>OV702281.1:182268087-187268087 GCA_916181665.1 Avena sativa
TAGAATATACTATTGATAGTCTTTACCAAAACGAACGCTATGCATCAACCTCAAAACACCACAATCTTCTCCATCGTTCTAGAATTAATATTCTCCCTCATTTCTCTAGACCATGTTACCAAGATTTTCAAGTATTAGGTATAGCTAATAATAAATGTTGACTTATACATGATACAAACTACAAGGACCAAATATACAACCATAATTTATACATATTTTAAATTTTGTGAGCTTTACCTATTATATAATGTTAGCACTATATATAGTGTATGAATAATTTTGGTTGAACTTTGACTGTTGGATCAGATCGACTAGCACATCCCACCTTTGCAAACTGTTGGATCTTCTATCCATTCTAGCATCTAGAAGATTCTCTATTGATAATTTTTAGCACAATGATCTCTATAAACAAATCTCACAACACACTTCTCAATAATTCTGGAATCTTCTTCGTCATTTTTCTATAGCATATATGTCGAGTATTAGGTAGGTAATAGGTTGATTTTTACATGATAAAAAGTTCAAGAATCAAATATACACCTGGTACTTTATGGATGACACTCAAAATTATAATTATTTTTGAGCCTCGCCTATTATAGTTATATATAAAAATGATATGTCATACTTCTATTATCCGATTCTCACATGTGCAAGGAACATGCAACTTACTCGTCGCTATATAATGTAAGAATGACTTTGAACTTTGATGAATATTGGGAAATCCAAAAACTGCTAACCATTGGATCTTATCCATTGTAGCATCTAGAATATCCCATTGATACTCACATGCAAGGCATGTGGCGACTTACAAGTACATATATAGGGGTGCTGCTGGACTTTCTCAAAGCATGTATCTGGTAGTAAACCAAAAAAAATAGTTGTAGATTGTGGAATTTCATGTTGATGTTTGAATTCTAGAACTTGATGTCATTTATAATGGCAGGCTTCTACCACCTAGAACATTTTATACCAAGCAATTAATTGTATCAGACAAATATAAAACTTGTAGGAAACTGAGAAACACGAGGTGGAATCCTCAATCGTGTGGTTGTCAGTGGGGTTTTTCCACACAAAAAAGCAGGGTTCACAAAAAAAATATAAGGGCAAAAGTTAGTTTCGAGGAAGCCCTTCCTCAACCGCATCGAGACATATTCTCCGC
This sequence comes from Avena sativa, assembly GCA_916181665.1. Classification (NCBI taxonomy): domain Eukaryota; kingdom Viridiplantae; phylum Streptophyta; class Magnoliopsida; order Poales; family Poaceae; genus Avena; species Avena sativa. Next base: position 182,269,247 of record OV702281.1, read on the forward strand.
CAGGCCGCTCTCCCTCGACCAGACCTTCCCTACGGCTCCGCCATTGATCACCACTGCACCACCATTCGCTGGTACGTACGTCCCCAACCTCCAGCGATTACATTCTTTCTGATGGATAGAATACATTTATTTTGCGCATTGTGAAGTAAATAAGCTGGTGGCATTTCCAGGAAATGGAATTAGCGTCAGCGGATGCTTTTGCTGCATCGGTGGACGCTTGTAAAGTAGAGGAGGATGCCGAGGCTGATGCTTGTACTTCATCGGAATCTTTGGCAGTGTTGAGTGATGCTTGGAAAGCGGTGGAGGCACATTAGAAATCCTCGTTGGCTGCTGTTGGATGAAATTTGGCTATGTTGGCTTCCACTGCAAAAGTGACGGTTGTGTGGGATTCTAGGAATGCATCAGCTCATGGTCGTGCTTCTTCAACGTCAACGGTTTTGGCTTGTCATTCATCAGCGATGCATGCTCCATCTGCTTAGAACTCATCGACCCCTTTGTAAGTTCTGTGTTGGATGTTGTCTCCCTCTTTTATGCATTTCCCTCCGGGTTTTTTGGGATGTAGTGGAATTAGTTTAAACTACTAGTACTGGGAACATAAAAACTATTTAATACCAAACTAGCGATCCGAATGGGATAAAACTTTCACAGGATTCAAACCTAGGCACCTATGATTTACTGATTTTTTGTCAATTTTTTCGAATAGTTTTACTTTGTAGTTTAAAATCTGAACTACTGTCATACCTTGAATCTAAGATGCAAGGTGGATCTTGGGGCAAGTCACCGTGAGACCTGGGTCAACCAAGTCACTGAAGTGCGTCCATTTTTTCTCCCCTTATTTATGATAAAACGAGAAAATTAATGTAGGGGCCTTTCTGTCCTCCTCGGTGACCTTTGAAAAAATGTTCTTCATTCCCTTCACCCTGTGCTAACATGGTGAAGCATTTTGTTGATTTTGTACTAATCTAGTTGATTCCTTGCGTTTTTTAGGTATTTTGTTGACACACTCCGCTTTTAGGTAGTTCTTCGGATCTGTGTAGTTTATGAAATTTTGATGATAAATTTTCCAGTCAAATTTTATGATGCATTGTGGTGTTTACTTAATTCTTTTTTAGTGTTGTGCATTGTACCTTGTACAGTTTACTTGATTCCGTTGATGCACTTGTGCTATTTGCATCATCCTACCAGCTTCAAGTGGAAGAACATATGAAACAATCAACGACTTGCCAAGCGATGTAGTCGGTCAGATTCTTGTCAGGCTTCCTTCAAACCCATCCTGCATACTGAGGGCATTAGTCTCCCAAAAGTATTAGATATACTTCATGGGAAGCAACGATTTCAAAAAGCTAACCCTCTAACACAACAGAGGAATGCTGTTCATTGGCTTTTTCACCAATATCTCTGAGGATGCTCGATTCATAAAAGATCATAATCTTGACCAAGGAATATTCCAGAAGCTGAACAGCCTAGTGGAAGTACATAAAGACTTCAAACCATATGTACCAGGATGTCATAATGGTAGGGTTCTACTTCATTGTCCGCAAGGGTACAACATGATAATGTCCTGGGATCCAATCAGCGAAAGTGAAACAGTGATACCAAAACCACCAATTTGGCGGAAACGTGAGTATGACAGCGGGACAATTCTCTGTTCGAGAAACCATGTGTCGTGGGAATGGCCACGACATATGATATCAGGGGTAGAGAGTAGTAGGATTTGGGGCAAGAGCGGACAGCCATCTGCAGAGCAAGATGAGGGCAAAGACATAGGGATTTACCCAGGTTTTCCCCCTGGAGGGTAAAGACCTACTCCTGTTAGATTGTATTATTGCTTGATTCCAATGGTGGCCAGCTAGGCGGCTAGGCAGCGAGTCCATGGGGTGTATGATGGAACATAAGTATAGAAAGTACCCTAGGGAGGTTTATATAGGGGGTACCTCGCTAGGGTTTACAGATATACACCATAATTAATTAAGGACTCGGAGGATTTTACCTAATCCTACTGGGCCTAAATATGCTTCTGGGCCTCCATCTTCCAGTCACCAGGCTCCATATTTATTCATTATCCAGTCACTGTCCTGCAAGACCACTCGCAAAGGGGTTGGTCTAGTCGAAAACGTCCTGCTGGGTATACCCCATTTGGCATATCCCCATCAGTAGTACCCGAGGCCAGCGTTGGTTCAACAAAGGTGTTCTTTGGCAGCCGGAGTAGGTGGGTCCAATTTGGACGCCTAGTCGAATCGGTGGTGGACTCCCTCAATGAAGGAAGGAATCTCTTTTGTGTGCATTCCGTCGCAGCATCGACGACCGGTCGAATCGCAGCATTGGCGAGTGGGTAGGCGAGTCGAGTGAGTGAAGTTGGACCGTCAGCTTGGTCAACCTAGCCATTGAGTAATCTAACGGTAATATTGGCGTAATTATCGTGAGGTAACGGTTCCCACTACTAGGAAAAAGGCTGTTCGTGGCGCACCTGAAAAGCCCATCCATGGCACACTAGTGGTGCACCACTAGGCGTACGCTGCGGCTAAAAGTGCCCATAGCGCACTACCCTGGTGCGCTACAGTTATATGAGGATTGACATAGCACACTACCAGGTGCGCCACGGGTAGGGGTACATGTGCGCCATAGATGTGTTTTTCAAAAAATAAAAAAATACATATAACACCCTCGTTTTGAATGGAAAAAGCAATCGGGTCCAGAAATCATCGCTGTCACGTCGCCTCGCCGGAGCAGTGGTCGTGGCCACAACCTACCACCACAGGGATGTGTGGGAGGCCGTGGCCATGCTAGTCCTCGTCATTGTCAAGGCAGTAGGAGGAGGTGTAGTCGGAGGAGACGGCCGGAGGTGTGTTGGAGGTGCAGTCGGAGGTGGACGGAGGTATGGTCGGAGGAGGTGGTAGCGGCGGTGGCTGGAGGACGTGTGGTCGGAGGAGGCGACGATGACAGCTAAAGGAGCTGGTTACCCATGATCGTCCTTGGTCGGAGGAGGCCGAAGTGAGGAGAAGGAAAAGAGGGAGGAAGAGAAGAGTAAGAGAACAAGAGAGGGAGGAAGGAAGAGAAGACGAAGAGAAGAGAAAGAGAAAAAGAGAGGGAGGAAGGAAGAGAAGAGGAAGGAAGATAAGAAGAGAGGGAGGAAGAGAAGAGGAAGAGAAGAATAGAGGGAGGAAGGAAGAGAGGGAGAGAGGGAGGTAGGTGGGCGGGGTGGTGATTCGAATTTCGAATCCCGCCCAACTTTCTCGTGGCGCACTAGGTGGTACTACGCTATGGGTAAGTTGTCTCAATTTTTTTCTGCAGCAAAAAATCTTGTTTTTGCCATAACTTTTTACTATTTTTGAATTTTGATATTATAAAGAATCGCTAAACAACCTAAAGGGGTTGCAAGCGAATCTGGAATCTTGTTCTGGTCATTTTGGTATATTATACGTTTTTTTCGATATCGTATGCAAAAGTTACGACCGTTTTATCGTGGCATGACTTTTTTTGCAAAAAAAGTGGAAATTCATGTTTGTTAATTTTCCTAGAAACTAGACCACATTATCTACCTAAATATGAAAGGATTTTATTTTTTGAAGTGTTTTTATTTTTTTATTTTTTGCAAAGCGAAAAAGGCGATCCATAGGGGGGGTGAAGTTGGTGTAGGCCACTTAGCCGTAGGGCACTAGGGCAGAGTGCCCTACGACTAAGTTGACCCAGCTGGTGCAGCACACATACCCATAGTGCACTAGGTCGAGGTGCGCTACGACTAAGTTTCACATCTGTAGCGCACCTTGACATAGTGCGCTACGGGTATGTGTGTTGCGGCCACCTGTGTCCTGGCCCACACATAGCCTTGGCGCACCACCCCCATGAGCGCCACGCTTACAGCAGTTAGCCGTAGGGCACCTGTGGGCAGTGCGCCACGCCTATTTTATCAGTGAGGCACCACTAGCACGTGTTCCACGGATGTGTGGATTACCTATATCCGTTTTCCTAGTAGTGTCCTCGGAGATTGACGGGAAGCGTCCCTTTATAAGGAGAGTGACACGGGGAGCTGTGAACCTCCTTCGCATTTCTCCACCCCTATGCACCTTTAGCCTTTCACCTTCTCCCGATCCAGAATTTCCAGACTGAGTAAGTCTTGTTCTCCCTGATGGCGCCTCCAAAGGATCTGTGGGGAAAATCCAAGTGCACTGCGGTCTCCCTAAAATCATTCCAGGACGCGGGGATCCTCTGCAAGGGGAAGTGGCGAATTCCTGCACCCGAGGAGACGGTGCCCAATCCCCTCCTCGGAGATTTCATCTGTTTCCAGAGCCACCTAGAGAGAGTGATCAACTTCCCCACATCGGTCTTCTTCCGGCGGTTCTACATGTATTACGCGATCAAACCATCGGATCTGGGGCCGCATGGCATCGAGAAGCTCGCCATCTTTGTGGCCTTCTACCAATGCTATTTGGGGTGCCGCCCCTACTTTCCCCTATGGTTGGAGTTGTTCCATGGCCGCATCAGCCGTGAAGGGGCAGGCGACCCAATTGTGGCGGTGGGCAGCGTCACCTTCCAGCTGAAAACCAAGTCCCCGTTCGTGAAGGTCATGCTGCCGAAGAAGTCCAAGAATGAGTGGAAGAAAAACTGGTTCTATCTGATTAAGTTGACATCTGACGGCGAGGTGTCTCTCCCGATGTACACCGCCGAAAGGAGCGAGCCGCATCGGCAATTAACTACCAAGCTCTCCGACGACCAGAGTATAGTCGTGGACGAGGTGTTTACCCAGATCTAGACGCTGAAGAAGGAGGGCCTAGAGACCATCAACTTGTATAATTGTTGGCTCGTGCGGCGGCTGGTGCCGTTGACCACCCGAACCCACTGGATGTACTAGTACTGTGGCAAGGACGACTTTCCAAAGGCAGAGTACACCAACCCGAAGGTCGGGATTGGTCCGTATACTTCCACCGGGAAGCGCCACACTCCCACAGTAAGTATCTTTCCTTATCTTGATTTTGCAGTCGCAGTTCTGCAGTCGCGGTCTTTTGTGTTTATGCTGATCGAGTCGCCATTCTCTATCAGCTGTTTCAAGTCCTGGAGAATTGGCTTCCTCCTCACGATGACACGATTCCTAGAGAGCTCGGAGAGGACGAGGAAGATGTAGGGGTTCGTAGCATGGAAAAACAAAAAATTTCTATCGCATACAAACAAACAAGCCAAGATCTATCTACTAGATTGTAGCAACGAGTCGATGGAATAACTTACCCTCGAAGATTCCAAAGCGGTTAACGAGAGCAGATTCTCGTGGGTGATGTAGTCGTACTCTTTCCGATCTCAAGATCGCGTAGACGATCCTTCCGGCACTGCGTTCCGGCAGCGCTTCCGCAGTCGGTCACACGTTTGGTACTCGACGAAGACCTTCCTCTCCCTTGTTCCAGTAGGCAGCGGAGGTTGTAGCACTCTCCTCGCGATTCCGGCAGCACAACGGCGTGGTACCGGAAGTAGAGGGGAGATCCCGCAGGGCTTCGCCTTAAGCCGGAGCGAGTATGGTGGAGTATGAGAGAGTACTATTAGTGGTCTAGAGATTAGACACACCAATTAGAAGGCTCTAAACCGCAGGCTAAAGCAATTAGAAGCTCTAAACCAGAACGGCTCTAAACCGGAGATTAGAGGTAGAAACTTGTGTGTCTCAAGGAGGAGGCCCTGCCCCTCCTTTTATAGATGGAGGGGCTAGGCGCGCCAGGGAGGGAGGGGAGTCCCTCCCCAACTCGGCCTAGGGCTGGCCGCCGGCTTGGAGGAGAGGAACTCCTCCTCCAAGTTGGTTTCAACCTCCTCTTGCTTGTTTCCCACAGTTTCCTGTTTCCCACAGTTTCCTGTTTTCCACAGTTTCCTGTTTTAGCCGTTTGACTTTCAAACTGGCAGTTTGACTTTCAAGTTTTGGAACAGCAAGAACACTTAGTACATGATGCAATCATTCAATGACACATTCATGTACCTTCCCCCCCCCCCCCCCCGGAGTGCCGGACAATCCGGAACCTTCTAGAACATTCCCGATGAAAACACCGGAACCATTCCCGAACTCCGAAACGGGACTTTCCTTATATGAATCTTATTCTCCGGACCATTCCGGATCACCTCGTGATATCCCGGATCCCATCCGAGACTCCGAACAACATTCGGTCTCTTTCTCATAATACCATAACTACTCAAACAACGTCGAATCCTTAAGTGTGTCTCCCTACGGTTCGTGAATTATGCGGACATGATCGAGACACTTCTCCGAACAATAACCAATAGAGGAATCTGGAAATTCATATGGCTCCCACATATTTCTACGATTACTTTGTGATCGAATGAACCACTTACATACGATACCAATTTCCCTTTGTCTCACGATAGTTTACTTATCCGAGGTTATGATCGTCGGTATCTCTGCATACCTAGTTCAACCTCGTTACTAATAAGTACTCTTTTCTCGTTCCCGTGATATGTGATCCCTTGTGAGCCAGTCACATGCTTGCAAGCTAATTGGATGACATTTCACCGAGAGGGCCCAGAGAATTATCCGTCATATGGATGGACAAATCCCACTCTTGATCCATGTGTTTCAACCAATACTTTCCGAACACTCAATGCCACCTTTATAGCCACCCAGTTACGGTGTGGTGTTTGATGTCATCAAAGCATCCATCCGGTAAAGGTGATAGGCATGATCTCATGGTCGAAGGAATTAGGTTACTATCTATCAGAAAGCATATAACAATTGAACTATTTAAATGACTTGATCTTTATGCTACGCTTATCTATAGGAGTATGTCCATCACATCATTCTCCTAATGATATGATCCTGTTGTTAATAACATCTCTATGTTCATGATCAGGAAACCATGATCATATATTAACCAACAAGCTAGTTTAACAAGAGGCTTTACTAGGGACTCTTATTTTAGTTTACAAATCACACAAGTATTAATGTTTCCGGTTAATACAATTATAGCATGGTATGTAAACATTTATCATAAGTGTGAAGATATGATAATAACCACTTTATTATTGCCTCTTGGGCATATCTCCAACAGAAGAGTCATCTGACAATGAAGAGAGGTGGCGGAGGCCACCGTGCCCGCGCCTGTGGCTCGAAAAACCCGCGGGCAGAAGTAGCGTGAAATTGAGGTGAGTCAGAGCCTCGAAGAGAGCAACAACAGTGAAGATGAAATACAGGAGCACAGCTCACAGCGCATGGCTATGGCGGCAAAGCCCGTGCGGAACCCTAATTCGCCCGTGAAGAAGGCAGCGTTGCCGCCCAGGTCAGCGGCAATTTTTGAATCGGACGAAGAGTCTGATGACGCGGAGACTGAGGTCTCGACCAAGATTTCAGAGGACCCAACTCCGATGAAGGGATCGGAGGCTGAGGCCATGGTGGAGGCCACGATTCCACTCGCGGCGATCCCACCTCCGTTCTCGATTATTCTGGAGCCAGGGCCGCCGTGGCTACAGGGTCGATGTCCTCGCCACAGAAGGTGGCGCTTGCATCGCCCATGACGGAGGTTCCTACGGCTGCGGCCTCGGCGTCGAATAAGCCCGCTGTATCGTGGGTCATGAGTATGCTGGAGAAGGGTCTCACTCGTAGGTTAGGCCCGGAGTTGGAGAATCCTACTCACATCAATAGTGGTCTGCGCTTCCTCCCCGTCTCCAAGTAATATTGCATTGGGTGGCTCGTGGTAATCTCGGGGCCTTTTGGCGGATCGCTGGTCGTGTCATTTTTATAGGATCGGTGCCAAGAAGATTGGTCATCCTTCGGTGGCTAAGGTTCCGCCGGTCGCCACTGGAGGGGAGCCTACCCTTCCAATAAGAGGAAAGTCGATGCGACCGAGGCCAGTCGAAGGCGTGGAGGAGAAGAAGGAGGACGACTCCACTGCTACGACGGAAGATTTAGTCGAACGGACAGTCGAAGCCGCCATCCCTTTGGAGGCAGTTGTGAGCCTTTGGAGGCGTCGGTGCCTGCGGCCAGTGTTCTAACAGAGACGACTGTGATGTTCCCTTGCTTCGTGGCGAGAGCCTGCATGGCAACTGGAACACAGTCGCCTCAGGTTCCAGAGGTTGTAGATGGTGATGTCGGGCAGCGACGCGAGCGTACGTCGTTTGTGTTACCATCGGTGGATGCCGTCGAGCTTCAAACCATGTTAGGTGCTACCATCCAGGTGTGTCCAGTCCCCGAGTATCTAGTCACTAAATTTCAGAGGCTAGATTCTTAGAACTTATAGTCGCGCAATCCCCAAGTATCTAGTCGCTGAATTTCAGCGGCTGGATACTAGGAACTTTTAGTCGCCTAGTCCCGAGTGTCTAGTCGCTGAATTTTAGCGGCTGGATACTTATAGCTTTTTTCATTTCTCATATTTGGTTCTCTGTATTTAGTGTCTGCAGCGAGATTCGGCCGATCGGTAGGCTGCAAAGGAGCGTCTGGAACGCGACCTATGGCTCACGCAGGAGGCTAATCAGCAATTGTAGGCGACTGCAAGTGAGTCGATTTTGACTTGATGAATTAGTGCCTTTGTTTTGCAAAGTTTTCACTATAATATTCTTTTAGAGGATCGCTCCGCCTCGATCGCCGAGGCCCGTGAAGGTTATGTTCCAGCTGCCGAGCTGGAGACTTCGAAAGCATCATTGGCCATAGAGGAGGAGTGAATAGCCTTCCCGATGAAGGAGATGGAGGCCGCAAAGGCGTCGATGGTCTCTTCTGAGGAGAGGGCCAAGGCCACGATCGTCGAGGCAAATGACGAGCGAAAGGTCTCCGACTCGCTCGTCGCTGGTTTGCAGGACCAACTATCGGCCCTGGAGAAATTCGTCACAGAGCACTGCCGCGCGCTTATTGGTGAGTTCCCTTCTCCTTTTCTTTCTTTTGGTGTTCGCGGGAGAGTCCCTGATGACCTACAAGTATAGGGGGTGTATCGTAGTACTTTCGATAAATAGGAGTGTCAATCCCAACGAGGAGCAGAAGGTGTTGACTAGTGGTATGGAGCAGGAGATCTCTATAAATACTTAGCAAACGATTTTAGGGGTTTTCTGATAAAGCAAGGAAATAAAGTGCAAGTAAATAAAGATAGCAAATAATTGTAGCAAGTGGCCCAATCCTTTCTTAGCAAAGGATAAGCCGGAGGAAATACTTATGAGGACCAAATGTTCTCGAGGACACATCGGAATACTATCAAGTGCTTTCGTTTCATATAGCTAATTAATCTTCTTATGTTTTATAAGTGCTGTGTGGGTGAACCTTTGCTAATGTACCGACCTTACTTGGACTAATACATACTTGTGATTAAACCCCTTGCAAGAATACACAACTACAAGAAAGCAATTAAGATAAAAATCTAACCACAGCCTTAAACCCTGAGATCCTACACACCATTGTGCAAAGGTTTCCTAAGGGGGGTTCAGGTTTCTGTCACTCCGGCAACCCCACAATTAGTAGCCAAATACACAGTGCATTCCCCTAGGCGCATAAATGGTGAAGTATCATGTAGTATACATTCACATGACACCACTAGAAGAATAACACCATGATGACCCACAAGTATAGGGGATCGCAACAATCTTCGCGGGTAGTATTACCCAATTTATTGATTCGACACAAGGGGAGCCAAAGAATACTTGCAACCCTTAACAACAAAGTTGTCAGTTTCGTTGCACCTGGAAATAGTTCTTGCTCATAGAAGTTTATCAGTAGTAACAGTTTGGTAGTAGCAACAACAGCAGTAATAGGAACAGTGAAATAGGAGCAATAGTAACAGTAACGGTAACAATAGGATTCGAGTGCGGTAGGCATAGGGATGGATGGATGGGCGTTGCAAGGACGAGTATAAACATGTAACTTCAAGGTCTAGGGCATTGCAGATAAATAATAACAAGCATCCAAGTACTAAACAATCCTAGGCATGTGCTCCAAATATAGTCATATGTGCTCGCAATGAGAACTTGCACAACATCTTCTGTCTAGCGAGCCCATGGCAGCGGGGCCTCCGGGAACTACTGGAAATTAAGTTGCTCCTTTTAATAGAGAATCGGAGCAAAGCATTAACACTCCGTGAACACATGTGATCCTCACACCGCAGCCATCCCCTCCGGTTGTCCCAATTATTGTCACTTTGGGGCCTTTGGATGCGAACAATGATATGTGTACACAACTTGCAGATAAGATCACAAAAAATACTACCATAATGATTCAATAATAAGTTCATATCTGAGATCATGGTACTCGGGCCCTAGTGACAAGCATTAAGCACAACAAGTTGCAACAAAGTCAAATAGCACTTATAGAGATACTAGGCACTATGCCCTAACAAATCTTATTCGATTACATGGTAAAACTCATCCAATCCCTACCATCCCCAAGACTACAGCGGGGGATTACTCACTCATGGATGAGGGAAACATCGGTGGTTGATGGAGATGCGTTGGTGATGATGATGGCGACGATCCTCTCCAAATTCCCCGTCCCGGCAGGGTGCCAGAACAGAGTTTCTGGATCCGAATCTTGGTTTCTGGTGGCGGCGACAGAGCAGAACTCTTTCTGGAAAACTATCGAACCCCCCTGAGATTTTAGGTCATAAGGCAACTTATAGGCACGGAGGGAGGCCGAGGAGCTGCCTGGGGTGGCCAAACCCCCTCCAGGCGCGGGGTCAGGTGGGCTCATGCATGGGGTGGGTCTGGACCCCCCAGGCCTCCTCTCTGTCTCCCCTTCTGGCTCCGTGGATCTTCTGGTGAGAAATAGTTTTTGGCATATTTTCCGGGATTTTTCCTGATGGTTCATTTTCTGCACAAAAACAAGACACCAAGGTAATTCTGCTGAAAACAGCGTCAGTCCGTGTTAGTTGTATCCAAATCACACAAGTTTAGAGGAGAAATAATAGAAAAGTGTTCGAGAAAGTAGATATGTTTTGGATGTATCAACTCCCCCAAGCTTAGCTTGTTGCTTATCCTCAAGCAATTCAGTTGAAAACTGAGTGCGATAAAAGAACTTTCATGAACACTTTGCTTCATATGATGTATATATTCTTAGCACATGAGTAGATGCTTAGAAAATTCATAATAAGGAGTATGCAAGTAAGTCTACTCAATAGTCATTGCAAGCTATGAAGAGAAACCAACTCAATAATAATAAGTAGCATGAAACATAAACATAAGCAACATTGCAATGCTCATAATAAGGTATGATAGAGTGGTATCTCACTTGCCTTTGTTTGAAGAGCACAATATAAATTCAAAGGCACCTCTGAAGTTCACATGAAGACTAGAAGTAAAGATATCAGAGATACAAGCATCAAAGTCATGACATAATTAACCAAGTTTTGGAACAAACACAAAAATGACAACTATGCTCTCAAGAAGGTGCTCATAGAATAAGTGGTGACTCAACAAATTTGTGAAAACGGTTTTGTGCAGGTTTGAAAGGCTTCCCAATGCTGAAAGGAAGGTACTCATTAGCTTTGAGCTCTCATTGCCCCTATCATAGGCATCTTCATGTGGTTAAGGTGAAAGTGAGGTCCACTCTGAATCATATGCTTGACAGACCATAGACTGGAAATCCCAAGTCCCTTGAGTACGAGGGTCGCTCCGCATGCTACTCAACTTTGGTCACCTGAAAGTTCTTGTCATTGTAAATACATGCATATCGTCGAGAACTGCCAACGGGGTACCCCTTGCACATGGTACATGAGCTTTCCCATAACCAAAATGACAAGGCAAGCAGACAATGGGCATCTCAGCAATCTTTTTATTTACCATATGCATAGCTTTTTATTGATGACGCTTCATAGATGCTCATTATAGTGATGCTGCAAGTTTCCACCATGATTAAGCATGGCTTAGGCTAGCAGCCCAGGAGTTTATCTAACACAATGTATGAACTCCATGAACTAACAACTTCCCCTTTTATTTTACATTGTCGACATCCATAAACAAAAGAGCAAAGTATCAACTAGATGAAATATCCAACAGGTGTTGAAAGCGTTCCCCGTGACAACACGGTTCTGCTGACTCCCAGCATATAATAAGCAAGCATATAACTTTCATGGACTAGTCACAATGGTTTAGTATTATTAAGCGCAAGGAATAAAGTGTGCCATCAAGTTCGTGAGAGCTTTACTAACTAACTTTCTCAAAACAGACAAACATTTTATTTTGTAAGAAAACATGGCATATAGAATATGCACTAAAGGAGAAAATGATGCTAATAGGTAGGTATGGTGGACACAGCTGGCAATATAGGTTTTGGGGAGTTGGAAGCATAGTTAGAGAACATACTCAGTGCAAGTGAAGGCTATCAATAGAGAGGGAGCGACAAACGAGAGAGCAATAACTGTCATAATCATGCTTGCAACAAAACAGGACTAATTATGGCATGAAAGTGATACAAGAACTCTGAGGCAAAATAAATCATCGAGGTTTACTAACTATTGATTAGTCATATGCATGCGAGCATGTACCAAGTCGATTCACATGAGAAGTTAGAGGAGGATACCACAATATCATACCAAAGTATGAATAAAACAATGCAAGCAAACATTCATATGACATGCTACAAACTATTAGGAAGTTGGATCTAATCATAGACAAGCAAGAACTACTAAGCATTCATAATGACATACACCTTACACAAACAGGCTAAGCATGTTCACAATGAGGAGTATATGTACAAAAATGAAACAAATATAGTTTGTTACCAGCCTCTTACCACACCTCGAGTTGTCTTAATCTTCATTATTGCCCTTCACTTGTGTGACTTGAATAATTAACATGAAACCAAAACCACTGAGGACGGATGAACCCTTCAAAGAACTCACAAAACCAAAGAAGAACAACAAATATTTTTGGTGTTTTCGATTTTTTTAGAAACAAGCAAACAAAGAAAAACCAAACAAAAACAAAGCAAACCAAACAAAGCAAGATCTTTTTGGATTTTTCTGTTTTAAGTCAAACCAAGGCAAAGAAACAAATAAACAAACCAAGAGAAACAACGAAAATATTTTAAAACCAAAAAGAAAGAGAAAACAATGGATGTACAAAGAACCGACCAAACATGATATATATATATATATATATATATATATATATATATATATGAGTGTGACATCGGTATACCTCCCCCCAAGCTTAGGCTTTTGGCCTAAGTGGGGCTCATCCCATGGTGCCCAAGTAGTTGCACATCCATAGTATGTCGAGGAAGCTCCCTCATCCTGGTACGAGCTCGAGGCCTCCCCTGTATAGTGTACCGCAGGGTCATATGCGGGCGCTTCCTCCTGATAGTGACCGTGGAAGTTGAGAGAGCGCAACTTGTCATCCATCTTCGCCTTCGTGCATGATGGCTGGAAGGTGAATATTCTTTGTCTTACCTCGTTGAGCTCTGCGGTCATCATCATTGGTTATTCCTCGGTAAAGCTCCAACAAATCAGCTGGAAGAGCTGGAATCTTCTTTCATGACCCAGTTGTACCAAGTCCCAGGGCCTTGCAAAATTTCTTCAAAGACATAGAATGCGGTGACCCAACATACCATTGCATGTGTAGTACACTATAGTCGTTGACATGACATCCACAGAACATTGTTCCGTAAATATCACATCCCTCAGAGTGGTACAACAGAAAAATTGTGGGTCCATATTACAAAAGTACACACATTATTATTATTACAATACCAGAAGTTCAAGAATTCCAAAAGATCCAACTTACAAACCAGAATATAAAGCACTTAGCAGAAATTTAAGAGTAACAACTCCGACTAGGAGTGGGGCTCAACAGATTATTCTATAGAGTTCATGATGCTCGGCTCCATTAGTTACTACTAACTAGATACTTAAGTGGACTCGTTCTCATCGACACCATAGCGGATCTCGTAATCCACTCCATCAACTCCTCCGGACAGATCAGGCTCCTCGTAGAACACATCTTCTTGACATTCAGCTGCATACATTGACACGTCTTCGGGATCCTCAGAGTCTAAGCAAGGGATCAAAGGAAATAATGAGTAATAGCGTTACCCAACAAGTTCATTATATGTAAGGTGGGAAGTTTGATGCTATAACTACCACCTCGGATTATAAATCCTTGGCACTATGCAGTTTTTGTAAATATTTCTTCAAAGATTGATTTTATTCCGAAAAACTATGATAATCAGCCTTCACAGGTTGACCAGAACTTCCATGGAGTTCCTTTGCTGCCACGTTCGTAGGTCCTTCCCGGAACAGGGAGTAACAAGTTATAGTTCTTACACTCTACAGAGGTGCGTTACTTTACCCATGAGAGATCAACTCCTTGTTGCACAATCGGGCGTACTTCCCTGTCCACAATTCCATGATGTGGGGCCCAGTAGTTGGTTCAAGCCAATCACTGCCCCCTTCGCGACCCCGCATGACTCCTTGGTGTACACCATGCCCACATAATGAATTACGACAATGGTTTGTACAAACCGTTAGACGCCGGAACTATCATGGGACGACGAGGGTTCCAACCCATATGCTGCATATCCTCTATGAATTACCAATTAATATGCACGCTACAAGGATAACAGCCACGACCTGCACATCCGGCTTCATGCGAGAGGAAGAAGATATAGCTGACTTCTTTGTCCCATTCCAAATCTCATGGCTAACGCGTAATATACGACGCTAGAATCACTGATGTCAGGGTTATTAAGTCCCTACTTGATCATCATTGTTGCAAATAGAAACCTAAGTTCTATTGCTCCATTATATCACCACTTATTATGATATCTATGTTTTCTTTATTTATGAAAATATTATTTTCTTTCTTTTATAGCATAAATGATAACACACAATTTGCAAATAATTTGATAAAGACTCTTCAAAGGACATGAGCAAGTGATGAACTTGCCTTGTGATGGCAAGGTAGTGAAGTCTGATGCTTGCACTGGACCTTGAGCTTCTAGTTCTACATAAACATCATTATTGCCCGGTAAGGACAATATTTAAAGAAGCAAAATGATTATGCAAGTAATGTAATGCATTATTGAATTCTATATGCATTTTCCCTATATAAGGTGCCTTCTAATAAAGCATTTATAAATATTAATAATTTTTTTATATTTATTGCATATATTGAATTATTTTATTTTATTTCCCTTTTTTTATTTGACTTCTATTGATTTAATAATTCTTTTAGGAATTATTAATTATACATTAAATTTATTACTAAATATTTATTTAGTATTTTTCATAAATACTATAATATTAATAAATAATGAAAGTGATTTTTATTTATTTGTATCATCTTTCAATAAATTTGTAAAATTCCATAAAAATATATAAATTACAAAATTCTTATAAAAATTTAAATGTCCAAAATTTGATATCTTATTTTATTTGGATAGAGTGGATTATTGTGAATCCAAAGATATTTTATTTATAATTTCTGGACTTTTATTTTATTTTCTATAATTTTATTGAGGTCAGGGGCATTTTGGTCTTTTCCAATTGATCAAAAAATTTATTAAACAACTTGGGCTGGCCTTTTGGGATTATTGGGCCAGTGTGGCCCAATAGGGCAAGGTCAAAATACCACCCCAAGGGGTTTTGGTCCACCCAGCCCACTCTCTCTGCCTTCCTCTCTCCCTCGACCTTATCCTCTCCTCCTCTGACCTGACCCTGTGGCCAGCGATGCCGCCACCATCGATTCCCGGCGCCGTCAGCCGTTCTGGTCACCGCCGTGGTGCGAGTTGGGGTTGTCGACGATGCTCGTTCGTTTTATCCAATTGGATTTGACTCTGGGGCTTCCCCGTGGCCAGGTCCACCCCGTTCCTGAAACCTAGGGTTAAGGAAATGTGCTGTCATCACCGCTGCGGTCCCGTCTACGGTGGTGTGCTGGGCTCTTGTGCTGCTACGGCCGCCGCCGTGGCAGGTGAAGGTTGCAGCGCCCCCTGGGGTGCTCCCTGTGCCGCCGCGGTTCGTCGGCCAATCTGCTTCCTCTTCGATTCGTTAGCGAGGACCTCGGGTAAGTTGCTTCTGTGGTCCTTGTTCATGCAATTACCATGAACCTCTATGTGTGTATCTAGTGGCTTCTTATGCCTAGTTATTATGTGCTAATTAGGGTTCATAACCCCATGTTGATCATATCCTTGATGCTTTAGATTTAGTGGTGATCATGCTTGAGCATGAAGAATGATTGTTTGCTGTGGATCATGATTGGTAGTGGCTTTGATGTTGCTAGTGGCTACTCAGATTTATTCTAGTGGTGATTCACTATGATCTCATGCTAGTGTTTCTATGGAATCACTGATTGAAAATGTTGTTGATCTGAAAATGGTCTCTACTGTCAGAATGCTTGTAATGACAGTGGTTTCTCTCAGTAGTTGCTTACTGTAATTATAATGATAGGCTTGTTTGAGATTATACACACTGAATATAATCATTACTTGTAATGATCTTTTGTGGATGTATAGATTGATTTAAGGTTGATTCCTAGCACTTAGCTTCAGGAAGATGATATTTATTTGTTGGTCCCTGTATCTGTGGAACCAAGCAAAGATTGGTTTTAGTTCATTAAAAACCTGTCCTTGTGATACCATTATGATCTGGCACACAAGTGATGGAGTTTTATTTCTGGGCTTAGCTTGATAATGCTTGTGATTAATACTGGCAAGATAAAATGAAATCCTTTCTTAACTTTCCTGCCTATGATGTTGGTCTGAGGCTCTAGGATTTAATTCCTAGTTAGTTGAGCAATAGTTTGTTTGAAACTTGAAAGATTAGAGGTGCTACTCTCTTTGAGAGATGTGCCCTGATCTGATAAGATCAAATTAAAAATGATATAAGTTGCAAAAGTAACATTGAACTCAGTGATGTTGGTCTGAGAGTTTAGTGCTTGTGGTTGAGATTGATTTCTTATCCTTATACTTGAAATCTGTAGGATAGATTCACCCCTCTTGGGTGATTATTGAGAGATCATTTCATAAAGCAACACATGCTTTTGTTTAGATAATATGATGAAATCATGTGATGGTTTTATGAGGCTCACCACAAAATTTGATGTTGGTGTAGTAGATTGATGATGATCTTGATCTTGATCTTGATCTGCTTTTGCTGGGCTCCTGAGCTTGATCTTGAGCTTTCCTGCTCCTCCTAGCTCCTGGGCTTGACCTTGCTGTCCACCAGATCCATTCCCCTCCTTATGTCACCATCCTGGTGATGTTTGGGTTGATCTGGGTGGTTTGATTTGGGTGATGTTTTAGTGGAGTGATGCACTAGTGCTCCCCCCACAACTGTGTTGTGGTTTTGTGTGATTTGGCTGTGCTTGAGAGGTTGACAGCAAACCCTTTGCATGCTGGTGTGTGTCCAGCTTGTGTATCTGCTATGCACTTGTGGATAGGTTCAGAATTTTTGAACTTACCATTACCAAATTATTTTCACCTGGCTGGTGAATTGGTCCCTCTTGGCTGTCATTTGAATTCTGGATTTGAATTTATGGAAGATGAAATCTTTCATATTGGTGAAACTTGCCCCTTTATAACATTTCTCAATGATGAATTTGTTAAGTGCACTTCACTGACATATCTGAGAGAAATATACTAACACTAATCTTTTTTTCTTTCTATTTAGTCTTTGTTTTGCAGGTACAAAGATAAAGATGAAGATGTAGTGTAGATTTAGATATAGGATAGTTAGTGGATATACAAATGTAATTTTCTTATTTTTTTTTTAATTTTTCTTTTATAATTCTTGTAATATTTATTTTATTCAATTGTAATAAAGATTATATATTTATTAATAACGAATATTATTATTCTTTACTCTTTTGTAAATTGTGAAGTTTGGAATAACTTCAGTAGGTTACATTCTTTGTAACTTGTTTATGTATTAATAATATGAAATGAATTTCATATTCAATATTGTTTTTAGATAAGATTTAAGTTTTAATACTTATCTCTTAATTAATTTAAGATTCAAATATTGTATCTAAATCATTTAAATTATTATTCAAACACTTAAGTTTTAAAATTCAAACTCATTTCAAAACACACATAATTCCTTTAAGATCATATCAAAGTTTATAACAATCCTCCTTTAAGACTAAACCTAATCTCAAAGTAAGAAAGAAACATTGATCACTCAAGGTTTTATTTGGCGAAAATTTTACCCACATTTTCACAAATGAATGCATGCAACAAATCATATTCCTAAATCTACCCTTCGTTAGGTCCTATATACTGGGATGTTACGTAGAATGAGCCATGTCATAAATTTTGAAAGACATAGAGGGCATGAACAGGCTGTTAGTAAAGGATAAACTCTCCACAAATGTTTTAGTAAGCACAACATATTGTGCACTCTCATCCTGCATGAAACTTCTTAAACCAGCCCTCTCAATCAAAGTCATGAAATCATTAAGAATCCTATCAGCTCGCAAGAAAGATTGGCAAGGAAAGGTGGAGCGGTGCGCATCCCCTTCATCTCCCTCGTCACCAATTCGCAGAGTGATGAGATCCTCATTCTATGAGGGTCTAGAGCTGGTAGATGACCTTGGAATCCTTGCCCTTCTAGGTGCATCACTCTCAAAAATGTCACCAAAGTTGTGGTGGTCCATGAGTTCCCTATTCTGAAATTTTTAGACAACCATCAAACAAAGTGATTTCTAAATTGATAAATGATGAGGAACTACTATAGGAGCTTGCTAGAGGACTACACATGCATCAAAACAAAGTTTCTAAGCAAATAACAAGCATGCAAGCTTAAACAACCTGTCACCTATAGCAGCAAAATACTCAAGATACAATCTACCAATCACAACTCTAATTGGACAAGTGGAGGAAGCACATACAAAGGACCAAACCCTCCAAAATTCAGCACTTGAGATGGTCTGAACAAGGAGATCGAAAATCGCGAGCAAGAATAGCAAGAACTCGAGCTTGAGCAAGTTTTTCGGTGTTTTTCGGGAGAGAGAAAGAAGGTGGCTTTGAGGAGGCAGCTTGAAGGGGCCCAGGTGGGCCAGACCCCCCCTAGGCGCCACCAGTGGTGGGCCCGTGCCTACCACAGGTGTGGTGGCCTGGGGTGGCCCCCTGGGTCACCTCTGGTACCTCTCTGCCCCTTTTTTCGAGGAAAAAATTATTTTGAATTTTCTGGGATTTTTCGGGAAACTTTATTTTTGGCCAATTATCAGGGTATGAAAATTGATTTTCTTGCAGAAACAGTTTTTTCAGCAGAAGCAAAAGAAAACCAAAAGCCAAACTACAGGATCTCTAAGAAACTCAAACAAACAAACAACACAAAACTAAAGCTAAAGCAAAGGCTAGAAAGGAGAAATGAAAAAGAAAGCAATTATAACCATAGTGGAAACATTATTTTGTTCATTAAAATCCTTTTGTTAACAAGGTTGATCAAGTCTTGTTACCAAAGTAATCTTATATGAAACAAAACTTTGCATTCCACAAGGTGATTATGTTACCCCATACTTGATAGCAATGGTCGCAATCATAATAGTTTCAAAATTTTCTTGTGGAATGGGACAATATATTTCTCCAACCTGAATGCCTTCAATGTTTTCAATAGAATTCAGGCAATAGCTCTTAACAACCTTCTCGGGGAAATAGACAGTGTGCTCTTTGTCATTAATATTGAATGTTACTTTTCCTTGATTACAATTGATGACAGCACCTGCAGTATTAAGAAAAGGTCTCCCAAGAATAATAGACATATTATCATCTTCAGGCATTTCAAGCACAACAAAATCAGTTAAGACCATGCAATTATGAGCAACTTGAACATGAACATCCACACATATACCAACAGGAATAGTACTTGACTTATCAGCCATTTGCAAAGAAATATTAGTTTGTATCAACTTTTCTAGTTGGAGTCTCTTATAGAGAGAAAAAGGCATAACACTAACTCTAGCTCCCAAATAACATAAAGCAGTTCTAACATAATTATTCTTAATGGAGCAAGGAATTGTTGGTATACCTAGGTGACTGTCGTGGGAATGACCACGGCAGATGCTGCAATCGGCAGCGAGTAATAGAACGAAGGGCAAGGGCGGCCAGCCATCTGCGGTGCGAGATGAGGGCGGAGACACAGGGTTTTACCCAGGTTCGGCCCCCGGAGGGTAAAGACCTACTCCTGCTAGATTGTATTATGATGGAGGTATAATGGGGCGAGCTCGACGGCTAGGCGGCGAGTCGCTTGGGTGGATGATGGAACATACGTTTACACGCCCTTTAGGGAGGTTTATATAGACTCACCCTCCCTAGGGTTTGCAAATCTCAACCGAATCTGTTAAGGTTTCGGTACTCGTTTAACCTAATCCGACTGGGCCTATCTACTCTCCTGGGCCTTCAGCTTCCAGTCGCTTGGATCCACGCCAGGTCTTGATCCAGTCGCCGTCTTGCAGGCCCACTCGCCAAGTCGTGGGCCAGTTGGAAACGTCCTGCTGGGTATACCCCGGTGGCATATCCCCATCAGTAGTCCCCGAGGCCGTCGTCGATTGGGCGTAGGTGGTTGCTGGCAGTCGGAGCATACGGCTTCAATGCGGGAATCCAGTCGAATCGGTGGCGGGCTCCTGAATAAAGGAGGAAACTAGTCATTCTAGTCGCAGCTTTGGCGAACGGGTCGGCGAAATATTCAGTCACTGTCGTAGTGATCGGGTCGGCGAGCCGAGTGGCTGAAGTTGGACCGTCAAGCACAGTAAAACTAGCCGTTGGGGTAATCCAACGATAACTTTTGGCGTAATCACCGCGTAGTAACGGCTCCCTGATTTGGCGGGTAACAACCGCTATATAAATGGAATGGTAAGCGATCAGAAAACCATCTCCTCGTCATTTCCTATGATTGCGCACACCTCCGTTCTCCTCCGCATCACGATCCAGCCGATCCAAAATCCTCCGACCCCCACGAACCTTCCTGCCAATGGCCCCCTCCACCGAACCATGGGGCAGGTCCAAGTGCACGAGAGCGCTACTGGCGTCTTTCGAGGAGGCCGGGATCCTGCACGCCGGTAGATGGCGCATCCCTGCGGCCGGAGAGGTGACTCCGGACCCGCGCGAGACGGAATTCGTCTGCTTCACCAGCCACCTAGAACGGGGCTGGGATTCCCCACTTCTCTCTTCTTCCGGCGCTTCTGCGCCTACTACGGGATCCAGCCATCGGACCTGGGCCCGCACAGCATCGAGCAGCTCGCCATTTTCGTGGCGTTCTGCGAGTGCTACCTGTGCTGCAGGCCCTATTTCCCCCTGTGGCAAGATCTGTTCCACGGGTGGATCAGTCGCGAAGAAGCAGGCGGCCCAATGCTTGCTGCGATAGGCTTGACGTTTCAATTGAAGTCGAAGGCCTCCTTTTTTGACTTGATGCTACCCGCCAAGGCAGCGAGTGAGTGGAAGAAGTCTTGGTTTTACGTCACCGAGGCGACTCCAGACGGCGAGGTGGCGATTCCGAGATACTCCGCCGACCGGCCCGAACCACGCCGACTCCAAGTCGGCAAGCTTCCAACGGACCAGCGGATGGTCGTGGATGAGATGCTTCAAACCATCCGCGGTCTAAAGAAGAAGGGTCTTCAGACCATCAACTTGTACAACTGCTCGCTCGGGCGGCGACTCGTTCCCCTGGCCCGCCGTGACCATTATATGTACGAGTACACGGGTCGGGAGGACTCGACGAAATCCTGCCTCGCCGAGTGGCAACTCGAGGATTACCTCCCGGCGTTGAAGAAGATCACCCAGGCGGCTTACCTAGACGCGAAGGCTGGAGTGGCCCCCTACACCGCGAAGCATCCAGCCCCGACGGTAAGTCATTTTTCTATCATTCGCAGTCGCAGTTAGTGCTGTCGCGGTTATACTGACACTGTCTCGTGCATATTGCAGTTATTCCAAGTGGTGGAAGGGTGGCTTCCGCCCGCGGACGACGAGAATTCAAGCTCGTCCGTCCAGGACGGGGGCAAATCGCCTCCTGCGAGGGGCAGCGTTGAGAGTGATAGGAGCGGTGACGACGACGAGTCCGAGGAAGAGGTGGCCCCGCTGGTCCGCAAAACTCACGGACAGCGGCAACGTGAGCTCGAAGCGAGCAAAAGCCTCGAGTGTCATGACGATGATGAAGACGAGCTCCCCGAGCACACCTCGTGTCGCGAGGCCACTCCATCGAAGAAGAAGAAGAAGAAGGAGGTGAAGGCCCCTCCAAAGAGGAAGACAAAGCCAGCGAGACAGGCATCTCCGCCTCATTCGCCAAGCAGCTCCGACGCCACCAGCCTAGCCAGGGGCGAAGCGCCACAGACGATGGCGGCGCCGGATGTCACCGCCGTCCTGAGTGAGGTGCCTCTGGCCTTGATGCCTCCCCGTTCGCCCTAGTCTCTGGGTTAGGGGTCGCTCCAGCCGCGGCAGCTTCGCCTCCCAGGAGAGTTCCTGCCGAAGACGTTGCGGAGGCTCCTATCGCAGCCTCGACGACGAAGAAGCCGTCCGTGTCTTGGGCGCACGATGTCCTGGAGATGGGCCTCAGTCGACGACTAGGCCCCGAACTGGAGAAGCCGGCTGGCATCCGCACGGGGCTGCGGTTCATTCCAGTCGCCAAGTGAGTTTCATTCACCTGCCTTATTTTTCCTTGTAGTCGAACCGCTTTGCTCATATACTTAATTTGCAGGACTGGGGTTAAAAAGATAGGCCATCCGTCCATGGCCAAGGTGCCGCCAGTCGTCGCCGAGGAGGCCCCCTCTCGAAAGAGGAAGGCTGATGAGGTCGATGCCCCCATGGACAGTGCCAAGAAGGCCAAGAGCGACGAGGTCGTCACGGTGTCTGACGACACGACGGTGGCTCCGAGTGATCCTGCGGCGGGGGCGGCCTTGGCGATCAAGGAGGGTGCTCCCTCGCCTGGGGTAACCGAGCCAGCCTCTTTTGGTGCCGGTGCATCCATCGCGACCTTCCCGCGCTTCATGGCCAGAGCGGCCACGGCAAGTGGTACCACGCCATCGAGCCGCGCACCTGGGGTCGCGGAGACTGAGGTCGAGCAACGTCGCGGGCATACTCCGACTCTCCTCACCTCCGTGGACGCACTACAACTTCATAGCATGCTGGGCGCAGCCATCCAGGTATGTCCAGTCCCCGAGGATCGGGGCACTGAATTGCAGTGGTCAGATTCTTTTGGTGTTGTGCTTTTATTTCTTGCGCCCAGTCCCCGAGTGCGCATTCGCTGGGTTTCAGCGGGTGGGCCCTCAGGATTTTTGATCGCCAGTCCCCGAGTGTCTAGTCGCTGAATGTCAGCGGGTAGGCACTTAGGTTTTTTGATCGCCAGTCCCCGAGTGACTAGTCGCTGAATTTCAGCGGGTAGGCAATTAGGTTTTTTATCGCCCAGTCCCCGAGTGTCCAGTCGCTGAATTTCAGCGAGTGGGCACTTTAGGATTTCGTGTTTGCTAACTGTTTGATTTTTGCACAGGGTTTGCAGCGTGAATCAGCCGACCGGCTGGCTGCGAAGTGTCGCGCGGAGAAGGAACTTGTCGCCGTTCAAGAGGAGAACAAGGGACTCCAAGCGATTGCTGCGAAGGCAGAAGAGGTTCGCCAGGGCCTTGTCCCGGCGAGTGAGCTGACGGCGGCGCAGTTGGCGTTGAGTTTGGCGGAGAAGCGGATCGCCGTCCTTGAGCGCGAGCTTGTGGACGCGAAGGAAGAAGTGACCTCGGTGGATGGGCGAGCCAAGGCTGCTGTTACGGCCGCCGCTGAGGAGCGTAAGGTCTCCGACACCCTTGTAGCTGGGCTTCAAGACGATTACTCCTCTCTTCAAAATTTCATCACGGAGCTGTCCCGCCCTTTGATTGGTATGTGTGCCGCCTCTGCCTATAATGTTTGAATTGTGTGATACTTGGTGTGCTCACTACCCCTCCTGTCCACAGGTCAGATTATTGATAGCGCGGAAGAGGCGCAGTCATTCGACGCGCGGTATGTGTGGCCACTCTGGTCGACTCGGCCACACTGTCCGCGACTTGTATTCGGGCGTATCTTCAGGAGATGTCGCCCACGGAAGTGATTCCCAGCGACCTCGTCGAAGTGTGGCGATACTTGGAGAAGGCGCCGTCGGTCGTCAAGTTCATGACGCGATCGGCGTTCCGGCGCGGGGCGGCAACGGCGTTTAGCCTTGGGCTCTCCCACTTCCCGGAGGACTTCGACCTGGATGACGTGAAGAGTGGCTACCCATCGTCGACTAGTTCAGTGGAGATCTCCGAGGTGCTGAAGCTGACGGACCGCGCCGCGGTATACTCCGAGCGCGTCTGGGCGATGGGCGATCTCCTTCCTTATCAGGAGACGATCCTCGCACCCAACGACCCCGAGCCGCAGCACCGGGACTTCAAGATCGAGCAGCCCTTCCGTGCGGCGATGGCGGGTGAGCTTACGACGTACCCGTCAAACCCGTACAACCCCTTCATTCGCAACCGCAAGGGTGGCGGTGAGTCATCATCGAAGCCTGCGGAGTGAAACATTGTGCCCTGGGGCGTTAGTAGCAGTTCTGCCGTTGGGCATACTTTGTATTTTGTGACAATTGCAACATGCTATAACGAGATATCGTGTTGTTTGTGATTTGACTTGTGTTTGAGATTGAGGGTTGAATGAGTCCCCGAGCGCGTCCGCCCTTTTTATGGGGTTTACCTCGTTTGTTATGTGTTTGCGGTTTTGAATGTTTTGTTATTGAGGTCGACTCGCCCGAACTCGGAAAGCCAGTCGCAAGGGCGACTCCCATGCGTGCTCTGTACTTCACCGTTTTCCCTTGCGCGAACGAGGTCAGGTAGCCGAGTCCCCGAGCGTGGTACTTGGTTGTTCTAGGCGCGACTGTAGGGTGGGTGAGGACTTGGCGCGTTAGGGTGAGCGCATCACTCCTGCCTGGCCCGTCGGGTCAGTCGCATGGCGAGTCCTGGGCATGCTCTCATACTTGGCGTTTTCCCTAGCCGCTCGCGCTGAACTGGTCGTCAGTCCCCGAGCGTGGTACTTGGCCGTTCGGGTCGCTGTGTCGAGGACGCGGAGGATCATGGTCGCTGTGAGGAGCGAGGGCAGTTGTCTTGGCTTGTTAAGCCAGTCGAGCTAGGCGACTCCAATGGGGCTCCGGGTAGGCGTTTTTCGTGGACGTTACAAGACCTGGGGTACCCCAGTGCCCTTGTAGCGCACTACTTGGCCATGCCGATCGCTGTACCAGAGGTTGACTCCTGCAGTTAGCTTGGTGCTGTTACTACGAGTGCGAGTGGCACAAGACACGGAGAGTGGACACAATTTGCGGTAACCAATATTTTTATTTCATAGAGACTAGGGGATACATATGTGGAGTTCTAGGAGTAGAACTTCCGTAGGAGGTTTACATTCCATGGTCGCTTGACGTCGAGCTCGCCGTCCCCGCGGACGTCAATGAGGTAGTAGGCGTCGTTGCCGAGTACTCGCCCGATGGCAAAGGGTCCCTCCCATGGGGGTGAGAGCTTGTGCATGCCCTTCTTGTCCTGGATGAGGCGCAGCACCAGGTCGCCTTCCTGGAAGGTGCGAGTTTTCACCCGCCGGCTGTGGTAGCGGCGGAGTCCTTGCTGGTAGATGGTAGTGCGTGAGCGAGCCAGGTCGCGTGCCTCGTCGAGTTGATCGACTCCGTCCTGACGTGCGAGTTCGTTCGCAGCCTCCGTGTAGTGGACGACCCTTGGACAATCGTGCTCGAGGTCGGTGGGCATGACTGCCTTGGCGCCATACACCATGAAGAAGGGGGTGAACCCTATCGACCTGTTGACCGAGGTGCGGATGCCCCAGATGACGGAGGGTAGCTCCTCGACCCAGCACCCGGCGGTGCGCTCGAGTGGTACTTGGAGCCGTGACTTCAGGCCGTGGAGGATGCTCTAGTTGGCCCGTTCCGCCTGGCCGTTGGACTCCGGGTGGGCGACTGATGCGAGGTCGAGTCGGATGTGATGTTCCTCGCAGAACTCGGCCATGGCTCCTTTGGCGAAGTTGGTGTCGTTGTCCGTGATGATGCTGTTTGGGAACCCGTAGCGATATATGAGCTCGCGTAGGAATTTTGTGGCGGTCTTCCCGTCGCATTTCCAGACTGGCTTGGCCTCCACCCACTTGGTGAATTTGTCGACCGCGACCAGGAGGTGGGTGAAGCCGGAGGGGGCCTTTTTGAAGGGGCCTACCATGTCCATGCCCCATACGGGAAATGGCCAGGTGCTGGGGATAGTCTTGAGCGCTGAGCTCGGCACGTGTGTTTGGTTGGCGTACTTCTGGCACCCGGCGCACCGTTGGACAATGTCGATGGCATCGGCGTGTGCGGTGGGCCAGTAGATGCCATGCCGCATAGCCTTTGCGACCAGAGAGCGGTCTTCGGCATGGTGGCCGCAGTCGCCGGAGTGGATGTCGTGGAGGATCTTGCGTCCTTCGGCGGGTTGGGCGCAGCATTGGAACACGCCGGTCACGCTGCGCTTGTGGAGCTCGCCGTCGATGATGGTGAAGGATTTGCATCGCCGTGAAACCATCCGGGCGTCTGTCTCGTCTGCGGGCAAGGTGCCAGCCTCCAGGTAGGCGATGTACGGCTTGGTCCAGTCGTCTAGCTCGACGATGAGTGCGACCAGGGCTGCCTCTGGCTGCAGCGGGACTCCGATGTCGATCTCCCGTGGGGGAGAGACTGGCGGCTTGGTGATCGTGTCGAGGAAGACACCGGCGGGGGGTGCGATTCGAGCCGACCCGATGCGAGAGAGTGTGTCGGCCTCCTCGTTCTTCCGCCGGTCGATCCATTCTACGGAGTAGCCTGCGAAGTGTCCGCCCAGCTTGTCCACCGCTTGGCGGTACGCCGCCATGGTGGGGGAGACGGTGTCGCAGGTGCCAGCGACTTGTCCGGCGACGAGGTCGGAGTCTCCGTAGCATCATAGGCGGGTGACGTTCATTTCCTTGGCAGCTCGCATGCCGTGGAGTAGTGCCTCGTACTCAGCCATGTTGTTGGTGCAAGGGGTGAAGTCGAGGCAGAGGACGTAGTGGAGCTTGTCGCCCTTCGGGGAAGTCAACACGATCCCTGCTCCTGCGCCGTCCGCATTATTGGAACCGTCGAAGTGCAGGCTCCAGTAGTGGAGGTATGGCAGTTTTTCCGGCTGCTGGGCCTCTTCCCAGTCGGCAATGAAGTCCGCGAGACCCTGCGACTTGATCGCTTTTCGCGGCTCGTACTTGATGTTGTGGACGCTGATTTCGACGGCCCACTTGGCGACTCGCCCGGTCGCCTCACGGTTGCGGATGATGTCCTGCAACGGTGCTGAGGAGACGACCGTGATCGGATGCTCCTGGAAGTAGTGCGGCAGTCGCCTCTGTGCTCTGAAGACTGTGTATACCAGTTTTTGGTATTGCGGGTACCGCTGGCGCGACTCGGGGAGGACCTGGCTGATATAGTACACCGGTCGCTGTACCGGGCGCTCATTTCCTTCCTCTGGACGGTCGACGACCATGACGACGCTGACGACGCGCTCGGAAGCCGCGACGTAGACCAGCATGGGTTCTTTGTCGACGGGGGCGGCAAGTAGCGGCGCTGCGAGTAGCACCTTCTTGAGGTCGCGGAGCACGTCGTCCACCTCCTTGTCCCACTGGAAGGTGGGGTTCTTGCGCATCAGGCGGTATAGTGGCATGGCCTTTTCACCCAGGCGGGGGATGAAGCGACTGAGAGCCGCGACTCGCCCGGCCAGCTTCTGGACGTCGCGCAGGCACTCGGGTTTGCCGAGTCGAGCGATCGTGTCGATCTTGGTGGGGTTCGCCTCGATCCCGCGCTTGGAGACGACGTACCCCAGTAGTTGCCGTGCTGGTACACCGAAGGTGCATTTGCCCGGGTTTAGCTTTATCTTGTATTTCCGCAGGTTAGCGAATGTTTCCGCCAGGTCGGCGAGTAGATCGCCCTGGCAAGCGTACTTCACTACCACGTCATCAATGTAGACGTGGATATTGCGGCCAATTTGGCTCGCAAGGCATTCCTGCATGCACCGCTGGTAGGTCGCCCCGGCGTTTTTGAGGCCAAAGGTCATGGCAGTGTAGCAGAAGGCTCCGAATGGCGTGATGAACGCCGTCTTCTCCTCGTCCTCAACGGCCATCTTGATCTGGTTGTACCCAGAGTAGGCATCGAGGAAACACAACGACTTCGAGCCCGCGGTGGAATCGATTATTTGGTCGATCCGCGGGAGGACGAATTGCTCCTTCGGGCAGGCGCTGTTTAAGTTTGTGTAGTCGATACACATCCTCCAGGTCCCATTTTTCTTCTCGACCAGGACTGGGTTTGCCAGCCACTTGGAGTATTTTATTGGCCGGATGAAGCCTGCAGCGAGTATACGTTGCACCTCCTCGGCGATGGATCGGTGGCGCTCTTCATTGAAGGGTCGCAGCTACTGCTTGACAGGTCGCACTTTGGGGTCGGCGTTAAGTTTGTGCTCAGCGAGTTCACTAGGGACACCAGGCATGTCAGAGGGCTTCCATGCGAAAATGTCCCTATTCTCACGGAGGAACTCGATGAGCGCACCTTCCTATGCTGGGCTCATGCCCGTCCCGATCGTCACCGTCTGGCTGGACTCGCCTGGGACCAGCTCGATGGTGCGGGTGTGCGTCGTTGCCTCGAAGGCTGAGGTGTTGGCACCCTCCGATTTGGGCTTCTTGAGTATGGTGGGGTCGTCGTTGTTGACCCCGCTCGCGTATTTAGCGAGCTTGTCGGCGTGGTTGGTCTCTGCCGCGATGACGGCGTCGGCGAGTTCGGCTCCTTTGGCCTCGCACTCGGCGGCCATGTCGGGGTCACCTTTGACGGTGATGACGCCGCGCGGCCCGGGGAGCTTCATCGCGTTGTACGCGTAGTGGGGCGCTGCCATGAACTTGGAGAACGCCTGGCGCCCCAGGACACAGTGGTAGGGGCTGTCGAAGGGTACCAGCTCGAAGACGATCCGCTCGGTGCGGAAGTTTGCTGGTGTGCCGAAGGTTACTGGCAGCGTGACCTTGCCGATCGGATACGCCTTCCGACCGGGGACGATACCGTGGAACGTGGTGTAGGTCGTTTCGACCATCGACTGCGGGAGCCGCAGTCGCCTGAAGGTGTCCAGGTACAGGATGTTGATGGAGCTGCCGCCATCCATCAATGTCTTGGGGAGCCAGTAGTCTCCCACCTTGGGCTTGACCACCAGGGCGACTCGGCCCGGATACTCGATGCTTGGCGAGTGGTCCTGGCGACTCCAGGTGATGGGCTGCTCCGAACAGTTGAGGAACTGGGGAACGTCCACCTGGGACACCGCGTTGACAGTGACGGCACGGGCGATGACCTTCTTCTCGCGCTTCGTGTTGAAGCCTGTGAAGGTGTGGAGCGAGCCGGCCACACTGCCGAATTTTCCGCCGTTTGGCGGGTTGTTGTCGGGTTCCTCCCGCGCTCGGCGTGCCTTCTCAATCTCCTTGAGAGAGTGGCAGTCGGCGGTCGTGTGCGTGGCGGGCTTCCCTTCCCTGTTGTGAAACACACAAGGTTGGTTAAGGAGGGTCGCGGGGTTGAACCTTGGTTTCTCCTTGTAATTGCCGCCGTCGCGGCATTGCCCTCCGTCGCGGCAGAAGCTCTTGGGCTCGCGCTGCGCGTGCCCAGCGTTGGCGACAAAGTCGACTCGCCCGTCACTACGGCGCTTGCCGGTGAGGCGAGTGTTGCAGTAGCGTAGGTCGGACGTCGTCCGTTGTCGTTGCTGCTCGTGCGGCGTTGGCCTCCCGACTCGTCGTCGGTTTCCTGGTTAGGGTCTTCCTCCGCGTACCTCTTGGCGATCTCAAGGAGTGTCGTTTGAGCTTGGCGACAAGGGGCTCGTAGCGGCACGAGGTCTTGAAGCAGTGGATTGCGGTGTCCGGGTGGATGCCGACCGCGTTCTACCATAGTTCTTGCCACCGCTGGACCCAGTTGCGGGTCGACTCACGGGGTCCCTGGACGCATCGTTCCAGGTCCTCGATGGTCGTGGCGCGCGTGTAGGAGCATTCGAAGTGCCTGACGAAGGCATCTCGCATCTCGTCCCAGGAGTCGATGCTATCCTGGGGAAGGGTGTTGATCCACTGCCTGCACGTTCCCTCCATCATCAGGGGGAGGTAACAGGCGGCTAGCAGGTCGGTGTGGCCAGCGATCCCCATTGCCATGAGGTAGGTGTCCAGCCACACGGAGGGATAGTACGAGGGGTCGTACTTCTCTATTTCCTTCAGCGCTTTGAAGTTCGCCGGATATTTTTCGCCTCGGATCATCGGTCCGAAGCACCAGGGCCCTAGTCGGCTTAGAGACCCCATTGTCTCGCCGTCGCGGCGATTGGTTAGGGTGTGTCGCAGGTCGTCGGGCTGGCGTGCGCGCCAGCTTTGGTTGTTGATGATGTGGGTGCGGGCGTCGACGGGCTGACCGTTGGCGGCGACAAAGTTGGTCGCCGGCCTGGGGTCGTTGGTGGAGAGTTCCGCGTTCGCGGGTCGGTGTTGGAGCTGTAGCGGTTCGGGTGGCGGGCAATTGAGGGTGTTTGCCGCCAATGGGCGGCCGCTTGAGGCCGCTCAGCTGCCCGAAGAACGTGAGTACACCCGACCCCGCGAGTCGGCGCCTGCGTTTTGTTGCTCGACCGCCTTTGCGAGCAGGGCCCTGATGTACTGGATCTGTAGGGCGCCGTCACCGGTGGCCGTGATGTTGTCAGCCGCTGCTCGACCTGCCACGAGGTTGTCCATCGGGGTGGAGAACAGTGGTAGGCCGTTCGCGTCTAGCTCCCGTGAGGAGACCACTATCCGCGGCTGATCCCTGGGAGGTGTGCGGTTGGGTGGAGGTGGGGCGTCGTTCGCCCTCCACCCTGGCGGAGGCCGGGCGCTTCCTCCTGGTGGTGCGTTCTCGCAGATCGCGCGCTCGGCTACACGGGCCGGGTCGTTCTCGTCGTTGAAGTTCAGGGCGCGCCCCTGGACGGTGGGATTCAAGCGCGACCTGATTCGCTGCTGGTGGTAGCGCGACAGTTCCTGCGCCATCACCTGCTCGAGGCGAAATTTTTCGCGCTCGGCTTGCTCCTTGCAGACTGCCTCCGCCAGCTTCAGGCGGAGTTCCTCGACCTCCGTTGCCGTGGCGTTAGGAGGGATCGGGGTGGAGAAGGGATTCTCCGGCGGATCGGTCCAGTCGCCATGTAGGTCGCGGCGTGGCGACCGGTCCCGTCGCGGAGATCGGCGGAGTTTTCTGACCCGGAGTCGAAGTCGAAGATCCATAGGATGGAGGGATCCTCAAAGTCTCCCACGTTGGAGACCTGGGTGATGGAGCCTGCGGGCGAAGCCGCGGTGATGGATCCGGCGAGTGACGCCGGGGTCGCCAAGTCGGCGTCGTCGTTGAGGGCCGCGTCTTCCGCGGCCGCGGAGTTTTCGGCCACGTTGCTGTGGGCCGAATTGTGCGGACCTGGCTCTCGGAGAGCCGGTCGCGTGGCGGCGACTCGCGGATGCGAGCCGAGTCCTCCGAGACGATGACGTCGGTGAGGCCGACGAAGAGGCTAATCGTGCCGACCGGCAAGATCATGCTGGCGTGACGGGTCGTGCCGCCGGGACGTAGCTGCTCGGCAAGATATGGAGCATCTCGCCGATCGCTATCATGCGGTCGGTGGCGACCGTCTCGTTGATGGGCAGATTGGATCTTGCCACAGAACACCGGCCAGACCGGCCAGGCCACACGGTGGGTTCCACTGTCGTGGGAATGACCACGGCAGATGCTGCAATCGGCAGCGAGTAATAGAACGAAGGGCAAGGGCAGCCAACCATCTCCATGGACAACTTCTCGATCTCAAGATGAGGGCGTACACACAGGGTTTTACCCAGGTACGGCCCCCCGGAGGGTAAAGACCTACTCCTGCTAGATTGTATTATGATGGAGGTACAATGGGGCGAGCTCGACGGCTAGGCGGCGAGTTGCTTGGGTGGATGATGGAACGTACGTTTACACGCCCTGTATGGAGGTTTATATAGACTCACCCTCCCTAGGGTTTACAAATCTCAACTGAATCTGTTAAGGTTTCGGTACTCATTTAACCTAATCCGACTGGGACTATCTACTCTCCTGGGCCTTCAGCTTCCAGTCGCTTGGATCCACGCCAGGTCTTGATCTAGTCGCCGTCTTGCAGGCCAACTCGCCAAGTCGTGGGCCAGTCGGAAACGTCCTGCTGGGTATACCCCGGTAGGCATATCCCCATCAATCACCAAGTTTCTTTCGAACCTTACCATTGAAGGAGTAATTAGCAAGTAGAGTAGAAATATCCTCATTAGGAATCTTCCTTTTATTAGAGACAATGTCCTTCATATACTTTGAATAAGGAGGAAACTTAATAGCATCAGTCAAAGGAATTTTCAAGAATAAAGGTTTCATCCACTCACAAAACTTGTTGTAGTGTTCTTCCTCCTTTGACTTGTGTTTCTTACATGGAAAAGGCATAGGTTTCTGCACCCAAGGTTCTCTCTCTTTACCATGTTTATTAGCAATAAAATCTTCGTTTGTGTACCTAGTGTTCTTAGTGTGCTTCTCAGGTTCTTCTTCACCTTCCTCCTTATCAGGAGACTCATTATTATTACCACTCTCAGTTTCAACATCAGAGACAGATATACTATTAGGATCTACAGCAGGTTCAAGTGATTCCTCAACTTTCCTATGTTTTTTTCTTCCTCTTACGAGGACTACCACTATCTTCACCTTGTTCGGAATCCTGCTCTATTATTTTAGGGTGTCCTTCAGGATATAAAGGATCTTGAGTAGCTATACCACTCCTAGTTCTAATTCCATAAGCATGTTTATCTCCTAAAGCATTAACTAGCATATCCTTTTGTACCTTAGCAAGTTGATCAAGTTGAGTTTGAACAATTTGAAAGTGTTTACAAAGCATTTTAATATCATTAGAAGTTCTTTCCACAATATCTTTCAACTCATGGATATCTCTAGATTTTTCCAATAAATGATTCTGAACTTGTTTATTAAAAAACCCTTGCTTAACAATAAAAGTGTCAAGTTCCTCTAAACATTGATCAGGAGGCTTACCATAAGGAATATCACCTTCATCAAAGTGTTGGAGAGAGTGTACCTCAATAGTAGATGAGTGGGGAATTGGCGTACATAATTCCTCTATAGGAGGTAGAATCTTCACATCTTCAGCTCTAATACATTTCTCCTTTAGACACTTCTTACCTTCCTTCATCACTTCATCATTTAATGCAATGACTCCCCTCTTATTTGTTGTTGGTGCTGGAGTTGGTTCAGGAACAACTGGTTCAAGACTAATAGGCTCAGGTGTATTCAGCTCAGTTGAAGTCCAATCATCATAATTCTTCCTAATCTTGGTCATTAATTCTTCAACATCTGTAGGAGTCCTTTCCCTGAAAACACAATCAACAAATCTATCTAGGTATGTCCTAGAATCATCAGTTAGTCCATTATAATAAATATCAAGAAGCTCATTCTTAGGTAATGGACATCCAGGATGTGCATGAACCAAGGCGCAAAACCTTGTCCATGACTCAGGCAATTTCTCTTCTTCTCCCTGTTTAAAATCAAAAAGTCTCTACAAAGCAGCATGTCTAGCACTGGGAGGAAAATATTTATGGAAGAAATAAGCAATCAAGAAATCAGGGCTATTAATGGAACCAAGAGGTAATCTACTAAACCAATCCCTAGCTTCTCCTTTTAGTGAAAAAGGGAAGATCTTAACAACAAAGTACTTTCGCATCTTAAAATCATCAAAGAACAAAGCACTCCTAGTAGAAAGCTCATTCATATGAGCCACATCACTCTCACTTTTAGTCGCACAAAAAGGTTCTTTCTCAACAATATCTAAATAAGACAAATCAAGAGAGAAATCATAGTTTTCATCTTTAATATCTATGGGAGAGGTGGCAAACTTAGGATCAGAGGACATCTTAGGCATAATAGTACGTCTAGCAAGGATCTTGTACTCCAAGGCTCCGGGTACACTGGTGAGTCCACCGTAGCCTTCCTTTATCCGGCATGGTCCTCCCTTCTGGATCCATCTAACTGGGCCGCCCAGCAGGCCATGGGCCATGCTACCAACCGTGGGCCACCCGGGTTATCCGGATAAGAGACATGCTATGAGGATACCCATATAGCATATCCCTAACAGTAGCCCCCGGAGAACTCCGAGATCTTGCGCCGTCTTGCCTCTTCATGTTGAATGCTCCATCTAGATGAATGTTGGCAAATCGTCAAGCAATATCTTGTAGTCCTCCCAAAGAACCCTGCAAGGTTTTCTCCGTCTTCAATTTGTAAGTCAGAGAATTGCTGAATCTTCCATCGTACTCTTCCGTAGCCGGACTGGATCCGTCCATACCGGAATCTTCTGATGTGATGGTTCATCTGCCTATGTCAGCTAGGGCGACGTAGACATAGGTCAGCAATGCCTCGTAACTCACACATGCAAAGAATGCAATCATGTCCACTTTTCCCACACGAGCGATACAAACGTTGGCGGCGACGGTTGGTACGTGGCGAAATTTCCGCGCACATCTCCGCACACGTCGCCTACGCGGCAACCATTCGATCAAGCTGCATGAATCTTGATGCTGGAGATCATATATAGTAACTGCGGTGGAAAATTTACTTTTTCACCTCATTCTCCCCTGCATCTTCTTCTTCCTTAGGCAAGCGTCTCCTCGAGCTCTCCGCGCCACGCACGAAAAACCCTAACTCCCAATCTCACCAGTCACCTACGAACGCACCCAATGGCTAGCAGCAGCTCCTCCCCTTCGATGGCGGCGTCCGGCGAAGCCGCGGCAAAGCCGGCGAGTTCCGTCATCGTGCCCCCAGAGGGCCTGGTCATCCCCAGGTCTACGGTGGTCGAGGCCACCGGCGGCGACCATAATCCAGCGGCACCGGAGATGATGGAAGAGGAGTACGACTCGTAGGAGAGACGACTGGCGCGGTTTAGACATCATGGACCGCGATATCAAAGAGCTGATCATCGAAGGTTACCTCCCCGCGATGGAGGGGCTCGCCTGGCGGGCGGCGCCGACCGACGAGGTCACACCTTCTCCCCAAGCCGGATAAAAGGTGTACCTCAAAGCGTATTTGGTATGCGTCGTCTCCCTGCCCATCTCTAATTTCTTCCTCGCTGTATTGAATCATTACCGAGTATAGCCAAAGAACCTTTCTCCCAATAGTATCCTAGCGCTTAGCAATTATGCGGCGCTTTGCGAGGGTTACTTAGGGATTAAGCCTAGGCTAGATCTCTTCATATATTTCTTCATCGTCAAGCGCGAAGCCAGAGCCAGTAAGGACAAACTTAGAAATTGTGGCACCATTAGCTTCAAGATACGGCCTGGCCGGCGCTTCCCCGACATCGTCGGCCACGAGTCCTGCAAGAACTCGTAGCGTACTTACTTCTATGGCCCAGATATCCCTCTGGCTGGCCGAGAAGTAACGTACCCGGACTTTGTCGATGGATCAGCCACCGAAAATTCAACATGGAGATCCTAGGCCTCCCTTCCCTCCGACATCGATGCTTCCCGTGCTATAAGGCAGATAGAGTGGTTCGTAGAGACGGGTTTGACCGGACTGGACCTAGCCATGTGCTGGTTCATCAGGCGGATCCAGCCTTTGCAGCACCCCTCGAAGCTGATGCACGAGTATTCCAACGATAGAAGGGATAGCCTCCGCATCTCCATGGACAACTTCTCGAGCGACTCCGTCAAACTTAGCCTCAAGGACATCGTCAAGGTGAAGGACAAGAAGCGTGGCTTCATCATCACCTACGACAGGTTTGTAGAGAGCAAGTGCCCAAAGGTAACTGTTTATTTTCCGTGTATGACATATACTCAGTTCTTCCGTCTAGACTTTACCATCTCATCTAACACGGTGGTTCTTCAAATTAACAGCTTAGCGACATAGATGAGGACAACATGGCTCCTCAAATCTATGATCCAAAGATGAAGGAAGTCACCGTCGTGTCCGACGACGATGCTCCGTTGGCGCGAAAGCGGAAGAGCTCCACCTCTGACGCTGCCGACAGAGATAAGAAGAAGAAGACGGAGGGTGGAGCCTCCAAAAAGACTATCGCCGCCCTGGAGGCGGAGAAAAGAAAGGTTACTGGGATCCCCTTTGCCAAAGCACCCCCTCTTATGTAAGCTTCTTTCTCTCCGACATTGTCCATTTTTCTGTCTTATTCGTGTACTTATGCATTTTGCACGTTTCAGAAAGAAAGCCACGACCATCTTGAAGAAGACCTCCAAAACTTCGGGGGCTTCTAGAACCATCAAGGATATGCTGCATCGCTATGTATGTCCCGCCATTGCCCCTGTCACTCCCATCGTCCAGCCCTCGTCCGCCCCGACAAGCTCACAAGCTAAAGAAGCATCTGACCCTTCCGCCATGGAAGTGGACTCAGGCGCCTCTACAGAACTTGCTGTTGTCGGCGAACAGGTGACGCAGGAGAGTGTCGCACACCAAATGGCTGAAGCTCCGGCTAAGGATGCCATCGGTAGCGGTAAGGCGGTGGTGGAAGGTGGTACTTCTGCCGAAGGCGGCACCCTCGCTCCCAGGAAGACCATAGAGTTACCGAAGATAGTCTACCCGGCACTTATGTCGAGTAGCACTTCTCTGGTTCTTGGTGCGGCGCCGACATCTCCAACGTGGTCTCAAGGAGCTTCTCCGACAAGCAAAAATCCTGCAAGGAAACAGTGTATCCTTCGGCAAGCTGCTGGCTGAGAGTGCTACCAACCTCAAGATCATTGCACTTGTAAGTTATATTTGCCTTTTTGCATTTCATATGAGTATCCCACTGTAGCCCCCAAGGATTTAGACAGAAAACCATAGGTCTTTGCGTCCAAATGCTCTAAGAGTGACTAAGCTAGAAAACTTCTCACTATATCCCCCAAGCATATAGGTGGAAAGAATTATTCCGACTAGATGCTTTAAGAGTATCATACAGACAAAGAACGTGTATCCCCCAAGCATATAGGTGGAAAAAATCGCCGACAATAAGTGCCAAAAGTCACTACTACAGAATCCACATAAAAACGACAAAGAACGTGTAGACCAGAAAAATTAAGCTAACGCCCGTAGGCGGATTTTTCACAAGTGCAATTGCAAAGCTTGTGCATAACAGTTTTATATGATCCAAAAATGAACACTAAAGGAGGTAAAAGACTCAGAAGTATGAGTGAACCAAAGAGCTTTATTTGATTGATCATATAAGAGGTACACAATTAGATAAAAAATGCTAAGTGTAGAAAGGATGTTGTTATGCTATGTTCCATGGCCGATCAAGCTCCGGGTAGACATCATCCGGGTCACGTCGCTTACGCTTATGATCCTCGTTTGGTCTATCCTTCAGTTCACGATTGTCAACGAGGTAGTAAGACCCATTGAGCACCGCCTTGCTTATGATGAACGGTCCATCCCTTGGCGGGGATAATTTGTGTGACTTCTTCTGCTTAAGTCGGAGCACCAAATCCCCCTCTTTAAATGAGCGATGCCGAACGCGGCGACTATGGTAGCTGCGTAGCTTCTGCTGGTAGATGGCGGATCTTTGGCATGCCAAAACACGCTTCTCCTCGAGAAGGTCCACATCTAGGCGTCTAGATTCTTCAGCGTCATATTCGTCGTAGGCGGCAACCCTTGGTGCATCGTGAAGTATGTCGAAAGGTAGGATGGCTTCTGCTCCATATACCATGAAGTTAGGGGTGTAGCCGGTGGATCTGTTGGGTGTAGTTCATAAACTCCACAGCACAGATGGCAATTCTTCCGCCCAGACTCCAGCTGCTCTATGTAGCGGTGCCTCAAGACGTGGCTTTATTCCCTGCAGAATTAATCCATTGGCTCGCTCAACCTGACCATTGGATTGTGGATGCGCCACATATGCAAGGTCAAGTCGGATACCTATCTCCCAACATTATGCCTCCACTTCTCCGAGTGACAAGTTGCTACCATTGTCGGTGATAATGCAATGTGGAGACCAAATCTCACCACCAGATCCCGGACAAACCTAAGGGCACTTGCCCCATCAAGATTTCTAATGGGTTTAGCTTCTATCCATTTAGTGAATTTATCAACTTCTACCAGCAGATGCGTAAACCCACATGGTGTCGTCTATAATGTTCCCACCATGTCTAGCCCCCAGACTGCAAACGGCCAAGTTATTGGTATTATTCGCAATTCTTCAGCAAGAACATGTGGTTGTCGGGCATAATACTGGCATCCCATGCATGTCTCAACTAGCTTGTCGGCGTCCGCCTACGCGGTCAGCCAGTAGAATCCTTGCCGGGAGGCTTTCGCGATCAACGATGGAGGAGCGACGTGATGCCCGCAATCTCCAAGATGGATTTGACGTAGGATTTCAATACCTTCTAGATGGGAAACACACTTAAGGTATACACCAATAGTGCTCCTTTTGTAGAGTTGTCCATTTATTATGGTATAGCCCTTCGCTCGGCGTACTATTTGTCGTCTTTCGACTTCATCGTCGGGCAAAGTTCCGTGTTCGAGATATTCCATGAACAGTTTTGTCCAAGCCGGAGGGACCTTTGTCACCATGTGGACGAAAGGGTCAACTCTATCTGGGTTGTCGATGTCTGCTCCCTTCACGAATGGTGTTCGTAGATGCTCTAGGAAAACTCCTGGTGGAATTCGTTTGCGCCCTTATCCAAGCTTAGACAGCAGATCAGCCGCCTCGTTTTGCTCCCTAGGTACATACTTGACCTTGTATCCCAAGAAGCTCTTGGCTATCTCGTCCACTTCGTCCTGATATGCTGCCATCATAGGGTTCCGCGCATTCCAGGTGCCAGCCACCTACTGGGCAACCAAGTCGGAATCTCCACAACAAACTATGCGCTTGATGCCAATATCCTTGGCTACACGTAATCCAGAATGAGTGCTTCATACTCCGCCATGTTGTTCCTAGCCTCGAAGTGGATCTGCAGAACATAGTGTAGCTTGTCACCAGTTGGTGACTGTAGCAGTACACCAGCCCCCGAGCCATTGAGCAGCTTTGATCCGTGAAAGTGCATCACCCAGTACTCTGGTTCTGGCAACGGAGTAGCATCTGGCATCTCCATCCAATCTTCAATGAAATCCGCAAAGGCTTGTGACATGATAGCGTCGCGTCTCTTGTAGGTGGTCTCGAAGGAGGCAAGTTCAATGCCCCACTTCACGACCCTTCACATGGCGTCGCTGTTGTTGATAATGTCTAACAGTGGAGTCTTGCTCACCACTATGATTGGGTGCTCCTAAAAGTAATGCCTCAGCCTCCGAGAAGCAAGGAATAATCCATAAGCTATCTTCTGGTAGTGCGGGTAACGCTTCTTGGACTCCGTCAAGACCTCGCTTACATAGTAAACTCCTCGTTGAACTCTGTACTCATAGCCTGGTTCCTTCCGCTCTACCACGACGACGATGCTGATTACCCGGTTGGTTGCCCCCATGTAAATTAACATGGGCTCACCAGGCTCGGGTGCTGCAAGGATGGGCGCTAAGGAAAGAATCTCCTTGAGCTTCTTCAATGTTGCATCTGCTTCGTCCGTCCACGTAAATTTTTCCGCCTTCTTCAGCAACTTGTATAGCGGCAGAGCCTTCTCTCCAAGTCGGATGACGAACCGACTAACTACTGCAACACAACATGTTAGTTGTTGAATGTCCTTTAGGCATGTCGGACGGTTTATGTGTAAGATGGCCTTGATTTTCTCCAGGTTAACCTCGATTCCACGCTGGGAAATGATGAAGCCCAACAATTTGCCGGCTGGAACCCAGAAGACGCACATCTTGGGGTTAAGCATCATGTTGTATTTCCGGAGATTATCAAAGGTTTCTTTTAAGTTGGAGATTAAGTCATTTGACTTTTTAGACATCACCGCTATATCGTCCACATAGTCCTGAACGTTCCGACCAATTTGGCGTGCAAGAAACGTTGCATTGTCCGTTGGTATGTAGCACCTGCATTTTTCAGCCCAAAGGGCATCGTAACATAGCAAAACGTGTCGTATGGAGTAGTGAACGAAGTGGCCAATTGGTCCGACTTCCTCATCTTGATATGGTGGTATCTTGAGTATGCATCGAGAAAATACAAAAGTTCCGACCCAGCCGTCGAGTCAATGACTTGGTCAATGCGAGGCAAAGCAAATGGATCTTTGGGGCATGCTTTGTTCAAGCCGGTGTAATCAGCGCACATTCTTAATTCTTTGGTTCCCTTTTTGGGGACAAGTACAGGATTGGCCACCCATTTGGTGTGAATGACTTCTCGGATAAAACTAGCCTTAAGTAACCTAGCTATCTCTTTTCCTATGGCGCGTCTCTTCCCATCTCCAAAGCGCCGTAGAGGTTGCTTCACTGGTTTGCATTTTGGATCAATGTTTAAGCTATGCTCGGCAAGTTCCTTAGGTATACCTTTCATGTCGGCAGGTTGCCAGGCAAAGATGTCCCTGTTCTCACGGAGGAAATCGACAAGCGCGCTTTCCTATTTGGGGTCCAGGTTCGTCCCAATGGCGGTGGTCTTGGAGGCATCGCCTACCACAAGTTCCACCGGCTTGGTCTCGATGGTGGCCTTGAATGCTGGAGCGGAGTCGGAGATCTGTTTCTTCGACGCGGGCATCTCTGAGTCATCGGCCTTGCTCTGGATCTCTTTGAATTCTTCGCTGTAGAGGACAGCTTCCGCCTAGGCTGCTTCATTAATCTCGCAGTCCCTTGCTTTGGTAAAGATTTCGGATACTGTGATGACACCGTTTGGTCCGGGTATCTTGAGTTTGTTGTAGATGAAGCATGGCTTGGCCATGAAGGTGTGGAATATGTCACAGCCAAATATGACGTGGTTCACGCTCTTGGAGGGGACCAAATCAAAGGTCATGCGCTCTTGGCGGTAATTATTAACATCGCCAAAGGAAACCTGAAGTGTGATGCACCCAAGGGACCGAGCCTCCCGACTAGGAACTACGCCGTGGAAAATGGTGTTGGTCCGCCTTAGGTTTGCCTCCGTCAAGTTCATCTTCTGCAGTGTATCTAGGTACATGATGTTGATGCTGCTTCCACTATCCACCATACATTTGGTGAACTCAATGTCGTCAATCAAGGGGTTAGTGACCATGGCGTATTGGTTCTCCGTAGGGATAAGGTCTGGGTGATCCTTCCTGTACCAAGTAATTGGAACCTCTGACCAGTGCAGGTATTGGGGAACTGGGGGTAGAGTAGCCATCAGTATCCTCATAGAGGTCTTTTGTTGTCGGACGGTGGGGGTGCCAAGGAAAGTGTGGTAAACTACCTCCTTCTTCTCGAAGGGGTTCTTGCCTTTTCCGTCGCTCTTGGCGGCGTGCTTGGGGTCAACATCCTCGTCCATGTCACTTGAATCCTTGGAATCCTCCTCCTTCTTCTTCCCATTGCCCTTGCCTTGTGGTTTTGTTCTTCCGACTTCGCTTGTAGCCGGACTCCGGGTCCTCCTTGAGGTCATTGACGAACTTGCAGTGTAGATTGGTATGGGTGGCCTTGTCATTGACATCGAGGTGTATGAGGCACGGCATATCGCGGTACTCTTTTTAGGTCTGGGGAACGGGGAGCGCTGCCGAGGTAGTTTCACTTCCTCGCTGCTACCCACGACCAGCTCCCCATCCTCGACCATGTTGTCCGCCATCACCTCGTCCTGCAAAGGTCATGGCGACCATGTCGGGATTTTGCTTTTATTCTGGAGCGGTTTTCCGCTTTGTGCTATTGTTCCTCCGAGCCTGAGTTGGAACGGCCGTTGCCGGCAGAGAGCCGTGAGCATTGTCGTCGGCTGCTACGAACTCACTAGCCAACTGAATCATCTGGTTCAAGTCAAGCTGGTGATTGTACTGCAAGAGCTTCAGCTTATGTCGGAGCAACGTGCCCCTTTCCAACCCATCAATAAAGGCGGCCATGGAGGTCTGAGCGTGCACTCCTGCGCAGGAATTTTTCTTGTCCAGCCAGCGGGAGAGGTAGGCGCGAGATGTCTCGTCTCTCTCTCTTGCACGCACCGCTGTAGATCGCCAACAGTGTAGGGACGTTTGTACGTACCCTCGAAGTTCTTGGTGAACGCTTCTTGCATGTCCAACCAATTGCAGATGGATTTCTCCGGCAAGTCATCAATCCGTTGGCGGGCTGTGCCCACCAACATCAGTGGGAGGTACTTGACGGCGACGTTGGGATTACCCCCGGCAATCTCTACCGCGTTGCCGTAATCCTGCAACCATGTAGCTGGTTTAGCGGTGCCGTCATAGGGCTTGCTGGTCTTGTCAATCCGGAAACCTTTGGGGTAAGTTGCGGACCGTATCGCAGGTCCAAAGCAATGTGGTCCGAGGTATGGTCCTTCTCGGGCCTCGTGGATCTTATCGATCCGCGAACGTGGATTGTATGGCTCCGGGTTTCTTTTCTTCTTGTCAACAGGGAATGGGCTGCGTGAATGACGCGGGCCTCCCCCGCCATGGTGACTGCTAGGTGGCGACGGAGGTGGAGGTGGCGGTGGGTTAGCTTTCTTGCTATTACCCTCCTGCGATGCCTCACGCCTGTCGCGATTGCATTCTGGACGCGGAGGGTCATGGTGTGACCTGCTCTTGTGTCCCTGGTTGCGCTCTCCATCATGACGGGTCTGCTCCGTGTTGTCGCGGATGACGATGCCGCTCTGCCTTGGCGGGGGCATATCCGCATGATGGTGATCCTTGGGGTCTTCGCGATGTCAGGGGGAGCGGGGCGATGGTGATGGGAAACGAGGTTAGGCTTTTTCTCCGTGGTCGGAGGATATGGGGATATCATCCTTCCTGTTGCACGCATCCCTCCGTCTTCGTTCTGATGAACCCATCTAGGACCCGACATCAAGAGGAGATCTGTCCCTTGGCGTCTTATGTTGGCTAGACTGGCAAAACGTTGGGTCAGACTCAAGCCTCTGAGAGGTGGCCTTTTCCTGCTGCTTCACCACCTTAGCTACTAGGTCATAGACCTGGTCCACCGCCTCGGGTGATCTATCCTGCTCCAGAAGGGTCTTGGCGACGGCGAGGTTGAGGAGACGAGTGGGCATCACCTGTCTGCCTTCACTGTCAATGTATGGCTTGGCTTGTGCCGGCTTCGGGGGAGCCCATCCTAGGTTTCACCGTACACCAGGATCATTGATGATGCGAGCCAGAGCTTTCTTGGCCTTCTGCTGCTGTAGCAGAGTCTTGTACTCGGCCTCCTTTGCTCTAGCTTTCTCTATGGATTTCTGCACATTGACCAGATCTCGATCTAGCTTAGCGCCTTGCTCCGCAATGGCCTACGCTTCCTCCAGTAGCTGCTGGCGCTTCTCGTCAAGATGGGTCACGTTCCGGATATGAGCTACGGTCAGTGGCTCGACGAGGAGATTGTCGTACATCACTCTATCAGTTGGAGTAACTTGAGCATCAGAAGACGTAGATGCCGGAGGTGGCAGGTTTGTGGTGTTGTTGTTTCTCGGGCCGGTGCCGAGTTCCTGTGGCTGTTACACAGGTTTAGGCAGAGGGGCATGACCTTTGCGCGATCATTGTCGGCAGCAACAGGTGGTGATGAACACCTCTCGAGAGCTGTAGGCGGAGCTTGTCCAGGTTGATCATCATCCATCGCAGTCCCAATGGTGACGAACACCTCTCGAGACGTGACGGTGTTGTTGGCTTGCTCGTCGCACGTGTACTCCTCCTCCATCTCCTGCATGGCGGAGTCTAGCTCTTCTGGACTGAAGTCTATCTCTTCTGAATTTGCACTGAAGTCGGCGTATAGTGCGTCGATCATTGAGTAGGTGGGTGCTAGGACCTCCTCGATGACGGGGGGTGGAGGTGCAATGGCGGCGACGATGACTGGAGGTGGTGGCGCAACTACGGCGATGGCGGTC
The DNA here is from genome assembly GCA_916181665.1 of Avena sativa. Classification (NCBI taxonomy): domain Eukaryota; kingdom Viridiplantae; phylum Streptophyta; class Magnoliopsida; order Poales; family Poaceae; genus Avena; species Avena sativa. Next base: position 182,312,984 of record OV702281.1, read on the forward strand.
AGAGGTGGTGGTGGCGGTGGCTGAATCGGAGGGAGCGCTGTCTGAGCTGCCGCTTCGGCCTCCGCGTAGTTGTTGACGGGGTTCACCATGCCTTTGAAGGTAAGGCGTCCCGAAACATGTTGCCACCTTAGTGAATGCCGGAGAAGCGTGTTGTGGTCCAGTCCTTCCACAAAGTGATACATGGCATCATCATTGGGGTAGTGGGCCAGATCGGCTCGTATACGGAGCCACATGGCAAGGTAATCGTGGGGGTTTTCGCCCTCTCTCTGAATGCAATGCGTCAGATCGAATATGGTAACCACGCCGACGAACTTGGATCTTTGTTGTCCAGATTCATGGACGAAGCCGACGGACTGGCAATGGTCTTCCACCGTTATATTCTCCACGTGGGCGGTTTGGGTGGGCCTTGAATTTTTCCGATCTTTGACGGCAAGCTCCGAGGAGAGATCCGACATCGATCCTTCCACGAACGTATCCTGCCCGTAGGTGTTCCATGCGGGTCTTGATGCTCATCTGACTCCCAGGGAACTAGTGCCTGAGTCGGTTTCTCCAATGAAGAGGTGGATGTCTCTAATAGAACGATCGAACACCGCGTAGGGTTCGTCTTTACCGGGATCCAGAACTCGTTGGGGGGGACGATCGGAACGTTGCCGCAAAAGACAACGCGACCGATGGCTATGGTTTTGCCGATTCTCGCGAAGATCTTGGTCCGCGCCAGCTGAAGAGCCTGAAGCGCCTCTTGCCCCACGGTGGGCGCCAACTGTCGTGGTATTGCCGACGAGTAAGCCATGGAGGGGTCCTCACAATGCGTGTTTCGAGAAATGGGGGAAGGCGGATGGTTGACGGGTATGAGGTAACACAGCTTACCCAGGTTCAGATCCCACAACGGTGGTGGAATCCTACTCCTGCTATAAATCACTATAATGGCAATACGTCGAGTTACAGGGATTGGTTCGCTATGCGAGGTTATTTGAAGTTGTCTATGATCGTGCCCTAAAGGCTCCCATATGCCCGACTTATATAGTCGCCAGGTCCTAGGGTTATAGGGAAAAGTCCTAGCCAGATAGGTTACAGAGTCCTACACCATCTATTACTAGTCTAGCGTGTCTTGTACTGCAAGGCTCCGGGTACGCTGGTGACTCCACCGTAGCCTTCCTTTATCCGGCATGGGCCTCCCTTCTGGATCCATCTAACTGGGTCGCCCAGCAGGCCATGGGCAATGCTACCAACTTTGGGCCACCCGGGTTATCCGGATAAGAGACATGCTATGAGGAAACCCATATAGCATATCCCCAACACCTCCTGACCACAACCTTTGAGACACGTGAACCATGAGCATTGTTGCTTCCTCCGGAATACTTTTCAGGAAGCACAACTTTTCACATATAGCTAAGCTTCTTTTAACCTTATCAAAGTTCTATTGTCCTCCCACTTAACTTTTCACGGAGAATTCCTTCTCAAAGAAACTTGACGTATTAAGCGACAAACACTTTTTGTTTCTGGTGTTATGGAGGAATACTCAATAGTTATTTGAAATAAAATACAAAGACATGTTTATTCGACTTTGGTTGCAAACATCTTATTTATGAATAGCATACTAATGTTTAAGAAAGGAAATCTTGGATTTTACCCCAAACCACAACTTTATATGGTGTCATTTGAACGGATCATGATGGAGCTGTTTTTAGTGAAAAAGCGGTAGTCTCTAAAGCTTTTAATGTTTAAAATATAATGGTAGTTTTATGAATTACACCTTTGATCTTACCATATCAAACAAGGTTTCATTGCATATCTCTATTATTCCATACTCATATGGTATTTCGGGAAACGCAAATCTATGGAACGATTCCTCAAATCTTAGGTGTTATGCTAAAATTATAACTCAAATATTTTTCTTTATGATCCTATCATAAATTCTTTATTTTCTTGTTATATTGAGTTTGCACTTCATCTTAAAATTCTTTGAACTTTTCAAATGTTTCACACTTCATCCTCATTAAGTAAATATTCATATATTCACTCAAATTTTCGGAGAAAGCATATGATGTTTGAAATCTATCGCTCTTGACTACACATAATGGGCTTCATACATCTATATGTGTAAGTTCCAATTATCTGTAAAAAAGTTTCACAAGTGTCATTTGATCAAAATCAAAAGACTCCAAAATTCCATCCACATCGAGTTTCTTCATGTTTTCTTTCCAATATAATTTAAACGGCGATGTCACTTCCTAAGTGATCTTTCAATCAATTTGTCTTTCGACATTTTTAGCACTAGTTTTATGGATGTGATTTCTCCAGCGAGATTTGTAAATCATCCATTTTTTATGGATTACGGCAATTATTTGAACAACCCTTTTGTTCTCATAATACCTGATCGAAATAACAATTATTGAAACAAATCTTGAAGGTATGTTTTGATTTCAACGAGAAACATAATAACTCTTTATTTTGTTTTCGATGAATATCATCACATATTCTTTTGCTAGTTACTTGGGCCATTGTAGTTAATGAATTGTGTTGTTACATATGAATATTCATACCAACAAATTCAGTACCAAATACTTAAGAACCATATTGTTTAACAAGCAAAGAATATAGCCATAACATGTATATCATCTATATACCTAAGATGAACGATTCTAGTCTTTTCTCTTCTGCCAAATATTTCTTAGATTTCTCTTTCAGTATTTCTTTATCCTTTCAAAAGAATCTATCAACATCAACAGTGGTGCCATACTCATGACACATAGTCCAAAGCGTGTATAGTTAAATACCAATGTCTTTCGACTTGCACTTTGAAGTAGATCACCATCATCAAATATTTGGTGTTCTTTAAAATTCCATTCTTTAGTAATCTTTTAGTGTAGTAAACATTTTACCTACATCAAATATTCATCATTATCATGGAACTATTCATGATCAAGCTACTTTAGCTTATAACGGTGAATTGCGAGTATACTGTTGCTCTCCAAATCCTTTTGGAGGATTAAGATGACCAGTGTCTCTAACCTTTTGCAAATTCTCATCAAATATGAGAACATGACTTTCGCCATATTATACTCTAACATGTTGCAACCAAACTTCGTTTCAGATATCACAATATCTTTCACACATGATGGTTTCTGAAACAATTCTTCTAGATCCCTGATAACCTTGATATTAAAACCATCTTTTGAATATCAAGAATCATGGAGACAAACATGATATTTATATACTAACACTAGAATTGTTAGTCTTGATTTAATACTAATTATTAAACTTCAAGAAGTAACCAGAACTTACTAAAAGTTTGCAATAGGACTTTTAAACTTTATATTAACACAACAAAAAAATACAATACCAGTCCGTAAAGTAACTATCTAGAATTCTATAGTTTTATTATCTCAACTATAACTAATCGCAAGGTGGTAAACGGATGCCAATGAATACAACAACTATGCAAATTCACTTTGATTTAATTTATGATAAATAGTGTTCAACTTTTAATCATATTGTTGTTGAACTCCCACTGAAAACAATATCACTCACATTGTTTTAGTGATTACATGAACCAAATCTACTACGCCAAGTCCGATCATCACGTGACATGATGTAGTTTCAAAGGCGAACAATCATCATGTTCATCATATCATCTATATGACTCATGCTTTACCTTTCTGTATTCCGTGTTCCGAGACCATATCTGTACATGCTAGGCTCGTCAAGATTTAACTTTAGTTTCCGCATCATCAAATCTGGCTTGCTAACATTATATACACTCACAGAATCTAACACACTTGATCATCACGTGGTTCTTCGAAACAACGAGCTTTGGCAACGGTGCCTACTAAGGATGAACACTTTATAACTTGAAATTTTATGAGATGGATCATCTTATAATGCTACTGTCAAGATCTAAGAAATACAAGATGCATAAAATGATTAACATCACATCCAATTCATAATATGTGATATGATATGGACTTTCTTCTTGTGCTTCCGATCTCCATCTTCAAGAACGAACATGATCTCCATCATCACCAGCGTGGCGTCAAGGTCAATGGCACCGCTCCATGGCTGTCATCCACCAGCATCAACTATTACAACTACTTTTAATTATATACATGCAGGTCTTAACGAATTTAAAAAGACAACCATAAGGCTCTTGTCGGTTGCCGACTTACAATAAGGAACATTTCATACATCATATATAATCACAATTATGGCCATATCACATCACAGCACACCCCTACAAAACAAAGTTAGACGCCTCTAATTTTCTTTGCATGTTTTACGTGGTTTGGGGATTTCAATAAGTGTTGTTCTAACTTACGAACAAGAACCACAACGCTGATACTAGTATTGTCAATCACCCGTTGTAAATAGAAACTTCACTGTGTTGGGAGAAATAGGCACCCGCAAAGCCACTTATGCAATACAAGTTGCATGTCAGGCGTGGGGCAAGTCTCATGAACGATGTCATGTAAGGTGTGACACCCCCGGTATCAGGGCTAAAAAAATCCTAGACCTTAGTCTAACATAAGCTTAACCTTGAGCTCGAGGATATCCAGTGGAAAATCGATAACACAACAGTGACACTATGACACAAAAATTTATTACATCAAGATCATAACTAAGCAGAGAACAAAATTATTACAAGCAGAGGTCTCTGACCACAAACATCAAACAACGGAAGGCTGCCGGTCGGGAACCCCAAGCTACTCGTCGATGACCATGTAGTACCAAACTGATCTTCAAGGAACACTTAATCTGCCAAAAGTATCAACAAAGCAAGGGGTGAGTACAGGGTGTACTCCGCAAGACTTATGGCTGGTGGAGTTGTTTTACATAAAGCCATATTTGTTTATAAAACAAGAGGGACAGGAAGCTCTTCTAATCAGAGTGTTTAAAAGGGGATAAGAGAACGACATTTCCGAAGTATTGATCATAATCTTTTGATATTCACTAAGTCATCACCATCGAACCCTATCTAGGATCACCCCCTCGTACCAATGAGGAAGCATCCTTAAGCACACGTTGATCTATCATGTTTTACGATTAGGTTAAAGTTCTCTATGATCTTCGAATGCGGTCACCAAGTGTTCATAACCATGAACACAGCTTTTCGAAAAGATTTAACCCTGCAGGGGTGTACAACTTTACCCACACGTACTAACCAACTCTTAATGCCACTAGATAAGCCCTCTTATTTGGAAGGCCAACAGAGGGTAGTTAGAAACAACCTTTACCTTGCTTTCGCCAAGACCATGAGTCACGCAATAAGGATGGTTCTGCCATAACGGGTCAAATCTCGAAGCCGGTCCTTAAAGATGTGAGGAGAGGTTGGTTTACCAGGGGCGCCATCAACCCCAAGCAACCCGGTCCGTGCTTCCCTACCTGCTATGAATGCACCTCCTTCACCCCCTCTTTCGAAAACGTTTTCAATGCGAATGTTGAATGGAGTGCCCGAACTATGTGACTCATAGAATATACTAGGCAAGTCAGTCAATCGAGGGGTCCCCATAAACCCTGTGTGGTTGTACACTCATTTCGGTTCCAAAGGCCAGAACTCAGGTCCTAGTGGTGGCGAGCATGGGACTAGAAAAACCACATCTCACTGTGGGCTCCCATAAAAGCCTTAGCATGTTTAACTCATATCATCTCTGATCTCATCTCATCACGTTCTCCTGTCATACTAGATTCTCTGCATTTGATACATCATCTGGATGATCCAGAACTAACAGCTATGCATGGCTAAGCAAGACACAGATATAAGCTTTAGCAGTGCACACAAGCCAAAACTAGTTATGTTAGGAGTAGTGGATCAGGTAATATAAGCTCAAAGGGAGTAATGCAATAGATAGGATACTCTATCTATCGATAAAAGACCGTAGTAGAATCTTATGTATCATGGCAGGAATTGAAAAGCTTTTGAAATCAAAGGATTATATCATGGTGGGTCTATGCTTGCCTCTACCAGTTGATATCCAATAAGAAGAGCTTCGGATATCTGGTACTTGACTCGGTTACAGTTGGTCAAGTATTGTTCATCGATCTTCAATCTTTGATCTTCTATGGTGTTGACCTCGGTCTTCAATCTCGATCTCGATCTCGATATCGCATTTTACCGGTAAGAACCAAACACCGGAAAGAGAGGGAAACAATCAACACATGGCAATGATGCAATTCTCAAGCAATTATGATGATGTGACAAGTTAAATTGCATTTAAATAAACCCCTAAAGCATGCTCGACCATTTAATCGGGGTTCCGAGGGGTGAAAACCCTAACTCAGGAAAACTTCGGAATCACCTATGAGGGGTTAATATCTTCTTCTAATTAAACATGTCTTGAAAGTTTTTGAATAATGCATGTTTATAGCTTAATTAGGTAGAACTCATTTTTATGAACATTTTGATATATTATTTGTATTTTTCTGATTTAAAATGAATTAGTTATGATTTTCTCAATTTAAATCCATTTTAAATCATTTTAGGAAATTATAAAACATTTTTGGATTATATTAAATATTTATCCACCTGGTCCCACATGTCATATATTTAATCATTTCAGAAATTAATTTCCAAAAGGAATAAAATCCTGACAGACTGGGCCCACATGTGTTATTTATATATTTCAAAAATAATTATAAAATAGTTAATAAAAGAGAAAAAGGAGATTACTGTGCCAGTATGACATCATGCTGACGTCAGCAATGGAGGAACCCTCAGGTCGAGCACGGATCCATTGACCCCGTACTCGCCTGGATGCGCATGTGGGCGCGTTGGACGCGTTTCGTCACGGGCAACCAGAATATCGCGGCGTCGCTTCCTGAAGGTTACTAGGGCTTCAACTACGACGACGAAGGTGGAGGCGGACGGCGGTGCTTGGCGTTAGCTAGAACCTAGGCGAGAGAGAGAGAGAGGATGGAGAGGTCCAGAAGGACGGTGAGCTCACCATGAGCACGATGGAGTGGTCGGGGAAGCTAGGCGAGGTCGAGAAATGGCAAACTGACGCAGACGACTATGGCTGCTGGCGGGACATCGGGCTCGATTCCGGCGAGTAGAGGGCTTCCCCGCTTGCAGTCTTGGGCAGGAAGAATGAGGATAGCAAGGTGAACCTCCTGAGAGGGTGGGCGAGGCTCGGGGTGGCCGGAGATGGTGAGGCTCGACGGAGCCTGAGCGGCTAGGGTTTTGGGTTGGGGAACCTGGGGGAGGAAGAGGAGAAACAGGGCACGAATAGGGTTCTTCACGGCGTCCATAGGGTCTTGTTGACATCCGGGGGCAGCGACATGAATCCTGGCATGGCAGGAATCGCAACGCCGACGAGGGGCGGAGGTGCGGGAACATAGGCGACGAGAGCAGTGGGCGAAGGGGTACGGGCCGACGGTGGGCTGCGAACAGGCCGCGCTGGGCTGCGGTTTTACTGCGCAAGGCGGTAGGAAGAGAATGGGAGAGGGAGGGAGGCGAACTTGTCTGGGTGTCGTGGTGGTGGCACGGCAGATGCCATGGGTAGGCTTAAGTTGGGGGCCGAATGGGTGCTTGTGGTCACCGGGGAGGGAGTGCACAGTCAGTCATCCACGAAGAACAAGAAGAACTCTCTAGACTTCGCGATTTGATTGATACCAGAAGATTACAAGTGCTCCTTGAGCTGTATGAACTAGGCTTTAGTGCACTAGTTCCCTACTTGGTCCAACCCCCTTCTACTACTGCTATGCCCTTCCTTATATAGGCAGTGTTAGCTAGCTTATACCCCTTTGGGTTCTAGGGTTTACTGTTTGGATCTTGGTCCCTATAATATGGGCCGGGTCATGGGCTTTCCCTAGGCCCAATGGCCCAGTCCATAAAGCTTGACATCTAACGGTCTTCTGGTACGCTGCTTCCTGTTCCTTTTGGCGTCATGTTGTTACTTTGTATGTCAGCGTATGCTTTTGGCGTCACCCGGCTCCTTTTTTGTCACCAGGCATTGCCCTTCTCTTTTGACGATGCATTACCATGGTCCCTCCTGAACCTTACTCGAAAAGGTGCCACGCGTCCTACTCTACTCGGCCCTTCCTTGGTAGACTCGGCTTGTCGGTTCCTGGAAGAATCACAACATTGTCTTATGCGGGACGACATAGTTTATATGTCGGCCGCTCATGCTTCTCTTACCCGGCCGTTCTTACCCGGCCTGGTTCTTTCCTTACTCGGAGCCAACCAAGCTGTGCTATGTTTCACCTCTCGTGACCCTACCGGGGGTTATCCCCCCGACATTAGTCCCCGAAGTTGGTGAGGTCTAGAAGATCAAGCTGTTAGGCGTCTCCAGGTTCCTTTTGTGTGATTGGAACTTAGTTTTTGTCTCTATCTGTCACAATCTTGCCCCTTGTCGGGTCTGTCTGACAGTTTCCGGATCCAGTCTTCCTGGCTCATTTTTTCCTTGAGCCGAGTCACTTTGACTAATTCCGAGTCATTTTTGGCGCGCTTCAATCACTGAAAGCTGGTAATCATGATTACTTGCCTCAAATTTTGTTCCAAGCTCTGGCAGCACAGTGACGGCTACGCAGTTATTCCCTGTCACTGTGGCAGTCCCATCGGCCTACGCCCCTTGTCCTTCCTTTCATGACGTGGCACGGGATTTTTCGTATATCTCTGGCTACGTGGCGCTTGCTGATTGTCTTTCTCGGCCTGGTACACGGCCACACGCTGGCCGCACGGCACATATGGATCCACGACCAGGGTTTTTACTGTCTTTAAGTAGGGTTTGGGGGTTTCCACTTCCCCCACGCCCGTTCAGTTTCCCTTGCCTCTTCTTCTTCCTTGCTCCTGCAAGATCGAATAGCCCCCTTTGCGGTTTCCTCTTCCTCCTGTTCTTGTCCTGCAATTGCTCCTTTTCTCTTTCCATTCCACCACGGGTCTGTGTTCTTCCAAGACACCCCCGACGGTGGAGGAGACTGAGTCTGCGAGGATGATGGACGCTCGTGACGGCGCTGATGGTGCGGAGGAGCAGGAGGTTCCCGCCGGCGAGCGCGGTGGCTGGGAAGGCTCGGAGGTCTCCACCGAGGAGGTAGAATGGCTCCGCTCCACCAGGCGCATTCCGCTACAAGTGGATTGCCGTCTTCCCGCCGGTGAGATCTCTCCTAAACTCGAACCTAAAGAGCAGGTGGTTTTCCTTTCTCACTTTGAGCGTGGTTTCGCTCTTCCAGTGAGCACCTTCTTCTCCTCGTTTCTCCCCACCTTCCATCTCCAAACCCATCATCTTCCTGCCAATGCAATTGGCTCTCTTTCATGCTTTATCTCTTCTTGCGAGGCTTACCTCGGAATTTGGCCTACAGTTCTTCTGTGGGACAAATATTTTAGATTTAGGTTTCAGGTTGTTCCCCAGCCTGGTGCTCCTCGAGCCAAGAGGAAGCCGACTCGGTGCGGTGCCGCTAGCATCACGCCCAGGAGAGACTCCATCTTTCCTCGGGTTGCTGGGCTTGATTCTTGCAACAAGTGGCATAGGACCTTTTTTATGTCAAAAACAGCGGGTCCACCGATAACATCCGGCTTCCCCCTTTCTCGGACGAGGTCCCCAACAAGATGCTCTGGCAGCTTGACCCGCGCGACCAAGACGTTGTGAACGAGGCTAACGCGATCCTGGAAAGGTTGTTGTTGTCGGATGAAAACTTTCATCTTGCCGACACTGACCTCATGTGTGCCTTCATATCACGCCGGGTAAGCCCCATCCAAGCGAGGAGCCACAAGATGTGCTTCATGAGTGGCTCCCATGATCCCACTCGGCACTCCACTAAGGAGCTCACCCATGACTCCATTGCCCGCCGAGTAGCTCAATCTTTAAACTGAAATTGGCGGATGATTGGGCTTGGAGTTGCCCTCCGTTCAGCCGGGTCAGGACTGTCCCCTGGGTAAGTTTTCCGAGTCTTTTTCCTTGCCGAGTAGGATTTAGCTCTTTTTCCACTCTTAGTCTAGCTTTTGGTTACTCATTATGTTTGTCTTTTGCAGAATATTGTTCACCAGGTTGATGACAGTACTATCCCTCCCTACGGTTATAACGGGGATCACTCCGACTCCGACGAAGTCGAGTATGACCTGGAGTGCTTCATGCCCATCCCGCACGCTGCTGCGGCTTCAGCTTCGGGTAAGAGTCAATCTCGCAATCCCTTACAAGATTGGTCTGACAATGATGAGGATGATGATTGTACGCTTTTGGAGGTACATGCCTTATGACCTTAGTCTCCCAACTTATCCAAGTAAGCTTGTTATTTACTTATGCAGCTGGCCAGGTACATGACACTCCTCCTCTCGCCGTGGGCGGAGTAGGCAAGATCCCCGTCGCCAAGCCGAAGCAACGCGGAGCCTCCTCCAGCACTCAGCCGGCCAAGAAGAGCAAGCCCAGTCCGGCAGCTGCTGCTGCCACTCTGGCTGAGACCTGCCAAGCCGCTGGGCGCCGAGTCACACGCCAAGTCACCCATGACCCAGTCGTCACCGGGTAAGTTTCTATACTCTGCTTTCTTCGTTCTTTCTTTTTCGTCCCTGATGTTCTCTTATACATGTCTCGTTATTTTCAGCGCCGCACCTTTGTCGGCGAACCAGGCTGCTTCTAGCATCGCCTCGCCGCTAAGGCATGCGCATCCTCCAGCTGATTCGATGGTGCCGAGTACCGTCCGAGTCGACGCTCCCACTATTGAGGTTCACGCCTCTCAGTGTCTGTCAGACCCGGTGGGTCATTCGGCTAGCGTCCCTGGTATTGGCCAGGAACAATTTTTTGATCTTGGTGCCAGTGATTTTGGTGCCGAGAAACCTTCCGCCACCAGTTCCTCTGGCATCGTCCCTCAGGCTGGTGCGAATGAACAACTTCCTGATCTTGGAGCCAGCAAAACTGCTAGCCCAATCAGCCGGCTCCACTTTCTTCTCCAAATCCTCCTGCTCGCTCTCCAATTCTATCAAAGGGCTAGACCCAGCCCAAGGCCTCTGGCTCTGCTTGCCCTTTATCCGGCAAATCCACCTCCTCCAAGCAGACAACGCTGGTCTACGCTCTGGGTTCTTCTCCTTAGATCCGGCCTCCAAAGTTGGAGACAATGGTCGCTTCAACGAGTAAAGGGGGCGAATCCGCGGCTGCCGGGTCAGGTGATGGCTCTAAGGCTGTTACCCTCCATACTTCCGCTGCAGCGACCTGTGCCAATGTGGGAACCACCCTGAAAACGGGTCAAGTTCCCACTCGGACGCTCAATGGGAAAAGCCTTGGTTCTGCTGAGCCTTATGCTTTGGCATGGAATGCAGCTGGTGAGCAGGAGGTTAACACCTGCGCTGGCAAGAAACTGAAGCTGGGCCCTAAGGCCGTCTCTAACATGACCCAGCAAGCCATTACTCTAATGGCCCGCGCCAACGAAGTGAATGAGGTAAAGTAACTTCTTACTCTTTTGTATTGTTGAGTATTCCTTTTATACATATCACCTAGTCCCCGAGGTTACTGCCGAGTAAGGAGCTCACTCATCCGTAAGCTTTTAATAATCACCTAGTCTTTAAGCTTTTCACACCAAGCTTGCATGTTAGAGCCTCGATCTTTATCCCTCGAGGTTACTGTTGAGTAAGGAACTTACTCGGTTGTAAGCTCTTAAGCTCTTTCATTTCCTTATTCCAAACTCATATGTTAGATCTTCGATCCCTAGCCCTCGAGGTTACTGTCGAGTAAGGAACTTACTCAGCTGTAATCTCTTAAGCTTTTTTTATTTCCTTTCGCCAAATTCATGTGTTAGAGCTTTGATCCCTAGCCCTCGAGGTTACTATTGAGTAAGGAACTTACTCGGCTGTAAGCTATTAAGATTTTTAATCCGGCAGGCTGCTTGACTTGACCTTTCCTTACTATCTGTCTTCTTTGTCTAGGTCACGCATAACGAGCGCACCAAGGTGCACCAAGATCTCGTTCTGGCGCATCGCAAGCTCGAACTTGCGTATGAAAAGCTGCAGACTAACACCCAAGACCAAGGTAATATCCTTAGTCATCCTTTCTCTATTCGGTGTATTTTTCTTTGGTTCATTTCCTCAATATTTTCTTGCTCTTTTCTCACAGCCTTCGCTCAGTCCACCAGCAATGCTCTTCACTCGCAGATCAGCGAGGCCGAAAGTAAGTTTCTTGCCTCATTAATTCGATAGCTGAAGGTTTCTGTTGGTGCTGATAAGTAATTTGTTCCGAATAAGCAAAGAAGCACCAAGCCAAACTCCAGAAGGAGCGAGATGAGGTGAGTCGGCTGAAGAAGCTAATGGCCAAGACGGAGCAGAATCACTTGTCCGAGGTGAAGGGGCTAAAGGTGGAGCTTGCCAAGAAGAATGAGCAGCAGGCCGCCAGCATCGAGAAGACCAAGAGGCTGCTTGACGAGGCTGAGTCATCGATTGAGTCGGCAAATCTGAACTTTCACGCCCGCCAAGCCAAGGCCAAAACTTGACATAGCAAGCTCGCCACCATCAACTTCTTTCTCGGTAGTGAGTTCTTACTCTTTTTTCACTGTGTAGGTCGCTCTGCATTTCTTCCATCCACTTTTGTTATTTTGCTAACTTTTATCTTTTGCTTACAGAAAATTTTCCTGAGGCCAATATGTTTGCCATCCGAGCCATGAAGAAAGTGAGGGCCGAATCTGGTGCTCCAGCCTATGGCGAGGTGTCCATGGAGGAGCTTCTCAAAGCGGTGTCCGAACGGGTCAGGACCCTCAAGTCTTGCGATGAGGACCTGCTCAAGTCGGCTATTCATGCGTTTTGCATGCTCTGGCCGGATGAAGACCCACCTGAACTCATCGAGCCACTTGTTGAGAGATTTCTCCTTACGGAGGACCGGCTGGATCAATGGCGCGAGTCGGCCGGCCGAGCTACAGCGTATAAGGCTCTCTCCTTCGTGCTTTCATGGTACGAGGACATCAACCTTAATGTTCTCGCTCGCATAAGAGGAGATGGAAAATGGCTGAATGATCCGGAGATGATCAAGAAACGCCAGGAGCAAGCTTACGCCATGATCGAGTATACCATGGTGCATGCTTGGTGCGACGGGCCCAGCTTCCTCGACCTTGGCGACCCGCTCGTCGAAGTAGCTGATGAAGAGGGTGGCGACAGCGAAGGAACCGAGTCAGATGGTCTGGATGACCCGGCCACGGATGCCCCTGACTCAGCCAATGCTCCAAGCGACGCTCCTGGCTCCAAGGGTGCTCCTCCGAGTCCTTCTGCTTCTTAGGTTAACAAATACTTGAACTTTTGATTAGATCCCCGGTATGCCAGGTACAAATGTAACATATATTGCATTTTAAGTTTGATTATGCGCCTTTTGATAGGCTTTATATATTTCCGTTATGTTCTGAATGTGAACCATTCAAGGGCAAGTCCCCGAGTTTCATTTTGCCATTTCACTTTTCCTTGACTTTGGCCCCTGTCTACCTTTTTCGATGTTCGACATTAGAGTCTCAAAGTACTAAGGATATAGTTAGCGGGTATGAAACTTGGACCACTTGGCCGAGATTGTTCGACACGCAGTATAACGTGACCTGCAGAGAGTTAGGCAAAAACTTAAAGCCGGCTCGTGTTTCTCCTTTATACTTATCCGACGTTCGTGTTCACCCGTCATACATCCTTATCTCTTGCTTGCCATGAAGCCGTGTTTTCGGACAACAGCATAGTCGAAGAGTTGATTTCTTTCGAGTAAACACTACTTGTTCCGAGATAAATTTCGGTTGTCACGCCAGCCGACATAAAATAATTGAGAGGGAAAACTTAAGGGGTAGTCCCCGGGTCAGTTTTTCGAATCATAACATTTTATTATCAGCACATAGCCGGCACACACGTTCGACATATGAGAGTTCGAGTGATACATGCATTGCTTCTCCTAAGTATAGAAGGGACGAAGTAGCGCCACATTCCATGGCCTTTTGGTCTCATCTCCTGACCTATCCGCCTTGTCCTTTTGTGATTCACGAGCATCTATGCGATAATAGGAATCATTGTGCAATTCTTTGCTTATAATGAATGGACCTTCCCATGGAGGTGATAATTTATGCATTCCCGCTGTGCGCTGCACCAGGCTTTGCACCATATCCCCTTCTCGAAAAACACGAGGTTGCACTTTCCGGCTATGGTAGCGTCGGAGATTCTGTTGATATATAGCGGATCTGGATAATGCCAGTTCCCTTGCTTCTTCAAGTAAGTATACTCCATCTTCTCGGGCCTCTTTTACATCGGCTTCCGAGTATTGCCTTATTCTTGGCGAGTCATGCTCTATGTTGGCAGGAAAAGCTACTTCTGCCCCATACACGAGGAAAAATGGCGTATAACTCGTTGACCGATTCAGAGTTGTCCTTAAGCTCCATAGCACTAAGGGTAGTTCCTCTATCCAACAACCAGGTGACCTCTGGAGTGGTTCCATTAAGCGGGGTTTTATCCCTGACAGAACTAAGCCATTAGCCCGGTCAACTTATCCATTTGATTCTGGATGGGCGATTGATGCTACATCAAGTCTTATCCGGTGTTTCCCGCAAAAACGAGAAAAAGTTCCTTCAGCAAAGTTCGTGCCATTATCAGTGATTACACTGTGTGGGTAACCATATCTTAGGATTATATCCCTTAAGAATGTGACAGTTGTTTTACCGTCCAACTTTTTGATTGGTTTCACTTCTATCCACTTGGTGAACTTATCAATCATGACCAAAATATGAATCATGCCTCCCCTTGCTGGTTTGAATGGTCCTACCATATCTAGGCACCACACTGCAAAAGGCCAAGTGATTGGTATAGTCTTTAATTCAGACGCTGGTAGATGTGACTTGGATGCATAGTGTTGACAACCACTGCATTTTCCGACTAACTCTTGCGCTTGTGCCAATGCGCTTGGCCAATAGAATCCATGTCGGAATGCTTTGGCCACCAACGCTCTTGATGACGCATGGTGCCCACATTCTCCTTGATGAATATCCAATAAGATCTCTTGGCCTTTCTCTGGACTGATACAACGCTGCAGTACACTCGTCACGCTTCGCTTGTATAATTCCTTGTTGATTATGGTGTACGCTTTTGCTCTTCATACTGTTTGCCTTGCAATGTTTCATCACTCGGCAAGGTCCCATCTTTTAAGTAGTCGCATATTGGCTGTGCCCGTGTTGGTATCAGTGGTTCCGGGTTTGCTTCAGCATCAATGTCCATTGGCTCTGCCGATATATGCTCTGCCGACATGACCTGAGGAGTCCCCGAGTGTGATTCGTCAGCCCCTGAATTAAGCGGATCAGTCCCCGAGTGGTTTGAACCTACCCCTAAGTTGATATCCATTGGTACCACGTCTGACTCCTGAATCGCAGGGGTGACCCTGATCGAGTTGGATTCTGGTGACGGCTTGATCGATGGTTTCCTGAGGTGCTCCAGCGCTACTCCTGGTGGTATTGCTTGCCGAGATGACCCTAGTTTGGATAGTACATCTGCTGCCTCATTTTCTGCTCTAGGAACATGATGGAATTCACATCCGTCAAAGTATCCCGAAATTTGTTGCACATGGAAACGATATAATGCCATTCTTGCGTCCAGTGCATCCCAATGTCCAGACACTTTTTGAATCACCTTTTGATACCAATTTACTTGGCCACTTTGGTGCTGTGGACAAGTGCTGCATAGTCGGCAATGTTGTTGGAAGCAGCAAAATGAATCTGCAACACATACCTGAGTTGATCCCTCTTTGGAGATGTGAGGACTATCTCGGCGCCTAGACCCATCTTCGTCTTGGACCCGTCAAAATGCATTTTCCAGTAATTCGGATCTGGAAGTGGTGGTTCGTACTGCATTTCCATCCAGTCTACAAAGAATTCTGCAACAACCTAAGACTTTATTGCATATCGCCTATCATATTGTGGAGTATATGGTACCAGTTCTATGGCCCATTTTGCGACTCGGCCGCTGGCAAGTTTGCTGCCCAATATATCCGAGATAGGTGCCTCGCATATTATCCGGATTGGGTTTTCTTGAAAATAATGTTTCAGCTTCTTTGCCACCATATATACCCCATATGTCATCTTTTGATAATGCTGGTAATTCTGTTTCGAGACAGAGAGCACTTCGCTCTAGTAATAAACGGGTCTTTGGACTGATTTGCCCCCTTCTTCACGTTCAACCGCTATTACTGCACTTAGAACTCTGTTGGTTGCGGCGACATAGAGCAACATTGGCTCTTTGTATAGTGGTGATGCTAATATTGGTGTTGTTGCCAACATTTTCTTTAATTCATCGAAAGCGCTATCAGCTTGCTGTGTCCACGTGAATTTGTCTAATTTCTTCATTAGTTGATATAGTGGTAGGGCTTTTTCACCTAGCCGACTAACAAACCAGCTCAACGAGGCCAGGCATCCAGTGAACTTCTGGACATCGTTGAGGGTTTTTGGCAATTCCATTCTTTCGATGGCCCTGATCTTTGTCGGGTTAGCCTCAATTCCTCGGCCGGATACAAGGAATCCGAGTAATTTGGCAGCCGGGACACCAAACGTGCATTTTTCCGGGTTAAGCTTCATCCGGAATCTTCTCAAGTTGGCGAATGTTTGCCACAAGTCCTCAATTAGAGTATGACTTTGTTTGATTTTTATTACCATGTCATCGATGTATGCTTGAACATTTTTGTCCAATTGATCTTGTAAGCATTTTTGCATGCATCTTTGATATGTTGCACCTTCATTTGTCAACCCAAATGGCATGGTCCGATAGCAATAAGCCCCGTACGGGGTGATAAAAGCTGTCTTTATATGATCATCCGGATTTAGTGGTATCTGATGGAATCCTGAATACGCATCCACAAACGACAACAACTCACACCCTACAGTAGAATCTATGACTTGATCGATCAGTGGCAGGGGAAATGGATCTTTTGGACACGCCTTATTGAGGTTCGTGTAATCAATACACATGCGCCATACCATTGCCACGTTCAGGTCATCTCTTTTCTTCTCAACCAAAACTGGATTTGATAACCAATCCGGGTGCAGTACTTCCATCATGAATCCAGCAGTTAAGAGTCTGGCAATCTCGGTAGCTATTACTTTCCTCCTATCTTCGGCGAAGCGGTGGAGGGGTTGCTTCACCGGCTTGGCATCTGGCCTTACATGAAGAGAGTTCTCAGCCAGCTCCCTCGGAACCCCTTGCAGATCTTGAGTGGACCATGCAAAGATATCCTGATTCTCACGGAGGAAGCTGGTGAGCTCGCTTTTCTATTTGTCCGTGAGGCCAGCCCCAATGGTAACTGTGCTATCTGGGAAAGTCTCATCCACCTGTACCTTCTTGGTTTATTTGGTAGCTTGAAATGACACATTTCCATGCGGGTTGGTTAGTGCCGGCATGGACATTTGTGCTGCTTTGGCCAATGCTGCCACTTCCAACACTGGACTCTTTTCTTGTGCTATGACGAGTGACTCGGCTAGTGAAGATCCGGCTGAGGCACAAGCAATGGAACTTTTGTAGTCCCCTTCAACTGTAATCACCCAACATGGGCCTGGAAGCTTCATCTTTAAGTAGGCAATGTGGGTAGTAGCCATGAATCTTGCCATAGCCGGCCTGCCGAGTAAGGCGTGATATGAGCTGACCAAATCCACTACCTCGAACTCTATGGCCTCAGTGCGACAGTTCTCTCTGTTGCCGAATAAGACGTCGACCCAGATCTTGCCAATTGGCTCACAGGACAATCCTGGCACAATACCGTGCAAAGTTGTCTTAGTCGGCTCCATCATGTTCATGGTAATGCCTAACTTGAGCATAGTATCCTTGTACATGATGTTGATGCTACTGCCATCATCAATCAACACTTTTGAAAACTTGACATTGATATCTGGGCCCATGAACGTTGGATCCAAAACTAGAGCATATCCTCCTGGGGTTGGCATGACCTTGGGGTGATATTTTATGCTCCAAGTTATTTCTTGCTCAGACCAATGCATGTACTTGGGAATTGCCGGCATTGTTTCATTCACCTCCATCATCCGACGTTGCTGGCCCTTTTTGTCATTCGGCTCTGTGACGACGACGACATAACTTTGGTGGTGTTCTCTGTACTCATTTCTAGTTCCGTGGCCGACATGAGCGTCGTCACCTCTTGGATTATGCACCTAGTGCACAATTTCTCTTCTTTCTTGATTATGATACCTCGGCTGCATGTTCTCGTACCTGTTTGTGGCATCCCGCAAAAACCACTACTAGAAAATCGCGTTATTTTTGTGCATTGCATCATCATGACCGCATGCTCATGTCATCATGCCACATTGCATTTGAGCATCGTCATCATCCTGCATGGTTTTTGTCTAAACTATTTTCGAAACGCCTAGTTTTGTTTTCTAAATATTCCCGTCTTTATTCAAATTAAAACCCGGGTCTCCGGATTATTTTGTTTCGTCTATCAACGGATTTCAAATGCCCCGTTTTAAATAATAAAACTTTTATTTTATTTTAGGAGGCAGCCTGCCAGGCCCGAAAGCCCGGCCGGCCACCTCCAAACCCTAGTCTAAAAATATGTAGTCCTAATTCTGCCCAACCCTATTCTACCCAGCCTCCCTCCACCTCACCCTGACCAATCCCCTCCCTCCACCTCACCACTCCCTTCCCCTCCAGCCAACCACCAGCCGCCACATCACCCGCCAGCGCCGCCTCACCCTAGCCAGCCACCCACCACCTGGCCACCTCGCACTCCTCACCCCGCCAACCACACGCCGCCTGCCCGTCCCCACACACGCACTCACACACAGCCCCCCCCACCTGCCTCCACTCCTTCCCGGCCCACCCCCACACATCGCCCCTGGCCCCACCACGCGCCGCACCCCCGTATCCTCTCTTCTCCCCCTCGCGGTACCCGTCCCTGGCCGCCAGCAACCGCCGCCGCCTCTTCTCCTCCTCTCCGCACGAGCCGCCAACCTCAAGCTCGCCGCTGTCGCGGGCTCCGTGCCCGCAGCGACCTTCCTCCCCCTCCTCGTCGCCTCGCCTCGACCGCCCCCGGCCGTCCGCATCTTCCCCGCCCGAGCACCGACCGCGGGGCCCCTCTTCCGTTTCGTCCCCGTCGCCATGTCCCGCCGGCTCTTCTCCGCTCGGTCCTGGCGCCGTCTCTCCGACCGGGCAGCGCAGTCGCGGGTCCCCGCCACCGCCCTCCTCGTCAGGCCCGCGACCGCCACCCCTTCCTCGCGACCACCGGCCGCCCCTGTTCCCTCGCTGCCCGCTTTCGGCCGCTCAGCGCCCCTGTCCTCGAGCTCGCGACCACGTCGTCGTCCTGCGTCTTTTCTCCTCCACGCCGATCGACCTCTCTCTCTCGGCACGGACCCGCCCTTGTGCTCCCTACCTCCGCCCGTCGCCAGTACCGTGGCTCTGCGACCTCGTCGGCGTGCCTTCCTTCCCGACCCGGCCACCCTCCTTGCTGGGGGTTGAGTGCCACCGCATCCAGAGCTGCCGCGTCGGCCTCTCCTCCCCCTCCGCAGTTAGCCAGCGCGCCGGCCTCCTTCACCGCCCGAGCTCCTCTCTGCGGCCGCCCTTGCGCGTCCCTGTGGTGGCCCACCTCCCTGCCGCCGCTGCCAGCGGCCGCCACTCTATGTGCTCGCTAGACGCCGCCGTCGCCCGCAAGTCACCAGGGAGCTCGCCCCTGTCGCCGGTCGTCCTCGAGCCTCCTCCCGCCCGTGCATGCATCCCCGACGGCAACCATCACGCCCACCTGCTGCGCCACGCTCCTGTTGTTTTCCTGGCCGGGCTTGTGTGCGTGAGGCCTCCGTGTGTTTCTCGTGGCAACACAGGTTCACAAGAGTTAACTCTTTTGTCTATTTTGGAGTCGCTCCCCGATGTTGTGGTTCATCCGGCCACTTCGAGAGACCGAGACCGACCGAGACGAGAACCCGAAGATCCGCACAATGTCGATGCCTAATTCAAGTTCGCCGTCGACAACGGAACCGCGACACTCCAAGTTCTCCATCCCGGTGTCCGAAGACCATGAAGCGTCGAGACCCCTTCACGGACATGAGATCCTGGAGCCCCGTTCCTGGAGTCCGAAGACCGAACCCCGTCGAACCCCTGAAGCTCGATCCAAAAACCCGAACCCTCGGTGAACCCCAAGATCGCCATTCGATGTGTGACCCCTATCCGAGACCCCTCATATTTTTATAATATATGTTATTGATCTTATTGCATATTAAATGAACATGTTTGCATACATATTGTGGGTGTTTGGGGGTGTTTCGACGATTCACCTAAATTAAATATGGGATCCATATGCGGACAAATCTAGTCTTATATTGGTCCCATTTAAACTGGTGTAGCGAACCGGTGCTATCTTTTGCCATGTTAAGACAACATTTAAATTGTGGGGTATCTAAACAACTTGAACCACTTAAATATTTGTCGGGACCCCGGTTCCGCTTAGTCTTGCCTAATTGCACCGCATCTTTGCCATGTCATACATCATACATGCATCATGCCGATCTTCTGCTGTAGTATTAAATAGTGCATCCGGTGTTTCTTCTAGTGTTTTGCTTCTTCGCGGACTAGGCCGATGAATATATGCGAGTATCGACCCGATCTTCGGATGAACCTTCGGCAATGTTTTCAGGCGAGCATCCCTTCCCCTTCTACCTATTTTGCATTTATAGTCTTTATTTCCTCCTGATGATCTATTGCTATCTGTGTTGCGATGCTCTAGTTTTCGTACCCGTGATATCCCTTGTGGCCTTATATTGCCTTGGACACATCCTATTACCTGTTGTTTGGTAGATAGTTGGACCTGCGCGTCGTAGTCGCTTGCTCAAGTGCTGTTGCGTGTCGTCAAGTACCACAGTTGTTGGAGTATTGCCGCATGTTTAATGTTGGAGATGATCATGGCTTTAATTATTGTTTAATAACTAAAATTGAAAGTAGGTAAATGCAGAGGCACCGGTGGGTAATAGACAATATTTGGATTTTAACCGCTCACTGGTGTCCCGTAGGACCCCGAGTTCTTGACACCTGTTCCGAGATCGAGCGCGCTAACCACAGGTGGGGTGTATGGGCACCCCCATCGATTTAGTACCTGATTCCAAGTACTGTACTGGGGGCCACAAGTAGTTTGGGGCTTTATTACTATTCTGTACTTATGCCATGCTTTACTGCTTAATTTAAAATTGTGCGAAGTACTGCACCTGTACTGTTTTGGAAGCGGAGTGTTTTCGCGGTATCGACAAGCCCAGTCACACTTTCGGGTTCCCAGTCGTTTACAGCCACTGACGCAAACCCTGGGTCCGTTTCGGAGCCGGCCAACTTCGTTGCGGGTAGCTTAGTGGGGTGGCCCGCCGTGCTTGCTTTGGGTCTGGGAAACGTCGTGTCCGAAACCCCGTCGACATACCGTTGGGTGTATGTTTTGTGATCTTGTACCTACCTGATCCGACAACAAGGGTGTAGGTGCGTGTGGAAACTTTGGTGCACCCCTGCAGGGTTAAATCTTTTCGAGAAGCCGTGTCCGCGGTTATGGACGACTTGGAGCACAGTTCTCGATCATAGACAACTATAACTAAATTTTACTGTTATAATTTGACTTGTATCCGATATGACTAGTAATCAGCTCCACTACAACGGAATGGCTAAATAAAAGTGCCAACAACTGCTGGGTTTGGGATATCTCATGCTAATTATATATGACTAGTAAGTGTTGCAACTACAACAGAATGGTTAACTAAAACTGCCCACTGCTTCTTATATCAGGATGACTCATGCTATCTATATGTGACTAGTAATTGCCGCAACTATAACAGAATGAATAAAACTGACAACTGTGTGAGTTCCTCGGTGGACTTCCTCGTTTGGTCTCGAGGGGAAAATACCAGGATGGATATGTTTGTTGGTAGAATCAGGTTGGTTCCGAATAGGTCTTTCTTCTCCCTCTCTGATAGCCGACAGTTATATCGAGTCTCTATAGGTTGTTCTAGTGCATGCTGCGCTGCCGCTTCAGTCCACCATACCTATGTAGGCGAGGACCGCCGAATTCTAGCCTCGACGTGTACTGGCCTCAGTACTGACGCTCCTCTTTTTCCTTTGCCCTTTATCGGCACCCCTTTTGTTTTAGCAGGTTTCGACGTCGTTAGCAGGGTTACCCTTCCGGCTTGGCCTGGGCAGGGTTATGGACGCCATTGGTTATTCTTCAGGGCTCTTAGCTCAATTTGCATCTTGTCCGTACTCGGACGCTATATCGTTTTAAAGGTGATTTGGATCTTTGTATTGTATATCTGTATTCTTGACTCTTTGAGTCGCTGTTGTATATATATGTTTTGTGGGTTCCATCGAGGACTATTGTGTAATGGTATTACTTCGTTTTCCACCCGCACGCAAGTGCCTGGTGGGCACCTTTGAATCGTTTCTATGCGGGTTTTGGCGGGAAGCGCTGAAACTTGCATAGGGCCGATTCTGAGGGTGTTACACTGTTATCTGTTCCCACAGCTTGAGCATTTCCTCCTATGAGTGGTGGAGGGGGAGGTGGTGGAAGCTGCTTATTCGGCGAATCCACTATATCTCCTTTCTGAAACCAAGTGCATTGTCTTGTTGTGTGATTGGCTGGTTTAATCCGACTAGGCGTGTGAAACTTACACGGCTGGTCCAGCATCATCTCATAGGTATATTTCTATCGGTTTGATATTGCTTCCTCTGTTCGTATGGATTTTTTCCATCATTATTTGGCACCCACTATTGTTGTCCACTTGTCCTTTGACGTTGGCTACTTCCAGCATCAGGATGATCCTGAATTACGGCCGCAACCTGAGTTGAACGATATCTATAGTCTGTCCTTTTGTATCTTCTCTTGCTTCTGTCTTCGGACCTTTCCTGGCGCCTTTGTGACCCGGCAGCGTCATAGTTTTGAGTCTCAATCATCCCGTCTGCCGACATAAGCAACGGCTGAGTTGGATCTCCTAACGCATACGAATCAGAAATTCTTATTGTTTCTGCCAGACTTGCCGGCATATCTCTCTGTAACCTTTGCAGAGCACGCTTCCATGTATACATCCTTGTGCAAACCGAGCGATTGCGTGTGACTCGATTACCCCTTCACAAGAGTTACGCATCGTACACCACCTTGTGAGGAATTCCTTGTCTGTCTCATTTGTTCTTTGCTTGCACATCGCCAGTTGTTGCAGGCGATTCGGCCTCTTGTAAGTGCTCGTGAAATTGCTCACAAAAGTGTCTTGAAAATCGATCCAGCTGTTAATGCTTCTGTGTGGCAAATTTTTCAACCATACCCGAGATGGTTCTTCCAGCATCTGCGATACATAACGTACTTCCCATCTCAAATTTCCCTATGCGATCTTCACAGTAGTTCCATAATCTATGAGCCAGTCCTCCGGCTTTGTACTTCCATCATAGGTTTTTGTCCCTCTGGCCAGCTGGAAATTTGGTATTGGTGGATCCTTCATGATCCATGGGCCAAAGCACGGTGGACCCTACGGACCTTGCGATTCAATCAGCTCTGTCACCTTTATTCGGTCAAGCTTCAGCCATGCATCATCCGGCTGAAGGTTCCTGCCTTCGAGTCTATATCCCATTGCTTGATATGCGTGATCCGTTAATTCATATCCGTCATTCACCATAGCTGAGCAACCATCATTATACCTATTTGCGTTTGGGTCGGCATGCTGTTGAGCTACCTTTCCCGCGCTTTGCTATCTTCTTTCGGGCTGAGCTGGTGCATTATTCGGCCCTGGATTTCCTCCTCCTTCCGAGTGAGTTCCACACCTAGCTTGAGGCGCAAAATTTTCCCTCCGTTGTCGTTTCTTTGCCCTGCTTGCCTTTCTCGGCCTGCATTCTCTTGGTTTTCATTTCCTTGGACATTATTCCGTCTCGCCCCCTGTGCATGGGCCAGGTTTCCTTGAGCCATCACCGGATTATAGGTGATCATCTGCTTGTTCCTTCCATAATCCACACTTTTTTCGTTTCCCGGTCTAGGCGCCGCTTCGGGTGAGGATGATGTATGCCCTGCTGATCTTGTCGGGATAGGAGTCGCCGAGTGAACCAGCTGTGACCTTCCTGCTATACCCGGATTTGCTCTATAATACGCTTCATTCAGCATGCTAGCTGCTCTTAGTATTTCATTGACTCGTTCTTGTTGTCTTTTCTTTGCTTCTCCCTCCAAATGGGGTAACTCTACCATTCCTGCTTCTGCTGCTCGCAGATTAGCTGCTGCTGTGTTATATATTGGCCGCATAGCTGTTTCGTTGCTGTTCTCTAGCATTATTTTTGATGTTGAATCAGCCAACTCTTTGTTTAGCTCTCGGATCATGATATCCACATCCTGCTGTAACTGCGCTAATTCCTTGGCTTTCTCCAAAACTTTTATCCTGGCCTCCTCCAACTCGGCTTGCACACGTGCCGGGTCAGTTGCCTGTGCTACTGGCTCTGCCAACTTGTCTATCGCTTCCTGCAGCTCCTTAGCCCTTTTACTCCTAGCTATGTTTTCTGGTTTTCCAGTGGCGCCTTTGTCGTTCTTGCAGCACTTGGTGTTTCCTCATGATTTCCTCCCTCAACATTCTCATTCACTACTGGAACTATCGGCGGAGCCACGAGGTTCGGGGATGTCATCATTACCTACATGGAGACGAGTTGGTGAAGCTTCCCAGCGACAGGAATCGCTGGCGGATCCGGCGCTAGGACGACGCGCTCCGGATATGCGCGCTCCACGCGCATTGCGACGTAGACCTGGTGCTCGCCGAACTTGATGAGGCGACCTCCCCTAGGGAACGGCTTGGTCCTGAAGCAGCCCGCGTTGTCGCTGACGAAGTTGAGCGCTCCAAATCTCTAGATGAGGCCGGTGTAGACGCGCTCGCCGGTCTTGGAAATGATGTTGCCCGTCCAGATGAAGACCCCATCAAGCACCTGCTTCTGCCCCATGGTGGGCGCCAACTGTCGTGGTGGTGGCATGGCAAATGCCATGGGTAGTATTATGTTGGGGGCCGAATGGGTGCTTGTGGTCACCGGGGAGGGAGTGCACGGTCGAGCCATGCACGAAGAACAAGAAGAACTCTCCAGACTTAGCGATTTGATTGATACCCGAAGATTACAAGTGCTCCTTGAGCTATATGAACTAGGGTTTAGTGCACTAGTTCCCTACTTGGTCCAACCTCCTTCTACTACTGCTATGCCCTTCCTTATATAGGCAGTGCTAGCTAGCTTATACCCC
Organism: Avena sativa; assembly: GCA_916181665.1. Lineage (NCBI taxonomy): Eukaryota > Viridiplantae > Streptophyta > Magnoliopsida > Poales > Poaceae > Avena > Avena sativa. Next base: position 182,338,102 of record OV702281.1, read on the forward strand.
TTTGGGTTCTAGGGTTTAATGTTTGGATCTTGGTCCCTATAATATGGGCTAGGTCATGGACTTGCCCTAGGCCCAATGGCCCAGTCCATAAAGCTTGACAGCTAACGGTCTTCTGGTAGTTGCTTCCTGTTCCTTTTGGCGTCATGTTGTTACTTTGTATGTCAGTGTATGCTTTTGGCGTCACCCGGCTCCTTTTGTGTCACTCGGGGTTGTCCTTCTCTTTTGACCATGCTTTACCATGATCCCTCCTGAACCTTACTCGGAAAGGTGCCACGCATCCTACTCGACTCGGCCCTTCCTCGTTATACTCGGATCGTCGGTTCCTGCAAGAATCACAACTTTGTCTTATGTGGGCCGACATAGTTTATATGTCGGCCGCTCATGCTTCTCTTACCCGGCCGTTCTTACCTGGCCTGGTTCTTTCTTTACTCGGAGACAACCAAGCTGTGCTATGTTTCACCTCTTGTGACCCTACCGGGGGTTATCCCCCGACACTGGGCCTGGCTTGCTCTGCTGCTATTTTTTTTATTTCCTGAAGCTTTTCCTTTTTCTGTTTTGATTTCTCTCTTTTGTAAATGAATTTCAAAAATACAAAAGACATTTTAAAAGTATTGAAATATTGTAGGGGGCCTATTAGTCCTTTTGGGCTCCAAACATTTTGGTACTTTTTCGAAATATTCAAAGCCTTTTGAATTGATTTATGAGAAAGAGGAAACTAGGGTTTAGGGTTTTACATATTACCTTGTTGCATGCATTTTTAAATATGATGCTCATGAATGCACAAACAAATCCCAATTGGTATTTAAGGTGTTACAGCTCTATCCCCCTTACTAGAATCTCGACCCGAGATTCCAAAGGTAGGAAAACAGACAGAGGGAGAAAGAAACAGGGTCACTCTAAAGATAAGAGGGAACACACTAAACAACACACATAGTATCTCATGGTCAACTCATGGATGGAGTGTTCAAAAACAATTCTGAGATGAAAACATGAAACATGTCAAGGTAACAGAGGAAACAAAAGGAGATGGTTTCAAGTTGTTAGATAGATGGTCGTCATAAGGATTGAGACCATGGAGCTTATAGAAGGGTTTAAGATTCTAAAAAGGAAAGCTTACAACATAAAGAACATAACACAAACTTCGATGAGGAACCTCTACTAAACGATTTAAATAGAGATTTCAGGTTGCACAGATAGGGATCAACAAAACCAAGCTGTTGAATTAGTTTGAAACATAATGGTCACTTTTTCATCGAAGAGAAGGCCAAGACAGAAAAGTGTTTTGGTTGAGAGGAATCGTAAGAGTCACAAGAAACATGTATCAAGAGAAACTACTGATTACAAAAATCATAGTCACTCTTAAAACATGGCTGAGAAAAATGAGGGAAAGTTCTTTATTCATCTAGGACTATAAAGATCTTTTCCAAAGATCATGATATCACTTTGCACCACTAAGATGAATAATTAAGAAGATTCCTGATGACATGAAAATAAAGAAACTTCATTCTCAGACTTCAATTATTTGGCACAACAAAATGATTGCCAACATAAAAGGGTCTGGAGATCGACCGAGAGATATTTAGCAACTCCACTTTAAATGTTCTCCTTGATGTTTGACAAATCAATCATCAAGTAAAGATCGGACTTCGGAGACAAAGGAACCCATGAGTACAACTCCTATAATAAATCATAGAAGAAGCCTCATGAAGAGTGGTTGTTATTGCTGAATTAAGAGAATATGACAAGAGGTCCTTCCAGCTAACTGTGTCAACCGCTACATTAATCTTGCCAGATTTACAAATAAACCTATGTCAAAACCTTGAGAAACACCAACCATCATTGCTGCTTGAGATTCAGCTTTGGTTAGGCGAAATGATACTTCAGACTCAGCATGTCCGAATAGAAATTTTGCAACATTTACCACAAAGGTCAAGTTACAAGATTATCAAGATAGGGACTATAGTGTCAAGCTCCAAAAGATAGAGCTAGATTGATATACCCGTGTATTTAGCAATTTGTCGAGAGACAACTACACACAAAGAAGGTATTGACAATAAAACACACATGTGTCCTCAAGGAACGGAGATAACTCTACTCGAATTACATGGCGACATATTTCAACAATTGCACACGAACCAGAGAAGGTTACTTCTAACATCCAGAACTCATACTTCAGAATGGACGAAGAAGGTTCTTGAAAGTTTCCAACATTAATTCCCAGTGTCCCATATGAATCCAATCTAACATGGAGAATCTAAGGATGTCATCGATGGGCTCAACAACAAACTTATCTAGACACTCCAAGAAAATGAAATCATATGTGGTATGAACAAGGAAAATTATTGGTCAGACCAAAGACATGAAGATGTACCCAAGTAAAACATCACGAGTAGTAACACCATCAATATAGTTATTGGAACTGAGTTTGATTTTACGATAACCCAAATCAAATCAAAGGTGGGGAAAATAATATATCCATAGGAAATACTATCTTTCTTCAACCTGAACAAAACTAGATATCCCTTTAAGAAGTAACAGAGTCAGTTAGAACTTTTGTCTTACAACTCTCCAAGTTGTTGTTTAAGCTCAACCAACTAGTTCAGGGGTATCCAGTACAGATCCTTGGAGAAAAGAGCAGTTCAAAGAACTTGCTTGCTCAAGAACTTAACAACACGGTCATGTGGCAACAAGGAGATACTTCTAGAAAGACATCCAAAATATCACGAACCACCGATATGTCACGTGTTCAAGAGTAAACTTGCTTGGTAAGGCAAGCAGACATATTCGCAGAGTTTCGGCTCAAGCTTAACTCTTTGACCAAAGAGAGTGCACTAGAATAACGGACTTGGTAGCACAATCATCCTTTGCTTAGTGATACGGTTAACCAATCACGCTAAGAATGACTCAAATGTCCTTTGAGTTCTAAACAATGAAAATTGCTAGGAATCTCAGATAGCCACATTATTACACACATGCTTCATGCACGAGCGCGAAAGCTTAGAAAGCGTAAAAGCATCACTTCATTAAGGGGTCATGAAAATTAGCATTACCTCTTAGTATGAAATGGTGTTACTTAAGATAGAACATATGGGTGACAATCATTGCCTCTTAATCTGTGGATTACAACACTTTGACATGGTCCTGGATATGACGAGGTACTGGAGTTTGTTTCTCCTAGACATTCCGGAATGGTTTGTCTTGACGGACCACAAGTGTATCTTGCATCAGCAGGCACCAATGCACATTTACTACTTGGCTACCAATTGGTAGAGAAAAGTCAGAAAAGAACAAAGGGGAAAAGAACATGCTCAGGATAGAATACCGAGATGTGGATGCATAAGTCAACAATCTTCCGAAAACCAATGCATATAAGGGTAAAGTGTGGCGGAGTCATGGACATAGATGCGAGACTCACGAGGAGTACCCTTGCCGTGATATATTTGGTTCCATTGAAGAACATTTGCCATAGCTAGTGGAAGGGTAAGTCCTTAGTTGTCACAATTAAATCGCGACAAAGACCACAAACTTGAAGGCTAGAATTGTAGTACCAGCCATCCTGAGGTAATGTGTGAACATGAAAGACAGGGTTCAAAGGGAGGGATCTTAGATTAAGGGTCACTTCATGTACAAGGTTCACAACAATAGAATCCAGCACAATCAGGGATCTTCAGTTCAAGTCCAAGGGTTAAAACCCGAAGAAAGGAGTAACTACTATTTGAGTGACATAGCGTACAGCACAAGGTAGTAATCATGAGGTAACTTCCAAGACAAGAAACGACTTCTGAAGTACCCAAACAAACAAAAAGGAGGCACACGAGGCAAAACGAAACCTCGAAGCCTAGAACAGAACACTATGGATCCTTCAATATAATATTGTGGGTCCAAAAGATAGAGAGATCGTGATGTAAAGGAATCTCTCATGTGAACAGGAGTAAGGGGAAGAAGGAATTCACAACACACCCAACTCTAGAGAACTCACCACTAGGTCAACTGGTTGAGAAACGGCATGCCAAGAAGGCACCTAAGTTTTGAAAGACTAGAAGCGATATCAAAACTTTTCCAAAATCAACACAAGATAAGATAAACCAGAGTTAGAGCGAAACTGGATAAGAACAAAAGGAAGCATACTAGAGTTTTCACAAATAATTTTCAGCTTTTAAAATATTTTTCACAAACACTTAGACTCAACATCGAGCAATAGAAAGGTTTCCTACGGTCAGTACTACTCTGATACCGAAACCTGTGACACCCCCGGCATCAGGGCTAAACAAATCCTAGACCTCCGTCTGACATAAGCTTAACCTTGAGCTCGTGGATATCCAATAGAGAATTGATAACACAATAGTGGCCCCACGACACAAAAATTCATTAGACCAGGCTCATAACTGAGAAGAGAACAGAATTATTACATGCAGAGGTCACTGACCACAAACATCAAACAACGGAAGGAAAATTATGCTATTAAGTATAGCAAACTTAACAAATGGCCTAAGAGGCCTGAAGCATAACGATGACATCCCAGCCCATAGATTCCAGGCTGCCGGCCGGGAACCCCAAGCTACTCGTCGATGTCAATGTAGTACGAAACTGATCTTCAGGGAACACTTACTCTGCCAAAAGTATCAACAAAGTAAGGTTGAGTGCAGGGTGTACTCTGCAAGACTTATGGCTGGTGGAGTTGTTCTGCATAAAGGCATCTTTGTTTATAAAACAAGAGGGAGAGGAAGTTCGTCTAATCAGAGTGTTTAAAAAGGGATAAGAGAACGACATTTCCGAAATATTAATCATCATATTTTGATATCCACCAAGTCATCACCATCAAACCCTATCTAGGATCACCCCCTCGTACCCATGAGGAAGCATCCTTAAGAACACGTTGGTCTGCCAAGTTTTACGATTAGGATAAAGTTCTCTATGATCTTAGAATTCGGTCACCAAGTGTTCATATCCGTGAACACGGATTTTCGAAAAGATTTAACCCCGCAAGGGTGTACAACTTTACCCACACGTACTAACCGACTCTTAATGCCACTAGATTAGCCCTCTTCCTTGGAAGGCCGACAGAGGGTGGTTAGACACGACCTTTACCTTGCTTTTGCCGAGACCATGAGTCATGCAATAAGGATGGTTCCGCCATAACTGGTCAAATCCAGAAGTTGGTCCTTAAAGATGTGAGGAGAGGTTGGTTTACCAGGGGTTCCATCAACCCCAAGAATCCCGGTCCACGCTTCCCTACCTGTTATGAATGCACCTCCTTCACCCAACCCAACGATGATGTCCCAGCCCATAGGTTCCAGGCTGCCGGCCAGGAACCCCGAGCTACTCGTCGATGTCAATGTAGTACCAAACTGATCTTCAGGGAACACTTACTCTGCCAAAAGTATCAACAAAGCAAGGGTGAGTACATGGTGTACTCCGCAAGACTTATGGCTGGTGGAGTTGTTTTGCATAAAGCAATCTTTGTTTATAAAACAAGAGGGAGAGGAAGCTCGTCTAATCAGAGTGTTTAAAAGGGGATAAGAGAATGACATTTCCGAAGTATTGATCATCATCTTTTGATATCCACCAAGTCATCACCATTGAACCCTATCTAGGATCACCCCCTCCTACCCATGAGGAAGCATCCTTAAGCACACGTTGATCTGCCAAGTTTCACGATTAGGTTAAAGTTCTCTATGATTTTAGAATTCGGTCACCAAGTGTTCATAACAGTGAACACGGCTTTTCGAAAAGATTAAATCCTGCAGGGGTGTACAACTTTACCCACACATACTAACCAACTCGTAATGCGACTAGATAAGCCATCTTCCTTCGAAGGCCGGCAGAGGGTTGTTAGACACGACCTATACCTTGCTTTTGCCGAGAGCATGAGTCACACAATAAGGATGGTTCCGTCGTAACGGGTCAAATCCCAAAGCCGGTCCTTCAAGATGTCAGGCAAGGTTGGTTTACCAGGGGCGCCATAACCCCAAGCAACCCGGTCCACGCTTCCCTACCTGTTATGAATGCACCTCCTTCACCCTCTCTTTCAAAAATCTTTTCAATGCGTATGTCGAATGGAATGCCAGATACACGTGACTCATGGAATCTACTAGGCAAGTTAGTCAATCGAGGGGTCCCGACAAACCTCGTGTGGCTGTACGCTCGTCTCGGTTCCAAAGGCAAAAACTTGGGTCCTAGTGGTGGCGAGCATGGGACTAGAAAAACCACATCCCACCATGGCCTCCCATACAAGCCTTAGCATGTTCAACTCATATCATATCCGATCTCAGCTCATCATGTTCTCCTGTCATACTAGATTCTCTGCATTTGATACGTCATCTAGATGAACCAGAACTGACAATTATGCATGGCTAAGAAAGACACGTATATAAGCTTTAGAAGTGCACACAAGCCAAACCTAGTTCTGCTAGGAGTAGCGGATTAGGTTATTTGAGCTCAAAGGTAGTAATGCAATAAATAGGATACTCTACCTATCGATAAAAGACCACAGTAGAATCGTATGCATCATGGAAGGAATTGAAATGCTTTCGAAATCATAGGATTATATCATGGTGGGTCTATGCTTGCCTTTGCTAGTTGATATCCAATAAGCAGAGCTTCGGACATCTGGTACTTGACTTGGTTACAGTTGGTCGAGTATTTTTCAACGATCTTTGATCTTTGATCTTCTATGGTGTTGACCTTGGTCTTTGATCTTGATCTCGATATCGCATTCTACCAGGAAGAACCAAACACCGGAAAGAGAGGGAAACAATAAACACATGGCATTGATGCAATTCTCGAGAAAGGATGATGATGTGACAAGTTAAATTGCATTGAAAGAAACCCCTAAACCATGCTTGACCATTTAATCGGGGTTCCGAGGGGTGAAAACCCTAACTCGGGAAAACTCCGGAATCACCTGTGAGGGGTTACTATGTTCTTGTAATTAAACTTGTCTTGAAAGTTGTTTAACAATGCATGGTTATAGCTTAATTAGGTAGAACTCATTTTATGCACATTTTGATATATTATTTGTATTTTTCTGATTTAAAATGAATTAGTTATGATTTTTCTCAATTTAAATCCATTTTAAATCATTTTAGGAAATTATAAAACATTGTTGGATTATATTAAATATTTGTCCACTTGGTCCCACATGTCATATATTTAATCATTTCAGAAATTAATTTTTGAAAAGAATAAAATCCTGATAGACTAGGCCCATAGGGGTTATTTATATATTTCAGAAAATAATTATAAAATAGTTAATAAAAGAGAAAAGGGAGATTACTGCGCCAGCATGACATCATGCTGACGTCAGCAATGGAGGAACCCTCAGGTCGAGCACGGATCCGTCAATCCCATACTCGCCTAGACGCGTGGGTGGGCACGTTGGACGTGTCTCGTCGCGGGCGACAAGAATATGGTGGCGTCTCTTCCTGAAGGTCACTGGAGCTTCAACTGCGACGATGAATGGTGGAGGCAGACGACAGCTCTCGGCGTTAGCTCGAACCAAGGCGAGAGAGAGAGGATGGAGAGGTCCAGGAGGATGGCGAGCTCACCACGAGCAACATGGAGTGGTCGGGGAAGCTAGGCGAGGTCGAGAAACGGCGAATCGATGCAGACGACTACGGCGTCCGGCGGGACATCGGGCCTGATTCCGGCGAGTAGAGGGATTTCCCGCTTGCATGCTTGGGCAGGAAGATTGAGGATAGCGAGGTGAACCTCCTGAGAGGGTCGGCGAGGCTCAGGGTGGCCGGAGATGGCGAGGCTCGATAGAGCCCGAGGGCTAAGATTTCGGGTTGGGGAACCTAGGGGGGGAAGAGGAGAAATAGGGCACGGATAGGGTTCTTCGCGGCATCCAAAGGGTCTTGTAGACATCTGGGGGCGGTGGCACGCATCCTGGCGCGGCGGGTATTGCAACGCCGGCGAGCGGCGGAGGTGTGTGCACGCAGGTGCTTGCGAGCAGGAGGAAGACGATGAGAGTAGTGGGCAAAGGGGTACAGGCCGATGGTGGGCTGCGAACGGGCCGTGCTGGGCTGCGGTTTGCTGCACAGGGCGGTAGGGAGAGAAGGGGAGAGGCAGGGAGGCGAACTGAGCTGGTCCTGGCTTGCTCTGCCACTGTTTTTTTATTTCCTGAAGATTTTCCTTTTTCTGTTTTGATTTCTCTCTTTTGAAAATGAATTTCAAAAATACAAGAGACTTTGTAAAAGTATTAAAATATTGTAGGGGTCCTATTAGTCCTTTTGGGCTCCAAAAATTTTGGTACTTTTTCGAAATATTTAAAACCTTTTGAATTGATTTATGAGAAAGAAGAAACTAGGGTTTAGGGTTTTACATATTCCCTTCTTGCATGCATTTTTAAATATGATGCTCATGAAAGAACAAACAAATCCTAATTGGTATTTAACTAAAACTGGGGTGTTACATAAGGTTAGCCCGGGCCGCTTCATCCCACCATCCCGCAAGATGCAAAGTACACAAGAAGCAATCGACAACAAAAGCATCAATGCCCACAATGACCATTGTGTTCTACTCTTGCAATAGATCTATATATAGAAACAGCTCTGATACCACTGTAGGGGTTTGTAACATGAAAAACAAAAAAATTCTATCGCTTGAACACACACAAGCCAATATCTATCTACTAGATTGTAGCAACGAGTCGATATAGTACTAACCCTCGAATATCCAAAAAGGTTAACGAGAGCAGATTCTCGTGGGTGATGTAGTCTTTCACTTGCCGATTTCAAGATCGCATAGACGATCCTTCTGGCGCAGGTTTCTGGCAGCGCTCCCGCAGCCGGTCACACATACGGTACTCGATGAAGACCTTCCTCTCCCTTGTTCTAGCAGGCAGCGAAGGTTATAGTTCTCTCCTCGCGATTCCGGCAGCATGACGGGGTGGTGTCGGAAGTGAAGGGGAGATTCCGCAGGGCTTCTCCTAAGCCGGAGCGGGTTATGGTGGAGAAATAGGGTTTCCCGGCGATCTAGGGTTTATAAGCCAAAGAGGAGGAGGTGGTCGGCGGCGGCGACATGGTTCGGCAGCGGTGCTGAGGCTGGCGGCCCGGCGGCGGTGTGGGGATAGGCTGGTTGTGGTGTGTCTTGGGGGGCACCCCTCCCCTCTATTTATGAGAGGGAGGGGCAGCTTGGGAGAGGGGAGTTTGAATTCATCCCCAACACCCTCTCCTACTAGGCTTGTGGTGGAGGGAGAGAAGGATTCTCTCCTTCCTCCAGCAGGAAACATTGTCCCAGTTTGACTTTTCAAACTTGCCTTTTGACTTTCAATTTGGAGTTTAATTTCTTTCTTTCAAACACCAAACCAAGTGACCTAGGACATGATGCAATCATTCCACTTATTCATGACACATTCATGCACCATTCCCCTTCCGGTCCGGTGAACCTTCTAGACCCTTCTAGATCATTCCGGTGAAAACACCGAAATCATTCCCGAACTCCAGAATTGGACTTTTCTTATATCAATCTTATTCTGGAGACCATTCCGGATCTCCTCGTGATATCCCAGATCCCATCCGAGGCTCTGAACAGCATTCGGTCTTCCTACTTACTTTCCATATCTACTAAACAACATCGAATCCTTAAGTGTGTCTCCCTACGGTTCATGAATTATGCAAACATGACCAAGAATCTTCTCCGATAAATAACCAATAGAGGAATCTGGAAATTCATATGGCTCCTACATATTTCTACGATTACTTCGTGATCGAATGACCCATTTACATGCGCTACCAATTTCCCTTTTTCTCGCGATACTTTAATTATCTGAGGATTGATCGTCGGTACCTCTACATACCTAGTTCAACCTTGTTACTGATAAGTACTCTTTTCTCGTTCATGTGATATGTGATCCCTTGTGAGCTAGTCACATGCTTGCAAACCAATTGGATGACATTCAACTAAGCGGGCCCAGAGTATATCTATCCTTCATATGGATGGACAAATCCCACTCTTGATCCGTGTGCCTCAACACATACTGTCCGAACACTCAATGCCACCTTTATAACCACCCAGGTACGAAGTGGTGTTTGATATCATCAAAGCATCCATCCGGTGATGGTGATTCACATGATCTCATGGTCGAAGGATTTAAGTTACTATGTATTTGAAAGCTTATAGCAAGTGAACTATTTAAATGAATTGATCTTATGCTATGCTTAACTATAGGAGTATGTCCATCACATCATTCCCCTAATGATATGACCTTGTTGTTAATAACATCTCAATGTTGATGATCAGGAAACCAAGATCATATATTAACCAAAAAACTAGTTTAACAAGAGTCTTTACTAGGGACTCTTACATGTTTACAAATCACACAAGTATTAATGTTTCTAGTTAATACAATTATAGCATGGTATGTAAACATTTATCATAAGTACGAAGATATGATAATAACCACTTTATTATTGCCTCTTGGTCATATCTCCAACACGAACTAGGGACGTGCGTCTGGTTGTCATATTTATGGAAGCCGACGCAGCGTTAGACGATGTCGACGGTGTCGACGTGCGCGATGAGACAATAGAAGCCATGTCACATGGCTTTGGCTACTAGCGATCGGGCGTCGGCTCGGTGGCCGCAGTCGCCGGCATGGATATATTGGAAGATCTTGCGTCCTTCCCCTGGTTGTACACAGCGCTAGAACACACCGGTCACGCTACACTTGTGGAGTTCGCTGTTGATGATGACGAAGGATTTGCAGCGTCGCACTATCATGCCGCCTCCGTCTCGTCCAAAGGTAGGGTCCTGTTCTCGAGGTAGGCAAGGTATGGCGCGGTGAGTCGCTGGGCTCCGAAATCATGGCGACCAGGGCGGGCTCAGGTTGCAACAGTATCCCGAAGTCTATCTCCTTCGGCGGGGAGACCCAGGGCTTGTGGATGATGTCAAGGAAGACGCTCGAGGGTGGTGTTTGCCGAGCCGATCCGATGCGGGAGAGTGCATCAGCGTCCTCGTGTTTTCTTCTATCAATCCACTCTATGGAGTAGCCGGAGAAGTGGCCCCCTAGCTAGTCCACCGCTTGGCGATATGCTGCCATGGTGGGGGAGATGGCATCACAGGTACCAGCGACTTGTGCGGAGATGAGGTCGGAGTCGCCGTAGAACCATAGGCGGTTGATGTTCATATCCTTGGCGGCTCTCATGCCGTGAAGGAGGGCCTCGTATTCTGCCATATTGTTGGTGCAGGGTTTGAAGTCGAGGTGCAGCACGTAGCGGAGGTTGTCACCTTTGGGGGAGGTGAGTACGATCCCAGGCCCTGCGCCGTTAGCGTTCTTGGATCCGTCAAAGTAAAGTGACCAGTAACGGAGATAGGGAATCTTCTCCGGCTGCTATGCTTCTTCCCAGTCGGCAAGGAAATCTGCCAAGTTTTGCGATTTGATTGCTTTACCTGGCTCGTATTTGATGTTGTGGACGCCGATTTCGACGGCCCACTTGGTGAAAAGCCCAGTCGCATCGTCATTGCGAATGATGTCCTACAGTGGAACGGAGGAGACGACCGTGATGGGGTGCTCGTAGAAGTAGTGTGGGAGCCCTCGTTGGGCTCTAAAGACCATGTATACCAGTTTCTGGTATTGCGGGTAGCGCTGTCGTGAGTCTGTCAAGACTTCACTGATGTAGTAGACCAGGCGCTGCACAGGGTGTTCCTTGCCTTCCTATGGTCGCTTGACGACCGTCATGGTGCTAACGACCCATGTGGAGGCCATGACGTAGATGAGCATCGACTCCGTGTCGACGGGGGCGACGAGTAGCGGTGCTACGAGTAGAACTTTTTTGAGCGCTTTGAGCGCGTCGTCCGCTTCTTTGTCCCATTGGAACATGGGGTTCTTCCACATCAGGTGGTAGAGAGGCATTGCCTTTTCGTCAAGCTGGGGAATGAAGCGGCTGAGGACCACGAATCGACTTGCTAGTTTTTGGACATCGTGGAGAAACTCGGGTTTCCCGAGTCATGCGATGGTGTTGATCTTGGTGGGGTTCGCTTTGATGCCTTGCTTGGACACCACGTACCCTAGGAGTTGTCCGATGGGCACGCCGAAGGTGCACGTCCCTAGATTGAGCTTGATCTTGTACCTCCACATATTTGTGAAGGTTTCGGCTAGGTCGGCGAGCAGGTCGCTCTAGCGAGTGGACTTTACCACCACATCGTCGATGTAGACATGGATGTTGCGGCCAATTTTACTCGCAAGGCACTCCTACATGCACCGCTGGTAGGTCGCGCCGGCATTTTTAAGGCCGAATATCATGGTGGTGTAGCAGTAGGCGTCGAATGCCATGATGAACACCGTTTTCCCCTCATCCTCGGCCGCCATCTTGATCTGGTTGTAACCAGAGAACGCGTTAAGGAAGCACAGCGACTCCGACCCTGTGGTCGAGTCGATGATCTGGTCGATGTGCGGTAGGAGGAATTCCTCCTTCGGGCAGGAGCTGTTGAGGTTGGTGTAGTCGATGCACATTCTCAAGGTCTTGTTCATATTCATGACCAGGACTCGGTTTGCCAGCCACTTGGAGTACTTGGTGGGCCAGATGAATCCTGCTGCGAGTAGACGTTGCACTTCTTCGGTGATTGCTCGGAGCGCCCCTCATTGAAGGGCCAGAGCGACTGTTTTACAGGTCGCACTTTGGGTTCGGCATTAAGCTTGTGCTCAGCGAGTTCCCTTGGGACACCTGGCATGTCAGATTGTTTCCATGCGAAGATGTCGCGATTCTCACAGAGAAACTTGATGAGCGCTCTTTCCTATGCGGGGCTAATGCATGTCCCGATCGTGACCATCTGGCTGGAGTCACCCGGGACTAGCTTGACGGTGCACGTGTGCGTGGAAGCTTCGAACGCTATCTACCTAGCGTTTTCTATGTTGGGCTTCTTCGGGATCATGGGGTCATCCTTGTCAATGCCAGTCCACTCCCATATTTGGCGAGTTCGTCGGCGTGGTTGGTTTCCACGGGAATGACGGCATCCGGGAGTTTGGCGCCTTTTGCCACGCGTTCTATGGCCATGTCGGGGTCGCTGTGGGTTGTGATGATGCCGCATGGTCCAGGGATCTTCATCATGTTGTATGCGTAATGTGGGGCCGCCATGAATTTGGCGAATGCATGTCGCACCAGGACGTAGTGATAGGGGCTGCGGAAGTTCACCAGCTCAAAGATGATCTTCTTGGTGCAAAAGTTGGAGGGTGCGCCGAAGGTGACTGGTAGCGTCACCTTGCCGATCGGGTATGCCTTCCGACCGGGGACGATGACATGGAAGGTGGTGAGGATCGATTCGATCATCCACTATGAGAACTGGAATCTTCTAAACGAATCTAGGCAGAGGATGTTAATGGAGCTCCCGCCACCCATCAGTGTTTTAGGGAGCCAGTAGTCAGCCACTTTGGGCTTGACCACTAGGGCGACTCGCCTAGGGTACTCGATTCGAGGCGTGTGGTCCTCCCGGCTCCAAGTGATGCGCTGCTGGGAGAAGTTGAGGAAGTAGGGGATGTCGACTTGCGTCACCGCGTTCATGGTGACTACAAGGGCGGGCACCTTCTTCTCACGCTTGGTGTCGATCCCGGTGAATGCGTGCAGCGAGCCGACCATTGCTGAACCCACCGGTGTTGTTGCTGTCCCTTGGTGGGTTGTTGTTGGGGCCTTCCCTTGCTCGACTTGCCTTCTCGATCTCTTTCAGGGGGTGGCAGTCAGTGGTGGTGTGAGTGGTGGGTTTCCCCTCCCTGCTGTGGTAAACATAGGGCTGGTTAAGCAGGACGGTAGGGTCGAATTTCAGCCTCGTCGTGTTTCTCGCGTGGTAGTTTCTGCTGTCGCGGTAGTTTCCTCCATCATGGCGGAAGTTCTTCGTGTCGCGTGGCCCATAACTAACGTTGGTGATGAAGTCGACTCGCCCGTCACTGTGCCGTTTGCTGGTGAGGGGAGTGTTGCTGTAGCGCATCTCGCGCTGCCTCCCGTTATGGTTGCCGCTTGCGCGGCATCAGCCTCCTTACTCGTCGTAGGAGTCTTGGTCGGGGTCCTCCTCTGCGTAGAGCTTGGCTATCTTGAGGATGTTGGGGATGTTTTCAAGCGTCCGGTACACCCTCTTGATCTTGGCGACCACAGGTGTAGGAGCCCTCGAAGTGCCTGACGAAGGCCTCGCGCGTGTCCTCCCATGAGTCGATGATATTTGCAGGGAGGGTGTTGATCCATTGATGGGTCTCTCCATCCATCATCAGGGGGAGGTAGCGAGCGGCGAGCAGGTTGGTGTGGCCTGCGATTTACATTGCCCTGAGATACGTATCGAGCCACACCTCTGGATCGTACGTTGGGTAATACTTCTCGATTTCCTTTGGCTCCTTGAAGTTGGTGGGGTACTTTTCGCCTCGGATCATTGGTATGAAGCACTAGGTCCAACCCGACTGAGGGAGCCCCTTGGCTTAGGGTCACCGTGGTTGGTGTGGGTGTGCCTCAAGTCGTTGGGCTCGCGCCCCCGCTAGGCTTGATTGTTGATGATGTGCGTTCGCGCGTCGATCGGCTGACCTATAGCGGCGATCGTGTTGTTTGCCGGTCACGACTTGTTGCTTGAGAGTGCGGGGTGCGCGACCCGTGGTTGGAGCTGTGGGGTCTCGTGTGGTGGGCAGTTGACGGTGTTGGCGACCATTGGGCGGCTGCTCGAGGCCGCCCGGCTTCTGGACGAGCGGGAGTACATCCGGCCCTGCTTGTCGACTCCCGCAGCTTGCTGCTCAATGGCCCTGGTGAGTAGGGCCTGGCAGACTTGATCTGCAGTGTGCCCTCTCCTATGATGTTGAGGTTGGCGACTACAGCTTGCCCCGCAATGACATTATCCATCGGGGTGTAGTACAGTGGGAGCCCATTTGCGTCGTCGGCTTGTGGAGAGATGATGACCCTTGGCTGGTAGGGGGGAGGTGCGCGACCCAAGGGTGGCGGCGACGCCCCGATCATGGTGACCCGCGTGGGCGATTGTTGCCTCCTGGTGGCGTGTTCTCGCAGATCTCGCGATCATCCGCGCGAGCGGGGTCGTTGTCGTCACTGAAGTTCAAGGAGCGGCCCTGAATGTTGGAGTTCCGGCGACTCCTGATGCGGCACTGATGGTAGAGCGACAATTCCTGTGTTGTTTCCTACTCGAGGGGGAATTTCTCGCGCTCCTCTTGCTCCTTGCGCGCCTCCTCCTCTACTCACAGTCAGGCTTGCTCGACCTCCGTCGCCGTCGAGGTCGGCGGAATCAGCGTGGAGAAGGGGTCTGGCGGGGTATTCATGCTTCCCGCCATGTAGGTCGCACTGAAGCGACTAGATCTGGCACGGAAGTCATCAGGGAATTCCGACCCGAAGTTGGAGTCAAAGTTCTCGAGGATGGAGTTCTCGAAATCCCCGGTGTTGGAGACTCGCGTGATGGAGCCTTCGTCCAGTGCGGCGATGATGCATCATGCGACCAAACCAGGGGTCGCTGAATCGGCATCGTCATGGAGGGCCGCGTTGTACTCAGAGGCGAGGCAGGAGATGGTGCAGATCTGGCCTTCTGAGAGCTGATCGCGGCATTGGGACGACCCGCCGATGATCGCCGTCTCTGCTAGGGCGACGTCGTCCGTGAAGCCGACGAACAAGTTGATGGTGTCGATCGGCATCAACGCGCTGTGCATGACCGGGCACGACGCCGGGACGTAGCTGCTGGGCAAGATCTGGAGGATCTCGCCACACGCGATCATGCGTCCGGTGGCGATCGACTGGTTTATTGGCGAATAAGGTCTCGCCGTAGAACTCAGGCCGGACCGGGCATGCCCTATGGTGGGCGCCACTGTCATGGGAATGGCCACGGCAGATGCTGCCAGGGGTAGCGAGTAGTAGGATTTGGGGCAAGAGCGGGAAGCCATCTGCAGAGCAAGATTAGGGCAAAGACACAGGGATTTACCCAGGTTCAGACCCCTGGAGGGTAGAGACCTACTCCTTCTAGATTGAATTATTTCTTGATTACAATGGTGGCAAGCTCGGCGGCTAGGCAGCGAGTCGATGGGGTGTATGATGAAACATAAGTACAGAAAGTACCCTAGGGAGGTTTATATAGGGGTAACTCGCTAGGGTTTATAGATGTACAACCGAATCAGTTAAGGACTGAAAGGATTTGAGCTAATCCGACTCGGCCTAACTATGCTTCTGGTACTCCAGCTTCCAGTCGCTAGGCTCCATCTTCAGTTGTTATCTAATCGCCGTCTTGTAGGCCAACTCGCAAAGGGCTTGGTCTAGTCGGAAATGTCCTGCTGGGTATACCCCATTTGGCATATCCCCATCACCATGGGAAATTGTCTTCACACTGTTGCAGCAATTTCTGGGTTGTTTGGATAGTAACCAATGGTAACCAAGCACTGGTCCAGAGGTACTCATCAGAGTTTGGAAAATGGGATGACACGATTGAATGTGCTGAGATGCTAGCTAATACTAATCATAAGTCGACAACTCCTACAATGAAGTCCGGATATATAATTTCCTTCGATAACGTGAAAACAAACTGTGTTATATTGAGTGCACACCTAAGACACATGATATTTCCAGATGCAATTTTGTCATCGCTAAGGGGCATAATGGAGATGTTGCCCTTGCGGTTATAAGATATTTTACTCTATGCACGTGGTCCAGTGCAATATCATCAATAGGAAAATGGGAAGCTTGGGTGCCTCATATAAAGGTTGAGTTGGATACTCTCCTTGGCCTTGAGAAATCATGGGCATCTGACGGGAAAGATTCAGTAAGGTTACTCTGGGCATTTGAGGATAGCGAAATGGTGTTTATATGGGTGAAGGAGGGAGTATTCAAATTAGATCTCAGCAACAAGAGGTGTAATAAGTTCAGTGTAACATCCAAACTTTTCCAACCTTAAAAGTATAGCTAACTTGAAGGGAATTAGTGGGACATAAATTTTTCTCTAGGGTTATAGATGCATATTATGTTTGCATAAATCCTAAATTCTTGCTTGTGTAGCTAACCGTGCTATATGTTGCCTATGTCTATTTTTGTGTGCACTAGGATTAACCTCATATTATAAGAAACCTATTTTAAACTTGTAACACTATCTTTTCCGATCACCCAAACCATTAACCCTAGTAATCTCCTTAAGTGAGTTTGCACATATGGCCGAAGCGTGGAGCATGAACAACTAAAATTGTGTCAGCTTTGGATATGCCTTGTAAATCTTTGGGACGGAGCCTTGGAACGATCTGGGCATGTTTACACTCATCTCATTCACCACTATCCAACCCATCATCAGCTCAGATCATTGGATAATCACACTATATCTTTGATCAATCAAAGTGAGTAAGACTAATTCTAAACCTAGAGCACCATCACCCCTTTCTCTCTACCGAGCTAGTGTGGCCTTGTACCAAGCCTGGCACGACTAGTGCACCATCCCTGGTCGTGTACCACACCAAGACCAGCCCTCCCTCTACCCCAAAACCGACCATGCATGCAAGACAAGCAAGATCACCATGATATTGAAAAATCAGTGCAGCAGATGTCCCTGTCCCTCTCCCTCGCAGTTGGGCCCAGCTTGGCCGGCAACAACTTCCCAGACATCTCCCCCGCACCCCCTCTTGCGCACCTCGACGCCCAAACGACCCCCGACACGTGGCATCCACATAAGCCGAGGACGCCGCTCCCGTCAACCCACTTCCTCCCCTGGTGCAAAACGTGAACCGCCTGCGATGGAGAACCCCGCCACCCCCTCTCTACCACCGTCATGTCTCACGCCCTAGCCTCCCCTAAGCCCTAGGCCAACAAGGCCTCATGGTCGATCACCTCGCGTGCACCAGACCACGCCACACCCCTCTTCCTAACAATGGTACCCAGCCCCTTACCGCGTCCACCCCGCGTTACCATGCCCATAGAAACCACCCCACCACTGACGACTCAGACCTTTCCGTGGACTTAGTGCACCGTGGGCACACACCAACGGGATAACCCCCCCCCCCCCCCCGATCCTCTCTCCCCTCACCTACCACTCCATTTCTCTCAGTGTCCCCTCCCTACTCACCTCCGAAGACAAGGTGAGGCCTCTTGCTTCCCCCTGCTCGCCATCCTCGTCGCACCACCGCAGCACTGAAGAAAAGGGTCAAGGTTGCCAACGCCTCTCTCCCTCTTCTTCCATGCATGCATGCACAACCACGCTCGTGGTCCTAGAGCGCATCTAACTAGCCTCTCCATTTTTGTCTAGGAGCACCAGGAGTACGCCGCAGATGGAGCCTATGAGCTCCACGTCTCCACGCACACGCACGTGGCCGCATCTAGAACCGAAGCTACCCCTGCTACCCCTTGTTCATCTTGCTGTCATCTACCGTATCCAACCAGCACGTCACCTGCCCCTCATCGCCCCTAGGTGAGCCACCTCGACCCCTCCCTATAGCCACTAGGGTTTGCATCACCGGCGTTGCATCTAATCAAAGACGACGAGCGGAAGCCGTCATATCTGCCTTAGATCCAATTACCCAGCCTCGCCTATACCCCTTCTCCATCCACTACCACTGCCACGAGGGGGCCCCGCTAGGATTTGAAATCCCTGTGCCCCCCCTCAGTCCACCCCGGAGTTGGGCCGGCCCAGCACCCTCGGGCCCTAACCCTGGCCACAGCGCCCCCCCTTTTTATCCTTTTTATTTTTGGTTAAATAAACTCCCTAGAATCTTCCAGCTAGATTAAATTCCACCAAAAATTACCTGTTTAGCTTTTTCTCATAAATCCAATTTTGTCTGCTAGTCTAGGGTTTTTTCTAACACATAGACTTGGTAGATTGGAAAAATAATGGTTGTAGAATATCTAAGATTTTTGTTTCTAGAATACCTCTCTTAACACCTTTAAATGCCTAGTAAATTGCCCGTTTATCCAAAATTGATGATTCCAATTTCTGTTTCTTGTAATCAAGTAGACCTGTCCATGAAAATTGGAATCCCTGGTTTCTGAACTGTTTGACACCTATAGTAATTATTATAAGTTTGGCACAAAGACTATTTAAAAGAATTTTAGAGATCTGTATGCACCTTATTTTGAGGACAGGCCAACTCCCTAATGTGTGGGATAGTTAGATACACCAGTACCTATAATATCTTAATTTGTGCTGCATTGATGATTTTCTGGGAAATTAATTTATCCCTGCCAGCTCCCTTTGCACCATTTTAATTATTAAAAATAAATCCTGCTAGCTAAAAATATGATTCCAGTTGGAATAGTTTGGTACTCTCATAATTTTGCAGTGATATAATTTTTACCCACTTTGCCTCTACAAAAAAAATCTGGACATAAAAAAAGGTGTTTAACTTATGTTTACTAAATAAATCATAATAAAAGTTTGGAAATAGTATTTTGATTGATTCCAATGGATATGTCTTGGTATATTCAGTAGCTACATGGGTGTTTCTTGAGTTACTATTTATTGTTCATATAATGTACCGTTAGCCTTGCTTGCCTTGATTGATGTGTGGTGTTTGTTGGTTGTTTCTCTCTTTTGCAACGATGGAACCGAACGAGGAAGGTTACGAGGATGGTGATTGGGAGGAGTTTGGGGAGGAGGATCAAGGACAACTTGCTGCCAAGGTAAGACATATTATTGCTCATTAGCCTTGTCCCATTATTACAATCATGGATGTTTTAATATACTATTCTTCCAAAGTGCATCGTTTTGGTTTTATACTACCATATATATGGGAAGGTTTGGCTCCAAAAAACCCTTACTACCTAGTACCAATATGTAAAAACCCTTGTATCACTTCCTACCTTCCCCTAGTATAGCAAGTGGTGTATCACACTACCCCATTTTGGAAACCCTGTTTTAGCCAAAACAAAAATTAGAGGATGGGAAGAACCTGGAAAAGTTTTCTATTCACATAAATGTTTTACATCAAACCTTGGTGAGGCTTGACCTACCAAGAGAATTTAAAGAAAATAACAAGGTCTTGTTTTATGAGGTACTAAAGGAAAGAGGAGTAAAAATGTTTACCAAAACACACCTGATTCTTTGTAGCCTTAGCTATAACAACTCACTGTGCAACCACAATACCCCGGAGTGGGACGGGCCTAGTTTGAAGTTAGTTTACTCCAATATGGGACCCCTCATAACTACTTATAAGGGATAGTTTCCTATAATTCCGGGCTTCCTTTATAGAAAGGGTAAATTCTAAAAGCAGTCACTTGGAGGAAGCAAGATCACCCATGTGAGTAACCGGGCGATACTATGGGCCTCTCATTGAAAGTGCCGGCTCTGGAGGAGCCAGAGCACTCCGGTTGGTCTAAGGATCCCGAAGTCCCGGTGTTGAGAGGAATAACCCATTGGGTAGGACTCGTGTTGGAGTGGGCTACCGGAAGGTTTTGTTTGATTATCCGAGACCCGCATACCTGTTTATGACAACCCGAGGGTGATCCCGGCAGATGTATCAAATTTTGCGCATAAAGTGTACAACTTATGCAGAATGTAAAACTATTCGAATAGCCGTTTCCACGGTTATGCATGGTTGGATAAACTAAAGTAAACTGATATTGGTCTTTGTTTATCAAACAGTTTTACTAAAAATGTTTTGACCATCGAATGGTGGGGAAAACCAGTGGAGTTTATCTATCGAGCAAAGACTTGGATAAATTCAATGGGTGACCCTGTTTGTAGTATTTTTCCTTATAATTCCAAAGATTTTCATTGTAGGAGGTTTACAAAAATATCTTAAAAGTTTTGTACTATATATCCTTTAATAGGGAAACTCTTTGACGAAAATAACTATATATGGCCATCCTATCCGCAGCCTTGTTTCATTTTTATTTATGTTACCACAATTTGGGTGGTTTGCGAGTACATTCCAACGTACTCACCGGCATTGTCCTTGGCTATCTACTTGGCCAAATTCTGAGAAAGATGAAGGAGATGAGGGAGGTTATGATGACAACTTCACGAACTAGGGCGTTCTTCGAGCCAGGCACCTGTAGTGCTATGGCATGACTCGGGTGTTCGGCGTTTAGTATTCCGCTGCTATTCTGTGTACTGCCCATTATGTCCCTTCTATAAGACTATCTATGTAAGAATTTATAAATTCGGTACTCTAATGGATGTGTACTTTTATATTAAGTCGGTTATGATCCACGATGTGTTAATTTTGGGAATCGTTGTTGTATGCATAACTGGTAATCTCAGGATATCTTTCGTGGTGGCCACAAATTTGGTATCAGAGCCATCCTGATCTAAGGAGCCCCTAGTTAATCCGGACACAAGACAAGGATCAAAAACTATTTTAAAATATATAAAGGAAGGAGCATGATATCTGCAAAAATAATGCTTATATCTCCTCCCCTCTATTTCGAAAACCACCTCCATCACATCAATTTTTGCATAACTAATATTTTTCACACTGATCGCTAACCTAAACCTATTCCTAAATCCTTGTAGATGGAGGTTTCCTTCACCAAGTTCTTTCAGGTCGGGCTGGAGCTTCCCCCAAAGTTGTTCGAAGCCGACCTATCTGAGTTGGCCTAGCTAGTGGGATACCCTGCCCCCGAGATCAAGGGAGCCCAGGTCCCCAACACAGTAGGTGGAGAGCCAGCCTGGCTCGTGATGTGTACCTTGATAGGTGGAATAGTGCCCCCGCACTCCAAAGAAATTCAGGCATGTCTGATTGAGAAGGACTAGGAGTCAGGCATTATTCGAGTGGCCCAGGAGGCATTGGCTCACCTAGCCTATCACCATCATGAGCAACTAGGAGATTCGCCCTTCCAGTTCTTTGGGAGACACCACGAGGCAGGATATGCGATCATGACACACCAGCACTTTGACTTTGGGAAGCATATTCATAATGTGAAGTATCTCTTGCAGCACACACAGGCAGAGATGGATAGAGCTCGCATGGATGTGGATCTAAGGTCCAAGGAGATACTCACCTTGGAGGAGGATCTGCAGGTGGCAAAGACCAAGCATGCTCAATCCATGTTGACTAAGCAAGCTATTGTGGCCAGGAACAAGCGCCTCATGAAGAAAATGAAGTATCAAAAGGAACTTCTAGTGACTATGGAGGCGAAGATATAGGATCTAGAGGAGGAGTGTGCCAAGCTCCGCAAGGACAACGAGGATCTACTGGACGATGAGGATGATGCTGCCCACAAGGAGGATTTTTATATGGATCCCCAAACCGACTCGGAAGATGAAGACTATATGGACGAAGAAGAGGATCCGGAGAAAGTTATTCCAGAGCCTGAGGACGAGGACCCTGTGGAGAGTATCCCCGAGCCTGAGCAGGATGGCCTGGAGGTCATCATTGAGGAGGACACCACCACACAACGTAACAGCATCATCGATGAGTAGGCCCAGCACTAGATCTAGAGTACTAGTGAGTTAGTTATCGAGCACCCCTTTTGAGTGGCGACCGTTTTACTTCTGTGATTGGTATGTTGGTGGTACTAAATTAGGAGTTGTAATGTATTAAGCAAGGTATGTTATCAAACCCTTAATGTTCTAAAGCTATTGATGTGACAGCTATCTTGCTTGTGTGCTCTGTTCTATTGGTTTGATGTTCCGTGTTTGGTTTCGTTTGAAAACCTCCTCCTGTCAACCCCCATCCTAACTCCCTTTACCTCAAAGATGGTCGCCCCCGCGGTCAAGACCCTTCTCCGCCACCCCCACACGAGCCAAAAATGTCTCAACTCCTGCATATGTTCATGGAGGATCGTCAGGCCACTTTTACTGAACTTCAGGCCAACATTGCTGCTCTCCAACAACTCGCCCAAGCCGCTGGAAATGCGCACAACATTGAAGGTGAAGGAGATAACGGAGAGCTGAGATCCAATCTCAAGGACTTCCAGAACACCAACCTACCTGTGTTCAACAAGTGCGCCAATCCCCTGGACACCGATGATTGGCTCCGTTCCATCAAATACAATCTTGAGGTAGCCCATGTAGGAAATGATGAGAAGGTGCTCCTGGCAATTAATTTTTTCGTTGGTCAAGCAAGAGAGTGGTGGATCAGAGTCAAGGAAATTCTGCCAGCAGGACAAGTGATCTCTTGTGAAAACTTCAAGCAAAGGTTTCGCAAGCGTCACATTCCACCAGGTCTCATCAAGATGATGAGGGACCAGTTCTGAGCCTTAAAGCAAGAATGGACTGCAGGATTTGGAGAGGTTCACTGACCTAGCAAGGTATGCCCCCGATAACACCAACACCAAAGATAATAAGATGTATACCTTCATGACTGGACTGCAAGATGAGTTACAGTGTCACCTGATAGCCCAAAGGTTCCAGGATTTGGATTGTCTGGTTGATGCCCCTATCATGGTAGAAATAAAGCACAAGAGTGTCATCGAGAAATGCAAGCATCATATGATGTAGCAAGGAGGACCTAGCGGACAGAGGTCCAGGAGTCTTCCACCCTCTAGGAAGGCACCCCCACCACAGAGGACTCAACCCTATGATCCGTGCCCTAACAACCTCAATCGCAATTTCCACAATCCGTGCCCTGGAGGCGGGAACCCCATACCCGTGCCTCGAGGTCCTGCCAACCCCAATGTTTGCCCCAATACTTCTTGCTGCTACACCTGCGGAAATAAGGACATTTCTCCCGCGATTGCTCTGATAACAAAAATAATACTAACCCTCGCCCCGGAGCCGCTCGCCTGAACCAAGACCATGCCCGAGGAGCCCCCGCCAAAGGTTTTGCACCCAAGAGGCCAGCAAATGCATCTAGACGATATCTGAACCACATCAACACTACAGAAGCCCAAGAATCTCCTGACATTGTTCTAGGTACGTTTTCAGTTAAGTCCTCTCCTGCCACAGTATTGTTTGACTCCAGAGCACTTCATTCATTCGTTACCGAACCGTTTGTCGACCACAGTGGAATGAGCCATACCCACCTTAAGCATACCATGCTGGTTCAAATCACTGGGTCAACCACTAGGACTAATCTTGCTTGCAAAAATATTCCTGTAATCATTCATGGAGTTGATTTCTAGGACAATCTGATAATACTCGGAACCCAAGGTTTAGATGTGATACTGGGAATGGATCGGATGACCAAGTATCAAGCTATTATAAACAGGACCAGAAAATCCATAACCTTATCCAATAGTGATGGAATAGAAGTCGAGCATGTGGCAATCACTCACTCGTCCCATGCCCTTTACCATAAAAGTATAGCCGGGACTAGCCTAGAGAAAGTGCTAGTGGTTTGTGAGTACCCAGATGTGTTTCCTAAGGAATTTCCTGGTATGCCCCCTGATAGGGACATCGAGTTTATCATTGAACTAGTCCTCATGACAGCCCCATAGCTCAGAGACCCCATCGTATGAACCCCGAAGAGTTGGTAGAATTAAAGAAGCAGCTGGATGCCATGGAGCGCAAAGGTCATATCCAGCCTAGCGCGTCACCATGGGGATCCCCGGTCCTATTTGTGGACAAAAAGGATGGAACAACCCGACTAGTCACTAACTACCGGAAACTCAATGAGGTCAGCATCAAAAACAAATACCCACTTACGAAGATTGAGGATCTGTTTGATAAGATTACCGGCGCTCGTGTCTTCTCCAAGATAGACCTTCCCACCGGCTACAATCAGCTGAAGATCCGAGAATTAGACATCCCTAAGACAGCCTTCACCACCCGATATGGATTGTATGAATACATTGTCATGTCCTTTGGTATAACCAATGCTCCTGCCTATTTCATGAATCACATGAATAAGGTCTTCATGACCTACCTCGACAAGTTCATGGTGGTATTCATCAATGATATCCTAATCTATTACAAGACCGAGACTACTCATGAGAAGCATCTAAGAATAGTTCTGGGAACACTCAGAGAGCACCAGTTGTACGCCAAGTTTAGAAAATATGAGTTATGGTTGAAGGAAGTTGGTTTTCTTGGCCATATCCTGTCCGCTGGAGGAATATATGTGGACCCACCAAAAACAAATTAGTCCTAGAATGGAAGGATCCCCAAAATCCAACCGAAATCCAAAGTTTTCTAGGATTGGTAGGATACTATCGCAAGTTTGTAGAAGGATTCTCGAGCATCGTGAAACTAATGACTCAACTGCTAAAGAAGGACATGACGTTTGAATGGACTAATAAATGAAGCAACCTTTCAAGAGCTCAAGAAGATATTAGTATCAGCCCCAACCTAACAATGCCCGATATCACCAAAAGCTTTGAGGTCTTTTGTGAATCCTCCAAGCTAGGTCTTGGTAGCGTGCTAATGCAAGACGGCAAGGTTACTACATACCTATCCCGGCAGGTAAAACCCAATGATGTGAACTATCCAACCCATGACCTAGAGCTTGCGTACGTGGTGCATGCCCTAAAAACCTGGTGCCATTATCTCATGGGAAATCATTGCAAAATATATCCAGATCACAAAAGCTTGAAATACATCTTCACACAAAAGGAATTGAACATGGGGCAGGAAGATGGATTGAACTAATCAAGGACTATGATCTGGGCATTCATTATCACCCGGTTAAAGCTAATGTGGTAGCTGACACCCTTAGACGGGAACCATGTTCCCTAAATGCCTTGATCAAGAAGGAACAACCGGAACTGAGTCAGGAGCTGGAACGGTTTGGAATAGAACTAGTCAGCCACGGATTTCTAGCCCATATCAAACTACAACCAACTCTTATGGGTCAAATCAAAGAATCATAGAAGAACCACAAAA
The DNA here is from genome assembly GCA_916181665.1 of Avena sativa. Classification (NCBI taxonomy): domain Eukaryota; kingdom Viridiplantae; phylum Streptophyta; class Magnoliopsida; order Poales; family Poaceae; genus Avena; species Avena sativa. Next base: position 182,363,740 of record OV702281.1, read on the forward strand.
GCATTGAAGGGATCAAGAGCCGAATGGAAAGATAAAACGACCCCGGATTCAAGGTGGAGGATAAAGATATATTTTGGTACAAGGGACGCCTTTGCGTACCGAATGACCATGACCTGAAGCAATTTATTATGACAGAATCTGATGAGACCCTCTATTCCATTCACCCCGGGAGCACCAAAATGTATCAGGACCTCAAACAACAGTTTTGGTGGCACGAAATGAAGCGAGAAATCACCCTATTCGTAGCAAAGTGTGACGTATGCCAAAGAGTCAAAGCCGAACATCAGCGACCTACCATACTGCTCTAGCCAATACAAATATCCGAGTGGAAATGGGAGAATGTTGGAATGGACTTCATCACTGGATGACCCACCTCCAGTAAGGGTCACGACTCCATCTAGGTGATAGTTTATTATCTATCTAAGGTAGCCCATGTTATACCTGTTCAGACCAACTACAATGGAAGGAAGTTAGTAGAACTCTATATTTCCAGAATCGTCAGTCTCCATAGAGTACCCAAAGAAATAGTATATGATAGAGCACCTCAATTTACCTCTCGTTTCTGGAATAAGCTGCATGAAGCCCTTGGTAACAAGCTTGCGTTTAGCACGGCCTATCATCCCAGACTGGAGGACAGACCGAGATAGTCAACCAAGTCCTGGAAGACATGCTTTGCTCCTGTGTCCTCGCCTATGCCTATGTATCCAACTGGAAGTATTGTTTGCCCTTCGCTGAATTCTCCTACAACAATAGTTATCAAGACAGTATAAAAATGCCACCCTTCCAATTCCTGTATGGAAGAAAGTGCCGCACACCCCTGAACTGGACCGAAACTGGAAAGACCCAAATCTTTGTCTCTGATATTATAAAGTCATCCAAAGAACAAGTTCATCTAGCCCGTGAACGTTCGTGGGCAGCCCAATCCCACCAGAAGAGCTATGCCCACACCAAACGCCTCAAGTTCAACTTCAACAAGGGAGAATTTGCGTATCTCCGCATCTCACCTCTCAAAGGAATGCAACGCTTTCATGAAAAAGTAAACCTTGCCCCATGGTACATCGGGTCCTTCAAAATCATCGCTCCTAGAGGAAAGGTATCCTACCAGCTATAGCTACCCCTAGAACTATCGGAGTTTCATGATATCTTCAATGTATAACAACTCCGGAAGTGTCTCCAAGTACCTGACAAGCCTGAAGTCTTCAAACAAATCGACTACCACGCCATTGACCTCAACCGTGACCTAACCTATCGGGAAGTGCCCATTAAAATCTTGGAGAAAGCCAACCGACTCACCCAGAGGAGAAACATAAACTTCTAAAAAGTCCAATGGGGCAACCACTAAGAGGAACAAGCCACTTGGGAACAAGAGGACTATCTCAAGAAGGAGTTTTCCCAACTACCCCTTCCTCAAACCTGGAATCTTAAGACGAGATTCCTTTAATGGGGTAAGGTCTGTAATATCCCAGCTTTTGCAACCTTAAAAGTATAGCTAATGTCAAGGGAATTAGTGGGACATAAAATTTTCTCTAGGGTTGTAGATGCATATTATGTTTGCATAAATCCTAAATTCTTGCTTGTGTAGGTAACCATGCTATATGTTGCCTATGTCTATTTTTGTGTGCACTAGGATTAACCTCATATTATAAGAAACCTATTTTAAACTTGGAACTCTATCTTTCCCTAACACCCAAACCATTAGCCCTAGTAATCTCCTTAGTGAGTTTGCACATATGGCCGAAACTTGGAGCATGACCAACTTAAATTGTGTCAACTTTGAAGATGCCTTATAAATCTTTGGGTGGGAGCCTTGCAACCATCTGGGCATGTTTACACTCATCTCTTTCCCCTCTATCCAACCCATCATCAGCTCTAATCACTGGGGAATCACACTGGATGCTTTAACCAATCAAAGTGAGTAAGACTAATTCTAAACCTAGAGTACCCTCACTCCTTTCTCTCTACCCCAGCTAGTGTGGCCTCGTACCAAGCCTGGCATGACCAGTGCACCATCCCTGCTCGTGTACCACACCAAGCCCATCCGTCCCTCTATCCCAAAACCGACCATGCATGCAAGACAAGAAAGATTACCATGATCTTGCAAAATCAATGCAGTAGCTGCCCCTATCCCTCTCCCTCATAGCTGGTCCCAGCTTGGCCGGCAACAACTTCCCATACATCTTCCCCGAACTCCCCCTTGCTCACCCCCACGCCCAAAGAACCCCCAACCCGTGGTGTCCACGTCAATCTGAGAACGCCGCTCCCGTCGACCCACTTCCTTCCCTGGTGTAAAACGCGAGCAGCCCGGGGTGGAGAACCCCGCCACCCCCTCTCTACCACCGTCCTGCCCCATCCTGTCTCACGCCCGAGCCTCCCCCGAGCCCTAGGCTGACAAGACCCCACGGTCGAGCACCTCACGTGCACCCGACCACGCCACACCCCTCTCCCAGTCAACGGGACCCAGCCCCTTACCGCGTCCTCCCCACGTTACCACGCCCATTAAAACAACCCCATCGCTCAGCCCAGCCATTCATGTGCCTCCACGGCATGACTCGGACCTCGCCGTGGACTGGTGCACCATGGGCAGACACCCACAGGATAAAACCCAAATTATTCCTTGGTCCTAATTTGATCGCCTGGAATGCTCGCAAGCAGGCAACAATATCTCGCAGTAGTACTGAAGCTGAATACAAGGCGGTTGCTAATGCCACAGCTGAGCTCATATGGGTACAGTCTTTGTTGAGAGAGTTGGGAGTCTCTCAAGATCAGCCTCCGATACTTTGGTGTGACAACATCGGTGCTACATACCTCTCTTCGAATCCAGTATTTCATGCCCGAACGAAACACATTGAAGTTAAGTATCACTTTGTCAGGGAACGCGTTGCACAGAATCTACTCCGTATCAAGTTCATCTCTTCCAAGGATCAACTTGTTGACATCTTCACGAAGCCTCTTCCACAGCCTCAGTTTGTAGGATGTAGGCAAATCTTAACTTGCTTTGTACTTCAGGCCACAGTTAAGATTGAGGGAGGGTGTTAGACTTTATATATGTAGCGTGTCTGTATATAACTGTATATGACTTGTACTGTACCTCTTGGTACTTCTATATAATGAGACAGCCGCACCCACGTTTAGGGTGTTGAGCAGTTCCCTAAACACATTGTTTTACAGTCCGGTCCTGGCGGCGGTTAATGTAGCACATGGCGGGATGCAGGCGCGTGATCGGCGAGGAGGACGGTGGCAGCTCAGGTTGTAGAGAGGCGACGTGAGGCCGAGGGTGGTGTGTGTGCACGCGTGCGGCCCCGTGACCGTGTCGCCCCCTGCTCCTCGACCTCTCCAGGCTCCATTGGGAAGCTTGGGACTGTCCCGCTGGAGGTGGACGCACAACGTCACCAATCCTCAACAAGGCAACCCAAAGATCCCCGAGCCCCCCTCCCCGTCCATGATTCCCTTGTACAGTTGTTCCCTATCCGAATTTGGTAAAACACATGAACTCTGTAGCTGCGGGAAGAAACAACCGCCCCCGTCCCTCCTCTCGTGGATCCCCTACCCTATTCGGACTTCCCCCCTGCTTCTCCCGGTCCCTGCAGATGAGATCGACACCGCCCGTCTAGAGCCGGCTACCGGCCCTCCGTCTTCACTGTCCAGGCGTAACAGGAAGCAGGGTGCTCGCCTGCTCCTCTTGGTCTGCTCCTCCTACCCGTATGCTGATATCGAGCATGTATGCAGTATGCATATGCACCTGAGCCGTGGTCTCCTAACGAGGAGTGAACAAGAAAAAAAATTCTCCTACAATAGGAACCACGTGTGTTCTCTAGAATGTGAAACGATGGTTCAGTAGGAGCCAACCTTCAGGTATGGTCCTATGTAGGTATGGTCCTATGTGCTATTTTGTTTAAGGTGATGGTTTCTCTCAAACTTTTGGAGCAGTTGGTGTAATTTTTTTAATCCGAACGACGAGTATACAATATTGTTAGTACCAAGGAAAAAAATAGCGCCCTGTTTATTTTAACGAGGCCTCTCTCCAGACGCTACGTAAGTTATAGCGCGCTAATAGCATGCTATTTTTCAAAATAGCGTTTTGCAAAATAATAAAATTTTTGATAGATATAGTCTGTATACTAAGAATTTCGGTAGCTAAAAAAGTTTGTAAAGTAATACATGCAGAGCCAATTAACCAGTGATGACCAAATGGTGACTAAATGATAGAGTACGGATCAAAATGATCATAAAATTCAAAATGAAGGACATATTTTTCAGACATTCACATCAACAGCCAACAAGACATCCAAGCAACAACATAGGAGAAACTACTTATTCAGAATCGGATGAAGTAGACATACCGATGGGGCCGGTAGAGGATGAAGAGGAGGTTCTAAACTTACCAGATGGCCGACTTATCTGGGCGATCTAGACATCGTGCCTGCCCTGTTCCAGACTTTCATTGCTCTCCAAGACGGACGAGAAGTGGAGAATCAGTGGGGATGAAGCTAGGTGTGGCGTTGGTTACTGACTTGCTGCGGGAGATCCTTGGTCGATGGGGTGAACGGAGGCGGCCGCCTGGCCGGAGCTGTAAGAGATGGAGGCGATGGGGGAGCCTGCAGCCGCCACCACCGCCACGTGGTGGGGAATGTGATGTGACGTGGGGCTGAGAGTTGGTTTAGCTAGGTTTTTGAGTCGTGCGGACTGAATGGTCCAGATGGTGCCAATAATGTCATGATTTTTGTAACGCGCTATTAAAACGCGAATCGCTTCAAGCGAGAATATTATGCATAACGTAGCGTTTGCCTCCCGAATACGCTATAGCGCCGAAATAGCGCGCTATTTTTTTCGTTGATCTATCCTCACCTACCACTCCATTTCGCTCACTGCCCCCTTCCCACTCACCTCCGAAGCGAAGGCGAGGCCTCTCTCTTCCCCCTGCTTGCCATCCTCGCCGCACCACCGCAGCACCAAAGAAAAAGGTCGAGGTTGTTGATGCCTCTCTCCCTCTTCTTCCTTGTATGCATGCACAACCATGCCCGTGGTCCTCGAGGGAATCTAACCCACCTCTCTGTTTCTGTCTAGAAGCACCAGGAGGATGCAGTAGAGGGAGACCGTAAGAACCACGTTGCCACGCACACGCCCGCGGCCGCATCTAGAACCGGAGCTACCCTTGCCACCGCTCGTTCAGGTCGCCATCATCAATCGAATCCAACCAGCATGTCACCTACCCCTCATCGCCCCTAGGTGAGCCTCCTCGACCCCTAACCATAGCCACTAGGGTTTGCGTCACCGGCATCGCGTCTATTTAAAGACGATGAGTGGCAGCCGTCAGATCTACCTTAGATCCAATGGCCTAGCCTCGTCGATACCCCTTCGCCATCCACCACCACTGCCAAGCGGGGGCCCCGCTAGGATTTCAAATCCACGGCTCCCGCTTAGTCCACCCGGACTTGGTCTGGCCAAGCACCCTCGGGTCGTAACCCTGGCCACAATACCCCCCTTATCCTTTTTATTTTTTGTTAAATAAATTCCCTGGAATCTTTCATCTAGCTTAAATTCGACCAAAAATTACCTGTTTAGCTTTTTGGCATAAATCCATTTTTTTCTACTAGTCTAGGTTTTTTTCTAACACATAGACTTGGTAGATTGGAAAAATAATGGTTGTAGAATATCTAAGATTTTTGTTTCTATAATACCTCTGTTAACACCTTTAAATGCTTAGGAAATTGCATGTTTATCTAAAATTGGTGATTCCAATTTGTGGGCCTTATAATCAAGTATACCTGTCCATGAAAATTGGAATCACTGGTTTCTGAACTATTTAACACCGGTAGTAATTATCACAAGTTTGGCACAGAAACTATTTCATATAATTTTAGAGATTTGTATGCACCTTATTTTGAGGAGAGACCAACTCCCTAATGTGTGGGATAGTTAGATACACCCGTACGTATATTATATTAACTTTTGCTGCATTGATGATTTTCTGGAAAATTAATTTATCCTTGGAAGCTCTCTATGCACCATTTTAATTATTAAATATCAATCCTGCAAGCTAAAAATATGATTCCAGTTGGAATACTTTGGTACTCTCATTATATCTGCGGTGATATAATTTTTATCCACTTTGTCTCTACACAAAATAATCTAGAAATAACAAAAGGTGTTTAACTTATGTTTACTAAATAAATCATAATACAAGTTTGCGAATAGTTTTTTGATTGATTCCAGTGGCTATGTCTTGCTATATTCAGTATCTACATGGGTGTTGCTTGAGTTATTGTTTTCTATTCATATACTGTACTAGTAGCCTTGCTTGTCTTGATTGATGTGTGGTGTTTGTTTGTTGTTTCTCTCTTTTGCGACGACAGAACCAAACGAGGAAAATTACGAGGAAGGTGATTGGGAGGAGTTTGGAGAGGAGGATCAGGGACAACTTGTTGATCAAGGCAAGCCACCTTCTTTATGATTAGCCTTGTCCCATTATTACAACACATCCATGTTTTAATATACTATTCTTCCAAAGTGCATCGTTTTGGTTTTATACTACTATATGTGGGAAGTTTTGGATCAACCAAACCCTTACTACCTAGTACCAATTTGTACAATCCGTTGTATCACTTCCTACCTGCCCCTATTATAGTAAGTGATGTATGACACTACCCCATTTTGGAAACCCCGGTTTAGCCCAAACAAAAATTAGAGGATGGGAAGAACCCAGAATTTTTTCTATTTACATAAATCTTTTACATCAAACCTTGGTGAGGCTTGACCTGTCAAGATAATTTTAAGAAAAGTACAAGGTCCTGTTTTATGAGGTACTAAAGGAAACAGGAAGAAAAATGTTTACAAAAACACACCCGGTTCTTTGCAGCCTTAGCTATAGCAACTCGACCGTGCAACCACAATACCCCAGAGTCGGACGGGGCCTAGTCTGAAGTTAGTTTGCTCCAATATTGGACCCCTCATAACTACTTATAAGGGAGCATCTCCCTCTAATTCCAGGCTTCCTTTATAGAAAGGGTCAACTGTGCAGCAGTCACCTGAGGAAGCAAGATCATCCATGTGAGTGACCGGGCGATACTATGGGCCTCTCATTGAAAGTGCCAGCTCTGGAGGAGTCGCGAGCACTCCGTTAGTCTAAGGATCCCGATGTCCCGGTGTTGATAGGAATAATCCATAGGGTCGGACCCATGTTGGATGGGCTACGAAAGGTTTTGTTTGGTTATCCGAGACCCGCATACCTGCATATGACGACCCGGGGTGATCCCGGCGGATGTATCAAATTTTGTGGGTAAAGTGTACAACTTATGCAGAGTGTAAAACTAATCGAATAGCTGTGTCCGTAGTTATGTATGGTTGGATAAACTACTATAAAGCGGTGTTGGTCTTTCTTTATCAAACAGTTTTACTAAAAATGTATTAACCATCGGATGGTCGGGAAAACCAGTAGAGTTTATCTGTCGAGAAAGTCAATGGGTGACCCTGTCTCTAGTAGTTTTCCTTATAATTCCAAAGCTTTCCTTTGAAGCAGGTTTACAAAAATGTCTTAAAAGTTTTGTAGTATATATTCTCTAATTGGCAAACTCTTACGAAAATAACCATATATGGCCATCCTATCTGCAGCCTTGTTGCATGTTTATTTATATTACCACAATAGGGTGGTTTGTAAGTACATTCCAACGTACTCACCGACATTATCCCTGGCTATCTACTTGGCCAGATTCTGAGCAGGATGAAGGAGACGAGGGAGGTTACGGTGACAACTTCACGAACTAGGGCGTTCTCCAAGTCAGGCACCTGTAGGGCTATGGCATGACTCGGGTCTTCTACGTTTAGTACTCCGCTGCTATTATGTGTACTGCCCATCGTGGCCCTTCTGTAAGACTTTATGTTTTAGGTACTGTAATGGATATGTACTATTACATTTAGTCGGTTATGCTCCACGATGTGTTGATCTTGGGAATCATGGTTTTATGCATAACATGTAATATTGGAATATCTTTCGGGGTCGCCACATTCAGATCTCCTAAACGTTGGTGTAGTTTACATCCTTATTTAATGACACCTTCTTAGTGTAGTCATTCATGTGCAACCCTTGAATCTTTGTACACCTATGATTTTGCTGATCATTTCCTTTAGCAACCGACATGATTCGGAGTGCTAAATGAAAGAAATGAAAAGGAAGTCCTGTCAGTAACCTAGCTCATTTAGACTGCAACATCAAGGATATGAAAAAAACACTAGGATAAACAAACAAGGCTTGTTTGGGAAAGCATGTGTTAGCGCGGGTTATCTTATTTGGATTTGTAGTCTGATGTTTGTTTGTTTTGGTAGATGATGGAACTGTGGCGGCACCTTTGTTTGTGTTGTAGTCACGGAGCTGCAGGGGCTAGAATGTTAGAGTTGTTTGTTTGTTTTGGGCGTCTATGTGTGTGTGATGAAACATTGTTTCTCTCTATATAATACTATATGTGCGATGAAACATTGTTTTATGTGATATACATATACTCGTGTAGCTGGTGTTTGTGTTTTGATAGTATGTATTAGTATTTGTTTTGCAGCAGGATTTTTAATTGATCTGAATTAGTACTACCATTTGGTTAGTGCTTCCTATAGAAGATTCTATGCTCACACCTAAATAATTAGTGGATCTTGGTTGCACACCATTTTCACATGTGCTTATGATAAACCGAACTGTATTCTTGAAACGGAGCTACATCAGACATTTATTTGTTGTCCCAACTTGGATTCCTGAAATAGAGAGAGAATGTCCTATTTTTTAAATATTTCTTTAGACAATCTCCAAATTTAAAATCATAATCGGCCACCAAAACCTACCACCTATCCAGTTTGAATCAGAGGCATCAGTTGATGTTACTCGCGACTTAAATTCCTAACCCGATGGCGTACGCTCTATACAACCTTTTTTATTAAAACTTGGCCGGTGGCCAAATTCTAAATCATAATCGAGCGGCAAAATAACCCATTGACCCCGAAGCATTTTGCGCCACTCGGTTTCAAACATTTGGAGGCAAAATATCCCACCCAGGTAGTACCATTTTTCTATTATTAGTTGGACGCTAGAAAAATTCAAAATCTCAGTCAGGCGGCAAAATTTACCACCTACGCGGGATCAAAGTTTTTGTGAAAAAATATGGATAAGGATGATTATTTGATGTGACTCTCGGCCTTGAATTCGTAGACATATAGCGTATGGACATGAATTTCTGTGCAAAAACTTTTGGCTTTAAAATCACCTTTCTACCCATTGTTCAGATGCCCTATGGGCAAGCTATAGTCAGTAGCTTGGGGCACGGTCGTAATTATTTTTCTTTTCACCTCCATAATCCCGATTCGCGCAATTTTTCCCGTGGGACCTCTCAAAAATCCCAGGCTCCTCTCCCACTCCCTCAGGGCCATGACCACCGCGTGCACCGGCCGACGACAATTCCACGATGGCCTGAGCCGCTTGAGATGCGGTCTCATGCACCTCCGTGGATCATCTTCACCGATGCCCACCCCACCGGATCTAGTTCACCGGGTCTCTCTAGCACTTCATAGAAGTTGTAGTCTCGCTAACCATGCCAATGGCGTCGTCGACTGCTCAAGCTCTACTTCTCGGCCGCCCAAAGCTACCCAACCGTACCGGAGCCACTTCACCGATGCCCACCGGATGGGATCTAGTTCAACGAGTTTCTTGTCCACCGCTCCAGCCTAGCTGCGCGGGCGTCATTGTTTGCTGCACCGCATCTGGTCATTTTACTTGGAGGAACACTTGTCTAAGGCTTGCTTGTCTTGTTATACAGGTTCATACAATCTAGTGATGGTTCATCCTAAGAAATGTCATAACTATCCTCTACTGTGTAGTGTATTCGTGGTTTGCGTTCCTGCTCTGCATGTTCTGGTATGATGCCATTATAATTTCTATCTAGTTCATTCTTAAGTATGATAATAACTACATGCCATTGTGTAGCTCACCGAAAATTCCGAGTTAACCAATTTCTCTTGCTTTCCAGTATATACAGTTGCTTCCATTTATATTTTTTGAAATGACCTGGCTAGTTTATATATGCTTAAATTCTAAGAAATACTTTGTTTGATTGCTCAATTCATTGTAGGCACACTTCTATAATGCTTGCTTGTGATGTTCTACAGGTTCACAAGCGACCCCATTATATTTTGTATCTAGTTCTGGTTCGTCCGATGCAACGATATAACTATCCTCTACTGTTTAGTTCATTTGTGGTTTGTATTCCTGCTCTACAAGTTCTCGCATGATGCCGTTATAATTTCTATCTCGTTCATTCTTAGCTATGACAGTAACTGCATGCTATTGTCTGGTTTATTCTTCTGGTTTATTCTTCTATATATATTTTTTGAAATGACCTGGCTAGTTTATATTTGCTAAATTCTCATCCACACACATTGTTATATTTCTCGTTTCACGATAGGAACAATTGTTTAATGCTTTCTAGCCCTGTTTATTTTCCGTGATGGTTAATATATTCAAACCACTAACCATTAGTAAACTCCAGTTCATAGCTCCTATTGTATCAGTTAAATGAGTAGTTTGCCTTGTTTGATGGATTAACTTGTTATTAATTTGTTTCAGACTACAATTATTGTTATCATCACCAAAGAGGGGGCTGCAAGATCATGTCTCAAGGTTGTTTTCCAATGTAGATGTCATACTTAAGGTTGTTTTCCAATGTAGACGGAGAAAGAAAATTGCGAGGACTGCTATCAACTCGATTGTCAACTGAAATGCCGAATTTTATTTCCCTTGGGTTTATAATATGTAATAATTATAAGTAGTTTGCATTTGCTGTAATATCTAGATAAATCGCATAGACCGTGTAGGCATTTTGTTGACGCCGTCCACATATAGCGGTAGGCGGTACCATACCTGCATTAGCCATGTCGATTGGGGTACAATATTGGGCCTTGTTATTTGCCCGTCTTGTATTGGGCCGACGATGAACAGTAAAAGATCCTTCCAAGTTGTATACCTTTAAAGTATCGGAATGGGCTTCAGAAACGCCAAAACTATAACGGGCCGACCCACAAGTGAGCTTAGTAAAATTAACAGGACATAATAGTGATAGGCTGAAACAATATCAGGCCAAAACACTAGCAGTGCGAAAGAAGTAACAGACCGTAATAGTAAAACGGCTAGAAACTTAAAAGGCCAAACAGTAACAGGCCAGAATAGTAACAAGCCGAATTTGCACAAGTCCACAACAGTAATAGGCCAAGAAACTTACCAGGCCAGAAAAGTAACAGGCCAGAATATATGTAGGCCGTTTATGGGCCTGAACAGTAATGGGCCCGAAAGTTTACGAACCATAGCAGGTTACAAAAATGGTCTATTTCAAATAGTGCAGGACTATACAGTAATAGGCCTAAAAGTTTACGGGCTAAAGACGGTTGGCCAAATGGGTCCATTTCAAATAGTAGAGGACAAAACATTAACGGGCCCAAAATTTTACGGGCCAAATTGGGCTGACCAAAGGAGCCGATTTCAGACAGTACAGGGCAAAACAATAACGGGTTCGATAATTTACGGGCCACAAAAATGGGGCCACTTCAAATAGTGTAGGTCGAAACAGTAACGGGCCCGAAAGTTTATGGGCCACGGCGGGAAACACGAGTGGTCCCATTTCGAACAGTGTAGAACAAAACAGTAACATGCCGCCTTTCTGTTGGGCTCCCATAATGGGCCAGCCCACTTAATAATTATCATTCCTTGGATGGGCCTGGCTTGTACCACGGTTTCATTGAAAGTTAAAAGTACTAACTAGTTGTTGACGGCATTCGCCATGTGGTAGTTTGCATGACGTCAGCAGTCAATGCGGATGGCAAACAGATCTATGAAGAAATGACTTTTCGTGGCTGAAAGGTGCAATCCGCCACGGTTGAAAAAAATACCATGGTAGATTCATATGTGACGGGGCTTCTACCATAAAGGACATTCATCATATAAGGCTTTTCAGCCATGAAAAACGGGCTTTCAACCATGAAAATCATCCGTTGTAATAGGATATTTTTCTTGTAGTGTGCATTCTGAATTCTAAGAGTGGGTTTCATAATTCTTCCATTCATATATAGAGTAATGCTTTGAGTGCGGGATGGAGTCGCAACCGTACCACTACTCTTATCATTCGCTTTTGTACATTTAATCGGTGGATAATGCAGTTTTACTTCTTTCACGGAAGATAGAGGTGGCCTTACCTTGCGAGACCTCTACCTTGGACTTTTCTTGTTTGGAGTGTTTTCTCGACGGACGCGAGCAACAACCCCTTGTTGGTGGTGTTGCCGATTTCTATTCGGAAAAGAGTCTTTGTTAGTGGTGTCGCAAGGATCTACACAAAGCAACGAGATTCAGATCGGCGGCCTTCTTGCCCGTACCATGGTGCGGATCTTGAGGGCGAGATCAGTTGTTAGTGGTGCCGAATTGTAGCACTCTGGTAAAACCACTACCAGAAAATCGGTCGTTGTTTAGTTTTGTGCATCATCATGACAACATTCTCATTTCGTCATACCATATTGTATTTGAGCATCCTCATGACTACATTCAAAAGTATTTGCCAAAAACTATTTTGTAAAAGCCTCTCATTATTTTCCAAATAACCCCTTTTTATTTTAAATATAAAATCCTTAGTTTGCATTAATATTTTATTTGTCTAAATTAGTTTAGAAAATAAAAATATAAACTATTTTATTTATCGGGGAGGCAGCTCATTCAGCCAGGCCCAAAGGCCCAGCGGGCCAAGCCACCTACCACCCCAAAACCCTAACCCTAAAACCCTCCCTAGACTACCCCACCTACCCTACAGTAATCCCCTCACCGCCACCACCACTTTGCCACATTCCCACCCACCGTGCAACCAGTGCTGCTGGCCAGCCTCTACTCACGCAACCCCTGCCCGACAACCTTGGTCCACCACCCATCGCGCACAGTGCACCCCACTTTGACGCGCATGCAACCCCTACCCACTAGCACTACCATGCATCGCTCCCGCAAGCCCCGCAAGGAGAGAAAACCCATTGGCCCCGCTCCCGTATGCCACATAACCCCCCTTGGTCGTGACCTGAACCACCCACTCTCTCTCTTCCCCGCATCGAGATCCCCTCCCTTTCCCCTCGCGATTCCTCTCTTTCCCTTGCCTTGCTTTCTCTCTCCCACAAACTCCCGTCCCTCACTGGCTTCCGCGCCCATAGCTCCTCTCCACCCCACCTCGTACCCTTTCTCCACCATCGCAGGCCGTCGCCGTGCGACCTCCTCCGCATCGCCTCCCTCGTTGCCGTCGTCTCCCAGACCATCACCTCCCTAACCTACAGCGCCGCCCCACGCGGCCCCGGTGTTGTCGACCCCCTGTCAGACACCTGACAGAGTAAGAGGGAGAAGAAGGTTATCTTTCAGTTAACGGACGGCTACTGATGAGAAGACCAACGGTGGAGATGACAAGACACCATTTCACCCTTATTACTCTGGGTGGAATCTTACTGTTTATTTCTTACTGTAACTGAACGTAGTCGCTGCTCGTGGAGTTTATAAGCCCAACTGCACCTGGCATCATTATCTATCTCTATTATTGCTTTTTAGCAAACCCTAAACAATATACATATACTCTATGATAAATCGATGGGTATCTGGAAGAAGATGTTACCCTCTTCCAAGTCCTGAATCCTTCCTATGATTTTGATTCCCTTTCTTGTGTATTCGTTTTTCCCAATATTGTGTCAAATTCATGTCGTTCCCTTGTGGGATCTGACAAATTGGTATCAGAGACTAGTCGATTTTCTGTGGCGATTCGATTAGGCGTGGCGAGGCAGGTTTGGTTCTCCTGTGAAATCCCACCCGCCTCACCCTCTTCGCGACGGCGGTGTGTTCGAGCCGATGGTGGCGTCTGGGGCGAAGCGTCCATCTAGACGAAGTCGATGGAGGCGGCTTGGTGGCGGCGGCAAAGTTCGGGCATAGATCGAGTTCTTCGTCGCGGTTGGCGACGAAAATCGCCTCGAGTGGTAAAATTCCAGTGACGTCCTCTTTCCATGTGCTTTTGGTAGGAGGGATAGCGAGGCGGCGGTAGGATCTGGCCGGGTTTCGGGTTGCTGAACAAGTTTCAGTATAAAATTCCTCTACTCGTTCCTAAGATTAGTATGCCTCCTAAATCCAAGGCAAGCATGGAGGATGAAGAGAGGACTGAACTGCGGCACACAGCTTACTTGCTATGACGCATGCAATCAACTCTCTCAAACAAACAACAATTGTGTCGACAGTTCCACAACCTACTGATATGACCCATCCAAATCAGAAGTCAGAGACTTTCCAACACTCACAGCAGCAGCCTGATGGGCAGCTAACTGATGCTTTGAAAAAGCGATTACTAGAGGAACAAGAGAAGAACCAGTACATTGACCTCGTAACATCTTTGAAGTTAGCACCTATTAACACTGGAAGGCGTTAAACACCTCCAGGATTTGGAGGATTGCAAAGGCATGTGCAACACCATAGAGGAAACACTCCTAAACAAGCTCATGCATTAGTCTTTCAGACTTTTCAAAAGAAACAACCAAAACTGCAACAATTATGGGAGGGGTATGCCAGGGATTATGAGAAATAAATGAGAATCAATTTCTTCAGGTCCATTACAAAAGGTCCCAGAATGGATTTCCCAAAATTTGATGGTGATATCCCTGTAGGGTGGATAATACAATGTGAAAAATTCTTTCAAATGGCTGCTGCTCTAGAAGAGTATAAGGTACATCTAGCTCAATTATACTTTGTGGGATGTGCTGATGTGTGGTTGAGAAGATCAGGATTGCATAAGCAACAACTATCCTAGACACAATTTGCTAACGAGGTAACTCAACTGTTCTTAGGTCACAGTTCTTATGAACTAGCTGAAAAATTCAACAACATCAAACAGCACAATTCTAGTATCAAAGAATATACAGGACAATTTGAGGAACTCATGGCTGATATCCTATAAGAAAATCCTGACCTACAAGAAGATTGGTTTGTCAAGTGTTATGTGAATGGAATGAGAGAGGCCATCAAGTCCCAATTACGACCATTCAGACCAACATCTTTGACATCAGCTTATTGGCAGGCAAAAGAAATGGAACAATGCTTACCAGTGAAGAAAAACTTTCTTCCCCAATTCTAGATATTCAGCAGCTCCAATAATTACAAACAACCACATATAGCTCCTATCATCAACAAAGTACCAGAGGCTCCTAGAAGCACTCATGTTACTAGGATCAAGGGCCAATGTTGGAGATGTGGAGATCCGAATTGGGCACCTAGACATAAGTGAAGACAAATTCCAGTCCTTAAATTCCTAGCTGACGTTCTAGATCAAGAACAGTCACACCAAGATCCAGAACAGGAGGACATGGAGGGACAACGAGAAGAAGGGCCATCAAACCAACAAGAAAATTTGATGAGCATATCATTGCAAGCCTTGGGGAGAAATATTTCCAAAAGCACTCCTAAAGTCATGGTCACTGTTAGAGGAAGACAAGCCATTGCTTTATTAGATTCAGGCAATAGTAAATCCTTCATGGATATGGGTTTCACTTTGAAAACTGAATCTGTACTCCAATCAGCTCCAATTAGAGAAGTCAAAGTAGCCAGTGGTGGTGTTCTGACCTCTGATTATGTAGCACCAGATTGCTCTTTTTCTATTGCAAATCACAAATTTGTAGAAACATTCAGAGTACTCCATCTTCCTGACCATGAAATTATACTGGGTTGTGACTGGTTGGAGAAACACAACCCATTCACAGTGGATTTCCAAAAATCAACTGTATCAATCAATATTCCGGACAGTGGTATTCCGGACAGTGGTACCATTTCTTTTCCAACTTGCAACTCCGTTACCAAACTAAGTGAAATACCAACAGAACAGCTGCAGAAGCTATTGGATCAAGGAGATATAGCATATTTAATTCAGCTAGACACTTCCTCTGATAGTCCTACTGAAATAGCAAAGGTGTTACCTGCTTTGGAGACAATACTGAAGAAATATGAAAACATTTTTGAATCCCCTACTGAACTGCCCCCACACAGAAAATGTGATCACACTATACCTCTTCAAAAGGATGCTAATCCTCCACTGTTGAGACCATACAGAGTACCTCACAATAAAAAAGATGAAATGGAAGCGCAAATCAAAGAATTGCTCCACAACTAGGTGATCAGACCCAGCCAAAGTCCTTATGCTTCGCCTGCAATTTTAGTAAGAAAGAAAGATGGATCATGGAGATTGTGTGTGGATTATAGTAAATTAAATGTTTTAACAATCAAAAACAAATTTACTATTCCTGTTATAGAAGATTTGTTGGATGAACTACATGGTGCCAAAGTTTTCTCTAAACTGGACTTAAGGTCAGGATACCACCAAATAAGGATGTCAACACAAGATATTCCCAAGACTGCATTTATAACATATGGTGCTCACTATGAGTACTTGGTAATGCCTTTTGGATTATCCAATGTGTTGGGAATATGCCCTAGAGGCAATCATATATGATGAGATTTCCCATTGTATTCATAAAGATATTAAGTAGTCCTTGTATAAACATCTGATGTATATCATTGAGTATGTGATTCGGTTGTGGAACTATGCATTCATGTTGTTTGTACTAAATATCCTTGGTCATCGAAGTTGTGCTGGACACACAACTTGGACCAATGTGAAAGTTGGCTTGATGACTCTGTTCCACTTGTCATGAGAACGGAGATGTTATTCCAACTTACACAGATTCGGCTAAAGAGTTTAGCGAGTCGGATTGACCCATATTGAGGTACAACGAACAAGTTGTCATTTGTATATCTCAATCAATGTAATCCTTTGACCTGAGGTTATTGCATAGTCCGAGTTGAGGATCACCGACTTAGGTTCTGTCAAACGCTGATCCGTAACTGGGCAGTTATAAAGGTAGAGTTCGGGTCGACTGATAATCAAGCTGCGTGATGTGAATAACCAAGATGGGATTTTGCCCCTCCACTTGGGGAGATATTCTCTGGGCCCTCTCGTGAGATATGATTCGGAAAGCATGGCCATGCACGACTCGGTTAAGTGTTAACCGAGGCGATCGACTAAGAGTTAGTCGGGTGAATCACTTATCTCGGATCGAGAAGAGAGTCAGACTATTTAAGGGATAACATATATTCGCCTATAGTCTGACAAGGTATATCGTGAGGCAAAAGGGACTCGTACGTAAGTCGCATTGGAAAGGCAAGTCGTCATGACTCTTTGGTACTTGGGAGTCGGCACGTTCTCCTAGGAGCCGCTACCGACTGATCGATTGAGAGTCGGACTCCAATCGTGTCCAAGTAGCCATGAGCCTGCGGGGTCACACACTTAAGAGCGGGAGAAAGTTCGGTTTGATCTGAACCTGTAATCTGGTTGGGTTGGACCTAAACCGGATTAGGACTGAGTTAGTGAGTTGGACTCACGGTGACTAGTGTTATATGGGCTTTAGTGAGTGGGTCGCGCGAGCAGATCCCACGTTCACTCCCTATATATAGTGGAGCACCGTAACCCAGAAAGGTTAATCGTTGTTCGGTTAGGTCATTCCATGTGTTGGAAACCCTAGCTCCACAACAGTCCTACCGTCGATACGAACCTAGCAGTTCGCTGCCGGTGCTCCTCCTTGTACGTGTGGATACCGCCGGTGCTCCACACTAGGACGATCAGATCGTGAGGACTGCACTACATCAACTGATGCGCTTCATCAGTAATCCGCAACTGCGCGTCTAGTGGTAAATCTCGTGGCCTTCTACCTCAGCTAGATCTTGGGATCACCACGTTAGAGGAAAAGTTTTGTTTTATCTCTGCATGGCCCAACAGTTGTATCAGAGCGATACCTTCTGGTTTTAGGCTCGAGATCTCGCATATGTGATATGCGGTAGGATGTAGATGAGATCTATATGTTGTTTGGTGGTCGATCTATGAGATAGATCGGTTTTGTACAAGGTTGATTGAATCAACTGTACTCGGGGAATGGGAGATATGATTTTTGTGATCATACAGCTGAGGTCGTGGAACGACATACCCCTACCGGTCGGCTTCCACCATCAGGGTAGACTATGACACGTAAATCCAGAAGCGGTGATCGAAGATCAAAGAGTTTGATCGAATCGGAACGATGGTCGGAATCCATGTGCAGATCGTAGATGAGATCTACGTTTTCGGAAAAATCGTAGCGGGACCGCCGGCTTCGCCCTGTCATAGCGCCTTAGATGTCGTTGCGAGTTTCACAACGCCGGTAGATATTGTATCTATGCATAACTTGTTTTTGCAGGAAGTTGTGAATGGTATGGTTCATGTGCATGTGATGTATGTGTGTAATCCATAATTGATCTGCGAATCACGGTTTTGTCAGCCGGCTGGAGCCTAGGTGCTGTCATTTTATTGTATAACGACCTACGTGTCGGATTCTCTATGTAATTTACTTTAATAAGTAGTGTAGCTGTTTGGAGAACCCGGAAGGCATGCAAGGCGTTGTACATGTCGGCGACATGGAGTAAGATGACAAGTGACAACAGTTGGCACGAGTCGGATTACAGGCTTTGTGGAGATGGAGATCGCCATGAAAAGAGCCATACCATTTCACATTATAAATTCTTTATTTTGTGTTATTGTTATGTCTCAGTTTTACCTCTATTAGATAGTCGGTAAAATTTAATCCCTCAAAGAAGGTCTAGTCGGTTTTCCCGCCAGTGTTTGCACCATCACAAGTCGGATATTTTTGGTAGTGGGCTCATAAAATTGAGGTGCTGCCAATTCTTTCCGACTAGGTGGGTTTGAGTCGGACTCTTACTGCGGAAACACTCGGTAAGCTAGACGGGTCTATCACAACGGTTGTGGGACTCGGGGAAAATTCGGATGGGAGCCGGGGCATGTGATGCCACCCGTCTAACAGGAGTCGTATGAGATACGATTGACAAGGAGTTGTCTACCTAGATCACTTGGCGGCTAGCGGTGATGCTAAAGCTCACTAGCCGACTTTCTTATTTAGGATCCTGAATCACTAAGCAACCATCGGAGGGGTGTTGGTTCTAGTGGGAGCATAAAATATTAAAATGTTTAATATGGTTGCTATTTTATGAATACATGTCTTAAGTGTTTTGCATATTTTCTGTTGTAGATCATGGCACCAAGTAGCAGTCGCTCTCAGATATCCGGTTTTGCGTTGAGAACCATTCTTGAGAAAGATAAACTGAACGATACTAATTTTACCAACTGGTATCGAAATCTGAGAATTGTTCTCAAACAAGAAAAGAAGGACATGTCCTAGACAACCCACTTCCAGATGAGCCGAATGAGAATGCGACTGTCGCAGCCACCAATGCCTACCGTCGGGCTAAGGATGAGTCCACAGATATTGGCTGTCTTATGCTTGCTCACATGGAACCGGACTTGCAAAAGCAGTTCGAGCATGTTGAGGCCTACGATATGATCGAAAGCCTCAAAAGTATGTTCCAGGCTCAGGTGAAGATTGAGAGGTATCAATTCTCTCAGGCTTTACTGAGTTGCAAACTTAAGGATGGTGATCCACTCAGTCCGCATGTGATCAAAATGGTTGGTTACGTGCAGTCTCTGGAGAGGCTTGGCTACCCCATAAGCGAAGAGTTCGCTACAGACATAATTCTGAACTCTCTTCCTAGTGCATATGGACAGTTCATTTCGAACTACCACATGCATGGTATGGATAAGAAGCTCACTGAATTGCATGGGATGCTCAAGTAGGCAGAGGCAGATCTCAAGAAGGGCGCCAATCAAGTGTTGATGGTGCAGAATAAGGCTAAGTTCAAGAAGAGTTCTTGGACTAAGGAGAAGGCTAAGTCAGGAGGAAAGCAGGCTCCGGACCCGGTCCCAAGCGCTTCCTAAGGGACTAAGCCATCTCCTTCAGCCGGATCCACTTGCTTCTACTGCAAGGCGGATGGCCACTGGAAGAGGAACTGCAGCAAGTACTTGGCCGACAAAGCAAAGAGTGGAGGTATGACTTCCGACTCAGGTACACTTGTTTGCAATGTTATAGACATACATCTTGCTGATGCACCTAATAGTTCTTGGGTATATGATACCGGATCAGTTATTCACATCTACAACTCGTTGCAGGGACTGGTAAGAACTAGGAGCGTAGCAAGAGGCGAGGTTGATATTCGAGTCGGCAACAAAGCAAGAGTTGCTGCGTTGGAAGTCGGCACGATGCAACTTCATTTACCTTCCGGATTCATTATGGAACTGAATAATTGTTATTATGTTCCAGTGCTCAGTCGAAACATTATTTCTGCTTCATGTTTGATGAGGCAAGGCTATGAGTCGAATATCAAGAATAATGGTTGTTCTTTATATTTGAATGATATGTTTCACGCCTTTGCACCCGTCCAGGACGGGTTATTTATTTTGAATCTTGATGGTGAGTCGGTTTATAACATAAATGTTAAAAGGTTGAAACCAAATGATCTGATTATGACTTACTTTTGGCACTGTCGGCTTGGTCATATAAGTTGGAAACGCATGAAGAAGCTCCATGATGATGGACTCCTAACTTCGTTCGACTTGGAGTCGTTCGAGACATGCGAATCTTGCCTGCTCGGCAAAATGACCAAGACACCTTTTGCAAAGAGTTGCGAAAGGGCGTCCGACTTGTTGGGACTAGTACATAGTGATGTATGTGGACCAATGAGCACGACAGCCAGGTGTGGTTATGAGTACTTCATTACCTTCACTGTTGATTTGAGTAGGTATGGATATATCTACTTGATGAAACATAAGTCGGAAGCCTTTGAAAAGTTCAAAGAATTCCAGAATGAAGCACATAATCAAATCGGCAAGAAAATAAAGTTTCTTTTGTCGGACCGAGGAGGCGAGTAAATGAGCCATGAGTTTGATGACCATCTGAAAAGTTGTGGAATAGTTCCTCAACTTACTCCACCAGGAACGCCACAAAGGAATGGTGTTTCAGAAAGGCGGAATCGAACCTTGTTTGACATGGTACGATCAATGATGAGTCGGACAGATCTGCCTTTATCATTTTGGGGTTATTGTCTAGAAACAACGGCGTTCATACTAAACAGAGTACCATCAAAATCGATAGAGAAGACACCGCATGAGATGTGGACAGGCAAAAAGCCGAGTTTTTCTTTTCTTAAGATTTGGGGTTGTGAAGCATTTGTCAAGCGACTACAGCCGGACAAGCTTACAGCCAAGTCGGATAAGTGTATTTTCGTGGGGTATCCGAGGGAAACCTTGGGTTACTACTTCTACAACCGAGAAGAGGGCAAAGTGTTTGTCGCTCAGAACGGTGTCTTCCTTGAGAAAGAGTTTCTAAGTTGGGGAGTAAGTGGGAGCACGGTGCAGCTCGAAGAAATTCGAGAGGAACCGGCTAGTAGCGAGTCGGAAAAAACCTTGGAGGTTGAGCCGGTCGTGGCAGCTGAGCCGGCAGCAGCACCTGTACTACGAAGATCGGCAAGATTACGAAGTGTTCGGGATGTGTTACTGTTAGACAGTGATGAGCCGGCAAATTATTCAGAAGCGATGGTGGGATCTGATTCCGAGTCATGGCTTGGAGCCATGAGATCCGAGGTAAAGTCCATGGATGAAAATCAAGTTTGGAACTTGGTTGATCTGCCAGATGGTGCAAGACCCGTCGAGTGCAAATGGGTCTTTAAGAAGAAAACTGATATGGATGGAAATGTTTCCCTCTATAAAGCACGCCTTGTGGCGAAGGGGTTCCGACAAATTCAAGGAGTTGATTACGACGAGACTTTCTCGCACGTAGCGATGCTTAAATCAGTTCGGATCATGTTAGCTATAGCGGCCTATTTCGACTATGAGATATGGCAGATGGATGTCAAAACGACTTTCCATAATGGAAATTTAACCGAGGACGTGTATGTGATAAAGCCCAAGGGTTTTGTCGATCTGTCTAATGCTGACAAAGTATGTAAACTTCAGAAATCCATTTATGGGTTGAAGCAAGCATCTCGGAGTTGGAATATTTGCTTTGATGAGGTAGTCAAATCGTTTGGCTTCATCAAGAGTGATCATGATTCTTGTTTGTACAAGAAGTTTAGTGGGAACAAAGTAAATTTTCTAATCTTATATGTGGATGACATATTACTGATTGGAAATGATGTCCAGATGTTACAAGAAACCAAGGAATCATTGGAAAGGAGTTTCTCAATGAAAGACTTGGGTGAGGCAACATACATCCTTGGAATCCGGATCTATAGAGATAGATCAAGGAGGCTCATTGGATCGTGTCAGAGTACTTATTTGGACAAAGTGTTGAAGAAGTTCAACATGGAATCGTCTAAGAAGGGGGTTCTTACTGATGTCCCATGGTGTAAAACTTAGCAAGACTCAGTGTCCTTCGACAACTGATGAGCGAAGTCAGATGAGTGCGATTCCATATGCTTCTGCAGTCGGATCCATCATGTATGCCTGTAACATCCATAAAATCATGATTTCAAAGTTTGCATATTATTCATGCATGCATATAAAATTGAGATCAAATTCAAACTCATTTCAGAAAAACAGAGGCACATAGTGCTATCATTTTATGTGAGCAAACTTAAATCAAATAGCCATCCCCATTTGAGAGTTTGAATGTTTTAAACCTAGATTGTTTATCTCCCTTGTTGAATGGATTGAGTGTGGAATTTGAACCAAGCTTTACAAAATGGAAATGGCTTCAAAAACCATTTTTCAAACATTTGCCAATCAAGTGCAAAGTCCCGGTTATTTTGCTTCTCCAAAAATGACCAAGCCTTTACAAAGTAACCACATGGTTTTATGCGTAGATTTGAGACTGTCGCACACTACAAAAACCCCACAAAGATTTGAATTCAAAAAGAGTTTGAATTCATTTGAAAACCATTCTTGAAAATCAAAACAGAAAAAGGAAAGGAATAAAGAAAGGAAAAGGGCCAGGCGCTCCTATTCTAGCCCAGCAGCAGAATCGGCCCAGCTAGCCCACCCGGCCTCTCTCTCGCTCGCTCGCACGCCCAGACGCACCCACGCGGTCGCTGACACCCACACCCCACCGCCTCTCTGCTTATTTCGCTGACGCGCGGGCCCTGTCCACGTCATCGTCTTCTTCCCCAAATCCCGCGCATGAACTCCGCCGCTGCCTGTTGCTGCCTTGATTCCGCGAGGTAAATGGCACTGATTCCCTGGGCGTTTCTTGTCGAGCCTCTAGCTATATAATCCCCACTCTCTCGCGACCATTTCCCCTCAACCAATTCCTCCTTCACGCCACCAGGCTGCCCACAACTCGCTCGACGCCGCCGCTGTTCCGACGACCGCGACGACGAATTCCGGTGAGCTCCGTGTTCTCCTCTGCCCCTGACTCATGCTATCATGCTCAACAACTTCTTGCACATCCACTAACACGCCTTGTTTGCTCTCGCATGATCTGTAGCCTCGACAGCGACTTCAACTGAGCGTCGCCGCTCTCTGCACGAACTCCTGCGACCTCTCCCCGTAAGTACCAGCCGCCCCTTGCCCTCTGTCTAATACAATTAGGATCCCCATTGTTTTGCGCATCTGACCGTACCTTCCTTTTGACTTAGCGCGATGCAGAACCTCGCCAACGTCGACGACAGCCGCACCCGACGCGTTCGCGAACTCCAGCGAGGAATCTCCGACGACCTCGTGCGCCCCTTCCCAAGCCATCACCACCTTGAGCTTCAGCACACCGCTGCGGTTCTGGTAAGCTTCTTCCCTCACTCCCACGCGACCTAGAACGCCAGCGCCACCGCTGAAAGACGCGCCGCCGCCAGTCGCCGCCGCTGGCGCCGCTCGGTTTTGGTTAGATGAATTGTAGCCATCAGATCCAGATCAAGCGCGTAGGATTAGTCCACTTATCGAACCGTTATGTTTCGATCTGAACCGTGCATCGCCACTTAGATCCTACGGCTCGCGTGCGTGATCCGGTGCGAAGCGGTACGCGCCAGTAAAATTAAGACACGTGGCTAGGGTTAGAGTTTAAAACAGGATTTAAAACAGATTTGGATTCAAATTTGATTAGGCTATAACTTTTGAATACCACGCTAGATTTTTGCAAATTTTATACCGCTGGAATCAGGGAGACAAGCCCTTTCTGTTTATTCAATGTGTTTAAAGTTTAGGTTCTGTTAAAATGACTTTTTATGCAGAAACTTGTTTAAGGCTATTTTGAGTATAGGAATTGTTTAGGAATTTGTTTTAGGGCAAAATAAACTTGGATTGGCAAGATTTTGACTTGTTTATGGTTCAGTACTATGCACTTGCTGGGTGGAGTTTTAAAAATCATCACTTAGCATTCTTGCATGCATGCATACATATTTTTGTTTGTATATGACTTGTATGTGATTGTGGTTATAATCTTTGTGTCGATTTTGGTGCTAGTGATTGTGATTGTGAAGAGTGCTACTCTCCCCATTACCAAGGAAAGTGGTACTTCATGAATATTTCCATCCCTATATTTTGTACAAGCATTAGAAATATTTTGCTAAGTCTTGCATGTTACTATTTTGCCAAATGCTATGTTGGGAAATCCTAAGTAGTTGTAGAATTGCTTGGAAATTTCCTAAGTTAAGTTACTATGCCATGCTTAGCCTAGCTAGTAGCAAACAAGGGTTGGTAAACTATATACATGCTATGATGAAAATATTTCTAAGTCTTTTGACTTATGTTTTCTTAATAAAACAACTAAGTCAATGAATCACCTGGGTGGAATGGGACTTGAATGGTGGTTTTTGGTTGAGTGGTTACACAAGGCCCATGGATATGGTTTACCTTGTGTATCTCACTTGTGGTATGCCACCCAGGCACAAAGGGATTTTGGAGGCCAAGTGTTGAGAAGCTTAAAGTGCAACCACTTGGCAATATGGGCTCTGCTTTGATCACATAGGTTGCTAGAACTTAGTCATTTGGATAGTTGGTGGTAGTGGGAATGATAGGTTGGAACGCGTCCATTTGGCTAAGGGAAAGCTTCTGAAAGGTCCTGTCTTGGGAAACCAAGTCTGGTGGGGAAAGTGCACAACCTCTGCATATGGAAAATCTAAGTACTGAGCCAAGTCCATGGCAATGGACAACTTGAGCATCAAGACATGGAAGCTATCAATAATCTGATCACTCCAACTTCTAAGTAAAACTTGTGGGTGAACAAGGGCGAAGGACCTCAATGTCTATGATGGTTTCTTGGGAAATGTTTTGACAAAGAAAAACTTAGTGATTTCAACTAATAGGAAAAACCTATTTTGAGCAAAGCAAGCCAAGCTACACTTAGCCAAAATGCATATAGTAATATAGTCCACTTAAAATATACTAAGGTATCACTTGCCAATACTATTCCAAAGTATTGAACCACTGTGGCTGTAACTTGTGATGTTGCAGGTTACTCCGATGATGATTAGGTGTCATGAGTCTACACTCAACATGCTTGCCTGTGGCACATGAAGATGAAGACTTATGTTTATTTACTTATTCCAAACTCTTGTATTAGGCCTGTGGCCTTGAGTTGTAAAAGACTATGTTTTATCTCTGGAATGGATGTAATAAATGACCTTTGTTTCTGTGTACTTCATCTTAAACTGTGGATGCTAGCTATGATCCAGGGACTAGCATTGCAATCACAGGGATCCTTTTCCTTTACAAAGGAGGGATCTTACAGATGGTATCAGAGCACTGTGTTGCCTGTAGAATTATGACCCTAGGATTGGAAACCACTAAGGAAAAATTTTCAACTACTTCTACACTTGTCTATTCTTCTCGTAAACTTTTCTAATCCTCTCTTTCTCATCTCTATTTGTAGATGAACTCCATCAACGAAGCCGTAAAGAAAGGACCACTCATGACCATGACCTTGGAGTGTGAGACTGAGTTTCCCAAAATTCTCAAGGACCTCATGGTGGCAATGGAAATACATGGTGCAGCTGTGTACAAAGGCTTTCCAGTGAAGGATGAAGGAATTTAGTACTGGTGGGTGCAACTTCACTTGTATAAAAACAAGGAAGACAACCACAAAGAAAAAGGATTCTGCATGTACACCAACACTGTGGTGCACACCACATTCTTTGAGTCAGCAAGAGAAGCAGCTTGGAGGACTATCAAAGAACTTAGTGCTAGAGTCAAGTGCAGAATGCTCAACCTCCAAAAAGACTTGATGAAAGAGAAGGAACTTACCCAAGAGTTGGAAGCTACCAACCAAACCTTAAGAGGAGATATTATAGACTTAGTGATGGAATCATGTGAGCAAGATAGGCTGATTGCTTCTAGGAACATTGTGTTAGCCAACAGATCCAGTGAGATAGGATTGTAAACGTACTTCGTTAGTTGGACCACCACCTATCACCTTATTTTCCAAAATGATACCTAAAATATGATTGGACCTTGGTTGATGTAATGGAATCATGTATGCATGACTTGTGTGATTTTGTTTTCCAAGGATATGTATGTGATGTTTGTCTTTGTTTTATCATAAATTGTGTTGTTCTAACTTTTCTATCTTATAAATAGATGCCTATTACCATCAGCACTGTTGAGGAGTTCCAGGTTACCCATTTTGGTCCTCGTATCGTTGAGCTTACCACCTTGCTCAATCTCCCTCTTCCCATCATCATGGTGCATCCACTCACCAAGTTCGAGAGGAAGGACCTCTGGGCTTCAAGGTGAACCAGCCCGGACGCCAGACAGAGCCTACTACGGAGGCCATCGTGTTCAAGCTTATGCACGATGACAAGGAGAGAGGCATGGAGGTAGTTATGCAGGACCTGATAGGACATCTGCTAGGACGACACTCCCGACAAGTTAGAGGCACCCATTTCCACGTCTTCGGAAGACGTGATGAGGATGGAGAGTCCATCGACTTCGAGGACGACTCGAGGGACGCCGCAGAGCCGATACGTCTGTACCTCCAGGACTTAGAGTCTCTCATTAGGCACGTGGACACGGACATGACCAATGTCATGCTCAGCAATGACGAGCTCCAGGTGCAGCTTCACGAGAAGGACAAGCTTTTCGCACAGCAGGACGAGATAGTCAAGGAAATGGAGGCGAAGTTCGAGACCCAGGACAGGAAGTTCAAAAGTCAGGAGAAGCGTGTTCAGGATAGGAACAAGAAGATCCGGGATATGACTGAAGAACTGCAGTCCAAGGACTTCGAGCTAGAGCAGCAGCAGACGGTGATAGAGAGGCTTCGTTCCCAGAAGAGGGCTCTCAAGGCCAAGATTGAGTCCCTGACCACTACTATTGAGGAGAACAAGACCGCGATGGAGAACGCAGGTCTTACCTTTGTCGAGGAGGAGATTGATGCTGATGAGTAGACTTGACTACTCGTTTATCTTTTATTATCGTACTTGTTATTTGAGAACTTGTTATTGGACCATCCGACATGTGGATGGCTTGCTACTTGTGTGTTTTACTTTGTGAACTTGTTATCTTGTTGTTGAACTTTTACCTTGTGTTGCATGCTATGTGTTTGCTTATGTGATGTAATGTGCATAAAAACATCTATGGGTATCTCATTCTTATCTCTATTTGAACAAACCACAGATGCCTCCCCGTCGCGCAAACCCCAACCCCAACAACAACAACATCACAACAGAAATGCAACAAATGATGACTGCTCAAACACAGCTGATGCAGATGATGACAACATTCATTCAGAACCAAAACAACAACAACAACCCCAATAACAACAACAATAACAACAACAACCCTCCAGGCTTTGATATGCTCACCAGATTTTTGCGATTGAGGCCAGCTAAGTTCTCAGGGACAAGTGATCCCATGGTGGCCAATGATTGGCTACGATCTGTAAACAAGGATTTAGTAACCGTGGGCTGCACGGATGCTGAAAAGGTCATATTTGCAGCACATCTGCTGGAAGGGCCAGCCGCCACTTGGTGGGACAACTTTCAGATCACCACTCCCATAGATGAGGTGACATGGGCTATCTTTGAGGATGGCTTTCGCACTGCTCATATCTCATCAGGAATAATGAGCCTGAAAAAGAAAGAGTTCCACAATTCGAAGCAGCGCCAGTGCAGCGTGGCTGAGTACATTGAAGAGTTCAACAACCTGGCGCGTTATGCACCGGATGAGGTTGACACAGATGCCAAGAGAAAGGAAAAATTTCTGGAAGGCTTGAATGATGAGCTGAATCTACAACTGGCTGTGGCATATGTTCCCACTTATCAGTCGCTCTGTGACAAAGCTGCAAGATTGGAGAAGAAAATGAAGCAAGTCGAGAGTAGAAAGATAAAGCACTCCGACAAGCACAGCTCGGGATCGTCTCAGAAACAATCTCACTATGATGACAGTGGAAGCTCAGGATCCCACAAGCATGGGAAATTCAACAAGCACCACAACCACAACCGTCATGACAACAAGCATCATTGCAGTCATGACAATGACAAGTACAAGAACCACAAGAGTGGACATAAGAGCCACCATAGTGTTAATGGTAGTGGGAGTGGAAGTCATCCTGCTAAGAGAGGCATCAGTCAGGTTGAATGCTTCAAATGCAAGAAGATGGGACACTATGCAAACGAGTGCCCTGAAAAGAAAGTTGAAGGACCTGTCAAGCCCAATCCTTTCTAAAAAGGACAGGTAAACCACATCAGTGTGGAGGAGGTCTATGAGGAGCCTAATGCTGTTGCTGGTAAGTTCAGACTCAATTCCATTCCAGCATTTGTACTCTTTGATACTGGTGCATCTCATTCATTCATATCAAGAGAATTTGTTGAAAGTAATGAACTGCCGGTAGAAACTATTGGGTGTCCTATTAAGGTAAGTTCTCCTGGTGGAGAAATGTTAGTGAATTCAGGATGCCATGATCTAGTCATAGAATTTGGGAAGTATAAGTTTCCCGTTAACTTTATAATACTAAACTCCCAAGGATTGGATGTCATTCTGGGAATGGACTGGATGACTAAGTACAAAGGAGTGATAGATTGTGCCAGCCATACTGTCTCTCTCACAACTCCAGAAAATAAAAGGATCAGATTCAAGACCAGTTTTGAAGCAAAAAGGAGTATGCTTAATTCTCTTAAGGGGGTTAGCATGGTCAGTGTGCCAATTGTGAGTGAGTATCCGGATGTGTTTCCGGAAGAATTGCCAGGAATGCCACCGGATAGAGATGTGGAGTTTCTGATAGATTTGGTACCAGGTTCTGGACCCATAGCAAAGAGACCATATAAAATGTCAGTTGATGAACTAAAAGAGCTCAAGAAGCAACTAGGAGAACAGTTGCAGAAAGGATTTATTCAACCTAGTTCTTCGTCTTGGGGAGCCCCAGTCTTGTTTGTGGAGAAGAAAGACAGAAGTCAAAGGTTATGCATAGATTACTGTTCACTCAACGAGGTAACTATCAAGAACAAATATCCTTTGCCTAGAATCAATGACTTGTTTGATCAGCTTGAAGGAGCATGCGTGTTCTCAAAGATTGATCTAAGGTCAGGCTATTTTCAACTCAAGATAAGAGAACAAGACATACCTAAAACAGCATTCACTACAAGGTATGGATTGTATGAGTATACCGTAATGCCTTTCGGCTTAACCAATGCTCCAGCATACTTCATGAATATGATGAACAAGGTGTTCATGGAATTTCTTGACAATTTTGTTGTCGTTTTCATCGATGACATCTTAGTCTACTCCAAGAGCAAAGAAGAACATGAAGGACACTTGCGTTTGATACTTGAGAAATTAAGAGACCATAAACTTTATGCCAAATTCAGAAAGTGTGAGTTCTGGTTAGAAGAAGTTGGTTTTCTTGGTCATGTTATGACAAAGGATGGTGTAGCAGTTGATCCTGCTAAGGTTTTAGCTGTGACTGAATGGGAATCTCGCAAGTCCGTGAAGGAAGTTCGTAGTTTCCTTGGCTTAGCAGGTTACTATAGGAGGTTTATTGATAATTTCTCTAAGGTAGCTAAGCCCATGACTAAACTGTTAAAGAAAGACAAGAGATTTGCTTGGTCTGAAGGTTGTGAATCCAGCTTTCAGGAGTTGAAGAAGAGACTTGTGACATCACCAGTCTTGTGTCTGCCAGACTTGGAAAAGGATTTTCAAGTATATTGTGATGCCTATCATCAAGGTTTGGGTGCCGTACTTATGCAAGACGGTAAAGTTGTAGCTTATGCCTCAAGACAACTCAAAACTCATGAGGTGAACTATCCTACTCATGATTTAGAGTTAGCCTCTGTCGTCCATGCACTCAAAACATGGAGGCATTATCTTTTGGGGAAACGTTGTGAAGTGTTCACGGATCACAAAAGTTTGAAGTATATCTTCACCCAAAAGGAAATTAATATGAGACAAAGAATATGGTTGGAACTTATCAAAGACTATGACTTAAGTTTGCAAAACCACCCCGGTAAAGCAAATGTTGTAGCAGATGCTCTAAGTCGTAAGGTGTTTGTGAATGGCCTTACCAAAGGAGAATTGCCAGACGATTTGTGTGCTCAATTCAGAAAACTCAGATTGGAGATTGTTCCTGAAGGTCATCTCATGTCTTTGGATGTTCAACCCACTTTGTTGGACAAGATCAAAGAAGCTCAGAAGACTGATAAGGAAATTGAAGAGATTAAGGAAAAGATTGGCCAAGGGAAAACCAAAAGTTTCCATGAAGACGAACAAGGTACTTTATGGCATGGGAAACGTATCTGTGTTCCACAAGATCCGGAGTTGCGGAAACTGATTTTGCAGGAAGCACACAACTCTCCGTATTATATTCACCCGGGTAACACCAAAATGTACATGGACATGAAAGAAAGATTTTGGTGGAATAATCTCAAGAGGGACATCGCCGAACATATTGCTTTGTGTGATGTGTGTAGTAGAGTGAAAGCGGAGCATCAGAAACCAGCAGGTTTGCTTCAACCACTACCTATTCCTGATTGGAAGTGGGACAAGATTGGTATGGATTTCATTACCGGATTACCAAGGACCAGGTCAGGATATGATTCAATATGTGTAGTAGTGGATCGCCTAACTAAAGTGGCTCATTTCATACCCGTGAAGACAACTTATACAAGTGCTAAGTTAGCCAAAATCTACATGAGTAGAATTGTATGTCTACATGGAGTGCCCAAGAGTATTGTATCTGATAGGGGAACTCAATTCACTTCCCATTTTTGGAGACAGCTACATGAGTCATTGGGAACAAGGTTGGAATTCAGTACTGCTTTTCATCCTCAAACCGATGGACAAACAGAAAGGACTAATCAAATTCTGGAAGACATGTGCCCTAGACTATGGAGCAAGTTGGGATGAAAGTCTGCCTTACGCAGAATTTTCTTATAACAACAGCTATCAAGCCAGCATTGAGATGGCACCATTTGAGTTTCTCTACGAAAGAAAGTGTACCACCCCATTGTTATGGAATGGTGTGGGAGAAAGAAGTTTATTCGGGCCAGATCTTATCTAGGAAGCCGAAGAGAAGGTCAAATTGGTTAAAGACAGGTTGAAGATAGCACAGTCCCGACAGAAAATCTACGCAGATCCTAAGCGTAGAGAGGTCACCTACGAAGTTGGTGATAGAGCTTATCTTAGAGTATCACCACTTTGTAGAGTGAAGAGATTCGGAGTCAAAGGAAAGTTGGCACCAAGATATGTTGGGCCATTCAAGATTCTAAGTCGCAAAGGAGAAGTTTCCTATGAAATTGAATTACCAGAATCTCTGTCAGCTGTCCATAATGTGTTTCATGTGAGTCAGCTTAAGAAATGTCACCCAGAAATGGAAGAAACTTCTTTGAAGGATACCATACCTTTGGAGGAAGTGCAACTAGAAAGTGACCTCACATATGAGGAGAAACCTATCAAGATTCTTGAGACTGCAGAAAGAGTCCCAAGGACAAATACTATCAAGTTTTGCAAAGTACAGTGGAATCATCATTCCGAAGAGGAAGCAACATGGGAAAGAGAAGATGATCTTCGGAAAGACCACCCTCACATATTTCCTAGCCAATCCGAATCTCGAGGGCGAGATTCATCTTAAGGGGGTTAGATTTGTAACATCCCTAAAATCATGATTTCAAAGTTTGCATATCATTCATGCATGCATATAGAATTGAGATCAAATTCAAACTCATTTTAGAAAAACAGAGGCACATAGTGCTATCATTTTATGTGAGCAAACTTAAATCAAATAGCCATCCCCATTTGAGAGTTTGAATGTTTTAAACCTAGATTGTTTATCTCCCTTGTTGAATGGATTGAGTGTGGAATTTGAACCAAGCTTTAAAAAATGGAAATGTCTTCAAAAACCATTTTTCAAACATTTGCCAATCAAGTGCAAAGTCCCTGTATTTTGCTTCTCCAAAAATGACCAAGCCTTTACAAAGTAACCACATGGTTTTATGCCTAGATTTGAGACTGTTGCACACTACAAAAACCCATGAAAGATTTGAATTAAAAAAGAGTTTGAATTCATTTGAAAACCATTCCTGAAAATCAAAACAGAAAAAGAAAAGGAATAAAGAAAGGAAAAGGGCCAGGCGCTCCTATTCTAGCCCAGCAGCAGAACCGGCCCAGCTAGCCCACCCGGCCACTCTCTCGCTCGCTCGCACGCGCAGACGCACCCACGCGGTCGCTGACACCCAGACCCCACCACCTCGCTGCTTATTTCGCTGACGCGCGGGCCCCGTCCACGTCATCGTCTTCTTCCCCAAATCCCGCGCACGAACTCCGCCGCTGCCCGTTGCTTCCTTGATTCCACAAGGTAAATGGCATTGATTCCCTGGGCGTTTCTTGTCGAGCCTCTGGCTATATAATCCCCACTCTCTCGCGACCATTTCCCCTCAACCAATTCCTCCTTCACGCCACCAGGATGCCGACAACTCGCTCAACGCCGCCGTTGTTCCGACGACCGCGCCGACGAATTCCGGTGAGCTCCGTGTTCCCCTCTGCCCCTGACTCATGCTATCATGCTCAGCAACTTCTTGCGCATCCACTGACACGCCTTGTTTGCTCTCGCATGATCTGTAGCCTCGATAGCGACTTCAACTGAGCGCCGCCGCACTCTGCACAAACTCCGGTGACCTCTCCCCGTAAGTACCAGCCGTCCCTTGCCCTCTGTCTAATACGATTAGGATCCCCATCGTCTTGCGCATCTGACTGTACCTTCCTTTTGACTTAGCGTGACGCAGAACCTCGCCAACGTCGACGACAGCCGCACTCGACGCGTTCGCGAACTTCGGCGAGGAATCTCCGACGACCTCATGCGCCCCTTCCCAAGCCATCACCACCTTGAGTTTCAGCACACCGCTGCGGTTCTGGTAAGCTTCTTCCCTCACTCCCATGCGACCTAGAACGCCAGCACCGCCGCTGACAGACGCGCCGCCACTGGCGCCGCTCAGTTTTGGTTAGATGAATTGTAGCCATCAAATCCAGATCAAGTGCGTAGGATTAGTCCACTTATCGAACCGTTATGTTTCGATCTGAACCGTGCATTGCCACTTAGATCCTACGGCTCGCGTGCGTGATCCGGTGCGAAGCGGTACGCGCCAGTAAAATTAAGACACGTGGCTAGGGTTAGAGTTTAAAACAGGATTTAAAACAGATTTGGATTCAAATTTGATTAGGCTATAAATTTTGAATCCCACGTTAGATTTTTGCAAATTTTATACCGTTGGAATCAGGGAGACAAGCCCTTTCTGTTTATCCAATGTGTTTAAAGTTTAGGTTCTGCTAAAATGACTTTTTATGCAGAAACTTGGTTAAGGCTATTTTGAGTATAGGAATTGTTTAGGAATTTGTTTTAGGGCAAAATAAACTTTGATTGGCAAGATTTTGACTTGTTTATGGTTCAGTACTATGCACTTGCTTGGTGGAGTTTTAAAAATCATCACTTAGCATTCTTGCATGCATGCATACATATTTTTGTTTGTATATGACTTGTATGTGATTGTGGTTATAATCTTTGTGTAGATTTTGGTGCTAGTGATTGTGATTGTGAAGAGTGCTACTCTCCCCATT
Source organism: Avena sativa (assembly GCA_916181665.1). Taxonomy (NCBI): domain Eukaryota; kingdom Viridiplantae; phylum Streptophyta; class Magnoliopsida; order Poales; family Poaceae; genus Avena; species Avena sativa. Next base: position 182,397,711 of record OV702281.1, read on the forward strand.
AACAAGGCAAGTGGTACTTCATGAATATTTCCATCCCTATATTTTGTACAAGCATTAGAAATATTTTGCTAAATCTTGCATGTTACTATTTTGCCAAATGCTATGTTGGGAAATCCTAAGTAGTTGTAGAATTGCTTGGAAATTTCCTAAGTTAAGTTACTATGCCATGCTTAGCCTAGCTAGTAGCAAACAAGGGTTGGTAAAGTATATACATGCTATGATGAAAATATTTCTAAGTCTTTTGACTTATCTTTTCTTAATAAAACAACTAAGTCAATGAATCACCTGGGTGGAATGGGACTTGAATGGTGGTTTTTGGTTGAGTGGTTACACAAGGCCCATGGATATGGTTTACCTTGTGTATCTCACTTGTGGTATGCCACCCAGGCACAAAGGGATTTTGGAGGCCAAGTGTTGAGAAGCTTAAAGTGCAACCACTTGGCAATATGGGCTCTGCCTTGATCACATAGGTTGCTAGAACTTAGTCATTTGGACTGTTGGTGGTAGTGGGAATGATAGGTTGGAACGTGTCCATTTGGCTAAGGGAAGGCTTCTGAAAGGTCCTGTCTTGGGAAACCAAGTCTGGTGGGGAAAGTGCACAACCTCTGCATATGAAAAATCTAAGTACTTAGCCAAGTCCATGGCAATGGACAACTTGAGCATCAAGACATGGAAGCTATCAAGAATCTCATCACTCCAACTTCTAAGTAAAACTTGTGGGTGAACAAGGGTGAAGGACCTCAATGTCTATTGATGGTTTCATGGGAAATGTTTTGACAAAGAAAAACTTAGTGATTTCAACTAATAGGAAAAACCTATTTTGAGCAAAGCAAGCCAAGCTACACTTAGCCAAAATGCATATAGTAATATAGTCCTCTTAAAATATACTAAGGTATCACTTGCTAATACTATTCCAAAGTATTGAACCATTGTGGCTGTAACTTGTGATGTTGCAGGTTACTCCGATGATGATTAGGTGTCATGAGTCTACACTCAACATGCTTGCCTGTGGCACATGAAGATGAAGACTTATGTTTATTTACTTATTGCAAACTCTTGTATTAGGCCTGTGGCCTTGAGTTGTAAAAGACTATGTTTTATCTCTGGAATGGATGTAATAAATGACCTTTGTTTCTATGTACTTCATCTTAAACTGTGGATGCTAGCAATGATCCAGGGACTAGCATTGCAATCACAGGGATCCTTTTCCTTTACAAAGGAGGGATCTTACAATGCCATGATTTGTACTAGGCCGGATGTTTCCTATGCTCTAAGTGTTGTGAGCAGATACTAGGCTGATCCTGGAGAGATCCACTAGACAGAGGCTAAAAATATCCTAAAGTACTTGAGAAGGACTAAGGATATGTTCTTGGTTTATGGTGGTGAAGATGAACTCAGTGTAAAGTGTTACACGGATGCAAGTTATCTTACCGACTCTGATGATTCTCGATCGCAATCCGGATACGTGTTTATTATAAACCGAGGTGTTGTGAGCTGGAAGAGTTCCAATCAAGAGACTGTGTCTGCGTCTACAATAGAGGCTGAGTATATTGCCGCCTCGGAGGCAGCAAAGGAAGCTGTTTGGATGAGGAATTTCCTCATGGATCTTGGTGTGGTCCAGGGCTCTTCCAATCCGTTGGACGTGTATTCTGACAACAATGGTGCTATTGCACAAGCCAAGGAACGTAGACAGCACCAGAAGAACAAGCACATACTCATGCGATATCACCTGATTCGCCAGTTTGTGGATCAGGGTGATATCAAGTTATGCAAGGTACACACGGATGCAAATATTGCGGATCCGTTGACAAAGCCGTTACCACAACCAAAGCATGAGGCGCACCTGAGAGCCATGGGCATTAGATGCTTAGACATGTGATGTCGGAAGATTGACTCTAGTGCAAGTGGGAGACTGTTGTGAATATGCCCTAGAGGAAATCATGTATGATGAGATTTCCCATTGTATTCATAAAGATATTAAGTAGTCCTTGTATAAACATCTGATGTATATCATTGAATATGTGATTCGGTTGTGGAACTATGCATTCATGTTGTTTGTACTAAATATCCTTAGTCATCGAAGTTGTGCTGGACACACAACTTGGACCAATGTGAAAGTTTTCTTGATGACTCGGTTCCACTTGTCATGAGCATGGAGATGCTATTTCAACTTACACAGATTCGGCTAAAGAGTTTAGCGAGTCGGCTTGACCCATATTGAGGTACAACGAACAAGTTGTCATTTGTATATCTCAATCAATGTAATCCTTTGACCTGAGGTTATTGCATAGTCCGAGTTGAGGATCACCGACTTAGGTTCTGTCAAACGTTGATCCGTAACTGGGCAGTTATAAAGGCATTGTTCGGGTCGACTGATAATCAAGCTACGTGATGTGAATAACCAAGATGGGATTTTGCCCCTCCACTTGGGGAGATATTCTCTGGGCCCTCTCGTGAGATATGATTCGGAAAGCATGGCCATGCACGACTTGGTTAAGTGTTAACCGAGGCAATCGACTAAGAGTTAGTCGGGTGAATCACTTATCTCGGATCGAGAAGAGAGTCGGACTATTTAAGGGATGACATATATTCGCCTATAGTCTTACAAGGTATATCGTGTGGCAAAAGGGACTCGGACGTAAGTCGCATTGGAAAGGCAAGTCGTCATGACTCTTTGGTACTTGGCAGTCGGCACGTTCTTCTAGGAGCCGCTACCGACTGATCGATTGAGAGTCGGACTCCAATCGTGTCCAAGTAGCCATGAGCCTGCGGGGTCACACACTTAAGAGCGGGAGCAAGTTCGGATTGGATCTGAACCTGTAATCTGGTTGGGTTGGACCTAAACCAGATTAGGACCGAGTTATATGGGCTTTAGTGAATGAGTCGCGCGAGCAGAGCCCACGTTCAATCCCTATATATAGAAATGTTAATCGTTGTTCGGTTAGGTCCTTCCATGTGTTGAAAACCCTAGCTCCACAGCAGTCCTACCGTCGATACGAACCTAGCAGTTCGCCGCCGGTGCTCCTCCTTGTACGTGTGGATACCTCTGGTGCTCCACACCAGGACGATCGGATCGTGAGGACTGCACTGCATTATCTGACGCGCTTCATCAGTAATCCGCAACTGCGCGTCTAGTGGTAAACCTCGTGGCCTTCTACCTCAGCTAGATCTTGGGATCACCATGCTAGAGGAAAATTTTTGTTTTACCTCTGCGTGGCCCAACACAATGCTCTAGGCACTTTTCAAGCATTGATGAATCAAATATTTGAAAATTACTTAAGAAAATTCATTTTGGTATACTTTGATGATATCCTAATCTACAGTCCTGACAAGGCCATTCATTACAAGCATCTAGAAATTGCACTACAGCTATTGTATGCCAACAAAATATTTGCCAAAAGAAGAAAATGTGTTTTTGATGTGCCACAAATAGAGTACTTGGGCCATGTGATAAAAGGCAATGGAGTATCTACAGATCCAGCAAAGATTTCTGCCGTAGCTGAATGGAAGGCCCCATCATCTGTCAGCCAACTTCGAAGTTTCTTGGGATTAACAGACTACTACAGAAGGTTCATTAAGAACTATGGCATAATTTGTAGGCCATTATATGATCTACTTAGGAAAGTACCACACATCTGGTTACGATTCCATGACAATTCTTTCAACATACTAAAACAAGCATTAATGACAACACCGGTATAGCTCTACCCAATTTCAACAAACCGTTTGTCTTGGAAACTGATCATTCAGGCACTGTACTAGGTGTCGTTTTGATGCAAGAAGGCAAAGCTCTAGCCTATCACAGTGAAGCACTCGGACCAAGAAATGCCAACCTTTCAGTCTATGAAAAGGAAGATCTTGCCATCTTACATGCAGTAAAACGATGGCGACATTATTTCTTGGGCAATTCCCTGATCATTCGAACAGACCATCAAAGCCTTAATTACATAACTGAACAAAGGGTAGCTGAAGGCATACAACACAAGTTGATGCTGAAGTTATTAGAGGTTGACTTCACCGTGGAGTATAAGAAAGGACGAGAAAATACAGCTGCTGATGCATTATCTAGAAGATTTGCTTCACTATTTGCTATTTTGGCTGTCACTCCCACATGGATATATGAAGTGGTCAATATCTAATCTGCTGATGAGACAACTAAGGCATTGCTACAGAAATTCTTAGTAACTCCACCATCAGAAAACTCAGACTACTCCCTAAATACTGGCATATTGAGATACAAAGGCAAGCTAGTAATTGGCAAAGACCAGAAATTACAAGCAACCATACTCACTTCCTTGCACCAATATGCCTTGGGTGGTCATTTAGGGATGAGAGCAACATATCAGAGAGTCAAAAAGCTATTCTACTGGCCTGGGATGAAGAAAGATGTTGAAACTTGGGTTTCCCAATGTCCTGTCTGTCAAAGATCGAAACATGAACAATGTAAATACCCAGGGTTATTAGACCCTCTACCAACACCTGATATGGCATGGACACATATTACAATGGACTTCATAGAAGGTCTCCCTAAATCCCAAGGAAAAGAGGTAATATTGGTAGTAGTGGACAAATTGACAAAATATGCCCATTTCATACCTCTGGCGCATCCTTATTCAGTTCAGTATGTTGCCCAAGCATTATGGGATTATGTGCTCAAGTTACATGGACCTCCACTAGTGATCATCTGTAACAGGGACATAATTTTCACCAGCACAATGTGGAAGGAAATTTTCAAAGCCTTGAAAGTGGAGCTAAGATTCAGCTCAGCGTACCATCCTCAATCAGATGGGCAATCAGAACTAGTGACCAATGCCTAGAATCATATTTGAGATGCATGATTTTCAATGAACCAAAGAAATGGCTTGCTTGGTTATCTTTAGCCGAGTTTTGGTACAACACCTCATTCCATACGGCCATAAATGTCACCCCATTCCAAGCACTTTATGGTTTTGCGCCACCTCAAATCAGTGAACTCTCGGTGCCAGGACCAACAGACATGGGAGCTATGGATTTCTTACAAGCTAAGCAAACAATGCTGGACCAACTCAAAACAAACCTGGCACAAGCTACTGCCAGGATGAAGAAGTATGAAGACACCAACAGGTCTGAAAGAACATTTGTGGTAGGAGACATGGTCTATCTAAAAATGCAACCTTACAGACTTGCAGCCTTTGGCATGAGGGGACCTATTAAATTGCACAGTAAAATTTATGGTCCATTCAGAATCACACAAACGGTGGGAAACGGAGCATACAAACTACTATTACCCGATGGTGTCAAAATACACCCAGTCTTTCATGTTAGTCAGTTGAAAAAGAATATTGGACCTAATGTGGTGCCTAGTGTTGATTTACCACTCATAGCCGAAGATGGAAAGATCCATACTACAACTACAACAGTTCTACAAGTCAGGCAAATCCCAAGGAACAATGCTGCAGTCATTCAATGGTTAATACAGTGGGATAATCTATCTCCTGAAGAATCAACTTGGGAAGATGCAGATTTTATCAAGAAAATATTCTGTACTTTCTTCCGAGACACCGTCCAAGCTTGGATGAACCCCGAAGCAGTTCCTTGAGGACAAGTAACATTCCAAGGGGAGAGCATTGTTAGACACCTGACAGAGTAAGCGGGAGAAGAAGGTTATCTTTCAGTTAATGGACGGCTACTGATGAGAAGACCAACGATGGAGATGACAAGACACCGTTTCACACTTATTACTCTGGGTGGAATATTACTATTTATCTTCTTACTGTAACTGAACGTAGTCGCTGCTCGTGGAGTTCATAAGCCCAGCTGCGCCTGGCATCATTATCTATCTCTATTATTGCTTCTAGCAATCCCTAAACAATATACATATACACTATGCTAAATCGATGGGTGTCTGGAAGAAGATGTTCCCCACTTCCAAGTCCTGAATCCTTCCTATGATTTTGATTCCCTTTCTCGTGTATTTGTTTTTCCCAATTTTGTGTCAAATTCATGTCGTTCCCCAGTGGGATCTGACACCCCCTCCCCACTATGGAGCTCGCCGGCCCGAGCCCGTCCTCCTAGAGCACCGATGTTCCTCCTCGTTCACATAGCACGTCGCCACCAACTGTTGGTCGTCCCTCCAGTACTGTCGCACGTCGCCTCTACCTCCTCACTCCCTCACTAGACATGTGCGCATCGCCTCCTGTGAGCTCCCTGTGTTGCTCGCCGTCCTCTCCCTGCCACTCACGTCCAACTCGCGCGTGACCTTCGTTCCCCATCTCTCGCAGCGCGACGCCGCTTGAACACCTCCTACTGCTTGCTGTGCACGTCGCTGATCACCAAGCTCGTCTACTGGGCGCCTACCTTCCTCTCCACGCGTGGTCTAAGCCGCGCCACCCCTTGCATCAAGCCTTCTCCTCTGCTCCGGTCTACAGAACATCGCCACCAACACGTTTTTCTAACAACCCGTTGCCCCTGCGTGTTCAAGTGTTCAGGTTAATGCTCGTTTCCTTCAGTGTATGTCTTCTACCGTGAACTTGGGTTGTGTCCCCGGTAAAACACTACTGCAATCCTCTCAAAGACGACATGATCTTCGCCAAGATCTATTGAAGTCCAAGTGTCCCCAAGGTGGTGGCGAGAACTATAGGCAGTTCCAAGCCCGTCATCGGTAGCAAGTACGAACCGCGGCACCGGCTTCATGCTCTCCTTCATGGATGCCCGGGCCATACCTGTATTCGAAGAACGATCCCGTCGATACCGAATAAGAACCCCGTCGAACACCCAAGATCTTCGATCCGAGAAGTGTGACCCCTATTCGAGACCCCTATTTTTCTAAATGCCATCTATATAAAGTGTTGCATATTAAATTGTTCATATATTCATACATTGTGTGGGTTGGGGGGCATTATGCCGCTCTTTATAATTAAATATGGAGACCATATGTGGGCTAATCTACTCTTATATTGGCCCTATTTAAATTTGTATAGTGAACCGATCCATGTTTCGACTTGTTAAGACAACATTTAAATTGCGGGGTATCTAAACAACATGAACCTATTCATCAATTGTCGGGACCCCGGTTTCGCTTAATTTTTCCTAGTTGCACCGCACCTTTGCCATGGCATGCATCATGCTCAATCTTCTGTCATAGTATTAAATAGTGCATCCACTGTTTTTTAGTGTTTGCTTCTTCATGGATTAGGCAAATGAGTTAATGCGAGTGTTGACCCGATCTTTGGATGAACCTTCGGTAGTGTTTACCATGCGAGCATTCTCTCACTTTCTATCTATTTTACATTTCTAGTCTTTACTTCCTCCTGTTGATATATTGCTATCAGTGTTGCGATATTGTATTTCCCATACCACTTTATATCGCCTACAACCTATATTGCCATGGACAACTCCTATTACCTATTGGTTGGTAGATAGTCGGCTTTGTGAGTCGTAGTTGCTTGCGCAGGTGTTGCTTCGTTCCATTGATGTTCCATAGTTGTTGGAGGAATGCATCATGATTTATGTGGGAGATGAGCATGACTTTAATAACAACTTGATATTAAAATACAGGGAATAGTTATAACTAATGCAGAGGTACCGGTGGTCAATAGATGTTATTTGGTTTTTAATGATCACTGGTATCCAGTAAGCCCCGAGTACTTGATACCTGTTCCTTGACTATCGCACTATCCGCATGTGGGACCATGAATCCACTTAGCCAGAGCTTGATTCATTTCTTATTTCTTGGGGCCACAAACTAGTTAAGGGTTTTATTACTATCCTATAATTATGCCATGTTTATTGCTTTATTTACTATTGTTGCTCGTGGAGAGTGTCTACTAATGTAATTTTTAAGAATGTGGAAATTTTACGCGGTATCGACAAGCCCAGTCACACTTTCGGGTTCCTGATCGTTTATAGCCATTGGCACAAACATGGGTCTGTCCCGGAGCCGACCAACTTTGTTGCGGGTAGCTTAGTGGGGTGGCCCCTTGAAATACTCTATGAATCTTTGGATTGCTTTGTCATGATGCCTCGTTGGGTTTTCATTTTGTTTTTCCGTGGTTGATCGTGCGTGTGTTTCTATTTGTGCACCCCTGCAGGGTAAATCTTTCTGAAAGCTATGTCCACGGTTATGGCTAACTTGGAGCATAGTATCTCGATCATAGACAACTATAACTAAAGTAGTGTTGTAAATTTGACTTTGGCTTATCTAGTAATCAGATTCACTATAATGGAATAAGTAAATAAAAGTGCCAACAACTGCTAGTTTTGGGATGTCTCTGTTGGGAATATTGCCTAGAGGCAATCATGTGCGATGGTATTCCCCAAAGTATTCATAAAGTTATTAAGTTGTTCCTTGTGTGAACATTTGATATATATCATCGAATACATGATTTGGTTGTGGAACTATATATTCATGTTGTTCTTACAAGATGTCCTTGGTCGTTGAGGTTGTGATGGACACACAACTTAGACTAATGTGAAGTTGGCTTGATGACTCGGTTCCACTTGTCATGGGCATGGTGATGCTATTCCAACTTGCACGGACTCGGCTGAATAATTTAGCGAGTCGGATTGACCCACAGTTGAGATGCAACGAGCATGTTGTCATTTGCAGTCTCATACAATGGAATCCTTTGACCTGAGGTGATCGCATGATCTGAGTTGTGGATCGCCAACTGAGGTTCTATCAAACTTTGTTCTGTAAATGGGAAGTTATATAAGGTAGAGTTCGGGTTGGTTGTGAATCAAGATGCGTGACATGGATTTCCAAGATGGGATTTGCCCCTCCGTACTGGAGAGATGTTATCTAGGCCCTCTCGTGTGATAAGATTCGGAAGAATGGCCATGCGCTACTCAGTTAAGTGTTAAATGAGGAGTCGGACTAAGATTTAGTACAGTGAATTGTATACCACAGAACAAGAAGATGGTTAAGCTATTAAAGGGATGGCAACTACTCGCCTATAGCTTGACAAGGTATATGTTGTGTCAAAGGGACTTGGACTAAAGTCACGTTGAAGGTTTGTCTTCCAGACTTTACGGCATTTGGGAGATGGCACGTCTTGCTAGAGGCTGCTACCATATATCGACTTGAGACCAAGTGTTCATGGGAGTGAGTGAGACTAAAATCCATGACGAGATACTTGGAGGTGTAGCTCATGTCGTGTACTTGTGTTTGTGAACCTACAGGGTCACACACACTTAAGGGTAAGGAGCCCATGTGGATGAGATCCATGTGGTAGTTGGGTTACAGCCTAGATGGGCCTCAAGAGTTGAGCCCAACTATGTGTATATAAGTGAATAAACAAGGGATAGTCCCTGACCTAGCCATCACTTCCTCCACTCCCAAATTCGGTTAGACAGTACATAGAAGTTCCCTGCCCTTGCTCCTTCCTGTACGTGTGGATACCGGTAGAGGCGTTTCACATGTGGTGCTGGATACAAAGGGATCTGGCGAAGGAGTTCGTGGGGATACGGAGGAGCTGTTCGTGAGATCGATCAGCACTACATCACCTGGTGCGCTTCATCAATAATCTACACCTGCGCGTCTAGTGGTAAATGTCGTGGCCTATTACGTGAGATGGACCTTGAGAGCACCGCATTGGATAAAAGTTTTGTTTATCGGCCCGCGGTCCAACATTGGTATCAGAGCGAAAGATTCTGGTTTTTGGCCCTTGATCTGTGCATATGTGATATGTATGAGGTGGTAGATTAGATCTACTTAGGGTTTCAGTGGCAGATCTATGAGATATATCGGTTTTGTGCAAGATTGATTGGATCAGTCGCACTCGGGGTGGATGGAAGATCGGGTGGGAGATGATCGATGAGATTGGTCAGATCTACAAAGGGACTAGATTTGGGTAAGTGTTTTATGCAATGATGAAATCTATGGTTCGGAATGTAGATGAGATCTACGATTTCAGAAAAAAATCGATGATTCGGAGTGTTTTATCCATGGATCCATTGTTCTAAATGTTTTATCCGCCCTATCATAGTGCCTTAGAGGTTGTTGTGGGTTTTGCAATGTAACACCCCAGGATCAGGGCTAAAAAACCCCAGACCTCCGTTTGAAATAAGCTTAACCTTGAGCTCGAGAATATCCAGTGAAGAATCGGTAACACAGCAGTGACCCTATGACACAAAATTTATTACAGCAAGCTCATAACTGAGCAGAGAACCAAAATATTACAAGCAGAGGCCACTGACCACAAACATCAACCAACGGAAGGCAAATTATGCTATTAAGTATAGAAAACTTAACAAATGGCCAAAGAGGCCTGGAGCATAACGATGATGTCCCAGCCCATAGATTCTAGGCTACCGGCCGGGATACCCAAGCTACTCGTCGATGTCGATGTAGTACAGAACTCGTCTTCAGGTGAACACTTACTCTGCCAAAAGTATCAACAAAGCAAGGGTGAGTACAGGGTGTACTCCGCAAGACTTCTGGCTAGTGGAGTTGTTTTGCATAAAGCCATCTTTTAAAAAAATAAGAGGGGAAGAAGCTCGTCTAGTTAGAGTATTTTAAAAGGGGATAAGAGATCGACGTCTCCGAAATATTGATCATCATCTTTTGATATCCACCGAATCATCATCATATGAACTAGGATCACCCCCTCGTACCCATGAGGAAGCATCCTTAATCACACGTTGATCTGCCAAGTTTTATGATTAGGTTCAAGTTCTCTATGATATTGAGTCCGGTCGCCAAGTCGTTCATAACCGTGAACACGGCTTTTCGAAAAGATTAATACCTTGCAGGGGTGTACAACTTCACCCACACATACTAACCTTCTCTTAATGCCACTAGTAATAGCCCTCTTCCTTGGAAGGCCGGCCGAAGGTGGTTAGACACGACCTTTACCTTGCTTTCGCCGAGACCATGAGTCATGCAATAAGTATGGTTCCGCCATAACGGGTCAAATCCCGAAGCCGGTACTTAAAGATGTGAGGCGAGGTTTGTTTACCCAGGGCGCTATCTACCCCAAGCAACCTCTGCCACACTTACCTACCTGTTATGATTTCACCAACTTCACCCGGCAAATCTTTCAAAAGATTTTCTATGCATATGTCGAATGGAACGCTCGAACTATGTGACTCATGGAATCTACTAGGCAAGTTAGTCAGTCATGAGGTTGTCGAGGCCCCATGTGGTTGCACGCTCGTCTTGGTTCCAAAGGCAAGAACTCAGGTCCTAGTGATGGCGAGCATGGGACTAGAAAAACCACATCCCACCGTGGCCTCCCATACCAGCCTTAGCATGTTTAACTCATATCACCAATCTCATAACATCACTTTCTCATGTCATACTAGATTCTCTGCATCTGATACATCATCTAGATGGACCAGACTCAACAGCTATGCATGGCTAAGAAGACACGAATAAGAGCTCTAGTAGTGCACACAAGCCAAACCTAGTTATGCTAGGAGTAGTGGATAAGGCAATATAAGCTCAAATGGAGTAATGCAATAGATAGGATACTCTATCTATCGATAAAAGACCACAGTAGAATCGTATGCATCATGGCAGGAATTGAAATGCTTTCGCAAAACATAGGATTATATCATGGTGGGGCTATGCTTTCCTTTGCCAATTGATGAAAGATAAGCAGATCTAAGGGAGCCTTGTACTTGACTTGATTATAGTTGGTCAAGTATTGTTCGTCGATCTTCGATCTTCGATGGTCTTGATCTCTGTCTTTGATCTCGATCTCGATATCGTATTCTACCGGAAAGAACAAATTCACCGGAAATAAAGGGAAACAATCAACACATGGCATCGATGCAATGCTCAAGCAATGATGATGATATAATAAGTTAAAGTGCATTTGAATGTAACCCTAAAGCATGCTCGACAAATTAATCGGGGTTCCGAGGGGCGCAAACCCTAATTCAGGAAAACTCCAGAATCTTATGAGAGGGGTTGATTAGTGTTCTAATTAAACTTGTCATGTAAGTTGCTTAACAATGCATGATTATAGCTTAAATAGATAGGTCTCATTTTTCTAAACATTTTAGTATATTATACATATTTTCTGAATTACAGATTAAAAGTTATTGAATTTACAATATCTAAAACAATTTCTGAAATTATTAAACTTTTCTTAATTTAATTAAATCTGGAATTATTTTTTACACTCAGGCTGGGATAGCCACAATCACAGACAGGTTGGCCTCTGGACACCTCAGCAGACACACACGCGAAAATGGGCTCAGGGCATTTTCACCGGGGCAGAGGTTACCCACTGGGGCTGGCAGGTGGGGCCGAGGCCACGCAGACAGCACGTGGGCGCCACGCAGGAGCCACGTCGGCTCGCCGGCCAACGGGCCAGACGACGGTGGCAGGCGGTGGAGGAAGGCATGCGCGCTTGCGTGGATGGGGGTGTTGGAGAGAGGGCGACACGGTCGACCTAAAGATGGTGGCACTGCTGCGGAACGCACGCTGAGCGGCAGGGAGTAGATGGGCCGGCCTGGGCTGCGGCCTGAGAGGGTTTTGGTACAGTTTTTTTCAGAAAAACCTTTTTCCTTTTCTGATTTAGGTTTGCTATTATATTTTTCATTTCAAATCTGTTTTGAACATTCCAAAAATACCAGGAGTTTGTATAAAATATATAAAACATTGTGGGGCCCTTTTATTCCTTTTGGGATCCAATTATTTTTGTACTTTTTCAAATTCAAACCATTTTGAATGCTTTTCAGATAGAGAGGAAAACTAGGGTTTTAGGGTTTTGCATTTATTTTCTCTTTGCATGTATTTTCATGTTATGATCCTAATGAATGCGCAAACAACCCTAATTACTATTTAGCTAGAACTGGAGTGTTACATACAATGTTGGTAGATATGGTATCTATGCATAACTTGTTTTTACAAGAAGTTGTGAATGGTATGGTTCATGTACATGTGATGTTTATGTGTAAACCATACGTGATCTGCGTATCATGGGTTTTTCAGCTGGCTGGATCCTAAGCATGTGATGCCATATTATTTAATATTCCTTAGTGCTAGTGTAGCATGTTTGGAGGACTTGAAGGACACAGCAACCAAAGGCATGACGAACGGGTTCATGGAGATGGAGATCACCATGATGAGAGCCATACCATTTCATATTCTAATTAGATTATTTGTGATATTTTTATGTCTCTAGTTTTACCTCTATTAGATAGTTGGTAAACTTTAATCCCTCAAATAAGTTCTAGTCGGTCTCCCCGCCAGTGTCGCACCATCACAAGTCGGACATTCTTGGTTAGTGGGCTCATAAAATTGAGGTGCTGCCAATTCATTTCGACTAGGTGGGTTCGAGTCAGACTCTTACACGTGGAAGCACTTGGTAAGCTAGACAGGTGTATCACAATAGTTGCATGGCTTGGGGAGAGGTCGGTCGTAGCTAGGGCATGAGATGCCACTCGACCAACAGGAGTCGCATGAGATGCGATTGGCAAGGAGTTTCCTACCTAGATCACTTGATGGCTAGCGGTGATGCTAAAGCTCACTAGTCAACTTTCTTATTTAGGATCCTAAATCACTAAGTAACCATCAGAGGAGTGTTGGTTCTAGTGGGAGAATAAGTATTAAAGTGTTTAATACGCTTGCCCTTTTATGAATACATGTCTTAAGTGTCATTGCATTTTCTGTTGTAGATAATGGCACCTAGTAGCAGTCTCCCTCACATATTAGATTTTTCTTTGGGAACCATTCTGGAGAAACATAAACTAAATGACACTAATATAACCAACTGGTACCAAAATCGAAAAATTGTTCTCAAGCATGAAAAGAAGGACCGAGTTCAAGATAGCCCACTTCCAGATGAGCCAGATGAGAATGCAAGTGTTGTTGTTGTTACCAATGCCTATCGTCGGACCAAGGATGAGCCCATAGAAATTAGCTACCTTATGCTCTCTTACATGGAACCGAACTTGCAGTAATAGTTCGAGAATGCTGAGGCATACGATATGATCAAAAGTCTCAAAAGTATGTTCCACGCACAGGCTAAGACTGAGAGGTATCTTGTCTCTCAAGCTTTGCTGAGTTGTAAGCTTAAGAATGGCGATCCAATGAGTTCGCATGTAATCAAGATGGTTGGTTATGTGCATTCTTTGGATAGGCTTGGCTACCCCATTAGCGAAGAGTTCGCTATAGACATAATTCTGAACTCTCTTCCTAGTGTTTATGGTTAGTTCATATCAAACTACCACATGTATGGTATGGATAAGAAGCTCACTGAATCGCAAGGGATGCTCAAGCAGGTAGAGGCTAATCTCAAGAAAGGTACCAATCAAGTATCGATGGTGCAGAATAAGGCTAAGTTCAAGAAGAGTTCTTGGACTAAGAAAACAAAGACTAAGTCAGGAGGTAACGCTCATGATTCGATCCCAAGCGCTTCCTCAGGGACTAAGTCTAGATTCACTTGCTTCTATTGCAAGGATGATGGCCACTGGAAGAGGTAATGCAACAAGTATTTGGCTGAAAAAGCCAAGAGCGGAGGTGTGAATTCCGGCTCAGGTACAATTGTGTGCAATGTTATAGACATTTATCTTGCTGATGCACCTGGTAGTTCTTGCGTATATGATACCAGACCAGTCATTCATATCTGCAACTCGTTGCAGGGACTGGTAAGAACTAGGAGTGTAGCAAGGGGTGAGGTTGACATTTGGGTCGGCAATAAAGCAAGAGTTGCTGCACTGGAACTCGGAAAGATGCAACTTAATTTACCTTCTAGATTCTTAATGGAACTAAATAATTGTCATTATGTTCCAGTGCTTAGTCGAAACATCATTTCTACCTCATGTTTGATTAGACAAGTCTATGAGTCTAATATTAAGAACAATGGTTGTTCTATATATTTGAATGATATGTTTCAAGTCTTTGCCCCTGTCCAGGACAAGTTATTTGTTTTGAATCATGATGGTGGGTCAGTTTATAACATAAATGTTAAAAGGTTAAAACCAAATGATCTAAATATGACTTACTTTTGGCATTGTCGGCTTGGTCATATAAGTTGGAAACGCATGAATAAGCTCCATGAACATGGGCTCCTAACTTTGTTTGACTTGGATTCGTTCGAGACATGCGAATATTGCCTGCTTGGCAAAATGACCAAGACACCTTTTACAAAGAGTTGTGAAAGGGCGTATGACTTGTTGGGACTAGTACATAGTGATGTATGTGGTCCAATGAGAACGGTAACCAGGGGTGGCTATGAGTACTTCATTACCCTGACTAATGATTTGAGTAGATATGGATATATCTACTTGATGAAACATAAGTTGGAAGCCTTTTAAAAGTTCAAAGAAACTCTAGAATGAAGTACATAATCAACTGAGCAAGAAAATAAAGTTTCTTCGGTTGGACCGAGAAGGCGAGTACAGGAGCCAGGAGTTTGATAACCATCTGAAGAGCTGTGGAATAGTTCCTTAGCTCACTCCGCCGAGAACACCACAAAGGAATGGTGTCTCGGAATGGCAGAATCGGGCCTTGTTAGACATGGTACGATCAATGATGAGTCGGACAGATCCACCTTATCATTTTGGCGTTATTGTCTAGAAACTGCAGCTTTCACACTAAACAGAGTACCATCAAACTCGGTAGAGAATACACCGCATGAGATGTGGACGGGCCAAAAGCAAAGATCGTCTTTTCTTAAGATTTGGGGTTGTGAAGCATTTATCAAGCGACTTACGTCATACAAGCTTACAGCCTTATCAGATAAGTGTATTTTTGTGGGGGTATCCAATGGAAACCTTGGGTTACTACTTCTACAACCGAGAAGAGGGCAAAGTGTTCGTCACTCGAAATGGTGTCTTCCTTGAGAAAGAGTTTCTCAGTTGGGGAGTTAGTGGGAGAACGTTGCGGCTCGAAGAAGTTCGAGAGGAATCAACTAGTAGCGTATCGGCAAAAGCCTTAGAGGTTGAGCCGGTCGTGGTAGCTAGGTGCAAATTGTTCATGATGTATATCTACCACTAGCAGCTGCACTTGAGCCACGAATATCTGCCAGATTGCAAAGTGTTCATGATGTATTACTATTAGACAGTGATGAACTGGCAACTTATTCGGAAGCGATGATGGATTCTGATTCTGAGTCATGTCTTGGAGCCATGAGATCCGAGTTAAAGTCCATGGATGAAAATCAAGTTTGGAACTTGGTTGATCTGCCAGACGGTGCAAGACTCGTTGAGTGCAAATGGGTCTTTAATAAGAAAACTGATATGGATGGAAATGTTTCTTTCTATAAATCACGGCTTGTCGTGAAGGGGTTCCGGCAGGTTCAAGGAGTTGACTACAATGAGACTTTCTCACCCGTGGCAATGCTTCAATCGGTTCCGATCATGTTAGCTATAGCAGCCTATTTCGATTATGAGATATGGCAAATAGATGTCAAAACGGCTTTCCTTACTCGAAATTTAACCAAGGACATATATATGATACAGCATGAGGGTTTTGTCGACAAGGCTAATGCTAAAATGTATGCAAACTTCAAAAATCCATTTATGGGTTGAAGCAAACATCTCGGAGTTGGAACATTCACTTTAAGGAGGTAGTTAAATAATTTGGCTTCATCAAGAGTGATCATGATTCTTGTTTATACAAGAATTTTAGTGGGAGAAAAGTAAACTTTCTAATCTTATATGTGGATGATATATTATTGATTGGAAATGATGTCCAGATGTTGCAAGAAAACAAGAAGTCATTGGAAAGGAGTTTCTCAATGAAGGACTTAGGTGAGGCAACTTATATTCTAGGAATCGGGATCTATAGAGATAGATCCAAGCGGCTCATTGGATTGAGTAAAAATACATATTTGGACAAAGTGTTGAAGAAGTTCAACATGGAATCGTCTAAGGAGGGGTTCTTACCAATGTCCCATGGTGTAAAACTAAGCAAGACACAGTGTCCTTTGACAATTTATGAGCGAAGTTGGATAAGTGATATTTTGTATGCTTCAGCAATCGGATCCATCATGTACGCCATGATTTGTATTAGGATAGATGTTTCCTATGCTCTAAGTGTTGTGAGCAGATACAAGGATGACCCTAGAGAAATCCATGGGGAAGCGGTGAAAACAATCCTTAAGTACCTCAGAAGGACTAAGGATGTGTTCCTAGTGTATGGGGGTGAGGATGAACTCAGTGTAAGGGGTTACACGGATGCGAGTTATCTCACTAATTCAGTTGATTCTCATTCACAATCTGGATACTTGTTATAGTAAATGGAGGGGCTATGAGATGGAAGATTTCCAAGCAAGAGACTGTGTCAGCATCTACAATAGAGGCTGAGTATATTTCTGCCTCGGAGGCAGCAAAGGAAGTTGTTTGGATGAGGAATTTCCTCATAGATCTTTGTGTGGTTTAGGGATCGTCCAATCCGTTTGATGTGTATTGTGACAACAATGGTGCTATTGCACAAGCCAAGGAACCTAGAAAACACCATAAGAACAAACATATACTCATGCGATACCACCTAATTCGACAGTTTGTGGATCAAGGTGATATCAAGTTATGCAAGGTACACACGGATGCAAATGTTGTTGATCCGTTGACAAAGCCACTTCCACAACCTAAGCATGAGGCGCACACAAGAGAAATGGGAATTAGATGCCTAGACATGTGTTGTAGGAATGTTTGACTCTAGTGGAGGTGGGAGACTATTGGGAATATACCCTAGAGGCAATCATGTGCGATAGTATTCCCCAGAGTATTCATAAAGTTATTAAGTTGTCCCTTGTGTGAACATTTCATATGTATCATCGAATATGTGATTTAGTTGTGGAACTATATATTCATGTTGTTCTTACAAGATGTCATTGGTCATTGAGGTTGTGCTGGACACACAACTTAGACTAATGTGAAGTTGTCTTGATGACTAGGTTCCACTTGTCATGGGCATGGTGATGCTATTCCAACTTTCACGGACTCGGATAAAGAGTTTAGCGAGTCAGACCGACCCACTGTTGAGATGCAACGAGGATGATTTCAATTGCAGTGGCATACAATGGAATCCTTTGACGTGATGTGATTGCATGATCCGAGTTGTGGATCGCCAACTTAGGTTCTATCAAATGATGTTCCTTCAATGGGTAGTTAGAAAGGTAGTGTTCGGGTTGGTTGTGAATCAAGATGCGTGACATGTATTTCGAAGATGGGATTTGCCCCTCTGTAATGGAGAGATATTCTCTGGTCTTTCTCGTCTGGTTTGATTCGGGTGCATGGCCATGCGGTTAAGTGTTAAATGAGGAGTCGGACTTAGAGTTAGTCAAGTGAATTGTATATCATGGAACGAGAATAGGGTTAAGCTATTAAAGGGATGGAAACTACTCGCCTATAGCTTGACAAGGTATATCGTGTGGCAAAGGGACTTGGAAAAAATTCATATTGAAGGTTTGTCTTTTGGACTTTACGTCATTTGGGAGATGACACGTCTTGTTATAGGCCGCTACCATCTATCGACTTGAGACCAACTGTTCATGGGAGTGAGTGAGACTAAAATCCATGACGAGATACTTGGAGGTGTAGCTCATGTCATGTCCATGTGTTCGTGAACCTACAGGGTCACACACTTAAGGGTAAGGAGCACATGTGGATGTGATCCATGTGGTAGTTGGTTTACAGCCTAGATGGGCCTCAAGAGTTGAGCCCAACTAGGTGTGCATATAAGTGGAGCGACAAGGGATAGTCCCTGACCTAGCCGTCACCTTCTCCTCTCACAAATCGGGTTAGACAGGATCTAGCAGTCCCCTGCCCTTGCTCCTGCCTGTACGTGTGGATACCGGTAGAGGCGTTGCACGTGCGCGCTGTGGACAACGGGATATGGCAAAGGAGTTCGTGGGGATCCGAAGGATCTGTTCGTGATATTGATCGGTACTGCATCACCTAGCGCGCTTCATTGATAATCTTTACCTAGGCGTGCAGTGGTAAATCTCGTGTCCTATTAACTGACCTGGAGCTTGGGAGCACCGCGTTAGATAAAAGTTTTGTTTATAGGCCCGTGGACCAACATCTCATACTATTGGTATCTGACTAGTAAGTAATGCAACTACAATTGAAGGGTTAACTAAAACTGCACACTACTTATGATTCAAGATTACTCATGCTATCTTTACCTGACTAGTAAGTGCTACTACTATAATGGAATGAATAAAATTGCCAACTGTGTGAGTTTCCTCGTTATGATTTCCTCATTTAGTCTCGAGGGGAAATACCAGGGTGGGTATGTTTGGTGGTAGTATCAGGTTGGATCTGGATAGGTCTTTCTTACCCCTATCTGATAGTCGTCATTCGTATCGAGTCTCTATAGGTTGTTTAGTGCATGCTGCTCCACAACTTTAGTCCACCATACCTATGTAGGCGAGGTCCGCCGAATTCTAAGTCTCACCATGTACTGACCTCAGTACTGACCGCACTCTTTTTCCTTTTCCCTTTGTCGGCACCCCTTTTTTTAGCAGGTTTGATATCAACATCGTTAGCAGGGTTACCCTTCCAGCTTGGCCTGGGCAGGGTTATGGACGCCATTGGTAATTCTTCAGGGCTCTTAGCCCCATTTGCATCTTATCCATACTCGGATGTTGTATAGTTTTCAAGGTGATTTGGATCTTTGTAGTGTATATTTGTATTCTTGACGCATGGAGTTGTGTTGTATACATCTGTTCTATGGGCTCCATCATAGACTAATGTGTAATTTTATTACTTCATTTTCCACCCGCACGAAACTGCCTGGTGGGAACCTTTGAATCGTTTCTATATGGGTTTGGCGGTGATCGCTAATATTTGCATAGGGTTGATTCGAGGGTGTTACAAGCTCCCTAGCCCCAAGGTAGTGATCACTGTCGCCGGTTTCTACAAGCGATCAATTGAGTGCACCTCTGACGGATCCAAGCTGGCCGAGGCGATGATCTTCACGAAAGAAAAATTCATCATCCAGCAAAATGTGGCACTGGCGCAAGCCGAAATGCCGGCTGGCGGATCAAAGCCAACCGGTGAGACGCAATTCAAGCCAGCTAAGGGCGCCAAGAAGATTTTGCTTGACGAGGCCGAGCCGGACAAGCTCGTCCTGGTGGGAACCGGCCTCGATAGAAAATAGGAAAGCGTGCTTGTCGACTTCCTCCGTGAGAATCGAGATATGTTTGCATAGTCCCCAAAGGACATGTCAAGTGTTCAGAGGGATCTTGCCAAGTACTCTCTTCATGTTCAGCCGAATGCGAAGCCGGTCAAGAAATGTCTCCACCGCTTCATTGAAGAGAAAAGGAAGGCAATTGGGGAGGAGATCACCCAGATCCTTGCAGCCGGGTTCATCATGGAAGTATACCACCTAGATTGGTTAGCAAACCTGGTGATGGTACTGAAGAAGAAGACATGGAGCATGTGTGTCGATTACACCAGCCGAAACAAGGCCTGCCCCAAAGATCCCTTCGCCCTACCCCGGATAGATCAAGTGATCGACTCCATGGCCACCTGGTGCCCGTTATCCTTTATGGACGCCTATTCAGGCTACCACCAGATTAAGTTGAATCCTGCGGATCAAATACAAATAGCCTACATTACCCTGTATGAGGCTTATTGTTATACCACCATACCATTCGGTTTGAAAAATGCAGGTGAAAACTACTAGCGTTGCATGTAGAAATGTCTGCAGATGCAAATTGGGAGAAACATACACGCTTACGTTGATGATGTGGTGGTGAAGATAAAATAGCAAGGCATGATCCCCGAGGACCTGAAGGAATTTTTCATGAACCTCTGCCGGTTCCAGATGAAGTTAAACACGGAGAAATGCGTCTTCGGTGTCCCGTCCGGTCAACTCCTAGGTTTCCTCGTCTCATAAAGAGGGATCGAGGCCAACCCGGATAAGATAGGCACAATCAAGCACATGCAGCCGCCGCAAAATGGTGTGACGTGCAAAAGTTTGCCGGATGCTCGGCCTCTCTCAACCGGTGCGTCAGCCAGCTGGGCGAGAAAGCACTCCCGCTGTACTAGCACATGAAGAAAACCAACCAGTTTGTCTAGTCAGCCTAGGTGACTGCGGACCTCCACCGCCTCAAGAGAATGCTCTCCACTCCACCTGTCCTGGCAGCTTCGGTTGCGAAGGAGCCGATGCTGATGTACCCAGCCATCAACTAGGTTTTTAGTGTTGTGCTCGTGGTAGAGAGGCCAAAAGAGGGGAAGGCGCGGTTGGTTCAGCGCCCAGTGTTATCTGAGCGAAGTACTCTTTCTCTCAAAGCAGAAGTATCCCACTACCATAAGCTGGTCTATGGCTTTTACATGGCCGCTAAGAAACTGAATCATTACTTCTATGAGCAATCCATCCGGGTGGTGTTCATGGCCCCACTCTCTGAAATCATCGGCAGCAAGGACGCCACTGGTCGGGTGGCGAAATGGGCCATCGAGCTAATGGCCCACTGCATCTAGTATGATCCAAGAATAGCAATCAAGTCCCAGGGCCTAACTCACTTCCTAGTCGACTGGGCGGAACCTAGTACATGACACCGGCTCCCGACTCCACACACTAGAAGCTACACTTCGATGGCTCCAAGATGCGCGAAGCCTTGGGAGACGACATCATCATAACCTCTCAAAAGGGAGACTGAATGGATTACATGCTGCAAATCCACTTCTCTGCGTCTAACAATGTCACCAAATACGAAGCACTCATACACGGGCTACGACTGGCAAAAGTAATCTACATCCACCAGATCGTTTGCTTCCGGGATTTGGATCTGTTGGTACGGCAAGTTTTAGGTGATTGGGGCGCAAGGGATGCAAATATGGCCTATACCATTCCTTCGTCCACTAGATGTGTGCTTATTTTGAGGGATGTGAATTCCATCATGTTCCTCGAGCCAACAATGAAGTTGCCGATGTGCTCGCACGAGTATGATCAATAAGACAAGCCATCCCGCCAGGAATATCTCTAGAGCACCTCCATAAGCCTTCCATCTAGCCGTCCCGAGAATTCGAGTCGATCATCCTAGAAGAAAACCCGGGGCTGCCGGCTTCTAGGACAAGAAGCCGCCAAAGAAGGTCACGGGGTTTCCCAATCGAAGACCCCACCACCCCCTGCTCTCTCCAGTTGCCTGGGGCTGTCGGCTCCTCCCTTCCACCCGGTTAACCACCCAACAAACCCGACCTGCCAAAAGAAGAAGAGGTACAGCTAGTCGTCCATACCATGTTCGCCATCCGGGAGACCCCATCATGGGCCAAGCCCTTCATCGATATCATTGCGAGACGCAAACTCCTGGATTAAGAAGTGGAAAAAAGGCAGATCATGCGTCGAACCCACGCGTACACCATCATCAACAACGAGCTATAAAAGCGTACACCATGCAGGCCAAGAGGAAGGCATCCAGGTGCTCGTGGATATCCATCAAGGAGACTGCGTACACCATGCTTCATCAAGAGCCATAGTAGCCAAGGCATTTTTCCATGGTTTCTACTAGTCAACTGCACTAGGCGATGCCGAAGAAATGGTGCGTGCATGCAATGGTTGCCAATGTTTCAGTTAGTAGATGCACACACCGGCTGCAGTACTCAAGATGATCCCCATCACCTGGTCATTCGCCATCTAGGACTCGATACCTTCTGCCTCTTCAAGACCGCACGATCCGGCATTACATATCTCCTAGTAGAGGTGGACAAGTTCACCAAGTGGATCAAAGCAAATCCCATGAAGAAACTGGACAAACCCCATTAGATGGGTTTGGTGCTCTTAAAGTATGCCATTGACTATGTTTGTGGAGCAAGCTTTCTAGGATAGTTTTAGCTTTAGACACAGTTTTACTCATAAATGCACCCCCCGCAGCAGAAAAATAGAATGCTTCTTACATGATATTTAGGCCATTATAAAAAGAATGCAATATGGTCCATTCATTTACTCCATGTGATGGTCAAGATCTAAGCATGTTTTTAACTCTCTCCCAAGTTGTTGGTACATGTTCATTATCATTTTTTCTAAATGATAGGATACTATTTCTATTTTGTAGGATCATAATAGGTGGATAGTATTTCTTAATGAAAGCTTCTTTTAAGTCATCCCAAGAGTTTATACTAGCAGTAGGAAGTGATAATAACCATTCTTTATCTCTAGCTCTTAGTGAAAATGGAAATAGTTTAAGTTTGACAATGTCATTTTACACATTTTTAAACTTTTGCATATCACAAATTTGATAGAAATCATGTAAATGTATAGAACCATCCTCGCTAGTACTCCCCCCAAATTGTTCTATATTTATAAAATTTAAAAGACCAGGACTTACTTCAAAACTTTCAACAATAATTATAGGAGTAGTAATAGGTATATCTAGGAATTGATCATTAGGGGTGTTTATGAACTCACAAAGTTTTGTTCCTCTTTCTCCCATGTTTGCAAATAAAAAAATTATACTAATTTTTATGTGTTTTTGTGTTTTAAGGAAAACTTAAAAAGACTAAAGACAAGACAAAATAAAATACTTTAAAAATCTAAAGGAGAATAAAAAGCTCACAGTGGTGCAACCTCCCCAAGCTTGGGTTGTTGCACAAGTTGATGAAGATGATGGTGCTAGAAGATGTCTAGCAGTTGCAATGGGAAATAACTTGCTCTACAAACTTGATGAGGATGCAGTTGTGATGTACCTTCGCCAATTACCCGGAACGGCACAAGAAAATTGTCTTGATGGCAACAAAGGCTACCACTTTTCATTGGGACTCCAAGTGCAGAGTGTTGCAGCAAGCTTCTTTTCCCCACAAGGGTGACTCGGGAGGTTTATATCGAACTCTCGGGGAATTGGCTATGGAGGATTTTTTCTCCTCTTCAAGAAACCTATAAGGTAAAATAAAATGTCTTGTGTCCCCAACTGCACCAAGTGGTTTTCAAGCACAAGGTTTCATATTAGTAATATGAAATAAAATACAAAACAAAGTAAACTAAAGAAAATAAATATAAAGTAATGCTAACTAGATGATATGGAAGTCAGTTGAGTTATTTTTTGTTTTTTATGAGTGATTGCAAATAAGGAAAGTATTTTTGTATTTTCAAAATAATTAATTTCTGAAAATAAAAAGGATAGTAGATGCAATATTTAGGTGTTTCTTATGATAAAAATCGGACCGGGTTCATGGGTTAACTTGTCTACTCTCTTTTTAGGCTGTGGTGATCACAAAACAATTCATCAATGATAAAGACTCATGGAATTTTCTATATGTGCTTGATAAAAGAATTAATATGGGCATCACCTTCTAATATTGAGATGGAATACATCTCTATCTCTTATACTCCTCAAGAAAGGGAAATCTCCATGCAATCTTGAATTAGGAACAAATCAGAGTATAGCTTTAAGCAATAGTACATGATGTTTGAAACACAAATATGCTACCTTGATCTAACAAGGTTATCACTGTGTCACGTGATAACTATAGAACATGATTTAACTTTATCCCTAGTGAGGCAGCAAAAGAAAGGTAAAACTCAAAGTAGATATTGAATAGTATTTCTCATAATTCAGTCTCCACCCCCATGCTACTCCATCTAACACACACTTCTCCCCATACAAGTTCTTGCATACAAGTTGGATAAAAACAAGCAATTGAGAACAGGGTGCATGATATGCATCTATCAAAATATCGTACACAAAATAGATACCAATCTCAAATATCAAATCATAGAACAAAGATCCACCACATAGGAATTGCAAATATGACCATAATCATGTAGAGTAGCTCATATGGTACTACATGTATGAAGAAAGAGAGAGAAATAGATCAAGCTACTTCCACAAACCGATAGCCCGGCGGTGGACTACTCCCTCTTCATCATGGTGACGATGCTAGAGATGCTGAAGAGGGTGGAGATCTCCCCGGAGGTGGCTTCGGTGGAGTTTCCCCTCCAATCTTTGTCGGATCTAACTCTGTCTGGTGGTGTTTTCGTCTTTGGTGTGTTCTAGTGTCTCTCGTCTCGAGGACGCCCTGGGGGTCCTTATATAGGGATTTTTAGTTCAAGACAAGTCCATGGGTGAAAGAATCGAGGCAATTGGACGGCCGAGGAGGAAATGAGCATGGGTGGCGCACGCACCAGGCATGGGTGCACCACCTAGGCTCGTTTGGTCTTCCTGGTGATATTCTCGTGCTCCAAATGCTTCTCGTGGATAAATATTGGCATTCCCAAAATTTCAGGTTCATTTGACTTCATGAAGGTCCCGAAACATCAAAAACATTGAAAACATAGTTTTTCTGCCCTACAGGGTTATAACCAAAATAAAAGGGATCATTGGTAAATCCCCAAAAATAAATATAAACAGGGATATAACATAATATATGATGCAAATATATGGGAAAACATGTTAAAAAACTATAAAGTTCATGTATGCATTTTACATGCATCAGCTTCCTACGTTATTCTCTGAGCTCACAGTCTCTTCTGCTCTTCGATTTTCCCCTCCATTTCGAGCAATATTCTTCGTAGTAATGGTACTACTTTATTTACAAAAAAGCATTCCTCTCACTAGGAAAATTTAGATTGTCTCTTTTCCTAATACTTCTTGAAAACTCCCCTTGGCAACATTATTTACCATGCCAAGAAGCACCAATCTACAAAATATGAGAAAATTATCATTAACATGATGTTTGATATGACCATTGATACGTGACATGATAGGACATCATGCGTAAATTTTCGTTTTTCCTTTAATTCATGTCATCGTTTTCAAAACGGGTTCAACACTACTAGAGAAAATGCTATAGGAGACATGCTTATAGGAGGCACATTTAGACCATATGCGCCTCCTATAAAATAGGCGAGGCACACTTCCTTTTCATGCGCCTCTAGTATACAAATAGGCGAGGCGCATATGATAAGAATGCGCCTCCTATAATCCTTGTACGGACGAAATCAAGCAGCCACAGATTATGCGAGACGCATTCTAATCATATGTGCCTCCTATATATCAGATATGCAAGGCGCGTATAGGCAAAATGCGCCTCGCATAAGCTGCGTGGGCCCAGATGAAAATCGGTGGTCGAATATGCGAGGCGCATATAGTCATATATGCCTCCTATACTTACAATATGCGAGGCATATATCCTCATATGCGCCTCCTATATGCTGCCAGCCCCACCCCATCTCCTATGCCTCATCCACCACTAACACCGTCCCGCGACACGATGGAACCCTAGCCGCAATCTCTAATCCATGTTCTGTCCGCTGATGCAGTGGACAATGGCCTGGCTTC
Source organism: Avena sativa (assembly GCA_916181665.1). NCBI lineage: Eukaryota > Viridiplantae > Streptophyta > Magnoliopsida > Poales > Poaceae > Avena > Avena sativa. The sequence continues at coordinate 182,423,870 of OV702281.1, forward strand.
CGTGGCAGCGCACCGCCCGTAGCAGGAGCAACTCTACATCGGCACGGAGGAGTCCCTCGCCGCCGGCGAGAGTAACGGTACATCGGCACGGCGGCGCCCCTCGCCCCCGATGGGCTCTCTGGCGTTGTCAGCAAGACCTGCGCCGCGCCAATCGCCCGCCTCACCATCCTCTTCCAGGTAAACAACTTCTCTAACCCCCCTTCCGCCCTCAAGCGCTCTCCTATGTACGGATTGGGGAGCTCAGAGGGGCATGGGGATACTAATTTAGAAGATGAATTTCTTGGATTTTGCGTGAGCTTGTTGCTCTGGTCGGGGATGATTTGAGCAGGGTGGAATTCCCCTATTAAATCAGTGAGATTTTGCAAGCCCGCTAAGCAATTGCGTTATTTGAGGAGGATATTGCCCTGCGGCACCTGAACTGTTCCTGCAGGATTATCAGCCTAATCTCTCAGAAACTGACCCTATTAGTTAAACGGACTTCACTGTGGGCAACTATCTTCCCAGGCTAATAGTGTAACAAATGTGTGTGTGAAGACAATATTGTCAAGTTCAACAAGCTTAGCACAAGCTTAGCTGTGGATCACACCGCACACCAAGACAGACATATGCACGAACTAGCAAGGTGTGTACTGTTTAGTTAATCTAGAGATACAAATTTGATATCTATTTACCTAATGTACGATTGTTTTAAGTTCAGGTCATCTTCCACAGAACCTTTAACACTCTTCCACATATGAACAATGTAACTACAAATATTCACAATTGATAAGATTTTCCTGACCTCGATTATTCAGCAGGTTGTGGATATATGAAATACTCCTATGTCAGACAACACTAGCTTATCCACTACATTTTCCGAACAACCTGTATTTACAAGACCAATATGACCATTTTATATCATTTTCTTCTAAAGATTGCTCAGTTCGTAAAAAAATTGTGTTAAAATTTGTTTGATAGAAAAAACACAACTTCCCACGAATGGACTGTCCGTGGATGTTGCAAATGCAGTTACAATGAAAATATAAAAAAGGTGAATAACAACCTCAGATTTATCAAACACCTTATCTCTTATCAAGATCCTCTCATATCCATCCTTTTAAATTCTTGAGTTTGAGATGTGGTTCCACCTTATTCCTTATTTTCCTACACACCATATGTTTGATGCAGTGCCTAAAGTATTTCTTAGTGATGTGTTCAGATTATTCAGAGTGGAAAGATTTTTCTTACCTTGGTTCTTCTGATTTCATGACGTTAAGCAATCGGCAGTCAAGTGTATATTCGGAGTCATCTTTTGGTCTATACTTTAATGCTTCGCTTGATAACCGTATTAGAATTGAAGATCATTCTTCCTGTTGTGTAATACTTTCTACACTGAATCATGCAAAGGATTGTATACAGGTCCTAGGACCACGTTATTGGTAAGCCGTAATTTCTACTAAGATTTTTTTTTAGTTGGGACTCCACCTTGTTTCCTTTGTTCAACTATGGAATAGATGGGGCATTGGATAGGGACATGATTATTTCCTTCACATAGGTAGCAAGTAGCTTGAGAGGTGGGACATTGACCAACTGGATGCTTCTCTTCACAGTTGGGGCATTGATCTCCATGCTCCTTGGAAGTGTGATCCTTGTCTCCACAAATATTGCAAGCTTTGGTTCCTTCTAGAATTACATCTTTGTCATCTTTTTTGTCATAAACTCCTTTGTAAAAGTTGCTTTCCATGTTGAGCATTTGATCTGTCACCTTATGCAACATCTGGGCTTGGTTTTCCAAAAATCCTTGCAGGGTTGGATCTTCCCCACTGGTGTTGGCTATGAATTGAGCTGTCGTTTGGTTCAACTGGTTTTGGGTTGCTATGAGTTCTTTCATGTGGTCCTCTTGGTTGGTGTTGTTGTCATCAACCTAGATGTTGGAGTCTCTTGGAGTAGTCATCTGTTTGGGTTGAATTGAGATTAGAATAGGCAAAACATCTCTAAGGAAATCATTCTATTCACACACATCACAATTCATTCAAGCAATGTGCAAGCAATCACAAACAAATACACCTTTCAAACACAAGTTTCCAAGCATATTCTTAGGCAACCAAAAATATTTTTGTTACACCACATAAGTTGGTGGGTTTGACTTAAACAAAATATGGTGGTCCATCTATATGGTTCACTTGAGATCTTTCCTTCCTCCTTTTTGGTTGTTTGATCTTGCATGAGATCATGGTTTCCTTGGGAAAACTCTTGGTCACAGAAATTTTAAAGGTGATGATGGCTCCTTCCAAGTTGTGTTTCCTTAGTCTCCATATCTTGAGCAACATTTCTTGTCTCACTTGTCCTTAGTGATATCCAAGGTTGAGGTCCTTGGTGAATATGCTGAAGATGTTGAAGTCATTAGAGTTGAAGAAGTCCTTTGTACATGGTGAAGTCTTTGGCCATGGGGTAGGCTTTTCCATCAAGTTTGAAAATAGAAAAGATGTAGAATCAAAACCAAAATGTTTGAGGAAAGAGTTTTACAAGATTGTTTGTAAATAAGTTTTGGAACAAATACAACTCTTATTTTTCTAAGGGTTTTGTCCAATCCTAGGGTTACAAATCCTACAGGCAACACAATGCTCTGATACCATCTATAAGATACCTCCTTTATAAAGGAAAAAGGATCCCTGTGATTGCAATGCTAGTCCCTGGATCAATAGCTAGCATCCACAGTTAAGATGTAATATCAAGAAACAAAGGTCATAATACAACTTTATAACCAGGAATAACATAATTTTATTACATATTACATAGCTCATTTGGCTATCACATTACATTGCAGCAGAATATCTATAAGCATGGGGTCCTTCATCTTCAAAGTGCCACAGGCAAACATGTTGGTTGTAGACTTTGTAATCCTAATCAATCATCTTCACTAATATCAAACAAACCTGCGACATAACAAGTTACAGCCACAAGGGTCAATACATTTGAATTTTATTGGCAAGTTTCACTACTATGTAGAAATAAGTGGATCCTATCATTACATGCATATTTGGCTAAGTAGGGTTTTAGGCTTATTTGCAGAAAGCAATAATTTATCCTATCTTTTCAAAACAGTTTTGATCTTTTTTCAAAATCTTTCTTAGCTCCTTGGTACACCCCAAGTGCTTCAGGTCTTTGTCAAAATCTCTTGAGCTCCTTGGTACACCCCAAGTGCTTCAAATCTTTTGTTGTCACTTTAAAGTTTTGATTTTAGAAATTGGAATGTCGAGATTTCCCATAGCTTCAGGACTTGTTGCTTAGTATTGTCCATAACCGGGGACATGGCTAAGTACTTAGAATTTTACCCTTCTGCAGAAGTTGTACACTTTACCCACATGACACACTCTCATCTTGTTGCCACCAGTGGCCGCTGGATAAGTACTCACCAAGATGGAGTACCGGCAGATTGAGAATGTGACGAAGTCTTTCCATAGGGTCCTCCCAATCTAGCTTGTCTACCAGGCACCAATGTAGGGTTCCAAGTTCCCTCATTTAGTTAACCTGAAGAGGCCAATACATGGGTCTTCCACAATGTAATTGACTAAGCTAGTGCCCATTTAGCATGTGGATGTACACGGAAGCCACTGTACGAGAAACATGTTCAATCTCTAAGTCCCTGGGTGGTTTTCTTCTAGTGCACAACAAAAAGAGATTGCCATATAAACATGGTTCCTCTTGTTGCCACCTTTTCCAAAACTTGAGTATCTTTGTCCACCCAGGTGGTTCATTGAGTACTTGTTTTATTATATAAAACATAAGTCTTTTCTCAACTTCATATAGTCTCAACATGTATCCTTTCTCCAAAAATATGGCAGGGCTAAGCATATTGCAACTACATTGTTTCCACTAAGGAATGTTTAAGGGTATCCTATTAGGATTTAGCATAGCATATAGTATAGAAATCCTTTTCATGCATGTTTCAAAAATCCACGAAGTATAATGAAAATAGTAGGACTTGGATGATAGTGACACTTGCATTTTTGCTAGGGGTTGTTGGTTCACTTCTTGATCTTGCTAATCTCACACTCTTCTAACTTCACTACAAGTCAATCAAGAAAACACAAATTCAACTAGCATTCCAAACAATAATCAAACAAATTAATCACTCATAAAATAATAGAAACTAAGTTATGCATGCAAGCATGCAAAAGATAGTTTTATTTGCAAAGGTGGTTTCTACTAGGCTCTACACCTTGTAAGGTTCAAAGTGGTGATTTTCTAAAGTGTCAAAGTCATTTGCAAAAGGGTTTTATCTATAAACCATTTTTTTAAATCCAATCATTATTTTATGTGGTGGAAAATGTCTTTATCAAACCATCAATTTTTATGTTGTTCACCAAATAATTTGTTAATTCCCAAAACTTGGTGTTTAGGGTCATTAGGTTTGAATCAAATCATTTTCCAAAAGGTTTTACTCAAAAATCATTTCCATAACAAAATCAACATTTTTATTTAACTAGAAATGAGCTAATTCAAATATTCAATCCTAAACTTCACAAAACACATTTTTAAATCCATAAGTTGGTTCCTAGGGTCAGTAGGTTTACAACTAACCATTTTGCAAAGATTTCAACCCCAAAATCATTTTGGAATAATTTTTATAACCTAAACAAGCATACAAATGTTTCTGAAAAAACAAACATTTTACTAGAAGCTTTTTACTAAACAAATTGCATGGTTGGCTAGGGCTTGTTCCACTGATTCCATTGGTATAAAATTTGCAAATTTTGGACGTGTGGATCAAAAGTTATGAGGTTTACAAATTTGCATCTAAATCAGATTCTAAAATCTGTTTTAAATCAGCTGGTGCCACACGGCGCAATACTACTGGTCGGTACCGGTTCGGTCGGATCGAGCTTGATGGACCGTAGGATCTAACTTAGATCGAGTGGCGCAGAGGCACACGATACCCCTTCGGTTAGATCTAATCGCAGCCGCAGGATTTTAATCGCACGACACACAGCACATGGGCCATGGACGGGCGGCGCTGGCGGCGGCAGGCGGCGGCGGCGGCGTGTCTGGCTACGGCGGAGCTGGTGCTAGAGGAAGCGAGGAAGACAGAGGAGGGTCTCACCGTGCTCGCAGGGTTGTGGTGAAGCTCAAGGCGTGGTCGGTTCGTCGAGGGGCGCACTGGAGTGGAGGGGATTGCTCGCCGGAGACGATGGCGGCGTCAGGCGGTTCTGGTGGTCGTCGAGGACGACGTTGCAGATTACCCTAAGACAAGATAGGGGCATGGTTAGAAGCGTGCTGTTCTAGAGAAGATGGGAGCATCATCGAGGAGTGCTGGGGCGAACGGAGGTTACCTGTGGAGTTCGCCGGAGTGTCAGTAAACGGTGGATGGCGCTCGGATGTTGTCGAAGCCGAGGCTCTGGGGCGAGCGCGGACGAACGGGATGCACAGGGAGAAGCTCCAGAGGCTGGGGATCACGGCCGTGTGCTTAGGGAGGCAAGGGGTGGTATCTACTGGCCGGAATTGCTTGCGGAACTCACCGGAGGCAGTGGCGATGCGAGGCGAAATTGTCGCAGCCTGGAGGCAGAGGGAAAGCAGGGTCTGAGGGGAATCAGAGAGGAGGCGAGGGCGTTTAAAACAGTGTGGTCGCGGGGTGGAGTAATGGTCGATGTTAACGCGAATTGATCGCCGGAGTAAATGGCAGGAAACGGCGAGGCGACGTGGTCAGGGGGAAGACGACGCTGAGGTGGCGTGGGGCCTGGGCGTCAGCGAAGGAGGGAAGTGTGCGGTGGGGTCCGTATGTCAGTCGCTGAGTGGGTAGATTCGCGAGTTCGAATCGTTTTCTACGGGGAGGAGGGGAGTTGGGCTAACTGGGCTCGTTGGGCTGGCCAGTTGGGCTGCTGTCTGATTCTATTTTTTTCTTTCTGAATGCCTTTTTCTTTTGTAATTGATTTTCTGTTTTGAATTTCAAACAACAAATCAAATCAAACTTTCACCAAACTTTGTATTGTGTTTAGTTCTGTTTAACAACACAAAACAAAGTCCAAAAAAAATAATATTTTTACTCTTTTTAGGATCCATTTATTAATTAAATAAAATAGTCCTAGTTATTAAATCAAAATAGGATTTGATTTATTTAAAACTCCCTTTGAAATCTAAATAAAACCAAAACACTTCAGTAGGTTTTATTTGAGAATATAAAATACTTGGAAAACTTATTTAAAATAATTTAACAAGTTTTGATGTTTAATTAAAATATTAAACCTTTATTTTTTATTAAAGTTGGATATTAAATCCTTATCGTTTTATTTAAATAAACCTTTACTATTTTTATCAAATAGAAATATTTTATTTCAAAGGCTTGGCCAAGTTTTAATTTGGCTCTATAAAATAACCTTATTTATATTTCTACCTTTTCATTTGAAAAACCAAATCTTTTTATTAAAAGATCCAAAATAGTAATTCCAAATATTTTTAGCTTTATTGTTTATTTATCTTTTGAAATCCCTTTAGGATTTTATTTGATCCAAATAGGTTTTGAAAGTTTCCAATTGGATTCAAAAAGTTTCTTCTCACCCTGAAAATCAACAAAGTTTTATTTTTATTCATTTATTTTTCACATTACAAGATTTGGAAAATCTTGGGATGTGACAGGCTACCACCCTTAAAATAAATCTCGTCCTGAGATTTGGGAAGGCTAGGGTTACAAGTAGGCTCAAAGCATCTAGGGTACTACCACCATTAAAATTTTCCATCTAAATTACATCTTGGTTTGCTTGGGATCTTGGGAAAGCTTCTCTGGGCAATCATCTGCATAGTGTCCTTTGTTTCCACACTTGGAACATGTGACAAGGCTAAGATCCTTCATAGGCTTGTTTATCTTGTGCTTCATCTTTTCTGGACAGTTGCTTGCATAATGTCCTTGGTTACCACAATTGAAACATGTGATGAGTTTGAGTTCTTCGCGTGTCTCTTGTGGACAGGTTGCTGCATAATGGCCTAGCTCTTTGCAATTCTTGCACCATACTTGGCCAATCTCTTTATACTTCTGTTTCTATGGACATTCACTGGAATAGTGTCCCATTTCTTTACAATGATGACATTGCACATGGCTTTTGTCCTTCTTTTTCTTGGGTTTCTCCAAAGCTAGGAGTGCATCTAGTTCATGTTGTTCATATGTTATCTTGTAGGTAGGAATGTACACTTGTTTCTTGGACCTTCTATTGCTTCTTGGAAAATTCATATGTCTCTTCCTTGGTCCTTTAAATTGGGTTGTATTGCATGGAGGTATAAGTGGAGATTTTCCTTTGTCCTCATCCTTCTTGGTAGACTTGGATCCCTCTTGATAGTTTGCAATCATTTATTGCACTCCACCTTGTTTCCTTTGTTCAACTATGGAATAGATGGGGCATTGGATAGGGACATGATTATTTCCTTCACATAGGTAGCAAGTAGCTTGAGAGGTGGGACATTGGCCAACTGAATGCTTCTCTTCACAGTTGGGGCATTGATCTCCATGCTCCTTCGAAGTGTGATCCTTGTCTCCACAAATATTGCAAGCTTTGGTTCCTTCTAGAATTACATCTTTGTCATCTTTGTTGTCATAAACTTCTTTGGAAAAGTTGCTTTCCATGTTGAGCATTTGATCTATCACCTTATGCAACATCTGGGCTTGGTTTTTTTCCAGAAATCCTTGCAGGGTTGGATCTTCCCCACTGGTGTTGGCTATGAATTGAGCTGTCGTTTGGTTCAACTGGTTTTGGGTTGCTATGAGTTCTTTCATGTGGTCCTCTTGGTTGGTGTTGTTTTCATCAACCTTGATGTTGGAGTCTCTTGGAGTAGTCATCTGTTTGGGTTGAATTGAGATTAGAATAGGCAAAACATCTCTAAGGAAATCATTCTATTCACACACATCACAATTCATTCAAGCAATGTGCAAGCAATCACAAACAAATACTCCTTTCAAACACAAGTTTCCAAGCATATTCTTAGGCAACCAAAAATATTTTTGTTACACCACATAAGTTGGTGGGTTTGACTTAAACAAAATATGGTGGTCCATCTATATGGTTCACTTGAGATCTTTCCTTCCTCCTTTTTAGTTGTTTGATCTTGCATGAGATTATGGTTTCCTTGGGAAAACTCTTGGTCACAAAAATTTCAAAGGTGATGATGGCTCCTTCCAAGTTGTGTTTCCTTAGTCTCCATATCTTGAGGAACATTTCTTGTCTCACTTGTCCTTAGTGATATCCAAGGTTGAGGTCCTTGGTGAATATGCTGAAGATGGTGAAGTCATTAGAGTTGAAGAAGTCCTTTGTACATGGTGAAGTCTTTGGCCATGGGGTATGCTTTTCCATCAAGTTTGAAAATAGAAAAGATGTAGAATCGAAACCAAAATGTTTGAGTAAAGAGTTTTACAAGTTGTTTGTAAATAAGTTTTGTAACAAATACAACTCTTATTTTTCTAAGGGTTTTGTCCAATCCTAGGGTTACAAATCCTACAGGCAACACAATGCTCTGATACCATCTGTAAGATCCCTCCTTTATAAAGGAAAAAGGATCCCTGTGATTGCAATGCTAGTCCCTGGATCAATAGCTAGCATCCACAGTTAAGATGTAATATCAAGAAACAAAGGTCATAATACAACTTTATAACCAGGAATAACATAATTTTATTACATATTACATAGCTCATTTGGCTATCACATTACATTGCAGCAGAATATCTATAAGCATGGGGTCCTTCATCTTCAAAGTGCCACAGGCAAACATGTTGGTTGTAGACTTTGTAATCCTAATCAATCAACTTCACTAATATCAAACAAACCTGCAACATAACAAGTTACAGCCACAAGGGTCAATACATTTGAATTGTATTGGCAAGTTTCACTACTATGTAGAAATAAGTGGATCCTATCATTACATGCATATTTGGCTAAGTAGGGTTTTAGGCTTATTTGCAGAAAGCAATAATTTATCCTATCTTTTCAAAACAGTTTTGATCTTTTGTCAAAATCTTTCTGAGCTCCTTGGTACACCCCAAGTGCTTCGGGTCTTTGTCAAAATATCTTGAGCTCCTTGGTACACCCCAAGTGCTTCAATTATTTTGTTGTCACTTTAAAGTTTTGCTTTTAGAAATTGGAATGTCGAGATTTCCCATAGCTTCAGGACTTGTTGCTCAGTATTGTCCATAACCGGGGACATGGCTAAGTACTTAGAATTTTATCCTTCTGCAGAAGTTGTACACTTTACCCACATGACACACTCTCATCTTGTTGCCACCAGTGGCCGCTGGATAAGTACTCACCAAGATGGAGTACCGGCAGATTGAGAATGTGACGAAGTCTTTCCATAGGGTCCTCCCAATCTAGCTTGTCTACCAGGAACCAATGTAGGGTTCCAAGTTCCCTCATTTAGTTAACCTGAAGAGGCCAATACATGGGTCTTCCACAATGTAATTGACTAAGCTAGTGCCCATTTAGCATGTGGATGTACACGGAAGCCACTGTACGAGAAACATGTTCAATCTCTAAGTCCCTGGGTGGTTTTCTTCTAGTGCACAACAAAAAGAGATTGCCATATAAACATGGTTCCTCTTTTTGCCACCTTGTCCAAAACTTGAGTATATTTGTCCACCCAGGTGGTTCGTTGAGTACTTGTTTTATTATATAAAACATAAGTCTTTTCTCAACTTCATATAGTCTCAACATGTATCCTTTCTCCAAAAATATGGCAGGGCTAAGCATATTGCAACTACATTGTGTCCACTAAGGAATGTTTAAGGGTATCCTATTAGGATTTAGCATAGCATATAGTATAGAAATCCTTTTCATGCATGTTTCAAAAATCCACTAAGTATAATGAAAATAGTAGGACTTTGATTATAGTGACACTTGCCTTTTTGGTAGGGGTTGTTGGTTCACTTCTTGATCTTTCTAATCTCACACTCTTCTAACTTCACTACAAGTCAATCAAGCAAACACAAATTCAACTAGCATTCCAAACAATAATCAAACAAATTAATCACTCATAAAATAATAGAAACTAAGTTATGCATGCAAGCATGCAAAAGATAGTTTTATTTGCAAAGGTGGTCTCTACTAGGCTCTACACCTTGTAAGGTTCAAAGTGGTCATTTTCTAAAGTGGCAAAGTCATTTGCAAAAGGGTTTTATCTATAAACCATTTTTTTAATCCAATCATTATTTTATGTGGTGGAAAATATTTTTATCAAAGCATCAATTTTTATGTTGTTCACCAAATAATTTTTTTAATTCCCAAAACTTGGTGTTTAGGGTCAGTAGGTTTGAATCAAATAATTTTCCAAAAGGTTTTACTCAAAAATCATTTCCATAACAAAATCAACATTTTTATTTGACTAGAAATGAGCTAATTCAATTATTCAATCCTAAACTTCACAAAACACATTTTTAAATCCATAAGTTGGTTCCTAGGGTCAGTAGGTTTACAACAAACCATTTTGCAAAGATTTCAACCCCAAAATTATTTTGGAATAATTTTTATAACCTAAACAAGCATACAAATGTTTCTGCAAAAACAAACATTTTAACAGAAGCTTTTTACTAAACAAATTGCATGGTTGGCTAGGGCTTGTTCCACTGATTCCATTGATATAAAATTTGCAAATTTTAGATGTGTGGATCAAAAGTTATGAGGTTTACAAATTTGCATCTAAATCAGATTCTAAAATCTGTTTTAAATCATCTCGTGCCACGCGGCGCAATACTACTGGTCGGTACCGGTTCGGTCGGATCGAGCTTGCTGGACCGTAGGATCTAACTTAGATCGAGTGGAACAGAGGCACATGATACCCCTTCGGTTAGATCTAATCGTAGCCGCAGGATTTTAATCGCACGACGCACAGCACACGGGCCATGGACGGGCGGCGCTGACGGCGGCAGGCGGCGGCGTGTCTGGCTACGGCGGATCTGGTGCTAGAGGAAGCGAGGAAGACAGAGGAGGGTCTCACCGTGCTTGCAGGGTTGCGGTGAAGCTCAAGGCATGGTCGGTTCGTCGAGGGGCGCACTGGAGTGGAGGGGATTGCTCGCCGGAGACGATGGCGGCGTCAGGCGGTTCTGGTGGTCGTCGAGGACGACGTTGCAGATCACCCTAAGACAAGATAGGGGCATGGTTAGAAGCGTGCTGTTCTGGAGAAGATGGGAGCATCATCGAGGAGTGTTGGGGCGAACAGAGGTTACCAGTGGAGTTCGCCGGAGTGTCAGTAAACGGTGGATGGCGCTCGGATGTTGTCGAAGCCGAGGCTCTCGGGCGAGCGCGGACGAACGGGATGCACAGGGAGAAGCGCCAGAGGCTGGGGATCACGGCCGTGTGCTCAGGGAGGCAAGGGGTGGTATCTACTGGCCGGAATTGCTTGCGGAACTCGCCGGAGGCAGTGGCGATGCGAGGCGAAATTGTCGCAGCCTGGAGGCAGAGGGAAAGCGGGGTCTGAGGGGAATCAGAGAGGAGGCGAGGGCGTTTAAAACAGCATGGTCGCGGGGTGGAGTAATGGCCGTTGTTAACGCGAATTGATCGCCGGATTAAATGGCAGGAAACGGCGAGGCGACGTGGTCAGGGGGAAGACGACGCTGAGGTGGCGTGGGGCCTGGGCGTCAGCGAAGGAGGGAAGTGTGCGGTGGGGTCCGTCTGTCAGTCGCTGAGTGGGTAGATTCGCGAGTTCGAATCGTTTTCTGCGGGGAGGAGGGGAGTTGGGCTAACTGGGCTCGTTGGGCTGGCCAGTTGGGCTGTTGTCTGATTCTATTTTTTTCTTTCTGAATGCCTTTTTCTTTTATAATTGATTTTCTATTTTGAATTTCAAACAACAAATCAAACACTCAAATCAAATCAAACTTTCACCAAACTTTGTATTGTGTTTAGTTCTGTTTAACAACACAAAAAAAGTCCAAAACAAAATAATATTTTTACTCTTTTTTGGATCCATTTATTAATTAAATAAAATAGTCCTAGTTATTAAATCAAAATAGGATTTGATTTATTTAAAACTCCATTTGAAATCTAAATAAAACCAAAACACTTCAGTAGGTTTTATTTGAGAATATAAAATACTTGGAAAACTTATTTAAAATAATTTAACAAGTTTTGATGCTTAATTAAAATAGTAAACCTTTATTTTTTATTAAAGTTGGATATTAAATCCTTATCATTTTATTTAAATAAACCTTTAGTATTTTTATCTAATAGAAATATTTTATTTCAAAGGCTTGGACAAGTTTTAATTTGGCTCTATAAAATAACCTTATTTATATTTCTACCTTTTCATTTGAAAAACCAAATCTTTTTATTAAAAGATCCAAAATAGTAATTCCAAATATTTTTAGCTTTATTGTTTATTTATCTTTTTAAATCCCTTTAGGATTTTATTTGATCCAAATAGGTTTTGAAAGTTTCCAATTGGATTCAAAAAGTTTCTTCTCACCCTGAAAATCAACAAAGTTTTATTTTTATTCATTTATTTTTTACATTACAAGATTTGGAAAATCTTGGGATGTGACAGGAAATGAAAAGGTGAACATCATCTATTTGTCATGTTGGATATTATTATTCGCATTGGTTTTCCATTTCTTCTTTTTCTGATTCTATCTGATGGCCCTAATATGAGGCACTAATCCAAGTCATTCTTGGTTTGCTTTTTTTTGGTCTTTCTTCGAAATGCTAATGATTAGAGCGTGATTTCTTACATCTTGTTGCACCCATATATATGCATAATTCTATCTTGTGAACTGCTAGCTATTGATTTCCACTGACATAACTAATATCTTGTTTCTTGTGTGTAGGAGATGGCGAATAAGTTCTATGTCGTGTACATCGGTCGGGTTCCAGGTGTGTACGAGGAGTTAAAAGACTGCCAGAAGCAAGTGAACAACTTCTCGAGCAACAACTACCAAGGCTACGAGAGTAGAGAGGTGGTGGAAGAGAAGTGGAGGAGGCACGGGAGGAAGAAGTGGAGGAACTTTCTCATGATCACTATCTTGTTTCTCTTCATGGTAGGTTATGTGCTCTACTTCATCTAACTAGAGCTCCATTGTCGAAGTTGTAATGTGATTGTGAACTTGTACTCAGAGGTGTGAACTTGTGGCACAAACACTTGATGTTGTGTGAAAACTTGGCATTTCTTGATTCTACTTGATGTATGAACTCATATGTCGCGATTGATGTGTAATGTATTATATTAATGTTGGTTCTATTATGCTTTGGCCAATTGAAAGTTTCTGAAAAATTATGTGTTGTTTATACCGTATTCTGGACTGTATTGTATATTTGAATATCCATAAAACTTGAATTTCAAAATATTATAGGAGGCGCATATAGGACACTATAGGAGGCGCATATACTATAAATATACGAGGCGCATTGTGAAACATACGCGAGGCACATATGATATGCGCCTCCTATACTTCGCATATGTGAGGCGCATATCGATATGCGCCTCCTATAATATATAGGAGGCGCATATCGATATGCGCCTCGCATATACAAAGTATAGGAGGCGCATATCATATGCGCCTCGCATAAAAAATAGGCGAGGCTCAAAGCTAGAGGCGCATATGATATGCGCCTCGCATATGCTTTTAGGTGCGCCTCGCATAAGGTTTTCTCTAGTAGTGCAAATTTGTAAAGACGAAAATCATAGTAAGAAGTCGGACTAGTCATCAAAACTCTTGGTGGTTTCTAATATAAAAATTGAGCGCCCCATAGGTACCCCCAAAAGATTTTTTGTTAAACTTTCAATGCAACCTACAATTTACTTATAGTTCAAATTTAACCTCATTTCGATACATCGACATAAGTCATTCAAGTGGGAAGAGTTAGCTAGGACGAAGTTTGAAAACTCATAAAACATGGGGATAATAAGTACAACATGTCGGTCATTATATAGGTCTAAAAACTTGTATTGTGGCATTCAGATCCATTATTCTTCGGACTTTCTTTATGGAAAAACAATCTCGTCATCACTTAGAAAATTGAGATAGTTACTTCCTAATAGTTGGAAACTCACACCGATAGTATTGTTTACTACAAGAAGATGCACCCATCTACCTCTAAAATGACATTTAATTCGATAGAAATCTATCGCGCTTACTTGTTGCTCAAGTTTGACCTAATTTCATTAAAATTTCAAGATTCAACATCTTAGCAAAAAGTCGAACCTGTTGTCAAAACTCTCGGTGGTGGTTGTTATATATTAATTAACCCCCCGATGGTTACCTCCAAAAAAATCACAAAATTTTCAAAGGAACCTACAATTTTCTTGTAGTTCAAATTTGACCTAATTTCGATAAATCGGCATAAAGTCATTCAAGTGGGCAGAGTTAGCTAGGATGAAGTTTGAAAACTCATAAAACATGGAAATCTTAATTAAGTAAAACATGTTGGTCCACTTAGTATGTTTCTAAGATTGGCTTGTGGCATTCAGATCCATATTCTTCAGACTTTCTTTACGAAAAAACAATATCGTCATTACTTGGGAAATTGAGAATATTCTTTCCGGATAGTTGGAAACTCACACTGACAACATTGTTTACTAAAAGAAGATGCACCCATCTACCTCTTAAAAGATATTTAATTCAAGAGTAGTCTATCGTGCTTACTTTGTAGCTCAAGTTTGACCTAATTTTGTTAAATCGTCAAGAAGTTAGTGACGTGTACGAAGTTAGCTAGGAAGCTTCAAAAATGGAATTATAAGAAATCGTGATCCATTTTGTGTGATAATTGGGAGGGTTGCATTTTTCTAACCGTGGGAGATCCCATAGGAGCGAGGTGCTTCAGTTAACACGGTCGGGGCAAGTACAAGTTACATCGAGGACCTCATAAAAATGAAAATTACATCCAAGTCCATGCATTTAGCACAAGGTCCCTAGAACTAAGAAAGGAAGTGTATTTTGAGGTTTTCGAATGCTAGCGTTCAGTGTGCTAAAGTCTATCAATAGAATCTTCTAGATGCTAAGAATGGAAAAGAAGATCCAACGGTTATAAATGTTTGGATTTGCCATACTTGATCCAATGGTCCATATTAAAATTTATCCGTACACTATATAGTGGTATGGTTTTGTAAGAGATAAGACAAGATTTTTAATAAGTACTACTGCGAATTATCGATATTTTCAATGAACTTCCCTCCCGATGTTTGGGAAGTAAGTGAAAATTTCAAAATCGAAAAAGTTTAATTTTTTCCGCCAAGGACCAATGCGGTTTCCTACTTATGTACTACTCCTCCTACTCCACACCAACACGGCTACCGATCAAGCTAGAGAAACAGAGTCGCCCTCTCAAAAAAATAAAAATAAAAATAGCCGCCATACCAAGGCACACATGCACAGTGCCATGATGTGGACGCGGGAGAGATCAGCTGGATCGGTGCGCGAGGGGAGAGGGGTGGAGAGATGAGAGGCGGCGAAGGAGAGAGAAAACACACATTTTTTTCATGCATAGGTCCTAAAATTTACTACTAGTAGAGTGTACACCCATCATAAAATTTTCTCTGACATCGAACCACCTTCAACTCCTCTCCTCTCTTCGTTGCTGCCCACTTCCCTGCCTACATGTTATTATCTCTCTGATTCGGCTCAGATCACTGCAGATCTTCGTTGGGAAACCCCAAGAGGAAGGTATGATGAGTACAGCAATAAGTTTTCCCTCAGTAAGAAACCAAGGTTATCGAACCATTAGGAGGAAGGAAACGACTCAAAGGTGTTGCTAGAAACAAGGAATCCCGCACAACACAAACTCAAGACTTGGCCCCAATGAACAGTTAGGTTGTTAATCTCACAGGTTTGCTAAAAACAAAGGATTAAACGTATGGTGTGGAAGGTAATGGTTTCTTGCAGAAAGTAAACAGTAACAGTGGAGGATGTATCAATGGTAAAGATTGGACCGGAGTCCACAGTTCACTAGAGATGTTCTCCTTAAGATAAATACATAACATGCTGGGTAAACAAATTACAACAGGGCAATTGACAGGACAGAGCAAGGCATAACAACACAATACAAGACATTCATGATCATATGAGATTTGATTGGGCATTACAACAATATACATAGACCGCCATCCAACTGCATCTATGAATAGTAATCCACCTTCATGTTATCATCCGAACCCCCTCCAGTATTAAGTTGCAAGCAACGGATAACTGCTTTAAGCAATAAGTGTAAAGTAAACAATACAATTGTTCCATGAAAAAAGATTGTTGTTTTCTCCCTAGTAGCACCAGCACATATACAACCTTAGAGATTTTTGTCACTTCCCCAGATTCAATATAGGCATGAACCCACTGTCGAGCATAAATACTCCCTCTTGGAGTAACTAGCATCTACTTGGACAAGATAGCTACTAGGAACAGAGAGCATGCGACATATCAAACAACACAGACATGATAGAATCAACAAGATAGAATCATTAATAAATCTGACATAGTAATCTCAATATCCATCGGACCCTCGCAAACACAACATGCATGATTACAAATAGATGATCTTGATCATGAATGGAGCACACAAGATCTAAACATGGTAGCACAAAGGAGCAAAAACAACCATCTAGATACTATATGGACCCATAGTCCAAGGTGGAACTACTACGCATCATACCGGAGGCTGGCATGGTGATTAAGAAGGCCTCCGGGATGATCTCTCCCCTCTGGCAGGGTGCTAATGACGAGCTTCAGATCCCCCTGATCTAGGGACAATGGTGGTGGCGGTGGCTACAGTTTCATGGAGATCTGATCGGGTCCTTAGGGTTTTGGCACCGGGGTCTTCTTATAGGCGAAGGGGGAGACCGAGGGGGTGCCCGAGGTGGCCGCACCACCCCAGGGCACAGGCCAGGCCTGGCCGCGTGGCCAAGGGTGTCGGCCCCTCGTGGCCCTCCTCCGTCTCGTCTTCTGGCTCCGTGTTCTCCTCGGTGAAATATTGACTTTGGCTTTCGTCCCGTCCAATTTCGAGAATATTTATTTTCTGGCTTTTCTGGAACCAAAAACAGCAGAAAACTGGCAACTAGCACCGTGGGATCTTGTTAATAGGTTAGTCCTGGAAAACGTATAAAAATACATCAAAGTACAGACAAAGCAAAGAAAAGTAGATACTAAACAAGCATGGAACATAAAAAATTATAGACACGTTTACGACGGATTACTCTACATGTGAACAGAGATGAGAATACGTCTAAGCAAAGAAGTACTACGAGTACGGGCATCCACTATGTTGTCCATAAGGGAAAAAAGTAGTCCTGATGGATTTCCATATATATAGTGTAAGCTATCCACAAGCTAAAAACCTTAAGGGTCAGCATGAAGCTTATGGGTAGTCCATAAGCATTAAAATATTGATATCTAGTACACATAGCAATAGAAAATAAATTTTAATCAAAAGACTACGAGAGAATAGATCTCACATGTGGGTCCTATATTATGAACAAGCTTGACTAGATACATTATGGTGCAATCAACTCGCTTGGTATAACAACTGGGTCCCATCTTAATGATAGGTTTGGTCATATACATAGGTGATTCCCTAAGATCGATCTACCATTCTGAAAGTGTCTGTACAAGAAGATTTGTGGGACCTACTAAACTGAAGATGCTAACGTTTGCATAGTAGTTTTATAGCTTGGTCATACACTACCAAGTAGGACCCATTATTTTCTTTTTCCTTTAGACACATATGCCTTGTACTCCGCTCGCCACCGTGCTAGACTTGACTTTTTTTGTGAAATTCCATTGATCTATTAATAATGATCAACAACCATATAAAGAAACCCAAAAGTAAGTTGCTCTTACACACCATATTTCCTCTACAATTTGCATGCGTAATCTCTTCTTGTTCTTTGATTTTCCCCTCTATTTTGAGCTATATTATTTACATAAAAGAACAATTTGACATAATTTCCTTAAAGCTATATAAAGCCATTTAAGTGTACCAAGTTAGCTAGTAATCTTTAAAAATCCGTCTAAAAACTATGGAATTCTAAGAAAGCATGGTCCACTCTGTATGAAAATTGGGAAGGTGGCATTTTTTTTAACTAAGGTGGGTCCCATAGGAGCAATGAGCTTCAGTTAACACGGTCGGTGGAAGTACAAGTTGCATCAAGGACCTTAGAAAATGACATCCAAGTCCATCACTTAGAAAATTGAGAATTTTCTTTCCTGATAGTTGGAAACTGTCACCGACAGAAATGTTTACTGGTAGCTCAAGTTTTACCTAATTTCACTAAATTGTTAAGATGCAAAATCTTAGCAAGAAGTTGAATCTATTGTCAAAACTCTCAGTGGTGGTTTGTGATATATTAAATGACCCCTCGATGGTTACTTATGAAAACCAGAAAACTCTCAAAGCAACCTACAATTTCCCTGTAGTTCAAATTTGACCTAATTTCGATAAATCAGGATGAAGTCATTCAAGTGGGCAGAGTTAGCAAGGACGAAGTTTGAAAACTCATGAAACATGGGAATCATAAGTAGTACAACATGTCGGTCCACTATATATGTATGAAAGCTTGGCTTGTGGCATATTCAGATCCAATATTCTTTGGACTTTATTTACAGAAAGGAATAATCTCGTCATCACTCGAAAAAATGAGAATGTTCTTTCTTGGTAGTTAGAAACTCACACCGATGCCATAGTTTACTAAAATAAGATGCATGCATCTACCTTCGAAAGTACAATTAATTGAAGAGCAATCTATCGCGCTCACTCATAGCTCAAGTTTGACCTAATTTCGGTAAGTTGTCAAGATGAAAAATCTTAGCAAGAGGTTGAACCTGTTTTCAAAACTCTCGATGGTGGTTCGTGATATATTAAATGACCCCCCTTGTCGTGGTATTTCCGATGAGTACGCCATGGAGGGGTCCTCACAAAGCGTGTTTAGAGACGTGGGGCAAGGCGGGAGGTTGATGCGTACGTGGTAACACAGCTTACCCAGGTTCAGATCCCACGACGGTGGCGGAATCCTACTTCTGCTATAAATCACTATAATACCAATACGTCGAGTTACATGGATTGGTTCACTATGCGCGATGTGAGTTGAGTTATATGATTGTTGCCCTAAAGGCTCCCTTGGGTTCGGCTTATATAGTCTCCAGATCCTAGGGTTATAGGCGAAGTCCTAGCTGGACAGGTTATAGAGTCCTACACGGTACACAACTAGTGTAACGTGTCTTGCACTCCAAGGTTCCGGGTACGCCGGTGACTCCTCCGTACCCTTCCTTATCTGGCATGGGCCTCCCTTCTGCATCCACCTAACTGGGCTGCCTAGCAGGCCATGGGCCTTGCTACCAACTGTGGGCCACCCGGGTTATCCAGATTAGAGACATTCTATGGTGATACCCATTTAGCATATCCCCAACACCCCCGATGGTTACCTAAAAACATTTCAAAACTTTCAAAGCAAGCTAAAAATTTCCTGTAGTCTAAGATTGACCTAATTTCGATAAATCAGCATAAAGTCATTCAAGTGGGCAGAGTTAGCTAGGCCGATGTTTGAAAAATCATAAATCATGGTAATCGTAAGTACAACATGTCGGTCCACTATAAATATTTGAAAGCTCTGCTTGTGGCATTAAGATCCATATTCTTCAAATTTTCTTTATGGAAAGGAACAATCTCGTCATCACTCAAAAAATTGTGAGTTTTTCTTGATAGTTCGAAACTCACACCGATGTACTAAAAATAAGATGCACCCATATACATTCAAAAAGATAATCAATTCAAGAGAAATCTATCACTCTTACTGGTAGCTATAGTTTGACCTAATTTCATTAAATTGTCAAGATGCAAAATTTTAGCAAGAAGTTGAACCTGTTGCAAAACTCTTGGTGTTGGTTTGTGATATATTAAATGACGCCCATTGGTGACCTCAAAAAAGGCAAAAATCTCAAAGCAACCTACAGTTTTCTTGTAGTTCAAATTTGACCTAATTTTGATAAATCGGCTTGTCATTTAAGTGGGCAGAGTTAGTTACGACGAAGTTTGAAAACTCCTAAAATTAAATATAGGAATCATAAGTGAAACATGTTAGTCCAATTAATATGTCTATAAGCTTGGCGTGTGGCATTCAGATCTATATTCTTCAGACTTTCTTTACGAAAAAGAACAATCTCATCATTACTCGGGAAATTGAGAATGTTCTTTCTTGATAGTTGGAAACTCACACCGTTGTCATTGTGTACTACAATAAGATGCACCCATCTATCTCCGAAAAGACATTTAATTCAAGACAATCTACTGCGCTTACTTGTAGCTCAAGTTTGACCTAATTTCGTTAAATCAGCAAGAAGTGAGTGAAGTGTGTGAAGTTAGCTAGGAAGCTTGAAAATGGAATTATATAAGAAACCATGGTCCACTTTGTGTGTTAATTTGGAGGGTTGAATTTTCTTCTAACTGTGGAAGGTCCCATAGGAGCGAGGCGCTTCATTTAACACGGTCAGTGGAACTACAAGTTACATCGAGGACCTCATAAAAATGAAAATTACATCCAAGTACATGCATTTAGCACAAGGTCCCTGGAAGTAAGAAATGAAGTGTGTTTTGAGATTTGTGCATACTAGTGTTCATTGTGCTAAATACTATCAACAGAATCTTCTAGATGCAAGAATGAAAAAAATCCAACGGTTAGCAATGTTTTGATTTGCCAGCAACAGTCAATGTTCAAAGTTATCCGTACACTATATAGTGGTCTATGGTATTATAAGAGATAAGACAATATAAACATAAGCTAATAATTACTACTACGAATGGCTGATCTTTTGAATAACCTTCTCTCCTGATGTTCGGTAAGCAAGTGAAAATTACCAAACCGGAAAAGTTTGAATTTTTTTGCCCCCAAGGACCAAAGTGGTTTCCTTCCTATGTACTACTCCTCCTACTCCACACCAATGCGGCTTCCAAACACACTAGAGAAATAGAGCTACCCTCTCAAAAAAATAGAGTCGTTGTACCAAGGCACACGTGCATAACGCCATGCTGTAGACGAGGGAGAGATCAGCCGGGCCGGTGCGCGAGGGGAGAGGTGTGGAGAGATGAGAGGTAGTGATGGAGAGAGAAAACACACAATTTTTTTCCGTGCATAGGACCTGAAATTTACTTGTACTACTAGTAGAGTTAGGAGTACCTCGTGTTAGGAACCCATCTTAACTTTGCTCTGACATCTCCCCCACAAAAAAACACTTTGCTCTTACATCGAACCTCCTTCAACTCCACTTCTATCTTCGTTGCTGCCCTCTTCCCCTGCCTATGTTTTATTCTCTCTGCGTGTACAATGCGTGGACAGAGGTGAGCACATGTCTAAGCAAAGAAATACTATGAGTAAGGGCATCTACTATATTTTCTATAAGGGAAAACAAGTAGTTCTCATGGACTTCCATATACATAGTGGAAGCTATCCACAAGATAAAAACATTCAGAGTCACCCTTAAGCTTATGGGTAGTGCATAATCATTTAAATATTGATATCTAGTATACATGGCAATAAAAAACAAATTTTAATCATAAGACTACACGAGGGTAGCTTTTACATGTGGGTCCTATCTATGGATAAGTTTGACTAGATACATTGTGGTGCAATCAACTAGGTTGGTATAGCAAGTGGGTCTCATCTTAAATACAGGTTTAGCCATATACATAGGTGCAGGGATGTAAATGGTACGGATAATTTCCGCTCCGAATCCGTATCCGCGTCCGTTTTTAAGGATATGGTATGCATTTTTAGATATCCGGCGGATATGGATGTGGATGCGGATATTTATCGAGCGGATATCCGAAGAATATGGTAGCGGATATTGTATTAATGATATCCGACGGTAAGGATAATCCGACATTTTATGCGGATTATCCGAGGTATTTAAATAGGATAATCCGATAAATATAGCACAACCCCAATTTCTAACAATGTAGTAAGTGCATCGACTAGCTATGCATGCTATATATGCATGTTATACTATGTTATTATCAATCTTGCAATTTTATACTATTGCTACCTAGTGTTGCATGCTTTCTTTTCATTTCTTTTGCATAAACAAAATAAATTTGTATTTTTCTATGTGTATTTGTTCGATTATCCTCTTCTGATCCGAGTCTGCTCCGAATCCGCTCTGTATCCGTAATCCGATATAATCCGCATTTGAATCCGTATCTGGCTATTATCCGCTCCGATCCAAATCCGCCAAAAAAATATGGTAAAGGATATGGTAATAGCAATGTCCGATCCGATCCGATCCGTTTACATCCCTAGATAGGTGATGCCCCAAGCTCTACCGTTTAGAAAATATCTATACGAGATGATCCATGGGAGCTACTAAACTAAAGATGCTAACTTTTGTATAGTAGTTTTACAGCTTGGTCAAACACTGCCAAGTGGGGACCATTATTTGCGTTTTCCTTTAGACACATGTTCCTTGTAATCCCCTCGCCACCGTAATAGGCTCGTTTTTTTTTTGCAAAATTCCACCCATATATTAATAATGATCAACAACTATACAAAGAGACCCAAAAGTAAGTTACTCTTACACACCGTATTTCCTCAACAATTTTCATGCATAATCTCTTCTTGTTCTTTGATTTTCCTCTCTATTTTGAGCTATATTCTTTACATAAAAGAAAATTTTGACCTAATTTCATTAAATCTATATAAAGTCATTTAAGGGTACCAAGTTATCTAGTAGTCTTAAAAATCCGTCTAAAAACTAGGGAATTGTAAGAAAGCATGGTCCACTTTGTATGAAAATTGCGGAGGTGGCATTTTATTTTAACTGAGGTGGGTCCCATAGGAGTAATGTGCTTCAATTAACACGGTCGATGGAAGTACAAGTTGCATCAAGGACCTTAGAAAATGAAAAATACAGCCAAGTCCATCACTTGGAAAATTCAGAATGCTCTTTCTTGATAGTTGGAAATTCACACCGACGGAATTGTTTACTAAAATAAGATGCACCCATCTACATCTAGAAAGACATTTAATTCGAGAGCAATCTATCGCGCTTGCTGGAAGCTCAAGTTTGACCTAATTTCGTTAAATTGTTAAGATGCAAAATCTTAGCAATAGAAGTTGAACCTGTTACCAAAACTCTTGGTGGTGCTTTGTGATATATTAAATGCCACCCCCCCGATGCTTACTCCAAAAAATCGCAAAACTTTCGAAGCAACCTACAATTATCTTGTAGTTCAAATTTGACCTAATTTCGATAGACCGGCATAAAGTCATTCAAGTGGGCAGAGTTAGCAAGGACGAAGTTGAAAAATAATGAAACATGGGAATCATAAGTAGTACAACATATCGGTCCACTATATATGTATGAAAGGTTGGCTTGTGGCATATTCAGATCTAATATTCTCTAGACTTTCTTTATAGAAAGGAACAATCTCGTCATCACTCGGAAAATTGAGATTGTTCTTTCTTGATAGTTGGTAACTCATACCGACGACATTGTTTACTAAAATAAGATGCACCCATCTACCTTCTAAAATACAATTAATTCAAAAGAAATCTATCGCAATTAAATTAGCTCAAGTTTGACCTAATTTTGTTAAGTTGTTAAGATGAAAAATCTTAGTAAGAAATTGATCATGTTTTGAAAACTATAGGTGGTGGTTCTTGATATATTAAATGACCCCCGCTCTGATGGTTACCTCAAAAAATCGCAAAACTTTCAAAGCAACCTACAATTTTCATATAGTTTAAGATTGACGTAATTTTGTTAAATCGGCATACAATCATTCAAGTCGGCAGAGTTAACTAGGCCGAAGTTTGAAAAATTATAAAACATGGGAATCTTAAGTACAACATGTCGGTCCACTATAAATATTTGAAAGATCTGCTTGTGGCATTCAAATCCATATTCTTCGGGCTTTCGTTACTTAAAGGAACAATCTCATCAACACTCGGAAAATTAAGAATGTTCTTTCCTGATAGTTCAAAACTCACACCGATGGTATTGTTTACTAAAAAGAAGATGCACCCATCTACCTTCGAAAATACAATTAATTGTAGAGCAATCTATCGCGCATACTAGTAGCTCAAGTATGACATAATTTCTTTAAATTGTCAAGATGAAATTTTTTAGCAAGAAGTTGAACCTGATGCAAAACTCTCGGTGGTGGTTTGTGATATATTAAATGACCTCCGATGGTTACCTAAAAAACGCAAAACTTTCAAAGCAACCTAAAATTTTCTTGTAGTTCAAATTTTACCTAATTTCTATAAATAGACATAAAGTCATTCAAGTGGGCAGAGTTAGGTAGGACAAAATTTGAAAACTCATAAAATTAAACATAGGAATCATAAGTGAAAAATGTTGGTCCACTTAATATGTATGGAAGCTTGGCTTATGAAATTCTGATCCATATTCTTCGGACTTTCTTTATTAAAAAGAGCAATCTCGTCATTACTTGGGAAATTGAGAATGTTCTTTCATAATAGTTGGAAACTCACACTGACGACATTGTTTACTACTCCCCCGTCCAGAAATAACTACTTAGGTTTGTCTAGATTCAAATGTATCTATACACTAAACTGGTCTAGATACATTAGAATCTAGACAAAACCAAGTCAGTTATTTGTGGATAAAGGGAGTGCAATAAGATGCACCCATATACCTCCAAAAAGATATTTAATTCAAGAGCAGTCTATCGCGCTTACTTGTAGCTCAAGTTTCACCTAAATTTGTTAAATTGCTAAAAAGTTAGCTAGGAAGCTTGAAAAATGTAATTATATAAGAAACTATGATCCACTTTGTGTGATAATTGGGGCGGTTACATTTTCTTATAACTGCGGTAGGTCTCGTAGGAGCGAGGTGCTTTAGTTAACACAGTCGATGAAAGTACAAGTTACATCGAGGAGCTCATAAAAATGAAAATTACATCCAAGTCCATGCATTTAGCACAAGGTCACTTGAACTAAGCAATGAAGTGTGTTTTGAGGTATGCGCATACTAGTGTACATTGTTATAAATACTATAAATAGAATCTTCTAGATGCTAACAATGAAAAAGAAGATCCAATGGTTTGCAATGTTTGGATTTGCTAGTCTTGATCCAATGGTTAATGTTTAAAGTTATTCGTATACTATATAGTAGTATGGTTTTGTAAGAGATAAGACAAGATAAATATAAGATAAGAAGTACTACTACGAATTGCCGATCTTTTGAATAACCTTCCCTCCTGATGTTTGGGAAGCAAGTAAAAATTGTGAAATAGGAAAATTTTGAATTTTTTGCCACCGAGCACCAAAAGTGGTTTCCTTCCTATGTACTACTCCTCCTACTCCACGCCAACGCGACTGCCGAACACACCAGAGAAACAGATCCTCCCTCTAAAAAAAATAAATAGAGCTGTCATACCAAGGCACACATGTGTAGCACTAGGCTATGGACGAGGGAGAGATCAACCGAGCTGGTACGCGAGGGGAGAGGGATGGAGAGATGAGTGGCAGCAAAGGAGAGAGAAAACACATGATTTTTGTGTGTGCATAGGACCTGAAATTTACTACTAGTAGAGTGTACACTGTAAGGAGGCAATATTACCTAGTGTCAGAAACCCATCATAAGCTTTGCTCTAACATTGAACGTCCTTCAACTCCTCTTCTCTCTTTTCTGCTGCCTGATGGCTCAGTTGATGTAGAGCCTGTTGGAAACTCCAAGAGCAAGGTATGATAAGCACAGTAGGAAGTTTTCCCTTAGTTATGGAACCAAGGTTATCGAACCAATATGAGAAAGAAACCACTTCCGAAGGTGTTGCTAGCAACGTGGAACCTGCACACAACACAACCAAAATACTTTGTCCCAACTTAGCAGTGAGGTTGTCAAGCTCAGTGGTTTTGCTGAAAACAAGGGATTAAACTGTAGGGGTCCCAATCTTAGATAAGATTGATCCCTCCTGTGTTTTATAATGCTAGTCCCTAGATCAATAGCTAGTATCCACAGTTTAGATGTAATATCAAGAAACAAGGGTCATAATATAACTTTATAACCAGGAATAACATAATTTTATTACATCAAACATAGCTCATTAGGCTATTACATTACATTGCAGCGGAATAAATATAGTCATGGGTCCTTCATCTTCAAAGTGCCACAGGCAGATGTTGGTTGTAGACTTTGTAATCCTAAACAATCAATCTCCACTAAAATCAATCAAACCTGCAACATACAAGTTACAGCCACAAAGGGTCAATACATTTGAATTGTATTGGAAAGTGATACTATATTTGTATAGTGGTGTCTATCATCTAAATGCATTTGGCTAAGTGGAGTTGAGGCTTGCATTGCTCAAAATAGATTTTTCTTATCATTTTTAAAATACTAAGTTTTTGTTTGACAAAATCATTTTTTCCTCAATCAAGATTTCAAGATCCTTGTACCAAGCCATCTCTCCATCAATGATTGAAGAATTCAAACAACCCTTGTTCAAACCACAAGATTTTAATTTAGAAATTGGAGTGATGAGATTCTTGATTGCTTCCATGTCTTGATGCTCAAATTGTCCTTTACCAGGGACATGGCTAAGTACTTAGATTTTACACTCTGCAGAGGTGGTGCACTTTCCCCACAAGACTTGGTTTCCCAAGACAAAATCTTTCAGAAGCCTTCCCTTAGACCAAAATGGACGCGCTCCAACCTATCAAACACTACCACCCACTGTCCATTTGGCTAAGTTCTTGCAACCTATATGATCATGGCATAGCCCATATTGCCAAGTGGTTGCACTTGAAGCTTCTCAACATTTGACATCTCAAATCCCTTTGTTTCCTGGGTGGCATACCACAAGTGAGATACACAATCCAAGTCCATGGCATTGTGAACCACTCAACCATTCTCCACCAAGCTGTTCCATTCCACCCAGGTGATTCATTTACTTAGTTGTTTTATTAGACAAAATCACAAGTCCTTTAGACTTAGAATGTTTTTCCATAGTGTGAATATATGTTCCACCCATGTTTTCTATTATCTAGGCTAAGCTTGGTAGTAGTAGGAAACTTAACTTAGGAAATCCTACTAAGGATTCATCTTCTAGGTTTTCCTATAGCAAGTCCTATACTTAGAAAAATTCATGCAAGTTTTACTTAGCAAAAATCACTAATGCATAGAAAAAGTAATGGGACAAAAGTATGAAGCATCACTTGCCTTTTTGGTAGGGAATGGTGGTTCACTCCTTGATCTTGCTAGTCTCACACTTCACTACAAATCAATCAAGCAAACACAAATTCAATCTACCAATCAAGCAAAACAACACACATAAATAACAAAGTCAAAGAAATGCATGCAAGCATGCCAAGCTTTGTTTTGTTTGAAAAAGTGGTTCCTAGTGGGTCATAGTCATTGGGGTACATCTAATGGTCATTTCCTCAAGTGGCCAAGTCATTTGCAAAAGGTTTCACTTTAAAACCATTTTCAAAACAAAGTGTTATTTTATGTGGTGTAGAAATATTTTTATTAAGGCATTAGCCTATAGGGTTCACCAAATGAGTTGCTATTGCAAAACTTGGTGTTTTGGTCAGTAGGTTTGGTCCAAACCATTTCCTTGAAGTTTTCTTTTCATAAACATTTTTATAACAAAACCATTTCTTTTTATTTGGCTAGAAATTGGCTAAGTCAATTAATCTAACCCAAATCCTTCAAAAATCATTTTTAATACCAAGGGTTGGTTCCTAGGGTCAGTAAGGTCACAACAAACCATTTTGCAAAGGTTTTAATTCAAAAATCATTTTTAAACAATTTTTATACCCTAAACAAGTACATAAATGTTTCTGCAAATTCAAACAAGTTAACATATACTATTTGCTAAACTAAGGCCATGGTTGGCTAGGGCTTGTTCTCCTGGATTCATTGATATAAAATTTGCAAAATTTGGACGTGTGGTTTGAAAGTTATAGGGTTTTCAAAATGGCATTTCAATCTGATTTCAATTTCTATTTTTAAACAGATAGGTGACACGCGTCGAGATTTTATTGGACGGTACTGGTTCACTGCGGATCACGCTCTGGTGCGTTGGATTAAGTCTAATCGTGCGGCTCTGAACGCATACCCTTTCGGTTTTAAGTGATCCTATCCGAGCCTTAGGATCCATATCCAACGGTCCTCGTCTAATGACTTAAGACTAGCGGCGCTTAGCGGCAGCGCGCGGCGGCGATGGGCAGACGGCGGCGGCGTTGGCGAGGCAGGAAGCGAGGAAGAGGGGGAGGAAGCTCACCGAGTTCGTGGAGCGACGCTGATGCTTAACGTGGGACTGGTCCGTCGAGGGGCGCACGGGGACGGGCAGAATTCCTCGCCGGAGTTGGTGCGGGCGGCGGTGCTCTCGGGTTGTCGTTGTTGGCGTCTCTTAGGACCGCGCTAAGGCAAAGGAGAGGCACGGTTAGGTGCGTGGGATCAAGGCAAATCTGTGTGCTTGAACGAGAGGTGAAGGGGTGGTCTGATCTCACCGGTGGGACTCGTCGGAGCGGAGGCAGACGGCGGCGGTACTGGAGGTTGTCGTTGGCGAGGCTCGGAGGTGTCCGCGGTCGAGTGATTGACACAGAAGGATGCGCCAGTGTATGGTGAGCGTGCTCGCGTGCTCAGGGGGCGGAAGGGAGCGTGTGCTGGCCGGAATTGGCGAGAGGGGTCGTCGGAGTAGCCGTGGTACAGAGAGAAATTGGGATGGACTGGAGGCGTGCTCAGGGAAGGAAACAGAGGGGAACGAGATAGGAGTCACTGGCGTTTAAGCGTGTGTGGTCAGGGGGCGTTAATCGCACGACATTGAAGCGAATTGATGAGGCAATCAATCGGCAGTAACAGCCAGGGCGACGAGGTCGTGTTGAAGACGATGAATAGGAGGGGGTGGGGTCGGCTTGTCAGCGTTTGAGTGAGGGGGAGAAGAGGGTCCACATGTCAGTTGCTTTGCGGGTTAGGGAGTTGGTTCGAATCGTTTTCTGTGGAAAGAACTGGGCTGGTCTGGGCTGCTGTTGGGCCACTTTGTTGGGCTGGTCTGTTTCCTCTATTTTTTTCTGTCTATTTGTTTTATTCTTTTCTAATTCTTTTTCTGTTTTGAAATTCAAACAACCAAACACATTCAAAATGATTCAAACAATCATCAAGTTTTTCAAATATGAATTTGGTTCTGCTTAACATCATAAATCACATTCTAAAATAAAATATTATTTTAAATCTTTTTAGGTTTCATTTATTAATTAAATAAATGGATCATTAGTTATTTAATAAAATAGGGTTTGTTTTATTTAATGAAATCTTCATTTAAAATTCAAATGCTTTCAAAACCCAAACAGTAAGTTTTATTTGGAAATAAAGAATATTTGGAAAACTTGTTTAAAATAAAATAATCCTTTTACTTTAGGGTCCATTAATAATTAAATAAAATGGAACTTAGTTATTAAATCAAAAAAGGGTTTGATTTTATTAATAAAATCTTTATTTGAAACCTAAATATTTTCAAAACCAAATTAGTAGGTTTAATTTGGGAAGTATATAATATTTGGAAATTTGTTTTAAAACAAACTAACCTTCTATTTTAGTGTCCATTATTAATTATTATAATAGACTTCCATTATTAAATCAAATAAGATTTGTTTTATTGATATATTTATTTTGAAATCTAAAATAAAGCCAAAACACTTTAATAGGTTTTATTTGAGAATATAAATACTTGGGAAAACTTATTTTAAAATAAATAAATAGGTTTTAGTGTTTTATTTAAAATGGAATAAGTCTTTACTTAAATAAAACTTGGATATTAAATCCTTATTAATTTATTTAAATAAACCTTTACTATTTTATTTAAAATAAAATGTTTTAATTCAAAAGCTTGGCCAAGTTTTAATTTGGGTTTATAAAATATTCTTTTATTTATAAAACTTCTATTTCATTTGAAAACAAATCTTTTCATTTAATTGTTTCAAAATAGTATTTCCAAATGTTTTTATTTTCCTTTTATTAAATGTTTATCTTTTTAAATCCCTTTAGTTTTTATTAAATTCAAATGGGTTTGAGGTTCCATTTAAATTCAAAAGTTTCTTCTGGCTCTGAAATTTAAACAAAATTTTTTTATTTTATTAATTTATTTTCACATTACAAGATTTAGAAAATCTTGGGATGTGACAGGCTACCACCCTTAAAATAAATCTCGTCCCGAGATTTGGGAAGGCTGGGGTTACAAGCAAGTTCAAAACAACTAGGGCTCTACCACCCTTAAAAATTTTCAAACAGAAATTACATATTGGCCTTCTTGGGTCCTGGATTTTTTTTTCTAAGCAAACTTTTGCATAGAGTTCCTTTGTTTCCATACTTGACTGATGGGCCAAGGTTGAGTTTCTCCATAGGCTTGTTCAACTTGTTCTTCAACTTTTCTGGACAGTTGCTTGCATAATGTCCTGGATTCTTGTAGTTGAAACAAATCACTTGGCTGATATCTTTCTTTTCCTTTGGTATCATTGTTTTCTGTTTGTTTATTTGGTTCTTCTTTTTCTCTGGGCATTCATTGGCATAGTGTCCCATCTCTTTGCAATTGAAACATTGCACTTGGCTTATGTCCTTTTTCTTCTTTTTGGGTCTCTCCAAAGCTAGGAGTTCTTCTAGTTCATGTACTTCATAGGTGGGAGATCTTTCTCTCTTCTTGGGTCATTGATCTTCATGCTCCTTGGATGTATGATCCTTGTATCTAAAAATATTGCTAGCTTGGGTTCCTTCTAGAATAACATCTTTGTCATCCTTGTTGTCATTAGCTCTTTGGGAAAAGTTTTCTCCCATGTTGATCATTTGAGTAACCAATCCTTGCAACATTTGGGATTGAAGTTTCAAAATCCTTTGTATGGCGGGGTCTAGTCCATTTTTGTTGGCTAAAAGCTGAGTTGTCTCTTGGCTCAACTGGTTTTGGGTTGCTATAAGTTCTCTCATGTTGTCTTCTTGGTTGGTGTTGGTGTCTCTTGGAGTAGTCATCTATTTGGGTTGAAGGGGAATTAGAATAGGCAAGATATTTCTAAGGAATCAATTCTAATCACACACATCACAATTCACACAAACAATGTGCATGCAATCACAAACCAAACATTTCACTCGAACAAGGTTCAAGCACATACTTAGTCAACAAAATATTTTTGTTACACCACATAAGTTGGTGTGTTTTTGACTTAGCTATAAATGGTGGTCCATCTAAATGGTTCACTTGTGATCTTTCCTTCCTTCATGATTCTTCTTGTATGAGATCATGGTTTCCTTGAGAAAAACTCTTGGTCACAATACTTCAAATGATGTAGGCTCCTTCTAACTTTTTGCATTCCCTCAGTCTCTAAATCTTGAGTAGGATTTCCTTGTTTCACTTGTAGTCCTTGGTGATATCCATGTTGGAAGTCTTTGGTGAATATGCTGAAGATGTTGAAGTCATTAGAGTTGAAGAAGTTGAAGAAGTCCTTTGCACATGGTGTAGTCTTTGGTCATGGGTAGGTTTTTCCATCAAGTTTGAAATAGAAGAGATGTAGAGTTGAAACCAAAATGGTTGAGGAAAGAGTTTACAAGTGTTTTTGTAAATAAGTTTTTGGAACAAATACACTCCTATTTTTCTAAGGGTTTTTGTCCAATCC
Source organism: Avena sativa (assembly GCA_916181665.1). Lineage (NCBI taxonomy): Eukaryota > Viridiplantae > Streptophyta > Magnoliopsida > Poales > Poaceae > Avena > Avena sativa. The sequence goes on from OV702281.1 coordinate 182,455,409, forward strand.
TAGGTTTACAAATCCTATAGGCAACACAATGCTCTGATACCATCTGTAGGGGTCCCAATCTTAGATAAGATTGATCCCTCCTGTGTTTTACAATGCTAGTCCCTGGATCAATAGCTAGCATCCACAGTTTAGATGTAATATCAAGAAACAAGGGTCATAATATAACTTTATAACCAGGAATAACATAATTTTATTACATCAAACATAGCTCATTAGGCTATTACATTACATTGCAGCGGAATAAATATAGTCATGGGTCCTTCATCTTCAAAGTGCCACAGGCAGATGTTGGTTGTAGACTTTGTAATCCTAAACAATCAATCTCCACTAAAATCAATCAAACCTGCAACATACAAGTTACAGCCACAAAGGGTCAATACATTTGAATTGTATTGGCAAGTGATACTATATTTGTATAGTGGTGTCTATCATCTAAATGCATTTGGCTAAGTGGAGTTGAGGCTTGCATTGCTCAAAATAGATTTTTCTTATCATTTTTAAAATACTAAGTTTTTGTTTGACAAAATCATTTTTTCCTCAATCAAGATTTCAAGATCCTTGTACCAAGCCATCTCTCCATCAATGATTGAAGAATTCAAACAACCCTTGTTCAAACCACAAGATTTTAATTTAGAAATTGGAGTGATGAGATTCTTGATTGCTTACATATCTTGATGCTCAAATTGTCCTTTACCAGGGACATGGCTAAGTACTTAGATTTTACACTCTGCAGAGGTGGTGCACTTTCCCCACAAGACTTGGTTTCCCAAGACAAAATCTTTCAGAAGCCTTCCCTTAGACCAAAATGGACGCGCTCCAACCTATCAAACACTACCACCCACTGTCCATTTGGCTAAGTTCTTGCAACCTATATGATCATGGCAGAGCCCATATTGCCAAGTGGTTGCACTTGAAGCTTCTCAACATTTGACATCTCAAATCCCTTTGTTTCCTGGGTGGCATACCACAAGTGAGATACACAGTCCAAGTCCATGGCATTGTGAACCACTCAACCATTCTCCACCAAGCTGTTCCATTCCACCTAGGTGATTCATTTACTTAGTTGTTTTATTAGACAAAATCACAAGTCCTTTAGACTTAGAATGTTTTTCCATAGTGCGAATATATGTTCCACCCATGTTTTCTATTAGCTAGGCTAAGCTTGGTAGTAGTAGGAAACTTAACTTAGGAAATCCTACTAAGGATTCATCTTCTAGGTTTTCCTATAGCAAGTCCTATACTTAGAAAAATTCATGCAAGTTTTACTTAGCAAAAATCACTAATGCATAGAAAAAGTAATGGGACAAAAGTATGAAGCATCACTTGCCTTTTTGGTAGGGAATGGTGGTTCACTCCTTGATCTTGCTAGTCTCACACTTCACTACAAATCAATCAAGCAAACACAAATTCAATCTACCAATCAAGCAAAACAACACACATAAATAACAAAGTCAAAGAAATGCATGCAAGCATGCCAAGCTTTGTTTTGTTTGAAAAAGTGGTTCCTAGTGGGTCATAGTCATTTGGGTACATCTAATGGTCATTTCCTCAAGTGGCCAAGTCATTTGCAAAAGGTTTCACTTTAAAACCATTTTCAAAACAAAGTGTTATTTTATGTGGTGTAGAAATATTTTTATTAAGGCATTAGCCTATAGGGTTCACCAAATGAGTTGCTATTGCAAAACTTGGTGTTTTGGTCAGTAGGTTTGGTCCAAACCATTTCCTTGAAGTTTTCTTTTCATAAACATTTTTATAACAAAACCATTTCTTTTTATTTGGCTAGAAATTGGCTAAGTCAATTAATCTAACCCAAATCCTTCAAAAATCATTTTTAATACCAAGGGTTGGTTCCTAGGGTCAGTAAGGTCACAACAAACCATTTTGCAAAGGTTTTAATTCAAAAATCATTTTTAAACAATTTTTATACCCTAAACAAGTACACAAATGTTTCTGCAAATTCAAACAAGTTAACATATACTATTTTCTAAACTAAGGCCATGGTTGGCTAGGGCTTGTTCTCCTGGATTCATTGATATAAAATTTGCAAAATTTGGACGTGTGGTTTGAAAGTTATAGGGTTTTCAAAATGGCATTTCAATCTGATTTCAATTTCTGTTTTTAAACAGACAGGTGACACGCGTCGAGATTTTATTGGACGTTACCGGTTCGCTGCGGATCACGCTCTGGTGCGTTGGATTAAGTCTAATCATGCGGCTCTGAACGCATACCCTTTCGGTTTTAAGTGATCCTATCCGAGCCTTAGGATCCATATCCAACAGTCCTCGTCTAATGACCTAAGACTAGCGGCGCTTAGCGGCAGCGCGCGGCGGCGATGGGCAGACGGCGGCGGCGTTGGCGAGGCAGGAAGCGAGGAAGAGGGGGAGGAAGCTCACCGGGTTCGTGGAGCGACGCTGATGCTTAACGTGGGACTGGTCCGTCGAGGGGCGCACGGGGACGGGCAGAATTCCTCGCCAGAGTTGGTGCGGGCGGCGGTGCTCTCGGGTTGTCGTTGTTGGCGTCGCTTAGGACCGCGCTAAGGCAAAGGAGAGGCACGGTTAGGTGCGTGGGATCAAGGCAAATCTGTGTGCTTGAACGAGAGGTGAAGGGGTGGTCTGATCTCACCGGTGGGACTCGTCGGAGCGGAGGCAGACGGCGGCGGTACTGGAGGTTGTCGTTGGCGAGGCTCGGAGGTGTCCGCGGTCGAGTGATTGACACAGAAGGATGCGCCAGTGTATGGTGAGCGTGCTCGTGTGCTCAGGGGGCGGAAGGGAGCGTGTGCTGGCCGGAATTGGCGAGAGGGGTCGTCGGAGTAGCCGTGGTACAGAGAGAAATTGGGATGGACTGGAGGCGTGCTCGGGGAAGGAAACAGAGGGGAACGAGAGAGGAGTCACTGGCGTTTAAGCGTGTGTGGTCAGAGGGCGTTAATCGCACGGCATTGAAGCGAATTGACGAGGCAATCAATCGGCAGTAACAGCCAGGGCGACGAGGTCGTGTTGAAGACGATGAATAGGAGGGGGTGGGGTCGGCTTGTCAGCGTTTGAGTGAGGGGGAGAAGAGGGTCCACATGTCAGTTGCTTTGCGGGTTAGGGAGTTGGTTCGAATCGTTTTCTGCGGAAAGAACTGGGCTGGTCTGGGCTGCTGTTGGGCCACTTTGTTGGGCTGGTCTGTTTCCTCTATTTTTTCTGTCTATTTGTTTTATTCTTTTCTAATTCTTTTTCCGTTTTGAAATTCAAACAACCAAACACATTCAAAATGATTCAAACAATCATCAAGCTTTTCAAATATGAATTTGGTTCTGCTTAACATCATAAATCACATTCTAAAATAAAATATTATTTTAAATATTTTTAGGTTTCATTTATTAATTAAATAAATGGATCATTAGTTATTTAATAAAATAGGGTTTGTTTTATTTAATGAAATCTTCATTTAAAATTCAAATGCTTTCAAAACCCAAACAGTAAGTTTTATTTGGAAATAAAGAATATTTGGAAAACTTGTTTAAAATAAAATAATCCTTTTACTTTAGGGTCCATTAATAATTAAATAAAATGGAACTTAGTTATTAAATCAAAATAGGGTTTGATTTTATTAATAAAATCTTTATTTGAAACCTAAATATTTTCAAAACCAAATTAGTAGGTTTAATTTGGGAAGTATATAATATTTGGAAATTTGTTTTAAAACAAACTTACCTTCTATTTTAGTGTCCATTATTAATTATTATAATAGACTTCCATTATTAAATCAAATAAGATTTGTTTTATTGGTATATTTATTTTGAAATCTAAAATAAAGCCAAAATACTTTAATAGGTTTTATTTGAGAATATAAATACTTGGGAAAACTTATTTTAAAATAAATAAATAGGTTTTAGTGTTTTATTTAAAATGGAATAAGTCTTTACTTAAATAAAACTTGGATATTAAATCCTTATTAATTTATTTAAATAAACCTTTACTATTTTATTTAAAATAAAATGTTTTAATTCAAAAGCTTGGCCAAGTTTTAATTTGGGTTTATAAAATATTCTTTTATTTATAAAACTTCTATTTCATTTGAAAACAAATCTTTTCATTTAATTGTTTCAAAATAGTATTTCCAAATGTTTTTATTTTCCTTTTATTAAATGTTTATCTTTTTAAATCCCTTTAGTTTTTATTAAATTCAAATGGGTTTGAGGTTCCATTTAAATTCAAAAGTTTCTTCTGGCTCTGAAATTTAAACAAATTTTTTTTATTTTATTAATTTATTTTCACATTACAAGATTTAGAAAATCTTGGGATGTGACAGGCTACCACCCTTAAAATAAATCTCGTCCCGAGATTTGGGAAGGCTGGGGTTACAAGCAAGTTCAAAACAACTAGGGCTCTACCACCCTTAAAAATTTTCAAACAGAAATTACATATTGGCCTTCTTGGGTCCTGAAATTTTTTTTCTAAGCAAACTTTTGCATAGAGTTCCTTTGTTTCCATACTTGACTCATGGGCCAAGGTTGAGTTTCTCCATAGGCTTGTTCAACTTGTTCTTCAACTTTTCTGGACAGTTGCTTGCATAATGTCCTGGATTCTTGCAGTTGAAACAAATCACTTGGCTGATATCTTTCTTTTCCTTTGGTATCATTGTTTTCTGTTTGTTTATTTGGTTCTTCTTTTTCTCTGGGCATTCATTGGCATAGTGTCCCATCTCTTTGCAATTGAAACATTGCACTTGGCTTATGTCCTTTTTCTTCTTTTTGGGTCTCTCCAAAGCTAGGAGTTCTTCTAGTTCATGTACTTCATAGGTGGGAGATCTTTCTCTCTTCTTGGGTCATTGATCTTCATGCTCCTTGGATGTATGATCCTTGTATCTAAAAATATTGCTAGCTTGGGTTCCTTCTAGAATAACATCTTTGTCATCCTTGTTGTCATTAGCTCTTTGGGAAAAGTTTTCTCCCATGTTGATCATTTGAGTAACCAATCCTTGCAACATTTGGGATTGAAGTTTCAAAATCCTTTGTATGGCGGGGTCTAGTCCATTTTTGTTGGCTAAAAGCTGAGTTGTCTCTTGGCTCAACTGGTTTTCTGCCTAGTAGCAATAGCACATCTATAATCTTAGAAGTTTTTGTCACTCTCCTAGATTACTAGAGGCATGAACCTACTATCGAGCATAAATACTCCCTCTTAGAGTCACAAGCAAATACTTGGCCAGAGTAACTACTAGCAACGGAGATCATGCAAGATCACAAATAACATAGACATGATAGAACAATAATCAATCTGACATAATACTAAATATTCATCGGATCCCATCAAACAAAACATGTACAATTACAATAAGATGATCTTGATCATGATAGACAGCTCACAAGATCTAAACATGACGACACAAATAGGAGAAATAACCATCTAGCTACTGCTATGGACCCATAGTTGTAACATCCCAAAAATACTGAGCTTGGATCATCAAACACTAGTCATCAACATTTAGGGTTAACAAAAACTTTTCTAATTAAAATTATGAAGGCATGCATATGTGTATGCATTTAATTTGAAATTCTTTTGAACCACCTTGTTTGTTTGTTTGTTTCATTCCTTGTAAAATGTTTCTTAGGTGAAATAAACATCATCTAAACATTTCCCAAACTTTTCCTAAAGACAAATAAGTCAAAACAAATAAAATAAAGGAATGGTCATTTTGACCAATTTAACTCCCATGCCTACTTTGGCTGCCTCAAACCTTCAGAACCTAACATAAACTTTTCTGGATCTTTGCACCCCTTGAATGTACTCATAACAAAGTATCAAGGCCCACTTTGTGATCATCCAGAAACTTTCAAATACATAGTTTAAATGACAATTCAAAATTGAATCTTTATCATATGGGAAGATCCCACTTTTTCAAAAACCACTCAAACAAGCTCAACTTTCAAAACCCAAGCATCTGCAGACTCACCAGCACCAATCTAGCAAACCCACCAAAAATCTTTTCAAAATTCAAAACTTGATTTCATGCGGCCATTTCATCAAACAGGTTGCAGACACAAATCATACAAAATCTAAACACTATTTGGAGCAGTGATTTGAGCCTAACTTGTCCCCTATTTGGCTCACACCCATCTCAGTAGATCATCTAGCTAACTAAACTAAACACTAGCACCACTGTGAGCTTGCCATTGTGATCAATGGTGAACAGTCGAGCACACCCTTGCCACCCCATAGTCGACACCCAACTAGGAGCAGTAGCAAGCCTAGCCATCATGTCTGGGAGGCAGCCCACCGTCCACCGCCACTCCCTGTCCACCGCTCGAACCTTGCCAACCCCTGGACCACACGCACGAACCATGCCAACCTCGCCAGTGACCATGCCGAGCGTGCGCCAGAGCGCCACCCTCGACCGAAGCCCACAGACCGCGTGTCGCGCTCACCACGTGCATACACAATCCCCACCGACCCAGGAGGCCGCCAGACATCCTCGTTCGCCGCCCCGTGACGCACAGCCACCGCTCGCCGTCGAAGACGCCGCCTCTGCCGCGCAGAGCGTCGCATGTTCCAGACCAAGCCACACCGCCCCAGGCCTCAAAACCATGTCGTTGAGCATCACCAGGGAACACCGCACCATCCCCTACCATCGCCCATGCCAATAGCCGTCTGTACCATCGCCCCCGACGAGCTCACCGTGCGCCCCATCGGTCCCCTCGCTCGACTATAAATACAGGCCACCCCCAGTCGATTTCTTCACACCGTAGCACTCCCCTCTCCTCACTGATCATGCCACACCATTCCCGGAGCAAGGCGAGCACCACCTCGTCGGAATTTCACCGGAGCCTGCCGCCTCTGGAGAAGAAGGGCGCCATCGATTTCGTCCACCCCAGGAGCTGCCGCGACCACCCCTGAGTTCGCCATCGTCGACTTCGTCGTTCGCCCGCCTCGCCGACCCTCGCCTGCACCCCGGTGAGCCCCCAGCACACCTCACTGGCCGCGCTAGGTTTCTTTATCGCCGGCGTTGCCTCGCGTCGACGATAACTCCCAGCCATTGGATTAGAATCAGATCGAACGACCCACGTTGCCCCGTACCGCTTCTCCCCTCCCTGTCTCACTGACGAGTGGGAACACCCACTTAAACAGCCGCGGGAGCACTGCGCTTAGCAGGCCGGCCCGTTAACTTTTCCCGCACAACCCAGTTATTTGAATTAAACCTTTTTCATTTTTGTTTCAAACTCACTTCTGTACTCAACTTCAAAAATCAACCCAGATCGATTCAGTTCATCAAATTGAATGAAACCAATTTTGTTAGAAAGGTCTGTGAATGCTGAATCCAAGCTCGTTGCATTCAAGTCATTTGGATCTATAGATCACCCTTGGTAAAAATAACAAGGCTAAAGCTTTTCTGCATTCAAACATTTTTCAAATTTAAACCATAATAGCTTTTGAGTTGATTCCAACTCTCAAAAATCACATTTAACCATACCTTTCAGAATATATAAAAATATATAGGTTTACTTGCAGAAATAATGTTCAAGTAATAAAAGAATGCTACATAGGCATTTCTAGCCACTTTAATTAATTAAAATAAAAGGGTAAAACCTTATTAAATTGTGACACCACTTTAAATCACATTCCCTTGGACTACAATATGTGGTGATGACATGTGTAAACATGATCCCATGTTTGGTTTTGAGAATATTAAATCTTAAGTAGTTTTTCAATGAGTAGAAATTACTTTTCTAAAATTAAAAGGAATTAACCAAGCTTTAACCTTGTAATATTAGTGATGATGCTAGATCATCTATAGGACCCTTGTGTGTGATGATTGCAAGTAGTTAAGTATTGTTTGGTGATTGTGTACGTCGTATTTATTCATAGACGCTAGTACCGACCAAGGATACGAGGAGGAAGGAGGATACTACGAGGAAGAAGCCGAGGAGAACTTCAACCAGTGCTCTGCACAAGGCAATCTAACACTTGCAATTTAGTAAGCTTATACTGATATTGATGCAAGCTAACACTTGCAAGACACCTTACCTATGCAAGCCAATACTTGTTACTATGCTCACTATATGCCTTAAGCATATGTGATCATATCCACTTGATAAACCAATCCTAGTTTTACTTGCAAGCTTCTTACTTTATTTCTTTATCAAAGCTCTTACTTAGAGTTTACTGGAATAAATGGTAGATACTAGAAAGATATGTGAAGATTGCATAAAGAGCATAAAATTTGGCCTAAGCTAGATAATCTTGATGTCATCCTAAGGCATGAGATTAAATTCAGCTATACTCCAATAGTTTACCACCCTCATCAGTGCTTACCACCACCTCTAGATTCTAGTGCTAAGCATAAAACTTGATCAACTTTAGATGGGAATACTTGGTGGAAAAATGGTTATGAAAACCTTGGAATGATGGATCATTCTATTGAAATGTTTTGGACATGTGTTTCCGAACACTTGATGATTTTGGTGATGAAAATGAAAATGATGAGGCATGAGCCTTACCCCTTTATAAAACTGATGGTTGTCTGGATGCGATACCATTCCAATTTTATCGTACAACCACAATACCCGAAGATTGGGTAGGGCTTGACAGGAAACTTATATACCTTAGTATTCATTCCCTCACGGCTAAGGTCTGAGCTGAGGCTACCTTGTGAAGATTGTCCACTTGTGCAGTACGCAAGATGACAGTTGGTCATGGTTGGGACGCGAAACTCACAGGATAGGTGCTTATACTAGTGCGTGTAATTGAAAGGTTAGGATTGATTATCCGCATACTGAGTATGGTGAATTCAGGATTTGTTCCTGACGGATGTATCAAATGTTGTGGTGAAAGTGTACAATCTCTGCAGAGTGTCAAACTATTCGAATAGCCGCGTCCGCGGTTATGGACAGTTGGAGTGGCCATACTGTTCCCCCGTCAGACTTTTCAAAATGACTTGTGAAAGGATTTGAGACTTTGACTTGACCACAACAGAGTTGTGATATGAAATACAAGTTCCCACTTAGGAGTTATAAAATTTTGACTAGCTTTGGAACCTAGTAGAGATAAATCTGGCTTTTGCAAAACAACCCTAGAGCCTAGTGTCCTATTATCCAAAAACCCCTTTTACCTGTTAGTATTAGTTTGCGAGTACTTAAAGAGTACTCATGGCTTTGTCCTTGGCTATTCCCATGGCCAGACTATGAAGAGGAGTATCTGGAGGATGGACTCCAGGAAGGTTATGACAACTAGGATCATCTCCGATCGTCAGCATTGCCTGTGACCCCGAAGATGGAGCTTCGCCTACGCTACCGTTATTATTACGTATTCCGCTGCTTGATGTTGTATTAAGAACTGGATCATGAGATCCCGATTTGTGTAATACCTTATGTACGGTTGTAATGGATGATGTACTATGGTATTCAATTATGTTATGTCTCGCAAAAATGGTAATCCTGGGATTGCGATGTATGGCATAACAGGCATCTAGGATTGAAAAATCCGGGTGTTCACAAGTTGGTATCAGAGCCATCCTGACCATAGGAGACCCTAGTTAGATTGGACGTTTGAATCAAAAACTTAGTTTCCAAAACCAAAGAAACAAATATTTACAAAAACTTATTCTCATTCTTATCCCTTTTATTCTTTCATGAAAATTCATGTTCCTCAAAAACTCTTGCAAAAATACATAAAATTTTGACACACTTGATCACTCTGCTAACTTACTCATCCTTTATTCTTATACATGGACGTGAAGTACAACAAGTTTTATCAGTTGGGGAATGGAGGAGACCTTATCTTTGAGAGGGATTTGGACCAGCTTTCGGAACTTCTAGAGCGTCCGCACCCCGAGTTCTTGGGAGCTCAGCTCAATGATCAAGGAGGAGAAGATCTGCAGTGGCTAATTGTTGCAAGTCTCCGAGGAAAGATTAAACCTCCCACTGCGGAAGGAATTCAGTTTACCTTAAGAGAAGAACAACTGGCTCGATGGACTTGCCAGGGCCATGCAAGAAGCTCTTTCCCGTCTGTGTGGGAAGAGCATCAATCAGATAAAGGGTACTCGCTTTGAGTTTTGCCCAAGGCGTGATGCTAATGGACAACCACTGGAAGCCCCGTACCACCCTGAGTTGAAGACCCAATTGGACCACCTTAGCTTCATGATGTACGATCGTCAGCAAGAGTTGGACAACTGCCGTGACTACTTCAACCATAAGTCTGCCATCAATAAGACGAAGGACCAGACCATCGCCATGCTAGCAAAGGATCGCAAGTCTCGCCGCCGTCAGATCGACAAGAAGGAGCGCATCATTGCCCGTCTTCGCCACCGCATCTCATCTCTGGAGGAGACCATCCACGAGAGCGACATGCAGTTGGAGGAAAGGGAGAATGCCAGAGAAGATCTTTGTGGAGACCCTTACTCCTATCTCAGCGATGACGATGATTTTCTGGAGGATCAGGCTATGGACTTCTTCGCCGATGAGGACGATTTCGCCTTCATCGATGATGATGAGGCCACAGATTCCAAGGAGTAGTAGCACTTGAGCACTAGCGTAGTGAGTAGTATTCGGTCCCACTGTATCATAGTTTTCAGAATGGTTCTTAAAACCATCTGTTTTTCTTTGTTGTGGTGTGTGTTGTATTGGGTGCTATGAATGAATACATGAACGAATGAAAAAGCCAGTTGCTAGAAAAATCTGAGTCAAACTTTAAAAACTTTTCAAAGACCCAAAACCTTAGGAATTTCCCTCTTTTCTCATGATCTATCTCAATCTTCAGATGCCACGTGGAGGAAGTGGTTCATCCCCGGACCCGATGTTGCAGATTCTGCAAATGTTGACTTTTGACCGTGAAGCTGAAAGAGCGGAACGTCAACCCAACCTAGCCACACTTCAGCAGAGAGCCCAACTTGCCCACAACAACCAAGGCCACGGAAATCAGGACAACCATGGATCTAAGCTCAAGAATTTCCAGAATACCAACCCACCTATGTTCACTAAGTCAGAAGAGCACCTAGACGCCGATGATTGGCTGCAAACCATGGAAAATAACCTAGAATTAGCTGGAGTGGAAGCCAACGAGAAAGTCCTGTTCGCCACCCACTATCTAGCCGGAGATGCCAGAGCATGGTGGAACAGTGTTCGCGCAATGACCGGAGGCCAGATGATGACCTGGGGGGAATTCAAGGTCAAGTTTAGCAGAACCCATGTGCCACCAGGTTTGATCAAGATAATGAGAGACGAGTTCAGAGAACTGAAGCAAGGAAGGATGACTGTAGTGGAATACCGTGACAAATTTTTGTCATTAGCTAGGTATGCCCCGGATGAAATAGACACTGAAGCCAAGAAGAAAGAAAGATTCCTGAATGGTCTGCATGATGAGATGCAGACGGTGTTAGTCAATATCCCCTTTGCGGATATTGAAGCCCTTGTCGACTCTGCTATCCAGATGGAAGGAAAGATCAACCAAGCCAATGAGAACCGCAAGCGTCGTATGATGAATCAGCCAGGAACCCATCAGACCCCAAAGTATCGCCCTAACCCATCTCCAGGATTTGCCCCAAGGACCAACAGACCCTCGATGAACCGTCCGACCTATCCCAACTGTGGAAACCCTAGACCCGGAGGAAATCACAACAACCCCGTTAACTCTAGCAATTTCAATCGTTCCCCACCCAAGTTCAACAACAACAATGTTACCGCCAACACCAACACTGCCCCGAGGACTGGAAGCAATGTTGTGCCTGTCGCAGCCAAGGACAAGTCGCAAGTGACTTGTTATGACTGTGGAAATAAGGGTCACTACTCCAATGAGTGCCCCAACAAGAAGAATGCCGCAGCCCCCAATGCCAATGTCCCAGCTCAGCAGCAACGTCGTGTTCAGCCAGGAAGAATGTTTGCCCCAGGGAATTCACTCAACCGCAACGTCCGTCTTTTTCTCATGCATGCTAAAGAAGCTCAGGAAGCGCCAGACGCCGTGCTGGGTATGTTTTCTGTGAATTTAGTACTTGCAAGAGTGTTGTTTGATTCTGGTGCATCGCATTCATTTGTCATCGAAGAATTTGCATGCACTAGTAAAATTCAACCAACCAAACTAAAGCATGTTATGATTGTTCAAATTCCCGGATCAACCACCAAGCCTAGGAAAATTTGCAAAGCCGTCCCTATCTGAATCCATGGCATAGATTTTTATGCAAATCTGATAGTACTCGGAACTAAAGGTTTGGAAGTAGTAATAGGAATGGATTGGATGTCCAAACATAAAGGAATGATTGACTGTGCCAAGAAATCCATAACCATGACCAGTATCGCCGGAATATTAGTCGAGCATATATCTGAAACCTTACCTCGCAAATTCAAGTGTAACAAGAGTATAGCCCAACCTACCATTGACCAAGTCCGGATAGTCTGTGAATACCCTGATGTATTTCCAGATGTTTTGCCCGGTATTCCCCCAGATCGGGATATCGAGTTTATCATTGAACTAATTCCCGGAACTGGACCCATAGCCCAGAGACCATATAGTATGAACCCGTCAGAGCTCGCAGAACTGAAGAAGCAACTGGAATCCATGTTGGAAATTGGATTGATTCAACCAAGTGCGTCACCATGGAGATCACCTGTCTTGTTTGTGGACATGAAGGATGGAGGTAACCGTTTGTGTACGGATTATCGGAAATTTAATGATGTCACCATCAAGAACAAGTACCCCTTGCCCAAGATAGAAGATTTGTTTGATCAGTTGACTGGTGCCAAAGTGTTTTCTAAGATTGATCTTAGAACTGGCTATCATCAACTCCAAATTCGTGCAGAGGATATTCCAAAGACTTCCTTTACCACCAGATATGGATTGTATGAGTATACAGTCATGTCTTTCAGATTAACCAATGCCCCCGCTTATTTCATGAACCTCATGAATAAGATTTTTATGGACTTCTTGGATAAGTTTGTCGTTGTTTTCATCGATGACATTCTGATTTATTCCAAATCAGAAGAAGAACATGAGCTACACCTAAGGACCATTCTTGGAACCCTTAGAGAGCATCAGTTGTATGCAAAGTTTAGCAAATGTGAATTCTGGTTACAGGAGGTAGGATTCCTCGGTCACATTGTATCAGCCGGAGGAATTGCCATTGACCCTGACAAAGTGAAAGATGTAGAAGATTGGCAAGCCCCAACCACTCAAACCCAAGTTCGTGCATTTCTCAGATTGGTTGGATATTACCGCAAATTCGTAGAAGGATTCTCTAGTATCGCCAGACCCATGACCCAATTGCTAAAGAAGGACAAGAAGTTTGAATGGACCGACAAATGTGAAGCGAGTTTTCAAGAACTCAAGAGGACATTGATTTCAGCCCCAATCTTGATCATGCCGGATATCACAAAGCCCTTCGATGTGTATTGTGACGCATCCAAGATTGGTCTCGGATGTGTGCTAATGCAAGAAGGAAAAGTTATATCTTATCTATCGCGACAATTGAAGCAACATGAGCAAAACTACCCAACCCATGACCTCGAACTCGCAGGCGTAGTTCTAGCCTTGAAGACATGGAGACATTACCTAATGGGAAACCGTTGTGAGATTTATTCGGATCACAAGGGCCTAAAGTATATATTCACTCAGAAGGAGCTGAATATGAGGCAGAGAAGATGGATTGAGCTAATCAAGGATTACGACCTGGACATTCACTATCACCCTGGTAAAGCCAATGTGGTAGCAGATGCCCTTAGCAGATTGCCGTGCCGCTTGAACTCCATGATCTTGAAGGAGCAACCAAGTTTGCACAAAGAGATGGAAGATTTTCGAATGGAATTAGTAAGTGAAGGATTTTTGGCTAGCATAGAACTTCGGCCCACTTTGATCAGTCAGATTAAAGAGGCGCAGAAAGGAAATGCTAGTATTGACGGAATCAAGCGTCGTATCGGTACATGCAAAGTACCCGGATTCACCGAGGACGAAGAAGGAGTTTTGTGGTACAAAGGACGCCTTTGTGTACCATCAGATTCTGAGTTGAAAGAAGTCATTTTGAAGGAGGCTCATGATACTCTTTATTCTATCCATCCCGGAGGAACTAAGATGTATCAAGATTTGAAAGAGCAATTTTGGTGGCATAAGATGAAGAGAGAAATCGGAAGCTATATCGCCAAGTGTGATATCTGTCAGCGAGTCAAGGCCAGACATCAAAGACCCACTAGATTGTTGCAACCATTGCAGATTCCGGAATGGAAATGGGATTCTGTAGGAATGGACTTTATCACTAGACTACCTACTTCTAGTAGGGGAAATGACTCTACCTAGGTCATAGTGGACAGATTGTCCAAAGTCGCCAATTTCTTGCCCGTCAAGACCACATATCAGAGTTCCAAACTAGCGGAGTTATACATCGCTAGAATCGTTAGTTTGCACGGAGTCCCCAAGAACATAGTATCGGATCGAGGAACTCAGTTTACCTTGAGATTCTGGAAGAAAGTACAAGAAGGTTTAAGAACCCGCCTAGATTTCAGTACCGCATATCACCCTCAGACCGATGGACAAACAAAGCGAGTAAATCAAATACTCAAAGATATGTTGAGAGAATGTGTGTTAGAATATGGATCCAAGTGGGAAGACTGTCTGCCGTTTGCAGAATTTTCATACAACAACAGTTATCAAGACAGTTTGCAAATGGCCCCATTTGAATTCATGTACGGAAGGAAGTGTCGCACCCCTTTGAACTGGTCGGAAGTAGGAGAAAGTCAGATCTTCAGACCCGACATCCTACGAGAAGCAGAAGAGAAGGTTCACAAGATTCGTGAGCACCTCAAGACAGCCCAATCCCGATAGAAGAGTTACGCCGACAAGAGACGTAGAGACCTCGCCTTCAACATAGGAGATTTTGTTTTTCTGAAAGTGTCGCCATTGAAGGGAATGCAGCGTGTCCAACTCAAGGGAAAGTTAGACCCCAGATATATCAGACCTTTCAAGATTCTAAACCGTTGAGGACAAGTGTCGTATCAATTGGAACTACCTAAAGAGATGTCAGCCGTGCACAATGTGTTCCATATCTCTTTACTTCGCAAGTGTCTCGAAGTCCCCGAGAAGACCGAAGTGTTCAAGAATATCGATCACCGGACCATAGAGATCAACAATGACCTGACCTATCCCGAAGTACCCATCCGTATTTTGGAAGAAGCTTTTTGAACTACCCGAACCCGAAGCATCAAGTTTCTCAAGATTAAGTGGAGCAACCACACAGAAGAGGAAGCTACCTGGGAGCGCGAAGATCACATCAGGACGGAGTTTCCTAATCTATTCAAATCCTAGGTAATCTTTTCGTCCTTTTTCAAATCTCGGGACGAGACTTTTTTTAAGGGGGGAAGGTTTGTAACATCCCAAAAATACTAAGCTTGGATCATCAAACACTAGTCATCAACATTTAGGGTTAACAAAAACTTTCCTAATTAAAATTATGAAGGCATGCATATGTGTATGCATTTAATTTGAAATTCTTTTGAACCACCTTGTTTGTTTGTTTGTTTGTTTCATTGCTTGTAAAATGTTTCTTAGGTGAAATAAACATCATCTAAACATTTCCCAAACTTTTCCTAAAGAAAAATGTCAAAACAAATAAAATAAAGGAATGGTCATTTTGACCAATTTAACTCCCATGCCTACTTTGGCTGCCTCAAACCTTCAGAACCTAACAGAAACTTTTCTGTATCTTTGCACCCCTAGAATGTACTCATAACAAAGTATCAAGGCCCACTTTGTGATCATCCAGAAACTTTCAAATACATAGTTTAAATGACAATTCAAAATTGAATCTTTATCATATGGGAAGATCCCACTTTTTCAAAAACCACTCAAACAAGCTCAACTTTCAAAACCCAAGCATCTGCAGACTCACCAGCACCAATCTAGCAAAACCACCAAAAATCTTTTCAAAATTCAAAACTTTATTTCATGCGGCCATTTCATCAAACAGGTTGCAGACACAAATCATACAAAATCTAAACACTATTTGGAGCAGTGATTTGAGCCTAACTTGTCCCCTCTTTGGCTCACAACCATCTCAGTAGATCATCTAGCTAACTAATCTAAACACTAGCACCAGTGTGAGCTTGCCATTGTCATCAATGGTGAATATCCGACCACACCCTTGCCACCCCATAGTCGACAGCCAGCTAGGAGCAGCAGCAAGCCTAGCCAGCATGTCTGGGAGGTAGCCCACCATCCACCGCCACTCCCTGTCCATCGCTCGAACCTTGCCAACCCCTGGACCACACGCACGAACCATGCCAACCTCGCCAGCCACCATGCCGAGCGTGCGCCGGAGCGCCACCCTCGACCGAAGCCCACAGACCGCGCGCCGCCCTCGCCGCGTGCATACACAATCCCCACCGACCCAGGAGACCGCCAGACATCCTCGTTCACCGCCCCGTGAAGGACAGCCACCGCTCGCCGTCGAAGACGCTGCCTCTGCGCGCAGAGCATCACATGTTCCAGACCAAGCCACACCGCCCCACGCCTCAAAACCATGTCGTTGAGCATCGCCAGGGAACACCGCACCGTCCCCTACCGTCGCCCATGCCAATAGCCGTCTGTACCATCGCCCCCGATGAGCTCACTATGCGCCCCATCGGTCCCCGCGCTCGACTATAAATAGAGGCCACCCCCAGTCGATTTCTTCACACCATCTCACTCCCCTCTCCTCACTGATCGTGCCACACCGTTCCCGGAGCAAGGCGAGCACCACCTCGCCAGAATTTCACCGGAGCCCGCCGCCCCAGGAGCTGCCGCGACCACCCCTGAGTTCGCCGTCGTCGACTTCGTCGTTCGCCCGCCTCACCGACCCTCGCTTACACCCCTGTGAGCCCTCAGAACCCCTCACTGGCCGCGCTAGGTTTCTTTCTCGCCGGCGTTGCCTCGCGTCGATGATGACTCCCAGCCGTTGGATTAGAATCAGATCGAACGACCCACGTTGCCCCGTACCGCTTCGCCCCTCCCTGTCTCACTGAAGAGTGGGGACACCCACTTAAACAGCATGCGGGAGCACTGCGCTTAGCAGGCCGGCCCGTTAACTTTTCCCGTGCATCCCAGTTATTTGAATTAAACCTTTTTCATTTTTCTTTTAAACTCACTTCTATACTCAACTTCAAAAATCAACCCAGATCGATTCAGTGCATCAAATTGAATAAAACCAATTTTGTTAGGAAGGTCTGTGAATGCTGAATCCAAGCCCGTTGGATTCAAGTCATTTGGATCTATAGATCACCCTTGGTAAAAATAACAAGGCAGAAGATTTTCTGCATTCAAACATTTTTCAAATTTAAACCATAATAGCTTTTGAGTTGATTCCAACTCTAAAAAATCACATTTAACCATACCTTTCAGAATATATAAAAATATATAGGTTTACTTGCAGAAATAATGTTCAAGTAATAAAAGAATGCTACATAGGCATTTCTAGCCACTTTAATTAATTAAAATAAAAGGGTAAAACCTTATTAAATTGTGACACCACTTTAAATCACATTCCCTTGGACTACAATATGTGGTGATGACATGTGTAAACATGATCCCATGTTTGGTTTGGAGAATATTAAATCTTAAGTAGTTTTTCAATGAGTAGAAATTACTTTTCTAAAATTAAAAGGAATTAAACCAAGCTTTAACCTTGTAATATTAGTGATGATGCTAGATCATCTATAGGACCCTTGTGTGTGATGATTGCAAGTAGTTAAGTATTGTTTGGTGATTGTGTACCTCGTATTTATTCATAGACGCTAGTACCGACCAAGGATACGAGGAGGAAGGAGGATACTACGAGGAAGAAGCCGAGGAGAACTTCAACCACTGCTCTGCACAAGGCAAGCTAACACTTGCAATTTAGCAAGCTTATACTGATATTGATGCAAGCTAACACTTGCAAGACACCTTACCTATGCAAGCCAATACTTGTTACTATGCCCACTATATGCCTTAAGCATATGTGATCATATCCACTTGATAAACCAATCCTAGTTTTACTTGCAAGCTTCTTACTTTATTTCTTTATCAAAGCTCTTACTTAGAGTTTACTGGAATAAATGGTAGATACTAGAAAGATATGTGAAGATTGCATAAAGAGCATAAAATTTGGCCTAAGCTAGATAATCTTGATGTCATCCTAAGGCATGAGATTAAATTCAGCTACACTCCAATAGTTTACCACCCTCATCAGTGCTTACCACCACCTCTATATGCTAGTGCTAAGCATAAAACTTGATCAACTTTAGAGGGGAATACTTGGTGGAAAAATGGTTATGAAAACCTTGGAATGATGGATCATTCTATTGAAATGTTTTGGACATGTGTTTCCGAACACTTGATGATTTTGGTGATGAAAATGATGAGGCATGAGCCTTAGCCCTTTATAAAACTGATGGTTTTCTGGATGCGATACCATTCCAATTTTATCGTACAACCACAATACCCGAAGATTGGGTAGGGCTTGACAGGAAACTTATATACCTTAGTATTCATTCCCTCACGGCTAAGGTCTGAGCTGAGGCTACCTTGTGAAGATTGTCCACCTGTGTAGTACCCAAGATGACAGTTGGTCATGGTTGGGACGCGAAACTCACAAGAGAGGTGCTTATACTAGTGCGTGTAATTGAAAGGTTAGGATTGATTATCCGCATACTGAGTATGGTGAATTCAGGATTTGTTCCTGACGGATGTATCGAATGTTGTGGTGAAAGTGTACAATCTCTGCAGAGTGTCAAACTATTCGAATAGCCGCGTCCGCGGTTATGGACAGTTGGAGTGGCCATAGTGTTCCCCCGTCAGACTTTTCAAAATGACTTGTGAAAGGATTTGAGAATTTGACTTGACCACAATAGAGTTGTGATATGAAATACAAGTTCCCACTTAGGAGTTATAAAATTTTGACTAGCTTTGGAACCTAGTAGAGATAAATCTGGCTTTTGCAAAACAACACTAGAGCCTAGTGTCCAATTATCCAAAAACCCCTTTTACTTGTTAGTATTAGTTAAAGAGTACTCATGGCTTTGTCCCTGGCTATTCCCATGGCCAGACTATGAAGAGGAGTATCTGGAGGATGGACCCCAGGAAGGTTACGACAACTAGGATCATCTCCCATCGTCAGCATTGCCTGTGACCCCGAAGATGGAGCTTCGCCTACGCTACCGTTTTTATTACGTATTCCGCTGCTTGATGTTGTATTAAGAACTGGATCATGAGATCCCTATTTTTGTAAGACCTTATGTACGGTTGTAATGGATGATGTACTATGGTATTCAATTCTGTTATGTCTCGCAAAAATGGTAATCCTGGGATTGCGATGTATGGCATAATAGGCATCTAGGATTGAAAATCCGGGTGTTGACAGTAGTCCAAGGATAAACTACTCACACATCACTCCGGAGGCAGGCATGGTGATAAAGAAGGACTCCGGGATGATCTCCCCTCTCCGGCAGGGTGCCGGGAAGAGCTTCAGATATCTCCCGATCTAGGGACGACGGTGGTGGCGGCTATAGACTTTTTCGTGGAATTTTGATCGGGTATTTAGGGTTTTCGTCTCGGGGGATTATATAGGCGAAGAGGCGAGGCCGGTGGAGCGCTAGGGGGCCCACACCCTTGGGCGGCGCACCCCCTGGCCGCACCTAGCCCAGGTGTGGCCGCACTGGGGTGCGTCTCCCCCTCTCCTCCGGACTCCGTGTCGTGTAAGGAAAAATAGGAACTTCGGCTTTTATTTCGTCCAATTTTGAGAATATTTCTATACTAGTTTTTCTGAAACCAAAAACAGCAGAAAATAGGAAACTAGTTCTCCGACACTTGTTAATATGTTAGTTCCAGAAAATTCATAAAAATGCCACAAAGTATGGACAAAAACATAATATAATTTGTACAAAACAATCATGAAGCATCAAAAATTATAGATACGTTTGTGACGTATCACTGCTCTCTTCCCGTGTCTACTTTTTATTCTCTCCGTATGTACAGCGTGTGGACAGAGGTGATCATATGTCTATGCAAAGAAATACTATGAGTAAGGGCATGCACTATGTTGTCCATGAGGGAAAAAAAGTACTCCTGATGGAATTCCAATTACATAGTGGAAGCTATCCACAAGCTAAAAACCTTATGGGTCACCCTTAAACTTATGGGTAGTCTATAAGCATTAAAATACTGATATCTAGCACCCATAGCAATAAAAACAAATTTTAATCACAAGACTACGAGAGGGTAGCTCTTACATGTGGATCCTATCTTATGAACAAGTTTGACTAGATACATTGTGGTGCAATCAACTATTTTGGTATAAAAAGTGTGTCTCATCTTAAAGATATGTTTGTCCATATACATAGGTGATGCCCTAAGCTCTACCGTTTAGACATTTTCTATACGAGATGATTCGTGAGACCTAATAAACCGAAGATGCTAATTTTTGCATAATAGTTTTACAGCTTGGTCATACACTGCCAAGTGGGGCCTATTATTTGCCTTTTACTTTAGACACATGTGCTTATTCTCCCCTCGCCACCGTGCTAGACTTATTTTTTTTTGCGAAATTCCACCGATATATTAATAATGATCAACAACCGTATAAAGGGACTCAAAAGTAAGGGTCTTTTACACATCGTATTTTCTCAACAATTTGCATGCATAATCTCTTCTCGTTCTTTGATTTTGCCTTCTATTTTGTGTTATAATCTTTACATAAAAGAACGATTTGACCTAATTTCGTGAAATTGATATGAAGTCATTTAAGTGTACCAAGGTAGTTAGTAATCTTGAAAATCCGTCTAAAAACTAGTGAATTATAAAAAAGTATGGTCCACTTTGTATGAAAATTAGGGTGGTGTTATTTTATTTTAACTGAGGTGGGTCCTGTAGGAATAATGAGCTTCAGTTAAGATGATCGATGGAAGTACTAGTTGCATCAAGTACCTTAGAAAATAAAAATAGCATCCAAGTCCATCACTTGAAAAATTAAGAATACTCTTTCATGATAGTTGAAATTTTACACCGACGACATCTATTATACAATAAAAGTACATTAGAAAGCAGAAAAAAAAATAGTTCAGAAAATCGCGCAAAAAGCAGAAACATCTGACAATTGATTTAACTACTTGCCACACAATAGCCGATGGATTTTAGACAAAATCTACTAACATTAGACTTAAAGAAAATTATCCACCTATACCATTACATAATTTTTCATATCGCTTCGATATTGTATCGGACCAAGGGTACAGACTCCATCAAAATAAAAAAAAATAAAAAAAAAACCTAGGACCTAACCTAGCGCGTCCTCGCGCACGCCGCTAACAACCCCATATTCCTATCGGCCGGCCGATCTCTACAAAGTCCATTCAAATCAGCTGGCTCATGTTTCAATCTATCTTGCCTCATGGAAGGAGCAGACCACCAAGGGACACGTCCCCGAGACTTGCATCATAGAGTCAACTGCTAGGTATGTACGTCCCGATGATCAGTATGTATATTTTCATTGATTAGCTCTGCCATACCCAATGATTTTAAGGCTTTCGGTTGGGTGGGTTTATCCGCCCCAAATTTGACTCGAACCAATCGATCGACTAGCAAAACAAAGCCTTTTTTGCGGGTCAAACTATGACTAACACATAAAAAAACTCTAGCGTTTGTTACAGGATGCACGTGTGATTAATATAGATATTCAATTAGGCATATAAATATTAGAAATAATAGGTTAAATCGTTAGATCCATGTGTGATTTTAGATTTTTTCTAAATCACAAAGGCCATATATGTGGAAACCCATATGTGATTTGGCCCAAGTTGATGACAGCTCACACGTGTGTGGCAAGAGCTGTGGGAGCTAAAATTTAGTCTGGCATAGAAAGTTGAAGGAGAGAATTGCACCACCTTATAAGATGGAGTGTTACACCACTTTCTAAGTAAGTGACAATAAGAGAGCTACACACGCGCTTTTCCGACGACGACGCCGCCACTCGCACGCACGCCTCGTCACGACGCGCCGCGCCGCGGGTTGCGGGAATCTCGCCGAGCCAAGCTTTATTTTGCAGCTTAGGAAAATGTGTACGGTTAGACAGACGTGTCAACAGTTAGCGGATTCGGGTCGCTTCCGGATCGTGGAATATCTGTAACCGACCCTATATAAACGCCGGTGCGGCTTCCACAACGGACGACACCAAACCAATCTAGGGTTTTGCCATCCTCTCTGCTTGCGCCGCCACCGTAGTCTATTTCATCCCGCTTGACGGCGGTCGAAAGAGCAGGTCTCCGGAACCACTCGTCTTTGCGATCCTGTACGGGAGAGGGCGAATAAGGTTTTTGGAAAGCGCTCCGCGCGACTGCTCAAGTTCGTCATCACGGCGCGTCTTCCCGGTCGTCAAGCCGGACCTCGTGCGCGTCATCTTCAACGCCGACTTCTTCGACAGGCTACTGCACCAATGGCGACTACATCGACAACCGATCAGTACGTACACCGTTAACATATCTGTTGTTTTACTATGTCTGTTAGTGCGTATAATCTGCTACTGTTCATGTTGATTAATACATATAGTATGTTAGAGGTTCACGTGATTGTAGCTGTTGTTGTCATGATTTTTATTCTGAAATTAATCGTGGAAATTATGTCTAATAATCCAACAATCCAAAAACCTTATTATAGGCAATTTCCTGAATTAAACATGGACACTTGGCCCATGCTATGAAGCCGGAAAAATTTACCGATGTTCATTTTAAGAGGTGGCAGTATAACACCACTATGTGGCTGCAAGCTCTGAAAGTATTCGAGGCTAGTGAGGGTTTACCTGAAGGAACTACATCTGACGAGGTTCAGAACAAGTTCAAGGAAACCAATCTTGCCTTTGTGGGATGCGTTCTGAGTGTTCTTGACAACCAACTATTTGATGTGTATATGCACATCAAAGATGGAAAAGAGCTGTGGAAGACACTGAACGCTAAGTTCGGTGTAGCAGATGCTGGCAGTGAGCTGTACATCATGGATAACTTTCATGATTACAGGATGGTTAACAATCGTTCTGTAGTTGAGCAAGCTCATGAGATACAGTGCTTTGCCAAGGAGCTTGAGATCCTCAAGTGTATCTTACCCGACAAGTTTGTGGCTGGGTGCATTATTGCAAAGTTGCCTTCTTCGTGGAGAAACTTCGCCACAACTCTCAAACACAAGAGATAGCAGATATCGGTTGAAAACGTGATAGCGTCTCATGATGTCGAGGAGAAGGCTCGGGCTAAGGACACTACTGAGAGAGGAGGCGAGGGTCAGTCTAGCGCCTACATGGCGCAGAAGAAGACCCTCGGCAAGAACAAAGGGAATTATAAGCCCTCGTTCAACAAGCCTGAAAAGACTACAACCTTTAAGAAGAAGAAGAGGCTGAACAAGGCCGAGCTACATTGTTATTCATGTGGAGAGCTCGGCCACTTTTCCAAGGACTGCCTAGATCATGCAGATCGCGGAGGGAAAGATGGGTAGACTGTCAACGTCGTGACCGCTAGCAACACTGATGGGTACGGTAATTTATTTACTGTTCTTTCAGTATTTCAATCACCATGTTGGTGGATTGATACGGGTGCTAATGTTCATGTGTGTGCTAACATCTCTATGTTCACTTCTTATCAGGTCGCTCGGGATTCAGCCGTCCTAATGGAGAATGGGTCACATGCTTCTGTTCGTGGTGTTGGAACAGTGGATCTGAAGTTTACTTCCGGAAAGATCGTGCAACTAAGGAATGTGCATCATGTCCCTACTATGAACAAAGAATCTCGTTAGTGGCTCCCCTCTGTGTAGAGATGGGTTTAAGGTTGTGTTAGAGTCCAATAAAGTGGTTGTTTCAAAACATGGACAATTTATTGGTAAAGGTTATGAGTTCGGAGGCTTGTTCCGGTTTTCACTTTCAGAGTTCTGTAATAAATCCGTGAATCATATTTGTGGTGATGTTAATGATGATACCAGTGTTTGGCATTCTCGTTTATGTCACATTAATTTTGGTTTGATGTCTCGTATGTCCAGTATGAGTTTAATTCCGAATTTCACTATTGCCAGAGGTTCTAAGTGCCATAGTTGTGTGCAATCAAAGCAACCTCGAAAGCCTCACAAGGCTGCCGAGGAGAAAAACTTGGCACCTCTAGAAATCATACATTCTGATCTATGCGAGATGAATGGTGTGTTGACAAAAGGTGAAAAGAGATATTTCATGACGTTGATTGATGATGCTACTAAATTCTGCTATGTTTACTTGTTGCAAACTAAAGACGAGGATTTAGACTACTTTAAAATCTATAAGGCCGAAGTTGAAAATCAACTAGAGAGAAAGATCAAGCGTCTTAGGTCGGATCATGGTGGTGAGTATTTTCCCAAAGTATTTGAGAATTCTGTCAAGAACACGAAATTATTCATGAGAGGACGCCTCCCTACTCGCCCCAATCGAACGGGGTTGCCGAGAGGAAAAACCGCACGCTGACTGACTTGGTGAATTCCATGTTAGCCACTAATGGTTTATCAAAGGCATGGTGGGGGGAGGATTTTTTGACTTCGTGTCATGTCCTGAATAGGGTTCCTAACAAGAATAAAGAAAAGACCCCTTATGAGGAGTGGGCTGGGAGAAAACCATCACTTTCGTATTTGCGCACTTGGGGGTGTTTGGCGAAGGTCAACATACCGATTCCCAAGAAACACAAGCTCGGATCTAAGACAGTGGATTGTATCTTTCTAGGATATGCTCCACGGAGTGTAGGCTATAGATTTCTACAATGGAATCTCGTGATGCAACATTCTTTGAGAATATTTTTCCTATGAAAGATATGCATAGCATTGATAGAATTTCTTCTGAAATACTTCCTAAATCTAGTGCATCTATTGAGAATTCTGAACAACCACATGAGGAAGTCCTTGAGAAGGATGACGATGAACCTCTCACGAGGAGTAAGTGACAGAGGATTGCAAAATCCTTTGGTAATGATTTCATCGTGTACCTTGTGGACGATACTCCCAGATTCATTGTAGAGGCATATGCATCTCCTGATGCAGATGATTGGAAAGAAGCTGTCCAAAATGAGATGGACTCGATTCTTTCTAGTGGAACTTGGGAATTATCAGAACGACCCTATGGTTGCAAACCTGTGGGCTGTAAGTGGGTGTTTAAGAAGAAGCTAAGGCCTGATGGTACTATTGAGAAGTACATTGCACGGCTTGTAGCTAAGGGCTACACACAGAAAGAAGGCGAAGATTACTTTGACACATATTCACCTGTCGCTAGACTGACCACCATTCGAGTGCTACTGTCCCTGGCTGCCTCTTATGGTCTTCTCGTTCATCAAATGAACGTGAAGACAACTTTCCTTAATGGAGAGTTGGAAGAGGAGATCTACATGGATCAGCCGGATGGGTTTGTGGTAAAAGGTGAAGTGACAAAGGTGTGCAAGTTATTAAAATCTTTATATGGCATGAAACAAGGACCTAAGCAATGGCATGAGAAGTTTGACAGAACTCTACTTTCTGCTGGCTTTGTCATTAATGAGGCTGATAGGTGTGTTTACTATCGCCATGGTGGGGGCGATAGTGTTATATTATGTTTGTACGTGGATGACATTGTGATCTTTGGTACAAACATGAAAGTGATAAATGAAGTCAAGTCTTTCCTGTCAAAGAGTTTTGATATGAAAGATCTGGGAGAGGCTGATGTGATTCTGAACATCAAGCTTATGAAGAACGAGAATGGGATTACTTTAACGCAATCTCATTATGCTGAGAAGGTCTTGAGCCGATTTTGCTTTACTGATGGCAAGACTTCTCCAACACCTGATGATCCCAGTTTGACATTACGAAAGAACAAGAAGGAACTAACAGATCAGCTGAAATATTTACAAGTTGTTGGTTCTCTCACGTACTTAGCAAGCGCTACAAGACCCGATATCTCTTTTGCTGTGAGCAAGTTGAGTAGGTTCATGTGTAACCCGGGTATTGATCATTGGCATGCACTTGAAAGGGGCATGCGCTATCTATGTGGTACAATGAGCTATGGGATTCACTATTCAGGGCACCCTGCTGTGCTTGAAGGATATAGTGATTTGAACTAGATCTCTGACGTTGATAAACTCTACGCCACGAACGGGTATGTGTTTACCCTTGGAGGTGGTGCGGTGTCATGGAGATCCCGTAGACAGACCATATTGACGAGGTCAACTATGGAAGCAGAGCTTACTACTTTAGACACAGCTACTGTTGAGTCAGAATGGCTGCGTGAGCTCTTGATGGACTTGCCTGTGGTTGAGAAACCTATGCCGGCAATCCTTTTGAATTGTGACAACAAAACTGTGATTGCCAAAGTGAACAATTCTAAGGATAACGCGAAGTCATCAAGACACGTGAAGAGACGTTTGAAGCTCCGGAGTAATAACTGTTACATATATTCAAACAGACAAAAACCTGGCAGATCCCTTTACAAAGGGACTATCAGGAAATGTGATAGAAAGTGCATCGAGGGAGATGGGGTTGAGACCCATGGATGTCACACCTAGTGGTAACCCAACCTATGTGATCGGAGATCCTGTGAATTAGGACCCGGGAAGAACAAGCTAGTGGGTGGACTAAGGAGAGTATTTTGTAACCCTCTCTATGTGAAGATGCATAACTCCCATAATTTGTAAGGCACGTTGGCAACATGCCTTAATGTGTTTATGTTGTCTTTAACTAGCAAAGATGTTGTCCTACAGGGTATTCTTGAAAGAACACACCTATATGAGCTCGACTGTAAACGTCGCGGTCTATGAGACTTGGGTGATCTCTAGTAAACTCATGAAGAGACCAGGGAGTATGACGCATATGCTCCAACCCGCGGGGTAGGCTACTGGCAGCCAGGTACTAGTTATGATTTTGAGTGAAATCTATTGGCACTAAACTTGCAATTCAAGGTCCGTCCATTGTTCAAGTTGTTGATAGACGTAGTTAAGCATTCTAAGCGGAAGTTCAACTTAACAGTCTCTGCTGAAACACTGGTATATAAACAAGTAGCGAGGATTGGCAAATCTTCAAATGGGCATTTGAGATCTGGTGGGGGATTGTTAGAAATAATGGGCTAAATCATTAGATCCATGTGTGATTTC
Source organism: Avena sativa (assembly GCA_916181665.1). Classification (NCBI taxonomy): domain Eukaryota; kingdom Viridiplantae; phylum Streptophyta; class Magnoliopsida; order Poales; family Poaceae; genus Avena; species Avena sativa. The sequence continues at coordinate 182,482,476 of OV702281.1, forward strand.
AGATTTTTCCTAAATCTCAAAGCCCATGTATGTGGAAGCTCATATGTGATTTCGCCCAAGTTGGTGGCAGCTCACATATGTGTGGCAAGAGCTGTGGGAGCTAAAGTTTAGTCCCATATAGGAAGTTGAAGGAGAGTTGCACCACCTTATAAGGTGGAGTGTTTCACCACTTTGTAAGTGAGTGACAATAAGAGAGCTACACGCGCGCTCCTCCTCCGACGACGCCGCCGCACGCACGCACGCTCGCCTCGTCTCGTCATGACGTGCGCGCGCCGCGGGTTGCGGGTTACGGGAATCTCGCTGAGCCGAGCTTTATTTTGCTGCTTAAGAAAATGTGTGCGGTTAGACAGACGTGTCAACGGTTAGCGGATTCGGGTCGCTCCCGGATCGTGGGCTATCTGTAACCGACCCGTACGTGCGCAACGTGGGCTTGGTCCACTTTGTGTCCTGTGCGGGATTTCCGAGCTGCTTTATATAAACGCCGGTGCGGCTTCCACAACGCACGACACCAAACCAATTTAGGGTTTTGCCATCCTCTCTGCTTGCGCCGCCATCGTAGTCTATTCCATCCCTCTTGCCGACGGTTGGGAGAGAAGCTCTCCGGAACCACTCGCCTTTGCGATCCTGTACGGGAGAGGGCGAATAAGGTTTTTGGAAAGTGCTCCGCGCCACTGCTCAAGTTCGTCATCACGGCGCGTCTTCCCGGTCATCAAGCCGGACCTCGTGCGCGTCGTCTTCAACGCCGACTTCTTCGACAGGCTACTGCACCAACGACGACTATATCGACAACCGATTAGTACGTACACCGTCAACAGATCTGTTGTTTTACTATGGCTGTTAGTGCGTATAATCTGCTACTGTTCATGTTGATCAATACATATAGTATGTTAGAGGTTCACGAGATTATAGCTGCTGTTGTCTTGTTTTATATTCAGGAATTAATCGTGTAAATTATGTCTAATAATTAATCAGTAGGGGAGTGGACCGTTGCGACTTTGCTGGCAGGCCGACGCAGCGGGTCCCAGCAGCTGTGATCTTTTTTCTCTTTGATGAACATATTAGTACAATAAAGAAGCTAGGTATAGTGCATCTCACTAATAAAACACTATATTGCTCTAGCTCCAATTAATTTAAGAGACAATGATTCATGTCTACATTTTCATTGGTTACACATTTTTCATGCTAAGAACATTTTTTTATATTGAGCTTCTACTACCAGAATTGTATTTACACATATACATGGTTCGGCAGCATATGAAGTTGAAGTACCACTGCGAAAACTACTTCTGAGACCAAAGTGGTTTGTATCCTTGTTTAATTCAGTGTCAATTTGTATTTCTTATCACGTGGCCTGTTACTGAACAAATTTATTTCTTCATCATGTTCCGAATAGTTTCAATTGATTGTCTTCCTAAAACTAGCATGCGTCTTACTGTTCAAAGAGATCAACTAATTCTCATAGTACCGAAGCTGCATTATTTAATCTACAATTGTTAACGTTTGCACAACATTTCTCATTAATATAGCCAGTAGCTAAGCATATCTCCATATAATTAAGGAAGATTGTCTGTCAAGGGTACATCGACTTTAATTCATGTTTGATTAGCTCGACATTGAACCTCAAGAGATTATACGGGATATGCACGGTGCTATATGAGATTCTTTTCATACAATAAATAAATTGTGTTTCTTCTTTTGAAGACATATAAGGTATTGTATAAGCAATTGGTACCATCTTAATATTTTCACAATTGTTTGTGGTTTTCTGGATAGAGGATTTCATGCTTTTTTAACTTACAAAACATTTTTTTATCATTTTTATTAAAACCTGTCTTTTTTTTTCATATATGGAGGTCTGTGATACTTATTTACTTACATGTTCCTAGGTGTTTTGCATGAGATTTTCTTGCGAGTAAGTTGAATTGCGAAAGAAACAAACTAATGATGACCATGTTTGCTGCAATGAGGTACATTCTTGATCATGTTAATAATCTGAATCACCATTACACAAGAGCCAACCTCTTTCTTCTTAATATGTGTACCACAGGTGCAATCTGAAAAGGGAAATATGTGCAGTGTAAAGTTTGTGTGGCGTTAACTTATTTTTTGGGCTATATGTATATGCTGATTTACATTGCTTTTCCTCCAAGAGTTTATGAAGGATGCCTAATTAATATGCTCCTTTCTTATGCCCAAGTATTGATTCAAGTGTGGACCAAGGAATGTTTAAGAGTGTAGTCTTTGTTCGAGAGGCTGGTGAACGACAATTCGTGCAAGACTTGGTTAGCTATACCTTACCGGTCATATTATTCATCGTGCAGTTTTGAGATAGTGCAGTGCTGAGATGATGTAACTGAAAATCACAAGGTTATTCAGACGTTTTCATCATTTTATCTACTAGAGAGTTGGTTTTGATTTTGCGCTACTAGAAAGGTTTTTTATATGCCTATGAGAGATTCCATAGAAGATTGTAGTAAATTGATTTGAATAGTGAGGCCTTCTATTGATGTTGTTAATAATCCTAGACAACTATTGCACGTAGCAATAGTGAGGCCTTCTATTGCTTGCGCCCCCAGTATAGACCAACATTTTCACATGCGAAACTATTAACTGATTTGTTATATGGTGACTAAAGACGACTTTTTCTGCCGACCATAAAGATGTTATTTTGAAAGAAAGAACCACTACTAGCATCTCTATATATAATGCCCTTGCCGTGGATAAAATGGATTTTCAATATGTTGTCTCGTGGTCGAACCAAAATTCAAAAGGTAGGATTCACAGGTATCCCTCCTCTATAATAGTTCAGAAGAGTTACACATGTTAGACTTAAATATAAGTATTTGAACATTATGAGTTAAATATGAGGCATATTTTTAAGGAATATTTGCTTCTTCACGGTCTCCCATCTTACAATGGTATGAATAGAAGAATCCCATTTTGCTATGGAGGTAAGTAAATATTTTGAAAAAAACATCATGCGGTCAGTTCTCATACACAAATAAAGATTCTCATTATTTGTTGAATTACTATGTTATCATACATTTTTATTTCTTTGTCGAGGTATTATCGGCTTCATCAATCCATGACAGCTCTATCCTAAAATACTACATGAATCGGTGGATCGATGTATCATATAAATTAATAAACATACTTTTATAATTAAAATTAAAAAATAGAATGTATAGGGATATTTAAAGATGATGCCTACGTATTTACGCGGGCCACTATTCTAGTTGTTTAGTAATAGAAGATGTACCCATCTACCTCTAAAATGATATTTAATTTGAGAGAAATCTATCGCACTTACTGGTAGCTCAAGTTTGATCTAATTTTATTAAATTGTCAAGATGCAAAATCTTAGCAAGAAGTTTTATCTGTTGTCAAAACTCTCGGTGGTGGTTTGCGATATATTAAATGACCATGGTTACCTCTAAAAAACCACAAAACTTTAAAAGCAACTTACAATTTTCCTATAGTTCAAATTTTCCTAATTTTTATAAATCTTCATAAAGTCATTCAAGTGGATAGAGTTAGCAAGGACAATGTTTGAAAACTCATGAAACATGGGAATCATAAGTATTACAACATGTCGGTACACTATATATGTCTCAAAGCTTGGCTTGTGGCATATTCATATCCAATATTCTTCAGACTTTCTTTATAGAAAGAAAGAATCTCCTCGTCACTCAGAAAATTGAGAATGTCCTTTCCTGATAGTTGGAAACTCACACCGACGACATTGTTTACTAAAACAAGATGCACCCATCTACCTTCGAAAAGACAATTAATTCAAGAGAAATCTATCGCGCTTACTCGTAGCTCAAGTTTGACCTAATTTTGTTATGTTGTCAAGATGAAAATCTTAGAAATAAGTTGAACCTATTTTTAAAACTGTCGGTGGTGGTTCATAATATATTAAATGACCCCCCAATGGTTACCTAAAAAAATCGTAAAACTTTCAAAGCAACCTACAATTTTCATGTAGTTCAAGATTGACCTAATTTTGATAAATCGGCATGAAGTCATTCAAATGGGCAGAGTTAGCAAGGCTGAAGTTTGAAAAATCATAAAACATAGGAATCGTAAATACAACATGTCAGTCCACTATAAATATCTGGAAGCTCTTCTTGTGCCATTCAGATCCATATTATTCACACTTAATATACAGAAAGGAACAATCTCTTCATTACTCAAAAATTTGAGAATGTTCTTTCTGATAGTTGGAAACTCACACTGATGGAATTATTTACTAAAAAGAAGATCCACCCATCTACCTTAGAAACGATAATTAATTCATGAGCAATCTATCGCGCTTACTGGTACCTCAAGTTTGACATAATATTGTTAAATTGTCAAGATGCAAAATGTTAGAAACAAGTTGAACTTGTTGCAAAAATTTCGATGGTGGTTTGTGATATTAAATGACCCCCGATGGTTACCTCAAAAAACGCAAAGATTTCAATGCAACCTACAATTTTATTCTAGTTCAAATTTGACCTAATTTTGATAAATTGGCATAAAGTCACTCAAGTGGGAAAAGTTAGTAAGGACGAAGTTTGAAAACTCATAAAATTAAACATAGAATCGTAAGTGAAACATGTTGGTCCACTTAATATGTCTGCTTGGCTTGTGGCATTCGGATCCATATTCTTCAAACTTTCTTTACGAAAAAGAATAATTTTGTCATTACTCAGGAAATTGAGAATGTTTTTTCTTGATAGTTGGAAACTCACACCGACTGTATTGTTTACTACAAGAAGATGCACCCATCTACCTCCGCAAATACATTTAATTCAAGAGGATTCTACCGCGCTTACTTGTATCTCAAGTTTGACCTAATTTCGTTAAATCGACAAGAAGTCAGTGAAGTGTGCGAAGTTAGCTAGGAAGCTTAAAAATGGAACTATAAGAAACTGTGGTCCACTTTGTGTGATAATTGGGCGGTTTTTCTTCTAACTACGGTAGATCCCGTAGGAGCGGGGTGCTTCAGTTAACACGGTCGGTGGAAGTACAAGTTACATCAAGGACCTTATAAAAAATGAATATTACATCCAAGTCCATGCATTTAGCACAAGGTCTATGAAACTAGGAGTGAAGTGTGTTTTCAGGTTTGCGCATACTAGTGTTCATTGTGCTAAAGACTATCAATAGAATCTTCTAGATGCTAAGAATGGAAAGGAAGATCCAAAAGTTAACAATGTTTGGATTTGCTAGTCTTGATCCAACGATCAATGTCCAAAGTTATCCGTAAACTATATAGTGGTATGGTAATGTAAGAGATAACACAAGATAAATATAAGATAAGAAGTACTATTGCGAATAGCTGGTCTATTGAATAAACTTCCCCTCCCAATGTTTGGGAAGCAAGTGAAAATTTCGAAACCAAAAAAGTTTGATTTTTTTGGCCGCCACGGAACAAAGTTCTATCCTTCCTATATACTCCTCCTACTCCACACCAACACGGCTTGAGAACACACTAGATAAATAGAGCCACCCTCTCAACAAATAAAGAAATAGAGCCACTGTACCAAGGAACATGTGTGCATTGCCACGCTGTGGACGAGGGAGAGATCATCCAGGCCGGTGCGCGAGGGGAGAGGGGTGTTGAGATGAGAGGCAATGAAGGAGAGAGAAAACACACAATTTTTTGCCTGCATAGGTCTAAAATTTAGTACTACTAGTATAGTCAGGAGTGCCTCGTGTTAGAACCCCATCACAACTTTGCTCTGATCCCCCACAAAAAAAACTTTGCTCTGACAGCGAACCGCGTTAAACTTCTTTTCTCTCTTTGCTGCTGCCCTCTTCCCCTGGCTACCTTTACTCTCTGCATGTACAACGCATGGACAGAGGTGAGCATATGTCTAAGCAAAGAAATACTACGAGTAAGGGCATCCACTATATTGTCCATAAGGAAAAAAAGTAGTCCTGATGGACTTGCATATACATAGTGGAAACTATCCACAAGCTAAAAACCTTCAGGGTCACCCTTAAGCTTATGGGTAGTCAATAAGCATTAAAATATTGATATCTAGTACACATAGCAATAGAAAACAAATGTTAAGCGAGGGTAGCTCTTACATGTGGGTCCTATCTTATGCTCAATTTTGACTAGATACAGTGTGGTGCAATTAACTGGCTTGGTATAGCAAGTGGGTCCCATATTAAAGATATGTTTGGACATATACATAGGTGATTCCCTAAGCTCTACTATTTAGACAATGTCTATATTAGACGATTCGTACTAAACTGAAGATGCTAACTTTTGCATAGTAGTTTTACAGCTTGGTCACAGACTGCCAAGTGGGGCCCATTATTTGCTTTACCTTTAGACACATATGCCATGTACCCTCGCCACTGCACTAGACTCGATTTTCTTTCTGAAATTCCACCAATCTATTAATAATGATCAACGACCTTATAAAAAGACCCAAAAGTAAGTTGCTCTTACAAACTTTATTTCCTCAACAATTTCCATGCATAATCTCTTCTTGTTCTTTGATTTTCCCCTCTATTTGAGATATATTCTTTACATAAAAGAACAATTTGACCTAATTTTGTTAAATATATATAAATTCATTTGTGTACCAAGTTAGCTAGTAATCTTGAAAATCCGTCTAAAAAATATGGAATTGTAAGAAAGCATGATCCACTTTGTATGAAAATTAGGGAGGTGGCATTTTATTTTAACTGAGGCGGGTCCCGTAGGAGCAATGTGCTTCACTTAACACGGTCGGTGGAAGTACAAGTTTCATCAAGGACCTTAGAAAATCAAAAAGACATCCAAGTCCATCACTTCAAAAATTAAGAATATTCTTTCCTGATAGTTGGAAACTCACAACGACGGCATTGTTTACTAAAATAAGATGCACCGATCTCCTATGAAAATACATTTAATTCGAGTGCAATCTATCACGCTTACTGCTATCTCAAGTTTGACCTAATTTTGTTAAATTGTTAAGATGCAAAATCTCAGAAATAGAAGTTGAACCTGTTGTTAAAACTCTTGGTGGTGGTTTGTGATATATTAAATGACCCCTCGATGGTTACTCCAAAAAAAATTCAAAACTTCCAAAGCAACCTACAATTTTCTTGTAGTTAAAATTTGACCTAATTTTGATAAATTGGCATAAATTCATTCAAGTGGGCGGAGTTAGCAAGGACAAAGTTTGAAAACTCATGAAATATGGGAATCATAAGTAGTACAACATGTCGGTCCACTATATATGGCTGAAAGCTTGGCTTCTGGCATATTCAGATCTAATTTTCTTTGGACTTTCTTTACGGAAAGGAACAATCTCATCATCACTTAGAAACTTGAGAATGTTCTTTTCGGATAGTTGGAAACTCAGACCGATGACATTGTTTACTAAAAGAATATGCACCCATCTACCTCAAGAGCAATCTATCGCCCAAAATTGTAAAGATCAATCTATTAATAATAATCAATAACCGTATAAAGAGGCCCAAAAGTAAGTTGCTCTTAGACACCCTATTTACTCAAAAATGTGCATGCATGTCGTGGTGGTGGCACGACATATGCCATGGGTAGGCTAAAGTTGGGGCCAATGTGTACTAGTGGGATCTAGGGAGGGATACCATAGTGGATTCTACACACACAGAAATCTCTCAAGATCTTGTATTCAGATCAACAATTGTTACACTTGCTTCTTGAGTTGTATCATAAAGAGGAGGAAGAAGCACTGAAGTGCTCTCCTAGGGTTTCTCTAAGTGCAAAATGAATCAATCCCCCCTCTAGGAGGCCCTGGCTCACCTTATAAAGGGGTGGTCAGGTTACATCTAGGCTGAGATGGACAACATATTATTGGAATATGCTCTTCCCAAAAGGTTAATTTGGCGGGCTTCTTTCCCTGTCGCCCTTCTATCAATGGCAAACACCCAAATCCCACGACATGTGAACGTTGGACTCTAGGAATGTCACCTCCGTGACCTCCCCTCCGTCTCTGTCCCTCCGGCCCTTGTCTGTCGAACTTGTCACTATGTGGATTCCTGAGGGATAGATAGAGGAAAATTTTGACCTTGAGGCTCGCTCTCTCATTCTCGAGCAAGCCATCTCTTGACTCAGACTCGTCCAATATGACTCGGCCAAGCTAGCACCTTCATACATGAAGCACACTAGACGTCTTGTCGACATACTATATATGCCGACCTATTCAAGCCAACACTCTTTAGCTTAGGGTAACCCGGCCCCCATTCGGCCGGCCCTTATATAATTCGGCCGGGTCATGCCTTGTCCTGATTTGTATCTCGATGGGCTTTCCCCTGTTACCTTAGCTTAACCCTACCTAGGGTCATCGCCCCAATATTAGTACCAGAAGCTGGTGCGGTCTTAACGGCTTTAGCCGACAAGGCCACAGAAGGTTCACTTTTATCTAGGAGTGATATACTTGTTGCCAACATATGCTTTAGTCGTCCAATCTTTGAGGTGCGACTCAGCCGCAATATTTTTGATCTTATAGTTGATCCGACTCATCTTGGCTTCGTCGAGACATGTCTCGTTGCCCGAGTCAGTATATTACGTCCAGGTTATTTCCCTTCCTTGCTTCCTAAGTTTCTACCGTCCTATGTATCAATAATGATTGCACTTTGCCTCATTTTAAAGGACGTTACAGTGATTAATGGCACGCTGACACTTATCCCTGCAATAGGTCAATTCATGCCATGACTCTTTGATGACTGTGTGGGGCACTGTGTGACGCTTCATCTTTGCTCCGTGTAACCCCTCTTGTGGTTCCACCCCACGATCGCCACCATGAGATACACACGTGCATAGCGGAACCGCTGCTCACACACGATCCATGGTGGTTCGTTGGTTGCGCTGTTAAATAGGGGAGCGGGGGAAACCCTCGGTAACTTCCCCCGCTCCCAACTCCTTCTTCTTCTTCCTTGCATCTCCGCCTTAGTAGTGCCCTATTTCCATGAATGCTCCGCCCTCTGCCTCTTCTCAGGCCGCCATGCTGTGCGCCTTCTCCGCTCAGGTGGTGCTCCGCTGCTCGTGCCTCCGCCGCTCCGCCGCAGCTACGGGTCCGTGACAATCTAGGACCATCCTTGCCGCCACCGCACATCTTCCTCGAGTAGTTCCTCCGAAGAAATAATGGCGAGCTCGCGCGGGATTGTTACCGCTGATGAACACGAAGAGCAGACAATAGCCTCCAAGCGGGGATCTTGGCAAGGATCCAAGGCGATCCAGGTGGAGATTGATTGGCTCATCAGGATGCACTGGATCCCGTATGGAGTCACCTACCGCTTACCCGATGAGGATCTTTTCCTGGACGCGCAAGGGGGTGAGTTTGTAGTGTTTGATTGCCACTTCGCTCGAGGATTCGGCCTCCCCCTTAGTGATTTCGCCAAGGATTTCTTAGAAAACTTCGGCCTTCAACCCTACCATTTTCTAGCTAATTCCATCACTTATATTTGGGCATTTATCTCGGCCATGCCGGGGTACTTAGGCCACTGACCTTCAGTTCACCTTTTGGCCAAATTCTTTCAGATTAGGGACAATGTAGTGCCGAATAAACTTCTCCGTCCTTCTGAGAAATCTCTCATGTATTGTGGTGCTGCCTCCATAACACCTCAAAAAAGATCCATTTTCCCCCAGTCATCGGTCTCGAATCATGCAAGAAGTGGCATAAATACTTCTTTTATGTGTAGAATAGTTGGAAGGAAGACATGATTCAGCTGTCGACCATCTCTGTTTGCATGCTGTCAACACCCGGATTTTTAATCCCAGATGCCTGCTATGCCATACATCGCAATCCCAGGATTACCATTTTTGCGAGGCATAACAGATTGGATATCACAGTACATCATCCATTACAAACCATACATAAGGTCTTACAAAAAATAAAGGATATCATGATCCAGTCTTAATACAATCATAGCAGCGGAATAACGTAATAATAACAGTAGCATGGGCGAGGCTCCATCTTCATGGTCACAGGAAATGCTGACTATGGGAGATGATCCTAGTTGTCGTAACCTTCATGCGGTCCATCCTCCTGATAGTCCTCTTCATAGTCTGGCCACGGGAATAGCCAGGGACAAAGCCATGAGTACTCTTTAAGTACTCGCAAACTAAGACTAGCAAGTGAAGTGGTTTTGAGTAGGAATATTAAGCTCTAGGCTGTTTGGCAAAAAACCAGATTTATCTCTAACTGAGTTCAGAAGCAAAGAAAGCTAGTTGAAATTTTATAACACCTAAGTGGGAACTTGAGTTTTCATATCACAACCCTGTTGTGGTCAAGTCAAAGTCATGATTCATTTCACAAGTCATTTTGAAAACATCTGACGACGGAATAGTATGGCCACTCCAACTATCCATAACCACGGATGCGGCTATTCGAATAGTTTGACACTCTGCAGAGGTGGTACACTTTCATCACAATATTCGATACATCCATCAAGAACAATCCTTAATTCACCATACTCAGTATGCGGATAATCAATCCTAACCTTTCAATTACATGCCCTAGTATAGGCACCTCTTATGTGAGTTTGGCCTCCCAACCATGACCAGTTGTCATCTTGGGAACTGCATAGGTGGACAATCTTCACAAGGTAGCCTCAGCTCAAACCTTGGCCGCAAGGGAACCCATACTAAGGTATATCCCTACCCAAATTTCGGGTATTATGATTGTATGGTAATATTGGAATGGTATCGTATCCAGACAACCATCAGTTTTATAAAGGGCTAAGGCTCATGCCTCAACATTTTCACCATCAAAATCACCTGGTGTTCAAGAACACATGTCAAAATATTTCAGTAGAATGACTCATCATTATAAGGTTTTCATAACCATTTTCACCAAGTATTCCCATCTAAAGTGATCAAGTTTTATACTTAGCACTAGCCACTAAAGTTGGGGGTAAACACTAATGAGGGGTGATAATCAAGTGTGAATTATCTAAGCTCAATCTCATGCCACAGGATGACATCAAGATTTATCTAACTTAGGACAAATTTTTTGCTCTTTATGCTACCTTTAATAACCTTTCTAAAATCTATAAGTCACTAAGTAAACAAAAGTAAAATCTTTGATAAAGAAATAAAATAACTAAGCTTGCAAGTAAAACTAGGATTGGGTATAATTAAATTTATCTAACCAAGCATGCCTAATGCACTGCATAGGTTATCTAGTTTTGACATTTGCAAGTGTTTGCTTGCAAGGTTAACTTGTTTTTTGAAGCTTTCTAAGATAGTAGCTTGCCTTGTGCAGAGAAGTAGTTGAAGTTCTCCTCGGCTTCTTCTTCATAGTAGTCTCCTTACTCTTCGTATCCTTGGTCGGTACTAGCGTCTATAATTAAATACGAGATACATGATCACCAAACAATACTTAAATAATTATATTTATCACACCAAGGTTCACACTGATCTAGCATCATCACTAGTATCACAAAGATTAAAGCACTGCTTATATTTATTTTATTTTAGAAAAGTAATTTCTACTCATTGAAAAACTACTTAAAAGATTTAATATTCTCCAACTAAAATAGGGGATCATGTTGACACATGCCATCACCACATATTTCAGTACTTGGGAATGTGATTTAAAGTGGTGTCATAATTTAATAAGGTTTAACCTTTTATTTTAATTAAATAAAGTGACTAGAAATGCCTATGAGGCATTCTTTTATTGCTTGTCCATTATTTCTGCAAGTAAACCTAGATATTTTTATATAATCAGAAAGGTCTTACCAAATGTGATTTTTGAGAGTTGGATTCAACTCAAAAGCTTTTGTGGTTCAATTTTGAAAAATGTTTGAATGCAAAAAAGACTCTGCATTGTTATTTTTACTATAGGTGATCTATAATTCCAAATGATTTGAATCCAACAGGCTTGGATTAAGAATTTTAGTACATTTATAGAAAAATTAGTTTCATACAATTTGGTCAAGTGAATCTCCCTATATTGATTTTTGAATCTAGAGACATAACTAAGTTTGAAACTAAATGGAAAAACCTAAGTTTGAATTACCGGGTTGCGCGGGACTGTAACTGGGCTGGCCCACTGCGCACAGCGCGCGCGGGTGGGTTTAAGTGGCTGTCCCCACCAGTCAGCGAGACAGGGGGTGCGAAGGGGTACGGGGTGATTTGGGCCATAGGATTAGAAGCTAGATCTACGGCGGAGGTTCATCATCCACGTCTGAACAGAACACGGCGAGGTCGAACCCTAGCGCGGACAGTGGGGGTCAGTGGCGGCTCACCGGGGCTCTAGCTATGGTCGGCGATGGGGGCGAACAAAGAAGTCGACGACGGCGATCCTCTTGGTACCAGTGGCTCCTCCTGGGCGGCTCCAATCAACGGCGCCCTTCTCCTCCAGCAGTGGCAAGCTCCATTAAAATTACGGTGACCTGGTGCTCTCTTTGCTCCGGGGATGAGGTGGGGTGATTCTGAGAGAGAGGGGAGTGAGATGGTGTGCTGAAATCGAAAGAGGGACCGAAGGGTGCGGGTGGAGCTCATCGTGGTCGTCTGCACATCGAGCTAACGTCATGTCTGGGGGTAGGGGACGGTGCGCTGCCTCCTGGCGAAGCTCAATGGCATGGTGGCGAGGCGTGGGGCGGTGCGAATTGGTCGGAACATTGCGATGCTCTGGGTGGGTCCGACCGAAGTTTTAATGGCGCACGGGCTCTCATGGTCGCGCGGCGAAGGACGGGCATGTCCGGGCGGTTCCTGGGGCGGTGGTGATAAAGCACGCAAGCTGCAAGGGCGGGGCGCGGTCTATGCGAGCGTGTGGAGCGTAGCGCTCTGGAGCGCTCTCGGCATGCTTGCAGAGAGACTGGGCGTGCTCGTCCTGAGTGGTCCAGGGGCTGGCAAGGCTTGGGCACGGGATAGGGGGTGGCGGTGGATGGTGGCTTGTGTCCTAGACAAGTTTGGCGAGGCTAGGGAAGCTCCTAGCTTGTTGTCGACATTAGGGTGGCAAGTTGGGCTTGGCCATGGTCACCATTGATGGAAATGCCAAGCTTACAGTGAGCTAGGGCTAGTTAAACTAGTTTGATGATCTACTGAGAGTGTGTTGTGAGCTAGAGAGGAGACAAGTTAGGCACAACACTGCTCACTATAGTGTTTGATGTTTTATTTGATTTGTGTTTACAAGGTGTTTGCTGAAATGGCCGCAAGAGATTTGAATTTGAATTTTTGAGTAAAACTTTGTGGGTGTACTAGTCACATACTATGTAGTCTATGGTTTCTTGGATTTGCCAAGGTGCACTGGTTTGGTTGGGTTTTGAGAAGTGGTGATCTTCACATATGATATAGATTCAATTTTGAATTTTCATTTGAATCCAGTTGCCAAAACTTGGTGGGTGTACTAGTCACATACTATGTAGCCTATGGTTGCTTGGATTTTCCAAGGTGCACTAGTTTGGTTGGGTTTTGAGAAATGGTGATCTTCACATATGATATAGATTCAATTTTGAATTGTCATTTGAATCTAGTTGCCAAAAGTTTCTGTGGGTTTGCAAGATGGTCTTAGGTTCACTTTCACTTGGTCTAGAAAGGGGTGAAAAGAAATGAATTTTTTTTTGTTTGAAATCTTGGGCTAGAAACACTCAAAGTGGCCTAGTGAGCAAGATTGGCAAAAATGACCATTTGCTTGTTTTGTTTGTTTTTGAATTTCTCGTGATTTGTTTCTGCTTGGAATTGATTTAGATGATGTTGTTATCATCTTTAATACATTCCTTGCTATTCACAACAATCACACAAGTCCATTCATGCATTCATACATTCATCACATACACACATGCATTCATATGATTTTAATTCACAAAAGTTTTTGTTAACCCTAATTTTGGTGATTGGAATTTGATAACCTTGATTAATATTTTTGGGATGTTACACGTGCCCACCAAGAAGAACTGGGACCTCGACCCGAAGAAGATAGATAAATTCGTCCAGTAATTCGATAAGAAGCTCATCCAGCTGCCGAAGTCTGGATTATGCACCCACAAGATCTTCTATATGAGCGACCGACTTGACATCAACCGGGTTTTAACAGCCGAGTTAAATGACGACCAGAGCTAGAAGAGTGTCAAGTCCAACTTTAAGATGGACATGGCCGAGGAATGGACATGGGGCATGAATCCCTACAGCTGAGATAATCCTCCACCCCAGGTAATTTTCTGCTGAGTAATATATGCCGGATCGTATTTTTATCTCGGATCATTCAATCATATAACTTCTCTCTATGTCCCCTTAGGAATTTCTTGACCAGCCATAGAGGACGGCAAGAATCTTGACCTTACTTATGGCAAGGACCATGAGGCCTCAGACGAGGGAGAGTGGGGTAGAGTTAAGTGTACAAAATACGAAGAATATTTTTCCGACTTTCGACCTCGTCGATGGGCAAAGTTTCGTGTACGAGGTACTCCATGAACGGTTTTGAATAAGCCGGAGGGACCTTTGTCACTGTGTGAACAAAAGAGTCAACTCTATCGGGTTCTCGGGGTCCTCTCCCTTCACGGATGGTGTTCGTAGATGCTCTAGAAAAACGCCAGGCGGAATTTGTTTGCGTCCTGATCCAAGCTTTGACAGTAGATCTGCCGCCTCATTTTCCTCCATCGAGGCATACTTGACTTCGTAGCCCAAGAAGCTCTTGGTTATCTCGTCCACTTCGTCTCGATATGCCGCCATCATAGGCTTCCGCATGTTCCAGGTGCCAGCCACCTGCTGGGCAACCAAGTCGGAATCTCCACAGCAAACTATGTGCTTGATGCCAATATCCTTGGCTACGCGAAGTCCGTGAATGAGTGCTTCATATTCCATCATGTTATTTGTAGCCTCGAAGTGGATCTACAGAACGTAGTGCATCTTTTCCCCTGTTGGTGACTGTAGTAGTACACCAGCCCCCAAGCCGTTGAGTAACTTGGATCTATCAAAGTGCATCACCCAGTATTCTGTCGTGGTATTGCCGACGAGTACGCCATGGAGGGGTCCTCACAGTGTGTGTTTAGAGACGTGGGGTAAGGCGGACGGTTGACGGGTACGAGGTAACACATCTTACCTAGGTTCAGATCCCACAACGGTGGTGGAATCCTGCTCCTTCTATAAATCACTATAATGGCAATACACCGAGTTAAAGAGATTAGGTTCGCTGTGCGAGGTGACTAGAAAGTCTAAGTTATCGTTTGAGATTGTGCCCTAAAGGCTCCCATAGGCCCGACTTATAGTCGTCAGATCCTAGGGTTACAGGGAAAAGTCCTAGCCGAACAGGTTACAGAGTTCTACACCGTCTATTACTAGTCTTGTGTATCTTGCACTCCAAGGCTCCAGGTACGCTGGTGACTCCACCGTAGCCTTCCTTTATCCGGCATGGGCCTCCCTTCTGGATCCACCTAACTGGGCCGCCCAGCAGGCCATAGGCCATGCTACCGACTATGGGCCACCCGGGTTAGTCGGATAAGAGACATGCTATGAGGATACCCATATAGCATATCCCCTACAGTAGCCTCCGGAGAACTCCGAGATCTTGCGCCGTCTTGCCTCTTCCCGTGGAATGCTCCGGCTAAATGGATGTCGACAAATCGTCAAGCAACATCTTGTAGTCCACCCAAAGAACCCTGCAAAGGTTTTCTTCGTCTTCTATGAGTAAGTCGGAGAAATGCTGAATCTTCCATCGTACGCTCCCGTTGTCGGATTAAATCCGTCCATGCCGGAATCTTCGATGGGACGGCTCATCTACTATGTCAGTTATGACGACGTAGGCTGTAGGTCAGCGACGCCTCGTAACTCACACATGCAGAGAACGTAATCATATTCGATTTTCCCGCGCGAGCGATACGAACCGTTGGCGGCGACGGTTGGAGACGTGGCGAAGTTACCGCGCACGTTCACGAACACGTCGTCTACGCGGCAACCGTCCGATTAGCTGCACGAATCTTGACGTAGAGTAATATAAATAGCGACCGTGGGACACTTGCCACTTTTTCACCCCATTCTCTTGCGTCATCGTCTTCTTCCTCCAGCTGCACGCCTCCTCGAGCTCTCCGTGAAAACCTCGAGATACCCTAGCCTCTTGCCTGCACCAGTCGCGTCCTTTCCCTCCTCCATGGCTAGCAGCAGCTCATCCCCATCAATGGCGGCGTTGAGCGAAGCCGCGGCGAAGCCGGCGAGCTCCGTCGTCGTGCCCCCAGAGGGCCTGGTTATCCCCGCATCAGCGGTGATAGAAACCACCGGCTGCGACCATAACCTGGCGGCGCTGGAGCCCCTGGAAGAGGAGCCAGACTCGCACAAAGGCGACTGGCGCGGCTCGGACATCACCAGCCGCGACATCCAAGAGATGGTCGCTGAGGGTTATCTCCCTACGACGGAGGGGCTCGCCTGGCGGGCGGCGCCGGCCGGCGAGGTGACCTCCTCTCCCCAAGCCGGAGAGAAAGTATACCTCAAGGCGCAATTGGTACGTGGCGTTTCTCTGCCCATCTCCCACTTCTTCCTGTCCGTCTTGAATCACTTCAAGGTCCAACCCCACAACCTCTCCCCCAATAGCATCTTAGTGCATAGCAACTTCGCGGCACTTTGTGAGGGTTACTTGGGGATTAGTCCTAGGTTAGATTTGTTTGTCTACTTCTTCACCGTTAAACGTGAAGACGGACACAGTAAGGAGGAACTTAGAAACTGCGGCACCATAAGCTTCAAGATCCGTCCCGGCCGATGGTTCCCCGACATCGTCGGCCACGAGTCATGCAAAAATTGGCAACGGACATATTTCTACGGCCCTGACATTCCTTTGGCGGGCCGAGAAGTAACGTACCCGGACTTTTTGGACGGAGTCGCCGCCGAAGTCCCCACATGGCAGTCCCATGCCTCCCTTCCCTCCGACCTCAATGCTTCTCACGCAATAAGGCGGATAGAGTGGTTTGTAGAGACGGGCCTAACCGGCTTGGACCTAGCCATGTGCTGGTTCATCAGGCGGATCCAACCTCTTAATCACCGTACGAATCTTATGCACGAGTATACCGGCGACCGAAGGGATACCCTCCGGATCTCCAAGGACAACTTCTCGAGCGACTCCGTCAAGTTCCGCCTTAAGGACATCGTCAAGGTGAAGGACAAGAAGCGTGGCTTCACCCTCACCTATGACATGTTCGTAGACGGAAAGTGCCCAAAGGTAGGTATTTATTTTCCGTGTGTGACATTGCTCCAGTTTTTCCGTCATGCCAATATCATCTTGTCTAACACGATGATCTCTCACTTAACAGCTTAGCGATCTAGAGGAGGGCAACCTGGCCGCCCAAATCTACGATCCCAAGATGAAGGAAGTTACGGTCGTGTCCGAGGATGATGCCCCGTT
The DNA here is from genome assembly GCA_916181665.1 of Avena sativa. Classification (NCBI taxonomy): domain Eukaryota; kingdom Viridiplantae; phylum Streptophyta; class Magnoliopsida; order Poales; family Poaceae; genus Avena; species Avena sativa. The sequence continues at coordinate 182,499,782 of OV702281.1, forward strand.
GGCGCAAAAGCGGAAGAGCTCCACCTCTGACGCTGCCGACGGAGGCAAGAAGAAGACGGAGGGTGGAGCCTCCAAAAAGAGTACTGCCGCCCTGGAGACGGAAAAGAAGAAAGCCACTGGGATGTTTGCCAAAGCGCCTCCCCTAGTGTAAGCTTCTTATTCTCCGACATTGTCTTGTTTATCTGTCTTATTCCTGTACTTATGCATTTTGCACGTTTCAGGAAGAAAGCCACAACCAGCCTCAAGAAGTCCTCCAAGACTCTTGGGGCTTCTAGAAATATTAAAGATATGCTGCATCGTGACTCTTCCCCCGCCATCGCCCCTGCTACTCCTGCCGTCAAGCCCTCCTCCGCTCCGACAAACTCCCAAGTCCAGGAGGCACCAGGCCCTTCCGCCATGGAAGTGGATTCTGGCGCTTCTACCGAACTCGCAATTGTCGGCGAGCAGGAGACGCAGGAGAGCACTGCTCTTCAAATGGCTGAAGCTCCGGCTAAGGATGCCATCGGTAGCGGCAAGGCGGTGGTGGGTGCTGGTACTTCTGCCGAAGGCGGCTCCTCTACCCCCATAAACCCTTCGAGTTGCCAAAGATTATTTTCCCTGTGCTTACGCCGGGTAGCACAACTATGGTTCCTGAAGGAGTGTCGTCATCTCCGACGTGCGGTCTTGAGGAGCTACTCCGTCAAGCAGACATCTTGCAAAGTAACAGCGTTTCCTTTGGCAAGCTGCTGGCCGAGAGTGCTACAAACCTCAAGATCATCGCACTTGTAAGTTTTACTTTACCTTTTGCATTTCATATGAGTATCCCACTGTAGCCCCCGAGGATGTAGACGGAAAACCATTGGTTTTGCATCTATATGCTCTAAGAGTGACTAAGTTAGAAAAAACACTCACTGTGGCCCCCAAGCATTTAGATGGAATGAATTATTCCGACTAGATGCTTTAAGAGTAGCATACACAGTGTTCATAATTTTAAGTGTTGTAGCCCCCAAGCCTCTAGTTGTAACTGAATTAGTTCCGACTAGATACTTAAAGAAAAGCTAAGCATTTTCCGAGTTAAAACTTTATACTGTAGCCCCCAAGCTTCTAGTTGAGAACTGAATTAGCTCCGACTAGATGCTTAAAGAAAAGCTAAGCATATTGCTAAGTTAAAATCTCTCGCTGTAGCCCCCGAGCATCTAAGTGGAAAATTTCCGACTAGAGGCTCTAAGCAGACTAAACAACGGCTTGACTTTGTGTTTGTTTCCACAGAACGAGAATGCTCGGAGGGGCATGGCCAACGATAAGTATCAGAAGATGCGCGCGGATCTTGAAGCTGAAAAGGGTAAAACCGCCATCTTGAAGGAACAGATCATCAAAAATAAGAGTTTGTTTTCTTTTTGCGCACTTCCGTCTTACTTTTGTGCCTTCCTTCTTCGAGTACTCACGGTGTACTTTGTTTTCTCCGAGTTGCAGAGCATGTCGCCAAGGCCAAGGATATTGTCGAGCAGTCCAAGCACATTCAGCAGCTGGACAGCGAGAACAAGATCCTTAAGAAGGAGAGGGAAGAAATGCTGAAGATGCACGAGGATTCCATGAAAGCCCTGCAGGACTCCGCCTCTGCTGAGATCAATCGCTTGAAGGAGGAGCTTGCGATCCTAAAGGATCAGAAGCAAGCTGACGATGAGCAAAACCTTCGCCATAGCGAGGCGTTTAAGCTCCTCCAACAAGATAAGGAATCTTTGGCGGACGTCGTCTAGCAGGCTAAGGCCAGCATCTTCAGTAAGTGTCCTCCACCTTGTAGCTCTGTAGTCTGGATAATTAGAATTTTACTGAACTCATGCGCTCCTTGTCGGAATTTTCAGCGCCTATGGGTTTAACCCGCTCGCCTCCTTCGGACAAGGAATGTATGATTCTTGCCGGCAACTTCATCAATACCGCCATCACCCAAGCCAAGGAAATTGCCAAGCCCCTCCAAATTTATATCAAGGCCTCCGACTCCGTGGTGAAGTACTCGGAGATTCTGTGCCGAGCCCCCGAGCGTGTCGCGAGCTGGAAATCTTAATGTGCACGGGCTGGCGCAAGGATGGCGTTGTCCATGGTGAAGGCGCACTATGAAGGTGCCGACATCGACACGGTGACATCTGGTATCCCGACGTGGATGATGACGGCAAGGAGATCGATCACGAAGCCATCCTGTCATCACTCGCGGGTTATGACATCAGGGTTGCCGAGTTGGTGGATGTTGTGACATCCCAAAAATAATAAACTTAGATCATCAATTTCTAATCATCAAAATTAGGGTTAACAAAAACTTTTCTAATTAAAATTATGAAGGCATGCATATGTGTATGCATTTAATTTGAAATTCTTTTGAACCACCTTGTTTGTTTGTTTCCTTGCTTGTAAAATGTTTCTTAGGAGAAATAAACATCATATAAACATTTCCCAAACTTTTCCTAAGGACAAATAAATCAAAACCAATAAAATAAAGGAATGGTCATTTTGACCAATTTAACTCCCATACCTACTTTGGCTGTCTCAAACTTTCAGAACCTAATGGAAACTTTTCTGGATCTTTGCACCCCTTGAATGTACTCATAACAAGGTATCAAGGCCCACTTTGTGATCATCCAGAAACTTTAAAATGCATAGTTTAAATGACAATTCAATATTGAATCTTTATCATATGGGAAGACCCCACTTTTTCAAAAACCACTCAAACAAGCTCAACTTTCAAAACCAAAGCATCTGCAGACTCCCCAGCACCAATCTAGAAAACCCACCAAAAATCTTTTCAAAATTCAAAACTTGATTTCATGCGGCCACTTCATCAAACAGGTTGCAGGCACAAATCATCAAAATCCTAAACACTATAGTGAGCAGTGATTGAAGCCTAACTTGTTCCCTCTCTAGCTCACAACCAGCTCAGTAGATCAGCTAGCAGGATTAACTAAACACTAGCACCACTGTGAGCTTGGCATTACCATCAATGGTGAACAGCCGAAGCCAACCTTGTCACCCCCATGTTGACAACACGCTAGGAGGAGAAGCAAGCCTAGCCAGCATGTCTGGGAGGCAGCCCACCGTCCACCGCCACAAACTGTCCTAGCCGCGAGCGTTGCCAAGCCCTGGACCACACGCACAGACCACGCCCAGACCGCCAGCGACCATGCCGAGCGTGCGCCAGAGCGCCACCCTCGACCGAAGCCCACAGACCGCGCGCCGCCCTCGCCGCTTGGATACACGATCACCACCGACCCAGGAGACCGCCAGACATCCTCGTTCGTTGCCCCGTACCGCACAGCCACCGCTCGCTGTCGAAGACGCCGCCTCTGCCGCGCAGAGCGTCGCATGTTCCAGACCAAGCCACACCGCCCCACGCCTCAAAACCATGTTGTTGAGCATCGCCAGGGAACACCGCACCGTCCCCTACCGTCGCCCATGCCAATAGCCGCCTGTAACATCGCCCCCGACGAGCTCACCGTGCGTCCCGTCAGTCCCCTCGCTCGACTATAAATAAAGGCCACCCCCAGTCGATTTCTTCACACCACCTCACTCCCCTCTTCTCACTGATCGTACCGCACTGTTCCTGAAGCAAGGCGAGCACCACCCCGCCGGAATTTCACCGGAGCCCACCGCCCCTAGAGAAGAAGGGCGCCATCGATTTTGTCCACCCTAGGAGCTACCGCGACCACTCCTGAGTTCGCCGTTGCCGACTTCGTCGTTCGCCCGCCTCGCCGACCCTCGCCTGCACCCCGGTGAGCCCCTAGCACCCTTCACTGGTCGCGCTAGGTTTCTTTCTCGCCGGTGTTGCCTCGCGTCGACGATGACTCCCAGCCGTTGGATTAGAATCAGATCGAACGACCCATGTTACCCCGTACCACTTCGCCCCTCCCTGTCTCACTGATGAGTGGGGACACCCACTTAAGCAGCCCGCGGGAGCACTGCGCTTAGCAGGCCGGCCCGTTCACTTTTCCCGTGCAGCCCAGTTATTTGAATTAAACCTTTTTTCATTTTTGTTTCAAACTCACTTCTGTACTCAACTTCAAAAATCAACCCAGATCGATTCAGTGCACCAAATTGAATGAAACCAATTTTGTTAGAAAGGTCTGTGAATGCTGAATCCAAGCCCGTTGGATTCAAGTCATTAGGATCTATAGATCACCCATGGTAAAAATAACAAGGCAGAATCTTTTCTGCATTCAAACATTTTTCAAATTTAAACCATAATAGCTTTTGAGTTGATTCCAACTCTCAAAAATCACATTTAACCATACCTTTCAGAATATATAAAAATATATAGGTTTACTTGCAGAAATAATGTTCAAGTAAAAAAGAATGCCCCATAGGCATTTCTAGTCACTTTAATTAATTAAAATAAAAGGGTAAAACCTTATTAAATTATGACACCACTTTAAATCACATTCCCATGAACTAAAATATGTGGTGATGACATGTGTCAACATGATCCCATGTTTGGTTTGGAGAATATTAAATCTTAAGTAGTTTTTCAATGAGTAGAAATTACTTTTCTAAAATTAAAAGGAATTAAACCAATCCTTAACCTTGTAATGTTAAATATGATGTTAGATCATCTATAGGACCCTTGTGTGTGATGATTTCAAGTATTTAAGTATTGTTTGGTGATTGTGTACCTCGTATTTATTCATAGACGCTAGTACCGACCAAGGATACGAGGAGGAAGGAGGATACTACGAGGAAGAAGCCGAGGAGAACTTCAACCACTGCTCTGCACAAGGCAAGCTTATACTGATATTGATGCAAGCTGATACTATACCTATGCAAGACAATACTTGCTTGTTACCATGCCTACTATATGCCTTAAGCATATGTGGTCATACCCACTTGATAAACCAATCCTAGTTTTACTTGCAAGCTTCTTACTTTATTTCTTTATCAAAGCTCTTATTTAGAGTTTACTTAAGAGATTGGTAGATACTAGAAAGATATGTGAAGGTTGCATAAAGAGCATAAAATTTGGCCTAAGTTAGAAACCTTGATGTCATCCTAATACATAAGGTTGTACTTAGTTGAAACTCCACTAGTCTACCACCTCTCATTAGTGCTTACCCCCACATATAGATGCTAGAGCTAAGCATAAAACTTGATCAACTTTAGATGGGAGTACTTGGTGGAAAAAAGGTTATGAAAACCTTGGAATGATGGATCATTCTATTGAAATGTTTTGGATATGTGTTTCCGAACACCTGATGAGTTTGGTGATGAAAATGTTGAGGCAAGAGCCTTATCCCTTTATAGAACTGATGGTTGTCTATATGCGATACCATGCCAATTTTATCGTACAACCACAATACCCAAATATTGGGTAAGGCTTAACTGGAAACTTATATACCTTAGTTTTAGCTCCCTCACGGCCAAGGTCTGAGCTGAGGCTACCTTGTGAAGATTGTCCAACTGTGCAGTACCCAATATGACAGTTGGTAATGGTTGGGAGGCCAAACTCACAGGAGAGGTGCTTATACTAGGTCATGTAATTGAAAGGTTAGGATTGATTATCCGCATACTGAGTATGGTGAATTCAGGATTTGTTCCTGACGGATGTATAGAATGTTGTGGTGAAAGTGTACAATCTCTGCAGAGTGTCAAACTATTCGAATAGCCGCGTCCACGGTTATGGACAGTTGGAGTGGCCATACTGTTCCCCCGTCAGACTTTTCAAAATGACTTGTGAAATGATTTGAAACTTTGACTTGACGACAACAGAGTTGTGATATGAAATATAAGTCCACTTAGGAGTTATAAAATTGTGACTAGCTTTGGAACTTAGTAGAGATAAATCTGGCTTTTGCAAAACAACCCTAGAGCCTAGTGTCCTATTATCCAAAAACCCCTTTTACCTCTTAGTATTAGTTAAAGATTACTCATGGCTTTGTCCTTGGATATTCCCATGGCCAGACTATGAAGAGGAGTACCTGGAGGATGGACCCCAGGAAGGTTATGATAACTAGGATCATCTCCCATCGTCAGCATTGCCTGTGACCCCGAAGATGGAGCTTCGCCTACGCTACCGTTATTATTACGTATTCCGCTGCTTGATGTTGTATTAAGAACTGGATCATGAGATCCCTATTTGTGTAAGAACTTATTTATCGTGTGTAATGGATGGTGTACTATGGTATCCAATTCTGTTATGTCTCGCAAAAATGGTAATCCTGGGATTGCGATGTATGGCATAACAGGCATCTAGGATTGAAAAATCCGAGTGTTGACAAGTTGGTATCAGAGCCATCCTGACCATAGGAGACCCTAGTTAGAATGGACGTTTAAACCAAAAACTTATTTTCCAAAACCAAAGAAAAACAAATATTTACAAAAAAAACTATTCTCATTCTTATCCCTTTGATTCTTTCCTAAAAATTCATGTTCCTCAAAAACTCTTGCAAAATACATAAAATTTTGGCACACTTAATCACTCTACTAACTTACTCATCCTATATTCTTATAGATGGACGTGAAGTATAGCAAGTTTTACCAATTGGGGAATGGAGGAGACCTGATCTTTGAGGGGTATTTGGACCAGCTTTCGGAACTTCTAGAGCGTTCGCACCCCGAGTTCTTCGGAGCTCAGCTCAATGATCAAGGAGGAGAAGACCTGCAGTGGCAAATTGTTTCAAGTCTCCGAGGAAAGATTGAACCTCCCACTGCAGAGGGAATTCAGTTTACCCTGAGAGAAAACAACTGGCTCGATGGACTTGCCAGAGCCATGCAAGAAGCTCTTTCCCGTCTGTGTGGGCAGAGCATCAATCAGATCAAGGGTACTCGCTTTGAGTTTTGCCCAAGGCGTGATGCAAATGGACAACCACTGGAAGCCCCATACCACCCCGAGCTGAAGACCCAATTGGACCACCTTAGCTTCATGATGTATGATCGTCAGCAGGAGTTGGACAACTGCCATGACTACTGCAACCACAAGTCTGCCATCATCAAGACAAAGGACCAGACCATCTCCATGCTAGCAAAGGATCGCAAGTCTCGCTGCCGTCAGCTCGACAAGAAGGAGAACATCATTGCCCGTCTTCGCCACCGCATCTCATCTCTGGAGGAGACCATCCACGAGAGAGACATGTAGTTGCAGGAAAGGGAGAATGCCGGAGAGGATCTTCGTGGAGACCCCTACTCCTATCTCAGCGATGACGACGATTTTCTGGAGGATCAGGCTATGGATTTCTTCACCGATGAGGACGATTTCGCCTTCATCGATGATGATGAAGATGACGAAGCCACAGATTCCGAGGAATAGTAGCACTTGAGCACCAACGTAGTGAGTAGTATTCGGTCCCACTGTATCGTAGTTCTTAATGGTTCTTAAAACCATTTGTTTTTGTTTGTTGTGGTGTGTGTTGTATCGGGTGCTATGAATGAATGAATGAAAAAGCAAGTTGCTAGAAAATCTGAGTCAAACTTTAAAAACTTTTCAAAAACCCAAAACTTTAGAAATTTCCCTCTTTTCTCATGATCTACCTCAATCGTCAGATGCCACGTGGAGGAAGTGGTTCAACCCTGGACCCGATGTTGCAGATTCTGCAAATGTTGACTTCTGACCATGAAGCTGAAAGAGCGGAACGTCAAGCCAACCTGGCCACCCTTCAGCAGATAGCCCAGCTAGCCCATAACAATCAAGGCCATGGAAATCAGGACCACCATGGATCTAAGCTCAAGAATTTCCAGAATACCAACCCACCTGTTTTCACTAAGTCAAAAGAGCCCCTAGACGCCGATGATTGGCTGCAAACCATGGAAAATAACCTAGAAGTAGCCGGAGTGGAAGCCAACGATAAAGTTCTGTTCGCCACCCACTATCTAGCCGGAGATGCCAGGGCATGGTGGAACAGTGTTCGCGCAAATGACCGGAGGCCAAATGATGACCTGGGTGGAATTCAAGGTCAAGTTTAGTAGAACCCTTGTGCCACCGGGTTTGATCAAGAGAATGAGAGATGAGTTCAGAGAGCTAAAGCAAGGAAGGATGACTGTAGTAGAATACCGTGACAAATTTTTGTCATTAGCTAGGTATGCCCCGGATGAAATAGACACTGAAGCCAAGAAGAAAGAAAGATTCCTGAATGGTCTGCATGATGAGATGCAGACGGTGTTAGTCAATATTCCCGTTGCGGATATTGAAGCCCTTGTCGACTCTGCTATCCAAATGTAAGGAAAGATCAACCAAGCCAATGAGAACCGCAAGAGTCGTATGATGCGTCAGCCAGGAACCCATCAGACCCCAAAGTATCGCCCTAACCCATCTCCAGGATTTGCCCCAAGAACCAACAGACCCCCGATGAACCGTCCGACCTATCCCAACCGTGGAAACCCTAGACCCGGAGGAAATGACAACAACCCCGGCAACGCTAGCAATTTCAATCGTGCCCCACCCAAGTTCAACAACAACAATGCTACCGCCAACACCAACACTGCCCCGAGGACTGGAAGCAATCCTGTGCCTGTAGTAGCCAAGGACAAGTCGCAAGTGACCTGTTATGACTGTAAATAAAGGCCACTATTCCAACGAGTGCCCCAACAAGAAGAATGCTACAACTCCTAATGCCAATGTCCCAGCTCAGCAGCAGTGTCGTGTTCAGTCAGGAAGAAGATTTGCCCTAGGGAATTCACTCAACCTCAATGGCCGTCTTTTTCTCATGCATGCTGAAGAAGCTTAGGAAGCGCCAGACGTCGTGCTGGGTATGTTTTCTGTTAATTCAGTACTTGCAAGAGTGTTGTTTGATTCTGGTGAATCGCATTCATTTGTCACCGAAGAATTTGCAAGCACTAGTAAAATTCAACCAACCAAACTGAAGAATGTCATGATTGTTCAAATTCCCGGATCAACCACCAAGGCTAGGCAAATTTTCAAAGCCGTCCCTATCCGAATCCATGTCATAGATTTTTATGCAAATCTGATAGTACTCGGAACTAAAGGTTTGGAAGTAGTACTAGGAATGGATTGGATGTCCAAACATAAAGGATTAATTGACTATGCCAAGAAAGCCATAACTATGACCAGTACCGCCGGAATATCAGTCGAGCATATATCTGAAACCTTACCTCGCCAATTCAAATGCAACAAGAGTATAGCCCAACCTACCATTGACCAAGTCCGGATAGTTTGTGAATACCCCGATGTATTTCCAGATGTTTTTCCCGGTATGCCCCCAGATCGGGATATCGAGTTTATCATCGAACTAATCCCCGGAACCGGGCCCATAGCCCAAAGACCCTATAGTATGAACCCGTCGGACCTAGCAGGATTGAAGAAGCAACTGGATTCCATGCTAGAAATTGGATTGATTCAACCAAGTGCGTCACCATGGAGATCACCTGTCCTATTTGTGGACAAGAAGGATGGAGGTAATCGTTTGTGTACGGATTATCGGAAATTGAATGATGTCACCATCAAGAACAAGTACCCCTTGGCCAAGATAGAAGATTTGTTTGATCGGTTGACCGGTGCCAAAGTGTCTTCTAAGATTGATCTTAGAACTGGCTATCCTCAACTCAAAATTTGTGTAGAGGATATTCCAAAGAATGCCTTTACCACCAGATATGGATTGTACGAGTATACAGTCATGTCTTTTGGATTAACCAATGCCCCCGCTTATTTCATGAATCTCATGAATAAGATTTTTATGGACTTCCTGGATAAGTTTGTCATTGTTTTCATCGATGACATTCTGATTTATTCCAAATCAGAAGAAGAACATGAGCTACACCTAAGGACCATTCTCGGGACCCTTAGAGTGCATCAGTTGTATGCAAAGTTTAGCAAATGTGAATTCTGGTTATAGGAGGTAGGATTCCTCGGTCATATTGTATCAGCCAGAGGAATTGCCGTTGACCCTGCCAAAGTGAAAGATGTAGAAGATTGGCAAGCCCCAACCAGTCAAACCCAAGTTCGTGCATTACTCGGATTTGCGGGATATTACCGCAAATTCGTAGAAGGATTCTCTAGTATCGCCAGACCCATGAACCAACTGCTGAAGAAGAACAAGAAGTTTGAATGGACCGACAAATGTGAAGCAAGTTTTCAACAACTCAAGAGGAGATTGATTTCAGCCCCAATCTTGATCATGCCATATATCACGAAGCCCTTCGATGTGTATTGTGACGCATCCAAGATTGGTCTCGGATGTGTGCTAATGCAAGAAGGCAAAGTTATATCTTATCTATCGCGACAACTGAAGCAACATGAGAAAAACTACCCGACCCATGACCTCAAACTCGCAGCCGTAGTTCTAGCCCTGAAGACATGGAGACATTACCTGATGGGAAACCGTTGTGAAATTTATTCGGATCACAAGAGCCTAAAGTATATATATATTCACTCAGAAGGAGCTGAATATGAGGCAGAGAAGATGGATTGAGCTAATCAAGGATTACGATCTAGACATTCACTATCACCCTGGTAAAGCCAACGTAGTAGCCGATGCCCTTAGCAGATTGCCGTGCCGCTTGAACTCCATGATCTTGAAGGAGCAACCAAGTTTGCACAAAGAGATGGAAGATTTTCGAATGGAATTAGTAAGTGAAGGATTTTTGGCTAGCATAGAACTTCGGCCCACTTTGATCAGTCATATTAAAGAGGCGCAGAAAGGAAATGCTAGTATTGACGGAATCAAGCGTCGTATCGGTACATGCAAAGTACCCGGATTCACCGAGGACGAAGAAGGAGTTTTGTGGTACAAAGGACGCCTTTGTGTACCATCAGATTCTGAGTTGAAAGAAGTTATTTTAAAGGAGGCTCATGATACTCTTTATTCTATCCATCCCGGAGGAACTAAGATGTATCAAGACTTGAAAGAGCAATTTTGGTGGCATAAGATGAAGAGACAAATCGGAAGCTATATCGCCAAGTGTGATATTCGTCAGCGATTCAAGGCCGGACATCAAAGACCCACTGGATTGTTGCAACCATTGCAGATTCCAGAATGGAAATGGGATTCTGTAGGAATGGACTTTATCACTTGACTACCTACTTCTAGTAGGGGAAATGACTCTATCTGGGTCATAGTGGACAGATTGTCCAAAGTCGCCCATTTCTTGCCTGTCAAGACCACATATCAGAGTTCGAAGCTAGCGGAGTTGTACATAGCTAGAATCGTTAGTTTGCACGGAGTCCCCAAGAACATCATATCGGATCGAGGAACTCAGTTTACCTCGAGATTCTGGAAGAAAGTCCAAGAAGGTTTAGGAACCCGCTTAGATTTCAGTACCGCGTATCACCCTCAGACCGATGGACAAACGGAGCGAGTAAATCAAATACTCGAAGATATGCTGAGAGCATGTGTGTTAGAATATGGATCCAAGTGGGAAGATTGTCTGCCGTTTGCAGAATTTTCATACAACAACAGTTATCAAGCCAGTTTGCAAATGGCCCCATTTGAATTCATGTATGGAAGGAAGTGTCGCACCCCTTTGAACTGGTCGGAAGTAGGAGAGAGTCAGATTTTTCGACCCGACATTCTACGGGAAGCAGAAGAGAAGGTTCACAAGATTCGTGAGCACCTCAAGACCGCCCAATCCCGACAGAAGAGTTACGCTGACAAGAGACGTAGAGACCTCGCCTTCAATATAGGAGATTTTGATTATCTTAAAGTGTCGCCATTGAAGGGAATGCAGTGTTTCCAACTCAAAGGAAAGTTAGCCCCCAGATATATCGAAACTTTCAAGATTCTGAACCGTCGAGGAGAAGTATCGTATCAATTGGAACTACCTGAAGAGATGTCAGCCGTGCACAATGTGTTCCATATCTCGTTACTTTGCAAGTGTCTCGAAGTCCCCGAGAAGACCGAAGTATTAAAGAATATCGATCATCGGACCATAGAGATCAACGATGACCTGACCTATCCCGAAGTACCCATCCGTATTTTTGAAGAAGCTTTTCAAACAACCCTAACCCGAAGCATCAAGTTTCTCAAGATTAAGTGGAGCAACCACCCAGAAGAGGAAGCCACCTGGGAACGCGAAGATCACATTAGAACGGAGTTTCCCGATGTCTTCAAATCCTAGGTAATCTTTTCGTCCTTTTTCAAATCTCGGGACGAGATTTTGTTTAAGGGGGGAAGGTCTGTAACATCCCAAAAATACTAAACTTGGATCATCAATTTCTAATCATCAAAATTAGGGTTAACAAAAACTTTTCTAATTAAAATTATGAAGGCTTGCATATGTGTATGCATTTAATTTGAAATTATTTTTAACCACCTTGTTTGTTTGTTTCCTTGCTTGTAAAATGTTTCTTAGGAGAAATAAACATCATCTAAACATTTCCCAAACTTTTCCTAAGGACAAAAAAATAAAAACCAATAAAATAAAGGAATGGTCATTTTGACCAATTTAACTCCCATACCTACTTTGGCTGTCTCAAACTTTTAGAACCTAATGGAAACTTTTCTGGATCTTTGCACCCCTTGAATGTAATCATAACAAGGTATCAAGGCCCACTTTGTGATCATCCAGAATCTTTCAAATGCATAGTTTAAATGACAATTCAAAATTGAATCTCTATCATATGGGAAGATCCCACTTTTTCAAAAACCACTCAAACAAGCTCAACTTTCAAAACCCAAGCATCTGCAGACTCACCAGCACCAATCTAGCAAACCCACCAAAAATATTTTCAAAATTCAAAACTTGATTTCATGCGGCCATTTCATCAAACAGGTTGCAGACACAAATCATCAAAATCCTAAACACTATAGTGAGCAGTGATTGAAGCCTAACTTGTTCCCTCTCTAGCTCACAACCAGCTCAGTAGATCATCTAGCAAGATTAACTAAACACTAGCACCACTGTGAGCTTGGCATTACCATCAATGGTGAACAGCCGAAGCCAACCTTGTCACCCCCATGTCGACAGCACGCTAGGAGGAGAAGCAAGCCTAGCCAGCATGTCTGGGAGGCAGCCCACCGTCCACCGCCACTCACTGTTCCAGCCACGAGCGTTGCCAAGCCCTGGACCACACGCACGGACCGCGCCCAGACCGCCAGCGACCATGCCGAGCGTGCGCCAGAGCGCCACCCTCGACCGAAGCCCACAGACCGCGCGCCGCCCTCACCGCGTGCATACACGATCACCACCGACCCAGGAGACCGCCAGACATCCTCGTTCGCCGCCCCGTACCGCACAGCCACCGCTCACCGTCGAAGACGCCGCCTCTTCCGCGCAGAGCATCGCATGTTCCAGACCAAGCCACACTGCCCCACACCTCAAAACCATGTCTTTGAGCATCGCCAGGGAACACCGCACCATCCCCTACCGTCGCCCATGCCAATAGCCGCCTGTAACATCGCCCCCGACGAGCTCACCGTGTGCCCCGTCGGTCCCCTCGCTCGACTATAAATAGAGGCCACCCCCAGTCGATTTCTTCACACCACCTCACTCCCCTCTTCTCACTGATCGTACCACACCGTTCCCAAAGCAAGGCGAGCACCACCCCGCCGGAATTTTGCCGGAGCCCGCCGCCTCTGGAGAAGAAGGGCGCCATCGATTTCGTCCATCCCAGGAGCTGCCACGACCACCCCTGAGTTCACCGTCGTCGACTTCATCGTTCGCCCACCTCGCCGACCCTCGCCTGCACCCCGGTGAGCCCCCAGCATCCTTCACTGGCCGCGCTAGGTTTCTTTCTCGCCGGCATTGCCTTGCGTCGACGATGACTCCCAGCCGTTGGATTAGAATCAGATCGAATGACCCACATTGCCCCGTACCGCTTCGCCCCTCCCTGTCTCACTGACAAGTGGGGACACCCACTTAAGCAGCCCGCGGGAGCACTGCGCTTAGCAGGCCGGCCCGTTAAATTTTCCCGCGCAGCCCAGTTATTTGAATTAAACCTTTTTTCATTTTTTTTTCAAACTCACTTCTGTACTCAACTTCAAAAATCAACCCAGATCGATTCAGTGCACCAAATTGAATGAAACCAATTTTGTTAGAGAGGTCTATGAATGCTGAATCCAAGCCCGTTGGATTCAAGTCATTAGGATCTATAGATCACCCATGGTAAAAATAACAAGGTAGAAGCTTTTTTGCATTCAAACATTTTTCAAATTTGAACCATAATAGCTTTTGAGTTGATTCCAACTCTCAAAAATCACATTTAACCATACCTTTTAGAATATATAAAAATATATAGGTTTACTTGCAGAAATAATGTTCAAGTACCCATAGGCATTTCTAGTCACTTTAATTAATTAAAATAAAAGGGTAAAACCTTATTAAATTATGACACCACAAAAATCACATTCCCATGAACTAAAATATGTGGTGATGACATGTGTCAACATGATCCCATGTTTGGTTTGGAGAATATTAAATCTTAAGTAGTTTTTCAATGAGTAGAAATTACTTTTCTAAAATTAAAAGGAATTAAACCAAGCCTTAACCTTGTAATGTTAAAGATGATGTTAGATCATCTATAGGACCCTCGTGTGTGATGATTGCAAGTAGTTAAGTATTGTTTGGTGATTGTGTACCTCGTATTTATTCATAGACGCTAGTACCGACCAAGGATACGAGGAGGAAGGAGGATACTACGAGGAAGAAGCCGAGGAGAACTTCAACCACTGCTCTGCACAAGGCAAGCTTATACTGATATTGATGCAAGCTGATACTATACCTATGCAGGACAATACTTGCTTGTTACCATGCCTACTATATGCCTTAAGCATATGTGGTCATACCCACTTCATAAACCAATCCTAGTTTTACTTGCAAGCTTCTTACTTTATTTCTTTATTAAAGCTCTTATTTAGAGTTTACTTAAGAGATTGGTAGATACTAGAAAGATATGTGAAGGTTGCATAAAGAGCATAAAATTTGGCCTAAGTTAGAAACCTTGATGTCAGCCTAATACATAAGGTTGTACTTAGTTGAAACTCCACTAGTCTACCACCTCTCATTAGTGCTTACCCCCACCTATAGATGCTAGTGCTAAGCATAAAACTTGATCAACTTTAGATGGGAGTAATTGGTTGAAAAATGGTTATGAAAACCTTGGAATGATGGATCATTTTATTGAAATGTTTTGGATATGTGTTTCCGAACACCTGATGAGTTTGGTGATGAAAATGTTGAGGCATGAGCCTTAGCCCTTTATAAAAATGATGGTTGTCTGTATGCGATACCATTCCAATTTTATCGTAAAACCACAATACCCGAATATTGGGTAGGGCTTGACTGGAAACTTATAGACCTTAGTATAAGCTCCCTCACGGCCAAGGTCTGAGCTGAGGCTACCTTGTGAAGATTGTCCACCTGTGCAGTACCCAAGATGACAGTTGGTCATGGTTGGGAGGCCAAACTCACAGGAGAGGTGCTTATACTAGGGCGTGTAATTGAAATGTTAGGATTGATTATCCGCATACTGAGTATGGTGAATTTAGGATTTGTTCCTAACGGATGTATCGAATGTTGTGGTGAAAGTGTACAATCTCTGCAGAGTGTCAAACTATTCGAATAGCCGCGTCCGCTGTTATGGACAGTTGGAGTGGCCATAGTGTTCTCCCGTCAGACTTTTCAAAATGACTTGTGAAATGATTTGAATCTTTGACTTGACCACAACAGAGTTGTGATATGAAATACAAGTCCCACTTAGGAGTTATAAAATTGTGACTAGCTGTGGAACCTAGTAGAGATAAATCTGGTTTTTGCAAAACAACCCTAGAGCCTAGTGTCCTATTATCCAAAAAACCCTTTTACCTGTTAGTATTAGTTTGAGAGTACTTAAAGAGTACTCATGGCTTTGTCCCTGGCTATTCCCATGGCCAGACTATGAAGAGGAGTACCTGGAGGATGGACCCCAGGAAGGTTACGACAACTAGGATCATCTCCCATCGTCAGCATTGCCTGTGACCCCGAAGATGGAGCTTAGCCTATGCTACCGTTATTATTACGTATTCCGCTGCTTGATGTTGTATTAAGAACTGGATCATGAGATCCCTATTTGTGTAAGAACTTATGTATCATGTGTAATGGATGATGTACTATGGTATCCAATTCTGTTATGTCTCGCAAAAATGGTAATCCTGGGATTGCGATGTATGGCATAACAAGCATCTAGGATTGAAAAATCCGGGTGTTGATAGACGTCGACGTCTTCGTGCCCAGGAACTTTCTTGACAACGCCGACCCTGAATCCTCCGAGTCTCCTCACAGTGGCGACGTTGAGGGTGAATCTCCGGCTGGTGATGATGCGGCCTCCAATTCCCCTACACCCAAGGAGTAAAAACACTTTGTAATTCTTGTTTCACCTTTGGAGTGTGCATTGAAAAAACTTGGTGATGTAATCTTAAGGCGGAAAACAGTGTTTGTCGTATCCTGCTACTTAAGAATTAATGCCCAGTATGTATATATTGTTTTAAGCAAGTGCTGGCTTATCCATTACTTTGGTTTTTATTCTTGACTTTTCGTGAGTCGGAAGACTCGTTGTTGGAACTATGCGCTTAGGTGATGATGCCCAATGTCACCGTCAATAACCTTAGCACAAAATCGCCGACAATAAGTGCCAAAAGTCACTACTCCAGAATCCACATAAAAACAACAAAGAACGTGTAGACCAGAAAACTTAAGCTAACGCCCGTAGGCGGAATTTTCACAAGTGCAATCGCAAAGCTTGTGCATAAATGTTTATATGATCCAAAAAATGAACACTAAAGGAGGTAAAAGACTCAGCAAAATGAGTGAACCAGAGAACTTTATTTCATTTGATCATATAAGAGGTACACGATTAGATAAAAAATGCTAAGTGTAGAAAGGAAGTAGCTGTGCTATCTTCCATGGCCGATCAAGCTCTGGGTAGTCATCATCCGGGTCACGTCGCTTACGCTTATGATCCTTGTTGTGTCTATCCTTGAGCTCATGATTGTCGACAAGGTAGTAAGTCCCATTGAGCAGCGCCTTGCTTATGTTGAACGGTCCTTCCCATGGCGGGGATAACTTGTGTGACTTCTTCTGCTTAAGTCGGAGTACTAAATCCCCTTCTTTAAATGAGTGATGCCGAATGCGGTGACTATGATAGCTGCGTAGCTTCTGCTGGTAGATGGCAGATCCTTGTCATGCCAAAACGCGCTCCTCCTGGAGAAGGTCCACATCTAGGCGTCTGGATTCTTCAGCGTCATCTTCTTCATAGGAGGCAACTCTTGGTGCATCGTGGAGGATGTCGGAAGGTAGGATAGCTTCTGCTCCATATACCATGAAGTAAGGGGTATAGCCGGTGGATCTGTTGGCTGTAGTTCGTAAACTCCACAGCATAGATGGCAATTCTTCCACACAGGCTCCAGCTGCTCTATGTAGCGGTGCCTCAAGACGTGGCTTGATTCCCTGCAGAATTAATCCATGGGCTCGCTCAACTTGACCATTGGATTGTGGGTGTGCCACAGACGCAAGGTCAAGTCGGATGCCTTTGTCCCAGCAGTAGGCCTCCACTTCTCCGAGTGACAAGTTGCTTCCATTGTCGGTGATGATGCTATGTGGGAGACCAAATCTCACCACTAGATCCCGGACAAACCTGAGGGCAGTTGCCCCATCAAGCTTTCTAATGGGTTCAGCTTCTATCCATTTGGTGAATTTGTCAACTGCTACAAGCAGATGCGTAAACCCACGCGGTGCCATTTGTAACGGCCCCACCATGTCTAACCCCCAGACTGCAAACGGCCAATTTATTGGTATTGTTTGCAATTCTTCAGCAGGAACATGTGGTTGTCGGGCATAATACTGGCATCCTTTGCATGTTTCAACCAGCTTATCGACGTCCGCCTTCGCGGTCAGCCAGTAGAATCCTTGCGGGAAGGCTTTCGCGACCAACGATCGAGGAGCGGCGTGATGCCCGCAATCTCCGAGATGGATTTCGCGTAGTATTTCCATACATTCTAGCTAGGAAACACACTTTAGGTATACACCAGTAGTGCTCCTTTTGTAGAGTTGCCCATTGATTATGGTATAACCCTTTTCTCGTCGTACTATCTGCCGTCTTTCGACCACGTCGTCAGGCAATGTTCCGTGTTCAAGATATTCCATGAACGGTTTTGTCCAAGCCGGAGGGATCTTTGTCACCATGTTGACGAAAGAATCAACTCTATCCGGGTTGTCGATGTCGGCGCCCTTCACGGATGGTGTGCGTAGATGCTCTAGGAAAACACCTGGCGGAATTTTCTTGCGCCCTGATCCAAGTTGAGACAATAGATCAGCCGCCTTGTTTTGCTCCCTAGGCACATACTTGACTTCGTAGCCCAAGAAGCTCTTGGCTATCTCGTCCACTTCGTCGCGATATGCCGCCATCATAGGGTTCCACGCATTCCAGGTGCCAGCCACCTGCTGGGCAACCAAGTCGGAATCTCCACAGCAAACTATGCGCTTGATTCCAATATCCTTGGCTACACGCAGTCCGTGAATGAGTGCTTCATACTCCGCCATGTTGTTTGTAGCCTCGAAGTGGATCTGCAGAACGTAGTGTAGCTTGTCTCCTTTTGGTGACTGTAGCAATACACCAGCCCCTGAGCCATTGAGCAGCTTTGATCCGTCAAAATGCATCACCCAGTACTTTGGTTCCGGCAACGGAGTGGCATCCGGCATCTCCGTACAATGTGCAATAACATCCGCCAAGGCTTGTGACTTGATAGCGTCGCGTCTCTTGTAGGTGATCTCGAAGGCGGCAAGTTCAATGCCCCACTTCGCGACCCTTCCTGTAGCGTCGCTGTTGTTGATAATGTCGGACAGTGGAGTCTTGCTCACTACTATGATTGGGTGCTCCTGAAAGTAATGCCTCAGCTTCCGCGAAGCGAGGAATACTCCATAAGCTATCTTTTGGTAGTGCGGGTAACGCTGCTTGGACTCCGTCAAGACCTCTCTTACGTAGTAAACTGGTCATTGAACTCCGTGCTCATGGACTGGTTCCTTCCGCTCTACCATGACAACGATGCTAATAACCCGGTTGGTTGCCGCCATGTAAATTAACAGGGGCTCGCCAGGCTCGGGTGCTGCAAGGATAGGCGCTGAGGAAAGAATCTCCTTGAGCTGCTTCAATGCTGCATATGCCTCGTCCGTCCACGTGAATTTGTCCGCCTTCTTCAGCAACTTTTACAGCAGCAGAGCCTTCTCTCCAAGTCGGCTCATGAACCGACTAACTGCGGCAACACAACCTGTTAGTCGTTGGATGTCCTTTAGGCATGTCGGACGGTTCATGTTTAAGATGGCCTTGATTTTCTCCGGGTTGACCTCGATTCCGCGCTGGGAAACGATGAAGCCCAACAGTTTTCCTGCTGGAACCCCGAAGACGCACTTCTTAGGGTTGAGCATCATGTTGTATTTCCGGAGATTATCAAAGGTTTCTTTTAAGTCGGAGATTAAGTCTTTTTACTTTTTAGACATCACCGCGATGTCCACATAGGCGTGAACGTTCCGACCAATTTGGTCGTGAAGGCAACGTTGCATTGTCCGCTGGTAGGTAGCACCTGTGTTTTTCAACCCAAAGGGCATCGTGACATAGCAAAACGTGCCGTATGGGGTAGTGAACGAAGTGGCCAATTGGTCCGACTTCCTCATCATGATCTGGTGGTATCCTGAGTATGCATCGAGAAAACACAAAAGTTCCGAGCCAGCCGTCGAGTCAATGACTTGGTTAATGCGAGGAAAAGCAAACGGACCTTTGGGACATGCTTTGTTCAAGCCGGTGTAATCAACGCACATTCTTAATTCATTGGTTCCCTTTTTGGGGCCAAGTACAGGATTGGCCACCCATCGGGTGTGAAGGACTTCTCGGATAAACTCAGTCTTAAGTAACCTAGCTATCTCTTTGCCAATGGTGCGTCTCTTCTCATCTCCGAAGCGTCGTAGAGGTTGTTTCACTGGTTTACATTTTGGATCTATGTTTAAGCTATGCTCGGCAAGTTCCCTAGGTACACCTTTCATGTCGGCAGGTTGCCAGGCAAAGATGTCCCTATTCTCACGGAGGAACTCGACGAGCGCGCTTTCCTATTTGGGATCCAGGCTCGTCCCAATGGCGACGGTCTTGGAGGCATCGCCTACCACAAGTTCCACCGGCTTGGTCTCGATGGCGGCCTTGAACGCAGGAGCGGAGTCGGATATCTGCTTCTTCGACGCGGGCATCTCTAATTCATTGACCTTGCTCTGGATCTCCTTGAATTCTTCGCTGTAGAGGACAGCTTCTGCAATGGCTGCTTCATTGATCCCGCAGTCCCTTGCCTTGGTAAAGCTTCCGGAGACGGTGACGACACCGTTTGGTCCGGGTATCTTGAGCTTGTTGTAGACGAAGCATGGCTTGGCCATGAACGTGTGGAATATGTCACGGCCGAATATGACGTGGTACACTCTCTTGAAGGGGACCACCTCAAAGGTCATGCGCTCTTGGCGGTAATTATTAACGTCGCCAAAGGCCACCTGAAGCGTGATGGACCCAAGGGACCGAGCCTCCCGACCAGGAACTACGCCATGGAACACGGTGTTGGTCCGCCTTAGGTTTGCCTCCGTCAAGTTCATCTTCTGCAGTGTATCCAGGTACATGATGTTGATGCTGCTTCCACTATCCACCATGCACTTGGTGAACTCCACGCCGTCAATCAATGGGTTGATGACCATGGCGTATTGGTTCTCCGTGGGCACAAGGTCTGGGTGGTCCGTCCTGTCCCAAGTGATTGGAACCTCCGACCAGCGCAGGTATTGGGGGACTAGGGGAGAGTGGCCATCAGGATCCTTAGAGAGGTCTTCTGTTGTCGGATGGTGGGGGTTCCAAGGCAAGTTGGTAGACTGGGGCCTTCTTGGTGAAGGGGTTCTTGACCTTGTCGTCGCTCTTGGCGGCGTGCTTGGGGTCGACGTCCTCGTCCATGTCACTTCAATCCTTGGACTCCTCCTCCTTCTTCTTCCCCTTGCCCTTGCCTCGCGGTCTGTTCTTCCGACTTCGCTTGTAGCTGGACTCCAGGTCTTCCTTGAGATCTTTCACGAACTTGAAGTGTCGATTGGTATGGGTGGCCTTGCCGTTGACATCGAGGTGTACGAGGCATGGCATATCACGGTACTCTTCGTATGCTTGGGGGATGCGGAGCGGCGCCGACTTGGTTTCACTTCCTTGTTGCTGCCCACGGCCTGCTCCCCTTCCTCGGCCATGTTGTCCGCCTTCTGCTCGTCCTGCAAAAGTCATGGAGACGATGTCGGTAGATTGCTTTTCTTCTAGAGCGGTTTTCCGCTTTGTACTGCTGTTCCTCCGAGCTTGAGTTGGAATGGCCGTTGCCGGCAAAGAGCCACGAGCGTCATCGTCAGCAGCTGCGAACTCACTAGCTAACTGAATCATCTGATTCAAGTCAAGCTGATGATTGTCGTGCAAGCGCTTTAGCTTATGTCGGAGTAACGTGCCCCTTTCCAATCCATCGATGAAGGAGGCCATGGCGGTCTGGGCGTGCACTCCTGCGCAGGAATTCTTCATATCCAGCCAGCGGGAGAGGTAGGCGCGAGATGTCTCGTCTTTCTCTTGCACGCACCGCTGTAGATCGCCCACAGTGCAGGGACGCTTGTATGTACCCTCAAAGTTCTTGGTGAATTCTTCTTGCATGTCCAGCCAGTTGTAGATAGATTTTTCCGGCAAGTCGTCGATCCATTGACGGGCCGTGCCCGCCAACATTAACGGGAGGTACTTGACGGCGACGTTGGGGTTGCCTCCGGCAATCTCCACCGCGTTGCCGTAGTCCTGCAACCATGTGGCAGGCTTGGCGGTGCCGTCATCGGGCTTGATGGTCTTGTCAATCCGGAAACCTTTGGGGTAAGTTGCGGACCGTATTGCAGGTCCAAAGCAACATGGTCCCAGGTATGGTCCTTCCCGGGCCTCGTGGATCTTATCGATCCGTGAACGTGCATCGTACGGCTCCGGGTTCTTCTTCTTGTTGTTAACATGGGATGGGCTGCGTGAACGACGCGGGCCCCCTCCACCATGATGACTACTTGGCGGCGACGGAGGTGGAGGTGGCGGTGGGTTAGCCTTCTTGCTGTTACCCTCCTGCGATGCTCCACGCCTGTCACGACTGCTTGCCTGACGCGGAGGGTCATGGTGTGACCTGCTCTTATGTCCTTGGTGGCTCTCTCCATCATGACGGGTCTGTGCCGCGTTGTCGCGGATGACGATGCCACACTGCTTTGGAGGGGGCATATCCGTACGATGGTGAGTCTTGTAATCTTCCTGACGTCGGGGGGATCGGGGCGTTGGAGATGGGCGGCAATGTTGGGATCTTTCTCCGTGGTCGGAGGATATGGGGATAGCATCCTTCCTGTTGCGCCCATCCCTCCGTCTTCATTCTGATGAACCCGTCCGTGATCCGACATCTTGAGGAGATCTGTCCCTTGGCGGTTTGTACTGGCTAGATCGGCAGAGCGCTGGGTCACACTCAAGCCTCTGAGAGGTGGCCTTTTCCTGCTGCTTTACCGCCTTGGCCACTAGGTCATAGACCTGTTCCACTGCCTCAGGCGATCTATCGTGCTCCAGAAGGGTCTTGGCGACGGCGAGGTTAAGGAGTGGGGTGGGCATCACCTGCTTGCCTTCACTATCAATGTATGGCTTGGCCTGTGCCGGCTTCAAGGGAGCCCATCCTAGGTTGCGTCGTACACCAGGATCGTTGATGACGCGAGACGGAGCTTTCTTAGCCTTCTGCTGTTGCAGCAGAGTCTTGTACTCGGACTTCATTGCACTTGCTTTCACTATGGACTTCTGCGCGTTGACCAGATCTCGATCTAGTTTAGCGCCTTGCTCCGTGATGGCCTGCGCCTCCTCCAGCAGCTGCTGCCTCCTCCGGCTTCTCGTCAAGCTGAGTCACGTTCCGGATATGATCAACGGTGAGAGGCTCAACGAGGAGATTGCCGTACATCACTCTATCAGCTGGAGTAACATGGGATGTTGCCGACGTGGATGCAGGGGGCAGCAAATTCGCGGTGTTGTTGTTGCTCGGACCGGTGCCGAGTTCCTGCAGTTGCTGCACTGGGTTAGGCGGAGGCGACATGACCTTTGCACGATCAATGTCGTCAGCAATTAGTGGCCCCTTCCCCTTATCTAGTATCGTAGGTGGAGCTTGCCCGGGCTTGTCTTTGTCCATCGCTATCCCAATGGTGACGAACACCCCTCGAGACATGACGGTGTTATTAGCTTGCTCGTCGCACGAGTACTCCTCCTCCATCTCCTGCATGGTGGAGTCTAGCTCTTCTGGACTGAAGTCTATTTCCTCTGAATCTGCACTGAAATCAGCATAAAGCGCGTCAATGACAAAGTCGGAGGGTGCCAGGACTTCCTCGATGACGGGCGGTGGAGGTGCAACGGCCTCGACGATGACTGGAAGTGGTGGTGCTGCTGCGACAATGGCGTCCGGAGGGGGTGGTGGTGGCTGATTCGGAGGTGCTCCGTCAATGAGCGCAAGCGCTGTCTGAGCTGCCGCTTCAGCCTCCACGTAGTTGTTGACGGTGTTCACCATGCCTTCGAAGGTGAGGCGTCCTGACACCTGTTGCCGTCTTAGAGAATGTCGGAGAAGCGTCCCATGGTCCAGTCCTTACACAAAGTGATAGATGGCATCATCATTGGGGTAGTTGGCTAGATTGGCTCGTATACGGAGCCACCTGGCTAGGTAATCGCGGGGGTTTTCGCCCTCTCTCTGAATGCAGCGCGCCAGATCGAAGATGGTAAACACACCGACGAACTTGGATCTTTGTTGTCCAGACACACGGGCGAAGCCGGCGGATTTGCAGTGATCTTCCACCTTTATATCCTGCACAGGGGCGGTTTGGGTGGGTCTTGAATTTTTCCGATCTTTGCCGGCAAACTCTGAGGAGAGATCCGACATCGATCCTTCCGTGAACGTATCCTGCCCGTAGGCGGTCCGTGCGGGTCTTGAATTTTTCCGATTTTTGCCGGCAAACTCCGAGGAGAGATCCGACATCGATCCTTCCGCGAACGTATCCTGCCCGTAGGCGGTCCGTGCGGGTCTTGAATTTTTCCGATCTTTGCCGACAAACTCCGAGGAGAGATCCGACATCGATCCTTCCGCGAACATATCCTGCCCGTAGGCGGTCCGTGCGGGTCTTGATGCTCCTCCGACTCCCAGGGAACTAGTGCCCGAGTCGGTTTCGCCGATGAAGAGGTGGATGTCTCTAATAGGAACGATCGAACACCGCGTAGGGTTCGTCTTCGACGGGATCCAGAACTCGTCGGGGGGGACAATCGGAGCGTTGCCGGAGAAGAGAACGCGACCGATGGCCACGGTTTCGCCGATTCCCGCGAAGATCTTGGTCCTCGCCCGCTGAAGAGCCTGAAGCGCCTCTTGCCCCACGGTGGGCGCCAACTGTCGTGGTATTGCCGACGAGTACGCCATGGAGGGATCCTCACAATGCGTGTTTAGATACGTGGGGTAAGGCGGACGGTTGACGGGTACGAGGTAACACAGCTTACCCAGGTTCAGATCCCACAACGGTGATGGAATCCTACTCCTGCTATAAATCACTATAATGGCAATACGCCAAGTTACAGAGATTAGTTTCGCTGTGCGAGGTGACTAGAAAGTCTACGTTATCATTTGAGATTGTGCCCTAAAGGCTCCCATAGGCCCGACTTATATAGTCGTCAGATCCTAGGGTTACAGGGAAAAGTCCTAGCCGGACAGGTTACAAAGTTCTACACCGTCTATTACTAGTCTTGTGTATCTTGCACTCCAAGGCTCCGGGTACGCTGGTGAATCCACTGTAGCCTTCCTTTATCCGGCATGGTCCTCCCTTCTGGATCCACCTAACTGGGCCGCCCAGCAGGCCATAGGCCATGCTACCGACTATGGGCCACCCGGGTTAGTCGGATAAGAGACATGCTATGAGGATACCCATATAGCATATCCCCAACATATTCTGGATCTGGTATAGGGGTAGCATCTGGCATATCCGTCCAATCTGCGATGAAATCCGCCAAGACCTGTGATTTCATAGCGTCGCATCTCTTGTAGGTATTCTCGAAGACGGCAAGCTCAATTCCCCACTTCGCAACCCTTCCTGTAGCATCAATGTTGTTGATAATGTCGTACAGCGGAGCTTTCCTCACAACTGTGATAGGGTGCTCCTGGAAGTAGTGCCTTAGCTTCCGAGAAGCAAGGAACACTCCATAAGCTAGCTTCTGGTAGTGCGGGTAATGCTGCTTGGACTACGTCAAGACCTCGCTTACATAGTAAACTGGTCGTTGTACTCCATACTCATGCCCTGGTTCTTTTCGCTCTACTACGACGACGATGCTGATTACCCGGTTGGTGGACACCATGTATATCAACATAGTCTCCATAGGCTCGGGTGCTGAGAGTATAGGCGCTGAGGAAAGTATCTCCTTTAGCTTCTTGAGCGCAGCATCTTCTTTGTCCGTCCATGTAAATTTGTCCGCCTTCTTCAGCAACTTGTACATCGACAGAGCCTTCTATCAAAGTCGACTGACGAACCGGCTTACTGCTTCAACACAGCCTGTAAGCCGTTGGATGTCCTTCAGGCATGTCGGACGGTTTATGATTAAGATGGTCCTGATCTTCTCCGGGTTGATCTCGATTCTGTGATGGGAAACGATAAAGCCCAACAATTTGCGGCTGGAACCCTAAAGAGGCACTTCTTAGTGTTAAGCATCATATTTGTATTTCCATAGATTATCAAAGGTTTCTTTTAAGTCGGAGATTAAGTCGTTTGACTTTTTAGACATCACCGCTATATCGTCCACATAGGCCGGAACGTTCCAACCAATTTGATCGTGGAGGCAACGCTGCATAGTCCTCTGGTACGTAGCACCTGCGTTTTTCAGCCCAAAGGGCATTGTGACATAGCAAAACGCGCCATAGGGTGTGGTGAATGATGTGGCCAATTGGTCCGACTTCCTCATCTTTATCTGGTGGTATCCTGAGTATGCATCGAGAAAACACAAAAGTTCCGAGCCATCCGTCGAGTCATTAACTTGGTCAGTGCGAGGCAAAGCAAACAGATCTTTCAGACAAGCTTTGTTCAAGCCGGTGTAATCGACGCACATTCTTAATTCTTTGGTTCCCTTTTTGGGGACAAGTACAGGATTGTCCACCCATCTGGTGTGAAGGACTTCTTGGATAAAACTAGCCTTAAGTAACTTAGCTATCTCTTTGCCTATGGCAAGTCTCTTCTTGTCTCCGAAGCGTCGTAGAGGTTGTTTCATCGGTTTACATTTTGGATCAATATTCAAGTTGTGCACGACAAGTTCCCTAGCTACACCTTTCATGTCAGCAGGTTGCCAGGAAAAGATGTCCCTATTCTCACGGAGGAACTCGACGAGCATGCTTTCCTATTTAGGGTTCTGGTTCGTCCCAATGGCGGTGGTCTTGGAGGCATCGGCTACCAAAAGTTCCACCGGCTTGGTCTCGATGGCAGCCTTGAAGGCGGGATCAGAGTCAGAAATCTGCTTCTTCGATGCCGGCATCTGATGACCCACAAGTATAGGGCGTGTATCATAGTACTTTCGATAAATAGGAGTTTCGATCCCAACGAGGAGCAGAAGGTGCTGAATAGTGGTACAGAGCTTGAAATCCCTGTGAATACTTAGCAAACGGATTTTTAGTGTTTTTTTGATAAGTCAACAAAACAAAGTGCAAGTAACAAAGGTAAAGAGGACACATGGGAGCAAGTGGCCCAGTCCTTTCTTAGCAAAGTACAAGACGGTGGAAATACTTATAAGGACCAAACGTTCTCGAGGACACATGGGAATTCTGTCAAGTGCTTTCGCTTCAAATAAGTGAGTACTCTTCTTTGGTGTTTGTAAGTGTTGTGTGGGTGAACTTGTGCTAACATACCACCCTTCTTAGGACTAATACATACTTGTGATTAAACCCCCTACGAACATCCGTAACTACAGGAAAGTAATTAAGATATAAATCTAACCACAACCTTAAACTCTGAGATCCTACACTCCCTTGTGCAAAGGTTTCCTAACAGGGGTTCAGGTGTCTGTCACTCCGGCAACCCCACGATTAGTAGATAAATACATAATGCATCCCCCTAGGCCCATATATGTTGAAGTGTCATGTACTCGACGTTCACATGACACCACTAGAAGAATAGCACCACAAGTTAAATACTAAACCATTGAATAATAACTCATCACAGATTCACTACTAACAACATGACTTCTCCCATGTCCTCAAGAACTAGACGAACTACTCACAAGACAGCATATGGATCAAGATCAAAGATGATATGATAATGGATAACATTCTGAACATAAACAATAATCCAATGGTTCCACTCACAAGCATCAACTACAATAGTAATTAACACCGGGAAAGTTTCCCCTAAGAACTAAAGCAATATCCAACACAATTGTTACAGCGGGACGGAGTGGTGATGACGGTGCTGGTGGAGATGATGGTGTGGATGATGATGATCCCGATGAAGCCTAGCTTGATGACGGTGTTGATGGCGACGGTCTCCCCTCTCCAGGAAGGAATTCCCCCGGCAGAAATCTGTCTGCCGGAGAGATCTTTCTCTCTCGGTGTTTTCCGCCCACCAGAGGCGGCGGAAATCTATCTCTGGTCGCCCCCGATACTTAGGGTTTCTTAGGGAAGACATAGGCGAAGGGGTGGAGTCGGAGGCCGGGCAGGTGGGCCACACCTGCCCGATGCGCGAGGTCAGGTGGGCCCGCTCCTAGGGGGGTGAGGGCCCCCTGAGGCCCCACTTCGTCCCTCCTTCTGGCTTCCTTCGTCTTCTGTTACAATAATATGTTTCCATATTTTTCTGGTATTTTTATGATCTTTGCAAAATTACACCGAAACTCTTTCTTTTCCATCAAAATCCAGACTCCGGCAGTCCATCCTCCAAGAATCATCCAACATGCATAAACAGATGAAAAAGCCATAAGTAATACCTCCTAATAAGACAAATATCAATGAATAGAGGTAAATTATTATATAGAAAGGTGATGCAAATTGGGCGTATCAACTCCCCCAAGCTTAGACTTCGCTTGTCCACAAGAGAATACTGAGCTCAGAAAACATGTCCACAGGTTTACGGATTGAAGTGTCAATAAAAGAATACGAACAAGAAGCATCACACTTACCATTGCACAACTCATAGAAGAAAGCAACTAACAATTATATAACTTAGCTTGCAACCAAGTACAACAATCACAATAGAGATGCATAAAGATGAATCATAATTGGAATTGGCAAACTTGTTCTTGGTCAGTGAACACTTGGAAAATAGTTTCACAAAAGCTTTTTGTAGAAGTTTCGAAATAGGAACACTCTTTGATCAAAAAGGTTTTTCACAAGTGAAGGCTTTCAAAGTAATAATCAATAGATAAGAGTTTTGTACAAGCAAGGAAGATAAAGAACATGATTTAATAAATCACCATATTAATGGTTGAAACACAACAACTCAAATGCTTGCTGGAGATAGAGAGGAAGTAGGTTTACTGACTCAAATGGTAACTAGGAGAGAGGTCCCTTCTTGGAGGGTAGCAGGGATTACAAGTCATAAAGAGCTTCCAAAAGATTGTGGTACTTACTAGCTTTGATCCCTCATAGCCCCTATCATAAGCATCTTGAGATGATTAAGGATAAAGTGAACAAAGATGGAGTATATGCTTGACTAAATATAAGTTGGCAATCTCATGTCCCTTGAATACGAGGGCCACTCCTCATGCATACTCAACTTTGGGACCAGGTAAGTTCTTGTCATTGTAAGTATTTGCATATCATTGAGAACCGCCAACGGGGTACCCCTTGCACATGGTACAGGAGCTTTCCCATAACAAAAATGACAAGGAAAGCAGACAATGAGCATCTCAACAATCTTTTTATTTACCATATGCATAGCTTTTTATTGAGGATGCTTCATAGATAGCTCACTGTCACATCCCAAGATTTTCCAAATCTTGTAATGTGAAAAATAAATGAATAAAATAAAACTTTGTTTGATTCTCAGAGTGAGAAGAAACTTTTTGAAGCCAATTGGAAATCTTCAAACCAATTTGGATCAAATAAAATCCTAAAGAGATTTAAAAAGGTAAACATTTTATAAAGGAAAATAAAATATTTTGGAATTACTATTTTGGATCTTTTAAATAAAAGGATTTGACTTTCAAAAGAAAAGATGGATTTATAAATAAGGATTATTTTATAGAGCCAAATTAAACCTTGGCCAAGATTTTGAAATAAAACATTTTGTTTTGATAAAAATAGTAAAGGTTTATTTAAAATAAATTAATAAGGATTTAATATCCAAGTTTTATAAATAAAGGTTTTACTATTTTAATTAACCATCAAAACTTATTTATTTATTTCAAATAAGTTTTCCAAGTATTTTATATTCCCAAATAAAACCTACTGATTTGGTTTTGAAAATAAATAGATTTCAAAAGGAGTATTTCAATAAAACAAACCCTATTTGATTTAATAACAATGGTCTATTTATTTAATTAGTAATGGACCCTAAAATAAAATTATTATTTTGGTTTTGAAATTTTGGTTTTGAAATTTTGGTTTATGTTACTGAACAGAACCAAATTCAAAGTTTCAAAGTTTGGTGATTGTTTGAATTGATTTGAGTATTGTTTGTTTGTTTGAATTTCGAAACAAAAATTAGATTTGGAAAAAGAAAAAGGTTTCAGGAAGAAAAAAAATGGAATCTGGACACAGCCCATTTGCCAAGCCCAAGAAGACCAGAACCAGCCCAGCTTCCCCTCCCCGAAGAAAACGTTTCTTACTCAGTATCTAACCCGAACAGACGCTGACTGGTGGCCCTCTTCTCCCTCTCGTTCCTCGCTGACAGCAGGGACCCACGCAACCAGCTCACTCCTCTTCTTCCTCGCGACGACCACGCCGGCTGTTTCTGCCGTTGATGTCGCGGCTTCAATTCGCCATAATGCCATGCCTTAACCGCGCTGCGACCACGCACGATAAATCGCCTGCGTCTTCTCCTCCTTTCCCCTCTGTCGCCATACCCAACACGCCACCAGGCTACACAAATTTCGCCAGAGACCACCCTCTTCTCCGACGAGGTCCAGTGCCAATTCCGGCGACCTGACGCCGCCCCTTGCCTCACCAACCACGCACACACATTCTCCACCTCCTGGCGCACCTGCCAGTACCATCCATTCAACCGCGGGTGCCCCAGAACGCCGTCTTCGATAAGCTCTGAGCGCCGTCGCGTCTATCTTCTTCTCCGGCGCAGTCTCCTGGTAAGTCCAGACCACCTCGCTGCATCTCGTTCACGCACACGTCATCTCCTTGATCGTACGCGTCTAACCATGCTTCTTGTTTGCCCTCCCGTGACCCGTAGCACCGTCCTCGACCTCGACCGCGTGCAACCGTCGCCAGACCTAACTCCGGCGAGGAATTCCTCCTGTCCTCGTGCGCCCCTTGCCCAGACGACTCCAAGTTGAGCTTCGGCGTCGCCCTGCGATCATTGTAAGCATCTCCCCACCTTCCCTTGCTTCCTGCTTCGCCTGCGCCGCCACCATCTGACCGCACCGCCGCTCGCCGTTGACCTTGCGCCGCCAGTTCTTGGCCAGGCATTAGCAGCCGTTCGATTTAGATCGGAGAAACGAGATTAGATCACTTAACTTCGAAAGGGTACGCAGCCAGTGCCGTGCGATGCAACTTGATCTAACGGCCTGCAGCACGCGATCCACCCGAACCGGTACCAGCGAATAGGAAAGCGACGCGTGGCCAGTATTAGATTTAAAAACAGATTTGAATCTGATTTAGATGGAGATTTGAAACTTCTATAACTTTTGATCCACACGTCCAAAAATTACAAACTTTATATCGTTGGAATCAGTGGAACAAACCCTAGCCAACCATGGAATTTGTTTAGCAAATAGTATCTATTAGACTGGTTGTTTTTGTAGAAACAATTGTATGCTTGTTTAGATTAGAAAAATGATTCAAAAATGTTTTTGAGGTTAAAAACTTTAAAAATTGATTTGTGGTGAACTCACTGAACCTAGGAACCAACCCATGGTTTTGAAAATGGATTTGGTAAAGTTTAGGATGGATTAATTGGATTAGGCCATTTCTAGCCAAATAAAAATAATGGTTTTGTTATGAAAATGTTTTTGGAGTAAAAAATTTGGGAAAATGTTTTGGATCAAACCTACGGACCCTAAACACCAAGTTTTGAGAGACAACAACTTATTTGGTGAACAACCTAAAGTTGTTGCCTTGATAAAAATATGTTCCACCACATAAAATGATGAATGGATTTAAAAATGGTTTTTGTACAAAACCCTTTTGCAAATGACTTTGCCACTTTGGAAAATGACCATTTTGAACCTTACAAAGTTTAGAAGCCTAGTGGAGACCATCTTTGCAAATAGAACCATCTCTTGCATGCTTACATGCATGACTTAGATCCCATTGTTTTGTGTGTGTGAATTGTTGATTGATTATTGGTTTGGAATGCTAGTTGATATTGTGTTTGCTTGATTGATTGTAGTGAAGTTAGAAAAGTGTGAGACTAGCAAGATCAAGGAGTGAACCACCATTCCCTACCAAAAAGGCAAGTGACACTATCATCTAAAGTCCTACTATTTTCATTATACTTAGTGGATTTTGAAACATGCATGAAAAGAATTTCTATACTTATTCTATGCTAAATCCTAATAGGATACCCTATACATTCCTTAGTGAAAACAATGTAGTTGTTACATGCTTAGCCATGCTATATTTTGAAAAGAGATACATGTTGAGATTTTTATGAAGTTGAGAAAAGGACTTGTGTTTTTATATAATAAAACAAGGACTCAATGAACCACCTGGGTGGCCAAGGATACTTTGAGTATTGGAGAAGGTGGCAACAAAAGGAACCATGTATATGGCAATCTCTTTGTGTTGTGCTCCAAAGGAAACCACCCAGGAAACTTAGAGATTGAACATGTTTCTCCAATTGTGGCTTTCGTGTGCAACCACATGCTATTATGGCTCTGGCTTAGTCAACTACATTGGGAAGACCCATGCATTGTCTTCAGGCTACTAGACATGAGGACCTGGAATCCTACATGGGTACTTGAAGACAAGCTAACAATGGTGTATGGGAGGACCCTCTGGAAAGACTTCGTCACATTCTCAATCTGCCAATACTCCATCTTGGTGAGCACTAATCCAGTGGCCACTGGTGGCAAAAGGATGGGATTGTGACATGTGGGTAAAGTGTACTCCTTCTGCAGAAGATAATAAAATCTAAGTACTTAGCCGTGTCCCCGGTTATGGACAATACTGAGCAACTAAAGTTTGAAACTATGGGAAATCTCGACATTCAAATTTCTAAAAGAAAACTTTATAAAACTTGATGTACTTGGGGGTACCAAGGAACTCAAGAGATTTTGATGAAGACATGAATACTTGGGGTTACGAAGGAACTCATGAGATTTGATAAAACTTGGTGCACTTGGGGATACCAAGTAGCTCAAGGGATTTTTGACAAGAACTTGAACACTTGAGTTTCTACCAAGGAGTTCAAGGGATTTTGAAAAGGAGATTTGACAAAGGACCAAAACCATTTTTAAAAGATAGGATAAATTTTGCTTTATGCAAATGAGCCTAAAACTCTAATCAGCCAAATATGCATGTAATGATAGGATCCACTTATATTTAACATAGTAGTGAAACTTGCCAATACAATTCAAATGTATTGACCCTTGTGGCTGTAACTTGTAATGTTGCAGGATTGATTGATTTTAGTGAAGATTGATTGATTAGGATTACAAAATCTACAACCAACATCTGCCTGTGGCACTTTGAAGATGAAGGACCCCATGACTATAGTTATTCCGCTGCAATGTAATGAAATAGCCAAATGAGCTATGTATGATGTAATAAAATTATGTTATTCCTGGTTATAAAGTTAATTATGACCTTTGTTTCTTGATATTACATCTTAACTGTGGATGCTATCTATTGATCCAGGGACTAGCATTGTAAACACAGGGGACTCCACCTTATATTGTTAAAGGTTGGTACACTCCCTCTACAGATGGTATGAGAGCATTGTATTGCCTGTAGGATTTGTAAACCCTAGGATTAGACAAAAACCCTTAGAAAATAGGAGTTGTACTTATTCCAAAACTTATTTACAAAAACACTTGTAAACTCTTTCCTCAACCATTTTGGTTTCAACTCTACTTCTCTTCTATTTCAACTTGATGGAAAAACCTACCCCATGGCCAAAGTCTTCACCATGTGAAAAGGACTCCATCAACTCTAATGACTTCAACTTCTTCAACTCTAATGACTTCAAATTCTTCAACTCTAATGACTTCAACATCTTCAGCATATTCACCAAGGACTTCCAACTGGGAAACCACTAAGGACTACAAGTGAAACAAGGAAATCTTGCTCAAGATTTAGAGACTAAGGGAATGCAAAAGTTAGAAGGAACCTACATCATTTGAAGTCTTGTGACCAAGAATTTCTCCTAAGGAAACCATGATCCCAAGTAAGAAGAATCAAGAAGGAAGGAAAGATCACAAGTGAACCATATAGATGGACCACCATATTTTAGTTAAGTCAAAACCACCAACTTATGTGGTGTAACAAAAATATTTTGTTGCCTAAGTATGTGCTTGAACTTTGTGTTTGAGTGAAATGTTGGTTTGTGATTGCATGCACATTGCTTGTGTGACTTGTGATGTGTGTGATTAGAATTATTTCCTTAGAAAATCTTTTGCCTATTCTAATCTCCCTTCAACCCAAGCAGATGACTACTCCAAGAGACTCCAACATCAAGGTTGATGACACCAACACCAACCAAGAGGACAGCATGAAAGAGCTCATAGCAACCCAGAACCAGTTGAACCAAGTGACAGCTCAGTTCATAGCCAACACCAGTGGAGAAGATCCAAAGCTACAAGGATTCTTGGAAACTCAAGGCCAACTGATGCTCAAAGTGACTGATCAAATGATCAAAATGGAAGAGGGCTATTCCAAAAGAGTTTGTGACAACAAGGATGACAGAAATATTATTCTAGATGGAGCCCCAGCTTGCATTATTTGTGGAGACAAGGATCATACTTCCAAGGAGCATGGAGATCAATGCCCCAATTGTGAAGAGAAACATCCTGTTGGACAATGTCCCACCTCTCAAGCCACTTGTTATTTGTGTGAAGGAAACAACCATGTCCCTATCCAATGTACTATCTATTCCATTATGGAACATAGGAAACAAGAAGGATCCAAGTCTACCAAGAAGGTTGATGAAAAAGGAAAAGGATCACTTATACCTCCAAACAAAACAACCCAATTCAAAGGACAAAAGAAACCCAAGAAGCAAAAGAAGGACAAGAGCCATGTGCAATGTCATAAATGTAAGGCAATGGGACACTATTCCGGTGAATGCCCAGAGAACCCGAAGAATAAAGAGATTGGCCAAGTGGTGTGCAACAACTGCAAAGAGCTAGGCCACTATGTAGCAACTTGTCCACAAGAGCCACGTAAAGAACTCAAGGACATCAACTGTTTCAATTGCAAGAACCCAGGACATTATGCAAGCAACTGTCTAGAAAAGATGAAGAACAAGTTGAACAACCCTATGGAGAAACTCAACCTTGGCCCATGAGTCAAGTGTGGAAACCAAGGACACCATGCAAATGTTTGCTTAGAGAAGTTTCCCCAGGATCCCAAGAAGGCCAATATGTAATTTTCGTTTGAAATTTTTGAAGGGTGGTAGTACCCTAGTTGTTTTGAGCCTACTTGTAACCCTAGCCTTCCCAAATCTCGGGACGAGATTTATTTTAAGGGTGGTAGCCTGTCACATCCCAAGATTTTCCAAATCTTGTAATGTGAAAAATAAATGAATAAAATAAAACTTTGTTTGATTCTCAGAGTGAGAAGAAACTTTTTGAATCCAATTGGAAATCTTCAAACCAATTCGGATCAAATAAAATCCTAAAGAGATTTAAAAAGGTAAACATTTGATAAAGGAAAATAAAATATTTTGGAATTACTATTTTGGATCTTTTAAATAAAAGGATTCGGCTTTCAAAAGAAAAGATGGATTTATAAATAAGGATTATTTTATAGAGCCAAATTAAACCTTGGCCAAGCTTTTGAAATAAAACATTTTGTTTTGATAAAAATAGTAAAGGTTTATTTAAAATAAATTAATAAGGATTTAATATCCATGTTTTATAAATAAAGGTTTTACTATTTTAATTAACCATCAAAACTTATTTATTTATTTCAAATAAGTTTTCCAAGTATTTTATATTCCCAAATAAAACCTACTGATTTGGTTTTGAAAATAAATAGATTTCAAAAGGAGTATTTCAATAAAACAAACCCTATTTGATTTAATAACAATGGTCTATTTACTTAATTAGTAATGGACCCTAAAATAAAATTATTATTTTGGTTTATGTTACTGAACAGAACCAAATTCAAAGTTTCAAAGTTTGGTGATTATTTGAATTGATTTGAGTATTGTTTGTTTGTTTGAATTTCAAAACAGAAATTAGATTTGGAAAAAGAAAAAGGTTTCAGGAAGAAAAAAAATGGAATCTGGACACAGCCCATTTGCCAAGCCCAAGAAGCCCAGAACCAGCCCAGCTTCCCCTCCCCGAAGAAAACGTTTCGTACTCAGTATCTAACCCGAACAGACGCTGACTGGTGGCCCTCTTCTCCCTCTCGTTCCTCGCTGACAGCAGGGACCCACGCAACCAGCTCACTCCTCTTCTTCCTCGCGACGACCACGCCGGCCGTTTGTGCCGTTGATGTCGCGGCTTCAATTCGCCATAATGCCGTGCCTTAACCGCGCTGCGACCACGCACGATAAATCGCCTGCGTCTTCTCCTCCTTTCCCCTCTGTCGCCATACCCAACAAGCCACCAGGCTACACAAATTTCGCCAGAGACCACCCTTTGCTCCGACGAGGTCCAGTGCCAATTCCGGCGACCTGACGCACCTGCCAGTACCTTCCATTCAACCGCGGGCGCCCCAGAACACCGTCTTCGACAAGCTCCGAGCGCCACCGCGTCTGTCTTCTTCTCCGGCGCAGTCTCCTGGTAAGTCCAGACCACCTCGCTGCATCTCGTTCACGCACACGTCATCTCCTTGATCGTACGCGTCTAACCATGCTTCATGTTTGCCCTCCCGTGACCCGTAGCACCGTCCTCGACCTTGGTCGCGTGCAACCGTCGCCAGACCTAACTCCGGCGAGGAATTCCTCCTGTCCTCGTGCGCCCCTTGCCCAGACGACTCCAAGTTGAGCTTTGGCGTCGCCCTGCGATCATTGTAAGCATCTCCCCACCTTCCCTTGCTTCCCGCTTTGCCAGCGCCGCCACCATCTGACGGCACCGCCGCTCGCCGTTGACCTTGCGCCGCCAGTTCTTGGCCAGGCATTAGGAGCCGTTCGATTTAGATCGGAGAAACGGGATTAGATCACTTAACTTTGAAAGGGTACGCAGCCAGTGCCGTGCGATGCAAC
The DNA here is from genome assembly GCA_916181665.1 of Avena sativa. NCBI lineage: Eukaryota > Viridiplantae > Streptophyta > Magnoliopsida > Poales > Poaceae > Avena > Avena sativa. Next base: position 182,536,229 of record OV702281.1, read on the forward strand.
TTGATCTAACGGCCTGCAGCACGCGATCCACCCGAACCGGTACCAGCGAATAGGAAAGCGACGCGTGGCCAGTATTAGATTTAAAAACAGATTTGAATCTGATTTAGATGCAGATTTGAAACTTCTATAACTTTTGATCCACAAGTCCAAAAATTACAAACTTTATATCGTTGGAATCAGTGGAACAAACCCTAGCCAACCATGGAATTTTTTTAGCAAATAGTATCTATTAGACTGGTTGTTTTTGCAGAAACAATTGTATGCTTGTTTAGATTAGAAAAATGATTCAAAAATGTTTTTGAGGTTAAAACCTTTAAAAATTGGTTTGTGGTGAACTCACTGACCCTAGGAACCAACCCATGGTTTTGAAAATGGATTTGGTAAAGTTTAGGATGGATTAATTGGATTAGGCCATTTCTAGCCAAATAAAAATAATGGTTTTGTTATGAATATGTTTTTGGAGTAAAAACTTTGGGAAAATGTTTTGGATCAAACCTACTGACCCTAAACACCAAGTTTTGAGAGACAACAACTTATTTGGTGAACAACCTAAAGTTGTTGCCTTGATAAAAATATTTTCCACCACATAAAATGATGAATGGATTTAAAAATGGTTTTTGGACAAAACCCTTTTGCAAATGACTTTGCCACTTTGGAAAATGACCATTTTGAACCTTACAAAGTTTAGAAGCCTAGTGGAGACCATCTTTGCAAATAGAACCATCTCTTGCATGCTTACATGCATGACTTAGATCCCATTGTTTTGTGTGTGTGAATTGTTGATTGATTATTGGTTTCGAATGCTAGTTGATATTGTGTTTGCTTGATTGATTGTAGTGATGTTAGAAAAGTGTGAGACTAGCAAGATCAAGGAGTGAACCACCATTCCCTACCAAAAAGGCAAGTGACACTATCATCTAAAGTCCTACTATTTTCATTATACTTAGTGGATTTTGAAACATGCATGAAAATATTTCTATACTTATGCTATGCTAAATCCTAATAGGATACCCTATACATTCCTTAGTGAAAACAATGTAGTTGTTACATTCTTAGCCATGTTATATTTTGAAAAGAGATACATGTTGAGATTTTTATGAAGTTGAGAAAAGGACTTGTGTTTTTATATAATAAAACAAGGACTCAATGAACCACCTGGGTGGCCAAGGATACTTTGAGTATTGGAGAAGGTGGCAACAAAAGGAACCATGTCTATGGCAATCTCTTTGTGTTGTGCTCCAAAGGAAACCACCCAGGAAACTTAGAGATTGAACATGTTTCTCCAATTGTGGCTTTCGTGTGCAACCACATGCTATTATGGCTCTGGCTTAGTCAACTACATTGGGAAGACCCATGCATTGTCTTCAGGCTACTGGACATGAGGACCTGGAATCCTGCATGGGTACTTGAAGACAAGCTAGCAATGGTGTATGGGAGGACCCTCTAGAAAGACTTCGTCACATTCTCAATCTGCCAATACTCCATCTTGGTGAGCACTAATCCAGTGGCCACTGGTGGCAAAAGGATGGGATTGTGACATGTGGGTAAAGTGTACTCCTTCTGCAGAAGATAATAAAATCTAAGTACTTAGCCGTGTCCCCGGTTATGGACAATACTGAGCAACTAAAGTTTGAAACTATGGGAAATCTCGACATTCAAATTTCTAAAAGAAAACTTTATAAAACTTGATGTACTTGGGGGTACCAAGGAACTCAAGAGATTTTGATGAAGACATGAATACTTGGGGTTACGAAGGAACTCATGAGATTTGATAAAACTTGGTGCACTTGGGGATACCAAGTAGCTCAAGGGATTTTTGACAAGAACTTGAACACTTGAGTTTCTACCAAGGAGTTCAAGGGATTTGGAAAAGGAGATTTGACAAAGGACCAAAACCATTTTTAAAAGATAGGATAAATTTTTCTTTATGCAAATGAGCCTAAAACTCTACTCAGCGAAATATGCATGTAATGATAGGATCCACTTATATTTAACATAGTAGTGAAACTTGCCAATACAATTCAAATGTATTGACCCTTGTGGCTGTAACTTGTAATGTTGCAGGATTGATTGATTTTAGTGAAGATTGATTGATTAGGATTACAAAATCTACAACCAACATCTGCCTGTGGCACTTTGAAGATGAAGGACCCCATGACTATAGTTATTCCGCTGCAATGTAATGAAATAGCCAAATGAGCTATGTATGATGTAATAAAATTATGTTATTCCTGGTTATAAAGTTAATTATGACCTTTGTTTCTTGATATTACATCTTAACTGTGGATGCTAGCTATTGATCCAGGGATTAGCATTGTAAACACAGGGGACTCCACCTTATATTGTTAAAGGTTGGGGCACTCCCTCTACACTCACTATGGTGATGCTGCAAGTTTCCACCATGATTAAGCATGGATTAGGCTAGCGGCCCAGGCGTTTCTCTAACACAGAATACAAACTCCATGGACTTACAAGTTCCCTCTTTATTTCACACCGGTGACATCCATAGACAAAAGAGAACGATATCAATTGTGTACAGAGTACAAGTTCAATGTTGAAAACGTTCCCCGTGACAGCACGGTTCTGCTAATTCCAACGTATAGATGCAAGCATATACAACTTTGATGTTCACAATGATTCAAGTCTATTAGGGGCAAAGAAATAAAGTGTTCCATCAAGTTCGCGAGAGCTTTACTAACTAGTTTTCTCATAACAAAATACTTTTTAATTCGAAAGGTAGATGAAGCTTGAGAATTTGGGAATAGAAAGAGTGCTACTAGGTAGATATGGTGGACACAAGTGGCAAAAGTTTTGGTTCAAGGGGTTTGGAAACATGAGAAGCATGCCTTCTCAAAACAGGTTTTTGGCTAGCAGGGCTGGGTAGCAAACAAGAGAGTTGAAATAAACAAGCAAACATACAAGTAATAAAGCCAAACATGCAATCTTCCTTGAAGACACAAAAGGATCTTAAATAAATAATACTAAGCTTATGAGCCAATAAGAAAGAAAACAAATGATACAAAATACCTGTAAGCTTTTTCTTTCTTTGTCTCTTTCATAGTAATGCTACTGACTAGAACTCGGTTTGCCAAAACTAATTTAGATCCACTTGATGATCCCAAAGTGGTGCCAATACTGATCAATAAGATCCGTCACATAATAGAGATTCCAAACTAAAATAAGAAGTGCAAAAAGTAAAAGATGAGACTTCTCATTAATATTCCAATAAAGGCACTCACACCGAGGGATACAGAGATAATCAACTAAAGGAGAGATACTTCCACAAGCAAACCAAACTATAAGATAACCCCTCTACCACATATATGAATCCACTAAAAAGGTAAAAGATAAAAGATAATGGTGGTGGTGTTCTGTTGTCACGGGACAGAAAATCTTCCAACATATTACGAAGCCTATTATTCTCCTCTTGAATCATATCCACCTTCACCCTCAAAGCATAGTACTTATCACAAAACTCGTTGGTGGTTCGAAGGGCTTCTGCTGCCTCAGGGCAATATCTGAGTTCTGGACCGAAGGCTTTGATTCCCTACATGTGACGAGAAAAACCATCCACAGTGTTAATTTCTCCTACTAAAGTAGGTTTCCTTCCCCTTGTTCCTGCGGTGGTTTGCTCTTCCAACTCTATCTCCACGGGCTTCTTGCCTTTGTCGTTAGCAGAGGCAATGGTGCTCTAAACATGAGAAGATTTCCTGACAAAAACAGATCGAAACGAAAACATGACGAGAACACGATGCACGAACCTCGGGGGATCTATGGTGTTATATATTACGAAGTTTCAATACATAAGGAAGGTTTTGACACGGAAACGAGGCGGAGACGGAGTTCGAGGGGGAAACACCCCCTCAGGCGCGGCCAGGCTGGGCCCGCGCCTGGGGTGGGCTGTCCACCCCGGGCTCCATTTCCTCTTCAATTTCGTCTCATAACTTCCGTTGTATATTAAAAACATCAAAAGTATAAAAAGATTGGAGTTTCACGAACCTTCTGTTTTCACCACTTTTACCTATTCAAAGATGAACTCTGCAGATTCCTTTTCTCTTTCTCCTAAAAATTTCATTCTTACAAAACCCTTGCACAAACTCAATGACAACATTAGTGTAAGAAAAAACAATAAACCTTTGGTACACACTTCAACTGAAAACCTCATCAAAACAAAAGCTTTTGTAAGAGGCAAATGCAAATGATGGCAAAAATCTGTCAAAACGGACCTTCTGTTGCTCAAATCAAAAAGTGCCGAATTAATGAAAGTTGGGTAACAACCTGGAGAACAGCCACAGAAAAATGCAGCTCCATCCGACGTACTGAGCTTCCTCATAAATTTTTACAATACAGCACAAAAATCTATCCCAGGACAACCACTTTTCACAACTCCTCTACTTCTCCAAAGTAGTTGGACTTGACACAAAAACCAAAACAAAAAGGATAAGGACCAGTTATTACAGAGGTAATAACTTCCAAGACTCGACAAAACTCTTGGGTTATCTCCCAACAAGTACTTTTCTTTAATGCATTTAAGTTAGGCTTGAAACTTCCAAAGATGCTCACAAAGGAGATATAAATCTAAAATGAAAGAGAGCATCAAGAAGCAAATAACCAACACACTTGAGACCAACCCACTTCCTATGCATGGGTGTAATATCCCAGATTTTATAATAGGATGTTATTAGTTCCATGCATCATCCTTGCATCATTGCATTCTACAAATGAATTCTTTTTTTACAACAAATCCTAAACACCTAAACCTAGAAAAACCCTAATAGTGGTTGCCATATGTAAGCACTATTGTTGTGGTAGTTTGACCCCTTCTAAAACTAAGTAAAAAACATTAAACCATGGCCTTTGTTAAATCAGAAATTGAAAATTGTTAAAAGAAAAAAGGGGGGAAGCCTAACCAAACTGGGCCGCAGCGCCAGCCCACCCGCGCACGCGCGGCACCCAGCTAGCGCCAGCCACCACAGCCCACCACCGGCCCACCCGGGCAGTCGCCACCTGCCGCGCCCGCTGACCGCCCGGACCCACGTGTCAGCGCCTTCATCGACTCCAGGACGAACACGGCGGCCTGCCGCGCTACTGACCGAGGAAATCGGCCGATTACGGATCGAATCCGTGCACCCTACGTCACGAAATCCCTCCCTCTTATACCACAGCATCGGCTCCCATCGTTTTCCTCGTTTTTCTCAAACCCTAGCCCCGATTTCGCAAGTTTCCGAACTCGTCGGAGCAGCCGCCGTCGGAGCTCGAGGTTGGTGACTCTCCACGGCACCTCGAGCCCTGTTACACCTTCCACCCTTCTCGCCCCGACCTACCCTACCCGCCCGTCTAATTCGTTTCTTCCGAAACGCAGGAGGTCACCGGCAATTGCTCGCTGGAGCCGTCTGGTCCAAGAAGAGGAACGGCCGACGCTGGGAGAAGGAGGAGGAGAGGGACCGCGCTGAGACCGTTGGGAGATTCTCCATCGACGTGCGCATCGGGGGCCATATTCGTCGCCTTCACTAGGGCCGCCAGGACCTCCGACCACCGTCGACTCCGCCGCCGCCGTCGTCTCCATCGCCGCCACCACCACAGTTCAGTGGAGCCGCCTCGGCCATCCGATTGTAATCTTGCAGGCCAGATTAGAAGGAGGGGGACGAAGGGGTATCGGCCAACCACGTTGCGCCGCATGGCAAACCGCGTGGCAAGCGCGTCGTCACCGCGCCGCGTCACCCGCCTGGCCAGCTGGCCCAACCAGAAGCCGCCACTTGGCAATGTTTTAAGTTAGGGGGTCAGATCTGTTCGCAGATTTGATCTAAACATTGCGAAAATCATATAAAATTGAATATTTGGCCAAATCTAGCTTATAATATACCGTTGGATTCATAATTTTTTGTAGAATCCAGATAGCAATAATATACCAAGTTTATAGTAAGGTTTTAGGTGTAGATTTTAATTATTAGATTAGAGTGTTTATTCTATAGAAAAATAATTAAAATTCCGTTTTAGTTAATTCTTGTTGCAATAACTTTGTTTCCACACTACGTGCTGAACAAAATTATTAAACTTTGCTTAAGATCATTAGATCTAGCTTGGGGCTAATTAGATGGTTTGATCTCCGTTAACCCTAGGAATTGTTTTAGTGACTCAATTAGATCTAAACCTTTGGGAAATCAATCCTAGTGATACCCTTACACCATTGCAACTCAATCTTGCTATCTTGACTTTTTAGAAGAACCAATCTTGCATAATACCATGTTGCATGCATGCATGATTATCTCGGTGACATGTTTGAGCAAGTTGTGATCAAATCTATGTTTGTGATTCGTTAGATTGTTCGGAGTGCGCTAAGGAGTGCTATTGTGTAGAGTGCTGCTCGGATCAAGGCAAGTTACACCACTTGTTCATAACTTTTGTCCCAGTTTTGATTCTATGCATGTGGTCTTCAAAATTCTGTAGTATGCATGTGTAGGATGTTCTAGTAGAATTTTTCCTTAGTATTATTTTGCAAGTGCGATGATTTTGTAGTATGCCATGAGTAGCTCTATACTTAGGATTTTTCCACTCCTAATAGGTTACCCCTGTTTTTGCTAAGTATTGCTTGCTATGCTATATATACAAAGTACCGTTGGGGGGTTCGAAAGACAAAGAATTTTCTAAGTATAAAGGCTTTCTAGAGCAAACTTTTCTTCTCAAATCCACTTCAAAATAAAACTAAGTTTTCTTATGGGCGGAATGGTTGTCGGCACAACGACTGAGGTTTTGGTGGAGGACGGACACCCAGGAATCAAAGAAGTCTGCCATGTTTCAGAATTCAGAAGCTTCCAGTGCAACCACAATACATTATGGGCTCTGTCTTGGCCTAGTACTTAGTGGGAAACCTCACCTGGTTACCAACATTTGGAGGTTCTTGGCACGGTTGGATCCAGAAGGTAGAGGGGCTACTAAGGGAAAGCCTCGCCATGGTCTTGTCTGTAAAAGGACTTGATCGTGGATTGTGGGTAAAGTGCACAAACTCTCGAGGGTATTGCAATCTGATCGATCAGCCGTGTTCACGGAAACAGAACAACATTGAGCATCTGAAGGATGGAGCCTCTGAAGGATCTTCCTCTCTCTTTTCTAAAAACAAAGTTTTAAAACCCCATGGCGTGAGTAATATCGCCAATGGGTGGGATTTTGGGGAACTTGGTGTGTAATATCCAAGTGTCACTTGGTGCGTAATATCCAAGTGTTTGGTTGTTTGGACACTTGGTGCATAATATCCTCGTGTGCCACTCGACCTTATTTTATCTAAGCAAATGTTTACAAAGTAGGACAATTCTCTCTTCTTCTCTCTTCTTAAGAAAACCAGCTTTGAGCAAATGAACTCTACAGCCTAAACTAGCCCTGCATGTAGAGATAGTCTTTTCTCTCCTTGGTGTAATTTGCCAATACATTCAAAGTATTGATGGACTCAAGCTACTTTTATGTTTCCGCTGTTATTTGAGCTAGCTTAATGCTAAGCAATTTTGTAATAAATTCATACTCTGGATTCTCCGTGTAATAAAGACTTTGTGTTTCACATGATATTTCATCGACTGTGAGTGCTAGCTATTGATCCAGGGACTAGCATGTTAATCACAGGGACTTAGGATCCTTATCGATCCGAGGTCACTACAATGGGAGTGTCATGAGAAAACAAATTGTTGAAACAAAAAGCCACAAGAATAGGAAGACAAAATAGATGCAACTTCAAAGCTTTCAACATAAAAAAGGGAAACTTAACATCATTGGGATGCATAAAACAATGTTTCCCTCTTTCAAAATAACCTTCAGTAGCACTTTGAATAAAGTTTACATTATAACTATCATTGGTTACAACTTTATCATCTAAGTAAGCATACTTACTGTGACCAAAAAGAGGTCCAAGGTCATAGACTAGATCAATAGAAGCAAGTTGTTCCATCCTGAAATCTTTATTAGGCAAGCTATTTCCACAAGGAGCTTTAGCAAATTTGGAAAATTTAAACTCATAAGAATCTCCATCAAACTTAGTTAAAAAAAATTCCTTCTTACAATCAATAATAGCTCCACAAGTGTTTAAAAAGGTCTACCAAAAATGATAGGACAAGTTTTGCTAGCTACTGAATTAAGCACTAGAAAATCAGTAGGATACTTAATCTTACCATAGAGAACCTCCACATCTCTTACAATGTCAATGGGGAAAATGGTTTCCTTATTAGCAAGGTGGATAACCACATCAATGTCCTCAAGCTCACAAGGACCAATCTCATGCATAATTTCCCTGTAAAGATCATAAGGAATAACACTAGAACTAGCACCAATATCACATAAACCATAGTAGCAATGATCACCAATTTTAACAGAAAACACCAGAACACTAGCTTTTCTAGCCTTACTAGGATGAGAAATAATATTAGAAGCGTCTTCACAAAATACAATGTCCGCATCCTCTATATTTCTAGTGACAGTGTCTCTCACAATAGCTACCATAGGTTCAACATTCAATTGCTTACCAGGCTCCACAATTTTCATGGTACCTTTGTTATTTGCACTAATAATCATAGAATACTCCTTTACCTTAGCTGGAAAAGGAATTTTCTCAACATGAGGTTCAGGCACGATATGATTAGTAGTACAAACTTGAGTACTTATAACTGGAACATGACTAACAACATATTTATAAGGAGCATGGTACTTCTTCCACTTCTTCTTGGTAATTTCAATGTAAGAGGCAAAGGCCTTAAAATAGTTGGCAATACTTTGGGAATCAAGACCAAACTCATTACTAATATCACAGAAGTCATCAGTTCCCATCAAAGATTTAATGCATTCATAATCATAGTTTATACCTAACTTTCTTCCTTTGTCATTCTCCCAAGCTTCAGTGTTCTCTTGAATGCGGTCTAAGAGATCCCATTTAGCTTCTTCCTTCATACGTATGAATGATCCAGAACAAGAAGCATCAAGTAAATCTTTATCATGAAGAGGAAGCCTAGCATAAAAGTTATTGAGAATAATATTGTTATGGAGTTCATGAATATGACATTTAAGCATTAGTAACTTCAGTCTCCCCCAAGCTTGAGCTATACTTTCTCCATCAAGAGGCCAAAAGTTATATATAAGATTTCTATCCTTATGAATCTCACTGGAAGGATAAAATTTAGAGTAAAAGAGAGATGCCATCTCCTCCCATTCTATGGATCGTCCATTCTTCAACAGCTTATACCATTCTTCAGCTCTCCCTTTCAAGGATATGGAGAGTAACTTCTTCTTCACATATTCAGTTGTGATACCTGCACACTTAAACAACCCGCATAATTCATGGATAAAAACCAAGTGATCACCAGGATGGACAATTTCATCCCCAAAATAATAATTATCAATAACACGATTAACAATAATTGTAGGTATCTTAAAAGGATCTATCTCAACAGGAGGTGGTTCATCTACTACCCTAGCAGTGGTAGTAGTTTTACCAAACAGGAAACCCAGTGGGTTATCCATATTGGAAACAGAGCAACAAGCAGTAACAAAAGAAATACTCACAGTAAAAGTTTCCCTTACCAGTTCCACTCTTCAATAGCTCTTCACTCCCCGGCAACGACGCCAGAAAATAGTCTTGATGACCCACAAGCATAGGGGGTGTATAGTAGTACTTTCGATAATAGGAGTGTTGATCCCAACAAGGAGAAGAAGGTGCCGAAGAGCGGTATGGAGCAGGAAATCCCTGTGAATACTTAGCAAACAGATTTTTAGTGGTTTTCTGATAAGGCAACAAAACAAAGTGCAAATAACAAAGGTAACGAACAAACGGAGCAAGTGGCCCAATCCTTTCTTAGCAAAGCACAAGCCGGTGGAAATACTTATAAGGACCAAACGTTCTCGAGGACACATGGGAATTCTGTCAAGTGCTTTCGCTTCAAATAGCTGAGTACTCTTTTTTGGTGTTTGTAAGTGTTGTGTGGGTGAACCTGTGCTAACATACCACCCTTCATAGGACTAATACATACTTGTGATTAAACCCCCTACGAACATCCATAACTACAGGAAAGTAATTAAGATATAAATCTAACCATAGCCTTAAACTCTGAGATCCTACACTCCCTTGTGCAAAGGTGTCCTAACAGGGGTTTAGGTTTCTGTCACTCCGCCAACCCACGATTAGTAGCCAGATACACAATGCATACCCCTAGGCCCATAAATGGTGAAGTGTCATGCAGTTGATGTTCACATGATACCAATAGAAGAATACCACGAAAACTTAAATACTAAACCATTGAATAATAACTCATCATAGATTCACTACTAACAACATGACTTCTCCCATGTCCTCAAGAACTAGACGAACTACTCACAAGACATCATATGGATCAAGATCAGATATGATATGATAATGGATAACAATCTGAAAATAAACAATAATCCAAAGGTTCCACTCACAAGCATCAACTACAATAGTAATTAACACACAGAAAGTTTCCCCTAAGAACTAAAGCAATATCCAACACAATTGTTACAATGGGACGGAGTGGTGATGATGGTGCTGGTGGAGATCATGGTGTGGATGATGAGGATGATCCCGATGAATCCTAGCTTGATGACGGTGTAGATGGCGATGGTATCCCCTCTCCGGGAAGGAATTCCCCCGGCAGAAATCTGTCTGCCGGAGAGATCTTTATCTCTTGGTGTTTTCTACCCCCTAGAGGCGGCGGAAATCTATATGTGGTAGCGCCCCAGACTTAGGGTTTCATAGGGAAGATATAGGCGAAGGGGTGGAGTCAGAGTCTAGGGAGGTGGGCCACACCTGCCCTAGGCGCGGGGTCAGGTGTTCCGCGCCTAGGGGGTGTGGCCCCCCTGAGGCCCCACTTCGTCCCTCCTTCTGGATTCCTTCGTCTTCTGTTAAAATAATATGTTTCCACATTTTTCTGGTATTTTTCTAATCTTTGCGAAATTGCACCGAAACGCCTTCTTTTCCATCAGAATCCAGAATCCGGCAGTCCATGCTCCAAGAATCATCCAACATGCATAAACAGATGAAAAAGCCATAAGTAATACCTCATAATAAGACAAATATCAATGAATAGAGGTAAATTATGATATAGAAAGGTGATGAAAATTCGGCATATCAGCAACTTCATGGCATCGACCTTGCTCTAGACCTCCTTGAATTCTTCACTGTAGAGGACAGCTTCTTCAAAGGATGCTTCTCCAATCTCGCAGTCCCTTGCTTTGGTAAAGCTTCTAGATACGATGATGACACCATTTGGTCCGGGTATCTTGAGATTGTTGTAGATGAAGAATTGCTTGGCCATGAAGGCGTGGAAGATGTCGCGTCTGAAGATGACGTGGTACACACTCTTGAAGGGGACCACCTAGAAGGTCATGCGTTCTTGGCGGTAATTCGCCAAAAGCGACCTGAAGCGTGATGCACCCAAGGGACCGAGCCTCCCGGCCAGGAACTACGACATGGAACACGGTGCTAGTCTGCCTTAGGTTGGCTTCCATCAAGTTCATCTTGTGCAGTGTATCCAGGTACATAATGTTGATGCTGCTTCAACTATCCACCATGCATTTGGTGAACGCGTTGCCGTCAATCAAAGTGTTGATGACCATGGAGTACTGGTTCTCCGTAGGGATGAGGTCTGGGTGATCCTTCCTGTCACAAGTGATTGGAATCTCCGACCAGCGCAGGTAATGAGGAACTGGGGGGTAGGGTGTCCATCAGTATCCTCATGGAGGTTTTGTGTTGCCGGACAGTAGGGGTGCCAAGGAAAGTGTGGTAGATGGCGGCCTTCTTCTCGAAGGGGTTCTTGCCTTTTCCATCGCCCTTGTAGGCGTGCTTGGGGTCAACATCCTCGTCCATGTCACTTGAATCCTTGGACTCCTCTTCCTTCTTCTTCCCTTTGCCCTTGCCTCAAGCTCACAAGGACCAATCTCATGCATAATTTCCCTGTAAAGATCATAAGGAATAGCACAAGAACTAGCACCAATATCACATAAACCATAGTAGCAATGATCACCAATTTTAACAGAAAACACCAGAACACTAGCTTTTCTAGCCTTACTTGGATGAGAAATAATATTAGAAGCGTCTTCACAAAATACAATGTCCGCATCCTCTATATTTCTAGTGACAGTGTCTCTCACAATAGCTACCATAGGTTCAACATTCAATTGCTTACCAGGCTCCACAATTTTCATGGTACCTTTGTTATTTGCACTAATAATCATAGAATACTCCTTTACCTTAGCTGGAAAAGGAATTTTCTCAACATGAGGTTCAGGCACGATATGATTAGTAGTAAAAACTTGAGTACTTATAACTGGAACATGACTAACAACATATTTATAAGGAGCATGGTACTTCTTCCACTTCTTCTTGGTAATTTCAATGTAAGAGGCAAAGGCCTTAAAATAGTTGGCAATACTTTGGGAATCAAGACCAAACTCATTACTAATATCACAGAAGTCATCAGTTCCCATCAAAGATTTAATGCATTCATAATCATAGTTTATACCTAACTTTCTTCCTTTGTCATTCTCCCAAGCTTCAGTGTTCTCTTGAATACGGTCTAAGAGATCCCATTTAGCTTCTTCCTTTATACGTCTGAATGATCCAGAACAAGAAGCATCAAGTAAATCTTTATCACGAAGAGGAAGCCTAGCATAAAAGTTACTGAGAATAATATTGTTATGGAGTTCATGAATATGCCATTTAAGCATTAGTAACTTCAGTCTCCCCCAAGCTTGAGCTATACTTTCTCCATCAAAAGGCCAAAAGTTATATATAAGATTTCTATCCTTATGAATCTCACTGGAAGGATAAAATTTAGAGTAAAAGAGAGATGCCATCTCCTCCCATTCTATGGATTGTCCATTCTTCAACAGCTTATACCATTCTTCAGCTCTCCCTTTCAAGGATATGGAGAGTAACTTCTTCACATATTCAGTTGTGATACCTGCACACTTAAAAAACCCGCATAATTCATGGATAAAAAGCAAGTGAATACCAGGATGGACAGTTCCATCCCCAAAATAATAATTATCAATAACACCATTAACAATAATTGTAGGTATCTTAAAAGGATCTATCCCAACAGGAGGTGGTTCATCTACTACCCTAGCAGTGGTAGTAGTTTTCCCAAATAGGAAACCCAGTGGGTTATCCATATTGGAAACAGAGCAACAAGCAGTAATAAAAGAAATACTCACAGTAAAAGTTTCCCTTACCAGTTCCACTCTTCAATAGCTCTTCAATCCCCGGCAACGACGCCAGAAAATAGTCTTGATGACCCACAAGCATAGGGGGTGTATAGTAGTACTTTCGATAATAGGAGTGTTGATCCCAACAAGGAGAAGAAGGTGCCGCAGAGCGGTATGGAGCAGGAAATCCCTGTGAATACTTAGCAAACAGATTTTTAGTGGTTTTCTGATAAGGCAACAAAACAAAGTGCAAGTAACAAAGGTAACGAACAAACGGAGCAAGTGGCCCAATCCTTTCTTAGCAAAGTACAAGCCGGTGGAAATACTTATAAGGACCAAACGTTCTCGAGGACACATGGGAATTCTGTCAAGTGCTTTCGCTTCAAATAGCTGAGTACTCTTCTTTGGTGTTTGTAAGTGTTGTGTGGGTGAACCTGTGCTAACATACCGCCCTTCATAGGACTAATACATACTTGTGATTAAACCCCCTGCGAACATCCATAACTACAGGAAAGTAATTAAGATATAAATCTAACCATAGCCTTAAACTCTGCGATCCTACACTCCCTTGTGCAAAGGTGTCCTAACGGGGGTTTAGGTTTCTGTCACTCCGGCAACCCACGATTAGTAGACAGATACACAATGCATACCCCTAGGCCCATAAAAGGTGAAGTGTCATGTAGTCGATGTTCACATGATACCAATAGAAGAATAGCACGACAACTTAAATACTAAACCATTGAATAATAACTCATCATAGATTCACTACTAACAACATGACTTCTCCCATGTCCTCAAGAACTAGACGAACTACTCACAAGACATCATATGGATCAAGATCAGATATGATATGATATGATAATGGATAACAATCTGAAAATAAACAATAATCCAAAGGTTCCACTCACAAGCATCAACTACAATAGTAATTAACACAGAGAAAGTTTCCCCTAAGAACTAAAGCAATATCCAACACAATTGTTACAACGGGACGGAGTGGTGATGATGGTGCTGGTGGAGATCATGGTGTGGATGATGATGATGATCCCGATGAATCCTAGCTTGATGATGGTGCAGATGGCGATGGCATCCCCTCTCCGGGAAGGAATTCCCCCGGCAAAAATTTGTCTGCCGGAGAGATCTTTCTCTCTTGGTGTTTTCTGCCCCCTAGAGGCGGCGGAAATCTATATGTGGTCGCGCCCCAGACTTAGGGTTTCATAGGGAAGATATAGGCGAAGGGGTGGAGTCAGAGTCTAGGGAGGTGGGACACACCTGCCCTAGGCACGGGGTCAGGTGGGCCCGCTCCTAGGGGGTGTGGCCCCCCTGAGGCCCCACTTCGTCCCTCCTTCTGGATTCCTTCGTCTTCTGTTAAAATAATATGTTTTCACATTTTTCTGGTATTTTTCCGATCTTTGCGAAATTGCACCGAAATGCCTTCTTTTCCATCAGAATCCAGAATCCGGCAGTCCATGCTCCAAGAATCATCCAACATGCATAAACAGATGAAAAATCCATAAGTAATACCTCATAATAAGACAAATATCAATGAATAGAGGTTTATGATATAGAAAGGTGATGAAAATTCGGCATATCAGCAACTTCATGGCATCGACCTTGCTCTAGACCTCCTTGAATTCTTTACTGTAGAGGACAACTTCTGCAAAGGATGCTTCTCCAATCTCGCAGTCCCTTGCTTTGGTAAAGCTTCCAGATACGATGATGACACCATTTGGTCCGGGCATCTTGAGATTGTTGTATACGAAGCATTGCTTGGCCATGAAGGCGTGGAAGATGTCGCGTCTGAAGATTACGTGGTACACACTCTTGAAGGGGACCACCTAGAAGGTCATGAGTTCTTGGCGGTAATTCGCCAAAAGCGACCTGAAGCGTGATGCACCCAAGGGACCGAGCCTCCCGGCCAGGAACTACGACATGGAAAACGGTGTTAGTCTGCCTTAGGTTGGCTTCCGTCAAGTTCATCTTGTGCAGTGTATCCAGGTACATAATGTTGATGCTGCTTCAACTATCCACCATGCATTTGGTGAACGCGTTGCCATCAATCAAAGTATTGATGACCATGGAGTACTGGTTCTCCGTAGGGATGAGGTCTGGGTGATCCTTCCTGTCACAAGTGATTGGAATCTCCGACCAGCGCAGGTAATGAGGAACTGGGGGTAGGGTGGCCATCAGTATCCTCATGGAGGTTTTGTGTTGCCGGACAGTAGGGGTGCCAAGGAAAGTGTGGTAGATGGCGGCCTTCTTCTCGAAGGGGTTCTTGCCTTTTCCATCGCCCTTGTAGGCGTGCTTGGGGTCAACATCCTCGTCCATGTCACTTGAATCCTTGGACTCCTCTTCCTTCTTCTTCCCTTTGCCCTTGCCTCACGGTCTGTTCTTCCGGCTTCACTTGTAACCAGACTCCGGGTCTTCCTTGAGGTCGTTGAAGAACTTGCAATGGAGATTGGTGTGAGTGGCTTTGCCGTTGGCGTCGAGGTGTACAAGGCATGGCATATCACGGTACTCCTCGTATGTTTGGGGAACGTGGAGCACTGCCAGGGTAGTTTCACTACCTCGTTGCTTCCCACGACCAGCCCCCCGTCCTCGGCCACGCTGCCCTCCATCACCTCGTCCTGCAAACGACATGGAGACTATGTCGAAGGTTTGCTTTTCTTATGGCAGGATTTTCCGCTTGGTGCTATTGTTCCTCTTAGCTTGGGTTGGAAAGGCTATTGCCGGCAGGGAGCCGCGAGCATCTTCGTCGGCAGCCACGAACTCACTGGCCAACTGGATCATCTGGTTGAGATCAAGCCTGTGATTATCCTGCAGGCGCTTCAACTTATGTCGAAGCAATGTACCTTTTTCCAACCCATCGATGAAGGCAGCCATGGCGGTCTGATCATGCACTCCTGCGCAGGAATTCTTTTTATCCAGCAAGCGGGAGAGGTAGGCGCGAGATGACTCGTCTTTCTCTTGCACGAACCACTATATATCGCCAACAGTGCAGATACACTTATACGTACCCTCGAAGTTTTTGGTGAATGCTTCTTGCATGTGCAACCAGTTGTAGATGGACTTCTCCGGCAAGTCATAAGTCCATTGGCGGGATGTGCCTGTCAACATCAGTAGGAGGTACTTGATGGCAACGTTAGGGTAATCCTGCAACCACGTAGCTGGTTTGGCGGTGTCGTCATAGGGCTTAATCGTCTTGTCAATCCGGAAACCCTTGGGGTAAGTTGCTGTCTGTATTACAGGGTCCAAAGAAACGTGGTCCCAGGAATGGTCCTTCCCGGGCCTCGTGAATCTTGTCTAAGCGTGAACGTGCATCGTATGGCTCTAGGATTGCTCTTTTCTTCTTGTCGCCAGGGGATGGGCTGCGTGAAAGACGCGGTCCTCCTCCTCCATGGTGGCTGCTAGGTGGCGACCGAGGCGAAGGTGGCGGTGGGTTAGCCTTTTTGCGGTTACCCTCCTTTGATGCCTCGCGCTTGTCGCGGTTGCTTGTCGGACGCGGAGGGTCATGGCATGACCTGCTCTTGTGTCCTTGGTTGCGCTCTCCATCGTGACGGGGCTGCTCTGCGTTGTCGCGAATGATGATGCCGCCTTGCCTTGGCAGAGGCATGCTCGTACAATGGTGATCCCTTGGTTCTTCGCGATATCGGGGAGATCAGGGGGGTGGAGATGAGCCTTGCCTCCATGGTCGGAGGATATGGGGATAGCATCCTTCCTGTTACGCGCATCCCTCCATCTTCGCTCTGATGAACCCGTCTGGGACCCGACATCCTGAGGAGATCGGTCCCTTGGCGTATTAGGATTGCTAGACTAGAAATATGCTGGGTCAGACTCAAGCCTCTAAGAGGTGGACTTCTCCTGATGTTTGATCGTCTTTGCTACAAGGTCATAGACCTGTTCCACAGTTGCGGGTGATCTATCCTGCTCTAGAAGGGTCTTGGCAACGGCTAGCTTGAGAATAGGAGTGGGCATGACCTGCCTACCCTCGCTGTCAATGTATGGCTTGGCTTGTGGCGGCTTCGGTGGAGCCCATCCTAGGTTTCGATGTACACCATGATCGTTGATGACGCGAGCCGGAGCTTTCTTTGCCTTCTACTGCTTGAGCAGAGTCTTGTACTCGGCCTCCATGGCTCTAGCTTTCTCTATTGACTTCTGCGATTTGGCCAGATCTTGATCCAGCTTTGCGCCTTGCTCCACGATGGCATGCGCTTCCTCCAGCAGCTATTAGAGCTTCTTGTCAAGATGGACTATGTTCCTTATATGAGCCACAGTCATGGGCTCGACGAGCAAATTGTCGTAGATCACTCTATCAGTTGGAGTGATTTGGGCAGCTGCAGACGTAGATGCCGTAGGTGGCGGGTTTGCGGTGTTGTTGTCACTTGGACCGACGTTGAGTTCCTGCGGCTGCTGCACTGGGTTAGGCGGAGGGGGCATGGCCTTTGTGCGATCATTGTCGGCAGCAATATGTGGTCCCTTCCCCTTATCCAGCGCTTTAGGTGGAGCATGTCCGGGTTGATCTTCCTCCATCACAGTCCTAATGGAGACAAACACCTCTCGAGATGTGATGGCCTTGTAGGCCTGCTCTCTGATCTCCTCGTCCATCTCCTGCATAGCAGAGTTGAGTCCCTCCGGGCTGAAGTCTATCTGCTCTGAGTCCACATTGATGTCAGCGTAGAGCGCGTCCAAGACGGAGTCGGAGGGTGCCGGGGCCTCCTCGATGATGGGTGGTGGTTGTGTGGCTGCGGCGACGATGAATGGAGGCGGCGGTGGTGGTGGCTGAGGTGGAAGGGTGCCGGGTACGACTGCGAGCGCTGCTTGAGCTTCTGCATCAGTGGCCGCGAAGTTGTTGATGGTGTTTACCATGCCTTCAAAAGTGAGGCGTACCGAGGCCTGCATCCGCCTTAGCGTATGTCGGAGAAGTGTACCGTGGTCCAGTCCTTCCACAAAGTGATACATGGCATCATCATTGGGGTAATGCTACAGGTCGGCCTGTATACGGAGCCACCTGGCTAGGTAATAGCGGGGGTTTTCACCCTCTCTCTGAATGCAACGCGCCATAACGAAGATAGTTACCACACTGACGAACTTGGGTCTCTGTTGTCCAGACGCACGGGCGAAGCCGGCGGACTTGCAACGATCTTCCACCATTATATCCAGCACAGGGACGGTTTAGGTGGGGCTTGAATTTTTCCGATCTAAGACGGCAAACTCCAAGGAGAGATTTGACTTTGATCCTAATGCAAACGTATCCTTCCCATAGGCGGTCCGTGCGGGTCTTGACGATCCTCCGACTTCCAGGGAACTAGTGCGCGAGTCGGTTTCGCCGATGAAGAGGTGGATGTCCCTGATTGGGACGATCAAGCAACGGGTGGGGTTCGTCTTTGCCGAGATCCAGAATTCATGGAGGGATGATCAGAACATTGTAGGAGAAGAGAACACAGCCGATGGCTAAGGTTTCGCCGATTCCCGCGAAGAGCTTCGACCTCGCCCGCTGTAGAGCCTGAAGTGCCTCTTGCCCCACGGTGGGCGCCAACTGTCGTGGTATTGCCGACGAGTATGCCATGGAGGGGTCCTCACAGAGCGTGTTTAGAGACGTGGGGAAAGGCGGGAGGTTGAAGGGTACGAGGTAACACATATTACCCAGGTTCAAATCCCACGACGGTGGAGGAATCCTACTCCTGCTATAAATCACTATAATGGCAATAAGCCGAGTTATAGGGATTGGTTCGCTATGCGCGGTGTGAGTTGAGTTATTTGATTGTTGCCCTAAAGGCTCCCTCAGGTCTGGATTATATAGTCGCCAGATCCTAGGGTTACAGGCAAAGTCCTAGCCGGACAGGTTACAGAGTCCTACATGGTACACAACTAGTCTAATGTGTCTTGCACTCCAAGGCTCCGGGTACACTGGTGACTCCTCTGTAGCCTTCCTTTATCCGGCATGGGCCTCCCTTCTGGATCCATCTAATTAGGCCGCCCAGCAGGCCATGATATGGTGATGCCCATTTAGCCTATCCCCAACAATCAGACCACCATGGCCGCCTTTATCGATGGGTTGGAAAAAGGTACGTTGCTACGACATAAGTTGAAGCGCCTGCAGGACAATCACAGGCTCGATCTCAACTAGATGATCCAGCTGGCCAGTGAGTTCGCGGATGCCGACGATGATGCTCGCGGCTCCCTGCCGGCAATAGCCATTCCAACCCAAGCTAAGTGAAACAATAGCATCAAGCGGAAGAGCCCGCCATAAGTAAATCAAACCTCCGACATGGTCGCCATAACGTTTGCAGGACGAGGTGATGGCGGACAGTGTGGCCGAGGACGAGGGGCTGGTCGTGGGCAGCAGCGAGGTAGTGAAACTACCCCGGCAGCGCTCCGCGTTCCCCAAACGTACGAGGAGTACCGTGATATGACATGCCTTGTACACCTCGATGCCAGCGGTAAAGCCACTCACACCAATCACCATTGCAAGTTCGTCAACGACCTCAAGGAAGACCCAGAGTCTGGTTACAAGCGAAGCCTGAAGAACAGACCGCGTGCAAGGGAACAGGGAAGAATAAGGAAGAGGAGTCCAAGGATTCAAGTGACATGGACGAGGATGTTGATCCCAAGCACGCCAACAAGGGCGAAGGCAAAGGCAAGAACTGCTTCAAAAAGGATTCCGCCGTCTACCAAACTTTCCTTGGCACCCCTACTATCCGGCAACAGAAAACCTCCATGAGGATACTGATGGCCACCCTACCCCCAGTTCCTCAGTACCTGCGCTGGTCAGAGATTCCAATTACTTGGGACTGGAAGGATCACCCAGAACTCATCCCTATGGAGAACCAGTTCGCCATGGTCATCAACCCTTTGATTGACGGCAACGAGTTCACCTAATGCATGGTGGATAGTGGAAGCGTCATCAACATGATGTACTTGGATATACTACACAAGATGAACTTGACGGAGGCCAAAATAAGGCAGACCAGCACTATGTTCCATGGCGTAGTTCCTGGCTGGGAAGCTCGGTCCCTTGGGTGCATCATGCTTCAGGTCGCTTTTGGCGATGTTAATAATTACCGCCAAGAACGCATGACATTAAAGGTGGTCCCCGTCAATACCATGTACCACGTCATCTTTGGATGCGACATCTTCCACGCCTTCATGGCCAAGCAATGCTTCGTCTACAACAAGCTCAAGATACCCGGACCAAACAGAGTCATCATCGTATCTGGAAGCTTTACCAAAGCAAGGGAGTACGAGATTGGAGAAGAAGCCTTTGCAGAAGTTGTCCTCTACAACAAAGAATTCAAGGAGATCTAGAGCAACGTCAATGCCACAGAGATGACGACATCGAAGAAGGAGATTTATGACTCTTATCCCGACTTCAAGGCCGCCATCGAGACCAATCCGGTGGAACTTGTGGTAGGAAATGTCTCCAAGACCACCGCCATTGGGACGAACTAGAACCCTAAATAGGAAAGCGTGCTTGTCGAGTTCCTCCGTGAGAATAGGGACATCTTTGCCTGGCAACCTGCCGACATGAAAGGTGTACCTAGGGAACTTGCCGAGCACAGCTTGAATATTGATCCAAAATACAAACTGGTGAAACAACCTCTATGTCGCTTCTGAGACGAGAAGAGACGTGCCATATGCAAAGAGATAGCTAGGTTACCTAAGGCTAGTTCTATCCGAGAAGTCCTTCACACCCGATGGGTGGCCACTCCTATACTTGTCCCCAAAAAGGGAACCAAAGAATTAAGAATGTGCGTTGATTACACCGGCTTGAACAAAGCGTGTCCGAAAGATCCATTTGCTTTGCCTCGCATTGACCAAGTCATTGACTCGACAGCTGGCTCAGAACTTTTGTGTTTTCTCGATGCATACTCAGGATACCATGAGATAAAGATGAGGAAGTCGGACCAATTGGCCACTTTGTTCACCACACCCTACGGCATGTTTTGCTATGTCACGATGCCCTTTGGGATGAAAAATGCAGGTGCTACATACCAGCGGACTATGCAGTGTTGCCTCCATGATCAAATTAGTCGGAACATTCACGCCTATGTGGACGATATAGCGGTGATGTCTAAAAAGTCAAACGACTTAATCTCCGACTTAAAAGAAACCTTTGATAATCTACGGAAATACAACATGATTCTTAACCCTAAGAAGTGCGTCTTCGGGGTTCCAGTCCGCAAATTGTTGGGCTTTATCGTTTCCCACCGAGGAATCAAGACCAACCAGGAGAAGATCAATGCCATATTAAACATAAACCGTATGAAATGCCTGAAGGACATCCAACGTTTTATAGGCTGCATGGCAGCAGTAAGCCGGTTTGTCAGCCGACTTGGAGAGAAGGCTCTGCCGTTTCACAAGTTGCTGAAGAAGGTGGAAAAATTTACATGGACGGATGAAGCAGATGCTGCAATCAAGAAGCTAAAGGAGATACTTTCCTCGGCCCCTATACTTGCAGAACCTGAGCCTATGGAGCCTATGTTGATCTACATGGCGGCCACCAACCGGGTAATCAACATCGTCGTCATGGTAGAGCGGAAAGAACCATGGCATGAGTATGGAGTACAACAACCAGTTTACTATGTAAGCGAGGTCTTGACAGAGTCCAAGCTGCGTTACCCGCACTACCAGAAGCTAGCTTATGGAGTGTTCCTTGCTTCTCGGAAGCTAAGGCACTACTTCCAGGAGCACCCTATCACAGTTGTGAGCAAATCTCCACTGTACAACATTATCAACAACAGCGATGCTACATGAAGGGTTTTGAAGTGGGGCATTGAGCTTGCCGCCTTCAAGATCACCTACACGAGACGCGACGCTATCAAATCACAGGTTTTGGCGTATTTCATTGTAGATTGGACAGAGATGCTAGATGCTACCCTTATACCAGAGCCAGAATACTGGTTGATGCACTTTGATGGATCAAAGCTACTCAACGGCTCGGGGGCTGGTGTATTGCTACAGTCACCAACAGGGGGAAAGCTGCACTACGTTCTGCAGATCCACTTCGAGGCTACAAATAACATGGCGGAATATGAAGCACTCATTCACGCACTTTGCGTACCAAGGATATTGGCATCAAGCACATAGTTTGCTGTGGAGATTCCGACTTGGTTGCCCAGCAGGTGGCTGGAACCTGGAACGCGCGGAACCCTATGATTGCGGCATATCGAGACGAAGTGGGCGAGATAGCCAAGAGCTTCTTGGGCTACAAAGTCAAGTATGCCCCAAGGGAGGAAAATGGGACGGCTGATCTACTGTCAAAGCTTGGATCAGGGCGCAAAAAATTCCACCTGGCATTTTTCTGGAGCATCTACGGACACCATCCATGAAGGGAGCGGACCCCGAGAACCTGGATAGATTTGACTCTTTTATTCACACAATGTCAAAGGTCCCTCCGGCTTGGACAAAACCGTTCATGGAGTATCTCGTATGCGGAACTTTGCCCATCAAACTTTGCTACAGTGAGAGTTTTTAACTCAGCAATATGCTTAATCTTTCTTTAAGCATCTAGTCGGAACTAATTTTGTTTGAACTATAGTCTTGGGGGCTACAGTATTGAAATTTACAAAAAGTGCGTATGCTACTCTAAAAGTATCTAGTCGGAGTAATTCATTCAAACTATATACTTGGGGCTAAGTGCGAAGTTTTCTAGCTTAGTCACTCTTAGAGCATTCAGACACAAAGACCTATGGCTTTCCGTCTAAATCCTCAGGGGCAACAATGGGATACTACATATGAAATGAAAAAGGCATACAAAACTTACAAATGAAATTATCTTGAGGTTGGTGGCGCTCTCGGCAAGTATCTTGGTGAAGCTAAGGATATTTCCACAAGGATATCCGCTTGCTTGAGCAACTCCTCAAGACCACATGTCGGAGAAGTCGGCACAGCACCGGGAACCAGAGTTGAGCTACTCGGTGTAAGCACCGGGTAGACGATCTTCGGAAACTCTGCTGGTGTCCTGGGTGCAGTGGTGCCGTCTACGGCAGAAGTTCTGCCTTCCACCATCTCCTTACCGCTACCAGTTGCATCCTTAGCCGAAGCTTCAGCCACTTTGGATGCGGTTCTTTCTTGTGTCGCCTGCTCATCGACAACAGAAAGTTCTGCAGCAATGCTTGGGTCCACTTCCATGGCGGAAGGTTCAGGCGTTACCTTGGCAGGAGAGCTTGTCGGTGCGGTAGCAGGCTGGACGCTGGGAGTTGTAGGGGCGATTTAGGGAGATGCTTGGTGTAACATTTCTTTGATGTTTTTAGAAGCCCCCAATGTTTTGGAGGTCTTCTTCAAACTCATACTGGCTTTCTTCCTGAAACGTGGAAAAGTATAAGTATAGGAACAAGACGAGCAAGAGACAATGTTGGATGTTAAGAAGCTTACACAATGATTGGTCCTTTGGTCAAAGGTATACCAATCATTCTTCTTTTCTTTTCCTCCAGGGAGGCGGTGGACTTCTTGGAGGCTCCACCCTCTATCTTCTTCTTCTTGCCTACGTCGGCAGTGTCAGAGGTGGAGCTCTTTTGCTTACGCGCCAACGGAACATCATCGTCCGACACGACGGTGACTTCCTTCATCTTGGGGTCGTAGACTTCGATAGACATGATTTCCTCGTCTAGACTCTTTAGCTGTTAAGTGAATCCCAAAGTGTTAGATGCAATGGTAAAGGTTAGATGGAAGAACTGGAGTATATGTCATACATGGAAAATAAACAGGTACCTCTGGGCACGTGCTTCCCTCGAACATGTCGTAGGTGATGGTGAAGCCACACTTCATGTCCTTCACCTTGACGATGTCTTTGAGGTGGAGCTTGATGGAGTCGCTCAACAAGTTGTCCTCGGGGATGCGGAGGCTATCCTTCTTTTCCTTGGAGTAATCATGCGTCAGCTTCATGCAGTGCTGCAGAGGCTGGATCCGCCCGACGAACCAGCACATGGCTAGGTCCAACCAATTCAGGCCCGTGTCTATGATACACTCGATCCGCCTTACAGCGCGGGAGGCTTCGTCATCGGGGGAAGGAGGGCTTGGGATCTCCATGTCGATGCTTCTCGGCTATCCAGAGAGATATCTGGGCCATAGAAGTACGTCCTCTGCCAGTTCTTGCGGGACTCGTGGCCTACAATGTCGAGGAACCGCTGGCCAGGTCGGATCTTGAAGCTAATGGTTCCACAATTTCTGAGCTCATCCTTGCTCACTCTGACTTCCATCTTGACGGTGAAGAAATATATAAACATATCTAACCTAGGCCTAATTCCTAGGTAGCCCTCACAAAGCGCCACGTAGTTTCTAAGCGCGAGGATGCTATTCGGAGAAAGGTTCTAAGGTTGAACCTGGTAGTGGCTAAGGACCTCTGTGAAGAAGTCGAACTCTGGGAGGGAGACGCCGCGTACCAGTTGGGCCTTGAGGTACACCTTTTCTCCGGCTTGGGGAGAAGGGATGACCTCGCCGTCCGGCGCCGCCCGCCAGACCAGCCCCTCCGTCGTGGGGAGGTACCCCTCGGAGAGCATCTCCTTGAGATCGCTCTCGGTGATATCGGAGCCTTGCCACTATCCCTTGTGAGGGTAGCCCTCCTCCTCTAGCAATTCCAGCCCTGCTGGAATATGGTCACCGCCGGTGGATTCCACCACCACGGTGCGTGGCAACACCAGGCCCTCTGGAGGCACATGAACGGAGCCCGTAGGCTTGGCCGTGGCATTGCTCGACGCCGCCATGGATGGGGTGGCACTGCTGCTTGCCATTGCAATGGGGAGACTTTGTGATTGGGGGAAAGCTAGGTTTTTTCTCGGTGCGGGCGGAGAGCTCGAGGATACGTTCGCTGGAGGAAGATGATGATAAAAGGAAGAATGCGGTGAAAGGATTGAAATTACCATGGTTATAATTTATAGTACTCAACATCAAGATTCGTCCAAGTTGATCAAACGGTTGCTGCGTGGACAGCGTGTGCGTGCGCGTGCGCGGAAATATCGCCACGTTCCTACCGCCGCCGTCAACTTTTCACATCCTTCGCGCGGGAAAAACGTCTATGATTGCGTTCTCTGCATGTGTGAGTTACGAGGCGTCGTTGACCTATGGTCTATTTTGCTCTACTAACACAGGAAGGTGAACCATACCATCCAAATATTCTGGCATGGACGGATTCAGTCCAGTTATGAGAAGAGTACGATGGAAGATTCAACAGCTCTCCGACTTACATGTTGAAGACGGAGAACTTTGCAGGGTCCTTGGGAGGACTACAAGATATTGCTTGACGATTTGCCGACATTCATATAGATGGAGCATTCAACCTAAAGAGGCAAGACGGCGCAAGATCTCGGAGTTCTCCGGGGGCTACTATTGGGGATATGCTAAATGGGTATCACCATAGCATGTCTCTAATCCAGATAACCCGGGTGGCCCATAGTTGGTAGGAAGTCCCATTGCCTATTGGGCGGCTCAGTTATATGGATCCAGAAGGGAGGCCCATGCCGGATAAAGGAAGGCTACGGAGGAGTCACCAGCGTACCCGAAGCCTTGGAGTGCAAGACACGTTAGATTATTTGTGTACCGTGTAGGACTCTGTAACCTGTCCGGCTAGGACTTTGCATATAACCCTAGGATCTGGCGACTATAGAAGCCGGACCTGAGGGAGCCTTTAGGGAAACAATCAAATAAATCAACTCACATCGCGCACAGCGAACCAATCCCTGAAACTTGGCATATTGCCATTATAGTGATTTATAGCAGGAGTAGGATTCCGCCACCGTCATGGGATCTGAGAACCTGGGTAAGATGTGTTACCTCGTACCCGTAGACCTCCCGCCTTGCCCCACGTCTCTAAACACACTCTGTGAGGACCCCTCCATGGCGTACTCGTCGACAATACCACGACAGGCTCCCAGGAAGCAAATAAAGAGAGCCGCTGATACGTCGGAAACGTATCTATAATTTTTTATGCTCCATGCTTGTTTTGTATCATTTGTCTTATGTTTTGTCTACACTTTGAGGTATTTTATACACTTTCTGGAACTAACCTATTTACAAGATGCCATAGTGCCAGTTGCCTATTTTCTTCTGTTTTTGGTTCCAGAAAGGCAGAAAATCAATATTATCGGAATTGGACGGGACAAAAGCCAAAGTCATTATTTTCCCGGAGCAACACGGAACCACGAAACAGAGCCGGAGGGGGGCCACAAGGTGGCAGCACCCCCCATAGGCGCGGGCAAGCCCTGGAGGTGCCTGGAGGGGGTGTGGGCCCCCTGGACCCCTACCGACCTTGATTCCTACGCCTATAAGAAGTCTCCGACCCAAAAACTCTAGGGAATCCATCAGAAAGCCACGAAAACCTCCGTTGCACCGCTGACACTAAAGGGGAGATTCGGGGGACTAAAAGTCTCTATCCCGGCACCCTGCTGGGACGGGGAAGTGCCCCCGGAGCCATCACCATCGATCTCCATTGCCATCTTCATCACCATTGTTGATTCCCATGATGAGGAGGGAGTAGTTCTTACTCAGAGCTAAGGTCTCTACCGGTATCTATGTGTTCATCTCTCTCTTTGCATGATCTTGTGGTCATAAGCTTTGTAATCAAGTAGATCTACCTTGCTACTCAAGTGCTTCATTAGATCTCTATTCTCCCCATGTGTGTGAAAGTGACAGCGTGCACGCCATGGTGGCACTTAGGCTTGAGTCTACATAAATACTCTTTGTGCTTTAATATACCTATGCTTTTCCCCACGTGTGTGAAAGTGACAGCGGGCATACCGTGTGCGGCACTTTGGCTAGATTGAATATTTGTTATGAGTTATATTTGGAGTTGGATGTCTCTATGAAATTGTGGTGTTTGTTGGAACCATCTAGCGCTCAAGGTGACAGTGTGGGGTTATCTAGATTGCGGAAGGCGGACTTTGAGGAGTGCTGTTATAGCCCTACCATGGATTAGAGTGTCCAACCGGAGAGTAGTTAAGAGTAGTATCATGAAGAGAGGATATTTATATGAGAGAGTGTTCACTAGTGAAACTATGATCCCTAGGCCTTGTTTCTAAGCATTGAAACACCTTTTGCTACTAGATTTGTTGCATGTTTGCTTGCTTTAGTCTTTACCTCACCGTCAAGCTATTTTCTGGCACCATTACCACTTGTATTTCACTATCTCTTTGCTGAACTAGTGCACCTATACACCTGACAAGTGTATTGGGTGTGTTGGGGACACAAGAGACATCTTGTATCTTGATTGCAGGATTGCTTGAGAGGGAATACCTTTGACCACTTCCTCCCTGAGTTCGATAAACCTTGGGTAATCCACTTAAGGGAAACTTCCTGCTGTTCTACAAACCTCTGCACTTGGAGGCCCAACAATTGTCTACAAGAATAGAAGTGTGTAGACATCAAGCTCTTTTCTAGCGCCGTTGCTGGGGAGGAAAGGTAAAAGGCACTCACACACGTTACCCCACGACCACAGCAAGCCAGGATGCTCTTTTCTGGCGCCATTGCCGGGGAGGTAAGGTAAAAGGTACTCACATCCTCCGGTGTGAGTGCTCGAAGTTATTTCCTTTATATTCTGTAATTTTGTCTTTTTGTTTCTTGTTTTCACTAGTTAGGCTTAATGGAAAACAACAACAAAATTAGAGAGCTTTATAGTATCTATCTTGAGTTAGGACATGAAGTGTTTGAAGAGAAAATTAAAAAACCTATGGAACTTTATTTGCATGCTAATAGTAATGTTATTAGTATGAATTTCTTGAACACCATTGTTACTAATGGTATGGAAACGTCTAAGCTTGGGGAAGCTAGTTTTTATGAGAAAGATCTTTTTAGCTCCCCGGCTTTAGGGAAGAAAATTTTCTCTGATGATACTTTATCTCCCATATGTGGTAATTCTAATGATACTTGTGATATTTTAAATCCACATACTGAAAGTGTCCCTTTTAAAATACCTATTGAAATTGTTGAACGTGTTATGAATAACTGCTACTCTTTATACATGAATTATGCGAGTTGTTCAAGTGTGTAGGTATTTCAATGGACCAAGTTAAGAGGAAGCTATTCCCTTTCTCACTTAGGTACAAAGCAAGGGAGTGGTATGAGCTACTAGATGGTCCTCATCATTTGGAGTGGAAGGAACTTGAATCTCTCTTTTATTCTAAATTTTCTCCTCCTCATGAAATTCATAAAGATAAGAATTATATTTATAATTTTCATCCTCATGAGGAAGAAATTATTGCCCAAGCTTGGGGTAGATTGAAGTCACTAATGCTCAAATGTCCCATTCATGAGCTCCCTAGTAATATTGTTATCAATAATTTTTATGCAAGGCTTTCAGGACACTACAAGGACTATCTGGATACCTGTTTAGAGGGATCCTTCACAAGTAAGGATGTCAAGGATAAGTGGGATCTTCTTGAAACAATTCAAAGCAATACCAAAGGTTGGGATAATGACAAAGGTAAAGACCCAGGTATAAACTATGAGTATGATTGCATTAAGTCTTTCGCTGAAACTGCTGATTCTCAAGAGCTTAGTGCTAAACATAGTCTTGATCCTCAAATTCTTCTTAGATACTATAGAGCCTTTGCTTCCCATATTAATGCTCCTAAATAAAAATGGGACATGTATCATGAAACTTTTAAAGACACTTGCATGGAAAATGAAAATGTTATTAATGATTGCAATAAACATGCGCAAACTTCTGAAAGTACTATTTCTTATAGGCATGTTAATTTTTGTGGTATGCATAGACATTGTGATAAGAATCAAATAGAAGAAGAATATTGTATCACCCACTGGAATCAACAAACTAGAAAGTGGTATAAGGATCTAGATGATCTTGGTAAAAAAGTTTGTGCCCTCTATCCTTTTATTTGTGAACTTTGCTTTGAAGTGGGTCATTTCAATTTTCAATGCTCTGGCCATAATAATCCTGCAAGTTTGTATTGTGATAACGTGATCACTGATAATCAGCATGATGAACTTACATTATTTTTGGGGTGTGAAGAGTTATCAAGAAAAAATTCTTTGATAGACATGAGTACTTTTGATATGAATAGCGTCCTGCATGGTTGTCATCTTTATTGTGTTGAAAACTGCCACACAATACTTACATACAAAATCTTATAAAAGATGATATTTTACCAAATTATGACAGGACTGATATGTGTTTTGATCTTATTAATGAAAAGGAGGAATCCTCCAAATTTCTTCTATTGTCTCTAACAATTAGCTAGGGTATGTGGAGAACATTCCTTTCAAGCCTCTCCCTCCTAAAGAGGAGAATAAGAAGAAGAGGAGTAAAAGGAGAGAAGAAACGGTATCTTCCTCTAAACATGTTGCTCCTATCATATTTTTTGCTGCTGAGTCTAAACTAGATGATGTTCATATGCCTGTTACATATAGTAGTGATCATGATTGGGAAAAGAACACCACTTTTGATATTGAAAATCTCTTTGTTACCAATTCTAAAAATGATGATATTAATAGTTGTTGTGCTATTAGTGCTATCCATGTTCCTTCCAATGATGATATGTTTACAAATGAACTCACTTGGGAAGATAGCTATTCTATTGCTTATGATGATACTATACCTCCAATATATGATGATTACAATTATGAATATGATATTTTCATCCCACCTACTATTGAGGAGAAAATTGATTGTGATTACAATATGCCTCCTATATTTGATGATTATGGTGATAAGAATAATAGTGATAGCTATTTTGTTGAATTTGCTCCCACTACAATTAATAAGCATTACTATTCTTATTTGGAGAGTAATAATCATCT
This sequence comes from Avena sativa, assembly GCA_916181665.1. NCBI lineage: Eukaryota > Viridiplantae > Streptophyta > Magnoliopsida > Poales > Poaceae > Avena > Avena sativa. The sequence goes on from OV702281.1 coordinate 182,566,172, forward strand.
TATGCATGTGGCTCATGATAGGATTGTTTTATGTGATAGTTATATAGTTAATTTTGTTCATGCTGCTACTGAAAGTTATTATGAGAGAGGGAAACATGGTTTTATGCATCTCAATAATATTAAGTTTTCCCTCTTTATGTTGAAAGTCTTGAAGTTGCACTTGTTTTGCTTTCTTATGCTTGGTGCTTTGTGATTTCATGACTTCTTCATTTACAAAATTCCTATGCATAGGAAGTGGGTTAGACTTAAATGTGTTTTGAATTTGGTTCTTGATGCTCTCTTTTACTTCAATTCATATTTCTTATGTGGGCATCTTCCTAAACTATCAAGCCTAACTTAAAGGCATTAAAGAAAAGTACTTGTTGGGTGATAACCCAAGAGTTTTCTTGAGTCTTGGAAGTTATTACTTCTGTAATGACCTCTCCTTATCCTTTTTGTTTGCTTTTTTGTGCCAATAATGACTTCTAATGAGAGGGAAGTAAGATTTGGGGAGTTGCTGTCTCGAAACAGATTTATGTCCTCCACCAAAAAAAATCGTGAGGAGTCTCTGTAACTCGGATTAAGCTCAAAATTTACGAATAAATCCCCGATATGTTAGCTAACTGTCGTTAGTTCATCACTTTTTGATTTGAGCAACAGAAGGTCTTCGAAAAAATAATTTTCTACCTTCTGGTCTATTTTGAGAGATTTCTGCCATTATTTGCATTTGCTTCTTATTGATTCCTTTTTGAGTTCTCTTTTGGAGATTTGAGATTTTTGAAGGAGTTACTACAGTAGCTTGTGTTTTTAGTGAAAAGCCTTGTTGTTACAAAGCTTTTCTAGAGGTCTAGTATCTTTTGAATACACTAATGTTGCTAATGAAGATTATGTGAAGTTTTGTATGAAGGAACATTTGCAGGTGTAGAGAAGGAATGGTGTAATGAGATGAAGAATGGACAACATCTCAAGCTTGGGGATGCCACCCCGTGTCACCCCAAGAAATATTCAAGAGGTACAAGTGTCAAAGCTTGGGGATGCCCAAGGCATCCCCTTCTTCATGAATAAAAATCTCAGGTCTTTCTAGACACTTCGTTTTTATAGTTTCATGCATTGGATTGTTGTTCTTGGAGCGTCTTACTTTTCGTTTTTGGTTTTAGTTTGATTAGTTTGCTTGAGAAAGTTGGTTGGTTACACCACAGTTATTTTGGAGAGAGACACACTCTGTTTCCATTGCCTAGAACACTCTAGTTTTCATTCTTATTGTCTTGTTAGTGTTCTCTTTTGCTAGCACTATGTTTAACCATAGTTTTCTTGTGCTTTCAGCTTAGAACTTTTTAGTTCTTCCTTGTGGATCTGTGAGACAAGCTCACTGATCTTTATTGATTATTATCTTTGTGAGTTGTTTCAATAAGTTGTTTGGTGTTGGAAAGGAGTAGTAAGTTCTTGCTTGTAAGTGCAAGAGGAGATTGCATTGACTGTGACTTAGACTTTAGCATGACATTCTAGGAGTTGTTTTGACCTTATGCTTAGTAATTATTGATGTAGAATGTCTTGTTCCAAACAATTGGGATTGCTTAGTGTGCCTTGAAGAAATTATGCGTTGTTTTAGCATGCAATAGCATAGTATTGTTTCATTCTCCTTTGATTCTTTGCTTGGGTTGACTTGGCACATTCTCACACCATGTATGACTATGACAAGTCACCATAGCCTCTATGATCATTTAGTCCATGACTCGTAGTACCACTCTATGCTTTGATTAGTAATGTTTTGTTGCTCTACATGATTATGGCCATTATGCTCTCTTAGTTGGTTGCTCCCAGTATTTTTCTAGCCTCCACTTGTATGAGTCACTTCTACTCATGCTTCCAACTCCCAAGAAACCATGTTATTCCTAAGTGTCCACTAGAAATTCCTATGCATGGTGTGTTACACCATTCTAAGTATATTCTTGTATTCAGCTATCTTCCAATTAAAAAATATTTTGTTATGTGAAAACTTACTGATTAAAGCCCTCACGAACTTGATGGCACACTTTATATTCTTTGCCCCTAATAAAATTGAACCATTGTGACAACTTTGTTGTATATGCTTGCACTTATAAGTTGGAATTAGCAGAACCGTGCTATCACGGGGAACATTTTCAACACTGCACTTGTACTTTGTACTCAGTTGATATCATGTTCTTTTGTCTATGGATGTCACCGGTGTTAAATAAAGAGGGAACTTTTAAGTCCATGGAGTTTGTATCCTGTGTTAGAGAAACGCCTGGGCCGCTAGCCTAAGCCATGCGTAATCATGGTGGAAACTTGCAGCATCACCATAGTGACATCTATGAAGCATTCTTCTTATAAAAAAAGAGAGACACATTGAGAAAAGAGGAAAGAGAGAAAAAAAGCACCATATTCCCATGGTAAATAAGAAGATTGCTAAGATGCTCATTGTCTGCTTGCCTTGTCATTTTGGTTATGGGAAAGCTCCTGTACCATGTCCAAGGGGTACCCCGTTGCACATCTCAATGATATTCAAATACTTACAATGACAAGAACTTACCTGGACCCAAAGTTGAGTACGCATGAGGTGTGGCCCTCGTATTCAAGGGACTTGAGATTGCCAACTTATACTTCATCAAGCATATACTCCATCTTTGCCTATTTAACCTTAACCACTTCAAGATGCTTATGATAGGGGCAATGAGGGCTGAAAGCTAACAAGTACCATAATTTTTGGAAGCTCTTCTTGAAACTTGTAATCCCTACTTCCTTTACAAAAAGGCCTTTCTTCCACCATTATTGAGTCTCCACCTTCTACCTTTAGGCACCATTAAGACAGCACAGTTGTCATTTTGCGTGCAGTGTTCCAAAGCTTATTGATTGATGCATATTGTGATATTACTTGTTCTTATGCTATTTGTTTTCTAGTCACCCTTGTGAACTTTGAAGGTGTCCTATGCATCTATTTGCTACTCTATGAGGGACAAGTTGAATTGCACTATGCTATGTTTTCTATATGTGAAACAAACAAACATTTTTCAATGCATGTTATTCATAATATTTGTTTTAAGCCTTTCATGTTGCATGCATAGTTACTATGTCCTGTTGTTTGAACTCCATCTTTCATGTACATGTTCAGAGTTGTTTGATCCCAGCTTTAAATGCTTGCAAATGGTTAGATATTTATTGTGATGATGCATGTCACCTCAAAAATTATTCTTTATCACTTACCTACTCAAGGACGAGCAGGACTTAAGCTTGAGGATGCTTGATACGTCGGAAACGTATCTATAATTTTTGATGATCCATGCTTGATTTGTATCATTTGTCTTATGTTTTGTCTACACTTTGAGGTATTTTTATACACTTTCTGGAACTAACCTATTGACAAGATGCCACAGTGCCAGTTGCCTGTTTTCTTTTGTTTTTGGTTCCAGAAAGGCAGAAAATCATTATTCTCGGAATTGGACGGGACAAAAGCCAAAGTCATTATTTTCCCGAAGAAACACGGAACCATGAAGCAGAGCCGGAGGGGGGCCACAGGGTGGCCGCACCCCCTAGGCACGGGCAAGCCTTAGAGGCGCCTGGAGGGGGTTTGGGCCCCCTAGACCCCCACCGACCTTGATTCCTACGCCTATAAGAAGCCTCCGACCCAAAAACCCTAGGGAATCCATCAGAAAGCCACAAAAACCTCCATAGCGCCGCCACCACCGAAGGGGAGATTTTGGAGGACCGAAATTCACTGTTTCGGCACCCTGCCGGGACGGGGAAGTGCCCCCGGAGCCATCTCCATCGATCTCCATCACCATCTTCATCACCATTGCTGATTCCCATGATGAGGAGGGATTAGTTCTTCCTCAGGGCTAAGGGCTCTACCGGTAGTTATGTGTTCATCTCTCTCTCTCTCTCTCTCTCTCTCTCTTTGCATGATCTTGTGGTCATGAGCTTTGTAATCAAGTAGATATACCTTGCTACTCAAGTGCTTCATTAGATCTCTGCTCTCCTCATGTGTGTGAAAGTGACAGCGTGCATGCCATGGTGGCACTTAGGCTTGAGTCTACATAAATACTCTTTGTGCTTTAATAGATCTATGCTTTTCCCCGCATGTGTGAAAGTGACAGCGGGCATACCGTGTGTGGCACTTTGGATAGATTGAATATTTGTTATGAGTTATATTTGGAGTTGGATGTCTCTATGAAATTGTGGTGTTTGTTGGAACCATCTAGCGCTCAAGGTTGCAGTGTGGGGTTATTTAGATTGGGGAAGGCGGACTTTGAGGAGTGTTGTTATAGCCCTACCATGGATTAGAGTGTCCAACCGGAGAGTAGTTAAGAGTACTATCATGAAGAGAGGATATTTATATGAGAGAGTGTTCACTAGTGAAAGTATGATCCCTAGGCCTTGTTTTCTATGCATTGAAACACCGTTTGCTACTAGATATGTTGCATTTTTGCTTGCTTTAGTCTTTACCTCACCGTCAAGCTATTTTCTGGCACCGTTACCACTTGTATTTCACTATCTCTTTGCCAAACTAGTGCACATATACACCTGACAAGTGTATTGGGTGTGTTGGGGACACAAGAGACTTCTTGTATATTGATTGCAGGATTGCTTAAGAGGGAATACCTTTGACCACTTCCTCCTTGAGTTCGATAAACCTTGGGTAATCCACTTAAGGGAGACTTTCTTATGTTCTACAAACCTCTGCACTTGGAGGCCCAACAACTGTCTACAAGAATAGAAGTGCATAGACATCAGCCGACAAGAGGCCACCCAGGCCAAAGGTGGCTCCCTCAATCTCCTCGTATGTTTCCTATCCAAATCAAACTTGTATTTCTTGTTTCTCTCTTTCTCTGCATTTCTTGTTCCTCTCTTTCTTTATCTGATTCAGCATTTCTATCTGTTTTACTTCAATAGTGACCCACTAAACATTCCTCAGAGAGGGTTAAGTATGGAGTATCCTCTTCTCAAGCCGCCATCACCTCCGACTCATGACGATGTCCGGGTTTTGAGCCCCGTATGAGGCGGCTCTCCTCTTGCACCAAATCTCAGTCCATCTCAGTAGGAGGAAGAGAGTGCCGATGCTGGCGGCGGCAGCACTTACGGAAATACGGCCATGCCAGATCACCCAACTGATTCGGTCGGGCCTACCAATACCACAGAAGGCCATGGCGCCGAACCAAATTCTGCCGATGTACCTATTACCTCGTCCTCCGTTCAACCTCAAGCTTCTCCTCATACAGCAGCTCCTCCGAGCCCCAGCTAGCAACAAACAACAACACCAAATTTATCCGGGTCTTTTAAGACTCGAAAACAAGATCAAACACGGCAAATCGCTCTCTCTAAATCCCAATCTCCTTTGTCGGCTCCGTCAACCTCGCCAACTACTGCTCGGCCAACCAAAATGCAGCCTCAAGCTAATACCGCCACCAAGCAGAAGAAAGGTGGAGCCACGACCAAGCCTTCCTATAAGAAAACCGGGGAATCTGCTTCCTAGCCCTCTATGGCCGACCTACTCACGAAAGGAGCCTCTAACTCTGCCACTAGCCAAGCTTCGGTGAGGAAGGGAAAGGTGATGATGTACACGACAAGTGGTGAGAGCCTCGGCTCTCTTGCCGAATATGCTCATAACTGGAACAACACTGACTATGCCAAGGTCAGCTCTAGAGGCAACCCTGCGCGAAGAGTTTTGGCCTGGACGAGATCAGTGATAGGATGCAGCTTGACAACCGGGTCATTATTGAGGCCAACCACGTGATGGAGGTAAATACCTCGGCTCACAGTTTACTTTTTTCCACACATAGTATATAACCATTAGTCCCCAAGCCTTTGGGGGAATAATCTATCATCCGGTCGGATGCTCTCTTAAGCTAGTACATAATGTAGCCGGGGTACATAACTGAGTTATTTTTCACTAAGGCAAACTTCATCTTAGCTTTGAATATCCATCCACCTAGATTCAGATTCAGTTTACTTTGTGAGAATCAAAAGTAGCATTTCGAATATCCAGCGACTTAGGTCCGGGTCAAATTATACTTGATTCGGATCTCACTTATTGCATTTAATGTCCATACACCAATATCCGAGTCAAGTTTTACTTGATTTGGATCTTGAGTATTGCTTTGAATACCCAGCCACCTAGATCCGAGTCAAGTTTTACTTGATTCAGATCTCAATTATTGCTTTTAATATCCAGCCACCTAGATCCGGGTCAAATTTCACTTGATTCGGATCTTGAGTATTGCTTTGAATATCCATGTTGCTTACTTCTTATCATCTGTGCTTTTCTAGATTGCTCATAACTGGCTTACCTCCAAGTTCCAAAAGATGTTTTTCTCCCACAAGCGTCTCTGCACCAAGTATAAAAAACTAATGCCTGTACTAAAGAAAACAAGTTTGAATTTTTCATCCACCATTTCATTTCTCTATTATCCGACCAACCGTATTAACTTTTGACTTGCCCTTTCCAAGATGCTATAGATAATCAGAACAAGGAGTTGAAGGAGAAGGTGGCCAATATAGAAGGTACCTCTGTGCTGCACATCTTATTTTATCACCTTGCTCTCCTTACTGTTTTCCTTATGAGTTTTACCTCGGCCCAACCAAACTACAAGTTCTTGCAGAGTCCCATCAAGATTGCATTTCTATGACTGATTTGATGATGCATTTTCTCGAACAAGTAGGAGAACATGCCGCCCATCTAAAAGAGAGATATGATGAGATAGCTCGTCTTCGTGTTGAAAACGAAACTCTGAAGAAAACTCAACAAGCCGAGCTCTCAAAACTCGACCAAGAATTCTCGAAAGAGAAGAGCGGACTCAACCTCCAGCTAGAGAAGTACCAAGAACATATCAAAACGGCCGAGTCCATGGTTGAGTCGGCCAAGCTTGAGCTTGAGAGGATGAACAAAAAACACACTGGCTGGTTGTCCGACCTTACCCGGATAACCGTGGTTGTGCATCGTAAGTCTCTCTGCTGCTTTCCTGTTCTCATTCGACATTGCCTAACCTCGTTTACTAACTTGTCCTTTCATTTATATTTAGATAATTTTCCGGAGTGCAAAGTCTGAAGTGCCAAGACTAACCTAGATCGGGAACGTCGTGGTGAAACCACTAACCTAGACCATGCTTACAACATTAAGGATTTCTTGATCAGTTTTCCAGCATGAAGCCTATGAGATCATTTGGTGTTAATCTGATGGATGTAGCCATCCAGGTTTTCAATGTCCTCTGGCCAAAAGAGGATAGCCCTAAACACGTTGAAGTTCTTGTCGAGAGGCTAATGGACTATGAGACTCAACTCAACCTCTAGAGGGAGTCTGCTGCGCAAGATGGTGCCGACACACCTTGAGCTTCGTGCTCTCATGGTATGAAGGTATCAGTTTGGATACTCTTCAAAATATGCATGCGGGCTCGTCGTGGCTCTCTGACCCGGAGCATATTCAATGCCGGCAAGCTCGGGCCTACCAACTTATCCAGTATGCCAATATGCATGCTTGGAATAAAGGATGAGCTTCCTCGAAGATGACGTTGAAGTCAATGGAGATGAGGAAGGATCCGAGGAGGAGGCCAATGACGAGGAATATAACCTGGAGGAAGAGGCTGGCAGTTCGGATGTGCATGAGGAAACTTCGGATCATGAGGCTGAGGTCGAGGTTCCTTCAATAGAGGCCGAGTTTCCCGCATCGAAACCGGTATTCCCTTAGTCGAGGCTGAGGTGCCCTCAACCGAGGCTGAGGTTCCCTCGACATAAACCGAGGCTCCACTACTGATGCCGAAGCTCGCACCTCGGCGACCCCTACTCCAGAAGATGTTGTCCCCCCGCCAGCAGTTGGTGACACATCTTCTGTTGCTCCTTAACCATAATCACATCAAACTTTTATTAAATCCCCGGTATGCCGGGAGTAGCATATAATTTACAGTTTAAGTGATTTTCTACTATTATGAATGTAAATATTGAATCCTTTTGGGAATAGTCCCCGAGTTTCATTTACTTGTTCTGTCGATTCTGTCATTCGGCCCATGTCTACCATTTTTTGGCGTTCGACTGACGGGTCCGATGTCAAGAAATCAAATCAATAATACTTTGAAATTTGGAGAACAAGATCAAAGTGACTTCACAAGATAGGTATAGAAACAAAATACATGGGTTAGTCAAAAACATGAGTCAGCTTGCGTATTTTTTCTTCCCTTAGTCTTTTTAATGTGTTTAGCATTCCCTGGCTTTTCTCTTGCTTGCCATGAAGCCTGATTTTGGACAGCAGCAAGTCAAAGAGTAGGCATTTGTTGTCAACACACTACTAACCCGGCCTAAGGATTAAGAAATCTAAGGCAGCTGACATATATAAAGTAAATACATAAAAGACAATTCATTAAGGCAGTTCCCGAGTTATAGCTCAAGGTGTTGAGGTTTCATTTATTAGCTCATTGTTGGCATGCAGTCAGACATATGAGAGTTCGAGATACATAAACTTTAGCTAAGTGTAAAATGGACGAAGTAGAGCTACATTCCATGGCCTCTTTTATTCTTCTCCTGGCATATCCGCCTTATTCTTCTCCCATGCTTGATCATCTATAAGATAGTATGCATCATTGTGAAGTTCTTTGCTCATAATAAATGGACCCTCCCTTGGAGGTGATAGTTTATGCATGCCGGTTGTATGCTGCACAAGCCGAAGCACCAGATCTCCTTCTCGAAAAACACGAGGGTAAACTTTCTTGCTATTATAGCATCTGAAATTTTGCTGATATATGGCGGATCTAGACAATGCCAATTCTCTTGACTCTTCTAGCAGATCAACATCATCTTGCCGGGTTATTTCATTGACTTTGGCGTCTGTGTATTGGGTGAACCTACGTGAATCATGCACTATGTCGGCTAGTAATACAACTTCTGCCCCATATACCAAAAACAATGGAATATAGCCTATTGATCGAGTAGAAGTTGTCCCTAGGCTCCATAAAATGGCAAGGGATCTCCTCAATCCAACACTCCGCTGATCTTTGCAGCGGCTCAATGAGCCGGGGTTTTATCCCGGATAGTACTAGTCTTTTGGATCCTTCCACCTGCCCGTTCGATGCGGGATGTGCAACTGATGCAACATCAAGTCTTCTCTTCTTTTCTCGGAAGAAACGAGCAAATGCTCCCTCGGCAAAATTTGTGCCATTATCTGTGATTATACTGTGTGGGTAACCATATCTCAAGATTATATCTTTGAGGAATGTCACAACTGTGGGACCATCACATTTTCTTATTAGCTTTGCCTCAATCCACTTGGTGATTTTATCAACCATGACCAATATGTGAGTCATGTTGCCACGAGTCGGCTTAAATGGGCCAACCATATCATAGCACCATACATTAAATGGCCATGTGATGGGTATAGTTTTTAACTCGGATGAGAGCATATTTATTTTGCTTGCATATCTTTGGCAACCATTGCATTTTCTCACCAGTTCCTTTGCATCATGCAGTGCGCTGGGCCAGTAAAACCCATGTCAGAAAGCTTTGGCCACTAAGGCTCTAGATTATGCATTATGCCCACATTCACCTTGATGGATATCTCGTATAAATTCCTGACCCTCTGCCGGATCAACACACCTCTGCAGGACACTGGTGACACTTCTTTTGTACAACTCTTTGTTTATTATGGTATAATCCTTTGCCCTTATTTGGATTTGCCTGGCGAGGACCTCATCAATCGGCAGAATTTCATCTTTCAAAAATTTGAAAATTGGCCGAGCCCATTTTGGTACTTCATGGGTCGGGGTAACCAATTCATAAATTTCCATTGCCTCAGCCGACATAACCTCTACCAGATTATATTGACCAGTCCCCGGGTTCCGCGAGGCAGTCCCCGGGTTTGCCGAGTTACACCCCGGGTTATTCGGATCATTCCTCTCACCTATGCCCATTGGAACAACCTGGGACGCTGTGCTGGCCAGGATATGGATTGATTCAGATTCAAGTGATGGTATAATTGATAGTTTTCTGAGGTGTTCAAGAGCTATGCCGGGTCGGATAGACTTCCTAGATGAGCCGAGTTTGAACAATGTGTCAGCTGCGTCATTCTCTGCTTGAGGTACATGATGGAACTCACATCCTTCAAAGTACCCAGTTATCTTCTGCACGTGAAATCTATATAGTGCCATATTTGCATCAAGTGCATCCCAATGACCCGACACTTGCTGCACCACTAGTCCGAATCACGAAAACACTATATTTGATGTTTAACAATGTCATTTTCCACTTTTAAACCATGAACAAGTGCCTCATACTTGGCTACATTGTTGGATGCAGCAAAATGTATTTGCAGCACATACTTTAGTTGATCTTTCTTAGTTGAAGTAAGCACTATCCCGACACCTAGCCCAGTTCTTAAGTTTGATCAGTCGAATGTATTCTTTAGTAGTTCGGATCAGGCAAAGGAGGCTCATATTGCATTTCAGCCCAATCAAAGAAAAAGTCAGCCAGTGCCTGAGACCTGATTGCATCTCGTCTGTCAAATTGTGGAGCATAGCGGGATAGCTCAATTGCCCATTTGGCTATTCGGCCACTTGCAACTTTATTGCCCATTATCTCAGCAATTGTTCTTCACGTATCACCTTTATTGGGTGTTCCTCACAGTAGTGCTTTAGCTTCTTTGCCAACATATAGACACCATGTGCCATTTTTTGATAATGTGGGTAGTTCTGCTTTGAAGAAGAGAGTACCTCGCTGAGGTAATATACTGGTCTCTTCATCGACTTGCCCTCTTCTTCATGCTCCACCACTACCACGGCACTCACGACTCGGTTGGTCGCTGCTATATTGAGCAACATCGGCTCTTTGGATAGTGGTGAAGCTAAGACATGTGCAGAGGCTAGCATTTTATGTAATTCATGAAAAGCATTATCATCTTGTGGTGTCGAGATGAATTTATCCAACTTTTTTATTAACTGATATAAGGGAAATGCTTTTTCTCCAGGCCGACTTATGAACTGACTCAGCGATGTTAGGATGGCTATAAACTTCTGGACATTTTTGAGACACTTCAGCAGCTCCATGTGCTCAACTACTTTAATTTTAGTCGGATTTGCTTCGATACCTCAGCTTGACACGAGGAAACCGAGTAATTTTCTGGCCGGGACACCAAAGGTGCACTTTTCCAGGTTAAGATTCGTTCGGAATCTCCTTAGATTCGCGAATGTCTGCCGGATATCATCTAGGAGAGTGTGACTCTCATTGGTTTTTATCAACACATCATCAACATATACTTAGACATTTTTGCCAATTTGATCATCTAAACATTTTTGCATGCATCTTTGATATGTTGCCCTGCATTACATAAGCCGAATGGCATAGTGCGATAGCAATAACCCCCATACGGGGTAATAAATGCAGTCTTTACTTGATCAGCCAGATTTAACGGTATTTGGTGGAAACCAGAATACACGTCTACAAATGATAGTAGCTCACAACTAGCGTTCGAATCAATAACCTGATCTATTCTCGGCAAAGGAAATGGATCCTTTGGACATGCTTTATTTAGGTTGGTGTAGTCGATGCACATTCACCACACCACTGCCACATTCGGGTCATCTTTCTTTTTCTCCACCAGCACCGGATTAGAGAGCCAATCCGGATGAAGCACTTCCATTATAAACTTGGCTGCAAGGAGCTGAGCTATATCATCTCCAATGATTTTTCTCCTATGCTCGGCAAAGCAGCGGAGAGGTTGCTTCACTGTACTTGCATCTAGCCTAACAGGTAAAGAGTGCCCAGCCAGCTCCCTCGACACACCTTACAGATCCTGAGTGGACCAAGCAAAAATGTCTCGCTTCTCACGGAGGAAGCTGATGAGCTTGCTTTCCTATTGTCGGCACCAATAGTGATGGTGTGCTCAGGAACTAGTCATCAATTTGAATCTTCTTGGTGTCTTTAGTCGGCTGGAATGACACACTCCCATGTGGGTTACTGAGTGCCAGCATATTCAACCTGGACGACTGAGCCAAAGCAGCCACCACTTGGAGTCTCTTCTTTTCCCTCGCAATCACCAATGACTCGGCTAGGTTTGACCTAGCCGAGGCACACTCCATCGATCTCATGTAATCTCTAGCAATGGTGATAATCGCATGGGGTCCTAGCATCTTCATTTTAAAGTAGCTGATGTGAGTACAAGACATGAATTTTGATATTACTTGCCTGCCTAGCAATGCATGATAGCAGCTTTCTGGTCCACAATCTCGAACTCCAAATTCTCAGTTTTGCAGTTCTCCCTTGTGACATCTATACGGACATTGCCAATTGGTCACAAGATCTACCCCGCACAATGCCATGAAAGATATTCTTAGTAGATTGCAACATGTTCTCCGTGATACCCACCTTGTGCATTGTGTCTTTGTATAATATATTTATACTGCTGCCATTGTCAATGAGCACCTTGGATAATTTGACATTGATATTTGGCCCAATGAGCGTCGGATCAAGATCCAATGCATACGATCCAGGGTTCAACATGATCTTGGGATGATCCTTGATACTCCAAGTAATTTCCTGATCTGACCAATGCATATACTTTGGCACATCCGGCATAACTGCATTCACCTCCATATGTCGCCTTTGCATGCTTTGTCTGTCTGTTTCTTCTATGGTAAACACACAATAGGCATGATGATGTTCTCTGTACTCATTCCTGCCTCCATGGTCGGGGTCTCCACAGTTTTCTTGGTTCTTATTTGCCAATTGGTGCACTACTTCTCTTCTATGATGGTTCTCATACCTTGGTGGTGGTGGTGGTAAAGCTAGCTACCGCTAAGCGTTCCCTCTAGTGAGATGTGGTCGTTGATTTGCCTGGCTTGGTTATGCTTCGCCCATTGCCAGCTTCATACAAGCACACTGCTGATTTATGTGATACGCCGGCTTATCCTGATTCAGCGTGTGGAACTTGCATGTATGATCCAACATAGACTCGTATCTGTACTTCGGCTTCTCTTGCCACTTCCTCTTCTGCTCTGTACTCTAGTGTTTCTTTCCATCATTTTTAGGTGCCCATTGTTGGGCACTGTTTTTCTAGCGCTGGTTACCCCCAGCTCCTGGATAATCTTGGGTTACAATAGAAACATGACTCGAATTGTATCGATAATATGGCCTATCATCTCTCCTCTTACCATTGAAATCATTCCTCCGGGATGACCCGACACCATCACGGGCGTAATGCTCTTCGTGTTGCTCTGCCGACACATTTTCTGGCTGGGTCGGGTCACCCAATACATATGAGTCGGCAATCTTAATTGTCTCGCCAAACGTAGTTGGCATATTTATTTGTAACCTTTGCCATAACACACTTGAATATCTGCACCTCTGTGCAAACCATGCAATTTCCTATGACTCAATTACTCCTCCACACGAGTGTCTCAGGTTACACCACCGAGTCAGAAACTCTCGATCATTTTCATTCATCCTTTGCTTGCACATGGCAAGCTGCTGAGGTCTGTTTGGCCTTTTGTTTGTGCTTGTGAAGTTGCTCACAAACATTTCCTAAAAATACAACCAGCAGTTGATACTTCCTGCCGGTAGATTATTCAGCGAGACCCTTGCTGGCCCCTCTAACATTTGCGGTACATATCTTACTACCCATCTAAGGTTTCCTCCTGCGATGTTCATAGCAGTTGCATAGTATATCAACCAATCCTATGGTCTTGTGCTACTGTCATATGTTTTCGTCCCCTTGGCTAACTGGAAATGTGCCACATGTGTTTCCCTCAGGATCTGGGGTCCAAAACATGTTGAACACGGTGGACCTTGCTCTTCCTATAGTTTAGATCTATAGATTTTGTCCAGTTTAAATCTTGCATCATCCAGCTAATTTTTTTGTTCCCTATCCTTACTCCTGCCATAGGGTGATCCGTCCTAGGGAACCCGACGTTTTCCATAGCCGAGTAACCATCATTGTATATATTTTGCTCTGGGTTCGCGACACTAGTCCTACAATGTTCTCTTGCCAAGGCAGATAACTCGGCTGATGTTGCTAGGGTGGATGCTGCCCTCCTCCAGCCGAGTTGCACTGGCCACCTTGATCTTAGCCGGGGTTTCTATTGCCTCGACTGCCACATCCTTGGTCACGAGATTGTGTTGTCTTTGCTTTTCTAGCCACTACCAGATCATACGGCACCATCTTCTTGTTCCTTCTCCTGAGGTTACCACCTATTCTCTCCTCATGCCCCCACCCGGTGAAGATGCTACGGCAGCTGATCCTACTGGAGCACTCCCTGCCGAATGAACAACACGGGAACCTCCAGGCCTTGCCAGGTTGTCCTTGAGCAGTTCTTCATTCTGTCAGTTTTCTATACACACCATCTCATTGACTCTCTCATGCTACCTATGTGGGGCTTCGCCAGACAGAGCAGGTATCTCGGCAGCAGCTGTATCAGCAACCCTGAGGTTTTTCGTAGGTGTGCTATACCTCGGCAACCCTGGGTCAGCTGAGTCACCTGGTCTAGGCACATGTTCCTTGTTAATATCACTAAGTAGATTCTTTCCTTTCATCTTTATACCATCCATGTGAGTTGGGCTAGTGTTAAGCTTATTTTCCCTAGCATACTCACGCAAGGTAATGTTAAGTGACTGCTTAGTAGCTGCTACTCTCTTAGCTCCGTCTAACACTTTCTGCTGAGTTTCCTCTAGCCCGGCATGTTCGTGAGCCAGATCTACAATGGAAGCTACTAGTGTACTCAAGATATCTTTTACTTCCTGCAGGAGATTCTTAGGCCTTTCCAGCGGAGGACCCCTTGTACGAGGTACTCTAGGAGTTATGTTACCCGCGTGTGCCGGGTTTGCTGCTGCCGGATCTGCTGCCACGAGATCTTGAAGGGAATATGCCCTGAGAGGCAATAATAAAGTTGTTATTATATATATTCTAAGTATATGATAGATGTTTATTTTTCATCCTATAATTGTATTAATACAGAAACATTAATACATGTGTGTTTAATAAACAAATGGAAAGTTCCTAGTTATGCCTCTCTTATAAACTAGCTCGTTGATTAACAAGATGATCAAGGTTTCCTGATCACGGACATTAGATGTTGCTAATAACGAGGTCACAACATTATTGGAATGGTGTGATGAACATTCATCCGAAGTATAGCATTACGATCAAATTCATTGTGTTTATATCGGTATAACATCATACGAAGTAATCCTAATCCTTAGACCATGAGATCATATCAATCACTAACACTAGAAGAGTATCTTGATAACATCAAACGTCACGCCGTAAAAAAGTCAATATAAATATGGGTTGAATGCTACGAAGGTGATATGTTGAGGCTCATGGATATAGAGTGGAATTTGTCCATCCTGATGATAGAGAGATATACTCTGGGCCATCTCGGTGATATCACATTAGTTAGCTTGCAAGCAAGTGATGTGATCACTAGAATGTTATAACTCGGGAACAAGAAAATAGTACATGTTGGTAACAAGATCAAACTAGGTATGAAGATACCGATGATCGAATCTCGGACATGTAATATATCGCGAGACAAAGAGATTAAGTTACTAGCATAAAAGGTTCTCATGATAACAAGAAGTCATTGTTGAATGTGTGGGAGTCAGTATGGATCTCCAGGTCCCGCTTCTGATTATTGACCCAAAAGGGGTCTTGATCATGACTGCATTATTTGTGAACCGTAGGGTAAAACACTTAAGAGACACCGACACCATTTGGAACAAATAGTTTGCAGACGAAAAGATTTACGAAGCGCAGGAATTTATTTCACTAGACACCAGAATTGTTTCGGGTGAAATTGTTGAAATTGTTTCTGCATGTGAAATAGAATACTAGCAAGGGGTTTTATGTGAATGTTTGTTAATTAATGCAATTGACAAAATTCTGAATAAATAAATAAAAGGAGTTTTATTTAAAGAGAGATTACATTAAATTTGGTGGAAATTTAATGGGAATATGGGAGGGTTTTTTGAGTGGAGAAATGAAAGGTATTTTTGTGAGTGGGAGATCCACCCACTTGAATGGAGGAAGGGGTGGGGGAAGCCCCCCATGCGCCAGCCACCCCTTGGGGTTCCTCCTCCTCCTATAAAAGTACCCATATCCCTCTCTCATACTCACACCTACTCGTGAAGGATCTCTCTCCCCCTCTAGTTTATCCTCATGGTCTCGGACTAGCGAGATACATGTTCCCGCTGGATTTTCGTTTGGAAAGATTTGTTGCTTCCACTACATCACTGGAGCGAGGAGGCAGAGGTTTCTCGGTGGCTTGGACGTGTGTGCGAGCATGGATGCGCTGCTGATTTGCGGCACTGGACCTCTTCTCGATCTTGAGATCGGCAAGTGTTCGTCTACTTCATCCATGAGTACAACCTCATTAAACTTTGTTGGTCTACAAGGGTATGTTCTCTATGGATGTATATCCACCCGTTTCTTGTATCTAGTAGATAGATCTTGGTACATAGTTGTTCCCATAGTAGGAATTTTTTATGTTTTCTATGCTACGAACCCTACAGTGGTATCAGAGCCAGATCTATCCATAGATGCTTTGCACGGGTAGTACACATATGACTATGTGGGCGATGATGATCATTTTATCACTTCTTGGTTGTACTTTCGATATTGGTGGCATAATGGGATGAAGAGGTCCGGACAAACTTTACATGTCCTCGCACATGAGACATGTTCCACGCTTGACATGCAACTAGTTTTGCATAATGGGATAGGGGGTGTATGTCTCTCCTACTATAGTCAATATATAATTTACAACGAGTTGTTAATAATTTGGTTATCCTTGTTGTGGTTCCATGTTGCTAGGTAAGGATGGTTCTATCTTTGAAAGCCCTAAGCCACGTAAAACTTGCAATGGATAAATTAGAAGCGTCTAGTTTAGATTGTTGCTGGGCTAGTGTCATCATATGGTAATGTTTTAAGTAGATGTATAGTTGATACTCTTACAACATACCTAACGTGTAAGTTCCATATACCTTGGCCTTACACACAAAGGAATGATAAAGATCATACCACGATGCACATGATAGTGATCAAGTGAAAGAACCATATCATTTAACTTTTCACATATGATGTTGTTGCATCTTATATTGCTAGTTTGGCGTTTTATATGCATAATAAGATGATCCCTCATTTAGATATCAAGATAAAAATGTGTTCTTCCTTAAGTATGCATCGATTATGTTTTGACGCTTCAAGACATCATGTGATGATCGGGTGTTCTTGAATCCACTATCATATTTCGGGTGTAATACTACACAAGCTAAATAATAAGGTTAATACTTGGCGAGCCTAGCATGTATAGACATGGCCTCGGAACACGAACCGAAAGGTTAAGCATGAGTCATATGTTTGATATGATGCCCATATAGATGCCCTCCTCTGAAGCTACAACAACTCACGTTATGATCGGACTTGGTGTAGTGGATTTGGTTCATGTAATCACAAAAAAGACACGAGGGATGTCGTTTTTGAGTGGGAGTACATTCATAATTTGGATTAGTTGAACTCGATCAATCATAAACTTAGTCTAAACTTTACAAATTCTGTTGTAGATGGCACCACCTGCTTTTAATTTCAATGTGTTCATGGAGAAAGAGAAACTTGCAATGAATGGTATCAAATTTACTGACTGGTCGATGAATTTGAGGATTCTCCTCTCTGCTGCACAAAATCAATATGTTCTAGAAGTGCTGCTAGGCCCCCCACCATTCGATGATGCCCCTGACGAGGAAAAGAATGCCTATCAGACTCGTCAGGAGGACCACAACTTAGTCAATTGTGGCATATTGTATGGGCTAGAGCCAGAACTTCATAAGCGTTTCAAAAACGGCAATGCCTTTAATACAATGGGTGAGTTGAAAATGATTTTTGACACCCATGCTGCTATAGATATTTATAATGCTTCTGAAAAGTTCTTTAGCAGCATGATGGAAGATAACAGCTCCGTTAGTGAGAACGTACTCAAAATGTCTGGGTACGCCGATAAGCTTGTGTCCTCGGGAATATCGATTCCCATTGACTTAGGCATACATCGGGTTCTCCTATCTCTACCACCTAGCTACAAGAGCTTGGTGATGAACTATAACATGCAGGGCATGAAGAAGTCTCTCCTTGAGATTTTATCAATGCTTAAGACTACAGAGGTGGAGATCAAGAAAGAACATCAAGTGTTGATAATCAATAAGACCACCGGTTTCAAGAAAGACAGGAAGGGTATACAAAAGGGAAAGAAGGGCGGCAAATATGTTGTCGCGCCTGAAAATAAATCCCGAGCTGGCCCTAAGTCTGATATCGAGTGCTATTATTGTAAGGGAGCTGGCCATTGGAAGCGCAGCTGCCCCAAGTATTTGGCAGACAAGAAGTCTGGCAAGGCAAACAAAGGTATATATGATATGCATGTTATTGATGTGTACTTGACTAGTACTCGCAGTAGAACCTGGGTATTTGATACCGGATCGGTTGCTATTATTTGTAACTCGAATCAGGGGCTAGGGAACAAGCGACCGCTAGCAAGGGGTGAGGTCAAGATGCATGTCGGCAATGGATCAAGTGTTTATGTGATCGCCGTCAGAATGTTGTCTCTCCACTTACCATCGGGATTAGTCATAAACCTAAATAATTGTTATTTTTCGCCTCCACTAAGCATGAACATTGTATCCGGATCGTGTTTGATGTGAAGTGGTTATTCATTTAAATCTGAAAACAATGGTTGATCGATTTAAATGAATGATATATTTTATGGTCATTCACCTATGATGAATGGTTTATTACTGTTGGATCTCGATAATAGTCTTACAGATATTCATAAAGTTGATGCTAAAAGGATTGAACTTGACGATGATATATCTGCATATAAGTGGCACTACCGTCTAGGTCATATTGGCGTTAAACGCATGAAGAAACTCCATTCACGTGGACTTTTGGAATCATTTGATACATGTGAGCCATGCCTTATGAGCAAGATGACTAGAATGCCGTTTTCCGGTTCAATGGAATGGGCGACAGATTTTTTGGAAATCATACATTCTGATGTATGTGGTCTAATGAGTGTGTTGGCGCGAGGTGGATATCATTACTTTTTTACTTTCACGGATGATTTGAGTAGATATGGGTATATCTACTTGACGAAACACAAGTCTGAAAGCTTTGAAAAGTTCAAGGAATTTCAGAATGAAGTGGAAAATTATCATAATAAAAAGATCAAATTTCTACGGTCTGACCATGGAGGTGAGTATCTAAGTTACGAGTTTAAAACAAATATGAAAGAGTGTGGAATAGATTCACAACTCACACATGTCCGAACACCACAGCGAAATGGTGTGTCGGAACGTTGTAATCGTACTTTACTAGATATGGTTCGATCTATGATGTCTCTGACTGACTTGCCACTGTCATTTTGGGGTTATGCACTAGAAACCGCTGCATTCACTTTAAATCGGGAACCATCTAAATCCATTGAAAAGTCACCGTATGAATTGTGGTTTGAAAACAAACCCAAGCCGTCATTTCTTAAAGTTTGGGGATGCGATGTTTATATGAAGAAACTTCAGCCTGATAAACTCGAACCCAAAGCGGAAAATCTATCTTCATAGGATACCCTAAGGAAACTTTTGGGTATTCCTTCTATCACAGATCCGAGGGCAAGGTTTTCTTTGCCAAGAATGGATCCTTTCTAGAGAAAGAGTTTATCGCGAAAGGTGTGTGTAGTCGGAAGGTAGAACTCGAAGAGGTTATTAAACCTTCTCTTCATAGTATGGCGAGTAGCGCAGCACCGAAAGTTTTTCTGGATTTGACTTCACCAAATGAAAAGGGAACTAATGATAATGATCATGAAACTCCGAAATAGAATACTACTAAGCCTCGCAGGTCAAGCAGGACACGTTCATATCCTGAACAGTACGGAAATCCTGTTATGAATTTCATGGTTGATAAAATAGATGACCCTACGATGTATGAAGAAGCGATGATGAGCCCGGATTCCAACAAATGGCTAGAATCCATGAAATCCGAGACGGAATCCATGTATGAATACTAGGTTTGGACTTTGATGGACTTACCTCACGACCGAAAGGCCATGTAGAATAAATGGATTTTCAAAAAAAAAACAGATGCTAATGGTAATGTAACCATCTCTAAAGCTCAACTTGTCGCAAAGGGGTTTCGACAAATTCAAGGAGTTGACTACAATGAGACATTCTCTCCCATAGTGATGCTAAAATCAGTTAGGATTATGTTAGCAATTGCTGCATATTTCGACTATGAAATATGGCAGATGGATGCTGACAACCAAAGGATTATGTTAGCAATTGATGCGTTCCTCAATGACAACATTGAAGAAGGGTCGTATATGATACAACCAAAGGATTTTGTCAATCCTAAGGATGCTGACAAGATATGCAAGCTTCAGCGATCCATCTATGGACTGAAGCAAGCATCCCGAAGTTGGAATCTCCGCTTTGATGAGGTGATCAAAGAGTTTGGATTTGTCCAAACTTATGGAGAGGCTTGTATTTACAAGAAAGTGAGTGGGAGCGATGTGGCATTTATGATATTATATCTGGATGACATATTACTGATCGGAAATGATGTAGATCTTTTAAACAGTGTTAAAAGTTATCGAAACATAAAATTTTCAATAAAGAACCTAGGTGAAGCATCATACGTATTAGATATAAAGATCTATAGAGATAGATCAAGGCGCCTAATAGGGCTATCACAAAGTACATACCTTGATAAGATTTTAAAGAAGTTTAAAATGGACAAAAGTAAGAAGGGTTTCTTACCTATGATGCAAGGCAAGACATTGAGTAAGACTCAAAGTCTGGCTACGGCGGAAGAAACAAAGATAATCGACAAGGTCCCCTATGTTTCAGCCATAGGCTCTATAATGTAGGCCATGCTATGTACAATACCGGATGTGTCACATGCTATTAGTTTGACTAGTAGATACCAATCTGATCCAGGATCAGAACACTGGATAGCGGTCAAGAATATCCTTAAGTAATTAAGAAGAACTAAGGAAATGTTTCTCGTGTACAGAGGTGAAGAAGAGCTCGTCGTTGAGTGTTATGTTGATGATAGCTTCAACACCAATTCAGACGACTCTAAGTCTCAATATGGATACACATTTCTCATAAATGGAGAAGTTAGTTGGAGGAGTTCCAAACAACCTGTGGTGGCGGGATCAACAACGGAGGCCGAATATGTTGCTGCTTCGGAAGCGGCTCAGGAAGCAGTTTAGATGAAGGAGTTCATAACCAAACTAGGTGTGGTTCCAAGTGCGCTGAAACCAATGGTGATCTATTCCGACTAACAGTGGAGCCATAGCCAATGCCAAAGAACCAAGGTCTCACAAGAATTCCAAGCATTAAGCGCCGGTTTCACTCCATCCGCGAACATGTCGAGGATGGAGATATAAAGATTTGTAAATTACACACGAATCTCAATGTAGCAGATCCGTTGAATAAAGCTCTCCCTAGGGAAAAACATGATCAACAACATAAATCCATGGGTGTTAGATTTATCACTATGTAACTAGATTATTGTATCTAGTGCAAGTGGGAGACTGAAGGGAATATGCCCTGAGAGGCAATAATAAAGTTGTTATTATATATATATTCCAAGTATACGATAGATGTTTATTTTGCATGCTATAATTGTATTAATACAGAAACGTTAATACATGTGTGTTTAATAAAAATGGAAAGTTCCTAGTTATGCCTCTCTTATAAACTAGATCGTTGATTAACAAGATGATCAAGGTTTCCTGATCATGGACATTGGATGTTGTTAATAACGAGGTCACAACATTGGTGTGTTGAACATTCATCTGAAGTATAGCATTATGATCATAGTCATTGTGTTTATATTACTATAACATCATACAAAGTAATCCTAATCCTTAGAGCATGAGATTATGTCAATCACTAACACTAGAAGAGTATCTTGAAAACATCAAACGTCACACCGTAACAGGGTTACTATAATGATGGGTTCAGTGCTACGAAGGTGTTATGTTGAGGCTCATGGATCAAGAGTGGAATTTGTCCATCCTGATGAAGGAGAGATATACTCTGGGCCCTCTCAATGATATCACATCAGTTAGCTTGCAAGCAAGTGATGTGATCAATAGAATGTTATATCACGGGAACAAGAAAAGAGTACATGTCGGTAACGAGATCAAACTATATATGAAGATACCGATGATCAAATATCGGACATTTAATATACCGCGAGACAAAGGGATTAAGTTACTAGTGTAAAAGGTTCTCACGATCACAAGAAGTCATCGTTGAATGTGTGGGAGTCAGTATGGATCTCCAGTTCCCACTTCCGATTATTGATTCGAGAGGGGTCTCGATCATGTCTGCATTATTCGCGAATAGTAGGGTGACACACTTAAGAGACACCAACACCATTTGGAACAAATAGTTTCTAGACTAATATATTTACAAAGCGCATGAATTTATTTCACTACACCGGAATTGTTTTGGGTGAAATTAATGAAATTGTTTCTGCATGTGAAAAAGAATACTAGCAAGGGGTTTTATGTGAATGTTTTTTAATTAATGTAATTGACAAAATTCTGAATAAATAAATAAAAGGAGTTTTATTTAAAGAGAGAATACATTAAATTTGGTGGAAATTTAATGGGAATATGAGAGGGTTTTTTGAGTGGATAAATGAAAGGTCTTTTTGTGAGTGGGAGATCCACCCACTTGAATGGAGAAAGGGGTGGGGGCAGCCCCCGATGCGTCGGCCACCCCCTTTGGGGTTACCTCCTCCTCCTATAAAAGGACCACATCTCCCTCTCTCATACTCACACCTCCTCGTGAAGGATCTCCCCCCTCTAGTTTATCCCCCATGGTCTCGGACTAGCGAGATACATGTTCTCGGTGGATTTTCGTTTGGAAAAGAGTCGTTGTTTCCGCTGCATTGCTGGAGTGAGGAGGCAAAGGTTGCTCGGTGGCTTGGACGTGTGTGCGAGCACGGATGCGCTGCTGATTTGCGGCACTGGACTTCTTCTTGATCTTGAGATCGGCAAGCATTCGTCTATATCATCCACGAGTACAACCTCGTTAAACATTGTCGGTCTACAAAGGTATGTTCTCCATGGATGTATATCCACCCGTTGCTTATATCTAGTAGATAGATCTTGGTAGATAGTTGTTCCCATCGTAGGAATTTTTTTTCTATGCTGCGAACCCTACAGATCTTTCCTTGCGTTGGATCCTACACCTGCGGCTGGTTCCATCATCATCACCTCGACGTTGCCTGCTCGGCGAGTGATACGCGGGCCGTGAGCATCGCTGAGGGGAGGTTCTCCCGCGAGGACTACTCGCTATAGGTAGACGCATGAGACGTCGATGGCGACATAGACATTATGCGCACCTAGGTTGATGAAGACCCCGTTGCACAGAGGAGGTCGCCTGGCGAAGTGGTGCATGTTGTTGCTGACTACGGTGACCCAGCATACCACTGCATGATGTAGTATACTATAGTCGTTGACATAACACCAATGAAACACCGTTCACTAGTATTATATCCCTCAGAGTGGTACAACAGAAACACAACAGGTCCAACACACGACTATAGGTTACAACACGACTCTTTACATAAAATCCAGAGAACACTCTAGGTTAAATAGAGAGAAATAAACATCTTTCAAAGAAGAATCAGAAATAATCAACTCATAACCAACGTACAAGTAGACTAGCAACTGAACTATTGGGGCTTGCATTGATGCTATTGCAATACTCTACAGAAGTAGACTCTATGGCTAGATATTGTATTCCTATCTAATCAGCAACTTTCTCTTTACTTGAGTAGATGTATATGTTGACTTTCTTGACTTCATTGAAGATCTTTAGTTTTTGATGATGATTCCTGGAGCGTAAGTTGATGTAGACGTCGTCTGTATTGGCTTCAAAATCTAGCAATGGTTAAGGAGATACGTTGAGTACGAGCGTACTCAGCAAGTTCACTAGAAAAGGAGTGTTTGATGCACTATATCTACAGTCACAGACCGTAGGTCATAGGCAATGCAATTTTTCGTAAACATTTCTTCAAAGTTTGTTGTTATTCTGAAAAGCTATGTCCGTCAGCCTTCACGGGTTTACCAGAACTTTCATGGAGTTCCTTTCCCGCCGCGTTCGTAGCTCCTTCCTAGAACAGTGTAGGGGCCTCAACCTAATAAGGTAGATTCCTCCTGTGTTTTACAATGCTAGTCCCTGGATCAATAGCTAGCATCCACAGTTAAGATGTAATATCAGAAACAAAGGTCATAATATAACTTTATAACCAGGAATAACATAATTTTATTACATCTTTCATAGCTCATATGGCTATTACATTACATTGCAGCGGAATAACTATAAGCATGGGGTCCTTCATCTTCAAAGTGCCACAGGAAGATGTTGGTTGTAGACTTTGTAATCCTATTCAATCAATCTTCATTAAAATCAATCAAACCTGCAACATACAAGTTACAGCCACAAAGGGTCAATACATTTGAATTGTATTGGCAAGTGATACTATGGTAGTATAGTGGAGTCTATCATCTATATGCATTTGGCTAAGTGGAGTTGAGGCTTGCATTGCTCAAAATAGATTTTTCTTATCATTTTGAAAATACTAAGTTTTTGCTTGACAAACTCATTTTTCTCAATCAAAGATTTCAAGATCCTTGTACCAACCCATCTCTCCATCAATGATTGAAGAATTCAACCAACCCTTGTACAATCCACAAGTTTTAATTTAGAAATTTGAATGATGAGATTCTTGATTGCTTCCACGTCTTGATGCTCAAATTGTCCTTTACCAGGGACATGGCTAAGTACTTAGGTTTTACACTCTGCAGAGGTGGTGCACTTTCCCCACAAGACTTGGTTTCCCTAGACAAGATCTTTCAGAAGCCTTCCCTTAGACCAAAATGGACGCGCTCCAACCTATCAAACACTACCACCCACTGTCCATATGGCTAAGTTCTTGCAACCTATATGATCATGGCAGAGCCCATATTGCCAAGTGGTTGCACTTGAAGCTTCTCAACATTTGACATCTCAAATCTCTTTGTTCCTGGGTGGCATACCACAAGTGAGATACACAATCCAAGTCCATGGCCTTGTGAACCACTCAACCATTCTCCACCAAGCTATCCCATTCCACCCAGGTGATTCATTAACTTAGTTGTTTTATTAGACAAAACATAAGTCCTCAGACTTAGAATATTTTTCCATAGTGTGAATATGTTTTCCACCCATGTTTTCTATTAGCTAGGCTAAGCTTGATAGTAGTAGGAATCTTAACTTAGGAAAATCCTACTAAGGATTCATCTACTAGGTTTTCTTATAGCAAGGTCTACACTTAGCAAAATCCATGCAAGTTTTACTTAGCAAAATCACTAATGCATAGTGAAAGTAATGGGACAAAAAGTATGAAGCATCACTTTCCTTTTTGGTAGGGAATGGTGGTTCACTCCTTGATCTTTCTGGTCTCACACTTCACTACAAATCAATCAAGAAAACACAAATTCAATTCACATTCCAAACCAAAGTCAAACAAACAATTCTTCACACACACAAAGTAATGGAATCTAAGTCATGCATGGGAGCATGCACAAGATAGTTTTATTTTGCAAAGAGGGCTTCTATTGGGTTTCTAAACTTTGTGAGATCCAAATTGGTCATTTACCAAAGTGGCAAAGTCATTAGCAAGAGGGTTTTGTCCAAAAACTATTTTTAAATCCATTCATCATTTCATGTGGTGAAAAATGTTTTTATTAAGGCAAAACTCTTAGGTTGTTCACCAAATGAGTTGCTAATTTGCAAAACCTGGTGTTTTGGGTCAGTGGGTTTGATCAAACCATTTTCTTAAAGTTTTCTTTCCATAATTATTTTTATAACAAAAACCATTCTTTTTATTTGGCTAGAAAATGGCTAAGTCAAGTAATCCAACCGAAATCTTTCCAAAATCATTTTTTTAACACCAAGGGTTGGTTCCTAGGGTCAGTAAGGTCACAACAATCCAATTTGCAAAGGTTTTATCCTTAAATTCAATTTTAAACAATTTTTCTACTCTAAATAATCATACAAATAAATCTGCAAAAATAAGCAAACAAACAGATACTGTTTGCTAAACTAAGGGTATGGTTGGCTAGGTCTTGTTCTCCTGAATTCATTGATATAAAATTTGTAAAATTTGGACGTGTGGTTTGAAAGTTACAAAGGTTTCAAAATGGCATTTAAATATGATTTCAAACTCTATTCTAATTCATCCAGTGACACGCGGCACGTTCTTATTCGCTGAAAACGGTTCGCTTGGATCGACAGATATGGGCCGTTAGATTTTAGTTGCATCGCACGGTCTAGAGGTGCTACTTACCCCTTCACTCTTGTTCTATCCTAATCGTCAGATCAAGATCGAATGGCTACGAGATGCTTGCCAGGAACTGGCGGCGAATGTCGACGGCGAGCGGCGGAGCGACCAGTTGGCGGCGGCGCTGGCGAGGCAGGAAGCAAGAAAGGGTAAGAAGATGCTCACCAGGCTCAGGAGGACACGGCGAAGCTCAAGGTACTCGTGGTTCGTCAAGGGGCGCACTAGGGTTGCAGGAATTCCTCGTCGGAGTGGCGTCTGACGACGGCCACGCTCAGTCGTCATCGTCGATGGCGCTAGGGATCGCCCAGGAACAAACGAAACACATGGTCAGGAGCGCAAGGACACGGCTAAGTTGTAAACGTGAATGAGAGGGGTCGGGGCAGTCTTGTTTACCAGAGAGATTCCGCAGGAGTTGCAGTAGACGCGGTGGTGCTCAGAAGAGGTCAGAGTCGACGGTTTGGGGCGCCCGCAGGTGAATGGGTGGTATGAACAGATGCGTCTGGATGCGTGGAGTATGTGTGCTAGGTCGACGAGGCAAGGGGTGGCGTGTGGCAGCCGAAATCGGCTGGGGAAGTTGTCGGGGACAGGGGTGTTGTCGCAAGCAATTTGCGCAGCCTGGGGGCTCCGGTGAGGTGTGGTCTGCGGGAGAAGGAAGAGGAGACCAGGGGGATTAAGACAGCAGGGTCCAGGGGGAGAATTAACCACGCATTTAAACGAATTCATCCGAATTTATTTGGCCAGAAACGGCGAGGCGAGAAAAGGGGAGGAACAGGTCCGCGGCGGGTGAGGAAGAAGAGGGCCGGTGGTGCGGTCTGGTGTCAGTGAGAAAAGGAGAGAAAGGGGGAGGTCCACTAGTCAGTAAGGGTGCGGGTCGCCTCTGTGGTGTAGAGAAACGGTTCGAGGGTGAGGTGGGCTAGGTGGGCTGTTGGGCTGGGTTGGGCTGGTCCAATTTCATTTTTTTTTCTGTCTGTTTGTTTTATTCTTTTCCATTTCCATTTTCTGATTTGAATTTCATCCAACTATTCAAGCATTCAAATAATTCAAACAATTCAAACAATTGTAATGAGTTTTTGGTTCTGTTTATCAACATAAACCAAATCTCAAAACAAAAATTATATTTTTTTCATTTTTAAGATCTTATTTAATAATTAAATAAAATAGCCCTTTAGTTATTTAAAATAGGGTTTGATTTATTTAATAAAATCTTCATTTGAACTCCAAATACTTTCCAAACCAAATCAGTAGGTTTTATTTGGAAATAAGGAATACTTGGAAACTTGTTTAAAATAAAATAACATTTTATTTTTGGGTCCAATAACAATTAAATCAATAGATTTTTATTCATTTAATTCAATAGGATTTGTTTTATTAAAATCTTTATTTTGAAAACTAAAATAAAACCAAAACACTTCAGTAGGTTTTATTTGAGAATATAAAATACTTAGAAACTTATTTAAAACAATTTAATAAGTTTGATGTTTTAATTAAAATGGTAAAACCTTTTATTTAAATAAAATTTGGAGATTTAACTCCTTATTATTTTATTTTAAATAAACCTTTACTATTTTTATTCAAAACAAAATGTTTTAATTCTAAAGCTTGGCCAAGGTTTAATTTGGGCTTTATAAAATGTTCTTTTATTTATAAATTTCTATTTCATTTGAAAACAAATCTTTTCATTTAATTGTTTTAAAATAGTATTTCCAAATGTTTTTATTTTCCTTTTATTAAATGTTTATCTCTTTAAATCCCTTTAGTTTTTATTAAATTCAAATGGGTTTGAAGTTCCAATTGCATTCAAAAAGTTTCTTCTGGCTCTGAAAATCAAACAAAGTTTTATTTTATTAATTTATTTTCACATTACAAGATTTGGAAAATCTTGGGATGTGACAAACAGGGAGTAACAAGTTACAGTTCTTACACTCTGCAGAGGTGCGTTACTTTTCCCATGAGATATCTTAGCTTTGTTGCACATCCGAGTGGCCAACCCTTTCATACTTCATTGGTATGAGGCCCAGACTAAGATCCAAGCCAATCACTGCCCTCTTCGCGACCCCATATGTCTACACTATCCTTCGGGGCTGGCTCACCTCCGTTAAGCCCCCTTTTGGGAAGGCTAAAACCCTGATGAGTTCCCGAAGACTCCATGAGCTGGTGGTGCCCTGGTAAGTACCTTATAGGTCCGGCTAAACCTCCGGCAGCCACTCATTGATAATCTAGACACCAAAAACGCGGGGCTTAAGGGTGCCCACCCATATGTTGGATCCGCACAAGGAATCACAACGTCACGTTAAGGTAGTATTTCCTCCATATGAAAGGAAAAGGATACAGATGACATCTTCGTCCCATTCCAAATATCATGGTTAATGCGTAATATACGGCGCAAGAATCACTGGTGACATTGGTTGTTAAATCCTAGATAATATGTTCCTTTACCACTGGAACTTTCATAGAAGGTTATTACCTCATGGTAAATAACCTATAATCATATTATTATGAAAATAGTGTTTTCTGACCCTTTTTGAAATGCAGGTGATGACAACATTGGATTTTCAAAATACTTTACAAAAAATAATCAAAGGACATGAGCAAGTGTGAACTTGGCTTTTGTGATTGCAAGATTATGCACTCACGGTCTTCGAGACAATATAAGATCCAATATATGAAATCAGCATCATTGGTCTGGTAAGGACTAATGTTAGAAGCAAAATGCTATTATGCATAAGTAATGTAATGCAATTTCGTAAACTCGAATCCCCGGAACAAGCGTTGTCCTAGGGTTTGGATACTAGAAATGGTTCATTTAAAATGTGTTGTACTTTTAGATAAGCTTCACACTTGTGCTTATTATTAAGGCTTGTGAGTGTGTGTGAACAACATGTAATTATAAAACCATACAATAATAATACACACAATTGCGGATTGCTACTCAAAGACTACTTATATAAGAGTTGCTTTATCATCAAATCTTACTTTACAAGCATTGGCATTTATAAGGAATTTAAGTGTTAACAATTCTAACGATACAAGTAAAATTTAAAGTAATGTGATTATGAGTAATTGTCATTTTTTTACTATGATGAAAGTCCTTAGGTTTAGTTGTTAAGAGTTGGAGATATTATTATAAGATTTGTTGTTTGAAGTGGCAAAAAGAATAACATTTGAAGAAAATATTTCTTTTTCAAGGTCTAAACAATCTTTCTAGTTAATTAAATGTGGTAGATGTTGTTTGTTCTTGCTTGAATAGTTTGGGTTTGAGATGCTTTACGACTTAATTATAACAGACCAAGGTTAACTATAAAACACACAACAAGGTATTTAGCATTATATTTAAAGTCTTGTCGACTAAAGTTAACTTTAAGAACATAGATGGACTTACGGTGTAAGTTTATGATATCTATACTTGTTCATTTTATAATGTTTCTCTAAAGTTACATAAGAATGGCATTACTTCTATTTGAGTAGTGGTTTATTAATTTTATTATGGAATAGAATCATTTACCTTTTTATAAATGAGTGGTTATAGTTTGTAAACAAGGAAATAATATTACTTAACTACTTATGGATTCATTATAGTGTTTGATATGTTTATAAACTTGTGGTTGAAGTAATGGTAAAAGGTCTTATCTAGTTAAGAATATTATTCCTGAAGATTTTAGAATTTCATAGTAATCCTTTTTAGAAAAATAATTTACACTTATTGTTGAATGATAATTCAATTAGATTATATTTAAAATGTGTTGAACCATTTTGACTCCATATTATCAATATTTAAGACTAATACTATTTATTAGTCTCAATTGGCTAATTCTCGAAATATTAGCAATTTTTATTACCTTATATGAATTATCAACTAAGGAAGTAGGTTTAAATTCAAGTTGTTAAGTTGTTTAAATTTTTATTTATCTCAACAGTGGAATATTATATTTTTAACATGCAGGAATTATTTTTGTGATCATTTAGGTATATTACATTTATTTTTGTGACTTATAAATAATAAGATATGATTTTTATAATATTTATTACTTTGTAAATACTCAATAAATGTTTAATTAAGTGAAAGACTAATGCATGATTATCGTTTTAAATTATAGTTCTTATTTTTCTAAGATTTTTGGTATTTTATTTATATTTTTAACATTTACCAATATTAAAATATGAATTTTCAAGGTAGTAATACTTCTAAAATATTTACTGAAAAATAATTATGTAAACTGTTGACATAATAATGTTTGATAATAGTTTAAGTTGTAGATTTTATTTTTCTAAAAAATTTCATATATTAAACATATTTTTCTGGATTATAAAACAAAAGTTATTAATTTAACAAGATTTAATCATTTCCTAAATCATTTCTAAATAATATTGCAAACAGGAATTATATTTCATACCCAGACTAAACCTATCCTAGTCACTTACATGGGCAGTGGACTAAACAGGATGCCACATGGGCAGTGGACTAGTCAACAATGGACCCGGTCAAGGATGACACAGGTGTGACGCCATGATGTCATCAGCATGAACAAATAATCCTTTTTACACTCCTAGCTAATCTAGCCAGAGAAACGAATAGGTGGGCCCGTGAACACATCAGCTGCCACATGTGCTCGCCGGAGCTTCACCGGAATTGCACCAGGAACGGCGGCAGAGAGAGTTTCTAGGAAGCGTGGCTAGGGGTTTTCGATTCAGAGGAGTATGTGGAACCCATATGGGGTAGCGCCGCCCTCTGATGGTCATCGGAACAGGAAGTACGGCTGACGGCGGTGCACAAAGTACAACGGTACAGACATGCTTAGAGACCACATGGAAACGAGCTAGGGAGCGCTGAGGGTTCGTGAGCTCACCAGGAAGCTGAAGAGGTTGATGGCGAGGCTTGTGGTAGCCTGTAACGGCGATGGAGCCACGACGGAGCTCGGTCGGAGTTCGGGAAGAAATGATGCGGGGGTTCGACTCCAAGAACTCCAACTCAATTCCTCAGGCTAATCGATGTAGGGGAGCAAGGCGGTGCTCACAGCGTTCTTGGATGGCCACGTGTAAGCTCGGAACGTCGGCAATTCATCGGCTTAGGGTTTTGGGTTTGAGGAACCGGAGAGAGGGAGGTCGCTTGGAAGGGGAAAAGAGGATGAGATCAAAACAGAGCACCACGTCGTCCGTATCTCCTCTCCAGAAGACGGCGGGCAGCGGCGAGCAACGCGATGCTGGCGAACGGTGGCGGCAGCGCCATCGAGCTACTTGTCGCCAGGAGGAAGACGACATATAGGAGAAACAAAAGGGGTATTGGGCCTAGTTGGGCTGGCTGTTGGGAATATGCTATATGGGTATCCTCATAGCATGTCTCCTATCCGGATAACCCGGGTGGCCCACAGTTGGTAGCATGGCCCATGGCCTGCTGGGCGTCCCAGTTAGATGGATCCAGAAGGGAGGCCCATGCCGGATAAAGGAAGGCTACGGTGGAGTCACCGACGTACCCGAAGCCTTGGAGTGCAAGACACGCTAGACTAGTTGTAAGCAGTGTAGGACTCTGTAACCTGTCTGGCTAGGACTTTTCCTTGTAACCCTAGGACATGGCGACTATATAAGTCAGGCCTAAGGGAGCCTTTAGGGCACAATCTTATACAACCTAGTGTCGATTACGACGCATCTCGCACAACAAACCAATCCCTGTAACTCGACGTATTGAAATTATAGTGATTTATAGCAGGAGTAGGATTCCGCCACCGTCGTGGGATATGAACCTGGGTAAGCTGTGTTACCTCGTATCTGTCAACCGTCCGCCTTCCCCCACATCCTTAAACACGCACTGTGAGGACCCCTCCATGGCGTACTCTTTAGCAAAACCATGACAGTTGGCACCCACCGTGGGGCAAGAGGCGCTTCAGGCTCTTTAGCGAGCGATGACCAAGATCTTCACGGGAATCGGCGAAACCGTAGCCATCGGTCATGTTCTTTTCTCCGGCAACGTTCCGATCGTCCCTCCCGACGAGTTCTGGATCCCGGCGAAGACGAACCCTACGCGGTGCTCGATCGTCCCCATCAGAGATATCCACCTCTTCATCGGTGAAACCGACTCAGGCACTAGTTCCCTGGGAGTCGGAGGAGCATCAAGACCCGCACGGACCACCTACGGGAAGGATATGCTCGCGGAATCGTATCTCTCCTCGGAGTTTGTCGGCAAAGATCGGAAAAATTCAAGTCCCACCCAAACCGCCCCTGGGCAGGATATAACGGTGGAAGATCGCTGCAAACCCGCCGGATTTGTCCGTGCGTCTGGACAGCAGAGATCCAAGTTTGTCGGCATGGTTACCATCTTTGTTCTGGCGCATTGCATTCAGAGAGACGGCGCAAACCCCCGTGATTACCTTGCCAGGTGGCTCCGTATACGAGTCATTCTGGCACATTACCCCAATGATGATGCTATGTATCACTTTGTGTAAGGACTGGACCAAGGAACACTCCTCTGACA
This sequence comes from Avena sativa, assembly GCA_916181665.1. Lineage (NCBI taxonomy): Eukaryota > Viridiplantae > Streptophyta > Magnoliopsida > Poales > Poaceae > Avena > Avena sativa. Next base: position 182,598,982 of record OV702281.1, read on the forward strand.
TTCTCTAAGGCGGCAAAAGGCTTCAGGACGCCTCACCTTCGAAAGCATGGTGAACAACACCAACAACTACGCGGAGGCTAAGGAGGCAGCTAAGACAGCTCTTGCGCTCATTGACGGAGCGCCTCCGCTTCAGCCACCGCCACCACCGCCTCCCGCCGCCATCACCGCAGCTGTGGCACCACCTCCAGTTATCATCGCTGCTGTTGCACCTCCACCCCCCGTCATCGAGGAAGCCCCGGCACCCTCTGACTCTGTGATTGACGCGCTCTACGCCGACTTCAGTGCGGATTCGGAGGAGATAGATTTTAGTCCGGAGGAGCTAAACTCAGCCATGCAGGAGATGGAGGAGTATTACAAGCGCGATGAGCAGGCCAACAACACCGTCACGTCCCGAGAGGTGTTCGTCACCATTGGGACGACGATGGATGAAGATGAACCCGGGTGAGCTCCGCCTACAGCGCTAGACAAGGGGAAGGGACCACCGGTTGCTGTCGACAATGATCGCGCAAAGGACATGCCCCCTCCGCCTAACCCAGTGCAGCAGCCGCAGGAACTAGGCACCGGCCCGAGCAACAACAACACCGAAAACCCGCCGCCTCCGGCATCTATGTCTGCTACTGCCCAAGTCACTCCAGCTGATAGAGTGATGTACGGCAATCTCATCGTCGAGCCCATGACCGTGGCTCATATTCTCAATGTAGTACAGCTTGACGAGAAGCGCTAGCAGCTGTTGTAGGAAGCGCAGGCCATTGCGGAGCAAGGCGCAAAGCTAGATCGAGATCTGGCCAATGCGTAGAAGTCAATAGAGAAAGCTAGAGCAATGGAGGCCGAGTACAGGACTTTGCTGCGGCAGGAGAAGGCCAAGAAAGCTCCGTCTCACGTCATCAACGATCCTGGTGTGTGGTGAAACCTAGGATGGGCTCCCTCGAAGCCGGCATAGGCCAAGCCATACATTGACAGTGAAGGCAGGAAGGTGATGCCCACTCCTCTCCTCAACCTCGCCATCGCCAAGACCCTTTTGGAGAAGGATAGATCACCCGAAGCAGTGGACCAGGTCTATGACCTAGTGGCCAAGGCGGTGAAACAACAGGAAAAGGCCACCTCTCAGAGTCTTGAGTCTGACCCAACGTTTTGCCAGTTTAGCCAGCATAAGCCGCCAAGGGAGAGATCCCCTCTTGATGTCGGGTCTCAGACGGGTTCGTCAGAAAGAATACGGAGGGATGCGCGCACAATAGGAAGAATGCTATCCCCATATCCTCCGACCATGGAGGTAAGGCCCAACCTCATCGCCCATCGCCATCGCCCCAATCCCCCCGACATCGCGAAGACCCCAAGGCTCACTGTCGAACGGATATGCCTCCGCCAAGGCAGAGGGGATCGTCATCAGCGACAACACAGAATAGACCCATCATGACGGAGAGCGCAACCAAGGACACAAGAGTAGGTCGCACCATGACCCTCCGCATTCGACAAGAAACCGCGACAAGCGTGTGGCGTCGTAGGAGGGTAATAGCAAGAAGGCTAACCCACCGCCACCTCCGCCTCCATCGCCACCCAGCAGCCACCATGGCGGAGGAGGCCCACGTTGTTCACACAGCCCATCCCCCGATGAAAAGAAGAAGAAAAGAAGCCCGGAGCCATACGATGCACGTTCACGTCTAGACAATATCCACGAGGCCCAGGAAGACCATACCTGGGACCACGTTGCTTTGGACCCATGATACGGTCCGCAACTTACCCCAAAAGTTTCCGGATTGACAAGACCATCAAGTCCTATGACGGCACCGCCAAGCCAGCTACATGGTTGCAGAACTACGCAACACGGTGGAGATGGCCGGGGGTAGCCCCAACGTCGCCGTCAAATACCTCCCATTGAAGTTGGCGGGCATGGCCCGCCAATGGATTGATGACTTGACGGAAAGATCCATCTGCAATTGGTTGGACATGCAAGAAGCGTTCACCAAGAACTTCGAGGGTACGTACAAACGTCCCTGCACTGTTGTTAATCTACAGCGATGCATGCAAGAGAAATACGAGACACCTCGCACCTACCTCTCCTTCTGGCTGGATATGAAGAATTCCTGCACAGGAGTGCACGCCTAGACCGCCACGACCGCCTTCATCAATGGGTTGGAAAGGGGCACGTTGCTCCGACATAAGCTAAAGCGTTTGCAGGACAATCACCAGCTAGACTTGAACCAGATGATTCAGTTGGCCAGTGAGTTCGCGGCTGCCGACGACGATGCTCGCGGCTCCCTGCCGGCAACGGCCGTTTCAACTCAAGCTCGGAAGAACAGCAGCACCAAGCGGAAAACCGCACCAGAAGAAAAGCAAACCACCGACATGGTCGCTATGACTTTTGTAGGACGAGGTGATGGCGGACAGCGTGGCCGAGGATGGGTAGAAGGCCGTGGGCAGCAGCGAGGAAGTGAAACTACCTCGGAAGCCCTCTGTGTTCACCAAACCTACGAGGAGTACCGCGATATGCCGTGCCTCGTACACCTCAACGCCAACGGAAAGGCCACCCACACCAACCGCCACTACAAGTTCGTCAACGACCTCAAGGAGGACCCGGAGTCCGGCTACAAGCAAAGTCGGAAGAACAGACCGCGAGGCAAGGGCAAGGGGAAGTAGAAGGAGGAGGAGTCCAAGGATTCAAGTGACATGGACGAGAACGTTAACCCCAAGCACGCCGCCAAGAGCGATGGCAAAGGCAAGAACCCCTTCGACAAGAAGGCGGCAGTTTTCCACACTTTCCTTGGCACCCCCACCGTCTGACAACAGAAGACCTCCATGAGGATACTGATGGCTACTCTACCCTAGTTCCCCATTTCCTGCGCTGGTCGGAGATTCCAATTACTTGGGACAGAAAGGATCACCTAGACCTCATCCCTACGGAGAACCAATACGCCATCGTCATCAACCCCCTGATTGACGATAATGAGTTCACCAAATGTATGGTGGATAGTGGAAGCAGCATCAACATCATGTAACTGGATACACTGCAGAAGATGAACTTGACGGGGGCAAACCTAAGGCGGACCAACACCATCTTCCATGGCATAGTTCCTGGCCGAGAGGCTCGGTCCCTTGGGTGCATCACACTTCAAGTCGCTTTCGGTGATGTTAATATTTACCGCCAAGAGTGCATGACCTTTGAGGTGGTCCCCTTCAAGAGCGTGTACCACATCATATTCGGCTGTGACATATTCCACACCTTAATGGCCAAGCCATGCTTCGTCTACAACAAGCTCAAGATACCCAGACCAAACGGTATCATCACCGTATCCGAAAGATTTACCAAAGCAAGGTACTGCAATATTGGAGAAGCAGCCTACGTAGAAGCTATCCTCTAAAGGAAAGAATTCAAGGAGATCCAGAGCAAGGTCGATGCCTCGGAGATGACCGCGTCGAAGAAATAGATCTCTGACTCCGCCCCAGCATTCAAGGCTTCCATCGAGACCAAGCCGGTGGAACTTGTGGTAGGCGATGCCTGCATGACCACCGCCATTGGGATGAACCTGGACCCTAAATAGGAAAGCACGCTCGTCGAGTTCCTCCGTGAGAATAGGGACATCTTTGCCTGGCAACCTGCCGACATGAAAGGTGTACCTAGGGAACTTGCCGAGCATAGCTTGAATATTGATCCAAAATGTAAACCAGTGAAACAACCTCTACGACGCTTTGGAGATGAGAAGAGACGTGCCATAGGCAAAGAGATAGCTAGGTTACTTAAGGCTAGCTTTATCTGAGAAGTCCTTCACACCCAATGGGTGGCCAATCTTGTACTTGTCCCCAAAAAGGGAACCAAAGAATTAAGAATGTGCGTTGATTACACCGGCTTGAACAAGGCATGTCCCAAAGATCCGTTTTCTTTGCCTCGCATTGACCAAGTCATTGAATCGACGGCTGGCTTAGAGCTTTTGTGTTTTCTCGATGCATACTCGGGATACCACCAGATCAAGATGAGGAAGTCGGACCAATTGGCCACTTCGTTCACTACACCCTACGACACGTTTTGCTACGTCACGATGCCCTTTGGGCTGAAAAACGCAGGTGCTACGTACCAGCGGAGAATGCAACATTGCTTACACTATCAAATTGGTCGGAACGTTCACGCCTATGTGGACGATATAGCGGTCATGTCTAAAAAATCAAATGATTTAATCTCCGACTTGAAATAAACCTTTGATAATCTCCGGAAATACAACATGATGCTTAACCCTAAGAAGTGTGTCTTCGGGGTTCCAGCCGGCAAATTGTTGGGATTCATCGTTTCCCAGCATGGAATCGAGGTCAACCCGGAGAAAATCAAGGCCATATTAAACATAAACCGTCCGGCATGCCTAAAGGACATTCAACGATTAACTGGTTGTGTTGCAGTAGTTAGTCGGTTCGTCAGCCGACTTGGAGAGAAGGCTCTGTTGCTGTACAAGTTGCTGAAGAAGGCGGACAAATTCACGTCGACGGACGAAGAAGATGCAGCATTGAAGCAGCTCAAGGAGATACTTTCCTTAGTGCCTATACTTGCAGCACCCAAACCTGGAGAGCCCATGTTAATTTACATGGCCGCCACCAACCGGGTAATCAACATCGTCGTCGTGGTAGAGCGGAAGGAACCAGGCTATGAGCACGGAGTTCAACGACCAGTTTACTATGTAAGCGAGGTCTTGACGGAGTCCAAGCAGCGTTACCCGTACTACCAGAATATAGCTTATGGAGTATTCCTTGCTTCTCGGAAGCTGAGGCACTATTTCCAGAAGCACCCTATCACAGTGGTGAGCAAGACTCCACTGTCCGACATCATAAACAACAACGACGCTACAGGAAGGGTCGCGAAGTGTGGCATTTAACTTGCCTCCTTCGAGATCACCTATAAGAGACGGGACACTATCAAGTCACAAGCCTTGGCGGATTTTATCGCAGATTGGACGGATATGCCAGATGCTACCCCAATGCCGGAGCCAGAATACTGGGTGATGCACTTTGATGGATCAAAGCTAGTCGACGGCTCGGGGGCTGGTGTACTACTACAGTCACCAACTGGGGACAAGATACACTACGTTCTGTAGATCCACTTCAAGGCTACGAACAACATGGCGGAGTATGAAGCACTCATTCACGGACTACGCGTAGCCAAGGATATTGGCATCAAGCGCATAGTTTGATGTGGAGATTCCGACTTCGTTGCCCAGCAGGTGGATGGCACCTGGAACGCGCGGAACCCTATGATGGCGCCATATCGAGACGAAGTGGACGAGATAGCCAAGAGCTTCTTGGGCTATGAGGTCAAGTATGTACCGAGGAAGCAAAACGAGGCGACTGATCTGCTATCTAACTTGGATCAGGGTGCAAACGAATTCCGCCTGGCGTTTTCCTGGAGCATCTACGAACACCATCCGTGAAGGGAGCAGACAACGACAACCCGGATAGAGTATATTCTTTCGCCCACATGGTGGCAAAGGTCCCTCTGGCTTGGACAAAACCGTTTATGGAGTATCTTGAACACGGAACTTTGCCCGATGACAAAGTCGAAAGATGACAAATAGTACGTCGAGCAAAGTGCTATACCATAATCAATGGAAAGCTCTACAAAAGAAGCACTACTAGTGTATACCTTAAGTGTGTTTCCCAACAAGAAGGTGTTGAAATCCTACGCGAAATCCATCTTGGAGATTGCGGGCATCACGCCGCTCCCCAATCGTTGGTCGCGAAAGCTTTCCGGCAAGGATTCTACTGGCTGACCGCGAAGCCGGACGCCGACAAGCTGGTTGAGACATGCATGGGATGCCAGTACTATGCCCAAAAACCACATGTTCGTGCTGAAGTATTGTGAACCATACCAATAACTTGGCCGTTCGCAGTCTGGGGGATGGACATGGTTGGTCCGTTACAGACGACACCATGTGGGTTTAAGCATCTGCTAGTAGCAGTTGATAAATTCACCAGATGAATAGAAGCTAAACCCATTAGAAAGCTCGATGGGGCAACTGCCCTTAGGTTTGTCTGGGATCTAGTCGTGAGATTTGGTCTCCCATATAGCATTATCACCGACAACGGTAGCAACTTATCACTCGGAGAAATGGAGGCTTATTGTTGGCACAAAGGCATCCGACTTGACCTTGCATCTGTGGCACAACCACAGTCCAATGGTCAGGTTGAGCGAGCTGTTGGGAATATGCCCTAGAGGCAATCATGTATGATGATATTTCCCATTGTATTCATAAAGTTATTAATTTGTCCTTGTATAAACATCTGATGTGTATCATTGAATATGTGATTCGGTTGTGGAACTATACATTCATGTTGTTTGTACTAAATATCCTTGGTCATTGAGGTTGTGCTGGACACACAACTTAGACCAATGTGAAAGTCGTCTTGATGACTCGGTTCCACTTGTCATGGGAATGGTGATGCTATTCCGACTTACACAGATTCGGCTTAAGAGTTTAGCGATTCAGATTGACCCATATTGAGGTACAACTAACAAGTTGTCATTTATATCTCAATCAATGTAATCCTTAGACCTGAGGTTGTTGCATAGTCCGAGTTGAGGATCACCGACTTAGGTTCTGTCAAACGCTGATCCGTAACTGGGCAGTCATAAAGGTAGAGTTCGGGTCGACTGAGAATCAAGCTGCGTGATGTGAATAACCAAGACGGAATTTTGCCCCTCCACTTGGAGAGATGTTCTCTGGGCCCTCTCAGATGATATGATTCGGAAAGCATCGCCATGAACGACTCGGTTAAGTGTTAACCGAGGCGATCGACTAAGAGTTAGTCAGGTGAATCACTTATCTCGGATCGAGAAGAGAGTCGGACTATTTAAGGGATAACAATTATTCACCTACAGTCTGACAAGGTATATTGTGAGGCAAAAGGGACTCGGACATAAGTCGCATTTGAAAGGCAAGTCGTCATGACTCATTGGTACTTGGGAGTCGGCATGTTCTGCTAGGAGCCGCTACTGACTGATCGATTGAGAGTCGGACTAGAGTCGTGTCCAAGTAGCAATGATCCTGCGGGGTGTAGCAAATTCGGATTGGATCTGAACTGGAAATATGGTTCGGTTGGACCCAAGCCGGATTAGGACTGAGTCAGTGAGTCGGACTCATGGTGACTAGTGTTATATGGGCTTTAGTGAATGGGCCAAGTGATAAGCCCACGTTCACTCCCTATATATAGTGGAGCACAGTAACCCAGAAGGGTTAATCGTTGATCGGTTAGGTCATTCCATGTGTTGGAAACCCTAGCTCCACAGTAGTACTGCCGTCGTTACGAACCTAGCAGTTCGCCACTGGTGCTCCTTCTTGTATGTGTGGATACAAGTAGAGGTGATGTACGATCAGCACTAGGACGATCGGATCGGATCGCTAAGGACTGCACTGCATCAACTAACGCGCTTCATCAGTAATAGGCAACTACGCGTCTAGTGGTAAACCTCGTGGCCTTATACCTCAACTAGATCTTGGGATCACCACATTAGAGGGAATTTTTTTTGTTTTATCTCTATATGGCCCAACACGAGCCAATGGATTAATTCTGCAGGGAGTCAAGCCACATCTTGAGGCACCGCTACATAGAACAGCTGGATCCTGGGCGGAAGAATTGCCATCTGTGCTGTGGAGTTTACGAACTACACCCAACAGATCCACTGGCTACACCCCTTATTTCATGGTATATGGAGCAGAAGTCATCCTACCTTCCGACATATTACACGATGCACCAAGATTTGCCGCCTACGACGAAGATGACACTGAAGAATCCAGACGCCTAGATGTGGACCTTCTCGAGGAGGAGCGCGTATTGGCATGCCAAAGATCCGCCATCTACCAGAAGAAGCTACGCAGCTACCAAAGTCTCCGCGTTCGGCATCGCTCTTTTAAAGAGAGCGATTCGGTGCTCCTACTTAAGCAGAAGAAGTCACACAAATTATCCCCGCCATGGGAAGGACCGTTCATCATAAGAAAGGCGCTACTAAATGGGTCTTACTACCTCGTTGACAATCGTGAACTGAAGGACGGACCCAACAAGGATCATAAGCGTAAGCGAGGTGACCCGGATGATGACTACCCGGAGCTTGATCGGCCATGGAACATAGCAAAGCAACGTCCTTTCTACACTTAGCATTTTTTATCTATTTTGTACCCCTTATATGATTAATGAAATAAATCTCTCTAGTTCACTCATATCTCTGAGTCTTTTACCTCCTTTAGTGTTCATTTTTGGATCGTATAAAACCTTTATGCACAAGCTTTGAGATTGCACTTGTGAAAATTCCGCCTACGGGCGTTAGCTTATGTTTTCTGGTCTACACGTTTTTTGTCGTTTTTATGTGGATTCTGGTGTAGTGACTTTCAACACTTATTGTTGGCGATTTTGTGCTTAGGTTATTGATGGTGCCATTGGGCATCATCACCTAAGCACATGGTTCCGACAACGAGTCTTCCGATTCACGAAAAGTCAAGCATAAAAACCAGAGTAATGGATAAGCCAGCACTTGCTAGAAACAGTTCTTGAGTAGCAGGAAGCAAAAACCATTGTTTTCCGCCTTAAGTTAACAAGTAGTTTTTTCCGCATACAAATTATAGAGGAAACAAATATTACATATTGTTTTTCATTCCTCTAGCGCAGGTGACTTGGAAGCAGCATCGTCAGCAGCAGGAGAGCCATCTTCCTCGAAGTCGGCAGTGTTAAGGGACTCGGAGGAGCTTTGGTTGTTGCCGTCAATGGTTTTCATGGGCACAAAGACATTAGGGTCGACCAACTCGGCGACTCTGGTGTCGAAACCCGCGAGCGACGCCAAGATAGCCTCGTGATCTATCTTTTGGCCTTCGTCGTCTATGTCAGGGATACGATTGGTCACGGTGTCGATGTCGACATTTTCGTAGTGCGCCTTGACGATTGACAGCGCCATCCTCGCGCCGGCCCGTGTACATGAAGCTTTCCAGGTTGAGATACGCTCGGGGGCTCGGTGCAGGATCTCAGAGAACTTCGCCATAGAATCCACCGCCTTGATGTTAATCTGAAGGGGCTTGGCTATCTCCTTGGTCCGCTTGATGGCGGTGTTGATAAAGTTGCCGGCAAGGACCATACATTCCTTTGGCGGAGGAGGCGACCGGATTAACCCTATAGGAGCTGCAAATTTCGGACAAAAGAATGCATGAGTTCAATAACACAAAAAGTTCAGAGTATGTAGCTTACATAAGTACAAGACGGAGAATCACTTACTGAAGATGCTAATCTCAGCCTGCTGGAGAGTTTCTGCCATGGAGTCCCGTTCTTATCGGAGGATCCTGGACGCGTCCAGATGGCGCTAATTTTTCTCATCGGCGGTTTTCTTATGCTCTTTCAGAATCGCGATTTCCTCCTTCAAGCGGTTCATCTCCTTATTGGCGGACTCTTGCAGGACTTTCATGGAGTCCTCGTGCATCTTCAGCATATCCTTCCTCTCCTGCTTAAGGATCTTGTTTTCGCTATCTAGCTGCTGAAAATGCTTGGATTGCTCCACAATGTCCTTGGCCTTGGAAATGGCTTCTACAAGGCGGAGAAAGAACAGTACACAGTGAGTACTCGGAGAATGTTGGCACAAGACCAAGTCCGAATACGGAAAAGAAAGGAAAAATAGACGCTTGCTCTTGGTGATTTCTTCCTTCAAGAAGGCAGTTTTACCCTATTCGGCTTCCAAGTCCGCACACATTTTCTGGTACTTCTCATTGGCCACGCCCCTCCGAGCATTCTCATTATGTGGAAAGGAAAATTTAATGTTGTTTAGTCTACTTGGATCATCTAGCCGGATAAATATCCACCTAGAGTCCTAGGGGCTACAGTGAGAGTTTTTAACTTAGCAATATGCTTGGGCTTTCTTTAAGCATCTAGTCGGAACTGATTCAGTTTTCAACTAGAAGCTTGGGGTCTACAGTATAAAGTTTTTTAACTCCGACATATCCTTAGTATTTCTTTAAGCATCTAGTCGAAACTAATTCAGTTACAACTAGAAGCTTTGGGGCTACAGTATCGAAATTTACAAACACTGCGTATGCTACTCTTAAAGCGTCTAGTTAGAATAATTCATTCAAACGATAAGCTTGGGGTCTACAGTGAGAAGTTTTCTAGCTTGGTCACTCTTAGAGCATTTAGACGCAAAGACCTATGGTTTTCCGTCTAAATCCTCAGGGGCTACAGTGGGATACTCATATGAAAATAAAAGGAAAATATAACTTACAAGTGCGATGATCTTGAGGTTTGTAGCACTCTCACTAAGAAACTTGCCGAAGGATAAACTGTTTCCTTACAAGATTTCTGCTTGCCAGAGAAGCTCCTCAAGACCGCATGTCGGAGATGTCGGCGCCGCACCAGGAACCAACGCAGAGCTACCCGGCGTAAGTGCCAGGTAGACTATCTTCGGGAACTCTATGGTTTTCTGGGTGCGGAGGTGCCGCCTTCGGAGATGTACCACTCTCCACCACCTCCTTACCACTACCGATGGCATCCTTAGGTAGAGCTTCAACCATTTCGGTTGTGGCACTTTCTTGTGTCGCCTGTTCGCCGACAATGGCAAGCTCCGCGGAGGCACCTGAGTCCACTTCCATGGCAGAAGGGGCAGATGTTTCTTTGGCATGTGAGCTTGTCAGAGCAGGCATATGCTGTGCACTATGAGTGACAGGGGCGATGGCGGGAGATGCATGGGGAGACACATCAGGATGCAACATATCCTTGATGTTTCTAGAAGCCCCCAAAGTTTTGGAGGTCTTCTTCAAACTAGTAGTGGCCTTCTTCCTGAAACATGCAAAAAGTATAAGTACAGGAATAAGACAAGCAATGGACAATGTCGGAGAGAAAGAAGCTTACACAAGAGGTGGTGATTTGGCAAAGGGGATCCCGGTAAGCTTTCTTTTCTCCGCCTCCAGGGCGGTGGTAGTCTTCTTGGAGGCTCCACCCTCCGTCTTCTTCTTCTTGCCTCCGTCGGCAGCGTCAGAGGTGGAGCTCTTCCGCTTTCGCGCCAATGGGACATCGTCGTCGGACACGATGGTGACTTCCTTCATCTTTGGATCATAGATTTGGACAGCCATGTTATCCTCCTCTAGATCGATGAGCTGTTAAGTGAAAACCCAAAGTGTTAGATGAGATGTTAATGGCTAGACGAAAGAACTCGAGTATATTTCATACACGGAAAACAAAAAGGTACCTTTGGGCACTTGCCCTCTACGAACATGTCGTAGGTGATGGCGAAGCCACACTTCCTATCCTTCACCTTGATGATGTCCTTGAGGAGGAGCTTGACGGAGTCGCTTGAAGTTGTCCTCGGAGATGCGGAGTCTATCCTTCCTATCCTTGGTATGCTCGTGCATCAACTTCAAGCAGTGATGCAGAGGTTGGATCCGCCTGACGAACCAGCACATGGCCAGGTCCAATCTGGTCAGACCTATCTCTACGAACCACTATCCGCCTTATAGCGCGGGAAGCATCGATGTCGGAGGGAAGGGAGACCTGGGATCTCCATGTCGAGGCTTTGGCGGCAGCTCCATCGACGAAGTCCGGATATGTTGCTTCTCGTCTGGCTAAAGGCATATCTGGTCCGTAGAAGTACGATTGTTGCTAGTTTTTACAAGACTCATGGCCGACGATGTCGGGGAACCGCCGGCCAGGCCGGATCTTAAAACTAATGGTCCCACAGTTCCTGAGCTCGTCCTTGTCGGCTCCGGCTTCCTGCTTGACGGTGAAAAAATAGATAAAGAGATCTAGCCTAGGCCTAATCCCAAAGTAACCCTCGCAAAGCGCCGCATAGATACTAAACGCGAGGATGCTATTGGGGGAGAGGTTCTGAGGCTGTACTCGGTAATGGTTGAGGACTACTAGGAAGAAATTGGAGATGGGCAGGGAGACCCCACGTCCATTTGGGCTTTGAGGTACACCTTCTCTCTGGCTTGGGGAGAAGGAGTGACCTCGCCGGCCGGCGCCGCCCGCCAGACGAGCCCCTACGTCACAGGGAGGTAGCCCTCGATGATTAGCTCCTTGATGTCGCGGTCTGTGATATCCGAACCGCGCTAGTCCCCCTTGTGGGAGTCGTTATCCTCCTCTAGCAGCTCCAACACCGCTGGATTGTGGTCACCTCCGGTGGATTCAACCACCTCGGATTTGGGGTTCACCAGGCCCTCTGAAGGCACGAGGACGGTGCTCGCCGGCTTCGCCGCTGCATCGCGTGACGCCACCATGAAGGGGGCAGAGCTGCTGCTGGCCATTGGGAGGTTAAGGTGGTGACTGGGAAAGGTCGAGGAGCTAGGGTTCTTCGCGGAGTGCGCGGAGAGCTCGAGGAGGCGCTCGCTGGGGGAAGAAGATGACGCAGAGGAGAATGAGGTGAAAAGTAAAAATTCCAGTTACAATTTATAACCTCTAGCGTCAAGATTCGTGCAAAGCGATCGAATGGTTGATGCGTGGACGACGTGTGCGGAAGCGTGCGTGGAAATTTCGCCATGTTGCCAACCGTCGCTGCCAACGGTTCGTCTCGCTCACGCAGGAAAAATGGACATGATTGCGTTCTCTGCATGTGTGAGATACGAGGCGTTGCTGACCTACGTCTACGTCGCTCTAGCTGTCATTGGCAGATGAACCATCACATCGGAAGATTCCGGCATGTATGGATCCAGTCTGGCTACAGAAGAGTACGATAGAGGATGCAGCAACTCTCTGACTTACAAATTGAAGCAGAGAAAACCTTGCAGGGTTCTTTGGGAGGACTACAAGATATTGCTTGAAGATTTGCGACATCCATCTAGACGGAGCATTCAACGTGAAGAGTCAAGACGGTGCAAGATCTCGCTCCGGGGGCTACTGTTGGGGATATGCTATATGGGTATCCTCATAGCATGTCTCCTATCCGGATAACCCGGGTGGCCCACAGTTGGTAGCATGACCCATGGCTTGCTGGGCGGCCCAGTTAGATGGATCAAGAAGGGAGGCCCATGCCGGATAAAGGAAGGCTACAGTGGAGTCACCGACGTACTCGGAGCCTTGGAGTGCAAGACACGCTAGACTAGTTGTAAGCAGTGTAGGACTTTGTAACATGTCCGGCTAGGACTTCTCCCTGTAACCCAAGGACCTGGCAACTATATAAGTCGGTCCTAAGGGAGCCTTTAGGGCACAATCTTAGACAACGTAGTGTCGATTACAACGCATCTCGCACAGCAAACCAATCAATGTAACTCGGCGTATTGCCATTATAGTGATTTATAGCAGGAGTAGGATTCCGCCACCGTCGTGGGATCTGAACCTGGGTAAGCTGTGTTACCTCATACCCGTCAACCGTCCGCCCTCCCCCATGTCTCTAAACATGCACTGTGAGGACCCCTCCATGGCATACTCGTCAGCAATACCAGGACACTGGCTTGGGCAAGGTGGCTGCGGAGTGGCGCGCGCGAGCGTCAGAAAGGGGAAGGAAAGATGGGTTGTGGCCATTAGCTGTTTTATTTTGTTTGTTTTATTTTCTTTTCTGTTTTCTGTTTTGCATTTTCAGATTTGTTTGAAATTTTCTTTTTAGAATTCACTTTTTAAATAACTGCAGCAAAAATTAAATGTATTTGAAATCCTTTTTGTGAAGTTTTATTATATATTGTTTAAAGTTTATTTATTTTCTTATCTAGGTGCTTTTTCTTTAATATTAGTAGGGCTTTTGTTATGAATTCAATTTATATAATATATCATAAACTTATTAAAGAATGCATTACTATTACTCATGAGATTTGATTCTCATTAACTTATATTATTAAGGGAATTTTTATATGGTGATCTTTCATTTTTATATGATACATAAAGTTCTAAGGAATTAGTATGGCTAATATTAATCACATGAGCTTGGGGATATAAAGGTATATGTTTTGTTATAATTTGCATAGAAGTTAGGATTTGGAATTGTAAATATTCACCCTAGGTCTTAGGGTACTTAGTATACTTATATTCTTTTGTTGATGTGAATAAAGATTAATGGTTAAAACATATTGTCTTTATTGTTGTGATCTTTAATGATATCACCCTTTATAATAGAAAGAATGTCTTATGGAAAGGAATTGATAAAGATAACTCCTAAGCCCATATGATGATGATAGTTGGGAAGGACAAAGATGTGCTTAAGTGTTTTGCTGTAGCAAAATGTTCCTATAAGCCATTTTGGAAATAAGATGATAGATCAGTCATATAGAATGGATATTATGTTTGGTTAAAGATTTAAAGTTGAGTGTTTACCAAGAATTCCTATCTTCCATACTTCATAATTCTGGAATTCCTTTCTTAGATATTTTACTTCTTCATATCCATCATCATTTGTTAACATGATGAGCTTTACTACTCATACTTTTACTAATAACTTCTCCTTCTAAATCCATTTGTAAATCTAATGATCTTGACACTAAAGCTCATATGATCTCCTCATAAAGATAATTCTTATCTCTAGGATACTTCTAATGAATCCAATTCCACTAGAATGATTACTCTCTTACTCCACAATCACCTTGTGATCTCACTTACAAATCTCAGAAGCTTGTCATTGAAGCTTTTCATAATCTTCACATATCTTTACTTGGTTCTATCAACTATTCTTCTAATGATAACGTATAATCCATTAAGTAGTTACTTTTAACTCCATTCATACTCTTCCTTAACAATCCATCACTAATTTTACTCCACTAGATGTATATATCAAACTACTTTCCTCAAAAGCTTACTATCCTTTAAGAGGAATAATACTACTTCAATAACTCAATGCTACTCTAGCTTTAGCTTAATAATACTATCTTATATCTTCTTAACTCCAGTATCTTGTATTGCAGTTTCACATCATATCATGGTGACTTATCATGGCTAACCTATGATAACATATCTATACTAGGTTTTGATCATGTTCTATCCACCAATATCACTTATACATGATATAATCATTCACTCTTAGTGACTTGAGCATGATCATAATAATACTTTCATCATTTATGGCTTAGGTTTCCAGTTGGCTAATCAAGGCTTTCATCAATACAACATTACAATTGTATATAATTATCTTCTCAGTATCTCTTACTAACTAGGAGATATTATTCATTGACTATACCTACTTGATCTAATAGGATTACTCCTTGGTAACTATCTTCAATGTTCATCCATATAATCTTCTTTCCTACCATAAAATTATATCTTCCAGATAACTCTTCTATCCATTCAGGAGTGAGTTAATTCCATCAATTATCATATTGATCTTATTCTCTCCCAAAACTCCCATCCTATAGATGATATCTAAAACTAGCATTACCACTTACCTCTTCTTACTTCCGTCTTTATAGGTTTAAATTGATTGTTATGGTAAGAGCAAGAGTTGATAGATCAAGAATTGATAGGTTAAGAATTGGTGCATCAATAGTTGATAAGCTAAGAATTGATGAATCAATAGTTGATTACTCAAGATTGATGAACAACAGATATTAGAGCAAGATTCAATAGAGATGATAAGGATTGATATGGAAATAAAAATATGTGGTGAATGATCTTGAGTTGGTTTCCTTCCTACTCCACATAACTGAAGAGTTAAGGTGAAGTACTACCATGATCCTCATGGTAGAAGCATATAAGAATAAGATAGGTCAAGATATAATTATTAAATTCTTGTTACTTGAGTTATATTCATAAATTGGTATTTATAGTTTGTTGTGATGAATACAATGGAATGATCACTTAAGGATATAATATTAATAATTAAATATTGTGTTGTGGTTTATTTCTATTACATTTGATCTACCCTTAGATCAAATCATCTTTACCCAAATTAAGGTTTTAGAAAAGGTCATATTGAAACTTATCACAGTTAACTTGATGATCTACTTCAGTTCCACCAAGTTAAGAGAAACTTAAATAACTTTGACAAGTTTTGTTCAAAAGCGCGAAAATTATTCGGATTTTCTATGCATGAATGCAATGCACACATCTGGGTTCAGCTTATTTCTAAGCTCTAATGCTGGGATGTTACAGACTCTCCCCCTTAAAATAAACTTCGTCCCCAAAGTTCGTCTACTCTCACGTTTCGGAATAAGAAATTGACTTGTATTGGTTACAACATTTCTCAACTCCATGGTAACCTCAAAATGGGAATAATTGTAGTATCCCATATCCAAATTCTTTCCTTGAATTCTCATCACACTTGACAATCTCCAACTATTTGTCTCTAATACTCCAAAGTTCCTTTTACTTTAGTCCATTAGGAATATGTTCTTATTACAAACTCCTTAATCTGGGATCTCTTCTTTAGTTGATTTCCCTGATTAGGTATTCTATTCCAACTCCTTCAGTTGATCATCAAACTTCCTTACTATATTATATAAGGTCTAGGAAGTCTCACTAAAATAGTTTTTTAATTTATATTAGCCAATAGTTGTGGTCAAAAGACTAATCTTTGATTTATCATTGTATGAGTTGTTCTGTTAGTCCTTCCGAAGATTGGATTTGAATTCATTTAGTCCATACCCATCGGAATTTCTTGTTTCTCTATACATATCCAATTGGATGTGTGTTATTACTTCTTAAGGATTACTTAAGAATTGTTTCCTTTAGAATTATTCTATTAGGGTTAATCTATTTTATCACCTTTAATATTTTACCTTGTCAAGCCTTAGATGATCTTTTGTTATTACCTACAATACTTCTTCAACTTCCATTTATTAATTACTTTAAGGTTTTAATTCTACTATCTTGAAATGAACTTCTGTATTTCATCTAGACACACTTCTAAGAGTACTTTTATAATGATGACTTATTTTAACCTTATGATAATAAGGATTAGTGTTTTCATAGGTTATTACTTCTTCTCCAACCTTTACTTGAAAAATTATATAGCAATTCTATCATTTTATTGTTTACTCTCCCCCTTAGGGTTTACTAATGGTCTCTAAATTGCTTATATAGTAACCATTGGCTCTGTAACTAGGATATTGGTCTCTATCCAGCTTATACTTTACCTCTATAAGGTTTCATGAAAGAGCATACGGTATACCCACACAATTGTGGATCCCCATAGTGAATTTTCAACATTATTGGGCTTACTTATCGTTTGGACATTCTCTCTTTGGTAGGCCTGATTCCGTGAAACGTCTCGAAAGACGGTTGCCTAAATTTTTTATACCCATTTATGTCTTACTTAACTTAGGCAAAGTTTTATGCTCTTTATGCAATACTAAGATGATATGGTAAACTAAGTTAACCAATTATCAGCTGCGGACCAAATACCAGTTGCGGACCATCTTGGGTGTATGTATGTAAGATCCCTCCTTTGTAAAGGAAAAGGATCCCTGTGATTGCAATGCTAGTCCCTGGATCATTGCTAGCATCCACAGTTTAAGATGAAGTACACAGATACAAAGGTCATTCATTACATCCATTCCAGAGTTTAAACATAGTATTTACAACTCAAGGCCATAGGCCTAATACAAGAGTTTGAATAAGTAAATAAATATAAGTCTTCATCTTCATGTGCCACAGGCAAACATGTTGAGTGAAGACTCATGACACCTAATCCTCATCAGAGTAACCTGCAACATCACAAGTTACAGCCACAGTGGATCAATACTTTGGAATAGTATTGGCAAGTGATACCTTAGTAAAATTTAGGTGGACTATATTACTATATGAAATTTGGCTAAGTGTAGCTTGGCTTGCTTTTCTCAAAATAGGTTTTTCCTATTAGTTGAAATCACTAAGTTTTTCTTTGTCAAAACTTTTCCCAAGAAACCATCAATAGACGTTGAGGTCCTTCACCCTTGTTCACGCACAAGTTTTGACTTAGAAGTTGGAATGATGAGATTCTTGATAGCTTCCATGCCTTGATGCTCAAGTTGTCCATTGCCATGGACTTGGCTAAGTACTTAGATTTTTCCATCTGCAGAGGTTGTGCACTTTCCCCACCAGACTTGGTTTCCCAAGACAGGACCTTTCAGAAGCCTTTCCTTAGACCAAATGGAAGCGCTCCAACCTATCATTCCCACTACCACCAACTGTCCAAATGGCTAAGTTCTAGCAACCTATGTGATCCAGGCAGAGCCCATATTGCCAAGTGGCTGCACTAGAAGCTTCTCAACACTTGGCCTCTAAAATCCCTTTGTTCCTGGGTGGCTTTCCACAAGTGAGATACACAAGGTAAACCATAGCCATGGGACTTGTGTAACCACCAATCAAGTCCCTTTCCACCTAGGTGATTCATTGACTTAGTTGTTTTATTAAGAAAAACGTAAGTCCAAAGACTTAGAAATTGTCACATCCCAAGATTTTCCAAATCTTGTAATGTGAAAATAAATGAATAAAATAAAACTTTGTTTGATTTTCAGAGCCAGAAGAAACTTTTGAATTCAATTGGAGCTTCAAACCCATTTGAATTAAATAAAATCCCAAAGGGATTCATAAAGATAAACTTTTATTAAAGGAAAATAAAAATATTTAATTCTATTTTGGATCTCTTAATAAAAGATTTGGTAATCAAAAGAAAAGATGGATTTATAAATAAAGATTATTTTATAAAGCCAAATTAAAACTTGGCCAAGCTTTTGAATTAAAACATTTTATTCTAAATAAAATAGCAAAGGTTTAGTTAAAATTAATAAAGGATTGCTTAAATAAAATAATAAGGGAATTAATATCCAAACTCTTTTAAAATAAAAGGTCTTACCAATTTAATTGAAACATCAAAACTTATTAAATTATTTAAAATAAGTTTTTCAAATGTTTGATATTCACAAATAAAACCTACTAAAGTGTTTTGGCTTTATTTTAGATTTTAAAATAAACATTCTCAATAAAACAAACCCTAGTTGATTTAATAATGAAAGTCTATTATATTTAATTAATAATGGACTCTAAAATAAAATGTTATTTTGTTTTAAAACAAGTTTCCAAGTATTTAATATTTCCAAATTAAACCTACTAATTTGGTTTTGAAAATATTTAGGTTTCAAATAAAGATTTTATTAATAAAAATCAAACCCTATTTTGATTTAATAACTAAGTTCCATTTTATTTAATTATTAATGGACCCTAAAGTAAAAGGATTATTTTATTTTAAACAAGTTTTCCAAATATTCTTTATCTCCAAATAAAACCTACTGTTTGGGTTTTGAAAACATTTTGGATTTTAAATGAAGATTTTATTAAATAAAACAAACCCTATTTTATTAAATAACTAATGATCCATTTATTTAATTAATAAATGAAACCTAAAAAGATTTAAAATAATATTTTATTTTAAAATGTGATTTATGATGTTAAGCAGAACCAAATTCATATTTGAAAAGCTTGATGATTGTTTGAATCTTTTTGAATGTGTTTGGTTGTTTGAATTTCAAAACAGAAAAAGAATTAGAAAAGAATAAAACAAATAGACAGAAAAAAAATAGAGGAAACAGACCAGCCCAACAAGGCCCAGCCCAAACAGCCCAACAACCCATCTGCCCTCCTCCCCGAACCGTTTTCTTTTCCACTCAGAACCGCACCCACCCAGCAACCGACAAGTGGACCTTCCCTCGATTCTTTTCCCCACTGACCAGTGGACCCCTTTCCACTGTTCTCCTTCTCCACCCCGCGACTGCTTCTTCCTCCTCTCGTCGCCGTTGCCAGCATTGAATCGCGGCATCAATACGCCTTAACGCAGCCACCATAACTCGCCGCGATCAAGCACCTTAAAGCGCCAGCCTCCCCTCTCCCGTTTCCCCCAGACCACTCCCTCTCTCTGCCCCCAGGCTGGACCAATTGCGCCGCACACTGCCACTGTCAGATGATGCTCCGGTGACGATTCCGGCGAAACCAGACCTCCCCTTCTTCATTGACCAAGCTCACAGCTCCCCCACAACCAGATGCATCTCCCAGCATCCTCCTCTCAACCGCGGGCGTCCCATAGCGTCGGCTACATCAAGCTTTCGAACGCCGCCGCGTCTGCCATTCTCCGACGAGCTCCTCCGGTAACTCCAGACCACCCCGACCCCTCTCGTTCACGCACACACCTTCTTCGTGTCCTTGCGCTCCTGACCGTGTGCCTCGTTTGTCTCCGGGTGATTCCTAGCGTCGTCCTCGACCTCGACCGCGCGCGTCCGTCGCCAGTACCAACTCCGGCGAGCAATCGCAGCTGCTCCCTAGCGCCCCTCGACGGACAAGTGCCACGTTGAGCATCAGCGAGCGTCAGCGAATCCGGTGAGCATCTCCACACCCTCCTTTGCTTCCTGTACCGCCGGCGCCGCCGTGAAACAGAGTCGCCGCCGCCAGCAGCCGTCGCAGCGCCGCCCGTCTATGGTCGAGCACCCCACAGCCGTTAGATCTAGATCGGACGCACTGGACATAATCACTTAACGCGAAGAGGTATGTCCTCTGGACCGCACGATTTGAGTTAGATCCAACGCGCCACAGCCGCGATCCACACCGAACCGGTACCATCCAATCAGAGTGTGCCGCGTGTCCCTTATTCATTTTAAAAACAGATTTTAAAACAGAAATATTTGCAAACTTCAAACCTTTGTAACTTTCAAACCACACATCCAAATTTGACAAATTTTATATCAATGAAATCAGGAGAACAAGCCCTAGCCAACCATGGCCTTAGTTTAGCAAATAGTATTTGTTATCTTGTTTGAATTTGCAGAAACATTTGTGTACTTGTTTAGGGTATAAAAATTGTTTAAAAATGAGTTTTGAATTAAAACCTTTGCAAAATGGTTTGTTGTGACCTTACTGACCCTAGGAACCAACCATTGATGTTAGAAATGATTTTTGTAAGATTTAGGTTAGATTATTTGACTTAGTCATTTTCTAGCCAAATAAAAAGAATGGTTTTTGTTATAAAAATGTTTATGAAAAGAAAACTTCAAGGAAATGTTTTGGACCAAACCTACTGACCAAAAACACCAAGTTTTGCAATAGCAACTCATTTGGTGAACCCTATAGGCTAATGCCTTAATAAAAATATTTCTACACCACATAAAATAACACTTTGTTTTGAAAATAGTTTTTAAAGTGAAACCTTTTGCAAATGACTTGGCCACTTTAGGAAATGACCATTAGATGTACCCAAATGTCTATGACCCACTAGGAACCACTTTTTCAAACAAAACAAAGCTTGGCATGCTTGCATGCATTTCTTTGACTTTGTTATTTATGTGTGTTGTTTTGCTTGATTGGTAGATTGAGTTTGTGCCTTGCTTGATTGATTTGTAGTGACTTGAAGAGTGTGATTGTTGCAAAGATCAAGAAGTGAACCTATACTCTACCAAAAAGGCAAGTGATGCTTCATACTTTCTATCCCAATACTTTTATTATGCATTAGTGATTTTGCTAAGTAAACTTGCATGGATTTTGCTAAGTATAGATCTTGCTATAGGAATACCTAGTAGATGAATCCTTAGTAGGATTTTCCTAAGTTAGAGATTCCTACTACTACCAAGCTTAGCCTAGCTAATAGAAAACATGGGTGGAATATATATTCACACTATGGAAAAATATTCTAAGTCTGAGGACTTAAGTTTTGTTTAATAAAACAACTAAGTTAATGAATCACCTGGGTGGAATGGGCTTGCTTGGTGGAGAATGGTTGAGTGGTTCACAATGCCATAGGCTTGGATTGTGTATCTCACTTGTGGAATGCCACCCAGGAACAAAGGGATTTGAGATGTCAAATGTTGAGAAGCTTCAAGTGCAACCACTTGGCAATATGGGCTCTGCCATGATCATATAGGTTGCAAGAACTTAGCCATATGGACAGTGGGTGGTAGTGTTTGATAGGATGGAGCGCGTCCATTTTGGTCTAAGGGAAGGCTTCTGAAAGATTTTGTCTTGGGAAACCAAGTCTTGTGGGTAAAGTGCACCACCTCTGCAGAGTGTAAAACCTAAGTACTTAGCCATGTCCCTGGTAAAGGACAATTTGAGCATCAAGACATGGAAGCAATCAAGAATCTCATCATTCAAATTTCTAAATTAAAATCTTGTGGTTTGAACAAGGGTTGTTTGAATTCTTCAATCATTTATGGAGAGATGGCTTGGTACAAGGATCTTGAAATCTTTGATTGAGAAAAATGATTTTGTCAAAGCAAAAACTTAGTATTTTCAAAAGTTAAGGAAAAATCTATTTTAAGCAATGCAAGCCTCAACTCCACTTAGCCAAATGCATGTAGATGATAGATTCCACTATACTACCATAGTATCACTTGCCAATACAATTCCAATGTATTGACCCTTTGTGGCTGTAACTTGTATGTTGCAGGTTTGATTGATTTTAATGAAGATTGATTGTTTAGGATTACAAAGTCTACAACCAACATCTGCCTGTGGCACTTTGAAGATGAAGGACCCATGACTATATTTATTCCGCTGCAACGTAATGTAATAGCCTAATGAGCTATGTTTGATGTAATAAAATTATGTTATTCCTGATTATAAAGTTATATTATGACCCTTGTTTCTTGATATTACATCTAAACTGTGGATGCTAGCTATTGATCTAGGGACTAGCATTGTAAAACACAGGAGGGATCAATCTTATCTAAGATTGGGACCCCTACAGAAATATTTTCATCATAGCATGTATATTTCACCAACCCTTGTTTTCTACTAGCTAGGATAAGCATGGCATAGATAGTAACCTTAACTTAGATAATTTCCTAGCAATTCTACAACTACTCAGGATTTCCCAACATGGCATTTGGCAAAAATAGTAACATGGAAGACTTAGCAAAATATTTCTAATGCTTAGTATAAAATATAGGGATGGAAATATTCATGAAGTACCACTTGCCTTGGTAGTTGGGAGAGTAGCACTCTTCACAATCACAATCACTAGCACCAAAGTCTACACAAGAATATAACCACAATCACATACAAGTCAAATACAAGCAAAAATATATATGCATGCATGCAAGATGCTCAGTGATGATTTTTGAAACTCAACCAAGCAAGTGCATAGTACGGAATCATAAACAAGTCAAGAACTTGCTAAACCAAGTTTATTTGTCACTAAAACAATTTCCTAAAAAATTCAAATACTCAAAATAGTCCTAAACAAGTTTCTGTAAATAAAATCATTTTAGCAGAAGCTAAACATTAAACACATTGCATAAACAGAAAGGGCTTGATCTCCTGATTCCAAGGGTATAAAATTTGTCAAATTCTAATGTGTGGATCAAAAGTTATAGCTAAATCAAATTTGGATATAAATCTGATTTCAAATTCTGTTTTTAAACAAACCCTAGCCACGCGTCTGTTTCCTATTGGACTGTACCGGTTCGGGTGGATCGATCGACGCAGATCGTTGGATTTAAGTGAACGTGCACGGTTCAGATCTAACGTACCGCTTCGTTTAAGTGATTCTATTACACGCGTTGGATCTAGATCCAACGACGCTTGATCAAACGACCAAGTTCTGGCGGCGCGCGGCGACGGCGAGCGGCGGAGCGGCGGAGCGCTCTGCCAGTGGAGGTGCCGGCATTCTAGGTCGCCCGGGGAGGGGAGAGTGTGCTCACCAGAATCGCAGTGACGAGGCGAAGCTCAACGTGGCGGTGGCTTGTCAAGGGGCGCGCTGTAGTGGCCGTGGGATCTCGTCGGAGTGGATGACAGGGTCGGGCTCTGGTGGACGGCGACGTTGGCAACGTTCTGCTTCACCCTAACGCAAACGGAGGGCATCAGTGTGTGCGCATAGGTCAAGCGAACAAGTTAGCGTCAAAGAGGAGGCACGGGGTGGTCGGATTTTACCTTAATCACTCGTCGGAGTTGGAGACGGCGTCGGTTTCTCACGGTGCTCATCGAAGACGAAGCTCTGGATCACAAACAGACGGGCAAACAGGATCAGGAGGTGCGCAAGGAAGTTGCAAAGCTGCTCTTATGAACCAGAGAGGAAGGAGCGCACGAGGTTTACCAGAATTGATCGCCGGAGTAGGCTCTGTCTGCGGCGGCGCGAGAGCGAATACTGGCAGCCTGGTGGCGAGAATGGTGTGCAGTGTGGGGGAAAATGGCCGCGAGGGGGAGAGGTTCTTATAGCCGGAGCGGGGCGTGGAGTTACTCGCGGAATCAAGGGGATTTAACGCGGCAGTGACTGCGGCGAGTAACGGCGGCGAGAGTGGCGCAGGCGCGCGTGATTGACGAAGACGACGACGAGGTCACGAGTCCAATTGTCAGCGAAATAAACAGAAGGGAGGTAGGGTCTGGGTGTCAGTGGCTCGCTGGGTGCGTCTGCGCGTGAGAGAGGGAGAGAGGGGACCCGGGTGGGTTGGTTGGGCTGCTTCTGTTGATGGGCCAGATTAAAAGCGCTGGCCCTTTTCCTTTTCTTTAACCCTTTTCTTTTTCTAATTTGATTTTCTGGAATGATTTTCAAATGAATTCAAACTCTATTTGAATTAAAATCTTTTTAGGGTTTTTGTAGTGTGCAACAGTCACAATTCTAGGCATAAAACCATGTGGTCACTTTGAATTGGCTTGATCATTTTTGGGAAGACAAAATAACAGTGACATAGCACTTGGTTTGCAAATGTTGGAAAGTGGTTTTGAAACCATTTTTCTTTTGTAAAATTTTGTTTAAACTCTACACTCAATCCAATCAACAAGGGAAACAAACAAACTTGGTTTAAAACATTCAAGCTCTCAAATGGGGATGGCCATTTGATTTAAGTTTGCTCACATAAAATGATAGCACTATGTGCTTCTGTTTTCTTGAGTTTGGTTTGAAATTTATTTCAAACTATATGCATGCATGAATGATATGCAATCTTTGAAATCATGATTTTAGGGATGTTACAAATCTAACCCCCTTAAGGTGAATCTCGCCCTTGAGATTCGGATTGGCTAGCAAATAGGTGAGGGTGGTCTTTCCGAAGATCGTCTTCTCTTTCCCATGTTGCTTCCTCTTCGGAATGATGATTCCACTGCACTTTGCAAAACTTGATAGTCTTAGTCCTGGTGACTCTTTCTGCAGTCTCAAGAATTTTGATAGGTTTCTCTTCATAAGTGAGATCACTTTCTAGTTGAACCTCTTCCAAAGGTATAGTATCCTTCAAAGAAGTTTCTTCCATTTCTGGATGACATTTCTTAAGCTGACTCACATGAAACACATTATGGACAGCTGACAGAGATTTTGGCAGTTCAATTTCATAGGCAACTTCTCCTTTGCGACACAGAATCTTGAATGGCCCAACATATCTTGGTGCCAATTTTCCTTTGACTCCAAATCTCTTCACTCCACGAAGTGGTGACACTCTAAGATAGGCTCTATCACCAACTTCGTAGGTGACTTCTCTAAGCTTAGGATCTGCGTAGCTTTTCTGTCGGGACTGTGCTATCTTCAACCTGTACTTAACCAACTTGACCTTCTCTTCGGCCTCTTTGATAAGATCTGGCCCGAATAAACTTCTTTCTCCCACACCATTCCATAACAATGCTGGCTTGATAGCTGTTGTTATAAGAAAATTCTGCATAAGGCAGACTTTCATCCCAACTGGCTCCATAGTCTAGGGCACATGCCCTCAACATGTCTTCAAGAATCTGAATAGTCCTTTCTGTTTGTCCATCGGTTTGAGGATGAAAAGCAGTACTGAATTCCAACCTCGTTCCCAATGACTCATGTAACTGTCTCCAAAAATGAGAAGTGAATTGAGTTCCCCTATCCGACACAATACTCTTGGGCACTCCATGTAGACATACAATTCTACTCATGTAGATTTTGGCTAACTTAGCACTTGTATAGGTTGTCTTCACGGGTATGAAATGAGCCACTTTAGTTAGGCGATCCACTACTACCCAAATAGAATCGTATCCTGACCGGGTCCTTGGTAATCCGGTAATGAAATCCATACCAATCTTGTCCCACTTCCAATCAGGAATAGGTAGTGGTTGAAGCAACCCTGCTGGTTTCTGATGCTCCGCTTTCACTCTACTACACACATCACACAAAGCAATATGTTCAGAGATGTCCTTCTTGAGATTATTCCACCAAAATCTTTCTTTCATGTCCATGTACATTTTGGTGTTACCCGGGTGAATGGAATACGAAGAGTTGTGTGCTTCCTGCAAAATCAGTTTCCGCAACTCCGGGTCTTGTGGAACACAGATACGTTTCCCATGCCATAAAGTACCCTGTTCGTCTTCATGGAACCCTTTGGCTTTTCCTTTGCCAATCTATTCTTTAATCTCTTCGATTTCTTTATCAATCTTCTGGGCTTCTTTGATCTTGTCCAACAAAGTGGGTTGAACATCCAAAGACATGAGATGTCCTTCAGGCACAATATCCAATCTGAGTTTTCTAAATTGGGTATACAGATCATCTGGCAATTCTCCTTTGTTAAGGCCATTCACAAATACCTTACGACTTAGAGAATCTGCTACAACATTTTCTTTACCGGGGTGGTACTGCAAACTTAAGTCATAGTCCTTGATAAGTTCTAGCCATCTTCTTTGTCTCATATTGATTTCCTTCTGAGTGAAGATATAATTCAAACTTTTGTGATCTGTGAACACTTCACAACGCTTTCCCAAAAGATAGTGTCTCCATGTTTTGAGTGCATGGACAACAGAGGCTAACTCTAAATCATGAGTAGGATAGTTTACCTCATGAGTTTTGAGTTGTCTCGAGGCATAATCCACAACTTTACCGTCTTGCATAAGTACGGCACCCAAACCCTGATGAGATGCATCACAATATACTTGGAAATCTTTTTCCAAATCTGGCAGACACAAGACTGGTGCTGTCACAAGTCTCTTCTTCAACTCTTGAAAGCTGAGTTCACAACCTTCAGACCAAGCAAACTTCTTATCTTTCTTTAACAATTCTGTCATGGGCTTAGCTACCTTAGAGAAATTCTCAATGAACCTTCTGTAGTAACCTGCTAAGCCAAGGAAACTACGAACTTCTTTCACGGACTTGGGAGATTCCCATTCAGTCACAGCTGAAACTTTAGCAGGATCAACTGCTACACCATCCTTTGTCATAACATGACCAAGAAAACCAACTTCCTCTAACCAGAACTCACACTTGCTGAATTTAGCATAAAGTTTATCTCTCTCAACTTCTCAAGTATCAATCGTAAGTGTCATTCATGTTCTTCTTTGCTCTTGGAGTAGACTAAGATGTCATCGATGAAAACGACAACAAATTTGTCAAGGAATTCCATGAACACCTTGTTCATCATATTCATGAAGTATGCTGGAGCATTCGTCAAGCCAAAAGGCATTATGGTATACTCATACAATACATACCTTGTAGTGAATGCTTTTTTAGGTATGTCTTGTTCCCTTATCTTGAGTTGAAAATAGCCTGACCTTAGATCAATCTTTGAGAACACACATGCTCCTTCAAGCTGATCAAACAAGTCATTGATTCTAGGCAAAGGATACTTGTTCTTGATAGTTACCTCGTTGAGTGAGCGGTAATCTATGCATAACCTTTGACTTCTATCTTTCTTCTCCACAAACAAGACTGGGGCTCCCCAAGATGAAGAACTTGGTTGAATAAATCCTTTCTGCAACTGTTCTCCAAGTTGCTTCTTGAGTTCTTTCAGTTCATCAACTGACATTTTATATGGTCTCTTTGCTGTTGGTCCAGACCCTGGTACCAAATCTATCAGAAACTCCACATCTCTATCTGGTGGCATTCCCGGCAGTTCTTCCGGAAACACATCTGGATACTCCCTCACAATTGGCACACTGTCCATGCTAACCCCCTTAAGAGATTTTAGCTTACTTCCTTTAGATTCAAAGTTGGACTTGAATTTAATCCGCTTTCTTTCCGGGGTTGTGAGTGCAACAATACGATTAGCACAATCCAGTACTCCTTCATACATAGCCATCCAATCCATTCCCAATATTACGTCCAGTCCTTGGGAATCTAGGATTATCAGACTCACTGGAAATTTATGTTTTCCAAACTCTATTACTAGATCCCGGCATCCAAGACTTACTATCATATCTCCACCCGGAGAAATAACTTTTATTGGACACCCAATGTTTTCAGTTGGAAACCCATTTCTATCAACAAATTCTTTTGATATGAATGAATGCGATGCTCCAGTATCAAAAAGAACAAATGCTGGAATAGAATTGAGTCTGAACTTACCAGCAACAGCATCAGGCTTCTCATAGACCTCCTCCACACTGATGTGGTTCACCTGTCCTTTCTGGAAAGGATTGGGCTTGATAGGTCCTTCAACTTTCTTTTCAGGGCACTCATTTGCATAATGCCCCATCTTCTTGCATTTGAAGCATTCTACCTGACTGATGTCTCTCTTAACAGGCTGACTTCCACTTACATTACCACTGTGGTGGCTCTTATGTCCACTCTTGTGGTTCTTGTACTTGTCATTGTCATGACTACGGTGATGCTTGTTGTCATGACGGTTGTGGTTGTGGTGCTTGTTGAATTTCCCATGCTTGTGGGATCCTTAGCTTCCGCTGTCATCATAATGAGATCGTTTGTGAGACGATCCCGAGCTGTGCTTGTCGGAGTGCTTTCTTTTTCTACTCTCAACTTGCTTTATTTTGTTCTCAAAAATAGCAGCCTTGTCACAGAGCGACTGATAAGTGGGAACATATGCCACAGCCAACTGCAGATTCAGCTCATCATTCAAGCCTTCCAGAAATTTTTCCTTTCTCTTGGCATCGATGTCAACTTCATCCGGTGCATAACGCGCCAGATTGTTGAACTCTTCAATGTATTCAGCCACGCTGCGGTGGCGCTGCTTCAGATTGTGGAACTCTTTCTTTTTCAGACTCATCACTCTTGATGAGATATGAGCAGTGCGAAAGCCATCCTCAAAGATAGCCCATGTCACTTAATCTATGGGAGTGGTGATCTGGAAGTTGTCCCACCAAGTGGCAGCTGGCCCTTCCAGCAGATGTGCTGCAAATCTAACCTTTTCAGCATCCGTGCAGCCCACGGTTACCAAGTCCTTGTTTACTGAGCGTAACCAATCATTGGCCACCATGGGATCAGTCGTTCCTGAGAACTTTGCTGGCCTCAGTCTCAAGAATCTGGTAAGCATATCAAAGCCCGAAGGGTTGTTGTTGTTGTTATTGTTGTTATTGTTGTTTTTGTTGTTGTTGTTGTTGTTGTTGTTGTTATTTTGGTTCTGGATGAACGTCGTCATCATCTACATTAGCTGAGTTTGAGAAGTCATCATTTACTGCATTTCTGGAGTGATGTTGTTGTTGGGGTTGGGGTTTGCACGACGGGGAGGCATCTGTGGTTTGTTCAAATAGAGATAAGAATAAGATACCCATATATGCTTTCATGCACATTACATCACATAAGCAAACACAAGCATGCAACACAAGATAAAAGTTCAAAAACAAGATAACAAGTTCACAAAGTAAAACACACAAGTAGCAAGCCATCCACATGTCGGATGGTCAAATAACAAGTTCTCAAATAACAAGTATGATAATAAAAGATAAACGAGTAGTCAAGTCTACTCATGGGCATCAATATCCTCCTCGACAAAGGTAAGACCTGTGTTCTCCATTGCGGTCTTGTTCTCCTCAATGCTAGTGGTCAAGGTCTCTATCTTGGCCTTGAGAGACCTCTTCTGGGAACGAAGCCTCTCTATCACCGACTGCTGTTGCTCTAGATCGAAGTCCTTGGACTGCAGTTCTTCAGTCATGTCCCGGATCTTCTTGTTCCTATCCTGGACACGCTTCTCCTGACTCTTGAACTTCCTGTCCTGGGTCTCGAACTTCGCCTCCATTTCCTTGACTATCTCGTCCTGCTGCGCGAAGAGCTTTTCCTTCTCGCGAAGCTGCACCTGGAGCTCATCATTGCTGAGCATGACATTGGTCCTGTCCATGTCCACGTGCCTAATGAGAAACTCTAAGTCCTGGAGGTACAGGCGTATCGGCTCTGCTGCGTCCCTCGTATCGTCCTCGGAGTCGATGGACTCTCCGTCCTCATCACGTCTTCCGAAGACGTGCAAGTGGGTACCTCTAACCTGTCGAGAGTGTCGCCCTAGCAGACGTCCTATCAGATCCTGCATCACCACCTCAAGGCCTCTCTCCCTGTCATCGTGCATAAGCTTGAAGACGATGGCCTCCGTAGTAGGCTCAGTTTAGCGTCCGGGCTGGTTCACCTTGAAGCCCCAGAGGTCCTTCCTCTCAAACTTGGTGAGGGGATGCACCATGATGGTGGGAAGAGGGAGATTGAGCAAAGTGGTAAGCTCAACGATACGAGGACCAAAGCGGGTAACCTGGAACTCCTCAACAGTGCTGATGGTAATAGGCATCTATTTATAAGATAGAAAAGTTAGAACAACACAAATCAAGATAAAACAAAAGACATAACACCACATACATATCCTTGGGAAGCAAAACACACAAGCCATGCATACATGAAACCATTACAACAACCAAGGTTCAATCTTATTTTAAAGCAACATTTTGGAAAATAAGGTGATATGTGGTGGTCCAACTAACGAAGTACGTTTACAATCCTATCTCATTGGATCTGTTGGCTAACACAATGTTTCTAGAAGCAATCAGCCTATCTTGCTCACATGATTCCATCACTAAGTCTATAATAACTCCTCTTAAGGTTTGGTTGGTAGCTTCCAACTCTTGGGTATGTTCGTTCTCTTTCCTTAGATCATTTTGGAGGCTGAGCATTCTGCACTTGACTCTATCACCAAGTTCTTTGATGGTCTTCCAAGCTGCATCCCTTGCTGATTCAAAGAATGTAGGGTGCACCACTGAATTGGTGAACATGCAGAATCCTTTTTCCTGATGGTTGTCTTCCTTGTTTTTATACAAGTGAAGTTGCACCCACCAGTATTCCACTCCTTCATCCATCACTGTAAAACCTTTGTACACAGCTGCACCTTGTATCTCCAATGCAACCATGAGGTCCTTGAGAGCCTTGGGGAATTCTGTCTCACACTCCAAAGTCATTGTCATGAGTGGTCCTTTACTTACGGCTTCGTTGATGGAGTTCATCTACAAATAGAGATGAGAGAGAAGATTAGAAAAGTTTACGAGAAGAATAGAGAAGTGTAGAAGTAGTTGAAAAAATTTCCTTAGTGGTCTCCAATCCTAGGGTCATAATCCTACAGGCAACACAGTTCTCTGATACCATCTGTAAGATCCCTCCTTTGTAAAGGAAAAGGATCCATGTGATTGCAATGCTAGTCCCTGGATCATTTCTAGCATCCACAGTTTAAGATGAAGTACACAGATACAAAGGTCATTCATTACATCCATTCCAGAGTTTAAACATAGTCTTTACAACTCAAGGCCATAGGCCTAATACAAGAGTTTGAATAAGTAAATAAATATAAGTCTTCATCTTCATGTGCCACAGGCAAATATGTTGAGTGTAGACTCATGACACCTAATCCTCATCAGAGTAACCTGCAACATCACAAGTTACAGCCACAGTGGGTCAATACTTTGGAATAGTATTGGCAAGTGATACCTTAGTAAAATTTAGGTGGACTATATTACTATATGCAATTTGGCTAAGTGTAGCTTGGCTTGCTTTGCTCAAAATAGGTTTTTCCTATTAGTTGAAATCACTAAGTTTTTCTTTGTCAAAACTTTTCCCAAGAAACCATCAATAGACATTGAGGTCCTTCACCCTTGTTCACCCACAAGTTTTTACTTAGAAGTTGGAATGATGAGATTCTTGATAGCTTCCATGCCTTGATGCTCAAGTTGTCCATTGCCATGGACTTGGCTAAGTACTTAGATTTTTCCATCTGCAGAGGTTGTGCACTTTCCCCACCAGACTTGGTTTCCCAAGACAGGACCTTTCAGAAGCCTTTCCTTAGACCAAATGGACGCGCTCCAACCTATCATTCCCACTACCACCAACTATCCAAATGGCTAAGTTCTAGCAACCTATGTGATCCAGGAAGAGCCCATATTGCCAAGTGGCTGCACTAGAAGCTTCTCAACACTTGGCCTCTAAAATCCCTTTGTTCCTGGGTGGCTTTCCACAAGTGAGATACACAAGGTAAACCATAGCCATGGGCCTTGTGTAACCACTCAACCAAAAACCACCAATCAAGTCCCTTTCCACCCAAGTGATTCATTGACTTAGTTGTTTTATTAAGAAAAACGTAAGTCCAAAGACTTAGAAATATTTTCATCATAGCATGTATATTTCACAACCCTTGTTTGCTACTAGCTAGGCTAAGCATGGCATAGATAGTAACCTTAACTTAGATAATTTCCTAGAAATTCTACAACTACTCAGGATTTCCCAACATGGCATTTGGCAAAAATAGTAACATGCAAGACTTAGCAAAATATTTCTAATGCTTAGTATAAAATATAGGGATGGAAATATTCATGAAGTACCACTTGCCTTGGGAGTTGGGAGAGTAGCACTCTTCACAATCACAATCACTAGCACCAAAGTCTACACAAGACTATAACCACAATCACATACAAGTCATATACAAGCAAAAATATATATGCATGCATGCAAGATGCTAAGTGATGATTTTTGAAACTCAACCAAGCAAGTGATAGTATTGAATCATAAACAAGTCAAGAACTTGCTAAACCAAGTTTATTTGTCACTAAAACAATTTCCTAAACAATTCAAATACTCAAAATAGTCCTAAACAAGTTTCTGTAAATAAAATCATTTTAACAGAAGCTAAACATTAAACACATTGCATAAACAGAAAGGGCTTGATCTCTTGATTCCAACGGTATAAAATTTGTCAAATTCTAACGTGTGGATCAAAAGTTATAGCTAAATCAAATTTGGATATAAATCTGATTTCAAATTCTGTTTTTAAACAAACCCTAGCCACGCGTCTGTTTCCTATTGGCCCGTACCGGTTCGGGCGGATCGATCTACGCAGATCGTTGGATTTAAGTGAACGTGCACGGTTCAGATCTAACGTACCGCTTCGTTTAAGTGATTCTATTACACGCGTTGGATCTAGATCCAACGGTGATCAAACGACCAAGTTCTGGCGGCGCGCGGCGACGGCGAGCGGCGGAGCGCTCTGCCAGTGGTGGTGCCGGCGTTCTAGGTCGCCCGGGTAGGGAAGAGTGTGCTCACCAGAATCGCAGTGACGAGGCGAAGCTCAACGTGGCGGTGGCTTGTCAAGGGGCGCGCTGTAGTGGCCGTGGGATCTCGTCGGAGTGGATGACAGGGTCGGGCTCTGGTGGACGGCGACGTTGGCGATGTTCTGCTTCGCCCTAACACAAATGGAGGGCATTAGTGTGTGCGCATAGGTCAGGCGAACAAGTCAGCGTCAAAGAGGAGGCACGGGGCGGTCGGATTTTACCTTAATCACTCGCCGGAGTTGGAGACGCCGTCGGTTGCTCACGGTGCTCGTCGAAGACGAAGCTCTGGATCACAAATAGACGGTCAAAGAGGATCAGGAGGTGCGCAAGGAAGTTGCGAAGCTGCTCGTATGAACTAGAGAGGAAGGGGCGCACGAGGTTTACCAGAATTGATCGCCGGAGTAGGCTCTGTCTGCAGCGGCGCGAGAGCGAATACTGGCAACCTGGTGGCGAGAAGGGTGTGCAGTGTGGGGGAAAATGACCGCGAGGGGGAGAGGTTCTTATAGCCGGAGCGGGGCATGGAGTTACTCGCGGAATCAAGGGGATTTAACGCGCCAGTGACTGTGGGGAGTAACGGCGGCGAGAGCGGCGCAGGCGCGCGTGATTGACGAAGACGACGACGAGGTCACGGGTCCAATTGTCAGCGAAATAAACAGAAGGCAGGTGGGGTCTGGGTGTCAGTGGCTCGCTGGGTGTGTCTGCGCGTGAGAGAGGGAGAGAGGGGACCCGGGTGGGCTGGTTGGGCTGCTTCTGTTGATGGGCCAGATTAAAAGCGCCGGCCCTTTTCCTTTTCTTTAACCCTTTTCTTTTTCTAATTTGATTTTCTGGAATGATTTTCAAATGAATTCAAACTCTATTTGAATTAAAATCTTTTTAGGGTTTTTGCAGTGTGCAACAGTCACAATTCTAGGCATAAAACCATGTGGTCACTTTGAATTGGCTTGATCATTTTTGGGAAGACAAAATAACAGTGACATAGCACTTGGTTTGCAAATGTTGGAAAGTGGTTTTGAAACCATTTTTCTTTTGTAAAATTTTGTTTAAACTCTACACTCAATCCAATCAACAAGGGAAACAAACAAACTTGGTTTAAAACATTCAAGCTCTCAAATGGGGATGGCCATTTGATTTAAGTTTGCTCACATAAAATGATAGCACTATGTGCTTCTGTTTTCTTGAATTTGGTTTGAAATTTATTTCAAAACTATATGCATGCATGAATGATATGCAATCTTTGAAATCATGATTTTAGGGATGTTACAATGTATTACCCTACGGTTTTCCGTCATACTTCTGGCATTCTCTCTGAATTGTCAGAGCTTGAATACCATTTTGTTCCAAAAATTCTTCTTATTACTTATTCATGATACTTCCATGAACTAGATACTATTACTCCATCAACTTATTAGTAACATCACTTACTTTGGGTGAACATAATTTCATCACTTCCTGTTGCTCCATATATTTCCTACATTAATCTTCCTTCTTTTGGCTGACTAGTAATGATCTGAACTTGATCCATCCTTCAAATTGTGTTGATACTCCTTATACTTGCTTCATTCTTCACGTAAATCTTCATCTTTATCTTTGGAACTTGCCACTCCCTTACACGAATTCCCTTTTTCTATCTAGGTCCATAGCATCAAGTAGTAACTGGATGTTTCAACATGCATTAGCACACCAAGTCAAACTTCATGTATAGATCTAGTCAAACAAGAAGATACAAGAACAACAAATAAATCCAAATGTGGTACATATAACACACAATATTCTAAGCCCGAAATATAATAGTTGGGTAAAATATCTCCA
Organism: Avena sativa; assembly: GCA_916181665.1. Classification (NCBI taxonomy): domain Eukaryota; kingdom Viridiplantae; phylum Streptophyta; class Magnoliopsida; order Poales; family Poaceae; genus Avena; species Avena sativa. The sequence continues at coordinate 182,633,839 of OV702281.1, forward strand.
GAATTTCGGCTTAGTTGTGTAGTATATGACGTCTCCTCATATAGATCTACATTGTGATACTTAGCACTTAGGGTCAAACTATTCTTTTCCTCATAACTTACCCAAATTACTCAATTGCAGTTGGATAATTCTAGTCAAAGTGATCTCTAAATAGTTTACACCAATTTAACATTCCCTTTTGGAATGAATAAAATAACCAACCTGTCATTATTTAGTAAATTAACCTCACAAAATCTCTTCAAAGGACTAACCAGATTCTCAAACCAGAGATTATTAGAAATTTATGACACCTATGACTTCTATCATAGTTCTACCAGGTTATTTTCTTACTTCTACCTCAAGATAATTTACTAATTACCTATCAATTATTACACCTACATCATGGTTTCAGAGCTAATTTCACCATGATCTTGTTATGTTCTACCTATTCATCATGCTTTAAGTGCTAATCTAACCATGATTACTTTGTTTCTCATCACACTATCATTAAGTCTTAACATAATTTTCACTTCATCACGTAGAATTCTCAAGTGAATCCCACATGATTACTACTCATTACAATAACATTTATCCTGATGATATTCATCATGTTGACTTTGGTTATCAAGTAACAATAAGATTTTACTACTCTTCTTGAATTCTATGGTTAGGCTACACCATTTAAACTACTCCAATTGACATACTAAAGTTAATTCAACTCTACTGCGACCAATTGGCATTCCTGAAGTATCTTGATGGGTTATATCTCCTTCGGAAGACACTAAATAGCACTTCACTAAGAGAAGATGGATAACTATTCCTGAGAAGGAATGACTTTAGCATCTTGTGATAAAGTTATCCTCAAGTGGATACTCATCACAAGTCATAAGAATATTTGGTTTAGATAAGATGGCTTCTATAGTCACATCCAACCTACAGATCTTCCTAAAAGGGTTTTAATACTAAGGTCAAAGCATATGCTCTGATACCAGCTGCGGTGACCCATCATACCACTTCATAATGTAGTACACTATAGTCATTGACATAACACCAATGAAACACCGTTCACTAGTATTACATCCCTCAGAGTGGTACAACAGAAACTTGAGGGAATCACCTATGTATATGTCTAAACCTATCTTTAAGATGAGACCCACTTGCTATACCATAAGCTAGTTGATTGCACCATAATGTATCTATTTAAACTTGTCCATAAGATAGGACACAACACGCAAGAGCTACCATCTCATAGTCTTGCGATTAATTTTGTTTCTATTGCAATGTGTACTAGATATAAATATTTTAAAGATTATGGACTACCCATAAGCTTAAGGGTGAACCTTAATTTTTTTTAGCTTGTGGATAGCTTCCACTACTTTTTTCCTTATGGACAAGCTTGTGGACAACATAGTGGATGCCTTGAGTGGGTGAGTCTAGCTATGTTTTTCTAGACCCTAGGTCTAGTACAAGACCCATGCCTAAGGGAATAAATTGGCAGGTGTTCTTTATTGTTTTTTCTACTTAGATGAGTGGGTCCCCTATCTGGTCTAAATGGTGGAGGAGATTTTATTTTATTAGAAGCGAGTCTAGTAAATTTCTAGCCACGTCTAATAACGGCTCACGATGTGCTTGCTCTGATGTATGGTCATATGGGCTCACTACCATGGGGCCCCATTATTAGTGTTCTAGTTATATCCTATAGTAGCCAACGAATGTGAGCTCGGACTCCCCTAACTATTTCTTATCCACGAAGCCTCAACGATCGGCTTTGAAGAATGGTTATAAGGGTAGTAGGAGGCGACATTCTCGTCGATAGCGAGGTGCCTATGGTGACTTCATCAAGCTCAAACCCCACCGGATCAGTCTCTAGGCACAATCTTTCGGTGGTGCTCATAGGGGTAGGGTGTGCATTCTTGCGTTCATAGGGGTGAGTGTGTATGCATTTGTGAGCATCTATGTTTTGTAGTGGGTTTTCACAAAGAGAGATAGGGGCCTTTGGTTTCTATTAAGTTTTTCTCTGTTTTACAATAGTACCTACAATGAAAGTTTTGCTGGACCCTAGGTCACTGATGTCTAGGGCATATCGGCTCACTACCATGGGGCCATGTAATTAGTGGTCCAATTATATACTATAGCAACCAGCGAATGTTAGCTCCGACTCCCCTAGACCTTCCTTCTCCATGAAGCCTTGGCTCTCTGCTTTGAAGGATGGTTATGATGGCAGTGGGAGGCGACATTCCCGTCGATATATATTGAGGTGCCTATGGTGACTTCGTCAAACTCAAGCCTCGCAAGATCAGTCTCAAGACACGGTATTTTTGAGGTGCTCATTGGGTAGGGTGTGCGTGTCTGTGTTCATAGGGGTGAGTTTGTGTGGTGATCCAGCATACCACTGCATGATGTAGTACACTTCAATAGATTCCCTACTTGTGCTTGGTAGAGAATAGATTCAGTCAAAGACTTAACTAAATTCTGGTTCTGTCAGTGATAATCTATAGTATACTAGGATTTTTTCTAGCTGGCTTACTAAGGAAAATGATTTGGAATCCCCTCTAAATGTTTATTGGTAGATATGAAAATTCATAGCACTGGTGTGAATTTTATCTGGGTGGAATACTTGTTGAACTGAATGTTTACTAGTTCATGTTGATAGTTAAAAACTCATTACACTGATTCATGGTTGTGTTGAATAGGAAAATGATTTTAAATATGCCTTGCTTGCTGCAAGATAAATAAGAAGGATGATAGTGGCTTTCTTTGTCTTGCAAATATGCTATTGACATGTTGATCAAATGATGTGGTTCATTGCCCTAGTGGCTTGCTTAGTAAGCATTGAATTTTGCAATTAATTTTGGTGGCTTCTATTGTTGTGATCTTACTACTGTGGTGCCTCACTCTATAGTGTGAACAGTAGTATGATCATGGTGTATATGATATGATGCCTTTGCCCCTGCCAATGATGCAAAGGCTGAGGACAGATTACAATTAAGAGCAGATACTACTTTGTGTCTTTTATTCTTTATGATGAGCCTTGCATAGCAATTCTATGCAATACTGAGAGTAACTTTTATTCCAATTCCTACTTTTGATTTGTGGGTATGCAAGCTTATGTTAAAACTGATAAGAACATATATTGTGCTCTTGGTATATTCACCTATTGTTTGTAATGTTGATGCTGCTCTAGTACTTGTGTTCTTATGGATGTTCTTTATCAACTACAATGATATCCTTTGATCTTATTACTTCTCCTTGATGAGCTTGGTCTTGATCAGCTAGGATGCTATTCCACCTCCTTGCTTGGCCTGCTTCTCTTAATCTTGGTGAGCTTCCTGATTCCCTCCTTATCCTAGTAAGCTCCTTGATATATTTACTAAGAACCTAGCTACAACTTTCTAGCTGTTCTTGATGTGTTCTATTGGCTGATGGTTTGATTTAGCTTTGGTGAGCATAATGTGGTGCGACTGAGATGTGTGGGTTTGCCTTTGTACTTTTGTTCCTTGGATGTGCAAGGGACAACACATGCCATTCATGTGCATGTGAGATGCTTGTGGTGGCCTCCTTTTCTGGTACAAGATGTCAAGTTACCTTTCTCCTCTTCCTTGTGCAAGATACGGTTGAAGTGGATAACTATTTCTATTCCTTTATTTTCTTACTGCCAAGTAGATTAAACAGGCTAGCTACTGCTATGTAGCTTGGCTAGTACTAATGCCTTCTTATTTAATATTGGTGGAAAAAACAGTCCATTGGCTTAATTAACTTGGCTCTCTTACAACAAAATCAAGTATGGCTTCCTGTTGGTAATCAATAACAACAGAGAAATATCCTAAAATTCAAAAGTAGGATTTTAAATTGAGTTGTTGCTTAATTAACAAGTGGATTTTTATTACTAGATTAGGACCATATCGACTATTCCATTTCAACCATAATCCAATTAAATGAACTTTGTGGATTTAAGGAAAATTAGCTAGATTAGAGGGAAATAAGTTTGCCTATAAATATTGGATCATCTTATGTTGCCTTGTCTATTTGATAAAATGGAGCATTCAGTGTTGCCTCTTGTTGACAATCCCCACACATGGGGGCATACATGCCCTTTGAATCTCCCTCATTTTGGTAATTGATGACAATCCCTTTGAAAGGGTTTAAATATCGAATTTAACGAGCAAAGCGGTTGCCCCGACATCAAATACTACAAAAGTATGTGATGTTGGTACAACCACAATATATAGAGAAAACTCTCCCACAATCTATTCATGTGTGATTAACTTGAATTTCATTGCATAGATTGCCAACCATTACCATTGATTGATTTTCCTTCATATATTCAACATGAAAAGCAACCACAAAGATGCAAGAGCATGAGAGGAAAATGCTTAATAACACACTCAAATCAAAGGCCAACTTCCCTTAAACCCTCCAAAACTTCTCCCCCATTGGCATCGATTGCCAAAATGGGTGAAAATTTCTAGACGGCCAATATAGTGAGAATTCCTCAAAAGGTGTGAAAACGCACATGTCAAATGATGAGTACTCGGGAGGAAGTAAAAATATTTTGAGGACCCAAACATTGCAAAAAGGAAATAAAAATAAATAAGCTTCAACAAATGAAGCGAGCAATCGAAAGATCCACACAAAACAATTGAAGAACTAACAAAGATATCAAATGGAACAAACAAAAATGAGTATTTAAATAAAAATAAAGAAGATCCCCAAACTTTATGAAAAGTTTAGAATACTTGTATTTGAATACAATATGCACAAATATGGAATCTTTGCTCCTCCATAAGCATTTAAACCACAAAATATGATAAATAAGGAAAATGTGCACTCTTAAATGAATTAGAGAAGCTCCCCAAAGATTATGCACCGATTTTAGTAATGGAATTTGGAAACAATATGCACAACCATGGAATCCTCACTCCTCCAAAGTCATTTAACAATGCACTCAACAGTCAAAAAAATTGGAAGCCACCGAAGAATCAAAAAGAAATAAGAGGTGGTTTCCAAGGAATGCAAAAACAACCAAAGAATGATCTTCTCTCGTTTGAAGAAATTTATAGGTGGAAAATATCACAAAGACAAATGCCCAGTAAATATTCACAAAACAGTAGATATTCGAGAAAGCACATGAAAGGAAAAAATGAAGTCATAGAATATACCAATAAGATGTTTTGCTTGAAAGCATGCCAGTGTCTCAAATATATCTTATTGTACATCGATGAGCTTCAAACAGCAACATACTCCATACATTACAACTATTACCACGGGAAGAAGAGGATAGAAGGAATATATGGAGAAAGGCAACACGTATCACAAAATAGAAATCAAATTTGTAAAAATACTCACTATAGCACATGAGATATATTGAGGAAACGATATGCAACAAAATTTCTAGATTGACATATTTGGGATTGGTGAATCATGAGCATGATTTTGTATAGTCCCCATTATATGCACTCATCTCAACATACACACATTTGCAATAGAGAGAACTCTTCAAAGCCAAAACAACCTACAAAAAGTTGGGAACAAGATATGTATGCATGAGAGAGATACTTATTACTGAGATATAATTGGTAGGCTGAAGAAGATATGAATTTGTTGATCATCCTAGATTGCATCCAGTTGAAATGTCGATGCCACTTCTTCCTTGTTCTAGATACAAGAACCCAATATATATACCCAATGTACCTAACACACAATTAAGTACACTATGTTCCCCAAACAAATTGGGTCCAAAGTAGTTAGTGCAACTACAATACTAATGACTACAAGTGCACAAATCAGATGTAGATAGTTTCAAAATAAAGATATCGATCCCACAAGGAGAATCATTCAAAAGACTAAAATGATTTTAACTAAAACTAAACGATGTACTTGAGGAATAATTCTGAGATGCAAGAAAGTCGAATTTTTTTTGGGTTTTTGGTTGGTTGGCACAGTAAAGTAATGTAAATTAAAACTTAATCCATAAAGTAGTAATCACATGCGTAAGAAAGATTGAAACTTCAATAGGGAAAGGTGTTCTCAGGGAGTGGTGGATACACCGCTAGCAATTTAGACTAAGTGATCAAGATTATTATAACGAATATTCTCATGATATTAATGTATGTGGGAGGAGCTCCATATATGGATGATGAGGCAGCAACCACTTCTCACACCATCCTCATAACCACAGTTGATACATAAACGACATCAATCGTATTATCCCACTATTAAGGGGTTTCTCCCGCGACATGGACATGACTTGATGAGTTCTCCTTGATTCCGCAAGTTAGTATGTAAAGGATGACAACGACTTTATAGTCATAGTAAGTGCTACCATCCCTCCGTCTAACAACAAGTAATCCCCTTCATCGAGTCCTCGTGAGAGGAAAATATTAAGGAGGTCCACTACTCCCAACATCAAGATGAAGACAATTAACACATACATATAATAATGTATAACATAATAATCTCTATCTCATCTCAATCATATACTAGGGTTTCTCCATCTCCCCAAGAACTAATGATCTACTCAGACATGGAGGCAATCAGCATCATGACAATGGTAATGGAAACGATTTTTCAGGAATATTACTTGTATAAACTAGTGCAAGAATTACAACAAGATCTAGATGGTATGGATGTGGATGATGGTGGTGATGGAGATGCAGCGGTTGATAAAGATGGAGATCGATGCCTTGGCCTCCTAGATCTGCTTAGGACAAAGTTAGATCCCTAGGGCAAGTTCCCCCTCCAGATCCCTTCCGGAGGTGTGGTTTTTGGCGATTTATGGGTGTTCTATATGTCGTCTCTCCGATCCAGTTGAATAGGGTGAAACTATTTGAGGAGGCGGTGTTGGCGCCAACTATACGACGGGAACTATACGGCCAAAAAAGTTCCTCCTACTATATAATTGGTAGTTAACCTTTTGTATCCTCCAATCGCTTCGAGGTTTCTTCTGATATTATTGATATTTCCCAAATAAGTGATTTACGTTGTTTTTGGCTCCTTTTCACTCCAATATAACTGGTCCAAGAATATTGTCCATCGGACCCATCATCTATCCTGATCCTGTTTAAAATAAACATAAAAGATGCGTGCAAACTCCGTAAAATACCAAGATCCTACATCTACAATGCAAAATAATAACCTAAAACATGATGCAAATATGCACTCATCAAGTTCCTCAAGCTTAGACTCTTGCTCGTCTCGAGCAAGTTTAGCTTAATATATGATCCTCATATTCATGAAGCTGAGTCGATAAAATAAATCAGGCAGTTGAAGCATGTGTTGATCATAAAGGATACATATAAATAAGTTCATAAATAGTATCTTACTCGAACCATCCGAATAATATTAGCAGGCTTCCACACCTTAGCAATTAGCAGTTCATAAAAGATTATTCTGAACATGATGTACAGGTATTTTGTTCAACCAAATGAGTTAGTGAGGTAGTGCCAAGTGTTTTTAGGATTAACATATTCACTTGGGATTCAAAATTGCAAATGTCTCTTTGTGCTACTACAGTATGGTGGTATTTTGTGCTCACACTTTTGTTTAAGTGTTGTGTAAATAAGCTAGCCATATATTCCACTTCATGTAGGAATTTCAAAGTTTAACGATATCAATTATCAATTTCCAAATACATATGAAGAATATTTATAACTTGAGTATTCTACGTCAACATGTTCTCACTCTATTTGATATCACTTATAAATTTCTCCTTTGTTCATGGTTTTTCTTTTTCATTTTTAATTAATTTATCCTTTTTGTAAATCAAACCATTGTCATACAACATGTTGATCAAATTATCTTTACATGTTCCATTAATACCAATGGTGTGGAAGACTCCTATTGCTATCGTCAAGTGCAAGTAAAATCATACTCAAGCCATTCATATATCCAATAGACAAACTCAAACTAAATAATGCTCCATATATTATAATAAACTCAAAATTTCATAAAAGGGATCGACTATTCCTGAAGGGAATCCTAATGATGCAATATTTTACTTCTAAACTCGAAATAATGCGAAATTGAAAGTAATAAACTTATAAGATTGGTTACAAGATTTTAGAGATCTCTCCAAGCTTGGAATCAAGCTAGGAGGGACCAAATAACTCCCTTCTGTTACCTATTCCTCCTGGGTAGGAAGAGCATTGTCTTCCTCTCTTGGGCTACTAACTTTAGCCACGCTTGTGAGGCGGATGCTGAGCTTGGCCATGTCGTATTGAAGCTTCAAAATTTTCCTTTGAAGGAATTTCTTCTCATCTGTCAACTCAAAAACAGTTTTGAATCAAGAAACCAACTCTACCATCGATGTCATTGACCATTTTCTCAAGGTATTTGCTCATCATCTAGTAGGAGTCAATTCCTTCTCCAATAGTTTCAATGCATGCCTTTGAAGCTTTTTCCAACTAATAGATCTTATCATGAATCTCATCCTGCCACACCTCCTTGGATTTGAGAGGTGGTAGACTAAGAGGAGTTTTATAATAAGATCCTATGTTGTGATGATAAGGGTTACGGAGATACTCATCCTTGCTCCTTCTCTAATCTGATTGACGCATCATCTTCATACTTCGCGGGAACATGTCCTCCCAATTTGGGAGAGGCTTAATATCCGAGCTGGATGATGATGATGCTTGTTTTGGTTCCACCTCCTCGATCCTCTTCATGGGCTTCTCTTCCTTCTTCTTCCAAACCTTGTTGACATGGAAAGGATGCATGGCATCGCTGCACGAATGTTGTTAGAAGGGGGTGTATGGAGATGGTGATGGGTTTTCGAGGCTGGAGGTTGTAGCTCTGCAAAAACTTAATGAAAAAGGTTAGACGCAGCCGTCTTGAAAAGGGTAGGTCAAAAACCCTAGTCGCCAGGCTTAACGAGCAACTATACGGGCGCGGGTCGTATAGTTCTCGCCGTATAGTTGCAAACCGACTATAGATTTTTTTATTATCTAAGGCGGTACCAACTATATAGCCGGGAAATTTCTTCCTGCCATATAGTTGGTCGTTAAACCTTCTGTATCCTGGCATAAAAAATTTATGATGCGGTGAATAACTGTAAGGCCAAAAATTTATTTCCTGCCATATAGTTGGTCGTTAAGTTTACTGTATACATCAAAAAAATTCTATTTGTTTATCATGAATCTCATCTTGCCACACCTCCTTGGGTTTGAGAGGTGGTAAGGGTTAGGGAGATACTCATCCTTGCTCCTTCTCTAATCTGATTGACGCATCATCTCCAACCGAAACTTTTTCCAACTGATAGATCTTATCATGAATCTCATCTTTCCACACCTCCTTGGGTTTGAGAGGTGGTAGACTAAGAGGAGTTTTATAATAAGATCATATGTTGTGACGGTAAAGGTTAGGGAGATACTCATCCTTGCTCCTTCTCTAATCTGATTGACACATCATCTCCATACTTTGCAGGAACATGTCCTCCCAATTTGGGAGAGGCTTGATATCCGAGCTGGATGACGATGATGCTTCTTTTGGTTCCACCTCCTCTATCCTCTTCATGGCTTCTCTTCCTTCTTCTTCCAAATCTTGTTTACATGGAAAGGATGCATGCCGTCGCTGCACGGATGTTGTTAGAAGGGGGTGTATGGAGATGGCGATGGGTTTTCGAGGATGGAGGTTGTAGCTCTGCGAAAACTCAATGAAAAAGGTTAGACACAGCCGTCTTTAAAAGGTAGGTCAAAAACCCTAGTTGCTAGGCTTAACAAGCAACTATACGGGCGCGGGTCGTATAGATCCTGTCGTATAGTTGAAAACCGACTATAGATTTTTTTATTATCTAAGGCGGTACCAACTATATAGCCGGGAAATTTCTTCCCGCCATATAGTTGGTCGTTAAACCTTCTGTATCCTGGAATAAAAAATTTATGATGCGGTGAATAACTATAAGGCCAGAAATTTGTTTCCCGCTATATAGTTGGTCGTTAAGTTTACTGTATACATAAAAAATCTATTTTTTCGGAATTCTTTATTAATATAAAAATTAATGAAATACCAGGTTTTGAAAGAAAAATGACAACTTAAAATTTTCGACCAATATTACACTTATTGAAAGAGATTTTCATCACGACCAAATTTCTTTTATTTCACTAGAGCCTCAAGTGTTCCTTTATTCAATCTCAAACTTAACTAAAACTTACCTTAGAAATTTTAAAACTTACCCGTCCCTTTATTTAACATGGGTTTCCTCCCATGAAGCGCTCTTTTATGGTCCGTAGCTTGACCATAGTGTTGATCACTACGTCTCGATCTTGTCCTTCTTATAGTTACCATTCCTTCCATATTTTTGCTCAATCAACTCTTCTGGAGTAATTATCTGTATGGTGATTGCACTTATATCTTATTTTGCACGATGATGCTTCAAGCGTTGTCCATTCACTATCCCTGAAAGAGAGGGTGTTTTCCCCTAAAGCTTCACTGCTCCTGATGCATAAGCTTCTTCAACTATATAGGGGCCTTCCCACGTTGATCTGAGCTTTCCTGGAAATAAATTAAGACAAGAGTTATAGAGCAGAACTTTATATCCACATTTAAAAACCTTATCCTCAATTTTTCTATCATGCCATATTTTTACTTCTTCCTTAAATAGTCTAGAATTTTCATAAGCCTCGCTCCTAAACTCATCTAAAGCATGGATGTCTAATAAATGTTTTTCTCCTTATGCTTTAAGATCATAGTTTAAATTCTGGATTGCCCAAAAGTCTCTATGTTCCAATTCTAAAGGTAGATGGCACGCCTTACTATATACCATATTATATGGTGTCATACCGACCAGATTTTTAAATGCATTTCGGTATGCCCAAAGAGTGTGATTTAGCTTGTATGATCAATGTTTTCTTGATTTATCCACTGTATTCTTGAGTATGGTCTTAAGTTCTCTATTCGAGAGTTCCACTTGACCACTTGTTTGGGGATGATATCGTGAAGCAACGGGTGAGTTACTCCATATTATCCTAGGATTTTCTTGAAAGTTCCCTTCAAAAAATGAGAACCACCGTTAGTAATTAAAAATCTAGGAACTCCAAACCTGGGAAATATTACATCCTTGATCATATTCATGGATGTGGCTGCATCTACATGGTTAATTAGGATAGCCTCAACCCATTTAGTAACATAATCGACAGCAACAATAATATGAGTGTAATCCCATGTAATCCATTCCCCATACATTAAATGGTTGAATTATAAGACTAAAATTCATTGCCATTTCTTGCCTCCTGCCTATATTACCTCTTCTCTGGCAAGCATCACAATATTCCACATACCTTTTCCGCAGTTCGCCTAACTGCATGATGTCCTCCATAGAGGATCCCATGACAAGCTTGCAAAATTGCATTCATTTCATGGTTAGGAACACACTTCCGAATCATTCCATCAGGTCCATGTCGATAAAGAAACGGATCATCCCAAAATTAATGTCTGAGATCATTAAAGAATTTCATTCTTTTGTTTCTTGTCATACGAGGTGGTACAAATTTTACTACGAGATAATTAGCATAATCTGCATACCACGGATCAACTACTTCAATTTTTGCTAAGTATTCTCTCGAAAATGACTCATTAAAGGTACGGGGTCGGTAATTATTCCCTCCATCCTAGATAGATGATCTGCTACTGGATTATCCTTACCCCTCCTATCTACTATTTGTAAATCATATTCTTGTAGTAATAATACCCGCCTAATCAACTTGGGATTTGTATCCTTTTTAACAAGTAGGTGATGCAAAGCTTGGTGATCTATATGAATTATTATCTAGAATTAATAATGTAATATCTAAATTTGTCATAGGAAAAAATTATAGCAAGGAACTCTTTCTCGGTAGTAGCATAATTTTTCTGAATTTTATTAAAACTCCTACTAGCGTAATGAATAACATTTAAATTCTACCTGTCTCGATGTCCTAATATAGCCCCTAAATCATAGCCACTAGCATCACACATGATTTCAAAAGGTTCATCCCATTTTGGAGGCTGCATGATAGGTGCTGAGACTAATTTGTTTTTAAGATTTTCAAAAGCTGCAATGTAGTAATGGTCTAGATAGAACGGAGTTTCTTTATCAAGAAGGTTAGTGAGAGGCATAGCTATTTTAGCAAAATCTTGTATAAAACGCTTGTAAAAATCTGCATGTCCTAGAAACATCTTTAAGTTTTTAATGTCTTGAGGTATGGGAAGATTTTATATAGAACTTATATTGGTTTTATCTATTTCTATACCTTTTTCTGAAACCTTATGTCCAAAAACTTTACCTTCTCTTTCCATGAATCAACATTGTTCCCAATTCAAAACTAAATTTGATCGCATGCATCTCTGCAAAACCTTTGTTAAATTGTAAATACGATTATCAAATGTTGTTCCACAAACAACGAAATCATTTGTTAGAACTTCCATAGTCTTCTCAACAAGATCATCAAACATTTTTAAAACACATTATTGAAAATTTGCAGCTACATTACATAAACCAAATGGGATTATCTATAAGCATAAGTACTATAAGGACATGTGAAAGTTGTTTTCTCTTGATCTTCGGGTTGTATAGCAATTTGAGAATAACCGGAATAACCATCAAGAAAACAAAAATAAGAATTATTGCTTAGTCTTTCTAAAATTCTATTCATGAATGGGATAGGTTTATGATTTTTCTATGTCACATGGTTTAGTCTTCTAAAATCGATGCACATGCGATACCCAACAATAGGCCTTATAGGGACTAGCTCACCATCCTCATTCATAGCAGCATCAAGACCCCCATGTCTTGGTATGCAATGAGCTGGGCTAACCCACTTACTATTAGAAATAGGATATATTATGTCGGCATCTAATAAGCATATAACTTATTTTCTTACCACTTCTTTCATTTTCGGGTTAAGCCTTCTTTGTGTGTCAACTACGGGTATAGCATCTTCAAGCATAGTAATCTTATGTGTCACAATGGATGGATCTATTTCTTTAATATCACTTATAGTATACCCAAATGCTTCATGATGCTTTATCAAAACTGAAATAAGTTTATTTGTGTAATTTTCTGATAAATTTTTACTAATAATAATAGGACATTTGTTTTCATTATCTAAAAATTCATACCTCATATTGTCTGGAAGTCGTTTCAATTCAATTGGAGGAGGTTCTTCGTCATCTTTTGTTACCAGTTCTTCATAATCAAGTCGGGTTTGTGCTTACGGGATGGATTCAAGGTAATCATCTATGTCTTCTCTTTCCTCGTCATCTTATGCCTCTTCCCAATTGATTAAGCTTCTTTCTAATTCATCTTGGGGATTGTTGAAATGAATCGCGGCCAGCTCGGAAATTGTTTTCTCTTCCTTGATATCTTATATTTCACATGTCCTCTTTTTTAGGTTGGCGAAGTGGAATGTCATTTCCTCCTCTCCAAACATCATGGAAATAGTCTCCTCCTTATTATGAATTCAAGCTTTGGTTATAGAGACAAAAGGCATGCCTAAAAGAATAGGACAAAAAGTAGCTCGAGGCATATCAACGATATGAAAATCAAGAGGGTACATGAGTGGTCTGACAAACACATAGATATTGCGAATAACACCTTCCGATTTTATATTAATTCTATTAAATAGTTTAATAGTAGTGTCTAGCAATTCCAAATCTGAATTATTTAAATTGTAGCGATGTTCCTCGTAAAGTGATGAAGGCATAATATTTATAGTAGACATCAGCTCACAAATTCCATATAGGGAAGTTTCTCCACAATATATAGGAGTGATAGGTTTAGAAGTTTCTTTACCTTGTATTCTACCTATAATGAAGTATGATGTTTTAGAATCTAGCATAACTAATTCATTTTCCATGATTCTTGCTTCCGTAAGATCTTTGAATATAACAATATTTGCATTGGTAGCATCGGGGTTCTTTTCTGCTTCTTTGGTCTTCTCTTTACATATTCTTCCCCCCTGCACTTCTGTAGGGTTCGCATCATAGAAAACAAAAAATTTCCTACAATGGGAACTATGTACCAAGATCTATCTACTAGATACAAACAACGGGCATATGTATATCCATAGAGAACATACCCTTGAAGACCGACAAAGCTTAACGAGTTGAACTCGTGGTTGATGTAGACGATCTCTTACCAATCTCAAGATCGATAGGAAGTCCTAGCGCCGCAAAGCAGCAGCGCATCCATGCTCGCACACATGTACAAGTGTAGAGGTCTCAACCTAATAAGGTAGATTCCTCCTGTGTTTTACAATGCTAGTCCCAGGATCAATAGCTAGCATCCACAGTTAAGATGTAATATCAATAAACAAAGGTCATATTATAACTTTATAACCAGGAATAACATAATATTATTACATCTTACATAGCTCATTTGGCTATAATATTACATTGCAGCGGAATAACTATAAGCATGGGTCCTTCATCTTCAAAGTGCCACAGGCAGATGTTGGTTGTAGACTTTGTAATCCTAATCAATCAATCTTCACTAAAACAATCAAACCTGCAACATACAAGTTACAACCACAAAGGGTCAATACATTTGAATTGTATTGGCAAGTGATACTATGGTAGTATGGTGGAGTCTATCATCTATATGCATTTGGCTAAGTGGAGTTGAGGCTTGCATTGCTCAAAATAGGTTTTTCCTTAACATTTGAAAATACTAAGTTTTTGCTTTGATAAAATGATTTTTGCTCAATCAAAGATTGAAGATCCTTTCCAAGGCATCTCTCAATCAAAGATTAAAGATTTCAAACAACCCTTGTTCAATCCACAAGATTTTAACTTAGAAATTTGAATGATGAGATTTTTGATTGCTTCCATGTCTTGATGCTCAAATTGTCCTTTACCTTGGACTAGGCTAAGTACTTAGATTTTACACTCTTCAGAGGTGGTGCACTTTCCCCACAAGACTTGGTGTCCCAAGACAAGATCTTTCAGAAGCCTTCCCTTAGACCAAAATGGACGCGCTCCAACCTATCAAACACTACCACCAACTGTCCATATGGCTAAGTTCTTGCAACCTATATGATCATGGCAGAGCCCATATTGCCAAGTAGTTGCACTTGAAGCTTCTCAACATTTGACATCTCAAATCCCTTTGTTCCTGGGTGGCCATCCACAAGTGAGATACACAAGGTTCACCAGTCCCCTGGCCTTGTGTAACCACTCAACATACACCATTCCTTCCATTCCACCCAGGTGATTCATTCACTTAGTTGTTTTATTAAACAAAACTCAAGTCCTCAGACTTAGAAATTTTCCATAGCATGAATATATGTTCCACCCTTGTTTTCTACTAGCTAGGCTAAGCTTGATAGTATTAGGAATCTTAATTTAGGAAGATCCTACTAAGGATTCATCTACTAGGTTTTACTATAGCAAGGTCTATACTTAGCAAAATCCATGCAAGTTTACTTAGCAAAATCACTAATGCATAGAGAAAGTAATGGGACAAAAAGTATGAAGCATCACTTGCCTTTTGGAAGGGAATGGTGGTTCACTCCTTGATCTTTCTAGTCTCACACTTCACTACAAGTCAATCAAGCAAACACAAATTCAATTCACATTCCAAACCAAAGTCAATCAAACAATTTTTCACACACAAAGTAATGGAATCTAAGTCATGCATAAGTATGCAAAGGTTGGTTCTATTGTAAGGATGGTCTCCATTAGGCTTCTAAACTTTGTAAGTTCCAAGTTGGTCATTTACTAAAATGGCAAAGTCATTTACAAATGGGTTTTATCCCTAAACCATTTTTAAATCCATTCATCATTTCATGTGGTGAAAAATGTTTTTATCAAGGCAAAACTCTTAAGTTGTTCACCAAATGAGTTGCTAATTTGCAAAACTTGGTGTTTTGGTTCAGTGGGTTTGATCAAACCATTTTCTTAAAGTTTTAACTCAAAATCATTTTCATAACAAAAATCATTCTTTTTATTTGGCTAGAAAATGACTAAGTCAAGTAATCCAACCTAAATCTTTCCAAAATCATTTTTTAACACCAAGGGTTGGTTCCTAGGGTCAGTAAGGTCACAACAATCCAATTTGCAAAAGTTTTAACCCTAAAATCAATTTTAAACAATTTTTATACTCTAAACAAGCTCACAAAAGAATCTGCAAAAACAAGCAAGCTAACAGATACTATTTTCTAAACCAAGGGCATGGTTGGCTAGGGCTTGCTCTCCTGAATCCATTGATATAAAATTTGTAATTTTTGGACGTGTGGTGTGGAAGTTACAGAGGTTTCAAAATGGCTTTTAAATCTGGTTTCTAATTCTGTTTTAATCAAACACTGGCCACGCGTCGAGCCGTGATTGGCCGGTACCGCTTCGTGCGGATCGCATAGCTGCAAATCTTTGGATTAAAAGGGATCTGTGCGGCTCTGATCAATGCATACCTCTTCGACCTAATCTAATCTCAGCCACTGGATGACAATCCAACGACACACAGCCGCTTGACCAGCAACTGGCGGCACTGCGCGGCGGCGACTGGCGGCGCGGCTCTGCTCGCGATGGTTCCGGTAATACAGGGAGCTAGAGGAGGAGTGGGGTGGCTCACCGTGCTCGTAGACGCCTGGGGAAGCTCAACGTGTCAGTACCTCGTCGAGGGGCATACGGGAGCGAGGTGGATTGCTCGCCGGAGTTCCAGCTGGCGTCGGTTGCGCGTGGCCGTGGTCGAGGGCGAGGCTGCAGTGCGTGCCGAAGCAAGGTAGAGGGTGCGTTAGACGCGCAAAGTCATTGCGGTGATGCGAGCGTGAAGGAGGAGGCGCGGGGTGGTCGAATACTACCTGTGGACGTCGTCGGTGAAGAAGACAAACGTGGCGGCGTCGGGAGCTTGTCGAAGTCGAGGCTCTGGGGAGCCCGCGGTCGAATGGGTGGTACGGGGAGGAAGGTCTGGGAGTGGGGAGTCTGCTAGCGTGCACAGGGAGGCAAAGGGCGGTGACACTTGGCCAAAATTCGACGAGGAAGGTCGTCGGAACAGAGGGGCTCAGGGAGGAATTGAGGCGGCCTGCGGGCGTGCTTTGGGGAGAAGACAGAGGGGAACGAGAGAGGACGTGCTGGCATTTAAAGGTGCTTGATCGCTGCGAGTTAAGGTGGCTGTGTTATGGCGAATTCATGCCGCGAATCAAAGCCTGCAACGGCCGGCGAGGGGGAGAAGAGGTCGTGCGGGTGGGGAGGAAGAACAGGAGGAGTGGGGTCCGCTGGTCAGTGGGAAAAGAAACGAGGGGGAGGTCCACCGGTCAGTGTCACTGTGGGTTAACTAATTGGTGCGAATCGTTTTCTTTCGGGGTGAGGTGCTGGGCTGTTTCTGGGCCTATTTGGGCTGCTGGGTTGGGTCAGGTCCACTTCCATTTTTTTTTATTCTGTATTCTTTTGTTTTTCTGATTCTAATTTCTGCTTTGAATTTTCAAACAAACAAATATCAACCAAATCTATTCAAACAACACCACACTTCATAATTTGAACTTGGTTCTGTTTAATGGCATAAACCAACTTCCAAAATAAAATAATATTTTAAATCTTTTTAGGTTCCATTTATTAATTAAGTAAAATGGTCCATGGTTTATTAATAAAATAGGGTTTGGTTTATTTAACAAAATCTTCATTTGAAATCCAAATACTTTCAAAAACCAATCAGTAGTTTATTTGGAAATAAAGAATATTTGGAAAACTTGTTTAAAATAAAATAACCTTTTACTTTAGGGTCCATTAATAATTAAACAAAATGGGCCTTAGTTATTAAATCAAATAGAGTTTGATTTTATTAATAAAATCTTTATTTGAAACCTAAATATTTTCAAAACCAAATCAGTAGGTTTTATTTGGGAAACATAGAATACTTGGAAATTTGTTTAAAACAAATAACCTTTTATTTTAGAGTCCATTATTAATTAAATATAATAGACTTTTCATTATTAAATCAAATAGGATTTGTTTTATTGAGATATTTATTTTGAAATCTAAAATAAAGCCAAAACACTTTAGTAGGTTTTATTTGTGAATATCAAATATTTGGGAAAACTTATTTTAAATAATTTAATAAGTTTTGATGTTTCAATTAAATTGGTAAAACCTTTTATTTAAATAAAGTTGGATATTAAATCCCTATTAATTTATTTAAATAAACCTTTGCTAATTTTATTTAAAATAAAATGTTTTAATTCCAAAGCTTGGCCAAGGCTTAATTTGGCTTTATAAAATAATCTTTATTTATGAAACTTCTATTCCATTTGAAAACAAATCTTTTCATTTAAGAGTTTCAAAATAGTATTTCCAAATGTTTTTATTTTTCCTTTTATTAAATGTTTATCTTTTTAAATCCCTTTAGGTTTTATTTAATTCAAATGGGTTTGAAGGTCCAATTGAATTCAAAAAGTTTCTTCTGGCTCTGAAAATCAACAAATTTTTATTTTATTCATTTATTTTCACATTACAAGATTTGGAAAATCTTGGGATGTGACAACAAGACACTGAGCAACCTCCACCTCCTCGCTCCAGCGATGCAGCGGAAGCACAACCCTTTCTTGCCGAATAGCCACCGGGAACATGTATCTCGCTAGTCCGAGACCATGGGGGATAAATTCTAGAGGGGGGAGAGAGATCGTTCACAAGGAGGTGTGAGTGATAGAGAGGAGAGGGGGTGCCTTTTATAGAAGAGGGGGAGGAAACCCCAAGGGGGTGGCCGGCGCATGGGGGCTGCCCCCTTTCCCTCCCCTCTTCATGTGGGTGGACACTCCACTCACAAAAACCCTTTCAATTTCCTCCACTCAAAATCCCACTCAAACTTGCTGTTAAATTTCCACAAAATTTAATGCAAAATCTCATTAAATAAAACTCTTTTATTTATTCAGAATTTTGTCAATTACCTTAATGACAAACATTCACATATAACCCCTTGCTAGAATTCTATTTCACATGCAAAACCACTTTATGCAATTTCACCCGAAAACTTGTTTCGGTATCTAGTGAAATAAATTCCTGCGCTTGTTATTCTTTCCGGCATGAAACATTTGCTCCAACTGGATGCCAGTGTACCTTAAGTGTGTCACCCTATGGTTCGCGAATAATGCGGACATGATCGAGACCCTTCTCCGATCAATAATCAGTAGCGGGACCTGGAGATCCATACTGACTCCCACACATTCAACGATGACTTTCCGGTGATCGTCGGAACCTTTTACACTTGTATCTTAATCCCTTTGTTTCACGATATATTACATGTCTGAGATTCGATCATCGGTATCTCCATACCTAGTTTGATCTCGTTACTGACATGCACTCTTTTCTCGTTCCCGTGATATAACATTCTAGTGATCAAATCACTTGCTTGCAAGCTAATCAATGTGATATCACCGAGAGGGCCCAGATTATATCTATCCGTCATCGGGATGAAAAAATTCCACTCTTGATCCATGATTCTCAACATAACACTTTAGTAGCTTTGAAGCCATCTTTATAATCACCCAGTTACGGTTTGACGTTTCATGTCAACAAGAAACTCTTCCGGTGTTAGTGATTGACATGATCTCATGGTCTAAGGATTAGGATCACTTCGTAAGTTGTTTATAACAATATAAACTCAATGTATTTGATCGTAATGCTATACTTCGGATGAATGTTCATCACATCATTACACTAATGTTGTGATCTCGTTATTAACAACATCCAATGTCTATGATCAGGAAACTGTGATCATCTTGTTAATCAACGAACTAGTTTATGAGAGAGGCATAACTAGGAACTTTCTGTTTGTTTATTAAACACACATGTATTAACTTTTCGATATTAATACAATTATAGCATGCAATATAAACATCTATCATATACTTGGAATACACATAATAAACACTTTATTATTGCCTCTCAGGGCATATTCCCTTTAGTCTCCCACTTGCACTAGAGACAATAATCTATTTACATAGTGATGTATCTAACACCCATGGAGTTCTGGTGTAGATCATGTTTTGCTCTAGGGAGAGTTTTAGTCAAGGGATCTGCTACATTGAGGTCCGTATGTACTTTACAAATCTTTATATCTCCATCCTTGACATGCTCGCGGATGGAGTGAAACTGGCGCTTAATATGCTTGGAATTCTTGTGAGACCTTGGATCTTTGGCATTGGCAATGGCACCATTGTTGTGACAATATATCACCATTGGGTCCAACTCGTTTGCAACCACACCTAGTTCAGATATGAACTCCTTCATCCAAACTGTTTCCTGAGCCGCTTCCAAAGAAGCAACATATTCGGCCTCCGTCATTGATCCCGCCACCACAGGTTGTTTGGAGCTTCTCCAACTAACCGCTCCACCATTCATGAGAAATACATATCCAGATTGAAACTTAGAGTCATCCGTATTGGTGTCAAAGCTAGCGTCGACATAACACTTAGCGACGAGCTCTTCTTCACCTTCGTATACAAGAAACATATCCTTGGTTCTTCACAAGTACTTAAGGATATTCTTGACCTCTTTCCATTGTTCCGAACCTGGATTTGATTGGTACCTACTAGTCAAACTAATAGCATGTTCCACATCCGGTCTTGTACATAGCATAGCATACATTATAGAGCCTATGGCTGAAGCATAGGGGACTTTGTCCATTTTCTCTCTTTCTTCTGGCGTAGCCGGACTTTGAGTCTTACTCAATGTCGTGCCTTGTGTCATAGGTAAGAACCCCTTCTTACTATCTTCCATTTTAAACTTCTTTAAAATCTTATCAAGGTATGTACTTTGCGATAGCCCTATTAGGCGCCTAGATCTATCTCTATAGATCTTTATGCCTAATATGTATGACGCTTCACCTAGGTCCTTCATTGAAAATTTGTTGTTTAGATAACTTTTAACACTGTTTAAAGGATCAATATCATTTCCGATCAATAATATGTCATCCACATATAGTATCAGAAATTCTACATTGCTCCCACTCACTTTCTTGTAAATACAAGCTTCTCCATAAGTTTGGACAAATCCAAACTCTTTGATCACCTCATCAAAGCGGAGATTCCAACTTCGTGATGCTTGCTTCAATCCATAGATGTATCGCTGAAGCTTGCACACCTTGTTAGCATCCTTAGGATTGACAAAACCCTTTGGTTGTATCATATACAACTCTTCTTCAATATTACAATTGAAAAACACGGTTTTTACAACCATCTGCCATACCTCATAATCGAAATATGCAACAATTGCTAACATAATCCTAACTGATTTTAGCATCGCCACGGGAGAAAATTTCTCATCGTAGTCAACTCCTTGAATTTGTCGAAACCCCTTTATGACAAGTCGAGCTTTATAGACGGTTACTTTACCATCAGCATCATTTTTCCTTTTGAAAATCCATTTGTTCTCCATGGCCTTTTGGTCGTGAGGTAAGTCCACCATGTTCCAAACTTGATTTTCATACATGGATTCCATCTCGGATTTCATGGATTCTAACCATTTGTTGGAATCCGGGCTCATCATCGCTTCTTCATACGTCGCAGGGTCATCATTTTCATCAACCATGAAATTCATGACAGGATTTGCGTATAGCTCTGGAGCTGCACGCGTCCTGCTAGATCTGCGAGGTTCTGTAGTACTCTCTTTCAGAGTTTCATGATCATTATCATTAGTTCCTTCTTCAACTGGTGAAGCTAACTCCGGAACAACTTCCGGCGCTGCGCTACTCGCCATACTTTGAAGAGAAGGTTCAATAACTTCTTCGAGTTCTACCTTCCGACTACTCACACCTTTCATGAGAAACTCTTTCTCTAGAAAGGATCCATTCTTGGCTACAAAAACCTTGCCCTCGGATCTGTGATAGAAGGAATACCCAGTAGTTTCCTTAGCGTATCCTATGAAGACGCATTTTTCTGCTTTGGGTTCGAGTTTATCAGGTTGAAGTTTCTTCACATAAACATCGCATCCCAAAACTTTAAGAAATGACAGCTTAGGTTTGTTTCCAAACCATAATTCATACGGTGTCTTTTCAACGGATTTAGATGGTGCCCAATTTAAAGTGAATGCAGCAGTTTCTAGTGCATAACCCCAAAATGACAACGGCAAGTCCGTCAGAGACATCATAGATCGAACCATATCTAATAAAGTACGATTACAACGTTCCGACACACCATTTCGCTGTTGTGTTCCGGCAGGTGTGAGTTGTGAAACAATTCCACACTCTTTCACGGGAGTGCTAAACTCGTAACTTAGATACTCACCTCCACGGTCGGACCGTAGAAATTTGATCTTTCTATTACGATGATTTTCCACTTCATTCTGAAATTACTTGAACTTTTCAAATGTTTCAGACTTGTGTTTCATCAAGTATATATAACCGTATCTACTCAAATCATCCTTGAAAGTAATAAAATAACGATATCCACCTCGTGCCGACACACTCATTGGACCACATACATCAGAATGTATGATTTCCAATAAATCTGTCTCCCGTTCCATTGAACTGGTAAACGGCGTTCTAGTCATCTTGCCCATAAGGAATGTCTCACATGTATCAAATGATTGAAAATCAAGTGATTCCAAAAGTCCATCCGAATGGAGATTATTCATGCGTTTAACACCAATATGACCTAGACGGCAGTGCCACATATATGCGGATATATCATCATTTAGTTTAATTCTTTTAGCATCAACATTATGAATATGTGTAACATTATTATCGAGATCCAAAAGAAATAAACCATTCATCATCGGTGCATGACCATAAAAGATTTCATTCATATAAATAGAACAACCATTGTTCTCGGATTTAAATGAATAACCACTTCACATCAAACACGATCCAGATACAATGTTCATGCTCAGTGCAGGCACCAGATAACATTTATTCAAGTTTATAACTAATCCCGACGGAAAGTGGAGAGGCAGCGTTCCGACGGCGATCACATCAACGCTTGATCCATTGCAGACACGCATCTTGACCTCACCCCTTGCTAGCGGCCGCTTGTTCCGTAGCCCCTGATTCAAGTTACAAATATTAGCAACTGAACCGGTATCAAATACCCAGGTGCTACTAGGAGCACTAGTCAAGTACACATCAATAACATGTATATCATATATACCTTTGTTTGCCTTGCCGGCCTTCTTGTCTTCCAGATACTTGGGGCAGTTGCGCTTCCAGTGGCCATTCCCCTTACAATAGTAGCACTCGGAATCAGACTTAGGTCCAACTCGGGGTTTCTTTTCAGGCGTGGCAACAGGCTTGCCGCCCTTACTTCCCTTCCGTTTTCCCTTCTTGTCTTTCTTGAAACCAGTGTTCCTATTGATCATCAACACTTGATGTTCCTTTTTGATCTCCACTTCTGCAGTTTTAAGCATTGACAGAAGCTCGGGGAGAGACTTCTTCATGCCTTGCATATTATAGTTCATCACGAAGCTCTTATAGCTAGGTGGCAGAGACTGCAGAACACGATGGATGCCTAAGTCAATGGGAATCGATATTCCCAAGGACACAAGCTTATCGGCGTAACCCGACATCTTGAGTACATGCTCACTACCGGAGTTGTGCTCTTCCATCATGCAGCTAAAGAACTTTTCTGAAGCGTTGTAGCTCTCTACAGCAGCATGTGTGTCGAAAATCATTTTCAACTCACCCATTGTATCAAATGCATTGCAATTTTTGAAACGCTTTCGAAGTTCCGGCTCTAGCCCATACAATATGCCGCAATGAACTAATTTGTGGTCCTCCTGACGAGTCTGATAGACATTCTTCTCCTCGTCAGGGGCATCATCTAAAGGTGGGGGGCCTAATGGTGCTTCTAGCACATATTGCTTTTGTGCAGCAGAGAGGAGAATCCTCAAATTCATGGCCCATTCGGTAAAGTTGCTACCGTTCATTGCTAGTTTCTCTTTCTCCATGAACACATTGAAATTAAAATCAGGTGGTGCCATCTACAACAGAATTTGTAAAGTTTAGACTAAGTTTATGATAGATTGAGTTCAACTAATCCACATTACGAATGAACTCCCAATCAAAAACGACATCCCTCGTTCCTTTTTGGTGATTACATGAACCAAATTCACTACACCAAGTCCGATCATCACGTGAGTCGATGTAGCTTCAAAGGCGAGCATCAAATGGGCATCATATCTACTATATGACTCATGCTTAACCTTTCGGTCCGTGTTCCGAGGCCATGTCTGTACATGCTAGGCTCGCCAAGTTAGAACCTTAGTATTTACGTGTGTAACTGTCTTACACCCGATATATGGTCGTGGATCCAAGAACACCCGAGCATCACGTGATGTCTTGGAGCGACGAAAACATAATCGGTGCATACTAAAGGAAGAACACATTCTTATCTTGATATTTAAATGAGGGATCATCTTATTATGCTAATAAAGCGCTAAGCAAGCAATATAAGATGCTATCAAACATCACATGTTTATTAGTCAAATGATATGGTTCCCGCATATGATTTCTATCATGTGCACCGTGGTATGATCACTATCATACCTTTATGTGTAAGTCCAAGGTCTATGGAACTTACACGCTATGTGTGTTGTAAGAGTATCATCTCATACTTCTACTTACAACATCACCATATCATAACACTAGCCCAACAACAATATAAACTAGACGCCTCTAATTTATCCATTGTGTTTTACGTGGCTTAGGGCTTTCGAATATAGAAACGTTCTTACCTACGAACATGAACCACAACGAGGATAACCAAATTGTTGACAACTCATTGTAAAATAGATATTGACTATAGTAGGAGAGATATACACCCGCTAGCCACTTATGAAAACTAGTTGCATGTCAAGCGTGGAACAGGTCTCATGTGCGAGGACATGTAAAGTTTGTCTGGGCCGCTTCATCCCACTATGCCACCAATATCCAAAATTACAACTAAGGAGCAACAACATGATCATCATCGCTCACATACTCATATGTGTACTACCCGTGTAAAGCATCTACGCATAGATCCGGCTCTGATACCACTGTAGGGTTCGCAGCATAGAAAACAAAAAATTTCCTACGATGGGAACTATGTACCAAAATATATCTACTAGATACAAACAACGAGCAGATGTATATCCATAGAGAACATACCCTTGAAGACCGACAAAGCTTAACAAGTTGAACTCGTGGTTAATGTAGACGATCTCTTGCCGATATCAAGATCGAGAGGAAGTCCTAGCGCCGCAAAGAAGCAGCGCATCCGTCCTCGCACACACGTACAAGACACCGAGCAACCTCCGCCTCCTCGCTCCAGCGATGTAGCGGAAGCACAACCCTTTCTTGCCGAATAGCCACTGGGAACATGTATGTCGCTAGTCCGAGACCAAGGGGGATAAATTTTAGAGGGGGAGAGAGATCCTAGACGAGGAGGTGTGAGTGAGAGAGATGAGAGGGGGTGTCTTTTATAGGAGAGGGGAGGGAACCCCAAGGGGGTGGCCGGCGCATGGGGGCTTCCCCCTTGCCCTCCCCTCTTCATGTGGGTGGACACTCCACTCACAAAAACCCTTTCAATTTCCTCCACTCAAAATCCCACTCAAACTTTCTATTAAATTTCCACCAAATTTAATGCAAACTATCATTAAATAAAACTCTTTTATTTATTCAGAATTTTGTCAATTAATTTAATGACAAACATTCACATATAACCCTTTGCTAGAATTCTATTTCACATGCAAAACCACTTTATGCAATTTCACCCGAAAACCTGTTTCGGTATCTAGTGAAATAAATTCCTGCACTTGTTATTCTTTCCGGCATGAAACATTTTCTCCAACTGGATGTCAGTGTCCCTTAAGTGTGTCACCCTACGGTTCGCGAATAATGCGGACATGATCGAGACCCTTCTCTGATGAATAATCATTAGCGGGACCTGGAGATCCGTACTGACTCCCACACATTCAATGATGACTTTTCTGTGATCGTCGGAACCTTTTACGCTTGTATATTAATCCCTTTGTTTCATGATATATTACATGTCCGAGATTCGATCATCGGTATCTCCATACCTAGTTTGATCTCGTTACTGACATGCACTCTTTTCTTGTTCCCGTGATATAACATTCTAGTGATCAAATCACTTTCTTGCAAGCTAATCAATGTGATATCACCGAGAGGGCCCAGAGTATATCTATCCGTCATCGGGATGAACAAATTCCACTCTTGATCCTTGATTCTCAACATAACACTTTAGTAGATTTGAAGCCATCTTTATAATCACCCAGTTACGGTGTGTCGTTTGATGTCAACAAGAAACTCTTCCGGTGTTAGTGATTGTCATGATCTCATGGTCTAAGGATTAGGATCACTTTGTAAGTTGTTTATAGAAATATAAACTCAATAACTTTGATCGTAATGCTATACTTCGGATGAATGTTCATCACATCATTACACTATTGTTGTGATCTCGTTATTAACAACATCCAATGTCTATGATCAGGAAATTGTGATCATCTTGTTAATCAACAAACTAGTTTATGAGAGAGGCATAACTAGGAACTTTCTGTTTGTTTATTAAACACACATGTATTAACGTTTCCGTATTAATACAATTATAGCATGCAATATAAAAATCTATCATATACTTGGAATACACATAATAAACACTTTATTATTGCCTCTCAGGGCATATTCCCTTCAACTTCTTCTTAATATTCTCTTGAATAGATTCAGAGGAAAATTCTATCAATGATGCGTCCTCTCTTGCTCGCTTCTTTTATCTGAGGGGTTTATGAAGTTCCCGTTCTGAAGGTACCTGTAGATGCCCTACATAATTCTCAATAATTTTCTTTACCGAATAAGAATCAATGCCGAGGGTTTTAATCATCGCACAAGTCCTTTCATCTGCAAGAAAGTCGTTAAAACAAGCATATTCAGAAGAACCTTTCATAATGATCTCCTCATTTTTAAGACTTTCCGTTGTTTCTGTCATTTTCATTATTAATTTCCAAGCTTCGTCATAAGTATAAGATAGGAAACTACCATTAGGAGCGGTATCTAGGATTGCTCTTTTCTTATTGTTAAGCCCTCCATAGAAAGTATGGGTAATTAACCAATCAGGCAAACGGTGATGGGGGCAATTTTCTAGATAGATTTTATACCTTAGATATCCTTCATATAAACTCTCATCAGGATTATTTTTGAAACTAATAATACCTCTCATCCTATGACCTTTGTTTTCTGAGCAATATTTTGAAAAGAATGTGGTTGTCAAATCCGTCCACATTCTTGGTGCTTCTGAACAAAAGGATCTATACGAGTTGCAAACATTATTAGAGATAGTTTGTCTAAACAAGTGGATTTTAACCTTATCAAGGTCACAATCATCAAATATAAAGGAACAAAAAACATCTTCAAAGAATTGTAAGTGTCCATATGGACTCTCTTCATGGGTTCCTGCAAACTTTTTAGATTTAAGTAACTCAAATAATAAAGGATGGATCTCAATACCATCGGGGTTTGTGGTTCTATTGACAGTTATAAAAGCGTCAATGGGCGAACCCATATTCCTTACTGCCTCAAGCTGCATCAAATGCTTAGTGTTGTCCATTGTTATGGTCCTGCAACTAAAATTAAAATTAGTACAATGAAAGTAAATAACTAAAAGTAAAGTGACTTATAGTGCTAAGTTCCCCAACAACAGCGCCAGTAAATAGCTTGATGACTGCAAGTGCACAGATCGGACGTAGCTAGTTTCGAAATAAAGATATCGATCCCACAGGGAGCAGTAGGCAAAATACTAAAATGATTTTAACTAAAACTAAATGATGTACTTGAGGAATAATTCTAAGATGCAAGAAAGTAGAATTGTTTTGGGGGTTTTGGTTGTTTGGAACAATAAAGTAAAACTTAATGCTAAAAGTAGTAATCGCGTGCGTAAGAAATATTGAAACTGCAATAGGGGAAAGGCGTTCTCAGGGAGTGGTTTATTGATGGCTCAGTTGATGTAGATCTTGCTGGGAACCCCAAGAGCAAGGTATGATGAGCACAACAGCAAGTTTTCCCTCGGTTATGGAACCAAGGTTATTGAACCAGTAGGAGAAAGAAACCACTTCCAAAAGTGTTGCTAGCAACGTGGAACATGCACACAACACAACCAAAATACTTTTCCCCAACTTATTAGTGAGGTTGTCAAGCTCACTGGTTTTTCTAAAAGCAAAATATTAAACACATAGTGTGGAAGAAAGTAATTGCTTGTAGTAATTGGAGAAAGTAAACAGTAAACAGTAAATAGTAGATGGAATATCAGTGGAAAGGAATGGGCCAGGGTCCACAGTTCACTAGAGGTATTTTTCCATAAGATAAATAACATGTTGGGTGAACAAATTACAGCTGGGCAATTGACAAATAGAGAATGCATAACAATGAATGTACATGCCATGATGATCACTATGAGATTCACTTGGGAATTACAACATGATACATAGACCATAATCCAACTACATCTATGACTAATAATCCACGTCCGGGATATCATCCGAACAACCCTCAGGTATTAAGTTGCAAGCAACAGATAATTGCATTAAGAAAAGTGTGTAATGTAAAGAATACAATTGCCCATGGACAAAGGGTTGTTGTTTTCTCCCTAGTAGCAACACCACATCTACAATCTTAGAAGTTTCTATCACTCTCCCAGATTACTAAAGGCATGAACCTGCTATCGAGCATAAATACTCCCTCTTGGAGTCACAAGCAAATACTTGGACAGAGTAACTACTAGCAACGGAGAGCATGCAAGATCAAAAATAACATAGACATGATAGAACAATAATCCATCTGACATAATACTCAATATTCATCGGATCCCAGAAAACACAGCATGTAGCACTAAAATAAGATGATCTTGATCATGATAGGCAGCTCACAAGATCTAAACATGATGGCACAAATAGGAGAAATAACCATCTAGCTACTGCTATGGACCCGTTGTCGAAGGATGAATACTCACACATCACTCTGGAGGCAGGCACGGTGATGAAGAAGGCCTCCATGATGATCTCCCCTCTCCAGCAGGGTGCCGGGAAGATCTTTAGATCCCTCTTGATCTAGGGACGATGGTGTAGGCGGATATAGACTTTTTTGTGGAATTCTGATCGGGTGCTTAGGGTTTTTGTCTTGAGGGGATTATATAGACGAAGAGGCAAGGTCGGGGGAGCGCCAGGAGGCACACCCTAGGAAGGCGCCCCCTAGACGCTCTTGGCCTAGGTTTGGCTGGCCAGGGGTGCGTCTTCCCCTCTACTCCGGACTCCGTGTTGTGTTGGAAAAAATAGGAACTTTGGCTTTTGTTTCGTCCAATTCCGAAAATATTTCTTACTAGTTTGTCTGAAACCACAAATAGCAGAAAATAGGAAACTGCCTCTGTGGCACTTGTTAATATGTTAGTTCTAGAAAATTCATAAAAATTCCGCAAAGTGTAGACAAAATCATAATATAATTGGTGCAAAACAAGCATGGAGCATCAAAAATTATAGATACATTTGCAACATATCTGCATCCCCAAGATTAACTCCTGCTCGTCCTCGAGTAGGTAATTGATAAAAAGAATAATTTTTGAGGTGACATGAACCATCACAATCTTGATCAAGGTATTGCAAATCATTGATAGCTGGTATCAAAGTACTCTAAACATAAGCATGAAAGGTATATTTTCTAACAATAAGACATAGCAACTATGTTGCAACATGACAAGCAACACAAACAAAAGATCATGAATAATGCTTTGAAAGACATTTTTTTGTTTCACATATAGAAAACATAGCAAGATTGGTATTCAGCTTATCCTTCATGGAATAGCAAAACATAAATGCATAGGACACCTTCAAAGTTCATAATGGTGACGAGATACAATTAATTTAAGAACAAGCAATACAATAATTATGAATCAATCAACAATTTTTGAGACAATGAACATTGAACTCAGAATGAAAACTATGCTCTCTTAGCTGGTGCATAAAGATAGAAGATGGAGACTGAACAAAAAGTAAAAAGAAAGGCCCTTCGCAGAGGGAAGTAGGGATTAAATGGTTTTATAAAGATTCCAAAAATTATGGTACTTATTAGCTTTGAGATCTCATTACCTATATCATAAGCATCTTGAAGTGATTAAGGTTAAAGTGAGGGCAAATATGAGTTATATGCTTGACAAATCACAAGTTGAAAATCTCATGCCCCTTGAGTACGAGTACCGAGACCTCATGATAGTCAACTTTGGTCTTAGGCAAGTTCTTATCATTGTAAGTATATGTGTATCATAGAGAATTGCCAATGGGGTACCCCTTGCCCCATGACACAGGAGCTATCCCATATCAAAATGACAAGGAGACAGTGAGCATCTTAGCAATCCCTTTTTTGCTATTTGCATAGTTTTTATTGAGGATGCTTCATAGAATGCCACTATGGTTTTGTTTCACGTTTCCACCATGCTTAGGCATGGCTTAGGCTGGCTGCCCAGGCGGTTCTCTAACACATATAAAAACTTCATGGACCTGCAAGATCCCATCTCATTTCACACTGACGGCATCCATAAGCAAAAGAACATGATATCAACTGAATAAATAAGTGCAATATTAAAAGCATGCCCCATGAAAGAATGGTTTTGCTAAGTCCCAACATACAATTTGCAAGCATATAAGCATCATAAGATAGTCATAATGGTTCAAGTTTATTAAGTGAAAGAAATAAAATGTGCCTTCAAGTTCGTGAGAGCTTTAATCACTAATTTTCACATAACAAAAATTTAATTTGGAAGATGGATAAAACATGAATATACTTGGAATGGTGTAACACACCATGCATAGGAGTTTATAGTGGACTCTTTGGAATGAATTGGTTTCTTGGGAGTTGGATGCACGAGTAGAGCTCATACTCAGTACAGGTGGAGGCCAGCAAAAGACTGGGAGTGACCAACTATGAGAGCAATAATGGAAATAATCATGAAGAGCGATAAAACATTATTAGTCACAGCATAAAGTGATATCACAAGTCAAAAACTAAATGATCCTAGAGGCTAAGGTGACTGGTTCATAGTCATAACATGGTGTAATCATGTGCCAAGTCGAACCAAATAAAGCATCAAAGGAGAATACCACAATATTCTACTCTTTTCCAACACCAATCAACTTATTTGAAACAACTCAGAAAGATAATAATAAATAAAGACCAGAGATCTTGTCTCACCTAACTACAAAGAAGAACTAAAAAGTTCTAAGCAAAAAGAAGAAGAAAACTAAAGTTAAACGCAGTGCTAGAAAAATAGAACACTCACAGATTAATAAGATTGAAAACTAGAGTGTTCTAAGTAATGAAGACCGGGGTGTGACTTCTCCAAAAATAACTGTGCTGGGATCAAACCAACTTATTGCAGCAAAAAAACCAAAATAAAACTAAAAACAAAGACAAATATGCTCCAAGAACAACACATAGTGCATGAAGCAATAAAAATATAGTATCTTGAAAGAAGACCTGAGACTTTTGTTGATGAAGAAGGGGATGTCTTGGGAATCCCCAAGATTTGACACTTGTACCTCTTGAATATTTCTTGGGGTGACACGGGTGGAATCCCCAAGCTTGAGCTTTTGTCCATACTTCATCTCATCACATCATTCTCTCCCTACAGTTGAAAACTTCCTTCATACAAAACTTCACATAGTCTTCATTAGCAACATTAGTGTATGCAAGATAATAAACCTTTGGGTTTAGTTTCAACTCAAATAAATCATAAATTAAAACATAAGCTACTGTAACAATTCCTTTAAAAAGCTCAAGTGATCAAAAGAACTCCAAAGAAAATGATTAGGAGACAAATGCAAATAATGGCAGAAATCTATCAAAACAGACCTGCAGGTAAATACCATTTTTTTTGAAAATCGTCGGTTGCTCGAATAGAAAAGTGAAAAACTAACAAAAGTTGGGTAAATACATGGGGAATGATCACAAAAAAGTGCAGATCAATACAATGTTCTGGGATTGTTTCACGATTTTTTACAGCAAAGCACATAAATATGTTTGGGGACAGCAACTTCCCCAAATCTTACTTCCCTCTCATTAGAGGCTATTCTTGGCACAAAAAGCAAACAAAAACGATAAGGGGAGGTTATTATAGAGGAA
Organism: Avena sativa; assembly: GCA_916181665.1. Classification (NCBI taxonomy): domain Eukaryota; kingdom Viridiplantae; phylum Streptophyta; class Magnoliopsida; order Poales; family Poaceae; genus Avena; species Avena sativa. The sequence continues at coordinate 182,665,868 of OV702281.1, forward strand.
ATAACATCCAAGTCTCAACAAAAGAAAACTTACTGAAATAAAAATTGGGTTATCTCCCAAGAGTGCTTTTCTTTAACGCCTTTCAGCTAGGCACAGAAAGCAAGAATCAAGTATTTTCGAATGAAGAAGCATCATAATCAAATTCCTTACGTCTACCATTCTTACCTTTACTCTTACCTTTAGGGAACACATGCTTGCTTGTTGGGGAAGTGAAATTCATGGTTCCTTTTCCCACATCTATTATTGCTCCAAGGAGTTTTAGCAGGGATCTTCCAAGTGTAATTTGTCCTTTTCCTACACATTCAATAACAAGATAATAAATAGATACCACTTTCCCTAGGATTTTTGTAAACACTCCTTTAGCTATTCCAATGGGTAATAAAGTGGCATTATTGGTAAGAGATATTTCTTCTATTCAGAGGTTCATAAATATCTTTAGGCATAAGAAAGAACTCAGACACAATATCACAACGAGCATGAAAATTTCCACCATTTATAGAAAATTTTACTGTACGGAACCATTTTGATGGTTCAGAATTTATTGGAACATAATCATGATGCTCTCGAAGCATATTATAACATCCTTTTAAACAAGTTATATTTGTCTCAAGAGTGTTTAATATAGCATAAATGCTTATAAAGGATGAATCAAATTTACTAGGCAAGTTATATGTTGCAATCAATTTTTTTTATAGCATTAAAAGCTTCATCCCCAACAAAATGAAGGAAATCTCCTCCTACTACTGTAACATACCAATTTCAGCAACCCTGATTAAATGTCCAAAAGGAAAAAATCAGGGGGAACAAAAACTTTTTCTTGCATTATGTGCTAACATGTTTGCTTGTGATCAAGCAACTGTTTGTATACTAGTTGTGTACTCCTCCTCTCAACCCTAGTTTACAAAAACTATTTTTACAAAAGAGATGTCTTGGCTCATCTTTCATATTCTCAAATGTTCTGGCATTCCAAAACCTGAGCCAAGATGACTTTGACACAACCAAATACTCTACTAGCTTCTATTGCCAAAAACTATGGAGACATATATATACTCTCCTTATGTTTTCAAGACAGAACCTTCAACTACCCTTATCTCTAGGTTTTTCAAAAACCTTTACTAAACCTTTCATTCCAATCTTGGTAGTAATACCAAGATGATCCTTATCTTACTTCAAAGCAAAACCCCTTTCCAAAATACCCCTCCTTACCTCAAGCTAGGCTTGATGGTAACCCTAGTAGTAGTTAGATAAGTGTCAATATGAATTGCCTTGATCTGCTGGTTGATGAATTGCCTTGATTTGCTGATTGCCTTGTTTGCTTAAGAATTAGAGTGAGCTAATCTAGTATCTAATCCCTTAGGACCCAACCCTTGCTTGGGATCATCAATCCCTATCAAGCATCTAAGTCTGGATCTGTCCTAAGCCACTAGAGTGACTATCCCCTCTCTTGCTCAAATCAATCCAAGGATAATCCCCCTGGATGGTTTCCAACTTAGTGGAGAGCCAATCTAAGCATGAATCCTATCTACTTAGTTAGTAACTCCACCTCCTCTCCTTGATCAAGATTTTGGGACCTAGCATCCTCTCAAAATCATCTGCACTTGCACTATAGTATAAAACCCTAAATCTACCAAAATGGCTGTCTGGATTTTCTTATCTAGATTCAATCTTTAGAGCTCTACCTTTTCCAACCCATGTGCATCCTTGAGAATGTATCTGAACCATATTTTAGTACATCATTAGTACTACCAAAGACCACTATTGCCCTTCTCTAAGCCATTCTATTTACCACACATCCATGATGGTTTTGTAGTCAAGATAATAATCTTTTCTGTGAATCTTATCACCATGCATATTTTGGCAGAATCTCACATCTACATGTTACCTCCCCTTGACCAAATCTTTGCATGGTTATGATCTACTAACCATGGACTATCAACCCCCACCTCACTTGTTTCCATTGGAGCCTTGTCCTTCTTAAACCCACATGGTTTAGGAGGCCACCTGATGTATCTGTTATGGCAGCCTTATTTTCAACAAAGTTTGCCATCTCCTCTACACCACCTCAAATCCAAACAAGCCCAACTTTTTCTTCCATGATCCTCTATATGACTTGGTCTATCTATACCTATACCCCTTGTAACAAGGTGAGCTTTGAGCTCACAAATACAACCCTGTTTGGTGGCATGAAAATAATAAAACCCTAGATTCCCAAAAATCTAGTTTCTTTCCTTTTTTACCCAAAATCCTTCAAAACCCAGGTGTAAAATGATGTATAAATCAATTTTACATCCTCTACCTTGGTTAGCATAGTTCCCCACATAATTCCCATAATTATTTGGAGCGTAAAACTACTTAAATTCTTTTTCTGGCAAAACCCTAAAACCTATGTCTATAAAGGAAACTCTGGTTTTCTCCAAATCACTTGGCCAACTCAATGTACATTTGAGTTCTATATATCATACCCAATATTCCAAACTCAAAAATAAATATTTTGTACATCCTTTATTAGTTCGTTTTTCCCTTTTTCTTATATGGCAAAAACAAGAAATAATTCCCTAAAAATATTTTTCCACCTCAATAAATCCCAATAAAATTCTCCAATGTGTGTTATGGTATTTAGGACCATATCACATAAAATACCAAGCTTGCACAATGTAAAATTATCAATTAAGATTCCAAAAACTACTTCTGTACTATTTAATTATTTAAGTTTAAGTGCACCTTTAATCACTAGAAAAATCCCAAATAAATCTGGGAGGTGTACAAGGACCATACCCTCCTACCAGAACCATCTCCCCATCTTTCCAAGATAAAATTTTAAAACTTTCCTTCATGATAATTAAAATGGCTAATCTTGCAATCTTCCCAAATCTTAAACCAAAGCACACCCAACACTCATCAAAGCTTGCCAAGTAAGTCTCCTAAGCAGCATCACTCTCTTCTGGTCAAAAAATATTGTAGCTCCACCCCCACCCCCTTGTCCTTTGTGTTTGGTATGGGAGAGAGAGAAGGGTCATGTCCCATCAAGCCTTTCTTTTAAAACCTTGCAATCACTACACCCCACCACTCCACCCCTTTCAGCACGACCAGAGGCCCCCCCACCTCTCTCTCCACCGCCCCTCTTGCCCTATCCTCGAGCAGCACCACTCCTCCATGCTTAAAAACGGACCTAGTCCATCAAACACCTTCCCCACTTGATTTATTAGGCCAGAGGTCAGTACCACACTCCCCCACTTCCTCATTTCACCTCCCTTACCTCCCCAACAAGCCCCAGATCCTCCTACTGATACACAGAGCAAAAGAGAAGAGAAACTCTCCCCCTCGGCCATGGACAAGAACAAGCTCGCGTGGCCTCCTCCTTGCCCTCTTCCTCCCTGCATGTCACCCTACCATGCTCCCCTCCTCTCCCTGCATCTAACCCTGCTGTTTGTTTGGCGTAGGATATCCTCTAGGAACCTCCCCAACGAGGCTCGACGTCGGTGTTGTCGGTGCTACCCGGGAGCTACCCTCCCTCGCAGAAACGGAGGTTGCCGCCCCTCTCCCAGCTCCCCTCGCGACACGGCGTCCTTCCCGACCCCTCCTCGGCACCGGCGCACCCTTAGGTGAACCCCTATAACCGCCGCCGCCCCTCTAGGGTTTCCCCATTCCAGTTTCCCTGCGACAGAGGAGGGAGATGACTGAGAGCCATCGATCTTGCCTAGATCCAGCGACCCTCATCTCTCCATACCCCTTTGCATGTCCCAGGTCGCCGACAGGCGGGCCCAGCGTGGCCGGGTTTTGAACACTCTCCTCCCGCGCGTGGTGCTTCCCTGTGGGCCATTTCTCCCTCTGTGCGGCCCAGCAGCCCCAGATTCCAGCCCACTATCCCTGTGCCCCCTTTTATGTATTTTAAATCTACTACAAATCTTCTAAGTTACCTGTTGGTTTAAATCCTTTTAAAAATGGAAAACGACCCAAAATTGTCAGATCCAAATTTATACATTCCCCTGGGTGTTTTTGCAAACATGCAGAATCATTAGTTAGCCCTTTTGAGGTTTAGAATAAATATGATAAATCATCTCCTTAGATGTGTTCTTTTCACTAATAAAATCTTCCAAACAGTTTCGTATCTCCAAATGAAGCAAAACCAATTGGTACTGAATGGTATTTGCCATACCTTGCATGTCCCACTGGTCCCACCTAAAATGGATTCCTAGATTACCTGCAGCAAGAATAACAAAAACAGAGCATTTTTTACTTTAGGAAATACCCTAGGTCAAACCAAAAGGGCTTTTGACCTAATTCCAACTCCCAGTAAAACTCTATACCAATAAGTACCAAAACATAGGAACCCAAGATTTACTAAGCTTTTTATTGAATTATGGTGAATTAAACCTTTCTGTGCATTGTTTGTTCACCAATAGATTCACCATTTGAGTTCTGTACATCCAAAAAGGGAGATTCCAATTTCTACAGAAAGGTATTCTCAGTACCTAACATGTGTCCTTGGAATCAACTAAAAATCTTCTGTAAAATAAATCTGATGAAAAAGACAAATCCTAGCCAGTATTGCCTTTTGGAATTTCCCAAGGGCATTCTGGTAATTGTTTTGAGGTGATTCCAACTCCTCTTGATTCAGTCCATCAAATACTACCTAATAACTCAAGGAAATAATTTTGGAACTCCAGAACAGTTCTGGTGAATTATTTCCTAAAACTAGGATTTTATCCACTATAAAATCTATTATAAGTCAAGGGAAATTGATAAAATAGTGACCACTTTCATTGGTTTTATTTTATCAATACCTATCTGATGGTATCATTTTTATACAATGGTATCCTACAGATTAGGTCCTGAAACAAAAACCCCTCTCTTAGGTAGTTCCTAGGCTATAAATTCAAAGGGAGCATTTTTCCCTAATGTCCCCAAATCTTCTCCCAGTCCAATCAAACCAAACCTCCAACATCCTACTGATGTATATCTTATGTTTATCCTTGATTTCTGTTTGGTCTGATGCTTGTATGCCTTGTATTGATTGTGGTGTTGTATGTTTGCATGTATGCTCGATAACGGCAATAGTTGCGATTGTGTGCCGTCGAGAAGAAGGAAGCCTCGGGTTAATCCATTATTGTTATTATTGGTATTCTGGTTATCCAACACCGTCAAGGGACATCTCTCTGGTCATAGGCAAGCCATCTTCTTGCTCATATGCCTTGTCCTATTATTTTACCTATGCATGTTTTATCTACTCATTTATGCAAATTGCATTATTTTCCTATACTATGTTTTATATGGGGAATGTTTTGCTCTTCCAAATGTTCACCCCTTAGTACCATTAGGTACAACCTATTTGTATACTACCTACCTTACCTTAGTATGGTAGATGGTGTTTAACACCATAACCCCTTGGAAACCCTGTTTTAGCCTAATCAAAGGTGTAGGATGGGAAGACCCTGGAAAAAGACTTACAAAAATGTTTTATGAGAAAACCTTGGTGAGGCTTGGCCCACCAAGTGGCTTTGGAAAATGAGAAAGGTTTTGTTTTACAAAATGATCCGGCACCGGATGGAGGAAAAATGTTTACGAAAACACGCTGGGCTGTACAGTTTACTATGTTGGAACAATTAACCCGTGCAACCACATTACTCTAGAATGGGACGGGGCTGGGATGGAAGTTTGTCTATCCAGTATAGGTGTCTCAAACTACTACGGGGAAGAACAAATTCCCAGAGGCTGGGCTTTCCCCTGTAAAGGCCCATGTGAAACATCGGTCTGGGGAAGTTAAATAGTGTCTAAATGGCGGCCAGACGATACTATGAACCCCTCATTGAAAGCGCACACCCTGCGGGGTGCAAAACGCGCTCCGGTTGGCTTGTGACTATATAGGGCGTCTCAGTTTTGAGGGGATTAACTTCATAGGGTAGGCACTTTTATCGGAGAGGGCATTCAGAAGGTCTTGACCGGTTAGTCGACCCACGATTGGTGTAGATCAGGGATGGGTAATCCGATGGTGTGGGTACAGTGTACAACCTCTGCAGAGTGTAAATCTATTCGAATAGCCAAGTCCTCGGTCATGGACGGTTGTGCTGGCGGCTATACGGTGGGTGATGGTTTTAGTTTTCAAAAAGGACTTCAGAAAAGCAATGGCTCGAAAATGTTTTGACCATGGGATGGTCGGAAAAAGGAGGAAGGAGTTTGGTCATGAGATGACTGGAAGGAAAAACAAATGGGTGACCCAATCCTAGTGTTTTCGTAAAACTGATCAAAAAGGTTTCCAAAATGTTTTACAAAAGTTTTTCAACAAATATATAGAGACATGCTATATATACAAGAGAAACTAGTTTATAAAAGAACCTCTCTTGGAGACATCCTACCCCGGCCATATTACATATCCTTTATTACTATTCTCTTAAGGTGGTTTGCGAGTACATTCAAAGTACTCACCGGCATTGTCCCTGGCTATTTACTTGGCTAGATTGCAGATGTTAAGAAGGAACGAAGGTGCTGACGTCTATGCGAGCTAGGTTGTATTCCTAGTCAGTTGCTTGTAGGTTAAGGCACGGGCTCTGCGCTAGAAGACTTCCGCTATCTATGTTGTATTCGCCATAATGGCCACTTTGTAAGTTTATACTCGTTACTATATGGATGTTGTAATGATACTAGTCAGTTATGCTCACGGCTCATTGATCATGGGTGAATTGTATGCATAACGGGTATTCCCGGACCGTAAATCCGGGGTGCCACAACTACAGCATCCAAAGCATATCTATAACAAAGAACAAGACCAAAGTAGAAACTGCTAAGAAGCAAGCCTAGAGTCATTTTAGGTTTACTTTTTTCATAATAATCGGAAATTCTAGACCAAGCTTCTTTGAAACTCTCCTGACTCCCTTGTTTGAAAGTGAAGATCATTTCCACATGTGACATAGTGATTGGAGCAGAACTAGACATAAAAGCAACTTGAAGTAGGAACTCATTTTTTGTGTTTTTTGATAAAAAGAAGCAAACCAAACAAAGCAAAAGAAACTAAGCAAAACAAAAACAAAGTAAAGAGATTGGTAGTGAGAGACTCCCCTTGCATAAATCTTCGTTCTCCCTGGAAACGGTGCGAGAAAATCTCGTGATGGCTCTGTTGATGTAGAGCCTGTTGGGAACCCCAAGAGCAAGGTATGATATGCACAGTAGCAAGTTTTCCCTCAGTTATGGAACCAAGGTTATCGAACCAGTAGAAGAAAGAAACCACTTCCAAAGGTGTTACAAGCAATGTGGAACCTGCACACAACACAACCAAAATACTTTTCTCCAACTTATTAGTGAGGTTGTCAAGCTCACTGGTTTTGCTGAAAACAAAGTATTAAACATATAGTGTGGAATAAAGTAATTGCTTGTAGTAATTGCAGGAATATCAGTGGAAAGGAATGGACCAGGGTCCAAAGTTCACTAGAGGTGTTTCTCCATAAGATAAATAACATGCTGGGTGAACAAATTACAGCTGGGCAATTAACAAATAGAGAATGCATAACAATGCATGTACATGAAATGATGATCACTATGAGATTCAATTGGGCATTACAACATGATACATAGACCGTAATCTAACTGCATCTATGAATAATAATCCACCTCTGGGATATCATCTGAACAACCCTTAGGTATTAAGTTGCAAGCAACAGATAATTGCATTAATCAAAGTGTGTCATGTAACAATACAATTGCCCTTTGACAAAGGATTGTTGTTTTCTCCCTAGTAGCAACAACACATCTACAATATTTGAAGTTTTTATCACTCTCCCAGATTACTAGAGGCATGAACCTACTATCGAGCAAAAATACTCCCTCTTGGAGTCACAAGCAAATACTTGGCCAGAGTAAATACTAGCAACGGAGAGCATGCAAGATAACAAATAACATAGACATGATAGACCAATAATCAATTTGACATAATAATCAATATTCATCGGATCCCAGCAAACACATCACGTAGCATTACAATAAGATGATCTTGATCATGATAGGCAGCTCACAAGATCTAAACATGAAGGCACAAATAGGAGAAATAACCATCTAGCTACTGCTATGGACCCGTAGTCCAAGGATGAACTACTCACACATCACTCCGGAGGAAGGCATGGTGATAAAGAAGGCCTCCGGGATGATCTCCCCTCTTTGGAAGGGTGTCGGGTAAAGATTTGGATCTCTCTTGATCTAGGGACAACGGTGGCGGCAGATATAGACTTTTTCGTGAAATTATGATCGGGTGCTTAGGGTTTTCGTCTCATGGGGATTATATAGTCGAAGAGGCGAGGTCGATGGAGCGCTAGGCAGCCCACAACCTAGGGAGGCGCGCACCCTGGCCACGCCTAGCCTAGGTGTGGCTGCCTTGGGGTGCGTCTTCCCCTCTCCTCAGTACTCCGTGTCATGTCGGAAAAAATAGGAACTTTGGCGTTTGTTTCGTCCAATTCCAAAAATATTTATTTACTAGTTTTTCTGAAACCACAAGCAGTAGAAAACACGAAACTGGCTTTGTGGCACTTGTTAATATGTTAGTTCCATAAAATTCATAAAAATGCCGCAAAGTGTAGACAAAAACATAATATAATTGGTGCAAAACAAGCATGGAGCATCAAAAATTATAGATACGTTTTCAGCGTATCATGGATACACCGCTAGCAATTTAGACCAAGTGATCAGGCTTATTATAACGAATATTCTCATGATATGTATGTACGTGGGAGGAGCTCCATATATGGATGATGAGGCGACAACCACTGCTCACACGATCCTTCATAACGACAGCTGATAGATAAACGACATCAATCGTATTTTCCCGCTATTAAGGGATTTCTCATGTGGCATGGACATGGCTTAATGAGTTCTTCTTGATTCTCCAAGTTAGTACGTAAAGGATGAAAACGACTTTATAGTCACAGTAAGTGCTACCATCGCTTCGTCTACCAACAAGTAATCCCCTTCATCAAGTCCCCGTGAGAGGCAAATATTAAGGAGGTGCACAATTCCCAACATCAAGATGAAGACAATTAACACATACATATAATGATGTATAACATAATAATATCTATCTCATCTCAATCATATACTAGGGTTTCTCCATCTCCCCAACAACTAATGATCTACTCAGACATGGAGGCAATCATCATCATGACAATGGTAATGGAAATGATTTTTGATGAATAGTACTTGTATAAATCCAAAACTTGTGCAATAATTACAACAAGAACTAGATGGGATGGATCTGGATGATGGTGGTGCTGGAGATGCAGCAGTTGATGAAGATGGAGATCGATGCCTTGGCCTCCCGGATCTGCTTAGGGTGAAGATGGATCCCTAGCGCAAGTTCCCCCTCTAGATCCCTTCCGGAGGTGAGATTTTCACGATTTCTGGGTGTTCTGTATGTCGTCTCTTCGAACCAGTTGTACGGGATGAAAATATTTGAGGAGGCGGAGGCGGCGCCAACTATACGGCCGCAATTATACGGCTGCGGCTCGTATATTTGGTCGTCCACTCTTCTATGTCCTTTGCTCGCTTCAGGTTTTCTTCTAGTATTATTAATATTCCTCAAATAAGAGATTTACGTAGTTTTTGGCTCCTTTTCTCTCCAGTACAATTGCTCCAAGAATTGTGTCCATTGGATCTATCATATGATCTGATCCTGATGAAAATAAACATAAAAAGTGCGTGCGAATGCCATAAAATACCAAGATCCTACATCTATAATGCAAAATAATAACCTAAAACATGATGCAAATATGTACTCATCAAATACATAGGAGAGCCTCCACACAAAGATGTGCATATTGATATGAAAATGAATTTCATGCACATCTTAGCCCATTAGGATTTGGTGGAGTTTCCCCTATATATTGGATCAAAGAAATCAAGCATGCCATAATATATACAAGAACTAAATATGCATGAATAAGACTTTCAAGAACTCAAAGGAGATACTTTGAACAAAAACACCAAGAAAACTAACAAGGAAACACAAAAGTGTGAGTTGACACAAGATGTCCAAATTGTATCAAAGAACCAAATAAACACATGAAAGTACAAAAGTGCAACAAATGAACTAGCAATATCCAAAGAGATAAAACAGAGACAAAAATGCTAATGCTCAAGGATTTATCTCATGCTAAAAGAACAAAACAAGTGAAAAACAATGAGATAACACCAACTCCCAAAGAGAGCAAGGTTCCAACAACCAAAACAAACTCTTCACACTTTTCATGATGGCACACAAAGTACCAACATGAAAAGATCGAGATTCCAAGCACTAAATAAAACTAAAGGGATCGAATCAAGAAGCATAAAAAAGATTGTTCTAGATAATATAGGAGAGCTCCCCCATAGGTAGAGCATTTCATAGAATTTTGCTTTTGAATGCAAAATGCCGAAAAATAAGATCGTCACTACTACCTACATTAAATAAAATACAAGACGATACCAATAAAATAAGAAGATCCACGAGAGGCAAGGAAAGCTTGGGAGCAAAAAAGAAAAACATTTTCTTGGCCAAAGATAAGGCAAATAAGCAAAGGCCAAAGTAAATATGATCAATAAATTCTACCATATATGGAGTACCAATTTTCCAAAGACAAGAAATATAAGGGAAAATCCCCGAGGTAGTTTGCAAGGATATCACGATCATATTCACAACAAGAAGCATATAACAAAGCATGAGAAATAAGCTTGATGCTTAGAGGGAGATTCTTGATAGCTTCAAATAGTCACACAATCACTAGTGATTAGATTAAATAGAAGCAAATGCTTCCCATGAGGATATATGGATCCAAATATGAGGAAACACATACCAAGAATCACTCTCACACACAAGATCCATGAGATGAGCAATAAAACATCCAAGAAATTTGGAACTTGTATGAGAAAATGTGCCACATATGAGTTAGATAATTCTCAATATCAATTCTAAGTGGCACTACCTCAAATGTCCACATTTTATAGGTTTGTAATATGCACAAAGCATACGACTCCCACATAATGTGATAAACCAAGAAATCTCAACAAGAGGCAAAAGATCATACTAGGGAGGATTAATGAACATTATAGAACTTAAGTTTCTCATGAGAAAGACTTACCAAATAGAGACTAGATAAACATGCAATAAAACTACTAAGTGGTTTTTCTCATGTACACACATTTTAGGATTATGGAATGCCCAAGCATGACACTCACCCAAAACGGAATAGTCCATTAATACCTCACAAGAGCCAAGTAAGCTACCAACTAGAATCAATAAAGGCTCCAAACCAAGAAACACAAATACATGGTGTGCCAACTGATGACCCACAAGTGTAGGGGATTGCAACAGTCTTCGCGGGTAGTATTACCCAATTTATTGATTCGAAACAAGGGGAGCCAAAGAATACTTGCAAGCCTTAACAACTGAGTTGTCAGTTCAGTTGCACCTGGAAATAGTTCTTGCTCACAGAATTTTATCAGTAGCAACAGTTTGTAGTAGAAAAAGAAAATCAACAGCAACAGCAACAGTGAAACAGTAGCAATAGTAATAGTAACGGTAACAGTAGGATTCGAGTGCGGTAGGCATAGGTATGGATGGACGGGCGTTGCATGGACGAGTCTAAACATGTAACTTCAAAGAACTAGGGCATTGCAGATAAATAATAACAAGCATCCAAGTACTAAACAATCCTAGGCATGTGCTCCAAATATAGTGATATGTTCTCGCAATGAGAACTTGCGCGACATATTCTGTCCAGCCAGCTCGTGGCAGCGGGGCCTCTAGGGAACTACTGGCAACTAAGGTGCTCCTTTTAATAGAGCATCGGAGGAAAGCATTAACACTCCATGAACACATGAGATCCTCACACCACAGCCATCCCCTCCGGTTGTCCCAATTATTGTCACTTTGGGATCTTTGGATTCGGACAATGATATGTGTACAGAACTTGTAGATAAGACCATAAAAAATACTATCGTAATGATTCAATAATAAGTTCAGATCTGAGATCATGGCACTCGGGCCCTAGTGACAAGCATTAAGCACAACAAGTTGCAACAAAGTCAAATAGCACTAATAGAGATACTAGGCACTATGCCCCTAACAGATCTTATTCGATTACATGATAGAACTCATCCAATCCCTACCATCCCCAAGCCTACAGCGGGGGATTACTCACTCATGGATGAGGGAAACATCGGTGGTTGATGGAGATGCATTGGTGATGACGATGGCGATGATCCTCTCCAAATTCCCCATCCCGGCAGTGTGCCAGAACGGAGTTTTTGGATTTGAATCTTGGTTTCTGGTGGCGGCGGCGGAGCAGAACTCTTTCTGGAAAACTATCCAACCCCCGTGAGTTTTTAGGTCAAAAGGCAACTAATAGGCGTGGAGGGAGGCCGAGAAGCTTCCTGGGGTGGCTAAACCTCCCATAGGCGCGGGGTCAGTGGGCCTGCGCCTAGGATGGGTCTGGGCCCCCCAGGCCTCCCCTCTGTCTCCCCTTATGGCTCCGTGGATCTTCTGGTGAAATATATTTTTTGGCATATTTTTCGGGATTTTTCCTGATAGTTCATTTTCTGCACAAAAACAAGACGCCAAGGTAATTCTACTGGAAACAACGTCAGTCTGTGTTAGTTGTATCCAAATCACACAAGTATAGAGGAAAGAACTTTCATGAACACTTTGCTTCATATGATGTAAATATTCTCAGCACAGGTGTAGATTCTTAGACAATTCATAATAAGGAGTATGCAACTAAGTCTACTCAATATTCATTGCAAGCTATGAAGAGAAACCAACTCAATAATAATAAGTAGCATGAAAAATAAACATAAGCAACATTGCAATGCTCATAATAACGTATGATAGAGTGGTATCTCGCTTGCCTTTGTTTGAAGATCACAATATAAATGCTGAGGCACCTCTGAAGTTCAAATGAAGATTAGAGATAAAGATATCAGAGATACAAGCATCAAAGTAATGACATAATTAACCAAGTTTTGGAACAAACACAAGCATGACAACTATGCTCTCAAGAAGGTGCTCATAGAATAAGTGGTGACTCAACAAAGTTGTGAAAACGGTTTTGTGAAGGTTTGAAATGCTTCCTAATGCTGAAAGGAAGGTACTCATTAGCTTTGAGCTCTCATTGCCCCTATCATAGGCATCTGTATGTGGTTAAGGTGAAAGTGAGGTCCACTCTGAATCATATGCTTGACAGACCATAGACTGGAAATCCCAAGTCCCTTGAGTATGAGGGCTGCTCCGCATGCTACTCAACTTTGGTCACCTGAAAGTTCTTGTCATTGTGAATACATGCATATCATCGAGAACCGCTAACGGGGTACCCCTTGCACATGGTACAGGAGCTTTCCCATAACCAAAATGATAAGGCAATCAGACAACGAGGATCTCAGCAATCTTTTTATTTACCATATGCATAGCTTTTTATTTAGGAAGCTTCATAGATGCTTATTATAGTGATGCTGCAAGTTTCCACCATGATTAAGCATGGCTTAGGCTAGCGGCCCAGACGTTTCTCTAACACAACGTATAAACTCCATGAACTCACAACCTCCCCTTTTATTTCACATCGTCGACATCCATAAACAAAAGAGCAAGGAATCAACTGGATGAGATATCCAAAAAAAGTGTTGAAAGTGTTCCCCGTGACAGCACGGTTCTGCTGACTCCTAGTATATAATTAGGAACCATATAACTTTCATGGACTAGTCACAATGGTTCTACATTATTAAGCGCAAGGAATAAAGTGTGCCATCAAGTTCGTGAGAGCTTTACTAACTAACTTTCTCAAAACAGACAAACATTTTATTTTGGAAGAAAACACAACATATGGAATATGCACTGAAATAGAAAATGATGCTAATAGGTAGGTATGGTGGACATAGCTGGAAATATTGGTTTTGGGGAGTCAGAAGCACAGGTAGAGCATGTACTCAGTGCAAGTGAAGGCTAGAAATAGAGAGGGAGCGACAAACGAGAGAGCAATAACTGTCATAATCATGCTTGTAACAAAACATGACTAATTATGGCATGAAAGTGATACAAGAACTCTGAGGCAAAATAAATCATCGAGGCTTACTGACTATTGATTAGTCATATGCATGTGTGAGCATGTGCCAAGTCTATTCACATGAACAGTCAGAGGAGGATACCACAATATCATACCAAAGTATGAATAAAACAATGCAAGCAAACATTCATATGACATGCTACAAACTATTAGCAAGCTGGAGCTAATCATAGACAAGCAAGAACTACTAAGCATCCATAATGACATACAGCTTACACAAACAAGCTGAGCATGCTCATAATGATGAGTATATGTACAAAAATGAAACAAATAGAGTTCATTACCAGCCTCTTACCACACCTCGAGTTGTCTGAATCTTCATTATTGCCTTTCACTTGTGTGACTTGAATAATTAACATGAAACCAAAATCCACTGAGGATGGCTGAACCCTGCAAATAACTCACAAAACCAACGAAGAACAACAAATATTTTTGGTGTTTTCGATTTTTTTAGAAACAAGCAAACAAAGAAAAACCAAACAAAAACAAAGCAAACCAAACAAAGCAAAATCTTTTTGGATTTTTCTTTTAAGGCAAACCAAAGAAAGAAAGAAACCAAGAGAAACAACGAAAATATTTTTGGTATTTTTGGGTTTTTGAGAAAGAAGCAACAAGAACCAAAAAGAAAGCGAAACAATGGATATACAAAGAACCGACCGAACATGATATATATATATGTGCATGATGTCGGTGTACCTCCCACCAAGCTTAGGCTTTTGGCCCAAGCGGGGATCAATAACGAGGATAGTAACTCCATGATGGTGGGTCATCATAGGAATGATCATAGTCAGGCACCTATGAAGAAGAAGAAGACGCGCCCCAATCAAATGAGGGTTGCTGGTATGAAGACTCTCCCAAGTTGGAGGGCTGAACTGAATTGTCTTCTGCATCCTCTTCAACATTCTCCTCTTGCTAGGAGAGTTCCCCCAAATAAGTGTCAACCTCCTCCTCTGTAAGTGACCATCCTTTCCTGTTATCAAAGTTAAACAAAGCAGGTGCATGCAAATAAACTATTTTCTCACTCCTACCTTTTCTCCGACCTTGCTGGACAAAAGATAGTTCATATGTCAAACTTCTCACATTAGCCCCGAAAGAAACAAAACCATGCTGAATCATGGATTCAATATCAAGCCTCTCTACGGAAAACTGAAAATCTGAATAATGAGGCTCTAAACCATGGAAAGCTAGCAACCTAGACGCAATGAGACCTCCACAAATTCCACCCTTCTCACGGTTGGTGGTGAGACGGTGAGCTATCAAAGCACCCAAACTATAAGAACTATTCATATTCAGAGCAGCTGCAATAAAAGCTAGATCAAAAGAAGACAACTTTCTAGCAGTCTTTCTAGCAAGAACACACTTGGTAATGAAATAGGAAAAGTATCTAATAGCTGTGAGATGGATGTTCCGAATTTTACCACTTTCCTTTGAGAAGTCGAAACCTTGGCAAATCTCAGCATACAAGTCAACAAGTGACTTGGGCCTCTCCTTGATCTTCTCACAAGATCCCCACTAAGGTACTCTAATTGCTGCACAGAAATCAGCAAAAGGCAGGTTGACAGGCATATTATATATTTTGTAATGGACCATGGGATTAGAAGTAGACCAAGTGAACCAGAATTCCTGCACAAAAGCCATGGTTAGATTAACATATTGGATTGGTTCACCTTCAACAAAGTGCTCCAACCCCGCATTTGTAACCAAAGTTTGAAAATCTTGGAGAATCCCCGCAGCTCTCATAAATTCATGGCATGGATATATGGAAGGAAAAACTGCCTCCTCACGATGAACCTTCATTGCCTCATGCACAATCAAGTCATATTGATTCAGTGAATAAGCACTCATCTTCTTTGCTGAAATGTTTAGACAACAATCAAACCAAGTGATTTCTAAGTTGATAAATGATGAGCAACTACTATAGGAACTTGCTAGAGGACTACACATGCATCAAAACAAAGTTTCTAAGAATAGAACAAGCATGCAAGATCAAACAACCTGCAACCTACATCAGCACAATACTCAAGATACAATCTACCAATCACAAATCTAATTGGACAAGTGGAGGAGGCACATACCAAGGAACAATCCCTCCAAAAATCAGCACTTGAGATGGGCTGAACAAGGAGATCAAAAATCACGAGCAAGAACAGAAAGAACTCGATCTTGAGCAAGTTTTCCGGTGTTTTTTGGGAGAGATAAAGAAGGTGGCTTTGAGGAGGCAGCCTGGCGGGGCCTAGGTGGGCCAGACCCCCCCTAGGCGCCACCAGTGGTGGGCCCGCGCCTACCACAGGTGTGGGGCCTAGGGGTGGCCTCCTGGGTCACCTCTGGTACCTATCTACCCCTTTTTTCGAGGAAAAATTTATTTTGAATTTTTTGGGATTTTTCGGGAAACTTTATTTTTGGCCAATTTTCAGGGTATGAAAATTGATTTTCTCGCAGAAACAGTTTTTCAGAAGAAGCAAAAGCAAACCAAAAGCCAAACCACAGGAGCTCTAATAAACTCAAACAAGCAAACAACTAGCAAAAATAAAGCTAAAGCAAAGACTAGGAAGGAGAAAGGAAAAAGAAAGCAAGAATAACCATAGTGGAAACATTATTTTGTTCATTAAAATCCTTTTGTTAACAAGGTTTCTCAAGTGTTGTTACCAAAAAAATCTTATATGAAACAAAACTTTGCATTCCACAAGGTGATTATGTTACCTCATACTTGATAGAAATGGTCCCAATCATAATAGTTTCAATATTTTCTTGTGGAATGGGACAATATATTTCTCCAACCTTGATGCCTTCAATATTTTCAATAGAATTCAGGCAATAGCTTCTGACAACCTTCTTGGGGAAATAGACAGTGTGCTCTTTGTCATTAATATTGAATGTTACTTTTCCTTGATTACAATTGATGACAGCACCTACAGTATTAAGAAAAGGTCTCCCAAGAATAATAGACATATTATCATCTTCAGGCATTTCAAGCAAAAGAAAATCAGTTAAAGCTATGCAATTATGAGCAACTTGAACAGGAACATCCTCACAAATACCAACAGGAACAGTAGTTGACTTATCAGCCATTTGCAAAGATATATCAGTTGGTATCAACTTTTCTAGATGGAGTCTCTTATATAGAGAGAGAAAGGCATAACACTAACTCCAGCTCCCAAATCACATAAAGCAGTTCTAACATAATTATTCTTAATGGATCAAGGAATAGTTGGTATACCTGGATCACCAAGTTTCTTTGGAACCTTACCATTGAAGGAGTAATTAGCAAGTAGAGTAGAAATCTCCTCATTAGGAACCTTCCTTTTATTAGAGACAATATCCTTCATATACTTTGAATAAGGAGGCAATTTAATAGCATGAGTCAAAGGAATTTGCAGAAATAAAGGCTTCATCCACTCACAAAACTTGTTGTAGTGTTCTTCCTCATTTGACTTGTCTTTCTTACCTGGAAAAGGCATAGGTTTCTGCACCCAAGGTTCTCTCTCTTTACCATGTTTATTAGCAATAAAATCATCCTTTGTGTATCCTAGTGTTCTTAGTGTGTTTTTCAGGTTCTTCCTCAACTTCTTCCTTATCAGGAGACTCATCAATATTACCACTCTCAGTTTCAGCATCAGAGACAGATATACTATTAGGATCTACAGCAAGTTGAAGTGGTTCCTCAACTTTCTTATGTTTCTTTTTCTTCCTCTTACGAGGGCTACCACTATCCTCACCTTGTTGGGAATCCTGCTATATTCTTTTAGGGTGTCCTTTAGGATATAAAGGATCTTGAGTAGCTGCACCACTCCTAGTTCTAATTCCATAAGCATGTTTACTTCCTAAAGCATTAACTAGCATATCCTTTTGCACCTTAGCAAGTTGATCAAGTTGGGTTTGAACCATTTGAAAGTGTTTACAAAGCATTTTAATATCATTAGAAGTTCTTTCCACAATATCTTTCAACTCATGGATAGCTCTAGAGTTTTCCAATAAGTGATTCTGAACTTGTTTATTAAAATTACCTTGTTTAACAATAAATGTGTCAAGTTCCTCTAAGCTTTGATCAGGAGGCTTACCATAAGGAATATCACCTTCATTAAATTGGAGAGAGTGTACCTCAATAGTAGATGAGTGGGGAATTTGCTTACATAATTCTTCTATAGGAGGTAGATTCTTCACATCTTCAGCTCTAATACCTTTCTCCTTTAGACACTTTTTAGCTTCCTTCATCACTTCATCATTTAATGCAATAACTCCCCTCTTCTTTGTTGTTGGTGGTGGAACTGGTTCAGGAACAACTGGTTCAGGAGTAATAGGCTCAGGTGTATTCAGCTCAGTTGAAGTCCAATCATCATAATTTTTTCTTATCTTGTTCATTAATTCTTCAACATCTGTAGGAGTCCTTTTCCTGAAAACACAATCAGCAAAGCTATCTAGGTAGGTCCTAGAATCATCAGTTAGTCCATTATAATAAATATCAAGCAACTCATTCTTAGGTAATGGACATCCAGGATATGCATGAATCAAGCAATTTCTCTTCTTCTTCCTGTTTAAAATCAAAAAGTCTCTGCAAAGCAGCATGTCTAGCACTGGGAGGAAAATATTTATGGAAGAAAGAAGCAATCAAGCAATCAGGGCTATCAATGGAACCAGGAGGTAATCTATTAAACCAAGCCCTAGCTTCTCCTTTTAGTGAAAAAGGGAAAATCTTAGCAACAAAGTACTTACGCATTTTAAGATCATTAGAGAACAAAGAACTAATAGTAGAAAGATCATTCATATGAGCTGTTGGAGATATGCCCAAGAGGCAATAATAAAGTGGTTATTATCATATCTTCACACTTATGATAAATGTTTACATACCATGCTATAATTGTATTAACCGGAAACATTAATACTTGTGTGATTTGTAAACTAAAATAAGAGTCCCTAGTAAAGCCTCTTGTTAAACTAGCTTGTTGGTTAATATATGATCATGGTTTCCTGATCATGAACATAGAGATGTTATTAACAACAGGATCATATCATTAGGAGAATGATATGGTGGACATACTCCTATAGATAAGCGTAGCATAAAGATCAAGTCATTTCAATAGTTCAATTGCTATATGCTTTCTGATACATAGTAACCTAATTCCTTCGACCATGAGATCATGCATATCACCTTTACCAGATGGATGCTTTGATAACATCAAACACCACACCGTAACTGGGTGGCTATAAAGGTGGCATTAAGTGTTCGGAAAGTATTGGTTGAAACACATGGATCAAAAGTGGGATTTGTCCATCCACATGACGGATAGATATACTCTGGGCCCTCTCGGTGGAATGTCATCCAATTGGCTTGCAAGCATGTGACTTGGTCACAAGGGATCACATATCACGGGAACGAGAAAAGAGTACTTATCGGTAACGAGGTTGAACTAGGTATGCAGAGATACCGACGATCATAACCTCGGATAAGTAAACTATCGTGAGACAAAGGGAAATTGGTATCGTATGTAAGTGGTTCATTCGATCGCAAAGTAATCGTAGAAATATGTGGGAGCCATATGAATTTCCAGATTCCTCTATTGGTTATTGTTCGGAGAAGTGTCTCGATCATGTCCGCATAATTCACGAACCGTAGGGAGACACACTTAAGGATTCGACGTTGTTTGAGTAGTTATGGTATTATGAGAAAGAGACCGAATGTTGTTCGGAGTATCGGATGGGATCCGGGATATCACGAGGTGATCCGGAATGGTCCGGAGAATAAGATTCATATAAGGAAAGTCCCGTTTCGGAGTTCGGGAATGATTCCGGTGTTTTCATTGGGAATGTTCTAGAAGGTTCCGGATTGTCTGGCACTCCGGGGGGGAAGGGGTACATGAATGTGTCATTACATATTGGAATGATTGCATCATGTACTAAGTGTTCTTGCTGTCCCAAATAAAGGATTTAATTGAATCCTAAAACAGAAAAGTCAAATGTCCAGTTTGAAAGTCAAACGGCTAAAACAAGAAACTGTGGGAAACAAGCAAGAGGAGTTGGAACCAACTTGGAGGAGGAGTTGGACTCCTCCAGGCCGGCGCCCAGCCCAAGGCCGAGTTGGGGAGGGACTCCCTCCCTCCCCTGGCGCGCCAAGACCCCCCTCCCATAAAAGGAGGGGCAGGGCTCCTCCTAGAACACACAAGTTCCTATCTTCTACCTCCGGTTTAGAGCCGTTTTGGTTTAGAGCTTCTAATTGCTTTAGCCTGCGGTTTAGAGCCTTCTAATTGGTTTAGAGCCTTCTAATTGGTGTGTCTAATTACTAGACCACTAATAGCCTCTCTCATAAGCTCCACCATACTCGCACCGGCTTAAGGCGAAGCCCTGCGGGATTTCCCCTCTACTTCCGGTACCACACCGTTGTGCTGCCGGAATCGCGAGGAGAATACTACAACCTCCGCTGCCTGCTGGAACAAGGGAGAGGAAGGTCTTCGTCGAGTACCGAACGTGTGACCGACTGCGGGAGCGCTGCCGGAACGTGGCGCCGGAAGGATCGTCTACACGATCTTGAGATCGGAAAGAGTACGACTACATCACCCACGAGAATCTGCTCTCGTTGACCGCTTTGGAATCTTCGAGGGTAAGTTATTCCATCGACTCGTTGCTACAATCTAGTAGATAGATCTTGGCTTGTTTGTTTGTATGCGATAGAAAATTTTTGTTTTCCATGCTACGAACCCCTACAGTGGTATCAGAGCCGTGTCTATATGTAGATCTGTTGCACGAGTAGAACACAATGGTCATTGTGGGCGTTGATGCTTTTATTGTAGATTTCTTTTTGTGTACTTTGCATCTTGCGGTATGTTGGATGAAGCGGCCCGGGCTAACCTTACATGACATCGTTCATGAGACTTGCTCCACGCTTGACATGCAACTTGTATTGCATAAGTGGCTTTGCGGGTGCCTGTTTCTCCTAGCATAGTTAAGATCCAATTTACAACGGGTAATCAACAATGCTAGTATCAATGTTGTGGTTCTTGTTCGTAAGTTAGAACGACACTTATTGAAAGCCCCAAACCACGTAAAATATGCAAAGAAAGTAGAGGCGTCTAACTTTGTTTTGCAGGGGTGTGCAGTGATGTGATATGGCCATGATTGTGATTATATTTGATGTATGCAATGTTCCTTATTGTAAGTTGGCAACCGGCAGGAGCCATATGGTTGTCTTTAATTTATGTTAAGACCCGCGTGTCTATTCAAAGTAGTTGTAATAGTTGAAGCCGGTGGACGACAACCATGGAGCAGCGTCATTGACCTTGATGCAATGCCGGTAATGATGGAGATCATGTTCGTGTTTGAAGATGGAGATCGGAAGCACAAAGAAGAAAGGCCATATCATATCACATATTATGAATTGCATGTGATGTTAATCCTTTATGCATCTTGTATTGCTTAGTAGACGACGGTAGCATTATAAGATGATCCCTCAAGCACACAATTTCAAGTTCTTAAGTGTTCACCCTTAGTATGCACCGTTGCTAAAGCTTGTTGTTTCGAAGCACCACGTGATGATCGGGTGTGTTAGATTCCGCAAGTGTATACAATGTAAGCAAGCCAGATTTGCTTATGCGGTAGCTAAGGTTTGATCTTGACGAGCCTAGCATGTACAGACATGGCCTCAGGAACACGGATTACCGAAAGGTAGAGCATGAGTCATATAAGTAGATATGATGAACATGTTGATTGTTCGCCATTGAAGCTATATCAACTCTCGTGATGATCGGTTTTGATGTGGTGGATTTGGTTCGTGTGATCACTAAAACAATGTGAGGGATATTGTTTTGAGTGGGAGTTCACCTAGATTAATTTAATTATTAATTAGAACTCAATTTATCATAAACTAAATCAAAGTGAATTTGCATAGTTGTTGTAGTCATTGGCATCCGTTTACCACCTTGCGCTTAGTTATAATTGAGATGATAGAACTATAGAATTCTGGTTGGTTACTTTACGAACTGGTATCGTATTGTTTTGAAGTGTTAATCTAAAGTTCAAAAGTCCTATTGCAAACTTTCAGTAAGTTCCGGTTACTCCATGAAGTTTAATAATTAGTATTAAATCAAGAGTAACAATTCCAAGTGTTAGTATATAAGTATCATGTTTGTCTCCATGATTCTTGATATTCAAAGGATTCTCTTAATATCAAGGTTATCTAGGATCTGAAAGAGTTGTTTCAGAAACCATGATGTGTGGAAGATATTGTGATATCTGAAACGAAGTTTTGGTTGCAACATGATAGAGTATAATATGGCAAAGTTCATGTTCTCATATTTGATGAGAAATTGCAAAAGGTTGGAGACACTTGTTGTCCTAATCCTCCAAAAGGTTTTGGATAGCAACATTATACTCATAAATTCATCGTTACAAGCTAACAGTAGCTTGATCATGGACAATTCCATGATAAAGGTGAATATTTGATGTAGGTAAAATGTTTACTACACCAAGAGATTACTAAAGAAAGGAATTTGAAAGAACACCAAATATTTGATGATGGTGATCTACTTCAAAGTGCAAGTCCAAAGACATTGGTATTTAACTATACATGTTTTGGACTATATGTCATATGTATGACTCCACTATTGATGTTGATAGATTCTTTCAAACAGAAAAGGAGATATTGAAAGAAAATCTCATAAGTATATGGCAGAAAAGAAAAGACTAGAATTGTTCAGTTTAAGTATATAGATGATATACATGTTATGGCTATATTCTTTGCTTATTAAACAATCTGGTTCTCAAGTATTTGATACTGAATTTGTTGGTGTGAATCGTCATACGAAACAACACAATTCATGAACTACAATGGCCTAAGTAACTAGCAAAAGAATATGTGATGATGTTCATCGAGAACAAATAAAGGGTTATTGTGTTGCTCGTTAAACATCAAAGCTTGCCTTCAAAGATTTGTTTTATCAGGTATTATGAGAACAAAAGGGTTGTTCAAATAATTGCCGTAATCCATAAAAGATGGATGATTCACAAATCTCGTTGGAG
Organism: Avena sativa; assembly: GCA_916181665.1. Taxonomy (NCBI): domain Eukaryota; kingdom Viridiplantae; phylum Streptophyta; class Magnoliopsida; order Poales; family Poaceae; genus Avena; species Avena sativa. The sequence continues at coordinate 182,688,943 of OV702281.1, forward strand.
AAATCACATCCATAAAACTAGTGCTAAAAATGTCGAAAGACAAATTGATTGAAAGATCACTTAGGAAGTGACATCGCCGTTTAAATTATATTGGAAAGAAAACATGAAGAAATTCCATGTGGATGGAATTTTGGAGTCTTTTGATTTTGATCAAATGACACTTGTGAAACTTTCCTAGAGATAATTAAAACTTTGTTCATAGGCCAAAAGGGAACGAATGACTAGCTTATTGGAACTTGTACATATTGTTGTACGAAGTCCATTATGTGTAGTCAAGAGCGATGGATTTCAACTTCATATGCTTTCTCCGAAAATTTGAGTGAATATATGAATATTTACTTAATAAGGATGAAGTGTGAAATATTTGAAGAGTTCAAAAGACTTTCAAGATGAAGTGCAAAATCATTGTAACAAGAATATAAATAGTTTATGATAAAGATCATAAAGGAAGATATTTGAGTTATAAGTTTAGCATAATACCTAAGATTTAAGAAATCGTTCCGTGGATTTGCATTTTCCCGAAACACCATAAGAGTATGGAGCGTTCGAGATATGTAATTAAACCTTGTTTGACATGGTAAGATCGAAAGGTGTAATTCATAAAACTGCCATTGTATTTTAAAGATTAAAAGCTTTAGAGATTACCGTTTTTCCACTGAAAAGAGCTCCATCATAATCCGTTGAAATGACACCATATAAGGTTATGGTTTGGGATAAAACCCAAGTTGTCCTTTCTTAAACATTGGTATGCTATGCATAAGAAAGATGTTTGCAACCAAAGTCGGATGAACCTGTCTTTGTATGTTATTTCGAATAACTGTTAAGTACTCCTCCATAACATCGGAGACAAAAGTGTTTGTCACTTAAAACGTCAAGTTTCTTTGAGAAGGAATTTTTCGTGAAAAGTTAAGTGGGAGGACAATAGAAACTTTGATAAGGTTAAAAGAACCTTAGCTATATGTGCAGAGTTGCGCAGCGCCGAAAAGTGTTTCGGAGGCAGCAACAATGCTCATGGTTCACGTACCTCAAAAGGTTGTGGTCACGGAGATCCAAGTTCCTATTGAAACAAGTAGGTCGGATGAACAATCAAATACCAAGATTTGAGGGTTGAATCATTATTTGAGAATAATGAACCGACTACATGCAGAGAAGCGATGATGGGCCCTGACTCCGTAAAATGGCTTGAAGCCATAAAATCCATGATAGTTCCATACACGAGAAATCAAGTTTTGAACTTGAAGGACCCTCGAGAAAGGTGTAAGACCTTACAGTTGTGTCTGGATCTATAAAGAAATAGACATGGATGTTTCACATCTATGAAATAGTCGACATGTTGGGAAAGAGTTCACAACAATGTTCAAAGGTTGACTATGACAAGATTTGATCTTTCATAGTGATATTTAGTCTAGACGGATTAATGTAGCAACCACTACATATAATTTGTTATATGGTAGTTGAATAAACAAAACAAGTTCTTCTAATAGAATCGTTACCTAGGACATGTGCATAACACGGTCCATAGGGTTTTGTTAATTCAAAGGATGCTAAAAGCATATGCAAACTTCAATGGTTAGAGTGAGCATAGCGGAGTTGGAATCTTCACTGTGATGAAACTGTTAAAGGAGTTTAAAAGTTCATCAGAGACGATGGAGATGCTTGCATTTGCAAGAAATTAAGTGGGAGCGCTAAGACATGTTTCTAATACATTATGTGGAAGACATATTGTTGATTGGAAATAATGTATCTTTTATTAACACATATTAAGAATTTCATCCCGATGAAAGACTTAGGCAAAACCCAAATATTTGGCATCAATAGACGCTAATATGGTTGTGCCAGAAGTACATAGACAAGATATTGAATGAGTTCAATATAGAAACTACAAGAGAAGGTTCTTGTCGCACAGAAAGGATTGAATGAGTTCAATGTTGATGATATATTCAAGTGTATTGACATTTGGTAAAGTGAAACAAATAATCAAGTATAGATTGATACTTGATGTATGAAATCACAAAGAGTATTTATATCAATCATACTGTGATATGTACAAATCCAGATATGTCCTATGCTCTAAATGTTGAGAGCATATACCAGAATGATTCGTAAGATGATCATTGGACAATAGTAAGGATATTCTTATGATCTTTTGGAAGAACTAAGAGTATAATATTTGTAGAAGTGACAAATAGATGGTTAGTTCATTGTAAAAGTACTACATTGATACTAGCTTTGTCACAAAAAATACAAATTAAGTTTATCTCAATCTAAACTAAGGGTGGCACAATATAATGGAAAGTGAGTTCCATAATGGATTTGGATGAGTTCCAAAGTTAAGACATTGTGACAGATACTACAACAAAAGGCTAAGTATATGACTGCTATTATAGCAGCAAAAGAGGGCATTTGTGTCAAGAAGTTTGTTATCAAACTAGGTGTAGTTCACAGTGGGATAATACTATGAAGATATATTGTGCGACAATATTATCAACATGTTTTAACCCCAAAGAGCTAAAGGTCACACCGAAAGACCAAATTTGTACAAAGCCATCTCATTACAGAATGAGTGATGCGTAGAGACGCAAAGACATGCAATTACACATGGACCTGGAAGTGTCAGATCCGGAGATCAGTTGACCACTAGCAATCGTGTATATACAACACCGGAAAGCCATAGGTGTTATATACACAAAGGTTTGAAACTAGATTATTGACTCTAGTGCAAGTGGGAGACTGTTGGAGATATGCCCAAGAGGCAATAATAAAGTGGTTATTATCATATCTTCACACTTATGATAAATGTTTACATACCATGCTATAATTGTATTAACCGGAAACATTAATACTTGTGTGATTTGTAAACTAAAATAAGAGTCCCTAGTAAAGCCTCTTGTTAAACTAGCTTGTTGGTTAATATATGATCATGGTTTCCTGATCATGAACATAGAGATGTTATTAACAACAGGATCATATCATTAGGAGAATGATATGGTGGACATACTCCTATAGATAAGCGTAGCATAAAGATCAAGTCATTTCAATAGTTCAATTGCTATATGCTTTCTGATACATAGTAACCTAATTCCTTCGACCATGAGATCATGCATATCACCTTTACCAGATGGATGCTTTGATAACATCAAACACCACACCGTAACTGGGTGGCTATAAAGGTGGCATTAAGTGTTCGGAAAGTATTGGTTGAAACACATGGATCAAAAGTGGGATTTGTCCATCCACATGACGGATAGATATACTCTGGGCCCTCTCGGTGGAATGTCATCCAATTGGCTTGCAAGCATGTGACTTGGTCACAAGGGATCACATATCACGGGAACGAGAAAAGAGTACTTATCGGTAACGAGGTTGAACTAGGTATGCAGAGATACCGACGATCATAACCTCGGATAAGTAAACTATCGTGAGACAAAGGGAAATTGGTATCGTATGTAAGTGGTTCATTCGATCGCAAAGTAATCGTAGAAATATGTGGGAGCCATATGAATTTCCAGATTCCTCTATTGGTTATTGTTCGGAGAAGTGTCTCGATCATGTCCGCATAATTCACGAACCGTAGGGAGACACACTTAAGGATTCGACGTTGTTTGAGTAGTTATGGTATTATGAGAAAGAGACCGAATGTTGTTCGGAGTCTCGGATGGGATCCGGGATATCACGAGGTGATCCGGAATGGTCCGGAGAATAAGATTCATATAAGGAAAGTCCCGTTTCGGAGTTCGGGAATGATTCTGGTGTTTTCATTGGGAATGTTCTAGAAGGTTCCGGATTGTCCGGCACTCCGGGGGGGAAGGGGTACATGAATGTGTCATTACATATTGGAATGATTGCATCATGTACTAAGTGTTCTTGCTGTCCCAAATAAAGGATTTAATTGAATCCTAAAACAGAAAAGTCAAATGTCCAGTTTGAAAGTCAAACGGCTAAAACAAGAAACTGTGGGAAACAAGCAAGAGGAGTTGGAACCAACTTGGAGGAGGAGTTGGACTCCTCCAGGCCGGCGCCCAGCCCAAGGCCGAGTTGGGGAGGGACTCCCTCCCTCCCCTGGCACGCCAAGACCCCCCTCCCATAAAAGGAGGGGCAGGGCTCCTCCTAGAACACACAAGTTCCTATCTTCTACCTCCGGTTTAGAGCCGTTTTGGTTTAGAGCTTCTAATTGCTTTAGCCTGCGGTTTAGAGCCTTCTAATTGGTTTAGAGCCTTCTAATTGGTGTGTCTAATTACTAGACCACTAATAGACTCTCTCATAAGCTCCACCATACTCGCACCGGCTTAAGGCGAAGCCCTGCGGGATTTCCCCTCTACTTCCGGTACCACACCGTTGTGCTGCCGGAATCGCGAGGAGAATACTACAACCTCCGCTGCCTGCTGGAACAAGGGAGAGGAAGGTCTTCGTCGAGTACCGAACGTGTGACCGACTGCGGGAGCGCTGCCGGAACGTGGCGCCGGAAGGATCGTCTACACGATCTTGAGATCGGAAAGAGTACGACTACATCACCCACGAGAATCTGCTCTCGTTAACCGCTTTGGAATCTTCGAGGGTAAGTTATTCCATCGACTCGTTGCTACAATCTAGTAGATAGATCTTGGCTTGTTTGTTTGTATGCGATAGAAAATTTTTGTTTTCCATGCTACGAACCCCTACATGAGCCACAACACTCTCGTTTTTAGTACCACAAAAAGGTTCTTTCTCAACAATCACTAAATAAGTTAAATCAAGAGAGAAATCATAATCTTTATCCTTAATATCTATGGGAGAGGTGGCAAACTTATGATCATAGGACTTGTTGGGTATAATAATATGTCTAGCAAGGAGACTCTTAATAGTTGTAACATCCCTAAAATCATGTTTTCAAAGATTTCATATCATGCATGCATGCATATAATTTAGGGAACAAATTCAAACTAGTTTTGAAAGAAAACAGGACTTGGGATCTATGATTTTATGTGATCAAGCATTAATCAAATACTACTCTCAAATGGGGGTTATTTAATTCAAAACCAAACCTTGTTGCTCTCAAATTGTTTTGCTTGATTGCTAGTGCTCAAACCAAAGATTTGAAAACAATTATGGATTTAAAACCATTTTCAAGATTTGTTCAAATCAAGTGCTAAGTCACTGTTTATTTTGTTTTGATCAATAGAACCAAGATAATACAGAGAGACCACATGTTTTTATGCCCAAAAATATGAGTGTTACACTCTACAAAATTTTAAAAGGTTTGAATTCAAATGGTTTTTGAAATCATATGAAAAAGTTTCCTGGAAATTCAAATAGAAAAATAAAAGGAGTAAAGCAATAAGAAAAGGCCGGCGCTACTAATTTAGCCCAACAGTGAAACCAGCCCACTAAGCCCACCCGGGGTTTTCCCCTCTCTCTCTCACGCGCACCCACTCAACCCCGCTCGCTGACTGGTGGACCCAAGCACCATGCAAGCATCGTCTCCAGCCACGCACCCCCCCACGACCCCGTCGACGCCGCCGTTACCTCATCACTGCCGCGATTGATGCGGGCTTGATTGCCGCCATTACCTCGCGAGATTCTTGCCCCCGCTCCAGCTATAAGACACCCTCTCCTTGCTGTTCATTTCCCCTCACTCAATTTCCTCTCCACGCCACCAGGCTGCCCGTAGTCTTGCCCACACCGCCGCAGCACCGACGATCTCCGACGAGCCATCACGGTGAGCTCCGACCGCCCCCTATCTCTGGTTCAAACCAGTGTGACCAGCGTGTCCTTGCGCGTTCACTGATGCCTTTTGTTTGCTTTCTCATGACCCAGGCTGCCATCACCGTTTGTGCCCGCAAACAACAAAACCGTCGCTCGACTCCGACGAGCGATTGAGGTAAAGCCCGACCGCCCCTCGACTTCTCCTTGATCCAGTAGTATTCGCCGTAGTCTTGCACACCTCCTGATACCACTGGTTCATGCTAGGGTGATCCAGAGCGTCGCCAACGTCTTCGTCACCGAGCACCCGACGCTACGCTCAACTCCGACGAGCTCCTACGGCCACATCAACACGCCCCTGTCCACGCCAGCAGCACCTCGAGCTTCCTCGCAACCTTGCGACGCCGGTAAGCAACACCACTGTCCCCAGCCCTCGCTAGAATCGCCAATCCATCGCCGGCAGAGCCGTCGCCGCTGCAAGCAGCCATTACGCCGCCCATCTGTGGTCAAAGCATCAAGGATCGTTCGATCCAGATCTAGAGGCTAGGATTAGATTAGAGGACGAAGCGGTATGTTTTAATCTGAGCCGTGCATTGTCACTCAGATCTTGCGGCTCGCAAGCGTGATCCGCCCGAACCGGTACCAACCAATAGGAACATGCCGCGTGTCTGTTAATTTGATTTAAAATCTGAATTTAGATCTATTAGATGTCTAAACTTGTTTAATTCATAACTTTTGATTCCCACGTCCAAATTTGACAAATTTTATATCAATGGAATCAGGAGAGAAAGCCCTTTCCATATATGCAATGTGTTTAGTGTTTTGTTTCTGTTAAAATGGTTATTTTTACAGAAACATGTGTAGGCCTATTTTGTGTATAACAAAAATTTGGGAAATGTTTTAATGTTCAAATAAAAGTTGTTTGGCAAGTTTTGAGCTTGATTATGAATCAGTACTGTGCACATGTCTTGTTGAGTATAGAAAAATCATCACATATCATATTACATGCATCCATATATTTTTTCTTGTATTTATTTTGTATGTGATTTAGTGCTATCATTTTATGTGTAGATTTTGGTGCAAATAGTGATTGTGATTGTGAGGATTGTAGCTACTCTCCAAACTACCAAGGCAAGTGGTGCTTCATGATTTTATCCCTATGTTTTTCAACTATGCATTAGAAATATTTTGCTAGTCTTGCATGGATATATTTTTATTTATATGCTATGCTTGGGAAATCCTAGTAGTTGTAGAATTGCTAGAAATTTCTAAGTTAAGATGCTTAACTATGCCATGCTTAGCCTAGCTAGTAGCAACCAAGGGTGGTTATATATTCATGCTATGAATAAATATTTCTAAGTCTTTGGACTATGTTTTTGCTTAATAAAACAACTAAGTGAATGAAACACCTGGGTGGAATGGAAGGAATGGTTTATGTTGAGTGGTTACACAAGGCCCATTTCTATGGTTTACCTTGTGTATCTCACTTGTGGAAAGCCACCCAGGAACAAAGGGATTTGAGAGGCCAAATGTTAAGAAGCTTCTAGTGCAGCCACTTGGCAATATGGGCTCTGCCTGGATCACATAGGTTGCAATAACTTAGCCATTTGGACAGTTGGTGGTAGTGGGATGATAGGTTGGAACGCGTCCATTTGGTCTAAGGGAAGGATTCTGAAAGGTCCTGTCTTGGTGAAAATCAAGTCTTGTGGGGAAAGTGCACAACCTCTGCAGATGGAAGAATCTAAGTACTTAGCCATGTCCTTGGTATTGGACAACTTGAGCATCAAGACATGGAAACTATCAAGAATCTCCTCATCCCAATTTCTAAGTAAAAACTTGTGGTTGAACAAGGGTGAAGGACCCCAATGTCTATTGGTGGTTCCTTGGGAAAGATTTTTATCAAAGAAAACTTAGTGTTTTCAACTGATAGGCAAAACCTATTTTGAGCAAAGCAATCCTAAGCTACACTTAGCAAAAATGCATATAGTATCTAGTCCACCAATATTCTACTAAGGTATCACTTGCCAATAATATTCCAATGTATTGACTCACTGTGGCTGTAACTTGTGATGTTGTAGGTTATTTTGATGATGATTAGGAGTCATGAGTCTACACTCAACATGCTTGCCTATGGCACATGAAGATGAAGAATTATTTATCTTATCTTAAATTTGAACTCTTGTATTAGGCATGTGGCCATAGAGTTTGTAAAAGACTGTGTTTGTCTCTGGAATGATATGTAATAATGACCTTTATTTCTGTGTACTTCATCTTAAATTGTGGATGCTAGCATTGATCCAGGGACTAGCATTGCAATCACAGGGATCCTTTCTTTTACAAAGGAGGGATCTTACAGATGGTATCAGAGCACTGTGTTGCCTGTAGGATTATGACCCTAGGATTGAAAACCAGTAAGGAAAAAAATTTCAACTACTTCCACACTTGTCTTTTCTGCTCGTAAACTTTTCTAATCTTCTTTCTCATCTCTATTTGTAGATGAACTCCATCAATGAAGCCGTGAAGAAGGGACCACTCATGACTATGACTTTGGAATGTGAGACAGAGTTCCCCAAGGCTCTCAAGGACCTCATGGTTGCCATGGGAATACATGGTGCAGCTGTGTACAAAGGTTTTCCTGTGATGGATGAAGGAGTTGAGTACTGGTGGGTGCAACTTCACTTGTATAAAAACAAGGAAGACAACCACAAGGACTCAGGATTCTGCATGGTCACCAACACAATGATGCACACCACATTCTTTGATTCAGCAAGGGATGCGGCTTGGAGGGCCATCAAAGAACTTGGTGATAGAATTAAGTGCAGAATGATTAACACATAGAATGACCTTAGGGAAGAAAAGAAGCATACACAAGAGTTATAGGCTACCAACCAAAGACTAAGGAAGGACATCATAGACTTAGCAATGGAGTCTTGTGATCTAGACAAACAGATTGCCTCTAGGGATGTCCTGTTAGCCAACTTGGCAAGTGAGATGGGATTGTAATGTAGCACATTAGTTGGACCACCACACTTATCATTTTATTTTCCCAAATGTTGTTTAAAATAAATTGAACCTTGGTTGTTTGTAATGGATCCATGTATGCCATGACTTGTGTGTTTTGATTTCCAAAGTTATGCATCTGATGCCTTGTCTTGTGATTTGTCTTGAATTGTGTTGATTCTAACTTTTTCTATCTTATTAAATAGATGCCTAATGTTACTATCAGCACGGTTCAAGAGTTCAAGGGAACTCGTTTTGGCCCTCGTATTAATGAGCTCACTAGTTTGCTCAATCTCCCTCTTCCTACCATCATGGTGCTTCCCCTCACCAAGTTTGAGACGAAAGACCTTTGGGGCTTAAAGGTTAATCAGCCCGGACGCCAGACTGAGTCTACCACGGAGGCAATCATCTTCAAGCTCATGCACGATGACAAGGAGAGAGGCCTAGAGGTAGTCATGCAGGACTTGATTGGACGTCTATTAGGGAGACACTCTCGACAGGTTAGAGGTACTGACTTCCACACCTTCGGTAGACGTGATGAGGATGGTGAGTCCATTGACTTATAGTATACTTCGAGGGAGACAGCAGAGCCGATTCGTCTATACCTCCAGGACTTAGAGGTTCTTCTTAGGCACATAGACACTGATAGGACCAACGTCATGCTCAGCAATGACGAACTCCACGTGCAGCTTCGTGAGAAGGACAAGCTCTTCGCCGAGCAAGATGAGATAGTCAAGGAGATGGAGGCCAAGTTCGAGAGTCAGGACAGAAAGTTCAAGAGTCAAGAGAAGCGAGTCCAAGATAGGAACAAGAGGATTCGAGACATGACTGCAGAATTGGAGGCCAAGGACTTCGAGCTCGAGCATCAGCAGACTGTGATTGAGAGGCTTCGTTCTTAGAAGAGGGCTCTCAAAGCCAAAGTAGAGACCTTGACCACCAATGTCGAGGAATACAAGACCGCTATGGAGAATGCAGGTCTTACATTTGTTGAGGAGGAGGTTGATGCCGAGGAGTAGTGATGACTGCTCATTTACCTTTATTTATCATGTCTTTGATTATTGAGTCGCATTGACCATCCAACATGTGGATGGCTTGCTATTGGTGTGTTTACTTTGCAAACTTGTTGTCTATGTTGTTGAACTTTTATTATTATGATGCATGTTTGGTGATTGTTTATGTGATGTATTGTGCATATTAGCATCTATGGGTATCTCATTCTTATCTTATTGAACAAACCATAGATGCCTCCCCGACGTGCCAATCCCAACCCCAACAACAACATCACCCCTGAGATGCAGCAAATGATGACAGCTCAGACTCAGCTGATGCAAATGATGACTACGTTCATCCAGAATCAGAACAACAACAACAACAACAACCATAACAACAATAACAATAACAACAATCAGAACAATCCACCAGGTTTTGACATGCTTACCAGGTTCTTGAGACTGAGGCCAGCAAAGTTCTCAGGAACTACTGATCCTATGGTGGCCAATGATTGGCTACGCTCTGTGAACAAGGACTTGGTAACTGTTGGCTATAGTGATGAAGAAAAAGTCAGATTTGCAGCTCACTTGTTGGAAGGACCAGTAGCCACTTGGTGGGATAACTTCCAGATCACCACTCCCATTGCGTATGTGACATGGGCTATCTTCGAAGATGGTTTCCGTACTGCTCACATCTCATCCGGAGTGATGAGTTTGAAGAAGAAAGAGTTCCATAACCTGAAGCAGCGCCACCGCAATGTGGCTGAATACATTGAGGTGTTCAACAATCTAGCGCGATATGCACCGGATGAAGTTGACACTGATGCTAAGAGGAAGGAAAAGTTCCTTGAAGGGTTGAATGATGAACTGAACCTGCAGTTAGCTGTGCCCTATGTTCCCACATACCAGTCTCTTTGTGACAAGGCTGCTATTTTGGAGAACAAGATGAAGCAAGTTGAAAGTAGGAAGAGAAAGCACTCTGACAAGCACAACTCGGGATCATCTCACAAGCGTTCCCATTATGATGACAATGGGAGTTCTGGATCTCACAAGCATGGGAAGTTCAACAAGCACCACAACCACAACCGTCATCATGACAACAAGAGTCACCGTAGTTATGACAATGACAAGTACAAGAATCACAAGGGTGGATATAAGAGCCACCACAGTGGAAGTGGTAGTGGAAGCTAGCCTGTCAAGAAGGATCTTAGTCAGGTTGAGTGTTTCAAGTGCAAGAAGATGGGGAATTATGCAAATGAATGCCCAGAAAAGAAAGTTGAAGGACCCAACAAGCCCAACCCTTTTCAAAAGGGACAAGTGAACCACATCAATGTGGAGGAAATTTATGAGGAACCTGATGCTGTTGCTGGTAAGTTCAAACTCAATTCTGTTCCAGCATTTGTTCTCTTTGATACTGGTGCATCTCATTCATTCATATCAAGAGCATTTGTTGAAATAAACGAACTACCAGTAGAAACTATTGGGTGTCCTATGAAAGTAAGTTCTCCTGGCGGAGAAATGATAGTGAAATCAGGATGTCATGATCTAGTCATAGAGTTTGGGAAGTATAAGTTTCCCGTTAAATTGATAATCCTAAACTCCCAAGGATTGGATGTTATTTTGGGAATGGACTGGATGTCTAAGCACAAGGGAGTGATAGATTGTGCCAATCATACTGTCTCACTCACAACTCCAAAAAAATAAGAGGATCAGATTCAAGACCAACTTTGAAGCAAAAAGAAGTAAGCTAAATTCTCTTAAGGGGGTTAGCATAGACAGTGTGCCAATTGTGAGTGAATATCCGGATGTGTTTCCGGAAGAATTGCCAGGTATGCCACCAGATAGAGACGTGGAATTTCTTATTGATTTGCTACCAGGATCTAGACCAATAGCAAAGAGACCGTACAAGATGTCAGTTGATGAGTTGAAAGAACTCAAGAAGCAGCTTGGAGAACAGTTGCAGAAAGGTTTTATCCAACCAAGTTCCTCATCTTGGGGAGCACCAGTTTTTTGTGTGGAAAAGAAAGATAGAAGTCAAAGGTTATGCATAGATTACCATTCACTCAATGAGGTGACTATCAAGAACAAATACCCTTTGCCATGAATCAATGACTTGTTTGATCAGTTAGAAGGAGCTTGTGTGTTCTCAAAGATTGATCTCCGGTCAGGTTATTTTCAGCTTAAGATAAGGGAAGAAGACATACCTAAGATAGCTTTCACTACAAGGTATGGATTGTATGAGTATACCGTGATGCCATTTGGTTTGACCAATGCACCAGCGTACTTCATGAATATGATGAACAAGGTGTTCATGGAATTCCTTGATAAGTTTTTTGTCGTTTTCATCGATGACATTCTGATCTACTCCAAGAGCAAGGAAGAGCATGAAGGACATTTACGTTTGATACTTGAGAAGCTTAGAGAGCATAAGCTGTATGCCAAATTCAGCAAGTGTGAATTTTGGTTAAATGAAGTTGGTTTTCTTGGACACGTGGTGTCACGAGATGGTGTAGCAGTTGATCCTGCTAAAGTTTCAGCTGTAACTGAATTGGAATTTCCTAAGTCAGTGAAAAAGGTTTGTATTTTCATTGGCTTGGCAGGATACTACAGAAGGTTTATTGAGAATTTCTCCAAGGTAGCAAAACCTATGACAAAATTTCTAAAGAAAGACAAGAAATTTTCTTGGTCAGAAGGTTGTGAACTCAGCTTTCAATAATTGAAGAAGAGACTAGTGACAGCACCAGTCTTATGTTTGCTAGATTTGGAGAAAGATTTCCAAGTGTATTGTGATGCATCTCATCATGGATTAGGTGCAGTACTTATGAAAGAATGGAAAGTTGTGGCTTATGCTTCGAGACAACTCAAAACTCATGAAGTGAACTACCCTACTCATGATTTAGAGTTAGCCTCTGTTGTCCATGCACTCAAAACATGGAGACATTATCTTTTGGGAAAGCGATGTGAAGTGTTCACATATCACAAAAGTTTGAAGTATATCTTCACCCAGAAGGAAATTAACATGAGACAAAGAAGATGGCTAGAACTCATCAAGGAATATGACTTGAGTTTGCAATACCACCCCGGTAAAGCAAATGTTGTAGCGGATGCTCTAAGCCGTAAGGTTTTTGTGAATGGCCTTACTAAGGGAGAATTGCCAGATGATCTGTGTGCCCAATTTAGAAATCTCAGATTGGAGATTGTGCCTGAAGGACATCTCATGTCTTTGGATGTTCAACCTACTTTGGACAAAATCAAAGAAGCCCAAAAGACGAATAAGGAAATTGAAGAGATTAAGGAAAAGATTGGCAAGGGAAAAGCCAAAGGATTCCATGAAGACGAACAGGGTACTTTATGGCATGGAAAACGTATCTGTGTTCCACAAGATCCGGAGCTTCAGAAACTGATTTTACAAGAAGCACACAACTCACCGTATTCCATTCATCCGGGTAACACCAAAATGTACATGGATATGAAGGAAAGATTTTGGTGTAATAATCTCAAGAAAGACATTGCCGAACATATTGCTTTGTGTGATGTATGTAGTAGAGTGAAAGCGGAACATCAGAAACCAGCAGGATTGTTACAACCACTACCTATTCCTGATTGGAAGTGGGACAAGATTGGTATGGACTTCATCACCGGATTGCCAAGGACCCGGTCAGGATATGATTCTATTTGGATAGTGGTGGATCGCCTAACTAAAGTGGCTCATTTTATACCTGTGAAGACAACTTACACAAGTGCTAAGTTAGCCAAGATCTATATGAGCAGAATTGTATGTATGCATGGAGTACCCAAGAGTATTGTGTCTGATAGGGGAACACAATTCACTTCTTACAATAACAGCTAGCAAGCCAGTATTGAGATGGCACCATTTGAGTTTCTCTATGGGAGAAAGTGTACCACCCCTTTGCTATGGAATGGTGTGGGAGAAAGAAGTTTGTTCGGACCAGAACTAATCAAAGAAGCTGAAGAGAAAGTCAAACTGGTTAAGGACAGGTTGAAGATAGCACAGTCCCGACAAAAGAGCTACGCAGATCCTAAACGTAGAGAAGTCATCTATGAAGTAGGTGACCGAGCTTATCTTAGAGTGTCACCACTTCGTGGAGTGAAAAGGTTTGGAGTCAAAGGAAAATTGGCCCCAAGATATGTTGGACCATTCAAGATTCTGAGTCGTAAAGGACAAGTAGCTTATGAGATTGAATTGCCAGAGTCTTTGTCAGCTGTTCATAATGTGTTTCATGTGAGTCAACTTAAGAAATGCCATCCAGAAATGGAAGAGACTTCTTTGAAGGATACTATACCTTTGGAAGAGGTCCAATTGGAAAGTGATCTCACCTATGAAGAGAAACCTATCAAGATTCTTGAGACTGCAGAAAGAGTTACACGGACTAAGACTATCAAATTCTGCAAGGTTCAATGGAACCATCATTCCGAAGAAGAAGCAACTTGGGAAAGAGAAGATGATCTTCGGAAAGACCACCCTCACCTATTTGCTAGCCAACCCGAATCTCGAGGGCGAGATTCACCTTAAGGGGGTTAGATTTGTAACATCCCTAAAATCATGTTTTCAAAGATTTCATATCATGCATGCATGCATATCATTTAGGGAACAAATTCAAACTAGTTTTGAAAGAAAACATGACTTGGGATCTATGATTTTATGTGATCAAGCATTAATCAAATACTACTCTCAAATGGGGGTTATTTACTTCAAAACCAAACCTTGTTGCTATCAAATTGTTTTTCTTGATTGCTAGTGCTCAAACCAAAGATTTGAAAACAATTATGGATTTAAAACCATTTTCAAGATTTGTTCAAATCAAGTGCTAAGTCACTGTTTATTTTGTTTTGATCAATAGAACCAAGCTAATACAGAGAGACCACATGTTTTTATGCCCAGAAATATGAGTGTTACACTCTACAAAATTCTAAAAAGGTTTGAATTCAAATGGTTTTTGAAATCATATGAAAAAGTTTCCTGTAAATTCAAATAGAAAAAAGAAAAGGAGTAAAGAAATAAGAAAAGGCCGGCGCTGCTAATTTAGCCCAACAGTGAAACCAGCCCACTAAGCCCACCCGGGGTTTTCCCCTCTCTCTCTCACGTGCACCCACTCGACCCCGCGCTCGCTGACTGGTGGACCCAAGCGCCACACAAGCATCGTCTCCAGCCACGCACCCCCCACGACCCCGTCGACGCCGCCGTTACCTCATCACTGCCGCGATTGATGCGGACTTGATTGTCGGCGTTTCCTCGCGAGATTCTCGCCCCCTCTCCAGCTATAAGACCCCCTCTCCTCGCTGTTCATTTCCCCTCACTCAATTTCCTCTCCACGCCACCAGGCTGCCCGTAGTCTTGCCCACACTGCCGCAGCACCGACAATCTCCGACGAGCCATCACGGTGAGCTCCGACCGCCCCCCCTGTCTCTGGTTCAAACCAGCGTGACCAGCGTGTCCTTGCGCGTTCACTGATGCCTTTTGTTTGCTTTCTCATGACCCATGCTGCCGTCACCGTTCGTGCCCGCAAACAACAAAACCGTCGCTCGACTCCGACGAGCGATTGAGGTAAAGCCCGACCGCCCCTCGACTTCTCCTTGATCCAGTAGTATTCGCCGTAGTCTTGTGCACCTCCTGATACCACTGGTTCATGCTAGGGTGATCCAGAGCATCGCCAACGTCTTCGTCACCGAGCACCCGACGCTACGCTCAACTCCGACGAGCTCCTACGGCCGCATCAACACGCCCCTGTCCACGCCAGCAGCACCTCGAGCTTCCTCGCAACTTTGCGATGCCGGTAAGCGACACCACTGTCCCCAGCCCTCGCTAGAATCGCCAATCCATCGCCGGCAGAGCCGTCGCCACCGCCAGCAGCCATTGCGCCGCCCATCTGTGGTCAAAGCATCAAGGATCGTTGGATCCAGATCTAGAGGCTAGGATTAGATTAGAGGGCGAAGCGGTATGTTTTAATCTAAGCCGTGCATCGTCACTCAGATCTTGCGGCTCGCAAGCATGATCCACCCGAACTGGTACCAACCAATAGGAACACGCCGCGTGTCTGTTAATTTGATTTAAAATCTGAATTTAGATCTATTAGATGTCTAAACTTGTTTAATTCATAACTTTTGATTCCCACGTCCAAATTTGAAAAAATTTATATCAATGGAATCATGAGAGAAAGCCCTTTCCATATATGCAATGTGTTTAGTGTTTTGTTTCTGTTAAAATGGTTATTTTACAGAAACATGTGTAGGCCTATTTTGTGTATAACAAAAATTTGGGAAAAGTTTTAATGTTTGAATAAAAGTTGTTTGGCAAGTTTTGAGCTTGTTTATTAATCAGTATTGTGCACATGTCTTGTTGAGTATAGAAAAATCATCACATATCATATTACATGCATCCATATATTTTTGCTTGTATTTATTTTGTATGTGATTTGGTGCTGTAACACCCTCAGAATCGGCCCTATGCAAGTTTCAGCGCTTCCCGCCAAACCCGCATAGAAACGATTCAAAGGTGCCCACCAGGCACTTGCGTGTGGGTGGAAAACAAAGAAATAACATTACACAACAGTCCTCGATGGGACCCACAGAACAGATATATATACAACACGACTCTATGAGTCAAGAATACAGATATACAATACAAAGATCCAAATCACCTTGAAAACAATACGGAGTACGAGTACGGACAAGATGCAAATTGAGCTAAGAGCCCTGAAGAATAACCAATGGCGTCCATAACCCTGCCCAGGCCAAGCCGGAAGGGTAAACCTGCTAACGACGTCGAAACCTGCTAAAACAAAAGGGGTGCCGACAAAGGGCAAAGGAAAAAGAGGAGCGTCAGTACTGAGGCCAGTACACGGCGAGGCTACAATTCGGCGGTCCTCGCCTACATAGGTATGGTGGACTGCAGCAGCAGCGCAGCATGCACTAAACAACCTATAGAGACTCGATACAACTAGCGGCTACCAGAGAGGGGTAAGAAAGACCTATTCGGAACCGACCTGATGCTACCATCAGACAAACCCATCCTGGTGTTTCCCCCTCGAGACCAAACGAGGAAGTCAACCGAGGAACTCACACCGTTGGCAGTTTTATTTATTCAGTTATCGTTGCAGCAATTACTAGTCCGGTATAGATAGTCATCCTGATATAATAAGCAGTGGGCACTTTTAGTTAACCATTCCGTTTTAGTTGCAACACTTACTAGTCAGATACAATTAGCATGAGATATCCCAAAACCCAGCAGTTGTTTGGTACTTTTATTTAGCCATTCCGTTGCAGTGAAGCTGATTACTAGTCATATCTGATACAAGTCAAATTAAAGCAGTAAACTTTAGTTATAGTTGTCTATGATCAAGCACTGTGCTCCAAGTCGTCCATAACCGCGGACACGGCTTCTCGAAAAGATTTAACCCTGCAGGGGTGCACCAAAGTATCCACACGCACTTCGACCCTTTTTGCCAGATCAGTTAACATACACCCATCGGTATGTCGGCGGGGCCTAAGTCATGACGTTTCCCAGACCCAAAGCAAGCACGGGGGGCCACCCCACTAAGTCTACCCGCAACGAAGTCGGCCGGTCTCCGAGACGGACTCAGGGTTTGGGTGGACGGCTGTAAACGACTGGGAACCCGAAAACTCGGGCTTGTCGATACAGCGAAAACGTGTCCCGATCCTAAACAGTACAGGTGCTATCCATCGCACAATTTAAATAAAGCAGTAAAGCATGGCATAAGTACAGAATAGTAATAAAGCCCCAAACTAATTGTGGCCCCCAGTACAGTACTTTGAAATCAGGTACTAAATCGATGGGGTGCCCATACATCCCACATGTGGTTAGCGCGCTCGATCTCGGAACAGGTGTCAAGAACTCGGGGTCCTACGGGACACCAGTGAGCGGTCGGAAACCAAATATTATCTATCACCCACTGGTGCCTCTGCATTTACCTACTTCAATTTTAGTTATTAAACAGTAATTAAAGTAAACGATAATTAAAGCCATGGTCATCTCCAACATTAAACATGCGGCAAGACTCCAACAACTGTGGTACTTGACGACACGCAACAGCACTTGAGCAAGCGACTACGACGCGCAGGTCCAACTATCTACCAAACAACAGGTAATAGGAGGTGTCCAAGGCGATATAAGGCTGCAAGGGATATCACGGGTACGACAACTAGTGCATCGCAACACAGATAGCAATAGATCAACAGGAGGGAATAAATACTATAAAAGTAAGATAGGTAGAAAGGGGGAGGTGCTCGCCTGAAAAACATTGCCGAAGTTTCAACCGAAGATCGGGTCGACACTCGCATCAACTCAACGGCCTTATCCGCAAAGAAGAAAAACACTAGAATAAACACCGGATGCAATATTTAATGCTACGGCAAAAGATCGGGCATGATGCATGTATGATGTATGACATGGCAAGCATGCGATGCAATTAGGCCATATTAAGCGGAGCCGAGGCCCCGGCAATTAATTATATGGTTCTAGTTGTTTAGATAACCCGCAATTTAAATGTTGTAATAACAGGGCAAGATAAGTTTCCGGTTCGCTACACAAATTTAAATGGGACCAATATACGACTAGATTTGCCCGCATATGG
This sequence comes from Avena sativa, assembly GCA_916181665.1. Classification (NCBI taxonomy): domain Eukaryota; kingdom Viridiplantae; phylum Streptophyta; class Magnoliopsida; order Poales; family Poaceae; genus Avena; species Avena sativa. The sequence goes on from OV702281.1 coordinate 182,707,223, forward strand.
GCCCCATATTTAATTTAGGTGAATCGGCATAAGGCCCCCAAACCACACACAACTATGCATGCGAGATGAATGATTTAATATGCACAAGATAGATATCATATTATAAAAATATGGGGCTCGGAAAGGGTCACACATGGAGGTTTGGCGAGCTTGGGGTTCGAGGGGTTCGGGGTCGGGTCTCAGGGTCCGGATCTGGGGTTCGGTCTCGGCGGAAGCGTTCTCGGATAACAGAGTGGATCTTGGCGTTCCGCGAAGAAGGACTTGGTTCGGCGTCGGGGCGCATCGGATCCGCCGGGGTCGGTGCCGATCTCGTCGTCGTGAAGATCTTGTCGGGTCCGCGCCATCGAGTCGGTCTTAGCATTCGGGGCGAAGGACTTGGCGTCCGCGAGGAAGTACTTGGTGAATCTATGTCGACAACCTTGGCGTTCGGGTCCTCGGGCATCAGATCCGGGAAGAAGTACTTGTCGCACCGGGGTCTCGGGTCGAAGAACTTGGCGCGCCCGGGTTCGGTCTTCGGGGTCCGAGTTCGCCGGGATCGGTCTTCGGTTTTCCATGTTGGCGCACCCAAGGTTCTCGGCGATCTTTGTAGATGACCAACGGGTTTAGGGTCTCGGCGTCGGTAGATCTTGTGTCAAAGGCACGGCATCAACACTTCACCACGGCATATGAGTAACACAAACACCGTGGCGAGCTCGAGGGCGCCGGCGGATCCTTGATGGAAACAGGGACCGCCACGGAGCACCGGCGGGGTCGACATATGCAGGTAGCCACGCCGGAAGGGGACGGGCACGCGCTGCAGGGCAAGACCAATGCGGATGGCTCCAGGGAGCTCCGCCCTTGGTCGGAACAGAGGATCCGGAGACGGAGGCCGGCTCGGGGAGGCTCGAGGCGGCACTGCTCGGGCTCGGAGGGGAGAGGAACGAGGGAGGCGGCGGCGGGCTGTGCGACCATGGGGGAGGAGGCGGCAGGACGGAGGGTTGGCGGTGGTAGAGGAGCGGCGAGGAGGCCGACGGAGAGAGCGGGGTGGAGGCGAGGGGAACCGCCGCGGCGGCGGCTGGCTCGGGGGGGGGGGAGGCGCGGCGGTTGCTGCGGTCGACGGGGCCGGCGCGAGGAGAGAGGCCATGGGTGGCGGAGCACAGGGAGCCGGGCGGCAACCGGCGCTCGCGTCGGAAGGTAGAGGAGAGGCGGACGCGGGGTGGTTGTCGGGGAGAGGAGGAAGGAGACGGGGAGGGGAGCGTGCGGGGCAGGAGGGTGGGGATCGGTGGGGCGCGGGCCCAAGGTGGGGCCAGGGATTTGGTGGGGGGAAAGGGGTTGGGGAGAGGGAGAGAGGGGTGGGTGCGGTGTGCGTTGTGTGCGTGTGGGGCCAGGGTGGCAGGGGTTGTGTGGGTGGAGTGGACGCACGCGGTGTGCTGGTGCGTCGCGTGTGGGTAGTGTGCTGGCGGCGGGAGTTGGGGTAGGAGTGGGGGTAGGTGGCTTAGATGATTAGGGTTAGGGTTTGGTGAAACTAGGGTTTGGTCAAAACGGGCTGGGCCAGCCGGGGTAGTAGGTGGCCTGGCCTACGGGCCGGGCTGCCTCCTCTGGAAAAAAAAGGTTCTTATTTTATTTATTTGCTTTTAAAATAAAACATTTTCAAATAGGTTTTTAGACAAACAAAATACTTCGGACAAGTCCGGGGTTTGACATTGAAATAGAGAGGCTATTTGTAGGAAACTTGCATAGGGCCTTTTGAAATTAGTTTTTATGTGAAATTTATGCATGATGTCCTGATGATGCACAAAGTAGTAAACAATTGAGCGATTTTCTAATAGTGGTTTTAGCGGGATGCCACAGGTGCTATCATTTTATGTGTAGATTTTGGTGCAAATAGTGATTGTGATTGTGAGGATTGTAGCTACTCTCCAAACTACCAAGGCAAGTGGTGCTTCATGATTTTAGCCCTATGTTTTTCAACTATGCATTAGAAATATTTTGCTAGTCTTGCATGGATATATTTTGATTTATATGCTATGCTTGGAAATCCTAGTAGTTGTAGAATTTCTAGAAATTTCTAAGTTAAGATGCTTAACTATGCCATGCTTAGCCTAGCTAGTAGCAACCAAGGGTGGTTATATATTCATGCTATGAATAAATATTTCTAAGTCTTTGGACTATGTTTTTGCTTAATAAAACAACTAAGTGAATGAAACACCTGGGTGGAATGGAAGGAATGGTTTATGTTGAGTGGTTACAAGGCCCATTTCTATGGTTTACCTTGTGTATCTCACTTGTGGAAAGCCACCTAGGAACAAAGGGATTTGAGAGGCCAAATGTTAAGAAGCTTCTAGTGCAGCCACTTGGAAATATGGGCTCTGCCTGGATCACATAGGTTGCAATAACTTAGCAATTTGGACAGTTGGTTGTAGTGGGATGATAGGTTGGAACGCGCCCATTTGGTCTAAGGGAAGGCTTCTGAAAGGTCCTGTCTTGGTGAAAATCAAGTCTTGTGGGGAAAGTTCACAACCTCTGCAGATGGAACAATCTAAGTACTTAGCCATGTCCTTGGTATTGGACAACTTGAGCATCAAGACATGGAAGCTATCAAGAATCTCCTCATCCCAATTTCTAAGTAAAAACTTATGGTTGAATAAGGGTGAGGGACCCCAATGTCTATTGGTGGTTCCTTGGGAAATATTTTTATCAAAGAAAACTTAGTGTTTTCAACTGATAGGCAAAACCTATTTTGAGCAAAGCAAGCCTAAGATACACTTAGCCAAAATGCATATAGTATCTAGTCCACCAATATTCTACTAAGGTATGACTTGACAATACTATTCCAATGTATTGACCCACTGTGTCTGTAACTTGTGATGTTACAGGTTATTCTGATGATGATTAGGAGTCATGAGTCTACACTCAACATGCTTGCTTGTGGCACATGAAGATGAAGACTTATTTATCTTATCTTAAATTTGAACTCTTGTATTAGGCCTGTGGCCATAGAGTTTGTAAAAGACTGTGTTTTTCTCTGGAATTATATGTAATAATGACCTTTGTTTCTGTGTACTTCATCTTAAACTGTGGATGCTAGCATTGATCCAGGGACTAGCATTGCAATCACAGGGATCCTTTCCTTTACAAAGGAGGGATCTTACAATAGCACTAGCACCATGTGTGTTTCGGCACTCTTCAACAAATTCATCAGTGATCTCTATGTAACCATCATTAATATCAAAACTCTCACTAGACTCAGGTGAGCTAATAGGTGTAACAGTGTCTTCACTAGGAGTTTCGGTATTTCCTAGACTAGCTATAGTAGCATCTAGAAAAGGACCTAATGAATCAGTCACATCAAGAACAGTAGAAGTAACATCATGAGCATCAAAAGAAGTTTCAGATTTAGCAGTAGTAGCAGTGTGTGTAGCATGAGTATGTGGTGGTGGTGTGACAAGCTTACTTATAACACACGGTGAATCAAGAGCAACAGAGGTGTTTAGGACTGTACCTCTTCTTGTAGTGGATGGTAAAATAGGGAACTTTCCATCACGTGAAGAAAGGAGTAGCAGTGAACAATAATAGATCCATGTGAACTTACAAATAAAGCTATGCTTCCTGGCAACGGCGCCAGAAAATAGTCTTGATGACCCACAAGTGTAGGGGATCGCAACAGTTTTCGCGGGTAGTATTACCCAATTTATTGATTCGACACAAGGGGAGCCAAAGAATACTTTCAAGCCTTAACAAATGATTTGTCAGTTCAGCTGCACCTGGAAATAGTTATTGCTCACAGAAGTTTATCAGTAGAAATAGTTTGTAGTAGCAACAGCAAAGCAACAGCAACAACAACAACAGTGAAACAGTAGCAATAGTAATAGTAACGGTAAAAGTAGGATTTGAGTGCGGTAGGCATAGGTATGGATGGACGGGCGTTTCATGGACGAGGCTAAACATGTAACTTCAAAGAACTAGGACATTGCAGATAAATAATAACAAGCATCCAAGTACTAAACAATCCTAGGCATGTGCTCCAAATATAGTCATACGTGCTCGCAATGAGAACTTGCACGACATCTTCTGTCCAGCCAGCCCGTGGCAGCGGGGCCTCTAGGGAACTACTGGCAATTAAGGTGCTCCTTTTAATAGAGCACCGGAGCAAAGCATTAACACTCCGTGAACACATGTGATCCTCACACCACAGCCATCCCCGCCGGTTGTCCAAATTATTGTCACTTTGGGGCCTTTGGATTCGGACAATGATATGTGCACACAACTTGCAGATAAGACCATAAACAATACTATCATAATGATTCAATAGTAAGTTCAGATATGAGATCATGGCACTCTGTCCCTAGTGAAAAGCATTAAGCACAACAAGTTGCAACAAAGTCAAAAAGCACTAATAGAGATACTAGGCACTATGCCCTAACAGATCTTATTCGATTACATGATAGAACTCATCCAATTCCTACCATCCCCAAGCCTACAGCGGGGGATTACTCGATCATGGATTAGGGAAACATCGGTGGTTGATGGAGATGCATTGGTGATGACGATGGCGATGATCCTCTCCAAATTCCGCGTCCCGGCAGCGTGCCAGAACGGAGTTTCTGGATCCGAATCTTGGTTTCTGGTGGCGGCGGCGGAGCGAAACTCTTTTTGGAAAACTATCCAACCCCCTCAGTTTTTAGGTCAGAAGGAAACTTGTAGGCGCAGAGGGAGGCCGAGAAGCTGCCTGGGGTGGCCAAACCTCCCCAGGCGCGGGGTCAGTGGGCCCGCTCTTGGGGTGGGTCTGGGCCCCCCAGGCCTCCCCTCTGTATCCCCTTATGGCTCCGTGGATCTTCTGGTGAAATATAATTTTTGGCATATTTTCCGGGATTTTGCCTGATAGTTCATTTTCTACACAAAAACAAGACACCAAGGTAATTCTGCTGAAAACAGCGTCAGTCCATGTTAGTTGTATCCAAATCACACAAGTATAGAGGAAAAATAATAGCAAAGTGTTTGAGAAAGTAGATACGTTTTGGACGTATCACGAACCAACATACACAAGTATACTTGACAACTCAAATAAGTAAGAGGTAAGCACAACATATACATATACATGCAAGGTACGAAAGCAACACATGCATAAGGGGGCAAGTAACTATCAATGTAAAGGAGTTAAGCACAAGTTACCGCAAGGAGGAACATTGGACATATGATAGAAGCATGATAACCCAAATGGCTTGGCTTGACAAATATAATTGATGAAGTCCCTCAATTTTCCATAATGAAGCCAAGCCATCAATGCCCCCAAGAGCACCTATTGATCAAGTTTTTAGCTTGTTGGTCCCCAACCAAGTTGGGTCCTAAGAAGTTAGTCACATTAGGCTTGGCCAACCAAATGGTTATTTTCTTGACACCACATTGGGCACCAACAAATTTGGCAAACACATTTCCACCCTCATACTTACAAAACTAATAAGCATCACCAATCAAGATAAGATGGGATAAGGAGATACCCATGGTGCATGAGGAATAAAGGTGCCCCTTCTCATGACATATGTAGCAAGTTATTCTCTTGACATGTTTCTTCTTGGGAGGAGCCGCACCATAAGAAGAGCTTGAGACTTCTTGGGAAGTGTCCCTTCTTGAGCTTGAGGTGGAGCTTGAGGCCACTTCCCTTGTTGCTTCTCACTAAGAGGCTTGTTATTCAATGGGAAAACTCTCACATGATGCCCTTCTTCCTTGCATTTGAAGCACACAATGTTGGTCGGATCCTTCACTTGACCTTGGCCCTTCTTCTTGTTGCTCTTGTGCTTCAATGAGCTAGTGGGCTTGTTCTAGATGTTGGAGATGAATCCAAGCCCACTATTGTCACTTGGGGATCTTCGCACACTTAACATGTTTTTGATTGTGGTATTCCCTTCATGACGCCTTTTCAAGTCATTCTTCAAATAAGTGACTTGAGCCTTGAGCTCTTGGATTTCCTCTATATGGTTAGTATGAACAACAATACAAGATGAAGTAGAAGCTACATTTTAGAGCAAGAAGGAAAGGAATGCAATTCATCACAAGATATATCATGGTTGTGAGAAGATGAATTACAAGGACTAGCACATGGCAATATAATATTTGGAGAATATGTAGTTCTAATGTCCACATGTGGCCGACTAGATGTTACCTTTGACACGATGGCCTCATGAGATAACTTTATCCTACCATGGGATACTAGAAGATCTTCATGCAAGATCGAGAGCTTAGCATGACTTTCTTCTAATTTCCCATAGTTGCTAGTTAGAAAAGCAAGTTAAGCCTTTAGCTCAACATTCTCCTTCAATATAGAAGCTTCACAAGAAATAGAGTTAGTAGAACAAGCATCATCATATAATGCAAGAGGTGAGGGAAGCTTGGAAAGATCTTTAGAGTATGAATCTTTAAGTTGCTCACGTGACTCGGTAAGTTTTATGAGATCACCCTTGATGACCCTAGAGACATTGTTCAGGTGCTCAAAATCCTCAAGGAGTCCAGCACAAGCAACTTCAAGTTCAGCATTTTTAATTTGAAGGGCACTAGCCACCTCAAGATATCTATCATGAGATTCCTTCACTCTAGATAGCTCTACAGCAAAGGTCTCCTCAAGATATTCCTTAGTGGTTTGTTCGTCTTCAAGAGATTCATTTAGGTTTGCAATGTCATTAGCATACTCATGCTCAAGGCTACCCATTTTGTCAATAATATCCTCATGCCCATCAATAAGTTGCCTACTTTCTATAGAAAAGGTTAATATTTCAATAAAAGTAGAGAAAGCATTTTTATTTGGATGAAGAGCACGAAGGACTAGCCCCCTTCTCTTTTAAAGAAGCAACATCATCATCTAGTTCATTATTATCAACATTGACATCATCGTGAGATATATTGGGATCCAAAGGAGAGGTTACCTTTGAACCCTTAGCCATGAGGCATAAGTGAACATTGGGAGAAGGTGATGATGGGGGAACACATGAAGCTCCAACCGCAACCTTTAATTGGCCCACACATTCTTCAATTTCCTCTACATGGTTAGCAACACAAGTACTAGAGGAAATAGAAGCACATTTATCATGGAAACAAGGCAAAGGAAGCATATCATTATGATATATATTCAATCAATTTCCACATGATATGCAAGGGAAATCAACACTAGGATGTAAATCACATATAGTGGTACAAGTGTTCATACATAAAGATACAACATTGCAATGATATAAACAAGAAGAAACATCAACGGTAAGCTCTCTATCGACATTGGAATCTATCACCACTCACCATATCATTACCTTGAGAAAACTCATATGTTGGTGAAGTGGAAGAAGATGAGAACTCATCACGGCTGGAGGTGGAGGGAACACAATCATCCTCATCAAGCTTGGACACGTCATATTTTAATTGAAGCTTGGTCCAAATATCATGAGCATTCCAGAAAGGCATGATTGAGAAAAGAACTACAAAGCTCACACCATTAACAAGCACTTTAGATGCTCGAGCTTCAAGATAAGAGTTTGTCTCCTCATCCAAAGATAGATTTTGGGGATCCTTAGGAGGACACAAGCCGATATCTAGAATTCGCTCAATATATGGGTCAAGGGCACAGAAATGACTAAGAATGCGAGTACGCCAAACATCATAATGAGTGCCAACAAATTTAAATACGTGAGAGTGTACTAAGCCCCTAGGAGATATATTTACTCTCGAGGCGGTGAAGCCTAAGAAGTGAGAGACCTCGCTCTGATACCAATTGAAAGTGCAATGGATGTCTCCTATAGGGGGTTTAATAGGCTTTTAATAATTATTACGGTTTAAGCTCTAATAAATGCGGAATAAAACTAACATTTAATTTATAGAGAACAAAACCTAAAAGCACTAAGTTCACCTAAGTGAACCAACAACCTATGATAAGCAAGACAAGCAACAAGGCAATAGAAAGATATAATACTTCAAACATGAAGGCTATCACAATGTAAAATGCATAAGTAAAGGGCTCAGTTGAGAGATAACCGACGGACGGAGAGACGATGATTTTTATCTCAATGTTCACTTGCAAAGAAGCTATGTCTCTGTTGGAGAGGTGCGATGGCGCAATCCTCCTCGAACGCCACAAATGGATCACCTTGAGGAGTGGTGGCTCGTTGCTCACCCAACGCCACACAAGGGCTCACCACAAGATGTGAAGGCACTCAACTCACTGTAACACCCTCACCTGATAAGGTTGGGTTCATGTGTATAGAGCCAATCCCTAGATTGGTTCACTGGCGCACACTGTACAAAATCATACCAAATATAACTGTGCATCATAAATACAACGAATATGATCCAGAATTTATATTATGTTACAACGGAAAGAAATTACAAGATAGATATCCATCCTACAAAAGTGCCACAGGCGAACAATTGTTGAGTGGAGTCTCGCGACCTATGAACGATCACTCAGGTACGATATAACCTGCAACATCGGACGTAGCATCCCTGAAGGGTCAATACATGGAATGTATGGCAAGTAGGCTAAAGTGGTTAACAACAGATCTATCAACTACATGCTTATTTGGCTAGGTATAGCTTAGGATAATTTGCATAAAGCAATAGTTTTATCCAAACATTTGTATCAATATAGTTTTCCAATACGATAAATAGGACACTCTGGTTCACTCCCAGGTGCTCCTACCCAAGTAAGTTCACCCAACAAGTTTTAACTAATTAATAAATTGGGATGAGTGAGAAATATTTCATAGCATCAATATCAGGTCGCTCAAATTATGCATAACCGGGGACACGTCTAAGTACTTAGTTTAGACACCCTGCAGGGGTTTTTACACTTTACCCATGTGACCTGGCCAACCCATCTCGGACCACCACACTCATATTGTATGATGATAGGGATAAGTCCAAGACGAGACAATTTGGGAAGAGCTTCCCAAACCCATCCATGCACCGTACCAACCTACAATATTCTACATCTCTGGCTATGTAGGTTTCGAGTCGCCACAACCTACTAAGTCTAGCTAGCCACCCATTCTTACTGGCACATGGTTGCACATGAAAGCTACCAAACAAAGAGACCAATCTTTTCTTACCCTGGGCGACATTCCCCACCATAAATCCACACTCGATAACCCAATCAATGCAATTCCGCCCAGGTTGTTCATTAAAATCATGTTGGTTTGTCATTTAGCAATATATAAGCCTTTCAAAACATATAACTTTTCATGGTGTGATTACCTTCCTCGTCTAAATAGCATAGCTAAGCAATCTACCAATACGATGGCTCATAAACAAGGAATACTAGGGAATAATATGGGACATAGAATAACATATACACATCAATTCCTATACATGCAATTCTACAAAAACATCTACAATGCATAGGAAAACAATAGGACATTTATGAACAAGATAGCACCACTTGCCTTTTGTTGTAGATGTAATCGATTAGATAATCCTCGCAATCCTCATATATATAATGGTCGCACTTTTTATAACCACAATACTTGCAATCATATAGTCATAATCATAGTAGTTGCACTCCTCGCAATCTAATGTTTGAAGCAAACACAAAAAACACACCATTTAAAACATTGCAACAATGCAACAATACAATAAAACAATGATGCGAAAATGCATGCATGACGATTTAATAAGTCACAATGGTTGCATTTAGTTCCCTGAATATTATTAGATCACATGATGCATGTGGAAAGTCCTTTAATGCACTAAAGCATTTAGTATTAAAGTTATATCGATTTAATATGGTTTATCTCACTTTAATTGCTCTACTGATGTTTCTATAATATTAAATTCTACTGTATAGGTAATGCAATTTAGAGACAGTAGCAATTTGAATCACTTAAAAAGGAGTTATAGATCTTTTATTATGATTAAAATACTATTACAATGGGTTTAAAGCTTTATGCAAGAATTTATGTCTTAACAGAACTAACTAATTTGTCACGAAATTTATTTGGATAGATATTATCAATACAAAACAGTACCAATTGGTTTCACTAATTTTGGAGTTCCGGTTAATTTTCTGGGATTTAAATACTAGTTAGAAGTGTTTAATTCATCTAAATTATTTTCTTTGAAAAAATCTATATATAATGCCATATTAATGTTCTAGATGATATAAGGATTCTATAGACATATTATTTGTATTTTTAGGATCTATAAACAATTTACTATGATTTATTTACTCCAAATAGGCCATTAAATCATTTAAATTACTACAGTAAATATATATAGTAAAAGTTGGATATAAAGGTGTGTTAATATTCTTAATAATTTTTTGAATCCAATGATATATTATTTGTAATGTTTGGACTTACAAATGGTTTTCTATGAATTTTACAAGATTTATGAATTCCTGCCTATTTATTCATTTTCTGAAATACAACGAAATATTCCCGGAATATACCGTGTGACGTGGCGCGTTCTGATTCGTCAGTACCTCTTCACTTAAGTGATATGTTTGATGTCGTTGTATCGCGATCTGACGATGGAGAGCAGGTGGCTCGATGCGGCTAGGCTTGAGTCCAAGCTTGGCTTCGGCTCTGTGGCTTGGCTCGGCTTGAATCGATCTGGGACGTTCACCGCAGATCCTATGGTCGACGACGCGGACGTGCAGTTCTTGCCAGCAAGCAGACAACGACATCGGAAACGGGCTTAGACGATGATGATGGCGGTGGTTCGCCGGTCCCTGGCAGCGGCGAGGTCGTCTACGAGATGCGGTAGAGTACGTCTAGCTCCCTGGTGGCCACGGTGGGGCGACTCTCTTATCCTGGTGACAGCGGTGGGCGGCTGGAGCCATGCGATGGCAGTGGTGCCCTGGCGAAGCTCCGGCGGTCTCCCTCAGTCGTTCTGTTAAGGTAATCAAGGGGAAACTAGGCTGACATGATTTGGTGGAACATAGGGAGTAGAATTAGGGGAAAAGGGGAGATGCGAAAGGCAGGAAACCTCGGGTTCGTGCTTGTAGTAAAGCTCCAATGGCTGCCGATGTTGGTGAGATCGGATTTTTCCGATTCGGCGTCTAGGGTTTTGAAAACTGTGAAAAATGGAGGAATCAAAGGAGGGATAATATATATGGAGAAAGGCGTGTGGAAGGGGAGCAAACACCAAACAAGTGGATTTGGGGGGGGGGGGTCAAGTCAGGCCCAAGTGGCGTGCTCATTTTGGTCTTCAGTCATGAGGAAGGAATAAGCCCTGGTGGAGGCAGAGCGTCACTGAGCGACAGAGGGAAACGACTGTGCGCTAATGCTGCTTGGGCCGTCCTTGGGCTGCTGCTGTTGTGCATCGCGCGCAGGGGAACAGGTGGTAGCTAGGGAGGGATAGGTTGGGCCGGGCCACAGGTTCGGTCGGGGAGGATTTTTTTTGTTATTATTTTCCGTTTTATTTTATAGTTTTTGTTTTAGGATTCCAAATAGAACCATTTAAATTTCTAAAAATTTGTAAATTCAAACTTAACAATTTAGTATACTTATTAGAATGTTTCTTGTACATTTAAAATATGCCACAAATAACCAATGAATTGTCCTATATGGCAATATTCTATTTTCTTTATTCTTTAGTCCTTTCCTCATATACTTCATATATTTTATATTTGATCTCCAAAACTATTCAAACCACTTCCTATTGTTTTATAAATATATAATGTAACCTACCAATATACCCCTTCATGAATGTCTTTTCTCAAGTTTTGCTTTGTACAAACCATAGGTATTTGGTTCCACTTAGAATGGGAAAAATCCCTTTTAGGCCTTGTTTACTTCTAGAGTATTTGAGGGAATGGGAAGGGATTATTTAGTATCCCATAATTTCACCAATAGGTCGTTTACTAGGCCGGGTTTGGAGAGGATAATCCCGGAATATGTCAACACCCGGAATTTTACTAGTGCATGCAAATTATTCAGTGACAAATTATTCAGTGACAAATGAGTGCGATGCTCCAGAATCAAATAACACTCTTGCAAGTACTGAGTTAATAGAAAACATACCCATCACGACATCTGGCGCTTCTTGGGCTTCTTCAGCATGCATGAGAAAAAGACGGCCGTTGCGGTTGAGCAAGTTTCCTGGGGCAAACCTTCTTCCGGGCTGAACACGACGCTGCTGCTGAGCTGGGGCATTTGCATTGGGGGCTGCGGCAATCTTCTTAGGGCACTCATTGGAATAGTGACCCTTGGTTCCACATTCATAACAAGTCACTTGCGACTTGTCCTTTGCTGCAATAGGCACAACATTGCTTCCAGTCCTTGAGGCAGTGTTGGTACTGGTGGCGGCATTGTTGTTATTGAACTTGGGTGGTGCACAATTGAAATTTCTAGAGTTGCCGGGGTTGCTGTGGTGTCCTCCGGGCCTTGGGTTTCCATGGTTGGGATAGGTCGGATGGTTCATCGAGGGTCTGTTGGTTCTCGGGGAAAATCCTGGAGATGGGTTGGGGCGATACTTTGGAGTATGGTGGGTTCCTGGTTGATGCATCGTGCGGCGCTGGCGGTTCTCATTGGCTTGGTTGATCTTTCCTTCCATCTGAATGGCAGAGTCAACTAAGGCTTCAATGTCAACAAATGGGATATTAACTAACATTGTCTGCATATCATCGTGCAGACCATTCAAGAATCTCTCCTTCTTCTTGGCTTCAGTGTCGATCTCATCCAGTGCATACCTAGCCAATGACAAGAATTTGTCACGGTATTCCACTATGGTCATCCTTCCTTGCTTCAGTTCCCTGAATTCATCTCTCATCCTCTTGATTAAACCTGGTGGCACATGGGTTCTGCTGAACTTTACCTTGAATTCATCCCAAGTCATCATCTGACCTCTGGTCATTGCGCGAACGTTTTTCCACCATGCTCTTGCATCTCCGGCCATATATTGAGTGGCGAACAGAACTTTCTCGTTAGCTTCCACTCCTGCGAGTTCCAGATTGTTCTCCATGGTTTTCAGCCAATCATCTGCATCTAAGGGCTCTTCTGACTTAGTGAAAACAGGTGGATTGGTGTTCTGGAAATTCTTGAGCTTCGATCCATGGTTGTCCTGATTTCCATGGCCTTGATTGTTGTTGGCCATCTGAGCTATCTGTTGAAGGGTGGCTAAGTTGTCTTGACATTCGGCACTTTCAGCTTCACGATCAGAAACCAACATTTGCAAGATTTGCAACATCGGGTCTGGGGATGAACCGCTTCCTCCACGAGGCATCTGAAGATTGAGATAGATCATGAGAAAAGAGGGAAATTTCTAAGGTTCAGGGGTTGTTGAAATTTTTTTGAAGTTTGACTCAGATTTTTCTAGCAACTTGCTTTTCATTCATAGCACACAATACAAACACACACCACAACAAACAAAAACAGATGGTTTTAAGAACCATTCTGTGAATCTACGATACAGTGGGACAGACTACAAGTCACTAACGCTAGTGCTCAAGTGCTACTACTCCTTGGAGTCAGTGTCCTCATCATCCTCATCATCATCGATGAAGGCGAAATCATCCTCATCGGTGAAGAAGTCCATGGCCTGATCCTCCAGAAAGTCATCATCATCGCTGTGATAGGAGTAGGGGTCTCCACGAAGGTCTTCCCCTACAATATCCCTCTCCTCCAACTGCATATCTCTCTCGTGGATGGTCTCCTCCAAATACGTGATCAGGTGGCGAAGACGGGCAATCATGCGCTCCTTCTTGTCGAGATGACGGCGATGAGACTTGCGATCCTTTATTTTCATAGCGAGGGTATGATCCTTCTTGTTGGCAATGGCGTACTTGTGGTTGGCGTAGGAACGGGCATTGTCCAACTCCTTCTGACGGTCGTACATCATGAAGCTGAGGTGGTCCAATTGACACTTCAGCTCGGGGTGATATGGGGCCTCTTGTGGCTGTCCCATAACATCATGCCTTGGGTAGAACTCAAAACGGGTACCCTTGATCTGATTGATACTCTGCCCACATAGACGGGCAAGAGCTTCTTGCATTTCCCTGGCAAGTCCATTGAGTCAGTTATTCTCTCTTAAGGTGAACTGAATTCCCTCTGCAGTGGGAGGTTCAATCTTTCCTCGGAGACATGCCACAACTAGCCACTGTAGATCTTCTCCTTCCTGATCATTGAGCTGAGCTCCGAAGAACTCGAGGTGCGGACGCTCCAGCATCTCTGACAGCTGGTCCAAGTCACGCTCAAATATGAGGTCTCCTCCATTCCCCAACTGATAAAACTTCATGTACCTCACGTCCATCTATAAGAATATAGGATGAGTAAGTTAGTAGAGTGATCAAGTGTGTCAGATTTTATGTACTTTGCAAGAATTTTTGAGGAACATGAATTTTCAGGAAAGAATCCAAGTGATAAGAATGAGAATAGGTTTTTGTAAATACTCACTTCCTTTGGTTTTGAAACTAAGTTTTTGATTCAAACGCCCATTCTAACTAGGGTCTCCTATGGTCAGTATGGCTCTGATACCAACTTATCAACACCCGGATGTTTAACCTAGATGCCTGTTATGCCATACATCGCAATCTCATGATTACCATTTTACGAGACATAACAAATTTGGATATCACGGTACATCATCCATTACAAACCATACATAAGGACTTACACAAATAAGGATCTCATGATCCAGTTCTTAGTACAACTCAAGCAGCGGAATAACGTAAAGATAACGATGGCGTAAGAGAAGCTCCATCTTCGGGGTCACAGGCAATGCTGACGATGGGAGATGATCGTAGTTGTCGTAACCTTCCTGCAGTCCGTCATCCTGGTACTGCTCTTCATAGTCTAGCCACGGGAATAGCCAGGGACAAAGCCATGAGTACTCTTTAAGTACTCGCAAACTAATACTAACAAGTTAAGGGGTTTTTTGGTAGTAGGATACTAAGCTCTAGGGTTGTTTTGCAAAAATCCAGATTTACCTCCACTAAGTTCAAAAGCAAAGAAAGCTAGTTGAAAGTTTTATAACACCTAAGTGGGAACTTGCATTTCATGCCACAACTCCGTTGTGGTCAAGTCAAAGTCACAATTCATTTCACAAGTTGTTTTGAAAACATCTGACGATAGAACAGTATGGCCACTCCAACTATCCATATCCGCGAACGCGGCTATTCGAATAGTTTGACACTCTACAGAGATTGTACACTTTCACCACAACATTCGATACATCTGTCAGGAACAATCCTGAATTCACCATACTCAGTATGCGGATAATCAATCCTAACCTTTCCATTACACGCCCTAGTATAGGCACCTCTCCTATGAGTCTGGCCTCCCAACCATGACCAACTTTCATCTTGGGTACTACACAGGTGGAAAATCTTCACAAGGTAGCCTCATCTCAGACCTTGGCCACAAGGGAACCCATTCTAAGGTATATAAATTTCTAGTCAAGCCCTACCCAATTTTCGGGTATTGTGGTTGTACGGTAAAATTGGAATGGTATTGCATCCATACAACCTTCATTTTTATAAAGGTATAAGGCTCATGCCTCAAAAATTTCATCATCAAAATCATCTGGTGTTCAAGAACACATGTCAAAACATTTCAGTAGAATGAATCATCATTCTAAGGTTTTCATAACCATTTTCTCCAAGTATTCCCATCTAAAGTTGATCAAGTTTTATGCTTAGCACTAGCATATACAAGTGGGGGTATTGACTAAAGAGGGGTAATAAATAAGTGGGGATTAGCTAAGTTCAATCTCATGCCTTGAATAAATAAGTGGGGATTAGCTAAGTTCAAAATTTTCATCATCAAAATCATCTGGTGTTCAAGAACACATGTCAAAACATTTTAGTAGAATGACTCATCATTCTAAGGTTTTCATAACCATTTTCTCCAAGTATTCCCATCTAAAGTTGATCAAGTTTTATTCTTAGCGCTAGCATCTACAAGTGGGGGTAATGACTAAAGAGGGGTAATAAATAAGAGGGGTAATGACATCAAGATTATCTAACTTAGGACAAATTTTATGCTCTTTATGCTACCTTCAGTTATCTTTCTAGAATCTACAAGTCACTATGTAAACTCTAAGAGAAAGTTTTGATAAAGAAAATAAAGTATTAAGCTTGCAAGTAAAACTAGGATTGGGTATCGAGTGGTGTAAGCATGCTAAGTTAATAGCTTGCTCATTCAACTAGTAGTATTAGGCTTGCATAAGTAGGGTATCTTGCAAGTGTTAGCTTGCAAGGTTGCAAGTATTGGCTTGCCTTGTGCAGATCAGTGGTTGAAGTTCTCCTCGGCTTCTTCCTCGTAGTATCCGCCTTCCTCCTCGTATCCTTGCTCGGTACTAGCGTCTATAAATAAATACGAGGTACACAATCACCAAACAATACTTAACTATTTCTAAACATCACTCAAAGGTTCACACTAGATGATCTATCATCATCACTATCATTACAAGATTAAAGCACTTGTCTTATTTATTTTAATTTGAGAAGAGTAATTTCTACTCATTGAAAAACTACTTAAGATTTAATATTCTCCAACTCAAACATGGGATCATGTTGACACATGTCATCATCACATATTTTAGTACATGGGAATGTGATTTAAAGTGGTGTCACAATTTAATAAGGTTTAACCTTTTTATTTTTAATTAAATAAAGTGACTAGAAATGCCTATGTGCCATTCTTTTATTACTTGAACATTATATCTGCAAGTAAACCCATATGTTTTTATATATTCTGAAAGGTATGATCAAATGTGATTTTTGAGAGTTGGAATCAACCCAAAAGCTCTTATGGTTGAATTTTGAAAAATATTTGAATGCAGAAAAGCTTATTCCTTGTTATTTCTACCATGGTTGATCTATAAATCCAAATGGTTTGAATCCATCGGGCTTGGATTAATCATTCCAGTACCTTTCTAACAAAATTGGTTTCATGCATTCTGGTTCAGTGAATCGAGCCGGGTTGATTTTTGAATCTAGATATAGAACTGTGTTTGAAAATAAATGAATAAAAGTAAATTTGAATTGTTGGGTCGCGCGGGATGTTTTACTGGGACGACCCACTATGCACAGTGCACGCGCGGGCTGGTTAAGTGGCTGTCCCACACGTCAGTGAGATAGTGAGGGGCGAAGTGGTACGGGGCAATGTGGACCGTGGGATCTAGTTCTAATCAAACGGCTCTGGTTCATCGTCCACGTCGGGCAGCGCCGGCGAGACATAACCCTAGCGCGGCAGGTGGGGGTCGTGGGAGGCTCACCGAGGCTCAGGCGAGGGTCGGCGATGGGGGCGAATGATGAAGTCGACGACGACGATTCTCCTGGTACCAACAACTTCTCTTGGGGAGGCTCCAATCGATGGCTCCCTTCTCCTCTAGCAGCGGCGGTCTCCGGCCAAATTCCAATGATGCGCTTCTCGCCTTGCTCCAGGAGTGAGGTGGGGTGGTTCTGAGGGAGAGGGGAGTGAACTGGTGTGAAGAAAACAAGCGGTGGAGGCCTCTATTTATAGTGGCTAAAGGGGACCGACGGGCGTGGGCTAAGCTCGTCGTGATCGACGGCACAGAGTGCTACTGGCATGGGCGACGGTAGGGGGGCAGTGATGTGCTCCCCGGCAAAGCTCAACGGCGTGGTGGAGAGGCGTGGGGCGGTGATGATCGTTCGGAATGCGTCGATGGTCTGGGCGGGTCCGACGGCAATTTTAATGGCGCACAGCGTGCATGGTCCGCGCGGCAGCGAACGGGCATGTCTGCGGGGTATCTAGGGTGGTGGTGATCACGCACGCACGCGGCAAGGGCGGAGCGTGGTCTGTGGGTGCTCGTTGAGGGTGGCGCACTGGCGCGCTCTCGGCCCGCACGCAGAGAGGTTTGGCATGGTCTTGTCGTGTGGTCCAGGGGCTGGCAGTGCTCAGGGCTGGGACAGGGAGTAGCGGTGGACGGTGGAGTGCCTTCTAGACATGTTTTCTAGGCTTGGTGCTATTCCTAGCTTGCTGTCGACAATGGGGTGGCAAGGTGAGGCTCGGCATGCTTGCCATTAATGGCATGGTCTGGTTTGCAGTGAGCTAGAGGGGTTAAACAAGTTAGATGATCTACTGAGGGTGTAGAGTGAGCTAGATAGGGAACAAGTTAGGCCAAAATTACTGCACACTATAGTGTTTGATGTTTGTTTGATTTGTATCTGCAAGGTGTTTGATAAAATGGCCGCAAGGACTTTGAATTTGAATTTTGGATTTAAACTTGGTGGGTTTGCTAGGCACATACTAGGGAGTGTCTGGTTAGTTGGATTAGTCAAGGGGCACTAGTTTGGTTGGGCTTTGAGAATGGGTGATCTTCACATATGATAAAGATTCAATTTTGAATTGTGATTTGAATGAGGTTGCCAAATGTTTCTGTAAGTTTGAAAGGTGGGCTTTGATTCACTTTTACTTGTCCTAGCAAGGGGTGAAAAGATTGGGAAAGTTTCTGTTTGAAATCTTGTACTAGAAACACTCAAAGTGACCTAGTGAGCAAGATTGGCAAAAATGACCATTTTCTTTATTTGAATTGCTTTTGATTTTCTCTTGATTTGTTTCTCCATGGAAATGTTTTATATTATGTTATTTTCCTCTTTAAACCATTTCTTGCTATTTAGGTTAATCACACGAGTTCATTCATGCATTTATCAAATCATCACATACACACATGCATTCATATGGTTTTAATTAATCAAAGTTTTTGTTAACCCTAATTTTAGTGATTAGAGTTTGATAATCATTGTTTTATATTTTTGGGATGTTACAGAATATCCCCACAAATCCCCTCCAAACTAGTGTATTTTTGGCTAGATTAAAAACTATGCGTCATGGTAGAGTATTTTTGGGGAAGGGTATTTGAGGGGATTTGAGAGTATTGGATGAACACCAAATCCCCGTATATCACTACTACAGAATAGGCTATCAGTGACAGGCTCAAAAGGCCCATTAGTGACAGGCAAAGTGCCTGTCACTGATAACTAGTCACTGGTATGAGGCTACTAGTGATAGGCACTAGCATGTCACTAGTATGTGTACGGGTGATTGACATTTACGCGTGCTCGTCACTAGTATATGTGTACCAGCGACAGGCAAAAGAGATACATGTCACTAGTTGCGATCAAAGTACACATATATGTGGTTTTGTAGTGACATGCCCATTATCTTGACCGTCACTGGTTTAAATTTTGGTAGTAAATAAATTAAATGTGTTTTCCACAAATATTTCAGATAGCATAATAAGATGTTATAATAAATTAAATGCATTTTCCATGAATATTTCATATAGGACAATAAGAAGTTGTTCCAATGATATGTTCACATAACACAATATGACATAATATTTGCACCGATAACATAATGGCATAAGAACTGGAAAATTGTGTTATCCAAATTACAACATGATATTATTATCACACATAGGACAATGCAGAACACATAGCACAATCCAAATTTATTTCCACAATGTTGCCGGCCGCATCGATATGTCCAGGCATCCACTTCATAGTCCACATGAACCATTAATCTAGCACGGTAGCAAGGGCATTGTTATTAGAGAACTGAAGCAATCAGTTCACGTGAACATACAACTGAAAAACGAGTAGTCTCTAGGTAAAGGAAAATACACTAACACATAGACTCAGGAAAATACTGATGCAGTTAAATAGAAGAAGCATCGGAAGAATGATGAACAAATGGGCAAAAATACCGCTTCACAAATATGGACAAACAAAACCGCTTCACAAATCAAGCAAATGTAGGACAAAGTTCATGTGGTTTACCAGAATATAAGTGCCGATCAAAGAAAGATGAGCTAACAAAAGTATCACCGATTTATGTAGGCTATGTAGGACAGCTATAAGATGCAATAGTGGATAAATCTATGAGTTAGCATGGTAAATCAAACCAAGAGATAGTAGAAGTGACGAAAAAAGATATGAACTTTCATTTTCTTCTCTGATTCTCCTTTCGTAGGTGACCTGCAACTGCTGGGTTGTGCTGTCCCATCGCTTCCTGCAATGTTCTTCTATTGTTTGTCCTTGTCCAACCTCTTGGAACTGCCAGCTATAACCCCACATAAGTATAGTGGGGTCATGAATTAAAGACAATCGGCTAATTTGTGTACGAATAAAATAAATATTTAAAATTCCTTCAATAAAGGTGTAGATTGTTTTGTTTTCCACCATTAACTATGTAGTGCATAAACAAGATTGCATTTGCAATTTTCATTAACAATATAATATTTGGTTATCTCCGTATAATGTAAATGTTTTCATAGCTAACAAAAGTTCATTAAGAAATTGTGAGCAATCTTTTCTTAATCATGAATTTTCCCTATGCTCTAAAAAGAACAGGAAATGCTAATTAATTACCACGTGGTAGTAACATAAATTATAGAACTGAACCCACAGTCGTCAACATGCAAAC
The DNA here is from genome assembly GCA_916181665.1 of Avena sativa. Classification (NCBI taxonomy): domain Eukaryota; kingdom Viridiplantae; phylum Streptophyta; class Magnoliopsida; order Poales; family Poaceae; genus Avena; species Avena sativa. The sequence continues at coordinate 182,727,568 of OV702281.1, forward strand.
ATTTTAGGGATAACAGAAAGTATAGCATGTCCTGGTGGACAACAAACAGCAGGGCAATGACGGAGACAGAAACGAAAGATTGGGCATGCTAAATGTCTCATGCCAAATATTTGGCGATCATAGCCAAAATAAGCCTAGTATTACTTCTGAAAAGAATACACCCTAGTAAAAAAACCACTCACAAAGACATAACTGAATACCGTAGTAGAGAAATGATATAAACTCTGCATCGTTCGATTAAATACCAACATGCTACACTCTAAGTGGACTGAAGCAATCATTCATTAGTACGTGTCCATGCAAGTTCATTAGTTGAAGATTTCATACGCTGGAGATTACCTTGGTGTCCTAGTTTAGCACTCAGGGAACGAGTTACTTCCAATATCGTTGGAGCGACACATCAGATTGCTGAGCAGGCAACATGGCCTTGGACGCTGGACTAAACAAGAACATGGGACCAGAAGTGGATGCGTAGAGAGGAGGCACGGCGGCGGCGTAGCCATGGCGTGCTCGGATGGCGCAGATGGAGAAGAGGCGGCGCAAGGTAGGTCCCGTGCGTGCGGGTTGGTCCGGGTCCCGTCATCCACGGGTGCAGGGCGGGCGCGCCGGAGGCAGTCGCGGTGACGAGATGCCGCGGGGAAAGTCGATGATGCATGGGAGGTTGAGGTCGACGACAGACACGAGCGCCGCCACGGGGTCGACTTGAGAGGGAGGCAGTAGGGCTCGGGGTCGATAGGGATCGCGTCTACGTACAGGTTTAGAAGAGAGTATTAGTAGGTGGGAGGATCCTAAAGCAAGAAAGGTTGGCGGTGGAGGGGGCTTTGTGTAAAAGGGCCAGGGAGAGCCGGGTGAGGCTAGGTTTAGGTCGTGTGCATGCATGGATGTGTGCGTCTGCTGTGTGGGTTGGGTCGGCGTGTGTGTTGTATTGTGTGTCCACCGGTCTCCTTGGCACTGCGGATCTTCAGATTTGGCTGGAAAAAGATGTTCACGCTTAGGTGTGATAAACGTGTGACAAGTCTTTAAAGACGGTCATTAAGAAATTTGCTCTTATGGAAAATGGTAGTCATCGCAAATTTTAAGTCTGTCAAGTAATCTTAGTGTTACCTGTGACAGACATCTATAGATACCTGTCACTAAATAATTATTTTATTCAGCCGGTCTCTAAAAAAATACTAGTGACAGTCACTTTATATGGCTGTCACTGGTGTTTTGTACTAGTGACAGGTGTATCTTTGCCTGTCGCTGGTCATGCATTCTAGTGACGGGCCGAGTTTTGCTCGTCACTAACCACCTGGAGGCTATAAGCCTTTCTCCAGTAGTGTATCCCCACATCTTTGGGGGATAAAAATACCTGATAAGTAAACAAGGCCTTAGTGTTTTTGAGTTTCTTTTGGGCAACACTATTTCCTTCTTAGAGTTTATATGCAATGATGTTCATGCATGCTTCATGATTTTAATTTTTGAATCTTGCACACCAATTCTACAAATCCAAAATCAAACCATGCCTATTTGCATATATGGCTACTTATGTTATAACAAAAGAATATAAGGTTTTGAAATCAAGGCTGAGAGGATTTTCTATTCAAAAAGTTTCTTCTCTTTGAGAATTTTCAACAAAGTCAAACTATCAATCAAGCTTATTTTATTTATTTCACATTCCAAAATTAGGAGAATTTTGGGATGTGACACTCACCGACGCCACAAAAGGCTCACTCTATTATCCTATGAGCTCGCCACAAAGGCCTACTCATGATCCACTAAGGGACACTTGAGGGCAGTCACTAAACCCATACAAGGATGGGGCTATCTCCACAACTCAATTGGAGGCTCCCAACAACAAAGACACAAAAGGCCACAAGCTTGAGGCCACTCCACAATGGAGGCCTCAATAAATCAATGCACCAACCACACAGCCATCTAGAGTTCCATGAAACCAAGAGTAACAAGTCCACAAGCTTGCACTCGCCGAATCTCCATGGAGAACTCAAACCTATGCAAAAAATGCAAGGGCAACTCCTTCACTCCCAAATTCCAACAAAGGTATAAAGGCTATTGGTGGAATAAGGGAGGAACAACACAAGAGGAGAACAAAAAACTCTACAAGATCTAGATCCCATGGATTTCTTCACAAAGAAGGGATTTGGTTTGGTGGGATTGTAGATCTAGATCTCCTCTCTCAAATCCCTCAAAGAGATGCAAGAATAATTGAAGGAGAAGGAGAAAGGGAAAGGTCTTTAAGGTCAACAATGGAGGAGAGAGAGTGGAAGAGCTAGAAAAAATGACCTCAGAAGCTGGGGAAACAATAGGGAAGAGGGGGGCCTTAAAAAGGGCAAGAGAAATCTGCCTGTTTGGGCCAGATTTGCGCGCCTTCGAAATTTCCGGTGCTCCATCGGAACTTCCGGTAAATAGAGACATTACAGAAGAAAACAGTATGTCAGCAGAACTTGGGTCAGAATTTATGCCGGAATTTCCGCTCAAGCAAAAACGCTAGACACCATTGCACGAAAACTTCAATAACTTTTTATGGAACCCCGGATTTACGGTCCGAGAATACCAGTTATGCATGCAACTAACGTTCCCATGATCAGTGAGCTGTGAGCATAACCGACTAGTATCATTACAACATCCATAAGGTAACGAGTACAAAACTTACGAAGTGGCCATTATGGCAATTACAACACAAGTAGCGGAAGTCTTCAACGCAGAGACCGTGCCTTAACCTACACGCAACTGACTGGGAAGACGGCCTAGCTCGCATAGACGTCAACACCTTCATCGCTTCTTAACATATGCAATCTGGCCAAGTAAATAGCTAGGGACAATGCCGGTGAGTACTTTCAATGTACTCGCAAACCTCCGAGACAAGGGTAATATAATTGGTTGTGGCGAGATAGCTCTACACTATAGTTGCTTTTGAAAAACCTAACATTGGCATCTCTATATCTTTGTTGAAAAAGAGTTTTTGGAAAATATGCCTCCTTTTAGAAAATACGGACATCTCCACATCCTTGTTTAAAAAGATTTAAAAAAAGTTTTGTAGTAAAACCCTTTTTAAACGTCTTCGAACATTTCTGGTCAAAACAAAACTCGTTCTTATCTTTCCTCGTGACTAGGTCACATCCTTTATTTCATCACAACATAACCGAAGGGTCCTCCTTGCACTTGCCATTCCAACCTTCCTTGACCGTGGACACGGCTATTCGAATAGATTAGACTCTGCAGAGTTTGTGCACTTTACCCACAAGAATAAATACATCCGCCGGGATAAAACCATGGCCTGCTACACACGGTAGACAGGGGCTCGGATAATCAAACCTAGACTTTTCATTTGTCCATCCCTAGCAACGGCGGCTTTTACTTTTGGGGTGTTCTCTCTAGTACGAGTATGGCGTACGACGACCCTGGTCCTTCCTCCCATACTGACCCCTACCTCCAAACCGTAGTTTGACCAGTATCAATAGTGACAATAACTTCCTCCCGTACTAGCCAAAAATCATACCGTCCGCGAGAGACCCAATTATTGCACCGGTACCTTGCCCAAGGCAGTCCGGATTTCAGGGGATTTCTCCCCTTTCGCGAGTACGAGCAGCCCTGGCTAAAGACCACAAACTACGAGCTAATCCCCAGCGTCTGGGGTAATGTGGTTGCACAGATAAAATTGTTCCGGACATTGGCTTAGAACATCCCTTCTCTTTATCTTACTTGACTTTCTCTTCATACACCTCATATTTTCTTTAGTAAAACTTCCTCTTGGAAACAATGCCTCTTTACAAGGGTTTTATTTTGAAAACTTTGTAGTAGGGTAAAACCCAAAATAGTTTTATTACTGAAAATCCGTGGGTTTCCAAGAGGGAAGATGCTAAGCATCTTATTCTCGATCTAAAGGGGGTAAAAGTAGGTGTCAATGGTGTAGGTGTCCTAAAGGACACTCATCCATAACTTGGAGGAGCCAAGTTACTCACGCACTTTCATTTGAAATAAAACATGCAAATTTAATCGTGCAGTTTATAAACGAGATATAAAACAATTGATAAACAGGAATAGGTTAATATAAGAGTTCGGGAATGGTGGCTTTCCTGTGACCAGCGAGATGTACCTTGACGGTGTTAGATAACCAGAATATCAATAATAAGAATAACCTGATCCTTCCTTCTTCTCGGCGTCACACAATCGCAACTATCGCCGTTATCGAGCATACATGCAAACAAACAATACACTAATCAATACAAGGCATACAAGCACAACCATACAACAAGAAAAAGATGAATACATTATATACATCAGTAGGATGTTGGAGGTGTGAGTTGATTGGATGGAAAGAAGATTTGGAGGCAAAGGAAAAGGGATCCTTTTTGGATTTGGAGTCTAGGAACCACCTATGAGAGGGGTTTTTGACCAAGGGATTGATCTGTATGATACCAGTGTATAATAATGATATCATCAGATAGGTATTGATAAACTGAAGCCAACAAAAGTGGTTTCATTATTTTATCAATTTCCCTTGATTTATAATGGAGTTTATAGTGATTAGAACTATGGTTTTAGGAAATAATTCACCAGAACTTCTCTAGAGTTACAAAATTATTTCGTTGGGTGATTAGGTAGTATTTGGTGTACTAAATCAAGAGGAGTTGGAATGACCTCAAAACAATTACCACAATGCCCTTGGGAAATTCCCAAAGATAGTACTGGCTGGGATTTGTCCTTTTCATAAGATTTATATTATAGAATATTTTTAGGGGATTCCAGGGGCACAAGTTAGGTACTCAAAATACCTTTTTGTAGAAATTGGAATCAACCTTTTAGGAGTTACAGAGATACTATGGTGATTTTATTAGTGAATAAACTATGCACAAAAGAGTTTATTTCCCGAAAATTCAACAGAGACTCATAAAATTATGGGCTGATGTATTATGAAGGATATGTGTATGTGTGTCCAAGGGGAGTTGGAATTAGGTCAAAAAACTCACTTGGTTTGACCTAGGGAATTTACTAAAGTCAGAAAAGGCCTGATTTTGATATTTTTACCGGGGGCAAACTAGGAAGTAAAATAGGGTGGACCAGTGGGAAGTGAAAAGTATGGATTATACCTTCCAAGACAAATTCGATTTACTATATTTGGAGGAAGGAATTTATCTGGAGAGTTTATTTAGTGAAAAGGATAGATCCTAGTATAAGATTTATTCTAAATACTAAAATGACTAACCAATGCCTCTGCCTGTTAGGGAAAACACTACTGTGTCCAAGGAAATTTATATCTGGGAACTTTGGAGCATTTTACATTTTTAGTTTGAATTAATTCGATCAAGTACCCTGAAGATCTGGAATTATTTTATAAAAAGAGAGGGAGGAAGGGTTTGCTGGGCCGATTTCTAAAGGATGTGGGCCGCACAGAAGGGGAACCAGCCTGCCTAGTAGATCCGCACGCGGGATCTGAAAGTTCGAACGGCCACGGAAGGGCCGGGTGGTCAGAGAGAGAGGAGGGGTGAAGGGGTATGGGGGTTGAGGGATGTCCGATCAGAACAGATCTGACGGCTCAGGACCGTCTTCCTCCTCTGCTCGCGTGCGAGGGCGCACGTGAACCCTAGGTCAAGCAGGGGGTTGTGGGGCGCTCACCTGAGGGCTTGCCGGTGGCGGGGAGGCTGCGGAGTGGATGTGGTGCACGATGACGGTTCTACAGAGGGGCGGTGAGGCAGGGTTCAGCGCAGATCTGAGGTCGCGAGCAACCGTGGCGACGGGGAGGGTTCGGGCATGCGCCAGGGCTCGCCTGAGAGCCTACATGTCCAAGGGGAGGGGTTAGAGGGGGTTCTAGGGCACTGGGAAAGTCTGTGGAGGTGGGGTTACCGCAGGAGGAGCTCAGGGAGGAGAGATGCGTCGGGGGAGGTCGTTCTCGGGCATGCAAGGCGGTGGTTGCTTCCGGCGTTCCTGCAGCAAAAATATGAGCATGGGGGAGAATATTAGAGGGTGTAGATATCGGATAGACCACATGCACAGGGAGGCAGGTAGGGAAAAGGGCGACCTTGAGATCAAGCTAGTCAATGGCCGAGATTTCCATTTCTTCTTCGGTTGGCTAGCTGAGAGGGGGAAGGAGGTAGAGGGGGAGCTCTGGGAGATTCTCTGGTGGTAAGGGGGAGAAATGAGATGGTAGGGGAGAGATGGGGAGGCCTGTGGCCTTATAAACAAGGGAGGGAGTGGTGTGGGTGGACAAAGATTTATTTGGAAAATGGCAAGGGTAAGGGCTGCCCATTGCTTGCTAGGGGCGACGGATAGGGTGGTGTAGGGTCTGTAACTCGACCAGAGAGGGGGGATTGGTGTAGCTACTGTCCCTTTATTACAAAGATCTTTGCAAGATATGGTTGTCTCTCTCTCTTACAAACACCAGGGACAAAGGGAAGGGGGCATGCTACAATGCTGGTCGACCAGGGGAGGTGCGAGTGTGATGTTGAGGAGTGTTGGGGAAGATTTGAGATGGTTTGGCTTTGGTTTGAATCACGTTTGGATTGTTTTGGCAAGATTGATTGAATATAGTCTTGTGAAGGAAGTTGATAAACTTGCATTGGGAAAAGTGTTTAAATGGTACTGGTAGATAGAGGAGGTCAAATAATCTCTCCATGATATAAATGGGATTTTTCTAGAGATTATAATCCCATTTAAATGCACTTCTTCAAAAAGTGCTGAAGTAGATTATGGAAGCAAAAATGATATTTTCACGTTGTACAAGCTTGGTTTTTGGTGTGATATGGTCCTGAATACCATAACACACATTGGAGAATTTTGTTGGGATTTATTGAGGTGGAAAAGTATTTTTAGGGAATTATTTCTTGTTTCGGCCATTTAAGAAAAAGGGAAAAATAAATAATAAAGAATCTCAAAAATATTTATTTTTGAGTTGGAAATATGGGATATGATATATAGGCATCAAATGTTCCTTGAGTTGGCAAGGTGATTTGGAGAAAGACAAACTTGCCTTTATAGACAAGGATTTTGAGAATTTGGTAAGTAGAGGAAATAAAATAGTTTAATAATACCAATAATTGTGGGAATTATTTGGGGATGCTTATATACAAGGTAGATGATGGAAATTTGATGTAGGCATCAAGGTCAACCTTTGTATTGAAGGAAAGTGTTGAAAATGATGGAAACTAAATTCTGGAGAACCTAGGGTTTGGTTAATCTGATGCCACCTAAACATGGTTGGATTTGGGAGCTCAGAGCTCACCTTGGTGTAAGGGGTATATGGATGGATATACCATTTCATATATATGAGCAAGGAAACAAGAGTTGGGCTTGATTGCATTTGAGGTGATCTAGAGGAGATGGAAAACTTTGTTGAAAATTAGGCTGCCATAACAAATACATCAGGTAGCCTCTTAGACCATGTGGGTTTAAGAATCGCAAAGCTCCAATGGGAACATGGGGAGGGGTTATTGATAGGACATGATTATAGATCACAATCATGCAAGGAGGTGGTCAAGGGGAGGTGGCATAGAGATGTGAGCTTCTACCAAAGTAGGCAAGCTGATAAGATTTGCAGAAAAGATTAATATCTTGACAACAAAACCATCATGGATGGTGGGATATAGAATAGATTAGCCAAGGTAAAGAGTGGTAATTGGTAGTACTAAAGGTGTACTACAAGATGGTTCAAGATCATTCTCAATAATGCACATGAGTTGGAAAAGGTAGAGCTCTAAAGATTGAATTTAGATAAGAAATCCAGACTTAGCCATTTTGGCAGATTTTGTGATTTTGGACTAGTATTCAAGAGGGAAACATTTGAGAGGGTGGAAAGAGTTTATCCTTCCCATCAAGTGGTTGATGTTGAGGTATAGGTTGCAAATATGGGATCCATGCTTGGATTGGGTCTCCACTAAGTTGGAAACCCTCAAGAGGGATTATCCCTGGATTGAGATAAGCATGAGATGAGATGATGACTTGAGTGGCTTAGGATAGATCCAGACTTGGATGCTTGCTTTTAGATTGATGATCACAAGCATAGATTGGGTCCTAAAGGATGAGTTACTAGATTATCTCACTCTAGTTCCTAGGCAAACAAGGCAATCAGTAGATCAAGGCAATTCATCAACCAGCAGATCAAGGCAATTCATCTTAACACTTATATACTACTACTAGGGTTACCATCAAGCTTAGCTTGAGGTAATAAGGGGTATGTTGAAAGGGGTTTTGTTTTGAAGTAAGATAAGTACCATCTTGGTATCTCTACCAAGATTGAGATGAAAAAGGTTTTAAATAAAGGTTTTGGAAAACCTAGAGATAAGGGTAGTTGAAGGTTCTGTCTTGAAAACATTAGGAGAGTATATATATGTCTCCATAGTTTTGGCAATAGAAACTAGTAAAGTATTTGGTTGTGTCGAAGTCATCTTGGCTCAGGTTTTTGAAATGCCAGAATATTTGAGAGTATGAAAGATGAGCCAAGACATCTCTTTTATAAAATAGCTTTTTGTAAACTAGTGTTGAGGTGAGGAGTACACACAAATACACCAACAGTTTCTTGAGCACAAGCAAACAAGTAAGCACACAATGCAAGAAAAAGTTTTTGTTCCCCCTGATTTTTGCCTTTTGGACATTTAATCAGGGTTTCTGAAATTGGGATGTTACACTTTTGATTTCGAACTCCATTTTTGATGATCTTGGGCTCGTTTTGAAGAGAACGACAAGTTGAGAAAGGTATAACCTTTCTACAAGATTATGCAAAGAAACATCATAGTTCAGCATAGAAGGATAAAACTAAATTGAGAAAGGTATAAACTTTCTAGAAGCGATGAACCGGTAAAACCTCCAAAACACAAAACACAAGAAGTTGAGCTTGGAAACTCCAATTGGGATGAAACCAATTTTGTTGGAAAGATAAAACCAAGAGAATCCAACAAAAGGTGAAATATTGGATACCACCAAGGGATACAATATCAAGTATATATATGTGATATATCTCCTAAGGTGTGGAGCCGGAAAAACACGCATGATCAAGAATGCAATAAGATATGCAAGGGAAATCCTTATTTGATGAACTAGAGATTGTTATGATGATAACCACAAGCTCTAGATCCTCTCATGGACAAGAACCAACTAACAACAAATAAAGATGATGATATGTATGCAATGGTTTGAGATCTCTTCGAATGATGCGATCGAGCCACCCGCTTGAGAGACCCTCTTGATAGTACGGCTATCTATCCTAAAATTGTTCTCCCAACTAACAACACGAGACCGGCAAAAGAGAAGCCCTATCAATATCATATCTTTTCCTTGAGCATTCCACTTGAACTTGATGTAGATTGTCTTGTTCTTCTCAAGTGGGAACACCTTTCTTGTTTGTTCTTGATCGCCCTTGATTGATGAAGACTTGCAAATTGCTTCCCATACTCCATGGGGAAACCTCTTCGTTGAACTTGTCTTCATCACTCCATGATCACGTGGATGGCAAGCTTCAAGCACGAGATCTTTAAGAGAGGGCTTGAGCTTGCCCTTCTTCATTCCTTCTTGAGGTTGATCCATCTTGATGCAACTCTTTGTACTTGTCTTGATCAACCTTCAAGCGCCTTCTTTCTTCATGATTCCAATGATCACAAAGCCCTTGGACATTCCTTCATCTTTCAACCTTGACACCAACAGATGGCCCAAGCGATGCCAATGGACAAACCTACAAGTGAAACTCAATTTACACATTAGTCCATAGAGATTGTCATTAATTACCAAAACCACACATGGGGGCATACATGACCTTTGAAATGTCATATTTATTTATTGTATAATATTTAATTTCCATTTGTTTTGAATTCAAATATATTATTTGAATCTTCAAATTTGCATTACTTCCACCCAAAATAAATAATTTAGCAAAGGTCATGTCAAAACTTATCACACTTTCCCTCATATTTCCATTAGCACAAGAGAGATCTCGATCTCTCTATAGCTCTTTTAGTTTTGCGTGAAAATTCCTCAGATTTTCTTATGCATTAATGTAATGCACAGACATTTGGTCTCACTATTTCTAGGTGCTAATCCTGTGATGTTTTAGTATGTGTACGCATTTGTGAGCCTCTCTGTTTTGTAGCGGAGTTTCGCTAAAAAATAGATAGGAGCCTTTGGTTTTTTTATTGAGTTTTACGTTGTTTTCCAAAAGTACATGTAATGCAAGTCAAACTAGGTCACTAATGTTTGGGGCCTACGGGCTCTCTACCATGGGCCCTAGTTATCAGTGGTCTAGTTAATCACGAGCGAATGTGAGAACCATATCCCCTACCTCTTCCTTCTCCATGAAGCCTCTGCGCTAGGATTTTAAGGCGCACATGTTTTCCGAGCAATGTTGGTGGATTCAGTCATGTCGGTCCAGCGAATGATGGGGGATGTTGATGAGCCAGGCGGCCGGGTTAGGGTAAGTACGCCAGAGTTCATGTTCTCAGTTTATTTTATCGAATTTAGCTTATGGGGTCTCTCCTTTTGGGGGTTTTCTCTATTCTACTCGTCTCGATCGACAATGTTTCCTGGGTCGAGATGCCGACATGTATGGTCGATGCGGAGTGTTATGGCATCGTTACCGATATGGATCTCCCACTCTGGTGCGACTGTGCCCTGGTACCCCATTGCGTTCGAGGGAACAAACTTCGACCGTAGGTTCTTAGGTTGCAACTACGAAAGCGAGCACTGAATGTTTGTCCACTAGGTCGATCTACCGCAATCACTTTTGTTACAGAGCGTGATGATGGCATTGTGTTTACAGCTCGAGATCCACAATGAGATCAAAGAGGAGGAGGAGCGCTAGCAGATGCATATCGAGGATATAGCTGCAGAGTTAGTGGATGTATCGAACTCACTCTGCTTGGTTTTAATAGGATAGATGATCTTAGATTTGGGTAATTGGAGATGGAGATTAGGTTCTTAAACAAGCACGGTCTACAATCTAGATATTGAGCATGCTCATGATACTTTTGGTGGCTGGCTATAGATTACACTAATAATTAAGTAATCCCTTTTTGTTTACTAGTACTCACCATCTCATAGTACTGCCACTTTAAATAACACTAGTTTAATTAAGATGGGAGTAGTTAACAGTCTACTAAGAGCTTGTCTGGAGTTTGTGGTTGCTTCTCTCTCTATCTATGTATGAGTATCTCTACATTTTTTGCACATTTCTGAACCTCCCCCTATCGTCGGATTGTCGACAAGTATGCCATAGGGGGTCCTACTGGCATTGGAAAGATGGGGTGTGAGACGTCGGATGTTCCAGGAGCGGTGAGCACAAGTTTACCCAGGTTTAGATCTGACTGCGGTGATCGGATCCTACTCCTGCTAGCAACCCAGTAATATATCAGCGTAAGCCGGATGTTACAGCGGAAAACAAGAGAGGTTCGGCTGTGCGAGTTGTGATTGTGGTTGTAAGATTGGTTGTGCCCTAAAGGCTCCCATAGAGCTGGTTTATAAAGATACCAGGACCTAGGATTACAGGAGAGACCTATCCGGATACGTTACAGAGTCGGTAACTAGATACAGCTTGGACTACAAGTACTACTACAGGCCTAAGTCGGTAACTCTTCAGGGCCTTGTCGTAACCAAAACTGGCTCATCCTCTTTCTCTGACTGGGCAACCCATGAAGCAAAGCTCAAACCCGTTGGTGGGCCACCCTAGTCAGCGAGTCCTATGGGTATACCCAGAAAGTATATCCCCAACAGTAGCCCCCGGAAGTCTCCAAGATCCAAAGTTAGATAAATCGTCTAGCTTGATGGTTTCTTCATCTTGAGAATCTTGAAGGGTTCCCGAAAACTTCATTTAGTAGTGTAGTATTCCGAGTTAGTTGAGTAGGATATGTTTTGTTCTAACTTTAGTCTTTTCCTTGCTTAGTTTGAAACATGAGCCATATTTTACAGTGGCGTTCGGGCTGACAACTTTACAGATGAGGTCGTGTCACTGACAGGAGTCCCGTCAACACGACCGTTGGTGGGTCCGCTTCCTACGGAACAGAGTAACGTTTTAATGCCCATGCGAGAATCATGGGGGCGGAAGAGTCGCGAGGAAGCTACCTCCCTCTCTCATATACGCGTGGCGCTAATCACACGAATGAACGCACAAATATTGGCGTAGAGGCAAATAAAAGAGAGGAGAAAACCCTTCTCTCAGATTTATTTCTGCACTACTTCATTTATTGTCTCCTCGTACTCCTCGAGCACTACGCAGCCATTCCCATCTGGATACCACCAGAAAAAATCTCTCTCCCCCACCAATCCTTCTTATCCAAGAGCGATGGCATCTACATCTGGCTCAGGAGTGACGGCGGGTACATCGACGACGGATGAGAAGAAGATGTGGGGCCTCTTGGTCCCAAGCATCATGGACGACGCCTAGATCTAGGTCATGGAGGATGAGGGATTCATCGTCATCGGCGCGTGGTGGAGCGCCATAGGACACGTCGTTCTCGCCCCGCGCGATGGTGAGTGGGTGTTGTTCGGCACGCACATCGACCGTGGCCTTAGCCTACCACCGCCGGACTTCTTCATCGAGGTCCTCAGATACTACAGTCTGCATCTCCATAACCTTCCTCCCAACTCCCTGCTAGAGCTTAGTACTCATGCAGCCTTGTGCGAGGGGTTTCTTGGCATTAGGCCAAGTCTCACCCTTTTCTGGTACTACTATGGTATCGAGAAGAACTCCATTAGTTCCGGTGTACCTTACACCACTGGCACTCTTACGACCCACAAGTATAGGGGGTGTATCGTAGTACTTTCTATAAATAGGAGTGTCGATCCCAACGAGGAGCAAAAGGTGTTGACTAATGGTATGGAGCAGGAAATGTCTTTAATACTTAGCAAACTGATTTTTAGGGGTTTTCTGATAAAGCAAAGAAATAAAGTGCATGCAATAAAGACAACGAACAATTGCACCAAGTGGCCCAATCCTTTCTTAGCAAAGGACAAGCCGGTGGAAATACTTATAAGGACCAAACGTTCTCGAGGACACATGGGAATTCTGTCAAGTGCTTTCGCTTCATATAGCTGAGTACCCTTATTTGGTGTTATAAGTGTTGTTTGGGTGAACCTGTGCTAATGTACCGACCTTACTTGGACTAATACATACTTATGATTAAACTCCCTGCAAGCATCCACAAATATAGGAAAGCAATTAAGGTATAAACCTAACCATAGCCTTAAACTCTGAGATCCTATGCTCCCTTGTGCAATGGTGTCCTAACGGTGGTTCAGTTTTCTTTCACTCTGGCAACCCCACAATTAGTAGCCAAATACACAATGCATTCCCCTAGGCCCACAAATGGTGAAGTATAATGTAGTCGACGTTCACATGACACCACTAGAAGAACTACTCAGAAGACATCATATGGATCAAGATCAAATATGATATGGTGATGGATAACAATCTGAACATAAACAATAATCCAATGGTTCCACACACAAGCATAAACTACAATAGTAATCAACACCGGGAAAGTTACCCCTACGAACTATGCAAGTATTCTACACAATTGTTACAGTGGGATGGAGTGGTGATGATGGTGCTGGTGGAGATGATGGTGTGGATGATGACGATGATCCCGATGAAGTCTACCTTGACGATGGTGTTGATGGCGATGATCTCCCCTATCCGGGAAGAAATTTCTCCGGCAGAAATCTGTCTACCGGAGAGCTCTTTCTCTCTCGGTGTTTTCCGCCCCGCAGAGGCGGCGAAATCTTTCTATGGTAGCTCCCCGTGTTTTAGGGTTTCGAGGAGAAGATATAGGCGAGAGGGAGGAGCCAGAGGTGGGCCAGGTGGGCCATACCCCCTGTAGGAGCAGCCTAGGGGTGGCCCGTGCCTGGGGGTGTGGGCCCCCTGTGGCCCATCTCCGCCTCCCCTTCTGGCTTTCTTCGTATTTTGGGAAAATATGATTTTCCATAGTTTTTCTGGTATTTTTCTGATCTTCACGAAATTGCATCAAAACACCTCTTTTTCCATCAGAATCCTGACTCCGGCAGTTCGTCCTCCAAGAATCACCCAACATGCAAAAATATATGAAAATAAAAAAGTAACACCTCTTAATATGAAATATATCAATGAATAGAGGCAAATTATGATATAGAATGGTGATGAAAATTGGACGTATCATCTCCCCCCAAGCTTAGATCTTTGCTTGTACCCAAGTGTAACACCCTCAGAATCGACCCTATGCAAGTTTCAGCGATTCCCGCCAAACCCGCATAGAAACGATTCAGAGGTGCCCACCAGGCACTTTCGTGCGGGTGGAAAACGAAGTAATAACATTACACAACAGTCCTCGATGGGACCCACCGAACAGATATATATATACAACAGCGACTCCATGAGTCAAGAATACAGATATAATATACAAAGATCCAAATCACCTTGAAAATGATAGAGTGTCCGACTACGGACAAGACGCAAATGGGGCTAAGAGCCCTGAAGAATAACCAATGGCGTCCATAACCCTGCCCAGGCCAAGCCGGAAGGGTAACCCTGCTAACGACGTCGATCTCAAAACCTGCTTAAACAAAAGGGGTGCCGACGAAGGGCAAAGGAAAAAGAGAGAGCGGTCAGTACTGAGGCCAGTACACGGCGAGAATAGAATTCGGCGGTCCTCGCCTACATAGGTATGGTGGACTGAAGCGGCAGCGCAGCATGCACTAAACAACCTATAGAGACTCGATACGACTAGCGGCTATCAGAGAGGGGTAAGAAAGACATATTCAGAACCAACCTGATACTATCACCAAGCATACCCATCCTGGTATTTCCCCCTCGAGACCAAACGAGGAAGTCAACCGAGGAACTCACACAGTTGGCAGTTTTATTTATTCAGTTATCGTTGCAGCAATTACTAGTCAGGTATAGATAGTCATCCTGATAAGATAAGCAGTGGGCAGTTTTAGTTAACCGGACCGTTGTAGTTGCAACACTTACTAGTCAGATACAATTAGCATGAGATATCCCAAAACCCAGCAGTTGTTGGTACTTTTATTTAGCCATTCCGTTGTGGTGAAGCTGATTACTAGTCATATCGGATACAAGTCAAATTATAGCAGTAAACTTTAGTTATAGTTGTCTATGATCAAGCACTGTGCTCCAAGCCGTCCATAACCGCGGACACGGCTTCTCGAAAAGATTTAACCCTGCAGGGGTGCACCAAAGTATCCACACGCACTTCGACCCTTTTTGCCAGATCAATTGACATACACCCATCGGTATGTCGGCGGGGCCTAAGTCATGACGTTTCCCAGACCCAAAGTAAGCACGGGGGGCCACCCCACTAAGTCTACCCGCAACGAAGTCGGCCGGTCTCCGAGACGGACTCAGGGTTTGGGTGGACGGCTGTAAACGACTGGGAACCCGAAAACTCGGGCTTGTCGATACAGCGAAAACGTGTCCCGATCCTAAACAGTACAGGTGCTATCCATCGCACAATTTAAATAAAGCAGTAAAGCATGGCATAAGTACAGAATAGTAATAAAGCCCCAAACTAATTGTGGCCCCCAGTATAGTACTTTGAAATCAGGTACTAAATCGATGGGGTGCCCATACATCCCACATGTGGTTAGCGCGCTCGATCTCGGAACAGGTGTCAAGAACTCGGGGTCCTACGGGACACAAGTGGACGGTTAACAACCAAATAACATCTATTGCCCACCTGTGCCTCTGCTTACCTACTTCAATTTTAGTTGTTAAACAGTAATTACAGTAAACGATAATTAAAGCCATGATCATCTCCAACCTTAAACCTATGGCAATACTCCAACAACTGTGGTACTGGACGACACGCAACAGCACTTGAGCAAGCGACTACGACGCGCAGGTCCAACTATCTACCAAACAACAGGTAATAGGAGGTGTCCAAGGCAATATAAGGCTGCAAGGGATATCACGGGTACGAAAACTAGAGCATCGCAACACAGACAGCAATAGATCAACAGGAGGGAATAAATACTATAAAAGTAAGATAGGTAGAAAAGGGGGGAGATGCTCGCCTGAAAAACATTGCCGAAGGTTCATCCGAAGATCGGGGCGAAGCTCACATCAACTCAACGGCCTTATCCGCGAAGAAGCAAAACACTAGAATAAACACCGGATGCACTATTTAATACTACGGCAAAAGATCGGGCATGATGCATGTATGGTGTATGACATGGCAAAAGTGCGATGCAATTAGGTCATATTAAGCGGAACCGAGGTCCCGACAATTTTTAATAGGTTCAAGTTGTTTAGATGCCCCGCAATTTAAATGTTGTCTTAACAAGGCAAATTATATCATCGGTTCGCTACACAAATTTAAATGGGACCAATATAAGACCAGATTTGCCCGCATATGGGCCCCATACTTAATTATATGGTGAATCGGCATAAGGCCCCCAAACCACGATATGTGTGCAAGCATGACAATTTAAAATGCAACAAGTTTATATTTCATTTTATAAAATAGGGCTCGGGAAAAGGTTCACACATCTGGGGTCGAAGGTCTTGGGGGTTCGGAGGGGTTCCGGGGTTCGGTCTCAGGGTTCAGGGTTCGACGGGATCGATCTCGGATAACTGAGGTAGATCTTGTCGCATCCGGGAAGCAGGACTTGGTTTGGTGTCGGGGGCGCATCGGACTCGCCCTGGTCGGTGTCATTCTTGTCGTCGTGAAGACCTTGTCGGTTCCGCGGGTCGGGTCGGACTTGGCGTCCGGGGTGAAGTGCTTGTCGTTCCGTGGCGATCTTGGCGGCTTCGGATCCGGAAAGGAGCACTCGACGTTCCGGGGAGAAGACCTTGGCGTCATATATTGAGGTTGTCGGGTGTTGGTGCCGGACTCGGGTGTGGCGTCGATGGTCTTACGTGGCCCGATGGTTCCACGTAGGAGATTCCCGGGTACCGCGGCGGAGTTCTCGGGGTTTCGATGAAGATCTTGGCGACAGTTATTCTTGGTGATCCTTGTCTGATTTGTCGTTGCCACCGAGGAAGATCATGTCGGCCTTGCAGCTCGGAAGGTTTTGGACTCATTTGGTACTGGTAGGGTTGGACACGTGGCCCACACTTGCTATGTGCCAGGAGGGCAGGCCCAGACGGTTGTTTGGTCATACACCCTGCATGCGCGGCTCACGGACGAGCATCTCGAGGAGGACGGGACGAACGACGCCGGTCGGCACCACCTCGAGGCAGCGAGGAGGCCAAACCGGGGGGCTCGACGACGAGCTCCTCCTGGCGTCCGCACGTTGGGCGTGGTCGAGGCCGGCAAGGAGGGGCCCGGTTGAAGGTCTTCCATGGCGGCGGCTGGAGCGGGAGCATCGGACGGGGCGGCGCTGGGCGGAGGCGACCGGCGGTTGCCGGGCAGAGGCGGCCGGGCCAGAGGAGGCAGCGTCGGCTCGCCAGGGAGGAGGAAGGAGGGGGGCGCCAACGGAGGCGAGGGCGGCCGCGCGGAGACAGACGAGGCCGGCGGGGAGGAGAGCCAGGCGGCGGCAGCGGCGGTGTTGGCGAGGACGGGGGACGCGCGAGGCGGTCGGGGTCGAGGACGGAGGCCGGCGCGAAGCTCTGCAGGCGGCGGCGGAGCTAGAGGAGGGCGGCGCCCGAGCGGCGGGAGGAGGAGGCGCCGGTCGCGGGCTGGAGGCGGGGGCGACCGCAGGGTCGGCGGCGTCGAGAGGAAGCCGGGCGAGGCGGCGCTTGCCCGCAGCAGGAAGAGGGAGGGGAAGACGCGAGCGGGGGCAGGGAGAGTGCGAGGAAGGAGGCGGAGAGAGCTCGCAGCGGCGCACGACGGCGGGGTTGGTGGGGGGGTCAGAGAGCGAGAGAGGCGTGCGGGGTGGGAGGCGAGCGATGGGGTGGGGAAGGTGGTGGGGCCAGGGAGCGGGGCGTGGGTTGGGTGTGGGGAGGCATCGAGGCAGGGTCTGTGGGGTGGGGTCGGGTACAGGAGCGGGTGGGGCTAGGGAGAGAGGCAGGGCCGTTTTGGCGTGTGGCGTGTGCTGACGTGGGGATCTGGGGTGGGGCCAGCGGGTTGGTTGAGGAGGAGGGTGAGAGAGGTGGGGGCAGGATGGTGAGGTGGCGGGCACTGGTTGGAGGGAGGATAGGGCCAGGGTGAGGTGGCGACCAGAGATTGGAGGGGGTGATGTGGAGGGGGTTTGGGTAGATTAGGACTGGGTAGGAAAGGGTCTAGGTGGACCGTTTTGAACTCGGGGCGGCCGACTGGGTCGGATCGGCCCGGTTTGGCTGCCCCCTAAAATTAATATAAAATTTTAATATTTAAAACGGGGCGTTTGAAAACCATTGGCAGACGAAACAAAATAATCCGGAGACCCGGGTTTTGTGTTTGAACAAGACGGGGCGTTTAGAAAACAAAAATAGGTTTTTCCGAAAATAGTTTTATGCAAGCAAATGCAAGATGATGACGATGCTCAAATGCAATGTGGCATGATGACATGAGCATGCGGTCATGATGATGCAATGCACAAAAACAACGCGATTTTCTAGTAGTGGTTTTAGCGGGATGCCACACCAAGCAAAAACTGATCTCGGTAAACATGTCCACAGGTTTATGGAGTGAAGAGTCGATAAAAGAATACGGACAAGAAGCATCACACTTACAATTACGCAACTCATAGAAGAAAGCAACTCACCATTATAAAACTCATCTTGCAACAAGTAGAGTAGTCACAATAGAGATGCATAAAGAGAAATCATAATTGGAATTGGAAAACTTTGTTCTTGGTCAGAGAACAGCTGGCAAACAGTTTCACAAAAATCTTTTGTAGAAGTTTTACAACAGGAATACTCTTTTTCTCAAACATAAAAGTTTTTTCACAAAGAAATCTTTCAAAGTAATACTCAATAGATAAGAGTCTTGTGCAAACAAAGAAGATAAAGAACATGATTGAATAAATCATCATATGAATGCTTGGAACACAACAACTCAAATGATTGCTGGAGATAGAGAGGAAGTAGGTTTACTGACTCAACTTAGAAATAGGAGAAAGGCCCTTCATAGAGGGAAGCAAGGATTTCAAGTCATAAAGAGCTTCCAAAATATTATGGTACTTACTAGCTTTGAGCCCTCATTGCCCCTATCATAAGAATCTTTAGGTGATTAAGGTTAAAGTTAACAAGGATGGAGTATATGCTTGACAAAATATAAGTTCGCAATCTCATGTCCCTTGAGTACGAGGGCCGCTCCTCATGCTACTCAACTTTAGTTACCGGTAAGTCCTTGTCATTGTAAGTATATTTGTATGATAAAGAACCGCCAACGGGGTACCCCTTGCACATGATACAGGAGCTATCCCATAATCAAAATGATAAGGCAAGCAGATAGTGAGCATCTCAGCGATCTTTTTATTTGCTATTTGCATAGGTTTTTATTGAGGATTCTTCACAGATTGCTCACTATGCATATGCTGCAAGTTTCCACCATGATTAGGCATGGATTAGGCTAGCGGCCCAGGCGTTTCTCTAACACACATACATAACTCCATGGACTTACAAGTTCCCCTTTTATTTCACACCAATGACATCCGCAAACAAAGGAGCATGATATCAACTGGATATGTATCCATAAGTGTTGAAAGCATTCCCCGTGACAACACGGTTCTGCTAATCCCAACGTATAGATGCAAGCATATACAACTTCGATGACACAATGGTTCAAGTTTATTAGGGGCAAGAAAATAAGGTGTGCCATCAAGTTCGTGAGAGCTTTACTAACTAGTGTTCACATAACAAAATAGTTTTTAATTCGAAAGATAGATTAAGCTTGAGAATTTTCTTGGAATAGAAATATTGCTAATAGGTAGATATGGTGGACACAGATGGCACAGGTTTTGGTTCAAAGGGATTAGATGTATGAGAAGTAGTGTTCCTCAAAACAGGTTTTTGGCTAGAAAAGTTGGGTAGCAAGCAAGAGAGTTGAAGGAAAAAAGCAAACATACAAGTAATAAAGCCAAACATGCAATCTTCCTTGAAGATACAAAATATCTTAAATAAAGAATACTAAGGTTATGGGCAATTCAAGAAAGAAAATAAAAGATACCAAATACTTGTAAGCTTTTTCTCCTTTCCTTTCAAACCTCATAAAGTGTTGACACTGACCAGAGCTTGGTTTGCCAAAACCAATTTAGATTTACTAGATGCTCCAAAGTGATACCAATACTGATCAACAAGATCAATCAAATAATAGAGATTGCAAACTAAAATAAGAAGTGTAAAAAGTAAAAGATGAGACTTCTCATTAATATTCCATAAAGGCACTCACACCAAGGGATACATCGATAATCAACTAAAGGAGAGATACTTCCACAATGCAAACCAAACTATTAGATAACTTCTCTACCAAAGATATGAATCTACTAAAAAGGGTAAAAGATAAAAGATAATGATGTGATACCGCGGAAATCCCCCAAGCTTGGAACAAGCCAAGGGGATGCCAAACCTGATGATGAATTACTCCTTCGGTGGTGGTGATGTTCTATTGTCATCATCATACTTCCAAGGCAAAGGATCTCCATCCAAAAAGGATATCTTGGTTTCCACAATCCTGAAACTAGCACTAGAGCTTATGCGATTAAATCTAGCGTCATACTCATAGATTTGATTTTGTATGTCGTAGAGCTGTGCTTGTAATTGGTTGGTGGCCTGATGGAGTGAGAGGATTTCGTCCTGGATCTCAGCAACCTCCTCCTTGTACTTGGTGATGAGTTCTAAACTTATCTTATGGATGATATCCACTTCGCGTTCTGCCATCTTCTTGTACCTGAAAACTTCCTGCTCCAACGCTTCCATCCTGTCTTCTAGACTGCCTTCTCCTTTAGGGCCTTGAACTTCTTTCATCCGCACCTTCCCATACTTTAGAATCAACTCCTTGGGATTAATATTAACCTCATACATGTACATGTTGATAGCAACCACGGAGGAGTCCTCCATGGGTGATCCAGAGGAAGATATTGTGGCTCCAAACTAAGAATCTGCCTGACAGAAACAAATAAAAAAATAAACACGACGAGAACACGATACACGAACCTCGGGGGATCGGGGGGTTATATATTACAAAATTTCAATGCATAAGGAAGGTACTGATGCGAAAACGAGGCAGAGACGGAGCTTAGGAGGCTCACACCCCCTCCAGGCGCGGCCATATGGGGCCCGCGCCTAGGGTGGGTGTGGCCACCCTGGCCTCCGTTTCCTCCTCTATTTTGTTTCGTAACCTTCCGTATGTAATAAAAACATTAAAAATATAAGGTTTTCATGAACCTTCTGTTTTCACCACCTTTACCTATTCAAAGACGGACTCTGCAGATTCTAGTGTTTGGTTTCTGATAAATTCTTCCGGAGTCACCATTTTGAATAATATCAACACCTTCGTTATAAGAATCTCCAGAAATATAATGTTTTAGTATTTGACCATTCACCACCTGTGTGGTGTCGTCCTTCAAAGAAGATATTTTGATAGCACCTGAAAGATATACTTCCTCAATAACAAAAGGCCCTTCCCATTTTGAGAGTAGTTTCCCTGCAAAAAATCTGAGACGCGACCTATACAAAAGAACTTTCTCACCAACATGGAACTCTCTTTTGAGAATTCTCCTATCATGCCATCTTTTTACTTTTTCCTTAAAGAGTCTAGCATTTTCATAAGCTTCACTTCTCCACTCATCTAAGGTACTCAAGTCAAGCAATCTTTTCTCACCAACAAGTTTAAAATATCTATTCAATTCTTTCACTGCCCAATAAGCTTTTTGTTCTAATTCTAAAGGCAAGTGAAAAGATTTCCCATAGTCCATTTTGTAAGGAGACATCCCCATAGATTTTTTTAGCAGTTCTATAATCCCATAAAGTGTCATTCAACTTTTTAGCCCAATTTTTCCTACATCTATTAATAGTCTTCTGCAAGATAGATTTAATTTCCCTATTGGAAATTTCTACTTGCCCACTGGTTTGGGGGTGATAAGCTGAAGCAATTCTATGGTTAACATCATATTTAGCGAGAGTTTTCCTAAAACCACCATGAATAAAATGAGAGCCTCCATCAGTCATGACATATCTAGGCACACCAAACATAGGAAAAATAATAACTTTAAGCATGTTTAAAGAGGTCTTACCATCAGCACTATTTGTAGGTATGGACTCTACCCACTTTGCAACATAGTCAACAACAACAATAATATGAGTATACCCTTTTGAAGGAGGAAAGGGACCCATAAAGTCAAATCCCCAACAATCAGAAGGTTCAATAAAAAGAGAATAATTCATAGGTATTTCATTGGGTCTAGAAATGTTACCAACTCTTTGACATTCATCACATGATAAGACAAACTTTATTGCATCCTTGAAAAGGGTGGGCCAATAAAATCCAGATTGTAAAACCTTTTGTGTAGTCTTATCCCCAGCATGACGTTCTCCATAAGCACTGCCATGACATTTTCTCAATATCTCTTGTTGTTCAAATTCTGAAACACATCTTCGCATAATACCATCTACTCCTTATGTATATAAATGTGGGTCATCCCAAAAGTAATGCCTTAGATCATAAAAGAATTTTCTTCTTTGTTGGGTTGTAAAGGTTGGAGGCAAATACTCGGAAACAATAAAGTTAGCATAATCAGCATACCAAGGACTCTCATGTGGGCTTACCCTTATTGCAGCCAACTGCTCATTTGGAAAACTATAATTAACAGGCGAAGGGTCAAAAGAAATGTTTTCCAAATGAGATAAGTTGTTAGCAATAGGATTTTCAGCACCTTTCCTATCTACAATATGAAGACCAAACTCTTATAAAAGCAACACCCATCTAATAAGCATGGATTAGCGTCCTTCTTTGTCATAAGGTACTTAATAGCAGCATGATCAGTATTAATAGTGACCTTTGAATCAACAATATAGGGTATAAACTTATCACATGCAAAGATTACAGCTAAGAACTCTTTTTCAGTAGTAGCATAATTCTTTTGAGAAGCATCTAGAGTCTTGCTAGCATAATGAATAACATTCAACTTCTTATCAACATGTTGCCCAAGGACAGCACCCACAGAAAATCACTAGCATCACACATAATTTCAAAAGGTAAACTCCAATCAGGTGGTTGAACAATAGGTGTTGGGGATATGCTATATGGGTATCCTCATAACATGTCTCTTATCTGGATAATCTAGGTGGCCCATAGTTGGTAGCATGGCCCGTGGCCTGCTGGGCGGCCCAGTTAGATGGATCTAGAAGGGAGGCCCATGCCGGATAAAGGAAGGCTACGGAGGAGTCACCAACGTACCCGGAGCCTTGGAGTGCAAGACACGCTAGACTAGTTGTAAGTAGTGTAGGACTCTGTAACCTGTTCGGCTAGGACTTTTCCCTCTAACCCTAGGACCTAGCGACTTTATAAGTCGGACATGTGGGAGCGTTTAGGGAAAAATATCAGACAGCTTAGTATCGATCAGCATACACCTCGCACAGCGAACCAATCCCTGTAACTCGGCGTATTGCCCTTATAGTGATTTATAGCAGGAGTAGGATTCCTTCACCGCTATGAGATATGAACCTGGGTAAGCTGTGTTACCTCGTACCCATCAACCGTCCCCCTTCCCCCACATCTCTAAACCCACCGTGCGGCAAGAGGCGCTTCAGGCTCTTCAGCAGGCGAGGACCAAGATCTTCGCGGGAATCGGCAAAACTGTAGCCATCGGTCGTGTTCTTTTCTCCGGCAACATTTCGATCGTCCCTCTCGACGAGTTCTGGATCCCGGCGAAGAAGAACCCTACGCGGTGCTCGATCGTCCCCATCGGAGATATCCACCTCTTTATCGGCGAAACCGACTCGGACACTAGTTCCCTAGAGGTCGGAGGAGCGTCAAGACCCGCACGGACCGCCTATGGGAAGGATACGTTCGCGGAAGGATCGATGTCAGATCTCTCCTCGTAGTTCGCCATAAAAGATCAGAAAAATTCAAGGCCCACCCAAACCGCCCCTCTGCAGGATATAACGGTGAAAGATTGTTGCAAGTCTGCCAGCTTTATCCGTGCGTCTGGACAGCAGAGATCCAAGTTTTTCGGCGTGGTAACCATCTGCGATCTGGCGCGGTGCATTTAGATAGAGGGCGAAAACCCCCGCGATTACCTGGCCAGGTGGCTCCGTATACGGGCCGATCTGGCGCACTACCCCAATGATGATGGCATGTATCACTTTGTGGAAGGACTGGACCAAGGTACGCTTCTCCGGCATTCGCTAAGGCGGCAGCGAGCTTCAGGACGCCTCACCTTCGAAAGCATGGTGTACACCGTCAACAACTATGCGGAGGCTGAGGAGGCAGCTCAGACAGCCCTTGCGCTCATTGGCGGAGCGCCCCCGTCTCAGCCACCGCCACCACCACCTCCAGTCATCGTTGCTGCTATTGCACTTCCACCCCCCGTCATCGAGGAAGCCCTGGCACCCTCCGACTCCGTGATCGACGCGCTCTACGCCGACTTCAGCGTAGATTCGAAGGAGATAGACTTCAGTCTAGAGGATCTAGACTCTACCATGCAGGAGATGGAGGAGGATTACAAGCACGACGAGCAGGCCAACAACACCGTCACGTCCCGAGAGGTGTTCGTCGCTATTGGGACGGTGATGGATGAAGATCAACATGGATGAGCTCCGCCTAAAACACTGGACAAAGGGAAGGGACCACTTGTTGCTACCGACAATGATCATGCAAAGGTCATTCCCCCTCTGCCTAACCCAGTGCAGCAGCCGCAGGAACTCGGCACCGGTTCGAGCAACAACAGCACTGCAAACCCGCCGCCTCCGGCACCTACGTCTGCTGTTGCCCAAGTCACTCCAGCTGATAGAGTGATGTACGACAATCTCCTCATCGAGCCTATGACCGTGGCTCATATTCACAATGTAGTCCAGCTTGACGAGAAGCGCCAGCAGCTGCTGGAGGAAGCGCAGGCCATCGTGGAGCAAGGCGCAAAGCTAGATCGAGATCTGGCTAACGCGCAGAAGTCAATAGAGAAAGCCAGAGACATTGAGGCTGAGTACAAGACTCTACTACAGCAGCAGAAGGCTAAGAAAGCTCTGGCTCGCGTCATAAATGATCCTAGTGTACGGCGAAACCTAGGATGGGCTCCCTCGAAGCCGTCACAGGCCAAGCCATACATTGATAGTGAAGGCAGGCAGGTGATGCCCACTCCTCTCCTCAACCTCGCCGTCGCCAAGACCCTCCTGGAGCACGATAGATCACCCGAAGTGGTGAACCAGGTCTATGACCTAGTGGCCAAGGCGGTGAAATAGTAGGAAAAGGCAACCTCTTAGAGGCTTGAGTCTGACCCAGTGTTTTGCCAGTCTAGCCAGCATAAGCCGCCAAGGGACAGATCTCCTCTTGATGTCGGGTCTCAGACGCGTTCGTTAGAACAAAGACGGAGGGATGTGTGCAACAGGAAGAATGATATACCCATATCATTCGACAATGGGGGAAGGCCCAACCTCGTCGCCCATCACCACTGCCCCGTCCCCCCCCCCCCGACATCGCGAAGACACTAAGGCTCACCGTCTTACAGATATGCCTCCGCCAAGGCAGCGCGACATCGTCATCCGTGTCAACACGGAGCAGACCCGTTGTCACATCCCAAAATTTTCCAAATTTTGAAATCTGAAAAATAAATTGGAATCACCAATTTTGGATCTATAAATAAAAAGATATGGATTTTATAAAGCAAAGGAATTAAATAAATAAATAAATAAATAAGGAATATTTAAAAGCTAAATTAAATCTTGGCCAAATCCTTAAACAAATGAAAGGTTATTGAATAATAAAAGGAGTAAAATATTATTTAAATAAAATCATAAGGATTGAGCAATATCCAATTTTATTTAAGTAAAGACAAATTGCCTAAACGAAATAATAAATCCCAAGAAAATTATTTGGAAGACAAACCAAACCTTGAGTTAAATCCATAAGCAAATGGAACCAAGATAATCCAAATAAAACAATGGAATAAGAAATATTCAAATAAAATTATATGGCATCAACCAAATCCAATTCCATTTAAATGGAGACAAAATCCCTAATGAAAATGATTAATTAAATTATGAGAAAATAATAAATTGGAATTTGCCAAAGTGGATTAGAAGTTATCTAATTGACTTAAAAAGAATAAAAGAATTATTTGAATAAATAATATGGATTAGAACCATATTTAAAATCCTATTTAATAAAGACAAAATGTCTATTCAAAATAAATAACAAACCATATGAGAATAAAATAAATATTCTAAAATGGACTTTAGAATATATTAATAAACATTATTAAGAGATAAGTGAAATTTGGGAAATGTTTGAATTCAAACTGAGGTTTAAATCAAAGGTTTAAATTCAAAACAGAAAATGAAAACAGAAAAAGAAAAAAAAGAAACAGAATAAAAAAAGGGGAAACAATCCAGCCCAACCCAACCAACCCAACAAGCCCAGCAAGCCCACCAGCGGCCTCTCTCTTTCTCCCCGCAGAAAACGTTTCACACCGCGCAATTAACCCCCTTAGTCACTGACAATGCGACCCCACCATACCCCCTTCCATTCGCTGACAAAAGGGACCCATCTGCCTCGTCACCATCGTCCCCGCGAGAATCGCTCTTCCCCAAATTACACCAGCTATTTCTGGTCGATTAAGCCTCGCTTGAATTCGAATCAATGTTCTAGTAATTCCTCCCCCCGACCATGATATCTTACTCACCTGTCTCCGCTCTACCTTTTCCCCCAGACACCATTTCCTCTCTGCCTCCAGGCTGCCTTGATTTCACCTAGAACCATCTCTGTCTCCGGCGACCTTTAGTGCAAATTCCGGAGAGATCGACCCTCCCCACTGCCCCCAGTTCCCACGAGCCTGCTCCCCATCTTCTTGCGCACCTCCCAGTAGCACTAGCCCGCCCGTGCATGCCCCGCAGCCTCGATGACGTCGACAACTGAGTGTCACCATCGTCTGTCTCGACTCCGACGAGATTCTCTGGTAAATCCCGACCTCCCCTTCCTCTCTGGACAATACCCCTTCAATCTACGTTCCATCGCATGTCTAACATAGTCTATTCTTTGCCTTGGCGTGATCTGTACCCTCGCCAACGACGACGAACAGAAGCGCCCGTCGCCAGAAAGAACTATAGCGAGCAATCCCCGTCATCCTCGTGCGCCCCTTGGCCAACAAAGACAACGTCGAGCTTCCATGCATCACTGCGATCATTGTGAGCTACTCCTCCATATCCCTCGCTTCCTGTATCACTGGCAACATCACCTCCCGAATGCGCCGCCGCTATCCACCGTCATCGCGCCGCCCATCTATGGTCGTCTCGATCTGAGCCGTTAGATATTGATCTAGTGGTCACGATAGAATCTTAAGCGAAGGGGTAAGTTGCATCTGGGCCGCACCATTCTAATTAGATCTGACGATCCACACTGACAGATCCGTGTGAAACGGTATGCTCTAATAGGATTGCTCCACGTGGCCAGCCTTTTGATTTAAAAACAGAAACTTGTCTATTATATGATTAGATTTGAAAAAATCATAACTTTTAATCTACACGTCCAAAATTTACAAACTTTATATCATTGGAATCAGGAAAAAGAATACATTCCAACCATGCCGTTGGTTTAGCATCTTGGTTCTGGAAAATAGATTGTTTTTGCAAAAACTTATTTAGGCCTATTTTGAGTACAAAATTTATTCTAAAATGTTTTTGGGGTAAAATCTTTTGTAAATGGTTTGTTTTGAACCTACTGGCCATAAAAACCAACTTTTATATTTAAAAGTATAGTTTGTGATACTATGGAATAAATCTTTGAATAAAAGCATTTCTAGTTAAATAAAAATGTTGATTATGGTTTAAAAATGCATTTCTAGTTAATCTAAACTCTATGACCCTAAACACTAAGTTTTGGATTAAAAAATGTATTTGATTAACTATATAAAATTATTCCTTGAAATAAAGGCATTTCTAGTAAAATAAAATTATTGCTTTAATTTAAAAATGGTTTTGAGTGAAACCTTTTGAAAATAGATTTGTTTTAAAACACTTTGACCCTAAACATTAATATTTGTGTTTAAAACATTTTGGCTAACACTAGAAATTATTACTTTGATTTAAATCATTTCTAGCAAAACAAAAATGATTTAAATGGCCTATTTTCACTAACTTGATTTTAAATGGTTTTGCCACTTCTATAAATGACCAATAGGTGTTTTAAAATGTTTATAACCTATTAGAAACCACCTTTCCAAATAAAACAATCATTTGCATGCTTTCATGCATTGTTTTGTTTCTTTATTTATGTATTGAATTGTTTGAATGATAGTTTGAATATGTGCTTGCTTGATTGAATTGTAGTGATCCTTGAAGAGTGTAACATTTGCAAGATCAAGGAGTGAATCTATGTTCTCTACTAAAAATACAAGTGGTGCTTCATAAATTTTGTCCTATTATTTTAACTATGCATTAGTGATATTTCTAAGTAGGACTTGCATGGAATTTTTCTATGTGTTAACTATGCCATGGGAAATCCTAGTAGATGATGCCTTTGTAGAATTTTCCCTAAGTTAAGATTCCTACTACTATCATGCTTATCCTAGCTAGTAGCAAACAAGGGTGATTTATATACATGTTATGGAAATTTTGCCAAGTCTTTTTGACTTATGATTTTGCTTAATAAAACTACTAAGTGAATGAATCACCTGGGTGGAATGGTAACTGCTTGGATGGATTTTTGTTGAGTGGTTACCAGGGCCCCATTTTCATGGCCTACCCTAGTGTATCTCACTTGTGTAAATCCACCCAAGAACAAAGAGATTTGAGATGTCAAATGTTGAGAAGCTTCAAGTGCAGCCACATGGCAATATGGGATATGCCTGGATCATATAGGTTGCACTAACTTAGCCAAATGGACAGTTGGTGGTAGGGGGTGATAGGTTTGGGAATGCGTCCATTTTGGTCTAACGGAAGGCTTCTAAAAGATCGTGTCTCAATGCATGTCGAGTCTTGTGGGGTAAGTGCACCACCTCTCGAGAGAGTAAAAACCTAAGTACTTAGCCGTGTCCCGGGCAACGGACAATTTGAGCATCAAGACATGGAATCTATCAAGAATCTCCTCATCCCAATTTCTAAGTTAAAATCTTGTGGTTGAACAAGGGTTAAAGGATCTTCATTCTTTGATTGGTAGATGCCTTGGGTGATTTTGACAAACAAAAACTTAGTGTTTTTTTAAATGATAAGGAAAATCTATTTTGAGCAAAGCAAGACTAAGCTCCACTTAGCCAAATGCATATAGATGATAGATACCACTACTCTACCATAGTATCACTTGCCAATACAATTCAAATGTATTGACCCTTGTGGATGTAACTTATTATGTTGCAGGTTTCTTTGATGTTAGTGAAGTGTGTTGAATAGGATTACAAGTCTACAACCAACATGATTGCCTATGGCACTTTGAAGATGAAGGACTCCATGCTAAATAGATATTCTGCTGCAATGTAATGTGATAGCCAAATGAGCTATGTAAGATGTAATGAATTATTTTATTCCTTGTTATAAAGTTGTATTATGACCTTTGTTTCTTGATATTACATCTTAAACTGTGGATGCTAGCTATTGATCCAGGGACTAGCATTGTAAACACAGGGATCTCTACGTTATCAGGTTGGGACCTCTACAAATGGTATCAGAGCACTGTGTTGCCTATAGGATTGTAACTCTAGGATTGGACAAAACCCCTTAGAAAAATAGGAGTTGTATTTGTTCAAAACATATTTACAAACAATCTTGTAAACTCTTTCCTCAACCCTTTTGTTTTGAATCTACATATGTTCTATTTCAACTTGATGGACAAAACCTCAACTTGAGCAAAGACTTCACCATCATCAAAGACTTCAACATCAAATTTTCACCAAGGACTTCAACCTAGATATCACTAAGGACTACAACTGAGACAATAATAATACTCAAGACTTGAAGACTAAAGAAACACAACTTAGAAGGAACCATCATCACCTTTGAAGATTTTTCACCAAGATGCAAGAATTTTTCCAAGGATACAAAGATCTTATTCATGAAGAAACAACTAAGAAGCATGGAATGATCCCAAGTGTTAACTATAATTGGACGACCATACTAGTGTTTAGTTTAGATCAAACACACCAACTTATGTGGTGTAGCAAAAATATTTTGTTGCCTAAAATGTGCTTGAACCTTGTTGTTTGAGTGGAATGTTTCATTGTGATTGCTTGCATATTGCTTGTGTGAATTGTTGTGTGTGAGTAGAATTCTTTCCCTAGAAATCTTTTGCCTATTCTAATCCCAATCCAACCCAAACAGATGACTTCTCCAAGAGACTCCAACAACAAGAATGGTGACAACAACAACAACCAAGAGATGCACATGAGAGAACAACTTCTAGCAACTCAAGCCCAGTTGAATCAAGTGACAACTCAGTTTTTAGCCAACAACAACGAGTTAGACCCAACCATGCAAAAGGTTTTGGAAATCCAATCCCAATTGTTGCAAAGGATAACCAATCAAATGATCAACATGATAGGCAACTCTTCCCAAGGAGATTGTGACAACAATGATATCAAGGATGATATAATAGAGGGAACTCAAGCTTGCAATATTTGTGGAGACATAGAACACACTTCTAAAGAGCATGTGGACCAATGCCCTAATTGTGAAGAGAAACATCCAACTAAAAAATGTCCCACATCTCAAGTGACTTGTTTCCTATGTGAAGGAAATTATCATGTCCCTATCCAATGCCCCATATATCCTATAGTTCAACAAATGAAACAAGATGGAATGCATCAAATGTTTGGAAACCACCATAAGGGAACAACTTCTACCAAGAAGGATGAAGGCAAAGTCAGAACCATGCCTCATAAGGTCATATCTCTAGTAACTTCCCCAAGAAGAGAGAAAGATTTCCCACCTTTGTGGTGAGATATGAAGAGCATGAACTAGAAGAACTCCTAGCTTTGGAGAGACCCAAAAAGAAGAAGAAGGACAAAAGCCAAGTGCAATGTTACAATTGCAAAGAGATGGAACACTATGCCAGTGAAGGTCCAGAAAAGAATAAGAACCAAGGAAACAAACAAGAGGCAATGATACCAAAGGAAAAGAAGGATATTAGCCAAGTGATGTGCAACAAATGCACAAATCCAGGCCATTATGCACCACATTGTCCAAAAAAGAAAAAGTACAAGACAAGCAGGCCTATGAAGGATCTCAGCCTTGTCACATGTTTCAAGTGTGAAAATCAAGGACACTATGCAAACCTCTGTCCAGAGAAGTTACATCAAGATCCCAAGTAAGCCAAGATGTAATCTAGTTGTAAACCTTTTTAAGGGTGGTAGTGCCCTAGTTGCCTTGACGCCAACTTGTAACCTCTAGCCTTCCCAAATCTCGGGACAAGATTTCTTTTAAGGGTGGTAACCTGTCACATCCCAAAATTTTCCAAATATTGAAATGTGAAAAATAAATAAACAAAAGAATTAATTGTTGAAATTTAGGGTGAAAAGAAACTTTTTGTTTCTAAATGGAAACACCAAAACCCTTCTTGAACAAAATTTGAATAAAATGGAATCCAATAAATGTCAATCAAGTGAAATGCATTCATCAATGAATGTATCTTGAAATTTAAACACCTGGGAAAATAAACCAAAACCCTAAAATCCTAATGGAATAAATCATTTCCAAGATATCCCTAAGACTATGGATTTGATCATATAAAAAAATTCAGCAACAAACATTTATAATGATCAAGAATGATAAATAAAAGTATTATAAAACTATAGAAATTGGTTTCACTCAATTTGAAACCATGGATAAAAACTTATGAATATAATAAGATAAAAGGAAACAATTTCCAAAGCTAATAAAGCTCCTATCTAAAATCCATACCAAATTATGAGAAAAATAATACTAAAGAGATATAAAAGGATAAAGAAATATTAAATAAAATTATACAAATTGGAATCACCAATTTTGGATCTATAAATAAAAAGATATGGATTTTATAAGGCAAAGGAAGTAAATAAATAAATAATGAATATTTAAAAGCCAAATTAAATCTTGGAAAAATCCTTAAAAAATTAAAGGTTATTGAATAATAAAAGGAGTAAAATATTATTTAAATAAAATCATAAGGATTGAAAATATCCAATTTTATTTAAATAAAGACAAATTGCCTAAACCAAATAATAAATCCCAAGAAAATTATTTGGAAGACAAACTAAACCTTGAGTTAAATCCATAAGCAAATGGAATCAAGATAATCCAAATAAAATAAAGGAATAATAAATATTCAAATAAAATTATATGGCATTAACCAAATCCAATTCCATTTAAATGGAGACAAAATCCCTAATGAAAATGATTAATTAAATTATGAGAAAATAATAAATTCGAATTTGCCAAAGTGGATTAAAAATTATCTAATTGACTTAAAAAGAATAAATAATTATTTGAATAAATAATATGGATTATAACCATATTTAAAATGCTATTTAATAAGGACAAAATGTTTATTTAAAATAAATAAAAAACCATATGAGAATAAAATAAATATTCTAAAATGGACTTTAGAATATATTAATAAACATTATTAAGAGATTACTGATAGTTGGGAAAAGTTTGAATTCAAATCAAGGTTTAAATCAAAGGTTGAAATTCAAAAAATAAAAAAGAAAAAAAAGAAACAGAATAAAAAAAGGGGAAACAATCCAGCCCAACCCAACCAACCAAACAAGCCCAGCAAGCCCACCAGCGGCCTCTCTCTTTCTCCCCGCAGAAAACGTTTCACATCGCGCAATTAACCCCCTCAGTCACTGACTCTGCGACCCCACCGTACCCCCCTTCCATTTGCTGATGAAAGGGACCCATCTGCCTCATCGCCATCGTCCCCGCGAGAATCGTTCTTCCCCAAATTACGCCGATTGTTTCTGGTCGATTAAACCTCACTTGAATTCGAATCAATGCTCCAGTAATTCCTCCCACCGGCCATGCTATCTTAGTCTCCTGTCTCCGCTCTACCTTTTCCCCCAGACACCATTTCCTCTCCGCCTCCAGGCTGCCTTGATTTCACCTCGAACCATCTCTATCTCCGGCGACCTTCAGTGCAAATTCCGGCAAGCTAGACCCTCCCCACTGCCCCCAGTTCCTGCGAGCCTGCTCCACATCTTCTTGCGCACCTCCCAGTAGCACTAGCTCGCCCGTGCATGCCCTGCAGCCTCGGCGACATCGACAACTGAGCGTCACCACCGTCTGTCTCGACTCCGGCGAGATTCTCTGGTAAATCCCGACCTCCACTTCCTCTCTGGACGATACCCCTTCAATCTCCATTCCATCGCATGTCTAACACAGTCTCTTCTTTGCCTTGGCGTGATCTGTACCCTCGCCAACGATGACGAACAGAAGCGCCCATCGCCAGAAGGAACTACGGCGAGCAATCCCCGTCGTCCTCGTGCGCCCCTTCGCCAACAAAGACAACGTCGAGATTCCCCACGTCACTGCGATCACTGTGAGCTACTCCTCCCTCTCCCTCGCTTCCTGTATCACTGGCAACATCACCTCCCGAACGCGCCGCCTCTATCCACCGTCGCCACGCCGCCCATCTATGGTTGTCTCGATCTGAGCCATTAGATATTGATCTAGTGGTTACGATAGAATCTTAAGAGAAGGGGTAAGTTGCATCTGTGCCACACGATTCTATTTAGATCTGATGATCCACACTGACCGATCCGTGCGAAACGGTATGCTCAAATAGGATTGCTCCAAGTGGCCAGCCTTTTGATTTAAAAACAGAAACTTTTCTATTAGATGATTAGATTTTAAAAATTCATAGATTTTAATCTACACATCCAAAATTTACAAATTTTATATCATTGGAATCAAGAAAAAGAATACTTCCAACCATGCCCTTGGTTTAGCATTTTGCTTCTGGAAAAATTGATTGTTTTTGCAGAAACTTGTTTAGGCCTATTCTGAGTATAAAATTTATTCTAAAACTGTTTTGGGGGTAAAATATTTTGTAAATTGTTTGTTTTGAACCTAATGACCATAAAAACCAACTTTTAGATTTAAAAGTATATTTTGTGATACTATGGGATAAATATTTGAATAAAAGCATTTCTAGTTAAATAAAAATGTTGATTATGGTTTAAAAATGCTTTTTGAGTAAAACCTTTCGAAAATGATTTGATTTAAACTCTCTTACCCTAAACACTAAGTTTTGGTTTTAAAAATATATTTGATTAACTATATAAAATTATTCCTTAGAATAAAGGCATTTCTAGTAAAATAAAATTATTGCTTTAATTTAAAAATGGTTTTGAGTGAAACCTTTTGAAAATAGATTTGTTTTAAAACACTTTGACCCTAAACATTAATATTTGTGTTTAATTCTTTTTGGCTAACAGTAGAAATTATTACTTTGATTTAAATCATTTCTAGCAAAACACAAATGATTTAAATGGCCTATTTTCACTAACTTGATTTTAAATGGTTTTTCCACTTCTATAAATGACCAATAGGTGTTTTAAAATGTTTATAACCTATTAGAAACCACCTTTACAAATAAAACAATAATTTGCATGCTTGCATGCATTATTTTGTTTCTTTATTTATGTGGTGAATTGTTTGAATATGTGCTTGCTTGATTGAATTGTAGTGAACCTTGAAGAGAGTAACATTTGCAAGATCAAGGAGTGAATCTATGTTCTCTAATAAAAAGGCAAGTGGTGCTTCATACATTTTATCCTATTATTTTAACTATGCATTAGTGATATTTCTAAGTAGGACTTGCATGGAATTTTTCTATGTGTTAACTATGCCATGGGAAATCCTAGTAGATGATGCCTTAGTAGAATTTTCCCAAGAGTGATTTATATACATGTTATGGAAATTTTGCCGAGTCTTTTTGACTTATGATTTTGCTTAATAAAACTACTAAGTGAATGAATCACCTGGGTGGAATGGTAATTGCTTGGATGGATTTTTGTTGAGTGTTTACCAGGGCCCCATTTTCATGGCCTGCCCTAGTGTATCTCACTTGTGTAAATCCACCCAAGAACAAAGAGATTTGAGATGTCAAATGTTGAGAAGCTTCAAGTGCAGCCACATGGCAATATGGGATATGCCTGGATCATATAGGTTGCACTAACTTAGCCAAATGGACAGTTGGTGGTAGGGGGTGATAGGTTTGGGAATGCGTCCATTTTGGTCTAACGGAAGGCTTCTAAAAGATCGTGTCTCAATGCATGTCGAGTCTTGTGGGGTAAGTGCACCACCTCTCGAGAGAGTAAAAACCTAAGTACTTAGCCGTGTCCCCGGCAACGGACAATTTGAGCATCAAGACATGGAATCTATCAAGAATCTCCTCATCCCAATTTCTAAGTTAAAATCTTGTGGTTGAACAAGGGTTAAAGGATCTTCATTCTTTGATTGGTAGATGCCTTGGGTGATTTTGACAAACAAAAACTTAGTGTTTTTTTAAATGATAAGGAAAATCTATTTTGAGCAAAGCAAGACTAAGCTCCACTTAGCCAAATGCATATAGATGATAGATACCACTACTCTACCATAGTATCATTTGTCAATACAATTCAAATGTATTGACCCTTGTGGCTATAACTTATTATGTTGCAGGTTTCTTTGATGTTAGTGAAGTGTGTTGAATAGGATTACAAGTCTACAACCAACATGATTGCATGTGGCACTTTGAAGATGAAGGACTCCATGCTAAATAGATATTCTTCTGCAATGTAATGTGATAGCCAAATGATGTATGTAAGATGTAATGAATTATTTTATTCCTGCTTATAAAGTTGTATTATGACCTTTGTTTCTTGATATTACATCTTAAACTGTGGATGCTAGCTATTTATCCAGGGACTAGCATTGTAAACACAGGGATCTCATCCTTATCAGGTTGGGACCTCTACACCCGCCATCACTACAAGAAATGTGTTCACCAGTGACACGAAATAAAATCGTCAGAGATCTATGACGATTTTGCACCAGATGGTCATAGGACATTTGGAAAGACCAGAACCATGTACAATTACGACGCTTCGTATCAAAATCGTCATAGTTTCATCGGATGAAATCGTCATAGTCTGCGTGATATGGCTTAGGATCCTACTTGTAGCCTATTTTGTGAAGGGACCAATCAAAACAAAGGAAACTTCCTCCCACGGATCAGCGTTATGGCACTGATCTGGATCGTTTAGTCCTGATCCAACGTCTGGCTGCTCACCCGAAGAAGCACAAAGTACTATCCAGTACGCACCGCACCCACAGCCCTAACCCTAACCTCAGGAACTCCGGATCGCCTCCCCCCACGCCGCTGATTCTCCCCTCTCACCGATGCACGCTCTCCAGCCCTCGTCCCTCCGACGCCACCCCCATCACTCCCGATCGCCATCACCAATCTCCGCTCGTCCCGATGGTCGATCTCCACTCCACCCTCACTCCCCCAGCACCACATCCCCGTCGCCATCGCCGTTGTCTATATGGAGGCGGACGAGATCCTAGTGCTCCGCAGAGGCAAGTCGTCCGTCCTCTCCACCCAGCTCCTCGAGAGAGGGACCTGATCTAAATTTCTCCCGTGCCTTGCAGGATGAGGAGCGACTACAAGGTCGAGATGGTGAATGTCAGGATGCAGTTCTTCGTCGAGTTCTGCTGGCCCAAAGAAAGTACAAATGGTTCTTCACGCACACAGTCGATGAAAGAAACTGGTAGAGGCGCTTTCCTGTCCAGCCATGGTGAGCTTCCCCTCCCCTCCTGCCTCATCTCCGTCCGCTCCGGCTCTTCGCGTGGCCCCTTCCGATCCGAAGGTTTCAGCTGTCGATCTGATCTGTTGCTGCCATGTGGATGATGCAGGAACACAACCGTCGACGCCGCGATTGAGTCGCTCTTGAACATGGAGAAGCAGTGTCGGCTCGCCAGCAATGTGGTTGTCACTAGGAAGGCCATGGTCAACATTGTCGAGCATTGCTTCAAGGATGTTGCTTCTCTTCACCAACTCCAGAACCAACATCCTCCATCCCCAACACACTCAAGCCTGTCTTTGGTGTGCCGTCGTCTCCTTGTTGTAGAATCACATCAACGTCGACTTTGACCTCACGCTCGCCAAGGTTTGGTCGTGTGATCCCTCGCTCCTGTCATGATTTCTTGATTTATTTCTTTGTACTCATGCATGTTCTTGATTTGGCACTAATTGGAGTAGTCTGGCACCTGTAGTTATGTGTCCTGTCATCTCCACTGAGTACTTGACTTATTGTTATGTGTCCTGTTCATGATTTCTTGATTTACTGCTTTGTACTCCACTGAGTACTTGACTTGTATGTGTCCTATCATCTGTTGTGTCTTGGGGACAAGTAGAAACAAATGATAGTAGTATCTTGGGGACAAGTAATTGTCTTGTTCAGATTACAATTGGCTTACTGAGTAAATTGTCCTGTCATCTCTATGACATTTAAGCGTGTCACTCATAAACTCTTTCTTTGTAATGCTAGATCTTAAATATTTGCCTATCATTTATCATCATGCCGTGTTCACCTGAAATTTATTTCTTGTCTAGTTTAGTATGTTGATGCTTCAGTGTAGTGATCGCTTGGAACTTCATGTCAAATAAATGCTAAGAGCACGACCACATATAAGTAATTTAGCTGAGCTTCATTTCTTGTCTTGTGTACCACCTATATTCATATATGTAAGGCATGCAAATTTTCTTAATATGTATGCCGAGTACCTTCTTATGTACAACTCATGCTTGATGAGATACTGCTACAAATCACTGATTATTATGTCAAATAATATGTCTTCCTCACCGACGCCGGTGCGCACGTGCTCCGCGAGGAGGGCGCCGAATCTGGCTGCTCCTGGCGTCTCCAGCGCCGTCGAACTGGTGGGTGACATGGCTACTGATGGCGCCAAGACAGCCACGCCTGCGCTCTAGATCGACGACATCCTACACTCCGGCTCCACGGTATCCTGCGAACCTTCATCACCCTCAGATGCTATAGGTGAGACCCAATCTAGCTTATATATCATCCTATTTCTGTCTTGCTGAT
This sequence comes from Avena sativa, assembly GCA_916181665.1. NCBI lineage: Eukaryota > Viridiplantae > Streptophyta > Magnoliopsida > Poales > Poaceae > Avena > Avena sativa. The sequence continues at coordinate 182,765,614 of OV702281.1, forward strand.
AGCATTACTAGTTGATCATGCCTTTTAAAGTCTAACTGAACCTAGTTGTTCCTATTCCTAAATTTTTCTTGCAGAAATATTCAATGTAGCAATGCTCTGAAGTAATAAATACAACCGAACCTTGTAAAAACATTGCTAGCTATTCCTGAATTCTGATCATATTGTGCTGCTATGTAATCTGCCACCTTCCTTGTAAAACTATGGACAATCCTGAGATTTCTGTTAAGTCCCAGGTTTCATTAGAAAAATCTATAGACGTTGTTTCATATATATGTTCTAGAAGCCTAGGCATGTTTGGTTCATGGTTACCTATATAAAACTACATGGTTTGAATAATTTGCTAGAGATTTTTCATGAGATGATTCCTGAAAGAAAACAACAAGGCCTATATGTACTATTGTAAAAGATTCATAGAGGTAGATCTGGCATATTTTTTGCACTCTACTATGCATCTTGTAAAATATTGATAGAGGTAGATTGATGGTGGCTGTTGCTTTTCTATATACTGTAAAGATATTGTTATATGCTGATATTTTGGGATCTCTCTTTCCATATTCTGCTTACTACAGTTGTGTGCAATTGTTATCCTATTTTCCATCAGTTCTGCACCTTAGTTCATCGTACTTCATGAAGTATAACATTAGAAGATTACAACTGAAAGCAGGTTACAACATTGTTGCTGCTAGTAAGATAGTTATATTGATGATGTTGTTGTAGGGAGGGGTTCAGGAAGGACAAGAACTAATAAGTGTAATTGAAGAACCATGTTTTCCTTGTAGTTTAAGTAATAGAATTTACGAGCTGCAGTAGCTTCTGTTGTATTTATGTGCTATCATGTATTAACTTGAATATGTTTTTCTTTTCGTTTATATGTGATGTTAATAATATCTCTGTTGCTGATGTGACATGATATTCTATAATAATTCCTCAGCTACTTCTAGGAATCTAGTTCTATGGCTTCGAGAAGTGCTCTGCCATCCAGCAGCGCGCCGTGCTCCCCATCATCACGGGTCGCGTCGTCGTTGCCCAAGCCTAGTACGGGACTGGCAAGACCTCCATGATTTCGCTCGCTGTCTGCAAGATTGTCGATGCCAATGTCCACGAGTATGGTTCTTCCTCCTCCTCCGCTCAAATAAATCTCAAAACATAAAGTCTAGTATGGTTTTAACGCATGTAGGCATTTGTAGTTGTCTTGTTTTCTCGGTTTTTGGTAGTGGTGCATGATTTATCATAGTGGTGCATGATTTATCACACGATTTATTGTTCAGGATGGCCACTGAAAGTTTTGTTAGTAACTTAATTCCATATGCCATGTAGTGGCAGGTGCTTGTATCATATAGATTAGCACTTGTGATTTTGACTGATAGATTTATGGAATTTATTGGTTTTGTCTACTGGCATATGTGTTTCCTTTTCTCCATTTGTTGAAAGTATATTGTTGTAACCATGGAACTATTGTAATCAACTAGTGCGTGAGCGCTAGAATCAACTACTGTCTGAAGATGGATCATTCGCTGCAAACCTGTATGTCGGTCAGTTATTTATTGTGTGAACTTCATGGTTCCATCTATAGTCATTTCGGTGTGAACCTGAATGTTTGAGCAAATGTATTACTATGTTATGCAAGCGTATTACTATGTTATGCAAATGTATTACTATGTGGCTTGTGGTACTTACCATGAGCAAATGGTGTAATAGTATAACAGATACTGCCTAGTAATTATTATATCAGGCATTATTTTTACTACTTAATGTTGTCGCTGCATGCAATGGCTGTTTCTTTTGCACCTTATTTTCTACTGGTCGTGAACACATAACATTGACCTAGAATAGTTTGTGTTTTGCCGGTTTGATCATGCTTCTCTATTATTGAAACTAAATGGATGTTGGATGATCTATGCTTGCTGTTTTTTTGACATGGATCTATGCTTGTTGTTGGTCGGCTGATCTGGGTTGTTTGTGGTTGTAGGACGAGCTGCAGCGGAACACCCTTGAGCAAGATCAAGAACCCAGAGAAGATTAAGTTCAAAGGTTGGTTGTGCACTTTCAGTTCTTTGCAGGTGCTTTTTTGTTGAAATTCAAAATCTTTATCTGATGCAAAGCACTGTAAAAGAATTCAATTCTATACTTTTGTGCTATACTAATGAACCATTGTATGTTAGTACTGAAAAGCTAGTGATCCTAATTCATTATCATACATTGAAAAGCTGAGTATATTTTTGTTACAGTAGTACTGGTTCTATAGATCTTCTTGTAAATAAATTTCTCGGATCTAATTTGTAGCCTTTGTCTGTTTTTATATGTTTTGCTTTTTGTTCATTTGTTGAAAATACCTACTTCCTTAATTTGCTATATTTTGTGTTTTACTCTTTGAGCTGACCTGTAGGTACACCGAGAGGAATTCTGGGCCAGCAGGTATTGATTTCATCTACTTTTATGAAGTTCATGTGAAATGGGAATGGCCTAACAGGAATAAAGCTGTAGTATATTATTGGAACCATGGAACTGTTGTAATTTGAAGTGTGTGAGTGCTGGGATATTATTGTATAATGTGACTTGAAGTGTGAGTACTGGGACATATATTGTATAGTATGTGATTTGAACCTATTGTAATTTGAAGTGTATGTCTATTGTCAAATTATTCTTGCCTTTATGAATAAATTATTAGTTGATCAATTATTGTCAAATCGTGGGAGGTTTAACACCTGTGAAAAATAAAATTAACAAGTGGGACCTGCTGAAAATAAAAGGGCGGAAATAAAAAGAAATAAAATGTCAAAAATAAAAAAGGAGTAACTATAAAAGGCCTAGACTAGAAAATAAAAAGGCCTTCATGTTCGGCCTGGCCCATATAGTTGGACGGAATTGATATAAAAAAACATAAACTGAATTATTGGGCTTGGCCCATACAAACGATAGAAATGGACCGGGCTGATTGTGTGCCACGTCGGACTAGCCACGTATGATCTGACGTGGCTAGGCCTGTTGGAGATATGCCCTAGAGGCAATAATAAATGTACTTATTATTATATCTTTGTGTTTATGATAAATGTTTACATTCATGCTATAACAGTATTAACAAGGAAACATTAATACTAGTGTGATTTGTAAAGTAAATTAGAGTCCCTAGTAAAGCCTCTTTATAATACTAGCTTGTTGGTTAATAAATAATTGTGGTTTCCCTATCATGAACATTGAGATGTTATTAACAACAAGATCATATCGTTAGGAGAATGGTATGATGGACTTACTCCTATAGATAAGCGTAGCATAAAGATCAAGTCATTTTAATAGTTCAATTGCTATATGCTTTCTGATACATAGTAACCTAATTCCTTCGACCATGAGATCATGCTTATCACCATCACCGGAAGGATGCTTTGATGACATCAAACACCACACCGTAACTGGGTGGTTATAAAGGTGGCATTGAGTGTTCGGAAAGTATTGGTTGAGACACATGGATTAAGACTGGGATTTGTCCATCCATATGACGGATAGATATACTCTGGGCCCTCTCGGTGGAATGTCATCCAATTTTCTTGCAAGCATGTGACTAGATCACAAGGGATCACATATCACAGGAACAAGAAAAGAGTACTTAACAGTAACGAGGTTGAACTAGGTATGCAGAGATACCGACGATCAAAACCTCGGATAAGTAAACTATCGTGAGACAAAGGGAAATTTGTATCGTATGTAAGTGGTTCATTCGATCGCAAAGTAATCGTAGAAATATGTGGGAGCCATATGAATTTCCAGATTCCTCTATTGGTTATTGTTCAGAGAAGTGTCTCGATCATGTTCGCATAATTCATGAACCGTAGGGAGACACACTTAAGGATTCGATGTTGTTGAGTAGTTATGGAATGATGAGTAAGAGACCGAATGTTGTTCGGAGTCTCGGATGGGATCCGGATATCACGAGGAGATCCGGAATGGTCCGGAGAATAAGATTCATATAAGGAAAGTCCTGTTTCAGGGTTGGAGAATGGTTTCGGTGTTTTCATCGGAAATGTTCTAGAAAGTTCCAGAAGGTCCGGCACTCCGGGGGGGAAGGGTACATGAATGTGTCATAGCAAGTTGGAATGGTTTCATCATGTACTAGGTGTCATTGCTGAGCAAAATAAAGGGATAAATAAAATCCTAGTTTGAAAGTCAAACGCCAATTTGAAAAATCAAACGGCAAGTTTGCTTTGTAGGGTTTCGTAGCATGGAAAACAAAAAATTTCTACCGCATACAAACAAACAAGCCAAGATCTATCTACTAGATTGTAGCAATGAGTCGATGGAATAACTCACCCTCGAAGATTCCAAAGTGTTTAACGAGAGCGGATTCTCGTGGGCGATGTAGTCGTACTCTTCCCGATCTCAAGATCGCGTAGATGATCCTTCCGGCGCTGCGTTCCGGCAGCGCTCCTGCAGTCGGTCACACGTTCGGTACTCGGCGAAGACGTTCCTCTCCCTTGTTCCAGCAGGCAGCGGAGGTTGTAGCACTCTCCTCGTGATTCCGGCAGCACAACGGTGTGGTACCGGAAGTAGAGGGGAGATCTCGCAGGGCTTCGCCTTAAGCCGGAGCGAGTATGGTGGAGTATGAGAGAGTCCCTCGACGATCTAGGGTTTAGACACGCCGAGGAGGAAGCTTGGCCGGCGGCTAGGGTTGCTAGGCGGCGGCGGCTTGACCTAGGTCGGCGGCGGCGGCAGTGGTGGTGGCGGCGCCGGTGGCTAGGGTTTAGAGGAGAGGATCTTGTGTGCCTCTAGGAGGGAGCCCTGCCCCTCCTTATATAGGTGGAGGGGCCGGCCGGCCAAGGGGAGGGAGGGGAGTCCCTCCCCAACTCGGCTTGGGTGGTGCGCCGCCGGTTGGAGGAGGGAAACCCTCCCCAACTCGGTTTCCCACTCCTCCTCCTCTTTCCAAAACTTGCCGTTTGACTTTCAAACTAGCCGTTTGACTTTTCAAACTAGGATTTGAATAAACCCTTTATTTTGGACAGCGAAGACACTTAGTACATGATGCAATCATACCAACTTGATATAACACATTCATGTACCCTTCCCCCCCGGAGTGCCGGACATTCCGGAACCTTCTAGAACATTCCCGGTGAAAACACCGGAACCATTCTCCAACTCCGAAATGGGACTTTCCTTATATGAATCTTATTCTCCGGACCATTTCGGATCTCCTCATGATATCCCAAATCCCATTCGAGACTCCGAACAACATTCGGTCTCTTTCTCATCATTCCATAACTACTCAAACAATGTTGAATCCTTAAGTGTGTCTCCCTACGGTTCGTGAATTATGCGGACATGATCGAGACACTTCTCCGAACAATAACCAATAGAGGAATCTGGAAATTCATATGGCTCCCACATATTTCTACGATTACTTTGCGATCGAATGAACCACTTACATACGATACCAATTTCCCTTTGTCTCACGATACTTTACTTATCCGAGGTTATGATCGTCGGTATCTCTGCATACCTAGTTCAACCTCGTTACCGATAAGTACTCTTTTCTCGTTCCCGTGATATGTGATCCCTTGTGAGCCAGTCACATGCTTGCAAGCTAATTGGATGACATTTCACCGAGAGGGCCCAGAGTATATCTATCCGTCATATGGATGGACAAATCCCACTCTTGATCCATGTGTTTCAACCAATACTTTCCGAACACTCAATGCCACCTTTATAGCCACCCAGTTACGGTGTGGTGTTTGATGTCACCAAAGCATCCATCCGGTAAAGGTGATATGCATGATCTCATGGTCGAAGTAATTAGGTTACTATGTATCAGAAAGCATATAGCAATTGAACTATTGAAATGACTTGATCTTTATGCTACGCTTATCTATAGGAGTATGTCCACCATATCATTCTCCATCGATATGATCTTGTTGTTGATAACCTCTCAATGTTCATGATAAGGAAACCACAATCATTTATCAACCAACAAGCTAGTGATGTATAGAGGCTTTACTAGGGACTTCAATTTAAGTTTACAAATCACACAAGTATCAATGTTTCCTCGTTAATACTATTATAGCATGAATGTAAACATTTATCATAAACACAAAGATATAATAATAACTACATTTATTATTTCCTCTAGGGCATATCTCCAACAGTCTCCCACTTGCACTAGAGTCATCTAATCTAGATTACATGGTAATATACCGAACACCCATGGCAGTTTGGTGTTGGTCATGTTTTGCCCTCGGGAGAGGTTTAGTCAACGGATCCGCCACATTCAGATATGTGTGTACTTTGCAAATCTTTATATCCCCATCTTGGATATGTTCTCGAATAGCGTGAAAACGTAGCTTGATGTGCTTCAGCTTGTGTGACCTTGGTTCTTGCGCATTGGCTATGGCGCCCATGTTATCACAGTAGATAGACATTGGGTCCAGCGCACTAGGAACCACACCCAGCTCTGTAATGAACTCTTTCATCCATATCGCTTCTTGTGAAGCTTCCGAAGCAGCCATGTATTCCGATTCAGTTGAAGATCTCGCCACAACGCTTTGCTTTGCACTCCTCCAGCTAACTGCTGCACCATTCAAAATAAATACGTATCCAGATTGTGATTTAGAATCATCCGGATCGGTGTTCCAACTAGCATCGGTGTAACCATTAACAACGAGCTGTTCATCACCTCCATAAGAAAGAACCATATCCTTAGTTCTTCTCAAGTACTTAAGGATGTTTTTGACCACTGTCCAATGATCCACTCCTAGATCACTTTGATATCTGCTAGTTAAACTAACAGCATATGCAATGTCGGGTCTAGTACATAGCATGGCATACATTAGAGATCCTATGGCTGAGGCATAGGGAGTCTTACTCATCCTTTCTCTATCTTCTGCCGATGTCGGACTTTGAGTTTTACTCAAGGTCGTATTGGGCAACATGGGCAAGAACCCTTTCTTGCTATCTTCCATTCCAAACCTCTTTAGAACTTTGTCCAAATATGTACTTTGTGACAATGATATTTGGCGTTTTGATCTATCTCTATAAATATTTATGCCTAATATGTAAGCTGCTTCGCCAAGATCCTTCATTGAAAAACTATTATTCAAATATTCCTTGACACTATTAAGAAGGTCTACATCATTCCCAATCAAAAATATGTCATCTACATATAGTATTAAGAATTCTACAGAGCTCCCACTCACTTTCTTGTAAATACAAGCTTCTCCATAAGTTTGTATAAAACCAAAACTTTTGATTACCTTATCAAAACGTTGATTCCAACTTCGGGATGCTTGCTTCAATCCATAGATGGACCGTTGAAGTTTGCATACCTTGTTAGCATCTTTAGGATCGACAAAACCTTTGGGTTGCATCATATACAACTCTTCATCAATGTCTCCATTGAGGAATGCTATTTTGACATCCATTTGCCATATCTCATAATCATAATATGCAGCGATTGCTAACATAATCCTCACAGACTTTAGCTTCGCTACTGGTGAGAAAGTCTCATCGTAGTCAACTCCTTGAATTTGTCGAAACCCTTTTGCGACAAGTCGAGCTTTATAGACAGTAACATTACCATCAGCATCTGTTTTCTTCTTGAAAATCCATTTGTTCTCGACAGCCTTCCGGCCATCCGGTAAGTCCACCAAAGTCCATACTTGGTTTTCGTACATGGATCCAATCTCGGATTTCATGGCTTCTTGCCATTTATTGGAATCTGGGATCATCATTGCTTCCTCATATGTCTTAGGGTCATCGGTGTTGTCCACCAACATGACACTCATAACGGGATCATACCAATCTGGAGTGGTACAAGTTCTCGTTGACCTGTGAGGCTCTGTAGCAACTTCAACCGAAGTTTCATGATCATCATCATTAGCTTCCTCTCTTATTGGTGCAGGCACCACAGGAACTTCTTCCGGTGCTGCGCTACTCGTAATTTTGAGAGAAGGTTCGACAACCTCGTCAAGTTCTACTTTCCTTCCAGTCACTTCTTTCGAGAGAAATTCCTTCTCTAGAAAGGATCCATTCTTGGCAATGAAGATTTTGCCTTCGGATCTATGATAGAAGGTATACCCAATAGTTTCCTTCGGGTATCCTATGAAGAAGCATTTTTCCGCTTTGGGTTCAAGCTTGTCCGGCTGTAACTTCTTTACATAGGCTTCGCACCCCCAAACTTTAAGGAATGACAATCTAGGTTTCTTCCCAAACCATAATTCATACGGTGTCGTTTCAACGGATTTAGACGGTGCCCTATTTAAAGTGAATGCGGCTGTTTCTAATGCATAACCCCAAAATGATAGCGGTAAATCTGTAAGTGACATCATAGAATGAACCATATCTAAGAGAGTTCGATTACGACGTTCGGACACACCATTACGCTGTGGTGTTCCCGGCGGTGTCAACTGCGAAAGTATTCCGAATTTCTTCAAATGCTCGCCAAACTCGTAACTTAGATATTCACCTCCACGATCAGAACGTAGAAATTTAATCTTCTTGTTACGTTGATTCTCTACCTCACTTTGAAATTCCTTAAACTTCTTGAAAGTTTCGGACTTATGTTTCATGAAATAGATATACCCATATCTACTCAAGTCATCCGTGAAGGTAAGAACATAACAATAACCACCGCGCGATGCTACACTCATTGGACCACACACATCGGTATGTATGATTTCCAATAAGTCCGTAGCTCGCTCCATCATACCAGAAAATGGAGTCTTAGTCATTTTACCCATCAGACATGCTTCGCATCTATCAAGTGATTCGAGAAGTCCATCGGAATGGAGTTTCTTCATACGCTTCACTCCAATGTGACCAAGACGACAGTGCCACATATAGGTCGAGTTATCGCTCGATTTCAAACGTTTAGCCTCAATGTTATTAATATGTGTATTTCCACTATCGAGATTCAACAAGAATAGACCATCTATCAAAGGTGCATGTGCATAAAACATATTACTCATATAAATCGAACAACCATTATTCTCGGATTTAAATAAGTAACCGTCTCGCAATAAACAAGATCCCGATATAATGTTCATGCTCAACGCAGGCACCAAATAACAATTATTTAAGTGTAAAACTAATCCCGATGGTAGATGAAGGGGTAGCGTGCCGACCGCGATCACATCAACCTTTGATCCGTTTCCCACGCGCATTGTCACCTCGTTCTTTGCTAGCTTCCGTTTATTCTGCAGCACCTGTTTCGAGTTACAAATATGAGCAACCGAACCAGTATCAAATACCCAGGCACTACTACGAGTACTAGTGAGATACACATCAATAACATGTATATCAGATATACCTTTCTTCTTGATGTTGCCGTTCTTCAAATCCGCCAAGTACTTTGGGCAATTCCGCTTCCAGTGACCTTCTCCCTTGCAGTAAAAGCACTCAGTATCAGGCTTAGGTCCAGCCTTGGTCTTCTTCGTCGGCGTGGTAACTTTCTTACCACCCTTCTTGAAGTGTCCCTTCTGCTTAGACTTGCCTTTCTTGAATTTGGTGGTCTTATTGACCAACAACACTTGGTGCTCTTTCTTGATCTCCACTTCTGCAGATTTCAACATGGCAAAGAGTTCTGGCAATGTCTTGTTCATGTTTTGCATGTTGTAGTTCATCACAAAGTTCTTGTAACTTGGTGGTAGTGATTGGAGGACACGGTAAATCCCCAAAGCATTAGGAATCACTATACCCAAGCTTTGAAGTTTGTTTGCGTGCCCAGACATCTTAAGCACATGCTCACTGACGGAGCTGCCCTCTTCCATCTTGCAGTTAAAGAACTTTTCAGAAACCTCATAGCTTTCAATTGCCGCATGAGTCTCAAAGATCAATTTGAGATCCTCGACAATATCATATGGGTCTGAATTCTCAAACCTTTTCTGAAGCTCCGATTCTAAACCATACAAGATAGCACACTGAACTGTGGAGTACTGAGTCTTCCAAGTGAGGTAAACGTTCTTTACTTCATCGGCAGCATCAGCTGCAGGTGGGTCACCCAGCGGTGCATCCAGCACATAGGTCAAACTACCAGCTGTGAGGACAATCCTCAAATTGCGGAACCAATCCGCGAAGTTTCTTCCATTGTTTTTCAACTTTTCTTTCTCTAGGAACGCATTAAAATTGATGGTAGGGGCTGCCATTGATCTACAACATATTTGCAATAGTTTAGACTAAGTTTATGACAAATTGAGTTCAAATTAATAATAAAATTAATCTAGGTGAACTCCCACTTAAAACAATATCCCTCACATTGTTTTAGTGATCACATGAACCAAATCCACCACATCAACACCGATCATCACGAGAGTTGATATAGTTTCAATGGCGAACAATCGACATGTTCATCATATCTACTATATGATTCATGCTTTACCTTTCGGTGATCCGTGTTCCGAGACCATGTCTGTACATGCTAGGCTCGTCAAGATCAAACCTTAGTTTCTGCATGAGCAAATCTGGCTTGCTCACGTTGTATACACTTGCAGAATCTAACACACCCGATCATCACGTGGTGCTTCAAAACAACAAGCTTTAGCAACGGTGCTAACTAAGGGTGAACACTTTATGACTTGAAATTCATGTGCATGAGGGATCATCTTATAATGATACCGTCGTCTACTAAGCAATACAAGATGCATAAAGGATTAACATCACATGCAATTCATGATATGTGATATGATATGGCCTTTCTTATTTGTGCTTCCGATCTCCATCTTCTAGCACGAACATGATCTCCATCATCACCGGCATTGCATCAAGGTCAATGACGCTTCTCCATGGTTGTCGTTGACCGGCTTCAACTATTACAACTACTTTGAATAGACACGCGGGTCTTAACATAAATTAAAGACAACCATATGGCTCCTGCCGGTTGCCAACTTACAATAAGGAACATTTCATACATCAAATATAATCACAATCATGGCCATATCACATCACAGCACACCCCTGCAAAACAAAGTTAGACGCTTCTACTTTCTTTGCATATTTTACGTGGTTTGGGGCTTTTAATAAGTGTCGTTCTAACTTACGAACAAGAACCACAACATTGATACTAGTATTGTTAATCACCCGTTGTAAATTGGATCTTAACTATGCTAGGAGAAACAGGCACCCGCAAAGCCACTTATGCAATACAAGTTGCATGTCAAGCGTGGAGCAAGTCTCATGAACGATGTCATGTAAGGTTAGCCCGGGCCGCTTCATCCCAACATACCGCAAGATGCAAAGTACACAAGAAGCAATCGACAATAAAAGCATCAACGCCCACAATGACCATTGTGTTCTACTCGTGCAACAGATCTACATATAGACACGGCTCTGATACCACTGTAGGGTTTCGTAGCATGGAAAACAAAAAATTTCTACCGCATACAAACAAACATGCCAAGATCTATCTACTAGATTGTAGCAACGAGTCGATGGAATAACTCACCCTCGAAGATTCCAAAGTGTTTAACGAGAGCGGATTCTCGTGGGTGATGTAGTCGTACTCTTCCCGATCTCAAGATCGCGTAGATGATCCTTCCGGCGCTGCGTTCCGGCAGCGCTCCCGCAGTCGGTCACACGTTCGGTACTCGACGAAGACCTTCCTCTCCCTTGTTCCAGCAGACAGCGGAGGTTGTAGCACTCTCCTCGTGATTCCGGCAGCACAACGGCGTGGTACAGGAAGTAGAGGGGAGATCTCGCAGGGCTTCACCTTAAGCCGGAGCGAGTATGGTGGAGTATGAGAGAGTCCCTCGACGATCTAGGGTTTATACACGCCGAGGAAGAATCTTGGCCGGCGGCTAGGGTTGCTAGGCGACGGCGGCGGCTTGACCTAGGTCGGCGGCGGCGGCAGTGGTGGTAGCGGCGCCGACGGCTAGGGTTTAGAGGAGAGGATCTTGTGTGCCTCTAGGAGGGAGCCCTGCCCCTCCTTATATAGGTGGAGGGGCCGGCCGGCCAAGGGGAGGGAGGGGAGTCCCTCCCCAACTCGGCTTGGGTGGTGCGCCGCCGGTTGGAGGAGGGAAACCCTTCCCAACTTGGTTTCCCACTCCTCCTCTTTCCAAAACTTGTCGTTCGACTTTCAAACTAGCCGTTTGACTTTTCAAACTAGGATTTGAATAAACCCTTTATTTTGGACAGCGAAGACACTTAGTACATGATGCAATCATACCAACTTGATATAACACATTCATGTACCCTTCCCCCCCCCCCTGGAGTGCCGGACATTCCGGAACCTTCTAGAACATTCCTGATGAAAACACCGGAAACATTCTCCAACTCCGAAACGGGACTTTCCTTATATGAATCTTATTCTCCGGACCATTCCGGATCTCCTCGTGATATCCCGAATCCCATTCGAGACTCCTAACAACATTCGATCTCTTTCTCATCATTCCATAACTAATCAAACAACGTCGAATCCTTAAGTGTGTCTCCCTACGGTTCGTGAATTATGCGGACATGATCGAGACACTTCTCCGAACAATAACCAATAGAGGAATCTGGAAATTCATATGGCTCCCACATATTTCTACGATTACTTTGCGATCGAATGAACCACTTACATACGATACCAATTTCCCTTTGTCTCACGATACTTTACTTATCCGAGGTTATGATCGTCGGTATCTCTGCATACCTAGTTCAACCTCGTTACCGATAAGTACTCTTTTCTCGTTCCCGTGATATGTGATCCCTTGTGAGCCAGTCACATGCTTGCAAGCTAATTGGATGACATTTCACCGAGAGGGCCCAGAGTATATCTATCTGTCATATGGATGGACAAATCCCACTCTTGATCCATGTGTTTCAACCAATACTTTCCGAACACTCAATGCCACCTTTATAGCCACCCAGTTACGGTGTGGTGTTTGATGTCACCAAAGCATCCATCCGGTAAAGGTGATATGCATGATCTCATGGTCGAAGGAATTAGGTTACTATGTATCAGAAAGCATATAGCAATTGAACTATTGAAATGACTTGATATTTATGCTACGCTTATCTATAGGAGTATGTCCACCATATCATTCTCCTAACGATATGATCTTGTTGTTGATAACATCTCAATGTTCATGATAGGGAAACCACAATCATTTATCAACCAACAAGCTAGTGATGTATAGAGGCTTTACTAGGGACTTCAATTTAAGTTTACAAATCACACAAGTATCAATGTTTCCTCGTTAATACTTTTATAGCATGAATGTAAGCATTTATCATAAACACAAAGATATAATAATAACTACATTTATTATTGCCTCTAGGGCATATCTCCAACATGCTTGGTAGAGGGAGAGTAGGAAACCTACTTGGGGAGGAGTTCCTCTCCCTCCACCGTCGTCCAAGGAGGCCGAGTTGGGGAGGGACTCCCCTCCCCTTGGCCGCGCCCTCCCACCTATAAAAGGAGGGGCAGGGCTGCCGCTCTAGACTACACCTCTACCACCCAAAACCCTAGCCCTAGCCGACGGCCCTCCTGTAGCCGGCGACGCCCTAGGGCAAACCCTAGTCGCCGACTTGGGGGCAATCCCCTTGACCTAGCCGCTGGCCTATCCCTCTCTCCTTGGTGTGTCTAAACCCTAGATCGCCAAGGCCTCTCTCATAGTCCACCATACTCGCTCCAGCATAAGGCGAAGCCCTGCGAGATCTCCCCTCTACTTCCGGTACCACGTCGTCATGCTGCCGGAATCGCGAGGAGAGTGCTACAACCTCCGCTGCCTGCTGGAACAAGGGAGAGGAAGGTCTTCATCGAGTACCTAACATGTGACCGACTGCGGAAGCGCTGCCGGAACGCAGCGCCGGAAGGATCGTCTACACGATCTTTAGATCGGCAAGAGTATGACTACATCGCCCACGAGAATCCACTCTCGTTAAACACTTTGGAATCTTCGAGGGTAAGTTATTTCATTGACTCGTTGCTACAATCTAGTAGATAGATCTTGGCTTGTTTGTTTGTATGCGGTAGAAAGTTTTTGTTTTCCATGCTACGAACCCCTACAAGGCCTTATTGCCCATGACGATATTGAATCGTCATAGAGGTTATGACGATCCAAGATCATCATAGACAGTTATGACGATTTCATCAAAATCGTCGTTATAGTTCATTTGCGACATCCAGCTTTTGACGATCTCAAAATCGTCATAGAATCGTCATAAAAACACTACTATGATGATTTTGTGACGAAAATGGAGGGTCATATATAGCCATATTCCTTGTAGTGCATGACGGAGAATGACACCAAGGACACAAGAGTAGGTCATGCCACGATCCTCCGCGTCCGACAAGCAACCGCGACAAGCGTGAGGCGTCACAGGAGGGTAACAACAAGAAGGCTAACCCACCGCCACCTCCACCTCCGTCGCCACCAAGAAGCCACCATGGTGGAGGAGTCCCACGTCGTTCACGCAGACCATCCCCTGATGGCTAGAAGAAAAGAAGCCTAGAGACATACGATGCACGTTCGCGTTTGGACAAGATCCACGAGGCCCGGGGAGGACCATACCTCGGACCACGTTGCTTCAGACCTGTAATACAGTCCGCAACTTACCACAAAGGTTTCCATATTGACAAGACCATCAAGCCCTATGACGGCAGTGACAAGCTAGCTACATGGTTGCAGGACTATGGAAACGTGGTGGAGATCGCTGGGGGTATCCCCAACGTTACCGTCAAGTACCTCCCATTGATGTTGGCGGGCACGGCCCGCCAATGGATTGATAACTTGCCGGAAAGATCCATCTGCAATTGGTTGGACATGAAAGAAGCATTCACCAAGAATTTCGAGGGTACGTACAAACGTCCCTGCAGTGTTGGTGATCTACAGTGGTGCGTGCAAGAGAAAGACGAGACATCTCGCTCCTACCTCTCTCGCTGGCTGGATATGAAGAATTCCTGCGCAGGAGTGCACGCTCAGACCGCCATGGCCGCCTTCATCGATGGTTGGAAAGAGGCACGTTGCTCCGACATAAGCTGAAGCGCCTGTAGGACAATCACCAGCTAGACTTGAACCAAATGATTCAGTTGGCCAGTGAGTTTGCAGCTGCCGACGATGATGCTCACGGCTCCCTGCCGGCAATGGCCATTCGAACTCAAGACCGGAGGAACAACAGCACCAAGCGGAAGACCGCGCCAGAATAAAAGCAAACCCCCGACATGGTCGCTATGAATTTGGAGGGCGAGGTGATGGCGGACAGCGTGGCCGAGGACGGGGAGCTGGTCGGTAGCGAGGCAGTGAAACTACCTCGGCAGCGCTCCGCGTTCCCCAAACCTACGAGGAGTACCGTGATATGAGGTGCCTCGTACACCTAGAGGCCAACGGCAAAGCCACCCACACCAATCGCCATTGCAAGTTCGTCAATGACCTCAAGGAGGACTCGGAGTCCGGCTACAAGCGAAGTCGGAAGAACAGACCGCAAGGCAAGGGCAAGGGGAAGAAGAAGGAAGAGGAGTCCAAGGATTCAAGTGACATGGACGAGGACATTGACCCCAAGAATGTCGCCAAGAGTGACGACAAGGGCAAAAAACCCTTCGAGAAGAAGGCGGCAGTTTTCCACACGTTCCTTGGCACCCCCACCATCCCACAATAGAAGACCTCCATGAGGATACTGATGGCTACTCTACCCCCATTTCCCCCATTCCTGCGCTTGTCGGAGATTCCAATTACTTGGGACAAGAAGGATCACCCAGACCTCATACCTACGGAGAACCAATACGCCATGGTCATCAACCCCCTAATTGACAGCAACAAGTTCACCAAATGTATGGTGGATAGTGGAAGCAGCATCAAGATCATGTACCTGGATACACTGCACAAGATGAACTTGACGGAGGCAAACCTAAGGTGAACAAACACCATCTTCCACGGCGTAGTTCCTGGTCGGGAGACTCGGTCCCTTGGGTGCATCACACTTCAGGTCGCTTTTGGCGATGTCAATAATTACTACCAAGAACGCATGACCTTTAAGGTGGTCCCCTTCAAGAGCGTATACCACGTCATATTCGGCCGCGACATATTCCACACCTTCATGGCCAAGCCATGCTTCGTCTATAACAAGCTCAAGATACCCAGAGCAAACGGTGTCATCACCGTATTCGGAAGCTTTACCAAAGCAAGAGACTGCGAGATTGGAGAAGCAGCCTATGCAGAAGCTGTCCTCTACAACAAAGAATTCAAGGAGATCCAGAGCAAGGTTGATGCCTCGGAGATGCCCGCATCGAAGAAATAGATTTCTGACTCCGCCCCAGCATTAAAGGCCGCCATCGAGACCAAGATGGTGCAACTTGTGGTAGGTGATTCCTCCAAGACCACCGCCATTGGGACGAACCTGGACCTTAAATAGGAAAGCGCGCTCGTCGAGTTCCTTCGTGAGAACAGGGACATCTTTTCCTGGCAACCTGCCAACATGAAAGGTGTACCTAGGGAACTTGCCGAGCACAGCTTGAATATTGATCTAAAATGTAAACCAGTGAAACAACCTCTACGACACTTCGGAGACGAGAAGAGACGCGCCATAGGCAAAGAGATAGCTAGGTTACTTAAGGCTAGTTTTATCTGAGAAGTCCCTCACACCCGATGGTGGCCAATCCTGTACTTGTCCCTAAAAAGGGAACCAAAGAATTAAGAATGTGCGTTGATTACACCGGCTTGAACAAGGCATGTCCCAAAGATCTGTTTGCTTTACCTCGCATTGACCAAGTCATTGACTCGACGGCTGGCTCGGAGCTTTTGTGTTTTCTCGATGCATACTCAGGATAACACCAGATCAAGATGAGGAAGCCGTACCAATTGGCCACTTCGTTCACTACACCATATGGCACGTTTTGCTATATCACGATGCCCTTTGGGCTAAAACACGCAGGTGCTACGTACCAGCGGACAATGCAACGTTGCCTACACGATCAAATTGGTCGGAACATTCACGCCTATGTGGACGATATAGAGGTGATGTCTAAAAGATCAAACGACTTAAAAGAAACCTTTGATAATCTCCGGAAATACAACATGATGCTCAACCCTAAGAAGTGCGTCTTCGGGGTTCCAGCCGGCAAATTGTTGGGCTTTATCGTTTCCCAGCATGGAATCAAGGTCAACCTAGACAAAATCAAGGCCATCTTAAACATAAACCATCTGACATGCCTAAAGGACATACAACGGCTAACAGGTTGTGTTGCAGCAGTTAGTCGGTTCATCAGCCGACTTGGAGAGAAGGCCCTGCCGCTGTACAAGTTGCTGAAGAAGGCGGAGAAATTCACGTGGACAGACGAGGCAGATGCAACATTGAAGCGGCTCAAGGAGATACTTTCCTTAGCGCCTATCCTTGCAGCACCCGAGCCTGGCGAGCCCATGTTAATCTACATGGCGGCCACCAACCGGGTAATCAGCATCGTCGTCGTGGTAGAGCGGAAGGAACCAGGCTATGAGCACGGAGTTCAACGACCAGTTTACTATGTAAGCGAGGTCTTGATGGAGTCCAAGCAGCGTTACCCGCACTACCAAAAGATAGCTTATGGAGTATTCCTTGCTTCTCGGAAGCTGATGCACTATTTCTAGAAGCACCCTATCCCAGTGGTGAGCAAGACTCTGCTGTCCGACATTATCAACAACAGCGACGCTACGGGTAGGGTCGTGAAGTGGGGCATTGAACTTGCTGCCTTCGAGATCACCTACAAGCGACACGATGCTATCAAGTCACAAGCCTTGGCAGACTTTATCGCAGATTGGACGGAGCTGACAGATGCTACCCCAATGCTGGGGCTAGAATATTGGGTGATGCACTTTGAGGCTACGAACAACATGGCAGAATATGAAGCACTCATTCACGGACTACACATAGCCAAGGATATTGGCATCAAGCGCATAGTTTGCTGTGGAGATTCCGACTTGGTTGCCCAGCAAGTGGCTGGTACCTGGAACGCGCGTAACCCTATGATGGCGGCATATCGAGACGAAGTGGACGAGATGGCCAAGAGCTTCTTGGGATACGAGGTCAAGTATGTACCTAGGGAGCAAAACTAGGCGGCTGATCTGCTGTCTAAGCTTGGATTAGGGCGCAAACGCATTCCGCCTAGCGTTTTATTGGAACATCTACGGACACCATCCGTGAAGGGGGCTGATGTGGACAACCCGGACAAATTTTACTCTTTCGTTCAGATGGTGACAAAGATCCCTCCGGCTTGGACAAAACCGTTCATGGAATATCTCGTACACGGAACTTTGCCTGACGATGAAGTCGAAAGAAGGAAAATAGTATGCCGAGCAAAGGGCTATACCATACTCAATGGACAGCTCTACAAAAGAAGAACCACTGGTGTATACCTTAAGGGTGTTTCCTAGCAAGAAGGTATTGATATCCTATGCGAAATCCATCTCGGAGATTGGGGGAATCATGCCGCTCCTCGATCGTTGTTAGCTAAAGCCTTCCGGCAAGGATTCTACTGGCTGACCGCGAAGGCGAACGCAGACAAGCTGGTTGAGACATGCATGGGATGCCAGTATTATGCCCGACAACCACATGTTTCTGCTGAAGAATTGCGAACAATACCAATAACTTGGCCGTCTGGGGGCTGGACATGGTTGGACCGTTGTAGACGGCACCATGTGGGTTTACGCACCTGCTAGTAGTAGTTGACAAATTCACCAAATGGATAGAAGCTAAACCCATTAGAAAGCTCGATGGGGCAACTGCCCTTAGGTTTGTCCGGGATCTAGTGGTGAGATTTTGTGTCCCACATAGAATTATCACCGACAACGGCAGCAACTTGTCACTCGGAGAAGTGGAAGCTTATTGTTGGGACAAAGGCATCCGACTTGACCTTGCATCTGTGGCACACCCACAGTCCAATGGTAAGGGTTGAGCGAGCCAATGGATTAATTCTGCAGGGAATCAAGCCATTCAGGCACCGCTACATAGAGCAGCTGGAGCCTGGGCGGAAGAATTCCCATATGTGCTATGGAGTTTACGAACTACACCCAATAGATCCACCGGCTACACCCCTTACTTCATGGTATATGGAGAGAAGCCATCCTACCTTCCGACATCCTTCATGATTCACCAAGAGTTGCCGCTTACGACGAAGATGACGCTGAAGAATCCAGACGCCTAGATGTGGACCTTCTCGAAGAGGAGCGCGTTTAGGCATGCCAAAGATCCTCCATCTACCAGCAGAAGCTACGAAGCTACCATAGTCGCCGCGTTCGGCATCACTCGTATAAAGAGGGGGACCTGGTGCTCCGCCTTAAGAAGAAGAAGTCACACAAATTATCCCCGCCATGGGAAGGACCGTTCATCATAAGCAAGGCGCTGCTCAATGGGTCTTACTACCTCGTTGACAATCATGAACTGAAGGATAGACCTAACGAGGATCATAAGCGTAAGCGTCGTGACCCGGAATATGACTACCCAGAGCTTGATCGGCCATGGAACATAGCACAACTACGTCCTTTATACACTTAGCATTTTTTTATCTATTGTGTACCTCTTATATGATCAATGAAATAAATCTCTCTGTTTCACTCATATTTATGAGTCTTTTACCTCCTTTAGTGCTCATTTTTGGATCGTATAAAACCTTTATGCACAAGCTTTGCGATCGCACTTGTGAAAATTCCACCTACGGGCATTAGCATAAGTTTTCTGGTCTACACGTTCTTTGTTGTTTTTATGTGGATTCTGGTGTAGTGGCTTTTGGCACTTATTTTTGGTGATTTTGTGCTTAGGTTATTAACGGTGCCATTGGGCATCATCGCCTGAGCGCATAGTTCCTACAACGAGTCTTCCGACTCATGAAAAGTCAAGCATAAAAACCTTAGTAATGGATAAGACAACACTTGCTTAAAAAATATATACATGCTGGAACCAGTTCTTGAGTAGGACATAACAACCATTTTTTTTGCCTTAAGTTAACAAATAGTTTTTTCCGCATACAAATTCCACACGAAACAAATATTACATATTGTTTTTCATTCCTCTGGCGCATGCGACTTGGAAGTAGCATCATCAACAGCAGGAGAGTCATCCTCCTCGAAGTCGGCGGTGTTGAGGGACTCGGAGGAGCTTTGGTTGTTGTCATCAATGGTTTTCATGGGCACAAAGACGTAAGGGTCGACCAACTCGGCGACTCTGGTATCAAAACCCGCGAGTGACGCCAAGATAGCCTTGTGATCTATCTTTTGGCCATCATCGTCTACGTCGGGGATACCGGAGGTCACCGTGTCGATGTCAGCGTTTTCGTAGTGCGCCTTAACCATTGACAGCGCCATCCTCGCGCCGGCCCAGGTACATGAAGCTTTCCAGCTTACAATAAGCTCGGGGGCTCGGCGCAAAATCTTCGAGAACTTCGCCATGGAATACACCGCTTTGATGTTAATCTAGAGGGGCTTGGCTATCTCCTTGGTCTGCTTGATGGCAGTGTTGATAAAGTTGCCGGCAAGGACCATGTATTCTTTTGGAGGAGGAGGCGACTGGGTCAACCCAATAGGAGATACAAATTCGGACAAAGGAACGCATGAGCTCAATAGCACAAAAAAGTTCATAGTATCTAGCTTATAGAAGTACAAGGCAGAGAATCACTTACTGAAGATGCTAATCTCTGCCTGCTGGAGAGTTTCTGCCATAGAATCCCGTTCTTGTCGGAGGATCTTGTATGCTTCAAGATTGCGCTGATTCTGCTCATCGGCATCTTTCTTCTGCTCTTTCAGCATCACGATCTCCTCCTTCAAGCGGTTCATCTCTTTCTTGGCGGACTCCTGCAGGACTTTCATGGAGTCCTCATACATCTTCAGTATATCCTTCCTCTACTGCTTAAGGATCTTGTTTTCGCTATCCAGCTGCTGAATATGCTTGGATTGCTCAACAATATCTTTAGCCTTGGAAATGGCTTCTGGAAGTCGGAGAAAGAAAAGTACATAGTCAGTACTTGGAGAATGTTGGCACAAGACCAAGTCGGAATACAATAAAGAAAGGAAAAATAGACGCTTCCTCTTGGTGATTTGTTCCCTCAAGAAGGAAGTTTTACCATTTTCGGCTTCCAAGTCCGCACGCATATTCTGGTACTTCTCGTTGGCCACGCCTCTCCGAGCATTCTCATTCTATGGAAAGAAAATTTAATGTTGTTTAGTCCACTTGGAGCATCTAGCCGGATAACTGTCCACCTAGAGGCTCGGGGGCTACAGTGAGAGTTTTTAACTTAGCAATATGCTTGGTCTTTCTTTAAGCATCTAGTTGGAACTGATTCAGTTTTTAGCTACAAGCTTGGGGGCTATATTATAAAAGTTTTTAACTCAGTCATATGCTTAGTCTTTCTTTAAGCGTCTAGTCGGAACTAATTCAGTTACAACTAGAAGCTTGGGGGCTACAGTATTGAAATTTACAAACACTTCGTATGCTACTCTGAAAGCATCTAGTCAGAATAATTCATTCAAACTATATGCTTGGGGGCTACAGTGAGTAGTTTTCTAGCTTAGTCACTCTTAGAGCATTTAGATGCAAAGACCTATGTTTTTCCGTCGAAATCCCCGGGGGATACAGTGGGATACTCATATAAAATGCACAAGGTAAATAAAACTTACAAGTGCAATGATCTTGAGGTTGGTAGTGCTCTTAGCAAGCAACTTGACAAAGGAAAGGCTGTTTCCTTGCAAGATTTCTGCTTGCCGGAGAAGCTCCTCAAGACCGCATGTTGGAGATGTCGGCGCTGCACCAGGAACCAAAGCGGAGCTACTCGGCGTAATTGACGGGTAGACTATCTTCGGGAACTCTATGGTTTTCCTGGGTGAGGAGGCACCGTCTTCGGCAGACGTACCACTCTCCACCACCGCCTTACCGCTACGGATGGCATCCTTAGCCGGAGCTTCAACCATTTGAGTTGCGGTACTTTCTTGTGTTGCCTGTTCACCGACAACGGCAAGCTCCACGGAGGCACCTGAGTCCACTTCCATGGCGGAAGGGCCAGATGCATCTTTGGCCTGCGAGCTTGTTGGAGCAGGTGTAGGCTGGACGTTGGGAGTAACAGGGGCGATGGCGGGAGATGCAACATATCCTTGTTATTTCTAGAAGCCCCAAAAGTTTTGGAGGTCTTCTTCAAACTGGTAGTGTCCTTCTTCCTGAAACATACAAAGAGTATAAGTACAGGAATAAGACAAGCAATGGACAATGTCGGAGAGAAAGAGGCTTACACAATAGGGGGTGCTTTGGCAAAAGGAATCCCGGTAACCTTTCTTTTCTCCGCCTCCAGGATGGCGGTAGTCTTCTTGGAGGCTCCACCCTCCGTCTTCTTCTTCTTGCCTCCGTCGGCAACGTCAGAGGTGGAGCTCTTCCGCTTTTGCGCCAACAGGACATCGTCGTCGGACACGACGGTGTAATGCCCGGAAAATATTAAAAAATTAGAAATTGATTGTTATTTTATTTTGTGCGTCATCATGCATATTTTATCCATAAAATTATTTTATCAAACCATATTTTGTTGTACTAAATATGCATGTGGTTTTATTAAACCCTTCTCTCATCATTATTTTAAAATTAACACAAATAATATTTTTCACGGAAAAAGCTTTTCTTGTTTTATAAATAAAAATTGGGCTAAAGGCCCATCCAAAGTTTTAGCACAAAACTAGCACCATCTAGTCTACTTTGGACTAGATAATAGTCCAATATCCTATTTTGCCCCCCCAAACCCTAACCTTTTTACCACACCAAGCAACCTCCTCGCCGCCTCCGGTACACGCTCGCACCCGCGCGATGTACACAGCAACCGAACACAAACACGCACCCCCTGCACGCACGAACCCACACGCATACACGCACTCGACCCTGGACCCAACACAGCACACACGCAATGGATCTCGCATGCCCCAGGGGCCACCAGCCCTTTGCCTCCATCCCCGTCTCGCTTCCTCGCCTCGTTCCTCATGAACGCCACCGCCGCTGGCGCTCGCGGGCGTCGCCTCCCACTTCCTCCTCGAGCTCTACCCAGATCGTCGTCCACCGCTGCACATCCCTGCGCCGCGGGCCATGTCTTAACCGCCCCCAGGTCCACCCTGCCTCCTCGCGTCCCCTTCCGCCCTTCCGTGCGGGAGGCGACGCCGCCCTACTTCGCGAGCGGCCCCGACCCTCTGCCCGACTTCTTCTCCTGACGGCATCGAGCGCCCGCAGGACGTCGCCGCCTCCTTCTGACCGCCCGCCGCCTTGACCCGAGCTCCTGCACCATGGCGCCCTCCTCCGCAGCAAGCCGTGTGGTCCCGGACCGCTGCCCGTCCTCCTCGCCCTCTGCTGGCCGCCGACTCCACATGAGAGGCTCCCCGTCATCAGCGCCTAACCGCTTCCAGGCATGGCCGGCTCGCCTTTGACCCCAACCCGCGAGCACAAGTCCAACGCAACACCAAGCCCTCCTCCACGCAGATCCTCCGTGAGCTCCACCTTGATTGTCATGTCCCTGCGTCTAGGAGCTCTGCATCCCCGCCAAGACGGTGCTCTCCGGCCGGACATGCTCAACCTGGACCGGCTCCTTCTCGTAGGAAAGAGGGCTCTTGCGTGTGCGTCAACCATGTTGGTCAACATGTTCTCCATGGTACCTTCCTTCGTCGACTGTGTTGTGCTCTCATCCTATGTTGTTGCCAATTTCGAGTTTGTGACCCGTTCCCTCTGAATGTCCAGTGACTAGCCGCAGCCAAGCTCGACACTGCAAAGGATGGATGTTATTCAAAGATCCACATCGACATCGAGTCTGAGGAACGAACCACATGAAACCAACCTGTAGCACCCCGGGTAAAACCACTACTAGAAAATCGTTTGGTGTTTTTGTTTTGTGCATTATCTAGATATCATGTTCATGTCATCATGCCACATTGCACTTGAGAATCATATCAACATAGCATGGATCATATTTTAAAAAGTTGCACGTGATATGTTGCATTGCATTGCATTTGCATTTTGTATCTTGCTTGTGTGTTATTGCTATCACCTCCCTTTCCCCTCTTTTTATATCCCTCTATTTTGTTTTCTACAAGTTTGGGATCCATGTGAAGGTCCACTAATTCTATAAATGATTTTATTCAATTTGCAAAACCCAAATCTTCATATTCTTGTAAATGCCCAAATGGACATGTATACATGGGGCATCTCTTTTTACTCTTTGCTATTCCCTCTAGTCCCTTACTTGGTCTAATCTCTAAATTCAAAAACGCGCAAAAACCTTCAAAAAAGTATTTGAATCTTTTTGCTTATTGAAAATTGTAAAACAATCAAAACCTATAAATTAATGATATAAAAAGAAGAGAGAGCATCCTATTCAGTAGCCCACTTCCTTTGGCCCATGTTTCTTCAAGCCAGAGCCCTCGTGTGAGCGTTTTACCTATGTTTGTCGTCTTCCCCTTCGAGAGTCACGCAGAAGGCAGGTGCACCTACCTCCTCCGAACACCACCGCGACGACAACCGCTGCGTGAGCGCTTCCCTACTTTTAATCCCCATCGAGGCTCCTTCCCAACCCTAGACTCCATCCCAGTTCTCGCCACCACCATATTCTCTCTTCTCCTCATCTTGCTCTGTTTCTTCTCCGAGAAATTCAGTTGGGGAGCACCACCGAATTCTACCACCATCGTGCTGCTATCTCTGACCTCCTCCTGCTACTCTGATCCCTCCTTGAACATCTGGTAATTCTTCCGCGTCTCTGCAATGCCTCCATGGTCCCTGTCTCCCTCCCTTGATGCTTCTGATGGTGACCATCGTGTTCCTCCACAGGTGCCCATCGCCGGCATGCTCTGGTGCCCCTGCAACCCTGCTCGCCTACCTCCTCTTGCTAAGCCTGGATTGGCCAGCCACGAGCGCAAGGTGAGCTCTGCCTCTGTACCCTATCTCGTCTTGGTTTTCTCCCTGCAGCTGCGTACACGACGCGGGCGAGCTGCTTGCGACACAGCGGAAACATCATTGTTATTTGCTGCACCTCTGAATCCGGCCATATCCCCGGAGCTTCAGTCCTAATCCGGCGGAGCCCTGCACATCTCGCGAAGAGGGTATTTCACCCTCTCCATCGCATCCAACCAAGCACAAAAAGGAGCTCGAAATCCCTCGGAACCATCTGCGGAACTTCATTGTTTTCTCTCTGCCAAACCAGATGAGTTTCGTCAGTCACGGTACATGTTTTTGTCTCTGTTCCGAGCCTTTTTATAGTCGATGTAGCCCCTCTCCAGCGAAGATTCCTTACCTCCAATTGTTCCTTGCTTTACCCTCTGCTCACTGGAGAAAATGGCACCCCAAACGGATCCCATACGGGCTCGCAATCATCCGACGAACATGGGATCAGCTAGCAGCCTCGCGTGTCGATTTATTCTTCAGATCCGATCCTTCAGTAACAACGCAACCAACAAGAAGCTTTGTTCAAAACACCCCGGTTTTCTTTTTCTTCACCCGCAGGTCCCCCAGCGCAGCACTATTTGGTCCGGCCGTCCTGTACTCTTCGCCTGTGTGCGGCAAATAGCAAACCGTGGCCTAGTTCCTTCTCCTGATGGTCCTCTATCCCTTTTTTCCTTTACCTTAAACAACTCTTTTTAATATTTCAAATAATGCAAATTCAAATATAAATTCATATCTACAAATTTGTTTGGAATTTGTACAAACTTTCGAAAAGAAAAGTAAATATTTTTCATAGGAGAATTCAAGTGCATTCTTAGGAAATTCCAGAAATACCCCTATCCACTACAACTATTAACAAAATGGCCTTTTTCTATTTGTTAATGTATTTAATAATAACTTTTTAATAATACCAAATAATACAAATAATATTTGTTTTGAGATCAGAAAAATGCAAGGATCAATAATATGCTATCTAAAACAATTTTTGAGCAATTTAAAATTTCGAAATAACTTAAACACTATTAAATGACTATTTCTTAATAAATTCATAACTTTTAAACCATAATTCCGAATTTGACAAATAATATGTCTAAATCGATCAGTGTGACGAGACCTTTCCAACGATGATATCCATGTTATCATTTGCATCATGCATTAAGAGCAGTTCTATATTCAGAACTGTTTATGCAAGAAAAACATGAAGAATAAAATTGGAAAATAATTATATCTTGGTAATAATGCCTCACTAATGTTGTATTATCAATGTGCTATGTGAATGACATCTTCTTAACATGGTTTGAATCAACAACTTGTCATGCCATGCATCATATCATGATCATGCCGATTCTTCCGCATTTATTGTAATTGTTGCATTACTTGTTTCTTTTAGTGCTTTGCTTCTTCTCGGATAGGACGATGAGACGTTGTGAGCTTCGACAAGTTCTTCGGATAATGTATCATCAGAAATGTTTTCTAGGCGAGCATTCTCCCCCTTTCTACCCATCTTACTTTTATAGTCTTTACTTCCGCCTGTTGATCTACTTCTATCTATGTTGCGATGCTTTAGATTCCGTACCCCTTTATATATCCCAGCAGTCTTTATATTGTCTTGGACATCTCCTATTGCCTGTTTTTTGGGTAGAAAGTTGGCCTTGCGAGTCGTAGTCGCTTTCTCAGGTGTTGCTCCGCGTCGTCGATGTTCCACTGATGTTGGGGGTTGGCATATTCATAAAGGTGGAGATGATCGTGGTTTTAATTACAGCTGGTTAATTAAATATTAAAATGGATATAATTAATAGAGGCACCAGTGGGTAATAGTTGAGATTTGGTTGTTAACCGCCCACTTGTGTCCACCTAGGACCCGAGTTCTTGACACCTGTTCCGAGACTGAGCGCGCTAACCACATGTGGGGTGTGTGGGCACCCCTATCAGCTTAGTACCTGATTTCAAAGTACTGTACTAGGGGCCACAAACTAGTTTGAAGTTTTTATGCCATGTTATGCCATGTATGCCATGTTATGCCATGTTTATTACCTGTTGCTCGATGAGCATTTATTACTGTTGCGTAGGTGCGGCACTCTGTCACGAGAATATATTGTCTATGGCCTTTGCTCCCGTGCAAGTGTACGCAACCCTAGAGTCTGTACGAGGAGGATTAGCTATACCTCGTAAGGGTAGCTCTTTCGGGTGGCCCCCATGTGCTTGCTTTCGGTTTGGGAAAGCGTCGTGTCCTAGGCCCCGCCGACATACCTATGGAAGTATGTTAATTGATCTGGAAACAAGGGTTGAAGTGCGTGTGGAAACTTTGGTGCACCCTTGCTGTTGGAGATATGCCCAAGAGGCAATAATAAAATAGGTTATTATCATATCTTCATACTTATGATAAATGTTTACATACCATGCTATAATTGTATTAACCGGAAACATTAATACTTGTGTGATTTGTAAACTAAAATAAGAGTCCCTAGTAAAGCCTCTTGTTAAACTAGCTTGTTGGTTAATATATGATCATGGTTTCCTGATCATGAACATAGAGATGTTATTAACAACAGGATCATATCATTAGGAGAATGATATGGTGGACATACTCCTATAGATAAGCGTAGCATAAAGATCAAGTCATTTCAATAGTTCAATTGCTATATGCTTTCTGATACATAGTAACCTAATTCCTTCGACCATGAGATCATGCATATCACCTTTACTGGATGGATGCTTTGATGTCATCAAACACCACACCGTAACAGGGTGGCTATAAAAGTGGCATTGAGTGTTCGGAAAGTATTGGTTGAAACACATGGATCAAGAGTGGGATTTGTCCATCCACATGACGGATAGATATACTCTGGGCCCTCTCGGTGAAATGTCATCCAATTAGCTTGCAAGCATGTGACTTGGTCACAAGGGATCACATATCACGGGAACGAGAAAAGAGTACTTATCAGTAACGAGGTTGAACTAGGTATGCAGAGATACCGACGATCATAACCTCGGATAAGTAACATATCGTGAGACAAAGGGAAATTGGTATCGTATGTAAGTGGTTCATTCGATCGCAAAGTAATCGTAGAAATATGTGGGAGCCATATGAATTTCCAGATTCCTCTATTGGTTATTGTTCGGAGAAGTGTCTCGATCATGTCCGCATAATTCACGAACCGTAGGGAGACACACTTAAGGATTCGACGTTGTTTGAGTAGTTATGGTATTATGAGAAAGAGACCGAATGTTGTTCGGAGTCTCGGATGGGATCCGGGATATCACGAGGTGATCCGGAATGGTCCGGAGAATAAGATTCATATAAGGAAAGTCCCGTTTCAGAGTTCGGGAATGATTCCGGTGTTTTCCATCGGGAACATTCTAGAAGGTCCCGGATTGTCCGGCACTCCGGGGGGGAAGGGGTACATGAATGTGTCATTACATGTTGGAATGATTGCATCATGTACTAAGTGTTCTTGCTGTCCCAAATAAAGGATTAAATTGAATCCTAAATTGAAAAAGTCAAACGGCTAGTTTGAAAGTCAAACGGCAGTTTTTGGGAAGTGGGAGGAGAGGAGGAAACCGACTTGAGGGAGGAGTCCTCCTCCCCAAGCCGGCGCCCCACCTAGGCCGAGTTGGGGAGGGACTCCACTCCCTCCCCTTGGCCGGCCAGCCCCTCCCACCTATATAAGGAGGGGCAGGGCTCCCTCCCAACACAACACAAGTTTCCTATCCTCTAAACTAAACCCTAGATCTAGACCCCGGTTTAGAGCTATTCGGTTTAGAGCCTTCTAATTGGTTTAGAGCCCTCTAATTGGTGTGTCTAATTACTAGACCACTAATAGCCTCTCTCATAAGCTCCACCATACTCGCACCGGCTTAAGGCGAAGCCCTGCGGGATCTCCCCTCTACTTCCGGTACCACGCCGTTGTGCTGCCGGAATCGCGAGGAGAGTGCTACAACCTCCGCTGCCTGCTGGAACAAGGGAGAGGAAGGTCTTCGTCGAGTACCGAACGTGTGACCGACTGCGGGAGCGCTGCGGGAACGCGGCGCCGGAAGGATCGTCTACGCGATCTTGAGATCGGAAAGAGTACGACTACATCACCCACGAGAATCTGCTCTCGTTAAACACTTTGGAATCTTCGAGGGTGAGTTATTCCATCGACTCGTTGCTACAATCTAGTAGATAGATCTTGGCTTGTTTGTTTGTATGCGATAGAAAATTTTTGTTTTCCTTGCTACGAACCCCTACAGTGGTATCAGAGCCGTGTCTATATGTAGATCTGTTGCACGAGTAGAACACAATGGTCATTGTGGGCGTTGATGCTTTTATTGTAGATTGCCTTTTGTGTACTTTGCATCTTGCGGTATGTTGGGATGAAGCGGCCCGGGCTAACCTTACATGACATCGTTCATGAGACTTGCTCCACGCTTAACATGCAACTTGTATTGCATAAGTGGCTTTGCGGGTGCCTGTTTCTCCTAGCATAGTAAAGATCCAATTTACAACGGGTAATCAACAATGCTAGTATCAATGTTGTGGTTCTTGTTCGTAGGTTAGAACGACACTTATGGAAAGCCCCAAACCACGTAAAATATGCAAAGAAAGTAGAAGCGTCTAACTTTGTTTTGCAGGGGTGTGCAGTGATGTGATATGGCCATGATTGTGATTATATTTGATGTATGCAATGTTCCTTATTGTAAGTTGGCAACCGGCAGGAGCCATATGGTTGTCTTTAATTTCTGTTAAGACCTGCGTGTCTATTCAAAATAGTTGTAATAGTTGAAGCCGGTGGACGACAACCATGGTAAAGCGTCATTGACCTTGATGCAATGCTGGTGATGATGGAGATCATGTTCGTGCTTGAAGATGGAGATCGGAAGCACAAAGAAGAAAGGCCATATCATATCACATGTTATGAATTGCATGTGATGTTAATCCTTTATGCATCTTGTATTGCTTAGTAGACAACGGTAGCATTATAAGATGATCCCTCATGCACATAAATTTCAAGTTCTAAAGTGTTCACCCTTAGTATGCACCGTTGCCAAAGCTTGTTGCTTCGAAGCACCACGTGATGATCGGGTGTCTTTGATTCCGCGGGTGAATACAACGTAAGCAAGCCAGATTTGCTTATGCGGTAGCTAAGGTTTGATCTTGACGAGCCTAGCATGTACAGACATGGCCTCAGGAACACGGATTACCGAAAGGTAGAGCATGAGTCATATAGTAGATATGATGAACATGTTGATTGTTCGCCGTTGAAGCCATATCAACTCTCGTGATGATCGGTTTTGATGTGGTGGATTTGGTTCGTGTGATCACTAAAACAATGTGAGGGATGTTGTTTTGAGTGGGAGTTCACCTAGATTAATTTAATCATTAATTAGAACTCAATTTATCATAAACTAAATCAAAGTGAATTTGCATAGTTGTTGTAGTCATTGGCATCCGTTTACCACCTTGCGCTTAGTTATAATTGAGATGATAGAACTATAGAATTCTGGTTAGTTACTTTACGAACTGGTATCGTATTGTATTGAAGTGTTAATCTAAAGTTTAAAAGTCCTATTGCAAACTTTCAGTAAGTTCCAGTTACTCCATGAAGTTTAATAATTAGTATTAAATCAAGAGTAACAATTCCAAATGTTAGTATATAAGTATCATGTTTGTCTCCATGATTCTTGATATTCAAAGATTGTCTTAATATCAAGGTTATCTAGGATCTGAAAGAGTTGTTTCAGAAACCATGATGTGTGGAAGATATTGTGATATCTGAAACAAAGTTTTGGTTGCAACATGATAGAGTATAATATGGCAAAAGTCATGTTCTCATATTTGATGAGAATTTGCAAAAGGTTGGAGACACTAGTTGTCCTAATCCTCCAAAAGGTTTTGGAAAGCAACATTATACTCATAATTCATCGTTATAAGCTAAAAGTAGCTTGATCTTGGACATTCCATGATAAGGTGAATATTTGATGTAGGTAAAATGTTTACTACACCAAGAGATTACTAAAGAAAGGAATTTGAAAGAACACCAAATATTTGATGATGGTGATCTACTTCAAAGTGCAAGTCCAAAGACATTGGTATTTAACTATACACGCTTTGGACTATGTGTCATATGTATGACCCCACTATTGATATTGATAGATTCTTTCAAACAGAAAAGGAAATATTGAAAGAGAATCTCATAAATATATGGCAGAAAAGAAAAGACTAGAATTGTTCAGTTTAAGTATATAGATGATATACATGTTGTGGCTATATTCTTTGCTTATTAAACAATGTGGTTCTCAAGTATTTGATACTGAATTCGTTGGTGTGAATCGTCATACGAAACAACACAATTCATGAACTACAATGGCCTAAGTAACTAGCAAAAGAATATGTGATGATGTTCATCGAGAACAAATAAAGGGTTATTGTGTTGCTCGTTAAACATCAAAGCTTGCCTTCAAAGATTTGTTTTATCAGGTATTATGAGAACAAAAGGGTTGTTCAAATAATTGCCGTAATCCATAAAAGATGGATGATTTACAAATCTCGTTGGAGAAATCACATCCATAAAACAAGTGCTAAAAATGTCGAAAGACAAATTGATTGAAAGATCACTTAGGAAGTGACATCGCCGTTTAAATTATATTGGAAAGATAACATGAAGAAACTCCATGTGGATGGAATTTTGGAGTCTTCTGATTTTTGATCAAATGACGCTTGTGAAACTTTCCTAGAGATAATTAAAACTTCGTTCATAGGCCAAAAGGGAACGAATGACTGGCTTATTGGAACTTGTACATATTGTTGTACGAAATCCATTATGTGTAGTCAAGAGCGATGGATTTCAACTTCATATGCTTTCTCCAAAAATTTGAGTGAATATATGAATATTTACTTAATAAGGATAAAGTATGAAACACTTGAAAAGTTCAAAGACTTTCAAGATGAAGTGCAAAATCATTGTAACAAGAATATAAACAGTTTATGATAAAGATCATAAAGGAAGATATTTGAGTTACAAGTTTAGCATAATACCTAAGATTTAAGGAATCGTTCCGTAGATTTGCATTTCCCGAAACACCATAAAAGTATGGAGCGTTCGAGATATGTAATTAAACCTTGTTTGACATGGTAAGATCAAAGGTATAATTCATAAAACTGCCATTGTATTTTAAAGATTAAAAGCTTTAGAGATTACCGTTTTTCCACTGAAAAGAGCTCCATCATAAACCGCTGAAATGACACCATATAAGGTTATGGTTTGGGATAAAACCCAAGTTGTCCTTTCTTAAACATTGGTATGCTATGCATAAGAAAGATGTGTGCAACCAAAGTCGGATGAACCTGTCTTTGTATAAACTGTTCCTCCATAAAACACCGGAGACAAAAGTGTTTGTTGCTTAGAACGTCAAGTTTCTTTGAGAAGAAATTTTTCGTGAAAAGTTAAGTGGGAGGACAATAGAAACTTTGATAAGGTTAAAAGAACCTTAGCTATATGTGCAGAGTTGCGCAGCGCCGAAAAGTGTTCCGGAGACAGCAACAATGCTCATGGCTCACGTACCTCAAATGTTGTGGTCACAGAGATCTAAGTTCCTATTGAAACAAGTAGGTCGGATGAACAATCAAATACCAAGATTTGAGGGTTGAAACATTATTTGAGAATAATGAACCGACTACATGCAGAGAAGCGATGATGGGCCCTGACTCCGTAAAATGGCTTGAAGCCATAAAATCCGTGATAGTTCCATACACGAGAAATCAAGTTTTGAACTTGAAGGACCCTCGAGAAAGGTGTAAGACCTTACAGTTGTGTCTGGATCTATAAAGAAATAGACATGGATGTTTTACATCTATGAAATAGTCGACATGTTGGGAAAGAGTTCACAACAAGTTGTATATGACAAGATTTGATCTTTCATAGCGATTTTTAGTCTAGACGGATTAATGTAGCAACCAATACATATAATTTGTTATGTGGTAGTAGAATAAACAAAACAAGTTCTTCTAATAGAATGGTTACCTAGGACGTGTGCATGACACGGTCCAAAGGGTTTTGTTAATTCAAAGGATGCTAAAAACATATGCAAACTTCAATGGTTGAAGTAAGCATAGCGGAGTTGGAATCTTCACTATGATGAAACTGTTAAAAGAGTTTAATTTCATCGGAGACAATGAAGATGCTTGCATTTGCAAGAAATTAAGTGGGAGCGCTAAGACATATTTCTAATACATTATGTGGAGGACATATTGTTGATTAGAAAAGATGTATCTTTTATTAACACATATTAAGAATTTCATCCTGATGAAAGACTTAGGCAAAACCCAAATATTTGGCATCAATAGACGCTAATATGGTTGTGCCAGAAGTACATTGACAAGATATTGAATGAGTTCAATATAGAAACTACAAGAGAAGGTTCTTGTCGCACAGAAAGGATTGAATGAGTTCAATGTTGATGATATATTCAAGTGTATTGACATTTGGTAAAGTGAAACAAATAATCAAGTATAGATTGATACTTGATGTATGAAATCACAAAGAGTATTTATATCAATCATACTGTGATATGTACAAATCCAGATATGTCCTATGCTCTAAATGTTGAGAGCATATACCAGAATGATTTGTAAGATGATCATTGGACAATAGTAAGGATATTCTTATGATTTTCTGAAAGAACTAAGAGTATAATATTTGTAGAAGTGACAAATAGATGGTTAGTTCATTGTAAAAGTACTACATTGATACTAGCTTTGTCACAAAGTACAAATTAAGTTTATCTCAATCTAAACTAAGGGTGGCACAATATAATGGAAAGTGAGTTCCATAATGGATTTGGATGATTTCCAAAGTTAAGACATTGTGACAGATACTACAACAAAAGGCTAAGTATATGACTGCTATTATAGCAGCAAAAGAGGGCATTTGTGTCAAGAAGTTTGTTATCAAACTAGGTGTAGTTCACAGTGGGATAATACTATGAAGATATATTGTGCGACAATATTATCAACATGTTTTAACCCCAAAGAGCTAAAGGTCACACCGAAATACCAAATTTATACAAAGCCATCTCATTAGAGAATGAGTGATGCGTAGAGACGCAAAGACATGCAATTACACACGGACCTGGAAGTGTCAGATCCGGAGATCAGTTGACCACTAGCAATCGTGTACATACAACACCGGAAAGCCATAGGTGTTATATACACAAAGGTTCGAAACTAGATTATTGACTCTAGTGCAAGTGGGAGACTGTTGGAGATATGCCCAAGAGGCAATAATAAAATAGGTTATTATCATATCTTCATACTTATGATAAATGTTTACATACCATGCTATAATTGTATTAACCGGAAACATTAATACTTGTGTGATTTGTAAACTAAAATAAGAGTCCCTAGTAAAGCCTCTTGTTAAACTAGCTTGTTGGTTAATATATGATCATGGTTTCCTGATCATGAACATAGAGATGTTATTAACAACAGGATCATATCATTAGGAGAATGATATGGTGGACATACTCCTATAGATAAGCGTAGCATAAAGATCAAGTCATTTCAATAGTTCAATTGCTATATGCTTTCTGATACATAGTAACCTAATTCCTTCGACCATGAGATCATGCATATCACCTTTACTGGATGGATGCTTTGATGTCATCAAACACCACACCGTAACAGGGTGGCTATAAAAGTGGCATTGAGTGTTCGGAAAGTATTGGTTGAAACACATGGATCAAGAGTGGGATTTGTCCATCCACATGACGGATAGATATACTCTGGGCCCTCTCGGTGAAATGTCATCCAATTAGCTTGCAAGCATGTGACTTGGTCACAAGGGATCACATATCACGGGAACGAGAAAAGAGTACTTATCAGTAACGAGGTTGAACTAGGTATGCAGAGATACCGACGATCATAACCTCGGATAAGTAACATATCGTGAGACAAAGGGAAATTGGTATCGTATGTAAGTGGTTCATTCGATCGCAAAGTAATCGTAGAAATATGTGGGAGCCATATGAATTTCCAGATTCCTCTATTGGTTATTGTTCGGAGAAGTGTCTCGATCATGTCCGCATAATTCACGAACCGTAGGGAGACACACTTAAGGATTCGACGTTGTTTGAGTAGTTATGGTATTATGAGAAAGAGACCGAATGTTGTTCGGAGTCTCGGATGGGATCCGGGATATCACGAGGTGATCCGGAATGGTCCGGAGAATAAGATTCATATAAGGAAAGTCCCGTTTCAGAGTTCGGGAATGATTCCGGTGTTTTCCATCGGGAACATTCTAGAAGGTCCCGGATTGTCCGGCACTCCGGGGGGGAAGGGGTACATGAATGTGTCATTACATGTTGGAATGATTGCATCATGTACTAAGTGTTCTTGCTGTCCCAAATAAAGGATTAAATTGAATCCTAAATTGAAAAAGTCAAACGGCTAGTTTGAAAGTCAAACGGCAGTTTTTGGGAAGTGGGAGGAGAGGAGGAAACCGACTTGAGGGAGGAGTCCTCCTCCCCAAGCCGGCGCCCCACCTAGGCCGAGTTGGGGAGGGACTCCACTCCCTCCCCTTGGCCGGCCAGCCCCTCCCACCTATATAAGGAGGGGCAGGGCTCCCTCCCAACACAACACAAGTTTCCTATCCTCTAAACTAAACCCTAGATCTAGACCCCGGTTTAGAGCTATTCGGTTTAGAGCCTTCTAATTGGTTTAGAGCCCTCTAATTGGTGTGTCTAATTACTAGACCACTAATAGCCTCTCTCATAAGCTCCACCATACTCGCACCGGCTTAAGGCGAAGCCCTGCGGGATCTCCCCTCTACTTCCGGTACCACGCCGTTGTGCTGCCGGAATCGCGAGGAGAGTGCTACAACCTCCGCTGCCTGCTGGAACAAGGGAGAGGAAGGTCTTCGTCGAGTACCGAACGTGTGACCGACTGCGGGAGCGCTGCGGGAACGCGGCGCCGGAAGGATCGTCTACGCGATCTTGAGATCGGAAAGAGTACGACTACATCACCCACGAGAATCTGCTCTCGTTAAACACTTTGGAATCTTCGAGGGTGAGTTATTCCATCGACTCGTTGCTACAATCTAGTAGATAGATCTTGGCTTGTTTGTTTGTATGCGATAGAAAATTTTTGTTTTCCTTGCTACGAACCCCTACACTTGCAGGGTTAAATCTTTTCAAAAAGCCGTGTCCGCGGTTATGGACGACTTGGAGCACCGTATCTCTATCATAGACAACTACAACTAAAGTTTACTGTTATAAATTTGACTTGTATTTGATATGACTAGTAAGTTGGATAACCACCATGAAAAGAATGAATAAAATTGCCAACTGTGTGAGTTTCCTCTGCTTGACTTCCTCGTTTGGTCTCGAGGGTGAAATACCAAGATGGGTATGTTTGGTGGTAGTATCAGGTTGGATTCGAATATGACTTTCTCATCTCTCTCTCTGATAGCCGACAGTTGTAATGAGTCTCTATAGGTTGTTTAGCGCATACTTGGCTTTCGCTTTAGTCCACCATAACTATGTAGGCGAGGACCGCCGAATTCTAGTCTCGCCGTGTACTGGCCTCAGTACTGACCGCTTTCTTGTTTTCCTTTGCCCTTGTCGGCGCCCTTTTGTTTAGTAGGTTTGAGATCGACGTCGTTAGAAGGGTTACCCTTCCGGCTTGGCCTGGGCAGGGTTATGGACGCCATTGGTTATTCTTCAGGGCTCTTAGCCCCATTTGCATCTTGTCCGTACTCGGACGTTGTATCGTTTTCAAGGAGATTTGGATCTTTGTACTGTATATCTGTATTCTTGACTCTTTGAGTCGTTGTTTTATATATCTGTTCTGGGGTTCCATCATGGACAATTGTGTAATGATATTGCTTCGTTTTCCACCCGCACGCAAGTGCCTGGTGGGCGCCTTTGAATCGTTTCTATGCGGGTTTGGCAGAAATCTCTAAAACTGGCATAGGGCCGATCAGAGGGTGTTACAGAGTGGTATCAGAGCTCAGCAGTTGCGATACCCCACTGGTCCAGCCTGTAGGATAACCTAGATAACTGCCGATGTAGAGTGTCAAAACTATTTTTTATAATCGTTGGATAGATCTGAGGTCTGCTTTTACTTCGTACCCCTCTGCTATTCTCTTCTTACCTTCGCGTGTTTTGAACCTGCTCTCTTATCTTTTCTGCGAGTCCAGGATTTCTCGTAGTTGGGTTTCCGTCGTACCTTCAGGATTTCACTTCCTTCCTCGTGTAACGGTGCTTCGACATCCGGTCTTCATGCTATCCAATGAAGTTTTCATTGTTGTACCTTTCAGTGGACCCAAAATTCACTAATTTTTTTCTTTTTATCATTCAATGTTGTCCTGCATGACGACATCATCCGCTTCAGATCCGATGAGGAGCTTGTATTCCTCCTTGTTGATCGAACATCGCTTGTGAAGATATTTAGTCTGAATTTTGAGAGTTGACTGCATAATCTTATGTTCGTGTAGAGAGTAATGCTTTGAGTGCGGTATGGCGTCGCGACCATACCACTACTCCTATCATTCGCTTTTGTACATTGAATCGGTGTACCAATGCAATTCGACTCATTCTATGGGAGTTAGAGGTGGACTTATCTTTTGATACCTCTACCTTCGTCTTTGTTTCTCCAGAGTGTCCTCTCGACGAACGGGAGAAGCGACCCTTTGATGGTGGTGACGTTGATTTCAAGATGGAGAAAGAATCCTTGTTAGTTGTGTCGTGAAGATCTAAATGAAGCGAAAATATTCATACCGGCGGCCTTCTTCCACGTACCATGAGGCGGATCTCGAGGGCGAGATCCATTGTTAGTGGTGTCGAATTGTAGCAACCCGGGTAAAACTAGTACTAGAAAAATCGCTTGGTGTTTTTGTTTTCTCACTACTAGGAAAATGGTCGTCTGTGGCGCACCTAAAAGGCCCATCCGTGGCGCACTAGTGGTGCGCCACGGGCCTTGCGCTAAGGCTATCTCCTAGCTGTGGCGCACTGCCTGGTGCGCCACGGTTATGTGGAGATAGGCGTAGCGCACCTGCTAGTGCGCCACGGATATGGTGGCAGGTGCGCTACGCCTTGGATCTTCTGTGGCGCACGTTGCAGTGCACCACTAAGCTGCGCGGGTGCGCTTTAGTTGCAGTGCGCCACATAAGATGTGCCATGTGTGCCACAGGTGTCTTTTTTTTAATTTCAGGGCCAGATGATATACAATACAGATTATATAAGCATATATACACACAGATATAAGATATACAGTTATATATAAATACACAATTCGCAAAACAAGATTGAAACAAATACATATAGATAAGTCTCATACATAAATACATAAGTTATATATTCTTTCGATCAAGTTACAAAGTAGTTGGTGACATGCGAATACATGTGTCGATCGAACAAGTTAGAGCTCGGAAGCTCGCCTAGACATCTAAACTAGCTACACACAAACGCGGGATAAACAACCAAAGAAGATAAGTATGATCACTGCGACAAAGGTGTATGTCTTCATCCGGTTCCTCGTCCTAACTACCACTAGATAGCGCGTGTATCTAGCTTCCGCCTCCGCCATAGTGTTGTACACTTTGTAGCTATTGCCACTGAAATGGTGCACCTATCTCCGGCAGTCTTCCCAATCATCGTAGACTCCGGGAACCCGTCCCTTGTACACGACGGACCACGTCATCTACAAGTTGACAATAATAATTAACCGATGATTGAAAAAAACATATATAATTAAAGTTGCATATGAAGATACACTTATAGAAAGTACTCCTAAATCAAAAAGACCAAACTCAAAAAGCATGCCTCATATATAACCAGGTTGATCGACACAGGAATATGCTACGATGGAACTGTCCGCCAAGTAGGATGCACAACACCTGGACCTGTGCATAGCACAAGGCGGACAATCCCATCGCAGC
The DNA here is from genome assembly GCA_916181665.1 of Avena sativa. Lineage (NCBI taxonomy): Eukaryota > Viridiplantae > Streptophyta > Magnoliopsida > Poales > Poaceae > Avena > Avena sativa. The sequence continues at coordinate 182,804,340 of OV702281.1, forward strand.
ACATTCACATATAGTGTGCCACAGCATTTCAATCATCGGCATTATTCTCGAAAGAGACCAAAGTAACTCGAAAAGAGTGCCTCATATATAACTAGCTAGGTCGTTGGACACAGGAATATGCTATGATGGAACCGTAAGCCAAGTAGGATGCACAACATCTGGACTTATGCATAACACAAGGCTTATAGTCCCATCACAACACATTCACATATATAGTGTGCCACGTCATTTCAATCATCGGCATTATTCTCGAAAAAGACCAAAGTAAATCAAAAAGAATGCCTCATATATATACATAGGTCGTTAGACACAGGAATATGCTACGATGAAACTGTGAGCCAAGTAGGATGCACAACACTTGGACTTGTGCATATCACAAGGCTCACAATCCCGTCGTAGCACATTCACATATATATTGTGCCACGAAATTTCAATCATCGGCATTATTCTTGAAAAAAGACTAATAAAGTAAGGAAAAAAAAGAAGGACCAAAATGAGCAAAGGACCAAAGAGTAAGCAAAAAAACCAAGCATTGATTGATATCTAATAAAAATAAGCAAAAGAAGTAAGGGATGATTCATAAACCTAATAAGATAAGTATAGTAGCATGTACATTTCTCCACATACACACAAAGGTCATCTATAGTTTGTAACTACATCTAGGCCAACATCAAGCCTTCTAGCTCGACTTAGGGAATGGGAGGACACCTTGTCTCGTCATGAACTTCCTATAGTCACCCTGCATCTCTAGGCGATCTTCTATGTCACGGTTATTCGGGATATTTCCTCCGTAGAAGATCCCCCCTGAAGTCATGACATCACGAAAGATGATTCCCCAAACTACTGCTGGCAGCGATACATCTCTTCGTCATCGCTTATCCAACGAGTGTATCCATCCATGAAACCATGGCGGAGCAGGTGCGCCTGCAGATTCCCAGAATCTGGGTCGATCACTCAGTTGAGTTTGCATCTTCTGCACGGACATCTTATATCCGTCTTGTTATTTCGTATCATGTCAGCCGTTGCACATTTCAAAAATCTAGCCACAATGCCTTCGCTCATTATGCGGACCATTTTTGCCTGCACGGTGTACACGGTACAATTAGAAGTCTATTAGAACCACATAATGAATGCATGCATGCAATGGTCGATAGAAAATTTTGGCATGACCTATCCTAAAATTAGGACCTTTGCGAAATGTCAAAGTCTTGCCAAAATGGAAATGAATCAACATTTTGGCAAAACAAATGGCAACTTGTTCACACACAAACACAAGAGAGAGACCGATCCGTACACACATGAACATATCATTATCCTCTCCATACACACATGCATATGAGCATCGATACTCTCCATATATATACACACACATGACCATCGACGATCCTCTCCATACACACATCATGAGCATCAATCATCTACATACATATGAGCACATCCTTACATGGACAACTTACCGATATGAGAGACCGAGATCGCGAGAAGATGGAAAGGAGAGGTGCGCGCGAGACCGGCCGAGAAGGAGATGCGAGAGACCGAAGAGCTTCCTCTATTACGTATGTAACATCCAAGGCAAGTTCCACATGCTAAAAATGGTGAATGAGTGGAGAAATTGAGGTGGGAAGGAGAAGGATCCCGACTAGATCTAAGGAGGAAGAAGAAGGAGAAAGTAAAGTGTGAGGTGGTAGTGATCACACATGTGCACAAAGTGGAGCTACCAAAAAAATACTGGTCGACACAACAGTGGCGCACATGCCCCTAGTGCGCCACAGGAACAAAACACAACCGTGGCGCACATGGCCCTAGTGCTCCACGGATGTGTCTGTCCATTTACAGAACAGAGAGGCCTCCACTTAGGCGTAGAGCACCCCCTCCACGTGCGCCACGGTTAACCATAACATCCGTCGCACCTTCCCCATGTGCGCTACGCCTTGGATCTTCTGTGACGCACGTTGCAGTGCACCACTAAGCTGCGTAGGTGCGCTTTAGTTGCAGTGCGCCACAGAAGATGTGCCATGTGTGCCACAGGTGTATTTTTTTTAATTTCAGAGCCAGATGATATACAATACAGATTATATAAGCAGATATACACACAGATATAAGATATAGAGTTATATATAAATACACAATTTGCAAAACAAGATTGAAACAAATACATATAGATAAGTCTCATACATAAATACATAAGTTATATATTCTTTCGATCAAGTTACAAAGTAGTTGGTGACATGCGAATACATGTGTCGATCGAACAAGTTAGAGCTCGGAAGCTCGCCTAGACATCTAAACTAGCTAGACACAAACGCGGGATAAACAACCAAATAAGATAAGTATGATCACTGCGACGAAGGTGTAGGTCTTCATCCGGTTCCTCGTCCTAACTCCCACTAGATAGCGCGTGTATCTAGCTTCCGCCTCCGCCATAGTGTTGTACACTTTGTAGCTATTGCCACTGAAATGGTGCACCTATCTCCGGCAGTCTTCCCAATCATCGTAGACTCCGGGAACCTGTCCCTTGTACACGACGGACCACGTCATCTACAAGTTGACAATAATAATTAACCGATGATTGAAAAAAACATATATAATTAAAGTCGCATATGAAGATACACTTATAGAAAGTACTCCTAAATCAAAAAGACCAAACTCAAAAAGCATGCCTCATATATAACCAGGTTGTTCGACACAGGAATATGCTACGATGGAACTGTCTGCCAAGTAGGATGCACAACACCTGGACCTGTGCATAGCACAAGGTGGACAATCCCATCGTAGCACATTCACATATAGTGTGCCACGACATTTCAATCATCGGCATTATTCTCGAAAAAGACCAAAGTAACTCGAAAAGAGTGCCTCATATATAACTAGCTAGGTCGTTGGACACAGGAATATGCTATGATGGAACCGTAAGCCAAGTAGGATGCACAACATCTGGACTTGTGCATAACACAAGTCTTATAGTCCCATCACAACACATTCACATATATAGTGTGCCACGTCATTTCAATCATCGGCATTATTCTCGAAAAAGACCAAAGTAAATCAAAAAGAATGCCTCATATATATACATAGGTCGTTAGACACAGGAATATGCTACGATGAAACTGTGAGCCAAGTAGGATGCACAACACCTGGACTTGTGCATATCACAAGGCTCACAATCCCGTCGTAGCACATTCACATATATATTGTGCCACGAAATTTCAATCATCGGCATTATTCTTGAAAAAAGACTAATAAAGTAAGGAAAAAAAGAAGGACCAAAATGAGCAAAGGACCAAAGAGTAAGCAAAAAAACCAAGCATTGATTGATATCTAATAATAATAAGCAAAAGAAGTAAGCGATGATTCATAAACCTAATAAGATAAGTATAGTAGCATGTACATTTCTCCACATACACACAAAGGTCATCTATAGTTTGTAACTACATCTAGGCCAACATCAAGCCTTCTAGCTCGACTTAGGGAATGGGAGGACACCTTGTCTCGTCATGAACTTCCTATAGTCACCCTGCATCTCTAGGCGATCTTCTATGTCACGGTTATTCGGGATATTTCCTCCGTAGAAGATCCTCCTGAAGTCATGACATCACGAAAGATGATTCCCCAAACTACTGCTGGCTGCGGTACATCTCTTCGTCATCGCTTATCCAACGAGTGTATCCATCCATGAAACCATGGCGGATCAGGTGCGCCTGCAGATTCCCAGAATCTGGGTCGATCACCCAGTTGAGTTTGCATCTTCTGCACGGACATCTTATATCCGTCTTGTTATTTCGTATCATGTCAGCCGTTGCACATTTCAAAAATCTAGCCACAATGCCTTCGCTCATTATGCGGACCATTTTTGCCTGCACGGTGTACACGGTACAATTAGAAGTATTAGAACCACATAATGAATGCATGCATGCAATGGTCGATAGAAAATTTCGTCATGACCTATCCTAAAATTAGGACCTTTGCGAAATGTCAAAGTCTTGCCAAAATGGAAATGAATCAACATTTTGGCAAAACAAATGGCAACTTGTTCACACACAAACACAAGAGAGAGACCGATCCGTACACACATGAACATATCATTATCCTCTCCATACACACATGCATATGAGCATCGATACTCTCCATATATATACACACATGACCATCGACGATCCTCTCCATACACACATCATGAGCATCAATCATCTACATACATATGAGCACATCCTTACATGGACAACTTACCGATATGAGAGACCGAGATCGCGAGAAGATGGAAAGGAGAGGTGCGCGCGAGACCGGCCGAGAAGGAGATGCGAGAGACCGAAGAGCTTCCTCTATTACGTATGTAACATCCAAGGCAAGTTCCACATGCTAAAAATGGTGAATGAGTGGAGAAATTGAGGTGGGAAGGAGAAGGATCCCGACTAGATCTAAGGAGGAAGAAGAAGGGGAAAGTAAAGTGTGAGGTGGTAGTGATCACACATGTGCACAAAGTGGAGCTACCAAAAAAATACTGGTCGACACAACAGTGGCGCACATGCCCCTAGTGCGCCACAGGAACAAAACACAACCGTGGCGCACATGGCCCTAGTGCTCCACGGATGTGTCTGTCCATTTACAGAACAGAGAGGCCTCCACTTAGGCGTAGCGCACCCCCTCCACGTGCGCCACGGTTAACCATAACATCCGTCGCACCTTCCCCATGTGCGCTACAAATATGCGGCATGCGGCCAGCAGGGCCCTGGCCCACACACATCTTTGTGCACCATCACCATGTGCGCCACAGTTGTTGTAGTTACTAGTAGGGCACTGCCCACAGGTGAGCCATGCCTGTTTTACCCGTGGGGCACTTCAACCATGTGAGCCACGGAAGTTTGGATTACCTATAGTCGTTTTCCTAATAGTGTGTGCATCATCAAGATATCATGTTCATGTCATCATGCCAAATTGCACTTGAGAATTATATCAACATAGCATGGATCATATTTTAAAATGTTGCACGTGATATGTTGCATTGCATTGCATTTGCATTTTGTATCTTGCTTGTGTGTTATTGCTATCACCTCCCTTTCCCCTCTTTATATCCCTCTATTTTGTTTTCTACAAGTTTGGGATCCATGTGAAGGTCCACTAATTCTATAAATGATTTTATTCAATTTGCAAAACCCAAATCTTCATATTCTTGTAAATGCCCAAATGGACATGTATACATGGGGCATCCCTCTTTACTCTTTGATATTCCCTCTAGTCCCTTACTTGGTCTAATCCCTAAATTCAAAAACCTTCAAAAAAGTATTTGAATCTTTTTTCTTATTGAAAAGTGTAAAACAATCAAAACGTATAAATTAATCTATACCTAATAATAAAGAAAGGAGCGTTTCTTGTAGTACCTACATCTTTTGGACGGTTTTACCCTTCTAGCTCATGGGTTTTATTAAACCCTGCCACCACCGAGTGATTTGATTTGGAATGCGACGAGTGAAACAACCAGGAAAGCACCGCACCGCTGGTTTATAACCGAAAATTCCCCAATTGCTTGCAGCGACGGTGAGCCGGCCGGGTAGGGGCTGCTGGCTTGCCGCGCCAACGAGAGCTCGCGCCTGGGGCTCAGAGACGGGGGTTTGCTTGCTTGCAGCGCTGGCGAGAGAGTCCGGGGGTACGGGCCGCGTTGCGTAGGTCCTTGCAGCGCTGGCGAGAGAGTCTGAGGGTACGGGCCGCTTTAAGTAGGTCCTTGAGGCGCTCGCCGCCCGGAAGTACAGCCGTGCTCGAGCTATAGAATGGGAGGGGGCAGGAGGCGCTCGAGCCAGCTTATTTGCGCTCCGGCCTCCAGATTGCGGAGTGGTTCCCGAAAGCAGCGTTGCATGACGCCAATCCTCTAGCGGCGGGCTTGAGCGGCCGGAGACCTGGAGGAGCCGGACCGGTTTGGGCGGCGTCTTGGTGGTGATAACGATGATCTCATGTGTATTGTTCTTGGTAGTACCGATGTATGTATTCAAGTTGCTAGATTTGGTCACTAGATGAATTTAAGTTTTTTGGGTGAATTTTCTCCATCTCTTACGACCTTGTGTTTGAGTGATTTGCCTACAAACTATTTGTGTTAATTCATAAAATAGTTAAGAGCTGATGTCTTAGATTGCGAGTGGTGTTCTTGGAGCGGACTATTTTTTTTTCGAGCACGTAAAGTGTACTATTTGAGATAATGTATATTTCTGCACCACCTTTGTACAAACTTAAACACACATAATCATAGCCCGTTTTGTTGTCATGCTAATGATTTAAAAATATATCTCCCATTGCAATGCACGGGTATTTTTCCTAGTGATATAAAAAGAAGAGAGAGCATCCTATTCAGTAGCCCACTTCCTTTGGCCCATGTTTCTTTAAGCCAGAGCCCTCCTGTGAGCGTTTTACCTCTGTTTTTCGTCTTCCCTTTCGAGAGTCACGCAGAAGGCATGTGCACCTACCTCCTCCGAACACCACCGCGACAACCACCGCTGCGTGAGCGCTTCCCTACTTTTAATCCCCATCGAGGCTCCTTCCCAACCCTAGACTCCATCCCAGTTCTCGCCGCCACCATATTCTCTCTTCTCCTCATCTTGCTCTGTTTCTTCTCCGAGAATTTCAGTTGGGGAGCACCACCGAATTCTACCACCATCGTGCTACTATCTCTGACCTCCTCCTTCTGCTCCGATCCCTCCTTGAACATCTGGTAATTCTTCCGCGTCTCCGCAATGCCTCCACGGACCCTGTCTCCCTCCCTTGATGCTTCTGATGGTGACCATCGTGTTCCTCCACAGGTGCCCATCGCTGGCATGCTCTGGTGCCCCTGCGACCCTGCTTGCCTACCTCCTCTTGCTCTGCCTGGCTCGGCCAGCCACGAGCTCAAGGTGAGCTCTACCTCTGTACCCTATCTCGTCTTGGTTTTTGCTCTGCAGCTGCGTACACGACGCGGGCGCGCTGCTTGCGACACAGCGGAAACATCAGTGTTGTTTTCTGCACCTCTGAATCCGGCCATATCCCCGGCGCTTCAGTCCTAATCCAGCGGAGCCCTGCACATCTCACGAAGAGGGTATTTCACCCTCTCCATCGCATCCAACCAAGCCCAAAACGGAGCTCGAAATCCATCGGAACCATCTGCGGAACTTCGTTGTTTTCTCTCTGCCAAACCAGATCAGTTTCGTCAGTCACGGTACATGTTTTTGTCTCTGTTCCGAGCCTTTTTACAGTCGATGTAGCCCCTCTCCAGCGACGATTCCTTACCGCCAATTGTTCCTTGCTTTACCGTCTGCTCACTGGAGAAAATGGCGCCCCAAATGGATCCCATACGGGCTCGCAATCATCCGACGAAGATGGGATCAGCTAGCAGCCTCGCGTGTCGATTTATTCTTCAGATCCGATCCTTCAGTAACAACGCAACCAACCGGAAGCTTTGTTCAAAACACCCTGGTTTTCTTTTTCTTCACCCGTAGGTCCCCCAGCGCAGCACTATTTGGTCCGGCCGTCTTGTACTCTTCGCCTGTGTGCGGAAAATAGCAAACCGTGGCCCTGTTCCTTCTCCCGGTGGTCCTCTATCCCTTTTTTGCCTTTACCTTAAACAATTCTTTTCAATATTTCAAATAATGCAAATTCAAATATAAATTCACATCTACAAATTTGTTTGGAATTTGTACAAACTTTCGAAAAGAAAAGTAAATATTTTTCATAGGATAATTCAAGTGCATTCTTAGGAAATTCCAGAAATGCCCCTATCCACTACAACTATTAACAAAATGGCCTTTTTCTATTTGTTAATGTATTTAATAATAACTTTTTATTGATAATACCAAATAATACAAATAATATATGTTTTGAGATCAGAAAAATGCAAGGATCAATAATATGCTATCGTAAACAATTTTTGAGCAATTTAAAATTTCGAAATAACTTAAACACTATTAAATGACTATTTCTTAATAAATTCATAACTTTTAAACCATAATTCGAATTCGACAGATAATATTTCTAAATCAATCAGCGTGACGAGACCTTTCCAACCATGATATCCATGTTATCATTTGAATCATGCATTAAGAACAGTTCTATATTCATAACTGTTTATGCAAGGAAAACATGAAGAATAAAATTGGAAAATGATTATATCTTGGTAATAATGCCTCACTAATGTTGTGTTATCAATGTGCTATGTGAATGACATCTTCTTAACATGGTTTGCATCAACAACTTGTCATGCCATGCATCATATCATGATCATGCCGATTCTTCCGCATTTATTGTAATTGTTGCATTACTTGTTTCTTTTAGTGCTTTGCTTCTTCTCGGATAGGAGGATGAGACGTTGTGAGTTTCGACAAGTTCTTCGGATAATGTATCATCATAAATGTTTTCCAGGCGAGCATTCTCCCCCTTTTTTACCTATATTACTTTTATAGTCTTTACTTCCGCCTATTGATCTACTTATATCTGTGTTGCGATGCTTTACATTTTGTACCCCTTTATATATCCCTGCATCCTTTATATTGTTTTGGACATCTCCTGTTGCCTGTTTTTTGGGTAGACAGTTGGCCATCCTCAGGTGTTGCTCTGCGTCATCGATGTTCCACTGATGTTGGGGGTTGGCATATTCATAAAGGTGGAGATGATCGTGGTTTTAATTACAGCTGGTTAATTAAATATTAAAAGGGATATAATTAATGAAGAGGCACCGGTGGGTAACAGTTGAGATTTGGTTGTTAACCGCCCACTTGTGTCCACCTAGGACCCGAGTTCTTGACACCTGTTCCGAGACTGAGCGCGCTAACCTCATGTGGGGTGTGTGGGCACCCCTATCGGCTTAGTACCTGATTTCAAAGTACTGTACTGGGGGCCACAAACTAGTTTGAAGTTTTTATGCCACGTTACGCCATGTATGCCATGTTATGCCATGTTTATTACCTGTTGCTCGATGAACGTTTATTACTGTTGCGTAGGTGCGGCACTCTGTCACGAGTATATATTGTCTATGGCCTCTGCTCCCGTGCAAGTGTAGGCAACCCTAGAGTCCGTACGAGGAGGAATAGCTATACCTCGTACGTGTAGCTCTTTCGGGTGGCCCCCATGTTCTTGCTTTGGGTTTGGGAAAGCGTCGTGTCCTAGGCCCCGCCGACATACCTATGGAAATATGTTAATTGATCTGGCAACAAGGGTCAAAGTGCGTGTGGAAACTTTGGTGCACCACTGCAGGGTTAAATCTTTTCGAAAAGCCGTGTCCACAGTTATGGACGACTTGGAGCACCGTATCTCGATCATAGACAACTACAACTAAAGTTTACTGTTATAAATTTGACTTGTATTTGATATGACTAGTAAGTTGGATAACCACCATGGAAAGAATGAATAAAATTTCCAACTATGTGAGTTTCCTAGGCTTCACTTCCTCGTTTGGTCGCGAGGGGGAAATATCAGGATGGGTATGCTTGGTGGAGTATTAGGTTGGATTCGAATAGGTCTTTCTCATTCCTCTCTGATAGCCGATAGTTGTAATGAGTCTCTATAGGTTGTTTAGCGTATACTTCGCAGCCTCTTCAGTCCACCATACCTATGTAGGCGAGGACCGCCGAATTCTAGTCTCGCCGTGTACTGGCCTCAGTACTGACCGTTCTCTTGTTTTCCTTTGCCCTTGTCGGCGCCCTTTTGTTTAGCAGGTTTGAGATCGACGTCGTTAGCAGGGTTACCCTTCCATCTTGGCCTGGACAGGGTTATGGACGCCATTGGTTATTCTTCAGGGCTCTTAGACCCATTTGCATCTTGTCCATACTCGGACGCTGTATCGTTTTCAAGGTGATTTGGATAATTGTACTGTATATCTGTATTATTGACTCTTTGAGTCGTTGTTGTATATATCTGTTCTGGGGGTTCCATCGTGGACTGTTGTGTAATGATATTACTTTGTTTTCCACCTGCACGTAACTGCCTGGTGGGCGCCTTTGAATCATTTCTATGCGGGTTTGGCAGAAATCGCTAACACTTGCATAGGGCTGATCCGAGGGTGTTACACAACCCTGGCGCTTTCTCCTTCCTATCTGAAGACCGATCCCATCAAAGACGAATCCCTCTGGAACCAAGATCTTTGGTCCGAAACATGCGACCCTAAGCCCCTATTTATTGTAAAATGATATTTGATTTTTGCATATTAAAACATTCATACTCGCATACATATTTATTTGTCTAGGGGTACTTTGTCGATTCACCTAAATAAATATGGAGACCATATACGGGCGAATATAGTCTAATATTGGTCCCATTTAAAATTGTGTAGCTAACCGATGATATAATTTTGCCTTGTCAATACAACATTAAATTGCGGGATATCTAGACAACATAAACCACTTAATTCATTGTCGGGACCCGGTTCCGCTTAATATTGCCTAATTGCATCGCACCTTTGCCATGTCATACATCATGCATGCATCTTGCCCGATCTTCTGTCGTAGTATTAAATAGTGCATCCGGTGTTTCTTCTAGTGCTTTGATTCTTCACAGATTAGGCCGATGAGTTGATGTGAGTGTCGGCCCGATCTTCGGATGAACATTCGACAATGTTTTCAGGCTAGCATTCTTCCCCTTCTACCTATTTTGAAGTTATACTCTTTAATTCTTCCAATTGATCTATTGCTATCCATATTGTCGATGCTTTAGTACTATCCCTTTATTTACCTGCTCCACTATATTACCTTGGTTATCCTATTTCCTTGTTTGATTAGCTAGCTTTGCCCTTGCGAGTCGTAGGCGTGCTAGTATTGCTCTCATACAGGTGGAACATGATACTCGGATATGGTTGGTGATAAGATAATTAATCTGATGTTGTTGGTTATGGTTTCACCTAATGATAAGGCACCGGCATGGACCACCTTTGGGAACTGCTTGAGCCGACCTAGGACCCGTTCGTTCTACGATAGCAGTTCTGAGTTGATCGCGCTAACCAAACGTGGGGGCCTATGGGATCCCCCCCTCAAATACCGGCGCCATTCGTATATCCAGAGGGTTACAAAATTGGTTTTCCATTTGGTGCATACGCATAATATGTCCTCGGAGATGGGTGAGTTGATATCTCTTTGGACTTAATATTTTGGTGGACTGCCATGGATTGCATTTCATAAATTCGGGATATCGTGTCGGAGGTGGGATGGAGCTCTACAAGTTATCTTCTGATCTCTTGGAGACTCAGCCGTATCTCTTGTGTGGGTAAAACACAGTAGGTGATGCCTCTGGATATGCGTGTAGTTAAGGGACAGTTCTTGTTGTGAGATTCGGATGGCATGTGTAATATGTTGCCTGAAGGGTTGAGCATGCGTTTGGGTACAGTAGTGCACCCCTGCAGGGTAAATCTTTTTGAGAACCCGTGTGTCCACGGTTATGGACGCTTCAGGAGTACAGTGTCATGATCATAGAAAACGCCAGTAATGTTTCGCCTCTAATAATATGATTAGTAATTAGCCTTATCAACTAAACACCTACTTAACAAAAATTGCCACTGTGTGCGTTCCGCAAGGGGACTTCCTCAACTAGTCTTCGAGGGGGAAATCTTCGTATGGATTATGATTGGTGTTATGTATAGTTATCGTGTAGTGCTCTATTACCTCACTCTAATAGCCGAAGTTGCAGCGTGTCTCTATAAGTTAGATAGTGCAAACTTTGCTGCCGCTAAGCCCACCATACCTATGTAGGCGAGGACTGCCGAATTCTAGTCTCGCCGTGTACTGGCCTCAGTACTGACCGCTCTCTTTCTGTTTTCCTTTGCGCTTTGTCGGCACCCTTTTGGCTTGACAGGTATGTGATTAACGATGTTAGCAAGGTTACCCTTCCGGCTTGGCCTGGGAAGGGTTGGACACCGCTTGGCTATTATTCAGGACTCTTAGGCCCATTTGGATCTTTGTTGGGGATATGCTATATGGGTATCCTCATAGCATGTCTCCTATCCGGATAACCCGGGTGGCGCACAGTTGGTAGCATGGCCCATGGCCTGCTGGGTGGCCCAGTTAGATGGATCCAGAAGGGAGGCCCATGCCGGATAAAGGAAGGCTACGGTGGAGTCACCACCGTACCCGGAGCCTTGGAGTACAAGACACGTAAGACTAGAAATAGACGGTGTAGGATTATGTAACCTGTCCGGCTAGGACTTTTCCCTGTAACCCTAGGACCTGGCAACTATATAAGTCGGGCCTATGGGAGCCTTTAGGGCACGATAACTTAGACAATCTCAGACAACCTCGCACAGCGAACCTATCTCTGTATCTCGCCATATTGACATTATAGTGATTTATAGCAGGAGTAGGATTCTGCCACCGTTGCGGGATCTGAACCTGGGTAAGCTGTGTTACCTCGTACCCGTCAACCGTCCGCCTTCCCCCGCGTCTCTAAACACGCACTGTGAGGACCCCTCCATGGCATACTCGTCGGCAATACCATGAAAGTTGGCGCCCACCATGGGGCAAGAGGCGCTTCAGGCTCTTCAGCGGGCGAGGACCAAGATCTTCGCGGGAATCGGCGAAACCGTAGCCATCGGTCACGTTCTCTTCTCCTGCAACTTTCCGATCGTCCCTCCCGACGAGTTCTGGATCCCGGCGAAGACGAACACTATGCGGTGTTTGATTGTTCCTATCGGAGACATCCACCTCTTCATTGGAGAAACCGACTCGGGCACTAGTTCCCTGGGACTCGGAGAAGCATCAAGGCCCGCACGGACCGCCTATGGGAAGGATACGTTCGCGGAAGGATCAATGTTGAACCTCTCTTTGGAGTTTGCCGGCAAATATCGGAAAAATTCAAGGCCAACCCAAACCGCCCCTGTGCAGGATATAAAGGTGGAAGATCACTACAAGTCCGCCGGCTTCGTCCGTCCGTCTGGACATCAGAGATCCAAGTTCGTCGGCGTGGTTACCATCTTCGATCTGGCGCGTTGCGTTCAGAGAGAGAGGGCGAAAACCCCCGCGATTACCTTGCCAGTTGGCTCCGTATACAAGCCGATCTGGCCCACTACCCCAATGATGATGCTATGTATCACTTTGTGGAAGGACTGGACCATGGCACGCTCCTCCGACATTCTCTAAGACGGCATCAGGCGTCGGGACGCCATACCTTCGAAGGCATGGTGAACACTGTCAACAACTATGCGGAGGCCGAAGCGGCAGCTCAGACAGCGCTTGCGCTCATTGACAGAGCCCCTCTGATTCAGCCACCGCCACCACCGCCTCCGGCCGCCATCGTCCCAGTCGTGCCGCCACCTCCAGTCATCGTCGCGGCTGTTGCACCTCCACCGCCCGTCATCGAGGATGTCCTGGCACCCTCCGACTCTGTGATTGACGTGCTATACGCTGACTTCAGTGCAGATTCAGAGGAGATAGATTTTAGTCCAGAGGAACTAGACTCCGCCATGCAGGAGATGGAGGAGGAGTTCACGCACGGAGAGCAAGCCAACAATGTCGTCAGGTCTCGAAGGGTGTTCGTCACCATTGGGACGGCGATGGATGAATATCAACCCGGACGAGCTCCGCCTACAGCGCTGGACAAGGGGAAGGGACCACCTGTTGCTGCCGACGATGATCGCGCAAGGGTCATGCCCCCTCCGCCTAACCCGGTATAACAGCCGCAGGAACTTGGCACCGGACCGAGCAACAACAACACCACAAACCTACCGCCTCCGGCATCTATGTCTGCTGCTGCCCAAGTTACTCCAGCTGATAGAGTGATGTACGGGAACCTCCTCGTCGAGCCACTGACCGTAGCTCATATCCGGAACGCAACCTAGCTTGACGAGAAGCGTCAACAGCTTCTGGAGGAAGCACAGGCCATCGCGGAGCAAGGCTCTAAGCTAGATCAAGATCTGGTCAACGCGTAGAAATCCATAGAGAAAGCCAGAGCAATGGAGGCCGAGTACAAGACTCTGCTGCAGCAACAGAAGGCCAAGAAAGCTCCGGCTCGCGTCATCAACGATCCTGGTGTACGGCAAAACCTAGGATGGGCTCCCCCGAAGCCGGCACAAGCCAAGCCATACATTGACTGTGAAGGAAGACAGGTGATGCCCACGCCACTCCTCAACCTTGCCGTCGCCAAGACCCTTATGGAGCAGGATAGATTGCCTGAGGCAGTGGACCAGGTCTATGACCTAGTGGCCAAGGCAGTGAAGCAGCAGGAAAAGGCCACCTCTCAGAGGCTTGAGTCTGACCCATCGTTTTGCCAGTCTAGCCAACATAAGCCGCTAAGGGACAACTCTCCTCTTGATGTCAGGTCTCAGACGGGTTCATCAGAACGAAGACGGAGGGATGCGCGAAACAGGAAGGATGCTATCCCCATATCCTCCGACCACGGAGAAAATGCCCGACCTCGTCGCCCATCGCCACCGCCCTATCCCTCCGACATCGCAAATATCCCAAGGATCACCATCATACGGATATGCCCCCGCCAAGGTAGGGCGGCATCGTCATTTGCGACAACACGGAGCAGACCCGTCATGGCGGAGAACGCAACCAGGGAAACAAGGGCAGGTCACACCATGACCCTCCGCGTCCGACAAGCAACCACTATAGGTGTGAGGCGTCGCAGGAGGGTAATAGCAAGAAGGCTAACCCACCGCCACCTCCGCCTCCATCGCCACCTAGCAGTCACCATGGCGGAGGAGGCCCGCGTCGTTCATGCAGCCCATCCCCTGTTGACAAGAAGAAGAAAAACCCGGAGCCGTATGATGCACGTTCGCAGATCGATAAGATCCATGAGGCCCGGGAAGGAGCATACCTGGGACCACGTTGCTTTGGACCTGCGATACGGTCCGCAACTTACCCCAAAGGTTTCCAGATTGACAAGACCATCAACCCCTATGACGGCACCGCTAAGCCAGCTACATGGTTGCAGGACTACAGCAACTCGGTAGAGATTGCTGGGGGTAACCCCAATGTTGTCGTCAAGTACCTCCCATTGATGTTGGCGGGCACAGCCCGTCAATGTATTGACGAATTGCCGGAGAAATCCATCTGCAATTGGTTGGACATGCAAGAGGCGTTCACCGAGAACTTCTAGGGTACGTACAAACGTCCTTGCACTGTTGGCGATCTACAATGGTGCGTGCAAGAGAAAGACGAGACATCTCGCGCCTACCTCTCCCGCTGGCTAGATATGAAAAATTCCTGCGCAGGTGTGCATGCTCAGACCTCCATGGCCGCCTTCATCGATGGGTTGGAAAGGGGCACGTTGCTCCGACATAAGCTAAAGTGCTTGCAGGACAATCACCAGCTTGACTTGGACCAGATGATTCAGTTGGCTAGTGAGTTCGCAGCTGCCGACGATGATGCTCACGGCTCTCTGCCGGCAACGGCCGTTCCAACTCAAGCTTGGAGGAACAGCAGTACAAAGCGGAAAACCGCTCCAGAAGAAAAGCAATCTCCCGACATGGTCGCCATGACCTTTGCAGGACGAGGTGATGGCGGACAACGTGGCCGAGGACCGGGAGCTGGTCGTGGGCAGCAACGAGGAAGTGAAACTACCTCGGCACCGCTCCGTGTTCCCCAAACCTACGAACAGTACTGCGATATGCCGTGCCTCGTACACCTCAATGTCAGCGACAAGGCCACCCATACCAATCGACAATGCAAGTTCGTCAACGTCCTCAAGGAAGACCCGGAGTCCGGCTACAAGCAAAGTCGAAAGAACAGACCGTGAGGCAAGGGAAAGGGGAAGAAGATGGAGGAAGAGTCCAAGGATTCAAGTGACATGGACGAGGATGTTGACCTCAAGAACACCGCCAGGAGCGACGACAAAGGAAAGAACACCTTCTTGAAGAGGGCGCCAGTCTACCACACTTTCCTTGGCACCCCCACCGTCCGACAACAAAAGACCTCTAAGAGGATACTGATGGCCACTCTACCCCCAGTTCCCCAGTACCTGTGCTAGTCGGAAGTTCCAATTACTTGGGACATGAAGGATCACCCAGACCTTATCCCTACGGAGAATCAATATGCCATGGTCATCAACCCTTTGATTGACGGCGTGGAGTTCACCAAGTGTATGGTGGATAGTGGAAGCAGCATCAACATCATGTACCTGGATACACTGCAGAAGATGAACTTGATGGAGGCAAACCTAAGGTGGACCAACACCATCTTCCACGGCGTAGTTCCTGGTCGGGAGGCTCGGTCCCTTGGGTGCATCACACTTCAGGTTGCCTTTGGCAATGTTAATAATTACTGCCAAGAGCGCATGACCATTGAGGTTGTCCCCATCAGGAGCGTGTACCACGTCATATTCGTCCGTGACATATTCCACACCTTCATGGCCAAGCCATGCTTCGTCTACAACAAACTCAAGATATCCGGACCAAACAGTGTCATCACCGTATCCGGAAGCTTTACCAAGGCAAGGGACTGCGAGATTAATGACGCAACCTTTGCGAAAGCTGTCCTCTATAGCAAAGAATTCAAAGAGATCCAGAGTAAGGTCGATGACTCAGATATGCCCGCGTCGAAGAAACAGATTTCCGACTCCGCTCCTGCATTCAAGGCCGCCATCGAGACCAAGCAAGTGGAACTTGTGGTAGGCGATGCCTCCAAAACCACCATCATTGGGATGAACCTGGATCCCAAATAGGAAAGTGCGTTCGTCGAGTTCCTCCATGAGAATAGGGACATCTTTGCCTGGCAACCTGCCGAGATGAAAGGTGTACCTAGGGAACTTTCCAAGCACAGCTTAAACATTGATCCAAAATGCAAACTAGTGAAGCAACCTCTACGACGCTTTGGAGATGAGAAGAGACGCGCCATAGGCAAAGAGATAGCTAGGTTACTTTAGGCTAGTTTTATCCGAGAAGTCCTTCACACCCAATGGGTGGCCAATCCTGTACTTGTCCCAAAAAATGGAACCAAAGAATTAAGAATGTGCGTTGATTACACCGGCTTGAACAAGGCTTGCCCCAATGATCCGTTTGCTTTGCCTTGCATTGATCAAGTCATTGACTCGACGGCTGGCTCGGAACTTTTGTGTTTTCTTGATGCATACTCAGGATACCACCAGATCAAGATGAGGAACTCGGACCAATTGGCCACTTCGTTCACTACCCCATACGACACTTTTGCTATGTTACGATGCCCTTTGGGCTGAAAAACGCTGGTGCTACGTACCAGCGGATAATGCAATGTTGCCTTCACGACCAAATTGGTCGGAACGTTCATGCCTATGTGGACGATATCATAGTGATGTCTAAAAAGTCAAATGACTTAATCTCCCACTTAAAAGAAACTTTTGATAATCTCCGGAAATACAACATGATGCTTAACCCTAAGAAGTGCGTCTTCAGGGTTCCAGCCGGCAAATTGTTGGGCTTCATCATTTCCCTACATGGAATCGAGGTCAGCCCAAAGAAAATCAAGGCCATCTTAAACATAAACCGTCCGACATGCCTAAAGGACATTCAACGACTAACATGTTGTGTTGCAGCAGTTAGTCGGTTCGTCAGCCGACTTGGAGAGAAGTCTCTGCCTCTATACAAGTTGCTGAAGAAGGCGGAAAAATTCACGTGGACGGACGAAGTAGATGCAGCATTGAAGAATCTCAAGGAGATTCTTTCCTCAGCGCCCATCCTTGCAGCACCCGAGCCTGGAGAGCCCATGTTAATCTACATGGCGGCAACCAACCGAGTAATCAACATCGTCGTCGTGGTAGAGCGTAAGGAACCAGGCTATGAGCACGGAGTTCAACGACCAGTTTACTATGTGAGCGAGGTCTTGACAGAGTCCAAGCAGCGTTACCCGCACTACCAGAAGATAGCTTATGGAGTATTCCTTGATTCTCGGAAGCTGAGGCATTACTTTCAGGAGCACCCAATCACAGTGGTGAGCAAGACTCCACTGTCCGACATTATCAACAACAGCGACGCTACGGGAAGGGTCGCGAAGTGGGGCATTGAACTTTCCGCCTTTAAGATCACCTACAAGGGACGCGACGCTATCAAGTCACAAGCCTGGGTGGACTTTATCGCAGATTGGACGGAGATGCCAGATGCTACTCGGTTGGCGGAACAAGAGTACCGGGTGATGAACTTTGACGGATCAAAGCTTCTCAACGGCTCGGGGGCTGGTGTATTGCTATAGTAACCAACTGGCGATAAGCTACACTACATTCTGCAAATCCACTTCGAGGCTACGAACAACATGGCGGAGTATGAAGCACTCATTCACGGACTACGCGTAGCCAAGGATATTGGCATCAAGCACATAGTTTGCTGTGGAGATTCCGACTTGGTTGCCCAACAGGTGGCTGGCACCTGGAATGCGCGGAACCCTATGATGGCGGCATATCGAGACGAAGTGGACAAGATAGCCAAGAGCTTCTTGGGATACGAGGTTAAGTATGTACCTATGGAGCAAAACGAAGCGGCTGATCTGCTATCTAAGCTTGGATCAGGGTCCAAATGAATTCCGCCAGGAGTTTTCATAGAGGATCTACGGACACCATCCGTGAAGGGAGTCGACATCGACAACCCGAATAGAGTTGAATATTTCATCCACATGGTGGGAAAGGTCCCTCCGGCTTGGACAAAACCGTTCATGGAATATCTCGAACACGGAACTTTGCCCAACGACGAAGTCGAAAGATGGCAAATAGTACGTCGAGTGAAGGGTTATACCATCATCAATGGAGAGCTCTACAAAAGGAGCACTACTCGTATATATCTAAAGTGTGTTTCCCAGCTAGAAGGTATTGAAATCCTACGCAAAATCCATCTCGGAGATTGCGGGCATCACGCAGCTCCTCGATCGTTGGTCGCAAAAGCCTTCCGGCAAGGATTCTACTGGCTGACCGCGAAGGCGGACGCTGACAAGCTGGTTGATACATGCATGGGATGCCAGTATTATGCCCAACAACCACATGTTCCTTCTCAAGAATTGCGAAAAATATCAATAACTTGGCCGTTTGCAGTCTGGGGGCTAGACATGGTGGGACCGTTACAAATGGCACCATATGGGTTTACACATCTTCTAGAAGCAGTTGATAAATTCACTAAATGGATAGAAGCTAAAACCATTACAAAGCTTGATGGGGAAACTACCCTCAGGTTTGTCCGGGATCTAGTGGTGAGATTTGGTCTCCCACATAGCATTATCACCGACAACGGCAGCAACTTGTCACTCGAATAAGTGGAGGCTTATTGTTGGGAGAAGGGCATCCGACTTGACCTTGCATCGGTGGCACATCCACAATCCAATGGTCAGGTTGAGCGAGCCAATGGATTAATTCTGCAGGGAATAAAGCCACGTCTTGAGGCACCGCTACATAGAGCAGCTGGAGCCTGGGCGGAAGAATTGCCATCTGTGTTGTGGAGTTTGCGAACTACACCCAATAGATCCACCGACTACACCCCTTACTTCATGGTATATGGAGAAGAAGACATCCTACCTTCTGACATACTTCACGATGCACCAAGGGTTGCCGCCTATGACGAAGATGACGCTGAAGAATCCAGACGCCTAGAGGTGGACCTTCTCGAGGAGGAGCGCGTTTTGGCATGCCAAAGATCCGCCATCTACCAGCAGAAGCTACGCAGCTACCATAGTCGCCACGTTCGGAATTGCTCGTTTAAAGAGGGTGATTTGGTGCTCCGACTTAAGCAGAAGGAGTCACACAAATTATCCCCGCCATGGGAAGGACCGTTCATCATAAGCAAGGCGCTACTCAATGGGTCTTACTACCTCATTGACAATCGTGAACTGAAGGATAGACCCAACGAGGATCATAAGTGTAAGCGACGTGACCCGGATGATGACTACTCGGAGCTTAATTGGCCATGGAACATAGCATAGCTACGTCCTTTTTACACTTAACATTTTTTATCTAATTGTGTACCTCAATATGATCAATGAAATAAAGCTCTCTGGTTCACTCATATTTCTGAGTCTTTTACCTCCTTTAGTGTTCATTTTTGGATCATATAAAACCTTGATGCACAAGTTTTGCGATTGCACTTGTGAAAATTCCTCCTACGGGCGTTAGCTTAAGTTTTCTGGTCTACACGTTCTTTGTCGTTTTTATGTGGATTCTGGAGTAGTGACTTTTGGCACTTATTGTAGGCGATTTTGCGCTTAGGTTATTGACGGTGCCATTGGGCATCATCACCTGAGCGCATGGTTCCGACAACAAGTCTTCCGACTCACGAAAAGTCAAGCATAAGAACCAAAGTAATGGATAAGCCAGCACTTGCTTAGAAAATATATACATGCTGGAACTAGTTCTTAAGTAGCAGGACATACATCATTGTTTTCCGCCTTAAGTTAGTACATAGTTTTTTCCGCATACGCATCAAAGATGAAACAAATATTACAAGTTGTTTTTCATTCCTTTGGCGCAGGCGACTTGGAAGCAGTGTCATCGGCAGCAGGAGAATCACCCTCGAAGTCGGCAGTGTGAAGAGACTCGGAGGAGCTTTGGTCGCCGCCATTGATGGTGTTCATTGGCACGAAGACGTTAACGTCGACCAACTCGGCAACTCTGGTGTCATAACCCGCTAGTGACGGCAATATAGCCTCATGGTTTATCTTTTGTCCATCGTCATCTATGTCGGAGATGCCAGAGGTTACCGAGTAAATGTCGGCATTCTCGTAGTGTGCCTTCACCATGGATAGCGCCATCCTTGCACCGGCCCATGCACATGAAGCTTTCCAGCTTTTGATACGCTCGGGGACTCGGCGCAGGATCTCCGAGAACTTCGCCATAGAGTCTGATGCCTTGATGTTGATCTGGAGGGGCTTGGCAATCTCTTTGCCTTGCGCGATGGTGGTGTTGATGAAGTTGCTGGCAAGAACCATGCATTCCTTTGCTGGAGGAGGCGACTGGGTTAAACCCATAGGAGCTGCAAATTCCGGCAAAGGAGCACATGAGTTCAAAAATTCAGAGTACCTAGACTATAGAAATCCAAGACGGAGAATCACTTACTGAAGATGCTAGCCTCAGCTTGCTAGAGGGTATCCGCCAAGGAGTCCCGTTCTTGTTGGAGGAGCTTGTACGCCTCATGATGGCGTTGATTCTGCTCATCGGCAGCTTTCTTCTGATCTCTTAAGATCGATATCTCCTCCTTCAAGATGTTCATCTCCACGTTGGCGGAGTCCTGCAGGGCTTTCATTGATTCTTCATGCATCTTCAGCATGTCCTTCCTCTCATGCTTCAGGATCTTATTCTCGCTATCCAGCTCTTGAATGTGCTTGGATTGCTCGACAATGTTCTTAGCCTTGGCAATGGTTTCTGCAAGTCGGAGAAAACAAAGTACACAGTGAGTACTCGGAGAATACACAAGTTTAAGTCAGAATATGAAAAAGAAACAAAAAATATATGCTTGCTCTTGATGATCTGTTCCTTCAAGAAGGCAGTTTTACCATTTTCGGCTTCCAAGTCCGCGAGCATCTTCTGGTACTTGTCGTTGGCCATGCCCCTCCGAGCATTCTCGTTCTGTGGAAAAAAGAAAAGTTAAACATTGTTTGGTCTACTTGGAGCAGCTAGCCGGAAAATTTCCACCTAGACGCTCGGGGGCTACAGCGAGAGTTTTTAACTTAGCAATATGCTTAGTCTTTCTTTAAGCATCTAGTCGGAACTAATTCAGTTTCGATTAGAAGCTTGGGGGCTACAGTATAAAGTTTTTAACTCGGATGTATGCTTAGCTTCTCTTTAAGCATCTAGTCGAAACTAATTCAGTTACAACTAGAAGCTTGGGGGCTATAGTATTGAAATTTATAAACACTGTGTATGCTACTCTTAAAGCATCTACTCGGAATAATTCATTCCACCTATATGCTTGGGGGCTACAGTGAGAAGTTTTCTAGCTTAGTCACTCTTAGAGTATCTAGGCGCAAAGACCTATGGTTTTCCGTCTACATCCTCGGGGGATACAGTGGGATATTCATATGAAATGGAAAAGGAAAAAATAACTTTCAAAAGTGCAATGATCTTGAGGTTAGTAGCACTCTCAGCCAGCAGCTTGCCGAAGGATACACTGTTTCCCTACAAGATCTCTGCTTGCCGGAGAAGCTCCTCTAGACCGCACGTCAGAGATGTCGGCGCCGCACCAGGAACCATGGCAGTGCTACCCGGTGTAAATACAGGATAGACTATCTTTGGATACTCTATGGTTTACTTGGGTGTGGGGGCGCCGCCTTCGGCAGAAGTACCAGCTTCCACCATCGCCTTACCGCAACCGATGGCATCCTTAGCCGGAGCTTCAGCCATTTGGTGTGCGGCACTTTCCTGTGTCACCTGCTCGCCGACAACATCAAACTCGGTAGAGGCACGTGAGTCCACTTCCATGGTGGAAGGGCCAGATGCTTCCGTAGCTTGTGAGCTTGTCGGAGCGGAGGGAGGCTTGATGATGGGAGTGCCAGGGGCGATGGCGGGAGATGCATCGCGATGCAGCATGTCCTTGATGGTTTTAGAATCCCCGATGTTTTGGAGGTCTTCTTCAAGCTGGTCGTAGGTTTCTTCCTGAAACGTGCAAAATGCATAAGTACATGAACAAAACAGATAAATGGACAATCTCGGACAGAAAGAAGCTTATACAAGAGGGGGGTGCTTTGGCAAAGGGGATCCCAGTAGTCTTTCTTTTCTCCGCCTCTAGGGCGGCGGTAGTCTTCTTGTAGGCTCCACCCTCCGTCTTCTTCTTCTTGCCTCCGTCTCCAGCGTCAGAGGTGGAGCTCTTCCTCTTTCACGACAACGGAACATCGTCATCGGACACGACCGTGACTTCCTTCATCTTGGGATCATATATTTGGAAAACCATGCTATCCTCCTCTAGATCGCTAAGCTATTAAGTGAGAGGTCACCGTGTTAGATGAGATGAAAAGAGTTAAGACGGAAGAACTGGAGTATATGTCATACACGGAAAATAAGAAGTTACCTTTGGGAACTTGCTCTCTACGAACATGTCGTAGGTGATGGCGAAGCCACGCTTCTTGTACTTCACCTTGATGATGTCCTTGAGGCGAAGCTTGACGGAGTCGCTCGAGAAGTTGTCCACGGAGATGCGGAGACTATCCCTTCTATCGTTGGTATACTCGTGCATCAGCTTCGAGCGGTGCTGCAGAGGTTGGATTCGCCTGATTAACCAGCACATGGCTAGGATCAAGCCGGTCAAACCCGTCTCTACGAACCACTCTATCTGCCTTATAGCGCGGGAAGCACCGATGTCGGAGGGAAGGGAGGCCTGGGATCTCCATGTCGAGGCTCCGGCGGCGGCTCCATCGACGAAGTCCGGGTACGTTACCTCTCGGTTAGCCAGAGGGATATCTGTACCGTAGAAGTAAGTACGCTGCCAGTTCTTGCAGGACAAGTGGCCAACGATGTCGGGGAACCGTCGGCCAGGACGGATCTTGAAGCTAATGGTGCCACAATTGCTAAGTTCATCCTTGATGGCCCCGGCTTCGCGTTTGACGGTGAAGAAATAGACAAAGAGATCTAGCCTAGGCCTAATCCCTAGGTAACCCTCGCAAAGCGCCGCGTAATTTCTAAGCGCTAGGATACTATTGGGAGAGAGATTTTGGGGTTGTACTCGGTAATGATTGAGGATAGCAAGGAAGAAGTTAGAGATGGGCAGGGAGACGCCGCGTACCAATTGTGCTTTGAGGTACACCTTTTGTCCCTCTTGGGGAGAAGGTGTGACCTCGCCGGTCGGCGCCGCCCGCCAGGCGAGCCCCTCCGTCGTAGGGAGGTAGCCTACGATGATCAACTCCTTGATGTCGCGGTCCGTGATATCCAAACCGTGCTAGTCGCCTTTCCGGGAGTCGTTTTCCTCCTCCAGCATCTCTAACACCGCTGGATTGTGGTCGCCGCCGGTGGTCTCGACCACCGCAAAGACGGGGATGACCAGGACCTCTGGGGGGCACAACGACAGAGTTCGTCGGCTTTGTCGCGGCTTTGCCGCGGCTTCTCCCGACGCCGCCATCGAGGGATAAGAACTACTCCTGGCCATTGTGAGTGTTTGGAGGTGACTGGCGAGATTGGGAGTTAGGGTTTTTTGCAAGTTGCGCGGAGAGCTCGAGGGGGCGCTCGCTGGAGGAAGAAGATGATGCGAGGAGAAATGAGGTGAAAAGTAAATTTTCCACCGTAGTAACTATTTATGATCTCCAGCATCAAGATTCGTGCAGCTTGATCGAACGGTTGCCGCGTAGACGCCGTGTGTGCGGACGTGCGCGGAAATTTCGCCACGTCCCAACCGTCGCTGCCAAAGGTTCGTATCACTCGCGCAGGACAAGTGGAAATGATTACGTTCTCTGCATGTGTGAGTTACGAGGCATTGCTGACCTACGTCTACATAGCCCTAGCCGACATAGGTAGATAAACCATCACATCAGAAGATTCCAGCATGGATGGATCTAGTCCGGCTACAGAAGAGTACAATGGAAGATTCCGCAATTCTCCGGCTTACTAGTTGAAGACGGAGGAAACCTTGCAGGGTTCTTTGGGAGGACTACAAGATATTGCTTGCCGATTTTTCGACATCCATCTAGGCGGAGCATTCCACGTGAATAGGCAAGACGGCGCAAGATCTCGGAGTTCTCCGGGGGCAACTGTTGGGGATATGCTATATGGGTATCCTCATAGCATGTCTCCTATCCGGATAACCCAGGTGGCCCACAGTTGGTAGCATGGCCCATGGCCTGCTGGGCGGCCCAGTTAGATGGATCCAGAAGGGAGGCCCATGCCGGATAAAGGAAGGCTACGATGGTGTCACCAGCGTACCCGGAGCCTTGGAGTACAAGACATACAAGACTAGTAATAGACGGTGTAGGACTCTGTAACCTGTCCGGCTAGGACTTTTACCTGTAACCCTAGGAACCGGCGACTATATAAGTCGGGCCTATGGGATCCTTTAGGGCCCGATAACTTAGACAATCTCAGACAACCTCGCACAGCGAACCTATCTCTATAACTCAGCGTATTGCCATTATAGTGATTTATAGCAGGAGTAGGATTCCGCCACCGTTGCGGGATCTGAACCTGGGTAAGATGTGTTACCTCATACCCGTCAACCGTCCACCTTCCCCCACGTGTCTAAACACGCACTCTGAGGACCCCTCCATGGCGTACTCGTTGGCAATACCACGACAATCTTGTCCATACTCGGATACTATTTGGCTTTCTTTATGATTTGTATCATTTGTATTCTTGACTCGTCGAGTCGTTGCTGTATATATAAGTTCTTGTGGACTCTGTTGTAAACTACTATGATGTAACTACTCGTAATCAAATCCCACCCACACAAAAGTGAATGGTGGGCGTCTTTGAATCGCTTCTATGCGGGTTTTGGCGGGAAATGCTGAGATATGCATAGACCCGATTCGGTGGCGTTACAAGTGGTATCAGAGCAAAGTCTTATGATACCCCACTGGTCCAGCCTGTAGGATAACCTAGCTAACGGACGTTGTAGAGTGTCAAAACTATTTTGCTATAAATGTGTTGGATTGATCTGACTAGCTCTCCTTTTACTCCTTATCTTTAATCTTTCCCCTCTTATCTTTGTGTGTTTTGATCTGATCTCTTACCTTCTTCAAGTCTAGGATTTCTCGTGGTTGGGTTTCCGTTGTACCTTTAGGGTTCCGCTCCCCTCCTTTTGTAACTGTGGAACTACATATGGATTTCACTCTATGTAACCTCTCTTCCAATGCTTTCGGTGTTTTGTGACTCCTAAGACGACGACCTCTTTATCTCTAGATCTTTTTTCGAAGCTTTCCAAACACCCTTTGCCAAGATCTTTAATCTGGATTCTGAGAGTTTGGTTGCATGACCCTCCTATTCATGTACAGAGTAATGCTTTGAGTGCGGGATGGAGTAGCTACCATACCACTACTCTTATCATTCGCCATTGTACATTTATTGGTGGAACCATGCAATTTTACTCGTTCCACGGAAGTTAGAGGTAGCCTTATCTTTGAGACCTTTACTTCTACCTTTGCCTCTCCGGAGTGTTCTTCCGAAGAACGTGAGCACCAACCCTTGTTGGTGGTGTCGACGATTTCAAGACGGAGTAAGAATTCTTGTTAGTGGCATCGTGACCATCAACCCGATGCAAGAATATCCGATCATCAACCCTCTCCCCGGTGTCTTTGCTTAGATCTCGGGACGATATCCCTTGTTAGTGATGTCGAGTTGTAATGCCCGAAAAATATTAAAAAATTAGAAATTCATTGCTATTTTATTTTGTGCATCATCATGCATATTTTATCCATAAAATTATTTATCAAACCATATTTTGTTGTACTAAATATCCATGTGGTTTTATGAAACCCGTCTCTCGTTCTTATTTTAAAATTAAAACAAATAATATTTTTCACGGCAAAAGCTTTTCTTGTTTTATAAATAAAAATTAGTCTAAAGGCCCGTCCAATGTTTTAGCCCAAAACTAGCCCCATCTAGTCTACTTTGGACTAGATAATAGTCCAATCTCCTATTTTGCCCCCACAAAACCCTAACCTTTCTACCAAACCAAGCAACCTCCTTGCCGCCGGTACACGCTCGCACCCGCGCGATGCACACAACAACCGAACATACACACGCACCCGCTGCACGCACGACCCTAGATCCATACACGCACTCGACCCTGGCCCGAACACAGCACACACGCACTGGATCCCGCACGCCCCAGGGGCCACCAGCCCTTTGCCTCCATCCCCGTCTCACTTCCTTGGCTCGTTCCTCGTGAACGCCACCGCCGCCGGCGCTCGCGGGCGTCGCCGCCCGCTTCCTCCTCGAGCTCTACCCAGGTCGCCATCCACCGATGCGCGTCCCTGCGCCGCCGGCCTTGTCTTACCACCCCTAGGTCGACCCTGCCTCCTCGCGTCCCCTTCCACCCTTCCGTGCGCAAGGCGCCGCCGGCCTCCTCCCATCGCGAGAGGCCCCGAACCTCTGCCCGCCTTCTTCTCTCGGCCGCATCGAGCACCTGCAGGACTCCGCCGCCTCCTTCCGACCGCCCGCCGCCTTGACCAGAGCTCCTGCACCATGGAGCCCTCCTTCGCAGCAAGCCGCGTGGTCCCGGACCGCCGCCCGTCCTCCTCGCCCTCTACTGGCCTTTGACTCCACATGCGAGGCTCCCCTTCATCTGCACCTGACCACTTCCAGTCATGGCCGGCTCGCCTTCGACCCCGCCCCGCAAGCACTATCCCAGCGCAACACCAATCCCTCCTCCATGCAGCTCCTCCTCGAGCTCCACCTTGATGGTCATGTCCCTGCGTCTAGGAGCTCTGCATCCCCGCCAAGACGGTGCTCTCCGGCTGGACATGCTCAACCTGGACCGGCTCCTTCTCGTAGGAAAGAGGGATCTTGCGTTTGTGTCACCCATGTTGGTCAACATGTTCTCCACGGTACCTTCCTTCGTCGACCGTGTTGTGCTCTGATCCAATGTTGTTGCCAATTTCGAGTTTGTGACCCGTTCCCTCTGAATGTCTAGTGACTAGTAGCAGCCAAGCTCGAAACTGCAAAAGATGGAAGTTATTCAAAGATCCACATCGACATCGAGTCTGAGGAACGAACCACATGAAACCAACCCTGGCGCTTTCTGCTTCCTATCTGAAGACCGATCCCATCAAAGCCGAATCCCTCCGGAACCAAGATCTTCGGTCCGAAACATGCGACCCTAAGCCCCTATTTTTTGTAACATGATATTTAATTTTTGCATATTAAAACATTCATACTCTGTCACATCCCAAGATTTTCCAAATCTTGTAATGTGAAAAATAAATGAATAAAATAAAACTTTGTTTGATTCTCAGAGTGAGAAGAAACTTTTTGAAGCCAATTGGAAATCTTCAAACCAATTTGGATCAAATAAAATCCTAAAGAGATTTAAAAAGGTAAACATTTGATAAAGGAAAATAAAATATTTTGGAATTACTATTTTGGATCTTTTAAATAAAAGGATTTGGCTTTCAAAAGAAAAGATGGATTTATAAATAAGGATTATTTTATAGAGCCAAATTAAACCTTGGCCAAGCTTTTGAAATAAAACATTTTGTTTTGATAAAAATAGTAAAGGTTTATTTAAAATAAATTAATAAGGATTTAATATCCAAGTTTTATAAATAAAGGTTTTACTATTTTAATTAACCATCAAAACTTATTTATTTATTTCAAATAAGTTTTCCAAGTATTTTATATTCCCAAATAAAACCTACTGATTTGGTTTTGAAAATAAATAGATTTCAAAAGGAGTATTTCAATAAAACAAACCCTATTTGATTTAATAACAATGGTCTATTTATTTAATTAGTAATGGATCCTAAAATAAAATTATTATTTTGGTTTTGAAATTTTGGTTTATGTTACTGAACAGAACCAATTTCAAAGTTTCAAAGTTTGGTGATTGTTTGAATTGATTTGAGTATTGTTTGTTTGTTTGAATTTCAAAACAGAAATTAGATTTGGAAAAAGAAGAAGGTTTCAGGAAGAAAAAAAATGGAATCTGGACACAGCCCATTTGCCAAGCCCAAGAAGCCCAGAACCAGCCCAGCTTCCCCTCCCCGAAGAAAACGTTTCGTACTCAGTATCTAACCCGAACAGACGCTGACTGGTGGCCCTCTTCTCCCTCTCGTTCCTCGCTGACAGCAGGGACCCACGCAACCAGCTCACTCCTCTTCTTCCTCGCGACGACCACGCCGGCCGTTTCTGCCGTTGATGTCGCGGCTTCAATTCGCCATAATGCCGTGCCTTAACCGCGCTGCGACCACGCACGATAAATCGTCTGCGTCTTCTCCTCCTTTCCCCTCTGTCGCCATACCCAACACGCCACCAGGCTACACAAATTTCGCTAGAGACCACCCTCTGCTCCGACGAGGTCCAGTCCCAATTCCGGGGACCTGACGCCGCACCTTGCCTCACCAACCATGCACAGACATTCTCCACCTCTGGGCGCACCTGCCAGTACCTTCCATTCAACAGCGGGCGCCCCAGAACGCCGTCTTCGACAAGCTCCGAGCGCCGCCGCGTCTGTCTTCTTCTCCGGCGCAGTCTCCTGGTAAGTCCAAACCACCTCGCTCCATCTCGTTCATGCACACGTCATATCCTTGATCGTACGCGTCTAACCATGCTTCTTGTTTGCCCTCCCGTGACCCGTAGCACCATCCTCGACCTCGACCGCGTGCAACCGTCGCCAGACCTAACTCCGGCGAGGAATTCCTCCTGTCCTCGTGCGCCCCTTGCCCAGACGACTCCAAGTTGAGCTTCGGCGTCGCCCTGCGATCATTGTAAGCATCTCCCCACCTTCCCTTGCTTCCTGCTTCGCCAGCACAGCCACCATCTGACCGCACCACCGCTCGCCGTTGACCTTGCGCCGCCAGTTCTTGGCCAGGCATTAGCAGCCGTTCGATTTAGATCGGAGAAACGAGATTAGATCACTTAACTTCGAAAGGGTACGCAGCCAGTGCCATGCGATGCAACTTGATCTAACGGCCTGCAGCACGCGATCCACCCGAACCGGTACCAGCGAATAGGAAAGCGACGCGTGGCCAGTATTAGATTTAAAAACAGATTTGAATTTGATTTAGATGCAGATTTGAAACTTCTATAACTTTTGATCCACACGTCCAAAAATTACAAACTTTATATCGTTGGAATCAGTGGAACAAACCCTAGCCAACCATGTAATTTGTTTAGCAAATAGTATCTATTAGACTGGCTAGTTTTTGCAGAAACAATTGTATGCTTGTTTAGATTAGAAAAATGATTCAAAAATGTTTTTGAGGTTAAAACCTTAACAAATTGATTTGTGGTGAACTCACTGACCCTAGGAACCAACCCATGGTTTTGAAAATGGATTTGGTAAAGTTTAGGATGGATTAATTGGATTAGGCCATTTCTAGCCAAATAAAAATAATGGTTTTGTTATGAAAATGTTTTTGGAGTAAAAACTTTGGGAAAATGTTTTGGATCAAACCTACTGACCCTAAACACCAAGTTTTGAGAGACAACAACTTATTTGGTGAACAACCTAAAGTTGTTGCCTTGATAAAAATATTTTCCACCACATAAAATGATGAATGGATTTAAAAATGGTTTTTGGACAAAACCCTTTTGCAAATGACTTTGCCACTTTGGAAAATGACCATTTTGAACCTTACAAAGTTTAGAAGCCTAGTGGAGACCATATTTGCAAATAGAACCATCTCTTGCATGCTTACATGCATGACTTAGATCCCATTGTTTTGTGTGTGTGAATTGTTGATTGATTATTGGTTTGGAATGCTAGTTGATATTGTGTTTGCTTGATTGATTGTAGTGAAGTTAGAAAAGTGTGAGACTAGCAAGATCAAGGAGTGAACCACCATTCCCTACCAAAAAGGCAAGTGACACTATCATCTAAAGTCCTACTATTTTCATTATACTTAGTGGATTTTGAAACATGCATGAAAAGAATTTCTATACTTATGCTATGCTAAATCCTAATAGGATACCCTATACATTCCTTAGTGAAAACAATGTAGTTGTTACATGCTTAGCCATGCTATATTTTGAAAAGAGATACATGTTGAGATTTTTATGAAGTTGAGAAAAGGACTTGTGTTTTTATATAATAAAACAAGGACTTAATGAACCACCTGGGTGGCCAAGGATACTTTGAGTATTGGAGAAGGTGGCAACAAAAGGAACCATGTATATGGCAATCTCTTTGTGTTGTGCTCCAAAGGAAACCACCCATGAAACTTAGAGATTGAACATGTTTCTCCAATTGTGGCTTTCGTGTGCAACCACATGCTATTATGGCTCTGGCTTAGTCAACCACATTGGGAAGACCCATGCATTGTCTTCAGGCTACTGGACATGAGGACCTGGAATCATACATGGGTACTTGAAGACAAGCTAGCAATGGTGTATGGGAGGACCCTCTGGAAAGACTTCCTCACATTCTCAATCTACCAGTACTCCATCTTGGTGAGCACTAATCCAGTGGCCACTGGTGGCAAAAGGATGGGATTGTGACATGTGGGTAAAGTGTACTCCTTCTGCAGAAGATAATAAAATCTAAGTACTTAGCCGTGTCCCCGGTTATGGACAATACTGAGCAACTAAAGTTTGAAACTATGGGAAATCTCGACTTCAAATTTCTAAAAGAAAACTTTATAAAACTTGATGTACTTGGGGGTACCAAGGAACTCAAGAGATTTTGATGAAGACATGAATACTTGGGGTTACCAAGGAACTCATGAGATTTGATAAAACTTGGTGCACTTGGGGATACCAAGTAGCTCAAGGGATTTTTGACAAGAACTTGAACACATGAGTTTCTACCATGGAGTTCAAGGATTTTGAAAAGGAGATTTGACAAAGGACCAAAACCATTTTTAAAAGATAGGATAAATTTTGCTTTATGCAAATGAGCCTAAAACTCTACTCAGCCAAATATGCATGTAATGATAGGATCCACTTATATTTAACATAGTAGTGAAAATTGCCAATACAATTCAAATGTATTGACCCTTGTGGCTGTAACTTGTAATGTTGCAGGATTGATTGATTTTAGTGAATATTGATTGATTAGGATTACAAAATCTACAACCAACATCTGCCTGTGGCACTTTGAAGATGAAGGACCCCATGACTATAGTTATTCCGCTGCAATGTAATGAAATAGCCAAATGAGCTATGTATGATGTAATAAAATTATGTTATTCATGGTTATAAAGTTAATTGTGACCTTTGTTTCTTGATATTACATCTTAACTGTGGATGCTAGCTATTGATCCAGGGACTAGCATTGTAAACACAAGGGACTCCACCTTATATTGTTAAAGGTTGGGACACTCCCTCTACAGATGGTATCAGAGCATTGTGTTGCCTGTAGGATTTGTAAACCCTTGGATTAGACAAAAACCCTTAGAAAATAGGAGTTGTACTTATTCCAAAGCTTTTTTACAAAAACACTTGTAAACTCTTTCCTCAACCATTTTGGTTTCAACTCTACTTCTCTTCTATTTCAACTTGATGGAAAAACCTACCCCATGGCCAAAGACTTCACCATGTGCAAAGGACTCCATCAACTCTAATGACTTCAACTTCTTCAACTCTAATGACTTCAACTTCTTCAACTCTAATGACTTCAACATCTTCAGCATATTCACCAAGGACTTCCAACTGGGAAACCACTAAGGACTACAAGTGAAACAAGGAAATCTTGCTCAAGATTTAGAGACTGAGGGAATGCAAAAGTTAGAAGGAACCTACATCATTTGAAGTCTTGTGACCAAGAATTTCTCCTAAGGAAACCATGATCCCAAGTAAGAAGAATCAAGAAGGAAGGAAAGATCACAAGTGAACCATATAGATGGACCACCATATTTTAGTTAAGTCAAAACCACCAACTTATGTGGTGTAACAAAAATATTTTGTTGCCTAAGTATGTGCTTGAACTTTGTGTTTGAGTGAAATGTTTGGTTTGTGATTACATGCACATTGCTTGTGTGACTTGTGATGTGTGTGATTAGAATTATTTCCTTAGAAAATCTTTTGCCTATTATAATCTCCCTTCAACCCAAACAGATGACTACTCCAAGAGACTCCAACATCAAGGTTGATGACACCAACACCAACCAAGAGGACAGCATGAAAGAGCTCATAGCAACCCAGAACCAGTTGAACCAAGTGACAGCTCAGTTCATAGCCAACACCAGTGGAGAAGATCCAAAGCTATAAGGATTCTTGGAAACTCAAGGCCAACTGATGCTCAAAGTGACTGATCAAATGATCAAAATGGAAGAGGGCTATTCCAAAAGAGTTTGTGACAACAAGGATGACAGAAATATTATTCTAGATGGAGCCCCAGCTTGCATTATTTGTGGAGACAAGGATCATACTTCCAAGGAGCATGGAGATCAATGCCCCAATTGTGACGAGAAACATCCTGTTGGACAATGTCCCACCTCTCAAGCCACTTGTTATTTGTGTGAAGGAAACAACCATGTCCCTATCCAATGTCCTATCTATTCCATTGTGGAACAAAGGAAACAAGAAGGATCCAAGTCTACCAAGAAGGTTGATGACAAAGGAAAAGGATCACTTATACCTCCAAACAAAACAACCCAATTCAAAGGACAAAAGAAACCCAAGAAGCAAAAGAAGGACAAGAGCCATGTGCAATGTCATAAATGTAAGGAAATGGGACACTATTCGGGTGAATGCCCAGAGAACCCAAAGAATAAAGAGATTGGCCAAGTGGTGTGCAACAACTGCAAAGAGCTAGGCCACTATGTAGCAACTTGTCCACAAGAGCCACGTAAAGAACTCAAGGACATCAACTTTTTCAATTGCAAGAACCCAGGACATTATGCAAGCAACTGTCCAGAAAAGATGAAGAACAAGTTGAACAAGCCTATGGAGAAACTCAACCTTGGCCCATGAGTCAAGTGTGGAAACCAAGGACACGATGCAAATGTTTGCTTAGAGAAGTTTCCCCAGGATCCCAAGAAGGCCAATATGTAATTTTCGTTTGAAAATTTTTAAGGGTGGTAGTAACCTAGTTGTTTTGAGCCTACTTGTAACCCTAGCCTTCCCAAATCTCGGGACGAGATTTATTTTAAGGGTGGTAGCCTGTCACATCCCAAGATTTTCCAAATCTTGTAATGTGAAAAATAAATGAATAAAATAAAACTTTGTTTGATTCTCAGAGTGAGAAGAAACTTTTTGAAGCCAATTGGAAATCTTCAAACCAATTTGGATCAAATAAAATCCTAAAGAGATTTAAAAAGGTAAACATTTGATAAAGGAAAATAAAATATTTTGGAATTACTATTTTGGATCTTTTAAATAAAAGGATTTGGCTTTCAAAAGAAAAGATGGATTTATAAATAAGGATTATTTTATAGAGCCAAATTAAACCTTGGCCAAACTTTTGAAATAAAACATTTAGTTTTGATAAAAATAGTAAAGGTTTATTTAAAATAAATTAATAAGGATTTAATATCCAAGTTTTATAAATAAAGGTTTTACTATTTTAATTAACCATCAAAACTTATTTATTTATTTCAAATAAGTTTTCCAAGTATTTTATATTCCCAAATAAAACCTACTGATTTGGTTTTGAAAATAAATAGATTTCAAAAGGAGTATTTCAATAAAACAAACCCTATTTGATTTAATAAAAATGG
The DNA here is from genome assembly GCA_916181665.1 of Avena sativa. Classification (NCBI taxonomy): domain Eukaryota; kingdom Viridiplantae; phylum Streptophyta; class Magnoliopsida; order Poales; family Poaceae; genus Avena; species Avena sativa. The sequence goes on from OV702281.1 coordinate 182,838,452, forward strand.
TCTATTTATTTAATTAGTAATGGACCCTAAAATAAAATTATTATTTTGGTTTTGAAATTTTGGTTTATGTTACTGAACAGAACCAATTTCAAAGTTTCAAAGTTTGGTGATTGTTTGAATTGATTTGAGTATTGTTTGTTTGTTTGAATTTCAAAACAGAAATTAGATTTGGAAAAATAAAAAGGTTTCAGGAAGAAAAAAAAATGGAATCTGGACACAGCCCATTTGCCAAGCCCAAGAAGCCCAGAACCAGCCCAGCTTCCCCTCCCCGAAGAAAACATTTCGTACTCAGTATCTAACCCGAACAGACGCTGACTGGTGGCCCTCTTCCCCCTCTCGTTCCTCGCTGACAGCAGGGACCCACGCAACCAGCTCACTCCTCTTCTTCCTCGCGACGACCACGCCGGCCGTTTCTGCCGTTGATGTCGCGGCTTCAATATGCCATAATGCCGTGCCTTAACCGCGCTGCGACCACGCATGATAAATCGCCTGCGTCTTCTCCTCCTTTCCCCTCTGTCGCCATACCCAACACGCCACCAGGCTACACAAATTTCGCCAGAGACCACCCTCTGCTCCGACGAGGTCCAGTGCCAATTCCGGCGACCTGACGCCGCCCCTTGCCTCACCAACCACGCACACACATTCTCCACCTCCTGGCGCACCTGCCAGTACCTTCCATTCAACCGCGGGCGCCCCAGAACGCCGTCTTCGACAAGCTCCGAGCGCCGCCGCGTCTGTATTCTTCTCCGGCGCAGTCTCCTGGTAAGTCCAGACCACCTCGCTCCATCTCGTTCACGCACACGTCATCTCCTTGATCGTACGCGTCTAACCATGCTTCTTGTTTGCCCTCCCGTGACCCGTAGCATCGTTCTCGACCTCGACTGCGTGCAACCGTCGCCAGACCTAACTCCGGCGAGGAATTCCTCCTGTCCTCGTGCGCCCCTTGCCCAGACGACTCCAAGTTGAGCTTCGGCGTCGCCCTGCGATCTTTGTAAGCATCTCCCCACCTTCCCTTGCTTCCTGCTTCGCCAGCGCCGCCACCATCTGACTGCACCGCCGCTCGCCGTTGACTTTGCGCCGCCAGTTCTTGGCCAGGCATTAGCAGCCGTTCGATTTAGATCGGAGAAACGAGATTAGATCACTTAACTTTGAAAGGGTACGCAGCCAGTACTGTGCGATGCAACTTGATCTAACGGCCTGCAGCACACGATCCACCCGAACCGGTACCAGCGAATAGGAAAGCGACGCGTGGCCATTATTAGATTTAAAAACAGATTTGAATCTGATTTAGATGCAGATTTGGAACTTCTATAACTTTTGATCCACACGTCCAAAAATTACAAACTTTATATCGTTGGAATCAGTGGAACAAACCCTAGCCAACCATGGAATTTGTTTAGCAAATAGTATCTATTAGTCTGGTTGTTTTTGCAGAAACAATTGTATGCTTGTTTAGATTAGAAAAATGATTCAAAAATGTTTTTGAGGTTAAAACCTTTACAAATTGATTTGTGGTGAACTCACTGACTCTAGGAACCAACCCATGGTTTTGAAAATGGATTTGGTAAAGTTTAGGATGGATTAATTGGATTAGGCCATTTCTAGCCAAATAAAAATAATGGTTTTGTTATGAAAATGTTTTTGGAGTAAAAACTTTGGGAAAATGTTTTGGATCAAACCTACTGACCCTAAACACCAAGTTTTGAGATACAACAACTTATTTGGTGAACAACCTAAAGTTTTTGCCTTGATAAAATATTTTCCACCACATAAAATGATGAATGGATTTAAAAATGGTTTTTGGACAAAACCCTTTTGCAAATGACTTTGCCACTTTGGAAAATGACTATTTTGAACCTTACAAAGTTTAGAAGCCTAGTGGAGACCATCTTTGCAAATAGAACCATCTCTTGCATGCTTACATGCATGACTTAGATCCCATTGTTTTGTGTGTGTGAATTGTTGATTGATTATTGGTTTGTAATGCTAGTTGATATTGTGTTTGCTTGATTGATTGTAGTGAAGTTAGAAAAGTGTGAGACTAGCAAGATCAAGGAGTGAACCACCATTCCCTACCAAAAAGGCAAGTGACACTATCATCTAAAGTCCTACTATTTTCATTATACTTAGTGGATTTTGAAACATGCATGAAAAGAATTTCTATACTTATGCTATGCTAAATCCTAATAGGATACCCTATACATTCCTTAGTGAAAACAATGTAGTTGTTACATGCTTAGCCATGCTATATTTTGAAAAGAGATACATGTTGAGATTTTTATGAAGTTGAGAAAAGGACTTGTGTATTATATAATAAAACAAGGACTCAATGAACCACCTGGGTGGCCAAGGATACTTTGAGTATTGGAGAAGGTGGCAACAAAAGGAACCATGTCTATGGCAATCTCTTTGTGTTGTGCTCCAAAGGAAACCACCCAGGAAACTTAGAGATTGAACATGTTTCTCCAATTGTGGCTTTCGTGTGCAACCACATGCTATTATGGCTCTGGCTTAGTCAACTACATTGGGAAGACCCATGCATTGTCTTCAGGATACTGGACATGAGGACCTGGAATCCTACATGGGTACTTGAAGACAAGCTAGCAATGGTGTATGGGAGGACCCTCTGGAAAGACTTCCTCACATTCTCAATCTACCAGTACTCCATCTTGGTGAGCACTAATCCAGTGGCCACTGGTGGCAAAAGGATGGGATTGTGACATGTGGGTAAAGTGTACTCCTTCTGCAGAAGATAATAAAATCTAAGTACTTAGCCGTGTCCCCGGTTATGGACAATACTGAGCAACTAAAGTTTGAAACTATGGGAAATCTCGACATTCAAATTTCTAAAAGAAAACTTTATAAAACTTGATGTACTTGGGGGTACCAAGGAACTCAAGAGATTTTGATGAAGACATGAATACTTGGGGTTACCAAGGAACTCATGAGATTTGATAAAACTTGGTGCACTTGGGGATACCAAGTAGCTCAAGGGATTTTTGACAAGTGATGGGGATATGCCTACTGGGGTATACCCAGCAAGGCGTTTCCGACTGGCCCGAGAGCTGGCGAGTGGGCCTGCAGAACGGCGAGTGGATTGGAGCCCAGCAAGGTACCGAGCGACTGGAAGCTGAAGGCCCAGGCGAGTAGATAGGCCCAGTCGGATTGGGTTAAACGACTATTAAAGCTGTAACCGAATCGGTTGAGATATGTAAAACCCTAGGGGAGGTGAGCCTATATAAACCTCCCTAAAGGGTGAGTAGAGATACGTTCCCTCATACACCCAAGCGACTCGCCGCCTAGCCGCCGAGCTCGCCCATTGTAACACCTCCATAATATAATATAGCAGGAGTAGGTCTTTACCCTCCGGGGGGCCGAACCTGGGTAAAACCCTGTGTCTTTGCCCTCATCTCGCACCGCAGATGGCTGGCCGCCCTTGCCCCTCGTTCTACTACTCGCTGCCGATTGCAGCATCTGTCGTGACCATTCCCATGACAGTGGCGCCCACCGTGGGGCCTGGCCGGTCTGGCCGGTGTTCTGCGGCGAGATCCAATCTGCCCATCAACGAGACGGTCGCCACCGGCCGCATGATAGCGATCGGCGAGATGCTCCAGATCTTGCCGAGCAGCTACGTCCCGGCGGCGCGACCCGTCACGCACAGCGTGATCCTGCCAATCGGCACGATTAGCCTCTTCGTCGGCCTCACCGACGTCATCGTCTCGGAGGACTCGGCTCGCATCCGCGAGTCGCCGCCACGCGATCGGCTCTCCGAGAGCCAGATCCGCACGATCCACCGCCTCGCCTCTGAGTACAACTCGGCCCACAGCAACGTGGCCGGGAATTCAGCGGCCGCAGAAGATGCGGCCCTCACCGACGACGCCGACTCGGCGACCCCGGCGTCACTCGCCGGATCCATCACCGCGGCCTCGTCCGCGGGCTCCATCGCCCAGGTCTCCAACGCGGGAGACTTCGAGGACCCCTCCATCCTCGGGATCTTCGAATTTGACTCCGGGTCAGAGAACTCCGCCGACCTCCGCGACGGAACCGGTCGCCACGCCGCGGCCTACATGGCCACCGGCGCCGATCCGCCGGAGGATCCTTTCTCCACCCCAATCCCTCCTAACGCCACGGCAACGGAGGTCGAGGAACTCCTCCTGAAACTGGCAGAGGCGGTACGCAAGGAGCAAGCCGAGCGCGAAAAATTTCGCCTCGAGCAGGTGACGGCGCAGGAGCTGTCACGCTACCACCAGCAGCGGATCAGGTCACGCCTGAACCCCACCGTTCAAGGGCGTGCCCTGAACTTCGACGAAGAAAACGACCCGGCCCGCGTGGCCGAGCGCGCGATCTGCGAGAACGCGCCACCAGGAGGAAGCGCCTGGCCACCGCCAGGATCAACGGCGATGGGCGCCCCACCTCCACCCAACCGCACCCCTCCCAGGGACCAGCCGCGGATAGTAGTCTCCTCACGGGAGAGAGACGCAAACGGCCTCCCACTGTTCTCCACCCCGATGGACAACCTCGTGGCAGGCCGAGCAACAACCGACAGCATCACGGCCACCGGCGACGGCGCCCTACAGATCCAACACGTCAGGGCCCTGCTCGCGAAGGCCGTCGAGCAGCAAAAAGCGGGCGCCGACTCGCAAGGTCGAGTATACTCGCGTTCCTCGGGAAGCAGAGCGGCCTCCAGCGGCCGCCCAGCGGCGGCAAACACCCTCAACTGCCCGCCACCAGAGCCACTGCAGCTCCAACACCGACCCACGAACGCGGCACTCTCCACCAACGACCCCAGGCCGGCGACCAACTTCGTCGCCGCTAACGGGCAACCCATCGACGCCCGCACCCACATCATCAACAACCAAAGCTGGCACGCACGCCAGCCCGACGACTTGCGGCACACCCTAACTAATCGCCGCGACGGCGAGCCCATGGGGTCGCTCAGTCGACTCGGGCCCAAGTGCTTCAGACCAATGATCCGAGGCGAGAAGTACCCGCCAAACTTCAAGGCGCCAAAGGAGATAGAAAAATACGACTCCTCGTACGACCCCGCCGTCTGGCTCGACACATACCTCATGGCAATGGGGATCGCGGGTCACACTGACCTACTCGCCGCCCGTTACCTCCCCCTGATGATGGAGGGGACGTGCAGGCAGTGGATCAACACTCTCCCCCAGGACAGTATCGATTCCTGGGAGGAAATGCGCGACGCCTTCATCAGGCACTTCGAGTGCTCCTACACCCGCGCCACCACTATTGAGGACCTGGAACGGTGCGTCCAGGGACCCCGCGAGTCGACCCGCAACTGGGTCCAACGGTGGCAAGAGCTTTGGTACAACGCGGTCGGCATCCACCCGGACACCGTGATCCATTGCTTCAAGACCTCGTGCCGCTACGAGCCTCTAGTCGCCAAGCTCAAACGACACTCCCGCACACTCGACAACATCCCCGACCTCCTCGAGATCGCCAAACGGTATGCCGAGGAAGATCCAAACCAGGAAACTGACGACGAGTCAGGAGGGCAACGCCGCACGAGCGGCAACGACGGCGGACGCCGAACCGACCTACGCTACAGCGGCACTCGCCTCACTGGCAAGCGCCGCAGTGACGGGCGAGCCGACTTCGTCGCCAACGCCAGGCACGCGCAGCGCGAGCCCAAGAGCTACCGCCGCGACGGAGGGCAAAGCCGCGATGGCGGCAACTACAAGAACAAGCCAAGGTTCGATCCCGCGGCCCTCCTTAACCAACCATGTGCGTTCCATAGCAGGGAAGGGAAGCCCGCAACGCACACCACCGCCGACTGCCACACCCTCAGGGAAATCGAGAAGGCACGGCAAGCGCGGGAGGACCCCGACAACAACCCGCCAAATGGCGGAAAATTCGGCAAAGTAGCCGGCTCGCTCCACACCTTCACAGGCTTCAACACGAAGCGCGAGAAGAAGGTCATCACCCGCGCCGTCGCTGTCAATGCGGTGGCCCAAATAGACGTCCCCCAGTTCCTGAACTGGTCGGAACAGCCCATCACCTGGAGCCGGCAAGATCACTCGCCGCGCATCGAGTACCCAGGATGAGTCGCCTTGGTGGTTAAGCCCAAGGTTGGCGACTACTGGCTCCCCAAGACACTGATGGACGGCGGTAGTTCCATCGACATCCTCTACCTCGACACCTTCAGGCGGCTGCGGCTCCCGCAGTCGATGATCGAGACGACCCACACCACGTTCCACGGCATCGTCCCCGGTCGTAAGGCGTACCCGATCGGCAAGGTCACGCTGCCAGTCACTTTCGGCACACCGGCAAACTTCCGCACCGAGCGGATCGTCTTCGAACTGGTGCCCTTCGACAGCCCTTACCACTGCGTCCTAGGGCGCCAGGCGTTCGCTAAATTCATGGCAGCGCCCCACTACGCGTACAACGTGATGAAGCTCCCCGGGCCGTGCGGCGTCATCACCATCAACGGCGACCCCGACATGGCCGCCGAGTGCGAGGCCAAAGGAGCCGAGCTCGCCGACGCCGTCATCGCGGCAGAGACTAATCACGCCGACGAGCTCGCCAAATACGCGAGCGGGGTCAACAATGATGACCCCAAAATACTCAAGAAGCTCAACTCAGAGGGCGCAAACACCTCAACCTTTGAGGCAACGACGCACACTCGCACCGTCGAGCTGGTCCCAGGCGACTCCAGCCAGACGGTGACGATCGGGACAGGCATGAGCCCAGCATAGGAAGGCGCGCTCATCGAGTTCCTCCGTGAGAACAGGGACATCTTCGCATGGAAACCCTCCGACATGCCCGGTGTCCCTAGGGAGCTCGCTGAGCACAAGCTGAACGCCGACCCCAAAGTGCGACCCGTCAAGCAGTCGCTACGGCCCTTCAATGAAGAACGCCGTCGAGCAATCGCCGAGGAAGTGCAGCGTCTACTCGCTGCCGGCTTCATCCGGCCAATCAAGTACTCCAAGTGGCTGGCAAACCCAGTCCTGGTCGAGAAGAAAAACGGGACCTGGAGAATGTGTATCGACTACACAAACCTGAACAGCGCCTGCCCAAAGGAGCAGTTCGTCCTCCCGCGGATCGACCAGATAATCGATTCAACCGCGGGTTCGGAGTCGCTATGTTTCCTCGACGCCTACTCTGGGTACAACCAGATCAAAATGGCTGTCGAAGACGAGGAGAAGACGGCGTTCATCACGCCATTCGGAGCCTTCTGCTACACCGCCATGACCTTCGGCCTCAAGAACGCCGGGGCGACCTACCAGCGATGCATGCAAGAATGCCTCGCGAGCCAAATTGGCCGCAACATCCACGTCTACATCGACGACGTGGTCGTGAAGTCCGCTCGCCAAGGCGACCTACTCGCCGACCTGGCGGAAACCTTCGCCAACCTGCGAAGGTACAAGATAAAGCTCAACCCAGGCAAGTGCACCTTCGGTGTACCCGCCGGACAACTACTGGGGTACGTCGTCTCCAAATGAGGGATCGAGGCGAACCCAACAAAGATCGACACGATCGCCTGGCTCGGCAAACCCGAGTGCCTGTGCGACGTCTAGAAGCTGGCCGGGCGAGTAGCGGCTCTCAGTCGCTTCATCCCCCGCCTGGGCGAAAAGGCGATGCCCCTATACCGCTTGATGCGCAAGAACCCCACCTTCCAGTGGGACAAGGAGGCGGACGACGCGCTCCGCGACCTCAAAAAGGTGCTACTCGCCGCACCACTACTCGCCGCCCCCGCCGACAAAGAACCCATGCTGGTTTACGTCGCGGCGTCCGAGCGCGTCGTCAGCACCGTGATGGTCGTCGAACGACCAGAGGAAGGAAAGGAGCGCCCGGTTCAGCGGCCGGTGTACTACATCAGCGAGGTCCTCACCGATTCGCGCCAGCGGTACCCACAGTACCAAAAGCTAGTATACGCGGTCTTCAGGGCTCAGCGGCGCCTGCCGCACTACTTCCAGGAGCACCCGATCACGGTCGTTTCCTCAGCGCCACTGCAAGACATCATCCGCAATCGCGAGGCGACCGGGCGGGTCGCCAAGTGGGCCGTCGAGATCGGCGTCCACAACATAAAATACGAGCCACGAAAGGCGATTAAGTCGCAGGAGCTGGCAGACTTCATCGCCGACTGGGAGGAGGCCCAGCAGCTAGAGAAGCTGCCGTACCTCCATTACTGGAGCCTGCACTTCGACGGCTCCAAGAACGCGGACGGTGCAGGAGCAGGGATAGTGTTGACTTCACCAAAGGGCGACAAGCTCCGCTACATCCTCTGCCTCGACTTCACGCCCTGCACCAACAACATGGCTGAATACGAGGCCCTACTCCACGGCATGCGAGCCTCCAAGGAGATGAACGTCAATCGCCTCCGCTGCTACGGAGATTCCGACCTCGTCGCGGGGCAAGTCGCCGGCACCTGCGACGCCGTCTCCCCTACCATGGCGGCGTACCGCCAAGCGGTGGACAAGTTGGGCGGCCACTTCACCGGCTACTCTGTCGAGTGGATCGACAGGTGGAAAAACGAGGAGGCCGACGCCCTCTCTCGCATCGGGTCGGCTCGAATCGCACCACCCGCCGGCGTGTTCCTCGACACAATCTCCAAACCATCAGTCTCTCCCCCGAGGGAGATCGACATCGGAGTCCCACTCCAACCAGAGGCAGCCTTGGTCGCACTCGTCACCGAGCCAGACGATTGGACCAAGCCCTACATCGCCTACCTGGAAGCCGGCACCCTGCCAGCAGACGAGACAGACGCTCGAATGATCGCTCGTCGATGCAAGTCCTACACCATCATCGACGGCGAGCTACACAAGCGCAGCGTCACCGGCATGTTCCAACGCTGCGTCCAACCAGCTGAAGGACGCAAAATCCTCCACGACATTCACTCAGGTGACTGCGGCCACCACGCCGCCGCTCGCTCCCTGGTCGCCAAGGCTATGCGACATGGCTTCTACTGGCCCACCGCACACGCCGACGCTGTCGACATCGTCCAGCGATGCGCCGGGTGCCAGAAGTACGCCAATCAGACGCACGTACCGAGCTCGGCGCTCAAAACAATCCCCAATACCTGGCCATTCGCCGTATGGGGCATGGACATGGTAGGCCCCTTCAAGAAAGCCCCCTCCGGCTACACCCACCTGCTAGTCGCCGTCGACAAATTCACTAAGTGGGTGGAGGCCAAGCCAGTCCGGAAATGCGACGGGAAGACCGCCACTAAATTCCTACGCGAGCTCATATGTCGCTACGGGTTCCCAAACAGCATCATCACGGACAACGGCACCAACTTCGCCAAGGGAGCCATGGCCGAATTCTGCGAAGAGCACCACATCCGGCTCGACCTCGCGTCAGTCGCCCACCCAGAATCCAACGGCCAGGCGGAATGGGCCAACCAAAGCATCCTCCACGGCCTGAAGCCGCGACTCCAAGTACCACTCGAGCGCACCGCCGGGTGCTGGGTCGAGGAGTTGCCCTCCGTCATCTGGGGAATCCGTACCTCGGTTAACAGATCGACGGGATTCACTCCCTTCTTCATGGTCTACGGCGCCGAAGCAGTCATGCCCACCGACCTCGAACATGACTCGCCGCGAGTCGTCCATTATACGGAGGCTGCAAACGAGTTGGCCCGCCAAGATGGGGTCGACCAGCTCGACGAAGCACGCGACCTCGCTCGGTCATGCACCGCCATCTACCAGCAAGGACTCCGCCGCTACCAAAGCCGGCGGGTGAAAGCTCGCACCTTCCAGGAAGGCGACCTGGTGTTACGCCTCATCCAGGACAAGAGGGGCATGCACAAGCTTTCCCCTCCGTGGGAAGGCCCATGCGCTATCGGGCGCGTACTCGGCAACGACGCCTACTACCTCATCGACGTCCGCGGGGACGGCGAGCTCGACTTCAAGCGACCATGGAATGTAAACCTCCTCCGGAAGTTCTACTCCTAGAACCCCACACATGTACTCTCCAGTCGCTATGAAATAAAAGAAACGGTTACCGCAAATTGCGCCTACTCTCCATGACTTGTGCCACTCGCACTCGTAATAACAGCGGTATACTAAAATGCAGAAGTCAACCTTTGGTACAGCGATCGGCACGGCTAAGTAGTGCGGTGTAAGAGCACTGAATCACTTCAGGTCTTGCATCGTCCACGAAAAACGCCAACCCGGAGCCCCATTGGAGTCGCCTAGCTCGACTGGTTTTACGAGCCAAGACAACTGCCCTCGCTTCTCACAGCGACCTTGGTCCTCCGCATCCTCGGCATAGCGACTCTAACGGCTAAGTACCACGCTCGGGGACTAAATACCAGTTCGTCGCGAGCGGTCAGGGAAAACGCCAAGTAAGAGAGCATGCCCAGGACTCGCCACGCGACTGACCCCACGGGCCAGGCAGGAGTGACGCGCTCACACCAACGCGCTAAGTCCTCAACCACCCTCGAGTCGCGCCTAGAACTACCAAGTACCACGCTCGAGGACTCGGCCACCCGACTTCGTTCGCGTACGGGAAAATGGTAAAGTACAGAGCACTCAAGGGAGTCGCCTTGCGACTGGCTCTCCGAGCTCGGGCGAGTCGACCAAAGCAACAAAACACATGATAACAACACACACATCATATACGAGGTAAACCCCACAAAAGGGCGGACGCGCTCGGGGACTCGTCCAAAATCAATCCAAAGCACACAAACAAATACCAAAATAGACACGACGTCCCATTCAATCGCATATTGCATTGTCTTATGTTACAAATTATGCCCGCGTGGCAGAACTGCTGCTAACGCTTCAAGGCAAACTACCCTACTCTGCAGGCTTCGATGACGACTCGCCAGCATCCCGGCGATTACGGATGAACGCGGTGTACGTGTTTGATGGATACGTCGTCAGTTCACCCGCCATCGCCGTGCGAAAAGGCTGCTCGACCTTGAAGTCACGATGCGGCGGCTCGGGGTCGTTCGGCGCGACGACCGTCTCCTGGTATGGAAGGAGGTCGCCCATCGCCCAAACACGCTCCGAGTACGTGGCGGCACGCTCTTGCAACTTGAGAACCTCGGACAACTCCACCGCGCCAGTTGACGATGGGTACCCACTCGTCACATCGTCGATGTCGAAGTCTTCGGGGAAGTGAGAGAGTCCAAGGCTCAGGGCCGTCGATGCTCCACGCCGAAACGCCGATCGCGTCATAAATTCAACGACCGCGGGTGCCTTCTCCAAGTACTTCCACACCTCAACGAGGTCGCTGGGAATCACCTCCGTGGGTGATATTTCTTGGAGGTAGGCGCGGATGCAGGTCGCTGACAGCGTCGCCGAGTCGACGAGCATGCTTATGCACTGCCTTGCATCGAGCGAGCTCGCCTCTTCGTCGCTATCAATGATGCGACCTGCGAAGAAAAAGACAATGATGAGTATGATGGACACCACAAAAACCACAACTATAAGAAAGGGAGGAAGCACTCACCAAGCAGCGGGCGGGCGAGTCCCGTGATGAAGCACTGAAGCGACGTGTGGTCGTCCTGAAGCCCAGCAATAAGGACTTCCGACACCTTGCGATCCTCCTCTGCGGCCGCAATGGTGGCCTTAGCTCGCCCGTCCGCCAAGCTAGCTTCTTCTCTCGCCTCCCGCAGTTCGCGCTCGAGGTCGGCGATCCGTTGTTCAGCGGCACCCAGAGCAGACCGCGCCGCCAGCAACTCACCAGCGGGGACAAGCCCCTGGCGAGCTTGATCTGCCTTCGCAGCAACAGCCTGAAGACCTTTGTTCGCCTCCTGGACGATGGCCAGCTCCTTCTCCGCGCGCTGTTTCGCGGCCAATTGGTCCGCCGACTCAAGCTGCAGACCCTGTACATCACCGAAAAAGTCAGTTAAAACGAACTTCATAAGTGCCCACCCGCTGAAATTCAGCGAGTGCGCACTCGGGGACTGGCGTTCAAGAAATTCCTAAGTGCCCACCCGCTGAAATTCAGTGAGTGCGCACTCGGGGACTGGCGTTCAAGAAATTCCTAAGTGCCCACCCGCTGAAATTCAGCAAGTGCGCACTCGGGGACTGGCGATCAAGAAATTCCTAAGTGCCCACCCGCTGAAATTCAGCGAGTGCGCACTCGGGGACTGGCGATCAAGAAATTCCTAAGTGCCCACCCGCTGAAATTCAGCGAGTGCGCACTCGGGGACTGGCGTTCAAGAAATTCCTAAGTGCCCACCCGCTGAAATTCAGCGAGTGCGCACTCGGGGACTGGTGATCAAGAAATTCCTAAGTGCCCACCCGCTGAAATTCAGCGAGTGCGCACTCGGGGACTGGCAATCAAGAAATTCCCAAATGCCCACCCGCTGAAATTCAGCGAGTACGCACTCGGGGACTGGATACGAAAATAAAAGACGAGAAATTATAAGAATCACGCCGCTGCAAAACACCGACGTGATCCTCGGGGACTGGATGTACCTGGATGGCTGCGCCAAGCATGCCGTGGAGTTGGATCGCGTCCACGGACGCGAGTAATGCAGGCGTGTGCCCACGACGCTGGTCGACTTCAGCATCGGCGGTCCCAGGAGCGTGGCTCGAGGGCGCAACCCCACTCGCCATGGCCGCCTTGGTCACGAAGCGGGGGAAGGTAGCGATGGAGGCACCCGCTCCAAGGGAGGTCGCCTCCGCAGCGGGTTCCTTCGTAGACGCGGCTGCTTCCACCGCGGGCTCGGCCGGCGCGGCCGCCGTATCGTCGGAGATGGTGACGATGTCGTCGCCCTTGGCCTTCTTACTGCCATCCGCTGAGGCGACGACCTCGTACGCCTTCCTCTTGCGTGAAGGATCCTCCTCGCTAGCGGCGGAGGGCACCTTGGCCACGGTCGGATGGCCCATCCTTTTCACTCCGGTCCTGCGCATTAATCGAATCAACAAAGACAATTGAAATAGTTATGGAGAATAAGGAGGGGTGAGCACACTCACTTGGCGACTGGGATGAAACGTAGCCCCGTACGAAGGCCGGCCGGTTTTTCCAGTTCAGGGCCCAGTCGGCGACTGAGCCCCAGGTCCAGGACATCGCGTGCCCAAGACACGGACGGCTTCTTCGTCGTTGAGGCTGCAGCTGGCGCCTCTGGGACATCCTCGGCGGGAGCTCCCTCGTGAGTCGAAGCTGCTGCAGCTGGAGCCTTCTTGCGAGGTGAAGCCGCCGCAGCCGGAGCCTCCCTGCGAGGCGAAGTCGCCGCGGCCGAAGCCTCCCCCAGCCCAGAGACTGGGGCAATTGGTGGAGGCAATGAGGCCAGTGGCACCTCCATAGTCGCCGTGTCCAGCGCGGTTGTCGCTGGTGGCGCGCCGTCACCAGTGGGGCTGGGAGCATCGGAGCTGCTCGCCGAGTGTGGCGGTGAGGCCGTCTTCGACGGCTTTGTTTTCTTCTTCAGGGGGGCCCTGGCCTCCCTCTTCTTCTCCTTCTTCTTCGACGGAGTGGCTTGACGGCGCGAGGTGGTATCTGGGAGCTCGTCGTCATCGTCATGGCGCTCGAGGCTTCTGCTCGCTTCGATCTCGCGCTGACGTTGCCCGCGGGTCTTTCGGACCAGCGGGGCGACCTCTTCTTTGGACTCGTCCTCATCGTCTTCGTTGCCCCTCGCGGGTGGTGATTCGCCTACGTCCTGGGCGGATGGGCCCGGGCTTTCATCATCCGAAGGTGGGAGCCACCCTTCCACCACCTGGAATAGCTGCGATGAATACAAACAGGATCAGGATTACCGCGACTGCATACACTGTGACTGCGAACAAGGTAATGAAATTACCGTTGGAGCTGGACGCTTCGCGGTGTAGGGGGCGATCCCGGCCTGCGCATCCAGGTACACCGCCTAGGTAATCTTCTTCAATGCTGGGAGGTAATCTTCCAGCCTCCACTCGTCGAGGCAGGCCTTTGTCGAGTCCCCCCGGCCGGTGTATTGGTACATATAGTGGTCGCGCTGGGCGAGTGGAACAAGCCGCCGCCCAAGCCAGCAATTGTACAAATTTATCGTTTGGAGGCCCTTCTTCTTCAGACCACGGATGGTCTGGAGCATCTCGTCAACGACCATCCGTTGGTCGTCGGGGAGCTTGCCGACTTGGAGATGGCGCGGTTCCGAACGACTAGCGGAGTACCGCGGGATCGCCGCCTCGCCCTCTGGGGTCGCCTCGGTCACATAGAACCACGAATTTTTCCAGTCGCTCGCCGCCTTGGCGGGTAGCATCAGGTCAAAGAAGGAGGCTTTGGACTTGAGCTGGAACGTCAAGCCGCCCGCGGCTAGCATTGGGCCGCCTGCCTCCTCGCGGCTGATCCGTCCATGGAACAGATCTTGCCACAAGGGAAAGTAGGGCCGGCAGCCCAAGTAGCATTCGCAGAACGCCACGAAGATGGCGAGCTGCTCGATGCTGTGGGGACCCAGATCTGAAGGCTGGATCCCATAGTAGGCGCAAAAGCGCCGGAAGAACAAGGACGTGGGAAACCCTAGCCCGCGCTTGAGATGACTGGTGAAACAGACGAATTCCCTCTCTCGCGGGTTTGGGGTCGTTTCTCCGGCCGCGGGGATACGCCAACAGCCGGCTCGCAGGATCCCGGCCTCCTCGAAAGAGGCCAGCTGCGCCCTCGTGCACTTGGACCTACCCCATGGTTCGGTGGAAAGGGCCATGGCCGAGAGGTTGGTTGGAGATCGGAGGATTTCGGGTCAATTCGATCGCGGAGCAAAGGAAGGAAAATGCGCGCACTCGGAAAAAGTGGTGGGCAGTTGGCTCTACGATTGCCTGCCATTCCTCTTATATAGCGGGAGTTACCCGCCAAATCAGGAGGCCGTTACCGCGCGATGATTACGCCGAAAGTTACCATTGGATTACCCCAACGGCTAGTTTGACCACGCCTGACGGTCCAACTCCAGCCACTCGGCTCGCCAGGTCAATCACCATGACCGCGTCCCGCCGACTCGACTTTCCCAAGCCGCGACTTGGTTCACCGGATTTCCTCCTTTATACAGGAGCCCACCGACGATTCGACTGGATGCCTACTCTGAAGCCGTATACTCCGACTGCCAGCAGCCACATACGCCCAATCGACGACGGCCTCGGGGACTACTGATGGGGATATGCCTACTGGGGTATACCCAGCAAGGTGTTTCCGACTGGCCCGAGAGCTGGCGAGTGGGCCTGCAGAACGGCGAGTGGATTGGAGCCCAGCAAGGTACCGAGCGACTGGAAGCTGAAGGCCCAGGCGAGTAGATAGGCCCAGTCGGATTGGGTTAAACGACTATTAAAGCTGTAACCGAATCGGTTGAGATATGTAAAACCCTAGGGGAGGTGAGCCTATATAAACCTCCCTAAAGGGTGAGTAGAGATACATTCCCTCATACACCCAAGCGACTCGCCGCCTAGCCGCCGAGCTCTCCCATTGTAACACCTCCATAATATAATCTAGCAGGAGTAGGTCTTTACCCTCCGGGGGGCCGAACCTGGGTAAAACCCTGTGTCTTTGCCCTCATCTCGCACCGCAGATGGCTGGCCGCCCTTGCCCCTCGTTCTACTACTCGCTGCCGATTGCAGCATCTGCCGTGACCATTCCCACGACAACAAAAACTTGAACACTTGAGTTTCTACCAAGGAGTTCAAGGTATTTTGAAAAGGAGATTTGACAAAGGACCAAAACCATTTTAAAAAGATAGGATAAATTTTGCTTTATGCAAATGAGCCTAAAACTCTACTCAGCCAAATATGCATGTAATGATAGGATCCACTTATATTTAACATAGTAGTGAAACTTGCCAATACAATTCAAATGTATTGACCCTTGTGGCTGTAACTTGTAATGTTGCAGGATTGATTGATTTTAGTGAAGATTGATTGATTAGGATTACAAAATCTACAACCAACATCTGCCTGTGGCACTTTGAAGATGAAGGACCCCATGACTATAGTTATTCCGCTGCAATGTAATGAAATAGCCAAATGAGCTATGTATGATGTAATAAAATTATGTTATTCCTGGTTATAAAGTTAATTATGACCTTTATTTCTTGATATTACATCTTAACTGTGGATGCTAGCTATTGATCCAGGGACTAGCATTGTAAACACAGGGGACTCCACCTTATATTGTTAAAGGTTGGGACACTCCCTCTACATACTCGCATACATATTTATTTGTCTATGGGCACTTTGTCAATTCACCTAAATAAATATGGAGACCATATACAGGCGAATCTAGTCTAATGTTGGTCTCATTGAATTGTGTAGCTAACCGATGATATAATTTTTCTTGTTAATACAACATTAAATTGCGGGGTATCTAGACAACATAAACCACCTAATTAATTGTCGGGACCCGGTTCCGCTTAATATTGCCTAATTGCATCGCACCTTTGCCATGTCATACATCATGCATGCATCATGCCCGATCTTCTGCCGTAGTATTAAATAGTGCATCCGGTGTTTCTTCTAGTGCTTTGCTTCTTCACGGATTAGGCCGATGAGTTTATGTGAGAGTCGACCCGATTTTCGAATGAACCTTCGGCAATGTTTTCAGGCGAGCATTCTTCCCCTTCAACCTATTTTGCAGTTATAGTATTTACTTCTTCCAATTGATCTATTGCTATCCTTATTGTCGATGCTTTAGTACTGTCCCTTTATTTACCTGCTCCACTATATTTCCTTGGTTATCCTATTGTCTTGTTTGATTAGCTAGCTTTGCCCTTGCGAGTCGTAGGCGTGCAAGTATTGCTCTCATACAGGTGGAACATGATACTCGGATATGGTTGGTGATAAGATAATTAATCTGATGTTGTTGCTTATGGTTTCACCTAATGATAAGGCCCCGGCAAGGACCACCTTTGGGAACTTCTTGAGCCGACCTAGGACCCGTTCGTTCTACGATACCAGTTTTGAGTTAATCGCGCTAACCAAACGTGGGGGCCTATGGGCTCCCCCCCTCAACTACCGGCCCTATTCGTCTATCCAGAGGGTTACAAAATTGGTTTTCCATTTGGTGCATACGCATAATATGTCCTCGGACATGGTGAGTTTATATGTCTTTGGACTTGATATTTTGGTGGACTGCCATGGCTTGCATTGCATAAAATCGGGATATCGTGTCGGAGGTGGGATGGAGCTCTACAACTTATATTCTGATCATCGCCCGGCCGTAGACTCAAACGTTGTACCACTTGGAAAATCAACTGTATCTCTTGTGTGGGTAAAACACAGTAGGTGATGCCTCTGGATATGTGCGTAGTTAAGGGACAGTTCTTGTTGTGAGAATCGGATGGAAATGCGTAATATGTTGCATGAAGGGTTGAGCATGCATTTGGGTACAGTAGTGCACCCCTGTAGGGTAAATCTTTTTGAGAAGCTGTGTGTCCACGGTTATGGACGCCTCAGGAGTACAGTGTCATGATCACAGACAACACCACTAATGTTTCGCCTCTAGTAATATGATTGATAATTAGCCTTATCAACTAAACACCTGCTTAACTAAAATTGCAACTGTGTGCGTTCCGCAAGGGGACTTCCTCGACTGGTCTTCGAGGGGGAAATCTTCGGATGGGTTATGTTTGGTGTTACATATAGTTATCGTGTAGTGCTCTCTTACCTCGCTCTAATAGCCGAAGTTGTAGTGTGTCTCTATAAGTTAGATAGTGCAAGCTTTGTTGCCACTGATCCCACCATACCTATGTAGGCGAGGACTGCCGAATTCTAGTCTCGCCATGTACTGGCCTTAGTACTGACCGCTCTCTTTATGTTTTCCTTTGCCCTTTGTCGGCACCCTTTTGGCTTGACAGGTATGTGATTGACGACGTTAGCAAGGTTACCCTTCCGGCTTGGCCTGGGCAGGGTTTATGGACACCGTTTGGTTATTCTTCAGGACTCTTACTCCCATTTGGATCTTGTCTGTACTAGGATACTAGTTGGCTTTCTTTATAATTTGTATCATTTGTATTCTTGACTCGTCGAGTCGTTGTTGTAGATATAAGTTCTTGTGGACTCTGTTGTAAACTACTATGATGTAACTACTTGTAATCAAATCCCACCCACACGAAAGTGTCTGGTGGGCATCTTTGAATCGCTTCTATGCGGGTTTTGGCGGGAAATGCTGAGATCTGCATATACCAGATTTGGGGGCGTTACACCCGGATCCTTGTGTTGATGTGGTTCCGGTGTTCACTATAGTAAAATTGTGTTGTTGATAGAAGGTGTGTTGATATTGACCTGGTTGTTCGAAGCTTCGTGATGGACAAGATTGATGGGAATTTTGACAGGACCTATGGTACCACGCTGGTACCCGAGACCGATGGTTGAAGCGAAGCCGAAGAACTGCGTCACATCGGATATCTCGCCAAGACCGTAATTGATGGCAAGTCCGAACCTTTAGGCCATTGAGGTGGAAACCCAGGACCTCCAAAGCCGAGACCTCAAGATCTTCTTCACGGACCCGAAGACCCGAACCCCGATCCAAAGAACGATCTCGGCGAGACTGAACCCGGACCCCTCGGAACATCAAGATCACCAAAGACCATGTGTGATCCTTCTCCGACCCCTATTTTTATAATATAATATAACTTGTTGAATATTAAATTGTTCATTCTTGCATACACATATATTGTCGTTCGGCTATATATGGCGATTCATCTACTAAATAAATATGGAATATATGGGGTGCTACTCGTCTTGTCCCGGTTCCATTTAATATTATGTAGCGAATCGATGCCATGATTTATCTTGTTAAGTCAAAATTTAAAATGTGGGGTAGCTAAATAACTTGAACCTTCTATTTAAATGTCGGGATCCCGATTCCGCTAATATTTCTAAGTAGGACCGCATATTTGCATGCCATGCATCATATCATAAACATGCTGGATCTTTTGCCTAGTATTAATTTTTGCATCGGTTGCTCTTTCTAGTGTTTGCTTCTTCACCAGATAGGACGATGAGTAGATACGAGATACGACAAGCCTTCGGTCACCGACTTTGTCTCACAAGCGAGCATTCTCCCCCTTCTACCTATTTTTAATTTATAGTCTTTACTTCCTCCAATTGATCTATTGCTATCCTTATTGTCGGTGCTTTAGTGTTGTCCCTTTATTTACCTGCTCCACTATATTGCCTTGGTTTTCCTATTGCCTTGTTTGACTAGCTATCCTTGTCCTTGCGAGTCGTAGGCATGCTTAGTATCGCTCTCATACAGGTAGAACATGATACTTGGATATTGATGGTGATAAGATAATTAAATTGGTGATGTTGGTTATGGTTATGGTTTCAGCTAATGATAAGGCCCCGGTAGGGACCACCTTTGGGAACTGCTTGAGCCGACCTAGGACCCATTCTGATAGGGCAAAGGTGTTCGATCTTTCGATGAGATGGTGATAATCGATTTGGTGGAGTTTGGGCTTGACGATCCGACTACACGTGCGAGAACGAGCGTCAATGCAATCGCTAGGCCAATCTCCTGGAGGTTACCGATCCTGCGGGAAAACGATCAGCCTGACCAGCGAGGGTCTTAATTCGTACCTAAAATCGAGAACAAGTAAGAACCAATATTGCAATCAAGATATTGAGGATTAAGTGGAAAGCTTTATTGAAAAGGTGGGATCCTGTATAGGTGCGAAGTTTAAGAGGCCTCTGCGACGTTCGAGCCTTCGCAAAGTTGCTATGAAGGCTAACTTAATGTCTAAACAAAATCCGAGTCTACGGTGACGGCTACGGGGAGTATTTAAGGAGGAAAAGGTGGGTTTCGGCCAGCCATAGAAGTGGTGGCCGAATCCAACCCTAGAAGTCTTTTTATCCTAAAATACGGACTCTAAAAAGTGGCTAATTAAAATCCTGCGAAAATTACATGGGCCTGGCCCAAAATAAAGGTGTCGCAGCACCATATTAAGATATGGACGAATTTGTGAAGTATTAATCTTGATTATTTCGTCCAAGCCTTCTTTCCTCATTATGGTGGCCTCAAAGTTCTGAAATCTTCATCTGTGGCCTTCTCTTGAATCATCTCATGCTTGCTGCCATCTCCATGCATGGCCATGCTCCAATGCTTGTCCCTCTCATACATGCTTGGTCCATCATTCCTAAGAGTAATAAATACATCTGATTTAGGCAGCATCATATTCTCATGTATGTGAGGAATAGTTCCAAGAAACGAAAGTACCTGATAGTTAAGTTGTTTGGCACGAGATCTTGTGATAGGTCCTTGTATGTGTGTAGGTGTAGGTACAACAGTTGTATCAATAGATGGGATGTCCACATCATGCTCCCCTTCTTGAATTGAAGTCGTCCTCGACGTAATCTCATCTTCCTCACCAAAGTAAGGCTTCAAATCTGCAATGTTAAACGTAGGACTAACCGTACCAAAGTCTGCAGGCAACTCAAGTTTATATGCATTATCGTTTATTTTCTCTAACACCTTAAAGGGACCAGCAACACGCGGCATTAACTTAGATTTGCGTAAATCAGGAAAACGATCCTTACGCAAATGTAACCAAACAAGATCTCCAACATCAAACACAACATGCTTTCTCCCTTTATCCCCAGCAAGTTTATACTTAGCATTCATGTGTTCTATGTTATCTTTATTAGTCTTATGCAAGTTTAATATCATTTCAGCGCGTTGTGTAGCATCCAAATTATTTTGCACCGAAGTAGGTAAAGGCAATAAATCAATAGGTGCACGAGGAACAAAACCATACACGATCTCAAATGGGCACATCTTTGTGGTAGAATGCAGCGAACGATTATAAGAAAATTCTATATGAGGTAAACACTCTTCCCACAATTTTAAGTTCTTCTTTAAAACAGCCCGCAACATAGTAGACAAAGTTCTATTTACTACTTCAGTTTGTCCATCAGTTTGGGGATGACATGTAGTACTAAACAGAAATTTAGTCTCCAACTTAGCCCATAAACATCTCCAAAAGTGGCTAAGAAATTTAGTATCACGATCATAAACAATAGTATTTGGCACACCATGTAAATGAACAATTTCACGAAAGAACAAACCAGCAATATGCGCAACATCATCTGTTTTATGACAAGGAATAAAGTGTGCCATCTTAGAAAACCGATCCACAACAACAAAAATACTATCCCTCCCCTTCTGTGTACGTGGCAATCCCAAAACAAAGTCCATAGAAATATCCTCCCAAGGAACACTTGGAACAGGAAGAGGCATATATAAACCATGTGGATTAAGGCGAGACTTAGCTTTTTGACAAGTAGTGCAGCGTGCCACAAATCTCTCAACATCTCGACGCATACGTGGCCAAAAGAAGTGTGCAGCAAGAACATCCTCCGTTTTCTTGACACCAAAGTGTCCCATCAATCCTCCTCCATGCGCCTCCTGTAACAACAAAAGACGAACAGAACTATCTGGAATACATAGTTTGTTAGCACGGAACACAAATCCATCATTGAAGACGAACTTGTTCCATGTTCTACCATCTCTACAATTCTGCAAGACATCTTTAAATTCAGCATCATGCACATATTCTTCCTTAATAGTTTCCAATCCAAATATTTTGAAGTCAAGTTGAGATAACAAAGTATAACGACGCGACAAAGCATCAATAATAATATTATCTTTACCCTTTTTGTGTTTGATAACATAAGGAAAAGACTCAATAAATTCAACCCACTTTGCATGACGACGATTCAACTTAGCTTGACGACGAATATGCTTCAAACATTCATGATCAGAATGTATAACAAATTCTTTAGGCCATAGATAATGTTGCCAAGTTTCTAATGTCCGAACCAACACATATAATTCTTTATCATAAGTAGAATAGTTCAGACTAGCCCCACTCAATTTTTCACTAAAATATGAAACAGGTTTTCCCTCTTGTAATAACACACCTCCCAAACCAATTCCACTAGCATCACATTCAAGTTCAAAAGTCTTAGTAAAATCAGGAAATTGGAGTCAGGGAGCATGTGTTAGCTTATCTTTCAATATGACGAAGGCCTGTTGTTGTGCATCGCCCCAAACAAAGGGCACATCCTTTTTGGTTAGTTCATTCAGCGGCGCGGCAATTGATCCAAAGTCTTTGACAAAGTGCCTATAAAAACCAGCGAGGCCAAGAAAACTCCTCACTTGTGTGACCGTCTTGGGCTGCGACCAATTCTCAATAGCTTTAATCTTGGCTGGATCCACTTCAATACCCTGTGATGTAACAACATAGCCAAGAAACGCAACTCGATTGGTGCAAAAGGTGCACTTCTCAAGATTACCAAACAAACGTGCATCACGTAAAGCATTGAAAACAGCACGTAAATGGTCCAAATGATCCTCTAAAAATTTGCTATAAATCAGAATATCATCAAAGTAGACTACCACAAAATGTCCAATGAAAGCACATAAAAAATTGTTCATTAATCTCATGAAAGTGCTGGGTGCATTAGTTAAACCAAACGACATCACTAACCACCCATATAAACCGAACTTAGTTTTAAATGTTGTTTTCCATTCATCTCCCAATTTCATACGAATCTGGTGGTAACCACTACGCAAATCAACTTTAGAAAACATGGTAGAGCCACTCAATTCATCAAGCATGTCATCCAAACATGGAATATGATGACGATATCGAATAGTAATATTATTGATAGCTCTACAATCAGTACACATGCGTGAAGAACCATCTTTCTTAGGTACCAAAATAATAGGAACAACAAAGGGGCTAAGGGACTCACGAATATGATCTCTGTCGAGTAGTTCCTGAATTTGGCGTTGTATCTCCTTTGTGTCTCCTCTGGATTGGTTCTATATGGCGCGCGGTTGGGCAACGTAGCACCAGGAATTAGATAAATTTGGTGCTCAATTCCTCTAATAGGAGGTAGTCCTGGTGGCAGCTCAATGGGGAAGACGTCCTCATATTCCTGCAAAAGGTTAGCAATAGTTGGCGGCAAAGAAGGAGGCATATCCTCAAATGAAAACAAAACCTCTTTGCAGACAATTGGATAACATTGAGTATTGTTTACATCTAGTTCAACAATATCAATTTTATTTTCAAGTATACATGGACTCTTCAAACGAATTTCAGTAGCATGTTTAGAATCAGATTTAGTGTTCTTTGGTGGTACAAAATCTGCAGCAACAATCTGATTCTCACTTTTATTTTTCTCCTCAGTTTTGGCTCTACTAGCTCTAGCAAGATCATCTTTTAAAATCTGTTCGGGAGTCATAGGTTTTAGACCAATTTTCTTTCCATCATGCATAAGAGAATAATGATTAGTTTTGCCATTATGAACAGATTCTCTATCAAATTGCCATGGTCTACCAAGTAACAAAGAACAAGCTTGCATAGGTACAACATCACAATCAACAAAATCAGAATATGTACCAATAGTAAAATGCACGCGTACCGTTCTTGTTACCTTGATCTTGCGAGAACTCTCAAACCATTGGATGTAATATGAATGAGTGCGTTGTCTTGTTGGAAGTGCAAGCTTCTCTACCATGTCAACACTAGCCAGATTATTACAACTCCCTCCATCAATGATGATCCGTATAGCTCTTTCCTTGACAACACCACGTGTTTGGAACAGGTTGTGGCGTTGATCTTGCTCAGATTTGCTCAATTGCACACTCAACACACGTTGTGTAATTAAGCTCTTGTATTGATCAACAGCTTCAGCTCCCATTACCTCTGTCTCTTCATCAGAATCACAATTGTCTCCATCTCGAGCAGAAATAAGGGCTAATGCATCTTCATCAAAGTCACTCGCTGAATCGTATTGACCATCATCACGCACCATCATAACACATTGTGTTGTGCACTGTCTCTCAATATGACCAAAACCCCAGCACTTTCGGCATTGTATATCCTTTGTTTTACCCGTGGAAGTCATAGAAGATGCACTACGAGCAGGAACATTGGATGATGGTGGAGGAGCAGCTGGAAATCTTGTGGTGGCCTTGGAGGTGGTAGTAGCTGGTGGAAAATCACGAGGAGGCGCTGACTGTCGGGATGTCCAAGTGGATGTGCGACCTGCAGAATTATTAGTCCTCCTCCATGGTGTTTGGCGATCCCGCACTTCACGTTCAGCTTTGCAAGCAAGATGAAACAAACGAGTGATAGAATTATATTCCTTATAATCTAAAATGTGTTGAATGTCCTTGTTTAATCCACCAAAGAAACATGCAAGCATTTGTTTAGTAGATTCAACAAGACCACACCAAACCATCCCAGTTTGTATTTCCTGATAATACTCTTCTACAAAAAATTTCCCTTATTCTAAACGTGTCAGATTCTTTAGTAAATCACGTTGATAAGTGGGAGGTAAAAAATGAACACGCATAGCAGTTTTTAAAGCAGTCCAAGTACTAGGAATAGTAGTAGGATTTAAACGACAATACTCAGACCACCAAAGGGAAGCAAATTTAGTAAATTCACATGTAGCAGCACTAACACGCATATTCTCAGGATATTTTAAACATGAAAAATGTTGTTCTACTTCCATCTTCCATGTATTCATCAGGATTATATTTACCCTCAAAAGATGGAATATTTAATTTAAGCTTTGCAACATGATCATCATCATGTACCGGTGGTCTAGCGTTGTGGTGGTAATGTCGGGGACGGCCAGCAGGGTGTGGAGGTTGCTCAACCTCCTCGTCAAACAGATCATCGTCGTCGGGGTCGTAGTATTACCCGTCGTCTATCCCCAATGTCGCAGCAGCAGCCGCAGCGGAGGTCTGAGGTGCCTCAACTGCAGCGGTAGCCGCCTGAGGTGTGGCGGCAGCCGCAACCAGCAGTACGACCCGTGATCGGGATGCTCCGTGCGCCATGTAGAGGTGCCAATGGGGCGGGTGCGGGTGCGGGTGCCGGCAATCTGGCCAAAACCTCCTTGAACCGAGTGTCAAGCTTATCGTTGAAGGATTTCTCGAGACCATCGATCTTGTCCATGGCGTTGGTGAGCTTGGTGTCAAACTCCCCTAGGCGTGCATCCACATCTTTAGCGCGACCGACCAAAATCTCGGAGAAGTGGGCATGTAGTTCTTGGTTCGTCATTGTGGCAGGGTTCCGCGAAGTATCTGTCATGGTTAGTCCTTTAAAAAGCACAGGTATATACTACGGAAATATGGTGGAAGGCACGCGTAATCCGTCATGCAATATACGAAGCTCGTACAAGTTCTTACCAAAAAGCAGGAAAAGGTAATGTGCAACCGCGAGGATCAGTGGGTCCAGAGATTGAACCGAGCGATTACCGGGAGTCGAGACACCGCACGTGGTGAATATCTGTGGAGCTCTGGGAAGGCTTAGCAAAGGGGTTAGCAATTATCAAAACAGCAATGCAAAAGTTGAAAGAATGCTCAATGATGGTACTATGCTGGTCCTAGGCTAGACCGTACTAGAGACGCGAGCCTAGCTCACCAACGATGTCACGACGCGACACAACAAGCAATGTATGATGATATGGCACCCTGAAAAGCAAACCGAGATGGTGAAAATCACTATGATGGTGAGTGTCTAGAACTGATCTACGGGGTCTGAAAATAGGTTAGCCCCCCAAAAAAAACAATTTTCAAAAATTTTATAATATGCTCCAGAAAGCGCGCAGGCGCCAAAAAAATATTGCTATAACGGCCGATGGAGAAAAGTGATCCCCGGGGCCAAAAATTAGTATAGCCGGAATTTTTTTTCGGAGGCGATTCCAGACTTTTTTTGCTCTCCTTTTGGACTTACGACTGAACTTCTAACTCGACACGGACTTTAGCTCAATACGGAAACAACAAGGAAGGAAAGTAAAAAGAATTAACTAGAAAACAATAACTCAACTCGGACTCGTGCCGTGGCAGGAAAGGTGATCGGATCCGTGTCGCGGTAGGAAGGCGGTGGCGGAGTTTTAGGGTTTATGGTGGCTGGGTGGATGGTGGCGGAATATGGTGGCGGTGATCTGCGAGGGTGGCGGTGACTACTATGATCAGAACTCGAAACTCTAAGGGACGAGACACTAAGACCAGCAACTCGACGCGACGATGTAGACACAAATTCAACAATGAAAAAACTAAAAAGATAATGCGAGGCGTAGATTGGTGATGGGATGGATCTAAACTCTAACTGTGTTTTTGGCTTTTTCGTGGGTTATAGGTAAAACAGCTCTAATCTACGAAAGCAGTAAAATCTCACCGAGCAACCTGAAATCTGATACCACTTGATAGGGCAAAGGTGTCCGATCTTTCGATGATATGGTGATAATCGATTTGGTGGAGTTCGGGCTTGACTATCTGACTACACGTGCGAGCACGAGCGCCAATGCAATCGCTAGGCCAATCTCTTGGAGGTTACCGATCCTGTGGGAACACGATCAGCCTAACCAACGAGGGTCTTAATTCCTACCTGAAATCGAGAATAAGTAAGAACCAATATTGCAATCAAGATATTGCGGATTAAGAGGAAAGCTTTATTGAAAAGGTGGGATCCTGTATAGGTGCGAAGTACAAGAGGCATATGCGACGCTCGGCCTTGGAGAAGTTGCTATGAAGGCTAACTTAATGTCTAAACAAAATCCAAGTCTACGGTGACGGCTACGAGGAGTATTTAAGGAGGAAAAGGTGGGGTTTCGGCCAGCCATAGAAGCGGTGGCCGAATCCAACCCTAGAAGTCCTTTTCTCCTCAAATACGGACTCTAAAAAGTGGCTAATTAAAATACCGTGAAAATTACATGGGCCTGGCCCAAAATAAAGGTGTCGCAACACCATATTAAGCTATGGACGAATTTGTGAAGTATTAATCTTGAATATTTCGTCCAAGCCTTCTTTCTTCATTATGGTGGCCTCAAAGTTCGAAAATCTTCATCCGTGGCCTTCTCTTGAATCATCTCATGCTTGCTGCCATCTCCATGCATGGCCATGCTCCAATGCTTGTCCCTCTCATCCATGCTTGGTCAATCATTCCTAAGAGTAATAAATACATCTGATTTAGGCAGCATCATATTCTCATGTATGTGAGGAATAGTTCTAAGAAACGAAAGTACCTGATAGTTAAGTTGTTTGGCACGAGATCTTGTGATAGGTCCTTGTATGTGTGTAGGTGTAGGTACAACGGTTGTATCAATAGATGGGATGTCCACATCACATTCGTTCTACGATACCAGTTCTGAGTTGATCGCGCTAACCAAACATGGGGTCCTATGGGATCCCCCCTTCAACTACCGGCGCTATTCGTATATCCAGAGGGTTACAAAATTGGTTTTCCATTTGGTGCATACATATAATATATCCTCGGACATGGGTTGAGTTGTGATATGATTTTGGTGGACTGCCATGGCTTGCATTGCATAAAATCGGGATATCGTGTCGAAGGTGGGCTGGAGCTCTACAAGTTATCTTCCGATCATCGCCCGACCATAGACTCAAACGTTGTGCCTTCCTCGAGAATCGTTGTACCTCTTGCTATCCACATCAACACAATGTTACCCGATTCGGGAAGTGCTCTCTTGCCTCCATCGGCAGCGTCAGAGGTGGAGCTCTTCCGCTTTCGCGCCAACGGGACATCATCGTAGGACACGACGGTGACTTCCTTCATCTTTGGGTCATAAATTTGGATAGCCATGTCGTCCTCCTTTAGACTCTTAAGCTGTTAAGTGAAATCATAAGGTGTTAGGTGACAAAGACAAGACGGAAGAACTGGAGCAAATGTCATACACGGAGAATAAACAGGTACCTCTGGGCACTTTCCCTCCTCTAACATGTCGTAGGTGATGGTGAATCCACGCTTCCTATCCTTCACCTTGACGATGTCCTTGAGGCGGAGCTTGACAGAGTCGCTGGAGAAGTTGTCCTCGGAGACGCGGAGGCTGCTGGAGAAGTTGTCCTCGGAGATGCGGAGGCTATCCTTCCTCTCCTTAGAGTACTCGTCCATCAACTTCGAGCGGTGTTGTAGAGGTTGGATCCGCCTGACGAACTAGCACATGGCCAGGTCCAATCCGGTCAGACCCGTCTCTACGAACCACTCTATCCACCTTATAGTGCAGGAAGTGTCGATGTCGGAGGGGAGGGAGGCTTGGGATCTCCATGTTGAGCCTTCGGTGGCAGCTCCATCAACAAAGTTCGGATACTTGGCTTCTCGGCCAGACAGAGGGATATCTGGGCCATAGAAGTACGCCCGTTGCCAGTTTTTACATGATTCATGGCCGACTATGTCGGGGAACCGCCGACTAGGCCGGATCTTAAAACTAATTGGGCCACAGTTCCTAAGCTCGTCTTTGCCGGCTCCGGCTTCCCTCTTAACGGTTAAGAAATAAATAAGGAGATCTATCCTAGGCCTAATCCCTAAGTAACCCTCACAGAGAGCCGCATAGCTGCTGAGCGCGAGGATGCTATTGGGGGAGAGGTTTTGAGGCTAAACTTGGTAGTGGTTGAGGAAAGCTAGGAAGAAATTGGAGATGGGCAAGGAAACGCCGCGTACCAGTTGGGCCTTGAGATATACCTTCTCTCTGGCTTGGGGATAAGGGGTGACCTCGCCGGCTGGCACCGCCTGCCAGGCGAGCCCCTCCGTCGCAAGGAGGTAGCCCTCGACGAGCAGCTCATTGATGTCACGGTCCGTGATGTCCGAACCGCGCTAGTCCCCCTTCTGGGAGTCATTTTCCTCTTCTAGCAGCTCCAACGCCACTGGATTATGGTCGCCGCCGGTGGATTCAACCACCGCGGACTTGTGGTGTTAGGGATATGCTATATGGGTATCCTCATAGCATGTCTCCTATCTGGATAACCCGGGTGGCCCATAGTTGGTAGCATGGCCCATGGCCTGCTGGGCGGCTGCGGCGACCCATCATACCACTACATGATGTAGTAAACTATAGTCGTTGACATAACACCAATGGAACACCGTTCACTAGTATTACATCCCTCAGAATGGCACAACAGAAACACAGCGGGTCCAATACATGGCTTAAAGGTTACAACTCACTCCTTACATAAGATCTAGAGAACACTCTAGGTTAAAGAGAGAGAAAGAACTTCTTACGAAGAAGAATCAAAGATAAATAACGCAAAACTATTATATTATTAAAACTAATATTTAACTAAGGAATTGGCATTGCTGCTATTGCAACGCACTACAGAGATAGGTTCTTTGGTTAGAGATTGTATTTCTATCTAGTCAGTAACTTCGTCTTCACTTGAGTTGAGGTATATGTTGACCTCCTTGTCTTCATTGAAGAGCTTTAGCTAGTCTTGATAAGTCCTATAGCATATCTTGATGTAGAAATCGTTTTAATGGCTTCAGAATCTAGCAAGCGTTAAGAAGATACTTTGAGTACGAGCGTACTCAGCAAATTCACTAGAAAAGGAGTGTTTGATGCACTATAACTACAGCCACAGACCGTAGGTCGTAGGCAATGCAAGTTTTCAAAATCATTTCTACAAACGGTGCTTTTATTCTGAAAAGCTATGTCCGTCAGCCTTCACGGGTTTACCAGAACTTTCATGGAGTTCCTTTCCCGCCGCGTTCGCAGCTCCTTCCCGGAACAGGGAGTAACAAGTTACAGTTCTTACACTCTGCAGAGGTGCATTACTTTACCCATGAGAGATCAACTCTTTGTTTCACAACCGTGAAGCTTATTCCCTTCCACAATTCCATCATGTGGGGCCCAAAAGATGATCCAAGCCAATCACTGCCCCCTTGGCGACCTCGTATGCCTCCTTGGTATACACCATGCCCACATAATGAATTATGGCAATGGTTTGTACAAACCGTTAGATGTCAGAACTATCGTGGGACGTTGAGGGTTCCAACCCAAAAGCTGCATATCCTCTACGAATTACCAACTAATATCCTCTACGGATAACAGCCACGACCTGCATATCCGGCTTCATGCGAGAGGAAGAAGATACAGCTGACTTCTCCGTCCCATTCCAAATCTCATGGTCAACGCGTAATATACGGCACAAGAATCACTGGAGACATTGGTTGTTAAGTCCTAGGTGATATAGTTCGGAACAGTGGTATCCCAACTGTCAGATTTAATATATTAGATGATCACCCTGGATCAGTTATCAATAGTCCTCATTATTATTGAAAATAGTGTTTTCTGACCTTTTTCAAATGCAGGTGTAGACAACACTGGATTTGTAAAATACTTTACAGAAAATAAACAAAGGACATGAGAAAGTGTGAACTTGCCTTTTGTGATTGCAAGATTATGCACTCACGGTCTTCGAGTCAATGTATAAGATCCAAAATCTGAAATCAGCATCATTGGTCCGGTAAGGACTAATGTTTAAAGAAGCAATATGCTTTTATGCATAAGTAATGTGATGCACGTTCTATATGCAAATCCCGGGAATAACGTGGTTCCAGGGTTTGGATTCTGAAAATGGTTACTTTGGAATGTGTGGTCCTTTTAGATAAGTTTCATAGTTGTACTTTTATTAGAGTTTAGGAGTGGTTGTAGATAATGCATATGTAGGAGTAAAGTATACATACTTATGACATACTAGCTAGGAGTACTTATACAAGTGTTTTTATTTAAAGTGGCAAAAAGGATAACCTTCGAAGAAAAGGTTTCTCTTCTAAGGTCTAAACAACTTTGTGGTTAGTTAGTGGTGGTTGATGTCATTCATGTTTTCTCAAATGGTTTGGCTTGAGTTGCTTTATAATTTAACTACTTCAGACCAAAGTTAACTATAAAACATATAATAATGCTTATAGTGTTATATTAAGATTTTGTAGATTAAAGTTAACTTTAAACTATAGATAGTTTTGAAAGTATTGTAATTATGCCTTGGTATCTTATATATCTGAAATGTGTTCTTTAAGTTACTTAAGAATGTTTATTCTGTTACTTGAGTAATGGTTTCTTGATGTTAGTATGGAGTACTATCATTTTTTATCAGTAAGTGGGTATAGTTTATGAAACCAACATAATGTTACTTAACTATTTATGGATTTATATAGTGTTGTAGTAGTTTTTGTAATTTGGTGAATAATATGGTTTAGAAAAGATTTGATTGTTCACAAGTTGTTCCTTAAAGACTTTATTATTAGTGGAATTCTTTGAGATAATCTTTACTTATGGTTATGGATTCTTCTAAAATAAGAACATTTATAATGTTTTAAATTATGGCATTAGATTATTAATATTTAATACTAATACTATTTATTAGACTTATTTAACTCATTTTAGGAATATTACTAAATTTTATTTATTTTTATATGAATTATTAATGAAGTAAATAAGTTTAATTTGTGTTCTTAAAATATTTAATCTTCTTGTTTACCTCAAAAGGATATTATTAGATTTTTAGCATGCAAATAATATTTTTGTGATCATTTTGGTATATCAGATTTATTTTTATGATTTATAAACAATAAGATATGATTTTTATAATTCTTATTACTTTTAGAATTATTTAATAAGTAATAAATATTTAATTAAGTGAAATAATAATACATGATTATAGTTTTAAATTAGAATTATTATTTTTCTAAGATTTTTGGTATTTTATTACTATTATTAATATTTATTATTATAAAAATATGAATTATGAAAGTCTTATTACTTATAAAACTTTTATTAAATAATATTTATTTAATAATCATCATAATAATATTTGATAATAAGTTTAAGTTGTAGATTTTATTTTTCTACAAATTTTCATATATTATACATTAAGTTGTAGAGTTATAAATCAAAAGTTATTAATAAAACAAGATTTAGTCATTTATTAAATTTCTGGAATAATATTAATTGGATTATAACATTTTATTTATTTCGAAACAGAAAAATACTTTTTACACCACGTCCAGACCTAGCCCAAGTCACTGACCTGTGGGCCATTGTCAACCTCAGCACTTAGATAAAAGAAATGCACTAGTTACAGATCTCCTCTATACTCACAGTCGATGGCATGTGGTCCCTGGGCCATGTCATCCACCACGCGAGGCAAAGACTAGTCAAACGGCTAACGTGGCTCAATCATGAGGTATGCATGGCGTTAGCCTCACCACCGCCGTCGGTGAGTGGTCACCGGCGACAATCTACTGCACCCCAGCAAGCAAAATAACTCTAGTACGAACAAGCGCAACCTACTGAACCTAATAGTGGCAGCGCCGCTTGTAAATGATCATCGTAGAGTCTTCGGCGATGAGCTTCTGCAGCGGCCAGCGGTGGTGCTCAACAAAACTAGACCTATGGTGTGAATCTGCAAACGAAACTAGGGTCCAGAGATGCGTATGCTTACCCTGATGACGATAGAGTGGTCGATGAGGAAAGACGCGGTCGGAATCGAGCTCCCCGGCGAGGATTCCGATGAACTGCTGCGAAGAGGAAATACCAAATTCAACCGCTCCAGTGCTCCCCTTGATGCAAGATTCTACCCAGAGGATCTACGGAGGATGGTGCTTCTCCATGACGGCTCAGAAGGGTGTGGGGGAACGTGGTTCGACGACGAGAGGTGGCTCCAGCGAGCTAGGGTTTCAGTCTCATTCGTATCTCAGAGGATAAGGAGGGATTGGGGATAGGGATGGAAGCAATGCGTCGCGGTGGCCTTCTTATCCCCTCCTGTCATCGGCGGCGAGTATATTGGCGCAATGAAGGCGATGATGACATCGGGTGGCGGCGAGCTACGCCAGCGAGCTGTGTGTGTGCGTGACGATGACGACGATGGTCGTTTTGTCGATAACCCCCTGGAGATTTCTTTAGCTCAACCCGCGGTCCTCTCTTGACCCCACCTGTCAGTCTCAGATAGAAAAGAACCTGGGCTAGTTACTGGGCTGCACAGGGCGTCAGGTAAGTATAAGTGTGTTGGGCTGCGACCAGGTTTGATTTTTATTTGTTTTATTCTTTTTCTATTTTTTTATTATTTAGATTTGAATTTGATTTATATTTTGAATCTTTCTTTGTATAACTTGTTTCCTGGACATTTATAACAATACAAAATATATACCTAGTCTCATTTGTAATTTCTTATTGCATCCTCTTTTTTGTATTTCTTGCATTTACTTAATGTGATCCCCCTTGTTAATAAACTTTTCTTATTATTTTTCTCTTCTTATTTTTGTTAGGGATTTCTTGGTAATATAATATTATTTGTTTATAGCTCAACTTTTAGCGAGCTCATTGTTTGAATAGAAACTTTATATATAAGTATAATGATTTTACACCATCCTTTGATACATGAAATATAAATAAATTGATATGATGATTATTACTCCCATTCAGTTGGAAAATAACAATGTATGTTATAAACAATGAAGTTTAGGCTTTTGAATTATGAGTACTACCTTGGCTTTAGGGTTTTGTATAAGCTTGGATTCTTTTTAAGAGTTAAGATTTAATAACTAAGCATATTGCCTTATGTATATAGTATTGGATGAAATCTCCCTTTTTAATAGAAGTTATATTTAGAGTGTTTTATAGAAGTAAACTTATAAAAATATACCTAGGCACATATAATGATGATGGTTGAAATTAACAGAGATATGTTTATGTAATTTGTTTTAGGAAAATGTTTCTATAAAGGGTTATAGACATCAGATGATGGATCAATGGTATAAGGTGGATATTATGTTTGATTTAAGATTTATAGTTGATTGCTTACCAAGATTAAATAGGAAAATGATCTATAACATAATTATATTTCAAAATCTTGGATCTCTAATTAAGGAATTCCTTTCCTAGATATAATACTTCTTCCTATCCATCATCATGATTAATTTGAAGGTCTTACTTATTAAAATTCTTCTTATTCAATATATCATTCTTCTAAACTTATGGATGAATCCATTGCGTTTGATACAAAAACACTTCATAGCTTTCTCATACCCTTGCTTGATTGCACCTATTATACTACTGTTGTTAAACTTCCATCCAACCAGTAGTTCCTTCAACTTCATTCACATTCTTCCTTAGTATTCCATCACTGATCTTTCTCTAAGGTTGATTATCTTTTAAGATGAATAACACCACTTTTATGACTCTATGCTACACTAGCTTTAGTTTAATAAAACCCTTTTATAATCACTTAACCCTCATGACCTACACTTCAATTCCTGGATTATATTTATGTGGTTTGCAAAGTCTTCTCTAGGATCAATTATCCTTACTAGGGTTCCAATCATGTTCTACCCACCAGCATTACCTATAATAAATATAAGCATTCCATGTTGGTGGCCAAAACATTACCATTATAATACCTTAATCATTTATTACTGAAGTTCTTAGTTGGCTAAACAGGGTTTTATCAATCCTAACTTTTATTGTCTGGAAATTATCTTCTTAGTATCTTATATTGGATTAAGGTTATTAATGGACTATGCCCTTATTAGAAGATTTGAGTAGATGTTCTGATAAGATCAAATAATAGATCAAGGACTAATAATTAAAGAAGTTGTGAATCAATGGGGAATTATCCAACATTGATGAACAACAGATATTGAGATAAGTTCCATGAAGATTGTCTAGAAATATATATATATATAGTGGATGATCTTGACTTAATCTATTTCCAACTCCAACTCATCAAAAGAGTTTTTAAGATTAGGTGTTACTATGATACTCAGAATGTATGCAGATGGGATTTAAGATATAGTGGTTACATTCTTATTATCTATTTTATATCTTAATTTGATACTTATGAATGATTATAATGAATACTATAATATGATCACCTAATTATCAATATAATTCACATTATATTAAGGTTTAACTTATGGTACATTTTGATATACCCTTAAATCAAATTTATCTTACCCAAAAATTAGACTTTAACAAAGGTATCATTGAAACTTATCGTAGTCAACTTGATGATCTACTTCAATTCCATCAAGCTAAGAGAAGCTTCAATCACTTTGACAAGTTTTTTTTAAAAGCGCGGAAATTATTCGGATTTTCTATGCATGAATGCAATGCACACATCTGGGTTCAACTTATTTCTAGGCTCTAATGCTGGGATGTTACAGTCTCTCCCCCTTAAAATAAACTTCGTCCTCGAAGTTCGCAAACTCTCACCTTTCGGAGTAAGAAATTTCTTTGTAGTGGTTGCTACATTTTCCACTCCATGATAATCTTTGATGGAATTAATTAGAGTATGCTATAACCTAATTAAATATCCTCATTCCATTCTTTTCCTTGAATCATCGAACTTCATTACTATTTTAAGTACAGTTTAGAGGTTCTTACTACCATGATTTTTTAAGTTTCTATATACGCTTTTTAATAGTCAATAGACTATCTTACTATTACCGTAATTATACCGTTGATACTGGTATTCCTTCCAAGATTGGATTTGAACTCAATTTGTCCATACCCATTGGAATTTTTCGTTCGCGACACTTGTTTAATTAGGGTTCTATATTACTTCTTAAGGGTTACTTAAAAGTTGTTTCTTTTTAAATTTGATTGTTAAATGTATCCTTTATCTCCCTCAAGTTTATACCTTCTTAAGAATTTTTTTAATTAACTTTTCTTTATTCCTATCTTATCCTCTTCAACTTCCATTCCTAATGTTTACTCTCCCCCTAAAGTTTTACTAATAATTTTGAAACTCCATACATAGAAGCCATTGATTATTGAACTAAAATGTTGGTTCCTGTTTAGTTTATATTTTATTGGTTTAAGGTCCACTGAAAGATTATACGGTGCATCCACATAGTTGTGGATCTCCGAAGCAAATCTTTCAGCACTAAATGTCGTACTTACTATTGGGCATTCTTGCTGAATAAACTGGATTTTGCAAAGCATCTTGCCAAGTGATCGTCTTCAAATCTGTTAAAACTTTCTTAGGTCTTACTCAACTTAGGCCAAATTTAATGCTCTTTATGCAACTTTTAATAAGATTTGGTTCACTATTTCAACCAAATACCAGTTGCGGACAAAATACCAACTCTGGATTAGTTACTAGCTATGGATCAAATACCAATTGCGGATTATTACCAGCTGCGAACCGTCCTAGGGTGTGTGTATTACCCTATGGTTTCTCACATACCTCTCACATTCTCTTGGAATTGTCAGAGTTTGAATACCATTTTGGTTCCAAATCTAACTATTTGTACTTATTCATGATACTTCCATGAACTTGGTACAACTATTCCATTACTTCTTAGTAATATTACCCATTTTTATTGAACTTTAAGTTTATTATTTATTGTGGATCCCTACATCTTCTATACCCAACTTTTTTCTTGGGTCTGGCTAGGAATAATTTATGCTTTACCTATTCTCCAAGTGGTCTTAACACTCCTTATATCTTGCTTCTTCCTTCCAATAAGTCTTCCTTTTTGATCTTTGAATCCTCGCTCCCTTACACGAATTCCCATTCCTATCTAGATCTATATCATCAAGTAATAACTGGGTGTTACATCATGCATTTGCACACCTAATTAAACTTCATGTATAGATCTAGTCAATAAAAAAGATCCAATAAGATCCAAAAGTCGATAAACAACAAAGCATATACCCTGTATTACACATAGGTTTTAACTAATTTACAAATGTACTAGATGTTCCCACGGTTTGCTCCAAACCTATTTACACAACTATCTTACAAGAACCTCTTGCTCTTGTGGATATATCCTCACTTATTTCTGCAGACTCTTCAAACTACAATATGCATTACCCTCTATATACATTATTAAAGCCCTCGTCCCTTGGGATGTTGTTTCTTTCTCACTTTCATCTTCCTCTAGTGCTTCCTGGAGTTCCGTACATGATGACGTGAAGTCCTACGACTGCCTTCTGGAGCATAGGAGCATCTAGGAGGTGCGTAATCTTGATTAGAAGTACCGAGACTGAGATTAGTCATTGAAAAATGACTAGAGTTGGCGTAATCTTCCACCGAATAGTTCGGGTTTTCTGGCAACGCTTCCTCATAGTAGGTTGGTTCCTTAGCTTTTTCTTGGATCCAGTCATATATGTTGGTATAGTAGCTATTGGAGTACTCTTCTAAGTTGATTGGATTCGTATTACCCCCATATGGTCCATAAGGCTCCCTATGGTTATAATTGGTCTCTTCCTCAACACCTTCATCACAAGGTATAGGATTCCCTATGGTTTTACCTTGAGATTCTATTTCCCATCCATACTTGCTAGGCTCAGGTTTATTTGGAATAACTTTATTCCATTCCTGTTGTTCGGAATTGTACTTGGTCCATAGGTCTTCAGGTGGCTTGAAGTCATTCTGGTAATAGGCATAATTTCCTGAGTTTGGGTCATCGAACTCAGTTTCCTCAAACACCTCTCCTGAAGGTATGTATTTGGGATGCCTAGCTTCTTTATCTAACTTCTTCCTACGAGCCATTGCTTTATCAGGATTAGTAAAATCCTCAATGATCGTATCCTGCTCTTGAACTAAAACTGGGTGAGTGTTATGATAAGTGTTTAGCAAAGACCGATAACGATCCATATACTCTACAGCTAGAGTAGGTTTAGCTTGGACTAAGGTAGAGTGATCTAACTCATGCTCTTAGTTTGAGGTTTCATGTGGTATAATGGTGTGAGTACTACCTTCTAGAGCTTGGGATTTATGCTCTCTGATCATGGTTATGGCTGCTGCTACGGCAATCTGATATGCAGATGCCATGCACCTTGCCTCTCCTGCTGGCATTTCTCCCTCCAGTCCTAACTTCTTGGGTAATATGATCATGACACAGTATTTAGCTAAGACTTGCCCGTCATAGTAATTGTAAATCTTGACCAGAAGTCTTGATTCACACTCCAAACTCCATAGAAGTTTTTGGAGATTGTCTGTCCAATCCCCTTCGTAGTCATCCAACGTCCTGTTCATCACTTGAACATTCCGGGGTGGATATCGAGGTTCCATGTGGAACTGTGGATAAGAAATTATCATTAGTCACATAGAGTTAAAAATCTTGGGTAATGATTAGATTGCAATCATATAAAAGAGTTATCGCACTAGTAACATAACAGGATTATCCTCAAATGAATATCCCTCATCTCACTAGAGAACTCTTCATTATTGCTAGGATGTGTCCTACAGGTTCTACCCATTTACTAGGTTTCCAACCTAAGGTCAAAGCATATGCTCTGATACTAACTGCGGCGACCCAGCATACCACTTCATGATGTAGTATACTATAGTCGTTGACAAAACACCAATGAAACACCATTCACTAGTATTACATCCCTCAGAATGGCACAACAGAAACACAGCGGGTCCAATACATGGCTTAAAGGTTACAACTCAATCCTTACATAAGATCCAGAGAACACTCTAGGTTAAAGAGAGAGAAAGAACTTCTTACAAAGAAGAATCAAAGATAAATACCGCAAAACTATTATACTATTAAAACTAGTATTTAACTAAGGAATTAACATTATTGCTATTGCAACGCACTACAGAGATAGGTTCTTTGGTTAGAGATTGTATTTCTATCTAGTCAGTAACTTCGTCTTCACTTGAGTTGAGGTATATGTTGACCTCCATGTCTTCATTGCAGAGCTTTAGCTAGTCTTGATAAGTCCTGGCGCATATCTTGATGTAGACATCGTTTTAATGGCTTCAGAATCTAGCAAGGGTTAAGAAGATACTTTGAGTACGAGCGTACTCAGCAAATTCACTAGAAAAGGAGTATTTGATGCACTATAACTATAGCCATAGACCATAGGTCGTATGAAATGCAAGTTTTCAAAATCATTTCTTCAAAGGTTGCTTTTATTCTGAAAAGCTATGTCCTTCAGCCTTCACGGGTTTACCAGAACCTTCATGGAGTTGCTTTCCTGCCGCGTTCGCAGCTCCTTCCCGGAATAGGGAGTAACAAGTTACAGTTCTTACACTCTGCAGAGGTGCGTTACTTTACCCATGAGAGATCAACTCTTTGTTTCACAACCGTGAAGCTTATTCCCTTCCACAATTCCATCATGTGGGGCCCAAAAGATGATCCAAGCCAATCACTGCCCCCTTGGCGACCTCGTATGCCTCCTTGGTATACACCATGCCCACATAATGAATTATGGCAATGGTTTGTACAAACCGTTAGATGTCAGAACTATCGTGGGACGTTGAGGGTTCCAACCCAAAAGCTGCATATCCTCTACGAATTACCAACTAATATCCTCTACGGATAACAGCCACGACCTGCATATCCGGCTTCATGCGAGAGGAAGAAGATACAGCTGACTTCTCCATCCCATTCCAAATCTCATGGTCAACGCGTAATATACGGCGCAAGAATCACTGGAGACATTGGTTGTTAAGTCCTAGGTGATATAGTTCGGAACAGTGGTATCCCAACTGTCAGATTTAATATATTAGATGATCACCCTGGATCAGTTATCAATAGTCCTCATTATTATTGAAAATAGTGTTTTCTGACCTTTTTCAAATGCAGGTGTAGACAACACTGGATTTGTAAAATACTTTACAGAAAATAAACAAAGGACATGAGAAAGTGTGAACTTGCCTTTTGTGATTGCAAGATTATGCACTCACGGTCTTCGAGTCAATGTATAAGATCCAAAATCTGAAATCAGCATCATTGGTCCGGTAAGGACTAATGTTTAAAGAAGCAATATTCTTTTATGCATAAGTAATGTGATGCACGTTCTATATGCAAATCCCGGGAATAACGTGGTTCCAGGGTTTGGATTCTGAAAATGGTTACTTTGGAATGTGTGGTCCTTTTAGATAAGTTTCATAGTTGTACTTTTATTAGAGTTTAGGAGTGGTTGTAGATAATGCATATGTAGGAGTAAAGTATACATACTTATGACATACTAGCTAGGAGTACTTATACAAGTGTTTTTATTTAAAGTGGCAAAAAGGATAACCTTCGAAGAAAAGGTTTCTCTTCTAAGGTCTAAACAACTTTGTGGTTAGTTAGTGGTGGTTGATGTCATTCATGTTTGCTCAAATGGTTTGGCTTGAGTTGCTTTATAATTTAACTACTTCAGACCAAAGTTAACTATAAAACATATAATAATGCTTATAGTGTTATATTAAGATTTTGTAGATTAAAGTTAACTTTAAACTATAGATAGTTTTGAAAGTATTGTAATTATGCCTTGGTATCTTATATATCTGAAATGTGTTCTTTAAGTTACTTAAGAATGTTTATTCTGTTACTTGAGTAATGGTTTCTTGATGTTAGTATGGAGTACTATCATTTTTTATCAGTAAGTGGGTATAGTTTATGAACCCAACATAATGTTACTTAACTATTTATGGATTTATATAGTGTTGTAGTAGTTTTTGTAATTTGGTGAATAATATGGTTTAGAAAAGATTTGATTGTTCACAAGTTGTTCCTTAAAGACTTTATTATTAGTGGAATTCTTTGAGATACTTTACTTATGGTTGTGGATTCTTCTAAAATAAGAACATTTATAATGTTTTAAATTATGGCATTAGATTATTAATATTTAAGACTAATACTATTTATTAGACTTATTTAACTCATTTTAGGAATATTAGTAAATTTTATTTAATTTTATATGAATTAATAATGAAGTAAATAAGTTTAAATTTGGGTTATTAAAATATTTAATCTTCTTGTTTACCTCAAAAGGAGATTATAAGATTTTTCGCATGTAAATAATATTTTTGTGATCATTTTTGTATATATCAGATTTATTTTTGTGATTTATAAACAATAAGATATGATTTTTATAATTCTTATTACTTTCATAATTATTTAATAAGTAATAAATATTTAATTAAGTGAAATAATAATACATGATTATAGATTTAAATTAGAATTCTTATTTTTCTAAGATTTTTGGTATTTTATTACTATTATTACTATTTATTATTATAAAAATATGAATTATGAAAGTCTTATTACTTATAAAACTTTTATTAAATAATATTTATTTAAATAATCATCATAATAATATTTGATAATAAGTTTAAGTTGTAGATTTTATTTATCTACAAATTTTCATATATTATACATTTTTTCTGAATTATAAATCAAAAGTTATTAATAAAACAAGATTTAGTCATTTATTAAATTTCTGGAATAATATTAATTGGTCATAACATTTTATTTATTTCTAAAAAGAAAAATACTTTTTACACCACGTCCAGAGCTAGCCCCAGTCACTGACCTGTGGGCCATTGTGCACCTCAGCACTTAGATAAAAGAAATGCACTAGTTACAGATCTCCTCTCTACTCACAGTCGATGACATGTGTGCCCTAGGCCATGTCATCCACCACGTGAGGCAAAGACTAGTCAAACAGCTGACATGGCTCGATCATGAGGTAAGCATGGCGTCAGCATCACCACCGCCGTTGGTGAGTGGTCACCGGCGACGATCTACTGCACCCCAACAAGCAAAATAAGTCTAGTACGAACAAGCGCAACCTACTGAACCTAATAGTGGCAGCGCCGCTTGTAAATGGTCATCGAAGGGTCATCGGCGACGAGCTACTGCGGCGGCCAACGGCGGTGCTCAACAAAACTAGACCTACGGTGCGAATCCGCAAACGAAACTAGGGTCCAGAGATGCATTGTAAGATCCCTCCTTTATAAAGGGAAAGGTCCCTGTGATTGCAATGCTAGTCCCTGGATCAATGCTAGCATCCATAGTTTAAGATGAAGTACACAGAAACAAAGGTCATTATTACAGTCATTCCAGAGACAACATAGTCTTTACAACTCCATGGCCACAGGCCTAGTACAAGAGTTTAAATAAGTAAATAGATAAAAGTCTTCATCTTCATGTGCCACAGGCAAGCATGTTGAGTGTAGACTCATGACTCCTAGGCCTCATCAGAGTAACCTGCAACATCACAAGTTACAACCACAGTGGGTCAATACTTTGGAATAGTATTGGCAAGTGATACCTTAGTATATTATTGGTGGACTACATACTATATGCAATTTGGCTAAGTGTAGCTTAGGCTTTCTTTGCTCAAAATAGGTTTTGCCTATTAGTTGAAATCACTAAGTTTTTCTTTGTCAAAACTTTTCCCAACGAACCACCAATAGACATTGGGAAAAGTTTTGACAAATAAAAACTTAGTGATTTCAACTAATAGGCAAAACCTATTTTGAGCAAAGCAAGCCTAAGATACACTTAGCCAAATTGCATATAGTATGTAGTCCACCAATAATATACTAAGGTATCACTTTCCAATACTATTCCAAAGTATTGACCCACTGTGGCTGTAACTTGTGATGTTGCGGGTTACTCTAATGAGGACTAGGAGTCATGAGTCTACACTCAACATGCTTGCCTGTGGCACATGAAGATGAAGACTTTTATCTATTTACTTATTTAAACTCTTGTACTAGGCCTGTGGCCATGGAGTTGTAAAGACTATGTTGTCTCTGAAATGACTGTAATAATGACCTTTGTTTCTGTGTACTTCATCTTAAACTGTGGATGCTAGCATTTATCCAGGGACTAGCATTGCAATCACAGGGATCCTTTCCCTTTATAAAGGAGGGATCTTACAGATGGTATCAGAGCATTGTGTTTCCTATAGGATTGTAACCCTAGGATTGGACAAAACCCCTTAGAGAAATAGGAGTTGTATTTGTTCCAAAACGTATTTACAAACAATCTTGTAAACTCTTTCCTCAACCATTTTGGTTTTGACTCTACATCTCTTCTATTTCAACTTGATGGATAAAGCCTACCCCATGTCCAGAGACTTCACCATGAGCAAAGGACTTCATCAATTCTAATGACTTCAACATCTTCAAGTGATTTCAACCTTATTCTCAACAAGGACTTCAACCTTGGATATCACTAAGGACTACAAGTGAGACAAGAAATGTTACTCAATAATTGAGGACTAAGGAAACACAACTTAGAAGTAATCATCATCACTTTGAAGTTTTGAGACCAAGATGCAAGAAATTCTCTAAGGATACAAACATCTTGTTCAAGAAGAATCAACCAAGAAGGATGGAAAGATCAGAAGTTAACCATATAGATGGACCACCATATTTAGTTTAAGTCAAACCCACCAACTTATGTGGTGTAACAAAAATATTTTTGGTTGCCTAAAAATATGCTTGAAATTTGTTGTTTGAGTGGAATGTTGTTTGTGATTGCTTGCACATTTCTTGTGTGAATTGTGATGTGTGTGATTATAATTGATTCCATAGAAAATATTTTGCCTATCCTAATCCCAATGCAACCCAAACAGATGACTTCTCCAAGAAAATTCGACATCAAGGATGGTGACAACAACAACAACCAAGAGGATAACATGAGAGAACTCATAGTAACCCAAACCAAGTTGAACCAAGTGACAGCTCAATTTATAGCCAACACCAGTGAGGTAGATCCAACCATGCAAAGGTTTTTGGAAACCCAAACCCAATTGCTACATAAGGTGACAGATCAAATGATCAACATGGGAAACAACTCTTCCAAAGGAGTTTGTGACAACAAGGATGACAAAGATGATATTTTAGAAGGAACCCAAGCTTGCAATATTTGTGGAGACAAGGATCACACTTCCAAAGAGCATGAAAATCAATGCCCCAATTGTGAAGAGAAACATCCAGCTAAACAATGCCCCACAACCCAAGCTACTTGTTACTTATGTGAAGGAAATAATCATGTCCCTATCCAATGCCCCATCTATTACATAGTTCAACAAAGGAAACAAGGTGGAGTGCAACAACTAATTGCAGATTACCATGAGAGAGCCAAGTCTACCTAAAAGGATGAAGACAAAGGAAAATCTCAGCTTGCACCTCCATGCAATATGACTCAATTTAAAGGACCAAAGAGGAGGCATATGTATTATCCAAGGAATAAGAAAAGGTCAAGGAGACCAGGAAACATTCCTACCTTTGAGATAACATATGAAGAACATGAATTAGAAGCACTCCTAGCTTTGGATAAGCCCAAGAAGAAGAAGTATAAGGAGATTAGCCTAGTATGGTGCAACAATTGCAAAGAGTTAGGCCATTATGTGTCAACTTGTCCACAGAAGATACGTGAGGAACTCAACCTTATCACATGTTACAATTGTGGTAACCAAGGACATTATGCAAGAAATTGTCCAGAAAAGATGAAGAACAAGATAAAGCCTATGAAGGATCTCAGCCTTGTCACATGTTTCAAGTGTGGAAACAAAGGACACTATGCAGATGTTTGCCTAGAGAGATTTCAACAAGATCCCAAGAAAACCAAGATGTAATTTAGTTGGAAATTTTTAAGGGTGGTAGTACCCTAGATTCTTTGAGCCAACTTGTAACCCCTAGCCTCCCCAAATCTCGGGACGAGATTTATTTTAAGGGTGGTAGCCTGTCATATCCCAAGATTTTCCAAATCTTGTTATGTGAAAAAAAATTATTGTTGAAATTTAGGGTGAAAAGAAACTTTTGTTTCTAAATGGAAACTTAAAAATCCCATCTGGAACAAACTTTGGTTAACATTTGAATCCAACTAAATTCAAATAAAGTGAAATGCATTCTTCATAAATGCATCTGAAAATTTAAACACTTGGAAAATAAATCCAAACCCTAAACCCTAAATGGAATAAAAATCATTTCCAAGTTATCTCCAAGCCTATGGATTTGATCCATTTAAAAATTTGTCAACAAACATTTACAAATGATCAAGAAAGACAAATAGAAATATTATAAAGCCATAGAAATTGGTTTCACTTAATTTGGAGCCATAGATAAAGTCTTATGAATTTAATAAGATAATGAATAGTAAATTCCAAAGCTAATAAAACACTTATCTAAAATACATACCAAATTGTGAGAAAATAATCCTAAAGATATTTAAAAGGAATAAATAAATATCAAATAAGATTTTACAAATTGGAATCACCAAGTTTGGATCTATAAATAAAAAGATATGGATTTTATAAGATGAAGAAAGAAATATTAAATAAAGAATATTTAAAGACCAAATTAAATCTTGGCCAAATCCATAAGCAAATAGAATGAATGGAATTCAAATCCAAATAAAATAAAAGGATAAAGAATTTCCAAAATAAAATAAAATGGCATTAACCATTCTATCCCTATTTTAATAAAGACTAATCTCTAATAAGAATAATTATATAATTCATGAGAAAATAGTATTTTGGAATTCACCCAAGTGGAATAAAAGTTGTTTAATTATTTTAAATAAAATAAATCTTCCAAATAAAATTT
Source organism: Avena sativa (assembly GCA_916181665.1). Taxonomy (NCBI): domain Eukaryota; kingdom Viridiplantae; phylum Streptophyta; class Magnoliopsida; order Poales; family Poaceae; genus Avena; species Avena sativa. The sequence goes on from OV702281.1 coordinate 182,883,419, forward strand.
AGGGAAATTAAAACTATATTTAATTCCATTGGAATTAAAACAAATACCCAATTCAAATGATTTATGAATCATATTAAATACTTTCCAAATAATTCTAGGTGAATATTTTGACACCCTATTAGACAAATAAAAACCTACTGAAAAGATTTGGAAGGTTTTTAGAAACTTAAATGGTGTTTGAAAATATTATTAAATCTTATTTGATTTAAAACAAGGGCTTATTTGAATAATTAAAAGACCCCAAAATGAATAAAATTTCATTCAAAAATTGACTTCAGAATATATTACTAATAAATATTTAAACCTACACAAATTTTGGCAAAGGTTTGAATTCAAATGGATGCTTGAATTGATTAAATAAAATCAAAACAGAAAAATCAAATTGGAAAAAGAAAAATAATAGGAGAAAAAAAAAGAAACAAAGCAACCCAACTAGCCTAGCCCACTAAGCCCATCGGCAGCCCATCTCTCTTTCCCGAACCGTTTCTTTTCTCACTCAAACACACACCTGTAGAGACACTGACGATAGGACCCCACCTCCTCCTCCTCTCTCTCGCTGCCAAGCGACCCCACCGCCACATCATCATCTTCCTCACCCCGCTGACCCCGCCCTCACCTCGCCGGCCGTTGCAGACATTTAAGGATCGAATCAATTCGCGTTAACACCGTAGTAAAACCTCTCCGTGACCATGCTCCCTTAAACGCCTCCCTCTTCTCCCTCTTTCCCCCCTAGATGCCACCCCACCGGAGCCCTCAGGCTGCCCGCATTTCTCGTGACGACCCCCTGTCTCCGACGAACATCCGCGGCGATTCCGGCTAGCCCACGGCCCCCTTGCTCCCTGGCGCACACGAACTTGTCCCCCCTCTCCTGGCAGACCTTCCCGTATCGTCAGCTCGCCCGCGCGTGCCCTGCAAGCTCGACAACGTCTCCGCCAGAGCAGCGCCACCGTCTTCCTCCGCTCCGACGAGCACTACCGGTGATACCAGACTCCCCCTTGACATTCTTTTGATGCACACATGTCCGTGACTCGCGTACGATGCTAACCTCACCTTCCGTTTGCTCCCTCGTGCTCCGTAGTGTTGCCCTCGACGACAACTGACCGAACCCGACGCCTTCGGGAACTCCGGCGAGCAATCGCCAGCACATGCAAGCGCCCCTTGGTCTACAACCAGCATGTCGAGCTTCCCCACGGCACTGCGATCACGGTGAGCCATCCCTCTTCCCTTCTCGCTTCCTGCATCGCCGGCGACACCGCTGTGAGACCGCGCCGCCGCCAGCCACCGTCGCTCGCGCCGCCAGTTCCTGGCAAGCGCCTTGTAGCCGTCCGATCTTGATCGGACGATTAGGATAGAACGTGAACGAAAGGGTAAGTAGCAACATGTGCCGTGCGATCAAGTTAAATCCTATGGTCTGAATCGCTCAATCCAACCGAAACGGTACCGACCAATCGCAGCATGCCACGTGGCCCTGTCCATTTGATTTAAAACATAATTGTTCTATTAGATGTGCCAATTTGAAAAATTCATAACTTTCAAACCCCATGTCCAAATTTTGCAAATTTTATATCAATGGATTCAGCAAGACAATGAATTGTGCGATCAAGTGAAATTGATTGTTTTTGCAGAAACTTGTGTATGCATGTTTAAAATATAAAATTGTTCTAAAATGATTTTTGAGATAAAATCTTTGGAAAATGGTTTGTTTTGAACCTACTGACCATATAAATAAATTTGTGGTTTCAAAAACATATTTGGTGAAGCAAAAGAATAAAATCTTGAATTAAAGCAATTCTAGTCAAATAAAAATATGATTTAATTATTAAAAATGATTTTGGAGGAAAACCTTTGGGAAGTGTTTTGATTTAATCTCTCTAACCCCAAACACCAAGTTTTATGATTTGAAAATGTATTTGGTGAACCCTATAAGACTATTACTTTGCTAAAGACATTTTCCACCACGTAAAATAATGACTAGGTTTAAAAATGTTTTATGATGTGAAATCTTTTGCAAATGATTTTGCCACTTTATAAAATGACCATTAGGTGTTTTCAAATGTTTATGACCCATTAGAAACCACTTTTACAAATAAAACAATCTTTTGCATGCTTGCATGAATTATTTTGTTTCTATTATTTTATGTGATGTTGCTTGAATGATAGATTGAAATTGTGCCTTGCTTGATTGAATTGTAGTGATTTGAAGAGTGTGATCATTGCAAAGATCAAGGAGTGAACCTATATTCTCTACCAAAAAGGCAAGTGATGCTTCATACTTTTGTCCCATTATTTTCACTATGCATTAGTGATATTTCTAAGTAGGACTTGGATGGAATTTTGCTAAGTATAAACTATGCCATGGGAAATCCTAGTAGATGAAACCTTAGGAGAAATTTCCTAAGTTAAGATTCCTACTACAATCATGCTTAGCTTAGCTGGTAGAAAACAAGGGTGGAATATATATTCATACTATGGAATATTTCCAAGTCAAGGACTTGTGTTTTTTTTAATAAAACAACTAAGTGAATGAATCACCTTGGTGGAATGGAAGGAATGGTTTGTGTTGAGTGGTTACACAAGGCTAGGGGACTGGTGAACCTTGTGTATCACAGTTGTGGAATGCCACCCAGGAACAAAGAGATTTGAGATGTCAAATGTTGAGAAGCTTCAAGTGCAGCCACTTGGCATTATGGGCTCTGCCTGGATCATATAGGTTGCAATAACTTAGCCAAATGGACATTTGGTGGTAGGGGAATGATAGGTTGGAACGCGTCCATTCTGGTCTAAGGGAAGGCTTCTGAAAGATCTTGTCTTGGTGAAACCAAGTCTTGTGGGGAAAGTGCACCACCTCTGCAGAGTGTAAAATCTAAGTACTTAGCCATGTCCCTGGCAAAGGACAATTTGAGCATCAAGACATGGAAGCTATCAAGAATCTCCTCATCCCAATTTCTAAGTAAAAACTTGTGGTTGAACAAGGGTTGAAGGATCACCAATTTCTATTGGGAGATGCCTTGGGAAAGATTTTGTCAAGCAAAAACTTAGTGTTTTCAAATGATAAGGAAAATCTATTTTGAGCAATGCAAGCCTAAGACCCACTTCACCAAATGCATATAGATGATAGACTCCACTATACTACCATAGTATCACTTGCCAATACAATTCAAATGTATTGACCCTTGTGGCTGTAACTTGTTATGTTGCATGTTTGTTTGATATTAGTGAAGTTTATTGATTAGGATTACAAGTCTACAACCAACATGTCTGCCTGTGGCACTTTGAAGATGAAGGACCCCATGCTATTGTTATATTTTGCTGCATTGTAATGAGATAGCCAGATGAGCTATGTGAGATGTAATAAATTATTTTATTCCTGGTTATAAAGTTGTATTATGACCTTTGTTTCTTGGTATTACATCTTAACTGTGGATGCTAGCTATTGATCCAGGGACTAGCATTGTAAACACAGGGATATCTACCTTATTAAAGGTTGGGAACCTTACATGCGTCTGCTTACCCTGATGACGATAGAGTGGTCGATGAGGACAAGCGCAGTCAGAATCGAGCTCCCCGACGAGGATTCCGATGAACTGCTGCGAAGAGGAAAGACCAAATTCACCCGCTCCAGTGCTCACCTTGATGCAAGCTTCTACCCAGAGGATCTACGGAGGACGGCGCTTCTCCATGATGGCTCAGAAGGGTGTGGGGGAACGTGGTTCGACGGCGAGAGGTGGCTCCAGCTAGCTAGGGTTTCGGTCTCGTTCGTATCTGAGAGGATAAGGAGGGATTGGGGATAGGGATGGAAGCAATGCGTCGCGGTGGCCTTCTTATCCCCTCCTGGCATCAGCGGCAAGTATCTTGGAGCAATGACGGCGATGACGGCATCAGGCGGCGGCGAGCTCCACCAGCGAGCTGTTTGTGTGCGTGACGATGAAGACGATGGTCATTTTGTGGATAACCCCCTGGAGATTTCTTTAGCTCAACCCGCGGTCCTCTCTTGACCCCACCTGTCAGTCTGAGATAGAAAAGAACCTGGGCTGGTTACTGGGTTATTGTGGGATGCACAGGGCGTTAGGTAAGTATAAGTGTGTTGGGTTGCGACCAGGTTTGATTTTTATTTGTTTTATTATTTTCTATTTTCCGTTTTCTTATTCAGATTTTAATTTGATTTACATTTTGAATCTTTCTTTGTATAACTTGTTTCCTGGACATTTAAAACAATACAAAATATATACCTAGTCTCATTTGTAATTTCTTATTGCATCCTCTTTTTGTATTTCTTGCATTTACTTAATGTGATCCCCCTTGTTAATAAACTTTTCTTATTATTTTTCTCTTCTTATTTGTGTTAGGGATTTCTTGGTAATATATTCTTATTTGTTTATAGCTCAACTATTAGTGAGCTCATTGTTTGAATAGAAACTTTATATATAAGTATAATGATTTTACACCATCCTTTGATACATGAAATATAAAGACATTGATATGATGATTATTACTCCCATTAAGTTGGAAAATAACAATGTATGTTATACACAAAGAAGTTTAGGGTTTTGAATTATGAGTACTACCCTTGGCTTTAGGGTTTTGTATAAGCTTGGATTCTTTTTAAGAGTTAAGATTTAATAACTAAGCATATTGCCTTATGTATATAGTATTGGATGAAATCTCCCTTTTTAATAGAAGTTATATTTAGAGTGTTTTATAGAAGTAAACGTATAAAAATAGACTTAGGAACATATAATGATGATGGTTGAAATTAACAGAGATATGTTTATGTAATTTGTTATAGGAAAATGTTTCTATAAAGGGTTATAGACATCAGATGATGGATCAATGGTATAAGGTGGATATTATGTTTGATTTAAGATTTAGAGTTGATTGCGTACCAAGATTAAATAGGAAAATGATCTATAATATAATTATATTTCAAAATCTTGGATCTCTAATTAAGGAATTCATTTCCTAGATATAGTACTTCTTCCTATCCATCATCATGATTAATTTGAAGGTCTTACTTATTAAAATTCTTCTTATTAAATATATCATTCTTCTAAACTTATGGATGAATCCAATGAGTTTGATACAAAGACACTTCATAGCTTTCTCATATCCTTGCTTGATTGCACCTATTATACTACTGTTGTTAAACTTACATCCAACCAGTAGTTCCTTCAACTTCATTCACATTCTTCCTTAGTATTCCATCACTGATCTTTCTCTAAGGTTGATTATCTTTTATGATGAATAACACCACTTTTATTACTCTATGCTACACTAGCTTTAGTTTAATAACACCCTTTTATAATCACTTAACCCTCATGACCTACACTTCAATTCCTAGATTATATTTATGTGGTTTGCAAAGTCTTCTCTAGGATCACTTATCCATACTAGGGTTCCAATCATGTTCTACCCACCAGCATTACCTATACTAAATATAAGCATTCCATGTTGGTGGCCAAAACATTACCATTATAATACCTTAATCATTTATTACTAAAGTTCTTAGTTGGCTAAGCAGGGTTTTATCAATCCTACCTTTTATTGTCTGGAAATTACCTTCTTAGTATCTTATATTGGATTAAGGTTATTAATGGACTATGCCCTTATTAGAAGATTTGAATAGATGTTCTGATAAGATCAAATAATAGATCAAGGACTAATAATTAAATAAGTTGTGAATCAATGGGGAATTATCCAACATTGATGAACAACAGATATTGAGATAAGTTCCATGAAGATTGTCTAGAAAGAAATATATAGTGGATGATCTGGACTTAATCTCTTTCCAACTCCAACTCATCAAAAGAGTTTTTAAGATTAGGTGTTACTATGATACTCAGAATGTATGCATATGGGATTTAAGATATAGTGGCTACATTCTTATTATTTGTTTTATATCCTTAATTTGATACTTATGAATGATTATAATGAATACTATAATATGATCACCTAATGATCAATATAATTCACATTATATTAAGGTTTAACTTATGGTACATTTTGATATACCCTTAAATCAAATTTCTCTTACCCAAAAATGAGGTTTTAACAAAGGTCTTAGTGAAACTTATCGCAGTCAACTTGATGATCTACTTCTATTCCATCAAGCTAAGAGAAGCTTCAATCACTTTGATAAGTTTTGTTTAAAAGCGCGAAAATTATTCGGATTTTGTATGCATGAATGCAATGCACACATCTGGGTTCAACTTATTTCTAGGCTCTAATGCTGGGATGTTACAGCGGCCCAGTTAGATGGATCCAGAAGGGAGGCCCATGCCGAATAAAGGAAGGCTACGGTTGGAGTCACCGACGTACCCGGAGCCTTGGAGTACAAGACACACAAGACTAGTAATAGACGGTGTAGGACTCTGTAACCTGTCCGGCTAGGACTTTTCCCTGTAACCCTAGGACCTGGGGACTATATAAGTCGGGCCTATGGGAGCCTTTAGGGAACAACTTCAGACAACCTCGCACAACGAACCAATCCCTGTAACTCAGCGTATTGCCCTTATAGTGATTGATAGCAGGAGTAGGATTCTGGCACCGTCATGGATCCGAACCTGGGTAAGTTGTGTTACCTCGTACCCGTCAAGCGTCCGCCTTCTCCCACGTCTCTAAACACACACTATGAGGACCCCTCCATGGCGTACTCGTCGGCAATACAACGACATTTGGCGCCCACCGTGGGGCAAGAGGCGCTTCAGCTCTTTAGCGGGAGAGGACCAAGATCTTCACGGGAATCGGCAAACCGTAGCCATCGTTCGCGTTCTCTTCTCCGGCAACGTTCCGATTGTCCCTCCCGACGAGTTCTGGATCCCGGCGAATACGAACCCTACACGGTGTTTGATCGTTCCTATCAGAGACATCCACCTCTTCATTGGCGAAACCGAATCGGGCACTAGTTCCCTGGGAGTCGGAGGAGCATCAAGGTACGCACGGACTGCCTACGGGCAGGATACGTTCGCGGAAGGATCAATGTCGGATCTATCTTCGGAGTTTGCCGGCAAAGATTGCAAAAATTCAAGGCCCACCCAAACCGCCCCTGTGCAGGATATAACGGTGGAAGATCACTGCAAGTCCGCCGGCTTCGTCCGTGCATTTGGACAACAGAGATCCAAGTTTCGTCGGCGTGGTTACCATCTTCGATCTGGCGCATTGCATTCAGAGAGAGGGCGAAAACCCCCATGATTACTTGGCCAGGTGGCTCCGTATACGAGCCGATCTGGCCCACTACCCGAATTATGATGCTATGTATCACTTTGTGGAAGGACTGGACCATGGCACGCTTCTCCGATATTCTTTAGACGGCAACAGGCGTCGAGACACCTTACCTTCGAAGGCATGGTGAACACCGTCAACAACAACACGGAGGCTGAAGCGGCAGCTTAGACAACACTTGCACTCATTGACGGAGCCCCTCCGATTCAGCCACCACCACCACCGCCTCCGGCCGCCATCATTGCAGCTGCGCCGCCACCTCCAATCATCGTCGCTGCTATTGCACCTCCACCCCCCGTCATCGAGGAAGTCCTGGCACCCTCCGACTCTATGATTGACGCGCTCTACGCCGACTTTAGCGCAGACTCGGAGGAGATAGATTTCAGTCTAGAGGAACTAGACTCCGCCATGCAGGAGATGAAGGAGGAGTACACGCGCGACGAGCAAGCCAACAACGCCGTCACGTCTCGAGAGGTGTTCGTTACCATTGGGATGGCGATGGATGAAGATCAACCCGGACGAGCTCCGCCTACAACACTGGAAAAGGGGAAGGGGCCACTTATTTCTGTTGACGATGATCGCGCAAAGGTCATGCCTCCTCCGCCTAACCCAGCGCAACAGCCGCAGGAACTCTGCACCGGCCCGAGCAACAACAACACCGCAAACTTGCCGCCTCCGGCATCTACGTCTGCTGCCGCCCAAGTTACTCTAGCTGATAGAGTGATGTACGACAATCTCCTTGTTGAGCCACTGGCCGTCGCTCATATCCGGAACGTGACTCAGCTTGATGAGAAGCGCCAGCAGCTGCTAGAGGAAGCGTAGGCCATCGCGGGACAAGGCGCTAAGCTGGATCGAGATCTAGCAAATGAGCAGAAGTCCATAGAGAAAGCTAGAGCAATGGAGGCCGAGTATAATACTCTGCAGCAGAAGGCCAAGAAAGCTCTGGCTCGCGTCATCAACGATCCTGGTGTACGGCGAAACCTAGGATGGGCTCCCTCGAAGCCGGCGCAGGCGAAGCCTTACATTGACAGCAAAGGCAAACAGGTGATGCCCACCCCACTCCTTAACCTCGCCGTCACCAAGACCCTTCTGGAGCAGGATAGATCGCCCGAGGCAGTAGAACAGGTCTATGACCTAGTGGCCAAGGCGGTAAAGCAGCAGGAAAAGGCCACCTCTGAGAGGCTTGAGTCTGACCCAACGCTTTTCCAGTCTAGCTAGTATAAGCCAGCAAGGGACAGATCTCCTCTTGATGTCGGGGCCTAGATGGGTTCATCAGAACAAAGACGGAGGGATGCGCGCAACGGGAAGGATGCTATCCCCATATCCTCCGACCACAGAGAAAAGGCCCGACCTCGTCGCCCATCGCCACCGCCCCGATCCCCTCGACATCGCGAAGATCCCAAGGCTCACCATCATACGGATATGCCCCCACTAAGGCAGTGCGGCATCGTCATCCGAGACAACGCGGAGCAGACCCGTCATGACGGAGACCGCAACCAATGACACAAGAGCAGGTCATGCCATGACCCTCCGTGTCCGACAAGCAACCATGACAGGCGCGAGGCGTCGCAACAGTGTAACAACAAAAAGGCTAACCCACCGCCACCTCCGCCTCCTTCGCCACCTAGCAGTCACCATGGCGGAGGAGGCCCGCGTCGTTCACGTAGCCCATCCCCTATTGACAAGAAGAAGAAGAACCCGGAGCCGTACGATCCCCTTCGCGGATCGATAAGATCCACGAGGCCCGGGAAGGACCATACCTGCGACCACGTTGTTTTGGACCTGCAATACGGTCCGCAACTTACCCCAAGGGTTTCCGGATTGACAAAACCATCAAGCCCTATGACGGCACCTCCCAAGCCAGCCACATGGTTGCAGGACTATGGCAACGCGGTAGATATTGTCGGAGGTAAACCCATTGTTGTCGTCAAGTACCTCCTTTTGATGTTGGCAGGCACGGCCCGTCAATGGATTGACGACTTGCCGAAGAAATCCATGTGCAATTGGTTGGACATGCAGGAAGCGTTCACCAAGAACTTTGAGGGTATGTACAAACGTCCCTGCACTATTGGTGATCTACAGCGGTGCGTGCAAGAGAAAGACGAGACGTCTCGCGCCTACCTCTCCCGCTGGCTCGACATGAAGAATTCCTGCGTGGGAGTGCATGCTCAGACCGCCTTGGCCGCCTTCATCGATGGGTTGGAAATGGGAATGTTGCTCCGACATAAGCTGAAGCGCTTGTAGGACAATCACCAACTTGACTTGAACCAGATGATTCAGTTGGCTAGTGAGTTCGCAACTGCTGACGACAGTGCTCGCGGCTCCTTGCCGGCAACGGCCGTTCGAACTCAGGCTCGGAGGAACAACAGTACAAAGTGGAAAACCGCTCCAGAAGAAAAGCAATCTACCGACATGGTCGCCATGACCTTTGTAGGACGAGGTGATGGCGGACAACGTGGCCGAGGACGGGGAGCCAGCCGTGGGCAGCAACGAGGAAGTGAAACTACCTCAGCGTCGCTCCGTGTTCCCCAAACCTACGAAGAGTACCGCGATATGACGTGCCTCGTACACCTCGATTTCAACGGTAAAGCCACCCATACCAATCGACACTGGAAGTTCGTCAACAACCTCAAGGAAGACCTGGAGTCTGGCTACAAACAAAGTCGAAAGAACAAACCGCGAGGCAAGGGGAAGAAGAAGGAGGAGGAGTCCAAGGATTCAAGTGACATGGACGAGGATGTTGACCCCAAGCACGCTGCCAAGAGTGATGACAAGGGCAAGAACCCCTTCGTGAAGAAGGCGCCAGTATACCACACTTTCCTTGGCACCCCCAAAGTCCAACAACAGAAGACCTCTACGAGGATCCTGATGGCTACTCTGCCCCCAGCTCCCCAGTACCTGCGCTGGTCGGAGGTTCCAATTACTTGGGACAAGATGGACCACCCAGAACTTATTCCTACGGAGAACCAATACGCCATGGTCATCAACCCTTTGATTGACGGCGTGGAGTTCACCAAGTGTATGGTGGATAGTGGAAGCAGCATCAACATCATGTACCTGGATACACTGCAGCAGATGAACTTGACGGAGGCAAACCTAAGGCAGACGAACACCATCTTCCACGACGTAGTTCCTGGTCGGGAGGCTCGGTCCCTTGGGTGCATTACACTTTAGGTTGCCTTTGGCGATGTTAATAATTACCGCCAAGAGCGCGTGACCTTTTAGGTGGTCCCCTTCAAGAGCGTGTACCACGTCATATTCGGCCACAACATATTCCACACGTTCATGGCCAAGCCATGCTTCTTCTACAACAAACTAAAGATACCTGGACCAAACGGTGTCATCACCGTATCCGAAAGCTTTACCAAGGCAAGGGACTGCGAGATTAATGAAGCAGCCTTCGCGGAAGCTGTCCTCTACGGCGATGAATTCAAAGAGATCCAGAGCAAGGTCGATGACTTAGAGATGCCTGCGTCGAAGAAGCAGATCTCCGACTCCGCTCCTGCATTTAAGGCCGCCATCGAGACCAAGCCGGTGGAACTTGTGGTAGGATATGCCTCCAAGGTCACCACCATTGGGACGAACCTGGATCCCAAATAGGAAAGCGCGCTCGTCGAGTTCCTCCATGAGAACAGGGACATCTTTGCCTGGTAACCGTCAACATGAAAGGTGTACCTAGGGAAATTGCCAAGCACAGCTTAAACATTGATCTAAAATGGAAACCAGTGAAACAACCTCTACAACGCTTCGGAGACGAGAAGAGACGCGCCATTGGAAAAAGATAGCTAGGTTACTTAAGGCTAGATTTATCCGTGAAGTCCTTCACACCCGATGGGTGGCCAATCCTGTACTTGTCCCCAAAAAGGGAACGAAAGAATTAACAATGTGAGTTGATTACACCGGCTTGAACAAAGCATGTCCCAAAGATCCGTTTGCTTGGCCTCACATTGACCAAGTCATTGACTCGACGGCTGGCTCGGAACTTTTGTGTTTTCTCGATGCATACTCAGGATACCACCAGATCAAGATGAGGAAGTCGGACCAGTTGGCCACTTCGTTCACTACCCCATACGACACGTTTTGCTATGTTACGATGCCCTTTGGGCTGAAAAATGCAGGTGCTATGTACCAGCGGACAATGCAACATTGCCTTCACGACCAAATTGGTCGGAACGTTCACGCATATGTGGACGATATCGCGGTGATGTCTAAAAAGTCAAATGACTTAATCTCCGACTTAAAAGAAACCTTTGATAATCTCCGGAAATACAACATGACGCTTAACCCTAAGAAGTGCATCTTCGGGGTTCCAGCCGCCAAATTGTTGGGTTTCATCGTTTCCCAGCGCGGAATCGAGGTCAACCCGGATAAAATCAAGGCCATCTTACACATAAACCGTCTGACATGCCTAAAGGATGTTCAACGACTAACAGGTTGTGTTGCAGCAGTTAGTCGGTTCGTCAGCCGACTTGGAGAGAAGGCTCTGCCGCTGTACAAGTTGCTGAAGAAGGCGGACAAATTCACGTGGACGGACGAAGCAGATGCAGCATTGAAGCAGCTTAAGGAGATTCTTTCCTCAGCGCCCATCCTTGCAGCACCGGATCCTAGGGAGCCCCTGTTAATCTACATGGCGGCAACCAACCAGGTAATCAGCATCGTCGTCGTGGTAGAGCGGAAGGAACCAGGCTATGAGCACGGAGTTCAACGACCAATTTACTATGTGAGCAAGGTCTTGACGGAGTCCAAGAAACGTTACCTGCACTACCAAAAGATACCTTATGGAGTATTCCTTGCTTCTCGGAAGTTGAGGCATTACTTTCAGGAGCACCCAATCACAGTGGTGAGCAAGACTCCACTGTCCGACATTATCAACAACTGCGACGCTACGGGAAGGGTCGCGAAGTGGGGCTTTGAACTTGCCGCCTTCGAGATCACCTACAAGAGACGTGACGCTATCAAGTCACAAGCCTTGGCAGATTTTGTTGCAGATTGGACGGAGATGCCAGATGCTACTCCGTTGCCGGAACCAGACTACTGGGTGATGCACTTGGACGGATCAAAGCTTCTCAATGGCTCGGGGGCTGGTGTATTACTATAGTCACCAACAGGAGACAAGCTACACTACGTTCTGCAGATCCAATTCGAGGCTACAAACAACATGGCGGAGTATGAAACACTCATTCACGGACTACGTGTAGCCAAGGATATTGGCATCAAGCGCATAGTTTTTTGTGGAGATTCCGACTTGGTTGCCCAACAGATGGCTGGACCCTGGAATGCGCGGAACCCTATGATGGCGGCATATTGAGACGAAGTGGACGAGATAGCCAAGAGCTTCTTGGGCTACGAAGTCAAGTATGTACCTAGGGAGCAAAACGAGGCGGCTGATCTACTATCTAAGCTTGGATCAGGGCATAAGCGAATTCCGCTAGGAGTTTTCCTAGAGCATATGTGCACACCATCCGTGAAGGGAGCCGACATCGAAAACCCGGATAGAGCTGACTCTTTCGTCCACATGGTGGCAAAGGTCCCTCCGGCTTGGACAAAACCGTTCATGGAATATCTCGAACAAGGAACTTTTCCCGACGACAAGGTCGAAAGACGGCAAATAGTACGACGAGCAAAGGGTTATACCATAATTAATGGACAACTCTACAAAAGGAGCACTACTGGTGTATACCTTAAGTGTGTTTCTCATCTAGATGGTATGGTAATCCTACGCGAAATCCATCTCAGAGATTGCAGGCATCACGCCGCTCCTCAATCGTTGGTCGCGAAAGCCTTCCAGTAAGGATTCTACTAGATGACCGCGAAGGTAGATGCCGACAAGCTGGTTGAGACATGCATGGGATGCCAGTATTATACCCGACAACCACATGTTCCTGCTAAAGAATTGCGAACAATACCAATAACTTGTCCATTTGCACTCTGGGGGCTAGACATGGTGGGACCGTTACAGACAACACCATGTGGTTTTATGCATCTACTTGTAGCAGTTGATAAATTCACTAAATGGATAGAAGCTAAAGCCATTAGAAATCTTGATGGGGCAACTGCCCTCAGGTTTGTCCGGGATCTAGTGGTGAGATTTGGTCTCCCACATAGCATTATCACCGACAACGGTAGCAACTTGTCACTCGGAGAAGTGGAGGCTTATTGTTGGGAGAAGGGCATCCGAATTGACCTTGCATCCGTGGCACATCCACAATCCAATGGTTAGGTCGAGCGAGCTAATGGATTAATTATGCAGGGAATCAAGCCACGTCTTGAGGCACCGCTACGTAGAGCAGCTGGAGCCTGGGCGGAAGAATTGCCATCTGTGCTGTGGAGTTTTCGAACTACACCCAACAGATCCACCACCTACACCCCTTACTTCATGGTATATGGAGAAGAAGCCATCCTACCTTCTGACATACTTCACGATGCACCAAGAGTCGCTGCCTACGACGAAGATAACGCTGAAGAATCCAGACGCCTAGATGTGGACCTTCTCGAGGAGGAGCGCGTTTTGGCATGCCAAAGATCCGCCATCTACCAGCAGAAGCTACCCAGGTACCATAGTCGCTGCGTTCGGCATCGCTCGTTTAGAGAGGGGGATTTGATGCTCTGACTTAAGCAGAAGAAGTCACACAAATTATCCCCGCCATGGGAAGGACCGTTCATCATAAGCAAGGCGCTACTCAATGGGTCTTACTACCTCGTTGACAATCGTGAACTGAAGGATAGACCCAACGAGGATCATAAGCGTAAGCGACATGACCCAGATGATGACTAACCAGAGCTTGATCGGCCATGGAACATAGCACAGCTACGTCCTTTTTACACTTAGCATTTTTTATCTAATTGTGTACCTCTTATATGATCAATAAAATAAAGCTCTCTGGTTCACTCATATTTCTGAGTCTTTTACCTCCTTTAGTGTTCATTTTTGGATCATATAAAACCTTTATGCACATGTTTTGCGATTGCACTTGTGAAAAATTCCGCCTATGGGCGTTAGCTTAAGTTTTCTGGTCTACACGTTCTTTGTCGTTTTTATGTGGATTCTGGAGTAGTGACTTTTGGCACTTATGTCGGCAATTTTGCGTTTAGGTTATTGACGGTTCCATTAGGAATCATCACCTAAGCGCATGGTTCCGACAACGAGTCTTACGACTCACGAAAAGTCAAGCATAAGAACCAAAGTAATGGATAAAACCAGCACTTGCTTAAAAAATATATACATGCTGGCAACTGGTTCTTAAGTAGCAGGACATACAACATTGTTTTCCGCCTTAAGTTAAATACATAGTTTGTTCCGCACACGCATCAAAGGTGAAAAAAATATTACAAGTTGTTTTTCATTCCTTTGGCGCAGGCGGCTTGGAAGCAGCGTCATCGGCAGCAGGAGATCCACCCTCAAAGTCGGCGGTGTGAAGGGACTCAGAGGAGCTTTACTTTCCACTATCGATGGTATTCATCGGCACGAAGATGTTGATGTCGACTAATCGGCAACTCTGGTGTCATAGCCCGCGAGTGACGACAATATGGATTCGTGATTAATCTCTTTGCCATCGTCATCTATGTCGGGAATGCCAGAGGTCACCGTGTCGATATCAGCATCTTCGTAGTGTTCCATCACCATTGACATCGCCATCCTTGAACGAGCCCGTGCACATGAAGCTTTCTTGCTTGTGATACGCTCGGGGGCTCGGCGCAGGATCTCCGAGTACTTTACCATAGAGTCTGATGCCTTGATGTTGATCTGGAGGGGCTTGGCAATCTCTTCTGCTTGCACGATGGCGGTGTTGATGAAGTTTCCGGCAAGAACCATGCATTACTTTGCCGGAGGAGGCTACCAGGTTAAACCCATAGGAGCTGCAAATTCCGACAAAGGAGCACATGAGTTCAAAAATTCAGAGTATCTAGACTATAGAAATCCAAGACGGAGAATCACTTACTGAAGATGCTAGCCTCAGCTTGCCCGAGGGTATCCGCCAAGGAGTCCCGTTCTTGTTGCAGGAGCTTGTACGCCTCATGATGGCGTTGATTCTGCTCATCGGCATCTTTCTTCTGATCTCTTAAGATCGAGATCTCCTCCTTCAAGCGGTTCATCTCCTCGGTGCCGGAGTCCTGCAGGGCTTTCATGGATTCTTCATGCATCTTCAGCATGTCCTTCCTCTCCTGCTTAAGGATCTTGTTCTCGCTATCTAGCTTCTGAATGTGCTTGGATTGCTCGACAATGTCCTTAGCCTTGGCAATGGTTTCTGCAAGTCGGAGAATGCAAAGTCACAGTAAGTATTCGGAGAATACACAAGTTCAAGTTGGAATACGAAAAAGAAAGGAAAAAACAGACGCTTGCTCTTGATGATCTGTTCCTTCAAGAAGGCAGTTTTATCCCTTTCGGCTTCCAAGTCCGCGCGCATATTCTGGTACTTGTCGTTGTCCATGCCCCTCCGAGCATTCTCATTCTGTGGAACAAAGAAGAAATCAAAATGTTGTTTGGTCTGCTTGGAGCATCTAGCCAGAAATTTTCCACCTAGACGCTCGGGGGGCTACAGCGAGAGTTTTTAACTTAGTAATATGCTTAGTCTTTCTTTAAGCATCTAGTCAGAACTAATTCAGTTCTCGATTAGAAGATTGGGGGCTACAGTATAAAGTTTTTAACTCGGATATATGCTTAGCTTTTCTTTAAGCATCTAGTCGGAACTAATTCAGTTACAACTAGAGGCTTGGGGCTACGGTATTGAAATTTATAAACACTGCGTATGCTACTCTTAAAGCATCTAGTCGGAATAATTCATTCCACCTATATGCTTGGGGGCTACAGTGAGAGGTTTTCTAGCTTAGTCACTCTAAGAGAATCTAGATGCAAAGACCTATGGTTTTCCATCTACATCCTCGGGGGCTACAGTGGGATACTCATATGAAATGCAAAAGGCAAATAAAACTTACAAGTGCAATCATCTTGAGGTTGGTAGCACTCTCGGCCAGCAGCTTGCCAAAGGATATGCTGTTTCCTTGCAAGATCTCTGCTTGTCAGAGGAGCTCCTCTAGACCGCACGTCGGAGATGTCGGCACCGCACCAAGAACCAGAACAGTTCTATCCGGCGTAAGTACCAGATAGACTATCCTTGGATACTCTATGGCTTTCTTGGGTGCTGGGGCGCCGCCTACAGTAGAAGTACCAGCTTCCACCACCGCCTTACTGTAACATCCCAAAAATACTAAACTTAGATCATCAAACTGTAATCATCAAAATTAGGGTTAACAAAAACTTTTCTAAAATAAAAATATGAAAGCATGCATGGTGTATGCATTTTATTTGGAATTCTTTTGAACCACCTTGTTTGTGTGTTCCTTTGCTTGTAAATGGATTATTAGGTGATATAAACATCATATAAACAATTCCCAAACTTTTCTCAAAGGCAAATAAATCAAAACAAATAAAATAAGGGAATGGTCATTTTGACCAATTTAACTTCCATGCCTACTTTGGCTGTCCCAAACTTTCAGAACTTAACAGAAACATTTCTGGATCTTTGCACCCCTTGATTGTACTCATAATAAAGTATCAATGCCCACTTTGTGATCATCCAGAAACTTTCAAATGCATAGTTTAAATGATAGTTCAAAATTGAATCTTTATCATATGAGAAGATCCCACTTTTTCAAAAACCACTCAAACAAGCTCAACTTTCAAAACTCAAGCATCTGCAGACTCACCAGCACCAACCTAGCACACCCACCAAAAATCTTATCCAAATTCAAAACTTGAATTCTTGCGGCCATTTCATCAAACACTTCGCACACACAAATCATCAAAATCTTAAACACTATTGTGAGCAGTTATTGAAGGAGATTTAGCCGTGCCAACCTTGTCTGGGAGGCAGCCCACCATCCACCGCCACTACCTGTCCCAGCCGCGAGCGTTGCCAAACCCTGGACCACACGCACGGACCGCGCCTAGCTCGCCAGCAACCATGCCGAGCATGCGCTAGAGCGCCACACTCGACCGACGCCCACAGACCGCGCGCCTCCCTCTCCGCGTGCATACATGATCGCCACCAACCCAGGAGACCACCAGACATCCCCGTTCGCCGCCCCATGCCCCGTAGCCACCGCTCGCCGTCGAAGACGCCGCCTCGGCCGCGCAGAGCATCGCACGTTCCAGACCAAACCGCACCGCCCCTACGCGCGCATTAAAGTCGTAGGGCATCACCAGGATACCACCAAGCGATCGCCACCGCCGGCCATGCCTCTAGCCGCCCGTAGCTGTGTCGCCACCGTCGCCTGCCCATCCCGTTCGGTCTCGTCGTCGCGACTATAAATGGAGGCCACCCCCAGCCGAATTGAGCACACCATCTCACTCCCCTCTCCTCACTGATCGTGCCACCCCGTTCTTGGAGCAAGGCGAGCAGCACTTCGCCGGAATTTCACCGGAGCCTGCCGCTGCTAGAGAAGAAGGGGGCCAGCGATTGGAGCCGCCCTAGGAGAAGCTGTCGGTACCTGGAGGTTCGCCATCGTCGACTTCGTCGTTCGCCCGCCTCACCAACCCTCGCCTGAACCCCGGTGAGCCCCCAGCGACCCTCACCTGTCGCGCTAGGTTTCTGTCTCGCGGGCGTTGCCCAACGTCGACGATGACCCTCAGCCATTGGATTAGAACCAGATCGAACGCACCACATCGCCCCATACCGCTTCGCACCCCCTGTCTCACTGACGCATGGGGACATCGACTTAACCAGCCCGTGTAAGCGCTGTGCTTACCAGGCCGGCCCAGTATCGCTTCTCGTGCAGCCTAGTCATTTGAATTAAACCTTTTCCATTTTATTTCAAACACACTTCTGTACCCAGTTTCAAAAATCAACCCAGGTCGACTCAGTAAACCAACTTGAATGAAACCAATTTTGTTGGAAAGTTCTGGGAATGCTAAATCCAAGCCCGTTGGATTTAACTCATTTGAATCTATAGATCATCCATGGTAAAAATAACAAGGCAGAAGCTTTTCTGCATTCAAACATTTTTCAAATTTAAACCATAATAGCTTTGAGTTTATTCCAACTCTCAAAAATCACATTTAACCATACCTTTCATAATATATAAAAATATATAGGTTTACTTATAGAAATAATGTTCAAGTAATAAAAGAATGCAACATAGGCATTTCTAGCCACTTTAATTAATTAAAATAAAAGAGAAAAACCTTATTAAATTGTGACACCACTTGAAATCACATTCCCATGTACTGAAATATGTGGTGATGACACGTGTCAACATGATCCCATGTTTGGTTTGGAGAATATTAAATCTTAAGTAGTTTTTCAATGACTAGAAATTACTTTTCTAAAAATAAAAGGAATTAAACCAAGCTTTAATCTTGTAATGTTAGTGATGATGCTAGATCATCTATAGGACCCTTGTGTGTGATGAATGCAAGTAGTTAAGTATTGTTTGGTGATTGTGTACCTCGTATTTATTCATAGACGCTAGTACAGACCAAGGATACGAGGAGGAAGGAGGATACTACGAAGAAGAAGCCGAGGAGAACTTCAACCACAGCTCTGCACAAGGCAAGCTATTAACCTTGCAAGCTAACACTTGCAATTTAGCAAGCTTAGACTGATACTAATGCAAGCCAATACTTGTTTGTCACCATGCCAACTATATGCCTTAATCATAGATGATCCTACCCACTTGATAAACCAATCCTAGTTTTACTTACAAGCTTTATACTTTATTTCTTTATCAAAGCTAGTACTTAGAGCTTACTTAAGTGAATTATAGATATTAGAAAGATAATTGAAGGTTGCATAAAGAGCATAAAATTTGGCCTAAGCTAGATAATCTTTATGTCATCCTAAGGCATGAGATTGCACTTAGTTCAAACTCCACTTAGTTACCACCCCTCAGTAGTGCTTACCTCCACTTGTAGATGCTAGTGCTAAGCATAAAACTTGATCAAAATTAGATGGGAATACTTGGTGAAAATGGTTATGAAAACCTTGGAATGATGGATCATTCTATTGAAATGTTTTGGACATGTGTTCTGAACACCTGATGATTTTGGTGATGAAAATGTTGAGGAATGAGCCTTAGCCCTTTTTAAAACTGATGGTTGTCTCAATGCGATACCATTCCAATTTTATCGTACAATCACAATACCCGAAGATTGGGTAGGGCTTGACTGGAAACTTATATACCTTAGTATTAGTTCCCTCACGGCCAAGGTTGGAGCTGAGGCTACCTTGTGAAGATTGTCCACCTGTGCAGTACCCAAGATGACAGTTGGTCATGGTTGTGAGGCCAAACTCACAGGAGAGGTGCTTATACTAGGGCGTGTAATTGAAAGGTTAGGATTGATTATCCGCATACTGTTTATGGTGAATTCAGGATTTGTTCCTGACGGATGTATCGAATATTGTGGTGAAATTGTACAATCTCTGCAGAGTGTCAATCTATTCGAATAGCCGCGTCCACGGTAATGGACAGTTGGAGTGGTCATACTGTTCCCCCGTCAGATGTTTTCAAAAGACTTGTGAAATGAATTGAGACTTTGACTTGACCACAACAGGGTTGTGATATGAAATACAAGTTCCCACTTAGGTGTTATAAAACTTCAACTAGCATTCGTTGCTTCTAAACTTAGTAGAGATAAATCTGGCTTTTGCAAAACAACCCTAGATCCTAGTGTCCTATTATAAAAAACCCCTTTCACTTGTTTGTATTAGTTTGCGAGTACTTAAAGAGTACTCATGGCTTTGTCCCTGGCTATTCCCATGGCCAGACTATGAAGAGGAGTACCTAGAGGATGGACCCCAGGAAGGTTACGACAATTAGGATCATCTCCCATCGTCAGCATTGCCTGTGACCCCGAAGATGGAGCTTCGCCTACGCTACCGTTATTATTACGTATTCCGCTGCTTGAAGTTGTACTAAGAACTGGATCATGAGATCCCTATTTGTGTAAGACCTTATATATGGTTTTTAATGGATGATGTACTGTGGTATCCAATTATGTTATGTCTCGCAAAAATGGTAATTCTGGGATTGCGATGTATGGCGTAACAGGCATCTGGGATTAAAAATCCGGGTGTTGACACTTACCGCAACCGATGGCATCCTTAGCCGGAGCTTCAGCCATTGGGTGTGCGGCACTATCCTGCGTTGCCTGCTCGCCAACGACAACAATATCTGTAGAGGCACCTTAGTCAAATTCCATGGCGGAAGGGTCAGATGCTTCCTTGGCTTGTGAGCTTGTCGGAGTGGAGGAGGGCTTGACGCTAGGAGTAGCAGGGGCGATGGCGGGAGATGCGTCGCGATGCAGCATGTCCTTAATGGTTCTAGAAGCCCCCAATGTTTTGGAGGTCTTCTTCAGGCTGGTCATGGCTTTCTTCCTGAAACATGCAACATGCATAGGTACATGAGCAAGGAAGATAAATAGACAATGTCGGAGAGAAAGAAGCTTACACAAGTGGGGGTGCTTTGTAAAATGGGATCCCGGTAGTCTTTCTTTTCTCCGCCTCCAGGGTGGCGGTAGTCTTTTTGGAGGCTCCACCCTCTGTCTTCTTCTTCTTTACTCCGTCGGCGCAAGATCTTGGAGTTCTCCGGGGGCTACTGTTGGGGATATGCTATATGGGTATCCTCATAGCATGTCTCTTATCCGGATAACCCGGGTGGCCCACAGTTGGTAGCATGGCTTGTGGCCTGCTGGGCGGCCCATTTAGATGGATCCAGAAGGGAGGCCCATGCCGGACGGAGGAGTCACCGACGTACCCGGATCCTTGGAGTGCAAGACACACTAGACTAGTTGTAAGCAGTGCAGGACTCTGTAACCTTTCCGGCTAGGACTTTTCCCTGTAACCCTAGGACATGGTGACTATATAAGTCAGGCCTTTGGGAGCCTTTAGGGCACACTCTCAGACACCTTAGTATCGATCAGCATACACCTCGCACAGCGAACCAATCCCTGTAACTCAGCGTATTGCCCTTATAGTGATTTATATCAGGAGTGGGATTCCTCCACCGTTAGGGATCTGAACCTGGATAAGCTGTGTTACCTCGTACCCGTCAGCCGTTCGCCTTCCCCCACGTCTCTAAACACGGACTGTGAGGACCCCTCCATGGCATACTCATCGGCAATACCACGACAATTGGAGCAGTAGTCAGAGCTTTCTTCAAAGTTTCAAAAGCTTATTTACAATCATCATCAAAAACAAAAGGTACATCTTTTTGAAGAAGATTAGTAAGGGGCTTTAAAATTTTGGGGAAATCTTTAATAAACCTCGTATATAAACCAGCATGACCAAGGATACTACGGATACCTTTTATATGCATAGGGCAAGGCATTTTCTCAATTGCTTCAATTTTGGCTCTATCTACTTCAATGCCTGTTTCAGAATTTTTTTGTCCAAGAACAATCCCTTCATTAACCATGAAATGGCATTTCTCGCAATTAAGAACAAGGTTGGTTTCTTCACATCTCTGCAAAACTTTATCAAGGTTGTGCAAATAGTTATCAAAATAAGTTCCATAGACGGAGAAATCATAAATGAAAACCTCCACAATTTCTTCACAAAAACCATGAAAGATAGCAGACATACATCTCTGAAAGGTAGCAGGAGCATTACATAAACCAAAAGGCATACGCCCATAAGCATAAGTGCCATAAGGACACGTGAAAGTGGTTTTCTCTTGGTCTTGCGCTTTCACAGCGATTTGAGAGAACCTAGAATAACCATCAAGAAAGCAAAAGTGGTTCTTTTTAGACAATGTAACATCCCAAAAATCATTATTTATAAAGCTTGCATATCATTCATGCATTCATTAGCATGTGATCCTTTTCAAATGAATTTTCAACATAAGAAACCATATTTTGCCTATTACTTATTCAAGTGAGGCAAGGTTTATATTTTACTTTCTAAATATAGGATATGATCAGTGATAATTGGAAACTGAATACAAAGCCACACAAAATATTTCAAAAGCAAATCAATCATAAAACCATCTTATTGCCTATTACCATTATGTTATTAAAGGCATGGTTTTATATTTAATTTCAAAATCGAAATGATTTTTGAATATAAGTAGATATTTTACACATCCTGGGACATAAGAAATACAGAACAAAATTCTGGAAGAAATTCAAATTAAAACAGATTTGAAACACTCATTCAAATTCAAATCACAAAAAGAAAAGGAGAAAATGAGAAAAAAATAAACCTAACTAACTAACTAGCCCAACCCACCCGCGGCCTAGCAAGCCAGCCCAACAAGCCCACCCGGGTTTTCCCCACCCCTCTCTGTTCCTCACCCGCGCGTGCACCCCCTCTCACTGACTCCTCGGTCCCACGTGCCCCGTCACCTTTGTCCCCAAATCGCGCGCCCACGACCAGCTCCGGCCGTTTCCTCCCCGCGTCACTGTCGTTGATTGCGCGAGTAATTTCCAATGATTCACCGAGTAACTCCTCGCCCAACTCCGGCTACTTAAACCCCACGGCCTCCGCTCCATTTCCCCAAACTCAATTTCCTCTAAACGCTGCCAGGCTGCTCGCTTTTCTCTTTGCATCGCAGCTGTCTCGACGAACTCTGGTGACCGATTGCGGTAAGCCTCGTGCGTGCCTCGCTCTCTAGCTCACACGACCTTGTTCGCTATCGCCTTGCGATTCTCCTAACGTTCTCCGTTTTGTTTTATTTCGCACCAGAGCGTCGCCTCCGTCGACGACCGTGAGCACCCAATGCCAAGCTTCACTCCGGCGAGCGATTGCGTCCGTGTTCATGCGCCCCAGCCTCGTCCACCTGCACGTTGAGCTTCGACGTACCTCCATGACCTAGGTAAGCATCAGCACCTTCGCCTTTGCCTTCTGGTCTCGCCGGAACTTCACCGGCAGACGCACAGCCGCCATGGTGGCCATTTTCCATGCCCACAAATGGTCAGAGCAATGTGGTCTGCTGGATCTAGATCCAGCGGATGCGATTAGATCATCCCTCGAAGGGGTACGCGTAGATCTGAGCCTTAGGATTAGATCTAGCGGTGTAGAATAGATCTGACGTGAAGGGGTAAGTTTTGATCTAGAGCGTTGGATTTAGTTAGATCTAACAACGCGGACGCGTGATACAGAGAGAACTGGTACGCGTTAATCAGACGCTGCCGCGTGTCAGGGTTTTCGATTTAAAATTGAGATTGGATTTAATTAGATGATTAAACTTGTAAATTCAATGAATTTTGTTTTGTTTATCCAAAAAATGCAAATAAGATATCAATGGAACCACAAAAATAAATCCTACACATCTGTAGGATTGGTTTTGTAAATTGCTGTGACACCCCCAGGATTATGGCTAGACAAATCCCAGACCTTCGTCTGAACATAATCCTAACCTAATCTCGAAAGCGTACGGAGAAAGAATTGATAACACAACATTGACCCTACGACTCAAAATTTATTACATCAAGCTCATAACTGAGAGAAGAACCAAAATATTACAAGCATAGGTCACTGACCACAAACATCAAACAACAGAAGGCAAATTATGTTGTTAAGTATAGCAAACTTAACAAATGGCCTAAAAGGCCTGAAGAATAACGATGATGTCGAATCCATAGATCCCAGACTGCCGGCTGGGAACTCCAAACTACTCATCGATGTTGATGCAGATAGGAACTCATCTTCAACGGTAACACTTACTATGCTGCAAAAGTATCAACGAAGCAAGGGTGAGTACAGGGTGTACTCCGCAAGACTTATGGCTGGTGGAGTTATTTTGCATAAAGCCATCTTTGTTTTGTAAAACAATAGGGAGAAGAATCTCGACTAATCAGAATATTTTAAAAGGGGATAAGAGAGCGGTAACACTAGCTTTGATCATCTCTTGATATCCACCGAATCATCATCAGCCGAACCTAACTAGGATCACCCCCTCGATCCCTGAGGAAGCATCCTTAAGCACACATTACTTAACTTGCCATGTTTTACGATTAGGTTCAAGTTCTATATGATCTTCACGTCCATTCCCAAGTCGTCCATAACCGTGGACACGGCGTTTCGAAAAGATTAATAACCCTGCAGGGGTGTACAACTTTACCCACACGTACTAACCTTCTCTTAATGCCACTAGATAAGCCCTCTTCCTTGGAAGGCCTACAGAGGGTGGTTAGACACGACCTTTACCTTGCTTTCGCCGAGACCATGAGTCATGCACTAGGGAGATGCCACCGTAACAGGTCGAGTCCTGAAGTCGGTCTCTAATGATGTGAACAGGGTTTGAGATTACGGATGCCGGACATCTCTCATTCCCTGCCATGCTTACCTACCTGTATGAATGCACCTCCTTCACCTCCATTCAAGAACATCCAAGATGTGTATGTCGAATAGAAAGCCCAAACTATGTGACTCATGGAATCTACTAGGCAAGTTAGTTGGTCGAGGGGGTTTCCAGACCCCCATGTGGATGTACGCTCGTCTTGGTTCAAGAGGCAAGAACATCGGGTCCTAAGGGTGGCAAGTATGGGACTGCAAAAACTACAACCCACGTGGCCTCCCATACAAGCCTTAGCATGTTTATTATCCATCTCTGATCATACCACGTCATCCTGTCAAACTAGGTTCATTCGTAGCTCTGATTCATCAACCGGATGGATCAGTGGTAATAGCTAAGCATGGCTTAGTGCAAAAGATGTAACAGCTCTAGCAACGCTTCACAAGCTCAAACCCTAGTTATGCTAGGAGCAGTGGATCAGGGAATATAGGCTTCAAAGGAAACATGCATGAGATAGGATTACTCTATCTTATCGATAAAAGACTTTAGAATCGTATGCACATGGCAAGAATGTAAATGCTTTGAAATCTTAGGATTCATATGTATGTGTGGGGCTTCGCTTGCCTTTGCCGGTTGATATCCAGAAAGCAGAGCTTCAGACATCTGGTAATTGACTTGATTGCAGTTGGTCAAGTATTGGTCTTTGAGATTCGACGGTGTTAATCTCGATCTTTAGACTTGGACTTGATCTCGATTCCGATATCGTATTCTACCGGAGAAGAATCAAATACCGGAAAGAAGGGGAAACAATCAACACATGGTATCGATGCAATGCTCAAACAAGGATGATGATATGACAAGTTGGAGTGCATTGAAATAAACCCCTAAGCATGCTCGACCATTTTAACCAGGGTCCGAGAGGTGCAAACCCTAATTCGGAGAAACCCCGGAGGCATATGAGAGGGATTGTTTTGTTGTTCTAATTAAACTTGCAATTGAAGTTGCTTATCAATGCATGATTATAATTTAATTAGGTAGAATTCATTTTATGCACATTTTGATATATTATTTGTATTTTTCTGATTTAAAATGAATTAGTTATGAATTTCTCAATTTTTAATTCATTTTAAATCATTTTTAGAATATTATAAAATAATTTTACATTTTGAAATTACTTTAACATTTTTATTAATCAGAAATCAAACAATTCCATCGAATTGAGTATGACTGTATGTGTGACAGCATCTACTATACCAGGAATATCAATGAACCCTATTCTTGAATTTCTGAAAATACTTATTACCCTTACAGGGTGGACCCACCTGTCAGGGATTTCATAATTATTGAAATTGGTAAAGGAAAAAGAAAAAGGCTTTATGACATCAGCACGACCTCAGGCTGACGTCAGCCAGGAGCAACCCTTGCAGATCCTTGATCGATCGATCGATCTGGAGCTCGCAGGCCATCTTGGTGGGGTGCGCTGGAAAGAGGAGAGCAAGGGGAGCCAGAAAGTGGCGGCGCCGCCTTGGATTGGTCACCGGAGTGACCTCTCCGATGGTGAGCGGCGAAGCTTGCAGGTGAGTGCTGCGGTGTCGCATCCCAAATTTTAGATTTGGTACTGCATATCATTCATGTCATTGCATCATGATCATCCATGCAAAATTTCAGTTTGAAAAGATTTTGGCAAATCAAACCACTTGCATTAGCATTTTGACGCCTACACTTGAACGCTTGGTTTTACCATTACCTTGTCAAAAACTTTATATCTTGAGCGTATGGATGGCCCAGGTGCATAGAGGGTTCCTCCACGGACCCGTAGCACTTTGAATCACTCGATTTGGAGCCCGGTAGCAAAAGTTATGCAAATCTGAATTTTGGACTTAGTTTAGACAGATTCATAAAAGAAATTCAGAAAAGAAAATTGTCAGGAAAAATAAAAAAGGGAAAGGAACAAAAAACAAAACGGCACGCCTGCTGGCCAGCCTGCTGGGCCGCGCCGGCCCACCCGCGTCAGCCCGCAGCGGCAGACAGCAGCCGCGCAACCCGCAACACAGCGCGCCCGCGTGCCAGGCGCTATGCGCCGCTCACCCGCGCCCCTGCCACCGACAGGTGGGGCTCACCTATCGGCGCCGCCGTCGCCGCCCGCCGTGTCCGCCCCGAACTCCACAACTGCCGCCGCAGAATCCGCGTCGACCCCGCGTCGCCCTCTCCCCTACTTAGCCAAGCCGCCTCCACTCCCTCTCCCTATCGCGCCGCCCGTCCCTGCACGCGTCGCCCGCTGCCGCCGAATCCACGCCCGCCACCGCCGCCTCCGGTAAGCACGCGTGCCGCTGCGCTTTCCCTCGCCTCGCCTGCGAGCTCCCGCGACCTCGCCCCGCCCCGCTGACCCCCCTTCTCTCCTCTCTTCCCGCAGGAGCACGCCCGCGCCGCCGCCATCGCCGCGCCACCCGACGTCGCCGCCTCTAGCCGGCTGCCGCGCTCGCCCCCGACCCTGCCAGCCACCGCCCCGACGCCGACGACCTCCGCCCCATCGCCCCCGACCGCGTACGCCGATCCGCAGCCACCGGGATCGCCGGAGCCGCCGCCACCGACGCCGTCCGCCGCCGCCGGTGAGCATCCCCCTCTCGCGTGCCTCCCTGCCATCGGATCTTGATCCAACGGTCCAGATCGGACCATTGAACAGTCAACGCGGGTGCTGACCCAGTCAGCGCCACGTCAGCCGCCACGTCAGCGCGGTCAACAGTCAAAGTTGACTGGGCATTTTCTAATTGAATTAATTGGCAGATTTTGACTAAAACTTGCAAAATTCATATCTTTAAATCTACTTGGCCAAAAGTTACAAATAAAATATGTGTATAATCAGTGGGACGTGTAGAATCTTGCTGTACCATTGTTTTACACTTTTACAACAATATTTTGTCCAGAATAATTAAATGAGTTAATGACCTTTTTAGAGTAATTAATTGGTAGAATAAGTTCTGTAACTTCAAAAATTGCAAATATTATGTCCCTGGAATCAGTGGAACAAGGGGAATCTCAAAGTGAATTAAAAAGTTAGGCTTACAGTAATAAAATTTGCAGGATCTATTTAATGTCGTTCTGCAGTATTTTAATTACTCAGGGAGTTATATAAATCCTTTTTGAGAAATTCCAATTGTTACTGTTCCTATTTAGTATTGCCTACACAGTAGAATTTTTCCAAGATTTTAAAAATAGTATGTTAACAATAGTGAATTATTTAGCTTCTAGCTCTATTATTGAGCATTATAGATTGCATACTTGTTTTCCTTGCGCTAAAAATAATTTCCATGCATGCATACAATAGCTATACTGAATAAGATTATGTGATGCTGCTGTAGCATCAATCCACTTGTCATGCATGCATCTTGCATCATCTTTGTTTTCATATGATTATGGATGATTCGTTTATGATTGCAATTGTATCGTGTAGATTGTGATGAGTGCAACGTTTGCTCGTGTGTGGATTGTTCTTCCGACTGCTACAACCAAGGCAAGTAGATGCTACTTTGTTCATGATGTTGTCCTACTATTTTCAATGCATTGTTGTGTATTTTGTAGATGCATGTGTAGGATGATACTATCGCTATGCTATGTCCTATTATGTGGTAGGGCTTTCCCTGTAGATGAACCACCGTTGGTAGATGTGCTTAGCCATGCTATGATGAAAGAGGGCAGGGTTACATCAGTGAGAGTTATTTCTAAACGTGTTGGTTTGCGAAAACTAAAACAACTTAATCAATGAATCTCCTGGGTGTGATGGGATTGATAATTTTTGGTGGTATCATTGCAGAAAGGCACCTAGGCATCAAGAGAAAATGATTGTCTTCTTTATTTTGTAGCTTACTTGTACAACCATGTGCCAATAATGAAATGGGCGGTTGGTTGGACTTAGTAGGTTGTGGTAACTCGAACCCGCGTATCCAGAGATGTAGAATTTTGGTAGGTTGGACCGGTGCGCGTCGGGATTGGGGAGCTACTTCCCGAACGATCTCTTCTTGGACTTCTCCCTATCATCACCCAAAATGAGAGTGATGGTACGAGCTGGGCTGGCCAAGTCACATAGGTAAAGTGTACTAACCCCTACAGGGTGTATAATCTAATCGATTAGTCGTGTCCCCGGTTATGGACGTCTGAGTTGCTTGATATTGATTCCATGAAATGTTTCTTGCTCATTCTAATTTCGTAATTGCTGTAATGTTGTTGGGTTAACTTAATTGGGATCTTTTCAAAGAAAATCAAAAACTGTTTGTGAAAGTAGGACAAAGGTATTTGCAAATGCAAGCTAGCCACAGCTCCACTCGCCAAATATGCATGTAGATGTTAGCACTATTGTCCCCTTTAATATCTCTACTTGCCATACATTCCATGTATTGACCCTTCGGGGCTGCTACGTTTCATGTTGCAGGATATTCCGATTCCAAGTAATCGATTTAGGCCACGGTACTCCACTCGGCACTTGGTCACTTGTGGGCAATTTGAAGAATGAAGGCTTTACTTTATTTATGTTGCTACCTGAATAATTTGAGTTAGCCTTGAGCTAAGCTTTTATTGTAATAATGGTAGTCTGGATCTTCGTTACTTATGATACACGGATATTGTGCTATGTTATTCATCTTATTATATTGTGGGCCAATGAATCGATCCAGGGATTGGCATGTCACATAGAAGCTACGGTCTTTTCAGAACCATGGTGTTACTAGATGGTATCAGAGCCCGTGTGTCGACTGTAGGATCGTGACCTAGGTTTGGAATAGG
This sequence comes from Avena sativa, assembly GCA_916181665.1. Taxonomy (NCBI): domain Eukaryota; kingdom Viridiplantae; phylum Streptophyta; class Magnoliopsida; order Poales; family Poaceae; genus Avena; species Avena sativa. The sequence continues at coordinate 182,912,645 of OV702281.1, forward strand.
AAGCCATAGAATTATTAAAGCTTATATTAACTCTGTCTTTCATCTTATGCCTTTCACTCTCGTAAATTCTTACCATATGCTATTCTCACACTTTCCTCTTTTAATTGATAGATGGGAGAAGTCAGGACTGAGTATGCAACCATGGAGTCACCAAGGCCCTTTGCAAGACAGTTAGAACAGCTCTCGCAGTCATTGGGATTGCCACTGCCCATGTTCAAGGGAAGAAGACTATATACCTATGGATATGGTGAGGATGCATGGGATATCACCACTTTCATCTTCAGGGATGCCGCCTTGCCAAACCCTGTGCACCTGATCTACACCAAGACATACTTCAACTGGGGACTTGGAATAAACTTGGCCTTGCATGAGCCCTATCTTGCCAGTGCCATCTTGTCCGACACCTACTGCCAGCAGACTCACCCTACCGTGACTATGGGAGGCGTGATGAAGATGGGAACATTGTGGTTACCCCGGGCGACAGGAACAACATGCCGCCCCGTCGGAGACACATAGAGGACATGGAAAGGGAGAATGGAGCTCTAGCTAAGAAAGTGATGATGGTAAAGGAGATTGCAGACTTTGCCAGCAATGGTATGGTGGTCCAAGGATAGGAGATAGACACCTTGCATGAAGCTGTGGGAGTTTTGGAGAATGCCCTGATAGGCAGGGATGCAACCATAGCTCAGCTTAATGGAACTGTGCAGGAAAACAACCAGACCATACAACCGTTGCAAGGGACCGTCCAGGAAAGGGATCAAACTATTGAGGGTATGGCAGCCCAGATTGCCGCTCTCCAAGCGCAGCTGAATCCACCCTATGATGATGACAATGGAGATGATAGTGGGAACGATGATGATGATTAGGACGAGGATGATGATGATGGAGACGATGATGGTGGAGGAGATGAAGCAGTTGTAGTTGCAGCAGAAAATCAGGAAGAAGAGGAGGATCCAGAAGAGGTGCAGTTTGAGATTTCAAGCGATGACTCAGGAGAGGTGTACACTCCGCCTCCATGGTTGGTTCGTGGACAGAAGCGCCAACACATGAGTGCAAGTACCTACCGCAACCTCTTCAAGAAGTAGATAGAAGTCCACCAATTAGTCTTCGTTAGGTAAAATCGTTAGGACTAGTCTCGATCGATGTAAAACTTAATTACTTTTAGTTTAAGAGTGTTAGTTGCTTATTTTTGTACTCCAATATCCCAGGATTATTTGTGCAAATTTTATGGAAGAGTTATGGCAAGTTTGGTTAATATCTGAGTTATTCCTGTTGCAGTTTTCTGCTGATACAGCAGTACTGTACGATTTTTTATATTTTACTGGTATCTGGGAAAAATCTTAAAAAAATAGGGTTGGTTCGAAACTCTCTGTACTGTATACACAAAAATCATCAAAAATTCCTGACGAGTCTACGTCAGGTAGAAAAATTCGTGAACACTGCTAGACTGTTCTGGCAGATTGCTGTTTTTATTGCTTCGTTGATCTATTGTGTAGATAACCATTCCCAACTCTTCTAAAAACTATTTCAGTAGGTATATACTGCTAGGATAACCCCTGGGATGTTGCTGGATCACTTGTTTGTTGATGTGTTGCTTGCTTGAGATTGTCTGCAATTGTTTTGTTGTTGTTTGATCATAATGCATGGGTAGAATCCTGTTTTCGTAGTTGATTCTTTCTAAGCTTACCTGTGTTGAACCGTAGATGCCTCCCTTCCGTCAACCCACTGAGTTGGAGCAGCTCATGGCAGCTCAGGCACAGCTGACCCAAGTTATGACCCAGTTCATGGAAGCTCAGAACAACAACAACAATGGGAACAACCAGCCTCAGGGGGATGCTCTCACTAGGTTTCTGAGGCTGAGGCCAGCTAAGTTCTCTACTGCAACGGAACCAATGGTTGCTCTCGACTGGTTGCGTTCAGTCAACAAGGATCTGGTAACTGTTGGGTGCACTGATGCTGAGAAGGTGAGGTTTGCCGCTCACCTACTAGAGGGACCAGCCGCTTCTTGGTGGGACACTTTTCAGATCACCCACCCGCTGGACACTGTGACTTGGGAAATGTTTGAGGAAGGTTTCAGGACCAACCACGTGTCTTCAGGAGTTCTGAGCCTAAAGAGGAAGAAGTTTCGCAACTTGCGCCAAACCAACCGCACCGTGGCTGAGTATATTCAGGAGTTCAACAACCTGTCTCGTTATGCACCTGAGGATGTTGACACTGATGCAAAAAGGAGGGAAAGATTCCTGGATGGCCTCAGTGATGAGCTTTCAGTGCAGCTGCTGGTGGTTTACTGTCCCACTTTCCAGGAGCTCATGGACAAGGCCAGGATCTTGGAAGGGAAGCACAAACAGGTGGAAAACCGCAAGAGAAAGAGCAGCAATCACCACTCTGGTTCTCACCACAAGTCTCTCACTTCTTATGATGGATACTCCAAGCATGGAGGGAGTGACCATGGAAGCCATGACCGCCACCACCATGGAGGCGATGGACATCGCCATGATAGCCACAAGAGCAACCGCCACAACCACAAGGGAGGACACACTCACCACTCTGGAGGACACAGTGGACATGACCGCAACCGTGATCGCAGCTTTGTGAAGAAGGATCTGAGTGAGGTGACGTGCTTCAAGTGTGGTCAGAAGGGGCATTATGCAGACAACTGTCCGGAGAAGAAGGTGTTGAAGCCAACCAACAACCAGAAGGCCACAGTGAACCACATGAATGTGGAGGAGATCCCAGATGAGCCTGATCTTGTGATTGGTAAGTTTCCAATCAACACTCACCCTGCACTTATACTTTTCGATACTGGTGCATCGCATTCATTCATATCAAGGGCATTTGTGGATAAGTATAAGTTACCTACGGAATCTATGAAAGAGTCTATTAGAGTGAGTTCACCTGGAGGGGATATGATAGCTAGCGCAGGATGCCGCGACTTAACTATGAGGATAGGACCACACAATCTTATTGCACATCTGGTAGTATTGGAATCACAAGGTTTAGATGTAATTCTGGGTATGGATTGGATGTCTATGCATGGGGGACACATAGATTGTGCATAGCGAGCTGTTTCACTCAAAACCCCGTATGGTAAAAGAATTAGGTTCAAGTCGGCTGTGCGACCGGGAAGGTGTGAGCTGAATTCTCTTAAGGGGTTAGCATGGGTACTGTGCCTGTGATTAAGGAGTAGCCCGACGTGTTTCTGGAAGAGCTGCCAGGGATGCCACCTGACAGGGAAGTGGAGTTTCTCATTGATCTGATGCCGGGAACAGGACCTATAGCAAAGAGACCATATAAGATGGATGTGGATGAGCTAGAAGAATTGAAGAAACAGCTAAAAGAGAAGTTGGACAAGGGATTCATTTAGCCTATTTCGTCGTCATGGGGTGCACCTGTTCTGTTTGTGGAGAATAAAGACAACAACAAGAGATTAGTGGTGGACTATCACTCGCTGAATGAGGTGACCATCAAGAACAAATACCCCCTGCCGAACATAAATGATTTGTTTGATCAACTGGAAGGAGCAAAGGTGTTTAGCAAAATTGATCTGTGATCGGGCTATTTCCAATTGAAGATCCGGGAGGAGGACATTCCAAAAACCGCTTTCACTACTAGGTATGGTTTATATGAGTATACAGTTATGTCTTTTGGACTAACGAATGCCCCGGCATATTTCATGACCATGATGAACAAGGTATTCATGGAGTACTTGGACTAGTTCGTGGTTGTGTTCATTGATGACATACTGATATATTCCAGGGACATAACTGTATACCTAGTTCGTCGTCATGGGGTGCACCTGTTCGTCGACATACTGATATAAAGGTATTCATTGATGTGGATGAGCTGAAAGAATTGAAGAAACAGCTAAAAGAGCAGTTGGACAAGGGATTCATTTAGCCTAGTTCGTCGTCATGGGGTGCACCTGTTCTGTTTGTGGATAAGAAAGACAACAACAAGAGATTAGTGGTGGACTATCGCTCGCTGAATGAGGTGACCATCAAGAACAAATACCCCCTGTCGAACATAAATGATTTGTTTGATCAACTGGAAGGAGCAAAGGTGTTTAGCAAAATTGATCTGTGATCGGGCTATTTCCAATTGAAGATCCGGGAGGAAGACATTCCAAAAACCGCTTTCACTACTAGGTATGGTTTATATGAGTATACAGTTATGTCTTTTGGACTAACGAATGCCCCGGCATATTTCATGACCATGATGAACAAGGTATTCATGTAGTACTTGGACTAGTTCGTGGTTGTGTTCATTGATGACATAATGATATATTCCAAGGATGATGCTGAGCATGAGAAACATCTGCGACTGATTATGGAGAAGCTGAGGGAACACAAGTTGTATGCCAAATTCAGCAAGTGTGAGTTCTGGCTTAACACTGTTGGATTTCTTGGACACGTGGTGTCAGGAGAAGGAGTCACTGTTGATCCAAGCAAAGTGACTGCAGTAACTGAGTGGGAAACACCCAAGAATGTGGGTGATATTCGTAGCTTTTTGGGACTTAATGGATATTCATTGAAAACTTCTCCAAGATTGCTAAGCCGATGACATAACTTCTGAAGAAGGAGAGGAAGTTTGAATGGACGGATGCGTGTGAAGCCAGCTTTCAGGAACTGAAGCGTTGACTAGAGACCGCACCTGTTCTGTGTTTACGAGATCTTTAGAAGGATTTCCAAGTGTACTGTGATGCTTCTCGACAGGTACTTGGGAGTGTGCTGATGCAAGATGGGATAGTGGTGTCATATGCCTCGCGGAAACTTAAACACAATGAGAGGAATTATCCCACACACGACTTGGATTTAGCGTCAGTTGTGCATGCGCTCAAAGTATGGAGGCACTACTTAATGGGAAAACACTGTGATGTGTACGCCGACCACAAGAGCCTGAAGTACATATTTACACAGAAGGAACTGAACATGAGGCAAAGGAGATGGTTGGAACTTATCAAGGATTATGATATGAATCTGCAATACCACCCAGGAAACGCCAATGTAGTGGCAGATGCTCTGAGCCAGAAGGTCTATGCCAATGGATTAACTGTTGTGGAATTGCCCGAGGATTTGTGCAAGCAATTCAAGGACCTTAGACTAGAGGTAGTGTCTGAAGGATATTTGGCAACAATGGAAGTCCAACCAACGCTACAGGACAGAATCAGGAAGGCTCAAGTAGGAGACAAGGAGATAGATGAAGTAAAGTAAAAGATGAAGGAGGATCGAGCAAAAGAATTCCGCGAGGATGAGCAATGAACCTTGTGGTATGGAGATCGTTTGTGCGTTCCCAACGATCCGGAGATAAGGAAATTGATTCTGCAGGAAGCTCATGACTCGCCGTATTCCATACATCCAGGCAATACGAAGAAGTATATGGACCTAAAGGACAGATTCTGGTGGAACAACATGAAGGGAGACATCGCCGAGCATATTGCCTTATGTGCTGTATGTAGCCGAGTGAAGGCGGAACACCAGAAGCCAGCAGGACTGCTACAACCATTGCCAGTGCCGGATTGGAAGTGGGATAGAGTGGGAATGATTTTATGATAGGATTGCCCATGACCAGGTCAGGATATGACTCCATTTGGGTAGTGGTAGACCATTTGACCAAGGTAGCCCACTTTATACCGGTGAAGACGACCTATACGAGTGCAAAGTTGGCCAAGATTTATATGGACAGTATTGTGTGCCTACATGGAGTTCCTAAGAGTATTGTATCTGATAGAGGCACCCAATTTACCTCACACTTATGGCGCCAGCTGCACGAGTCATTGGGGAATAGATTGGAGTTTAGCACAACGTTTCACCCCCAGACTGATGGACAGACCGACAGGGTAAATCAGATTTGGAGGATATGCTGAGAGCTTGCGCCTCGGCTCATGGTTCTAGTTGGGATGAGAATCTGCCGTATGCCGAGTTTTCCTACAACAACAGCTATCAGACCAGCATCAAAATGTCACCGTTCGATGTGCTATACGGGAAGCGGTGCCGGACACCATTGCTATGGGATGGAGTAGGAGAACGTTAGTTGTTTTGGCCTGATTTGATCAAGGACGCTGAGGAGAAGGTCGCCTTGATTTGGGACAGGCTGAAGGTAGCGCAGTCAAGGCAGAAGAGCTACGCTGACACCAAGCGCAAGGAAGTGGTGTATGAGATAGGTGATAGAGCATACCTCCGAGTGTTGCCACTTTGTGGAATCAAGAGATTTGGGATCAAGGGTAAGCTGGCACCTCGGTTTATTGGACCATATCAGGTCTTAGCACGCAAGGGAGAAGTTGCTTATCAGTTGGAGTTGCCAGAGGCTCTGTCCGCTGTCCACAATGTGTTCCACGTGTCCCAGCTGAAGAAGTGCCATCCGGAGATGGTGGATACACCACCGAGAGATACCGTGCCACTAGAGGAGGTTCAGCTTGAGAATGACTTGACCTATGAGGAGAAGCCGGTCAAGATACTGGAAACAGCGGAGAGGATTACCCGCACCAAGACGATCAGGTTCTGCAAGGTACAATGGAGTCACCACACCGAAGAGGAAGCCACTTGGGAGCGTGAGGATGACATCCGAGAGGACTACCCACACCTATTTGCTAGCCACGCCGAATCTCGGGGACGAGATTCATCTTAAGGGGGTTAGTCTTGTCGCATCCCAAATTTTAGATTTGGTACTGCATATCATTCATGTCATTGCATCATGATCATCCATGCAAAATTTCAGTTTGAAAAGATTTTGGCAAATCAAACCTAACCCAAAATTTCATTAGCATTTTGACGCCTACACTTCAACGCTTGGTTTTACCATGCCCTTTTCAAAAACTTTATATTTTGAGCGTATGGATGGCCCAGGTGCATAGAGGGTTCCTCCACGAACCCGTATCACTTTGAATCACTCGATTTGGAGCCCCGTAGCAAAAGTTATGCAAGTCTGAATTTTGGACTTAGTTTTAGACAGATTTAGAAAAGAAATTCAGAAAAGAAAATTGTCAGGAAAAAGAAAAAAGGGAAAGGAACCAATAAAAAACGGCGCGCCAGCCGGCCAGCCTGCTGGGCCGCGCCGGCCCAGCCGCGTCAGCCCGCAGCGGCAGACAGCAGCCGCGCAGCCCACAACACAGCGCGCCCGCGCGCTAGGCGCTATGCGCCGCTCACCCGCGCCCCTGCCACCGACAGGTGGGGCCCACCTGTCGGTGGCGCCGCGCTGCCCGCCGTGTCCGCCCGAACTCCGCAACCGCCGCCGCGGAATCCGCGTCGACCCCGCGTCGCCCCTCCCCTACTTAGCCTAGCAGCCGCCACTCCCTCTCCCTATCGAGCCGCCCGTCCCTGCACGCGCCGCCAGCCGCCGCCGAATCCACGCCCGCCGCCGCCGCCGCCTCCAGTAAGCACACGTGCCGCCGCCGCGCTTTCCCTCGCCTCGCCCGCGAGCTCCCGCGACCTCGCCCTGCCCCGCTGACCTCCCTCCTCCCCTCTCTTCCCGCAGGAACACGCCCGCGCCGCCGCCGTCGCCGCGCCACCCGACGCCGCCGCCTCCAGCCGGCTGTCGCGCTCGCCCCCGACCCCGCCAGCCCCCGCCCCGACGCCGACGAGCTCCGCCCCGTCGCCCCCGACCCCGTACGCCGAGCCGCCGCCGCCGGGATCGCCGGAGCCGCCGCCACCGACGCCGTCCGCCTCCGCCGGTGAGCCTCCCCCTCTCGCGTGCCTCCCTGCCATCGGATCTTGATCCAACGGTCCAGATCGGACCGTTGCACAGTTAACGCGGGCGCTGACCCAGTCAGCGCCACGTCAGCCGCCATGTCAGCGCGGTCAACAGTCAAAGTTGTCTGGGCATTTTCTAATTGAATTAATTGGAAGATTTTGACCAAAACTTGCAAAATTCATATCTTTAAATCTACTGGGCCAAAAATTACAAATAAAATATGTGTAGAATCAGTGGGATGTGTAGAATCTTACTGTACCATTGTTTTACACTTTTACAGCAAGATTTTGTCGAGAATAATTAAATGAGTTAATGACCTTTTTAGAGTAATTAATTCGTAGAATAAGTTCTGTAACTCCAAAAATTGCAAATATTATGTCCCTGGAATCAGTAGAACAAGGGGAATCTCAAAGTGAATTAAAAAGTTAGGCTTCCACTAATAAATTTTGCAGGATCTATTTAATGGCATTCTGCCGTATTTTAATTACTCAGGGAGTTATATAAATCCTTTTTGAGAAATTCCAATTGGTAATGTTCCTATTTAGTATTGCCTACATAGTAGAATTTTTCCAAGATTTTACAAACAGTATGTTAACAGTAGTGAATTATTTAGCTTCTAGCTCTATTATTGAGCATTATAAATTGCCTACTTGTTTTCCTTGCGCTAAAAATAATTTCCATGCATGCATACAGTAGCTATACTGAATAAGATTATGTGATGCTGCTGTAGCATCAATCCACTTGTCATGCATGCATCTTGCATCATCTTTGTTTGCATATGATTGTGGATGGTTTCTTTATGATTGCAATTGTATCGTGTAGATTGTGACGAGTGCAACGCTTTCTTGTGTGTGGATTGTTCTTCCGACCGCTACAACCAAGGCAAGTATATGCTACTTTATTCATGATGTTGTCCTACTATTTTCAATGCATTGTCGTGTATTTTGTAGATGCATGTGTAGGATGATACTATCGCTATGCTATGTCCTATTATGTGGTAGGGCTTTCCTTGTAGATGAACCATCGTTGGTAGATGTGCTTAGCCATGCTATGATGAACGAGGGCTGGGTTACATCACTAAGAGTTGTTTCTAAACGTGTTGGTTTGCGAAAACTAAAACAACTTAATCAATGAATCTCCTGGGTGTGATGGGATTGATAATTTTTGGTGGTATCATTGCGGAAAGGCACCCAGGCATCAAGAGAAAATGATTGGCTTATTTATTTTGTATCTTACGTGTACAACCATGTGCCAATAATGAAATAGGCGGTTGGTTGTACTTAGTAGGTTGTGGTAACTCGAACCCGCGTATCCAGAGATGTAGAATTTTGGCAGGTTGGACCGGTGCGCGTCGGGATTGGGGAGCTACTTTCCGAACGGTCTCTTCTTGGACTTCTCCCTATCATCACCCAAAATGAGAGTGATGGTACGAGCTGGGCTGGCCAAGTCACATGGGTAAAGTGTACTAACCCCTGCAGGGTGTATAATCTAATCGATTAGCCGTGTCCCCGGTTATGGACGTCTGAGTTGCTTGATATTGATTCCATGACATGTTTCTCGCTCATTCTAATTTCGTAATTGCTTTAATGTTGTTGGGTTAACTTAATTGGGATCTTTTCACAGAAAATCAAAAACTGTTTGTGAAGGTAGGACAAAGGTATTTGCAAATGCAAGCTAGCCACAGCTCCACTCGCCAAATATGCATGTAGATGTTAGCACTATTGTCTCCTTTAATAGCTCTACTTGCCATACATTCCATGTATTGACCCTTCAGGGCTGCTACGTTTCATGTTGCGGGATATTCCGATTCCGAGTAATCGATTTAGGCCACGGTACTCCACTCGGCACTTGTTCACTTGTGGGCAATTTGAAGAATGGAGGCTTTACTTTATTTATGTTGCTACCTGAATAATTTGAGCTAGCCTTGAGCTAAGCTTTTATTGTAATAATGGTACTCTGGATCTTCGTTATTTATGATACACGGATATTGTGCTATGTTATTCATCTTATTCTATTGTGGGCCAATAAACCGATCCAGGGATTGGCATGTCACATAGAAGTTACGGTCTCTTCAGAACCATGGTGTTACATGCGGCTGGGATACAGAGTGGGAGAGAGCGAGCGGAGGGGCGCATTAGCACCGCAGGATCACCACGAGCGCGTGGGAGGGATCAGCGATGCTCGGGGAGGCTGGACGGCGCCGGATCAATGGTGACAACGGCGGCGGCCGACGATGCTTCTTGCTTGATTCCGGCCAGAGGAGGTCGTCCCGTCGTGCGTTATTCGGTGAGGAGGACGATGGCGGCGAGGCGCTTCCAGCAGTGTCCTCGGCGCACCTCGGGGTGGTCGGGGACGGTGAGGCAACACGGCGGCTGGAGCTAGGGTCTCGGCCATGGTGCAGGAGAGTAGGAGAGGAAGAAGAAGGGGCGAAATGGGCCACGGCTAGGGTTCCTCGCAGCGGCCAGAGATCTTGTAGGCGACGGCAGGCGGCGGCACGAATCTCAGCGCACGACGGCGACGAGCGCTCGACAGCGAGCAGCTTCCCGAAACGGAGGAAGACGATGGAATAGACAAAAGGTTGAACCGTTATCGGGCCAGAGTTGGGCTGGCTTGAGCTGCAGACGGGCCATGTGGGCTGCGAAATAGCGAGGGCAGCGGTTGGTGGCGGCTGCGCGTGGGCGGCAGAGAAATAAGGGGAGAGGAGATGGGCTCGGCCCAGTTAGGTTTAGAGACTGTTTTTTTATTTCGAAAACCATTTCTTGTTCTGTTTTTGTACTTGCTCTTTTGTATTTTTTTTCAAATCTGTTTTGAGCCATTTCAAATTACCAAGACTTTTATAAATATTCAAAATATTTCAGAGACCCTTTTAATCAATTTGGGTTCCAAATATTTTTAGGTTTTCAAATTCAAAAGCCATTTGAATTGATTTCAAATAGAGAGGGAAGTTAGAGTTAGGGTTTTGTGATTATTTCTTGAGTGCATTTTTTTAAATGAATTGATGCTCATCAATGCACAAATAAATCTAATTATTATTTAATAAAACTAGGGTTGTTACAATTGCCTCTGTTAAAATGGAGTTTTATGCAGAGACATTTGAGGGCCTATTTTGGATATAAAAAATATTTAGAAAATGTTTTAAAAGACAAATTAAGTTTATTTAGAGTGTAATTGTTTAGTTTAATGTTCAGTACAGTTTTAATTGTCTTGTTTAGTTTAGAAAAATCATCACATGGCATTTGCATGCATTCATGTATTTTTGTTTGATTATTTGAAATATGAATTTGGTGCTATCATTTTATCTGTAGATTTTGGTGCTAGTGGTGATTGTGACTGTGAGGCTTGTTGTTACTCCCCCAACTACCAAGGCAAGTGGTGCTTCATATTTTTGTCCCAATATTTTGAGTATGCATTAGTGGTATTTTGTATACGGCTTGCATGATATTTTTTGCTAAGTATCTATATGCTATGCTTGGGAAATCCTAGTAGTAGTAGAATTGTTAGAATTTTCTCTATGTTAAGATACTTGCTATTGCCATGCTTAGCCTAGCTAGTAGTAACCAAGGGTGGAATATATACATGCAATGGAAAATGTTGCTAAGTATTTTGACTTGTGTTTTTGCTTAATAAAACAACTAAGTGAATGAATCACCTGGGTGGAATGGTATGTTTGGGTTTTGTTGAGTGGTTACACAAGGCCAATATCTATGGTCTACCTTGTGTATCACAATTGTGGAAAGCCACCTAGGAACAAAGGGATTTCAGATGCCATATGTTTAGAAGCTTCTAGTGCAGCCACATGGCTTTATGGGCTCTACCTGGATCATATAGGTTGCAATAACTTAGCCAAATGGACAGTTGGTGGTAGGGGTGATAGGTTTGGGAATGCGTCCATTTTGGTCTAAGGGAAGGCTTCTGAAAGGTCCTGTATCGATGCATGTCGAGTCTTGTGGGGAAAGTGCACCACCTCTCGAGAAGGAAGAATCTAAGTACTTAGCCGTGTCCCCGGCAATGGACAAATTGAGCATCAAGACATGGAAGCTATCAAGAATCTCCTCATCCCAATTTCTAAGTTAAAAACTTGTGGTTGAACAAGGGTAAAGGTTCACCAATGTCTATTGGTGGTTCCTTGGGAGTTTTTTTCAAACAAAAACTTAGTGTTTTCAACTGATAGGTAAAACCTATTTTGAGCAAAGAAAGCCTAAGCTACACTTAGCCAAATTCATGTAAAACCTAGAAACTAATATTGTACTAATGTATCACTTGCCAATACTATACAAATGTATTGACCCACTATGGCTATAACTTGTGATGTTGCAGGTTACTCTAATGAGGATTAGGGTTGTGAGTCTACACTCAACATGCTTGCCTATGGCACATGAAGAAGAAGACTTTTATTTATATTGTTAATTTAAACTCTTGTACTAGCCTATGGCTATGGAGTTGTAAAATACTATGTTATCTCTGGAATGACGATGTAATAATGACCTTTGTTTCTGTGTACTTCATCTTAAACTATGGATGCTAGCATTTGATCCAGGGACTAGCATTGCAATCACAGGGACCTTTAACTTTATAAAGGTGGGGTCTTACAGATGGCATCAGAGCACTGTGTTGCCTGTAGGATTATGACCCTAGGATTGGATTAGACTAAGAAACCACTAAGGAAAATTTTAACACTTTGAAAATTTTCCACACTTGTCTTTTTCTTCTCGTAAACTTTTCTAATCTTCTTTCTCATCTCTATTTGTAGATGAACTCCATCTACGAAGATGTCAGGAAGGGACCACTCATGACCATGACTTTGGAGTGTGAGACTGAATTTCCCAAGGCACTCAAGAACCTTATGGTTACCATGGGGATACATGGTGCAGTTGTGTACAAGGGATTCCCTGTGATGGATGAAGGAGAAGAGTATTGTTGGGTGCAACTTCACTTGTACAAAAACAAGGAAGACAACCACAAGGAGTCAGGCTTTTGCATGGTCACCAACTCTGAAATTCACACAACATTCTTTGACTCTGCAAGAAATGCAGCTTGGAATGCCATCAAGGAGCTTGGTGATAGACTCAAGTGCAGAATGCTCAACACCCAAAATGACCTTAGATAAGAAAAGAAGCATACCCAAGAATTAGAGACTACCAACCAATAACTAAGGGGAGACATCATAGACTTAATATGGGAGTCTTGTGAAAAAAATAGACAGATGGCCACTAAGGATGCCCTGATAGCTATTTTGTCTAGTGAATGAGAATTGTAACGTACTTCGTTAGTTGGACCACCACACTTATCGATTTTACTTCCAAAATTTTGTCTAAGTTATGTTGAACCTTTGGTGTTTGTAATGGATTTGTGTATGCCATGACTTGTGTGTTTGTTGCTAAAAGATGTGCTTGTGATATTTTGTCTTGTGAATTTTCTCTACTTGTGTTGATTCTAACTTTTCTCTATCTTATAAAAATAGATGCCTAATGTTGTTATCAGCACAGCCGAGGAGTACAAGGGAACTCGTTTTGGTACTGGTCTCATTGAGCTCACTAGCATGCTCAACCTTCCACTTCCTAGCATCACGACACTTCAGCTCACCAAGTTTGAAAGGAAGGACCTATGGGGCTTCAGACTCACACAGCCGGGACGCCAGGCAGAGCCACCCATGGAGACTATCACTTTCAAGCTTATGCATGATGACAAGGAGAGAGGCCTAGATGTAGTCATGAAGGAGTTACTTGGACGCCTAGTAGGGAGGCACTCCATCGAGCTTAGAGGTCTTTACTTTCACACCTTCGGGAGACACAACGAGGAGGGTGAGGCTATAGAGTACAATGATGCTACTAGAGAGATGATGGAGCCGATCAGTCTATACCATCAGGACCTAGAGGGTCTTATTAGAAACCTTGATACTGATAGGACCAACATCATGCTTAGCAATGACGAGCTCCAGGTTCAGTTACGAGAGAAGGACAAGCTCTTCGCGGAGCAAGACGAGATCGTTAAGGAAATGGAGGCCAAATTTTAAAGCCGGGACAAGAAGTTCAAGAGCCAGGAGAAAAGAGTCCAAGACAGGAACAAGAAGATCCGGGAGATGAAGGAAGAGTTAGAGGCCAAGGAATTCGAGCTTGAGCACCAGCAGGGAGTGATCGAGAGGCTTCGCTCATAGAAGAGGGCTCTTAGGGCCAAGATTGAGGCCTTGACCACTAGTGTTGATGAGTATAATACCTCCATGGAGAATGCAGGTCTTACCCTTTTTGATGTGGAGATTGATGCGAAGAAGTAGTGTAGAGTACTCGATTATCTTTCATCTACCATACTTTGATTATTGAGTCGCAATGACCATCCAACATGTGGATGGCTTGCTATGGTGTGTTTGCATTTTCAAAACTTGTTGTGTGTGTCGTTCAAACTCTATGTTATTTTGATGCTTGGTTATTGTGATTGTTCTATGTGATGTATTGTGCATGTTAAGCATCTATGGGTATCTCATCTTATCCTTATTAAAACCACAGATGCTTCCTCGATGTGCCAACCCCAACCAAAACAACAACAACAACAACAACGTCATTCCCGAGATGCAGTAGTTGATGACAGCACAAACTCAATTGATGCAGATGATGACACAGTTCATGCAGAACCAGAACCAGAATAACAACAACAACAACAATAACAACAATGATAACCAGAATAATCCGCCAGGATTTGACATGCTCACCAGATTTTTTAGACTAAGGCCTGCAAAGTTCTCAGGAGCCACTGATCCAATGGTAGCCAATGACTGGTTACGTTCATTGAACAAGGACTTGGTGACTGTTGGCTGCGCCAATGAATAAAAGGTCAGGTTCGCAACACATATACGTGAAGGGCCAGCAGCAACCTGGTGGGACAACTTTCAGATCACCACTCCCATTGAGGATGTGACTTGGGCTATCTTTGAGGATGGATTCCGTACAGCTCACATCTCATCCGGAGTGATGAATTTGAAGAAAAAGGAGTTCCACAATCTGAAACAGCGTCACCGCAGTGTGGATGAGTACATTGAGGAATTCAACAATCTGGCGCGTTATGCACCAGATGAAGTTGATACAGATGCCAAGAGGAAGGAGAAATTCCTCGAAGGACTGAATGATGAGTTGAACCTGCAGCTGTCTGTTTCCTATGTTCCAACCTACCAATCACTTTGTGACAAGGCTACCATCTTGGAAAACAAGATGAAATAGGTTGAGAGCAGAAAGAGGAAGCATAGCTTTGATAAGCACATCTCGGGATCGTCTCACAAGCGTTCCCATCATGATGATAGTGGGAGTTCTGGATCCCACAAACATGGAAAGTACAACAACCACCACAACCACAACCGTCATCATGACAATAAGCATCACCGCAGTCATGATAATGACAAGTATAAGAACCACAAGAGTGGACACAAGAGCCACCACAGTGGAGCTGGAAGTGGAAGTGGAAGTCAGCCTGTAAAGAAAGATCTCAGTCAGGTTAATGCTTCAAGTGTAAGAAGATGGGGCACTATGCTAATGAGTGCCCAGAAAAGAAAGTTGAAGGTGCCAACAATCCCAATCCCTTCCAAAAAAGACAAGTGAACCACATCAATGTGGAAGAAATAGACGAAGAATCTGATGCTGTGGCTGTTAAGTTCAAACTCAATTCTGTTCCAGCACTTGTTCTTTTTGATACTGGCGCATTGCATTCTTTAATATCAAGAGCATTTGTTGATAGAAATGGACTTCCAGTTGAAACTGTTGGGTGTCCTATAAAAGTAAGTTCTCCTGGTGGAGAAATGATAGTGAACTCGGGATGTCATGACCTAGTGATACAATTTGGGAGGTATAAGTTTCCCGTTAATTTGATAATCCTAAATTCCCAAGGATTGGATGTCATTTTGGAAATGGATTGGATGACTAGGTACGAAGGAGTACTAGATTGTGCCAACCGTACTATCACACTCACAACCCCGAATAAGAAACGGATTAGATTCAAGTCCAATTTTGAATTAAAAGGGAGTAAGCTAAATTCTCTTAAGGGGGTTAGCATGGACAGTGTGCTAATTTTGAGAGAGTATCCAGATGTGTTTCTGGAGGAATTTCCTGGGATGCCCCCAGATAGGGATGTTGAGTTTCTGATTGAATTGTTGCTAGGATCAGGACTAATAGCAAAGAGACCTTACAAGATGTCAGTTGATGAGTTGAAGTAACTCAAGAAACAACTTGGAGAACAGTTGCATAAAGGATTTATTCAACCAAGTTCTTCATCTTGGGGAGCACCAGTCTTGTTTGTTGAAAAGAAAGATAGAAGTCAAAGGTTATGCATAGATTACCGATCACTCAATGAGGTTACTATCAAGAACAAGTATCCTTTGCCCAGAATCAATGATTTGTTTGATCAGTTAGAAGTAGCCCGTGTGTTCTCAAAGATTGAACTCTGATCAAGCTACTTTCATCTAAAGATAAGAGAACAAGACATACCTAAGAATGCTTTCACCACTAGGTATGGATTGTATGAGTACACCATGATGCCATTTGGTTTGATAAATGCACCATCCTATTTCATGAATATGATGAACAAGGTGTTCATGGAATTTCTTGAAAAATTTGTTGTCGTTTTCATCAATGACATTTTGATCTACTCCAAGAGCAATGAAGAGCATGAAGAACATTTGTGATTGATACTTGAGAAGCTTAGAGAGCATAAGCTATATTCCAAATTCAGCAAGTGTGAATTCTGGTTGAATGAAGTCAGATTTCTTGGACATATTGTGTCAGGAGATGGTGTAGCGGTTGATCCCGCAAAAGTGTCAGCTGTAACAGAGTGGGAATCTCCTAAGTCAGTGAAAGAAGTTCATAGTTTCCTCGGCTTGGCAGGATACTATAGAAGATTCATTGAGAATTTCTCAAAGGTAGCTAAGCCAATGACGAAGTTACTTAAGAAAGACAAGAAATTCGATTGGACTGAAGGATGTGAACTCAGTTTCCAAGAGTTGAAGAAGAGACTAGTGTTAGCACCAGTCTTATGTCTGCCAGATTTGGAGAAGGATTTCCAATTTTATTGTGATGCATCTCACCAAGGATTAGGTGCAGTTTTGATGCAAGAAGGGAAAGTTGTGGCTTATGCCTCGAGACAACTCAAAACTCATGAAGTGAATTATCCTACTCATGATTTAGAGTTAGCCTCTGTTGTCCATGCACTAAAAACATGGAGACATTATCTTTTGGGAAAGCGTTGTGAAGTGTTCACAGATCACAAAAGCTTGAAGTATATCTTCACTCAGAAAGAAATCAACATGAGACAAAGAAGATGGCTAGAACTCATCAAGGACAATGACTTGAGTTTGCAATACCACCCCGGTCAAGCAAATGTTGTAGCGGATGCATTAAGACGTAAGGTTTATGTGAATGGCCTTACTAAGGGAGAATTGCCAGATGATCTGTGTGCCCAATTCAAAGATCTCAGATTGGAGATAGTGCATGAAGGACATCTCATGTCATTGGATGTTGAACCCACCTTGTTGGAAAAAATCAAGGAAACCCAAAAGATGGAAAAGGAAATTGAAGAGATTAGGGAAAATATTAGCAAGGGAAAAGCCAAAGGATTCCATGAAGACGAACAAGGTACTTTATGGTATGGAAAACGTATCTGCATTCCGCAAGATCCGGAGCTTCGGAAACTGATTTTACAAGAAGCACACAATTCACCATATTCCATTCATCCGGGTAACACCAAAATGTACATGGATGTCAAGGAAAGATTTTGGTGGAATAATCTCAAGAAGGACATCGCCGAACATATTGCTTTGTGTGATGTATGTAGTAGAGTGAAAGCGGAACATCAGAAACCAGCAGGATTGTTACAACCACTACCAATTCCTGATTGGAAGTGGGACAAGATTGGCATGGATTTCATCACTGGACTGCCAAGGACTAGATCAGAATATGATTCCATTTGGGTCGTAGTAGATCGCTCAACTAAAGTTGCTCATTTCATACCCGTGAAGACAACCTATACAAGTGCTAAGTTAGCCAAGATTTATATGAATAGGATTGTGTGTCTTCATGGATTACCCAAGAGTATTGTGTCTGATAGGGGAACTCAATTCACTTCCCATTTTTTGAGACAACTACATGAGTCATTGGGAATAAGATTGGAATTCAGCATTGCTTTTCATCGCCAGACTGATGGACAAACAGAAAGGACCAACCGGATTTTAGAAGATATGTTGAGGTCATGTTCCCTAGATTATGGAGCTAGTTGGGATGAAAGTATGCCTGATGCAGAACTCTGTTACAACAACAGCTATAAAGACAGTATTGAGAAGGCACCATTTGAATTTCTCTATGGGAGAAAGTGTACTACACCATTGCTATGGAATGGTGTTGGAGAAAGAAACTTGTTCGGGCCAGAACTAATCAAGGAAGTAGAAGAGAAAGTCAAATTGGTAAAGGACAGATTGAAGATAGCACAGTCCCGACAAAAGAGCTACGCAGATCCAAAGCATAGAGAAGTCACCGATGAGGTGGGTGATAGAGCTTATCTTAGAGTATCACCACTTCGTGGAGTGAAGAGGTTTGGAGTCAAAGGAAAATTGTCACCAAGATATGTTGGACCATTCAAGATTCTGAGCCGTAAAGCAGAAGTAGCATGTGAGATTGAATTGCCTGAATCATTGTCTGCCGTTCACAATGTATTTCACGTAAGTCAGCTAAAGAAATGCCATCCGGAGATGGAAGAGACTTCTTTGAAGGATACTATACCTTTGGAAGAGCTCCAATTGGAAAGTGATCTCACCTATGAGGAGAAGCCTATAAAGATTCTAGAGACTACAGAAAGAGTTACTCGGACTAAGACTATCAAGTTTTGCAAAGTTCAGTGGAACCACCATTCCGAAGAGGATGCAACTTGGGAAAGAGAAGATGATCTTCGGAAAGACCACCCTCACCTATTTGCTAGCCAATCTAAATCTCGAGGGCGAGATTCACCTTAAGGGGTTTAGATTTGTAACATCCCAAAAATCATTATTTATAAAGCTTGCATATCATTCATGCATTCATAAGCATGTGATCCTTTTCAAATGAATTTTCAACATAAGATACCATATTTTGCCTATTAATTATTCAAGTGAGGCAAGGTTTCTATTTTACTTTCTGAATATAGGATTTGATCAGTGATAATTGGAAAGTCAATACAAAGCCACACAAAATATTTCAAAAGCAAATCAATTATAAAACCATCTTATTGCCTATTACCATTATGTTATTAAAGGCATGGTTTTATATTTAATTTCAAACTCAAAATGATTTTTGAATATAAGTAGATGTTTTACACATCCTTGGACACAAGAAATATAGAACAAAATTCTGGAAGAAATTCAAATTAAAACAGATTTGAAACACTCATTCAAATTCAAATCAGAAAATCAAAACAGAAAAAGAAAAGGACAAAAAGAGAAAAAAATAAATCTAACTAACTAACTAGCCCAACCCACCCGCGGCCCAGCAAGCCTACCCGGGTTTTCCCCACCCCTCTCTCTTTCTCACCCGCGCGCGCACCCCCCCTCTCAGTGATGCCCTGGTCCCACGTGCCCCGTCACCTTCGTCCCCAAATCGCGCGCCCACGACCAGCTCCGCCCATTTCCTCCCCGCATCACTGCCGTTGATTGCTCGAGTAATTGCCGTTGATTGGCTGAGTAACTCCTCGCCCAGCTCCGGCTACTTAAACCCCACGGCCTCCGCTCCATTCCCCCCCACTCAATTTCCTCTGAACGCCGCCAGGCTGCTCGCTTTTCTCTTCGCATCGCCGCTGTCCCGACGAACTCCAGCGACCGATTGCGGTAAGCCTCATGCGCGCCTCGCTCTCTGGCTCACGCGACCTTGTTCGCTATTTCCTTGCTCTTCTCCTAACGTTCGATGTTTGTTTTATTTCGCACCAGAGCGTCACCTCCGTCGACGACCGTGAGCACCTGACGCCAAGCTTCACTCCGGCGAGCGATTGCGTCCGTGTTCTTGTGCCCCAACCTTATCCACCTGCACGTTGAGCTTCGCCGTGCCTCCACGACCACGGTAAGCATCAGCACCTTCGCCTTTGCCCTCTGGTCTTTCCGGAACTTCACCGGCAGACGCGCAGCAACCACGGTGGCCATTTGTGCCGCCCGCAAATGGTCTAAGCAACATGGTCTGCTGGATCTGGATCCAGCGGATGCGATTAGATCATCCCGCGAAGGGGTACGCGTAGATCTGAGACTTAGGATTAGATCTAGTGGTGTAGAATAGATCTGACGCGAAGGGGTAAGTTTTGATCTGGAGCGTTGGATTTAGTTAGATCTAACGGTGCGGACGCGTGATCCAAAGTGAACCGGTACACGACAATGAGACCCTGCCGCGTGTCAGGGTTTTCGATTTAGAATTATTATTTGATTTAATTAGATGATTAAACTTGTAAATTCAATAACTTTTGTTCTGTTTATCCAAAAAATGCAAATAAGATATCAATGGAATCAAAAAAATAAATGGAGTTTTATGCAGAGACATTTGAGGGCCTATTTTGGATATAAAAATTATTTAGAAAATGTTTTAAAAGCCAAATTAAGTTTATTTAGTGTGTAATTGTTTAGTTTAATGTTCAGTACAGTTTTAGTTGTCTTGTTTAGTTTAGAAAAATCATCACATGGCATTTGCATGCATTCATGTATTTTTGTTTGATTATTTGAAATATGAATTTGGTGCTATCATTTTATGTGTAGATTTTAGTGCTAGTGGTGACTGTGACTCTGAGGATTGTTGTTACTCCCCCAACTACCAAGGCAAGTGGTGCTTCATATTTTTGTCCCAATATTCTAACTATGCAATAGTGGTATTTTTATAGGGCTTGCATGATAATTTTTGCTAAGTATCTATATGTTATGCTTGGGAAATCCTAGTAGTAGTAGAATTTTTAGAATTTTATATAAGTTAAGATACTTGCTATTGCCATTCTTATCGTAGCTAGTAGTAACCAAGGGTGGAATATATACATGCTATGGAAAATGTTGCTAAGTCTTTTGACTTGTGTTTTTGCTTAATAAAACAACTAAGTGAATGAATCACCTGAGAGGAATGGTATGTTTGGGTTATGTTGAGTGGTTACATAAGGCCCATATATATGGTCTACCTTGTGTATCACACTTGTGGAAAGCCACGCAGGAACAAAGAGATTTGTGATGCCATATGTTAAGAAGCTTCTAGTGCATCCACATGGCATGATGGGCTCTGCCTGGATCATATAGGTTGCAATAACTTAGCCAAATGGACAGTTGGTGGTAGGGAGTGATAGGTTTGGGAAACGCGTCCATTTTGGTCTAAGGGAAGGCTTTTGAAAGGTCCTATCTCGATGCATGTCGAGTCTTGTGGGGAAAGTGCACCACCTCTCGAGAAGGAAGAATCTAAGTACTTAGCCATGTCCTCGGCAATGGACAAATTGAGCATCAAGACATGGAAGCTATCAAGAATCTCCTCATCCCAATTTCTAAGTTAAAAACTTGTGGTTGAACAAGGGTAAAGGTTCACCAATGTCTATTGGTGGTTCCTTGGGAGTTTTTGTCAAACAAAAACTTAGTGTTTTCAACTGATAGGTAAACCTATTTTGAGCAAAGCAAGCCTAAGCTACACTTAGCCAAATTCATGAAGAAGCTAGAAACTAATATTATACTAAGGTATCACTTGCCAATACTATTCCAATGTATTGACCCACTGTGGCTGTAACTTGTGATGTTGCAGGTTACTCTGATGAGGATTAGGGTTGTGAGTCTACACTCAACATGCTTGCCTATGGCACATGAAGATGAAGACTTTTATTTATATTGTTAAGTTAAACTCTTATACTAGCCTATGGCTATGGGTTGTAAAAGACTATTTTATCTCTGGAATGAAGATGTAATAATGACCTTTGTTTTTGTGTACTTCATCTTAAACTGTGGATGCTAGCATTTGATCCAGGGACTAGCATTGCAATCACAGGGACCTTTAGCTTTATAAAGGTGGGGTCTTATAGACAACCTTTCTAGCATTTGATTAATAAAGGGAAAAGGATAATGATCTTTCTTAGTAATTTTATTTATCTTTCTAAAATCAATGCACATCCTATACCCAACCACTACTCTTTGGGGTATAAGTTCATTATTTTCATTAGGCACAACAGTAATTCCCCTTTCTTTGGAAAACAATGAACGGGGCTAACCCATTGGTTATCAACAATAGGGTAAATAATACCAACATCAAGGAGTTTTAATACCTCATTTCTTACCACATCCTTCATCTTAGAATTTAGAAGGCATTGGTGCTCAACAACTGGTTTTGCATCAGTTTCTATATTAATAGCTTGCTGACATATAGTAGGAGAAATACCTTTTAAATCATCAAGAGTATAGCCCATAGCTCCTCGTTTTTTCTTCAGTATTTCCAATAACCTTTCTTCTTCCTTTCCTAAAAGTTTAGAACTAATAATAACAGGATATACTTTCTTATCATCTAGATAAGCATACTTAAGATCACAAGGTAAAGGTTTTAATTTGAAAACAGGGTCCCCTTTAGGTGGTAGTGTGGTACCCAAATGTTCCACAGGTAGATTATGCTTAAGTAACTCAGGCTGACGAAGGAAAACCTCGTCAATCTCATTTCTTTCCTTAATGAAGACCTCACTTTCATGATCTTGCATAAACTGCTGCAAGGCATTCTTAGGAGCAAGAGAAATAGCAGAAAGTTGTTCAACCCTGAAATCCTCATTAGGCAGTTCATTTTGATAAGGAGTTTTAGCAAATTTGAAAAATTAAACTCATAAGACTCTCCATCAAACTTAGTCAAAACTTTTTCCTTCCTACAATCTATGATAGCCCCACAAGTATTCAAGAAGGGTCTAGCAAAGATAGTAGGATCGGTTTTACTAGCTTCAGAACAAAGTATTAGAAAATCAGCAGGATATTTAATCTTACCACAAAGAACCTCCATATCTCTTACAATGCCAATGAGACAGACTGTCTCTCTATTAGCAAGGTGAATAACCACATTAATATCCTCAAGCTCACAAGGACCAATTTCATGCATAATTTCCCTATAAATATCATAAGGAATAGCACTAGAACTAGCACCAATATCACATAAACCATAATAGCAATGATCACCAATTCTAACAGAAAGCACAGGGACACTAGCTTTTCTAGCTTTTCTAGGATGAGAGACAATGTTAGAAGCGTCTTCACAAAAGACAATGTGCTCATCCTCTATATTTTTAGTGACAATATCTTCCACAATAGCTACCATAGGCTCAATATTTATTTTCTTATCTGGTTCCACAGTTTTCTTTGCACTTTTGCTGACCACATTAGCTATGATAGAATGTTTCCTTACCTTAGCAGGAAAAGGGATTTGCTCAACATAAGGTTCAGGAAAAATAGGATCAACAGTACAAACTTCAATGCTTCCAGGGACATGGGTAACAATGTCTTTATAAGGAGCATGGTACTTGTCCCACTCCTTTTTCGGAATCTCAATATAAGAGGCAAAAGCCTTAAAACATTTTGCAAGAACTTGAGAGTCAAGACCATACTCATTACTAATATCATGGAAGTCATTAGTTCTCATAAATGATTTAATGCATTCATAATCATAATTTATGCCTGACTTTCTTCCTTTGTCATTCTCCCATGCTTCAGCGTTCTCTTGAATACGGTCTAGCAGATCCCATTTAGCTTCTTCCTTCATACGTGTGAATGATCCAGCACAAGAAGCATCTGGTAAATCTTTATCATGAAGCGAAATCCTAGCATAAAAGTTATTGATAATAATATTGTTAGGGAGTTCATGAATAGGACACTTAAGCATTAGTAACTTCAATCTCCCCCAAGCTTGAGCTGTACTCTCTCCATCACGAGGCCAAAAGTTATATATCAGATTCCTATCTTTATGAATTTCACTAGGAGGATAGAATTTAGAATAAAAGAGAGGTACTATTTCCTCCCATTCCATGTATTGTCCATTCTTCAGCAGCTTATACCATTCTTCAGCTCTCCCTTTCAAGGATATAGAGAGTAACTTCTTCTTCACCTGTTCAGTTGTGATACCTGCACACTTAAACAACCCGCATAATTCATGGATAAAAAGAATTTGATCACCAGGGTGGACAGTTCCATCCCCTAAATAATAATTATCCATAACATGAACAACACTACTTGTATGTATCTTAAAAGTATCTATCTCAATAGACGGTGGTTAATATACTACCCTAACAGTGGTAGAAGTTTTCCCAAATAGAAAACCAAGTGGGTTATCTATATTGGAAACAAAATAACAAACAAAAATAAAAATCAATACTCACAGTAGAAGTTTCCTTTACCAGTTCCACTCTTCAATAGCGCTTCACTCCCCGACAACAGTGCCAGAAAATAGTCTTGATGACCCACAAGTATAGGGGGTGTATCGTAGTACTTTCGATAAATAGGAGTGTCGATCCCAACGAGGAGCAGAAGGTGTTGACTAGTGGTATGGAGCAGGAAATCTCTCTAAGTACTTAGCAAACAGATTTTTAGGGGTTTTCTGAGAAAGCAAAGAAATAAAGTGCAAGTAATAAAGACAACGAACAATTGCAGCAAGTGGCCCAATCATTTCTTAGCAAAGGACAAGCCGGTGGAAATACTTATAAGGACCAAACGTTCTCGAGGACACATGGGAATTCTGTCAAGTGCTTTCGCTTCATATAGCTGAGTACCTTTCTTTGGTGTTGTAAGTGTTGTGTGGGTGAACCTGTGCTAATGTACCAACCTTACTTGGATTAATACATACTTGTGATTAAACCCCCTGCAAGCATACGCAACTACAGGAAAGCAATTAAGGAATAAACCTAACCACAACCTTAAACTATGAGATCCTACGCTCCCTTGTGCAATGCTGTCCTAATGGGGGTTCAGGTTTCTGTCACTCCAGCAACCCCACAATTATTAGCCAAATACACAATGTATTCCCCTAGGCCCATAAATGGTGAAGTATCATGTAGTCGACGTTCACATGACACCACTAGAAGAATAGCACCACAACTTAAATACTAAACCATTGAATAATATCTCAACACAAATCCACTACTAACAACATGACTTCTCACATGTCCTCAAGAACTAAACGAACTACTCACAAGACATCATATGGATCAAGATCAAAGATAATATGGTGATGGATAACAATCTGAACATAAACAATAATCCAATGGCTCCACTCACAAGCATCAACTACAATAGTAATCAACACCGGGAAAGTTTCCCCTACGAACTATGCAAGTATTCAACACAATTGTTACAGCAGGATGGAGTGGTGATGATGGTGCTGGTGGAGATGATGGTGTGGATGATTATGATCCCGATAAAGTTTACCTTGACGATGGTGTTGATGGAGATGATCTCCCCTCCCCGGGAAGGAATTTCCCTGGAAGAAATCTGTCTGCTGGAGAGCTCTTTCTCTCTCGGTGTTTTTCGCCCCGCAGAGGCGGTGGAATCTTTTTGTGGTTGCTCCCCGTGTTTTAGGGTTTCGAGGAGAAGATATAGGCGAGAGGGCAGGGCCAGAGGTGGGCCAGGTGGGCCACACCCCCTGTAGGCATGGCCTAGGGGTGGCCCGCGCCTGGGGGGGGGGGGGGTGGGCCCCCTATGGCCCATCTCTGCCTCCCCTTTTGGCTTTCTTCATCTTCTCGGAAAATATGATTTTCTGTAGTTTTTCTGGTATATTTCCGATCTTTGCAAAATTGCATCAAAACACCTGTTTTTCCATCAGATTCCTGACTCCGACAGTTCATCCTCCAAGAATCATCCAACATGCAAAAAACAGATGAAAATACATAAGTAACACCTCTTAATATGAAATATATCAATGAATAGAGGCAAATTGTGATATAGAAACGTGATGAAAATTGGACGTATCACACTCTTATTTTAGTCCTTAGGAGAAATCAAGTTTTTCCTAGGATTAACGCTAGTGAATTCGTAAAACACTGGGCCAGAACCTTCTTCTATCATAAGGATATTCTGGCTCCTAGAAAGGTGGAAGGTCTTTCGGCCTTCGTCGATAGTGCCATCTCCCACCAACAGTCATGGGACACGGAGGCGCTGGAACTGTCGGATATCTCGATCCTTGCAAAGAGGCAGATTGAGTTTTTGATGAAGCACATGGGGCTCCATGGATCCGACTTGATCCACTGTTGGCTGGAGCGCCGGATTCAGCCTCTGCAGCACCATGGAGATCGCCTCATGTACCAGATCACCGGCGACAAGAAGGACAGCATGCGGGTCAGCCCGAACCAGATTCTGGTGAAGGATTACGAAACCCTCATGTAGTATTTTATGAAGGAGAGAGTGGAATGAAAACTTCCGGATGTCTCCATGAAGATGTCCACGTCCCACCGTCATCTGACTCCGATAAATTTTTCGACTCTACTTTCGCGTTTTGTCATTCTTTTCTGTTCTTTCTCCAACTTTATTTTTATTGATGCTTTTTGACTTCGCCAGCTCAAGAAACTCCCCGAGTCTGAGCTAGCTCCACTAGAGGGCTATCTCTGAGACGATCCGGAGGCGACGGAGGATGATGAGGTGCAAGAAGTTTCCGCCTCCGCCTCCAAGGAGCGCAAGGAAAAGGAAGCTGTTATCACTGCGGGTAGCCAAGTGCTTCCAGTAGTTAAAAAGTAAGCACCTAGTCTTTTGTTTTCAGTACCTTGTACATTTCTTTCTTTCCAAAGCACACCTAATATTCAAATTTTCATGCTTCAGAGATAAACTAGTTTTGAAGAGTAATACGAAGCTAGACAGCAAACCAGGCAAGCCGCTGCGTGAGCAAAAACTTGTTATCTCCCCTGCCATGCCACCACCAACTCCATCCAGTACTCCATCAGTACCAGAGGCTTCCGCCTCTCCTGGTGCTGGAAACATCTCGAAAGCCTTGGTCACCATTGGTGGCCAAGAAACTAACAAGGGTGAACCCGTCAAGGGTAATGATCCCATGGTAATATCTACAGGAGCATTGGAGAAAGTGGCCGGCTCTGCTATCTCTGTCCTAAAGAGGAAGAATAAGCAAGAGATCCTCCGGCTGGCTCAGTACAGGATTGAGAAGCTGATGACTCCTTGATGGCGCCAGAGAACTTGGTGCTTGATGTGGAGTCTTGTTGGGAACCCCAAGAGCAAGTTGTGAAGCAGCACAGCAGCAAGTTTTCCCTCAGTAGAGACCGAGGTTATCAAACCCGTAGGAGGAAGGAAACGTCACACAGGTGTTGCTAGCAACACGGAGATCTGCACAACACAAACTCAAGACTTTGCCCCCGATGAATCAGTGAGGTTGTCAAGCTCACCGGTTTGCTGTAACAAAGGATTAAACATATGGTGTGGAAGGTAATGGTTTGCAGCAAGTAAACAAGTAAGAGTGGAGGATGTATCAATGGTAAAGATTGGACTGGGGTCCATAGTTCACTAGAGGTGCTCTCCTTAGATAAACAACATGGCATGCAGGGTAAACAAATTACAGCAGGGCAATTGATAGGAACTGATCAAGGCATAACAATGCAATTACTAGTCAGAAA
This sequence comes from Avena sativa, assembly GCA_916181665.1. Classification (NCBI taxonomy): domain Eukaryota; kingdom Viridiplantae; phylum Streptophyta; class Magnoliopsida; order Poales; family Poaceae; genus Avena; species Avena sativa. Next base: position 182,939,900 of record OV702281.1, read on the forward strand.
GATCCTATGAGATTCGATTGGGCAATACAACAAGATACATAGACCGCCATCCAACTGCATCTATGACTAGAAGTCCACCTTGATGTTATCATCTGAACCCCCTCTAGTATTAAGTTGCAAGCAACATACAACTGCTTTAAGAAAAGTGTGTAAGGTAAACAGTCCACATGTTCCATGAACAAGAGACCATTATTTTCTCCCTAGTAGCAACAACACATCTAAAACCGAAGAGATTATTGTCACTTCCCTTGGAAACTAGAGGCATGAACCCACTATCGATCATAAATACCCCATCTTGGAGTCACTAGCAACTACTTGGATAAGGTAGCTACTAACAACGGAGAGCATGCAAGATCACAAACAACACTGACATGATAGAATCATAAGACAAAACCATTAATCAAACCAACATAATAATCTCAATATCCATCGGATCCCCGCAAACACAACATGCATGAATACAAATAGATTAGATCTTGATCATGAACGGAGCTCACAAGATCTATACATGAAAGCACAAAGGAGGAGATACAACCATCTAGCTACTACATGGACCCATAGTCCAAGGTGGAACTACTCACGCATCATACCGGAGAGAAGGCCTCCGGGATGATCTCCCCTCCGGTAGGGTTCCAGGAAGAACTTCAGACCCCCCCATTCTAGGGACAATGGTGGCGGCGGCTACAGGCGGTTTTGTGGAGATTTGATCGGGTGCTTAGGGTTTCTGCATCGGGGGCTTCTTATAGGAGAAGGGCGAGGATGAGGAGGCGACTAGGGGGGTCAAACCCTACCCAGGAACGGGCCCACCCATGGCCGTGCCTGGGGGGGTTTGGATGCCCTAGCATGCTTCCTCGTCTGCCCTCTGGACTTCTTGTTCCCCACAGAAAGTAATTGACTTTGGCTTTTGTCCCGTCCAATTCCGAGAATATTTGTTTACTAGCTTTTCTGAGACCAAAAACATCAGAAAACATGCAACTGGCACTATGGCAACTTGTTAATAGGTTAGTACTAGAAAACATGTAAAAATCACCTCAAAGTGTATACAAAGCAGAGCAAAGTAGATACTAACAAGCATGGAACATCAAAAATTATAGATACGTTTCCGACGTATCAAGCATCCGCAAGCTTATTAATTTTTGAGGTGACATGCACCCTCACAATAAAGATCCAACCATTTGAAAGCATTGAAAGATGGGATCCAAGAACTCTAAACATGTGCATGAAAGATGGATTTCTAACAATAGGACATAGTAACTGTGCATGCAACATGAAAGGCTACAAACAAAGATCATGAATAACATGCATTGAAAAACGTTTGTTTGTTTCACATATAGAAAACATAGCATAGTGGCAATAAACTTGTCCCTCATATATTAGCAATATAGAAGCATAGGACACCTTCAAAGTTCACAAGGGTGACTAGAAACAAATAGTACAAGAACAAGTAATATCACAATATGCATCAATCAGTAAGCTTTGGTACAGTGCACACATAATGAAAACTATGCTCTCTTAATGGTGCCTAAAGGTATAAGGTGGAGACTCAATAGTGGTGGAAGAAAGGCCTTTTTGTAAAGGAAACAGGGATTACAAGTTTCAGAAAGATCTTCCAAAAATTATGGTACTTGTTAGCTTTCAGCCCTCATTGTGCCTATCATAAGAATCTTGAAGTGATTAAGGTTAAAGTAACAAAGATGGAGTATATGCTTGACGAAGTATAAGTTGGCAATCTCAAGTCCCTTGAATACGAGAGCCACACCTCATGCATACTCAACTTTGGTCCCAGGTAAGTTCTTGTCATTGTAAGTATTTGCATATCACTGAGAACCGCCAACGGGGTACCCCTTGCACATGGTACATGAGCTATCCCATAACCAAAATCAAAAGGCAAGCAGACAATGAGCATCTCAGCAATCTTCTTATGTACCATGGGAATATGGTGTTTTTTCCTCTCTTTCCTCTTTTCTCAATGTGTCTCTTTTTTATAAGAAGAATGCTTCATAGATGTCACTATGGTGGTGCTGCAAGTTTCCACCATGATTAGGCATGACTTAGGCTAGCGGCCCAGGCGTTTCTCTAACACAGGATACAAACTCCATGGACTTACAAGTTCCCTCTTTATTTCACACCGGTGACATCCATAGACAAAAGAGCATGATATCAACTGAGTACAAAGTAAAATTGCAATGTTGAAAACGTTCCCCATGACAGCATGGTTTTGTTAATTCCAACGTATAAGTGCAAGCATATACAACAAAGATGTCAGAATGGTTCAAGTTTATTAGGGGCAAAGAATATAAAGTGTGCCATCAAGTTCGTGAGGGCTTTAATCACTAAGTTTTCACATAACAAAATAATTTTTAATTGGAAGATAGCTGAAAACAAGAATATACTTGGAACGGTGTAACACACCATCCATAGGAGTTTATAGTGGACACTTTGGAATAACTTGGTTTCTTGGGAGTTGGAAGCATGAGTAGAGCTTACTCATACAAGTGGAGGTAGCAAAAGACTAGAAGCAACCAACTAAGAGAGCATTATGGCCATAATCATGCAGAGCAACAAAGCATTTCTAATCAAAGCATACAGTTGAACTACAAGCCAAGGACTAAATGATCATAGAGGCTAATGGTGACTTGTCATAGGCATAACATGGTGTGAGCATGTGCCAAGTCAACCCAAGAAAATCATCAAAGGAGAATACCACAATACTATGCTTTTGCATGCTAAAACAATGCATAATTTCTTCAATGCACTCTAAGAAATCCCAATTGTTTGGAACAATACATGCTACAACAATAATCACTAAAAATAAGGTCAAAACAACACCTAGCATGTCATGCTAAAGTCTAAGTCACAGTCAATGCAAGCTCCTCTTGCACTTCAAGCAAGAACTTACTACTCCTTTCCAACACCGAGCAACTTATTTGCAAAACAACACATCGATAACAAGGGTCCAAACTACTTTATTCAAGCAAACTAAACAACCTAAGCAAAGCAAACGAAAACTAAGACGCTCCAAGAACAACACAACTGTGCATGAAACAATAAAAACGAAGTGTCTAGATAGACCTGAGCTTTTTATTGATGAAGAAGGGGATGCCTTGGGTATCCCCAAGATTTGACGCTTGTACCTCTTGGATATTTCTTGGGGTGACACCATTGTGGCATCCCCAAGCTTGAGATTTTGTCCATTCTTCATCTCATTGCATCATTCTGTCTCTACACCTGCAATTTTTCCTTCATACAAAATTTCACAGACCTCTGGCAAAGCTTTGGAACAACAAGGCTTTTCACTAAAAACACAAGCTACTGTAGCAACTCTTTCAAAAATCTCAATTCACCTAAAGAGAACTCAAAAAGGAATCATTAAGAAGCAAATGCAAATAATGGCAGAAATCTGTCAAAACAGACCAGCAGGTAGAAACCAATTTTTTCGAACATCTTCTGTTGCTCAAATCAATAAGTGTTGAACTAACTAAAGTTACCTAACGTACTGGGGGATTGTTTCGTAAATTTTCAGCTCAATTCAAGTTACAGAGACTCCTCACGAATTTGTTTGGTGGAGGACAGAATTCTGTTTCGGGATAGCAACTCCCAAAATCTTACTTCCCTCTCATTAGAGGTCATTCTTGGCACAAAAACAAACAAAAAGGATAAGGAGAAATCATTACAGTAGTAATAACTTCCAAAACTCAAGGAAACTCTTGGATTATCTCCCATCAAGTACTTTTCTTTAACGCCTTTAAGTTAGGCACAACAAGGAAGAAGAATCAAGTATTTTCATATGAAGAAGCATTCACATCAAACCTTGCTTTCAAAGAAAGAGCAAAAAGCAACTTCGCGCTCCTCATAGGGAAGTGTTCAATACCTTTCTTGAAAGGAAAATGATATTTAATGGTGCCTTCTTTCATATCAATGATGGCACCAACTATTCTAAGAAAAGGTCTGTCAACACCCGGAGTTTTAATCCCAGATGCCTGTTATGCCATACATCCCAATCCCAGGATTACCATTTTTGTGAGACATAACAGAATTGGATACCACAGTACATCATCCATTACAAACCATACATAAGGTCTTACACAAATAAGGATCTCATGATCCAGTTATTAATACAACTCAAGCAGCGGAAATACGTAATAATAACGGTAGCGTAGGCGAAGCTCCATCTTCGGGGTCACAGGCAATGCTGACAATGGGAGATGATCCTAGTTGTCGTAACCTTCTTAGGGTCCATACTCTAGGTACTCCTCTTCATAGTCTGGCCACGGGAATAGCTAGGGACAAAGCCATGAGTACTTTTTAAGTACTCGCAAACTAATACTAACAAGTGAAGGGCGTTTTTGTAGTAGGACACTAAGATCTAGGGTTGTTTTAAAAAAGCCAGATTTACATCTACTAAGTTCAGAAGCAAGAGAAAGCTAGTCAAATTTTATGACACCTAAGTGGGAACTTGAATTTCATATCACAACTCTGTTGTGGTCAAGTCAAAGTCTCAGTTCGTTTCAAAAAGTCATTTTGAAAACATCTCACGGGGGAACAGTATGGCCACTCCAACTGTCCATAACCGCGGACGCGGCTATTCGAATAGTTTGACACTCTGCAGAGATTGTACACTTTCACCACAACATTCGATACATCCGTCATGAACAAATCCTGAATTCACCATACTTAGTATGCGGATAATCAATCCTAAGCTTTCAATTACACGCACTAGTATAAGCACCTCTCCTGTGAGTTTGGCCTCCCAACCATGACCAACTATCATCTTGGGTACTGCACAGGTGTACAATCTTCATAAGGTATCCTCAGCTCAGACCTTGGTCGTGAGGGAACCAATACTAAGGTATATAAGCTTCTAGTCAAGCCCTACCCAATTCTCGGGTATTGTGGTTGTACGGTAAAATTGGAATGGTATCACATCTAGACAACCATCAGTTTTATAAAGAGCTAAGGCTCATGCCTCAACATTTTCATCACCATAAATCATCTGGTGTTCGGAAACACATGTCCAAAACATTTCAATAGAATGATCCATCATTCCAAGGTTTTCATAACCATTTTTCCACCAAGTATTCCCATCTAAGTTGATCAGGTTTTATGCTTAGCACTAGCATCTACAAGTGGGGGTAAGTACTAATGAGGGGTGGTAAACTAGTGGAGTTTAACTAAGTTCAATCTCATGCCTTAGGAGGACATAAATATTATCTAGCTTAGGCCAAATTTTATGCTCTTTATGCAACCTTCAATTATCTTTCTAGTATCTACCATTTACTTAAGTAAACTCTAAGTACTAGCTTTGATAAAGAAATACAGTATAAAGCTTGTAAGTAAAACTAGGATTGGTTTACCAAGTGGTTATGATCATATATGCTTAAGGCATATAGTTGGCATGGTAACAAGCAAGTATCTGCTTGCATAGGTCAACTTGATTAGTAAGGCTTTCCTTGTGCAGAGCAGTGGTTGAAGTTCTCCTCGGCTTCTTCTTCGTAGTATCCTCCTTCCTCCTCGTATCCTTGGTCGGTACTAGCGTCTATGAATAAATACGAGGTACACAATCACCAAACAATACTTAACTACTTTCAATAATCACACAAAAGGGTCCTATAGATGATCTAGCATCATCACTAACATTACAAGATTAAATCTTGGTTTAATTTCTTTTATTTTTAGAAAAGTAATTTCTACTCATTGAAAAACTACTTAAGATTTAATATTATCCAAACCAAACATGGGATCATGTTGACACATGTCATCACCACACATTTCAGTATATGGGAATTTTATTTAAAGTGGTGTCACAATTTAATAAGGTTTAACCTTTGATTTTACTTCACTAAAGTGACTAGAAATGCCTATGTGGCATTCTTTTATTACTTGAACATTATTTCTGTAAGTAAACCCAAATGTTTTTATATATTCTGAAAGGTATGATCAAACGTGATTTTTGAGAGTTGGAATCAACTCAAAAGCTATTATAGTTTAAATTTGAAAAATGTTTGAATGCAGAAAAGGTTCTGCCTTGTTATTTTTACCAAGGTTGATCTATAGAATCAAATGATTTGAATCCAACGGGCTTGGATTAAGCATTTCAATACCTTTCTAACAAAATTGGTTTCATTCAATTTGGTTCACTGAATCGAGCTGGGTTGATTTTTGAAACTAGGTATAGAACTGTGTTTGAATTAAAATGGAAAAATCCAAATTCAAACGAGTGGGCTGCGCGGGAAACAATAATGGGCCGGCCCGGTGTCACTCCGCGGCGCGGGGATCAACTGACAAGGGGGTTCCACCAGTCAGTGGATCTTTAAATGCGAAGCAGTACGGGGCAATCTCATCCGCACGATCTAAGTCTAATCGAACGATTGCTACACATCATCCACGTCGGGCGGCGCCAGCGAGACAGAAACCTAACGCGGCAGGTGGGGGTTGTCGGGGGCTCACCGGGGCTTAGGCGAGGGTCAGCGAGGCGAGCGAATGACGAAGTTGACGACGGCGAATCTCCTGGTACCGGCAGCTTCTCCTGGGGTGGATGAAATCGACGGCGCCCTTCTTCTCCAGAGGCGGCCTGCTCTGGCCAAAGTCCGGCGGTGCGCTGCTCGCCTTGCTCCGGGAACGGGGTGGAACGATCAGTGAGGAGAGGGGAGTGAGATGGTGTGAAGAGTTTGAGCGGGGGAGGCCTCTATTTATAGTCTCGATGACGAGACCGAATGGAATGGGCAAGCGACGGTAGCGACATGGCTACGGGCTGCTAGAGGCATGGCCGGCGGTGGTGATCGATCGGTGGTCTCCTGGCGATGCTCTATGGCTTTAATGCGCATGTAGGGGCGGTGGCAAACGGTCTGGAACATGTGATGCTCTACGCGGCAGAGGCGGCGTGTTCGACGGTGAGTGGTGGATGTGAGGCATGGGGCGGCGAACGGGGATGTCTGGCGGTCTCCTGGGATGGTGGTGATCGTGTATGCACGCGGCGAGGGCGGCGCGTGGTCTGTGGGCGTGTGTCGAGGGTGGCGCTCTGACGCACGCTCGGCATGGTTGACAGAGGCACGGGCGCGGCGTTCCTGGGTGCTCTGGTCGATGTCTTCGAGGCAGGGCTGGTCGAGAGGGGGCGGTGAGGCATGGGTGATTTCCCAGACAAGGTTGGCACGGCTAGTTCCTCTCCTAGCTTGTTGTCTACACTGGGGTGGCATGGGTGGCTTCGGCTGTTCACCATTGATGACATTTCCAAGCTTACAGTGGTGCTAGATGTTTACAAATGAGCTAGATGATCTACTAAATCCTAGTTGCAACCAGAGAGGGAACAAGTTAGGCTCAAATCACTGCTCCAAATAGTGTTTGGATTTTATGTGATTTGAATCTGCAAGGTGTTTGATGAAATGGCCGCATGAATTCAAGTTTTGAATTTTGAAAAGATTTTTGGTGGGTGTGCTAGGTAGGTGCTGGTGAGTCGGTAGACGCTTGGGATTTGAAAGTTGAGCTTGTTTGAGTGGCTTTTGAAAAAAGTGGGATGTTCCCATATGATAAAGATTCAATTTTAAACTGTCATTTAAACTATGCATTTGAATGTTTCTGGATGATCACAAGGTGGGCCTTGATACTTTGTCATGAGTACTGTCAAGGGGTGCAAAGATCCAAACAACTTTCCATTAAGTTCTGAAAGTTAGAGACAGCCAAAGTAGGCATGGGAGTTAAATTGGTCAAAATTACCATTCCCTTATTTTGTTTGTTTTGATTTATTTGTCTTTGGAAAAAGTGTGGGGATTGTTTAGATGATGTTTATTTCACCTAAGAATCCTTTTACAAGCAAAGAAACACATAAACAAGGTAGTTCAAAAGAATTCAAAATGGGATGCATACACACATGCATGCTTTCATATTTTTATTTATAAAAGTTTTTGTTAATCCTAATTTTGATGATTAGAGTTTGATGATTCTAGTTTAATATTTTTGGGATGTACAAACCTTCCCCCTGAAACAAAATCTCCTCCCGAGATTTGGAAAGGACGAAAAGATTACCTAGGATTTGAAGAGATCGGGAAACTCCGTCCTGATGTGATCTTCGCGCTCCTAGGTAGCTTCGTCTTCTGTGTGGTTACTCCACTGAATTTTGAGAAACTTGATGCTTCGGGTTCTGGTGGTTCGGAAAGCTTCTTCCAAAATATGGATGGGTACTTCGGGATAGGTCAGGTCATCGTTGATCTCTATGGTCTGGTGATCTATATTCTTGAACACTTCCGTCTTCTCCGGAACTTCGAGGCACTAGCGAAGTAATGAGAGATGGAACACATTGTGCACGGCTGACATCTCTTCGGGTAGTTCCAATTGACACGACACTTCTCCTAGACGGTTCAGAATTTTGAAAGGTCCGATATATCTGGGTGCTAACTTTCTTTTGAGCTGGAAACGCTGCATTCCCTTCAATGGAGACACTTTCAGATATACAAAATCTCCTATGTTGAAGGCGAGGTATCGACATCTCTTGTCGGCGCAACTCTTCTGTCTGGACTGGGCTGTCTTGAGGTGCTCACGAATCGTGTGAACCTTCTCTTCTGCTTCTCATAGAATATCGGGTCCAAAAATCTGACTCTCTCCTACTTCCGACCAGTTCAAAGGGGTGCGACACTTTCTTCCGTACATGAATTCAAATGGGGCCATTTGCAAACTAGCTTGATAACTGTTGTTGTACGAAAATTCTGCAAACGGCAGACAGTCTTCCCACTTAGATCCATATTCTAACAAACATGCTCTCAGCATATCTTCGAGTATTTGATTTACTCGCTCCGTTTGTCCATCGGTCTGAGGGTGATACGCGGTGCTGAAATATAGGCGGGTTCCTAAACCTTCTTGAACTTTCTTCCAGAATCTCGAGGTAAACTAAGTTCCTCGATCTGATAGGATGTTCTAGGGGACTCCATGCAAACCGACGATCCTAGCGATGTATAACTCCGCTAGCTTCGAACTCTGATATGTGGTCTTGACGGGTAAGAAATGGGAGACTTTGGACAATCTGTCCACTATGACCCAGATAGAGTCATTTCCCCTACTAGAAGTAGGCAATCCGGTGATAAAGTCCATTCCAACGGAATACCATTTCCATTCCGGAATCTGCAATGGTTGCAACAATCCAGCGGGCCTTTGATGTCCCGCCTTGACTCGCTGACATATATCACACTTGGCGATATAGCTTCTGATTTCTCTCTTCATCTTATGCCACCAAAATTGCTCTTTCAAATCTTTATACATCTTAGTTCCTCCGGGGTGGATATAATAAAGAGTATCATGAGCTTCCTTGAGAATAACTTCTTTCAACTCAGAATATACGGGTACACAAAGGCGTCCTTTGTACCACAGAACTCCTTCTTCGTCTTCGGTGAATCCGGGTACTTTGCCTGTATCGATATGACGCTTGATTCCATCAATACTGGCATTTCCTTTCTGCGCCTCTTTGATCTGGCTGATCAAAGTGGGTTGAAGTTCTATTCTATCCAAAAATCCTTCACTCACTAATTCCATTCGAAAATCTTCCATCTCTTTGTGCAAACTTGGTTGCTCCTTCAAAATCATGGAGTTCAAGCGGCACGACAATCTGCTAAGGGCATCTGTTACTACGTTGGCTTTACCAGGGTGATAGTGAATGTCCAGATCGTAATCTTTGATTAACTCAATCCATCTTCTCTGCCTCATATTCAACTCCTTCTGAGTGAATATATACTTCAGGCTCTTGTGATCCGAATAAATCTCACAACGATTTCCCATCAGGTAATGCCTCCATGTCTTCAGGGCTAGAACTACGGCTGCGAGTTCGAGGTCATGGGTTGGGTAATTTTGCTCATGTTGTTTCAGTTGTCGAGATAGATAAGATATAACTTTGCCTTCTTGCATTAGCACACATCCGAGACCGATCTTGGATGCCTCACAATACACGTCGAAGGGCTTCGTGATATCCGGCATGATTAAGATTGGGGCTGAAAACAATCTCCTCTTGAGTTCTTGAAAACTCTCTTCACATTTGTCGGTCCATTCAAACTTTTGTCCTTCTTCAGCAATTGGGTCATGGGTCTGGCGATACTCGAGAATCCTTCTACGAACTTGCGGTGGTATCCCGCCAATCCAAGAAATGCACGAACTTGGGTTTGAGTGGTTGGGGCTTGCCAATCTTCGACATCTTTCACCTTTGCAGGGTCAACGGCAATTCCTCCGGCTGATACAATGTGGCCGAGGAATCCTACCTCCCGTAACCAGAATTCACATTTGCTAAACTTGGCATACAGCTGATGCTCTCTAAGGGTTCCAAGAATGGTCCTTAGGTGTAGCTCATGTTCTTCTTCCGGATTTGGAATAAATCAGAATGTCATCGATGAAAACAACGACGAACTTATCCAGGAAGTCCATAAAAATCTTATTCATGAGATTTATGAAATAAGCGGGGGCATTTTTCAATACAAAATACATGACAGTATACTCGTATAATCCATATCTGGTGGTAAAGGAAGTCTTGGAAATATCCTCTGCCCGAATTTTGAGTTGATGATAGCCAGTCCTAATATCAATCTTAGAAAACACTTTGGCACCGGTCAACTGATCAAACAAATATTCTATGTTGGGCAAGGGGTACTTGTTTTTGATGGTGACATCATTCAACTTCCGATAATCCATACACAAACGGTTACCTCCATCTTTCCTGTCCACAAACAAAACAGGTGATCTCCATGGTGACGCACTTGGTTGAATCAATCCAATTTCTAGCATGGCATTCAGTTGCTTCTTCAATTCTACTAGTTCAAACGGGTTCATACTATATGGTCTCTGGGCTATGGGTCCTGTTCCGGGGATTAGTTCGATGATAAACTCGATATCCTGATCTGGGGGCATACCGGGCAAAACATCTAGAAATACATCGGGGTATTCACAGACTATCCGGACTTGCTCAATGGTAGGTTGGGCTATACTCTTGTTGCATTTGAATTGACGAGGTAAGGTTTCAGATATATGCTCAACTGATATTCCGGCTGTACTGGTCATGGTGATGGCTTTCTTGGCACAGTCAATCAATCCTTTATGTTTGGACATCCAATCCATTCCTAGAACTACTTCCAAACCTTTAGTTCCGAGTACTATCATCTTAGCATAAAAATCTATTCCATGGATTTGGATAGGGATGGCTTTACAAATTTGCCTAGCCTTGGTGGTTGAACCGGGAATTTGAACGATCATAACATGCTTCAGTTTTGTTGGTTGAATCTTACTAGTGCAGGCAAATTCTTCGGTGACAAATGAATGCGATGCACCAGAATCGAACAACACTCTAGCAAGTACTGAATTAATAGAAAACATACCCAGCACGACGTCTGGCGCTTCCTGAGCTTCTTCAGCATGCATGAGAAAAAGACGGACGTTGCGGTTGAGCGAATTCCCTGGGGCAAACCTTCTTCCTGGTTGAACACGACGCTGCTGCTGAGCTGGGGCATTTGCATTGGGGGCTGCGGCATTCTTCTTGTTGGGGCACTCGTTGGAGTAGTGACCCTTATTTCCACAGTCATAACAAGTTACTTGCGACTTGTCCTTTGCTGCAACAGGCACAACATTGCTTCCAGTCCTCAGGGCAGTGTTGGGGTTGGCGGTAGCATTGTTGTTGTTGAACTTAGGTGGGGCACGGTTGAAATTGTTAGAGTTGTCGGGGTTGTTGTGATTTCCTCCGGGCCTAGGGTTTCCACGGTTGGGATAGGTCGAACGGTTCATCGAGGGTCTGTTGGTTCTCGGGGCAAATCCTGGAGATGGGTTAGGGCGGTACTTTGGGGTCTGATGGGTTCCTGGTTGATGCATCATGCGATGCTTGCGGTTCTCATTGGCTTGGTTCATCTTTACTTCCATCTGGATGGCAGAGTCGACAAGGGCTTCGATATCCGCAAAGGGGATATTGACTAACACAATCTGCATCTCATCGTGCAGACCATTCAGGAATCTTTCTTTCTTCTTGGCTTCGGTATGGATCTCATCCGGGACATACCTAGCTAATGACAAAAATTGGTCACGGTATTCCACTACAGCATCCTTCCTTGCCTCAGTTCTCTGAACTCATCTCTCATTCTCTTGATCAAACCTGGTGGCACATGGGTTCTGCTGAACTTGACTTTGAATTCCTCCTAAGTCATCATCTGTCCTCCGATCATTGCACGAACACTGTTCCACCATGCTCTGGCATCTCCGGCTAGATAGTGGGTGACGAACAGAACTTTGTCGTTAGCTTCCACTCCGGTGACTTCTAGGTTATTTTCCATGGTTTGCAGCCAATCATCGGCGTCTAAGGGCTCTTCCGACTTAGTGAAAACAGGTGGGTTGGTGTTCTGGAAATTCTTGAGCTTAGATCCATGGTTGTCCTGGTTTCCGTGGCCTTGATTGTTGTGGGCTAGCTGGGCTATTTGTTGAAGGGTGGCTAGATTGGCTTGACGTTCGGCTCTTTCATCTTCGCGGTCAGAAACCAACATTTGCAGGGTCTGCAACATCAGGTCCGGGGATGAACTACTTCCTCCACGTGGCATCTGAAGATTGATATAGATCATGAGAAAAGAGGGAAATTTCTAAGGTTCAGGGCTTTGAAAAGTTTTTTTAAAGTTTGACTCAGATTTTTTTGCAACTTGCTTTTCATTCATTCGTTCACACGAAACAACACACACCACAACAAAGATAAACAGATGGTTTTATGAACCATTCTGGAAACTACGATACAGTGGGACCAAATACTACTCACTATGCCAGTGCTCAAGTGCTACTACTCCTCGGAGTCGGTGTAGTCGTCATTCTCATCATCATCGTCGTCATTGATGAAGGCAAAATCCTCCTCATCGGTGAAGAAATCCATAGCCTGATCCTCCAGAAAATCATCATCATCGCTGAGATAGGAGTAGGGGTCTCCACAAAGATCCTCTCCGGCATTCTCCCTTTCTTCCAACTGCATGTCTCTCTCATGGATGGTCTCCTCCAAAGACGAGATACAGTGGCGAAGACGGGCAATGATGCGCTCCTTCTTGTCGAGCTGACGGCGGCGAGACTTGCGATCCTTTGCTAGCATGGAGATGGTCTTATGGTTGGAGTAGTCACGGCTATTATCCAACTCCTGCTGACGATCATACATCATGAAGCTAAGGTGGTCCAACTGAGTCTTCAGCTCGTGGTGGTATGGGGCTTCCAGTGGCTGTCCATTAGCATCACGCCTTGGGCAAAACTAAAAGCGGGTACCCTTGATCTGGTTGATACTCTGCCCACATAGACGGGCAAGAGCTTCCTGCATGGCCCTGGCAAGTCCATCGAGCCAGTTGTTCTCTCTTAAGGTGAACTGAATTCCCTCCGCAGTGGGAGGTTCAATCTTTCCTCAGAGACTTGCAAAAATTAGCCACTGCAGATCTTCTCCTCCTTGATCATTGAGCTGAGATCCGAAGAACTCGGGGTGCGGACGCTCCAGAAGTTCCGAAAGCTGGTCCAAATCCCTCTCAAAGATAAGGTCTCCTCCATTTCCCAACTGGTAAAACTTGTTGCACTTCACGTCCATCTAAAAGAATATAAGATGAGTAAGTTACTAGAGTGATCAAGTGTGTCACATTTTATGTATTTTGCAAGAGTTTTTGAGGAACATGAATTTTCATGAAAGAATCAAAGTGATAAGAATGGGAATAAGTTTTTGTAAATATTTGCTTTCTTTGGTTTTGAAACTAAGTTTTTGATTCCAAACGTCTAGTCTAACTAGGGTCTCCTATGGTCAGGTGGCTCTGATACCAACTTGTCAACACCCGGATTTTTAATCCCAGATGCATGTTATGCCAAACATCGCAATCCCAGGATTACCATTTTTGCGAGACATAACAGAATTGGATACGACAGTACATCATCCATTACAAACCATACATAAGGTCTTACACAAATAAGGATCTCATGATCCAGTTCTTAATACAACTCAAGCAGCGGAAATACGTAATAATAATGGTAGCATAGGCGAAGCTCCATCTTCGGGGTCACAGGCAATGCTGACAATGGGAGATGATCCTAGTTGTCGTAACCTTCCTGGGGTCCATCCTCCAGGTACTCCTCTTCATAGTCTGGCCACGGGAATAGCCAGGGACAAAGGCATGAGTACTCTTTAAGTACTTGCAAACTAATACTAACAAGTGAAGGTGTTTTTTGTAGTAGGACACTAAGCTCTAGGTTTTTTTTGCAAAAAGCCAGATTTACATCTACTAAGTTCAGAAGCAAGAGAAAGCTAGTCAAATTTTATGACACCTAAGTGGAAACTTGAATTTCATATCACAACTCTGTTGTGGTCAAGCCAAAGTCTTAGTTCGTTTCAAAAATTCATTTTGAAAACATCTGACGGGGGAACAGTATGGCCACTCCAACTGTCCATAACCGCGGACGCGACTATTCGAATAGTTTGACACTCTGTAGAGATTGTACACTTTCACCACAACATTCGATACATCCGTCATGAACAAATCCTGAATTCACCATACTCAGTATGCGGATAATCAATCCTAACATTTCAATTACACGCCCTAGTATAAGCACCTCTCATGTGAGTTTGGCCTCCCAACCATGACCAACTGTCATCTTGGGTACTGCACAGGTGGACAATCTTCACAAGGTAGCCTCAGCTCAGACCATGGCCATGAGGGAACCAATACTAAGGTATATAAGCTTCCAGTCAAGCCCTACCCAATTCTCGGGTATTGTGGTTGTACGGTAAAATTGGAATGGTATCGCATCCAGACAACCATCAGTTTTATAAAGGGCTAAGGCTCATGCCTCAACATTTTCATCACCATAAATCATCTGGTGTTCGGAAACACATGTCCAAAACATTTCAATAGAATGATCCATCATTCCAAGGTTTTCATAACCATTTTTCCACAAAGTATTCCCATCTAAGTTGATCAGGTTTTATGCTTAGCACTAGCATCTACAAGTGGGGGTAAGTACTAATGAGTTGTGGTAAACTAGTGGAGTTTAACTAAGTTCAATCTCATGCCATAGGAGGACATAAAGATTATCTAGCTTAGGCCAAATTTTATGCTCTTTATGCAACCATCAATTCTCTTTCTAGTATCTACCATTTACTTAAGTAAACTCTAAGTACTAGCTTTGATAATGAAATAAAGTATAAAGCTTGTAAGTAAAACTAGGATTGGTTTATCAAGTGGTTATGATCATATATGCTTAAGGCATATAGTTGGCATGGTAACAAGCAAGTATCTGCTTGCATAGGTCAACTTGATTAGTAAGGCTTGCCTTGTGCAGAGCAGTGGTTGAAGTTCTCCTCGACTTCTTCTTCGTAGTATCCTCATTCCTCCTCGTATCCTTGGTCGGTACTAGCGTCTATGAATAAATACGAGGTACACAATCACCAAACAATACTTAACTACTTTCAATGATCACACAAAAGGGTCCTATAGATGATCTAGCATCATCACTAACATTACAAGATTAAAGCTTGGTTTAATTTCTTTTATTTTTAGAAAAGTAATTTCTACTCATTGAAAAACTACTTAAGATTTAATATTCTCCAAACCAAACATGGGATCATGTTGACACATGTCATCACCACACATTTCAGTATATGGGAATTTGATTTAAGTGGTGTCACAATTTAATAAGGTTTAACCTTTTATTTTACTTAAATAAAGTGACTAGAAATGCCTATGTGGCATTCTTATATTACTTGAACATTATTTTTGTAAGTAAACCCAAATGTTTTTATATATTCTGAAAGGTATGATCAAATATGATTTTTGAGAGTTGGAATCAACTCAAAAGCTCTTATAGTTTAAATTTGAAAAATGTTTGAATAAAGAAAAGGTTCTGCCTTGTAATTTTTACCAAGGTTGATCTATAGATTCAAATGATTTGAATCCAACGGGCTTGGATTAAGCATTTCAAGGCCTTTCTAACAAAATTGGTTTCATTCAATTTGGTTCACTGAGTCGAGCTGGGTTGATTTTTGAAACTAGGTACAGAACTGTGTTTGAATTAAAATGGAAAATCCAAATTCAAACGAGTGGGCTGCGCGGGAAACGATAATGGGCCGGCCCGGTGTCACTCCGCGGCGCGGGGCTCAACTAACAGGGGGGTTCCACCAGTCAGTGGCTCTTTAAACGCGAAGCGATACGGGGCAATCTCATCCGCATGATCTAAGTCTAATCGAACGGCTTCTACGCATCGTCCATGTCGGGCGGCGCCGGCGAGACAGAAACCTAACGCGGCAGGTGGGGGTCGTCAGGGGCTCACCAGGGCTCAAGCGAGGGTCGAAAAGGCGGGCGAACGACGAAGTCGATAACGACGAATCTCCTGGTACCGGTAGCTTCTCTTGGGGTGGACGAAATCGACGGCGCCCTTCTTCTCCAGAGGCGGCCTGCTCCGGCCAAATTTCGGCGATGCGCTGGTCGCCTTGCTCCGGGAACAGGGTGGAACGATCAGTGAGGATAGGGGAGTGAGATGGTGTGAAGAGTTTGAGCGGGGGAGGCCTCTATTTATAGTCTCGACAACGAGACTGAACGGAATGGGCAGGCGACGGTGGCGACATGGCTACGGGCTGCTAGAGGCATGGCCGGCGGTGGCGATCAATCGGTGGTCTCCTGGTGATGCTCTATGGCTTTAATGTTCGTGTAGGGGCGGTGGTAACCGGTCTGGAACATGTGATGCTCTGCGCAGCAGAGGCGGCGTCTTCGACGGCGAGCGGTGGTTGTGAGGCATGGGGCGGTGAACGGGGATGCCTGGCGGTCTCCTGGGACGGTGGTGATCATGTATGCACGCGGGGAGGGCGGCGAGCGGTCTGTGGGCGTGTATCGATGGTGGCGCTCTGGCGCACGCTCGGCATGGTTGACAGAGGCACGGGCGTGGCGTTCCTGGGTTCTATGGTCGATGTCTTCGAGGCAGGGCTAGTCGCGAGGGGGCGATGAGGCATGGGTGATCTCCCAGACAAGGATGGCACGGCTAGTTCCTCTCCTAGCTTGCTGTCTACACTGGGGTGGCATGGGTGGCTTTGGCTGTTCACCATTGATGACATTGCCAAGCTTACAGTGGTGCTAGATGTTTACAAATGAGCTAGATGATCTACTAAATCCTAGTTGCAACCACAGAGGGAACAAGTTAGGCTCAAATCACTACTCCAAATAGTGTTTGGATTTTATTTGATTTGCATCTGCAAGGTGTTTGATGAAATGGCCGCATGAATTCAAGTTTTGAATTTTGAAAAGATTTTTGGTGGGTGTGCTAGGTAGGTGTTGGTGAGTCGGTAGACGCTTGGGTTTTGAAAGTTGAGCTTGTTTGAGTTGTTTTTGAAAAAGTGGGATCTTCCCATATGATAAAGATTCAATTTTAAACTGTCACTTAAACTATGCATTTGAATGTTTCTGGATGATCACAAGGTGGGCCTTGATACTGCAAGGGGTGCAAAGATCCAAGCAAGTTTCTGTTAAGTTCTGAAAGTTAGAGACAGCCAAAGTAGGCATGGGAGTTAAATTGGTCAAAATGACCATTCCCTTATTTTGTTTGTTTTGATTTATTTGTCTTTGGGAAAAGTGTGGAGATTGTTTAGATGGTGTTTATTTCACCTAAGAATCATTTTACAAGCAAAGAAACACATAAACAAGGTAATCCAAAAGAATTCAAAATGGGATGCATACACACATGCATGCTTTCATATTTTTATTTAGAAAAGTTTTTGTTAATCCTAATTTTGGTGATTAGAGTTTGATGATTCTAGTTTAATATTTTTGGGATGTTACAAGGTCTTCCCAAAGTAATAGGACAAGAAGCATTGTATTCAACATCCAAAACATACAAATACACAGGGACATAAGCATTTTTAACCATAATGAGAACATCATTAATACTCCCCATGAGTTTCTTCTTAGCATTATCATTGAGTGGAACATACAAATAACAATCTTCCAAAGGTGGCAAATCAAGCATTTCATAAATCTTCCTAGGCATAATTGAGAAACTAGAACCAAGATCACATGAAGCTTTGAGATCAAAGTCGTTCACTTGTATATTAACAATGGGTTCCCAACTATCTTCTATTTTCCTAGGAATAGAAGCTTTGTGTTTTAGCTTCTCTTCCTTAATTTTAACAAGAGCATTTGTAATGTGTTTGGTGAAAGCAACATCCATATCACTAGCATCAGGAATTCTAGCAAGCTTTTGTAGGAACAAAATCACTTCAGAAATATTGCAACCATCAATATCAAAGTCAAACTTAGCATCACTAGTAGTAGGCTCAATTGGCATAGGCATAGTAGGAGGAGGAACGGGGACTACTTGTGGTTTAGTGGTGATGGTGCACACACTATTTTTTCTATCAATTTCATCTTCCCTTTCCCACCTAGCATGAAGTTGAGCTAATAGCCTAACATTTTCATCAATAGTAACTTGTATGGCATGCGTAGTAGCAAAGGTGATTTCTATAGTTTTAGGTTTAGCAGCCATTTTATTAATCAAGGAGGACTGAGCTTCAGACAAAGAGGATATATTTTTCTCAACAGTTAAAAGCTTTTCCTCTATAGTCTTATTGAAAGTGGTTTGTTTACTAATAAAGTCCTTGAGCATGACTTAAAGTTCAGAGGGGGCACTTCTAGCATTATTGTAAGAGCTTCCATAGGAATTGCCATTATTAGGAGGATAAGGCCTATAATTGTTGTTGCTACCAAAATTATTCCTATAGGCATTGTTGTTGAAGTTGTTTTTTATAATGAAGTTCACATCAACTTGCTCTTCTTGAGCAACCAAAGAGGCTAAGGGAACACTATTAGGATCTAGAGGAGCTTTCCCATTAATAAGCATAGCCATAATAAAATCAATCTTTTCACTCAAAGAGGAAGTTTCCTCAACAGAATTTACCTTCTTACCATGTGGAGCTCTCTCAACATGCCATTTAGAGTAGTTAACCATCATATTATCAAGGAGCCTTGTTGCAGCACCCAAAGTAAGGCCCATGAAAGTTCATCCGGTAGCTAAATCCAACAGATTTCTTGAGACAAAGTTCAAACCTGCAGAAAAAGTCTGGATAATCATCCAAGCAGTGAGTCCATGAGTGGGGCAATTCTTAACCAAAGATTTCATTCTTTCCCAGGCTGGAGCAACACGTTCACTATCAAGTTGTTTAAATTTCATAATGTCACTTCTCATAGATATAATCTTAGCAGGAGGATAGTATTTTCTAATATAAGTATCTTTGCACTTAGCCCAAGAATCAATAATATTTTTAGGCAAGGATAGCAACCATTCTTTAGCTTTTCCTCTCAAGATGAAAGGAAAAAGCTTGAGAATAATAATATCTCCATCTACATCCTTATACTTTTGCATCTCACAAAGTTCAACAAAGCTATTGAGATGGGCAGTAGGATCATCAGAACTAGCACCAGAAAATTGCTCTCTCATCACAAGATTCAACAAAGAAGGCTTAATTTCATAAATGATAGCATCAGGAGCAGGTGGAGCAATAGGTGTGCTAAGGAAATCATTACCCTCACACACGCCCACAGACCGGGCGCCGCCCTTTCCGCGTGCATACGCGATCACCACCATCCCAGGAAACCGCGAGACATCCCCGTTTGCCGCCCCATGCCTCACAACCACCGCTCGCTGTCGAAGATGCCGCCTCTGCCGTGCAGTGCATCGCATGTTCCAGACCATTTGCCACCGCCCCTACATGCGCATTAAAGCCATAGAGCATCGCCAGGAGACCACCGATCGATCGCCACCGCCGGCTATGCCTCTAGCAACCCGTAGCCATGTCGCCACCGTCGCCTGCCCACTCCGTTTGGTCTCACCGTCGAGACTATAAATAGAGGCCTCCCCCGCTCAAACTCTTCACACCATCTCACTCCCCTCTCCTCACTGATCGTTCCACCCTGTTCCCGGAGCAAGGCGAGCAGCGCATCGCCGGAATTTGGCCGGAGCCCGCCGCTGCTGGAAAGAAGGGAGCCAGCGATTGGAGCCGCCCCAGGAGAAGCTGCCGGTACCAGGAGGTTCGCCGTCATCGACTTCGTCGTTCGCCCGCATCGCCGACCTCGCCTGAGCCCCGGTGAGCCTCCCATGACCCCAACTGTGCCGCTAGGGTTCGAGCTCGCCAGTGACTAGTTCATCATCGACGACGACCCTCAGACGTTGATCTTACTTCTAATCCAACACACCACATTTCCCCGTCCTCTTCGCACCCCCTGTCTCACTGACGTGTGGGGACAGCAACTTAACCAGCCCGCGTAAGCGCTGTGCTTAGCAGGCCGTCCCATTAGCAGTTCCCGCGCAGCCCAGTCATTTGAATTTGGATTTTTCCATTTTCATTCAAACATAGTTCTGTACCTAGTTTCAAAAATCAACCCAGCTCTATTCAGTGAACCAAATTGAATGAAACCAATTTTGTTAGAAAGGTCTGGAAATGCTGAATCCAAGCCCGTTGGATTCAAATCATTTGGATTTGTAGATCACCCTTGGTAAAAATAACAAGGCAGAACCTTTTCTGCATTCAAACATTTTTCAAATTTAAACCATAATAGCTTTTGAGTTGATTCCAACTCTCAAAAATCATATTTGATCATACCTTTCAGAATATATATGGGTTTACTTATAGAAATAATGATGAAGTAATAAAAGAATGCCACATAGGCATTTCTAGTCACTTATTTTAATTAAAATAAAAGGTTAAACCTTATTAAATTGTGACACCACTTCAAATTACATTCCCATGTACTGAAATGTGTGGTGATGACATGTGTCAACATGATCCCATGTTTGTTTTGGAGAATATTAAATCTAAAGTAGTTTTTCAATGAGTAGAAATTACTTTTCTAAAAATAAAAGAAATTAAACCAAGATTTAATATTGTAATGTTAGTGATGATGCTAGATCATCTATAGGACCCTTTTGTGTGATGAGTGAAAATAGTTAAGTATTGTTTGGTGATTGTGTACCTCGTATTTATTTATAGACGCTAGTACCGACCAAGGATACGAGGAGGAAGGAGGATACTACGAAGAAGAAGCCAAGGGGAACTTTAACCACTGCTCTGCATAAGGCAAGCTAACACTTGCAAGATACTCTACTTTAGCAAGCCTTACTAATCAATTTGACCTATGCAAGCAAATACTTTCTTGTTACCATGCCAACTATATGCCTTAAGCATATGTGATCATACCCACTTGATAACCCCATTCCTAGTTTTACTTACAAGCTTTATAATTTATTTCTTTATCAAAGATATTATTAGAGCTTACTTAAGTGAATTTGTAGATTCTAGAAAGATAATTAAAGGTTGCATAAAGAGCATAAAACTTGGCCAAAGCTAGATAATCTTTATGTCATCCTAAGGCATGAGATTGAAATTAGTTAAACTCCACTAGTTTACCACCCCTCATTAGTACTTACCCCCACTGGTAGATGCTAGTGATAAGCATAAAACTTGATCAACTTTAGATGGGAATACTTGGTGGAAAAATGGTTATGAAAACCTTGGAATGATGTATCATTCTATTGAGATGTTTTGGACATGTGTTTCCAAACACCAGATGATTTTGGTGATGAAAATGTTGAGGCATGAGCTTTAGCCCTTTATAAAACTGATGGTTATCTGGATGCGATACCATTCCAATTTTACCGTACAACCACAATACCCGAGAATTGGGTAGGGCTTGACTGGAAACTTATATACCTTAGTATTAGTTCCCTCGCGGCCAAGGTCTGAGCTGAGGCTACCTTGTAAAGATTGTCCACCTTTGCAGTACCCAAGATGACAGTTGGTCATGGTTGGAAGGCCAAAATCGCAGGAGAGGTGCTTATACTAGGGTGTGTAATTAAAAGGTTAGGATTGATTATCCGCATACTGAGTATGGTGAATTCAGGATTTGTTCCTGACGGATGTATCGAATGTCGTGGTGAAAGTGTACAATCTCTGCAGAGTGTCAAACTATTCGAATAGCCGCGTCCGTGGTTATGGACAGTTGGAGTGCCATACTGTTCCCCCGTCAGATGTTTTTAAAATGACTTGTGAAATGGATTGAGATTTTGACTTGACCACAACAGAGTTGTGGCATGAGATACAATTTTTACCCACTTAGGTGTTATAAAATTTGACTAGCTTTATCTTTTTTCTGAACTTATTAGATGTAAATTTGGCTTTTTCAAAACAACCCTAGAGCTTAGTGTCCTATTACAAAAACCCCCTTCACTTGTTAGTATTAGTTTGCGAGTACTTAAAGAGTACTCATGGCTTTGTCCCTGGCTATTCCGTGGCCAGACTATGAAGAGGAGTACCTGAAGGATGGACCCCAGGAAGGTTACGACAACCAAGATCATCTCCCATCGTCAGCATTGCCTGTGACCCCGAAGATGGAGCTTCGCCTACGCTACCTTTATTATTACGTATTTCCGCTGCTTGAGTTGTATTAAGAACTGGATCATGAGATCCTTATTTGTGTAAGACCTTATGTATGGTTTGTAATGGATGATGTACTGTGGTATCCAAATCTGTTATGTCTTGCAAAAATGGTAATCCTGGGATTGCGATGTATGGCATAACAGGCATCTGGGATTAAAAATCCGGGTGTTGACAACTGTGACCTTATGCTCTTGAAAATAGTGGCATAGCTTTATGGATGCAAAGAACACTCCATAGGCTAGCTTTTGATGGTGTGGATACCGTTGTTTCGATTCTGTCAGTACCTCACTCGGGTAGTAAGTTGGACGCTACACCTTATGCTCGTGGCCTTCTTCCTCGCGCTCCACTACTATTACCACACTTATGACCTTGTCGGTTGCTGCAATGTAGAGTAACCTAGGCTCCTGAGGTTCTGGCGCTGCGAGAATTGGTGGGTTTGAAAGTAGGTATTTCAAACTTTGTAGGGCAGTCTCAGCTTCCTTGGTCTAGACAAATTTGTCGGTTTTCTTTAAGAGATTGTATAAAGGTGCGGCTCTTTTGCCGAGCCGGCTGACAAACTGACTCACTGCTGTGATGCAACCAGTGAGACATTGCACGTCCTTTTGGCGAGTAGGCCTAGTAATGTTGAGTATAGACTTGATTTTGTCCAGGTTCACCTCTATGCGTCGCTCAGAGACGATGAAACCTAACAATTTTCCGGCTGGAATTCCAAAGAAACACTCCTTCGGATTTAACATCATATTAAATTTTCGTAGACTAGCAAATGTTTCCTCCAAGTCAGAAATTAAAGTTCCCTTCTTTTTGGACATAACTGCTATGTCATCTACGTATACATGGACATTGCGTCCGATTTGATCATTGAGACAATGTTGCATAGTTCGTTGATATGCTGCTCCTACGTTCTTTAAGCTGAAAGGCATAGTTTTGTAGGAGTAGGTTCCAAAAGGAGTGACGAAAGACTTCTTAATTTGATCTGACTCTTTCATCGGTATTTGGTGATATCCGGAATATGTGTCGAGAAACAGAGTAATTCCGACCCTTCCGTTGAGTCGGTAACTTGATCAATTCTTGGTAAAGGGAACGGGTCTTTTGGGCATGACTTGTTCAAAGCGGTATAATCAACACACATCCTTAAATCAATATTGTCCTTTTTAGGGACGAGTACAGGATTTGCCACCCAATCTGCGTGGATGACCTCTGTTATGAATCCGGCTAATTCTTTGGCTATAGCTTTATGCTTTTAATCACCAAACCGTCGTAAGGACTGTTTGACAGGTTTAGCATCATGGTACACATTAAGAGAGTGCTCGGCAGGTTCCCTAGGTACTTCGGTCATGTCGGAAGGCTGCCTTGCGAAGATGTCACTATTAGCTTTGAGGAACTCGATGAGCGCACTTTCTTATGCGAGGTCTAAGCCTACCCCTATGATCGTCGTCTTGGAGGGATCTTCTTCCTTCAACAATGTTTTCTTTGTCTCTTCTGATGCCTTGAACTGTATGCTTGGCTTCAGCACTTCTTGATCTCATGGTACTCCTGGGCGTGCAGCACAGCTTCGGCTAAGGCAGCAGCTCCTTCGTTGCACTCTTGCGCCTTCCTCGGATTTCCCCGGATGGTGATGAAGCCCTTTGGACCTGGAAGTTTAATCATACTGTAGATGTAACAGGGGCGAGCCATGAACGCCCAGTAAGTCGTACGTCTGAAGATGGCGTGGTAAGAACTTTTGAACGGTACAACCACGAAAGAGAGTGGCTCGGTCCGATAATTATCTTGGGTTCCGAATGTCACGTCCAGAGTAATCTCACCTAGAGAATCTGCATGTCTCCCTGGTAAAATGCCATGGAAAGTTACACTGCTTTATGTCAACTGGCTTTCATGTAGCTTCATGCGGTGGAGCTTCTCGATGTAGAGGATGTTAATGTTGCTTTCACCGTCCATGAGTGTTTTAGAGTACTCATAGCCATCAATAAGAGGATTGATGGCCAGCGGGTATTTTCCACGATGATGTGTTTTCCTCGGGTGCTCTGAGCAATCAAAGGTGGTGGTTACATCCGACCAATCCATAAATTGTGGAACAGCCGGAACCGTGGCATTAAGCTCACGGTGAACCGCCTTCTTGTCTTTAGCTGACTGAGATCCAAGGAAGCAGATGACGAGGATTGATTTCGTCAATGCCCATTGTTATGGACTTGGGTTTTGGAGAATATGGGGATGCTGGAGATCATGGAACTATTAAAAGACAAGCAACACGGGACACAAGGTTTACCTAGGTTCAGGCCCCCAGAGGGAAAACCCTAGTCCTGCTTGTTTGCTCTTGATTACAGCGGAAAAGAAGGTTATAGGGGTGCGCATATGTAATCTGGCATGAAGGTGCGTCTGCGAGGGTGGAAGAGATCCTTCTCGCCGTACCCTCCTGGCCTTTATATAGATAGGCAGGTCTCGGGCTTAGGTCGAGTTGTCTACAAATTAGGGGTGGTACCCTTTGAAATTCTATCTACTCTAGACTTGTCCTCCATGGATCCGAAGACATCATGGGCTTGGGCCACCCGAAATCTCCACGGGCCGCATGTCTTGATGTGGGCCTTCCTTGGGCTAGACCAGCTATACCAATGTTGTGTACCTGTGGGGTATAACCATGTCAGTAGCCCCCCGAGTGTTCAGTCAAATCTTAGATTCGGCTGGAGACTCTTCAATATTTTGGGTGCTATGTAGTTGAACTTGTTTTACAATGAGAAATGTGTAGTTCATAGGGATTGTTGATGCATGTGCCTCACTCTCCCGACGGATCAGGGCCAGTTAACTGTCATAGGACAAATCAACACGATCTTCATCAAACTCGAGTCCACGGACTCGAATTCAGAATGATTGCTAGTGTGATTCGACTCAGGCCATTGCGGATTTACAGGAGTTGAATCCTAGTGATTTTCAAGTGATGTACCCAACGCGTCCGTCAGGATTTTCATCGTGCCCATTGACACGGGATTTTACTGGCAGGGCGCAGTCAGGTGCGTTACCAGGCCATCGTATGATATCTGTAGGACTTATCTTTGCATCGCAGACACTGAATCCGAAGTTTTTGTCCACCACGGAGGTGTTTCAGGTGGACAAGGAGATTGCTTCTCACTTAACATTGGTTTGGGCAAAGTTTCCAAAAAGATTTTTGTCGCATTTGATCTGAAGGATTGCAGTCGAAAAATTCATAGGGTGCGTGGCCAGCGCTACCTATGAGAGTAGCCCCCGAGTGTCTATTCAAGTCGTATACTCGAGCAGAGACTTTTATTCAATCGTTTACAATATAGGTCCGAAGGACACAATTTTTTTTCGGATGCTCAATTGACGCTCCCTATGGGAGTAGCCCTCGAGTCCGTAGTGGAGTCGCAGACTCGGCGTAGGACTCGAAGATAGTTGCGAGGTGTAGTACCATAGTCATTTATCAGGTGCGCAACCAGCGCTCCTTATAGGAGTAGCCCCCCGAGTAGTTTCTCGAATCGTAGATTTGAGTAAGTACTTAATTGATCATTCAAAAATTTCTAGCTATTGCTAGTTTGGCCTTGATGACGTCAGTGCTGACGATTAGTGATCTCAACCGTCTGCTATAGGAGAGATGATGCGACGAGATGATCGTGGGTCCCACCGTCTGACTTGAAGTTGACTAGTCACACGCAGACGTGGCGAAAATTACGGCGTCTCCTCGATTTCCGTTCATAGTGGACGGCGTGATGGCGACGGTTCGTTGCTATGCTGACACGTGTAGGGTTAGATTTGGGGTGCGTGTTAGGGCTTCTGGATCAACAGCATGTGCATGTCGTCTTCCTCCTTTAATACCATGGGTAAATAGTGATTTTCTTTTACCCTTTGCCATTTTCTCATCTTTCTTGCCTCCATTTTTGCGAGCTTTGCTTTCCTCCACTGCGCACTTGAAGTTCTTCGCATATTTCCCTCTTCTTTTCTCCGTGCACACCACCACACTCGATTCCGCACGATGGGGAAGCCGAAGAAGACCACCACCGGAGCTAGTTCGAGCGCTGCCGCCAGCGGCAAGAAGATTGCCGCTACAGACTGCATCACGAACGGCGGGTGGAGGCACACAAAGATGCGCGACGGGGATCTGCACAAGCTGCGCGATTCTAGGTTGATCCATCAGCAAGGAGGACACCATCATCCCTGGTGATGAGGTAATCCCCCGCCCACCCGAAATGTTTCGGGTGATGTTTTTAGCCTTTGCCATTTGCGGTGTTTCTCTTCCTGTCCATGATTTCCTTCATGGACACCTCTTCTGCTATGGGATTCAGTTGCATCACCTGTGTCCCAATTCTCTTATCCATATTGCCTGTTTTATCACTCTTTGCGAGTGCTGGCTCGGTATCGAGCCGCACTTTGGCCTCTTTCGGAATTTATATTCATTGAAGAGGCAATCTGGCACCGGTGGTATTTATCCACTCGGCGGCTCTATCATTTCCATCCTCTCTTTCGTCCAATTCTTCTCTTTTTATATCTACGAGTTGGTCCAGTAATGGCGCCGGAAGTGGTTCTACATCCGTGACGCTAAGCTAGACGGTCAGCACTATGGTCTTGCCCCTTTCGATCTACCCAGCAGATCCTCCGAAAGAGATCATGGAAGAACCATGTCCTAGAAGGTGAATCCGAAGAAGTGGAGGGGCTCTACCTGCGGGTGGAGGCTCTTCAGCTGGTTGCAGGAAAAGAGGTAAATGGTGTCGACATTATCCTCACCTTCCTCAAGCGCCGGGTGCAGCCACTCCAAGCGAGGGTGCTCCCAATGTTCCTCTACGCCGGCTCCAGTGATCTAACGAGGATTTCATCCGAAGAATTGTCTTCAGGTGACCTGGATAGGGTTCTATGGCCCCTGCTGAAGGCCAACGCCGGCGAGGACCTCCCGGGGAAGTCATTGACCACTCCTTTTACCGTCAAGAAAGTGGTTTCCTAGGTGATACTTGTTCGTGCGCGTAGCGCTTTTTTGAAGTGTTCGATGTTTGCTGTTGTTAGTTATCTTGTTTCCCTTTTCCTTTCGCTTGTAGCTCAAGATAACGGTGTAACATCCCAAAAATCATGTTTCAAAACTCATGCATATCATCCATGCATCCATGATCATGTAGGGTTTCATTTCAAAAATCAATTCAAAAACAGGAGCATGTGAGATCATTATTTTATGTGATCAGCATTAAATCAAATGCTATTCTCCAATGAGAGATTGTTGTTCATGAATCAAACCTTGTTACTCTCAGATTTTTTTGTTTTCTTGCTATTTGCTTAAACCAAAAATTTGCAAAACAAAAGTGAATTTAAAACCATTTCCAAAACTTGATCAAATCTAGTGCCATATCACTATTTATTTTGTTTGATCAATAGGACCAAGCTAATACAGAGAGTCCATATTTACTTACACTCAGAATTATGATTGTTACACTCTGCAAAAACCTAGAACAAATTTGAATTCATTTGGCATTTGAATTTGTTTGAAAATGGTTTCAGAAAATCAAAACAGAAATAGAAAATGAATTAAGAAAAGGAAAAAGGCCGGCGCCAGTTATTTGGCCCAACAGCGAAATCAGCCCAGCAACCAGCCCACCCGGGTTTCCCCCTCTCCCTCTGTTTCTCACTCCACGCGCGTGTACCCACTGGCTGATGACTGGGCCCTCACTGCCGCGTCACCCTTCGTCCTCAATCAACGCCGACGACCACCTCGCCGCTGTCGTTTCCCCGCACTGATGCCGCGCTTAAATTGCATTGTTACAGCGAGTGATTTCCGCCCCCGCTCTGGCTATAAGACCCCCTCCCCTCGCCGCTCATTTCCCCTCACTTAGCATAGACTCCATGCCACCAGGCTGCCCATAATTCGCCGAACTCTGCCGCGGTACCGACGAACTCCGGCAGCAAATTCCGGTGAGCTCCCTACGCCCCTTGACTTCTAACCTTGTCAGTACAATCACTGCAACCTTGCGCATCTCCTAACCCCTCTGGTGCATGCTAGGATCATCCAGAGCCTCGTCAATATCGACGACAACACGAGTCCGACGAAACCATCAACTCCGGCAAGCTTTCCTGGTTAGTTCTGACCGCGCCTTGCCCTCTCCTTGATCCTCGCATGACCAGCACCACTTGGCGCATCTGACACACTGTTTATTTCGCCCTGGCATGATCTGTACCTTCGCCAACGTCAACGAGCAGCCGTACCCGACGCCTTCGCGAACTTCGACGAGGAATCCCTGACGGTTCCGAGCGCCCCGGCGTCAACAAAGACCACCTTGAGCATCAGCATCGTCACGCGATCTCGATGAGCCACCCCACGATCTCTCTCACCTCCTGTATTGGCCGGAACCCCATCACCTAAACGCGTCGCCGCCACCCGCCGCCGCCAGCGCCGCCAGTTAGTGGCCGATAGACCAACAGCCGTTAGATCTTGATCCATCAGCTAGGATAGAATCACTTAAGTGAAGGGGTATGTTAGATCTGGGCCACACGATCCTCTTTAGATCCAATGCTCCACGTAGTGCGATCCACGCGAACCGGTACGCACCAATCAGAACATGACGCGTGGCCTGAGTTTTATTTAAAAAGACAGAAACTTTTCTATTATAAGTTCAAGGTTGCAAAATTCATAACTTTTGATTTCCACGTCCAAATTTGACAAATTTTATATCAATGGAATCAGGAGAGAAAGCCCTTTCCATATATGAAATGTGTTTAAGGTTTTGTTTCTATTCAAATGGCTATTTTTACAGAAACATGTGTAGGACTATTTTATGTATAACAAATATTTGAGAAATGTTTTAATGTTCAAATAAAATTTGTTTGGCAAGTTTTGAACTTGTTTATGATTCAGTACTGTGCACTTGTATTGTTTTGTGTAGAAAATCATCACATGTCATATTGCATGCATCCATATATTTTTGCTTGTATTTATTTTGTATGTGATTTGGTGCTATCATTTTATGTGTAGATTTTGGTGCAAATAGTGATTGTGTTTGTGAGGATTGTAGCTACTCTCCAAACTACCAAGGAAAGTGGTGCTTCATGATTTTATTCCTATGATTTTCAAATATGCATTAGAAATATTTTTGCTAGACTTGCATGGATAATTTTTTGGTCTATATATGCTATGCTTGGGAAATCCTAGTAGTTGTAGAATTGCTAGAAATTTCTAAGTTAAGATGTTTATCTATGCCATGCTTAGCCTAGCTAGTAGCAACCAAGGGTGGTGAAATATTCATGCTATGATAAAATATTTCTAAGTCTTTGGACTTGTGTTTTGCTTAATAAAACAACTAAGTGAATGAAACACCTGGGTGGAATGGAAGGAATGGTTTATGTTGAGTTGTTACCAAGGCCCATTTCTATGGTTTACCTTCTGTATCTCACTTGTGGAAAGCCACCCAGGAACAAAGGGATTTGAGAGGCCAAATGTTAAGAAGCTTCTAGTGCAGCCACTTGGCAATATGGGCTCTGCCTGGATCACATAGGTTGCAATAACTTAGCCATTTGGACAGTTGGTGGTAGTGGGATGATAGGTTGGAACGCGTCCATTTGGTCTAAGGGAAGGCTTCTGAAAGGTCCTGTCTTGGTGAAAATCAAGTCTTGTGGGGAAGTGCACAACCTCTGCAGATGGAAGAATCTAAGTACTTAGCCATGTCCCTGGAAAAGGACAACTTGAGCATCAAGACATGGAAGCTATCAAGAATCTCCTCATCCCAATGTCTAAGTAAAACTTGTGGTTGAACAAGGGATAAGGACCCCAATGTCTATTGGTGGTTCCTTGGGATAAGTTTTTGACAAAGAAAAACTTAGAGTTTTCAACTAATAGGCAAAACCTATTTTGAGCAAAGCAAGCCTAAGCTACACTTAGCCAAATTGCATATAGTATCTAGTCCACCAATATTCTACTAAGGTATCACTTGTCAATACTATTCCAATGTATTGACCCACTGTGGCTGTAACCTGTGATGTTGCAGGTTATTCTGATGATGATTAGGAGTCATGAGTCTACTATCAACATGCCTGCCTGTGGCACATGAAGATGAAGACTTATTTAACTTATTACTTATTTAAACTCTTGTACTAGGCCTGTGGCCATGGAGTTGTAAAAAACTATGTTTGTCTCTGGAATGACTCTAAGAATGACCTTTGTTTCTGTGTACTTCATCTTAAACTGTGGATGCTAGCATTCATCCAGGGACTAGCATTGCAATCACAGGGATCCTTTTACTTTATAAAGGAGGGATCTTACAAACGGGGTCTATGCCTCCTCTGCCTGAGAAGTATACGGAAGCGCCGGATAATGAGGAGGTGGACTCTGAGTCCGAGCTTCCTCCGGCTCATTCGCCTACTGCGGATGCTCCTGAGGCGAGTGAAGGGCGGACCCGAAAGCGCACCCGGAGGAAGTCTTCAGATGTGTCTACCCCTCCAACTCCAAGAGGTCCACCGTTCCTCGAGCAGCATGGTGAGGATGAGGATGCATCGTCTGCACCTTTTCCTACCATGCCTTTTCGGGCGGTGGCTCCGCAGCCGCCGGCCAAGAAGAAGAAGGAGAAGGCGGCTCCCATCTTCAACTTATCGGACATCAAGTCGTAAGTGACTACACCTTAGTTTTTTTTGTCGTCTGTTTGAGTAGTGTGAGTTGTTATTGATCAAATCTTTACTTGTAGCAACTCTTTGGAGGATTCCCTTAATGGGGCACTCAAGAGATTATGGCGGAGTTGAAGCAAACAGCTTCTATCCCCCAGGTGGTGGCCGACTCTGAGGACTACGACCCGAACTTCTCTAGGCGAGAAGCTCGGGTAGTCGTAGATCAGAAGACAGCACGCAGACCTTCGGAGTCCACACCTAAACACGTAAGTCGCTACTAGGAAAACGCCTATTCGTGGCGCACCTGAAAAGGCCATCCGTGGCGCACTAGGGGTGCGCCACCATCCCTGCGCTACGGGTAAAATATAGCTGTAGCGCACTGCCTGGTGTGCTACGGTTAGCTAGAAATTTCTGTAGCGCACATGCCTGTGCGCCATGGCTAGAAAAGGCAGTGCGCTACGGTTATGATGACTGTGGCGCACATGGCAGTGCGCCACTGATTGCTGGCATGTGCGCTTTAGTAGTAGTGCACCACTAACGCCATGCCAAGTGCGCCACGAGCACCTTTTTTGTTTTCTTAATTTCTGAGCCATATGATATACAATACAGATTATATACAATATTACAGGCATATATACATACACAGATATAAGATATACAGTTATATATATGGATACACAATTTGCAAAACAAGATTGAAACAAATACATATAAATAAGTTACATACATGAATACATAGTATAAGTTACATT
This sequence comes from Avena sativa, assembly GCA_916181665.1. NCBI lineage: Eukaryota > Viridiplantae > Streptophyta > Magnoliopsida > Poales > Poaceae > Avena > Avena sativa. The sequence continues at coordinate 182,971,652 of OV702281.1, forward strand.
GTTTGGATCAAGTTACAAAGTAGTTGGTGACATGCAAATACATGTGTCTCGAACAAGTTAGAGCTCGGAAGCTCACCTAGACATCTAAACTAGCTAGAAACAAGCGCGGGATAAACAACCAAAGACGATAAGCATCACCGTGACGAAGGTGTGGGTCTTCATCCGGTTCCTCGTCCTAACTCCCGCTAGATAGCGCGTGTATCTAGCTTCCGCCTCAGCCATAGTGTTGTACCCTTTGTAGCTATTGCTGCTGAAACAGTGCACCTGTCTCCGGCAGTCTTCCCAATCATCGTAGACTTCGTTAACCCGTCCCTTGTACATGACGTACCACGTCATCTACAAGTTGGCAATAATAATTAACTAATGATTGAAAAAACATGTATAATTAAAGTCGCATATGAAGATACACTTATATAAAGTACTCCCAACTCAAAAAGACCAAAGTAACTCAAAAAGAATGCCTCATATATAACTAGGTCGTTGGACACATGAATATGTTATGACAGAACTGTAAGACAAGTAGGATGCACAACATCTGGACTTGTGCATAACACAAGGCTTACAATCCCGTCATAGCATATTCACATGTATAGTGTGCCACGACATTTCAATCATCAGGATTATTCTTGAAAAAGACCAAAGTAACTCAAAAGGAATGCCTCATATATAACTAGGTCGTTGGACACAGGAATATGCTATGACGGAACTGTAAGCCAGGTAGGATGCACAACATCTGTACTTGTGCATAACACAAGGCTTACAATCCCGTCACAGCACATTCACATATATAGTGTGCCATGACATTTCAATCATCGGCATTATTCTCGAAAAATACTAATAAAGTAGGGAAAAAATAAGGACCAAAGTGATCAAAGGACCAAAGAGTAAGCAAAAAAACCAAGCATTGATTCATATATAATAATAAGCAAAAGAAGTAAGCGATGATTCATAAACCTAATAAGATAAGTAGTAGCACGTACACTTGTCCACACACACAAAGGTCATCTATATTTTGGAACTACAACTAGGCCAACATCAAGCCTTCTGGCTCGGCTCAGGGAACGGGAGGACGCCTTGTCTCGTCATGAACTTCCTATAGTCACCTTGTATCTCTAGGCGATCTTCTATGTCACGGTTATTCGGGAGATTTCCTCCATAGAAGATCCCCCCGAAGTTATGACATCACGAAAGATGATTGCCCCAAACTGCTGCTGGATGCGATACATCTCTTGTCTAATATCTGAATCAGTGATCTTGGACTTTGTTTTGGCCCACTGTTTGAGATGATCTGGCAGCATAGAATTCTGCTGGTCTAGAAGGAACACCCTCATGTGATGGAGTGCATAGTAGGCTTTCTTTTTACTGCCTTCCGGCTGCTTCACGCAGGGGAACTCCATTACGTGGTTGAAGACGTGCCTGCCAAACTTGTCCTTCTTACGCACAAAGGTGGTGCCTTCCGTCGAGGCATAGCCAGTGAGAGCATCATCCAGAACTTCCTTGATCGTGTCGTAGTTTTTCTTCTTTTCCAGACTCCCCGAGTCAAAATATGTGGCGTGCGAATTCTTCGGCGATAAGGAGATGAGTGTGCAGTGTTCATCTCTGCGCAAAAAAATCAAATGGAATGTGTTGGAAAACGAATCATGATAATCTAATAAAGCCAATCGATGGTGGCGAGTGATAAATGACTTACTCGGGAAAGTAAGGCACGAGAATGTACTCCTTTTTCTTGTTCACCATGAAGATTGTTTTTAGGTACGAGGCCACGAAACGTCATTCAACGGCGCTTCCCAAGCAGCCGTCACGCATGTATTAGGGGCCACTATAGCGATGCCCGGTGTGTTCTCTCTAATGATCTGCATGGCCAGGCTGAGAGAAAACAGGCGGACCATGGTATAGTGCAGCGGGTACATGTGGAACATATTGAAGATGTCATGAAACCGCAAGAAGAACAGGTCCATGGGGGCATTGTCGACGAAGCCCAATCCTAGTGGCACCTTAACCACGAATACCGGGTGCAAGGGATCTTTCTTCGCCAGAAGGCGTCTATCTACCGTCAGCACACCGTCATGCACACTCTTTAGTTCCAAACTGGCGAGGCTCCGCAAATTCTTAATTAGCATGGGCTCACCCGCCACACGAATCCTCCACATAATACCCTCGGGTCTTGGTGCCTTGTCCCGAAACCTGATCGGATTCGCGGTTCATGCCACTGGCTGGCTCGAGCTGCTAGATTTTCTTTTCCTAGACTTTTTCCTTTTGGAGAGTGGCCAGGCACATCAATCTGAGCAGGCCTCCCTATGTAGTGTGTCAGGCTTTGAATAAAGGGCCGGTTGGTTGTATCAGCTGGCTTGGTGAAGGCACAAGCTGGAGGCGTCTCCTGAGAACCAAACAGACGCTTGGCGATAGTGGGTTTCTCTGTGGGGCCACCAGCTGGGTCTTCGTTGCTAAACTAAGTGTTGAAGGACTAATCATCAAAGTCTTCGTCGTCCTCGGCCGGATCCTTCGCCATGTGCATATCAGCAACATGATCATCCGACCCACCGCGTGGAGGTGATGGCGAGGGCGGTAAGGGGGCCTTGCCACCGCTTGTCGCTGGCACGACATGTGGTGCTATTGTTTGTGGCGTGATTGACCCCGCCATCCCCAAACAAATCATGCTCTTTGGACATTGCAAGTATAAGACAAAGCAACTTTCAAGGACAACCAGCTCTTCTTTATCAGCTCCTGGGCGTTGAATGGGAGGTTCCAGGTCGTCGTAGCCTCTTAGCACCCGACTAATTTTAACCCTGTGCACGCTATCTGGCATCGGCCTTGAGTGGAACATGTGCTCCAAGGGTTGAATGATGGTACCCTTGGCAACATCCCTCGGCTCGTTGTTCACGTAGCATAAGAGAGTGCAAGGAACATCCGTCTGCGGAAAACATGTACGGCGTCAGAGAGATGCCATAAGTGTAACAGATGGCGTGAAAGGCGGTAAAGCAATTTGTTTACCGTGATGGCGTCGAGATCGGACAATGTCGAGGCACCACATACGATGACGGGAGTGCAAGAGACGGAGGGTCTGCTTGATGGTGCGGTGCCGGCCGCTGGTGTATAATCCCTACCGGGCGCTTGGAGCTCCGGTGCCGCCGTGACAATGGTAGGGGAATCACCAACATGTCCGGCGCCGCGGTGATGGCAGGGGGAGTCACCAACACTTCTGGTGCCGCGGTGCTAGCGGGCGGAGTCACAAACACATAATACGCTTTATTCATCGGTGCCACGTTGTTCGAGTGGCTGCTGACCATGCTTGCAATCGGGCACGACCCTTGTCGCCCACCCGCACTCCAGTTTGAATTGACTCCACCAAGGTAGGCAGGATGGACGTGAGGGTGATTGCCAGGTTTTCTTGGACGATCTGTGGGATCTGTGCCACTTGTTCCTTAAGTTCTTGAACCTCGCGGTTTTCCTCCTCGCTCCTTACCGACGGCACCACATGCGTCCTCGGCGGTGGACCAAAATGAGCCACCCAATTCTTACCCCCGAGGACAACCAGACGGACAGCCGACGACAACTTATTTGTAACCGGCGTGATTTTCTTGGACCGGTTCATCACCCTGTTAAAAGGGTTATCCCATTGGGTGGCCGCCGTCGACCCCTAGGATGAGGAACCCTGGATCAATGACTAGCAATTTTCTCCTCCTGTAGAAGAAGTAACAGTGAACTGTTTAGAAACTCGGCTTCATCGATTATAATGCAATCGAGTTGATCCACGGTAATTAAATTAGTTACCACAATTTCCTCGAATTCCTTCACCGCAGGATCGGCGGTGAGTTGTTTGGTTTTTGGGTCCACATGGTAACGGGCCCTGATGAAGTTTTGAAGCTGCCCCTTTTCGAATTTTACAAAGGGGTTAGCTATCCCCTTAGCTCTATGCTCTTCATCCTCCTTATCGCATTTGGCCTCCGCGGTTCTGTATCCACCAGATCCGAGATGGTGGTGACCTATATTCATCGCATGCAGCACCTTTCCCCGATTAATCGAGGTCTGGGCTCTTTCCGATTCGCATCTCTCCTTGAACTCCCGGTACCGATCTTTGGTGATCTGCGGGTCAATCTTCTAGATCTCCTCGAGACTTTTGCCTTCTTTATAGATATTCTTATTTATCCGAGTTCTCCAGCTAGCCAGGGCGGTGCTCATCTTTGTGAGGGCAGATTTGTTTACTTCATTCCCCTGATAATTTGTGTTCCGATACTCAGTGGGGAACTTGTATCTTGCGTGTAGCTTCTCAAAGAGGAGTGTGCACAAGTGGCCATTATCTTTATGACAGAGATTCTCGGTGTTGATCGAGATGGTTGTCCGGGTGATCGCCGCCACTTTCCCACCGTACCCTCTGATGAAAAGGTCGGGCGCCAAAGGAACCCCTGTTGGGCTCACTTCGGTAATTTCCTCTCTGACAGTGCCGACCGTGTTCGGGCACCGTTCCTTCTGCTTCTTCTACTTCTTAGGAGTATTTCTACCAATCCCCGTGCCCTCACCGCCACAGTGGTTTCATCATCCGCTGTTCCTTCGGATTCTTCCTCCGCGTCTTCCATCTCATCGTCCTTGCTCTTTAAAGGATGGTATTCTTCATCGTCTTCTAGCCGCTAGGCCGCCTCCCAGAATGTCAATTGTTTATTCGGAGGTCTGACTTCTCCTTCAGCGCTGATGCGCTTAGAACAGCCAGCCTCGTCATTGTCACACATCTTTGTACTAATAAAAAGCAAATAGTTGGTTAGTAATAAAGTGCACGGAAAAATCCGGCATGACCTTTGCTAATTTTATTAAACTAGGAGTTCCTGATTTGTGCCAAACAGAAGTTAATCAACATTCCGGCAAAAATTAGGACTCATTTCATACAAGAACCTGCATACACGACATAATGAAGTTCTTCATACAAGCACAAGCACAATTTCAAGTGCTACTGCAGGTTCATCAAGCACCATAATTATACACAAGCACAAGCATACACCATAACAAGCACAAGTTCAGCAAGCAAATGACATCAATATAATTTTCAGTTATGTGAAGAAATGACAGCAAATGACAAGTATACACAGCTTTGTTATTAACATATCTGAACCACTGCAGGTGCAATGCAAACTTGTTTTAATTTTGTTGCAAGAAGTTACTAGACTTGATAAAATATGTAATTAATATATCTGAGCCACTACAGATGCAAGAAGTTACTAGACTTGTCCTAGAATAGAAGTTACTGGCATGCAGATGCAGGCAGCACTTCCACTGCCACCCCAATTAGGCAATCAGGGCACCCAAACTAGTACTGTTGGATTTTTGTTAGGTTTAGGTTAGGTTCCGAGTAGCAAGCTAACCTGAACCATTTTTGAGTTCACTGCTAGTACTCCACATATCGTTTGTTCACTGCTACTACTGCTTCAGGTTAGGTTTAGGTGATAAGCAACACCGTACTCCATTCCAGGATATAAGCAACACCCTCTCCTTGGGTAAATAGCAACCGAAAACCACTCAAAAACCTTATTGATGAACAAAATCTAAAGTGAGTCGTGTGTCTTTCCAGACCTAAAGAAATAAAGAGGTAGAGGGATAGAGAACGGTATGCACTACATAGAGATGACATAGTAAGTAGACGCAGATGATATCCGGAAACGACGCAGTCAGGCCCAGAATAACAAAAATGATTCAACAATAATGCTTACTAATGAGCACATCATGCCTGCTACTGCTGCCAATATCCAAAATAATAACAAAAATGATTCAACAACAATTCTTACTAATGAGCACATCATGCCTGCTACTACTGCCAATATCCAAGAGAACAAAAAAAATGATTCAACAAAAATGCTTCCTACTTTGAACCTAACAAAAATCACTGCTACTACTGCACATATCTTTGTTCTACTACTGCATATTCATCTACTCTGAACCTAACCTGAGGCTTTCTACTCTGAACCTAACCTGAATCTTGCTACACAGAATAAACTCAGGACCCTAACCTAAAGCTTGCTACTCTGAACCCTAACCTTGCTACTCTGAACCGAACGTTGCTAATCTGAACCTTGATACTTTGAACCCTAACCTTGTTACTCTAGAGAGGGGAGGGAGGGAGAGAGGGGAGGGGAAACGCTCACCTCTAAGACGAGGACGATGATGGCATGCGGACAATGGCGGACGGACGATGGCGCACTCCTCCACAGCCTCCTCCTCCTCGAGCGGCGGCGGCCTCCTCCTCCTCGAGCGACGACGGCCTCCTCCTCCACAGATCGAGCGACGCACGCACAGGCTTACTCCTCCATGGCCTCCTCCTCGGACTCGCGTGTGGCTGCAGGGTGTAGCGGCAGGCAGGCGCAAGTGCGGTCGCAGGCGGCAGATCGAGGCGAGTGGCAGAGGGGCGCATCGGGGCTGCAAGGTTGGTTGGATCTGCAAGGGACAGGGAGAGGAGCAGGGAGTAACGCGCAGTTGACTGGTCAGTGTAGTTAGGCGTAGAGCACCCTTAGATAGTGCGCTACGGATAACCATAGCGGACTAGCTAAGGGTGCGCTACACCTAACTGCATTGATCACTCAGATAAGAGGGCGGCCATCCCTTTTGTTTACACTAACACTAGCCTATCCCACTGGTTTCGCTCGCTGCTCTATCTCAACCAGTGAGCACCCAGGTTTGAATCCTGGTGCCCACCATTTTTGTTTTTATTTTAAAAATACTTTTTAATGTTCCAAAAAATGCCCAAAAATGGTAATATATGCCATAAAAGTTTTGTTTTTATTTTATAAATACTTTTAAATGTTCCAAAAATGCCCCAAAGTGATAACATATGTTATAAAAGTGGTACAAATATTTTTCCATGAATACTACAATATTTTTTGACCACGCGTTTTACAATATTTTTTGAGCTAGAGTTTTACAATCTTTTTTCCCTTCTTTACAGCGGTTGAATAATTTTAGCCCCGGCACTTTAATGTTTCTTATTTTGAACGGGCTAAATTTTTTTGGGTAGGGTTGTCCTTTTTCTTCTTGTGATGTATGTTGCTGCATCATAGTCGTCGTCATCTTCAATATTTGGATCGACGTACTGGTTGAAGTCTTGCTCGCTGGCGACTCCATCCATTCCGATGATGTTTCTTTTCGTCTCCTCATGACAACACATCTAGGATTTGTCGGGTCGGCAATGAAAAACATTGGTCCACTTTTCTAGCCAGTACCCACAGTTTATTTTTCGTGGCCATGTTCGCACCGGCGGCCTTGGATTTGGCTCCTTCGGGTATAACCATGGTTGTGAAATACCGGTCTTGTCTTTCGACGCTCTTTGCCCATCTGACACGGAACATCGACACCTTTTCTCCACGGTATTCGAGCTCCCAGATCTCCTCGATCCTTCCGTAGAATCTTTCCTTCACGTTGTCATCAGTGTAGAATTCCGACGTTACGCCTGAGTTTTAATAATCACACTTGTTGTCCTTTTCCTCCGTGTAGAATGTGTATCCGTTGATATCATACGCCTGATAGGTCACCAAGTTTTGCATGGGACATTGCGACAAGGTGAATATGATCTTTTCCGTGTCAGAAGAATGCGATCGTGGGGGATCATCAAGGAGCATCTGCCTAAACCAACGCGTGAAATCTGAGTTGTGCTCTTTGATTATTTCTCCTTGTGTCCTCTGTATGCCCGGTCACTTTACTTCTTCTCGATTAACCTTTTGTGCTTCTGTACCCAAGGATAGACCAGTTCTAAATGCTATAGCGCGACGAGGTTTGCTCGATCAAACTATACACATCGATAATTGAAGTCTGCATGCAGTATGAGACGACCCTCTCGGTGACTAGATCCGTCAAGCTTGCCAAGGTGCTTGTTGACGGGAAGACCGACAGGGTTATCGATGTCTATATAATTCATGCAGAAAGAGATGCACTCTTCGGCCAGAAAGCCCTTGGCTATGTTTCCATCTAGATGGGACATGTTGCGAACGTATCCTTTTATATGTCCGTTCATCCTTTCGAACGCTATCAATGCTGCGGAGGAACATTGGCCCGAGTTGGACGATGTCCTCCATGACATGGACCAGCAGATGCACCATAATGTCGAATAATGCGGGCTAGAAGTAGACCTCAAGCTCGCATAGTATCACCACGATCTCCTCCTGTACCCACCCGAGCGGATTCATGCCAATCTACATTCTAAAGATGACATCGAAAAACTTGCAGAGGCCAAACAACGTTCCACGGACGTGCTCGTCCATTATCCCTCTTAGTGCAACCGGAAGTACCTGCGTCATTAGCATGGCACAGTCGTGAGACTTTATGCCACTGAACCTCTGCTTCGCCTCGTCTAGGTATCTTCTTATCTTGCCCGCGTAGCCGTAAGGAAATTTGACTCCTAGAAGGCACTGGAAAAACTGTTTGAATTCATCCTGGCTTAGAGTGAAGCAATAAGGAGGGAAGTAATATTCGTTCTTCTTGAAATTTTTACCCTTCCAATAACCTTGTGTCGCCTCCGACTCATGATCATCGTCATCTTCCTGATCATCAGGAGTAGTGCGTCCTCCGTGAAGCTCCTTCCGGATGCCCATGAATATTAGGTCATGCCTTTCTTTCGGACCATCTTTCGTCCTATCTAGCATGTTGATTATGGTGGAGACCAGACTCTCGCACATGTTTTTCGTGATATGCATGAAGGGATACGGGTAGGATAGACTAGCGCAAATCAAAATTTTCTACCGTGTAAACTAGGATTACTGTTGTCATAGATCACGGGATTACCACTAGAAGCGCAGTGGCGGAATTGATGAAGCGCGTCGAGGCAGTGTAGACGTTCCAGGTCTCCTCCTTTTCCTCGTCCCATGAGCAGCTCCCCTTGCGCGGCTCATCCAAGCGCTACAGATGCAGCGCCTCCGAGGTATCCACACGTACAGGATGGAAGCGTCAGACGCCGGACTGCAAGGTCCGCTCGTGCAACACAGGCGTGAGGAGTGGCCGCTGGGAATGATCTGAGGTCTCACCCTGGTCAGCTCGCCCCACCCTCTTTTATATAGGCGTCCCTAATGGGCTTCTACATTAGCAGCACATTAGTAGCCTGAGCCTGGTCTAATTCGGATCCAATCCTCATTAGGCTTCCAGCCCCTTAAGTGTGTGACCCTATAGGTTCATATGCGTATAGACATGACATGAATACACTTATTCTGTCAATAGTTGGTAGCGGCCTCTAGGAAGACGTGCCAACTCCTAAACGCATACAAATATCATATCGGACGAACCATCACAAGGTTTAGTACATGTCTTTCCCTTTGCCTCACGATATTTGGTCTAGCTCCAAGCTGACCTCCCTTTCTCGATACTGCGATTCAGAATCCCTTTACTAGGTTAACTCTTAACCTTATGTAGCACGGCCATGCATTTCTGGATCCGATCACTCGAGGGGCCCAGAGATATCTCTCTCAAGTAGAGAGGGGAAAATCCCATATTGATTCACCATGCCTTGCAACATGCTTCAGGACAAACCCGAAAGCTACCTTTATAACTACCCAGTTACGGTGCAGCGTTTGATAGCCCCAAAGTAGGTCGATCCACATCTCAAGTACATGCGACAATCTCAGGTCTAAGGACAAAACGTACACGATGTGTAGAGAGAGAGCTGCAACTAATTGCCAGTCTCAGGTTGGGTCAGTCCAACCCCATGTTCATAACATGTGTCCACATCATTGGTTTGACATCTCCATGTCTATGACTTGCGAAACATAGTCATCAACCAATCAATGTGCTAGTCTAATATTCACGTGTGTCCTCACATGAACTCCGACTAGGGACAACTCTTAAATAACCATACAAGTAAAGAGTTTCATAAACAATTCACATAATTACCAATCAATACAAGTTGCCTGATATGGATATTCAAGGAACATTATAATAACTCATGGATACATATGAAATATAATCATCTCTATGATTGCCTCTAGGGCATATTTCCTTCAGTCTCCCACTTGCATTAGAGTCAATCTAAAATGTATCTAATACCAATTGCTCTTGTGTGCGCTTCATGCGCGGGCTGTGGGAGAGGCTTAGTCAAGGGATCAGCAACGTTTGAGTCTGTATGTATTTTGCATATCATGAAACCACCATCCTCAACGAACTCTCGAATCTGATGGTAACGCATGCGAATATGTTTGTTCTTCTGTTGCTGTCTAGGTTCCTTGGCTTGTGCAATAGCACCATTGTTGTCACAATAAATGTCCAAGGGATTGGATGCGCCCTGAACCACACCGAGAGCGATTAGGAAATTCCTAATCCAAACAGCTTCCTTGACGGCCTCCGAGGCAGCAATATATTCAGCTTCTGTTGAAGAGGAGGTCACCGTATCTTGCTTGGAACTTTTCCAGCTCACAGCACCACCATTCATGATAAACACATAAACTGATTGCGATTTCGAATCATCTGAGTCATTAAGGTAACTCGCATCTATGTAACCCTTTACACTGAGTTCATCCTCACCTCCATAAACTAGGAACACATCCTTAGTCCTTTTCAAGTACTTAAGGATGTTCTTTACCGCTGTCCAGTGACCTTCACCTAGATCAGCCTGGTATCTGCTCGTAACACTTAGAGCATAGGAAACATCTGGGCGAGTACATATCATTGCATACATGATGGATCCAATAGCCGAAGCATATGGAACCCTACTCATGAGCTCACGCTCATCAGTAGTCGAAGGACACTGAGTCTTGCTGAGTTTTATGCCATGAAACATGGGCAAGAACCCCTTCTTAGCCTCTTCCATGCTGAATCATTTCAACACTTTGTCAATGTATGTACTCTGGCTTAATCCAATTAGCCTCCTTGATCTATCTCTATAGATCTTGATGCCCAGAACATATGCCGCTTCTCCCAAGTCCTTCATCGAAAAACTATTTTTCAATGAGGTCTTAATAGACTAGAGCATAGGAATGTCATTTCCAATCAGCAATATGTCATCTACATATAAGATTAGAAATACCAGCGCTCTCCCACTTTCCTTCTTGTAAACACAAGGTTCTTGTTCTTTTTTGATGAAGCCAAACTCCTTTACAACTTCATCAAATCGAATATTGCAACTCCGAGATGCTTGCTTCAGCCCATAAATGGACTTCAAAAGTTTGCATACCTTTCCAGCATTGTTTGAATCGACAAAACCTTCGGGCTGCATCATATACACGTCCTTAGTTAGGATTCCATTTAGGAAAGCCGTCTTGACATCCATCTGCCATATTTCATAGTCGAAATGTGCAACAATGGCTAGAATTATCCATATAGATTTAAGCATTGCTACGGGCGAGAAAATCTCGTCGTAGTCAACTCCTTGAAGTTGTCGAATACCTTTTGCAACAAGTCCATATCAATCTTCTTCTTATAGATCCATTTGCACTCGATGGCTTTAAAACCATCAGGCAGGCCAACCAAGTTCCAAACTTGATTGTCCCCCATGGACTCTATCTCGGATCTCATGGCGATCAACCATTACTCAGAGTCTGGGTCCACCATCTCTTCTGCATAGGTCACAGGCTCGTCATTGTCTAACAATAATAATTCCCGTTCTTCGCGGAGCCTCGCCAACCTTCGTGGTTGTGGTGCTTCTATTGCCATGGGTTCCTCAACTTGTTCTGCTACAATAGCATCACTCGTAGAAGCATCCCCAACTGGCTCATCTTGAACTTCTTCAAGTCACACCGACCTTCCACTTGTTCCCTTTGTGAGAAACTCTTTCTCTAGGAAGACACCGCTACGAGTGACAAACACTTTGCCCTCCTCTCGGTTGTAGAAGTAATACCCTGAGGTTTCCCTCGGATACCCCACGAAAATGCACTTATCCGATTTGGGTGTTAGCTTGTCCGACTGAAGTCGCTTGACAAATGCATCACAACCCCAAATCTTTAGAAAAGACAAACTGGGATTCTTTCCAGTCCACATCTCATATGGTGTCTTACCTACGGATTTAGATGGTACCCTATTAAGTGTGAAAGCTGCCGTTTCTAGAGCGTAACCCAAAAATGATAATGGTAGATCCGACTCGCTCATCATAGATCGAACCATGTCCAACAAAGTTCGATTACGCCGTTTGGAGACCCCGTTTCTTTGAGGAGTTCCGGGCGGCGTAAGTTGTGGAACAATTCCGCAACTCTTAAGATGATCGCTAAATTCGTGACTCAAATATTCACCTCCATGATCAGATCGCAAGGCCTTTATTTTCTTGCCACATTGATTCTCTACTTCACTCTGAAACTCCTTGAACTTTTCAAAAGTTTCAGACTTATGCCTCATCAAGTACACATAACCATATCTACTGAAATCATCAGTGAAAGTAATGAAGTAGTGATATCCTCCTCTGGCTGTCGTGCTCATTGGCCCACATACATCAGTATGTATGAGTTCCAACAAGTCTGTCGCTCTCTCGGGTAAACCCGAAAAAGGTGACTTGGTCATCTTTCCAAGTAAACAAGCCTGACATGTCTCGTATGATTCAAAATCAAACGAAGTTAGAAGACCATCACCATGGAGCTTCTTCATGTGCTTTTCACTTATATGCCCCAAACGACAATGCCATAAATAGGTAGGACTCAAATCATTAGGCCGAAGCCTTTTAGCACTAACATTGTAAACAGATGCATCACCAAGATTTAAAATAAATAACCCATTCACAATGGGAGCATTAGCCATAAACATAGCATTCTTAGAGATTACACAACCATTGTTTGCACTCGCGAATGAATAACCATCCCTCATCAAACATGAAGGTGATAAAATGTTTCGACCCATAATTGGAATGTAATAACAATTATTCAACTCCATAATAAATCCCGATGGAAGGTGAAGTTGCATGACGCCGTCGAACAATGCAGCAACCCTTGCTTTATTTCCGACGCGAAAATCCACTTCGCCTTTCTGCACTTCTCTAGTCCTTATTAGCCCCTGCATCGAATTGCAAATATGAGCAACCGATCCGGTATCAAATACCCAAGAGTTAACATAGGAATTAGCGAGAAGAATGTCCACAACATTTACAACAAGCGTACCTGAGTGGGAAGTACTCTTACTTCCACTCTTCTTCAAAGAAGCCTGGTACTTGCTGCAGTTTCTCTTCCAGTGGCCATGTTCATGACAAAATAAGCACTCAGTGTCTTCTACAGGTCCAACATTTTGCTTAGGTGCAGGCTTAGGGATCGTATCCTTAGCCTTGCCCTTCTTCTTCCAAGAAGTACCTTTTTTCTTGAAGCTAGGCTTGTTCTGCACAGCCATCACATGGCTATGCCCTGCACACTTCTTCATGTCACTTTCTGCTATTTTTAGCATCCCGCATAACTCATTAAGGCCCTTCTCCACCCCATGCATATGGTAGTTCGAAATGAGCTGCCCATAGCAGGATGGAAGAGACACCAAAATGAAGTCAGTGGCCAACTCTTGGCCTAGTGGAAAACCAAGCTTTTCCAAAGTCTGACTGTAACCAACCATTTTGATCACATGGGGGCCTACAGCTGCTCCCTCTTCCAGCTTGCATTCGACAAAGGACTTGGCAACATTGTACCTCTCAGTCCTTGCCTGATCCTAGAACATGTCCTTAAGCGCTACGATCATATCGTACGCTTCTTGATCCTCAAACTTCTTTTGGAGTTCAGGTTCCATGCATGCAAGCATAAGACAACTAACCTCAAGAGAATCATCACATGCTCTCTTGTAGGCGTTCTTTAGGGCAGCAGATGCATTATCGGCAGGTTCATCAGGGATTGGGGTATCCAGAACCGTTTCCTTTTTATCAGACCTGAGAACGATTCTCAGGTTACGGACCCAGTCCGAATAGTTTGTTCCATTTAGTTTATCTTTGTCAAGAATCTAACGCAAAGAGAAAGGTGATGTAGTGTTCGGTGCCATTGATCTACAACAGAAAACATGCAAAATACTAAGCCATGTAACCATGAAAGAGTAAAACATATTAAAAAATTTAATAGCATATACTCCCACTTAAATCAATATCCCTCTATTGATACTAAGTGATTCAAGATCCACAATTAACAAGTCGACTAGTGAGCTTTAGCATCACTGCTAGAAGACAAGGTAAATTGGTAAGCAACACTTGCTAATCATATCACATATGACTCTTGTTGTTGGGTGACATCTCAATGTCAAAACTAGGTGCCCAACCTTTATGCCCCAAGGTCCTTAACTGTTAAGATGACCTTGTCAAGCTCACCAACCCTTATGCGTGTAGGTATCCGATACAAACCCATTCAGCCAAGGAAAACCGCGGCACCCTAATTGCATAGGCCCACCAACGATTGTACATGGCATAGGATGGTGCAAGGTTTGGTTGGGAGGGCATGGTTTAACTTAAACTTTCTGAGGGATTGTTCTACTTCTATCATCTAAGCATGCATAGTAGTAAAACACATAAGAATAGCATTCACATAGATGTGACACAGTATGGCCCATTTTCTCATGGTGATCTCCATCGCCATAGAACCTGTCCACCATGATGATCTCCAACTTCATGTTCCATGTGAGCCATCCTCCAAGTGATGAGTCCTCCAAGAACTAATACAAGCTATTACTCCTAACAGCTAGTAATCAAAATTACATAGTATTGGCATCATCACAAGTTGGCACGCAGGCCATTACAATAAATGAAAACACATATGGCTCCAGCCGTGTTGCCCTACTCACGACACGCAGTTCATGCAAAATTTCATACATGCATCGCATACATATATGGGCCATACTGATCACATACATCTTGCAAAAATAAGTTATGCATAGAATCGCATTCTACCGGATCATGTGACATCGCAGCACCTAGTTACCTTAACAAGAGACAAAAGGGGCTACGATTAAGGGGGGTCTAGGGGGTATCCCCCTCGCGGTGTCTCCGGGCGTCCGGAAAACCGTGAAAAATGAGAGATCGAATCTTCACAATTTTCTTTAAGGATTTTGATCGGTAAATCAAATTTACCATAAACCGACTCCTGTCCTGATTCAATCAAACTCCTTTGATCACGGTACATCGATTTTAGATCTAGGTTCCGATTCGATCAATCATATTGATCTTCGCGTGAGTCAACAGGATTTATGTGTCACTGTCTACCCCGATGGCGGAAGCCGACCGGTAGGGGTAAGTCGTTCGACAACCTCAGATCACGATCACGGAAAGCAAGATCATAGATCAATCCTGAACCACCGCCATATAAACGATCACATCATTCATATCAATCTGCATATCACCATATGCAACCATCCCGAACCTATAACTGAACAGCATTGGCTCTAATACCACTAAAGGGATACGGGTAGGCTACACTAGCGCAAATCAAAATTTTCTACCGCGTAAACCAGGATTACTGTTGTCATAGATCACGGGATTACCACTAGACGCGCAGTGGTGGAATTGATGAAGCGCGTCGAGGCAGTGCAGACGTTTCACGTCTCCTCCTTGTCCTCGTCCCACGAGCAGATCCCCTTGCGTGGCTCGTCCAAGCGCTACAGATGCAGGGCCTCCGAGGTATCCACACGTACAGGGTGGAAGCGTCAGAAGCCGGACTGCTAGGTCCGTGCGTGCAACACAGGCGTGAGGAGTGGAGGCTGGGAATGATCTGAGGTCTCACCCTAGTCAGCTAGCCCCACCCTCTCTTATATAGGCGTCCCTAATGGGCTTCTACATTAGCAGCCCATTAGTAGCCTGAGCCTGGTCTAATTCGGATCCAATCCTCATTAGGCTTCCAGACCCTTAAGTGTGTGACCCTATAGGTTTATATGCGTATAGATATGACACGAATACACTTATTCTGTCAATAGTTGGTAGCAGCCTCTAGAAAGACGTGCCACTCCTAAATGCATGCAAAGATCATATCGGACGAACCATCACAAGGTTTAGTACATTTCTTTCCCTTTGCCTCACGATATTTGGTCTAGCTCCAAGCTGGCCTCCCTTTCTCGATACTGCGATTCGGAATCCCTTTACTAGGTTAACTCTTAACCTTATGTAGCACGACCATGCATTTCTGGATCCCATCACTCAAGGGGCCCAGAGATATCTCTCTCAAGTAGAGAGGGGAAAATCCCATCTTGATTGACCATGCCTTGCAGCATGCTTCGGGACAAACCCGAAAGCTACCTTTATAACTACCCAGTTACGGTGCAGCGTTTGATAGCCCCAAAGTAGGTCGATCCACATCTCAAGTACATGCGACAATCTTACGTCTAAGGACAAAACGTACATGATGTGTAGAGAGAGAGCTGCAACTAATTGCCAGTCTCAGGTTGGGTCAGTCCAACCCCATGTTCATAACATGTGTCCACATCATTGGTTTGACATCTCCATGTCTATGACTTGCGAAACATAGTCATCAACCAATCAATGTGCTAGTCTAATATTCACGTGTGTCCTCACATGAACTCCGACTAGGCACAACTCTTAAATAACCATACAAGTAAAGAGTTTCACAAACAATTCACATAATTGCCAATCAATACAAGTTGCCTGATATGGATATTCAAGGAACATTATAATAACTCATGGATACATATGAAATATAATCATCTCTATGATTGCCTCTAGGGCATATTTCCTTCAATGCATGATGTCAAGGATATGAGGCGTGCGAAGAACCTTCCAGTATGGGAACTCCTAGAAAACAGACATTGTTTTCCATACCTTCAGCAGCGGCTTGTCTTGCTGCCTCTTTCACTTCTTTCCAGGCTTAGGACAATCATTCCAGTTTTTCAGCAATTCTTCCACTTCTTTGCTACTCCTCCGCTCTAGGATTCCTCGGGTCTCGGATTTGCCATCAAACATATCTCGACGTTTTCTCCATGGATCATTCTTGCCGAGCCACCTCCGGTGCACCATGAACACGGTTTTCGAAGACCCTGGATCTTTCTCTAGTTGGAGATAGCTTGTGTTATCCATGCACCTAACGCATGCGGAGAATCCTTGGATAACCTGCCCCGAGATATACCCGCAACCTGGATAGTCTTACACCATAGTGACCAACGCGGCTCTCATAGCGAAATAATCTTGTGCGACGGTGTCGTAAGTATTGGCTCCAGATTCCCATAATGTGGCTAGCTCCTCTTTCAACAGCCCAAGATACAGATTCATGTCGGTACCAGGTTGTTTTGGCCCTTGAATTAGCATACTCATTTGTATGTACTTCTTCATGCACAGCCATGGAGGGAGGTTGTACATCCATACAAACACGACCCAAGTGTTGTGCGTGCTGCTCTGGCTACCGAACGGATTTAGTCCATCGGTGCTCGCACCAAGCCTGATGTTCCTCGAATCTCCACCAAATTCTGGGAATTCGAGGTCCAATGCTTTCCACTAGCTAGCATCTGAAGGGTGCGTCAGCAGCTCGTCCTTTTCGGGGTCATTGTCATCTCCTGGCTTCTTCCTTTCCGCATGCCATCGCATGAGCTTCGCTTCCTTAGGGTCTGTGAAATAGTGTTGCAGACGAGGAGTGATAGGAAAGTACCATACCACTTTTCGAGGTGCTTTCTTCCCTTTCTTGTATCGACTCACGCCGCACACCGGACATGTGGTTTTCTCCACGTCCTCGCCCCGATAAATGATGTAATCATTGATTTATACGTGGTATCTAACATGCGGTAGATCGAGAGGATAGATGATTTTCTTGGCGTCCTCGATACTAGTTGGACACGTGTTCCCCTCCGGGAGACGATCATGCTAGAATGCCATCATATCGTCGAAGCTTGCGTCGCTCAATTTGTGTTTTTCCTTCATCTCCATAGCCTTGAGCGTTACATTTGACCGGGTATCATCGGGCCTGCATCCTTCATACAATGGAGTAACCGCGTCTTTATCAAGTTGCGCAAGATTGGCGTTCTCTCTAGCGGCAGCCCTGGCGTTACTCGTCTGCTTGAGAAGCAGCTCTTGCACATAAGGGTCCTGCACCCAGCCTGACGTTGTTCCATCATCGTGTGCTCCTCCGGCATCTAGAGCATCATTATCCTGGTCTGCTTCCACACCTTCACCATCTCTAGGAGACTCTTCATCATCTCACCCGTCCTCGCTGTGATGATCATCGTCATGTTTCCCACCTTCACCGTCTCCATCGTCTTGGTGTCGCTTATCCAACGAGTGTATCCATCCATGAAACCATGGCGGAGCAGGTGCGCCAGCAGATGCCCGAAATCTGGGTCGATCAACCAGTTGAGTTTGCATCTTCTGCACAGACATCTTTTCTCCGTCTTGTTATTTCGTATCATGTCGGTCGTCGCGCATTTCAAAAAATCTAGCCACAATGCCTTCGCTCATTATGCAGGCCATTTTTGCCTGCGCGGTGTACACGGTACAATTAGAAGTTTATTAGAACCACATAATCAATGAATGCATGCATGCAATGGTCGATAGAAAATTTCGGCATGACCTATCCTAAAATAAGGACCTTTGCGAAATGCCAAAGTCTTGCCAAAATCGAAATGAATCAACATTTTGGCAAAAAAATGGAAACTCGTTCACTCAAAAACAGAAGAGAGAGACCGATCCATACACATGAACATATCATCCTCTCCATACACACATGCATGAGCATCGATCCTCTCCATATACACACACATGAGCATCGATCCTCTCCATACACACATGAGGATCGATCCTCTACATACATATGAGCATATCATCCACATACACATGAACACATCCTTACATGGACAACTTACCGAGATGAGAGACCGATCGAGAAGATGGAAAGGAGTGCGCGCGAGATCGACCGAGAGGATGGCGTGTCTGGAAGGAGAGATTCCTCTATTATGTATGTAGCATCGAAGGTAAGTTCTACATGCTAAAAATGATGAATGAGTGGAGAAATAGAGGTGGGAAGTAGGAGGATCCCGACTAGATCTAAGGAGGAAGAAGGAGGGGAAAGTGAAGTGTGGGTGTGGTAGTGGATAGTCACATGTGCAAAGTGGAGCTGCCAAAAAAAGGTCGACACATCCATGGCACACACGGCCTTAGTGCGCCACAGGAACTAATCACAACCGTGGCGCACATGCCAGGAGTGCGCCACAGATGTGTTTTCCCATTTATAGAGCAGAGGGGCCTTTGCTTAGGCATAGCGCACAACCATCAGGTGCGCCACGGCTAACCCTAACAACCGTAGCGCACATACCCCATGTGCGCTACGTGTATGTGGCATGCGGCCAGCAAGCCCCTGGCCCACACATATTTGTGGCGCACCATCACCACGTGCACCACTGTTGTTCTAGTTACTAGTAGGGTACTGCCCACTGGTGTGCCACACCTGTTTTACCCGTGGGGCACTTCAACCACGTGAGCCACGGATGTTTGGATTACCTATAGCCCTTTTCCTAGTAATGAGTAATTTCTGTTTTACTCCTTGGGGGAGCCCCTGAGCCTTTTTGGGTGACCTGTTGGTCGTTTTTCTTTTGCGGGGCGGAGCCCCCAAGCCCTTTTGGATGATTTCTTGATCTTTTGTTTCTGTTTCTTCTGCAGCCCTTTGTGCACAATGCCAACCTCCTTATTTAGCAGCACCTGGTGCAGGAGGCTAACCTGCAACAGCTTTAAGGTACATAACTTTTCACCTTGTTTTAGTTCGTCTGTCCCAAGGATTTGCTTGTATTGATAAGGTGCTTCTTCATGTTGCAGATGAAAAAAACGTGGCTCTTCGAAGACTGGATGCTCTCGAGAAGAGCCTTGGTCGAGCGGAGAAGAAGGCCACGGTTGCTGCGGAGGCCAAGGAGCACTTGCAGAAGGAGGCTGTCGATCGCGAGGAGCGGCTCCTGGGTATAGCTGCCGCCCGGGAAAAGGAGATGGCTGACAAGCTCATGGCTGCTGCCAAGGCTATTTTCGGTGATTTATGCTTGTATCCTTTGGGTCTTCTGTTTTTCCAGTGTGCTTTTATCCTTCCTCATTCGAGTGCTTTTCTTCTTTGTTTCAGATGCTTCAGGCGTCACATTTTATCGTGGTGCACTTAAGAATGGAGATGCGTTGGCTGATGCTACCGCGGCAGTCGAAGGTCGCTGTGTCGCTGCCGCTGGCTCCTTGGCGAAGGCCAAAGAAGTGCTCACGCGCTTCTACAAGGAGGTCGTCCCCAAGGGCGATACCCTTGAATATTGACACCCTTGCGGGTGCTCTATTAGAGGAAGCTCTGGCGGAGTATAAGCGCAAGCAGATGGTCATCGACGCCTCCATGGGGTTGGCAATGGCGATGGCATCCGGAGCTGAGCTGGACCTGCCGCACATCATGTCCCTAATGCCGATGGCTGCGGATGGCTCGGAAGTAGCTTTCGCCCTCTTTGCCTCTCGATGTAAGCGCTATGGGCGTAAGCTCATCGATCTCTTGGGTGATTATGCGGCGAAGCAGCAACATGAGGCCAACAACAGGCAGTCGGGCTCCGAGACTGCTCCGGATACGGGTGCTTAGGCCCATGTGTTGTAGCTAGAATAGCTTATTCTTTTGCTTCCTTTTGTAACATCATGCTGATGAACAAGTCCAATTATGAACCATTGCTTCCCATGTGTTAATACTCACCGTGTTTTATGCCCATTGAGAACCTATGAGGACAGAATGCACCTATTCTTTGAGTGTAATTTCAGTGCCAGGATCTAGGTTTATCTAAAGATAGATTGGTCGCATGGCAATGGAGATCTACAAACGGCTATTAATCTAGCCAAGAGGAGTTTTGGAAAGCCTTTTTTCATGGAGGTGGTAATCACTGCCTGCTGGAATATTTGGCTCATACGAAATGGGAGAATTTTTAGAGATGAGATGCCATGTTTTGGCAAGTGGAAGGCTCGGTTCGTTCATGATATGCATATGTTGTAATATCGAATCAAAGCTAAATACCGGGAACAACTAACTGGCTGGATCACAGATTTGCACTGGGCCTACACTTCTCCTTTCCCTTATAGCATGTAAATATTTGTAAATAACCCTTGGTTTATAATAAATTGCTGTGGGGCTTTTGCCTCACAGTTTGCAGTAAAAAAAAACAAGTCCAATTATGCCACGAGGTGGCTTTATTTATTTATATAAGTTTGTTTTTTGAGCTGCTGTCAGAAGTGCTTGTGATGTTTATACTTGCTTATTTGCCTTTAGGGTCCTTTGGGTGAGGTTCCTGTTGTTATTCCGACTTCTCCTGAGCCGCGACCATCCTTGGATGATGCGTCACAGTTGGCTTCTCTTCGTGATCATGTTCGCATCTTGGAAAAGGACATCCTTAGCATTTGAGGACACGCAGATGTGTGGAAGTCGAAGGCTGAGCGAGCCACTACCAGGGAGGTGTTCTTGATGGGGGAGTTGCGGCAAATGAGCGAGCAACTGCAATGTGAGTCTTCGGGAACTGTTGTTCTTTCGGGTGTAGTTCTATATGCTTGCTCATTGCTCGCGTTTTGCAGGTGTGAATCTCATTCCGAAGGAAGATAAGGAGCGCGTCGCGATTCGGATGAATTGCCTGACGCAACAGGACCTAGAGGCTGGTGGCTTCTTCTGGATGGACCGCGATCGAGCCATCGTCCTTGCGACGGTGCAAGATCGCGTGAACAAGATTCTTCGGGCGTTGAGGCAGGCGAGGTCTTCATTGGTGGCTATATGGGCTGTCATGTTCCCGTTGGATGCTGCACCTTCTACCTTCCATGGTCTTCTTGGTAAATTTTGGGACGTAGGCCACATCAAAGAGTTGTTTCGACATCAGATGATTGCTGGGGTCAAGGCTGCCTTGTCGCTCGTTCAGTTGCATCACCGTGATGTCGATCTTGCGGATGTGGCGACTGGGCCGCCCCTTCGACCGGATGGCACCCTATGGGACATGTGCCTGCATTATGCGGCTCTGACGCAGTATGCTGAAGAGATCGTAGATTTGTTCGAGAAGTGGGCGAATGTAATGCTCCAGAATAGGTAGATCCTGTAAAGAAAACTTAATGTAAAACTTGTATTTATTCGAGTGGTCTCGCAGTGCCCTTTGTAAATTTTATATGTCCTAGAACGTGGTGCTTTGTTATGTTCATGTCCTTTTCGTTAGCCTGGCGTGGTCAGCTACTCAGGTTGTATGCATTGTTCTCAGTCGACGAGGTCGTCAGGTGAGGCGTATCCCCCGAGCGTATTTAGCGAGAAATAATGTAAGGTGAAAAGATATTTGGGCCAAGGAACTTAGCTTTTATTCATAATGTAACGAGGAGGTACATTGTTCGGCTGAGTAGCCTTATTGAAAGTAAAGGGTAACTAGGGGTAGAAGCCTCACAGATGTGCGGCGTTCCAGGGGTTGGAGTATTTGACTCCTGATGCGATGTCCATGAGGCGGTAGGCGACACCTAGGATGACTTCTGTCACGATGTAGGGTCCTTCCCAGGGTGACTCGAGCTTCTTCGGTCGTTCTTGCTTGATTCATAGTACAAGGTCTCCTTTGACGAAGGACCTTGGGCACAGCCGACGGCTATGATAGTTGTGTAGGCTTTGTTGATAGACTGCTGAGTGAGCTGTAGCGATATCACGTGACTTGTCGAGTGTGTCGACGACATCTTTGAGTGTTGTCGATGATTCGTCTTCGCTGTAAGCAACGACCCATGGGGCCTTATGGCGTACTTCGGCGGGTAGCACGGCTTCGGCTCCGTACACCATGAAGAAGGGTGTGAAGCCGGTTGATCTGTTCGGCATTGTACGCAAGCTCCAGAGGACGGATGGTAGCTCCTCTTCCCAGGCTCCCACAAGTCTTTCGAGTGGGCATAGAAGGCGTTTCTTGATCCTGTTGCCTATGAGGCCGTTGGCCTTTTCGACCAGTCTGTTGGTGTGCAGGAGCGCCACGAAGGCGTATGATATGTTGATGCCGAGGTCTCATAGAAGTCTTGGAATTCCTTCAAGATGAAGTTCGAGCTGTTATTCGTGATGATGTTGTGTGGCACGCTGAACCTTTAGATTATGGACTCTAAGAAATTGACGGCAGTTTTGCCGCTTTGGTTGGTGACGGGCATGGCCTCGATCCACTTGGTGAACTTGTCGACTCCAGCCAGGAGGAATACGTGGCCTCCTTTCGAGGATTTGGGCAGTTTGCCGATCATGTCGAGGCCCCATTGGGCGAAGGGCCAGGCCAATGGTATGGGCCTTAGCTCGGATCCTGGTGAGTGTGGCTTGTCCGCGTACCTCTGACAGGTGTTGCACCTTTGGACAATGTCCTTGGCGTCGTTCATGGCTATTGGCCAGTAGAATCCAGCTCGTAGATGTTTGGCGACTATGGCGCGGCTGCCTGCATGATGGCTGCAGATGCCCTCGTGGATGGCTTGGAGGATGGTTTTGCCGTCGCTGATGGTGACGCACCTTTGGAGCACACCCGAAATGATGCTCTTGTACAGCTCGCCATTGTGTATGGTGAATGCCTTACACCGGTGAGATATGCGCCGGGCATCTATCGGGTCATCGGGAAGTTCATTGTTTATCACGTACCACAGGTACGGATGCGTCCATGTCCCTTCAACCACCATGACCTGCATAAGGCTGACCAGCTCGACCTTGATGTCGAGATTTTCGGGTACGTCCTGTCCTTCGGGTGGCGCAGTCCTCGAGTGCTCTGTTTCTTCGGTTGAACCCTTTGGGAATTTTCTTTTGATAGATGGTACACATATTTGTTCAAGGAACACAGCTGGTGACACCCGTGCGTAGGTGGAGCGGATGTTGGCGAGTTTATCGGCTTCTTCATTGCTTTCCCTTCTGACGTGTTGAAGCTCGCAGCCATCAAAGTACCCTTCGAGTTAGTTGTAGAGTGCGCGGTATGCGATCATGTTGGCGTTGTGAGCATCACACTCGTTCATGGGATCTCCATCCTGATTCTCCATCTCGATCTCATCGTCAACTTTTTTTTCGTTGGTTTCCTCGACGTCCGGCTCTACCGGTGTCGGATTCTTGCTTTTACTCTTCTTATTTGACCGCCCAGTAGCCTTGACATGTGTATCGGTGGAAAAGACGGCTTTTGGTCTGGTACCGGGGGATAAGCTTTCGTCGGTACTTTCCGTAGTGGTTGGCTTGTGGACCTCGGATGAATCTCCGGTATCCATATCATCCTGCGAGGTGTAGCTTTCATCCATGCTATCATATGGACTAGGAGGATTTTTTGGCTCACCTTGCGTTGTATTGGAGGCGTGTTCTTGTTCGTACTCCTCCATATCCTTGTCGAAGTCTCCAAGTTCCTGCGATGTTATTGACTCCTGAGGTGAGCCAGGACTGAATCGCTGTTGGCTCTAGCATTGACAGAGTTGGATCCATATCTTATGTGGTACACGAAACAGTGCCTCTTCTTGTTCATGTTCTTGAGGTATTGGCACAGCTGGGTTTCCGTCTCCTCCATCTTAAAGATTTCCTTGATATCGGCCATTGCTTCGTAATTGATGTAGGGGCATCTCATCATCTTATTTATCTTGCTCCTAAAGAGTAATTTTTCTGCTACGACATCGGCAGGGCTAGATCCATAGCGGATATATTCTTCGTCCGTGTACCCAATCTCGTCAGGGAGATCAGATCCGGATTTTTCTTCCACTACTTCTTCCAATACAGGACTGGGATGGGTGGGTTTGATTATCTCCGGGATCTTGAAATCTTCCGCTTCTGTGGACAAAGTAGATCCGGATTTTTCTTCCGTCATGGTCATCACCTCAAGGGTGGGTTGGGCGGGTTCAGCGAGCCAAGGTAAATACGATCTCACCGATAGACATGATCGTGTAGGTCTTCACGGGTTTGCTAGCCGGAATCCAAATCTCGTCGAGAAGAACGAGAGGGACATCACTAGTGTAGACCACGTGACCCATGGTGATGGTATCGCTGATTCCTGCATGCGCAGATTCCGCCTGGAACGAATCTCCAAAGGTCACCTGCCCCACAGCGGGCGCCAACTGTCGTCGGATTGTCGACAAGTACGCCATAGGGGGTCCTAGTGGCATTGGAAAGATGGGGTGCGAGACGTCGTATGTTCCAGGACCGGTGAGCACAAGTTTACCCAGATTCATATTGGACTGCGGTGGTCGGATCCTACTCCTGCTAGCAACCCATTAATATATCGGCATATGCCGAATGTTACAGTGGATTACAAGAGAGGTTCGCCTATGCGAGTTGCGATTGTGGTTGTAAGATTGGTTGTGCCCTAAAGTCTCCCATAGGGCTGGTTTATATAGATACCAGGACCTAGGATTATAGGAGAGACCTATCCGACTACGTTACGGAGTTGGTAACTAGATACAACTTGGAATACAAGTAATACTACAGGCCAAATTTGGTAAATATTCTAGGCCTTGTCGTATCCGGAACTGGCTCATCCTCTTTCTCTGACTGGGTCGCCCGTGAAGCAAATCTCTAACTTGTTGGTGGGCCACCCTGGTCAGCGAGTCCTGTGGGTATACCCGGAAAGTATATCCCCGACACCCCCATCGCGCACCTTCTTTACCTAGCAGCGTCCACCTCTCCATCGCATCAGTGCAATTTATGGTGAGTCCGCAACCATCCGGATAGTTGTTTCGGTGGTTGCTATTTGAAATAGTAGATCTATATTCCACATTAGGATGCTGGGATCACCATGGATGTAGCTATGGAATTAGTTATAAGGTCCAAAGGAAATAGGGAAGTATATGCTGCTAAGAAGGGTCTTATGAGGATGGGAAGCTTTGCCCCTAGCTTTATTCCATAGAGTGGTCATCTCCTGAATAAATGCAGAGGTAATTTGCTGCATATCATTCATAAACAGATTGTTAATCGCTGGTTTCTTGCATTGCTGAGTCGGTTAAGGGGCACACGCCCAATCCTCGGCATTATATTAATAAACGTATCCTTCTTTGCATTCGAAGTTTATGTGGTCTTTCCTAAAATTTACTAGTTTTGTTGCATTCCATCTAGCATCATGCTAATGTCCCACCCATAGAGGGGCATTGCATGAAGACTGTAACATCCTAGCATTTAGGAACCAACGAAGGGTAGAAATAGGAATTTGTGCATCTCCATGCATTCATCTATAAAATTGGGGTAAATTTTTCGCCAAACAAAACCCTAGAGAGATTAGAGTTTCTTTCACTATTTGGAGATAAGTTTAGCTCTTTATAGTGATTTCTATAAATTTGACATGATCTTTAGGAACTTAAAATATTTTGGGTGAACAATTTGAGTTCAAGTTTAAAATTGAATCATTTGGAAAAGATTTGAAAATTAGAAGTAACTGATATTTTATTGTTTTCCAAAATGATTTAGTTAATATTGTTTGAATATATAATATTTATAAACAATAATGTTAATTGAAAATAATACAAAAAGAATATTTATTAATAGAATGTAAGAATCTTTGAATATATATTAAGTATATTATTTGAAAAGTAAAAGATAACAAAAAGAAAATTAGAATTCAAATAAGAAAATTTACTTCTTCTTCTTTCCTCATTCAATAATAATAAAATAAATACAAATGTATTATAAGTAAGGACATTACAAGAACATTTGTCAAAGAATAGAAAGCTTTATTGAGTAATACAATATTGTTACACAGATCTTTTGCAAAGTGAATAAATGAAAGATTGAAAAGAAACTAGATAAAGAAAACCTAAACTATCTATCTATTCCTAATCTAATTCTCTCTCAGTTTTTTTTTAGCTTCACTCTCAGTTTTGAACAGTGAAATGCACCTGTTCATTTTACCTCATTGATTCATAAAAAGGGGAAAGTTTTACCAATGTGAAATATCTGCTCTTTTAAATCAAAGGGCTTCGGAACAACATCATAAGCCAAGTAAAGGGACAAGTTTCACCAGATCAGGAAATAGTAAAAGGAAGGGACAATGAATCAAATTAACTTGATATGATCCAAAGGAAAGGAGCGTAGTGAAGCAGCTGAAATACCTAATTGCATGTAGTGTGCTATCGACCAGCAGTGAGAGAGAGAGGAATAAAACCACACTTGCACACAACAAAGCAAGTTTTGCTCACCACATCACAGCCACAACCACAGCCATAGTCCTATCTCAAGAACACACAAATAAACATCAGTAGTACTTTCCAGATTTCCACTAGATCAAACAACCATTCACCACAACAAAACACCAATAAACCATCCAAGATGGTTACCTAATGGAGGGGGTCGAATAGGTGGACAACAAGGGCATGCAGGAGCCTAGAGCAGTAGCACCAGGAGGATCAAGAAAAAGGTCCAAGAAAGTAGGAGCATCAAGAAAGAACAACAGATCAAGGATAAAATCACCACTGGTTCTAAAGGAGCAGGCAACTCTAGCACAAGGCCACATGCTACCACAATCTACTCTAGAATCAGGGTATCTCTCAAATCCTTAGATCTATGTCTTGATCATTATACATGCATATGTATTCATGCAAAGGCATGCCATGTTGTTCATAGAACACATAATTTAATGGACAACAAGTAAAGAACATTTGTTCTTACACTAGATAAGCCGCATATCATCATCACATGGCAAATTGAATTAAAAAAGGGTAACACTATATTCATTGGAGTTTTCCAGCTCTCACAGATACAAAGCTGCTCCAGAATATCGATAGAAAGTAGCTTACACTAGAATGAAATTTGTGTACCATTCAAAAGAAGGTGTCACAAAGATTCATCCTAACTAAGTAATTTCAACAAAAATATTTCCTAGCCAAATCCTTTCAAAGAGTTTATCAATCATTTTCCTAAATAGCAATCCAGGAATCATTTCTGTTTCTCCGAAAACCCTATCATCAGATTTCATCAGAAACATTTAAATATATAGCCAACTATAATGCTTTAGTAATGAAGTATTTCAATGATAACCAATGGATACATTTCCATCTAGATCATAGCCATAGCATCATCAATCTAGTTAGTGATAGTAAGTGCAATTCAGACAATATTTCACTTGCCAGGAGCCACTATCATCAATCCCAAACTTGGCATAGAAATTGATTCTACACAGCCTAGTTACACTGGGTATTTGAATAAATAAATTTTTATTAACTTTGATAACCATATCAAAAAAGGGGATGAACCATAATTAGGGATTCCTCATTGCAAGCACATAGAGGGTAGCGAGAGAGATAGACATAGTAAGAAGGGAGAGGAGGTGAACTTACCAAAGGTTCTCGCTAAGTTTAGAAGAGCAAGCAGAGTAACCAGAGTGTGAGACGAGCACGGCTGCACGGGGAGCACCCAAAGGGCGCTGTAACCCGCACCAAGCCGCGGTCGTGGGGGCTGAAGAGAAGGGGTGAAACCATCTAACCACAAATGAACCAGGGCAGCGCGAGGGAAGTGTCGGAGTGTCAAACCACCGGCGGGATCCAAACCCTAGGCATCTAGAAGGAGACGACATGGTCAGGGCAGAGCTCGAGCGTCAAATCAAGCTGGACCAGTCGACAGAGCGTGGTCGACTACGTCATCCTGCACCACGGTGGCGGTCGAGGAGGCCAGAGGCGGCCGGAATTAAACGCCGTGACGACGGCGGCACCACGTCGCCAGTGAGGAGGAAGCTCGAGTCGTTCGCGAGAGAGGAAAATAGAGAGACAGGGTTTGACGCAACTTAATGGGCCAGCCCAGTACGACTCGGGGTTTGACGCAACTCAATGGGCCGGGCAAGGTCGAGTTAGTCCAAAGGGCTATGCCCAAGTTTTAAAGAATTTAAAGGCTAAACTATTTAATAAAAGACCAAAATACCCCCAGGACTTTATAAGCTCTAAGAAAATGAATAAAAATCCTAAAAATACAAATAATATATCCATGTGTTCATAAAAATGTAAGCTACCCAATAAGATTAATGAATTATATTTTAATGGCACAAATTTAGACTAATTATTTTTATGATTTAAATTCCTTATGCAATTTTATAAAAATAATTAAAATATCTAAAATAAATAAAATTCCCTTTTACAATCATAAATAAGTATATTATTTTAGAAAAATATTAAATTGTATTTTGTTTTAATAAAATAAAATTCCCTAAATTGAAACTCTTATTCTTAAAAAGAATTTTGAGAAAATATTAATAATAGTTAAAATTAAATAAAAACTAGTTTTAAACTCTTATATTAATGTATATTATGATAAAAAATTAAATATAATATTTACAAGAATTTTAGAATTTTTTAAGTATTAAATTTCTTGTAATAAAGAAATTTAAGATTTTAATAATGTGGGTAAAACACGCAAAGACGATAAATACTAAAATTATTTCATTAGTATGCATGTTCATTATTGATTCTTTAAATATTATCCCTACTAGGTAATAATGGTGTTTTGTAGAAATAGAAGCTCAAGGTCGTGTGCAAGCATCCAACTTCACTACCTTGCAGTCACAAGGCAAGTTCATCACTTTCTCATGTACTTTGATGAGTTTTATTAAATTATTTGCAAATTATGTGTTATCACCTATGTTCTAAAGAGAAGAACTAATATACTATTTTCTCAAATAAATAAAATGCTATTATCATCCTAAGTGATGATAAATATAAGATTGGCAATGGAACTTAGGATTCCATGTGTAGAAAGATACACCACATAGGAATTAATTACCCATGACATCAGTGATTCTAGCGCCGTATAATACACGTTAACCATGAGATTTGTAATGGGACAGAGAAGTCAGTTGGATCTTCTTCCTTTCATATGTAGGCAAGACGGCCTTAATGGGACGTTGTGATTCCTTGTGTGGATCCAGCATATGGGTGGGCACCCTTAGGACCCACAATTTTGGTATCTAGATTATCTGTGAGCGGCTACCGGAGGTATAGTCAGACCTTTATGGAGCTTTCCAGGGGCATAACCCGCTCATAGAGACTTAGGGAACTCATCAGGGTTATAGCTTGCTTAGAAGGGGGCTTAATAGAGCTATAGTTTGGCCCGAAGGATCATGCACATATATGGGGTCACGGAGAATGGCAATGATTGGCTTGGATCATCTACTAGCCCCCACATCACTGAATTGTGGACAGGAAAGTACACCCGGTTGTGCAACAAGGATTTGATCTATCATGGGTAAAGAAACATGCCTATGTAAAGTGTAAGAATTGTGACATGTTACTCCATGTACCGGCAAGGAGCTACGAACGCGGAAGGAAAGGAACTCCATGAAGTTCTGGTCAACCTGTGAAGGCTGATGCGCATAGTTTTTGATATTAAAATCAACCTTTGAAGAAATGTTTACAAAAATTTCATAGTGCCAAGGACTAATAGTCCGAGGTGGTAGATAGATCATCAAACATCCCACCTTGCATATAATGAACTTGCTGGGTAACGCTGTTACTCACTCTTTCCTTTGATCCCCTTCTTAGACTATGAGGAGCCAGAAGACACTCCAATGTACACTACTGAAGGACAAGAGGATGTTTACTATGAGGAACCAGAACTGTCTAGAGGAGTGGAAGGGGTGAACTGCGAGATACGCTATGGAGTGGAGGGCAACGAGTCTGAGTAGTTGCCTATAATTATATAATAGTTCAGATGAGCCGAGCATCACAAACTTTATATAAGAAGATGTTGAGCTCAAGTCAAGATATGAGTTTGAAACTTTGGTCTTCCGCTGAAACTTCTAAGTATGGTTTGTAAGTTTGAATAACTTGAAGTACTGATATTTTGGTATTGTAATAATAATAATGTGTGTATGTTTGTAATTTGGACCCGCAATTTTTCTGTTGTACCACTCTGAGGGATGTGATATTTGTGGAACGGTGTTATGTAAGTGTCATGTCAACGACTATAGTGTACTACACATGCAGTGGTATGATGGGTCACCACAGCTGGTATCAGAGCAATTGCTTTGACCTTAAGTTGGAAACCTAGTAATGGGTATTACCTGTAGGAACCTAATTGCAACAATAAAGAATTCTCTAAAAGTATAATGATTGTTAAATTGAAAATATTTTGTTGTATATTTTTACTGCGATAAATCTTTATTATTATGCATTATTATAATTGACTAATTACTAATCAATTTTTTATAGTTAATATGGAACCAAAGTTTCCAAAAAATACTTTGGTAAGGAAGGAAGAAACTCTCGATGATTATCAGGGGACATTAATTGAGCTGCTTCGACAGCTTTTGAGGGTTTTTGGTTGTACAACTACTATTCTAGTTAGTACTCTGACGTACTATGATGGGTGTATGATAGCCAAATATCGTGTTAGTATCCATCTACCAGAGAAGCTTAGTGTATACCACAATTTACCTATGGGTGAAGGTAGAAGTCACCTAGAAGCAGATCATGTTGCTAGGAGCGATAGCCAATTTCCGGGAGCACAAAGCCCAAGAGTTAGCAGGAAGCACATTTTATGTGATTCCTCATGATTATATAGACTCAGAGCTGATACAGGATCATCTTACATTTGTAAAGAAGCATCCTAAATTAGCTTCCTAGTTTATGGATAGGTACCGACTGATAGTTGGGTCTTTGTATAAAACACATCAAGTCATAGTGGATGATAAGAATGATATGCTGGAAGACTTAACTGGCCCTGAGAGGAGGGAGAAGTTAGCATCTCAACTAGAGAATGAAGCAGTACGTAGGGTTAGCCCAATTTTTAAGGATATTCCTATAGATCCAGTATCTTTCACACCGTATCCTTATTCACCTATACCAAAACCTACCTATGATCCTAATCTAGATATGAGGTATCAAGTACCACAGGCTTCTGAGGAGGAAACTGATTTAGAACTTCCTATTGAGAATTCTGATGGATGGAGAATGGGATCTGACGAGGTTTAATCTCGTTAATGCCCATTGTTATGGACTTGGGTTTTGGATAAGATGGGGATGCTGGAGATCGTGGCACGGTTAACAGACAAGCAACCAGGGGACACGAGATTTACCCAGGTTCAGGCCCCCGGAGGGAAAACCCTACTCCTGCTTGTCTGCTCTTGATTACGGCGGAACCGAAGGTTATAGGGTGCGCAGATTCGATCTGGCGTGGATGCGTGTGCGAGAGTATGAGTCTAGAGATCTAGGACGTGCCCTCTTGGCCTTTATATAGACTTAGGCAGGTCCCGGGCATAGTCCTAGTCGGTTACAAGTTCTAGGGTTTTACCCCTTTGAATTTCCTATCTCCGCTAGTCTTGCTCTCCAAGGATCCGAAGGCGTCATGGGCCTTGGCCACCCGAAAATCTTCATGGGCCAGTGTATATCTGCTGTGGGCCTTCCTTGGGCTGGACCAGGTATGCTAAAGTCACGTACCCGTAGGGTATAACCATGTCAGTAGCCCCCGAGTGATCAGTCGAATCGTAGTTTCGGCTGAGGACTCTTCCATCCTTCGGGTGCAGCTATATATTAATAGTATATGTGTGCAGGGTTTGTTGATGCGTGTGCCTGACTCACCCGACGAATCAGGGTCAGTTAACTGTCTTAGGACGAAACGACACGATCTTCTTCAGGTTTGGGTCCCTCAACCCGGACCTGGAACATATGCTGGCGTAATTCGACTCAGGCCGCGGAGGACTTACAGGAGTGGAATTCCAGTGATTTTAATTGGTGTACCCAACGCGTCCGTCGGGATTTTTCATCGTACCTGCTGGTACGTTCGTACTACCAGAGCGCAGTCAGGTGCGTTGCCAGGCCATCAGATGATATCTGTAGGTCTTATCTTTGCGTCGCAGACGCAGCATCCGAACATTTATCACCACGGAGGTGTTTCGGGTGGCCTAGGAGATTGTCGCTCACTCGGCCGTTTTGTTGGGGCAAAGTTGCCAAAAAAAATTTGCATGCTCATCCGGAGGATCACAGTCGAAGATTTCATAGGGTGCGCGACCAGCGCTCCCTATGGGAGTAGCCCCCAAGTGTCTGTTCGAGTCGTAGACTCGAACGGAGACTTTAGTTCAAGCATTGTTTCTGTCGTTAAGTCCGCAGGACTCGAAAATTTTCGGATGCTTAAATCCATCCTCCCTATGGGAGTAGCCCCCGAGTCCGTAGTGGAGTCGTAGACTCGACGTAGGACTCAGAGAAGTAATTTTTCCTCATTTGTCTGTCGGGTGCGCGGCCAGCGCTCCTGATAGGAGTAGCCCCCGAGTATTTAGTCGAATCGAAGATTCGCGAGTGAGTACTCTTAGCTGTGGAGCCGAAGTGGTGCTAGTATAGCGTTTGATGACGTCAGTGCTTACGATTGATGACCTCAAGCGTCTGCCACGCCAGAGATGATTTGACTGGACGAAGCGTGGGTCCCACTTGCTGACTTTGAATTGACTCGTCACGCGCGGCGTGGAGATGATTACGGCGTCTCCTCGATTTCCGCGTGTAGTGGACGGCGTGGTAACATCGGTTCGTTGTGACGCTGACACGTGTACGGCCAGATCTACCGTTGGCGTTAGGTCTTCTCGATGGACGGCCAGCGTGCGTCGTCTTCGCTGTTATAATCCTTGGTGAAATCGTGGTTTGTTTTTCACCGCACCAGTTTATCTGTTCACTGCCTCCTTGTTCTTGAGCGATTCTTGCTGCGCGCTGAGCTTTCCTTCCACATTTCCTTCGTTCTTTCTGCGTTGGCATCGCCACCACCGCCATAGCGCCATGGGGAAAACAAAGAAGTCCTCATCTGCGGTTGGGACCAGCGCCACCGGAGGCAAGAAGGGCACCGCCGCCGCTCGCGTCACCGATGGTGGCTGGCGGCGATCAGAGACGCGGGAGAGCGATATCCGCAAGCTGCGCGAGCGGGGCTTGATCCCGGAGGACAGGGAGGCCGTTAGACTCCCCGGCAATGAGGTAATCCCCCGTCCCCCATCTGGGTACCGGGTTAGGTTTGTCGCCTTCTTTTTGCGTGGGTTTTCGTATCCAGTCCATGACTTCCTTCGTGGACTGCTCTTCTTCTATGGGGTTCAGCTGCATCATCTGTCTCCCAATTCTCTTCTCCACATTGCGTGTTTTATCACCTTTTCCGAGTGTTGTCTTGGCATTGAGCCGCACTTTGGCCTCTTCCGGAAGCTCTATTCCGTGAAGAGGCAATCTGGTTCGGATGGTGTTTATCCCATTGGGGGTTTCATCATCTCCCTTAGTCCCAATCTGCAATTCTTTTCCTTTTCCATGTCCGAATCTGTCCAGTACTGGCGGAGGCGATGGTTTTATATCCGTGACTCCGTAGTGCCCGGGCAAGATTTTGGTCTTGTTCCCTTTGACCCCTCCCAAATGATTGAGAAGAAAAGGTCTTGGAAAAACCAAATCTTAGACGGTGAGGTGGCGGAGATAGAGGCCATGTACCGTCGGGTGGAGGATCTCCAACTGATTCCTGAGAAGGAGGTGAACGGTGCGGACATCATCCGGACGTTTCCTGAGCGTCGGGTGCAGCCTCTCCAAGCGAGGGCGCACCCGATGTTTCTTTATTCTGGGCACCGTGATCCGACGAGGGTTTCAAGTGAGAAAATCTCCGAGGGGGAACTTGACAAGGCTCTTCGCGCGCTGTTGAAGTTCAAGGCCGACGAAGAAATCCCGGGGAAGTCGCTGACTCCTCCCTTTTCTTCGACGTTGGTCGTACCGAAGGTGTAGATTTGCGCACGTAGTGCTCCCCCCTTTTTTTGTCGGCTCTATATTTGTTTCCTTTGTTTGCTAACAAGGTTCCTTCTGATTTTGTAGAGTTTCAAGGTGCCGGGGATGGTACCACCATTGCCCGAAAGGTATCCAAATGCCCCGGATAATGAAGTGGTTGATTCCGTGTCCGAGCTTCCGTCGGCGCGATCTCTAGCGGAGGATGCCGACGAGTCGAGTGAGGACCATTCGCGCAAGCGATCACGGAGCTCCAGCGAGTCTTCGGATGCCTCGACTCCTCCGACTCCCAGAAATCCTCTGGGCCTTGAGCGTCATAGTGGTGGCCATGGAGGTTCTTCCTCTCCCCTTCCTGCCATTCCTGTGCGGGCTATTGCGCCGCACCCGCCAGCAAAGCGGAAGAAGGAAGAAAAGAAGGAGGAGAAGAAGGAAGAGAAGAAAGAGGAGAAGAGGGCCCGAAGGGCTTCTCCTATCTTCGACCTGAGCGCATTGGGCTCGTAAGTTTTCTTTTTGTACCGTTGTTCTTTTCCCTTCATGATTTTTGCACCTGTGTTGATTAGTTCGTATGCAGGCAATCCTCCCACGACTCTAGTGATGGTGCGCGGGAGATGATGGGGGAGTCGAACATTGCGTCGCCTCCTCCTCAGACGGTGGCGACTTCGGGTGGCGCCGCTCCAGATCCTCCTGTGTGGGAGGCGCTGGTGGTTGTGCCTCAGAATTTCGCAGGCGGGGCTTCGGGGTCGCCGTCGGAACATGTAAGTTTTCTTCATGTCATGGGGGAAGCCCCCGAGTGTCTTCGTGTGATGATGTTGTTTTTGATCCTTTGTGTTGGGCGTAGCCCCCAAGTCCTTTTCTTACTGCTGTTTCCTTTTTCTGCAGCCTTTTGTACAGGAGGCCAAGCGGCTGGTGGGGGAGCGCCTGGCGCTGGAGGCGAAACTTCGGCATCTTCAAGGTATCTGTCTGCCTTTTAATACCTCTCTTGTTTATCTGGTCCTGTTCTTTGACACTTGGTTGTCTTAAATGCAGAGGAGCATAACGACTCTCTCCGTGAGGTTGACGCTCTTAAAAAGAGCCTTGGCCAATCGGAGCAGAAAGCCAAAGCCGCCGTCGGCGCGAAAGAGCGCCTTGATCTAGAGCTGACGAAGGCAGCCGAAGCGAAGGAGCGTCTGCAGCAGGAGGCCGCAGATCGTGAGGAGCAGCTGGCCACCGTTGCGGCTGCTCGTGAAAGAGGGGTGGCGGCGAAGCTCATGGCTTCTGCCAAGGCTCTTTCGGGTGAGTGCTAATTTTTTCACTTGTTTCTGTTTCTACGAGTCTTCTTTGATGCTGCCTTTCTTCATGTTTTTCTTCATTTTTGTCTCAGATGCCGCAGGAATCGAGTTCGACCGCGGTGCTCTGGAGCACGGAAGTGCTCTAGAGGTCCTTGGTCGCTTCTACCAGGAGCTCTTCCCGAAGGGCGCAGCCCTTGAAGATGTGGATGCCCTGGCAGAGGCTCTGTCAGCCGAAGCGCCTGCGGCGTACAAGCGCAAGCAGAAGGGCATCGACGCGTCCGTCGGGCTGGCGATGGCCTTGGCGGCTGGAGCGGAGCTGGACTTGCCCCAGATCACCTCTCGGATGCCGACGACTGCGGATGGATCCGAGGTAGCCTTCGCAGCCTACTC
The DNA here is from genome assembly GCA_916181665.1 of Avena sativa. NCBI lineage: Eukaryota > Viridiplantae > Streptophyta > Magnoliopsida > Poales > Poaceae > Avena > Avena sativa. The sequence continues at coordinate 183,007,754 of OV702281.1, forward strand.
CGCTCGCTGTAGACGATATGGGCCCAAGATCATTGACTTGTTGTCTGAGTATGCACTGCGGCAGCAGGGCGAGGCCAAAGCTAGGCAGTCTGGCTCCGAGGCGACTCAGTGTCCTGCACCTTAGGCATAGTAGACGTAGGGTAGTGTGTAGTCTACTTTTGTTGTAAATATCTTTTGTAGTACCGTCCTTGTGCCACGTAGTGGCCTTATATATTTAATGAATTCCTCCGAGTTGTGCTCAATCCTTGGCTGAATGTCTGTGTGCCTTCTTTTTTCTGCTGCTATATGTTCCTTCGGGTGCTGACCCAGCTGACACTTCATCCGCAAAGCCCGTGCGACCATCGTTGGATGATTCCTTGCAGCTCGCTTTCCTACAAGATCGCGTGTGCAGTTTGGAGAGGGAATTGCTCGGGTTGCGTGGCCGCGCCGACGTTTGGAAGTCCAAGGCGGATCGTGGTGCAGCCAGAGAGGAGTACTTAATGGCGGAGCTCGGTCGTCTATCCGAGCAGCTGCAATGTAAGTTGATCCTTGTTTCGGGTTGTAGCTTAGTTCTTCGGGTGAGCCTGCTGGCCTTATTCTTGTCTTGTGCGATTGTCGCAGGTGCGAATCTTGCTCCGAGGGAAGAAAAAGAGCGTGTCGCTGTTCGGGTCAATCGCTTGACTCAGCAGGACATGGAGGCCGGCGGCCTCTTCTGGATGGATCGCGATCGCGCCGTGGTTCTGGCGACGGTGCAGGATCGTGTCTATCAAGTTTCGCGGGTGCTCCGCCAGGTGCAGACATCACTTTCCTCGGTGCTGCACGTCATGTTTCCTTTGGATGCCGTGCCGGCGACCCTTGCAGGTCTTCTATCGAAGTTTCGGAGTGCCAGTAATGTCAAGGAGCTGGTGCGGCAGCAGCTCGTCGCAGGAGTGAAGGCTGCTTTATCTCTTGTGAGGGTGCACCGCCCTGACGTAGATTTGGCTGCTGTGGCAGCTGGGCCGCCTCTTCGACCGGATGGTTGCGAGTGGAACATGCGTCCGCATTACGCGGCTGTAAGGCAGTATGCCGAACAGATTGTAGATTTGTTTGAGCAGCGTGCTCAGGTTATTCTTCAGAATAGGTAGGACCTGAAAATAAACAGATAGATGTAAAATTTGTATATTTTGGCTGGGCGTGTTTGTACCCTTTGTTGTAAAGGTTTTCTTGTTTGTGAGAACGCAGTGCTCTGATTGAGTATGTGTCCTTTTCGTTTGCCTGACGTGGTCAGCTACTCAGGTGTACACGTTTGGTCCTCAGTCGATGAAATCGTGAGGTGGGGGGAAGCTCCCGAGTGCGTTTGTAGCATGTAGTAAAGTTGCAGAAAAAGAGTCAACCGAAGTTTGGGGGCGAGACACTTAGCTTTACTTATATCGTAATGGAGGAGGTACAATGGTTCGGCTGAGTAGCCTTGGCCGAAAGCCTTATTGAACGTAAAAGGGGGGTAGGTTGCTACGGGTAGAATCGTCGCAGGTGCGAGATGTTCCATGGGTTGGAGTATGCGACTCCAGACTCCACGTGTTTGAGGCGATAGGCGCCACCTGGGATGACGTAGGGTCCTTCCCATGGTGACTCGAATTTGTTTGGTCGCTTTTGCTTGAGTCGTAAGACGAGGTCTCCTTCGACGAAGGACCTTGGGCGCAGCCGGCGGCCGTGATAGTTGCGGAGACTCTGCTGGTACACCGCTGATCGAGCTGCTGCTATATCCCGCGCTTCGTCGAGTGTGTCGACGGCATCTTCGAGTGCAGCCGTGGATTTGGCTTCGCTGTAAGCGACGACTCGTGGAGCCTAGTGGCGCACTTCGGCTGGTAGCACGGCCTCAGCTCCGTGCACCATGAAGAACGGTGTGTAGCCGGTGGAGCTGTTTGGCATAGTCCGTAAGCTCCACAGGACGGACGGTAGCTCTTTCGTCTAGTTTCCAGCTTTTTGCTCCAGTGAGCTCATGAGGCGCTTCTTGATGCCGGCGCCGATGAGATCGTTGGCCTTTTCCACTTGCCCATTTGTTTGCGGGTGTGCCACTGAGGCATACGTGATGTTGATCCCGAGGCCTTCGCTGAAGTCCTGGAATTCTTCGGAGATGAAGTTCGATACGTTGTCGGTGATGATGCTGTGCGGTACGCCGAACCTGTAGACAATGGATTCGAACAATTTGACAGCGGTTTTGCCCTTATGGTTGGTGACTGGCATGGCCTCTATCCACTTGGTGAATTTGTCGACTGCGACCAGGAGGAAGACGTGTCCCCCTTTCGAGGATTTTGGCAGTTTGCCGATCATGTCGAGGCCCCATTGAGCAAAAGGCCAAGCTATGGGTACGGGTCTAAGTTCGGACCCAGGTGCGTGCGGTTTGTCGGCGAACCGTTGGCACCCGTTGCATCTTCGGACGATGTCCTTCGCGTCGCTCATGGCCATTGGCCAGTAGAATCCTGCTCGCAGCGCTTTGGCGACAAGGGAGCGGCTGCCTGCGTGGTGGCCGCAGATGCCCTCATGAATGTCTTGGAGTATGGCTTTGCCGTCGTCGATGGTGACGCACCGTTGTAGTACACCCGTGATGCTGCGTTTGTACAGTTCGCCGTTGATGATGGTGAAGGCTTTTGACCGACGAGATATGCGCCGGGCATCTGTCGGGTTGTCGGGCAATTCTCCGTTTATCAGGAACTGGAGGTATGGGCGTGTCCAGGTTTCTTCGACTGCCATGACCTGCATCAGGCTGACCATAGCGACTCTGTGTCCAGTTTCTCAGGTCCTTCTTGTCCTTCGGGTAGCATAGCCCCCGAGTGTTCTGCTTCTTCGGGTGATCCTTTGGGGAATTTCCGCTTGATGGATGGCACGCAGATTTGTTCGAGGAACACACCTGGTGGCACCTTTGCGCAAGTGGAGCCGATGTTGGCGAGTCTATTGGCTTCCTCGTTGCTCTCTCTTCCAACGTGCCGAAGTTCGCAGCCATCGAATTCTCCTTCGAGTGCGTTGTAGAGCGCACGGTACGCGATCATGTTTTCGGCGTGTGCGTCACACTCATTCATCGTCTGTTGGACGACGAGGTTGGAGTCACCGTAGATGACCAGGCGCGTTGCGCCGCATATTTTTGCCATCCTCATGCCATGGATGAGGGCTTCGTATTCGGCTTCGTTGTTGGAGGCTCTGAATTTCATCCGAAGAACGTACTTCATCTTGTCACCTTGCGGGGAGGTCAGTATGACCCCTTCCCCTGCTCCGGCTTCGCGCTTCGATCCTTCGAAATGCATTGTCCAAGACTGCGACATGTCTGGGGTACCTGGCAGCTGTAGCTCCATCCAATGTACCAGGAAGTCCGGAAGGACTTGAGATTTGATTGCGTGTCGCTTCTCGTAAACGATGTCCAAGGGTGATAGTTCGATGCCCCACAGGGCAACCCGTCCTGTTGCCTCTGGATTATTCAGGATGCTGTTCAGGGGTGCCTCGTTGACCACCATCACTTGGTGCTCCTGGAAGTAATGGCTCAACCGTCGAGCCATCATGAACACGCCGTAGGCTAGCTTCTGGTAGTGAGGGTACCTCTGCTTTGTTGGTGTCAATACCTCGCTGAGGTAGTAAATTGGGCGCTGGACCCCCTGGGTCTTGCCTTCTTCGGGTCGTTCGACCACGAGTACGGTGCTAACCACCTGGTGTGTGGCTGCTATGTACAACAGCAGGGGTTCGCGCTCCTTTGGCGTGACCAAAACGGGCGAGGTGGAGAGGAGCCGCTTGAGGCTTTCGAATGCGTCGTTGGCTTCTGGTGTCCACTGGAACTTGTCTGCTTTACGTAGCAGCTAGTAGAATGGTAGGGCCTTCTCGCCCATACGGCTGATGAACCTTCTTAGTGCCGCTACTCGTCCTGCGAGCTGCTGGACGCCCTTGAGGTTTTTCGGCTTCTCCATTGTCATGATGGCTCTGATTTTCTTCGGGTTCGCCTCAATCCCTGGTTGAGAGATGAAGTACCCGAGCAGCTGACCCGAGGGGACGCCGAAGGCGCACTTTTCTGGGTTGAGCTTGATCCTGTAGCGATCAAGGTTGTCGAACGTCACGCGGAGATCGTCGATAAGTGTCCTTGCCTCCTTGGTTTTTATTACTATGTCGTCGACATAGACTTGGACGTTGCGACCGATCTGGTTCTTAAGGCATGCCTACATGCATCGTTGGTACGTGACACCCGCGTTCTTTAGCCCGAAGGGCATTGTGTTGTAGCAGAATACTCCGAACGGTGTGATGAACGCCGTTTTCTCTTGATCTTCGACCTTGAGTCGAATCTGGTTATAGCCTTAGTAGGCGTCGAGGAAGGAGAGTTTCTCACAACCTGCAGTCGAATCGATGATCTGATCGATCCGAGGAAGAGGGAAGTGGTCCTTTGGGCAGTGTTTGTTTAGTGATGTGAAGTCTACGCACATCCGCAGGATGTCCGTGTCCTTCTTCGGGACCATCACCGTGTTTGCCAGCCACTCGCTTTCCTTGATTTCCCGGATGAAGTCTGCTGCGAGTAATCTGTTGATTTCTTTGCCAATAGCTTCGGCCCGTGGATCCGACAGTCTTTGGATGGACTGTTTGACTGGCTTGGTGTCTGGAAAGACGTTGAGTGCGTGCTCGGCGAATTCCCTGGGAACTCCTGGCATGTCCGCAGGACACCAGGCGAAGATTTCCCAGCGCTCACGGAGGAATTCGACGAGCGCGCCTTCCTATGCGGCGCTGAGGTCATTGGCGATCAGCGCCATCTTGGAGGCATCCGTCGGATGGACCTGCACTTTCTTGGTGTTGACGGTGGAGTCGAAGGACATGTCAGGTGCGTTCTGCCTTGTGACTAGGGGTAGCCCATTGTCCGTCACCTCGCGGAGCCTTACAAGCTCGTCTTGCATGCCGAAAGACTGGGAGATTTTGTTGAAATCCCTGTCGCATTGGTCCGATCGGGTGAAGCTCCCGTGGACTGTGATGACGCCCCTTGGTCCTGGCATCTTGAGTAGTAGGTATGCGTAGTGTGGGACGGCCAGGAATCTTGCGAATGCTACACGCCCCAGGATGGCGTGGTATTGCGATGGCCAGTCCACCACTTCGAATTCTAGGCGCTCCTGCCAAAAGTTGCCCGGCTTCCCGAAGATGACGTTGAGCCCTATTTTGCCCAGGGGGAATATGCCCTTCCCTGGGACAATGTCGTGGAACGTTGTGTCTGATTGTTCCAGGCTGCATTGCGGGATCCGCATAGCCGCTAGAGTGCTTGCGAACATTAGGTTGATGCCGCTGCCGCCGTCCATGAAGACGCAACTCATCTCGAAGCCTCCGATCTGCGCCTCCAGCACTAGGACAGCATGACCTGGGCGAGGGATCTGGCAAGGGTGATCCGCGCGAGTGAATGTGATGCAGGACTCCGATCCGCTGAGGTAGTCAGGGATTGCAGGCAGAGTTTCCACGGCCAAGTTGATTTGTCGGGTGATTTTCTTCTGCACCCTGTTTGTGGGGCGTCCCTTCTGGATCATATTTAGTCCTCCCTTTGGTGGGGGGTATCCGATCCCGACATTGTTTTGCGCTGGTGCGACTGGTTGATTTGGGCCTCCAATAGGCGGCGGTGGAGGAGCTCCGTGTGCTATTTCACCTGGCGCAGGTGCGTTTCCGAACGCAGGAATTGGAGCTTGTTGCCTCATCTGCACCATGCCTTTGCTGAGTTTCTGGAACTCACGGCAGTCCTTGAGCATGTGGCTGGCTTTCTTTTTGCCATCCTGTTTGTCGATGTAGAAGTGGATGGTGCATGGACCCGAAAGTTTGTCGAATGCTGAGGGTCCGTTGTCGCGGTCGCGGCGTTGCCACGACTGCGTTGGTCGTCCGTTGTCGCGGAAGTTTCCACCGCGGTATCCTCCGCTGTTGCGGCTGTTGTCGTTACGGCGGTCGGCGTAGCCGTCCGCGACCATGTCGGGTCCATCGCGGTCCTCGTAGATGCGCGGTCTCCTCTTGCTGCGGCGTTCACGTCTTCGGCCGTAGCCGTCCTCTTCATCTGATTGCGGTCGCTGGATGCAATCTTCGCCGTCTGCCCAACTGTTGGCGATTTCCATGAGGTGGTCGAGTGTCTTGGGCTTTACACGCCCAAGTTCCTCCTTGAAGTCTTGGCGCTTGACACCGTCCCTGAAGGCGTCGATGGCCCTCTCTTCGGAGATGTGTGCTGCGGAGTTCTTGGTTGTAGACCAGCATAGTATGTACGAGCGAATAGATTCACCCGTTCTCTGAGTGCAGGCTCGCAATTCTTCGATTGAGGCGGGCCTCTTGCTGGTGCCTTTGAAATTTCGGATGAAGCTGTAAGCAAGCTCCTCCCAGCTTCGGATGGATCCTGATGATAGGCTGCTGAGCCAGACTCGCGCCGCGCCTGTCAGCTGCAGCTGAAGGCATTGCATGGCGGTTTCTTTGTTGCCTCCGTGAAGCTTGACAGATGACAGATGGTCACTGAGCCAGGATTTTGGATCTTGCGTGCCGTTGAACTTCGGAGTATCCGAAGGAAGCTTGAAGTTGCGTGGCATCTGTGTTCGCCGAACAGATCTACTGAAGCATCGGGCCCCGCAGAGTTCTCCTTCGTCTTCATCCATCTCAGATTCAGACGAGCATGCGCGTTTGGCGCGTGCTTTGTCGATCTTGCGTTGTGTAAGCTTGTCTCTGGCGTCGTAGTCGCGTTTGTGGCGGTGTGAGCTCTTCTTCCTTCGAGGAAGATCGTGCTCCTCTTCCTCTTCGGATGAGGGTGTGGGGCTCCGGTCGCGCGTGGCCGGAGCTTTCTTCTTTGGCTCCGCAGGAGCGTCTTCGTGGAGCGCAGCTCCGATTAGTCCTAGTCCGGTGAGTGCGGACCTATGCATGGCCCTTTTCGGGTCCCCCTCCGGTGGTGGGTGAGCCGCGAGATACGCAGTGGCTGCCATGATCGCAGCTTGTGGCGTCTTCGGGATGATGTTGTCGTCGGCATCCATATCCATGAACGATGTGTGGAGAGTTCGGGTCACGTCACGTCGCTCCTTGGGATCCATGTTTTCCACCCGTGAGCGGTGCTTGTTTCCCTGGTTTCCGTTTGTGCTAAAGCCGGGTGCCATGGCGGAGAGCGCAGCTCGTCGCGCGCTGGACTCGGAGGCTGCTTGCTTGCGCTTGTCTAGTGTCTCCTGCATCTTGACTTGTTTCTTGTGTTCCTCGATGAGGAGGTAGTGGTATGCCATCAGTAGGTAACGTGAGGCGTCTGCAGGTAAGACGATGTCGCCTGCGACTGCACGGCGCGCCTGGACCCATCCTTCTTTGCTAAGTTGGATGACGTGGCCGTTGTTTTCCCTATTGGGTGGGGGGACTGGCTTCTTCTGTTTTCGCCGTTTCGGTTGGGCGGCGGGTTAGGTGTTTCCTCGTCGGTTTGGATGACTGCGGCGCATAGATAGCGCTTGCAGATTGGTTGGCTGCTGCCGCAGCTTTCGGATCCGGAACCGTAGGTCCCTTCATCCGAAGGTGGATCACATAGATCGGAGTTACAGCTGCTGCTGTCGTAAAACTCATCTGTTGATGGTGACGTGCGTAGCACAGGGTGTGGAGCCCACGAGGCGGGCCTGATTGACGGCACGGGCACCCGCTCAGGGAGGCGGAGGGTGCCAGTTTGTCCCACCTGGAAGCAGAAACTCCTGAACAAAATCTCGAGTCCGTCGCCTACGGGCTCGAAATCCTTCATGGTGGCCAGCGAGTGGGCGGTGAAGTCGAAAGCGCCGAAGAGGAGGTGATTCTCTGTCGCCGCGGAGTTGTAGATCGATCGGGTCGGAACCGTCACGACCGCATAATCAGCAGCCCCAATTCCCACAGACGGCGCCAATTGACGAGGTTTAATCTCGTCAATGCCCATTGTTATGGACTTGGGTTTTGGAGAAGATGGGGATGCTGGAGATCGTGGCACGGTTAACAGACAAGCAACCAGGGGACACGAGATTTACCCAGGTTCAGGCCCCCGGAGGGAAAACCCTACTCCTGCTTGTCTGCTCTTGATTACGGCGGAACCGAAGGTTACAGGGTGCGCAGATTCGATCTAGCGTGGATGCGTGTGCGAGAGTATGAGTCGAGAGATCTAGGACATGCCCTCCTAGCCTTTATATATACTTAGGGAGGTCCCGGGCATAGTCCTAGTCGGTTACAAGTTCTAGGGTTTTACCCCTTTGAATTTCCTATCTCCGCTAGTCTTGCTCTCCAAGGTTCCGAAGGCGTCATGGGCCTTGGCCACCCGAAAATCTTCATGGGCCAGTGTATATCTGCTGTGGGCCTTCCTTGGGCTAGACCAGGTATGCTAAAGTCACGTACCCGTAGGGTATAACCATGTCAGGATCACCTCTTGGATCCCGAGGAAATCTAATGTTAGTAGATGGTTCTGACAAAGATGTCGGATAATCCAGCTGGATGGGTGTGAGGTCCAATGTTATTAATAGCAACAAGAATGCCATGTTTGGAGCAATCCAGGATGAAGAGGAATTTCCCAAATAGAGGGTGTTTGAGTCACCAATACATTATCATACCCTAGAGAATGTACATTACCCAGTGATCAATGACAACTATCATACCCAGCAGAGCACCTGGGGAGCGACGGAATCTGAGCATTCTGTTGATTACTCTAGGGATGGGGCACACGAGATGCATATGGGTGATAGTGACGAATAGGTTTCTGAAGACCTTTTAGCTGAGCTGGATGGAGTTAATGCATTCAGGATGAGTGATAAGTCTAGTCCTGATACTTCAGATACCATCTGGAAGGCTAGTTGTTCCATAGTATGTGCGTCGTACTTCACGTGAGCATGGTTGGATTCCAGGAATGTATAATGAGCACTGTGGTTACTGAGGACTTGGATTACTCAAGTAGAGTAGTAGACGGTATTTCGTATTGTAATGTTTTTGAGGTTACTGTATTTAAATAAGTGAGGTAGCGTTCACATGAGTTTTTAGTACCTATATTGTACGGGCTTATAATGACGTTGTACCAACTATATTGTTTGTAATGTATAATATGTATAATGCATATTTGGTTCTTATTTGGATTTTGATTTCCATTGTGTGACTAGTTCTGTGCATGAAGTTGAGCTCAGAACACATGCGCATGATGTAATTATAGTATGCGCTTTATGTTGCAGGACTAGGGGATTATGGATATGGGTGTAGAGACTGAGGCTGAATAGCAGCGCATGGAGCGCGAGGCAAAAGAGAAGGTGGATGCGGACGCCGGAAATCAAGGAACTATACCACTAACACCAATGAGGCCATTAATGGAGCAAAATTTCATGCAGTATATGCAGATGATGCAAGAATCTCAGAACAAGTTCATGGAGGAATTATTGGGATGAGCCGGAAATAATAGAGAACCTGAAGGTCGAGGAATGAGTCTTTCTGACTTTCAGAATGCAAGGCCGTAACCTTTTGCATCAGCTCCTCAACCCATGGATGCAGAGGATTGGTTACCAGATACAGAGCGAAAGATAAAAACTATAGGATGCAATGATGAGGACAAGTTAAGGTATGCAACACATATTCTGACAAGACCTATAGAATCTTGGTGGGAGAATCTGTTTGCAATGCAGCTTCCAGGAAGGGAGTATAACTAGAAGGAGCTCAAGCAGAGATTCCGTGAATATCATGTTCCAGAAAGTGCAATGGAGCTGAAGCGTAGGGAGTTTGAGGAGCTACAGCAAGGATATAACAGTGTCATGAAGTACATCCGGGAGTTCAATCAACTGTATCGTTATGCTGAGGATGAGGTGAACAGTGTGGAGAAAATAAAGAAACATTTTCTATGTGGTTCAAATCCATTTGTGAAGATGCAACTGAGGCTTGCCAATAAGCAGCCTTTCTAGCAGTTACTAGATGTAGCCATAACTTTTGAGGATGATTACAAGAATGTTCAAGAGGACCGAAGGAAGAGGGTGAAGAAGGAAATGAAGAGGATACAAGCAAGTAATACTACACCCAATCTAGAGTTAAAACCAAGGAATAAACCCTTCAATGGCAACAATAACCCCAATCGAAGTGCAAATCCAACCGGAAGGAATGTCATATGTCACAATTGTAAACTTCTGGGGCATATTAGCAAGGATTGCCAGAAACTAGTGATTATATTCTATGGTTGTGGCCAGAAGGGTCACATAAAGCTTGAATGTCCAAATAAACCAATAGGTGGTTGGCCAACAAAAGGCGGAGGTCAAGCAAGCGGAGGCAGCGGACAACTTAACATGGGTGGATATATTGCCAAGAACAATAACGACAAGCAGAGCAGGCCTACTGGGAATATGAACTGTGCAACCTTGGAGGACGTGGATAACTCCGACCACACAATGATAGGTACTCTAAACATTCTTCCCAATCCCGAAAAAGTTTTATTTGATACGGGTGCAACTACTTCCTTCATATCTGAGCAATTATGTGATCAATTTGGGATTAGAAGGGCACCGTTAGTAAACGCAATGACCGTAATAACAGCTGGGGGTACCGTAGTAGTACGCCACATTAAACAAGATCAAGTTATCTCAATCTGTGGTTGTACCTATTTCGTAGACCTATATGTGATTCCATTGAAGGGAATTGTAGTAGTTCTGGGTATGGATTGGATGACCGAACATGGAGCCCAGATAAATTGTGAGGATAAAACTGTTTCAATTAAGTCTCCAAGTGGAGGAAGGATAGTTTATAAGGCTGAAAAACACAGCCATATCATGGTAGATCTTCAATTAAACTCAATGAAGGAGGTTAAGTTGAAGGATATTCTAGTAGTAAATGCGTTTCAAGATGTTTTTCCAGCAGAATTACCAGGAATGCCAACTGATCGAGAAAAAGAATTAACGATCGACCTGATACCTGGTACAACACCGATAGCACAAGCACCATACAAAATGGGCCCTAAAGAGTTAAAAGAATTAAAAGAGAAAATTAATGAGTTAGCTAGTAAAGGATTCTTTAGGAAAGTGTATCCCCATGGGGAACTCCAGTGATATTTGCGGATAAAAGAGATGGAGGATGACGAATGTGTGGAGATTACAGAAATTTAAACAATGTCACCATCAAGAACAACTATCCATTACCAAGAATTGACGATTTATTTGATCAAGTTAAAGGAGCTAAATTATATTCCAAGATCGATATGAGATCAGGATACCATCAGATAAGAATTAAACATGAAGATGTTCCAAAAATAGCATTTGTGTCAAGATATGGCCATCATGAGTATCTAGTTGTACCTTTTGGATTGACCAATGCACCAGAAACATTGATGAATTTGATGAACAAAATCTTCATTCCTTATTTGGACAAATTAGTTATAGTTTTTATTAATGATATTTTGATCTATTCCAAGGATAAAGAGGAGCATGCAGATCATTTGAGGATAGCATTGCAAATTCTAAGAGAACATAAGCTATATGCTAAGTTCAGTAAGTGTGAATTATGGTTGGACAAGGTAGAATTTCTTGGTCATGTGATCATTAAAGATGGAATTGCAGTAAATCCATCCAAAGTTAAATCAGTGTTGGAATGGAATGCACCAACAAATGTGAAGCAAATTAGAGGATTCTTAGGTATGGAAGGTTATTATCGGAGATGCATTGAAGGTTTTTCCAAAATAGCCAAACCAATGACCAAATTGCTAAGAAAGAATACTCCATTCATATGGGATGAGAAGTGTGAAGATAGTTTTCAAGAGTTGAAGAATATATTAACCACAGTACCACTCTTAGCAGTACCTGAAACAGGAAAGGATTACATAGTATATTGTGATGCATCCAAGGAGGGATTGGGGTGTGTGTTAATGCAAGATCATAAGGTAATTTCTTATGGATCCAGACAACTTAAACCACATGAAGTAAATTCCCAAACTCATGATTTGGAGTTAGCAGCAGTAGTATTTGCTTTAAACGGATGGAGACATTTTCTCTATGGATCAAGGTGTGAATTGTACACTGATCGTAAAATCCTCAAATATTTCTTCACTGAAAAGTAATTGAACATGATATAGAAGCGTTGGTTAGAGTTAATCAAGTATTATGATCTAACAATCAATTATACTCCTGGAAAGCCAATGTAGTGGCAGATGCTTTAAGCCGGAAGAGTACAAACACTCAACCAATCCATATGAAACTTCCAAAAGAGTTACAGATGGAATTGGAAAGGTTAGAAATACAATTCATAAGCACAGAAGTTCTTGGAGGATTAGCTGCCATGAGAGTAGTTGTAGAACGAAGTAGTGATCTTCATAATGAGGTTTTTAGACATCAAGATGAAGATCCTTTCTTTGTTGAAGAACTTAGAAGAATTTCTCAAGGTCAAACATCAGCTTTTCACCTAGGATATTATGGATCTTTATGGTTTAAAAACCGTCTTTGTGTACCAGACGTACCTGAGATCAGAGAGGTGATACTCCGAGAAGCACATGAGACACCATACTCTATACATCCAGGGAGTACAAAAATGTACATGGATCTTAAGGAACTATTCTGTTGGAATAACATGAAGATAGATATTGCAAAGTATGTGTCTGAATGCCATATTGTCAGAGGATAAAGGCAGAACAGTAGGACCATTACAACCTTTGGAAATTCCATAACGGAAATGGGAAGAAATTGGTATGGACTTCATCATAGGATTACCCATGACACTCGAGCGTAAAGATATGATATGGGTGATTGTGGACAGATTTACCAAAAGTGCACATTTTATTTCTTTAAACCAAAAGGAAAATGCTAAGAAAGTATTAAAATTTATGTTAAAGAGATATGTGTTTACATCAGCATTTTGGAAAAAACTACATGAAGCACTTCATTCGAAATTGGATTTCAGTATAGACTATTATCCAGAGACTGGAGGTCAGATAGAAATAACTAACCAAATCTTAGAAGATATGATCAGAGCATGTGCATTAGATTTTGGAGATTCGTGGGAAGATCATCTTCCTTTGGCAGAGTTTTCCTACAATAATAGCTATCAGAGTAGATTGAAGGAAGCACCATATCAGGTACTTTATGGAAGAAAGTGCAGATCACCAATCTATTCGTGTGAACCTGGAAGTAGCAAAGAATTTGCACTAGATTATATTAAATAGAAGAAAGATATTATCGACATCATTAGGGATCGATTGAAGATTTCTCAAAGTCATCAAAATATTTATGCAGATCAAAGTCGAAGATCATGGCATGCATAAGCGGGATATATGGTATATCTCAAGGTTAGTCTAATGAAGGGAGTCAAGAGATTCGGAGTAAAAGGAAAATTTAGTCCGAGGTATGTCAGACCATTCAAGATACTAAGTCTGAATAGAACATTAGCTTATGATTTAGAGTTACCAAAAAGGCTGTCTCAAGTTCATAATGTTTTTCATGTGTCACAACTCCAGAAATGTCTCCAAGTTCGAGATGATGCAATTACACATCAAGAGATTGAGTTAAAAGAAGACTTTGACTTTTGTCGATAAGCCATGCAAGATTCTGGTAGAGAACTATAAGAGGTTAAGAAACAGAGCTATTAAGTACTGTAAACTGCAATGGGAACATCATCCTGAGCGAGAAGCAACTTGGGAGAAAGAGGATGATCTACGAGAAGCTTATCCAGAATTATTCTGGTACACATCAGCAAACTTTGGGACGAAGTTTAATTTAAGGTGGGGGAGACTATAACATCCCAGCATTTAGGAACCAACGAAGGGTATAAATAGGAATTTGTGCATTTGCATGCATTCATCTGTAAAATAGGGGTAAGTTTTTTGCCAAACAAAATCTTGGAGAGATCAGAGTTTCTTTCACTATTTGGAGATAGGTTTAACTCTTTATAGTAATTTCTATAAATTTTGACATGATCTTTAGGAATTTAAAAGATTTTGGGTGACAATTTGACTTAAAGTTTAAAATTGAATCATTTGGAAAAGATTTGAAAATTAGAATTAATTGTTTTTTTATTGTTTTCGAAAATTGTTTAGTTAATATTGTTTGAATATATAATATATAAACAATAATGAGAATTGAAAAGAATACAAAAATAATATTTATTAATAGAAAGTAAGAATCTTTGAATATATACTAAGTATATTATTTGAAAAGTAAAATATCACAAAATGAAAATAAGAACACAAATAAGAAAATTTACTTCTTATTATTTCCTTATTCAATAATAATAAAATAAATACAAATGTATAATAAGTAAGAACATGACAGGAACATTTCTCAAAGAATAGAAAGATTTATTTAATAATAGAATATTGTTACACTGATCTTTTACAAAGTGAATAAATGAAACATTACAAAGAAACTAAACAAGGAAAACCTAAACTATATATCTATTCCTAATATAATTATATTGAGCATCAAAGCTTATGTACCTGCAAAAAAAAAAAAAAAAGAGATTAGTTATTGTTAGTTTCACTCTTAGTTTTGAACAGTGAAATGCACTGTTCACTTTACCTCATTGAGTAATAAAAAGGGGAAAGTTTCAGCAATTTGAAATATATGTTCTTTTAAATCAAAGGGCTTCAGAACAACATCATAAGCCAAGTAAAGGGGCAAGTTTCACCAGATCAGGAAATAGTAAAAGGAAGGGACAATGAATCAAATTCACTTGATCTTATCCAAATTAAAGGAGCACAGTGAAGCAGCTCACATACCTAACTGCATGTAGTGTGCTATCGACCAGCTGTGTGTGTGAGAGAGAGAGGGATAAAACTACACTCGCACACAGCAAAACATGTTTTGCTCACCACTTCATAGCCATATTCCCATCTCAAGAACACACAAATAAACATCAGTAGTACTTGCCATATTTCCACCAGATCAAACAACCATTGATCACAACAATCCACCAAGAAACCATCCAAGATGGTCACCTAATGGAGGGGGTAGAATAGTTGGACAACAAGGGCACGCAGGATCCGGGAGCAGCAGCACCAGGAGGAGCAGGACAAGGTCCAGGAAAGTAGAAGCATCAAGCCAGAATGGCAGATCAAGGAGAAAATGACCAATGGTTCTAAAAGAGCGGGCAACTCTAACAACAAGTCCATAGGCTACCACAATCTACTCTAGAATAAGGGTATCTTTCAAATCCTTAGATCTATCTCCTGATCATTATACATACATATGTATTCATGCAAAGGCATAACATGTTGATCATAGACCACATAAGTTAATGTGTAGCAAGTAATGAACATCTGTTCTTACACTATATAGGCTTCAGAACAACATCATAGGCCAAATGGAATTAAAAAAGGGTAACACTATATTCAGTGGAGTTTTCCAACTCTCACAGATAAAAATCCACTCCAGAATACATATAGAAAGTATCTTAGCACTGGAATGAAATTTGTGTACCATTCAAATGAAGGTGTCATAAAGATTCATCCCAACTAAGTAATTTCTACTAAAATATTTCATAGCCAAATCCTTTCAAAGAGTTTATCAATCATTTTCCTAAATAGTAATCTAGGAATCATTTTTTTTCTCAAAATACTATCATTAGAGTTCATTCGAAACATTTGAATATATATCCAACTATAATGCTTTAGTACTGAAGCATTTCAATCATAACCAATGGATACATTTGAATCTAGATCATAGCCATAGCATCATCAATCTAGTAAGTGACAGTAAGTGAAATTCAGAAAATATTTCACTTGCCAGGAGCCACTATTCATCAACCCAAAACTCGGCATTGAAATTGATTCTACATAGCCTAGTTACAGTGGGTACTTGCATAAAGAAATTTTTATTATCTTTAATCACCACAACAAAAAAGGGGAAGAACCCTAGCACAAGGGATGAACCCTAATTAGGGATTCCTCACTACAAGCACACAGAGGGTAGCGAGAGAGATAGAGAGAGTAATAAGGGAGAGGAGGTGAACTTACCAAAGGTCCTCGCTAAGTTTAGAAGAGGAAGCAGAGTAGCCGGAATCGTAGACGAGCACGGTGGCACGGGGAGCACCCAAAGGGCACTGCAACCCGCACCAAGACGAAGTCGTGGGGGCTCCAGAGAAGGGGGTGTCACCATCTATCCACCAACGCACCAGGACAGCGCCAGGGAAGCATCGGAGAGCCGAACCACCGGCGGGATCCAAACCATAGGCATCTATAAGGAGACTGCGTGGTCAGGGGAGAGCTCGAGTGTCAAATCGAGGTAGACTAGTCGATAGAGTATGGTCGACTGCCTCATCCTGCACCACGGCAGCGTCTTGGAGGCCAGAGGCGGCCGAAATCCAACTCGGTGACGACGGTTGCTCCACATCTCTAGTGAGGAGGAAGCTCGAGTCATGCGCGAGAGACGAAAAGAGAGAGACGGGGTACTAGGCCAGCATGGACCAGCCCAGTATTACTCGGGGTTTCACTCAACTCAATGGGCTGGGTCAGGCCGAGTCAGCCCAAGGGCTAGGCCCAAGTTTTAAAGAATTTAAACCCTAAATTATTTATTGAAAGACCAAAATACCCCCCAGGACTTAATAAGCTTTAAGAAAATGAATAAAACTCCTAAAAATACTAATAATATATCAATGTCTTCATAAAAATGTAAGCTACCCATTAAAATTAATGAATTCTATTTTAATGGGAAAAATTTAGACTAATTGTTTTTATGATATAAATTCTTGTTGGAATTTTGAAAAATAAATAAAATACCTAAAAATAAATAAAACTCAATTTTATAATCCTAAATAAGTATAGTATTTTAGAAAAATACTAAATTGTATTTTAGTTTAATAAAATAAAATTCCCTAAATTGAAACACTTATTTTTAACTAGAATTTTGAGAAAATATTAATAAGAGTTAAAATTAAATTAAAACTAGTTTTAAACTCTTATATTAATGTATATTATCAAAAAAATATTATATATAATAATTACAAGAATTTTATTTTTAAGTATTAACTTTCTTTTAATAAAGAAACTTTAAGATTTTAATAATTTGGTAAACATGCAAAGAAGATAAATACTAAATGCATTTCATTAGTATGCATGTTCATTATTGCTTCTATAAATATTGTCCTCCCCGTGCAATAATGGTGTTTTGTAGAAATAGAAGCTCAAGGTCGAGTGTAAGCATCCAACTTCACTACCTGGTAGTTAGATCACAACGCAAGTTCATCACTTGATCATGTCCTTTGATGATTTTTATCAAAGTATTTGCAAATTGTGTGTTATCACCTATGTTCTAAAGAGAAGAAAGAAAGTACAATTTTCTAAAATATATAAAATGTTATTATCATCCCAAGTGATGATAAATATAAGATTGGCAATGGAACTTAGGATTCCATGTGCAGAAAAATACACCACATAGGAATTAATTACCCATTACATTAGTGATTCTAGCGCCGTATAATACGCGTTAACCATCAGATTTGGAATGGGATGGAGAAGTTAGCTAGATCTTCTTCCTTTCATATGTAGGCAAAATGACCTTAATGTAACGTTGTGTGCATCGAGCATATGGGTGGGAACCCTTAGGCCCCACAATTTTGGTGTCTAAAATATCTATGATCGACTGGAGGTATAGTCAGACCTTTATGGAGCTTGCCAGGGGCATAACTGGCTCATAGAGTCTTCAGGAAATCATTAGGGTTATAGCTTGCTCGGAAGGGGGATTAACGGAGATGTAGTCCGACCCAGAGGATCATGCAAACATATGGGGTCGCAGAGAATAGCAGTGATTGGCTTGGATCATATACTAGACCCCACATCACGGAATTGTGGACGGGAAAGTATGCCCAGTTGTGCAACAAGGATTTGAGCTCTCATGGGTAAAGTAACGCACATCTGCAGAGTGTAATAATTATGACATGTTACTCCCGGTTTTGGGAAGGAGCTATGAACATGGCAGGAAAGGAACTCCATGAATTTCTTGTAAACCTGTGAAGGCTGATGGGCATATTTTGTGATATTAAAACAACCTTTGAAGAAATGTTTACCAAAATTGCATAGTGCCAAGGACTGATAGTCTAAGGTGATAGATAGAGCATCAAACTTCCCACCTTGCATATAATGAACATCCTGGGTAACACTGTTACTCACTCTTTCCCTTTATACCCTGCTTAGACTCTAAGTAGCCACAAGACACTCCAATGTACGCTACTTAAGGATAAGAGGATGTTTACTATGAGGAACCAGTCATGTCCGGAGGAGTGGAAGGGGTGGACTACGAGATACACTATGGAGTGGAGGGAAATGAGTACGAGCAGTTGCCTAAAATTATATAGTATTTTAGATGAGTCGAGCATCACAAACTCTATATAATAAGCTGTGGAGCTCAAGTCAAGATATGAGTTTGAAACTTTGGTCTTGCGCTGAAACTTCTAAGTATGGTTTGTATGTTTGAATAACTTGAAGTACTGATCTTTTGGTATTATAAGAATAATAATGTGCGCATGTTTGTAATTTGGACCCGCAATGTTTCTGTTGTACCACTCTAAGGGATGTACTACACATGCAGTGGTATGCTTGGTCACCGCAAAGATGTGCCTTAATCGTGTTTGTCGAGTGACAAGTGTGTTGATGTATGAAACTACTTTGATAGAATTTCAATAACCTATGCTTTGTCCCTAAAAATATTTATTTGATAAAGGGTGCTTTATTCCTTAAAATATCCTCTAAAATATATTGATCATCTTTGTTGCATCATGATTTGTAGAAAAAAAGTCATTTTGATCTCTTGCCACTTACTAAGTCCACGACTACACATGTTCCATATAGGAAGGCAAACCCTAAAGTATGCCTCTTCTCATGTCGGTTATGTTTCCCATGTTTAGGAAATCTGCCTCATTGGTTCTTTTCCATTTTCTTGCACCATTGTGGAGCTTGCATGATGTGTGCAGCTGAATTTGGATTATTTTTTTGAAACGTGAATTTTGTTTAATCTTTTATTTGTTATCTATAGTTTCCACCTTATTCATATCGCTCATGGTGTAATGGTGATGGTCACTACAAGGATTGGACAATTGTACGTCTCCAAGAAAAATAAAAAGCTCATAGACACATGATTTCGTGCCTTCAAGAGAAAGAGAAACACCAGGAGGAACAGATTAGGCGCCTGAAAGAAGAAGTGGCGACATCCACTAAGCGGATAGCTCATTTGACTGCAGGATGGAATACATCAATGTCAGTTCCTCATGATGCCGCTGTTGATTTTAAAAAGTTCGTGGCTGACGACTTAGTTCCAGAGTTGCCTGATGTGGATGGCGAGGACCTGATTGTCTAGGCATACGACTAGTTCTTGGAACAGGTGGAAATACGAGCTGATAATATTTTCATCTCGGCTCTACAAGCATATGTGACCCTAACATAAATTCAAGATTCTCCACACCCATACAGTCCTAATCCTGCAAAACATGAGCAAATATGTAAACCATATTGACCGCTCTACTTTTATTTTGGAAGAGTTTGGGATCTCTTGTAAGGATTACGTTTGTTAGTACTTGAACTTGTTTTTTCTCGGTTAGTGTGTGGTTCTCACAAATCTATATATTTGATGTTGTAACATCCGAATTTCAGCAACCCTGAATTATTGTCCAAAAGGAAAAAATCAGGGGGAACAAAAACTTTTTCTGGTTACATGTGCAAATGCTTGCTTACATTTTTGCTTGTGTTCATGCAACTGATTTTGTAATAGGTAGTATACTTCTCATCTCAACCCTAGTTGACAAAAGCTATTTCACAATATAAATATCTTGGCTCATCTTTTCTATTCTCAAATGTTCTGGCATTTCAAAACCTAGGCAAAGATGACTTTGACAAAACAAAAATATTTTACTAGTTCTATTAACAAAACTATGGAGAACTAAAATATAATATCCTTATGTTTTCAAGACAGAACTCTCAACTATTCTTACCCCTAGGTTTTTCAAAACCTCTATTCAAAACCTCTTCATTCCAATCTTGGTAGAAATACTAAGAGGTACTTATCTTACTTCAAAACATAATCAATTCAAAATACCCATCCCCACCTCAAGCTAGGCTTGATGGTAACCCTAGTAGTAGTTGGATAAGTTTGATAAGATGAATTGCCTTGATAAGCTTTCTAATGAATTTTCTTGATCTGCTGATTGCATTGATTGCTTAGGAACTAGAGTGAGATAATCTAGTAGCTCATCTCTTAGGACCCAATCTATGTTTGTGATCATCAATCTCAAACCAAGCATCCAAATCTGTATCTACCCTAAGCCACTTAAGTGACCAACTCATCTCCCAATGAGTTTGGAATATAGCATCCTCTCAAAATCATCCACACTTGCACTCTAGTCTAAAACCCTAAAATCTGCCAAAATGGCCAAGTCTGGAATTCATATCTAGATTCAATCTTTGGAGCTCTACCTTTTTCAACATATGTGCATTCTGGAGAATGTACTTGAACCATCTTGTATTACATCATCAGTACTACCAAAGACCACTCTTGTCCTTGGCTAAGCCATTCAGGTTCCCACTCATCCATGATGGTTTTGTAGTCAAGATAATAATCGTTTCTGCAAATCGTATCATCTTGCCTACTTTGGCAGAAGCTCACATCTATATGCTATCTCCCCGTGACCAACTCTTTACATGGTTATTACCTACTAACCATGGCTTATCAAACCATACTTCACTTGTTTCCATTGGGACCTTGTGCATCTTAAACCCACATGGTTTATATGGCACCATGACAATCTTGTTATGGCAGCCTTATTTTCATCAAAGTTTGCCATCACTCCTAAACCACCTCAAATCCAACCAAGACCAACCCTTGATTCCATGATCATCTACATAACCTTGTATATCCATCCATCTACCCTTTGTATGAAAGTGAGCTATGAACTCACTAACCCAACCATGCTTTGGTGGCATGAAAATAACAAAACCCTAGATTCCCAAAAATCTAGTTTCTTCACATTTCACCAAAATCCTTAAAAACCCAAGTGTAAATTTATGCATAAATCAAGTTTACATCATCTACCTTGATTATGCCATTTCCCCAAATAATTTCCATAATTATTTGGATCCCCAAACTATTCAATTTCCATAGTTGGCCAAAATTCTAGAAACCCTATCTATAAAGACAAGTTTGTTTTTCTACAAACCACTTTGCCAACTCAATGCATATCTAAGTTCTATACATCATACCCTACCTTCCCATCTCAAAAATAAATATTTTTTAGATTCTTTATCATTTCTTTTTGACCTTTCTCTTAAAAGGCTGAAACAAGAAATAATTCCTTAAAAATACTTTTTCACCTCAATAAAATCCAATAAAATTCTTCAATGTGTAATATGGTATTCAGGACCATCCCACATCAAAAAAAGCCTTGGAAAGTGTAAAAATATCAAATAAGCTTCTAGAAACTTCTTCTATACTATTTGAATATTTGAGTTTAAGTGTATCTTTAATCATTACAAAAATCCCAAATAATTCGTAGGGTTATGAAATGACCCTATACACACACCAGTACCTTTTTATCACCTTGAATAATAAAACTTTTTCAACTTCCTTCACAAGCCCCACATTGATGAAGTTTGCAAAGTCACCCAAACTTGGATTCAAACCAACCCAAAATCCCTCCAAACATGCTAGACAAACTTCCACAGCACCCTACACTCCCTCCTGATCATGCTACCCTGTGGCCTGGTACTGTAGCATCATTTCCCCTCGTCATTTGTCTAAATAATAAGAAAAGGAGAGAGGGGAGAGCACAAATAGCTTGTTGGTCCAAACCAGGAGCCACCACCCCTCCCCTCCACTCTCTGGACGTGTACCATGTCCCACACACCCCTCTCCACCGCCCTACCTGCCCAATGCCTAGCCAGCACCTCTCCCCAAGCTTTCCATACACATGGTTCACCATGAACCCATCTAGCTCGGGCTAAAAGCCCCCAGGCCGCCCCAGCGCCCCCCTTCGCCCTCATTTACCCCCACTGCTCCCCACTCACCTCCCCAGAGCTCTCTCTCTCTCTCTCTCTGGTCCCCTGCTCTGCTCCTTGAGAGATAAGAAGAAGCAAAGCTCTCGGCCTCCTCCCCAACTCCAAGCGTAACCTCCTCTCCTCTGCTCCTCTCTCGTTGCATGCAGTATTTCTGACACCCCAATGCTCTAACTCATCAGATCCACCTCTCCATTTTTGCCCAGGTACGGCCTCCCCTGCATCACCGCCGAGCTCCGACGAGAACCCCTCAGTCGCGCCCGTGCAAGGTGTCTCCTGGAATGGAACCATCTCCTCCCGACCATCCACGGGACCGCTGTCGACCGCCGCGACACCCTGCACCCTCGCTGCCGCCTCCCTCTCACCCGGTAAGCCTCCCCGAGCCCCAACAACACCTCCCTAGGGTTTCCCCTTGTCGCCACCTGGCCTGAGGAGGACGACGCCTGGCAACCGTCGATCTTCGCCTAATCCTATGGCCCCTAATCCCACATACCGCTTCGGCCGCCCGCTATTGCCGACAGGCAGGCCCATCCCTGCGGCTTTGAACACAGTCTACCGTGCACACTCGCTCGAGCTTGGCCGGATTCGCCCCGCGTGGCCCATAGCAAGGCAGATCAGGCCCATGCGCCCTCTTTTCCTTTTTCCTTTTTTTCCTAGAAGTCACATATCTGTTAACTTATAGCTCAGTTTAAATAGTGTATAAAATTGAAAATAGGGTAATTTGGCTAGATCAAAATTTATAAAGGTTCCCTAAGGTTTTCTTAACCATGTAGAACTGGTCTTATCCCAAAAATAAATTTCCTTATTTACTAACAATAAATCTACTAAAAGGTGTCATTTTTCCTAAATATTTTCCCTAGTGAGTTATGCATATCCAAATAGAATGAATCTAAATTCATCTGTTAGATAAATGAATTACCCAACACATGGAATTTGTACCATGCCAAGGTGAACTATGTTTCCCAGTACTAAAAATAACAAAATCAGGCAATTCCTGCCTTTAGAAAAGTCTCTAGGTTAAACCAAAAAAGTTTTTAACCTAATTAAAACTCCCAGTAAACCTATATAACAATAAGTACCAAAACCCAGGAGACCAAGAATTTTTGAGCTATTTTTGAATTATGGTGAATTAAACATTTCTGTACATGGTTTGTTCAACAAAAAATTCACCATTTTAGTTCTGTAAATCCAAAAAAGATGATTCCAATTTCCGCAGAAAGCTAATCTATATATCTAGCATGTGTCCTTGGAATCACACCAAAAGCTCATGTAGTTTAAATATGATGAAAAAGACAAATCCCATCCAATACTGTCTTTGGGAATTTCTCACAGGCATTATGTTAATTGTTTTGAGGTGATTCCAACACCTCTTTAATCAGTACACTAAATACTACTTAATCACCCAAGGAAATAATTTTTGGAGGTCCATAATTTCTCTGGTGAATTGTTTCCTAAAACTATAGTTTTATCCACTATAAAAATCATTATAAATCAATGGTAATAGATAAAATAGTGAAACCACTTTTGTTGGATTCATTTCATCAATACCTATCTAATGGTACCATTTTTACACAATGTTACCATACAGAGCTTGGCCTTTCTCCAAAACCCCTTGTCTGGATGGTTTTGGACCCTAAATCCTAAATAGGAAATCCCCAAATGCAACTCAAGCATTCCCCTTGTATCCCCAATCAAATCCTCAATATTTACTGATCTATAAACTGGTCTTGTCAATTTCTTTCTGTATGGTTGGGTGTTGGTATGCATTCTATTGATTGTGGTGTTGTTTGCTTGCATGTTTCTTGATGACGACGATAGTTGCGATTATGGGACACCGAGAAGAAGGGAGCAACGAGATATTCTTATTATTATTGTGATTATTGATTTTCTAGTATTCTAAAGAAGTCACGAGACGTCTCGCTGGTCACAGGAAAGCCACCTTCTTGCTCATACGCCTTGTCCTATTATTTTATATATGCATGGTTTTATCTACCCGTTTATACAAATTGCATTGTTTACTATATTATGTTATGTGGGGAATGTTTGGATCCTCCAAACCATTACCCCTTAGTACCATTAGGTACAACCCAATTTTATGATACCTACCTACCCCTAGTATGATAGATGGTGTATAACACCATGCCCCCTTTGGAAACCTCGCTTTAGACGAAACAAAAGCTATGGGATGGGAAGACCCAGGAAAAAGTCTTACAAAAATGTTTTATGAGAAAACCTTGGTGAGGCTTGGCCTACCAACTGGTCTAGGAAATGAAGAAGGTTCTGTTTTACAAAAAGATGGACAAAAGATGGAGGAAAAATGTTTATGAAAACAGTCGGGCTGGCCAGTTTTTAAGCTAGCGCAATTAACCCGTGCAACCACAATACTCTGGAATGGGACGAGGCTGGGTTGGAAGTTTGTCTAACCCGGTATAGGTGACTCAAACTACTACGGGGGAGAACAAATCCCGGAGGCTAGGTTTTCTCTTGGAAAGGCCCATATGAAACATCGGTCTAGAGAAGGTAAATACCGTCTAATGGAGGCCAGACGATATTATGAACCCCTCATTGAAAGCGCACACCTGATGTCTACGCACTTCTCTTCTTGTAGATAGTTGTTGGGCCTCCAAATGCAGAGGATTGTAGAACAACATCAAGTTTCCCTTAAGTGGATCACCAAAGGTTTATCGAACTCAAGGAGGAAGTGGTCAAAGGTATCCCTCTCAAGCAACCCTGCAATCATGATACAAGAAGTCTCCTGTGTCCCCAACACACCCAATACACTTGTCAGGGTGTATAGGTGCACTAGTTTGGCAAACAGATAGTGAAATACAAGTGGTAACGGTGCCAGAAAATATCTTCTAACTTGTTGTTAACGTGGGGGAGACTAAAGGCAAACTGAAATAAAGATGTAAGCAAGCAAACATGCAACAGATCTAGTTGTGAAAGGTCTTTCAATGTTTAGAAACAAGGCCTAGGGATCATACTTTCACTAGTGAACACTCTCTCATATAAATATCCTCTCTTCATGATACTACTCTTAAGTACTCTCCGGTTGGACACTCTAATCCATGGTAGGGCTATAACAGCACTCCTCAAAGTCTGCCTTTCCCAATCTAGATAACCCCACACTGTCACCTTGAGCACTAGATGGTTCCAACAAACACCACAATTTCATAAAGACAACCAACTAAAAATATACTCATGATAAATATATATATGCAAACTAGCTTAAGTGCCACACACGGTGTGCACGCTGTCAATTTCACACACGTGGGGAAAAGCATAGATCTATTAAAGCACGATGAGTATTTATGTAGACTCTAGCCTAAGTGCCACCATGACGTGCACGATGTCACTTTCACACACATGGGGAAAGCAGAGATCTATTTAAGCACTTGAGTAGCAAGGTAGATCTACTAGATTACAAAGCTCATGACCACAACAAGATCATGCATAGAGAGAGATATGAACACATAGCTACCGGTAGAGCCCTTAGCCTCGACGAAGAAATACTCCCTCCTCATCATTGGAATCAGCAATGGTGATGGAGATGGTGGTGGATAGATGGAGATGGCTCCAGGGGCACTTCCCTATCCCGGCAGGGTGCCAGAATAGAGACTTTTTGTCCCCCGAATCTCCCCTTCGGTGGCGGCAGCACTGTGAAACTTTTCGTGGCTTTCTGGTCGAATCTTTAGGGTTTCTGAGTCGGGGGGCTTCTTATAGGCGCAGGAGGAAAGGTCGGTGGGGGTCCAGGGGGCCCCCTGTAGGCGCCACCAGGGCTAGCCCGCGCCTAGGGGGCGCAACCACCCTGGTGCCCTACTCTGTCTCTGCTTCGTGGTTCCGTGTTGCTCCGGAAAAAAATAAGATTGGCTTTTGTCCCGTCCAATTCCGAGAATATTGATTTTCTGCCTTTTCTGGAACCAAAAACAGAAGAAAATAGGCAACTGGCACTGTGGATCTTGTTAATAGGTTAGTCTAGAAAAACATATAAAAATACCTCAAAGTGTAGACAAAGCATAAGCAAATGATATAAAACAAGCATGGAGCATCAAAAATTATAGATACATTTACGACATATCAAGCATCCCCAAGCTTAACTCCTGCTCGTCCTCGAGTAGGTAAGTGATAAAAAGAATAATTTTTGAGGTGACATGCACCATCAAAATCAAGATCAAACCATTTGAAAGCATTGAAAGCTGGGATCAAAGACCTCTAAGCATGAGCATGGAAGAAGAAGTTCTAATAGAAAGACAAAGTAACTATGCACGCAACATGAAAGGTTACAAACAAAGATTCATGAATAACATGCATTGAAAAACGTTTCTTTGTTTCACATACCGAAAACATAGCATAGTGGCATTCATCTTGTCCCTCATGGAGTAGCAAAACATAACTGCATAGGACACCTTCAAAGTTCATAAGGGTGACTAGATACAAATAGTTCAAAAGCAAGCAATATCAACATTATGAATCAATCAATAAGTTTTGGGACAATGCACATAGAACTAAGAATGGCAACTATACTCTCTTAATTGGTGCCTAAGGATAGAAGGTGGAGACTCAATATAATGGTGGAAGAAAGGCCCTTCATAAAGGGAAGCAGGGATTTCAAGTTTCAAAAAGAGCTTCCAAAAATTATGGTACTTGTTAGCTTTCAGCCCTCATTGCCCCTATCATAAGCATCTTGAAGTGATTAAGGTTAAAGTGAACAAACTATGGAGTATATCCTTGACAAAGTATAAGTTGGCAATCTCAAGTCCCTTGAATACGAGGGCCACACCTCATGCTACTCAACTTCAGTCACATGTAAGTTCTTGTCATAGTAACTACATGCGTATCATAGAGAACCGCCAACGGGGCACCCCTTTCACATGGTACAGGAGCTATCCCATAATAAAAATTACATGGAAAGCAGACAATGAGCATCTCTGTGATCTTTTTATTTACTATGTGCGTAGCTTTTTATTGAGGATGCTTCATAGATAGCTCATTATGGTGATGCTGTAAGTTTCCACCATGATTAGGCATGGCTTAGGATAGTGGCCCGGGCATTTCTCTAACACAAAATACATAACTCCATGTACTTACAAGGTCCCTCTTTATTTCACACCGCTGACATCCATAGACAAAAGAGCATGATATCAACTGTGTACAAAGTATAAGTGAAATGTTGAAAACGTTCCCCATGACAGCATGGTTCTGCTAATTCCAATGTATAAGTGCAAGCATATACAACATAGATGACACAATGGTTCAAGTTTATTAGGGGAAAAGAATATAAAGTGTGCCATCAAGTTTGTGAGGGTTTTAAACACTAAGTTTTCACATAACAAAATACTTTTTAATTGGATGGTAGATGAAAACAAGAATATACTTGGAATGGTGTAACACACCATTCATAGGAATTTATAGTGGACACTTTGGAATAACTTGGTTTCTTGGGAGTTGGAAGCATGAGTATAGCTTAATCATACAAGTGAAGGCTAGCAAAAGACTGGGAGCAACCAACTATGAGAGCAATAATGGCCATAATCATGCAGAGCGACAAAACATTAGTAATCAAAGCATAGAGTGGTACTACAAGTCAAGTACTAAATGATCATAGAGGCTATGGTGACTTGTTCATAGTCATAACATGGTGTAAGCATGTGACAAGTCAACCCAAACAAAGCGTCAAAGGAGAATACCACAATACTATACTTTTGTATGCTAAAACAACGCATGATTCTTTCAAGGCACACTAAGCAATCTCAATTGTTTGGAACAAGTCACAATACATCAATAATCACTAAGCATAAGGTCAAAACAACACCTAGCATGACATGCTAAAGTCTAAGTCACAGTCAAAGCAAGATCCATCTTGTACCACTTAAGCATGAAGCTTTCTACTCTTTCCAACACCAAACAGCTTATTTGAAACAACTCATAAAGATAATAATAAATAAAGATTAGTGAGCAAGTCTCACAAATCCACAAAGAAGAATTAAAAAGTTCTAAGCTGAAAGCATAAGAAAACTAAGTCAAAAGACAGTGCTAACAAGGGAGAACACTCACAGAACAATAAGAATGAAAACTAGAGTGTTCTAGGCAATGAAAACAAAGTGTGTCTCTCTGCAAAAGAAATGTGTTGTGATATAACCAACTTACTCAAGCAAACTAAACAAACTCAAACCAAAAAACAAAACTAAGACGCTCCAAGAACAACACAACTTGTGCATGAAACAATAAAAACGAAGTGTCTAGAAAGACCTGAGATTTTTATTGATGAAGAAGGGGATGCCCTTGTACCTCTTGGATATTTCTTGGGGTGACACCGGGGTGGAATCCCCAAGCTTGAGCTTTTGTCCATTCTTCATCTCATTATATCATTCTCTCTCTACACCTGAAAATTTTCCTTCATACAAAACTTCACACAATCTTCATTAGCAACATTAGTGTTTTCAAAAGATAATAGACCCTTGGGTTTAGTTTTAGAACAGCAAAACTTTTCATTAAAAACACAAGATACTAGTCCTTCAAAAAGCTCAATTTCCCAAAAAGAACCCAAAAAATGAATCAATAAGAAGCAAATGCAAATAATGGCAGAAATCTGTCAAAACATACCAGCAGGTAAAAACTTATTTTTTAGAAGACCTTATGTTGCTAAAATAAAAAAGTGTTGAACTAACTAAAGTTATCTAACATACTAGAGGATTTATTCGTAAAATATCAGCTAAATATGACTTACAGATATTCCTCACGAATGTTTACGGTGGAGCACAAAAATTTGTTTCGGGACAGCAACTCCCCAAATCTTACTTCCCTATCATTAGAGGTTATTCTTGGCACAAAAAGCAAACAAAAAGGATAAGGAGAGGTCATTACTGAATTAATAACTTCTACGACTCAAGAAAACTTTTGGGTTATCTCCCAACAAGTACTTTGAAGGGATACGAGTAGGCTACACTAGCGCAAATCAAAAATTTCTACCGCGTAAACTAGGAGTACTGTTGTCATAGATCACGGGATTACCACTAGACGCGCAGTTGAGGAATTGATGAAGCGCGTCAAGGCAGTGCAGACGTTCCATGTCTCCTCCTTGATCTCGTCCCACGAGCAACTCCCCTTGCGCGGCTCGTCCAAGTGCCATAGATGCAGTACCTCCAAGGTATCCACACGTGCGGGGTGGAAGCGTCAGACGCCGGACTGCTAGGTCCGCGCGTGCAACACATGCATGAGGTGTGGCGGCTGGGTGGAATGGTCTGAGGTCTCCCCTTGGTCATCTCGCCCCACCCTCTCTTATATAGGCGTCCCTAGTGGGCTTCTACATTAGCAGCCTATTGGTAGCCTCAGCCTGGTCTAATTCGGATCCAATCCTCATTAGGCTTCTAGCCCCTTAAGTGTGTGACCCTATAGGTTCATATACGTGTAGACATGACACAAATACACTTATTCTGTCAATAGTTGGTAGAGGCCTCTAGCAAGACGTGCCAACTCCTAAACTCATACAAAGATCATATCAGACGAACCATCACAAGGTTTAGTACATGTCTTTCCCTTTGCCTCACGATATTTGGTCTAGCTCCAAGATGACCTCTATTTCTCGATACCGTAACTCGGAATCCCTTTACTAGGTTAACTCTTAACCTTATGTAGCATGGCCATGCATTTCTGGATCCGATCACTCGAGGGGCCCAGAGATATCTCTCGCAAGTAGAGAGGGGCAAATCCCATCTTGATTGACCATGCCTTGCAGCATGTTTCAGGAAAAACCCGAAAGCTACCTTTATAACTACCCAGTTACGGAGTAGCGTCTGATAACCCCAAAGTAGGTCGATCCACATCTCAAGTACATGCGATAATCTCAGGTCTAAGGACAAAATGTACACGATGTGTAGAGAGAGAGATGCAACTAATTGCCAGTCTCAAGTTGGGCCAGTCCAACCCCATTTTCATAACATGTGTCCACATCATTGGTTTGACATCTCCATGTCTATGACTTGCGAAACATAGTCATCAACCAATCGATGTGCTAGTCTAATATTCACGTGTGTCCTCACATGAACTCCGACTAGGACAATTATTAAATAACCATACAAGTAAAGAGTTTCACAAACAATTCACATAATTGCCAATCAATACAAGTTGCCTGATATGGATATTCAAGGAACATTACAATAACTCATGGATACATATGAAATATAATCATCTTTATGATTGCCTCTAGGGCATATTTCCTTCAGTCTCCCACTTGCACTAGAGTCAATCTAAATTGTATCTAATACCAATTGCTCTTGTGTGCGCTTCATGCGCGGGCTGCGGGAGAGGCTTACTCAAGGGATCAGCAACATTTGAGTCCGTATGTATTTTGCATATCATGACACTACCATCCTCAACGAACTCTTGAATCTGATGGTAACGCATGCGAATATGTTTGTTCTTCTAGTGCTGTCTAGGTTCCTTGGCTTGTGCAATAGCACCATTGTTGTCACAATAAACGTCCAAGGGATTGGACGCGCCCTGAACCACACCGAGAGCGATTAGGAAATTCCTAATCCAAACAACTTCCTTTACGGCCTCCAAGGCAGCAATATATTCAGCTTCTTTTGAAGAGGAGGTCACCGTATCTTGCTTGGAACCTTTCCAGCTCACAGCACCACCATTCAAGACAAACACATAACCTGATTGCGATTTCGAATCATCTGAGTCGTTAAGGTAACTCGCATCTTTGTAACCCTTTACATTGAGTTCATCCTCGCCTCCATAAACTAGGAACACATCGTTAGTCCTTTTCAAGTACTTCAGGATGTTCCTTACCGCTTTCCAGTGACCTTCACCTGGATCATCCTGGTATCTGCTCGTAACACTTAGAGCATAGGAAACATCTGGTCGAGTACATATCATTGCATACATGATGGATCTAATAGCCGAAGCATATGGAACCCTGCTCATGCGCTCACGATCATCAGTAGTCGAAGGACACTGAGTCTTGCTGAGTTTAATGCCGTGAGACATGGGCAAGAACCCCTTCTTAGCCTCTTCCATGCTGAACCGTTTCAACACTTTGTCAATGTATGTACTCTGCCTTAATCCAATTAGCCTTCTTGATCTATCTCTATAGATCTTGATGCCCAGAATATATGCCGCTTCTCCTAAGTTCTTCATCGAAAACTATTTTTCAACGAGGTCTTAACAGACTCGAGCATAGGAATGTCATTTCCAATCAGCAATATGGCATCTACATATAAGATTAGAAATACCAGGCGCTCTCCCACTTTCCTTCTTGCAAACACAAGGTTCTTGTTCGTTTTTGATGAAGCCAAACTCCTTTACAACTTCATCAAATCGAATGTTCCAACTCTGAGATGCTTGCTTACGCCCATAAATGTACTTCAGAAGTTTGCATACCTTTCCAGCATTGTTTGGATCGACAAAACCTTCGGGCTGCATCATATACACGTCCTCAGTTAGGATTCCATTTAGGAAATACGTCTTGACATCCATCTGCCATATTTCATAGTCGAAATGTGATGCAGCCCAACACTTGGCATTAACCATTGGTCCACACCATGCTACATCAACCACACCATCAAAGGTGAACTCATTCCATATATCACCCTCCTTTGGTTATCATAAGAATGTAATCCTACTTGAGACAAGTGCCCATGCTATGACCAGGCCCATGACCATGACACCGAGAGGAGATGACAAGAGGACCCAGAAACCAAGACCCCCAAGCAAGAGGCCTAGAAGAGAAGACGCAAGAAGTTGCGAACGCCAGACCAGAGTCTCCAGCCATCACACCGGAGTCTCCGGACTACACCAGAGTTTCTGGACCGTCCTCCGGTCCGGACCCAGGAACCAATCCCAGGACAGCCAGAAGCCCCCTCCAGAGACGGGTCCGGAGATTGAACAGAGTCTCTGGTCCAGACCGGAGTCTCCGGACCCAACACCGGAGTCTCCGGCCTGCTCGACGCCAAGCATGTTAAGGCCTTTTGGGCCTGGCCCATGTAACGCCCAGAACTCCCTGTTTATGTCTATATTGCCCCTAGCTCGTGGTTGGCCTATATATAAGACCCCACCCCCTCCTTGAAACCCTAGAGTTGATGATGAATGAAGGCTTGTGCCTAACCCTAGATGGTAACCCCTCTCTATAGTTAATCTATGAGTTGTACAAGGCCTTGGAGTTCGGTGTTCGTCTCCAAGTCGTCAAGACCCTCCTCAAGTGTTTGGTCTCTCCTCATCAAGGATTCTAGTAGTGCTAGGTCTCTCCCATTTGGGATTCTACTTGGTTTCTACTCTCTCCTTTGATTTGGATTCTATCATCCACTTGCCGATCTCTCCTTTGGTGATTCTACCTAACGGTCTCTCGCCGAGGATTCTATTGGATTGGTTGTTCGAGCCAACAGGAGCAAATCGAATCGGATCGTGTTTGCGACGTTTGTATCTTTACCTTGCGTTTGTGTTGCGTTCATCATGTTCATCGAGTTCCCCCACACTCCTCGCCTCAAATCCGTGAAGATCGGGCCACCCTAGGGTCAATCCTACAAGGGATCCCATATCAACTGGTATCAGCAGCTTTTGGTTGCCACAGATTTGATTTCGTTTCCCCATATCCACCATAAATTCGAAAATACCAAAAATATTAGCCCCAAATTGCTTTTGGATCGATCTCTTGATTTGGTGAGATGATTGTGGTTTTGGTCCATTAGAAACTTTTCCTTGGATTTGGTCTACCTTTGCCCTGCGTTTCCCAGCCCAATTTGGTCGAAATTTTCTGGATTTGAGGGTTAAAGGGCCAAATTTACGCTCACAAACTCGAGTTGTTCGTCGTGCTGAAGCCAGACCGGAGTCTCCGGTCATCACAACGGAGTCTCCGGACCACACCGGAGTTTCCGTCCCCAACACACCGGAGTCTCCGACCCTGAACAAAATTTTGACCCCTCTTCGTTTTTCGACTAATTTCCTTTGTGTGTTTGTGTTTCGCCTGAGTGTCTATCAACTAACAAGCTTCCGCAACGCCAACAACACCTCGTGCTCGACATTGACACCGCGGAACTCGAACCATCCCTTCACCAATGATTGCAAGTACAACATCACCACAAGGTATAACTTGCACAACCGTTGTTAACCCCCCTTCTTCCTGTGTGTGTTACCTAACCTATCGAGAGTAGCCCTCTTATGTTTGCCGAAGCATTGTGTGCTAGCTCTTGCATAGTCATGATATAGAGGCAATAACAAAATTGAATCCATAGTACAAAAAAAAAGCTTCTAAGCAAAAGAAACAAAGAAAGATACCAATAGCTAAAGAGAGTCCAAAGCTTCTAAGCAAGAGTGCGAGCAAGAGCAAGGCAAGCGTAAAAATCCGTTGCTTCTCAACCCTGTGCGAATGGGATACGGTCTCTCCTAGCGTTCGCACGACACCGAGCATTAGTCTTCGTTAGGTCCAATTTTGTTCGTTGCTCATTTTTCATAGTCGTGCTAGCCACATTAATATCCACCGTGTGTGTATAGTCGTAGGTTCTCGTCACCCTTTTTGACCTTTTCCTTTGACTTTGTTTTTGTTGGATTGTACCCACTTTTGACATTATCCTTTTCTTTTGGTTGTTCCATTTGCTATCCACCTTTCTAACCTACCACCATAGGCCTTTGTGTGTGTGTGTGTGTCTTGTGTACCCGCTATTCGCTTTGCTCTCGGCAACAACAATCTTTCCAATCGTTGACTCCGGTGAGGCAAGGTAGCAATTAGCATTCCACCAATCTCACCATATGTATCAAGTGTGTTTGTGAACCATGTCTATGTCAAGTGGATCTAGTGGAGGTAGCAATTTCAATAACCAAGATGGCTTTGCCACGCGCCACAACTTATGGGCGCAACGCCAAGAATTCAACAATCAATTTGAGCGACTTGAGCGCCGTCTTGATGATAATTTTCGAGAATTTGAGTACCGTGAGCGGCAACGTCAAGAGGAGCACCATGCTCAATTCCAAGCTCTTCACCAAGCTATTGCCAACCTTGGCAACCAACACGGTCATCGCTCAAGCTCGTCAAGTTCCTCCCGCACGCACTCCTCAAGTCGACATGGCGAGTCTTCAAGGTCACACTCCCGATGCGGCGAACCCCACCACCATAATGGGGACCAACAAGCTCGTCATCGTCGCCCTCAAGCGGTGGACCCAAATGCTCCTCAACCTCAACAACAACGACAAGAGCATGGTCCACCACCACAACAACCAATCATCGACGTGCACCAACCTCGACAGCGCCATGATGAAGCAAACCACAATGATAGGCATCGTCATCCTCCTCATAACCACCACGAGCAACGTCAACAAAATCAAGAACCGATATGGGACACAAGTGATGATGATGAGGATGCACGCCAAGCTCGACGCAATAACCGACATGCACAACACCACCACCGACACCGTCAAGATATGAACGTCAATGATGCCGACCAACGGCGAAGGAGAGACTTCGAGCATCATCAAGATCATCCACCACAACAACCTCAAGGCAATCAAGAGCCTCCTCCTCCTCCACGCCCTCCAAGTGACGCAAGTATGCAACATGAACGTCGCAATAACCACCATGAGCGTGATGATGGCAAGTTTGGGAAGCTCAAGTTCGTTATGCCCAAGTTCAAAGGATAAGAAAATGTCGATGCATACCTTGAATGGGAGCTCAAAGTAGACAAGATCTTCCAAGTCCACAACTTTTCCGAAGAGAAGAAAGTGGCAATGGCATCTCTTGAGTTTGAGGACTACGCAAATGTTTGGTGGGAAGACTACCAAAGCAATCGTGAGAAGCAAGAAGAACCACCGGTCACCACTTGGACCGAGATGAAGAATGTGATGTATGCAAGATTTGTCCCCGAGCACTATCGCCAAGACCTCTTCGACAAGCTACAAAACTTGAAGCAAGGTAAAAAGACAATTGAAGAGTTCTATAAGGAGATGGAGATGACTATGATGAGAGCCGATGTGAAGGAACTCGAGGAGCAAACAATAGCACGGTTCCTCAACGGTTTGAGCCGCCCAATACGCAAGATAGTCGATTTCCAACCTTACAAGACTCTCGTGAACCTTCTTCACCAAGAAACCAAGGCCGAGCGCCACTTGCAAAAGGAACATGCTTATGAGAAGCAAAGGGCGTACTTCGCTTCAATCAACTCGAGTAGCCCCTCCAAGCCAACAAACCAAGCAACAAGCTCCTCCAAGCAATCCAAGACACCCATGGCATCCTCCTCCAACACAACAACGGAAAGTCAAGTAGTTTTCTACAAGTGTGGATGAAAGGGCCACAAGTCTTATGAGTGCATCAACACAAGAGTCATGCTAACGGATGAGAACGGCGCAACATACTCCGTGAGCGAAGATGAATTTGAAGCTATGAACCAAGCCGCTATCACAAAAGATGCCGCAATGCAAGATAAGGACACGCTTCTTTGTGAACATGATCCAAGCCCATCACTTGTCATCGCCCAAGTCTTGACGACCAACTCCATCCCTAGAGAGGACCAATGCCTCAACATCTTCCAAACCCGATCCGAAATTGATGGCAAGTCCATAAAAGTTATCATTGATGGAGGAAGTTGTCACAACCTTGCGAGCATCGATCTTTGTGAGAAACTCAAGTTACCATACATGGAGCACCCTAAGCCCTATCATGTCAAGTGGCTTGATGACAATGGCACCATTCAAATCAAAAACAAGGTCAAAGTCTCCTTCAAGATTGGTCCATATCAAGACACCGTCGAGTGTGATGTCGTGCCTATGACCGCGTGTCACATGCTCCTTGGAAGGCCATGGAAATACCACAAGGGCGCACTACATGATGGTACATCCAACCAATACTCCTTTAGGTGGAATGACAAGACATTGGTGCTACAACCTATGACACCAAGCCAAGTTATCACTTCCAACATGACGTCGTTGCCCAAGATAAAATAAGCTAAGGACCCTTGTGAGATGAGTGGTGAGAGAGTGATCCACCAACACGTGCGTGAGTGCTACAAGCCCCAAATGAGTGGAAAAATCATGAGTTCCGCGCCGCATGCCACCTCACGTGAGAAGAGTTATTTGAGTGTACCAAATACTAATAATCCTTCATACAACTCTTTCTCCTTGTTGTCGGTTTTGCAGGATACACAACCTCACCCACCACCTACAAGGAACACGTTACAAGACCTCTAACAACATCTTGATGACAAGCTCAACTTCAAGATCTTCAACCAATTTGAACAAGGCTACGACACCAAAGATCCAACAACATACAAGCTCAACACCATGTGCACACTTCTGTCCCTATATGATGATGGAACTTCGTCGAGGACGACTCGTTTTGAAGCGGGGGGAGATGATGCAGCCCAACACTTGGCATTCACCATTAGTCCACACCATGCTACATCAACCACATCCTCAAAGGTGAACTCATTCCATATCTCACCCTCCTTTGGTTATCATATGAATGGAATCCTACTTGAGACAAGTGCCCATGCTATGACCAGGCCCATGACCATGACACCGAGAGGAGATGACAAGAGGACCCCAGAAACCAAGACCCCCAAGCAAGAGGCCTGGAAGAGAAGACGCAAGAAGTTGCGGACGCCAGACCAGAGTCTCCGGCCATCACACCGGAGTCTCCGGACTACACCGGAGTTTCCGGACCCAGGAACCAAGCCCGGGACAGCTAGAAGCCCCCTCCGGAGACGGGTCCGGAGATTGACCGGAGTCTCCGGCCTGGTTGACGCTAGGCATGTTAAGGCCTTTTGGGCCTGGCCCATGTAACGCCCAGAACTCCCTGTTTATGTCTATTTTGCCCCTAGCTCATGGCTGCCTATATATAAGCCCCCACCCCCTCCTTGAAACCCTAGAGTTGATGATGAATGAAGGCTTGTGCCTAACCCTAGATGGGAACCCCTCTCTATAGTTAATCTATGAGTTGTACAAGGCCTTGGAGTTTGGTGTTCGTCTCCAAGTCGTCAAGACCCTCCTCAAGTGTTTGGTCTCTCCTCATCAATTATTCTAGTAGTTCTAGGTCTCTCCCCTTTGGGATTCTACTTGGTTGCTACTCTCTCCTTTGATTTGGATTCTATCATCCGCTTGTCGATATCTGCTTTGGTGATTCTACCTAACGGTCTCTCGCCGAGGATTCTATTGGATTGGTTGTTCGAGCCAATAGGAACAAATCGAATTGGGTCGTGTTTGTGTGCGTTTGTATCTTTACCTTGCGTTTGTGTTGCGTTCATCGTGTTCCCCCTCACTCCCCGCCTCAAATCTATGAAGATCGGGCCACCCTAGAGTCAATCCTACAACGGATCCCATATCAAAATGTGCAGCAATGGCTAGAATTATCCGTATAGATTTAAGCATCGCTATGGGCGAGAAAGTCTCGTCGTAGTCAACTCCTTGAACTTGTCGAAAACCTTTTGCAACAAGTCGAGCTTTATGGATGTGAACATTTCCATCCATATCAATCTTCTTCTTATAGATCCATTTGCACTCGATGGCTTTAAAACCATCAGGCAGGTCAACCAAGTTCCAAACTTGATTGTCACCCATGGACTCTATCTCGGATCTCATGACGATCAGCCATTTCTCAGAGTCTGGGTCCACCATCGCTTATGTATAGATCGCAGGCTCATCATTGTCTAACAATAATAATTCCCGCGCTTCGTGGAGCCTCGCTGACCTTCGTGGTTGTGGTGCTTCTGTTGCCACGGGTTCCTAAACTTGTTCTGCTACAATAGCATCACTCGTAGAAGCATCCCCAACTGTCTCATCTTGAACTTCTTCAAGTCGCACCGACCTTCCACTTGTTCCCTTTGTGAGAAACTCTTTCTCTAGGAAAACACCGCTACGAGCGACAAACACTTTTCCCTCTTCTCGGTTGTAGAAGTAATAC
Source organism: Avena sativa (assembly GCA_916181665.1). NCBI lineage: Eukaryota > Viridiplantae > Streptophyta > Magnoliopsida > Poales > Poaceae > Avena > Avena sativa. The sequence continues at coordinate 183,045,526 of OV702281.1, forward strand.
CCTAAGGTTTCCCTCGGATATCCCACGAAAATGCACTTATCCGATTTGGGTGTTAGATTGTCCGACTGAAGCCGCTTGACAAATGCATCACAACCCCAAATCTTTAGAAAAAACAAACTGGGATTCTTTCCAGTCCACATCTCATATGGTCTCTTAACTACGGATTTAGTTGGTACCCTATTAAGTGTGAAAGCTGCCGTTTCTAGAGCGTAACCCCAGAATGACAATGGCAAATCCGACTAGCTCATCATCGATCGAACCATGTCCAACAAAGTTCGATTACGCCGTTCGGAGACCCCGTTCCTTTGAGGCGTTCCGGGCGGCGTAAGTTGTGGAACAATTCCGCAACTCTTAAGATGATCGCTAAACTCGTGACTCAAATATTCACCCCCACGATCAGATCGCAAGGCCTTTATTTTCTTGCCACATTGATTCTCTACTTCACTCTGAAACTCCTTGAACTTTTCAAAAGTTTCAGACTTATGCCTCATCAAGTACACATAACCATATCTACTGAAATCATCAGTAAAAGTAATGAAGTAGTGATATCCTCCTCTGGCTGTCGTGCTCATTGGTCCACATACATCAGTATGTATGAGTTCCAAAAAGTCTGTCGCTCTCTCGGGTAAACCCAAAAAAGGCGATTTGGTCATATTTCCAAGTAAACAAGCTTGACATGTCTCGTATGATTCAAAATCAAAGGAAGTTTGAAGACCATCACCATGGAGCTTCTTCATGCGCTTTTCACTTATATGCCCCAAATGACAATGCCATAAATAGGTAGGACTCAAATCATTAGGCCGAAGCCTTTTAGCACTAACATTGTAAACATATGCATCATCAAGATTTAAAATAAATAACCCATTCACAATGGGAGCATTAGCCATAAACATATCATTCTTAGAGATTACACAACCATTGTTTGCACTCGCGAATGAATAACCATCCCTCATCAAACATGAAGGTGATAAAATGTTTTGACCCATACTAGGAGTGTAATAACAATTATTCAACTCCATAATAAATCTTGACGGAAGGTGAAGTTGCATGACGCCCACGAACAATGTAGCAACCCTTGCTTTATTTTCGACGCGAAAATCCACTTCGCCTTTCTGCACTTCTCTAGTCCTTATTAGCCCCTGCATCGATTGCAAATATGAGCACCCGATCCGGTATCAAATACCCAAGAGTTAACATAGGAATCAGCGAGAAGAATGTCCACAACATTTACAACAAGCGTACCTGAGTGGGAAGTACTCTTACTTACACTCTTCTTCAAATAAGCCTAGTACTTGCTGCAGTTTCTTTTCCGGTGGCCATGTTCATGACAAAAGAAGCACTCAGTGTCATCTGCAGGTCCAGCCTTTTGCTTGGGTGCAGACTTAGGGATCGTATCCTTACCCTTGCCCTTCTTCTTCCAAGAAGTACCCTTTTTCTTGAAGCTAGGCTTGTTTTGCACAGCCATCACATGGCTATGCCCTGCACACTTCTTCATGTCACTTTCCGCTGTTTTAAGCATCCCACATAATTCATTAAGGCCCTTCTCCACCCCATGCATATGTTAGTTCGAAATGAACTGGCCATAGCTGGATGGAAGAGATGCCAAAATGAAGTCAGTGGCCAACACTTGGCCTAGTGGAAAACCAAGTTTTTCCAAAGTCTGACTGTAACCAACCATTTTGATCACATGGGGGCCTACAGCTGCTCCCTCTGCTAGCTTGCATTCGACAAAGGACTTGGAAACATTGTACCTCTCAGTCCTTGCCTGATCTTGGAACATGTCCTTAAGCGCGACAATCATATCATACGCTTCCTAATCCTCAAACTTCTTTTGGAGTTCAGGTTCCATGCATGCAAGCATAAGACAGCTAACCTCAAGAGAATCATCACATGCTCTCTTGTAGGCATTCTTTAGGGCAGCAGATGCATTATCACCAGGTTCATCGGGGATTGGGGTATCCAGAACCATTTCCTTTTCATCAGACCTGAGAACAATTCTCAGGTTATGGACCCAGTCCAAAAATTTTGTTCCATTTAGTTTATCTTTGTCAAGAATCGAACGCAAAGAAAAAGGTGATGTAGTGTTCGGTGCCATTGATCTACAACAGAAAACATGCAAAATACTAAGCCATGTAACCATGAAAGAGTAAAACATATTAAACAATTTAATATCATATACTCCCACTTAAATCAATATCCCTTTATTGATACTAAGTGATTCAAGATCCACAATTAACAAGTCGACTAGTGAGCTTTAGCATCACTGCTAGAAGACAAGGTAAATCGGTAAGCAACACTTGCTAATCCTATCACATATGACTCTTGTTGTTGGGTGACATCTCTGTCAAAACTAGCCGCCCAACCTTTATGTCTCAAGGTCCTTAACTGTTAAGATGACCTTGTTAAGCTCACCAACCCTTATGCGTGTAGGTATCCGATACAAACCCATCCAGCCAAGGAAAACCGCGGCACCCTAATTTCATAGGCCCACCAACGATGGTGCAAGGTTTGATTGGGAGGGCATGGTTAAACTTAAACTTTCTGAGGGATCGTTCTACTTCTATCATCTAAGCATGCATAGTAGTAAAACACATAAGAATAGCATTCACATAGATGTGACACAGTATGGCCCATTTTCTCATGGTGATCTCCATCGCCATAGAACTTGTCCACCATGATGATCTCCATCTTCATGTTCCATGTGAGCCATCTTTCAGGTGATGAGTCCTCGAAGAACTAATACAAGCTATTACTCCTAACAACTAGTAATCAAAATTACATAGTATTGTGATCATCACAAGTTGGCACGCAGGCCATTACAATAAATGACAACACATATGGCTCCAGCCGTGTTGCCCTACTCACGACACGCAGGTCATGAAAAGTTTCATACATGCATCACATACATATATGGGCCATACTGATCACATACATCCTGCAAAAACAAGTTATGCATAGAATCACATTCTACCAGATCATGTGACATCGCAGCACATAGTTACCTTAACGAGATACAAAAAGGGGCTACGATTGAGGGGGTCTAGGGGGTCTCCCGCTGCGGGGTTCGAAGGGGTAGCGCCCCTCGCGGTATCGTATTGATCGGCAAATCAAATTTACCATAAACCGACTCATGTCCCGATTCAATCAAAACTCCTTTGATAACGGTACATCGATTTTAGATCTAGGTTCCGATTCGATCAATCATATTGATCTTAGCGTGATTCAACAGGATTTATGTTTCACTATCTACCCCGATGGCGGAAACCGACCGGTAGGGGTAAGTCGTTCGACAACCTCAGAATCATGATCACGGAAATCAAGATCATAGATCAATCCTGAACCACCGCCATATAAACGATCACATCATTCATATCAATCTGCATATCACCATATGCAAACATCCCGAACCTATAACTAAACAGCATTGGCTCTGATACCACTGAAGGGATACGGGTAGGCTACACTAGCGCAAATCAAAATTTTCTACCGCGTAAACCAGGAGTACTGTTGTCATAGATCACGGGATTACCACTAGACGCGCACTTGCGGAATTGATGAAGCGCGTCGAGGCAGTGCAGACGTTCCATGTCTCCTCCTTGTTCTCGTCCCACGAGAAACTCCCCTTGCGTGGCTCTTCCAAGTGCCACAGATGCCGCACCTCCAAGCTATCCACACGTGCGGGGTGGAAGCGTCAGACGCCAGACTGCTAGGTCTGCGCCTGCAACACAGGCGTGAGGTGTCGCGGCTGGGTGGAATGGTCTGAGGTCTCCCCTTGGTCATCTCGCCCCACCCTCTCTTATATAGTCGTCCCTAGTGGGCTTCTACATTAGCAGCCCATTGGTAGCCTAAGCTTGGTCTAATTCGGATCCAATCCTCATTAGGCTTCCAGCCCCTTAAGTGTGTGACCCTATAGGTTCATATACGTGTAGACATGAAACGAATAAACTTATTCTATCAATAGTTGGTAGCGGCCTCTAGCAAGACGTGCCAACTCCTAAACGCATACAAAGATCATATCAGACGAACCATCACAAGGTTTAGTACATGTCTTTCCCTTTGCCTCACGATATTTAGTCTAGCTCCAAGCTGACCTCTCTTTCTCGATACCGTAACTCAGAATCCCTTTTCTAGGTTAACTCTTAACCTTATGTAGCACAGCCATGCATTTCTGGATTCTATCACTCGAGGGGCCCACAGATATCTCTCTCAAGTAGAGAGGGGCAAATACCATCTTGATTGACCATGCCTTGCAGCATGTTTTAGGACAAACCCGAAAGCTACCTTTATAACTACCCAGTTACGGAGTAGCGTCTGATAACCCCAAAGTAGGTCGATCCACATCTCAAGTACATGCGATAATCTCAGGTCTAAGGACAAAACGTGCACGATGTGTAGAGAGAGAGATGCAACTAATTGCCAGTCTCAAGTTGGGCCAGTCCAACCCCATTTTCATAACATGTGTCCACATCATTGGTTTGACATCTCCATGTCTATGACTTGCGAAACATAGTCATCAACCAATCGATGTGCTAGTCTAATATTCACGTGTGTCCTCACATGAACTCTGACTAGGGACAACTATTAAATAACCATACAAGTAAAGAGTTTCACAAACAATTCACATAATTGCCAATCAATACAAGTTGCCTGATATGGATATTCAAGGAACATTACAATAACTCATGGATACATATGAAATATAATCATCTCTATGATTGCCTCTAGGGAATATTTCCTTGTAGACAGTTGTTGGGCCTCCAAGTGCAGAGGTTTGTATAACAGCATCAAGTTTCCCTTAAGTGGATCACCCAAGGTTTATCGAACTCAGGGAGGAAGTGGTCAAAGGTATCCCTCTCAAGAAACCCTGCAATCAAGATACAAGAAGTCTCTTGTGTACCCAACACACCCAATACACTTGTCAGGTGTATAGGTGCACTAGTTTGGTGAAGAGATAGTGAAATACAAGTGGTAACGGTGCCAGAAAATAGCTTCTGACTTGTTATTGACGTGGGGGAGACTAAAGGCAAACTGAAATAAAGATGGAAGCAATCAAACATGCAACAGATCTAGTTGTGAATGGTGTTTCAATGTTTATAAACAAGGCCTAGGGATCATACTTTCAGTAGTGAACACTCTCTCATATAAACATCCTCTCTTCATGATACTACTCTTAACTACTCTCCGGTTGGATACTCTAATCCATGGTTGGGCTATAATGGCACTCTTCAAAGTCCGCCTTTCCAATCTAGATAACCCCACACTGACACCTTGAGCACTAGATGGTTCCAACAAACACCACAATTTCACAAAGACAACCAACTCAAAATATACCCATGATAAATATATATGTAACCAAGCTTAAGTGACACACACGGTGTGCATGCTGTCACTTTCACACACGTGGGGAAAAGCATAGATCTATTAAAGCATGATGAGTATTTATGTAGACTCTAGCATAAGTGCCACCATGGCATGCACGCTGTCACTTTCACACACATGGGGAGAGCAGAGATCTATTGAAGCACTTGAGTAGCAAGGTAGATCTACTAGATTACAAAGCTCATGACCACAATAAGATCATTCATTGAGAGATATGAACACATAGCTACCGGTAGAGCCCTTAGCCTCGAGGAAGAACTACTCCCTCCTCATCATGGGAATAAGCAACAGCGATGGAGATGGTGGTGGAGATCGATGGAGATGGCTCTGGGGGCACTTCCCTGTCCCGGCAGGGTGCCAAAACAGAGACTTTCTGTCCCCCAAATCTCCCCTTCGGTGGCAGCAGCGCTGCGGAACTTTTCGTGGCTTTCTGGTCGATTCTTTAGGGTTTTTGAGTCGGGGGCTTCTTATAGGCGCATGAGGCAAGGTCAGTGGGGGTCCAGGGGGCCCACACCCCCTATAGGCGCCACCCGGGCTGGCCAGTGCCTGGGGGTGCGGCCACCCTGGTGCCCTACTCTGTCTCTACTTCGTGGTTTCGTGTTGCTCCGGGAAAAATAGGAAGATTGGCTTTTGTCCCGTCCAATTCCCAGAATATTGATTTTCTGCCTTTTCTGGAACCAAAATAGAAGAAAACAGTTAACTAGCACTATGGCATCTTGTTAATAGGTTAGTCTAGAAAAACATATAAAAATACCTCAAAGTGTAGACAAAGCATAAGACAAATGATACAAAACAAGCATGGAGCATCAAAAATTATAGATACGTTTATGACGTATCAACACCCTGCGAGGTGCAAAACGCTCTCTGGTTGGCTTGTGACTATATAGTGCGTCCCGGTTTTGAGGGGATTAACCTCATAGGGTAGGAACTTGTACCGGAGAGGGCATCCGGAAGGTCTTGACCGGTTATTCGACCCACGATCGGTGTAGATCAGGGACGGGTAATCGGATGGTGTTGGTATAGTGTACAACCTATGCAGAGTGTAAATCTATTCGAATAGACGAGTCCTCAGTCATGGACGGTTCTGCTAGCGGCTGTACAACGGTGATGGTTTTGATTTCGAAAAGCACTTCGGAAAAAGCAATGGCCTGGAAATGTTTTGACCATGGGATGGTCAGGAAAAGGAGGAAGGAGTTTCGTCATGAGATGACCGGAAGGAAAAACAAATGGGTGACCCAATCCTAGTGTTTTCTTAAAAACTTTTCAAAATGTTTTACTAAGTTTTTCAACAAAGATATAGAGATATGCTATTTCTACAAGAGAAACTAGTTTATAGAAGAACCCCTCATGGAGCCACCCTACCACAACCATATTGCATATCCTTTATTACTGTTCTCTTAGGGTGGTTTGCGAGTACATTCAAAGTACTCATCAGCATTGTCCCTGGCTATTTACTTGGCCAGACTTTTCAGAAGCAAGAGGAAAGATGGAGATGCTGACGTCTATGCGAGCTAGGTCGTCTCCCCAATCAATTGCCTGTAGGTTAAGGCATGACATGGGCTCTGCGCTTGAAGAATTCCGCTATTGATGTTGTATCGCCATAATGGCTAAATGTAAGTACTTGTATTCGTTAATTATGGATGTTGTAATGATACTTGTCGGTTATGATCACGGCTCACTGATCATGGGAACGTGAATTACAGGCATAACGGGTATTCTAGAACCGTAAATCCGGGGGTGCCACAGGTGGACTATTATGACATAGTATATGTTGGACCCAGTTTTATGTGATGATATTTGGCAACAGGAGTCATCTTATTCTAACTTGCGGTGGTTTCTTATCTTTCAATTGTGTTTCCCTATTAGATCTGTTAATGATGATGTCAATGCTAGTAGCGAGTGCTTCATAAGCATGTATCTAGTATTAAACCAAAACTTTTAGTTGTAGATTGTGGAATTTCAGGTAAATGTTTGAACTCTAGAACTTGATGTCATTTAATAGCAGGCCTCTACCTCCTGGAATATTTTGTACCAAACAATTCATTGCATCAGACGAATACAAAACTTGATGTCTGTAGGCGGGAAACTGAGCAACACAAGGCAGGATCCTCAATCATGTGGTTGCTACTATTAATACAACGGGGTTTTTCCACTAAAAAAAGTGAGGTTCACAAAAAACATATAGCGGGGCAAAAGTTAGTTCAAAGAAGCCCTCCCTAAACCACATCGACATCTTCTCCGCCTGGCGGCTCTACCTCGACCGGACCGTCCTCGCCGATCCACCATTGGGCACCACCGCATCACCATTTTTTGGTACGTACGTCCCCAACCTCCAGCGGAATTAGCGTCCGTGGATGCTTTTGCTGCGTTGGTTCATGCTTATAAAGCAGAGGTGGATGTTGAAGCAGCACCAGCGGATACATGTGAAGCGGATGCGGAGGCTGTTTCTTATACTGCATCGAAATCTTGGGCAGTGTTGAGTGTTGCTTGGAAAGCGGTGGAGGTGCAGTAGAAATCCTCGTCGGCTTCTACTTGATCAAATTTGGCTATGTTGGCTGCCGCTGCGAAAGCGATGGCTGCGTGGTATGCTTGGAATGTGTTAGCTCGTGGTCATGCTTCTTCAGAGTCAGCGGCTGTGGCTCATCATTCATCGGCGTCGCCTCCTGCATCTTCTGAGACCTCATCGACCCCTTTGTAAGTTCTGCATTGGATGTTGTCTTCCTAACTCCCTCCCTCTTTTATGTATTCCTCTCTGGGTTTTTTTGGACGTTGTGGATATTAGTCTAAACTACTAGTAATGGGAACATAAAAAGCTATTTAATCACAAACTAGTGATCCAAATGGGACGAAACTTTCACATGATTCAAACCTAGGCATATTTGATTTACTTATTTTTTGTCAAATTTTTTGAATAGTTTTACTTTGTAGTTTAAAATGCGAGCTACTGTCACACCTTGAATCTAAGATGGAAGGTGGATCTTGGGGCACGTCGCCGTGAGACCTGGGTTCACCAATTCACTGAAGCTGTGTCCACTTTTTCTCCACTTCTTTATGATAAAACGAGAAAAATTAGGTGGGGGCCTTTGTGTCCTCCCCGGTGAACTCTGAAAAAAATGTTCTTCATTCCCTGTACCTGTTGCGACATGGTGAAGCATTTTGTGGTGCTTTCGTACTACTCTAGTTGATTCCTTGTGTTGTTTAGGTATTTTGTTGACACACTGCTTTTTAGGTAGTTTTTTGGATGCGTGCAATTTATGAAATTTTGATAATAAATTTTCCTGTCTATATGATGTATTGTGGTGTTTACTTAATTTTTTTAGGGTTATGCATCATAATTTGTGTAGTTTACTTAATTATGTTGATGCACTTGTGCTATTTACATCATCCTACCAGCTTCAGTGAAGAACATATGCAACAATCAACGACTTTTCAAGCGATGTAGTCGGTCAGATTCTTGTCAGGCTACCTCCGCACCCATCCTGCACACTGAGGGTACCAGTCGCCCAAAAACGTTGGATGGACTTCATGGGAAGCAACAATTTCAAAAGGCTAACCCTGACACACAATAGAGGAATGCCGTTACTTGGATTTTTCAACAATAGCTCTAAGGACGCTCGATTAATAAAAAATCATAATCTTGACTAATCCATCTTCCAGAAGTTGAACAGCCTAGTGGAAGTACATAAAGTCTACAAACCATATGTACTCAGATGTCGCAATGGTAGGGTGCTACTTCATTGTCCGCAAGGGTCTAACATGATAATGGACTGGGATCCAATCAGTGGAACTGAAACAGTGATACAAGAACTACCAATTTGGTGGAGACGTGAGTATGACAGTGGGAAATTCTCTGTTCGAGAAACCATGGGAAATTATCTTCACACTATTGCAGCAATTTCTGGGTTGTTTGGATGTAAACAATGGTAACCAAGCACTAGTCCAGAGGTACTCATGAAAGTTTGGAAAATGGGAGGACTGGACTAAACATGCTGAGATGTTGGCTAAGATTGACCACAGGACGGCAACTCTCATAGGGGGAATTTTGAACTGGATAACAATGAAGTCCAGATGTATAATTGCCTTTGACAACGTAACAACAAAACTGTGTTATATTGAGTGCCCACATGAGATACATGATATTTCTAGACACAATTTTGTCATCGCTAAGGGGCATAATGGAGATGTTTCCCTTGCGGTTATAAGAGACTTCACTCTGTGCATGTGGTCTACTGCAATATCATCAATAGGAAAATGGGAAGCTTGGGTTCCTCATATAAAGGTTGAGTTGCATACTCTCCTTTGACTTGAGAAATCATGGGCAAAGAATTAGTAAGGTTACTCTGCTCATTTGAGGATAGATAAATGGTGGTTATATGGGCAAAGGAGGGAGTATTCAATTTAGATCTCAGCACCATGAAGTGTAAGAAATTCAGATCTCCTAAACATTGGTGTACTTTACATACCTACTTAATGACACCCGGTTAGTGGAGTCATTCATGTGCAATCCTTGCATCTTTGTACACTTATGATTTTGCTGATCATTTCGGTCATTTCCTTGAACAACTGATGTGATTTGGAGTGCTAAATCAAAGAAACAAAAAGGATGTCCTGTGAGCAACCCAGCTGATTCAAAATGCAACATCAAGGAAATGAAAATAACACTCCGATATACAAGCAAGGCTTGTTTGGGCAAGAATGTGTTAGCCCAGGTTGTGTTAATTAGATTTGATAGTCTGATGTTTGTTTGTTTTGGTAGCTAATGGAACTGTGGAGGCAAATTTGTTTGTTCTGCAGTCACAGAGCTATAGGGGCTGTATTGTTAGAGTTGTCTATTCGTTTTGGAGGCCTATGCGTGTCTGATAAAACATTGTTTCTCTCTATATAGTACTATCTATGCGATGAAACCTTGTTTTATGTGATCTACATATACTCATGTAGCTGGTGTTTGTATTTTGATAATATGCGGTAGTATTTGTTTTGTAGCAGGATTTTTATTTGATCAGAATTAGGTCTACCATTTTGTTAGTGCTTCCTAAAAAAGAGTCTATGCCGACACTTAAACAATTAGTAGACCTTGGTTGCACACCATTTTCACATTGGCTTATGATAAACAGAACTATATTCTTGAATTGAAGCTACTTCCGATATTTATTTGTTTCTCTGACTTGGATTCTTGAAATAGAGAGAGAACGACCTATTTTTTAAATTATTCTTTGTATAATATCCAAATTCAAAATCACAATCGGCCACCAAAATCTACTTCCTACCCCATTTGAATCGGAGGCATTAGTTGATGTGACTTGCGCCTTAAATTCCTGACCAGATGGCATACAGTCTACACAACCTTTTTTCTATAAAAAACTTGGTCGGCAGCCAAATTCAAAATCATAATCGAGCGGAAAAATAACCTATCAACCCTGAAGCATTTCGCGCTAATCAAATTCAAACATTTCGAGGAAAAATCTCCCACCCAGGTAGTACCATTTTTCTATTATTACTTGGATGCTAGACAAATTCAAAATCTCAGTCAGGCGGAAAAATTTACCGCCTACTCCATCCGAATCGAAGGTCACCAAGTTTCTATGCAAAAATATGGATATGGATAATCAGTTGATGTGACACTCATCCTTAAATTCTTGGACAGATAGCGTACAATCTACTACCTTTTTTTATTAGTAGATGGACGCTAGCTAAATTCAAAATCTCAATCGAGTGGCAAAATCACACACCGACCTTGAAGCGTTTTGTGTCCTTCCGTTTCAAAAACTTTTGGCTTTAAAATTACCATTCTACCCATTGTTTAGACGCCCTATGGGCAAGCTATAGTTGGTAGCTTGGGGTCACACTCATAATTATATTTCTTTTCACCTCCATAGTCCCGATTCGCAGAGTTTTCCCGCTTGCCTTCCCAAAAATCCTAGAATCCTTTCCCACGCCCTTATCTCCACGACCACCACACGCACCGGCCGGAGGCAATTCCACGGAGGCCTGAGCCGCTTGAGTTGTGGTCTCGTGTACTATCCCGGAGCCACTTCACCGAGACCCACTCGACTAAATATAGTTCACCGAGGTTCTCTACCACTATAGTGGAGCTACGGTCTCGTTCACTATGTCGATGGTGTCATCAACCTCCCAATATCTGCTTCCTCGCCACCTAATGCTACCCAACCATACCGGAGCTGCCTCACCGGTGTCCACCAGACTTGATCTAGCTCAACGAGTTCCATGTCCACCGCTCTAGACCAGCTGCATGGGAGTCGCCATTCACTACAGTGGATCTGCCTCAGCGATGCTCATGTCCATCATGCTCAAGCTGGCATCGATCGCCCAAGATCTGCTCCCCCGCAACCGTAGCACCCTCGGTGACCTGGTCGTCACCTCCACGGTACTGACGATGTTTAGACTCCTCTCCGACTAAGGTAACCAAATCTAGCAGGTCCAAGCCTGTCATGGTGAACTGCGTTTTTGTAATCATACTAGAACATAGAGTACAAGTCACTGGGCATGCCTGTTCTTTGTGCTACATACAAGGTTGCTAGACATGATGATTCACATTCACTACTCTACAAATTTCAAGTCATGCACATGTTTGTTATTTTGTCATGCACATGTTCTTAGCTACACCGTACAACAATAATTGCCTTCTATTGTGTAGTTCTTGCAAAATGTAAAGTCATAGAAAATATTAGTGTGGATTCCCTGCTCGACAGTTACTGAATCTATATGGTTCGTCCTGAGCAAAGTTCCTACTATTAGTTCCTCCCTAGCATCATTCTGCTATCCTGTAGTACTCATTTAAACTCTTCGTACTACTTTGATTATAATTTTGTTGTTGCCATCTGGTTCTTTAAAAGCTGCAACACTAACTATTTTATTTTTCTTTGCATAGAGCTCAAAAAGGGAACACTGAACATGTTGGTTTACATAGCCTCTTCTACAGGTTCACAAACGATGCCATTGTTTCCTTATCTGGTGCTAGTTCATCCTAAGAAATGACATAGCTATCCTCTACTTTATAGTTCATTCGTGGTTTGTTTTCCTGCTCTTCAAGTTCTGGTATGATGCCATTATAATTTCTATATGGTTCGTTCTTAGGTACGATATTAACTGCATGCCATTGTGTAGATCACCGCAAATTTTGAGTCAACCAACGTCTCTTGCTTTCCCAGATATACATCCGCTTCATATATATTTGTTAAAATGACCCGGCTAGTTTATATTTGCTAAAATTATAAGAAACACTTTGTTTGATTGCTCATTTTATTATAGGGACACTTGTCTAATGCTTGTGTATCCTGTTATATAGGTTCACAAGCAACGCCATTATATTTCGTATCTGGTTCTGATTCTTCCTAAGCAATGACATAAACATCCTCTACTATACAGTTAATTTGTGGTTTGCATTCATGCTCTACAAGTTCTCGCATGATGCCATTATAATTTCTGTCTCGTCCACTATTAGCTATGACAGTAACTGCATGCCATTGTATGGTTTATTTTTTTCTTTATTCTTCTATATATAGTTGTTGAAATGACCTGGCAAGTTTATATTTTATGAAATTCTAAGCCATACACATTGTTATATTGATCGTTTCACGGTAGGAACACTTATCTAATGCTTACTTGTCCTGTTTGTTTGATGTGATGCTCAATATATTTGAAACATTGACTAGTAGTAAACTCCAGTTCATAGCTCCTATTGTGTTAGTTATATGAGTAGTTTGCTTGTTTAATTATTAACTTATTATTACTTAGTTTCAGACTGCAATTATTGCTATTTCCACCAAAAGGGGATGCAAGACATGTCTCAAGGTTGCTTTCCAATGTAGATGTCACACTCAAAAGGGAGATGCAGGTGATTGATTATGAAAGTAAATTGAGGACTGCTATCAACTCGATTATCAACTAAAATGCTGAATTTTCTTTATCTTGAGTTGATAATATGTAATAATTTTAAGTAGTTTGTAGATGATGTAATATCTAGATAAATAGCGTAGGCCATATTGACATTTAGTTGTCACCATCCACACATGGAGGTAAGTGGTACCATACATGCGCCAGCCAGGTCAATTAGGGTACATTACCAGGCTATGTCATTAGCTCGTCTTGTATTGCACTGATGATGAACAGTAAAAGATCGCCAGCCGTACTCCTTCTATGATACCAGAATGGGATCCAGAAAGGCCAAAACTGTAAAAGACCGTATAAGTAACGAGCCGACCAATAGCGTGCTCTAGTAACAGTAAAAGGCCAAAATAGTAAGAGGCCAGAACCGCAAAAAGGCCCAAATAGTAAAGGGCCAGATTGGTAATGTGCCAAAACAGTAAATGGCCAAAATAGTAACGGACCAGAATAGTAAAAGAGTTAGGATCATAAAAGGCCAAAACAAAAATGGGCCAGAACAGTAGTAGTCCAGCAAAAAGGGGCCAGGATCGTAGCAGGCTAGAATAGTAACAAGCCAGAATTGTAACAGGTAAGAATAGTAACAGGTCGAAGAACTTACCAGGCCAGACAGTAACAGTCCAGAATACGAGCAGTCCGCTTATTGGCCTAAACAGGTAATGGGCCTTCTCGAAGAAGGGCTATTAGTGGGTGGTCCATTATAGGCTGTAAGAACGGTGACAGGCCGACCACGGGCCTTAACAGTACCGAGCCGAGATTGTGTGGGATGTTAATGATCTGTACAGTATTGATCCGAGGCGAACTTATGTAGGACCAAATATTAATGGGCCCGAAAGTTTACGGGCCATAGCGGGCAACACTAGTGGGTCCATTTCAAATAGTGCAGGACGAAATAGTAAAAGGTCATCTTTCTATTGGGATCTCCTAATGGGGCGGCCCACTTAATAATTAGCATGACTTGGTTGGGCCTAGCTTCTACCATGGTTTTATTGATAGTTAACGGAGGTAACTGGCTGTTAACGGCACTTGCCACGTGGCAGTTTGCAGGACGTCAGCAGTCAACACGGCTAGCGAACAGATCTATAGTGGAACAAGTTTTCGTGGCTGAAGGGTGCTATCCGCCATGGTTGGAAAAAAACTGTGGTAGATTTTTTCGTGACGAGGCTTTTACCAAAAGGGGAATCCATCGTAGAATTCTTTTCAACCATGAAAAATGGGCCTTCAACCAGGAAAATCATCCGTTGTAAAAGGTGATTATTCTTGTAGTGAATATAAGTTGCAAAGAGGCATATTGGTCACGGCTTTGGCGATGCACTCCAGCTCCTGGTGTGCCTCCGACTAACACTGTCGACTCACTCGGTACATCTCCTCCTGTTTCTTGTTGGACTCCTCGAGCAGCTTGAAGGCCTCCATGTGTGTTGCGATATTTTCTTGCTCTTCTCGATGGAAACCTCCAGCTGGTCCTTCTTCACTAGAAGATCGTCAATTTGGCCATGCCGCATCTTCTTAGACTCCTCTAACGAGCGAAACTCCTTCTATTGCTGGTCCACCTCCAGTTCTTTAGCAATAATCATGGTTGTAGGAGGATACCCGATAGTCAGAAAGAACTTCGACAAGCCATGTAGTTTGGAAGCATTGCGGTTAGAGTCAGGAAGCTTATGCCCTCATGCATGTGCCTTCATTGCCATCTCCGAAAAAGATTTTTGGGGAGGGAAAGAAGATAGAAATGAGAATAAGCTACACAAAACTCTACTTCCAGTTATCAAGTAATCGTACCTCCATAGAAGCATTTAGCCACCGGGCCTCTCCAAGCCCCAGCTCACGAACCTCCACCAGGCACTTCGCCTGGCGAAGGGAAATAGGTGCTTTGCTCGACAGCTCGGAAAGAGCAGAGTGTCAAGAGCCGGAGGTGTCTTGTCAACACCCGGATTTTTAATCCCAGATGCCTGTTATGCCATACATCGCAATCCCAAGATTACCATTTTTGTGAGACATAACAAATTGGTACCATAGTTCATCATCCATTACAAACCATAATAAAAAGTCTTACAAATAAAGGATCTCATGATCTAGTCTTAATACAATCAACGCAGCGGAATAATATAATAACGGTAGAATGGGCGAAGCTCCATCTGCAGGGTCACATGCAATGCTGACGATGGGAGATGATCCTAGTTGTCGTAGACTTCGTGTTTTCCATCGTCCTGGTAGTCCTCCTCATAGTCTAGCCATAGGAATAGCCAGGGACAAAGCCATGAGTACTCTTGAAGTACTCGCAAACTATCACTAAAAGGTAAAGAGATTTCAAGTAGGAATCCAAGCTCTAGGTTGTTTTGCAAAAAGCCAGGTTTATCCCTAGCTAAGTTCAGAAGTATAGAAATCTAGTTTAATGTTTTATAACACCTAAGTGGGAACTTAGTTTTCATGTTCACAACCCTGTTATGGTCAAGTCAAAGTCATGATTCATTTCACAAGTCATTTTGAAAACATCTGACGACGAAACAGTATGGCCACTCCAACTGTCCACATCCGCGGACGCGGATATTCGAATAGTTTGACACTCTGCAAAGGTGGTACACTTTGACCACAACATTCGATACATCCGTCAGGAACAATCCTGAATCACCATACTCAGTATGCGGATAATCAATCCTAACCTTTCAATTACACACCCTAGTATAGGCACCTCCCCTATGATTTTGTCCTCCCAACCATGAACATCTGTCATCTTGGGAACTGCACAGGTGGAAAATCATCACGAGGTAGCCTCATCTCAAACCTCTTCCTCAAGTGAACCCATACTAAGATAGATAAACTTCCAGTAAATCCCTACGGAAATTCGGGTATTGTGGTTGTACGGTAAAATTGGAATGGTATCACATCTGAACACAACCATCAGTTTTTAAAAAGGGGTAAGGCTCATGCCTCAACATTTTCATCATCAAATCATCTCGTGTTCAATAACACTTGTCAAAACATTTCAGTAGAATGAATCATCATTCTAAGGTTTTCATAATCCTTTTCACCAAGTATTCCCAGCTAAAGTGATCAAGTTTTATGCTTAGCACTAGCCACTAAAGTTGGGGGTAAGCACTAATGAGGGTGATAATCAGTGTGACTTATCTAAGTCGAAACTCATGCCTCAGGATGACATCTAGTTCTAACTAACTTAGGCCAAGTTTTATGCTCTTTATGCTACCTCTAATATCTTTCCAAAAATTCACATGTCACAAAGTAAAGGCAAATAATGAATTAAAACTGGGAATTGGAATAATAAAGGGGTATAACCAAGGCATGCCTAATGCATTGCATACGTTATCTAGCTTGCCAAGTTGCAACTGTTATCTTGCTAGGATGGCTTGCCTTGAGTAGTGCAGTGGTTGAAGTTCTCCTCTACTTCCTCTTCGTAGTAGTCTCCTTCCTCTTCGTATCCTTGGTCGTTACTAGTGTCTATAAATCAATTCGAGGTACACAATCACCAAACAATACTTAACTACTTCTATTTGTCACACAAAGGTTCATTATAGATGATCTAGCATCATCACAATCATCACACGGATTAAAGGCTTAGTCTTATTTATTTTATTTTAGAAAAGTAATTTCTACTCATTGAAAACTACTTAAGATTTAATATTCTCTAAATAAAACATGTGATCATGTTGACACATGTCATCACCACATATTCTAATACTTGGTAATGTGATTTAAAGTGGTGTCACAATTTAATAAAGTTTAACATTAATAATTTCATTAATTAAAGTGACTAGAAATGCCTATGGAGCATTCTTTTATTACTTGTCCATTATTACTGCAAGTAAGCCAAGATATTTTTATATATTCAGAAAGGTCTTATCAAATGTGATTTTTGAGAGTTGGAATCAACTCAAAAGCATTTATGGTTGAATTTTGAAAAATGTTTGAATTTAGAAAAGTCTCTGCCTTGTTATTTTTAATATAGGTGATCTATAATTTCAAATGATTTTAATCCAACGGTCTTGGATTATCAATTTCAATACCTTTCTAAAAAAATTGGTTTCATGCAATTTGGTGCAGTGAATATCTCTGAATTGATGTTTGAATCCACAGACAGAACTAGGTTTGAAACTAAAATGAAAAATATAAATTTAAACTAATTGGGTCACGCGGGAGATCTAGATGGGTCGGCCCATCGCGCACAATGCGTGCGTGGGATGGTTTAAGTGGTGTCCTCAATCATCAGTGAGACAGGGGGTGGCGAAGGGGTATGGGCTGATTACGACCGTAGGATTAGATGCAATATCAACGGCTCACGGCCATCGTCCTCATCTGAACAGGACACGACAGGAATGAACCCTAGCACGGCCAGTGAGGGTCTGGGAAGGCTCATCGGGGCTCCTGCGAGGATCGGCGATGGGGGAAAATGAGGTTGTCGACGATGGCGGTTCTCCTGGTATTAGCGGCGTCTCCTGGGGTGGCCGCAATCGATGCCGCCCTTCTCCTCCAGCAGTGGCGGTCTCCGATGAAATTTCGGCGGCCCGGTGCTAGCCTTGCTCCGAGGAAGAAGTGGGGTGGTTCGGAGATAGAGGGGAATGAGATGATGTGGAGAATTGGAGCTGGGGAGGCCTCCTTTTATAGGCGAGCGGGAGAGGCCGAGCGACATGGGCAGAGCTTATCAGGGTCGGTGTTACAGCGTGCTACTGGCATGGCGTGGGGGCTAGGACGGTGCGCGGTCTCCTGGATGTGCTCAACGACTTGATGGTGCGACAAGGGGCGGTGTGGTTTTGGTCGGGAATGTGTGGTACTCTGCGTGGTACCGACGGCGAACTTCACAGCGTGCGGCGGCTACGGGGCATGGTCGAGGAAACGGGCATGACTGGTGGTCTCCTGGGACGGTGGTGATCGTGTAGACGGGCGGCAAGAGCTCTAGGTGGTCGGATTGAGTGGGAACGGCGCGTGAACTATGGTGCACGTCGGCATGGCAGGGACGAACTGGGTGCGGGGCGTTCTCTATGGTCCACGGCTTGGCCGTGCTCGAGGGCTGGACAGGGGGTGGCGGTGGACGGTGGCCGGTGGCCTGCCTCCTGGACATGGTGGCTAGGCGTGGTGAACGCTCCTGCTAGCTTGCCATGGTTAGCTGGCAAGGGGGTGCTCGGGATGGCTCAATACGGGTGCAAGGGTAGGGTTCTAGCTGGTTTAATGCAATGGTTGTCACTAGGGAGACAAGGGTGATCAAATGGAGATAATGGCTTGAATAATCACTACTCAAAACAGTGAAAGTTTTGCCAATTTGATTTGTGTCTGCCAAGTGTTTGTTGAAATGGCCGAAGAAAATTATATTTGAATTTTTGGATGAAATTTCGTGGGTGCATTAGTCACATACTTGGTAGTCTCTGGTTGTTTGGATTTGTCAAGGTGAACTGGTTTGGTTGGGTTTTCAGAAATGGTGATCTTACCATATGAACAAGATTCAATTTTGAATTGTCCTTGGCATAGATTTGCAAAATGTTTCTGTGGGTTTGCATGGTGGGCTTGGGTTCACTTTTACTTGGTATATAAAGGGGTGAAAATAATTTGATTTGTTTCTGATAGAAATCTTGGACTAGAAACACTCAAAGTGGTCTAGTGGTTAACTTTGGTAAAATTAACCATTAGCTCATATTGTTTATATTTGAATTTATATTGATTTGATTCTACTTGTAAATGATTTAGATGATGTTGTTTTCATCTTTAAGCCATTCCTTAGCATTCATAGCAATCAAACAAGTCATGGCAAGCATTCATGCATTCATCACATACACACATGCATTCATATTGATTTTAATTAACAAAAGTTTTTGTTAACCCTAAACTTGGGTGATTAAACTTGATAACCTTGCTTAATATTTTTGGGATGTTACAAACCTTCCCTTCTTAAACAAAATCTCGTCCCAAGATTTTAGAAATGAGAAAACTAGGATTTAAAAAGATCTGGAAACACCGTCCTAATGTAGTCTTCTCGCTCCCAGGTATCTTCTTCTTCAGTGTGGTTACTCTACTGGATCTTGAGAAACTTGATACTCCGGGTCCTGGTGGTTTTGAAGGCTTATTCCAAAATACGAATGGTTACTTCGTGATATGTCAGGTCATTGTTGATCTCTATGGTTTTGTGATCAATATTATTGAAAAAATAGGTCTTCTCCGGGACTTCTAGGCATTTGCAAAGTAACAAGATATGAAACACATTATGCACGGCTGACATCTCCTCTGGCGGTTCCAGTTGATACTATACTTCTCCTCGGTGATTCAAAATCTTTAAAGGTCTGATATATCTGGGGGCTAACTTTCCTTTGAGTTGGAAACATTGCATTCCCTTCAAGGGTGATACTTTGAGATACACAAAATATCCGATATTGAAGGCTAGGTCTCAATGTCTCTTGTTGGCATAACTCTTCTGTCTGGTTTGGGCGGTCTTAAGGTGCTCATGGATCTTGTGAACTTTCTCTTTGGCTTCTCGTAGGATGTCAGGTCCAAAAATCCGACTCTCTCCTACTTCCGACCAATTCAAAGGGGTACGACACTTCCTTCCATAAATGAATTCAAATGGGGCCATTTGCAAACTGGCTTGATAATTGTTTTGTTTGAAATTTCTGCAAACGGCAGACAGTCTTCCCATTTTGATCCATATTCTAACAGACTCTATACTCGTCATCCTCCTTATCCCATTTGGCCTCCGCGCTTCTGTATCCACCAGATCCGAGATGGTGGTGACCTATATTTATCGCCTGCAGCACCTTTCCCCGATTACTCGATGCCTGGGCTCTTTCGGATTCGCACCTCTCCTTGAACTCCCGATACTGATCTTCGGTGATCTGCGGGTCAATCTTCTGGATCTCCTCGAGGATTTTGCCTTCTTTATAGATCTTCTTCTTTATCCAGGTTCTCCAGCTGGCCAGGGTGGTGCTCATCTTTGTGAGGGCGGATTTGTTTACTCCATTCCATGATAATTTGTGTTCCGATACTCAGCGGGGAACTTGTATCTTGTGTGCAGCTTCTTGAAGAGGAGTGTGCGCAAGTGGCCATTATCTTTATGCCGAAGATTCTCAGTGTTGATCGAGATGGTTGTACGGGTGATCGCCGCCACTTGCCCACCGTACCCTCTGACGACAAGGTCGGGCACCAAAGGAACCCCTGTTGGGCTCACTTCGGTAATTTCCTCTCTGACGGTGCCGACCGTGTTCGGGCGTCGTTCCTTCTACTTCTTCTTCTTCTTAGGAGGATTTATACCACTCCTTGTACCGTGGTTTCATCATCCGCTGTTCCTTCGTCTTCTTCCTCCGCGTCTTCCATCTCATCGTCCTCGCTCTCCGAAGGATGGTATTCTTCATCGTCTTCTAGCCGCTGGGCCGCCTCCTAGAAAGTCAATTGTTTATTCGGAGGTATGACTTCTCCTTCAGCGCTGATGCGCTTAGAACAGCCAGCCTTGGCGTTGTCACACATCTTTGCACTAATAAAAAAAATTGGTTAGTAATAAAGTGCACGGAAAAAATCGGCATGACCTTTGCTAATTTTCTTAAACTAGGAGTGCCCGATTTCTGCCGAAATGGAAGTTAATCAACATTCCGGCAAAAATCGGGACTCATTTCATACAAGAACCTACATACACGACATAATAAAGTGCTTCATACAAGAACAAGCACAATTTCAAGTGCTACAACAATAACAAAAATTAGAATACACCATAACCAAGTGCTTCGGACAGCAAGAAAGTGATGACAGCAAACAAACCACATATTATAGCACCTGTCATGATGACAGCAAGCAAATACATGCAGATTATAGCACCTGTCATCCTAGCAAGCAAGCAAATACAACATGTAGATTATATGACAGCAAGAAAATACAACAAGCAAATACATAGCAGCACACAAGTTTATGAGTGTTTTTCATAACTGAGGATGAAAAACAATCCAATCTTTCCCAACCATTTTGCCTACTATAGTATTTTTTTGAAGAAACTAAACTTAAATGAAGGTGACTCATCCGAGCCATATTTAGATCAAGGTTATATATGAAGGAGACACATTTTCTCAGGATTTCTTTTTAAGGAACTGAACTAAATTAAAGAACAAGAATGAGTCAGCAAGCTGTGAAACTCTTCTAACTCTGCTGGCCAATGGTCATCACAAACGTTTGTAGCATTAGGGAAGGCACACCATTAAAGGTCAAGAAGAAACCTAAATTTTTGATGGGATTTTTATTTAAGAAACTAAAATTAACTAAAAAAGTAATATGATTCAGCAAAGCTGTGAGACTCTTTGTAAATCTGGTGGCCAACAGGCACAGCGGAACGAGAATCCCAGAATATTTGGAGCATCAGGGAAATTATTACACCATTAACCATATAAGACTGACCCAATTGGATGGTGTGGGTAATGACTAATTTGTCCAATACATAACCAGCAACCTTTTCTTTACCATTATGTATATGCGCAACTACGTAAAAAAGCGTCAAATGTCGAATGCCAATTATACAGGTTACGTTTGTGGGCAAACCAAACATAGTGCAGGTCTTTTACCTATACTCTTAACTTAAACTCACTGTCAACTGCTAACCTCACTGAATTTGCTAACACTACCCTACTGCAGCCTAAACACTAACCTACTGCTAACTAACCTACTGCTACTGCTAACTAACCTACAAGAAAACCTACTGCAGCCTAAACACTAACCTACTGCTAACTAACCTACTGCTAACACTAACCTACTGCGGCCTAAACAAATCAAGCTAATAATGAATCTAACAAATCAAGCTAACAATGAATCAAGCCTAAACCTACAAGCTAGGGTTGCAGTCGATGCGCTCTAGTACCACCACCGAGAAGTGGAGAGGGGAGAGAGGGAGAGAGGGGAGAAGGCGACGCTCACCTCTAAGACGAGGACGACGACGAGCACACGGGCGATAGCGGCGGGCGGACAACGACGCTCCTCCACGGTCTCCTCCTCCTTGGACGCTCCTCCACGGTCTCCTCCTCCTCCGAGATCCTCAGACGCGTGGCGGCCTCCTCGTCCTCCTGGCGAGGCGGATGGAGAGGCGGGGCTGGCCTCCTCCTCCTCCTGGCGAGGCTCGCGAGGTTGTAGGCTGGAGAGGAGAGGCGGCGGCACGTCGATGGGAGAGCTGAGGCTCGATCTGTCTGACGATGGGGAGGATAGGGACGACGTGGCGCAGTTGACTAGTCCTACCCAGTTAGGCATAGTGCATCCTCGCCAAGTGCGCTACGGGTAACCGTAGCGCACTTGGCCAGGGTGTGCTACGCCTAACTGGGTAGGACTAGTCACATCAGAGGGCGGCCTCCCCTCTAGTTAACACTAGCACTGCCCTATCCCTGGTTCCGCCCACTGCTCTATTCTAAACCTATGAGAACCCAGGTTCGAATCCTGGTGCCCACCTTTTTGTTTTATTTTAAAAATATCTTTAAATGTTCCAAAAAATTCCCAAAAGTGGTGATATATGCCATAAACATTTTGTTTTTTAAATACTTTTAAAATTTCCAAAAATGCCAAAAGTGATAATATATGTCATATAAGTGGTACAAATATGATTCAAAGTATAAGTAAACTAAATAATAATTTGTCCATGAATATTACAATCTTTTTTTACCACGTGTTTTACAAATTTTTTTGAGCTAGCGTTTTACAATCTTTTTTCCCTTCTTTGTCGCGGTTGAATAATTTAGCCCTGGCACTTTAATGTTTCTTCTTTTGAACGGGCTACCTTTTTTGGGTAGGGTTGTCCTTTTTCTTCTTGGGATGTATGTTTCTACATCGTAGTCGTCGTCAACTTCAATCTTTGGATCGCCGTACTGGTCGAAGTCTTGATCGTTGGCGACTCCATCCATTCCGATGATGTTTCTTTTTCCTCTCCTCACGAAAACACGGCTAGGCTTTGTCGGGTTGGTAATGAAAAAAAATTGGTCCACTTTTCTAGCTAGTACCCATGGTTGATTTTTCGCGGCCACGTTCGCACCGGCGGCCTTAGATTTGGCTGCTTCGGGTATAACCATGGTTGTGAAATACCGGTCTTCTCTTTCGACGCGCTTTGCCCATCTGACATGGAACATCGGCGCCTTTTGTCCATAGTAGTCGAGCTCCCAGATATCATCGATCCTTCCGTAGAATCTTTCCTTCACGTTGTCATTGGTGTAGAATTCCGATGTTACGCCTGAGTTCTGATAATCACACTTGTTGTCCTTTTCCTCCGGGTAGAATATATAGCCGTTGATATCATACGCCTGATAGGTCACCAGGTTTTGCATGGGTCCCTACGACAAGGTGAATATGATATTTTTCATGTCAGAAGAATGCGCTCACGGGGAATTATCAAGGAGCGTCTTCCTAAACCAACGCGTGAAATCTGATTTGTGCTCTTTGATTATTTCTCCATGCATCCTCTGTATGCCCCGGTCACTATACTTCTTCTCGATTAACCTTTTGTGCTTCTGTACCCAAGGATCGACCAGTTCTAAATGCTATAGCGCGACGAGTTTTGCTCGATCAAAGTTTACGCTTTGACAATCGAAGTCTGCATGCAGTACGCGACGACCCACTCGGTGACTAGATCCGTCGAGCTTGCCAAGGTGCCTGTTGACGGGAAGACCAACAGAGTTCTTGATGTCTAGATAATTCGTGCAGAAAGAGATGCACACTTCGGTCAAAAAGCCCTTGGCTATGCTTCCATCTGGACGGGACCTGTTGCGAACGTATCCTTTGATGTGTCCATTCATCCTTTCGAATGCCATCATGCTACGGAGGAACATCGGCCCGAGTTGGACGATGTACTCCACAACATGGACCAGCAGATGCACCATAATGTCGAAGAATGTGGGCGGGAAGTAGACCTCAATCTCGCATAGTATTACCATGATCTCCTCCTATAGCCTCCCGAGCTGATTCACGCCAATCGACTTTCTAGAGATGACGTCGAAAAACTTGCAGAGGCCAAACAACGTTTCACGGACGTGCTCATCCATTATCCCTCTTAGTGCAACCGGAAGTACCTACGTCATAAGCACGACACAGTCATGAAACTTCATGCCACTAAACCTCTGCTTCGCCTCCTCTAGGTATTTGCTTATCTTGCCCGTGTAGCTGTAAGGAAATTTAACTCCTAGAAGGCACTTGAAAAACTATTTGATCTCATCCTGTCTTAGAGTGAAGCAAGAAGGAGGGCGGTAATATTCGTTCTTCTTGAAATTTTTATCCTTCCGATGACCTTGTGTCGCCTCCGACTCCTGATCATCGTCATCTTCCTGATCATCAGGAGTAGTGCATCCTCTGTGAAGCTCCTTCCGGATGCCCATGAATATCAGGTCGTGCCTTGCTTTCGGACCATATTTCGTCCTATCTGGCATGTTGATTATGGTGGCGACCAGACTCTCACACACGTTTTTTGTGATATGCATGATGTCAAGGCTATGAGGCGTGCGGAGAAACTTCCAGTATGGCAACTCCCAGAAAACAGACCTTGTTTTCCATACCTTCAGCAGCGGCTTGTCTTGCTGCCTCTTTCACTTCTTTCCAGGCTTAGGACAATCTGTCCAGTTTTTTAGCAATTCTTCCACTTCTTTGTTGCTCTTCCGCTCTGGGATTCCTTGGGTCTCGTATTTGCCATCAAACAGATCTCCATGTTTTCTCCATGGATCATTCTTGCCGAGCCACCTCCGGTGCGCCATGAACACGGTTTTCGAAGACCCTGCATCTTTCTCTAGTTCGAGATAGCTTGTTTTATCCGTGCACCTAACGCATGTGGAGAATCCTTGGATAACCTGCCCCGAGATATACCCGCAACCTGGATAGTCTTGCACCGTAGTGACCAACGCGGCTCTCATAGTGAAATAATCTTGTGCGACGTCGTCGTAAGTATTGGCTCCAGATTCCCATAACGTGGCTAGCTCCTCTTTCAACAGCCCGAGATATAGATTGATGTTGGTACCAGGTTGTTTTGGCCCTTGAATTAGCATACTCAGGGAGGGGGTTGTACCAGCCCGAGATAATTCTTCTTCATGCACAGCCATGGAGGGGGTTGTAGATCCATACAAAAATGGGCCAAGTGTTGTGGGTGCTGCTCTGGCTACCGAACGGATTGAGTCCATCGGTGCTCGCACCAAGCTTGATGTTCCTCGAATCTCCACCGAATTCTGGGAATTCGAGGTCCATTGTTTTCCACTGGCTAGCAGCTGAAGGGTGCGTTAGCAGCTCGTCCTTTTCGGGGTCATTATCATCTCCTGGCTTCTTCCTATCCGCATGCCATCGCATGAGCTTCGCTTCCTTAGGGTCCGCGAAATAGCGCTGCAGACGAGGAGTGATAGGAAAGTACCATACCACTTTTCGAGGAGCTTTCTTCCCTTTCTTGTATCAACTCATGCCGCACACCGGACATGTGGTTTTCTCCTCATACTCGCCCTGATAAATGATGCAATCGTTGATGCATACGTGGTATCTAACGTGCGGTAGATCGAGAGGACAAACGATTTTCTTGGCGTCCTCGATACTTGTTGGACACGTGTTCCCCTCCTAGAGACGATCGTTCCAGAATGCCATCATATCATCAAAGCTTGCGTCGCTCAATTTGTGTTTTTCCTTCATCTCCATAGCCATGAGCGTTACATTCAACCGGGTATCATCGGGCCTGCATCCTTCATACAATGGAGTAACCGCGTCTTTCTCAAGTTGCGCAAGCTTGGCTTTCTCTCTAGCAGCAGCCCTGGCGTTACTCGTCTGCTTGAGAAGCTTCTCTTTCACATAAGGGTCCCGCACCCAGCCTGACGTTGTTCCACCGTCGTCTCCTCCTCCGGCATCTAGATCATCATCATCCCGGTCTGCTTCCGCACCTTCACCATCTCCAGGAGACTCTTCATCATCTCACCCATCCTCGCCGTGATGATCATCTTCATGTTGCCCACCTTCACCATCTCCATCGTCTTCGTCATCGCTTATCCAATGAGTGTATCCATCCATGAAACCATGGCAGAGCAGATTCCCAGAATCTGGGTCGATCAACCAGTTGAGTTTGCATATTCTGCACAGACATCTTATCTCCATCTTGTTATTTCGTATCATGTTGGCCGTCGCACATTTCAAAAATCTAGCCACAATGTCTTCGCTCATTATGAGGACCATTTTTGCCTGTGCGGTGTACACGGTACAATTAGAAGTTTATTAGAACCACAAAATCAATCCATGCATGCAATGGTCGATAGAAAATTTCGGCAGGACCTATCCTAAAATAAGGATCTTTGCGAAATGCCAAATTCTTGCCAAAATGTAAATGAATCAACATTTTGGCAAAAAAATGGCAACTCATTCACACACAAACACAAGAGAGATACCGATCCATACACATGAACATATCATCCTCTCCATAGACACATGCATGAGCATCGATGCTCTCCATATACACACATGCATGAGCATCGATCCTCTCCATATACACACACATGAGCATCGATCCTCTCCATATACACATGAGCATCGATCCTCTACATACATATGAGCATATCATCCATATACACATGAACACATCCTTACATGTACAACTTACCGAGATGAGAGACCGATCGAGAATATGGAAAGGAGAGGTGCGCGCGAGATCGACCGAGAGGATGGAATGTTCGAAAGGAGATCTTCCTCTATTATTTATGTAACATCCAAGGAAAGTTCTACATTCTAAAAATGGTGAATGAGTGGAGAAATTGAGCTGGGGAGGAGAAGGATCCCGACTAGATCTAAGGAGGAAGAAGGAGGGGAAAGTGAAGTGTGGGTGGTGGATAGTCAAATCTGCATAAAGTGGAGCTGCCAAAAACATGGTCGACACATCCGTGGCGCACATGGCCCCAGTGCGCCACAGGCATTAATAACAACCGTGGCGCACATGCCAGGAGTGCGCCACAGATGTGTTTGCCCATTTACGGAGCAAAGGGGGCTTAACTTGGGCGTAGCGCACTTGCCTCATGTGCGCTACGGCTATCCCTAACAACCGTAGCGCACTTACCCCATGTGCGCTACGGGTATGTGGCATGAGGCCAGCAGGCCCCTGGCCCACACATATCTGTGGCGCACTAAGACAACGTGCGCCACGGTTGTTCTAGTTACTAGTAGGGCACTGCCCACTGGTGAGCCACGCCTGTTTTACCCATGGGGCACTTCAACCACGTGAGCCACAGATGTATGGATTACCTATAGCCCTTTTCCTAGTAGTGCAACTTGGACGACTTGGAGCATAGTTCTCGATCATAGACAACTATAACTAATGTTTACTGTTACAATATGACTTGTATCCGATATGACTAGTAAGTTGGATAACCACCATGGAATGAATGGATAAAACTGCCAACCGTGTGAGTTTCGTTGGCATGACTTCCTTGTTTGGTCTCGAGGGGGAAATACCAGGATGGGAATGTTTGGTGGTAGTATCAGGTTGGATCCGAATAGGTCTTTCTCATCTCTTTCTGATAGTCGCCCGTTGCCTCGAGTCTCTATAGGTTGTTTAGTGCATGTTGCGCTGCCTCTTCAGTCCACCATACCTATGTAGGCGAGAGCCGGCAAATTCTAAGACCCGCCGTGTACTGGCCTCAGTACTGATCGCTCTCTTTTTCATTTGCCCCTTGTCGGCACCCCTTTTGTTGAAGCAGGTTTTGAAATCGACGTTGTTAGTAGGGTTACCCTTCTGGCTTGGCCTGGGAAGGGTTATGGACGCCATTGGTTATTCTTCAGGGCTCTTAGCTCAATTTGCATCTTATCCGTACTTGGATGTGTATTGTTTTGAAGGTGATTTGGATCTTTATACCATATATCTGTATTCTTGACTCTTGGAGTCATTGTTGTATATTGATGACCCACAAGTATAGGGGATCGCAACAGTCTTCGCGGGTAGTATTACCCAATTTATTGATTCGACACAAGGGGAGCCAAAGAATACTTGCAAGCCTTAACAACTGAGTTGTCAGTTCAGCTGCACCTAGAAATAGTTCTGGCTCACAGAAGTTTATCAGTAGAAACAGTTTGTAGTAGCAACAGCAAAGCAATAGCAACAGTGAAATAGAAGCAATAGTAAAAGTAACGGTAATAGTAGGATTCGAGTGCGGTAGGCATAGGGATGGATGGACAAGTATAAACATGTAACTTCAAGATCTAGGGCATTGCAGATAAATAATAACAAGCATCCAAGTACTAAACAATCCTAGGCATCTGCTCCAAATATAGTCATATGTGCTCGCAATGAGAACTTGCACAACATCTTCTGTCCAGCCAGCCCATGGCAGCGGGGCCTCTAGGGAACTACTGGCAATTAAGGTGCTCCTTTTTATAGAGCACCGGAGCAAAGCATTAACACTCCATGAACACATGTGATCCTCACACCACAACCATCCCCTCCGGTCAATTATTATCACTTTGGGGCCTTTCGATCCGGACAATGATATGTGTACACAACTTGTAGATAAGATCATAAACAATACTATTATAATGGTTCAATAATAAGTTCAGATTTGAGATCATGGCACTCGGGCCCTAGTGACAAGCATTAAGCACAACAAGTTGCAACAAAGTCAAATAGCACTAATAGAGATACTAGGCACTATGCCCCTAACAGATCTTATTCGATTACATGATAGAACTCATCCAATCCCTACCATCCCCAAGCCTACAACGGGGGATTACTGTAACAGCCCAAGCTTGTAATATATGTACTTAGTACTTAAAGCATTGAATGCATGTGTTTAAATCATCAAAGTAATGCATGTGATCAAGTGTGTTGAATTAAATGCAAATCCAAAACCCTAATTTCCCACTCTCTTTGAAACCATATTCAAATATTTTGAATATTTTGGAAAAGTGCCAAAATGTGGAGCCCAATTGCTTATGAGGGCCCCACAAAAGTTTTTATATCTTATGAAAGCTTCTAGTACTTTGAAAATATTCAAAAACAGAATTGCAAAAGAGAGAAATCAAAACAGAAAAATAAAAATGTTTCTGGAAATAAAACAGAGCCCACAGCCAAATAGGCCGCAACCCAGCTGGCCCAAACCCCCTCTTCCCCCTCCCTGCCGCCCACCCGCGCAGCAGCCAGCACCCGCCGCGGCCCAGGAAAGCCCACCTAGGCCTGGTACCGGTTTGTCCACGCTATCAGCGTCGTCAACCTCGGGAAGCTTCTGCGTGTCGGCGCGCCGCCGCTCCGGACGAGGATAAGAAGCTACCCCGCATGTCTCTCCCTGCTCAGATCTTATCCTCCCCCTCGCGGGCTCTCTCTCCCTCTCTGTACCGCGCATGCCCGAACCCTAGCCGCCATGGCCGCCTGCCACCCTAATCCCATCCGACACCACCTCGACCTCCGCCTCGCTCCACTCCATCTCCCTGCCGAAGGAATCTGGCCAGGACGCCCTGAATCATCGCCATCGACGCCGTCTTCTCCGACCCCGACGAAGTTCGCCGATGTCAATTCTCGCGCCTCCGACCTCCCCAGCCTTCGTCGTTGTAACACCCCAGTTTTTGTAAATCCATAATTAGAGTTTGATTTTGCATCATGATCATCATATTTTAAAATGCATGCAAAGAATTAAGGCAAAACCCTAAACCCTAATCCTTTCCTCTCTATTTGAAAAGCATTCAAATGGTTTTTGAATTTTGAAAATTTACCAAAATAGTGAAGCCCAAATGGACTAAAAGGGCCTCTGAGATATTTTATATATATTTACAAAGTTTCTGGTATTTTTGAAATGGATTCAAAGCAAATTTGAAAATGCAAATACAAAGAGAAAACAAAACAGGAAAAAGAAAAAGATTCTGTTAAAAAAATGTGTATCTAGAGCAACCAAGCCGCGCAGCCCAGCAATCTCTCTTGCCTCTCTCTCTTTCCTGCAGCCCACCTCGGCCCGTTACCGGCCCGTACCGATTCAGCCTCTCTTCGTCTTCTTCGTTAACGACGGCGAGCAGTTGCGTGTATGCGCCGCCGCCGTCGATCGCAGCCGGACGCTGAGATGCGTGCCGTCGCCCCCAGTCGCATATAACTCGCCTCCGCCACAGCAGAACGAACCCTAGCACATCACTCTCCCTGTCCTTCCTCTCTGGCTCTCACGCGCGCAAACCCTAGCCTCTGTCCTCGCCGGCGCCCCGCCGTCTCCGGCCTCCTCTTGCCGTTTTGAGGCCAGTGCCGAGCTCGCCCCGCTGCGCTGATTCATCCTAGCTAGGTCACGCAGCCCCGCATGCTCTCAATCTCTCGAATCGAATCTTCATTTCCGTCGGTTGACGCCGTTCTCGTCGTCAATTCCGGCGCCTCCCGAGCTCGCCTCGCTCCGCCGACCCCTTCATCGAGCTCCTGGTGAGCTACTGGTCCTTGCGGACCCTCTCTCTCGCCCCCTCTCGCTCTGGTTCCTCCTCCCCGTCGACCACCTGCCACTACTGCCGCTCACCATCGTCGTGCTCCCCTCTCCGGTGAACCTTTCGAGGCGGCGCCGCTACTCTTTGGCTCGCCTCAACCTCCTCTCTCTAACGCGAACACGCACGCGCCCTAGCTCGCACTCTACCGCCGACCACCGCCGCGTCTGGCATGTCTCTGCGAGTCCCACATGGCTCCACCGTGGCGTCGACATGGAGACCACGTGGGCCTTGACCAAGCCCCGCCAGCGTGCCTGTTGACCCGACCCTGGGCCCAGCAGTCAGTGACTGGGGCTAGACCCAGCCCCAGTAAGAAACACCCAACCGCCCCCCTGTCCCACTTGCCTGCGTGGCTTGTCTATGTGGCCTCTGGCCCACATGTCAGCCATAGTGGCTAGCCAGCCCTCGGTGTAAAAAGGATTTCCAGATTTAATTAGATTAACAAAATTTTTAATAATTTCAGAAATTGTTTGAATATTGTAAATTCAATATCTTTTTATTTATAAGTCAGAAAAATATGTATAATATATCAAAATGTTCAAAAAAATGAGACCTATCTCTTAAATCTATAATCATGCATTGTTCAACAACTTTGAAGACAAGTTTAATTAGAAGAACAAACCAACCCCTCTCATATACTACGGAGTTTTCCCGAATTAGGGTTTTCACTGTTGGAGATATGCCCTAGAGGCAATAAAAAATGTAGTTATTATTATATCTTTGTGTTTATGATAAATGTTTACATTCATTCTATAACATTATTAACCAGAAACATTAATACTTGTGTGATTTGTAAACTAAATTATAGTCCCTAGTAAAGCCTCTTCATAATACTAGCTTATTGATTAATAGATGATCATGGTTTCTTGATCATGAACATTTGAGATGTTGTTAATAACAAGGTCATATCATTAGGAGAATGATATGATGGACATACTCCTATAAATAAGCATAGCATAAAGATCAAGTCATTTTAATAGTTCAATTGCTATTAGCTTTCTGATACATAGTAACCTAATTCCTTCGACCATGAGATCATCCTTATCACCATCACGAGAAGGATGCTTTGATGACATCAAACACCACACTGTAACTGGGTGGCTATAAAGGTGGCATTGAGTGTTCGTAAAGTATGGCTTGAGACACATGGATCAAGAGTGGGATTTGTCCATCCATATGACGGATAGATATACTCTGGGCCCTCTCGGTGGAATGTCATCCAATTAGCTTGCAAGCATGTGACTGGCTCACAAGGGATCACATACCACGGGAACGAGAAAAGAGTACCTATCGATAACGAGGTTGAACTAGGTATGCAGAGATACCGATGATCAAAACCTCGGATAAGTAAAGTATCGTGAGACAAAGGGAAATTGGTATCGTATGTAAGTGGTTCATTCAATCGCAAAGTAATCGTAGAAATATGTGGGAGCCATATGATTTTCCAGATTCCTCTATTGGTTATTGATCGGATAAGTGGCTCGATCATGTCGGCATAATTCACGAACCGTAGGGAGACACACTTAAGGATTCGATGTTGTTGAGTAGTTATGGAATGATGAGTAAGAGACCGAATGTTGTTCGGAGTCTCGGATGGGATTCGGGATATCACGAGGAGATCCGAAATGGTCCATAGAAAAAGATTCATATAAGGAAAGTCCTGTTTTGGAGTTTGGGAATGATTCCGGTGTTTTCACCGGCAATGTTCTAGAAGGGTCCGGAAGGTCCGGCACTCCGGAGGGGAAGGGTACATGAATGTGTCATGACAATGTGGAATGGTTGCATCATGTACTAGGTCACTTGGCTGGGCAAAATAAAGGGAGAAATCAAATCCTAGTTTGAAAGTCAAACGCCAATTTGAAAAAGTCAAACGGAAAGTTTGCTTGGTGGAGGGAGAGTAGGAAACCTAATTGGGGAGGAAGTCTCCTCCCTCCACCCGCCGGCCAAGGAGGCCCACTTGGGGGAGGACTCCCTCCTCCCAAGCCGCACCCTCCCACCTATATAAGGAGGGGCAGGGCTGCCCCTCTCCCTCATACCCAACACACCCAAAACCCTAGCCCTAGCCGCCGGCCTCCTCCAAGTCGTCGTCGCCTCCTAGGGTTTCTCCAACTTGCCGAGTTGGGGCTTTCCCAAGCCCTAGCCACCAGCCAAGCCCCCCCTTGGTGCCTCTAAACCCTATATCACCAAGGCCTCTCTCATACTCCACCATCCTCGCCCTGGCTTAAGGCGAAGCCCTGCGAGATCTCCCCTCTACTTCCGGTACCACACCGTCGTGCTGCCGGAATCGTGAGGAGAGTGCTACAACCTCCGCTTCCTGCTAGAACAAGGGAGACGAAGGTCTTTATCGAGTACCGAACGTGTGACCGACTGTGGAAGCGCTGCCAGAACGCAGCGCCAGAAGGATCGTCTACGTGATCTTGAGATCGGAAAGAGTACGACTACATCACCCACGAGAATTTGCTCTCGTTAACCGCTTTGGAATCTTCGAGGGTGAGTTCCTCTATCGACTCGTTGCTAAAATCTATTAGATAGATCTTGGCTTGTTTGATTGCATGCGGTAGAAATTTTGTTTTCCATGCTACGAACCCCTACAGTGGTATCAGAGTCGTGTCTATATGTAGATCTGTTGCACGAGTAGAACACAATGGTCATTGTGGGAGGTGGTGCTTTTATTACCAATTGCTTCTTGTGTACTTTGCATCTTGTGGTATGATGGGATGAAGCTGTAACTACCTCGGTGAATTACGCTCCTAGTTACAAGCCTGGACGAGCGGAAATTGTTAAAATAGTACGGTGGGGCCCAAATGCCACTCACAGGTAGACCTTTCGGCCGTCCTAACCATTTCCAAACATCGGGACAAGAACGGGCGGCGTAATAGGCAGGCGAAGGGATCAACTACATACACAAATGAGTATGTATGCAAGCCACCATACAACAGTCCTCAGAGCCATTCCATCTAAAAGAAATAGAAATATTGCAACGCCATACGGCAAGATCCAAATGTCCTAGATAGATATAATAGTTCAGGATATCTCCTCATACATCAAACATCAGAGTATCAAGCGGAAGCGGCAAACAAGATCCGAGTACGGATAAGAAGCAAATCGGCATAAGATGCCCCATAAATAAACACATCCCGCCCACAGATCTCACGGATCCCCGTTCCCGGAATCTCTACACCGAATGATCGTTGCCCACATCGTCCGTCTCCTCCACCCAGTATCCATCTTGTGAGTGTACCTGTTCATCTGAATCAAATAATTTATCGTGTGAGACCCTAGGGGTACTCAGCAAGTCTTTATGCCTCTAAAGGGGACACAACCTGGGGTGACGCAATTGCAGCAAAAGATAAACCCTAACAATTCTATAGATACTCGCTAACCATCCGCCTAACCAAATATAGACGGATGTCCGTGAATTAATAACAACAGTTATAACAGTAATATTAACAGATCCATCCTCCTCCTCGCTTACCAACGAGGAAGCGGACGAACACCCCCCATCCGTTGGCAGTTTTATTATCCATTCCATGAGTGTTGCACTATTTCCTAGTCAGTTACTTAGTCAAATTAAAAGCGGTACTTTAGTTATACTTGTCTATGATCGAGAAACTGTGCTCCAAGTCGTCCATAACCACGGACACGGCTTTAAGAAAGTTTTACCCTGCAGGGGTGCACAAATAGCAACACACACTCGATCAACCTCGGAAAAACCAAATCAAAACCCAACGAGGCATTCACGACAAAGCAATCACAGGATTCAGAAATATTTCAGGGGGCCACCCCATTAAGCTACCCGCAACGAAGTTGGCCGTCTCCGAGACGAACTCAAGGTTTGCGTCAATGGCTGTAAACGACTGGGAACCCGAAAATGTGACTGGGCTTGTCGATACCGCGAAAACACTCCGCTTACCTAAACAGTACAGGTGCATTCCTCGCACAATCGTAAATAAAGCAGTAAAGCATGGCATAAGTACAGAATAGTAATAAAGCCCCAAACTACTTTGTGGCCCCAAGAAATAAGAATGAATCAAGCTCTGGCTCAGGGGGGTCCCATAAGCCTCCCGGATGTGGATAGCGCGAATATTCGAGGAACAGGAATCAAGTACTCGGGGTCCTACGGGACACAAGTGAGCATGAAAAACCAAATAGCAGATATTGCTCACCGGTGCCACTTTCATTAGTTATCCCATACTACTCAGGTTAAGTTGTTTAGGTACCTCGTTATCCATCTGACACTCACATACCCTACACATGCTGTTCTACGAATCGCATAGCTCAAACAACTCCTGTAGTAATGGCTCATGGGATGGAGGAACAAGCTTCGGTGGGGTTTAAAAGTAAAGGCTATGCAGTACTTGGGATTCAGTTTAATGCAATCGCGACTCAATGATGCAAGAATAAGATAGAGGCAATAGGTACTATATGTATGCAAGCATGTGGTAGTGCTTGCCTGGCAGCTCAGTTGAAGCGAGAGAAGGATCTGGGTAGTGCTCCTGGGTTTCTGGATATATCCCCTGCTCAGCGTCTATTCGAAGAAGAACCAAACAAACAAGGGCCAACATAAATAAAGTGCACAAGCATAAGAATAAAATGTGACAAGCAAACAATCATGCCATGATTAATGATGCATAATTTGCATGGAAATAATATAGCATGGCATGGGTGAGGTGTGGAATACAAGAATAAATTATTTTATGGTGTTTTAATCACCTTTTATCCTCAAATAAGTTGCTGTATACTTTATATTTATATGATGCATGCTGCAATTCAAAACATGGTATGCATAAACAGAAAGGTATCGTCGAGCTAATCATTTTAGACATATTATTTGTCAAATTTGGAGTTATAAAACAAAAGTTATCAATTAATTGAGAAAAAGGGAATTTTATTGTAATTTTGATCAACTCGAGATTTTAAAGTGCTCAAAATATATTTTGAAGGCCATATTTGAATTCCTCATATTTTTCTGATTCAAAAACATATATTATTTGTATTATTTGGATTTATATTTCAAAAGTTATTTGAAAACTGAATTGAAATTTGAATTTAAATTAATTTGGAAAAGTTTGAATTGAAACAGAAATACAGAAATACTTTTTGTACTCAGGCAGATCCAGACCCAGCCGCTGACGGGTGGGCCAGTTGCTGACTGAGTGACACGGTAGCGGAACAGGGTTTCCTCACTGCGAGCTAAGCCAGCCTCAGCGAATGACAGGTGGGACCAGCGGCCACGGGGTCCACGTGACAGCGGTGAGAGGGGCAGGAACTGACAGGTGGGCTGGGCTGGAGCGCGGGTTAAGGTTTACAAAAGTCAGGGGGTTTTCTGGAAGAAGGCCACGGCGGCTGACTAGTGGGACCTCTACGAGCGCGGGTTAAGGAATCAAAAAGGTGGGGGGGTGGGTAAACGCAAAGTGACGTCGCGTGCACTGTTTCTCTTCCTCTCTTTTCTGACGAAACTGTCGGCACGCACGGCGACAGCGGGCGTGCGGCGTGGGGGATCGAACTCGCGACCTGGGCGCGCGCGCGCGGAGGCGGCAGCCACTGCGGTGGGCTGGGGTTGGTGTTAGAAGGGCGGATGGCGGCTGGTTAAGCCGTCTGCGAGGCGCAGCGGCGAGCAGACGACAGCGCCGCCGGCGCACGCAGCGTGCTCGCCGAAACGAATGGTGAGACCAGAGGGGGTTGGCGAGGGAGAGGATGTCAGAGGGTGTCAGAAGCTCACCGCGGGGCTCTCGGTGGTGGTGGCTCGGGCAGACGTGCAGCGGATCGGCGGTGGAGCTGGAGGACAGCGAGCTAGGGTTTCGCTCGGCGATGACGGTGTGCAGCGGCCTGGGGCTCCTCCTCCTCGCTGGTACGTACAGGACGAAGCAGGGGAGGGTCCTCGGTCTTCCTCGACACCCAGAACACCACACCACCGGCTGGTAAGAGGAGGGAAGGTGGAGGCCGACGGTGGGCGGCGATGGTGTAGACGGTGGCGGTGGAGGAAAAGAGGGGGAGAGGCAGGGACCTGGGGTGGATCTGGGGGAGGCAGCAGGCGAGCGAGGGGGTAGATAGGGACGGGAGAGGAGAGGGGGTGCCGTGGGGGAGTGGTTAGGGATAGAGGTGTCTTCGGCCACCTTTTTCCCTCTCCTTCACGTGCTCGAGCTGGGGTCCAGGGCAGGCACGGGCAGGCTTCCAGGTGGGGCAGGGTGAGACCAAGGAGGTAGGCTCGGTGTGGGGCACGCCAGGCAGAGAGTAGAGAAGAGAGAGGAGAGGGGAGGCTCGGGCTAGGTTGGGGAGCCTCGGTTAGGGTTTGGTACTAGGGTTGGGGAGGGGTAGGTAGCTGGGGCGTGGCCAGGGAGAGAGGATGGCCAGGTGGGTCTGGCCTGGGGAGTCTCGGCATAGGTGAAGAGGAGAGGTGAGGTAGGTTTAGGGTTTAGCTTAGGTGCAAGATGGTGGTAGAGGTGTAGGTGATTAGGGTAGGATCTTAGATAGAGGATTAGGGTTAGAGAAAGAAAAGAGAGAGAGAGACTAGGTGAGAGAGGGCTTTGGTATGCATGATCAAGAGAGAGAAAAGATGGGTCATGGGGATGGTCTTGCATGGCACTACACAAAAGAGGTGGATGAGGTTGGATGGCACAAGGCAAGAAACAAAGCAAGGTAGAAAAGATTGAGAGAAAGAGAGAGATGAGAAGATGATCCACTCAAAAACAAATAAAACCGAAGGAGGACAAAAGATGGTGATGGTTGCATGGCCCATGCAAGATAATAAATGCCATGTATCATCCTTGTGAAAACAAAATAATAAACATGGCATTATTCCTATGCATTACCCAAAATGTGGAGTATAGCCCAAGCAAAAGAAATTAAAAGGATGCCCCATGTGAAGTAGATGGAGATGACCATATTTGAATAAAATGGGACATGCTAGTGTGTATGTGCCACTAGGCATTTAGTAAGCCCACAAATATCCCAACATGATAATAACCCCAAAACAACACATAGGGAAGCTAGAAAAGGGTTCCACCCACAAGGCATGCTAAGGTGGCCATGTGGCTCTTATAAACCAATAATGTGAAAACAAAATGGTGCATATATGAGAGCATGTGGAGATAGAATTGGATCCATCCCAACCCACATGAGCTAGAGGTAAAAACCAAATAAGTTGCAATGCTCATATATGGTGGAATGGTGGAATGATGGGGTGATGACAAGAAAGGTGGTGGAGTTAATAAAAGATATGCCCCCAACTCAACTTGGGCATTTAAACAATATATCAATAACCAAATACAATATCAAGAGGCAAATACAATTGACAATGCATATGAGAGCAGATCCAAAACAAAAAGGGTTTTATATGATGCTCAAATGCAAGGTGGCATGATGACATGAGCATGATATAATTATGATGCAACAATTATATATATGAAGTAGCCATTATATAGAATAGGCTAGTAGCATTGTAATTGTTAGACAATTGGGATGCTACAGAAGCGGCCCGGGCTAACCTTACATGACATCGTTCATGAAACTTGCTCCACGCTCAACATGCAACTTGTATTGCATAAGTGGCTTTGTGGGTGCCTGTCTCTCCCATCATAGTATAGATCCAATTTACAACGGGCACTTGATAGTTCAAGCATCAACGTTGTGGTTCTTGTTCGTAAGTTAGAACGACACATATTGAAAGCCCCAAACCACGTAAAATATGCAAAGAAATTAGAGGCGTCTAACTTTGTTTTGCAGGGGTGTGCTGTGATGTGATATGGCCATGATTGTGATTATATTTGATGTATGCAATGTTCCTTATTGTAAGTTGGCAACCGACAGGAGCCATATGGTTGTCTTTAAATTCTGTTAAGACCCGCGTGTCTATTCAAAGTAGTTGTAATAGTTTAAGCTGGTGGACGACAACCATGAAACGGCGCCATTGACCTTGACGCTATGCCGGTGATGATGGAGATCATGTTCGTGCTTGAAGATGGAGATCGGAAGCACAAGAAGAAAGGCCATATCATATCATATATTATGAATTACATGTGATGTTAATCCTTTATGCATCTTATATTGCTTAGTTAACGACGGTAGCATTATAAGATGATCCCTCAAGCACACAAATTTCAAGTTTTAAAGTGTTCATCCTTAGTAAGCACCGTTGCTAAAGCTCGTTGTTTCGAAACACCACGTGATGATCGGGTGTGCTAGATTCTGCGAGTGTATACAACGTGAGCAAGCCAGATTTGCTCATGCGGAAGCTAAGGTTTGATCTTGACGAGCCTAGCGTGTACATACATGGTCTCGGAACACGGATCACCGAAAGGTAAAGCATGAGTCATATAGTAGATATGATGAACATGTTGATTGTTCGCCATTGAAGCTACATCAACTCTTGTGATGATCGGTTTTGATATGGTGGATTTGGTTCGTGTGATCACTAAAACAATGTGAGGGATATTGTTTTGAGTGGGAGTTCACCTAGATTAATTTAACTATTAATTAGAACTCAATTTGTCATAAACTTAGTCTAAACTATTGCAAATATGTTGTAGATCAATGGTGGCCCCTACCATCATTTTTAATGCGTTCCTAGAGAAAGAAAAGTTGAAAAACAATGGAAGCAACTTCGCGGATTGGTTCCGCAATTTGAGGATTGTCCTCAATGCTGGTAATTTGACCTATGTGCTGGATGCATCGCTGGGTGACCCGCCTGCAGCTACTGCTACCGATGAAGTAAAGAATGTTTACCTCACTCGGAAGAATCAGTACTCCACAGTTCAGTGTGCTGTCTTGTATGGTTTGGAATCGGAGCTTCAGAAAAGGTTTGAGAACAATGACCCACATGATATTGTCCATGAACTCAAAATGATATTTGAGGCTCACGCAGTAGTTGAGAGTTATGAGGCTTCTGAAAAGTTCTTTAACTGCAAGATGGAAGAGGGTAGCTCCGTCAGTGAGCATGTGCTTAAGATTTCTGGGCACGCAAACAAACTCCAAAGTTTGGGTATAGTGATTTCTAATTCTTTGGGGATTCACCGTGTCCTCCAATCACTACCACCAAGTTACAAGAACTTTGTGATGAACTACAATATGCAAAACATGGACAAGACATTGCCAGAACTCTTCTCCATGTTGAAATCTGCAGAAGTGGAGATCAAGAAAGAGCACCAAGTGTTGATGGTCAATAAGACCACCAAATTCAAGAAAGGCAAGTCTAAGCAAAAGGGAAACTTCAAGAAGGGCGGTAAGAAAGTTGACGCACCGGCGAAGAAGACCAAGGCTGGACCTAAGCCTGATACTGAGTGCTTTTACTGCAAGGGAGAAGGTCACTAGAAGCGGAATTGCCCAAAGTACTTGGCGGATTTGAAGAACGGCAACATTAAGAAGAAAGGTATATCCGATATACATGTTATTGATGTGTATCTCACTAGTACTCGTAGTAGTGCTTGGGTATTTGATACTGGTTCGGTTGCTCATATTTGTAACTCAAAACAGGTACTGCAGAATAAACGGAAGCTAGCGAAGAACGAGGCGACGATGCGCGTTGGAAATGGATCAAAGGTTGATGTGATCGCGGTCGGCACGCTACCTCTTCATCTACCATCGGGATTAGTTTTATACTTAAATAATTGTTATTTGGTGCCTGCGTTGAGCATGATCATTATATCTGGATCATGTTTATTGCGAGACAGTTACTTGTTTAAGTCCGAGAATAATGGTTGTTCGATTTATATGAGTAATATGTTTAATGCACATGCACCTTTGATAGATGGTATATTCTTATTGAATCTCGATTGTAGTAGTACAAACATAAATAACATTGATGCTAAACGTTTGAAATTGAGCGATAACTCGACCTATATGTGGCACTGTCGTCTTGGTCACATTGGAGTGAAGCGTATGAATAAACTCCATTCCGATGGACTTCTTGAATCACTTGATTTCGAATCACTTGAAACATGCGAAGCATGTCTGATGGGTAAAATGACTAAGACTCCATTTTCTGGTATGATGGAGCGAGCTACGGACTTATTGGAAATCATACATACCGATGTGTGTGGACCAATGAGTGTAGCATCGCGCGGTGGTTATCGTTATGTTCTTACCTTCACGGATGACTTGAGTAGATATGGGTATATCTATTTCATGAAACATAAGTCCGGAACTTTCGAGAAGTTTAAGGAATTTCAAAGTGATGTAGAGAATCAACGTAACAAGAAGATTAAATTTCTACGATCTAATCGTGGAGGTGAATATCTAAGTTATGAGTTTGGCGAGCATTTTAAGAAATGTGGAATACTTTCACAATTGACACCGCCGGGAACACCACAGCGTAATGGTGTGTCCGAACGTCGTAATCGAACTCTCTTAGATATGGTTTGTTCTATGATGTCACTTACAGATTTACCGCTATCGTTTTGGGGTTATGCATTAGAAATAGCCGCATTCACTTTAAATAGGGCACTATCTAAATCTGTTGAAACGACACCGTATGAATTATGGTTTGGGAAGAAACCTAAATTGTTGTTCCTTAAAGTTTGGGGTTGCGAAGCCTATGTAAAGATGTTACAGCTGGACAAGCTTGAACCCAAAGCGGAAAAATGCGTCTTCATAGGATACCCGAAGGAAACTATTGGGTATACCTTCTATCATAGATCCGAAGGCAAAATCTTCGTTGCTAATAATGGATCCTTTCTAGAGAAGGAATTTCTCTCGAAATAAGTGACTGGAAGGAAAGTAGAACTCGACGAGGTTGTTGAACCTTCTCTCGAACTTGCGAGTAGCGCAGCACCGGAAGTAGTTCCTGTGGCGCCTACACCAATAAGAGAGGAAGCTAATGACGATGATCATGAAACTTCGATTGAAGTTGCTACAGAGCCTCGCAGGTCAACGAGAAATCATACCACTCCTGATTGGTATGATCCCGTTATGAGTTTCATGTTGGTGGACAACACCGATGACCTTGCGACATATGAGGAAGCGATGATGATCCCATATTCCAATAAATGGCAAGAAGCCATGAAATCCAAGATTGGATCCATGTACGAAAACCAAGTATGGACTTTGGTGGACTTACCGGATGGCCGGAAGGCTGTCGAGAACAAATGGATTTTCAAGAAGAAAACAGATGCTGATGGTAATGTTACTGTCTATAAATCTTGACTTGTCGCAAAAGGGTTTCGACAAATTCAAGGAGTTGACTACGATGAGACTTTATCACCTGTAGCGAAGCTAAATTCTGTGAGGATTATGTTATCAATCGCTGCATATTATGATTATGAGATTAAGCAGATGGATGTCAAAACAGCGTTCCTCAATGGAGACATTGATGAATAGTTGTATATGATGCAACCCAGAGGTTTTGTCGATCCTAAAGATGCTAACAAGGTATGCAAACTTCAACGGTCCATATATGGATTAAAGCAAGCATCCCAAAGTTGGAATCAACATTTTGATAAGGTAGTAAAAAGCTTTGGTTTTATACAAACTTATGGAGAAGCTTGTATTTACAAGAAAGTGAGTGGGAGCTCTGTAGCATTCTTAATACTATATGTAGATGACATATTGTTGATTGGGAATGATGTAGAACTTCTTAATAGTGTCAAGGATTATTTGAATAATAGTTTTTCAATGAAAGATCTTGGCGAAGCAGCTTACATATTAGGCATAAAGATTTATAGAGATAGATCGAGACGCCTAATATCATTGTCACAAAGTACATATTTGGACAAAGTTCTAAAGAGGTTTGGAATGGAAGATAGCAAGAAAGGGTTCTTGCCCATGTTGCCCAATACGACCTTGAGTAAAACTCAAAGTCCAGCAACGGCAGAAGATAGAGAAAGGATGAGTAAGACTCCCTATGCCTCAGCCATAGGATCTCTGATGTATGCCATGCTATGTACTAGACCCGACATTGCATATGTTGTTAGTTTGACTAGCAGATATCAAAGTGATCCAGGAGTGGATCATTGGACAGCGGTCAAAAACATCCTTAAGTACTTGAGAAGAACTAAGGATATGGTTCTTTCTTATGGAGGTGATGAACAGCTCGTTGTTAATGGTTACACCGATGCTAGTTGGAACACCGATCCGGATGATTCTAAATCTCAATCTGGATACGTATCTACTTTGAATGGTGCAGCAGTTAGCTGGAGGTGTGCAAAGCAAAGCGTTGTGGCGAGATCTTCAACTGAATCGGAATACATAGCTGCTTCGGAGGCTTCACAAGAAGCGATATGGATGAAGGAGTTCATTACAGATCTCGGTGTGGTTCCAAGTGCGCTGGACCCAATGTCTATCTACTGTGATAACATGGGCGCCATAGCCAATGCGCAAGAACCAAGGTCACACAAGAAGCTGAAGCACATCAAGCTACGTTTTCACGCTATTCGAGAACATGTGCAAGATGGTGACATAAAGATTTGCAAATTACACACAGATCTGAATGTGGCGGATCCGTTGACTAAACCTCTCCCGAGGGCAAAACATGACCAACACCAAACTGCCATGGGTGTTCGGTATATTACCATGTAATCTAGATTAGTTGACTCTAGTGCAAGTGGGAGACTGTTGGAGATATGCCCTAGAGGCAATAATAAATGTAGTTATCATTATATCTTTGTGTTTATGATAATGTTTACATTCATGCTATAACAGTATTAACCAAAAACATTAATACTTGTGTGATTTGTAAACTAAATTAGAGTCCCTAGTAAAGCCTCTTCATAATACTAGCTTGTTGATTAATAGATGATCATGGTTTCTTGATCATGAACATTTGAGATGTTGTTAATAACAAGGTCATATCATTAGGAGAAAGATATGATGGACATACTCCTATAGATAAGCATAGCATAAAGATCAAGTCATTTTAATAGTTCAATTTCTATTAGCTTTCTGATACA
The DNA here is from genome assembly GCA_916181665.1 of Avena sativa. Lineage (NCBI taxonomy): Eukaryota > Viridiplantae > Streptophyta > Magnoliopsida > Poales > Poaceae > Avena > Avena sativa. Next base: position 183,089,073 of record OV702281.1, read on the forward strand.
TAGTAACCTAATTTCTTCGACCATGAGATCATGCTTATCACCATCACGGGAAGGATGCTTTGATGACATCAAACACCACACCGTAACTGGGTGGCTATAAAGGTGGCATTGAGTGTTCGGAAAGTATGGGTTGAGACACATGGATCAAGAGTGGGATTTGTCCATCCATATGACGGATAGATATACTCTGGGCCCTCTCGATGGAATTTCATCCAATTAGCTTGCAACCATGTGACTGGCTCACAAGGGATCACATACCACGGGAACGAGAAAAGAGTACTTATCTGTAACGAGGTTGAACTAGGTATGCAGAGATACCGACGATCAAAACCTCGGATAAGTAAAGTATCGTGAGACAAAGAGAAATTGGTATCGTATGTAAGTGGTTCATTCGATCGCAAAGTAATCGTAGAAATATGTGGGAGCCATATGAATTTCCAGATTCCTCTATTGGTTATTGATCGGACAAGTGTCTCGATCATGTCCGCATAATTCACGAACCGTATGGAGACACACTTAAGGATTCGATGTTGTTGAGTAGTTATGGAATGATGAGTAAGAGACTGAATGTTGTTCGGAGTCTCGGATGGGATCCGGGATATCACGAGGAGATCCGTAATGGTCCAGAGAATAAGATTCATATAAGGAAAGTCCTGTTTTGGAGTTGGGGAATGATTCCGGTGTTTTCACCGGGAATGTTCTAGAAGGGTCCGGAAGGTCCGGCACTCCGGAGGGGAAGGGTACATGAATGTGTCATGACAATGTGGAATGGTTGCATCATGTACTAGGTCACTTGGCTGGGCAAAATAAAGGGAGAAATCAAATCCTAGTTTGAAAGTCAAACGCCAATTTGAAAAAGTCAAACGGCAAGTTTGCTTGGTGGAGGGAGAGTAGGAAACCTACTTGGGGAGGAAGTCTCCTCCCTCCACCCGCCGGCCAAGGAGGCCGACTTGGGGGAGGACTCCCTCCTCCCAAGCCACACCCTCCCACCTATATAAGGAGGGACAGGGCTGCCCCTCTCCCTCATACCCAACACACCCAAAACCCTAGCCCTAGCCGTCGGCCTCCTCCAAGTCGCTGCCGCCTCCTAGGGTTTCTCCAACTCGCCGAGTTGGGGCTTTCCCAAGCCCTAGCCGCCGGCCAAGCTCCCCCTGGTGCCGATAAACCCTAGATCACCAAGGCCTCTCTCATACTCCACCATACTCTCTCTGGCTTAAGGCGAAGCCCTGCGAGATCTCCCCTCTACTTCTGGTACCACGTCATCGTGCTGTCGGAATCGCGAGGAGAGTGCTACAACCTCCGCTGCCTGCTGGAACAAGGGAGAGGAAGGTCTTGATCGAGTAACAAACGTGTGACCGACTGCGAAATAGCTGCCGGAACGCAGCGCCGGAAGGATCGTCTACGTGATCTTGAGATCGGCAAGAGTACGACTACATCACCCACGAGAATCTGCTCTCGTTAACCGCTTTGGAATCTTTGAGGGTGAGTTCCTCTATCGACTCGTTGCTACAATCTATTAGATAGATCTTGGCTTGTTTGTTTGCATGCGGTAGAAATTTTTTGTTTTCCATGCTACGAACCCCTACATTCACCCCTCGGAACCCCGATTAATTTGTCGAGCATGTTTTAGGGTTTCAGTTCAATGCAAATTAACTTGTCATATCGTCATCATTGTTTGAGCATTGCATCGATGCCATGTGTTGACTGTTTCCCTCTGTTTCCGGTGTTTGGTTCTTCTCGGTAGAATACGATATCGAGATCAAGATCAAATCCCGAGGTCAACATCGTCGAAGATCGAAGATCGACGAACAATACTTGACCAACTGTAACCAAGTCAAGTACAAGGATTCCGAAGATCTATTTATCTGCTATCAACAGGCAAAGGCAAGCATAGCCCCACCATGATATAATCCTACGATTTCGAAAGCATTTCAATTCTGCCATGATGCATACGATTCTACTGTGGTCTTTTATCGATAAATAGAGTATCCTATCTATTGAATTACTCCATTTGAGCTTATATTACCTGATCCACTGCTCCTACCATAAGTAGGTTTGGCTTGCGTGCACTGCTAGAGCTATTATATGTGTCTGCTTAGCCATGCATAGCTATTGAGTCTGGTCCATCCAGATGATGTATCAGATGCAGAGAATCTAGTATGACAGGAGAACTTGATGAGATGAGATCAGTAATATGAGATTAAACTTGCTAAAGCTTGTATGGGAGGCCACGGTGGGATGTGGTTTTTCTAGTCCCATGCTCGCCACCACTAGGACCTGAGTTATTTTCTTTCGAACCAAGACAAGCGTGCAACCACATGGGGCCTGGACAACCTCATGACTGACTAACTTGCCTAGTAGATTCCATGAGTCACATAGTTCGGGCGTTCCATTCGACATATGCATAGAAAATCTTTCGAAAGATTTGACAGGTGAAGTTGGTGCATTCATAACAGGTAGGTTAGCGTGGCCGGGGTTGCTTGGGGTAGATGGCGCCCCTGGTAAACCAACCTCGCCTCACATCTTTAAGTACCGACTTCGGGATTTGACCCATTACGGTGGAACTATACTTATTGCGTGACTCATGGTCTCGGCGAAGCAAGGTAAAGGTCGTGTCTAACCACCCTCTGTCGGCCTTCTAAGGAAGAGGGCTTATCTAGTGGCATTAAGAGAAGGTTAGTATGTGTGGGTAAAGTTGTACACCCCTGCAGGGTAATAATCTTTTCGAAAAGCCGTGTTCACGGTTATAAACGACCGGACTCAAGATCATAGAGGACTTGAACCTAATCATAAAAGTTGGTAGACCAACATGTGCTTAAGGATGCTTCCTCATGGGTACGAGGGGGTGATCCTAGTTGGTAGATGATGATGATTCGGTGGATATCAAAATATGATGATCAATATTTTTCGGAGACGTCGCTCCCTTATCCCCTTTTAAAATACTCTGAATAGACGAGCTTCTTCTCCCTGTTGTTTTATAAACAAAAGATGGATTTATGCAAGAGAACTCCACCAGCCATAAGTCTTGCGGAGTACACCCTATACTCACCCTTGCTTTGTTGATACTTTTGGCAGAGTAAGTGTTCACCTGAAGACGAGTTCCGTACTACATCGACATCGACGAGTAGCTTGGGGTTCCCGGCCGGCAGCTTGGAATCTATGGGATGGGACGTCATCGTTATGCTTCAGGCCTCTTTGGCCATTTGTTAAGTTTGCTATACTTAATAGCATAATTTTCCTTCCGTTGTTTGATGTTTGTGGTCAGTGACCTCTGCTTGTAATAATTTGGTTCTATGCTCAGTTATGAGCTTGCTGTAATAAATTTTGTGTCGTAGGGTCACTGTTGTGTTACCGATTCTTCACTGGATATCCTCGAGCTCAAGGTTAAGCTTATGTCAGACGGAGGTCTGGGATTTGTTTATCTCTGATCCCGGGGGTGTCACAGTTCTTGGTATCGGAGCAGTACTGACCGTAGGAAAACCTTGCTATTGGTCAATGTTGATTCTAGTGCTTGTGAAAACTATTTTCAAAGATGAAAAGTACTTACGAAAACTCTAGTATGCTTCTTTTATCCTTATTCAGTTTCGCTCTTACTCTGGGTCATCTTATTTGGTGTTGATTTTGGAAAAGTTTTGATATCTCTTCTTGTCTTTCAAAACTTAGGTGCCTTCTGGGCATGTCGTTTCTAAGCCAGTTGACCTAGTGTTGATTTATCTACAATTGTGTGTGTTGTGAATTCCTTGTTCCCCTTTGCTCTTGTTCATCTGAGAGATTCCTTTCTACCATGATCTCTCTATCATTTGGACCCACAATATTATATTGTTGATCCACAGTGTTCTGTTCTAGGCTTCGAGGTTTCCTTTCGCCTAGCATGCCTCCTTTTTGTTGTTTGGGTACTTCAGAAGTCTTATCCTCTTTTGGAAGCTACCTCGTGATTACTATCTTGTAGTGTACGTTGTGTCACTCAAGTAGTAGTTACTTCTTTCTTTGGGTTTAACCCTTGGACTTGAACTTAAGATCCCTGATTGTGCTGGATTCTGGTGTTGTGAATCTTGTACATGATGCTGACCTTGAACCCAAGATCCATTCCTTTGTACCCTATCGTTAATGCTCACACATTACCTCAGGATGGCTGGTACGACAATTCTAGCCTTCAAGCTTGTGGTTATTGTCGCGATCAAATTGTGATAGCTGAGGACTTCCCCTACCACATTCTATTGCAGATGTTCTTTGATGGAACCAAAAAGATCATGATAAGAGTACTCCTCGAGAGTCTCGCATCTGTACTCGTGACTCTGCCACACCTTATCCTTCTTATGCATTAGTTTTCGAAAGATTGTTCAACTATGCATCCACATCTCGGGATTCCATCTTGAGCGTGTTTCCTTTTCCCTTGTTGCTTTCCGACCTTTACCTACCAGTTGGTATCCAAGTAGTAAATGTGCATCAGTGTCTTCCGATGTAAGATACTCTTGTGGTCCGTCAAGACAAACCATTTCGGAATGTCGGGAGAAACAAACTCCAGTACCTCGTCATATCTAGGACCAGGGCAAAGTGTTGTATACCGCATATCAAGAAGCACTGATTAGCCTATGTCTGCTCTACCTTGAAGTATCACACTCTTTTATACTAAGAGGTCGTGCTGAGTTTTATGACCCCTTAATGAAGTGATACTTCCACACATCTTTACTCACCCTCCCTCGAGCTTTCGCGCTCGTGAGTGATGCATGTGTGTAATAATGTGGCCATCTGAGATTCTAGCAATTCTTATTGTTTGAACTCTAAGGACATTTGTGTCATTCCTAGCGTGATTGGTTAACCCTATCACTAAGTGAAGTTCGACTATGCTACCAAGTCCACTATTCTGATGCACTCTTTTCGGTCAAGAGTTAGGCTTGTGCCGAAGCCCTAAGACTATGTCTTCCTTCCTTACAAAGCATGTTTCCTCTTGAACTAAGTGACATATCGGTGGTTCGTGATATTCTGGACGTCTTTCTAGAAGTATCACCATGTGGCCACAGGACTTTGTTGTCAAGTTCTTGAGCAAGCAAGTTCTTCGAGCTACCTTTTCTCCAAGGATCTGTGTTGGATACCCCTGAACTAGTTGGCTGAGCTTAAACAACAACTTGGAGAGTTGTAAGACAAAAGTTTTATCCGATCCACTTCCTTCATAATGGGATGTCTAGTTTTGTTCGTGTTGAAGAAAGATATTATCTCCTTCGTGGATATGATATCTTCCCCTCTTTTGATTTGATTTGGGTTATCGTCAAATCAAACTCGGTTCCAAGGACTATCTTAATGGTGTTTCTACTCGTGATGTTTCATTTTAGTACATCTTCATGTCCTTTGATCTGACCAATACTACTGTCTTGTTCAAGCAACATATGAGTCCATCTTAATGGATTGTTCCGATAAGTTCGTTGTTGAGCCCATCAATGACATCCTTATCTTCTTCATGTTAGATTGAATACATATGAAACATTGGGCATTAATGTTGGAAAATTTCGAGAACCATCTTCGTGTCATTTCGAAGTATGTGTTCTGGATGTTACAAGTAATCTCCTCTGGTTCACGAGCAAGTGTTGAAAGATGTCGCGTGGATTTGAGTAGAGTTAGCTCCGTTCCCTAAGGACACGTGTGTGTTTGTCGTTATCGCCTTATGTGTGTGCAGTTGTCTCTCGACAAGTTGTAAATACATGGGTCTAGCAATCTAGGTCACTAGGTTTGGCTTGTGTGCACTGCTAGAGCTATTATATGTGTCTGCTTAGCCATGCATAGCTATTGAGTCTGGTCCATCCAGATGATGTATCATATGCAGAGAATCTAGTATGACAGGAGAACTTGATGAGATGAGATCGGTAATATGAGAATAAACTTGCTAAAGCTTGTATGGGAGGCCACGGTGGGATGTGGTTTTTCTAGTCCCATGCTCGCCACCACTAGGACCTGAGTTCTTGCCTTTGGAACCAAGACGAGAGTGCAACCACACGGGTGCTGGACAACCTCATGGCTGACTAACTTGCCTAGTAGATTTCATGAGTCACATAGTTCGGGCGTTCCATTCGACATATGCATAGAAAATCTTTTGAATGATTTGCCGTGTGAAGTTGGTGCATTCATAACACGTAGGTAAGCGTGGCCGGGGTTGCTTGGGGTAGATGGCGCCCCTGGTAAACCAACCTCGCCTCACATCTTTAAGTACAAACTTCGGGATTTGACCCGTTACAGCGGAACCATACTTATTGCGTGACTCATGGTCTCGGCGAAAGCAAGGTAAAGGTCGTGTCTAACCACCCTCTGTCGGCCTTTTAAGGAATAGGGCTTATCTAGTGGCATTAAGAGAAGGTTAGTATGTGTGGGTAAAGTTGTACACCCGTGCAGGGTAATAATCTTTTCGAAAAGCCGTGTTCACGGTTATGAACGACCGGACTCAAGATCATAGAGAACTTGAACCTAATCATAAAACTTGGTAGATCAACGTGTGCTTAAGGATGCTTCCTCATGGGTACGAGGGGGTGATCCTAGTTGGTATATTATGATGATTCGGTGGATATCAAAAGATGATGATCAATTTTTTTCAGAGATGTCGCTCCCTTATCCCCTTTTAAAATACTCTGAATAGACGATCTTCTTCTCCCTCTTGTTTTATAAACAAAAGATGGATTTATGCAAGAGAACTCCACCAGCCATCAGTCTTGCGGAGTACACCATGTACTCACCCTTTCTTTGTTTATACTTTTGTCAGAGTAAGTGTTCACCTAAAGACGAGTTCCGTACTACATCGACATCGACGAGTAGCTTGGGGTTCCCGGCCGGCAGCCTGGAATCTATGGGCTGGGACGTCATCGTTATGCTTCAGGCCTCTTTGGCCATTTGTTAAGTTTGCTATACTTAATAGTATAATTTGCCTTCCGTTGTTTGATGTTTGTGGTCAGTGACCTCTTCTTGTAATAATTTGGTTCTATGCTCAGTTATGAGCTTGCTGTGATAAATTTTGTGTCGTAGGGTCACTGTTGTGTTACCGATTCTTCATTGGATATCCTCGAGCTCAAGGTTAAGCTTATGTCAGACGGAGGTCTGGGATTTGTTTATCCCTGATCCCGGGGGTGTCACAGTTCTTGGTATCAGAGCATTACCGACCGTAGGAAAGCCTTGGTATTGGTCGATGTTGAGTCTAGTGCTTGTGAAAACTATTTTCAAAGATGAAAAGTACTTACGAAAACTCTAGTATGGTTCTTTTCTCCTTATCCACTTGTGGTGAGCTCCTCGTGCTCAGGAACCCTCTGGTTCCATCGCTCGCTTGCTGTATCCGCCCCTCGTCGTCGATCCGCAAGCTTCACCGCCGTGCGCCTCCGTGTAGCTTGCTCCGGTGACCATATCGTAGTGGCGTCGCCCTCTTTAGGTTCGCCCTGCAGTGCTCGTTCGAACCCGCGCCTCCGCGCGTCCCCGCTTGACCTTTAGCGCCGCCAACCACCATTGCCCGACACGTCTCCGGCGAGCCCAGCGTGGCTAGCTGAGGTAGCCCTAGGTCCCCTCTGTCAGTCACTATGGATAGGTAAAGCCTCGGTGAGAAAAGTTAGGGTTAGGGCCCTGACGTCGGTATGACGTCATGCTAGCGCAGTAATTCATTTTTTCTTTTATTAAATGTTTTGTAATTATTTCTGGAATATAAATAAATACCTGTGGGCCACCCATGTCAGAATTTTAATAATTTTAATAAATGTTTTCAGAAATAAATAAAACTATGACATGTGGGCCCAAGTTGGAGAATGATTTAATTATTCCAAAATAATTTAAAATGAATTAAAATTGGAGAAATTCATAACTAATTCATTTTAAATCAGAAAAATATGTATAATATATCAAAATGTTCAAAAAATGAGAACTATCTAATAAAGCTATAATCATGCATTGTTAAGCCACTTACATAACAAGTTTAATTAGAAGAACATAGTAACCCATCACAGGTGATTCCGGAGTTTCCCCGAGTTAGGGTTTGCACCCCTCGAAACCTCGATCAAATTGCCGAGCATGTTTTAGAGTTTCATTTCAATGCAATTCAACTTGTCATATCATCATACTTGTTTGAGCATTGCATCGATGCCATGTCTTGATTGTTGCCTTTCTTTCCGGTGTTGGTTCTTCGCGATAGGATCCGAGCCCGAAGCTGAAGTCAACAACACCGAAGATCCATACTTGTCTACTAATAGAAAAGGCAAGCGTAGCCTCTCATTATAAACCTACTTTTACAAAGTATATTACTTTCTCGCTATGATGCACACGATTCTAATGTGGTCTTTTGTCAGTAGCTAGGGTTATCTATCTGCTGTACAGTTTTCCTTTTTAGCCCTATACTCCTGATCCACTGCTCCTAGCATACCCAGGTTTGGCATGTGTGCGTTGTTAGAGCTTTTGTTACCGACATCTTAGCCATGCATAGTAACAAATTCTGATGTTGTGGATATACCAAATGGGTATACCTACGGCATAGTCTCATACCGGCAAGCCCGGGTGGCCCACAGTTGGTGGTTAGGCCTATGGCATAACCGGGCGGCCCAGTTGCTGATAGACAAGACGGAGGTCCAGCAGGAATAAAGGAAGGCGACGTGCCACCGCCCATGATGGAAGCCGGAGCCTTGGAGAACACGAAGACTAGTTAGTGTTAGTCTAGGACTCTGTAACCATATCCGGCTGGGACTCTCCATGTAACCCTAGGTCCTGGCGCTCATATAAGCCGGCCTACGGGAGCCTTTAGGGCAGAGACACAATCTCATACACAAGAACAACAAGTGCATAGCACTACCCGCACATAGCGAACCCCCAATCCTGTAACTCGGCGTATTGCCATTATAGTGATTTATAGCAGGAGTAGGATCTCGTCACCGTCGTGAGATATGAACTTGGATAAACTGTGTCAAGCCGACCCGGACGCTCTCCGTCTTCCCCCCACGTCTCTAAACTCGCTGTTGGGATACCCCTATGGCGTACGTGTCGACAAAACCACGACAGTTGGCGCCCACCGTGGGGCAAGAGGCGCTTGCAGCACGGATCCGGGTGGGATCCCTCGCCATCTTTGATGGCGGACAAATCGCATCTCCAGTGACGCGTCGGCTTCGTCATCGCTCTTTCTAGCGTGTGGTCAAGTCGGCGGCATCCTGGAGATCTACATCTACATCATCTTTGGAGGTGTCGGAATCTCCGACGACACTACTTGGCTTTTCCTCGCTGACAGGCTGATGGATCCGGCAATCTTCTACATTTACTTCAACCACGCAAGGGATTGACATCAGTCACCCACACGTGCAGCATATTGCGTATCGTGATCAAAAACGGTGCCAGGCAGAATACAACCTGGAGGCGTGGCTGCTACAGCCATCGTTTTTGCTTCCGTGGCAGCTATCTCGATGCAGCCTCTGGCTTAGGCCGATTTAATCAAAACTCGCATGATTTATTTGAAACACTGCCGACGATTCAAGTTCCAAGATACAAGAATTAAAGCAGTGAAAGAATTAATCAGGCAAGGACTCTCGTACGTACATGCACTTGTAGACAAAATCGATCGGCAATTCATCTTCTGTTGTGTGCGTGCGTTTTGGCATGTTTTCTTGTCGACGCCGCAGACAGCATCGATCTGATCGGATTTGTCTCCAATACTGTTATGGCCGGCTTCGCAATTGTGATCGACAACTCCAGTACGGACAGTTTCCTCTATCGTGGACTGTTTTATCATCTCGGCTTCAGCCTGGACAGATCCGTCTACATCGCAAACAACTCCGCTCAAACAGCTAAGTCCTTATTTATTTATTATTTTAAGATTGGTTCACTCATATTATGAGTTTTTTGCCGCTTTTGTTTTTGGTCATATCTTTTCCACGATTTGCCTTGCGCTCGTGATTATAAACTTTTTACTGGCTTGCCGTTTTAAGGCCCCAGTACCATGCAAAAAACCCGCCTTCGGGCGTTAGCTTAAGTTTTCTGGATACACGTTTTCTGTTGTTTTTATGCGAATTCCGAAGTAGTGACTTCTCGGCACTCAAAGCCGGCATTTTGGCCTTGGGTTCTGGACGGTGCCATTAGGCATCATCACCTAAGGACATAGTTCTGTGATGCGAGTCTTCCGTCTCACGAAAGGTCAAGCATAAAAACCAGAATAATGGATAAGCCAGCACTTGCTTAAATAAAATTTTACATAAACTGTTCAAATTAGTTGAGTTTTTGCCTCCTAAATAGTTTTATGTGTCCATCTGCTGCATTGTTTTAGCTTTAAAGCATTTGTTCAAAGGCCATGTATGTTCCGCCTTACATTTGTTTGTTGGACACGATTAAAGGAACAATTTAATACATTTGTATTTTTATGTTTATTTTTCAGGTACATAATGCTTGGACATTGCCGCGTTCCTCAGAATAAGGTGTTTTAAGCCGGAGTTTCACTAGGCTTAACACCTCGGGGGCTGCAATTGCAATCGTTGACCAAGACTAGAGCCGCCTTTGAGGATGTCGGATCGACGCTTGGGGGCTTGACATCTCTAAATTTAAGAGCTTTGTCCCACCTTGTGTCCAAGCCGGAACAACCTCGGGGGCTATAGTATGATGATCTCCAAGATATGGTTAGTTCTCTTTGAGAATCAAGCCGGAAATTTTATGTGAATTCCACCTTGACGCTCGGGGGCTACACCGATATTGAATTTTTGTGAAATTCTCTTTGGAGCACCAAGCCGAAATAATTCTGACTTAACGCTCGAGGGCTACAATGCACATTTTTACCAAAGCTACTCTGAGAGCACCAAGACGGTTTTCTTTTGAAACTCCGACTTGGAGCTCGGGGGCTACAATAGTTTGATGTACAATTATGCATGTTCTTTTGAGCATCAAGCCGCCTTCATCATGGAAGTCGACATAATTCTCGAGGGCTACATATGGTTATGTCAACAAAACTTTCAAGACGGTGAAGAATCCGGCTAGCGAAACTTGGGGGCTTGAGATTAACTTTGCCTTTACGGAAGTTTCCTGGGTTACACGACTCGATGGCCTGAACATCCATGACTTGAGAGGCTCTAAGACCTTAACTCGGCAAGCGCTTATGTCTGTGACTTTGCTGGCTCTAAGTCGGTAGTTTGGCAGCCTTTACGACCGTGGCCTAGTAGCCGTGATTTTTTCCGGCTTGCATACCGTCCCGAGAGGATGATGATATTGAAAACGTTCCTAGATCTTGGAAGAATCACTAACGATTCGTTAGAGAGTTCTCCGCCTTGGACTCCTTCATAGAAGCATACAAGCAACTCTCTGGCTAGGATTAGTCGGATGAGAATATGATATGGGAGCTCTCCAAGATTCTTCGCGAAGCACGCCTTGAAGACGACGTGATACTTACGCTCAAAGCTAGACGGAGGAACACGAGGATCTTGAAGAACTCCGAGGGCTACTGTTGTGGATATACCAAATGGGTATACCTACGGCATAGTCTCATACCGGCAAGCCCGGGTGGCCCACAATTGGTGGTTAGGCCTATGGCATAACCGGGCGGCCTAGTTGCTGATAGACAGGACGGAGGTCCAGCAGGAATAAAGGAAGGCGACGTGCCACCGACTATGATGGAAGCCGGAGCCTTGGAGGACACGAAGACTAGTTAGTGTTAGTCTAGGACTCTGTAACCATATCCGGCAGGGAATCTCCATGTAACCCTAGGTCCTGGCGCTCATATAAGCCGGCCTACGGGAGCCTTTAGGGCAGAGACACAATCTCATAGACAAGAACAACAAGTGCATAGCACTACCCGCACACAGCGAACCCCCAATCCTGTAACTCGGCGTATTGCCATTATAGTGATTTATAGCAGGAGTAGGATCTCGCCACCGTCGTGAGATCTGAACCTGGGTAAACTGTGTCAAGCCGACCCGGACGCTCTCCGTCTTCTCCCCACGTCTCTAAACTCGCCGTTGGGATACCCCTATGGCGTACGTGTCGACAAAACCATGACATCTGATCTATCCCAATGATGAATCAAAGGTGCCAAGGAAGGTAGTGAGGTAGGAGATGGTGACATCACCAAAGGAGTTAACTAAATATGCTAAGGCTTGTATGGGAGGCTACGTTGGGTGTGGTTTTTGTAGTCCCATGCTCGCCACCACTAGGAACTGAGTTCTTACCTTTGGAACCAAGACGAGCGTACAGCCACACGGGGCCTAGACAACCCCTCGACTAACTAACTTGCCTAGTAGATTCCATGAGTCACATAGTTCGGGCTTTCCATTTGGCATACGCATTGAAAATGTTTTCGAAAGAGGGGGTGAAGGAGGTGCATCATAACAGGTAGGGAAGCGTGGCCGCGGTTGCTTGTGGTCGATAGATACCCTGGTGAACCAACCTCGCCTCACATCTTTAAGTACCGGCTTCGGGATTTGACACGTTACAGCGGATTCATACTTATTGCGTGACTCATGGTCTCGGCGAAAGCAAGGTAAAGGTCGTGGTCAACCACCCTCTGCCGGCCTTCCAAGGAAGAGGGCTAATAATTTGGCATTAAGAGTCGGTTGGTATGTGTGGGTAAAGTTGTACACCCCTGCAGGGTTAAATCTTTTCGAAAAGTCGTGTTCACCGTTATGAACGACTTGGCGACTGGACTTAAGATCATAGATAACATTAACCACTATAAAACTTGTTGATCCACGTGTGCTTAAGGATGCTTCCTCCGGGTCGAGGGGGTGATCCTAGATAAGAGGTTCTGATGAAGCTAGTGGTTATCAAGATGTGATGAACGAGATGAAGAAGTCGATATCTTATCCCTTTTAAAAGATTCTGAGTAGACGAGCCTCTTCTCTCTCTCGTTTACAAATAAAGATTGCTTTCCGCAAAAGTAAATCCAGAGAAAGCCTTTCTAGCCAGATCATGTAGATACTAGTTTATCTAAGTCTTGCGGAGTACATTCTCGTACTCAGCCTTGCGCTATTGTTGTTTTTCTACAGATGGTCTAGTTGCGACTGAAGGTGGCTTCTATGTTGACATCGACGAGTAGTTGGGGGTCCCAGGTAGCAGCCTGAGGACTATGGGATGGACGTCACTTTTGTTTATGGCCTCCTAGGCCTTTTGCTAAGTTGTTGTGTAGAACAACATATCTGCTTTCGCTGTGTGATGTAATGTTGGGTCTATGACCTCTAGTTTGTAATAACTCTAGTATCTTACTCTACTAAGAGTTTAAACTTATGTTGTTGTATCCCTGTGTTCTGTAATGTTACCGAATCATACTGTGATCTTCCGTGTTTGCAGTTGAGCTTATCTTAGATGGTGATCAAAGGTTAGTTTAACCCTAATCTCGGGGGGTGCTACAGGTTTTGGTATCAGAGCAGGACTGCCTATAGGAAACCCTTTTATTGGTCGATGTTGAGGCTAGAAGTTGACAACACTATTTGAAAGTTAAAAACTATTTACAGAAACTCTGACTAGGATTCTTTTTACTCCTTCTCTGTTGTGTTTCTGATGCTGGAGTTTTTCTTACCCTATTTGGTTTGAAAAGGTTTTTATACCTTACCTCATATCTCAAAACTTTCAGGATCGTGGTTTCGGGGTTGTTTCTCTAAAGTACTCTGTACTTGGTTGCTATTCTCAGAGTTCCAAGAAATCTCAGTTTTGCTTGGTGTGTAACATCTTAGCATTCCATTGTCATGGTTTGTAACTCAACTGGTTAGCGTATACATTAGTATGCTTTGATACTACCATTCTTGATAAGATGATACGTTTATATCAAGTACTCTTTTATCATCTTTCTGTCTTGTTCCTTTGAATCCCTTGTCTAACCTTATTTTTGTTCTTTCGGGATGGGTGACACCTGTCGTGCCCGTACCCGTGCTCATGCACGTGGTGCTGCAAATGAGGGTGAATCTTCCAACCTTCCTCCACCACCGTCCATGGTTCAACTCATGGACATGTACGAAACCAACCGTGCTGACAACATGAGGCTCCTTGAAAGGATTGAGCGCAACACTGCTCAACGCTAGAACAATCAAGTTGGTATCAAGGACTTCACACATCTCACTCCGCCAGTTTTCAGCTATTCCACCGAGCCACTTGATGCAGACTACTGGCTTCACACCATGGAGCAAAAACTTCAGGTTGGTCATGTTGCTCAAGCTGATTGGGTGAATTTTGTTGCCTGTCATCTGGAGGGAGCAGCTAATTCCTGGTGGGCAAAGTTCTTGGCTATGCATGAAGCTCAACATGTTGTTACATGGAAAGAGTTCACTGAAGCCTTCCGAGCTTATCATATTCCAGAGGGTCTGATGGATCAGAAGAGGGAGGAGTTCCTCATGCTTAAGCAGGGCACTGGTTCTGTGTGTGATTACCAGCGCAGCTTCAATCGTCTTGCCTGCTATGCTAATAAAGAGGTCTCCACTGATGCTAAGAAGCAAGCTCTGTTCCGCAAGGGACTGGATCCTAAGGTTCGTCGTGATATCCACCTCATGGACTTTGGTAACTTCCAAGGTCTTGTCAACAAGGCTATGAAGGCCTAGAGTGGAAAGGTGGAGTATGAAGAAACTCGTAAGCATCCTCAGGAGGGGTACAACAAGGCTGGTGCTGGCAATAAGAAGCGTCGTGTCTTTGTACCTTATAGTGTTGTGCCACATGCTCCTTATACTCCAAGGTCCTCTGGATATGCCCCTCGTCTGAATGCTACCTCAGACAATGCTGGTGGATCAAATTATCCTTCTGCTGGCAATGCATCAGGTTTTATATGCTTCAATTTTCACCAGCCTGGCCACTATGCAAAGGAGTGTCCTCAAAAGAATGATGCTGAGAAGGACGCCTAAACCAGGTGTTGGAAAAGGACGCCTAAACCATATCTCTGCTGAGGAGGCTCAGGAAGATCCAAGCGTCATCATGGGTACGCTTCGTATCAATCAAATTCCAGCTAAAGTTTTGTTTGATTCTGGAGCATCGCATTCATTCCTGTCACAAGCTTTTGCTCAAATGCATGGGATAAGTTTTGAGGGGTTGTCTGTTCCTTTGCTAGTTCAGTCTCCTGGTTCTAGTTGGCATTCCACCATGGTTAGTCATGGGAATCTAATCGAAGTTGCATTTCAATGTTTCCTCACTTCTTTGATCGCCCTCAAGTCAACTGACATTGACATCATTTTGGGCATGGACTGGTTGACCCGTTATCAAGCTATTCTCGATTGTACAACCAAGTCTGTGACTCTGACAAGTCCTGCTGGCATAACAGTCAAGTATTGAACCGTAGGGTCACTATCTCCTTCAGTTGTTTCTATCCCTGAAGTAGAGTTGTATGCCCTTGAAGTTCTACCTCCATTAAAGATCCAAGATGTATCCGTGGTCTGTGAATTCCCGGATGTCTTCCCTGAGGAGTTGCCTGGCATGCCACCTAATCGAAATTTGGAGTTTTTCATAGAGCTAGTTCCTCGATATGCTCCTGTTTCTAAAAGACCCTATCGTATGCCTCCTCATGAGCTTGTGGAGTTGAAGAAGCAATTAGAGGAGTTAGAAGGAAAAGAATACATTCAGCCCAGCACATCTTCTTAGGGATGTCCTACCATCTTTGTCAAGAAGCGGGATACCAATATACCGCGTCTGGTTGTGGATTATCGCCCACTCAATGATGTGACTATCAAGAATAGCTATCCCCTCCCTAGCATCAATGATCTCTTTGATCAGTTAAGTGGTGCCACTGTCTTCTCCAAAATGGATTTAAGGTCAGGGTATCACCAGATAAAGATCTGTAAGGAAGATATTCCAAAGACTGCTTTCACCACTCATTATGGTCTTTACGAGTACACCGTCATGTCTTTTGGTCTTACCAATGCTCCAGCCACTTTCATGCGTCTTATGAATTCTATCTTTATGGAGTATCTTGACAAGTTCGTTGTGGTCTACATCGATGATATTTTGGTCTATTCCAAGACTGAAGAAGAGCACGCTGAACATCTTCGTCTGGTGTTGACAAAACTCCGAGAACATCGTCTCTATGCCAAGTTTTCCAAATGTGAGTTCTGGTTACAAGAGCTCGTATTCCTTGGTCATGTTGTTTCCGCTCAAGCGGTTTCTGTTATCCCCGATAAGGTCCAAACTATCCTTGACTGGGAGTCTCCTAAATCCGTAAAGGATGTCCGAAGTTTTCTCGGGATGGTTGGTTATTACCGTCGATTCATCGAGAAGTTCTCCAGGATTGCAAAGCCGATGACCAATCTTGTTAAGAAGGATAATAAGTTTGAATGGTCTGATAAGGCTGAAGAAAGTTTCTAGATGCTGAAAACCAAGTTAACAACTGCTCCGGTGCTGGTTCTTCTAGACACTAGTAAGGACTTTGTTGTCTTCTGCGATGCTTCCCACCAAGGTCTCGGATGTGTGTTGATGCAAGATGGGCATGTGGTGGCATATGCCTCCCGTCAGCTAAAACCACATGAGAACAACTACCCAACTCATGATCTTGAGCTTGCAGCTGTTGTTCATGCTCTTAAGCAATGGCGACATTACCTTCTTGGTAGTCGTTGCGAGTTATACTCGGATCATCAGAGTCTGAAGTATCTTTTCACACAACCTGATCTGAATCTCAGGCAAAGAATATGGTTGGAACTCATCAAGGACTATGATTTGGGTCTCAACTACCAACCTGGCAAAGCCAATGTCGTTCCTGATGCGCTAAGTCATAAGTCTTATTACAACAATCTGGTGATCAAACAATCTCAACCTTCTCTTCATGAGGAATTTGGTCGATTAAATCTTGAAGTAGTTCCTCGTGGTTTCCTTTCTACTCTTGAAGTGAAGTCTTCTATAGAGGATGAAATCAAGCTTGCTCAGAAACATGATTCTGAAATTGCTGAGATCAAAGGGAACATTGCTAGCGGAGTTGCTAAGTGTTTCTCTGCTGATAATCAAGGTACTGTTTACTTTGGTGACCGTCTGATAGTGCCGAAGAGAACAAAATTGAGGGATCTAATTCTCCCACAGGCTCATGAATCACCTCTTTCTATCCACCCTGGGGGTACCAAGATGTATCGGGATCTTCGTCAAAGATTTTGGTGGTCCGGTATGAAGAAGGATATCGCTCGTTTTGTTGTTGAATGTGACGTTCACCGTTGCGTCAAAGCTGAGCACCAAAGACCCGCTGGTCTCCCGCAACCACATAAAATACCTCAGTGGAAATGGGATGAAGTGGTATGGATTTCATTACTGGTCTTCCGAAGACTCAGAAAGGAAATGATGCCATCTGGGTAATCGTTGACTATCTGTGCAAGGTTGCTCACTTTCTACCTGTTTGTGAGAGTATCAATGCTAGTCAGTTAGCAGATCTACATATCTCTCGAATAGTTGTTCTTCATGGGATTCCAATGAAAATCGTCTCTGACCGAGGGAGTTTGTTCACCTCAAGGTTCTGGACAACCTTCCAAATTGCTATGGGAACTCGCCTCTCCTTCAGTACAGCTTATCATCCTAGTACCGGTGGCCAGACCAAAAGAGTGAATCAAATCCTTGAAGACATGCTAAGAGCGTGTGTCATATCTTTTGGCAAGGACTGGGAGAAATGCCTTCCTTTGCTGAATTCTCCTACAACAATAGTTATCAGTCCAGTATAGAAATGGCACCTTTCCAGTTCTTGTATGGAAGAACCTGTCGTACTCCTTTGAACTGGTCAGAAACTGGCGAAAGCAAGTTCTTTGGTCCGGATATGATCCAGGAAGCAGAAGATCAAGTTTGTATCATTCGAGATCGTTTGAAAACTGCTCAGTCTCGCCAGAAAAGCTATCATGATCATCACCATCAACATGTTGAATATGAAGTTGGTGATCAAGCTTATCTTCGGGTCACTCCTTTAAAGGGTGTCCATTGTTTCAGCATCAAAGGCAAACTAGCTCCTCGCTATGTTGGTCCTTTTCGTGTTCTTTCCAAGCAAGGTAAACTCGCATATCAATTGGAGTTACCTGCCAATTTACCCGAGGTGCATGACGTCTTTCACGTGTCTCAACTCAAGCGTTGCTATAAAGACCCTGTCCATGGTGTTGATCACCAAACTCTTGATCTCCAAAAGGATCTGACTTATCGTGAGTATCATGTTCGTATCCTTGATGAAACCGAGCGCAAAACTCGCTGTCAAAACATCAAGTTCCTGAAAGTTCAGTGGTCTCATCATTCTGAGGATGAAGCAACCTGGGAACGAGAAGATCATCTCCGATCTGAGTACCCTGCCTTCTTTTCCAAAACTTAGGAATCTCGGGTGGATATTCTTGTAAGGGGGGTAGAGCTGTAACAGCCCAACCTTGTAATAAATGCATGTGCCAACATGTGGAGTTCAATTGGTTATGAGGGCCCCACAAAAGTTTGTATATCTTATGAAAGCTTCTGGTATTTTCAAAATATTCAAAAACAGAATTCAAAATGAATTGCAAAAGAGAGAAATCAAAACAGAAAAAAGAAAACTGTTTCTGGAAATAAAACAGAGCCAACAGCCAAATAGGCCGCAGCCTAGCTGGCCCAAACCCCCTCTTCCCCCTCCCACCTGTGCAGCAGCCAGCACCCGCCGCGGCCCAGGAGAAGCCCACCTAGGCCAGGTACCGGTTTGTCCATGCTATCAGCATCGTCAACCTCGGGAAGCTTCTGCGTGTCGCCGCGCCGTCGCTCGTCGGCGTCAAGATCCTCGCCGCCGCTCCGGACGAGGATAAGGAGCTACCCCGCATGTCTCTCCCTCCTCAGATCTTATCCTCCCCCTCACGCGCTCTCTCTCCCTCTCTGAACCCCGCACGCCCGAACCCTATTCGCCATGGTCGCCGGCTAGCCGTCGTTGTCGGCCTTCCCGAGCCTATCTGACACCACCTCGAGCTCCGCCTCGCTCCACTCCATCTCCCTGCCGAAGGAATCTAGCCAGGATGCCCCAAATCTTCTCCATCGATGTTGTCTTCTCCGACCCCGACGAAGTTCGTTGTCATTGATTCTCGCGCCTCCGACCTCCCCAGCCTTCGCCGTCGTCACCAATCGCCTTGTGGTGAGCTCCTGGTTTTCAGGCACCCTCTGGTTGCCTCGCTCGCTTGTTGTATCCGCAGCTCGTCATCGATCCGCAAGCTTCGCTGTCGTGCGCCTCTGTGTAGCTCGGTCCGGTGACCAAATCAGAGCGGTGCCGCCATCTTTAGGTTCTCCCTGCAGCGCTCGTTCGAACCCGCGCCTCCACGTGTCCATGCTTTCCCTCTAGCGCCGCCAACCACCGTTTCCTGATGCGTCTCTGGCAAGCCCAGCGTGGCTAGCTAAGGTGGCCCTGGGCCCCCTCTGTCAGTCACTATGGCTGGGTAAAGCCTCGGTGAGAAAAGTTAGGCTTAGGGCCCTGACGTCAGTATGACGTCATGCTGGCGCAATAATTCCCTTTTTCTTTTATTAAATGTTTTGTAATTATTTCTGGAATATAAATAAATACCTGTGGGCCACCCCTGTCAGCATTTTAATAATTTTAATAAATGTTTTCAGAAATAAATAAAACTATGACATGTGGGCCCAAGTTGGAGAATAATTTAATTATTCCAAAATAATTTAAAATGAATTAAAATTAGAGAAATTCATAACTAATTCATTTTAAATCAGAAAAATATGTATAATATATCAAAATGTTCAAAAAAATGAGAACTATCTAATACAGCTATAATCATGCATTTTTAAGAAACTTACGTGATAAGTTTAATTAGAATAACATAGTAACCCCTCATAGGTGATTCCGGAGTTTCCCCAAGTTAGGGTTTGCACCCCTCGAAACCTCGATAAAATTGCCGAGCATGTTTTAGGGTTTCATTTCAATGCAATTCAACTTGTCATATCATCATACTTGTTTGAGAATTGCATCGATGCCATGTCTTGATTGTTGCCTTTCTTTCCTGTGTTGGTTCTTCGCGATAGTATCCGATCCCGAAGCTGAAGTCAACAACACCGAAGATCCATACTTGTCTACTGACGGACAAGGCAAGTGTAGCCTCTCATTTTGAACTTACTTTTACAAAGTATATTACTGTATCGCTATGATGCACACGATTCCAATGTGGTCTTTTGTCAGTAGCTAGGGTTACCTATCTGTTGTATAGTTACCCTTTTTTAGACTTATACTCTTGATCCACTGCTCCTAGCATACCTAGGTTTGGCATGTGAGCGTTGTTAGAGCTTTTGTTACCCACAGCTTGGCCATGCATAGTAACAATGTTTGATCTATCCAAATGATGAATTAGAGGTGCCAAGGAAGGTAGTGAGGTAGGAGATGGTGACATCACCGAAGGAGTTAACTAAATATGCTAAGGCTTGTATGGGAGGCCACGTTGGGTGTGGTTTTTGTAGTCCCATGCTCGCCACCACTAGGAACTGAGTTCTTACCTTTGGAACCAAGACGAGCGTACATCCACACGGGGCCTAGACAACACCTCGACTAACTAACTTGCCTAGTAGATTCCATGAGTCACATAGTTCGGGCATTCCATTTGGCATACGTATTGAAAATGTTTTCGAAAGGGGGGGTGAAGGAGGTGCATCATAACAGGTAGGGAAGCATGGCCACGGTTGCTTGGGGTCGATAGAGCCCCTGGTGAACCAACCTCGTACTTACTGCGTGACTCATGGTCTCGGCGAAAGCAAGGTAAAGGTCGTGGTCAACCACCCTCTGTCGGCCTTCCAAGCAAGAGGGCTAATAATTTGGCATTAAGAGTCGGTTGGTACGTGTGGGTAAAGTTGTACACCCCTGCAGGGTTAAATCTTTTCAAAAAGCCGTGTTCACGGTTATGAACGACTTGGCGACCGGACTTAAGATCATAGATAACATTAACCACTATAAAACTTGTTGATCCACGTGTTCTTAAGGATGCTTCCTCCGGGTCGAGGGGGTGATCCTAGATAAGAGGTTCTGATGAAGCTAGTGGTTATCAAGATGTGATGAACGAGATGAAGAAGTCGATATCTTATCCCTTTTAAAAGATTCTGAGTAGACGAGCCTCTTCTCTCTCTCGTTTACAAATAAAGATTGCTTTCTGCAAAAGTAAATCAAGAGAAAGCCTTTCTAGCCAGAGCATGTAGATACTAGTTTATCTATGTCTTGCAGAGTACGTTCTCGTACTCAGCCTTACGCCATTGTTGTTTTTCTACAGATGGTCTAGTTGCGACTGAAGGTGGCTTCTATGTTGACATCGATGAGTAGTTGGGGGTCCCAGGTAGTAGCCTGAGGACTATGGGATGGACGTCACTTTTGTTTATGGCCTCCTAGGCCTTTTGCTAAGTTGTTGCGTAGAACAACATATCTGCTTTCGCTGTGTGATGTAATGTTGGGTCTATGACCTCTAGTTTGTAATAACTCTAATATCTTACTCTGCTAAGAGTTTAAACTTATGTTGTTGAATCCCTGTGTTCTGTAATGTTACCGAATCATGCTGTGATCTTCCGTGTTTGGAGTTGAGCATATCATAGATGGTGATCTGAGGTTAGTTTAACCCTAATCCCGGGGGGCTACAATTACTCACTCATGGATGAGGGAAACATCGGTGGTTGATGGAGATGTGTTGGTAATGACGATGGCGATGATCCTCTCCAAATTCTCCGTCCCGGCAGAGTGCCAGAACGGAGTTTCTGGATCCGAATATTGGTTTCTGGTGGCGGCGGCAGAGCGGAACTCTTTCTGGAAAACTATCGAACCCCCTCTATTTTTTAGGTCAGAAGGCAACTTATAGGCGCGGAGGGAGGCCGAGGAGCTGCCTGGGGTGGCCAGACCTCCCCCAGGCGCGGGGTCAGTGGGCCCACGCCTGGGGTGGGTCTGGGCCCCCAGGCCTCCCCTCTGTCTCCCCTTTTGGCTCCGTGGATCTTCTGGTGAGAAATAGTTTTTGGCATATTTTCCGGGATTTTTCGTGATGGTTCATTTTCTACACAAAAACGAGACACCAAGGTAATTCTGCTGAAAACAGCGTCAGTCTGTGTTAGTTGTATCCAAATCACACAAGTTTAGAGGAGAAACAATAGCAAAGTGTTCGATAAAGTAGATATGTTTTGGACGTACCAACTCCCCCAAGCTTAGCTTATTGCTTGTCCTCAAGCAATTCAGTTGAAAACTGAGTGCGATAAAAAAACTTTCACGAACACTTTGCTTCATATAATGTAAATATTCTCAGCATGGGAGTAGATGCTTAGACAATTCATAATAAGGAGTATGCAACTAAGTCTACTCAATATAAATTTCAAGCTATAAAGAGAAACCAACTCAATAATAATAAGTAGCATGAAACATAAATATAAGCAACATTGCAATGCTTATAATAAGGTATGATAGAGTCGTATCTTGCTTTCCTTTGTTTGAAGAACACAATATAAATGCTGAGGCACCTCTGAAGTTCACATGAAGACTAGAGATAAAGATATCATAGATACAAGCATCAAAGTCATGACATAATTAACCAAGTTTTGGAACAAACACAAGAATGACAACTATGCTCTCAAGAAGGTGCTCATAGAATAAGTGGTGACTAAACAAAGTTGTGAAAACGGTTTTGTGAAGGTTTTAAAGGCTTCCCAATGCTGAAAGGAAGGTACTCGTTAGCTTTGAGCTCTCATTGCCCCTATCATAGGCATCTTCATGTGGTTAAGGTGAAAGTGAGGTCCACTCTGAATCATATGCTTGATAGACCATATATTGGAAATCCCAAGTCCCTTGAGTATGAGGGTCGCTCCGCATGCTACTCAACTTTGGTCACCTGAAATTTCTTGTCATTGTAAATGCATGCATATCATCGAGATTCGCTAACGGGGTACCCCTTGTATGGTACAGGAGTTTTCCCATAACCAAAATGACAAGGCAAGAAGACAATGAGCATCTCAGCAATCTTTTTATTTACCATATGCATAGCTTTTTATTGAGGACGCTTCATAGATGCTCATTATAGTGATGCTGCAAGTTTCCACCATGATTAAGCATGGCTTAGGCTAGCGACCTAGGCGTTCCTCTAACACAATGTATAAACTCCATGAACTAACAACCTCCCCTTTTATTTCACATTGTCGACATCCGTAAACAAAAGAGAAAAGTATCAACTGGATGAGATATCCAACAGGTGTTGAAAGCGTTCCCCGTGACAACACGGTTCTGCTGACTCCCGGCATATAATAAGCAAGCATATAACTTTCATGGACTAGTCACAATGGTTTAGAATTATTAAGCGCAAGGAATAAAGTGTGCCATCAAGTTCGTGAGAGCTTTACTAACTAACTTTCTCAAAATAGACAAACATTTTATTTTGGAAGAAAACAAGGCATATTGAATATGCACTGAAATAGAAAATGATGCTAATAGGTAGGTATGGTGGACACAGCTGGCAATTTTGGCTTTGGGGAGTTGGAATCATAGGTAGAGCACATACTCAGTGCAAGTGAAGGCTAGCAATAAAGAGGGAGCGACAAACGAGAGAGCAATAGCTGTCATAATAATGCTTGCAACAAAACAGGACTAACTATGGCATTAAAGTGATACAAGAACTCTGAGGAAAAATAAATCATCGAGGATTACTAACTATTGATTAGTCATATGCATGCGTGAGCATATGCCAAGTCGATTCACATGAACAGTCAGAGGAGGATACCACAATATCATACCAAAGTATGAATAAAACAATGCAAGAAAACATTCATATGACATGCTACAACCTATTATCAAGATGGAGCTCATCATAGACAAGCAAGAACTACTAAGCATCCATAATGACATATACCTTACACAAACAGGCTAAGCATGCTCACAATGACGAGTATATGTACAAAAATGAAACAAGTAGAGTTCGTTACCAGCCTCTAACCACACCTCGAGTTGTCTTAATCTTCATTATTGCCCTTCACTTGTGTGACTTGAATAATTAACATGAAACCAAAATCCACCAAGGACGGCTGAACCCTGCAAAGAACACACAAAACCAGAGAAGAGCAAAAAAAAATTTGGTGTTTTCGATTTTTTAAAGAAAGAAAACAAAGCAAAAACAAACAAATAAAAATAAAACCAAAAACAAAAACTAAGACGCTCCAAGAACAACACAACTGTGCATGAAACAACAAAAAAACGAAGTGTCTAGAAAGACATGAGATTTTTATTGATGAAGAAGGGGATACCTTGGGCACCCCCAAGCTTTGATGCTTGTACCACTTGAATATTTCTTGGGGTGACACGGGGTGGCTCCCCCCAAGCTTGAGCTTTTGTCCATTCTTCATATCATTACATCATCCTCTCTCTACACCTGATTTTTTCTCTTCATACAAAACTTCACACAATCTTCATTAGCAACATTAGTGTATTCAAAAGATAATAAACCCTTAGGCTTAGATTTAGAACACCAAAAAAATTCACTAAAAACACAAGATACTGTAGAAACTCCTTCAAAAAGCTCAATTCCCAAAAAGAGAACTCAAAAAGGAATCAATAAGAAGCAAATGCAAATAATGGCAGAAATCTGTCAAAACAGACCAGCAGGTAGAAACCAATTTTTTCGAAAATCTTCTGTTTCTCAAATCAAAAAGTGTTGAACTAACGAATGTTAGATAACATATTGGGGGATTTATTCGTAAATTTTGAGCTCAATTATACTTAGAGAGACTCTTCACGAATTTTTATGGTGGAGGATAGAAATCTTGTTTCGGGACAGCAACTCCCCAAATCTTACTTCCCTCTCATTAGAGGTGATTCTTGGCACAAAAAGCAAACAAAAAGGATAAGGAGATGTTATTACAGAAGTAATAACTTCCAAGACTCAAGAAAACTATTGGTTTATCTTCCAAGAAGTACTTTTCTTGAACGCCTTTAAGTTAGGCACGACGAAGAGCAAAGATTGGAAAGGAGAAAAATAAAAGTGAGCAAGTATAACCACTGAGAAAACACTGTTTTTTTCATTAAAATCTTTTTATTAACAAGGTTGATCAAGTCTTGTACCAAAACAACTTATATGAATCAAAACTTTTGCATTCCACAAGGTGATTATGTTACCTCATAATTGATAGCAATGGTCCCAATCACAATAGTTTCAAAATTTTCTTGTGGAATGGGACAATATATTTCTCCAACCTTGATGCCTTCAATATTTTCAATATAATTCATGCAATATCTCTTAACAACCTTCTTGGGGAAATAAACAGTATGCTCTTTGTCATTAATATTGAATGTTACTTTTCCTTGATTACAATTGATGACATCACCTGCAGTATTAAGAAAAGGTCTCCCAAGAATAATAGACATATTATCATCTTCAGGAATTTCAAGCACAACAAAATCAGTTAAGACCATGCAATTATGAGCAACTTGAACAGGAACATCCTCACATATACCAACAGGGACAGTAGTTGACTTATCATCCATTTGCAAAGATATATCAGTTGGTATCAACTTTTCTAGATGGAGTCTCTCGTAGAGAGAAAAAGGCATAACACTAACTCCAGCTCCCAAATCACATAAAGCAGTTCTAACATAATTATTCTTAATGGAGCAAGGAATAGTTGGTATACCTAGATCACCAAGTTTCTTTGGAACCTTACCATTGAAGGAATAATTAGCAAGTAGAGTAGAGATCTCCTCATTAGGAATCTTCCTTTTATTAGAGATAATATCCTTCATATACTTTGAATAAGAAGGTAACTTAATAGCATCAGTCAAAGGAATTTGCAAGAATAAAGGTTTCATCCACTCACAAAACTTGTTGTAGTGTTCTTCCTCCTTTGACTTGTGTTTCTTACCTGGAAAAGGCATAGGTTTCTGCACCCAAGGTTCTCTCTCTTTACCATGTTTATTAGCAATAAAATATTCCTTTATGTACCTAGCATTCTTAGTGTGCTTCTCAGGTTCTTCCTCAACTTCCTCCTTATCAGGAGACTCATTATTATTACCACTCTCAGTTTCACCATCAGAGACAGATATACTATTAGGATCTACAGCAGGTTCAAGTGGTTCCTCAAATATTTTGTGTTTCCTTTTCTTTCTCTTACGAGGACTACCACTATCTTCACCTTGTTGGGAATCCTGCTCTATTCTTTTAGGGTTTCCTTCAGGATATAAAGGATCTTGAGTAGCTGCACCACTCCTAGTTCTAATTCCATAAGCATATTTATGTCCTGAAGCATTAACTAGCATATCTTTTTGTACCTTAGCAAGTTGATCAAGTTGGGTTTGAACCATTTATAAGTGTTTACAAAGCATTTTAATATCATTAGAAGTTCTCTCCACAATATCTTTCAACTCGTGGATAGCTCTAGAGTTTTCTAATTAATGATCCTGAACTTGTTTATTAAAATGACCTTGTTTAACAATAAAAATGTCAAGTTCCTCTAAGCATTGATCAGGAGGCTTACCATAAGGAATATCACCTTCATCAAAGTGTTGGAGAGAGTGTACCCCAATAGTAGATGAGTGGGGAATTGGCTTCATTCATCACTTCATCATTTAATGCAATAACTCCCCTCTTCTTTGTTGTTGGTGCTGGAATTGGTTCAGGAACAACTGGTTCAGGCGTAATAGGCTCAGGTGTATTTAGCTCAGTTGAAGTCCAATCATCATAATCTTGCTTATTTTAGTCATTAATTCTTCAACATCTGTAGGAGTCCTTTTTTCCTGAAAACACAATCGGCAAAGCTATCTAGGTAGGTTCTAGAATCATCAGTTAGTCCATTATAATAAATATCAAGAAGCTCATTTTTAGGTAATGGACATCCAGGATGTGCATGAATCAAGGAACAAAATCTTTTCCATGACTCAGGCAATTTCTCTTCTTCACCCTGTTTAAAATCAAAAAGCCTCTGCAAAGCAGCATGTCTAGCACTGGGAGGAAAATATTATGAATCAATCAAGCAATCAGGGCTATCAATGGAACCTGGAGGTAATCTATTAAACCAAGCCCTAGCTTCTCCTTTTAGTGAAAAAGGGAAGATCTTAGCAATAAAGTACTTGCGCATCTTAAAATCATCATAGAACAAAACACTCATAGTGGAAAGCTCATTCATATGGGCCACAACACTCTCATTTTTAGTCCCACAAAAAGGTTCTTCTCAACAATATCTAAATAAGACAAATCAAGAGAGAAATCGTTTATCTTTAATATCTATGGGAGAGGTGGCAAAATTAGCATCATAGGACAACTTAGGCATAATAGTACGTCTAGCAAGGAGACTCTTCATAGCACTAGTACCATGTGTGTTTCGACACTCTTCAATAAATTCATCAGTGAGCTCAATGTAACCATCATTAATATCATAACTCTCACTAGACTCAAGTGAGATAATAGGTGTAACAGTGTATTGTAACACCCTCAGAATCGGCCCTATGCAAGTTTCAGCGCTTCCCGCCAAACCCGCATAGAAACGATTCAAAGGTGCCCACCAGGCACTTGCGTGCGGGTGGAAAACGAAGCAATATCATTACACAATAGTCCTCGATGGAACCCACAAAACATATATATACAACAGCGACTCAAAGAGTCAAGAATACAGATATACAGTACAAAGATCCAAATCACCTTTAAAACGATATAGCGTCCGACTACGGACAAGATGCAAATTGAGCTAAGAGCCCTGAAGCATAACCAATGGCGTCCATAACCCTGCCCAGGCCAAGCCGGAAGCGTAACACTGCTAACGACGTCGATCGCAAAACCTGCTTAACAAAAGGGGTGCCGACAAAGTGCAAAGGAAAAAGAGAGAGCGGTCAGTACTGAGGCCAGTACACGGCGAGGCTAGAATTCGGCGGTCCTCGCCTACATAGGTGTGGTGGACTGGAGCGGCAGCGGCAGCATGCACTAAACAACCTATAGAGACTCGATACAACTAGCGGCTATCAGAGAGGGATAAGAAAGACCTATCCGGAACCAACCTGATACTACCCCCAAGCATACCCCTCCTGGTATTTCCCCCTCGAGACCAGACGAGGAAGTCAACCGAGGAACTCACACCGTTGGCAGTTTTATTTATTCAGTTATCGTTGCAGCAATTACTAGTCAGGTATAGATAGTCATCCTGATAGAATAAGCAGTGGGCACTTTTAGTTAACCATTCCGTTGTAGTTGCGACACTTACTAGTCAGATACAATTAGCATGAGATATTCCCAAACCCAGCAGTTGTTGGTACTTTTATTTAGCCATTCCGTTATAGTTGCAATACTTACTAGTCAGATACAATGATAGCAAGCGACAACCCAAACAAGCAATTGTTGGCAGTTTTATTTAGCCATTCCATTATAGTGAAGCTGATTACTAGTCATTATAAAGTCAAATTTATAGCACTACTTTAGTTATAGTTGTCTATGATCGAGATACTGTGCTCCAAGTCATCCATAACCGCGGACACGGCTTTCAGAAAGTTTTACCCTGCAGGGGTGCACAAATAGCAACACACACTCGATCAACCTCGGAAAAACCAAATCAAAACCCAACGAGGCCTTCACGACAAAGCAATCACCAGATTCAGAAATATTTCAGGGGGCCACCCCATTAAGCTACCCGCAATGAAGTTAGCTGACTCCGAGACGGACTCAAGGTTTGGGTGGACGGCTGTAAACGACTGGGAACCCGAAAGTGTGACTGGGCTTGTCGATACCGCGAAAACGTGTCCCGGTCCTAAACAGTACAGTGTGCAGTACCTCGCACAATTTAAATAAAGCAGTAAAGCATGGCATAAGTACAGGATAGTAAATAAAACCTCAGACTAGTTTGTGGCCCCAAGAAATAAGAATGAATCAAGCTCTGGCTCAGGGGGGGTCCCATAATCCTCCCGGATGTGGATAGAGCGAATATTCAAGGAACAGGTATCAAGTACTCGGGGTCCTACGGGACACAAGTGGACGGTTAACAACCAAATAACATCTATTGCCCACCTGTGCCTCTGCATTTACCTACTTCAATTTTAGTTATTAAACAGTAATTAAAGTCTTGATCATCTCCAACAATAAACACACGGCAAAACTCCAACAGTTGTGGTACTTGACGACACGCAACAGCACTCGAGCAAGCGACTACGACGCGCAAGTCCAGCTATCTACCAAACAACAGGTAATAGGAGGTGTCCAAGGCATTATAAGGCTGCAAGGGATATCACGGTTACGAAAACTAGAGCATCGCAACACAGATAGCAATAGATCAACAGGAGGGAATAAATACTATAAAAGTAAGATAGGTAGAAAGGGGGGGGAGGTGCTCGCCTGAAAACATTGCCGAAGGTTCATCCGAAGATAGGGTCGACACTCGCATCAACTTATCGGCCTAATCCGTGAAGAAACAAAGCACTAGAAGAAACACCGGATGCACTATTTAATACTATGACAGAAGCTCGGGCATGATGCATGTATGATGTATGACATGGCAAGGTGCGATGCAATTAGGCAATATTAAACGGAACCGGGGTCCCGATATTTAATTAAACGGTTCAAGTTATTTATCTACCCCGCAAATTAAATGTTGGATTAGCAAGACAAAACATGGCTTCGGTTCGCTATGCCAATTTAAATGAAGTCCGGAATAAGACAAAGATATCCCGCATATAGACTCCATATTTAATTATGAGATGAATTGGCATAATGCCCCCAACCCACAGACAAGTATGCATGCATGAACAATTAATTATGCAACAGTTGATAATGTCATATTATAAAATAATGGGGTCTCGGATAGGGAATCACATTAGGGTTCGGCGAACTTGGGGGCTCGGAGGGGTTCGGGGTTGGTCTCAGGGTCCGGATCTGGGGTTCGGTCTCGGCGGGAGCGTTCTCGGATAACAGAGTAGATCTTGGCGTTCCGCGAAGAAGGACTTGGTTTGGCGTCGGGGCGCATCGGATTCGTCCTGGTCGGTGTCGATCTTGTCGTCGATGGCGAACTTGAGTGGATCGGGTACCGGGGTCTTCAGATCCGTGAAGTAGATCTTGTCGCACGGTGTCCGGGGTAGACGAACTTGGCGTATTCGCATCGGCGATCTTGGCGTTCCGGGGAGGAGTACTTGCCGCACCGGGGTCTCGGTGTCCTCGGATCCGAGAGGAAGAACTTGGCGTGTCGGGGTCGGCGGTTCTCGGAGTAGTTCTTCGTGTCGGCGCCAGATGCTGGACTTGGTGTTCCACGAGTCACCGGAGATCTTCAGATGATGCGGCATCCGAGTAGAGGTTCTCGGAAGATCTTGGCAACATAATTTCGTATTTTTGTTCTTATCGACGGGATCGTTACTGAAATGTTGGTCTTGAAGATCTTGTCGACGCGGGACCTGGAATCCACTTGGATTACAAAGAAGAGCAAGCATACAACTGGGGCGCAGCACTACAGACAAGAGGACAAGGGCCAGAGCAGCGTGGCGGCTTCTGGACAAGGAGACACTGAGCACTGCAGACGCGTCAGAGAGGGAGGCCGCATGGATGGGCGGAGAGATGGCGACAAGGACCCTTGCGGTCGAGGCAAGACGCACGGAAGGAGGTAGGAGGTGGACAAGGCAGGGCCCCGGCGGCGCTGCGGAGGACCTGGGCGGCGCTCGGGCATGCACAGACGAGGCAGGGCGGCAGCTCGATGCCGAAGGAAGGGCGCTGCAGAGGCGCAAAGGCGGCTGCTGACGTCGCTCCGGTGGCGACGAAGAGGAGAAGGGGATGACGCGGCGCGATGCAGGGGAGCCGCGGAAGGGCGCAGGGGGGGCTTGCAAGGCGGTGCCGGCGAGGAGGACCCGCAGCGGCGGCGGCCGGACACAGCGGGTCGGCCGGAGCGGGCGATGGCAGGCGGCCGCAGAGCTCGCGGAAGGCGCAGAGGGCGGCGTTGGGTGGTTGACGAGGAGGCGCATCAGGCAGGGACTGACGGCGTGGCGAGGCTCGGGAACGGGCTCGAGCGGCCGAGGACGCTGGCGACGGGAGGCGGCTCTCGGAGGAGGAGGCACCATGGCGACAAGGAGCCGCGAGGAGAGGCGCCGGGCTGCCGAAACAGAGGACGGTGGCCGGCAAGAGGAGAGGAGAGGCCAGCGGCGGCATCAGGGGAGAGCTGGGTGGCGGCGGGACTCGAGCGGAGGGGAGCAACGCAATGGAGGGGACAGGGGCATGTCGGGGAGATTGAGCGAGGAGGAGAGGAGTGGGAGGTGGGGAGGTGGGACCGGGGTGGGACCAGGAGGGTGGGGATCGGTGGGGTGGATGGGTGATGAACGTGGGGAGCGAGCGTGTGTGGTGTGGGTGTGTTGCTGGGGCCAGGGAGGGAGTGGGGGTAGGGTTGAGAGAGGTGTGGGGGTAGGGTGAGGTGGCAGGCGCTGATTGGCTGGAGTGAGGTGGAGGGGTGAGGTAGAGGAAGGGGATTGGTCAGGTTGAGGTGGCTGGGAACTGGGTAGATAGGACTAGGTAGGAAAAGGATTTAGGACTAGATATTTGGTTCGGGTTTTCTTTACACATTTATTTTAAAGAACTTTTGTAAATCATTTAGTCAAAACAAAATATCTGGACAACCGAAGTTTGATTTGAATTAAGACGGGGGTGTTTGCAAAAACAAAATAGACCTTTGTAAAATAGTTTTTATCAAACAGATGCATGATGATGCACAACACAAAATACCAAGCGATTTTCTAGTAGTGGTTTTGGCGGGGCGCCACAATTCGACACCACTAACAATGGATCTCGCCCTCGAGATCCGCCTCATGGTACAGGGAAGAAGGCCGACGATCTGATCCTTCGCGCTTCGTGTAGATCCTCGCGACACCACTAACAAGGGTTCTTTCTCAGCTTGAAAATGGCGACACCACCAACAAGGATTGTCCCCCATTCGTCGAGAGAACACTCCGAAGAAACAAAGATGAAGGTATAGGTCGCAAAAGGGTAAAGCCACCTCTAAATTCCGCGGAAGGAGTATAACTGCAATGATTCACCATTCAATGTGCAAGAGCGAATGATAAGAGTAGTCGGATGGTGATCAGTCCATCGCGCACCCAAAGCATTACTCTGCACATGAATAGGAAATTATGCAACCAACTCTCAGAATTCAGATTATAGATCTCGACAAGCGAGGTTCGGAAACAAAGGAGTGATGCAGACTCTGCATCGGATCTGGCGTAGATGATGTCGTAACGTCGAAAAACACCGGAAGGCATAAGAAGGAACAAAGAGAAGTCCACCAGACGAAGGATTCCTCGGATAGCATGAAGACCAGATGTAGCAACACCGTTACCAAAGGAGGAAGCGAAACCCTGAAGGTACGATCGAACCCAACCACGAGAAATCCTGGACTCGAAGAGAGAGAAGAGAGCGGATTCAAAACACGCAGAGGTGAGAGGAGAGCAGCAGAGGGGTAAGGAGTAAAATCAGACCTAATCAGAACTATCCAACCGATTTTGCAAAAAATAGTTTTGACACTCTACTTCGGCCGTTAGCTAGGTTATCCTACAGGCTGGACTTGTGGGGTATCGCAACTGCTGAGCTCTGATACCACTCTGTAACACCCTCAGAATCGGCCCTATGCAAGTTTCAGCGCTTCCCGCCAAACCCGCATAGAAACGATTCAAAGGTGCCCACCAGGCACTTGCGTGCGGGTGGAAAACGAAGCAATATCATTACACAATAGTCCTCGATGGAACCCACAAAACATATATATACAACAACGACTCAAAGAGTCAAGAATACAGATATACAGTACAAAGATCCAAATCACCTTTAAAACGATATAGCGTCCGAGTACGGGCAAGATGCAAATTGAGCTAAGAGCCCTGAAGCATAACCAATGGCGTCCATAACCCTGCCCAGGCCAAGCCGGAAGGGTAACACTGCTAACGACGTCGATCGCAAAACCTGCTTAACAAAAGGGGTGCCGACAAAGTGCAAAGGAAAAAGAGAGAGCGGTCAGTACTGAGGCCAGTACACGGCGAGGCTAGAATTCGGCGGTCCTCGCCTACATAGGTGTGGTGGACTGGAGCGGCAGCGGCAGCATGCACTAAACAACCTATAGAGACTCGATACAACTAGCGGCTATCAGAGAGGGATAAGAAAGACCTATCCGGAACCAACCTGATACTACCCCCAAGCATACCCCTCCTGGTATTTCCCCCTCGAGACCAGACGAGGAAGTCAACCGAGGAACTCACACCGTTGGCAGTTTTATTTATTCAGTTATCATTGCAGCAATTACTATTCAGGTATAGATAGTCATCCTGATAGAATAAGCAGTGGGAACTTTTAGTTAACCATTCCGTTGTAGTTGCGACACTTACTAGTCAGATACAATTAGCATGAGATATTCCCAAACCCAGCAGTTGTTGGTACTTTTATTTAGCCATTCCGTTATAGTTGCAATACTTACTAGTCAGATACAATGGTAGCAAGCGACAACCCAAACAAGCAATTGTTGGCAGTTTTATTTAGCCATTCCATTATAGTGAAGCTGATTACTAGTCATTATAAAGTCAAATTTATAGCACTACTTTAGTTATAATTGTCTATGATCGAGATACTGTGCTCCGAGTCGTCCATAACCGCGGACACGGCTTTCAGAAAGTTTTACCCTGCAGGGGTGCACAAATAGCAACACACACTCGATCAACCTCGGAAAAACCAAATCAAAACCCAACGAGGCCTTCACGACAAAGCAATCACCAGATTCAGAAATATTTCAGGGGGCCACCCCATTAAGCTACCCGCAACGAAGTTAGCTGACTCCGAGACGGACTCAAGGTTTGGGTGGACGGCTGTAAACGACTGGGAACCCGAAAGTGTGACTGGGCTTGTCGATACCGCGAAAACGTGTCCCGATCCTAAACAGTACAGTGTGCAGTACCTCGCACAATTTAAATAAAGCAGTAAAGCATGGCATAAGTACAGGATAGTAAATAAAACCTCAGACTAGTTTGTGGCCCCAAGAAATAAGAATGAATCAAGCTCTGGCTCAGGGGGGTCCCATAATCCTCCCGGATGTGGATAGCGCGAATATTCAAGGAACAGGTATCAAGTACTCGGGGTCCTACGGGACACAAGTGGACGGTCAACAACCAAATAACATCTATTGCCCACCTGTGCCTCTGCATTTACCTCTTCAATTTTAGTTATTAAACAGTAATTAAAGTCTTGATCATCTCCAACAATAAACACACGGCAAAACTCCAACAACTGTGGTACTTGACGACACGCAACAGCACTCGAGCAAGCGACTACGACGCGCAAGTCCAGCTATCTACCAAACAACAGGTAATAGGAGGTGTCCAAGGCAATATAAGGCTGCAAGGGATATCACGGTTACGAAAACTAGAGCATCGCAACACAGATAGCAATAGATCAACAGGAGGGAATAAATACTATAAAAGTAAGATAGGTAGAAAGGGGGAGGGAGGTGCTCGCCTGAAAACATTGCCGAAGGTTCATCCGAAGATAGGGTCAACACTCGCATCAACTTATCGGCCTAATCCGTGAAGAAGCAAAGCACTAGAAGAAACACCGGATGCACTATTTAATACTTTGACAGAAGCTCGGGCATGATGCATGTATGATGTATGACATGGCAAGGTGCGATGCAATTAGGCAATATTAAACGGAACCGGGGTCCCGATATTTAATTAAACGGTTCAAGTTATTTATCTACCCCGCAAATTAAATGTTGGATTAGCAAGACAAAACATGGCTTCGGTTCGCTATGCCAATTTAAATGAAGTCCGGAATAAGACAAAGATATCCCGCATATAGACTCCATATTTAATTATGAGATGAATTGGCATAATGCCCCCAACCCACAGACAAGTATGCATGCATGAACAATTAATTATGCAACAGTTGATAATGTCATATTATAAAATAATGGGGTCTCGGATAGGGAATCACATTAGGGTTCGGCGAACTTGGGGTCTCGGAGGGGTTCGGGGTTGGTCTCAGGGTCCGGATCTGGGGTTCGGTCTCGGCGGGAGCGTTCTTGGATAACAGAGTAGATCTTGGCGTTCCGCGAAGAAGGACTTGGTTCGGCGTCGGGGCGCATCAGATTCGTCCTGGTCGGTGTCGATCTTGTCGTCGATGGCGAACTTGAGTGGATCGGGTACCGGGGTCTTCGGATCCATGAAGTAGATCTTGTCGCACGGTGTCCGGGGTAGACGAACTTGGCATATTCGCATCGGCGATCTTGCCGTTCCGGGGAGGAGTACTTGCCGCACCGGGGTCTCGGTGTCCTCGGATCCGAGAGGAAGAACTTGGCGTGTCGGGGTCGGCGGTTCTCGGAGTAGTTCTTCATGTCGGCGCCAGATGCTGGACTTGGTGTTCCACGATTCACCGGAGATCTTCAGATGATGCGGCATCCGATTAGAGGTTCTCGGAAGATCTTGGCAACATAATTTCGTATTGTTGTTCTTATCGACGGGATCGTTACTGAAATGTTGGTCTTGAAGATCTTGTTGACGCGGGATCTGGAATCCACTAGGATACAAAGAAGAGCAAGCATACAACTGGGGCACAGCGCTACAGACAAGAGGACAAGGGCCAGAGCAGCGTGGCGGCTTCTGGACAAGGGGACACTGAGCACTGCAGACGCGTCAGAGAGGGAGGCCGCATGGACGGGCGGAGAGATGGCGACAAGGACCCTTGCGGTCGAGGCAAGACGCACGGAAGGAGGTAGGAGGTGGACAAGGCAGGGCCCCGGCGGCGCTGCGGAGGACCTGGGCGGCGCTCGGGCATGCACAGACGAGGCAGGGGCGGCAGCTCGATGCCGAAGGAAGGGCGCTGCAGAGGCGCAAAGGCGGCTGCTGACGTCGCTCCGGTGGCGACGAAGAGGAGAAGGGGATGACGCGGCGAGATGCAGGGGAGCCGCGGAAGGGCGCAGGGGGGGCTTGCAGGGCGGTGCCGGCGAGGAGGACCCGCAGCGGCGGCGGCCGGACACAGCGGGTCGGCCGGAGCGGGCGATGGCAGGCGGCCGCAGAGCTCGCGGAAGGCGCAGAGGGCGGTGTTGGGTGGTCGACGAGGAGGCGCATCAGGCAGGGACTGACGGCGCGGCGAGGCTCGGGAACGGGCTCGAGCGGCCGAGGACGCTGGCGACGGGAGGCGGCTCTCGGAGGAGGCGGTGCCATGGCGACAAGGAGCCGCGAGGAGAGGCGCCGGGCTGCCGAAACAGAGGACGGTGGCCGGCAAGAGGAGAGGAGAGGCCAGCGGCGGCATCAGGGAGAGCTGGGTGGCGGCGGGACTCGAGCGGAGGGGAGCGACGCAATGGAGGGGACAGGGGCGTGTCGGGGAGATTGAGCGAGGAGGAGAGGAGCGGGAGGTGGGGAGGTGGGACCGGGGTGGGACCAGGAGGGTGGGGATCGGTGGGGTGGATGGGTGATGAACGTGGGGAGCGAGCGTGTGTGGTGTGGGGTGTGGGTGTGTTGCTGGGGCCAGGGAGGGAGTGGGGTGGGGTTGAGAGAGGTGTGGGGGTAGGGTGAGGTGGCAGGCGCTGATTGGCTGGAGTGAGGTGGAGGGGTGAGGTGGAGGAAGGGGATTGGTCAGGGTGAGGTGGCTGGGAACTGGGTAGATAGGACTGGGTAGGAAAAGGATTTAGGACTAGATATTTGGTTCGGGTTTTCTTTACACATTTATTTTAAAGAACTTTTGTAAATCATTTAGTCAAAACAAAATATCTGGACAACCGAAGTTTGATTTGAATTAAGACGGGGGTGTTTGCAAAAACAAAATAGACCTTTGTAAAATAGTTTTTATCAAACAGATGCATGATGATGTCATGATGATGCACAACACAAAATACCAAGCGATTTTCTAGTAGTGGTTTTGGCGGGGCGCCACATGTATTCACTAGGAGTTTCGGTATTTCCTAGACTAGCCATAGTAGCATCTAGAAAAGGACCTAATAAGCCACTCGCGTCAAGCACAGTAGAAATAACATCATGAGCATTAAAAGCAGTTTCAGACTAAACAGTAGTAGCAGTATGTCTAGCATGTGTATGTGGTGGTGGTGTGACAAGCTTACTTATAACAGACGGTGAATCAAGAGCGGTAGAGGTGTTTAGGACTGTACCTCTTCTTGTAGTGGATGGTAAAATAGGGAACTTTCCATCACGAGACTTCCCCATGATGAAAGGAGTAGCAGTAAACAATAATAGCTCCAAGTGAACTTACAAATAAAGCTATGCTCTCCGGCAACAGCGCCAGAAAATAGTCTTGATGAACCACAAGTATAGGGGATCGCAACTGTCTTCGCGGGTAGTATTACCCAATTTATTGATTCGACACAAGGGGAGCCAAATAATACTTCCAAGCCTTAACAACTTAGTTTTTAGTTCAGCTGCACCTGGAAA
This sequence comes from Avena sativa, assembly GCA_916181665.1. NCBI lineage: Eukaryota > Viridiplantae > Streptophyta > Magnoliopsida > Poales > Poaceae > Avena > Avena sativa. The sequence continues at coordinate 183,126,289 of OV702281.1, forward strand.
TAGTTCTTGCTCACAGAAGTTTATGAGTAGCAATAGCAAAGCAACATCAACAGTGGAACAGTAGCAATAGTAAAAAATAACGGTAACAGTAGGATTCGAATGCGGTATGCATAGGGATGTATGGACGGGAGTTGCATGGAATATTCTAAACATGTAACTTCAAGATCTAGGGCATTGTAGATAAATAATAACAAGCATCCAAGTACTAAACAATCCTAAGCATGTGCTCTAAATATAGTCATACGTGCTCGCAATGAGAACTTGCACAACATCTTCTATCCAGTCAGCTCATGGCAGAGGGGCCTCTAGGGAACTACTGGCAATTAAAGTGCTCCTTTTAATAGAGAACCGGAGAAAAGCATTAACACTCCATGAACACATGTAATCCTCACACCACAGCCATCCCCTCCTGTTGTCCCAATTATTGTCACTTTGGGGCCTTTGGATCCGGACAATGCTATGTGTACACAACTTGCAGATAAGATCATAAACAATACTATCATAATGATTCAATAATAAGTTCAGATTTGAGATCATGGCACTCGGGCCCTAGTGACAAGCATTAAGCACAACAAGTTCCAACAAAGTCAAATAGCACTAATAGAGATACTAGGCACTATGCCCCTAACAGCTCTTATTCGATTACATGATCGAACTCATCCAATCCCTACCATCCCCAAGCCTACAGTGGGGGATTACTCACTCATGGATGAGGGAAACATCAATGGTTGATGGAGATGCGTTGGTGATGATGATGGCGTTGATCCTCTCCAAATTCCCTTCCCGGCAGGGTGCCAGAACGGAGTTTCTGGATCCGAATCTTGGTTTCTGGTGGCGGCGGCGGAGTGGAACTCTTTCTGGAAAACTATCGAACCCCCTCTGTTTTTAGGTCAGAAGGCAACTTATAGGCGCGGAGGGAGGCCGAGGAGCTGTCTGGGGTGGTCAGACCTCCCCCAGGCGCGGGGTCAGTGGGCCCGCGCCTGGGGTGGGTCTAGGCCACCCAGGCCTCTCCTCTGTCTCCCCTTTTGGCTCCATGGATCTTCTGGTCAGAAATAGTTTTTGGCATATTTTCCGGGATTTTTCCTGATTGTTCATTTTGTGCACAAAAATGAGACACCAAGGTAATTCTGCTGAAAACAGTGTCAGTCCGTGTTAGTTGTATCCAAATCACACAAGTTTAGAGGAGAAACAATAGCAAAGTGTTCGAGAAATTAGATACGTTTTGGACGTATGATATATACATGTCATGTGGGTTCCATCGTGGACTATTGTGTAATGATATTACTTTGTTTTCCACCCGCACGCAAGTGTTTGGTGGGCACCTTTGAATCGTTTCTATGCGGGTTTGGCGGGAATCGCTAAAACTTGCATAAGGCCGATTCGAGGGTATTACAGAGTGGTATCAGAGCTCAGCAGTTACGATACCCCACTAGTCCAGCCTGTAGGATAACCAAGCTAACGGACGATATAAAGTGTCAAAACTATTTTGGAAAATCGGTTTGATAAATCTGATTAGGTCTGCTTTTACTCCTTACCCCTCTTCTATTCTCCTCTTATCTCTGCCTGTTTTGAATCCGTTCTCTTATCTTTTCTTCGAGTCCAGGAATTCTTGAGGTTAGGTTTCTATTGTACCTTTAGGGTTACGCTTCCATCCTCTTGTACTGGTGCTTCGACATCCGGCCTTCATGGTATCTGAGTAATTTTCCTCTGTTGTACCTTTCAGTGGACAAAAATTTGACTAAAAATTTTCTTTGTATCCTCCGGTGTTTCACATTATCTACACCAGATCCAATGAAGAGCCTGGATCACTCCTTTGTTTTCTAAACATCGCTTGTGAAGATGTTCGGTCCGAATTCCGAGAATTGGTTTCACGCTTTTCTACTGAATGCGTGGAGTAATAGTTTGGGTGCGTGATGGATTGGCCCCCATGCCGACTACTCATTCTATTTGCTCTTGTACATTGAAGTGGATTAGAATGCATCTCCTCAACCACCGGACCACCACCAATTAGTTGATATATAACAGATTCGGTGCATATTATAGGTTTATTTGGACGAACCAACAGAAAACAGCACCAGCCCACATAACGGCCCACGTGCTTGACGTGCCGCGGGCCGGCCCGTTTAGCCCAGGTGCCGGGCTCGGGCCTCGAAGCTGGGCACGTAGCACGGCCCGGCACGGCACGTGGCTTGGCTGGCCACGATGGGTCGTGCCGCGTGCCGGCCCGTTTGGCACGTGCCGGGCTTGGGTCGTGCCGGGCCGGCCCGTTGGCCAGGTTTGCCTCCACCAGACCCGCACCGCCCCTGGCACCATGCCTCTCGCCGCAATCCCCGCGTACGTCGCACGCTTCCTCGATCCCCCACGCGACACCTCTGCCCGATTCTTCCCTCGTCCCCATCACAAATCCCACCCCTCTCGCTCTCTCCCAGACGCCCTCCTGCCCCTACCGCCTCCTGGGCCTCCCCCTCTCCCCCCCCCGCAAGCTTCCGCCGCTGATGTCGGCCTCGTCGCCTCGACCCCGTGTGTCCTCCTCACACCCCTCCTCCTCGCTGGCGTTTCCCCATGCTGCCTCGCTGCCTCGACCTTGCCAAGATCTGTTGTCTGCATGACGTCGACACCTCGCCCTCTTCCCGGAGCCCCTAACTCGTGCTTGTCCTCTTCCCGCTCCATCCTCTACATAGCGCTGTTAGGGCTTGACCGCCGCCGCCCTTGAATCCGGCCATGGTGCCCTTGTTGTGCGCCTTCCACTGCCGCCAACCGCCGTCTCGCGCCAGGCCGCCTCCCAAAGGCCTCCGTCTGCGTGCCGCCGGACCACTCCGCCACCGCCAGCAGCGGCCACGTCGCGCTACCGCAGGCCGTCGAACGCCCCTGCGACCTCGCCACCGACGACAGTCATGTGTCCCTCGTTGTCCCCGCGCGAGCTCGCTGTCTGGTCGACTCCTCGCCGTTTTGGCTCTGTCTGTTTTTTTCTCTCTCGTGTGCTCTTGGTGCTTCTTGAAGTTCTGTTGTGGTGGTGAACCTGTGGATATGATGGCACGGGTAGCACATATCCCTGTTTATGTAGGGTATATGCCCGAGTTCTTCCGTGCGAGCAAAGGCCGTCATTTGCAATGTTTCCATCGACAAGATCTTCTTCATTGACACGATCGCATTCACCATGTATCGAGAAGTCACCCAAGTAACCCGACATGGATCCTCTGACCCGGGCCTTCCGGAACGCCAAGGTCTTCTTCCCTAAACGTCATGAACTTCTTCCCGGATCCGACGACACAAAGATCGCCATCATGGAACTCTAAGATCCCCGACCCCGTATCTGAAGACCGATCAGGAGATCCTCGAACCCCCTCCGAGCCCGGCCCCCAAGTTCGTTGATCCGACATGTGTGACCCCTTTCAGAGCCACTATTTTATAAATGCTATGTATCTCGGTGCATATTAAATCTATTCATCATTCATATTTGCGTACATATTGTGTTGTTTGGGGGTGCTAGTAAATTTGCACGTGCAATGCACGCCATCTACTTATCATTCAACTCATGGAAAATTAACTTGAACATACTATTGCCAAAAAGAGAGAATCATGGAACTGTCTTCAACAAGCATTTGTCGGACGGAAATTGAAATAAAATGGGCATATCATGCCAATATGCATGATACTTGTTTTACAGACCTGGTCCGTAGCAGAATTTATTACACACATACATGTGCATCAAAAATTGCTTGTCAAACATAACAAAGATCAAGATAAAGTTTCCTCCTATACTCCTTCAGTTCTCTAGTCACCGGAGAGTCGATTTCTGTCCGACAATCGACTAAGGACACAATTATAATCAATCTCCGAGGTTAATTTATGGAGGTCCTACTCAATTGCCACCTGCTATGCTCCTTCAGTTCTCTAGTGAGCAGAGAGTTGATTTTTGTCCGACAATTGACTGAGGACACAATTACAATCAATCGACCAGGACCTACTCAATTGTCGGCCGCATCGGGTAAGCTTGCGTCTCCTTCATCTTCTATCTCATCCCACCTCTGCTTCAAAAGCTCCTCAAAAAGGATCGGAAATGGTCAGTATGATGCTTTAGCAAAAGCCGACGAAACTAAACAAATAACATACCCCAAATAATTTAGGTAACAGGTTAGCACACTAAGTTCAGATAGCATATCATGTCACAATAATGAGTGGACAATTTATTCCAGCACGAGACATAGTTAAATGTTACCATTGTGTAGCAAACAGTAATTTAATTACCGTCGTCATTGTATTACTTGGAGCAATTAATCCAGTAGGAGACATAGTTAAATGTTACCGTTGTGTAGCAAACAGTCGTGATTGTATTACTTGGAGCAATTCTGAACCATGTGTCTGTTTGATTCGAATATGATACATGAACAATGTTAGAACCGATAGTAAAAAAGTCATGTAGGTAAACACTAACTTGGCAATTCTACTTTTGTTTCTTTTACTTGCGGCAATGCAAACATTAATGAAATTAATTGTCCTATATAGTGGAACCACTTTGTCTGAATAACTTAGATCTATGACTAATATTCTACTTAACAGAAGCTGTGGTACACAATATTTCTCATAAGTACCTGAAGCAGCAAAGTCTCAATTACCATGTTTTACACATCATTCTTAGGCTCAAATTAATTAATGAAGAACACCACACATGATGGTACTTGATGTTATAAACAGAGGTCTATATAATAATTGGCTTGTTCTGAAAATATTAGTGGTCCAGCTCCTAATGATATGATAATAAGTATACCCGGGAACAATAATAATAAACAGTGTGTGACCACCTAACACGGTGCTTTTCAAGAGAACAAACAAATGGTTGTACAGGAAAGTGATAAATACAATTATAACTTTGTGTGCAATTGCAACTGTATAAAAACACATAACTACTCTAAACCGGAAAACTTCAGCAGAATGTTTGCACTGCTATACACATTTGTTGAGAAATTAAGAACACGATATAGATGTCAAAAATATTTATGTTCTATAGTACATAATAAAGTACAAACAAGGGAAGAGTGGATTGAATGCCACTTCCATGTAGTTGAGGGTATGTTAGTATCCATTGACAACACTAATGCCAGAGTGAACTGAATGCCCTATGCACATGCATCGGATAGAGGCTAAGCAGATATTGTGTCTGAACCATCGCCATCGTCAAGGAAGAGGCCATTCATCAGTGAGAAAGGAGCATCAGAACAGAAGCAAATTGGGCATAAAAATTAGAAATACCTAATTCGGCACAGGCGACACGTCATCTCTCATGGTGTGGGCCGGCGCCGTCGTTCAGGTGTTATCTCATTCCAACATTTCATCAATATTGCCCTTCAGCAAGAATATATCTGTAGTAGGAAAAAAGTATGGCTAAAAGGATACATGTATGTGGTAAAATCTACAATTGAATTCTTTCAAGTGCTATGCATCGTCCAATTTCTGAACATTCTTACCACATGCATATATTAGATCACCCTCAAGAAAATTTGGCAATCTCGTACATAAATGTACAGATATATTGCCCTCCAGCAGAAAAATATTCTTGAGTGGAAGTTTGGCAATACAGAACAAATAAAATAAGCAGATGGTCGTGGTGCCGATATATTAGATCATCCATTTATATCTTGCAGAAGGCTGATCACAATGCATCACTAAGAACATAAACCTTTAGAGGGCAGTCCAATTCAGAAAGTTAGAGAGCATTTACCTCGGAGCAAATTAAGGCTAAGACCAGGCACTTTAATTTCTTTCATCAGGCAGTTTCAAATATGCTTCATGATCAGTGGAGATCAGCATTGGAGCACCTGCAGTCTATCCTCAAGCATAAGCGAGAATATTCTGACATCTTTACTAATATGGACATGGATCGTTGTCCAATAATCAGCGCCAGAAAATATTAGTTGAACCAGATGCAAAGATGCGCCTAAGCTAACAGCCGGGGTGGCAAAAAAACAAAGATATTGCTATGTGGAGTACGATTCGTCTACATCAGTTCCAGAAACAATTAAGCCTCCGCTCTGCTTGGACTTCTCGCACGCTATCAGATATAGATCGCAAACGTTCTTAGCCAGAAACAAAAAATAGATGTCATATCAGTCAACCAGACGTGAAACTTGGCAGCCACGAAGTAATAGAGAAGCACTTCAAGGAAGCCCCGTTGTCCACATGAACAGCCTGGAGCGCGCGGTCCGCCTGATCTATCTGCAGGCCGGCGCGCGAGGCGACGTTGATGACGCGACGGCCTCCACGGCGCGGTCGTGCACGTCCGCGGGGAGGCGGTCAGTCTCCACGACGCCACAGGGTTGCGCGAGGCTGCATCGATGATTCTTGCTCGCCATTCATGAAGGGATGCCATGGTGAAGGGCGGCCGTGGGCGACGTGGAGGTGATGGGGAGGCAGGGGGTGGACTGAGAAGGGGAGGAAGGAGGCGTGTCGAGGCGGAGCTGGAAAAGGAGTGCGGCCGTGGCAGCCATGGATGGCGGCTGTGTTCGGGTAGGGCGACGTGAGGAGGGTGCGAGGAGTATTTTTCTTAGGAGGGTGCGAGGAGTACAATGTGCAGATCGATCGATCGATCGAGAGAGAGAGCAATTATCGGCTTTGACCAGCTTAGGTAGCAAAGCGTTTCGAAAGACAATTTGGTCCGTGAAATCAGGACGTGCCGAGATGCACGCGGGGAGTTCCTATTTTCCTCCGCTGGTGAAGTGCAGTCATTCTAAATTACTACGTGCACACCGTATAACCGATTAGGTAATCCTAACTGTTGGATTAAGTTCAGTGGTTTAATCGTGTGGTGCTAACAGGCCTGTGTTCCTTGGATGGGGTGCGTATAGAAAAGATAGTGTTTGCTCTTTTATTAGTAGTAGAGATTTTGTCGCATCACCTAACAATTAAATATAAAGACCATATGCGGGCTTTTCTAATCTTTTCTAATCTTATATTGGCTCCATTTAGATTTGTGTAACGAACCGATTCCATGTTTTGCCTTATTAATACGACATTTAAATTGTGGGATATATAGACAACATAAACCACCCAACTAATTGTTGGGACCCCGGTTTCTTTTAATACTGTCATGCACCATACACGCATCATGCATCATGTTTCTTCTAGTGCTTTGCGTCTTCACGGATAGGTCGATGAGTTGATGCGAGCACCAACTGTCGTGGTATTGTCGACGAGTACGCCATGGAGGAGTCCTCACGGTGCGTGTTTAGAGACGTGGGGTAAGGCGGATGGTTGACGGGTATGAGGTAACATAGCTTACTCAGGTTCAGATCCCACAACAGTGACGGAATCCTACTCTTACTATAAATCACTATAATGGAAATATGCCGAGTTATAGGGATCGGTTGTGTGTGCGAGGTATGAGTTGTGTCTTCTAGGTTGTGCCTTAAGGCTCCCATAGGTCCGGCTTATATAGTCGCTAGGTCCTAGGGTTACAGGAAAGTCCTAGCCGGACAGGTTATAGAGTCCTACACCGCATACAACTAGTCTAGCGTGTCATGTACTACAAGGCTCCGGGTACATCGGTGACTCCTCTGTAGTCGTCGTTTATCCGGCATGGGCCTCCCTTCTGGATCCATCTAACTGGGCCGCCCAGCAGGCCATGTGCCTTGTTAATAACTGTGGGCCACCCGGGTTATCCGGATAGGAGACATGCTATGAGGATACCCATATAGCATATCCCCACATGATCCCCCGAAGAACTCCGAGACCTTGCACCGTCTTGCCTCTTCAGGTTGAATGCTCCGTCTAAATGGATGTCGGCAAATCGTCAAGCAATATCTTATAGTCCTCCCAAGAAACCTGCAATGTTCTCCGTCTTTAACTTGTAAGTCGAAGAAATGCTGAATCTTCCATCGTACTCTTCTCGTAGCCAGATTGGATCCGTCCATGCTGGAATATTCCGATGGGATGGTTCACCTTCCCGTGTCATCTAGAGCGACGTAGACATAGGTCAACGACGCCTCGTAACTCACACATGCAGAGAACACAATCATGTTTGTTTTTCCCGCGCGAAGGATACAGACCGTTGGCGGCAACGGTTGGGAACATGGCGAAATTTCCGCGCACGCGCCTGCACACGTCGTCCACGCGACAACCATTTGATCGCTTGCACGAATCTTGACGCTAGGGTTATAAATTTTAACCGTGGCATATTTTCATCTCTTCACATCATTCTCTCCCTGCGTCATCGTCTTCCTCCTGCGAGCATCTCCTCGAGCCCTCCGCGCGCACGCGAAAAACCCTAATCTCCCCAATCTCCCAGTCACCTCTCTCTCCCCTCCCAATGGCGAGGAGCAGCTCGAACCCATCCATGGTGGCATCGGGTGATGCTACGGCGAAGCCGGCGAGCTCCGTCCAAGTACCCCCAGAGGGTCTAGTGCTGCCACGGTCCGCGGTGGTGGAGTCCACCAGCGGCGACCATATCCCAGCGGCGCTGGAGCTGCTGGAGGAAGAGGGCGACTCCCATAAGGGGGAGTGGCGTGGATCTAATATCACCAACAACGATATCAAGGAGCTGCTCGTCGAAGGCTACCTCCCTGCGACAGAAGGGCTTGTCTGGTGGGCGACGCCGGCCGGCGAGGTCACCCCTTCTCCCCAAGCCAGAGAGAAGGCGTACCTCAAAGCACAATTGGTACGCGGCGTCTCCCTCCCCATCTCAAACTTCTTCCTTGTTGTCCTCAAGCATTACCAGATTCAATCTTAGAACCTTTCCCCCAATAGCATCCTCGCGCTTAGCAACTACGCGACGCTTTGTGAGGGTTACCTAGGGATTAGGCCTAGGTTAGACTTGTTCATCTACTTTTTTACCGTCAACAGGGAGGCCGGAGCGAGCAATGACAAGCCCAGGAATTGCGGAACAATTATTTTTAAGATCTGTCCTGGCCGGCGGTTCCCCGACATCGTCGGCCACGAGTCTTGCAAGAACTGGCAGCGGTCATACTTCTACGGCCCATATATCCCTTTCGCTGACCGAGAAGAAACATACCCGGACTTCATCAATGGGGACGCCGCTGAAGCCCCGACATGGAGATCTCAGGCCACCCTTCCCTCCAACAACGATGATTCCCGCTCCATAAGGCAGATAGAGTGGTTCGTAGATACGGGTCCGACCGGATTGGACCTAGCCATGTGCTGGTTCGTCAAGCGGATCCAGCCTCAGTAGCACCTCTCAAAGCTAATGCATGAGTACACCAAGGAGAGGAAGGATAGTCTCCGCATCTCCGAGGACAATTTCTCAAGTGACTCCGTCAAGCTTCGCCTCAAGGACATCTTCAAGGTGAAGGACAGGAAGCATGGCTTCACCATCACCTACGACATGTTCGAGGAGGGCAAGTGCCCAGAGGTACCTGTTTATTTTCTATGTATGACATATACTCCAGTTCTCCCGTCTAGCCATTACCATGTCATCTAACACTTGATTTCACTTAACAGCTTAAAAGTATAGAGGAGGATAGCATGGCTGTCCAAATCTACGACCCCCAGATGAAGGAAGTCACCGTCGTGTCCGACAACGATGTACCGTTGGCATGAAAGCGGAAGATCTCCACCTCTGATGCTGCCGACAGAGGCAAGAAGAAGAAGACGGAGGGTGGAGCCTCCAAGAAGACTTTCGCCGCCCTGGAGGTAGAGAAAAGAAAGATTACTGGGATCCCTTTTACCAAAGCACGCACTATTGTGTAAGCCTCTTTTCCTCCGACATTGTCCATTGATCGTCTTATTCCTGTATTTATACTTCTGCACATTTCAGGAAGAAGGCCAATATAAGTTTGAACAAGACCTCCAAAACATCGGGGGCTTCTAAAATATTAAAGATATGTTGCACCGAGATGTGTCGCACCAAGCATCTCCCGCCATCGCCCCTGCCACTCCCAGCGCCCAGCCTGCCACCGCTCCGACAAGCTCCCTGGGTAAGGATGCATCTAGCCCTTCCGCCATGGAAGTGGACCCATCTGCCTCCGCGGAGCTCGTTGTTGCCGGCAAACAGGCGACGCAATAAAGCACCGCAACCAAAATGGCTGAAGCTCCGGCTAAGAATGCCATCGGTAGCGGTAAGGCGATAGTGGTAGGCGGAGCGTCTCTTGAAGGCGTGCCTCTGCACCTAGGATGTCCACGGAGCTTCCAAAGATAGTCTACCCGGCGCTTACGCCGAGTAGCTCAACTCTGGCTCCTGGTGCAGCGGCAACCACTCTGACTTGCGGTCTTGAGGAGCTCCTCAGGAAAGCTGATATCCTGCGATGAAATAGACTTTCCTTCAGCAAGATATTTACTGAGAGCGCCACCAATCTCAAGATCATCGCACTTGTAAGTTTTTTGTTTGCCTTTTGCATTTCATATGTGTATCCCACTGTAGCCCCCGAGGATTTAGACGGAAAACCATAGGTCTTTGCATCTGAATGCTCTAAGAGTGACTAAGCTAGAAAACTTCTCACTGTAGCCCCCAAGTATGTAGTTTGAATGAACTATTCCGACTAGATGTTTTCAGAGTAGCATACGTAGTGTTTGTAAAATTCAATACTATAGGCCCCAAGATTCTAGTTGAAAACTGAATTAGTTCTAACTAGATGCTTAAAGAAAGACTAAGCATATTGCTGAACTAAAAAATCGTACTGTAGCCCCAAGCATCTAGATGAAACTGAATTAGTTCCGACTAGATTCTTAAAGAAATACTAAGTATTATACCGAGTTAAAAACTCTCACTGTAGCCCCCAAGCCTCTAGGTGGATATTTATCCAGCTAGATGCTCTAAGAAACTAATTGATTATGATCTTCTTTCCACAGGACGAGAATGCTCGGAGAGGCATCACCAACGAGAAGTTCCACAAGATGCATGCGGAGTTGGAAGCTGAAAAGGGTAAAACTTCCTTCTTGAAGGAACAAATCACCAAGAGCAAGAGTCTGTTTTTCCTTTCAATTCCGCAATCATCTTGGTCTTGTGACATCACTCTCCGACTACTGATTGTGTGCTATTATTTCTCCGACTTGCAGAAACCATCGCCAAGGCCAAGGACATTGTTGAGTAATCCAAGAACATTGAGTTGCTGGATAGCGAAAACAAGATCCTTAAGCGGGAGAGGACTGATACTCTGAAGATGCATGAGGGATGCATGAGGGATCCATGGTGGCACTGCAGGAGTCTGCCAATACTAAGATCATCCGCTTAAAGGAGGAGATTGCGATGCTCAAGGAGCAGAAGAAAGCTACCGATGAGCAAAATCAACGCAATCTTGAAGCATACAAGATCGTCCGACAAAAACGAGACTCCATGGCGGAGACGCTCCAGCAAGCCAAGGCGAGCATCTTTGTTAAGTGATTCTTCGTCTTGTACTTCTGTAAGCTAGGTACTTTGAAATTTTTTGTGTTATTGAACTCATGCTCTCCTTTATTTGTCAGAAATGCAGCTCCTATTAGTTTGACCAAGTCGCCTCCTCCGCCAAAGGAATGCATGCTCCTCGCCGGCAACTTCATCAGCATCGCAGTCAAGCAAGCCAAGGAGATCGCCAAGCCCCTCAATATCGATATCAAAGCAGTGGACTCCGTGATGAAGTACTCGGAGATCTAGCGTCAAGCCCCCGAGCGTATCATAAGCAGGAAGGCTTCATGTACCCGGGCTGGCGCAAGGATGTCGCTGGCAATGGTCAAGGCCCACTATAAGAATGCCGACATCGCCACGGTAACCTCAGGTCTACCCGACGTAGACGATGAAGGGTAGAAGATTGACCATAAGGCTATCTAGGCATCGCTCGCGGGTTTTGACACCAGGGTTGCCGAGTTGGTTGATCATAACGTCTTCGTGCCTCTGGAGATCATTGAAGGCGACAACCAAAGCTCCTCCGAGTCCCTCAAGACCACCAACTTCGAAGAGGATGGCTCTCCTGCTGCCGGCGATGCTGCATCAAAGTCTCATGTGCTAGAGGAATATAAACACTTTGTAATGTTTGCTTCCTCTGGTTTGGTGTATGCGGAAAAACTACTATGTTAACTTAAGGTGGAAGAACAATAGTTGTAATTTCCTTCTACTGAAGTACTGGTTCCAGCATGTAAATATTTTTTAAGCATGTGTTGGCTTATCCATTACTTTGGTTTTTATGCTTGAACTTTCATGAGTCGGAAGACTCGTAGTCGGAACCATGCACTCAGGTGATGATGCCCAATGGCACCGTCAAAAACTTAAGCACAGAATCACCGACAACGAGTGCCGAAAGTCACTACTCCAGAATACACATAAAAACAACAAAGAACGTGTAGACCAGAAAACTTAAGCTAACGCCCGTAGGAGGAATTTTCACAAGTGCAAATGCAAAGCTTGCGCATAAAGGTTTTATACGATCCAAAAATGAATAGTAAAGGAGGTAAAAGACTCAGAAATATGAGTGAACCAGAGATCTTTATTTCATTGATCATATAAGAGGTACACAGTATATAAAAAATATGCTAAGTGTAAAAAGGACGTAGCTGTGCTATGTTCCATGGCCGATCAAGCTCTGGGTAGTCATCATCCGGGTCACGTCGCTTACGCTTATGATCATCGCTGGGTCTATTCTCAAGGTTCACGATTGTCAACGAGGTAGTAAGACCCATTGAGCAGCACCTTGCTTATGTTGAACGGTCCTTCCCATGGTGGTGATAATTTGTGTGATTTCTTCTTCTTAAGTTGGAGAACCAGATCCCCCTCTTTAAATGAGCGATGCCGAATGCGGCGACTATGGTAGCTGCGTAGCTTCTACTGGTAGATGTCGGATATTTGGCATGCCAAAATGCGCTCTTCCTCTAGAAGGTCCACATCTAAGCGTTTGGACTCTTCAGCGTCATCTTTGTCGTACAGCAACTCTTTGTGAATCCTGAAGCATGTCGGAAGGTAGGATGGCTTCTGCTCCATATACCATGAAGTAAGGGGTGTAGCCGGTGGATCTGTTGGGTGTAGTTCGTAAACTCCACAGCACAGATGGTAATTCCTCCGCCCAGGCTCCAGCTGCTCTATGTAGCGGTGCCTCAAGACGTGGCTTGATGCCCTACAGAATTAATCCATTGGCTCGCTCAACTTGGCCATTAGACTGTGGGTGTGCCACAGATGCTAGGTCAAGTCGGATGCCCTTCTCCCAACAATAAGCTTCCACCTCTCCGAGTGACAAGTTGCTGCTGTTATCGATGATAATGCTATGTGGGAGACCAAATCTCACCACTAGATCCCGGACAAACCTAAGGGCAGTTGCCCCATCAAGCTTTCTAAATGGTTTAGCTTCTATCCATTTGGTGAATTTATCAACTGCTACTAGAAGATGCGTAAACCCACATGGTGCCGTCTGTAATGGACCAACCATGTCTAGCCCCCAGACTGCAAACAGCCAAGTTATTGGTATTGTTCGCAATTCTTCAGCTGGAACATGTGGTTGTCGGGCATAGTATTGGCATCCCATGTATGTCTCAACCAGCTTTTCGGCGTCCGCCTTCGCGGTCAGCCAGTAGAATCCTTGCCGGAAGGCTTTGGAGACCAATGATTGAGGAGTGGCGTGATGCTTGCAATCTCAGAGATGGATCCACGAAGGATTTCAATACCTTCTTGCTGGGAAACACACTTTAGGTATACACCAGTGGTGCTTATTTTGTGGAGTTGTCCATTGATTATGGTATAGCCCTTTGCTCGACGTACTATTTGCCGACTTTCGACCTCGTCGATGGGCAAAGTTCCGTGTATGAGATATTCCATGAACGGTTTTGTCCAAGCCGAAGGGACATTGGTCACTGTGTGAACGAAAGAGTCGACTCTATCCGGGTTCTTGGTGTCTGCTCCCTTCAAGCATGTTGTCCGTAGATGTTCTAGAAAAACGCCAGGCGGAATTCCTTTGCGCCCTGATCCAAGCTTAGACAGTAGATCAGCCGCCTCGTTTTGCTCCCTAGGTACATACTTGACTTTATAGCCCAAGAAGCTCTTGGCTATCTCGTCCACTTCGTCTCGATATGCCGCCATCATAGGTTTCCGCGCGTTCCACGTGCTAGCCACCTACTGGACAACCATGTCGGAATCTCCACAGCAAACTATGTGCTTGATGCCAATATCCTTGGCTACGTGTAGTCCGTGAATGAGTGCTTCATATTCCGCCAAGTTGTTCGTAGCCTCAAAGTGGATCTTCAGAACATAATGTAGATTTCCCTGGTTGGTGACTGTAATAGTACACCATACCCCGAGCCATTGAGTAGCTTTGATCCGTCAAAGTGCATCACCCAGTATTCTGGATTCGGCATAGGGGTAACATCTGGCATCTCCGTCCAATCTGCGATGAAATCCACCAAGTCCTATGACTTGATAGCGTCGCGTCTCTTGTAGGTGATCTCTAAGGCGGCAAGCTCAATTCCCCACTTCATGACCCTTCATGTAGAGTCGTTGTTGTTGATGATGTCGGACAGTGGAGCTTTGCTCACAACTGTGATAGGGTGCTCCTGGAAGTAGTGCCTTAGCTTCCAAGAAGCAAAGAACACTCCATAAGCTATCTTCTAATAGTGCGGGTAATGTTGCTTGGACTCTGTCAAGACCTCGCTTACATAGTAAACTGGTCGTTGAACTCCGTACTCATGCTCTGGTTCTTTCCGCTCTACCACGACGACGATGCTGATTACCCGGTTGGTGGCCGCCATGTAAATTAACATAGGCTCAGGTGCTGCAAGGATAGGCGCCGAGGATAGTATCTCCTTTAGCTGCTTCAGTGATGCGTCTGCTTCGTCCGTCCATGTAAATTTTTCTGCCTTCTTCAGAAACTTGTACAACGGCTGAGCCTTCTCTCCAAGTCGGCTGACGAACCGACTAACTACCGCAATGCAACCTGTCAGTCGTTGTATGTTCTTCAGGCATGTCGGATGGTTTATGTTTAGGATGGCCTTGATCTTCTCCGGGTTTACCTCGATTCCACGCTGGGAAACGATGAAGCCCAACAATTTGTCGGATGGAACCCCGAAGACTCACTTCTTAGGGTTAAGCATCATGTTGTGTTTCCGGAGATTATCAAAGGTTTCTTTTAAGTCAGAGATTAAGTCATTTGACTTTTTAGACATCACCGCTATATCATCCACATAGGCGTGAACTATCCGACCAATTTGATTGTGTAAGCAACGCTGCATTGTCTGCTGGTACGTACAACCTATGTTTTTTAGCCCAAAGGGCATCGTGACGAAGCAAAATGTACCGTAAGGTGTGGTGAACGAAGTGGCCAATTTTGTGGTATCCTGGGTATGCATCAAGAAAACTCAAAAGCTCCGAGCCAATCGTCGAATCAATGACTTGGTCAATGTGAGGCAAAGCAAACGGATATTTGGGACATGCTTTGTTCAAGCTAGTGTAATTAACACACATTCTTAATTCTTTGGTTCCCTTTTTGGGGACAAGTACATGATTGGCCACCCATCGGGTGTGAAGGACTTCTCGGATAAAACTAGCCTTAAGTAACCTTGATGGGGATATTGTAACACCCCAGTTTTAGTAAATCATTATTTAGGGTTTGATTATGCATTCATTAGCATCATCTATTAAAAATGCATGCAAAGAAAATAAAATGCAAACCCTAAAACCCTAGTTTCCCCTCTCTCTTTAAAACCTTCTAAAATGGTTTTGTATTTTGAAATCACAAAATTAAAGGAGACCAAATTGATTAAAGGGGTCCCTGCAGTATTTTATATATTCTATAAAACCTCTGGTAATTTTTAAATTACCCAAAACAAATTTGAACTGAAAATACAAAAGGGAAATGAAAAACAAAAATTGAAAAAGGTTTGATAAAAAAATATAGCACCAGCCAACCTATCCAGGCCGACCTAGCTAGACCACCTCCCTCTCCTTCCTCTCCCTGACGCTCAGTGCACCGCAGCCGGCCCATCCTTGGCCTAGTCAGCTCGCCATCAGCCCGTACCGGTTCGGCCCTTTCCCCTGTCGTCTTCCCCATCGACGGCAAGCACCTACGTCTCTGACACGCCGCCGTCGATCTCCTCTGTGCCACGATGTCCACCGCCGCCCACTGAGTAGAGGATAAGAACGCCGACGCTCCCCTCTCTCTCCCCGTACCCATCTTACTCTCTCTCGTGCTCGAAACCCTAGCCGACTTCGCCGCCTCGTGCCGCCGCTAGAGGCCTCCCCAAAGCAAAAGGAGCCCTGAATCGCCACCGCCAAGCTGGTCTTCCCTACCTCTGGCCACTGCTCGTCGTCAATGTTGATCTTGCCTCCGACCTCCCCTGTCCTCCCTGAGCCTTGCATAGCGTTCACGGTGAGCTACCGGTGCTCTAGCACCTCTCCGTTGCCTTCCTCTCTCCCTCTGTCGAGACCGCGTCGTGCAGTTGTCATCGCTGCTGCTATCCGCCTTCGCCGGCCATGCTCCGGTGGCCAATAAATGGCGGCGCCACCATCTTTAGGTAGCCCGCTTCGCCCTCTCTCTAACACCCCCATCCACGTAAGAGCGCACGCCCTCCTCCGCCGTCTGCCACCGCCGTCTGGCCCATTGGCCGGCAAGCTGACGTGGCTCCTGCGTGGCGTCCATGTGGTGCCTGCGTGGCCCAGGCCCCACCCGTCTGCCACTGTGGCTAAGGCAGCCCCGGTGCAAAAGTAATTAAGCCATACGCTGACGTCGGTCTTGTGGTTTAATAATTTCAGAATTTAAATAAAACTTGTAAAATTCATAACCAATTATTTGTAAGTCAGAAAAATATGTATAATATATCAAAATGTTCAGAAAAATGAGAACTATCTGTTAGATCTATAATCATGCATACTTACATGAAAAGTATAATTAGAATAACATAGTAACCCCTCACAGGTGATTCCGGAGTTTCCCCGAGTTAGGGTTTTCACCCCTCGAAACCCCGATTAAATTGTCGAGCATGCCTTAGGGTTACTTTTCAATACAATTCAACTTGCCATATCATCATCCTTGCTTGAGAATTGCATCGATGCCATGTGTTGATTGTTTCCTTTCTTTCTGATGTTTGGTTCTTCTCCGATAGAATACGATACCGAGATCGAGATCAAAGACTGAGATAAGCACCATCAAAGTTCGAAGCTCAAAGACAAATACTGGCCAACTGTAACCAAGTCAAGTACAAGGTTTCCGAAGATCTATTAATCTGCTATCAACAGGCAAGGGAAAGCATAGCCCCACCATGATATAATCCTATGTTTTCGAAAGTATTTCTATTCTTGCCATGTTGCATACGATTCTACTGAGGTCTTTTATCGATAGATAGAGTAACCTATCTATTGCATTACTACCTTTGAGCTTATATTACCTTCTCCACTTCTCCTAGCATAACTAGGTTTGGCTTGTGTGCACTGCTAGAGCTTATATCTGTGTTTGCTTAGCCATGCTTAGCTGTCAGTGCTGGTTCATCTAGATGATGTATCCGATGCAGATAATCTAGTAGGACAGGAGAACGTGATGATATGAGATCAGTGATATGAGATTAAATATACTAAGGCTCGTATGGGAGGCCACGGTGGGATGTGGTTTTTGTAGTCCCATGCTCGCCACCACTAGGACCCGAGTTCTTGCCTCTTGAACCAAGACGAGCGTACAACCACACAGGGTTTATGGGGACCCCCTGATTGACTAACTTGCCTAGTAGATTCCATGAGTCACATATTTCGGGCGTTCCATTCGACATACGCATTAAAAACCTTTTCGAAAGAGGAGGTGAAGGATGTGCATTCATAGCAAGTAGGGAAGCGTGGACCGGGTTTCTTGGGGTTGATGGCGCCCCTGGTAAACCAACCTCGCCTCACATCTTTAAGTACCGGCTTCGGGATTTGACCCGTTACGGCGGAACCATACTTATTGCGTGACTCATGGTCTCCGCGAAAGAAAGGTAAAGGTCGTGTCTAACCACCCTCTGCCGACCTTCCAAGGAAGAGGGCTAATCTTAAATGGCATTAAGAGAAGGTTAGTACGTGTGGGTAAAGTTGTACACCCCTTCAAGGTAATAATCTTTTGGAAAGCCGTGTCCATGGTTATGGACGACTTGGGAACGGACGTGATGATCATAGAGAACTTGAACCTAATCGTAAAACTTGGTAGATCAACGTGTGCTTAATGATGCTTCCTCATGGGTACGAGGGGGTGATCCTAGTTGGTAGATGATGATGATTCAGTGGATATCAAAAGATGATGATTAATATTTCGGAGATGTCGCTCTCTTATCCCCTTTTAAAATACTCTGAATAGACGAGCTTCTTCTCTCTCTTGTTTTATAAACAAAGATGGCTTTATGCAAAACAACTCCACCAGCCATAAGTCTTGCAGAGTACACCCTGTACTCACCCTTGCTTTGTTGATACTTTTGGCAGAGTAAGTGCTCCCTGAGGATGAGTTCTGTACTACATCGACATTGACGAATAGCTTGGGGTTCCCGGCCGGCATCCTGGAATCTATGGCTGGGATGTCATCGTTATGCTTCAAGCCTCTTAGGCCATTTGTTAAGTTTTCTATACTTAATAGGATAGTTTGCCTTCCGTTGTTTGATTTTTGTGGTCAGTGACCTCTTCTTGTAATAATTTGGATATTTGCTCAGTTATGAGCTTGCTATAATAAATTTTGTGTCATAGGGTCACTGCCGTGTTACCGATTCTTCACTGGATATTCTCGAGATCAAGGTTAAGCTTATGTCAGACGGAGGTCTAGGATTTGTTTAGCCCTGATCCCGGGGGTGTCACAGGTTTTGGTATCAGAGCAGTACAGACCGTAGGAAAACCTTGCTATTGGTCGATGTTGAGTCTAGTGTTGTGAAAACTATTTTATATGCTGAAAAGTATTTGCGAAAACTCTAGTATGCTTCCTTTTCTCCTTATACAGTTTTGCTCTAATGCTGGGTTATCTTATCTTGTGTTGATTTGGAAAGTTTTGATATCTCTTCTAGTCTTTAAAATCTTAGGTGCCTTCTTGGCATGCCATTTCTAAACCAGTTGACCTAGTGTTGAGTTCTCTAGAGTCATGTGTGTTGTGAACTCCTTGTTTCCTTTGTTCTTGTTCATATGAGAGATTCCTTTCCTTTATGATCTCTTTGTTTTATGGATTCTACAAAATCATGATCCACAATGTTCTGTTCTAGGCTTCAAGGTTTTCTTTCGCCTCGTGTGCCTCCTTTTCGTTTGTTTGGGTATTTTAGAAGTCGTTTCTATTCTTGGAAGTTACCTCGTGATTATTACCTTGCAGTGTACGCTACATCACGCAAGTAGTAGTTACTCTTTTCTTTGGGTTTTAACTCGTGGACTTGAACCGAAGATCCCTGATTATGCTGGATTCTGATGTTGTGAATTTTGTACATGAAGCTGATCTTTAATCCAAGATCCATCCCTTTGACCCCTGTTGTTAATGTTCATACATTACCTCAGGACGGCTGGTACTACAATTCCGGCCTTCAAGCTTGTAGTCTTTGTCGCGATTGAATTGTGACAACCAAGGACTTCCCCTACCACATGCTATGGCAGATGTTCTTTAGTGGAACCAAATAGATCAAGAAAAGAGTACCCCTCGAGAGTCTCGCATCTATACTCGTGACTCTGCCACATTTTTTCCCTTCTCCGCATTATTTTTCGGAAGATTGATAATATATACATCCGCATCTTGAGATTCTATCCTGAGTATGTTCCCTTTCCCTTGTTGTTTTCTGACCTTTGTCTACCAGTTGGTAGCCAAGTAGTAAATGTGCATCTGTATTTTCTGATGCAAGATACTCTGGTGGTCCGTAATGACAAACCAGTTCGGTATGTCAGGACAAACAAACTCCAGTACCTCATCATATCTAGGACCAGGTCAAAGTGTTGTAATCCGTAGATCAAGAAGCATTGATTATCTTCTGTCTGCTCTATCTTGAAGTATCACACCATTTTATACTAAGAGGTTGTGTTGAGTTTCCTGACCCCTTAATGAAGTGATGCTTTTACATATCTTTATCCACCCTTCCTCGAGCTTTCGCGCTCGTAAGTGATGTGTGTGCGTAATGATGTGGTTATTCGAGATTCTTAGCAATTATTATTGTTTCGAACTCCAAGGATAGTTATGTCATTTTTAGCCCGATTGGTTAATCCTATCACTAAGCAAAGAATGATTGTGCTACCAAGTCCATTATTATGGTACACTTTCTTCGGTCAAAGAGTTATTCTTGTGCCGAAGATCTAAGACTATGTCGTCTTGCCTTACCAAGCAAGTTTTCTCTCGAACTAAGTGATATATCGGTGGTTCATGATATTCTAGATGTCTACTAGAAGAATCGTCATGTTGCCACATGACCGTGTTGTCAAGTTCTTGAGCAAGTTAGTTCTCTGAACTGCTCCTTTCTCCAAGGGTCTATACTAGATACCCCTGAAATAGTTAGTTGAGCTTAAAAAACAACTTGGAGAGTTGTAAGACAAATGTTCTAGCTGACCCAGTTCCTTCGTAATGGGATGTCTAGTTTCATTCGTGCTAAAGAAAGCTAGTATCTCCTTCATGGATATGTTATCTCCCCCATCTTTGATTTTATTTGGGTTATCGTCAAATCAAACTCAGTTCAAAGGATTATCCTAATGATGTTTCTACTCGTGATGTTTCA
Organism: Avena sativa; assembly: GCA_916181665.1. Classification (NCBI taxonomy): domain Eukaryota; kingdom Viridiplantae; phylum Streptophyta; class Magnoliopsida; order Poales; family Poaceae; genus Avena; species Avena sativa. The sequence goes on from OV702281.1 coordinate 183,146,866, forward strand.
CTTGAGTACATCTTCGTGTCCTTTGATCTGACCAGTATTTTTTGCCTTGTTCAAGAAACATATGAGTCCACCTTCTTGGAGTGTCCTGATAAGTTTGTTATTGAGCCCATCGATGACATCTGCATCCTCTCCATGGTTAGATTATATTCATATGGAACATTTGGCGTTAATGTTGGAAACTTTCGAGAACCATCATCGAGTCATCTCAAAGTATGAGTTCTGGATGTTAGTAGTAATCTTCTCTGGTTCACATGCAAATGTTGAAAGATGTCACCATGGATTTGAGTAGAGTTATCTTTTCTCTCCTTTACGGATACATGTGTAATTTATTGAAAGTACCCCAATGTAGGCGCAGATGTCTCTTGACAAGTTGCTAAATACACGGGTCTAGCAATCTAGCTCATTTTTTGGAGCTTTACACTGAAGTCCATAGCTTGAGAATCTAATAACTTTACCTTTGTGGTAAATGTTGCGAAATTTCTATTCGGACCTGCTGACTCTGAAGTTTCATATCACCTAACCAAAGCTGAACCTCAAGCAGCAATGATGGTTGGTGTTCCTCAAGATTTTGACATAGGTCTCTTTGTGAATCTGGCAAGATTGATGTAATGGTTGACACACCTAACCGGAAAGACCTTTTGTTATATCCTCTTGATTCAGCAATGACATCCACTCTTCATGAGGCTCCTCCTATAAATTGCTATATGAGTTATTCTTATGGTTTCCTTTGTATCCAAAGTTCGACCTATACTTGATGTCTCGTGTCTCAAACATCAAGGAGAACATTTAAAGTAGTGTTGCTAAATGTCTCTTGGTCGACCCTCCAGACCCTTTATGTTGGCAATCATTTTGTTGTGTCAAATAATTGAAGTCTGGGAATGAAGTTTCTTTCTTCTTTTGTCATCAGGAATCTTCTTAACTATTCGTCTTAATGGTGCAAAGCGATATCATGATCTTTGGCAAATATTTCGATAGATTTGGATGAATAAAGAGTTTCCTTAGTTCTTTCAACAATGTTTTAAGAGTGACTATGATTTTGGTAATCAAAAGTGTCTCTTTTTACATGTTCCTTGCGACTCTTATGAGTCCTCTCTACCAAAACACCTTTCTATCTTAGGCTTCTTTTGAATGAAAGAGTGACCCTTATATTTGAAAAGTAGTTCAACAGCTTGGTTTTGTTGATCCATATCTCTCGAACCTAAAATCTCTACTTAAGCCATTTATTAGAGGTTCCCTATCAAAGTATGTGGTCATGATCTCTCTGTTGGAAGCTTTCCTTTTTAGAAGCTTAATACCTTCTGTAAGTTCCATGGTCTCAATCCTTATGAAGACCATCTATCTAACAACTTGAAACCTTCTCCTTTTGTTCCCTCCGTTAACTTGATGTGTTTCATGTTGTCATCTTAGAGTTGTTTCTAAACACTCCATCCATGAGTTGACCATGAGATACTCGGTTTGTTGTTTAGTGTGTTTCCCTCTTATCCTTAGAGTGACCCCACCTCTTTCTCTCTCTATCACTTTTCCTACCTTTGGAATCTCGGGTTGAGATTCTCGTAAGGGGGATAGAGCTATAACACCCCAGTTTTAGTAAATCATTGTTTAGGGTTTGATTGTGCATTCATTAGCATCATCTCTTAAAAATGCATGCAAGTAAAATAAAATGCAAAACCTAGTTTCCTCTCTCTCTTTAAAACCTTCTAAAATGGTTTTGTATTTTGAAATCACAAAATTAAAGGATCCTAAATTGATTAAAGGGGTCCCTGCAGTATTTTATATATTCTATAAAATCTCTGGCAATTTTTAAATTACCCAAAACAAATTTGAACTAAAAATACAAAAGGGAAATAAAAACAGAAAATGAAAAAGGTTTTGATAAAAACATATAGCAGCAGCCAACCTATCCAGGCCGGCCCAGCTAGCCCACGTCCCTCTCCTTCCTCTCCCTGCCGCTCAGCGCGCTGCAGCCGGCCCATCCTCGGCCTACTCAGCCCGCCAGCAGCCCGTACCGGTTCGGCCCTTTCTCCTGTCATCTTCCCCATCGGCGGCAAGCACCTGCCTGTCCGACGCGCTGCCGTGGATCTCCTCTGCGCCATGATGTCCGCCGCCGCCCGCTGAGTAGAGGATAAGAACGCCGACGCTCCCCTCTCTCTCCCCGTACCCATCTCACTCTCTCTCGTGCTCCCGCGTTTTCCCCTCTTTGGCCTGAAACCCTAGCCGACATCGCCGCCTCGCGCCGCCGTTAGTGGCCTCCCCGAAGCCAGATGAGCATGCCCCGAGCTTCCCTGTCTCTCCCTTGTCCTGCCCAGCGAAGGAATCGCGCCCAGGAGCCCAGAATCGCCACCGCCAAGCTCGTATTCCCCGCCTCTGGCCACTGCTCTCCGTCGATGTTGAGCTTTCCTCCGACCTCCACTGTCCTCCCTAAGCCTTGCATAGCGTTCACGGATGAGCTACCGGTGCTCTGGCACCTCTCCGTTGCCTTCCTCTCTCCCTCTGTCGAGCCCGCGTCGTGCAATTGCCGTCGCCACTGCTGTCCGCCATCGTCGGCCATGCTCCGGTGGCCAATAAATGGCGGCGCCACCATCTTTAGGTAGCCCGTGAGGCCCTCTCTCTAGCACCCCCATCCACATAAGAATGCACGCCCTCCTCCGCCGTCTGACCCGTTGGCCGGCGAGCCGACGTGGCTCCTGCGTGGCCTAGGCCCCACCCGGCAGCCACTATGGCTAAGGCCAGCCCCAGTGCAAAATTAATTAAGCCATACGCTGACGTCAGTCTTGTGCAGTAATTCAATTTAATTGGTTTAATAATTTTAGAATTTGAATAAAACTTGTAAAATTTATAACTAATTATTTATAAGTCAAAAAAAATATGTATAATATATCAAAATGTTCAGAAAAATGAGAACTATCTATTAGAGCTATAATCATGTATTGATAATAAACTTACATGACAAGTATAATTAGAAGAACATAGTAACTCCTCACATGTGATTCTGAAGTTTCCCCGAGTTAGGGTTTTCACCCCTGGGAACCCCGATTAAATTGTCGAGCATGCCTTAGGGTTACTTTTCAATACAATTCAACTTGCCATATCATCATCCTTGCTTGAGCATTGCATTGATGCCATGTGTCGATTGTTTCCTTTCTTTCCGGTGTTTGGTTCTTCTTCGATAGAATACGATACCGAGATCAAGATCGAAGACCGAGATCAACACCGTCAAAGTTCAAAGCTCGAAGACAAATACTTGACCAACTGTAACCAAGTCAAGTACAAGGTTTCCAAAGATCTATTTATCTACTATCAATAGGCAAAGGAAAGCATAGCCCCACCATGATATAATCCGTTGTTTTCGAAAGTATTTATATTCTTTCCATGTTGCATACGATTCTACTGAGGTCTTTTATCGATAGATAGAGTAACCTATCTATTGCATTACTCCCTTTGAGCTTATATTACCTAATCCACTGCTCCTAGCATAACTAGGTTTGGCTTGTGTGCACTGCTAGAGCTTATATCTGTGTTTGCTTAGCCATGCTTAGCTGTCAGTGCTGGTTCATCAAGATGATGTATCTGATGCAGATAATCTAGTATGACAGGAGAACGTGATGAGATGAGATCAGTGATATGAGATTAAATATACTAAGGCTCGTATGGGAGGCCACGGTGGGATGTGGTTTTTGTCGTCCCATGCTCGCCACCACTAGGACCCGAGTTCTTGCCTCTTGAACCAAGACGAACGTACAACCACACGGGGTTTATGGGGACCCCCTGATTTACTAACTTGCCTAGTAGATTCCATGAGTCACACAGTTCGGGCGTTCCATTAGACATACGCATTAAAAACATTTTCGAAAGAGGAGGTGAAGGATGTGCATTCATAGCAGGTAGGGAAGCATGTACCGGGTTGCTTGGGGTCGATGGCGCCCCTGGTAAATCAACTTTGGGATTTGACCCGTTACGGCTGAACCATACTTATTGTTTGACTCATGGTCTCGGTGAAAGGAAGGTAAAGGTCATGTCTAACCACCCTTAGCCGGCCTTCCAAGGAAGAGGGCTAATCTTAAGTGGCATTAAGAGAAGGTTAATACATGTGGGTGAAGTTGTACACCCCTACAGGTTAATAGTCATTCGGAAAGCCGTGTCCACGGTTATGGACGACTTGGGAACGGACGTGATGATCATAGAGAACTTGAACCTAATCGTAAAACTTGGTAGATCAACGTGTGCTTAAGGATGCTTCCTCATGGGTACAAGGGGGTGATCCTAGTTGGTAGATGATGATGGTTAGGTGGATATCAAAAGACTATGATCAATATGTCGGAGATGTCTCTCTCTTATCCCCTTTTAAAATACTCTAAATAGACGAGATTCTTCTCTCTCTTGTTTTATAAACAAAGATGGCTTTATGAAAACCAACTCCACCAGCCATAAGTCTTGCGGAGTACACCTTGTAATCACCCTTGCTTTGTTGATACTTTTGGCAGAGTAAGTGCTCCCTGAGGACGAGTTCCGTACTACATCGACATCGACGAATAGCTTGGGTTCCCGGCCGGCAACCTGGAATCTATGAGCTGGGATGTCATCGTTATGCTTCAGGCCTCTTAGGCCATTTGTTAAGTTTGCTATACTTAATAGCATAATTTGCCTTCCATTGTTTGATGTTTGTGGTCAGTGACCTCTGCTTGTAATAATTTGGTTCTTTGCTCAGTTATGAGCTTGCTATAATAAATTTTGTGTCATAGGGTCACTGTCATGTTACCGATTATTCAATGGATATTCTCGAGATCAAGGTTAAGCTTATGTCAGACGGAGGTCTGGGATTTGTTTAGCCCTGATCCCGGGGGTGTCACAGATATGTCGAGTGGGGTATACCCAGCAAGACGTTTCCTACTGGCCCAAGCTGCCAGTGAGTGGGCCTGCAGGACGGCGACTTGATCAGGACCCAACAAGGAGCCAGGCGACTGGAAGTTGAAGGCCCAGAAGCGCAGCTAGGCCCAGTCCGATTAGGTCAAACACCCTCCGAATCCTTAAATAATTCGTTTGTAGATCTGTAAACCCTAGCAAGGTGAGACTATATAAACCTCCCTAGTGTACGCATAGAGGACATGTTCCATGATACACCCCCTGCGAATTTACCCTCCGGGGAGGGCGAACCTTGTACTCTCTCATCAATACAATCTAGCAGGAGTAGGTATTTACCCTCCGGGGGCGAACCTGGGTAAAACCCTGTGTCTCCGCCCTCATCTCGCACCGTAGATGGCTGGCCGCCCTTGCCCCTCGTTCTACTACTCGTTGCCGATTGCAGCGTCTCCCGTGGCCATTCTCACAATAGTGGAGCCCACCGTGGGGCCTGGCTGATCAGGCCAGCGTTCTGTGGCGAGATCCAATCTTCCAATCAACGATACGATCGCCACCGGCCGCATGATCGGGATCGGCGAGAGCATCCAGATCTTGCCGACCAGCTACGTCCCGGCAGCACGCCCCGTCACGCACAGCGTGATCATGCCGGTCGGCATGATCAGCCTCTTCGTCGGCTTCACCGACATCATCATCTCGGAGGATTCGGCTCGCATCCGCGAGTCGCCATCGCGCGATCGGCTCTCTGAGAGTCATGTCCGCACCATCCACCGCCTCGCCTCCGAGTACGACTCAGCCAACAGCAACGTGGCCGAGACCAGCATGGTTACGGACAAAGAGGCCCTCAACGACGACGCCGACTCGGCGACCCTGGCGTCGGCCGCCGGATCCATCGTCACCGCGTCACCTGCGGGCTCCATCACCCACGTCTCCAACGTGGGGGACTTCAAGGATACTTCCATCCTTGGGATCTTCGACGCCGACTCCGGGTCGAAAAACTCCGGCGATCTCCACGACAGATTCGGTCGCTACGTCGCGAACTATATGGCGAGCGGCACAAACGCCCTGCTAGACCCCTTCTCCACGCTGATCCCACCGACCGTGATGGCGACGGAGGTCGAAGAACTCCACCTGCGACTAGAGGAAGCGGTCCGCAACAAACAAGCCAAGCGTGAGAAATTTTGCCTCGAGCAGGTAACGGCGCAGGAGCTCTCGTGCTACCACCAACTCCGCATCAGGTCGCGCATAAACCCCACCGTTCAGGGCCGCGCCCTGAACTTCGACGACGAGAGCGACCCGACCCGCGTAGCAGATCGTGTGATCTATGAGAATGCGCCGCCAGGAGGAAGAACTCGACCACCACCAGGCGCATCAGCAAACGACGCTCCCCCACCACCGCCCGGCCGCACGCCCCCTCCAAACCAACCGAGGATCATGACCTCCCTGCAAGAGCGGGACACGAATGGCCTCCCGCTGTTCTCCACTCTGATGGACAACGTCGTGCAGATCCAGTACGCCAGGGCCTTACTCGCCAAGGCCGTCGAGCAACAAGTTGCGGGAGCAGATTCATGGGGACGCGTCTACTCTCGCTTGTAAGGAAGAAGGGACGCCTCAAGCGGCCGCTCGATGATGGCAAACACTCTCAATTGCCCACCCCCGAGCCCCTGCAGTTCCAGCTGCGACCCGTGAACATGGCACTCTCCACCAACGAACCTCAACCGACGAACAACATGGTCGCTGCCAACGGGCAGCCAGTCGACGCGCGGACCCACATCATCAACAACCAGAGCTGGCGCGCACGCTAGCCTGACGACTTGAAGCATACCCTCACCAACCACTGCGACGGTGAACCAAGGGGATCGCTTAGCCAAGTCGGCCCCAAGTGCTTCGGACCAATGATCCGAGGCGAAAATACCATGCAAACTTCAAAGCACCAAAGGAGACCGAGAAGTACGACCCCTCGTATGACCCGTCCGTGTGGCTGGACACGTACCTCATGGCGATGGGAATCGCCGGCCACACCGACCTACTCGCCGCTTGCTACCTCCTCCTGATGATGGAGGGAGCGAGCCGACAATGGATCAACACCCTCCCCTCGAACAGCATCGACTCCTGGGAGGATATGCGAGACGCCTTCGTAATGCACTTTGAGGGTTCCTACACCCGCGCCACTACCATCGAGGACCTGGAGCGATGCGTTCAGGGACCCCGCGAGTCGATCCGCAGCTGGGTCCAGCGCTGGCAGGACCTGTGGTTCAACGAGGCTGGCATCCACCTAGACACCGCGATTCATTTCTTCAAGACCTCGTGCCGCTACGAGCCCTTGGTCGCCAAGCTCAAGTGGGTGTACAAAACACTCGACAACATACCGGACCTCCTCGATATCGCCAAGCGGTATGCGGAGGAGGACCCGAACCAAGAAACCGATGATGAGTCGGGAGGAAACCGCCGCACGAGCGTCCACAACAATGGGAGACGACCCGAGCTACGCTATAGCAACACTCGCCTCACCGGCAAGCACCACGGTGATGGGCGAGTCGACTTCATCGCCAACGCCGGCTACACACCATGCCGTGATGGAGGCCAGCGCTGCGACACCGCCAACAACAAGGCGAAGCCAAGGTTTGACCCCGCGGCTCTCCTCAACCAGTCATGTGTGTTCCACAGCAGGGAGGGGAAGCCCGCCACGCACACGACCGCCGACTGCCACTCCCTAAAGGAGATCGAGAAGGCACGGCGCACACGGGAGGACCCCAAAACCACCCGCCAAACGGTGGGGCATTCGGCAACAACGTGGGATCGCTCCACACCTTCATCGGGTTCAGCACCAAGCACGAAAATAAGGTCATCGCCCGCGCCATCGCCGTCAATGTGGTGTCCCAGGCCGACGTCCCACGCTTCCTCAAATGGTCTGAGCAGCAGATCACCTGGAGCCGCGAGGACCACTCGCCATGGATCGAATATGCATGGCGAGTTGCCTTCGTGGTCAAGCCCAAGGTGGGAGTCTACTGGCTCCCCAAGACGCTGATGGATGGCGGAAGCTCCATCAACATTCTCTACCTGGACACGTTCAGGCGACTGCGGCTCCCGCAGTCGATGATCGAGACGACCTACACCACCTTCCACGACATCGTCCCCGGTCGGAAGGCGTACCCGATCGGCAAGGTGATGCTGCCAGTCACCTTCGGCATACCAGCGAACTTCCACACTGAGCGGATCGTCTTCGAGTTGGTGCCCTTCAACATCCCCTACCACTGCGTCTTGGGGAGACAGGCGTTCGCCAAATTCATGGCAGCACCCACTACGCATACAACACGATGAAGCTCTCAGGGCTGTGCGGCTTCATCATCGTCCACGGCGACCCCGACATGGCCGCGGAGTGTGAGGCCAAGGGCGTCGAGCTTGCCGACGCCATCATCGCTGCCGAAGCCAACCACACGGAAGAACTCGCCAAATACACGAGCGGGGTCAACAATGATGACCCCACAATACTCAAGAAGCCCAACTCGGAGGGCGGCGGCTCAACGGCCTTCGGGGCCACCACACACACGCGCTCCGTCAAGCTGGTCCCAGGCAACTCCAGCCAGACGGTGACGATTGGAACAAGCATGAGCCCAACATAGGAAGGCGCGCTCATAGAGTTCCTCCGTGATAATCGTGACATCTTCGCATGGAAGCCATCTCACATGCCTGGTGTCCCGAGGGAACTCGCTGAGCACAAACTCAACGCCGACCCCAAAGCGTGACCCATCAAGCAGTCGCTGCGACCCTTCAATGAAGAGCGCGCCGAGAAATCACCGAGGAGGTGCAGCGTCTACTCGCTGCAGGATTTATATGGCCAATCAAGTACTCCAAGTGGCTGGCAAACCCAGTCCTGGTTGAGAAGAAAAATGGGACCTAGAGAATGTGTATCGATTACATAAACCTCAACAGCGCCTGCCCAAAGGAGCAGTTCGTCCCCCCGCGGATCGATCAAATAATCGACTCGACCGCGGGCTCGTAGTCGTTGTGTTTCCTTGACGCCTACTCTGGTTACAACTAGATCAAAATGGCAGTCGAGGACGAGGAAAAGACGGCGTTCATCATGTCATTCGGAGCATTCTGCTACACCGCCATGACATTCGGCCTCAAGAACGCCGGGGCGACCTACCAGAGGTGCATGCAGGAGTGCCTTGCGAGCCAAATTGGCTGCAACATCCACGTCTACATCGACGACGTGGTGGTAAAATCCACTCGCCAGGGCGATCTACTCGCCGACCTGGCTGAAACCTTCGCAAACCTGCGGAGGTACATGATCAAACTAAACCCAGGAAAGTGCACCTTCGGTGTACCTACTGGACAGCTGCTGGGGTACGTCGTCTCCAAACAAGGGATCGAGGCGAACCCCACCAAGATCAACACGATCGCCTGGCTCGGCAAACCCGAGTGCCTGCGCAAAGTCTAGAAATTGGCCGGATGAGTCGCGGCTCTCAGTTGCTTCATCCCCCGGCTAGGCGAGAAGGCAATGCCTCTCTACCACCTAATGTGCAAGAATCCGACGTTCCAGTGGGACAAGGAGGAAGACGAAACGCTCCACGCACTCAAGGAAGTTCTACTCGCAGCCCCGCTACTCGCCGCACCCGTCGACAAGGAGCCCATGCTCGTCTACGTCGCGGCTTCCGAGCAAGTCGTCAGCGCCGTCATGGTCGCCGAGCGACCAGAAGAGGTCAAGGAACACCCGGTGCAGCGACATGTCTACTACATCAACGAAGTCCTCACCGACTCACGCCAGCGCTACCCGCAGTACCAGAAATTGGTATACGCGGTCTTCTGAGCCCAGCGGCGACTGTCGCAGTACTTCCAGGAGCACCCAATCACGGTCGTCTCCTCAGCGCCGTTGCAGGACATCATACGCAACCGCGAGGCGACCGAGCGAGTCGCCAAGTGGGTCATGGAGATCGGAGTCCACAACATCAGGTACGAGCCGCGCAAGGCAATCAAGTCGCAGGCCCTTGCAGACATCCTCGCTGACTGGGAGGAGGCGCAGCAGCTAGAGAAGCTGCCATACCTCCACTACTGGTCGCTACACTTCGAAGGCTCCAAGAATGCTGACGGTGCAGGGGCAGGGATCGTCCTCACATCCCCAAAGGGCCACAAGCTACGCTACGTCATGTACCTCGACTTCACCCCCCTGCACCAACAACATGGCCGAGTACGAGGCGCTCCTCCACGGCATGCGAGCATCCAAGGAAATGAACATCAATCGCCTGCGCTGCTACGGCGACTCCGACCTTGTCACCGGGCAAGTCGCCGGCACATGCGATGCGGTCTCCCCCAGCATGGCAGCATACCACCAAGCAGTGCACCAGCTGGGAGGCCACTTTACCGGCTACTCCGTCGAGTGGATCGATCGGCGCAAGAACGAGGAGGCCGACGCCCTCTCTTGCATCGGGTCAACTCGACCTCATGCCACCCGCCGGTGTCTTCCTTGACACCATCACCAAGCCTTTCGTCTCTCCCCCGAGGGAGATCGACATCGGAATTCCGCTGCAACCAGGAGCATCCCTGGTTGCCATGCTCGCGGAGCCAAGCGACTGGACTGCACCATACATCGCCTACCTAGAGGGAGTGACCCTACCAGCTAACGAAGCGGAGCCCCGGATGATAGTACACCACTTCAAGGCCTTCGTCGTCATCAATGGCGAACTACACAAGCGCAGCGTGACCGACGTGTTCCAACGCTGCGTCCAACCCACGGAAGGTCGCAAGATCCTCCAAGACATCCACACCGGCGACTGCGGCCACCACGCTGGCGGTCGGTCCCTGGTCGCCAAGGCCATGCGACACGGCTTCTACTGGCTCAACGCACACGCCGACGCGGTCGACATCGTTCAACGTTGGGTCGGGTGCCAGAAGTACGCCAACCAAACTCATGTCCCAAGCTCGATGCTCAAGACCATCCCCATCACCTGGCCATTCGCCGTATGGGGCATGGACATGGTGGGCCCCTTCAAGAAGGCCCCCTCCGGCTTCACCCACCTCCTAGTCCCAGTCGACAAATTCACAAAGTGGGTGGACGCCAAGCCAATCCGCAAGTGCGACGGGAAGACCGCCACCAAGTTCCTACGCGAGCTCATCTATCGCTACGGGTTCCCGCACAGCATCATCACGGACAACAGCACCAACTTCGCTAAAGGAGTCATGGACGAATTCTGCGAGGAGCACAACATACGACTTGACCTCGCCTCAGTCGCCCACCCGGAGTCCAATGGCCAGGCAGAATGCGCTAACCAGAGCATCCTCCACGGCCTGAAGCCGCGACTGCAAGTTCCCCTCAAGCAAACTCCGGGGTGCTGGGTCGAAGAGCTCCCCTCCGTCATCAGGGGCATCCACACCTCCATCAACAGGTCGACAGGGTTCACCCTCTTCTTCATGGTGTACGGCGCTGAGGCCGTCATGCCAACCGACCTAGAGCACGACTCGCCTCGGGTGGTCAACTACGCGGAGGCCAACAACGAGCTCACACACCAGGACGGGGTCGACCAGCTAAATAAAGCACGCGACCTAGCTCGCTCCCGCACCGCCATCTACCAGCAAGGACTTTGCCGCTACCACAACCGGCGAGTCCGGACTCACACCTTACAGGAAGGCGACCTGGTCCTGCGACTGATCCAGCACAAGAAGGGCATGCACAATCTCTCTCCTCCTTGGGAGGGACCATTCGCCATCGGGCGAGTCCTAGGAAACTACGCCTACTACTTCATCGACGTCCGAGGTGACGGACAACTCGACGTCAAGCAGCCATGGAATGTAAATCTCCTACGGAAGTTCTACTCCTAGAACTCCAAACATGTACCTCCTACCGGCTATGAAATAAAGAAGATCGATTCGCACAAATTGTGTCCACTCTCCATATCTTGTGCCATTCGCACTTGTAATAACAGCGCTACGCTACTCGTGGAAGTCAACCCTTGGTCATGCGATCGGCATAGCCAAGTAGTGCGGTACGAGGGCACCGAAAAATTTCAGGCCTTGTATCGTCCACGAAAAATGCCAACCCGGAGCCCATCGGAGTCGCCCCGCTCGACTGGCTTTCCGATCCAACACGACCGCATTCGATTCTAACAGCGACCCAGTACTCCACATCTTTGGCGCAGCGACTCAAACGTCTAAGTACCACGCTCGGGGAGCGACGCTAGTCCAAACCCGAGCGACTAGGGAAAATGCCAAGTACAAGAGTACGTCCTGGACTCGCTACACGACTGATCCTATGGATCAGGTGGAGCGACGCGCTTAATACAACGCGCCTCGTCCTCACCTACCTTGGGTATGCGACTAGAACGGCCAAGTACCATGCTCGGGGACTCGGCCATCCGACCCCATTCGCGCCTAGGAAAACGGCTAAGTACAGAGCACCCCTTGGGGTCGCCACACGACTAGATTTTCAAGCCATGGCAAGTCGACCTCAACTGACTAACGGTATAAAAAAACATACACATAAAAACGAGGTAAACCCCACAAAAGGGCGGACGCGCTCGGGGACTCATACAAATTTAACAACTCACAATCAAATCAAACACTGACAAAATCTCTCATTCCTTATGGCAGCAAAAACTTGTTCACTTACAAGGGCAGTTTCATTGCTTTTACAACTAATGCCACTTGGCAAACTCTCCTACACCGCAGGCTTCAACGACGACTCGCCACCACCTCCGTGGACGCGGATGAAAGGCACCCATGGGTTCGACGAATACATTGTCAACATGCCCTCCATCGCCGATCGGAAGGGATTCTCCACCTTGAAGTCACACTTCACCGGCTCCTCGTTGTTTGGGGCGACGATCGTTTCCTGATACGGCAGGAAGTCGACCATTGCCAACACCCGGTCGGAGTAGACCGTGGCCCAGTCAGTGAGCTTCAGCACGTAGGAAATCTCGACCGCGCCCGTGGAAGAAGGGTAGCCGTTGGTGACGTCGTCAAGATCGAAGTCATCGGGGAAGTGCGCGAGCCCAAGGCTCTGCGCAGTCGCCGCCCCACGGTGAAAAGCCGACCGCGACATGAACTCCACAACCGCTGGAGCCTTCTCCAGATACCTTCAGACCTCGGTCAACTTGCTGGGGATAACCTCCATTAGCGAAATCTCCTGAAGGTACGCGCGGATGCAAGTCGCCGATAGACCGGCAGAGTCCACCAGCATGGTGACACACGACTGCGTTTCGGCCTCGTCATCGAGAATCTTCCCTACAAAGCGCAAGTACACAGTCAGAAAGGATCCAGCAAAACAAAGGCGACCCGCATTCTCGGCGACTCGCTAGTCACTCGAAATAACAAGGAGCTCACCAATCAAAGGGCGGCAGATCCCCGTGACGAAATCCTGCAGACCAGAGAGGTCATCCTGCAGCCCGGCGACGAGCGCATCCGATACCTTCCGCTCCTCGGCAGCATTAGCAACGTCTGCCTTAGCCCTCTCATCCACCGAGGTCACCTCTGCCTTTGCGTCCTGGAGCTCTCGCTCTAGGTCAGTGACTCGCTTCTCCGCGGCGCGCAAGGACGACTGCGCAGCCGTCACATCACTCGCAGGGACCATACCCTCACGAGCCTTCTCCAACATGGCCGCATGACCCTCTACGTCAACAACGAGCACAGCAAACACGTACCAGCAGTTGCCCGAAGCTGCTCGTTCATCCCTTGGACGGCACAGAGCTCCTTCTCCAGACGCTCCCTGGCAGCCAGTCGCTCCGCCGACTCGCGCTGAAGCCCCTACACAACCATGACAAACCTAGCCGCTGAAATTCAGTGACTAGCCACTCGCGGAATAGACAGTGAAGAAATTCCTAAGTTCCTAGCCGCTGAAATTCAGCGACTTGCCACTCGGGGACTAGACAGCAAAATCAATAAGGATCCGACCGCTGAAATTCAGCGACTAGATCCTCGGGGACTGGACATACCTGGATGGCTGCAGCTAACATGTTGTGGAGCTTGACCGCATCCACTGATGGGATCACAAGAGGAGTGCGCCCGCGATGCTGCTCGACCACCGAGCCGACGATTTCAGGCACCTGGCCTGATGGCGCTGAAGCACTCGCTGTAGAGGACCTCGCTACTAAGCGATGGAACGTTGCCACCGCCGCTCCCGCGGCACTCGAGGTTGGGCCTGTCGCCCCGACCGACACCATGAGTTCCACCCGCTGCGACTCCGTATCTGCCACGGCCTTCGTGGCCGCTTCTGCTCCAGTCGGAGCTTCACTTGGTGTGACCACTGGCTCGTCCGAAATTGTGATGACCCCGTCGCCCTTTGCCTTCTTCGCGCCCTCAATGGGCGCCACGACCTCGTCGCTCTTCCTCTTCTTCGAGGGATCGACTTGCGCCCCCGAGGCACCCAATGGGACCTTGGCCACCAAGGGATGACCTATCTTCTTCACACCAGTCCTGCAACACAACGTCGTCAACAAGCTCGCCAGTTAACAAGAATCATTTGCTCAAATAAATAATCTAAAGGATACTCACTTGGCGATTGGGATAAATCGAAGGCCGGTGCGAATGCTAGCCGGCTTCTCCAACTGCGCCCCCAGCTTCCGACTGAGGCCCGTATCGAACATGCTTTAGGCCCAAGACAACGAGGGCTTCTTCGAGGTTGAGGCCGCGGCAGGAGGATCTGCGGCAATCACCGTAGGCGCTTCTTTGGGTGGCAAGGCACCGGCGGATGGAGCGGCCCCGAGCCCGGAGACTGCGGTGAAGGGCGGTGGCAGCGATGCCAGCGACACTTCATCTGCCACCACGATCGCGTCGGCCACCGTAGTCGCCCGCGCCGGCATGCTGGCCCCAGCCTTGCCGACCGCGCTGGTAGCTTTGGAGCTACTCGTGGGCCTACGCAGTGACACGGTCTTAGCCGGCTTCTTCTTCTTCCACGGTGACTTCTTCTTCGACGGATGGCCGTGCGCCGTGAAGTGTGCTCGGGGGCCTCGTCGTCGCCCCCGTCGTGATCCTCGAGGCTCTTGCTGGCCTCGAGCTCGCATTGTCGCTGTCCACGGATCTTACGGACCATGGGTGCGGCGACCTCCACGGCCTGTCATCATCTTCATCGTTGTCGTCATCGTCTCCTCCGACGTTGCCCTTGTCGGACGAGGACTCGCTCTCATCCTCGACAGACTCATTCGAGTTCTCGTCATCAGCAGGCGAAAGCCAACCTTCCACCACTTGGAATAACTACAAAGCTAAACGTGATTAGCAAAAACCGCAACTTCATATCTGCGACTGCGAAATGTACAAGGAAGTGAGAACTTACTGATGAAGCCTTACACTTTGTTGTGTATGGGGCGACCCCCGCCTTCGCGTTGAGGTATTCCGCGTCGGTGATTTTATTCAGGGCCAAGGTGTAATCATTAAGTTTCCACTCGGCGGTGCAAGACTTCGTCGGGTCGTCATTGCCCGTGTACTCATACATCCAGTGGGCGCGGTCGGCTAGAGGCATCAACCGCCGCCCGAGACAGCAGTTGCAGAGGTTAATCGTTTGGAGGCCCTTCTTCTTCAAGTTGCGGATCATCAAGCGCATTTTGTCGACTACCATCCGCTGGTCGTGCGGGAGCTTGGCGACTTGGAGCCGACGCGGCTCAGGCCGGTTGGCGGAATACATCAGAAGTGCCACCTCGTCGTCTGGTGGAGACTCCGTCACGTAGAACCAATGTTTCTTACACTCGTTCGCCGCCTTCTTTGGCAGCATCAGGTCGAAGAAGGAGGCCTTTCACTTCAGCTGGAATGTGAGGCTGCCAGCGGCTAGCATCTGGCCGCCTGCTTCCTCACGTCCGATCCTCCCGTGGAACAGATCTTGCCACAGGGGGAAGTACGGCCGACAACCTAGGTATCACTCGCAACACGCCACAAATATGGCAAGTTGCTCGATGTTGTGCGGCCCTAGGTCTGACGGCTGGATGCCATAATACGCGCAGAAGCGGCGAAAGAAGACAGAGGTGGGGAATCCGAGCCCCCTCTCCAGGTGGCTGGTGAAGAAGATGAATTCTCTGTCGTGCAGATCTGGTACCACCTCTCTGACCGCAGGGATGCGCCATCTCCCAGCTCGGAGGATCTCTGCCTCCTCGAATGACTTCAACAGCACTTTCTTGCATTTGGATCTTCCCCATGGGTCTATCGAGGGCGCCATCGGTCAGAGGATCTAGGGTTACGGGATCGCTCTGGGTCGCTCTGGTCGGTATGAAGGAATGGAAGACTAGGAGATGCGCGAGATCGGAGGAAGTGTGGGGAATGATCATTCTTCGCTCGTCACTCTCCTTAAATAGCGGTTGCTACCCAACATTTTTGGGAGCCGTTACCGTGCGGTGATTACGCCGATATTACTATTGGATTACCCAACAGCTAGTTTGACCAATGCTGACGATCCAACTTTGTCTACTCGACTCGCCAGCTTTAGTGATTCGACCATTCGCCGACCTGATTGCCCTAGCTGCGACTCCACTACTCGCCGACCTGATCGCCCTAGCTGCGACTCCACTACTCGCCGACCTGTTCACCATAGTAGTGACTCGAATACTCGCCGACCCATTCGTCGTGCTGCGATTCGATTGGTTGCCGTTATTGCGACTAACATAACAAGTTCCCTCTTACATTCAGGGAGTCCACCGCCGATTCAACTAGGTGTCCAAATTGGGGATATGCCTTAGGGACTACTGATGGGGATAGGCCGAGTGGGGTATACCAAGCAGGACGTTTCCTACTAGCCCAAGCTACCAGCGAGTGGGCCTATAGGACGGCGACTGGATCAGGACCCAACAAGGAGCCAGGCGACAGGAAGCTGAAGGCCTAGAAGCGTAGCTAGGCCCAGTCGGATTAGGTCAAACACCCTCCGAATCCTTAACTAATTATGTTGTAGATCTGTAAACCCTAGCGAGGTGAGACTATATAAACCTCCCTAGGGTACGCATAGAGGACATGTTCCATGATACACCCCCTGCGACTCGCTGCCTAGTCGTTGAGCTCGCCCTTGTACTCTCTCATCAATACAATCTATAAGGAGTAGGTCTTTACCCTCCGGGGGGCCGAACCTGGGTAAAACCCTATGTCTCCGCCCTCATCTCGCACCACAGATGGCTAGCTGCCCTTGCCCCTTGTTCTACTACTCATTGCCGATTGCAGCGTCTCCCGTGGCCATTCCCACGACAAACCTAGCTATCTCCTTGCCTATGGCGCGTCTCTTCTCGTATCCGAAGCGTCGTAGAGGTTGTTTCACCGGTTTGCATTTCGGATCAATATTCAAGCTATGCTCGGCAAGTTCCCTAGGTACACCTTTCATGTTGGTCGGTTGCCAGGCAAAGATTTCCCTATTCTCACGGAGGAACTCGACGAGCGCACTTTCCTATTTGGGATCCAGGTTCGTCCTAATGGCGGTGGTCTTGGAGGCATCGCCTACCACAAGTTCCACCGGCTTGGTTTCGATGGCGTCCTTGAATGCTGGGGCGGAGTCGGAAATCTGCTTCTTCGACGCCGGCATCTCCGTGGCATCGACCTTGCTCTGGATCTCCTTGAATTCTTCGTTGTAGAGGACAGCTTCTGCAAAGGCTGCTTCTCCAATCTCGCAGTACCTTGCCTTGGTAAAGCTTCCGGATACGGTGATGACACCATTTGGTCCGGGTATCTTGAGCTTGTTGTAGATGAAGCATGGCTTGGCCATGAAGGCTTGGAAGATGTCTCCGCCGAATATGACGTGGTACATGCTCTTGAAGGGGACCACCTCGAAGTTCATGCGTTCTTGGCGGTAATTATTTACATCACCAAAAGCGACCTGAAGTGTGATACACCCAAGGGACCGAGCCTCCCGACCAGGAACTACGTCATGGAAGATGGTGCTGGTCCGCCTTAGGTTGGCCTCCTTCAAGTTCATCTTGTGTAGTGTATCCAGGTACATGATGTTGATGCTGCTTCCACTATCCACCATACATTTGGTGAATTTGTTGCCGTCAATCAGGGGGTTGATGACCATGGCATACTGGTTGTCTATAGGGATGAGGTCTGGGTGATCCTTTCTGTTGCAAGTAATTGGAATCTCTGACCAGCGCAGGTACTGGGGAACTGGGGGTAGAGTGGCCATCAGTATCCTCACAGAGGTTTTCTGTTGTCGGGTAGTGGGGATGCCAAGGAAAGTGTGGAAAACGGTCGCCTTCTTCTCGAAGGGGTTCTTGCCCTTTCCATCGCTCTTGGCGGCGTTCTTGGGGTCAACATCCTCATCCATGTCACTTGAATCCTTGTTCTCCTCTTCCTTCTTCTTCCCCTTGCCCTTGCCTCGCGGTCTGTTCTTCCGACTTTGCTTGTAGCCGGACTCCGGGTCCTCCTTGAGATCGTTGACAAACTTGCAATGGCGATTGCTGTGAGTGGCATTGACATTGGCGTCGAGGTGTACAAGGCACGACATTACGTGGTACTATTCGTACGTTTGGGGAACACGGAGCGCTGCCAAGGTAGTTTCACTACCTCGCTGCTACCCACGACCAGCCCCTCGTCCTCGGCCACGCTGTCCGCCATCACCTCATCCTGCAAATTTCATGGCGACCATGTCGGAGGTTTTCTTTTGTTCTGACAGGCTCTTCCGCTTGGTGCTGCTGTTCCTCCTAGCTTGGGTTGGAACGGCCGTTGCCGGCAGGGAGCCGCGAGCATTGTCGTCGGCAGCTGCGAACTCACTAGCCAGCTGGATCATCTGGTTGAGATCTAGCCGGTGATTGTCCTACAAGCGCTTCAACTTATGTCGGAGCAATGTACATTTATCCAACCCATCGATGAACGTGGCCATGGTGGTCTGGGCGTGCACTCATGCGCAGGAATTCTTCATATCCAGCCAGCGAGAGAGGTAGGCGCCAGATGACCCGTCTTTCTCCTCACGCACCACTGTAGATTGCCAACAGTACAGGGACGCTTATATGTACCCTCGAAGTTCTTGGTGAATGCTTCTTGCATGTACAACCAGTTGCATATGGACTTCTCCGGCAAGTCGGCAATCCATTGTCGGGCCGTGCCCGCCAACATCAATGGGAGGTACTTGACGGCGATGTTGGGGCTACCCCCGGAGATCTCCACCACGTTGTCGTAATCCTGCAACCACGTAGCTGGTTTGGCGGTGCCATAATAGGGCTTTATGGTCTTGTCAATCTGGGAACCCTTGGGATAAGTTGCGGTCTGTATTACAGGTCCAAAACAATGTGGTCCCAAGTATTGTCCTTCCCGGGCCTCGTGAATCTTGTCCCGGCTTGAACGTGCGTCGTATGGCTCCGGGCTTGCTCTTTTCTTCTTGCCTCCAGGGGAAGGGCGTCGTGAACGACGCGGACCCCCTCCTCCATGGTGGCTAATAGGGGGTGACGGAGGCGGAGGTGGCAGTGGGTTAGCCTTCTTGTTGTTACCCTCCTGCGATGCCTCACGCTTGTCACGGTTGCTTGTCGAACGCGAAGGGTCATTGCGCGACCTTCTCTTGTGTCCTTGGTTGCGCTCTCCATCATGACGGGTCTGCTTCGTGTTGTCGTGGATGACGATGCCACTTTGCCTTGGCAGAGGCATGTCTGTACGACGGTGAACTTTGGGTGCTTCGCGATGTCGGGGAGAGCGGGGCGATGGAGATGCGCGATGAGGATGAGCCTTGCCTCCATGGTTGGAGGATATAGGGATAGCGTCCTTCCTGTTGCATGCATCCCTCTGTCTTCGTTCTGACTAACCCGTCTGGGACCGGACATCACGAGGAGATCAATCCCTTGGCGTCTTAAGCTGGCTAGACTAGAAAAACGCTGGGTCAGACTCAAGCCCCAGAGAGGTGGTCTTTTCCTGCTGTTTCACTGCCTTGGCCACAAGGTCATAGACATGTTACATAGTTGGGAGTGATCTATCCTGCTCTAGAAGGGCCTTGGCAATGGCAAGGTTGAGAAGTGGGGTGGGCATCACCTGCCTGCCTTCGCTGTTAATGTATGGCTTTGCTTGTGGCGGATTCGAGGGGGCCCATCCTAGGTTTCTCCGTACACCAGGATCGTTGATGAAGCGAGCTGGAGCTTTCTTAGCCTTCTGCTACTGCTATAGAGTCTTGTACTCGGCCTCCATAGCTCTATCTTTCTCTATTGACTTCTGTGTGTTGGCCAGATCTTGATCCAGCTTAGCGACTTGCTCCGCGATGGCCTGCACTTCCTCCAGTAGTTGCTGGATCGACGAGTAGGTTGTCGTACATCACTCTATCAGCTGGAGTGACTTGGGCAGTAGCAGACGTAGATGCTGGAGGCGGCGGGTTTGCGGTGTTATTGTTACTCGGATCAACGTTGAGTTCCTGCAGCTGCTGCACTGGGTTAGGCGGAGGGGGCATGACCTTTGCGCGATTATTTCCGGCAGCAACAGGTGGTCCCTTCCCCTTGTCCAGCGCTGTAGGCAGAGGTCGTCCGAGTTGATCTTCATCCATCGCGGTCCCAATGGCGAAGAACACCTCTCTGGATGTGACGGCGTTGTTGACCTGCTCGTCGCGTTTGTAATCCTCCTCCATCTCCTACATAGCAGAGTCTAGCTCCTCCGGGCTGAAATCTATCTCCTCCGAGTGAGTGCTGATGTCGGCGTAGAGCACATCGAGCACGGAGTCGGAGGGTGCAGGGGCTTCCTCGATGATGGGCGGTGGTGGTGCGACAACATCGACGATGACTGGAGGTGGTGGTGCAGCTGCAGCGACGATGACCGGAGGCGGTGGTGGCGGTGGCTGAGGTGGAGGGGCATCGTCAAGGAGCGCGAGCGCTGTCTGAGCTGCCTCCGAATAGGGGAATACCAATCGAGGTATACCCACGAAGCAGATTTGCCAGCTGGAACGAGCCGACTGAAGCCAAGCCCAACGTGGGTCGACTCGCCCAATACGGCGACTAGCGCATGCTGGACCTAGACGAGTGGCGCCGACTGGAGGCCCAAGACGGCGACTTCAATACAAAGCCCACCAAATACTTGTAAACCCTACTGGCTGCATATATAAAGCCACCAGGGGCACCCCCACGGGGTATCTTCTACCATATCATATTAGATCTTCTCTCACATTAGATCATATCTAGTCTCTCCCTCCGCCTACGACGGCTCTCTTGTAAACCAATCTATACTCATACTGGATTGATAGCAGGACGTAGCGATCCTCCATAGAGGGGACGTGAACCTGGGTACATCGTGTGCCAATATCGCTCCCGGATTCTCCTACGTCGCCTTGCTCCCTCTACGTTAGCTACCCCAAGTAGCATCTATTGTGCAATACCACGACAGTTGGCGCCCACCATGGGTCAAGCGGTGCTTGGAGGGTGATAATCCGGGTGAGATCCCTCAAATTTGTTCTCTACACCTACTTGATCGCAGCATTCGGGATCAACCTCAACAATCTCCACGTATGCGTGTTCAAGATCGATCGGAAGAAGGCCCCTGGCTTGGCGGCGGCGTTTGCGATCTGTAAAACTGCTATCACCATGCGACTCTAGAAAGTCCGTGAGGAGCCGAGTCCAATCGCCGGATCTCCAAGAATACTCTTCTTTATACGCATGCCGCTCGGTTTCAAGGGACCGTGGCCTGCAATCCAGCAGATTCCCCTGATCAGTCTCATATATCCTAATTAAATTATCAACATATTTTATTTAGATCTAATCCTTTATGCTTGCATGTGTTCATAGGAAAAAGTCTGATCTGATAGGCGGCGCCACAGTCGCCGCGCTACACCGGCAGCGTGCAGACGCATATGCGCAGCGGCAGACGGACACCTCGCCCCTACGCACGATCGATCGCTTGTGTATCAATGATCATGTCCCAAGGAAAAAGAAACTGGTGGCATAAGAGCACATCAGTCACCACGACATGGCCTTGTTCCCTGCGATGAAAAAAGCTACAAAAAATACATGGTACATGCAGCCATAACAATCGGGTTTTTCTAATCTAATCTATATTACACAATGATTGTTTCAAAATCGTTTGCTATATATCTAACTCATTGCTATATCTAACCCACTGCATATCGTCTTGGTTCGCATGTATTGCGCAACGTATATGAGGCCATGCCGAACAACATCGTCACCCGCCTTTGCTCGCGGCGTTGGAGCTCAGCAAGTCGTTCACGACCTCGACGACAAGCCTGCCGCATGGACATCGGCAACACTGGCAACCGTGAGTGAGCCGCTCAACGGCTCATACGCCTCGGCGATACGGTGACCCGTCTACACTTAGAGTGCACAAGTGCGGGTACCGGCTATCTTACCGCCTCGGACAATGGCCCCTTCTGACCAGGACTTCGACGCCGCGACTCCCACAACTCCGCTAGCAACGACTCGGCTATGTCTTATAATTTCCTCTCACCGAATCTTATTTTAAATATTTATTTGTATACTAATAATCTCTTTACTAAATGTGTGTTGATGCATACGTGCGGAGAAGAAGCAAATTGCACTCTCGCGGCCCGGATGCGTGCGACACGCTCACCCGATCAAGTAAGCCACGACCACTCCTTCTGGCTACACGCCATACTCGGGGACTCATGACTCGTCCATCGTGGGCTCGTCGCCCTCACGGACTCGCCATGCTCGTGGATCCTCCCATCGCGGACTCGCCACGTCCGGCAACTCGTCCATCGCGGACTCTCCATTCTTTGGACCTCGCCTAAACGCGAACACGCTTAAATGCGGACCCGCTAGGCTCGGCGACTCGCCTGCCACGGGATCGCCATCGTAACCTCTCACTCGCGTCCCCGCCATCGTCAACTTCGCCAAAGTGCAATCCCTGTCCGCCGTGTGACCGCCTCCACCGCGTTGACCCCGTGTCCGCCGCGTCGACTTCGCCATACCGCGAGACCGCCGTCCGCCACGTCGACCCCGTGTCTGCCGCGTCGACTTCGCCATAGCGCGACCCCCATACGCTGCGTCGACCCCGTGTCCGCCGCGTCGACTCTTTCCGGCTACGTCGAATGCGTACACCGCGCCTACTAAAGGACCTTCATCGTCCGAGTCGCCAGAGAGGGTCGCATGCCACGCTGCATGGACTCACCACTGGGTGTCTCTTCCTCCGGTAAAAATCAATTCGCCTTTGTCAACCTTTGAAAGAGCGACTCGCAATGGCCAAGTAGTGCGGACGAGGACTCGCAAACCGAGCCTCGGATCGTCCACGAAAAACGCTAACCAAGAGACATCATTGGAGTCGCCTTGCTCGACTGGCCTTCCGGGCCAAGACAAATGGTTGTGCTACACAAACAGCACCATGTCCTCCTCAACCTTAGACAGTGGGACTCGCACGGCCAAGTATTGCGGACGAGTACTCGCAAACCGAGCCTCGGATCGTCCAAGAAAAGCGCCTAGCCGAGAGCCATCTTTGGAGTCGCCATGCGACTGGCCCCCCGGGCCAAGACGAGAGACTAGCTAACAAAAACAGCGCAATCAACATCATCGTGGACTCGCTATCATCGCGGACTCACCACACTCAGGACTCTCCCTCGCGGACTCGCAGTCATCACGAACTCGCCATACTCGAGGACTCTCCCTCACGGACTCGCTATCATCGCGGAATCGCCACACTCAGGGACTCGCCACCGCAGACTCGCCCTCGCGTCCTCAACACGCTCAGGGACTCGCCACCGCGGACTCGCCCTCGTGTACTCAACACGCTCGGGGACTCGCCACCGCGGACATGCTAACAGCTAAGTTTCTTTACACTCGCACATGCTATGAATCCAAAACATATATGCATATACATTCATTCTTCAAAGCCGACCATGCAGTCGCATATGACCCTTTTCAGGGACCAAAATCATACTTGGGATCGGTCAGTTTTGTCTGCTGTTTATTCGCGTCCGTCGAAATAGTGAGGCTGGGTACCAAAAGGCCGACCTTGTCTCCGGGTTCAACAGTCTGGCATCGCGTCCCTATTACCCGCCAAGCGTTTTATGCTGGAGGTCTGCCTACTCATGAAAAGACACGCATAAACCTTATATACTGCCCATCGATCCACATAACAAAAGTGCATTTTATTCAATGTCTATAAATCGACACGCTTACAATTATTCAATATATTATGCAAGTACACCTTAATGCAATTGTATCTTTTCTCCTTCTCAGCAAAACAGTGTCTTTCTCGCCACTCGCCGCGCTCGGCACCAACCACTACTATTTTCAGAATATGCATCTCTAAAGAGCCTCAAGTCGCCTCTACAAGCCAACTCGAGCCTCGGGGACTACTCCTAGGCATGCATCGTGTACGCGTGGTTCCACGACCGCGGCTCGCCCTCGTCGACTCGCCACCGCGGACTCGCCCGCGCGTACTCAACGCGCTCGGGGACTCGCCACCACGGACTCGCCCTCGCGTACTCAACGCGCTCGGGCACTCGCCACCGCGACTCGCCCTCGCGTACTCAACGCGCTCGGGGACTCGGCGCGCTACAGACAGCGCCACTCACGGTCATCAAACCTCGCCACTCGGCACGCTCGGGGACTCGGTACTCGTCGGTCGCTCGACCTCGCCATTCTCCGCGCTCGGGGACTCGGCCCGCTCCATGTTCGGGGACTCGCCACAACTGGAGGCTTCACCGACACCCTGCGTCTTTCGCCAACTGGCATCACCGACTAGCTCACGTCGACCTCCTTCTGCTTCACGGTTCTTTTCTCTATTCAGGAGCTCGTCGCCGATTCGCCACGACCCATCGTCAAGACTCTCCGCGCCCTGCCTCAAGCCCGCGTCGAATCAACAACGCGCTCGGGGACTACTAATGGGGGAATACCAATCGGGGTATACCCACGAAGCGGATTTGCCAGCTGGAACGAGCCGACTGAAGCCAAGCCCTGCGCGGGTCGACTCGCCCAATACGGCGACTAGCGCATGCTGGACCTAGACGAGTGGCTCCGACTGGAGGCCCAAGATGGCGACTTCAATACAAAGCCCACCAAATACTTATAAACCCTACTGGCTGCATATATAAAGCCACCAGGGGCACCCCCACGGGGTATCTTCTACCATGTCATATTAGATCTTCTCTCACATTAGATCAGATCTAGTCTCTCCCTCCGCCTACAGTGGCTCTCTTGTAAACCAATCTATACTCATACTGGATTGATAGCAGGACGTAGCGATCCTCCATAGAGGGGACGTGAACCTGGGTACATCGTGTGCCAATCTCGCTCCCGGATTCTCCTACGTCGCCTTGCTCCCTCTACGTAAGCTACCCCAAGTAGCATCTGTCGTGCCATACCACGACACCTCCCAGCCTCCGCATAGTTGTTGATGGTGTTCACCATGCTTTCGAAAGTGAGGCATCCTGAAGCCTGCTGCCGCCTTAGCGTATATCGGAGAAGCGTACCTTGGTCCAGTCCTTCCACAAAGTGATACTTGGCATCATCATTGGGGTAATGTGCCAGATCGGCCCGTATACGGAGCCACCTGGCAAGGTAATCGCGGGGTTTTTCCCCCTCTCTCTGCACACAATGCGCCAGATCAAAGATGGTCACCACTCCGACGAACTTGGATCTCTGCTGTCTAGACGCACGAGCGAAGCTGGCGGACTTGCAGCAATGCATAGGGGCGGTTTGGGCATGCCTTGAATTTTTCTGATCTTTGTCGGCAAACTCTGAAGAGAGATCCGACATTGATCCTTCCGCGAACGTATCCTGCCCATAGGCGGTCCGTGCGGGTCTTGATGCTCCTCCGACTCCCATGGAACTAGTGCCCGAGTCAGTTTCGCCAATGAAGAGGTGGATGTCTCCGATGGGGACAATCGAGCATCCAGTAGGGTTCGTCTTTGCCAGGATCCATAACTCGTTGGGAGGGACGATCGGAACGATGACGGAGAAGAGAACACAGCCGATGGCTATGGTTTCGCTGATTCCCGCGAAGATCTTGGACCTCGCCCGCTATAGAGCCTGAAGCGCCACTTGCCCCACAGTGGGCGCCAACTATCGTGGTATTGCCGACGAGTACGCCATGGAGGGGTCCTCACAGTGCGTGTTTGGAGATGTGGGGTAAGGCGGATGGTTGACGGGTACGAGGTAACACAACTTACCCAGGTTTAGATCCCACAATGGTGGCGAAATCCTACTCATGTTATAAATCACTATAATGGCAATATGTCGAGTTACAAGGATCGGTTCGCTGTGCGAGGTATGAATTGTGTCTTCTAGGTTGTGCCCTAAAGGCTCGCATAGGTTCGGCTTATATAGTCGCCAGGTCCTAGGGTTACAGGAAAAGTCCTAGCCAGAAAGGTTACAGAGTCCTACACTGCATACAACTAGTCTAGTGTGTCTTGTACTCCAAGGCTCCATGTACGTTGGTGACTCCTCCGTAGCCTTCCTTTTTCCAGCATGGGCCTCCCTTCTGGATCCATCTAACCGGGCCGCCCAGCAGGGCATGGGACTTGCTACCAACTATGGGCCACCCGGTTTATCCGGATAGGAGACATGCTATGAGGATACCCATATAGCATATCCCCAACACCAACCCAATCTTCGGATGAACCTTCGGAAGTGTTTCTAGGCGAGCATTCTCCCTCTTTTTACCTATTTTACATTTCTAGTCGTTATTTCCTCATGTTGATCTATTGCCATCCGTGTTTTGGTGCTTTAGTTTCCTTACCCCTTTTATATTACTTGCAGCATCTATATTGCCTTGGACACCTCCTATTGCATGTTGATTGATAGACAGTCGGCCTTGCGAGTCGTAGTTGCTTGCTCAGGTGCTGCTTCGCGTCATCGATGTTCCACCGTTGTTGGGTGGTTGACACATGCTTAATGGTGGAGATGATCATGGCTTTAATTACCATTTAATAACTAATGTTTAAAGTAGGGAAATAATGCAGAGGAACCGGTGGGTAATAGACAATATTTGGTTTTTCACCGCTCACTGGTGTCCCGTAGGACCCCGAGTTCTTGATACCTGTTCCAAGATCGAGCGCGCTAACAACAGGTGGTGGGTGGGGGAACCCCCATCGATTTAGTAACTGATTTCAAAGTACTATACTAGGGGCCACAAACTAGTTTGGGGCTTTATTACTATCTGGTAATTATGCCATGATTTACTTCTTTATTACTATTGCGTGCGGAGCGCCTATACTATTTAGGAACAAATGTGGAATATTTTCACAGTATCGACAAGCCTGGTCACACTTTCGGGTTCCCAGTCGTTTATAGCCATTGTAACAAACCCTAGGTCCGTCTCGGAGACCCGTCGACTTCGTTACGGGTAGCTTAGTGGGATGGCCCCCATGTTCTTGCTTTGGGACTCGGAAAGTCGTGTACGAAACCCCGTCGATATACCGTTGGGTGTATGTTTTGTGATCTTGTAACTACCTAATTTGACAACATGGGTGTAGGTGCGTGTGAAAACATTGGTGCACCCCGGTTGGGTTTAATATTTTCGAAAAGCCATGTCCGCGGTTATGGATGACTTGGAGCATAGTTCTCGATCATAGACAACTATAACTAAAGTTTACTGTTATAATATGACTTGTATCCGATATGACTAGTAAGTTGGATAGCCACCATGGAATGAATGGATAAAACTGCCAACCGTGTGAGTTTCGTTGGCATGACTTCCTCATTTGGTCTCAAGGAGGAAATATCAGGATGGGTATGTTTGGTGGTAGTATCAGGTTGGATCCAAAATGGTCTTTCTCATCTCTTTTAGATAGCCGCTAGTTGCCTCGAGTCTCTATAGGTTGTTTAGTGCATGCGGCACTGCTGCTTCAGTCCACCATACCTATCTAGGCGAGAGTCACCGAATTCTAAGACTCGCCGTGTACTGGCCTCAGTACTGAATCCTCTCTTTTTCATTTGCCCTTTGCCGGCTCCTCTTTTGTTTAATAAGGTTTTGAGATTGATGTCGTTAGCAGGGTTACCCTTCCGGCTTGGCCTGGGTAGGGTTATGGACGCCATTGGTTATTCTTCAGGGCTCTTAGCTCAATTTGCATATTATCCGTACTCGGATGTGTATCGTTTTCAAGGTGATTTGGATCTTTGTACCGTATATCTGTATTCTTGACTCTTTGAGTCGTTGTTGTATATATTTGTTCTGTGGGTTCCATTGTGGAGTATTGTGTAATGATATTACTTCGTTTTCCACCCGCACACAAGTGCTTGGTGGGCAGCTTTGAATCGTTTCTATGCGGGTTGCAGGAATCGCTAAAACTTGCATAGGGCCGATCCGAGGGTGTTACAGTAGCTCTCGGCCCGGTTGTGTCCAGCGAGAGTGGCTTGATTTAAGAAAATTTAACTTCGTAATAATCATCAAACCACAAGAAGACGTACTTCGCAAAATAGAAAAGCTCGCTCGGCCACCGAGGGCATGTGCTTAATCTTCTTTTGGCTGCGGGGTTTCTTCCCACCCACCTCCACCTGAGCAGAGCCCACGGCCGCCCATTGTCATTTTTGTTTGGCTGCAGCCCCAGGCGGGGGAGGACCATCGTCACCATAGATTGCTTCATCATCTCCATGAAGATCAAAATCTGGCTGACTACCTCCAACCGGCTCTTTTGTATCCTCCTAGTCAAGAAACTTACCGTGCGTGTCCAATGACCCATAGTCACCCCAGGTAGGGAAAAGATCAGACTCTTGAGGCGGATACTTCAGCACGGGGCGGTCATCCCAAACTATGTAGGATCCTCCGAGTCCATCCAATCATCATCCATTTGTGTCGTGAAAAGCTACTCAAGCATGTCAAGAAATAGCGGGAAGCATCCGACTGAAAAAGAAATCCATCCGGGAAAATAAAAGCTTACCCGAGGAGGACGTTTGCGCCGTTCCAATAGCCGGAAGGTGTAAGACCAGGGGTCATCAAGATCCTCCTTCGAGATCATGGAAATCTAGACCTGAAGGGGCTCATACGCCACGTCCAGTTGGGAGGTCTAGGTGGGATCCATCAGCCCAGAGAGATAGCACATCTTGTACGATCTGTTCTGCATCGGCAGCACCCGGTGATCCATCCATGACAGCGTGTCCCGGGTAGTGAGGCCGCGCCCCGACATCAGCAACTTCACCCGCATCACCAGATTATCGATGTCTGATGGATGCAAGTGCATAGATCAATTGTAGCTAGTTTCAAAATAAGAGTATCGAACCCACAAAGAGATATTTAGTTGAGGTCTTTATGCCACTCGTCACTATCCACCAAAGGATACTTGTAATCAAGAAAGTAAATAAAACAAGTAAAAACAAAGCAAGTAAAAAGCATGTTTGGAATAGTGGTTGAACTCAATAGGTCTAAGACGTTCTTGGGCATGTAGGATACACCACCAACATGTTGTAATTAATCATAATTAGGATAACCTATTTCTTATGTCATGATATGTGTGGAAAGAGTTCCGAAATAAGATGTTCACTCAAGGCTCATAGGAAGTCACTTTGTTGAGCCAACAATAAGGTCATCTCTAAATAACCACTACGATGCCTAGAAGCAATCAGCATGCAAACCACCGCAATTAAGAGTTTTCCCGTGGATATCATAATTAGCTTAGTGAATCTCTGTTTGTTCCCCCATTTGACCGCATTGCGTGATAGAGGTGCTTATAGTCACAGTAGAAACCGACGCAACATCCAAATATGTCCAAAGGGTTTCACCCTCTTACTTTTGACCTGAAGGCAAATGATATGTGGCCGACTACATATACCATCTAAAGGGAGAGATCAAAAACACATAATAGATCAATGGATCATAATCCATTGATAATCAACAACATCATCATAATCATAATCAAATGGATGGATAAAAGTAATGAAGTGAATCTAGTGCAAACCACAATTGAATCTGGAATTACAACAAGATCTAATGAATGGAAGATGAGGGTAGAGATGGTGATGGATATGATGCGGTTGATGATGTAGGGGATGATGTGTTGTCCTCCAATGATCCATGCAGCATCAAGGATTTGCCCTTCTCCAAGTTCCTCCTTCAGATCCCTTTCTAGTGTGTTTTTTCATTGATGGAGGTTTCTGTGAATGTCGGATCTGTGATCAGTTTTTGTGAGGTGGAAGTACTTGACGAGGCGGTCCCATCGCCGGGTCGTACAGGAACGCGGTATGGGCGGGCTCTGCCCGTACCACTGGTCGTTACGTGGGCTGGAACCTCCTGGGCGCAGGCAATTCTTCCAAGTGCAAAGATAAATCAATAAAAATGACTTCTACTGTATAATAAGATAGTATCAATTGATATGTTTATTACATACTTAGTAAATTGGGATCCTACTGAGAACAAGGACAAACAAGTGTGTGCAAACATGGTAAAATACTAAAAACCCTATTCTACTGATACAAAAACAATAAGTAAAAATGCTCCAATTTTGGACTCATTAATGTCCTCCTTCGCCCCTAACCCTTCACCTCCTAGCTCTCCTGGCTAGAAACGACATTATTGAAGGGTAGCAGCCAGATCCAATCCATCTACATAGCGTTGCACACATAGAAATACGTACGCTACCATAGCTTTATGGTATTGGGGAGTTTGAGCCAGGGCACGGGCTAGGTCCCACACGGATAGATGGCAGCGCAACTAGCGTCCAATAGAGGTCCAGCCTTGTGGACTGTCTAGGACTTTAGATGGAAGAACTTCAAAAAAATGCCAGTATCCGGGTGAATGCCAAGATACGACTCGCAGCACATGGTGTGATGTGCGAGCTGAGCCATGGCATTTGCAGCGAGATGGTGCAGGCAGAAATCAAAAAACTTGAAAAATCCAATAAAAAAATCGCCTGCGGGCAATACAAAACGGCGAGAAAAGTGAGAAAGACAGCCGATGACCTCTCCCTCCTTCGGGTTTGACACCTTCTCCCCCTCCATTGCCAACCTCGCCTTCACCAACCTCTCTGATGGAAGGAACCTTTCCGCTGGTATTTCATGATGAGCTCTTCGGTAATGATTGAACCATGCCACCCTCCTCCCTATGAAGGAGCCATATCCTCTAGCAGAGTCATGGTGGAGATTCAAGGGCCCGTCATCGCAGTAACTTGCGGTGGCACCGACAATCTTATTCTAGCGGCACAAGGAAGGGCTGAAGGAGAAAGGAGTGTAGGAGTATCGGCGGTGGGGGAAAGAAAAAGGAGGACGGAAGAACTGGGAGCAGGGGAACACCCTAGTGCCCCAGTCCCCTAATTATTCTCATGGCGTGTGAGCATCCCTTCGGCTTCGTCATATCCATGTGGCAGGTAACAGCTCCCCGCTACCGCGGCGGTTTAGTTCCAGGATCACGTGCGATAGCATAACTAACCGCAGAAGATCCGGGAGGAGTTAACAAGGTGTGCACATGGCAACCGAAAAATGGTAGCAACAAGCCAGCTCTTAGAGCCGTTGGTCATGGCTAACGCAACCGCTGACCTCTGCGGCGAGACATTATATCTCCAAGCTCCGACTGTGCCAGTCGGCCACCTCTGTCACCGTTTCACCCACTAGGTGTCTACCCATTCTGCATCTGGTTCACTCCAACCAGGTATCAACAACAAAAATGCAGGCAAAGCCCTAGCCGACATCCTCAACAGCTATATAAACTCACTCGGAAGCATGCAAAAAACTTCTCCCCAGGGCAAAGTCCTAGCGTGCTCGGGGGATAGTGTCGGGGGGATTACCCCCACATAGGCTAATCTAGGCCAAATGGCCTCACCCAGAAGATCAGGATAGATGGCTACCAGACATGAAGCCCAAGACGGTTGGACTCTCCAACTGAACAAACACCAAGAAGCACCCCGGCTGGCCCATCTAGTCGGTCAACCATAAGACTTGGCTAGATGGCTAGCTCCATCTGGTCACCTCGAAATCAGTACTGGTAATCTAGAGTGCGAGATGATGAAATAGTGGCATGGCTCTAGATCTACGGCTTTGCGTCAGCTAAAGAGCGACACCCCCATACTATTTGACAATACGCCTATCCGGCATGGGATAAATCCATTGCTACAGGGCGACATGGCACTATAACACTGACTACTACACTAGGGTCCACCCTCTAGATCCCACCACCCAGCCATACATTGTAATCTGCACCCTAGACACTATATAATATGGGGCAGCGCCTCCATTAGGGAGATCGATCTTTCTTGTACCTTCAATTTCCCCTAGTTCATCCGGTGAGACAGCTCCAGGAGCACTTGTATTGGGCATTCGCCCCTTAGATAGTAGATGTTGCAGGAGTAGGGGTGTTATCTCGCCAAAGAGGGCCCCGAACCTGGGTACCTTGCTGTTTTTGCAGTGCTTGTTCCCAATTCTATTTGCAGAAGGCATCATTAGCCCCCGATTGTCCCCTCTAAAGCCATCCCTAATAGTACTACCATGTTCCACACCATGACAAATAGTAGGACAAGATCATGAACAAATTAGCATATACTTTCCTTGGTAGTTGTAGGAGTCCTTCAAACACTCGTTGCAATCACAGAAGTTGCACTCCTCACAATATATCTATTAAAACAAGTGCACAACAAACACACCATTCAAAACATTGCAATTATGGGCAATACAATAAAACAATGATGAACAACGCATGCATGATGATTAAACATGTCACAATGGTTGTATTTAGTTCTTTGAACAATATTAGATCACATAATGCATGCAGAAAAGGTTTTGATGCAATAAAATATTTATTATTAAAGATAGATAGATTTTATAGGGTTTAACTCACATTAATTTAACTTATGATGCTTCTGTCGTATTAAATTATGAATTCAATACTACTCAATAGGTAATCAAATTTAGAGCCAGTAATAATTAGAATCAACCAAAAACAAGTTATATATTATTTTTAGGATTACATTGATTTGGATGGGCCTTATCAAAGAAAAATAGGGGCAATTGGTTTCACTAATTTTGGATTTCTAGATAATTACCTATGAACTAAATAATAATTAAAGGGTTTTAAATTATTAAAACTTTATTTTTCAAAAAGTAGATCTAAGGCCATGTAGTTAGGAATCTATAGATACCTAATTTCTATTTTCTAATCTATAAATAAATTATTATGATTTATTTACTCTAAAATGACCATTATACTCTTTAAATTACTATAGTAAATATATAATGTAAAATTTATACATAATCTCATATTAATATTCTTCATATTTTTTTGAATCCATAGGTATATTATTTGCTAAATTTGGATCTATGAATTTCCAAAGTTTTATATAAATTCTGTAATTTTTAATTTGATTTATTAAATAGAAACGAGTCAGCTTTGACTGGGTTTGACTATTGACAGAGTGTGTTGACTAAGCACAACATGGCTCTAACCTAGGTTGATGAGGCAGGTTGACCAAGACGACGATGTGGCAGACACGTGGCGGCAGGTTAGTGGACGGTACCAAAGGATCTGGGGACTCAGACGTCCTCACACCGTCACTTGGTGGTGGATGATGGCGGTGCGACTTCGGGTAGCGACAGTGGCGATAGTTCTGGTTCTTGCCGGAGATGGGGATGGATGGATGGGATGCTAGTGCGGACTAGGGTCACGATGGGCTGCTCATCGTCTTCCTTTGCGTCCTACAGCGACAATGGCGATCGGGTGGAGTGGCGCAGGTGTCAGTGAGCTTTGGTGATGCGCCGATGGCTCGGTGCGGTTGCTCCCATGAACCGCTGTGAGCAGGGCCGGGCCGGCAAAAACCGAGGCCCTATGCAAAACTCTAAAATAGGGCCCTATAACACTAATTTTTTAACTATTTAACAATTATAATGTATATGTAGGAGTATCTTACATAGAAATTGGATATATAAATAAACATACCTATTAAACCCCCGCCTGCATATTGTTTATTTGAACAACTTCATTTTCTTAGTGTTTTTCGAAATGAAATCTTCAATAACATCCTCGTAATCAATCTTCTCCAACACTTCACTCTCAAGTGGTATTGTGGCTAAATCATCTGAGTCTTTGTTGTGTCATAGTAGTACGCATATAGGACTTCAATAACTTTGATTTGAAAAAGCTACGTTCTTTTGAATTAATTCTTCCTCCTTTTCTTTTCTCTTACGCTTTTGATAACCGGGTTCTTGCTTTTCTATGTTGACTCCTAAAAAAAAGATAAACAACACAATTAAACGAATTTAGGATTGAAGTAGAACTAGGGCACAAAGAACGAAGAAGATGAGATCTAGGGATGAAGGATGAGAGATGGGGGATGCACGTACCTTCTGGTTGATGGACTCAATCCACTAAATAAGTTTTTAGGATGGTCAAAGGAAGAACTCGGAATCGCTAGGCGGCAAAGCGCAGATGGAAAGACGAACTGACAGGCGTATGCGTGACTGACCGCTGTGGCGCTCCTGGAGTCCTGGCTCGGGAGTCGCAAGACCTCGCGCAGCCTCGCTTCGTGAGAGGCCACACGACCGATCAGCTGGATCGTGTATGGATTGATCGATCAATCCATCCCCAAGCGGTAAGCTAGCTACATCCAATCGATTGGCCCAAGGGCCCAAGCTGGCCCGTTATTCCTATTCCCAGCAGCCACGCACCAACAAACCAAGAGGAGGAAAGATGGTTTTTTTTTCAGCTGCATATTTAAGACTATACCAAAATTTTGGGCCCTGAAATTTTATGGGCCCTGTACGAGTGCACACTTTGCACTCCTGCCGGCCCGGGCCTGGCTGTGAGGGAAGAAGGGGTAAGGCGACATGATGAAGTGAGAGGAAGATAAAGAGGGGAATAGGAAGGGAACGGGATGATAGAGTCATGCTCCAACTGGAGCTCTGTCGGCGGCGGGCAGTGGCGAGATCTGACGAGATCGGAATCCATCTGGTCGGCACTAGGTTCAAAAAAAACTTAGGAGGCAATGGAGGGGTATTAAAAAAGTAGGTAAACATGGAAAACGGGGCAACATCCAAACAAAATTAGCGAGGAAAATCGGGGATTTTCGGTTCCGTTCTGGAGTTTATCCCGTGCATGAGCCGGACGCGAGGTGGAAGAATCCTAGCAGGCCCCTCGTGGTAGTGAGAGAAGGATGGGAGAGGGCTGCTGCGGTGGCTTCCTCTGGGCTAGTCCATTGGCGGCAGTAGCTGCGTGTGATAGAGAATGGAGCGGGCGGGGCGCTAGCTGGGATGGTGCTGGCTGCTTTCGAGCATGCATGTAGTAGATAGGGTAGTGGTTAGGTGGGCTGGGTCAGGTTGGTCCTCGGGTTAGGTTCAATAAGGTTTAGTTTTCCTTTTATTCTTTTGTTTTTATATTTTATTATTTCCTTTTGTAGATTTAGTTTTATAGCTTCCAAATGGAGTGATTCAAATTTCTAATTTTTTGTAAATTCAAAATACACACCACAAGCTTTATATAAATTTATTTTGATCAAAAGAAAAATTACCCCTATGCCATTATACATATAAGGCATTATATGGCTATTTAGGGAAACTCATCTAGGGTTTTGTCAAGATATTTTTGACACAGGGTGTTTGAGTAAAGATTTGCATGAAATGCCATGATGCATTGCAATTAGCAAAAAAAGTGTGAAGTCCCAATTTCTAAAATCTTGGGACGTTACAAGTGTTGGAGATCCATGGCAGAAAACAAAAATATCCATACGTTGGAACGCCCTAATGCCCAATATCTATCTATTAGTAATGCAGTAATGGCCGAGGTTTTGGATACATACTGACATGGATATGCCCTACGGGTACATGACCTTGGCCTACCCGGTCCAGCCCAGTGGAGGCCCGCATGGAAACTTGCTGATAACGCAAAGCCCAGGGAGATTCTAGATGGCCCAAGCCAGGAATAAGTTCGACTCCTTAGAGAACATGGCCAAGCTGTAGATATAATCTTGAAGGGTTAAACCCTAATCTATAACCGACTTGACCTACCCGAGGCCTGGCCTCCCCATATAAAGGCCAGGAGGGCGCGACAAGAAGGATCTCTCCCAATTCTCATACACACCTCACGCCAGATTGCATCTGCGCACCCTTGTAACCTTTGGTTCCACCATCAATCAAGAATAGACAAGCAGGAGTAGGGTTTTCCATCCGGGGGCCGAAACCTAGGTAAACACTGTGTCCCCTTATTGCGTTTCTATTAACCGTCTCGCGATCTCCATCCTCCCTATATTCTCTAAAACCCAAGTACATAACAATGGGTATTGACGAGTCAAACCCTAATCAATTTGCGCCGTCTGTGGGAACTTGGGATGATGATCGTGCAATTGTGATAGTCTCATGCACCATCGTCTTTGATTTATGGTAGAACCCTCATACACACCTCTCGCCAGATTTCATCTGCGCACCCTTGTAACCTTTGGTTCCACCATCAATCAAGAACAGACAAGCAGGAGTAGGGTTTTCCATCCGGGGGCCTAAACCTGGGTAAACACCATGTCCCCTTATTGTGTGTCTGTTAACCGTCTCGCGATCTCCAGCCTCCCCATATTCTCTAAAACCCAAGTACATGACAATGGGCATTGACGAGTCGAACCCTCGTCAATTGGCGCCATTTGTGGTAACTGGGATGATGATCGTGCGATTATGATGGTCTCATCCACCATCGTCTGTGGGAACCCTCGTCAATTGGCGTCGTTTGTGGGAACCTCTTCTTTGGCGCCATCGACTTCACCATCCACTCACCGACAACTCGCCAAAACTTCGAATCCGTAGGCGACGGAGTCGAACTGATGTTCGGGAGCTTCTGGTTCCAGGTGGGTCAGATCGGCACTCTTCGCCTCCCTGAGCGAATACTGCCTCCGGCAATCGCACCTGCCCCGTGGGTGCCGCCAATTGGTATCCTGAGCACACCGTCACTAGCAACCGATTCGGATGATAGCAGCAGCTGCAACTCCGATCTCTGTGACCCTCCTATGGGGGAAGGAACCTACGTTTCCGGACCTGAGAGCTGCGGGAGTAACGATCTCCCCCATAGCTACATGTTTGCAGCCATCCACGATGGAAACATTGACAATAGCGCCGATCCACCAAATCTCCCAGTCATTCGGCATGAAAGAGGAGCACGCAAGGCTAAAGGAGTCAATAGATAATAGCCTGCCCCTATCACCAGGCAAAACACACCTAGCATCTCGTTCGACTCCATAGTCAACACCAAAAAGGTGCAGGTCCACCCGACAGGCTCCACCAAGACCGCCCTGATCGCGAATGACCTGAGTTCCGTATAGGAACTCGTGCTCGTCTAATTCCTCCGTGAGCGTTGGGAAATTTTTGCCTGGTGTCCTGTGGGCATGACAGGAGTTCCCAGGGAATTCGCTAAGAACACACTCAATGTGTTTCCGGATGCAAATCCGGTGAAGCGGTCGATGCATCGATTATTCGAGAAAAGAGCGGAAGCAGTTGGCATCAAAGTCAATAGACTCCTCGACGCCAACTTCACAAGGGAGATAAAGGAAAGCACCTGGGTTGCTAACCCCGTGTTAGTCCCTCAGAAGGATAGGGACATCCTGTGGATGTGTGTGCATTTCATGGTGCTTAACAAGGATTTTCCTAAGGACCACTACCCTCTACCACGGATCGATCAAATCATCGACTCCACTACAGGAAGCGAGAGACTCTCCTTCCTTGATGCCTACTCAGGCTACAGTCAAATCCGACTGAAGTTCGAAGATAAAGAGAAGACGGTGTTCATCACACCGTTCGGGGTGTTCTGCTACAACATGATGCCTTTCGGGCTAAAGAACACATGTGCCACCTACCAAAGGACATGCATGCCTGAAGAGCCAGATCGGTCGCAACGTCCAGGTCTATGTCGATGACATAGTAATCAAGACCAAGGAGGCCCGAACGCTGATCGACGATCTCCGTGAGACGTTCGACAACCTTGATCACTACAAGATCAAGCTAAACCCGGAAAAGTGCACCTTCGGCGTCCCGTCTGGGAAACTACAAGGGTACTTCATCTCTTAGCGAGGCATCAAGGCTAACCCGAAGAAAATGAGGGCTATACTATCCATGGAGAAGCCAAAGAACATCAAAGGAGTCCAGCAGCTAGTTGGGCAAATTGCGGCGCTCAGTAGATTCATCAGCTGCATGGGTGAAAAGGCTCTCCTGTTCTACCAGCTGTTGCACAAGGCCGAGAAGTTCGAGTGGACGGCTGAAGCCGATGAGGCATTCGAAGACCTCAAGCACTTAATCTCGATATCTCCAGTACCGGTAATGCCAAAGGAGAGGGAGCCCATGCTGCTATATGTCGCAGCCATGCACTAGGTGGTCAGCACTGCCATCGTGGTCGAATGACCCGAACACGGAAAAACCCACGGGATACAGCGCCCAGTCTACTATCTAAAACTCACGCGGTATGACGCCAACAAAGCAAAGGTATCCCCACTAACTAAAACTCGCCTACTGCATATTCACGACGGCGTGTTTGAGTGTGCCACTAGTTCCAGGAGCATCAGATCATGGTCATCAACGACACACTACTGACAAACATCCTGAACAACCACGAAGCTACAGGGCGAGTAGCCTTATGGGGCACCGAGCTGTCCCCTCAGGACATCATCTATGAGCGTCGCACCGCTACCAATTCTTAGGTTCTCCCCGACTTGTTTGTCCATTGGATGGAGTTCCAGCTATCGTACACTCTGGACATGTCCCAGTCCTGGACAATGCACTTCGACGGCTCCAAGCGTGAGGCCAGAGTAGGATCTGGGATGATCTTGACGTCCCCTCAAGGGGATAAGATGAGATACGTGTTGCGGATGAAGTTTCATGCATCCAACAATGAGGCTGAGTACGAGGCACTCCTGCACGGCATGCGGATGGACAAAGTGTGCGACGCCACACGCCTCTCATCTATGGTGACTCTAACCTTGTCATCCAGCAAACGATGAACGAATGCGACGCCCATAGCGCCAACATGATCACCTATCGTGCGCTCTACAACTCACTCGAAGGAGACTTCGACGGTTGTGAACTCTGACACGTTGGCGGGGAAGGTATTGAAGAGGCTGACAAGCTCGCCAGCATTGGCACCACCTGCGCCCCAGTGCCACCGGGTGTTCCTCGAGCAAATCTGCATGCCCTCCATCAAGCAAAAACTCCTGAAGGAAACAGCCAACGATGCGGGACACTCGGGGGCTACACCACCTGAGAAGGCCGAAGCACCCAAAGAGCTTGACACGGAAGTCGAACTGGTGAGCCTCATGCAGGTCCCGGCAGTCGAGCAAACATGGGCCCAACTATACTTCAAGTACCTGGTGAGCAAACAACTGCCTGAGCACCTGGCGGACGCACAGCACAACGCTCGCCGATCAAAGGCATTCACCATCATCAACGGCGAGATGTACAAACGCAGCATTTCGGGTGTGCTCCAGCAATGCATCACCAAGAGTGATGGGAAGAGCATCCTACTCGACATCCATGAAGGCATCTACGGCCACCACACGGGCAGCCGCGCCCTCGTCACCAAGGCTCTGCGAGCTGGCTTCTACTGGCCAACCGTGATGTGCGACGCCAAGGACATCGTCCAGAAGTGCAACGCCTGTCAAAGTTTTGCATACAAGCCGCATGCGCCAAGCTTAGAGCTGCATCCCATACCATTGGCTTGGCCCTTCGCCTAGTGGAGGCTCTACATCGTCGGAAAGCTGCAGAAGTCCTCACCCGGAGAGCATGTCTTCCTCCTGGTGGCAATCGACAAATTCACGAAGTGGATAGAGTCCATGCCCGTCACTAACCAAACTGGCGCTTCTGTCGTTAAGTTCTTTCAATCAATCGTCTACAGGTTCAGAGTGCCTCACAGCATCATAACTGACAACGGCACGAACTTCACCTCAAAGGACTTTCGAGACTTCTGCGAAGAGCTCGGCATCAACCTCACATACGCCTCCATGGCGCATCCGCAGACCAACGGGCATGTCGAAAAGTCCAATGGCCTCGTCTGCAATGGCATCAAGAAGCGGCTGCTACGCCCACTCGAAAGGTTGGAGGGAGCCTGGGTGGAGGAGTTACCCTCCGTCCTCTAGAGGCTACGCACAACGCCAAAAAGCGCTACCGGCTACACGCCCTTCTTCATGGTGCACGGAGCCAAAGCAATGTTGCCCGCCGAGGTACGCTACAAGGCCCCATGGGTCATCGCCTACAAAGAAGCCAAATCATCTGCAGGACTCGAAGATTGCATCGACACACTGGACGAAGCTCGTGACATGGCCATAGCCCGTTTGACGGTGTACCAACAAAGTATCCGCAGCAACCACAGCCGCCGGCTGTACCCAAGGTCCTTCGTCGAAGGAGACCTCATCCTGCGACTCAAGCAGAAAGGACACCTTAAGCTAGAGTTATCCTGGGAAGAACTCTACATGGTTACCGAAGTAATACCAGGTGGCTCCTACCGCCTCAACGACATAGAGTCCGCAGTCGAATACTCCAATCCCTGGAACGTTGCACAACTGCTATGCTTCTACTCCTAGTTGTCTTTTACTTTCAATAAGGCTACTCAGCCGAACACTGTATCTCCTACATTACGATGAATAAAGCTAAGTTCCTTGGCCAAATATTTCTCTCATGTGTACATTTACATCCTTAAATACGCTCGAGGGCTCCGCCTCACCTTACGAATTTGTCGATTATTATAACAACGCATCACCCTGAGTAGCTGACCACGTCAGGCTAACAAAAAGGACATGCACAAACTATAATCAACAACGCACTATGTGCTAATACATATTTACAAACTTTACAAAGGCACAAAATCCCACTCGACAATATACAGACTTTACATTGTTATATTTACAACTCGCAGGACTCAACTACGTTAGAGCAGGACGTTCATCCGCTCGTCGAAGACATCGATGATATCTTCAGCATGAAGAGCCACCACGTCATAATGAGGACGGATGTCCCAGGACATACCACCCGGAGGAACAGGTGGACCCGCTGCTATTTCGGTCAAGTCATCGTCGCGATCATGCAGCCGATCGAGCACTAGCGCCGCCTTTGCACCTGCCACAAACTGATACCGTACAAGTTCCTTCACGGTGTACATGCTACGGAATTTGCCTAGCAGCCCCAAGAGGCTGGAGGGAGCTGCATATAGAGGAAACATCGAGCCTAGATGGCCGCGAGTGACAACTTTGTGCGCTTAAGCACCCAAAGCACTTGGTGGACACGGTCCTGAACCGTCACAACAACAGTCGCTCTGTCGCGATCCATCCAAAAGAAGCTTCCGGCCTCCAACTCCTGTTGTGTAAGGCAATTTAGCCAAATTGCAACTCGCTCATTCTCTTCCTTCGAAAGAAGATTAACAACAGCAAGAAAACATAGCAGCTCAGAAGCCATAAAGGTCAGGCCCAGTCGA
This sequence comes from Avena sativa, assembly GCA_916181665.1. NCBI lineage: Eukaryota > Viridiplantae > Streptophyta > Magnoliopsida > Poales > Poaceae > Avena > Avena sativa. The sequence goes on from OV702281.1 coordinate 183,187,891, forward strand.
AAGTAAAACAAGCCCACGGTGACTTACACTAGAGTTGCTCGCCGATTTTCCGAAATTCCTCAAGGATAAATTCCTCCCTCGCGACGGCCCGTTCGGTCTTGGATCTCCAAACATCTGCGTGGCCACGCATCATGAGAACATCCTTCTCCAGGCTTCGGATGTAGTCGCGTAGAAAAGGCAACTATGATGCCTCACTCGATGATATATGGAGACCAATTAAGGTAGGAGGCGTGGTCACTAGTTTAGCATTTGAAGGACCCTAAGAGGCGCACAGGTGACAGAGTATAAAAAACAAAGCAATTGACAAGAGTCAAAGGAAGCATAATTTACATCAAACAACCACTACGTGGTATATTCAGATTTGTCCAGCACGAGCATTACATGCACGCTGGCAAGGAAAAATCAAAATACTATCAATTAAAACTACGGCACAGATGACCTAAGCAGCCGCATCTACAGCAGCTTAGGACTTCGAAGCCTTTGCCTTGGCTGCCCATTGCTGCTCCAGTGCATATGTGGCAAGAAGATCAATGAGCTTCAGGCCAAAATGCTTGCAGTAGGAGGCGAAAGGAGCAAAGGCTACCTCGGTGCCATTCGCTGCCACCTGCATCCTATAGGTGATCTAGGGAAGATCCATCCACGCGCCAGCCGCCACCTCCATTGCCAGGCCTTGTGTCACACCCACACCCTTCTATGCCTTCATGTAGTTCGCAGGGGCATCACCCGCCAAGGCTCTCGCTAGAGAGTCGACGTCGTCAAGGGCGACGCCCTTTGGGGTGATCTCCCGGTGTAAGCAGGCGAGGACCTCCTTGGCCTTGCTCAACGTCTCTACGATAGAGTTGTAGCCAGTGGCATCTACAAAGTGCGTCAAAAGAAAATTCGTATGAGGCACAGGAAGCACACCAGACGAAAAAAAAGCTCGGGCAGAGGAGCATATGGTAACTTACCAGACAGTGCTTTGGCAGAAGCCATAAGCTGCTCTGTCATAGCCTTCTCCCGAGACGCCACGACAGACGCAATCTGCTGCTCGCGATCCTGAGCCTCCTGCCAGTAGCGTTGAAGGGCCTCCACGGCATCCTTCGCCTTGGTCTGAGCCTGGCAGTGACTCTTTTCGAGTGTGTTCACCTTGCGAAGAGCCTCATCGTTCTCGTCTACGACAATCAACAAGAAAAGGATCAGTAAAAATGGTACTCATCAGTACTCACAGACAAACAGAAGAAGTACAATCACGGGCGTCCTCCAAAGTGAGGTATTGCTGTCTGGGGCGATTGATGTCGCGGATGAAGGGCTACAAAGATGAAATAGGAAAAAGTCATGCAAACAAAAGGGCTCGGGGACTCACCCGTGTCAACTGAAAAGGCACTTACGTGGCCACCCGAAGACTCTGAAGGGGTTGCTTGTGTCTTCCGGGTGAAGACCATTTGAGTCCTCAGCTTCAAGGAGCTCGACGCGGCATCACCGGAGTTGGTCGGTATCTTCGTGGAGGTAGTTGTAGGTTTCGCCTACAACATCTTCGACTCCACCACGGCTCCTTCAGTATCATCCTTTATGGATTCAGCCGAGGAATACTTCCTGATATGACAGAGGCAAGCAAGTCAGTCAAAGCATCAACAAGGAGAATACAATCAACAATGTAAAGCATTCGATACTCACGACTTGATGTTGGTGAGGTTGAAGACCGACATATCCTTCTTTTTCTTCTTGGCCGGCGGCTAAGGAGCCACGGCCTGGAGGGGAACGTCAGGAATGGGGGACGTCGCACCCTCACCCCCAACATGTCGCTCGAGGAAGGCGGAGCCCCTCGGCGTCGGCGACGTCGGCCCATCCGAACGGTCGCTTCAGGTCCTCTGGCGAGATAACCCTTCTCTATGATCGGGGGCTTCCATCATTGGCGACTGCGTAGAGGGAGCATAGAATCAGACTCCGCATCCCCGCCGTCTGGCGCATCGTATATTTTCAAGAAGGGGAGGCATCAGGTCCTCCACCTTAAGCTCCTGAGGAGCAACATATACACATGATAAAGTCAAAAATGCAAGATACAAGCAACTGAAAATGAACTACGTGCAAACATGAGACTCACCTAGGGAACTTCCTTCCTGGCAGAAAATGGGGCAGTCAGAGACTTCCCCGACAGCTCCTCATCAGCCTTGTACTTCAGCAAGGGTCGAAGAGCTCGGTCGAAGTCATCCAAGGACATCTCCTCATCCGACACTCTTGTCGGGTCGGTAGCGCCGGAGTACAAAAACATCGGGTACACCCTTGCTTGGAGGGGCTGCACCTGTCGCTTGAGGAACGTCTGGATGATGTCAACACCACAGACCTCCTTTCCTCGCACCAGTTGGAGCTCCTTCACTCGCTGGTATAGATTCACCACCACTGCGGTCTCACCCTCCATGATGTCATTTGACCAGGAGCACTTTAGGGTGACCACCTTACTAGTGTCAAAGGGAGCTAGACCATAATGCTGGCCAGCAAGCTTGGAATCGCGAATGTAGAACCACTTGTTCCTCCATCCTTGGACGGATTCATAGACGTGGAAGGAGAAAAATTGGACAGTAGGGCGGATGAAGATCCCGCACCCACCCAGCACGTAAATGCTGCTGGTACCAGATTGGCGCTTCAAGGAATAGAGTTTCTTAGAGTCTGAAGTGTGGCTCAATGTCGAGCCAGCACTCGCAAAGCATGATAAAACACGCGATGTGGATAAGGTAATTGGGCAACAACTAATGGAGTTGTAGCCCATAGAGAAAGAGAGGCCCACAAATAAATTTGTGTGCAGGAAGAGAAAGCCCTCAGACAACAAAAGCATAAAACATAACCCAAAAACCTTTGGGTACGTCCAGGGTTACCTCCTCGTCGGGGATGCAGACGTCTCCCTTCTCCTTCGAGATGAGGCTGGACTCGCACAGGTGGCGCAGGTCCACCTCCCTGATCGCAGTCCGCCGCCAATCACCGTCAGTGACTCAGCCGACGGTGGAGCTCTTCTTGGAAGCGCCAGCGGCGCTTGTTCCCACAGCAGTGGAAGCGGACTTCTTAGGTGTGCCCATTTTGGCGGCATGGCGCGCGATGCGGTGGGAATGGAGGAAGGACGACAGAAAAGCACGAAGAACATCTAGTGCACAGTACGAGCGATCTCTGGAAATGGCGAAGGAAGAGATATGAAAGCAAAGGGCAAGGGGAAAATTACCCTGGTCCCCATGTGATATAAAAAGATGAAGACGATGATGCAGAACAGTCGCCCCATGCCGTAACACGTTTCCTTCATCGCACCATACAAGTGGCAGGCATCTACCAAACCGTCGCGAGAACACCATCCATTACACATGGAAATCAAGGAGATGTCGTAATTATCACGTAAACTATGCATGACTAGTCAAATCAAAGTCAGAAAGTGGGACCCACAATCGTCTCCTCACGTCGCCTTTGCTGCCGCAGATGGTTGATCGCACCAAGCGCCAGTAATAACGTAATCTAAAGCAATGGCAAAAAAAATCGAATGCACATAAAAGTACTTACTCGAGTCTACAACTCAACCAACTACTTGGGGGCTACTCCTATCAGGAGCGCTGGCCATGCACCTAAGATATTGAAATGGTTACTCCACTACAGACTCGAGGGCTACTCCCATAGGGAGCACTGGTCGCGCATTCGAAAAATTAAAGTCTCCGCTCGAGTCTACGACTCGAACAGACACTCAGGGGCTACTCCCATAGGGAGCACTGGTCGCGCACCCTATGAACCATTCGAATCACACATGATGAAAAAAAATTAATTACCTTGGCAACTTTGTCTGAATTAATGCTAAGAGATATACCGTCTCATTGGTCACCCGAAACACCTCCGTGTTGATGAATTTTTGGATGTTGTGCCTGCGACGCAAAGATAAGACCTACAGATATCATCTGATGGTCCAGTATCGCACCTGACTGTGCTCTGCCGATAACATACCGTGCCAGTAGGCACGATGAAAATTCCAACGTACGCGTTGGGTACCTAACTTAAAACACTGTAATTCGTGTCTAGGGACTTGAGTCTGAAGTAGATCGTGTTTTTTAATCCAAAGACAGTTAACTGGCCCTGATCCGTCGGGTGAGTCAGGCACACGTATCAACAATCCCTATGAACCAACATATCCAACCGAAAACATGTTCGGATGAGAAGCACTCGAAAGACTATAGAGTCTAAAGTCGAATCTACGATTCGACTGAACACTTGGGGGCTATTACATGGATATGCTCTATGGGTACCTGACCTTGGCCTACCCGGTCTAGCCCAGCGAAGGCCCGCATGGAAACTTGGTGATAACACAAAGCCTAGGGAGATTCCGGATGGAACAAGTCGGGAAGAAGTTCGACTCCTTGGAGAACATGGCCAAGTTGTAGATAGAATCTTGAAGGGTTAAACCCCAATCTGTAACCGACTCGACCTACCCGAGACCTGGACTCCCCATATAAAGGCCAGGAGGGCACGATGAGAAGGATCTCATACACACCTCATGCCAGAATTCATCTGCGCACCATTGTAACTTTTGGTTCCGCCGTCAATCAAGAACAGACAAGCAGGAGTATGGTTTTCCCTCTGGGGGCCTAAACCTGGGTAAATACCATGTCCTCTTGCTGCATGTCTGTTAACCGTCTCACGATCTCTAGCCTCCCCATCTTCTCTAAAACCCAAGTCCATAACAATGGAAATTGACGAGTCGAACCCTCGTCAATTGGCGCCGTCTGTGGGAACTGGGGATGCTGATCGTGCGATTGTGACGGTCCCATCCACCACTGTCTTTGATTCATTCGCAATGGAGAACCACATCTTCTTCGGTTCCATCGACTTCACCGTCCACTCGCCAGCAACTTGCCAAAACTTCGACTGCACAGGCGACGGAGTCAAACTGATGTTTGGGAGCTTCTGCTTCCAGGTGGGTCAGATTGGAACTCTTCACCTCCCCTGAGCGAATATTGCGTCTAGCAATCGCACCTGCCCATGTGTGCCGCCAACCGGTACCCTGAGAACACTGTCTCTAGAAAGCGATTTGGATGACAGCAACAACTGCAAATCCAATCTCTCTGACCCTCCTATGGGGGAAGGAACCTACGGTTCCGGATCTAAGAGCTGCGGGAGTAACGATCTCGCCCATCGCAAAATGTGCAAGGCCATCCATGATGGCAACATTGACAACGGAGTCGATCCACCAAATCTCCCAGTCATTCGGCATGCAGGAGGAGCTCGCAAGGCTAAAGGAGTCAACAGACAACAGCCCGCCCCTGGTCACCAGGCAAAACGCCCCTGACATGTCGTTCGACTCCACAGTCAACATAAAAAAGGTTTAGGTCCACCCGATAGACCCCACCAAGTGGTCCTCATCTCCAACGACCTGAATTCCACATAGGAACTCGCGCTCATCTAATTCCTCCATGAGCGCTGGGAAATCTTCGCCTGGTGTCCTGCGGACATGCCATGAGTTCCTAGGGAATTCACCGAGCATGCACTCAATGTGTTTACGGGATGCAAATCCAGTGAAGCAGTCGATGCGTCGAATGTCTGAGAAAAGAGCTTAAGCAATTTGCATCAAAGTCAATAGACTCCTCGCTGCCAACTTCATAAGGGAGATAAAGGAAAGCACCTGGGTAGCCAACCCCGTGCTAGTCCCAAAGAAGGACACGGACATCCTGCGGATGTGTGTGGACTTCATGGCACTTAACAAGCATTTACCTAAGGACCACTTCCCTCTACCACGGATAGATCAAATCATCGACTCCACTGCAGGATGTGAGACTCTCCTTCCTCGACGCCTACTCAGGCTACAATCAAATCCAACTAAAGTTCGAAGATCAAGAGAAGACGGATTTCATCACACCGTTCGGGGTGTCCTACTACAACACAATACCTTTCGGGCTCAAGAACGCATGCGCCACCTACCAAAGGTGCATGCAGGCATGCCTGAAGATCTAGACCGATCGCAACATCCAGGTCTATGTCAACGACTGATAGGTCGGAAACGTATCTATAATTTTTATGTTCCATGCGTGTTTAGTATCTTACTTGCTTTGCTTTTTCTACACTTTGAGGTGTTTTTATATGTTTCTGTTACTAACCTATTAACAAGATGTTGTATTGCCAGTTGCCTGTTTTCTTTTGTTTTTGGTTCCAGAAAGGCAGAAAATCAGTATTCTCGGAATTGGACAGGACAAAAGCCAAAGTCAATATTTTACAGTGGGGAACACGAAGCTTGAATACAAGACGGAGGAGGGCCACCAGGGGGACACACCCCCTGGCAGCGCGACCAAGGTGCGCCTGCGCCTGGGGGGTGCGGCCGCCTTGGCGACCCGCCTGCCTCGCCTCTTTGCCTATAAAGACCCCCCGATGCCTAAACCCTAAGTACCCGATCAATATTCCACGAAACTGTATGTAGCCGCCGCCACCATCGTCCCTAGATCGGGGGGATCTGAAGCTCTTCCCGGCACCCTGCCGGAGAGGAGATCATCCCTGGAGGCCTTCTTCTTCATCATGCCAGCCTCCGGTATGAAGCGTGATTAGTTCCACCTTGGACTACGGGTCCATGTAGTAGCTAGATGGTTGTATCTCCTCCGTTGTGCTTTCATGTATAGATCTTGTGAGCTCCATTCATGATCAAGATCTCATCTATTTGTAATCATGCAAGTTGTGTTTGCAGGGATCCGATGGATATTGAGATTATTATGTCAGATTGATTAATGGTTTTGTCTTATTGATTCTATCATATATGTGTTGTTTGTGATCTTGCACGCTCTCCGTTGTTAGTAGCTATCTTGGCCAAGTAGTTGCTAGTGACTCCAAGAGGGGGTATTTATGCTCGATAGTGGGTTCATTCCTCTATTTAATCTAAGGGAAGTGACAAAAATCTCTAAGGTTGTAGATGTGATGTTGCCACTAGGGAGAAAACAATGGTTTCTTGTTCATGGAACAAGTGGATTGTTTACCTTACACACTTTGCTTAAAGCAGTTGTCTGTTGCTTGCAACTTAATACTGGAGGGGGTTCAGATGATAACCTGAAGGTGGATTTCTAGTCATAGATGCAGTTGGATGGCGGTCTATGTATCTTGTTGTATTGCCCAATCGAATTTCATAGAATCATGAATGTCTAGTATTGCATTGTTATGCCTTGCTCAGTCCTGTCAATTGCCCTGCTGTAATTTGTTTACCCAGCATGCCATATTTTTTTCTCTAAGGAGAACACCTCTAGTGAACTATGGACCCTAGTCCAATCTTTACCATTGATACATCTTCCACTGTTCCTGTTTATTTGTTGCAAACCACTATTACCTTCCACACCATATAGTTAAACCTTTGTTACAGCAAACCGGTGAGATTTACAACCTCACTGTTCGTTGGGGCAAAGTCTTGAGTTTGTGTTGTGCAGGTCTCCAAGTTGCTAGCAACACCTTTGAGTCGTTTCCTTCCTCCTACTGGTTCGATAATCTTGGTTTCTTACTGAGGGAAAACTTGTTGTTGTGCTCATCATACCTTCCTCTAGGGGTCTCCCAACGAAGTGTTCACGCACTCATCAAGCATTTTTCTGGCGCCGTTGTCGGGGAGGCTAAGGACGTCTTCACAAGGGGAGTCTTTCACAACCTGTCTCTTTACTTTGTTTTGTTTTGCTTAGTTTATTTTGCTTGGTTTTGTTTTCCTCTTTTTATCAAAAACTCAAAAAAATAGTTCCTACTCTAGTTGTTGGTCTGTTATTGCCTTGCTTTGTCATGCTTTCTACCAATAGATGGTTTCGTTGAAACTAGTTCTTATTGGCAAGGTGGTTTCACGGAAGAAGAAAAGTATTATTATAAGGAACACCGTTTGTCAAAAAAAGGGAAACACTTATGGGAATAAATTCATAAATTTAATACTATTGCTAGAGAGGTGTGCTCTACTTACAATGTTACTTATTGCTTTGATAAATCTTGTTGCTGTAGGAGGTATAAACACCTACCTTTTCAATGTGAGTATAATGATAATGTTACCATATCTTCTTATGTTTAAGGAAATTATGACTTTTATGATGTGGAACAAATTGAAGAATTTATTGTCTTAAAGGGTGCATTTGAACTTGCCAGTTTGCTTGAAAATACTGATGATGCACCTTATGAATATGAGGTTTGTGAGATACTTAAATTCTGCTATGACAATTACAAGGAAGAAAATTGCTATATTCTTGAATATTTTAATAGGTGCTTTCCACAAACAGAAGAGACTAATGCCTTGCAGGAGCCTATGGAAGACGAAATTGCTGAACCTGAAAGCTCACTAGATGAAAAAGAGGAGGAGAGTGATGGTCAAGAGGAGGAAAAATGGATCTACCCATGCCTACCTTCTAATGAGAGTAACTCTTTACCTCTTACATTATTTGATTGTCCCTCATTCTTACCAAAGGAGGATGAATGTCGTGTTCCTGTGGATTCTTTTGAAATATCTGCTATGGGTAAAACTTGTGATAATAGTTATGCTCCTGTTATCTATGATAATCCTATATTTGTGCCTAACTTCGAAATGCATGGTACTAAAGAGTTTTTCTTAGAAAATGTTATGATAAAGCTCTAGATGATGGTCCAATATTGAATGATCAGTCTTCTTGTTATAAAATTGTTAAAAGTGGGTTTGAAGTTTTTAATCCCACTATTTTTGAGCTTGATAGAAATTATGTGTTTGTAGATATTGAAAAGAATGCCTTATGTGATAGTTATATTGTTAAGTTTATTCATGAGGCTACTGAAAATTATTATGAGAGAGTAAAATATGGTTGTAGAAGTTTTCATGGTACTGAAACACCTCTCTATGTGCTAAAAGTTTTGAAGTTACTCTTGTTTTTTCTTCCTATGCTTGGCACTTTGTTCCTTGTGAATTTATTTGCGTACAAGATTCCCATGCATAGGAAGTGGGTTAGACTTAAATGTGTTTTGAATTTTCTTCTTGATGCTCTCTTTTACTTCAATTCATATTTCTTATGTGAGCATCTTCTGAAACTATCAAGCCTAACTTAAAGGCGTTAAAGAAAAGTACTTGTTGGGAGATAACCCAAGAGTTTTCTTGAGTCTTGGAAGTTATTACTTCAGTAATGACCTCTTATTATCCTTTTTGTTTGCTTTTTGTGCCAAGAATGACCTCTAATGAGAGGGAAGTAAGATTTGGGGAGTTGTTGTCCCGAAACAGATTTTTTTGCTCCAACATAAAAATTTGTGAGGAATCTCTGTAAGTCGTATTGATCTGATAGTTTGTGAATAAATCCCCCAGTATGTTAGCTAACTTTCGTTAGTTCAACACTTTTTGATTTGAGCAACATAAGGTCTTCGAAAAAATCGGTTTCTACCTGCTGGTCTGTTTTGACAGATTTCTGCCATTATTTGCATTTGCTTCTTATTGATTCCTTTTTGGGTTCTTTTTGGTAAATTGAGCTTTTTAAGGGAATTGATATAGTAGCTTGTGTTTTTAGTGAAAGTTTTGCTGTTTTAAAGCTAAACCCAAGGGTCTATTATCCTTTGAATACATTATTGTTGCTAATGAAGATTGTGTGAAGTTTTGTATGAAGGAAAAATTTCAGGTGTAGAGAGAGAATGATGTTATGAGATAAAGAATGGACAAAAGCTCAAGCTTGGGGATGCCACCCCAAGAAATATTCAAGAGGTACAAGTACCTAAGCTTGGGGATTCCCAAGGAATCCCCATCTTCATAAATAAAAAAGCCTAGGTCTTTCTAGACACTTTGTTCTTATTGTTTCATGCACTGTTGTGTTGTTCTTGGAGCGTCTTAGTTTTTGTTTGCTTTGCTTAGTTTGCTTGAATAAAGTAGTTTGGACCCCCGTTCTCTCTGTGTTGTTTCAAATAAGTTTATTGGTGTTGGAGAGGAGTAGAAAGTTCTTGCTTGAGTAGTACAAGAGGAGCTTGCTTTAACTATGACTCATACTTTAGCACGTCATGCTAGATGTTTTTTTGACCTTATGATTAGTGATTATTGTTATAGCATGACTTGTTCCAAACAATTGGGATTGCTTAGTGTGCCTTGAAGGAATCATGCGTTGTTTTAGCATACAAAAGCATAGTATTGTGGTATTCTCCTTTGATGTTTTGTTTGGGTTGACTTGGCACATGCTCACATCATGTTATGACTATGAACAAGTCACCATAGCCTCTATGATCATTTAGTCCCTGACTTGTAGTACCACTTTATGATTTTATTAGTAATGTTTTGTTGCTCTGCGTGATTATGGCCATTATTGCTCTCTTAGTTGGTCGCTCCCAGTCTTTTGCTAGCCTCCACTTGTATTGAGTAAGCTCTACTCATCCATCCAACTCCCAAGAAACCAAGTTATTCCAAAGTGTCCACTATAAACTCCTATGCATGGTGTGTAACACCATTCCAAGTATATTCTTGTTTTCATCTATCTTCCAATTAAAAATATTTTGTTATGTGAAAACTTAGTGATTAAAGCTCTCACGAACTTGATGACACACTTTATTTTTTTCTTTCCCTAATAAACTTGAACCATTGTGTCATCTATGTTGTATATGCTTGCACTTATACGTTGGAATTAGGAGAACCATGTTGTCATGGGGAACGCTTTGAACATTGCACTTGTACTTTGTACACAGTTGATATCATGCTCTTTTGTCTATGGATGTCATCGGTGTGAAATGAAAGGGGATCTTGTAAGTCCATGGAGTTATGTATGTGTGTTAGATTAATTCCTGGGCCGCTAGCCTAAGCCATGCCTAATCATGGTGGAAACTTGCAGCATCACCATAGTGACATCTATGAAGCATTCTTCTTATAAAAAAATAGATTGAGAAAAGGAAAAAAATATGAGAAAAGAGGAAAGAGAGAAAAAAAGCACCATATTCCCATGGTAAATAAGAAGAATGCTGAGATGCTCATTGTCTGCTTGCCTTGTCATTTTGGTTATGGGATATCTCCTGCACCATGTGCAAGGGGTACCCCGTTGGTGGTTCTCTATGATACACATGTACTTACTATGACAAGAACTTGCAATTAACTAAACATGAGTAGCATGAGGAGCAGCCCTCGTATTCAAGGGACATGAGATTGCCAACTTATACTTTGTCAAGCATATACTCCATAGTTTGTTCACTTTAACCTTAATCACATCAAGATGCTTATGATAGGGGCAATGAGAGCTGAAAGCTAACAAGTACCATAATTTTTGGAAGCTCTTTTTGAGACTTGAAATCCTATATTCCCTTTATGAAGATCCTTTCTTCCACCTTTATATTGAGTCTCCACCTTCTATCTTTAGGCACCAATTAAGAGAGCATAGTTGCCATTCTTAGTTCTATGTTCATTGTCCCAAAACTTACTGATTGATGCATATTGTTGATATTACTTGTTCTTGTGCTATTTGTATCTAGTCACTCTTATGAACTTTGAAGGTGTCCTATGCATCTATTTGCTACTCCATGAGGGACAAGCTGAATACTACTGTGCCATGTTTTCTGTATGTGAAACAAACAAACGTTTTTCAATGCATGTTATTCATGATCTTTGTTTGTAGCCTTTCATATTGCATGCATAGTTACTTTGTCTTACTGTTAGAACTCCATCTTTCATGCTCATGTTTAGAGTTCTTTGATCCCAACTTTCAATGCTTGCAAATGGTTTGATCTTGATTTTGATGGTGCATGTCACCTCAAAAATTATTATTTTTATCACTTACCTACTCGAGGACGAGCAGGAGTTAAGCTTGGGGATGCTTGATACGTCGGAAATGTATCTATATTTTTGATGTTCCATGCTTGTTTAGTATCTACTTTGCATTGCTTTGTCTACACTTTGAGGTCTTTTTATATGTTTTCTGGTACTAACCTATTAACAAGATGCCACAGTGTCAGTTGCATGTTTTCTTCTGTTTTTGGTTCCAGAAAGGCAGCAAATCAATATTCTCGGAATTGGACGGGACAAAAGCCAAAGTCAATATTTTACCGTGGGGAACACGAAGCCTGAATACGAGACGGAGGAGGGTCACCAGGGGGCCACACCCCCTGGCCGCGCGGCCAAGGTGGGCCCGCGCCTGGGGGGTGCGGCCGCCCTGGTGACCCGCCTGCCTCGCCTCTTCGCCTCTTCGCCTCTTCGCCTCTTCGCCTAAACCCTAAGTACCCGATCAATATTCCACAAAACTATCTGTAGCCGCCGCCACCATCGTCCCTAGATCGGGGGATCTAAAGCTCTTGCTAGCACCCTGTCAGAGGGGAGACCATCCTGGAGGCCTTCTTCTCCATCATGCCAACCTCGGGTATGAAGTGTGAGTAGTTCCACCTTGGACTACGGGTCCATGTAGTAGCTAGATGGTTGTATCTCCTCCTTTGTGATTTCATGTCTAGATCTTGTGAGCTCCGTTCATGATCAAGATCTCATCTATTTGTAATCATGCACGTTGTGTTTACGGGGATCCGATGGATATTGAGATTACTATGTCAGATTGATTAATGGTTTTGTATTATTGATTCTATCATGTCTGTGTTGTTTGTGATCTTGCATGCTCTTCGTTGTTATTAGCTAACTTGGCCAAGTAGTTGCTAGTGACTCGAAGTGGGGGTATTTATGCTCGATAGTGGGTTCAAGCCTCTATATGATCTAAGGGAAGTGACAGAAATCTCTAAGGTTGTAGATGTGTTGTTGCCACTAGGGAGAAAACAACGGTCTCTTGTTCATGGAACAAGTGGATTGTTTACCTTACACACTTTTCTTAAAGTAGTTGTCTATTGCTTGCAACTTAATACTGGAGGGGGTTCGGATGATAACCCGAAGTTGGATTTCTAGTCATAGATGCAGTTGGATGGAGGTCTATGTATCTTGTTGTATTGCCCAATCGAATCTCATAGGATCATGAATGTATAGTATTGCATTGTTATGCCTTGCTCAGTCCTGTCAATTGGCCTGCTGTAATTTGTTTACCCAACATGCCATGTTTTTTTATCTAAGGAGAACACCTCTAGTGAACTATGGACCCCGGTCCAATCTTTACCATTGATACATCTTCCATTGTTCCTGTTTACTTGTTGCAAACCACTATTACCTTCCACACTATACAGTTAATTCTTTGTTACAGCAAACCGGTGAGATTGACAACCTCACTGTTGGTTGGGGCAAAGTCTTGAGTTTGTGTTGTGCAGGTCTCCAAGTTGCTAACAACACCTTTGAGTCGTTTCCTTCCTCCTACTGGTTCGATAACCTTGGTTTCTTACTGAGGGAAAACTTGCTGATGTGCTCAACGAAGTGTTCACGCACTGATCAACGACATAGGAATCAAGACCAAGGAGGCCTGAAAGCTGATCGACGATCTCCACGAGACGTTCGACAACCTCGATCCCTACAAGATCAAGCTAAACCCTAAAAAGTGCACCTTCGGCATCCCATCCGGGCAATTACTAGGGTACTTCATCTCTCAACTAGGCATCAAGGCTAACCCGAAGAAAATCAGGGCTATACTAGCCATGGAGAAGCCAAAGAACGTCAAAATAGTCCAACAGCTAGCTGGGAAAATTGCGGCGCTCAACAGATTCATCAGCCGCATGGGTGAAAAGGCTATCTTGTTCTACCAGCTGTTGCGCAAGTCCGAGAAGTTCGAGTGGACAGCCGAAGCCGACGAGGCAATCGAAGACCTCAAGTGCTTACTCTCTACATCTCTAGTACTGGTAACACCAAAGGAGAGGGAGCACATGCTGCTATACGTCGCAGCCACGCACCAGGTGGTCAGCACTGCCCTCGTGGTCAAACGACCCGAAGACGGCAAAACCCATGGGTTATAGCGCCCAATCTACTACCTCCACGAGGTAATGACACCAACAAAGCAAAGGTATCCCCACTACCAAAAGCTCGCCTACGGCGTATTCATGATGACGCGTCGACTGTGACACTACTTCGAGGAGCATCAGATCGTGGTCGTCAACGACGCACCATTGTTAAACATCCTGAACAACCAGAAGATACATGGCGAGTAGCCATATGGGGCATCAAGCTATCCTCTCGGGACATCATATATGAGTGTTGCACCGCTCTCAAGTCTCAGGTGCTTCCTGACGTCTTCGTCCACTGGATGGATCTTCAACTATCGTACACTCCGGACATGTCCCAGTCCTAGACAATGAACTCCGACGGCTCCAAGCGCGAGGCCAGAGCGGGAGCCGGGGTGATCTTGCGCCCCCTCAAGGGGATAAGATTAGATACGTCTTGTGGATGAAGTTTCGCGAATCCATCAATGAGGCTGAGTACGAGGCACTCCTGCATGGCATGCGGATGGCCAAAGTGTGTGGTGCCACGCGTCCCGTCATCTACGGTGACTCCAACCTTGTCATCCAGCAGATGATGAAAAATGCGATGCCCATAGCGCCAACATGATCGCATATCATGCGCTATACAACTCACTCAAAGGAGACTTCGACGACTGTGAACTCCGACATGTTGGTAGGTAAAGAAATGAAGAGGTCGACAAGCTTTCCAACATCGGCTCCACCTACGCCCCAGTGCCACCGGGTGTGTTCCTTGAGCAAATCTGTGTGCCCTCCATCAAGCAAAAACTCCTGAAGGAAGCAGCCGGCGCTACGGGACACTCGGGGGAGACATCACCCGAGAAGGCCGAAGCACCCAAAGAGCTCGACATGGAAGTCGAACTGGTGAGCCTCATGCAGGTCCCGACAGTCGATCAAACATGGACCCAACTGTACATCTAGTACCTGTGAGCAAACAAATTCCTAAGGACCCGACGGATGCACAGCACATCGCTCGCCGATCAAAGGCCTTCACCATCATCAACGGCGAGCTATACAATCACAGCATTTTGGGCATGCTCCAGCGATGTGTCACTGAGAGTGACGGAAAGAGCATCCTACTCGACATCCATGAAGGCATCTGCGGCCACCATGCGGGCAGCCGCACCATCGTCGCCAACGCTCTGCGAGCTGGCCTCTACTGGCCAATCGTGATTCGCAATGCCAAGGACATTGTCCGGAAGTGCAACACATCTCAAAGGTTTGTAGACAAGTGGCACACGCCAGTCTTAGAGCTACATCCCATACCATTGGCCTAGCCATTCGCCCAGTGGGGACTCAACATGGTCGGCAAGCTGCAGAAGTCCTCACCCGGAGGGCATGTCTTCCTCCTGGTGGCAGTCGACAAATTCGCGAAGTGTATAGAGGCCATGCCCATCACTAACCAAACCGGCGCTTCTGCCGTTAAGTTCTTTCAATCCATCGTCTACAGGTTTGGAGTGCCTCACAGCATCATAATTGACAACGACACGAACTTCACCTTGAAGGAGTTTCGAGATTTCTGCGAAGAGCTCGACATCAACCTCACATACGCCTTTGTGGAGCTTTTTAATCCGCAGACCAATGGGCATGTCAAAAAGGCCAATGGACTCTTATGCAACGTCATCAAGAAGCGGCTGCTATTCCCACTTGAAAGGTTGGCGAGATCCTGGGCGTAGGAGCTACCCTCCTTCCTCTGGAGCCTATGCACAACGCCAAACAATGCTACCGGCTACACGCCCTTCTTCATGGTGCACGGAGCTGAAGCAATGCTGCCCGCCGAGGTACGCTACAAGGCTCCACGGGTCGTCGCCTACAGCGAAGCCGAATCATTGGCCTCACTCGAAGATGCCGTCGACACACTAGACGAAGCTCGCGACATCGCCGTAGCCCGTTCGACGGTGTACCAACAAAGTCTCCGCAACTACCATAGCCAACGGCTGCACCCAAGGTCCTTCGTCGAAGGAGACCTTGTCGTGCAACTCAAGCAGAAAGGACACCAGAAGCTAGATTCAGCCTGGGAAGGACCCTACATGGTTATCTAAGTAATACCAGGTGGTGCCTACCGCCTCAAGTACATTGAGTCCAAAGTCGAATACTCCAACCCCTAGAACGTTGCACAATTGTGATGCTTCTACCCCTAGTTGTCTTTTACTTTCCATAAGGCTACTCAGCCAGGCTACTTAGTCGAACACTGTACCTCCTACATTACGATGAATAAAATATAAGTTACTTGGCCCAAATATGTCACATCCCAAGATTTTCCAAATCTTGTAATGTGAAAATAAATGAATAAAATAAAATTTTGTTTGATTTTCAGAGCCAGAAGAAACTTTTTGAACTCAATTGGAACTTCAAACCCATTTGAATCAAATAAAATCCTAAAAGGATTTATAAGGATAAACATTTATTAAAGGAAATTAAAATGTTTTAAAATTATTATTTTGAATCTTTGAATAAAAGATTTGGTAATCAAAAGAAAAGATGATTTATAAATAAAGAACATTTTATAAAGCCAAATTAAACCTTGGACAAGCTTTGGATTTAAAACATTTAGTTTTGAATAAAAATAGCAAAAGTTGATTCCAATAAATTAATAAGAATTTACTATCCAACTTTATTTAAATAAAAGGTTTTACTAATTTAATTGAAACATCAAAACTTATTAAAATACTTAAAATAAGTTTTCTCAAATATTTGATATTCATAATTAAAACCTACTAAAGTGTTTTAACTTTATTTTTAGATTTAAAAATAAATATCTCAATAAAACAAATCCTAATTGATTTAATAATGAAAGTCTATTACATTTAATTAATAATGGACACTAAAATAAAAGGTTATTTTGTTTTAAAACAAATTTCCAAATATTATATACTTTCCAAATTAAACCTACTAATTTGGTTTTGAAAATATTTAGGTTTCAAATAAAGATTTTATTAATAAAAATCAAACCCTATTTTGATTTAATAACTAAGTTCCATTTTTTAATTATTAATGGACCCTAAAGTAAAAAGATTATTTTATTTTAAACAAGTTTTCCAAATATTCTTTATTTCCAAATAAAACCTACTGTTTGGGTTTTGAAAACATTTGGATTTCAAATGGAAATTTTATTTAAATAAATCAAACCCTATTTTATTAAATAACTAAAGATCCATTTTATTTAATTATTAAATGGATCCTAAATTAAATATAAAAATATTATTTTATTCTGGAATTTGGGTATGTTGTTAAACAGAACCAAAAACACAATGCAAAGTTTAATGATTGTTTGAATTGTTTGAAATATTTGAATGCTTGAATAATTGTTTGAAATAACAAATCAGGAAATAGATATAGAAAAAGAAAAAGGAATTAGACAGAAAAAAATAGAACAACCCAACCCAGGCAGCCCAATAGGCCCAGCAACAGCCCAGCTCTTGCTCCCGAAGAAAACAGTCTGCACCAACTAATTGACCCACGTAGACAATGACTGGTGGACCCAACTCCCATTCCTCCTCTAACACTGACAAGATGGCCCCACGCCACATCATCGTCTCCTTCACCCACCCCCCCCCCCCCCCGCAGACCAGTTCTTCTCCTCCGTTTCTGCCAGATTCTCGCCGAGTAAATTCGTCATAAACACTGCAGCAAATACACCGTGATTACTCTCTTTAACTCGCCTCTGACTCCTCTCTGTTTCCCCTCAGTTTCCTTCCCCAATCCCGCCCCCAGACCACTCTAATTTCTCCCCGAACCACTCTGTGTCCGACGACGCTCCGACGCCGATTCCGGCTGCCCCTCGCCGCCCCTCTTCTCCCCGACCAATCTCACACCTTCCCCACTCCCAGGAGCATATCCTGGCACTTTCCAATTACCCGCGAGCGCCCCAGAACGCCGTCTCCAGCAAACCACTGAGCGCCGCCGCAGCTCCGACGAGTTCCAGAGCCAAATTCCGGTGAAAAGAACACACCCGCACCTTCATTTTTCTGTTGAATCTCCCTGGTATTCTTACACGTACCCTCTTGACTCCTTGGTTCGATTTCTTGACCCCCAGGCATTCGACAGTGACAACATCTGCAAGCGTCGCCGCCAGCTCGACTCCGGCCACCCCTAGGAACCATTCCAGGAAGCAAACCTCCACCGCTCCAACGCCACTGGCTTTGCCCGGAACTTCTGTGCATCGTCTCCACCTCCACCACCTTCGGGAACCTCCAGAACGTCGCCTTCTTACACATCCCGAGCTTCGCCGCCGTCCTCACCATCGCCGGTGACCAGAGCCACCAGGTGAGCCAGCACCCTCTGTTCCTTACCCTTCGATCTTGCTTCGACGGACACGATTAGATCTAGCCAAGCCTAGCCGAGCACCGCGCCGTGAGCCAAGCCTCCAGCCTAGCTCGAGCCTTGTTGAATCTGCACCGTTCGTTTTATGTAAATCGTGCGACCCACACCAGCTATCCACACTGAACCGGTATAAGCGAATCAGGAATAGCCACGTGGCCAGTTTCTGTTTAAAAACAGATTTTGAAATCAGAATTTGATGCAGTTTTTGAAATCCTTATAACTTTTGATCCACACGTCCAAATTTGGCAAATTTTATATCAATGGATTCAGGAGAACAAACCCTAGCCAACCATGGCCTTAGTTTGACAAATAGTATTTGTTAGCTTGTTTGAATTTGCAAAAACTTGTGTGAGCTTGTTTAGAGTATAAAAATTGTTTAAAAATGATTTTTGGATTAAAACCTTTGCAAATTGATTTGTTGTGACCTTACTGACCATAAGAACCAACCCTTGGTGTTAGAAATGATTTTTGTAAAATTTAGGTTAGATTACTTGACTTAGTCATTTTCTAGCCAAATAAAAAGAATAGTTTTTATTATGAAAATGTTTATGGAAAGAAAACTTTGAGTAGATGGTTTGGACCAAACCTATTGACCAAAAAACACCAAGTTTTGCAATAGCAACTCATTTGGTGAACCCTATAGGCTAATTCCTTAATAAAAATATTTCTACACCACATAAAATAACACTTTGTTTTGAAAATGGTTTTAAAGTGAAACCTTTTGCAAATGACTTGGCCACTTTAGGAAATGACCATCAGATGTACCCAAATGACTATGACCCACTAGGAACCACTTTTTCAAACAAAACAAAGCTTGGCATGCTTGCATGCATTTCTTTGACTTTGTTATTTATGTGTGTTGTTTTGCTTGATTGGTAGATTGAGTTTGTGCCTTGCTTGATTGATTTGTAGTGACTTGAAGAGTGTGATTGTTGCAAAGATCAAGGAGTGAACCACCATTCCCTACCAAAAAGGCAAGTGATGCTTCATACTTTTTATCCTATTACTTTCACTATGCATTAGTGATTTTGCTAAATAAACTTGCATGGATTTTGCTAAGTATAGATCTTGCTATAGGAAACCTAGTAGATGAATCCTTAGTAGGATTTTCCTAAGATAAGTTTCCTATTGCTACCAAGCTTAGCCTAGCTAATAGAAAACATGGGTGGAATATATATTCACACTATGGAAAAATATTCTAAGTCTAAGGACTTGTGATTTTGTTTAATAAAACAACTAAGTTAATGTATCACCTGGGTGGAAATGGAAGGATTGGGTTATGTTGAGTGGTTCACAATGCCATAGACTTGGATTGTGTATCTCACTTATGGATGGCCACCCAGGAAACAAAGAGATTTGAGATGTCAAATTTTGAGAAGCTTCAAGTGCAACCACTTGGCAATATGGGCTCTGCCATGATCATATAGGTTGCAAGAACTTAGCCATATGGACAGTGGGTGGTAGTGTTTGATAGGTTGGAACGCGTCCATTTTGGTCTAAGGGAAAGCTTCTGAAAGATTTTGTCTTGGGAAACCAAGTCTTGTGGGTAAAGTGCACCACCTCTGCAGAGTGTAAAATCTAAGTACTTAGCCATGTCCCTGGTAAAGGACAATTTGAGCATCAAGACATGGAAACAATCAAGAATCTCATCATTCAAATTTCTAAATTAAAATCTTGTGGTTTGAACAAGGGATTGTTTGAATTCTTCAATCATTGATGGAGAGATGGCTTGGTACAAAGATCTTGAAATCTTTTATTGAGAAAAAAAGATTTTGTCAAGCAAAAACTTAGTATTATCAAAATGATAAGAAAAATCTATTTTGAGCAATGCAAGCCTCAACTCCACTTAGACAAATGCATATAGATGATAGACTCCACTATACAAATATAGTATCACTTGCCAATACAATTCAAATGTATTGACCCTTGTGGCTGTAACTTGTATGTTGCAGGTTTGATTGTTTTAGTGAAGAATGTTTGATTAGGATTACAAAGTCTACAACCAACATCTGCCTGTGGCACTTTGAAGATGAAGGACCCCATGCTTATTGTTATTCCGCTGCAATGTAATGTAATAGCCTAATGAGCTATGTTTGATGTAATAAACTTATGTTATTCCTGGTTATAAAGTTATACTATGACCTTTGTTTCTTGATATTACATCTTAACTGTGGATGCTAGCTATTGATCCAGGGACTAGCATTGTAAACACAGGAGGGATCAATCTTATCTAAGGTTGGGACCTCTACAGATGGTATCAGAGCATTGTGTTGCCTGTAGGATTTGTAAACCCTAGGATTGGACAAAAACCCTTAGAAAAAATAGGAGTGTATTTGTTCCAAAAACTTATTTACAAAAACACTTGTAAACTCTTTCCTCAATCATTTTGGTTTCAACTCTACATCTCTTCTACTTCAACTTGATGGAAAAAGCCTAACCATGACCAAAGACTACACCATGTGCAAAGGACTTCTTCAACTTCTTCAACTTTAAAGACTTCAACATCTACAACTCTAATGACTTCAACATCTTCAGCTCTAAATGACTTCAACATCTTCAGCATGTTCACCAAGGACTTCCAACTTGGAAACTACTAAGGACCACAAGTGAAACAAGGAAATCTTGCTTAAGGTTTAGAGACTGAGGGAATGCAAAATAAGAAGAAGCCATCAACAACTTTGAAGTATTGTGACCAAGAGTTTCTCAAGGAAACCAAGATCTCATACAAGAAGAATCATGAAGGAAGGAAAGATCACAAGTAAACCATATAGATGGACCACCATTTATAGTTAAGTCAAACACACCAACTTATGTGGTGTAACAAAAAAATATTTTGTTGCCTAAAAATGTGCTTGAACTTTGTTGTTTGAGTGAAATGACTGTTTTTGATTACATGCACATTGTTTGTGTGATTTGTGATGTAGAAATAATTCCTTAGAAATATCTTGCCTATTCTAGACTCCCTTCAAACCTAAACAGATGACCACTCCAAAGGACTCCAAGGTTGTTGACACCAACACCAACCAAGCTGATAGCATGAAAGAGCTCATAGCAACCCAACACCAGTTGAACCAACTAACAGCTCAATTCCTAGTCAACAATAGTGATAAGGATCCAGCACTACAAAGGTTTTTGGAAGAGCAGTCTCAACTGATGCTTAAGGTGACTAATCAAATGATTAGCATGGAAGAAAACTATCCAAAGAGAATGTATGATAACAAGGATGAAAAGAATATTGTTCTAGATGGAGCCCCAGCTTGCATTATTTGTGGAGACAAGGATCATACCTCCAAGGAGCATGAAGGACAATGCCCCAATTGTGAAGAAGATCATCCTGTTGGACAATGTCCTACCTCTCAAGCTACTTGCTACCTGTGTGAAGGAAGTGATCATACTCCAGGACTATGTCCTATCTATGCCATGGTGGAACAAAGGAAACAAGAAGGATCCAAGTCTACCAAAGGAAAAGGA
This sequence comes from Avena sativa, assembly GCA_916181665.1. Taxonomy (NCBI): domain Eukaryota; kingdom Viridiplantae; phylum Streptophyta; class Magnoliopsida; order Poales; family Poaceae; genus Avena; species Avena sativa. Next base: position 183,209,470 of record OV702281.1, read on the forward strand.
CCACTTATACATCCAAACAAGACAACCCAATTCAAAGGATCAAGGAAAATCAAGAAGCCCAAGCAAGACATGAGCCTTGTGCAATGTCGTAAATGTAAAGAAATGGGACACTACTCCAGTGGATGCCCAGAGAACAAGAAGAATAAAGAGATTGACCAAGTGTGGTGCAACAACTGCAAAGAACCAGGCCACTATGTAGCAACTTGCCCACAAGAGCAACGCAAAGAACTTAAGGACATTAATTGTTACAACTGCAAGAATCCAGGACACTATGCAAGCAACTGTCCAGAAAGGATGAGAAACAAGTTGAACAAGCCCATGGAGAAACTCAACCTTGGCCCATGAGTCAAGTGTAGAAATAAAGCAAAAGTTTGCTTAGAGAAGATTTCCAGGACCCAAGAAGGCCAATATGTAATTTTTGTTTGAAAATTTTTAAGGGTGGTAGTACCCTAGTTGTTTTGAACTTGCTTGTAAACCCCAGCCTCCCCAAATCTCGGGACGAGATTTATTTTAAGGGTGGTAGCCTGTCACATCCCAAGATTTTCCAAATCTTGTAATGTGAAAATAAATGAATAAAATAAAATTTTGTTTGATTTTCAGAGCCAGAAGAAACTTTTTGAACTCAATTGGAAAATCAAACCCATTTGAATCAAATAAAATCCTAAAAGGATTTATAAGGATAAACATTTATTAAAGGAAATTAAAATGTTTTAAAATTATTATTTTGAATCTTTGAATAAAAGATTTGGTAATCAAAAGAAAAGATGATTTATAAATAAAGAACATTTTATAAAGCCAAATTAAACCTTGGACAAGCTTTGGATTTAAAACATTTAGTTTTGAATAAAAATAGCAAAAGTTGATTCCAATAAATTAATAAGAATTTACTATCCAACTTTATTTAAATAAAAGGTTTTACTAATTTAATTGAAACATCAAAACTTATTAAAATACTTAAAATAAGTTTTCTCAAATATTTGATATTCATAATTAAAACCTACTAAAGTGTTTTAACTTTATTTTTAGATTTCAAAATAAATATCTCAATAAAACAAATCCTAATTGATTTAATAATGAAAGTCTATTACATTTAATTAATAATGGACACTAAAATAAAAGGTTATTTTGTTTTAAAACAAATTTCCAAATATTATATACTTTCCAAATTAAACCTACTAATTTGGTTTTGAAAATATTTAGGTTTCAAATAAAGATTTTATTAATAAAAATCAAACCCTATTTTGATTTAATAACTAAGTTCCATTTTTTAATTATTAATGGACCCTAAAGTAAAAAGATTATTTTATTTTAAACAAGTTTTCCAAATATTCTTTATTTCCAAATAAAACCTACTGTTTGGGTTTTGAAAACATTTGGATTTCAAATGGAAATTTTATTTAAATAAATCAAACCCTATTTTATTAAATAACTAAAGATCCATTTTATTTAATTATTAAATGGATCCTAAATTAAATATAAAAATATTATTTTATTCTGGAATTTGGGTATGTTGTTAAACAGAACCAAAAACACAATGCAAAGTTTAATGATTGTTTGAATTGTTTGAAATATTTGAATGCTTGAATAATTGTTTGAAATAACAAATCAGGAAATAGATATAGAAAAAGAAAAAGGAATTAGACAGAAAAAAATAGAACAACCCAACCCAGGCAGCCCAATAGGCCCAGCAACAGCCCAGCTCTTGCTCCCGAAGAAAACAGTCTGCACCAACTAATTGACCCACGTAGACAATGACTGGTGGACCCAACTCCCATTCCTCCTCTAACACTGACAAGACGGCCCCACGCCACATCATCGTCTCCTTCACCCCCCCCCCCCCCCCCGCAGACCAGTTCTTCTCCTCCGTTTCTGCCAGATTCTCGCCGAGTAAATTCGTCATAAACACTGCAGCAAATACACCGTGATTACTCTCTTTAACTCGCCTCTGACTCCTCTCCGTTTCCCCTCAGTTTCCTTCACCAATCCCGCCCCCAGACCACTCTAATTTCTCCCCGAACCACTCTGTGCCCGACGACGCTCCGACGCCAATTCCGGCTGCCCCTCGCCGCCCCTCTTCTCCCCGACCAATCTCACACCTTCCCCACTCCCAGGAGCATATCCTGGCACTTTCCAATTACCCGCGGGCGCCCCAGAACACCGTCTCCAGCAAACCACTGAGCGCCGCCGCAGCTCCGACGAGTTCTAGAGCCAAATTCCGGTGAAAAGAACACACCCGCACCTTCATTTTTCTGTTGAATCTCCCTGGTATTCTTACACGTACCCTCTTGACTCCTTGGTTCGATTTCTTGACCCCTAGGCATTCGACAGTGACAACATCTGCAAGCGTCGCCGCCAGCTCGACTTCGGCCACCCCTAGGAACCATTCCAGGAAGCAAACCTCCACCGCTCCAACGCCACTGGCTTTGCCCGGAACTTCTGTGCATCGTCTCCACCTCCACCACCTTCGGGAACCTCCAGAACGTCGCCTTCTTACACATCCCGAGCTTCGCCGCCGTCCTCACCATCGCCGGTGACCAGAGCCACCAGGTGAGCCAGCACCCTCTATTCCTTACCCTTCGATCTTGCTTCGACGGACACGATTAGATCTAGCCAAGCCTAGCCGAGCACCGCGCCGTGAGCCAAGCCTCCAGCCTAGCTCGAGCCTTGTTGAATCTGCACCGTTCGTTTTATGTAAATCGTGCGACCCACACCAGCTATCCACACTGAACCGGTATAAGCGAATCAGGAATAGCCACGTGGCCAGTTTCTGTTTAAAAACAGATTTTGAAATCAGAATTTGATGCAGTTTTCAAATACTTATAACTTTTGATCCACACGTCCAAATTTGGCAAATTTTATATCAATGGATTTAGGAGAACAAACCCTAGCCAACCATGGCCTTAGTTTGACAAATAGTATCTGTTAGCTTGTTTGAATTTGCAGAAACTTGTGTGAGCTTGTTTAGAGTATAAAAATTGTTTAAAAATGATTTTTGGATTAAAACCTTTGCAAATTGATTTGTTGTGACCTTACTGACCCTAAGAACCAACCCTTGGTGTTAGAAATGATTTTTGTAAAATTTAGGTTAGATTACTTGACTTAGTCATTTTCTAGCCAAATAAAAAGAATAGTTTTTATTATGAAAATGTTTATGGAAAGAAAACTTTGAGTAGATGGTTTGGACCAAACCTATTGACCAAAAAACACCAAGTTTTGCAATAGCAACTCATTTGGTGAACCCTATAGGCTAATGCCTTAATAAAAATATTTCTACACCACATAAAATAACACTTTGTTTTGAAAATGGCTTTAAAGTGAAACCTTTTGCAAATGACTTGGCCACTTTAGGAAATGACCATCAGATGTACCCAAATGACTATGACCCACTAGGAACCACTTTTTCAAACAAAACAAAGCTTGGCATGCTTGCATGCATTTCTTTGACTTTGTTATTTATGTGTGTTGTTTTGCTTGATTGGTAGATTGAGTTTGTGCCTTGCTTGATTGATTTGTAGTGACTTGAAGAGTGTGATTGTTGCAAAGATCAAGGAGTGAACCACCATTCCCTACCAAAAAGGCAAGTGATGCTTCATACTTTTTATCCTATTACTTTCACTATGCATTAGTGATTTTGCTAAATAAACTTGCATGGATTTTGCTAAGTATAGATCTTGCTATAGGAAACCTAGTAGATGAATCCTTAGTAGGATTTTCCTAAGATAAGTTTCCTATTGCTACCAAGCTTAGCCTAGCTAATAGAAAACATGGGTGGAATATATATTCACACTATGGAAAAATATTCTAAGTCTAAGGACTTGTGATTTTGTTTAATAAAACAACTAAGTTAATGTATCACCTGGGTGGAAATGGAAGGATTGGGTTATGTTGAGTGGTTCACAATGCCATAGACTTGGATTGTGTATCTCACTTGTGGATGGCCACCCAGGAAACAAAGAGATTTGAGATTGCAAATGTTGAGAAGCTTCAAGTGCAACCACTTGGCAATATGGGCTCTGCCATGATCATATAGGTTGCAAGAACTTAGCCATATGGACAGTGGATGGTAGTGTTTGATAGGTTGGAACGCCTCCATTTTGGTCTAAGGGAAAGCTTCTGAAAGATTTTGTCTTGGGAAACCAAGTCTTGTGGGTAAAGTGCACCACCTCTGCAGAGTGTAAAATCTAAGTACTTAGCCATGTCCCTGGTAAAGGACAATTTGAGCATCAAGACATGGAAACAATCAAGAATCTCATCATTCAAATTTCTAAATTAAAATCTTGTGGTTTGAACAAGGGATTGTTTGAATTCTTCAATCATTGATGGAGAGATGGCTTGGTACAAGGATCTTGAAATCTTTGATTGAGAAAAAAAGATTTTGTCAAGCAAAAACTTATTATTATCAAAATGATAAGAAAAATCTATTTTGAGCAATGCAAGCCTCAACTCCACTTAGCCAAATGCATATAGATGATAGACTCCACTATACAAATATAGTATCACTTGCCAATACAATTCAAATGTATTGACCCTTGTGGCTGTAACTTGTATGTTGCAGGCTTGATTGTTTTAGTGAAGAATGTTTGATTAGGATTACAAAGTCTACAACCAACATCTGCCTGTGGCACTTTGAAGATGAAGGACCCCATGCTTATTGTTATTCCGCTGCAATGTAATGTAATAGCCTAATGAGCTATGTTTGATGTAATAAACTTATGTTATTCCTGGTTATAAAGTTATACTATGACCTTTGTTTCTTGATATTACATCTTAACTGTGGATGCTAGCTATTGATCCAGGGACTAGCATTGTAAACACAGCAGGGATCAATCTTATCTAAGGTTGGGACCTCTACAAAATATTTCTCTCCTCTATACATTTACATCCTTAAGTATGTTCATGGGTTGTGCCTCACCTTACGACTTCGTCGATTGTCATAACAACGCATCACCCTGAGTAGATGACCACGTCAGGCTAACGAAAAGGACATGCACAAATCATAATCAACAACGCACTACGTGCCAGTACATATTTACAAACATTACAAAGGCACAAAAGCCCACTCGACAATATACAGACTTTACATTGTTATATTTACAACTCGCAGGACTCAACTATGTTGGAGCAGGATGTTTGTCTGCTCGTCGAAGATGTCTTCAGCATGCCGAGCCACCGCGGCATAATGAGGACACATGTCCTAGGACATACCACCCGGAGGAACAGGTGGCCCCGCTGCTATTTCGGCCAGGTCAACGTAGCGACGATGCAGCCGAACGGGCGCTAGCGCCGCCTTCGCGCCTGCCACAAGCTGATGACATACAAGTTCCTTCATGGTGTCCATGCTACAAAATTTCCCTAGAAGCCCTAAGAGGCTGGAGGGAGCTGTATCGAGAGGAAACATCGCAGCCCAGACAGCCGCGAGTGACGACCTTGTGCACTTTAGCTCCTGAATCACTTGGTGAACGCGGTCATGAACCGTCACAACAACAGTCGCTCGGTCACGATCCATCCAAAAGAAGCCTCCGGCCTCCAATTCATATTGGGTAAGGCAATTCAGTAGAATTTCAACTCGCTCATTCTCTTCCTTCGGAAGAAGATTAACAACTACCAGAAAAGACAAGAGCTCAGAAGCCATAAAGGTCGGGCCCACTCAAAAATTAAAACAAGCCCACGGTGACTTACACTGGAGTTGCTCGCCGATTTGCCAGCATTCCTCAGGAGAAGTTCCTCGCTCGCGATGGCCCGTTCGGTCTTGGATATCCAAACATCCGTGTGGCCACGGATCATGAGAACATCCTTCTCCAGGCTTTGGATGCGGTCACGTAGCAAAGGCAACTGCGATGCCTCACTCGATGATGTACGGGGACGAGTTAAGGCAGGAGGCGTGGTCACTGGTTCAGCATTTGAAGGACCCTAAGAGGCGCACAGGTAACAGAGTATAAAAACCAAAGAAATTGACAACATTCAAAGGAAGCACATATATTTACATTAAACAACCACTACATGGTATAGTCAGATCTGTCCAGCACGAAGCATTACATGCATGCTGGCAAGGAAAAATCAAAATACTATCAAATAAAACTACGGCACAGGAGACCTAAGAAGCCGCATCTGGAGAAGCTTCGGACTCCGAGGCCTTTGCCTTGGCTGCCCGTTGCTGCTCCAGCGCATATGTGGCAAGAAGATCAATGAGCTTCGGGCCAAAATGCTTGCAGCAGGAGGCGAAAGGAGCAAAGGTTACCTCGGTTCCATTCACTACAACCGGCATCCTGGAGGTGATCTGGGGAAGATCCATCCGCGCGCCGGCTGCCACCGCCATCGCCAGGCCTAGGGTCACATCCACACCCTTCTGGGCCTTCTTGCAGTCCGCAGGGGCATCACCCGCCAAGGCTCTCGCCGGAGAGTCAACGTCGTCAAGGGGGACGTCTTTCGGGGTGATCTCCCGGTATAAGCGGGCGAGGACCTCCTTGGCCTTGCTAAACGTCTCGACGGTAGAGTTGCATCGGTCTTTGACCGCTGTAGAAGCATCCTCCATGGGATCCCCATGCTCTCGAGCGCTGCGATCAAACACAACGCTAGTAGCATCTACAAAGTACGTCAAGAGAAAATTCGGATGAGACACAGGAAGAACACCAGAAGAAGAACAAGCTCAGCGGAGGAGCATATGATAACTTACCAGATAGCTCTTTGGAAGCAGGCATAAGCTGCTCCGCCATTGCCTTCTCCTGAGACGCCACGACAGACACAAGCTGCTGCTCGTGATCCTGAGCCTCCTGCCGGTAGCATTGAAGGGCCTCCACGACATCCTTCGCCTTGGTCTCCGTCTGGCTGTCACTCTTTTCGAGTGCGTTCAGCTTGCGGAGAGCCTCATTGTTCTCGTCTACGACAATCAAAAAGAAAAGGATCAGTAAAAATGGTACTCATTAGTACTCACAGACAAACAGAAGAAGTACAATCAGCTCGGAGCTGCTGAAGGTCTCCCTCCAAAGCAAGGTATTGCTATCCGAGGCGATTGATGTCACGGATGAAGGGATGTAAAGATGAAATAGGAAAAATACATGCAAACAAAAGGGCTCGGGGACTCGCCCGTGTCAACTGAAAAGGCAATTACGTGGCCACCTGAAGACTACGAAGGGGTAGCTTGTGTCTTTCGGGTGAATACCATTTGAGTCCTAAGCTTCGAGGAGCTCGACGCAGCATCACCGGAGTTGGCCGGTATCTTTGGGGAGGCAGTTGCAGGTTTCGCCTGCAACATCTTCGACTCCACCATGGCTCCTTCAGTCTCATCCTTTATGGATTCGACTGAGGAATACTTACTGATATGACAGAGGCAAGCAAGTCACTCAAAGCATCAACAAGGAGAAATACAATCAACAATGTAAATCATTCGATACTCATGACGGGATGTTGGAGAGGTTGAAGGCCAGCATCTCCTTCTTCTTCTTCTTGGCCGGTGGCTGAGCAGCCACGGTCTGGAGGGGAACGGTGAGAATGGGGGAGGTCGCACCCTCACCCCCAACGCGTCTCTAGAGGAAGGCGGGCCCCCTCGGCGTTGGCGGCGTCGCCCCATACGAACTTTAGCTTCGGGTCCTCTTGCGAGATAACCCTTCTCTATGCCCGAGGACTTCCATCATTGGCGACTGCACAGGGAGGAGCGTAGAATCAGACTCCGTATCCCCACCATCTAGCGCAGCCGTATATTTACAGGAAGGGGAGGCATCAGGTCCTCCACCTTAAGCTCCTGAGGAGCAGCAGATACACATGATAAAGTCAAAAAATGCAAGATACAAGCAACCGAAAATTCACTACATGCAAACATGAGACTCTCCTGGGGAACTTCCTTCCTAGCAGAAAATGGGGCAATCAGAGACTTCCCCGATAGCTCCTCATCAGCCTTGTACTTCAGCAAGGGTCGAAGAGCTCGGTCGAGGTCGGCCGAGGACATCTCCTCATCCGACACTCTCGTCGGGTCGGTGGCACCGGAGTACAAAAACATCGGGAACGCCCTCGCTTGGAGGGACTGCACCTGACGCTTGAGGAACGTTTGGATGATGTCAATACCACAGACCTCCTTGCCTCGCACCATCTGGAGCTCCTTCACTCGCTGGTATAGCTTCTCCACCACTGCGGTCTCACCCTCCATGATGTCATTTGACCAGGAGCGCTTTCGGGTGACCACCTTACTGGCGTCAAAGGGAGCTAGACCATAATGCTGGCCAGCAAGCTTGGAATCGCGAATGTAGAACCACTTGTTCCTCCATCCTTGGATGGATTCACAGAGGTGAAAGGAGAAAATTTTTATGGTAGGGCGGATGGAGATCCCGCACCTACCCAGCGCATAAACGCCACCGGTGCCAGATTGCCGCTTTAAGGAATAGAGTTTCTTGAAGAGGCCTAAGTGTGGCTCAATGCCGAGACAGCACTCGCAAAGCGTGATAAAACACGCGATGTGGAGAAGGGAATTGGGAGACAACTGGTGGAGTTGTATCCCATAGAGAAAGAGAAGCCCATAAAGAAATTCGTGGGTAGGAAGAGAAAGCCCTCGTACAACTAAAGCATAAAACATAACCCGAAAACCGTTGGGTGGGTCTGGGGTTACCTCCTCGCCGGGGATGCGGACGTCGCCCTTCTCATTCGAGATGAGGTCGGACTCGCGCAGGAAGAGTAGGTCCACCCCTGATCGTAGTCCGCCGCAAATCATGGCCGGTGAAGCGGCCGGCGGTGGAGGTCTTCTTGGTAGTGCCGGCGGTGCTCGTTCCCATAGCAGTGGAAGTGGACTTCTTAGGTCTGCCCATTTTGGCAGTGTGATGCATGTTGTGGTGGGCATGGAGGAAGGACGACAGAAAAGCACGAAGAACGTCCAGTGCGCAGTACGAGCAAGATCTAGAAATGGAGAAGGAAGAGACATGAAAGCAAAGGGTAAGGGGAAAATTACCCTGGTCCCCGTGCAGTATAAAAAGACAAATACGATGAAGAAGAACCGTCGATTCCCATGCCCTAAAGCGTTTCCTTCATCGCACCATACATGTGGCAGGCATCTACCGAACCATCGCGAGCACATTGTCCATTACGCATGGAAATCGAGCAAACGCTGTAATTATGCATGACTAGTCAAATCAAAGTGAGAAAGTGGGACCCGCGATAAATTCTTCACGTCGCCTCTGCTGTCACAGACGGTTGAGCTCACCAAGCGTCAGCAATGACGTCATCTAAAGCAGAGGCCAGTAACGGCCAAATTTTTTCGAATGCACATAAAAGTACTTACTCGAGTCTATGACTCAACCAACTACTCGGGGGCTACTCCTATCAGGAGCTCTAGCCATGCACCTAAGATATTGACATGGTTCCTGTGTCCGTTTAAACACTTCCTCAAAGCTTCGAGTCCTTCGTCGAGTCTACGACTCCACTATGGACTCAGAGGCTACTCCCATAGGGAGCGTTGATCGCGCATTCGAAAAATTAAATTCTTCGCTCGAGTCTACGACTCGAACAGACACTCAGGGCTACTCCCATAGGGAGCACTGGTTGCACACCCGATGAACCATTCGTATGAGATCCTTCGGATCACACATGACAAAAAAAATTAATTACCTTGGCAACTTTACCCGAATTAATGCTAAGAGATAAACCGTCTCCTTGGTCACCCAAAATACCTCCACGGTGATGAATTTTCGGATGCTGTGTCTGCGACGTAAAGATAAGACCTACAAATATCATCTGATGACCTGGTATCGCACCTGACTGCGCTCTGCCGGTAACATACCGTGCCAGTAGGCACGATGAAAAATCTCGACGGATGCATTGGGTACCTAACTTAAAACACTAGAATTCGACTCCTGTAAGACCTCGGCGGCTTGAGTCGAATTATGCCAGCATTATTCCAGATTCGAGTCCAGGAACTCGAGTTTGGAGTAGATCGTGTTGTTTTGTCCAAAGACAATTAGCTGACCCTGATCCGTCGGGTGAGTCATGCACACGTATCAACAATCCTTATGAACCAACATATCCACCAGAAAACATGTTCGGATGAGAAGAACTCGAAATACTATAGAGTCTCCAGTCGAATCTATGATTCAACTGAACACTCGGGGGCTACTGACATGGATATGCCCTACGGGTACCTAACCTTGGCCTACCCGGTCCAGCCCAGCGGAGGCCCGCATGGAAAATTGCTGATAACGCAAAGCCTAGGGAGATTCGGATGGCCCAAGCTAGGAAGAAGATCGACTCCTTGGAGAACACGGCCAAGTTGTAGATAGAATCTTGAAGGGTTAAACCCTAATCTGTAACCGACTCGACCTACCCGAGACCTGGCCTCCCCATATAAAGACTAGGAGGGCACAGCGAGAAGGATCTCTCCCAACTCTCATCCACACCTCACGCTAGAATTCATCTACGCACCCTTGTAACCTTCGGTTCCGCCATCAATCAAGAACAGACAAGCACAAGTAGGGTTTTCCCTCCAGGAGCCTAAACCTGGGTAACAACGTGTCCCCTTGTTGCGTGTCTGTTAACCGTCTCGCGATCTCGAGCCTCCCCATCTTCTTTAAAACCCAAGTCCATAACAATGGGCAAACACTCAGTCGAACCCTCGTCACATACCCTTGTAGTCTGAAAGTGGTTAACGTTCCGAGGGGAACGTGGTTGAAGTAGTCATGGTCGTAGCCGACCTCAAGGTCGCAAATCTCCTCACAGGTCACCTCTTGCTCCATCATCATGCAGCCCTCTAAATCACGACATCCAAGGTGCCCCAAATGTGGCCCCTCGTGGTTTCGTACACATACGATGTATGATGATGACCTTTGGCTCCTCGATCCCGCTGGGAGTGCAGAAGTAGATCTCCATCTTGGAATCTCTATAGCACAATGGCATGCTGCTAGTGTGTCGTCTCTTGCATGAGCAGTCCTATCATGGTACCATACCAGCGCAAGGAGACAACTAGAGATAGAGAGATGAGAGGGAGGGAGGAAACACATAGAGGAGGGATGAGAGATCCCAACTCATTCCCTTTGGTGTGTCTTTCCTCCTCCAAGGGGGACTTTATATAGGGGAAGGGGCACCCTTACCCACCCCCACCCCCCACCAAGGAAACTCTAGGCGTCCAAGAGGGGGAAAGGGGCGGCGCCAAGGGAGAGGGCAGTCCTAGGACTCCCCAAACCGTAACCCTAGCGTCCAGCCAAGGGGGCAACCCTAGGCACCCCAAACCCTAGGTGCATGGCCCTCCCACTTGTGGTTTCCCTCATGGGACATTTTTTCCTAGGAAGTTTGGCCCATTAGTGCAATACACTTTCAAATTAGATTTTAATATTATATTTAATATTAATTAATATGTAAATACATGATGTCTACGCACTTCTATTCTTGTAGACAGTTGTTGGGCCTCCAAGTGCAGAGGTTTGTAGAACAGCAGCAAGTTTCTCTTAAGTGGATTACCCAAGGTTTATCAAACTCAGGGAGGAAGTGGTCAAAGGTATTCCCTCTCAAGCAATCCTGCAATCAAGATACAAGAAGTTTCTTGTGTCCCCAACACACCCAATACACTTGTCAGGTGTATAGGTGCACTAGTTCGGCGAAGAGATAGTGAAATACAAGTGGTAACGGTGCTAGAAAATAGCTTTTGACTTGTTGTTGACGTGGGAGAACGTGTGAGTGCCAGAAAGGAGCTTGACGGTGAGGTAAAGACTAAAGCAAGCAAACATGCAACATATCTAGTAGCAAATGGTGTTTCAATGTTTAGAAACAAGGCCTAGGATCATACTTTCACTAGTGAACACTCTCTCATATAAATATCTTCTCTTCATGATACTACTATTATCTACTCTCCGGTTGGACACTCTAATCCATGGTAGGGCCTTCCCCATTCTAGATAACCCAACACTGTCACCTTGAGCGCTAGATGGTTCCAACAAACACCACAATTTCATAGAGACATCCAACTCCAAATATAACTCATAACAAATATTCAATCTAGCCAAAGTGCCACACACGGTATACACGCTGTCACTTTCACACACATGGGGAAAAGCATAGATCTATTAAAGCACAAAGAGTATTTATGTAGACTCAAACCTAAGTGCCACCATGGCGTGCACACTGTCACTTTCACACACATGGGGAGAGCAGAGATCTAATGAAGCACTTGAGTAGCAAGGTAGATCTACTTGATTACAAAGCTCATGACCACAAGATCATGCATAGAGAGAGAGATGAACACATAGCTACCGATAGAGCCCTTAGCCTTGAGGAAGAACTACTCCCTCCTCATCATGGGAATCAGCAACAGTGATGAAGATGGCGATGGAGATTGATGGAGATGGCTTCGGGGGCACTTCCCCGTCCCGGCAGGGTGCCGGCACAGAGACTTTCTGTCCCCTGAATCTCCCCTTTGGTGGCGGCGGCGCTATGGAGGTTTTCGTGGATTTCTTCTGGATGCCCTGGGGATTTTGGGTCGGAGGCTTCTTATAGGCGCAGGAATCAAGGTCGGTGGGGGTCCAGGGGGCCCACACCCCCTCCAGGCGCCTCCAGGGCTTGCCCGTGCCTAGGGGGTGCGGCCACCCTGTGGCCCCCCTCCGGCTCTGCTTCGTTGTTCCGTGTTGCTCCGACAAAAATAATAACTTTGGCTTTTGTCCCGTCCAATTTCGAGAATATTGATTTTCTTCCTTTCTAGAACCAAAAACAGAATAAAACAGGCAACTGGCACTGTGGTATATTGTTAATAGGTTAGTTCCAGAAAAGATATAAAAACACCTCAAAGTATAGACAAAGCAAAGCAAAGTAGATACTAAACAAGCATGGAGCATCAAATATTATAGATAGGTTTCCGACGTATCAATACATATTACAATATCCGATTTGACCCAAAACACCTTTTGGTTCCCCTTCGATTCCCCCAAACGACTTCGGAACTTCCCGGAACAATTCTGGTTCTCTCACGAAACTTTTTCGGTTTCCTTTTCTTTCTTCGAACAACTTCAGATCTCTCCCCGGAACAATTCCAGCTTTCTCTTTCTCTACTGTAATTCTAACTTACGGATGATATCTAGCTCATCGTACCTTAAGTGTATCTCCCCATGGCTCGGGAATGGCACAGACATGACCTCTATATATGATCAACAGCGGGACCGGGATGCCCATATTGACCCCTGTACATTCCATGATGACGATTTCATTTGAACTATAAACATCGAGTCCAATTCCCTTTGTTTCTTCGATACAACTTGTCTGATCGTTTGGTATCACATACCTTGTTCAATCTCGTTACCGGCAAGTACTGTTTCACTTGTTACCATGATATTATATCCCCGTGACCTAGTCACATGTTGCAACATTATAGATGTAATCTCACCAAGTTGGCCTTATGTATCTTACCCATCATAAGGTGAACAAATCCTGGTCTTGATTCATAGGCCTCAACCTGTACCTCTGGAATACCAAACATACACCTTTATAATCACCATTTACTGAGTGACGTTTGATGTAGTCGAAGCAGCCTCAAGAAATAGTTATTAATATAATCTCAAGGTCTAAGGAGAAGGAAACTATGTTTCTGACTATTGCAACGACGAACCTCATGACTTGATCGTGTAGCAATACTTGGGCAATGTCCATCATATCAGTCACCAATAATATGACCTCGTCGTCAACTGGCACTATCACCCATGATTAGGAAACCTTGATCATCTTTTGCCCAACGAACTAGTATTAATAGTGGCTACTAGGGATATTGTTTCATATCACACCTGCAGCAATGTTTCCACTTGATATAGTTATAACACAATACGAAACTATTACAAACTTATTGAAATATGACAATAATAACCATTTATTATTTGCCTCTAGGGCATATTTCCTTCAACAGGAAGGGTGTCATGCGCGCTGTCATACCCCACATCATCGGATGGTGGACCGCGTGCACCATGGGCCCACCGTCATGGTCCGCAAGCAGGACCGCGCGTGGTGAGAGTTATTCCAGGCCCGACATTGCTCCACATCCGACGGGTTGGGGGCTGTCGAGAGCCGATGTGGCGTCGTGAGCCCATGTTGACCACGGTTTCGCGCGATCATGGGTTCCACCGAGAGCCAATGTGGCATCGTGAGCCTGGCCGCGGTTTCTCACGGTCAAGGGTCCCGGCGAGAGCCGTCATGGCATCCTACACTCTACACTTACACGGGTTCTCGCGGCGGTGAGACAAGATTGCAGCTGAGGTGGCATCAAAAAATCATGGACGGACACGTATTATCGTGTAAGAGGGTTGAGCTGGTCAGCATAGATCGTAGACGTCTACGGGTTATCGTGCCAGAGCCATACTATGGGTCCCGTTCATAGCCAAGTTGAGTGCATAGGTCATACACGTCTGCGGGTTCTCGCGGCAACCAGCCGGCATGGCAGCATGATTCCATCACCGGCGGTCGTGCATTTGGTCCCTCTCGCACGGAAGATGGCCTCTCATCGCGTTGAGTATAAAATACCTTCCCCTATATTATATCTACCACAATCATTAGATAACTTCTCTTCTCTCTCCTCTCTCTCCACCACTGTTGTCCTTCGGTTCATCGTCGTGATCACGCGGCATGCGCTACTCCAGTGACCACACCCAGAGTGGCATTGTGGCTGCTCACAAGAGCGAGATGAAACAGTACGCGGTGTGTTTCTATCGCCACCTCCATCATCCTTCCTTTTGTCTTCGTGTTCTCCTACATGCCTCGTTCCGGTGACCACACCTGGCGCTGGTGCTGCATATGAACACGAAAACATCTTTCTTCTACCCATACCACTCCCCCACCCACAAGAAATCTCTAATGACACTAACCTCCATCGTCGTCCAGCTGCCGTCACACGAGTTAGCCTGGCTTCCTGTATCTCGGTGCGGTCGTAGGCTGGGCTGGCTCCTCTGTGACCAGCTCTATGTGTATAGTCTAGCGGTCACGGTCAGTGAAACTCTTTCTCCTCCGTCTTGTGATTCGTAAAACAAAATCCGTTGAGATATGAAATCATCAAAATCAACAACCATTGAAAGCAAAATCTTACATAAAATCCTGATGAGAGCGAACATCCAGAATACACGTTCAAAAAAGTAGAAAGCGAAAACGTCCAAAAAAAAACTTGATAAGAGCAACGTCCAAAATACCCGTTGAAAGCTAAATCGTCCAAAACACACGTTCAAACTAATTCTGTACAAAAGCGATAATCTGGAACCGTCCGAATCGAAACACGTTGAAAAGCTATTACATGTAAGAGCGAAAGCCGTTCAAGAATCAGCTGTGGAGATGAAAGGTAAGAAGTAAATGACGTTCGGTATAGAATGCGCACGCATATATGCTCTCGAAGAAAATACAGAAATACTCTTGAAAAATATCCAACATTAAATATACGCTCTAGAAGAAAACAAATAAAGAAATAAGATAAAGGAAATTTTTTGGAAAATATATATGAAACATTTTTCTGTTGAAAACCCAGGAGTACGGATAAGTGAAAAACAATTATACACGAAACTAAGGCTGTCTAACGCTATTTTTTTAAAATAATACATTTTTTTAATTCAATTTTACAAATAGTACACAAAATGCAAATGTTGCAAATCTAACGGACCGTCGTCCGTTCAAAAGACGAGCCGGCTGCTTTTTTATTCTAAAAGACGACAGCCCGGTCTTCTTTTATCCAAAAGACGACAGTGTTGCCTTCTTTTTCCCAAAAGCCGGCCGAGCA
Source organism: Avena sativa (assembly GCA_916181665.1). Lineage (NCBI taxonomy): Eukaryota > Viridiplantae > Streptophyta > Magnoliopsida > Poales > Poaceae > Avena > Avena sativa. Next base: position 183,225,173 of record OV702281.1, read on the forward strand.
TCACGCTGTCGGGCGACAGGGGGTGCAACGCGGTTCGTCCGTTGAATGGACGAAGGCTGGTTCGTCCGTGGAAGGGACGACGCGCCCCAGCATATAGCTCAGCGTCGCCCCGTCGTCGTCCTCCCCTCCTCTCTCTCTCGCTGTTCTTTCTCTTTCTCTCTCGCTTGCTCTCGTTTTCACCAGGTGCTGCACCGATTTTTAGCACAGATTTCTATCCAAACTCGATGCTCTAACATATTAGCAAGCTAGTAGAGTCCCGATCTACTAATGGGATAGCCTGATGTAGTGATTTGAGTCGTTTTGGTGGAGGGATCTAGTGGTGTTCTTGTTGAGAAATGGCCATGGTGGAGGCTGGTGCTGGGACTTGAGGAAGGTGCATGGTGGAGGTGCTGATCCGTTGACCTGAGGAGGCTGCACGGCAGGACTTCGCACGCTTCAAGGGTAAACCCTCATTTCTTGCTAATTGCAGTCATGTGCGTATGTTTATAGGTAGCCTTTGATGGGGTTTGATAGATGCAAGATATTTGTAGAGTATTATGTGTCAATGTACCTGTATTTGACTATTTTCGGTATTTTTTTAGGTCGAAAATCATGTCAAATAATGTAGTGTTTAGGTTCTTCTATGGTGCTGGTTTCGTCAGAACAAACCAGCACGGAGTTGATTTAAGCGAGTTTAATTTTATGAATGAAGTGCTTCAGAATCCTAAAACAGTGCCCGTTACTCAGTTGAAGGATTGGTTATGTGCTCGTTTAGGGCTCCCTCCGACCCATACTGTCGGTGTGCATGCTTTATGGACTAAGTCAAGGAAAACCCCTAATTTTTTTAAAGCCAATAGAAGCGCAACATAAATGGATCAAATTTGTGCAAGCTTGCCAGAAAAGAGTAGTTAACCCCAGTCTCTTAGTGATACCTGTGGCGAAATAGGCTGGGTATGATCATGGCCAGAGTAGTCAGATCGGTCATGCTGGAGGTGCTTATGATCATGGCCAGAGTAGTCAGGGCCAAGAGGGTGGCAGTGGTTATGAATCAGGTCACGGTAGCTATGCACACACCGGGGGTGATGGTTATGTATCGGAGGACGGTGGTGAAGGATGAGGGGAAGACATATTCAGTGGCGAAGCTGATGAGGACGAGATATATGATGGTTTGTTGCAACATAAAATGGAAGCCGAAGACTCAGAAGGCAACAGTGATACGGCTGATGATTCTGGCGAGTCTGATCAAGAAGAGATCGTCCAACCTATTCTGGCATCATGGAATAATGACAACACAACAACAATGACTGTGAACGATGAGCATGATTCGGCGTGGCAGTATCACGCGAACAACATCTCTCTGGGTGCATTATATCCTTGCAAGAGACATCTGCAGGAAGCAATCGTTGAGTGGTCAATGTCCATGCAACGGGTCTTGAAAACGAAGGTGTCATCACAACAATATTTGACATTGGTTTGCGAGGAAGCCGGATGTCCTGCAAGGGTGCATGCCCATGTCCCTAGGTATGACACAAACTGGAAGGTCACCGATGTTGTGATGCACACATGTCAACTTGACAGTGTCCTTCAGGACCATCGTAACCTCACGTCAACCCTCCTGGCTAGACTGTTATACCTAGAGATAGTGGAGGGAAAAGCCATGGGGGTGAAAGCTATCATTAACAAAGTTTCTGTCAGATTCCGCTACAATATTTCCTACGGAAAGGCTTGGAGGACTAAGCAAAGGGCACTGGAGGCAAGGTTTGGTTCGTTTAGATATGGGTACGACTGTGTTGTTAGGATGCTCCAGACACTACATCCTAGGAATCCAGGCACCTACGTGGACATCCAACACTTTACATTGCCACGGGAACCTAATTTGAGGGTACTTCATCGAGTGTTCTTCTCATTTGCTATATGCATAGAAGCTTTCACTCACTATCGACCAGTCATCTGTGTGGATGGTACATTTCTCACTGGCAAGTACAGGGGTCAGATATTGACTGCCATAGGTCAAGATGGAAACAATCAAGTTGTTCCACTTGCTTTTGCTTTCGTGGAGAGCGAGAACACCGAGAGTTGGGCATGGTTTTTCAGGAAGCTGAAGATAGCAATTGTGAGAGATACACCGAATGTATGCGTCCTTCATGATAGGCATCCAGGTATACTAAGCGCGATAAAGAAGCTCACACAGCCCACTCCTGATAAAGTTACTCCATGGCTGGACATGCAGAGTCGTTGGTGCATGCGGCATCTAGGGGCCAACTTTTTCTCACAGTTCAGGAACAAGGCACTTATGAATCTATTCAAGACGCTTTGCAAGCAGAACCAAGAGTGGAAGTACATCAAGTGTCGTGGCTATCTTGATGACTTCACTAAAAAACATGTGACTCAGAGGAGAGCAGCAGCGGTCGCGGCTCATGCAGCGGCATTGGCTGCACAAACAACAACAGGAGCAGCACCACTGGAGGAAGAACCCATTGCCCTTTGTGACTTGCCAGGATTTGACCAACCCGGTACTAGGAGAAGGCCTGGCAGAATGATTAAAAAATTTCAGGAATGGATACAACATGAGCCTATAGAGAGGTGGTGTCTGCTGCATGACACTCATGGTGCTAGGTTTGGTGTCATGACTATAAATCTGGCTGAAACTTACAAATTTGTCTTGAGAGGAATCAGGGCTCTGCCATTAACAGCCATTGTGGAGTGTATTTTCACCGGAACTCTGAAGTATTTCAGAGACAGACTCCAGATGGCTCAGATGCATATCATGAACAACCCAAACACGAGGTATTGCTCAAAGATCATGCATTACATGGATGCCAAGATGGAGAAGGCTCGGTCCATGCATGCCGTCCCCATCGGTAATCAGGAAAGAAGGTTCGAGGTACGCCTCCCTTCCAACCGGATTGGAACAGGAGAAGAGGTAAAGACACAGGAGGTGAGGATAGGCAACGAAGCCTGGCCAACATGTGAGTGCACGTGCAATAAACCCAAGCTGTTGCATCTGCCTTGCTCGCATGTACTAGCTGCATGCGGGCTGATGGGTATGGATGCGATCTCGTTTGTGTCTCCTTATTTCCTTAAGGACGCGGTGGTCAATACATGGAGAGGCGAGATGATGGGATATAGGGAATGGGGAAATTTCAACAAAGTAAATCCAGGTGAAAGGGTTTACATCCCAGATCCTGAACTGATGCGGACAGGAAGAGGAAGGCGAAAATGTGTCCGCATCCGTAATGATATGGATGAATCTGAAGCCGAAGGCCCTACTAGGCAATGTTTTCTGTGTAATCAATTTGGTCATATAGACACCAGTTGCCACATCTTCGGGACTGGTGGAGCTGCTCCTCGTGGACATGGCAGCCGAGGAAGAAGAAGCAGAGGAAGAAACTAGATGTGTGGAACTATGTCTTAAATTTATAATATGTGTGGAAATATGTCTTAAATTTGTAATATGTGTGGAACTATGTCTTAAATTTGTAATATGTGTGTAACAATGTCTTAAATTTGTAATATGTGTGGAACTATGTCTTAAATTTATAATATGTGTGGAACTATGTCTTAAATTTGTAACATGTGTGTAACTATGTCTTAAATTTGTAACATGTGTGGAACTATGTCTTAAATTTGTAATATGTGTGGAACTATGTCTTAAATTTGTAATGTGCACATGGCAGGATCTTTGCTGAATGCTGACATAGATAGAAAGCACCGGTCGACGGTACTGGATGCTAACCCGGGGACCTTGAAGCACCTAGTGAGTCGCACTCCCATTTCGAACTGGTGCATACACCCTGATATGGAGCTATTCCATGGATACTTACAGAGGTACATGTCGATGACACGGCTACGTCCCATTCCACACGCACATGACGATGAGATATACCCTAGCCAGTCAACACTGGAGTGCAGACAGTCAGCGGTAAGTAATTTATTTAGAGCATAAATCAACATGAGTGCCTATGTAGTGCATACTTAACTATGAGACAAATGCAGGCGACATGACGTGGGAGCTACGCTGAGGTGGCTCAGTACGGACGATCGCTTTCGACTGTTCCTCTTGTGCCCCGTCAACAGGCTCAGTCCTTTGCCCGGCGGGTCGAGGAGAAGCTGCGGCGTATCTACGCGGCCATCACGTGCACCAGCGTCCCAGACGTCGTTCAACACCGAGCAGCACAGCGTCCACCGCGTCACTCGGTGGAGGAGCACGCCCCACGTCTCTCCGTGCAGCAGCGCCCACCGCGTCGATCCATGGAGGAGCGCGCCCAACGTCCACCCATGCAGCAGACACCTTCTCCAGACCAGGCTGGAGGCTCGGGATGGCACAAGGAGCATATTTCTCCTCCACTCCGCCATGGGCCTCGTCCACGACTCCCACAGCAGGCGCCGCCGAGAGAACCACCTCCAGACCAGGTTGGAGGCTCGGGGTGGCAGCAATCACAGTTTACTTCCGACCCGTGGCAGCAATCGCAGTTTAATATCGACCAGTGGCAGCAGAACCAGATTACTTTCGAACAGCGGAAGCAGCAGCAGATCCCCTACATGGACTTCGCTTATCGACCACAATCCATCCTCATGGTAAGCTTGTACCTTCCTACTATTGTTAGATGCAGTATGACATTGTTCATTACTTAATTTCTTGTACACTGGCAGGAGACTCTGTTTCATGGGACACTACTGACGACCATGATCAGCAGACACAGCACGAGCAGGTAGACTGGTTTGGCCAATATCAGCCAGGTACTCCACCACCTATCCCCACACAGGATACACAGGATCAAGGTGAAGGGTCAACTGCACCTCACCATGATGTGATGCCACCCCACAGATATGGATGGAGTACACTGAGGCCTCTGCCACCTCGTCGTCGACACCAGTGATATCTACTTATGTATCAGACATTTATCTATCTATATATGAGACATATATCTACCTATATATGAGACACCATTCTATTATTTCACGATTTTATTTGACAAACTACTCAACATAGCTTGCAACACAATTCAGCATAACTTGCGGTACATAAATAAGAGTCTTATCTATCCATAGCATGATGCATTTCCCTTTCCCTTCGATGATGCCTCGCCATTTCCCTTCGACGATCCCTCGCACTTGCTCTTCTTGGCCTGCGCTTGCTTCTTCTCATGCCTCTTGTCCCACTCAGCTCTCACCTTGCTTCCAACGGGTGGAGGCATGAAGATATCATCCTCATCTTCGCTCTCTTCTATCTAGGCCCTAGGTGCCGCAACATGCTCCATCATGCCAGCTTGACTCTTCTTGGCCTGCGCTTTCTTCTTCTCCTGCCTCTTGTCCCACTCAGCTCTTGCCTTGCTTCCAACGGGTGGCGACATGAAGATATCATCCTCATCTTCGCTCTCTTCTATCCAAGATCAAGGTGCCTTAGCCCGCTCCATCATGCGAGCTTCACTCTTGAAGTTGAGCTTGTCCCACCTTGCCTGGATCCTGATAAGCTCTGCTCGTACCTGATTTGGGGTCTTCAGTTTCCACCCTGTCCGATGAAGTTCCTTACCAAGCATAATGAGAGCATCATAGTTCCTTACCACCATCTCCCGTTGGGCTGGTTCATCGCCTATCATAACATTTTTGGCTTCTTGGAAAAGCTCAACGGACATCTGTGCTGGCCAGGGAAACGCGTCGGTCATAGTGGAGAGGAGTGGAGGGAAATGCGAGAGCAAGAGGAGAGGAGAGGAGGGAAATGAGAGAGGAAGAGGAGGAAGAGATGAACTGGGTGAAAAGATACATCTCGTTGCCCGGATTTATAGAGTCACCGAACCGAATAGGCGGGAAAAAAGGGCGGGAAAAATCAGCGGGAAGGACTGGCGGAAAAAATCAGCGGGAAGGAGTGGCGAGTAAAATCGGCAGGAAGAGACGGCGAGAGAAACGGCGCGAAATAATAGTCCGAAACCTAAAACGTATCTGGACGTGTTGCATGATCAATGCCGCCGTCTTCATTTCGAAAGACGAAACCATCCTTCGTCTTTCCAACAGACGAACACCACCTTCGTCTTTCGAACAGACGATGGTCTGGGCCACTCGTCCTTTTAAACAAAGATGGAACGCGGCGTCTTTTCAAAAGAAGAACCACCCCCGTCGTCTTTTGAACGGACGACTGTCCGTTAGATTTGCAAATTCTCCGTTTCATCTATTATTTGTGAAATTAAATAAAATAAATGTATTATTAAAAAAAATTAGCGTTGTCTAACGATAGAGGATGATACCGTCTATGGCACAAAAGCAAAGAAATTAACCCGCGTAGGGTATCAACTAGAAAATCGTGCAGAAGTAAAGATGCGACAAATAAATGCGTGTGAAATAAAACCATTGCAACAAAAGCACGGGTGAGGAAACACATGGAAAAACGGAGGCAACGTCTTGATTCTAATATAAAATGTAAGAATGACGAAGAAAATCTACAAATCTGAAGACGAACTGAACAAAAAATATACAACGCATGTCCTTTATCATCAAGTAAAACGGTCAAAGTAAATCACGACAATGAGAACAATGATAAAAATATGCGAAGTAAATCACGTTGCGAGAAAAGCACGGGCAGAATGAAAAAATAAAGGCGAAGGTTTGTCTATTTAAAAATATAAAAAGGACGAATAGAAACAAAAAGTCTTAAGATGAACGAACAGATAAAAATATATATGAAGTGTGTCCTTTACTATCTATACAGTGCGTGATTCGGTATAGGCTTCCTAAGTTACTCCTCTATAAAATGTCCAGCCTGTCTGGATAACATCCGTCGCACTGCATAGGTTTGTCCCCTTCGAGTAAAAAGGTACTCTTCCTCTTAACTCCTACGGAAAACTTCATCGTTCCGTCCGCAGCGGAGGAGGACCTATGCCCCCTAGTAGTCGATGAACTCTGCATCTGGGCTATCTCAGGGAGGAGGACCCCTTGGACATGGCTCGCGCATTCCTCAACATGGGCTACAACTTTCTTCACTCGGAGGCACATCCGATGTATCATGTTCAATTGTTGGCGCACAATACCATGAACATGCACTTCGTCAACCCTGTGGACACGCATTTGGTGTACGGTCGTTGCAATTATTGTGGTCGCGAGATGATCGTATTCACCAGGACCAAGGTCTTCACCAACTACGATCACTTCTTCTCGATGGGCCACTACATTCACCTGCTAAAGCCCATGGAGCGGCAATAGGACACTCCAGACCAGCAGTTGTAGTGGAGCTGCGACTAGTGCTGAGGAGCCGACGAGCGAGGGAGCGAGATTTCCTGTCTACGACTGTCGTCATGCTATCTAGAGCTATGTCCAGCGTCGAGGAGCCGACGAGCGAGCGAGTGAGACTTCCCATCTATGGTTGTCATTGTGTTGTAATAGTACTAATTAGGTTAGCTTAGTACCTAGGTTAGTTTGGTGTTGCCCATCGATGTCTTTTGTAATATCTTAATGCGTATGCAATGTATTCATGTTTATCTATTTGAACTTCTTGGTTATGGATTAAGATCTATAAAATATGTAGTATAAATAAAATAAAAACGTTTTGTGTGTCATCTCTGGGTTTCAACGATAGCCGGTGTATAGGTCTGCCTCGTAGTCTTATCGTCTTCGCTTAAAGATGCCTCTAGGATAAGCCTAAGTGTTACGATAGTATCTAAAAGGTGCCTGATTCGGCTCTAGGTCGCGTGTAACATCCCAGCATTAGAGCTTAGAAATAAGCTAAAACTAGATGTGTGCATTGCATTCATGCATAGAAAATCCGAATAATTTTCGCGCTTTTAAAATAGAACTTGTCAAATTGATTGGAGTTTCTCTTAACTTGATGGAATTGAAGTAGATCATCAAGTTAACTGTGATAAGTTTCAATATGACTTTTGCTAAAACCTTATTTAGTTAAACATGATTTGGTCTAGGGGTAGACCAGATATAATAAAATGTCACTCATAATACATTGCTTAAATGATTCATAAATGATCCTTAAGGGATCATATCATACTATTCACCATATCAACCTATGAATACTAAGTTAAGATTACCACTAGAATAATAAAAATGCAATGATTAATGTTGACCTATCTTATTCTTATCTATTCCTACTATGAGTATCATAGTAATACCTAACCTTAAACTCTTTAATGAGTTGGAGTTGGAAAGAGACTAAGTCAAGATCAATCACTAAATATCGTTCTTTCTATAGCAATCTTTATGGAACTTATCTTAATATCTGTTGTTCATCAACGTTGGGTAATTTCCCATGGATGCACAAATTCTTTAACTATCAATCCTTGATCTACTATTTCTTGATCTTATCATAACATCTACATAAACCTTTTAAAGAGGGCATAGTCCATTAATAACCTTAATCCAATATGAGATACTAAGGAGATAATTTCAAGATAATGGAAAAGTAGGATTGATAAAGCCTTGCTTAGCCAACTAAGAACTTAAGTAATAAATGATTAAAGGATTATAATGGTGATTCTTTAGCCACCAATATTGAATGCTTATACTTAGTATAAGTAATACTGGTGGGTAGAACATGATTGGAACCTTAGTAGAGATAAGTTATCCTAGAGTAGTCATTGCAAGCCATATAAATATAATTTAGGGTTGGAGTGTGAGTTATTGGAGTAAGGTGAATATAGGATTATATTATTCAATTAAAGCTCGTATAGCATAGAGTATAAAAATGGTGTTATTCATCTTAAAGGATAGTCAACTTTAGAGAAGGTAGTTGGATGCATACCACTAATAGAGATACATTAGTAATGAATGATTAAGAAGATTATGAGTAGAGTTTGAGGGAACTATTTGTTGGATGGAAGGCTATCAACAGTAGAGTAGTGGATATAACCAAGAAAAGATAGGAGAAAACTATGAAATACTTTAGTATCAAACTCATTGGATTCATCCATGAATTTTAGAAAAATAAAAGGTGAATAAGAACATTCTAGTGAATTAAAGCTCATTATGTTAATCATGATGATAGATAGAAAAAGGTAGTATATCTAGGAAAGGAATCCCTTAATAAGAAGTCTAGAATTATGAGTTATGGAAGATAGTAATTCTTGGTAAACAATCAACTCTAAATCTTAAAACCAAGAATAATATCCATTTCATATTAAGAATTCCTCCTCTTATATCAATATCACTTGATAGGAACATTTCCCTACAACAAATCACATAAACATATCTCTCACAATTCCAACCATCAGAATTAAATGTGCTTAGAAGTATATTTATCAATTATTTTCTATAAAACATTCAAGATATAACTTTCAAGTACTAAAGGTGATGTCAACAAATATCCCAAACAGAAAACAATATGCTTAGTTATTGAATCTTTAACCACATCCATAAAGGAGTCTAAGTATATTAAGAAAAACCCTAAAACCTCGGGTAAATAATCATAATTCAAAATCCTAAACCTCTTTGTTTATCATAATGGAATATATACATTGTTAGTTTCCAAATTAATGGAAGTAGTAAAAACCATATTAATTTCTTTCATATTTCATGCAACAAATAATGATATAGGATCAGTATACATATAAAAAAATGTATATTCAAACTCTGAGCCAACTAAAGTTAAGTCTTATAAACAAATAAGAATACATCATTCAAGAAATCCATAACTAAAAGAGGAGAGAAAAATAATAAGAAAAGTTTCTACAAATTATTAAAAGGGGTTCATATAGAGAAAATAAAAGAAATATAAAAGGATTATATAATAAAAGTTCACAAATGATACTAAGTCTATTTTAGTATTACTACAAATATCCAGCAAATAAATCCTACAAAGAAAAGTTCAAAATATAAATCAAATTCAAATCTAAAAAAGGAAAACAGAAAATAGAAAAAGGGTAAAAAAAATAAAAACATTACCTGGTCGTGGCCCAACATCTCTGTTTTTATCTGACGCCCATGTGCAGCCCACAATAGCCTAGTAACCAGCCCAGCTCATTTCCATCTGTGACTGACAAGTGGGGCCAGGGAAGGACTGCGGGTTGAGAAGAAAGAAACGCTAGGGGTTTATCCGCAAAACAACACGTCTTCGTCATCCTCACGCACACAGGCAGCTCGTTGGAGGATCTCGCCGCCGCCCGATGTCGTCGTCGTCGTCAGCCGTGCGTCAAGATGCTCGTCATCATTCCAGAGAGGGATAAGAAGGCCACTGCGATGCCCTGCCTCAATCCCTATCCATAATCCCTCCTTATCCTCTCTGATTCGAATGGGGCCGAAACCCTAGATCACCAGATCCACACCTCGCCGTCAAACCACATCTCCCCACACCCTTCCAAGCAGCCATGGAGAAGCACCGTCCTCCATAGATCCTCTGAGAGAAGTCCTGCATCAAGGGGAGCACTGGAGTGGACGAATTTGGCCGTTCTTCTTTGCGGCAGTTCGTCGGAAATCTTGTCAGAGAGCTCGCCTTCAACCGCGCCTGACCTCGCCGACCTCTCTATCATCATCAGGGTGAGTTCCTGAACTTTCCAGTATCCCTAAATCGCCTTAAATCGTTGTGAATCGCCGTCTCACCGTGTGCCATCGTCGGCCACCGTCGGAGCTTGTCGGACCTGAGGCTCGATGACCATTTCCGAGCAACGCCGCCACTTTAGGACTCAGCACGATGCACTGATTCGAACTAGGTTCATTTTGTTTGCTAGGGCGCAGTAGATCATCGCCGGCGACCACCCACTGACGGCGGTGGTGGTGCTGACGCCATAGCGATGTCATGCCGACGCCACCCGGACCCAGTACCCTATTTGACCAGTCTTTGCCCGCGTGGCTGATGACATGGCCTTGGGCCCATATGTCATTGTCTGGGGGTGAAGACTGGGTCGGTAACGAATGCATTTTCTTTAACCAGTATGCTGAGGTGGCCACTGGCCCACTAGTCAGTGACTGAGGCTAGCTTTAGGTGCAGTGTAAAAAGTATTTCCTGTTTAAGAAATAAATAAAATGTTAATACTCCAGAATTCAAATAAATGATTAAATCTTGTTTAATTAATAACTTTTGATTTATAATTCAGAAAAATATGTATAATATATGAAAACTTGTAGAAAAATAAAATCTACAACTTAAAATTATTATCAAAAATTATTATGATTATTATTTAAATAAATATTATTTAATAAAGATTTTATAAGTAATAAAACTTTGATAATTCATATTTTAATAATGGTAAATATTGATAATATAAATAAAATACCAAAAAAATCTTAGAAAAATAAAAATTATAATTTGAAACCATAATCATGTATTATTATTTCACTTAATTAAATTTTCATTATTTATTAAGTAATTATAAAGTAATAAGAATTATAAAAGTCATATCTTCTTATTTATAAATCACAAAACTAAATGTAATATACCAAAATGATCACAAAAATAATATTTACATGTTAAAAATCTAATATTCTACTTTTGAGTTAAATAAAAATTCAAATATTTTAATAACTCCAATTTAAACTTATTTACTAGTGAATTTACTAGGGAAAGGAACTCCATGAAAGTTCCGGTAAACCCGTGAAGGCTGACGGATATAGCTTTTCAGAATAAAAGCAACCTTTGAATAAATGTTTATGAAAACTTGCATTGCCTACGACCTACGGTCTGTGGCTGTAGTTATAGTGCATCAAACACTCCTTTTCTAGTGAATTTGCTGAGTACGCTCGTAGTCAAAGTATCTTCTTAACCCTTGCTAGATTCTGAAGTCGGAATAGACAAAAACCACATCAAGTTATGCTCCAGGACTTATCATGCCAAACTAAAGCTCTTCAGTGAAGACAAGGGAGTCAACATATACCTCAACTCAAGTGAATACGAAGTTACTGATTAGATAGGAATATAATTTCTAGTCAAAGAACCTAATTCTGTAGTGCATTGCAATAGCAGCAATGCCAACCCCTTAGTTAAAATACTAGTTTTAATAGTATAATAGTTTTTGCGTTATTTATCTTTGATTCTTCTCTGTAAGAAGTTCTTTCTCTCTCTTTAACCTAGAGTGTTCTTGGGATCTTGTGTAAATAGTGAGTTGTAACCTTTAGCCATGTATTGGACCCGCTGTATTTCTGTTGTGCCATTCTGAGGGATGTAATACTAGTGAACGGTGTTTCATTGGTGTTATGTCAATGACTATAGTATACTACATCATGCAGTGGTATGCTGGGTTACCACATCGCGCTCCGTAACGCTGTCATGCTGATATTGCTGGCGGATACAAAGCTACGGACGCTGTGACATTGATGTTTGTCTTGATGGAAAACAGTGCTTCATTAAACTTCTTATGCATGCTCTCTGTTCTGCTCAGAAATTGTTGATGGCGCGTCTTCAGATGCTTCTTTCATTTACCGTTCTGACTCCCTTTTCATGGTATACCTCATTAGCTTACATGTGCGCTTATTTTAGACCACAATCCTCTAGGACCATACTACAGGTGTCGAATATAATGATCTTTTCCATTAAATCGTCAACCGTAGACAAGCCTCGTAGGCTGGAAAAGTCTATTAACATTAAATTATAAACGCGTGGTCAAATATTTTTCCTAACAATCACGCTCCAGGATGCGTAAAATGAGATCTACTATACATGAAAAATGCTAAAGAGAAACATTCTTCCGGGTCGGGATACTTCATCGTATGTATACTATGTTAACATTTGCTATTTAATAGTCAGACGTTCATTCTATTGATCATGCCCCGGAGGCGCAAAAAGGAGTCTAGTATGACATTAACTTTGTGTATAAATGCAGCAATGACAAGCAAAAAGAATAAAGCAAGGGCTAATTGATAGAAGATACAAACACTACAGAGATACCAACAATGGAAGATACATGTCGGATTGTGTATGTAAAACTTTCCTAGGTAGCAGTTGTGTGAACAATTTGTGTGTTTGTAGAACTGATATGCGGCTATCTATAACATCGGTTTTTGGTGTCTCTAAAGTGTTTGACATAGTCGGTAGCCGACTTTTCATGCTTCACCTTAACCGATGTTAAGTGAGACAATTTTAGCTCGTTTCACCGGTATAAATGTGTTCATGAAATTTCTTCTGTGATTGATAGCAAGTGAGAAATGAATCAGGTGCTAACACGAATAACCAGGAAAAACCAGTACATATCAATGACAAAGAAAACGTACGCACTGTGATAGGATCACTCTTGTTGGCTTCTCCTAATTGTGCTTGAAATTGGGTAATGTGCTCCCAGATAGTTTCGCTATATGTTTTACTAAGTGCTCCCATGAGGAATTTATTCTGAAAGAAGATGCGAATACAAGATACTTTCATGTTGTTGCTCATTACAAGCATAAGAAAATATTTATTCACTCTCTGAATCAGGATGAGGGTATGATTGAGGGACAGGAGCAACTAAAATCTTATATTACAAGTTATTGTAAATCCTTGTTTGGAGAACCTCCAAAAAACTCTTTTTCCATGGATGACTCCAATATGGAGGATATCCCATAGGTTACTGTTGAGGAAAAAACTTACTAAATGCCTCTTACATGGAGGAGGAGGTCAAGAAAGCTATTTTCCAGATGGAACATAACAAAGCGTCAGGGCATGATGGTTTCCCATCGAAATTTTACCAAAAATTATAGAAAGTCATCAAGGAGGACCTAATGAAATTGTTTGGTTTTTTGCAAGTCAGTCAACTAGATCTTTTTAGATTAAGTAGAATTATGAAAATAGCACACTTAATTCAATAACAAAGGGGTACAAGTGTTTATATAGTACATGGGAGAGGGGGCCGGTGGTACCGACCAGTGCCCTAATATAATCTAACATCCCCCTAGGTTCAACAACGTTTAGACTGAAACGAATATGGTGAATGGCGCTGTTGCAAGTCCTTTGGTGAAGATGTCGACAAACTGTGCTGTTGTAGGAACATGAAGAACTCGTACTTGGCCCAAAGCAACTTTCTCCTAAACAAAATGAATGTCGATCTCAATGTGCTTGGTACGCTGATGCTATACTGGATTGCCTGACATATAAACTGCAGAAATATTATAGCAATAGACCACTGTAGCCTGTAGAATAGGACGATGGAGCTCCTCAAGTAATTGGCGCAACCAAACAGTTTTAGCAACTGCATGTGCAACAGCCCGGTACTCTGCCTCAGCAGACGAACGAGAGATCGTTAGCTGGCGCTTCGAAGACCAAGAAATTAAATTTTTACCAAGGTAAACACGGTATCCTGAAGTGGATCGACGAGTGTCTGGACAGCTATCCCAGTCGGCATCTGAATATGATGTCAAAGTTGCAGGTGGTGATCAATTTATGTGGAGACCATGATCAATAGTGCCTTTGACATACCGGAGAATACGTTTGACATGATTGTAATGTGGAACATGTGGATCATGCATGAAGAGACAGGCTTGTTGAACGGCATATGAAATTTCAGGTCGGGTAAGTGTGAGATATTGTAGTTCCCCAGTGATGCTACGATAAAGAGTTGGATCAGAAAATATTTCACCATCAGAGGAAAGTTTAGAATTTGTATCTACAGGAGTGCGAGAGGGTTGACAATCTAACATACCGGCCTTGTTAAGAAGTTCTATGGAGTACTGACGCTGGGATAGGAATAGACCTTGGTCATCACGTGTGATGGCAATGCCCAAGAAGTGATGGAGAGAACCGAGATCGGTCATAGAAAACTCATTTTGAAGGAGAGAGATAATGTGTTGAAGGAAAGCCGAAGAGGACGCAGTAAGAACTATGTCATATACATAGAGAAGTAGGTAGGCAACTTGATTGTTTGAATGATATACAAAGAGCGAGTAATTAGATTTAGAAGGAGAGAAACCTACAATTTGAATGAAATTAGAGAAACGTTGGAACCATGCTCGTGGAGCCTGTTTGCGATCATAGACATTTTTGGAGAAAACACACATGATTAGGAGAGGTAGAATCTTCAAATCCTATGGGTTGTTGACAGTATACAGTTTCATTAAGTGATCCATGAAGAAAAGCATTTTTAACATCTAGTTGGTGAATTGGCCATTGAGAGGAGACAACAATACTAAGGATTGTGCGAATAGTTCTAGGTTTAACTACAGGTGAGAAGGTCTCATCATAGTCTACGCCATGTTGAGAGAAGCCTCGACAGACCCAACGAGATTTGTACCTAGAGAGAGTACCATCAGAGTGAAATTTTTGGTGAAAGACCCATTTACCAGAAACTATGTTAGCATTAGGAGGACGGGGAACAAGCTGCCAAGTGTTGTTAGATAGTAGATCTTGAAATTCATCACGCATTGCGGCGGCCCAATTGGGATCTAGAAGAGCAGACTTATATGTTGTAGGTAGAGGAGAAAGATTAGTAGTGACATTAAAGTTGAGACGTTTAGAAGGTAGACGGAAACCAGATTTGGCACGGGTACGCATAACATGGTCATTGGTAGGTGCAGAGACAGGGACAGCATGGGCTGGTGGAGCTAATGGTGATGGAGAAGGGGAGGCGTCCAGCACAGCGGATGAAGTTGACGCGGGGGTGGTCTGCCGTGAGTCTGCCACGACAGAAAAAGTGGGCGATTGTGCTGCCACGGTAGGAGAGGGAGGGTCTGTCGCGGCAGGAAAACTAGGCATATCGGCTGCTGTCACAGGATGCTCTACCGGGCCAGCGAGGGAAGTGGCTGATGCAGCAGGGTGACAGATAGATCGATGTGGGCGGGTAGAGGTTTTAGGCAGGGTTGGAGGGATCTGGTCGTTGGTTGAGCGAGTGGAGAAGGGGAAAACGGACTCATCAAAGGTGACATGACGAGAGATATGTATGTGTCCAAAAATAAGATCGCGGCAGCGATAGCCTTTGTGTTCATCAGAGTAGCCTAAGAAGATACAGGGAATAGACCTAGGTGACAGTTTATTTTGGGAGGTGCCATATATATTAGGAAAACACAAACAACCAAAGACCCGAAGCTCGAAGTAGTTAGGGTGTGAGAGAAAAAGAGAAAATAAAGGGGTGGCTTGAGGATTGACACTTGATGGGAGAATATTTAGAAGATATGTAGCGGTGCGAAGAGCTTTGGCCCAAAAGGTAGATGGCATGGAGGATTGAATGAGTAGTGTACGAATGATATAGTTAATAGTGCGAAGTAAGCAGTCGGCTTTTCCATTTTGTGGGGACGTATAGGGGCATGAGAAGCGTAGGAGAATGTCATGTTGAAGGAAAAAGTTTCTATTAGCATTATTGTTAAATTCTTTACCATTATCGCATTGTAGAAATCGAATGGGTAGGAAAAAGTGAGTTGCCACATATTTTTGAAAGTTTATAAATATTGTGTGTACATCAGATTTATTTCTTAATGGAAAAGTCTATATAAAGTGTGTTAAATCATCCAATATGACAAGATAATATTTGAAACAGAAAATACTCAAAATTGGGGATGTCCACAAATCACAATGTAGTAGTTCAAACGGAAAAGTACTAGAGGAATTGGATGAAATAAAGGGTAGACGAACATGTTTTCCTAGTTGACAGGACTCACAAATTGATGAATTATGACTATCTTTATTACATGCAATAGAGAAATCACTAAGCAAAGATGGCATGTTGCATTATTGGGATGGCCTAAGCGTGGATGCTAGATATCGACGGTGGCGACCATAGAGGATGGAGGTGAAGCTGTGGGGGCACCATGAATGGAGTAGAGGTCACCAGAGCTATCGAAGCGTGCGATCTCCGCCTTGGTTTGGAAATCCTTTACAGACAAGCCAAAGGGGTCAAACTCGACAGAAACATGATGGTCAGTGGTGAAACGACGAACAGAGATTAGATTTTTAATTAGGGTTGGGGTAGCTAAGCCATCACGAAGTAGGAGTTGTTTGGTTGTGGATGGAATTTGTGTGCGACTGGCACATGAAATAGGAGTGGAGGAACCATCACCTAGTGTGATAGATGAAAAATATGATGGTGTGCAATTTGACAGCATGTTATTAGATGAAGAATATGACTAGATGCACCATACTCAAAGATCCAAGCAGTACCTGTGTTACCTTGTGCAGCAAAGTTATTCATGGCCTGGAGAAACGCAGCTTGATCCCAGCTCAGAGCATTGACAGGTGGTGGTGCTGTCGGTGGTGCAGGTGCCGGCGCAGAAGGAGGCGCCGCATACATGTTGTAGGGCTAAAAGTAGGCTCCTGGATCGGTGTTGTAGATGAGTTGCGGAGTCGGGCGCCGTATTGGATCGATGGTGCAGCATAGGAGGTCGGTGTCGGGGCGGCGTAGTAGGCGTGCGTAGACCGAGGAGGCCGGGAGCGTCGATGTGAGGACGAAGGCCTGGCTGCCATGCGCCAGAGTAGGCCGGGGAGGGTGCAGCCCAGGGCATGGACCAGGCCTGGACAAGCCCCGTCCACGGGTCATGAGGGGGCCGCCAGATCGGTGCTACAGGGGGCTCCGGTGTCAATGTAGGGGCACTGATCATTGGAGTTGCTGGTTGTGGAGGCCGCGGCGGTGGTGACAGTCGATACCTGGGGTTGTTGCCGCGATAGTTAGGTATTGGGCGCCATCCAGGAGGTGGGACAGGCACCGGAGGCGGGGCGACCGGCGGGGCAGGATCAGGGGTCGGTGGCCGTGGAGAAGCAGCGAATACTTGAGGGCGGGTGTCCTTGTTGGAGAGAGCACGATCGGCCCATTGGAGTATGGATCGCACTTCAACGAAGGTGGGGCGGGTGAAAGGACATTTATTTTCATAATCACTTTTGGTGTTCGTTAACAACAGGTAAATCATTTTACAGTTTGTCACTGTCCATAGGTTGGTATTATGATAAGTGGAAAGTACCTTCCCACTTTGGAAAGATTCCTGCAAGAATGACATAGTTCTGGAAATTCCAGACCGGAGTCTCCGGTCTGCCTAGACCGGAGTCTCCAGTGTGGTCTGGAGTTTCCAGATGTGTCCCCGGTGAAAGCTTCACGAACATGGCTGGGACATTCTTTATGGGGTGCGGAGCAAGGTCCGGAGGCTACACCGGAATCTCCGGTGTGGACTCAGACCGGAGTCTTCGGTGCTGGAGGACCGGAGTCTCCGGCCCACTTGGCTCTCAGATGGCCTAGGTCCTACTGCATACTGGTCCGGAGGCTGGACCGGAGATTGACCGGATTCTCCGATGTAGACCGGAGTCTCCAGTGTACAGGCCGGAGTCTCCGGTGTGGATTTTCTCCAATGGTCAGAAAACGGTTCGTGGAGGGGGCTGCTTATAAATAGGGACCCTTATCCCCTTCCTCCAGTTGCTCGAGCTGCCCAAGAACACAAACTCCATTAGAGCCACCAAATCTACAAGATATCTTCATCCAACCATCCAAATTCATTGATCTTTGGAGAATCGAAGGAGGAGGCCTTGATCTACAACTTCACCAAGAGAGATCTTCATTTCCCCCTCATTCACTTGAGGGCCCCCAAGCTCTAGTGTTTCTTTGGAAACCCTAACTTTGATTTTGTTCTTACGAGCTAGTCTTTGATTGTTTTGACAGCTTGCTTGTATTTGGGAGCCTCCAATTAAGTTGTGGATGTGTGCCTCGAACTTGTTATAAAGGTGTCGGCTTCCAAGGGGAAGGTTGCCGATATAGTGGAAGGTGAATCGATCCCTTGGGGTGAGGTTCATCGGAGAACAAGGGAGGCCTCTCGTGGCATTGGTGGTTTGAAACCACCCCCTCTCCAAACATAGACGTACTTCCCCTCAAAAGGAAGGAACTACGGGAAACAAATCCTTGTGTCTCCGCGTCCACCACTTTGGTTACTTCTATCCTTTACCGCACTTTACTTACTTGTTCTTGCTTAGTGTTGTGCTAGTTGTTGCTTGTTTGACATATAGGTAATTCCACCTTAGTTACATAATCTAGAGAACTTACCTTTCTTGTCAAACCCTAAATTGAAAAAGAAGAAATTTTGAAGTAGCACCTATTCACCCCCTCCCCTCTAGGTGCCCATACGATCCTTTCAATTAGTATCAGAGCCTCGGCTCTTTATTCGGGCTTTACCGCCTAAGAGAATATGGGTATCCACTAAGGGGAAGGTGGTGGTGAGCACACCACGGTGACCATGGAAGATCTCAAAAACTTGGAAATAGGATTGAGCTCTTCCCTGGTCAACGAAGTCAAGAAGATGCTTGAGCAACTTCTTAAAGACAAAGACGGCTCATCATCCCCTTCTCCTTAAGAGGAGCCTCCATCAGTTTTACCCAAAGGGAATGCTCCGGTATCTCCCAAGGGTATGATGGTGGGGGGTAATCAAGACAAGACTAACTCCTCCACACAAAAGGATGGTGGGAAAGGGGAGCACTGTGATTCATGGTACTCCCCCGACCCCCCAATTCCTCACCCTCATATAAATAATATAGGTGACCCACCTAAGCTTGAAGCATCTACTACTTTTGCTCAATGGCAATCTCTAATGAAAACTCATGTGCGTAGCTCTTGCATTGAACTATGGAACATCATTGAACAAGGACTCTATATTGGGGATCCAGACAACTTGACAAGAAGAGAAGTTATCAATAGTCAACTCAATGACACTGCCTTGCACATGATTCAACAAGGATTGGGTACTGTAACACCCTCAGAATCGGACCTATGCAAGTTTTAGCAAAACTCGCCAAACCCGCATAGAAACGATTCAAAGGTGCCCACCAGGCACTTTCGTGCGGGTGGAAAACGAAGTAATAACATTACACAACAGTCCTCGATGGGACCCACAGAACAGATACATATACAACACGACTCCATGAGTCAAGAATATAGATATAATATACAAAGATCCAAATCACCTTTAAATCGATATAGCGTCCGACTACGAACAAGATGCAAATGGGGCTAAGAGCCCTGAAGAATAACCAATGGCGTCCATAACCCTGCCCAGGCCAAGCCGGAAGGGTAACCCTGCTAACGGCGTCGATCTCAAAACCTGCTTAAACAAAGGGGTGCCGACAAAGGGCAAAGGAAAAAGAGGAGCGTCAGTACTGAGGCCAGTACACGGCGAGACTAGAATTCGGCGGTCCTCGCCTACATAGGTATGGTGGACTGAGCGGCAGCGGCAGCATGCACTAAACAACCTATAGAGACTCGATACAACTGGCGGTTATCAGAGAGGGATAAGAAATGACCTATCCGGATCCAACCTGAAACTAACACCAAACAAACCCATCCTGGTGTTTCCCCCTCGATACCAAACGAGGAAGTCAACCGAGGAACTCACACAGTTGGCAGTTTTATTTATTCAGTTATCGTTGCAGCAATTACTAGTCAGGTTTAGTTAACCATCCTGATAAAGTAAGCAGTGGGCACTTTTAGTTAACCATTCCGTTTTAGTTACAACACTTACTAATCAGTTAGAGATAGCATGAGATAACCCCAAAAACCCAGCAGTTGTTGGTACTTTTATTCAGCCATTCCGTTGTAGTTGCAATACTTACTAGTCAGGTACAATGGTCGCAAGCGACTATCCAAACAAGCAATTGTGGGCAGTTTTATGTAGCCATTCCATTATAGTGAAGCTGATTACTAGTCATTATAAAGTCAAATTTATAGCAATAAACTTTAGTTATGCTTGTCTATGGTCGAGATACTGTGCTCCAAGTCGTCCATAACCGCGGACACGGCTTTCAGAAAGTTTTACCCGGCCGGGGTGCACCAATAGCAACACACACTCGATCAACCTCGGAAAAACCAAATCAAAACCCAACGAGGCTTTCACGACAAAGCAATCACAGGATTCAGAAATATTTCAGGGGGCCACCCCTTAAAGTAGACCCGCAACGAAGCCGGCTGGCTCCGAGACGGACTTAAGGTTGTTGGGACGGCTGTGAACGACTGGGAACCCGAAAGTGTGGCTGGGCTTGTCGACACCGCGGAATCGTGCCACGATCCTAAACAGTACAGTGTGCTCCTCGCACAATCGTAAATACATAAGTAGCATGGCATAAGTACAGGATCGTAAATAAAACCTCAAACTAGTTTGTGGCCCCAAGAAATAAGACTGAATCAAGCTCTGGCTCAGGGGGGTCCCATATACCTCCCGGATGTGGATAGCGCGATAAAACAAGGAACAAGTATCAAGTACTCGGGGTCCTACGGGACACAAGTGGGCGTTCGGAAACCAAATATTATCTATCACCCACCGATGCCTCTGCTTACTTCAATTTTAGTTGTTAAACAGGAACACGTAGACGCCAGCCCGATTGAAGATGAACAGGGACGTATCAGCCTTTGATGGAACAAAGCCAAGCTGAAGGAGACGGGCACTCAAGCGAGCATACCAAGCACGGGGAGACTGTTTCAGCCCATAGATGGCACGTTGCAATTTTCAAACGTGAGACGAGTACCGGGGGTCCTCAAAACCAGGAGGCTGCTGCATATAAACATCTTCAGACAAGAACCCATGAAGAAAAGCATTACTAGCATCAACCTAACGAAGAGTCCATCCTCGAGAGACAGCGAGAGAGAGCACCAGACGAATAGTGGCAGGCTTCACCACCGGGCTGAACGTGTCCCCATAATCAATACCTTGTTGTTGAGTCAAACCACGAGCAACGAGACATGCCTTGTGCTTCTCAACAGAACCATCAGGATGGTGTTTGGTCTTAAACACCCACTTGCTGCCCACGATGTTAGTACCAGACGGTCGAGGAACCAGAGTCTAGGTGTTAATCTGAGAGAGAGCTGAAAACTCATCAGACATAGGAGCACGCCAGGCCGGTTCTTGAAGAGCATCATGATGAGAGACCGGTGCAGCGAACAGAGCGCGTCGTCGCGGATCGTATCGCGCTGTACCATCCGTATAGCGCTTCTCGCGGGGAGTGTTATCACGGAGCCAGGTTATCATGTTGTGACCCGGTACGGGAGCAGTTGAGGAGGTTGGCGACGCAGCCGCGCTATCCAGAGGAGAGCGCGCGGCCTCGACAGTTGAAGACGCATGGCGAGAGTGCACGTCAAGTGAAGCTGCATTGTGCGTCAAAATATTCAGCCCAGAGGGCACGTGCAGGGACGAGCCGGGCTGGTCCACGCGCGCATCGAGCGAAGGCGATGAAGAAGTGGCCGCGTCATGGGTTCCAGCAACAAGAACCTGGAATTGTGAGCCCGGGACATGCACAAGTGCATGCATGAGTGATGCGGGCGTATGTACGTTGATCACAGCGGCCTCCTGCACACAAGAATTATCAACTGACGAAGGCGAGTTAGTAGACAGGTAGGATAAGTCATATGTACGTACATGATCATTCGTATCCGGTTCAGAGACAGGAAAAGTGATGGACTGACGCAGAGTAGGAATATATATTGTGACACCAGTTGTGGCGTATGGGAAGACAGACTCATCGAATACAACGTCTCGGAAAATATAGATGCGTCCTGTAAAGCGATCTAGACACTTGTAGCCTTTATGCATGGGACTGTAGCCGATAAAGACACACATTTTGGACCGAAACTCTAGCTTATGCGCATTATACAACCAAAAGTACGAAGAAACTCATAATTTGGTTGAACTTGAAACAATCGATGAACAGGAGTGTCTTTGGCAAGAACCAGAGTGGGCATACGGTTAATTAAGTAACATGCCATTAAGAAAGCCTCATCCCAAAAACGTAAGGGAAGCGAAGAGTGAGCAAGCAAAGCTAGGCCTGTCTCGACCAAGTGACGGTGCTTGCGCTCAGCAACTCCGTTTTGCTGGGACTTATGAGGACAAGACACACGGTGCGAGATGCCCGTGCGAGTACCGATGCAACCTATGATATTCACCGCCCCAATCATACTGGACGGTTTTAATTTTGGTGTTCAAAAGGAGCTCAACATGAGCCTGAAAAGCATAAAAGACTTGCTCAACATCGGACTTGTGCTTCAGGAGATAAATCCAGCAAAAACGTGAGTAATCATCGATGAAACTAACATAGTATTTATAACCACCAGAAGAAGCAACAGCGGGACCCCAAACATCGGAGTGAACAAGCTCAAGAGGCATGGTGGAAACACGATGAGATAAACTATAAGATAATTACTGACTTTTAGCACGCTGACATGCATCACAGACAGAGGAGGTGTCTATGGGGGCGCATGATAAATCATTATCCTTAACAATATTTTGCACTACTTTATTTGTAGGATGACCAATACGCTGATGCCACTGGGATGATCCGGCGACGACACCGGACAAAGCATGATGATACGATGACGCCGACGACGCTCGACTAAGCGGGATAGGATAGAGTCCTCCATGACTTCTACCGTGGAGAAGAATTCTCCGTGTGGCTCGGTCCTTAACAAGGAAAAAATGACGATAAAATTCAACAAACACGTTAGTATCACAAACTAGTCGATAGACTGAAAGAAGATGTTGACTAAGCTGTGGAACATGAAGGATATTTTTCAGTTTAATATGTGAACTGGCTAAAGAAGAATGATCAATGTGCGCAATAGACAAACCTACACCGTTGGCCACTTGGACTTGATCATGCCCGCCATAGCGCTCTTGCATATGGAGATGCGCGAGGTCGCTCGTCAGGTGGTCCGTAGCCCCCGTGTCCATGAGCCAGGGAGGAGGAGCTTGTGAGCTCGTGGATGCAGCGTTCCCAGAGCGCTGATTCTCAACACGTGCGTAGTCGGGGTTGAAGCGGTTTCGACATTCGGACGCAGTGTGCCCCCAGTAGTTGCAAATTTGGCACTGGGGATGTTGACGACGGCCGTTGCGACCGTTATTCTGGTGGTTCCCACCGCCGTTGTTGCCGTAGTTGGGGCGGCCGTAGATGCCGCCCCCGGAGTGCTGGCCGCCGTAGCCACCGTTGCCTGGCTGTCCGCTATAGCCATCGTTGCCGCCACCTTGTTGCGGGCGGTTGCCGCCACCACCCCCTGGCCGTGAGGAGGATAACCATAGGGTACGCGGCCTGCACCTGCCGAGGAGGGGATGAAGCCAGCGGGTGCACCCCGCTGCTGGCTGGGAAAACCGCCGCCGCCAAACGGGCCGGGACGGTATGCTGCGTTGGCCGAGGAGGACCAGTCCTCGGTATCGGACTGCTGTGCCTGAAGAGCCTCGAAGGAGAGCACATGAGAATAAAAATCAGCGTAGGTAACTGAGACGTTACCCAATGTAAGGGCCCCGGCGATGGAGTTGTAGGCGGGGCCGAGTCCGGTGATGATGTAGTCGACGAGATCGTCGTCGGTGATCGGGGCGCCAGCGGTGGCCATGACATCAGCAAGGCCCTTCATCTTGTGCATGTAGGTGGCCGCCGACATGTCTCCCTTGCGTGTCGACTGCAGTTGCCGACGGATATGCCTCACGTTCGCGCGAGTTTGGGCGCCGAACATGGTGTGGATAGCGGCCCAGACAGCCGCCGACGTCTTGCAGCCAATAAGTTGGCATGCGATGTCCTCTTCCATAGAGGAAAGCAGAAGTCCGAGCACCTTCTGGTCTAGCCCCCACCACCGAGCGTACTCGGGGTTGAGGACGGTCTTGGCGTCATCACCGGTTCCTTCGGTGAGGGTCTTCTCCGGAGCTTGCACGGAGGCGTCGAGGTAGCCATGAAGATGCGCGCCAGAGAGGTTCGGCAGTGTCAAGCCGCGCCAAAGCGCAAAGTTGGTTGCGCTCAGGCGGACCGGACTCCCGGACACGATCGACAAAGGGGCCGTGGTTGACGAGGAAGAGGAGAGCAGGGGGCCGACCGCCGTGGAGAGTTGGAGGGCGGACGTCATGCCTGTACGGACGTCTACACGTGCAGCTGGCTAGATCAGCTGAGACGCAACACATGCAGCTAGCTCGCCGATCAGCTGAGACGCGATCGGATCGATCTATCCCAGACGGCGGCGATGGAAGAGCGTATTTGGCTCTGATACCAAAATAGAAAATATGTTTAGGGTTTCGTGGGGTCAAAGCCTCCACCTCTCTTCTATTATATAGACTTGGCAGGATATATAATACATACGTACAAATACAGTACGAAACCGATTCTTAACGGTCCACGAGAACGGGAAAACAGGCGGTTGCGGTGCTCTGCCTGCATGTTTTGCAGGCACCCTTTTGCAGAAAAAGTTAAACGAGTTGATTCAGTTTGATCTTCCCTGCTGTCCTCGGCTAAGATAGTCAATATTACATATCAGTAATGCATCGGTTTCAGAATATGCACTAAAACCGTTGGAAGGAATTTTGACACTATCTAAGTACTCTTGGTAACACGGATAGCAGAGGAAAAGGAACCGCAAGACACTCAGCGCAAAGACAAGTTTTTGGTGTAGAACGGCATTGTGACTAGAGACGTGGATTGGAGCCACAGATGCTCGACGAGCCACATTGCCGCAGGAGTACTGTCCAGATAATTGGGTGAGCGTAGACGGTCTCTGCTATTTCCAGTCTTACGATCTCTAATCTGAAATAAGAGTTGGTGAGTGATGCCATTGCTGAAATCGGTATGAAACGAAACAACATAGATGATGGCGGTGTTCGGTCTGCAGCATTGCAGATGCACATCTGGATTCGTTCCCAGGCGCTAACTTTGCATGTAAACATAGACAGACTTAATACTCTGGAGCATACCTTCGTACTGTCTTAAGGAACTGATGAGTAATTTGGATGAATAAATTTTTACTATTGGCCACGTCGTTCCTCCATCCGTGCCAGCAATAAAAAACCCAGAGAGGAGTACTCGGTCGATGATGTCATACACTCACTTGCAAGAGTCGACCATCCGTCCACCCTTCAAGCGCTTCTAGCCTGGAGATGAATTACGTAAGTCAATTTGTTTCTTGTTTCATATGTGCTCTCCTATCAGCCATCCCCCACTCTACAAGCGCGGAAGTGCCTCCCCGTATTACGCCTTGCCGGCTTGGCGAGTGCCAAATACTGCCATTCCGTCGTTTGGTCCAACTCCCAAACGACGTCAGGTTTTGACAAGTACTATCAACATGTTGCCAATGGTGTCTTGCCGCCGTGTGGGGCCAGTGGCATTTGGCGTGCCAACGTCCACATCTTGACAGTGTTCAGCTTCACGGGTGTGACATGGCAACTTCTCTTAGGTGAAGAGTAAAGAAATAACAAAAACCGTGGCAACACACGGGCATTCAGCTAGTCTCTACTATATAATTTACGTTGAGGTGGTTTTTGTTGGCTTTTTTTCATCCGTCTTCATGTTTTATATTTTAGCCCCTGAGAAAGCAGGAAATCAACCCGCACTCCACTCTCTGCCGGAGTCGAGCTGGTGTACGGCACACCTAGAGTAGATCGAAGAAGCTGGCCGTGTGTGGCGGTAGCTTTGGCGTGTTGAGCTGCTGCAGACGACCCTCCTAGCGCAGCGATTGAGGGAGGCATGAGCAGCAGTCTAGGCGCGTGCGCGCTCACATGCGCAGGAAAAGAGGCAAGATGGGCAGCCGCTGGCAAGCGTGAGAGGTCAAGCTAGAGAGTTGTTGCGATTTTAGTTGGGAGTGGTACTGCAGGGAACCAAGATCAGGGCCGGCTCTAACCCATGGCAGGGTTGTGCCATGGCCAAGGGCCTAGGTCAGAGGGGGGCCCAATTTTTTTTAACTTTACAAGAGCCCAGGCCAGGGGAAATCCATCGAAGCAGCCGAAACGTCCAGAACGCCAGAACACCAGATCGATTGAAGCAACCAAAATGGTGAAACATCGCCCTGCCCGCCTGCCGCATCGCCAGACGCGAGTCGCGAGACACGCACTCGCCCACGCGAGATGCCCACTCCCTGGCCCCTGCCCCTGGAAGGAAGATCGAAGGCAGCCACGCGGTGCACGCCCCCCTGCTGCTGCCCTACTGCTCGCCTGGCGGCCTGCTTGGCGCCTGCTCTGCCCGTCTGTCGTTGTGTCGTCCTGCGCCCCTGATGTGCTGCCCTGCATGCGCTAGTGCGGTGCGCCCGAGTTTCTACTGTCCTGCCTCTGTAACTGTAAGTTTATATCTAATCCCTGGTTTAATCCTTCTAATTAATCTTTTGATTCAGGTTATAATTTTTTAGATTACAATTTGATATAATTCTTCTCACATTAATCTTTGATAGGTGTTACGATGGGGAAGCAATTGTCGGGTGCTGCGAAAAGAAGAAAAGAAAGAGAGAGAATGAGCTTATTAATTCACAAAGAGGTGCTTTAAATAAGTTTTTTCTAACAAAAAGTAGTGTTGATGTCAACAATAATAATCAAAGGCAAGAATTTGATCTCGGAGAAGATGATGAGAATAATTCAAATGCAAAATTTGAGGCCAATGAACAATCCTCGGAAAACGGTAAATAACTAACTAGCATCAATTTTTCCAATTGTAAATAAATAACTAATTACAATCTTTTGTTTGTCATGCAGATGTTAATGTTAATAAGGACAATAAGCGGAAGAACAAGATGCTCCTAGTTGTGATAAACAATCCCCGGAAAACGGTAAATAACCAACTAGCATCAATTTTTCCAAGTGTAAGTAAGTAACCAATTACAATTTTTTGTTTACCATGCAGATGCTCCTAGTGGTGATGAACAAGATGATTCTCTTTCATCTATCTATGATCCTAGCACATGGAATAATCTTGATAATTGTAAAAGGGATATTTTAGTTGAAAAGGGGCCTGTGAGAGAATTGGGTCTGGAGTTCCCTAAGGATGACAAAGGTAGACATTTTTCTTATGAATACTACTCCAGAAAGTTAGCCAATTGTGAGTTTGTTGATAGAAAGTGGTTGGTTTACTCCAAAGAGGTGGACAAAGTTTATTGTTTTTGCTGCAAGTTGTTCAAATCAAATAATAATAAGTCCTTGCTAGGATCTAATGGATTGAGAGATTGGCAGCGTCTAGTCCAAGACTCAAAGATCATGAGAAGAGTGTTGAGCATTTGACAAACATGAATACATGGAATGAACTAAGGTTGAGGTTAAGCAAAAAAGCAAACAATTGATGATGACATGCAATGGTTGGTTGCAAAGGAAAAAGAGCGTTGGCGACAGGTTTTGCAAAGAATAGTTGCTGCAGTGAAGTTTCTTGAGAAACATAATTTGGCCTTTCGAGGATCAAATGAGAAGTTGTACCAAGATAGTAATGGAAATTTTCTAGGAACGGTTAAAATGATTGCCGAATTTGATCATGTGATGCAAAAACATATTAGGCGCATTAAAAACAATGAAATTCATCATCATTATCTTGGCCACAACATTCAAAATGAGTTGATCTCGCTCCTTGCCGATGCTGTGAGAAAGGTAATGTTAAAGATCATCAAGGATGCCAAGTATTTCTCTGTTATCTTAGATTGTACCCTGGATGCGAGCCATGAAGAATAAATGACGCTAATTGTGCGATGTGTCAATATATCAAGTGACATCCCGAGAGTGGAGGAGTTTTTCCTAGGATTCATAAAGGTTGATGACACATCAGGATCGGGGCTTTTTAATGTATTGTTGGATACATTGGATGCTCTTGACTTGGATGTTGCTAATGTGAGGGGGCAAGGTTATGACAATGGTTCCAACATGAAGGGAAAAAAGCAAGGTGTTCAAAATCGTTTTCTTATAGAAAACCCGAAAGAATTATATATGCCATGTGCATGTCATAGTTTGAATCTCACTCTTTGTGATATGGCGAAATCATGCGGACAAGCTATTTCATTCTTTGGCATTATCCAATGTATATATGTATTGTTTGCACGTTCTACTAAGAGGTGGAAGATTTTGCTTGATAATATTACAAATATGACTCTCAAACCATTGTCAGATACCCGTTGGGAGAGTCGAATAAAGAGTGTGCAACCTATAAGGTTCCAAACTGCACAAGTAAGATCAGCTTTAAAGGAACCAGAGAAGGCTTCTACTGATGATCCAGCTACAGTTAGTGATGCTCAATCATTGTACAAAGTACTTGGGAAATTTGAGACTTTAGTTGGTATGGTTATTTGGCACGAGGTTTTATTTTCTGTAAATATGGTGAGCAAGAAGTTACGGGAAAAAATTATGTGCATTGATGCTACTGTCAAACACATTGAAGGGGTCATTGAATTTTTTCAAAAGTTCAGAGTTGAAGGATTCGATACTAGCATTGAAAGTGCCAAAAACCTTGCATCTTCTATGGACATAGAGCCAAAATTTCGTACAAAACGTCAAAGTAAAAGAAAGAAGCATTTTGATGAAATCAATGATGAAGAAGAAGAATTACAGTTGTCAGCTATTGAATCTTTCAGAGTTTCTTACTTTATTGTCATTGTTGACACTGCAATTGCTTCATTGAATAGTCGATTTGAGCAACTGAAGGAATTTGAGAAGGTGTTCGGTTTCTTATTCAACTCAAAGAATCTGAAGTCCATGGATGAAAGTAATCTACGAAAATCTTGCACTATTTTTGCAAAAACTTTTACTCATGAGAATTCATGTGATGTCGATCTTAATTATCTTTTTCTCCGAGTTAAAGGTATTGCAAGTAACATTGCCAGATAATTTGATGTCAGCGCATGAGATTCTTCAATTCATTACAACCGTAGATTGCTATCCAAATGTCTCAGTTGTCTATCGGATCCTTTTTACTTCACTTGTGACTGTGGCCTCATCTGAAAGAAGTTTCTCTAAAATAAAGCTATTGAAGAACTGTTTAAGGTCAACTATGTTACAAGACAGATTGAATGGCTTGGCTACGTGTTGTATTGAGAATGATATATTGGACAACATTAATCTTAATAGTGTCCTCGATGATTTTGCATCTAGAAATGCACGAAGAAGCTTTTTACGAAGCACTGAAGCTTAATTGTCGATGAACTAATTGGAGGCTGGGTGTTTTTGAGGTATTCACTAGCATGAAATACTTGTTATATTTTCCTATCATTTTTATTTTTTCTATATAAATATCACAATTCTTTAGTGCTTGACAATTATTTATAGACATCTCGACTATGAACGTGTGGTTATATGCTTTTAAATATTTTACAAGTTAAGTTGGCACATATATCATTTATATATCTAGTTATACGTACATATATATGTATTGTCTTTAGGAGCCCGTTTATCGACTTTGCCCAAGTACCCCAAAAAATATAGAGCCGGCCCTACAAGATGCATAGAGGACAAGGAGCATGGTGGAAAATAAATCGAAGGAGACTTCTGCATACATATGGATTTGCTTGGTCTCTTTCCCACGCGGGCAGAAGGAAGATGACAATGCATGACAAGCAAGATGAGACCTCTCCGGCAATGGATTTTGAAAAGAAGAGGAGAAATTTTGGCTCAGATCTAGATCCACATAGATGAGGAATTTTAGACAGATTTTGGAGGCTAGGGTTTGGGAAGGAAGAAGTGGTAGACTGGACTATTTATATTTCTTGTTTCCGTGTGCACGATGGCGATTGAAGAGGGATTTTCTTGCTGATGGCAGCGAGGATCAAGGCGCCGATGCCGGCGGAGAAGATGGAGCCAGTGTACTCGACGGACGGAGACGAGCTCGGTGGTGGTGGCCTGCCTGCGAGGTGGAGCGCACGTCCTTGGCCGAGGAATCAGTGCACGCACGCGAGCTCCTAGCAGAGGCTGCTGCATGGAGACCGGCCGTCAAGGACGTCGACGAGAAGGGAATCGGGGTGTCAGTGGGGTCAAGGTAGGCGCGGGCAGCGTGCGATTCAGGAGCAGAGGGGGGCGATGCACGCGCATGGACCGGGTGGGGGCAAGGTCGATGGGTAAGTCCTCCTGGCAGCACCATGGCGGGGCAGGAGCTTGCGATGGCGGCGGGAGCCTGCAGGCGATAGGGAGCAATGAAGCATTAAGCGCCAAGGAGCAGAGGGAGAGGTGGTGCACGGGAGGCTCGGGGTCCTACGGGGCTTCGTTCGCGTCGGGAATGGAGAGGAGGGGGAGGTGCTGGCACGATCGTGCTCGATATGGCTTTCGGACGCACGTGGAGGTAGGGAGGCGAGGTATGGCGCTACAGGTCGTCCAGGGAGGCCGCCGAAAAGGGGGGTCAACTTCAGGGTCAGGGGGAGAGGGGCTCGCGTGCAAAGACAGAGAAGAGCTTGAGCTAGAGGGAGGGCCCCGATGGTTGTGTTGTGTGTGTATGTCCAGCGGTGTGGTGTGCGTGTGTGGGTTGGGGTTGGTGTGGAGTCGTGTTGGTTGCATCTGGTGTTGTGTTGAGTGTTGGGGCGTGTGTGACGGCGATTTTGTGTGTGGGTGATAGGTGGCATGCAACTGGTCTTTTTGTCATGACTGTTTGGCTGTCTTCTAAAAAACACATTGTTTTATTTAATTTTTTACTTTGTTTTAAAATATTTTCAAAATAGTTTTGTATGAGAAAATAGACCGAACAAATAGGGCTTAATCTTTATTATTGAAAGGAGCGACGAGGGTTCGGTGTCGAGGGGAATCGCGCGGGAGCCGAGCACGCAAGATGAAAAAAATGCTCCAAACCCACGACGTGCACGGCAATAGTTTTCAAGGGCCGTTGCAACACATGGACATTCAGCTAGTAATCTCTACTATGGGACACTTCTTTTGGGCTCCTGCTTATACATAAGCTGGCTTATAGGAAACGGTGGGGAGAAAAAACGGTGGGTAGAAGCTCTTAGAAACTGGTCCCTTCTATTCTTTTGGCTTCTAAAAATTTAGCTTATTTGATGTATTGAGTTATCAAATGTCTGTAATACCCTTAAATTAGATATGTATCCTAAATAAGTGATGATATCAATATGCATGCTTGTTTTTAGGGGAAATAAGCTGGAGCTGAATCAAGAAATTCACGAAAAGTCAAATGATATACTGAAAACGTGGTGTTGTAGTGTAGTATTGATCAGTACATGCAAAATTAAATAAACGTGTTACTGTATAGTTCAGGGAACAATGCAATGCAACGATATCCAGGGAACAACGAATATCAGAAAAATATAATTTACAGCGAGGGCGTGAGACGCAGAACCAGGGTAGCACTGTACCAGTCTCTCTTTTTCTTATAGTAGTCAAACGTTTTTCCTTTTTTTTGACATGGACGAAGCGGTATCTCAGGCAGAGTGGCATTTTGTTGTAAAATTAACTGAACAGAAGGGCAAAGTGATATACCGGTTCGGGTCTCACAGCTAGAAGCCCGGGAAACGAGTGCTGATCAGTTTCTCGATTTGCACTGCATGTTGGCTTATCGGTGGAAATAAGCTGGCCTAAAACTGGAGACTTCTTTTAAGTTTCAGCGGCCCACAACCGAGAAGCCCAGCTAGAAGCTGAAAAGAAGTCCCCCTATAATTTATGTTAAGGTGGTTTTCGTCGCCCCGTTTTTCGTCCGTCATCAGTACCGTGCGTTAGTCCATCGTTCGTGTACCTCTTCAGATCGCTAGAAATAAAAACAGACCCCCCGCAATCCACTCTCCCCACATTATCCCTTCCTCTCTCCACGCGACCACGCCTATGCTGCCAATGGCCAACTCCCCCCCCCCCCCCCGCCGCCGCCTAGGGCTCCGCCGCATGCTGCCCCACTCCCGCGCGCACACAGGCTTCTGGGCGCCGCCACGACCTAGCCCTTCCCCGCGCGTCATCCTCCATCGACGCCTCCACCGCCTAGTCCTCCACCTTCCCCCAACGACGGCCCTCATCGCCCCGCCGAAGCCTCCCTAGATCCCCTGTACCACCGGAACTCTTCCCCTACCCCCGCATCACCGGAGCTCCTTCCCGGGTCCCCGTACCATCGGGCCCCTTGACCCCCTCACATCAGCCAATTGTTGGAAGGCCAACCAAATCGGCACCGAGCGTTTTGTGGTGGACAATGAAGGTCATGTTGGAGGAGTGCAGGTTGAAGATGAGTTTCTCCTACATCTGGATCCACCGCTTCCTCCTATTTCATTTTTCATTTTTCTGAATTTTCGTCTCACGATTCTAAATTTCCTCATAGCTGCTTTCAGCAAGGTGGTGTCTTGGCATGCACGAGCCAGACATTGCGTGGATCGTGCCTGTGGTCAGCGACCCATGAGAGACCGCAAGGCAAAGCAACGTGCTGACAAGAACAGCCCTTTTCTCTTCATATCTGCAGAGACTTTGTGAACTACGTATAGAAGTTGCTGAAATTCAGATGATTGGCAACTGCAATGGAATGGATCGATATACCGAGGCTCCCCTGTCTTTTTTTTTTGCTCCAGCTTATCCATGTGTGAGAGTTTTATTCCACGATCTGGTCCTGAAGCTTCTGATGTGTGGCAATGTGTGCTACCTGTCGTGCCGACGCATGAAGATCGTGTGCATGAAAGGTAGAACTGATGTTTTTTTTGTTCCTGATGTATATGTGTTCCATAAGATATGTATTGAACAAATCCGGCAGTATTGTATTTGCGGTGTTCCAAAGAATTTGTGCAATCTTCTAATCCAAAAAATTTAACAGTATATCCATCGGTTCAGAGACTTTAGGTATGTATAAAAGCAATAGTTCAGAATTTGTGATATATAGATTTTCAAATGATTTGTATGTAGCCATTGTCCAATGATTAAACAAGATTCATGTCATGGTTATGAGAACGTAGATGTTACCCCAGAGGAAAGAGGACAATGTGTGATACATGTGTGGACCAATGATTAAAGCCCATAATTAAACAAGATTCATGTCATGTCGTGACACTAGTGGAAACGAGGTCTTTTGTTGATCCCGAAAAGGGGCTCTAACACCGGTTCTTCTACGAACCGGTGTTAAAGGGGGGGCCGTACCAGCGTGGCCCCTGTGGCAAAAAAGGAGCCCCCTTTAACACCGGTTCGTGCCACGAACCGGTGTTAAAGGTCCCTGCACCAGTGGCCCGCGCACCCCCCCCCCCCTTTAACACCGGTTCGTGGCATGAACCGGTGTTAAAGGGGGGGCTATAAGACACCACCCCAGCCCACACACACCCCACTCTTCCATTCTTTCACATTTTGGAGCCTAGCAAGAGGGTGTGAAGAGTGCTAGTTTGTGTTTTTTCATATGCACTAGAGGTGTTCGGTGAAATGCCCGAGAGCTCAAAATAAGCTTTCTTGTTGCTCTTTCCGTCTCGGTCGAGGTCGGCAACTATAGTTTCATGTGTCATTGATGTACTATATATATAAATGGTCATCTCCCTATTATTTTTTGATATATACTACATATTAATGCAGATGAATCGGCAATGTATGTACGGTGACCGCCGCACTTCCGAGTACATTACGGGCCTCCAAAATTTCATCGTTGTGGCTAATGCAAACCGTGGTCACAATGGTTTTATGTGCTGTCCGTGTGTTCACTGTCAGAACAAGAAAGACTACTCAAATACCAGAACCATTCACGCCCACCTGCTTCGATCCGGTTTCATGCCCAGCTATAATTGTTGGACCAAGCACGGAGAAAAAGGGGTTGTGATGGAAGACAACGAAGAAGAAGAGGATGATGAAAACTATCATAATATGTATCCTGAATATGATGATAATGCAACGGAGGTAGATAATGAAGATCAAGAGGGAGCAGATGGGCCGCTGATGACGATCTTGGTCGGGCCATTACTGATGCAAAGGAAGAATGTGAAACTGAAAAGGAGAAGGAGAAGCTGGAGCAGATGTTAAAGGATCACAAAACATTGTTGTATCCAACTTGCGAAGATGGCCACAAAAAGCTAGGTGCCACACTGTGGCATCCCGCAAAACCACTACTAGAAAATCGCGTTGAATTTGTGCATTGCATCGTCATCATCATGCATTGTTTGCTTAAAACTATTTCGGAAAGCCCGTTTTGTTTTCTAAAACGCCCCATCTTTAATCAAATATCAAACCCCGGGTCTCCGGATTATTTTTTTTGCGTGTCTGATATCGGTTTGCAAAAGGTGTTTGTAAAACAAATAAAAATATTTATTATTTTAGCGGGGGCAGTCGAACGGGCCGTTCTGACCCGAACGACCACCCCAGAAATTACAAACGGTCCACCTAATTCCTTCAGTCACCAAACTACCTACCCAGCCCTCCCCTCCACATCACCCCAACCAACCCCCTCTCGCCACCTCACCTCTCTTCCTCTCCCCCTCCAATCAGAAGCCTCCACCCCACCCTGCACTCACACCCACACACACAACACCAACAGCCCTGCTCCTGGGCCCGCCACCTGCCTTTCCCACCGCACACAAACAAGCACACACAACCACACGACCCTCTCTCAGCTCTCTCCCTGCCCGTGGGCCGTTCCCCTGCCTGGGTCCCACCGGCAGTCCCCTGGCGCGCCCATCTCTCCCCGTTTTCCACCTCCCCCAGTCCGACCCTCCCCCCTCTGTCCACAACCGCCCCCGGCCCCACCGCGGGACCCACCCCCACACGCGTCCCACGCGGCGTGCCCGCTCCCTCCCTGGCCCGTCTCCCTCCCCACATCGCTCGAGCTCTCCCTCGCCCTCCTGCAGCCCCGCCCCTCGCGGAGCGGACCTCCCCTCGCCGGCCACCGTCGCCCCGCCGGCCGTTCCTCCGGCGAGCCGCCCGCCGTGCCGCGCCGGCAGCGCCCCCGGCCCGCCTCTGCGGTCCCCCTCGCCGCGTCCTTCGCCCTCCGCGCCAAGCTCCGTCGCCGGACCCCGGCGCCCCGCCTCGGCTCCGACCGCCGCGGCTCGCCCCGGCGCCCCGCGACCCCATTCGCTCCGGCCTCGCCACGCTCGCCCCGACCCCCGTGCGCCTCCACCCGCGTCCTCCAGCGCCCCTCCCGCCGCTCGCTGGCCGCATCTTCGGCCGCCCTCCTCCCCGCCGCTGCTGCCGAGCTCACCCAGGCCGCGGCGCCATCGCCTTGGCGTTGTCCTTGCAGCGCCCGTCCGCTGCCTGACCTCTGCTCCTCGGCCTCGTCGCCGCGGCGACCCCCTTCCTCGCTGTGGGTCACGCCTCTGCCCATCTGCGCCGGCTGCCTCCTCCTCCGATAACCGCCAGGGAACCCGGCCGCCACCGCGAGACCATGATGTTTCGCTGCGTGTACCAGTTTGGCACCCCCAAGGTCGCCAGGATCTTCGATGCGGAGACCCCGTACCAACGCCGGCAAGATCTTCTCGAAGTGGGAACCACAAGACCTTCACGGAAACCGAACCCATCGGCACGTCATGATCTTCCTCGGAACCTCCAAGTTCTCCATCCCGGCACCCGAAGACGCAGTACCCCAAGATCGCCTCCCCCGATTCGAAGCCAATGCCCCGAGGACGCCAAGACCCGAGAGCGCCGACATGGATCCGGTGACGCCAACACGCCAAGATCACCGACACGGGACGGCAAGTCCGACCCGACCCGTGAACCCGACAAGACCTTCGCGACGACAAGAACGGCTTCGACCCGGAAGAATCCGACGCGCCCCGACACCGAACCAAGTCCGGCTTCCCGGAGCGTCAAGACCTACCTCCGCTATCCGAGAACGTATCCGTCGAACCCTGAACCCCAGATCCGGACCTCGAGACCGACCCCGAACCCCGGAACACCAAGACCGTCGAGACCCTAATGTGTGAACCCCTTCCCGAAACCCTATTTTATAACATAATAACAACTTGTTGCATATTGAATTGTCATACTCGCATGCATATCTGTGGTTTGGGGGCCTTATGCCGATTCACCTAATAATTAAATATGGGGCCCATATGCGGGCAAATCTAGTCTCATATTGGCCTCACTTAAACTTGTGTAGCGAACCGGTGCCAACTTTTGTCTTGCTAATGCAACATTTAAATTGCGGGGTAACTAAATAACATGAACCACCTAATTAATTGTCGGGACCCCGGTTCCGCTTAATATGACCTAATTGCATTGCACCTTTGCCATGTCATGCATCATACATGCATCATGCCGATCTTCTGCCGTAGTATTAAATATTGCATCCGGTGTTTCTTCTAGTGTTTTGCTTCTTCGCGGATAAGGCCGTTGAGTTGATGTGAGCTTCGCCCCGATCTTCGGATGATCCTTCGACAATGTTTTCAGGCGAGCATCTCCCCCTTTCTACCTATCTTACTTTTATAGTCTTTATTTTCCCTCCTGTTGATCTATTGCTACCTGAGTTGCGTTGCTCTAGTTTTCGTACCCGAGATATCCCTTGCCGCCTTATATTGCCTTGGACACCTCCTATTACCTGTTGTTTGGTAGAGAGTTGGACTTGCGCGTCGTAGTCGCTTGCTCAAGTGCTGTTGCGTGTCGTCAAGTGCCACAGTTGTCGGAGTAATGCCGCATGTTGATGTTGTAGATGATCATGGTTTTACTTATCGCACACTTTAATTCCTGTTTAACAACTAAAATTGAAGTAAGCAGAGGCATCGGTGGGTGATAGATAATATTTGGTTTCCGAACGCCCACTTGTGTCCCGTAGGACCCCGAGTACTTGATACCTGTTCCTTGATTTATCGCGCTATCCACATCCGGGAGGTATATGGGACCCCCCTTAGCCAGAGCTTGATTTAGTCTTATTTCTTGGGGCCACAACTAGTTTGAGGTTTTATTTACTATCCTGTACCTATGCCATGCTTTACTGCTTTATTTACGATTGTGTGAGGAGCACGCTGTACTGTTTTGGAAGCGGAGTGTTTTCGCGGTATCGACAGTCCCCATTTGGGGATCTGCTGTCGTTTACAGCCACTGACGCAAACCTTGAGTCCATCTTGGAGCTTGCTTACTTCGTTGCGGGTGTACTCCAAGGGGTGGCCCCCTGAAATATTTCTGAATCCTATGATTGCTTTGTCGTGAAAGCCTCGTTGGGTTTTGATTTGGTTTTTCCGAGGTTGATCGAGTGTCTGTTGCTATTGGTGCACCCCGGCCGGGTAAAACTTTCTGAAAGCCGTGTCCGCGGTTATGGACGACTTGGAGCACAGTATCTCGACCATAGACAAGCATAACTAAAGTTCATTGCTCTAAACTTGACTTTATAATGACTAGTAATCAGCTTCACTATAATGGAATGGCTAATAATACTGCCCACCATTGCTTGTTGAAGTGTCGCTTGCGACCATTGTATCTGACTAGTAAGTATTGCAACTACAACGGAATGGCTAAGTAAAAGTACCAACAACTGCTGGGTTTTGGGTTATCTCATGCTACCTATATCTGACTAGTAAGTGTTGCCACTATAACGGAATGGTTAACTAAAAGTGCCCACTGCTTATTTTATCAGGACGATTATCTAAACCTGACTAGTAAAGTGCCGCAACTATAACTGAATAAGTAAAACTGCCAACTGTGTGAGTTCCTCGGTTGACTTCCTCGTTGGTCTCGAGGGGGAAACGCCAGGATGGGTTTGTTTGTTGATAGTATCAGGTTGGTTCCAGATAGGTCCTTCTTAACCCCCTCTGTTTTGCCGTCAGTTGTATCGAGTCTCTATAGGTTGTTTAGTGCATGCTGCCGCTGCCGCTCAGTCCACCATACCTATGTAGGCGAGGACCGCCGAATTCTAGTCTCGCCGTGTACTGGCCTCAGTACTGACGCTCCTCTTTTTCCTTTGCCCTTTGTCGGCACCCCTTTTGTTTAAGCAGGTTTTGAGATCGACGCCGTTAGCAGGGTTACCCTTCCGGCTTGGCCTGGGCAGGGTTATGGACGCCATTGGTTATTCTTCAGGGCTCTTAGCCCCATTTGCATCTTGTCCGTAGACGGACGCTCTATCATTTTCAAGGTGATTTGGATCTTGTATATTATATCTGTATTCTTGGCTCTTTGAGTCGCTGTTGTATATATCTGTTCTGTGGGTCCCATCGAGGACTGTTGTGTAATGTTATTACTTCGTTTTCCACCCGCACGAAAGTGCCTGGTGGGCACCTTTGAATCGTTTCTATGCGGGTTTGGCGGGATTCGCTAAAACTTGCATAGGTCCGATTCTGAGGGTGTTACACACACTGGATTTGCTGCAATGGAAGGCAGAGAATGGTGTGACTGACAACGCATTTTCAAAGTTGCTGGTAAAAATGAAGAATCTTCTTCCAAGAAATAATGAGTTGCCTGACAGTACATACCAAGCAAAGAAGGTTGTCTGCCCTCTAGGATTAGACGTGCAGAAGATACATGCCTGCATTAATGACTGCATCCTCTACCGCGGTGAGAAGTACGAGAATTTGGATGCATGCCCGGTATGCACTGCACTGCGGTATAAGATCAGACGAGACGATCCTGGCGATGTTGAGGGCGAGGCCCCTAGGAAGAAGGTTCCCGCCAAGGTTATGTGGTATGCTCCTATAATACCACAGTTAAAACGTCTCTTCAGAAATAAAGAGCATGCCAAGTTGTTGCGATGGCACATGGAAGACCGTAAGAAAGACGCGATGTTGAGACACCCCGCTGATGGGTCACAGTGGAGAAAAGTTGAGCGAGAGTACCCGGACTTCGCACGTGACGCAAGGAACTTAAGGTTTGGTCTAACTACAGACGGCATGAATCCTTTTGGTGAGCAGAGCTGCAGTCACAGCACCTGGCCTGTGACCCTATGTATCTATAACCTTCCTCCTTGGTTGTGTATGAAGAGGAAGTTCATTATGATGCCAGTGCTCATCCAAGGCCCGAGGCAACCCGGCAACGATATTGATGTGTACCTAAGGCCATTAGTTGAAGAACTTTTACAGCTGTGGGCCCAACCAGGTGTACGTATGTGGGATGAGCACAAAGGGGAGCCATTTGACCTACGAGCATTGCTTTTCGTAACCATCAATGATTGGCCTGCTCTTAGTAACATTTCAGGGCAGACAAACAAGGGATACAATGCATGCACACACTGTTTAGATGATACTGAAAGTGTATATTTGGATAAATGTAAGAAGGTTGTGTACCTAGGGTATCGCCGATTTCTTCCGAACCTGCATCCAGTAAGAAAGAAAGGCAAGCATTTCAAACGTCTGGCAGAACCCCGGAGGAAGCCTGTCCTCCGTACCGGTGAGGAGGTATTTGGTATGGTCAAGTACCTAGAAGTAATCTTTGGAAAAGGTCCTGGCAGTCTATATGTTCCGAATGACGATGCCGGACACGCGCCCATGTGGAAGAAGCAATCTATATTTTGGGACCTACCCTATTGGAAAGTCTTAGAGGTCCGCTCTTCAATCGACGTGATGCACGTGACGAAGAATGTTTGCGTGAACCTGCTAGGCTTTCTAGGAGTGTATGGGAAGACAAAAGATACACCGGAAGCACGACAGGACCAGCAACGTCTAAAGGCCCCTGAAGAGCCTATGCATCCTGAGAACGAGAAGGGTAAACGATGCCACTTAACTCCTGCCAGCTACGCTCTTACCAAAGCAGAGAAGGAAATCTTTTTTGAATGTCTGAGCAGTATCAAGGTCCCGTAAAAAACCACTACTAGAAAATCGCGTTGTTTTTGTGCATTGCATCGTCATCATCATGCATTGTTTGTCTAAAACTATTTTCGAAACGCCTAGTTTTGTTTTCTAAATAACCCCCTTCCTTATCTCAAATTAAAACATCGGTCTGGTCAGATCTTTTATTTGTCCAAAAAGTATTTCCAAAATGTTTTACAAATAAAATTAAAGCATTAAAAATCTTTTGTCCGGAGAGGCAGTCCGACCGTTCAGGCCAGAGGCCCAATCGGTCCAGACTACCTACAAACGGTCCACCCAAACTCTAAATCCTTTTCCTACCCGAAACTATCCTACCCACCTATCCCAGCTTGCCATCTCACCCTCTCCCCCAATCCCTACCCACCTTGCCACCTCACCAATCCTCTTCTTTTCCCTCCACTCATTCTCTCACCCCAGTCCCACCTACCCCCTCTCCCTCTCCCTCACCGACACCCGGGCCCCACCCGCAGCCCCACTTCCCCCTGGCCCCACTTGCCAGCCTCACCCACTCCCCAACCCTCTCTCTCTACCCCCGGTCCCACCTGCCCAGCCGGACCCCTCCCTCTCTCCCCCCGTGGCTCGACCCACCCCTGGTCAACCCACCCCGGCCCCGCCTGGACCCGCTACCCGGTCCCACCGGCCCCACCACCACCTCTCTCCTCCCCCCACCCTCTCCTTCCCCGACGCGCCCCACCTCCTCTCCCCGGCGCTCCTCCCGCGTGCTCCTCGCCGGCCTCCCCCTTCGCCGCGTCCTCCCCCCCTCTGCCCCGCGTCTCCCTCCTCCTCGGCCCACCGACGGCCACCGCCACCAGCCGCGGCCGCCTCGCCCTCCTTCATCCCCAGCCAGCCGCCTCCCGCGCCTACCTCCCTCCTCCCGTGCGCCGCCGACGCGCTCGCCCATCTCCTCCGGCGCGCGTCCGCCGCCTCTCCTCCTCTCCGGCCCCTCGCCCCTCCCGACTCTGAGCTCCGCGCCCCGCCTCCCCCAGAGCGCCGCCGCCCGCCTCCGGTCGGCCTCTCCCGCGCTGGCCTCCTCCGGCCACCACCTCCCCACCGACGCCTCCCTCACCCGAGCCCCACCCCGCTCGCGACCACCCCAGCGTCCCCCGCATCCGGCGCCGCCCGCCCGACGCCGCGCTCGCCCGCAACCCCCGCGAGCAGAACAACCTCTGGCCGCCCCCCCCCCCTCGTCGTGCTTCGCCCCCTCCGCCGTCCCTGGCGCTCCCCCTGCAGCCCGCGTCCGCCAGCGACCTCGCCGCCGGCCACCTCCCCTTCCTGCAAGCCCCGGCCCGCGTCCGTCGCCCCGCCACCTCTCCTTCCTCCCCCGCATCCCCGCCGGCGAGCCGACCTCGGGGCCGAGCCCTCCTCTTCTCTGTCCGGCAGGCCCGCGAAGACCGAGCCCTGGGCCCGCGAGGCTCTGCCCGCTTCTCCGTCACCGTCCGCGTGCCTCCCCGTGGTCGCCCCTTTTCCGTCCGGCTCGCCCGGCAACCGACGCCAAGTCCTTCGATCTAGAGACCCTATTCTCGGATGCCAAGTTCGTCACCAGGATCTCCCGAAGTCTGAGTGTCTGGGAGATGGCGCGACTGGTGGTTTCCAAGCCCGCCTCGATAGCAAGACGAACCGAAAAACGGCGAAGACGACCCGAAGGCCCCGTACCCAAAGGCCTTCGACAAGAAACGCCAAGATCTCCTTCCAGGAGGATGCCAAGTTCGCCTACATGAAGATCAAGACCGATCCCGGCGGAACTGAACCGGACCCCGTCGAATTCCCCAAGATCGTCTCTCGGACGCCAAGTGCTTCGGCCCAGAAAAAACAGAACAACCCGACCAAGATCCGAAGACCGAACCCGACCCGCCAAGTTCTTCAATCGGATCCGAGGACACCGAGACCCCGGTGCGACAAGTACTTCTTTCCGGACGCCAAGGTCGCCGATGCGATACGACAAGTACTTCGTCCCGAACGCCATGACCGTCGACATGACCCGAAGACCACGGATGCGCCAAGATCTACCTTAGTTGTCCGAGAACGATCCCGTCGAACCCTGAACCCTGAGACCGACCCCGAACCCCCGGACCAAGATCGTCGAACCCTAATGTGTGACCCTTATTCGAGAACCCTATTTTATAAATGGTCAACTATATAAATTGTTGCATATTTAATTGTTCATCTCGCATGCATCTTGTGTGGTTTGGGGGCCTTATGCCGATTCACCTCATAATTAAATATGGGGCCCATATGCGGGCAAATCTAGTCTCATATTGGCCTCATTTAAATCTGTGCATCGAATCGGTATTATATTTTGCCATGTTAATCCAACATTTAAATTGCGGGGCTTCTAAACAACATAAGTCACCTAATTAAATTGTCGGGACCCCCGGTTCCGCTTAATATTGACCTAATTGCATCGCACCTTTGCCATGCCATACATCATGCATGCATCATGCCGAACTTTTGACGTAGTATTAAATATTGCATCCGGTGTTTATTCTAGTGTTTTGGTTCTTCGCGGATAAGGCCGTTGAGTTGATGCGAGTACCGATCCGATCTTCGGATAAAGCTTCGGCAATGTTTTTCAGGCGAGCATCTCCCCCTTTCTACCTATCTTACTTTTATAGTATTTATTCCCTCCTGTTGATCTATTGCTATCTGTGTTGCGATGCTCTAGTTTTCGTACCCGTGATATCCCTTGCAGCCTTATATTGCCTTGGACACATCCTATTACCTGTTGTTTGGTAGATAGCTGGACTTGCGCGCCGTAGTCGCTTGCTCAAGTGCTGTTGCGTGTCGTCCGGTACCACAGTTGTTGGAGTGTTGCCGCATGTTTGATGTTGGAGATGATCATGGCTTTCATTATCGTTTACTTTAATTATTGTTTAACAACTAAAATTGAAGTAGGTAAGCAGAGGCACAGGTGGGCAATAGATGTCATTTGGTTGTTAACCGTCCACTTGTGTCCCGTAGGACCCCGAGTACTTGATACCTGTTCCTTGAATTTTCGCGCTATCCACATCCGGGAGGATTATGGGACCCCCCTGAGCCAGAGCTTGATTCATTCTTATTTCTTGGGGCCACAAA
Organism: Avena sativa; assembly: GCA_916181665.1. Classification (NCBI taxonomy): domain Eukaryota; kingdom Viridiplantae; phylum Streptophyta; class Magnoliopsida; order Poales; family Poaceae; genus Avena; species Avena sativa. The sequence continues at coordinate 183,268,372 of OV702281.1, forward strand.
CTAGTTTGAGGTTTTATTTACTATCCTGTACCTATGCCTTGCTTTACTGCTTTATTTACGATTGTGCGAGGAGCACACTGTACTGTTTAGGTAAGCGGAATGTTTTCGCGGTATCGACAAGCCCAGTTTTGGGTTCCCAGTCGTTTACAGCCATTGTTGCAAACCTTGAGTCCGTCTCGGAATCAGCTAGCTTCGTTGCGGGTCTACTCAATGGGGTGGCCCCCTGAAATAATTCTGAATCCTGTGATTGCTTTGTCGTGAAGGCCTCGTTGGGTTTTGATTTGGTTTTTCCGAGGTTGATCGAGTGTGTGTTGCTATTTGTGCACCCCGGCCGGGTAAAACTTTCTGAAAGCCGTGTCCGCGGTCATGTACGACTTGGAGCACAGTATCTCGATCATAGACAACTATAACTAAAGTAGTGCTATAAATTTGTCTTTATAATGACTAGTAATCAGCTTCACTATAATGGAATGGCTACATAAAACTGCCCACAATTTCTTGTTTGGGTTGTCGCTTGCGACCATTGTATCTGACTAGTAAGTATTACAACTACAACGGAATGGCTAAATAAAAGTACCAACAATTGCTGGGTTTTTGGGTTATCTCATGCTATTTGTTTCTGATTAGTAAGTGTTGCAACTATAACGGAATGGTTAACTAAAATTGCCCACTGCTTATTTTATCAGGATGACTATCTATATTTGACTAGTAACTGCTGCAACGATAACTGAATAAATAAAACTGCCAACTGTGTGCGTTTCTCGGTTGACTTCCTCGTTTGGTCTCGAGGGGGAAACATCATCACGGGTTTGTTTGATGGTAGTATCAGGATGGTTCCGAATAGGTCTTTCTTACCCCTCTCTGATAGCCGCCAGTTGTATCGAGTCTCTATAGGTTGTTTAGCGCAAGCTGCCGCTTCAGTCCACCATACCTATGTAGGCGAGGACCGCCGAATTCTAGTCTCGCCGTGTACTGGCCTCAGTACTGACGCTCCTCTTTTTCCTTTGCCCTTTGTCGACACCCCCTTTTGTTTAAGCAGGTTTTGAGATCGACGTCGTTAGCAAGGTTACCCTTCCGGCTTGGCCTGGGCAGGGTTATGGACGCCATTGGTTATTCTTCAGGGCTCTTAGCCCCATTTGCATCTTGTCCGTAGTCGGACGCTGTATCGTTTTACAGGTGATTTGGATCTTTGTACTGTATATCTGTATTCTTGACTCTTTGAGTCGCTGTTGTATATATATCTGTTCTGTGGGTCCCATCGAGGACTGTTGTGTAATGATATTACTTCGTTTTCCACCCGCACGAAAGTGCCTGGTGGGCACCTTTGAATCGTTTCTATGCGGGTTTGGCGGGAAGCGCTAAAACTTGCATAGGGTCGATTCTGAGGGTGTTACAGAGTGGTATCAGAGCTCAGCAGTTGCGATACCCCACAAGTCCAGCCTGTAGGATAACCTAGCTAACGGCCGAAGTAGAGTGTCAAAACTATTTTTCAAAATCGGTTGGATAGTTCTGATTAGGTCTGATTTTATTCCTTACCCCTCTGCTAATCTCCTCTCACCTCTGCGTGTTTTGATCTGCTTTCTTATCTTTTCTTCAAGTCCAGGAATTTCTCGTGGTTGGGTTCCGTCGTACCTTCAGTGTTTCGCTTCCTCCTTTGGTAACGGTGTGGCTACATCTGGTCTTCATGCTATCCGAGGGACCCTTCGTCTGATGGACTTCCCTTTGTTCCTTCTCGTGCTTTCCGGTGTTTTCCGACGCGACGACATCCTCTACGCCAGATCCGGTGCAGAGTCTGCATCACTCCTTTGTTTCTGAACCTCGAGTGTCGAGATCTTCAGTCTAATTCCGAGAGTTGGTTGCATAATTCGCCTATTCGTGTGCCGAGTAATGGTTTGGGTGCGCGATGGACTGATCACCATCCGACTACTCTTATCATTCGCTCTTGTACATCGAATCAGTGGATCCAGCAGTTTTACTCCGTCCACGGAAGTTAGGGGTGGCTTTATTTGTGGATACCTCTACCTTCGACCTTTTGTTCCCGGAGTGTCCTCTCGACGATCACGGACAACGACCTCTTGTTAGTGGTGTCGCGAGGATCTATACGAAGCGAGAAGATTCAGGACGCCGCCTTATTCCCGGTACCATGAGGCGGATCTCGAGGGCGAGATCCATTGTTAGTGGTGTCGAATTGTGGCATCCCACAAAAAACCACTACTAGAAAATCGCGTTGTTTTTGTGCATTGCATCGTCATCATCATGCATTGTTTGTCTGAAACTATTTTCGAAACGCCTAGTTTTGTTTTCTAAATAACCCCCGTCCTTATCTCAAATTAAAACATCGGTCTGGTCAGATCTTTTATTTGTCCAAAAAGTATTTCCAAAATGTTTTACAAATAAAATTAAAGCATTAAAAATCTTTTGTCCGGAGAGGCAGTCCGACCGGTCAGGCCAGAGGCCCAATCGGTCCAGACTACCTACAAACGGTCCACCCAAACTCTAAATCCTTTTCCTACCCGAAACTATCCTACCCACCTATCCCAGCTTGCCATCTCACCCTCTCCCCCAATCCCTACCCACCTTGACACCTCACCAATCCTCTTCTTTTCCCTCCACTCCTTCTCTCACCCCAGTCCCACCTACCCCCTCTCCCTCTCCCTCACCGACACCCGGGCCCCACCCTTAGCCCCACTTCCCCCTGGCCCCACTTGCCAGCCTCACCCACTCCCCAACCCTCTCTCTCTACCCCCGGTCCCACCTTCCCAGCCGGACCCCTCCCTCTCTCCCCCCGTGGCTCGACCCACCCCTGGTCAACCCACCCCGGCCCCGCCTGGACCCGCTACCCGGTCCCACCGGCCCCACCACCATCTCTCTCCTCCCCCACCCTCTCCTTCCCCGACGCGCCCCACCTCCTCTCCCCGGCGCTCATCCCGCGTGCTCCTCGCCGGCCTGCCCCTTCGCCGCGTCCTCCTCCCCTCTGCCCCGCGTCTCCCTCCTCCTCCGCCCACCGACGGCCACCGCCACCAGCCGCGGCCGCCTCGCCCTCCTTCATCCCCAGCCAGCCGCCTCCCGCGCCTACCTCCCTCCTCCCGTGCGCCGCCGACGCGCTCGCCCCTCTCTTCCGGCACGCATCCGCCGCCTCTCCTCCTCTCCGGCCCCTCGCCCCTCCCGGCTCCGAGCTCCGCGCCCCGCCTCCCCCGGAGCGCCGCCGCCCGCCTCCGGTCGGCCTCGCCCGCGCCGGCCTCCTCCGGCCACCAACTCCCCACCGACGCCTCCCTCACCCGAGCCCCACCCCGCTCGCGACCACCCCAGCCTTCCCCGCATCCGGCGCCGCCCGCCCGATGCCGCGCTCGCCCGCAACCCCCGCGAGCAGAACAACCTCCGGCCGCCCCCCCTCGTTGTGCTTCGCCCCCTCCGCCGTCCCTGGCGCTCCCCCTGCAGCCCGCGTCCGCCAGTGACCTCGCCGCCGGCCGCCTCCCCTTCCTGCAAGCCCCGGCCCGCGTCCGTCGCCCCGCCACCTCGCCTTCCTCCCCCGCATCCCCGCCGGCGAGCCGACCTCGGGGCCGAGCCCTCCTCTGCTCTGTCCGGCAGGCCCGCGAAGACCGAGCCCTGGGCCCGCGAGGCTCTGCCCGCTTCTCCGTCACCGTCCGCGTGCCTCCCCGTGGTCACCCCTTTTCCGTCCGGCTCGCCCGGCAACCGACGCCAAGTCCTTCGATCTGGAGACCCTATTCTCGGATGCCAAGTTCGTCACCAAGATCTCCCGAAGTCTGAGTGTCTCGGAGATGGCACGACTGATGGTTTCCAAGCCCGCCTCGATAGCAAGACGAACCGAAAAATGGCGAAGACGACCCGAAGGCCCCGTACCCAAAGGCCTTCGACAAGAAACGCCAAGATCTCCTTCCAGGAGGATGCCAAGTTCGCCTACATGAAGATCAAGACCGATCCCGGCGGAACTGAACCGGACCCCGTCGAATTCCCCAAGATCGTCTCTCGGACGCCAAGTGCTTCGGCCCAGAAAAAACCGACGACCCGACCAAGATCCGAAGACCGAACCCGACCCGCCAAGTTCTTCAATCGGATCCGAGGACACCGAGACCCCGGTGCGACAAGTACTTCTTTCCGGACGCCAAGGTCGCCGATGCGATACGACAAGTACTTCGTCCCAAACGCCATGACCGTCGACATGACCCGAAGACCACGGATGCGCCAAGATCTACCTCAGTTGTCCGAGAACGATCCCGTCGAACCCTGAACCCTGAGACCGACCCCGAACCCCCGGACCAAGATCATCGAACCCTAATGTGTGACCCTTATCCGAGAACCCTATTTTATAAATGGTCAACTATATAAATTGTTGCATATTTAATTGTTCATCTCGCATGCATCTTGTGTGGTTTGGGGGCCTTATGCCGATTCACCTCATAATTAAATATGGGGCCCATATGCGGGCAAATCTAGTCTCATATTGGCCTCATTTAAATCTGTGCATCGAATCAGTATTATATTTTGCCATGTTAATCCAACATTTAAATTGCGGGGCTTCTAAACAACATAAGTCACCTAATTAAATTGCCGGGACCCCCGGTTCCGCTTAATATTGACCTAATTGCATCGCACCTTTGCCATGCCATACATCATGCATGCATCATGCCGAACTTTTGCCGTAGTATTAAATATTGCATCCGGTGTTTATTCTAGTGTTTTGGTTCTTCGCGGATAAGGCCGTTGAGTTGATGCGAGTACCGATCAGATCTTCGGATAAAGCTTCGGCAATGTTTTTGAGGCGAGCATCTCCCCCTTTCTACCTATCTTACTTTTATAGTATTTATTCCCTCATGTTGATCTATTGCTATCTATGTTGCGATGCTCTAGTTTTCGTACCCGTGATATCCCTTGCAGCCTTATATTGCCTTGGACACATCCTATTACCTGTTGTTTGGTAGATAGCTGGACTTGCGCGCCGTAGTCGCTTGCTCAAGTGCTGTTGCGTGTCGTCCGGTACCACAGTTGTTGGAGTGTTGCCGCATGTTTGATGTTGGAGATGATCATGGCTTTCATTATCGTTTACTTTAATTATTGTTTAACAACTAAAATTGAAGTAGGTAAGCAGAGGCACAGGTGGGCAATAGATGTTATTTGGTTGTTAACCGTCCACTTGTGTCCCGTAGGACCCCGAGTACTTGATACCTGTTCCTTGAATTTTAGCTCTATCCACATCCGGGAGGATTATGGGACCCCCCTGAGCCAGAGCTTGATTCATTCTTATTTCTTGGGGCCACAAACTAGTTTGAGGTTTTATTTACTATCCTGTACCTATGCCATGCTTTACTGCTTTATTTACGATTGTGCGAGGAGCACACTGTACTGTTTAGGTAAGCGGAATGTTTTCGCGGTATCGACAAGCCCAGTTTTGGGTTCCCAGTCGTTTACAGCCATTGTTGCAAACCTTGAGTCCTTCTCGGAGTCAGCTAGCTTCGTTGCGGGTCTACTCAATGGGGTGGCCCCCTGAAATAATTCTGAATCCTGTGATTGCTTTGTCGTGAAGGCCTCGTTGGGTTTTGATTTGGTTTTTCCGAGGTTGATCGAGTGTGTGTTGCTATTTGTGCACCCCGGCCGGGTAAAACTTTCTGAAAGCCGTGTCCGCGGTCATGTACGACTTGGAGCACAGTATCTCGATCATAGACAACTATAACTAAAGTAGTGCTATAAATTTGACTTTATAATGACTAGTAATCAGCTTCACTATAATGGAATGGCTACATAAAACTGCCCACAATTGCTTGTTTGGGTTGTCGCTTGCGACCATTGTATCTGACTAGTAAGTATTACAACTACAACGGAATGGCTAAATAAAAGTACCAACAATTGCTGGGTTTTTGGGTTATCTCATGCTATTTGTTTCTGATTAGTAAGTGTTGCAACTATAACGGAATGGTTAACTAAAATTGCCCACTGCTTATTTTATCAGGATGACTATCTATATTTGACTAGTAACTGCTGCAACGATAACTGAATAAATAAAACTGCCAACTGTGTGCGTTTCTCGGTTGACTTCCTCGTTTGGTCTCGAGGGGGAAACATCAGGACGGGTTTGTTTGATGGTAGTATCAGGATGGTTCCGAATAGGTCTTTCTTACCCCTCTCTGATAGCCGCCAGTTGTATCGAGTCTCTATAGGTTGTTTAGCGCAAGCTGCCGCTTCAGTCCACCATACCTATGTAGGCGAGGACCGCCGAATTCTAGTCTCGCCGTGTACTGGCCTCAGTACTGACGCTCCTCTTTTTCCTTTGCCCTTTGTCGGCACCCCCTTTTGTTTAAGCAGGTTTTGAGATCGACGTCGTTAGCAAGGTTACCCTTCCGGCTTGGCCTGGGCAGGGTTATGGACGCCATTGGTTATTCTTCAGGGCTCTTAGCGCCATTTGCATCTTGTCCGTAGTCGGACGCTGTATCGTTTTACAGGTGATTTGGATCTTTGTACTGTATATCTGTATTCTTGACTCTTTGAGTCGCTGTTGTATATATATCTGTTCTGTGGGTCCCATCGAGGACTGTTGTGTAATGATATTACTTCGTTTTCCACCCGCACGAAAGTGTCTGGTGGGCACCTTTGAATCGTTTCTATGCGGGTTTGGCGGGAAGCGCTAAAACTTGCATAGGGTCGATTCTGAGGGTGTTACAGAGTGGTATTAGAGCTCAGCAGTTGCGATACCCCACAAGTCCAGCCTGTAGGATAACCTAGCTAACGGCCGAAGTAGAGTGTCAAAACTATTTTTCAAAATCGGTTGGATAGTTCTGATTAGGTCTGATTTTATTCCTTACCCCTCTGCTAATCTCCTCTCACCTCTGCGTGTTTTGATCTGCTTTCTTATCTTTTCTTCAAGTCCAGGAATTTCTCGTGGTTGGGTTCCGTCGTACCTTCAGTGTTTCGCTTCCTCCTTTGGTAACGGTGTGGCTACATCTGGTCTTCATGCTATCCGAGGGACCCTTCGTCTGATGGACTTCCCTTTGTTCCTTCTCGTGCTTTCCGGTGTTTTCCGACGCGACGACATCCTCTACGCCAGATCCGGTGCAGAGTCTGCATCACTCCTTTGTTTCTGAACCTCGAGTGTCGAGATCTTCAGTCTAATTCCGAGAGTTGGTTGCATAATTCGCCTATTCGTGTGCCGAGTAATGGTTTGGGTGCGCAATGGACTGATCACCATCCGACTACTCTTATCATTCGCTCTTGTACATCGAATCAGTGGATCCAGCAGTTTTACTCCGTCCACGGAAGTTAGGGGTGGCTTTATTTGTGGATACCTCTAGCTTCGACCTTTTGTTCCCGGAGTGTCCTCTCGACGATCACGGACAACGACCTCTTGTTAGTGGTGTCGCGAGGATCTATACGAAGCGAGAAGATTCAGGACGCCGCCTTCTTCCCGGTACCATGAGGCGGATCTCGAGGGCGAGATCCATTGTTAGTGGTGTCGAATTGTGGCATCCCACAAAAAACCACTACTAGAAAATCGCGTTGTTTTTGTGCATTGCATCGTCATCATCATGCATTGTTTGTCTGAAACTATTTTCGAAACGCCTAGTTTTGTTTTCTAAATAACCCCCGTCCTTATCTCAAATTAAAACATCGGTCTGGTCAGATCTTTTATTTGTCCAAAAAGTATTTCCAAAATGTTTTACAAATAAAATTAAAGCATTAAAAATCTTTTGTCTGGAGAGGCAGTCCGACCGGTCAGGCCAGAGGCCCAATCGGTCCAGACTACCTACAAACGGTCCACCCAAACTCTAAATCCTTTTCCTACCCGAAACTATCCTACCCACCTATCCCAGCTTGCCATCTCACCCTCTCCCCCAATCCCTACCCACCTTGACACCTCACCAATCCTCTTCTTTTCCCTCCACTCCTTCTCTCACCCCAGTCCCACCTACCCCCTCTCCCTCTCCCTCACCGACACCCGGGCCCCACCCTCAGCCCCACTTCCCCCTGGCCCCACTTGCCAGCCTCACCCACTCCCCAACCCTCTCTCTCTCTATCCCCGGTCCCACCTGCCCAGCCGGACCCCTCCCTCTCTCCCGCCGTGGCTCGACCCACCCCTGGTCAACCCACCCCGGCCCCGCCTGGACCCGCTACCCGGTCCCACCGGCCCCACCACCACATCTCTCCTCCCCCCACCCTCTCCTTCCCCGACGCGCCCTACCTCCTCTCCCCGGCGCTCCTCCCGCGTGCTCCTCGCCGGCCTGCCCCTTCGCCGCGTCCTCCTCCCCTCTGCCCCGCGTCTCCCTCCTCCTCGGCCCACCGACGGCCATCGCCACCAGCCGCGGCCGCCTCGCCCTCCTTCATCCCCAGCCAGCCGCCTCCCGCGCCTACCTCCCTCCTCCCGTGCGCCGCCGACGCGCTCGCCCCTCTCCTCCGGCGCGCGTCCGCCGCCTCTCCTCCTCTCCGGCCCCTCGCCCCTCCCGGCTCCGAGCTCCGCGCCCTGCCTCCCCCGGAGCGCCGCCGCCCGCCTCTGGTCGGCCTCGCCCGCGCCGGCCTCCCCTGGCCACCAACTCCCCACCGACGCCTCCCTCACCCGAGCCCCACCCCGCTCGCGACCACCCCAGCCTCCCCCGCATCCGGCGCCGCCCGCCCGATGCCGCGCTCGCCCGCAACCCCCGCGAGCAGAACAACCTCCGGCCGCCCCCCCCCCTCGTCGTGCTTCGCCCCCTCCGCCGTCCCTGGCGCTCCCCCTGCAGCCCGCGTCCGCCAGCGACCTCGCCGCCGGCCGCCTCCCCTTCCTGCAAGCCCCGGCCCGCGTCCGTCGCCCCGCCACCTCGCCTTCCTCCCCCGCATCCCCGCCGGCGAGCCGACCTCGGGGCCGAGCCCTCCTCTGCTCTGTCCGGCAGGCCCGCGAAGACCGAGCCCTGGGCCCGCGAGGCTCTGCCCGCTTCTCCGTCACCGTCCGCGTGCCTCCCCGTGGTCACCCCTTTTCCGTCCGGCTCGCCCGGCAACCGACGCCAAGTCCTTCGATCTGGAGACCCTATTCTCGGATGCCAAGTTCGTCACCAAGATCTCCCGAAGTCTGAGTGTCTCGGAGATGGCGCGACTGATGGTTTCCAAGCCCGCCTCGATAGCAAGACGAACCGAAAAATGGCGAAGACGACCCGAAGGCCCCGTACCCAAAGGCCTTCGACAAGAAACGCCAAGATCTCCTTCCAGGAGGATGCCAAGTTCGCCTACATGAAGATCAAGACTGATCCCGGCGGAACTGAACCGGACCCCGTCGAATTCCCCAAGATCGTCTCTCGGACGCCAAGTGCTTCGGCCCAGAAAAAACCGACGACCCGACCAAGATCCGAAGACCGAACCCGACCCGCCAAGTTCTTCAATCGGATCCGAGGACACCGAGACCCCGGTGCGACAAGTACTTCTTTCCGGACGCCAAGGTCGCCGATGCGATACGACAAGTACTTCGTCCCGAACGCCATGACCGTCGACATGACCCGAAGACCACGGATGCGCCAAGATCTACCTCAGTTGTCCGAGAACGATCCCGTCGAACCCTGAACCCTGAGACCGACCCCGAACCCCCGGACCAAGATCATCGAACCCTAATGTGTGACCCTTATCCGAGAACCCTATTTTATAAATGGTCAACTATATAAATTGTTGCATATTTAATTGTTCATCTCGCATGCATCTTGTGTGGTTTGGGGGCCTTATGCCGATTCACCTCATAATTAAATATGGGGCCCATATGCGGGCAAATCTAGTCTCATATTGGCCTCATTTAAATCTGTGCATCGAATCGGTATTATATTTTGCCATGTTAATCCAACATTTAAATTGCGGGGCTTCTAAACAACATAAGTCACCTAATTAAATTGCCGGGACCCCCGGTTCCGCTTAATATTGACCTAATTGCATCGCACCTTTGCCATGCCATACATCATGCATGCATCATGCCGAACTTTTGCCGTAGTATTAAATATTGCATCCGGTGTTTATTCTAGTGTTTTGGTTCTTCGCGGATAAGGCCGTTGAGTTGATGCGAGTACCGATCAGATCTTCGGATAAAGCTTCGGCAATGTTTTTGAGGCGAGCATCTCCCCCTTTCTACCTATCTTACTTTTATAGTATTTATTCCCTCATGTTGATCTATTGCTATCTATGTTGCGATGCTCTAGTTTTCGTACCCGTGATATCCCTTGCAGCCTTATATTGCCTTGGACACATCCTATTACCTTTTGTTTGGTAGATAGCTGGACTTGCGCGCCGTAGTCGCTTGCTCAAGTGCTGTTGCGTGTCGTCCGGTACCACAGTTGTTGGAGTGTTGCCGCATGTTTGATGTTGGAGATGATCATGGCTTTCATTATCGTTTACTTTAATTATTGTTTAACAACTAAAATTGAAGTAGGTAAGCAGAGGCACAGGTGGGCAATAGATGTTATTTGGTTGTTAACCGTCCACTTGTGTCCCGTAGGACCCCGAGTACTTGATACCTGTTCCTTGAATTTGAGCTCTATCCACATCCGGGAGGATTATGGGACCCCCCTGAGCCAGAGCTTGATTCATTCTTATTTCTTGGGGCCACAAACTAGTTTGAGGTTTTATTTATTATCCTGTACCTATGCCATGCTTTACTGCTTTATTTACGATTGTGCGAGGAGCACACTGTACTGTTTAGGTAAGCGGAATGTTTTCGCGGTATCGACAAGCCCAGTTTTGGGTTCCCAGTCGTTTACAGCCATTGTTGCAAACCTTGAGTCCGTCTCGGAGTCAGCTAGCTTCGTTGCGGGTCTACTCAATGGGGTGGCCCCCTGAAATAATTCTGAATCCTGTGATTGCTTTGTCGTGAAGGCCTCGTTGGGTTTTGATTTGGTTTTTCCGAGGTTGATCGAGTGTGTGTTGCTATTTGTGCACCCCGGTCGGGTAAAACTTTCTGAAAGCCGTGTCCGCGGTCATGGACGACTTGGAGCACAGTATCTCGATCATAGACAACTATAACTAAAGTAGTGCTATAAATTTGACTTTATAATGACTAGTAATCAGCTTCACTATAATGGAATGGCTACATAAAACTGCCCACAATTGCTTGTTTGGGTTGTCGCTTGCGACCATTGTATCTGACTAGTAAGTATTACAACTACAACGGAATGGCTAAATAAAAGTACCAACAATTGCTGGGTTTTTGGGTTATCTCATGCTATTTGTTTCTGATTAGTAAGTGTTGCAACTATAACGGAATGGTTAACTAAAATTGCCCACTACTTATTTTATCAGGATGACTATCTATATTTGACTAGTAACTGCTGCAACGATAACTGAATAAATAAAACTGCCAACTGTGTGCGTTCCTCGGTTGACTTCCTCGTTTGGTCTCGAGGGGGAAACATCAGGACGGGTTTGTTTGATGGTAGTATCAGGATGGTTCCGAATAGGTCTTTCTTACCCCTCTCTGATAGCCGCCAGTTGTATCGAGTCTCTATAGGTTGTTTAGCGCAAGCTGCCGCTTCAGTCCACCATACCTATGTAGGCGAGGACCGCCGAATTCTAGTCTCGCCGTGTACTGGCCTCAGTACTGACGCTCCTCTTTTTCCTTTGCCCTTTGTCGGCACCCCCTTTTGTTTAAGCAGGTTTTGAGATCGACGTCGTTAGCAAGGTTACCCTTCCGGCTTGGCCTGGGCAGGGTTATGGATGCCATTGGTTATTCTTCAGGGCTCTTAGCCCCATTTGCATCTTGTCCGTAGTCGGACGCTGTATCGTTTTACAGGTGATTTGGATCTTTGTACTGTATATCTGTATTCTTGACTCTTTGAGTCGCTGTTGTATATATATCTGTTCTGTGGGTCCCATCGAGGACTGTTGTGTAATGATATTACTTCGTTTTCCACCCGCACGAAAGTGCCTGGTGGGCACGTTTGAATCGTTTCTATGCGGGTTTGGTGGGAAGCGCTAAAACTTGCATAGGGTCGATTCTGAGGGTGTTACAGAGTGGTATCAGAGCTCAGCAGTTGCGATACCCCACAAGTCCAGCCTGTAGGATAACCTAGCTAACGGCCGAAGTAGAGTGTCAAAACTATTTTTCAAAATCGGTTGGATAGTTCTGATTAGGTCTGATTTTATTCCTTACCCCTCTGCTAATCTCCTCTCACCTCTGCGTGTTTTGATCTGCTTTCTTATCTTTTCTTCAAGTCCAGGAATTTCTCGTGGTTGGGTTCCGTCGTACCTTCAGTGTTTCGCTTCCTCCTTTGGTAACGGTGTGGCTACATCTGGTCTTCATGCTATCCGAGGGACCCTTCGTCTGATGGACTTCCCTTTGTTCCTTCTCGTGCTTTCCGGTGTTTTCCGACGCGACGACATCCTCTACGCCAGATCCGGTGCAGAGTCTGCATCACTCCTTTGTTTCTGAACCTCGAGTGTCGAGATCTTCAGTCTAATTCCGAGAGTTGGTTGCATAATTCGCCTATTCGTGTGCCGAGTAATGGTTTGGGTGCGCGATGGACTGATCACCATCTGACTACTCTTATCATTCGCTCTTGTACATCGAATCAGTGGATCCAGCAGTTTTACTCCGTCCACGGAAGTTAGGGGTGGCTTTATCTGTGGATACCTCTACCTTCGACCTTTTGTTCCCGGAGTGTCCTCTCGACGATCACGGACAACGACCTCTTGTTAGTGGTGTCGCGAGGATCTATACGAAGCGAGAAGATTCAGGACGCCGCCTTCTTCCCGGTACCATGAGGCGGATCTCGAGGGCGAGATCCATTGTTAGTGGTGTCGAATTGTGGCATCCCACAAAAAACCACTACTAGAAAATCGCGTTGTTTTTGTGCATTGCATCGTCATCATCATGCATTGTTTGTCTGAAACTATTTTCGAAACGCCTAGTTTTGTTTTCTAAATAACCCCCGTCCTTATCTCAAATTAAAACATCGGTCTGGTCAGATCTTTTATTTGTCCAAAAAGTATTTCCAAAATGTTTTACAAATAAAATTAAAGCATTAAAAATCTTTTGTCCGGAGAGGCAGTCCGACCGGTCAGGCCAGAGGCCCAATCGGTCCAGACTACCTACAAACGGTCCACCCAAACTCTAAATCCTTTTCCTACCCGAAACTATCCTACCCACCTATCCCAGCTTGCCATCTCACCCTCTCCCCCAATCCCTACCCACCTTGCCACCTCACCAATCCTCTTCTTTTCCCTCCACTCCTTCTCTCACCCCAGTCCCACCTACCCCCTCTCCCTCTCCCTCACCGACACACGTGCCCCACCCGCAGCCCCACTTCCCCCTGGCCCCACTTGCCAGCCTCAACCACTCCCCAACCCTCTCTCTCTCTCTACCCCCGGTCCCACCTGCCCAGCCGGACCCCTCCCTCTCTCCCCCCGTGGCTCGACCCACCCCTGGTCAACCCACCCCGGCCCCGCCTGGACCCGCTACCCGGTCCCATCGGCCCCACCACCACCTCTCTCCTCCCCCCACCCTCTCCTTCCCCGACGCGCCCCACCTCCTCTCCCTGGCGCTCCTCCCGCGTGCTCCTCGCCGGCCTCCCCCTTCGCCGCGTCCTCCCCCCCTCTGCCCCGCGTCTCCCTCCTCCTCGGCCCACCGACGGCCACCGCCACCAGCCGCGGCCGCCTCGCCCTCCTTCATCCCCAGCCAGCCGCCTCCCGCGCCTACCTCCCTCCTCCCGTGCGCCGCCGACGCGCTCGCTCCTCTCCTCCGGCGCGCGTCCGCCGCCTCTCCTCCTCTCCGGCCCCTCGCCCCTCCCGGCTCCGAGCTCCGCGCCCCGCCTCCCCCGGAGCGCCGCCGCCCGCCTCCGGTCGGCCTCGCCCGCGCCGGCCTCGCCCGCGCCGGCCTCCTCCGGCCACCACCTCCCCACCGACGCCTCCCTCACCCGAGCCCCACCCCGCTCGCGACCACCCCAGCCTCCCCGCATCCGGCGCCGCCCGCCCGACGCCGCGCTCGCCCGCAACCCCCGCGAGCAGAACAACCTCCGGCCGCCCCCCTCGTCGTGCTTCGCCCCCTCCGCCATCCCTGGCGCTCCCCCTGCAGCCCGCGTCCGCCAGCGACCTCGCCGCCGGCCGCCTCCCCTTCCTGCAAGCCCCGGCCCGCGTTCGTCGCCCCGCCACCTCGCCTTCCTCCCCCGCATCCCCTCCGGCGAGCCGACCTCGGGGCCGAGCCCTCCTCTGCTCTGTCCGGCAGGCCCGCGAAGACCGAGCCCTGGGCCCGCGAGGCTCTGCCCGCTTCTCCGTCACCGTCCGTGTGCCTCCCCGTGGTCGCCCCTTTTCCGTCCGGCTCGCCCGGCAACCGACGCCAAGTCCTTCGATCTGGAGACCCTATTCTCGGATGCCAAGTTCGTCACCAAGATCTCCCGAAGTCTGAGTGTCTCAGAGATGGCGCGACTGATGGTTTCCAAGCCCGCCTCGATAGCAAGACGAACCGAAAAACGGCGAAGACGACCCGAAGGCCCCGTACCCAAAGGCCTTCGACAAGAAACGCCAAGATCTCCTTCCAGGAGGATGCCAAGTTCGCCTACATGAAGATCAAGACCGATCCCGGCGGAACTGAACCGGACCCCGTCGAATTCCCCAAGATCGTCTCTCGGACGCCAAGTGCTTCGGCCCAGAAAAAACCGACGACCCGACCAAGATCCGAAGACCGAACCCGACCCGCCAAGTTCTTCAATCGGATCCGAGGACACCGAGACCCCGGTGCGACAAGTACTTCTTTCCGGACGCCAAGGTCGCCGATGCGATACGACAAGTACTTCGTCCCGAACGCCATGACCGTCGACATGACCCGAAGACCACGGATGCGCCAAGATCTACCTCAGTTGTCCGAGAACGATCCCGTCGAACCCTGAACCCTGAGACCGACCCCGAACCCCCGGACCAATATCGTCGAACCCTAATGTGTGACCCTTATCCGAGAACCCTATTTTATAAATGGTCAACTATATAAATTGTCGCATATTTAATTGTTCATCTCGCATGCATATTATGTGGTTTGGGGGCCTTATGCCGATTCACCTCATAATTAAATATGGGGCCCATATGCGGGCAAATCTAGTCTCATATTGGCCTCATTTAAATCTGTGCATCGAATCGGTATTATATTTTGCCATGTTAATCCAACATTTAAATTGCGGGGCTTCTAAACAACATAAGTCACCTAATTAAATTGTCAGGACCCCCGGTTCCGCTTAATATTGACCTAATTGCATCGCACCTTTGCCATTCCATACATCATGCATGCATCATGCCGAACTTTTGCCGTAGTATTAAATATTGCATCCGGTGTTTATTCTAGTGTTTTGGTTCTTCGCGGATAAGGCCGTTGAGTTGATGCGAGTACCGATCCGATCTTCGGATAAAGCTTCGGCAATGTATTTCAGGCGAGCATCTCCCCCTTTCTACCTATCTTACTTTTAAGGTATTTATTCCCTCCTGTTGATCTATTGCTATCTGTGTTGCGATGCTCTAGTTTTCGTACCCGTGATATCCCTTGCAGCCTTATATTGCCTTGGACACATCCTATTACCTGTTGTTTGGTAGATAGCTGGACTTGCGTGTCGTAGTCGCTTGCTCAAGTGCTGTTGCGTGTCGTCCGGTACCATAGTTGTTGGAGTGTTGCCGCATGTTTGATGTTGGAGATGATCATGGCTTTCATTATCGTTTACTTTAATTATTGTTTAACAACTAAAATTGAAGTAGGTAAGCAGAGGCACAGGTGGACAATAGATGTTATTTGGTTGTTAACCGTCCACTTGTGTCCCGTAGGACCCCGAGTACTTGATACCTGTTCCTTGAATTTTCGCGCTATCCACATCCGGGAGGATTATGGGCCCCCCCTGAGCCAGAGCTTGATTCATTATTATTTCTTGGGGCCACAAACTAGTTTGAGGTTTTATTTACTATCCTGTACCTATGCCATGCTTTACTGCTTTATTTACGATTGTGCGAGGAGCACACTGTACTGTTTAGGTAAGCGGAATGTTTTCGCGGTATCGACAAGCCCAGTTTTGGGTTCCCAGTCGTTTACAGCCATTGTTGCAAACCTTGAGTCCGTCTCGGAGTCAGCTAGCTTCGTTGCGGGTCTACTCAATGGGGTGGCCCCCTGAAATAATTCTGAATCCTGTGATTGCTTTGTCGTGAAGGCCTCGTTGGGTTTTGATTTGGTTTTTCCGAGGTTGATCGAGTGTGTGTTGCTATTTGTGCACCCCGGCCGGGTAAAACTTTCTGAAAGCCGTGTCCGCGGTCATGGACGACTTGGAGCACAGTATCTCGATCATAGACAACTATAACTAAAGTAGTGCTATAAATTTGACTTTATAATGACTAGTAATCAGCTTCACTATAATGGAATGGCTACATAAAACTGCCCACAATTGCTTGTTTGGGTTGTCGCTTGCGACCATTGTATCTGTCTAGTAAGTATTACAACTACAACGGAATGGCTAAATAAAAGTACCAACAATTGCTGGGTTTTTGGGTTATCTCATGCTATTTGTTTCTGATTAGTAAGTGTTGCAACTATAACGGAATGGTTAACTAAAATTGCCCACTGCTTATTTTATCAGGATGACTATCTATATTTGACTAGTAACTGCTGCAACGATAACTGAATAAATAAAACTGCCAACTGTGTGCGTTCCTCGGTTGACTTCCTTGTTTGGTCTCGAGGGGGAAACATCAGGACGGGTTTGTTTGATGGTAGTATCAGGATGGTTCCGAATAGGTCTTTCTTACCCCTCTCTGATAGCCGCCAGTTGTATCGAGTCTCTATAGGTTGTTTAGCGCAAGCTGCCGCTGCCGCTTCAGTCCACCATACCTATGTAGGCGAGGACCGCCGAATTCTAGTCTCGCCGTGTACTGGCCTCAGTACTGACGCTCCTCTTTTTCCTTTGCCCTTTGTCGGCACCCCCTTTTGTTTAAGCAGGTTTTGAGATCGACGTCGTTAGCAAGGTTACCCTTCCGGCTTGGCCTGGGCAGGTTTATGGACGCCATTGGTTATTCTTTAGGGCTCTTAGCCCCATTTGCATATTGTCCGTAGTCGGACGCTGTATCGTTTTACAGGTGATTTGGATCTTTGTACTGTATATCTGTATTCTTGACTCTTTGAGTCGCTGTTGTATATATATCTGTTCTGTGGGTCCCATCGAGGACTGTTGTGTAATGATATTACTTCGTTTTCCACCCGCACGAAAGTGCCTGGTGGGCACCTTTGAATCGTTTCTATGCGGGTTTGGCGGGAAGCGCTAAAACTTGCATAGGGTCGATTATGAGGGTGTTACAATTGCCCCGTATATCAATGAACACAAGAATTTAATACGCCTCAAACACCCGGGGCAGTCTGACGAATGGATTATAAGTGAACACATGGCGAGTTTTGGCGGCTGGCTGCAAAGACTACTCACGAATAACACCACTGCTGGGGATCAGCTGTACTTGTTGGCCAGGACACCGTCTTCGACTGTATGTACTTTCCAAGGGTACGAGATAAATGGGAATACATTTTACACGATAGGCCAAGATAAAAAGAGCACCAACCAAAACAGTGGTGTCCGCTTCGATGCAGCAGAAGACAATGGGCAAAAGACCACGTATTATGGGTTCATAGAGGAGATATGGGAACTTGACTATGGACCTAATTTTAAGGTCCCCTTGTTTCGATGCAAATGGGTCAAGCTAACTGGAGGAGGGGTTGAGGTAGACAAGAAGTACGGAATGACAACGGTGGATCTCAACAATCTTATGAAGAACTTAGACGAACCATTCGTCCTAGCCAATGATGTGGCTCAGGTTTTCTATGTGAAGGACATGTCCTCCAGACCAAAAAAAAGAAAAAATATGCAAACGAATACATCATATGATGAGCCAAAGCGTCACATAGTTCTTTCAGGGAAAAGAAACATCGTGGGAATCGAGGACAAGACAGACATGTCAGAAGATTATAATAAGTTTGATGAAATTCCGCCCTTCACAGTGAAAACTGACCCAAGCATTCCGTTAAGTAAAGAAGATGCTCCATGGTTACGTCTGAAGCGATCATAAGGAAGGACATATGCCAAGAAGTTCATGCTCATATTATGTAACTCTAGTTCATGTTTTTAATATTAATACATGTCTTGAGTGTTAGTCATGTTTTGTGGATGGACCGGGACTATGAGAAGAAGTTGTCCCGATTCGTACTTACCATTAAGATCTGATCTCCAAACGCGCGCGGTCACATATTAGGGAGTGCCTCTATGACCAGTTTCTTGGAGATGCCGGAGGACTAGGCTCCGTCGGCATCTCCCTGAAACTGGCCGTAGTGGTGTCCCTGCTCTCGAAAACCATCTTGCAGCTTTGTAACTTCTCTAACTAGATCAATACACCTGGGAGCTAACTAATTTCACATATTAGGGAGTGCCTCTATGACCAGTTTCTCAGAGATGCCGGAGGACTCGGCTCCGTCGGCATCTCCCTGAAACTGGTCGTAGTGGTGTCCCTGCCTCAAACTGGCTGGAGGACTGGACTCACAAGGATGCCTATTTATAGTACAAGCAGCTTGACATAGTGTTGACACTTACGAAATAATGTCGACACTCACCCCTATTATTAGTGCTGACTCGTGTTTTGTCCCGGATGGTGTCTCCAACCGGGACTAAAGGTTCATCTTTAGTCCCGGTTGGTGTCTCCAACCGGGACTAAAGGTTCATCTTTAGTCCCGGTTGGTGACACCATCCGGGACAAGGTACACGCCGCACGACATAATGTCGACACTCACCCCTATTATTAGTGCTGACTCGTGTTTTGTCCCGGTTGGTGTCTCCAACCGGGACTAAAGGTTCATCTTTAGTCCCGGTTGGTGTCTCCAACCGGGACTAAAGGTTCATCCCGCCATTTTTTCCCGCCATTTTTCTTCCCGCCAGATCTTCTTCCTGCCATTTTTCTTCCCGCCATTTTTCTTCCCGCCAGTTCTTCCCTCCAGTTCTTCCCGCTAGTTCACTATATATATATGTAGGGGGTTGGCCTCCATTGCCATTGCAAATCTCTAGACTCATATCTGCAACCTCATCACTCTTTCCCATGGCTTCCACCGTAGCACTAACCCCCAGGGAGGCGGAGGCGCTTTGCGCCTCGAACTACCCCTGCCCGCCGGGCTACTGTGTCCCCGTCGCCTGGATGCTGAGCGTCGGAGGCGTGCCGGTTCCTCCTGTCCCTCTAGGTGTGGCGCGCCGGATGGCCATCACAAACCACTACTACTTCAAGCTCACGCCGGAGCAGCGGAGGAATCCCAGATGGCATCCCGACTATTTCCCTACTTGGGAAGCCTTCTTCGTGTATCGGCATGAGAGGGCGCTCGCCAGGCACGAGGAGGACGGCCCACCTCCTTCTAACTTCAACGAGGCCGCCCGTCGGCTATGGTGGCGCGGTCGGACTCTCCAGAGCGGCATGGCCTATGACACTGCCGCCGACTCTAACCCCCGTCTGCGCTACCCTCAAGTCCAGCCCACGCGCTACCCTCAAGTCCAGCCCACGCGTACTCTCCAGAGGTTCAATTACGGCGACCCCGACGACGACAGCGATGACGGCGGCGGCGAGTACGACGACTACAGTGGCGAGTATTACAGGTGTAGGCAGGAGCATGACTGAATCACTCCAACATTCCGAAACAAGTTCGGCTGATTGTTACTTAATCTGGCCATGTATCTTAATTTTTAGTTCTTTTATGTATCTTAATTTTCAGTTCTAGTTCGTCCGATTGTTACTTAATCTGGCCATGTATCTTAATTTTCAGTTCTTTTATGTATCTTAATTTTCAGTTCCAGTTCGGCTTTATGTAACTGTCTCAAAATGACCTATCTCATTCGAGGTTTCTTGGCTTTCGGGTCAAATGACCAATGTTATGGCTAGAATCAAGGCATAGTTTGTGATAATATGGCCATATTGTGCATACATGTGCATGGCAAACAATGTTGCAAGAGGAAGTTTTCCTTTTTATCGCACCAAAAAGGCATTTTCTATTTTCCGAGCATAAAAAACGGACGGTTTTGTGAAGCAATCACCAAATGGCTAATTCAAAAAACCACCAACACATTTTACAAAAATACTAGACCACCTTATATGCACAATGTACCAACAGGGGGATCTGAAACTTTTCCGTCCACCTCTGGTGAAAAAGACAAATTCCTACCGAATCGGTAGGAAGTGGGTCACATATGAACTACAAGTACATGATACGATGCTCATGATTTTTTACAAAAATCATTTTTAGGTTCACAATATGCTATTTTATCAAAAAACAATGCAAGTTGAGTGAGGCTTGGTGAGATTCAAGTGTATACAAAAGATGCGACATTTAAATATCCAATCAATTCAAAAATGTTAATACAAAAGATGCGGCATTAAAATATGATTTGATCTAATAAAAATCATTTTTTAGATGCTTAATATTTCTTATGTTCAAAGTTTTAGGATTTAAGAATTTATTTTTGTTTGAATTGAATAATCAAAATTTATATGTAAGTGTTTCAATTATTTTAAAAAATTTCATGTAACGTAAATATAAAATGATTTACATGAATGGATAGATATTATTTTTCTGAAAATTATGATATATTATTCATATTTCTGAGTTGAAATGAAAAAGATATGAATTTTCTAAATTCATATCATATTTTTTGAATTAAAAAAGCCCCTTTAATGCATGAAATAAATGCCCCCCCTTTAACACCGGTTCCAGACAGGAACCGGTGTTAAAGGGGGGGCATTTATTTCGTTTCCCGCGCGCACCACTCCCCCCCCCCCTTTAACACCGGTTCGGGGCTGGAACCGGTGTTAAAGGGGGGGGTAATAAATATGCGCGCGAAACGAATCCCCCCCCCCTTTAACACCGGTTCCATCCCCGAACCGGTGTTAAAGGGGGGGTATTAAATGCGCCATCCCCTTCGCTCCTTTCTTCTTCCCAGAGCCAGATCGCCACCGCCCAGAGCCCCGAACCCCTCGCCGCCGTCCTCGCCACCGAAGCCCTCCAGCCCTCGCCGTCGCCGCCCTCGCCACCGCGTGCGTGCCACTGCCACCTCGCGCGCGCCACCGAAGCCGACGACCGCCACCGCCACCGCGCGCGCCACCGAAGCCGACGATCGCCACCGCCATCGCGCGCGCGCCACCGAAGCCGACGACGACGCTGACGCCTACAAGAACCCCGACGCCGTGGTGAGCTAGCGGACCGCGCCTGGTCGTCCCCTCTGTTTCCTCCCCTTCTCTGTTTTGTCGCCGGCGCCCCCCTTTGCAGGCTGCGCTCTGCCACGTCGCCGGCCGCCTCTACCCGGTCCTCTGTCCGCCGTTGCAGCTGCCCGTCGTCGCCGTGCTCGCACGTTGCCTCCCCGTGCTCACCCCCGTGCTCGCCCCCGTGCTCGCCCGTGCCTCCCCGTGCTCGCCCCCGAGCAGTTCCTCGCCGGAGCCGGCCTCCCCACGCGAGCTCTCTCGCGAGCGCGTCCACGGATTGGGGCCCTCCGAACAGATGTACCAAGATGAAATCGAACCCCTCGGAACAGATGTACCAAGATGAAATCGAACAAGCTTTGTAGAAAGTATGATTTCAAACCATTGTACTTATTAGTAGTAGCTAGGATCAAATCGGACACGAGGACAGCTTTGACGTGGTAGCTCGCGTCATCGGGTGTGGCGGGCAGGAGCGGCTACGCGAGCGCGTCCACGGATTGGGGCCAATGATAGGGAAGTGGAGGGGATGGGTCAGGGAGGCGGATTCGTCGGGGAGGCCCAGGGCCCAGGCGCGGTACGGGGACGGCCTCCCCTCTCGGCTGCGGGGGCGGCCTAGGTGGGGTGCAAGCTCTGGTGGTGGCCATGGGGTGCGAGCTCGCGATGCGGCCTAGGTGGGGTGCGAGCTCTGATGTGGCATCCCCCCTCGGTCTGGGGCCTATCTTGGGGACATCCCCTCCACATTGTATCTGTTCTGCCAAGTTGTTTTCCGTCGCTATAATGTTTGCCTCGGCCTCCTCTTTCGAACAACGCCCGTTTTAGGTAGGCCGCATCATGCTACCTCGCGCTCCCTAGGTCGCTCTCCAACGCCGCCAGCCTCCGGTCAGCCACTGTAGCTAGCCCCTCTCATATGCATCCGGGATTTCTCTGAATTAGGGTTTGGACCCCTCGGAACTCGTTTAAAATGATCAAGCATCCTTAGGGTTTTAATTTCATTTGTGTATTTTTGTATGAATAATATGTATATTTGTCTATGAATCCAAGTCCACTTGAATGTTTACACTCTTACTCTAGATAATATTATTGTTTTAGAAACTATGGATCCACTTAGTAGAAACCTTGAAGAAGAAGAAATAATGGAGAACATTATTGATGAGGACACCTCACAATATCTGAACTTGGAGGGACATGATGACGACAGCTCAAGTACTAGTCATGGAGAAGATGAAGACTCCGGTGAACGCAATTTAATGGTTACAAAGTCCGGTGAGGTATATGCATTGATTAAGCCTCTGCTAACTTCCACAAACAATCTTCTTCTACATGTATTAATTGATGCTTCTTTCTTCTTTTAGCCCTCTGGATCGACCAGCCAACAACCATCTTCTTCTACGAAAAAGAGCAAGCGAGGCGCGAGCCAGCGGTTGAAAGATCGTGCAAAGTTCACGATCAAATCAGTCCGTGTTGATGGCAGGCCGATGGAGCCCAAGAAGGCCGCTGACAAATTTGTACGTCAGGCTGGAGTTCTTGTTAGGGACCAAATCCCAATCACAATTGAAAATTGGAATAAGCCAAAGAAGGGCGACGGTACCTTTGTCGATGACAGATCCAAAGAAACGCTTTGGAATTCGTTGTTGGTAAATTTCACCCTTCCGCCAGAGGAGGATGAAAACAACCCGGTTATAAAGGAAAAGGTCAAAGAGTGGACTCTAAAGAAGATGGCTGACGCTTTCCGCAACTGGAAGACAAAATTGAACAAATTTGTCAAATCTGGCGAGACTCCAAATTTCGAAGACGCATATTATGCGAAGATAAGACCTCACTGGCCCGAATTTGAGACATATAAAAAAAGTGCTATAGCTAAAAAGAGGTCAGAAACCAATACGCTTAATGCCCTGAAGAAGGAATATCACCAGAGGACGGGGTCAGGTGGCTACATATCTCAGAGGCCTAAGTGGGAGGAAGCTGAGAAGGCCCTGCGCGAGAGAGGGATCACACCCCAGACAGATGGGTGGGACCTACGTGCAAAGACTTGGTTCTACGGAATCGGGGCAAGGTTGGACCCAGAAACAGGATTGTGTATCTTCCCAACCATCCTTGCCAAACCCGTCACTGAACTCATCACGGCATACGAGGAAACATCCGCCAGGACCTTCCATCCCGACAGAGAGAATGACCAGCTCACACGCGCCATCGGTAAAAAAGAACACCCTGGACATGCACGAGGCACAAGGGGTATGACGTGGAAGGATGGGTTTGCCGACTGGAGCGACTCTTACAGATGGCGTGGCAGAAAAGAAAAAGAGCGTACAGAGCGGATGACACAGATAGAACATGCACTTGCGGCGCTGCAGGCGCAAGTGAATGCACAACAGAGCCATCAAGCTACCGGCCCATCTCAGCGGCACGAAGAGCCTGCATTGGAAGCTGCCCACGGCCCAGACTCTGCGCGGAAAAGCAGTGTGGCTTCCACGGAGAACGTGCAGCCCACGCTTGAAATGACGGGTCCTCGATACCCCGTGGATGAGATCATGGAGAGCGAACACGCTGAGCTGCATGTGAGATTAATGGGCTTATCCATTAAGGTGGCTGTCGGCTATGCCTTACCTCCTGTAGCTGGTGGAACTTACCACTGCCGACTGATTCCAGATGGCTATGCTATTGTCGGGGTGGATGAGGTTGTGAAGGAATATGAGGAAGCACAGCTTGACCATGCTACAGGTGAAGGGGAAACTCAACTCAAATTTGCAGTGAAAACAACCATTCTTTGGAAGAAGGAACACATTGTGCTTCCAAATTGGAGGTCACTGGCACCCCCGCCGTCTCCGCAGCGTCAGCAGTCTGAGCCGCTTCAGCTATCTCCTGCGCGGCAGCCATCTCCGGCGCGGCAGCCATCTCCGGCCCGTCAGCCATCTCCTGCGCGGCAGCCATCTCCGGCCCGTCAGCCATCTCCTGCGCGGCAGCCATCTCCTGCGCGGCAGCCATCTCCGGCCCGTCAGCCATCTCCGGTGCTTTAGCCATCTCCTCAGCGTAAGAGGAAGAGCACTGCCACGAGGAGCATCAGTAGCACTGCCACAAAGAAATCCGCAGGAAACTGTACGCCAAAGAGTTCAAAAAACTACGTCCCGCAGCCTTCCGCCAAGCCATTGCCGGTTTTACCGTGGAATCGCAGCGACGAGGAGACCAATAGGATCTCGGAAGAACAGGTCAAGAAATTCTTTGCACCTAGACGGGCCGAGCCAAAGGAGAAAATAGATCCGGCGGTGGTGGAGAAGTTTTACAATAATCTTTTGAAACCTGAAACCCCACTTGTGCCGGACTACGAGCGCCAGATTTTGAAGGCGGATGCAAGGCGCCGTAGGGAGACTGAAAGTAGCAGTCGTGAGGCACCCCAGAAAACAGTTCCTATGCTCGGAGAGCAGGAAAACCAATCATGTGCCCTGCTCCAAATGTTCGACACACGAGATGCTCCTCCCGTAAATGATTACGAGGCAGAGCTACAAAGAAAGGCCAATGAGATGGGGATGACTTACATTGCATACTTGAACGTCATGGGAGACAACTTGCCCAAATGCGATGCCAACCCCATACAGCCATGGAAGTATGGGAAGAATCTCGTCAAGAAAGAGGAGCTCAAGACTCTACCAACAAAGATGCGAAAATTGCACAAGTGGTACCTTCATTTCTGCAAGAAGAGAAAGGTAGAATGGATCACGGCGCATATAAGAGATGATATTTTCTTCTGCGGAGATGACGCGATTGACTTCAACATTCAAGACTTGCATTTTCTATTCAATCAGAAGGAACTCGACAAAGCTGCCATCAGCCTTTATTGTGTGTAAGTACTATTTCTATAATTTATATCTCATCTCATTCACTTTATTAATTGCATGTATATATATATGCTCACCATATATGTATATACTATTATGCAGAAAAAAGGTTATGGAATGCAGGAAAGGAGGCCCTTTTGACATTGGGTTCGTTGACCCAAATAGAGTTCATGAAGAAGTGGTAGAAACCAAACCCGGGCAAACAGAAGATTACTTGCTAACGTCTTTACTGAGACAACAAACCAAAAGGGAAATACTATTGCCTTACAACTTCTCGTGAGTACTGTTACCCTCTCTCTTGTACACATTCTATTTCAGCTTACTCGATGTTAAGTGTAACTGATGATGAGTTATGCGTGCGTAGGTTCCACTTTATTCTGCTAGTCATTCAACCCGACTCAGGAAAAGTCCTTGTCATGGACTCGTTACGAAAAGAAAAAGAGATATGGGCAAACTTTAGAGAGATGCTCCAGAGGTATTTTCAATCATATTATCGCACTAGATCGGCAACTTTCGTGACAATAAGTAATTAATTACTCCTTTATCCATTTTCTTTGTCGGACAGGGTTTGGAAAAGGTTCACGGGCAGGGCCGTGGGTGAATGGTCAGAAGAACTAAAATTTGTAGACCAAAATGTAAGTAATACTAGCTAGCTTCCAATTCCATTATATCATGCTTTATTGATTATTATTTTGATTGAACTCTCTATTCTCGTAAAGTGCGCGCATCAGGGACACGGCAATAACTTATGTGGGTACTATGTTTGCGAATTCATTCGCAACACGATATGTGCGACGGGCCAAGCCGCACTAGAACAACTTAGAGTAAGTAAACAAAGTCCACAACATTATTTTATTAGCATCAATTGTGTTAAGTTTTATTCTTATATATATATTGACGGCCCATTCTTCATATATATTCAGATCGAACGGATGCGGGACCAACTCCTACCATTTGAACGCATACGAGCCATTCAAGAGGAATTGGCGGGGTTCATACTTTATGAGGTCGTCACGCCTGGCGGAGAACTCTTTAGAGATCCACCAAAATGAACGATGACGATGTATGTGTATAATAATAGTTGCTTAATTATTCATGTACCCGTATGTACCGATGACGATTTATGTGTATACCGCTCCCAATCGATTCCCCCTCGCTACCCCCCCCCCCTCCCGCAGAAATACGCCCAGAACGGGGCAGAGGCAGAAGTCTGCCGCGGCAGAGATTTATGCCGTTTTCCTGCCGCGGCCAGATACGAACCGGTGTTAAAGGGGGGGGCTGAGGCCTGCGGCAGCCCCACGTGCGCCACCCTTTAACACCGGTTCGTATAAGAAGAACCGGTGTTAAAGGGGCCCCCCCTCTAACACCGAACCCTCAACAGCGGTTGGGGAACCGCTGTTAGAGGGCCCTCCCAACCGGAGTTAAAGGGGGGGGGGGCTGCACTAGTGTGATACAAGATCTCAAGGCGGGCGGTTTCTACTTAGCACCAAACCGTCGCCCTACCCCATAGGAAAGAGAACAAAGTGAAGGATCAAGTGAGAAGAAATCAAAGAGTGTTGGCCATGGAAGAGATAGATAAGCGTTCCTTTCAAATTTGACTCTTCGGCTGTGCCATTCTCTTCGGAATCATTCTCTGCATTGCGGTACTAATCCTTCATCTTTTCTGCTATCCCATTCGTGGATCTTTCATCTTTTCTCTCGGAATGATTTGTATAGTTTTATTTGACATAGAGAACACTCCTTGACAGTACTCCAATTCCAGTGAAACTGAATGAAATTTCCAGGCACACGTCTCGGTTCGGAAATACAGTTTTATTCCTCGGGCTGATTCAAATAGGCAACTTCACAACTGTCCAAATATTTTCACAGGTAATATGTACTGATTGATGTGTGATTATGTTTATTATTTGCGGATGAATGGAAGGATAGAAAAACTTAGATCCAATAGCAAAAATATGAGGATGACGCACTACGGGAGAAAATCACATAATTTTGACGGAACATAATGAACGATAGCAAAATAAGAGGGTAAAGGAGGAGGAGATAACACATTTTATTATTGCATAAGGAGAAACACATTCAAGAGGGACAACACACACCGAAGTATCGGGTGTCATTGCTTCTCTAAAAATAGCTAGCATATGTGGAATAGAACAAAACATTATGTTCATAATTTAATTTGGTTGGTCTAAATTTGGCTGACCGTGGCAACGCACGGGCATTCAGCTAGTCTATACCTAATAATAAAGCACGAAGTGTTTCTTCCGGTCCAACACTTTTTTAGACAACTTTGCCCTCCCACCAAATCCCATATTACGCACCAGTGCCACCGAAATGTTTTTTTCCCTCACGTGTACGTTTTTTCCTCACGTGTACCGGTTCCGGTTCTGTTTTGGCTAATCGGTGCGTATTTATGGGCCGTTCTTCGTGGCCTGCATGCCAGGTTCAGAAGTAGCACCGAGTAGTCAAATATTTCTAACGGAATTTTCTTGTGTCGAATAGTCCCACCTTGCTCTTTTAAGTCGCGTCATAGCAATTTATATACGTTCGTAGTTGACTGGAATAACAAGCGGATTCGGGCATCAACAAATAAGAAATGACTTGTACGGATATAATTAATTGGGATTTGTGGACCGGTTGCCCTTTGACTAACTATAAAGGGAAAAGAGAGAATTTGTACGGCTCTAATTAAATAGATGTGGGGCAACCTGCTGGTGCATCATGCGAGTGTCTAAGCTGTAGTCATTTCAGACCCAAGAGGAATAAAGAGGGAGATGTATTCATGCTCTAGACATATAGAGAGACTATAGACGATCCGAGAGAAACAAAGAGGAAGATGCATTGTCGTACTAGACATCTAGAGGGACTAGGACGGGCCTCGTGATAGGATGATTTGATGCTTCAGTGCAGGTACACGGCGATCTACTCCTCTTATTAAAACATTTCCAACTTTTTTTAAGAAAAGTGTAGGAAATAAAATTAGAGGGCTTCAAATCATCTAGGCAAAATATTAGATTTATTTTGACTTGAAAAACATTTGGATCATGATGGCCTTTTTTCATAAAATTTTTGCGGTCTAACACTTTTTTAGACCGTTTTATCCTCCCACTAAACTACATATTACCTACAGCTGCCACCGGAAAGATCGCGTGCCTACGCAAGGAAAGCTAGGGCTTGGGTGATGGGCTAGGACAGTGTTCGCCTGGGGCAGCCCAATTGCATTGAAGCGGTCAACAAAAACTGACCGGTTCTTCTCTCTAGATGATGTAAAAGCAGCTTCTCGAGGCAGGTTTATTGAATAGTCCCACCTTGCTCTGTTAGGCTGGGTCTGGCATGCTTATATACGTCGCGAGCTGCCTAATAAATATCAGAAACAGCCTCTGGAATCCGTTGTTTGGTATAAAACCTAATGATCAAGAAGCAAAGGATGTGGAGAAGCATGTGACGGCATGTAGACGGTTGGACTTGCAGAGACCCGATTGAGAGAAGGAGCAGGATATAAAAACGGCCGCCCTTAATTCCTTACCCGTTCGCTTCATCGTATGTATTTACTATTTTACCATTCACATTTGTTTATTTGTGTTGAGAAAATTTGAGAGACAAATTTTAGTTTAAATTGGGTCTAAGTTTGTTTGGCCGTGACAATCACACGGACATTTGTGCTATTAGGAAAAAAAAGAAAATTTGTGCATGTAAAGGATATTTAGATACATATATGGATGTGAAATTTAGTAAACAAATATAAAAATATATTATTTTGTAGTCCGTAGCAACGCACGGGTCTTGTGCTAGTAATAATAAAGCATGAAGTGTTTTTCCTGGTCCAACATTTTTTTAGACGATTTTACCACCTCACAAAAATATTATACCCACTATGGCACCTGCAAGTAATAAAACGTGGACACGTTCGTAGCTTAGTTTTATTCAACGTGAACACCTCCACGACTATCAAAATAGACTTCGATTGATTGTCTACGTGTACCTAAAAAAATCCAGTTGGCAGAGTAATACGGCGGTGCCAATAAATTTTGTTTGGTCTATTGGACAAAGAGTCCATGCCACTACGTATGAGCTTGATAAAAAAAAATTACGTGCAAAGAGGTCGACACAAACGTGCATACAAAACTGTACAGACTAAGAAAAAACATGACTCTAACTGATTTGATTTTTTCTAGATTTAAATATACCTATACATAAAATATCTCTAGATACATTTAAATATAGACAAAATTAAGTTATTTATTTTTAAACGAAGAAAGTATAACTTATTACTAAAAATAGATATTTGGACGTTCTACCAATGAATCCCGGGCGTATTCCTTCCACTCCAGCCACGCACCCGTTGCGCGCCTACGCCCAATCTTGGAGCTCTGCCGCCCTCACGCCCTCCTCCTCCTCCGGGAAGGCATGGACATATTGGCCTCAGTTCTCTCTGTCCTCTAGCCCCTCTGTCCCCTCTCTCTCAACACACTACCATGGCGGCTGCTCGGGATCTGAAGAAAGAACGGACACAAGAGGTGGTCGTCGAAGAGGCGGAGCAAGGTCAACGGCAGCATGCGCGTGCTCATACTAGGATAATTATAAGGCCGCTGTCCTTAAATAACTCAAGCAGATACAACTAGACATCATGCGTCTGCAAGACCTTGGAGGTTGATCTCCAGCGTGGATATTAAAGCTGAGAATTATCACCGATTCACGGTTTTAGAATTCCAACAAGGTTTTCTCGTATTTCACACCTAAATATTCATGTGTAAATTATTCAGATTGATGATCAATCAGAATCCTACTTTATATCAGAGCTCGTACCTACGCTAATACATGTTAGACCTAATAATTTTTAGGTATTTTGCTATGCAGTTATTGTTTGACACAATATGAAGAAATAAAAGTTCGACGGGACATCAATGGTGACCCAAAGGTAATCAAGAGGCTGTTGGCGGTGAAAAGTAGATATAACGAGTGCGAGATCGGTATCGCACACGTTTTCAGCTCCCTGTGGCCCGCGACAGACATATTTTACCCAGAAAAAACGTATATAAACATACTGTTTCTCCTTCCGCCGCAATGCACGAGTATTTTCCTAGTATCGATATTATGCAACGTACATCTCTAGTTAAAACTGCTTGACGTACCCTCCTCCTCCCGCGTCGCTCCCGCGAGCGACCGGGGGAACCTTACCGCCGCCGGGCCGCCCCCCCTTCCGCACCTCCCGCCTCGCTGCTGTCGGGACGCGCCGGCGGCAAAGCCGCTCGGGCGTCGGTGGCAGGGGGCTACTCTTCTCCCCCTGGTTTTCCAGATCTAGGCGCGGGCCAAGATCGACGACCGGTGGCGGCGCGCGTGCGCGGGACGCAGCGGCATCTGACTTGGTGGCGCAGCTCGGCGCGGTGGCGTCACCCTGCTGTGGCGAGGAGGGCTGCGTGGAGCGGAGGTTTCGTGCTCGGAGCCGGCGGCTGCTGGATCGGGTCGGCGAGGGTCGTGGGCGGCGTTGGCCGAGATCTAGAGGAAGCGACGGACGTGGTGCTGCAGGATGGAGGCGATGGCACGCCCTTAGTGGCGGTGCTAAGCCTACGTGCTCATCGGCACCGATGGTCGGCCTGCTCGATCCGTTCTCCCGAAACCGGCCAGCGGTCTGGGGATCGTTGTGTTGGATCCAATGAAGGAGGTGGTTCTTTGGTTTCTTTCGCACGAAGACGAAGATCTTCTTGATTTCTGCCCTCGTTTCTCTAGTCTGGAGAGGCAGGTTCCGGAAGGCTCCGCCGGCGAACTCCTATGGGCGTATCATGCCTGGAGATTGCTGGATCGGAAGGTATTCGGTCGTGCGCATCTTGTTCTTCTGGCCGTTTGGTTTCAGCGGGAGCGTTGCGAAGCTTTGTTGTTTGTTCCCAACAAGTGCTATTCTTAGAGCCATGGTGAAGTCAGATGCGGAGAATATCAGGAAAGCGGAAATATGAGTGTAGCGATGGTGATTTTTGTTCGTGTGGCGATGGAGAACTGGCTGCGTGATCTAGGACACGTTGTAGCGACTGTTGGTGTGGAAAGACAACACCGGGGGAGTTTCCAGTCTTACCTTACAGGGTGAAAATCCAAGGTCTAGCCTTAACTGGTTGTGCCTGACAATGACCTTGTTGAAGGCATTGTTTTGTGAGCGAGGACGTTTTCCATGGTGAAAACCTATGATCTTTGATCGGGCAACATCGGCGCTTAGGCACTGTTTCCTTCTTAAAGGCGTTGTTATTGGAGTGGAGGACTACTGGTGTTGTTCTGATGGTGTCACTGCCGTTGCTTTGAGAATTAGTTATCTGTAGCGGGACTTTTCTTTTTTGTATTTTTTTCTAAGTTGTGTGCATCCATAGGGCCGCTAGGGCATGCGGTTGTTGCAGAGGCTGAATGTAATTGTTATCCCTATGATATTAATATATTCTTTTCCAAAAAGAAAAATCTCTACTATATAATTTTATAATTTGTGTGGTTTTCGTCCCCTCATACGTTGTACGTCGTCCCTGTCGCCTCCGTTTGTTCGCGACATGTTAGTATTTGTATATAGGAGTCGTCGGTCCATGGTACGGCCAACGGAAAGTTTGGCTTGAACTCAATTCTCAAACTAACCAAACTGCGACGTCAGAGTCCTGATCAAACGCGATCACTTCTATCTTCAAATAACTATTTCTCGATTCGATTGGCCGGAACGGGCGACCGAACACCCAAGCGTAGCAGTGAAGGACAAGCAGGAGAGGAGACGTCCGTGCCGGTAGGAAGCGCGCCTGCTCCAGGCCCTCCCGAGGTCAAGCCCTCGTCTCCGCCTTCGCCGCGCCTGAGGGAGATTGGAGCCAGGCCTTCTCGAGGTCAATTCCCCATCCCCGCCTTTGCCGCGCCTGAGGAAGATTGGAGATTGGAGGGGCGGCCGTGGCTGCGGTCAAGAGGAGGAGCGGCGGCACGTCTATCCGAGGGAGGATGCAACGGCTGGCGATGGCTACTGTCAGGCGAGCATTGATATGAGGGATGAGCGCAGTAGTTGGTGCGGGCATTGATGGCTCCGCTTCTTCCGTTTCTCGGTGCCCGCCGAGCCAACGATCCGGGCGCCTGAAAAGCTCGGGCTGGCAAACATGTGCATGCTTTGTCGAAGCCGGCGAGAAGATTTTTCTGGGAGTTAAGATGGGCGAGGAGGCACACGACCTCGTCGGCGGAGGTGGAGTCGTAGTCGTAGGTGTTCGCCATGGAGGTTAGAGCTGGGGATTGGGGAGCAGTTCCGAAACGCATCTAGCTGATGGCTATGGCCATATTCAGCTGATGGCTATGGCCATATTCCTGGTTTGTTCTTGCGGCAGTGTAGCCGATGTCCGACAAGTGCACGCGGTTCCCAGATGGTCCTGCGATTTTTTCGGCCAACAATTTGATAATTCGAGGTTCCATGAGATTTTAGATACAAGGAAGTTAGGAAGGTGTTCGATGAAGTGCTCGAGAGAAGTGTTGAGCTATGGATGGCTATGATGAATTGGTTATAGAAATCAGGAAAATACATTAAGGTCACCAGGATATTCTTTAGTATGCTGGCCAATGGAGTGTGAGGTAACAACTTGACTTTTGTTTGCCTGTTGAAATCTTGCAGCGAGAAGTGCAATGCTAAGTGCAAATCTTGTTAGGGGCCAATTCCATTGTTCTGTTGTGAAAGGAAGATGGAGAAATATGATGTTGTTTACGGTGCTGTTCCCCAACAATGATCACAATTCACAGCTTATCTACATCATTGGATTTTTCCAGCGATGGTCTCTTGAGGGATTTCGCCCTAAGGAGTTTATTGTGTGCATCCTCAAGGCTTTGGCACAAGAGAAGGCTGATGCGGGAAGTAGTTGTATGATGCTGTCGTGAAGAAATTGTACAAAGATGATCTGGGACGCTACCACTATGTCATGCTAGGAATGCCAGATATATTGGCGAGGGCATTGTATTGCATTTACATAGAGTTTTGTTCTGATTCGGTGGTTTCGTGAGTGGTGTCATTTAAGCGCTGCAATGGTTCCGCCTTGCCTCACAAAAGGAAAGCCGACAGGTTGCTCATTGTGTTGAGAAGGTATTACGGAAAGGTTTCTCATTGTCAAATGCTAGCTGACGGAATACTTAGGGTTTTTTCTTACCTTTAGTAGGATTTTAATTTGGGACTAAATTGCAGGTCACAGGAAGAATTTGTGGGAGTTTTTCTTGTTAGAAGTCCCAGATGGTGACCGAGTAGGAGAAGATGGTCCGGGTGAAGGGGTTATGAGCACTGCAGAAGTAGGCGCTCACTATGACAGAGCGTGTTTCCATTCTGTTTAGTTCAGGTTTGATAATTGGCAAATGCAAAATATGGATTCTCTAAAATCTTAAAAAATGGTACCAGTTCTTCAGTAATTAAAGCTTATTATCTCGTTAATAGCTGCTGAATGTAGTTTATTTTTTAATAAAACTCACCTTTTCTTACGGTTTGAACGGATTGTTAGTTCAAAGTCATCTAATTACTTTCACAAAAAAAAATCATCTAATTACGATGCTAGAATATGTTGTATTTTCCACCGGATTGATTACCAAGATCGCGAACTAAAAAAATTGAGATCTACAAGACCCTTGGGTCATCAGCTGACGTAACATTTTATTTTCTATAATAAATACCGTAAACAACTTTGATGTTCTTAAAGTTTGGTGAACCATATTTTAATTGAAAATTTGGAAGCCTGCTCATTAGTTATGTACTGAAATCTTCTCAATAAACACAACCTGATGATTTTTTTGGAAGTTGATGATGATTCCCCTGTCATTCGGATAAATGAATAAGAACTTCATTTACCATATTTTATTCATCACCAGAGGCAAACTTCAACATTTTTTTCCTATGCGAGATGATACCCTGCTTTTTTATTACAAATGTTGACAACAGTTGAAATATTTTGTTATGCTCGTATTATTTCACTGATGTATATATTTGCTTATCGTCTACTGCAATCTTCTTAATTAAATAGAATGACCAGACATATGTTGCAATATTAAGTTTGTGTCTGAATTTTGAAATGCAACCTTGTTCTATGTTAATTAGGGATATTTGCTTTTCATGCTAAAATATTATTATCTCAGCTGTACCATTCCATACTTAAAGTTGTTCCATCAGCTGTATAGGTCAATATATTTTCACCTTTTAGGCAGCTGTTATTTTTAAAAGTGAGAAAGAACTCGGGTGTCACAACAAATAGTTTAGTTGATGCCTAACTCTTTCTTACACATCATCAGGATGCTGTTCCAGGAACAGAGAAGTCGTGCTGCAAATGATTGTGCAAAGAAATTACCAATTGGGTATAAGAAAGTAAGATTCTCAAGAAAACTGTTGTCATTCATAATTGATATTTTTGCTTGGAAGATGATGGATCCATTTGAATTGATACTTGTACCTTTTTATATAAAGAATTTCGAAGTGCTTCATTGGTAGAACTAACTGGTCCTCTAGCTGGTCGTCAATTTTAGAGGCTCGGAAACTACTAAAGATTTTCCAGGACATTTCAATCTCAAAAGTTGATCGAGTTAGTAATGGTGTCGCCCATGTTTTAGCCCAGCTAGGGAAATCAGGCCTTTCTGGTATCTGTCGTGATGCAGAACCCGAGTGTGTTCGGGAGCTGGTCACACTGGATTGTAAGAACACTGTGTAATTCTCTGGGCAACAGGTTTCTTACGCACTCTTTTCCTTACCAGGGTACCTGAGGGAACTGGAAGGTTTTTAATGAGGCGGCATATTGCTCCATATATATATATATATATATATATATATATATATATATATATGTGTGTGTGTGTGTGTGTGTGTGTGTGTGTGTGTGATCTTACTTCAAAAAAAGAACCAACTGGTCTACCCGTCCTAGGGTGTAGCTTGTAGGGGAAGGAAGAGGAGACGTGCGGGCGAGGCGGCAGACGCCGTCGTGCGCGAGCTGGAGAGGAGGGGCGGCGGCTAGGAGACCGACTCCTCGGGGAGTCAGCAATAATAAATATTATTATTGCTTGATGTTTGCTTCGTTTACAACCAGTATATAAAGAGCTAAAACCCTAAACTGATAATGGGCTAAGCCCCTAGTTGGGCCCATGGTTGGGCCCCCTCCTCACGTAACTCAGACCGGTCATAACATATCTCCCAGCCTGTGCAAACAGCTCGTCCTCGAGCTGGTAGTCGGGGTAGTGCTGGCTAAACTCCTCGCGCTTCTCCCAAGTGGCCTCCTCCTCCGGAAGGCCTTCCCTCTGCATCAGCAAGTACCAAATGCCGCGACGGAGCTGGGCGCGTAACACCTTCGCCGGGGTCAGAAGAAGCCATCGGCGATCGGTTGTAACGCCGGCGGCACGACCGGTGGCTCCCCACGGTAAGGCTTCAGCAGACCCACATGAAAGACATCATGGATGCGGGAGCATGCGGGCAGCTGAAGGCGATATGCAAGTGTGCCCACACGCTCCAAGATGACGAAAGGGCCAGCGTAGCGAGGCCCAAGCTTGCGCCTCGCACGCGGGTCGAGGGACTGGGTGGATCGATGAAGAAGGCGCAACCACATCCAGTCACCCACCGTATAGGCCACCTCACGATGATGGCCGTCGTAGTAGTGCTTGGCGAGATGCTGAGCCTGAACGAGACGCTGCCGCACCTCAGCAAGAATCTCATCGCGGTCGCGGAGAAGCTCCCCTGCGGCCTCCATCCGAGCAGTAGCCGGATCGACCGGCAAGATGGGCGGTGGCGGCCGACCATAGACCACCTCAAATGGCATGGCACGCAAGGCGGAATGGTAGGAGGTGTTGTAGCAATATTCCACCCATGGGAGCCAATCCACCCATGCGCGAGGACGATCACCTGTAACACAAGGTAAGTACATGGCGATCACTTTGTTAACCACCTCGGACTGGCCTTCCGTTTGAGGATGAAACGCCGTGCTGAACCGGATCTTGACGCCCACCATCCTGAAAAGGTCACGCCAGACGTGCCCCGTGAACACCGGATCCCGATCACTGACGATCGACGCGGGAAAAACATGGAGGCGAACGATGCCGTCGAAGAAGGCACGAGCAATGGACGCGGCGGTGTACGGGTGGCCAAGCGCGATGAAGTGTGCGTACTTGGAGAAGCGGTTGACCACCGTGAGGATGACGGACTTGCCATCCACCTTGGGGAGGCCCTCTATGAAGTCCATGGAGATGTCGGCCCAGACCTGGGAGGGCACTTCCAGCGGCTGCAACATCCCCGCCGGTCGCAGCGTCTCCATCTTGTTGCGCTGGCATATCTCGCAAGAGCGCACCCAGTCCTGGACCAAAGCCCGATCCCCGGGGATGTAGAAGTCGGCGCAGAGATGGTGGAGGGTCTTCTGGACACCCTCATGGCCTAACAAATGGGCCAGCAGGAGCACCTGGTGTCGAAGATCGTCGTGGTCGGGCACGAAGATACGGTGCCCGTGCAAGAGGAGCCCCTTAGCCCAGCGCCATGGAGCCACCAACTCGCCCTCCTCCAGCTGCTACCGCAGGAGCTAGGCATCAGGCGCTGCCGCAGTAGCCTGGCGGATGGTGTCGAAGAGGGCGAAGGAGGGGCCCGAACGAATGCACATCTCCATCCCCTCGGGTGCGCCGTCCTCATCGTCAACATCGTGGCGAGAGAGAGCGTCGACAACGGTGTTGAGGCGCCCCGGCCGGTACTCCACAGTGAAATCAAAGACGAACAGCTTGCTGATCCACTGATGCTGCGGAACGGTCGAGAGCCTCTGATCCAACAAGTACTTGAGGCTTTTGTGGTCCGTGCGAATCTGGAACGAGCGCCCCCAAAGGTAGGGACGCCAATGGCGCACGACCTGCACCAAGCCAATGAGCTCCTTCTCATATGCCGCAAGCTTGAGATGGCGTGCGGCGAAAGGCCTGCTGAAGTAGGCAAGCGGGCCATCACCCTGGTGAAGCACGACACCGAACCCCACGTCGGAGGCGTCGCGGTCGACGATGAACGGCCGTGCGAAGTCCGGCATCTAGAGAACGGGGCCCGTCGTAAGGGCCCCCTTCAGTGCCTCGAACGCGGCGGTGGCCTCGTCATCCCAGGCGAAGGCGTCGCGGTGCAGCAGCCGCGTGAGAGGTGTCGCAATGATGACGAAGTCCCGGATGAATTTCTGATAGTACCCGGCGAGACCCAGGAAGCCGCGAAGAGCGCGCGGCGAACAAGGAGGCGACCACGCGGAGACGGCCGCCACCTTGTCGCGTCCATGGCCACCCCCTCGGCGGAGATGACATGGCCGAGGTAGGCGACCGATGTCGTCCCAAACAAGCACTTCGAGCGCTTAAGGTGAAGATGATGCGCTCGAAGCTCGTTGAAGACGATGGAGACGTGTTGTAGGTGCTCCGCCCACGAGGCTCTGTAGATCAAAATATCGTCAAAGAAAACGAGCACAAACCGACATAAATAGGGGCGGAGTACATCGTTCATCAGGGCCTGGAATGTCGCTGGCGCGTTGGTGAGGCCGAAGGGCATCACCACGAACTCGAAGTGGCCATGATGGGTCCGGAACGCCGTCTTGGCAATGTCGTACGGATGCATGTGCACCTGGTGGTAGCCCGACCGTAAGTCGAGCTTGGTGAAGAAGCGCGCCCCATGGAGCTCGTCGAAGAGCTCGTCGACCACCGGAATGGGGAACTTGTCCTTCAGCATGAGCGCGTTGAGGGCACGGTAGTCGATGCAGAAGCGACATGTGCCATCCGTCTTGCGGACGAGCAGCACCGGCGCCGAGAATGGCGATGTAGAGATCCGGATGACGCCCGCGGCGAGCATGAGGGCGCACTGTCGCTCGAGCTTGTCCTCCTGCAGCTGGGGGTAGCGGTAAGGCCGCACGGCCACCGGCGTCGTGTCTGGGGCGAGGTGGATACGGTGATCGTACACCCGGGTATGCGGGAGGCCTTGCGGCTCGTCAAAAAGGTCGTCGTGCTGCTGCAGGAGGTGGGCCAATAGGGGGTGCTCGGAGTCGATGTCGGCCATGGTGAGCTGGAGCTGCGGTGCCGGGGCGGCGCCCCCAATGCCCGTCCGCCCTGGCGCCAGAAGGTCATCGTCAAGGCGGCGAAGTCCCACAGTATGGGTCCGAGGGGTCGCAAGAAGTTCATGCCGAGTATGAAGTCGAAATAGCCCAAGTCGATGCCGACGCACGCGATGGTGAAGTGCTCGTCGCTGATGGAGAGCGGCACGTGCCGTGCCACGCCGTGTCAGCGAAGGCGGTCGCCGTTGGCCACGGTGACGTGGAGATGATCGCCGCCCGTCGGCTGGAGGCCCAAGAGCCGCATGGCGTCCTCCGGCAGGAAGTTATGTGTGGAGACGGTGTCGAGGAGGGCCACCGCCTGCTCGCCGTGTATCGTCACCGGCAGGGCCAACGCGTGGAGCGAGACCACGCACGTCGTTGCCGGCGCGGCGTCGAGAGCGGTCTCTGTCGCTGTGTCGACACCCGTGTCGGCGTCGCCGTCGTCTACCGTCTCCAAGTAGAAGAGGCGTGGGCAGACGTGACCTGGCGCGTACGGCTCGTCGCAGTTGAAGCACAGGCCGAGGCGATGGCGCTCCAACTGTTCCGCCGGTGTGAGGCGCCGGAAGGTACGATGCGTCGCTGCTAGAGCGGGCGGTACTAGCCACGTGGTCGGCGCTGCGACCGGCGGGGGCGGGTGGCCCCGCGACTCGGGGAAGGCGGCTGCAGCGCCTGGGCCCGACGCTCGCCGCCCGAGTGTAGTGCATCGCCGTTTGCAGGTCGTGGGGGGCCTGGAGCTCCACGTCCACCTATATGTGGTCCGGAAGGCCCCCGACAAAGAGCTCTGTGTGTTGTTGCCCCGTGACACCCGGGGCGTGGCAGGCGAGTGCCTGAAAGCGATCGGCGAAGTCCTGCACCGTTGACGTGAAGGGGAGGCTCCCCAGCTCCGCGAGGCGGCTCCCTCGGATCTGTGGCCCGAAGCGAAGGAGGAATAGCTCCCGAAAGCGGTCCCAAGGAGGCATGCCGCCCTCGTCTTGCTCGAGGGAGTAGTACCACGTCTGGGCGGCGCCCCGGAGGTGATAGGAGGCAAGCCAGGTGCGATCCGATGCCAGGGTGCACTGCCCGCGGAAGAACTGCTCGCACTTTCTAAGCCAGTTCAGGGGGTCCTCCGACCCATCGTAGGTGGCGAAGTCGACTTTGGTGTAGCGGGGCGGTGGCTGTGTAACCCCGCCGGGACCGTGCGCGTCGGGGCGCGCCTCATGGGGGCGTGCATACCCCCCGGGGGCGGCGCCCGGGAGGGAGGGAACCGGCGGCTCGCCGGCGTTGGTGTAGACCGGCTGGGTCGACGACGCTGCGAGCTACGCGACAGCGGAGACGACAACAGGGGGAAACCAATCTGGTGGATGGGAACACCCCCCATGGCGGCGGCACCCGACTGGTGGGTGCGGACTGCGGCCACTGCGTCCAGGGTTGGCCCGATGCCGGTGGAGGCGGCAGCGAAACGCCTAAGAAGGGCGGAGCCCATGGTGCGGGCGCCGACACGGAGACGGCGGCCGGCTGCGGCGGCGTCGGGGGCCCCTGGGAGCCGATCAAGAAGAGGCGGGTGCCTTGGACCGCGGTGACAAGGTCGTTGATGACCCCGCTCATCTGCTCGGGCGTGTAGAGGACGGGCGCCGGAGCGGCGGAGCCCGCTGACATGGCGGCCAACGGAGAGCCCGCCATGGTGGCGACGACGGAAGGGGCGGGCGGAGGCGCGGACGACGTGGTGGTGGGCGGCGGAGAAGACATGATCGCGGCCAAGCTAGCTGATACCAAATTGGTAGAACCAACTGGTCTACCCGCCCTAGGGCGTAGCTTGTAGGGGAAGGAGGGAGAGACGTGCGGGCGAGGCGGCGGACGCCGGCGGCAGGGCGCCGTCGTGCGCGGGCTGGAGAGGAGGGGCGGTGGCTAGGAGACCGACTCCTCGGGGAGTCGGCAATAATGAATATTATTATTGCTTGATGTTTGCTTCGTTTACAACCAGTATATAAAGAGCTAAAACCTTAAACTGATAATGGGCTAAGCCCCTAGTTGGGCCCATGGTTGGGCCCCTCTTCACATAACTCATACCGGTCATAACATTCATCCAGATCACTAAATTATTCATGCAGCACCCGCCCTGGCAAAAGTCTCCGGCGAGGTTGAATTTGCTACATTAGCACAACTTTTTGCTATAAAAATCTCCGGAAGGTCTCCGACGAAGTCTCTGGCGAGGCAGCCTTTTTTGTATTATTTTTAGAGCGGATCGTTTTTTGCTACATGTAGAAAAAGCTGGACTATTTGTAGCGAAACAAGACAATTTGTAGCAACAACATGATAAAGAGCGGGATAAGGAGATCTGACCGTTGTTCGGTTTAATCGGACGGTGTGGCATCCCGCAAAACCACTACTAGAAAATCGCGTTGAATTTGTGCGTTGCATCGTCATCATCATGCATTGTTTGCATAAAACTATTTTCGCAAGCCTGTTTTGTTTTCTAAAAACGCCCCGTCTTGTTTTCAAATTCAAACCCGGGTCGCCGGAATATTGTGTTGTCTATTATTGGTTTACAAACGGTGCGATTAAATTAAATAAAACGTTTAATTATTTTTAATAGGGGCAGTCGAACGGGCCGATTGACCCGAACGACCACCCCAGAAAAATAGAAACGGCCCACTCGTAAATCCTAAAACTACCCAACTTCCTACCCACCCTTGCCTCCACATCACTCTGGCCAATCAGAACATGCCACCTCACTTTTTCTCTTCCCCCACCCAACCCCAAACCGCCACATGGCACCCCCAACTCCCTCCTCTCTCCACTCAGCCCTTGGAACCGGTCCACCCCCTCTCCCCATGGCCCACACGCCAGCCCCCACCCCACCCGCGCGCTGCAGCCTCTCACCCCACAACCTCCCACCACTCATCTGTCCTCCGACCCCACCTCGCAGGCCCACCCGCACCGCACCCCGCCTGGCCCCGTCCTTCTCCTCCCTCTTTTTCTCTGCACGCCACCGCTGACGCTCCACCCTCCCTCGCCCTGTCCGTCCACCGCCGCCGGGCCGTCTCAGCGAGCGCCGCCCGCCTGCCCCGCAACCTCGCCGCTCCGCCCCGGCCACCCCGCACGCCATCTCCGCGCCGCCTCGCCTCCTCCTGTCCTTCCTCGCCTTGCTCGCCGCCGCGCCGCCTCCTCTCCAGCGCGCGCCGCCGCGCGGGTCGCCCTCCGCCGCCTGCCTCCGACGGTCCGCGGCCCCCCTCGTCAGCGTCGTCTCCGGCGCCCTCCAGTTCCATCCCGCCCGCGGCCAGTCCGCGTCGAGCCCGCGCCCTCCCCGAGCCGCGTCAACCGCCGCCCCAGCGCCTGCCCTGCCTCGACCGCGCCTCCCCGCCTCCCTTCTCGAGCACCGCCGCCCCCGCGAGCTCCCTCCCCGACGCCGGCCGCCTCTCCCCACCCTCGCCTCCGGCCGCATCTGCCATCCCTGTCGCCGGCCCGACCCCGCCAAGCCCGAGCCGCCGCGTCTGTGTCCCGCCGGGCCGCGCTCCGGCCGCGCCGTCTCCTCCTCCGGCCTCGCGCGCCGGCCGCCTCCGTCGCTCCTGCGCCGGCCCTGACCTCGCCGGCGAGCCCGCCTTCCCTGCCTCGACCTGCCGTCCAGCGGCCCCGCCTCGCCCCGCCGCTGGCCTCACCATCGCTCTGCCTGTGCCCTCTGCCTCCGCCGCTGCGTGTCCCCGTCGTCTCGCGGGTCCCTCCCTGTCGCTGGGCTCGGCCCGTCTCTGCCTGGGCCGCGATCGCGCGTGTCGCCTTCCAGCATCTGCGTGTGTCGCCCCTGCAGCTCATGTGTTTCCTGGTGCACCTGTTGGCCTAAGTGGTTTCCTGTGTCGTTCATCACCACACGTACCCCATCTGCAAGATCTCCCGAGAAGCCATGTACCATGCGCCGATGGCTAACCAAGCTCGTCCGCGAGACTGTTGTCGTCAAGGACTCGCAACCCTCGGTACATCAAGGTCTCCCTCACGGAATCGAAGACCGAACCCTCGACACGCCAAGATCCACCCCCAAGGACGCCCCCGACAAGTTGCACAAGGCCCTTGGACTCGACACCCTCGAAGCGTCAAGATCTACTACACGGAGCATTGTCCGATGGTCGGAACCCCCGAAGACCGAACCCGGAGCTGGATCCGAAGACCATATGTGCGACAAGTACTCCGTCATGTACCCGATTGAAGCAAACCCGAGGACACCGACGCAGAACGCCAAGTTCTTTATCCCGAACGCCAAGAACGCCGATGCGGATACGACAAGTGCTTCACCCCGAACGCCATGACCGTCGACATGACCCGAAGACCGCGAATGCGACAAGTACGACACCGACCAGGGCGAGCCCGATGCGCCCCCGACACCGAACCCCAGATCCGGACCCCGAACCCCGGAACCCCAAGATCGTCGAGACCCCTAATGTGTGAACCCCTTCCCGAAAACCCTATTTTATAATATGACACAATTTGTCG
This sequence comes from Avena sativa, assembly GCA_916181665.1. Lineage (NCBI taxonomy): Eukaryota > Viridiplantae > Streptophyta > Magnoliopsida > Poales > Poaceae > Avena > Avena sativa. The sequence goes on from OV702281.1 coordinate 183,310,868, forward strand.
CATTTTAGTTGTCATACTCGCATGCATATCCTTGGTTGGGGGCCTTATGCCGATTCACCTCTAATTAAATATGGGGCCCATATGCGGGCAAATCTAGCCTTATATTGGCCTCATTTAAATTTGTGTAGCGAACCCGGTGCTATCTTTTGCCATGTTAATACAACATTTAATTTGCGGGGCTTCTAAACAACATGAACCACCTAAATATTGTCGGGACCCCGGTTCCGCTTAATATGACCTAATTGCATCACACCTTGCCATGCCATGCATCATACATACATCATGCCGATCTTCTGCCGTCGTATTAAATATCGCATCCGGTGTTTCTTCTAGTGTTTTGCTTCTTCGCGGATAAGGCCGTTGAGTTGATGTGAGCTTCGCCCCGATCTTCGGTTGAACCTTCGGCAATGTTTTCAGGCGAGCATCTCCCCCTTTCTACCTATCTTACTTTATAGTGTTTATTTCCCTCCTGTTGATCTATTGCTATCTGTGTTGCGATGCTCTAGTTCCGTACCCGTGATATCCTGTGCAGCCCTATATTGCCTTGGACACATCCTATTACCTGTTGTTTGGTAGATAGTTGGACCCGCGCGTCGTAGTCGCTTTCTCAAGTGTTGTTGCGTGTCGTCAAGTACCACAGTTGTTGGAGAAGTGCCGCATGTCCAATGTTGGAGATGATCATGGTTTACTTATCGTTCACTTTAATTACTGTTTAACAACTAAAATTGAACTAAGCAGAGGCATCGGTGGGTGATAGGTAAGATTTGGTTTCCGACCGCCCACTTGTGTCCCGTAGGACCCGAGTTCTTGACACCTGTTCCGAGATCGAGCGCGCTAACCACAGTTGGGGAGATATGGGCCCCCCATTGATTATTACCTGATTTCAAAGTATTGTACTAGGGGCCACAAACTAGTTTGAGGTTTTATTTACTATCCTGTACTTATGCCATGTTTACCGCTTTATTTACGTTTGTGCGAGGTACTGCACACTGTACTGTTTAGGATCGGGACACGTTTTCGCGGTGTCGACAGTCCCCGTTTGGGGATTTGCTGTCGCTCACTGCCGTCTACCCAAACCCTAAGTCCGTCTCGGAGACCGGCCGACTTCGTTACGGGTGTCGACTTGGTGGGGTGGCCCCCACGTACTTGCTTTGGGTCTGGGAACGTCGTGACTTAGGCCCCGCCGACATACCGATGGGTGTATGTTAACTGATCTGGCAAAAAGGGTCGAAGTGACTGTGGATACTTTGGTGCACCCCTGCAGGGTTTAATCTTTTCGAGAAGCCGTGTCCGCGGTTATGGACGACTTGGAGCACAGTGCTTGATCATAGACAACTATAACTAAAGTTTACTGTTATAAATTGACTTGTATCCGATATGACTAGTAATCAGCTTCACTACAACGGAATGGCTAAGTAAAGGTACCAACAACTGCTGGGTTTTAGGGTTATCTCATGCTAATTGTATCTGACTAGTAAGTGTTGCCACTATAACGGAATGGTTAACTAAAAGTGCCCACTGCTTACTTTATCAGGATGATTATCTAAACCTGACTAGTAAAGTGCCGCAACTATAACTGAATAAGTAAAACTGCCAACTGTGTGAGTTCCTCGGTTGACTTTCTCGTTTGGTCTCGAGGGGGAAACGCCAGGATGGGTTTGTTTGATGATAGTATCAGGTTGGATCCGAATAGGTCTTTCTCACCCCTCTCTGATAGCCGCTAGTTGTATCGAGTCTCTATAGGTTGTTTAATGCATGCTGCCGCTGCCGCTCAGTCCACCATACCTAGGTAGGCGAGGACCGCCGAATTCTAGCCTCGCCGTGTACTGGCCTCAGTACTGACGCTCGTCTTTTTCCTTTGCCCTTTGTCGGCACCCCTTTTGTTTAAGCAGGTTTTGAGATCGACGCCGTTAGCAGGGTTACCCTTCCGGCTTGGCCTGGGCAGGGTTATGGACGCCATTGGTTATTCTTCAGGGCTCTTAGCCCCATTTGCATCTTGTCCGTAGCTGGGCGCTTTATCGTTTTCAAGGTGATTTGGATCTTTGTATTGTATATCTGTATTCTTGACTCTTTGAGTCGCTGCTGTATATATATCTGTTCTGTGGGTCCCATCGAGGACTGTTGTGTAATGTTATTACTTCGTTTTCCACCCGCACGCAAGTGCCTGGTGGGCACCTTCGAATCGTTTCTATGCGGGTTTTGGCGGGTTTTGCTAAAACTTGCATAGGGCCGATTCTGAGGGTGTTACAGAGTGGTATCAGAGCTCAGCAGTTGCGATACCCCACAAGTCCAGCCTGTAGGATAACCTGGCTAACGGCCGAAGTAGAGTGTCAAAACTATTTTTGAAAAATCGGTTGGATAGTTCTGGTTAGGTCTGATTTTACTCCTTACCCCTCTGCTGCTCTCCTCTTACCTCTACGTGTTTTGAATCCGCTCTCGTCTCTTTCTTCGAGTCCAGGAATTCTCGTGGTTGGGTTTCCGTCGTACCTTCAGGGTTTCGCTTCCTTCTTTGATAACGGTGTTCTACCATCCGGTGTTCAAGCTGCCTGATGAATCCGTCTACGGTGTTACCATTCTGTGTTCCTTCTCGTGCCTTCCGGTGGATTCCGACGCGACGACATCATCTACGCCAGGTCCGATGCAGAGTCTGCCTCACTCCTTTGTTTCCGAACCTCGTTTGTCGAGATCTTCAGTCTGATTCCGAGAATGGTTGCACTCTTTTCTACTGAGTGTGCAGAATAATAGTTTGGGTGCGTGATGGATTGGCCCCCATGCCGACTACCCCTTCTATTCGCTTTTGTACATTGAAGTGGATGAGAATGCATCGGTTCCCTCTTCCTATCGAAGTTAGAGGTGGCTTTATTTGTGGATACCTCTACCTTCGACCTTTTGTTCCGGAGTGTTCTCTCGACGATCACGGACAACGACCTCTTGTTAGTGGTGTCGCGAGGATCTACCTGAAGCGAGAAGATGCAGATCGCCGACCTTCCTTCCGGTACCATGAGGCGGATCTCGAGGGCGAGATCCATTGTTAGTGGTGTCGAATTGTGGCATCCCGCAAAACCACTACTACAAAATCGCGTTGAATTTGTGCATTGCATCGTCATCATCATGCATTGTTTGCATAAAACTATTTTCGCAAGCCTGTTTTGTTTTCTAAAAACGCCCCGTCTTGTTTTCAAATTCAAACCCGGGTCGCCGGAATATTGTGTTGTCTATTATTGGTTTACAAACGGTGCGATTAAATTAAATAAAACGTTTAATTATTTTTAATAGGGGCAGTCGAACGGGCCGATTGACCCGAACAACCACCCCAGAAAAATACAAACGGCCCACTCGTAAATCCTAAAACTACCCAACTTCCTACCCACCCTTGCCTCCACATCACTCTGGCCAATCAGAACATGCCACCTCACTTTTTCTCTTCCCCCACCCAACCCCAAACCGCCACATGGCACCCCCAACTCCCTCCTCTCTCCACTCAGCCCTTGGAACCGGTCCACCCCCTCTCCCCATGGCCCACACGCCAGCCCCCACCCCACCCGCGCGCTGCAGCCTCTCACCCCACAACCTCCCACCACTCATCTGTCCTCCGGCCCCACCTCGCAGGCCCACCCGCACCGCACCCCGCCTGGCCCCGTCCTTCTCCTCCCTCTTTTTCTCTGCACGCCACCGCTGACGCTCCACCCTCCCTCGCCCTGTCCGTCCACCGCCACCGGGCCGTCTCAGCGAGCGCCGCCCGCCTTCCCCGCAACCTCGCCGCTCCGCCCCGGCCACCCCGCACGCCATCTCCGCGCCGCCTCGCCTCCTCCCGTCCTTCCTCGCCTTGCTCGCCGCCGCGCCGCCTCCTCTCCAGCGCGCGCCGCCGCGCGGGTCGCCCTCCGCCGCCTGCCTCCGACGGTCCGCGGCCCCCCTCGTCAGCGTCGTCTCCGGCGCCCTCCAGTTCCGTCCCGCCCGCGGCCAGTCCGCGTCGAGCCCGCGCCCTCCCCGAGCCGCGTCAACCGCCGCCCCAGCGCCTGCCCTGCCTCGACCGCGCCTCCCCGCCTCCCTTCTCGAGCACCGCCGCCCCCGCGAGCTCCCTCCCCGACGCCGGCCGCCTCTCCCCACCCTCGCCTCCGGCCGCATCTGCCATCCCCGTCGCCGGCCCGACCCCGCCAAGCCCGAGCCGCCGCGTCTGCGTCCCGCCGGGCCGCGCTCCGGCCGCGCCGTCTCCTCCTCCGGCCTCGCGCGCCGGCCGCCTCCGTCGCTCGCTGCGCCGGCCCCGACCTCTCCGGCGAGCCCGCCTTCCCTGCCTCGACCTGCCGTCCAGCGGCCCCGCCTCGCCCCGCCGCTGGCCTCACCATCGCTCTGCCTGTGCCCTCTGCCTCCGCCGCTGCGTGTCCCCGTCGTCTCGCGGGTCCCTCCCTGTCGCTGGGCTCGGCCCGTCTCTGCCTGGGCCGCGACCGCGCGTGTCGCCTTCCAGCATCTGCGTGTGTCGCCCCTGCAGCTCATGTGTTTCCTGGTGCACCTGTTGGCCTAAGTGGTTTCCTGTGTCGTTCATCACCACACGTACCCCATCTGCAAGATCTCCCGAGAAGCCATGTACCATGCGCCGACGGCTAACCAAGCTCGTCCGCGAGACTGTTGTCGTCAAGGACTCGCAACCCTCGGTACATCAAGGTCTCCCTCACGGAATCGAAGACCGAACCCTCGACACGCCAAGATCCACCCCCAAGGACGCCCCCAACAAGTTGCACAAGGCCCTTGGACTCGACACCCTCGAAGCGTCAAGATCTACTACACGGAGCATTGTCCGATGGTCGGAACCCCCGAAGACCGAACCCGGAGCTGGATCCGAAGACCATATGTGCGACAAGTACTCCGTCATGTACCCGATTGAAGCAAACCCGAGGACACCGACGCAGAACGCCAAGTTCTTTATCCCGAACGCCAAGAACGCCGATGCGGATACGACAAGTGCTTCACCCCGAACGCCATGACCGTCGACATGACCCGAAGACCGCGAATGCGACAAGTACGACACCGACCAGGGCGAGCCCGATGCGCCCCCGACACCGAACCCCAGATCCGGACCCCGAACCCCGGAACCCCAAGATCATCGAGACCCCTAATGTGTGAACCCCTTCCCGAAAACCCTATTTTATAATATGACACAATTTGTCGCATTTTAGTTGTCATACTCGCATGCATATCCTTGGTTGGGGGCCTTATGCCGATACACCTCTAATTAAATATGGGGCCCATATGCGGGCAAATCTAGCCTTATATTGGCCTCATTTAAATTTGTGTAGCGAACCCGGTGCTATCTTTTGCCATGTTAATACAACATTTAATTTGCGGGGCTTCTAAACAACATGAACCACCTAAATATTGTCGGGACCCCGGTTCCGCTTAATATGACCTAATTGCATCGCACCTTGCCATGCCATGCATCATACATACATCATGCCGATCTTCTGCCGTCGTATTAAATATCGCATCCGGTGTTTCTTCTAGTGTTTTGCTTCTTCGCGGATAAGGCCGTTGAGTTGATGTGAGCTTCGCCCCGATCTTCGGTTGAACCTTCGGCAATGTTTTCAGGCGAGCATCTCCCCCTTTCTACCTATCTTACTTTATAGTGTTTATTTCTCTCCTGTTGATCTATTGCTATCTGTGTTGCGATGCTCTAGTTCCGTACCCGTGATATCCTGTGCAGCCCTATATTGCCTTGGACACATCCTATTACCTGTTGTTTGGTAGATAGTTGGACCCGCGCGTCGTAGTCGCTTGCTCAAGTGTTGTTGCGTGTCGTCAAGTACCACAGTTGTTGGAGAAGTGCCGCATGTCCAATGTTGGAGATGATCATGGTTTACTTATCGTTCACTTTAATTACTGTTTAACAACTAAAATTGAACTAAGCAGAGGCATCGGTGGGTGATAGGTAAGATTTGGTTTCCGACCGCCCACTTGTGTCCCGTAGGACCCGAGTTCTTGACACCTGTTCCGAGATCGAGCGCGCTAACCACAGTTGGGGAGATATGGGCCCCCCATTGATTATTACCCGATTTCAAAGTATTGTACTGGGGGCCACAAACTAGTTTGAGGTTTTATTTACTATCCTGTACTTATGCCATGTTTACCGCTTTATTTACGTTTGTACGAGGTACTGCACACTGTACTGTTTAGGATCGGGACACGTTTTCGCGGTGTCGACAGTCCCCGTTTGGGGATTTGTTGTCGCTCACTGCCGTCTACCCAAACCCTAAGTCCGTCTCGGAGACCGGCCGACTTTGTTACGGGTGTCGACTTGGTGGGGTGGCCCCCACGTACTTGCTTTGGGTCTGGGAACGTCGTGACTTAGGCCCCGCCGACATACCGATGGGTGTATGTTAACTGATCTGGCAAAAAGGGTCGAAGTGACTGTGGATACTTTGGTGCACCCCTGCAGGGTTTAATCTTTTCGAGAAGCCGTGTCCGCGGTTATGGACGACTTGGAGCACAGTGCTTGATCATAGACAACTATAACTAAAGTTTACTGTTATAAATTGACTTGTATCCTATATGACTAGTAATCAGCTTCACTACAACGGAATGGCTAAGTAAAGGTACCAACAACTGCTGGGTTTTAGGGTTATCTCATGCTAATTGTATCTGACTAGTAAGTGTTGCCACTATAACGGAATGGTTAACTAAAAGTGCCCACTGCTTACTTTATCAGGATGATTATCTAAACCTGACTAGTAAAGTGCCGCAACTATAACTGAATAAGTAAAACTGCCAACTGTGTGAGTTCCTCGGTTGACTTTCTCGTTTGGTCTCGAGGGGGAAACGCCAGGATGGGTTTGTTTGATGATAGTATCAGGTTGGATCCGAATAGGTCTTTCTCACCCCTCTCTGATAGCCGCCAGTTGTATCGAGTCTCTATAGGTTGTTTAATGCATGCTGCCGCTGCCGCTCAGTCCACCATACCTAGGTAGGCGAGGACCGCCGAATTCTAGCCTCGCCGTGTACTGACCTCAGTACTGACGCTCCTCTTTTTCCTTTGCCCTTTGTCGGCACCCCTTTTGTTTAAGCAGGTTTTGAGATCGACGCCGTTAGCAGGGTTACCCTTCCGGCTTGGCCTGGGCAGGGTTATGGACGCCATTGGTTATTCTTCAGGGCTCTTAGCCCCATTTGCATCTTGTCCGTAGCTGGACGCTTTATCGTTTTCAAGGTGATTTGGATCTTTGTATTGTATATCTGTATTCTTGACTCTTTGAGTCGCTGCTGTATATATATCTGTTCTGTGGGTCCCATCGAGGACTGTTGTGTAATGTTATTACTTCGTTTTCCACCCGCACGCAAGTGCCTGGTGGGCACCTTCGAATCGTTTCTATGCGGGTTTTGGCGGGTTTTGCTAAAACTTGCATAGGGCCGATTCTGAGGGTGTTACAGACGGCTAGGACAAGAAGGATGGAACACCTAGCACTTCCCTTAGTTTCTTTGTTGAGACTGCTTGGTAATAATTGAAAATCAAAAATACTACTCCCTTCGATTCATATTACTTATCACAAAAATGGATGTATCTAAACATGTTTTACTGCTAGATACATCCAATCTAATAATAAGTAACATGGATCGGAGGGAGTAGAATTATTCTTTCATCGCGAAACCATGGCAACCACGCGGGCATTATTTTTTGGACGATTTTGTCCCTTGTCGTTCAGACATATTACCCGTACTGCCATCGCATAGTCCAAAACTGAATTGCTTGCTCCTGCGTTCCCCTCTCCGCTGCTTTGTTTGCGCCGCCGCCGGTAATTGCCCCTTCCTCCTGGTACCACGCAGTTGCGTCCTTGGCGGAAACCATCGGCCGCCCCAGCCTGAACGGAGCCAACTTCGTCGAGCCACCGCTGCTCGTGAACTTCCTGATCCCAGCGACGAGCCGCTGCATCGCCCGCGAGAAGGAAGCAGGATTGGCGGGGGGTGGGTGGCCACGGGGGAGGGGAAGGGCGGAGGAGGCAGGGGGCCATGCATGGGGAGAGCTTGTGGAGTCGTGGACACGTGCAAGCGGGCACCAGGGAGCGCAGCCGATGGCGATGCTGAACCGACCGCTGGCACGGCGTCGGGCTGGGATCCCAGCCAGTGCTCGCCCTCATCCTGCTCGCAGTGCTCACAGGAGGGGCCTCTTGGACCTCATCTTGGTATGGTACGAGCTCGCGTTGTCGTCCGGTCGCAGGTGCTCAACTCGGGGTCAGGCGAATCGAAGCTCGGGGCGGCGACACACTGGGAGCTCATGGAGTCGGGGATGTGCGTGAGCGGGCACCAGGGAGCAGAGTGGTCGTCGATTGGAGGGACGGGAGGAGCGACACGGGTGGCAGAAGGCGTGGACAGCGGCGGAATCTTGACAAGATATTTTCAGCCTACACACGAGAAGTACAAATCCAAACAACAGCAGGATTTTGCAGACGAGACATAGATACAGTTAATCTTGTGTATAATACTCTTTCCAATTTATATTACTTGTCACAAAAATGGATGTATCTAGACATGTTTTAGTGCTAGATACATCCAATCTAATAACAAGTAATATGGATCGGAGGGAGTAGTATAGATTTTGGAAAACCCGAAGCAAGTCAAGCACCATTTTTATGCATGGCGCAATGCAATTCACAAGAACATGTTCTGATGCAAGTTACGCTTTAATTTTGAACTTGTAAGCTAACAGGATGTCTAATGAAGCTCAAATGCTAGGCAAACCAGGCACCAGATGCTAGGGAGAGGCAAGCACCAATGATGTTGAGCAGATCTAAGCAATACTATATTCCACCGATAGATAGGTAAATTCAGTCGGTCAGAGAAGTGGCAAGTCCGATGGATGTAACGCAGGAGCTAATTATTACCCCTACTACGTAGTAGAATTTGGAAGTAATAACAAAGGCGATAAAACTTACAGTGCTAGGATCCCAACGAGTATGCTATTGAGGTCGCGTGAATGTTCATTATTCTCTTATAGACTAAGATATGTCTAGATACATTGAATCTAGATAAATTATAAATTTAAATCAGTTATTTTTAGATGAAGGGAGTAAATCAGATCAGGGAGATAGTTACCTCAACATTCACGAGCAAGGCAATTATTGTTTCACAACACCAACAAGAATTATGGCCAAAACTCTGGGAGAGTAGCAGATAATTTCAATTGGTAGCCATTCTAATACTACCACAAATTTTAGATATTTGTCCAAAATTTGCATGTAATTTTTTTTAGAAACACAGTACAAACACATACGCTCATAATGCGTACATACACTCATCCCTATGAACACACACATGCACATCCTACTCCTATGAGCACCTCCGTGAGACTGAGCCGACGGGTTTTGAGATTAACGAAGTCACTGCAGGTGCCTCGCTATCGACGAGAACGTCGCCTCCCACTGAACGAATATTCCGCCTTTATGAGACACCAAAACGTTAAATCTAGGGTTTAAACTCTGGTGGGCTTGGGTTACCACCGCCCTCCAAACCATCCAACCACGGGTTGATTCTAAAAGAAAAATCCTCCTGTAAATTATGCATGCTTTTGACTAAATATGTCTAGGTATAAAATTGTGAACCGTGGCAATGCACGGGTATTCATACCTAGTCTCTAATCTCTATCTCTAGTCTCTAGTCTCTAATCTCTATCTCTAGTCTCTAGTACTATAATCTGTGTTAAGGTGGATTTCGTTTAAGGAGATTTTCGTCCGTCGTTGTTCTTTTACGTTTCAGCCCCTCCGTAATTGAGTAATCAACCTGTAGTATGAGGATACAACCTGATCTTGGATGTGAGGCCTCGGTGGACGTCGAGGCACCAAGTCGATACAGCCAGAGCTTGGACGTCGAGGCGCCAGTCGGGGGTGGACGTCGAGGCGCCAGGTCGATACGGCCGGAGCTCGGACGTCGAGGCGCCAGTCGGGGGTGGACGTCGAGGCGCCAGGTCGATACGGCCAGAGCTCGGACGTCGAGGCGCCAGGTCGATATGGCCGGAGCTCGGACGTCGAGGCGCCAGTCGGGGGTGGACTTCGAGGAGCCAGGTCGATACGGCCGGAGCTCGGACGTCGAGGCGCCAGTCGGGGTGGACGTTGAGGCGCCAGGTCGCTATAGCCGGAGCTCGGACGTCGAGGCGCCAGGTCTTGCAGACGCGTGGCCGGTGCTAGATGAATGGCGACACAACCGTGGATGGAGGCGAGGGAACCCGGCTGGCGGTGCTCGGTGCCAAGCGGAGCAGGAGGGCGGTGGGCGACGGGTGAGGAAGAGGGGCATCAGTTTGTACCGAATTCGATTTTCTACCGAATCGAAGAAATCGGCCTGTGTAGACCCTCTTATCGGACACGATTCCCAAAGAAATCGCAGAAAAATTCCATTGGAATGGATTGATTAAGATGCCGCCGGAATTTGTCCGAATTAAGCCGCCGCCCCTCAAATCGAGCAGCGCCGCCGTCGTTTGGGCAGCATTGTATATTTTCATGTGGTTGTTGACGATGATGTCAGCGATGGCCTTCACGCCCTTATCGTCGAGGGCCTCGATTAAATACTTGAGCTGCGCCTCATTGCTATAGTTGTTCGTGTTCAGGTCGTACAGCCGGCCTGGCATGTGTTAGAAATAATGGGGCTAATCCATTTAGACCCATGTGTATTTCAGATTTTTCCTAAATCTCAAAGCCCAAATTTGTGGCAGCCCATATGTGTTTGGGCCCATGTTTGTGGCAGATCACATGAGAGTGGAGTGGGAGCTAAAGTTTAGTCCCACATGGAAAGTTGGAGGAGAGTTGCACCACCTTATAAGGTGGAGTGTTGCACCACTTTGTAAGTGAGTGGCAATAAGAGAGATACACACGCGCGCTCCTCCTTCGACGACGCCGCCGCTCGCACGCTCGGCTCGGCTCGTCTCGTCTCGTCTCGTCGCGCGCGCGCGCCGCTGGTTGCGGGAATCTCGCCGAGCCGAGCTTTATTTTGCTGCTCAGGAAAATTGACAGACGTGTCAAACGGTTAGCTTATTCGGGTCGCTCCCGGATCGTGGGCTACTGTAACCGACCCGAATGTGCGTAACGTGGACTCGGCCCACGTTCGCCTCCGTTAGGGTTTTCTGAGCCGCTCTATATAAAGTCCTGCGCGGCTACCGCCACAACACCACCGGAAAAACCAATCTAGGGTTTTGCCATCCTCTCTACTTGCGCCGTCACCGTAGTCTACTCCATCCCGCTTGCCGGCGTGCACCGGCGGACGGGAGAGCAGGTCTCCGGAACCACTCGTCCTTGTGATCCTGTACGGGAGAGGGCGAATAAGGTTTTTGGGAAGCGCTCTGCGCGACTGCTCGAGTTCTCCATCACGGGTCGTCTTCCATCCAAGTTAGGCGGTGCTGCCTACCGCCGTCTTCGTCGGCATCTGCTGCGATCACTCTTCCCCAAAGTTTCTACTACGACAATCGAACAGTACGTGCTACGTGATCCTGTTTGGTTATTCATCATGTTCTGCGAGTACATGTTAAGCTGCTGTTTGTTTCCGATCATCCTGTTGTTTAGTACATCTTGTATGTTCGAGTTACATGAGCTAGTAGCTGGTTTTGTCATGATTTATATTCTGGAATTAATCGTGAAAATTATGCCTAATAATCCAACAGCATGTACTCTTGCTCGGTGATGGAGTGCGAATTAAGGAGGTTTACATAGGAAACAACACGCCGGTGTCAGCTGCTTATGGAAAACTGCACCGGCGAAATAAAACGGCGAGCTGCGCCGACCAGGGATGTGCTATGGTGGTGGCGCTTTAGGGCAGACACCCCTGGCCATGCATAGCTCCTACTCCTATGCTCCCCTGGCCATGCATGTTACCCAGCAACACTCCCCTCCTCCTCCTCTATCTAATCCTAGCCTTTTCTTTGACATGCAGACACCCCTGCGGCCGCACCGGCGAGCTCCGGCGAGCTCCCTCTCGGTCGTCGTCGCGCGAGGACCTCCCCGACGCCAAACCGTCCCCTGCCGCCCATCCCCGGAGTCGCCGTCGTCGATCGCGTCGCCCCGTCGCCTCCACGACCTCCCACGAGCCCCTGGTGAGCCTCCCCGCTCATCCCCTGTCGCCAGCTAGGTTTTTTCCATTGTCTGGCCGGCACCGCGAGGACGACGAACCCCGACCGTCGATCTGCCCTAGATCTAACTGCCAGGGTCGCCTCTTACCCTTTCGCGTGGCGGGTCAGCTGCTGGGCCGCAGCTGGTTACGCGCCGCCAGCGTGCGCTCGTCGCCGCTGGGCCGGCCTGCCCCTGCGCGGCCCGCCTACCTTCTGGATCTGGCCCATATGCCCCTATTCCCTTTTCTTTCAAACGATTTTACACAGATCTGTTTATAGCAGTTTGGTTTAAAACTAACTAAAAATGCAAAGCCACTGAAAATATTCAGATCTAAAATTTCTTAAGTGCCTGGATGTCTTACCTAACATGCAGACCCAGATTTGTACCAAAATAAGGCTTGGATTAAAGATGATAAATCATATACTCAGATCTGTCCTTTTCACAAATAAATTTCTCCAAAAAGTTTTACAAATCCAATTGGAGTAAATCGAATTTTTGATGAAAGTTACTGACCATACCTTTCAGGTCCCACTGGCCCCACCTTAGTTTGCCTCCTAAATTTCAGTTAGCAGTAATATCAAAATCAATCCTTTTCTGACTTCAGAAAACTCCCTAGGTCAAACCAAGTGAGGTCTTGACCTAATTCCAAGTCCACTTAAACACACATGCACATATCTTTCTTAATCCAGCAGCTCATAATTTTATGAGTCTTTGTTGGATTTTAGTGAATCAAAATTCTTATGTGCATGGTTTATTCACTAATAAAATCACTACAGTAGCTCTGCAACTCCAAAAAGTCTGATTCCAATTTCTACAGAAAGGTATTCTCAGTACCTAACATGTGTCTTTGGAATCACCTACAAAGATACCGCAGATTAAATCGGATGAAAAAGACAAGTCCCATCCAGTACTGACTTTGGAAATTTGTCAAGGGCATTCTGGTAATTTCTTTGAGGTGAATCCAACTCCTCTTGATTCAGTCCACTAAATACTATCTAATCACCAAAGGAAATAATTTTTGGAACTCTAAAACAGTTTTGGTGAATTATTTCCTAAAACTAGGGTTTTATCCACTATAAAATCCATTATAAATCCTTGGTAATTGATAAAATAGTGAAATCACTTTTGTTGGCTTCATTCTATCAATACCTATCTTATGATATCATTCTTATACACTGGTATCATACAAATCAATCTCTTGGTCAAAAACCCCTCTCATAGGTGGTTCCTAGACTCCAAATCCAAAAAGGATCCCTTTTCCTTTGCCTCCAAATATTCTTTCCTTCCAATCAACTCACACCTCCAACATCCTACTGATGTATATAATGTATTCATCTTTTGCTTGCTGTATGGTTGATGCTTGTATGCCTTTTATTGATTGGTGTATTGTTTGTTTGCATGTATGCTCGATAACGGCGATAGTTGCGATTGTGTGACGCCGGGAAGAAGGAAGGAACGGGTTATTCTTATTATTGATATTATTGGTATTCTAGTTATCTAACACCGTCAAGGGACATCTCGCTAGTCACAGGCAAGCCACCATTCCTGAACTCCTCTATTAACCTACTCTTGTTTATCGATTGTTTAACATCTCGTTTACGAATTGCATGATTAAATTGCATAGTTTGTTTTCAAAATAAAAGTACGTGAGTAACTTGGCTCCTCCAAGTTATGGATGAGTGTCCATTAGGACACCTACCCCATTTGACACCTATTTTTATCCCTTAGATCGAGGCTAAGATGATTAACGTCTTCCCTCTTGGAACCCACGGATTTTCAATAGTAAAACTATTTTGGGTTTTACCCTACTACAAAGTTTTCAAAATAAAACCCTTGGAAATAGGCATCGTTTCCAAGTGGAAGCTTTACCAAAACAAGATATGAGGTGGATAAAGAGAAAGTGTCAAACAAGAGAAAGAGAAGGGATGTTCTAAGCCAATGTCCGGAACAATTTTATCCGTGCAACCACATTACCCTAGACGCTGGGGCTTAGCTCGTTGTTTGCAATATTTAGCCGAGGCTACTCGTACTCGCTAAAGGGGAGAAATCCCCTGAAATCCGGACTGCCTGGGGTAAGGTACCGGTGCAACAATTGGGTCTCTCGCGGACGGTATGATGTTTGGCTAGTACGGGAGGAAGTTATTGTCACAATTGCTACCGGTCAAACTTCGGTTTGGAGGTAGAGGTTAGTACAGGAGGAAGGACCAGGGTCGTCGTACCCCATACTCATACCGGAGAGAACAACCCAAAAAGAAAATCCGCTGTTGCTAGGGATGGAAAAATGAAAGGTTTAAGTTTGATTATCTGAGCCCCTGTCTACCGTGTGTAGTAGGTCGTGGTTTTATCCCGGCGGATGTATTGATTCTTATGGATAAAGTGCACAAACTCTGCAAGTCTAATCTATTCGAATAGCCGGGTCCACGGTCAAGGACGGTTGGAATGGCAAGTGCTAGGAGGACCCTTCAGTTATGTATGAGGAAATAAAGGATGTGACTTGGTCAAGAGAAAAGATAAGAACGAGTTTGGTTTTGACCAGAGTTGGTCGAAGACGTTTAAAAAGTGTTTTACAACAAAACTGTTTAAAAATCTTTTTAACAAGGATGTGGAGATGTCCAGATTTTCTAAAAGGAGGCATATTTTACAAAAACTCTTTTTCAACAAAGATATAGAGATGCCAATGTTAGGTCTTTCAAAAGCAACTATAGTATAGAGCTATCTCGCCACAGCCTGATATGCATTATCTTTGTTACCATGTCTCGGTGGTGAAAGTGTGAGATGGTTAACCTAGAGGGGGGGGTGAATAGATTACTACAAAATTCTTTATAATCTTTTGCAAGTTTTATGCTTTGCGGAATATAAGTGAGCCTAAATGCAAACTAGGTGAGGCAACCTAGAAGATGTACAAGGTACTTCAAGCTCGAAGGCTATCACAAGGTAAACAACACAAGTAAGTGGTCGGTTAAGGAATAACCGAAGCACACGGAGATGAAGATGTATTCCCGTGTTTACCAGCTTTGGGAAGGGGGCTACGTCACGTTGGAGAGGTGTGAGGTTCCATGAAGGATTCCTCACGCGCCACAAAGGCTCACCTTCTTCTCCGAGCCTATCCCATGAAGGAATAGCTCACTTACTTGTGGTAGACTTTAAGGTAGTCTCCAAACCCTCACAAACTTTCCACGGAGCAAATCACAAGCCGAATGCCTCCTGGCGACCCTAGCCGCCTAGGGTTTCCCACAAACCCAAGAGTAACAAGCTAACTCAATGAACTCAAGGAGGAATGAACTTTGGCTTGGTGGAAACGTAGATCGGGACCTCCTCTTTCTTTCTACCAAAGGGATTTGGATTTGGATTCGGTTGGGTAGAATGGGAGATCCTCAAGATTTTGTGTTTCAACAATGGAGGAGAGAGAGAGAGCTTCAAGAAATGAAATGTTAGCTCAAATGCCTAACCTCACAGTGGAGAAGAAAAGGGGTATATATAGTGTGAGGGGAAAAAGAGCCGTTTGGAGGTTACTGCGACAGAACCGACGATAAGTCCGGTCGGACCAAGTTGCTCGCCGGAATTTCTAGCGACAGCTCCGGTCGACCGGACCCCACGCCAGAATTTTCGGTGGTGACCGGAATTCCCGGCGAACAACTGAAAAGCTGTTCTGTAAGCCATATCGGTGTGCACCGGGAATTTCCGGTGGCGACCGGAAATTCCGGCGACAGCACCGGCGCCGCCAGCGCTTTTGCCGATTTCGCAGTAACTTCTTTAGACTCATTTTTCAAGGCAGATTTATCTCTTTCTTCGAACGGGTGTGTGTGGGTGAATGATGAGAGGCTTATATGGGGTAGAACATCCCCAATGAGCATATCGAGATCACCCCTCTTAATAGTGCGGTGTTTCCTAATTGACTCAAGAGTAAATAAGAGAGAATAATAAACAATGACACCGGCTCTCCATAGAGAAACGAATGGGGGGTAGGGGTCACCCATCACCTATCACGAACAACCTGCTGATTCTCACCTGTAGAGAGCTAATAGAAACATTAGTCCATCCTCTAGCTCCGATGTCATAGTTAATCAAAATATTAGATAAGGGCTATTTGCCCTTTCAATCTCCCCCTTTTTGGTTAACGAGGACAAACCGGGCTAGAGTCAAAGAAAGGATATTATGATACGATTAGATCTAGCACATAATAGAAGCACACAGTGATAGGAAATTCAAGTACAATAAGAGAACTGCAAGGTTATCCAAACACGCACACAAATGGTTTGAAAGAGAAAATAAAAGCACAAGCCCATGAGAGACAAACGAGCAAAGAGGGGCTTGTGCAAGAGGAAAATCATGAAAGAAGCGACTCTACTCTTTCTCCCCCTTTGGCATCGAGACCAAAAAGGAAGAAACGAGCGGAGAGACCGATCTAGCCACCGAAGTTGTCCTCATCGTCATCATCATAGGCCTCTTCCTCATCTTCTTGTTCATCGTCACCCTCCTCTTCGTCCTCGCCCTCACCATCATCATCATCCCCTGTAGTTGTAGCATGGCGCTGAGATGAGATGGAAGTAGCAAACCCGGGGAACATAGATCGATAAAAACCCCGAAACATGTCCTCATCCAGAGGGGGCTTCTCAAAGTTGACATAGGGGACAGGAGCTAGAGCATTGCCCAAATCGGGCACTGGTCGACCCCGCTCTGCCAAGAAAGCATTGTGCTGCCTCCTGTTCTCGTGACTGAGCTCCAGACTGCGGTGGGCAACATCATAGGAGGAGCGACACATATCCCATAAGCTGTTGAAGAATCGGGTAAGACCCTTCTTGCGAGGAAGAGCACGGGGAAGGTCCCTACGAGAGCGCGAGCCACTAGCAGACAGAGGATCATGAGCATGCTTGGTCCGGCGCTCAGATGGCAACATCTGGGGGAGCTCCACATGAGAGCCCCAACGAGGTAAGGTGAGATCCTCCATATCTTCACGCGGACCCTTGGGGAGAGCAGCTGCAGGAACGGTGGCATCAATCAGGCGCTGAACATACTGACAAAAATTTGGAGTCAGCTTCTCAATGGACCGCTGAATCTCATTGTAGATGAAGTCACACACATTGATCTTCCGGAGACGGCGAGGCTCACAATAGTACAGCAGATTCTTGTGGTGACCGCGGACATCAACAACATCACCAGCCTTGCTCACAAGATTGTAGCGGAAGAACCGAGCAAGCACCATGTAGTAGTAGTACATCCCGGACAAGCTGGGAGGCTGATGGCTAGGATCACTGGGATAGCAGAAGAGGAGCTGGTTGTCACTGAATGCCTTTTCAGAATGATGCAGAAGCCAGAGACACTGTCAGGAGGGTAACCCAGGACATGGCAGAAAGCTTCAAAAGAAGCCGAGTATGGCTTGGTGCCGGTCATCCAAGTGACAGTGCAAGCATCATCAGTGTGAAAGTAAGCTGTGCAGAAGAACTGGCGAATGATATCGGGCATGAGCTTGACCTTGATGGTAGCAATAGAAAAGACATCCATCTGCTTCAGGGCCACATCCACATGCTCGAAATCGAAGGAGAGGTAATGAGCATAGTGGTACTCATTGAGATACTTGGGAGGAACAAAGAAACCCCGCCGCATACGAGTTGGCTCGTTGTAAAAGTCATCCCAGAAGCACCTCTGAGTGTCAGTCCAGAACATCTTGTCAGCCACTGGGTAAGTGCGGTTGGTAAAGCGATACGGATTTTGCCTCCTCAAGTCCCGCCATTGATTCACAGTGATATCCGAGACAGTATTGTAGTTGGGAGGAACTTCTTCTTTAGTAGGACCGAGATTGGACTTGCCTTTTGAAGCGGACCTTCCAGCAGAGGCTTTCTTCTTCTGGCCACTGGCAGATCCAGAACCCCCTGTGAGAGCAGCTTTCTCTAGCTGACGCTGAGTGCGGCGAGGAGGAGGAGCAGGAGGCCGTTGAATAGAGAGCTTCCTCTTTTTGCTGATGTCGGGCTCAAAGTCGCTGTGTTCAGACTCTGCACAAGAAGCACACAAGAACGGAAGGCAAAAAAGAAAAAATGAGTGTATATGCCATAGAGGAGCTCACAAGAACACATAAGGACGGTTGGGCAAGCGCATGGACAGAGAAACAGACGAAAGAAAAAAAATTCGGCGCCAGGTCCGGCGGAACCGGCCCTGTCGCCGGAATTATCGGCGACGGGTCCGGCGGACCGAAGGCTCGACCGAAAATTCCGGCGAGCAGGTCGGTCGACCGAAACTGTGACCGGAAATTCCGGTGGCGGATTCGGCGGGACCGGGCCTGGGACCGAAAATTTTGGGCAAGCGACCGTGAAACTAGCCATGACTTAGTACTTGCACAAACGACATTATGAGGAGGAAAAAAGTGGGTGAAACTAGGGTAATGCGAGCCGAGTTTCTCTACTGGGGGGTAGAGAGAACTAAGGGAGCATAAGACATGAAGGCTAGGGTTTCACCATAAACAACAAACAAAAACACGGGAAAGGAGAGGGGAAAGAGCAAAGATACCATGGGATGGAGAAGATGAAGCCATGCCCCCTCCCTTGCCAAGGATAGGCACGAAGAAAGCACCACACAAGAAAGTGGGGAAGCACTCCCCGATCTCCCAATGCGTGCAAGGAGAGAGCAAAACCTTCGGTGAAAAGACTTGTAGAGGCCCGATCTACAACTTGGTGGAGTGGGGAGGGTTTTGGGTGGAGGGAAGGGCCTATGGGGTGGGGTGGGGAAGCTTGAGGCGGCGTCCATGGAGGAGGGAGGGGCGTGGGGAAGAAAGAAAGGAAGAGGAAGGAACTGCCCCACGCGCGGGCTTTAAATACCCACTCCAAAAAAAATTGGCAATAAGTCCGGTCCGACCGGTTCCTACGCCAGAAATTCCGGCGAGAGAATTGGCGAACCGACCTGGTGACCGGAAATACCGGCGACGACCGAACTTTTTGGCAGCGAACCGAAAACATGTTCTGTAAGGGTTTTCGGTTGGCTGCCGGAAATTTCGGTCCCCAGGCCGGCGAACCAGAAATTTTGCCGAAAAAATTCAGAAAGCTGCGAAAGAGTGTGTTTGATGATTTGGAGAGGAAAAATTGTGAGGGATCATATGAGCATATACACAAGATTCAAATGAAGACCAGAGAGAGCACTGTCCACAAGGCAAGGTCATAAAAACAAATAAAAAACGAAGAGCGACCATGGACAAAGGATTTAGCTTGAAGCAACAATGTATCCAATACACAAAACCGACCATTTGGCAGAGGATTTCTCCCCCTATGTTTAAGCAAACATGTCATGGCGCCTCAAAGATAGATGCTTGGACCCATCTCATGACACGAGATCAATTTATGTTGCACACAAGATATGGTAAAATGACCATCCCTACATGTGCTGCACAACTAAGCTACATAGCATGTTAAGAGCAAGAATATAGTGCAAGAAGAAAATCAATCCAAGTTTTGGGGATCTAGGATACCGAGTTCTCGCCTCAACATGACAAACCGGGCTTCATCCAAAGGCTTCATGAAGATATCGGCCAATTGGAACATCGTACCCACATGAGTGAGGTTGATATCACCATTTGCGACATGGTCATGTAGGAAGTGGTGGCGAATGTCAATATGTTTGGTGCGACAATGTTGGACGGGGTTGTTGGCGATCTTTATTGCGCTTTCATTGTCACATAGAAGAGGCACCGTACCAAGAGACACACCATAGTCTTTCAAGGTTTGCCTCATCCATAACAATTTAGCACAACAAGATGCCGCGGATATGTATTCGGCTTCGACGATGGATAGGGCTGTGGAGTTTTGTTTCTTGGAAGACCAACTCACCAACGACCTGCCAATGAATTGGCAAGCCCCGGAGGTTGATTTCTGGTCAACCTTATCACCTGCCCAATCGACATCCGAATAGCCAACAAGCTCAAAGGTTGACCCCTTTGGATACCAAAGCCCGAGAGTAGGAGTGAGAACAATGTACCTAAAAATCCATTTGACCGCCATCAAGTGGCACTCCTTGGGAGCGGATTGAAAACGAGCACACATTCCAACACTTAACATGATATCCGGCCTAAAAGCACAAAGGTAGAGCAAGGAACCAATCATAGAACGATATACCTTTTGATCCACGTCCTTCTCACCTACTCCAAGGCCAAGTTGACCATTTAGTGGCATGGGTGTCTTCATGGGATTGGCCTTTTCCATCTCGAACTTATTGAGCATACCCTTAATGTACTTCTCTTGAGAGATGAAAGTGCCATGAGGAAGTTTCTTTATGATGAAGCCTAGAAAGAACTTCAACTCCCCCATCATGGACATCCTAAATTTCATAATCATCAACTCGGCAAAAGCTTTGTAATGAGATTCGTTAGTTCGACCAAAGATAATATCATCAACATATATTTGAACAATAAATAAGCCACCCCCTTTAACCCGTTTGGTGAAAAGGGTGGAATCGACCTTACCCACGCTAAACCCATCCATGAGTAGAAAATCCCTAAGGTGCTCATACCAAGCACGAGGAGCTTGCTTTAGTACATAGAGAGCCTTATGGAGTAGATACACATGGTTGGGATAGCGTGTGTTTTCGAAACCCGGGGGTTGATCTACATATGCACCTCTTTAAAGGGACCATTAAGAAATGCACTTTTCACATCCATTTAATAAAGCTTGAAGTTATGGAAAGATGCATAAGCAAGCAAGAGACTAATAGCTTCGAGACGAGCAACGGGCGCAAAGGTGTCCTCATAGTCAATACCTTCTATTTGGGCATACCCTTGCGCCACTAACCTTGCTTTGTTTCTTGTGACGACCACGTTCTCATCTTGCTTGTTCTTGAACACCCACTTGGTCCCAATGACATTGATGCGATGATCTTTAGGCCTCTCCACTAGAGACCATACTTCATTGCGGGTGAAACACTCGAGTTCTTCTTGCATGGCAATGACCCAATCCGGATCCTCCAAAGCCTCATGAATCTTAAGGGGCTCAAAGTTGGACACAAAAGCATGATTCCCACAAAAGGTTGTGAGGTTCTTCTTCCTGGCACGGGTCTCGATCCCTCTTGATATGCTTCCAAGGATATTTTTGACTTGAAGACCACTTGCAATGGAGGCGGCCTTAATCTTCCGAATTGTGCCTTCATGATCAAAAAATTCATCTTTTGAGGGGCCTTGATCATTGACACCATCTTGAGCTTGGCCTTGAGATGGAGATTGATCTTCTACTTGGTATTGCTCGAAGGTTTGAGGGCTTGGTTCTTGTTCTTCGGTTTGCAAGGAATCATGAGTGAGATGTTGATCTTGTGATGCATTTGATGGCTCAACTTGGGTAGAGCTTGGCTCTTCTTGAGTTGAGCTTGATTCTCCCCCATCATCTCGTTGAACATGAATGTGAGACTCGGTAGGCAAGATGTGCCCAATACCCATCAAGTTGATGACTTGAGAAGAATCACCATCTCCTACATCACGAGAAGAAACTTGCCCCTCATGGGGACCATTATTCTCCAAAAACTCCACGTCACAAGATACTTCAACACAACCATTAGTCTTGTTGTAGTATCTATAGGCATGAGAGTTTTCCGCATAACCAACAAAAATACCCTCTATAGTTCTAGATTCAAATTTACCGAGCTTTTCCTTTTTGTTCTTGACGAGACACTTGCATCCAAAGACACGGAAGTAGTTGACATTGGGCTTCTTAATTGTGAGAATCTCATATGGAGTCATGTCAAAGGGAGCATGAAGGAAGAGCCAATTCGTGTAGTGGACCGCGGTAGCAATAGCTTCTACCCAAAAATTGTGAGGGGACTTGAATTCACTCAACATTGTTCTTGCCATCTCAATGATTGTCCGGGTTCTTCCTTTCAACAACACCATTTTGTTGAGGGGTATAAGGAGCTCAGAATTCATGCTTGATCCCCTCATCTTCAAAAAATTCTTGCATGGTGTAGTTCTTGAACTCAGTGCCGTTGTCGGTTCTAATAGTATTGATCTCCACTCCATGAGTGCGTTGAGCTTGCTTGGCGAAGATCATGAATTCCTTGAAAGTCTCATCCTTCGTCTTGAGAAGAAATACCCAAGTATACCTTGATTAATCATCAACAATGACAAGACCATATCTTCTTCCACCAAGAGAGTCATAAGTCGAAGGCTCGAAGAGATCCAAATGGAGTAGTTCCAAGGGTCTTGACGTGGCCACCTTGGTAACAGAAGGATGATGCTTTCCAATTTGCTTCCCTGAAATGCAAGCACTACACACACGATCTTTCTCAAAGGAGATACTGGTTAGTCCAAGAATATGTTCACCCTTTAGGAGAAGATTGGGATTTCTCATGTTGACATGGCCTAGGCGACGATGCCAAAGCCATCCCTTGTCAGCCTTGGCCATTAGACATGTAGGAAGAGATTGGCTCTCTTTCGAGAGGTCGACCATATAAAGGTCGTCTTCCACGTGTCCAATGAGAACCAAGCTGAGATCATCACCCCTAAAGACCTTCACAAAAGTTCTATAGAAATAGGAGTCATAGCCGGCATCCAGGAGATGTTTAATGGAAAGCAAGTTGTAACCAAGGTTTTCAACATGTAGGACGGTCTCAAGAGTCAGAATCTTGGAAATTACCAACTTACCATAACCAAGAACCTTTCCTTTTGAGTTATCTCCAAAAGTGATGCTTGACGTTGAGTTGACATCGTGAATGAATTGGTCAAGCCCACTCCTACCTCCGGTCATGTGATTGGTGCATCCACTATCAAACACCCATTTTGATCCACCGGAGGCATAACCCTACAAAATCAATTCTTTGATTTTGGAACCCATTGAGTAATGGGTCCCCTAGCATTAGCAACAAGATCCTTAGGTACCCAAATTGAGTACCACCTATAAGAATAACCATTTCGAGGGCCAACATATTTTGCATATACATTTCCTTGAGTGCCCTTACATAGCACATAGGAAGGATTAGACTTTCCCGCATACTTTTGATTGGGATTTCCCCTCATGGCTCCCCCATTCACCACATTCCTTTTGACCCGGTCAACCACCTTGTCACCTTCCTTCACAAAGGTTATCTTCTTTGGTGGAATGGCATTGCTCGTGTTGTTCTTTGGATCAAAACCGACACCTTCCTTGGAAACTCTCGCCTTTTGACGGGATAAAATCTCATCTAGGATCTTTCCCTTGGAGGTAGGTGCACGACGCTCTTTCTCAAGTTGCTCTTTCAACTTCTTATTTTCCTTAATGAGGTGAGCTTGATCAAAGGTAGAGTTAGAGGTACAAGAATCATTTTCAACTATAATTGGACCCTTCAATGTACCAAGAGCTTTCTCATAGGACACCCGAAGTTGATCATGGTTCTCTCCAAGTTTTATGAGCTCACGTTTGACAAGAAAACTAGCCTTCTCAAGGTGCTCAAGGTCCTTAGTAAGAGAAGCATGAGCAACTTCAAGCTCTTTCTTTGAGGCATCAAGCTCTTGGGACAATGAGTTAGCCCTATCAATAGTGTCCATGTCTTTTGCTTTATCAATTTCAAAGATTTAAATTTGTAGTTTAAGAAAAGAATTGGTATTCTTTTCCTCACAAAGCTCTTGCTCAAGAAGATTGAATCTTTGTTTCTCATCATCAATATGAGATTCCAAGCTATCAATGGCATCATCGCGTGAGCTAACAAGTTCCATTAATTGCTTGACTCTAGCACGAGCAATGGGAGGAAGAGACTTCATGATAGCATACATTTCTTTTATATATTCTTTACCAAATTCATCATTATCACTATCACTATCATGGTCACTCTCAAGATCATCCAAGACACTAGATAGGGATGGAGGAGAGACAATTACCTTGGAGCTTCTTGCCATAAGACAAGAACCGGTGATCTTGGGAATAGGAGAACTCTCGATGTAGTCCTTGGAGTAGTCGTAGGTGAGAGGTGAACCGGGTTCGACATATGCCAAACCGGTCACACCCACCACTTTCTCCTTATCCCCACACTCCACGTCGGACTCGTCCTTGGAGCTCCTTGCCATGAGGCAAGTGGCAGTGACCTTGGGGTTAGGAGAGTCGTCAGTGTAGTCCTTGGTGTAGTCATAGGTGAAGAGAGACCCGGGTTTAGCAAAGGCCAAACCGGCCACTCCAACCACCTTCTCTTCATCCTCTTCCTCATTGTCGGATATGTATTATTGGCCTAGGAAGCCCTTACCATCACGCCTATTGTTCCTCTTGTATCTTTCATTGATGGGGTTGGGCTTCAATCTTGGTTTGGCACCTTCTTCATACTTAGGCTTGTCAAGCCTCTTCTCATAAGGACACTTGTCAGCAAAATGGGTTGCCTCATCACAATTGTAGCAGGTCCTCTTCTTATCACTTGATCCCATTGAGCTTCTCCTTCTTCGGAACTTCATGTTCTTGGTGAAGAGAGCGAGTTGAGAGACCATATCATCAACTCCATCAACATCTCTATCTTCATCACTAGCAACATCTTCTTGCACTTGCTTGGCCTTTAATGCTAGAGAGTGGGAAGACCCGATAGCACGGTTGATCTCCTTGATATTTTGCCCTTCATCCGCCAAGTTATCCATGGCAACTAGATAAGAGACTAGATCATCATGAGTGAATTGATTAGCTCTATCAAGGAGTTGCAAGTTCAAGGCAAGCTTCTTGTCGGTGACCGCGGTCATGGAGACAATCTTGGACTTGATAATTTCATCATTCAAATTGAATCCATCATCATACTTCTCACACTCTAGGCCACCAATCTTCATGCGGAGGGCAACGAGTCACTTGTATGCCTCAGCGATAGTCTCATCATCATGGTTCATGAACATGTTCATCTCAGACTTGGCAGCTTCATACTTGGATTTTTGGATACCTCTTGGAGAATGACAATCCTATCCCAAAGATCCTTTGCGGTGGGGATGTCGCTGACTTGATCATGGAGAGTGCGGTGAATGGCACTCCTTATCTTGTCACAAGCCGTTGCATTTAGTTGGCGGTCGTAGTACTCTCCCGGGGTGAGGTTGTTAGGATCATGAGGGTGGAAACCGGTGCATACAATCTCCCAAAGCTCAATGTTGCAGCTGCGAAGATGAGATTCCATAGAAGCTTTCCAATGAGAGAAATGACTTCCATCATAATGAGGTGCAGGACCCGAACCATTAATATGCGGCATGATGTTCTTTTGCTTAGGATAAACATAAGGGAATTGATTAGGGGGCGTAGAAGTTTTTGACGAGCCGCCCTCATGAGCGGACTCGGCATCCTTATCCTTCTTGGTGTACATTGGTCTCCCTTAAGGTACTACCAATGGAACCAAGAAAAGCCCCATCGCCAATGGCCTTAAGTTGTCCTTCTAGGTAACTCATTCGAACAAGGAGATCGGAATCCGCCTTTGCCTTTTCAAGGGCACCCTTGGCTAATATTTCACGAAGCTCCTTGACCGAATAAGTTTTTTCCTCCTCATCATCGGAGAAAACCATCTTTTCTCTTAGGCGGTAAAGCCCTTAAAAGAGCCCTTGGCTCTGATACCAATTGAAAGTGTGAGATGGTTAACCTAGAGGGGGGTGAATAGGTTACTACAAAATTCTTTATAATCTTTTGCAAGTTTTAGGCTTTGTGGAATATAAGTGAGCCTAAATGCAAACTAGGTGAGGCAACCTAGAAGATGTACAAGGTACTTCAAGATCGAAGGCTATCACAAGGTAAACAACACAAGTAAGAGGTCGGTTAAGGAATAAACAAAGCACGCGGAGACGAAGATGTATTCCCGTGTTCACCACCTTTCGGAAGGGGGCTACGTCACGTTGGAGAGGTGTGAGGTTCCACGAAGGATTCCTCACGCGCCACAAAGGCTCACCTTCTTCTCCGAGCCTATCCCACGAAGGAATAGCTCACTTACTCGTGGTAGACTTTAAGGTAGTCTCCAAACCCTCACAAACTTTCCACGGAGCAAATCACAAGCCGAATGCCTCCGGGCGACCCTAGCTTCCTAGGGTTTCCCACAAACCCAAGAGTAACAAGCTAACTCGATGAACTCAAGGGGGAATGAACTTTGGCTTGGTGGAAACGTAGATCGGGACCTCCTCTTTCTTTCTACCAAAGGGATTTGGATTTGGTTGGGTAGAATGGGAGATCCTCAAGCTTTTGTGTTTCAACAATGGAGGAGAGAGAGAGCTTCAAGAAATGAAATGTTAGCTCAAATGCCTAACCTCACAATGGAGAAGAAAAGGGGTATATATAGTGTGAGGGAAAAACAGCCGTTTGGAGGTTACTGCGACAGAACCGGCAATAAGTCCGGTCGGACCGAGTTGCTCGCCGGAATTTCCAGCGACAGCTCCGGTCGACCGGACCCCACGCCGGAATTTTCGGCGGCGACTAGAATTCCCGGCGAACAACCGAAAAGCTGTTCTGTAAGCCATATCAGTGTGCACCGGGAATTTTCGGTGGGGACCGGAAATTCCGGAGACAGCATCGGCGCCGCCGGCGCTTTTGCCGATTTCACAGTAATTTCTTTAGACTCATTTTTCAAAGCAGATTTCTCTCTTTCTTCGAACGGGTGTGTGTGGGTGAATGATGAGAGGCTTATATGGTGTAGAACATCCCCAATGAGCATATCGAGATCACCCCTCTTAATAGTGCGGTGTTTCCTAATTGACTCAAGAGTAAATAAGAGAGAATAATAAACAATGACACCGGCTCTCCATAGAGAAATGAATGGGGGGGGGGGGGGGGGGTCACCCATCACCTATCACCAACAACTTGCGGATTCTCACCTGTAGAGAGCTAATAGAAACATTAGTCCATCCTCTAGATCCGATGTCATAGTTAATCAAAATATTAGATGAGGACTATTTGCCCTTTCAGGTGGTTTGCGAGTACATTCAAAGTACTCACCGGCATTGTCCCTAGCTATTTACTTGGCCAGATTGCAGATGTAAAGTAGGATCAAAGGTGTTGACGTCTATGCGAGCTAGGCCGTCTTACCAGTCAGTTGCCTATAGGTTGAGGCACGGGCTCTGCGCTGAAGACTTCCGCTCCTTGTGTTGTAATTTCCATAATGGCCCCTCTGTAAGTTTTTTGTACTCGATACTTGATGGATGTTGTAATCATACTAGTCTGTTATGCTCACGGCTCACTGATCACGGGAATGTGAATTGTATGCATAACGGGTACTCTCGGACCATAAATCCAGGGTGCCATATACATGGTATCAGAGCCATCCTGACTGTAGGAGAACTTAGTTAGCATGGAGGTTAGACAGGACGAACCCTATTCTGAAAACACCCGGCTTTCGAAAACTATTTCTCAAAAGCTTTTCGAAAAATTTCTTATCTCGCCTTCTCTGACTGAAACCATTTGAAAAGGGTTACTCTATACCTCGTCTACTTCAACTAATCCGTTTTCAAACACCAAGTCCGAATTGGAGACTATGAAGCCAAAGATCCTAGAACAAAGCGACCCCAAGACAAGCAAAACAAAGGAGCTACCAACAACGACAGACACTACAAGATCGCCCTACCAACGGAGTCCTTCACCGCCCCCAAATCAATCAAGTACGGCACCGATGAAAAAAGACAGCAAGACAAAAGTTAAGACCCCAGTAACGTCCGTACTTAGGATTAGCACCCCTAAAATAGGATTCCCATTATGGCGTGTAGTCACCTCATTAGTAATTATGGTATGACTTGCTTGTTTTTCATGTGTGTGTTTAATGCCCGGAATGTGTTGCTTGTCTGCCGGTAATCTTCCGAACCAAAAATTGGACCACCTAGCTGGCATACCCCGATGCTAACTCTCGCAACCCCTTAGCCGGAAACCTCTCCTCAGCAGGATGGCCACCTAAGAAAACCTCGACCACCCTCAAGTAAAGCCCTAAGGTGGAAAGACCGCATCTTTCCACACAACTGCAATAAAACCCTACTAACATGTCATGGCTAACCATAGCATTCCACCCTATGTTTATACCTTGCTAACCCCCTACCATCGCGCTCGGAGAACTAACTCCGTGGCACCATTCCTTTCTACAGCCCGAGGCTCTATCTCCACCATAAAACCCTGCAGATGGCTCCCACCCGTTCAGAGAGCATCATCGTCGGAGAAAGCTTCTGGCCCTTTGAAGAGCAACTGCATGAGCTACTGAAAATCATCCGTCGTCCTCAACCTAAGATCGAAGGGATAGAGCTTCCTCGCAGCAATGGAAGAATAGCTTAGTGGGTCATCAAGGCCACCATTCCAGCACATGAGAATGACCCCGAGCCTATAATCTTCACCTTCATTGATCACAACTGGGTAGATGGAGTCGTGCGAGCGATACAAAAAATCATGGCATGCCTCTGCAAGATCCACGAAGAAGAGCTGAAAGATACCCCTTACCATCTGTTCGGGAAGCGTGATAAGGATGGTCTCCCCACTGAATCCTTCCTCACCTGCTGCATTGGAAATCAGCTGGAGAATATGGAGTACCTCTTGCAACGCCATCAAGAAGACCTCGACAAAACCCATCGTCAAAACATCCTCATGCGTATGGATCTCGCCATACTCCATACCCGGGAGAAGAGTCTTCAAGCCGCCAACGCTCGTCTGGATAGGAGAGTGGCCGCCCTAACCTCCTCAACTTCTAAAGCTATTAACTCCGAGACGGAAAATGAGGAGCTGTCCTTCTATGAGTATAAACCCATCTTCCAGTCAATCCCATCAGAAGACTCACCTGCAGAAACAACTCCGGAAGAAGACACGACCCGCACCCTCACTGCCGAAGAGTTGAACATTCCTCACACGCCGGAGGAACTGCAGTAGCCGAAGTCAATGCAACAACTCAAGAAGGGCAACTAGAGTCAAGCGATACCCTTGGAGTAGTTTCTCTCTCCCAACTAACCTCTTGTGGCGTATTGTAGCACCTATGTACCACCTTAGGACCTGTTTTGTAAAACTATAAGTGCCTTGTCGCCATACGGCACGAACCTGTTTTGTAACCCCTTAAGTACCTCCGCCATCGACCGGCTTGAACCTGCTAAATGTGTGGATGATATGCAAGTATGGTATCCTTCTTTGCATGTTTTACCCACGACGTTGCATCAGACCAAACCGGAATGACCCCATTCAAAAGGGCCCCATTTTCCTAGACCGGCAAACTCCAATGGCATCCTCCAACCCGTCGGACCTGTAACCCGGTCAGAACTAACTACCCGGAAGCTAGTGGACGCCCTTTCCGATAAACCTTCTAACTCATGATGCGGTCCCGACGTCGTTGACAGCAGATAGCCACCCCGAAGGAAAGGTGTAGCGCCTTACCCCGACATCAGCATCCGACTCCAATCAAGAAGTCGGTGACTTCACCAAGAACCCCTTGTGTCGCTCTAAGGGGGAAAGACTGCGTCTTTCCCGCCCTAAACCTAATAGACCCCTGGAGTCAACAACTAGTTAGTGTTAAGCGATGACCACCACTCGAAATCTGAATCATCGACCATGCAAGAAGAACGACAATCGGCACTCCAGAATCAGAAGATACTTTAGAAAAGTCCTTCACTCCAAGGTCGACCGTCTAGCTAACATCCTGGTGTATCAAGACCTTGAAGAGAGAAAGTCGACCACAAGGCGATGAAATAAAGAAGACTCAACTCTCTGTCTCGCCTCAAGAAGGAAGTACCCCGTCGACGCTAAACCTACCTAGACTTGTCCTACGGGGAAAAGACTACATCTTTTCCACTTGTTTCATCTAAAACCACCCAATCCAATCTGTAACTAACCACGTCGTCTATTTCTAAAACTTATTTAGCGCCTAAAATTTTCCATCGCTGAAATTGTTAAGCGGATGTTATCACCCGAACCCTATTCCTCGCTAATCTCGGGACGATATTATTTTAAGGGGAAAAGGTCTGTAACATCCCAATTTCAGCAACCCTGATTAAATGTCCAAAAGGCAAAAATCAAGGGGAACAAACACTTTTTCATGCATTGTGTGCTTACTTATTTTCTTATGCTCAAGCAACTATTTGTGTATTAATGTGTACTCCTCACCTAAATACTAGTTTACAAAAGAGATGTCTTGGCTCATCTTTCATATTCTCAAATGTTCTGGCATTTCAAAAACCTAAGCCAAGATGACTTTGACACAACCAAATACTTTACTAGCTTCTATTGCCAAAACTATGGAGACATATATATACTCTCCATATGTTTTGAAGACAGTACCTTCAACTACCCTTATCTCTAGGTTCTCCAAAAACCTTCATTAAAACCTTTTATTCCAATCTTGGTAGTAATACCAAGATGATCCTTATCTTACTTAGCAAAACCCTTTTTCCAAAATACCCCTCATTACCTCAATCTAGGCTTGATGGTAACCCTAGTAGTAGAACATAAGTGTTAAGATGAATTGCCTTGATCTGCTGGTTGATGAATTGCCTTGATCTGCTATCTGATAAATTGCCTTGATCTGCTGATTGCCTTGTTTGCTTAGGAACTAGAGTGAGCTAATCTAGTATCTCATCCTTTATGAGTCAATCCTTGCTTGTTATCATCAAGCCCTATCAAGCATCCAAATCTCGATATATTCTAAACCACTAAAAATAACCATCTCCTCCCATGCTGAGATCAACCCAAGGATAATCCCTCTGGATGGTTTCCAACTTAGTGGAGACCAAATGTAAGCATGAACCCTATCTACTTAGTTATTACCCCAACATCATCTCCTTGATCATGAGTTTGGAACCTAGCATCCTCTCAAAATCATCTACACTTACACTCTAGTCAAAATCCCCAAATCTGCCAAAATGGCTAAGTCTGGATTTCATATCTAGACACAATCTTTGGAGCTCTACCTTTCCCAACTCTTGTGCATTATTGAGAATGCACTTGAACCATATTTTAGTACATATTTAGTACTACCAAGGCCCACTCTTGCCCTTGGCTAAGCCATTCTACCTCCCACCCATCCATGATGGTTTTGTAGTCAAAATAATAATATTTTCTGCAAATCTTATCATCTTGCCTACTTTGGCAGAAGCTCACATCTATATGCCACCTATCGTGGTATTGCCGATGAGTACGCCATGGAGGGGTCCTCACTGTGCGTGTTTAGAGACGTGGGGTAAGGCGGACGGTTGACGGGTACGAGGTAACACAGCTTACCCAGGTTCAGATCCCACAATGGTGGCGGAATCCTACTCCTGCTATAAATCACTATAATGGCGATACGCCGAGTTACAGAGATTAGGTTCGCTGTGCGAGGTATGTGTAAAACGATACTAGGTTGTGCCCTAAAGTCTCCCATAGGCCCGGCTTATATATTCGTCAGGTCCTAGGGTTACAGGGAAAAGTCCTAGCCGGACAGGTTACAGAGTTCTACACCGTCTATTACTAGTCTTGTGTATCTTGTACTCCAAGGCTCCGGGTACGCTGGTGACTCCACCATAGCCTTCCTTTATCCGGCATGGGCCTCCCTTCTGGATCCACCTAACTGGGCCGCCCAGCAGGCCATAGGCCATGCTACCGACTATGGGCCACCCGGGTTAGTCAGATAAGAGACATGCTATGAGGATACCCATATAGCATATTCCCAACAGTAGCCCCCGAAGAACTCCGAGATCTTGCGCCGTCTTGCCTCTTCTCGTGGAATGCTCTGTCTAGATGGATGTCGGCAAATCGTCAAGCAATATCTTGTAGTCGTCCCGAAGAACCCTGCAAGGTTTTCTCCGTCTTCTATGAGTAAGTCGGAGAAATGCTGAATCTTCCACCGTACGCTCCCGTTGTCGGATTAAATCCGTCCATGCCGGAATCTTCGATGCGACGGCTCATCTATCATGTCAGTTATGACGACGTAGGCCGTAGGTCAGCGATGCCTCGTAACTCACACATGCAGAGAACATAATCATACCCGATTTTCCCGCGCGAGTGATACGAACCGTTGGCGGCGACGGTTGGAGATGTGGCGAAATTACCGCGCACGTTCACGAACACGTCGTCTACGCGGCAACCGTCCGATTAGCTGCACGAATCTTGACGCAGAGTAAGATAAATAGCGGCCGTGGGACACTTGCCACTTTTTCACCTCATTCCCTCGCGTCATCGTTTTCTTCCTCCAGCCGCGCGCCTCCTCGAGCTCTCCGCAAAAACCTCGAGAAACCCTAGCCCTGCTTCCTGCACCATTCGCATCCTCTCCTTTCTCCATGGCTAGCAGCGATTCATATCCATCAATGGCGGCGTCGAGCGAAGCCGCGGCGAAGCCGGCGAGCTCCGTCGTCGTGCCCCAGAGGGCCTAGTTATTCCCGCATCGGCGGTGATAGAAACCACCGGCGGCGACCATAAGCTGGCGGCGCTGGAGCCCCTGGAAGAGGAGCCTGACTCGCACAAAGGCGATTGGCGCGGGTCGGATATCACCACGCGCGACATCCAGGAGATGGTCGCCGAAGGTTACCTTCCCGCGACGGAGGGGCTCGCTTGGCGGGCGGCGCCGGCCGGCGAGGTGACTCCTTCTCCCCAAGCCGGAGAGAATGTGTACCTCAAGGCGTAATTGGTACGCGGCGTTTCTCTGCCCATCTCCCACTTCTTTCTGTCCGTCTTGAATCACTTCCAGGTCCAACCCCACAACCTCTCCCCTAATAGCATCTTAGTGCTTAGAAACTTTGCGACACTCTGCGAGGGTTACCTAGGGATTAGACCTAGGTTAGATTTGTTTGTCTACTTCTTCACCATCAAACGTGAAGCCGGACACAGCAAGGAGGAGCTTAGAAACTGCGGCACCATAAGCTTCAAGATCCGACCTGGCCGGCGGTTCCCCGACATTGTCGGCCATGAGTCGTGTAAGAACTGGCAGCGGACATACTTCTATGGCCCCGACATTCCTTTGTCGGGCCGAGAAGCAACGTACCCTGACTTCGTGGATGGAGCCGCCGCTGAAGTCTCCACATGGCGGTCCCATGCCTCCCTTCCCTCCGACCTCAACGCTTCTCGCGCAATAAGGCGGATCGAATGGTTTGTAGATACGGGTCTAACCGGCTTGGACCTAGCCATGTGCTGGTTCATCAGGCGGATCCAACCTCTGCAGCACCGCACGAAGGTCATGCACGAGTACACTGGCGACCGAAGGGATACCCTCCGGATCTCCGAGGACAACTTCTCGAGCGACTCCGTGAAGTTCCGTCTTAGGACATCGTCAAGGTAAAGGACAAGAAGCGTGGCTTCACCCTTACCTACGACATGTTTGTAAATGGAAAGTGCCCAAAGGTAGATATTTATTCTCCGTGTATGACATTGCTCCAATTTTTCCGTCTTGCTAATACCATCTTGTCTAACACGGTGATTTCTCACTTAACAGCTTAGCGATCTAGAGGAGGACAACCTGGCTGCCCAAATCTATGATCCCAAGATGAAGAAAGTCACGGTCGTGTCCGACGATGATGCCCCGTTGGCGCGAAAGCGGAAGAGCTCCACCTCTGATGCTGCCGACGGAGGCAAGAAAAAGAAGACGGAGGGTGGATCCTCCAAAAAGAGTACTGCCGCCCTGGAGGCGGAAAAGAAGAAAGCCACCGGGATGTTTGCCAAAGCGCCCCCCTAGTGTAAGCTTCTCATTCTCCGACATTGTCTTGTTTATTTGT
Source organism: Avena sativa (assembly GCA_916181665.1). Taxonomy (NCBI): domain Eukaryota; kingdom Viridiplantae; phylum Streptophyta; class Magnoliopsida; order Poales; family Poaceae; genus Avena; species Avena sativa. The sequence continues at coordinate 183,344,501 of OV702281.1, forward strand.
CTTATTCCTGTACTTATGCATTTTGCACTTTTCAGGAAGAAAGCCACAACCAGCCTCAAGAAGTCCTCCAAGACTCTTGGGGCTTCTAGAAATATTAAAGATATGCTGCATCGCGACTCTTCCCACACCATCGCCCCTGATACTCCTGCCGTCAAGCCCTCCTCCGCTCCGACAAGCTCCCAAGACCAGGAGGCACCAGGCCCTTCCGCCATGGAAGTGGATTCTAGAGCCTCTACCGAACTCGCAGTTGTCGGCGAGCAGGCGACGCAGGAGAGCGCTGCTCTTCAAATGGCTGAAGCTCTGGCTAAGGATGCCATCGGTAGCGCCAAGGCGGTGGTGGTTGCTGGTACATCTGCCGAAGGCGGCGCCTCTGCTCTCCAGAAACCCTTAGAACTGCCAAAGATTATCTTCCCGGTGCTTACACCGGGTAGCACAACTACGGTTCCTGGAGGAGTGCCGTCATCTCCGACGTGCGGTCTTTAGGAGCTACTCCGACAAGCAGACATTTTGCGAAGCAATAGTGTTTCCTTTGGCAAGCTGCTGGCCGAGAGTGCTACAAACCTCAAGATCATCGCACTTGTAAGTGTTACTTTACCTTTTGCATTTCATATGAGTATCCCACTGTAGCCCCCGAGGATGTAGACGGAAAACCATTGGTTTTGCATCTATATGCTCTAAGAGTGACTAAGTTAGAAAAAACTCTCACTGTAGCCCCCAAGCATTTAGGTGGAATGAATCATTCCGACTAGATGCTTTAAGAGTAGCACACACATTGTTCATAATTTTAAGTGTTGTAGCTCCCAAGCTTCTAGTTGTAACTGAATCAGTTCCGACTAGATACTTAAAAAAAGCTAAGCATTTTCCGAGTTAAAACTTTATACTGTAGCCCCCAAGCTTCTAGTTGAGAACTGAATTAGCTCCGACTAGATGCTTAAAGAAAAGCTAAGCATATTGCTAAGTTAAAAACTCTCGCTGTAGCCCCCGAGCACCTAGATGGAAAAATCTCCGACTAGGGGTTCCAAGTAGAGTAAACAACAACTTGACTTTGTATTTTTTTCCACAGAACGAGAATGCTCGGAGGGGCATGGCCAATGATAAGTACCAGAAGATGCGCGCGGACCTTGAAGCTGAAAAGGGTAAAACCGCCATCTTGAAGGAACAGATCATCAAAAACAAGAGTCTTTTTTCTTTTTGCGCATTTCCGTCTTACTTTTGTGCCTTCCTTCTTCGAGTACTCACGGTGTACTTTGTTTTCTGCGACTTGCAGAGCATGTAGCCAAGGCCAAGGATATTGTCGAGCAGTCCAAGCACATCCAACAGCTGGATAGCGAGAACAAGATCCTTAAGAAGGAGAGGGAAGAAATGCTGAAGATGCACGAAGATTCCATGAAAGCCCTGCAGGACTCCGCCTCTGCTGAGATCAATCGCTTGAAGGAGGATCTTGCGATCCTAAAGGATCAGAAGCAAGCTGCCGACGAGCAAAACCTTCGCCATAGCGAGGCTTTTAAGCTCCTTCAACAAGAGAAAGAATCCTTGGCGGACGTCGTTTGGCAGGCTAAGGCCAGCATCTTCAGTAAGTATCCTCCGCCTTGAAGCTCTGTAGTCTGGGTACTTAGAATTTTTGAACTCATGCAATCGTTGTCGGTATTTTCAGCGCCCCTATGTTTAACCCACTCACCTCCTTCGGACAAGGAATGCATGATTCTTGCCGGCAACTTCATCAATACCGCCATCACCCAGGCCAACGAGATCGCCACACCCCTGCAGATTTACATCAAGGCTTCGGACTCCATGGTGAAGTACTCGGAGATTCTGCGCCGAGCCCCCGAGCGTGTCACAAGCTAGAAAGCTTCATGTGCACGGGTTGGCGCAAGGATGGTGTTGTCCATGGTGAAGGGACACTATGAAGGTGCCGACATCGACACGGTAACATCCGGTATCCCCGACGTGGATGATGATGGCAAGGAGATTGATCACGAAGCCATCCTGTCATCACTCGTGGGCTATGACACCAGGGTTGCCGAGTTGGTGGACGTCGACGTCTTCGTGCCCAGGAACTTTCTTGACAACGCCGATCCCGAATCCTCCGAGTCTCCTCACAGTGGTGAAGCTGAGGGTGAATCTCCGACTGGTGATGATGCGGCCTCCAAGTCCCCTGCACCCAAGGAGTGAAAAACACTTTGTAATTCTTGTTTCACCTTTGGAGTGTGCATTGAAAAAACTTGGTGATGTAATCTTAAGGCGGAAAACAATGTTTGTCTTATCCTGCTACTTAAGAATTAATGCCCAGCATGTATATATTTTTAAGCAAGTGCTGGCTTATCCATTACTTTGGTTTTTATGCTTGACTTTTCGTGAGTCGGAAGACTCGTTGTCGGAACCATGCGCTTAGGTGATGATACCCAATGGCACCGTCAATAACCTTAGCACAAAATCGCCGACAATAAGTGCCGAAAGTCACTACTCCAGAATCCACATAAAAACAACAAAGAACGTGTACACCAGAAAACTTAAGCTAACGCCCGTAGGCGGAATTTTCACAAGTGCAATCGCAAAGCTTGTGCATAAAGGTTTATATTATCCAAAAATGAACACTAAAGGAGGTAAAAGACTCAGCAATATGAGTGAACCAAAGAGCTTTATTTCATTGAACATATAAGAGGTACACGATTAGATAAAAAAATGCTAAGTGTAGAAAGGACGTAGCTGTGATATGTTCCATGGCCAATCAAGCTCTGGGTAGTCATCATCCGGGTCACGTCGCTTACGCTTATGATCCTCGTTGGGTCTATCCTTGAGTTCACGATTGTCGACAAGGTAGTAAGACCCAATGAGCAGCGCCTTGCTTATGATGAACGATCCTTCCCATGGCGGGGATAATTTGTGTGACTTCTTCTGCTTAAGTCGGAGCACCAAATCCCCCTCTTTAAATGAGCGATGCCGGACGCGACGACTATGGTAGCTGCGTAGCTTCTGCTGGTAGATGGCGGATCTTTGGCATGCCAAAAGGCGCTCCTCCTCGAGAAGGTCCACATCTAGGCGTCTGGATTCTTCAGCATCATCTTCGTCGTAGGCGGCAACTCTTGGTGCATCGTGGAGGATGTCGGAAGGTAGGATAGCTTCTGCTCCATATACCATGAAGTAAGGGGTGTAGCCGGTGGATCTGTTGGGTGTAGTTCGTAAACTCCACAGCACAGATGGCAATTCTTCCGCCCAGGCTCAAGCTGCTCTATGTAGCGGTGCCTCAAGACGTGGCTTGATTCCCTGCAGAATTAATCCATTGGCTCGATCAACTTGACGATTGGATTGTGGGTGTGCCACAGATGCAAGGTCAAGTCGGATGCCTTTGTCCCAGCAGTAGGCCTCCACTTCTCCGAGTGACAAGTTGCTTCCATTGTCGGTGATGATGCTGTGTGGGAGACCAAATCTCACCACCAGATCCCGGACAAATCTAAGGGCAGTTGCCCCATCAAGCTTTCTAATGGGTTTAGCTTCTATCCATTTGGTGAATTTGTCAACTTCTACAAGCAGATGTGTAAACCCACACGGTGCCGTTTGCAACGGCCCCACCATGTCTAGCCCCTAGACTGCAAACGACCAAGTTATTGGTATTGTTTGCAATTCTTCAGCAGGAACATGTGGTTGTCGGGCATAATACTGGCATCCAGTGCACGCTTCAACCAGCTTGTCGGCGTCCGCCTTCGCGGTCAGCCAATAGAATCCTTGCCGGAAGGCTTTCGCGACCAACGATCGAGGAGCGGCGTGATGCCCGCAATCTCCGAGATGGATTTCGCGTAGGATTTCCATACCTTCTAGCTAGGAGACGCACTTTAGGTATACACCAGTAGTGCTCCTTTTATAGAGTTGCCCATTGATTATGGTATAACCCTTTGCTCGTCGTACTATTTGCCGTCTTTTGACCTCGTCGTCGGGAAAAGTTCCGTTTTCGAGATATTCCATGAACGGTTTAGTCCAAGCCGGAGGGATCTTTGTCACCATGTTGACGAAATAATCATCTCTATCCGGGTTGTCGATGCCGGCGCCCTTCACGGATGGTGTGCGTAGATGCTCTAGGAAAACTCCTGGCAGAATTTTCTTGCGCCCTGATCCAAGCTTAGACAATAGATCAGCCGTCTCGTTTTGCTCCCTAGGTACATACTTGACTTCGTAGCCCAAGAAGCTCTTGGCTATCTCGTCCACTTCGTCACGATATGCCGCCATCATAGGGTTCCGCGCATTCCAGGTGCCAGCCACCTGCTGGGCAACCAAGTCGGAATCTCCACAGCAAACTATGCGCTTGATGCCAATATCCTTGGCTACACGCATTCCGTGAATGAGTGCTTCATACTCCGCCATGTTGTTTGTAGCCTCGAAGTGGATCTGCAGAACATAGTGTATCTAGTCTCCTTTTGGAGACTGCAGCAATACACCAGCCCCCGAGCCATTGAGCAGCTTTGATCCGTCAAAGTGCATCACCCAGTACTCTGGTTACGGCAACGGAGTGGCATCCGGCATCTCCGTCCAATCCGCAATAAAATCCGCCAAGGCTTGTGATTTGATAGCGTCGCGTCTTTTGTAGGTGATCTCGAAGGCGGCAAGTTCAATGCCCCACTTCGCGACCCTTCCCGTAGCGTCGTTGTTGTTGATAATGTCGGACAGTGGAGTTTTGCTCACTACTGTAATTGGGTGCTCCTGAAAGTAATGCCTCAACTTCCGCGAAGCGAGGAATACTCCATAAGCTATCTTTTGGTAGTGCGGGTAACGCTGCTTGGACTCCATCAAGACCTCGCTTACATAGTAAACTGGTCGTTGAACTCCGTGCTCATAGCCTGGTTCCTTCCGCTCTACCACGACGACGATGCTGATAACCAGGTTGGTTGCCGCCATGTAAATCAACACGGGCTCGCCAGGCTCGGGTGCTGCAAGGATGGGCGCTGAGGAAAGAATCTCCTTGAGCTGCTTCAATGCTGCATCTGCCTCGTCCGTCCATGTGAATTTGTCCGCCTTCTTCAGCAACTTGTACAGCGGCAGAGCCTTCTCTCCAAGTCGGCTGATGAACCGACTAACTGCTGTAACACAACCTGTTAGTCGTTGAATGTCCTTTAGGCATGTCAGACGGTTTATGTTTAAAATGGCCTTGATTTTCTCCGAGTTGACCTCGATTCCACGCTGGGAAACGATGAAGCCCAACAATTTGCCGGCTGGAACCCCGAAGACGCACTTCTTAGGGTTGAGCATCATGTTGTATTTCCGGAGATTATCAAAGGTTTCTTTTAAGTCGGAGATTAAGTCATTTGACTTTTTAGATATCACCGCGATATCATCCACATAGGCGTGAACGTTCCGACCAATTTGATCGTGAAGGCAACGTTGCATTGTCCGCTGGTAGGTAGCACCTGCGTTTTTCAGCCCAAAGGGTATCGTGACATAGCAAAACGTGTCGTAAGGGGTAGTGAACGAAGTGGCCAATTGGTCCGACTTCCTCATCTTGATTTGGTGGTATCCTGAGTATGCATCGAGAAAACACAAAAGTTCCGAGCCAGCCGTCGAGTCAATGACTTGGTCAATGCGAGGCAAAGCAAACGGATCTTTGGGACATGCTTTGTTCAAGCCGGTGTAATCAACGCACATTCTTAATTCATTGGTTCCCTTTTTGGGGACAAGTACAGGATTGGCCACCCATCGGGTGTGAAGGACTTCTCGAATAAACTCAGCCTTAAGTAACCTAGCTATCTCTTTGCCAATGGCGCGTCTCTTCTCATCTCCGAAGCGTCATAGAGGTTGTTTCACTGGTTTACATTTTGGATCTATGTTTAAGTTGTGCTCGGTAAGTTCCCTAGGTACACCTTTCATGTCGGAAGGTTGCCAGGCAAAGATGTCCCTATTCTCACGGAGGAACTCGACGAGCGCGCTTTCCTATTTGGGACCAGGTTCGTCCCAATGGCGGTGACCTTGGAGGCATCGCCTACCACAAGTTCCACCGGCTTGGTCTCGATGGCGGCCTTGAACACAGGAGCGGAGTCGGAGATTTGCTTCTTCGAAGCGGGCATATCTGAGTCATTGACCTTGCTCTGGATCTCCTTGAATTCTTCGCTGTAGAGGACAGCTTCTGCAATGGCTGCTTCATTGATCTCGCAGTCCCTTGCCTTGGTAAAGCTTCCGGATACGGTGATGACACCGTTCGGTCCGGGTATCTTGAGCTTGTTGTAGACGAAGCATGGCTTGGCCATGAATGTGTGGAATATGTCGCGGCCGAATATGACGTGGTACACGCTCTTGAAGGGGACCACCTCAAAGGTCATCCGCTCTTGGCGGTAATTATTAACGTCGCCAAAGGCTACCTGAAGTGTAATGCACCCAAGGGACCGAGCCTCCCGACCAGGCACTACGCCGTGGAAAACGGTGTTGGTCCGCCTTAGGTTTGCCTCCGTCAAGTTCATCTTCTGCAGTGTATCCAGGTACATAATGTTGATGCTGCTTCCAGTATCCACCATGCACTTGGTGAACTCCACACCGTCAATCAATGGGTTGATGACCATGGCGTACTGGTTCTCCGTGGGCACAAGGTCTGGGTGGTCCGTCCTGTCCCAAGTGATTGGAACTTCCGACCAGGGCAGGTATTGGGGAACTGGGGGGAGAGTGGCCATCAGGATCCTTAGAGAGGTCTTCTGTTGTCGGATGGTGGGGGTGCCAAGGAAAGTGTGGTAGACTGGGGCCTTCTTTGCGAAGGGGTTCTTGCCTTTGTCGTCGCTCTTGGCGGCGTGCTTGGGGTCAATGTCCTCATCCATGTCACTTGAATCCTTGGACTCCTCCTCCTTCTTCTTTCCCTTGCCCTTGCCTCGCGGTCTGTTCTTCCAACTTCGCTTGTAACTGGACTCCGGGTCTTCCTTGAGGTCGTTGACGAACTTGCAGTGTCGATTGGTGTGGGTGGCCTTGCCGTTGGCGTCGAGGTGTACGAGGCACGACATATCGCGGTACTCTTCGTAGGTTTGGGGAACGCGGAGCGGCACCGAGTTGGTTTCACTTCCTCGCTGCTGCCCACGGCCTGCCCCCCTTCCTCGGCCATGTTGTCCGCCTTCTCCTCGTCCTGCAAAATTCATGGCGACCATGTCGGTAGATTGCTTTTCTTCTGGAGCGGTTTTCTGCTTTGTACTGCTGTTCCTCCGAGCTTGAGTTGGAATGGCCGTTGCCGTCAAAGATCCACGAGCGTCATCGTCGGTAGCTGCGAACTCACTAGCTAACTGAATCATCTGATTCAAGTCAAGCTGATGGTTGTCCTGCAAGCGCTTTAGCTTATGTCGGAGTAACGTGCCGACGAGTACGCCATGGAGGGGTCCTCACAGTGCGTGTTTAGAGACGTGGGGTAAGGCAGACGGTTGACGGGTATGAGGTAACACATCTTACCCAAGTTCAGATCCCACAACGGTGGCGGATTCCTACTCCTGCTATAAATCACTATAATGGCGATACGCCGAGTTACAGAGATTAGGTTCGCTGTGCGAGGTATGTGTAAAACGTACTAGGTTGTGCCCTAAAGGCTCCCATAGGCCCGGCTTATATAGTCGTCAGGTCCTAGGGTTACAGGGAAAAGTCCTAGCCGGACAGGTTACAGAGTTCTACACCGTCTATTACTAGTCTTGTGTATCTTGTACTCCAAGGCTCCGGGTACGCTGGTGACTCCACCGTAGCCTTGCTTTATCCGGCATGGGCCTCCCTTATGGATCCACCTAACTGGGCTGCCCAGCAGGCCATAGGCCATGCTACCGACTATGGGCCACCCGGGTTAGTCGGATAAGAGACATGCTATGAGGATACCCATATAGCATATCCCCAACACCACCTCCCCTTGACCAAATCTTTGAATGATTATGATCTACTAACCATGGCCTATCAACCCCCACTTCACTTGTTTCCATTGGAGCCTTGTGCTTCTTAAACCCACATGGTTTAGGAGGCTACCTGATGTATCTACTATGGCAGCCTTACTTTCAACAAAGTTTGCCATCACTCCAAAACCACCTCAAATACAACCAAGCCCAAATCTTGCTTCCATGATCATCCATAGGACTTGGTCTATCCATCCATATAACCCTTGTACCAAGGTGAGCTCTGAGCTCCCTAATCCAACCCTTTTTAAGTGGCATCAAAATAACTAAACCCTAGATCCTCCCTTGTCTAGTTTCCCTCCTTCTCACCACTTTTATTCAAGACCAAGGTTGACTTTGATGCATATATCAAGCGTAAATCATATACCTTGGATATAAGCATCCCCAAATAATTTCCCATAATTATTTGGATTAGTAAACTATTTTCTTTCCTCTACTTACCAATTTCACAACAACCTTGTCCTCAAAGGCAAGTTTGTTTCTCTCCAAATCACCTTGCCAACTCAAGGAACTTTTGATGCCTAATTATCATATCTCATCTTTCCAACTCAAAAATAATTATTTTTGAGATTATGTATTATTTCTTTTTTTCCCTTTTTCTTAAATGGCAGAAACAAGAAATAACTCCCTAAAAATACTTTTCCACCTCAATAAATCCCAAAAAAATTCTCCAACGTGTTCTATGGTATTTAGGACAATATCACATAAAAAACCAAGCTTGTCCAATATAAAAAATACCATCTTAGCTTCCATAATGTACTTCAGCACTTTTTGAAGAAGTGCCTTTAAATGGGGTTATAATCTCTAGAAAAATCCCATTTAAATCATGAAGAGGTTATTTGAGCTACTCCACCTACCAGTACCATTTCCACACTTTTCCCAATGAAAATATATCAACTTACTTCACAAGCCTCCATTTTGATCTACTTTGCCAAAACAATCAAATCTTGATTCAAACCAACTCTACTCCTCACCAAATCTTGTCAAGTACTCCTCCACAGCAGCACACACACCCCTTGGTCGTGTGCACTGTAGCACTACAATACCTAGCACCTCCCTTGTCCCATTTTCTTGAGAGAGAGAGGCAATCTTGCAAAGATCTTTGTAATAAAAGGGACAACAGCTACACCACTCCCTTCTCCCTCTCCGGTCGTGCTATTGGCCCCACCACACCCCAGCACCACCCACAAGCTGCCAATGGACATCCTCCACCCTTTCCCTTGTCCAAATAAATCTTTTTCCACCCACACCACCCCCTCCCATGTTTATAAGGCCACAGGCCGCCCCAGCTCTCCACTGCGCTCTCATTTCTCCCCCTTACCACCAGAGAGCCTCCCCAGAGCTCCCTCTCCCTCTCCCTTGCTCTTCCTTGCCCGGGAGAAGAGAAACAAGGAGCTTCGGCCTCCGAGAAAGAAACAAGCATATCTCCTCCTCCTATGCTCCCCTGGCCCTGCATGTTACCCATCAACACTCCCCTCCTCCTCCTCTATCTAATCCTAGCCTTTTCGTTGACTTGTAGACACCCCTGCGGCCGCAACGGCGAGCTCCCTCTAGGTCGTCGTCGCGTGAGGACCTTCCTGACGCCAAACCGTCCCCTGCTGCCCATCCCCGGAGTCGCCGTCGTCGACCGCGTCGCCCCGTCGCCTCCACGACCTCCCACGAGCCTCTGATGAGCCTCCCCACTCCTCCCCCGTTGCCATCTAGGGTTTGGCCATCGTCTGGCCGGCGCCGCGAGGACGACGAACCCCGACCATCGATCTGCCCTAGATCTAACGGCCAGGGTCCCCTCTTACCCTTTTGCCTGGCGGGCCAGCTGCTGGGACACAACTAGTTACACGACGCTAGCGCGGTTGCCGCGGGGCTAGCCTGCCCCTGCGCGGCCCGCCTACCTTCTGGATCTGGCCCATATGCCCCTGTTCCCTTTTCTTTTAACCGATTTTACACAGATCTATTTATAGCAGTTTGGTTTAAAACCAATTAAAAATGCAAAGCCACTCAAAATATTCAGATCTAAAATTTCTCAAGTGCCTGGAGGTCGTACCTAACATGCAGACCTAGATCTGTACCAAAATAAGGCTTGGATTAAAGATGATAAATCTTATACTCAGATCTGTCCTTTTCACAAATAAATTTCTCCAAAAAGTTTTACAAATCCAATTGGAGTAAATCCAATTGGTGATGAAAGGTACTGACCATACCTTTCAGGTCCCATTGGCCCCACCTTAGTTTGCCTCCTAAATTTCAGTTAGCAGTAATATCAAAATCAATCCTTTTTTGACTTCATAAAATTCCCAAGGTCAAACCAAGTGAGATCTTGACATAATTCCAAGTCCACTTAAACACATATACACATCTCTTTCTTAATCCAGCAGCTTATAATTTTATGAGTCTCTGTTGAATTTTAGTGAATTAAACTCTTCTGTTCATGGTTTATTCACAAATAAAATCACTACAGTAGCTCTTCAACTCCATAAAGGTTGATTCCAATTTCTGCAGGAAGGTATTCTCAGTACCTAACATGTGTCTTTGGAATCACCTGCAAAGCTTCCGTAGATTAAATCTGATGAAAAAGACAACTCCCATCCAGTACTGACTTTGGGAAGTTGTCAAGGGCATTCTGGTAATTGCTTTGAGGTGAATCCAACTCCTGTTGATTCAGTACACTAAATACTATCTAATCACCAAAGGAAATAATTTTTGGAACTCCAGAATAGTTCTGGTGAATTATTTCCTAAAACTAGGGTTTTATCCACTATAAAATCCATTATAAATCCTTGGTAATTGATAAAATAGTGAAATCACTTTTGTTGGCTTCATTCTATCAATACCTATCTGATGATATCATTCTTTTACACTGGTAACATAAAGATCAATCTCTTGGTCAAAAACCCCTCTCATAGGTGGTTCCTAGACTCCAAATCCAAAAAGGATCCCTTTTCCTTTGCCTCCAAATCTTCTTTCCATCCAATCAACTCACACCTCCAACATCCTACTGATGTATATAATGTATTCATCTTTTGCTTGCTGTATGGTTGATGCTTGTATGCCTTGTATTGATTGGTGTATTGTTTGTTTGCATGTATGCTCGATAACGGCGATAGTTGCGATTGTGTGACGTCGAGAAGAAGGAAGGATCGGGTTATTATTATTATTGATATTATTGGTATTCTGGTTATCTAACACCGTCAAGGGACATATCGCTAGTCACAGGCAAGCCACCATTCTTGAATTCCTCTATTAACCTACTCCTGTTTATCAATTGTTTTACATCTCGTTTACGAATTGCATGATTAAATTGAAAAGTTTGTTTTCAAAATAAAAGTACGTGAGTAACTTGGCTCCTCCAAGTTATGGATGAGTGTCCATTAGGCCACCTACCCCATTTGACACCGATTTTTATCCCTTACGCCGAGGCTACGATGATTAGCATCTTCACCTTTGGAACCCATTCAATAGTAAAACTATTTTGGGTTTTACCCTACTACAAAGTTTCCAAAATAAAACCCTTGGAAAGAGGCATCGTTTCCAAGTGGAAGCTTTACTAAAAGAAGATATGAGGTGGATGAAGAGAAAGTGTCAAGCAAGAGAAAGAGAAGGGATGTTGTAAGCCAATGTCCGGAACAATTTTATCCATGCAACCACATTACCCAGACGTTGGGGCTTAGCTCGTAGTTTGTGATCTTTAGCCGAGGCTGCTCATACTCTCTAAAGGGGAGAAATCCCCTGAAATCCGGACTGCCTAGGTAAGGTACCGGTGAAAAAATTTGGTCTCTCGCGGATGGTATGATGTTTGGCTAGTAGGGGAGGAAGTTATTGTCACAATTGCTACCGGTCAAACTTCGGTTTGGAGGTAGGGGTCAGTACGGGAGGAAGGACCAGGATCTTCGTACCCCATACTCGTACCGGAGAGAACAACCCAAAAGGAAAAGCCGTTGTTGCTAGGGATGGACAAATGAAATGTTTAAGTTTGATTATCCGAGCCCCTGTCTACCGTGTGTAGCAGGCCATGGTTTTATCTCGGCGGATGTATTGATTCTTATGGGTAAAGTGCACAAACTCTGCAGAGTCTAATCTATTCGAATAGCCGGGTCCACGGTCAAGGACGGTTGGAATGGCAAGTTCTTGGAGGACCCTTCGGTTATGTATGAGAAAATAAATGATGTGACTTGGTCACGAGGAAATATAAGAACGAGTTTGGTTTTGACCAGAGATGGTCAAAGACGTTTTAAAAATCGTTTTATAAAAAAACTGTTTAAAAATATTTTTAACAAGGATGTGGAGATGTCCAGATTTTCTAAAAGGAGGCATATTTGACAAAAACTCTTTTTCAACAAAGATATAGAGATGCCAATGTTAAGTCTTTCAAAAGCAACTACAGTCTAGAGCTATCTCGCCACAGCCCGATATGCATTATCTTTGTTACCTTGTCTCGGTGGTTTGCGAGTACATTCAAAGTACTCACCGGCATTGTCCCTGGCTATTTACTTGGCCAGATTGCAGATGTAAAGAAGGATCGAAGGTGTTGACGTCTATGCGAGCTAGGCCGTCTTCCCAGTCAGTTGCCTGTAGGTTGAGGCACGGGCTCTGCGCTGAAGACTTCCGCTCCTTGTGTTGTAATTGCCATAATGGCCCCACTGTAAGTTTTTTGTACTCGATACTTGATGGATGTTATAATGATACTTGTCGGTTATGCTCACGGCTCACTGATGACGGGAACATGAATTGTATGCATAACGGGTATTCTCGGACCGTAAATCCAGGGTGCCACAGACATGGTATCAGAGCCATCCTGACTGTAGGAGACCTTAGTTGGCATGGAGGTTAGACAGGACGAACCCTATTTCTGAAAACACCCGTCTTTCGAAAAATATTTCTCAAAAGCTTTTCAAAAAAATTCTTATCTCGCCTTCTTTTACTGAAACCATTTGAAAAGGGTTACTCTATACCTCGTCTACTTCAACTAATCCGTTTTCAAAAACCAAGTCCGAATTTGAGACTATGAAGCCGAAGATCCCAGAACAAAGCGACCCCAAGACAAGAAAAACAAAGGAGCTACCAACAACGACAGACACTACAAGATCGCCCTACCAACAGAGTCCTTCACCGCCCGCAAATCAATCAAGTATGGCACCGAAGACAAAAGACGGCAAGACAGAAGTTAAGACCCCAGTAACATCCGTACTTAGGATTAGCACCCCTAAAATAGGATTCCCATTATGGCGTGTAGTCATCTCCTTAGTAATTATGGTATGCCTTGCTTGTTTGTCATGTGCGTGTTTAATGCCTGGAATGTGTTGCTTGTCTGCCGGTAATCTTCCGAACCAAAAATTGGACCACCTTGCTGGCATACCCCGATGCTAACTCTCGCAACCCCTTAGCCGGAAAACATCTCCTTAGCAGGATGGCCACCTAAGAAAACCTCGACCACCCTCAAGTAAAGCCCTAAGGTGGATAGACTGCGTCTTTCCACACAACCGCAATAAAACCCTACTGACCTGTCATCGCCAACCATAGCATTCCACCCTATGTTTATACCTCGCTAACCCCCCTACCATCACGCTCGGGGAACTAACTCCGTGGCACCATTCCTTTCTACAGCCTGAGGCTCTATCTCCACCATAAAACCCTGCAGATGGCTCCCACCCGTTCAGAGAGCATCATCGTCGGAGAAAACTTCTAGCCCTTTGAAGAGCAACTGCATGAGCTACTGAAAATCATCCATCGTCCTCAACCTAAGATCGAAGGGACAGAGCTTCCTCGCAGCAATGCAAGCATAGCTTAGTGGGTCATCAAGGCCACCATTCCAGCACATGAGAATGACCCCGTGCCTATAATCTTCACCTTCATTGATCACAACTGGGTAGATGGAGTCGTGCGAGCGATACAACAAATCATGGCACGCCTCTGCAAGATCCACGTAGAAGAGCTGAAAGATACCCCTTATCATCTGTTCGGGAAGCGTGACAAGGATGGTCTCCCCACCGAATCCTTCCTCACCGCTGCATTGGAAATCAGCTGGAGAATATGGAGTACCTCCTGCAACGCCATCAAGAAGACCTCGACAAAACCCATCGTCAAAACATCCTCATGCGTATGGATCTCGCCATACTCCATACCCGGGAGAAGAGTCTTCAAGCCGCCAATGCTCGTCTGGATAGGAGAGTGGCCGCCCTAACCTCCTCAACTTCTAAAGTTGTTAACTCCGAGACAGAAAATGAGGAGCTGTCCTTCTATGAGTATAAACCCATCTTCCAGTCAATCCCATCAGAAGACCCACCTGCAGAAACAAATCCGGAAGCAGACACGACCCCCACCCTCACTGCCGAAGAGTTGAACATTCCTCACACCCCGGAGGAACTGCAGTAGCCGAGGTCAATGCAACAACTCAAGAAGGGCAACTAGAGTCAAGCGATACCCTTGGAGTAGTTTCCCTCTCCCGACTAACCTCTTTTGGCGTATTGTAGCACCTATGTACCACCTCAGGACCTGTTTTGTAAAACTATAAGTGCCTTGTCACCATACGGCATAGACCTGTTTTGTAACCCCTTAAGTACCTCCGCCATCGACCGGCTTGAACCTGCTAAATGTGTGGATGATATGCAAGTATGGTGTCCTTCTTTGCATGTTTTACCCACGACGTTGCATCAGACCAAACCGGAATGACCCCATTCAAAAGGGCCCCGTTTTCCTAGAACGGCAAACTCCAATGGCATCCTCCAACCCGCCGGACCCGTAACCCTCTCAGAACAAACTACCTGCAAGCTAGTGGACGCCCTTTCCAATAAACCTTCTAACTCATGAAGCGGTCCCGACGTCGTTGACAGCAGATAGCCACCCGAAGGAAAGGTGTAGCGCCTTACCCCGACATCAGCATACGACTCCAATCAAGAAGTCGGCGACTTCACCAAGAACCACTAGTGTCGCTCTAAGGGGGAAAGACTGCGTCTTTCCCGTCCTAAACCTAATAGACCCCTGGATTCGACCACTAGTTAGAGTTAAGAGATGACCACCTCTCGAAATCTGCTTCGTCGACCATGCAAGAAGAACGACAATCGGCACTCCAGAATCAGAAGATACTTCAGAAAAGTCCTTCACTCCAAGGTCGACCGTCTAGCTAACATCCCGGTGTATGAAGACCTTGAAGAGAGAAAGTCGACCACAAGGCGATGAAATAAAGAAGACTCAACTCTCCATCTCGCCTCAAGAAGGAAGTACCCCGTCGACGGTAAACCTACCTAGACTTGTCCTAAGGGGAAAAGACTACGTCTTTTCCACTTGTTTCATCTAAAACCACCCGATCCGATGCCCCACAGCTCCGATCTGTAACTAACCACGCCGTCTATTTGTAAAACTTATTTAGCGCCTACCTATTCCTCTCTAATCTCAGGAAAAAATTATTTTAAGGGGGAAAGGTCTGTAACATCCGAATTTCAGCAACCCTGATTAAATGTCCAACAGGCAAAAATCAGGGGGAACAAAAACTTTTTCTTGCATTGTGTGCTTACTTATTTTCTTGTGCTCAAGCAACTGTTTGTGTATTAGTGTGTACTCCTCACCTCAACACTAGTTTACAAAAAGCTATTTTACAAAAGAGATGTCTTGGCTCATCTTTCATATTCTCAAATGTTCTGGCATTTCAAAAACCTGAGCTAAGATGACTTTGACACAACCAAATACTTTACTAGCTTCTATTGCAAAAACTATGGAGACATATATATACTCTCCTTATGTTTTCAAGACAGTACCTTCAACTACCCTTATCTCTAGGTTCTCCAAAAACCTTCATTAAAACCTTTTATTCCAATCTTGGTAGTAATACCAAGATGATCCTTATCTTACTTCAAAGCAAAACCCTTTTTCCAAAATACCCCTCCTTACCTCAAGCTAGGCTTGATGGTAACCCTAGTAGTAGTACATAAGTGTTAAGATGAATTGCCTTGATCTGCTGGTTGATGAATTGCCTTGATTTGTTGTCTGATAAATTGCCTTGATCTGCTGATTGCCTTGTTTGCTTAGGAACTAGAGTGAGCTAATCTAGTAGCTCATCCCTTATGATCCAATCCTTGCTTGTGATCATCAAGCCCTATCAAGCATCCAAATCTAAATCTATTATAAACCACTAAAAATAACCATCTCCTCCCATGCTGAGATCAACCCAAGGATAATCCCTCTGGATGGTTTCCAACTTAGTGGAGACCCAATGTAAGACTGAACCCTATCTACTTAGTTATTACCCCAACATCATATCCTTGATCATGAGTTTGGAACCTAGCATCCTCTCAAAATCATCTACACTTACACTCTAGTCAAAATCCCCAAATCTGCCAAAATGGCTAAGTCTGGATTTCTTATCTAGACACAATGTTTGGAGCTCTACCTTTCCCAACTCTTGTGCATTATTGAGAATGCACTTGAACCATCTTGCAGTACATATTTAGTACTACCAAGGCCCACTCTTGCCCTTGGCTAAGCCATTCTACCTCCCACCCATCCATGATGGTTTTGTAGTCAAGATAATAATCTTTTCTGCAAATCTTATCATCTTGCCTACTTTGGCAGAAGCTCACATCTATATGCCACCTCTCCTTGACCAAATCTTTGAATGATTATGATCTACTAACCATGGCCTATCAACCCCCACTTCACTTGTTTCCATTGGAGCCTTGTGCTTCTTAAACCCACATGGTTTAGGAGGCTACCTGATGTATCTGCTATGGCAGCCTTACTTTCAGCAAAGTTTGCCATCACTCAAAAACCACCTCAAATGCAACCAAGCCCAAATCTTGCTTCCATGATCATCCATAGGACTTGGTCTATCCATCCATATAACCCTTTTACCAAGGTGAGCTCTGAGCTCCCTAATCCAACCCTTTTTAAGTGGCATCAAAATAACTAAACCCTAGATCCTCCCTTGTCTAGTTTCCCTCCTTCTCACCACTTTTATTCAAAACCAAGGTTGAATTTGATGCATATATCAAGCGTAAATCATATACCTTGGATATAAGCATCCCCAAATAATTTCCCATAATTATTTGGAATAGTAAACTATTTTCTTTCCTTTACTTACCAATTTCACAACAACCTTGTCCTCAAAGGCAAGTTTGTTTCTCTCCAAATCACCTTGCCAACTCAAGGAACTTTTTATGCCTAATTATCATATCTCATCTTTCCAACTCAAAAATATATATTTTTGAGATTCTGTATTATCTCATTTTGCCCTTTTTCTTAAATGGCAGAAACAAGAAATAACTCCCTAAAATTACTTTTCCACCTCAATAAATATAACAAAATTCTCCAATGTGTGCAATGGTATTTAGGACCATATCACATGAAAAACCAAGTTTGTCCAATATAAAAATACCATCTTAACTTCCATAATCTACTTCAGCACTTGTTGAAGAAGTGCCTTTAAATGGGGTTATAATCTCTAGAAAAATCCCATTTAAATCATGAAGAGGTTATTTGACCTACTCGACCTATCAGTACCATATCCACACTTTTCCCAATCCAAATATATCAACTTCCTTCACAAGCCTCCATTTGATCAACTTTGCCAAAACAATCAACTCTTGATTCAAACCACCTCTACTCCTCACCAAATCTTGTCAAGTACTCCTCCACAACAGCACACACACCCCTTGGTCGTGTGCACTGTAGCACTACAGTACCTAGCACCTCCCTTGTCCCATGTTCTTGAGAGAGAGAGGCAATCTTGCAAAGATCTTTGTAATAAAAGGGACAATAGCTACACCACTCCCCTCTCCCTCTCTGGTCGCGCTATTGGCCCCACCACACCCCAGAACCACCCCCAAGCAACCAATGGATAGCCTCCACCCTTGCCCTTGTCCAAATAAATCTTTGTCCACCCACACCACTCCCTCCCTTGTTTATAAGGCCATAGGCCGCCCTAGCTCTCCCCTGCGCTCTCATTTCTCCCCCTCACCACCAGAGAGCCTCCCCAGAGCTCCCTCTCCCTTGCTCTGCCTTGCCCAGGAGAAGAGAAACAAGGAGCTTCGGCCTCCGAGAAAGAAACGAGCATAGCTCCTCCTCCTGTGCTCCCCTGGCCTTTTCTTTGACATGCAGACACCCCTGCGGCCGTACCGGCGAGCTCTGGCGAGCTCCCTCTCGGTCGTCGTCGCACGAGGACCTCCCCGACGCCAAACTGTCCCCTGCCGCCCATCCCCGGAGTCACCGTCGTCGACCGTGTCGCCCCGTCGCCTCCACGACCTCCCACGAGCCTCTGGTGAGCCCCCCTGCTCCTCGCTTGTCGCTAGCTAGGGTTTCGCCATCGTCTGGTCGGCGCCGCGAGGATGATGAACCCCGACCGTCGATCTGCCCTAGATCTAACGGCCAGGGTCGCCTCTTACCCTTTCGCCTGGCGGGCCAGCTGCTGGGCCGCAGCTGGTTATGCGCCGCCAGCGCGCGCCCGTCGCCGCTGGGCCGACCTGCCCCTATGCAGCCCGCCTACCTTCTGGATCTGGCCCATATGCCCCTGTTCCCTTTTCTTTTAACCGATTTTACACAGATCTATTTATAGCAGTTTGTTTTAAAACCAACTAAAAATGCAAAGCCTCTGAAAATGTTCAGATCTAAAATTTCTCAAGTGCCTGGATGTCTTACCTAACATGCAGACCCAGATCTGTACCAAAATAAGGCTTGGATTAAATATGATAAATCATATGCTCAGATCTGTCCTTTTCATAAATAAATTTCTCCAGAAAGTTTTACAAATCCAATTGGAGTAAATCCAATTGGTGATGAAAGGTACTGACCATACCTTTTAGGTCCCACTGGCCCCACCTTAGTTTGCCACGAAATTTCAGTTAGCAGTAATATCAAAATCAATCCTTTTCTGAATTCAGAAAATTCCCTAGGTCAAACCAAGTGAGGTCTTGACCTAATTACAAGTCCCCTTCAACAAAGATACACATATCTTTCTTAATCCAGCATATCATAATTTTATGAGTGTCTGTTTAATTTTAGTGAATTAAACTCTTTTGTTCGTGGTTTATTCACTAATAAAATCACTACAGTAGCTCTGCAACTCCAAAAAGGCTGATTCCAATTTGTACATAAATCTATTCTCAGTACCTAACATGTGTCTTTGGAATCACCTAAAAAGCTTTCATAGATTAAATCTTATGAAAAAGACAAGTCCCATCCAGTACTGAGTTTGGGAATTTCTCAAGGGCATTCTGGTAATTGCTTTGAGGTGAATCCAACTCCTCTTGATTCAGTCCACTAAATAATATCTAATCACCAAAGGAAATAATTTTTGGAAGTCCAGAACAGTTTTGGTGAATTATTTCCTTAAACTAGGGTTTTATCCACTATAAAATCCATTATAAATCCTTGGTAATTGATAAAATAGTGAAACCACTTTTGTTGGCTTCATTCTATCAATACCTATCTGATGATATTATTCTTATACACTGGTATCATACAGATCAATCTCTTGGTCAAAACCCCCTCTAATAGGTGGTTCCTAGACTCCAAATCCAAAAAGGATCCATTTTCCTTTGCCTCCAAATCTTCTTTCCATCCAATCAACTCACACCTCCAACATCCTACTGATGTATATAATGTATTCATATTTTTCTTGCTATATGGTTGATGCTTGTATGCCTTGTATTGATTGGTGTATTGTTTGTTTGCATGTATGCTCGATAACGACAATAGTTGCGATTGTGTGACGCCGAGAAGAAGGAAGGATCGGGTTATTATTATTGATATTATTGGTATTCTGGTTATCTAACACCGTCAAGGGACATCTTGCTAGTCACATGCAAGCCACCATTCCTGAACTCCTCTATGAACCTACTCCTGTTTATCAATTGTTTTACATCTCGTTTATGAATTGCATGATTAAATCGCAAAGTTTGTTTTCAAAATAAAAGTACGTGAGTAACTTGGCTCCTCCAAGTTATGGATGAGTGTCCATTAGGACACCTACCCGATTTTACACCTATTTTTATCCCTTAGACCGAGGCTAATATGATTAGCGTCTTCCCTCTTGGAACCCACAGATTTTCAATAGTAAAACTATTTTGGGTTTTACCCTACTACAAATTTTTCAAAATAAAATCCTTGGAAAGAGGCATAGTTTCCAAGTGGAAGCTTTACTAAAAGAATATATGAGGTGGATGAAGAGAAAGTGCCAAGCAAGAGAAAGAGAAGGGATGTTCTAAGCCAATATCCAGAACAATTTTTACCATGCAACCACATTACCCAGACGTTGGGGCTTAGCTCGTAGTTTGTGATCTTTAGCCGAGGCTGCTCGTACTCTCTAAAGGGGAGAAATCCCCTGAAATCCGGACTGCCTGGGTAAGGTACCGGTGCAACAATTTGGTCTCTCGCGGATGGTATGATGTTTGGCTAGTAGGGGAGGAAGTTATTGTCACAATTGCTACCGGTCAAACTTCGGTTTGGAGGTAGGGGTCAGTACGGGAGGAAGGACCAGGATCTTCGTACCCCATACTCGTACCGGAGAGAACAACCCAAAAGTAAAAGCCGTTGTTGCTAGGGATGGACAAATGAAATGTTTAAGTTTGATTATCCGAGCCCCTGTCTACCGTGTGTAGCAGGCCATGGTTTTATCTCGGCGGATGTATTGATTCTTATGGGTAAAGTGCACAAACTCTGCAGAGTCTAATCTATTCGAATAGCCAGGTCCACGGTCAAGGACGGTTGGAACGGCAAGTGCTAGTAGGACCCTTCGGTTATGTATGAGGAAATAAAGGATCTGACTTGGTCACGAGGAAAGATAAGAATGAGTTTGGTTTTGACCAGAGATGGCACCAAAATATTTTTACAACAGAACTGTTTAAAAATATTTTTAACAAGGATGTGGAGATGTCCAGATTTTCTAAAAGGAGGCATATTTTACAAAAAATCTTTTTCAACAAATATATAGAGATTCCAACGTTAGGTCTTTCAAAAGCAACTATAGTATAGAGCTATCTCGCCACAGCCCGATATGCATTATCTTTGTTACCTTGTCTCGGTGGTTTGCGAGTACATTCAAAGTACTCACCGGCATTGTTCCTGGCTATTTACTTGGCTAGATTGCAAATGTAAAGAAGGAATGAAGGTGTTGACGTCTATGCGAGCTAGGCCGTCTTCCCAGTCAGTTGCCTGTAGGTTAAGGAACAGGCTCTGCGCTGAAGACTTCCGCTCCTTGTGTTGTAATTGGCATAATGGCCCCTGTTGTCCTTGATGGATGGTGTAATGATACTAGTCAGTTATGCTCACAGCTCACTGATCATGGGAACGTGAATTGTATGCATAACGGGTATTCTCGGACCGTAAATCCGGGGTGCCACACCTCATGCTACTTAACTTCAGTCACCTGTAAGTTCTTGTCATATTAAGTACATGCATATCATAGAGAACCGCCAACGGGGTACCCCTTGCACATGGTACAGGATCTATCCCATAACCAAAATGACAAGGCAAGCAGACAATGAGTATCTCAGCTATCCTCTTTTCTCATATTTTTTCTCTTTCTCAATATCTATCTCTTTTTTATAAGAAGAATGCTTCATAGATGTCACTATGGTGATGCTGCAAGTTTCCACCATGATTAGGCATGGCTTAGGCTAGCAGCCCAGGCGTTTCTCTAACACACATACATAACTCCATGGACTTACAAGCTCCCCTTTCATTTCACACCGACGACATCCATATACAAAATAGAATGATATCAACTGTGTAAAATTACAAGTGCAATGTTGAAAGCGTTACCCATAACATCATGGTTCTGCTAATTCCAACGTATAAGTGCAAGCATATACAACATAGATGACACAATGGTTCAAGTTTATTAGGGGCAAGAAATATAAAGTGTGCCATCAAGTTCGTGAGAGCTTTAATCACTAAGTTTTCACATAACAAAATACTTTTTAATTGGAAGATAGATGAAAACAAGAATATACTTGGAATTGTGTAACACACCATGCATAGGAATTTATAGTGGACACTTTGGAATAACTTGGTTTCTTTGGAGTTGGAAACATGAGTAGAACTTACTCATACAAGTGGAGGCTAGCAAAAGACTGGGAGCAACCAACTAAGAGAGCAATAATGGCCATAATCATGGAGAGCAATAAAACATTACTAATCAAAGCATAGATTGGTACTACAAGTCAAGGACTAAATAATCATAGAGGCTATGGTGACTTGTTCATAGTCATAACATGGTGTGAGCATGTGCCAATTCAACCCAAACAAAGCATCAAATGAGAATATCACAATACTATGCTTTTATATGATAAAACAACGCATAATTTCTTCAAGGCACACTAAGCAATCCCAATTGTTTGGAACAAGACATGCTACATCAATAATCACTAAGCATAAGGTTAAAACAACACCTAGCATGTCATGCTAAAGTCTAAGTCACAGTCAATGCAAGATCCTCTTGCACTTATCAAGCAAGAACTTTTTACTCCTTTCCAAAACCAAGCAACTTATTTGAAACAACACAGCGAGAACGGGGGATCCAACCTACTTTATTCAAACAAAATAAGCAAACCAAACGAAAACTAGGATGCTCCAAGAACAACACAACAGTGCATGAAACAATAAAAACGAAGTGTCTAGATAGACCTGAGCTTTTTATTGATGAAGAAGGATATGTCTAGCTTTGGAACAGAACAACTTTTCAATAAAAACACAAGATACTGTAGCAACTCCTTTAAAAATCTCAATTCCTAAAGAGCACTCAAAAAGGAATCAATAAGAAGCAAATGCAAATAATGGCAGAAATCTGTCAAAACAGACCAGCAGGTCGAAACCGATTTTTTAGAAAATCTTATATTGCTCAAATAAAAAAGTGTTAAACTAACGAAAGTTAGCTAACATACTAGGGGATGTATTCGTAAATTTTCAGCTTAAGCCGACTTACAGAGACTCCTCACGAATTTGTATGGTGGAGGACATAAATCTATTTCGGGACAGCAACTCCCCAAATCTTACTTCCCTCTCATTAGAGGTCATTCTTGGCACAAAAAGAAAACAAAAAGGATAAGGAGAGGTCATTACTGATGTAAGAACTTCCAAGACTCAAGGAAACTCTTGGGTTATCTCCCAACAAGGACTTTTCTTTAACGTCTTGAAGTTAGGCACAAGAAGCAAGAAATCAAGTATTTTCAAATGAAGAAGCATTAACATCAAACCTTGCTTTCAAAGGAGGAGCAAAAAAGCAACTTCTCTATCCTCATAGGGAAGTGTTCAATACCTTTCTTGAATGGAAATTGCTATTTAATAGTGCCTTCTTTCATATTAATGATGGCACCAATGGTTCTAAGAAAAGGTCTTCCCAAAGTAATATGACAAGAAGCATTGTATTCAACATCCAAAACATAGAAATCAACAGGGATATAAGCATTGTTAACCATAATGAGAACATCATTAATACTCCCCATTAGTTTCTTCTTAGCATTATCATCAAGTGGGACATCCAAATAACAATCTTCTAAAGGTGGAAAATCAAGCATTTCATAAATCTTCCTAGGCATAATAGAGACACTAGAACCAAGATCACATGAAGCTTTGAGATCAAAGTCATTCACTTGCACATTAATAATGGGTTCCCAACTATCTTCTACTTTCCTAGGAATAGATGCTTTGTGTTTTAGCTTCTCTTCCTTAATCTTAACAAGAGCATCTATAATGTGTTTAGTGAAAGCAACATGCATATCACTAGCATCGGGACTTCTAGCAAGTTTTTGCAAGAACAGGATCACTTCAGAAATATTGCAACCATCTATATCAAAATCAAACTTAGCATCACTAGTAGTAGAATCATTAGTCTTAGTTATTATAGGAGGAGGAATAGGGACTTCTTGAGGTTTAGTGGTATCCATTCTAGTGATGGTGCACACACTATTGTTTCTATCAATTTCAGCTTCCCTTTCCCACTTAGCATGAAGTTGGGCTAACAGTCTAACATTTTCATCAATAGTAACTTGTATGGCATGACTAGCAGCAAAGGTATTTTCCATGGTTTCAGGTTTAGCAGCCATTTTATTAATCAAGGAGGACTGTGGTTCAGACAAAGAGGAAATATTCTTCTCAACAGTTAAAAGCTTTTCCTCTACAGTCTTGTTGAAAGCAGTTTGTTTACTAATAAAGTCTTTGAGCATGACTTAAAGTTCAGAGGGGGAACTTCTAGCATTGCTGTAGGATTTTCCATAGGTATTGCCATTATTAGGAGGATAAGGCCTATAATTGTTGTTACCACCCAAAATTATTCCTATAGGCATTGTTGTTGAAATTGTTGTTTCTAATGAAGTTCACATCAACTTGCTCTTCTTGAGCAACCAAAGAGGCTAAGGGAACATTGTTTGGATCTAAAGGAGCTTTCCCATTAACAAGCATATCCATAATAACATCAATTTTATCACTCAAAGAGGAGGTTTCTTCAACAGAATTTACCTTCTTACCATGTGGAGCTCTCTTAGTGTGTCATTCAGAGTAATTAACCATCATATTATCAAGGAGTTTTATTGCAGCACCCAAAGTGATGCCCATAAAGGTACCTCTAGCAGCTGAATCCAACAGGTTTCTTGAAGAGAAGTTCAAACCTGCATAAAAAGTCTGGATAATCATCCAAGCAGTGAGTCCATGAGTGGGACAATTCTTAAACAAAGATTTCATTCTTTCTCAAGATTGAGCAACATGTTCATTATCAAGTTGTTTAAATTTCATAATATCACTTCTCATAGATATAATCTTAACAGGAGGATAGTACTTTCCAATAAAATCATCTTTGCACTTAGTCCAAGAATCAATACTATTTCTAGGCAAGGATAGCAACCATTCTTTAGCTTTTCCCCTCAAGAAAAAGGAAACAACTTAAGCTTAATAATATCTCCATCTACATCCTTATACTTTTGCATCTCACAAAGTTCATCAAAGTTATTGAGATGGGCAGCAACATCATCAGAACTAGCACCAGAAAATTGCTCTCTCATCACAAGTTTCAACAAAGCAGGCTTAATTTCATCAAAGGTAGCATCAGGAGCAGGTGGAGCAATAGGAGTGCTAAGAAAATCATTGTTGTTGCTGCTAGTGAAGTCACACAACTTGGTGTTTTCAGCAGAGTTCATTTTGGCAAAGGTGGGCAAGCCAAAAACAGCAGCAGCAGCAGCTAGAGCAGGAACTAATTTTTATGTGTTTTTGAATAAAGAAAGCAAACCAAACTAAACTATTTTTTTTTGAGTTTTTGAAAAGAGGCAAACAAAACCAAGAAAAATAAAAACAAAGTAAAGAGAAAGGTTGAGGAGGACTCCCCTCGTGAAGACGTGTTTAGCCTCCCCGACAACGGCGCTAGAAAATAGCTTGATGACGCCCAGCACTTCTCGTGGGACGCTTCGTTGGAAACCCCAAGAGGAAGGTGTGATGAGCGCAGCAGCAAGTTTTCCCTCAGTAAGAAACCGAGGTTATCGAACCGGTAGGAGGAAGGAAACATCTCAAAGGTGTTGCAAGCAACGTGGAAACCTGCACAACACAAACTCAAGACTTTGCCCCAACGAATCAGTGAGGTTGTCAAGCTCACCGGTTTGCTGTAACAAAGGATTAAACGTATGGTGTGAAAGGTAATGGTTTGCAGCAAGTAAACATGTAACAGTGGAGGATGTATCAATGCTAAAGATTGGACCGGGGTCCTAGTTCACTAGAGGTGCTCTCCTTAGATAAACAACATGGCATGAAGGGTAAACAAATTATATCAGGGAAATTGACAGGAACTGAGCAAGGCATAACAATGTTATACCAGACAAAAAGATCCTATGAGATTCGATTGGGCAATACATTAATATACATAGACCTCCATCCAACTACATCTATGACTAGAAGTCCACCTTCAGGTTATCATCCGAACCCCCTCTAGTATTAAGTTGCAAGCAACAGACAACTGCTTTAAGCAAAGTGTGTAAGGTAAACAATCCACTTGTTCTATGAACAAGAGACCCTTGTTTTCTCCCTAGTGGCAACAACACATCTACAACCGAAGATATTTCTGTCACTTCCCTTGGAAACTAGAGGCAAGAACCCACTATCGAGCATAAATACCCCCTCTTGGAGTCACTAGCAACTACTTGGCCAAGATAGCTACTAACAACAGAGAGCATGCAAGATCACAAACAACACAGACATGATAGTATCAAATAGACAAAACCATTAATCAATCTGACATAGTAATCTCAATATCCACCGGATCCCCGCAAACACAACATGCATGATTACAAATAGATTAGATCTTGATCATGAACGGAGCTCATAAGATCTATACATGAAAGCACAAAGGAGGAGATACAACCATCTAGCTACTACATGAACCCGTAGTCCAAGGTGAAACTACTCACGCTTCATACCGAAGAAGGAGGCCTCCGGGATGATTTCCCCTCCGGCAGGGTACCGGGAAGAACTTCAGATCCCCTGATCTAGGGAAAATAGCGGCGGCTACATAAGGTTTCGTGGAGTTTTGATCGGGTGCCTAGGGTTTCTGCATCGGAGGCTTCTTATAGGCAAAAAGGCGAGGCTGGGAGGCGGCCAGGGGGCCCACACCCTACCCAGGCGAGGGGTGGGCCCACCCGCACCTAGGGGGTGTGGCGGACCTTGTTCGCCTCTTCGTCTCCCCTCTGGACTTCATGTCGCCCACGGTAAAATATTGACTTTGGCTTTTGTCCCGTCCAATTCCGAGAATATTGTTTTTCTGCCTTTCTGGAACTAAAAACAGAAGAAAACAGGCAACTGACACTGTGGCAACTTGCTAATAGGTTAGTTCCAGAAAAGATATAAAAACACCTCAAAGTGTAGACAAATCAAAGCAAAGTAGATACTAAACAAGCATGGAGCATCATAATTTTTAGATACGTTTTCGACGTATCAGCCACCTTGCTCCGGCGTCCTTGCTCCGGCCTCCTCCTCGCAGCAACGACGGGCGACGGCGGCCTCCTTATCCTCACCTACCTCCCTTCCTCCCTCTCTTCTTCTCTTCCTTCCTCTCTCCCTACCTCCCTTTCTCCAACAACCTACCGCCTCGATGCTGGCGAGGACTAGCGTGGCCACAGCCTCCCGCACCTCCCTGCGGTGGTAGGTCGTGGCCACGGACATGCTCCGGCGAGGCAACACGATGACAGAACACGGACCCGATTGCTTTGCAATTCAAAATGCGGGTGTTTTTTGCATTTTTTTTTCAAAAAACATAGACGTGACGCACATGGACCCCTTTTGTGGCGCACTAGGTGGTGCGCCATGGGTAACTTTTTACCCGTAACGCACCAGGTTGTGTGCTACGGCTAAAACTTAGCCGTAGCGCGCGACTAGTGGCGCACTGCTAGTGCGCTATGGATGTTCTTTTTAGGTGCGCCACGGATGTGCCTTTTCCTGATAGTGGGACCACGTGGCCACACAGACACCACCTTTGACCGGTCCACCACACAAAATGCTACAGAGCACCAGGAACGCACATAGTAAAATATGCAACCATAGAAACTAAACATGTGTCGGCGCCTCCTAAATCCTCAAGTCTCCCCAAAATTCTCACAAAAAGGAGAAGCTTCCTGGTTTAGAATATGTATATATGTTAATTAAATCAGATCTGTAACTAAGAGCATCGAGTTTGTGAAGATTTTTTTGAAAGGAATGCGGTAGGGGAAGCCCTACAGCGAGTTTTTTTTTGAAATAATAAGACCCCAAATCCGCGTCTGTGAGGACTTGAACCTGAGTGGCTGGGTTAGACATCCACTTCCCTAACCAAGTGAGCTAGACTCACTTCTTCGAGTCCGTGAAGATGGCAATAAAAAATTAAGAAGCCGTTGTTAGCGTATATAATAGGTAAGTGTACGTGTGTACGGAGTAGTACTCCGACCGTACACGTATAAATCTTGTACACGCCACATAGGAAGCTTTTTCCTATCTATATAACACGCAACCGATGGTCTGAAAGGGAACACATCATTCCACAAACATTGACTTGGTATCAAAGCCAGAGGTCTTGAGTTCAAATCCTGGCTAACGCGGTATTAAAAATAAATATATACGGACACTCGAATCCACGTCCTAGGCCCGTTAAGAAAAATGTCCACCGTTCTAGACATGACGAGAGTGCTGAGAATATAAATATGTTACCTATCGTCTTTCCATCAGTTCGGACTTTTAGGATAATTGGCTAGACCAACAATTCATTAGCCATAGCAACGCACGGGCATTCAGCTACTATCTAATAATAAAGCGGGGAGAATACATTGTGGTTTCCTGTCGTTCGTCCGTTGTCCCGCGAGATTGTTTATTCGTCCCTCAGTTCTGTATACGTTAAGAACGATCTTACTTATCAGGTCTGGTCTCTTGGGTCTCACTCCGAAAATAGTCCAGGTCGATAAACATGTACTCCCTCTGTTTTAAAATATAGGATGTTTTAGATTTGTAAAACAAATGTATCTAGATTATTTTTATTATATAGGTTCACTCATGTTTGAAGTGAATCTACACACTAAAACAAATCCAGATACATTTTTTCATAAACCTAAAACATCTTATATTTTGAAACGGAGGAAGTACTTTTGAAAACACTCATATATATACCCCGCTCACAGAATTATTCTATCATCCCGATTGTTTCTATCTGATGCCTATGGTGGCCTCCTCCGGTGTAAGAGCTGAATCACTCAGCTCTTCTCTTCTACCTCTGAACTCACACAGTGAAACAATGGAGACAAGAGCTTTTTGGTGTAGCGCTGTTTCTCACAGCCCCAACTTTTCTCTCTTCTTGATCACTGAAATAAACATGATTACAGTGCTTAAATAGACTCACACACCCTCAATGCCAGGAGCCACTAACTCCACCACGCACTCACGCACACACTACCTAGTCCATGCACTGCAACGGCCAACACAGGACCATGCCAATACCCGCACATGCATCTGCTAACAAACTTGCATGCAGACCTTATCTTCATCCACGCACATGTCGCTTCACACGACCAGCATCACACCTTGCCCACCGAATCCCACGACAGCCTGGCATCTCGCCTCTTGTGCACAGGACGAAACTCCACTGGCCAACAATTTCTAGCACTAACTACATGCAAAACTAAATGCAGATAACTAAATCAAGATTAAAGCTAACAATCACCCCCCTAATCTTGATTCCATATTCTTGGTGGAGTTTTAGAGTAGATCCGGCTCGTCGTCGACGTACCGGCCGAGCAGCGCCTTGTCTTCTCCATCATCATTGTTGTCGTTCTTCTTCTTCTCGGGACACTCCCATGCAAAGTTCCCAAGTTCCTGGCAATTGAAGCAACGCACCTTCTTCTTGTCCCTGCCATAGTTCTTCTTCTTCTTCATGCGCTCCAGCCATTGCTGCTCGGTGAGGAGCAGGTGAGTGCCACTGTGCTGCCCACCCTCTTCTTCCTCCATGTCGAGTTCCTCCTCCACAGCCAAGAAAGGACCTGTCAGCTCCTCCACCATCATGTTCTTGAGGTCCAGCAGCTGTGTGGTGGAGTGTGCAAGCTGCTTGAACCGCTTTGGCACGACCCGAAGGAACTTCAACACAGCCTTGTGGTCGGAGATGCCATCTCCCAGGACCTCCAGGTCGTGCATGATGCCGGTGAGGCGCATGGCGAACTGCTCCACCTTCTCGCCGTCCTTGAACTGGATGTTCTCGAACTCGGTGCGGCGAGTTTGCGCCCTTGCCTCACGGACGCGCTCGGAGCCCAACCTCAAAGTTTTGAGGGTGTCCCAAGCCTCCTTTGCGGTGCTCTTCACCGCCAGCGTGCGGTACATCTCCGGCGGCACAGCGCGGAGGATGGCGCCGAAAGCCTCATGGTCGTCTTGGTAGTCGCCGATGCCATGCTCGACGACCTCCCATCGGCCTTGTCCTTGCAGCTGCACTCGCATAACGAGCGCCCAGTCGGAGTAGTTCGTGCGCCTCAGCATGAGAGGCGGTGCCGCCGCCACGACGGAGCCGTGCCGAACCACACGCTCGACGACGCAAAGCTCGCCGCTGCCGCTGCCGTCGCCGGTGGTCAGCTACGCCTTTGGTGGAGTCAGCGGCTCCTCCTCCGCCGCCTTCTTCTCCCGTTCCGCCGCCATGGCCTTCTTGCCGGCAGCGTCGTCTCCCGCATGCGCCATCACACCAGGAATCAAGAGCGGAGGTGGCTCTGATACCAAATGTAAGAGTTAAATCACTCAGCTCTTCTCTTCTACCTCTGAACTCACATAGTGAAACAATGGAGACAAGAGCTTTTTGGTGTTGCGCTGTTTCTCACAGCCCCAACTTTTCTCCCTTCTTGATCACTGAAATAAACATGATTATAGTGCTTAAATAGACTCACACACCCTCAATGCTAGGAGCCACTAACTCCACCACGCACTCACGCACACACTACCTAGTCCATGCACTGCAACGGCCAACACAGGATCAGGCCAATACCCGCACATGCATCTGCTAACAAACTTGCATGCAGACCTTATCTTCATCCACGCACATGTCGCTTCACACGACCAGCATCACACCTCGCCCACCGAATCCCACGGCAGCCTGGCATCTCGCCTCTTGTGCGCAGGACGAAACTCCACCAGCCTACAATTTCTAGCACTAACTACATGCAAAACTAAATGCAGATAACTAAATCAAGATTAAAGCTAACATCCGGTTTAGTTCCCGTGGTGGCTGTTCTATCCGATGCCCTGACTCCCCTTGATTTCCACCATTCCCGGCCTCCCATGCTGCCATCCTGCTTGGGAACATATTGGGGATCAGATCGACGTGCGATGTCATCTTCGTCGAGTGGTCCTTCTCCTCCACGAAGGTGATGCTAGCGCACAACGACAATGGCACCTAAGGCTCGCAACCTCGCCCGCCTGGTCAAATAGATCCTAGACCGTGCAGTAGAAGATGGCTCTGTGGTTGATCGTCTACAACACCCCAAGGGATGACTGCGGCATGGACGACTAGGAGACCTGCCATGGAGGAGATATCGTGGTCTGGCGCCAGAGAGCTCCAGCGCGAGGTCATTCCCGTCGTTCTCGACTACCCTTCCCGGCAATGCCAGCATGGATTCTATCTTGGTCATGGTGTGTCCTCTGCCGCTCTGCTAGTAATAATGAAACATATGTCTTCTTGAAGCTCTGTTGTTTTAATGGCTGGCTACATCACTCGTGGTTGGAGGCGATTCCAGCATCGCGTGCATCGTGCATGTAGAGGTACATCGACAAATATCAACGACAACGCATGTGATCTTGGAGCAGTGGTAGGGATAATCACCATAAGTAGTGGCCATGTCCATGGTTGACCAGCTTGTAAGCCGCTTGGCCCTACTTGTGAGTAACAGGGGTGCTTGCATTAGTCACTTGGTTGGTGGATGCTATTGAAAATATAAGCAATAATCCATATGATTTAATCCGAATAATAAACTGATAAAGATGCAGATCAACGAAGTAGATGAACAAATTACATCTATACAAGATAAACCTATCACATCTACGCCAAATGCTAGAATTAGAAACTCTAGCAGAAACCAAAAGAGAGAGATTGAGATCACATACGATGCAGTTGCGGTAGTAGCCGTGGCGGTAGCAGCAGCAGAACTGTCGCCCATGTTGAGGTTGCCGAAGAGGTCGCTGACGTCCGGGAAGAAGTCGTCGTTCGGGAAATCCTCGTCGGAAGACGTCGTGGTTGCCAGTAGTCGCACTTGAGCACTCCCCAAAAACCTGATCGCCCCTCACCCGTACATGTTCACGAGAGGCGGGGTTCCGGAGGCCTATTGTACCGATCTGCGGTGCACGCCGCAAGCCGGGATGGGGAAGACGAAAACGGCAGCGCAAAGTTCTGGAGGTAGGCGCGTGTGTGGATTGATTCACTGATTAGGTTTAGCACAGACGCTTATATAATGCAGGTTAGGGAGATCGTGGGGCTCAGCCCACGTTCGAGTCGGTAACGGCCCATGTCCATAAAAACTGGAAACGGTTGTAATTAATGCGTCCGTTAATGACTCATAATTAGTTTTCCCAACCAGCAAAATAAAACTCGGCTTGGCGAGATTTCCGCAACCCGCGGCGCCCGCGTCGTGACGAGGCGAGGCGGGCGACGTCGGAGGAGGAGTGCGCGAGAGCTACTCTTCTTGTCACACCTTAGTGAGTGGTGCAACACTCTACTATATAAGGTGGTCCAACTCCCCTTCAACTAGCAATGTGGGACTAAACTTTATCACCACTAGCATAGACATATGCTGCCATATACAAGTGGGCCAAAGAGAATTTCAGAATTTGTCTAATGGGCCAGCAGCCCAATATAAACCAAATTCCAACAATCCCCCACAAAGTCTCATTGGCACATCACATTACTTTTCTTCCAGAACATTGTTTTATATACCGCTGTGTAGTAGAGACTGTTAAGTTGAACTTCCACGTTAAACTTCATGCTACTCTAGCTAGCAACTTGAATAGTGGACTATGCCTTGAACTACAAGTTTTCTGCGTGCTAGTTTCACACAAAATCTAGACCGGTATAGGGCTGCCGTCGGCTTCCCCGCGGTTTGGAGCTTATGCGTCATACTCCAGAGCCTTTCATGAGTTTATTAGAGAGCACCCAACTCTCACAGACTGCAACGTTTAACAGCCAGACTCACATAGGTGTGTTCCTCAAGAGATGTTCTGCTGGACAACATCTCCGCTTATAAATGCCACTTGGAACACATTAAGATAAATATCAACCTGCCATGCAGTTTAAGAGAGTATTGCATCTTTATGGAGATGTAAATATAATATGGGGATACTCTCCTCTCAGCTGACCAACATCTTGTCTCCCAACTCTAATTTACGGGATCTCCGATCATATAGAGTGGGTTGCCACTGGGATCAACTCATAGCGTGGGTATCAAACCCATCTCCCTCGATGCATTATCTATCACATTATGTGATAGTCTCTTTGTGAAAGGATCTTTCAGGTTTTTAGATGTTTGGATATAATCCAACGCAATAACTCCGGAGTTTCTCAGCTTCCTGACAGATTTCAATCTCCTCTTCACATGCCTTGATGACTTCATATTATCTTTAGAACTATTTACTTTGACAATCACAGTTTGATTATCACAGTTCATAGGGATGGCGGGTATTGGTTTTTCAACCACATGTAAGTCCATCAAGAGCTCACGAAGCCACTCTGCTTCAACAGTGGCTATGTCTAATGCTGTGAGTTCTGCTTCCATTGTTGACCTCGTTAACATGGTCTGCTTGCAAGACTTTCAGGAAACAACGCCACCACCAAGTGTAAACAAATAACCACTTGTGGCCTTAATCTCATCGGCATCAGATATCCAATTTGAATCACTATAACCCTCAAGTACCCGTGGATACCTAGTATAGTGAATACCATAACTCGCAGTGCCTTTCAAATAGCGCAAAACTCTTTCAAGAGCATGTCAATGATCATCTCCAGGATTTGACACAAATCGACTCAGTTTGCTTCCAGCAAAGGAGATGTCAGGTTTAGTAGCGCTGGCTAAATACATGAGCGAGCCAATAATTTGAGAATATCTCAATTGATCTTTGGCAGTCCTTCGATTCTTTTGAAGTAGCACACTCGGATCATAAGGCATTGGAGAAGAATTGCAGTCGCTATACCCGAAGCGACTCAATATCTTTTTCACATAGTGAGACTGAAGCAGTGTAATCCCACCATTGTCATCCTTTAGTAGCTTGATGTTTAATATTACATCAGCCACTCCCAAGTCCTTCATCTCAAAGCAGCGAGATAGGAACTCTTTGACCTCCTCGATAACAGCAAGGTTGGTCCCGAATATCAATATGTCATCAACGTAGAGACACATAATAATCCCCTCGCCCCCACCATGGCGATAGTACACACATTTTTCATCTTCGTTTACAACAAAGCCTTTAGAAGTTAAAGTTCTTTCAAACTTCTCATGCCACTGCTTAGGAGCTTGCTTAAGACCATACAAAGACTTCACTAACTTACACACCTTTCCTTCTTGACCATCTACTACAAATCCGTCAGGCTGCTCCATATAAATTTCCTCATCTAGCTCTCCATTTAGAAAAGCTGTCTTAACGTCCATTTGATGAACGTGAAGACCATGTGAGGTAGCCAAGGAAAGTAGTACTCGAATAGTGGTCAATCTGGCTGCAGGTGAGTAGGTATCGAAGAAGTCTTCACTTTCCTTTTGGGTATAACCCTTAGCCACAAGATGTGCCTTGTACTTTTCAATAGTACCATCAGGTCTAAGCTTTTTCTTGAACGCCCACTTACATCCTATAGGTTTGCACCCATAAGGACGTTCAGTGACTTTCCCAAGTACCATTATCTAAGATGGAGTCCATCTCGCTTCAGACAGCTTCTTTCCAGTTGTCAGCATCTTGAGATGCATAGGCTTCTGAAATAGAAGTGGGAGTATCATCCACAAGGTACACAATGAAATCATCACCAAATGACTTTGCAGTCCATTCTCTCTTGCTCCTTTTGGGAGCTTCATTGTCATCCTCCACGGGATCATCAGAGTGTTTTATCGGCATAGTGGGTTCAGGAATTATAGAAAATTCCTGACTAGATGAACTAGTCATCTCCTCATTTGATGAGCTAGACATACCTTTCATAGGAAAGATGTCCTCAAAGAAAGTCGCATCATTTGACTCCATAATTGTACCAACATGCATGTCAGATACCTCAGATTTTACTATCAAAAATCTATAGCCAATGCTATGAAAAGCATATCCCAGAAAAACACAATCAACGGTTTTTGGTCCAAGCTTTCGCTTCTTGGGTATTGGAATATTGACTTTCGTCAAATAATCCCAAGTTCATAAGTAAGAGAGTTTAAGCCTTTTCTTTTCCCATTCCTAAAATGGAGTCATGGTTTTATCCTTTACAGGAACACGGTTTAGGACATGACATGCAATCATTAGCGCCTCCCGCCACCATTCCTTGGAAAGACCCGATGTATCTAACATGGTGTTAACCAAATCAGTTAGAGTGTGGTTCTTCCTTTCGGCCACCCCATTTGACTGAGGTGAATAGGGGGACGTCCTCTCATGTATAATACCATGTTCCGTACAGAATAAATCAAATTCGTTTGAAAATTACTCTCCACCACGATCCGACCTTAGCCGCTTGATTTTAAGATCAAGTTGGTTTTCTGCCTCAGCTTTATAGATTTTGAAGTAGTTCAAAGCTTCATCCTTAGATTTCAGAAGATAAAAATAGAAGTACCTAGTGGAGTTATCAATCAATGTCATAAAGTATCTTTTTCCACCTTTTGTCAACACACCATTCATCTCACAAAGATCTGAATGTATAAGTTCTAGCGGTGCTAAGTTTCTCGGTTCCGCAGTCGTATGAGACTTGCGGGGTTGCTTTGGTTGCATAGAAACTTGGCACTTAGAACCTTTGAAAGTGGTAAATTTTGGAATTAAACTCATATTGGCTAGCCGCATCATGCAACCAAAGTTAATATGGCAGAGTCGTGAATGCCAAACATTGGACTCATTATCATTGCAAACATGATTAATAACTTTCATACATGAGTCTGACAAAGACAAGCGGAACAGACCTCCACACTCATAACTCTTTCCAACAAATTGTACATATTAGAAATTACAAATTTATTGGAATCAAAAACCAACTTAAAACCATCTCGACATAAAAGCGATCTGCTGACGAGATTCTTATTAATGGAGGGAACGTGTTGCACATTCTTCAGCTGGACGGTCTTCCCCGAAGTAAACTTCAGATTTACCGTACCAACACCATGAATAGAAGCACGTGAGACGTTTCCCATCAGCACGGAAGAGGTCCTTGAGACCTGATAAGAGGAAAACATGGAAATATCAGAACATACATGTGTATTAGCACCTGTGTCTATCCACCAATCAGGAGAATGACATACTGAAAGGATAGTAGGTAAAATACCAAACCCAGCATCCTTCATCTCAGCATCGCTAATAACAACATTAGCAGCCTTGCTGCTGTTTCCATGTTGACGCTTGTCAAAGCGATTAGGACAGATAGGAGACCAATGATCAGGATCACCACAGACGTGGCAAGAGCCTTTCCTCTTGTCATTTTTCTTCTTGAAGTTGGTTGAGGGCGTGGCCTTGTTCTTGCCATCGAACTTCCCTTTTCCTTCAGATTTCTTCTTGTTTTTGAACTTGTGGGATTGGAGGTTTTTCCTCTGCACCAAATTGGCAGCAGAACCTCCCTCAAATCCTCGAGCAATTTTGTCCTTTTCTCTCGCCTTCTCTTCCACATGAAGAGACCCAATGAGATACGTAACGGAAAACTCTTGTCTCTTATGTTTCAGAGAAGTAGCAAAGTTCCTCCACGAGGGAGGAAGCTTGGCAATAATGCCACCGGCCACAAATTTTTCAGTTAAGGAACACTTCAACTGCTCAAGTTCTTTGGCAATAGATTGTATCTCATGAGCTTGCTCAACGACAGAGCTCTCATCAACCATCTTGTAGTCATAGAATTGCTCCATGACATACAACTCAGTGCCAGCGTCCGAGACCTCAAAATTGGCCTCGTGCACTTCCCACGTGTCCTTGCCATTATCAAATGACATATAAGGGTCAACAATGTTGTCCCCAAGAACACTAAACAAAGCCGCCATAAACATGGTATCGGCTTTCTTAAAGTTCGCTTCCTGCTCAGCAGAAAGATCTCCTTCAAGCTTGCCAAGAGTGGCGCTATAGCAGTTTAGGTTTTCAAACCAGAGAACTGCTCTCTTGCGCCATCTTTTATAGTGCATGCCATCAAAAGGAGGCGGCCTAGTAGCCGCGGCTACACTAGTGGAATTCAGTTGCCTATAATCAGGTTTTTGGATTGTTGAAAATATAAGCAATAATCCATATGATTTAATCCGAATAATAAACTGATAAAGCATGATCATACAGATAGTATTAAAACCAATCATGCATATCAACAAAGTAGATGAACATATTACATTTATACAAGATAAACCTATCACATCTACGCTAAACGCTAGAACTAGAAACTCTAGCAGAAACCGAAAGAGAGAGATTGAGATCATATACGATGCGGTTGCGACAGTAGCCGCGGCGGTAGCAGCAATAGAACTGTCGCCCATGTTGAGGTTGCCGAAGAGGTCGCTGACGTCCATGAAGAAGTTTTCATTCGGGAAATCGTCGTCGGAAGACGTCGTGGTTTCCAGTAGTCGCGCTTGAGCGCTCCCCAAAAACCTGATCGCCCCTCACCCGTACAGGTTCACGAGAGGTGGGGTTCCAGAGGCCTACTGTCCTGATCTGCGGTGCACGCCGCAAGCCGAGATAGGGAAGATGAAAGAGGCGGAGTAAAGTTCTGAAGGTAGGCGTGTGTGTGGATTGATTCATCGATTAGGTTTAGCGGAAACTCTTATATAATGCAGGTTAGGGAGATCGTGGGGCTCATCCCACGTCCGATTCGGTAACAGCCCGTGTCCATAAAACTAGAAACGACTGTAATTCACACGTCCGTTAATGACTAACTCATAATTATTTTTTCCAACCAGCAAAATAAAATTCGGCTTGGTCAGATTCCCGCAACCCGCAACCCGTGGCACGCGCGTTGTGACGAGGCGAGGCGGGCGGCATCGGAGTGCGCGAGGGCTACTCTTCTTGTCACACCTTAGTGAGTGGTGCAACACTGTAGCATCCCAATTGTCTAACAATTGCAATGCTACTAGCCTAGTCTATATAAATGCTACTTCCTATATATAATTGTTGCATCATAATTATATCATGCTTATGTCATCATGCCACCTTGCATTTGAGCATCATATAAAACCCTTTTTGGTTTGGTTCTTCTCTCATATGCATTGTTAATTGTATTTGCCTCTTGATATTGTATTTGGTTATTGATATATTGTTTAAATGCCCAAGTTGAGTTGGAGGCATATCTTTTATTCAACTCCATCACCTTTCTCTGCCACCACCTTATAATTCCACCATCCAACTAAATATGAGCTTTGCACTTTATTGGGTTTTACCTCTAGCTCATGTGGGTTGGGATGGATCCAATTCTATTTCCACATGCTCTCATCTTAGCATCATGTTGTTTTCACATTATTGATATGTGGAGCCACCTTTGCATGCATTATGAGTAGTGCTCCTTTTTCCTAGATTTCATATGGATTATCATGGATTTATGCTCATGTTGGGATATTTTTGGGACTATTAAACATCTACTGGAATGAACACACTAGCAAGTCCCAATTATAATCAAATGTGATCATCTTCATCTATTCCATCTGGAACTTTCCTTTAACTTCTTTTGCTTGGCTTAAACCCACTTTTGGGAATGCATAGGAATAATGCCATGTAAATATTATTGTTTTCACAAGGATAAAACATGGCATTAATTATTTTTGCATGGCCATGCAACCATTTCCACCTTTGGTCCTCCTTGTTTTTATTTGGATTTTTGGGTGAACCATCTCATCTCTCTCTATCCTCTCTCCTAAACCCTCTCTCCAAACCCTACCCCATGATCTACCCCTCCATGCTGAGCCATCTCCTTCCCCTCCCTCTCCTTCTCTCTCTCCCTAGCTGCCATGCAGGCCCCACCTAGCCACCTACTCCCCCTGGCCGAGCTACCCTCCTACCCCAACCCTAGCACAATCCCAACCCGAGCCCCTCTAGTCCTAACCGAAGCTCACCCGAGCCTCTCCCTCCTCTCTCTCCTTCTCTCTGCCAGCAGCCCCACCCGAGCCTACCCTCCTTGGACGCTCCCTGGTCCCACCTGCAGCCTCTCCACAACCTACCTGCCCTGCCCTGGCCGAGCAAGCACGTGAGGAGGAGAGGAAAAAGGTGGCACCGAGCCACCCTCATCTACCCCCTGCCACGGCTGCTCCTCCTCCCTCCCTCCTTTTTCTGCCACTGTGTCACCCAGTCAGCATGTGGCCCACTTGTCATTGTCGGTGGCTAGATCTGCGCGAGTGAGAAAAAGGTTTTCTGTTTTCTGTTTTAAATCAAACTTTTCAAATTGTTTTAAATTCAAATTTAAATCTGTTTTCAAATATCTTTTGAAATATAAATCCAAATAATACAAATAATATATGTTTTGAAATCAGAAGAATGTGAGGATTTCAAATATGCCCTTCAAAATATATTTTGGACACTTTAATTTCCAAGTTGATTAAAATTACAATAAAATGCCCTTTTTTCCTTAATTAATTAATAACTTTTGATTTATAACTCCAAATTTAACAAATAATATGTCTAAAATGATCAGCTCGACGAGACCTTTCTGTTTATGCATTCCTTGTTCTGAATTGCAGCATGCATCAAATAAATATAAAGTATACAGCAACTTGTTTGAGTATAAAATATGGTTAAAACTCCATAAAATGCTTTATTTCTTGTATTCTACACCTCACCCATGCCATGCTACTTTATTGGCATGCAAGTTGTGCATCATTCATCATGGCATGATTGTTTGCTTGTCGCATTTTAACTCATATGCTTGTGCACTTTATTTATGTTGGCCCTTGTTTGTTTGGTTCTTCTTCGAATAGACGCTGAGCAGGGGATATATCAAGAAACCTAGGAGCACTACCCAGATCCTTCTCTCGCTTCAACTGAGCTACCAGGCAAGCACTACCACATGCTCGCATACATATAGTACCTATTGCCTCTATCTTATTCTTGCATCATTGAGTCGCGATCGCATTAAACTGAATCCCAATTACTGCATAGCCTTTACTTTTAAACCCCACCGAAGCGTGTTCCTCCATCCCATGAGCCATTACTACAGGAGTTGTTTGAGCCATGCGGGTCGTAGAACAACATGTGTAGGGTATGTGAGTGTCTGATGGATAACGAGGTACCTATACAACTTAACCTAAGTAGTAATGGGATAACTAATGAAAGTGGCACCGGTGAGCAATATCTGCTATTTGGTTTTTCATGCTCACTTGTGTCCCGTAGGACCCCGAGTACTTGATTCTTGTTCCTTGAATATTCGCGCTATCCACATCCGGGAGGCTTATGGGACCCCCCCTGAGCCAGAGCTTGATTCATTCTTATTTCTTGGGGCCACAAAGTAGTTTGGGGCTTTATTACTATCCTGTACTTATGCCATGCTTTACTGCTTTATTTACGATTGTGCGAGGAGCACCTGTACTGTTTAGGATCGTGACACGTTTTCGCTGTATCGACAAGCCCAGTCACACTTTCGGGTTCCCAGTCGTTTACAGCCGTCCACACAAACCTTGTGTCCGTCTCGGAGCCGGCCAGTTTCGTTGCGGGTAGCTTAATGGGGTGGCCCCCTGAAATATTTCTGAATCCTGTGATCGCTTTGTCGTGAATGCCTCGTTGGGTTTTGATTTGGTTTTTCCGAGGTTGATCGAGTGTGTGTTGCTATTTGTGCACCCCTGCGGGGTAAAACTTTCTGAAAGCCGTGTCCGCGGTTATGGACGACTTGGAGCACAGTTTCTCGATCATAGACAAGTATAACTAAAGTACCGCTTTTAATTTGACTAAGTAACTGACTAGTAAATAGTGCAACACTCATGGAATGGATAATAAAACTGCCAACGGATGGGGGGTGTTCGTCCGCTTCCTCGTTGGTAAGCGAGGAGGAGGATGGATCTGTTAATATTACTGTTATAACTGTTGTTATTAATTCACGGACATCCGTCTATCTTTGGTTAGGCGGATGGTTAGCGAGTATCCATAGAATTGTTAGGTATTATCTTTTGCTGCAATTGCGACACCCAGGTTGTGTCCCCTTTAGAGGCATAAAGACTTGCTGAGTACCCCTAGGGTCTCACACGATAAATTATTTGATTCAGATGAACAGGTACACTCACAAGATGGATACTGGGTGGAGGAGACGGACGATGTGGGCAACGATCATTCGGTGTAGAGATTCCGGGAACGGGGATCCGTGAGATCTGTGGGCGGGATGTGTTTATTATGGGGCATCTTATGCCGATTTGCTTCTTATCCGTACTCGGATCTTGTTTGCCGCTTCCGCCTGATACTCTGAAGTTTGATGTATGAGGAGATATCCTAAACTATTATATCTATCTAGGACATTTGGATCTTGCCGTATGGCGTTGCAACATTTCTATTTCTTTTAGATGGAATGGCTCTGAGGACTGTTGTATGGTGGCTTGCATACATACTCATTTGTGTATGTAGTTGATCCCTTCGCCTGCCGATTACGCCGCCCGTTCTTGTCCCGATGTTTGGAAATGGTTAGGACGGCCGAAAGGTCTACCTGTGAGTGGCATTTGGGCCCCACCGTACTATTTTAACCATTTCCGCTCGTCCAGGCTTGTAACTAGGAGCGTAATTCACCGAGGTAGTTACAATTGGTATCAGAGCCATCCCGCCCTTCAGGGTCTCAGCCAAATGGTCGTTGTCAGTCTAGCAAATATTTTTGGTAGCTATGTATACTAGGGAAAAACAAAACGCGAGAGTAGGACTGCTTCCATTTTTCTTCTTAACCACCCACCCTTTTCTGGTAAGGAAGTGTAACATTTTCAATCCTCTTCTTAAAATTCAAACTAGGATTCACGTGTTCTGGGTTCTGTAGTACCATAAGTGTGTGTGTGTGGGTGTAATTCCTTGTCTATCTGTTGTATCCAACATGTTATCTTTATCTGCCTTTGGTTATCAACTGTTGGTACATTCCATACTGACAGGCTTTTGAATACCGGCGCGATCTATCTGACTCCTTGTTAACCGGTGCCATCTTCTTAAGGGTGTCCTTCCTTCTAGCAACTCCACATTCTGTGAAACCATCAGTTGCTAATCGCTACCTGATAAGTGTTTTTGCGCATCTATTGGTATTTTAATGCCGAAAATGCGGAAAAATTTTCTTTGATACATATGTGCTTCCACACTCCTTTTCAGTCGTGTGTGAAACATTATCTATCTCCCTTTTATCAGCATGTCCATGCTAACTCATTCTTTTGTCATCGGCGCTTAATCCTAGAGTTTCATTTCATCTCCAATTCTCTTGGGCTAATTACATAACATGTGTCGATCCGATGCTGGTGATTGTAATTTGGTTCTCGGCATAGCTATATGACACTTATCTTGAGTGGAATATGGAAAATGCAATCACCACTATCCTCCAAATGGTGACGGTTATCTCCTGTGATTTTGAGTACACCGTGATCATATCTATGCATATTCAAGCATCTTTGGCAATCCGGAGTTTCTCAAAGCACTACGGCGGTCTATCATCTGCCCATCATGCTGCACATCTTTTTGAACTCCATATCTGCAAAATTCTCTTTGAGACGAGGGAATTGCATCTTTTCGTCTCTGATAGCTTTGCTTGAGGTATGAGCTATCATCGGTTCTTATCCAAGATCTCTTTATCTTTGTAACCGGTGCTCCGATCGACAATGTGAACCAGGTGACATCTCTTTTTCTTCCGAAGGACCAGATAATCTATTCTTCCAGTGCATCTTCTTCAACACGAACCCGTGCTCTTAATATTGATCTTTCAAAGAGCGTTGAGCTCAGAAAGTGTTTCGAGCATTTGTTCGTTCTCCCGCCTCTTGAACTTGGTATTCTGGGAATATCTTGTTAATCCATGGTGGTATATGTTGATAATATGCTTGCCTATTCGATATCTATGGAAGGACATGGAAGATCATCTGTGTCTCTTTCTCTCGAGCTTCGTGAGCACTGCCTGTGTGCAAAGTCTCAAAGTGAGAATTCTGACTTGTTGAAGTCACATATCTCGACCACGTCCTTCTGCTAAATACATTACTTCAACTCTAGAATCAGCAAGTCCATTGTTAATTCTATCCTCCATCTTCAACCAATCCGGAGTTGTTCCTTGTTGGCAAGTTATCATCGTCGTTCCGCTGAAGATTTCCTCAAGGCTGCTAAATCTCTCTCAATCATTTCAAGAAGAACATGGAGTTCTTTCACCTCAATCTCGTTAAGTAATCTCTTGAAACCCTCTCGCTCTATCGTCTATGCTCAATCCACCGGAGGCCATGAAGACCTTCCAGATCTTGTATTCCTTCTGTTCAAGTGGTGCTATCTTTTTCTATATCTGTGAAATTTTGCAGTTGTCTCCGTGATCTTCCTTTATATCTTTCCGGTGGCTTGGTACTTCCGACATGACGACAACATCATCATCTTTATCTATCTATGAATCCGGCGAATCGGTTGCATCTATCCTTGTTTTCTAACGGAGTTCTATGAGTTTTTGCCAACACCTTCAGTCTGTTTCGGTAGTTGGGTTGCATGATTTTCTTATTCATGTGCGGAGTAATGCTTTGAGTGCGGGATGGAGTAGCTACCATACCACTACTCTTATCATTCGCTCTTGTACATTGAATTGGTGAATTTATGTGATTTCACTCATTCCACGGAAGTTAGAAGTGGCCTTTATCCCTCGATACTTTTACTTCCGTCCTTGTTTTTCCGGAGTGCTCTCTCGAAGAAAGTAATCAATAATCTCTTGTTGGTGGTCTGTCTATTCTAGATGGAGTAAAATCTTCAATCATCTGGTGGGAACAGACGCAAACTCCTTTCTGTCCTCGTCATTCTACCGATGCTCGACATCCCCAAACAAGATGAAAGGAAACTATCTCTCTTTGTTTCATCAATTCTTTTTCTGTGGTAAAGCCAATTATGGTTGATGCCATCAGCCGCAAATCTATTGCGTTAGCCTCAAGGCTAAAGAAAGCAATAAGTATATCTACAATAAACTCCAGATCCTCTATATTCTTTGCTTCTCGGGATTCCACCATGATCTGGCTTCACATCCATCTCTGGAAGTTATATCTGCGCACCTAAATTGCGTGACCCTTGGGTCTTACCGGCGCAACAAGAATCTAATCCGACGATGTCTAGATAAATCTTTCTGTTGATATCAAGGGACTCTATTGTTTGAAGGCAATATTGTTTCCGTACTTCATTTCTCAAATCCGAGAGAAGATACGATGCTATTGTCATAGTGGTTCAAAACCTCTCCAATCTAACTCTTTTTCTTCCGGCGAGATAAAGATTCATCCTCTATAGTATCGGTAAATCTTTAATCTTAACGGTGTGTCTTTCTTTATCCATGATGCATCATCTTGTCCTTTCTTTCACCAGTGGATCTTTTTCTTTTATCATGTTTCTTGAGAAAACCGGAGCTATGTCCATCCTATCCTTCTTGTCTCACGACAATCCTTCAACTCTTCTAACCCGTTGTTTCTCAAGCAAAACGCAAGACTCGCAACAAGTCTAGCAAGTTTTGCAAGGTGTAGTGGTCGCACCATTCCGTTGTTCATCAACTTGGGAATGTGAGGGTCACCTTCGTTCGAACACCCGCTTCTCCTTGTGTTGTTTTCTTTTTCCTAGGAATCTCGGGGCGAGATTCTTGTTTAGTGGGGGAGAGTTGTAGCATACCAATTGTCTAACAATTGCAATGCTACTAGCCTAGTCTATATAAATGCTACTTCCTATATATAATTGTTGCATCATAATTATATCATGCTCATGTCATCATGCCACCTTGCATTTGAGCATCATATAAAACCCTTTTTGGTTTGGTTCTTCTCTCATATGCATTGTTAATTGTATTTGCCTCTTGATATTGTATTTGGTTATTGATATATTGTTTAAATGCCCAAGTTGAGTTGGGGGCATATCTTTTATTCAACTCCATCACCTTTCTCTGCCACCACCTTATAATTCCACCAT
The DNA here is from genome assembly GCA_916181665.1 of Avena sativa. NCBI lineage: Eukaryota > Viridiplantae > Streptophyta > Magnoliopsida > Poales > Poaceae > Avena > Avena sativa. Next base: position 183,389,068 of record OV702281.1, read on the forward strand.
CCAACTAAATATGAGCTTTGCACTTTATTGGGTTTTACCTCTAGCTCATGTGGGTTGGGATGGATCCAATTCTATTTCCACATGCTCTCATCTTAGCATCATGTTGTTTTCACATTATTGATATGTGGAGCCACCTTTGCATGCATTATGAGTAGTGCTCCTTTTTCCTAGCTTTCATATGGATTATCATGGATTTATGCTCATGTTGGGATATTTTTGGGACTATTAAACATCTACTGGAATGAACACACTAGCAAGTCCCAATTATAATCAAATGTGATCATCTTCATCTATTCCATCTGGAACTTTCCTTTAACTTCTTTTGCTTGGCTTAAACCCACTTTTGGGAATGCATAGGAATAATGCCATGTAAATATTATTGTTTTCACAAGGATAAAACATGGCATTAATTATTTTTGCATGGCCATGCAACCATTTCCACCTTTGGTCCTCCTTGTTTTTATTTCGATTTTTGGGTGAACCATCTCATCTCTCTCTCTCTCTATCCTCTCTCCTAAACCCTCTCTCCAAACCCTACCCCATGATCTACCCCTCCATGCCGAGCCATCTCCTTCCCCTCCCTCTCCTTCTCTCTCTCCCTAGCTGCCATGCAGGCCCCACCTAGCCACCTACTCCCCCTGGCCGAGCTACCCTCCTACCCCAACCCTAGCACAATCCCAACCCGAGCCCCTCTAGTCCTAACCGAAGCTCACCCGAGCCTCTCCCTCCTCTCTCTCCTTCTCTCTGCCAGCAGCCCCACCCGAGCCTACCCTCCTTGGACGCTCCCTGGTCCCACCTGCAGCCTCTCCACAACCTACCTGCCCTGCCCTGGCCGAGCAAGCACGTGAGGAGGAGAGGAAAAAGGTGGCACCGAGCCACCCTCATCTACCCCCTGACACGGCTGCTCCTCCTCCCTCCCTCCTTTTTCTTTTCCACACGGCTCTCCTCTGCCTCTCCCAGATCTCCCCAGGCCGCTCCCCTTTCTCTCTGCCTTCCCCTACAACCACCTACCCCATCGCCGGCCACCGTCGGCCTCCACCTCCCCTACTCTTACCAGCCGGTGGCGTGGCGATCAAGGGTGTCGAGGAAGATCACGCGGCTCCCCTGCTTCACCTCGTACGCGCCAGCGAGGAGGAGGAGGACCCCAGGCTCGCCAGGACCGAGACGCCACCGCAAACCCTAGCCGCCAGTTCGCCTGCGTCCTCGTCGCTCCGTCGCCCTCCTGCACGATCCGACCCCACCAACCAACCCACGGTGAGTGCCCTGACCTCCCTGACATGGTCCACCTCGCCGTACCGCCCTTTCCTCGCCGGACCTTTCGTCGAACGATCTCTGCGCGGCCTCAGTGCGCCGCCGCTCGCTGTGTCTGCTCGGGCCCGCGCCGCGTAGTGCCTCAACTAGCCGCCAGCCGCCCTCCTGTCACCTTCCGAACGCCAGCCGCGCTGGTTCCGCCCCTCAGCGCGCACGCCCACGACCTAGGTTCGATCCCCGCCCCGCGCCGCGCCTGTGTCGGTCGCGCACCGATCGTTCGATCGGTGGAGAAGATCCACAGTACGGGTACCTTTTTGCAGTTAGCCCCTCCTTTTGTTTTCGTCTCAACCCGCGGTACGCAGAGCCCACCAGTCAGCCTCCGTGGCCCTTTTACAAAGAGCCCCCCCGTAGAACCTTAGCCTTAACCCGTGCTCCCGGGCTTCCCCACGTGGCACGTCCCCGCTGGCGCGCCCGCGTGTGGCCCAGAGGTTGCCGTGGCCCCACCCGTCAGTCGCAGCGACTAGGAAGCGACGTGGTGAGAAAAACCTGTTCTGCCACTGTGTCACCCAGTCAGCATGTGGCCCACTTGTCATTGTCGGTGGCTAGATCTGCGCGAGTGAGAAAAAGGTTTTCTGTTTTCTGTTTTAAATCAAACTTTTCAAATTGTTTTAAATTCAAATTTAAATCTGTTTTCAAATATCTTTTGAAATATAAATCCAAATAATACAAATAATATATGTTTTGAAATCAGAAGAATGTGAGGATTTCAAATATGCCCTTCAAAATATATTTTGGACACTTTAATTTCCAATTTGATTAAAATTACAATAAAATGCCCTTTTTCCTTAATTAATTAATAACTTTTGATTTATAACTCCAAATTTAACAAATAATATTTCTAAAATGATCAGCTCGACGAGACCTTTCTGTTTATGCATTCCTTGTTCTGAATTTCAGCATGCATCAAATAAATATAAAGTATACAGCAACTTGTTTGAGTATAAAATATGGTTAAAACTCCATAAAATGCTTTATTTCTTGTATTCTACACCTCACCCATGCCATGCTACTTTATTGCCATGCAAGTTGTGCATCATTCATCATGGCATGATTGTTTGCTTGTCGCATTTTAACTCATATGCTTGTGCACTTTATTTATGTTGGCCCTTGTTTGTTTGGTTCTTCTTCGAATAGACGCTGAGCAGGGGATATATCAAGAAACCCAGGAGCACTACCCAGATCCTTCTCTCGCTTCAACTGAGCTGCCAGGAAAGCACTACCACATGCTCGCATACATATAGTACCTATTGCCTCTATCTTATTCTTGCATCATTGAGTCGCGATCGCATTAAACTGAATCCCAATTACTGCATAGCCTTTACTTTTAAACCCCACCGAAGCTTGTTCCTCCATCCCATGAGCCATTACTACAGGAGTTGTTTGAGCCATGCGGGTCGTAGAACAGCATGTGTAGGGTATGTGAGTGTCTGATGGATAACGAGGTACCTATACAACTTAACCTGAGTAGTAATGGGATAACTAATGAAAGTGGCACCGGTGAGCAATATCTGCTATTTGGTTTTTCATGCTCACTTGTGTCCCGTAGGACCCCGAGTACTTGATTCTTGTTCCTTGAATATTCGCGCTATCCACATCCGGGAGGCTTATGGGACCCCCCCTGAGCCAGAGCTTGATTCATTCTTATTTCTTGGGGCCACAAAGTAGTTTGGGGCTTTATTACTATCCTGTACTTATGCCATGCTTTACTGCTTTATTTACGATTGTGCGAGGAGCACCTGTACTGTTTAGGATCGTGACACGTTTTCGCTGTATCGACAAGCCCAGTCACACTTTCGGGTTCCCAGTCGTTTACAGCCGTCCACACAAACCTTGTGTCCGTCTCGGAGCCGGCCAGTTTCGTTGCGGGTAGCTTAATGGGGTGGCCCCCTGAAATATTTCTGAATCCTGTGATCGCTTTGTCGTGAATGCCTCGTTGGGTTTTGATTTGGTTTTTCCGAGGTTGATCGAGTGTGTGTTGCTATTTGTGCACCCCTGCGGGGTAAAACTTTCTGAAAGCCGTGTCCGCGGTTATGGACGACTTGGAGCACAGTTTCTCGATCATAGACAAGTATAACTAAAGTACCGCTTTTAATTTGACTAAGTAACTGACTAGTAAATAGTGCAACACTCATGGAATGGATAATAAAACTGCCAACGGATGGGGGGTGTTCGTCCGCTTCCTCGTTGGTAAGCGAGGAGGAGGATGGATCTGTTAATATTACTGTTATAACTGTTGTTATTAATTCACGGACATCCGTCTATCTTTGGTTAGGCGGATGGTTAGCGAGTATCCATAGAATTGTTAGGTATTATCTTTTGCTGCAATTGCGACACCCAGGTTGTGTCCCCTTTAGAGGCATAAAGACTTGCTGAGTACCCCTAGGGTCTCACACGATAAATTATTTGATTCAGATGAACAGGTACACTCACAAGATGGATACTGGGTGGAGGAGACGGACGATGTGGGCAACGATCATTCGGTGTAGAGATTCCGGGAACGGGGATCCGTGAGATCTGTGGGCGGGATGTGTTTATTATGGGGCATCTTATGCCGATTTGCTTCTTATCCGTACTCGGATCTTGTTTGCCGCTTCCGCCTGATACTCTGAAGTTTGATGTATGAGGAGATATCCTAAACTATTATATCTATCTAGGACATTTGGATCTTGCCGTATGGCGTTGCAATATTTCTATTTCTTTTAGATGGAATGGCTCTGAGGACTGTTGTATGGTGGCTTGCATACATACTCATTTGTGTATGTAGTTGATCCCTTCGCCTGCCGATTACGCCGCCCGTTCTTGTCCCGATGTTTGGAAATGGTTAGGACGGCCGAAAGGTCTACCTGTGAGTGGCATTTGGGCCCCACCGTACTATTTTAACCATTTCCGCTCGTCCAGGCTTGTAACTAGGAGCGTAATTCACCGAGGTAGTTACAATTGGTATCAGAGCCATCCCGCCCTTCAGGGTCTCAGCCAAATGGTCGTTGTCAGTCTAGCAAATATTTTTGGTAGCTATGTATACTAGGGAAAAACAAAACGCGAGAGTAGGACTGCTTCCATTTTTCTTCTTAACCACCCACCCTTTTCTGGTAAGGAAGTGTAACATTTTCAATCCTCTTCTTAAAATTCAAACTAGGATTCACGTGTTCTGGGTTCTGTAGTACCATAAGTGTGTGTGTGTGGGTGTAATTCCTTGTCTATCTGTTGTATCCAACATGTTATCTTTATCTGCCTTTGGTTATCAACTGTTGGTACATTCCATACTGACAGGCTTTTGAATACCGGCGCGATCTATCTGACTCCTTGTTAACCGGTGCCATCTTCTTAAGGGTGTCCTTCCTTCTAGCAACTCCACATTCTGTGAAACCATCAGTTGCTAATCGCTACCTGATAAGTGTTTTTGCGCATCTATTGGTATTTTAATGCCAAAAATGCGGAAAAAATTTCTTTGATACATCTGTGCTTCCACACTCCTTTTCAGTCGTGTGTGAAACATTATCTATCTCCCTTTTATCAGCATGTCCATGCTAACTCATTCTTTTGTCATCGGCGCTTAATCCTAGAGTTTCATTTCATCTCCAATTCTCTTGGGCTAATTACATAACATGTGTCGATCCGATGCTGGTGATTGTAATTTGGTTCTCGGCATAGCTATATGACACTTATCTTGAGTGGAATATGGAAAATGCAATCACCACTATACTCCAAATGGTGACGGTTATCTCCTGTGATTTTGAGTACACCGCGATCATATCTTTGCATATTCAAGCATCTTTGGCAATCCAGAGTTTCTCAAAGCACTACGGCGGTCTATCATCTGCCCATCATGCTGCACATCTTTTTGAACTCCATATCTGCAAAATTCTCTTTGAGACGAGGGAATTGCATCTTTTCGTCTCTGATAGCTTTGCTTGAGGTATGAGCTATCATCGGTTCTTATCCAAGATCTCTTTATCTTTGTAACCGGTGCTCCGATCGACAATGTGAACCAGGTGACATCTCTTTTTCTTCCGAAGGACCAGATAATCTATTCTTCCAGTGCATCTTCTTCAACACGAACCCGTGCTCTTAATATTGATCTTTCAAAGAGCGTTGAGCTCAGAAAGTGTTTCGAGCATTTGTTCGTTCTCCCGCCTCTTGAACTTGGTATTCTGGGAATATCTTGTTAATCCATGGTGGTATATGTTGGTAATATGCTTGCCTATTCGATATCTATGGAAGGACATGGAAGATCATCTGTGTCTCTTTCTCTCGAGCTTCGTGAGCACTGCCTGTGTGCAAAGTCTCAAAGTGAGAATTCTGACTTGTTGAAGTCACATATCTCGACCACGTCCTTCTGCTAAATACATTACTTCAACTCTGGAATCAGCAAGTCCATTGTTAATTCCATCCTCCATCTTCAACCAATCCGGAGTTGTTCCTTGTTGGCAAGTTATCATCGTCGTTCCGCTGAAGATTTCCTCAAGGCTGCTAAATCTCTCTCAATCATTTCAAGAAGAACATGGAGTTCTTTCACCTCAATCTCGTTAAGTAATCTCTTGAAACCCTCTCGCTCTATCGTCTATGCTCAATCCACTGGAGGCCATGAAGACCTTCCAGATCTTGTATTCCTTCTGTTCAAGTGGTGCTATCTTTTTCTATATCTGTGAAATTTTGCAGTTGTCTCCGTGATCTTCCTTTATATCTTTCCGGTGGCTTGGTACTTCCGACATGACGACAACATCATCATCTTTATCTATCTATGAATCCGGCGAATTGGTTGCATCTATCCTTGTTTTCTAACGGAGTTCTATGAGTTTTTGCCAACACCTTCAGTCTGTTTCGGTAGTTGGGTTGCATGATTTTCTTATTCATGTGCGGAGTAATGCTTTGAGTGCGGGATGGAGTAGCTACCATACCACTACTCTTATCATTCGCTCTTGTACATTGAATTGGTGAATTTATGTGATTTCACTCATTCCACGGAAGTTAGAAGTGGCCTTTATCCCTCGATACTTTTACTTCCGTCCTTGTTTTTCCGGAGTGCTCTCTCGAAGAAAGTAATCAATAATCTCTTGTTGGTGGTCTGTCTATTCTAGATGGAGTAAAATCTTCAATCATCTGGTGGGAACAGACGCAAACTCCTTTCTGTCCTCGTCATTCTACCGATGCTCGACATCCCCAAACAAGATGAAAGGAAACTATCTCTCTTTGTTTCATCAATTCTTTTTCTGTGGTAAAGCCAATTATGGTTGATGCCATCAGCCACAAATCTATTGCGTTAGCCTCAAGGCTAAAGAAAGCAATAAGTATATCTACAATAAACTCCAGATCCTCTATATTCTTTGCTTCTCGGGATTCCACCATGATCTGGCTTCACATCCATCTCTGGAAGTTATATCTGCGCACCTAAATTGCGTGACCCTTGGGTCTTACCGGCGCAACAAGAATCTAATCCGACGATGTCTAGATAAATCTTTCTGTTGATATAAAGGGACTCTATTGTTTGAAGGCAATATTGTTTCCGTACTTCATTTCTCAAATCCGAGAGAAGATACGATGCTATTGTCATAGTGGTTCAAAACCTCTCCAATCTAACTCTTTTTCTTCCGGCGAGATAAAGATTCATCCTCTATAGTATCGGTAAATCTTTAATCTTAACGGTGTGTCTTTCTTTATCCATGATGCATCATCTTGTCCTTTCTTTCACCAGTGGATCTTTTTCTTTTATCATGTTTCTTGAGAAAACCGGAGCTATGTCCATCCTATCCTTCTTGTCTCACGACAATCCTTCAACTCTTCTAACCCGTTGTTTCTCAAGCAAAACGCAAGACTCGCAACAAGTCTAGCAAGTTTTGCAAGGTGTAGTGGTCGCACCATTCCGTTGTTCATCAACTTGGGAATGTGAGGGTCACCTTCGTTCGAACACCCGCTTCTCCTTGTGTTGTTTTCTTTTTCCTAGGAATCTCGGGGCGAGATTCTTGTTTAGTGGGGGAGAGTTGTAGCATACCAATTGTCTAACAATTGCAATGCTACTAGCCTAGTCTATATAAATGCTACTTCCTATATATAATTGTTGCATCATAATTATATCATGCTCATGTCATCATGCCACCTTGCATTTGAGCATCATATAAAACCCTTTTTGGTTTGGTTCTTCTCTCATATGCATTGTTAATTGTATTTGCCTCTTGATATTGTATTTGGTTATTGATATATTGTTTAAATGCCCAAGTTGAGTTGGGGGCATATCTTTTATTCAACTCCATCACCTTTCTCTGCCACCACCTTATAATTCCACCATCCAACTAAATATGAGCTTTGCACTTTATTGGGTTTTACCTCTAGCTCATGTGGGTTGGGATGGATCCAATTCTATTTCCACATGCTCTCATCTTAGCATCATGTTGTTTTCACATTATTGATATGTGGAGCCACCTTTGCATGCATTATGAGTAGTGCTCCTTTTTCCTAGCTTTCATATGGATTATCATGGATTTATGCTCATGTTGGGATATTTTTGGGACTATTAAACATCTAGTGGAATGAACACACTAGCAAGTCCCAATTATAATCAAATGTGATCATCTTCATCTATTCCATCTGGAACTTTCCTTTATTTCCTTTTGCTTGGCTTAAACCCACTTTTGGGAATGCATAGGAATAATGCCATGTAAATATTATTTTTTTCACAAGGATAAAACATGGCATTAATTATTTTTGCATGGCCATGCAACCATTTCCACCTTTGGTCCTCCTTGTTTTTATTTGGATTTTTGGGTGAACCATCTCATCTCTCTCTATCCTCTCTCCTAAACCCTCTCTCCAAACCCTACCCCATGATCTACCCCTCCATGCCGAGCCATCTCCTTCCCCTCCCTCTCCTTCTCTCTCTCCCTAGCTGCCATGCAGGCCCCACCTAGCCACCTACTCCCCCTGGCAGAGCTACCCTCCTACCCCAACCCTAGCACAATCCCAACCCGAGCCCCTATAGTCCTAACCGAAGCTCACCCGAGCCTCTCCCTCCTCTCTCTCCTTCTCTCTGCCAGCAGCCCCACCCGAGCCTACCCTCCTTGGACGCTCCCTGGTCCCACCTACAGCCTCTCCACGACCTACCTGCCCTGCCCTGGCCGAGCAAGCACGTGAGGAGGAGAGGAAAAAGGTGGCACCGAGCCACCCTCATCTACCCCCTGCCACGGCTGCTCCTCCTCCCTCCCTCCTTTTTCTTTTCCGCACGGCTCTCCTCTGCCTCTCCCAGATCTCCCCAGGCCGCTCCCCTTTCTCTCTGCCTTCCACTACAACCACCTACCCCATCGCCGGCCACCGTCGGCCTCCACCTCCCCTACTCTTACCAGCCGGTGGCGTGGCGATCAAGGGTGTCGAGGAAGATCACGCGGCTCCCCTGCTTCACCTCGTACGCGCCAGCAAGGAGGAGGAGGACCCCAGGCTCGCTAGGACCGAGACGCCACCACAAACCCTAGCCGCCAGTTCGCCTGCGTCCTCGCCGCTCCGTCGCCCTCCTACACGATTCGACCCCACCAACCAACCCACGGTGAGCGCCCTGACCTCCCTGACATGGTCCACCTCGCCGTACCGCCCTTGCCTCGCCGGACCTTTCGTCGAACGATCTCTGCCCGGCCTCAGTGCGCCGCCGCTCGATGTGTCTGCTCGGGCCCGCGCCGCGTAGTGCCTCAACTAGCCGCCAGCCGCCCTCCTGTCACCTTCCGAACGCCAGCCGCGCTGGTTCCGCCCCTCAGCGCGCACGCCCGCGACCTAGGTTCGATCCCCGCCCCGCGCCGCGCCTGCGTCGGTCGCGCACCGATCGTTCGATCGGTGGAGAAGATCCACAGTACGGGTGCCTTTTTGCAGTTAGCCCCTCCTTTTGTTTTCGTCTCAACCCGCGGTACGGAGAGCCCACCAGTCAGCCTCCCTGGCCCTTTTACAAAGAGCCCCCCCGTAGAACCTTAGCCTTAACCCGCGCTCCCGGGCTTCCCCACGTGGCACGTCCCCGCTGGCGCGCCCGCGTGTGGCCCTGAGATTGCCGTGGCCCCACCCGTCAGTCGCAGCGACTATGAAGCGACGTGGTGAGAAAAACCTGTTCTGCCACTGTGTCACCCAGTCAGCATGTGGCCCACTTGTCATTGTCGGTGGCTAGATCTGCGCGAGTGAGAAAAAGGTTTTCTGTTTTCTGTTTTAAATCAAACTTTTCAAATTATTTTAAATTCAAATTTAAATCTGTTTTCAAATATCTTTTGAAATATAAATCCAAATAATACAAATAATATATGTTTTGAAATCAGAAGAATGTGAGGATTTCAAATATGCCCTTCAAAATATATTTTGGACACTTTAATTTCCAAGTTGATTAAAATTACAATAAAATGCCCTTTTTCCTTAATTAATTAATAACTTTTGATTTATAACTCCAAATTTAACAAATAATATGTCTAAAATGATCAGCTCGACGTGACCTTTCTATTTATGCATTCCTTGTTCTGAATTGCAGCATGCATCAAATAAATATAAAGTATACAGCAACTTGTTTGATTATAAAATATGGTTAAAACTCCATAAAATGCTTTATTTCTTGTATTCTACACCTCACCCATGCCATGCTACTTTATTGCCATGCAAGTTGTGCATCATTCATCATGGCATGATTGTTTTCTTGTCGCATTTTAACTCATATGCTTGTGCACTTTATTTATGTTGGCCCTTGTTTGTTTGGTTCTTCTTCGAATAGACGTTGAGCAGGGGATATATCAAGAAACCCAGGAACACTACCCAGATCCTTCTCTCGCTTCAACTGAGCTGCCAGGCAAGCACTACCACATGCTCGCATACATATAGTACCTATCGCCTCTATCTTATTCTTGCATCATTGAGTCGCGATCGCATTAAACTGAATCCCAAGTACTGCATAGCCTTTACTTTTAAACCCCACCGAAGCTTGTTCCTCCATCCCATGAGCCATTACTACAGGAGTTGTTTGAGCCATGCGGATCGTAGAACAGCATGTGTAGGGTATGTGAGTGTCTGATGGATAACGAGGTACCTATACAACTTAACCTGGGTAGTAATGGGATAACTAATGAAAGTGGCACCGGTGAGCAATATCTGCTATTTGGTTTTTCATGCTCACTTGTGTCCCGTAGGACCCCGAGTACTTGATTCCTGTTCCTTGAATGTTCGCGCTATCCACATCCGGGAGGCTTATGGGACCCCCCTGAGCCAGAGCTTGATTCATTCTTATTTCTTGGGGCCACAAAGTAGTATGGGGCTTTATTACTATCCTGTACTTATGCCATGCTTTACTGCTTTATTTACGATTGTGCGAGGAGCACCTGTACTGTTTAGGATCGTGACACATTTTCGCTGTATCGACAAGCCCAGTCACACTTTCGGGTTCCCAGTCTTTTACAGCCGTCCACACAAACCTTCAGTCCGTCTCGGAGCCGGCCAGTTTCGTTGCGGGTAGCTTAATGGGGTGGCCCCCTGAAATATTTCTGAATCCTGTGATCGCTTTGTCGTGAATGCCTCGTTGGGTTTTGATTTGGTTTTTCCGAGGTTGATCGAGTGTGTGTTGCTATTTGTGCACCCCTGCAGGGTAAAACTTTCTGAAAGCCGTGTCCGCGGTTATGGACGACTTGGAGCACAGTTTCTCGATCATAGACAAGTATAACTAAAGTACCGCTTTTAATTTGACTAAGTATCTGACTAGTAAATAGTGCAACAATCATGGAATGGATAATAAAACTGCCAACGGATGGGGGGTGTTCGTCCGCTTCCTCGTTGGTAAGCGAGGAGGAGGATGGATCTGTTAATATTACTGTTATAACTGTTTTTATTAATTCACGGACATCCGTCTATCTTTGGTTAGGCGGATGGTTAGCGAGTATCCATAGAATTGTTAGGTATTATCTTTTGCTGCAATTGCGACACCCAGGTTGTGTCCCCTTTAGAGGCATAAAGACTTGCTGAGTACCCCTAGGGTCTCACATGATAAATTATTTGATTCAGATGAACAGGTACACTCACAAGATGGATACTGGGTGGAGGAGACGGACGATGTGGGCAACGATCATTCGGTGTAGAGATTCCGGGAACGGGGATCCGTGAGATCTGTGGGCGGGATGTGTTTATTATGGGGCATCTTATGCCGATTTGCTTCTTATCCGTACTCGGATCTTGTTTGCCGCTTCCGCCTGATACTCTGAAGTTTGATGTATGAGGAGATATCCTAAACTATTATATCTATCTAGGACATTTGGATCTTGCCGTATGGCGTTGCAACATTTCTATTTCTTTTATATGGAATGGCTCTGAGGACTGTTGTATGGTGGCTTGCATACATACTCATTTGTGTATGTAGTTGATCCCTTCGCCTGCCGATTACGCCGCCCGTTCTTGTCCAGATGTTTGGAAATGGTTAGGACGGCCGAAAGGTCTACCTGTGAGTGGCATTTGGGCCCCACCGTACTATTTTAACCATTTCCGCTCGTCCAGGCTTGTAACTAGGAGCGTAATTCACCGAGGTAGTTACAAACACTCTACTATATAAGGCAGTCCAACTCCTCTTCAACTAGCAATGTGGGACTAAAATTTATCACCACTAGCACAGCCATATGCTGCCATATACAAGTGGGCCAAAGGGAATTTCAGAATTTGTCTAATGGGCCAGCAGCCCAATATACAACAAATTCCAACAGATGCTTCTTGCTTCCGGGTGTTGTCGCTGAAGATTTTTTAGAGGTAGAGATTCTGCCTCTTGAGTCTGATGATTGCATAATTTTATTTAGATCTATGAACCATATCATAGGTGCATGAGTAGATGCATTTTTTCTAAATGAGTGTCTGTCTTGGCTAAGTGGCTTTGATTTGAGTGTCTAAGTTATAAGTATTCTTACAACTTCATATGTTTATTGCAAAATGGATTAAAAAATAAACCTATTAGAAGATTGTGATGCTACATGTATAATTTGAAACTCATTGTTTTGTGTCCATGCAAGTCAATTGATTTTACTCTGTAAGTTAAAATCTTTTGAGCAATGTAGAATTTGTTTTTCTAATCAAACATGATTAAAAAATTAGAGCACCCGTGTATATTGTTAATGCGCTTAAGTTTTGCATCGTTTTGTTCAGGTTATACTCTTTTCTGGGATATATATATACATGGCACCACTGAGTATATTACAAAGGGATACTTTTTCGGATAAAAAAACTTAGGATGAAGTCGAGAGTAATGCTTAGCGTACATAAAAGTTAAAACATATTCCTGGTTAGATGGCTGGGAGACATTTGAAAAAAAAGAGTTCCATCGCTAGATGAAATAATTCATAATTTACTAGAATGTAGATTTTTTATTAATAATCCTTAATTTGTGGGTCCATGCAATTATTAAATAACTGTAATTTGTATTAGTTACACTCTCCGTTTACTTTTTGTTCTATTTATATATTGATTAACACTCTAAAAGATCACATGTTACCCTCTCTTTTATGTTAATATCATGCATACGCCTCGAAACACACATTAAAATTGGCCAATGAGTCTCTTAGTGAGAAAGGAGAACCCTATTCTCACATCTTGAGGGTTGTGTTATTTTAGTAGGAGAGTGCATACTTTTTTTCTTCCGGTACAACGCGGCCTTTTGCTAGTTTGCAAAAAAAGTCAGATTTGTCATATGGCACGGATTCCCGGACAGCATGGAGTGTGTGTCTGAGAGGTATGTGTGTGTAGGGGTGGAAGGCAGCGCAGGGCCGCGGCTGAAGTTCCATCTAGAATGGACCGTGCTACGCGTCCCTCAGGGGATAGATCCCCGCGATCCCCCGGATCTGGAGCCATCCGATCGAGAACACCGGAACCATCTGATCTCGCTCGTAGTACCATCGTATCCATCTTTTGTTGCACGGTAGCAAATAACGCTTCGTTGTAGAAAAACCGAGGAACAAAACATATCACGGGGACAGGTCGCTAGGAGGGCGTCGCTGCGAGGACGACAGAAGGCGGCCATGGTGTTGATCTCCTCTCGCGGCACCGGAGACGAGCCATCTTCGCTCCTCCATATTGTACCCCCTTGTGGCCATCCTCACCACCTTAAACCGCCGCTAATCGTTGCTTCGAGCGGTGGATCGAATCCTGCAACACGGTGGCGCCATGACTCCGATCTGGCGAACGCTGGTTCCTTGAGGCCATTGCTGCAACCGAATCAAGCCCAGCACGCGAATCCCCCGATGTATTTCAATCAAGATCCAGAGCTTAAAGAGCTAGCTCCGTCGGTGAGCACTCCCTCTCTCCCTAATTTTCCTTCCTAGGGTTTCCACCGTTGTTGCTTCATATGGTGCTACTAGGTAGTAGAAAAACTGAATATTGTAGAAAAAGTACTGAATTAGACGGTAACATTGTAGCAAATATAAAATGTACATTGTTGCTTCAGATGGTACATTATAGCAAAAGTAACATCGAGGAAGAAAAAGGTATGCAGCAAAATAAGTAGAACACGTCTTTATTTCTTGAAGAACATGTGTTGTAATTTACTGTAGCAGTAGTCTGCAGCAACTAATATTTCTTCATGTTGATATGTTGCACAATTATGATTTGACCTGAAATTTTGCTATTTGAATTGCAGGGGTTTGTTGCTGACAGTATACTTGGAGGATTCGATATCAACCAGCCTACTGATGGATACTGTGTTGAAGGATATGCCACTGAAGGATTTGCTCCACCACAATCTTCTTCTGAAGGGTATGCTGCTACAGGAAACTATGGTCAGCAGTTTGCTACAGGAGCAGAAAGTGCAACAAGTGGCAATGCTTCTTTTTCCGCTGAGGAAATCTGGTGAAGAGATTTGCTCAGAACCTCTTGTTCCTTATGTTGGAATGACATTTGATGACCTCGAAGTTGCTAAGCAATTATACAATAACTAAGATTTCAAGCTTGGGTTTGACACATAGATTGGTAACACCAAGTATACCACAACAAGAGGTGCGTCAAAAGATACAATTCTTAGCAGGATTTTTGAGTGTGTCCATGCTAAAAAACCAGTTGATGAAGAAAAAAATGTTGCTAAGGATAGTTTTGGTTTTGCCGCAACAGGAGAAGGAGGTAGCATAGACATGAGCAATTTTAGTATGCAAAAGTCACGTAGCAAACAAGGTGGCCTAAAGATGGATGTGAAAGACTTGAGGCAGAAGAATAGGGTGCCGCGGCATGATTGTAAAGCTAGAATGCTTATTGGGAAGAGAAATGGGATTCGGGCTGTCACGGTCTTCAATGGAGAACACACACCAGATGGTGAAGCAAATTGGCAGAATACGGTACTACCGGTCTCACAGGAAGGCGAGTGAGGAAGACTTTCAGTTTATCTAAAATTTGCACAACCAAAACATAAGCACAACTCAAACGATGGTATGCCTCGGAAGTGTGCACGATAGCGACCCGAGGTGCCTTGGTTTTGTGAAGCGTGATGAGATAACATAAAAACTATGCTACGGGAGGAAGTGTCGCAATGAGATATGAGCATGACTATTGAGTACTTTGAAAGGAGACAAGTAGAATCCCCAACATTCTTCTTTGATAAGAAAGTGGACAAAAACAACGTTGTGAGATCTCTCTTTTGGGTGGATGGAAGGACAAGGGCCTTATACCCCAAGTACAAGGACTCGGTGTTTTTCGAAACTACATTTTGTACAAACAAATATAACATGCCCTTTCATCCACTTGTGGGCATCAACAACCACACACACACACAATTTTGTTGGGTTGTGTTCTGTTATCTGATGAAACAATTGACACATTCAGCTGGGTATTCAGCAAAATCGAGGAAGAAATGAAAGGTTTGGCTTCAGATCATATCATGACAGATCAAGACCAAACAATGAAAACAAAATTTTCAAACATATTTCCTGATTCAATTCACACATGTTGCATCTTCCATGTGGTATGATTAGCGAGAACAAAGCTTGGTGCTCACTTGAGAGAAGGTAACCCTTTTGATGCAGTGTTCTACTCATGCATTTATAACACTTACACCGTAGTAGAATTTGAGATCTACTGGCAGCATATGTTGGAAACTTTTGCTATGGCTGAGAACAAACATTTGCAGAATATATGGAAGACCAAAAACACATGGGTGCCTGTCTACTTCAGACACAGTTTCTTTCCCTTTACAAGCACCCTCAACTCCTACTTCAAAACTTTAATTCGCCCAAGTGGCTCAGTTTAGAACTTCGTGTGCAGCAATATGAGTTGTGCCAAAACCTGATGCTAGACCTAGAAGACAAGGCAGCATTTACCATGGATACAACAACAACACTGAAAACACTAGAAAAAGGACGCGCTCCTTGGAGCATGTATGCGACTTGTTCTATTGCCTGCACGTGGAGGCTATTGGTGTGTTTCGCGGCTCCACTCACTTTGTCCCTATGCGACACATGGCGATTCTGTAACGACCTGCACGTGGAGGCCATTGGTATGTTTCGCGGCTCCACTCACTCTGTCCCTATGTGACACGTGACGATTCTGTAGCGACCCTAGTGGTGAGGCTGGTGGAGCGTGCACGGCATTTTTTTTATTTTTTTTATGGAATGGAATACAAAAAAATAAATATCTTTCAAACCGAGTGTTAAAATCATGATTTGTTTTCACAGTTGCACTCTTCGCGTCAAGATCTACAAAACTAGATCTCATGTTGATAGGTTTCGACAAACTTTTTTTTGCACTTCCTTGTTATACTGCGTTGCACTGCCTTCGATCACAGTGCACTGCGCGGTATCTTGGCAGTCCACCGCCCATGCACTGTCTTGTTATACTGTGTTGCACTGCCTTCGGTCACAATGCACTGTATGATGTTCTGACAGTGCACCACCCGTGCACTGCCTTATTCTGCTGCGTTGCACTGTCTTTGGTTGTAGTGCCCTGCGCGGTGTCTTGGCAGTGCACTCTCCGTGCACTGACTTTTGAACTGCGTTGCATTGCCTTCGGTCGCAGTGCATTGCGTGGTGTCTTGGCAGTCATGTGCACTGCCTTGTTGTACTGCGTTGCACTACCTTCGGTCCCAGTGCACTGCGCGGTGTCTTGGCAGTACACTGCCCATGTACTGTCTTGTTGTACTGTGTTGCACTACCTTGAGTCGCATTGCACTGCATGTTGTTCTGGCAGTGCATGTGTAATATGTTGCGCTGTCTTCGGTCACAGTGCACTATGTATTATGCACTGGCTTATTATATTAATGGCATTGTCTATGCACTGTTTTTTGTTCTGAATGCACTACCTTCGGCGCACTATTTTTTATCTTTTTTTGGTCCACCACTTTATTTTTCCTTTTGTTCTGGGGTTAGGAAGGACATTGCATTTTTTCATGGTTTAGTTTTACATAAAAAAACTGTGAAACATACAGCTTCGCAAATATGTGTGTGCATGTACAATTGATTCCTGATTGATTGCCATGTATTGGGTTGTGCTCGCCGGCACGAAGATGTACACCCACACGCGGCAGCGCGCATGCAACCACGTGTCTCTTGTGGAGAAGCCCTGTGCACTGGTTGTTCTGCATCTAGCGCTTCATGGAGGACACCCTTTTGCTAGTCGCTCTCCAACAACACCACTATGGGGAAGGTGAGATTTTACATTGCAGATTGCTGTTCCAGTAGAATTTTTTATATCTGTTGTAGCATGTTTGTAAAACTATTGTAGCATAATGTAACACCTAATGTTGCACCACTCTGACAGTTATCAACAACATATTTTGTAGCTACAACATTGAAAAGCAGGGGCTGGAGTTCTATACGAGGGAGATCTTTGGAAGGTTCTAGAAAATGAATGAGAGGTCAACAAGGTTTATCAGTGCAGGTAGAGGGTGAAGGAATATGTTTTGATATCACTTCAAACCCTGGTTATGGTGTTAAAACCTATCAGGTGCAAGTCGTGCTTGATGATGAGTGCTACAAGTGCGGATGTAACACATTTGAGATGTGTGGCCTTATATGCCCGCATATACGCATATAGTTAGGGTGATGGTGCACTTGAATGTGCAACAAATTCCAGAGAGGTACATGCTACGAAGGTGGTCTACTACAGCAAAAACGTCTGCACCCGATCCCAGGACAAATAGACTCAGATTTGGGATTCCAGGAACCAATACTCTCAAGTACAATGCTTTGTGCATAAAGATGAATGGACTCGCTTTGGATGCTTGATTCAGTGATGAAACATATATTGTTGTTTCCAAGATGATTGATGAGGCAAGGCATCTTGTTGCAAACATGAGGAACACACAAAATGCTACATAAGAAGGAGGGGATCAAGAAGGAGAGCAACAAGAAGGAGGACCAGAAAATGTTCAACCATAGCAAGGTATTCCTCCACAACATGATGTAAAATGAAGGGAGTATGCCCTGAGAGGCAATAATAAAGTGTTTATTATGTGTATTATTTTGCATGCTATAATTGTATTAATACAGAAACGTTAATACATGTGTGTTTAATAAACAAACAGAAAATTCCTAGTTATGCCTCTCTCATAAACTAGCTCGTTGATTAACAAGATGATCAAGGTTTCCTGATCATAGACATTAGATATTGTTAATAACGAGGTCACAACATTAGTGTAATGGTGTGATGAACATTCATCCGAAGTATAGCATTACGATCAAAAGTCATTGAGTTTATATTGCTATAACAACTTACGAAGTGATCCTAATCCTTACACCATGAGATCATGTCAATTACTAACACCGGACAAGTTTCTTGATAACATCAAACGTCACACCGTAACTGGGTGATTATAAAGATGGGTTCAGAACTACTAAAGTGTTATGTTGAGGCCCATGGATCGAGAGTGGAATTTGTTCATCCCAATGACGGATAGATATGCTCTGGGCCCTCTCGGTGATATCACATTGGTTAGCTTGCAAGCAAGTGATTTGATCACTAGAATGTTATATCACGGGAACAAGAAAAGAGTGCATGTCAATAACGAGATCAAACTAGGTATGGAGATACCGATGATCGAATCTTGAACATGTAATATATCGCAAAACAAAAGGATTAAGATACTATCATAAAAGGTTCCGACGATCACAAGAAAATCATCGTTGAATGTGTGGGAGTCAGTATGGGTCTCTAGATCCCGCTTCTGATTATTGATCGGAGAAGGGTCTCGATCATGTACGCATTATTCGCGAACCATAGTGTGGCACACTTAAGAGACACCGACATCCATTTGGAGCAAAATTTTCATGCCGGAAAGAATAACAAGCGCAGGAATTTATTTCACTAGATATCGAAACAGGTTTTCGGGTGAAATTGTAGAAAGTGTTTTTGCATGTGAAATGAAATACTAGCAAGGGGTTATATGTGAATGTTTGTTATTAAAGTAATTGACAAAATTCTGAATAAATAAAAGGAGTTTTATTTAATGAGAGTTTGCATTAAATTTGGTGGAAATTTAATGGGAATTTGAGTGGGATTTTGAGTGGAGGGAATTGAAAGGCATTTGAGTGAGTGGAGTGTCCACCCACATGAATGAAGGAGGGGAGGGGGCAGCTCCCATGGCCGGCGGCCACCCCCTTGGGTGCCCCCCTCCTCTTATAAAAGGAGCCCCCTCTCCTCTCTCTCACTCACACCTCCTCGTGAAGGATCTCTCTCTCCCTCTAGTATTTATCCCCCATGGTCTCGGAATAGCGAGATACATGTTCCTGATGGCTATTCGGCAAGAAAGAGTTGTTCTTCCGTTGCATCGCTGGAGCGAGGAGGCACAAGTTGCTCGATGCCTCGAACATGTGTGCGAGCACGGATGCACTGCTAAGTTGCGGTGCTAAGGACATCCTCTCGATCTTGAGATCGACAAGAGATCGTCTACATCAACCACGAGTTTGACTCGTTAAGCTTTGTCGGTCTTCAAGGGTATGTTCTCTACGGATATACATCCGCTCGTTGTTTTTATCTAGTAGATAGATCTTGATACGTAGTTGTTCCCATTGTAGGATTTTTTTTTTTTTCTATGCTGTGAACCCTACATAAACAATCAACATCAAGAAGAACAAGGTAATGATGCTCCTAGTAGCACGTTGAAGAACCCTACGAGGGTAAATCCAAAAGGGAGACCAACTGAGAAGTCGAAGTGAAACAAACCATTGGTTGAGATTCGTGATGAAGCAAATGCCAAGAGAAGGAAAAAAGCTCAAGAGACAAAGAAGAAGAAAACTGATGCAACACCAAAAACCAACATGAAGCCAAGAAAGAAAAAATGCCCATAGTACAATGAAGAGGGTCACACCGTGAAACAATGCGTACCCTAACACCTAGGCTAACGCGTTGGAAGTAGAAAATTAATAAAACTAAGGCAGCAACATTTATGTACCAAAGTAGAAAAATAAAATAAGTAATGTAGCAGAACACTTTCAATACATGTTGATAGAACTATATAAACTGCTTGCAAAGTGGTAGCTGAGTATTAAAACTAAAGTAGCAAAACCTATGAACTAAAATAGCAATCCAAAAACATTAATGTAGCAAAGAACTTGTAATACATGTTGAAAAAACTACATAAACTGATTGCAAACTGGTAGCAGAGTAATGAAACTATTGTAGCAAAATCCATGCACTGAAGTAGCAACACAAAATAGTAGTGTAGCATATTTTATACCTACAAATCCTGGATTCTAGGGAAATTGAGCCATTTGTTCAATGACACAGAAGGATTAACATCAGCATCTTCAACATGAGCGGTTTGGTTCAAATCATCATAAACATTAGCATACGGTGTTGCCGACAACGGGAGGAACTACACATAAGAAAAAGTCATATTAAGAGGATTAACGGAAGAAGAGAAAATTTTAATGTTTGTGATTGAAAGTAAACTACCTTTCGCCTCCCAAAAACAGCTTTGTTTTGCAAAATCTTTCTATCCTGGTTATTTTCTACAACAAAGGTGAAGTCACTGGTCTTGACCAAGCATACTCTAGGCAATGACTTGTCAAAGTTGTGATCGCACGGTGGGAAATCCAAATGGTCCATATATGCAATCTACAAAGAAGGCAAATACAAAGTCAGTCTAGCACCACAAAAACGCTGTGAACCGCTACATACTAACATACAAGAGGGGATATAACTTACCCCAAGAAGCACAAAAGGGCCAGTTATCCAAAATTAAAATTTTCTACAATCCTTTGGAAGGACAAGTTCTCGCTTCTTATTATTCTGAATGTTGCTCACATATTGCATCAACAAACCCAATAAATGCTCATCCCAAGCATACTCATTAGTTTTGGTTGGGTCAGCAATAATACCAACATATTCCAAGTTAACATGGTCCGAGCTTTTAGGAGCAACAATAGTGGCCAGGGAAACAAGATCCCATGTGCGAATGATGGTTTCCTCATCTGTATCTGCGCAGTTCTTCAAGATATCAATAGAAGTAGCTAACTCTTCCCTCTTCTTTCCAGCATGGTAGAACTCCCGAATCTCGTCAAGCGCTGAACCTCCAGTGTTAGAAATATCAATATGCTTGTTCCCGCAGCGGATTCCAAACACTTTCCTCACCATATCCTTGGTAAACACCATCTGGTTCTTCTAAAGCTTGTACTCACGCAGATGAGGAGTTGTATGGCAGCAATGAAATCCATAAGCTACATTAGGAATCCTGAACTGTTCCACATTCAGCAATGTTCTGAATGCACTCTTTGATCCAATAATGCCTCTCTTCGTTGGAGAAAGGTTGGCACTGAACCGGTCCTTCGACATCCAAATGTCATGCTTTACCTTACTCACACCCTCACACTTTTTCTTGTGGCTCACAACAAGCTTTTTCCCCTTACGAACCTTGCTCTTACCATATGGAGCAACCTGTAGCAAAGCAATAGAAATAAAAAAATATAGCTAACATGCCAGCTTAACCTCCAAAAAAGCTACATATAGCAAGACAACCAAATATAGCATGCATACAAAAATAATCTACAAATAGCTACATGTAGCAAACCTAACCAAAAAACTTAAATCTAGCATCTCAACCAAAATTACCAAGCCAACCAAAAAGCTACGTGTAGCATGTCAACATATCAAAGCATAAAAGTAGCAAAATCCTACTTGAAGGCTACATGTAGAAAATAGAAACAATTAACTAAAAATTATGTAGCAAATCATAGTAGTTACCACATGTAGCAAATCCTGCTGAAAGTGCACAAGTAGCAAATCCTACTACTAAAAAACAGAAACTAGCAAAATGCTAATATTGAAAGAGCAGAAACTAGCAAAATCCTACTACTCAGAGAGCATAACTAGTAAAATCCTAGTACTGAAAGAGGACAACTACCAAATACCTACTGAAAGAGCAAAACAAGCACAACATCTAGTCCCCACGGATCCCCCACACAAGCAACATCTAGCTACATGTAACAGGAAGTAACTTCATCTATTCCCCATGGGTCCCAAGCAAGCACAATCAACAACTACTAGGAAGAACGAATGGAAATGGAAGGGGAAAAGGATGAATCAGTACTCACATCAACATTTCCGCCACCGAAGGTGCTCCCTCCTTCCGCATCGGTCATCGGTGGCGGTCCCATCACCCTGTTGCCCTAGGATTTCTACGGGAGATTGCTGCGGGGTGAGAGAGGAATAGGGATATTTCTATGGGAGGAGGAAGAGTGGAGAGCAGGGAGAACGAACCATAGAATGAGCCGCGGTTGGTGGCAGTCGATGACAAAGCGATAGGCCGTGGCGCGGGCGTCGCACTATAGTCGCCTCTCCTCTGGTGCCATCGCCCCTCTCCTGGTGGGGTGGAACCGTCGAGTCTATTTGTGCGTGATCGGGCGTGTAGCAAATGCTTGTACGCGAGACAGAGGCGGGACACATGGCGAGCAATGGATGACGGGATCATGATTGATCCAACAGCACGCGACCCGGAGGACGCGATCCCATAGGGGACTTGTATCATTTTCCATCCAGAATGGATGGCATAATGGCCTCCTTGTTATACCGCCTCTTCAGCACCACCCCTGTCAGCCGTGACGCTCCTTGCCAGACCTTGTGCTCCGCCGTGCAGAGCACTAACACAGTGGAAACAGAGTACGATGACCTCAACCTTCGGCCCATCTACCCCAATGTCTGCCCCCAATCTGTCTCCCTCCCTGTCTCCCCCTCCGTCTCTTATTGAAAATCGCGTACCAGCCTGACCGCCTATTGATTAGTGTATGCAGCGGGGCCATCACCTTCACATCCGACAGCATGTGAATCCATTCAGCACCTTGTTCGTTGTAAGCCTCCCCCCAAATTCATCGTTTCAAAATTGCCAAGTGAACGCCCCCCCAATATCCGTCCTTCAGTCCATGTTCTGCCCTACCTATAGGCGCCCATGGATCCGCCTGAGTGGAAGGAGGTGTTCAAGGATCCCCTTCTTCCCCTCATGGTGGACATTGGTTGTGGTGCGTGAATTTCTCCTTCTATTGCATATCCATTGTGCTGGTATATCTTCTTCATCCTCAGCTACTACAGAATGTTTATGTGCAGGGAGTGGTAGGTACTTGGTTTGGTTAGCCAAGAACTCAAGCATAAGGCAGAACTACCTCAGACTGGAAATCCGACAAAAGGTTCTTGTGGTTCTAACGTTAATCGCCGTCCCTTTGGGAATGGAGGATGCAGTGTGGGAGCTTTGGTGTGATGATGCTTTGATTGTTTTTATTGTGTAGTTGGTGGAGCACACACGGTTCTGGGTAACAAAATTGGGGATTAGGAATGTGTAAGATACCTTAGATCTTCCGCACGTATGCATAACTTAGGGTTTCATGTTATCAGAAGAATTTTTTACCCTGCTTAAAATTGTTCTGTTGGCGCAGTTACTTTATGTTTGCAAATGCAACGATGTCTTCTGAGGAAATCGTGTCATTGTACCCTGGTCCCTTATCATTTGTTTCAATACTGGTGAGTGTAGTGCTGCTTATGTGGTGTAGTTCCTTATTTTATTTCATGTTTATTGAATTGACAATTGAGTTCCCTGTCATATTGTATGTAGTGCCCCGATCCTCATTTTAAGAAGAAGCATCACAAGATAAGAGTTCTACAAACACCATTAGTGGATTCAGTCACACGCAACCTTTGTCTGGGTGGAAGGGTATGTCAACTTTCAATGACTTTCATGTAAAGTATTTGTGGGGACCCCGAACTAGCTATCCGAAATACCCATCATGCAACCACCACGATCCCGAGATCAATCCATCGTGGAGCACAGCTGACTTAGCATCATTGTTCCCATCCATTACAGTATTGAAATTTAAGTCTTACAAAACAGTCATATGATGTTGGAGACTGTCCTAGGAGAACCTGGAAATTCTAGTGAGTGTTAGTATAGTAGTGTTGTCCTAGGAGTGCCTATAACATTCCAGTGAATGTTGGAGTCTAAGTTAGTGTCCTGATGAGCCACAAGTATAGGGGATCGCAATAGTCTTCGAGGGTAGTATAACCCAATTTATTGATTCGACACAAGGGGAGGCAAAGAATACTTAGAAGCCTTAACAACTGAGTTGTCAATTCAGCTGCACCTGGAAATAGTCTTGCTCATAGTAGTTTATCAGTAGCAATAGTTTTGTAGTAGCAATAGCAAAGTAACAGCAATAGTAAAACAAAGGCAGTAGTAACAATAGTAGCAAACAACATGATTCGAGTGCGGTAGGCATAGGGATGGATGGACGGGCGTTGCATGGACGAGACTATTCATATAACTACAAGATCTAGGGCAATTGCAAATAAATAAGATAAAGCATCCAAGTTCTAAACAATCATAGGCATGTGTTCCATATATAGTCATACGTGCTCGCAATGAGAACTTGTACAACATCTTTTGTCCTACCATCCCATTGCAGCGGGGCCTCAAGGGAATCTACTGGCAATTAAGGTACCCCTTTTAATAGAGCACCAAAGCAAAGCATTAACACTCTGTGAACACATGTGATCCTCATATCACAGCCATACCATGTGGCTATCCCAATTTTTGTCACTTTGGGGCCTTTGGTTCCGGATAATGATATGTGTACACAACTTGTAGATAAGATCACAAACAATACTATCATCATGAATCAATAACATGTTCATATCCGAGATCATGGCACTCGGGCCCTAGTGACAAGCATCAAGCACAACAAGTTGCAACAAAGTCAAATAGCACTAACAAAGATACTAAGCACCATGCCATAACAATCTTATTCGATTACATGATAGATCTCATCCAATCCATACCATCCCCATAGCCTATAGTGGGGGATTACTCACTCATGTATGGCGGAAACATTGATGGTTGATGGAGAGGCGTCGGTGATGATGATGGCGATGATCTCCTCCAAATCGCCGCCCTGGCAAGGTGCTAGAACGGAGTTTCTGGTTCCGAATCATGGTTTCTCGTGGTGGTGGCGCAGCAGAACTCTCTATGGAAAAATGTCGAACCCCTCGGAGTTTTTAGGTTAGAAGGCTTTATGTAGGCAAAGAGGGAGGCTGAGGGGGTACCCGAGGTGGCCACACCCCGGCCAAGCGCGGCCTAGGCTGGCCCGCGCGGCCAGGGGGTGTGGGCCCCTCGTGGCCCTCCTCTGTCTCATCTTATGGCTCCGTGAATCTTCTGGTAAAATAGGAGTTTTGGCATATTTTCCCCGATTTTTCCTAAAAGTTGATTTTCTGCACAAAAAGTAGACACCGAAGAAATTATGCTGAAAGTAGCGTCAGTCCATGTTAGTTGTATTCAAATCACACAAGTTTAGAGGAGAAACAATAGCAAAAGTGTTTGGGAAAGTAGATACGTTTTGGACGTATCAACTTCCCCCAAGCTTAGCTTATTGCTTGTCCTCAAGCAATTCAGTTGAAAACTGAGTGCGATAAAAGAAACTTTCACTAACATGTTTGCTTCATATGATGTATATATTCTCAACATATGATCAGTACTTATATAATTCATAATAAAGAGTATGCAACTAAGTCTACTCAATAGTCATTGCAAGCTATGAAGATATTCCAACACAATAATAATAAGTAGCATGAAACATAAACATAAGAAACATTGCAATGCTCATAAGATGGTATGATAGAGTGGTATCTCGCTTTCCTTTGATTGTAGAGCAAAATATAAATGCCAAGGCACCTCTGAAGTTCAAGTGAAGACTAGAATTAAAGATATCAAAGATACAAGCATCAAAGTCATGACATAATTAACCAAGTTTTGAGACAAGCACATTACACTAAGAATGACAACTATGCTCTCAAGAAGGTGCTCAAAGAATAAGTGGTGACTCATTAAGGAAGTGAAAAGGTCTTGAAAAGTTTGAAAGGCTTCCAAATGCTGAAAGTATGGTACTCATTAGCTTTGAGCTCTCATTGCCCCTATCATAGGCATCTTTAGATGTTTAAGGTGAAAGTGAAGTCCAATATGAGTTATATGCTTGACAGACCATAAACTGGATATCTCATGTCCCTTGAGTACGAGGGCCGCTCCTCATGCTAATCAACTTTAGTTACCGGTAAGTTCTTGTCATTGTAAATACATGTGTATCATAGAGAACCGCCAACGTGGTACCCCTTGCCCAATGATATAGGAGCTATCCCATATCAAAATGACAAGGCAAGCAGACAATGAGCATCTCAGCAATCTTCTTATTTACCATGGGAAAATGGTGCTTTTTTGTCTCTCCTCTTTTCTCATCTCTTTTTTTTCTTTTTCTCAATCTCTTTTTTTCTATCTATCCTTTTTTATAAGAAAAATGCTTCATAGATTGCTCACTATGGTGATGCTGCAAGTTTCCACCATGATTAGGCATGGCTTAGGCTAGCGGCCCAGGAGTTTCTCTAACACATATACATAACTCCATGGACTTACAAGCTCCCCTTTTATTTCACATCGACGACATCCGTAAACAAAAGAGCATGATATCAACTGGGTATAATATTTACAGTTGTTGAAAGCGTTTCCCGTGACAGCATGGTTCTGCTAACTCCCAGCCTATAATTTGCAAGCATATAACTTTCATGGACAGTCACAATGGTTTAGGTTTATTAAGTGCAAGAAAATAAAGTGTACCATCAAGTTCGTGAGAGATTTACTAACTAATTTTCTCATAACAAGCAAACATTTTAGTTGGAAGAAAACAAGGCATAATAAATATGCACAGAATAGCAATGATGCTAATAGGTAGATATGGTGGACACTTTTGACAATATTGGTTTTGGGGAGTTGGAAACACGAGTAGAGCTCATACTCAGTGCAAGTGAAGGCTAGCAATAGAGAGGGAGCAACAAACAAGACAACAATAACTGTCATAATCATGCTTGCAACAAAACATAATTAATTATGGCATAAAAGTGATACAAGAACTCTGAGGCAAAATAAATCATCGAGGCTTAACTGACTTTTGTTCAGTTATATGTATGCGTGAGCATGTGCCAAGTCGATTCAAATGAAACATTCAGAGGAGGATACCACAATGTCATACCAAGTTATGAATAGAACAATGCAAGCAAACATTCATATGACATGCTACAAAGTATTAGCAAGTTGGAGCTAATCATCAAAGAGCATGAACTACTAAGCATCCAATAAATACATACACCTTACATGAACAGACTAAGCATGCTGTCACATCCCAAGATTTTCCAAATCTTGTTATGTGAAAAATAAATGAATAAAATAAAACTTTGTTGATTTTCAGGGTGAGAAGAAACTTTTTGAATCCAATTGAAAACCCTCAAAACCTATTTGGATCAAATAAAAATCCTAAAGGGATTTAAAAAAATATATAAATAAACAATAAAGCTAAAAATATTTGAAATTACTATTTTGAATCTTTTAATAAAAAGATTTGGTTTTCAAATGAAAAGGTAGAAATATAAATAAGGATTATTTTATAGAGCCAAATTAAACCTTGGCCAAGCTTTTGAAATAAAATATTATGTTTTGAACAAAAAGATTAAAGATTTATTTAAAGAAAATAATAGGGATTTAATAATATCCCATTTTAATAAAACCAAGGCTTTTCCATTTTAATTAAAACAATAAAAACTTGTTAAATTATTTTAAACAAGTTTTCCAAGTATTCTTTATTTTCAAATAAAACCTACTGATTTGGTTTTGAAAATATTTAGATTTCAAATGGAGATTTTAAATAAATTATAACCCATTTGATTTATTAACTAAGGTCCATTTTATTATAAATGGACCCTAAAAATTAAAATATTATTTTGGTCTTTGGACTTTGGTTTATGTTGTTAAATAGAACCAAAATTCAATTGCAAAGTGTGATGGAAGTTTGATTGTTTTGAATGTTTGATTTGTTTGTTTGAAATTAAATCAGGAAATTCAATCAGAAAAAGGAAAAACAATCAGAAAGAAAAAATAGAACCAGACTCGACCCAACTAAACCTATCCCAGAAGCCTAGTACTAGCCCCGCTATTCCCCCACGCGCGAAGCATTTTCCACCTGAACCCGCACCCGCAGAGCGACTGACCGGTGGCCCCTCTTTCCCCCACTCTCCCTCGCTGACAGGCAGGTCCCAGGCTACTATTCGTCGTCTCCACCACGACCCTGTCACCCCTGCCGTTGCAGCCAGTAACGTCGGAGTTGATTACGCGTTGATGGGGGCGTTGATTCCTCCCAGTTATCGCGCACATTTAACCGCCCGTGGCCTCTCTCTCATTTCCCCCAGAAAGCTCCCCCTCTCCGCCTCTATGCTGCCTCAATTCGAGCCCACACCACCACTGCTCCGGCGAGTCTCACCGAGCGATTCCGGCCAGTAGACACCGCCCCTCGCCTCCTCGACCAAGCTCACGCACTCCCTATCCTCTGGCGCTTCTGCCTGTGCCTTCCGTTCAACCGCAGGCGCCCCTGAGCCTCGACAGCAACGACTCCAAGCGCCGCCACCGTCTGTTTGCTACTCCGGCGACCTTCCCCTGGTAAGACAGACCGTCCCACGTCCTCTCGTTCATGCTCCTGCACTCGCCACACTCGGCTGCATCTAACCATGCCCTTGTTTCCCTCGGGGCGAACCGCATCACCACCCTCGACGACCACCAGACGAACCTGACGCCGCCATCGTCTCCGGCGAGCAATTACTTCCACTCCAGTGCGCCCCTTCGCTAGCCAGTACCACCTCGAGTTTCAGCAAGCCTCTACGAGTCTGGTAAGCCTCGCCAACCTCTTCCTTGCTTCCTGTAGCTGCCGTAGCGCCACCTCCTGACCGTGCGCCGCCGCCAGCCGCCGTCAGCGCCGCTCGAGTTTGGTCAATCGGATTTGCACCGTTAGATCTCAATCCTAGGGCTAATATTAGAACCTAAGCGAAAGGGTACGAGCACGCCTGAGCCGTGCGATCTGTTTAGATCCAACGCCCCGCAGAGCGCAATCCGCGCGAACCAGTACCGCCCAATGAGAACACGCCGTGTGGCCAGCTTTTGTTTTAAAACAGATTTTGAAATCAGATTTAGATGCAGATTTGAAAACCTTATAACTTTTGATCCACACGTCCAAAATTTGCAAACTTTATATCAATGGAATCAGTGGAACAAGCCCTAGCCAACCATACAATGTGTTTAGTAAAAAGTTTCTGTTAGATTATTTGTTTTTGCAGAAACATTTGTATGCTTGTTTAGGTTATAAAAATTATTCAAAATGATTTTAATGTTGGAATCTTTGAAAATTGGTTTGTTGTGAACCTACTGACCCTAGGAACCAACTCATGGATTTAAAAATGTTTTTGGAAAATATTAGGATTGATTAATTAAATTAGCCCATTTCTAGTCAAATAAAAATATTGATTTTGTTATGGAAATAACTTTTGAGAAAAACCTTTGGAAATTGTGTTGTTTCAAACCTACTGACCCTAAACACCAAGTTTGGAGATTTAACAACTTGTTTGGTGAACAACATAAAATGGTTGCTTTGCTAAAAACATTTTCCACCACATAAAATAATGATTTGATTTAAAATGATCTATAGATAAAACCCTTTTGCAAATGACTTTGCCACTTTAGAACATGACCACTTTGAGCCTTACAATGTGTAGAGCGTAGTAGAAACCACCTTTGCAAATAAAACTATCTTTTGCATGCTTGCATGCATGACTTAGTTTCTATGATTTTATGTGTGTTGTTTGGTTGAATATTGTTTTGGAATGCTAGTTGAATTTGTGTTTACTTGATTGACTTGTAGTGAAGTTAGAAGAGTGTGAGATTAGCAAGATCAAGAAGTGAACCAACATTCCCTACCAAAAAGGCAAGTGACACTATCATCCAAAGTCCTACTATTTTCATTATACTTAGTGGATTTTGAAACATGCATGAAAAAGATTTCTAAACTATATGCTATGCTAAACCCTAATAGGATACCTTACATATTCCTTAGTGAAACAATTTAGTATAAAATGCTTAGCCATGCAACATATTTTGAGAAGAGATACATGTTGAGATTTTATAAAGATGAGAAAAGACTTATGTTTTATATAATAAAACAAGTACTCAATGAACCACCTGGGTGGACAAGGATACTGAAGTTTTGGACAAGGTGGCAGCAAAAGGAACCATGTCGATGGCAATCTCTTTGTGTTGTGCACCAAAAGAAAACCACCCAGGGACTTAGAGATTGAACATGTTTCTCCAACTGTGGCTTTCGTGTACAGCCACATGCTATTATGGCTCTGGCTTAGTCAACTACATTGGGAAGACCCATGCATTGTCTTCGGGTTAACTGAAAATGAGGGAACTCGGAACCCTACATGGGTGCCTGAAGACAAGCTAGCAATGGTGTATGGGAGGACCCTCTGGAAAGACTTTGTCACATTATCAATCTGCCAGTACTCCATCTTGGTGAGTACTTATCCAGCGGCCACTGGTGGCAACAAGATGAGATTGTGTCATGTGGGTAAAGTGTAAAACTTCTGCAGAAGATAATAAAATCTAAGTACTTAGCCGTGTCCCCGGTTATGGACAATACTGAGCAACTAAAGCTTGAAGCTATGGGAAATCTCGACATTCCAATTTCTAAAAGAAAAACTTTAAAGTGACAACAAAAGGCTTGAAGCACTTGGGGGTACCAAGGAGCTCAAGAGATTTTGATAAAAACTTGAAGTACTTGGGGGTACCAAGGAGCTCAAGAGATTTTGATAAAAACTTGAAGCACTTGGGGATTTACCAAGGAGCTCAAGAGATTTGACAAAGACTTGAAACACTTGGGGATTTACCAAGGAGTTCAAAAAGATGTGACAAAATATCAAAACTATTTTGAAAAGATAGGATAAACTATTGCTTTCTGCAAATGAGCCTAAAACCCTACTTAGCCAAATATGCATGTAATGATAGGATCCACTTATAATCAACATAGTAGTGAAACTTGCCAATACAATTCAAATGTATTGACCCTTGTGGCTGTAACTTGTTATGTTGCAGGTTTGATTGATTTTAGTGAAGATTGATTGATTAGGATTACAAAGTCTACAACCAACATGTTTGCCTGTGGCACTTTGAAGATGAAGGACCCCATGCTTATAGATATTCTGCTGCAATGTAATGCAATGGCCAAATGAGCTATGTAAGATGTAATAAAATTATGTTATTCCTGGTTATAAAAGTTATATTATGACCTTTGTTCCTTGATATTACATCTTAACTGTGGATGCTAGCTATTGATCCAGGGACTAGCATTGTAAACACAGGGGACTCTACCTTATTGAAGGTTGGGACCTCTATACATGCCCACCATAGAGTTCATTACCAGCCTCTTACCACACCTCGAGTTGTCATTAATCATCATTATTGACTTTCACTTGTGTGGCATGAATAATAACATGAAAGCAAACTCCACTGAGGACCGCTAAACCCTGCAACGAACATCACAAAACCAAAGAAGAACAACAAATATTTTTGGGTTTTCGATTTTTAAAGCAAGCACTCAAAGAAAAAACAAACAAAGAAAAATCTTTTTGGATTTTTCTTATAGCAAACCAAAGCTAAAAATCAAAGAAACAAACCAAGAGAAACAACGAAAATATTTTTTGTCTTTTTGTGTTTTAGGAAAGCAGAGACAAAAACTAAAAAGAAAGTGAAACATGGATATACAAAGTACCGACGAAGCATGATATATAGATTAGTGTGATGCCAGTATACCTCCACCCAAGTTTAGGCTTTTGGCCTAAGTGGAGCTCAATCCCAGCCTAGCCAAGAAGGAGTGCCTCTGTAATGTGACGAAGAGGCCCCTTTGTCCTGATACGTGCTCGAGGATTCCCCTATGTAATGCATAGAGTGGTCATAAGAGGGCGCGTCCCCCTGGTAGTGCTCGTGGAAACCGCACACGCGTAGCTGATCGTCCATCTCCTTGGAGCGTGACCAAGGCCCCCTGCAAATACTGAACAAAGTAGCCCGTGGCAAAGGAATTTCCATCTTGTCCCCGTCAGTAAACATCATCCTATAAACTAAACTCTCAAGGCTAGAGCTAGTAGTAACAAAGTGATGCGCTTTCATGGTAGAAAGATCAAGCCTCTATGGGGTTAGCACTATATCATTCAGATCAACAGAAAGTTCTAAGGCAGCAACTACACGTGCAGCAATAATACCCCCACAAATGGGTCCTCTAGCAGCTAGGCGGCGAGCATTGAGAGAACCAAGATTATATCTAGTTTCATTGTTAAGTGCAGCAGCCAGAAAAGCCAAATGATAGTTGGAAATATTGCTAGTGTTCTCCCTACCAAGAATGCTAGTGGCAAGATAATAAGCAAAATATTTGAGAGTTGGGAGTTGAATATTTCTTATCTTCCCGCGTTGGGTTGTGCGGTCATCATCATTTGTTACTCCACGGTAGAGCTCCAACAAATCAGCGGGTCGAGCTTGAACCTTCTTCACCGTCCCAGCCCTGCCAAAACCTATAATGCTGCAATTTTTTTCCATGTCATGGTGACAGGCCTATCATAGATTTTAAATGAAACATCTATCCTGAAAGGGGTGTTAGTGAAAGAGAAACTCTCCACAAAAGTTTTGGTGAGAAAAGCATATTGCTCACTCTCATCCTGCATATAATCGGTTAGACCAACCCTCTGAACAAGAGTTAGGAAATCATCGAGAATCCCTGCAGCTTGCAAAAAGGTAAAACAAGGGAAGGTAGAAGGGTGCGCATCCCCCTCATCTCCCTCGTTGCCAAAGCACAGCGCAATAAGATCCTCATTGTATGATGGCCTAGCTCGAGAGGATGATCTCGAAGGCCTTGTCCTCCTAGGTGCATCACTTTCAAACACTTCTCCAAAGGTATGGTTGTCCGTGGCCCTTTTTCTGAAATTTTTAGACAAACATCAAAACAAGTGATTTCCATGTTGATGAATGATGAGGAACTACTATAGGAACTTGCTAAAGGGCTAAACATGCATCAAAATGAAATCTCTAAGCATAGAACAAGCATGCAAGCTCACACAACCTGTCACCTAGAGTAACAAAATATGTCGTCAGATTATCGACAAGTATGCCATAGGGGGTCCTAGTGGCGTTGGAAGGATAGGGTGTGAGACGTCGGATGTTCCAGGAGCGGTGAGCACAAGTTTACCCAGGTTCAGATCCGACTACGGTGATCGGATCCTACTCCTGCTAGCAACCCAGTAATATGTCGGCGTAAGCCGGATGTTACAGCGGATTACAAGAGAGGTTCTCCTGTGCGAGTTGGTTGTGGTTGTGTGTATTGAGTTGTGCCCTAAAGTCTCCCATAGGGCCGTTTTATATAGTCACCGGGGCCTAGGGTTACAAGAGAGACCTATCCGGCTATGTTACAGAGTCGATAACTATGTACATCTTGGACTACAAGTAATACTACAGGCCTAAGTCAGTAACTCCTCTAGGCCTTGTCGTAGCCGAAACTGGCTCCTCCTCTTTCTCTCACCGGTCCGCCCGTGAAGCAAAGCTCTAACCCGTTGGTGGGCGACCCTGGTCAGCGAGTCCTGCGGGTATACCCGGAAAGTATATCCCCAACAGTAGCGCCCGGAAGTCTCCAAGATCTTAAGTCAGATAAATCGTCTAGCTTGATGGTTTCTTCGTCTTGAGAATCTTGAAGGGTTCCCGAAAACTTCTTTCACTAATGTAGGATTCCGAGTCACTCGATTCAGATATATCTTGCTCTGACCTTAGTCTTTCTCCTGCTTGGTTTGAAACATAAGCCGGATTTTTCAGCGGCATGCGGACTGACAACTTTTCAGACGAGGTCCTGTCACTGACAGGATTTCCATCAGCATGACCATTGGTGGGCCCGTTCCTTATGGAACAGAATGCCGTTTCAATGCCTGTGCGAAAATTGAGGGGGCGGAAGAGTCGCGAGGAAGCTAACTCTCCCTCTCCTATATGTGTGGCGCTAATCGCGTGTGTCATCGCATGAATCTTGACGTCGAGGTAAATAAAGAGGGGAGAAAACCCTTTCTCTCAGATTCACCTCTCCATCGATTCATTCATTGCTTCCTCGTACTCCTCGAGCGCTCTGCACCAGTTCCCATCTACGCACCGTTGAGAAAAAATCTTGCCTTCCCCCACCAGCCCTTTTTCCTCCAAGATCCATGGCTTCTGCCTCGACCTCAGGAGCGGCGGCAGCGGGTTCGTCTGCGGCGGAAGACAAGAAGATGCGGGATCTTTAGATCCCCAGCGCCATGGACAATGTGGATCTCCAAGTCATGGAGGATGAAGGGTTCATTGTTGCCGGTGCATGGCGGAGTTCCCGTGCCACTCGACAGCGAGAGGGTGCTGTTCGGCACTCATGTCGACCGCAGCCTCATCTTGCCACCGTCGAACTTCCTCGTCGAGGTCCCCAACTACTACGGTGTGCAACTCCATAATCTTCCTCCCAACTCTCTGCTTGAGCTTAGTGCTCACGCAACTTTGTGCGAGGGGTTTCTTGGCATTAGGCCAAGTCTCACTCTTTTCCAGTACTATTATGGTACTCGGAACAATTCCATCAGTGCCGGTGTGCCTTATGTCACAGGCACTCTTAGCTTAGTCCTTAGGAGGAATTGGATTTATCCTAGGATTAACTCTAGTGAGTCCGTCAAACGCTGGGCCGAAACTTTCTTCTATCAAAAGGATGTTTCGGCTCCAGGAACGGTGGAAGGTCTTCCAGCGTTCATCAACGGCGCCGCTCCCCACCAAGATTCATGGGACGCGGAGGCGCCGGAGCTGTCGGATATTTTGATCCTTGCCAAGAGGCGGATTGAATATTTGATGAAGCATGAGGGCCTCCGTGGATTCGACTTGATCCACTGCTGGCTGGAGCACTGGATTCAGCCTCTCCAGCATCACGGAGATCGCCTCATGCACAAGATCACGAGCGACAAGAAGGACAAGATGCGGGTCAGTTCCATCCGTCTTCCGCCGAAGGACTACAAGACCCTCATGCAATATTTGATCAAGGAAAGAGTGGAACGAAAAGTTCCAGAATTTTCCATGAAGATGTATATGACCAACCGTCCCCTGACTCCGGTAATTATTTCAACTCTGCTTTCGTGTTTCGTCTTTATTTTCTGTTCTTTCTCCGACTCTATTTTCATCGATGCTTTCCGACTTTTTCAGCTCGAGAAACTCTCCGAGTCTGAGCTAGCTCCACTAGAGGGCTATGCTTCAGACGATCCGGAGGCGACGGAGGATGATGAGGTGCAAGAAGTTGCCGCCACCACCTCCAAGAAGTGTAAGGCGAAGGAAGTTGTTGCTGCTGGTAGCCAAGTGCTGCCAGTAGTTAAAAAGTAAGCACCCTACCTTTATTTTTCAGTACCTTTGTACCTTTATTTCTTTCCAGAGCACACCTAATATTTAGGATTTTCGTGTTCTAGAGTTAAATCAGCGTCGAAGATCAAGTTAAAGCCGGACAGCAAGCCGGGCAAGCAGATGCACCAGCAAAAGCTTTTCATCTCCCCTTCTATGCCGCCATCGACTCCATCCAGTACTCCATCAGCACAGGGAGCTTCTGCATCCCCTGATGCTGTCAAAATATCGAAATCCCTGGTCACCATTGATGACCATGCAACTAACAAGGGTGAACCCGTAAATGGTAATGATCCCATGGTAATATCTACAGGAACGATGGATAAGGTTGTTGACTCTGTTGTCCCTGGCCTCAAGAGGAAAGAAAAGGAAGAGATCCTCAGACTAGCTCAATCCAGTCTTGAGAAGCAAACCTTGACTCCAGAGGCGGCGAGCCAAGAGGAGGAGGACGTCAAGCTGGTCAGCCTCCTGGACCAAATTTTGGTCCGGGACACTAAAGTCACATCTGGCGAACTTCCAGCGACGAATGTTCCTTCCCTCACCCTTACCGAGAAGGTGTTTCACAGCACCAAACTCAGATTTGAAAAGATGCACCTGGAACACATTGTAAGTTTCCGATTCTTATTTGCATTTATTATCATATCCTCTAGCCCCCAAGCATAAAGCCGGATAAACATCGTTGGATCCGAGTTGATGCTTTTAGGTTGCAAAAGAACGATGTAGTGTAGCCCCCAAGGCTCGTGCTGTAATTTTACTTAGTTAAATTTGCAGCCCGAGTCTTAGTAGCCGTTTGACGGTATTCCGTG
The DNA here is from genome assembly GCA_916181665.1 of Avena sativa. NCBI lineage: Eukaryota > Viridiplantae > Streptophyta > Magnoliopsida > Poales > Poaceae > Avena > Avena sativa. Next base: position 183,424,897 of record OV702281.1, read on the forward strand.
TCTAAACTTATAGAAAATTGCATCTTCCAACCAGGAATTTCTCAAGAATATTAGTAATAAGCGCAAAGAAATCAAGGCTTTGCGCTTTGAGAATTCAAAGTTGAAAGTTGAAAAAGATGAAGCAGAAGGTAAACTTTTCCGACTTCTTCTTTGCCAATTATCTTTTCTATCATAGCCAAACTTTTGTTTTGTCCGACTGATATTTTGTCTTTGCAGAACCGTTGTGTCTGTTTCGCAAGATGGTGGAGCAAGACGAAAACTTGAAGGTCTTGGAGATAGAAAATGCTGAACTCCGGGACAAGCTTCAGAAGCTAACTTTGGAATTGGAGAAATCCGTAGCTGCACTCCTGGAGTCAAGCAATCACGAGACCATGAGGCTCGAGAAGCTCCTAGCCCTCCGAGATAAACAATTATCTGATCTCAAGAAGGATTTTGATATTCAGAGGGATCTTGCCCATGCCTCAGGAACTGAACAGTCTCCGCAAGGAGCATGCGCAATGGAATCACACTGTGTTAGGTAAGATTTCCGAATCTTTTTCGTTTGTTGTTTGAATTTTTTGACTTTCTTTTCAGCCGAATTTTGACTTTTTGATTCTTTTCTAGCCCCCATGAATCTTTCCTACTCTCCCACCTCTAAACCTCGCCTCGAGCGCATTAAGCTCGTCGGAGATGTCTTGTATGACTTTTGCCAAACTCTAGAAGAGGCTGGCGAAGCCGTCAAGCTTTCCGACTTGCACACAATGTCAGTGCACGAGGTGAGGGATAAGATCAAGGAGATTCCAAAATTGATCAAAGACTGGAAGATCTCCTACGCCGGGACTGCTGCGCAAACAGCTCTGACCATGGTGATGAGCCACCATAGCGAGATGGAAATCCGGCACGTCACCAAGGGCATTGCCGAGGAGGAGGATGAGGGTAACCCGCAACACATCAAGGCCATCCAAGAGTCGTGTGTAGGTTACGCTTGTCGGGTGGCGGAGATGACCAACTACACGACGCCATTCTTCAAATCCGTTGTTGCTCCTCCCTCGCCCCAAGAGCCAGAAGCCAGTAATGCTTCCGAGTCTGAGATCGAGGGCGACACTGCTGTTGATTCCAGTGCTCCACCTGCTTCATCACCACCGCCTGAAGCATAAATAATTTCTATGCATTATCTTGAACTTATGGCAATATAATGATGGATACAATGTTTACTTTTTTGCTGGTCCTGTAAAAACTAATGCTTTTACTATCTTAGCATTTTTGCTTATATATTTTATGCTTGTGCTTGAAAAAATTTCTGAAGCACTTTACATTTTTTATGCCTATACTTATCGGTTTATCTGGCTCTCTACCTCGTCCCTTTCATAGGTCGGCCAACCTTTAGCACGAAAAGTTTGCCGAGCAATGGAGCATAATTGCTAAACCATATTAAACTCGGAAACAAAGCCGGCTTCTAGTACCAACAACTCATTACTTAGAAAATGCCCGTGTCTAAGCAATCAGATAAAGAATCAAAGTATAGACAGTAAATTAAATTTTGTACTTTGGGGTAACATTTTTTAGATATTCAAAAATCATAACCAGAACGAACATGAGCATAAAGTACTTTCAAGCATTCTGGGATTTTTGAAAAAGTTACATGCTCTTTTGGAAATAAGATGGCAAAAAACTTCTCAAAGATAATATATGAGGAAACCAACACTTTATTTCACTTTGAACATGTACATATATGATTACAAGGAAATATAACTAAGAATAGAATGGACGTAGCTGTGCAATATTCCATGGACGGTCTATTTCATTCGGGTCTGTGCTGCCACCAGCTCTCTTTCTCTTTTGAGTATCAGGTCTTTCCTTGATTAGTCTCATGCCGGTTAAATAATATGACCCATTATGCAGAACTCTGCTAACCATAAAAGGTCCTTCCCAAGTTGGGGAAAGTTTGTGCTTTCTCTTTTGCACAAGTCGAAGAACCAAATTGCCTTTTCTGAAAGACGGTTTTGCACTCTCTGACTATGATACTGGCACAGTTTCATCTGATAGGTTGTAGATCTCTGCTCAGCAACGATGCGTACTTCTTCAATTACGCTTGTCGAGAAACTTCTGTATCTTCTTCGATATACGCTTTGACTCGTGGAGCCTGATGAATCAGATCGCTTGGAAGAACTGCTTCTGCACCGTAGACCAAGAAGAAAGTAGTATAGCCGGTTGACATGTTAGGAGTTGTACGTAAGCTCCATATCACGGACGGTAATTCTTCCGCCCAAGCCCCCGCAGCGCGACGAAGTGGTGCCTCGAGGTGAGGTCGGATTCCTTGTAGAATGAGGCCATTAGTTCTTTTGACTTGTCCATTGGTTGTGGATGTGCGACTGATGCAATATCGAGTTGGATCCCTTGTTCTTCGCAGAATTCGGCAAGTTCACCCATGGAAAAGTTGCTCCCATTGTCAGTAATTATACTGTGCGGATATCCGAATCTGATAATTACGTCATCAACGAATCTTCTGGTTGTGGCTCCATCGCAACTTGTTATGGGTTTAGCCTCAATCCATTTTGTAAATTTATCCACCATCACTAGTAGGTGAGTACCACATTTTGCCGTGTGAAACGGCCCTACCATATCAAGCCCCCAGACCGCAAGCGGCCATGTAATAGGGATTGTTCGCCGCTATTTAGCCAGAATATGTGCCTGATGAGCGTACTTTTGGCAGCCTTTGCACGTTTTGACCAGTTTATCGGCATCTGCCTTAGCTGTAATCCAAAAGAATCCGTGTCGAAAAGATTTTGCCACTAAGGATCTGGCTGCAGCGTGATGACCACACTCGCCTTTGTGGATTTCTCGTAAGATTTCCACTCCTTCTTCTGAAGAAATACATCTCTTAAACACACCAGAAACACTATGTTTATAGAGCTCACCATTTATTATAGTGTAGGCTTTTGCTCGTCGGATAATTTTCCGGCTCAAGACTTCGTCTTCGGGTAGTTTTCCGTCTATTAGGAAATCCAGATAGGGTTTTGTCCAGCTGGGAATTACAGCCAGAACTGCTATTAAAGGTGAGTCGGATTTCATCGGATAGTCCTCATCAACTCCGACTATGGAGGGGACCCTTAAAATGCTCTAAAAAAGCTCCATCTGGTACTTGTTTCCGCGCAGAGCCTATTATTGATAGTGCATATGCTTCCTCATTTTCTGCTCGAGGGATGTGTTGAACCTCAAAACCCTTGAACGATTTAGATAATTCATCCACGACAGATTTGTATGCCGCCATGTGCTTGTTTGTGTTGCAGATATCGGATACTTGCTGAGCAGCCAAATCCGAATCTCCGAGCCGGCTGACGAACTGACTCACTGTTGCAATGCAACCAGTGAGGAGATGTACGTCCTTCAGGCGAGTCGGCCTGCTAATGTTTAAGATAGCCTTGATTTTGTCCCGGTTCACCTCTATGCCTCGCTCTGAGACGATGAACCCTAACAATTTTTCGGCTGGAATTCCAAAGAAACACTTCTTTAGATTTAGCATCATATTGAATTTTCGTAGACTAGCAAACATTTCATCCAAGTAAGAAATTAGAGTTTCCTTCTTTTTGGATATAACTGTTATGTCGTCTACGTATACATGGATGTTGCGTCTGATTTGGTCCTTGAGACAACGTTGCATGGTACGTTGATATGTTTCTCCTGCGTTCTTTAAGCCAAAAGGCATAGTTTTGTAGCAGAAGGTTCCGAAAGGAGTGACGAAATACGTCTTAATTTGATCCGAATTTTTCATCGGTATCCAGAATATGCGTCAAGAAAACAAAGTAGTTCTGACCCTTCCGTTGAGTCGATAACTTGATCGATTCTTGGCAATGGGAACAGACCTTTTAGGCATGCCTTGTTCAAAGCGATATAATCAACACACATCCTTAAATCAATGGTGTCCTTTTTAGGGATGAGTACAGGATTTGCCACCCAATCTGTATGGATGACCTCTGTTATGAAATCCGCTAACTCTAGGACGACTAATTCCTTTGCTGTTGCTTTGCGCTTTTCATCACCAAACCGTCATAAGGACTGTTTGACGGGTTTAGCGTCTGGGTACACATTTAGAGAGTGCTCGGCAAGTTCCCTAGGTACTCCGTTCATTGCAGATGGCTGCCATGCGAAGATATCACTATTAGCTTTGAGGAACTCGACGAGCGCGCTTTCCTATGTGTGGCCTAAGCCTACCCCTATGTTCGTCCTCTTGGAGGGATCATCTTCCTGTAGCGACGTTTTCTTCGTCTCTTCTGACGCCTTGAACTACAAACTTGGCTTCAGCACCTCGTTCTTCGTAGCGGGCATCTCGGACGGATTGATGGTCTTCTTGATCTCCTGGTACTCCTGGGCGTGCAGCACGGCTTCGGCGAAGGCAGCAGATCCTTCGTCACACTCTCATGCCTTCCTCGGATTTCCTCGTATGGTGATTATGCCCTTTGGTCCTGGAAGTTTAATCATGTTGTAGATGTAGCAAGGATGGGCCATGAACGCCCAGTAAGCCGGACGTCCAAAGATGGCGTGGTAAGCACTTTTGAACGGTACCACCTCGAAAGAGAGTGGCTCGGTCCAGTAATTGTCTCGAGTTCTGAATGTCATGTCTAGAGTAATCTCACCCAGAGAATCCGCATGTCTCCCTGATACAATGCCATGGAAAGTTACACTGATGTAACTCAACTAGCTCTCGTGTAGTTTCATGCGGTGGAGCATCTCAATGTAGAGGATGTTAATGTTGCTCCCACCATCCATGAGTGTTTTAGAGAACTCATAGCCATCAATAATAGGATTGACGACCAGAGGGTATTTTCTCTGACGATGTGTTTTCCTCAGGTGATCTGAGCGATCAAAGGTAATGGTTACCTCTAACCAGTCTAGGAACTGTGGGACAGTCGGAACCGTGGTATTGAGCTCACGAAGAACCGCCTTTTTGTCCTTAGCGTCTTTCTTTGTCGGAAAAGTTTTCTTTCCATCCAGCTTGGGCTCTGAGGCGGATTCTGCCTCTTCCATGTCGCACTCTTCCTTGGTCTCCTTTCCTTTCTCGGAATTTTTCTTTCCTTTTTGTCGCTTGGCTTTGTAGCCAGCGGATTCGTCTTTCTTTATGTCATCATTGAAACAACACTCGGCATTTGTGTGGGTAGATCATCCGTGTCGTGGTGGTGGCACGGCAGATGCCATGAGTAGGCTAAAGTATGGGGCCAATGGATGCTAGAGGGATCCGGGGAGGGAAGATGTAGTTATTTCTACACTCAAACGGCTAACATGCAGATCTTTATTTCTCTTCTTTGGGACTACAAGTGCTCCTCGAGCTGTTTGCAGGAAGAAGAGAGCTACTACACGAGCCTTACTGCGTATAATGAATCGATCCCCTCTCAGGAACCCGCTTCTCCCCTTATAAAGGGGTGCCTTGGTTCCTTCTAGGGCTGACGTGGCAAGCATATTCAAGGAATATGCTTGTCCCAATATGGTAACTCGGCAGCTCTCTTTCCGTGTCCCCCTTCTAACGACGGCAATGTTCTAGAGAACCCCACCTGCGCGCCTCGGGCTTCATGATTGTCACCTCCGTGACCTCCTTCTGCCCTTCTGCTGCTCTGCTCCTTGTCCTTTGTGCTTGGCTCTGTTCAGATTCTTCCTAGCCAGTGACTTGGGTTTGACTATAGGCACCTCCTTCTCCTGCAAGCTTCATGTTATTCGGCCTTGTCTCGCATAACTCGGCTCGGCCTTCACCTGCATTCAAGTTATTCAGACTTACTCAGCCGACTTAACTCGTATGTCGGCCGGATAAGGTATTCCTCCTTTCGTAGGTGTCATCGCCGTGCTTATCTCGGCCGACTTTTACATGACTCGGCCGATATAAACAGTAACTCGGCATATGACAAGGTAGACTCCTCTTGTCTTCCCCTGTCTTGACCCTATCCGGGGTCACCTCCCCAACATTAGTCCCCAAAGCTGGTGTGGTCCTGCCCGTAACTTTGGCCAGGCCACATCAGTTTCCCAACATTCATTTCTCCTTACTTCCGAGTTACTTTTTTCTGTTTGAGATATCTGCGCAGCTTCTTGAGCACGCCTCATCCTACGTGTACCACTCATCATTATTCCTCTAGTTTTATGTTCCTCTATAGTGCCCACTGACAAGCTACAGTGATTACTGCGCCCGTCGCGTCAGCGCTGTGACGCCTCGTTTACCGCATCGTTCAGGGGCCCTGATCCTCTCCTGCGTCATGTGGTCTTCGGTGTGGCTCCACTTAGCCGCGAGCGGTTCTGCCGCACGCGTGATTTATACGGTCAGCGCTCGCACGCACGATCCCACTACCGCTAGGGCTGCACGGTTATAAGGAGGGGTGCGGGGCTAGAGGATTCACTTTCCCCCTTCGCTCACCGTTCCTCTTCTTCCTCCTCGCGCCCGTGCGTCTGTTCGTGCACCTGCGGCTGCGCCATTGTCGATCTCCTTGACGGCGATGTCGCGGTCCTTCCGCTCCGACGACCTCATCGCCGTGCGCTTGCTCCGTCGCCACCGCCGGTGAGTTTTTCTACGGTCCCATCGCTAGGCTCCTTCCCTAGGCGCATCTTCTGTTTTTCTAGATTTCCTGTGGCGGTTCTTTTCCATTCCACCACCGTGTTCGCTTAGAACCATGACGGGGCCCTGCGCCTCTAAGCCTCTCTCCGCCGCTAGTCCTTCTTCCGTTGATTCCTTCGGCGACTCTATGTCTAGTTTTGTCAGTGGAGCACTCGTCGAAGATGACGATGTTGCATCCGGTCCAGAGCGGGGTTCCTGGCAGGGCTCCTCTGTGACTCGTCGTGAGATTGAGTGGCTTATTAGGACACGTCGGATTCCGGCCAAGGTAAGCTGTCGCTTGCCCGGCAAAGAATCCTCTCATGTACTCAGCGAAGGCGAGTATGTTGTTTTTATGTCCCACTTTGCTCATGGGTTTGGCCTTCCCCTTAGCGATTTCGCTAGGGAATTCCTTGATTACTTCGGCCTCCATCCGCATCACCTTCCGGCTAATGCTATCGCCTCCTGTCTGCCTATATATCTTCCTCGGAGGGATACTTCGGCCTTTGGCCCTCTGTGTCCGTTTGGTACAATTTTTCCAGATCTGATCTAACGTCGTTCCGGACAAATCTCTTCACCTCTCTGAGAAATCCCTCACCCAGTGTGGAGCCGCGTCCATTACAGCTCGAAGAAAATCCTAGTTCCCTCGTGTCGCTGGCCTCGAGTCTTGCAAGAAGTGGCATAGATCGTTTTTCTATGTCAAAAACACTAGAAAAGAATACAAGATTCGGCTCCCTTCCTTTTCTATTAGCCCCCCTTCCAAGAAGAACTGGAACTACAACCCCAGGAAGAGCCATGCTTAGGCCAAGGCATTCGAGATTCGACTGAAGGAGTTGATCCATGCCGGGCTCCGCGGTGAGGATCTGATGACCACATTCGTCAGCAGCCGAATCTGCCCTTTCCAGCTTCGCTCGCACAAGCTCTGTTACATGAGTGGTCCTCTCGATCCCAACCGAGTTTCGATGGTTGAGATCGACGACTATCTTATTTACAAGCGTGTCCGAGCTATCTTCAAGACTGATATGCCGGAGGACTGGACATGGGGGCTGAAGCCGTTCACTCGCAGCAATCCCCCTCCTGAGGTATATTTACGCATTTGTGTTTGTTTCCTAATCGTGTTTGTCACTTGTTTTGCTAACTCCACCTTGTTTCTTTTCTTGTAGAGGTTTGCGGAGCAAAGGATCGAGGATGCCGAGGTTCTGGCCCTTCCGTGGACCATAGATCGGAACACCCCGGACAGCGGGGAACCTAACTCAGAGGAGTTTGTTCCTAAGTCGGACGTTGCTACGGCTCACGCCCGTGGCAAGACCTCTGCCCACGGGGAGGAAGGTGACTCGGACGACGTACAAATTCTTGAGGTAGTCGCCGTGATGCCTATCTCTTATGCATTTACGGCTTCTACTTTCCCAGCTAATCAGGTCGGTCAGGTGCACGCCGCTGAGCCTCTCGCCTCTCAAGCCCCTGCCACCTCGAGGAAGCGCACTTCTCCGGAAGGTCCCTCCGAAGCTGCTCCCAAGAAGCGTACGAAGAAATCAGCCCAGCACCTTCCGAAGCGTAAAACCATGCCCGGAGTTACTAGGTGAGTTTATTTTCATTTGTACTTCTTGTTTCTCTCTTTCTGTCTTTTGATTCGACTTTTTGTGCTTTTTTGCAGAGCTCCCCTCTCTGTCAAACCAAGTGGTCCAAGTATGACGAGTCATACAACTCGGCTGCCTTCTCCTCCGCCCCCTGAAGATACTCGGGCTCCTAGTCCCCCTCACGTTGACTCTCCTCCTCCGCCGACTCAGACATCGCCTCGATGAGATGTACCCGCAGCTTCCATTGCTGATGCCGACATAACTCCGTCAGTAGATCATCCTATTGAGCCTGTTGCCTCTTTACCACCACCGAAGTTTCCCTCGAAATTCCTTTGACTCCCCCAATTCCAACTGCGAATCCAACTCCAGCCGAGGATATCACCATCTTGGCCCCTTCGGAAACCATAGTTCCTCCTGCCTCCAAGGATGCCACTCCTAGTGCCGAGGTTGCTGCCCCTGCCGACACCTCTTCTAAGGCTAAGAAGGTTGTTGTCACCAAACCTTCAGCATCTCAGAAGGGGCCGGCTAGCTCTTCTCAACCCAACATCGCCGATGCACTCCGTAAGGGGCTTCCTCTGCTAAGCCTGTTGTCACCCCGACCGCTGATACTCAGCTTACTCTCCACAAGAGTCCCACGGCGGCGGTGGTTACACAACGGGTCCGAGGTAAAGTGCTGACCCGTACTGAGAGTGGGAACAACCTCAGCTCTTTGGTGGAATACGCCAATAATTGGAACGCTGCCGATCATCTTGAGGGCAATCCAAGCAACCAGCCATTTCAGCTCTCCGACATCAGTAGTCGCTTGCATATGGCTGCTAAGATTGTTCTTGAAAGCGATAAAATGAACGAGGTAAGTGCTTCTGTTGATATCTGGTCAGTTATTCAAATGATAGTATACATACCCTAGTCCCCGAAGCTTGCAACCGAATAACTTGTTGTTCGTCTGGAAGCTTGTTTTTTTAGGGTAATAACAGTAGGAAAGACTCCTACTGCCTCATTTTCATTAATAATGGGTCAGAATCTGTAAGGTTCCATATTTACACAGAGACAGAGGATGGGGGAGAGACTCTAAAAAGTCAGAAAAGATAAATCTAGGAGTACAAGAAGGTTTACAAACTATGAATAATGCTCTTGATAAGTGGATGTAGCTCCTCTTTAGTCCTATGAATCAGTAGTGACAGATCAGCAGCAAATCTTGATTTCCAAGCCTGAACTGAGGGTTGTATGTTATTAAACCAGAGATTGTTTCTCTCTTTCCAGATGTTCCAAGAGCCCAACAAGGTGATTTCCATAAACATCTTTTTATTCCAGCTCTTTTTTCCTTGCTCAATGATCTGGAGTCTAGAGTTATTCATAGCCCAAGAGATGTTAATTGAACTCCAGCAATCTTGGCTAAATGGGCAATGGAAAAACAAGTGTTCAATTGTTTCCTCAGTATTGTGATTACACATAAAACAGTCATATCCAGTCCCCAATGCATAGTGTCTTCTTCTTAACATGTTTCTTGTATTCAATCTGTCAGACAGAATTAACCACCCAAAGAACTTCACTTTTGCAGTGCACTTCGATTTCCACAGCCATTTAAAGGATATGTGTGGATTTATATTTCTGAAATTGTATTGATAATATTTGCTGGAAGTGAATTCTTTGTCCCCCCAAACATAGCTCCAAGTGTCATGTGAATGTTCTCTTAGTTCAATTTCTCTACAGCTATTCTGAATGTCCCTCAATTCAGCTAATGCTTCAGGTGATAAAGGGAGATAAAAGAGTTGTGTCAAACTATCAGCTGTAAGAAACTCCTGTACAGAGATATCTTCCTTCCTAGCATAAGAGTAAATGGTTGGGTGACTCTCTTCTAGGATGGTTACAGACCATTGATCCTTCCAAAACAGTGTGGTAGCCCCATTACCAATAGAGCTTTTAGCTATTCCTCTGAATAAATGTGAAAGCCTAGAAACATCTCTCCACCAGAAAGAGCCACAGGGTCCAGAAGCATGAGGAACAATGTTGTTGTAATATGCATTCCATACTAGGGAGACCCAAGGTGTGTCATCCTTATTATAGAACTTATGCAGGAATTTAAGCAACAGACCTTCATTCTGAATTTTAAGGTTGAGAATGCCAACACCTCCTCTACATTTGGGCCTACAAATCATATCCCAAGCAGCTAAAGAATTACATTTTTCCCCCACTTCAGTTTTCTTGTTCCATAAACAGTGTCTCTGAATTTTTTCTATATGCCCCACAATCTTCTCTGGCAGTTTGATTGCACACATTGTGAAAGTTGCAATTTAAGCCAGTAAAGAATTAATCACAGTAACTCTCCCACTATAAGACATCATCATGAATGAGGCAGAAACCTTTCTTTCAACTCTGTCAATCAGTGGCATAAGATCATAAACAGTGGGTTTAGTGGTGCCAAGAGGAAGCCCCAAATAAGTGAAAGGCATTTTGGCAATTGCACATCCCAATATATCTGCAATTTCCTGAGATAAGTTATCAGCCAGATTTATTGGTATTAGGTGTGACTTATGAAAATTAATTTGTAAACCAGTAGAAACAGCATAATTCTGAAGAATCCCTTTCATTATCTGTATTTGATCTTTTTCTGCTTGCATTATAATCAAAGTGTCATCTGCATATTGAACCACAAGAAAATCCTGTCCAAAATCAGGGGAGAAAGGGGCCTTGAGTATGTTGTCTCTGAATGCCTTATTGATTGCAGATTGTAGTAAATCAGCAGCTAGCACAAAAATAAGGGGGGACAGAGGGTCTCCTTGTCTAACTCCTCTTTTGCAATGAAATTGCCTCCCAGGTACTCCATTGAGCAAAACAGCAGACATTCCAGTACCAAAAATAGTTTCAATCCATTTCAACCACTTATCATCAAAACCCATATGTTTCATAATTTTCATCATAGCCATATGATCAATGGTATCAAAAGCTTTGGCAAAGTCCAACTTGAGTAAAATAATATCTTTCTTAGAAGCTTCACATTGATATAAAAATTCAAATGCCCAAGCAAGGCAATCCTGAATGTTTCTGCCTTTTAAAAAACCATATTGATTTCTATGAATAATCTTCAATATAACCTTCTGTAACCTATTAGCCAAGATCTTTGTTATAAGCTTCAGAACATAATTAAGCAGGGTTATTGGCCTGAAATCATTGATAGATTCAGGTGATCCTATCTTTGGAATGAGTGTAATATGACCCATATTTATACTTTCTAGATTCAGATCTCCTTCATAGAATTGGAAACATAAAGAATAGATATCTTCCTTGATGATGTGCCAACATGTTTTGAGGAAGAGACCATTAAAACCATCTGGACCTGGGGCTTTATCACTTGGCATCTCCTTCACCACCTTGTCAATTTCCTCTCTAGTAAATGGTAAGGATAAAACCTCAAGGCCCTCAGTAGGAGTAATCAGATGTTGAAGATCAAAAAGCATCTCAGGCTGTGTAGAAGTGCCCAGTCTTTCTTTATAGGCTTGATAAATAGCATTTTCTTTATCAGCATGCTCAGTAACAAAAGAACCATCTGAGAGTTTAAGTGAGGCAATATTATTCTTTCTATATCTTTCAGTAGCAAAATTATGAAAGAATTTTGTGTTTTCATCTCCAAACTTTGTCCATCTAACTGTGCATCTTTTCTTCCAATAAGAATTCTGGTATTGTAAAAGTCTTACAAGGTGAGCTTTTAAAATTCTCCTGAAATTTGCTTCCTGACAGAATAAAGGCCTTTTGTCCTCCAGATTATCAAGTTCAGAGAGGACTTTATTGGTATTTGCAATACAAGTGGACAACTTTGAGATTGATTTGCTCCAAAATTTCAAGTCATATCTTAGCTTTTTTAGCTTTGCATTAAGATTTGCAGCACTGTTGGATTTGTGAGTTGGCTTACTCCAGCATTTTGCAACCACTTCCAGAAATCCAGGATGAGCAACCCAAAAGTTTTCAAATCTAAAAATCCTACTACCAGGGATCTTAGTCTGAATAGAAACAACACAGGGAGTGTGATCAGAAGTTGGTTTGCCTTGTGTGGAAACAACTGTGTTAGGAAAACTAGTTGTCCAGTGAATGGAGGTGAAAAACCAATCAAGTTGCTCTAACAGAGGGTCTTGTTGCATGTTACTCCAAGTATATTTTCTTCCTTTAATTGGCAATTCAGTGAGATGTTGCTCTCTAATGAAATCATTAAAGATGAGCATGTCATTAACATTCCCCCCAAGTTTATTCCTATTTGCAGGAGACCTAATAAAATTAAAGTCCCCCATTAGGATCCAATCTTCATCATCAGGAATGTGCACCTCAAACATCCACTCAATAAATTTTTCCCTCAATTCACCATTACAAGGGACATAAATATTAATTAATGTCCAAGACTGGCCAGAATGTGAGGAAGTGAAATGAACAGAGAGAGCAAACTTTTCACAATGCATGACCATTCAGAGAATATTGTACTATTCCATATAATAATGAGGCCACCAGAAGCCCCCATACAAGGCACAAAGACAAACTCATCAAAATTTGCTGGGCAACAAGATTTAATAAACTGTAGATCAAAATCCTCCTTCTTTGTTTCTTGCAGGCAAATAACTGAACATCCACTAACTTTAATAGCATTCATTAAGGCTAATTGTTTTTCACTAGCATTAAGCCCTCTGATATTCCAGCACAAAATAATCCATTGTTTAGGTAGTGACATTATTACAACTCAAAAGTAAAGAGACCAAAGTAAGAAATAGACAGGCACTAGGCACTGTCAGCATTTTGCTTATCCTGCCAGCCTTCCATAAGCTTCAGAGGAGTGAGATCTTCCTGAGGTACCCCACAAAGAGATATTCCAATAGACTGGAGTACTGGGATTGGTGTTGCAAGGAGATTCCTATCAGAGATCATGCCACCCTGACCAGGATTTATCTGAGCAAGTTCATCAGTGACTTCAACAGTCTTAACCTCAGGAATCTTCCTTTGCTTCACTTTAGATTTAGTGGTCTTGGAGTCACAGATGATTTTAGGCTTAAATCCCCTGTATCTAGTAGACCTTGAGCTTCTTCTAACTTGATTAGTAGAGATAGGTGTCCCAAAGTAAACCACATCAGTATCATCCAACTCAGGAATCTTCCTTTTGACACCAGCTTGAGTAAAATCAGGAGACCCCAAAGTTCTGTTATAGATCATTTCCTGCTTCTTCCTTGAATGAAGCAATGACTCCCATTCATCCACCAACTCAAACTGCAGAAACTTTGGCATAAGAAGAGTGAAAGAAAGGAGCTTGGCATTATCTAGAGCAAAGTTAGGGAAGCAAAAATCCTTAAAAGCAGAATTAGCAAAGTTCCTTGTCATCCAGATTTCAGAACTGACATCCAAAAGATGGTCATCAACTAGAGCAAAGTTGATAGATAAAGTGGTGTCAACCTGCATCAAGTCTGAGCCAAAGGAATTTCCATCAGAAGCATCAGAAATACTCTCATGCCAAGCTTGCATAGGACTGTCCTGAACATTGGTGGAGGGGGGTGGCACACCATCCTGAAAAGAGACCCCCTGTGCAGCTAGGATCTGCTGAAAATTGATCAATGGAGGGTTGGGAGCAACTACAGCATCCTCCACAACAGGTGCAACAATATTTTCAACTTGTGCAACATTATTATCAAAAAGTGCAGCAATGACTTGAGCAGGGACAAAATGTCCAGGTTGATGAAACAGAGCAGCATGGTTAATTCCTCCAGCATTTCCTCCTTGAGCATGTCCTCCTCCAGACATCTGATTCTGTAAATTCCAATTGTTAAGCTGCTGCTGGTAAAGCTGTTCAGCAGAAAAACCTTCACCATGCATGGGATGAGGATTGCCATCATCAGGTTCAGGATCTTCAGGAGGTGGCAGAATTTCAGGCAGATGAGCATTCCAGTCAGCACACCTGAGCAAGATAACAGGGACAGTCCAGGAGTGCCTAGCCCCCCCAAGCTGATGAATAACCAAACTTTTGGGCACAAACTTAGGATGAACAATCCACACCTTGACCAACACAGATTTATCATCCCCTCTTGGGTTATGCCACATGGATAACAGCCCAAACTCTTGAACAGCACTATGAATATAATGGCTAGTCTGATAGTTAAGGGGAAAAGCTAAAATTGTATCCAAGTTTCCCTTCCAAAAGCAGTAAGACGCATGTTCCTGGCTTCATTGTGTTTCACAAATGTAACAGTGGTAATCTCATCAATCTCAAAGGTAGTTCCAACTGTAGCATCCGCAATCAGGGTTTCTGTCATAGTAAAAATGCCAAGTCCTAATGGATGATCATCAAAGCGACTGACAAACAACTCTGACTCATTGAGGAGATTCATCACCTGAATCCTATAGTCTTCTCTAAGCTGAATCGGAATAAATCTGTTGGTCTCAGCAATTACCTTTCTGTCATGCTGCAGAGGAGCGTCAGCAGGAACCACCATGTGAGACCTCACCAAGCGATCAGCTGGCCCTGGATCAATAGTCAAGCCATTGGGAAGAAAAGCTAGTGGATTCACAGGAAAGTTGGCCATTGTCGAGGTGGAGAGAGAAACTTCAGTGGTCGGCGGAGAAGGAGATGAAGCGGCAGGAGAGAGAGGGGGTGAAACTCCAGGTGAAAAAACTATCTGCTTCTTAACTACCCAGATATTCCGACCAGGAATATCGGCCTGATTGTTTAATGCAGTTTTCTTTTTTTGCCAAACTCTTCGTATCTTCTTTGGGCAGCTCCTGGCCCAATGGCCCAATAAATGACAACTCCGACACCGCCAACCCAAGAAACATTTACTCGCCAGGTGCCCAGAAATTAAACATTTAACACACCATTGGCTACGCATAGAGAGGCATTTCAAACATTTGTGACCCAGAGAGAAAATACATTTACAACTTTTCTGGAAAGAATCCACAAGATGATCATGATCTCCACAATTTGAGCAGCGTCCCAGAATTTCAAAAACCATAGCTTTGGAAGGGACAAATTTTAAGTCCAAAGCATGCATGATGTCCTGATCAGAATATAGAGCTTGCCTCATATCTTCAATCTTCTCTAACGTGACAGAAGGCAGTTGCATGCAATATTGACGTACAAACGTTGAACCAGTAAAAACTTCCTTATGATCACGTTCATGATCCACCAAAATAGGATCAGGGAAACTTCCAAAAAATAGATGTCTAGCCAGATCAGATCCATCCGAAGAAAACCCAGGAGATCCTTGTTGATGAAAACCAAATTTTGCCAATTCATGTGATGAATCCGAATGAAGATCTTGTGTAGCACTTTCCTTTAGGAAGTCCAAACTTGGCTTAAAATGAACATGATTAGATGGAGAATTCCTCACAGGATTAACAAAGGGCAAATCAGAGCACAAGTGATCATTTGTGAAGCCAGAGATCTGAGGATGATAACCTCGAAACAAACTGAAATGGCACACAAAATCAGGCCAGACTCTATCTCTCAAGCTTTGTTAGGCTTAAAGTGCGTTATTTGCCGAGTAAATTTCTTGTATGACTTGGATTTATCGTGGTTCATCCGTATTCCGTATTAAGCGTTGCTGAATCCGGATCTATTTCGGCTTTGATTATCCAGCCATTGAGATCCGAGTTAAATTTTGCTTCATTAGGATTTTGTCTTAGCTTTGAATACCAGTCACCTAGATCCGAGTTAAGCTCTTCTTCATTTGGATCTATCTTAGCTTTGAATATCTAGCCACCTAGATCCGAGTTAAGCTTTGCTTTGATTTGGATCTGTCTTAGCTTTGAACATCTAGCCACCTAGATCCGAGTTAAGCTTTGCTTGATTCGGATCTATCTTAGATTTGAATATCCAGCTGTGTAATGCATTTTGGTATTTAGGTTGCCCATGATCGACGGACAGCCGAATTCCAAAGGCTGCTCTTTGCGCACAAGAAATTGGAAGAGAAATATGAGAAAGTTCACCCCGTGGTGAAGAAAACTGGTAACTTAATAAATCTCTATATTGTTCCTTAAGTTCTTAATATTTTCGACTTGATGTGCTAATTCATTTTTTTGCTGGTATGCAGGTAATATCAATAATCCTAATATCCGCCTTACCAAGAAGGTCAAAGCTCTGGAAGGTTAGTTATTCTTCTCGTTTATTGATTTTTGTTCGAGACTTATCCTGGGTTTCTTATAATTTTCTGGCTTTGGTATAGCCGAGTTACAAACACTTGCAGCGTCGCATCAAGAATGCATATCCATGCCTGATATGATGCTGCATTTTTTAGAACAAGCCGCCACTCATTAGACGCAGCTTCAAGAAAAGGATGATGAAATAACCCGGTTACGTGCCGAGGTTGAGTCTCTCAAACTCTCGTAGAAATCCGAATTGGAAAAGATTGACCAGGAGTTCTCTGAAGAGAAGAATCGACTAATCCTGCAACTGCAGAAAGACAAGGAACTCCTCGATGCTGCCGAGCTGAAGAATCGGATGATGGGCGAGGAAATCACTTGCTTTGAGAAAAATAAGGCCGACTGGACCCAGGATATCCAGAAAATGCTGAGTTATATTCATCGTAAATTTTTGACTGTTGCCGAGTTATCTTCTTCTCTTTCTCATTTTTAACTGATATATTTTCATTTCGCGTAGATCACTTCCGGAAGCTAGACCCGTGAGCTCTAAGGCAGTGATTTCTGCTCATCAGCGCCGAGGTGTTCCCGCAGATTCGAGTCCAGAATACTCAATGGAAGACTTCTTGATTGGTGTCGGCGCTGCTATTGGACCAATGCAGATTATGGGCAGGGATCTGGTGCAAGCAGCCATCCGGGCCTACCATGTTCTCTGGCCGAATACTTCTGGAACTCCTGATATTGACGAGGTCAAAATACTCGTGGAGAGATTAATGGCATCCCAAACCCAGTTAAATCTCTGGAGGGAATCTGCTGGGAGAGCTGGTGCTGACATGGCACTTAAAGTCGTTCTGTCTTGGTACGAAGATATCTCGCTCGACACCTTGATGAATTTGCGCATTGGCTCTCATTGGGTTGAGGATCCAGAATTCATCGCTCGCCGTCAAGCTTGTGCCTTCCAGCTTGTTGAGTATGCTGACATGCACAATTGGATTGAAGGGCCGAGTTTTCTTCCCAACCCAGCGGATGATATCAAAGTCGAAGATGCCTCTGATGATGATTCGGCCGACCAGGATGAGGCAGAGGGTGACTCAGACAACTCCCGTGATTCCAATGCAAGCTCGGATGAGGATGACGACGTGCGATCATCTTCCAAAGGGACTGGGCACTCTCAAGCTCAAACTAATGCTTCTTAGCAGCCCAGGCTTTCCCCCGAGGCTACTATCGCTTCTGTTGAAGGCGAAGTAACTTCGGCCGAGGCACCGTCTACCTCGGAGCACCTAGTTCCTAAAAATGCCCCTACACAGGAAACCGAGGTCACGCCGCCATCATCCGAGCTAGCCAATCCTGATGCCCCTGATCATGCTGCTGCCCCTTAAGGGTGCTCTGTCCATTTTCGTTGTTTAGGTTCAAAAAACTTCTTAAGTTATTTCCAGTCCCCGGTATGTCGGGCGTATGATGTTTATGAAACCATTGTCCGACTTTTGGGTGTGGTGCGAATCTTTTTGCCTTTTGCCGCTGAGTCATGGGTGATGGTGATCATTATTACTTTGTCTAAACCAGTCTCATTGCTTTACATTTTTTGCTTTGGCGACCTTCAATTTCATAGATTCGGATTGTATTTTTCCATGTGGCTGACCTTAGTTCGGCACTTATCTTGCCTGTCCTTTATAAACTCGACAGCATAGCCATTGTGTTTTTAACTTCTATCCGAGATATAAAGCTCGACACTCGACAGCATAGCCCGAAACCCATATCTGGCAAAGTGAGACAATAAGTTGCATCCCTTATCATACTTCGGTTTGCTGGGTGTGTTATTATTTTTTGCATTATTCTTAGAAATCTTTGTTTGCTTTATCTTTGCTATTTCTATGAATATTGAAACATGTTTATACCATATCTTCCAAGTTATGATCGTTAATTGTTTGGGGAGTCCCCAAGTCTGTAGTTGAGCTATGGAGCTTTTATTTGTCTGGCGACAAACAGTGGGTAATACGGATTAGTCCCCGAGTTACCACTTGGGTTATCGAGTTCTTGCGCATGTGACATGGTTATACCCCGCGGGTACATGATCTCGGCATACCTAGTCTAGCCCAATGAAGGCCCACGGCAAATATACGCCGGCCCATGAAGATTTTCGGGTGGCCAAGGCCCATGACGCCTTCGGATCCTTAGAGAGCAAGACTAGAGTAGATAGGAAATTCAAAGGAGTAAACCCTAGAACCTGTAACCGACTAGATCTGTGCCTGGGACCTGCCTAATTCTATATAAAGGCCAGGAGGGCACGACCTAGATCTCTCTCTCTCATACTTCCGCATACACACCTCCACGCCAGATTGCATCTGCACACCCCTGTAATCACCGGTTCTGCCGTAATCAAGAGCAGACAAGCAGGAGTAGGGTTTTCCCTCCGGGGGCCTGAACCTGGGTAAACCTCGTGTCCCCGTGTTGCTTGTTTGCTAACCGTTCCGCGATCTCCAGCATCCCCATCTTATCCAAAACCCAAGTCCATAACAATGGGCATTGACGAGATCAAACCTTGTCAATTGGCGCCATCTGTGGGGACTGGGGACGCTGATTGTGCGATCGTGACGGTCCCAACCCGAGCGATCTACAATTCTGCGGCGACGGAGAGTCACCTCCTCTTCGGCGCTTTCGACTTCACCGCCCACTCACCGGCCACCATGAAGGACTTCGAGCCCATAGGCGACGGACTCGAGATCCTGTTCGGGAGCTTCTGCTTCTAGGTGGGGCAAACCGGCACCCTCCGCCTCCCAGAGCGGGTGCCCTTACCGTCAATCAGGCCTGCTTCGTGGGCCCCACACCCTGTGCTACGCACATCATCATCAACAGATGAGTCATACGACAGCAGCAGCTGCAACTCTGATCTATGCGATCCGCCATCAGATGAAGGGACCTACGGTTCCGGATCCGAAAGCTGCGGCAACAGCGGACCAATCTATGAGCGCTACTAATGCGCCGTAGTCATCCAGGGCGACGTGGAGCAACAAACACGCAACCCGCCGCCCAACCCGACACCTAACCCGCAAGACCGAAACGGCGGTAACAGAAGAAGCCAGTCCCCCCACCCGAAGGGGACAACACCGGCCATGTCATCCACCTTAGCAAAGAAGGATGGGCCCAGGCACGCGCCGCCGTGGCGGGCAGCACGATCCTGCCTGCAGACGCCTCACGGGACCTGCTGATGGCCTACCATCTGCTCCTGATCGAGGAGCACAAGAAGCAGGTCAAGATGCAAGAGGTTCTCGACAAACACAAACAAGCAGCCTCGGAGTCCAGCGCGCGACGAGCTGCGCTCTCCGCCATGGGCATCGGCTCCAGCTCGAACGGCAACCACGGCAACAAGCACCGCTCCCGAACGGAGAACATGGACCCCAAGGAGCGCCGTGAGGTGACCCGAACCCTCCACTCATCCTTCATGGAGATGGATGCCGACGGCAACATCATCCCGAAGACACCGCAAGCTGCAATCATAGCAGCCACTGCGTACCTCGCGGCCCACCCACCTCCGGAGGGGGACCCGAAAAGAGCCATGCACAAGTCCGCACTCACCGGACTCGGACTCGTCGGAGCTGCGCTCCATCAAGAAACTCCTACGGAGCCGAAAAAGAAAGATACGGTCAGGTTCGACCGTAGCCCCACTACTTCATCCGTAGAAGAAGACCATGACCTTCCTCGAAGGCACAAGAGCTCGCGTCATCGCAGCCGCGATTACGACGCCAGAGACGCGCTAACACAGCGCAAAATCGACAAAGCGCGAGCCAAGCGCGCTTGCTCGTCTGAATCTGAGATGGACGAAGACGAAGGAGAACTCTGCGGAGCCCGGTGCTTCAGCAGATCTGTCTGACGGACACGGATGCCATGAAATTTCAAGCTTCCTTCGGATACTCTGAAGTTCGACGGCACACAAGACCCCAAGGCATGGCTCAGCGACCACCTGTCATCCGTTAAGCTACATGGTGGAAACAAGGAAACCGCCATGCAATGCCTTCAGCTGCAGCTGACAGGCGCAGCTCGGATCTGGCTTAGCAGCCTATCCTCAGGATCCATCCGAAGCTGGGAGGAGCTGGCTTACAGTTTCATCCAAAACATCAAAGGCACCAGTAAGAGGCCCGCCTCGATCGAGGAGTTGCGAGCCTGCACTGAACGAACGGGCAAATCCATTCGCTCGTACATACTGCGCTGGTCCAACACCAAAAACTCCGTGGTGCACATCTCCGAAGAAAGGGCCATCGACGCCTTCAAGGACGGCGTCAAGCGCCAGGATTTCAAGGAGGAACTCGGGCGTGTCAAGCCCAAGACACTTGACCACCTCATGGACATCGCCAACAGGTGGGCTGACGGTGAAGATTCCGTCCACCGGGCACAATCGGAGGAAGAGGACGATTACGGCCGACGACGGGAATGCCGTAACAAGAGGAGACCGCGCGTCTACGACGATCGCGATGGACCCGACATGGTCGTGGCCGGCTACGCCGATCGCCGCAATGATGCCAACCACAACAGTGGCGGATACCACGGAGGCAACTTCCGCGATGGAGGACGCCCAGCACAGTCATGGCAGCGCCGCGATCGCGATAACGAACCCTCAGCATACGAAAAACTTTCGGGTCCATGCACCATCCACTTCTACATCGACAAGCAGCATGGTAAGAAGAAGGCAAGCCACATGCTCAAGGACTGCCGCGAGTTCCAGAAGCTCAGCGAAAGCATGGCTCAGATGAGGCAGCAAGCTCCACCCCCTGGGTTCGGAAACGCACCCGCACCAGGTGAAATAGCGCATGGAGATCCTCCACCGCCACCTGTAGGAGGCCCGAACCAACCAGTCGCACCAGCACAGAACAACGCTGGGCACGGGTATCCCCCACCGAAAGGAGCACTGATGATCCAGAAGGGGTGCCCGACGAATAGGGTGTAGAAGAAAATCACCCGTCAGATCAACCTGGTCGTGACAACTCCACCCACCATCCCTGAGTACCTCAGCAGATCGGAGTCCTGCATCACGTTCAGACGTTCGGATCACCCTTGCCAGATCCCTCGCCTAGGTCATGCTGTCCTGGTGCTGGAGGCGCAGATCGGAGGTTTCTAGATGAGCCGCGTCTTCATGGACGGCGGCAGCGGCATCAACCTGATGTTTGCAAGCACTCTAGCAGCAATGCAGATCACGCTGTGCAGCCTGGAACAGTCAGACACAATGTTCCACGGCATCGTCCCAGGAAAGGGCATATTCCCCCTGGGAAAAATATGGCTCGACGTCATCTTTGGCAAGACGGACAACTTCAGATGCGAGCGGCTCGAATTCGAAGTGGTGGACTGGCCATCACAATACCACGCCATCCTCGGGCGTGTAGCATTTTCAAGGTTCTTGGCTGTACCACACTACGCGTACCTGCTACTCAAAATGCCAGGACCTAGGGGCGTCATCACGGTCCACGGGAGCTTCACCCGATCGGACCACTGCGATAGGGATTTCAACAGAATCTCCTAGTCATTCGGCATGAAGGATGAGCTCGTAAGGCTCCGCGAGGTGACGGACAACGGGGCACCCCCAGTCGCACGACAAAACGCACCCGACATGTCTTTCGACTCTACCGTCAACACAAAGAAAGTGCAGGTTCACCCGACGGATGCCTCCAATATGGCGCTGATCGCCAACAACCTCAGCCCCACATAGGGAAGTGCGCTCATCGAATTCCTCCATGAGCGCTGGGAAATCTTCGCCTGGTGTCCAGCGGACATGCCACGAGTTCCCAGGAAATTCGCCGAGCACGCACTCAACGTCTTTCCAGACACCAAGCCCGTCAAGCAGTCCATCCGGAGACTGTCAGAGCCACGGGCCGAAGCCATCAGAATGGAAATCAATAGACTACTCGCTTCAGACTTCATCAGGGAGATCAAAGAAAGCGAGTGGCTCGCAAATACAGTGATGTTCCCCAAGAAGGACACGGACATCCTGCGGATGTGCGTAGACTTCACGTCGCTGAGCAAGCACTGCCCAAAGGACCACTTCCCTCTTCCTCGGATCGATCAGATCATCGATTCGACTGCAAGATGCGAGAAACTATACTTCCTCGACGCCTACTCCGGCTACAACCAGATTCGACTCAAGGTCGAAGATCAAGAGAAAACGGCGTTTATTACACCGTTCGGAGTGTTCTGCTACAACACAATGCCCTTCGGGCTAAAGAATGCAGGTGCCACGTACCAGCGATGCATGCAGGCATGCCTCAAGGAGCAGATCGGTCGCAACGTCCAAGTCTATGTCGACGACATAGTCATCAAAACCAGGGAGGCAAGAATGCTCATCGACGATCTCCGCGAGATGTTCGATAATCTCGACCCCTACAGGATCAAGCTCAATCCCGAAAAGTGTGCCTTCGGCGTCCCATCGGGTCAACTGCTTGGGTACTTCATCTCCCAGCGAGGGATCGAGGCGAACCCGAAGAAAATCCGGGCCATCATGGCCATGGAGAAGCCGAAGAACCTCAAGGGTGTCCAGCAGCTCGCAGGACGAATAGCGGCATTGAGCAGGTTCATCAGCCACATGGGCGAGAAAGCATGCCATTCTACCAACTGCTACGCAAGGCAGATAAATTCGAGTGGACACCTGAAGCGGACGACGCATTCGAAGATCTGAAGCGGTTGCTCTCCACCTCGCCCGTCTTGGTTACGCCAAAGGAGCGCGAGACCCTACTGCTGTACATAGCAGCCACACACCAGGTGGTAAGCACCGTACTGGTGGTTGAGCGACCCGAAGAAGGCAAGACCCATGGGTCCAACACCCAATCTACTACCTCAGCGAGGTATTGACGCCAACAAAGCAGAGGTACCCTCACTACCAGAAACTCGCCTACGGCATGTTCATGACGGCTCGAAGGTTGAGCCATTACTTCCAGGAGCACCAGGTGATGGTCGTCAACGAAGCACCCCTGAACAACATCTTAGAGAATCCGGAGGCCACAGGACGCGTGGCCCTGTGGGGCATTCAGCTGTCACCCCTAGGCATCGTCTATGAAAAGCGACTCACAATCAAGTCTCAGGTCCTCCCGGACTTCCTTGTACACTGGATGGAGCTGCAGCTGCCAGAAACCCTAGACATGTCGCAGTCATGGACGATGCATTTCGACGGCTCCAAGCACGAAGCTGGAGAAGGAGCCGGGGTCATACTGACCTCCCCGCAGGGTGACAAGATGAAGTACGTCCTTCGGATGAAATTCCGAGCTTCCAACAACGAGGCCGAATACGAAGCCCTCATCCACGGCATGAGGATGGCAAAGATCTGCGGCGCAACACGCCTGGTCATCTATGGTGACTCCAACCTCGTCGTCCAACAGACGATGAATGAGTGCGACGCACACGCCGAAAACATGATTGCGTACCGCGAACTTTACAACTCACTCGAGGGAGAATTCGACGGCTGCGAGCTTCGGCACGTTGGAAGAGAAAGCAACGAGGAAGCCGACATACTCGCCAACATCGGTTCCACTTGCGCAAGGGTGCCACCAGGTGTGTTCCTCGAACAGATCTGCGTGCCATCCATCAAGCGGAAATTACCCAAGGGATCACCCGAATAAGCAGAACACTCGGGGGCTACGCTACCCAAAGGTCATGAAGGACCCGAAAAACTGGACACAGAAGTCGCCACGGTCAACCTGATGCAGGTCATGGCAGTCGAAGAAACCTGGACATGACCGTACCTCTAGTACTTGATAGACGGAGAACTACCTGATAGCCCGACAGATGCCCGGCGCATATCTCGCCGGTCAAAAGCCTTCACCATCATCAATGGCGAGCTGTACAAGCGCAGCATTTCGGGTGTACTACAAAGGTGCGTCACCTTCGGTGACGGGAAAACCATACTTCAAGACATCCATGAGGGCATCTGCGGCCATCACGCAGGCAGTCGCTCCCTTGTCGCCAAAGCTCTACGAGCTGGATTCTACTGGCCAACGGCCATGAATAACGCAAAAGACATCATACGAAGATGCAAAGGGTGCCAAAGGTTTGCCGACAAACCACACGCAAGCGGGTCAGAGCTCAGGCCCATACCCTTGGCCTGGCCCTTCGCCCAATGGGGCCTCGACATGATCGGCAAACTGCCAAGGTCCTCGAAGGGAGGGCACGTCTATCTCCTGGTCGCAGTCGACAAATTCACCAAGTGGATCGAAGCCATGCCGGTCACTAACCAAAAGGGCAAGACTGCCGTTAAGTTCTTTGAGTCCATTGTCTATAGGTTCTGCGTACCGCATAGCATCATCACCGACAATGGATCGAACTTCATCTCCAAAGAATTCCAAGACTTCTGCGAAGGCCTCGGAATCAACATCACATACGCCTCTGTGGCGCACCCGCAAATGAACGGGC
This sequence comes from Avena sativa, assembly GCA_916181665.1. Lineage (NCBI taxonomy): Eukaryota > Viridiplantae > Streptophyta > Magnoliopsida > Poales > Poaceae > Avena > Avena sativa. The sequence goes on from OV702281.1 coordinate 183,449,506, forward strand.
ACTGGCATCAAGAAGCGCCTCATGAGCCCACTCGAGCGACTCGCCGGAGCCTGGACGAAAGAGCTACCCTCCGTCCTATGGAGCCTGCGTACCACGCCAAACAGCTCCACCGGCTACACGCCGTTCTTCATGGTGCACGGAGCCGAAGCCGTGCTACCAGCCGAAGTACATCACCAGGCCCCCGGGTCGTCACTTATAGCGAAGCCGAGTCCACGGCTGCACTCGAAGACGCTGTCGACACACTCGACGAAGCACGAGTCATAGCAGCAGCTCGATCAGCGGTGTACCAGCAGAGTCTCCGCAACTACCACAGCCGACGGCAGGGCCCAAGGTCCTTCCTCGAAGGAGACCTCGTCTTGCGACTCAAGCAAGAGCGACCGAAGAAATTCGAGTCACCATGGGAAGGACCCTACATCGTCACCGAAGTCATCCCAGGTGGCGCCTACCGCCTCAAGCACGTGGAGTCTGGAGTCGCATACTCCAACCCATGGAATGTTGCACAGCTGCGACGATTCTACCCCTAGCTACCTACCCCTTTACTTTCAATAAGGCTATTCAGCCAAGGCTACTCAGCCGAACAATGTACCTCCTCCATTACGATATAAATAAAGCTAAGTGTCTCGCCCCAAAAAATTTGTTTTTCTAGTCGTACTTCTACTTCATGCTACAAACGCACTCGGGGGCTCCCCCCACCTCACGATTTCGTCAACTGAGGATAACACGTGTAAGCCTGAGTAGCTGACCACATCAGGCTAACGAAAAGGAAACGTATGCGAACAAAGCACTACGTGCTCAAACAACAACCAAACCTTTATAACAAAGGGCAAAACACGCCAAGTCAAATATATACAAATTTTACATTTATCTCTTTTACAGGCACTACCTATTCTGAAGAAAAACCTGAGCACGCTGCTCAAATAGATCTACGATCTCTTCGGCATACTGCCCTACAGCCGCGTAATGCGTACGCATATCCCACACACCACCATCTGGTCGAGGGGGTGGTCCAGCCGCTACAACGGACAGATCTACATCAGGGCGATGCAGCCTCACAAGGGACAACGCATCCTTCACTCCTACGACGAGCTGATGCCGCACCAACTCCTTGACACGTTTCACGTTCCGAAACTTTGACAGAAGACCAGAAAGGGTTGTTGGTGCAGCATCCAACGGAAACATCACATGCTTAACCGACACGAGCAAAGTTTTCACCTGATAAAGCACCCGCGATACTTGGTGAATGCGATCTTGCACCGTCGCAAGGACCATAGCAAGGTCACGATCCATCCAGAAAAACCCGCCGGCTTCCATGTCCTGTTGAGTCAAACAATTGACCCGAACAGCAACACGCTCCTTCTCCTCCCTTGGAGCAAGGTTAGCACCTGCAATACTTGCATAAAAGTAAGATGCAATGCCAGCAGGCGCATCCAAAGAAATGGGCAACAACTCGAAAAACTTACACTGAAGCTGATCGGATAATCGAAGCAATTCCGCCATCAAGTACTCCTCTCTAGCAGCACCGCGATCCGCCTTGGACTTCCAAACGTCGGCATGGCCACGCACCCCAAGCAACTCTTTCTCGAGACTACGAACACGGTCTCGAAGAAACGCAAGCTGCAACGAATCATCCAAGGATGGCCGCAGCCGCGCTGCAGGCGAGGTGTCAACGGGATCAGCACCCGAAGGACCCTAGATCAACAGAAAGGCAAAGACATGAACACGCATACGAAGGAGCACATAACTCAACAAATTCATTAAGTGCATCAAAAGCCACTACGTGGCACAAGGATTTGTTCATCAAAATAAATACAACAAAAGAGACTACAACTATCCTATAGCTACAGCGCCTAAGACGCGGCACCCTGAGTAGCCTCGGAGCCGGATTGCCTCGCCTTGGCTTCCCCCTGCTGCCGTAGTGCGTACTCGGCGAGCAGATCAATCAGCTTCGGCCCATAACGCTTATAGCGAGCAGAATAGGTAGCGAAGGCTACCTCGGATCCATCAGCAGTCGTCGGCATCCGGGAAGTGACCTGGGGAAGGTCCAGCTCCGCCCAGCCGCCAAGGCCATTGCCAGACCGACGGATGCACCGGTGCCCTTCTGCTTGCGCTTGTACGCCGCAGGTGCTTCGGCTGACAGTGCCTTCGCCAGAGCATCAACATCATCAAGGGTCGCGCCCTTGGGGACAAGCTCCTTGTAGAAGCGCCCAAGGACCTCCTTGGCCTTGGCAAGCGAGCTAACGACGGTGCCGCAACGATCTTCAACCGCCACAGCAGCATCATCCAGAGCACTCCCGTGCTCCAGAGCATTGCGATCAAACTCGATGCCTGCGGCATCTAAAACAACAAGGATGAAGAATGAACGATAGCACCGCACAATAAAGACAAGGAAATCAAAAAGAGGACGGAGAAGATACTCACCCGAAACAGCCTTGGCAGCCGCCATAAGCTTGCTGGCCACCTCTCTCTCGCGTGAAGTCGTGGCGGTAGCAAGCTACTCCTCGCGGTCCTTGGCCTCCAGCTGCAGCGCTCCTTAGCCTCGGCCGCAGTGGCCAGCTCTACCTCGAGGCGCTATTTCGCACCAATGGCGACCTCGGCCTTCTTCTCCGCTTGACCGAGGCTCTTTTTGAGAGCATCAATCTCACGAAGGGAGGTGTTGTGCTCCTCTGCATTCAAATAATACAAGCGTCAGATAACAGGACAAGAATACAAGAAGAAGCAAACATCAAGGCATAAAAGTACCTTGAAGCTGTTTGAGGCTGGCCTCCAGCACCAGGTGCTGCTGCACCAGTCGTTTGGCATCCTGCACAAAAGGCTGCAGGAAAAAGACCTACTAGTCAAGAGAAGGACTCGGGGGCTACGCCCAAAAGAAAGAGCAGAAACAAATTACACACACGAAAGCGCTCGGGGGCTCCCCCCGAGACTCGAAAGAAGAACACGCAACAAAAACTCCTTTATAGACGCTCGGGGGTTTCCCCCGTGGCAGGAGGCAGAACTACTCACATGATCCGATGGCGACTCCGAAGGTCCGCTGGCAACCTTCTGAGGCGCAACCACCTGAACCTCCTGCAGAGAAGGGTTCGGAGAAGCGCCCTCAGAGGTAGCCATCGTCTGAGGAGGAGGAGACGCGACTTTCGACTCCCCCATCATCTCCCGAGCACCATCGCTGGAGGAGTCGTTGGAAGAGTGCCTGCACAAGGACAAATTAGCACAAGTACAAAGTAAACATGCAAGAAAAAGCAGTGCAGGACAAAGGAAACTTACGAGTCAAGCTCGCTCAGGTTGAAGACAGGAGGGGTCCTCCCGACTTTCTTCTCCTCTTTCTTCTCTTCCTTCTTCGCTTCCTTCTTTTCTTCCTTCTTCCGCTTCGCCGGCAGGTGCGGCGCTACAGCCCACACGAGAACGGCAGGAATCGGAGAGGAAGAGCATACATGCCCATCACTGTGACGTTCAAGAGACAGTGGGTTCCTAGGAGTCAGAGGAGTCGAGGCATCCGAAGACTCGCTGGAGCTCCGTGACCATTTGCAAGTGTGGTCCTCGCTCGACTCGTTGGCCTCTTCAGCCGGAGACCGTGCCGACGGTAGCTCGGACATGGAATCCACCACATCATTATCTGGAGCATCCGGAAATACTTCTGGTAATGGAGGCGACATGCCCGGCACTTTGAAGCTCTGCACAAGAGTAGAAATTTTTTGTTAGCAAACAAATGCAAATACAATGTAGTCAAAAATAGCGCTACGCGCACGGATCTACACTTGTGGAACAGGAAGCGAAGCAGAAAACGGAGAAGTCAGCGACTTCCCCGGGATATCCTCTCCAGCCTTGAACTTTAGCAGCGAACGAAGGGCCCTGTCGAGATCTCCCTGGGAGAATTTCTCAGCCGAAACCCTAGTCGGATCACGGCGGCCAGCATAAAGGAACATCGGGTGCGCCCTAGCCTGGAGTGGCTGCACCCGACGCTCAAGAAAAGTGCGGATGATATCCACACCGTTCACTTCCTTCTCCGAAATCAACTGGAGATCCTCCACTTGACGATAGAGAGCCTCTATCTCCGCCACCTTGCCATCCAAGATCTGGTTTTTCCAAGACCTTTTCGGCTCGATCTTTTGGGAGGGGTCAAAAGGAGCAAGACCAAAATCCTGCCCAGGCACTATGGAGTCGCAGATATAAAACCATCGCCTCCGCCAGTACTGGACATATTCGGACATGGAAAAATAAAAGAAAAGCATATTGGGTTTGAGGGAGATGATGCAACCCCCAATGGGATAAACACCATCTGAACCAGATTGCCTCTTCACGGAATAGAGTTCGATACCGAGCCAGCACTCGCAGAAAGTGATGTAATAAGCAATATGAAGAAGAGAATTGGGGGAAAGATGATGCAATTGGACACCGTAAAGAAATAGCAGTCCACGAAGGAAGTCGTGGACTGGGAAGGAAAAGCCGTGAATAACAAAGGCAAGGAACATACCCCGAAACCCAGCGGGGGGCAGGGGATTACCTCGTTTCCTAGGAGTTTGACGGCCTCCCTATCCTGTGGAATCAAGCCCCTCTCGCGAAGCTTGCGGAGATCACTCTCCCGCGTCTCCGATCGCCGCCAGCCACCGTCGGTGACACGGGTACCGGCGACACTCTTTTTCCCTCCAGCAACGCTGGTACCAACCGCAGAAGAAGACTTCTTCGACTTCCCCATCGCGGTACGGCAGCGCCGGCGGTGAGAGCGCAGGATGGAAGAAGGAAATGTGAAAGGATATTCCAGCGCGCAGCAAGAACTCTCAGAGAACAAGGAAGCAGTGAAACAAGAATAGTTGCGGTGAAAACAAACTAAAGTTTTTCCCAATGATTATAAAGACGAAGACGATGCACGACAACCGTTCATCGAGAAGACCTAACGCCAATGGCAGGATCTGGCCATACACGTGTAAGCATCGCAACGAACCGTCACTAACACGCCGTCCACTACGCGCGGAAATCGAGGCGACGCCGTAATTATCTCCACGCCGTGCGTGACCGGTCAATTCAAGGTCAGAAAGTGGGACCCATGTTCGTCCAGTCAAGTCATCTCTGACGCAGCAGACGCTTGAGGTCATCGATCGTCAGCACTGACGTCATCAAAAGCTATACTAGCAACAGCCACAATTTCTTCGGCTTCAAAGCTAAGAGTACTCACTGGAATCTACGATTCAACCAATTACTTGGGGGCTACTCCTATCAGGAGCGCTGGCCGCGCGCCCGAAAAATGAACAACACGTTACAAAACCGAACTGTTTCTTCGAGTCCTACGTTCAGTCTACGACTCCACTATGGACTCGGGGGCTACTCCCATAGGGAGGATGGATTTAAGCATCCGAACAAATTTGTGTCCTACGGACCTAAAAGTGAACAAAGACTGAATTAAAGTCTCCGCTCGAGTCTACGACTCAAACAGACACTCGGGGGCTACTCCCATAGGGAGCGCTGGTCGCGCACCCTATAAAATTTCGACTGCGATCCTTCGGATCAGTACGCAAAAACTTTTTGGCAACTCTGCCCCAATTAAACGCTAAGTGAGTAGCATTCTCCTTGGCTACCCGAAACATCTCTGCGGTGATAAAATTCAGATGATGTGTCTGCGACACAAAGATAAGACCTACAGATATCATCTGATGGCCTGGTAACGCACATGACTGCGCTCTGCTAGTATAAACCCGTGCCAACAGGCGCGATGAAAAATCCTGACGGACGTGTTGGGTACATCAATTAAATTCACTAGAATTCCACTCCTGTAAGTCCTCCGCGACCTGAGTCGAATTACGCCAGCATATGTTCCGGGTTCGAGTCGAGGGACTCGAACCTGAAGAAGATCATGTTGTTTTGTCCTAAGACAGTTAACTGACCCTGATCCATCGGGAGAGTCAGGCACATGCATGAACAATCCCTACACGTTCTCTTGAAAGATAGAGTTGCACCCGAAGGATTAAAGAGTCCTCAGCCGAATCTACGATTCGACTGAACACTCGGGGGCTATTGACATGGTTATACCCCGCGGGTACATGATCTCGGCATACCTGGTCCAGCCCAAGGAAGGCCTGTCGTGGTATTGCCGACGAGTACGCCATGGAGGGGTCCTCACAGTGCGTGTTTAGAGACGTGGGGTAAGGCGGACGGTTGACGGGTACGAGGTAACACAGCTTACCCAGGTTCAGATCCTACAACGGTGGCGGAATCCTACTCCTGCTATAAATCACTATAATGGCAATACGCCGATTTACAGAGATAGGTTCGCTGTGCGAGGTTGTATGAGATTGTTGCCCTAACGGCTCCCATAGGCCCGAGTTATATAGTTGCCAGGTCCTAGGGTTACAGGGAAAAGTTCTAGCCGGACAGGTTATAGAGTCCTACACCGTCTATCACTAGTCTTGTGTATCTTGTACTCCAAGGCTCCGGGTACGCTGGTGACTTCACCGTAGCCTTCCTTTATCCGGCATGGGCCTCCCTTCTGGATCCACCTAACTGGGCCGCCCAGCAGGCCACAGGCCATGCTACCGACTATGGGCCACCCGGGTTAGTCGGATAAGAGACATGCTATGAGGATACCCATATAGCATATCCCCAACAGTAGCCCCCGGAGAACTCCGAGATCTTGCGCCATTTTGCCTCTTCCCGTGGAATGCTCCGTCTAGGTGGATGTCGGCAAATTGTCAAGCAATATCTTGTAGTCCTCCCAAAGAACCCTGCAAAGGTTTCTCCGTCTTATATGAGTAAGTCGGAGAAATGCTGAATCTTCCATCGTACGCTCCCGTTGTCGGATTAAATCCGTCCATGCCGGAATCTTCGATGGGACGACTCATCTACCATGTCAGTTATGACGACGTACGCTGTAGGTCAGCGACGCCTCGTAACTCACACATGCAGAGAACGCAATCATATCCGATTTTCCCGCGCGAGCGATGAGAACCGTTGGCGGCGGCGGTTGGAGACGTGGCAAAATTACCGCGCACGTTCACGAACACGTCGTCTACGCGGCAACCGTCCGATTAGCTGCACGAATCTTGACGCAGAGTAAGATAAATAGTTACCGTGGGACACTTTCCACTTTTTCACCCCATTCTCTCGCATCATCGTCTTCTTCCTCCAGCCGCACGTCTCCTCGAGCTCTCCGCGGAAAACCTCGAGAAACCCTAGCCCCTCTCTCTGCACTAGTCGCGTTTTCTCCCTCCTCAATGGCTAGCAGCAGCTCATCCCCGTCAATGGCGGCGTCGAGCGAAGCCACGACGAAGTCGGCGAGCTCCGTCGTCGTGCCTCCAGAGGGCCTGGTCATCCCCGCATCGGCGGTGATTGAAACCACCGGCGGCGACCATAATCTGGCGGCGCTGGAGCCCCTGGAAGAGGAGCCAGATTCGCACAAAGGCGACTGGCGTTGCTCGGACATCACCGACCGCGACATCCAAGAGATGGTCGCCGAAGGCTACCTCCCCGCGACGGAGGGGCTCGCCTGGCGAGCGGCGCCGGCCAGCGAGGTGATGCCTTCTCCCCAAGCCGGAGAGAAAGTGTACCTCAAGGCGCAATTGGTACGCGGCGTTTCTCTGCCCATCTCCCACTTCTTTCTGTCCGTCTTGAATCACTTCAAGGTCCAACCCCATAACCTCTCCCCCAATAGTATCTTAGTGCTTAGCAACTTCGCGGCACTTTGTGAGGGTTACCTAGGGATTAGGCCTAGTTTAGACTTGTTTGTATACTTCTTCACCGTCAAACGTGAAGCCGGACACAGTAGAGAGGAGCTCAGGAACTGCGGCACCATAAGCTTCAAGATCCGAACTAGCCGGCAGTTCCCCGACATAGTCGGCCACGAGTCGTGCAAAAACTGGCAGCGGACGTACTTCTACGGCCCCGACATTCCTTTGGCGGGCCGAGAAGTAACGTACCCGGACTTCGTGGATGGAGCCACCGCTGAAGTCTCCACATGGCGGTCCCATGCCTCCCTTCCCTCCGACCTCGACGCTTCTCGCGCAATAAGGCGGATCGAGTGGTTCGTAGAGATGGGTCTAACCGGCTTGGACCTAGCCATGTGCTGGTTCATTAGGCGGATCCAACCTCTGCAGCACCGTACGAAGTATATGCACGAGTAAACTGGCGACCGAAGGGATACCCTCCGGATCTCCGAGGACAACTTCTTGAGCGACTCCGTCAAGTTCCGCCTTAAGGACATCGTCAAGGTGAAGGATAAGAAGCGTGGATTCACCCTCACCTATGACATGTTCGTAGACGAAAAGTGCCCAAAGGTAGATATTTATTTTCCGTGTATGACATTGCTCCAGTTTTTCCGTGTTGCCAATACCATCTTGTCTAACACGATGATTTATCACTTAATAGCTTAGCGATCTAGAGGAGGGCAACCTGGCTGCCCAAATCTATGATCCCAAGATGAAGGAAGTCATGGTCGTGTCCAACGACGATGCCCCGTTGGCGCGAAAGGGGAAGAGCTCCACCTCTGACGCTGTCGACGGAGGTAAGAAGAAGAAGACGGAGGGTGGAGCCTCCAAAAAGAGTACTGCCGCCCTGGAGGCGGAAAAGAAGAAAGCCACCGGGATGTTTGCCAAAGCGCCCCCCCCCCTAGTGTAAGCTTCTTATTCTCCGACATTGTCTTATTTTATCTGTCTTATTCCTGTACTTATGCATTTTGCACGTTTCAGGAAGAAAGCCACAACCAGCCTCAAGAAGTCCTCCAAGACTCTTGGGGCTTCTAGAAATATCAAAGATATGCTGCATCACGACTCCTCTCCCGCCATCGCCCCTGCCACTCCTGCCGTCAAGCCCTCCTCTGCCCCGACAAGCTCTCAAGTCCAGGAGGCACCAGGTCCTTCCGCCATGGAAGTGGACTCTGGCGCCTCAACCGAGCTTGCTATTGTCGGCGAGGAGGTGACGCAGGAGAGTGCTGATCTTCAAATGGCTGAAGCTCCGGCTAAGGATGCCATCGGTAGCGGCAAGGCTGTGGTGGGAGCTGGTACTTCTTCCGAAGGCGGCGCCTCTGCTCCCCAGAAACCCTTCGAGTTCCGGAAGATTGTTTACCCGGCGCTCATGCCGAGTAACACAATTATGGTTCCTGGAGGAGTGCCGTCATCTCCGACGTGCGGTCTTGAGGAGCTACTCCGGCAAGACGACATCTTGCGAGGAAACAGCATTGCCTTTGGCAAGCTGCTGGCCGAGAGCGCTACAAGCCTCAAGATCATTGCACTTGTAAGTTTTACTTTTCCTTTTGCATTTCATACGAGTATACCACTATAGACCCCGTGGATGTAGACGGCAAACCATAGGTTTTTGCATCTATATTCTCTAAGAGTGACTAAGTTAGAAAGAACTCTCACTGTAGCCCCCAAGCATTTAGATGGAAGAAATTATTCCGACTAGATGCTTTAAGAGTAGCATACACAGTGTTTATATTTTTCAGTGTCGTAGCCCCCCAAGCGTCTAGTTGTAACTGAATTAGTTCCTACTAGATGCTTTAAAGAAAAGATAAGCATTTTCTGAGTTAAAAACTTCATACTGTAGCCCCCAAGCCTATAGTCGAGAACTGAATTAGCTCCGACTAGATGCTTAAAAAAAAGCTAAGCATATTGCTAAGTTAAAAACTCTCGTTGTAGTCCCCGAGCATCTAGGTGGAGAATCTCCGACTAGGGGCTCCAAGCGGACCAAACAGCGATATAACTTTATATTTGTTTCCACAGAATGAGAATGCTCGGAGGGGCATGGCCAACAACAAGTACCAGAAGATGCGTGCAGACCTTGAAGGAATCCTTGGCGGACATCGTCTGGCAGGATAAGGCCAGCATCTTCAGTAAGTGTCCTCCACCTTGTAGTTCTGTAGTCTGGATACTTAGTATTTTTTGAACTCATGCAATCATTGTCGGAATTTTCAGCGCCCATGGGTTTAACCCGCTCGCCTCCTTCGGACAAGGAATGCATGATTATTGCCGGCAACTTCATCAACACCGCCATCGCCCAAGCCAAGGAGATTGCCAAGACCCTCTAGATCTATATCAAGGCCTCGAACTCCGTGGTGAAGTACTCGGAGATTCTGCGCCGAGCCCCCGAGCATGTCGCAAGCTGGAAAGCTTCATGCGCACGGGCTGGCGCAAGAATGGCACTGTCTATGGTGAAGGCACACTATAAAGATGCCGACATCGACACGGTAACCTCTGGCATCCCCGACGTAGATGATGACGGCAAGGAGATCGATCACGAAGCCATCCTGTCATCACTCGCGGGTTATGACACCAGGGTTGCCGAGTTGGTAGATGTTGACGTCTTCGTGCCCAGGAACTTTCTCGACAACGCCAACCCGGAATCTTCCGAGTCTCACCACAGTGCCGATGCTGAGGGTGATTCTCCGGCTGGTGATGATGCGGCCTCCAAGTCTCCTACACCCAAAGAGTGAAAAACACTTTGTAATTTCTGTTTCACCTCTGGAGTGTGCGCGGGAAAAACTTTGTTGATGTAATCTTAAGGCGGAAAACAATTGTTATCGTATCCTGCTACTTAAGAATTAAGTTTCAGTATGTATATTTTTTAAGCAAGTGCTGGCTTATCCATTACTCTGGTTCTTATGCTTGACTTTTCGTGAGTCGGAAGACTCGTTGTCGGAACCATGCGCTTAGGTGATGATGCCCAATGGCACCGTCAATAACCTGAGCACAAAATCGCCGACAACAAGTGCCAAAAGTCACTACTCCAGAATCCACATAAAAACAACAAAGAATGTGTAGACCGGAAATCTTAAGCTAACGCCCGTAGGCGGAATTTTCACAAGTGAAATCGCAAGACTTGTGCATAAAAGTTTTATATGATCCAAAAATGAACACTAAAGGAGGTAGAAGACTCAGCAAAATGAGTGAACCAAAGAGCTTTATTTCATTGATCATATAAGAGGTACACAATTAGATAAAAAATGCTAAGTGTAGAAAGGACGTAGTTGTGCTATGTTCCATGGCCGATCAAGCTCCGGGTAGTCATCATCCGGGTCACGTCGCTTACGCTTATGATCCTCATTGGGTCTATCCTTGAGTTCACGATTGTCGACAAGGTAGTAAGACCCATTGAGCAGCGCCTTTCTTAGGATGAACGGTCCTTCCCATGGCGGGGATAGTTTGTGTGACTTCTTCTGCTTAAGTCGGAGCACTAAATCCCCCTCTTTAAATGAGCGATGCCAAACGCGGCGAATATGGTAGATGCATAGCTTCTGCTGGTAGATGGCGGATCGTTGGCATGCCAAAACGCGCTCCTCCTCGACAAGGTCCACATCTAGGCGTCTGGATTCTTCAGCGTCATCTTCGTCGTAGGCGGAAACTCTTGGTGCATCATGGAGGATGTCGGAAGGTTGGATGGCTTCTGCTCCATATACCATGAAATAGGGGGTGTAGCCGGTGGATCTGTTGGGTGTAGTTCGTAAACTCCACAACACAGATGGCAATTCATCCGCCCAGGCTCCAGCTGCTCTATGTAGCGGTGCCTCAAGACGTGGCTTGATTCCCTGTAGAATTAATCCATTGGCTCGCTCAACCTGACCATTGGATTGTGGGTGTGCCACAGAGTAGGTCAAGTCGGATGCCTTTGTCCCAGCAATAGGCCTCCACTTCTCCGAGTGACAAGTTGCTTCCGTTGTCAGTGATGATGCTATGTGGGAGACGAAATCTCACCACTAGATCCCGGACAAACCTCAGGGCAGTTGCCCCATCAAGCTTTTTAATGGGTTTAGCTTCTATCCATTTGGTTAATTTGTCAACTGCTACAAGCAAATGCGTAAATCCACAAAGTGCCGTTTGTAACGTCCCCACCATGTCTAGCCCCCAGACTGCAAACGGCCAAGTTATTGGTATTGTTTGCAATTCTTCAGCAGGAACATGCGGTTGTCGGGCATAATACTGGCATCCGGTGCATGTCTCAACCAGCTTGTCGGCGTCCGCCTTCGCGGTCAGCCAGTAGAATCCTTGCCGGAAGGCTTTCGCGACCAACGATCGAGGGGCGGTGTGATGCCCGCAATCTCTGAGATGGATTTCGCGTAGGATTTCCATACCTTCTAGCTGGGAAACACACTTTAGGTATACACCAGTAGTGCTCATGTTGTAAAGTTTCCCATTGATTATGGTATAACCCTTTGCTCGTCGTACTATTTGCCATCTTTCGACCTCGTCGTCGGGCAAAGTTCCGTGTTCGAGATATTCCATGAACGGTTTTGTCCAAGCCGGAGGGATCTTTGTCACCATGTTGATGAAAGAGTCAGCTCTATCCGGGTTGTCGATGTCGGCGCCCTTTAAGGATGGTGTGCGCAGATGCTCTAGGAAAACTCCTGGCGGAATTTGCTTGCACCCTGATCCAAGTTTAGACAGTAGATCAGCCGCCTCGTTTTGTTCCCTAGGCACATACTTGACTTCGTAGCCCAAGAAGCTTTTGGCTATCTCGTCCACTTCGTCACGATATGCCACCATCATAGGGTTCCGCGCATTCCAGGTGCCAGCCACCTGCTGGGCAACCAAGTCGGAATATCCACAGCAAACTATGCGCTTGAGGCCAATATCCTTGGCTACACGCAGTCCGTGAATGAGTGCTTCATACTCTGCCATGTTGTTTGTAGCCTCGAAGTGGATCTGCAGAATGTAGTGCAACTTGTCTCCTTTTGGTGACTGTAGCAATACACCAGCCCCCGAGCCGTTGAGCAGCTTGTAGGTGATCTCGAAGGCGACAAGTTCAATGCCCCACTTCGCGACCCTTCCTGTAGCGTCGCTGTTGTTGATGATGTCGAACAGTGGAGTCTTGCTCACTACTGTGATTGGGTGCTCCTGAAAGTAATGCCGCAGCTTCCGAGAAGCAAGGAATACTCCATAAGCTATCTTTTGGTAGTGCGGGTAACGCTGCTTGGACTCCGTCAAGACCTCGCTTACATAATAAACTGGACGTTGAACTCCGTGCACATAGCCTGGTTCCTTCCACTCTACCACGACGACGATGCTAATAACCCGGTTGGTTGCCGCCATGTAAATTAACAGGGGCTCTCCAGGCTCGGGTTCTGCAAGGATGGGCGCTGAGGAAAGAATCTCCTTGAGCTGCTTCAATGCTGCGTCTTCTTCGTCTGTCCATGTGAATTTTTCCGCCTTCTTCAGCAACTTGTACAGCGGCAGAGCCTTCTCTCCAAGTCGGCTGACGAACCGACTAACTGCTGCAACACAACCTGTTAGTCGTTGGATGTCCTTTAGGCATGTCGGATGGTTTATGTTTAAGATGGCCTTGATTTTCTCCGGGTTGACCTCGATTCTGCGCTGGAAAACGATGAAGCCCAACAGTTTGCCGGCTGGAACCCCGAAGACGCACTTCTTAGGGTTGAGCATCATGTTGTATTTCCGGAGATTATCAAAGGTTTCTTTTAAGTCGGAGATTAAGTCGTTTGACTTTTTAGACATCACCGCGATATCGTCCACATAGGCATGAACGTTCCGACCGATTTGGTCGTGAAGGCAACGTTGCATTGTCCACTGGTAGGTAGCACCTGTGTTTTTCAGCCCAAAGGGCATCGTGACATAGCAAAACGTGTCGTAAGGGGTAGTGAACGAAGTGGCCAATTGGTCCGACTTCCTCATCTTGATCTGGTGGTATTCTGAGTATGCATCGAGAAAACACAAAAGTTCCGAGCCAGCCGTCGAGTCAATGACTTGGTTAATGCGAGGCAAAGCAAACGGATCTTTGGGACATTCTTTGCTCAAGCCGGTGTAATCAACGCACATTCTTAATTCAGTAGTTCCCTTTTTGGGGACAAGTACAGGATTGGCAACCCATCGGGTGTGAAGGACTTCTCGGATAAAACCAGCCTTAAGTAACCTAGCTATCTCTTTGCCAATGGCGCGTCTCTTCTCATCTCCGAAGCGTCGTAGAGGTTGTTTCACTGGTTTACATTTTGGATCTATGTTTAAGCTGTGCTCGGCAAGTTACATAGGTACACCTTTCATGTCAGCAGGTTGCCACGCAAAGATGTCCCTATTCTCACGGAGGAACTCGATGAGCGCGCTTTCCTATTTGGGATCCAGGTTCGTCCCAATGGCGACGGTCTTGGAGGCATCGCCTACCACAAGTTACAACGGCTTGGTCTCGATGGCGGCCTTGAACGCAGGAGCGGAGTCGGAGATCTGCTTCTTCGACACGGGCATCTCTGAGTCATTGACCTTGCTCTGGATCTCCTTGAATTCTTCGCTGTAGAGGACAGCTTCTGCAACGGCTGCTTCAATGATCTCGCAGTCCCTTGCCTTGGTAAAGCTTCCGGATACGGTGATGACACCGTTTGGTCTGGGTATCTTGAGCTTGTTGTAGACGAAGCATGGCTTGGACATGAACGTGTGGAATATGTCGCGGCCGAATATGACGTGGTACACGCTCTTGAAGGGGACCACCTCAAAGTTCATGCACACTTGGCGGTAATTATTAAAGTCGCCAAAGGCTACCTGAAGTGTGATGCACCCAAGGGACCGAGCCTCCCGACCAGGCACTACGCCATGGAACACGGTGTTGGTCCGCCTTAGGTTTGCCTCCGTCAAGTTCATCTTCTGCAGTGTATCCAGGTACATGATGTTGATGCTGTTCCACTATCCACCATGCACTTGGTGAACTCCGTTCCGTCAATCAATGGGTTGATGACCATGGCGTACTGGTTCTCCGTGGGCACAAGGTCTGGGTGGTCCGTCCTGTCCCAAGTTATTGGAACCTCCGACCAGCACAGGTATTGGGGGACTGGGGGGAGAGTTGCCATCAAGATCCTTAGAGAGGTCTTCTGTTGTTGGACGGTGGGGGTGCCAAGGAAAGTGTGGTAGACTGGGGCCTTCTTTGCGAAGGGGTTCTTGCCCTTGTCGTCGCTCTTGGTGGCGTGCTTGGGGTCAACGTCCTTGTCCATGTCACTTGAATCCTTGGATTCCTCCTTCTTCTTCCCCTTGCCCTTGCCTCGCGGTCTGTTCTTCCGACTTCGCTTATAGCCGGACTCCGGGTCTTCCTTGAGGTCGTTGATGAACTTGCAGTGTCGATTGGTATGGGTGGCCTTGCCGTTGGCGTCGAGGTGTACGAGGCATGGCATATCGCGGTACTCTTTGTAGGTTTGGGGAACGCGGAGCGGTGCCGAGTTGGTTTCACTTCCTTGTTGCTGCCCGCGGCCTGCTCCCCTTCCTCGGCCACGTTGTTTGCCTTCTCCTCGTCCTGCAAAAGTCATTGCGACCATGTCGGTAGATTGCTTTTCTTCTGGAGCGGTTTTCGCTTTGTACTGTTGTTCCTCCGAGCTTGAGTTGGAACGGCCGTTGCCGGCAAAGAGCCACGAGCATCGTCGTTGGCAGCTGCAAACTCACTAGCTAACTGAATCATCTGATTCAAGTTAAGCTGATGATTGTCCTGCAAGCGCTTCAGCTTATGTCAGATCAACATGCCCCTTTCTAACCCATCGATGAAGGCGGCCATGGCGGTCTGGGCGTGCACTCCTGCACAGGAATTCTTCATATCCAGCCAGCGGGAGAGGTAGGCGCGAGATGTCTCGTCTTTCTCCTGCACGCACCGCTGTAGATCGCCCACAGTACAGGGATGCTTATATGTACCCTCAAAGTTCTTGGTGAATGCTTCTTGCATGTCCAACCAGTTGTAGATAGATCTCTCCGGCAAGTTGTTGATCCATTGACGGGTCGTGCCTACCAACATTAACAGGAGGTACTTGACGGCGACATTAGGGTTGCCTCCGGCAATCTCCACCGCGTTGCCGTAGTCCTGCAACCATGTGGCGGGCTTGGCGGTGCCATCATAGGGCTTGATGGTCTTGTCAATCCAGAAACCTTTGGGGTAAGTTGCGGATCGTATTGTAGGTCCGAAGCAACGTGGTCCCAGGTATGGTCCTTCCCGGGCCTCGTGGATCTTATCGATCCGCGAACGTGCATCGTATGGCTCCGGGTTCTTCTTCTTGTTGTCAACAGGGGACGGGCTGCGTGAACAACGCGGGCCTCTTCCGCCATGGTGACTTCTTGGCAGCGACAGAGGCGGAGGTGGCGGTTGGTTAGACTTCTTGCTGTTACCCTCTTGCGACACCCCACGCCTATCGCGGTTGCTTGTCGGACGCGGAGGATCGTAGTGTGACCTGCTCTTGTGTCCTTGGTGGCGCTCTTCATCATGACGGGTCTGTGACGCGTTGTCGCGGATGATGATTCCGCACTGCTTTGGTGGGGGCATATCCGTACGATGGTGAGCCTTGTAGTCTTCCAGACGTCGGGGGATCGGGCGGTGGCGATGGGCGGCGAGGTTGGGCTCTTTCTCCGTGGTCGGAGGATATGGGGATAGCATCCTTCCTGTTGTGCGCATCCCTCCGTCTTCGTTCTGATGAACCCGTCTGTGATCCGACATCCTGAGGAGATCTGTCCCTTGGAGGTTTGTACTGGCTAGATCGGCAGAGCGCTGGGTCAGACTCAAGCCTCTGAGAGGTGGCATTTTCCTGCTGCTTTACCGCCTTGTCCACTTGGTCATAGACCTGTTCTACTGCCTCAGGCGATCTATCCTGCTCCAGAAGGGTCTTGGCGACGGCGAGGTTAAGGAATGGGGTGGGCATCACCTGCTTGCCTTCACTATCAATGTATGGCTTGGCCTGTGCCGGCTTCGAGGGAGCCCATCCTAGGTTGCGCCGTACACCAGGATCGTTGATGACTCGAGCCAGAGCCTTCTTAGCCTTCTGCTGCTGCAGTAGAGTCTTGTACTCGGCTTCCATTGCTCTAGCTTTCTCTATGGATTTCTGCGCATTGACCAGGTCTAGATCTAGTTTAGCGCCTTGCTCCGCTATGGCTTGCGCTTCCTCCAGTAGCTGCTGGCGCTTCTCGTCAAGCTGAGTCACATTCCGGATATGATCAACGGTTAGTGGCTCAACGAGGAGATTGCCGTACATCACTCTATCAGCTGGAGTAACATGGGTTGCTGTCGACGTAGATGCTGGAGGCGGCAAGTTTGCGGTGTTGTTGTTGCTTGGACCGGTGCCGAGTTCCTGCGGCTGCTGCACTGGGTTAGGCGGAGGAGGCATGACCTTTGCACGATCATTGTCGGCAACAATAAGTGACCCCTTCCCTTTTTCCAGCGCCGTAGGCGGAGATTGCCCGGGTTGATCTTCATCCATCGCCGTCCCAATGGTGACGAACACCCCTCGGGACATGACGGTATTATTAGCTTGATCGTTGCGTGAATACTCCTCCTCCATCTCCTGCATAGCGGAGTCTAGCTCTTTTGGACTGAAGTCTATCTCCTCTGAATCTGCACTGAAATCAGCATAAAGTGCGTCAATGACAGAGTCGGAGGGTGCCAGGACTTCCTCGATGATGGGCGGTGGAGGTGCAATAGCCTCGACGATGACTGGAGGTGGTGGTGCTGCTACGACGATGGCGGCCGGAGGCTCTGGTGGTGGCTGAATCGGAGGGGCTCCATCAATGAGCGCAAGCGCTATCTGAGCTACCGCTTCGGCCTCCGCGTAGTTGTTGAAGGTGTTCACCATGCCTTCGAAGGTAAGTCGGCCTGACGCCTGTTGCCGCCTTAGAGAATGTCGGAGAAGCGTGCCATGGTCCAGTCCTTCCACAAAGTGATAGATGGCATCATCATTGGGGTAATTGGCCAGGTCGGCCCGTATATGGAACCACCTGGCGAGGTAGTCGCGGATGTTTTCACCCTCTCTCTGAATGCAGCGCGCCAGATCGAAGATGGTTACCACGCTGACGAACTTGGATCTCTGCTGTCCAGACGCACGGACAAAGCCGGCGGATTTGCAGTGATCCTCCACCTTTATATCCTGCACAGGGGCGGTTTGGGTGGGTCTTGAATTTTTCCGATCTTTGCCGCCAAACTCCGAGGAGAGATCCGACATCGATCCTTCCGCGAATGTATCCTGCCCGTAGGCGGTCCGTGCAGGTCTTGATGCTTTCCGATCTTTGCCGGCAAACTCCGAAGAGAGATCCGAAATCGACCCTTCTGCGCGTATCCTGCCCGTAGGCGGTCCGTGCGGGTCTTGATGCTCCTCTGACTCCCAGGGAACTAGTGCCTGAGTCGGTTTCGGCGATGAAGAGGTGGATGTCTCCGATAGGAATGATCGAACACCGCGTAGGGTTCGTCTTCGCCGGGATCCAGAACTCGTCGGGGGGGCGATCGGAACGTTGGCGGAGAAGAGAACACGACCGATGGCTATGGTTTCGCCGATTCCCGCGAAGATCTTGGTCCTCGCCTGCTGAAGAGCCTGAAGCGCCTCTAGCCCCACGGTGGGTGCCAACTGTCGTGGTATTGCCGACGAGTACGCCATGGAGGTGTCCTCACAGTGCGTGTTTATAGACGTGGGGTAAGGCGGACGGTTGACGGGTACGAGGTAACACGGCTTACCCAGGTTCAGATCCCAGAACGGTGGCGGAATCCTACTCCTGCTATAAATCACTATAATGGCAATACGCCGAGTTACAGAGATAGGTTCGCTGTGCGAGGTTGTATGAGATTGTTGCCCTAAAGGCTCCCATAGGCCCAACTTATATAGTCGCCAGGTCCTAGGGTTACAGGGAAAATTCCTAGCCGGACAGGTTACAGAGTCCTACACCGTCTATCACTAGTCTTGTGTATCTTGTACTCCAAGGCTCCGGGTACGCTGGTGACTTCACCATAGCTTTCCTTTATCCGGCATGGGCCTCCCTTCTGGATCCACCTAACTGGGCCACCCAGCAGGCCACAGGCCATGCTACCGACTATGGGCCACCCGGGTTAGTCGGATAAGAGACATGCTATGACGATACCCATATAGCATATCCCCAATAAGGCCCACGGCAAATATACGCCGGCCCATGAAGATTTTCGGGTGGCCAAGGCCCATGACGCCTTCGGATCCTTGGAGAGCAAGACTAGAGTAGATAGGAAATTCAAAGGAGTAAACCCTAGAACCTGTAACCGACTAGATCTGTGCCTGGGACCTGCCTAAGTCTATATAAAGGCCAGGAGGGCATGACCTAGATCTCTCTCTCTCTCATACTTCTGCATACACACCTCCACGCTAGATTGCATATGTGCATCCCTGTAATCAACGGTTCCGCCATAATCAAGAGCAGACAAGCAGGAGTAGGGTTTCCCTCCGGGGGCCTGAACCTGGGTAAACCTCATGTTCCCGTGTTGCTTGTTTTCTAACCGTTCCGCGATCTATAGCATCCCCATCTTCTCCAAAACCCAAGTCCATAACAATGGACATTGACGAGATCAAACCTCGTCAGCGTGCTCAAAGAATTATCTTGGATCATGTGGCAGTCCCCGAGTTATGAACTGGGTTGCCGAAATATAATTCATCGGTTAATGCAAGGAATGCTTTGGGGTAGTCTCCGAGTTATCGTTCAAGATGCCGAAGTTTAATACGCATTTTTTTGGAACAGGAAACAATTATGAAGCAGTCCCCGAGTCAATGCTCAAGGTATCGAGGTTTTAATGTGTAATCCGAAACAGTGGATAACACGGTGCAATCTCCGAGTCATCGCTCGAGGTGCTGAAACTTTATACATAATTCAGGAATAAGAAATAATACGGTACAGTCCCCGATTCACCGTTCGAGGTGTCGAGGTTTAACATATAATCCAAAATAAGAAACAACATGGTGCAGTCCCCGAGTAACTGCTCGAGGTGCTGAGGTTTACTACATAGTCTTTAAAAAATAAGAACAACATTGTGCAGTCCTCGAGTCGCTGCTCGAGGTGCCGAGGTTCAATACATGCTTGATACTCCAACTTGATGCGTGATATTACGACGTACCACATATGGCTTCTAAGTGTAGAATGGGCGGAGTAAAGCTATGTTCCACGGTCTTTTTGATTCGTCGCCGGCTTTGTTTGCCTTGTTACTTTCTGGTGACTGAGCATCGATTAGGTAATATGCATCATTGTGCAATGCTTTACTCACGATGAATGGTCCTTCCCATGGGGGTGATAGTTTGTGCATGCCGGCTGTGCGCTGCACTAGCCGAAGAACCAAATCTCCTTCTTTAAAGACTCTTGGATTGACTTTCTTGATGTGATATCGTTGTAGGTCTTGCTGATAAATAGCTGATCTTGACAGTGCCAATTCCCTGGCCTCCTCTAGTAAATCGACATCGTCTTGCCGAGCTACCTCATTTACCTCAGCAGTTGTGTACTGGGTCACTCATGGCGAATCATGCATTATGTCGGCTGGAAGCATAGCTTCTGCCCCGTATACCAGAAAAAATGGGGTATACCCTATTGACATGTTTGGTGTAGTTCTGAGACTCCACAGTACTGCTGGTAGTTCCTCGATCCAACATCCTGCCGACCTTTGCTGGGGTTCAACGAGCCGGGGTTTTATTCTGGACAATACCAGTCCATTTGATCTTTGTACTTGCCCGTTTGATGCCGGATGAGCCACCGAGGCAACATATAGTCTTATGTGCTTCTCTTGGCAGAACCTAGCAAAGGCTCCTTCAGCAAAATTTGTGACATTGTCTGTAATAACACTGTGTGGATAACCATATCTCAAGATAATATCTTTGAGGAATTTTACTGATGTTTGTCCATCACATTTTCTTATAGGTTTTACCTCGATCCACTTTGTGAATTTATCCACCATAGAATGTGAGTCATTCCGCCTCGGGCTGGCTTGAACGGGCCTACCATATCCAAGCACCATACATAGAATGGCCAAGTGATTGGTATTGTCTTTAATTCGGATGATGGCATATGTATCTTGCTAGCATATCTCTGGCAATCGTTACATTTTTCTACTAGCTCTTTTGCCTCCTTTAACGCCGTCGGCCAATAAAATCCATGCTTGAATGCTTTGGCTACTAACGCTCTGGACGACGCGTGATGCCCGCATTCTGCCGAGTCAACACATCTTTGTAGCACGCTTGTGACGCTTCTCTTATACAGCTCATTGTTTATGATTGTGTAAGCTTTTGCTCTTCTTATTGTCTGTCTAGACAGTACCTCATTAATCGGCAAGATTGCATCCTTGAGGAAGGAGAATATGGGTTGCGCCCATGTCAGCGTGATTTTCTCTGGGACAATTTCACTGTCGATTTCCATGTTTTCTGCTGACATAACAGCTTTGAATCCTTTTGTATTTATTCGTGCGATGGCCAGGTTCACTTTCAGAGAGCCTGGGTTGCACTCTTTGTCAATTTCCATTGGCACACTTCCTTCTTTTAATTCTGCCGAGATATGAATGGATTCGGACTCTGGTGACGGTATAATCGATGGTTTTCTCATGTGCTCTAGGGCGATACCTGGGGGAATTGACTGCCTAGTTGATCCGAGTTTTGACAATGTGTCCGCAGCGTCATTTTTTGCCCGAGGTATATGATGAAACTCGCATCCATCAAAGTATCCACTGATTTTTTGCACATGGAACCTATATAGGGCCATATTTGCATCTAGTGCGTCCCAATTGCCTAATAGTTGTTGTACTACCAAATCTGAATCCCCGTAGAATAGTATCCGACGTATACCAATTTCCTTTGCCACCTTTAATCCATGGACGAGTGCTTCATATTCGGCTACATTGTTTGATGCGGCGAAATGATTTTGCAGCACATATTTCAGCTGATCTTTTTTCGGTGAGGTCAACACTATCCCTGCTCCCAAGCCATTTCTTAGGTTGGATCCGTCGAAATGCATTATCCAATAATTCGGATCTGGTAACGGTGGTTCATATTGTACCTCGGCCCAATCCACAAAGAAGTCGGCCACTGCCTGAGATTTGATTGCATCTCGCCTATTGAATTGCGGAGCATAAGGTGATAATTCGATTGCCCATTTTGCTATTCGGCCACTTGCATCTTTGTTGCTCAATATCTCGGCTATGGGTGCTTCACAAATCACTTTGATCGAATGTTCTTCGAAGTAATGTTTAAGTTTTTTCGCTGACATGTATACTCCATAGGCCATTTTCTGGTAGTGTGGATAGTTCTGTTTTGAGGCAGATAGTACCTCGCTTAGGTAATATACCGGCATTTGTATTGATTTATCATCTTCATTCCGTTCCACGACAACCACCGCACTTACCACTCTTTTTGTGGCAGCTACATAAAGTAACATAGGCTCTTTTGACAGTGGAGAGGCCAGGATTGGTGCTATGACCAACATCTTTTTTAGTTCATGAAACGCATTATCTTCTTGCGGTGTCCAAATGAACTTGTCAGACTTTTTCATCAGTTGATACAGAGGTAATGCCTTTTCTCCCAGCCGACATACAAATCGACTAAGCGAGGCTAGGCAGCCCATGAATTTATGTACATCATTTAGACACCTCGGCAATTCCATTCTTTCAAACGCTCGTATTTTAGTTGGATTTGCCTCTATACCTCGGCTGGATACAAGAAAATCGAGTAATTTCCCAGCTGGTACACCGAAGGTGCATTTTTTTGGGTTAAGCTTCATTCGGAACCTCCTCGGGTTTGCGAATGTCTGCCGAATATCATCCAGGAGTGTTTTGCTCTCTTTGGTTTTTATAACCACATCGTCTACATATACTTGTACATTTTTTCCTATCTGGTCATGTAGACACTTTTGCATGCATCTCTGGTACGTTGCTCCTGCGTTACGCAGGCCGAATGGCATGGTGCGATAGCAATAAGCCCCGTACGGGGTAATAAACACAGTCTTTATTTGATCGGCCAGATTTAATGGTATCTGGTGGAAACCAGAATACGCGTCTACAAATGACAACAACTCACAACCAGCGGTCGAATCAATGACTTGGTCTATCCTAGGTAAAGGAAAAGGATCTTTGGGACACGCCTTGTTTAGATTCGTGTAATCAATACACATTCGCCATACGACGGATACATTCGGGTCATCCTTTTTCTTTTCTACTAGTACCGGATTTGATTACCAATCCGGATGAAGCACTTCCATGATGAACCCGGCCGCAAGGAGCCGAGCTATCTCATCCCCTATTATTTTTCTCCTGTCTTTGGCGAAGCGGCGGAGAGGTTGCTTCACCGGCCTTGCTCCTAGCCTTACATGCAAAGAGTGCTCAGCCAACTCCCTCGGCACACCTTGCAGGACTTGAGTTAACCAGGCAAAGATATCCCATTCTCACGGAGGAAGTTGGTGATCTCTCCTTCCTATTTGGCATCTAGGCCGGCACCAATCGAGATGGTGCGATCTGGGAACTGCTCATCTATCTGGACCTTTTTTTGTCTCTTTAGTCGCCTGGAAAGAAACACTTCCATGTGGGTTGGCTAAGGCTGGCATATTCAGCTGTGCCGACTGAGCGAGAGCCGCTACCTCCTGAATCCTTCTTTTTTCTCTTGCAATCACCAATGACTCGGCCAGGTTTGATCCGGCCGAAGCATATTACATCGACTTCCTGTAATCTCCTGCTACTGTTATTACCCCTTGTGGTCCGGGTAACTTCATTTTAAAGTAAGTGATGTGGCAGCTGCTCATGAATTTGGCCAATTCCGGCCGTCCGAGTAAAGCATGATAGCAACTTTCTAGGTCCACCACTTCAAACTCCAAATTTTCCGCTCTGCAATTCTCCCTTGTGCCGAATAATACATCTACTCGGACCTTCCCAATGGGTTCGCATGAAAGTCCCGGTACTATTCCATGGAATGTGGTTCTTGTGGATTGCAGCATATTCTGCGCTATTCCGAGTTTATGCATCGTATCTTTGTACATGATATTGATACTGCTCCCATTGTCAATGAGTACCTTTGAGAATTTGACATTAATGCTGGGCCCGACAAATGTCGGATCTAGTACGAGTGCGTATGACCCTGGATTCGGCATTATTTTCGGATGATCCTTTATGCTCCAGGTTATTTCCTGATCTGACCAAGGCACATATCTTGGTACCGCCGGCATAACTGCATTCACTTCCATATGTCGGCGTTGTACACTTTTCATGTCTTGTTGTTCTATTGTGAACACACAATATGACTGATGATGCTCCCTGTAATCATTACGTCCATTATTTCCGGGGTTCGTCCTTCCATCCTGACCTTGATTTATCACTTGATGCATTGCATCTCTCTGGTCCGAGTTAACATACCTCGGAGGAGGTGGGGGTAACATTAACTACTGTGTATTTTCCCCAGTTAACTGCGGCTGTTGCTGCTGATGCGCTTGATGAGAAGATGCTTGCATGCTCGCCGGGTTCCCCATTGCATTTTTCATCCAGGCGCATTGCCGAGTTGTATGATTAGCCGGCTTGGCTAGATTTGGAGTATGAAACTTACACGGTTGATCCAACATGGATTCAAACGTGTACTTTGGCCTTTCTTGCCACTTCTTCTTCTGTTCTGGTGTCCACTGTCTCTTCCCTTCATTCCTTGGTGTCCACTGTTGAGGACCTTTTTTCTGCCGCTGACTGTTTCCGTGACTCGGCTGATCTTGCACTACCGCTGCCACCTGATTGGAGGAATATCTGTAATCCGGTCTCTCCCCTCTTCTTCTACCTCAGAACTCATTGCGCCTCAATGATCCGGCTGCATCTCTTGCATATTGATCTTGATGTTCCCGATGATCTGCCGACGTTAGTTCTAGTTGTGTCGTATCGCCCAATGCATACGAATCCGCTATCCTGATGGTTTTTGCCAAGGTGGTCGGCATATCTCTTTGTAGTCTCTGCCACAATACACTAGCATATCGGCATCCTTGAGCAAACCAATCTATCGCTTGAGATTCTATAACTCCTTCACATGAGTTTCTAAGGTTACACCACCGAGTCAAGAATTCTCTATCTGTCTCATTCGGCCTCTGCTTGCACATAGCAAGCTGTTGTGGCCTGTTTGGTCTCTTGTAAGTACTGGTGAAGTTGATGACAAACATCTCTTCAAAATCTAGCCAACAGTTGATACTGCCTGCTGGCAAATTGTTCATCCATACTCTGGCTGGTCCTTCCAGCATTTGCGGCACATATCTTACCGCCCATCGCAAGTTTCCACTAGCTATTTTTACTGCAGTGGCATAGTCAATCAACCAATCATGTGGTTTGGTGCTCCCATTGTATGTTTTCGTGCCCCTCGCCAGCTGAAAGTTCAGCACTGGTGGATCGCCCATGATCCGAGGTCCAAAACATGCCGGACCGGGCGGACCCTGCTCTTCTAACAACTCGGACCGGTACAACCTGTCCAGTTTTAATGTTGCATCACTTGATGGCAAGTTTCTGTACATGATTCTCACCTGCATTCCATAATGGTTATTTCCACCATGCCCTGCATACTCCATATCTGAGTAACCATCATTGTACCTCTCGTTTTCCTGATTATGGTGAGTTGGTCTCACTTCTCGCTCTTGCCGAGGTTCATGCCTCGGCTGAGGGTCGGGCGGTGGGTCTCTCCTTCCTTCCGCCGGGTTATTGTTCTCATGATTCCCTCTTCCGAGGTCTCCCTTACCTCGGCTTCCGTTGCCTTTGTTGGCACGGCCGGGGTTTCTTTCGCCACTGTTACCTCGGCTTCCATTGCCTCTGTTCTCATTGACCTTTCCGGCTACTGCCGAATCATATGGAACAATTTGCTTATTTCTTTTTCCTGAAGTTACTGCTCTATCTTTTCGCGCGTTGTTTCCGGGTGAGGATGATGCTGCCACTAATAGTGCGGGCGCTGCTCCAGCCGAATGAACCATACGCGAGGCTCCCGGTCTTGCCGGGTCTGCCCTAAGCATTTCTTCATTCTGCTGGTTCGCAATGCGTACCAGCTCATTCACTCTTTCTTGATGTTTCTGCCGGGCTTCTCCGGTCAACCCTTCCAACTCCAGTGCAGCGGCATTTGCCGCCCTTAGGTTCTTTGCCGGGGTGCTATACCTCGGCAAGCCTAGATCGACTGAATCTGCCTTATGAGTCTCATGCTCTTTGTTGATATCATTCATGAGGTTTCTCCCTCTCAATCTTAATTCATCGACCCGCTCGGGGGCAACATCTAGTTTATTTGCCTTAGCATATTCTCGCAGGGTCCTGTTCAAGGATTCCCGCAAGGCGGACACCTTTTTTGCCTCTACTAGCACTTTCTGCCTAGTTTCTTCCAACTCTGCCTGAGCATTAGCCGGATCAAGTATCGGTGCTACGGGCATGGTTAGGTTATCTATAGTTGCCTGGAGAATATTCTCTGGTCTTTCTAGAGGTGGCCATCTTACCCTTGCTGCCTTTGGGGTTGTCTCCTACACCTCGGCTGATTTGGCTGCTGACGGATCTACCTCGGTGGGCTGTGGAGATGCCTTCTTTGTGGCCACCTATCCTCCCGTCGTCGGTTCCTTGCTTGATCCGGCGCCTGCTGCTGCCGCCTGTGCCCCGGCTGCGACCATCACCTCGACGCTACCGACGGGGCGTGCTCCACACGGACCGTTTGCGGCGCTGAGGGGAGGATCTCCTGCATCAATAACTTGGTGAGGATAAACGCAGGAGGTGTCAACGCCGACGTAGATCTGGTGCGTGCCCAAGTTGATGAAGACGCCGTTGCGCGGATGAGCTTTCCTCCTGAAGCTTCCTGCGTTATCGCTGACATAGTCCCAGAGATCAACTCTCTGGACCAAACCAGAGACGACACGCTCGCCGGTGTGCATGAAGTTTCCCGTCCGGATCTTGACTCCAGATAGCACCGCTGCTGGCCCCACGGTGGGCGCCAACTGTCGTGGTGGTGGCACGGCAGATGCCATGAGTAGGCTAAAGTATGGGGCCAATGGATGCTAGAGGGATCCGGGGAGGGAAGATGTAGTTATTTCTACACTCAAACGGCTAACATGCAGATCTTTATTTCTCTTCTTTGGGACTACAAGTGCTCCTCGAGCTATTTGCAGGAAGAAGAGAGCTACTACACGAGCCTTACCGCGTAGAATGAATCGATCCCCACTTAGGAACCCGCTTCTCCCCTTATAAAGGGGTGCCTTGGTTCCTTCTAGGGCTGACATGGCAAGCATATTCGAGGAATATGCTTGTCCCAATATGGCAACTCGGCGGCTCTTTTTCCGTGTCCCCCTTCTAACGACGGAAATGTTCCAGAGAACCCCACCTGCGCGCCTCGGGCTTCATGACTGTCACCTCCGTGACCTCCTTCTGCCCTTCTGCTGCTCTGCTCCTTGTCCTTTGTGCTTGGCTCTATTCACATTCTTCCTAGCCTGTGACTTGGGTTTGACTATAGGCACCTCCTTCTCCTGCAAGCTTCATGTTATTCGGCCTTGTCTCGCATAACTCGGCTCGGCCTTCACCTGCATTCAAGTTATTCAGACTTACTCGACCGACTTAACTCATATGTCGGCCGGATAAGGTATTCCTCCTTCCGTAGGTGTCATCGCCACGCTTATCTCGGCCGACTTTTACATGACTCTGCCGATATAAACCGTAACTCGGCATATGACAAGGGAGACTCCTCTTATCTTCCCCTGTCTTCACCCTATCCGGGGTCACCTCCCCAACACTCCGTTACTATCCAAGTGGTGGACACATGGATTATTGGCAATGTCGGCCCAGGTATAGGTTCTTCTGGGTTGCTGGTCTCCTCTGCCCTGGATTCGGGAAGTTCCTAGGCCTCTACCTCGGCCGCCTCCGCGCCCTCCTCGTCCTCCAGATCCGAACGTGTCATTGACAGTTGCGTTGTCCGGAGCCAGCTTTTCGTCTAAGGTGTTCTTATGCTTCTGAGTTTGTTTTGGATATTTGGCCGTATTGGGATTGGCCAGAATATTTAGCAGCCCTTCTGTATCATCGTCGGCATCAGCGTATTTTCTTGACGTTTCTATCATTTCTCCCAAATCTGTGACGTGGTCACGCTTCAGCCTGTGACGTAAAAGTCCGACTGGAAGTCCTGCAATAAAAGCTTCTATTGCAGTTTGCTCGTTTACTCCTTCGCAGGAGTTCTTTGTGTCGATCCAGCATCCGAGGTAAAACCGAAAGGTTCTCCGGTTCTTTGGGTGGAACGCTGCAAGTCTCCGACTATGCAGGGCCTCCTGTATGTTCCCTCTAAGTTTGAAAAGAACGCACTTTGCATACACTACAAGAAATATGCTCACTTGTGACCTTTTTTTAACGACCATGGATTTTTTAGTCATAGATCTATGACCATTCTGAACAAATTGGTCGTAGGGAATTCGAGAGGGTCCAAACCTTGAAAAATAATGACCAACTTAGTCCAAAAGGTCACAGTTTGCTTACATGAAATGGTCATAAATTAACGGCATGGTGTAGAGACTTTTATTTGGCAGACTACGACCAATTTAGATGGTTATAATATCTTGACCTGGGTTGAATTAAAATGACTAGGCAACCAGCTCAGCATGTGGGCCCCAGAAATTGACATGCGGGATGAATCTGATAGGTGGGTCCCGCTCTTATACAGTGTTTTAAGCACATACCAGTGGTATAAATCCTATGGGCTGGAGCGCTGGAGCCAGTGGCCCATATCTGGCTGGCAGTCTGGATCATATGGGCTGGAACCGGTGGCCCATATCGCGCGGGGCAGGAATTTGCATCCTATGGGCTGGAACCGGTGGCCCATATCGGGCGGGGTGGGAATCAAATAACCAAAAAAGGTTGTTCCGCGGGGACTCGAACCCACGACCTCGCGATGGTATGTATGAGCCTAACCGCTGGGACAATGAAGTGTTGTTGTCTGTGTAGGAGAACTAAGTTTATATATACATTCATTTTTTATCTAACTTATGAAAGGGCCACTCGATTCTCCACGGTACCAAGGGTCTGTTTTCCTCCAAGAGCGGTGGCGGTGACCAGTAGGGCTGGGCGGCGGCGACGACCAGCTAGGGTTCGAACCCCCGCCCGCCACAGTCGATCTATGGTTCTAGCTAGGTTCAATTTCATCCTGTGCCGCCATCTCCAGCTAGGGTTCGAGTTCATCCCCTGCCGCCATCACCAGCTAGCTAGGACGCGCATCTGACGAGCATGGGTCCATCCCCTACCGCCAGCTCCGGCAGTTCTTCTAGGGGCATAGCTTCGTCGCGTCGACGCCACCGGCCCATCCCCTACCGCCATCTCCCTTTCGAATATGCTTCCGCCAAGTACTGCGACTGTGGAGATATGATGCCATAGTGGATATCTTAGAGCGGTGACAACCCCGGCCGGAGATACCACAATTGCAGGATGCGCTCGGTTAGTTTGCAGCTCTATCTCTGAATTTGGTTCATCTCTGAATTTGGTTTGTCAGATTGTGGGTTGTGTTGGGTGTGACAAATTCAGTTGGGCGGACAGTGAGATGCCCAAATTTCAGAAAGATTTAATCAGGTACCTAAGAGATGCTGTGTGGGAGAAAACTGAAGCAATTGAAAGGCTTGAAAGCAATGGAGAGACAATGGGGATGGTGCATGATGAATAGAAGATGCAGGGAGATGGTGCAAGTGAGAAAGAGAAGTTGAAGATGCAAGGAGATGGAGGATGCAATTTATTTATTATTTGGATCATTTCTGTAGTTTTTGCTATGTACTGTGGAATGTGTATGTCCATCAAGTGAAAACTTCCCGTAGCTTTTGTGGAATGTGTATGTCCACAAATTTAAGATCATTTGATATGTCCACAAGTAAAAATTGTCTATGTCTAGCAAGATCATTCATACCATTTCTTATCTAATGTGTATGTAGCACTGTGATCTAAAATTTGGCAGCATTTTGCTTGCATTTTTAGGGTTGAAATCTAGCAGCATTGTCTGCTTAAAATACTAAATTTGGCAGCATTTCGACTGTATTTTGTGGACATTTTAGCTGCAATTTCATGGTGGCAAACATAAACTTGAGTACATAAACTTGAGTACATAAACTTGTGTACATAAAACTTCAGTACATAAATTTCGCAGTACATAAATTGCACAGTACTTAAATTCAGTACATAAAACTTGACAGAAACTGCTTCTGCCTATTATCAGTAGTTCACACACATAGGACATAAACTACTCGTCATCGTCGAATCAATGCCTCTGCCTATTATCTTCATCATCGCTACAATACAGATACATTGTATGATCTATCATGTTTCGTTCATCCTCGCCATCAACTACCTCTTTCCTCTTTTTCTTTATTTTTTCTACATACACAGCATCGAGTACCACACTCCCCCTGGCCCTTCACAACCTGGTTTGCACATTGGCTTCTTTAGCATGCACCAGAACTTCCGGCGTGTCATCATCTTGGTATGTTAGCCCAGCACCACCACAAGGATCCTTTTCCACATCAGTTTCTGTAACACTCCACAAATGCCTATGATGGAATTTTTGCACAACTCGCCAACTTCCACCCAAGTCGGTATCTAGCACATAGAACACCTTTTTTGCTTGGGTTGTTAGAAGAAAAGGATCAGTCTTGTACCAAAACCTTGTAGTGTTAATGCTCTTGAAGTGTCCATCGTCTTGGAAATCTGAATTCTTCTTGCCACCAACATTGAACCAACAAGACAAGCGACCGATGGATGCCACCGCTACAATTGTGCTGCAACTTGATGTTGCTTCTGAGCTGACCGTAGAAGTCAATGATTGTACCCTCATGGTCTCCCTCGGCAAAAATTCCACTATTCTGTGTGTTTCTATTCTTCTGGCAGCCAACGGTGTGGTAGCGGACACCATCGGCAACACATGCTGAATATATCCTCACCCTCCAATCCGGTTCACAAGCCAAAGAAAAAAGATCAGCACTCACCTTCTTCTCCTTGTGCAAATTTCCAATCTAAAGAAATAAACCAAAACAGGGGTGAATAACACATACAAACAAAAATAAATCATGTGCCAATTGATACAAAGGCAAGATATCTCACATTTTTCTTAAACCATTTAGCAAATCCTTTTGCGAGCCATTTATCAACCTCGATTCGGCTATCTTGCTCCGTCAACTCTTTCTTGCATAGCCTGCAATGCAAACAACAATATATCACATGCAACAAAATGGGTTCCTTCTAAGCCAAGAAAAAAGATATCGAGGGCACATGCAAGAGATGACATACTCGATTTATGGTAGCACCTCAGGGCAACTTCTGAGCACATACCAAACCATCTTATCATAGTCAGCAGCTTCAGCCTCCAAGTATTGTGATGCTCCAAGAAAGTTCACGCCATGCTCGAAAACCGAGACATCACCGCAAATGATCACTTGTCATATTTCTGCCCGGCCGGTTAAATATGGTTTCGACATCATCGAAGTACCTCTAGAAGAATGTAAGGCACTCATCAACAATATATGCCTCGGCAGTTGACCCTTCGGGTCTGGCCGTGTTTCTCACAGAACGCTTACATGTAAGCAACCTTCTTTCTATTGGGTACATCCAGCCATACTGAACAGGGCCTCTAAGCATTGCTTCTTTTGGTAAATGTAAGGCCAAATGAACCATCACAGTGAAGAAAGCTGGAGGGAAAATCTTCTCTATCTTTCAAAGGATAACCGGGATTTATTTTTCGAGCCTTTCAAGAACATCCAATTTTAGTGTTTTGCAGCACAACTCTCGAAAGAAATTTCCAAGTTCAGCAACAGCTTCATATATATCCTTATGCATCAATCCTCAGAGTCCAGCCGGTAAAATCCTTTCGAGCAGAATGTGACAGTCATGTATTTTCAGACCTTGTGGTTTGCATCCATCAGGAGACACACATTTTGCTAAGTTATAAGCGTACCCATCAGGAAATCTCACTGATCTAATGAATTCACGGAATCTGATCTTTTCTTCTTTAGTCAATGTATACCATGCTTCTGACATTTCAAATGACTCTCCACCTTCAACAAGTTGTAGGTGCAAATCTTCTCTTATTCCCATGTCTTCCAAATCGATCCTAGAGTTGACCGTATCCTTTTTCTTCCCATCAATGTTTAGAAATGTGCCAAGCAGATTGTCGCATATATTCTTCTCGATGTGCATCACATCAAGATTATGCCTTAACTTCAAATCAGCCCAGTATGGGAGGTCCCACAAAATGGACCTCTGGCTCCAGCATTGCCCATCCTCACGTTTTCTTTTTTTCTCAAGATTTCCTGGTCTCACATGATCCACCTTGTCAAGTTGCTCCAGCAGCTCTTCTTTAGTGAATTCAGCCGGCTTGTCGCCAGTTTTAGCCTCGCTGTTAAAGTCTTTACTTCTTCGCCAATGATGGTTGCGATGAAGAAAGCGGCGGATCCCAATGAAGCATATCTTATTCCTTAATTTCTTCGAGCAAGGATCCTTGTCACACCTCACGCATGCTTGATAACCCGCCGTGATCCTCCTGGACAAAGTGTGCAATGCTGGGAAATTATGGATACACCAGATGATCGCAGCACGTAGATCGAATTTGTCGGGACTTAGGGCATCATAGGTGCGTACACTATCACTGAAAAAACGAAAATCCTGGAATTTAATTGGTCGGGAACTCCCCGTTTCGGTGAAACCGGGTTGGATCATGTCACAACTTGTGCCCAAACAGGGTTTGGAATTATCATATAACCCAACCAAGCACAAACCAAGAGAAAAATCCACCGGGGTACTCCTTTCATAAGAACATCGAGGGGGGGTAGACGATCCAGGCCCACAGATCAGGGGTTTTGTAGGAAGAAGCTCTTCGGGACATCAAAATACCTCCAAACATTGCAATGGACCCTAGCATGTGTATTAAAGTGTGGTGGAATGCTGAAATGTCCAAACCCTAGTTCCCAAGTGTGACCCGTTCGCAGACATGCGATGTCACCTAAAAAAGAAGGTGTTTTGGAAATTTAATTATTAGGGGGTCGAGAACTCCCCATATCGGTGAAACCAGGTTAGATATTGTCACAACTTATGCCCAAACATGGTTTGGAATTATCCTATAACCCAATCGAGCACAAACCAAGAGAAAAATCCACCGGGCTACCCCTTTCATAAGAACATCTAGGGGGTAGACGATTCTGAGCCCATAGATCAGGGTTCCATAGGAAGAAGCGCCTCGGAGCATCGGAATACCTCCAAACCCATGGAATGGAACCTAGCATGTGTATTAAAGTGTGGTGGAATGCTAAAATGTCCAAAACATGGCGCCCAAGTGTAACCCGCTTCATAGGCATGAACTATCACTAAAAAAATGAAGATCCTGGAATTTAATTGGCCAGTTTGGAATTATCATATAACCCAACCAAGCACAAACCAAGAGAAAAATATACCGGGCTACCCCTTCCATAAGAACATCTAGGGGGTAGACGATCCAGGCCCACGGATCAGGGTTTTGTAGGGTAGAAGCTCTTCGAGACATCGAATACCTCCAAACCTTGCAATGGACCCTAGAATGTGTATTAAAGTGTGGTGGAATGCTGAAATGTCCAAAACCTGGTTCCCAAGTGTGACCCGTTCGCAAACATGCGATGTCACCTAAAAACGAAGGTGTTCTAGAAATTCAATTATTAGGGGGTCGAGAACTCCCCATTTCGGTGAAACCAGGTTAGATCTTGTCACAAATTATGCCCAAACATGGTTTGGAATTATCCTATAACCCAACCAAGCACAACCCAAGAGAAAAATCCACCGGGATACCCCTTTCATCAGAACATCTAGGGGGGTAGACGATTCTGGGCCCACAGGTCAGGGTTTCATAGGAAGAAGCGCCTCGGAGCATCGGAATACCTCCAAACCCATGCAATGGACCCTAGCATGTGTATTAAAGTGTGGTGGAATGCTCAAATGTCCAAAACATGGTGCCCAATTGTAACCCGCTTTGTAGGCATACACTATCACTGAAAAAACGAAGATCCTGGAATTTAATTGGCCGGATACTCCCCGTTTCGGTGTAACCGTGTCGGTTGGATGATCATGTCACAACTTGTGCCCAAACATGGTTTGGAATTATCATATAATCCAAAAAAGCACAAACCAAGAGAAAAATCCACCAGGCTACCCCTTTCATAAGAACATCTAGGGGGTAGACAATCCAGGCCCACGGATCAGGGTTTTGTAGGGAAGAAGCTCTTCGAGACATCGTAATACCTCCAAACCTTGAAATGGACCCTAGCATGTGTATTAAAGTGTGGTGGAATTATGAAATGTCCAAAACCTGGTTCCCAAGTGTGACCCATTCGCAGACATGCGATGTCACCTAAAAACGAAGGTGTTTTGGAAATTTAATTATTAGGGAGTCGAGAACTCCCCATTTCGGTGAAACCAGGTTAGATCCTGTCACAACTTATGCCCAAACATGGTTTGGAATTATGCTATAACCCAACCAAGCACAAACCAAGAGAAAAATCCACCGGGCTACCCCTTTCATAAGAACATCTAGGGGGGTAGACTATTCTGGGCCCATAGATTAGGGTTTCATAGGAAGAAGCGCCTCAGAGCATCGGAATACATCCAAACCCATGCAATGGACCCCAACATGTGTATTAAAGTGTGATGGAATGCTTAAATGTCCAAAACATGGTGCCCAAGTGTAACCCTCTTCGTAGGCATGCATTATCACCGAAAAAACGATGATCGTGGAATTTAATTGGCCGGATACTCCCCGTTTCGGTGAAACCGGGTTGGATGATCATGTCACAACTTGTGCCCAAACATGGTTTGGAATTATCATATAACCCAACCAAGCACAAACCAAGAGAAAAATCCATCGGGCTACCCCTTTCATAAGAACATCTAGGGGGGTAGACGATCTAGGCCCACGAATCAGGGTTTTGTAGGGAAGAAGCTCTTCGAGACATCAGAATACCTCCAAACCTTGAAATGGACCCTAGCATGTGTATTAAAGTGTGGTGGAATGCTGAAATGTCCAAAACCTGGTTCCCAAGTGTGACCTGTTCGCAGACATGCGATGTCACCTAAAAACGAAGGTGTTCTGGAAATTTAATTATTAGGGGGTCGAGAACTCCCCATTTCGGTGAAACCAGGTTAGATCTTGTCACAACTTATGCCCAAACATGGTTTGGAAATATACTATAACCCAACCAAGCACAAACCAAGAGAAAAATCCACCGGGCTACCCCATTCATAAGAACATCTTGGGGGTAGACGATTCTGGGCCCACAGATCAGGGTTTCATAGGAAGAAGCGCCTCGGAGTATCGGAATACCTCCAAACCCATGCAATGGACCCTAGCATGTGTATTAAAGTGTGATGGAATTCTGAAATGTCAAAAACATGGTGCCCAAGTGTAACCCGCTTCGTAGGCATGCACTATCACCGAAAAAACGAAGATCGTGGAATTTAATTGGCGGGGAACTCCCCATTTCGGTGAAACCAGGTTGGATGATCATGTCACAACTTATGCCCAAACATGGTTTGGAATTATAATATAACCCAACCAAGCACAAACCAAGAGAAAAATCCACCAGGCTACCCCTTTCATAAGAACATCTAGGGGGTAGACGATCTAGGCCCACGGATCAGGGTTTTGTAGCGAAGAAGCTCTTCGAGACATCGGAATACCTCCAAACCTTGCAATGGACCCTAGGATGTGTATTAAAGTGTGATGGAATGCTGAAATGTCCAAACCCTGGTTACCAAGTGTGACCCGTTCGCAGACATGCGATGTCACCTAAAAACAAAGGTGTTCTGGAAATTTAATTAATAGGGGGTCGAGAACTCCCTACTTCGGTGAAACCAGGTTACATCTTGTCACAACTTATGCCCAAAGATGGTTTGGAATTATCCTATAACCCAACCAAGCACAAACTAAGAGAAAAATCCACCGGGCTACCCCTTTCATAAGAACATCTAGGGGGTAGACGATTCTGGGCCCATATAGATCAGGGTTTCATAGGAAGAAGCGCCTCGCAGCATGAGAATATCTCCAAATCCATGCAATGGACCCTAGCATGTGTATTAAAGTGTGGTGGAATGCTGAAATGTCCAAAACATGGTGCCCAAGTGTAACCCGCTTCATGTAGGGGTTCGTAGCATGGAAAACAAAATTTTTCTATCGCATACAAACAAACAAGCCAAGATCTATCTACTAGATTGTAGCAACGAGTCGATAGTGGAACTCACCCTCGAAGATTCCAAAGCGGTTAACGAGAGCAGATTCTCGTGGGTGATGTAGTCGTACTCTTTCCGATCTCAAGATCGCGTAGACGATCCTTCCGGCGCCACGTTCCAGCAGCGCTCCCGCAGTCGGTCACACGTTCGGTACTCGACGAAGACCTTCCTCTCCCTTGTTCCAGCAGGCAGCGGAGGTTGTAGCACTCTCCTCGCGATTCCGGCAGCACAACGGCGTGGTACCGGAGGTAGAGGGGAAATCCCGCAGGGCTTCGCCTTAAGCCGGTGCGAGTATGGTGGAGCTTATGAGAGAGGCTATTAGTGGTCTAGTAATTAGACACACCAATTAGAAGGCTCTAAACCAATTAGAAGGCTCTAAACCGAAATAGCTCTAAACCGGGGTTTAGGTCTAGGGTTTAGATTAGAGGATAGGAACTTGTGTGTGCTAGGAGGGAGCCCTGCCCCTCCTTATATAGGTGGGAGGGCTGGCCGGCCAAGGGGAGGAGAGTCCCTCCCCAAGTCGGCTTGGTGGGGCGCCGGCCAAGGGAGGAACCCTCCTCCAATTCGGCCTCCACCAATCCTCCTCTCTTCCCACTTCCCAAAATTGCCGTTTGACTTTCAAACTAGCCGTTTGACTTTTCAATTTAGGATTTAAATAAACCCTTTATTTTGGACAGCAAGAACACCTAGTACATGATGCAATCATTCCAACTTGCAATGACACATTCATGTACCCTTCCCCTTCCGGAGTGCCGGA
The DNA here is from genome assembly GCA_916181665.1 of Avena sativa. Lineage (NCBI taxonomy): Eukaryota > Viridiplantae > Streptophyta > Magnoliopsida > Poales > Poaceae > Avena > Avena sativa. The sequence goes on from OV702281.1 coordinate 183,486,134, forward strand.
CAATCCGGAACCTTCTAGAACATCCCCGATGAAAACACCGGAATCATTCCCGAACTCCGAAACGGGACTTTCCTTATATGAATCTTATTCTCCGGACCATTCCGGATCTCCTCGTGATATCCCGGATCCCATCCGAGACTCCGAACAACATTCGGTCTCTTTCTCATAATACCATAACTACTCAAACAACGTCGAATCCTTAAGTGTGTCTCCCTACGGTTCGTGAATTATGCGGACATGATCGAGACACTTCTCCGAACAATAACCAATAGAGGAATCTGGAAATTCATATGGCTCCCACATATTTCTACGATTACTTTGCGATCGAATGAACCACTTACATACGATACCAATTTCCCTTTGTCTCACGATATGTTACTTATCCGAGGTTATGATCGTCGGTATCTCTGCATACCTAGTTCAACCTCGTTACTGATAAGTACTCTTTTCTCGTTCCCGTGATATGTGATCCCTTGTGACCAAGTCACATGCTTGCAAGCTAATTGGATGACATTTCACCGAGAGGGCCCAGAGAATATCTATCCGTCATGTGGATGGACAAATCCCACTCTTGATCCATGTGTTTCAACCAATACTTTCCGAACACTCAATGCCACCTTTATAGCCACCCTGTTACGGTGTGGTGTTTGATGACATCAAAGCATCCATCCGGTAAAGGTGATATGCATGATCTCATGGTCGAAGGAATTAGGTTACTATGTATCAGAAAGCATATAGCAATTGAACTATTGAAATGACTTGATCTTTATGCTACGCTTATCTATAGGAGTATGTCCATCACATCATTCTCCTAATGATATGACCCTGTTGTTAATAACATCTCTATGTTCATGATCAGGAAACAATGATCATATATTAACCAACAAGCTAGTTTAACAAGAGGCTTTACTAGGGACTCTTTTATGTTTACAAATCACACAAGTATTAATGTTTCCTGTTAATACAATTATAGCATGGTATGTAAACATTTATCATAAGTGTGAAGATATGATAATAACCACTTTATTATTGCCTCTTGGGCATATCTCCAACAGTCTCCCACTTGCACTAGAGTCAATAATCTAGTTTCGAACCTTTGTGTATATAACACCTATGGCTTTCTGGTGTTGTATGTACACGATTGCTAGTGGTCAACTGATCTCCGGATCTGACACTTCCAGGTCCGTGTGTAATTTGCATGTCTTTGCGTCTCTACGCATCACTCATTCTCTAATGAGATGGCTTTGTATAAATTTGGTCTTTCGGTGTGACCTTTAGTTCTTTAGGGTTAAAACATGTTGACAATATTGTCGTACAATATATCTTCATAGTATTATCCCACTGTGAACTACACCTAGTTTGATAACAAACTACTTGACACAAATGCCCTCTTTTGCTGCTAATATAGCAGTCATATACTTAGCCTTTTGTTGTAGTATCTGTCACAATGTCTTAACTTTGGAAATCATCCAAATCCATTATGGAACTCACTTTCCATTATATTGTGCCACCCTTAGTTTAGATTGAGATAAACTTAATCTGTACTTTGTGACAAAGCTAGTATCAATGTAGTACTTTTACAATGAACTAACCATCTATTTGTCACTTCTACAAATATTATACTCTTAGTTCTTTCAAAAAGATCATAAGAATATCCTTACTATTGTCCAATGATCATCTTACGAATCATTCTGGTATATGCTCACAACATTTAGAGCATAGGACATATCTGGATTTGTACATATCACAGTATGATTGATATAAATACTTTTTGTGATTTCATACATCAAGTATCAATCTATACTTGATTATTCGTTTCACTTTACCAAATGTCAATACACTTGAATATATCATCAACATTGAACTCATTCAATCCTTTCTGTGCGACAAGAACCTCTCTTGTAGTTTCTATATTGAACTCATTCAATATCTTGTCTATGTACTTCTGGCACAACCATATTAGCGTCTATTGATGCCAAATATTTGGGTTTTGCCTAAGTCTTTCATCGGGATGAAATTCTTAATATGTGTTAATAAAATATACATTATTTCCAATCAACAATATGTCTTCCACATAATGTATTAGAAACATGTCTTAGCGCTCCCACTTAATTTCTTGCAAATGCAAGCATCTTCATTGTCTCTGATGAAATTAAACCCTTTTAACAGTTTCATCATAGTGAAGATTCCAACTCCGCTATGCTCACTCTAACCATTGAAGTTTGCATATGCTTTTAGCATCCTTTGAATTAACAAAACCCTATGGACCGTGTTATGCACATGTCCTAGGTAACGATTCTATTAGAAGAACTTGTTTTGTTTATTCAACTACCATATAACAAATTATATGTAGTGGTTGCTACATTAATCCGTCTAGACTAAATATCACTATGACAGATCAAATCTTGTCATAGTCAACCTTTGAACATTGTTGTGAACTCTTTCTCAACATGTCGACTATTTCATAGATGTAAAACATCCATGTCTATTTCTTTATAGATCCAGACACAACTGTAAGGTCTTACACCTTTCTCGAGGGTCCTTCAAGTTCAAAACTTGATTTCTCGTGTATGGAACTATCACGGATTTTATGGCTTCAAGCCATTTGACGGAGTCAGGGCCCATCATCGCTTCTTTGCATGTAGTCGGTTCATTATTCTTAAATAATGATTCAACCCTCAAATCTTGGTATTTGATTGTTTACCCGATCTACTTGTTTCAATAGGAACTTAGATCTCCGTGACCACAACATTTGAGGCACGTGAACCATGAGCATTGTTGCTGCCTCCGAAACACTTTTCGGCGCTGCGCAACTCTGCACATATAGCTAAAGTTCTTTTAACCTTATCAAAGTTCTATTGTCCTCCCACTTAACTTTTCACGAAAAATTCCTTCCAAAAGAAACTTGACGTTCTAAGCAACAAACACTTTTGTCTCCGGTGTTTATGGAGGAATACTTAATAGTCATACAAAGACAGGTTCATCCGACTTTGGTTGCAAAACATCTTTCTTATGCATAGCATACCAATGTTTAAGAAAGGACAACTTGGGTTTTATCCCAAACCATAACTTTATATGGTGTCATTTCAACGGATTACGATGGAGCTCTTTTCAGTGGAAAAACGGTAATCCCTAAAGCTTTTAATCTTTAAAATATAATGGCAGTTTTATAAATTATACCTTTGATCTTACCATGTCAAACAAGGTTTAATTACATATCTCGAACGCTCCATACTCTTATGGTGTTTCGGTAAAATGCAAATCCACGGAACGATTCCTTAAATCTTAGGTATTATGCTAAACTTGTAACTCAAATATCTTCCTTTATGATCTTATCATAAACTATTTATATTCTTGTTACAATGATCTTGCACTTCATCTTGAAAGTCTTTGAACTTTTCAAGTGTTTCATACTTTATCCTTATTAAGTAAATATTCATATATTCACTCAAATTTTCGGAGAAAGCATATGAAGTTGAAATCCATCGCTCTTGACTACACATAACGGACTTCGTACAACAATATGTACAAGTTCCAATAAGCTTAGTCATTCGTTCCCTTTTGGCCTATGAACGAAGTTTTAATTATCTCTAGGAAAGTTTCACAAGCGTTATTTGATCAAAATCAAATAGACTCCAAAATTCCATCCATATGGATTTTCTTCATGTTTTCTTTCCAATATAATTTAAACGGCGATGTCACTTCCTAAGTGATCTTTCAATCAATTTGTCTTTCGACATTTTTAGCACTAGTTTTATGGATGTGATTTCTCCAATGAGATTTGTGAATCATCCATCTTTTATAGATCACGGCAACTATTTGAACAACCCTTTTGTTCTCATAATACCTGATAAAACAAATCTTGAAGGCAAGCTTTGATGTTTAACGAGCAACACAATAACCCTTTATTTGTTCTCGATGAACATCATCACATATTCTTTTGCTAGTTACTTAGGCCATTGTAGTTCATGAATTGTGTTGTTTCGTATGACGATTCACACCAACAAATTCAGTATCAAATACTTGAGAACCACATTGTTTAATAAGCAAAGAATATAGCCATAACATGTATATCATCTATATACTTAAACTGAACAATTCTAGTCTTTTCTTTTCTGCCATATATTTATGAGATTCTCTTTCAATATTTCCTTTTCTATTTGAAAGAATCTATCAATATCAATAGTGGAGTCATACATATGACATATAGTCCAAAGCGTGTATAATTAAATACCAATGTCTTTGGACTTGCACTTTGAAGTAGATCACCATCATCAAATAATTGGTGTTCTTTCAAATTCCTTTCTTTAGTAATCTCTTGGTGTAGTAAACATTTTACCTACATCAAATATTCACCCTTATCATGGAATCGTCCATGATCAAGCTACTTTTAGCTTATAACGATGAATTATGAGTATAATGTTGCTATCCAAAACCTTTTGGAGGATTAGGACAACAAGTGTCTCCAACCTTTTTGCAAATTCTCATCAAATATGAGAACATGACTTTTGCCATATTATACTCTATCATGTTGCAACCAAAACTTCGTTTCAGATATCACAATATCTTCCACACATCATGGTTTCTGAAACAACTCTTTCAGATCCTAGATAACCTTGATATTAAGGGAATTCTTTGAATATCAAGAATCATGGATACAAACATGATACTTATATACTAACACTTGGAATTGTTACTCTTGATTTAATACTAATTATTAAACTTCATGGAGTAACCGGAACTTACTGAAAGTTTGCAATAGGACTTTTTAAACTTTAGATTAACACTTAAAAACAATACGATACCAGTTCGTAAAGTAACTAACCAGAATTCTATAGTTCTATTATCTCAATTATAACTAAGCGCAAGGTGGTAAACGGATGCCAATGACTACAACAACTATGCAAATTCACTTTGATTTAGTTTATGATAAATTGAGTTCTAATTAATAATTAAATTAATCTGGGTGAACTCCCACTCAAAACAATATCCCTCACATTGTTTTAGTGATCACACGAACCAAATCCACCACATCAAAACCGATCATCACGAGAGTTGATGTAGCTTCAATGGCGAACAATCAACATGTTCATCATATCTTCTATATGACTCATGCTTTACCTTTCGGTGATCCGTGTTCCTGAGGCCATGTCTGTACATGCTAGGCTCGTCAAGATCAAACCTTAGCTACCGCATAAGCAAATCTGGCTTGCTTACGTTGTATTCACCCGCGGAATCAAAGACACCCGATCATCACGTGGTGCTTCGAAGCAGCAAGCTTTGGCAACGGTGCATACTAAGGGTGAACACTTTAGAACTTGAAATTTATGTGTATGAGGGATCATCTTATAATGCTACCGTCGTCTACTAAGCAATACAAGATGCATAAAGGATTAACATCACATGCAATTCATAATATGTGATATGATATGGCCTTTCTTCTTTGTGCTTTCGATCTCCATCTTCAAGCACGAACATGATCTCCATCATCACCGGCATAGCATCAAGGTCAATGATGCTTCTTCATGGTTGTCGTCCACCAGCTTCAACTATTACAACTATTTTGAATAGACACGCAGGTCTTAACAGAAATTAAAGACAACCATATGGCTCCTGCCGGTTGCCAACTTACAATAAGGAACATTGCATACATCAAATATAATCACAATCATGGCCATATCACATCACTGCACACCCCTGCAAAACAAAGTTAGACGCCTCTACTTTCTTTGCATATTTTACGTGGCTTGGGGCTTTCAATAAGTGTCGTTCTAACTTACGAACAAGAACCACAACATTGATACTAGCATTGTTGATTACCCGTTGTAAATTGGATCTTAACTATGCTAGGAGAAACAGGCACCCGCAAAGCCACTTATGCAATACAAGTTGCATGTCAAGCGTGGAGCAAGTCTCATGAACGATGTCATGTAAGGTTAGCCCGGGCCGCTTCATCCCAACATACCGCAAGATGCAAAGTACACAAAAGGCAATCTACAATAAAAGCATCAACGCCCACAATGACCATTGTGTTCTACTCGTGCAACAGATCTACATATAGACACGGCTCTGATACCACTGTAGGGGTTCGTAGCATGGAAAACAAAATTTTTCTATCGCATACAAACAAACAAGCCAAGATCTATCTACTAGATTGTAGCAACGAGTCGATAGTGGAACTCACCCTCGAAGATTCCAAAGCGGTTAACGAGAGCAGATTCTCGTGGGTGATGTAGTCGTACTCTTTCCGATCTCAAGATCGCGTAGACGATCCTTCCGGCGCCACGTTCCAGCAGCGCTCCCGCAGTCGGTCACACGTTCGGTACTCGACGAAGACCTTCCTCTCCCTTGTTCCAGCAGGCAGCGGAGGTTGTAGCACTCTCCTCGCGATTCCGGCAGCACAACGGCGTGGTACCGGAGGTAGAGGGGAAATCCCGCAGGGCTTCGCCTTAAGCCGGTGCGAGTATGGTGGAGCTTATGAGAGAGGCTATTAGTGGTCTAGTAATTAGACACACCAATTAGAAGGCTCTAAACCAATTAGAAGGCTCTAAACCGAAATAGCTCTAAACCGGGGTTTAGGTCTAGGGTTTAGATTAGAGGATAGGAACTTGTGTGTGCTAGGAGGGAGCCCTGCCCCTCCTTATATAGGTGGGAGGGCTGGCCGGCCAAGGGGAGGAGAGTCCCTCCCCAAGTCGGCTTGGTGGGGCGCCGGCCAAGGGAGGAACCCTCCTCCAATTCGGCCTCCACCAATCCTCCTCTCTTCCCACTTCCCAAAATTGCCGTTTGACTTTCAAACTAGCCGTTTGACTTTTCAATTTAGGATTTAAATAAACCCTTTATTTTGGACAGCAAGAACACCTAGTACATGATGCAATCATTCCAACTTGCAATGACACATTCATGTACCCTTCCCCTTCCGGAGTGCCGGACAATCCGGAACCTTCTAGAACATCCCCGATGAAAACACCGGAATCATTCCCGAACTCCGAAACGGGACTTTCCTTATATGAATCTTATTCTCCGGACCATTCCGGATCTCCTCGTGATATCCCGGATCCCATCCGAGACTCCGAACAACATTCGGTCTCTTTCTCATAATACCATAACTACTCAAACAACGTCGAATCCTTAAGTGTGTCTCCCTACGGTTCGTGAATTATGCGGACATGATCGAGACACTTCTCCGAACAATAACCAATAGAGGAATCTGGAAATTCATATGGCTCCCACATATTTCTACGATTACTTTGCGATCGAATGAACCACTTACATACGATACCAATTTCCCTTTGTCTCACGATATGTTACTTATCCGAGGTTATGATCGTCGGTATCTCTGCATACCTAGTTCAACCTCGTTACTGATAAGTACTCTTTTCTCGTTCCCGTGATATGTGATCCCTTGTGACCAAGTCACATGCTTGCAAGCTAATTGGATGACATTTCACCGAGAGGGCCCAGAGAATATCTATCCGTCATGTGGATGGACAAATCCCACTCTTGATCCATGTGTTTCAACCAATACTTTCCGAACACTCAATGCCACCTTTATAGCCACCCTGTTACGGTGTGGTGTTTGATGACATCAAAGCATCCATCCGGTAAAGGTGATATGCATGATCTCATGGTCGAAGGAATTAGGTTACTATGTATCAGAAAGCATATAGCAATTGAACTATTGAAATGACTTGATCTTTATGCTACGCTTATCTATAGGAGTATGTCCATCACATCATTCTCCTAATGATATGACCCTGTTGTTAATAACATCTCTATGTTCATGATCAGGAAACAATGATCATATATTAACCAACAAGCTAGTTTAACAAGAGGCTTTACTAGGGACTCTTTTATGTTTACAAATCACACAAGTATTAATGTTTCCTGTTAATACAATTATAGCATGGTATGTAAACATTTATCATAAGTGTGAAGATATGATAATAACCACTTTATTATTGCCTCTTGGGCATATCTCCAACACTTCATAGGCATGCACTATCACAAAAAAACGAAGATCCTGGAATTTAATTGGCCGGGAACTCCCTGTTTCGGTGAAACCGGGTTGGATCATGTCACAACTTATGCCCAAACATGTTTTCGAATTATCATATAACCCAACCAAGCACAAATCAAGAGAAAAATCCACCGGGCTACCCCTTTCAGAAGAACATCTAGGAGGGTAGACTATCCAGGCCCACGGATCAAGGGTTTTGTAGGAAGAAGCTGTTCGTGACATCGGAATAACTCCAAACCTTGCAATGGACCCTAGCATGTGTATTAAAGTGTGGTGGAATGCTGAAATGTCTAGCACCTTGTTCCCAAGCGTGACCTGTTCGCAGACATGCGATGTCACCTAAAAATGAAGGTGTTTTGGAAATTTAGTTATTAGGGGGTCGAGAACTCCCCATTTCGGTGAAACCAGGTTAGATCTTGTCACAACTTATGCCTAAACATGGTTTGGAATTATCCTATAACCCAATCAAGTACAAACCAAGAAAAAATCCACCGGGATACCTCTTTCATAAGAACATCTAGGGGGTAGACGATTCTGGGCCCACTGATCAGGGTTTCATAGAAGAAGCGCCTCGGAGCATCGGAATACCTCCAAACCCATGCAATGTACCCTAGAATGTGTATTAAAGTGTGGTGGAATGCTGAAATGTCCAAAACATGGTGCCCAAGTGTAACCCTCTTCGTAGGCATGCACTATCACGGAAAAAACGAAGATCCTGGAATTTAATTGGCCGGGAACTCCCCTTTTCGGTGAAACCGGGTTGCATCATGTCACAAATTATGCCCAAACATATATTGTATTTATCATATAACCCAACCAAGCACAAACCAAGAGAAAAATCCACCGGACTACCCCTTTCATAAGAACATCTAGGGGGTAGACGATCCAGGCCCATGGATCAGGGTTTTGTAGGAAGAAGCTCTTCGGGACATCGGAATACGTCCAAACCTTGCAATGGACCCTAGCATGTGTATTAAAGTGTGGTGGAATGCTGAAATGTCCAAAACCTGGTTCCCAAGTGTGACCCGTTCGCAGACATGCGATGTTACCTAAAAACGAAGGTGTTCTGGAAATTTAATTATTAGGGGGTCAAGAACTCCCCATTTTGGTGAAACTAGGTTAGATATTGTCACAACTTATGCCCAAACATGGTGTCGAATTTTCCTATATCCCAACCAAGCACAAACCAAGAGAAAAATCCACCGGGCTACCCCTTTCATAAGAACATCTAGGGGGTAGACGATTCTGGGCCCACAGATCAAGGTTTCATAGGAAGAAGCGCTTCAGAGCATCGGAATACCTCCAAACCTTGCAATGGACCCCTAGCATGAGTGTGGTGGAATTCTGAAATGTCCAAAACCTGGTACCCGAAGTGTCACCCTCTTTGCAGACATGCACTATCACCTAAAAATGAAGATACTGAACTTAATTGTTAAGGGGGAACTCTTTGTTTCGGTGAAACCGGGTTGGATCTTGTCACAACTTGAATAACATGCCCTAACTCTAAAAATGATTTTTAGGAAAATTCATGAGCAATATACAAAGCACGCCTCTAGTTCAAACTTTGAAGAGCTGCAGCCGAATCGGCGGAAACTTGTCTACTTCATGAGAAGTGCCTAGGAAGATTGTAGTTGCAAAATAAATGATTGTTCAATTTTATATAAAATGTGGTTCTAATATTTTATAAAAATGAGCCAATGCCACTTCACAACATTTTATTTGTACTTCCTCTCAAAAAATAATTTTTTTTGTACTCCTAATACTAGGGCACATAAAATGAAAGGAGCTTCCAAATGCCCAAAATTTTCCCGCTTCACCAAATTTCGCTCCACTTCACCAAAAACTTCCCGCCTGAACCTCCCGCCTGAACTCCCGCCTCGACAACACAATGACTCAAACGCCCACCAAAAGAGAAAAAGAGAAGGGAAATTCGGACAAACCACAAGAGGAGACGGCCATCCACCCAAATCCCTCAGATCCCCATCCATTCAATCCCCACTTCTCCATTCCCCTCCCCCTCATTCTCTATTCCCCATCCACCCCCACCCGAGAAGACAACGGCCAGGCGCGCGCTCGGGAAGACGACGACCACGCACACGCTCGGGAAGACGACGACCACGGGCGGGTAGCTGCGACCTACGACGGCCACCGATCTGTTCAGGCGAGTTCGTCTGCTGTTCTCCTCAGATCCTCCTATTCTATGTCTTTCCATGACTATGGTTATGCCGTTAGGATTTCGTTCCATGCCTAGGGTTAGGGTTTCTTGCCATGCCTAGGGTTCGGGTTAGGGTTTCTTGCCATGACTAGGATTCGGGATAGGGTTTCTTGGCATGTCTAGGGTTCGGGTTCGGGTTTCTTGCCATGCCTATTGTTCATGTCGTTAGGTTTTCATTGCCATGGGATTTAGGGGGTTTCATTGTTATGGGATTTAGGGGGTTCATTTTCTGAAAGGAACAAGCCTAGAGTTCATGTTGTTAGACTTTTTTTAAAAGGAACATGCTGTTGTATTCTATTATAGAGGCATGCTAACTAAACTCATGTGTAGCTAGAGTGTGCTGACATATGTGGAGCTAGAGTGTATCCTGAAACAGAGCTTTCATACATTTGTTTTTTTGGAACAGGATAGAAAGAAGAGAGGTGAATTGGAGCAAGAAAAAATCAAACCGGAGCTCGCCAGCACAACAGTATTGAACAGCTGAATAGGGTATGTTGCAACAATTGCTTGCTTGCTGCTTGCTTGCTGCTTGCTTGTTTGCTTGCTTTGTCATAAGCAACAATAGTAGTAGTATAGTTACTTGGTTGTTGTACCATAGTAGTAAAGTTACTGCTCATGCTGCTTGCTTGATGTTTGCTTGCTTGATTTGGCATAAGCAACAATAGTAGTAGTATATTTACTTGCCTGCTGTAACATGACAATAGTAGTACTATAGTTGCTTGCTGTAACATGACAGTAGTAGTACTATAGTTGCTTGCTTGCTTGCTTGAAGTTACTGCTCATGATAGTAGTAGTACTATAGTTGCTTTGCTTGCTTGCTGTAACAACTGGAGATGTTTCCTACATTATAGTTGCTTACTTGTTTGCTTGCTATAACATTACATGCTAGTTTATTTGTTTAGTTATTACTGCCCAATCAGGAAAGGCATAAGCAACAATAGCAAAATTTGAACAATGTGTATTGACCATGCTGATTCTAATTTATCTATGGTGTATATAACTCTTGTCCACTCTTTTTTGTGAGATATTTGTGCAATTGGACATCATCAAACTAACTAGCAAGGATCCAACAACACCGACATCATCCATGGCAAGGATGACTAAGAAGACATAGTTGGTTGGTATGGAACTTGCACTTACACTATTAGTTTTATTTATGAATGTGTCTCTGTGTTTCTGTGTTTGTATGAAGCATCACAAGAATTTTTACCCATGTTTTGTTTTCAGTCTGGTAGTTGATGTGCATTGACATAATATGAATAACCCTATTATATTCTGATTGTCCTGTTAGTCTACTAGGAGTAAATAGAAATATAAACTGATAGCATACTTATAGCTGTTTGAGTTGTAATGCTTGTCAATGCATTTCAACCATAAATCTAATAGTATGTTTTTTCTATCCATGTAAAGAAGCGTCGCTCACTGAAATTGAGAAGCTTAGGGCTAAAACAATGATGCGGAACAACCGCATATTCCAGTCACTAGGCATCAATGCACTAGTGTCGATGATTAGAAATTCGAGTGATGGTCCAGCGGTTAGTGGAATTACCAGTGCGGCCTCAGCATCTGAGATATCACATGGAGAAAGGTCGGAATACAATCTTCGAGATGATGGAGTCATCGATGAAGAGGAGTTCAATGACAATGTCGTGGAGAAGAATGTCAAGGTGCAAACTTTAACCTTGTTTGCAGGGGGGTTACTTTGTTTGCTTTTGTGCTTTATTGTTTTCCTTACATTATGTGCTCACACAATATTTTTACTTGTGATCAAATGCCATTCTATTTGTTGTTCATACAAGACCAACGAGTTTTCTAGGAGGAAGAAGAGTGTTGTGAAGAAGCCTACGAAGAGACTAGAAGCATCTAGTGCAATGGCTCCGGGTAGGGTGTTTGCGGTAGCTCCAGGAGCATCAAAAAGCATTTTGGAAGCTGATGTACCTGCTCCTGCTAGAGGGACTAGGCAGAAAGGAAAGGAGACTCATGTGCAGATCTCACCACGCCTTGGTGATGGGTTTCAGTCCACTGATGAAGGAAGTTTTGTCTGCATGGACCTCAGCCATGTGGCCAGGAATCAGTGTTTTGACTCCGCTGCCATTTCTGAAGAAGCTGAAGAACTTGAGCACCATGACCAAGGCAAGTTTATATGCTGCTGCTCTTTTACTAGTTCATTTCCTAAATGTAAGCAATGCATGTATGCCTGCCTGTTTGGCAGAACAATCCCTCGATTTGTACTTGTTATTAATGTGGTTAATTTCATTTTTAGAGATAATCACCGTGGCCAAGCGTACCAAAAGAAAGGATCCAGTGCTTGTCTCCATGTATGAAGCAAGCTCTGCCTACATGGACCTCTGCCCTATCATCACGGATCAGCGACTCCACTCAGCTATCATTTCTGAAGAACCCGAAGAACGTGCACCCAAGCAGGCAATGTGTGATCAAGGCAAGCTCGTCACCTCTATTTTTCTAGTTCATTTCCTAATTGGAAGCAATGCATCTATGAACCATTATTTCATTTGTACTTCTTATTAATGAGGTTGATTTCATTTTCAGAGATAATCTCTATGGCCAGGTGTAACAAAAGAAAGGGTGCAGGGCTTGAAAGGATGACCAAGGCGCTGGGTACCAAGGTGAAAATACACATTTCCAAAGGGATTAAGCGTCCACAGGATCTTGTGCAAGCTGCAAAGCTTGCCTCTGAGTGTGGACTTAACGCAAGAACTCATACTCCGGTGCTGCCACATTTTAAGGACTACAAAAAGGACAAGAACTTCATTGGGAAAGTTGCTGTAAGTTAATTCTCTCATAGCTGGGTGTGTTTCTTTCTCACTGTAACACCTTCCATTTGACTGCTAACCATGTCCTTGCCTTGTTTGCTCTCTTGGCAGGCGAACTTTGTGATGTACACCAACTCGGAGATCATTAAGAGTGCATGCACTGATATGCTACAGAAGGTATCAAAGAATAGACGCCACAAAATAAAGAAGCTATTCTTTGATGACGTACTAGCAAATCAAGTTAGCATCAAGTCTCCCGGTTAAAGGCCTGACGGATGATGAATGGCAAGGTCTGGTTGCGTTGTGGTCTACCCTAAGACACAAGGTATTGTTGTGTTTGTGCCCATGGTCTTTTCTACATGTATTGGCTATGCTGCATGCTGTTTCTTGTCGTATCTGGCTGGGTGTTGTTTCTTGTGCTAGTGCTTATAGTATTTTTCTGTAGCAAACTTGTGAGTCAAACAAGGCCAACCGAGAAAAGGTCAAGTTCTAGCAGAAAACTGGTTCAAGGTCGTACATTGCACATATATTTGCCACCATAAGACTTGATTTTATTACACCCACATAAATATTGTCTCGGAAGCTTTTATTTTGGTTCTGATTCTTCTTGAATAACATTTCAGAGGGAGGAACGCCATGGTGAAGAGCTGACTGCCATTGATATGTTCAAAAGCACACACAACAGCAAGAAAAACGGCTTTTCGGAGCAAGTGAAGGAGGCTATTGTAAGTAAATCTGTGAATGCTCCTGTGACTTGTTTCTTGCTCTGATTGTCATTCAATAGTACTGCTGGTTCTGTAGTTGTTCACTTGTGCTTTAGATGATTGTTGGAGTCCTAAAAATCTATTCTGCCAATAATGTGCAATTCTCCATGTACCAGGTCCAGATGGAAAATATGAAGGCTACACCTCTACAAGATGGTGAGCAACCCAAGTCTGATGTTGAGGTTGTTATTGCAGCCCTTGCGTCGGCGGATTGCAAGTCAAGTACTTTCTTGACAAATGCTGGGCTCAAGTCATCTATAAACAAGGCTGGAAAATCCAATGCTGCTGTAGCTGCACATGTACGTGACTTAGAAGACAAGCTGGATAGATCTCGAGAGGAAGTGGCCATGCTCAAGAAGAGGTCGGAGGACTCTGAAGCTACACAAGTTGCACGCGACAAAGAGTTCGAGCTGTTGCGCAAAAAGACAGAAGAAAATCACGCGAGGTATGCTCACTTGATGGCACTACTTAGTGGTAAAGGATCTGGGAACTGTTGATGCAGTTGTGTTGGTAAAGCATCTAGGATTTAATAGTTCTGGGAACTAGCTGTGTTGCTGGACTAGTTCTGGGAACTATTCTTTCTGTATCTTTGTGAACTATGGTTGATGCATGGCTATGAACTTGTGAACCCGACTTGTTGCAGCAAGTCTGTTTGTGAACTTGAACTTGTAACTTGATGGATCAAGTATGTTTGTGACTTGAAAATATGTTTGCTATATTTTTGTATTTCTATGTATCCTTATTATTGTTGGTTGATTATTTTATTTGCTATCTATCTATCTTGGGTCGTATTTGGTAGTTTGTCTATGATGCCTTGGGCCGAACATTTCCAAACTAAGCTGAAATTTGTGTTGATATTCGGATTTAGTGGGCTACAAAAAGGCCACGACCCAAAGCAAATATGGGGCATATTTGGGAAACGAAAATTTGAAACTGTCATGAAATTTAACTGTAAAAGGCCAAATGACCCAAAAATAAACGAATTGCTAAAAGGCCAAGAGAAAAAAAGCAAAAATGAATTGCTAAAGGGCCAAGGTCCAAAAGGAAATGAATTCCTAAAAGCCCAAGACCAGCAGTAAAGTGGAAAGTCTAAGAAATTAAAAGGCTAAACTATTGGACTTGGCCCATTTAATGGACCGGAGTTGACATATATAATCATGAAAATATGCTGAATTGTTGGGCTTGGCCCATATAAAACACCTATCTGGACTAGGCTAAATCTGATCCACGACCTTTCGAATTGGTCATAAATTTGCCACGTAGGATGTGCCACGTAGGATCCTACGTGGACAAGGCAGACAGTATGTGACTAATACAGTTGGTCATAGAATCCGTGACCATCTATATTGGTCATGGATATCTATGACCAATTCAGAGAAAAGGTCGTGGTGTTTAACTAGTGACGCCCGGCTTTTGACCTTCTGTATTTGGTCACAAATTAAAAACTGTGACCTTCCAGTGACCAATATGGAGGGTCATGTATCACCAGATTTCTTGTAGTGATATCATACCAGTTATCAATAGAATTCTCTGGTAGTTCATTGAGCCATGATTGAGTCGTCTTCATTAGCATGAGTGGGAGATATCAGACTACAACCAGGCTGTTTCCTCCTTTGGCAATGCAACAAGCCTAGAAAAAATCATGGAGCCAAGTATATGTCCAAGCTACACCGTCATAGGGTTGAATATGTTTGGCAATACCAAAGTCAACCAAAAATCTGGTTTGACGTATGCATGGTCCGAAGCACTTGGGTCCCACGTACACATCTTCCTCGTACCGTCAAGCTTCTATGTTTGATTCAATGCGATGGAGAGCGTCGTTTGGCGAAAGAGATCTGTGCCTTGGAGGCTCGCGGATTCTGCGCGGTGGAGTCAGATTTCTGCTTCGTCTCTCACCATTGCCGCCTCCTCCCCTACGACTCCCATGGCTACGACGTGATACTTCCTGGTCGCTGTTGGGAGGCGATGGTGGCCCTGGTGGATTATTTCCGGCTGGGTTACGTGGTGGTGGCGGTGGAGCCTCATTATGCTGACTCTGATGCCTATTTCTTCGGGCACCGTCCCTACTTGATTCAGGACGATCCGGATCATCTCTTCGTCCGGCGTTGCCAGCCGGACGGCTCGGTGGTGGCATCCTTAGCCGATCTTGCTCCTCTCGCTGGCGACGTGTTTCCGGGTCTTCTCTATGGCTTTGTTTTGCCGATGATGGTCCTGATGAGGAACCATTGCCCTGATGGCATCTTCGGACGCAGCCGGAATAACTCTTGCCCAGTCACGTGCTGGCCTGCAAGGGTGGTCGTTTGAGCCGGTTTGTCGGGGGTCTACCCCCAGGTACCCCCAGAGTTAATGTATCAAGTGATTCAATAAAGCGTTGAGTTATTCAATTAAAGATGAAAAGTATAAATAGAACAAGGAAAAAGAGAATAAAAGACGAATCTGGGCCGAATAGGGGATAAGTTGGCCCAGTCTGTATTCCTAAGGCCTAATCATTAAATAGCAGAGGAAATCATCACTTAATTTCCCGGGTGGGCCGAACTCACTTGATTTGTCCCACCACAGGCCGTCATACGCACAACCTCGGCGCCAACACCGAACCTCCTCAGCGATGCTACCTCACCCCGTCGCCATCGAGTGAAGCTAACAAAGAATCCAGGGTGGGCCGAATCAGCATACCTCGGCCCACCGCGGACCACCCGCTCCCACCAAAGACTCCTGCACGCCTTGACTGCACCCGCACGTCGCTCCAGCTCCCGCCAGCGCTCGCCAACGTCGCCCAGACTCCTGCCAACGTGCTCCACTCGCCCGGCGACCCTCGACTCCAGTCCAGTGCTCCCCCAACCACTTCCCCCGGGTGGGCCAGATTCGGCCCACCGTGGGGAATCTGCACCTCGGCGCCACTTCCTCACCGTCAGACAACACGGGTGGGCTGGCACCACGGCCCACCACAGGATTACTTCACCGACGCAACCTGGGCCGACGCAGGGAGACCCTGGCCGGGTCGTCTCCTGGTCGCCCAGGCTGGGCTGCCTCAACCCCGGAGGGCTTCATGCAGGCCGGATCATCCAGCACTTCGGTTGGGCCATATGGTAAGCCGGCTGGGTCGTTCCTCACCCAGGCCGAATCAACTAAGGAACATGCCGAATATACATCTTGTCCAGGACACTTGGGCCAAATTATATCACCTCGTACGCCCCTTTTCTCACATTCGGACGCACCCAGACATCTACAACAACGCACCATCGAGCCAGGACAAGGCCAACCAATCCCGTGCCAGTCTCGGGATGCTCCTGCTTAGACTGGCACATGGCCATATGGAATATGCCTTGGCATCAAGAATATGCTAGAGAATATGCCCTTGGCATCAATAATATGCTAAGGAATATGCCTTGTCATCTCCAAAGATGCCAAGGCATATGCTGAGCATCTAAGAAGATGCTAGTAATATGCTACATAGATGCCAAGCGTGGGGAACAAGTTTTGTCCCCTGGGCTCCCCTTTATAAGGATCACCAGGGGGATTGTTCTAGGAGGGGCCCCGAAGGGCTCTTCCCCTCTCTGCTCAATAGGAGCTCTTCTTCTTCTTCCTCCTCCACTCTCCCAGAGAGATCTAGATAGAGGCATAGGAGATACAGCTCAAGGAGAATGATTGTATCCACAAGTATGGCAAGATAATAAGAGATTAGGTGTAGAGAAAGAGGTGTTATCTCCACATGAGAGCCTCAATCCTATATACATTTTTATTTCTCTTTGTTCATACGAGTGCGGTCTTCACTGCATCATCCCTCCTCGGATTCCTCCATGTCCATCGGCCCCAACTTTAGCCTACCCATGGCATATGCCGTGATACCACCACGACATTTGGCGCCCACCATGGGGCCTTTTAGTGGCGTTGGTTGGGTTTCCATCTGGACGGGAGCATCTTCATCAACCTCTTCTTCATAGAGCTTATGCAGCTCATTCAAGCGAACAGAGAACAGAGAGGTAAACGCAGGGGTCTCCAAGTCTGATTCAGCAAGGCAGGTAAAACTCAGCAAGAACGACTCAAACTCTTCTCCAAGCATACTGTAAGTACCAGGTAACTCAGCAGGGCAGGTATGACCCAGCGGGAATAACTCAAACCCTTCTCCAAGCATATTGTAAGTACCAGATAACTCAGCCACCAACACTCAATCCTTCACCCCGGGGAGAAAATAACTCAACCCGGGGACTAGCCAACGTATCCATGGAATCACCTTTAGATGGAGAAACACTTATGTTGATTTGGGTCTGTATTTGACTAGCTTATTGATCATTCGGATAGAATTTGAGTCGGTTTATTTATGCTTAGGATCAACCTTTAACTCAGCTTACCAGCTTATTGATAATTCGGATAGAATTTGAGTCAGTTTATTTATGCTTCGGATCAACCTTTAACTCAGCTTACCAGCTTATTGATGATTCGGATAGAATTTGAGTCAACTTATTTATGCTTCGGATCAACCTTTAACTCAGCTTACCAGCTTATTGATGATTCGGATAGAATTTGAGTCAGCTTATTGGTGATACGGATATAATTTGAGTCAGTTTATTTAAGTTTTGGATTAACCTTTAACTCAGCTCACCAGCTTATTTATGATTCGGATAGAATTTGAGTCAACTCATTTATGATTCGGATAGAATTTGAGTCAGTTTATTTATGCTTCGGATTAACCTTTAACTCAGCTCACCAGCTTATTGATGATTCGGATATAATTTGAGTCAGTTTATTTATGCTTCGGATTAACCTTTAACTCAGCTTAGTAGCTTATCTCTGATTCGGACTAACATTTGATTCAGCTTGCCAGGGTATATTATAATTCGGATTTGTATTCTGGTTCACCCTACTAGCTTATCTCTGATTCAGACTAAAGTTTCATTCAGCTCGCCAGATGGCCAGGTTATGTTATGACTCGGATCGATATTGGACTATCTTGCCAGGTTATCTCATATCTCGGATGACTATTTGCCAGCATATCATATCTCGAATCTATATCTTAGATCTACATCTCGACTCACATCTCTCAGCGATTAGCCCTATTATCATATCCCAAAGCTTTATCTCGGATTCATATCTTAGATCCATATCAAAGGCAAGTTGACGTCTTCTCATTAGATCAAGTTGTATCTCAGGAAACAGATGACTCGGATTTGAGTCATATACCTCGGATTTGAGTCAGACGACTCAGATTTGAGACATAAGTCAAATAGAGTAAAATAACTCGGATTTGGAAAGAGATGACTCGGATTTGAGTCATATACCTCGGATTTGAGTCAGATGACTCAAACATTAGACATAAGTCAATTTTGAGTAAAATAACTCGGATTTGGAAATAGAAGACTCGGATTTGAGTCATATACCTCGGATTTGAGTCAGATGACTCAGATTTGAGACATAAGTCAAATTGAGTAAAATAACTCGGATTTGGAAACAGATGACTCGGATTTGAGTCATATACATCGGATTTGAGTCAGATGACTCAGACTTAAGACATAAGTCAATTTTGAGTAAAATAACTCGAATTTGGAAACAGAAGACTCGGATTTGAGTCATATACCTCGGATTTGAGTCAGATGACTCAGATTTGAGACATAAGTCAAATTGAGTAAAATAAGTCGGATTTGGAAACAGATGACTCGGATTTGATTCATATACCTCGGATTTGAGTCAGATGACTTAGACTAAGACATAAGTCAATTTTGAGTAAAATAACTCAGATTTCGAAACAGAAGACTCGGATTTGAGTCATATACCTCGGATTTGAGTCAGATGACTCAGATTTTAGACATAAGTCAAATTGAATAAAATAACTCGGATTTGGAAACAGATGACTCGGATTTGAGTCATATACCTCGGATTTGAGTCAGATGACTCGGATTTAAGGCATAAGTCAAATTGAATAAAACAACTCAGATTTGGAAACAGATGACTCGGATTTGAGTCATATACCTCGGATTTGAGTCAGATGACTCAGACTTAAGACATAAGTCAATTTTGAGTAAAATAACTCGGATTTGGAAACAGATGACTCGGATTTGAGTCATATACCTCGGATTTGAGTCAGATGACTCAGACTTAAGACATAAGTCAATTTTCAGTAAAATAACTCGGATTTGGAAACAGATGACTCGGATTTGAGTCATATACCTTGGATTTGAGTCAGATGACTCAGATTTGAGACATAAGTCAAATTGAGTGAAATAACTCGGATTTGGAAACAGATGACTCGGATTTAAGTCATATACCTCGGATTTGAGTCAGATGACTCAGACTTAAGACATAAGTCAATTTTGAGTAAAATAACTCGGATTTGGAAACATATGACTTGGATTAAAACTTACCCAAAGAGGTTAAAAGACCAGTGCCAAAAATGTCCAGAAGTCATAACTTACCCAAAGAGGTTAAAAGACCAGTGCCAAAAATGGCGAGAAGTCATAACTTACCCAAAGAGGTTAAAAGACCAGTGCCAAAAATGGCCAAAAGTCATAACTTATCCAAAGAGGTTAAAAGACCAGTGCCAAAAATGGCCAGAAGTCATAACTTACCCAAAGAGGTTAAAAGACCAGTGCCAAAAATGGCCAGAAGTCATAACTTACCCAAAGAGGTTAAAAGACCAGTGCCAAAAATGGCCAAAAGTCATAACTTACCCAAAGAGGTTAAAAGACCAGTTCCAGAAATGGCCAGAAGTCATAACTTACCCAAAGGGGTTAAAAGAGTAGTGTCCAAGAAGGCCAGAACTTATAACTTGCCCAAAGGGGTTAAAAGAGCAGTGCCCAATAAGGCCAGAACTCGTAACTTACCCAAAGTGGTTAAAAGAGCAGTGCTCAAGAAGGCTAGAACTCACAACTTACCCAAAGAGGTTAAAAGAGCAGCGCCAAAAATGGCAGGAATTCAAGAACTTACCCAAATGGGTTATCTGGCTAGGAGATATATATCAAAGAAAACATGTATCAGATAATAACTCTAGGAATATTTGATTTAAAGCCTATGAGCGACTCCATGAGTCCCACATAGCCTCGGGGACTAATGTCGGGGGTGTACCCCTAGGTACCCCAGAGTTAATGTATCAAGTTATTCAATAAAGCATTGAGTTATTCAATTAAAGATGAAAAGTATAAATAGAACAAGGAAAAAGAGAATAGAAGACGAATCTGGGCCGAATAGGGGATAAGTCGGCCCAGTCTGTATTCCTAAGGCCTAATCATTAAATAGCAGAGGAAATCATCACTTAATTCCCGGGTGGGCCGAACTCACTTGATTCGTCCCACCACAGGTCATCATACGCACAACCTCGGCGCTAACACCGAACCTCCTCATCGATGCTACCTCACCCCGTCGCCATCGAGTGAAGCTAACAAAGAATCCAGGGTGGGCCGAATCAGCATACCTCGGCCCACCGCGGACCACCCGCTCCAACCAAAGACTCCCGCACGCCTTGACTGCACCCGCACGTCGCTCCAGCTCCCGCCAGCGCTCGCCAACATCGCCCAGACTCCTGCCAACATGCTCCACTCGCCCGGCGACCCTCGACTCCAGTCCAGTGCTCCCCCAACCACTTCCCTCGGGTGGGCCAGATTTGGCCCACCGCGGGGAATCTGCACCTCGGCGCCACTTCCTCACCGTCAGACAACCCGGGTGGGCCGGCACCACGGCCCACCACAGGATTACTTCACCGACGCAACCTGGGCCGACGCAGGGAGACCCTGGACGGGTCGTATCCTAGTCGCCCAGGCTGGGCTGCCTCAACCTCGGAGGGCTTCATGCAGGCCGGATCATCCAGCACTTCGACTGGGCCATATGGTAAGCCGGCTGGGCCGTTCCTCACCCAGGCCGAATCAACTAAGGAACATGCCGAATATACATCTTGCCCAGGACACTTGGGCTGAATTATATCACCCCGTACGCCCCCTTTCTCACATTCGGACGCACCCAGACATCTACAACAACGCACCATCGAGCCAGGACAAGGCCAACCAATCCCGTGCCAGTCTTGGGATGCTCCTGCTCAGACTGGCACATGGCCATATGGAATATGCCCTTGGCATCAAGAAGATGCTATAGAATATGCCCTTGGCATCAAGAATATGCTAAGGAATATGCCTTGGCATCTCCAAAGATGCCAAGGCATATGCTGAGCATCTAATAAGATGCCAGGAATATGCTACAAAGATGCCAAGCTTGGGGAACAAGTTTTGTCCCCTGGGCTCCCCTTTATAAGGAGCACCAGGGGGGTCGTTCTAGGAGGGGCCCCGAAGGGATCTTCCCCTCTCTGCTCAATAGGAGCTCTTCTTCTTCTTCCTCCTCCACTCTCCTAGAGAGATCTAGATAGAGTCATAGGAGATACAGCTCAAGGAGCATGATTGTAGCCACAAGTATGGCAAGATTATAAGAGATTGGGTGTAGAGAAAGAGGCGGTATCTCCACATGAGAGCCTCAATCCTATATACATTGTATTTCTCTTTGTTCATACGAGTGCGGTCTTCACTGCATCATCCCTCCTCGATTCCTCCACGTACATCGGCCCCAACTTTAGCCTACCCATGGAATATGTCGTGATACCACCACGACACGGTTCTTGAATTCTCTTCTTCTCCCCGGGGACGATAGCATTGAGTCATATCCCTATGGAGCCTTACATCAGCGCTTTGGTCGGCGCTAGTGTGGCAAAACTCGGATTTTGAGGCCATCTTGCCACTGAATGACGCGGCTGTTGTCTGCTGCTTTAATCCTTTGTCCAACAACGCAACGCATTACTGGACTTGCTATGGAGACAGATTGTTGGCGAGGATGGCTCGAGATGCAGCAGCGTTTTCCAACGGCGTGTTGTAGACTCGGATCTTCTCTCCATCTTTTCCATCGAATAGATCTTTGTAGATATCCGGATTCTTGTTAGCAAGAAACGGACCTCCTCTTGTCTTGTTTGGATGTCGCTTGAAATCTGACTAATATCTGGCAGGATCACTGTCTAACTGCTATCTCATCTCGACGAGGTGTGCAACCTCTTCAAGTATAAACAAGCGCTGCTTTTCTAGGTCCTCAGCCCTTTTCTCCAGCGCCTCCGGAGTAAGATCCGAAGCTATTGGGATTGGAATCGTGAGAGCGTCTCCGTAAATTTCACGTGCACCCTTGGTGACAACGTGTCCATCCACAGGAGGTTCGATCGGGGTGGTATTAATCAGGTCTCTGTCCTGGTTCTCCATCTCGATCTCTTCAACAACTTTTTCTTCGTTGATTTCATCGACGTCCGTCTCTGCCGGTGTCGGATTCCTGTTTTTCTTCTTCTTCTTTGACAGCCCAGTAGCCTTAACGTGTGTACCGGTGGCAAAGACGGCTTTTGGTTCAGTACCGGAGGATAAACTTATTTCGGTACTTTCCGTCATGGTTGGCTTGTGGACCTCGGAGGAATCTCCGGTGTCCAAGTCATCCTGCGAGGTGTAGCTTTCATCCATGCTATCATATGGACTAGGAGGAGTTTCTGGCTCACCTTGCGTTTGCTTAGAGACGTGTTGTTGTTCATACTCCTCCATATCTTTGTCGAAGTCTCGAAGTTCCTACGACGTGATTGACTCCTGCGGGGATCCAGGTGAGTCGGTATTTTCTTCGATTGCGTCTAGAACCGAATCGCTACCAGCTCTAGCCTCGACATAGTCTAATCCAGTGCTTATGTGGTACAGGAAAAAAATGCTTCTTCTTATTCATGTTCTTGAGGTATTTGTATAACTTGGTTTCCACTTCGACGTCAACATAGCTGGATCCGTAGCGGATGTACTCCTCATATGTGTATCCGATGTCGGTAGAGAGATCGGATCTGGATTCTTCTTCCACCTCTTATTCCACTACAGGAGTGGGCTGGGTGGGTTTGATTTTCTCCGGGATTCTGAACTCTTCCGCCTCTGCGGACAAAGTAGATTCGGATTTTTCTTCTGCCATGGTCATCACCTCAAGGGTGGGTTGGGCGGGCTCAGCGAAACCGATGGACATGATTGTGTAGGTCGTCATGGGTTTCGAAGCCGGAATCGAAGTCTCATCGAGAAGGATGAGAGGGACATCACTGGCGTATACCACGCGACCCATGGCGATTGTTTTGCCGATTCCTACACGCATAGATTCCGCCTGGAACGATGCTCCGAAGGTCACCAGGCCCATGGTGGGTGCCAAGTGTCGTCGGATTGTCGACAAGTATGCCATAGGGGGTCCTAGTGGCGTTGGAAGGATGGGGTGTGAGACGTCGGATGTTCCAGGAGCGGTGAGCACAATTTTACCCTAGGTTCAGATCCGACTGCAGTGATCGGATCCTACTCCTGCTAGCAACCCAGTAATATATCGGCGTAAGTTGGATGTTATAGCAGATTACAAGAGAGGTTCGCCTGTGCGAGTTGGTTGTGGTTGTGTGTATTGAGTTGTGCCCTAAAGGATCCCATAGGTCCGGTTTATATAGTCACCGGGGCCTAGGGTTATAGGAGAGACCTATCCGGCTAAGTTACAGAGTCGGTAACTATGTACAGCTTGGACTACAAGTAATACTACAGGCCTAAGTCGGTAACTCTTCTGGGCCTTGTCGTAGCCGGAACTGGCTCCTCCTCTTTCTCTGACTGGGCCGCCCGTGAAGAAAAGCTCTAACCCGTTGGTGGGCCACCCTGGTCAGCGAGTCCTGCGGGTATACCTGGAAAGCATATCCCCAACAAAATACTCAAGATACAATCCACCAATCAAAAATCTAATTGGACAAGCGGAGGAGGCACATACCAAGAGCAATCCCTCCAAAAATCAGCAGCAAAGATGGGTTGAGCAAGGAGATCGAAATTCGGGAGAAAGAACAGTAGGAACTCGAGCTTTATAAAGTTTTCCGGTGTTTTTCGGGAGAGAGAAAGAAGTGGCTGGAAGGAGGCAACTTGGAGGGCCAGGCGTGGGCCACACCCAGGCCAGGCGCCACCTGGGTCTTGCCGCGCCACCAGGGGGTGTGCTGGCCTGGTGGGTCCCCCTAGGTCACTCCAGGTGCCCCTCTGCCCCTTTTTTCGAGGAAAAAATTAATATGAATTTTCTGGAATTTTTTGGAAAACTTTATTTTTGGCTAATTTTTAGGTTATGAAAATTGATTTTCTCGAAAAAAAAGATTTTTGAAAGACATAAAAGCAAACCAAAACCAAAACTACAGAAGTTCTAAGACACTCTAAAAATCAAGCAACTAGCGAAACTAAGACGAACAAGACCAAAGATTGGAAAGGAGAAAAATAAAAAGTGAGCAAGTATAATCATTGTGAAAGCATTGTTTTCTCCATTAAAATCCCTTTGTTAAAAAGGTTGATCAAGTCTTGTTACCAAAACAATCTTACATGAAACAAAACTATGCATTTCACAAAATAATTATGTAAAATCAATCTTGATAGCAATAGTCCCAATCATAATAGTTTCAAAACTTTCTTGTGAACTGGGAAAATATATTTGTCCAACTTGGATGCCCTCAATATTTTCAATTGAATTTAAGCCATAACTCTTATCAATCTTCTTGGGGAAATAGACAGTATGCTCTTTATCATTAATATTAAAAGTTACTTTTCCTTGATTACAATTGATGACAACACCTGCAGTATTAAGAAAAGGTCTCCCAAGAATAATAGACATATTATCATCTTCAGGCATCTCAAGCACAACAAAATCAGTTAAAACCAAGCAATTATGAGCCACTTGAACAGGAACATCTTCACATATACCAATATGAATAGTAGTTGACTTATCAGCCATTTGCAAAGATATATCAGTTGGTATCAACTTTTCTAGCTGGAGTCTCTTGTAGAGAGAAAAAGGCATAACACTAACTCCAGCTCCGAAATCACACAAAGCAGTTCTAACATAATTATTTTTGAGCAAGGAATAGTTGGAATACCTAGATCACCAAGTTTCTTTGGAACCTTACCATTAAAGGAATAATTAGCAAGCAAAGTAGAAATTTCCTCATTAGGAATCTTCTCTTGATTAGAGACAATATCCTTCATCTACTTTGAATAAGGAGGCTACTTAATAGCATCAGTCAAAGGAATTTGCAAAAATAAAGGTTTCATCCACTCATAAAACTTGTTATAGTGTTCTTCATCCTTTGACTTGTGTTTCTTATTAGGAAAAGGCATTGGTTTCTGCACCCAAGGTTCTCTTTCACTACCATGTTTATTAGAAATGAAATCTTACTTAGTGTACTTAGTGTTCTTAGTGTGCTTCTCAGGTTCTTCTTCAATTTCTTCCTTATCAGGAGCATCATTGTTATCATTACCACTTTCAGTTTCAGCATCAGAGACATATATACTATTAGGATCTACAGCAGGTTCAAGAGGTTCCTCAATTGTTTTATGTTTCTTTTTCTTTCTATTAGAAGGACTACCACTATTTTCAATTTGTTGAGAATCCTGCTCAATTCTTTTAGGATGTCCCTCGGGATATAAAGGATCTTGAGTGGCAGCACCACTCCTAGTTCTAATCCCATAAGCATGTTTATCTCCAGAAGCATTAACTAGCATATCTTTTGTACCTTAGAAAGTTGATCAATGTGGGTTTGAACCATTTGGAAGTGTTTAACAACCATTTTAACATCATTAGCAGTTCTTTTCACAATATCTTTCAAATCATTAATAGCTCTAGAGTTTTCCAATAAATGATTCTGAACTTGTTTATTAAATTACCTTGTTTAACAATAAAAATGTCAAGTTCCTCTAAGCATTGATCAGGAGGTTTACCATAGGGAATATCACCTTGATCAAAGTGTTGGAGAGAGTGTACCTCAATAGTGGATGAGTGGAAAATTGGCTTACATAATTCTTCTATAAGAGGTAAATTCTTCACATCTTCAGATCTAATACCCTTCTCCTTAAGACATTTCTTAGCTTCTTTCATCACTTCATCATTTAATTCAATCACTCCCCTCTTCCTCGGTGTTGGAGTTGGTTCAGGCACAATTGGTTCAGGAGTAGTATGCTCAGGTGTAATTAGCTCAGTTGTAGTCCAATCATCATAATTCTTTCTTATTTTAGCCATTAATTCTTCAGCTTCTGCAGGAGTTCTTTTCCTGAAAACACAATCAGGAAAACTATCCAGGTATGTCCTAGATTCATGAGTTAGTCCATTATAATATATATCAAGAAGCTCATTTTTAGGTAATGGACATCCATGATATGCATGAATCAAGGCACAGAACCTTGTCCATGACTCAGGAAATTTCTCTTCTTCTCCCTGTTTAAAATCAAAAAGTTTCTGCAAAGCAGCATGTCTAGCACTAGGAGGGAAATATTTTTGAAAGAAAGTAGCAATCAAGCAATCGGGGCTATCAATGGATCTAGGAGGTAAACTATTAAACCAAGCTTTAGCTTCTCCTTTTAGTGAAAAGGGGAAATTTTAGCAACAAAGTAGTTACGCATCTTAACATCATCAGAAAATAAGGCACTCATAGTGGAAAGCTCATTCATATGTGCCACAGCCCTTTCATTCTCAGTCCCACAAAAAGGTTCTTTCTCAATAATGTTTATAAATCAAGAGAGAAATCATAATCTTTATCTTTAATGTCTATGGGAGAAGTAGCAAATTTAGCATCAGGAGACAATTTACGTATAATAGTACATTTCTCAAGGAGGCTCCTGATAGCACTAGCACCACGTGTGTTTCGATACTCTTCAATAAATTCATTAGTCATTTCAATGTAACCATCATTAATATCATAACTCTCTCTAGAGTTAGGTGAGCTAACATGTGTAATAGTGTCCTCACTAGGAGTTTCAGTGTTTCCCAATATAGTTCTAGCAATTATAGCATCTAATAAAGGACCTAATGAACCACTCTCATCAAGCACAGTAGAATTAACATCATGAGCATCAAAAGCAATTTTAGATTCAGTAGTAGTAGCACTGTGTGTGACATGTGCATGTGGTGGTGGTGTAACAAACTTATTTAGAACAGACGGTGAATCAAGAGCAGTAGAGGTGTTTAGAACTGTACCTCTTCTTGTAGTGGATGGTAAAATAGGAAACTTTCCATCATGAGTTTTCCCCATGATGAAAAGGATAGCAGCGAATAATAAATCCAAGTGAACTTACAAATAAAGCTATGCTCCCCGGCACCGGCGCCAGAAAATGGTCTTGATGTTGGAGACTGTCATATGATGTTGGAGACTGTCCTAGGAGAACCTAGAATATTCTAGTGAGTTTTAGTATAGTAGTGTTGTCCTAGGAGTTCCTATAACATTCTAGTGAATGTTGGAGTCTAAGTTAGTGTCCGGATGACCCACAAGTATAGGGGATCGCAACAGTCTTCGAGGGTAGTATAACCCAATTTATTGATTCGACACAAGGGGAGCCAGAGAATACTTATAAGCCTTAACAACTAAGTTGTCAATTCAGATGCACCTGGAAATAGTCTTGCTCACAGTAGTTTATCAGTAGCAACAATTTTGTAGTATCAATAGCAAAGTAACAGCAACAGTAAAACAAAGGCAGTAGTAACAATAGTAGCAAACAACATGATTCGAGTGCGGTAGGCATAGGGATGGATGGACGGGCATTGCATGGACGAGACTATTCATATAACTTCAAGATCTAGGGCAATTGCAGATAAATAAGATAAAGCATCCAAGTACTAAACAATCATAGGCATGTGTTCCATATATAGTCATACGTGCTCGCAATGAGAACTAGCACAACATGTTTTGTCCTGCCAGCCCATTGCAGTGGGGCCTCAAGGGAATCTACTAGCAATTAAGTTACCCCTTTTAATAGAGCACCGGAGCAAAGCATTAACACTCTGTGAACACATGTGATCCTCATATCACAGCCATCCCATGTGGCTATCCCAATTTTTGTCACTTCGGGTCCTTTGGTTCCGGACAATGATATGTGTACACAACTTGCAGATAAGATCACAAACAATACTATCATCATGAATCAATAACATGTTCAGATCTGAGATCATGGCACTCGGGCCCTAGTGACAAGCATCAAGCACAACAAGTTTCAACAAAGTCAAATAGTACTAATAAAGATACTAGGCACCATGCCCTAACAATCTTATTCGATTACATGATAGATCTCATCCAATCCCTACCATCCCCATAGCCTACAACGGGGGATTACTCACTCATGTATGGGGAAACATGGATGGTTGATGGAGAGGAATCGGTGATGATGATGGCGATGATCTCCTCCAAATCCCCGTCCCAGCAGGGTGCCAGAACGGAGTTTCTGGTTCCGAATCACGGTTTCTGGTGGTGGCGGCGCAGCGGAACTCTCTCTGGAAAAACTTTGAACCCCCCGGAGTTTTTAGGTCAGAAGGCTTTATGTAGGCGAAGAGGAAGGCCAAGGGGGTACCCGAGGTGGCCACACCCCTCCCAGGCACGGCCTGGGCTAGCCCGCGCGGCCAGGGGGTGTGGGCCCCTCGTGTCCCTCCTCCGTCTCATCTTTTGGCTCCGTGAATCTTCTGGTAAAATAGGAGTTTTGGCATATTTTCCGTGATTTTTCCTAAAAGTTGATTTTCGGCACAAAAACTAGACACCAAAGAAATTCTGCTGAAAACAGCGTCAATCCGTGTTAGTTGTATAAAAATCACACAAGTTTAGAGGAGAAACAATAGCAAAAGTGTTCAGGAAAGTAGATATGTTTTGGACGTATCACGTCCTACCAGATTCTAGAGTATTCCAGTATACTAGTTAAGATGTACCTAAGTTCAGCTATATATAAGAGGGTGCGGAGGTCCAAGGGATCGGCCCAACCAGAAACTATTTCCCAAAAATCTTCATGGTATCAGAGCTAGAGGAAACGTTGGGTGGTTGCTGGCGGTGAATCGGCGGTCAGCGGCACAAGTGCATGAGATGGAGCTGAGGCTTGTGCTGGCTGAAATTCTGGAGGTGAAGTACCAGTTGGTGGATCTCCCGGCGAGGAGAATCGTTAGGAGGAACCGCAACCGAGAACTGTCCAATAGAAGAATGGAAGAGCAGAGAAGAGATACAACGACTTTCTTTGCAAGAAGAGGAGAGCTGATTGGGGCTAGTGTGTGTGCGGTTGTGGCCAGGAGAAGAAGCACATGTGTTATCTGGAAGAGGAACCTAAGAGTGGTATCTACAAGTGGTTGCAGGGAATAGGTCTACACCTGATTTGCATTTCTCTGAGGTGTCGTGATTATTTAGATCATGGGGGAAAATCAAGGATTGGAGAAGGCACTTGAGAAACTAGCGAAGCTTCTCATAACCAAGGAAAGTGGTGCATTATCATCAAATAGTGCAGTTATAGAGAAGACCCAGAAGATTGAACTATTAGCCAATGAGATCAAATTGGAAGGCATAAAAAACTATTTGAGCTAGTTAAGAAGGGTTTTGCTCATCTTAAGGACTAAATACACCGAGTGCTATGCTGAGGGTGAAGCAGCCGAGCCAAGGGACAAGACAACTCCAAAATGGAAGGATGGAGTACTACTAATTCACTAATTATAGCGTGGCTGTTAAATTCCTTATCCCCAACAACTGCAGCATCTGTGGAGATCCTCTCAAGTGCAGCTGAGGTATGGAAGACTTTAAAGAAATTGTATTCAGGTGAAGGGAATATAATGTTGATGGCTGAAACGGAGGAGAAGCTGAGTGAATTGAGACAAGAGGACAAGTCTGTGATAGAGTATGTTGCTGAGTTGCAGCATCTGTGGGCTGATTTAGATCATTATGATCCTCTGGAGCTCCATCATGCATACTGCATTGATGTTGCTAGAAAGTGGATTAAACGCATGCGAGTGATGAAATTTCTGAAAGTCCTAAACTCTGAGTTCGAGGGAAGACGTGATGCATTGTACAATCAGCCTTTACTTCCCACTCTAGAGGATGCCATAGCTGCGACCGCATAGGAAGAGGTTAGATTGAAGTTGACAAAGAGCAACACAACAACTCCATCTCGTCCAGCCTTTGTTGCAACCCAAAGCTTGGAGACTAGGGACTGCTTCAACTGTGGTGAGAATGGTCATTTGAGCCAAAATTGCACAGCCCCACGCATGGGAATTCGGGGTAGAGGAAGAGGATATAATAGAGGCATATTAAGAAGAGGCAGAGGCCAAGGATACTCAAGTGGCCCTAGAGAAAATGTGGTAGTCTCCGAATAAGAATCCTCGGGCCCTGCTCATGGTGAGTTAAAGAAGGAATCAAAGGTGACTACTGATGGCGGTTATGGGGACTTCAGCTTTGACAAGTTCGCTCAGCTTTCCTATACCGACGAAGGTAATTATGGCCATGCATCTACATCTTTGCATAAGTCTTGTTCAAATTGGATATTAGACTTGGGTGCATCAAAGCATGTTGCAGGCACATTAAAAGAATTTGATTCTTACACCCAATGTCCACCCACACATAAATAAACTATTCAAACTGCCGATGGTACCTCTCAGCCCATCAAAGGAGTTGGAACAGTTCAGTGCACACCCACAATTAAGTTATCTTTCGTCCTTCACGTTCCCGCCTTCCCCGTAAACCTTATTTCATTGAGTACCTTGATTGATGATATAGATTGCCGTGTAACGCTTGACCGCAAGATGTGTTTAATTTAGGAAAGGATGACTATAGAGAGGCTTGGGACCGGAACCAGGCATAATGGATTGTGGTACATGGACCGGGAGGTGACAAGTGATGCAGTATGTACTGTACTAGCACCAACTGTAGGAGAGAAGAAAGCCATGGTGATGCTTCAAAATTGTAGAATGGGACATTTGTCTTTTGATAAAATGAGCAAGGTTGTACCTGATGCAATGTGTGGGGTGGATAAAAACAAATTAGTGTGTGATGCTTGTGAGTTTGGGAAGCATACTATACCATCCTATGTGAGTAGGGGAATCCAAAGTATCTCACCTTTTGTGCTTATTCATTCAGGTGTCTAGACATGCCTTGTTATCTCTATAAGTGGAATTAAGTACTTTGTGACATTCATTGGTTGTTATTCTCATATGACCTGTGTGTATCTCATGAGGAATAAAAATGAGGTATTCAGATGTTTCCATGACTTTTATGCCTATGTGAAAAATCAGTTCAATACTGTGAGTAACCAGGACAGATAATGGGATCGAGTATGTGAATAAGGAGTTTGGTACATTCTTGTCAGCAAAAGGTATATTGCACTAGACCTCCTGTCCAGATACGCCTCCTCAAAATGGAGTAGCAGAAAGGAAAAACTTTCATATTTTGGAGGTTGCTCGGTCGTTGATGTACACAATGAATGTGCCAAAATTCTTATGGGGTGAGGCGGTGATGATAATCACGTATCTCATCAACCGCATGCCATCAAGGGTGATTGGGATGAAGTCACCATGTGAAATGTTGCTAGGTGAGAACAAGTTCTTAGTTTCTCCTAAAGTATTTGGTTGCACGTGCTTCGTTAGATATCAAAGACCCTTGGTGGGGAAGTTGGACCCACGAGCGGTTAAGTGTATATTTATTGGATACCCATCTGGACAAAAGGGCTACAAGTGTTGGAGTCCTATCAAGCTATGACCATTTGTGAGCATGGATGTGACGTTTAGGGAGTCTGAGCCGTTCTATGGAGAGAAGACATATCTTAGATCATTATTTGACATTGACCTTGACTATCCTAGCACGAGTGAGACTAGTCGAGAGGGGAGAGTGAAGTGTTGAGGAGAAATGAAGATGAACCTTTGAGTGTTGTGGTTGATTCTATTGAAGATGAACCTTTGAGAGTTGTGGTTGATTCAGCCCCATATCCTATGGTCGAAGAGAGATGGATAAATCCGAACGAGGAAGAAAACTTAAAGGTATATACATGGAGAAAATCGCAACATGAGCATCAGCAACAACAGGCCCCTATGGCAGGTGACAGACAGGTGCAGGGGGAGCAACAAGCTCCAACAGGTGTTTAAATTGTTGAATTGTCTGATGACACAGTTCCATCTACTACAAGGGATTCAATGGACTTTCCCATTGCCTTAAGAAAAGGAACCCGAGATGGAGCTAGAAAACCTCCAAATTGGTACCCGGAGGAGCATGACGTAGCTAATTATGTATCATATATACCTATATCTATGAACAACATGGCCTTCATCGCATCATTGCAATTTTTGGTGATCCCAAGAGACTGGAAGGTAGCAAAGCAAGACCCAAAGTGGCGCGAGGCCATGATAGAGGAGTTAAATTCTCTCGAAAGGAATAAAACTTGGGAACTTGTACATCTTCCAGCAGGAAAGAGAGCTGTTGGGTGTAAATGGATCTACACCGAGAAACAGAATCCAGAAGCTGAGATTACCGTTACCTTTATTTCACCAAACCATTACCGTTACCTTTATTTCAATCTCAGTATGTGCCCCATAGCTGAGATTGAGGGAGGCTGATAGAATAACTAAATTAGTCTAATTGTAGTCTAATATTTATAGGAACCGATATGTGATCCGTACATATCGTGTACGGTTGTAACTCTTGTCTGTTGTCAATATAACGTATCGATGCCGAGCCCTCAAGGCTATCGCGCATCATCCCCAAACCTATCGTATCACAACACGATAGAGAGTTGGTACGGTGGTTTTTTTATCCAGGTTTGAGGCCCTCGTGCGGAGATAAAAATCCTACTCATGCTTGATTGTATTGCTCGTGGTGCTTCGCGAGGGTACAATGGCAAGTGTAAGCCTAGGGTTTGAGATTGTAAGGATCCCCTTCTAAGATTGGGATGGCTCCCCTTTTATAGTAGGGCTAGACATTTTCCCCGTTTCTTTGAACGGATAGGGCTACCACATTGTCGCCCAAGGAAAACTGGTCTATAGGGCCACTTTACATGAACTAGGTCTAGGATCCTCAGGGGGCACCGGTCCATCGTAAAGCCGTGGTTGTCAGTGACGTCTCCTCACAGCACGACGCCATCCACAACTTCCTTGCACCAAAGTGGCAAAGAGGAGGCCTTGCTAGCGCCTGTGCCATCAGCCCTTCTTTAACACTGAAGGGGCCAGACAACGCCTCCTCTTTACCGAGGCAGACCACGCAATCTGCATGGCCAAGGAACTCCCCGTTGGGCTTGTCGTCTTTCTCATCACAGCGGAATTACGAGTGTGCCCCTAAGAGAGGATCCGATGCTCTCGAGGTGGGGGGCCACCTCCCCCAGAGGGTTTGCTCCTAAAGGCAGTTCGGGCACGGTTCCCCCATGGAGCGAACCTCGCGAAGGGCTGCTCCTCCCTCCTCGGGTACCCGACCCGACACGTTGAGGGGACACAGCCTCGCGAGGCCGCCATTGTGTCAGCAGTGGACCTGACAACCGGTGGGTCTGGGTACGCTAGGTGCCAGTGACCCGACACTCTCCACAAGCCAAGAGTGAGCTACAATTGGTTTGACAAATCACTGGAAATTCTGTACAGAAAAACTGAGATGTCAAAGCCCTATTAGATGACCTTTTTGTACAAGCAGACAGTCATTATACTAAACAAAGATTTACCCCTATATAACTAAAACACCACTGATCAATTGTGGTAGTTTCACTTCGACATCTACTAATCAAGACCATGATGTTCGTAATTCAAACCACACAGCATTACGTATGGTAACTGCAATAAACCTACGTGGTTACAGTTAAATGATACTCCCTCCATTTCAAAATATAAGATGTTTTAGGTTTGTGTAGAAAATGTACGTAAACTTGTTTAGTGTGTAGGTTCATTCCAAACATGAGTAAACCTACACACTAAAACAAGTCTAGATACATTTTCTTCACGAACCTAAAACATGAGTAAACTTACACACTAAAACAAGTCTAGATACATTTTCTTCACAAACCTAAAACATCTTATATATTTTAAAACAGAGGGAGTACAAGGGACTGTTAGGTGCATATATTCTGGCCATTATGGTTTAAAAAAAGATCTGATAGCACCATACAAATAATAGACGCTTAGGAAAAATTAGCGCTTTGGCGGCCGAGGTGTCCTTGATTTGCCCTTCTCAGCAGGAAAATTCCAAATGATATCATCTAATTTGCAGCAGTAGTTACTTACAAACTGCAATAATAAATCAATGATTTCCATAGTTAGTCGTGCATGCCCCAGCAAGCCAAAAGAAATTGAACAGAGCAAATTGTATTTTACAGTTTTACAATTTGAAATAAAGACAATCTGTCAAACAAGCAGCTACATGTGACAACTATAAGCATTACTATCTAGTAAGTTCGTCCTACTTAAAAACTGTTTGTTAGGAGCATCTTTAATGCTAGAAAATTGCCTCATATAGTATCATGTTCAAGCTGGTGAAACACATACATAAATTTGGAAATAAAAGAGCACCAAATAATCAGTACATCATATCACCCTGGTACTAAACAAAATTTACACCATCTGAATGTTCTTTGTCAGCTTCTGCCGAGCCCACCACGTTGGTTTCGCTGGTCCGCAACCCTGACCGCTTCGCCACGCCGCCAATCACGCTTCGTCGCTCTGGCAGGACAGCGCCGCGCACCTGGACGCTGGGTGACTTCCTCGCGGAGGCCACGAAGAACCTTGCTGCGGTCCTGCCCACCCAGGGCCGACGCCAGCGGAGACCTGCGCTCAACTTCTCGCCTCGTCGCGGCAGGTCTGCCGCTTCCTCTGCCAAGGGAACGCCGCCACCAACCGCCGAGCGCCGCGCCCAAATCACGTTGTTGCGCACCCTGGGCCTGGTCGGAGCCAACCAGAAGATCGGCGCCGCGGAGTTGAAGGCATACGACGGCTTGTTTGCAGTCCCGATCCCGTTCTCCGTCCTCGGTGCCATCGCCAAGCTAGTGGATCGCGAGCGACCATAGAACATGGACGCGCCCGCTTCGTCCATGGTGCAGCCGCTGGCCAGCCCAGCTGGGGTTTAGTTGCGGGCCCTCCCCCCCCCCCCCCCCCCCTTGTCGATCCCCACATCCATGGATCACACCCTTAGGGTTTTATGTTGGAACGTGCACGGACTGAATGCGCGCGTGCGTCACCATGCCATTCGTACGCTAGTCTACTCTTCCGGTGCTACGATCGTTTGCCTCCAGGAAACTAAGATGGAACTTGTTTGCTCGTCGGTGGTCCTTGAGACCCTTGGTCCCGAGTTTGATGGCTATGTGTATCTGCCTGCTATCGGCACCTGCGGGGGCATCCTCCTCGCGTGGAAGAGCGGGCTCGTGGCCATATCATACCCGAAGTTCTCCACATACTCCCTGTCTTCCATGGTAGCCGCGACGCGCAACACGCTGGCCTGGTTGATCATGGTCGTATACGGCCCACAAAGCGACGCCGACAAGATAGCGTTCTTACAGGAGCTGCGGGATGTGCGCACGGAGTGCCTGGGTCCTGGATTATCTGTGGAGATTTCAATCTCATATACGGGGGCGAGGACAAAAACAACTTGAAAGGTCGTATGAAGGCAAGCTTCCGACGCTGCCTCAACGACCTGGCTCTCAAGGAATTGTACCTCCACGGGCACAGATATACGTGGTCCAACGGCCAGACGCCGCCCATGCTCGTCCTCCTGGACAGATTCTTCTGTTCCTCGGGCTAGGAAGATAGCCACGCCGACTGCCACTTGCGATGCCTAGCCTCGGTGGTTTTGGACCACTGCCCGCTGCTGCTCGACTGCGCCCCCCTCCCGCACGCCCGACGCCGTTTCAGGTTCGAGGAGTTCTGGCTCCAGCTGGATGGCTTCCACGACACGGTGTCGACGGCCTGGAATTCGGTTCAGGACGCAGACCCGTTCCGCCGTATCACGCTGAGGATGCAGGCAATAGCGCGCGCTCTATCGAGTTGGAGTGCCAAGTCCGTGGGCGGCATTAGGCACAAACTTGCGATCGCGAGAGAGCTGATCCTCAAGTTTGACACGGCCCAGGAAAACCAGCTCCTGTCCGCTCATGAGGCCTGGTTGCATAAGCAGCTCAAGGTTGCCTACCTGGGCCTCGCCTCCCTGGAGCGGACCATCGCCCGCCAACGATCCAGAATCGCCTGGCTCAAGGATGGTGACACGAACACCGCGCTCTTTCATCGACAATGCAGTTACTGGCGCCAGAAGAACCATATCCACGCGATACACTCGGGCGATCATGTCCTCACGGACCAGGCAAACATGGCTGAGGCAGCGCACGCACTTTGATGGCTTGCTGGGCACGGATTTACTGTGAAGCACATGCCGGCGCATAAAGCCCCGGGTCCCGACGGATTTACTGTGGAGTTCCTCCGTGCGTGCTGGAGCACGGTCAGGCAGGACATTTGCGACGTGTTCCAGCAGCTCTTCGAGCTATGAGGGCGCGGCTTCCATCGCCTTAATCAGGCCCTGTTGACGCTTCTCCCCAAGCGCGCGATGCTAGCTCCCTCAGCGACTACCGCCCCATCAGCCTAGTGCACCTGATCGCCAAAGTGTTCACCAAGATGCTGTCGCTGCGACTCGCCCCCAAGTTGGATCACCTCATTAGCGCCAACCAGAATGCGTTCATCCCAGGGCGGAGCTTAGATGATAATTTCGTCCTGGTGAAGCAATCTGCGCGCCTCCTCCACCAGCTGCGTGCCCCACGCCTACTGCTC
This sequence comes from Avena sativa, assembly GCA_916181665.1. NCBI lineage: Eukaryota > Viridiplantae > Streptophyta > Magnoliopsida > Poales > Poaceae > Avena > Avena sativa. The sequence goes on from OV702281.1 coordinate 183,523,427, forward strand.
AAGCTTGACCTTGCGCGCGCATTCGATACAGTTCCTGGGCTTTCATGTGCGAGGTTCTTCGTGCCTACGGCTTTGGCGACCTATTCCTCGATTGGTTGGCGATCCTGCTCTCCTCATCGAGCACGCGTGTGCTGATCAATGGGGAACCTGGGCCTCCCATCTGGCTCCAACAGGGCCTGCGCCAAGGCGACCCGCTCTCGCCCCAGCTCTTCGTCCTCACTGTCGACGCTCTTGGCAGGCTGATTCAGCGCGCGGTCGACCTAGGCCTCCTGCAGCAGCTTCACCCGCGACGCAGGATCCCCGCGTTCTCGCTCTACGCCGACGATGTCGTCCTGTTCTGCCACCCCACAGCCGGGGACGCGCTTGCGGTCAAAGAGATCCTGCGACTCTTCGACCAAGCCTCCGGGCTGCAGGTCAACTTCGGCAAGAGCTCTGCTTCCCTCCTAAACTGCGGCGCCGACATTGCCACACCCGCGATCGAGCTGTTGGGCTGCCCCATCATCGGCCTCCCTATCACCTACCTAGAGATCCCTCTCTCGGTCCGCCGGCCCACCGCGGCGCAGCTGCAGCCACTTGTTGATAGACTGGCTGCTGGTCTGCCCACCTGGAAGGCCAAGCTCATGAACCGGGCAGGTCGGCCCGCGTACATCAAGGCTGTCCTCAGCGCTATCCCCCTCCACCAGCCGTTGGTGTTGAGGCTGCCTCGGTCGATCATCAAGCAGCTGCAACGGCTCCAACGCGGCTTCCTGTGGGTCGGACGCAAGGAAGCAAATGGTGGTAGCTGCCATGTGAACTGCGACCGTGTTTGTCGCCCCACCTCGCACGGCGGCCTTGGCGTGCCGGACCTGGAGAGTACCGGCTTCGCTCTGCGGCTGCGCTGGCAATGGATCTCTCGTACTGACGACCAGCGTGCCTGGCACGGCCTTGATCTGCATTTCCCAGCGACGGAACACGCGGTCTTCTTTGCCTCCACCACAATGGTCATCGGCAACGGGCAACCTTCCCTGTTCTGGGAAGATAGGTGGATCAACGGGCACGCCGTCCGCGAGATAGCTCCGCAGTTGTATGAGTGCATACCCGAGAGGCGCCGCAGGATTAGGACTGTGGCAGCGGGGCTCGATGCGAATAGCTGGGCGCGGGACATCCAGGGCATGGTGGGCATGCACGAGATTGGTCAGTATCTCTGCCTATGGCATGCCATCGCTCATACCACACTCAGCGCCGACCGCGACCGCCTTGTCTAGAAGTGGACGCCCAACGGCTTATACACTGCCCAGTCATGCTACAAGGCCCTCTCACGGATCGATGCTGTCCCATAGCTGCAGGCTGATCTGGCGGACCTGGGCGCCGCCATGTGTCAAGGTGTATCACTGGTTGGCGATGCAGAACCGGTGTTGGACTGCTGACCGCCTCGCTAGTCGAGGGCTGCAGCACCACCCCAAATGTCTGCTCTACGACCAACTTCCCGAGGCGATGCACCATCTCACCATCGCTTGCCCCTTCGCTAGGTAAGTGTGGCACGAGGTCCTGTCCTGGCTCAGGTTGCCTTGCCGACCGCCAAAGACCGACGATACTAGCCTCACAGACTGGTGGAGCGACGCAAGTGCTGCCATGCCGAAGCCTATGCGCAAAGGCTTGGCCTCCATCACCCTGCTCACGCCCTGGATGGTTTGGAAGCATCGCAACGACTGCACATTCAACAACTTGCAGCCCTCCGTGCCCTACCTGCTTGCCAAGATCAAGGAGGAGGCATCGATGTGGGTCATGGCTGGTGCTAAGGGCTTACGGGAAGTATGGCCCACGGCTTGGGATGTTCATTGATGTATTTTTGATGTTTCTGCGCCTTGGAATCCCCTAGGGGATTTGTAACTCTGTACTCTTCCTTTTCAATGAAATGAAGCACAATAGTCTATTGCGTTTTCTCGAAAAAAAATGTTCTTTGCGATTACCGCATTCTAAATCCTTTCCCTACTTTATGACAAAAGACAGCCTGACGACCAGTTCCATCGAGCCATCTCACAGACCTCTGGTACTGTGCACTGATGGCCACAAAATTAATGTACTCCCTCTGTTTCAGAATATAAGATGTTTTAGCTTTGTGAAGCAAATGTATCTAGACTTCTTTTAGTAGGTAGGTTCACTCAGGTTTGGAGTGAATCTATACACTAAAAGATGTCTAGATACACTTTCTTCACAAACCTAAAAGATCTTATATTTTGGAACGGAGGGAGTAGCTAGTAGTGCATTGCAGGATATGGCGCGTGGCATATGGTGTACAGTTGCAGGTGTATGCAGACAAGAATGGTACATGTGCGAGCAAGCACCTCCAACCTTATTATACTCTGAAGTATCACCAGCAGATCTCTGTAGATCCACCATGAATATTGATGGTGCAACTTCAAAAATCTGAAAACCAGAGCAAAATATGAAGTAAAAAGAGGAGCAAACTACAAAGACAGAACAAGAAAATATATGTGAGTACAGAGAGAGCAAGACTCACTTGAAGCATAACTGTGAGACTAGCCTTGTTCGCATTTGGGCCTTCCACCCTCATCTATGTATATTATAAGTGAAACTAATTATAAGCAATAAAAATATGCTAACGGTAATGGAAAGTCATTAGAAGTAAAAAGAGTATTAGCTTAATACCAATCCCGATAAAAAAATACTTTCAATGTGTTATTTGGGAATATATAGAGTGCATAACATTACGATGAAATGTCAACAACTTGTATTATGCAAATGATATTATGAAGAATCTTACAACACAATGGATCAACGACAAAACAAAGAGTTGTCTCACTCATCACTGGCCATACAATTCAATACTACTTTAAAAGTGTTAGAATGATTGGAAATTGAGAACATTTTACTCAAATTTAAATCTATATAATAACAAAGACAGAATCATTTGGCGATGAAATAAAAAAAGATGGAAGTCTGTATATTCATACTGACAAAAACAAGTTCCTCCGTTTCAAAATATAGGGCATATTTTGACTATCCAACTTCATCCTTTGACTAAAAAATTAATCCAAAAATATGTGAACTATGATGACTAGTATACCACCGGATTCATATTCAAAGGAGCCTTTGTACATATTAATTGAACATTATAGGAAGAAATTTATGATCAAAGGTCAAAATTGAAGAGACAAAATGCACTTTATTTTTGATACAGAGAAATTATATGCTAACCATTATAAAAGGAATAAAAGGTCCACTTGTCTGTTAGGATCTCAAGTCACAAGGTTTGTAATGGGGCACCAACAATTTTTAAGAAAAAATGCGAAAACCAGGACTTGAACTCAAGACCTTAGACTCTGATACCATGTCAAGCTTCATGCACTAACCAAACTATTCCAAAAGACCAATCTGATGGAAAGTGGTAGGAAATCCACTTATACACTTCAACAAGATTAAGCAAAATTTACCTTATAATTGCGAATATGCGTCTTAAACCCCATGGATTGAGCAACAACCTCCATGCTTGACAATATAACATTTGCCGGTTTACGTGACAGAAATCTATTTTGAAGCTTGCCATCATCCTGCAGATCAAACAGTTATTAGGTCTGAGAGATATTTATTAATTTATAAAATATTAAAATGCCCAAATATCAGAACCATGGCCATGTTGATAATGATTACAATAGACCAGATTTCTCTACAGTAAGTGTTGTCCAAATATAGAACAAAAAAAAATCTACCTGAATATAATTTGAATTATCTCCTCTTGGGCAGCAACAATCTTGTTATTGCGACTATCAAAACTTCAATAAGCAGGTATAAACATATTTCTCGAATAGTATTGATACTATCGACACTTAAATTCCTTTTTTTGGGCTATTTTCTTGCTTATTTATTGTTTTGTTCTAGTAAAACATGCAAACACTACTAGGGTGCATAAGACACAAACATGTTTGAATATCACTGCATATTGTTTTATTATGAACATGTCAGGTTTGCCCTGTTCTACACATTATGTTGCACAGTATTGATGGGATATTACGGGATCTCACGATAGTGAGTGATACAGAATTGAACCACATAGCGTACCAACTTGTAAGAAAATATATCATCATCTACTATGGTTTCTGTTGTTCTTTATTCATGTAAAGTTGGAGAATTTTTTTTTCATTGATTTCATGAGTGGGAACAGGAAATAGTGGTTCTGGCACACCTAAACAACACTGATTTTTTTGTACACTTCAATACCAATGAAAGGCTCCGAAGTTCTGTCCCGGCAGATTTTTTAGGGAAAAAACTTGAGGGACGACACTGATTTTTTTGTACACTTCAATACCAATGAAAGGCTCCGAAGTTCTGTTCCAACACATTTTTTAGGGAAAAACCTAAGGGGAGGCCCTAACAGCAACGTCTGTTCTTTCACATTCCATTGGCTTCTGTTACCATCTCTCCTGTTCCAAAAACTGAGTACTTGAAAAGACAAAATTACCCTCATCTAATTGGGAAAGCACTGAAATGTATCCCAGATTTCTCCTATAACTGGCCATGGGCAACTCGGCTCCTCACGCTCTCCCCGTGCGCACACCATTCTGGTTTGTCCGATCCGGTCAAACAGTGGAAGTTTGGTTTCCACATTGAACTGCTGCCGTTGGATTGGTATATGTTTTTTCACTTCATCGCTGCCTGACTGGCTCCATGACATGTGGGTCAATGATCCTCCAGGGCCCAAAATTTAGGTACCTAAATCTGTTTCTCGTGTCGCTTAGTTTGCTTCTTTTTGCATGGTCGGTGGCTGAGTGGAGGGTGGACAGAGACTACTTTTCATTTGTTATTGTCAGCCCTTTCCATCCCTTCGCTGAGCCTGGGCCCGAATATTGTGGAGCCCGGTTGGTGGCAGGTCGTGTGGTTTCCTGCGAGGGTGGCACGCCTGCTCCCTTCCTTTAATTCAGCTGTAAAAGACTGTTCAGTGTTCATGCTCCTGAACGTGGTGGGCCAAGTGGGTGGCCTTTGGTGACCATATCCCTATCCTGTCTCTCCCATGAACCAATCCCATGCCCGTGGCTCTCTTTGTTCACGCGCTCGCCTCTCCATGGCTCCGCTGCCTCCTCCTTCGTGTCACGCATCTGCCTCCATGAAGCCGTACCGCATGGCGGCAGCGAGCGGCAGTGGCTGCTGGACGATATGACCTGCCCGAGGTGGTCCACACCGCGGAAGAGGGCAACGGCACGCACACCTCCTCCGCTTCTCTCCCAGGTCGCCACTGCCCATGATAGGAACTAGGGTCCTACCAGGTCTCGGCCTTAGATTGTAGGGGTTGTAGGGGTGGAAGGGAGGGTGGCGAGGAGCTTGGCGCGGACGACGGCGGCTGGGCGTCGTGGCCGCGCGAGGAGGGAGGAGGCGGCAGTGGCGCAGGGAGGCGGCTAGGGTTTAGGAACTCCACTCCTGAGGGAGTCGGCAACAAATATGTTTATTGGTTGTTTGATACGTAGGGATTACATGTGTTTATATAATAGTCTAGCTAATCAAAAGCCTAGATAAGTTGGGCCAAGCCCCTAAACCGGCCCACTATTGGGCCTCTTCCGGGTATAGTGCAAACCGGTCATAACATCTCTCCCCGCCTGCGCAAACAGCTCGTCCTCAAGCTGGATATCTGGAAACTGCTGGCGGAACTCGTCGAGCTGCTCCCATGTAGCGTTGTCCACAGAAAGGCCAGTCCACTGCACCAGGACATGCCAGATACCGCGACATTGTTGCGCCTTCAGCACCTTCTCGGGTCCTGGCAGGATGCGGCCATCAGCCGTAGGAGGGAGAGTCGGTGGCGCTGCAGGAGGATCGCCACGGTAGGCCTTCAACAAGCTGACATGGAACACGTCGTGGATGCGGGCCCTAGGCGGCCGCTCCAGACGGTAGGCGAGCGGGCCGACGCGCTCCAGCACCCGAAAGGGCCCGACGTAGCGAGGTCCCAGCTTGTGCTTGGCGCGGGTCCAGGGACTTCGTCGTCCTGTGAAGGAGGCGCAGCCACACCCAGTCGCCCACCGGGAACTCCGCCTCGCGATGATGGGCATCATAGTACTTCTTGGCCAGTTGTTGTGCTTGGTGAAGACGTTGGCGCGCCGCGGCCAAGATGTCGTCGCGGGTGTGGAGCAAGTCGCCTGCGGCCTCGGTCCGAGCCGTCCCGGGCTCGAACGGCAGCATCGCCGGGGGCGGCCGCCCGTAGACCACCTCGAACGACGTGGTATGCAGGGCGGTGTGATATGTGGTGTTGTAGCAGTACTTCGCCCATGCCAACCAGTCCACCCAAGCGCATGGACGATCACCTGTAACACAGCGCAGATACATCGAAATCACCTTGTTAACCACCTCAGATTGGTCGTCCGTCTGAGGGTGGAATGCCGTGCTCAGGCGAAGCTTCACGTCTGCCATCCAAAAGAGATCCCGCCAGACGTGACCAGTGAACACCGGTTCACGATCGCAGACGATGGACGAAGGGAACCCGTGGAGACGAACGATGCCGTCAAAGAAGGCGCGGGCCACGGACGCGACGGTGTACGGGTGGCCGAGCGCAATGAAGTGCGCATACTTGGAGAAGCGGTCGACCACCGTGAGGATGACGGACTTGCCGCCCACCTTGGGAAGCCCCTCGATGAAGTCTATGGAAATATCCGCCCACACCTGCGAAGGCACATCCAGGGGCCGGAGGAGACCGGCTGGCCGCAATGTCTCCGTCTTGTTGCGTTGGCACGTCACACACGACCGTACCCAAGCCTGTACCAATGCACGATCACCAGAGATGTAGAAGTCCGCACGAAGACGATGGAGGGTCTTCTGCACACCCTCATGGCCGGCCGAGTGTGCCAAGGACAAGACCTGGTGGTGAAGGTCGTCGTGGTCGGGCACGAAGAGGCGACGCCCGTGAGGAGCAGCCCGTCGTCCAGGCGCCAGGGCGCCTCCAGCTCGACGGCGTCAAGGCGCTGGCGTAGTCCCTGCGCGTCCTCGGCCGACGTAGTAGCCCAGCGGATGTCGTTAATGAGAGCAAACGAGGGCTCGGAGCGGACGCACATGACAGTGCCCGAAGAGGCGACGTCCTCCGGAACCTCTTCAGTGTCGCGGCGTGACAGGGCGTCGGCGACCGTGTTGAGACGGCCCGGACGATACTCGACGGTGAAGTCGTAGCCAAAAAGCTTGTTGATCCACTGGTGTTGCGGAACCGTGGATAAGCGCTGGTCCAGCAAAAACTTGAGGCTGTAGTGATCCGTGCGAACACGGAACGGCCGCCCCCAAAGATATGGCCGCCTAGACCAGCCCGATAAGCTCGCGCTCGTACACTGTTAGAAATAAGCCATGTCGTGCGGTGTCGACGACTAGCGTGCATGTGCGCATCTAGGTTGTACGTGGCCGTGGAAGGTGTGTGTGTGCGTGTGTGTGCGTTGTGTCAGTCCGCAGCTTGCCGCGTCGTAGCGTGGAGGAGCTGCGTGCAGTAGGGATGCCGTTGGGTTCCGTTGGAGGCAGCCGCGTCGTGTGCGTGTGTGCACGCTGTGCGTGGCGCATGCAGATCAGCGGCAGTAGTGGGCAGGGTGGAGTATGCGCTCCATAGGCCTAGCTATAAATATCTCTGTACTGCTCGTGGTGAGAGCCAGCTTAAAAGAAAAACAAGGGCGTTCGTGCGCCTGGGGCTGTACGTGCGGCCAGAAAAATCCTACTGTCTCCTTCTACCTCCGAGCTGCGAGTGAGAGCGTGAGAGCTAGCCAGGGTGCCGCGCTAACATACGTCGCAAGCTTGTGATGGCGAGCGGCGAAGGGGTGACTGAAGAAGGCGAGCGACCCCTCGCCCTGGTGGAGGACGGCGCCGAAGCCGATGCCGGAGGCATCGTAGTCCACCACGAACGGGCTGTCGAAGTCCGGCATCTGAAGCACGGGCCCCGTCGTGAGTGCCTGGAATGCGTCGCGGCGTAGCAGACACGTCAGTGGCGCGGCAATGAGGCCGAAGTCCCGGATGTACTTTCGGTAGTATCCCGCGAGGCCCAAGAAGCCGCGTAGCGCTCGCGGCGACTGCGGGGTCGGCCATGCAGCGACAGCGGTGACATTGTCCGCATCCATCGCGACTCCCTCCGCCGAGATGACGTGCCCCAGGTACGCGACGGAGGTCGTGCCGAACGAGCACTTCGAGCGCTTGAGGTGGAGGCGATGCGCTTGAAGCTCGTTGAAGATGATGGCCACGTGTTGCAGGTGCTCCGCCCAGGATGAACTGTAGATAAGAATGTCATCAAAGAAAAAAAGCACAAAGCGGCGCAAGTAGAGGCTGAGCACGTCGTTCAGCAGGGCTTGTAACGCTGCCGGCGCGTTGGAGAGGCCGAATGGCATGACCAAGAACTCGAAGTGGCCGTGATGTGTGCGGAATGCCGTCTTCGCGATGTCATCCGGATGCATCCGCACCTGATGATAGCCGGAGCGCAGGTCGAGCTTGGTGAAGAAGCGCGCCCCATGGAACTCGTCCAATAGCTCGTCCACGACGGGGATGGGAAATTTGTCTTTGGACGTCACGGCGTTAAGGGCGCGATAGTCGTTGCAGACCAGGAGCACCGGCGCAGAGAACGGTGATGTCGAAATCCGGATGATGCCCTGCGCGAGCAAGATCGCCACCTGGCGCTCGAGCTCGTCCTTCTGCAGCTGGAGGTAGCGGTACAGCCGTACGGCGACAGGCGCCGTATCCGGTAGCAGGTGGATGTGGTGGTCACAGGGTCGCGCCGGCGGGAGGCCCTGTGGCTCGTCGAAGATGTCGCTCTGCTGCTGCAGGAGATACCAAATTGATAGGAACTAAGGTCCTACCAGGTCTCGGCCTTAGATTATAGGGGTGGAAGGGAGGGTGGCGAGGAGCTTGGCGCGGACGACGGGCACAGGCGTTGGGGGTAGCAGGCGCGGCTTGGGAAGCAGCGTCATGTTGAGCGATGGCGAGCATCTACATGGTGCCATGTGCCGTGTAGTTCAACCTACATATTTCGCAATTTTTCTTTGATTACGTTCATATGATTTCTAAGGAAAATTTGTTAGTGTTTGATCAACTAGCTATCACCCAGGACTCTCCCTCTTTCTAAAGGGGATGTGCTTCACTTACTCTGCTAGTAGGAAGCTTTTCTTTTATTGGGTATCTCAAGTGATACAAGCTTAGTTACATGGAGGGGTGGCACCCCTATTTATACTTGTACATGACCCTTTAGATTGTTGCCATGTGGCACAATCCAAACCCTACCATATACTTCTAGAGTACTCTACAAACTCTAGATATTTCATACTACTCCTAAATGTCTTACTCTAGAACATTCCTAATTCTAGAGTTATCCCTACATGCCATGGACACTTCTAGCAGCAGACAAACTGCAGCATGCCTATCTACTCAGTACACAACCTATGTGCACTGTTTACTCTCACAGGACACAACTCATATGCCCTGTTCACACACAGCAAGCACACAACCTATGTGTAATATTCACACTACACCCTGCACACAACCTATGTGTGCTATTCCTATGTGCAGATCACGATCACACCATGACAAGATTACATTCAGGCTAACAATCACCCCCCTAATCATGTCATCTTCAATCAACATCACAGCAGCGCTCGATATTCATCTGCTGATATGAAAAACGCTTCTTCTTTCTTCGATTGCGGCACTCGGACGAGTAGTGGCCACGGACGCCACAGTTGTAGCACTTCCCCTTCTTCTTCCCAGCCTTGCGCCCACTACACACAGTGGTGTCGGAGTCGCTGCTATTGTCCTCGTTATTACGCCTGCTGCCATGACCGCGGACAGCACCACGGTCACCCTACCCCGACTGATATGACCTCCATTGTTTCTTGGACAGCAACAAATGTTGCCCACCAACAGAATCACCAAAGCGCATCCGCAATCGCTCCTCATGCGCCTGAAAGCGTCCAAACAGATCCACGACTGTCAATGTCTTGAGGTCGATGCACTGCTCCAGGGAGGTCACAAGATGCATGAACCTCGCCGGCGCAGCCTGGAGAACTTTCTGGACAACCGTGAGCTCCTTCAGCTCATCCCCCAACGTGCGGATGGACGTGACCATCTTGTTCACACGCGTCACGGACTCGGTGTCCTCCATCTCCAGCGCCTCAAAGGCCATGCGCAATGGCTGCAGTTTTGTCTCACGAACACGATCATGGTCGATGTTCATAGCCTTGATGGCTTCCCATGCCATCTTCCCCGTGTCCTTGCTGGCGAGCGACGCTAGCACATCCTCCGGCACGCCCTGGTAAATGGCAAGCAGCGTATCGCGGTCTTCCTCGAAGCTCACAGTTTCAGAGCTAATCGCTCCCTACACACCGGCTGATTGCAGCGCCACCCGCATCTGCACCGCCCACAGCGTGTAGTTAGTGCGGGTTAGCTGGGGGTAGTTGATAGGTCCCTGTGGCCTTACCGACTGCACCGTCGCCACTGGAACCTTCTTCCCTTTCAGCGCCTCCAGCTCCGCCCGTGATGCCTCTGCATCAACCCGTGCTGCCTTCGCCTCTACCAGAGCCTCCTCCATCGTCTTCTTTGCCATCTCCAGGATCTCCTAACATGGTGCTCTGATACCAATTGTTAGTGTTTGATCTACTAGCTATCACCCAGGACTCTCTCTCTTTCTAAAGGGGATGTGCTTCACTTACACTGCTAGTAGGAAGCTTTTCTTTTATTGGGTATCTCAAGTGATACAAGCTTAGTTACATGGAGGGGTGGCACCCCTATTTATACTTGTACATGACCCTTTAGATTGTTGCCATGTGGCACAATCAACACCCTACCATATACTTCTAGAGTACTCTACAAACTCTAGATATTTCATACTACTCCTAAATGTCTTACTCTAGAATATTCCTAATTCTAGAGTTATCCCTACATGCCATGGATACTTCTGTTGGAGATATGCCCAAGAGACAATAATAAATTGGTTATTATTATATCTTTGTGTTTATGATAAATGTTTACATCCCATGCTATAATTGTATTAATAGAAAACATTAAAACTTGTGTGTTTTGTAAAATAGAAGAGTCCCTAGTAAGCCTCTAACGCATAAAAGAGTCCCTAGGAAAACAAATAATGTACTTTGTGTTCTGTTTGATATAATTCTGGAGTGCTCTAACGCATGTCTCTACCTAAAAGAGTCCCAGTAGCACTTGGAGCATCTGTCCAGTTCAAATGGAACTTGAGCACTTCATGTTTCCTGTACATGATCAATATTTGATAAATATTATATATTCCCTCTCTGAGTAAGTAAGTTTCTTGCCTACGTAGGGCGAATTTAGATTTGAGAGGAATGTTGTGTGTGCTTCTCCTTAACTTCATCGCTTAGGGTGTGTTTGGTAGACCTGCTCAACCCGGAATTTCTCACCTCATCTCGATATCAGGTGTTTGGTAGATTGTTTCTGTGGTCTAGGCACTGCCCACCTCGTACGAAAACGGTGGCACTGCCCAGTTGCGAAGCTGGAAACGAGCTTCGCAAGTCGGCCCTGCTGCGTCCAGGCAGAAAAATCGGTCCCGCCCGTCCCGATTTCTTTCCCACGCGTCCGCCACGCACCCCCAGTCTCCACCCCGACCCCGAGCCCCCCACGCATTCCTTCTCTCCTCTATCCTGGAACCGCATCGCCGCTCCGCCCCCGAGCATCCCGCCACCAGATCCCGCCGCCGCTAAGCACCCACGCCGCCGGTAATCCTCCCCCGCCCCTCTCTCTGAGCGGATCTCCCTCCCAGCCCTCATCCCCGTCACGCCGCTCTCCTCTGGTCGCTGGGGCTCCGCATCACCGCCATGGACGACAGGCGAGGTCGCGGACCACCGGCCTCCCCTCTGTAGCCACCGCCGTCGCCGCCATCGTGCTGGACGAGGTCGCGGACCACCGGCCTCCCCTCTGTAGCCGCTGCCCCCGTGCTGGACGAGGTCGAGGACCTCCGGCCTCCCCCCGTGCGGATAAAAAAAACCAATGGTACGGGGATGTTTCAGGTCAGTCCATTGAACTTATGTATATAAACCCAATAGGTTGCAGAACCAGATCATTTTTCTTAGACTTCATGGATTTTTGGATACTCTGGTGCAGTTTGTCTCACATCAACATGTAATATCCGCTCATGCCTCAGACACAAGTTATAATGCCCCGGATTATACATGGTTTTCTTATTTTATCAGACACAAGTTATAATGCCCTAGATTATACATGGAAACATGGTTTGCTTATTCTATCCCAATCATATGGAATTTAGATATGTTATATTCTGATACAAATGTACAGGGAGCAAGTACAATTATTGTGCATACAAATTAACATCACTTATATTTTACGATTATTGGATTTTCTTTATAGAAAACTGTATTGGCAGCTAGCTATCAAGGCATGGCGCAGCTGAGTATATAAAGTAGAGTAACTGTTATAATAAGGTACCCGTATATAACATATGCTTATTGCGGATTCATTTAAATATTGAGTAGTAAAACAACTTCCTATATTTGCATATTATTATCCCTCAGCTTTTAAATCCAAATATTGTTTGCTTGCTACATTTTATTGTCTAATATAAGTTCATATGTTCCCTTCAAACAAACAAGGAAATCAATAGAACAATTCAAAATAATAGATTGTCCATTTTGAATTCGCAACCTTGCTAGTATTCTGATTACATTCTTGAATTTCAGAACACAATGTTTTTACCTCTACAATCTTCAATTTGTCTATTTTCACCTATCGGACTATTCTAGAACCGTTTTAGGTGACAAAGTTTACACAAGGTTTGCCAATATAGTATGCAGTTGTCTTGTTGAACAACAAAAACTCAATAAAAAGGAACTTAGAAGAAAACTAACAGAAAATAAAAAACTATTACAAAAAAAATCTAAGCATCTAGATGAAAATTTATTAGTAAAGGAGGTGGCCAAAACTTATAACATAATATAAAGACCACCCTGTACGAATTTAAGCAATGATTCTGTTCATGCTTGCCCGTGCGATCACACGGGTCAACGACTAGTTTTGATAAATCAAAGTACATTTGGCAATTCAAATAATTTCTTAGTGAAATATCCTGTATCACAAGTAGCTTGCATAAATACCTGTCGGCGATCAAATAGGGCTGCAAGGTTCAATCCTTGAGATAAAATAATCAAATCGAATGCATTGAGCGTCAAAGGGCCTTCATCGTCAATAGTATGTTCAGTATCCTCCTGAAATCATAAATATGAGGACAAAAAGAATTACAAGAATTGCAAGTACAAAGCATACCAGAGTTTATCAAACAGAGTTAAGTGAGGAAACAAATTGTATACCAAGGACACACTACAAACGGTTGCTGGATGTTGGATTCTCAAAATATTGGAAGGGAAAAAAAAGACCAAAACACGCGACAACACAATCACGCCATACGAGAGGAGATTTTGCTGATGGCTCCGCTCCGCTCCGCTCCCCCCTCCCCCCTAGCCCCTTCCTCCCACTAGCCTCGCCGCCGACGTGCTCACGCCGGTAGCCCTCCAGAGAGCCCCTGCTCAAGCCCCACCTCCCCCTCTCCCCCGGCACCATGTCTTCCGACACGTCCCACGGCGACACCCACCACCGGCGGCAGGACCGCTGGCGTGCAGATGGTAGCCCTAGCCAGAGCCCCCGCAGCTACAGCGACGTCGCGAGCACCCCCCCCCCCATCGCCGCCTCCACCCCGCGCCCCTCAGGCGCCGGCCCAGCCCTCGACCGCGGCTGCGCCCACCGCGAGCCGGCCGGCTCCCGCCTTGGCCCCCGCTCAGAGGTCCACCGTGTCAACGGTAGGGCACCTCGCGGCGCCAACGCCGAGGGTTGGCAGCAGCCCCGTCGCGGCCACCATCAGCGGCGCCGCCCGAGCTAGGCCCGTGGAGGCCAGCAACGCCAGGGACGTCGCAGCCCGTCGCCGGAGCTGGAAGCGGGGCTGTGCTTCCGTTGCCTTGAGCCGGGCCACCCTGTGCGCGACTGCGTCAATGAAGTTCGCTGCCGCCGCTGCCTGCTCTCTGGCCATGGCTCAGGGCACTGCTCGCCGGCACAGCGGGACTTCGACCGCACCCGCCTCCCCCCCGAGACGCGCCCCCCTCCGAAGCTCCAGTCCGCGGCCACGACGTCGACGTCCGCGCCGCGCCAGGCCCCTCCCCCTCCACCCCCCCCCCCCCCGACGGCAGGATGTCCACACGACGGCGCCTCCACCGCCTCCGCGCACCCCGGCCGCGCCGCACGCGACCACTGCGCCGCCACCGCCGCGCCCCCCGACCGCACCTAGTGCGGCCGCTGCGGCAGCGCCTCCCCGCGCGCGAACCACCCCCCGCGAGCACGCCGCTGCGACGGCTCCGCCGCCCCCCCAACGTGCGTAGGCCGCAACTATGACGCGAACTGTCGATCCCTTGGATCCGGTTCATGTTATTGTCCCCCGCACGGCGGATGTGGAGGATGCTGAGAGGGTGCTTCGCCGGGCCATGGTTGCGACCATCACGGGCACGAGGCCGGAGGTCTCCGCTAACGCCGCTGCCAACCTGATCTGCGACGAGTTCGGCCTCGACATCGACGACTTCACCATCCACCTGCACCACCCCGAAGACTTCCTGACCATCTGCGGCTCCCAGCGCACCAAGGATCAAATCTCCGGCGATCACATCATCGGCAGTTCCTCGGTGGGCTTCTCGCTGTCGCTCCGTCCATCGTGCAGGCTCGCGCACGCTGGTGTGGGCAGCTTGGACTTCCGTGTCGAGCTCGAGCTCCGCGGTCTCCCTGCCAACCACTGGCACCTTGCGACGGTGGAGTCGCTGCTCCGAGGCAGCTGCTGGGTCGAGGAGGTCCACCAGCAGACCCGCTCGTGCACGGACCTGTCTGTGTTCCGCCTCACGGCGCGAACGCCGGACCCGACCGCCATCCCCCGTCATGCGGTGCTCGAGGTGGTAGAGCTGGTGCCTTCCCCTGACCCGCTCCGGCAGCCCACGATGCGTACCCTCACGTACCCCGTCTCGATCCAGACGGTGCGCACGGCGACGAACGACGCCCCGCCGCCCCACGATGCTGACCCCGGTGACGAGGATCCTGAGGACGGTGGCGGCCTGGATGACGACGTCCCGACCGTCCCCAAGCCCAGACGTCCCCCTCGCCGGCGGAACCGCAAGCGTCGCTGTTGGGGCGACGCCGCCCCTGAGTCCGGCCACACCGAGGACATCGAGATGGACACGGTGGCCCTGCTCATCGAGCCCCGTGGCGGCCGCGAGGATGGCCTAGCGATGGACGCGACATGGACGGATGCCCGCCGGCCGGCGCCGCCATGCTCCCCCGTCCGTTCCGGCGCCGTTCCGCGCCTACGATGGCGCCCTGGTCCAACCTGGGTGGGGCCCGCGCTGCGCGACGCCCCGACCATGGAACGTTGGTCTGGCGGCGCAAGGACAGACAGGCTGGGGCTGCTCCCGTCATGGCTGACGTGGCTGCACCCACCTCCACCCCGGCGCCTGATCCCAGGCTGGAAGATCGCCCCAGTTGCACTGCTGGCGCGTCACCAGTGGCCACCCCTCCGCTCGTGGGCCCGAGCTCCTGCCAAGCACCACCGTCCCCATCTGCGCCCGAAGGAGGATCCCCTGGACCATGCGAGATTGAGTCCACGCCTGGTTCAAATTCGACGTCGTCTTGTGCGCTTGGCGACAGAGAGGCCGCACTTTGCCCCGACAGGAGCTGCCCCCCTCGCCAGGATCTGAACCAGGACCAGAGCCAGGACCGTGCTTTATCCTTGGTCTCTTCGGTCCCAGATTCGCCGCCTGGGCCCGAGCCGGAGCGCACCGTTGGCCTCTTGCATGGCCTTGGCCTCGCTAGTGCTGGCGTGTGCTCCAAGCCTCCTGGTTGCACCGAAACAGCCATGCCAACCCCCCCCCCCTCCCGTCATCGTCCAGGACAGCGCCACGATCGCCTCCGTGGCCCACCACGAGCCCACCACCTCCACGCCGCAGACCCCTCGTGAGATGCCCCCCCCCTGATGGACCGACGTGCCTCCCTGCGCACGGTTCCACACCGTTTCGCCACGCCGCCACACACTTATAAGAGTGGCTCGCGGACGAGCACGCCGCAGGCTTGGACCTTGGGGGATTTCTTGAAGGCAGCCACCAAGAACATCGACACGGCCCTCCCTACTCAGAGAAGGAAAACGAGGAGGCAGCCCCTAAACTTTGCACCGCGACGTGGTCGATCAGCTTCCAAGACTACTTCTCCCGGTGCCCCCCCCCCCCACTGCTGAGCGCCGAGCCCAGGTCCAGATTCTTAGGGCGCTGGGTTTCGTCGAGCTGGACCAGAAGATCACCGCGGCTGAGATGAAGTCCTATGACTGCCTCTTCGCGATGCCAATCCCGCGATCCGTCCTGGCCGCAATCGCAGCGCTGGTCGACCGGGACCTAGCTGCCGCTAGCCTGCCGCCTGCAGTCGACATCGCTTGCGAGACCTAGTCCGTTAGAGCCGCTCGGCCCGTCGATCTCGCCTTAATGGATCACGGCCTCAAAATTGTTGTGTGGAACGTTCGCGGACTAAACGCTCGTGCTAGGCGCCTTGCCATCCGATCCTTGATCTCTTCCTCAGGGGCTAGCATTGTTTGTATCCAGGAAACTAAGGTGGCTTTGCTTTGTTCGTCCCTGGTCCTTGAAACCCTAGGGTCTGAGTTTGATGACTACACATACCTTCCCGCGGAGGGCACGCGAGGTGGTATCCTCCTTGCCTGGAAGAGCAGGGCAGTGTCTATCACTGACCCACTGTTCACCAGGAACGCCATCACGGCGAAGGTCGCCTCTGCCTCGGGCACACCCTGGTGGCTTTCCGTGGTCTACGGGCCACAGGACGACGCAGATAAGATTGAGTTCTCCAGGAACTTCGTGACATACGCAACGATTGCCCGGGCCCCTGGATGCTCTGCGGATATTTCAATCTCATCTATCAGGCCGTGGATAAGAACAGCAACCTGAATCGGCGACTAATGGGCAAGTTCCGGAGATTGATCAATGACCTTGCCCTCAAAGAAGTCTACCTGAATGGACGTAGATACACGTGGTCCAATGAGCAGTCGCCCCCCACGCTGGTCCACCTAGACCGGATCCTTTGCACATCTGACTGGGACGACATCCATGGCGAGTGTCACCTCAGATGTCTTGCATCGGTGGTGTCGGATCACAGCCCCCTCCTGTTGGACTGCTCCCCAATGCCGATGTTGCACAAACGGTTCCACTTTGAGGATTTTTGGCTGCGCCTTGATGGGTTCCAGGAGGTCGTAGCTGAGGCTTGGCACTCCATCAAGCACGAGGACCCTTTCCACAGATTCATGCTTAGATTACAAGCAACGGCACGCAAGCTCACTAGCTGGAGCGCACGATCTGTTGGCAATATAAAGAGCAAGATGGCTATCTCCCGTGAGCTGATTTCACGGTTCGACAAGGCCCAGGAAGACCGGATCCTCTCGCCCGACGAGAATCAGCTACGCAAACAGCTGAAGGTGTCGTACCTTGGTCTCGCCTCCCTTGAACGCACAATCGCTCGGCAGCGGGCTCGCCTGGCGAACCTGAAAGACGGTGACGCCAACACCGCCTTCTATCATCGACAGTGCACCTATCGGCAGCAAAGGAAAAGAATCTTCAGCATCTCCGTCGGCACGCAGGTGCTAACCGATCATGCTGATATGGCTGAGGCTGCATACCACCACTATGATGCGCTCTTGGGCACGGCTATCTCGCGCGACCACACTTTGGAGCTCTCCCCACTGATTGAACAGCATAACCTGCACGATCTCGAGACGCCTTTCGGCCTGGAGGAGATCTGGGAGGCTGTGAAGAGCCTGCCGGCGAGAAATGCCCCTGGGCCAGATGGTTTCACTGCTGAATTCCTGCGTGCCTGCTGGAACATCATCAAGCACGACATTAGCGTCGTGTTCCAGCAGTTGTATGAGATGCGAGGCCGCGGCTTCTACAAGCTAAATCAGGCACTCCTCACGCTGATCCCCAAGAAGGCCGAGGCCTGCTCGCTCGGCGACTATCGCCCCATCAGCCTCATCCACATTGTCGCGAAGCTCTTTGCCAAGATTCTGTCGCTTCGACTGGCTCCTAAGCTGGCCAACATCGTCAGCAGCTGCCAGAATGCTTTCATCCGAGGAAGAAGCCTCCACGACAATTTCGTCCTTGTAAAGCAATCTGCCAAGCTCCTACATCACCTTGGGGTGCCTGCGATACTACTCAAGCTTGACCTGACAAAGGCCTTCGACTCCATCGCCTGGCCCTTCCTCTTCGAAGTGCTGCGACACTATGGTTTTGGCGACCGGTTTCTCGAGTGGCTGGCCATTCTCCTATCTTCGGCTAGCACCCGCATCCTCCTCAATGGCGTGCCTGGGCCGCTGATCTGGCACCGTCGAGGTCTCCGACAGGGTGACCCGCTATCCCCGCAGCTGTTTGTCCTTGCGGTGGACGTTTTGAGCAAGTTGATCCGACGCGCCACCGAGCTTGGCATCATGCAGAGGCTCCACCCACGACGGACGATCCCTCCCATCTCCCTATATGCCGACGACGTCGTCCTCTTCTGCCGCCCACAACCCGACGACGTTGCGGCCGTGCGTGCGATCCTTCAGCTCTTTGGCGCCGCCTCCGGCCTCAAGGTTAACTTCACCAAAAGCTCGGCAACCCTACTTCGCTGCAATGCCGAGGACGTGGCCTCTGTCCATACTCTGGGCTGTCCCATTGTCGACCTGCCGATCACCTATCTGGGGATCCCACTCACCATCCGCCGCCCCACCGCCGCTCAGCTACAGCCACTCGTGGTCTAAGGTTGCTAACCGGCTACCTACTTGGATGTCGGGGCTTATGAACAAATCCAGCAGACTGGCTATGGTGAAATCCGTGCTGGGTGCAATACCCCTGCACCAGATGCTCGTCATCGCGCCACCTAAGAAGACACTCAAGCAGATCGAGAAGTTACAACGCGGATTCCTATGGGCTGGGCGCGCCGACGCCCAAGGGGGGCATTGCCATGTCAACTGGCAGCGGGTGTGTCGCCCTATCGAGCAAGGTAGCCTAGGGGTGCGCGACTTGGAACGCACCGGTCTCTCCCTAAGGATCCGCTGGATGTGGCTCGCCCGCACCGACGACACTCGTGCTTGGAGCGGACTCGACCTCCACTTCTCGCCTGAGGAACGGCAACTCTTCTTCGCCTCTACTTCCATGATGCTTGGCAACGGGCACAGTGCACTTTTTTGGGAGGATCGCTGGATCAGCGGCCGCGCCATCAGCGAGATTGCGCCGCTCCTATACAATTGCGTGCCCAAACGGCTCCGGCGGATCAGGACGGTCGCTCAGGCCCTACTTGGGAACAGCTGGGCTCGCGACATTCGAGGCGTGGTTGGCATTCATGAGATCGGCCAATACCTCAGGATTTGGCACTTGCTCCAGGACAGACTCCTCACCGACGAACCTGACAAGTTGCAATGGAAATGGACTCACGACGGCGAATACACAGCCAGCTCCTGCTACCTGGCCACCTTCCGTGGATCAACCACTTGTTACTCCTGGAAGCTGATCTGGAAACGTGGGCACCCGCACGGGTCAAATTCTTCCATTGGTTAGCCGAGCAAGATCGCTGCTGGACCGCCGAGCGCCTCGCACGGCATGGGCTTCAACACCACCCCCGCTGCCTCCTATGCGACCAGGAGCCAGAGACTATTCGGCATCTGCTGCTGACCTGCCCCTTTGCTAGGCAAGTCTGGCATGATACCCTGGCCTGGCTTAGGATGACAGCCGCCGCACCGAGCAGCGAACCATCCCTCATGGACTGGTGGCAAAAAGCGAAGCACGATACCCCCAAGTCGCTCCAGGGTGCGCTCGCCTCCACGGCCCTCCTGATCCCCTGGATGATCTGGAAGCACCGGAACGATTGCGTTTTCAACGGCGCCCAGCCTTCTACATCCTCCCTTGCTGCAAAGATTAAGGAAGAGATTAGTTTGTGGGCCCGGGCTGGGGCCAAAGGCCTAAGGGTCGTGTTGCCGTCCACCTGGGACGTTCATTAGTTTTCGTTTTCCGCACCCTATATGTTGCCTCCCAGTGAGGTTGTACCTTTTAACTCTATCTATGCAATGAAATGAAACGCAAAGGTCCTTTGCGTTTTCTCAAAAAAAAATATTGGAAGGAATAAAGTTTCATAAACCATGAAGTGGTATGATCAACAAGAATTTTGGTTGATCAAGAAGAAATTGAAAGAAAGAAAAAAGACGCCAAACCTCAGCTCTTGATACCATGTTATGATGAAGGCACCTTGCATTTCTTTTTTTCGAGAAAACGCAAAGAATTCTTTGCGTTTTATTTCATTGAAAAGGTACGGTTTGGTACACACCTCCTAAGAGGTTACAGTTATCATTTATTACAGGGGGTTACATCAGTGTACATCCCAAGTCGTTGGCCATACATCCCTGAGGCCCTTAGCTCTCGCTGTGATCCATGACGCCGCCTCCTCTTTGATTTTGCATCTCAGGTTGCTGATTGAGGGCTGCGCGCTGTCAAAGACACAGTCATTCCGGTGTTTCCACACCATCCACGGTATCAACAAAGTCAGAGTAGCGAGGCCCTTGGCACCTTGCATTTCCATGAGGCCATAGGCCAGTATATAACTATATACACGCGTAGAAGAGTGGTAAATATGTAGGAAACCCGTATATTAGGCCCCTTAAAACGAGTATACAGGGCGCTGAAAAAAGTGTTTGTGGTGTCGCGCGGGCTCGCGCCGAACAGATCCCACAAATGGAAACCGCAAATCCGAATCTGCTCAGCACGAACCTCAAGCAACACTATAAATTCACAATTTTTACATGTTTTCATCAACTTTGACAACACATAGACAATAGATGCAATATGCAATAGTTTTTACATCCAATGCTCAATGCATCGAGTGACACAAGAAGTTGCACCCTCACCGCACCAAACCGAGCTTACGGAAAAAGATCAAGCAACACCGTGGTCTCCGAGCACACCGGAGGCACCTCCATCGCCACCACCACTCATCAGAGACTCACCAAGACCACAGGCCGATCCACCACCACATGCCGGAGCACCACCACCTTCACAAGCTTGCCTTCTCCTTTCCAAGATGTCCACTGTTGCCATCTTCCACCATTCCAATTGGTGCTCACCCATTTTGCTTGGATCCATCATCATGGTCTTTGTTCTCCTCGGCAATGAGCTCCCTCATTGCATTCTTCTCCTCTAGTTGGACCCTCCTCTCCTCCAAGTTGGCCTTGCGCTTCTCGGCGTTTAGAAGTGCTTGGCACCTTGCTTTCTTTTCTTCAAGCTTCTTCTCGGATATGATCATATTTGCTTGCATGGTATCCCTCATCAACACCTTTGATTTCACCATGTCATCAAATTGTTCCTCAAGCTTGCGTCCTCGGCCTTCCTTTTCTCGGACTCCTTTGACCCTCTTGCGGCCACCGGGCTTGCCCTTGTTTCTTCGCCCCTCCTTGTCACTCTCATCATCGTCATATTGGGTGAAAGCTCCCTTCTTCGATGGAGCTTCTTCATCCATCAACCTCCACTTTGCACTATGCTCAAGCAAAGTGTAGCAATGTTGAAACACCAATGCCTTTCCCTTGGAAGCCGCCATGTCCTTATACCTTGCCATTGTAATTTTATCATACATGCAGAACAATGCAGTTGTGAGCAATTTATCCTACAAACGACCTCACAAATAAAGAAAATGAAAAGCACAAAGTACTCACATAATCATCAATGTTTACTCCACTTGGACGTGTATTTCTCACTTGCTCCAAGCAAGAACTCCAATGGCTATAACAAGCTTTGATCACACCCCAATGCCCTTGAACTGATCTTGACGTGCGCATGGATCGCTCGGTAGATACCATGGCTAGAAAATGGCAAAACTTATCCTCAACCCTTTGTCAATACCTCTTGCTGGTTTGATCAATGTCCGTCACCGCATCAAGTGACACCACATCCCATGCCCTACACAAGCATTAATCTTCGACTTCTTGTAGTCAAAAGTTCTTCATTGTTGGGTTGGTTGTGAGCCATCGAACACTTTCTCGCCATCACCCTCCACACCACTGTCCTTATTTTTAATTCCTTTTAGCGTTCTTTCCCAAGATTAGATTAAGCCAAGGTCTACAAGGAAAAAAGACTATTATACTAAATCCGTGAATCCGAATCAAAGGTATCAAGTAGCTCCTAAGTGTTCGATCGAGTTGTAAACTCAGAAAGAGACTCGAGATTTGTACTCAGTCAATAGTTTCATAAGAATTCACTAGACCCGGAAGTTCATCAGTTGCGTGACTACCGCTCCTAATAGGAGTAGCCCCCGAGTGTTCGTAGACTCGAGCAGAAACTCAGTTCTTGTTTCTTGCCAAAATCTCATTTGTCATGGCATCCGAGGAAATGCTCGACTAAGATGTCTCACTCGCAGATTCAGTTGAATACTTCTTTGGATCCTTTGGATGGATGCGAGGAGTTTGAATGATTGATTATGTCGGGGATGACGGCCGGTGAGCTTAACCGCCAGCCTGAGCAGCTGATGGGACACAACGGTGTGGGCCTCGAAGAGGACTACATTCTTCCCGGTGCAGAGGTAATCCCTAATCCCCCTCCTTGGTTTAGGGTGATGTTCCTTGCTTTTGTCCTTCGGACCTATCTCTCCTAGTCCACGAGTTTCTCCCTGGGCTGATTTTCCTCTATGCCGTTCAGCTGCATCAGCGGACGCCCAATTCGATTCTGCACATTGCGTGCTTTATCATGCTCTCTGAGTGCTGGCTTGGAATCGCGTCGCACTTCGGGCTCTTGGAAGAAGCTCTACTCCCTAAAGAGGCAGTCGGGTTCCCAAGGCCCATACGCAATTGGATGGTGCGGCATTTCCATCTGAGGAAACATGCAGTACTTCGCTTTCAAGATTGTTGATTCTGCCCAAGGGTGGAGGGCCAAGTGGTTCTACATCTGAGATCAAAAGGTGGGTGATCAGAATATGGGTTGAGAAGAAGCACCAAGGTTGAGAAGAAGCGCTCCTGGAGGAACGAGGTGAAGAAGCTAAAGTCAAAACTTTGTATGCTCGAGTGAGGGAGTTGCAGATCATTCCTGGCCGAGAAGTGGATGGAATCGACATCATCCGAACCTTCCTAGAGCGCCGAATTCAGCCACTCCAAGCCAGGGCTCACCCGATGTGGATATACACTGGCCAATCAGACCCGACGCGCTCTCAGGAGGAAAATTTGTCATCTGCTGAACTTGGAAGACAAAATCTCTGACGAGCTTCACTGCCGATGATAAGCTTCTGAAGGAAACGCCAGTGGCTCCCTACAATTCGAACAAGAAGGTTCCCAAGGTAGGTATTTTGGGATGTTTGTCTTTCTACTATCTACTTTTTGTTGTAGCATTGTGATGCATTGGTTCTGACTTCGTATTTGATTGCAGAATCTTAAGGTTAAACCTTTCTTGCCGCCCTTGCCTGAGCAATTTGAGGTAGCTGAAGGTGCTGAACCCGATGAGTCGGATTCTTCCATTCCAACCGCTCATTCGATTGAGGAATCCAGTGATGAAGGCACTCACAAGAGGAGCCGAAGTGAGGACTCAAATGGCTCAACTCCTGAAGGTCTTACAGGACCCGATACATCTCCGGTTGCCTCAGAGCCTATTCCGGCGATACCGATTCGGGCCGCCCATCCCGCATTTGCAGCAAAGAAGCTCATGGCACAAGAATTTGACCTCGATGAGATCAGCTCGTGATTTTCCTTTCTTGTCGTTTTATTTCGTGGATATGTTGTCATGCTAGGTCATAGTGATTGCATTTTTTGGTTGATAGTGAGTCTTCCCTTGGTGATGCCGCTAGAGAGAAAATGGAGGAGGGAGTGGTAGACTCCAAGTCTGCGGATACCGAGGCGATTATACAAATCCACAAGGTAGCCAGTCACGACGCCGACAATTCATCCAGTTCCTCTAACCTTCGGAAGCACAGAAGGGTTATTACTCGAGCTGCACTTTGGGATCCACCGATCATGTAAGTGGCTTCTGAATTTTGCTTATTATTCTGCTCTATTGCACCGTCCGTGGAGCCCCCGAGTCCTTGTTTATAACTCAAGTGTTCCACAGCATACTTGCGCACTATGATGGAGATGGGCCATAAGTACATCCAGCTGGAGGCGGATCACGACCAACTGCAATGTAAGCTTCCTCTGCATTTCTTCTAGTTGTAGTGGCATGATTTCCTTCTGATGTTGTGCTGTTGCAGTCGAAAAGAATGAGGGCCTGCGCCGTGTTGAAGAGGTACAAAAGAAACTTGGTGGCGCCGAGAACAAAGAGAAGAGCGTCAAAGACGCACTCGATAAGTTCAAGGCTAATGCCAAGCGGCACGAGGAGATCCTAGCCGCGGCTGCTAAGCAGGAGAAGGCGTTGAGCGAGCAGCTCATGTCTTCTGCCCAGGCCTTGTCTGGTGAGTTTGTGATGATAATTTGTTGGATCATCATGGTTTTGGTTGTTGAAACGTCTGTTGCTTGTGTTTGTAGATGCTGCCGGAATCCCTCCAGATTGTCATGCTCAGGTGTGTGTGGATCCCTTGACCGATGTTGTTGCATCAGTTGAAGATCGCAGCACCTATCTAAAGGACGTGATTGTGAAGGCCAAGGATGTGTTGGGGCGCTTCCACACGATCTTCCCGAAGGCTGCTGCCATCGAGGATATCGGAGGACTTGCAGATGCCTTCCATGCAGTTCAAGATCCAGCAAAGGACTACAAGTAGGCCCAGAAAGCAGTTGGTGCCACCTTGGCTTTCGCGATGGCTGTAGCTCATGGATCGAAGCTTGACCTAGGCAAGGCCACATCCTCCATGCCCGTGATAGCTGAAAGGCAAGAGGTAGAGTTTCGTCCTTATGCCAAAAGAGCAAAGTAGTATGATCCTCGGCTGATGTCTCTGCTCGAGAAGTACAGTGTGGAGCAAAAGCGCCTGGTCGCAGCTAGTGCTTTGGATGATTCTGCTAAGCCATCAGATACCGTTTCATAGGGTAGCGTTGTACTGTAGCCGCCTTGCTACTTCCTTTTGGTCGTGTAATTGAACTTTTCTGCCCATATTGTTTCGACTTTGCTGTTTGTTCCCCAAAACAAAGTTTTAGTTTGAATGTTAAACACCGTCAGGTGTTGTTTCTGCTGATGTTCCTTTGCTTGGTCTTCTTGTGTATGCTTTGAGAATGTCTTGTCATGTTCTTGGGTACTCCTTTCGGATACTTTAATTGGTATTTCTTTTGTGTAGGGCACCGCCGGTGGCGCACCAGGTGCTTCATCGCAAGCGTAGTCGTCTAATGTAGTTACTGCGCACTCGATGCTATCGCGGATGAGTGACCCGATCAAGGAGTTGGAAAAATAGTATAAGTCCGTCAAAGGTTTCGCAGATGTTTGTAAATCTAAATCCAAGTTATCCCTTGAAAGGGAAAGCTATCTCCTTGTTGAGGTGAAGGCGCATGACAAGCTTAAATGTAAGCATTCGCCAAAGTCTTGTCCTGAGAGTTTGTTCTTGCTTTTTGCTTAATCTGTCTCATTTGTTGTTTGCAATTGTCAATCGCGATCCCCAGGAAGAGGAGAGCTGCGTCAAGATCCGGTGGAACTGCCTCACCCAAGCTGAACTTGAAGCCGGTGGTTTCTTTTGGGTGGATAGGGATCGCAGATTTGTACTTGTGACCCTCCCTGAGTGCATTCAACAAGTCCTCAAGCACCTAAAAGATGCCCGGGAGACTCTGCCCATGGTATAATACGTGATGTTTCCGTTGAACCCTGGATCGTCGAGTTTCCTGGGTTTGATGCACAAGTTCCACAATCACAATCAGGTTGTGGCGTTTGTGTGTGCGCAGATTGTTGCTGGGGCCCAAGAGGCATTGACTTCTGTTTGGATCCATCATCTGGATCTTGACTTGGAGGCTGTTGTCAGAGGGTTACCTTCGAATGTCGCTGACACGGATGTGGTCTGCCCACATAGATGCTTGTCGTCCTTGGGCGATAAAGATCACTCGTCAGTTGAACATGTCTGAACGGATCTATCTTCAGACAGTGTCAACGGGATCAACGTCAGAATTAGCTAGACCAGCTATGAACTTGTCAGGTGATTTGTTCTGCATATAATGCAAATATGTAAAATATGGTGTAAAGGATATTGGCCTATTGGCATGTTGTGTACATCTTTTCTGGTGCTACTCGACTTAGACTCAAAATTTCGTGCGCTAAGCCCTTTTGTTAGCCTGACGCCTTAGTCTTAAAGCCTTGCCAACCTGTCAGTTTGGCTGCAACTGGGTTGGAGTTCTCAAGTTCGGGCTGAGTTAGCTACTTGGGCTGTCACGTGTTGTTTTTCGAGTGCTAGGAGTCGATAGCGTATTAGGTTTCTCTAGAAGGCATAGCCCCCGAGTGTGAGATGCATGAAAAGTAAAAGGATAGAACAACTCTCTAACGTACCTTTATTTATTGTCAGTAGTAGGTACATGTTTCGGCCGACCATCCTGGCTTAGTAGCCTTATTGAAATGTAAATACATGTAAGTGTAGAAACAACGCAGTTGCGCGACATTTTAGGGTTTGGAGTATGCGACTCCAGTTTCTAAGTCCTTTAGGCGATAGGTGCCACTTGGGATCACTTCCATGATGACGTAAGACCCCTCCCAGGGAGATTCCATCTTGAGGTGGCCCTTTTGTTTGAGTCGCAGAACGAGGTCTCCTTCGGATAAGGACATGGAACGCAGCCGATAGCTGTGATAGTTGCGGAGGTTCTGCTGGTAGACAGTTGAATGGGCGGCGGCGATATCACTTGCTTTGTCGAGTAGGTCGACGTCGTCTTCGAGTGCGGCCGTAGAGTCGGCCTCATTGTAGGCAACCACCCGAGGGGCGTTGTGCTGCACTTCGGCTGGTAGTACTGCTTTTGCGTCGTGCACCAGGAAGAAGGGTGTGTAGCCCGTGGCATTGTTTGGAGTTATTCCAAGACTCCATAGCACCGAGGGTAATTCCTCAGGCCATGCCCCAGCTGCTCTTTTGAGAGGTCAAAGAAGCCTTTTCTTGATGTCGTTGCAGACGAGTCCGTTGGCCTTTTCGACTTGCCCGTTAGTTTGCGGGTGTGCGACCGAGGCGTAGGTGACGTCGATCCCCATCTTCTCGCAGAAGCCTTGGAATTCCTTGGAGGTTAAGTTGGAGCTATTGTCGGTGATGATGTTGTGTGGCACTCCGAATCTGTAGACTATTGACTCAAAGAACTTCATAGCAGAAGCACCTCTTTCATTGCTGGCGAGCATTGCCTCAATGCACTTGGTGAATTTCTTGACTGCGACAAGGAGGTAAACGTGGCGATGGCTTTCGTGCGAAGATCTTTGTAGCCTGCCAACCATGTCAAGTCCCTATTGAGCGAACGGCCAGGAGAGGGGTATTGGCCGCAACTCGGAGCCTGGTGCCTGCGGTTTGTCCGTGAACCTTTGGCAGGCATTGCACTTTTAAACGATGTCATTCACCTCTTGCATCGCGGTTGGCCAGTAGAAGCCTGCTCTGAGGGCCTTGGCGACTATTTCGCAGCTGCCAGCGTGGTTCCCGCAAGTGCCTTCGTGTATGTCAAGAATGATGCTTCTGCCATCCTCGTGTGCAACGCACCTCTAGAGGATGCCGATGATACTTCTCTTGTAAATCTCACCGTTTATTATGGTGAAGGCCTTTGAGCGGCAAGCGATTTGTCACACATCGATCGGATCCTCTAGGAGCTCCTTGCGCAGCAGGTACGTGCGTCCATGCAGGTTCAATTAGCATGACCTCCATTGGTCCTTCGGGTGCGGGCTCTATATCCGCTGCTACGGGTGCCCTAGAGTTGTCGAGTTGCATAACCCCCTGAGTTTGTTGCGGGTTTTGGAGGGTCGGCGGGTGCTTTGGTTTTGATTTACCGCTCGCTAATCTGCTCCAAGAAGACACTAGGTGTATCAACGCGTAGATAGACCCAATGTTGGCCAATTTGTCGGCCTCTACATTGCTTTCACAGCCGATATGCTTGAGCTCACATCCATCGAAGCTGCCCTCTAGGGTATTGTAGAGTTCTCGGTAGGCGATCGTGTTATCGCTGACCGCATCGCATTTGTTCATTATCTGCTGCACGACAAGATTGGATTCGTCGTATATCATCGGTCATGTGGCGCCACAGGCTTTGGCCATCGTCATGCCATGAATCAAGGTTTTGTACTTCACTTCATCGTTAGCGGCACGAAACTTCATCCGCAACACGTATCGATCTTGTCTCCTTGAGGGGATGTCAAGTGACACCAGCCCTGGGACCTTCGACTCGCTTGGAGCCGTCAAAGTGCATCATCCAAACGCCAGACATGTCCGGTACTTCGGGTGTTTGCAGCTCTGTCTAGTAAACTATGAAGTCCGGGAGCACCTACGACTTTATCGCCATGCATCTCTCGTAGGTGATGTCCCGTGTGGACAGTACCCTAGAGGGCAACTCCTCCTGTTGCTTCTGGATTGTGGAGGATGTGGGACAACGGTGCACCGTTGACCACGATGATCAGGTGTTCCATGAAGTAGTGGCATAGCCGACGTGCCGTCATGAAGACATTGTACGCCAGCTTCTGGTAGTGCGGGTACGCTGCTTGGTTGGGGTGAATACCTTGCTGAAGTAGTATATGGATCGTTGTAATCTGTGGATCTTGCCTTCTTTCGCGTGTTCCACGACAAGCACTATGCTAACAACCTGGTTGGTGGCGGCGATGTACATCAGCATAGGATCTGTCTCGATGGAAGTAAGCAGGACCGACGAGGTTGACAACAAGCGCTTGAGGTCCTCGAAAGCGACCTGTGCCTCAGTTGTGCATTTGAATTTGTCTATCTTGTGTGGCATCCCGCAAAACCACTACTAGAAAATCGCGTTGTTTTTGTGCATTGCATCATCATGACCGCATGCTCATGTCATCATGCCACAATGCATTTGAGCATCGTCATCATCTTGCCTTTGTTCGCATAAAACTATTTTCGGGAAAACCTAATTTGTTTTCTAAACGCCCCGTCTTAATTCAAACGCAAAACCCGGGTCTCCGGATTATTTTGTTTTGTCTGCTATCGGGTTGCAAAAGCCCTGTTTGAAATAAATAAAATATTTAATTGTTTTAGGGGGGCAGTCGGACGGGCCGATTCGACCCGGACGACCACCCCAGAATAAATCGGTCCACCCAAAAATCCCTAAACTACCAGTCCTATTCTACCCACCCCTCCTCCACCTCACCCGGACCAATCCCTGGCTGCCACCTCACCTCTCTCCCTCCTCCCCACCACTTATCTGCTGCCACCTCACCCCTCTCCCCATCTCTCTCACCTCACTCCCCTCCACCTCACCCGTCGCAGCCCACCCCAACCCCACTGCCACCGCGGCCCCACCCCCAGTCCCACTACTCCCCAACCCCACCTGACTCTCACACCCACCACCGACAGCCCCCTCCTGGCCCACCCCCGGTCCCACCTGCCCACCTCGCGCCCCGCTCCCACCTCTCTCTCTCACCCCACGCGCGAGCCGTCCCTCCCCTGTTCTTCTTCCTCCTCCCGCCTCCCCTTCCCTCTCCGACGAGCCCCTCACCATCGGCCTCCTCGCCCGTCTCCGTCAACACCGCCGCCGCGCCCAGCTCCCCCCCTCGCCTCCGGCCCGCGTCCGCCGCCTCCGGCCCGCATCCGCCGCCGCCGGCGCACCGTCCCCGCACCCGACCGAGGCCGTCTCCGCTCGAGCCGCCGTCGGCTTCCTCGCCCGCGAGCTCCCCTCCCCGCGGCCTCTCCGGCGCCTCCGACCCCGAGCCCCCGCGCCGCCCCGCGTCGCCTCGATCCCCCACCAACCACCTCGCCGGCCTCGCCCCTCCCCGCGGCCTCGCCCGCATGCCACCTCCCTCCTCGCCCTCCGGTGAGCCGCCGAGCCCGCCACCAGCCCTGCCGTCGCCGAGCTCGCCCCACCGGCTGGCCTCCCCGCCGGCGTCGACCTCGGACCCCACGGCCATGGCAGCGCCTCTACCACCTCCGGCCTCCTGCGCGTCCCCGGCAGAGACCGTCGAGCAGAACCGCCGGACCCCGCGCGTCCCAGACCCGGCAGCACCCGCGCGTCCTCCCCCTGGCCACGTGTGTTTTGTGTGTTTGTGCGATGTTCTCCAAAACGCCCGAGTTCAACGACAAGATCGGCATCGGCAAAACCAAGAGGAACCCCGAGATCTTCGGGAGAAAACTCGACTTAGGCCAAGTGCGCCAACCACACCGAGAAACCACGGTACCCGGAGATCGACACAGGACTGAAGCACCAAGGCCCTTCATGGAATCGCCAAGATCCACCGGCGCCAAACCCAAGACCGACATCGTCATCCGAGAACTCCGACAAGGACGCCAAGCTCGTCGGAACCCCAGCCGCCAAGTACACCCTCGAGGACGCCGAGTACTTCACCCCGGACACCGAGACCCTGGACGGCAAGTCCTCCTTCCCGGACGCCGAGCTCGCCAAGAACCCGGATGCGACAAGATCTACCCCAGTAATCCGAGAACGCTCCCGCCAAGACCGAACCCAGATCCGAACCCTGAGACCGAACCCCGAACCTCGGAACCCCAAGTTCGTCGAGACCCTAATGTGTGAACCTTTTTCCCGAGCCCCTATTTTTATAAATGCTAAATATAAAACCTGTTGCATAATAATCATTCATCTTGCATGCATATTTGTGTGGTTTGGGGGCCTTATGCCGATTCACCTTATAATTAAATATGGGGCCCATATGCGGGCAAATCTAGTCTCCTATTGGCCTCATTTAAATTTGTGCATCGAACCGGTATCATATTTTGCCATGTTAATCCAACATTTAAATTGCGGGGCATCTAAACAACTTGAACCGTTTAATTAATTGTCGGGACCCCCGGTTCCGCTTAATATGACCTAATTGCATCGCATCTTTGCCATGTCATACATCATACATGCATCATGCCCGATCTTCTGTCGTAGTATTAAATATTGCATCCGGTGTTTCTTCTAGTGTTTTGCTTCTTCGCGGATAAGGCCGTTGAGTTGATGCGAGTGTCGACCCGATCTTCGGTTGAACCTTTGGCAATGTTTTTCAGGCGAGCATCTCCTCCTTTCTACCTATCTTACTTTTATAGTATTTATTCCCTCCCGTTGATCTATTGCTATCTGTGTTGCGATGCTCTAGTTTCCGTACCCGTGAAATCCCTTGCAGCCGTATATTGCCTTGGACACATCCTATTACTTGTTGTTTGGTAGATAGTTGGACTTGCGCGTCGTAGTCGCTTGCTCAAGTGCTGTTGCGTGTCGTCAAGTACCACAGTTGTTGGAGAATTGCCGCCTGTTTAATGTTGGAGATGATCATGGCTTTACTTATTGTTCACTTTAATTATTGTTTAACAACTAAAAGTGAAGTAGGTAAGCAGAGGCACAGGTGGGCAATAGATGTTATTTGGTTGTTAACCGTCCACTTGTGTCCCGTAGGACCCCGAGTACTTGATACCTGTTCCTTGAATATTCGCGCTATCCACATCCGGGAGGCTTATGGGACCCCCCTGAGCCAGAGCTTGATTCATTCTTATTTCTTGGGGCCACAAACTAGTTTGGGGTTTTATTACTATCCTGTACTTATGCCATGCTTTACTGCTTTATTTACGATTGTGCGAGGAGCACACTGTACTGTTTAGGATCGTGGCACGATTCCGCGGTGTCGACAAGCCCAATTTTGGGTTCCCAGTCGTTCACGGCCGTCCCCACAACCTTGAGTCCGTCTCGGAGCCGGCCGGCTTCGTTGCGGGTCTACTTTAAGGGGTGGCCCCCTGAAATATTTCTGAATCCTGTGATTGCTTTGTCGTGAAAGGCTCGTTGGGTTTTGATTTGGTTTTTCCGAGGTTGATCGAGTGTGTGTTGCTATTTGTGCACCCCGGCCGGGTTAAAACTTTCTGAAAGCCGTGTCCGCGGTTATGGACGACTTGGAGCACAGTATCTCGATCATAGACAACTATAACTAAAGTAGTGTTATAAATTTGACTTTATAATGACTAGTAATCAGCTTCACTATAATGGAATGGTTAAATAAAACTGCCCACAATTGCTTGCTTGGGTCGTCGCCAGCGACCATTGTATCTGACTAGTAAGTATTGCAACTACAACGGAATGGCTAAATAAAAGTACCAACCACTGCTGGGTTTTTGGGTTATCTCATGCTAATTGGATCTGACTAGTAAGTGTTGCCACCATAACGGAATGGTTAACTAAAAGTGCCCACTGCTTATTTTATCAGGACGATTATCTCTACCTGACTAGTAATTGTTGCAACGATAACTGAATAAATAAAACTGCCAACGGTGTGAGTTCCTCGGTTGACTTCCTCGTTTGGTCTCGAGGGGGAAATACCAGGATGGGTTTGTTTGGTGTTAGATTCAGGTTGGTTCCGCATAGGTTTTTCTTACCCCTCTCTGATTGTCGTTAGTTGTATCGAGTCTCTATAGGTTGTTTAGTGCATGCTGCCGCTGCCGCTTCAGTCCACCATACCTATGTAGGCGAGGACCGCCGAATTCTAGTCTCGCCGTGTACTGGCCTCAGTACTGACGCTCCTCTTTTTCCTTTGCCCTTTGTCGGCACCCCTTTTGTTTAAGCAGGTTTTGAGATCGACGTCGTTAGCAGGGTTACCCTTCCGGCTTGGCCTGGGCAGGGTTATGGACGCCATTGGTTATTCTTCAGGGCTCTTAGCCCCATTTGCCTCTTGTCCGTAGCTGGACGCTATATCATTTTCAAGGTGATTTGGATCTTGTATATTATATCTGTATTCTTGACTCTTTGAGTCGCTGTTGTATATATCTGTTCTGTGGGTCCCATCGAGAACTGTTGTGTAATGTTATTACTTCGTTTTCCACCCGCACGAAAGTGCCTGGTGGGCACCTTTGAATCGTTTCTATGCGGGTTTGGCGGGTTTCGCTAAAACTTGCATAGGTCCGATTCTGAGGGTGTTACATCTTGCGAAGCAGCTAATAGAAAGGCAGCGCCTTTTCGCCCATCCTACTGATGAATCGGCGCCCAGCTAGTTGCTAGACGCCCTTGAGATTCGTCGGCTGCTTCATCGCTAGTATCGCCCTAATTTTCTTCGGGTTTTCTTCGATTCCCCTTGCGCAGATCAGGTACCCGAGGAGTTGTCCTGCTAGGACGCCGAACGCACACTTGAGTGGGTTCAGCTTGATCTAGTAGCGGTCGAGGTTGTCGAATGTCTCACAGAGATCATCGATGAGTTCTTTCCTCCTTGGTTTTAACGACCATATCGTCCACGTAGACCTGGACATTCTGGCCGATTTGTTCCTTAAGGCAGGCTTGCATGCACCTTTAATAGACGGCGCATCCGTTCTTCAGCCCGAAGGGCATGGTGTTGTAGCAGTAAACCCCGAAAGGCGTGATAAAGCTCATTTTCTCTTGGTCTTCCACCTTCATCTGAATCTGGTTGTAGTCTGAGTATGCATCGAGGAACAAGAGGCACTCATAACCTGCAGTAGAGTTGACGATTTGGTCAATCCGTGGAAGAGGGAAGTGATCCTTTGGGCAGTGCTTGTTGAGGGATATGTCCACGCACATGCGAACTATATCGGTGTCCTTCTTTGGAATCATCCCGTGTAGTCCACGGAAGTAATGACACCATGGGGTCCTGGCATTTTCAGCATGAGGTAGGCATAGTGTGGTACTCCCAAGAATCAAGCAAACGCCACTCGCCCAAGTATGACGTGGTATTGCGATGGCCAATTGACCACTACAAAGTCGAGTCTTTCACGCCTGAAGTTATCGGGCTTGCCGAAGATTACATCCAAAGCCATTTTGCCTAGGAGGAGAATTGCCTTCCCCGGGACAATGCAGCGGAAGGTAGTTTCAAATGGCTCGAGGCTTGAGAGAGGCACTCGCATGGCGCGTAAGGTGTTGTCGAAGATGAGATTAATGCCATTGCCTCCATCCATGAAGACCTTGCTTATCTCGTACCCACCGATCTGGGCCTCAAACACCAGGGCAGCATGACCTGGCCTCGGGACCTGGCGAGGGTGGTCGGATCTATCAAAGGTGATGCAGGATTCGGATCCGCTGAGGTACTCGCGGATGGCCGGAGGTGAAGTTACGGCCAGGTTCAGCTACCGGGAGATTGTCTTCTAGCTCTGGTTGGAGGGGCGTCCCTTCTGGATCTCATGCTCCCGAAAGCTCGCGGGTACTGCTCTGCTCCATTGTTTTGAGACGCCGTGATCAAGGGTGGTGGTGGCCCAAGTGGTGGTGGCGGAGCTCCGTATGCAACGGGTCCTGGCACTGCAGCATAGCCCTGATCTGTTGCGTTTCGTTGCAATTGGGCATAGGCGTCTTAGAGTTTCTGGAATTGGCGGAAGTCCTTGAGATGGCTGGACTTTTTCTTGCCGTCCTTGTTATCGATGTAGAAATTGATATTGCAGGGTCCTTACAGCGTTTGTATTAGAGATGGCCCATCATCGCGGGGGCGACATTGCCACTCGCGGGTCTGTCTTGCCAGTGTTCTTTTCATCACGGTAACCTGATGGTGCTAGCCAAACTAGCTATCTCTCACTCTCACACAGACGAAGGAAGAAGAAGGTGAAAACAAGAGACACGGGAGTATTTTCTGCCGACAAACGCCTTGCTGCACATACAACTTTCTTTCAGCTCGAACTGACGCAACTTACAAGCAGTACACATCAGGGGTTCATACGCGAGCACGCACACACGCACTCCACTCGGTCCACACAACCACGACGCACTACCGCAATCCGCTCGCTCGCGCGCCATGCGTGCCACACCGCACACGACTCAGCCAGCTCCAACAGATCGCCCAGCTGCACCCCGCTACTCCTGCAACGGCTCGGACACAGCCACACACCGGCCTCTGACCGACCTGAGCCAGAACACACACGTATGCACGTACCCACGCGGTTTATTTGCTAACAATCTCCTAAATCGTGACTTCGCCGTCAGGATAACAGGACACCGGCTCCTCGTCGACTATCGTCGGGAACGCGCCATCGTCGTCCCCAACGCCACACGCCGTCGAGCACATCTTGCCCGGCAAGATCGACACATGATCCTCTGTCGGGCACCTCCTAAACACATGCGCACTAACGCACGCTCACCACGTCACTCGTGGTCCGTGGCACGACGCGGCCAGCGTCCAACGGCCACCACCACGCTTGACGCAGCCTCCATCTTCTTCCTCCGCGACACACACGTCGAGCTCCGCTGACGAAACACGCCAAGCTCCACGACGACACGCCGAGCTCCTCTGTGGCCTTCTCGCCGCGCCGCCGCGCATTGCCTACGCAGACTTCATGCTCGCCGCCTTGTACTTGTTGCCGGCCGCCGCTCCACAGCCGTTGCACCGTGCCGCTACAGCCTCTGTCGCCGCGCAGAACCTCCATGACGCCACGAACTCGTCGTGTGGCCTGCCTGCCCTGGCTCGCCGTTGCCTTGGACGCCTTCGCCCGATGCCACTGCGCACCTCTGTGCCTGCTGCAACGTGTTGTCTGCTTGTCGTGCCCGAGCCACGGTTGTCGCGTCGGTCGACGTCGAAGCCGTGTGCCACCACCACGTCCAGACTCGCCGCGCGCTGTAGCCACACTGCCGATGCCTCCACGTGCGACGCTCTCATCGCGGACACACCGCGCGCCGCCTCCGTGTCCGCCAGGACAGCCGCAGCGTCGCGCACCTCCATAGGCCGACACACGGCTCGGAGCTTCATCGCGCAGCCGCCGGCGAACGGCGCCACCACCAGCATGCCTTCGGCTCTGATACCAAATGATGGTGCTAGCCTAGCTAGCTATCGCTCACTCTTACACAGACGGAGGAAGAAGAAGCTAAAAACGAGACAGGGGAGTATTTTCTTTCGACGAACGCCTTGCTGCACATACAACTTTCTTTCAGCTCGAACTGACGCAACTTACAAGCAGTACACAACAGGGGCTTTATACGCAAGCACGCACACACGCACTCCACTCAGTCCACGTGCCCAGGACGCACTGCGGTTGGCAATATCCATCAACTGGTCGATGCTCTTAGGCTTTATGCGCCCTAGCTCCTCCTTGAGTTCTCGCCTGTGTACGCCATTGTTGAAAGATTGATTGCTCGCTCCTCGAAGATGTCCTCCGCGGAGTTCTTGATTATGGACCAGCGCTAGATGTACAAGCGAAGGGACTCGCCGAATCCCTGGGTGCATGCTCGGAGCTCCTTGATGGATGTAGGTCGCTTGTATGTTTCCTTGAAGTTCCGGACAGAGCTATAAACCAGCTCCTCCCAGCTACGAATTGAGCTTACAGGAAAGCTTTGAAACCAAGCACGTGCGGAGGCTTTTAGCTATAACTGCAGGCACGGCATAGCGGTGTTTTTTGAGCCAGTGTGGCACATGACCGACTGCAGGTGGTCGTCAAGCCAGGTTTTTGGTTCCTGGAGTCCGTCAAATTTCAGGTTATCCGAGTGTAGCTTAAAACCCTTTGTCATCTTCGTCTGCCGGATGGCAAGGTTGAAGCATCTGGCACCGCATAGTTGGGTATCTTCATTGTCTGACTCGGTGGAGTAGGCGCGTTTTGCGCACGATTTGTCGACCTTTGAAAGAGCATTTCATGATCTCTAGTGTTTTGTGTGTTGGATAACAAAACCAAGGATTATTTAATGTGTGTTAAAGTGCTGCAGGTTATAGCATATTCAAAAGAAGCAAAATCATGTTCTTGGGGGCGGATTATCCTCCCTTGGCAAGGGCCGGATAATCCGCCCTTGATTGTTCTGTATGGGCGGCGAAAAATCCCCTAGATTGTTCGGCCAGGGCCGGAGTTTTTCCCCGGGCCGGATATCCGCCCCCTCGAGGAGAACATGGCGCGGCATACTGGATGGGGGGTGGACGTTTCCCCCAGGGCGGATAATCCGCCACTAGTGGGGGGCGAATAATTCACCCCCAAACTTCTCCAACGGTCAGTTTTGGAAGGGGGTATTTATTCCCCATCACCCCTCCTGCCAGAACTCTTGATTCATTTCGAAAAAGGCACACCTGTTCTTCAAGCTCCAACAAGAGATCTCCACCTTCACCCACCCAAAGGCTCCGATCTTTGGGGAATCGAAGGAGGACTCGATCTTCACCAACAACAATTAAGCGCTTCAATTCCCATCCATTCCCTTGGAGGATTCTCAATCTAGTATTTCTTGCAAATATCTAGATCCTTATTTTGGTTATTTGATAATCCTTATTCTTGTGGCAGCTTGTCATCACGGAAGCTTCCAATTTAGTTGTGGATGTGTGCCTCGGTAGCGTTGTAAAAGGCACCGGTTCCCGCCTCGAAGGGTACCAATAGTGGAAAGGTGGATCAGGCCTTTGGTGGCGAGATCCATCGGAGAATAGGATGAGGCATATTGTGGCGTGGTGGTCTTAGAACCGCCCACCCCTCCAACGCAGACGTACTTCCCTTAACAAGGAAAGAACTGCGGTCAAACAAATCCTTCTGTCTCTGCGTGCTCCACTACGGTTTCCTCGCTCCTCTTTACTCGCTTAGTAGTTAGGGTTACATATAGGAAAATTCTCGTAATTGCATATCTGGAGAATTTACTTTGTGTCAAGCCTAAATTGAAAAAGAACTAAAATTTAAAGTAGCACCTATTCACCCCCCCCCCTCTAGGTGCCCATACGATCCATTTCAACCTTGCGCTGCGTGATCTCGTCACGAGCAACGTAGTCGCGTTCCCTTCATCATGGGCTGCAGCGACACCACGGTAGATTGTCGTCTCGCAGTGGCGAGCGGTTGCTCTTTCGCGTTGCGAGTGCCTTCTTGGGTTCCTTGTCAGGCTCCCCCACGAGCGCAGCTTCTACCAAGTCGAGGCCGGCAATGAAAGATCTGTGCACGACAGATCGTGGATCTCCTGCCGGCGGTTGGTTAGACAACAAGTATGCAGTGACTGCGATGATGGCAACTTGTGGTGTTCTGGGCATCATGTTGCCCTGAGAGTCCACCGACATGAAGGAGAAATCGAGGCTTCGGGTGGCCTCCGGCCTTTCATCCTTGTCCATGAGGTTCGTTTGAGAGCACCTCTTGTGCGCCCCGGCATTGTGGTTCTATTTTGAAGAGGATCCGCCGATGGAGGATAGCGCCGCTCAGCGAGCACTCGAGACGTCGGCCAATCTCGTCCAGTTGAAGCTGCACCGTTTGCTGGCGATTGCACTCTTGCTGGACGAGATAGTGGTAGCCCATCAGCTCTTCACGTGTTGCATCTGGTCACAGGGGTGTGCCCCTTAGGGCTTGCCTGATCCTTTCCCACTGCTCGGGTGTGAGGTTGATGGTTGGACGGTTGGTGTTTATCTGCTAGTTGCTTGTTTGGTTAACTATTAGTTCAGTTTATCTGACACCAAGCTGTTTGCTTTTTTATCGTGGGAGTTTAATCTCGCGCAGTTCGGGGTTTACTTTTTTATCGTCTAGGTCGAAAGTTCAGTTTCTAAATGTTCGGGGGTTACTTTTTTTGTTTATATTGGCAGATGAACTACAATTTTTCTTTTATCAAATGAACTGCTAGTGTTCGGTGTTGATCTGTTAATGGATGGCTTTTTAACTGCTGCTCCTAGTGTACTCCCTCCGAACTACTGCTGGCTATGTGTGTTGTGGTGAATTGTTGCTAAAAGTTCATATATCTGACAATTTTGGGAACTACTGACTGGTCTTACCCTCTCTTTGTTTACAGGTGAAATTTGATTTTCATTTTGGAGAAGCTCACTTCATAACAGAAGTCGTTTTGGTTATATTACTAAAGCAAAATTACAAGGCCGATCCATCAGGTTTCATGTTTTCTCTCTGAACTTCACCGGCACTTGTGCAAGCTTCAAAGAAATGTGTAAGCTAGAATTGTCCTCGGATCAATATGAAGCACCATGGCCATTTTGGTTATATATTACAAGCCCGCGGAGCTGCCCCAAGAAACTCCTACTAGCGGCCGTCGCTCGGCCCCAGGCACAGGTCTTGCCTAGTTCGTCCTCAAGCCCACCATTCTGACGTCCTCATCAGCTAGCAAAAACAAGTGATGGCTTATCTAAACTACGCCTTTGCGCTGCTCCGGAATTCCAACCTTCTACATTGGTCTGAACTACTGCTATTCAGTGAACTGCTTCTTTTCTTTTCTGTCTTTTGTTTAAGCAAAGAAAACGATATCTCTCAAACAAATTTTTGGTCGTGTGGTGCACTTGGTCACCTAGTAAGGTTCACTTTTTCTTATTTGTTAGGATCATCAATTTAAAAAGGTTCACATTTTCTAAAAATGAGATTCACTTTTATAGTCATGGAAGTCCGAATTAGGGTGTTCACCTCTTCCATCTCGGATGTTCACTTTTTATCGAGAAGAATGCAATTAGGGGTGGGTGGGGTGGGGGGGGGAGGAGGCTCCACCGGCAAAGGTATGGAATGCCGCTGGTCTTGCAAATGGACTCTCAGTCAGGAGTAGCTCCCTGAAAATTCGCGACAAGGGTGGGCTGCAAGCATTAGGCTGCTGGGGTTTGCCATCATTCTCTTGCTCCAGCGACTCTTATCAAAGCAGCCCTGCAGCGGTTCCTAGCAAGAAGGGCACGGGAAAAAGAAAAGAGGCGCTCGCAGCTATCTCTCTCCTTGATCAATTTAAGTGTTAAACTTGTTTCTGTGATGTAGAGTAGTTCTAACAGAGATGCAAAATTATCTTGTTATTTGATAGCAATTTGATGCTCCCTAGGTTCTTCTTGATATGACTGTGAGAATCAAATATCTTTATCCATGAACGCAAAATAAAATGCAGTAGATAAGTTTAGTGCAATATCAAACATAAAAGCATTATTCACAATGGTAGTTCACTTTTCATTTTTCAGAAGTTTATTTAGTATAGTTTCAGTTAAAAGCACTCACAGAAAAGCAATTTAAAAATCGAAAAATCTGGAGTTCACTTTTATCTCTATTATAAGTTTATTTTTTATAGCAAGGGGTTCACTTTTTTACATAAAACATCATAAAAGGTTAACTTCGCTCTCTTTATTCTTTTCCTATTGTTGACTATATAAAAGCATACAAAACAGAAGTTCAATGTTCAAAAATTCCGAAGTTCACAATATAAAATTTTAAAGTCCACTCCAAAATTCACTTTTTGTGAAAAGTTCACTTTGAGCGTGACAAAACATTCACTATCGATATTGGGCAGTTCACAGCTAGCGGGTGGGCAGTTCATGGCTCGAACGGGCAGTTCACTAAGCTCAAAAGCCATACAAGCGAAAAAAGATCACCATATAAAAAACAAGGAGAATGAGAAGTTCTCTCTTCAGACTTCAAATGTTCAATATATATAACCTTGTTGTCCACTTAGTATAAAAAAGGAGTAAAAACACAAATGTTCACTTAGTGAAAATTAGTAGTTCACTATATATAACCTTGAAGTTAACTTTGAAAAAAACAGTGTAAAAATAGCGAGAAAGTTCTAAAAATAGAGTTTTGTATATTTAAATCCGCTCTTAAATGGTTAAGAATTTCAAAAGGTGATCTATATGAAAAGATGCGAAATTTGCATAGTCTTCCAATGGCATATCATTTGCATCATTTCCATATACAGCTTGAAGACCACAACAAAAATATCAAACGTAGTGGAGAGCGTCCATATCGCGATCGAAAGTTCAATAACACGTAGCGGGAAGTTCACATCCATGTTAGGGATAGTTCGGGTACCCTGTTTTTCATGAACGGAAATCCTATGTACTAAAATCACCCATACGATCTCCTATTGCATCAATAGAACTCTAATATGCCGTTCCTCCCCACCCGACTACTGAAGGTACGTCAATTTTCAGACCGTTAACATGACATCGACCATGTCTACTTTCAGTATATTAAAATTACTTTAAAATTGTAAATAATTTGAAAAAACTTTCAACATGAATAAGTTGCGTATTTTCCACATGGTTCTAACGTTATATCACAAGTGTCAATCCGACGAGCGGTTTGAAAATAAGACCCAAATAACTGTAAAAAGGAAAAGTTCATGAAAATAGATTTTAGTATATTTAAAACTGCTCTTAAATCGTGAAGAATTTGGAAAAACTTTTAGAACAAAAAAGTTGCGCAATTTGCACAGCTTTTCAACGGTATATAGCATGCATCAATTCGATGAGCGGTTCAAAAATAGCGGCCAAAGAACTGTGCGAAACAGCAAAGTTCACGAAAATTGAGTTTAGTTTATTTGAAATTACTTTTAAACTGTAAAGAATTCAGGAAACTTTCTAAACATAAAAGATTCAAAATTTCTATATTTTTCTATTGGTATATTATATGCATTATTTGGATAAGTGGTTCAACAACTGCGCTTAAAATACTGTCCACCAAAACATAGATTCTCGGTAATCAGTCAGGAAGTTCACTATCGTGTCATGTGAAGTTCAGAAATAGTTGTGTAGAATAGTTATTCTACAGCTGGTTCTAGAATATAGACACCCAGGGTATTTTACACCCACCCTGTTTCTTTGCACCTAGATAAGATCGCACCTAGATAAGATTTTTAGTCACGTAAATTTTGTCTTACCTTCAAAGTTGAGAAGAACATAAAAAAAATATAGACATTAAGTAAAAACTTTCTTTTACACGATGTAAAATATGTATATTTAGTGTTTTACACTGTAATGACTCAAACAAAGCGTTTTTACTTTTGTTGTGGGCCAATATGAATGTAATATTTATATATAACTTATCTCCGATGACGGCATCCCCTACAATGATCATGAATCCAAGGCTGCTATAATATGGAACACTTTCTCAAAGCGCTTGGGCTCTCCTGATAAACCGACTATGCATTTCTCTCTTGGAAATCTAATTTGTAGGACGGAGGGGTTGGACTCGCTCTCCCACCCTTTCACTCCTGAAGAGATTGATAATGTCATCAAATCGCTACCTACTGACCATGCCCCAGGTCCGGATGGCTTTTTCCTTAAGAGGTGTTTATAGGCCTATCAACAACTCCCATATCACGCTGATTCCAAAGGTTCCTAGTCCTGAAAATCTCGGTGACTATAGGCCTATCTCGCTTCTCAACTCCTGTAAGCTTCTCACTAAACTCCTAGCAGACCGCCTTCAAAGGGTACTCCTCAAAATCATCCATCAAAACCAATACGGTTTCATCAAGGGCAGGACGATTCAAGATTATCTTGCTTGGAGTTTTGAATTTCTTCACCAATGCCATCAGTCTAAAAGAGAAATCATAATCCTCAAACTAGACTTTGCCAAAGCTTTTGACATGATTGAACACGACGTGATCTTATCCATGTTAAAACATTATGGCTTGGATGATCGCTTCCTTGGATGGATTAAATCTATCCTTGTGTCTGGCACTTCTTCGGATCTCCTGACTGGCGTTCCTTGGAAAACTTTCCATTGTCGTAGGGGATTGAGGGAAGGCGACCCTCTCTCACCTCTCCTTTATGTCTCTACTACGGACCTCCTTCAAAGTGTCATCAATAAAGCTTGCCAAAACAACCTCCTCCATCACCCCATTTCGTCGGTTAATGGAAACTTCCGATATGCGGATGATACCTTGTTAATTATGCAAGCTTGCCCTCGGCGGCTCCTTTTCCTTAAAGGGATTCTTGAAACCTTTGCATAATCCACGGGTATGAGGGTGAATTTTGCCAAGTCCTGCCTTCTTCCCATTAATCTTCCTAATGAGAAAGCGACCCTCCTAGCTGGTATTTTTGGATGCAAGCTAGAAACGTTCCACTTCACCTATCTTGGCCTCCCTCTTGGCCTGAGCAGACCTCGCATTCGCGACCTTGGACCTTTATATTCAAGAATCAATCACCGCCTCGCTGCCACCGCCTCCTTCCTCTCTCTTGATGGAAGAATCATGGTGACTATGCTTAGCTCCCTACCCACTTTCTACCTCTGCACCTTTAAACTTGCAGATGGAGGCATTGAAATTGTGGATAAATGTAGAATTGGCGTATGAGGTGAAATGGACAACTCTAGTAGACCAAAATCATTAGCGGCTTGGGACTTAGTATGCGGACCGAAATCCAAGGGAGGTCTTGGCATTACCAATCCCTCTGTCCAAAACGAGGCCCTTCTTTTGAAGTTCTTGCACAAGTTTTTCAACAAGGAGAACATCCCTTGGGTCCACTTGCTTTGGAGAAACTATAATAATTCCACGCCGCAGGCTACTAATATTCAGAGCTCCTTCTGGTGGAAGGACATTATGAAACTTTGCTCAAAGTACAAAAGGATTGCACCTTGTTCGATTGTTGCGGGTGACACTGCACTTTTCTGGAGTGACAATTGGAGCACGGATCTCTTAATGACAAAGTTTCCTAGGCTCCACCCTTTTGCTATTGACAAACTAGCCTCAGTTAAGAATATCCTTGACCTGGATGATCCCAATGATGCTTTTCACCTCCCTCTATCTACACAAGCATTTGAGGAATTCCATGAGTTTAACCACCTTGTTAACCAAACAAGATCCGCCCGGAATGTTGATGATAATGACTTATGGTCATATAGCTAGGGTACACACTTTTCTGCAAACAAGATATATCATCTGAACTTTGAACAGATTCAAGCTCCCAGTTTTTCCTCTTGGATATGGAAATCAAAGTGTACTCCCAAGATTAAATCTTTCTTCTGGCTCCTCGCCAACGACCGTCTGAACACAAAGGAGATGCTACTAAGGAAAACTTTTTCTCTTGACGATAATGGCATATGCAGCCACTGCGACAAGGGACATCTTGAAACCAAAGACCACCTTTTTTGATGCTGCAACTTCAGTAAACAATGTTGGCATTCCATCAACATCAGGCTTGAAGACAATCAAGAACTCCCTCAGTTGATGGCCACTGCTAAATCCAACTTTCGAATGCCGTTCTCCTTCGAGGTGTTTGCAACTGCCTCCTGGAATATATGGAAGCAAAGAAATGCCCCTATTTTTGATAATGTCACTCCCTCTATTAGCGCTTGGTCTTTTTCTTTTAAAAGAGACCTCTTCCTTCTCTCTTACGGAATGAAGGATGATCTGAAATCCTATCTTGTAGCCTGGCTAGACGTTTTATAACTCTCTTTGGGATATGCCTTGGGCTATGCCTTAGGCTAAGCCTCTTGTACATCCCCCTCTCTTGTAAATATTTTTTCACTTTCATAAAATTTACTGTCGGGCCTCCCCTACAGTTTTCAGCTTAAAAAGAATTATTTATATATAAAACATAAATTTTTGAATTTAATAACATAAAAATTTGTTGGGTGCAAAATAACTTTTCTGGGTGCTAAATAGGGTTTCTATATAATATTTTAGGTATGTATACCTTAGGTATGTTAACTTAGATAGGTATACCTCACGTATGTACAGCTCATGGTAAAAAATGCGCGTATCGTGTATGGTGTCTAGACACTATGGTGTCCTAGCTAATCTACTTATATATATGGTAAATGATACCGTACCCCCGGGGGATCTGGCGTTCTAATCCCCCGGGTGCTCTATTTCCGTTTCCGTTCCGTGCGTTGGCCCACCATCTACACACGATCCCCAACCTTTCTTACGATATGTGGACTCCTCACGCCGCCCTGCAGGTCGCGCATCGCCAGCGTCTCGCGTCGCCCGCCCCTGAAGGTTGCGCTGCCGTGCCGCCACGCCACAGCTTGCGCGCCGCGCCCGCGCACTCGACCGCCGCCGGACCAGGCTGGCGGAAAAA
The DNA here is from genome assembly GCA_916181665.1 of Avena sativa. Lineage (NCBI taxonomy): Eukaryota > Viridiplantae > Streptophyta > Magnoliopsida > Poales > Poaceae > Avena > Avena sativa. Next base: position 183,568,123 of record OV702281.1, read on the forward strand.
GCTTCTCTGCGTGCGCTCCAAACTTCGACGAACTCCGGCTGCAGCACACCGACCTCCTCCTGCATCCGCGCCGCGCCCTCTGAGCTGGGCTTAATCGACCGCTCCCCCTGCATCGCCGCCTCCTTGCGCCGCCGCTGCGACTGCTCCCGCCCGTGCTCACCTCTGTAGCGCGGTACTGCTGCTGCCGATGTCACAGAAACAGGTCCGGCCATGGCGGTTTTCCTCCTACGCGCCTTTTGCTATGGCAGTATATTTTTTCGCGACATTTGTATAAATTTTTAGCTACCTACTCGACTTTAACTATTCTCAGGGCTAAACTTTTTGCTATACGGTCTTCGGCGAGTCTCCGGCGAAGTTGAGTTTTGCACATTATCACATTTTATTTTTGCTACAACGGTTTTTTGTTCTTGCTACAATGGCATAAAATATTTGCTACAAGATCTCCGACGAGGTGTCCGGCGAAGTTGGACTTGCTACAATAGGATATTTTGTTTGCTACATCCATTTAGTGGTTTTGCTACAATAGTCCAATTTTTTTGCTACAAGTCTCCTGACGAAAGTCTCTGACGAGTCACCGGCAAGATCGGTTTTGCTACATTAGCACATTTTTTTTGCTACAAAGTTTCCGACGAGGTCTTCGGCGAAGTCTCCGGCGAGGTCCAGTCTATTTTTGTATTATCTGGACCAAACCGTTTGTAGCAAAAGCGGGATGAAAGGATGAAAATCAAATATGGCCGTTAATCTTCCCAGATCGGACGGCCGGGGACCTGGCGGATGGAAAGTTTTCATCCCCCGGAGGACGCCTAGCACTATCCTATATATATAGGGTGGCGCTATTTGACACTCGGGGTGTAGATTACACCCACCCTCTATCTTTATAACCGTACATTATTTTTACGTCACGTAAATTTTATGTACTTTGTAAGTCGACAAGAACATAAGAAAATTTAGAAATGACATAATTTTTTGTTTATATGCCGTATAAAAATATGACATAAAATACGTATTCGTTAGGTATATAACTTGGATATATATACCTTAGATATGTCCACCTTAGGGACGTGAAATTTGGATATGTACACCTCTAGGTATGTACTATGTACATCTCTAGGTATGTACGATTTCAAAGCAAATACAGGTATGGTGCCTAGGCACCATCGTGTCGAGATGAACTCTTGGAAAATGGTGAATATAACTATATACCTGGGGATCATTAAAAGCTGCATTAACATCATCGAGATTCAGTTCTTCATCTTCTACTTCTCTGATAGGTTCATAGTTCTTCTTAAACCATTCATCATTTCTGATGTCTTCTATCCTGATCCGCTGTTCCAATTCAAAAACATAGCAAGTCAACAAAACAATAATGAAGATAGCAACTACAACATTCATAATTAACACGAGCCTTCATGTTATTTCCACGGACTATGATAATTAACATTCGCTGAAATTACATTTGTTCTCCATATGTCTCGTAACAGCTACTACAACATTCAATAAAGATTTTTAAACTGTAAAAGGAAACTATGAGGAAGTACGATTATGCAGCCCATCCCACGGACGTCTCTACATCCTCTCCTCCTAGTCCCACAAGTGGAGCTCGAGCCAAGCTCCTACAAATTAAGATTAACTCGCTCCTCTCCTCGTGTGATTTTAATACATCCTTGGATGGCTTACTACTTCATGCCAACACTTTGTGCATCCTCAGCCATGAACCCCATGAAGAGTCGCCAAGAGAAGGGCCCAAGTCAGCACGAGAAGAAGCTCCGGGCCAAACCGGCGCTAGGCCTAGCGAACCGGTTTCCCCGCTCCCTGCGCAGCATCAGGCGGACCGAAGCCCTGCCAGAAATTCCAAAGCCAGGACCAGCGCCGACCGAAACCCGACTGAAACTGCTCTCTGTAAGGCATTCCGGTGCGTGACCGGAAATACCAACGGCCACCGGAAATTCCGCACCATCCCGACGCCGCCGGACTTATCGCCGGAATCACCCAGACTCAAGTCAACTCATGGGCTTAGCCCGTGTAATCCCCTATTTCGTCTAGACTTTACCTTTTTTAACCCAAACTACCCATGTTTTAAGTGACTGACCTATAAATAGCCCCCACCTTCAATTGTAATCCCTAGACTTGGATAATTGTAATAGAAGAAACCCTAGAAGATCTATCTATTGCTAGTCTCATGCTCCTTATCAAGGAGCACCAATTATCCCCCAACCTCTTGGATTTTGCCTAGTGCGTTCAAGTTGTACAAGTCCTTGGAGTCGGTGTCTCGTCTCGTCTCCAAGCTGTCAAGATCTCATCAAGCCTCTCACCCTCGTGTCGGTTGAGGGAGAGTGTTCTTGCCCGTCACCGATCCTAGGGATTGTACCGGACCGCTTGCCGCCGACGTGAGCTATTGGTTTGTATCGTGTCTTCATGTGTGTGTGTTCTCATCAATTTCTTCGCGTGTGAGTCCGTGGATTTCATCCTCTCCCTCCTCCCTCACGCCTCCATCTTGATTTCCACAGGGATTCATGAAACATCAGGCAACCCTAAGGGGTCACCCCTAACATATTGGTATTAAGAGCTTCATTGATCACTAATTTTCCCTCAATTTTTTTTCTATCCACCAAAAATTCAAAAATCTCCAAAATAGAGCCTAAAATTGCCTTCGGATCGATCTCTGGATTTGATGAGTTTTTCGTGGTTTTGGTCCATAGATCTGTTGCTTTGGGTGCTGATCTACATTCCTTGACCTTCCCGAAGCCAAATTTTGACGAATTTCTCGATTTGAATTTTTGGAGTTCGTCACTAACTGATTTCGGCGAGCATTCCGGCGAAACCGGTTCTGGCACCAAAAATTCCGGCGATAATTCCAGCGATGTCGGACTCACCGTCGGAATTTCCGACGCCAGAACCGGCACTGGCGGCTACTGCGCTGAAAATTTTCCAGGACCCAATTTTGACTGTTTCACTCTTTTGTTTGTTCGTGTTTCGCGTGCGTGTCACCAAAACTAACAGCAAGCTTCCACACATCAGTACATCCCGCGCTCCTCAACATCGCGACACCCAAGCATCTTCCCCAACACCTATAGCAAGTCGTAAATAATACCGAAGGTATAACTTGCTCAACTTTGTTAACTCCATATCTTCCTTTGTGTGTATCTATCCTATGAGAGCAGCTCATTTTGTGTTTGCCTAAGCATTGTGCACTTGTCTTTGGAAAGTGAGAGTGTGTAAGAAAATACAAAAGCTAACATAGTAGTATAGAAAGGGAGAAAAGGAATTAAAAGAAAAAAAGAAAAAAAGAAAAAGGAAAACAGAAAGATACATAGTCTCCCAATACAAAGAGAGTATCAAACTTGTAAGCAAAAAAGAGAGAAAAAGTGTGACCAAGGCAAGTGCACAAACCCGTTGTTACCCTCTTTTGGCAAAGAGTTGTGGTCTCTCCTTGCGTTGGCACGACACCGAGCTTAATCTTCGTTAGAACATTTTGTGCTCATTTTCATAGTCGTGCTAACCCCACTAATCTCCATGTGTGTGTTCCCTCGTGTTTTTGTAGATCCTATCCTTTTTCCTTTTGATCGTTTCGTTTGGTTTTCCAACATCCTAACCTTCCACCAAAAGCTTTTGAGAGTTGTACTTCTTCCTTTAGTGTGAGTTATCTTTGCAATTTCACTTTGCAATCTTTTAGTTCTCATGTGTGGCAACTAGTTTGATACAATCCCCAAGGTGAGGTAAAAGGCTAACCCCCACCATATATTTCCTTCCATATACGATCCTTATTGGCTTTGCATCATGGATAGGCACGGTGAGACAAACCAACCAACCCCACCTCAAGAGGAAGGACCATACATGAGAAGAGCAAATCATTGGATGATACGAGGAGAGTTCGACCAACGTTATGATGCCCTTGAGAAGCGTCAAGATGAACAATTTAGAGAAACTCAAATGGAGTTCAAGAGCATCGACAATCGCTTTGAAGAGATCCGAGGACAAATGCATGCGATGCAACACAACATCAGACATCAAAATGATGCTCTTCAACGTGCTGTCGCCACAACGGACAACAAGCTTCAACGCCTCATTGATGGTTTGAAAAGGCAACGGTTTTTTTTAACACCTTTACCGTAAGGGAAACCCCTACGGTGTAATTTTATATATTAAAGAGAAAAAACAACAACCAGCCACCAGAGGTACATCAAGGGGGGAAGAAATGAAAAGGCAACGTTCTAACGCACCAAGTTCTTCAAGGCACCACTCGAGTGCGTCACGCTCATCGCACCATCGTGCTCCAAGGCGCAACTAAGGACCCGTACTCCATGAGCTCTTCGCAAGTGGTACCCTCTCCTCGGCACGCCGCAACATCAAGCTATGATAGTTATTTCTCCGCGAGACCTTCAAGACGAGAAGAGCATCGTCACCACGCAAGGGCACTAGTGATCCAAAAAGAGCAACCACGTAAGCAACCTCAAATGGAACCTCAAGTCCATCGTCAACGCTACAAGACATTTTCTCAACAACAAGTAATGCCTCCGAATTGGAAGAACAAGCTCGCCGTCGACATGAAGCACTTAAAGATCCACCAAGACGTCATCCCCGTCATGATCGTCAACGCCGACAACATGGTCACCATGATGAGCCTCCCCCACAACATCAAGACATGGAGTGTCTAATTGTACATGTGGAGCAACGTCCACCATGTCACAAGGCTCAAGACCATGCTCGTCACCATGACGCCCAAGTGCCTAACTAACGTCACAACCCGAGGAATGAACTACATCCTCTCCAACCTCATGAGACCCAAGCGCCTCAACCTCGTCAACAACCGCGCCAAGAGTAAGAGCAAGCTCCCCGACACTTCGCGAGGAACAAGTTCCACCACCACAACCACATGCGGTTCAACAACCGCAAGGGCAACAACACCATCACCAAGCAAGACATGATAGCTCGGATGATGAGGATGGCCACCAACATCATGGCAACCACCGATACCGAAACCGCAATGAGGAAGAAACTTTTGGCAAGCTCAAATTCACCATGCCCAAGTTCACCGGTTCAAATGATCCCGAAAAGTATCTCTCATGGGCACTTAAGGCTGACAAGATCTTCCGCATGCACAACTAAAGCAATGAGAAGATGATGGCCATGGCATCTCTAGAGTTCGATAATTATGCCAACCTTTGGTGGGAACAAATCCAACTCGCTCGTGAAGCAAGAAAAGAGCCTCCTATCACCACTTGGCAAGATATGAAGACTCATATGAGATCACGCTTTGTTCCCTCGCACTACACGCGCGACCTCTTCAACAAGCTTCAAACGCTTAGCTGAGGGACCAAAACCGTGGAAGAGTACTTCAAGCAAATGGAGCTCAACATGATCCGCGCAACACTGAAGAGCGCGACGAGCAAACAATGCCACGTTTCCTCAATGGCTTGAACCATCCAATCAAGCGCATCATCGAGTTCCAAAACTATAACAAGACTGAGCTCGTGCACATCGCAACAAAAGCCGAGCGTCAAGTACAAGAGGACATCAAGTACAACAAGCCCAAGACATACTTCACCTACAAGCAAGCCCCAACCACTACACCAACCAACCTCAATTGAAGCTCATCAAGTACCTCCAAGCTTCCCTTCAAACCCACGCTTCCTCAAGGAAAACCGCCCCCAAGTGGCAAGTATACAAAGGATGACCCACCATTCAACAATGAATGCTACAAGTGTGGAGGCAAAGGACACAAGTCGGCCACATGTGGAAACAAGAAAGTTTTGTTTATCCATGACAATGGCGACGAAGAATACTTGAGTGAAGATGAATTTGATGCAAGAGTCAAAGAAGCATTGGCAAGGCAACATGTGGAAGATGACTAAGAACTTCTCATGTGTGAGCATGACGCAAGTCCATCGCTTGTTGTCACAAGAATCTTGACCACTCAAGCCCAAGAACATGAAGATCAACGATCCAACATCTTCCAAACTCGTGCCGGTATCAATGGAAAATCCATTAGAGTTGTCATTGATGGAGGGAGTTGCCACAACCTTGCAAGCACCGAGTTGTGTGAGAAGATCTATCTCACCCTCCATCCACACAAGCACCCCTACCATATCCAATGGGTAAGTGACCAAGGGTCCGTGAAAATCAAGCACACTGTTTCGATAACTTTCTCAATTGGACCATACAAGGACACGGTGGAGTCTGATGTGGTCCCAATGACGATTTGCCATATGCTGCTTGGTAGACCGTGGCAATATGACAAAAGTGCTTTACATGATGGTCGCACAAACGCATATACCTTTAAATGGCTTGACAAGACATGTGTTTTGCAACCGATGACTCGGTAGACAAATAATTGCGGATAATGCAAAGGCTTTAGCGAGGGTGCAGCACACAAAACCATCTTGTGAGAAAAGTGGTGAGCGAGAGAACCATCATATAGAGAGTAAGAGCCATAAGCCAAACTCGAGTGGGAAAAACAAGTGTTCTTCTTGCCACCAAAAGTATGATGAGAGAAGTGTGGAACAACCCATCCATCTTGCACTATGTCCTTATTTGCAAGGGACTAGCGCAAGGAACTAATGACTTGACAAATGTTCCTCCCTCTTTGATGGCTATTTTGCAAGAATTCAAGGATGTGTTTCCCAAAGAGCTTCCTCATGGACTACCTCCTCTTCGCGGAATGGAGCACCACATTGACCTCATACCCGGCGCACCTCTTTCAAACCGCGCCGCGTACCGCACGAATCCGGAGGAGATAAAGGAAATCAAACGACAAATCAACCAACTCATCTCCAAAGGTTTGATCCAAGTAAGCACTAGCCCAAGTGTGGTACCTGTGATTCTTGTCCCAAAAACGGATGATACGTTGCGATTATGCATGGACTGTCGTCGAATCAATGCTATCACCGTGCGTTATCGACATCCTATACCGCGTCTCGATGACATGCTTGATGAGTTGTGTGGAGCCACTATTTTCTCAAAAATTGATCTTCGTAGTGGTTACCATTAAATACGCATGGCGGAAGGTGATGAGTGAAAAACCGCCTTCAAGACCAAACTTGGTCTCTATGAATGGTTGGTTATGCCTTTTGACTTATCTAATGCCCCATCCACCGTCATGCGCCCTCATGAACCATATTTTGAGATCTCTCAGTGGAAAAAGGGCCGTTGTCTACTTTGATGATATCCTTGTGTATAGCAAGTCAATAGAGGAGCATGTGACACATGTTAAGGAGGTTTTACAAATCCTTCGAAATGAAAAGCTATATGGTAATCTCCCAAAGTGCACTTTTGCTAAAGACAAATTGATTTTTCTTGGATTCATTGTTTCTTCGAATGGTAATGAAGTTGATGTTTCTAAAGTGAAAGACATAAGAGATTGGCCTATTCCTACCAATGTGAGTGAACTACGTAGTTTTCACGGTTTGGCTGGTTTCTACCGTCGATTTGTGAAAGATTTCTCTACCATTGTTTGCCCTCTCAACGAGTTGCCGGATTTCAGAAAAACTTTTGAGATAGTGTGACGCTAGTGGTAGTGGCATTGGAGGAGTCCTTATGCAAAATGGACGTCCTATTGCATACCATAGCGAGAAACTATATGGCGCACGCCTTAACTATCCGATTTACGACAAAGAGCTTTTTGCCTTAGTTTGTGTCCTTCAAGTGTGGCAACACTACCTTTGGCCTAAAGAATTTATCATACGTTCCGACCATGAGTCATTGAAATGTCTTAAGGGCCAAGACAACTTGAGTAAAAGGCACGCTAGTGGGTTGAGTTCATGAAGTCTTTTCCTTACATCGTCAAGTATAAGAAAGGCAAAGAAAATGTAGTTGCGGACGCTTTGTCTCGCAAGGATACAAGCCTTCTTGCGCGCCTCGAAGTAAACGTGTTGGGTCTTAATGACATAAAAACTGTGTATGCTTCCAACCCGTCCTTTGGACCAATTTTTGCGAAGTGTTCCATAGACAAAGGGGTTGATGATTTCTATTTGCGTAAGGGTTTTCTATTTAAGCAAAACAAGCTTTGCATTCCGAAGTTGTCTCTCCAAATTTTGCTTCTACAAGAGTCTCATGGTGGAGGCCTTATGGGTCACTTTGGTCGTGACAAGACATATGACATGCTCTCCACGCACTACTATTGGCCCAAGATGAAGCGTGACATGGAACGCCACGTCCAACGATGCACTACATATGTCCAAGCTAAGTCTAACTCTAACCCATTTGGTCTTTATATGCTTTTGCCTATTCCTCATGCACCTTGGTCAGACATTAGCATGGACTTTGTGTTAGGATTGCCTAGGTCTAAACATGGTCATGACTATATTTGTCGTAGTGGATCGCTTTTCCAAAATGGCACATTTCATTCCATGCCATAAGACCGATGATGCTTCACATATAGCAAATCTGTTTTTCATGGAAATAGTTTGTCTTCACTGTGTGGCAAGAACAATCGTCTCCGACCGCGATGTCAAATTCATGAGCTACTTCTGGAAGACACTCCTGGCCAAGCTCGGCATCAAGCTTTCTGCTCGTCTGCCTTGCATCCTCAAACCGATGGCCAAACCGAGTTCGTCAACCGAAGCCTCAAAACACTGTTCCGCGTGTTGATAAAGAAGAATCTTAAGGATTAGGAGGAATGCATCCCCCACGTCGAGTTCGCCTACAATCGCGTCAAGCACTCCACCACCATGAAGAGCCCATTCATGATTGTCTATGGATTCGAGCCCCTCACCGCGCTCGACATCCTACCACTTCCCCTCCATGAGCGCACCAACATGGACGTCGACAAGCATGCCCAAGCCATGAAGAAACTACATGAAGACACAAGAGCTACTATCGAGCAACAAGTGCTTCGCCAAGCTTCAAGGCTAACAAAGACCAAGAAGGAAATGATCTTTGAAGAAGGTGACCTTGTGTGGATACACTTGAGTAAAGACCGATTCCCTAAGGATCGCGACTCCAAGCTCAAGCCAAGGGGTGATGGTCCTTTTTAAGTCCTAAAAAGAATCAACAACAACGCCTACGTCATCGACATCCCGACATCATGTGAGCTCGACGTTCAATGTGAAGGACCTCTCAACATTCCATGGAGAAGACGAAGTTGATGAGGTTGAAGAGTCGAGGACGACTCTTTCCCCAGAGGGGGGAGCTGATGTAGCCCGTCCCACGGACGTGTCTACATCCTCTCCTCTAATCCCACAAGTGGACCAATGACACACGCTCGAGCCAAGCTCCTACAAGCTAAGGTTAACTTGCTCCTCTCGTGTGATTCCGATACATCCTTGGATGGATTGCTACTTCATGCCAACACTTTGTGCATCCTCAGTCATGAACCCCATGAAGAGTCGCCAAGAGAAGGGCCCAAGTCAGCACAAGAAGAAGCTCCAGGCCAAACCGGCGCCAGGCCCGGCGAACCGGTTTCCCCGCCGGATTTCCCTACGCAGCATCAGGCGGACAGAAGCCCTACCGAAAATTCCAAAGCCAGGACCGGCGCCGACCAAAACCCGACTGAAACTGCTCTCTGTAAGGCATTCTGGTGCGCGACCAGAAATACCGACGGCCTCCGGAAATTCCGCACCATCCCGACGCCGCAGGACTTATCGCCGGAATCACCTAGACTCAAGTCAACTCGTGGGCTTAGCCTGTGTAATCCTCTATTTTGCCTAGACTTTACCTTTTTTTACCCAAACTACCCCTGTTTTAAGTGGCTGGCTTATAAATAGCCCCCACCCTCCATTGTAATCCCTAGACTTGGATAATTGTAATAGAAGAAACCCTAGAGGATCTATATATTGCTAGTCTCATGCCCCTTGTCAAGGAGCACCAATTATCCCCCAACCTCTTGGATTTTTCCTAGTGCATTCAAGTTGTACAAGTCCTTGGAGTCGGTGTCTCGTCTCCAAGCTGTCAAGATCTCATCAAGCCTCTCACCCCCGTGTCGGTTGAGGGAGAGTGTTCTTGCCCGTCACCGATCCTAGGGATTGTGCTAGACCGCTTGCCGCCGGCGTGAGCTATTGGTTTGTGTCATGTCTTCGTGTGTGTGTGTTCATCGAGTTCTTCGCGTGTGAGTCCATGGATTTTATCCTCTCCCTCCTCCCTCACGTCTCCATCTCGATTTCCATGGGGATTCGTGAAAGATCAGGCAACCCTAAGGGGTCACCTAACATATGAATTAACAAAGTCAAAGTGACTTGGGAACCTACCCTGTTTGCTTTCAAACATATATGTCAAACCGATCTACTGGCCATGACTAGTGTCACAACCCTAGAATCATATCATTCACCAAGTAAAATCTTTAAACCCTAAGCCCTACACAATGAACTATGGATTGTGGCAGTATATAGTACTACTAGTATCTTCAACTAGATTTCCCATATTTTGGATTGCTAAGTACCTCATCCAAATCCAATTACAAACATAAGAGATGAATATGAGATGCTGCAGAATTAAATCCTAAAACAAAATATAAACCACTTACTGTATCTGGGTTAGGATCAAGAATTCTATGTATCAATGACTTAACACTGCTTGGAAACACAACTGGGAATGAATAATCTGCACTCTCAATCTGCATCAAGGAGAAAAATCCAACTGTCAGAAAAAAAGGAGAAAAATTCAAGATATAGAAACTATACTTTCCACAAAAAAGCCGTATCTAAGGAAAGAATGTTCTGCCCACAAAGAACACATATGCCATTGACTGATGACTACAAATATCGAATGTATTTAGCTCCGCCGCAGGCCCCGAACAGGTGATAGAAAAAGCTCTTAAATATGAACAGATGTGTTTGCGGCATCTCTACTAGATCATAGATGCTATACTTCCCTCCAACTAACAGATCATTAAGGTTGCTAGGTCATGCCTTCCCTGCAGTTGTGCTTGTCTCGTCTATCCATATCAGAGATTACACCTCCTATCAAATATTACAGTTATGTAGTTTGCACCTAATGCTATTGAAGATCATTTACTTCGCCTAAGATTTTCCTTGTTGGAATAGTGTCCACATAGTCAGTGGACTCTCAAATTTAAAACCCACATCCTAGAAGTCATAAAAACTGGCAATAATACATCAATCATGTCATAAAAATTCAAATCCAAATCCGAAACATAACTCTGTTAAAAAAAGGCAAATCATGAATAGTAGCTAATTCAACATGGGCTAAGAATTTGGCCCATTAACACTATCAACGCTATATTTGTACGTCCCAGCAACAAAAAAGGCGGGCTCCTAGTGTACATCCCAATGGCAGGCAAAGCCTCTGTCCTGTCGCACCCCCGCGTGCCCAAAGTTTCGCTTAATCCTTGATTCTGGCGACAAGAGTAGCGACGGAGGGGTGACCGCAATTGAATGCACATTCTTTGTGTTGCTTCCATATCATCCGGGGGATCAAGTGCGTGGAGGTGGTGAGTCCCTTGCGCGTGGTCTTCGTGGTTTCCTGCTTGTGGTCCACCATTCCAAGAGCGATTGGCCATCGGGCAGGTCGTGCTTGAAGCATAGCCAGCCGAGCACCTCATGCCAGACATGGCGGAAGAAGGGGCACGCCCTGAGCAGGTGTGCCATGGTCTCCATGTCCTGATCGCACAGGAGGCAGCGTGGGTGGTGCTACAGCCGTCAACGCCGCAGTCGCTCAGTCGTCCATTATCGATCTTGGTTGGCGAGCCAATGGAAAAACTTGACGCGTGGGTGGGGCCTGGCATTTCCAGATCCTCTTCCAAGCATCCCACCTTGTGAATCTCCGAAACAAGGCCAGGTAGCAGGAGATCGCTGTGTAGGAGACACTTGGTGTCCACTTTCTAGATCAGCTAATCTGCTTGGTCATTGAGCTGGGTTTGCTCAATTGCACGCCAAAGCAGCAGGTATTGGCCGATTTCTTGTATGCCGACGATGCCTTGGATGTCTCGCAGCCAAGCATTCGCCTTTAGCCCTTCCCCAACGGTTCTCTGTTTCTAGTGGCGCTTTGGGATGCAGGCATAAAGCTGCGGGGCCTAGCCGTTGATCCATCGATCTTCCAAAAACTTCGCGATTGTGCCTATGAAAAATTACATACGTGTTGCAGCGATACCACAACTTAGTCCTTGCGTGTGTGTTATATTGATTGCAAGACATACAGTAGATTACACTGCCTTGTCGTTAACGACAAGAACTTTGCACACAGGTTGGACTCTACAACCAGACCGGACTCTATACAAAGCGGTATTGTTTAACACTCCCCCTAAATCATAACTTATCTAATTTAAGATTGCGTTTAAAATCTTCTAATCAACTAGTAGAGTGCCTTAGTAAATCCGTCTGCTAATTGATCTCCTAAAGGTATATACCGTATGTCCAAAAGCTACTCTCTCACGAACAAAGTGATAATCCACCTCTACGTGCTTTGTCCTTACATGAAACACAGGATTAGCAGAAAGATGCGTATCTCCAATATTATCACACCATAAACATGCAGATCTCATCGGTGGTACTCCCAGCTCCTTTAACAAGGTTTGTATCCAAATTACCTCAACAGTAGCATTTGCTAGGGTTTTATACTCAGCCTCTATGCTTGAGCAAGAAACAGTAGCTTGTTTCCTCGCACAACACGAGATCAAATTAGATCCAAAGAATACAGCAAAACCACCAGTAGATCTTTGATCATCTAGACAACCTACCCAATCAGCATCAGAGAATGCACTGACAAGAATAGACTCAGACTTACTTAATCTCAAGCCGGCAGAGATAGCCACTGTAATAGGTGCATGTAGAAACTGACATAACTTATTGACAGAATAGGCAATATCAGGTCTAGTCAAAGTAATATAGTGTAATGCTTCTACTGTACTCTTGTAACGAGTAGAATCTTTACTACTCAATACTTCACCACTAGTCAAGGACAACTTATCTGAAGTTGACAATGGAGTATCAACAGTTTTGCACATCTTTGTGTCCACGCGTGCAAGTAAATCATTAGCATATTTCTCTTGAGTTAGAATAATACCATCATGAACTTTCTTAACTTCTATTCCCAAGAAGTGCAATTCTCCTAAATCCTTCAATGCAAAATCCATACCAAGATCATGTGTCTGAGGAGCTAACTACAATAATGTCAACAACATAGGTAACCATATAGATAGTTACTCCCCCTTTGTTGTAGAAAAATAACGAAGTATCAGCCTATGATGCAAAAAACCAAGCTGCTGAAGTTTAGAGCTAAGTCGAGCATACCATGCCCGCGGAGCCTGCTTTAGGCCATAAAGGGCTTTATCAAGCTTATAAATATACTCTAGAGTCTGAAGCGTCAATATATCCAAGAGGTTGTTGCATATAGACCTCTTCTTCCAGAACATCATGTAAGAACGCGTTCTTCACATCAAGTTGCCTGAGCTTCCAATTCCGCGACACTGCCAAGGACAAAACCAGCCTAATAGTAGCAACCTTAACCACAGACTAAAAGTGTCCTCATAGTCAATACCATAGCGTTGCTTGAACCTCTTTGCAACAAGTCTAGCCTTGTACCTGTCAACAGTACCATCAGCCTTACGCTTTACCTTATAAACCAATTTACAACCGTACAGCTTTATTTATGAGTCCGGCCATCCACGTGGGGAGCTTGGCTGCCAGTTGTGCGGTCGTCGGACGTCAGATTGTCAATGGGATGCCTAGGTAGGTGATGGGTAGATCAACACATGGACAACCGAGGCCATCAGAGACTGCAGCGGCGTCATCAGGGGTGCAGTTTACGAGCACAATGGAACACTTGGCAAAGTTCACGGCCAGCCCTGACGAGTGGCCAAAGAGTTCCAGAATGGCCTTCACCACTAGCGTGTCGCTCGGGGTTAGGTGGCAGAACATTAGAACGTCGTCCGTGTAGGGAGAGATCTGCGAGACGTGACGGCGAGGGTGGAGTTGTTGCAGGATGTCCGGCGATGCCGCACGCCGGATCAAGCACCCTAGGATGTCGATGACCATGATGAAAAGCTAGGGCGATAAGGGTTCGCCTTGTCGGAGCCTGCGTCGGTGCCAAATGGGAGGTCTAGGCTGGCCTTTGAGAAGAATCCTGGTGCTGGCGGAGCTCAACAAGATCGCGTGTCAATCAAGGAAACTGCCGCCGAATCCATAACACCGCAAGAACTCGAACAAGAACGGCCACAATATAGAATCGAAAGCGCGGGCAAGGTCGAGCTTGAGCAGCATTCAGGGCTCTCGTAGTTGGTGCAGAAGGCGTCCTGTTGGTTCTGGGGGGAAATTTCTGGATGGGCTGGTCCCTTGGACCTCCACACCCTCTAAAATATATAGCTGAACTTATGTACACCTTTACTAGTACACCAGAATACTCTAGAATCTAGTAGGACACTAACTTAGACTCTACATTCACTGGAATGTTCCAGGCAGTCCTAGGACAGCACTACTATACTAACACTTACTGGAATATTCCAGGCTCTCCTATGACAGTCTCCAACACTCCCCCTCAAGATGGGTGATAGATATCTATCATTCCCATCTTGTTACAAGCTGAACTGCACTCTTTATTTCCTAATCCTTTAGTTAAACAATCTGCAATTTGCTCGCTAGAGGTTACATGATTTATCCTAATTATACCGTCATCCAACTTCTCCTTTATGAAGAAGCGATCAATCTCCACATGCTTGGTTCGATCATGTTGAACAGGGTTGTTTGCGATGTTGATCGCCGACTTGTTGTCACACCACAAATTTAAAGGGCCTTTTCTCAACACTTTCAGTTCTGAAAGAAGATTCCTCACCCATAACATCTCACTCAAACCTTGCGACATAGCTCTATATTCAGCTTCAGTTGTTGACTTAGAAACCACCAGCTGCTTCTTACTCCGCCATGACACTAAATTTCCCCCGACAAATACACAATAACCAGATGTGGATCTCCTGCCATCCAAGCAACTTGCCCAGTCAGCATCACAATACCCATCCACATTTAGATGACCATTCCTTTTGAACAATAGTCCCTTTCCTGGACTACCCTTCAAATACCGGAGGATTTGATTGACCGCATCCAAGTGTCCGCTCCTAGGATCATGCATGTATCTGCTCACTACACTCACTGCATATGAAATATCAGGTCTTGTGTGACAGATAGATGAGCCTTCCAACAAGCTTTTGGTACTTCTCCTTATCCACTGGTTCTCCAGATTTGGCACATAATTTGTGGTTTTGATCGATAGGTGTTGATGCAACCCGACACCCAAGCATGCCTGTGTCACTAAGCAAGTCCAATACATACTTTCGCTGGGAGAGAACAATCCCTTTGGGAGATCTAGCAATTTCTATGCCAAGAAAGTACTTGAGTTGGCCAAGGTCCTTCACCTCAAATTCTTTGCGTAGGCTGTCTTTCAACCGTGATATCTCCACCTCATCATCTCCGGTGATTATGATATCATCAACATATACGGCAAGGATTGTAATCTGGCTATTTGAGTGCCGATAGAACACCGTATGATCCCCATTACACTGCTTATATCCCATACCGCATACAACTCGTCTAAATCTATCAAACCATGCCCGCGGAGATTGCTTGAGGCCGTATAGAGATTTTCTCAACCTGCATACCTTCCCTGATGTTCTAGGAGTGGAGAAACCAGGTGGGATCTCCATGTATACCTCCTCATGTAAATCTCCATGCAAGAATGCATTCTTGACATCCAACTGATGCAAAGGCCACCCGAAGGTAGCTGCACATGAGATTAGGATCCTCACCGTGTTCATCTTTGCCACCGGCGCAAATGTCTCATCATAGTCAATCCCATATATTTCACTATATCCTCTCGCAACTAGTCTTGCCTTGTACCTTTCAATTTTCCCTTCTGGATTCTGTTTCACGGTGTAGATCCATTTACACCCAACGGCTCTCTTTCCTGCTGGAAGATGTACAAGTTCCCAAGTTTTATTCCTTTCGAGAGCATTTAACTCCTCTATCATGGCCTCACGCCACTCCGGGTCTTGCTTTGCTACTCTCCAGTCTCTTGGAATCACCACAGATTGCAATGATGCGATGAAGGCCATGTAGTTCGTAGATAGGGATGTATATGATACATAATTAGCTATGTCATGCTCCTCCCGGTACCAATTTGGAGGTTTTCTAGCTCCAGCTCGGGTTCCTTTTCTTAAGGCAATGGGTAGATCCAATGAATCATCAGTGACACATGGCACACTCTCAGATGAGTCAACTTCATCGACCCCTGGAATTTGTTGTTGATGTTGCTCCCCCTGCAGCTGGATCTCACCATTTGTTTAACCTTGTTGTTGATGCGGTTGCCTCCTCGTATACACCCTTAAATTTTCTTCCTCATTTGGTTTTCTCCATCTCTCTTTATCCATAGGTTGTCTTCTTGTATACACCCTCAAATTTTGTTCCTCATTTGGTTTTATCCATCTCTCTTCACTCATAGGACATGGAATTGAATCAAGCACAAATCTCGATGGTTCATCTTCCCTTGTCCTGAGTGGTTCACTCTCCCCCTCTCGACTAGCATTACTTGTGCTAGGAGAGTCAAAGTCAAATAATGAGCTGAGATCCGTCTTCTCTCCATAGAACGGCTCAGATTCTCTGAATGTCATATCCATGCTCACAAATGTTCTCCGCTCACTAGGACTCCAACACTTGTAGCCCTTTTGTCCAGATGGGTATCCAATGAAGATGCACTTCACAGCACGTGGATCTAATTTTCCCACTGAAGGTTTGTGGTCCCTAACAAAGCATGTACATCCAAATACCTTTGGAGGAACAATGAACTCATTTTTCCCATAGATCATTTCATACGGAGTCTTCATCCTAAGAACTTTTGATGGCATCCGATTGATTAGATAAGTAGCAGTCATAACTTCTTCACTCCATAAGAATTTAGGCACATTCATAGTAAACATAAGTGATCGAGCTACCTCTAGCAGATGTCGAATCTTCCTCTCAGCTACTCCGTTTTGTGGAGAAGTATCAGGGCACGAAGTTTGATGAAGTACTCCCTTTTCTGAAAGAAAATTGCCAAATTCATGGTTCACATACTCTGTCCCATTGTCA
The DNA here is from genome assembly GCA_916181665.1 of Avena sativa. Lineage (NCBI taxonomy): Eukaryota > Viridiplantae > Streptophyta > Magnoliopsida > Poales > Poaceae > Avena > Avena sativa. Next base: position 183,585,126 of record OV702281.1, read on the forward strand.
GTCCTGATAATTTGAACACCAATGTTGAAACGATTTTGGATATATGCATAGAATTCCCTGAAACATGCGAACACCTCACTTTTTTGTTTCATGAGATATATCCAAGTCATCCGAGAGTAACAATCAATGAATGTGACAAAATACTTCATTCCACTAACAGAGACCACAGGAGACGTCCAGACATCAGAGTGAATCAGCACAAAGGGCGATGTGCTCCGGAGTCCACGACTCACATATGATGTCCTTGTGTGTTTTCCATACTCACATGCATCACACACAAGCTTGTCTTTATCCACCTTCTTCATCTCTTCAGGAAATACCTTACTCATAGTATCAAAGGACATATGGCCCAATCGACAATGTTGGAGTATCACCCTTGCCTCATCATTACTTGCAACTGTCAGAGCGGTGCACAATGCTCCATCACTTTCTTGTCTATCTAAGTACCATAGTCCCTTATGTCTCACTCCGATCCCAAGCCTCCTTCTGGTCTTCCTCTCCTCAATTATGCAATTGTATCGATCAACGATGATTCGACAATCAATATCATCAACCAAGGAGCTCATAGACACCAAACTCACCGGAAATGATGGAGCATATAAGACCGAAGACAATGTAATTGACGGAGTGCATTTCACTGTGCCGACACCTTTGACAGGTTGATAAGTTCCATCAGCTGTTTGGATGGTCTCTTTATGCATGGGTGGATGTGGAGCATATGATGCAAACTCACTCCACCTACCCGTGACATGTGTAGTTGCTCCTGAGTCTAGTATCCAATTTGAATGAGAAGTTTCATCTAACGTAGGAGCCTGATTTGAGATACCTTCTTCAATTTGTGCAAGATTGACAAAATTGCCAAGAACTGTTGTTTTCCCACTTTGATTGGCTCTTTCCGCGCTCCTATTTGTTTTTCTCAATGTCTCCAGATCTTTGGTCGAGAATTCAAGCACCTCCCCTGATCCCTTGGCAGTCAAAATCAACGTGTCCTTGTCTTTTGCCTTGAACAGTTCAGCCAATTTATCGAGCAATTGCTCAATATCTCGATTCTCTCCCATTCTTGGAGCACTGCTATGCCCTCTTGTTCTCCCTTTATTATGTGTCTTGCTGCACGAACTCTGCTTCTCCTTAGCACGAACTCTTTTGGACTGCTTTGTGAGCCTCCAGTCCACTCCTTGCAAATGCTGCTAAACTATCTACAGCTGCTCTGGCTCCTTCTCCTCTCTTCCCTGTTGTAGCAGCAACTCTCCCTGCAACACCAAGTCAACCACGTCCAAGGGCAGGGTTTACTTCTCTGCACCAAGCCACCAAGCCGCCGATGGCTTCAATTGCGTCCTCCTCACTAATCCTTTGTTGTTTCCAACTTGCTGCAGCGCCGCTAGTTCTCCTCGCCACACGCGCACTGCTGGCCACCGGTCTAGCCTTTTCCTCTTCCTAGAGTCACCACTGAGCCTCACCTACAGCTCGCCCCCCTGCTCCACCGCCGTGTCTCCAGCAGGGCACCTCACACACACGAGCTCCAGCACTTGGTGATTCACTGTCGGCCACCTCCAGGAACTAGCAGCACCTCCACCTTGTGCTCTGATACCATGTTGGTTCTGGGGGGAAATTTCTGGATGGGCTGGTCCTTTGGACCTCCACACCCTCTAATATATATAGCTGAACTTATGTACACCTTTACTAGTACACCAGAATACTCTAGAATCTAGTAGGACACTAACTTAGACTCTACATTCACTGGAATGCTCCAGGCAGTCCTAGGACAGCACTACTATACTAACACTTACTGGAATATTCCAGGCTCTCCTATGACAGTCTCCAACACGTCCTAATTGCCGTGAGAGCACGAGGTTGTCGTGCAAGGTGAGGCCGGCGATCAACTCATTCTAATTTGAGCTGACGAGGCTGTCTAGTTTGGGCGCGAGGTGAAGCGACAGAGTCTTAGCGAACATCTTGGCCAGCAGGTCTATTAGGCGGATTGGGCGGAAGTCGCCGATGGCGGCAGCGTCTGGGCGCTTGGGCAAAAGCATGAGAAGCGCCTGGTTGAGGTGGCTGAAGCCACGGCCACGCTTGGTGTGTTGATAAAACGCTTGACATTGCTCTTATGTAGTCAAATATTATAATTTCGCACATGCTAACAATCAAAATTTCAATTGGTTGACCACAAGGAACGCGGTTACCTTCAATAACGAGCGCCCTTCGGTGGCTCCCCTCGTGGACACGATCAAAGCAGAAGCTAAGGCGTGGGCGGAGGCTGAAGCTCGAGGGCTGCGCCAACTACTCCCTTAGTCTAGATGTCTTGGCTTGAGTTGTACGGCGTGGGTGTTCTTCCGCTTCTGCGGATTTGTACATGAATCTTCTTTTTCTATCAATGCATCGAAACGCAAGGCTTTTGCGCTTTCGGGGAAAAAAAAAGGATCCCAGAACGACCTATATTTAGATAACACGGGGAAGGAGGTTGACTTGTAGTAATGTGGTCATAAGCTTATTAAGAAACAGACCTTCCCATAAAGTGTAGTCAAATCCACTTCATCGAATGGAAGATAACCTGCTAACAGGACATACAGAATAACACCACATGACCATGTATCAGCAAGTGCTCCATCATATCCCTTATGACTGAGGACCTGTTTCATAACATAAATTAAAATTCTACATTACAGTTAACAAATATTTGGCAGGTAAAACACATCAGTAGCTATATGCCTGACCGAGAATAAGAAGTTAACAGTGTGATAGACTTGAAAGCGGAGAAATGTCATCATCTTCAACAGTGAAAGGGACAACACCAGTTTACTGCTCGACACCGTCTAAGCGGAAGCAGGCTTGTGGGCTACAGCAGGGCGGACAACCTCCAGGAGTCACTACCGCAGAGCTTAGCGCTTAGGTGGGGTGCATGTTACTTGTACGCTTGTAAACATTTTTTCCTATCTATCAATATATCAAGACTCAAAGCTTGAAAAAAGAACACAGCAAATCCATGAGAAGGAACTTCACCCAAAGTACCTACTACAATTTGATATCCAAATACTGCCAACAAAAACTAACGCATTAAAATGGAATGTAAATCTTAAATCCGCCCTTCCTTGCAACGGACAGGTATAATGATGCATAACTAGAAGAACCCAATCCATGTTATTCAGAGGATGTACCTCTGGGGCAACATAGTTTGGGGTTCCACATGTAGTACGTAGAAGGGCAGCTCCCTGCACGGCACCGAATAAGCAAATTGAAAAGTGAAATAAATTCAGTAATGCATCGATAAAGCTTCGGAAAGGTATGCACCTGTGCAGGCCACGCACTGAGTCCAAAGTCCGAAATTTTAAGATTTCCTTGGGAGTCAAGGAGAAGATTTTCAGGCTGCACTCAACATGCAGAATAAGTCCAACAACCCCACAAATTCTGAACCACAGAACATTTTTCATTTTCAAGTATTACCTTTAAATCTCGATGGTAGACTCCTTTGCTATGGAAAAAATCAACACCATCAATAAGCTGCTGAAAGTATTTACGTGCATCGGCTTCACCAAGTCTCCCATGGCGAATCTAAAAATTGTTGTTTATACAGCACTGTTAGGTTCCCTTTTCATATCAGCATATACTCGAACTTGAACATGAGGAAGAAGATGAAGTAAGGACACTTGTGTCGATTCAAATTTAAGTAATAGCAGTAACCACCATCCAGAGAACGTAGCCCTAGAGCAGTATATAATCACATGCATCCTCACAAACATACAAAATGTGATTAGCCTAGTGAAAATATGTGGCGTCTTGCTAGCGCTACAGGGTTCAAAATATTTCACACCTTTCTAAACATACTTTTCTTAAGCAAAACACTCAGAATCAACAGAATGAAGTTTGAAAAATCATTTTTATACATCCCAGAGGGAATAAGTCAGATATCCAAGCTACAAACAGAAGAATTAGGTCTAATTATCAATCTTGAAGTCAGACAATGGGAGGCATCGCTAAGAAGAGAGGAATCTTACAATTTTGTCAAATAGTTCACCACCAGTGATGAACTCCAAGATTATAAATATCTTCTTTCGGCTTGCCAAAACCTGCACATAAACACAATGGCCAGTAATGATCATACTGGGTACTTTAAAAGACAACTGAAAAGAAATATTGATAATACCGACATCTATAAGCAAGTACACACAGTACCTCGTGTAACCTGACCACATTGGGATGCCTCACGAGCTTCATTATGGATATCTCTCTCTTGATCTGCATTAAATAATAATGCAAGATGGTGCTCGCTCAATTAATTTATGGAGCAATACAGCACAAAAGCAGTACAACTTCCCCGCAGAAAAAGGGCAATACAGCTAGTACTGTTTCCCCTCGTAATCATAAGCTTACGACCATTAAGGGATTAGTAGTGAAATGGAGCTAACTAGGACCATTACAATCAAAGGGAGGGGGGGGAATATTTCATGCACTTATGGACACCAAAATGGACGAGCAGACTAAAAATGCTTCAGCCCTTGTTTACTTCTCTTGTATATTTATCCCCAAGAGGCTTGGGGATGTGAGGGAATTTGGTGTTCACCCAAACCCCTCAAATACTCTTCCAGAAAATACACTAGTATGGTGGAGAGATTTTAATCTAGGCAAAAATAAGAGGATTGCAGTGATATCTCGGGATTATCCCATCCAAACCCAGCATGGTAAACGGACTGCGGGGATTTTGCAGGATTTGGGATAATCCCCTCTGATCCCCGTAAATACACTAGTGAATACGAGAGAAGTAAACAAGGCCTCAAAGGTTTTGATCCAATTCAAAGTTCTGGCGAGAATAAATCCTGGGAAGGTAGTTAAATGAAATGTCTCAAACCCCTCAGACAGAACGAGAAGGGACTCCTTGGCCGTGTAATAGGAGGATTAGACTTAGGCAATTTTTTACTTTGAAAGATCAGCTATATTCAGAAGATTAAGCATCTCTCCACACCAGACCTCCTCCAAACGCCAACCAATCCGTATCTGCTGATCCCGGGATTAGAGGTCAAATAGATCACGAGCACTTGGGAGGAACGGCATACGCAGAGAACTCCCAAACGTCGATCAGCAGACTCAATCCAGCCAACAGCTCGGGAACGATAGGGAATCTAACGGAATCCAGTCGAAGTAGGAGACCAAAACCGTCCTCACCTGATCCACCATATTGTGTTTGAGGATGGAGGAGCGGTCGAGCACCTTCATGGCGACGCTCTCCCCGGTCTCCGTGTTCTGCGCGAACTTAACCTTGGCGAACGTCCCCTCCCCGATTGTCCGGCCCACCTCGTATTTCCCCACCCGCCGCAGCGGTCCTCGTCCTCCCCCTCCACCAACCATCTTCATCTTGCCTCTAAGGTTGGTCGGTGGGTAACTGGCTTAGGATTCAAAAAGGTAGAGCGCACTGCGGGGAGCTCAAGCTCAACTACTCAAGTGCTCAGCTCGACAGCGCCATTAATGGATTGATGGGATTTGGCACCGCAGCAAGCCACCGAGTGTGCCGCGTTTTAAACGGGATGGGGAATTTGCGTTTGGTTTTTTCGTTGAACGCGACGGGCTGTTCCGTGGTGTTGACCTTGGACCAATAACTTAGAGGAGAAAGGATCAATTTGTATATTTTTTTCCACTAAACTTCGGCAGCAGATTTGTTCACTAAATTTTATTCATCATCATTTTCACATCTTTACATCACACTCTAAATATCCATAATATATGTGCAAGGTTTAGACCAGTCTAAAAAAGAACAAACCTCACAGACATTTCAACCGAAGCGGCCAGACTCGCTCCACCGTGGGAGCCTAGCGATTTCTGAGTGAATATTTTTTGCTTAATCGTTAAACGATAAGATTTTTGATTAGCCAGGTCAATTCACATGCGAAAATTTAAAAAGCTTTATATCACAAACCAATGATTTAGGATCTGTTTTCATTGTTGAGCTAGTCGCGACGAAATCTTCGAAACTAGATCTCATGTTAATATGTTTCGACGATGTTTTTTCGGGCGAAAAAGTTATTCATCCCGTAACATATGAGTTATTAAGGTCATATTATATAAGTTACCCACTCTATAAATATGTTGTGTGGAGACTCTTTTACTTGGATGCAAGAAAAGTATCCGGCAATTCTAAGAATTACATAACTTGATGGATGTTCCGATAACCTACACGAGTGTCCCGCGTGCATGTTCTGACTAAATAACACGATATTTTTTACCACAAAAATTACCCATCAGTGACATTAGAGTTATCCAGACTCCAGCATGTAAGTTACCTATCCTATAATATATAAGATATCAACCACTACAAAAAGAATTACCTATAGATAGAATATAAAATTTATATGTTGGGTAACTTATATGTTTCAGGGTTGCTAACTTACATACTATGATATGGATGTCATGTGTTAGGGGTGGGTAACTCGATCTTTTTAACCCCAAAAGTTATCCATTAGTAACACGAGAGTTATCCAGGCTTTAACACGTAAGTTATCCATCCAATAACATGTAAGTTATCCATCACTATAAAAAATTAAAGTTATTTTAGCGTCTTGGCTTCTTCGTCCGTCCTTGCTATCACGGCGTACGGATAAATCAACCGATCTTATATTGATATGTTTCGACGATGTTTTTTTTGGGCCAAAAAGTTATCTACCCATAACATATGAGTTATCAAGGTCATAGTATATAAGTTACCCACCCTATAAATATCTTACATGGAGACTCTTTTACTTGGATGCAAGAAAAGTATCCGGTGACCGTTCTAAGAATTATATAACTTGGTGAACATTCCGATAGCCTGCATGAGTGTCCTGCGTGCATGTTCTGGCTAAATAACACGATATTTTTTGCCACAAAAGTTATCCACCAGTGATATTAGAGTTATTCAGATTCCAGCATATAAGTTACCTATCTTATAATATATAAGATATCAATCACTATAAAAATTTACCTGTAGATAGACTATAAAATTTAATATGTTAGGTAACTTATATGTTTCAGGGTTGATAACTTATATATTATGACATGGATAAGTCACGTGTTAGGGGTGAGTAACACGACCTTTTTAATCTCAAAATTTATCCATCGGTAACACGAGAGTTATCCAGACTTTAGCATGTAAGTTATCCATCCAAATAACATGTAAGTTATCCATCACTACAAAAATTTAATATTATTTTAGTGTCTTAGCTTCATCGTCCGTCTTCTCTATCATGGCGTATAGGCAACTCAAACTCGAAAGGCTACCGTATAAAAATCAAGCATAATTTAAAAAAAAAACTAAATATAAATTTTGTATAAGATATGATAAATGTGTCTTATACCGTATCCACCCACGACCCTAAGTCGTAGTGAATAAACGAAGCGTGCAACCAGTAGTCTAGCGACTCGGCTTCATCGCTAGTCATTGTTATCATGGTGCACGAGTGACGAAGTCTTAAAGTGTGTTAGGATACTGAGACTTACACATCGACAATCGACGAAGTTTCGGTACCCTAACACCTAGGCTATCGTATTCTAATTAAACTTTCTCAATGCGTATGCGAGGACCCCTATGTCCGACATGTTTATATGGTGGATAACTTATGTGTTACAGGTGGATAACTTACATATTATGTCATGAATAACTCACGTGTTAGGGGTGGATAACTTTTTGATCCGAAAAGAATTTCATCAAAATATATCAACATGGGATCTAGTTTCGAAGATCTCATCACGACAAGGCCAATGGTGAAAACAGATCCCAATTCGGGTAAACGGTTTGATCTACAAAACATTTAATTTAGCGCGTTCACAATCCACGTACGGAGCTACGCAAACGTAAAGATGGGTCCGCTAGAATTTGACATCCATCGACCGGTCTCAACCTAGATTTCTCATATAAATATGCATGAATATTATCCAAAATACATCAAATCGATTAAATTAGATTCAAAAGTTCGACCACCACCATGTCGGCCACCTCAAAGACCACCTCGGCCACCATGACCGCCATCACCACCACCACCACTCTCTCGGGCCAAGATCCTCGCATGAGAAATCCTCTAAAATGTCCTAACCTTGTCATCCAATGTGCTTGGGTTTATGAACATGATATTGTAGTCGGCATCCTCCCTCTCCTTGGACAACTTCTCCCTCTCAAGTGCTAGCCGTTCCTCTTCTATCTTATTCTCCTTCGTCATCCTCTCTTTTTCAAATGCAATACTTTGCTCCTCCACCGCCAACTGTAGGGTTCGCAGCATAGAAAACAAAAATTTTCCTACGATGCGAACTATGTACCAAGATCTATCTACTAGATATAAACAACGGGCGGATGTATATCCGTAGAGAACATACCCTTGAAGACCGACAAAGCTTAACGAGTTCAACTCGTGGTTGATGTAGACGATCTCTTGCCGATCTCAAGATCGAGAGGAAGTCCTAGCGCCGCAAATCAGCAGCACATCCGTGCTCGCACACACGTTCGAGGCACCGAGCAACCTCCGCCTCCTCGCTCCAGCGATGAAGCGGAATCACAACTCTTTCTTGCCGAATAGCCACCGGTAACATGTATCTCGCTAGTCCGAGACCATGGGGGATAAATTATAGAGGGGGAGAGAGATCCTTCACGAGGAGGTGTGAGAGACAAGTGAGGAGGGGGGCTCCTTTTATAGGAGGAGGGGGGCACCCAAGGGGGTGGCCGCCGGCCATGGGGGCTGCCCCCTCCCCTCCTTCATTCATGTGGGTGGACACTCCACTCACAAAATGGCCCTTCAATTTTCTCCACTCAAAAGTCCACTCAAATTCCCATTAAATTTCCACCAAATTTAATGCAAACTCTCATTAAATAAAACTCTTTTATTTTATTCAGAATTTTGTCAATTACTTTAATGACAAACATTCACAAATAACCCCTTGCTAGAATTCCATTTCACATGCATAACCACTTTATGCAATTTCACCCGAAAACCCATTTCGGTATCTAGTGAAATAAATTACTGCGCTTGTTTATTCTTTCGGCATGAAACATTTGCTCCAACTGGATGCCAGTGTCCCTTAAGTGTGTCACCCTACGGTTCGCGAATAATGCGGACATGGTCGAGACCCTTCTCCGATCAATAATCAGTAGTGGGACCTGGAGATCCATACTGACTCCCACACATTCAATGATGACTTTTCCTGTGATCGTCGGAACCTTTTACGCTTGTATCTTAATCCCTTTGTTTCACGATATATTACATGTCCGAGATTCGATCATCGGTATCTCCATACCTAGTTTGATCTCGTTACTGACATGCACTCTTTTCTCGTTCCCGTGATATAACATTCTAGTGATCAAATCACTTGCTTGCAAGCTAACCAATGTGATATCACCGAGAGGGCCCAGAGCATATCTATCCGTCATCGGGATGAACAAATTCCACTCTTGATCCATGATTCTCAACATAACACTTTAGTAGTTCTGAAGCCATCTTTATAATCACCCAGTTACAAAGTGACGTTTGATGTCAACAAGAAACTCTTCCGGTGTTAGTGATTGACATGATCTCATGGTCTAAGGATTAGGGCTACTTCGTAGTTTGTTTATAGCAATATAAACTCAATGACTTTGATCGTAATGCTATACTTCGGACGAATGTTCATCACACCATTACACTAATATTGTGATCTCGTTATTAACAACATCCAATGTCTATGATCAGGAAACCTTGATCATATTGTTAATCAACGAACTAGTTTATGAGAGAGGCATAACTAGGAACTTTCTGTTTGTTTATTAAACACACATATATTAACGTTTCCGTATTAATACAATTATAGCATGCAAAATAAACATCTATCATATACTTGGAATACACATAATAAACATTTTATTATTGCCTCTCAGGGCATATTCCCTTCAGTCTCCCACTTGCACTAGAGACAATAATCTAGTTACATTGTGATGTATCTAACACCCATGGAGTTCTGGTGTAGATCATGTTTTGCTCTAGGGAGAGTTTTAGTCAACGGATCTGCTACATTGAGATCAGTATGTACTTTACAAATCTTTATATCTCCATCCTTGACATGCTCGCGGATGGAGTGAAACCGGCGCTTAATATGCTTGGAATACTTGTGAGACCTTGGCTCTTTGGCATTGGCAATGGCACCATTGTTGTCACAGTAGATCACCATTGGGTCCAATGCGTTTGCAACCACACCTAGTTCGGATATGAACTCCTTCATCCAAACTGCTTCCTGAGCCGCTTCTGAAGCAGCAACATATTCGGCCTCCGTTGTTGATCCCGCCACCACAGGTTGTTTGGAGCTCCTCCAACTAACCGCTCCGCCATTCATGAGAAATACGTATCCGGATTGAGACTTAGAGTCATCCGGATCGGTGTCAAAGCTAGCGTCGACATAACACTTAGCGACGAGCTCTTCTTCACCTCCGTATATAAGAAACATATCCTTAGTTCTTCGCAAGTACTTAAGGATATTCTTGACCGCTTTCCAGTGTTCTGAACCTGGATCCGATTGGTGCCTACTAGTCAAACTAATAGCATGTGCCACATCCGGTCTTGTACATAGCATGGCGTACATTATAGAGCCTATGGCTGAAGCATAGGGGACCTTGTCCATTATCTCTCTTTCTTCCGCCGAAGCTGGACTTTGAGTCTTACTCAATGTCTTGCCTTGCAACATAGGTAAGAACCCCTTCTTACTTCCGTCCATTTTAAACTTCTTTAAAATCTTATCAAGGTATGTACTTTGCAATATCCCTATTAGGCGCCTAGATCTATCTCTATAGATCTTTATGCCTAATATGTATGACGCTTCACCTAGGCCCTTCATTGAAAATTTGCTGTTTAGATAACTTTTAACACTGTTTAAAAGATCTATATCATTTCCGATCAATAATATGTCATCCACATATAATATCAGAAATGCCACATTGCTCCCACTCACTTTCTTGTAAATACAAGCTTCTCCATAAGTTTGGACAAATCCAAACTCCTTGATCACCTCATCAAAGCGGAGATTCCAACTTCGTGATGCTTGCTTCAATCCATAGATGGATCGCTGAAGCTTGCACACCTTGTTAGCATCCTTAGGATCGACAAAACCCTTTGGTTGTATCATATACAACTCTTCTTCAATATTACCATTGAGAAACGCGGTTTTGACATCCATCTGCCATATCTCATAATCGAAATATGCAGCAATTGCTAACATAATCCTAACTGACTTTAGCATCGCTACGCGAGAGAATGTCTCATCGTAGTCAACTCCTTGAATTTGTCGAAACCCCTTTGCGATAATTCGAGCTTTATAGACGGTCACATTACCATCAGCATCAGTTTTCCTTTTGAAAATCCATTTGTTCTCCACGGCCTTTCGGTCGTGAGGTAAATCTACCAAGTTCCAAACTTGATTTTCATACATGGATTCCATCTCGGATTTCATGGCTTCTAACCATTTGTTGGAATCCGGGCTCATCATCGCTTCTTCATACGTCGCAGGGTCATCATTTTCATCAACCATGAAATTCATGACAGGATTTCCGTACAGCTCGGGAGCTGCACGCGTCCTGCTTGACCTGCGAGGTTCGGTAGTACTCTCTTTCGGAGTTTCATGATCATTATCATTAGTTCCCTTTTCTGGAGCCAACTCTGGAACAACTTCCGGCGTTGCGCTACTCGCCATACTTTGAAGAGAAGGTTCCATAACCTCTTCGAGTTCTACCTTCCGACTACTCACACCTTTCGCGAGAAACTCTTTCTCTAGAAAGGATCCATTCTTGGCAACAAAAACCTTGCCCTCGGATCTGTGATAGAAGGAATACCCAATAGTTTACTTAGGGTATCCTATGAAGACGCATTTTTCCGCTTTGGGTTCGAGTTTATCCGGTTGAAGTTTCTTCACATAAACATCGCATCCCCAAACTTTAAGAAATGACAGCTTAGGTTTGTTTCCAAACCACAATTCATACGGTGTCTTTTCAACGGATTTAGATGGTGCCCGATTTAAAGTGAATGCAACAGTTTCTAGTGCATAACCCCAAAATGACAACGGCAAGTCTGTCAGAGACATCTTAGATTGAACCATATCTAATAAAGTACGATTACAACGTTCCGACACACCATTTCGCTGTGGTGTTCCGGCAGGCGTGAGTTGTGAAACAATTCCACACTATTTCATGTGAGTGCTAAACTCGTAACTTAGATACTCACCTCCAGGGTCGGACCATAGAAATTTGATCTTTCTATTACGATGATTTTCCACTTCATTCTGAAATTCCTTGAACTTTTCAAAGGTTTCAGACTTGTGTTTCATCAAGTAGATATAACCGTATCTACTCAAATCATCCGTGAAAGTAACAAAATAACGATATCCACCCCGCGCCGACACACTCATTGGACCACATACATCAGAATGTATGATTTCCAATAAATCTGTCGCCCGTTCCATTGAACCGGAAAACGGCGTTCTAGTCATCTTGCCCATAAGGCATGGTTCACATGTATCAAATGATTCAAAATCAAGTGATTCCAAAAGTCCATCCGAATGGAGCTTCTTCATGCGTTTAATGCCAATATGACCTAGACGGCAGTGCCACATATATGCGGATATATCATCATTAAGTTTAACCCTTTTAGCATCAACATTATGAATATGTGTAACATTATCATCGAGATCTAATAGAAATAAACCATTCATCATCGGTGCATGACCATAAAAGATTTCATTCATATAAATGGAACAACCATTGTTCTCGGATTTAAATGAATAACCACTTCGCATCAAACACGATCCAGATACAATGTTCATGCTCAGTGCAGGCACCAGATAACAATTATTCAAGTTTATAACTAATCCCGACGGCAAGTGGAGAGGCAGCGTTCCGACGGCGATCACATCAACGCTTGATCCATTGCCGACACGCATCTTGACCTCACCCCTTGCTAGCGGTCGCTTGTTCCGCAGCCCCTGATTCGAGTTACAAATATTAGCAACTGAACCAGTATCAAATACCCAGGTGCTACTGCGAGCACTAGTCAAGTACACATCAATAACATGTATATCATATATACCTTTGTTTGCCTTGCCGGATACTTGGGGCAGTTGCGCTTCCAGTGGTCAGTCCCCTTACAATAGTAGCACTCGGTATCAGACTTAGGTCCAACTCGGGGTTTCTTTTCAGGCACGGCAACAGGCTTGCCGCCCTTACTACCCTTCCGTTTTCCCTTCTTGTCTTTCTTGAAACCAGTGTTCCTATTGATCATCAACACTTGATGTTCCTTTTTGATCTCCACTTCTGCAGTTTTAAGCATTGATAGAAGCTCGGGGAGAGACTTCTTCATGCCTTGCATATTATAGTTCATCACGAAGCTCTTATAGCTAGGTGGCAGAGACTGCAGAACACGATGGATGCCTAAGTCAATGGGAATCGATATTCCCAAGGACACAAGCTTATCGGCGTAACCCGACATCTTGAGTACATGCTCACTAACGGAGTTGTGCTCTTCCATCATGCAGCTAAAGAACTTTTCTGAAGCGTTGTAGCTCTCTACAGCAGCATGTGTGTCGAAAATCATTTTCAACTCACCCATTGTATCAAATGCATTGTCGTTTTCGAAACGCTTTCGAAGTTCCGGCTCTAGCCCATACAATATGCCGCAATGAACTAAGTTGTGGTCCTCCTAACGAGTCTGATAGACATTCTTCTCCTCGTCAGGGGCATCATCTAAAGGTGGGGGGCCTAACGGCGCTTCTAGCACATATTGCTTTTGTGCAGCAGAGAGGAGAATCCTCAAATTCATGGCCCATTCGGTAAAGTTGCTACCGTTCGTTGCTAGTTTCTCTTTCTCCATGAACACATTGAAATTAAAAGCAGGTGGTGCCATCTACAACAGAATTTATAAAGTTTAGACTAAGTGTATGATAGATTGAGTTCAACTAATCCATATTACGAATGAACTCCCACTCAAAAACGACATCCCTCGTGCCTTTTTGGTGATTACATGAACCAAATCCACTACACCAAGTTCGATCATCACGTGAGTCGGTGTAGCTTCAAAGGCGAGCATCAAATGGGCATCATATCAACTATATGACTCATGCTTAACCTTTCGGTCCGTGTTCCGAGGCCATGTCTGTACATGCTAGGCTCGCCAAGTTAGAACCTTAGTATTCGCGTGTGTAACTGTTTTACACCCGAAATATGGTCGTGGATCCAAGAACACCCGATCATCACGTGATGTCTTGGAGCGACGAAACATAATCGATGCATACTAAAGGAAGAACACATTCTTATCTTGATATTTAAAAGAGGGATCATCTTATTATGCTAACAAAGCGCTAAACAAACAATATAAGATGCTATCAAACATCACATGTTTATTAGTGAAATGATATGGTTCCCGCAGATGATCTCTATCATGTGCATCGTGGTATGATCACTATCATACCTATATGTGTAAATCCAAGGTCTATGGAGTTTACACGCTATGTGTTCTGTAAGAGTATCATCTCATACTTCTACTTACAACACCACCATATCATAACACTAGCCCAACAACAATCTAAACTAGACGCCTCTAATTTATACATTGCAAGTTTTACGTGGCTTAGGGCTTTCGAGATAGAACCGTTCTTACCTACGAACATGAACCACAATGAGGATAACCAAATTGTTGACAACTCGCTTGCAAAATAGATATTGACTATAGTAGGAGAGACAGACACCCGCTAGCCACTTATGCAAACTAGTTGCATGTCAAGAGTGGAACAGGTCTCATGTGCGAGGACATGTAAAGTTTGTCCGGGCCGCTTCATCCCACTATGCCACCAATATCCAAAATTACAACAAAGGAGCAACAACATGATCATCATCGCCCACATACTCATATGTGTACTACCCGTGTAAAGTATCTACGCATAGATCCGGCTCTGATACCACTGTAGGGTTCGCAGCATAGAAAACAAAAAATTTTCTACGATGTGAACTATGTACCAAGATCTATCTACTAGATACAAACAATGGGCAGATGTATATCCATAGAGAACATACCCTTGAAGACCGACAAAGCTTAACGAGTTCAACTCGTGGTTGATGTAGACGATCTCTTGCCGATCTCAAGATCGAGAGGAAGTCCTAGCGCCGCAAATCAGCAGCGCATCCGTGCTCGCACACACGTTTGAGGCACCGAGAAACCTCCGCCTGCTCGCTCCAGCGATGCAGCGGAAGCACAACTCTTTCTTGCCGAATAACCACCGGGAACATGTATCTCGCTAGTCCGAGACCATGGGGGATAAATTCTAGAGGGGGAGAGAGATCCTTCACGAGGAGGTGTGAGAGACAAGTGAGGAGGGGGGCTCCTTTTATAGGAGGAGGGGGGGCACCCAAGGGGGTGGCCGCCGGCCATGGGGGCTGCCCCCTCCCCTCCTTCATTCATGTGGGTGGACACTCCACTCACAAAATGGCCCTTCAATTTTCTCCACTCAAAAGTCCACTCAAATTCCCATTAAATTTCCACCAAATTTAATGCAAACTCTCATTAAATAAAACTCTTTTATTTTATTCAAAATTTTGTCAATTACTTTAATGACAAACATTCACAAATAACCCCTTGCTAGAATTCCATTTCACATGCATAACCACTTGTTGGGCCACGCAGAGATAAAACAAAACTTTTTCCTCTAACGTGGTGATCCCAAGACCTAGTTGAGGTAGAAGGCCACGAGGTTTACCACTAGACGCGCAGTTGCGGATTACTGATGAAGCGCGTCAGCTGATGCAGTGAAGTCCTCACGATCCGATCGTCCTGGTGCTGATCGCACAGCACCTCTGCGGGTATCCACACGTACAAGGAGGAGCGCCGGCGGCGAACTGCTAGGTTCGTTACGGCGGCTGGACTGCTGTGGAGCTAGGGTTTCCAACACATGGAACGACCTAACCGAACAACGATTAACCTTTCTTGGTTACTGTGCTCCACTATATATAGGGAGTGAACGTGGGCTCTGCTCGCGCGACCCATTCACTAAAGCCCATATAATACTAGTCACCGTGAGTCCAACTCACTAACTCAGTCCTAATCCGGTTTAGGTCCAACCCAACTAGATTATATGTTCAGATCCAATCCGAACTGCTCCCGCTCTTAAGTGTGTGACCCCACAGGCTCATGGCTACTTGGACACGATTTGAGTCAGTATCGGCTTTTTAGCAGAACTGATATCGGCTCACAATCGATCAGTCGGTATCGGCTCCTAGCAGAACATGCCGACTCCCAAGTACCAAAGAGTCATGACGACTTGCCTTTCCAATGCGACTTGCGTCCGAGTCCCTTTTGCCTCACGATATACCTTGTCAGACTATAGGCGAATATATGTCATCCCTTAAATAGTCCGACTCTCTTCTCGATCCGAGATAAATGATTCACCCGACTAACTCTTAGCCGATCGCCTCGGTTAACACTTAACCGAGTCGTGCATGGCCATGCTTTCCGAATCATATCTCACGAGAGGGCCCAGAGAATATCTCTCCGAGTGGAGGGGCAAAATCCCATCTTGGTTATTCACATCACGCAGCTTGATTCTCAGTCGACCCGAACCCTGCCTTTATAACTGCCCAGTTACGGATCAGCGTTTGACAGAACCTAAGTCGGTGATCCTCAACTCGGACTATGCAACAACCTCAGGTCTAAGGATTACATTGATTGAGATATACAAATGACAACTAGTTCGTTGTACCTCAATATGGGTCAATCCGACTCGCTAAACTCTTTAGCCGAATCTGTGTAAGTTGGAATAGCATCTCCATGCCCATGACAAGTGGAACCGAGTCATCAAGCCAACTTTCACATTGGTCTAAGTTGTGTGTCCAGCACAACCTCAATGACCAAGGATATTTAGTACAAACAACATGAATGCATAGTTCCACAACTGAATCACATATTCAATGATACACATCAGAAGTTTATACAAGGACTACTTAATAACTTTATGAATACAATGGGAAATCTCATCATACATGATTGCCTCTAGGGCATATTCCCAACACCACTTTATGCAATTTCATCCGAAAACCCGTTTCGGTATCTAGTGAAATAAATTCCTGCGCTTGTTTATTTTTTCGGCATGAAACATTTGCTCCAACTGGATGCCAGTGTCCCTTAAGTGTGTGACCCTACGGTTCACGAATAATGCGGACATGATCGAGACCCTTCTCCGATCAATAATCACTAGTGGGACCTGGAGATCCATACTGACTCCCACACATTCAACGGTGACTTTTCCTGTGATCGTCGGAACCTTTTATGCTTGTATCTTAATCCCTTTGTTTCACGATATATTACATGTCCGAGATTCGATAATCGGTATCTCCATACCTAGTTTGATCTCGTTACTGACATGCACTCTTTTCTCGTTCCCGTGATATAACATTCTAGTGATCAAATCACTTGCTTGCAAGCTAACCAATGTGATATCACCGAGAGGGCCCAGAGCATATCTATCCGTCATCGGGATGAACAAATTCCACTCTTGATCCATGATTCTCAACATAACACTTTAGTAGTTCTGAAGCCATCTTTATAATCACCCAGTTACAAAGTGACGTTTGATGTCAACAAGAAACTCTTCCGGTGTTAGTGATTGGCATGATCTCATGGTCTAAGGATTAGGACTACTTCGTAGTTTGTTTATAGCAATATAAACTCAATGACTTTGATCGTAATGCTATACTTCGGATGAATGTTCATCACACCATTACACTAATGTTGTGATCTCGTTATTAACAACATCCAATGTCTATGATCAGGAAACCTTGATCATCTTGTTAATCAACGAACTAGTTTATGAGAGAGGCATAACTAGGAACTTTTTGTTTGTTTATTAAACACACATGTATTAATGTTTCCGTATTAATACAATTATAGCATGCAAAATAAACATCTATCATATACTTGGAATACACATAATAAACATTTTATTATTGCCTCTAAGGGCATATTCTCTTCACCAACTTGGATCTCTACTTCTCCTCCTCCAATACTTTGAGCTCCTCCCACCTAGCCTCCTTGTTCTCTTTGTGTTCGGCGGCCAATGCTTTCTTTGTCTCAATGATGGCATTGAAATCTTCCTTATAGACGCCTACACCTCATCTTTTCTTCTCTTTTGCTATCTTAACACCCTCCGACCTATTGTTGAGGTCTTCCTCTTCATTATCACCCTCCTCCTTTTGGATAAGTGATACGAATCAACGTGATCCAAACGGGTTTAGGCCTGATCTTTCATGAGGATCGATAGAATCAGCAAGATAATAAGAGAACTCAATCTAAAATAGATCAAACTAGTATCTCTTCAATTCCTCACATAGGAACTGATCAAAATCAACTCCCACGCATGGCAGATCAGTCCTTGAAGATCAGGAAGCAAACACGACGATATGCGCCTCCAAACATTGGGACTTTTCTGGTGTATATCTCGAAAATAACAAGTCTAAGATACAATGGCGGCTGCCGTGACGCCTTTATAGGGCGACTCCAATGAGACTTGGGTGGGACAAGCCCCACGCCACAACTAAAGCCCAAATGGATGAACCAAAAGTGGTTTTGGACAGGCCCAAAAACCATAACACGAAATAAAACTTAAACATTTTAGACTTAAATAAAACAGGAAATAAAAGACTCAAACGTGTTAAATACTAAACCGAAGTAAACTCAATTTTTAATTGAGCTTGGCCATGCCTTGACCAAAACATTTCAGAACTAGGGGTGTTCTGAAATTGGGCTTCACCTCATCTATGGGAGGAATTGCAATGCAGAAAAGTCCAATCTTTAGGATATAAGGAGGCGGCGAAATAACAAGAGTACTAGCTATCCTCCCCTCATCATCCCTCCAACTTGAATGGAAATCGTCCTTGGGTTCACCTTAATGTGTTAGACTTCCTTCTTCTCAACAAACACTTCCACTTTTATATCTCTGTCAAGCATAGGCTGCAGCTCATGACGCTTTCCTTCATGCCAAAAGGAATAAACATTGGATCTTCCCTCATGAGTGGAACGCTTGTAAAATTGTCATGGTCGTCCTAGCAACATATGACATGCTTCCATAGGCAACAACATCACAACACCGTGTCCTCATAATTACCTACTGAAAATTTCAGGCGCACCTTGTGTGTTACCTTTATCTTCCCTGAGTTATACAACCACTCAACACAATGTGGTTGTGGGTGTTTCCATGTAGGTAAAAGATAATCCATCAAGCTCTTGCTAACAATATTGGTGTAGCTGTCACCATCAATAATCAGCTTGCAAGTGGTGTTGTTGACTGTGCATTGAGTCTAAAAAATATTCCAATGTTGTCCTTGTCCTTCTATGCGATCTTATGGCACACGTTGCACCATCAAGTTAGTGCACTTAGGAGCAGCATCCTCGGGATACACATCAATGTTTTCATGTTCCTTAGACACATCAATAGATAGATTAGCAACCATGGCATCGTCACTGGCAGAAATATAACCATCTTGTGTGAGAAGCAACATTTTTTATTAGGACAATCACGCCTCATATGTCCTCGGCCTCCACAAGTAAAACACTCAATGTGCGTTGTGGACTCTATACTAGATGCAGCTTCCGACACTCCAGATTTTGGCACCTCACTAGGGGAAATATGTTGTGTTGGAGATATGCCCAAGAGGCAATTATAAAAGTAGTTATTATTATATCTTTGTGTTTATGATAAATGTTTACATTCATGCTATAACTGAATTAACCGGAAAGATTAATACTTGTGTGATTTGTAATCTTGTAAGAGTCCCTAGTAAAGCCTCTTTGTAATACTAGCTTGTTGGTTAATAGATGAACATGGTTTCCTGATTATGAACATTGAGATGTTATTAACAACAATATCATATCATTAGGAGAATGGTGTGATGGACATACTCCTATAGTTAAGTGTAGTATAAAGATCATGTCATTTCAATCATTTCTTTGCTATAAGCTTTCAGATACATAGTAATCTAAATCCTTCGACCATGAGATCATGTTAATCACCATCACCGGATGGATGCTTTGATGATGTCAAACACCACTTCGTAACTAGGTGGTTATAAAGGTGGCATTGAGTGTTCAGAAAGTATGTGTTGAGGCAAATGGATCAAGAGTGGAATTTGTCCATCCATATGACGAATAGATATACTCTGGGCCCTCTCAGTGGAATGTCATCCAATTAGCTTGCAAGCATGTGACTGGCTAACAAGGGATCACATATCACAGGAAAGAGTAAAGAGTACTTATCGGTAACGAGCTTGAACTAGGTATGCAGAGATACCAACGATCAGACCTCGGATAAGTAAAGTATCGCGAGACAAAGGGAAATTGGTATCGTATGTAAATGGTTCATTCGATCACGAAGTAATCATAGAAATATGTGGGAGCCATATGAATTTCCAGATTCCTCTATTGGTTATTTATCGCAGAAGAGTCTCGATCATGTCTGCATAATTCACGAACCGTAGGGAGACACACTTAAGGATTCAATGTTGTTTAGTAGATATGGAATGTGAGTAAGAAGACCGAATGTTGTTCAGAGTCTCAGATTGGATCCGGGATATCACGAGGAGATACAGAATGGTCCGGAGAATAAGATTCATATAAGGAAAGTCCAATTCTAGAGTTCGGGAATGGTTTTGGTGTTTTAACCGAAATGTTCTAGAAGGGTCTAGAAGGTCCACCGATTTGGAGTGGGAAGGGTACATGGATGTGTCATGACAAAGTGGAATGGTTGCATCATGTCCTAGGTCATTGTCACGACCCGGGATCAGGGCTAGACAAATACCAGATCCTCATCTGATATAAGCCTAACCTAAATTCCAAAACGCGCAGGGAAAGATCGGTAACATTACAGAACATACAAACCATACATTAATAAGATAAACTCTTAAGAGAGTTACAAACTAGTCATACAAACCAGGGGTCACAGACCCATCATTACAACAAACAACGGAAACAAACAAGTTGTTCTAACAACAAACCTAGCAAAGGCGTAAGAGGCCATAAACAGAAGTAGCGACCCTTCCATAGATCCTAGGCTGCTGCCCGGGAACCCCAACTACTCGTCGACTTCGACGTAGAAACCTCCTTCAGTTGGAGTAGCTTCATCCGTAGAAAAATATCAACGAAGCAAGGCTGAGTACAGGGTGTACTCCGCAAGACTTATGGCTAGTGGAGTTATTTTGTATAAAGCCATATTTTGTTTTCAAAACAAGAGGAAGAAGAAACTCATCTAGTCAGATCATTTTCAAAAGGGATAAGAAGACTACAACTCTAGCTCTTCGGAGTCATCTTCGATATCCACCAAGAACCATCATTAACTGAATCTCTCTTCCCTGAATACCCCTCAAACAACCCCGAGGAAGTACTTCGGAGCTCACATTAGTTGACAAGTTTTAGCATTCGGTTATAGTTCTCTATGATCTTCACGTCCATTCCCAAGTCGTCCATAATCGTGGACACGACTTTTCGAAAAGATTATGAACCCTGCAGGGGTGCACAACTTTACCCACATGTACCAACCAATTCTTAATGCCAAATTATTAGCCCTATTCCTTGGAAGGCCGGCAGAGAGTGGTTAACCACAACCTTTACCTTGATTTCGCCAAGACCATGAGTCACGCACTAGGGAGATGCCGTCGTAACGGGTCAAGTCCCGAAGCCGGTCCCTAGTGATGTGCGCAGGGTTCAAGATTACGGCTGCCGGGCATCTCTTGTTCCCGGCCAGGCTTACCTACCTGTTATGAATGCACCTCCTTCACCTCCATTTGAGAACAACCAAGATGCGTATGTCGAATGGAAATCCCGAACTATGTGACTCATGGAATCTACTAGGCAAGTTAGTGTGTCGAGGGGGTTTCCAGGCCCCCATGTGGTTGTACGCTCGTCTTGGTTCAAGAGGCAAGAACATCGGGTCCTAGGGGTGGCAAGTATGGGACTACAAAAACCACAACCCAGGTGGCCTCCCATACAAGCCTTATCATGTTTATCATCCATCTCTGATCACATCACACATCCTACCATAATGGATTCATTCGCATCTCCGGTGCATCATCTGAATGATCAACATCGGACCACTAAGCATGGCTAAGCTTGACTGAACTGTGGCACTAGCGATGCTCATAAGCCAAACCCTAGTTATGCTAGGAGCAGTGGATCAGGTAATATAGTTCACAAAGGAAAACATGCATCAGATAGGAGTACTATACCTACTGATAAAAGACTGTTGAACCGAATGTATATGGCGAGAATGAAATACTTTGTAAACATAGGATTCATATGTATGAGTGGGGATTCGCTTGCCTTGTCCGTTGTTGGACTGGTACTGCTCTTCGGTGGTGTTGACTTGAGCTTCGGGTTCGGTTCCTATTCGTGAAGGACCAACCACCGGAAAAGGAAAAGTAACATTCAACACATGGCATGTGCAATGCTCATACAATATGAATGATATGACAAGTTAAATGTTGTTGAAAAGAACCCTAGAACATGTTTGGTCATTTTAAAGAGGGTCCAAGAGGTCCAAACCCTAGAACAGGGGGATCCTCGGATTCACCTATGGGGTTCAATTGGTTCTTCTAATTAAACTTGCCATCAAAGGTTTTTAACAATGGATGATTATAGCTTATTTAGATAGCTTTCATTTTTATGATCATTTTGGTATATTATTTGTATTTTTATGATTTAAAATGAATTAGTTTTGAATTTATCAAATTTTAATCCATTTATCAATCTTTTTTGGAATATTTAACATAATTTCCAACTTGGGCCCACATGTCAAACTTATATTAATTTCAGAAAACATTTACATAAAATAATAAAACTCTTACAGGTATGGCCCACATGTCAGGGATTTTCCATTAACAGAAATAATTACAGAATTAATTAAAAGAAAAGAAAAAGATATATGACATCATGATGATGTCATGCTGACATCATCAATGAACTTGCTCTCAGATCGACGATGGAGCTGGTGATTGAGCACACACGAGAGGCTGTGGTGGTGGGCATTGGAAAGAGGAGAGCAAGGCGAGTCGAACCGTGGTGGCGCCGCCATTTATTGGTCGCCGGAGCATCGGCAGCAACGACGAACAGCAGCGGCTAGCGGTGGTGCTCGGCGAGGTGGCGATACAGAGAGGGGGAGAGCAAACGGAAAGCACTGGGAGATGCAGGAGCTCACCACGAGCGAGGCAGAAGGGTCGAGGAGGCGAGTCGGACACAGACGATGCCGGAATCAATGAAGAAAGCGGTGGCCGGAGCTCCGGAAGGCGAGGTCGATGGCGACGACTCCGATCGCCTGCGGCCGATTCCTTCAGGGAGAATCACCAGGGCGATGAGGCGGAGCTCAAGGCGGGTTCGACAGGGCACGGGAAGGCCGGGGACGGCGGGGCTCGACGGCGGCCGAAGCTAGGGTTCGGGGCCGAAGAGGAGAAATGGGTAGAGGGGGCGAGAGCAAGCGAAATGGGTACTATGAGGAAGAGCTCGATGCGGCGGTCTTATCCATCCCTAGAGGCTTGATGAACGGCGGCGACGAAGCGGTGGAGATCGACGGCGTCGGCTGCCACCCAGCTGCTTCCCGTTGTCGTCGAAGACGACGAGGAACAGAGGGCCGAAGGGGTACGTGGCCGGGGTGGGCTACTCTTGGCCAGGGTGGGCCGGCTCTTGGGCTGCTGCATGCTGTGCTGGTGGCAGAGAGAGGGAAGGAAATGGGCTCGGCCCAGACAGGGTTAGGATTAGATTTTTATTTCAGAAACCTTTTTCTTTTCTATTTTTCTGATTTCCTTTTATATTTTAAATTCAAATCTGTTTTGAATAATTTCAAAATATTAGGGTTTTGTAAAATGTATTAAAATATTGCAGGGACCCTTGGTACTGATTGGGCTCCATACATTTTGTGTTTTCCAAATATTTTCAAAACCAAATGAAGGATTCAAATAGAGGGGGGAGTTAAGGTTTAGGGTTTTGTTTGTTCTTTCTTGATTAAACCAAGATGCAAGTGTTATGCATGCATGCAATGCTCAAACATGTCCTTATTAACATTACACAAAAAGTGGTATGTTATAGCTCTACCACACTTACAAGAATCTTGACCGAAGATTCCTAGGTTTTAGAAAAGAAGGCAGGGTACTCAGATCGAAGATGATATTCGCGTTCCCAAGTTGCTTCTGACTCAGAGTGATGAGACCATTGAACTTTCAAGAACTTGATGGTTTGACGACGAGTCTTGCGCTCAGTTTCATCAAGAATACGAACAGGGTATTCTCGGTAGGTTAGATCATCTTGGAGATCCAAAGTTTCATGGTCCACACCACGAATGGGATCTTTGAAGCAATGCTTGAGTTGAGACACATGAAAGACATCATGAACCTCTGGAAAAGATGAAGGTAGATCCAATTTGTAGGCAAGCTCACCCCGCTTGGAGAGAATGCGAAAGGGACCAACGTAGCGAGGAGCCAATTTGCCTTTGATACCGAATCGATGGACACCCTTCAGAGGAGTGACCCGGAGGTAAACTTGATCACCAACTTCATAATGAACATCAAAATGATGACGATCGTAGTTGGTCTTTTGATGAGATTGAGCGGCCTTCAAACGCTCTTGAATTATGCGAACTTGATCTTCTGCTTCTTGGATCATGTTCGGACCAAAGAATTGTCTTTCACCGGTTTCTGTCCAGTTCAGAGGTGTTCGACATGTTCTCCCATACAGGAATTGGAAAGGTGCCATGCCCAAACTGGATTGAAAACTGTTGTTGTAAGAGAACTCCGCAAAAGGAATACATTTCTCCTAGTTCTTTCCAAAGGATATGACACACGCTATGAGCATGTCTTCAAGAATTTGATTTACTCTTTCAGTTTGACCACCGGTTTTAGGATGATAGGCTGTGCTGAAGGAGACATGAGTTCCCATTGCTTCTTGCAAACTTTTCCAGAATTTGGAAGTAAATAAACTTCCATGATCAGAAATGATCTTATTGGGAACACCATGAAGGACAACGATCCGAGAGATGTATAGTTCAGCCATTTGACTAGCATAGATAGTTTCTCGAACCGGAAGGAAATGAGCAACTTTGGATAACCGAACAACTATTACCCATATGGCATCATTTCATGCTTGTGTCCTTGGGAGTCCAGTGATAAAATCCATACCAATTTCATCCCATTTCCACTTAGGGATTTTCAACGGCTACAAAAGTCCAGCAGGCCTTTGATGTTCAGCCTTCACACGACGGCAAACGTTGCACTCTGCGACAAAGCGAGTGATTTCTGGTTTCATTCCACTCCACCAGAATCTTTGACGGAGATCTCGGTACATCTTGGTACCACCAGGATGAATAGACAGAGGGGATTCATGAGCTTCTAGTAGGATTAGATCTTTGATTTTCCGACTATTTGGAACCACTAGCCGGTTACCAAAATAAAGGGTACCTTGATCATTGACGGAGAAACATTTAGCTTCACCGCTTGCAACACGTTCTTTGATCTTGGTAACCTCATCATCTTGCTTTTGAGCTTCCTTGATTTGGTCCTCTAGAGAATATTTTATTTCAAGGTCAGCAAGGAATCCATAAGGAACCACTTCAAGGTTAAGACGCTTGATTTCTCGTAGAGAGCATGTTGGGCTTGTGAAATCATCAGATTGTTGCAATAAGACTTCCGACTTAGCACATTAGCAACGACGTTGGCTTTGCCGGGTTGATAGTTGAGACCTAAATCATAATCTTTGATGAGTTCCAACCATCGTCTTTGCTTGAGATTCAGATATGGCTGGGTAAAGAGATACTTCAGGCTTTGATGATCCTAGTAAAGTTCACAACGGTTACCGATGAGGTAATGTCGCCATTGCTTAAGAGCATGAACAACAGCAGCGAGTTCGAGATCATGGGTTGGGTAATTGTTCTCATGTGGCTTCAACTGCCGAGAAGCATAAGCCACTACATGACCATCTTGCATCAACACACAACCGAGCCCTTGGAGAGAAGCGTCATAATAGATGACGAAATACTTGCTTGTGTCCGGAAGGACCAGCATAGGGGCCGTGGTTAGCTTACTTCTCAAAGCTTGGAAGCTTTCTTCTGCCTTTTCTGACCACTCAAACTTCTTATCTTTCTTAAGAAGATCAGTCATAGGCTTGGCTATCTTGGAGAAGTTCTCGATGAATCAGCGGTAACACCTAGCCATTCCAAGAAAACTTCGGACTTCCTTGACTGAAGTAGGTGACTTCCATTCCAGAATGGTCTGAACCTTATCCGGTATGACAAAAACACCACTTGCAGACACAACATGACCAAGGAAGACGAGCTCTTCTAACCAGAACTCACATTTGGAAAACTTGGCGTAGAGGCGATGTTCACGAAGTTTAGTCAATACCAAACGTAAATGTTTGGCATGCTCTTCTTCGGTCTTAGAGTAGATTAGAATGTCATCAATGTATACCACGACGAACTTGTCGAGATATTCCATTAATACGGAGTTCATGAGCCTCATAAATGTGGCGGGGGCATTGGTTAACCCGAAGGACATCACTGTATACTCGTAAAGACCATAACGAGTTGTGAATGCTGTCTTTGGGATATCCTCCTTTCTGATCTTGATTTGATGATACCCTGATCTTAAGTCCATTTTGGAGAAGACAGTGGCACCACTTAATTGATCAAAGAGGTCATTTATCCGGGGAAGTGGGTACCTATTCTTTATTGTCACCGTGTTGAGTGGACGGTAATCAACCACCAATCTTGGAATATTTGTATCCCGCTTCTTGACAAAGATGGTAGGGCAACCCCAAGAGGATGTGCTAGGTTGGATGTATCCTAGACCCTCTAACTCTTCAAGTTGCTTCTTCAACTCAACCAACTCATGATGAGGCATGCGATAAGGTCTTTTGGAGATAGGAGCAGTTCCAGGAACTAGCTCTATGACAAACTCCACACTTCGATCAGGTGGCATGCTAGGCAACTCTTCAGGAAAAAAATCCGGGAAATCACAGACTACATGGACATCTTGGACCTCAAGAGTAGGTAGGACATCCATGGCATACAACTCCGAGAAAGGTTTAAGGACTGCTGACGGAGACTTTGAACCACCAGTCCAATACTTGACAGTTATGCCAGAAGGAGAGGTCACCGAAACTGTTCTAAGTGTGTAACACCCTCGGAATCGGCCCTATGCAAGTTTTAGCGAAACCCGCCAAACCCGCATAGAAACGATTCGAAGGTGCCCACCAGGCACTTTCGTGCGGGTGGAAAACGAAGTAATAACATTACACAACAGTCCTCGATGGGACCCACAGAACAGATATATATACAACAGCGACTCAAAGAGTCAAGAATACAGATATACAGTACAAAGATCCAAATCACCTGTAAAACGATACAGCGTCCGACTACGGACAAGATGCAAATGGGTCTAAGAGCCCTGAAGAATAACCAGTGGCGTCCATAACCCTGCCCAGGCCAAGCCGGAAGGGTAACCCTGCTAACGACGTCGATCTCAAAACCTGCTTAAACAAAAGGGGTGCCGACAAAGGGCAAGGAAAAAGAGGAGCGTCAGTACTGAGGCCAGTACACGGCGAGACTAGAATTCGGCGGTCCTCGCCTACATAGGTATGGTGGACTAAGCGGCAGCGGCAGCATGCACTAAACAACCTATAGAGACTCGATACAACTGGCGGTTATCAGAGGGGGATAAGAATGACCTATCCGGATCCAACCTGAAGCTAACACCAAACAAACCCATCCTGGTGTTTCCCCCTCGAGACCAAACGAGGAAGTCAACCGAGGAACTTACACCGTTTGCAGTTTTATTTATTCAGTTATTGTTGCAGCAATTACTAGTCAGGTGTAGATAATCGTCCTGATAAAATAAACAGTGGGCAATTTTAGTTAACCATTCCGTGATAGTTGCGACACTTACTAGTCAGATACAATTAGCATGAGATGACCCCAAAACCCAGCAGTGGTTGGTACTTTTACTTAGCCATTCCGTTGTAGTGAAGCTGATTACTAGTCATATCGGATACAAGTCAATTTATAACAATAAACTTTAGTTATAGTTGTCTATGATCAAGCACTGTGCTCCAAGTCGTCCATAACCGCGGACACGGCTTCTCGAAAAGATTTAACCCTGCAGGGGTGCACCAAAGTATCCACAGGCACTTCGACCCTTTTTGCCAGATCAGTTAACATACACCCATCGGTATGTCGGCGGGGCCTAAGTCACGACGTTCCCAGACCCAAAGCAAGTACATGGGGGCCACCCCACCAAGTCGACACCCGCAACAAAGTCGGCCGGTCTCCGAGACGGACTTAGGGTTTGGGTAGACGGCTGTGAACGACAGCAAATCCCCAAACGGGGACTGTCGACACCGCGAAAACGTGTCCCGATCCTAAACAGTACAGGTGCTATCTGTCGCACAATTTAATTAAAGCAGTAAACATGGCATAAGTACAGGATAGTAAATAAAACCTCAAACTAGTTTGTGGCCCCCAGTACAATACTTTGAAATCAGGTAATAATCAATGGGGGGCCCATATCTCCCCACCTGTGGTTAGCGCGCTCGATATCGGAACAGGTGTCAAGAACTCGGGTCCTACGGGACACAAGTGGGCGGTCGGAAACCAAATCTTACCTATCACCCACCGATGCCTCTGCTTAATTCAATTTTAGTTGTTAAACAGTAATTAAAGTGAACGATAAGTAAACCATGATCATCTCCAACATTGGACATGCGGCACTTCTCCAACAACTGTGGTACTTGACGACACGCAACAACACTTGAGCAAGCGACTACGACGCGCGGGTCCAACTATCTACCAAACAACAGGTAATAGGATGTGTCCAAGGCAATATAGGGCTGCACAGGATATCACGGGTACGGAACTAGAGCATCGCAACACAGATAGCAATAGATCAACAGGAGGGAATAAATACTATAAAAGTAAGATAGGTAGAAAGGGGGAGATGCTCGCCTGAAAACATTGTCGAAGGTTCAACCGAAGATCAGGGCGAAGCTCACATCAACTCAACGGCCTTATCCGCGAAGAAGCAAAACACTAGAAGAAACACCGGATGCAATATTTAATACAACGGCAGAAGATCGGCATGATGCATGTATGATGCATGGCATGGCAAAGATGCGATGCAATTAGGTCATATTAAGCGGAACCGGGGTCCCGACAATATTTAGGTGGTTCATGTTGTTTAGCTAACCCGCAATTTAAATGTTGTTTAACAAGGCAGAATATATCAACGGTTCGCTACACAAGTTTAAATGAGGCCAATATAAGGCTAGATTGGCCCGCATATGGGCCCCATATTTAATTATAGGGTGAATCGGCATAAGGCCCCCAAACCACATGACAAGATGCATGCAAGTATGACAATTTAATATGCAACAGGTTTTATTTTATTTATAAAATAAAGCTCGAGAAAAGGGGTCACACATAAGGGTTCGGCAGATCTTGGTTTCCGGGGTTCGGGGTTCGACGGGGTCCAGGGTCCAGATCTGAGGTTCAGGGTTCGACGGATCGTTCTCGGTTAGCGGAGTAGATCTTGTCGCATCCGGGAAGCAGGACTTGGTTCGGCGTCCGGGGCGCACCGGACTAGCCCTGGTCGGTGTCGCTCTTGTCGTCGCGAAGATCTTGTCGTGTCCTCGTGTCGGGTCGGTCTTGGCGTTCCTTTCGGTTCGGGTCTTGGCGTCCGAGACAGTACTTGGCGTCCGTGAAGGAGAGCTTGAGGGTCCAGCGTCTCGGTGTCCTCGGATCCGAGCGGAAGAACTTGTCGGGCCGGGTCCGGCCTTCGGGGTCCGGGAGGGAGAACTTTACGTCTGGGTCGACGATCTTGCCGGGTCCTTTTCCGAAAGTCATGGCGTTGGCGACGGACTCGGATCCACTGCCGATGGTTCGTCGGGTTCCGCAGCAGAGTACTTGGTGCTCCGAGAAGGCGATCATGAGGTTTCCAGTTCGATGTCGATCTAGACGGTGTACTTGCCCATATTGTTCTTGACGACCAAAGCCTTGCCGAGCCTTGCTCTTGGCTTGCGTGTGGAAAAACACCCGACACTGGCGCGTAGGAGCACAGCACGGCGGCACATGGCGTACAGGAGGGTGCGGCGACGGTTCCTGCGGTTCCGCGGTGGACGACACCGGCGGCGCTGCTCGGCGGTTGCGGGGCAGAGGCGGAGAGGCTCGCGGGCGCAGAGGGGAGGAGCGGCGACGGGGCCGAGCTCGGGCCGGCGGGGAGGGTGGCCGGGTCGCGGACGACGGAGACGAGGCGGGCCGGCGGGCTCGGGGCCGCGGGGCGCGCGGACAGGGGAGGGGCCTGCTCGACGAAGACGGGGAGGCGCCGGAGACGGCGTCAGAGACGGAGGGGAGGCGGCCTCCGCGGCGGCGGCGCAGGTCGGAGGAGAGAGCTCGCGCGGCGGGAGGCTCGGGGTCGGGGCGAGGACGGCGCCGAGGCGGGCGGCACGGGCGGCGCGCGGCCGGAGAGGGCCGGAGAGAAGGCGGGGCTCGCGGGGACGGAGGTTGCAGGGAGGCGGTGGTGTCGGGGGGAGGCCGGCGGCGGTGAGGGAGGTGAGGGACGGGCAGGGGCGCGGGGGTGCCAGGCGGGGAAGAAGAACAGGGGAGGAGCGGGGACAGGGGGGCCTCGCGTGGTGGGGAAGCGCGTGGGTCCCGCGGGCAGGTGGGGGTCGTACGCGTGCGTGTGTTTTGCGTGTTGCGTGCGTCGGGGAGGGGAGAGAATGGGGGCTGTGTGGGTGGGTCTGGAGAGAGAGAGTGGTGTGGTTGGGGAGAGGGTTGGTCTAGGTGGCAACATAGGATTGGTAGAGGGGAGGGAGAGGGTGAGGTGGCGGCCAGGGATTGGGTGGGGTGATGTGGAGAGGGGTGAGGGTAGATAGATTGGTAGGTTTAGGAATTAGGTGGACCGTTTTGGAACTGGGGTGGTCGTTCGGGTCATTCGGCCCGTTCGACTGCCCCACTAAAAATAATTAAACATTTATTTATTTTGCAATACATTTTTGTAACTAGTTTTTAGACAAACAAAATATCCGGACGCAGCCGGGGTTAATTTGAAATAGAAGGAGGGCTAGTTTCGGAAAACCATAGTCTTTCGCAACATAGTTTCAGGTAAAATTAATATGCATGATGATGTAATGATGATGCAATGCACAAAAACAACGCGATTTTCTAGTAGTGGTTTTGCGGGATGCCACAATTCGACACCACTAACAATGGATCTCGCCCTCGAGATCCGCCTCATGGTACCGGAAGGAAAGGTCGGCGATCTGAATCTTCTCGCTTTGTGTAGATCCTTGCGACACCACTAACAAGGGTTCCTGCTTCATCTTGAGATCGGCGACACCACCAACAAAGGGCCGTTGTCCGTGATCGTCGAGAGAACACTCTGGGAACAAAAGGTCGAAGGTAGAGGTATCACAAATTAAGCCACCCCTAGCTATCGTGGAAGGAGTAAGATTGCATCGATCCACCATTCAATATACAGAGCAAATGATAAGAGTAGTGGTATGGTCGCGACTCCATCCCGCACTCAAAGCATTACTCTGGACACGAACAGATGGGTTATACAACCAACCCTCAGGATTCAGACTGAAGATCTCGACAAGCGAGGTTCAGAAACAAAGGAGTGATGCAGACTCTGCATCGGATCTGGCGTAGAGGATGTCGTCGCGTCGGAAAACACCGGAAGGCACAAACAAAGAACAAAGAATGGTACCACAGCAGACGGGTTCCTCAAGCAGCATGAACACCGGATGGTAGAACACCGTTATCAAAGAAGGAAGCGAAACCCTGAAGGTACGACGAGAACCCAACCACGAGAATTCCTGGACTCGAAGAGTAAGAAGAGAGCGGATTCAAAACACGTAGAGGTAAGAGGGGAATAGCAGAGGGGTAAGGAGTAAAATCAGACCTAATCAGAACTATCCAACCGATTTTGCAAAATAGTTTTGACACTCTACTTCGGCCGTTAGCTAGGTTATCCTACAGGCTGGACTTGTGGGGTATCGTAACTGCTGAGCTCTGATACCACTCTGTAACACCCTCGGAATCGGCCCTATGCAAGTTTTAGCGAAACCCGCCAAACCCGCATAGAAACGATTCGAAGGTGCCCACCAGGCACTTTCGTGCGGGTGGAAAACGAAGTAATAACATTACACAACAGTCCTCGATGGGACCCACAGAACAGATATATATACAGCAGCGACTCAAAGAGTCAAGAATACAGATATACAGTACAAAGATCCAAATCACCTGTAAAACGATACAGCGTCCGACTACGGACAAGATGCAAATGGGGCTAAGAGCCCTGAAGAATAACCAGTGGCGTCCATAACCCTGCCCAGGCCAAGCCGGAAGGGTAACCCTGCTAACGACGTCGATCTCAAAACCTGCTTAAACAAAAGGGGTGCCGACAAAGGGCAAGTAAAAAGAGGAGCGTCAGTACTGAGGCCAGTACACGGCGAGACTAGAATTCGGCGGTCCTCGCCTACATAGGTATGGTGGACTAAGCGGCAGCGGCAGCATGCACTAAACAACCTATAGAGACTCGATACAACTGGCGGTTATCAGAGGGGGATAAGAATGACCTATCCGGATCCAACCTGAAGCTAACACCAAACAAACCCATCCTGGTGTTTCCCCCTCGAGACCAAACGAGGAAGTCAACCGAGGAACTTACACCGTTTGCAGTTTTATTTATTCAGTTATTGTTGCAGCAATTACTAGTCAGGTGTAGATAATCGTCCTGATAAAATAAACAGTGGGCAATTTTAGTTAACCATTCCGTGATAGTTGCGACACTTACTAGTCAGATACAATTAGCATGAGATGACCCCAAAACCCAGCAGTGGTTGGTACTTTTACTTAGCCATTCCGTTGTAGTGAAGCTGATTACTAGTCATATCGGATACAAGTCAATTTATAACAATAAACTTTAGTTATAGTTGTCTATGATCAAGCACTGTGCTCCAAGTCGTCCATAACCGCGGACACGGCTTCTCGAAAAGATTTAACCCTGCAGGGGTGCACCAAAGTATCCACAGGCACTTCGACCCTTTTTGCCAGATCAGTTAACATACACCCATCGGTATGTCGGCGGGGCCTAAGTCACGACGTTCCCAGACCCAAAGCAAGTACATGGGGGCCACCCCACCAAGTCGACACCCGCAACAAAGTCGGCCGGTCTCCGAGACGGACTTAGGGTTTGGGTAGACGGCTGTGAACGACAGCAAATCCCCAAACGGGGACTGTCGACACCGCGAAAACGTGTCCCGATCCTAAACAGTACAGGTGCTATCTGTCGCACAATTTAATTAAAGCAGTAAACATGGCATAAGTACAGGATAGTAAATAAAACCTCAA
Source organism: Avena sativa (assembly GCA_916181665.1). Taxonomy (NCBI): domain Eukaryota; kingdom Viridiplantae; phylum Streptophyta; class Magnoliopsida; order Poales; family Poaceae; genus Avena; species Avena sativa. The sequence goes on from OV702281.1 coordinate 183,618,507, forward strand.
ACTAGTTTGTGGCCCCCAGTACAATACTTTGAAATCAGGTAATAATCAATGGGGGGCCCATATCTCCCCACCTGTGGTTAGCGCGCTCGATATCGGAACAGGTGTCAAGAACTCGGGTCCTACGGGACACAAGTGGGCGGTCGGAAACCAAATCTTACCTATCACCCACCGATGCCTCTGCTTAATTCAATTTTAGTTGTTAAACAGTAATTAAAGTGAACGATAAGTAAACCATGATCATCTCCAACATTGGACATGCGGCACTTCTCCAACAACTGTGGTACTTGACGACACGCAACAACACTTGAGCAAGCGACTACGACGCGCGGGTCCAACTATCTACCAAACAACAGGTAATAGGATGTGTCCAAGGCAATATAGGGCTGCACAGGATATCACGGGTACGGAACTAGAGCATCGCAACACAGATAGCAATAGATCAACAGGAGGGAATAAATACTATAAAAGTAAGATAGGTAGAAAGGGGGAGATGCTCGCCTGAAAACATTGTCGAAGGTTCAACCGAAGATCAGGGCGAAGCTCACATCAACTCAACGGCCTTATCCGCGAAGAAGCAAAACACTAGAAGAAACACCGGATGCAATATTTAATACAACGGCAGAAGATCGGCATGATGCATGTATGATGCATGGCATGGCAAAGATGCGATGCAATTAGGTCATATTAAGCGGAACCGGGGTCCCGACAATATTTAGGTGGTTCATGTTGTTTAGCTAACCCGCAATTTAAATGTTGTTTAACAAGGCAGAATATATCAACGGTTCGCTACACAAGTTTAAATGAGGCCAATATAAGGCTAGATTGGCCCGCATATGGGCCCCATATTTAATTATAGGGTGAATCGGCATAAGGCCCCCAAACCACATGACAAGATGCATGCAAGTATGACAATTTAATATGCAACAGGTTTTATTTTATTTATAAAATAAAGCTCGAGAAAAGGGGTCACACATAAGGGTTCGGCAGATCTTGGTTTCCGGGGTTCGGGGTTCGACGGGGTCCAGGGTCCAGATCTGAGGTTCAGGGTTCGACGGATCGTTCTCGGTTAGCGGAGTAGATCTTGTCGCATCCGGGAAGCAGGACTTGGTTCGGCGTCCGGGGCGCACCGGACTAGCCCTGGTCGGTGTCGCTCTTGTCGTCGCGAAGATCTTGTCGTGTCCTCGTGTCGGGTCGGTCTTGGCGTTCCTTTCGGTTCGGGTCTTGGCATCCGAGACAGTACTTGGCGTCCGTGAAGGAGAGCTTGAGGGTCCAGCGTCTCGGTGTCCTCGGATCCGAGCGGAAGAACTTGTCGGGCCGGGTCCGGCCTTCGGGGTCCGGGAGGGAGAACTTTACGTCTGGGTCGACGATCTTGCCGGGTCCTTTTCCGAAAGTCATGGCGTTGGCGACGGACTCGGATCCACTGCCGATGGTTCGTCGGGTTCCGCAGCAGAGTACTTGGTGCTCCGAGAAGGCGATCATGAGGTTTCCAGTTCGATGTCGATTTAGACGGTGTACTTGCCCATATTGTTCTTGACGACCAAAGCCTTGCCGAGCCTTGCTCTTGGCTTGCGTGTGGAAAAACACCCGACACTGGCGCGTAGGAGCACAGCACGGCGGCACATGGTGTACAGGAGGGTGCGGCGACGGTTCCTGCGGTTCCGCGGCGGACGACGCCGGCGGCGCTGCTCGGCGGTTGCGGGGCAGAGGCGGAGAGGCTCGCGGGCGCAGAGGGGAGGAGCGGCGACGGGGCCGAGCTCGGGCCGGCGGGGAGGGTGGCCGGGTCGCGGACGACGGAGACGAGGCGGGCCGGCGGGCTCGGGGCCGCGGGGCACGTGGACAGGGGAGGGGCCTGCTTGACGAAGACGGGGAGGCGCCGGAGACGGCGTCGGAGACGGAGGGGAGGCGACCTCCGCGGCGGCGGCGCAGGTCGGAGGAGGGAGCTCGCGCGGCGGGAGGCTCGGGGTCGGGGCGAGGACGGCGCCGAGGCGGGCGGCACGGGCGGCGCGCGGCCGGAGAGGGCCGGAGAGGAGGCGGGGCTCGCGGGGACGGAGGTTGCAGGGAGGCGGTGGTGTCGGGGGGAGGCCGGCGGCGGTAAGGGAGGTGAGGGACGGGCAGGGGCGCGGGGGTGCCAGGCGGGGAAGAAGAACAGGGGAGGAGCGGGGACAGGGGGGCCTCGCGTGGTGGGGAAGCGCGTGGGTCCCGCGGGCAGGTGGGGGTCGTACGCGTGCGTGTGTTTTGCGTGTTGCGTGCGTCGGGGAGGGGAGAGAATGGGGGCTGTGTGGGTGGGTCTGGAGAGAGAGAGTGGTGTGGTTGGGGAGAGGGTTGGTCTAGGTGGCAACATAGGATTGGTAGAGGGGAGGGAGAGGGTGAGGTGGCGGCCAGGGATTGGGTGGGGTGATGTGGAGAGGGGTGAGGGTAGATAGATTGGTAGGTTTAGGAATTAGGTGGACCATTTTGGAACTGGGGTGGTCGTTCGGGTCATTCGGCCCGTTCGACTGCCCCACTAAAAATAATTAAACATTTATTTATTTTGCAATACATTTTTGTAACTAGTTTTTAGACAAACAAAATATCCGGACGCAGCCGGGGTTAATTTGAAATAGAAGGAGGGCTAGTTTCGGAAAACCATAGTCTTTCGCAACATAGTTTCAGGTAAAATTAATATGCATGATGATGTAATGATGATGCAATGCACAAAAACAACGCGATTTTCTAGTAGTGGTTTTGCGGGATGCCACAAAGTGCACAGTCAATGACGGCTTGATACTAGGTTAACTAGTCCATGCCCAGAATGACATCTATGTCAGTTGACTTGAGTGCAATGAGGGAAGTGGGAAACTTCTGATATGCTATATCTATTTCAACCCCATGAGTAACCCAGATAGTCTGCCAACGAGACCCAGGAGTACTAATCTATAGAGGGGAAGATATTGCTTCAAAAGGTATACCATGCTCCCGAGCAAACTCTTGTGATATGAATGTATGCGATGCTCAAGAATCAAACAAGACTATTGCGAGAATTGAATTGACACGGAGCGTACCCAGAATGACGCGTGGATCTTTCTGAGCTTCCTCAACAGTGACATGGGTCAGACGACCACGTCCAACACCTTGAGATTTATCATTCTTCTTTGCCTGCTGATCATTACGTCCGACAGCCCTTTGAGAACACTCCCTTGAGTAGTGACCAGGCTGACCATAGGAGTAACAGGTAATTCCAGTGTGAGAACCAGCAGGAGGATGATAGTTTGATCCACCAGTATTTGACTGTGGCTGACGAGAAGCATTGCCAGAAGACTTGGGTGCATAAGGAGCACAAGGCATAGCACTGTATGGAATAAAGACACGACGCTTCTTGTTACCAGAGGAAGAAGCACGAGATTTTCCTTCTTCACGCTTCTGAGAGACTTCCATGTCCTTCCTTCCATGCTCCAGAGTAAGAGCCTGATTGTGCAAGTCCTGGAAAGACTGGAACTTGAAGGGCAGCAACTCATAGCGAAGTGCAAGGTTAAGTCCCTTACGGAATAGCTCTTGCTTATCTTCATCATTGGTCACATCCCTGGTTGCATAACGAGCCAGGCGAGTAAACTCACGCCCATAGGTTTCAATATCCTTGCGCCCCTGAGTCAGATCCAGAAACTCCCTCCTTTTGAGATCCATGACAGGCTTAGGGATATAAGAGGCACGGAATGCTGCAACAAACTCCTCCCAGGTAACAACATGTCCTTGAGCTTGCAGATTCAGAAAACCTTCCCACCAAACACCAGCCTCACCTTCCAGTTGATAGGTGGCGAAGTTAACAAAATCAGCGGGACGGACACGAAGAGCACTAAACTTGCTCTCTATGGTGTGGAGCCAATCATCAGCTTCAAGGGGCTCCTTGGAGTGGGTGAAGATTGGAGGAAAAGAGCGGATGAAATCTCCAAGTGTGACACAGTCGTTGGGACGATGATCAGTGTTCTGCGCCACACGCTCCAGAAGGCGTTCATTCCTCAGACGGTTGGTCTCAATGTTGTTGAGAACCTCGACCATTGTGGGAGGTGGCGGAAGTTCCTGATCAGCATTGTTGTTTGCTCGATGGCCAACAGAACCATGAGTACCAGACGACATCCTGAGGAGAAAACAGAAACCATGAGAATGGATTCACCAAAAAGGGTACAACAGAGGATGGCAAAAACCATATCAAAAGATCATGGTAGAGGTGAACATGTGGATGAAAATTATATACATGCATTAAGTATGGCAATAAAACAAGCATATGAAACATATACGCTACCAACTTAGATACAAACCATCACAATGGGATGCAAGCATGATATGATACCAACAAGTCACACAAGAATTGAGAGCGGGATTATAGGCATCCTTAGCAAAGTTGAAAAAAATGCTCAAGTGCACAGATATATCTTAGAAACTCCGAGCCTTGCAACCAAGTGCGGAGTACTAGGAAAAACAACCCAAACCCGTATATCCTAGAGGTTTGAAATGATATAAGAGAAGTGAAAACTTTTAAAAGCAAACGAGATAAGATAACTCAGCAATAGAACAACCTTGGATAAGGAGTAAAAAGAGTCCTATTTAGAGTTTTGCAAATAATTTTATCTTTCAAATAGTTTTCTCAAACTCTAGACTCAACATCGACCAGCTAGAAGGGTTTCCTACAGGCAGTCCTGCTCTGATACCAAAATCTGGCACGACCCGGGATCAGGGCTAGACAAATACCAGATCCTCATCTGATATAAGCCTAACCTAAATTCCAAAACGCGCAGGGAAAGATCGGTAACATTACAGAACATACAAACCATACATTAATAAGATAAACTCTTAAGAGAGTTACAAACTAGTCATACAAACCAGGGGTCACAGACCCATCATTACAACAAACAACGGAAACAAACAAGTTGTTCTAACAACAAACCTAGCAAAGGCGTAAGAGGCCATAAACAGAAGTAGCGACCCTTCCATAGATCCTAGGCTGCTGCCCGGGAACCCCAACTACTCGTCGACTTAGACGTAGAAACCTCCTTCAGTTGGAGTAGCTTCATCTGTAGAAAAATATCAACGAAACAAGGCTGAGTACAGGGTGTACTCCGAAAGACTTATGGCTAGTGGAGTTATTTTGCATAAAGCCATATTTTGTTTTCAAAACAAGAGGAAGAATAAACTCATCTAGTCAGATCATTTTCAAAAGGGATAAGAAGACTACAACTCTAGCTCTTCGGAGTCATCTTCGATATCCACCAAGAACCATCATTAACTGAATCTCTCTTCCCTGAATACCCCCTCAAACAACCCCGAGGAAGTACTTCGGAGCTCACATTAGTTGACAAGTTTTAGCATTCGGTTATAGTTCTCTATGATCTTCACGTCCATTCCCAAGTCGTCCATAATCGTGGACACGACTTTTCGAAAAGATTATGAACCCTGCAGGGGTGCACAACTTTACCCACACGTACCAACCAATTCTTAATGCCAAATTATTAGCCCTATTCCTTGGAAGGCCGGCAGAGAGTGGTTAACCACAACCTTTACCTTGATTTCGCCAAGACCATGAGTCACGCACTAGGGAGATGCCGTCGTAACGGGTCAAGTCCCGAAGCCGGTCCCTAGTGATGTGCGCAGGGTTCAAGATTACGGCTGCCGGGCATCTCTTGTTCCCGGCCAGGCTTACCTACCTGTTATGAATGCACCTCCTTCACCTCCATTCGAGAACAACCAAGATGCGTATGTCGAATGGAAATCCCGAACTATGTGACTCATGGAATCTACTAGGCAAGTTAGTGTGTCGAGGGGGTTTCCAGGCCCCCATGTGGTTGTACGCTCGTCTTGGTTCAAGAGGCAAGAACATCGGGTCCTAGGGGTGGCAAGTATGGGACTACAAAAACCACAACCCAGGTGGCCTCCCATACAAGCCTTATCATGTTTATCATCCATCTCTGATCACATCACACATCCTACCATAATGGATTCATTCGCATCTCCGGTGCATCATCTGAATGATCAACATCGGACCACTAAGCATGGCTAAGCTTGACTGAACTGTGGCACTAGCGATGCTCATAAGCCAAACCCTAGTTATGCTAGGAGCAGTGGATCAGGTAATATAGTTCACAAAGGAAAACATGCATCAGATAGGAGTACTATACCTACTGATAAAAGACCGTTGAACCGAATGCATATGGCGAGAATGAAATACTTTGTAAACTTAGGATTCATATGTATGAGTGGGGCTTCGCTTGCCTTGTCCGTTGTTGGACTGGTACTGCTCTTCGGTGGCGTTGACTTCAGCTTCGGGTTCGGTTCCTATTCGCGAAGGACCAACCACCGGAAAAGGAAAAGCAACATTTGACACATGGCATGTGCAATGCTCATACAATATGAATGATATGACAAGTTAAATGGTGTTGAAAAGAACCCTAGAACATGTTTGGTCATTTTAAAAGGGGTCCGAGAGGTCCAAACCCTAGAACAGGGGGATCTTCGGATTCACCTATGGGGTTCAATTGGTTCTTCTAAGTAAACTTGCCATCAAAGTTGTTTAACAATGCATGATTATAGGTTATTAAGATAGGTTTCATTTTTTTGATCATTTTGGTATATTATTTGTATTTTTCTGATTTAAAATGAATTATATATGAATTTCTCAAATTTTAATCCATTAATAAATCATTTTTGGAATATTTAATATAATTTCCAACTTGGGCCCACATGTTAGACTTTTATTAATTTCAGAAAACATTTACATAAAATAATAAAACTCTTACGGGTATGGCCCACATGTCAGTGATTTTCCATTAACAGAAATAATTACAGAATTAATTAAAAGAAAAGAAAAAGATATATGAAATCATGATGATGTCATGCTGACATCATCAATGAACTTGCTCTCAGATCGATGATGGAGCTAGAGATTGAGCACAAGCGAGAGGCTGTGGTGGTGGGCGTTGGAAAGAGGAGAGCAAGGCGAGTCGAACCGTGGTGGCGCCGCCATTTATTGGTCGTCGGAGCATCGGCAGCGACAATGAATAGCGACGGCTGACGGTGGTGCTCGGCGAGGTGGCGATACAGAGAGGGGGAGAGCGAACGGAAAGCACTGGGAGATGCAGGAGCTTACCACGAGCGAGGCAGAAGGGTCGAGGAGCCGAGGCGGACATAGACAACACTGGAATCGATGAAGAAAGTAGTGGCCGGAGCTTTAGAAGGCGAGGTTGACGGCGACGACTCCGATCGCTCGCGGCCGATTCCTTCAGGGAGAAGCACCAGGACAATGAGGCGGAGCTCAAGGCGGGTTCGACAGGGCACGGGGGGGCCGGGGACGGCGGGGCTCGACGGCAGCAGAAGCTAGGGTTCGGGGCCGAAGAGGAGAAATGGGTAGAGGGGGCGAGAGCAAGCGAAATGGGTACTGGGAGGAAGATCTCGACGCGACAGTCTTATCCATCCCTAGAGGCTTGACGAACGGCGGCGACGAAGCGGTGGAGATCAACGGCGCCAGCGCTGCCACCCAGCTGCTTCCCGTCGTCGTTGAAGACGACGAGGAACAGAGGTCCGAAGGGGTACGCGGCCGGGGTGGGCTGCTCTTGGCCAGGCTGGGCTGGCTCTTGGGCTGCTGCGTGCTGCGCTGGGGGCAGAGAGAGAGGAAAGGAAATGGGCTCGGCCTAGAGAGGGTTAGGATTAGATTTTTATTTCAGAACCCTTTTTATTTTCTATTTTTATAATTTACTTTTATATTTTAAATTCAAATATGTTTTGAATAATTTCAAAATATCAGGGTTTTGTAAGATGTATCAAAATATTGCAGGGACCCTTGGTACTGATTGGGCTCCATACATTTTGTGTTTTCCAAATATTTTCAAAACCAAATGAAGGTTTCAAATAGAGAGGGGAGTTAAGGTTTAGGGTTTTGTTTGTTCTTTCTTGATTAAACCAAGATGCAAGTGTTATGCATGCATGCAATGCTCAAACATGTCCTTATTAACATTACACAAAAAGTGGTATGTTACAGTCACTTGGCTGGGTAAGGGGAAGAGAGAAATCAAACTCTAGCTTGAAAAGTCAAACGCCAATTTGAAAAGTCAAATCCCAACATTGGTTGCCTAGTGGAGAGAGGGAAGGAAATCCTACCTAAGGGAGGATTCCTCCCTCTCCTTGCTGCCGGCCCTAGAGGAGGATTTGGGGAGGACTCCCCTTCCCCAACCGCGTCTCCCACCTATAAAAGGAGGGGTAGGGCGCCCCCTTACCCTGGCCTCAAACCCTAGCTTGGCGCCTCCACCTCTCAAGTCGCCGCCTCCTAAGGGATCTCCTCCAAGTCGCCGACTAGGGAAAACCCTAGCCCCTAGCCGCCGTCCACCACCCCTTATCCCTCTAAACCCTAGATCACCAAGGACCCTCTTCTACTCTACCATACCCGCTCCGGCTTAGACGAAGCCCTGCGGGATTTCCCCTCTACCTCCGACACCACGTCGTCATGCTGCCGGAATCGCGAGGAGAGATCTACAACCTCCGCTGACTGCTGGAACAAGGGAGAGGAAGGTCTTCATCGAGTACTGAACGTGTGACCGACTATGGGAGTGCTGCCGGAACGCCACGTCGGAAGGATCGTCTATGCGATCTTGAGATCGACAAGTGAACAACTACATCACCCACGAGAATCCGATCTCATTAACCACTTTGGAATCTTCTATGGTGATTACTCTATCGACTCATTGCTACAATCTAGTAGATAGATCTTGGCTTGTATGTGTTCATGTGGTAGAATTTTTTTGTTTCCATGCTACGAACCCCTGCGGTGGTATCAGAGCCGTGTCTATAAGTATATATGTTGTACGAGTAGAACATAATGGTCATTATGGGAGGTGGTTCTTTTATTATCAATTGCTTCTTGTGTACTTTACATCTTGCAGGATGGTGGGATGAAGCGGCCCAGGCTAACCTTACATGACATCGTTCACGAACTTGCTCCACGCTCGACATGCAACTTGTATTTCATAAGTGGATTTGCGGGTGTTTGTCTCTCCCATCATAGTGAATAATCAATTTACAGCGGGCACTTGATAGTACTTGCATCAATGTTGTGGTTCTGGTTCGTAAGTTAGAACAGTGCTTATTAGAAATCCCCAAACCACGTAAAATATGCAAAGAAAATTAGAGGCGTCTAACTTTGTTTTGCAGGGGTGTGCTGTGATGTGATATGGCCATGATTGTTATTATATATGATGTATGCAATGATCCTTATTATAAGTCGGCAACCGACATGAGCCTTATGGTTCTCTTTTAATTTTGTTAAGACCTGCGTGTTTATTATTCAAAGTAGTTGTAACAGTTGATGCTGGTGGACGACAAACATGGAGCGGTGCCATGGACCTTGGCGCCATGCCGGTGATGATGGAGATATGATGCAGCATAGCGGAAAGTTTTCCCTCAGTAAGAAACCGAGGTTATAGAACCAGTAGGAGGAAGGAAACGCCACACAGGCGTTGCAAGAAACGCAGAGACATGCACAACACAAACTCAAGACTTTGCCCCAACGAATCAGTGAGGTTTTCAAGCTCACCAGTTTGCTGTAACAAAGGATTAAACGTATGGTGTGGAAGGTAATGGTTTGCAGCAGGTAAACAAGTAACAGTGGAAGATGTATCTATGGTAAAGATTGGACCGGGATGCATAGTTCACTAGAGGTGCTCTCCTTAGATAAACAACATGGTATGCAGGGTAAATAAATTACAGGAGGGAAATTGATAGGAACTGAGCAAGGCATAATAATCCAATACTAGACAAAAAGATCCTATGAGATTCGATTGGGCAATACAACAATATACATAGACCGCCATCCAAATGCATCTATGAATAGAAGTCCACCTTCAGGTTATCATTCGAACCCCCTCCAGGATTAAGTTGCAAGCAACAAACAACTGCTTTAAGCCAAGTGCGTAAGGTAAACAATCCACTTGTTCCATGAACAAGAGTGTACGGTTCCCAACCTTTAGTAAGGTAGAGATCCCTGTGTTTACAATGCTAGTCCCTGGATCAATAGCTAGCATCCACAGTTAAGATGTAATATCAAGAAACAAAGGTCATAATACAACTTTATAACCAGGAATAAAATAATTCATTACATCTTACATAGCTCATTTGGCTATCTCATTACAATGCAACAAAAAAAACTATAACATGGAGTCCTTCATCTTCAAAGTTCCATAGGCAATCATGTTGGTTGTAGACTTGTAATCCTAATCGACTCACTTCACTAACATCAAACAAACCTGCAACATAATAAGTTGCAGCCTCAAGGGTCAATACATTTGAATTGTATTGGCAAGTTTCACTACTATGTAGAAATAAGTGGATCCTATCATTACATGCATATTTGGCTAAGTAGGGTTTAGGCTCATTTGCAGAAAGCAATATAGTTTTATCCTATCTTTTCAAAATAGTTTTGATCTTTTGTCAAATCTTTCTGAACCCTTGGAAAACTCCAAGTGCTTCTAATCCCTTGTTGTCACCATCAAGTTTTACTTTGAGACATTGGAATGTCGAGATCTTCCATAGCTTCAGGCCTTAGTTGCTTAGAATTGTCCATAACCAGGGACACGGCTAAGTACTTAGAATTTTGATCTTCTGCAGAAGTTGTACACTTTACCCACATGACACAATCTCTTCTTGATGCATCCAGTGTCCGCTGGATAAGTACTCACCAAAATGGAGTACCGGCAGATCGAGAATGTGACAAAGTCTTTCCATAGAAGTCCTCCCAATACACAATGCTAGCTTGTCTACCACGCACCAATGTAGGGTTATATTTCCCTTACACAATTCTAGTTAACCTGAAGATGCCAATGTATGGGTCTTCCACTATGTAGTTGACTAAGCCAGAGCCCATTTAGCATGTGGCTGTACACGGAAGCCACTGTACGAGAAACATGTTCAACCTCTAAGTCCCTGGGTGGTTTTCTTCTAGTGAACACACAAAAAGATAGCCATATAAACATGGTTCCCTTTGTTGCCACCTTGTCCAAATCTTGAGTATCCTTTTCCACCCAGGTGGTTCATTGAGTACTTGTTTTATTATATAAAACATATATCTTTCCCACACTTCATATAATCATATCATGTATCCCATCCTGAATATATAGCACAGCTAAGCTTACTATAACTACAATGTTTGCACTAAGGAAGATATAAGGGTATCCTATTAGGATTTAGCATAGCATAAAATATAGTAGTCCTTATCATGCATGTTACAAAAATCCACTAAGTGTAATGAAAATAGTAGGACATGGATGATAGTGTCACTTGCCTTTTTAGTAGAGAATGTTGGTTCACTTCTTGATCTTGCAAATATCACACTCTTCTAACTTCACTATAATTCAATCAAGCAAACACAAATTCAACTAGCATTCAAACCATTTCACCACATAAAATAACAAAAATAAGGCAATGCATGCAAGCATGCAAAAGATGGTTTTATTTAGAAAAGTGGTTTCTATTAGGATCTAAACATTTTAAAGTTCAAAGTGGTCATTTACTAAAGTGGTAAAACCATTTGTAAAAGGTTTCATCTCATAAACCAAATATTATGCTAGGGTGATATTTTATGTTGTTGAAAATATCTTTTAGCAAAGTAATAACTTTATATGGTTCATCAAATACGTTCTTAAATCACAAAACTTGGTGTTTAGGGTCAGAAGGTTTGAATCACATCATTTCCCAAAGGCTTTACTCAAAAATCATTTCTAAACCATAAACAATATTTTTATTTGACTAGAAATGTGATAATTCAAATATTTATTCCTTAACTTCACAAAATATATTTTTAAATCCATAAGTTGGTTCCTATGGTCAGTAGGTTCAAAACAATCCATTTAGAAAAGATTTCACCTTAAAAATATATCTAGAACAATTTTTATATTCAAAATATGCCTACATAAGTTTCTGCAAATTCAACCAATTTTCCAGAAGTAAAACATTAAACAAAGTGCATGGTTGCAAAGTACTGGTTCTGATGATTTCATTGATATAAAATTTGCAAAATTTGGACGTGTAGAATTAAAGTTATGAATTTTACAAGTTTGCAAATCTAATAGATCAAATTTCTGTTTTTAAAACTATCTCTGGACACGTGTCTTATTCTTACTGGCGCGTACCGGTTTGTGCGGATTGCGCTCTGTGGATCGTTGGATCTAAATTATATCGCGCGACACTGATCAACTCATACCCCTTCGTCTAAATCTAATCTCAACCAGACGATTTGCATCCTACGGATCACAACGGCCAGACCATATATGGGCGGCGCTAGCGGCGGCTGGCGGCGGCGCGTGCTCGGCCAGTGAGCTTGCCGACGAACTAGGTCACGCGGAGAAGGAAGAGTGTGCTCACCGTGCTCGCAGGAGTGCGGCGAAGCTCGAGGTGTGGTCGGCTTGTCGAGGGGCGCACCGGAGCAGAGTGGATTGCTCGCCGGAGTCAGTGGCGGCGTCGGGTGCTTCGGTTCGTCGTCGGGGGCGAGGCTGCAGGTCATCAAAAGGCATGAGGAGGGTATGGTTAGACGCGGGCGAGTGTGGGGATTACAAAAGCATCATCAGGAGGGTTCGGGGCGGTCTGTACTCACCGGGGAATCTCGCCGGAGTCGAGGCAGGAGGCGGCGATGCTCAGATGTCAAGGTTGTCGAGCCTAGGGAACGTGCGCGGGCTAACGAGCGGCACTCGGAGATGCACCAGGAGATGGGGAGCAAGCCTGTGTGCTCTCGGAGGCGAGGGGCGGTTGGACGGCGCCGGAATTGACCGGAGAAGCTTGTCGGGGCAGAGGGGTTCGAGCAAGCAATTTGCGTAGCCTGGAGGCAGAGAGGAGACGACGCATGGGGGAAAAGAGAGAGGAGGAATGGGCGTATAAGAGTGCGTCATTGCTGTCGCCAATAACTCGTGCATTCATTCGAATTTACAAGGATTAACAGCGGCATAAACGGTGATGAGCGAGGGGGAACGGTCGTCGCGGGTGAAGACGATGATCTGACGGCGTGGGGCCGTGCTGTCTGCGAGAGAGAGGAAGAGAGAGTGGGGCCTGCTGGTCAGTGACTACGCGTGTGAGATACTGGGTAACAAACGTTTCGCCACAGGGGTGAGTAGGTGGGTTGCGAGTGGGCTGGACTGGGCCTTTGGCAGTGGGCTGCTTCCTTTCTCTTTTTTTATACTGATTATTTTTTCTTTTTCTGTTTGGAATTTCTCTTTTGATTTTTCATTCAAATAATTCAAACTCCAAATGAATTCAAACTTCCACCAAACTTTAGGTATAGTTTAATTCTGTTTAACAACATATTCCAAAGTCCAAAATAAAATAATTCTATTATTCTTTTACGGTCTATTAATAATTAAATAAATAGACATTAGTCTTTAATTCAAATAGGATTTAATATATATTTTAAAAAAATCTATTTTAAATCTAAATTTCTACAAAAATCTTTTCAGTAGGTTTTATTAAAAACATAACACTTTGAAATATAATTTAAAATACTTTAATAAGTTTTTAATGATCATTCAAAATAGGAAAATGTCTATACTTGAATGAAATTTGGATATAAATATATCCTCATGGTTTTATTTAAATAAACCTTTACTATTTTTATCAAAAAAATATTTTATTTTAAATGCTTGGCCAAGATTAATTTGGCTCTTTTTAAAAATAGTCCTTATTCATTATTTCTACCTTTGCTTATAAAAACCATATCTTTTTATTTAAAGATCCAAAAATGGTGATTCCAACTATTATAACTTTATTTATTATTTGTTTATCTATTTAAATCCCTTTAGGATTCTATTTGATCAAAATAGGTTTTGATGTTTCCAATTGGAATCAAAAAGTTTCTTCTCACCCTAAATTTCAACATTTTTTTATTTTGTTTATTTATTTTTCACATTTCAAAATTTGGAAAATTTTGGGATGTGACAAAGAGACCGTTGTTTTCTCCCTAGTAGCAACAACACTTCTACAACTGAAGAGATTTCTGTCACTTCCCTTGGAAACTAGAGGCATGAACCCACTATCGAGCATAAATACCCCCTCTTGGAGTCACTAGCAACTACTTAGCTAAGATAGCTACTAACAACGGAGAGCATGCAAGATCACAAACAACACAGACATGATAGAATCATAAATATAAAACCATTACTCAATCTGACATAGTAATCTCAATATCCATGGGATCCCCGCAAATACAACATGCATGATTACAAATAGATTAGATCTTGATCATGAACGGAGCTCACAAGATCTATACATGAAAGCACAAGGAGGAGATACAACCATCTAGCTAGTACATGGACCCATAGTCCAAGGTGGAACTATTCATGCATCATACCAGAGAGAAGGCCTCCGGGATGATCTGCCCTCCGGCAGGGTGCCGGGAAGAACTTCAGATCCCCCCGGGAAGAACTTCTTCACCCCTGGCCGCGCCTAGGGGGTTTGGCCGCCCTAGTTCGCGTCTCCGTCTTGTCTTCTGGATTCATGTCCCTCATGGTAAAATATTGACTTTGGATTTTGTCCCGTCCAATTCCAAGAATATTAATTTTCTGCCTTTCTAAACCAAAAACAGAAGAAAACAGGCAGTTGGCACTGTGGCAACTTGTTAATAGGTTAGTTCCAGAAAAAATATAAAAACACTAATACGTCGAAAACGTATCTATAATTTTTGATATTCCATGCTTGTTTAGTATCTACTTTGCTTTGCTTTGTCTTTATTTGAGGTGTTTTTATATCTTTTCTGTAACTAACCTATTAACAAGTTGCCAGAGTGCCAGTTGCCTGTTTTCTTCTGTTTTTGGTTCCAGAAAGGCATAAAATCAATATTATCGGAATTGGACGGGACAAAAGCCAAAGTTATTATTTTTCCCGGAGCAACACGGAACCACGAAGCAGAGACGGAGGGGGGCCACAGGGTGGCCGCACCCCCTAGGTGCGGGCAAGCCCTGGAGGCGCACACAAGGGGTGTGGGCCCCCTGTACCCCCACCGACCTTGACTCCTGCGCCTATAAGAAGCCTCCGACCCAAAAACCCTAGGGCATCTGGCGGAAATCCACAAAAACCTCGACAGCGCCGCCGCCACCGAAGGGGAGTTTCGGGGGACAGAAAGTCTCTGTTCCGGCAACCTGCCGGGATGGGGAAGTGCACTCGGAGCCATCTCCATCGATCTCCATCGCCATCTTCATCACTGTTGCTGATTCCCATGATGAGGAGGGAGTAGTTCTCCTTCGAGGCTAAGGGCTCTACTGGTAGCTATGTGTTCATCCCTCTCTCTCTATGCATGATCTTGTGGTCATGAGCTTTGTAATCAAGTAGATCTACCTTGCTACTCAAGTGCTTCATTAGATCTCTGCTCTCCCCACGTGTGTGAAAGTGACAGCGTGCACACCATGGTGGCACTTAGGTTGAGTCTACATAAATACTCTTTATGCTTTAATAGATCTATGCTTTTCCCCACGTGTGTGAAAGTGATAGCGTGCATACCGTGTGTGGTACTTTGGCTAGATTGAATATTTGTTATGAGTTATATTTGGAGTTGGATGTCTCTATGAAATTGTGGTGTTTGTTGGAACCATCTAGCGCTCAAGGTGACAGTGTGGGGTTATCTAGATTGGGGAAGGCGGACTCTGAGGAGTGCTGTTATAGCCCTACCGATGATTAGAGTGTCCAACCGGTGAGTAGTTAAGAGTAGTATCATGAAGAGAGGATATTTATATGAGAGAGTGTTCACTAGTGAAAGTATGATCCCTAGGCCTTGTTTTTAAGCATTGAAACACCGCTTGCTACTAGATCTGTTGCATGTTTGCTTGATGTAGTCTTTACCTCACCGTCAAGCTCTTTTCTGGCACCGTACCACTTGTATTTCACTATATCTTCGCCGAACTAGTCTACCTATACACCTGACAAGTGTATTGGGTGTGTTTGGGACACAAGAGGCTTCTTGTAACTTGATTGCAGGGTTGCTTGAGAGGGAATACCTTTGACCACTTCCTCCCTGAGTTCGATAAACCTTGGGTGATCCACTTAAGGGAAACTTGCTGCTGTTCTACAAACCTCTGCACTTGGAGGCCCAACAACTGTCTACAAGAATAGAAGTGCGTAGACATCAAGATATTTTCTGGCGCTGTTGCCGGGGAGGTTTTGGGCTTTTACCTTCCCTCCACGCCATCAGCTTCTTTTTCTGGCGCCGTTGCCAAGGAGGTAAGGTAAAAGGTACTCACATCCTCCGATGTGAGTGCTCGAAGTTATTTCCTTTAGATTCTGCAATTTTGTCTTTTCGTTTCTTGTTTTCACTAGTTAGTCTTAATGGAAAACAACAACAAAATTAGAGGCTTAATTAGGACATGAAGTGTTTGAAGAGAAAATTAAAAAACCTATGGAGCTTTATTTGCATGCTAATAGCAATGTTATTAGTATGAATTCTTTGGACACCATTATTGCTAATGCTATGGAAAAGTCTAAGCTTGGAGAAGCTAGTTTTTATGAAAATGATCTTTTTAGTTCCCCAGCTTTGGAAGATAGCTATTCTATTGCTTATGATGATACCAAACCTCCAATATATGATGATTAAAATGATGAATATGATATTTTCAGTCCACCTACTATTGAGGAGAAAATCTATTATGATTACAATATGCCTCCTATATTTGATGATTATGGTGATGAGAATAATAATGATAGCTATTTTGTTGAATTTGCTCCCACTACAATTAATAAGAATGACTATTCTTATGTGGAGAGTAAATAATCATTTTATGCATGTAGCTCATGATAAGAATGTTTTATGTGATAGTTATATTGTTAATTTTATTCATGATGCTACTGAAATTTATTGTGAGAGAGGTAAACATGGTCTTATGCATCTCAATAATATTAAGTTTCCCCTCTTTATGTTGAAATTCTTGAAGTTGCACTTGTTTTGCTTTCCTATGCTTGGTATTTTGTGCTTTCATGACTTGTTTATTTACAAGATTCCTATGCATAGGAAGTGGGTTAGACTTAAATATGTTTTGAATTTGGTTCTTGATGATCTCTTTTACTTCAATTCATATTTCTTATGTGAGCATCTTCTCAAACTATCAAGCCTAACTTAAAGGCATTAAAGAAAAGTACTTGTTGGGAGATAACCCAAGAGTTTTCTTGAGTCTTGGAAGTTATTACTTCAGTAATGACCTCTCCTTATCCTTTTTGTTTGTCTTTTGTGCCAAGAATGACCTCTAATGAGAGGGAAGTAAGATTTGGGGAGTTGCTATCCCGAATCAGATTTTTGTGCTCCACCGTAACAATTCGTGAGGAGTATCTGTAACTCGGATTGAGATCATAATTTACGAAAAAATCCCCCAGTATGTTAGATAACTTCCGTTAGTTCAACACTTTTTTATTTGAGCAACAGAAGATGTTCGAAAAAATCAGTTTCTACCTGTTGGTCTGTTCTGACAGATTTCTGCCATTATTTGCATTTGCTTCTTATTGATTCCTTTTTGAGTTCTCTTTTGGGGAATTGAGCTTTTTGAAGAAGTTGCTACAGTAGCATGTGTTTTTAGTGGAAAGTCTTGCTGTTCCAAAGCTTTTCCTAAAGGTCTATTATATTTTGAATACACTAATGTCGCTAATGAAGATTGTGTGAAGTTTTGTATGAATTAAAATTTGCAGGTGTAGAGAAAGAATGATGTAATGAGATGAAGAATGGACAAAAGCTCAAGATTGGGGATGCCACCCCGTGTCACTACAAGAAATATTCAAGAGGTACAAGCGTCAAAGCTTGGGGATGCCCAAGGCATCCCCTTCTTCATCAATAAAAATCTCAGGTCTTTCTAGACGCTTCATTTTTATTGTTTCATGCATTGTTGTGTTGTTCTTGGAGCATATTAGTTTTTGTTTTTGGTTTTCGTTTGCTTAGTTTGCTTTAGTAAGTTGGTTGGTTACACCACATTTATTTTGGGGAGAGACACACTCTGTTTCCATTGCCTAGAACACTCTAGTTTTCAATCTTATTGTTTTGTGAGTGTTCACTTTTGCTAACACTGCGTTCAGCCTTAGTTTTCTTGTGCTTTTAGCTTAGAACTTTTTAGTTCTTCTTTGTGTATTTGTGAGACAAGCTCACTGATCTTTATTGATTATTATCTTTGTGAGTTGTTTCAAATAAGTTGTTTGGTGTTGGAAAGAGTAGAAAGCTTCATGCTTAAGTGGTTCAAAAGGGAGCTTGTTTTGATTGTGACTTAGACTTTATCATGTCATGCTAGGTGGTGCTTTGACCTTATGCTTAGTGATTATTGCTGTAGCATGACTTGTTCGAAACAATTAGGATTGCTTAATGTGCCTTGAAAGAATCATGCGTTGTTTTAGCATATAAAAGCATAATATTGTGGTATTTTCCTTTGATGATTTGTTTGGGTTGACTTGGCACATGCTCACACCATGTTATGACTATGAACAAGTCACCATATCCTCTATGATCATTTAGTCCTTGACTTGTAGTACCACATATGCTTTGATTAGTAATGCTTTGTTGCTCTGCATGATTTTGGCCATTATGCTCTCTTAGTTGGTTGCTCCCAGTCTTTTGCTAGCCTCCACTGGTATGAGTAAGCTCTACTCATGCTTCCAACTCCCAAGAAACCAATTTTTCCAAAGTGTTCACTATAAACTCCTATGCATGGTGTGTTACACCATTCCAAGTATATTCTTGTTTTCATCTATCTTCCAATTAAAAAGTATTTTGTTATGTGAAAACTTAGTGATTAAAGCCCTCACAAACTTGATGGAACAATTTATATTCTTTGACCCTAATAAACTTGAACCATTGTGTCATCTATGTTGTATATGCTTGCACTTATACGTTGGAATTAGCAGAACCGTGCTGTCACGGGGAACGTTTTCAACATTGCACTTGTACTTTATACTCAGTTGATATCATGCTCTTTTGTCTATGGATGTCACCGGTGTGAAATAAAGAGGGAGCTTGTAAGTCCATGGAGTTTGTATTCTGTGTTAGAGAAACGTCTGGGCCACTAGCCTAAGCCATGCCTAATCATGGTGGAAACTTGCAGCATCACCATAGTGAGCTATCTATGAAGCATCCTCAATAAAAAGCTATGCATATAGTAAATAAAAAGATCGCTAAGATTCTCATTGTCTGCTTGCCTTGTCATTTTGGTTATGGGATAGCTCCTGTAGCATGTGCAAGGGGTACCCTGTTGGCGGTTCTCAGTGATATGCAAATACTTACAATGACAAGAACTTACAGGTGACTAAAGTTGAGTAGCATGAGGTGTGGCCCTCGTATTCAATGGACTTGGTATTTCCAACTTATACTTCGTCAAGCATATACTCCATCTTTGTTCACTTTAACCTTAATCACTTCAAGATGCTTATGATAGGGGCAATGTGGGCTGAAAGCTAACAAGTACCATAATTTTTGGAAGCTCTTTTTGAAACTTGAAATCCACGCTTCCTTTACAAAAGGCCTTTCTTCCACCATTACTGAGTCTCCACCTTCTACCTTTAGGCACCATTAAGAGAGCATAGTTGTCCTTCTGTGTGCAGTGTCCCAAAGCTTATTGATTGATGCATATTGTGATATTACTTGTTCTTATGCTACTTGTTTCTAGTCACCCTTGTGAACTTTGAAGGTGTCCTATGCATCTATTTGTTACTCCATGAGGGACAAGCTGAATGCCACTATGCCATGTTTTCTGTATGTGAAACAAACAAACGTTTTTCAATGAATGTTATTCATGATCTTTGTTTGTAGCCTTTCATGATGCATGCATAGTTACTTTGTCTTACTGTTAGAACTCCATCTTTAATGCTCATGTTTAGAGTTCTTTGATCTCAACTTTCAATGCTTGTAAATGGTTTGATCTTGATTTTGATGGTGCATGTCACCTCAAAAATTATTCTTTTTATCACTTACCTACTCGAGGACGAGCAGGAGTTAAGCTTGGGGATGCTTGATACGTCGGAAACGTATCTATAATTTTTGATATTTCATGCTTATTTAGTATCTATTTTGCTTTGCTTTGTATTTCTTTGAGGTGTTTTTATATCTTTTCTGGAACTAACCTATTAACAAGTTTCCACAGTGCCAGTTGCCTGTTTTCTTCTGTTTTTGGTTCCAGAAAGGCATAAAATCAATATTCTCGGATTTGGACGGGACAAAAGCCAAAGTTATTATTTTCCTAGAGCAACATGGAACCACGAAGCAGAGCCGGAGGGGGGACACATGGTGGCCGCACCCCCCTAGGTGCGGGCAAGCCCTGGAGGCACCGATAGGGGGTGTGGGCCCCCTGGACCCCCATCGACCTTGACTCCTGCGCCTATAAGAAGCCTCCGACCCAAAAACCCTAGGGCATCTGGCGGAAATCCACGAAAACCTCCACAGCGCCACCGCCACCGAAGGGGAGATTCGGGGGACAGAAAGTCTCTGTTCCAGCACCCTGCCGGGACGGGGAAGTGCCCCCGGAGCCATCTCCATCGATCTCCATCGCCATCTTCATCATCGTTGCTGATTCCCATGATGAGGATGGAGTAGTTCTCCTTCGAGGCTAAGGGCTCTACCGGTAGCTATGTGTTCATCCCTCTCTCTCTCTATGCATGATCTTGTGGTCATGAGCTTTGTAATCAAGTAGATCTACCTTGCTACTCAAGTGCTTCATTAGATCTCTACTCTCCCCATGTGTGTGACAGTGACAGCGTGCACACCATGGTGGCACTTAGGTTTGAGTCTACATAAATACACTTTGTGCTTTAATAGATCCATGCTTTTCCCCACGTGTGTGAAAGTGACAACATGCATACCGTGTGTGGTACTTTGGCTAGATTGAATATTTGTTATGAGTTATATTTGGAGTTGGATGTATCTATGAAATTGTGGTGTTTGTTGGAACCATCTAGCGCTCAAGGTGATAGTGTGGGGTTATCTAGATTGGGGAAGGCGGACTTTGAGGAGTGCTGTTATAGCCCTACCGATGATTAGAGTGTCCAACCGGAGAGTAGTTAAGAGTAGTATCATGAAGAGAGGATATTTATATGAGAGAGTGTTTACTAGTGAAAGTATGAGCCCTAGGCCTTGTTTCTAAGCATTGAAATACCGTTTGCTACTCGATCTGTTGCATGTTTGCTTGCTGTAGTCTTTACCTCACTGTCAAGCTCTTTTCTGGCACCGTTACCACTTGTATTTCACTATCTCTACGCCGAACTAGTGCACCTATACACCTGACAAGTGTATTGGGTGTGTTGGGGACATAAGAGACTTCTTGTATCTTGATTGCAGGGTTGCTTGAGAGGGAATAACTTTGTCCACTTCCTCCCTGAGTTCGATAAACCTCGGGTGATCCACTTAAGGGAAACTTGCTGCTGTTCTACAAACCTCTGCACTTGGAGGCCCAACAACTGTCTACAATAATATAAGTGCGTAGACATCAAGCTCTTTTCTGGCGCCGTTGCTAGGGAGGTTTTGGGCTTTTACCTTCCCTCCACGCCATCAGCTTCTTTTCTGGCGACGTTGTCGGGGAGGTAAGGTAAAAGGTACTCACATTCTCTGGTGTGTGTGCTCGAAGTTATTTCCTTTAGATTCTGCAATTTTGTCTTTTTCTTTCTTGTTTTCTGTCAACACCCGGATTTTTAATCCCAGATGCCTGTTATGCCATACACCGCAATCCCAGGATTACCATTTTTGCGAGACATAACAGATTTGGATATCATAGTACATCATCCATTACAAACCATACATAAGGTCTTACACAAATAAGGATCTCATGATCCAGTTCTTAATACAACTCAAGCAGCGGAATCACATAAAGATAACGATAGCGTGGGCGAAGCTCCATCTTCAGGGTCACATGCAATGCTAACGATGGGAGATGATCCTAGTTGTCGTAACCTTCCCGCGATCCGTCATCCTGATACTCCTCTTCATAGTCTGGCCACGGGAATAGCCAGGGACAAAGCCATGAGTACTCTTTAAATACTCGCAAACTAATACTAACAAGTGAATTTTTTTTAATAGGATATACTAAGCTCTAGGGTTGTTTTGCAAAAAGCCAGATTTACCTCTACTAAGTTCAAAAACAAAGAAAGTTAGTTGAAAGTTTTATAACACCTATGTGGGAACTTGAATTTCATATCACAACTCTGTTGTGGTCAAGTCAAATTCACAAATCATTTCACAAGTCATTTTGAAAACATCTGACGGGGGAACAGTATGGCCACTCCAACTATCCATAATCGCGGACACGGCTATTCGAATAGCTTGACACTCTGCAGAGATTGTACACTTTCACCACAACATTCGATACATCCGTCAGGAACAATCCTCAATTCACCATACTCAGTATGCGGATAATCAATCCTAACCTTTCAATTTCACGCCCTAGTATAGGCACCTCTCCTGTGAGTTTGGCCTCCCAACCATGACCAACTTTCATCTAGGGAACTGCATACGTGGACAATCTTCACAATGTAGCCTCAACTCAGACCTTGGCCGCAAGGGAACCCATACTAAGGTATATAAATTTCCAGTCAAGCCCTACCAAAATTTTGGGTATTGTGGTTGTACTGTAAAAATTGGAATGGTATCGCATGCAGACAACCATCAGTTTTATAAAGGGCTAAGGCTCATGCCTCAACATTTTCATCATCCAAATCATTTGGTGTTCGAAAACACATGTCAAAACATTTCAGTAGAATGACTCATCATTCTAAGATTTTCATAACCATTTTCACCAAGTATTCCCATATAAAGTTGACCAAGTTTTATGCTTAGCAGTAGCATCTATAAGTGGGGGTAAATACTAATGAGGGGTGGTACACAAGTGTATCTTATCTAAGTAAATCTCATGACTCAGGATGACATCAACATTATCTAACTTAGGCCAAATTTTATACTCTTTATGCTACCTTCAATTATCTTTCTAGAATCTACAAGTCACTAAGTAAACTCTAAGAGAAATCTTTAATAAAGAAAATAAAGTATTAAGCTTGCAAGTAAAACTAGGATTGGCTATCAAGTGGTGTAAGCTTGCAAGTAAAACTTGCATGGTTTAGCTTGCTAAGATAGTAGTATAAGCTTGCTAAGTTGCAAGTGTTAGCTTGCTCAGTTAATATCTTGCTAATTCAACTAGTAGTATCAGGCTTGCCTTGTGTAGAGTAGTGGTTGAAGTTCTCCTTGGCTTCTTCCTCGTAGTATCCTCCTTCCTCCTCGTATCCTAGGTCGGTACTAGCGTCTATAAATAAATATGAGGTACACAATCATCAAACAATACTTAACTATTTCTAATCATCACACAAAGGTTCACACTAGGTGATCTAGCATCATCACTAACATTACAAGATTAAAGCACTTGTCCCATTTATTTTATTTGAGAAAAGTAATCTACTCATTGAAAAACTACTTAAGATTTAATATTCTCCAACTCAAACATGGGATCATGTTGACACATGTCATCACCACATATTTCAGTACATGGGAATGTGATTTAAAGTGGTGTCACAATTTAATAAGGTTTAACCTTTTTATTTTATTTAATTAAAGTGACTAGAAATTCCTGTGTGGCCTTCTTTTATTACTTGATCATTATTTCTGTTAGTAAACTTATATGTTTTTATATATTCTGAAAGGTATGGTCAAATGTGATTTTTGAGAGTTGGAATCAACTCAAAAGCTTTTATGGTTTAATTTTGAAAAATGTTTGAATGCATAAAAGCTTCTGCCTTGTTATTTTTACCATGGGTGATCTACAATTCTAAATGGTTTTAATCCAACGGGCTTGGATTAAGCATTCCAATACCTTTCTAACAAAATTGGTTTCATGCATTTTGGTTTAGTGAATCGAGCTGGGTTGATTTTTGAATCTGGTACAGAACTGTGTTTTAAATTAAATGAATAAACTTAAGTTTGAATTGCTGGGTCGCGCGTGAGGTTTAACTGGGTCGGCCCAATACGCACAGCGCATGCGCGGGCTGGTTAAGTGGCTGTCCCCACGCGTCAGTGAGACAGTGAGGGGCGAAGCGGTACAGGGTGATCTAGTCCGCACAATCTAATTCTAATCGAATGACTCTGGTTCATCATCCACGTCAGGCAGCGCCGAAGAGACAGAACCTTAGCGCGGCAGGTGGGGGTCTTGGGAGGCTCATCGGGGCTCAGGCGATGGTCGGCAACGGGGGCGAACGACGAAGTCGACGATGCCGGTTCTCCTGGTACCGGCAACTTCTCCTGGGGCGGCTCCAATCGATGGCGCCTCTCCTCCTCGGCAGCGGCAAACTCCGATGAAATTCCATCCACCTGGTGCTCGCCTTGCTTCGTGAGTGGGTGTGATCAGTGAGAGGTGGGGAGTGAACTGGTATGAAAAAAACGAGCGGGGGAGGTCTCCTTTTATAGTGGCTGAAGGGGACCGACAAGCGCGGGCTGAGCTCGTCGTGGTCGATGGTACAGAGGGCTAATGGCATGGGTGACGGTAGGGGGCGGTGCTGTGCTTCCTGGTGAAGCTCAACGGCGTGGTGGCGAGGCGTGGGGCGGTGCTGATCGGTCGGAACAGGTCGATGCTCTGGGCGGGTCCAACGACAAATTTAATGGCGCACGGGTGCTCCTGGTCGCGCGGTGGCGAACGAGGTTTTCTGGCGGGGTGCTGGAGTGTTGGCGATCACGTCTGCAAGCGGCGAGGGCGGCGCGCGGTATTTGGGTGCTGGTCGAGTGTGGCGCACTGGCGCGCTCTCGGCTCGCACGCAGAGAAACTTGGCAAGCTCGGGCAGTGTGGTCCAGGAGCTGGAAGTGCTCGAGGCTTGGATAGTGAGTGGCGGTGGATGGTGGAGTGCCTTCTTGACATGCTCGCTAGGCTTGGTGCGTGTCCTATCTTGCTATCGACATGAGGGTGGCAAGTTAGGCTCGGCATGGTCACCATTAATGGCTATGCCAAGCTCATAGTAGTGCTAAGGCTTGTTAATTGGGCTAGATCATCTACTGAGAGTGTATTGAGAGCTAGAGAGGGAACAAGGTTGGCCAAAATCACTGCTCACTATAGTGTTTGTTGTTTGTTTGTTTGCTGCAAACAAGGTGTTTGATGAAATGGCCGAAAGGAATTCAAATTTGAATTTTGGATTCAAACTTGGTGGGTTTGCTAGGCACATACTAGGGAGTAGCTGGTTAGTTGGATTGGTCAAGGGGCACTGGTTTGGTTGGGTTTTGAAAATGTGTGATCTTCACATATGTTAAAGATTCAATTTTGAATTGTCATTTGAATGGGGTTGCTAAATGTTTCTGCAAGTTTGAAAGGTGGGTTTTAATTCACTTTTACTTGTTCTTGCAAGGGGTGAAAATAATTAGAAAAGTTTCTGTTTGAAATCTTGGACTAGAAACACTCAAAGTGACCTAGTGAGCAAGATTGGCAAAATGACCATTTGCCTTAATTGATTTGTTTTTTATTTTCTCTTTATTTGTTTCTGCTTGGAAATGTTTTATATGATGTTATATTCATCTTTAAACCATTTCTTGCTATTTAGGTTAATCACACAAGTTCATTCATGCATTTATCAAATCACCACATACACACATGCATTCATATGATTTAAATTAATCAAAGTTTTTGTTAACCCTAATTTTAGTGATTAGAGTTTGATGATCATTGTTTTATATTTTTGGTATGTTACATTTTCACTATTTAGGCTTAATGGAAAAGAACAACAAAATTAGAGATATTTATAGTGTTTATCTTGAATTAGGACATGAAGTGTTTGAAGAGAAAATTTAAAAACCTATGGAGCTTTATTTGCACGCTAATAGCAATGTTATTAGTATGAATTCTTTGGACACCATTATTGATAATTCTATGGAAAAGTCTAAGCTTGGGGAAGCTAGTTTTTATGAAAATGATCTTTTTAGTTCCCCAGCTTTGGAAGATAGCTATTCTATTGCTTATGATGATACCAAACCTCCAATATATGATGATTACAATGATGAATATGATATTTTCTGTCCACCTACTATTGAGGAGAAAATCTATTGTGATTACAATATGCCTCCTATATTTGATGATTATGGTGATGAGAATAATAATGATAGCTATTTTGTTGAATTTTCTCCCACTACAAATAGCACAAGAACAAGTAATATCACAATCATCAATCAATAAGCTTTGGGACACTGCACACAAAATGAAAACTATGCTCTCTTAATGGTGCCTAAAGGTAGAAGGTGGAGACTCAAATAACGGTGGAAGAAAGGCCCTTCACAAAGGGAAGCAGGGATTTCAAGTTTCAAAAAGAGCTTCCAAAAATTATGGTACTTGTTAGCTTTCAGCCCTCATTGCCCCTATCATAAGCATCTTGAAGTGATTAAGGTTAAAGTGAACAAACTATGGAGTATATGCTTGACGAAGTATAAGTTGGCAATCTCAAGTCCCTTGAATACGAGGGCCACACCTCATGCTACTCAACTTTAGTCACCTGTAAGTTCTTGTCATTGTAAGTACATGCATATCATAGAGAACCGCCAACGGGGTACCCCTTGCACATGGTACAGGAGCTATCCCATAACCAAAATGACAAGGCAAGCAAACAATAAGCATCTCATCGATCTTTTTATTTACTATGTGCATAGCTTTTTATTGAGGATGCTTCATAGATAGCTCACTATGGTGATGCTGCAAGTTTCCACCATGATTAGGCATGGCTTAGGCTAGCGGCCCAGGCGTTTCTCTAACACAAAATATAAACTCCATGGACTTATAAGTTCCCTCTTTATTTCACACCGGTGACATCCATAGACAAAAGAGGATGATATCAACTGAGTACAAAGTACAAGTGCAATGTTGAAAACGTTCCCCATGACAGCACGGTTCTGCTAATTCTAATGTATAAGTGCAAGCATATACAAGATATATGACAAAATGGTTCAAGTCTATTAGGGGCAAAGAATAAAGTGTGCCATCAAGTTCGTGAGAGCTTTAATCCTATGTTTTCACATAACAAAGAGACTTTTTAACTGGAAGATATCTGAAAACAAGAATATACTTGGAATGGTGTAACACACCATGCATAGGAATTTATAGTGGACACTTTGGAATAACTTGGTTTCTTGGGAGTTGGAAGCATGAGTAGAGTTACTCATACAAGTGGAGGCTACCAAAATACTGTGAGCAACCAACTAAGAGAGCAATAATGGCCATAAACATGCAGAGCAACAAAGCATTACTAATCAAAGCATAGAGTGGTACTAAAAGTCAAGGACTAAATGATCATAGAAGCTATGGTGACTTGTCATAGTCATAACATGGTGTGAGCATGTGCCAAGTCAACCCAAACAAAGCATCTATGGAGAATACCACAATACTATGCTTTTGCATGCTAAAACAACGCATAATTTCTTCAAGGCACACTAAGCAATCCCAATTGTTTGGAACAAGACATGCTACAACAATAATCACTAAGTATAAGATCAAAACAACACCTATCATGTCATGCTAAAGTCTAAGTCACAGAAAATGCAAGCTCCTCTTGCACTTTCAAGCAAGAACTTACTACTCCTTTCAAACACCAAGCAACTTATTTGCAAAACAACACAGCGAGAATGAGGGTCCAAACTACTTTATTCAAGCAAACTAAACAACCTAATCAAACCAAATGAAAAACTAAGACGCTCCAAGAACAACACAACTGTGCATGAAACAATAAAAACGAAGTGTCTAGACAGACCTGAGCTTTTTATTGATGAAGAAGGGGATGCCTTGGGCATCCCCAAGCTTTGACGCTTGTACCTCTTGGATATTTATTGGGGTGACACCGGGGTGGAATCTCCAAGCTTGAGATTTTGTCCATTCTTCATCTCATTACATCATTCTCTCTCTACACCTAAAATTTTTCCTTCATACAAAACTTTATACAATCTTCATTAGCAACATTAGTTTATTCAAAAGATATTAGAACTCCAGAAAAGCTTTGGAACAGCAAGTATTTTCACTAAAAACACAAGCTATTATAGTAACTCCTTCAAAAAGCTCAATTCCCCAAAATAGAACTCAAAAAGGAATCAATAAGAAGCAAATGCAAATAATGGCAGAAATCTGTCAAAACAGACCAGCAGGTAGAAACTGATTTTTTAGAACACTTTATGTTGCTCAAATCAAAAAGTTTTGAACTAACTAAAGTTTTATAACATACTGGTGGATTTATTCGTAAATTTTGAGATCAATCTGAGTTACAGAGACTCCTCACAATTGTTTTTGGTGGAGGACAGAAATCTGTTTCGGGACAGCAACTCCCCAAATCTTACTTCCCTCTCATTAAAGGTTATTCTTGGCACAAAAAGCAAACAAAAAGGATAAGGAGAGGTCATTACTGAAGTAATAACATTTAAGACTCAAGGAAACTCTTGGGTTATCTCCCAACAAGTACTTTTCTTTAACGCCTTTAAGTTAGGCACAAGAAGCAAGAAGAATCAAGTATTTTCAAATGAAGAAGCATTACCCCTCTTGTTCTTTCCTTTCTTACCTTTATTCTTCTCTTTAGGGAAGATATGATTGCTTATCGGAGAATAAAAGTGCATAATTCCCTTTCCCACATCTATTATTTCTCCAAGGTGTTTCAGTAGGGATCTTCCAAGTGTAATCTGTCCTTTGCCTACACATTCAATAACAAGATAATCAATAGACACCATTTTCCCTGAGATTTTTGTAAACACACCTTCAGCTATTCCAATGGGTAATAAGGTGGCATTATTAGTAAGAAAGATTTCCTCTCCTCCTTCAGAAAGCGCCCAAAGACTAAAAGAATCATAAATATCTTTAGGCATGAGACAAAATTCAGACATGATATCACAGCGAGCATCAAAAAGTGTAGTTTTTATAGAGACTTTGAGTGTGGGAAACCACTTTGAAGGCTCATAATTTATGGGAACATAATCATGGTATGCCCTAAGCGTGTGATAACAACTATTCATAGCAGCAATACTGGTCTCAAGAGTGTTCAACCTAGCAAAAATATTTGTGAAAGAGGAATCAAACTTGCCATGTGTATTATAAATTGCAATCAACTTCTTTATGGCATCAAAAGCTTCATCCTCAATACATTGAAAAATATCTTTCTCAGCCACAACAACCAAAGCATATCTATAACGAAGAGCAAT
Organism: Avena sativa; assembly: GCA_916181665.1. Taxonomy (NCBI): domain Eukaryota; kingdom Viridiplantae; phylum Streptophyta; class Magnoliopsida; order Poales; family Poaceae; genus Avena; species Avena sativa. The sequence continues at coordinate 183,647,629 of OV702281.1, forward strand.
ACCGTGGTAGAAACTTTTGATAACCATGCTAAGACTCATCTTAGGATCATTTTCTCTTTGTAAAGCAGTGATTTTAGACCAAGCTTCTTTAAAACTCTCTTCACTTTTTTGCTTAAAAGTAAAGATCTCTTCCAAAGGTGTAATAGATATTGGCCCCAAACCAGACATGGTAGCAACTAGGATAGGAACTAATTTTTTTTGTGTTTTTGAATAAAGCAAGCAAACCAAACTAGACTAATTTTTTTTGGTTTTTTTGAAAAGAGACAAACAAAACCAAGCAAAAGAAACTAACCAAACTAGAAAGAAATTAAAGAGAAAGGAAGTGGAGGACTCCCCTAGTGACGACGTCCTTAGCCTCCCCGGCAACGGCGCCAGAAAAGGCTTGATGCAGCGCTGAGTTGATGTAGGCGTGAAGCAGCACATCAGCAAGTTTTCCCTCTATAAGAAACCGAGGTTATAGAAATAGTAGGAGGAAGGAAACGCCACACAGTTGTTGCAAGCAACACGGAGACCTGCACAACACAAACTCAAGACTTTTCCCCAACGAATCAGTGAGGTTGTCAAGCTCACCGGTTTGCTGTAACAAAGGATTAAACATATGGTGTGGAAGGTAATGGTTTGCAGAAAGTAAACAAGTAAAATTGGAATATGTATCTATGGTAAAGATTGGCCCGGGGTCCATAGTTCACTAGAGGTGATCTCCTTAGATAAACAACATGGCATGCAGGGTAAAAAAATTACGGCAGGGCAATTGACAGGAACTAAGCAAGGCATAATAATGCAATACTAGACAAAAAGATCCTATGAGATTTGATTGGTCAATACAACAATATACATAGACCGCCATCCAACTGCATCTATGACTAGAAGTCCACCTTCAGGTTATCATCCGAACCCCCTCTAGTATTAAGTTGCAAGCAACAGACAACTGCTTTAAGAAAAGTGTGTAAGGTAAACAATCCACTTGTTCCATGAACAAGAGACCGTTGTTTTCTCCCTAGTAGCAACAACACATCTACAACCAAAGAGATTTCTGCCACTTCCCTTGGAAACTAGAGGCATGAACCCACTATCGAGCATAAATACCCCCTCTTGGAGTCACTAGCAACTACTTGGCCAAGATAGCTACTAACAACGGAGAGCATGCAAGATCACAAACAACACAGACATGATATAATCATAAAGACAAAACCATTAATCAATCTGACATAGTAATCTCAATATCCATCGGATCCTCGCAAATACAACATGCATGATTACAAATAGATTAGATCTTGATCATGAATGGAGCTCACAAGATCTATACATGAAAGCACAAGGAGGAGATACAACCATCTAGCTACTACATGGACCCATAGTCCAAGGTGGAACTACTCACGCATCATACCGGAGAGAAGGCCTCTGGGATGATCTCCCCTCCGGCAGGGTGCCGGGAAGAACTTCAGACCCCCCGATCTAGGGACGACGGTGACGGCGGATACAGAAGGTTTCGTGGAGTTTTGATCGGGTACTTAGGGTTTCTGTATCGGGGTCTTATTATAGGCTAAGAGGCGAGGCCGGGAGTCGACCAGGGGGGCCACACCCTGCCCAGGCGCGGGCCCACCCCTAGCTGCACCTAGGGGGGTTTGGCCCGCCTTGGTTCGCGTCTCCGTCTCCTCTTCTAGATTCGTGTCCCTCACGGTAAAATATTGACTTTGGCTTTTGTCCCGTCCAATTCCGAGAATATTGATTTTCTGCCTTTCTGGAACCAAAAACAGAAGAAAACAGGCAACTGACACTGTGGCAACTTGTTAATAGGTTAGTTCCAGAAAAGATATAAAAACACCTCAAAGTATAGACAAAGCAAAGAAAAGTAGATACTAAACAAGCATGGAGCATCAAAAATTATAGATACATTTCCGACGTATCAAGATCATGTTCGTGCTTGAAGATGGAGATCAGAAGAACAAGAAGAAAGGCCATATCATATCACATATTATGAATTTCATGTGATGTTAATCCTTTTATGCATCTTGTATTGCTTAGTTCGCGACGGTAGCATTATAAGATGATCTCTCTCACAAAATATCAAGTAATAAAGTGTTCATCCTAAGTAAGCACCGTTGCTAATACTCATTGTTTCGAAGAACCACATGATGATCTGGTGTGATAGATTCTATGTGTGCATACAACGGGAGCAAGCCAGATTTTCTCATGCGGATACTAAGGTTGATCTTGACGAGCCTAGCATGTACATACATGGTCTCGGAACACGGAATACCGAAAGGTAAAGCATGAGTCATATAGTAGATATGATGAATATGTTGATTGTTCGCCTTTGAAACTACATCATCTCTCGTGATGATTGAACTTGATGTAGTGGATTTAGTTCGTGTGATCACTAAAACAATGTGAGGGATATTGTTTTGAGTTAGAGTTCACCTAGATTAATTTAAGTATTAATTAGAACTCAATTTGTCATAAACTTAGTCTAAACTATTGCAAATATGTTGTAGATCATGGAGGCCCCTACCATCAATTTTAATGCGTTCCTAGAGAAAGAAAAGTTGAAAAACAATGGATGCAACTTTGTGGATTGGTTCCGCAATTTGAGGATTGTCCTCAATGCTGGTCAGTTGACCTATGTGCTGGATGCACCGCTGGGTGACCCACCTGCAGCTGATGCTACCGATGAGGTGAATAATGTTTCCCTCATTCAGAAGAATTAGTACTCCATAGTTCAGTGTGCTATCTTGTATGGTTTGGAATTGGATCTTCAAAAGAGGTTTGAGAACTTTGACCCACATGGTATTGTCTGTGAACTCAAAATGATATTTGAGGCTCACGCGATAGTTGAGAGTTATGAGGCTTCTGAAAAGTTCTTTAACTGTAAGATGGAAGAGGGCAGCTCCGTTAGTGAGCATGTGCTTAAGATGTCTGGGCACACCAATAAGCTCCAAAGTTTGGGGATAGTGATTCCTAATGCATAGGGGATTCACCGTGTCCTCCAATCACTACCACCAAGTTACAAGAACTTTGTGATAGACTACAACATGCAACGCATGGATAAGTCATTACCAGAACTCTTCTCCATGTTGAATTCTGCAGAAGTGGATATCAAGAAAGAGCACCAAGTGTTGATGGTCAATAAGACCACCAATTTCAAGAAGCAACGCAAGCCTAAGAAAAAGGGTAACTTCAAGAAGGGCGGTAAGAAAGCTACCGCGCCTGCAAAAAAGACCAAGGCTTGGCCTAACCCTGATACTGAGTGCTTTTACTGCAAGGGAGAAGGTCACTAGAAGTGGAATTGCCCCAAGTACTTGGCGGATCTGAAGAACGGCAACATCAAGAAGAAAGGTATATCCGATATACATGTTATTGATGTGTATCTTACTAGTAATCGTAGTAGTGCATGGGTATTTGATACTGGTTCGGTTGCTCATATTTGTAACTCAAAACAGGTGCTGCAGAATAAACGAAGACTAGCGAAGAATGAGGTGTCAATGCGCGTTGGAAATGGATCAAAGGTTGATGTCATCGCGGTCGGCATGCTACTTCATCTACCATCGGGATTAGTTTTATACTTAAATAATTGTTATTTGGTGCCTGTGTTGAGCATGAACATTATATCAGGATCTTGTTTATTGCGAGACGGTTACTTGTTTAAGTCAGAGAATAATGGTTGTTCAATTTATATGAGTAATATCTTTTATGGTCATGCACCATTGATAGATGGTCTATTATTATTGAATCTCGATAGTAGTGATACACATGTTCATAATATAGATGCTAAACATTTGAAATTGAATGATAATTCTACATACATGTGGCACCGTCGTCTTGGTCACATTGGAGTGAAGCTTATGAAGAAACTGAAACTCCATTCCGATGGACTTCTTCAATCACTTGATTTCGAATCACTTGAAAGATGCGAAGCATGTCTGACGGGAAAAAATGACTAAGACTCCATTTTCTGGTATGATGGAGCGAGCTATGGACTTATTGGAAATCATACATACCGATGTGTATGGCCCGATGAGTGTGGCATCGTGCGGTGGTTATCGTCATGTTCTTACTTTCACAGATAACTTGAGTAGATATGGGTATATCTACTTAATAAAACATAAGTCCGAAACTTTCAAGAAGTTTAAGGAATTTCAAAGTGAAGTAGAGAATCAACATAACAAGAAGATTAAATTTCTACGATCGGATCATGGAGGTGAATATCTAAGTTACGAGTTTGGCAAGCATTTGAAGAAATGCGGAATACTTTCACAATTGACATTGTCGGGAACACCACAACATAATTGTGTGTCCGAACGTTGTAATCGAACTCTCTTAGATATGGTTTGTTCTATGATGTCACTTACAGATTTACCATTATCATTTTGGGGTTATGCATTAGAAACAGCCACATTCACTTTAAATAGGGCACCATCTAAATCCGTTGAAATGACACCGTATGAATTATGGTTTGTGAAGAAACCTAAATTGTTGTTCCTTAAAGTTTGGGGTTGCAAAGCTTATGTAAAGAAATTACAGCCTGACAAGCTTGAACCCATCTTCATAGGATAACCTAAAGAAACAATTGGGTATACCTTCTATCATAGATCCAAAGGCAAAATCTTCGTTGCCAAGAATGGATCTTTTATAGAGAAGAAGATTTTCTCAAAAGAAGTGACTGCAAGGAAAGTAGAACTCGATGAGGTTGTCGAACCTTCTCTTGGATTTGAGAGTAGCGCAGCACCGTAAGAAGTTCTTGTGGCGCCTACACCAATAAGAAAGGAATCTAATGATGGTGATCGTGAAACTTCGATCGAAGTAACTACAGAACCTCGTAGGTCGACGAGGACTTGTACCACTACCGATTGGTATGATCCCGTTATGAGTGTCATGTTGGTGGACAACACCGACGACCCTGCGACATATGAGGAAGCGATGATGAGCCTAGATTCCAATAAATGGCAAGAAGCCATGAAATCCGAGATTGGATCCATGTACGAAAACCAAGTGTGGACTTTGGTGGACTTACCGAATGGCTGGAAGGCTGTCTAGAACAAATGAATTTTCAAGAAGAAAATAGATTTTGATGGTATAAAGCTCGACTTTTCGAAAAATGGTTTCGACAAATTCAAGGAGTTGACTACGATGAGACTTTCTCCCTTGTAGTGAAGCTAAAGTCTGTGAGGATTTTGTTAGCAATCACTACATATTACGATTATGAGATATGGCATATGAAGGGAATATGCCCGAGAGGCAACAATAAAGTGGTTATTATCGTATTCCTCATTTATGATAAATGTTTATTTTGCATGCTATAATTGTATTAATACGGAAACATTAATACATGCGTGTTAAATAAACAGATAAAAAGTTCCTAGTTATGCCTCTCTCATAAACTAGCTCGTTGATTAACAAGATGATCAAGGTTTCCTGATCATAGACATTAGATGTTGTTAATAACGAGGTCACAACATTAGTGTAATGGTGTGATGAACATTCATCTGAAGTATAGCATTACGATCAAAGTCATTGAGTTTATATTGCTATAACAACATACGAAGTGATCCTAATCCTTAGACCATGAGATCATGTCAATCACTAACACCGGAAGAGTTTCTTGATAACATCAAACGTCACACCGTAACTGGGTGATTATAAAGATGGGTTCAGAACTATTAAAGTGTTATGTTGAGGCCCATGGATCGAGAATGGAATTTGTTCATCCTGATGATGGATAGATATGCTCTGGGCCCTCTCGGTGATATCACATTGATTATCTTGCAAGCAAGTGATTTGATCACTAGAATGTTATATCACAGAAACGAGAAAAGAGTGCATGTCAGTAACGAGATCAAACTAGGTATGGAGATACCGATGATCGAATCTTGGACATGTAATATATCGCAAAACAAAGGGATTAAGATACTAGCTTAAAAGGTTCCGACGATCACAAGTGAAAGGACTATATCTTCCCATGCTGTTTTTGCTGTTAATGACAATCCCATTTGTGATTTAATTGTGCGCTTGAGTTTCAGGAAAAACGCTGTTGATGTTTCCTTAAAACTGTGTGGATGCTCTCTTTGGATCTCATGAAGATGGTGGCCTTTAGTTTTCTCCTAGTTTCTCTCCGTTTGTTGTTTTAGGTCGCCGTACTATTAAGAGGGGGTCCATCTCGGAAGGCTGTGGGAAATCACTTGTTCTTGCACAAACCTATATGCACCGCCACAGCCATCCTACTATTCCGTGAGAGAGTGTGTTTCTGATCTGTTGAAGCCTTCTTTGTCTCACCGGAACTTCCGGCCTGGCGCCGAAAGTTCCGCTTAGGCTTTTTCTGCGGGATGATCTGAGCTTTGTTCCGATCCTAGTTCCGCTCCAAGTTCCGCTGAAGGATTAGTAACCTTCTGTTTGAAGTGTTCTATTTGCCGGAACTTGGGCCGGATCTTGCATCGGAACTTGTCCTTCCAGAAAGTTCCTGAGCGGAACTTCCGCCCAGCCACCGGAACTTCCGGTCAGACTTGGTTCGCGACCCAGAAATTCTGCCCCTAGTTCCGCTCCAAGTTCCGCTGAAGGATCAGTAACATTCTGTTTGAAGTGTTCTATTTGCCGGAACTTGGGCCGGAACTTGCATCGGAAGTTCACCGAAACTTCCGGTATGTTATGATCGGAACTTCCGGTTAAGCTTTTGGAGCGGGCGTCAACGGTCTGATGACCGTTGGAGCCGTGTTGGGCGGAACTTCCGGCCTCTCACCGGAAGTTCCGGTGAGGTTGTGGGGGCTGTAACGGTTCAGTGCGGAGGGGGCCTATTTAAGGCGCCCCTCTTCTTCCTCCCACCTACTTCAATTTTTTTATCTCTCCTCCATTAATGCTTGAGCTTAACCTTACTAGATCTCTCTCTCTAGCCACTCAAATGACTTGATCTTTTGAGAGGTGAGTGAGGTGACCTAGATCTACACTTCCACCAAAGAAGATTTGATTTCCCCCACCCATCCTTTGTGGATCTTGTTGCTCTTGGGTTTCTTGAAACCCTAGACGATGTAGGGCATCCTCGGAGCTAAGGCTTGTGTTGTGAAACTTCAAGGTGTCGTTGAGGGCCTCCAGTTGAGTTGTGGAGCTTCCCCGTCAAACTTTGTGTAAAGGTTTCGGTTGGCGCCTTCAAGGTCACCGGCTAGTGGATTGTGAGGCCTCCTTTGTGGGGGAGCTCACCAGATAAGAAGGTGAGGCCTTTGTGGCGCTCGGGTGACCTTGTGTGGCCCCGACACCTCTCCAACGTAGACGTAGATCCTTGGGAGTGAACTACGGGAATTATATCTCCGTGTCCCGCTCCGGTTAATTCGTTCCCTTCCTTTACTTCTTGCTATTTACCGTTCTTGTGGTTGTTGTAAGTTATCTTGCATTTAGGTTGTTCACTTAGTTGCACATCTAGATAACTTTCCTTCTCGTTGAGCCTAAAAGTGAGAAACAAATTAAAATTGGGTAGACGCCTATTCACCCCCCCTCTAGTCATATCAAGTCGGTACTTTCAATTGGTATCAGAGCCAAGACTCTTATTTTGGGCTTTACCGCCTAAGAGACTATGGCCGACGAAGGGGGTAGTGAAACCGAAAAATCCAAGAACTTGGACACTATGGATTACCTCAAGCAATTGGAGTCATCCATGATGTCCAAGTTCAAGGGAATGATGACTATCTTGCAGTCTCTCAAGCCAAACCCCATGGTTGCTCTTGACACACCCCAAACCACCGAGCCTCCTCCCACCGTTACAGTGACTGACCCCGGGGTGACTCCCGCGGCCGTCACCACTCGCTTGGGACTTGGTTTTGTTGCTCAAACTTCTACCAAGGTTCCAAGTGAGAACACCGAGGAGCTCGAGAACCCAACTACCAAAAGGAAAATGGAGGAAAGGACTACTCGGTAGTACCCCCACTGCCAAAGTACACTCCGGATCCACCCATTCCCATGCCACACATCATTCTTCAAGGAGCACCACCTATGCTAGATACTTCAAATTTCACCAATTGGCAATATCTATTGCGCTCACATATTTCTAGCTGTTCTATTGAGTTGATGAGGATTGTGGAGGATGGATTCTCTCCATATGACCCGAAGAAGTTGACACGAGGTGAATTGGTGGACAAGCAACTCAATGCCACAACTTTGGGGATGATCCAAAAGGCTTTGACTCCAAAGGACTTTGCTCACATTCTCCAATTCGACACCGCCAAGGGAGCTTGGGATCAACTCACCGAGCTCTTTGTTGGAAATGCAAGCATCCAAAGCTCCAAGTTTGATTAAATCAACAACGAGTGCGATGGTTTCGCAATGCAAGATGATGAGACCCCTGAAGACATGTATAGGCACCTCAAAGTCCTTTTCTCCACTATGAGGGATCTTGGGGCCACCTATGTTGATGACAAGTTTATGAAGAGGAAGTTCATTCAAGATCTCCTTCCGTTTGAAGAACAAAAGCTCAACTCTATCAAGGGAAGAACCAACTTTCACCTAATGACCTCCCAAGAAGTCTTGAGCGAAGTAATTGCCATGACTATTGCCAAGAAGAATGCGGAGTCCGCTCGTGCTAGGGCCATTGGGTCAACCAAAGTGAATCTTGCTTTGAAGGCCAAGGCTATTGAAGTTGATGATGATGATACATCAAGTGAGTGGTCTCAAGAGGATCTCAAGTGTGCCTTCAACGAACATCTTGCTCTCTCTTCAAGGGCCTTTTGGAACAAGTCCGGGTTTAAGCCAAGATAAAGGGACAACTCAAGATTCAACTCACCCAACAAGTCTCCCAAGGCAAGGTCATTCTACAATTGCAACGACAAGAGTCACTTCGTGGCCAAGTGTCCCTTTGAGAACCGTGAAGACAATGGTGGTCGTCTCATTCGCAAGATCAAGTCAAGACCTCCTCATCCCTTAAACAAGAACTACGCTGTCAAGAACGTCGCCAACAAGGAACAAGCAATAGTGGTCCATGAAGAATACCTTTCGGGCACGGATGAAGATGATGAAGTTCATGGTGGAGAGATTGTGGGAGTTGCTGCTATTGCCACTACCTCAACTCCACGTCTATCCCTCTTCGACTCGCCAAATGAAAATGTCATCTCCTCCAACCAAAAGTGCTTCATGGCCAAGGCCACCGAGGTAACATCGAAACCCACTCCTCAACCTATCTCTATTGAGCCTTCCTCTCTTGATCTTGTTGGTCTAGAGGTGAAGAAAGAGATGATTGACATGTGTGAATTTGTTTCTACCTTGGATGAAGAAACTAAAACTTGCTTTGAATCCTTGCTTGCACAACTTGACAATGTTAGGGATGCTTTAGATGAAAAGGAAGAACTTCTTGACTTGCTAAGTAAAAATGAAAGAGATGCCACTGATGAAATTGCTTCTCTCACTCAAAGTCTTGAGGATGAACAAAATATGAGAATTAATCTTGAAGAAAGTGTGTCTAAGCTTGTATATGATCATAACAACACCATGTGCTCTATAATTAAAGAACGTGATCATGCTCTTGCTTTGGTTAAGGTGCTTAAGAAAGAAAAAGTTGAGTTTGTGGGTTGTCATGATAGGACTCAAAAGGATCTTGAGAAACTCAAAGGGGAACACAAAGCCTTGGAGAGAAAATTCTCAAATCTTTTTGAAGCCCATGAACAGCTTCAAACTCAATTAACTTGCGAACATGCTAAGTCTTCCGTTGTGCAAATTATAGACTTGTCTAGCACTCCTAACCCTTGTTGCAAGCATGAGCATCTCATTGAGGAGGTCAAGGTGTTGAAGGACCAACTTGCCAAGACTAAGAATAAGAAGAGGAAGAACAAGAAGAAGAAGAAAAAGAACAAGGGAATGGATCAAGGGGCTTCTAATGGCCTAACCATCTTGCAAAGTGACAACTTTGCCGGAAAGAACAATCCCTCTTATATTCTTTGCAAATCATATGATGGTCATGTATATGCTAGATATGTGGAAACTTCTTACACGCATGATTATCATTGGGCCATTTGGGTGCCAAAGGCTCTTGTTACTAACAAAAGAGGACCCATTGCAAAATGGGTACCTAACACCAAAGATTGATTTTCTTGTAGGACTATGCTTCCGGTGGATCAAAATGGGTGCTTGATAGTGGTGCCACGAGTCATATGACTGGAAGCAAGTCTATCATGTCGGAGATGAGGCCAAATATTTCCAACACCATGGTATCCTACGGTGATGAAACAAGCTCTCAGGTTTTGGGTTTTGGCAAAGTGGTGGTAACCCCAGATGTATCTTTGGTTGACGTCATGCTTGTCAAAACTCTTAGTTACAATTTACTCTCAGTTCGTGCTCTTGCTCTTATGGGTCTTTCTTCATTCTTTAATGCTCATTCTGTGGTCCTCATGTGGAGCAAGTCTCTCAAGGTGGCTTTTGTAGGGTATGTAGAGCATGACTTTTATGTGGTGGACTTTTCAGGGACCACTACTCCTCATGCTCTATGTCTCTATGCTAAATCCGACAAGGGCTGGTTGTGGCATCGCCGCCTAACCCATGTTAACATGAGAACTTTGCAAAGACTTCACTCTGAGGGCCACATCCTTGGAATTAACGATGTTTCTTTTGCCAAAGATCGTGTTTGCAGGGCTTGTATTGAAGGGAAGATGCATGAAACTCCTCACAAGCACTCAATCAAATCACCACGGAGAGGTGTTTGGAGCTCTTGCATATGGACCTTTTTGGTCCACCCTCTCATGATAGCCTTGGAGGAAACAAGTATTGCTTGGTTATTGTGGATGATTTCTCAAGATACACTTGGGTGTTCTTTTTCAAGTACAAGAGTGAGACTCAACAAACCGTCATCGATTTTGCTAATTAGGTTCAACGGAAGCACAATGCAACCATTCTCTCAATTCTAAGTGACAATGGCACCGAGTTTAAAAACTATACCTTGGATGAGTTTCTTAGTGATGAAGGAATCAAGCATCAATACTCCACTCCCTATACCCCTCAACAAAATGGAGTTGCCGAAAGGAAGAGTCGCACTTTGATGGATGCGGCTCGATCTATGCTAGCCGAGTTCAAGTCTCCATACAACTTTTGGGCCGAGGCCATCTCCACCGCTTGCCATGCAACCAACCGGCTTTATCTCCGCAAGAAAAATAACAAGACCCCCTATGAACTCCTCACCGGGAAAAAGCCAAATGTTAGCTACTTTCGGGTGTTTGGTTGCAAGTGCTACATTCTCAAGAAAGGAGTTCGTTTGTCCAAGTTTGAATCCAAGGCTCAAGAAGGAATTTTCGTTGGTTACTCAAATCAGTCCCATGCTTATAGAGTCTACAACAAAGCCAATGGAAGAGTTAAAGAGACGAGCAATGTGAAGTTTGATGAAAATCATGAGTCTCTTGTTAGGCAAGATGGTGTTTGTGATCCAAGTGATGAAATTCCTCCTAAGGCCATAAGAAGAATGGGTGTGGGTTTCCACCTCCCCATTGAGGATCCCCTTGTGGATGAAGGAGAAGGACCAAGCTCTACTCAAGTGGAGCCCTCACTTTCACAAGATCATCTTGCCCCTCAAGGACCTACTATTTTGGCTCAAGCTCCCTCAAGCTCTTCCGAAGCTTCCCATGCTCATGACTCTCCAAGCTCCAACGATCAAGCTCTTCATCAACAACATCAACCTCGCCACGATGGGGCTCCTTCTCAAGGCACCTCCCACGGTCAAGCTATTCATCAACTACATCAACCTCCCCAAGATGGGGATCCTCCTCAAGGTCACAGCTCTCCTCAAGGTCAAGCTCGTTAAGATCAAGAGAAAGTCAATGATTCTCAAGGCTCCACTCCAAATGATGACTCCCCCGAAGTGGAGATTGATGAAGATGATCCTCGTGTTCGTGCTTATAGTCAAGGCGGCGGCTCAATTAGTGGCAATGACCAAGTGGTAGCTCAAGAATCTCGTGTTGAAGCACAAGCCCGCCGTCAAGCCTATCGTCTCGCCAAGCTTGTTCGAGATGGCCATATCCTTGATAATGTTTATGGAGATTTCAATAAAGGTTCCACTACTAGGAGGCAACTAGCTTTCTTTAGCTCTCACCATGCTTTTATCTCTCTTGTGGAACCATAGAAAGTTTTCGAGGCTCTTGAAGATGATGATTGGCTTGATGTTATGAACGAAGAACTTCACAACTTCAAGAGGAACAATGTTTGGACATTGGTTGAGCGGCCCAAATATTGTCAAAATGTCATTGGAACCAAGTGGGTTTTCAAGAACAAGTGTGATGCGAATGGAATTGTCGTGCGCAACAAGGAAAGGTTAGTTGCCCAAGGATAGTCACAAGTTGAGGGCATCGACTACGATGAGACTTATGCCCCCGTTGCTCGCCTTGAATCCATTCGTAAGCTTCTTTGTTTTTCTACTCATCATAACTTCAAGTTGCATCAAATGGATGTTAAGTGTGCTTTTCTTAATGGTCCTTTGAAAGATTTGCTATACGTCAAACAACCTCCAGGCTTTGAGGATCCACTTTTCCTGAACCATGTCTACAAGCTCAATAAGTCACTCTATGGTCTCAAACAAGCCCCACGTGCGTGGTATGATTGCCTTAGGGAGCTCTTGTTAGACCGTGGCTTCGAAGTGGGCCTCATTGATCCCACTCTTTTTACTAAGAAAGTTGGAGGACACTTGTTCGTATGCCAAATCTATGTTGATGATATTATCTTTGGGTCTATTAACAAAACTTTTAATGAGGATTTTGCCAAGCTCATGACCGATCGCTTCGAGATGTCCATGATGGGGGAGTTGAAGTTTTTCCTTGGGTTTGAAGTCAAGCAATTGAGGAAAGGGACTTTCATCAACCAAGCCAAATACATCCAAGACATGTTCAAGAAGTTCAAGTTTGATCAAGTCAAAGGTGCCAAGACTCCCATGCCAACTAAGGTTAATCTTGATCTCGATCCCAAGGGTAAGGAGGTGGATCAAAAACTCTATTGTTCTATGATTGGTTCTTTGCTCTATATTTGTGCATCCCGACCGGATATTATGTTGAGTGTGGGTATGTGTGCAAGATTTCAAGCCACACCAAAGGAAAGCCACATGGTGGCGGTCAAGAGAATCTTTCGATATTTAGTTCATACCCCAAACTTTGGGTTGTGGTACCCCAAGGGAGCCATATTTGATCTTATTGGTTACACAGACTCGGATTGGGCTGGTGACAAAGTGGGAAGAAAGTCAACCTCCGGAGCTTGTCAGTTTCTCGGAAGATCATTGGGTTGTTGGTCCTTGAAGAAGCAAAACTGTGTGTCTATGTCCACTGCCGAAGCTGAGTACATCTCGGCCACAAGATGCTGTGCTCAATTGCTATGGATGAAGCAAACTTTGAAGGATCTTGGACTATCTTTTGACAAGGTGCCTCTTCTTTGTGACAATGAGAGTGCCATTGCCATTGCTCACAATCCCGTGCAACACAACCGGACCAAGCACATTGAGATTCGTCATCATTTCATTCGGGACCATGTTGCTAGAGGAGACATTTCTTTGGAGTATGTTCCCACCAAGGCAAATCTTGCGGATCTTTTCACGAAACCTCTTGATGAAGCAAGGTTCCGAGAGTTAAGGCATGAGCTAAATATCATTGATTCGAGCAATGCTGCTTCAGTACCTTGCACACCTACCCGTGTCTCAATGTGTATCTTGTTTGGATGTAGGCATGGATTTAGGGGGAGTGTAGTTCCTCTTATGAACAAACGCTATCCCTATTATGCGCACATTAAAGTTTTCATACTCTATAGTCTCTAAAGGAGACCATTTGAGCTTCATGATGCGTCTTGGTAATGAACCCAATATATATCTTCGCGGTGTCAAGCCATTTACTCTTATATAAGGTGGCCTCGGCCACCGACCCATTTTTATTTGTGTTTTTGATCTCTTTGTGTTTTTCTTGTTTGTTGTTGGCTTTGGTTCTTCACAGTTTGAGCTCTCTATCCTAAGCCTTTCCTTTCCTCAATCCCTCTCTATTCCATGCACAAGTTCTTCCTTGTTTTCTTCCAAACCTGAGAAGGTCTTTCTGGCGTCACCGGAACTTCTGGTCAGCTGCCGGAACTTCCGGTCAGCTTGTTGTTCGTCTGAACCACCTGCTGACCTGGAATCTTTTTAGCCTAACCCGGAAATTCCGGTCCACCAAAACTTCCGGTGGTGTTCTCTGTCCTATATAAGGTGGGCCCTGGGGGAAAACGGGATCTTCTTCCTTTTTCCCCCAAGACCCATCTTCTATTTGGAGCAGCCGCCGGCAGGTCTCCTCCGTGAAGGTGCTCAGGCCCCTTCGCCTCCAGCCACCCCTCCACAGATCTGCTCCATGGTAACCTTCCCCACCTTGATCTCCCGCCATGGACTCCGGTATTTGCCCTCAACTCCCTCCATTCATGGAGATCTAGCTTTCTCACCATTGCTTGAGTTAGGGCTCACCATGTCTAGGCTAGTTCTTTGGCTAGAACTTGTTGGGAGATCTTGGTAGGCCCAGGGAATCATGCTAGAGTAGATTGGTCCAATACATTCTTGGAAAATTTTGCACTTGTGGCTTGTAGATCTAGATCTAGTGAACTGCTCCTTTGAACCGCCAGTTCGTGGTCTCACCGGAACTTCCGGTGAGCCACGAGGTGGACCATTTTCACCGAAACTTCCGGTTGACCATTTTCACCGGAAGTTCTCGCAATAGTGAAATTTTTTTCCTGACTGTATTTTTCCAATCTATTTCTTTGTTTCTGCTTCCGAACTTGTGCACTTACCCCACCTTCCCTCCCTATTCTTGTGCTTTCTTCTCAGGGCAAGGTGGTACCCGCAAAGGCAAGCGTGTTCGTCGACCATCCTCTGATATTCCTCCTGAGATCGATGAAGAAGATGTTGAGGTAGTGCGTCCAACTACTTAGACTAGCCGTCAGAAGGCTGCTGCTGCTCGTCGTGCTGCTACTGCTGAAGGGAAGAGGCATGTTCTTGCCTCTCAGAAGGCCACTGCTGGGCCTGACAAATCCAAGGCCAAAATCTCCAAATGGACTCAGAAGGCCTACTCTGAATTCAGGCATACGGATCCCTACCTCATTCCTCGTGACCGTATTTGCTTGGATCCTCTCTTCCACAACTGCCATCAGGAACAAATCTTTGCTAAGATCTATGTAATGAAGACTAAGTTTGTGGTTGCTCCTCAAAAGTACATCAATGTGACTCACATGGAAGAGAAACATGCATATTTTGGCAAGGCTCTCGATATTTGCCAGAGGTTTGGGCTGATTCCCCTCATGGAGGACCGTCAGAACTTTGATGAGGCTGCTATTGCTCAGTTTTACACTACCCTATATATTCACATGAGATCCTCTACTGAAGGTGTGTTGAATTGGATGACTAAGGGAGTGTTTCTTACCGCCACTTGGTCTAAGTTTGCTGAGCTCCTTGGCTATCCCCTTCAGCCTGGCAAAGGGGCAAATGGTTGGCGTGTTCATACTGCCCAAGCTACTGATCCTGAGGTCCTGGAGCCTCTCTACATTGAAGGGTGGGGCACTGTTGGGTATGTGAATCATCTGCTGCCAGTTTATGACATCATGCGCAGGGTGTACTTGAACACCATCTATCCCAAGGCTGGCAACTTTGATCAGTTTCATGCCTATCAGGTTGACCTCATGCATCATACTTATCTCCGCCATGACACTGATAGGCCAATGGATGTTATGCACTTTATCTTGTGGCATCCCGCAAAAACCACTACCGGAAAATCGCGTTGTTTTTGTGCATTGCATCATCATGGCCGCATGGTCATGTCATCATACCACATTGCATCTGAGCATCGTCATCATCTTGCATTTTCTTGCATAAAACTACTTGCAGAAAAACCTATCTTTGTTTTCTAAAACGCCCCGTCTTTGTTCAAACACAAAACCCGGGTCTCCGGATTATTTTGTTTTGTCTGCTATCGGTGTGCAAAAGCCCTGTTTGAAATAAATAAAACATTTAATTATTTTAGGGGGGCAGTCGAACGGGCCGATTCGACCCAGTCGACCACCCCCAGTATTAAAACGGTCCACCTAAACCAGATGCCCTAATTCCTATTCCTACCTAGTCCTAACCTACCCACCAACCACAGCCCGCCACCTCACCCCTGGACCCAATCCCTACCCACCTGCCACCTCATCAATCCACCCCCACTCCCCCTTTTTTCTCTCACCATAGTCCCACCTACCCCCTCTCTCTCTCTGCCTCACCGCCAGCCTGGCCCCACCCCAACCCACTGCCGCCGACCCACTCCCCACTCCTCTCCCTGACCGACCGGACCCACCCGCACCTGCCGGCCCCACCTGCCCCGCTCCACTCCCTGTGGACAGAGTCCACCTCCCCAGCCGCCCGCCTGGACCCACCCCCTGGCCCCGCGTCCCCTGCCCCGTCCCCCACCTCCCGCACCGCCCGCTCCCTCCTCTCCCTCACGCGACCGCCCGCCTCTCTCCTCCTCCTTCCTCCTCCCTCTCTCTCCCAGCCCCGGCGACCACCCTCCCCTGGCCTCTCGCCTCGCCGCCGCCCTCCCCTTCCTCTCTCTGCTCCGCCAACCTTCCGCGCCCTTCCCCCGACCCCGCCCTGCTCCGGCCAGGACCTCGCCGGCCCGCTCCACCCGAGCCCTCCTCGCCCCGAGATGCTCCCCGCCTCGCCGCCGTCGGGCCTCCTCCTCCCCGCGTCTCCCCGCCGCCGCTCTCCCTCTGGCCGGCCCTGCCTCCTCCGCGCCCTTCCCCCGACCCCGACCTCCGGACGCCCTGCGACCTGCTCCTCCGCGCCCTCCTCCCCTCCGCAGACCGGCGGCGCCCCGCCACCGACCGCGAGCTCCCTGGCCGTCCCCTCTCGGCAACCGCAGCGCCGTCGCCCTCCCTCGCGTCCCCGTCCTCGCCACCATCGGGGTCCGGCCGCGCCGCCGCGGGACCCCGCCGACCGTCTGCGCGCCCAGCCCCGGGCCTCCTCTGCCTCGCCGCCCGCCGCCGTTCTCCCTGGCGCCCCGCCTCCTGGCCCAGCGCCGTCCTGCTCGGCCACGACCCAGTCCACCCCGAGCCCGCGAGGCCCTCCTCGTCGACCTCCGTGCCGGCCCCCTCCTCGTCCGGACGCCATCGACGTGCGGAGCCAGGGCAGAGGCGCCCTCGACCCCACCTGCAGCATCGTCGGCCTCCCCGCGGACTCTGCTGCCGCGCTCAGCGGACGCCAAGGTCACCGTCGCCAGCGCCTCGTCGTCCCCGACGCCTTCCTCGTCCGCTCGCGTCGCCGGAGCCTCCCAAGGACTCCGCTCTGCCTCTGTTCCGCCGGGGCCGCCCCAACGCGTGTCGAGCCGGTTCCTCCGGTTGCAAGTTGGTGGTGAACTATGACGATGGTGATGCCACCCAAACAGTACCGAAACCCCTCGAGAGTGCTACCCCTTTGGCTCGTCAAGCTCTCCTTCCCGGAGGCGTAGAAACAAGATTGTCAACATGGACTCGAAGACCCGGATTCCGAAGCCCGTTCCTGGATCCGATGGCCGGACCCCGAAGACTGACCCCGACGAGACCCGACGACGAACCAAGTCCATCTACGATGAGCAAGTCGGAACCCCAAGGTCGTCAACACGGACTCGGAGGATCCCCGGACGACGAGCCCTTCATCTCGGACGCCAAGTTTGTCGAGAACCCGGACGCCAAGGTCGCCGATGCGGATACGACCAGTACTCCCTTGAGGACGCCAAGTACTTCGCCCCGGACATCGAGACCCCGGTGCGACAAGTACTCCTTCCCGGACGCCGAGCTCGCCGAGAACCCGGATGCGACAAGATCTACTCCGTGATTCGAGAATGTTGCTGCTGAGACCGATCCCGTCAAACCCTGAACCCTGAGACCGAACCCGAACCCTGGAACCCCAAGATCTGCCGAACCCTATGTGTGAACCTTTTCCCGAGCCCCTATTTTATAAATGCTATATATCGAACTTGTTGCATATTAATTTTTCATCTCGCATTCATATCATGTGGTTTGGGGGCCCTATGCCGATTCACCTCCAATTAAATATGGGGCCCATATGCGGACAAATCTAGTCTCATATTGGTTCCATTTAAATTTGTGCATCGAACCGGTACTATATTTTGCCATGTTAATACAACATTTAAATTGCGGGGTAGTTAAATAACTTGAACCAATTAATTAATTGTCGGGACCCCGGTTCCACTTAATATGACCTAATCGCATCGCATCTTTGCCATGTCATGCATCATACATGCATCATGCCCGATCTTTTGCCGTAGTATTAAATAGTGCATCCGGTGTTTCTTCTAGTGTTTTGGTTCTTCGCGGATAAGGCCGTTGAGTTGATGCGAGTGTCGACCCGATCTTCGGATGAACCTTCGGCAATGTTTTCAGGCGAGCATCTCCCCCTTTCTACCTATCTTACTTTTATAGTATTTATTCCCTCCTGTTGATCTATTGCTATCTGTATTGCGATGCTCTAGTTTTCGTACCCGTGTTATCCCTTGCAGCCTTATATTGCCTTGGACACATCCTATTACCTGTTGTTTGGTAGATAGTTGGACTTGCGCGTCGTAGTCGCTTGCTCAAGTGCTGTTGCATGTCGTCAAGTGCCACAGTTATTGGGGTATTGCCGCATGTTCAATGTTGGAGATGATCATGGTTTTACTTATCGTTCACTTTAATTCCTGTTTAACAATTAAAATTGAAGTAAGTAAGCAGAGGCACAGGTGGGCAATAGATGTTATTTGGTTGTTAACCATCCACTTGTGTCCCGTAGGACCTCGAGTACTTGATACCTGTTCCTTGAATATTCACGCTATCCACATCCGGGAGGCTTATGGGACCCCCCTGAGCCAGAGCTTGATTCATTCTTATTTCTTGGGGCCGCAAACTAGTTTGAGGTTTTATTTACTATCCTGTACTTATGCCATGCTACTGCTTTATTTACGATTGTGCGAGGAGCACACTGTACTGTTTAGGATCGTGACCCGTTTTCGCGGTATCGACACCCCGAGTTTTCGGGATCCCAGTCGTTTACAGCCGGCCCCACAAACCTTGACTCCGTCTCGGAGCCGGCCAGTTTCGTTGCGGGTGTACTCCAAGGGGTGGCCCCCTGAAATATTTCTGAATCCTGTGATTGCTTTGTCGTGAAGGCCTCGTTGGGTTTTGATTTGGTTTTTCCGAGGTTGATCGAGTGTGTGTTGCTATTTGTGCACCCCGGCCGGGTAAAACTTTCTGAAAGCCGTGTCCGCGGTTATGGACGACTTGGAGCACAGTATCTCGATCATAGACAACTATAACTAAAGTAGTGCTATAAACTTGACTTTATAATGACTAGTAATCAGCTTCACTATAATGGTATGGCTAAATAAAACTGCCCACAATTGCTTGTTTGGGTTGTCACTTGCGACCATTGTACCTGACTAGTAAGTATTGCAACTACAACGGAATGGCTAAATAAAAGTACCAACAACTGCTGGGTTTTGGGTTATCACATGCTAATTGTATCTTACTAGTAAGTGATGCAACTACAACGAAATGGTTAACTAAAACGGCCCACTGCTTATTTTATCAGGATGATTATCTACACCTGATTAGTAATTACTGCAACGATAACTGGATAAATAAAACTGCCAACGGTGTGAGTTCCTCGGTTGACTTCCTCGATTGGTCTCGAGGGGAATACCAGGATGGGATTGTTTGGTGTTAGTATCAGGTTGGTTCCGGATAGGTCTTTCTTACCCCTCTCTGATAGCCGCCTGTTTTATCGAGTCTCTATAGGATGTTTAGTGCATGCTGCGCTGCCGCTGCAGTCCACCATACCTATGTAGGCGAGGACCGCCAAATTCTAGTCTCGCCGTGTACTGGCCTCAGTACTGACGCTCCTCTTTTTCCTTTGCCCTTTGTCGGCACCCCTTTGTTTAAGCAGGTTTTGAGATCGACGTCGTTAGCAGGGTTACCCTTCCGGCTTGGCCTGGGCAGGGTTATGGACGCCATTGGTTATTCTTCAGGGCTCTTAGCCCCATTTGCATCTTGTCCGTAGTCGGACGCTCTATCATTTTCAAGGTGATTTGGATCTTTGTATGTTATATCTGTATTCTTGACTCATGGAGTCGTGTTGTATATATATCTGTTCTGTGGGTCCCATCGAGGACTGTTGTGTAATGTTATTACTTCGTTTTCCACCCGCACGAAAGTGCCTGGTGGGCACCTTTGAATCGTTTCTATGCGGGTTTGGCGGGTTTCGCTAAAACTTGCATAGGGTCGATTCTGAGGGTGTTACAGAGTGGTATCAGAGCTCAGTAGTTGCGATACCCCACAAGTCCAGCCTGTAGGATAACCTAGCTAACGGCCGAAGTAGAGTGTCAAAACTATTTTTGAAAATCGGTTGGATAGTTCTGATTAGGTCTGATTTTACTCCTTACCCCTCTGCTATTCTCCTCTTACCTCTACGTGTTTTGAATCCGCTCTCGTCTCTCTCTTCGAGTCCAGGATTTCTCGTGGTTGGGTTCCATCGTACCTTCAGGGTTTCGCTTCCTCCTTTGGTAACGGTGTTGCTACATCTGGTCTTCATGCTATCCGAGGAATCCTTCGTCTGGTGGACTTCTCTTTGTTCCTTGTTCGCGCCTCCCGGTGTTTTCCGATGCGACGACATCATCTATGCCAGATCCGATGCAGAGTCTGCATCACTCCTTTGTTCCGACCCTCGTTTGTCAAGATCTTCAGTCTGATTCCGAGAATGGTTGCACGTTTTTCCACCGATTGTGCGGAGTAATAGTTTGGGTGCGTGATGGATTGGCCCCCATGCCGACTACCCTTTCTATTCGCTCTCGTACATTGAAGTGGGATAGGCCGCATCTTTTCTCACCTTCTATCGAAGTTAGAGGTGGCTTTATTTGTGGATACCTCTACCTTCGCCCTTTTGTTCCCGGAGTGTTCTCTCGACGATCACGGACAACGACCTCTTGTTAGTGGTGTCGCGAGGATCTACACGAAGCGAGAAGACGCAGAACCCCGACCTTCCTTCCGGTACCATGAGGCGGATCTCGAGGGCGAGATCCATTGTTAGTGGTGTCGAATTGTGGCATCCCGCAAAAACCACTACAGGAAAATCGCGTTGTTTTTGTGCATTGCATCATCATGGCCGCATGCTCATGTCATCATACCACATTGCATCTGAGCATCGTCATCATCTTGCATTTGCTTGCATAAAACTACTTGCAGAAAAACCTATCTTTGTTTTCTAAAACGCCCCGTCTTTGTTCAAACACAAAACCCGGGTCTCTGGATTATTTTGTTTTGTCTGCTATCGGTGTGCAAAAGCCCTGTTTGAAATAAATAAAACATTTAATTATTTTAGGGGGGCAGTCGAACGGGCCGATTCGACCCAGTCGACCACCCCCAGTATTAAAAAGGTCCACCTAAACCAGACGCCCTAATTCCTATTCCTACCTAGTCCTAACCTACCCACCAACCACAGCCCGCCACCTCACCCCCTGGACCCAATCCCTACCCACCTGCCACCTCATCAATCCACCCCCACTCCCCCCTTTTTTCTCTCACCACAGTCCCACCTACCCCCTCTCTCTCTGCCTCACCGCAAGCCTGGCCCCACCCCAACCCACTGCCGCCGACCCACTCCCCACTCCTCTCCCTGACCGGCCGGACCCACCCGCACCTGCCGGCCCCACCTGCCCCGCTCCACTCCCTGTGGACCGAGTCCACCTCCCCAGCCGCCCGCCTGGACCTACCCCCCTGGCCCCGCGTCCCCTGTCCCGTCCCCCACCTCCCGCACCGCCCGCTCCCTCCTCTCCCTCACGCGACCGCCCGCCTCTCTCCTCCTCCTTCCTCCTCCCTCTCTCTCCCAGCCCCGGCGACCACCCTCCCCTGGCCTCTCGCCTCGCCGCTGCCCTCCCCTTCCTCTCTCTGCTCCGCCAACCTTCCGCGCCCTTCCCCCGACCCCGCCCTGCTCCGGCCAGGACCTCGCCGGCCCGCTCTACCCGAGCCCTCCTCGCCCCGAGCTGCTCCCCGCCTCGCCGCCGTCGGGCCTCCTCCTCCCCGCATCTCCCCGCCGCCGCTCTCCCTCTGGCCGGCCCTGCCTCCTCTGCTCCCTTCCCCCGACCCCGACCTCTGGCCGCCCTGCGAACTGCTCCTCCGCGCCCTCCTCCCCTCCGCAGACCGGCGGCGCCCCGCCACCGACCGCGAGCTCCCTGGCCGTCCCCTCTCGGCAACCGCAGCGCCGCCGCCCTCCCTTGCGTCCCCGTCCTCGCCACCACCGGGCTCCGGCCGCGCCGCCGTGGGACCCCGCCGACCGTCTGCGCGCCCGGCCCCGGGCCTCCTCTGCCTCGCCGCCCGCCGCCGTTCTCCCTAGCGCCCCGCCTCCTGGCCCAGCGCCGTCCTGCTCGGCCACGACCCAGTCCACCCCGAGCCCGCGAGGCCCTCCTCATCGACCTCCGTGCCGGCCCCCTCCTCGTACGGACGCCATCGACGTGCGGAGCCAGGGCAGAGGCGCCCTCGACCCCACCTGCAGCGTCGTCGGCCTCCCCGCGGACTCTGCTGCCGCGCTCAGCGAACGCCAAGGTCACCGTCGCCAGCGCCTCGTCGTCCCCGACGCCTTCCTCGTCGGCTCGCGTCGCCGGAGCCTCCCAAGGACACCGCTCCGCCTCTGTTCCGCCGGGGCCGCCCCAACGCGTGTCGAGCCGGTTCCTCCGGTTGCAAGTTGGTGGTGAACTATGACGATGGTGATGCCACCCAAACAGTACCGAAACCCCTCGAGAGTGCTACCCCTTTGGCTCGTCAAGCTCTCCTTCCCGGAGGCGTAGAAACAAGATCGTCAACATGGACTCGAAGACCCGGATTCCGAAGCCCATTCCTGGATCCGATGGCCGGACCCCGAAGACTGACCCCGACGAGACCCGACGACGAACCAAGTCCGTCTACGATGAGCAAGTCGGAACCCCAAGGTCGTCAACACGGACTCGAAGGATCCCCGGACGACGAGCCCTTCATCTCGGACGCCAAGTTTGTCGAGAACCCGGACGCCAAGGTCGCCGATGCGGATACGACCAGTACTCCCTTGAGGCGCCAAGTACTTCACCCCGGACACCGAGACCCCGGTGCGACAAGTACTCCTTCCCGGACGCCGAGCTCGCCGAGAACCCGGATGCGACAAGATCTACTCCGTGATTCGAGAATGTTGCTGCCGAGACCGATCCCGTCGAACCCTGAACCCTGAGACCGAACCCGAACCCCGGAACCCCAAGATCTGCCGAACCCTATGTGTGAACCTTTTCCCGAGCCCCTATTTTATAAATGCTATATATCGAACTTGTTGCATATTAATTGTTCATCTCGCATTCATATCATGTGGTTTGGGGGCCCTATGCCGATTCACCTCCAATTAAATATGGGGCCCATATGCGGACAAATCTAGTCTCATATTGGTTCCATTTAAATTTGTGCATCGAACCGGTACTATATTTTGCCATGTTAATACAACATTTAAATTGCGGGGTAGTTAAATAACTTGAACCAATTAATTAATTGTCGGGACCCCGGTTCCACTTAATATGACCTAATCGCATCGCATCTTTGCCATGTCATGCATCATACAGGCATCATGCCCGATCTTTTGCCGTAGTATTAAATAGTGCATCCGGTGTTTCTTCTAGTGTTTTGGTTCTTCGCGGATAAGGCCGTTGAGTTGATGCGAGTGTCGACCCGATCTTCGGATGAACCTTCGGCAATGTTTTCAGGCGAGCATCTCCCCCTTTCTACCTATCTTACTTTTATAGTATTTATTCCCTCCTGTTGATCTATTGCTATCTGTATTGCGATGCTCTAGTTTTCGTACCCGTGTTATCCCTTGCAGCCTTATATTGCCTTGGACACATCCTATTACCTGTTGTTTGGTAGATAGTTGGACTTGCGCGTCGTAGTCGCTTGCTCAAGTGCTGTTGCGTGTCGTCAAGTGCCACAGTTGTTGGGGTATTGCCGCATGTTCAATGTTGGAGATGATCATGGTTTTACTTATCGTTCACTTTAATTCCTGTTTAACAACTAAAATTGAAGTAAGTAAGCAGAGGCACAGGTGGGCAATAGATGTTATTTGGTTGTTAACCGTCCACTTGTGTCCCGTAGGACCCCGAGTACTTGATACCTGTTCCTTGAATATTCGCGCTATCCACATCCGGGAGGCTTACGGGACCCCCCTGAGCCAGAGCTTGATTCATTCTTATTTCTTGGGGCCACAAACTAGTTTGAGGTTTTATTTACTATCATGTACTTATGCCATGCTACTGCTTTATTTACGATTGTGCGAGGAGCACACTGTACTGTTTAGGATCGTGACCCGTTTTCGCGGTATCGACACCCCGAGTTTTCGGGATCCCAGTCGTTTACAGCCGGCCCCACAAACCTTGAGTCCGTCTCCGAGCCGGCCAGTTTCGTTGCGGGTGTACTCCAAGGGGTGGCCCCCTGAAATATTTCTGAATCCTGTGATTGCTTTGTCGTGAAGGCCTCGTTGGGTTTTGATTTGGTTTTTCCGAGGTTGATCGAGTGTGTGTTGCTATTTGTGCACCCCGGCCGGGTAAAACTTTCTGAAAGCCGTGTCCGCGGTTATGGACGACTTGGAGCACAGTATCTCGATCATAGACAACTATAACTAAAGTAGTGCTATAAACTTGACTTTATAATGACTAGTAATCAGCTTCACTATAATGGTATGGCTAAATAAAACTGCCCACAATTGCTTGTTTGGGTTGTCACTTGCGACCATTGTACCTGACTAGTAAGTATTGCAACTACAACGGAATGGCTAAATAAAAGTACCAACAACTGCTGGGTTTTGGGTTATCACATGCTAATTGTATCTTACTAGTAAGTGATGCAACTACAACGGAATGGTTAACTAAAACGGCCCACTGCTTATTTTATCAGGATGATTATCTACACCTGATTAGTAATTACTGCAACGATAACTGGATAAATAAAACTGCCAACGGTGTGAGTTCCTCGGTTGACTTCCTCGATTGGTCTCAAGGGGAATACCAGGATGGGATTGTTTGGTGTTAGTATCAGGTTGGTTCCGGATAGGTATTTCTTACCCCTCTCTGATAGCCGCCTGTTTTATCGAGTCTCTATAGGATGTTTAGTGCATGCTGCGCTGCCGCTGCAGTCCACCATACCTATGTAGGCGAGGACCGCCGAATTCTAGTCTCGCCGTGTACTGGCCTCAGTACTGACGCTCCTCTTTTTCCTTTGCCCTTTGTCGGCACCCCTTTTGTTTAAGCAGGTTTTGAGATCGACGCCGTTAGCAGGGTTACCCTTCCGGCTTGGCCTGGGCAGGGTTATGGACGCCATTGGTTATTCTTCAGGGCTCTTAGCCCCATTTGCATCTTGTCCGTAGTCGGATGCTCTATCATTTTCAAGGTGATTTGGATCTTTGTATGTTATATCTGTATTCTTGACTCATGGAGTCGTGTTGTATATATATCTGTTCTGTGGGTCCCATCGAGGACTGTTGTGTAATGTTATTACTTCGTTTTCCACCCGCACGAAAGTGCCTGGTGGGCACCTTTGAATCGTTTCTATGCGGGTTTGGCGGGTTTCGCTAAAACTTGCATAGGGTCGATTCTGAGGGTGTTACATATCTACACAGAGACGTGGAAGACTATTATTGACAAGTGCTCTTGCCCCTATGCTCCCTATATTCAGACTCTCATCAATCACAAGTGGCTTGAGTTGACTGGCACTCGCTATCCTGAAGACAACATCACCATTCATGAGGAGAAGAAGCTGCGTGTGAGTAAACACCAAAAGCCTCATTCTCAAGAAGAAAGGGAAGAAGAACTCCAGAAGGCTCGAGATGAAGCTGGTGGTCCCTCCTCTGCTCTTGGTGGCTCTAGTGCTGGTGGTCCTTCTCTCCAGAGGCAGCCGTCTTGGGCAAAGAAGCTGCTTGGGAAGGTGAAGAAGACTTTCTGCTTTCTCCAGGACCGCGAGTATCAGGCATATGTCAACCAGCGTCACAATGTTCAGCGCTAGAAGGCCATCATGACTGCTCTCAACCTTCCTAGCTCTCCGGTCACTAGCTCTGTCACTGCTCCCAAGGATGACTGGATTCGTGACAACTGCCGTTGGTCTGAGGATGAGTCTGAGGAGGAGGTCACTGGTCCGCTGCCTGGATGGGATTCTTGGGTCCCTGAGTCTGCTCCTCCCCCATTCATGGCTGGGGCGATTAGATTGATCTTCTCTTCCTTTTTGGTGTCTCGATGCCAAAGAGGGAGAAAGATGTCTATTAGGTTGTCTACGGGATTTGCATGGGTTGAGTCGCGAGCCTGTTCTTGCCTTTGATCTTTTCTAGATCACAAACTCTCTAGTTTATTTGTGTGCTTGTGAACCTTTTATGTCTGTGAACTTATGTGTGCTTGTGGACCATATTATGTTTGAGACTATGTGGTATCTATGTGGTATCTTATGCAATGCCATGTATGTGGTATTCTTGTTGTCATCTTATGGGCATATGCATATGGTGGTGGAGCCTCGTAGCTCTTGTTGTTATTATTACTCTTTTATCTCCACCACAGTTGGTTGGTGCCTGGAATGATTTTTATCCTTTCTTGTACCTTGCACTTGTTCTATCTTTGCATTGGAAGGGGGAGCCTCCTTGTATGTGTGTCAGTCTCTTGACCTTGCACACATATAGGGGGATCTTGTCCCATCCATTGCAAAGATTGCTTCTATATCATGCAAATCTTTGGGATTGTCATCTAACACCAAAAAGGGGGAGTTTGAAAGGAGTATATTTTCCCATGCTGTTTTTGGTGTTAATGACAATCCCATTTGTGATTTAATTGTGCGCTTGAGTTTCAGGAAAAATGCTGTTGATATTTCCTTAAAACTGTGTGGACGCTCTCTTGGGATCTCATGAAGACGGTGGCCTTTAGTTTTCTCCTAGTTTCTCTCCGTTTGTTGTTTTAGGTCACCGTACTATTAAGAGGGGGTCCATCTCGGAAGGCTATGGGAAATCACTTGTTCTTGCACAAACCTATATGCACCGCCACAGCCATCCTACTTTCCGTGAGAGAGTGTGTTTCTGATCTGTTGAAGCCTTCTTTGTCTCACCGGAACTTCCAGCCTGGCGCCGGAAGTTCCGCTCAGGTTTTTTCTGCGGGATGATCTGAGCTTTGTTCTGATACTAGTTCCGCTCCAAGTTCCACTGAAGGATCAGTAACCTTCTGTTTGAAGTGTTCTATTTGCCGGAACTTGGGCCGGAACATGCATCGGAACTTGTCCTGCCAGAAAGTTCCCTAGCGGAACTTCCCCCTAGCCACCGGAACTTCCGGTCAGACTTGGTTCGTGACCCAGAAATTCCGCCCCTAGTTCCGCTCCAAGTTCCGCTGAAGGATCAGTAACCTTCTGTTTGAAGTGTTCTATTTGCCGGAACTTGGGCCAGAACTTGCATCGGAAGTTCACCGGAACTTCCGGTATGTTATGACCGGAACTTCCGGTTAAGCTTTTGGAGCGGGCGTCAACAGTCTGATGACCGTTGGAGCGTGCTTGTCACATCCCAAGATTTTCCAAATCTTGTAATGTGAAAAATAATTGAATAAAATAAAACTTTGTTGATTTTCAGGGTGAGAATAAACTTTTTGTTTCCAATTGGGAACCTTCAAACCTATTTTGATCAAGGTAAATCCTAAAGGGATTTAAAAATTTAAACATTTAATAAAGGAAAATAAAAATATTTGGTTTTACTATTTTTGAAATCTTTTTATAAAAGATTTGGTTTTCAAAAGGAAAGATAGATTTATAAATAAGGATTATTTATAAACCCAAATTAAACCTTGGCCAATGTTTTGAAAATAAAATGTTTTGTTTTTGATAAAAAATAGTAAAGGTTTATTTAAATAAAATAATAAGGATTTAATATCCAATTT
Organism: Avena sativa; assembly: GCA_916181665.1. Classification (NCBI taxonomy): domain Eukaryota; kingdom Viridiplantae; phylum Streptophyta; class Magnoliopsida; order Poales; family Poaceae; genus Avena; species Avena sativa. Next base: position 183,675,525 of record OV702281.1, read on the forward strand.
TATTTAAGTAAAGGCCTTTCCCATTTTAAATAAACACTAAAACTTATTTATTTATTTTAAATAAGTTTTCCAAGTATTTTATATTCTCAAATAAAACCTACTGAAGTGTTTTGGTTTTATTTTAGATTTCAAAATAAAGTTTTTAATAAAACAAATCCTATTTGATTTAATGACTAAGGTCCATTTTATTTAATTATCAATGGACCCTAAAATAAAATGTTATTTTATTTTAAACAAGTGTTCCAAATATATTCTATTTTCAAATAAAACCTATTGATTTGGTTTTGAAAATATTTAGTTCCCAAATGGAGATTTTGTTAAATAAATCAAAACCTATTTTGAATCAATAATTAAGGTCTATTTTATTTAATTATTAAATAGATCCTAAAAGAATAAAATTATATTATTTTATTTTGAATTTTGGTTTATGTCGATAAACAGAACCAAATTCAACACAAAGTATGGAAGTGTTTGAATTGTTTGAATGATTGATTTGTTTGTTTGAATTTCCAAAACAGAAAATAGTATTGGAAAAAGAAAAAGGTTTCAGACAGTAAAAATGTGAAATGGACTCGACCCAACCAGTCTGGCCCAGCAAGCCCATTTCCAGCCCACCTATCCCCTCTGCCGAAACGTTTTTCTCACTCAGAACCGCACCCGCAAAACCAATCACCGGTGGACCCTCCCCCTCACTCTCTCTCTCACGCTGCCAAGCGGACCCCACCCCTCCAGCTCACCGTCTTCAACCCCGCGACTAGTTCTTCTCCCGTCTCTACCACTGATTTCGCGTCGTCAATTCGCATTAATGCCGCGATTAAACCTCGCAGTGATCACGCGTGATAAATCCCCTCTTACTCCTCTTTCATTCCCCCCAAACACCACGTCTCGAGAGCCACCAGGCTGTCTCAAATTTCTTCTGCACCGCCGCCGTCTCCGACGAGGTTCTCGGCCAATTCCGGCAGCACCGCATCGCCCCTTGCCTCCCCGACCAAGATCACATACTCCCCAAGCCCTGGCGCATCTCTCTGCATCCCCAGCTCGCTCGCATGTGCCTCACAGCGCCGGCAACGACTTCAACTGACAACACTGCCGTCTGCAGACAACTCCGGTAAGCCACATCGCCTGAATCCGTGCGCGCCTTGACCAGAGCCTCACACCATTTTGTTCGCCTGTGCCTTGTGATCGTCCAGGTACTCGCCAACTAGTCGTGCAGGACCCATAGCCTCGCCCCCGTCGACGTCTGACCGCACCGAGGCCCAGATCAACTCCGGTGAGCAATTAAAGACGAACCCGCGCACCCCTCGACGAGCTGCCACAACATTGAGCATCAGCAGGCTTCGGCGATTCTGGTGAGCTACCCATCTGTCTCCCTTGCCTCCTAAATCACCGGCGACCGCATCGTCTGAGCGCGCCGCCGCCAACCACCGCCGCCAGCGCCACCACTTTGTGGTCAAATAGATCAGGGCCATTCATTTTAGATCGGACGCGTAGGAACAAGCGACTTAAATGAAAGGGTGAGAACTGATCTGTGCCGCACGATCTCATTTTAATCCAACGCCTCGCAACGCTTGATCCGCACGAACCATTTTCGACGAATCAGAACAGCCCACGTGTCCAGTGCTTTGTTTTAAAAAAACAGAAATGTGTCTATTAGAGATTCAATTTTGTAAATTCCATAACTTTAGTTCCACACGTCCAAATTTTGCAAGCTTTATATCAATGGAATCAGTGGAACAAGCCCTAGCCAACCATGCCATTTGTTTAGTAAAAAGCCTCTGGAAAAATGTTTGTTTTTGCAGAAACATTTGTATGCTTGTTTGGGTTATAAAAATTGTTCAAAAATGATTTTGGGGATAAAATCTTTGGAAAATGGTGTGATTTGAACCTACTAACATTAGGAAACACTTTGTGGATTCAAAAATGAATTTGGTGAAACAAAATAATGATTCTTTGATTTAAAACCATTTCTAGTCAAATAGAAATGTGGTTTATTTATTAAAAATGGTTTTGGAAGAAAACTTTTGGGAAATGTTTTGTTTTAAACTCTCTGACCCCAAACACCAAGTTTTGTGATTTGAAAACATATTTGGTGAACCCTATAGGTTAATGCCTTAGTAAAAATATTTTTACACCACATAAAATGATACTTTGTTTTGAAAATGGTTTATGAAATGAAACCTCTTGCAAATGACTTTGCCACTTTACAAAATGACCAATAGGTGTTTTCAAATGTTTATGACCCATTAGGAACCACTTTTTCAAACAAAACAAAGCTTGGCATGCTTGCATGCATTACTTTGACTTTGTCATTTTATGTGATGTTTTGCTTGATTGGTAGATTGAACTTGTGCCTTGCTTGATTGAATTGTAGTGACTTGAAGAGTGTGATTGTTGCAAGGACAAGGAGTGAACTTATACCCTCTACCAAAAAGGCAAGTGATGCTTCATACTTTTTGTCCCATTACTTTCACTATGCATTAGTGATTTTTCTAAGTAAAACTTGCATGGAATTTTGCTAAGTATAAACCTTGCTATAGGAAATCCTAGTAGCTGAAACCTTAGTAGAAATTCCTAAGTCAAGATGCCTACTACTATCATGCTTAGCTTAGCTAATAGAAAACAAGGGTGGAAATATATTCACACTATGGAAAATTTCTAAGTCTGAGGACTTGTGCTTTTGCTTAATAAAACAACTAAGTTAATGAATCACCTGGGTGGAATGGTAATTGCTTGGTGGTTTTTGGTTGAGTGGTTCACAAGGCCCATGTCTATGGTTTACCTTGTGTATCTCACTTGTGGATGGCCACCCAAGAACAAAGATATTTGAGATGTCAAATGTTGAGAAGCTTCAAGTGCAGCCACTTGGCATTATGGGCTCTGCCTGGATCATATAGGTTGCAAGAACTTAGCCATATGGACAGTTGGTGGTAGAGTTTGATAGGTTGGAGCGCGTCCATTTTGGTCTAAGGGAAAGCTTCTGAAAGATCTTGTCTTGGGAAACCAAGTCTTGTGGGGAAAGTGCACCACCTCTGCAGAGTGTAAAATCTAAGTACTTAGCCATGTCCCTGGTAAAGGAAAATTTGAGCATCAAGACATGGAAGCAATCAAGAATCTCATCATTCAAATTTCTAAGTTAAAAACTTGTGGTTTGAACAAGGGTTAAAGGATCTTCAAATCTTTGATTGAGAAAAATGATTTTGTCAAAGCAAAAACTTAGTGTTTTCAAAATGTTAAGGAAAAACCTATTTTGAGCAATGCAAGCCTCAACTCCACTTAGCCAAATGCATATAGATGATAGACTCCACCATACTACCATAGTATCACTTGCCAATACAATACAAATGTATTGACCCTTGTGGCTGTAACTTGTGATGTTGCAGGTTTGATTGATTTAGTGAAGTGTGTTGATTAGGATTACAAAGTCTACAACCAACATGTCTGCCTGTGGCACTTGAAGATGAAGGACCCCATGCTTATAGATTTCTGATGCAATGTAATGTAATAGCCAAATGAGCTATGTAAGATGTAATAAAATTATGTTATTCTTGGTTATAAAGTTATATTATGACCTTTGTTTCTTGATATTACATTTTAACTGTGGATGCTAGCTATTGATCCAGGGACTAGCATTGTAAACACAGGGGACTCCACCTTATATTGTTTAAAGGTTGGGACACTCCCTCTACAGATGGTATCAGAGCATTGTGTTGCCTGTAGGATTTGTAAACCTAGGATTGGACAAAAACCCTTAGAAAAATAGGAGTTGTTTTGTTCCAAAGCTTATTTACAAACAATCTTGTAAACCCTTTCCTTAACCATTTTGGTATCAACTCTACATCTCTTCTATTTCAACTTGATGGAAAAACCTACCCCATGACCAAAGACAACACCATGTGCAAAGGATTCCATCAACTCTAATGACTTCAACTTCTTCAACTCTAATGACTTCAACATCTTCAGCATATTCACCAAGGACTTCCAACTTGGATACCACTAAGGACTACAAGTGAGACAAGAAATCTTGCTCAAGGATTTGGAGCCTAAGGAAACACAACTTAGAAGGAATCATCATCACCTTTGAAATTTTTGTGACAAGAATTTTTCTCAAGGAAACCATGATCTCATGCAAGAAGGAATCAACCAAGAAAGATGGAAAGATCACAAGTGAACCATATAGATGGACCACCATATATAGTTAAGTTAAACACACCAACTTATGTGGTGTAACAAAAATATTTTTGGTTGCCTAAAATGTGCTTGAACCTTGTTGTTTGAGTGAAAAATTGTTTGTGATTGCTTGCACATTGCTTGTGTGAATTGTGAGGTGTGTGAATAGAATTACTCCTTTAGAAATACTTTGTCTATTCTAATCCCAATCCAACCCAAACAGATGACTTCTCCAAGAGACACCAACATCAAGGTTGATGACAACAACAACAACCAAAAGGACAACATGAGAGAACTTATAGCAACCCAAAACCAGTTGAGCCAAGAGACAACTCAGCTTTTAGCCAACAACAATGGACTAGACCCAGCCATACAAAGGATTTTGAAACTTCAATCCCAATTGTTGCAAGGATTGGTTACCCAAATGATCAACTTGAGAGAAAACTTTTCCCAAAGAGCTATTGACAACAAGGATGACAAAGATGCTATTCTAGAAGGAACCCAAGCTAACCATACTTGTGGATACAAGGATCATGCATCCAAGGAACATGAAGATCAATGCCCCAAGAAGAGAGAAAGATTTCCCACCTTTGAGGAGCATGAACTAAAAGAACTCCTAGCTTTGGAGAAACCCAAAAAGCAAAAGAAGGACAAAAGCCATGTGTAATGTCATAAATGTAAAGAAATGGGACACTATGCCAGTGACTGCCCAGAAAAGAAGAAGAACCAAGGAAACAAACAAGAAGAATTGTTACCCAAGGAAAAGAAAGATATTAGCCAAGTGTGGTGCAACAACTGCAAAGAGCTAGGACATTATGCAAGCAACTGTCCAGAAAAGATGAAACACAAGATAAACAAACTATGAGGGATCTCAGCCTTGTCACATGTTTCAAATGCAAGGAGCTAGGCCACTATGCAAACAACTGCCCAGAGAAGTTTCCCCAGGATCCCAAGCAAGCCAATATGTAATTTAGTTGGAATTTTTTTTAAGGGTGGTAGTACCCTAGATGCTTTTGAGCCTATTTGTAACCCTATCCTCCCCAAATCTCGGGACGAGATTTATTTTAAGGGTGGTAGCCTGTCACATCCCAAGATTTTCCAAATCTTGTAATGTAAAAAATAACTGAATAAAATAAAACTTTGTTGATTTTCAGGGTGAGAAGAAACTTTTTGTTTCCAATTGGGAACCTTCAAACCTATTTTGATCAAGGTAAATCCTAAAGGGATTTAAAAATTTAAACATTTAAAAAAGGAAAATAAAAATATTTGGTTTTACTATTTTTGAAATCTTTTTATAAAAGATTTGGTTTTCAAAAGAAAAGATAGATTTATAAATAAGGATTATTTATAAAGCCAAATTAAACCTTGGCTAATGTTTTGAAAATAGAATGTTTTGTTTTTGATAAAAAATAGTAAAGGTTTATTTAAATAAAATAATAAGGATTTAATATCCAATTTTATTTAAGTAAAGGCCTTTCCCATTTTAAATAAACACTAAAACTTATTTATTTATTTTAAATAAGTTTTCCAAGTATTTTATATTCTCAAATAAAACCTACTGAAGTGTTTTGGTTTTATTTTAGATTTCAAAATAAAGTTTTTAATAAAACAAATCCTATTTGATTTAATGACTAAGGTCCATTTTATTTAATTATCAATGGACCCTAAAATAAAATGTTATTTTATTTTAAACAAGTGTTCCAAATATCTTCTATTTTCAAATAAAACCTACTGATTTGGTTTTGAAAATATTTAGTTCCCAAATGGTGATTTTGTTAAATAAAATCAAAACCTATTTTGAATCAATAATTAAGGTCTATTTTATTTAATTATTAAATAGATCCTAAAAGAATAAAATTATATTATTTTATTTTGAATTTTGGTTTATGTTGATAAACAGAACCAGATTCAACACAAAGTATGGAAGTGTTTGAATTGTTTGAATAATTGATTTGTTTGTTTGAATTTCCAAAACAGAAAATAGTATTGGAAAAAGAAAAAGGTTTCAGACAGAAAAAAATGTGAAATGGACTCGACCCAACCAGTCTGGCCCAGCAAGCCCATTTCCAGCCCACCTATCCCCTCTGCCGAAACGTTTTTCTCACTCAGAACCGCACCCGCAGAACCAATGACCGGTGGACCCTCCCCCTCACTCTCTCTCTCACGCTGCCAAGCGGACCCCACCCCTCCAGCTCACCGTCTTCAACCCCGCGACTAGTTCTTCTCCCGTCTCGGCCACTGATTTCGCGTCGTCAATTCGTATTAATGCCGCGATTAAACCTCGCAGTGATCACGCGTGATAAATCCCCTCTTACTCCTCTTACATTCCCCCCAAACACCACGTCTCGAGAGCCACCAGGCTGTCTCAAATTTCTTCTGCACCGCCGCCGTCTCCGACGAGGTTCTCGGCCAATTCCGGCAGCACCGCATCGCCCCTTGCCTCCCCGACCAAGCTCACATACTCCCCAAGCCCTGGCGCATCTCTCTGCATCCCCAGCGCGCTCGCGTGTGCCTCATAGCGCCGGCAACGACCTCAACTGACATCACTGCCGTCTGCAGACAACTCCGGTAAGCCACATCGCCTGAACCCGTGCGCGCCTTGACCAGAGCCTCACACCATTTTGTTCGCCTGTGCCTTGTGATCGTCCAGGTACTCGCCAACTAGTCGCGCAGGACCCATAGCCTCGCCCAGATCAACTCCGGTGAGCAATTAAAGACGAACCCGCGCACCCCTCGACGAGCTGCCACAACGTTGAGCATCAGCAGGCTTCGGTGATTCTGGTGAGCTACCCATCTGCCTCCCTTGCCTCCTAAATCACCGGCGACCGCACCGTCTGAGCGCGCCGCCGCCAACCACCGCCGCCAGCGCCACCACTTTGTGGTCAAATAGATCAGGGCCATTCGTTTTAGATCGGACACGTAGGAACAAGCGACTTAAACGAAAGGGTGAGAACTGATCTGTGCCGCACGATCTCATTTTAATCCAACGCCTCGCAACGCTTGATCCGCACGAACCGTTTTCGACGAATCAGAACAGCCCACGTGTCCAGTGCTTTGTTTTAAAAAAACAGAAATGTGTCTATTAGAGATTCAATTTTGTAAATTCCATAACTTTAGTTCCACACGTCCAAATTTTGCAAGCTTTATATCAATGGAATCAGTGGAACAAGCCCTAGCCAACCATTCCATTTGTTTAGTAAAAAGCCTCTGGAAAAATGTTTGTTTTTGCAGAAACATTTGTATGCTTGTTTAGGTTATAAAAATTGTTCAAAAATGATTTTGGGGATACAATCTTTGGAAAATGGTTTGATTTGAACCGACTAACATTAGGAAACACTTTGTGGATTCAAAAATGAATTTGGTGAAACAAAATAATGATTCTTTGATTTAAAACCATTTCTAGTCAAATAGAAATGTGGTTTATTTATTAAAAATGGTTTTGGAAGAAAACTTTTGGGAAATGTTTTGTTTTAAACTCTCTGACCCCAAACACCAAGTTTTGTGATTTGAAAACATATTTGGTGAACCCTATAGGTTAATGCCTTAGTAAAAATATTTTTACACCACATAAAATGATACTTTGTTTTGAAAATGGTTTATGAAATGAAACCTCTTGCAAATGACTTTGCCACTTTACAAAATGACCAATAGGTGTTTTCAAATGTTTATGACCCATTAGGAACCACTTTTTCAAACAAAACAAAGCTTGGCATGCTTGCATGCATTACTTTGACTTTGTCATTTTATGTGATGTTTTGCTTGATTGGTAGATTGAACTTGTGCCTTGCTTGATTGAATTGTAGTGACTTGAAGAGTGTGATTGTTGCAAGGACAAGGAGTGAACTTATACCCTCTACCAAAAAGGCAAGTGATGCTTCATACTTTTTGTCCCATTACTTTCACTATGCATTAGTGATTTTTCTAAGTAAAACTTGCATGGAATGTTGCTAAGTATAAACCTTGCTATAGGAAATCCTAGTAGCTGAAACCTTAGTAGAAATTCCTAAGTCAAGATGCCTACTACTATCATGCTTAGCTTAGCTAATAGAAAACAAGGGTGGAAATATATTCACACTATGGAAAATTTCTAAGTCTGAGGACTTGTGCTTTTGCTTAATAAAACAACTAAGTTAATGAATCACCTGGGTGGAATGGTAATTGCTTGGTGGTTTTTGGTTGAGTGGTTCACAAGGCCCATGTCTATGGTTTACCTTGTGTATCTCACTTGTGGATGGCCACCCAGGAACAAAGAGATTTGAGATGTCAAATGTTGAGAAGCTTCAAGTGCAGCCACTTGGCATTATGGGCTCTGCCTGGATCATATAGGTTGCAAGAACTTAGCCATATGGACAGTTGGTGGTAGAGTTTGATAGGTTGGAGCGCGTCCATTTTGGTCTAAGGGAAAGCTTCTGAAAGATCTTGTCTTGGGAAACCAAGTCTTGTGGGGAAAGTGCACCACCTCTGCAGAGTGTAAAATCTAAGTACTTAGCCATGTCCCTGGTAAAGGACAATTTGAGCATCAAGACATGGAAGCAATCAAGAATCTCATCATTCAAATTTCTAAGTTAAAAACTTGTGGTTTGAACAAGGGTTAAAGGATATTCAAATCTTTGATTGAGAAAAATGATTTTGTCAAAGCAAAAACTTAGTGTTTTCAAAATGTTAAGGAAAAATCTATTTTGAGCAATGCAAGCCTCAACTCCACTTAGCCAAATGCATATAGATGATAGACTCCACCATACTACCATAGTATCACTTGCCAATACAATTCAAATGTATTGACCCTTGTGGCTGTAACTTGTGATGTTGCAGGTTTGATTGATTTAATGAAGTGTGTTGATTAGGATTACAAAGTCTACAACCAACATGTCTGCCTGTGGCACTTGAAGATGAAGGACCCCATGCTTATAGATTTCTGATGCAATGTAATGTAATAGCCAAATGAGCTATGTAAGATGTAATAAAATTATGTTATTCCTGGTTATAAAGTTATATTATGTCCTTTGTTTCTTGATATTACATCTTAACTGTGGATGCTAGCTATTGATCCAGGGACTAGCATTGTAAACACAGGGGACTCCACCTTATATTGTTTAAAGGTTGGGACACTCCCTCTACAGATGCTGGGCGGAACTTCCGGCCTCTCACCGGAAGTTTCGGTGAGGTCGCGGGGGATGTAATGGTTCAGTGCGGAGGGGGCCTATTTAAGGCGCCCCTCTTCTTCCTCCCACCTACTTCAAAATTTTTCTCTCTCCTCCATTAATGCTTGAGGTTCACCTTACTAGATCTCTCTCTCTAGCCACTCAAATGACTTGATATTTTGAGAGGTGAGGGAGGTGACCTAGATCTACACTTCCACCAAAGAAGATTTGATTTCCCCCACCCATCCTTTGTGGATCTTGTTGCTCTTGGGTTTCTTGAAACCCTAGACAGTGTAGTGTAGGGGTTCGTACCATGGAAAACAAAAATTTTCTATCGCATACAAACAAACAAGCCAAGATCTATCTACTAGATTGTAGAAACGAGTCGATGGAATAACTTACCCTCGAAGATTCCAAAGTGTTTAACGAGAGCGGATTCTCGTGGATGATGTAGTCGTACTCTCCCCGATATCAAGATCGTGTAGACGATCCTTCCGGCGCTGCGTTCCGGCAGCACTCCCGCAGTCGGTCACACGTTCGGTACTCGACGAAGACCTTCCTCTCCCTTGTTCCAGCAGGCAGCGGAGGTTGTAGCACTCTCCTCGCGATTCCGGCAGCACAACGGCGTGGTACCGGAAGTAGAGGGGAAATCCCGCAGGGCTTCGCCTTAAGCCGGAGCGAGTATGGTGGATTATGAGAGAGGGCTATTAGTGGTCTAGAGATTAGACACACCAATTAGAAGGCTCTAAACCGCAGGCTAAAGCAATTAGAAGCTCTAAACCAAAACGGCTCTAAACCGGAGATTAGAGGTAGAAACTTGTGTGTCTCAAGGAGGAGGCCCTGCCCCTCCTTTTATGGGTGGAGGGGCTAGGCGCGCCAGGGAGGGAGGGGAGTCCCTCCCCAACTCGGCCTAGGGCTGGCCGCCGGCTTGGAGGAGAGGAACTCCTCCTCCAAGTTGGTTTCAACCTCCTCTTGCTTGTTTCCCACAGTTTCTTGTTTTAGCCGTTTGACTTTCAAACTGGACATCTGACTTTTCTGTTTTAGGATTCAATTTAATCCTTTATTTGGAACAGCAAGAACACTTGGTACATGATGCAATCATTCCAATAAGTAATGACACATTCATGTACCCCTCCCCCCCTCCCGGAGTGCCGGACATTCCGGAACCTTCTAGCACATTCACCGGAATAATTTCCGAACTCCGAAATGGGACTTTCTTTATATGAATCTTATTCTCCGGACCATTCCGGATCACCTCGTGATATCCCGGATCCCATCCGAGACTCCGAACAACATTCGGTCTCTTTCTCATAATACCATAACTACTCAAAACAACGTCGAATCCTTAAGTGTGTCTCCCTACGGTTCGTGAATTATGCGGACATGATCGAGACACTTCTCCGAACAATAACCAATAGAGGAATCTGGAAATTCATATGGCTCCCACATATTTCTACGATTACTTTGCGATCGAATGAACCACTTACATACGATACCAATTTCCCTTTGTCTCACGATATGTTACTTATCCGAGGTTATGATCATCGGTATCTCTGCATACCTAGTTCAACCTCGTTACTGATAAGTACTCTTTTCTCGTTCCCGTGATATGTGATCCCTTGTGATCCAGTCACATGCTTGCAAGCTAATTGGATGACATTTCACCGAGAGGGCCCAGAGAATATCTATCCGTCATATGGATGGACAAATCCCACTCTTGATCCATGTGTCTCAACCAATACTTTCCGAACACTCAATGCCACCTTTATAGCCACCCAGTTACGGTGTGGTGTTTGATGTCATCAAAGCATCCATCCGGTAAAGGTGATATGCATGATCTCATGGTCGAAGGAATTAGGTTACTATGTATCAGAAAGCTTATAGCAATTGAACTATTGAAATGACTTGATCTTTATGCTACGCTTATCTATAGGAGTATGTCCACCATATCATTCTCCTAATGATATGATCTTGTTGTTGATAACATCTCAATGTTCATGATAGGGAAACCACAATCATTTATCAACCAACAAGCTAGTGAAGTATAGAGGCTATACTAGGGACTTCAAATTAAGTTTACAAGTCACACAAGCATTAATGTTTCCTTGTTAATACTATTATAGCATGAATGTAAACATTTATCATAAACACAAAGATATAATAATAACTACATTTATTATTGCCTCTAGGGCATATCTCCAACAGTCTCCCACTTGCACTAGAGTCATCTAATCTAGATTACATGGTAATATACCGAACACCCATGGCAGTTTGGTGTTGGTCATGTTTTGCCCTCGGGAGAGGTTTAGTCAACGGATCCGCCACATTCAGATCTGTGTGTACTTTGCAAATCTTTATATCCCCATCCTGGATATGTTCTCGAATAGCGTGAAAACGTAGCTTGATATGCTTCAGCTTCTTGTGTGACCTTGGTTCTTGCGCATTGGCTATGGCGCCCATGTTATCACAGTAGATAGACATTGGGTCCAGCGCACTAGGAACCACACCCAGCTCTGTAATGAACTCTTTCATCCATATCGCTTCTTGAGAAGCCTCCGAAGCAGCCATGTATTCTGATTCAGTTGAAGATCTCGCCACAACGCTTTGCTTTGCACTCCTCCAGCTAACTGCTGCACCATTCAAAATAAATACGTATCCAGATTGTGATTTAGAATCATCCGGATCGGTGTTCCAACTAGCATCGGTGTAACCATTAACAACGAGCTGTTCATCACCTCCATAAGAAAGAACCATATCCTTAGTTCTTCTCAAGTACTTAAGGATGTTTTTGACCGCTGTCCAATGATCCACTCCTGGATCACTTTGATATCTGCTAGTTAGACTAACATCATATGCAATGTCGGGTCTAGTACATAGCATGGCATACATTAGAGATCCTATGGCTGATGCATAGGGAGTCCTACTCATCCTTTCTCTATCTTCTGCCGATGTCGGACTTTGAGTTTTACTCAAGGTCGTATTGGGCAACATGGGCAAGAACCCTTTCTTGCTTTCTTACATTCCAAACCTCTTTAGAACTTTGTCCAAATATGTACTCTGTGACAATGATATTTGGCGTTTCGATCTATCTCTATAAATCTTTATGCCTAATATGTAAGCTGCTTCGCCAAGATCCTTCATTGAAAAACTATTATTCAAATATTCTTTGACACTATTAAGAAGGTCTACATCATTCCCAATCAACAATATGTCATCCACATATAGTATTAAGAATGCTACAGAGCTCCCACTCACTTTCTTGTAAATACAAGCTTCTCCATAAGTTTGTATAAAACCAAAACTTTTGATTACCTTATCAAAACGTTGATTCCAACTTCGGGATGCTTGCTTCAATCCATAGATGGACCGTTGAAGTTTGCATACTTTGTTAGCATCTTTAGGATCGACAAAACCTTTGGGTTGCATCATATACAACTCTTCATCAATATCTCCATTGAGGAATGCTGTTTTGACATCCATCTGCCATATCTCATAATCATAATATGCAGCGATTGCTAACATAATCCTCACAGACTTTAACTTCGCTACCGGTGAGAAAGTCTCATCGTAGTCAACTCCTTGAATTTGTCGAAACCCTTTTGCGACAAGTCGAGCTTTATAGACAGTAACATTACCATCAGCATCTGTTTTCTTCTTGAAAATCCATTTGTTCTCGACAGCCTTTCGGCCATCCGGTAAGTCCACCAAAGTCCATACTTGGTTTTCGTACATGGATCCAATCTCGGATTTCATGGCTTCTTGCCATTTATTGGAATCTGGGCTCATCATCGCCTCCTCATACGTCTCGGGGTCATCGGTGTTGTCCACCAACATGAAACTCATAACGGGATCATACCAATCTGGAGTGGTACGAGTTCTCGTTGACCTCCGAGGCTCTGTAGCAACTTCAACCGAAGTTTCATGATCACCATCATTAGCTCCCTCTCTAATTGGTGCAGGCACCACAGGAACTTCTTCCGGTGCTGCGCTACTCGTAATTTCGAGAGAAGGTTCGACAACCTCGTCGAGTTATACTTTCCTTCCAGTCACTTCTTTCGAGAGAAATTCCTTCTCTAGAAAGGATCCATTCTTGGCAACGAAGATTTTGCCTTCGGATCTATGATAGAAGGTATACCCAATAGTTTCCTTCGGGTATCCTATGAAGACGCATTTTTCCGCTTTGGGTTCAAGCTTGTCCGGCTGTAACTTCTTTACATAGGCTTCGCACCCCCAAACTTTAAGGAACGACAATTTAGGTTTCTTCCCAAACCATAATTCATACGGTGTCGTTTCAACGGATTTAGATGGTGCCCTATTTAAAGTGAATGCGGCTGTTTCTAATGCATAACCCCAAAATGATAGCGGTAAATCTGTAAGTGACATCATAGAACGAACCATATCTAAGAGAGTTCGATTACGACGTTCGGACACACCATTACGCTGTGGTGTTCCCGGCGGTGTCAATTGTGAAAGTATTCCGCATTTCTTCAAATGCTCGCCAAACTCGTAACTTAGATATTCACCTCCACGATCAGAACGTAGAAATTTAATCTTCTTGTTACGTTGATTCTCTACCTCACTTTGAAACTCCTTAAACTTCTCGAAAGTTTCGGACTTATGTTTCATGAAATAGATATACCCATATCTACTCAAGTCATCCGTGAAGGTAAGAACATAACGATAACCACCGCGCGATGCTACACTCATTGGACCACACACATCGGTATGTATGATTTCCAATAAGTCCGTAGCTCGCTCCATCATACCAGAAAATGGAGTCTTAGTCATTTATCCCATCAGACATGCTTCGCATCTTTCAAGTGATTCAAAATCAAGTGATTCAAGAAGTCCATCGGAATGGAGTTTCTTCATACGCTTCACTCCAATGTGACCAAGACGACAGTGCCACATATAGGTCGAATTATCGCTTGATTTCAAACGTTTAGCCTCAATGTTGTTGATATGTGTATTTCCACTATCGAGATTCAATAAGAATAGACCATCTATCAAAGGTGCATGTGCGTAAAACATATTACTCATATAAATCGAACAACCATTATTCTCTGACTTAAACAAGTAACCGTCTCGCAATAAACAAGATCCTGATATAATGTTCATGCTCAACGCAGGCACCAAATAACAATTATTTAAGTATAAAACTAATCCCGATGGTAGATGAAGGGGTAGCGCGCCGACCGCGATCACATCAACCTTTGATCCATTTCCCACGCGCATCGTCACCTCGTTCTTCGCTAGCTTCCGTTTATTCTGCAACACCTGTTTCGAGTTACAAATATGAGCAACCGAACCAGTATCAAATACCCAGGCACTACTACGAGTACTAGTGAGATACACATCAATAACATGTATATCAGATATACCTTTCTTCTTGATGTTGCCATTCTTCAAATCCGCCAAGTACTTTGGGCAATTCCGCTTCCAGTGACCTTCTCCCTTGCAGTAAAAGCACTCAGTATCAGGCTTAGGTCCAACCTTGGTCTTCTTCGCCGGCGTGGTAACTTTCTTACCACCCTTCTTGAAGTGTCCCTTTTGCTTAGACTTGACTTTCTTGAATTTGGTGGTCTTATTGACCAACACCACTTGGTGCTCTTTCTTAATCTCCACTTCTGCAGATTTTAACATGGCAAAGAGTTCTGGCAACGTCTTGTTCATGTTCTGCATGTTGTAGTTCATCACAAAGTTCTTGTAACTTGGTGGTAGTGATTGGAGGACACGGTAAATCCCCAAAGCATTAGGAATCACAATACCCAAGCTTTGAAGTTTGTTTGCGTGCCCAGACATCTTAAGCACATGCTCACTGACGGAGCTGCCCTCTTCCATCTTGCAGTTAAAGAATTTTTCAGAAGCTTCATAACTTTCAATTGCCGCATGAGTCTCAAAAATCAATTTGAGATCCTCGACAATATCATATGGGTCTGAATCCTCAAACCTTTTCTGAAGTTCCGATTCCAAACCATACAAGATAGCACACTGAACTATGGAGTACTGATTCTTCCGAGCAAGGTAAACATTCTTTACTTCATCGGGAGCATCATCTGCAGGTGGGTCACCCAGCGGTGCATCCAGCACATAGGTCAAATTACCAGCTGTGAGGACAATCCTCAAATTGCGGAACCAATCCGCGAAGTTGCTTCCATTGTTTTTCAACTTTTCTTTCTCTAGGAACGCATTAAAATTGATGGTAGGGGCTGCCATTGATCTACAACATATTTGCAATAGTTTAGACTAAGTTTATGACAAATTGAGTTCAAATTAATAATAAAATTAAACTAGGTGAACTCCCACTCAAAACAATATCCCTCACATTGTTTTAGTGATCACACGAACCAAATCCACCATATCAACACCGATCATCACGAGAGTTGACATAGTTTCAATGGCGAACAATCGACATGTTCATCATATCTACTATATGATTCATGCTTTACCTTTCGGTGATCCGTGTTCCGAGACCATGTCTGTACATGCTAGGCTCGTCAAGATCAAACCTTAGTTTCTGCATGAGCAAATCTGGCTTGCTCACGTTGTATACACTTGCAGAATCTAACACACCCGATCATCACGTGGTGCTTCGAAACAACAAGCTTTAGCAACGGTGCTAACTAAGGATGAACACTTTATGACTTGAAATTGATGTATATGAGGGATCATCTTATAATGCTACCGTCGTCTAACAAGCAATACAAGATGCATAAAGGATTAACATCACATGCAATTCAATAATATGTGATATGATATGGCCTTTCTTCTTTGTGCTTCCGATCTCCATCTTCAAGCACGAACATGATCTCCATCATCACCGGCATTGCATCAAGGTCAATGACGCTTCTCCATGGTTTTCGTCCACCGGCTTCAACTATTACAACTACTTTGAATAGACACGCGGGTCTTAACATAAATTAAAGACAACCATATGGCTCCTGCCGGTTGCCAACTTACAATAAGGAACATTGCATACATCAAATATAATCACAATCATGGCCATATCACATCACTGCACACCCCTGCAAAACAAAGTTAGACGCCTCTACTTTCTTTGCATATTTTACGTGGTTTGGGGCTTTCAATAAGTGTCGTTCTAACTTACGAACAAGAACCACAACATTGATACTAGCATTGTTGATCACCCGTTGTAAATTGGATCTTAACTATGCTAGGAGAAACAGGCACCCGCAAAGCCACTTATGCAATACAAGTTGCATGTCAAGCGTGGAGCAAGTCTCATGAACAATGTCATGTAAGGTTAGCCCGGGCCGCTTCATCCCAACATACCGCAAGATGCAAAGTACACAAGAAGTAATCGACAATAAAAGCATCAACGCCCACAATGACCATTGTGTTCTACTCGTGCAACAGATCTACATATAGACACGGCTCTGATACCACTGTAGGGGTTCGTAGCATGGAAAACAAAAATTTTCTATCGCATACAAACAAACAAGCCAAGATCTATCTACTAGATTGTAGCAACGAGTCTATGGAATAACTTACCCTCGAAGATTCCAAAGTGTTTAACGAGAGCGGATTCTCGTGGATGATGTAGTCGTACTCTCCCCGATCTCAAGATCGTGTAGACGATCCTTCCGGCGCTGCGTTCCGGCAGCGCTCCCGCAGTCGGTCACACGTTCGGTACTCGGCGAAGACCTTCCTCTCCCTTGTTCCAGCAGGCAGCGGAGGTTGTAGCACTCTCCTCGCGATTCCGGCAGCACAACGGCGTGGTACCGGAAGTAGAGGGGAAATCCCGCAGGGCTTCGCCTTAAGCCGGAGCGAGTATGGTGGATTATGAGAGAGGGATATTAGTGGTCTAGAGATTAGACACACCAATTAGAAGGCTCTAAACCGCAGGCTAAAGCAATTAGAAGCTCTAAACCAAAACGGCTCTAAACCGGAGATTAGAGGTAGAAACTTGTGTGTCTCAAGGAGGAGGCCCTGCCCCTCCTTTTATGGGTGGAGGGGCTAGGCACGCCAGGGAGGGAGGGGAGTCCCTCCCCAACTCGGCCTAGGGCTGGCCGCCGGCTTGGAGGAGAGGAACTCCTCCTCCAAGTTGGTTTCAACCTCCTCTTGCTTGTTTCCCACAGTTTCTTGTTTTAGCCGTTTGACTTTCAAACTGGACATTTGACTTTTCTGTTTTAGGATTCAATTTAATCCTTTATTTGGAACATCAATAACACTTGGTACATGATGCAATCATTCCAATAAGTAATGACACATTCATGTACCCTCCCCCCCTCCCGGAGTGCCGGACATTCCGGAACATTCTAGAACATTCACCGGAATCATTTCCGAACTCCGAAATGGGACTTTCTTTATATGAATCTTATTCTCCGGACCATTCCGGATCACCTCGTGATATCCCGGATCCCATCCGAGACTCCGAACAACATTCGGTCTCTTTCTCATAATACCATAACTACTCAAAACAACGTCGAATCCTTAAGTGTGTCTCCCTACGGTTCGTGAATTATGCGGACATGATCGAGACACTTCTCCGAACAATAACCAATAGAGGAATCTGGAAATTCATATGGCTCCCACATATTTATACGATTACTTTGCGATCGAATGAACCACTTACATACGATACCAATTTCCCTTTGTCTCACGATATGTTACTTATCCGAGGTTATGATCGTCGGTATCTCTGCATACCTAGTTCAACCTCGTTACTGATAAGTACTCTTTTCTCGTTCCCGTGATATGTGATCCCTTGTGATCCAGTCACATGCTTGCAAGCTAATTGGATGACATTTCACCGAGAGGGCCCAGAGAATATCTATCCGTCATATGGATGGACAAATCCCACTCTTGATCGATGTGTCTCAACCAATACTTTCCGAACACTCAATGCCACCTTTATAGCCACCCAGTTACGGTGTGGTGTTTGATGTCATCAAAGCATCCGTCCGGTAAAGGTGATATGCATGATCTCATGGTCGAAGGAATTAGGTTACTATGTATCAGAAAGCATATAGCAATTAAACTATTGAAATTACTTGATCTTTATGCTACGCTTATCTATAGGAGTATGTCCACCATATCATTCTCCTAATGATATGATCTTGTTGTTGATAACATCTCAATGTTCATGATAGGGAAACCACAATCATTTATCAACCAACAAGCTAGTGAAGTATAGAGGCTATACTAGGGACTTCAAATTAAGTTTACAAGTCACACAAGTATTAATGTTTCCTTGTTAATACTATTATAGCATGAATGTAAACATTTATCATAAACACAAAGATATAATAATAACTACATTTATTATTGCCTCTAGGGCATATCTCCAACATGTAGGGCATCCTCGGAGCTATGGCTTGTGTTGTGAAGCTTCGATGTGTCGTTGAGGGCCTCCAATTGAGTTGTGGAGCTTCCCCCTCAACCTTGGTGTAAAGGTTTCGGCTGGCGCCTTCAAGGTCATCGGTTAGTGGATTGTGAGGCCTCCTTTGTGGGGGAGCTCACCGGAGAAGAAGGTGAGGCCTTTGTGGCGCTCGGGTGACCTTGTGTGGCCCCGACACCTCCCCAACGTAGACATAGCTCCTTTGGAGTGAACTACGGGAATTATATCTTCGTGTCCCCGCTCCGGTTACTTCGTTCCCTTCCTTTACTTCTTGCTATTTACCATTCTTGTGGTTGTTGTAAGTTATCTTGCATTTAGGTTATTCACTTAGTTGCACATCTAGATAACTTTCCTTCTCGTTGAGCATAAAAGTGAGAAACAAATTAAAATTGGGTAGATGCCTATTCACTCCCCCTCTAGTGGTATCAAGTCGGTACTTTCAACAAGAAAGTCATCGTTGAATGTGTGGGAGTCAGTATGGGTCTCCAGATCCCGCTTCTGATTATTGATCAGAGAAGGGTCTCGATCATGTCCGCATTATTCGCGAACCATAGGGTGGAACACTTAAGAGACACCGACATCCATTGGAGCAAAAGTTTCATGCCGGAAAGAATAACAAGCGCAGGAATTTATTTCACTAGATATCAAAATAGGGTTTTCGGGTGAAATTGCAGAAAGAGTTTTTGCATGTGAAATGAAATACTAGCAAGGGGTTATATGTGAATGTTTGTCATTAAAGTAATTGACAAAATTCTGAATAAATAAAAGGATTTTTATTTAATGAGAGTTTGCATTAAATTTGGTGGAAATTTAATGGGAATTTGAGTGGGTTTTTGAGTGGAGGAAATTGAAAGGCTTTTGTGTGAGTGTAGTGTCCACCCACATGAATGAAAGGAGGGGAGGGGGCAGCCCCATGGATGGGCGCATGGCCCCTTGGGTTCCCCCTCTCCCTATAATAGGAGCCCCCTCCCTCTCTCTCACTCACACCTCCTCGTGAAGGATCTCTCTCCCCCTCTAGTATTTATTCCCCATGGTCTCGGACTAGCGAGATACATGTTCCTGGTGGCTATTCGGCAAGAAAGAGTTGTTCTTCCGCTGCATCACTGGAGAGAGGAGGCGGAGGTTGCTTGGTGCCTTGTACGTGTGTGCGAGCATGGATGCGCTGCTGTTTTGCGACGCTAGGACTTCCTCTCGATCTTGAGATCGGCAAGAGATCGTCTACATCAACCACGAGTTTGGACTTGATAAGCTTTGTCGGTATTCAAGGGTATGTTCTCTATGGATAGACATCCGTCCGTTGCTTGTATCTGATAGATAGATCTTGGTACATAGTTGTTCCCATCGTAGGATTTTTTTTGTTTTCTATGCTGCGAACCCTACAGTGGTACCAGAGCCGGATCTATGCATAGATGCTTTGCACGGGTAGTACACATATGAGGATGTGGGCGATGATGATCATTTTATTGCTTCTTAGTTGTACTTTGGATATTGGTGGCATAGTGGGATGAAGTGGCCCGGACAAACTTTGCATGTCCTCGCACATGAGCACTGTTCCACGCTTGACATGCAACTAGTTTTGCATAAGTGGCTAGCGGGTGTCTGCCTATCCTACTATAGTCAATATCTAATTTGCAGCGAGTTGTCAACAATTTGGTTATCCTTGTTGTGGTTCATGTTTGTAGGTAAGAACGGTTCTATCTTCGAAAGCCCTAAGCCACGTAAAACTTGCAATGGATAAACTAGAGGCGTCTAGTTTAGATTGTTGCTGGGCTAGTGTTATGATATGGTGATGTTGTAAGTAGAAGTATGAGATGATACTCTTACAACACACATAACGTGTAAGTTCCATAGACCTTGGCCTTACACACAGAGGTATGATAGTGATCATACCACGATCCACATGATGGAGATCAAGTGCGGGAACCATATCATTTCACTTATTAACATGAGATGTTTGTTGCATCTTATATTGCTTGTTTGGCGTTTTATTAGCATAATAAGATGATCCCTCATTTAGATATCAAGATAAAAATGTGTTCTTCCTTAAGTATGCACCGACAATGTTCAGTCGCTTCAAGACATCACGTGATGATCGGGTGTACTTGAATCCATGAGCATATCTCGGGTGTAAGACAGTTACACAGGCGAATACTAAGGTTCTTACTTGGCGAGCCTAGCATGTACAGACATGGCCTCGGAACACGGACCGAAAGGTTAGGCATGAGTTATATGTTCTGATATGATGACCATATGGATGCTCGCCTTTGAAGCTACACCGACTCAGGTGATGATCGGACTTGGTGTAGTGGATTTGGTTCATGTAATCACCAAAAAGGCACGAGGGATGTCGTTTTTGAGTGGGAGTTCATTTCTAATTTGGATTAGTAGAACTCGATTTATCATAAATTAAATCAAAGTGAATTTGCATAATTTGTTGTAGTTATTGGCATTCGTTCACCACCTTATGCTTAGTTGTAATTGAGATAATAGAACTATAGAATTCTGGATATTTACTTTATAAACTGGTATCGTATTGTGTTGAGTGTCGATCTAAAGTTTAAAGTCCTATTGCAAACTTTTAGCAAACTCTGTTTACTCCGTGAGATTTCATAATTGGTATTAAATCGAGAGTAACAATTCCAGTGTTTGACGAGGTTTAATATCGTCATTGCCCATTGTTATGAGATTGGGTTTTGGAGAAGATGGGGATGCTGGAGATCGCGGAACGGTTAGCAAACAAGCAACACGGGGAAACGAGGTTTACCCAGGTTCAGGCCCTCGGAGGGAAAACCCTACTCGTGCTTGTCTGCTCTTGATTACGGTGGAACCGAAAAGTACAGGGGTACGCAGATGCAATCTGGCGTGGAGGTGTGTATGCGGTGGTATGCGAAATGCCCTCCTCGTCGTGCCCTCCTAGCCTTTATATAGAGATAGGCAGGTCCTAGGCACAGATCGAGTCAGTTACAGGTTTTAGGGTTTGCCCCTTTGAATATTCTATCTACTCTAGTCTTGTTCTCCAAGGATCCGAAGGCATCATGGGCCCTGGCCACCCGAAAGTCTTCATGGGCTAGAGCATGTTTCTCGTGGGCCTTCCTTGGGCTGGACTAGGTATGCTAAGATCGTGTACCCGTAGGGTATAACCATGTCAGTAGCCCCCGAGTGTTCAGTCGAATCGTAGATTCGGCTGAGGACTCTTTAATCCTTCGGGTGCAGCTATATTTGTTCGTTTAGAGAAACGATTTAAGTCCGTAGGGATTGCTGATGCGTGTGCCTGACTCTCCCAACGGATCAGGGTCAGTTAACTGTCTTAGGACAAAACAACACGATCTTCTTCAGATTCGAGTCCCTCGACTCGAAACCGGAACATATGCTGGCGTAATTCGACTCAGGCCGCGGAGGACTTACAGGAGTGGAATTCAAGTAAATTTTAAATGATGTACCCAACGCGTCCGTCGGGATTTTCATCGCGCCTGTTGGCACAGATTTTTACTAGCAGAGCGTAGTCATGTGCGTTACCAGGCCATCAGATGGTATTTGTAGGTCTTATCTTTGCGTCGCAGACGGAACATCCGAATGTTTATCACAGCGGAGGTGTTTCTGGTGGCCAAGGAGGATGTTGCTCACTTAGCGTTAATTGGGGTAGAGTTGCCGAAAAGTTTTTTGCATACTGATCCGCAGGATCGCAGTCGAAGAATTCATAGGGTGCGCGACCAGCGCTCCCTATGGGAGTAGCCCCCGAGTGTCTGTTCGAGTCGTAGACTCGAGCAGAGACTTTAATTCAGTCTTTGTTGACTTTTAGGTCCGTAGGACACAAATTTTTCGGATGCTTGAATCCATCCTCCCTATGGGAGTACCCCCCGAGTCCGTAGTGGAGTCATAGACTCGACGTAGGAGTCGAAGAATAGTTCAATGGTGTAGTTTTTTTATTGTTTTTGGGTGCACGGCCAACGCTCCTGATAGGAGTAGCCCCCGAGTAGTTAGTCGAATCGTAGATTCGACTGAGTACTTTTAGCTGTGTAGCCGAATAATTGTAACCATTGCTAGTATAGCTTTTGATGACGTCATTGCTGACGATCTATGACCGCAAGCGTCTGCGGCGCCAGAGATGACGGGACTAGACGAACATGGGTCCCACCTTCTGACTTTGAGTTGACTCGTCACGTGCGACGTGGATATAATTACGGCATCGCCTCGATTTCCGTGCGTAGTGGACGGCGTGTGAGCGACGGTTCGCTGCTGTGCCGACACGTGGACGGTTGGATTTGGATGTTGGCTTTAGGTCTTCCCGATGAACGGTCGTCGTGCATCGTCCTCGTCCTTATAATCATTGGGGAAAGTTAGTTTGTTTTTCACCGTAGCCATTATCGTTTCACTGCTCCCATCTTCTTTGATCTTTCCTCGCTGTGCACTGGAATTCCTTCGAACCTTTCCATCCTTGTTTTTGCGTTCGCCTCGTCATCATCGCCGCACTGCGATGGGGAAGTCCAGGAAGGCCTCCACCGCAGTTGGTACTAGTGTTGCCGCCGGCGGCAAGAAGGGTTCCGCTGCTACTCGCGTCACCGATGGTGGCTGGCGGCGATCGGAGACGCGCGAGGGTGACCTCCGCAAGCTCCATGAGCGAGGTCTGATCCCGCAGGATAGGGAGGCCGTCAGAGTTCCTGGCGACGAGGTAATTCCCCGTCCTCCCGCTAGGTTTCGGGTCATGTTCATCGCTTTTGTCCTTCGGGGCCTTTCCTTCCCAATCCAGGATTTCCTCCGTGGATTGCTTTTCTTTTATGGCATCCAGCTCCATCATATTTCACCAAACTCTCTTCTTCATATCGCCTGCTTCATCACTTTCTACGAGTGTTGGCTCGGTGTCGAGCCGCACTTTGGCCTCTTCCGGAAGCTCTATTCCGTGAAGAGGCAATCTGGCTCCGATGGCGTTTATCCCATCGGCGGCTGCATCATTTCCCTTAAATCCAACTTTCTCTTTTTCTGTTTTTCTATGTCTGAGTCTGTCTAGTACTGGTGGAGGCGATGGTTTTACATCCGCGACTCCATAGTGGCTGGGCAGGACATTGGCCTTGCTCCTTTCGACCCCTCCTAGAAAATCCATCCGAAGAGGTCCTAGAAGAACCACATCTTGGATGGTGAGGTCGCGGAGATAGAGGGGCTCTATTGTCGGGTGAAGGATCTCCAGTTGATACCGGATAAAGAGGTGAATGGTGTGGATATCATCCGCACCTTCCTCAAACGTCGGGTGCAGCCGCTTCAGGCTAGGGAGCACCCGATGTTTCTTTATTCTGGTCGCCACGATCTGACTAGGGTTTCGGCTGAGGAGCTCTCCAAGGGGGATCTCCACAGGATTCTTCGGCCGCTGCTGAAGTTCAAGGCTGAGGAGGATCTCCCGGGGAAGTCGCTGAATCCTTTGTTCTCCGCCTCTCGTCTGGTTCCGCAGGTGTAGATCCGGGGCGTGCGCGTAGCGCTTTTTTCGACTACGTTTCTCTTGCACTTGCTTGTGTTCTGAAATTTTGTTTCTTTTGCACAGGAATTCAAGGTACCGGGCATGTCGCCTCCACTACCCGAGATGTTTCCGGATGCACCAGACAATGAGGTAGTGGATTCCATGTCTGAGCTTCCTTCGGCGCGATCACCAGCGGAAGAAACTTTTGAGTCTAGCGAAGAGCAGACTCGAAAGCGGACTCGGAGCTCGAGCGAAGCGTCGGATGCTTCGACTCCGCCGACCCCTAGGAACTCGTCATGCCTTGAGCGTCACAGTGGGGGTCATGGTGGCTCTTCCTCTGCTATTCCGGATGTGCCCGTGCGGGCTGTGGCGCCGCAGCCGCCAGCGAAGAGGAAGAAGGAAGAGAAGAAGGAAGAGAAGAAAGAAGAGAAGAAAAGCAGGAGGGCCCCTCCTGTTTTCGAATCGAGCGATTTCGACTCGTATGTATCTGCCATTGCTTTTGCTTTCTCTCGTCTTTGTGCTTGTACTTGTCTGATTTTTCCTTTTGTAGCCACTCTTCCGATGGCTCCTTAAGCGATGGCGCTCGGGAGATGGTGGGGGATTCGAAGGTTGCTCCTCCTCCTCAGACGGTGGCCACCTCTGAGGGCGCTGCTCCAAACCCTTCTCCGCAGGAGGCTCGGGTGGTTGTCCCCCAGAAGACTACGGACGAACCTTCAGAGTCGCCATCTGACCACGTAAGTTTTGTCGTTCTTGCCTTGGGGGGAGCCCCCAAGCATTTTTCGGATGATCTGCTGATCTTTTTGTTTTGTGTCTCGGGGGGAGCCCCCGAGCATCTATCGGATGATCTGCTGATCATGCCATTTTTGTACGCATCTCGGGGGAGCCCCCGAGCATTTTCGTATGCGTGATTTGCTTTGCTTGTTTTCTTGGGCGCAGCCCCCGAGCCTTTTCCTGATGAGTTGCATCTTCTCGCAGCCTTTTGTTCAAGGTGCCAACCAGCTGGTTAAGAAGCATCTGGCGTTGGAGGCCAGCCTTAAGCGGCTCCAAGGTTCGTGTTTTTATCAATCTTCTCCTTCTTTGGATGCTTGCTTATTCACGGATCTCATGCTTGTTCTTTGTTGTAGAGGAGAATAACACTACCCTCCGTGAGCTTGATTCTCTCAAAAAGAGCCTCGGGCGAGCAGAGAAAAAAGCTGAGGATGCCGTTGGCGCTAAGGAGTGCCTTGAGCAGGAGCTAGCCATCACAGCTTCAGCCAAGGAGCACCTACAGCAGGAGGCCACAGATCGCGAGGAGCAACTCGCCACCGCTGCGTCTTCGCGCGAGAAGGAGGTAGCCGGCAAGCTGATGGCCGCCGCGAAGGTTATTTCAGGTGAGTAGTGTCGTCTATTCTTTTTTGGCTTCCTTGCCTTTCTAGCTTCGTTTTGGTTTTCACCTTGCTTCTTCCTTTTATCTAGATGCCGCGGGCATCGAGTTTGACCGTGGTGCCCTGGAGCATGGAAGCGCTCTGGATGACGCCACTGCGGCGGTCGAAGACCACTGCAGCACCGTGGTCGGCTCGCTTGCCAAGGCCAAGGTAGTTCTCGGGCGCTTCTGCAAGGAGCTCGTCCCCAAGGGCGTCGCCCTCGAGGATGTCGAATTGTTGGCGGACGCGCTGTCAGCCGAGGCTCCCGTGGCGTACAAGCGCAAACAAAAGGGTATCGGCACGTCCATGGGGCTGGCGATGGCCATGGCGTCTGGAGCGGAGCTGGATCTTCATCAGGTCACCTCCCAGATGCCGACAGCTGCCGACGGATCCGAGGTAGCCTTTGCCCTCTATGATGCCCATTGTAAAAGCTATGGGACGAAGCTAATTGACCTGCTGGTGGAGTACGCGGTGAGGCAGCAGGGAGAGGCCAAGAGCAGGCAGTCCGGCTCCGAGGCTACTCAGGATGCAGCTTCTTAGGCCTTGTAGTTGTAGGATAGCTTTTGCTTCTTTTGGTCTGATGTATCTATGAACACTCCTTGTGCCATGCAGTGGCTTTTGCTGTATATAATGAATCTCCGAGCTGATTGCTTATTCGTGTGTTTGTTCATATCCTTGCCCTCTTCTCCACTAGGGACCTTCGGGTGATGATCCCGTTGATACTTTG
Organism: Avena sativa; assembly: GCA_916181665.1. Lineage (NCBI taxonomy): Eukaryota > Viridiplantae > Streptophyta > Magnoliopsida > Poales > Poaceae > Avena > Avena sativa. Next base: position 183,701,770 of record OV702281.1, read on the forward strand.
CCTGCGCCGCAGTTGCGACCATCCTTGGATGATGCATCGCAGCTTGTGTTTGTTCGTGACCGCATCCGTAGTCTTGAGAAAGAGTTGCTTGGCGTTCGAGGCCACGCGGATGTTTGGAAGTCGAAGGCGGAACGGGGCGCCGCCAGGGAGGAGTATCTGATGGGGGAGTTGCGGCGTTTGGCCGAACAGCTTCAATGTGAGTGTCCTCGAGCTGCTGCTCATTTTTCGGATGCGCCTGTTGGCTTGTCGTCTTATGTTGCAGTTTGTTGCAGGTGCTAATCTTGTTCCCTGGGAGGAAAAAGAGCATGTTGCTGTTCGGATCAATTGCCTGACCCAGCAGGACATGGAGGCCGGTGGCTTTTTCTGGATGGATCGAGATCGTGCAATGGTCCTTGCGATGGTGCAGGATCGTGTTCACCAAGTGTCACGGGTGTTGCGGCAAGCGAAGACTTCCTTGGCGTCTATTCTGCATGTGATGTTTCCCCTGGATGAGGCACCATCAACTCTATGGGTCCTGCTGGCGAAGTTTCGGGATGTGCATCATGTCAGGGAGCTGGTGCGGCATCAGCTAGTTGCAGGGGTGAAGGCTGCGCTTTCCCTCGTGCGGTTGCATCGTCCTGATGTAGATCTTGCTGCTGTGGTGGCTGGGCCGCCTCTTCGGCCGGATGGTGGTATGTGAGACATGAGTCCACATTATGCGGCTATAAGGCAGTATGCCAAACAAATTGTAGATCTCTTTGAGCAGCGTGCGCAAGTGATTCTTCAGAATAGGTAGGACCTGTAAAAAGATAGATGTAAAATTTGTATGTATTCGACTGGGCATGTTGTGCCCTTTGCTGTAAAGTTTGATTGTTGTTAGCACATGGTGCTTTGTTTGTATGTGTGCCCTTTTCGTTAGCCTAATGTGGTCAGCTACTCAGGTGTACACGCGTTATCCTCAGTCAACGAAGTCATGAGGTGAGGGGAGCCCCCGAGTGTGTTGTAACATGAAAAAATGCAAATAATAGACAAATTTTTTGGGCGAGGCACTTAGCTTTATTTATATCAGAAGGAGGAGGTACATTGTTCGGCTGAGTAGCCTTGGCTGAATAGCCTTATTGAAAGTAAAAAGGAGGGGGGTAACTAGGGGTAGAAGCGTCGCAGTTGTGCGACGTTCCATGGGTTGGAGTATGCTACTCCAGACTCCATGTGCTTGAGGCGATAGGAGCCACCTGGGATGACTTCAGTGACGATGTAGGGTCCTTCCCAGGGCGACTCGAGCTTCTTCGGTCGCTCTTGCTTGAGTCGTAAGACTAGGTCTCCTTCGACGAAGGACCTTGGGCGCAGCCGACGGATGTGGTAGTTGCGGAGGCTCTGTTGATAGACCGCTCATCGAGCTGCGACGATGTCGCGTGCCTTGTCGAGGGTGTCGACAACGTCTTCGAGTGCGGCCGTTGATTCGGCTTCGCTGTAGGCGACGACCCGTGGGGCCTTGTGGCATACCTTTGCAGGAAGCACGGCTTCGGCTCTGTGCACCATGAATAAAGGCGTGTAGCCAGTTGAGCTGTTTGGCGTTGTGCGCAAACTCCAGAGGACGGAGGGTAGCTCTTGTGTCCATGCTCCTGCGAGTCGCTGGAGTGGGCTCATTAGGCGCTTCTTGATGCCGCCACCGACGAGGCCGTTGGCCTTTTTGACCTGTCCGTTTGTTTGCGGGTGCGCCACGGAGGCGTATGTGATGTTGATTCCGAGGTCCTCGCAGAAGTCCTGAAATTCCTTGGAGATGAAGTTCGACCCATTATCGGTGATGTGCTGTGCGGCACGCCGAATCTGTAGACGATGGATTCGAAGAACTTGACGGCCGTTTTGCCCTTTTGGTTAGTAACGGGCATGGCTTCGATCCACTTGGTGAATTTTTCGACTGCGACCAGGAGGTAGACGTGGCCTCCTTTCGAGGACTTGGGCAGTTTACCGATCATGTCGAGGCCCCATTGGGCGAAGGGCCAGGCCATGGGTATGGGCCTGAGCTCCGATCCTGGTGCGTGTGGTTTATCTGCGAACCTCTGGCACCCGTTGCACCTTCGGACGATGTCCCTTGCGTCGTTCATGGACGTTGGCCAGTAGAACCCAGCTCGTAGAGCTTTGGCAACGAGGGCGCGGCTGCCCGCGTGATGGCCGCAGATGCCCTCGTGGATGTCTTGGAGGATGGTTTTGCCGTCACCGATGGTGACGCACCTTTGGAGTACACCCGAAATGCTGCGCTTGTACAGCTCGCCATTTATGATGGTGAAGGCCTTGGACCGGCGAGATATGCGTCGGTCATCTGTCGGGCTGTCAGGCAGCTCCCCGTCTATCAGATATCGGAGGTATGGCCGTGTCCATGTTTCTTCCACTGCCATGACCTGCATCAGGTTGACCACTGCGACCTCTGTGTCGAGTTTTTCTAGTCCTTCCTGTCCTTGGGGCAGCACAGCCCCCGAGTGCTCTGCTTCTTCGGGTGATCCCTTTGGGAATTTCCTTTTGATGGATGGCACGCAGATCTGTTCGAGGAACATACCTGGTGGCACCCGTGCGCAGGTGGAGCCGATGTTGGCGAGTCTGTCGGCCTCTTCGTTGCTTTCTCTTCCAACGTGTCGAAGCTCGCAGCCGTCAAAGTCTCCTTCGAGTGCATTGTAGAGTGCCCGGTACGCAATCATGTTGGCGGCGTGTGCGTCGCACTCGTTCATCGTCTGCTTGACGACAAGGTTCGAGTCTCCGTAGATGACCAGGCACGTCGCGCCGCTGATCTTGGCTATCCTCATGCCGTGGATGAGGGCCTCGTACTCGGCCTTGTTGTTGGAGGATCAAAATTTCATCCGGAGGACGTACTTCATCTTGTCGCCCTGCGGGGAGGTTGTTGGAGATATGCCCTAGAGGCAATAATAAATATAGTTATTATTATATCTTTGTGTTTATGATAAATGTTTACATTCATGCTATAATAGTATTAACAGGGAAACATTAATACTTGTGTGATTTGTAAACTTAATTTGAAGTCCCTAGTATAGCCTCTATACTTCACTAGCTTGTTGGTTGAAAAATGATTGTGGTTTCCCTATCATGAACATTGAGATGTTATCAACAACAAGATCATATCGTTAGGAGAATGATATGGTGGACATACTCCTATAGATAAGCGTAGCATAAAGATCAAGTCATTTCAATAGTTCAATTGCTATATGCTTTCTGATACATAGTAACCTAATTCCTTCGACCATGAGATCATGCATATCGCCTTTACCGGATAGATGCTTTGATGACATCAAACACCACACCGTAACTGGGTGGCTATAAAGATGGCATTGAGTGTTCGGAAAGTATTGGTTGAGACACATGGATCAAGAGTGGGATTTGTCCATCCATATGACGGATAGATATTCTCTGGGCCCTCTCGGTGAAATGTCATCCAATTAGCTTGCAAGCATGTGACTGGCTCACAAGGGATCACATATCACGGGAACGAGAAAAGAGTACTTATCAGTAACGAGGTTGAACTAGGTATGCAGAGATACCGACGATCATAACCTCGGATAAGTAACATATCGTGAGACAAAGGGAAATTGGTATCGTATGTAAGTGGTTCATTCGATCGCAAAGTAATCGTAGAAATATGTGGGAGCCATATGAATTTCCAGATTCCTCTATTGGTTATTGTTCGGAGAAGTGTCTCGATCATGTCCGCATAGTTCACGAACCGTAGGGAGACACACTTAAGGATTCGACGTTGTTTTTGAGTAGTTATGGTATTATGAGAAAGAGACCGAATGTTGTTCGGAGTCTCGGATGGGATCCGGGATATCACGAGGTGATCCGGAATGGTCCGGAGAATAAGATTCATATAAGGAAAGTCCCGTTTCGGAGTTCGGGAATGATTCCGGTGTTTTCATCGGGAATGTTCTAGAAGGTTCCGGATTGTCCGGCACTCCGGGGGGGGGGGGGGGGGGGAGGGTACATGAGTGTGTCATTGAATGATTGCATCATGTACTAAGTGTTCTTGCTGTTCCAAAAACATGAAAGTCAAATTGCCAGTTTGAAAGTCAAACGGCTAAAACAGGAAACTGTGGGAAACAGGAAACTGTGGGAAACAAGCAAGAGGAGTTGGAACCAACTTGGAGGAGGAGTCCCACTCCTCCAGGCCGGCGCCTAGCCCTAGGCCGAGTTGGGGAGGGACTCCCTCCCTCCCCTGGCGCGCCAAGGCCCCTCCACCCATAAAAGGAGGGGCAGGGCTCCTCCTTGAGACATATAAGTTTCCACCTCTAATCTCAGGTTTAGAGCCGTTTGGTTTAGAGCTTCTAATTGCTTTAGCCTGCGGTTTAGAGCCTTCTAATTGGTGTGTCTAATCTCTAGACCACTAATATCCCTCTCTCATAATCCACCATACTCGCTCCGGCTTAAGGCGAAGCCCTGCGGGATCTCCCCTCTACTTCCGGTACCACGCCGTTGTGCTGCCGGAATCGCGAGGAGAGTGCTACAACCTCCGCTGCCTGCTGGAACAAGGGAGAGGAAGGTCTTCGTCGAGTACCGAACATGTGACCGACTGCGGGAGCGCTGCCGGAACGCAGCGCCGGAAGGATCGTCTACACGATCTTGAGATCGGGAAGAGTACGACTACATCACCCACGAGAATCCGCTCTCGTTAAACACTTTGGAATCTTTGAGGGTAAGTTATTCCATCGACTCGTTGCTACAATCTTGTAGATAGATCTTGGCTTGTTTGTTTGTATGCGATAGAAAATTTTTGTTTTCCATGCTACGAACCCCTACAGTGGTATCAGAGCCGTGTCTATATGTAGATCTATTGCACGAGTAGAACACAATGGTCATTGTGGGCGTTGATGCTTTTATTGTCGATTGCTTCTTGTGTACTTTGCATCTTGCGGTATGTTGGGATGAAGCGGCCCGGGCTAACCTTACATGACATCGTTCATGAGACTTGCTCCACGCTTGACATGCAACTTGTATTGCATAAGTGGCTTTGCGGGTGCCTGTTTCTCCTAGCATAGTTAAGATCCAATTTACAACGGGTGATCAACAATGATAGTATCAATGTTGTGGTTCTTGTTCGTAAGTTAGAACGACACTTATTGAAAGCCCCAAACCACGTAAAATATGCAAAGAAAGTAGAGGCGTCTAACTTTGTTTTGCAGGGGTGTGCAGTGATGTGATATGGCCATGATTGTGATTATATTTGATGTATGCAATGTTCCTTATTGTAAGTTGGCAACCGGCAGGAGCCATATGGTTGTCTTTAATTTATGTTAAGACCCGCGTGTCTATTCAAAGTAGTTGTAATAGTTGAAGCTGGTGGACGACAACCATGGAGAAGCGTCATTGACCTTGATGCAATGCTAGTGATGATGGAGATCATGTTCGTGCTTGAAGATGGAGATCAGAAGCACAAAGAAGAAAGGCCATATCATATCACATATTATGAATTGCATGTGATGTTAATCCTTTATGCATCTTTTATTGCTTAGTAGACGACGGTAGCATTATAAGATGATCCCTCATGCACATGAATTTCAAGTTCGAAAGTGTTCACCCTTAGTATGCACCGTTGCTAATGCTTGTTGTTTCGAAGCACCACGTGATGATCGGGTGTGTTAGATTCCGCAAGTGTATACAACGTAAGCAAGCCAGATTTGCTTATGCGGTAGCTAAGGTTTGATCTTGATGAGCCTAGCATGTACAGACATGGTCTCAGGAACACGGATCACCGAAAGGTAAATCATGAATCATATAGTAGATATGATGAACATGACGATTGTTCGCCATTTAAACTATATCAACTCTCGTGATGATCGGTGTTGATATAATGTACTTGGTTCATGTGATCACTAAAACAATGTGAGGGATATTGTTTTGAGTGGGAGTTCACCTAGTTTAATTTCTTTATTAATTTGAACTCTATTTGTCATAAACTTAGTCTAAACTATTGCAAATATGTTGTAGATCAATGGCAGCCCCTACCATCAATTTTAATGCGTTCCTAGAGAAAGAAAAGTTGAAAAACAATGGAAGCAACTTCGCGGATTGGTTCCGCAATTTGAGGATTGTCCTCACAGCTGGTAATTTGACCTATGTGCTGGATGCACCGCTGGGTGACCCACTTGCAGCTGATGCTCCCGATGAAGTAAAGAATGTTTACCTCGCTCGGAAGAATCAGTACTCCATAGTTCAGTGTGCTATCTTGTATGGTTTGGAATCGGAGCTTTAGAAAAGGTTTGAGGATTCAGACCCATATGATATTGTCGAGGATCTCAAATTGATTTTTGAGACTCATGCGGCAATTGAAAGTTATGAGGCTTCTGAAAAGTTCTTTAACTGCAAGATGGAAGAAGGCAGCTCCGTCAGTGAGCATGTGCTTAAGATGTCTGGGCACGCAAACAAACTTCAAAGCTTGGGTATTGTGATTCCTAATGCTTTGGGGATTTACCGTGTCCTCCAATCACTACCACCAAGTTACAAGAACTTTGTGATGAACTACAACATGCAGAACATGAACAAGACGTTGCCAGAACTCTTTGCCATGTTGAAATCTGCAGAAGTGGAGATTAAGAAAGAGCACCAAGTGTTGTTGGTCAATAAGACCACCAAATTCAAGAAAGGCAAGTCTAAGCAAAAGGGACACTTCAAGAAGGGTGGTAAGAAAGTTACCACGCCGGCGAAGAAGACCGAGGCTGGACCTAAGCCTGATACTGAGTGCTTTTACTGCAAGGGAGAAGGTCACTGGAAGCGGAATTGCCCAAAGTACTTGGCGGATTTGAAGAACGGCAACATCAAGAAGAAAGGTATATCTGATATACATGTTATTGATGTGTATCTCACTAGTATTCGTAGTAGTGCCTGGGTATTTGATACTGGTTCGGTTGCTCATATTTGTAACTCGAAACAGGTGCTGCAGAATAAACGGAAGCTAGCGAAGAATGAGGTGACGATGCGCGTGGGAAACGGATCAAAGGTTAATGTGATCGCGGTCGGCACGCTACCTCTTCATCTACCATCGGGATTAGTTTTATACTTAAATAATTGTTATTTAGTGCCTGCGTTGAGCATGAACATTATATCAGGATCTTGTTTATTGCGAGACGGTTACTTGTTTAAGTCAGAGAATAATGGTTGTTCGATTTATATGAGTAATATGTTTTACGCACATGCACCTTTGATAGATGGTCTATTCTTATTGAATCTCGATAGTGGAAATACACATATCAACAACATTGAGGCTAAACGTTTGAAATCAAGCGATAATTCGACCTATATGTGGCACTGTCGTCTTCGTCACATTGGAGTGAAGCGTATGAAGAAACTCCATTCCGATGGACTTCTTGAATCACTTGATTTTGAATCAATTGAAAGATGCGAAGCATGTCTGATGGGAAAAATGACTAAGACTCCATTTTCTGGTATGATGGAGCGAGCTACGGACTTATTGGAAATTATACATACCGATGTGTGTGGTCCAATGAGTGTAGCATCGCGCGGTGGTTATCGTTATGTTCTTACCTTCACGGATGATTTGAGTAGATATGGGTATATCTATTTCATGAAACATAAGTCCGAAACTTTCGAGAAGTTTAAGGAGTTTCAAAGTGAGGTAGAGAATCAACGTAACAAGAAGATTAAATTTCTACGTTCTGATCGTGGAGGTGAATATCTAAGTTACGAGTTTGGCGAGCATTTAAAGAAGTGCGGAATACTTTCACAATTGACACCGCCGGGAACACCACAGCGTAATGGTGTGTCCGAACGTCGTAATCGAACTCTCTTAGATATGGTTCGTTCTATGATGTCACTTACATATTTTCCGCTATCATTTTGGGGTTATGCATTAGAAACAGCCGCATTCACTTTAAATAGGGCACCATCTAAATCCGTTGAAACGACACCGTATGAATTATGGTTTGGGAAGAAACCTAAATTATCGTTCCTTAAAGTTTGGGGATGCGATGCCTATGTAAAGAAGTTACAGCCGGACAAGCTTGAACCCAAAGCGGAAAAATGCGTCTTCATAGGATACCCGAAGGAAACTATTGGGTATACCTTCTATCATAGATCCGAAGGCAAAATCTTCGTTGCCAAGAATGGATCCTTTCTAGAGAAGGAATTTCTCTCAAAAGAAGTGACTGGAAGGAAAGTAGAACTCGACGAGGTTGTTGAACCTTCTCTCGAAGTTGCGAGTAGCGCAGCACCGGAAGAAGTTCATGTGGTGCCTGCACCAATAAGAGAGGGAGCTAATGATGGTGATCATGAAACTTCGGTTGAAGTTGCTACAGAGCCTCGGAGATCAACGAGAACTCGTACCACTCCAGATTGGTATGATTCCGTTATGAGTGTCATGTTGGTGGACAACACCGATGACCCCGAGACATATGAGGAAGCGATGATGAGCCCTGATTCCAATAAATGGCAAGAAGACATGAAATCCGAGATTGGATCCATGTACGAAAACCAAGTGTGGACTTTGGTGGACTTACCGGATGGCCGGAAGGCTGTCGAGAACAAATGGATTTTCAAGAAGAAAACATATGCTGATGGTAATGTTACTGTCTATAAAGCTCGACTTGTCGCAAAAGGGTTTCGACAAATTCAAGGAGTTGACTACGATGAGACTTTCTCACCAGTAGCGAAGCTAAAGTCTGTGAGGATTATGTTAGCAATCGCTGCATATTATGATTATGAGATATGGCAGATGGATGTCAAAACAGCATTCCTCAATGGAGATATTGATGAAGAGTTGTATATGATGCAACCCAAAGGTTTTGTCGATCCTAAAGATGCTAACAAGGTATGCAAACTTCAACGGTCCATCTATGGATTGAAGCAAGCATCCCGAAGTTGGAATCAACGTTTTGATAAGGTAATCAAAAGTTTTGGTTTTATACAAACTTATGGAGAAGCTTGTATTTACAAGAAAGTGAGTGGGAGCTCTGTAGCATTCTTAATACTATATGTGGATGACATATTGTTGATTGGGAATGATGTAGACCTTCTTAGTAGTGTCAAAGAATATTTGAATAATAGTTTTTCAATGAAGGATCTTGGCGAAGCAGCTTACATATTAGGCATAAAGATTTATAGAGATAGATCGAAACGCCAAATATCATTGTCACAGAGTACATATTTGGACAAAGTTCTAAAGAGGTTTGGAATGGAAGAAAGCAAGAAAGGGTTCTTGCCCATGTTGCCCAATACGACCTTGAGTAAAACTCAAAGTCCGACATCGGCAGAAGATAGAGAAAGGATGAGTAAGACTCCCTATGCATCAGCCATAGGATCTCTAATGTATGCCATGCTATGTACTAGACCCGACATTGCATATGCTGTTAGTTTAACTAGCAGATATCAAAGTGATCCAGGAGTGGATCATTGGACAGCGGTCAAAAACATCCTTAAGTACTTGAGAAGAACTAAGGATATGGTTCTTTCTTATGGAGGTGATGAACAGCTCGTTGTTAATGGTTACACCGATGCTAGTTGGAACACCGATCCGGATGATTCTAAATCACAATCTGGATACGTATTTATTTTGAATGGTGCAGCAGTTAGCTGGAGGAGTGCAAAGCAAAGCGTTGTGGCGAGATCTTCAACTGAATCGGAATACATGGCTGCTTCGGAGGCTTCACAAGAAGCGATATGGATGAAAGAGTTCATTACAGAGCTGGGTGTGGTTCCTAGTGCGCTGGACCCAATGTCTATCTACTGTGATAACATGGGAGCCATAGCCAATGCGCAAGAACCAAGGTCACACAAGAAGCTGAAGCATATCAAGCTACGTTTTCACGCTATTCGAGAACATATCCAGGATGGGGATATAAAGATTTGCAAAGTACACACAGATCTGAATGTGGCGGATCCGTTGACTAAACCTCTCCCGAGGGCAAAACATGACCAACACCAAACTGCCATGGGTGTTCGGTATATTACCATGTAATCTAGATTAGATGACTCTAGTGCAAGTGGGAGACTGTTGGAGATATGCCCTAGAGGCAATAATAAATGTATTTATTATTATATCTTTGTGTTTATGATAAATGTTTACATTCATGCTATAATAGTATTAACAGGGAAACATTAATACTTGTGTGATTTGTAAACTTAATTTGAAGTCCCTAGTATAGCCTCTATACTTCACTAGCTTGTTGGTTGATAAATGATTGTGGTTTCCCTATCATGAACATTGAGATGTTATCAACAACAAGATCATATCGTTAGGAGAATGATATGGTGGACATACTCCTATAGATAAGCGTAGCATAAAGATCAAGTCATTTCAATAGTTCAATTGCTATATGCTTTCTGATACATAGTAACCTAATTCCTTCGACCATGAGATCATGCATATCGCCTTTACCGGATAGATGCTTTGATGACATCAAACACCACACCGTAACTGGGTGGCTATAAAGATGGCATTGAGTGTTCGGAAAGTATTGGTTGAGACACATGGATCAAGAGTGGGATTTGTCCATCCATATGACGGATAGATATTCTCTGGGCCCTCTCGGTGAAATGTCATCCAATTAGCTTGCGAGCATGTGACTGGCTCACAAGGGATCACATATCACGGGAACGAGAAAAGAGTACTTATCAGTAACGAGGTTGAACTAGGTATGCAGAGATACCGACGATCATAACCTCGGATAAGTAACATATCGTGAGACAAAGGGAAATTGGTATCGTATGTAAGTGGTTCATTCGATCGCAAAGTAATCGTAGAAATATGTGGGAGCCATATGAATTTCCAGATTCCTCTATTGGTTATTGTTCGGAGAAGTGTCTCGATCATGTCCGCATAGTTCACGAACCGTAGGGAGACACACTTAAGGATTCGACGTTGTTTTTGAGTAGTTATGGTATTATGAGAAAGAGACCGAATGTTGTTCGGAGTCTCGGATGGGATCCGGGATATCACGAGGTGATCCGGAATGGTCCGGAGAATAAGATTCATATAAGGAAAGTCCCGTTTCGGAGTTCGGGAATGATTCCGGTGTTTTCATCGGGAATGTTCTAGAAGGTTCCGGATTGTCCGGCACTCCGGGGGGGGGGAGGGTACATGAGTGTGTCATTGAATGATTGCATCATGTACTAAGTGTTCTTGCTGTTCCAAAAACATGAAAGTCAAATTGCCAGTTTGAAAATCAAACGGCTAAAACAGGAAACTGTGGGAAACAGGAAACTGTGGGAAACAAGCAAGAGGAGTTGGAACCAACTTGGAGGAGGAGTCCCACTCCTCCAGGCCGGCGCCCAGCCCTAGGCCGAGTTGGGGAGGGACTCCCTCCCTCCCCTGGCGCGCCAAGGCCCCTCCACCCATAAAAGGAGGGGCAGGGCTCCTCCTTGAGACATATAAGTTTCCACCTCTAATCTCAGGTTTAGAGCCGTTTGGTTTAGAGCTTCTAATTGCTTTAGCATGCGGTTTAGAGCCTTCTAATTGGTGTGTCTAATCTCTAGACCACTAATATCCCTCTCTCATAATCCACCATACTCGCTCCGGCTTAAGGCGAAGCCCTGCGGGATCTCCCCTCTACTTCCGGTACCACGCCGTTGTGCTGCCGGAATCGCGAGGAGAGTGCTACAACCTCCGCTGCCTGCTGGAACAAGGGAGAGGAAGGTCTTCGTCGAGTACCGAATGTGTGACCGACTGCGGGAGCGCTGCCGGAACGCAGCGCCGGAAGGATCGTCTACACAATCTTGAGATCGGGAAGAGTACGACTACATCACCCACGAGAATCCGCTCTCGTTAAACACTTTGGAATCTTCGAGGGTAAGTTATTCCATCGACTTGTTGCTACAATCTAGTAGATAGATCTTGGCTTGTTTGTTTGTATGCGATAGAAAAATTTTGTTTTCCATGCTATGAACCCCTACAGAGGTCAGTATGACTCCGGCTCCTGCTCCGGCCTCGCGCTTGGAGCCGTCGAAGTGCATCGTCCATGACTGTGTCATGTCCGGTGTGTTTGGCAGCTGCGGTTCCATCCAGTGGACGAGGAAGTCTGGAAGGACCTGAGACTTGATCGCGTGGCGCTTCTCATAGACGATGTCTAGAGGTGATAGCTTGATGCCCCACAGGGCCACATGTCCTATGGCCTCCGGGTTGTTCAGGATGCTGTTCAGGGGTGCTTCGTTGACGACCATCACCTGATGCTCCTGGAAGTAGTGGCTCAGCCGACGAGCCGTCATGAATACGCCGTAGGCGAGTTTCTGGTAGTGAGGGTACCTCTGCTTGGTGGGCGTCAATACCTTGCTGAGGTAGTAGATTGGGCATTGGACGCCATGTGTCTTGCCATCTTCGGGTCTTTCGACCACAAGCACGGTGCTTACCACCTAGTGTGTAGATGCTATGTATAGCGGTAGAGGTTCGCGCTCCTTTGGCGTGGCCAAGACGAGCGAGGTAGAGAGCAGCCGCTTTAGATCTTAGAATGCGTCGTCCGCTTCGGGCGTCCACTCGAATTTGTCTACCTTGCATAGCAGCTGATAGAAAGGAAGGGCTTTTTCGCCCATGCGGCTGATGAACCTGCTCAACACCGCGATTCGCCCAACAAGTTGCTGGACCCCCTTGAGGTTCTTCGGCTTCTCCATGGCCATTATGGCCTGGATTTTCTTCGGGTTTTCTTCGATTCCTCGCTGGGAGATGAAGTAGCCTAGAAGCTGACCAGATGGGACTCCGAAGGCGCACTTTTCTGGGTTTAGCTTGATCTTGTATCGATCGAGGTTATCGAACGTCTCGCGGAGATCGTCGATGAGTGTCTTGGCCTCCCTTGTTTTGATTACTATGTCGTCGACATAGACTTGGATATTGCGGCCGATCTGGTCCTTCAGGCATGCCTGCATGCACCGTTGGTATGTGGCGCCTGCGTTCTTCAGCCCGAAGGGCATTGTGTTGTAGCAGAACACTCCCAACAGCGTGATGAACGCTGTTTTCTCCTGATCTTCGACCTTCAGTCGAATCTGGTTGTAGCCTGAGTAGGCGTCGAGGAAGGAGAGCTTCTTGCATCCTGCAGTCGAATCGATGATCTGATCGATCTGAGGGAGAGGGAAGTGATCCTTCGGGCAGTGCTTGTTCACGGAGGAATTCGATGAGCGCAATTTCCTATGCGTGGCTGAGGTCGTTGGCTATCAACGCCGTCTTGGAGGCGTCCGTCGGGTGGACCTACACCTTTTTTGTGTTGACGGTGGAGTAGAAAGACATGTTGGGTGCGTTCTGTATTGCAATTGGGGGTGCCCCGTTGTCCGTCACCTCTCGGAGTCTTATGAGCTCCTCCTGCATGCCGAATTACTGGGAGATTCTATTGAAGTCCCTGTCGCAGTGGTCCGATCAGGTGAAGCTCCCGTGGACCGTGATGACGCCCTTTGGTCCTGGAATCTTGAGTAGAAGGTACGCGTAGTGCAGTACTGCCAGGAACCGTGCGAATGCCACACGCCTGAGGATGGCGTGGTATTGTGATGGAAAATCCACCACTTCAAACTCGAGTCGCTCGTACCGAAAGTTGTCGGGCTTGCCGAAGATGACTTCGAGCCATATCTTTCCCAGGGGGAATATACCCTTCCCTAGGACGATGCCGTGGAACGTTGTATCGGATTGTTCTAGGCTGCACAGCGGGATCCGCATTGCTGCTAAGGTGCTGGCGAACATCAGATTGATGCCGTTGCCGCCGTCCATGAAGAAGCGGCTCATATAGAATCCTCCGATCTGCGCCTCAAGCACCAGGGCAGCATGACCTGGGCGAGGGACCTGGCAAGGGTGATCTGAACGGCTGAACGTGATGCAGGACTCCGATCCGCTGAGGTACTCAGGGATGGCGGGTGGAGCAGTCACAGCCAGATTGATCTGACGGGTGATTTTCTTCTGCACCCTGTTTGTTGTACGCCCCTTTTGGATCATCAGTGATCCCTTTGGCACGGGGTATCCGTTTCCGCTGTTGTTCTGCGCGGGTGCGATTGGATGATTTTAAGGTCCCACATGTGGTGGTGGGGGAGCTCCATGGGCGATGTCGCCTAGTGCGGGAGCGTTCCCGTATCCGGGGTTCGGGGCTTGTTGCCTCATCTGGGACATGCTCTCGCTGAGTTTCTGGAACTCGCGGCAATCCTTGAGCATGTGGCTTGCCTTCCTTTTACCATCCTGCTTGTCGATGTAGAAGTGGATGGTGCATGGACCCGACAGCTTATCGTATGCTGAGGGTCCGTCGTCGCGGCCGCGTTGTTGCCATGACTTCGCTGAGCGTCCTCCGTCACGGAAGTTGCTTCCGCGGTATCCGCCGCTGCTGCGGTTGCCGTCACTGTGGCGGTCGGCGTAGCTAGCCGCGACCATGTCGGGTTCGTCGCGATCGTCATAGACGCACGATCTTCTCTTGCTACGGCGTTCACGTCGCTGACCATAGTCATCTTCCTCTTCAGAGTGAGCTCGGTGGACGGAGTCCTCGCCATCTGCCCACCTGTTGGCGATGTCCATAAGGTGGTCGAGTGTCTTGGGCTTGACGCTCCCAAGTTCTTCCTTGAAGTCCTGGCGCTTGACGCCATCCTTGAATGCATCGATCGCTCTCTCCTCAGAGATGTGCGCCGCGGAGTTCTTGATGTTGGACCAGCGTAATATGTACGAGCGAATGGATTCGCCTGTTCGTTGGGTGTAGACCCGCAGCTCCTCGATCAAAGCTGACCTTTTGCTGGTTCCTTTGAAGTTTCGGATGAAACTGTACGCCAGTTCCTCCCAGCTTCGGATGGATCCTGAGGATAGGCTGCTGAGCCAGATCCAGACTGCGTCTGTCAGCTGCAGCTGAAGGCATTGCAGGGCGGTGTCCTTGTTTCTGCCGTGTAGTTTGATGGACGATAGGTGGTCGCTGAGCCACGCCTTGGGGTCCTGTGTGCCGTCGAACTTCGGAGTGTCCGAAGGAAGCTTGAAGTTCCGCGGCATCCGTGTCCGCCAAATGGATCTTCTGAAGCATAGGGCTCCACAGAGTTCTCCTTCATCGTTGTCCTCCTCGGATTCGAACGAGCATATGTGCTTGGCGCGCGCTTTGTCGATCTTGCGCTGGGTGAGTTCGCTTCGAGCATCGTAATCGCGGCAGCGATGGCGCGAGCTCTTGTGCCTTCGAGGTAGGTCGTGCTCTTCATCGTCGGATGAAGGCGTTGGGCTGCGGTTAAACCTGACCGCAGCTTTCTTTTTTGGCTCCACAAGAGCTTCTCCGTGGAGCGCAGCTCCAATGAGTCCAAGTCCGGTAAGTGCGGACTTATGCATGGCCCTTTTCGGGTTCCCCACCGGAGGTCGATGGGACGCGAGGTATGTGGTGGCTGCCATGATCGCAGCTTGCGGTGTCTTCGGGATGACGTTGCCGTCGGCATCCATCTCCATGAAGGACGTGTTGAGGGTCCGAGTCACCTCGCGACATGCCTTGGGATTCATGTTCTCCGTGTGAGAACGGTGCTTGTTGCCATGGTTGCTGTGCGAGCTGGAGCCGCCCATGGCGGAGAGCACAGCTCGCCGCGCACTGGACTCCGAGGCTGCTTGCTTGCGTTTGTGAAGCACCTCTTGCATCTTCACCTGCTTCTTGTGCTCTTCGACTAGGAGTAGGTGGTACGCCATCAGTAGGTCCCGTGAGGCACCCACGGGCAGGATCTTGTTGCCTGCCACGGCTTTGCGTGCTTGAGCCCATCCTTCATCGCTGAGGTGGATGATCCTCGTTGGGCGGGGGGGGGGGGGACTGGTTTCTCCTGTTCTCACCGTTTCTATCCTGCGGGTTGGGTGGCGGGTTATGCTCCTGATCCACGTCGTTCTGGATGACCGCGACACATTGATAGCGCTCATAGATTGGATCGCTGCTGCCGCAGCTTTCAGATCCGGAATTGTAGGTCCCTTCCTCCGATGGTGGATCGCATAGATCTGAGTTGCAGCTACTGCTGTCATAGGACTCATCTGTTGATGGTGATGTGCGTAGCATGGGGGGTGGAGCCCATGAAGCGGGCCTGATCGATGGCACGGGCACCCGCTCTGGGAGACGGAGAGTGCCGATCTGCCCCACCTAGAAGCAGAAGCTCCCAAACAGGATCTCGAGCCCATCACCAATGGGATCGAAGTCCTTTAGGGTGGCTGGCGAGTGGGCGGTGAAGTCGAAAGCACCGAAGAGGAGATGACTTTCCGTCGCCGCGGAGTTGTAGATCGCTTTGGTTGGGACCGTCATGATCGCACAATCAGCGTCCCGAGTTCCCACAGACGAAGCCAATTGACAAGGTTTAATCTCTTCAATGCCCATTGTTATGATCTTGGGTTTTGGAGAAGATGGGGATGCTGGAGATCGCGGAACGGTTAGCAAACAAGCAACACAGGGACACGAGGTTTACCCAGGTTCAGGCCCCCGGAGGGAAAACCCTACTCCTGCTTGTCTGCTCTTGATTACGAAAGAACCGAAAAGTACAGGGGTGCGTAGATGCAATCTGGCGTGGAGGTGTGTATGCGTTGGTATGCGAAGTGCCCTCCTCGTCGTGCCCTCCTAGCCTTTATATAGAGATAGGCAGGTCCCAGGCACAGATCGAGTCGGTTACAGGTTTTAGGGTTTGCCCCTTTGAATATTTTATCTACTCTAGTCTTGTTCTCCAAGGATTCGAAGGCATCATGGGCCCTGGCCACCCGAAAGTCTTCATGGGCTGGCGCATATTTCTCATGGGCCTTCCTTGGGCTGGACTAGGTATGCTAAGATCGTGTACGCGTAGGGTATAACCATGTCAGTGTTAGTATCTTAAGTATCATGTTTGCCTCCATGATTCTTGATTTAAATATCGAGATTATCTAGGAACTGAAAGAATTGTTTCAGAAACCATCATGTGTGGCAGATATTACGATATCTGAAACAATGTTTTGGTTGCAATATGATATAGTATAATGTATGTTCTCATATTGGATGAGAATTTACAAAGGTTGGAGATGCTAGACATCCTAATCATCCAAAAGGGTTTTGGAAAGTAACGTTATACTCATGATTCGTCTTTATAAGCTACATTAGCTTGATCATGAAAGTCGTCATGATAAGGATGAATAGAAGATGTATGTAAAGTGTTTACTACACTAAATGATTACTAAAGAATGGATTTTGAAAGAATGTCGATCATTTTTATGATGGTGATCTACTTCAAAGTGCAAGTCCAAAGGTATTATTATTTGAATATACACGCTTTGGACTATATGTCATGTGTATGGCGCCACTTTTGATGTTGATAGATTCTTTTAAAAGGAAAAGGGAAATGCTGAAAGAAAATCTATAAAATATTGGCAGAAAATAAAAGACTGGAAATATCCAGTTTAGGTATATAGATGATATACATGTTATGGTTGTATTCTTTGCTTGTTAAACAATGTGGTTCTTGGGTATTGGATACCGAATTGGTTGGTATTAAATTTCATACGGAACGACACAATTCATAAACCAAAATGGCCTAAGTAACTAGCAAGAGAATATGTGATGATGTTCATCGAAACAAACAAACCGTTGTTTGTATTTCTCGTTGACATCAAAGCTTGCCTTCAAGATTTGTTTTAATAATTGTTATTTAAACCAGTTATTATGAGAACAAAGGTTGTTCAAATAATTACCATATTCCATATAAGATGGATGATTTACAAATCTAGTTGGAGAAATCACATCCATAAAACTAATGCTAAAGTGTCGCAGGACGAATGATTGGAAGATCACTTACGAAGTGACACTGCCGTTTAAATTATATTGGAAAGAAAACATGAAGAATATCCATATTCATGGATTGTTGGAGTCTTTGATTTGATCAAGTGACGCTTGTGAGACTTTTCTCGGGATAATTAAAACTTCGTTCAAAGGCCAAAGAAGAACGAACGACTAAAATATTTGAATTTATACATATCGATGTGTGTAGTCCATTATGTATAGTCGTAAGCGATGGACTTCAACTTCATATGCTTTCTCCGGAAATTTGAGTGAATATTCACTTAATGAGAAAGAAGTATGAAATATTTTAAAACGTTTCAAAGACTTTCAAGATGAAGTGGAAAATCATTGTAACAAGAAAATAAACTATTTATGATTTTATCATAAAGGGATTTATTTGAGTTACAAGTGTAACAAGAAAAATAAATGAATTATGATTTATCATAAAGGGATTTATTTGAGTTGCAAGTTTAGCAAAACACCTAGATTTACATCTCCCAAAACACCATAGGAGTATGGAGTGTTTGAGATTTGTAATGAAACCTTGTTTGACATGGTTGGATCAAAGGTGTTATTTATAAAACTGCCATTATGTTTTAAAAGATTAAAAGCTTTAGAGACTACCACTTTTACACTAAAAAGAGCTCCATCTTGATCCGTTGAAATGACACCATGGAAGTTATGTTTTGGGATAAAAACCCTCATTTCTTAAATTTTGGTATGCTAAGCATAAGTAAGATGTTTACAACCAAAGTCAGATGAGCATGTCTTTGTAGGTTATTTCGAATAACCATTGGATATTCCTCCATAACACCAAGGACAAAAGGGTTTGTTGCTTGAAACGTGAATTTTCTTTAAAAAGAAGTTTTTCATAAAATGTTAAGTGGGAGGACAATAGAACTTTAATAAGGTTAACGAACCTTAGCTATATGTGCTGAGTTGCGCAGCGCCAAAAAATGTTCTGTAGGCAGCTAGAATGCTCATGGATCACGTGCCTCAAAGGTTGCGGTCACGGAGGTCTAAGTTCCTATTGAACCAAGTAGGTCGGATAAAAAATCAAATGTTGAGATTTGAGAATAAATCATTATTGTTTGACAATGATGAACCGACTACATGCAAAGAAGCGATGATGGGCCCTTCCTTTGTCAAATGGCTTGAAGCCATAAAATCCGTGATAGTTCCATACACGAGAAAAGATTTGGATCTATAAAGAAACAAACATGGAAAGGTGTAAAAACCTTTAGGTTGTTTTTGGATCTATAAAGATTTGAACTTGGAAGACCCTCCGGAAAGGTGTAAAAACCTATCGGTCGTTTTTGGATCTATAAAGAAACAGACATGGATGTTTCACATCTATGAAATAGTCGACATGTCTTAAAGTATTTTACAACTATGTTCAAGGATTTGACTATGAAAAGATTTGATCTTTCATAGCGATATTTAGTCTGGACGGATTAAAGTAGCAACCACTACATATAATTTGGTATATGGTAGATGAATAAACAAAACAAAATTCTTCTAATAGAATGGTTACCTAGGACGTGTACAAGACATGGTCCAAAGGGTTTTGTTAAATTGAAAGGATGATAAAAGGGAATGCAAACTTCAATGGTTGAAGTAAACAACGCGGAGTTGGAATTTTCACCATGATGAAAAAGGAGTTTTCATCTGGAGACGATGAAGATGCTTGCGTTTACGAGAAATTATGTGGGAGCGCTGAGACATATTTATAATACATTATGTGGAGGACATCTTGTTGATTATAAATGATGTAATTTTTATTGACAAAGGTTAAAAGTTTCATTTCGATGAAAGACTTAGGCAAAACCCGAATATTTAGCATGAATGTCTATAGTGGATAGACTGTGATGCTAATATGGTTGTGCCAAACATACATATATGAGATATTGAAGGAGTTAAATATATAAACGACAAGAATAGGTTCTTGTCACATGGAAAAGAATTGAATCAAGATTCAAGTGTATCGACACTTGATAAGTGAAACAAGATTCAAGTGTTTTCACACTTGATGAGTGTAATCACAAGAATGTCTTTGATCAATCATACCATGATATGTACACATCCAGATATGTCCTATGCTCTAAGTGTTATGAGCATATACCAGAATGAATCATAAAATGATCATTGTACAATAGTAAGGAAATTCTTATGATCTTTTGGAAGAACTAAGAATATATTTGTGTAGAGGTGACAAAAAATTACAAATAGTTCATTGTAAAGCGTTACATTGATACTAGTTTTGTCACAAGATACAAATTAAGTTTATCTCAATTTAAACTATGGGTGGCACAATGTAATGGAAAGGAGATTCCATGATAGATTTGGATGAATTCAAAAGTTAAGACATTGTGATGAATACTACAACAAAAGGCTAAGTATATGACTGCTATAGTAGCAGCAAAGGAGGACATTTGTGTCAAGTAGTTTGTTATCAAACTAAGGTGTGGTTCGCAATGGGCTAACACTAAAGATATATTGTATGAAAATAGTATCGACATGATTTAACCCCAAGGAACTAAAGGTCTCACCAAAAGACCAAATTTATACAATGCCATCTCACTGGAGAATGAGTGATGCGTGAAGACGCAAAGACATGCAAATACACACAGACCTGAAAGTGTCAGATCCGTAGATTATGTTAACCACTTGCAGTTGCGTATATGGAACAACAGAAATCCATAGGTGTTCAATACACAAAGTTTTCAAACTAGATTATTGTCTCTAGTGCAAGTGGGAGACTGAAGGGAATATGCCCGAGAGGCAATAATAAAGTGGTTATTATCATATTCCTTATTTATGATAAATGTTTATTTTGCATGATATAATTGTATTAATACGGAAACGTTAATACATGTGTGTTTAATAAACAAATAGAAAGTTCCTAGTTATGCCTCTCTCATAAACTAGCTCGTTGATTAACAAGATGATCAAGGTTTCCTGATCATAGACATTGGATGTTGTTAATAACGAGGTCACAACATTAGTGTAATGGTGTGATGAAAATTCATCCGAAGTATAGCATTACGATCAAAGTCATTGAGTTTATATTGCTATAACAACTTACAAAGTGATCCTAATCCTTAGACCACGAGATCATGTCAATCACTAACACTGGAAGAGTTTCTTGATAACATCAAACGTCACACCGTAACTGGGTGATTATAAAGATGGATTCATATCTACTAAAGTGTTATGTTGAGGCCCATGGATCGAGAATGGAATTTGTTCATCCCGATGACGGATAGATATGCTCTAGGCCCTCTCGGTGATATCACATTGATTAGCTTGCAAGCAAGTGATTTGATCACTAGAATGTTATATCACGGGAACGAGAATAGAGTGCATGTCAGTAACAAGATCAAACTAGGTATGGAGATACCGATGATCGAATCTCGGACATGTAATATATCGCAAAACAAAGGGATTAAGATACTAGCGTAAAAGGTTCCAACGATCACAAGAAAGTCATCGTTGAATGTGTGGGAGTCAGTATGGGTCTCCAGATCCCACTTCTGATTATTGATCGGAGAAGGGTCTCGATCATGTTGGCATTATTCGCGAACCGTAGGGTGGCACATGTTGGGGATATGGGTATCCTCATAGCATGTCTCTTATCCGACTAACCCGGGTGGCCCATAGTCGGTAGCATGGCCTATGGCCTGCTGGGCGGCCCAGTTAGGTGGATCCAGAAGGGAGGCCCATACCGGATAAAGGAAGGCTACAGTGGAGTCACCAGCATACCCGGAGCCTTGGAGTGCAAGATATACACAAGACTAGTAATAGACGGTGTAGAACTCTGTAACCTGTCCGGCTAGGACTTTTCCCTGTAACCCTAGGACCTGGCGACTATATAAGTCGGGCCTATGGGAGCCTTTAGTGCATAACCTAGTATCGTTTTACACACACCTCGCACAGCGAACCTATCTCTGTAACTCGGCGTATCGCCATTATAGTGATTTATAGCAGGAGTAGGATTCCTCCACCGTTGTGGGATCTGAACCTGGGTAAGCTGTGTTACCTCGTACCCGTCAACCGTCTGCCTTACCCCACGTCTCTAAACACACACTGTGAGGACCCCTCCATGGCGTACTCGTCGGCAATACCACGACAGTTGGCGCCCACCGTTGGGCAAGAGGCGCTTCAGGCTCTTCAGCGGGCGAGGACCAAGATCTTCACAGGAATCGGCGAAACCGTTGCCATCGGTCGCGTTCTCTTCTCCGGCAATGTTCCGATCGTTCCCCTCGACAAGTTCTGGATCCCGGCGAAGACGAACCCTACGCGGTGTTCGATCGTTCCTATCGGAGACATCCACCTCTTCATTGGCGAAACCGACTCGGGCACTAGTTCCCTGGGAGTCGGAGGAGCATCAAGACCCGCACGGACCGCCTACGGGCAGTATACGTTCGCGGAAGGATTGATGTCGGATCTCTCCTCGGAGTTTGCCGGCAAAGATCGGAAAAATTCAAGACCCACCCAAACCGCCCCTGTGCAGGACATAAAGGTGGAAGATCACTGCAAATCCGCCGGCTTTGTCCGTGCGTCTGGACAGCAGAGATCCAAGTTCGTCGGCGTGGTTACCATCTTCGATCTGGCGTGCTGCGAGAGGGCGAAAACCCCCGCGATTACCTGGCCAGGTGGCTCCGTATACGAGCCGATCTGGCCCACTATCCCAATGATGATGCCATCTATCACTTTGTGGAAGGACTGGACCATGGCACACTTCTCCGACATTCTCTAAGACGGCAACAGGCGTCAGGACGCCTCACCTTCGAAGGGATGGTGAACACCGTCAACAACTACGCGGAGGCTGAAGCGGCAGCTCAGACAGCTCTTGCGCTCATTAACGGAGCCCCTCCGATTCAGCCACCACCACCACCGCCTCCGGCCGCCATCGTCGCAGCAGCACCACCACTTCCAGTCATCGTCGAGGCCGTTGCACCTCCACCGCCCGTCATCGAGGAAGTCCTGGCACCCTCCGACTCTGTCATTGACGCGCTTTATGCTGATTTCAGTGCAGATTCAGAGGAAATAGACTTCAGTCCAGAAGAGCTAGACTCCGCCTTGCATGAGATGGAGGAGGAATACTCGCGCGACGAGCAAGCCAATAACACCGTCATGTCTCGAGGGGTGTTCGTCACCATTGGGACAACGATGGACGAAGACCAGCCCGGGCAAGCTCTGCCTACGGCACTGGATAAGGGGAAGGGGCCACTAATTCCTGACGACATTGATCGCGCAAAGGTCATGTCGCCTCTGCCTAACCCAGTGCAGCAGCCGTAGGAACTCGGCACCGGTCCGAGCAACAATAACACCGCGAACTTGCCGCCTCCAGCATCCACGTCGGAAGCAGCCCATGTTACTCCAGCTGATAGAGTGATGTACGACAATCTCCTCGTTGAGCCTCTAACCATTGATCATATCCGGAACGGGACTCAGCTTGACGAGAAGCGCCAACAGCTGCTGGAGGAGGCGCAAGCCATCGCGGAGCAAGGCGCTAAACTAGATCGAGATCTGGTTAACGCGCATAAGTCCATAGAGAAAGCAAGAGCAATGGAGGCCGAGTACAAGACTCTGCTGCAACAGCAGAAGGCTAAGAAAGCTCCGGCTCGCGTCATCAACGATCCTGGTGTACGGCGCAACCTAGGTGGGCTCCCTCGAAGCCGGCATAGGCCAAGCCATACATTGATAGTGAAGGCAAGCAGGTGATGCCCACCCCACTCCTTAACCTCGCCGTCGCCAAGACCCTTCTGGATCAGGATAGATCACCTGAGGCAGTAGAGAAGGTCTATGACCTAGTGGCCAAGGTGGTAAAGCAGCAGGAAAAGTCCACCTCTCAGAGGCTTGAGTCTGACCCAGCGCACTGCCGATCTAGCCAGTACAAACCACGAAGGGACAGATCTCCTCAGGATGTCGGATCGCGTACGGGTTCACCATCATACGGATATGCCCCCTCCAAAGCAGTGCGGCATTGTCATCCGCGACAACACGGCATAGACCTGTCATGATGGAGAACGCCACCAAGGACATAAGAGCAGGTGACACCATGACCCTCCGCGTCCGGCAAGCAACCGTGACAGGCGTGGGTCGTCGCAGGAGGGTAGCAGCAAGAAGGCTAACCCACCGCCACCTCTGCCTCCGTCACCGCCAAGCAGTCACCATGACGGAAGAGGCCCGCGTCGTTCACGCAGCCCATCCCCTGTTGACAACAAGAAGAAAAACCCGGAGCCATACGATGCACGTTCGTGGATCGATAAGATCCACGAGGCTCGGGAAGGACCATACCTGGGACCACGTTGCTTTGGACCTGCAATACGGTCCACAACTTACCCCAAAGGTTTCCGGATTGACAAGACCATCAAGCCCTATGACGGCACCGCCAAGCCCACCACATGGTTGCAGGACTACGGCAACGCGGTGGAGATTGCTGGAGGCAACCCCAACGTCGCCGTCAAGTACCTCTCGTTAATGTTGCGGGCACGGCCCGCAATGGATCGACGACTTGCCGGAAAAATCTATATACAACTGGCTGGACATGCAAGAAGCATTCACCAAGAACTTTGAGGGTACATACAAGCGTCCTTGCACTGTGGGCGATCTACAGTGGTGCGTGCAAGAGAAAGACGAGACATCTCGCGCCTACCTCTCCCGCTGGCTGGATATGAAGAATTCCTGCGTAGGAGTGCACGCCCAGACCGCCATGGCCGCCTTCATCGATGGATTGGAAAGGGGCACGTTACTCCAACATAAGCTAAAGCGCTTGCAGGACAATCATCAGCTGGACTTGAATCACATGATTCAATTAGCTAGTGAGTTCGCAGCTGCCGACGACGATGCTCGTGGCTCTTTGCCGGGAACGGCCGTTCCAACCCAAGCTCGGAGGAACAACAGTACAAAGCGGAAAACCGCTCCAGAAGAAAAGTAATCTACCGACATGGTCGCCATGACTTTTGCAGGACGAGGAGAAGGCGGACAACGTGGCCGAGGAAGGGGAGCAGGCCGTGGGCAGCAACGAGGAAGTGAAACCAACTCGGCGCCGCTCCGCATCCCCCAAACGTACGAAGAGTACCACGATATGCCGTGCCTCGTACACCTCGATGTCAACGGCAAGGCCACCCATACAAATCGACACTGCAAGTTTGTCAACGACCTCAAGGAAGACCCGGAGTCCGGCTACAAGCGAAGTCGGAAGAACAGACCGCGAGGCAAGGGCAAGGGGAAGAAGGAGGAGGAGTCCAAGGATTCAAGTGACATGGACGAGGACGTTGACACCAAGCACGCCGCCAAGAGCGACGACAAGGGCAAGAACCCCTTCGCAAAGAAGGCCCCAGTCTACCACACTTTCCTTGGCACCCCCACCGTCCGACAACAGAAGACCTCTCTAAGGATCCTGATGGCCACTCTCCCCCCAGTCCCCCAATACCTGCGCTAGTCGGAGGTTCCAATCACTTGGGATAGGACGAACCACCCAGACCTTGTGCCCACGGAGAACCAATATGCCATGGTCATCAACCCATTGATTGACGGCATGGAGTTCACCAAGTGCATGGTGGATAGTGGAAGCAGCATCAACATCATGTACCTGGATACACTGCAGAAGATGAACTTGACGGAGGCAAACCTAAGGCGGACCAACACCGTGTTCCATGGCGTAGTTCCTGGATGGGAAGCTCGGTCCCTTGGGTGCATTACACTTCAGGTAGCCTTTGGCGACGTTAATAATTACCGCCAAGAGCGCATGACCTTTGAAGTGGTCCCCTTCAAGAGCGTGTACCACGTCATATTAGGCCGCGACATATTCCACAGGTTCATGGCCAAGCCATGCTTCGTCTACAACAAACTCAAGATACCCGGACCAAACGGTGTCATCACCATATCCTGAAGCTTTACCAAGGCAAGGGACTGCGAGATCAATGAAGCAGCCATTGCAGAAGCTGTCCTCTACAGCGAAGAATTCAAGGAGATGTAGAGCAAGGTCAATGATTCAGAGATGCCTGCGTCGAAGAAGCAGATCTCCGACTCCGCTCCTCCGTTCAAGGCCGCCATCGAGACCAAGCCGGTGGAACTTGTGGTAGGCGATGCCTCCAAGACCGTCGCCATTGGGACGAACCTGGATCCCAAATAGGAAAGCGCGCTCGTCGAGTTCCTCCGTGAGAATAGGGACATCATTGCCTGGCAACCTACTGACATGAAAGGTGTACCTAGGGAACTTGCCGAGCACAGCTTAAACATAGATCCAAAATGTAAACCAGTGTAACAACCTCTACGACGCTTCGGAGATGAGAAGAGACGCGCCATTGGCAAAGAGATAGCTTGGTTACTTAAGGCTGAGTTTATCCGAGAAGTCCTTCACACCCGATGGGTGGCCAATCCTGTACTTGTCCCCAAAAAGGGAACCAATGAATTAATAATGTGCATTGATTACACCGGCTTGAATAAAGCATGTCCCAAAGATCTATTTGCTTTGCCTCGCATTTACCAAGTCATTGACTCGACGGCTGGCTCGGAACTTTTGTGTTTTCTCGATGCATACTCAAGATACCACCAGATCAAGATGAGGAAGTTGGACCAATTGGCCACTTCGTTCACTACCCCATATGACACGTTTTGCTATGTCATGATGCCCTTTGGGTTGAAAAAACGCAGGTGCTACCTACCAGCGGACAATGCAACATTCCCTTCATGACCAAATTGGTCGGAATGTTCACGCCTATGTGGACGATATCGCGGTGATGTCTAAAAAGTCAAATGACTTAATCTCCGACTTAAAAGAAACCTTTGATAATCTCCGGAAATACAACATGATGCTCAACCCTAAGAAGTGCGTCTTCGGGGTTCCATCCGGCAAACTGTTGGGCTTCATCGTTTCCCAGCGCGGAATCGAGGTCAACCCAGAGAAAATCAAGGCCATCTTAAACATAAACCGTCCGACAAGCCTAAAGGACATCCAACGACTAACAGGTTGTGTTGCAGCAGTTAGTCGGTTCATCAGCTGACTTGGAGAGAAGGCTCTGCCACTGTACAAGTTGCTGAAGAAGGCGGACAAATTCACGTGGACGGACGAGGCAGATGCAACATTGAAGCAGCTCAAGGAGATTCTTTCCTCAGCGCCTATCCTTGCAGCACCCGAGCCTGGCGAGCCCCTGTTAATTTACATGGCGGAAAACAACCGGGTTATTAGCATCGTCGTCGTGGTAGAGCGGAAGGAACCAGGCTATGAGCACGGAGTGCAACGACCAGTTTACTATGTAAGCGAGGTCTTGACGCAGTCCAAGCAGCGTTACCCGCACTACCAAAAGATAGCTTATGGAGTATTCCTCGCTTGGCGGAAGCTGAGGCATTACTTTCAGGAGCACCCAATCACAGTAGTGGGCAAGACTCCAATGTCCGACATTATCAACAACAGTGACGCCACAGGAAGGGTCGCGAAGTGGGGCATTGAACTTGCCGCCTTCGAGATCACCTACAAAAGACGCGACGCTATCAAGTCACAAGCCTTGGCGGATTTTATTGCAGATTGGACGGAGATGCCGGATGCCACTCCGTTGCCAGAACCAGAGTACTGGGTGATGCACTTTGATGGATCAAAGCTGCTCAACGGCTCGGGGGCTGGTGTATTACTACAGTCACCAAAAGGAGACAAGCTACACTACGTTCTGCAGATCCACTTCGAGGCTACAAACAACATGGCAGAGTATGAAACACTCATTCACAGATTGCGTGTAGCAAAGGATATTGGCATCAAGCGCATAGTTTGCTGTGGAGATTCCGACTTGGTTGCCCAGCAGGTGGCTGGCACCTGGAATGCGCGAAACCCTATGATGGCGGCATATCACGACGAAGTGGACGAGATAGCCAAGAGCTTCTTGGGCTACGAAGTCAAGTATGTGCCTAGGGAGCAAAACGAGGTGGTTGATCTATTGTTTAAACTTGGATCAGGGCACAAGAAAATTCCGCCAGGAGTTTTCCTAGAGCATCTACGCACACCATCCGTGAAGGGGGCCGACATCGACAACCCGGATAGAGCTGATTCTTTCGTCAACATGGTGACGAAGATCCCTTCGGCTTGGACAAAACCGTTCATGGAATATCTCGAACACGGAACTTTGCCCGACGATGAGGTCGAAAGACGGAAGATAGTACGACGAGCAAAGGATTATACCATAATCAATGGGCAACACTACAAAATGAGAACTACTGGTGTATACCTAAAGTGTGTTTCCCAGCTAGAAGGTATGGAAATCCTACGCGAAATCCATCTCGTAGATTGCGGGCATCACGCCGCTCCTCGATCGTTGGTCGCGAAAGCCTTCCGGCAAGGATTCTACTGGCTGACCGCGAAGGCGGATGCCGACAAGCTGGTTGAAACATGCACATGATGCCAGTATTATGCCCGACAACCACATGTCCCCGCTGAAGAATTGCGAACAATACCTATAACTTGGTCATTTGTAGTCTGGGGGCTAGACATGGTGGGACCGTTACAAACGGCACCGTGTGGATTTACGCATCTTCTTGTAGTAGTTGACAAATTCACCAAATGGATAGAAGCTAAACCCATTAGAAAGCTTGATGGGGCAACTGCCCTCAGGTTTTTCTGGGATCTAGTGGTGAGATTTGGTCTCCCACATAGCATCATCACCGACAATGGAAGAAACTTGTCACTCGGAGAAGTGGAGGCCTATTGCTAGGACAAAGGCATCCGACTTGACCTTGCGTATGTGGCACACCCACAATCTAATGGTCAAGTTGAGTGAGCCAATGGATTAATTCTGCAGGGAATCAAGCCACGTCTTGAGGCACCGCTACATAGAGCAGCTGGAGCCTGGGCGGAAGAATTGCCATCTGTGCTGTGGAGTTTATGAACTACACCCAACAGATCCACCGGATACACCCCTTACTTCATGGTATATGGAGTAGAAGCCATCCTACCTTCCGACATCCTCCACGATGCACCAAGAGTTGCCGCCTATGACGAAGATGACGCTGAAGAATCCAGGCGCCTGGATGTGGACCTTCTCGGGGAGGAGCGCGTTTTGGCATGCCAAATGTAACACCCTCAGAATCGGCCCTATGCAAGTTTTAGCGAAACCCGCCAAACCCGCATAGAAACGATTCAATGGTGCCCACCAGGCACTTTCGTGCGGGTGGAAAACAAAGTAATAACATTACACAACAGTCCTTGATGGGACCCACAGAACAGATATATATATATACAACACGACTCCATGAGTCAAGAATACAGATATACAGAACAAAGATCCAAATCACCTGGAAGATGATACAGCGTCCGACTACGGACAAGAAGCAAATGGGGCTAAGAGCCCTGAAGAATAACCAATGGCGTCCATAACCCTGCCCAGGCCAAGCCGGAAGGGTAACCCTGCTAACGACGTCGATCTCAAAACCTGCTTAAAGAAAAGGGGTGCCGACAAAGGGCAAAGGAAAAAGAGAGAGCGGGCAGTACTGAGGCCAGTACACGGCGAGGCTAGAATTCGGCGGTCCTCGCCTACATAGGTATGGTGGACTGAAGCGGCAGTGGCAGCATGCACTAAACAACCTATAGAGACTCGATATAACTGTCGGCTATCAGAGAGGGATAAGAAAGACCTATTCGGAACCAACCTGATGCTACCATCATACAAACCCATCCTGGTGTTTCCCCCTCGAGACCGAACGAGGAAGTCAACCGAGGAACTCACACAGTTGGCAGTTTTATTTATTCAGTTATTGTTGCAGCAATTACTAGTCAGGTATAGATAGTCATCCTGATATAATAAGCAGTGGGCACTTTTATTTAACCATTCCATTGTAGTTGCAACACTTACTAGTCAGATACAATTAGCATGAGATAACCCAAAACCCAGCAGTTGTTGGTACTTTTATTTAGCCATTTCGTTATAGTTGCAATACTTACTAGTCAGATACAATGGTCGCAAGCGACAACCCAAACAAGCAATTGTTGGCAGTTTTGTTTAGCCATTCCATTATAGTAAAGCTGATTACTAGTCATTATAAAGTCAAATTTATAACACTACTTTAGTTATAGTTGTCTATGATCGAGATACTGTGCTCCAAGTCGTCCATAACCGCGGACACGGTTTTCAGAAAGTTTTACCCTGCAGGGGTGCACAAATAGCAACACACACTCGATCAACCTCGGAAAAACCAAATCAAAACCCAACGAGGCTTTCACGACAAAGCAATCACAGGATTCAGAAATATTTCAGGGGGCCACCCCTTGGAGTACACCCGCAACGAAGTTAGCTGGCTCCGAGACGGACCCGAGGTTTGGGTGGACGTCTGTAAACGACTGGGAACCCGAAATCTCGGGCTTGTCAATACCGCGAAATCGTGTCCCGATCCTAAACAGTACAGGTGCTCCTCGCACAATCGTAAATAAAGCAGTAAAGCATGGCATAAGTACAGGATAGTAAATAAAACCTCAAACTAGTTTGTGGCCCCAAGAAATAAGAATGAATCAAGCTCTGGCTCAGGGGGGTCCCATAATCCTCTCGGATGTGGATAGCGCGAATATTCAAGGAACAGGTATCAAGTACTCGGGGTCCTACGGGACACAAGTGGACGGTGAACAACCAAATAACATCTATTGCCCACCTGTGCCTCTGCTTACCTACTTCACTTTTAGTTGTTAAACAGTAATTAAAGTTATGATCAACTCCAACATAAAGCATATGGCAGTCTTCCAACAACTGAGGTACTTGACGACACGCAACAGCACTTGAGCAAGCGACTACGACGCGCAAGTCCAACTATCTACCAAACAACAGGTAATAGGATGTGTCCAAGGCATTATAAGGCGGCAAGGGATATCACGGGTACGAAAACTAGAGCATCGCAACACAGATAGCAGTAGATCAACAGGAGGGAATAAATACTATAAAAGTAAGATAGGTAGAAAGGGGGAGATGCTCGCCTGAAAACATTGCCGAAGGTTCATCCGAAGATCGGGTCGACACTCGCATCAACTCAACGGCCTTATCCGCGACGAAGCAAAACACTAGAAGAAACACCGGATGCACTGTTTAATACAACGGCAGAAGATCGGCATGATGCATGTATGATGTATGACATGGCAAAGGTGCGATGCAATTGGGCAATATTAAGTGGAACCGGGGTCCCGACATTTAATTAAATGGTTCAAGTTGTTTAACTACCCCGCAATTTAAATGTTGTCTTAACAAGGCAAAATTATATCACCGGTTCGCTACACAAATTTAAATGAGGCCAATATAAGGCTAGATTTGCCCGCATATGGGCCCCATATTTAATTATGAGGTGAATCGGCATAAGGCCCCCAAACCACACAAATATGCATGCGAGTATGACAATTTAATATGCAACAATTTTATATCATATATTATAAAAATACGGGGCTTAGGGTCACACATCTGGGTTCGGCAGATCTTGGTTTCCGGGGGTTTCGGGGTTCGGTCTCAGGGTTCGACGGGGGAAGGGCTCGACGAGATCGGGATTGGTACGGGAAGGAGGTCTTGTCGCAACCGGGAAGCAGGACTTGGTTGGCGTCGGGGGCGCATCGGATTCGTCCTGGTCGGTGTCGATCTTGTCATTGCGAAGATCTTGTCGGGTCCGCGCCATCGAGTCGGTCTTGGCATTTAGGGTGAAGAACTTGGCGTATCCGCGTCGGCGATCTTGGCGTTCGGGTACTAGACTTCGCATCCGGGACGAAGGTCTTGTCGCATGTCGAAGAAGAGCTTTGGCGTTCCGAGGGATCGGTTTCCGTGTGGCCGGCCTTGGCGTTCCAAGATGAGAACTCTGGCATCGTCGCCTCCAGGTCCAATGCCGAAGTACTTGAGAATCCCACTTGGATGGTCTATGTCGATCTTGGTCTGCGCCGGGTCTTCGGAAGGTCTTGTCGATTGCAACCACAGGAACACAGGGACAAACCGACACGCTACGGTAGGTTCATGTCCCAACAGACATAACGTCGAACACCGGTTGTGCGGCAACTGGAGGGGAACACTTGGTGGTGCAGACATGACAGAAAACGGCGATGGGCACTGTAACTACCTCGGTGAATTACGCTCCTAGATACAAGCCTGGATGAGCAGAAATGGTTGAAATAGTACGGTGGGGCCAAATGCCACTCACAGGTAGACCTTTCGGCCGTCCCAACCATTTCCAATCATCGGGACAAGTACGGGCGGCGTAATCGGCAGGCGAAGGGATCAACTACATACACAAATGAGTATGTATGCAAGCCACCATACAATAGTACATCAGAGCCATTCCATCTAAAAAGAAAGGAAATATAGCAACGCCATACGGCAAGATTCAAATGTCCTAGGTAGATATAATAGTTTAGGATATCTCCTCATACATCACACATTAGAGTATCAGGCGGAAGCGGCAAACAATATCCGAGTACGGATAAGAAGCAAATCGGCATAAGATGCCCCATAAATAAGCACATCCCGCCCACAGATCTCACGGATCCCTGTTCCCGGAATCTCTACACCGAACGATCGTTTCCCACATCATCATCCTCCTCCACCCAGTATCCATCTTGTGAGTGTACCTGTTCATCTGAATCAAATAATTTATCATGTGAGACCCTAGGGGTACTCAGCAAGTCTTTATGCCTCTAAAGGGGACACAACCTGGGGGTGACGCAATTGCAGCAAAAGATAACCCTAACAGTTCTATAGATACTCGCTAACCATCCGCCTAACCAAAGTTAGACGGATGTCCGTGAATTAATGACCACAGTTATAACAGGAATATCATCAGATCCATCCTCCTCCTCGCTTACCAACGAGGAGGCGGACGAACAACCCCCCCCATCCGTTGGCAGTTTTATTATCCATTCCATGAGTGTTGCACTATTTACTAGTCAGTTACTTAGTCAAATTAAAAGCGGTACTTTAGTTATGCTTGTCTATGATCGAGAAACTGTGCTCCAAGTCGTCCATAACCGCGGACACGGCTTTCAGAAAGTTTTACCCTGCAGGGGTGCACAAATAGCAACACACACTCGATCAACCTCGGAAAAACCAAATCAAAACCCAACGAGGCCTTCACGACAAAGCAATCACAGGATTCAGAAATATTTCAGGGGGCCACCCCTTGGAGTACACCCGCAACGAAGTTAGCTGACTCCGAGACGGACTCAAGGTTTGCGTCAATGGCTGTAAACGACTGGGAACCCAAAACTGGGCTTGTCGATACCACGAAAACACTCCGCTTACCTAAACAGTACAGGTGCTCCTCGCACAATCGTAATAAAGCAGTAAAGCATGGCATAAGTACAGGATAGTAAATAAAACCTCAAACTAGTTTGTGGCCCCAAGAAATAAGAATGAATCAAGCTCTGGCTCAGGGGGGTCCCATAAGCCTCCCGGATGTGGATAGCGCGAATAATCAAGGAACAGGAATCAAGTACTCGGGGTCCTACGGGACACAAGTGAGCAGGAAAAACCAAATAGCAGATATTGCTCACCGGTGACACTTTCATTAGTTATCCCATTACTACTCAGGTTAAGTTGTTTACGTACCTCGTTATCCATCAGGCTCTCACATACCCTACACATGCTGTTCTACGACTCGCATGGCTCAAACAACTCCTGTAGTAATGGCTCATGGGATGGAGGAACAAGCTTCGGTGGGGTTTAAAAGTAAAGGCTATGCAATACTTGGGATTCAGTTTAATGCAATCGCGACTCGATGATGCAAGAATAAGATAGAGGCAATAGGTACTGTATGTATGCAAGCATGTGGTAGTGCTTGCCTGGCAGCTCAGTTGAAGCAAGGGATGGATCTGGGTAGTGCTCCTGGTTCTCTTGATATATCCCCTGCTCAGAGTCAATTCGAAGAAGAACCAAACAAACAAGGGCCACATAAATAAAGTGCACAAGCATATGAATTAAATGCGACAAGCAAACAATCATGCCATGATGAATGATGCACAATTTGCATGGCATTAAAGTAGCATGGCATGGGTGAGGTGGGGAAATACAAGAATAAGTCATTTTATTTAGTTTTGGTCACATTTAAGCCCTAGTTAAGTTGCTGTATACTTTATATTTATATGATGGATGCTGCAATTTAATTCATGGATAGCATAAACAGAAAGGTCTCGTCGAGCTAATCATTTTAGACATATCATTTGTTAAATTCGGAGTTATAAAACAAAAGTTATTAAATAAATAAGGCCGAGGGCATTTTATTGTAATTTAATTCAACTTGAAATTTTAAGTGCCCAAAATAGATTTTGGATGGCATATTTGGAATCCTCACATTTTTGTGATTCAAAAACATATATCATTTGTAATATTTGGATTTGTATATTAAAAGTTGTTATAAATCTGATTTGAATTTTGAATTTGAATTAAATTTGAAAAGATTTGAATTAAACTAATCACAGAAAAACTTTTCCTACTCAGGCAGACCTAGCCACTGCCGCTGACGGGTGGGGCCAGGTTGACTGGGCCCAACACGCGCACAGGAAAAGGGGAGGGGACTGCGGGTTGATGGAAACTAAAGCCGGGAGCCTTTTTGCAAAAAGCCAACAGCCGCGGACAGGTGGGCCTAGAGGAGCGCGGGTTAAGAAAATAAAATCCAGGGGGGTATGCGCAAAAAGGTCACGGCCACTATTTCTCTTCTCTGACGAAACTGACGGAAACCAGCTCGCAGCGCAGCGCGGCGGGACAGGGACTCGATCCCGCGACCGCGCGGGAGCGAGCGGAGGCGGCTACCGCTGAGCCACGGTGGGGGAGTTGTCTGGTAGGGGGGCGCGGGCTAGATAGGGTTTGTGCGCCGTGGGAGCGAGCGGACGCGCGCGGCCGCCGGTGCACAGAGAGTGCTCGACGGAACGCACGCCGCGACCAGGAAGCGACGGCGAGGCGGACCTTGTCAGGGAGGGGGAGAGGCTCACCGCGGGCTCGATGGCGGGCTCGGATCGGGCAGGCGTGCAGCGGATCAGCGACGAGGTAGGGGCCGGGCGAGCTAGGGTTTCGCGGCGGGGCGCGTCGGTGTCCAGCGTCCTGGGGCTTATCCTTCTCGTCTGCGGGTGCAGGGGCGTCGCTGGCACTCGGCTCGTTCTTCCTCGATGCCCAACAACCACGCCCGCCTCCTCGTACTGCAGGTGAACGCCGAAGCCGACGGTGGCCGGCGTCGGGGTAGCTGGTGGTGGAGAGGGAGAAGGAAGGCGAGGGCAGGGCCCTGGGCAGATCTGGGAGGTGCAGAGAGGGGGCGAGGGAGTAGATAAGGACAGGGGGAAA
Organism: Avena sativa; assembly: GCA_916181665.1. NCBI lineage: Eukaryota > Viridiplantae > Streptophyta > Magnoliopsida > Poales > Poaceae > Avena > Avena sativa. The sequence continues at coordinate 183,736,730 of OV702281.1, forward strand.
GGTAGATGGCGTGGGGGAGGGGAAGGTGGCGATAAAGGTGGCCTCGGCCACCTTTGTCCTCTCCCTCACGTGCTTGGTCGGGGCAGTAGCAGGGGGAGGGGGATGGAGGCTGCCAGGTGGGTCATGGCGAGGCCAGGGAGGCAGGCAGGCTTGGGCTAGGGCCACAGGCAGGGAGAGAAGAAAGGGAGAAAGGAGAGGGGGGTCGGCTCGGGCTAGGTTAGCTAGGGCAGGGGTGAGGTGACCAGGGGGAGAGGGTGGCCGGTGGGGCCATCTAGGTGAGGGGGAGGGAGAGTAGATGGGGTAGATCAAGGTGGGGGTAGGGTTTAGAGATAGAACTAGAGAGGGGTTTGGTTAGGGTTTTGGTTTAGGTGAGGGGTAGAGGGGGGTATGGTGATTAGGGTGGGAACTTAGCTAGAGGGTAAGAGAGAGAGATAGATGGAGTGGTGCCTTGACTAGATCAAGCATGATCAACACAAGCTCAAACAAGATGGCCAAAAAGAGAAAAGAAGAAAAAGGTGGTGATGGGGTAGATTAAGATGGTGATGAGGTTTAAGCAAGATCAAAATAGATCAAGCCCAAAAGAAGGGATAGAGATAGAGATGAAACACTCAAGAATTCAAATAAAACCAAAAGATGACCAAAGAATGGTTATGGTTGCATGGGACATGCATTACATTTAATGCACTCCCTAAGAGGTTGGTGCAAGCTTGCATGGGCCATGCATAAGCATTAAATGCCATGTTTTAATCTTGTGAAAACAAAACAATTATTCAGGGCATTCATACATATGCATTCCAGAAATATGGAACAAGCCAAGCAAAAGAATTTAGAATTGGATCCATCCAACCCACATGAGCTAGAAATAAAATCCAAAGAAAAGAATTTCAAGCTCATAGGTTATTGGAATGGTGGAAGTGTAAGGTGGTGAAAGAAAAGGTGGTGGAGTTGAATAAAAGATATGCCCCCAACTCAACTTGGGCATTTAAACAATATATCAAAAACCAAATACAATATCAAGAGGCAAATACAAAAGACAATGCATATGAGAGAAGAACCAACACCAAGGGGTTTTGTATGATGCTAAAATGCAAGGTGGCATGATGACATGAGCATGATATAATGATGATGCAACAATTATGTGAGGGAAGTAGTCATTATATTACTAAACCAAGTAGCATTACAGTTGTTAGACAAATGGGATGCTACAACTCTCCCCCACTAAATAGGAATCTCGCCCCGAGATTCTAGGAAGAAGGAGAAGACTCAAAGAGGGTAGGATAGTTGGCACGAAGCTCATCTTCACGCTCCCAAGTGGCTTCATCAACGGAATGGTGCGACCACTGCACCTTGCAGAACTTGATGGACTTGTTGCGAGTCCTTCTTTCTGCGACTTCCAGGATTTTTGTGGGGTGTTCTTGATAAGACAGGTCTTCTTGGAGATTGATTAGCTCATGATCCACGTCCTGCCGGGATCCTTGAAGCACTTCTTGAGTTGGGAGATGTGGAAAACATCATGAACCTTGAGTTTTTCCGGGAGCTCCAGGGCATAAGCAACTTCTCCTCTTCTTCCACGAATTTTGAAAGGACCAATGTATCTAGGAGCCAGCTTTCCTTTGATACCAAAACGGTGTGTGCCTTTCATGGGCGTGACACGAAGGTACACGAGATCACCAGGGACATACACCATGTCCGTGTGCTTCCTGTCATAATTGCTCTTCTGGCGACTTTGAGCAATCTTCAGATTTTCAAGAATGATGTGCACCTTCTCCTCCGCTTGAGTTACAATATCAGGGCCAAACCAAATTCTTTCTCCTGCACCCGACCAACCAATCGGAGTTCTGCACTTGCGACCATAGAGAGCCTCAAATGGTGCCATCTTCAGACTTTTCTGGAAGCTGTTGTTGTAAGAGAATTCAGCATAAGGAAGACATTCCTCCCACTTCATGCCGAAAGAGATGACGCAAGCACGAAGCATATCCTCCAGAATCTGATTGATCCTTTCAACTTGTCCTTGCGACTGAGGGTGGTAAGCTGTGCTGAAGTTCAACTTTGTTCCCAAAGCATTTTGGAAACTTTCCCAGAACTTGGAAGTGAAGATGCTCCCACGGTCTGAACTGATCTCAAGCGGAACCCCATACAAAGAGACAATTCTGTTGATGTAGAGCTCAGCCAACTGAATTCCAGAAATTGTTTCCTTGACGGGGAAGAAATGGGCCACCTTAGAGAGCCTGTCAATGACAACAAAGATTGCATTGTTGCCCTTCTGCGACCTTGGAAAACCAGTGATGAAGTCCATCTCTACTTTCTCCCATTTCCATTCCGGAGGTTTCAATGGCTGTAGAAGACCGAAAGGTTTCTGATGGACAGCTTTCACTCTGCGGCAAACATCACACTCCGAGACATACTTGGCACAATATCGTTTCAATCCCGGCCACCAATATTGTGTTTTCAAGTCCATGTACATCTTTGTGCTGCCAGGATGGATAGAAAGAACAGAATCATGCGCCTCCTTGAGAACTTGCTCTCTCAAACCCGGGTAGTTCGGAACAAACATCCGGTGTTCAAAGAAAAGCGTGCCTTGATCATCGACGTGGAAGGACTCATACTTCGGAAGCTGAAGTTTGGAGATGATCTTTCTGGTGTGCGGATCACCAAGCTGACGGTAGCGAATCTTTTCTTCCAAGAGAGGAGTAGACAGAAGGTTCAGGAGATACCCTTGATCCACAATTTCCAGGTTGAGCTGACGGAATTCCTCGCACAAGAGAGGCTGTTGTTCTTCCATCATGAGGTTGTTGACATAAGCTTTGCGGCTGAGAGAATCGGCCATGACATTAGCTTTGCCCGGAGTGTAATTGATGGTCAAATCAAAATCATTGATCGCTTCAATCCATCTCCTCTGCCGAAGGTTGAGATCAGGCTGAGTGAAGATATACTTCAAACTCTTGTGGTCAGAAAAGATCTCACAACGGTTGCCAAGCAAGTAGTGCCTCCAAAGTTTCAAAGCAAAGACAACTGCTGCTAGCTCGAGGTCATGTGTAGGATAGTTGATCTCATGCGTCTTCAACTGTCGAGAGGCATAAGCAACAACTTGTTTTTCTTGCATAAGGACCGCACCCAATCCTTGCAAAGAGGCGTCACAGAATATCTGGAAAGGCTTAGAGGTATCCGGAGGAACCAAGACTGGCGTGGAAGTGAGCTTCTCTTTGAGTGTCTCAAAGCTTGCTTGACATGCAGGAGTCCAAAGGTATTTCTTGCCTTTCTTGAGGAGATCGGTAAGAGGCTTCGCTATCTTCGAGAAGTTCTGCACGAAGCGACGGCTATAACTAGCCAAACCAAGGAAGCTCCGCACTTCTTTGACATTAACAGGAGGAAGCCATTCAACAATTGTCTTCACAGTTTCCGGGTTGACTGCAATGCCCTTGGCAGAGATGACATGACCAAGATAGGTTACTTGAGGCAGCCAAAACTCACACTTTGAGAACTTTGCATACAAGCGGTTCTCGCGCAGCTTGTTTAGGACACAACGAAGGTGTTCTTCATGTTCTTCCTTTGACTTAGAATAGACTAGGATGTCATCCAGATAGACCACAACGAACTTATCAAGATACTCCATGAAAACCGAGTTCATAAGCCTCGAGAAGGTAGCAGGTGCGTTGGTGAGACCGAAAGACCTGACCGTGTACTCATACAGGCCATAGCGGGTGGTGAAAGCTGTTTTAGGAACATCTTCCTTGCGAATCTTGATTTGGTGATAACCACTTCTCAAGTCCAGCTTAGAGAATACCACAGCTCCAGCTAGCTGATCGAAGAGATCATTAATCCGCGGAAGGGGATATTTGTTCTTGATGGTTTTAGCATTGAGAGCCCGATAGTCCACACAAAGTCTATCAGTCCTGTCTCGCTTTTTCACAAAGATTGTTGGGCTACCCCAAGAAGAAGTACTGTGTTGAATGAAACCCAACTTATCTTGTTCATCAAGCTGACGTTTGAGTTCAGCCAACTCAGCAGGACCCATTTTATAAGGTCGCTTGGAGATAGGAGCCGTTCCAGGTTCAAGCTCAATTACAAACTCAACCTCACGATCCGGAGGCATACCCGGCAACTCTTCAGGAAAGACATCTGGGAACTCACAGACCACCGGAACACTCTGAATAGCTTCCATAGCATCATCATTCAGAGCCGCCAAAGAGAAAAGCTGGATAGCAGGAGTCAGACTTGGAGAAAAGACTATATGGCCTTCAGGAATCTTCAGAGAAACCGAGCGTTCAGCACAATCAATCACAGCTGCATTTGCTGTCAACCAATCCATGCCCAAGATGACATCAATGTCAGAATTGCCCAGAAGAATTAAGGAAGCCGAGAACGAAGAGCCACCAATCTCAATTTGATTGCCATGGCTGATTTTAGCAGCTGCCATTGTTGCTCCAGGAGAAAGGACCATTAACCGCTTAAGGAGAGGATCCATTGCTAACTCATTCTCATTTGCAAACTTGTGAGAAACAAAAGAATGCGATGCACCAGAATCAAACAAAACTCGTGCAGGGACTGAGTTAACGGAAAGCATACCCATCACAACTCCAGGTGCATGCTCAGCTTGAGCGGCGTTGACACAGTTGGCACGAGCAACAGTAGACCCGGGCTTGGTGTTGATGTTGAGAGCCCGAGGTGGTGGTGCACGAACCAAAGGAGAGCTTGCCGCAGATCTTGGAGGTGGTGGCGGAAGAGCTTTGTTTTTCATCGGACAGTTCCAGTTTAGATGTCCAGAGTCTCCACACGTGTAACAAGCACCAGGTGGACGTGGAGCAACGTAGCCAGGGACTCCGCCAGGCGCTCCAGGGTAGTGGTGGTTGTAGCCCCTGGGAGCAGCAGTGATGGAGTTTGGTGGCCTTGCCGCGTAGCTTGAAGGTCTTGGTGGAGCCGGGAGCGACCGTGGGGTGTTAGGAACCCAAACACGACGCTTAGAGGTAGCTGACATAGCTGAAGAGCTTGCTGTATCACGGTTGTGTTTCTTTGACTCCTCAAACACTTGCCTACTTGCTTCTTCCTGGAGAGCTGTATGCTGAAGTTCCAGAAAAGACGCCGGCCTTGCATGTGTGATTGCATATTTAATCGATGCATTGAGCCCTTGCCTGAACCTCTTTTGCTTCTTCTTGTCATCAGAGATCTCATCGCCACCATAACGAGAAAGGTTCATGAAGTTCCTGATGTAGGTATTGACATTGTCATTTCCCTGCTTGAGGTTGAGAAACACTTCCTTCATTCTTTCCATGACAATTTCTAACAGATACTGTTCTTTGAATGCTCCAGTGAACTGTTCCCAAGTAGGCTGAAAACCAATGCAGTTTGCCTTCAGGTAATTCTCCCACCATAGAGCTGCATCTCCCTTCAGAAGGTGAGTGGCACACTTTACCCATTCTTGCTCAGGAACATCAGCAGTCTCCAGTAGCCTTGACATCTCACGCAACCAATCATCAGCATCAAGTGGTCGATCAGAAACATCAAATTGGCGTGGGTTGAACTTCAGGAAGCTTTTGATGTCTCCTCGCTTGGGAGGTGGAGGTAGTGGAGCAAACTCATTCCTCCTGACACTTTCCTCAAAACGCTGCTGGTTCTGCTGCATTGCTGCCAAGGCATTGGCGATGTTTGACAGCGCGGATCCCAGTTCAGGTGGTATGTCCTCATCAGAACGGCGTGGTGGAGCCATCCTGTGATTGATATAAAACACAAGTCAGTACTATAATGGAGAATAATAATAATCCAAAATAGTACCAAGATGGAATTAACCAAGATTAAAGGATACAATTTACTAAGATGATATTAAAATATCAACAAAGTTCAAAGCACCTAGAAGATATTAAGCATATCGCACACGACTGAAAAGGAGTGTGGTACACAAATATATCAAAGAAAATTTTTCCACAAATTTCGGCATTAAAATACCAATAGATGCGCAAAATTACTTAACGAATCAAGATTAGTGACTCTACCAATTCAATATACAAAAGCGAATGATAAGAGTAGTGGTATGGTCGCGACTCCATCCCGCACTCAAATCATTACTCCGCACATGAATAAGTGGAACACATATCCTAACCCCTTCTTCTCACGTTGAACCTAAAGATTGGTAACTACAGAAACGAACACCCCAAACAAGATAACGTCGGATAACAAAGAGTAAGACAGATCGCGTCGGTATACAACGAATCAGATAGATCGCATCGGTTTGCAAAAACCTGTCGGTATGGAATGTACCAACAGTTGATAACCAAAAGGCTGATTGCGATAACAACTTGGATGCAACAGATAGACAAGGAATTACACACACACACACACACACAAACACACACACACACAACCTATGGTACTACGGAAACCCCGAACACGTGAATCCTAGTTTGAATTTTTAAGAAGAGGATCAAAAACGTTACACTTCCTTACCAGAAAAGGGTGGGTGGGTGGGTAAGAAGAAAAGTGGAAGCAGTCCTACTCTCACGTTTTGTTTTTCCCTAGTATACATAACTACCAAAATATTTGCTAGACTGACAACGACCATTTGGCTGAGACCCTGAAGGGCGGGATGGCTCTGATACCAATTGTAACTACCTCGGTGAATTACGCTCCTAGATGCAAGCCTGGATGAGCGGAAATGGTTGAAATAGTACGGTGGGGCCAAATGCCACTCACAGGTAGACCTTTCGGCCGTCCCAACCATTTCCAATCATCGGGACAAGTACGGGCGGCGTAATCGGCAGGCGAAGGGATCAACTACATACACAAATGAGTATGTATGCAAGCCACCATACAATAGTACATCAGAGCCATTCCATCTAAAAAGAAAGGAAATATAGCAACGCCATACGGCAAGATTCAAATGTCCTAGGTAGATATAATAGTTTAGGATATCTCCTCATACATCACACATTAGAGTATCAGGCGGAAGCGGCAAACAAGATCCGAGTACGAATAAGAAGCAAATCGGCATAAGATGCCCCATAAATAAGCACATCCCGCCCACAGATCTCACGGATCCCCATTCTTGGAATCTCTACACCGAACGATCGTTGCCCACATCATCAGCCTCCTCCACCCAGTATCCATCTTGTGAGTGTACCTGTTCATCTGAATCAAATAATTTATCATGTGAGACCCTAGGGGTACTCAGCAAGTCTTTATGCCTCTAAAGGGGACACAACCTGGGGGTGACGCAATTGCAGCAAAAGATAAACCCTAACAGTTCTATAGATACTCGCTAACCATCCGCCTAACCAAAGATAGACGGATGTCCGTGAATTAATGACCATAGTTATAACAGGAATATCATCAGATCCATCCTCCTCCTCGCTTACCAACGAGGAGGCGGACGAACAACCCCCCCATCCGTTGGCAGTTTTATTATCCATTCCATGAGTGTTGCACTATTTACTAGTCAGTTACTTAGTCAAATTAAAAGCGGTACTTTAGTTATGCTTGTCTATGATCGAGAAACTGTGCTCCAAGTCGTCCATAACCGCGGACACGGCTTTCAGAAAGTTTTACCCTGCAGGGGTGCACAAATAGCAACACACACTCGATCAACCTCAGAAAAACCAAATCAAAACCCAACAAGGCCTTCACGACAAAGCAATCACAGGATTCAGAAATATTTCAGGGGGCCACCCCATTGAGTACACCCGCAACGAAGCTAGCTGACTCCGAGACGGACTCAAGGTTTGCGTCAATGGCTGTAAACGACTGGGAACCCAAAACTGGGATTGTCGATACCGCAAAAACACTCCGCTTACCTAAACAATACAGGTGCTCCTCGCACAATCGTAATAAAGCAGTAAAGCATGGCATAAGTACATGATAGTAAATAAAACCTCAAACTAGTTTGTGGCCCCAAGAATAAGAATGAATCAAGCTCTGGCTCAGGGGGGTCCCATAAGCCTCCCGGATGTGGATAGCGTGAATAATCAAGGAACAGGAATCAAGTACTCGGGGTCCTACGGGACACAAGTGAGCAGGAAAAACCAACTAGCAGATATTGCTCACCGGTGCCACTTTCATTAGTTATCCCATTACTACTCAGGTTAAGTTGTTTAGGTACCTCGTTATCCATCAGGCTCTCACATACCCTACACATGCTGTTCTACGACTCGCATGGCTCAAACAACTCCTGTAGTAATGGCTCATGGGATGGAGGAACAAGCTTCGGTGGGGTTTAAAAGTAAAGGCTATGCAATACTTGGGATTCAGTTTAATGCAATCGCGACTCGATGATGCAAGAATAAGATAGAGGCAATAGGTACTGTATGTATGCAAGCATGTGGTAGTGCTTTCCTGGCAGCTCAGTTGAAGCAAGGGATGGATCTGGGTAGTGCTCCTGGTTCTCTTGATATATCCCCTGCTCAGAGTCTATTCGAAGAAGAACCAAACAAACAAGGGCCACATAAATAAAGTGCACAAGCATATGAATTAAATGCGACAAGCAAACAATCATGCCATGATGAATGATGCACAATTTGCATGGCATTAAAGTAGCATGGCATGGGTGAGGTGGGGAAATACAAGAATAAGTCATTTTATTTAGTTTTGGTCACATTTAAGCCCTAGTTAAGTTGCTGTATACTTTATATTTATATGATGCATGCTGCAATTTAAGTCATGGATAGCATAAACAGAAAGGTCTCGTCGAGCTAATCATTTTAGACATATCATTTGTTAAATTCGGAGTTATAAAACAAAAGTTATTAAATAAATAAGGCCGAGGGCATTTTATTGTAATTTAATTCAACTTGAAATTTTAAGTGCCCAAAATAGATTTTGGATGGCATATTTGGAATCCTCACATTTTTCTGATTCAAAAACATATATCATTTGTAATATTTGGATTTGTATATTAAAAGTTGTTATAAATCTGATTTGAATTTTGAATTTGAATTAAATTTGAAAAGATTTGAATTAAACTAATCACAGAAAAACTTTTCCTACTCAGGCAGACCTAGCCACTGCCGCTGACGGGTGGGGCCAGGTTGACTGGGCCCAACACGCGCACAGGAAAAGGGGAGGGGACTGCGGGTTGATGGAAACTAAAGCCGAGAGCCTTTTTGCAAAAAGCCAACAGCCGCGGACAGGTGGGCCTAGAGGAGCGCGGGTTAAGAAAATAAAATCCAGGGGGGTATGCCCAAAAAGGTCACGACCACTGTTTCTCTTCTCTGACGAAACTGACGGAAACCAGCTCGCAGCGCAGCGCGGCGGGACAGGGACTCGATCCCGCGACCGCGCGGGCGCGAGCGGAGGCGGCTACCGCTGAGCCACGGTGGGGGAGTTGTCTGGTAGGGGGGCGCGGGCTAGATAGGGTTTGTGCGCCGTGGGAGCGAGCGGACGCGCGCGGCCGCCGGTGCACAGAGAGTGCTCGACGGAACGCACGCCGCGACCAGGAAGCGACGGCGAGGCGGACCTTGTCAGGGAGGGGGAGAGGCTCACCGCGGGCTCGATGGCGGGCTCGGATCGGGCAGGCGTGCAGCGGATCAGCGACGAGGCAGGGGCCGGGCGAGCTAGGGTTTCGCGGCGGGGCGCGTCGGTGTCCAGCGTCCTGGGGCTTCTCCTTCTCGTCTGCGGGTGCAGGGGCGTCGCTGGCACTCGGCTCGTTCTTCCTCGACGCCCAATAACCACGCCCGCCTCCTCGTACTGCAGGTGAACGCCGAAGCCGACGGTGGCCGGCGTCGGGGTAGCTGGTGGCGGAGAGGGGGAAGGAAGGCGAGGGCAGGGCCCTGGGCAGATCTGGGAGGTGCAGAGAGGGGGCGAGGGAGTAGATAAGGACAGGGGGAAAGGTAGATGGCGTGGGGGAGGGGAAGGTGGCGATAAAGGTGGCCTCGGCCACCTTTGTCCTCTCCCTCACGTGCTTGGTCGGGGCAGTAGCAGGGGGAGGGGGATGGAGGCTGCCAGGTGGGTCATGGCGAGGCCAGGGAGGCAGGCAGGCTCAGGTTAGGGCCACAGGCAGGGAGAGAAGAGAGGGAGAAAGGAGAGGGGAGTCGGCTCGGGCTAGGTTAGCTAGGGCAGGGGTGAGGTGACCAGGGGGAGAGGGTGGCCGGTGGGGCCAGCTAGGTGAGGGGGAGGGAGAGTAGATGGGGTAGATCAAGGTGGGGGTAGGGTTTAGAGATCGAACTAGAGAGGGGTTTGGTTAGGGTTTTGGTTTAGGTGAGGGGTAGAGGGGGGTATGGTGATTAGGGTGGGAACTTAGCTAGAGGGTAATAGAGAGAGATAGATGGAGTGGTGCCTTGACTAGATCAAGCATGATCAACACAAGCTCAAACAAGATGGCCAAAAAGAGAAAAGAAGAAAAAGGTGGTGATGGGGTAGATTAAGATGGTGATGAGGTTTAAGCAAGATCAAAATAGATCAAGCCCAAAAGAAGGGATAGAGATAGAGATGAAACACTCAAGAATTCAAATAAAACCAAAAGATGACCAAAGAATGGTTATGGTTGCATGGGACATGCATTACATTTAATGCACTCCCTAAGAGGTTGGTGCAAGCTTGCATGGGCCATGCATAAGCATTAAATGCCATGTTTTAATCTTGTGAAAACAAAACAATTATTCAGGGCATTCATACATATGCATTCCAGAAATATGGAACAAGCCAAGCAAAAGAATTTAGAATTGGATCCATCCAACCCACATGAGCTAGAAATAAAATCCAAAGAAAAGAATTTCAAGCTCATAGGTTATTGGAATGGTGGAAGTGTAAGGTGGTGAAAGAAAAGGTGGTGGAGTTGAATAAAAGATATGCCCCCAACTCAACTTGGGCATTTAAACAATATATCAAAAACCAAATACAATATCAAGAGGCAAATACAAAAGACAATGCATATGAGAGAAGAACCAACACCAAGGGGTTTTGTATGATGCTAAAATGCAAGGTGGCATGATGACATGAGCATGATATAATGATGATGCAACAACTATGTGAGGGAAGTAGTCATTATATTACTAAACCAAGTAGCATTACAGTTGTTAGACAAATGGGATGCTACAGCCACGCCCGCGCTGTGCTGGGAGGAGGGAGCCAAGAACGGGAGGAGAAACGGCCGAACGGGGCTCTCTCCCGCGGATTGCAGACGACGCGAGAAGGGGAGGCAGAAACCCGGTAGCGCCGATGATGCGGAGGCCGACACCCTGGCGGCGGGCGCGCTGGCCGCAAACAGAGGGACGGTGGCGAGGCTCAACGACCAGAGACGGGGAAGGACACGGGGAGGAGGACGGCGAGGCGGTCGGGCTCGGTGTCGCGGGGTCGGGGCGTGGAGGCGGCGCTCGAGCGGGCTGGTGGCGGTAGGCAGAGGGGGCGGTGGTAGGGAGAGGCGGCGGCGATAGAGGAGGCAAGCGGCGGGGTCAAAGAGGAGAGCAGAGGCGGGGTGAGGGAGCTCGGGCGGTGGAGGGAGAGGGGTCTGGTGGGGGAGACTTGATGAGGGGGGAGGAGGAGAACGAGGGAGGCGGCGCGCTGGTTGGGGGAAGGAGGAGCCCTGGCGGCAGGGCAGAGGGAGGCGATGGCGTTGGGGGGGTCGGAGCCGGCGAGCGGGCGGTGGAGGTTGCGGGAGGAGGGAGCGTGTGGCATTCCGCAAAACCACTACTAGAAAATCGCGTTGTTTTTTTTGTGCATTGCATCGTCATCATCATGCATTGTTTGTCTGAAACTATTTCGAAACGCCTAATTTTGTTTTCTAAATAGCCCCCGTCTTATTTCAAATTAAAACATCGGTCGGTTCGGATCTTTTATTTGTCTAAAAACTAATTACAAAAGTTATTTTTAAATTAAATAAAAATCTATATTATTTTTAGGGGGCAGTCGAACGGGCCGACCCGACCCAGTCGGCCACCCCCAGTTCAAAACGGTCCACCCAAAATCCCTAACCCTTTTCTACCTAGTTCTAATCTACCCACCAACCCAAGCTTGCCACCTCACCGTCCCTCCACCTCACCCTCAGCCCCGCCACCTCACCAATCCACAGCCCCACCTACACCCCCTCTCTCTCTCTCACCTAGCCCCCACCTACCCCCTCTCCCTTACAGCCTGGACCCACCCTCTCAGGCCCACCACTCCCTAACCCGCCGCCGCACTCACTCCCTGGTGCACACCCAACCGCTCCCCCTCTCCCTTACACCCCGGTCCCACCGTCCCTGTCCCTACCTGCCACTCACACACACGCCACACGCGGTCAACCCCACTCCCACTCTCCCCGGCCCCACCCCGCGGCACCCAACGCACCCACGCGCGTCCTCTCCCCCTGCCCCGACCCGTCCTCTCTCTCCCTCACGCCTCGCTTCATCTCTCTCTTCCACCCTCGTGATCCCCTCCTCCGACCTCCTCCGGCGCCGCCCGCTCAACCGGCTCCTCCTCCCGCGTCCCCCCGTCGCCCCTCGATGCCCGAGCCCCGCCGCCCAGGAGCCCCGCCTCCGGCCCTCTTTCCCCGCCACCGGCCGCGCCTCCCCGCCTCCGGCCGCGCCTCCACCGCCAGCCTCCTCTCCGCCTTCCGCCGCGGCCCCGTGCTCCGGCCGGCCCGCCTCGGAGCTCCGCCGTCCCCTCTCCCTCCCCGACAACCGCCACCGCCCCTGACCTCTCCCGCTCCACCGCCTCCTCCCGCTCAGGTCGCCGCCCCGCGTCCCGAGCTCGCCTCCGTCAGCCGTCTCTCCGGCCTGCGCCGGCGCCGCCGGACCCCATCACCGACGCGGCCTCTCCCCTCCTCCAGCGCCTCCGCCCGCCGTCTCCGGCCTCTCCCTCGAGCGCGGCCCCCACGAGCCCCACCACAGCGAGCTCCCCCTGCCTCTCGCCGAAGTTGCTGTGCCGCCTCCTCCGTCTGTCGCCAGGGGCACATCTCCGTGTTTTGGTTTTCTGGCCATTAGGTGGTTTGGGTACTGCCTCCATGTACCGTTGCCATAGGCGTCTGTGTTCTAGCCCATCAAGACGAAGAACGAGGGGCCGAACCTTAGCCAAGAGCTACATCTCGGAACGCCATGGTCCCCTTCGCAAAAACTGATGACAAGAGCAACCGGACGTGGAGAACCCCGACAAAGCGGCAAGATCTTCATCGACGACAGGACCGTCCGCACAAACCTCGATCCGCCACCGAAGAGCGGACCTCAAGACATTACCCAAACCCTCGGAGCCACAAGATCGTCGAGAGGGAACCGACGGCCCCGGTCTCGAGGACTCGATGCCCGGACGTCAAGACCGCCACATGGAAAACCCAAAGGACCCGAAGACCGATTCCGCCGAACGCCAAGATCTTCAATCGGATCCGTGGACACCAAGACCCCGGTGCGACAAGTACTCCTCGAGGACGCCAAGTACTTCACCCCGGACACCGAGACCCTGAACGACAAGTTCTTCTTCCCGGAAGCATTGACGCCTGTGCGACAAGATCTACTTCCAGATCCGAAGACCCCGGTACCCGATCTACTCAAGTTCGTCGTCAGCGAAGAGATCGACCATTGGAAACCAAGCTCTTCATCTTGTGTCCGACCTTCGAAGACCGATCCCGTCGAACCCTGAACCCTGAGACCAACCCCGAACCCTCGGAACACCAAGATCGTCGAACCCTAATGTGTGAACCCGAACCCGAGACCTTATTTTATTAAATGATATATAATTATTGCATATCAAATTGTCATGCATGCATACATGTTGTGGGTTTGGGGGCCTTATGCCGATTCACCTCATAATTAAATATGGGGCCCATATGCGGGCAAATCTAGTCCTATATTGGCCTCATTTAAATTTTGTGTAGCGAACCGGTAACTTATCTTGCCCTGTTATTACAACATTTAAATTGCAGGGTAGCTAAACAACATGAACCATCTGAATAAATGTCGGGACCCCGGTTCCGCTTAATATGATCTAATTGCATCGCATCTTTGCCATGTCATGCGTCATACATGCATCATGCCCGATCTTTGCCATAGTATTAAATAGTGCATCCGGTGTTTATTCTAGTGTTTTGCTTCTTCGCGGATAAGGCCATTGAGTTGGTCTGAGCTTCGCCCCGATCTTCGGATGAACCTTCGACAATGTTTTTAGGCGAGCATCTCCCCCTTTCTACCTATCTTACTTTTATAGTATTTATTCCCTCCTGTTGATCTATTGCTATCTGTGTTGCGTTGCTCTAGCTTTTCGTACCCGTGATATCCCTTGCAGCCTTATATTGCCTTGGACACCTCCTATTACCGTTGTTTGGTAGATAGTTGGACCGGCGCGTCATAGTCGCTTGCTCAAGTGCTGTTGCGTGTTGTCAAGTACCACAATTGTTGGAGCATGGCCACATGTTTAATGTTGGAGATGATCATGGCTTTAATTATCGTTTAATAACTAAAATTGAAGTAGGTAAGAAGAGGCACCGGTGGGCAATAGATGTTATTTGGTAGTTAACCGTCCACCTGTGTCCCGTAGGACCCCGAGTACTTGATACCTGTTCCTTGAATATTCGCGCTATCCACATACGGGGAATTATGGGACCCCCCTGAGCCAGAGCTTGATTCATTCTTATTTCTTGGGGCCACAAACTAGTTTGAGGTTTTATTTACTATCCTATACTTATGCCATGCTTTACTGCTTTATTACGATTGTGCGAGGAGCACCTGTACTGTTTAGGTAAGCGGAGTGTTTTCGCGGTATCGACAAGCCCAGTTTTGGGTTCCCAGTCGTTTACAGCCATTGACGCAAACCTTGAGTCCATCTCGGAGTCAGCTAACTTTGTTGCGGGTGTACTCCAAGGGGTGGCCCCCTGAAATATTTCTGAATCATGTGATTGCTTTGTTGTGAAAGCCTCGTTGGGTTTTGATTTGGTTTTTCCGAGGTTGATCGAGTGTGTGTTGCTATTTGTGCACCCCTGCAGGGTAAAACTTTCTAAAAGCCGTGTCCGCGGTTATGGACGACTTGGAGCACAGTATCTCGATCATAGACAACTATAACTAAAGTAGTGCTATAAATTTGACTTTATAATGACTAGTAATCAGCTTCACTATAATGGAATGGCTAAATAAAACTGCCAACAATTGCTTGTTTGGGTTGTCGCTTGCGACCATTGTATCTGACTAGTAAGTATTGCAACTATAACGGAATGGCTAAATAAAAGTACCAACAACTGCTGGGTTTTGGGATATCTCATGCTAATTGTATCTGACTAGTAAGTGCTGCAACTACAACGGAATGGTTAACTAAAACTGCCCACTGCTTATTATACCAGGATGACTATCTTTACATGACTAGTAATTACTGCAACGATAACTGAATAAGTAAATCTGCCAACTGTGTGAGTTCCTCGGTTGACTTCCTCGTTTGGTCTCGAGGGGGAAATACCAGGATGGGTATGTTTGGTGGTAGTATCAGGTTGGTTCCGAATAGGTCTTTCTTACCCCTCTCTGTTAGCCGCCAGTGATATCGAGTCTCTATAGGTTGTTCTAGTGCATGCTGCGCTGCCGCTTCAGTCCACCATACCTATGTAGGCGAGGACCGCCGAATTCTAGTCTCGCCGTGTACTGGCCTCAGTACTGACCGCTCTCTCTTTTTCCTTTGCCCTTTGTCGGCACCCCTTTTGTTTAAGCAGGTTTTGAGATCGACGTCGTTAGCAGGGTTACCCTTCCGGCTTGGCCTGGGCAGGGTTATGGACGCCATTGGTTATTCTTCAGGGCTCTTAGCCCCATTTGCATCTTGTCCGTAGCTGGACGCTCTATCGTTTTCAAGGTGATTTGGATCTTTGTTCTGTATATCTATATTCTTGACTCTTTGAGTCGCTGTTGTATATATCTGTTCTGTGGGTCCCATCGAGGACTGTTGTGTAATGTTATTACTTCGTTTTCCACCCGCACGCAAGTGCCTGGTGGGCACCTTTGAATCGTTTATATGCGGGTTTGGCGGGAAGCGCTGAAACTTGCATAGGGCCGATTCTGAGGGTGTTACAGAGTGGTATCAGAGCTCAGCAGTTGCGATACCCCACAAGTCTAGCCTGTAGGATAACCTAGCTAACGGCCGAAGTAGAGTGTCAAAACTATTTTTGAAAAATCGGTTGGATAGTTCTGATTAGGTCTGATTTTACTCCTTACCCCTCTGCTGCTCTCCTCTCACCTCTGCGTGTTTTGAATCCGCTCTCTTCTCTCTCTTCGAGTCCAGGATTTCTCGTGGTTGGGTTCCATCGTACCTTCAGGGTTTCGCTTCCTCCTTTGGTAACGGTGTTGCTACATCTGGTCTTCATGCTATCCGAGGAATCCTTCGTCTGGTGGACGTCTCTTTGCTCCTTCTCGTGTCTTCTAGTGTTTTCCGACGCGACGACATCATCTACGCCAGATCTGATGCAGAGTCTGCATCACTCCTTTGTTCCCGAACCTCGTTTATCGAGATCTTCAGTCTGATTCCGAGAATGGTTGCACTCTTCTCTACTGATTGTGCAGAGTAATAGTTTGGGTGCGTGATGGATTGGCCCCCATGCCGACTACCCCTTCTATTCGCTTTTGTACATTGAAGTGGATGAGAATGCATCGGTTCCCTCTTTCTATCGAAGCTAGAGGTGGCTTTATTTGTTGATGTCTCTACCTTCGACCTTTTGTTCCCGGAGTGTTCCCTCGACGATCACGGACAACGACCTCTTGTTAGTGGTGTCGCGAGGATCCACACGAAGCGAGAAGATGCAGATCACCGACCTTCTTCCCGGTATCATGAGGCGGATCTCGAGGGCGAGATCCATTGTTAGTGGTGTCGAATTGTGGCATCCCGCAAAACCACTACTAGAAAATCGCGTTGTTTTTTTTGTGCATTGCATCGTCATCATCATGCATTGTTTGTCTGAAACTATTTCGAAACGCCTAATTTTGTTTTCTAAATAGCCCCCGTCTTATTTCAAATTAAAACATCGGTCGGTTCGGATCTTTTATTTGTCTAAAAACTAATTACAAAAGTTATTTTTAAATTAAATAAAAATCTATATTATTTTTAGGGGGCAGTCGAACGGGCCGACCCGACCCAGTCGGCCACCCCCAGTTCAAAACGGTCCACCCAAAATCCTAACCCTTTTCTACCTAGTTCTAATCTACCCACCAACCCCAGCTTGCCACCTCACCGTCCCTCCACCTCACCCTCAGCCCCGCCACCTCACCAATCCACAGCCCCACCTACACCCCCTCTCTCTCTAACCTAGCCCCCACCTACCCCCTCTCCCTTACAGCCTGGACCCACCCTCTCAGGCCCACCACTCCCTAACCCGCCGCCGCACTCACTCCCTAGTGCACACCCAACCGCTCCCCCTCTCCCTTACACCCCGGTCCCACCGTCCCTGTCCCTACCTGCCACTCACACACACGCCACACGCGGTCAACCCCACTCCCACTCTCCCCGGCCCCACCCCGTGGCACCCAACGCACCCACGCGCGTCCTCTCCCCCTGCCCCGACCCGTCCTCTCTCTCTCCCTCACGCCTCGCTTCCTCTCTCTCTTCCACCCTCGCGATCCCCTCCTCCGACCTCCTCCGGCGCCGCCCGCTCAACCGGCTCCTCCTCCCGCGTCGCCCCGTCGCCCCTCGACACCCGAGCCCCGCCGCCCAGGAGCCCCGCCTCCGGCCCTCTTTCCCCGCCACCGGCCGCGCCTCCCCGCCTCCGGCCGCGCCTCCACCGCCGGCCTCCTCCCCGCCTTCCGCCGCGGCCCCGTGCTCCGGCCGCCCCCCCTCGGAGCTCCGCCGTCCCTTCTCCCTCCCGGCAACCGCCACCCGCCCCGACCTCTCCCGCTCCACCGCCTCCTCCCGCTCAGGTCGCCGCCCCGCGTCCCCGAGCTCGCCTCCGTCGGCCGTCTCTCCGGCCTGCGCCGGCGCCGCCGGACCCCATCACCGACGCGGCCTCTCCCCTCCTCCAGCGCCTCCGCCTGCCGCCTCGAAGCCATCTCCTCCGCCCGCCGTCTCCGGCCTCTCCCTCGAGCGCGGCCCCCACGAGCCCCACCACAGCGAGCTCCCCCTGCCTCTCGCCGAAGTTGCTGTGCCGCCTCCTCCGTCTGTCGCCAGGGGCACATCTCCGTGTTTTGGTTTTCTGGCCATTAGGTGGTTTGGGTACTGCCTCCATGTACCGTTGCCATAGGCGTCTGTGTTCTAGCCCATCAAGACGAAGAACGAGGGGCCGAACCTTAGCCAAGAGCTACATCTCGGAACGCCATGGTCCCCTTCGCAAAAACTGATGACAAGAGCAACCGGACGTGGAGAACCCCGACAAAGCGGCAAGATCTTCATCGACTACAGGACCGTCCGCACAAACCTCGATCCGCCACCGAAGAGCGGACCTCAAGACATTACCCAAACCCTCGGAGCCACAAGATCGTCGAGAGGGAACCGACGGCCCCGGTCTCGAGGACTCGATGCCCGGACGTCAAGACCGCCACATGGAAAACCCAAAGGACCCGAAGACCGATTCCGCCGAACGCCAAGATCTTCAATCGGATCCGTGGACACCAAGACCCCGGTGCGACAAGTACTCCTCGAGGACGCCAAGTACTTCACCCCGGACACCGAGACCCTGAACGACAAGTTCTTCTTCCCGGAAGCATTGACGCCTGTGCGACAAGATCTACTTCCATATCCGAAGACCCCGGTACCCGATCTACTCAAGTTCGTCGTCAGCGAAGAGATCGACCATTGGAAACCAAGCTCTTCATCTTGTGTCCGACCTTCGAAGACCGATCCCGTCGAACCCTGAACCCTGAGACCAACCCCGAACCCTCGGAACACCAAGATCGTCGAACCCTAATGTGTGAACCCGAACCCGAGACCTTATTTTATTAAATGATATATAATTATTGCATATCAAATTGTCATGCATGCATACATGTTGTGGGTTTGGGGGCCTTATGCCGATTCACCTCATAATTAAATATGGGGCCCATATGCGGGCAAATCTAGTCCTATATTGGCCTCATTTAAATTTTGTGTAGCGAACCGGTAACTTATCTTGCCCTGTTATTACAACATTTAAATTGCAGGGTAGCTAAACAACATGAACCATCTGAATAAATGTCGGGACCCCGGTTCCGCTTAATATGATCTAATTGCATCGCATCTTTGCCATGTCATGCGTCATACATGCATCATGCCCGATCTTTGCCATAGTATTAAATAGTGCATCCGGTGTTTATTCTAGTGTTTTGCTTCTTCGCGGATAAGGCCATTGAGTTGGTCTGAGCTTCGCCCCGATCTTCGGATGAACCTTCGACAATGTTTTTAGGCGAGCATCTCCCCCTTTCTACCTATCTTACTTTTATAGTATTTATTCCCTCCTGTTGATCTATTGCTATCTGTGTTGCGTTGCTCTAGCTTTTCGTACCCGTGATATCCCTTGCAGCCTTATATTGCCTTGGACACCTCCTATTACCGTTGTTTGGTAGATAGTTGGACCGGCGCGTCATAGTCGCTTGCTCAAGTGCTGTTGCGTGTTGTCAAGTACCACAATTGTTGGAGCATGGCCACATGTTTAATGTTGGAGATGATCATGGCTTTAATTATCGTTTAATAACTAAAATTGAAGTAGGTAAGAAGAGGCACCGGTGGGCAATAGATGTTATTTGGTAGTTAACCGTCCACCTGTGTCCCGTAGGACCCCGAGTACTTGATACCTGTTCCTTGAATATTCGCGCTATCCACATACGGGGAATTATGGGACCCCCCTGAGCCAGAGCTTGATTCATTCTTATTTCTTGGGGCCACAAACTAGTTTGAGGTTTTATTTACTATCCTATACTTATGCCATGCTTTACTGCTTTATTACGATTGTGCGAGGAGCACCTGTACTGTTTAGGTAAGCGGAGTGTTTTCGCGGTATCGACAAGCCCAGTTTTGGGTTCCCAGTCGTTTACAGCCATTGACGCAAACCTTGAGTCCATCTCGGAGTCAGCTAACTTTGTTGCGGGTGTACTCCAAGGGGTGGCCCCCTGAAATATTTCTGAATCATGTGATTGCTTTGTTGTGAAAGCCTCGTTGGGTTTTGATTTGGTTTTTCCGAGGTTGATCGAGTGTGTGTTGCTATTTGTGCACCCCTGCAGGGTAAAACTTTCTAAAAGCCGTGTCCGCGGTTATGGACGACTTGGAGCACAGTATCTCGATCATAGACAACTATAACTAAAGTAGTGCTATAAATTTGACTTTATAATGACTAGTAATCAGCTTCACTATAATGGAATGGCTAAATAAAACTGCCAACAATTGCTTGTTTGGGTTGTCGCTTGCGACCATTGTATCTGACTAGTAAGTATTGCAACTATAACGGAATGGCTAAATAAAAGTACCAACAACTGCTGGGTTTTGGGATATCTCATGCTAATTGTATCTGACTAGTAAGTGCTGCAACTACAACGGAATGGTTAACTAAAACTGCCCACTGCTTATTATACCAGGATGACTATCTTTACATGACTAGTAATTACTGCAACGATAACTGAATAAGTAAATCTGCCAACTGTGTGAGTTCCTCGGTTGACTTCCTCGTTTGGTCTCGAGGGGGAAATACCAGGATGGGTATGTTTGGTGGTAGTATCAGGTTGGTTCCGAATAGGTCTTTCTTACCCCTCTCTGTTAGCCGCCAGTGATATCGAGTCTCTATAGGTTGTTCTAGTGCATGCTGCGCTGCCGCTTCAGTCCACCATACCTATGTAGGCGAGGACCGCCGAATTCTAGTCTCGCCGTGTACTGGCCTCAGTACTGACCGCTCTCTCTTTTTCCTTTGCCCTTTGTCGGCACCCCTTTTGTTTAAGCAGGTTTTGAGATCGACGTCGTTAGCAGGGTTACCCTTCCGGCTTGGCCTGGGCAGGGTTATGGACGCCATTGGTTATTCTTCAGGGCTCTTAGCCCCATTTGCATCTTGTCCGTAGCTGGACGCTCTATCGTTTTCAAGGTGATTTGGATCTTTGTTCTGTATATCTATATTCTTGACTCTTTGAGTCGCTGTTGTATATATCTGTTCTGTGGGTCCCATCGAGGACTGTTGTATAATGTTATTACTTCGTTTTCCACCCGCACGCAAGTGCCTGGTGGGCACCTTTGAATCGTTTATATGCGGGTTTGGCGGGAAGCGCTGAAACTTGCATAGGGCCGATTCTGAGGGTGTTACAGAGTGGTATCAGAGCTCAGCAGTTGCGATACCCCACAAGTCTAGCCTGTAGGATAACCTAGCTAACGGCCGAAGTAGAGTGTCAAAACTATTTTTGAAAAATCGGTTGGATAGTTCTGATTAGGTCTGATTTTACTCCTTACCCCTCTGCTGCTCTCCTCTCACCTCTGCGTGTTTTGAATCCGCTCTCTTCTCTCTCTTCGAGTCCAGGATTTCTCGTGGTTGGGTTCCATCGTACCTTCAGGGTTTCGCTTCCTCCTTTGGTAACGGTGTTGCTACATCTGGTCTTCATGCTATCCGAGGAATCCTTCGTCTGGTGGACGTCTCTTTGCTCCTTCTCGTGTCTTCTGGTGTTTTCCGACGCGACGACATCATCTACGCCAGATCTGATGCAGAGTCTGCATCACTCCTTTGTTCCCGAACCTCGTTTATCGAGATCTTCAGTCTGATTCCGAGAATGGTTGCACTCTTCTCTACTGATTGTGCAGAGTAATAGTTTGGGTGCGTGATGGATTGGCCCCCATGCCGACTACCCCTTCTATTCGCTTTTGTACATTGAAGTGGATGAGAATGCATCGGTTCCCTCTTTCTATCGAAGCTAGAGGTGGCTTTATTTGTTGATGTCTCTACCTTCGACCTTTTGTTCCCGGAGTGTTCCCTCGACGATCACGGACAACGACCTCTTGTTAGTGGTGTCGCGAGGATCCACACGAAGCGAGAAGATGCAGATCACCGACCTTCTTCCCGGTATCATGAGGCGGATCTCGAGGGCGAGATCCATTGTTAGTGGTGTCGAATTGTGGCATCCCGCAAAACCACTACTAGAAAATCGCGTTGTTTTTTTTGTGCATTGCATCGTCATCATCATGCATTGTTTGTCTGAAACTATTTCGAAACGCCTAATTTTGTTTTCTAAATAGCCCCCGTCTTATTTCAAATTAAAACATCGGTCGGTTCGGATCTTTTATTTGTCTAAAAACTAATTACAAAAGTTATTTTTAAATTAAATAAAAATCTATATTATTTTTAGGGGGCAGTCGAACGGGCCGACCCGACCCAGTCGGCCACCCCCAGTTCAAAACGGTCCACCCAAAATCCTAACCCTTTTCTACCTAGTTCTAATCTACCCACCAACCCCAGCTTGCCACCTCACCGTCCCTCCACCTCACCCTCAGCCCCGCCACCTCACCAATCCACAGCCCCACCTACACCCCCTCTCTCTCTAACATAGCCCCCACCTACCCCCTCTCCCTTACAGCCTGGACCCACCCTCTCAGGCCCACCACTCCCTAACCCGCCGCCGCACTCACTCCCTGGTGCACACCCAACCGCTCCCCCTCTCCCTTACACCCCGGTCCCACCGTCCCTGTCCCTACCTGCCACTCACACACACGCCACACGCGGTCAACCCCACTCCCACTCTCCCCGGCCCCACCCCGTGGCACCCAACGCACCCACGCGCGTCCTCTCCCCCTGCCCCGACCCGTCCTCTCTCTCTCCCTCACGCCTCGCTTCCTCTCTCTCTTCCACCCTCGCGATCCCCTCCTCCGACCTCCTCCGGCGCCGCCCGCTCAACCGGCTCCTCCTCCCGCGTCGCCCCGTCGCCCCTCGACGCCCGAGCCCCGCCGCCCAGGAGCCCCGCCTCCGGCCCTCTTTCCCCGCCACCGGCCGCGCCTCCCCGCCTCCGGCCGCGCCTCCACCGCCGGCCTCCTCCCCGCCTTCCGCCGCGGCCCCGTGCTCCGGCCGCCCCCCCTCGGAGCTCCGCCGTCCCTTCTCCCTCCCGGCAACCGCCACCGCCCCGAACTCTCCCGCTCCACCGCCTCCTCCCGCTCAGGTCGCCGCCCCGCGTCCCCGAGCTCGCCTCCGTCGGCCGTCTCTCCGGCCTGCGCCGGCGCCGCCGGACCCCATCACCGACGCGGCCTCTCCCCTCCTCCAGCGCCTCCGCCTGCCGCCTCGAAGCCATCTCCTCCGCCCGCCGTCTCCGGCCTCTCCCTTGAGCGCGGCCCCCACGAGCCCCACCACAGCGAGCTCCCCCTGCCTCTCGCCGAAGTTGCTGTGCCGCCTCCTCCGTCTGTCGCCAGGGGCACATCTCCGTGTTTTGGTTTTCTGGCCATTAGGTGGTTTGGGTACTGCCTCCATGTACCGTTGCCATAGGCGTCTGTGTTCTAGCCCATCAAGACGAATAACGAGGGGCCGAACCTTAGCCAAGAGCTACATCTCGGAACGCCATGGTCCCCTTCGCAAAAACTGATGACAAGAGCAACCGGACGTGGAGAACCCCGACAAAGCGGCAAGATCTTCATCGACAACAGGACCGTCCGCACAAACCTCGATCCGCCACCGAAGAGCGGACCTCAAGACATTACCCAAACCCTCGGAACCACAAGATCGTCGAGAGGGAACCGACGGCCCCGGTCTCAAGGATTCGATGCCCGGACGTCAAGACCGCCACATGGAAAACCCAAAGGACCCGAAGACCGATTCCGCCGAATGCCAAGATCTTCAATCGGATCCGTGGACACCAAGACCCCGGTGCGACAAGTACTCCTCGAGGACGCCAAGTACTTCACCCCGGACACCGAGACCCTGAACGACAAGTTCTTCTTCCCAGAAGCATTGACGCCCGTGTGACAAGATCTACTTCCAGATCCGAAGACCCCGGTACCCGATCTACTCAAGTTCGTCGTCAGCGGAGAGATCGACCGTTGGAAACCAAGCTCTTCATCTTGTGTCCGACCTTCGAAGACCGATCCCGTCAAACCCTGAACCCTGAGACCAACCCTGAACCCTCGGAACACCAAGATCGTCGAACCCTAATGTGTGAACCCGAACCCGAGACCTTATTTTATTAAATGATATATAATTGTTGCATATCAAATTGTCATGCATGCATACATGTTGTGGGTTTGGGGGCCTTATGCCGATTCACCTCATAATTAAATATGGGGCCCATATGCGGGCAAATCTAGTCCTATATTGGCCTCATTTAAATTTTGTGTAGCGAACCGGTAACTTATCTTGCCCTGTTATTACAACATTTAAATTGCAGGGTAGCTAAACAACATGAACCATCTGAATAAATGTCGGGACCCCGGTTCCGCTAAATATGATCTAATTGCATCGCATCTTTGCCATGTCAAGCGTCATACATGCATCATGCCCGATCTTTGCCGTAGTATTAAATAGTGCATCCGGTGTTTATTCTAGTCTTTTGCTTCTTCGCGGATAAGGCCGTTGAGTTGGTGTGAGCTTCGCCCCGATCTTCGGATGAACCTTCGACAATGTTTTCAGGCGAGCATCTCCCCCTTTCTACCTATCTTACTTTTATTGTATTTATTCCCTCCTGTTGATCTATTGCTATCTGTGTTGCGTTGCTCTAGCTTTTCGTACCCGTGATATCCCTTGCAGCCTTATATTGCCTTGGACACCTCCTATTACCGTTGTTTGGTAGATAGTTGGACCGGCGCATCATAGTCGCTTGCTCAAGTGCTGTTGCGTGTTGTCAAGTACCACAGTTGTTGGAGCATGGCCGCATGTTTAATGTTGGAGATGATCATGGCTTTAATTATCGTTCACTTTAATTATCGTTTAATAACTAAAATTGAAGTAGGTAAGCAGAGGCACAGGTGGGCAATAGATGTTATTTGGTAGTTAACCGCCCACTTGTGTCCCGTAGGACCCCGAGTACTTGATACCTGTTCCTTGAATATTCGCGCTATCCACATACGGGGAATTATGGGACCCCCCTGAGCCAGAGCTTGATTCATTCTTATTTCTTGGGGCCACAAACTAGTTTGAGGTTTTATTTACTATCCTGTACTTATGCCATGCTTTACTGCTTTATTACGATTGTGCGAGGAGCACCTGTACTGTTTAGGTAAGCGGAGTGTTTTCGCGGTATCGACAAGCCCAGTTTTGGGTTCCCAGTCGTTTACAGCCATTGACGCAAACCTTGAGTCCGTCTCGGAGTCAGCTAACTTCGTTGCGGGTGTACTCCAAGGGGTGGCCCCCTGAAATATTTCTGAATCCTGTGATTGCTTTGTCGTGAAAGCCTCGTTGGGTTTTGATTTGGTTTTTCCGAGGTTGATCGAGTGTGTGTTGCTATTTGTGCACCCCTGCAGGGTAAAACTTTCTGAAAGCCGTGTCTGCGGTTATGGACGACTTGGAGCACAGTATCTCGATCATAGACAACTATAACTAAAGTAGTGCTATAAATTTGACTTTATAATGACTAGTAATCAACTTCACTATAATGGAATGGCTAAATAAAACTGCCAACAATTGCTTGTTTGGGTTGTCGCTTGCGACCATTGTATCTGACTAGTAAGTATTGCAACTATAACGGAATGGCTAAATAAAAGTACCAACAACTGCTGGGTTTTGGGATATCTCATGCTAATTGTATCTGACTAGTAAGTGCTGCAACTACAACGGAATGGTTAACTAAAACTGCCCACTGCTTATTATACCAGGATGACTATCTTTACATGACTAGTAATTACTGCAAAGATAACTGAATAAGTAAAACTGCCAACTGTGTGAGTTCCTCGGTTGACTTCCTCGTTTGGTCTCGAGGGGGAAATACCAGGATGGGTATGTTTGGTGGTAGTATCAGGTTGGTTCCGAATAGGTCTTTCTTACCCCTCTCTGTTAGCCGCCAGTGATATCGAGTCTCTATAGGTTGTTCTAGTGCATGCTGCGCTGCCGCTTCAGTCCACCATACCTATGTAGGTGAGGACCGCCAAATTCTAGTCTCGCCGTGTACTGGCCTCAGTACTGACCGCTCTCTCTTTTTCCTTTGCCCTTTGTCGGCACCCCTTTTGTTTAAGCAGGTTTTGAGATCGACGTCGTTAGCAGGGTTACCCTTCCGGCTTGGCCTGGGCAAGGTTATGGACGCCATTGGTTATTCTTCAGGGCTCTTAGCCCCATTTGCATCTTGTCCGTAGCTGGACGCTCTATCGTTTTCAAGGTGATTTGGATCTTTGTTCTGTATATCTGTATTCTTGACTCTTTGAGTCGCTGTTGTATATATCTGTTCTATGGGTCCCATCGAGGAATGTTGTGTAATGTTATTACTTTGTTTTCCACCCGCACGCAAGTGCCTGGTGGGCACCTTTGAATCGTTTCTATGCGGGTTTGGCGGGAAGCGCTGAAACTTGCATAGGGCCGATTCTGAGGGTGTTACAGAGCGCGTGAGGGAGAGAGGAAGGAGACGGGGTGGGGGGTCGGTCGCGCGTGGGTCCAGGGGGAGGGTCGGTGCGTGGTGGGGCCGGGGCAGAGGGAGATGGGGTGGGGCCAGACTTGCAGGGACAGGGGAGCGGGGGTGGGGTCCGGGGACAGGTGGGCGTGTGGGCCGCGCGGGTGGAGTGGAGGGAGTGGGGCTGAGAGGTGGGTCCAGGCTGTCGGGGAGAGAGAGAGAGGGGGTAGGTGGGGGCTGTGTGTGTTGCTGTGTGCGTGCGTGTGTGAGAGAGGGAGTGAGGGACGGTGGGACCGGGGTGGGGCCAGGAGGAGAGAGGGAGAGGGGTGGAGCAGGGATTGGTGAGGTGGCTGGGTGGAGTGCTGAGGTGGAGGGACGGTGAGGTGGCAAGTTGTGGTTGGTGGGTAGACTAGGTTTAGGTAGAAAAGGGTTTAAGTTTTAGGTTGATTATTTTGTAAGATAATTATTTGTTTGGTTTCGTTTGAAATCTTTTTAGCAAATAATTTTTAGTTAAATAGTTTAGCGGATAATTATGAGACTTTGTTTCGAAAGAAAGAAGGGTAATTTTAGAAAACAAAATAGGCTTATTGAAATTAGTTTCAAACAAACAAATGCATGATGAAGACGATGCAATGCACAAAAACAACGCGATTTTCTAGTAGTGGTTTTTGCGGGATGCCACACCAAAGATCCGCCATCTACCAGCAGAAGCTACGCAGCTACCGCCGCATCCGGCATCGCTCGTTTAAAGAGGGGGATCTAGTACTCCAACTTAAGCAGAAGAAGTCACACAAATTATCCCCGCCATGGGAAGGACCGTTCATCATAAGCAAGGCGCTGCTCAATGGGTCTTACTACCTTGTCGACAATCGTGAGCTCAAGGATAGACCCAACAAGGATCATAAGCGTAAGCGACGTGACCCGGATGATGACTACCCGGAGCTTGATCGTCCATGGAACATAGCACAGCTACGTCCTTTCTACACTTAGCATTTTTTATCTAATCGTGTACCTCTTATATGATCAATGAAATAAAGATCTTTGGTTCACTCATATTGCTGAGTCTTTTACCTCCTTTAGTGTTCATTTTTGGATCATATAAACCTTTATGCACAAGCCTTGCGATTGCACTTGTGAAAATTCCGCCTACGGGCGTTAGCTTAAGTTTTCTGGTCTACACATTCTTTATTGTTTTTATGTGGATTCTGGAGTAGTGGCTTTTGGCACTTATTGTCGGCGATTTTGTGCTTAGGTTATAGACGGTGCCATTGGGCATCATCACCTAAGCGCATAGTTCCGACAATGAGTCTTCCGACTCACGAAAAGTCAAGCGTAAAAACCAAAGTAATGGATAAGCCAGCACTTGCTTAAAAAATAAATACATACTGGGCATTCATTCTTAAGTATCAGGATACAACAACCACTGTTTTCCGCCTTAAGATTACATCACCAAGTTTTTTCAATGCACACTCCAGAGGTGAAACAAGAATTACAAATTGTTTTTCACTCCTTGGGTGCAGGGGACTTGGAGGCCGCATCATCACCAGCCGGAGATTCACCCTCAACGTCGCCGCTGTGAGGAGACTCGGAGGATTTAGGGTTGGCGTTGTCAAGAAAGTCCCTGGGCACGAAGACGTCGACATCCACCAACTTGGCAACCCTGGTGTCATAACCCGCGAGTGATGACAGGATGGCTTCGTGATCGATCTCTTTGCCGTCATCATCTACGTCGGGGATACCAGATGTCACCGTGTCGATGTCGGCACCTTCATAGTGTGCCTTCACCATGGACAACGCCATCCTTGCGCCAGCCCGTGCACAAGAAGCTTTCCAGCTCGCGACACGCTCGGGGGCTCGGCGCAGAATCTCCGAGTACTTCACCACGGAGTCGGAGGCCTTGATATAAATTTGGAGGGGCTTGGCAATCTCCTTGGTTTGGGTGATGGCGGTATTGATGAAGTTGCCGGCAAGAATCATGCATTCCTTGTCCGAAGGAGGCGAGCAGGTTAAACCCATAGGCGCTGAAAATTCCAACAAGGAGCGCATGAGTTCAATAAAATTCTAAGTATCCAGACTACAGAGCTACAAGGCGGAGGACACTTACTGAAGATGCTGGCCTTAGCCTGCCAGACGATGTCCGCCAAAGATTCCTTCTCTTGTTGGAGGAGCTTAAACGCCTCGCTATGGCGAAGGTTTTGCTCATCGGCAGCTTGCTTTTGATCCTTTAGGATCGCAAGCTCCTCCTTCAAGCGATTGATCTCCGCGGAGGCGGAGTCCTGCAGGGCTTTCATGGAATCCTCGTGCATCTTCAGCATTTCTTCCCTCTCCTTCTTAAGGATCTTGTTCTCGCTGTCCAGCTGCTGGATGTGCTTGGACTGCTCGACAATATCCTTGGCCTTGGCTACATGCTCTACAAGTCGGAGAAAACAAAGTACACAGTGAGAACTCAAAGAAGGAAGGCACAAAAGTAAGACGGAAGTGCGCAAAAAGAAAACAGACTCTTGTTTTTGATGATCTGTTCCTTCAAGATGGCGGTTTTACCCTTTTAGGCTTCAAGATCTGCTCGCATCTTCTGATACTTGTCATTGGCCATGCCCCTCCGAGCATTCTCGTTCTGTGGAAACAAACACAAAGTCAAGTCGTTGTTTAGTCCGCTTAGAGCCTCTAGTCAGAAATTTTCCACTTAGATGATCGTGGGCTACAGCGAGAGATTTTAACTTAGCAATATGCTTAGCTTTTCTTTAAGCATCTAGTCGGAGCTAATTCAGTTCTCAACTAGAACCTTGGGGGCTACAGTATAAAGTTTTAACTCGGAAAATGCTTAGCTTTTCTTTAAGTATCTAGTCGGAACTAATTCAGTTACAACTAGAGGCTTGGGGGCTACAGCACTTAAAATTATGAACACTGTGTATGCTACTCTTAGAGCATCTAGTCGGAATAATTCATTCCATCTAAATGCTTGGGGGCTACAGTGAGAGTTTTTTCTAACTTAGTCACTCTTAGAGCATATAGATGTAAAACCAATGGTTTTCCGTCTACATCCTCGGGGGCTACAGTGGGATACTCATATGAAATGTAAAAGGTAAAGTAAAGCTTACAAGTGCGATGATCTTGAGGTTTGTAGCACTCTCGGCCAACAGCTTGCCAAAGGAAATGTTGTTTCCTTTCAAGATGTCTTCTTGCCGGAGTAGCTCCTCAAGACCGCACGTCAGAGATGATGGCACTCCTCGAGGAACCATAGTTGTGCTAACCGACGTAAGCACCGGGTAAATAATCTTTGGCAACTCGAAGGGTTTCTGGGGAGTAGAGGCGCCGCCTTCGGCAGAAGTACCAGCACCCACCACCGCCTTGCCGCTACCGATGGCATCCTTAGCCGGAGCTTCAGCCATTTGAAGAGCAGCGCTCTCCTGCGTCGCCTGCTCGCCGACAACTGCGAGTTCGGTAGAGGCGCCAGAATCCACTTCCATGGCGGAAGGGTCTGGTGTCTCCTGGACTTGGGAGCTTGTCGGAGCGGAGGAGGGCTTGACGGCAGGAGTAGCAGGGGCGATGGCGGGGGAGGAGTCGCGATGCAGCACATCTTTAATATTTCTAGAAGCCCCAAGAGTCTTGGAGGACTTCTTGAGGCTGGTTGTGGCTTTCTTCCTGAAACGTGCAAAATGCATAAGTACAGGAATAAGACAGATAAATAAAACAATGTCGGAGAATAAGAAGCTTACACTAGGGGGGGGCGCTTTGGCAAACATCCCGGTGGCTTTCTTCTTTTCCGCCTCCAGGGCGGCCGTACTCTTTTTGGAGGCTCCACCCTCCGTCTTCTTCTTCTTGCCTCCGTCGGCAGCGTCAGAGGTGGAGCTCTTCCGCTTTCGCGCCAACGGGGCATCATCGTCGGACACGACCGTGACTTCCTTCATCTTGGGATCGTAGATTTGGGTGGCCAGGTTGCCCTCCTCTAGATCGCTAAGCTGTTAAGTGAGAAATTATCGTGTTACACAAGATGATATTGGCAAGACGGAAAAACTGGAGCAATGTCATACACGGAAAATAAATACCTACCTTTGGGCACTTCCCGTCTACGAACATGTCGTAGGTGAGGGTGAAGCCACGCTTCTTGTCCTTCACCTTGTTGATGTCCTTAAGGCGGAACTTGACGGAGTCGCTCGAGAAGTTGTCCTCGGAGATCCGGAGGGTATCCCTTCGGTCGCCGGTGTACTCGTGCATAAGCTTCGTACGGTGCTGCAGAGGTTGGATCCGCCTGATGAACCAGCACATGGCTAGGTCCAAGCCGGTTAGACCCGTCTCTACAAACCACTCGATCCGCCTTATTGCGCGAGAAGCGTTGAGGTCGGAGGGAAGGGAGGCATGGGACCGCCATGTGGGGACTTCAGCGGCGGCTCCATCCACGAAGTCCGGATACGTTACTTCTCGGCCCGCCAAAGGAATGTCGGGGCCATAGAAGTACGTCCGCTGCCAGTTTTTGCATGACTCGTGGCCGACGATGTCGGGGAACCGCCAGCCAGGATGGATCTTGAAGCTTATGGTGCCGCAGTTTCTAAGCTCCTCCCTACTATGTCCGGCTTCACGTTTGACGGTGAAGAAGTAGACAAACAAATCTAACCTAGGCCTAATCCCTAGGTAACCCTCACAAAGTGCCGCAAAGTTGCTAAGCACTAAGATACTATTGGGGGAGAGGTTGTGGGGTTGGACCTTGAAGTGATTCAAGACGGACATGAAGAAGTGGGAGATGGGCAGAGAAACTCCGCGTACCAATTGCGCCTTGAGGTATACTTTCTCTCCGGCTTGGGGAGAAGGGGTCACCTCGCCGGCCGGCGCCGCCCGCCAGGCGAGCCCCTCCGTCGCGGGGAGATAACCCTCAGCAATCATCTCTTGGATGTTGCGGCCGGTGATGTCCAAACCGCGCCAGTCGCCTTTGTGCGAATCTGGATCCTCTTCAAGGGGCTCTAGCGCCGCCAGATTATGGTCGCCGCCAGTGGTTTCAATCACCGCCGATGCGGGGATGACCAGGCCCTCTGGGGGCATGACGATGGAGCTCGCCGGCTTCGCCGTAGCTTCGCTCGATGCCGCCATTGACGGGGATGAGCTGCTTCTAGCCATGGAGGAGGGAAAGAACGCGACTGGTGCAGGCAAGAGGCTAGGGTTTCTCGAGGTTTTTCGCGGAGAGCTCGAGGAGGCGTATGGCTGGAGGAAGAAGACGATGATGCGAGAGAATGAGGTGAAAAAGTGGCAAGTGTCTAACGGTTACTATTTATCTTACTCTGCGTCAAGATTCGTGCAGCTAATCGGACGGTTGCCGCGTAGACGACGTGTTCGTGAACATGCGCGGTAATTTCGCCACGTCTCCAACCGCCGCCGCCAACGGTTCGTATCGCTCGCGCGGGAAAAGCGGATATGATTACGTTCTCTGCATGTGTGAGTTACGAGGCGTCGCTGACCTACAGCCTACGTCGTCATAACTGACATGGTGGATGAGCCGTCCCATCGAAGATTCCAGCATGGACGGATTTAATCTGACAACGGGAGCGTACGATGGAAGATTCAGCGTTTCCCGACTTACTCATAGAAGACGGAGAGGCTTTTTGCAGGGTTCTTTGGGAGGACTACAAGATGTTGCTTGACGATTTGCCGACATCCATCTAGATGGAGCATTCCACGGGAAGAGGCAAGACAGCGCAAGATCTCGGAGTTCTCCAGGGGCTACTGTTGGGGATATGCTATATGGGTATCCTCATAGCATGTCTCTTATCCGACTAACCCGGGTGGCCCATAGTCGGTAGCATGGCCTATGGCCTGCTGGACGGCCCAGTTAGGTGGATCCAGAAGGGAGGCCCATACCGGATAAAGGAAGGCTACGGTGGAGTCACCAGCATACCCGGAGCCTTGGAGTGCAAGATACACAAGACTAGTAATAGACGGTGTAGAACTCTGTAACTTGTCCGGCTAGGACTTTTCCCTGTAACGCTAGGACCTGGCGACTATATAAGTCGGGCCTATGGGAGCCTTTAGGGCATAACCTAGTATCGTTTTACACACACCTCGCACAGCGAACCTATCTCTGTAACTTGGCGTATCGCCATTATAGTGATTTATAGCAGGAGTAGGATTCCGCCACCGTTGTGGGATCTGAACCTGGGTAAGCTGTGTTACCTCGTACCCGTCAACCGTTCACCTTACCCCACGTCTCTAAACACGCACTGTGAGGACCCCTCCATGGCGTACTCGTCGGCAATACCACGACAGCACACTTAAGAGACACCGACATCCAATTAGAGCAAAAGTTTCATACCGGAAAGAATAACAAGCGCAGGAATTTATTTCACTAGATACCGAAACATGGTTTTCGGGTGAAATTGCAGAAAGAGTTTTTGCATGTGAAATAAAATACTAGCAATGGGTTATATGTGAATGTTTTTCATTAAATTAATTGACAAAATTCTGAATAAATAAAAGGAGTTTTATTTAATGA
The DNA here is from genome assembly GCA_916181665.1 of Avena sativa. Taxonomy (NCBI): domain Eukaryota; kingdom Viridiplantae; phylum Streptophyta; class Magnoliopsida; order Poales; family Poaceae; genus Avena; species Avena sativa. Next base: position 183,769,508 of record OV702281.1, read on the forward strand.
GAGTTTGCATTAAATTTGGTGGAAATTTAATGGGAATTTGACTGGGTTTTTGAGTGGAGGAAATTGAAAGGCTTTTGTGTGAGTGGAGTGTCCACCCACATGAATGAAAGGAGGGGAGGGGGCAGCCCCATGGCTGGGCGCATGACCCCTTGGGTGCCCCCTCTCCCTATAAAAGGAGCCCCTCCCCCTCTCTCACTCACACCTCCTCGTGAAGGATCTCTCTCCCCCTCTAATATTTATTCCCCATGGTCTCGGACTAGCGAGATACATGCTCCCGGTGGATATTCGTCTAGAAAGAGTTGTGATTCCGCTGCATCGCTGGAGCTAGGAGGCGGAGGTTGCTCGGTGCCTTGTACGTATGTGCGAGCACTGATGCGCTGCTGTTTTGTGGCGCTAGGACTTCCTCTCGATCTTGAGATCGGCAAGAGATCGTCTACATCAACCACGAGTTTGGACTCGTTAAGCTTTGTCGGTCTTCAAGGGTATGTTCTCTACGGATATACATCTGCCCGTTGCTTGTATCTAATAGATAGATCTTGGTACATAGTTGTTCCCATCGTAGGATTTTTTTGTTTTGTATGCTATGAACCCTACAACATATGGATGCAAAACAACATTCCTCAATGGAGACATTGATGAAGAGTTGTATATGGTACAACCCAAAGGTTTTTTCGATCCTAAAGATGCTAACAAGTTATGAAAACTTCAGTGGTCCATTTATGGATTGAAGCAAGCATCCCGAAGTTGGAATCAACGTTTTGATAAGGTGATCAAAAGTTTTGGGTTTATACAAACTTATGGAGAAGATTGTATTTACAAGAAAGTGAATGGGAGATCTATAGCATTCCTAGTACTATATGTGGATGACATATTGTTGATTGGGAATGATATAGACCTTCTTAAAAGTGTCAAAGATTATTTGAATAATAGTTTTTCAATGAAGGGTCTTGGCAAAGCTGCTTATATATTAGGCATAAAGATTTATAGAGATAGATCGAGACGCCTAAAATCGCTTTCACAGAGTATATATTTGGACAAAGTTATAAAGTGGTTTGAAATGGAAGATAGCAAGAAAGGGTTCTTGCCCATGTTTCCCAATATGACCTTGAGTAAAACTCAAAGTCCCGCTATGAAAGAAGATAGAGAGAGGATGAGTAAGACTCCCTATGCCTCAGCCATAGGATCTATCATGTATGCCATGCTATGTACTAGACCGGACAATGTATATGTTGTTAGTTTGACTAGAAGATATCAAAGTGATCCAGGAGTGGATCATTGGATAGCGGTCAAAAACATCCTAAAGTACTTGAGAAGGACTAAGGATATGGTTCTTTCTTATGGAGGTGATGAACAACTCGTTGTTAATGGTTACACCAATGCTAGTTAGAACACCGATCTGGATGATTCTAAATCTCAATCTGGATACGTATTTACATTGAATGGTGCAACCGTGAGCTGGAGGAGTGCAAAGCAAAGCGTTGTGGAGAGATCTTCAACTGAATCGGAATACATAGCTGCTTCGTAGGCTTCACAAGAGGCGATATGGATGAAGAAGTTCATTACGGAGCTTGGTTTGGTTCCCAGTGCGCTATACCCAATGGCTATTTACTGTGATAACATGGGTGCCATAGCCAATGCGTAGGAGCCAAGGTCACACAAGAAGCTGAAGCATATCAAGCTACATTTTCACGCTATGCGAGAGCATGTTCAAGATAGTAACATAAATATTTGCAAAGTACACACCGATTTGAATGTGGCGGATTCGTTGACTAAACCTCTCCCGAGGGCAAAACATGACCAGCACCAAACCGCCATGGGTGTTAGGTATATTACCATGTAATCTAGATTATTGACTCTAGTGAAAGTGGGAGACTGTTGGAGATATGCCCAAGAGGCAATAATAAAAGTAGTTATTATTATATATTTGTGTTTATGATAAATGTTTACATTCATGCTATAAATGTATTAACCAGAAACATTAATACTTGTGTGATTTGTAAACTTGTAAGAGTCCCTAGTAAAGCCTATTTGTAATACTAGCTTGTTGGTTAATAGATGATCATGGTTTCCTGATCATGAACATTGAGATGTTATTAACAACAAGATCATATCATTAGGAGAATGGTGTGATGGACATACTCCTATAGTTAAGCGTAGCATAAAGATCAAGTCATTTCAATAGTTTGTTTGCTATAAGCTTTCAGATACATAGTAACCTAAATCGGTGGAATGTCCATGGATCAATGTTAATCACCATCTCCGGATGGATGCTTTGATGAAGTCAAACACCACTTCATAACTGGGTGGTTATAAAGGTGGCATTGAGTGTTCGGAAAGTATGTGTTGAGGCACATGGATCAAGAGTGGAATTTGTCCATCCATATGACATATAGATATACTTTGGGCCCTCTCGGTGGAATGTCATCCAATGAGCTTGCAAGCATGTGACTGGCTCACAAGGGATCACATACCATAGGAACGAGTAAAGAGTACTTATTGGTAATGAGGTTGAACTAGGTATGCAGAGATACCGACGATCAGACCTCATATAAGTAAATTATCATGAGTTAAAGGGAAATTTGTATCATATGTAAATGGTTCATTCGATCATGAAGTAATCGTCGAAATATGTGGGAGCCATATGAATTACCGGATTCCTCTATTGGTTATTGATCGGAGAAGAGTCTCGGTCATGTCTGCATAAGTCACGAACCATAGGGAGACACACTTAAGGATTCGATGTTATTTAGTAGATATGGAATGTGAGTGAAGAGACCGAATGTAGTTCAGAGTCTCAGATGGGATCCGGGATATCACAAGGAGATCTGGAATGGTCTGGAGAATACGATTCATATAAGGAAAGTCCAATTCCGGAGTTCGGGAATGATTCCGGGGTTTTCACCGGATGTTCTAGAAGGTTCTAGAAGGTTCACCGATCCGAAAGGGGAAGGGTACATGGATGTGGCATGACAAAGTGGAATGGTTGCATCATGTACTAGGTCATTTGGCTTGATACTTAGGAAGAGAGAAATCAAACTCTAGTTTGAAAAGTCGAACGCCAATTTGAAAAGTCAAATCCCAACATTGGTTGTCTAGTGGAGGGTGGGAAGGAATCCTACCTAAGGGAGGATTCCTCCCTCTCCTCTCCGCCGAACCTAGAGGAGGAGTTGGGGGAGGACTCCACTCCTCCCAACCACCTCTCCCACCTATAAAAGGAGGGTTAGGGCGCCCCTACCCCTCACCTCAAACCCTAGCTTGGCGCCATCACCTCTCAAGTCGCCGCCTCCTAGGGGATCTCCTGTGGCACCCCGGATTTTACGGTCCGAGAATACCCGTTATGCCTGCAATTCACGTTGCATGATTAGTGAGCTGTGAGCATAACCGACAAGTATCATTACAACATCCATAATTAATGAATAAAAGTACTTACATTAATGCCATTATCGAGATACAACAACAATAGCGGAAGTCTTCAAGTGCAGAGCCCATGTCATGCCTTAACCTACATGCAACTGACTGGGAAGACGGCCTAGCTCGCATAGACTCTAGCATACTTCATTGCTCCTCTTGCTTCTGAAAAGTCTGTCCAAGTAAATAGCCAGGGACAATGCCGGTGAGTACTTTGAATGTACTCGCAAACCACCTTAAGAGAACAATAATAACGGATATGCAATATGGCTGTGGTAGGATGTCTCCATACGAGGTTCTTTTGTAAATTAGTTTCTCTTGTAGATATATCATCTCTCTATATCTTTGTTGAAAACTTTTGTAAAACATTTTGGAAACCTTTTTGAAAAGTTTTTAGAAAACACTAGGATTGGGTCACCCATTTGTTTTTCTCTTCTGGTCATATCATGACCAAACTCCTTCCTCCTTTTTCCCGACCATCTAACGGTCAAAACATTTCCTAGCCATTGCTTTTCTAAGGTCCTTTTTGAAAAAAAACCATCACCGCTGTACAGCCTCCAGCACAACCGTCCATGACCGAGGACTCGGCTATTCGAATAGATTTACACTCTGCAGAGGTTATACACTTTACCCACACCATCCGATTACCCGTCCCTGATCTTCACCGATCGTGGGTCAACTAACCAGTCAAGACCTTCCGAAAGCCCTCTCCGATACAAGTGCCTACCCTATGAGGTTAATCCCCTCAAAACCGGTATGCCCTATATAGTAACCAGCCAACCAGAGCGCGTTTTGCACCTCGACGGGTGTGCACTTTCAATGAGGGGCTCATAGTATCGCGTGGAGGCCCGTAGACCCTTTGTTCCTTCTCTCGGTCGATGCTACGCATGGACCATTGGACAGAGATGGCCCACCCTCCGGGGATTGTTTGCCCCTGTAGTAGTGTGAGGCACCTATACCAGATTAGACAAACTTCCAGCCCAGCCACGTCCCATTCCAGAGTAATGTGGTTGCACGGGTTAATTGCGCTAGCTTCAAAACTGGCCAGCCCGACTGTTTTCGTAAACATTTTTCCTCTATATTTTGTCCAACCTTTTTGTAGAACAAAACCTTTCTCATTTTCCAAACCACTTGGTAGGCCAAGCCTCACCAAGGTTTTCTCATAAAACATTTTTGTTAATCCTTTTTCCTAAATCTTCCCATCCTAAACTTTTGCTTCCGCTAAAACGGGGTCTCAAGGGGTTATGGTGTTAAGTCACCATCTATCATGCTAGGGACAAGTAGGTATCATAAAGTGGGTTGTACCTAGGGGTACTAAGGGGTAATGGTTTCGAGGATCCAAACATTCCCCACATAAAACATAATATAGTGAAACAGTGCAATTTGCATAAACGAGTAGATAAAACATGCATAGGTAAAATAATAGGACAAGGCATATGAGCAAGAAGGTGGCTTGCCTGTGACCAGCGAGACGTCCCGTGAGTTCTTTAGAATACCAGAATACCTATTACAATAATAATAATACCCCGTTGCTTCCTTCTTCGTGGTGTCACACAGTCACAACTATCACCGTTATTGAGCAAACATGCAAGCAGACAACAACAACAAAATAAATACAATGATTACAAGCATTAATACATACAGAAAGAAATCATACAACATAAGGTATACATCAGTAGGGTGCTGGGGGATTGGGTTGATTAGATCGGTAGAAGATGTGGAGACATGGGGAGATGAGCCCTTCAGATTTGAGGCCTAGGATATAACTACAAGAGGATTTTTTGAGCAAGGACAAGTTCTTTATGATACCGTACCATCAGAGAGATATTGATAAAATTAAGCCAACAAAAGTGGTTTCACTATTTTATCAATTACCAATGATTTCTAGTGATTTTTATAGTGAATAAAACCCAAGTTTTAGGAAGTAATTCACCAAAACTGTTCTGTAGTTCCAAAAATTATTTCCTTGGGTTATTAGATAGTATTTTATGGACTTATTCAAGAGGAGTTGGAATCACCTCAAAACAAATAGCAGAATGCCCTTGAGAAATTCCCAAGGACAGTACTATATCGGATTTGTCGTTTTCATCATATTTAAACTACATAATATTTTGATGTGATTCCAAGGACACATGCTAGGTATTTGGATTACCTTTCTTTGGAAATTGGAATTACCCTTTTTGGATTTACAGAACTCAAATGGTAAATTTATTGGTGAAAAAACCATGCACAGAAATGTTTAATTCACCATAATTCCATAAAAGCACAATAAATATTGGGCTCCTGGGTTTTGGTACCAATTGGTGTATACATTTATTGGGAGTTGGAATTAGGTCAAAACCTCATTTGGTTTGACCTAGAGAAATTTCTAAAGCCATAAATGTCATGTCTTTATTGTTTTTGCTACAGGTAATCTAGGAAACAATTTTAGGTGGGACAAATTGGACATGCAAGGTATGGACAATACCTTTCTGCACCAATTGGTTTTGCTCCATTTGGAAATACCAAACTCTCTGGAAGATTTTATTAGTTAAAGGAATAGGCTTGTATATTTTATTTTCTATGATTTAATTCTTCAATAAATTGGTCCAAAACCAATCCTACATGTTAGAGTTGAGGCTTAGGTACTTGTTAAAATTATTAACTAAATTTATTTAGGGCATTTCCCTTTTTATTTTGATTTAAAATGAACATGTATTCAGTAGATCCAAATTAAAAAGGATAAGAAAAGAGAGGGAATAGGCCAGACCTGCGCAGTCTTGGCCGTGGAGAGCAAGGGAGGCCTAGCAAGGCAGCACCACGTGCATGGAAGATAGAGGGGAACCGCGGGGGAGGGCGTGTCGGCCCGTGGCCCACCTCGCCGAAGGGGTATCGGGCGACGCTGGCCGTTCGATTTAAAGGAGATCGACGGCCACGTGCCATCGCCTACATCGCGACACGACCGGCGGGCTGGAACCCTAGCGCGACAACTGGGTGTCTCGGCGGCGCCTCTGGGAGACTCGCCGGTGACCGAGGAGGAGCGGAGGCGACACAGTGCACTCCAACGAGCTCGAGGATGGGCAGCACGGGTGGTTTTGGAGTCGGAAGGGACCTCACGCGATGGCGCCCGAGAGGAGCCTTCGGGGGCTCGCCGGTGCTGCTGCTGGACTCGTCCCTAAGCAAGGAAAATAGCAGGGGGAGAGTAAGAGAGGGTAGGGGAACACCATGGAGGGACATGCAGGGAAGGAGGAGCTCGGGAATAAGAGCCTTGCTCGTTTTTTGGGAGAGGGCCCAGGCTCCTTCTTCTCCTTCTCTCAGGCAGCACCGTGCAGGGAGGGGGATAGGATGTTCTAGGGGGAGTGTGGAAGAAAATGAGGCAGAGATAAGGGGAAGTGCTGGCCTCTGGCCTTATAAATCAAGGGAGATGGGAGTATGATGGACATGGTCCATGGAGAGATTGAGGGAGGTTCTGGCCAGGGATAGGTTAAGGTGGGCGATGGAGTGTGTCCTGCTGGTGTGCTCTGTTCATGTAGAAAGGGTGGAATGGTGGAGTGCAGCAGCTGCAAGAGTTTTGATGGTTTGAAAAATACATGGCTTTTGTCTCTCATAAGCAAACACAAAGGACAAGAGGAAAGATGGTGGGGCACTGTAGTGGTATAGTGGTGTCGACCAGGGGAGTGCTGAGGGCTGGAGTGAGGTCTTTGACAAGTTTGGGGATGGTTGGATTTGGTTTTGATGGAAAGTTTTGGTTAGTTTGACCATTTGAACAAAACTAGGGTTATGAAGGAAGTACAAAATCTTGCACTGGACAGGTGTAACCCCCTCAGAATCGACCCTATGCAAGTCTCAGCGATTCCCGCCAAACCCGCATAGAAATGATTCAAAGGTGCCCACCAGGCACTTTCGTGCGGGTGGAAAACGAAGTAATACCACTACGCAATAGTCCACAATGGAACCCACAGAACAGATATATACAACAATGACTAGATGAGTCAAGAATACAGATACACAATACAAAGATCCAAATCAACTTGAAAATGATACAAAGTCCGACTACGGACAATATGCAAATGGGGCTAAGAGCCCTAAAGAATAACCAATGGTGTCCAAAACCCTGCCCAGGCCAAGCCGGAAGGGTAACCCTACTAACGACGTCCATCTCAAAACCTGCTTAAACAAAAGGGGTGCCGACAAAGGGCAAAGGAAAAAGAGAGAAGTCAGTACTGAGGCCAGTACACGGCGAGACTAGAGTTCGGCGGTCCTCGCCTAAATAGGTATGGTGGACTGAAGCGGCAGCGCATCATGCACTAAACAACCTATAGAGACTCGATATAACTGTCGGCTATCAGAGAGGGATAAGAAAGACATATTCGGAACCAACCTGATACTACCACCAAACATACCCATCCAGGTATACCCCCCTCGAGACCAAACGAGGAAGTCAACCGAGGAACTCACACAGTTGGCAGTTTTATTTATTCAGTTATCATTGCAGCAATTACTAGTCAGGTATAGATAGTCATCCTGATATAATAAGCAGTGGGCACTTTTAGTTAACCATTTCGTTGTAGTTGCGACAGTTACTAGTCAGGTGCAATCAACATGAGATATCCCAAACCCAGCAGTTGTTGGTACTTTGATTTAGCCATTCCATTGTAGTGAAGCTGATTACTAGTCATATCGGATACAAGTCAAATTATAACAGTAACTCTAGTTATAGTTGTCTATGATCGAGAACTGTGCTCCAAGTTGTCCATAACCGCACACACGACTTCTCGAAAAGATTTAACCCTGCAGGGGTGCACCAAAGTTTTCCACACGCACCTACACCCTTGTTGTCAGATTAGGTAGGTACAAGATCACAAAACATACACCCAACGGTATGTCGACGGGGTTTCGGACACGACGTTTCCCTGACCCAAAGCAAGCACATGGGGGGCCACCCCACTAAGCTACCCGTAATGAAGTCGGCCGGTCTCCGAGACGGACCCAGGGTTTGCGAGAACGGCTGTAAACGACTGGGAACCCGAAAGTGTGACTGGGCTTGTTGATACCGCGAAATCGTGCCGCGATCCAAAACAGTATAGGCGCTCCACGCGCAATAGTAAATAAAGCAGTAAAACATGGCATAAGTACAAGATAGTAATAAAGCCCAAACTAGTTTGTGGCCCCCGGTACAGTACTTTGAAATCAGGTACTAAATCGATGGGGGTGCCCACACACCCCACCTGTGGTTAGCGCGCTCGATCTCGGAACAGGTGTCAGGAAATCGGGGTCCTACGGGACACAAATGGGCGGTTAAAAACCAAATAACATCTATTGCCCACCTGTGCGTCTGCATTATTTACCTACTTCAATTTTAGTTATTAAACAGTAATTAAAGCCATGATCATCTCCAACATTAAACATGCGGCATTCCTCCAACAACGGTGGTACTTGAGAACATCGAAACAACACCTGAGCAAGCAACTACGACTCGCAAGGCCGACTATCTACCAAACAAATGGTAATAGGAGGTGTCCAAGGCAATATAATGGCTGCAAGGGATAGCACGGGTACGGAAACTAAAGCATCGCAACACAGTCAGCAATAGATCAACAGGAGGAAATAAAGACTATAAAAGTAAGATAGGTAGAAAGGGGGAGAATGCTCGCCTGAACAACATTGCCGAAGGTTCATCCGAATATCGGGTCGACACTCGCATCAACTCATCGGCCTATTCCGTGAGGAAGCAAAGTACTAGAAGAAACAACGGATGCAATATTTAATACTACGGCAGAAGATCGGACATGATGCATGTATGATGTATGACATGTCAAAGATGCGATGCGATTAGGCAATATTAAACGGAACCGGGGTCCCTACAGTTATTTAGATGGTTCATGTTGTTTAGATACCCACAATTTAAATGTTGTCTTAACAAGACAAATTATATCACCGGTTCGATGCACAAGTTTAAATGGGGCCAATATTAGACTATATTTGCCCGCATATGGACCCCATATTTAATTATGAGGTGAATCGGCATAATGCCCCCAACCCACACAAATATGTATGCATCATGACAATTTAATATGCAACAAGATATATATATATCATTTATAAATATAGAGGCTCGGAAAAGGGGTCACACATTGGGATATCGGCGATCTTGGGGTTCACCGAGGGTTTGGGTCTTCGGAGTCCAAGATCAGGCTTCGGATCCGGGAAGGAGATCTTGGCGTTCCGTGAAGGGGACCTTGGTGTTCCGCGGTCTTCGGTTCCGTGAGGTAGGACTCATGTCTACGCCGGAGGCCTTGGGGTGCGGTGTCACCGCCTTCGGGTTCTGATTTCGAGACGATGGTGAACTTGTGTCGATACCTTCAGAGAGACGTGATGGCACTTCGGGTTTGGACTTGAAATGACGTCGATCGCGGTCAAACATTTTGGCAAACAGGCGGTGGATTCACGAAGATCTTGCCGAAGGACCTTGGCTGCGTGCTACTCGTTTGCTTGTCTAGCTCCAATACCACCCCGTCCCTCCTGCAAGGCGTCGAACAACAGCAACCTAGCAGCTGAGGTACCGCTGGGTGGAGCTTACGCCCATGCGGAGGGCGACACTGACATGGTCTGCAGAGGAGACCGGCTCGAGGTGACATGGCGCTCCGTGGAAAGACAGGGACGCGCTGGAGACAAGCAGAGGCACGCGCGGCGGCGCGTGGCGAGCGCGCTGGATGGCGGTGTCGGGGCAGGGTGAAGCTGCACGGTCTCAGGGAAGAAGGGGCGACGCATCATGACGGCCGGCTCGCAGGAGGACAACAGGGAGGGATGCGAGGTGCCCTGGCGGCAGCGCCAGAAGAGGGAGACGACGAAGGGGGAGACGGCAGCCATGGCGGCTCACGGGCAAGCTCAGGGAGGCGCGGACAAGGCGCTCGTTGGCGGGGTCTTGCATGGCGGCGAGCTCGAGCCGCTCAGAGGTGAAGCCGGCCGACGGGGATCTTGTGGGGTGGCGACGCAGGGCGCTGCAGAGAGGCGGCGGGAGTGCTGGGTCACGCAGGCGGCGGCGGGGAGGCGAGATGCAGGGCGAGCGAGGCTTGCGGAGAGGTTGGTGAGGAGGGCCACGTCCCAGCAGAGAGAGGTGGGCCCGGCGGGTCGGCGGTTGGGGTCAGGTAGAGGGGTGTGTGCGTTCGGTGTAGAGTTCGTGTTGCCTGTGTGCGTGTGTCTGTGTGTGTGCGAGGTGTTGTGTGGCGGCGGCCAGGGGATGGGTGGGGATTAGATGTTAGGGTTAGGGTTTGGAGAGGGTTTCAGGGGTTGTAGGTTGCTGGCTAGCTGGGTCTTTGGCCTAGCAGGCTGGCGGCCTCCCCCGGAAAAACATTTTATTATTTGTTTTATTTAAAAAACATTTTGCAAATACTTTTTAGGCAAATACAAGATCTGAACCGACCGAGGCTTTAATTTGAAATTAAAGGAGAGGACTAATTAGAAAACAACATAGGATTTTACGGAATAGTTTTATGCAAAAATATATGCGTGATGCCATGATGATGCACAAAATATAAGCAATGGGCGATTTTCTAGTAGTGGTTTTACCCGGGTGCTACAATTCGACACCACTAACAATGGATCTCGCCCTCGAGATCCGCCTCATGGTACGGGGAAGAAGGCCGGAAATCTGAATCTTCTCGCTTCATGTAGATCTTCGCGACACCACTAGCAATGATTCTTGATCTATCTTGAAATTAGCGACACCACCAACAAAGGGTGTGGCTTACGTTCGTTGCGAGAACATGCCAGAAAACAAAGGACGAAGGTAGAGGTCTCAAAAGATAAGGCCACCGCTAACTTCCAAGTAATGGGTATAGTTGCATCGATCCACCGATCAAATGTACAAGAGCGAATGATAAGAGTAGTCGGATGGTGATCAGTCCATCGCGCACCCAAAGCATTACTCTGCACAAGAATAGGAGAATTATGCAACCAACTCTCGGAATCCAGACTGAAAATCTCGACAAGCGAGGTTCAGAAACTAAGTAGGGATGGAGATTCTCATCAGGTCTGATGTGGATGTCTTCGTCATATCGGAAAACACCGGAGGATACAAAGAAAAAATTTAGTGAATTTCCGGTCCACTGAAAGGTACAATAGAGAAAAGTTCCTCAGATAGCATGAAGACCAGATGTCGAAGCACCATTAGCAGAGGATGGAAGCGAAACCCTAAAGGTACGACAGAAACCCAACCGCGAGAAATCCTGGACTCGAAGAAAGATAAGAGGGCAGATTCAAAACACGCAGAGGTAAGAAGAGAATAGCAGAGGGGTAAGGAGTAAAAGCAGACCTAATAAGATCTATCCAACCGATTTTCCAGAAATAGTTTTGACACTCTACAACGTCTGTTAGCTAGGTTATCCTACAGGCTGGACCAGTGGGGTATCGTAACTGCTGAGCTCTGATAGCACTCTGTAAAATTGTAGCACCCGGGTAAAACCACTACTAGAAAATCGCGCGTTGCTTATATTTTGTGCACCATCATGACATCATGCACATATTTTTGCATAAAACTATTCCGTAAAATCCTATGTTGTTTTCTAATTAGTCCTCTCCTTTAATTTCAAATTAAAGCCTCGGTCGGTTCAGATCTTGTATTTGCATAAAAAGTATTTGCAAAATGTTTTTTAATAAAACAAATAATAAAATGTTTTTCCGGGGGAGGCCGCCAGCCTGCTAGGCCAAAGACCCAGCTAGCCAGCAACCTACAACCCCTGAAACCCTCTCCAAACCCTAACCCTAACATCTAATCTCCACCCATCCTCTGGTCGCCGCCACACAACACCTCGCACACACACAGACACACGCACACAAGCAACACGAACTCTACACCGAACGCACACACCCCTCTACCTGACCCCAACCACCGACCCGCCGGGCCCACCTCTCTCTGCCGGGTCGTGGCCCTCCTCACCAACCTCTCCACAAGCCTCGCTCGCCCTGCATCTCGCCTCCCCGCCGCCGCCTGCGTGACCCAGCACTCCCGCCGCCTCTCTGCAGTGCCCTGCGTCGCCACCCCGCAAGATCCCCGTCGGCCGGCTTCACCTCTGAGCGTCTCGAGCTCACCGCCGCGCAAGACCCCGCCAACGAGCGCCTTGTCCGCGCCTCCCTGAGCTTGCCCGTGAGCCTCCATGGCTGCCGTCTCCCCCTCCGTCGTCTCCCTCTTCAGGCGCTACCGCCAGGGCACCTCACATCCCTCCCTGTCGTCCTCCTGCGAGCCGGCCGCCGTGATGCGTCGCCCCTTCTTCCCTGAGACCGTGCAGCTTTGCCCTGCCCCGACACCGCCGTCCAGTGCGCTCGCCGCGCGCCGCCGCGCGTGCCTCTGCCAGTCTCCAGCGTGTCCCTGTCTTTCAACAGAGCGCCATGTCGCCTCGAGCCAGTCTCCTCTGCAGGCCCTGTCAGTGTCGCCCTCCGCATGGGCGTAAGCTCCACCCAGCGGTACCTCGTCTGCTAGGTTGCTGCTGTTTGACGCCTTGCAGGAGGGACCGGGTGGTATTGGAGCTACACAAGCAAACGAGCAGCATGCAGCCAAGGTCCTTCGGCAAGATCTTCGTGAATCCACCGCCTGTTTGCCAAAATGTTTGACCGAGATCGACGTCATTTCAAGTCCAAACCCGAAGTGCCATCACGTCTCTCTGAAGGTATCGACACAAGTTCACCATCGTCTCGAAATCAGAACCCGAAGGCGGTGACGCCGCACCCCAAGGCCTCCGATGTAGACATGAGTCCTACCTCACGGAACCGAAGACCGCGGAACAACAAGGCCCCCTTAACGGAACGCCAAGATCTCCTTCCCGGATCCGAAGCCCGATCTTGGAGTCCGAAGACCCAAACCCTCGGTGAACCCCAAGATCGCCGATATCCCAATGTGTGACCCCTTTTCCGAGCCTCTATATTTATAAATGATATATATATCTTGTTGCATATTAAATTGTCATGGATGCATACATATTCGTGTGGGTTGGGGGAATTATGCTGATTCACCTCATAATTAAATATGGGGTCCATATGCGGGCAAATATAGTCTAATATTGGCCCCATTTAAACTTGTGCATCGAACCGGTGATATAATTTGTCTTGTTAAGACAACATTTAAATTGTGGGTATCTAAACAACATGAACCATCTAAATAACTGTCGTGACCCCGGTTCCGTTTAATATTTCCTAATCGCATCGCATCTTTGCCATGTCATACATCATACATGCATCATGTCCGATCTTCTGCCGTAGTATTAAATAGTGCATCCGTTGTTTCTTCTAGTAATTTGCTTCTTCACGGAATAGGCCGATGAGTTGATGCGAGTGTCGACCCGATCTTCGGATGAACCTTCGGCAATGTTATTCAGGCGAGCATTCTCCCCCTTTCTACCTATCTTACTTTTATAGTCTTTATTTCCTCATGTTGATCTATTGCTGACTGTGTTGCGATGCTTTAGTTTCCATACCCATGATATCCCTTGCAACCATTATATTGCCTTGGACACCTCCTATTACCTTTTGTTTGGTAGATAGTCAGCCTTGTGAGTCATAGTTGCTTGCTCAGGTGTTGTTTCGATGTTCTCAAGTACCACCGTTGTTGGAGGAATACCGCGTGTTTAATGTTGGAGATGATCATGGCTTTAATTACTGTTTAATAACTAAAATTGAAGTAGGTAAATAATGCAGAGGCATAGGTGGGCAATAGATGTTATTTTGTTTTTAACCACCCATTTGTGTCCCGTAGGACCCCGAGTTCCTGACTTCTGTTCCGAGATCGAGTGCGCTAACCACAGGTGGGGTGTGTGGGCATCCCCATCGATTTAGTACCTGATTTCAAAGTACTCTACCGGGGGCCACAAACTAGTTTGGGCTTTATTACTATCCTGTACTTATGCCATGTTTTACTGCTTTATTTACTATTGTGCGTGGAGCGCCTGTACTGTTATGGATCGTGGCACAATTTCGCGGTATCGACAAGACCAGTCACACTTTCGGGTTCCCAGTCGTTTACAACCGTTCTCGCAAACCCTGGGTCCGTCTCGGAGACCGGACGACTTCGTTACGGGTAGCTTAGTGGGGTGGCCCCCCATGTGCTTGCTTTGGGTATGGGAAACATCGTGTACGAAACCCCGTCGACATACCGTTGGGTGTATGTTTTGTGATCTTGTACCTACCTGATCTGATAACAAGGGTGTAGGTGCGTGTGGAAAACTTTGGTGCACCCCTGCAGGGTTAAATCTTTTCGAGAAGCCGTGTCCGCGGTTATGGACGACTTGGAGCACAGTTCTCGATCATAGACAACTATAACTAAAGTTTACTGTTATAATTTGACTTGTATCCGATATGACTATTAATCAGCTTCACTACAATGGAATGGCTAAATCAAAGTACCAACAACTGCTGGGTTTGGGATATCTCATGCTGATTGCACCTGACTAGTAAGTGTCGCAACTACAACGGAATGGTTAACTAAAATTTCCCACTGCTTATTATATCAGGATGATTCTCTATACCTGACTAGTAATTGCTACAACGATAACTGAATAAATAAAACTACCAACTGTGTGAGTTCCTCGGTTGACTTCCTCGTTTGGTCTCGAGGGGGTTATACCAGGATGGGTATGTTTGGTGGTAGTATCAGGTTGATTCCGAATAGGTCTTTCTTATCCCTCTCTGATAGCCGACAGTTATATCGAGTCTCTATAGGTTGTTTAGTGCATGCTGCGCTGCCGCTTCAGTCCACCATACCTAAGTAGGCGAGGACCGCCGAATTCTAGTCTTGCCGTGTACTCGCCTCAGTACTGACCGCTCTCTTTTTCCTTTGCCCTTTGTCGGCACCCCTTTTGTTTAAGCAGTTTTTGAGATGGACGTCGTTAGCAGGGTTACCCTTCCGGCTTGGCCTGGGCAGGTTTTGGACGCCATTGGTTATTCTTCAGGGCTCTTAGTCCCATTTGCATCTTGTCCGTAGTCGGAAGCTGTATCATTTTCAAGTTGATTTGCATCTTTGTATTGTGTATATGTATTCTTGACTCATGGAGTCGTTGTTGTATATATCTGTTCTGTGCGTTGCATCGTGGACTATTGTGTAATGGTATTACTTCGTTTTCCACCCGCACGAAAGTGCCTGGTGGGCACCTTTGAATCGTTTCTATGCGGGTTTGGCGGGAATCGCTGAGACTTGCATAGGGTCGATTCTGAGGGTGTTACAACAGGGTAGGGAAATTGGTACTGGTAGATAGATATGGTTAATATGCATCACTAGGAAATCTTTGGGTTTTTTCTAAAGATTAAAAGTCCACTTAAACTCAATTATTCAAATAGTATAGAAGTAGTTTCTAGAAGCTCAATTGATATTTTACATTGGACAAGGTTGGTTTTTGATGTTATATGGTCCTAAATACCATATTACACATATGGGAATTTTATTGGAATTTTTTGAGATGGGAAAGTATTTTTAAGGAATTATTTCTTGTTTCTGCCATTTAAGAAGGGCAAAATGAAAAAATAAAGAGTCTAAAAAATATTTATTTTTGAGATGGGAAGATGGGTTATGATGTATAGAACTCAAATATGCATTGAGTTGGCAAAGTTATTCGGAGAAAAACAAACTTGTCTTTATGGGCAGAGATTCTAGGGTTTTGCATAAAGTGGGATTTAAATAATTTTGGGGTCCAAATAATTATGGGAATTATTTGGGGAAATAATATATCCAAATTATATGATGTAAACTTGATTCATACATCATTGTCCACTTTTATTGTAAGGATTTTGGTAAATGGGTAGAAAACTAGATTTGGGGGAGTCTAGGGTTTGGCTATTTTTATGCCACCTAAACATGGTTAGATTAGTGAGCTCAGAGCTCACCTTGATATATGGGGTATATGGATGGATAGACTAAGTTATGTAGATGATCATGGAGGAAAGGTTTGAGCTTGGTTGGATTTGAGGTGGTTTAGGGGTGATGGCAAACTTTGCTGAAAATAAGGCTGCCATAGCAGATACATCAGGTAGCCTCCTAGACCATGTGGGTTTGAGAAGCACAAGGCTTCAATGGGAACAAGGGAATTGGGGGTTGATAGGCCATTCTTAGTAGATCATAACCATGAAAGATTTGGTCAAGGGGAGGTGGCATATAGATGTGAGCTTCTGCCAAACGAGGCAACATGATAAGATTTGCAGAGAAGATTATTATCTTGACTACAAAACCATCAGGGATGAGTGGGAATTAGAAGGGATTAGACAAGGCAAAGAGTGGTCTTTGGTATTACTAAATATGTACTACAATATGGTTCAAGTACATTCTAAATAATGCATATAGGTTGGGAAAGGTAGAGCTCCAAAGATTGAATCTAGGTAAGAATTCCAGACTTAGCCATTTTTGGCAGATTTAAGGTTTTAGACTAGAGTGCAAGTGTAGATGATTTTGATAGGATGCTAAGTTTCCAACTCATGATCAAGGAGATGATGTTGAAGTGTTAACTAAGTAGATAGGATCCATGCTTAGATTGGGTCTTCACTGAGTTGGAACTATTAGAAGGGATTATCCCTGGATTGATCTGATTAGGAGGGGAGATGATCACCTTAGTGGCTTAGGATAGATCCAGACTTGGATGATTGCTATGAGATTGATGATCAAAAGCATAGATTGAGTCCTAAGGGATGATCTACTAGATTAGCTCACTCTAGTTCCTAAGCAAACAATGCAATCATCAGATCAAGGCAATTCCTCAGGCACCAGATCAAGGCAATTCATCCTATCAAACTTATCCAACCACTACTAGGGTTACCATCAAGCCTAGATTGAGGTAGGGATGGGTATTTTTAATTGGTTCTGTTTTGAAGTAAGATAAGCACCTCTTGGTATTTCTACCATGATTGGAATGGAGAGGTTTTAGGAAGAAAAAAGGTTTTTGGAACACCTAGAGATACGAGTAGTTGAATGTTCTATCTTGAAAACATAGTGTAGCATCCCAATTGTCTAGCAATTGAAATGCTACTTGCCTAGTCTATATAATGCTATTTCCTACTTTTCATTCATTGCATCATCATTATATCACGCTCATGTCATCATGCCACATTGCATTTGATCATCATACTAAATCTTGGCTTTTATATTAATCATTCCATTTGGTTTTTACTAAATTGTATTTGGCTTTTGATATATGTTAAATGCCCAAGTTGAGTTGAGAGCATATCTTTTACTTCCCCTTCCATCTACTAATTTTGCATATACCTCTCCTTTGATATCATCTATTTTCCCACCATATACATGTATGTGGCCTTTTGTTTGTTCGTATTTTAAAACCAAGCCACATATATTTGTATGGATCCAAATCTACCTATATCATTCATATTGTTTTAAAGGTGATTTGGATATTTGTATTGTATATATGTATTCTTGACTCTCTCAGTCATTGTTGTATATATCTGTTCTGTGGTTTCCATCATGGACTATTGTGTAATGGTATTACTTCGTTTTCCACCCGCACAAAAGTTCCTGGTGGGCACCTTTGAATCGTTTCTATGCGGGTTTGGCGGGAGTCGCTGAAACTTGTATAGGGCCGATCCGAGGGTGCTACATAGTGGTATCAGAGCTCAACAGTTACGATACCCCACTGGTCCAGCCTATAGGATAACCTAGCTAACGGCCGATGTAGAGTGTTAAAACTATTTTGGAAAATCGGTTGGGTAGATCTGATTAGGTCTGCTTTTACTCCTTACCCCTTTGCTATTCTCCTCTTACCTCGACGTGTTTTAAATTTGCTCTCTTATCTTTTCTTCGAGTCCAGGAATTCTCGTGGTTGGGTTCCCGTCGTACCTTCAGGGTTTCGCTTCCATCCTCTTGTAATGGTTCTTCGACATCTGGTCTTCATGCTATCCGAGAAATTTTCCTCTGTTGTATCTTTCAGTGGACCAAAAATTCACTAAATTTTTTCTTTATATCACCCGGAGTTTCCCAACGTGACGACATCATCTACTTCAGATCCGATGAAGAGCCTGCATTACTCCTTTTTTTTCCAAACGTCGCTTGTCAAGATCTTTAGTCTAAATCCGAGAATGGGTTGCACGCTTTTCTACTGAACATGCGGAGTAATAGTTTGGGTGCGTGATGGATTGGCCCCCATGCCCACTACTCATTCTATTTGCTCTTATACATTGAAGTGGATTAGAATGCATCTTTTATCTCCTTCTGTCGAAGTTAGAGGTGGCTTTATCTGTTGAAACCTTTACCTTCGCCCTTTGTTCACCGGAGAGTTCTCTCGACAAGTTTGGCAAGGCGCAGTCGTCGCACCATCCCCTTGATGGAGCTACATGGGATCGTGAAGATTTCTTTCCTAGGAATCTCGAGGCGAGATTCTTCTTTAGTGGGGGAGAGTTGTAGCATCCCAATTGTCTAACAATTGCAATGCTACTTGCCTAGTCTATATAATGCTACTTCCTACTTTTCATTCATTGCATCATCATTATATCATGCTCATGTCATCATGCCACATTGCATTTGATCATCATATTAAATCTTGGCTTTTATATTAATCATTCCATTTGGTTTTTACTAAATTGTATTTGGCTTTTGATATATGTTAAATGCCCAAGTTGAGTTGAGGGCATATCTTTTACTTCCCCTTCCATCTACTAATTTTGCATATACCTCTCCTTTGATATCATCTATTTTCCCACCATATACATGTATGTGGCCTTTTGTTTGTTAGTATTTTAAAACCAAGCCACATATATTTGTATGGATCCAAATCTACCTATATCATTCATATGTGATATATTTTGACCATCTTAATACATCATGCATGCATGGATGTAATCTTGCATGTCTCATGCAAAAGAAACCCTCCACCTTCCTATTTTCCATGTGGTTCTTTTGGTGTGTATGTAAATTCTTGAGCTTGATCTTTTGAAATGGTTAATTAAAACTATCCATTATACCTTTGTTGCATGGCTCTACCCAAAACCCTATCCTTCATGTGTATGTGTGTGCTCGTTCCTACACACACAACCACACATACACTCTAGCCAAAACCTAACCGTGAGCACCATATGATGTGTGTGAGTGCTCACTCCCACCTTTTCCTCTCTTGGCAAACCAACACCAAACCACCCCTCCCCTGGTCCCCTTCTCCCCCCTCTTTGGTGATCAAAGTTTGATCAAGAAAGCAAGAGAGAGAGAAGAGCCCATCCAGCCGAGAGCCCCTCCTCCCTCTCTAGTTTTTTTTGCAAGCCACCGACCACCCCATGTGCAGGCCTCCTTCTCCCTTATCTACCTGCAGAGACCCCCGTCCTAGATCGAGATCCAGTTCTCCCCCCTCCTTCCTTTCTTCCTCAAGTTCCAACAATGGCCAAAACCCTGACCGAACACCCCCGTCTCTGCCAGTTGGCGTTGGCAGCTGTTCCAGGAGAATCAAGACGTCGCGAGGCGCTGCTCTGCTTCCTCTTCCTCGTCCAGAACCTGAAGAGCCCAGAGGCCCCGCCGGAGCTGCGGTGACGCCGCGGTAGACGCCATGGTCAGAAGTTCCAGGGTTCCCGTCGCCAGCGAGATCGCCTACCCCTCGAACTCGCTCGCCTGCGCCGTTCAAACGTTGGTGAGTCCTTCTTCCTTTGTGACAGCTTCCCCTCCCTCTCGTGCCCTATGCCGCCATCGCCCTTTGTCGTACACCCTGCGGGCGCTGCCGCGAGCGCGACCACCCCTTGCAGCACCTTCCCGGCCTTCCCGCGTCCTTCAAGAGGCCATGGAGCAGAGCCATGTTCCTCTGCACCTCCTCAGTACTTCCCCGCTTCCCAGCTCCCGCCGGGGCATCGTCTCCGACGAGCAGCGCCGCCATGTACGCATGCAGTTGCAGTTGCTGCTGCCTCTGTCAGCGCAAGCTCCGCTCGCGCTTAGATCACCTCTATTCAAACCAGTCCTACCATCCCGTAGCCATTGGGTTCCTCTTTCCAACGCACCTAGCCGCGCGTCAAACGGTGCAGTATCGCGGTCATAATCGTGACCGCAAAATCGCGCGCCGCTCGGTCGTTCTGCTCGAAGGTTTCAGTTTTGCAAGCTGTAGTTCGTAAGAGTGTTTTCGTCGACAGTTCAGACGCAGGTTTCTCCTCTGTTCTACACGTCTTCCTGGCCACTTCCGGTCATCACCATCGATTTTCAGCACCTCCTCTTCTACTTGTGTCATCCTTATTTCCAACGCCACCAACCACACCCCGATCCGATCTCTATAACTCTTAGGATCATCCGACAAAGTTAGCTATTTTTCCCAGCGATGCTGTCAAATTCAGTTCGTTTCCTACAACATAATGTCGTGTTGTTTCCCTCTCTGTTCAAAGATTTTTCCATCCTGTGCAGTTCACTTCTGGCGATATTCTTCGAGGATAACCCTTCTCCTTTGTTTTCTCTTCGATCAGCTTCAAATATTTTGCAAAATGGAGCACTGAGCTGCTCGGAAACATCTGTCAAAAATCGAATCAGCTAGCTAATTCTCCCTGATCATTCCCAAACACGAATTCAGTTCGTCATGCTTGGTCCCGGCGGTTTTGTTCAGAGACCCCTGCATTTTCTTAACTTTAACCCGCACTCCCCCAGCTCGCCCACGTGTCACCACCACACGCCTCAGTCCAGTCAGCAGTAAACAAGCGCCTGAGACCCACATGTCATTGACCGTGGGTAGGCTTGACACCCTGTAACAAAAGCCCAGGATTTTTTCCAGAATTCAACTTCAATTCGATTTCAAATTCAAAACTTCTCATCGCTTCCAAATGAATTCGAATTTGAATATTTTTACAACATGAAATATGTTTTATTTTTGCAAAGTAATTCAAATGTCAATTCAATTATTTTCAGAACTAATTCAAACTAGTCAAACCTTTGACTTTGACCACATTTGACTAATTTTGCATTTAATATTGATTGAAATTTATTAATTCAAATAATACAAATAATATATGTTTTTGAATCAGAAAAATGTGGAGAATCTGGTTATGCTATTTATAATATCATTTGAGCAACTTAAAATTTCGAAATAATTTAAATGCTAATAAATGCCTTTTCTTAAATATTGCATAACTTTAAATCCATATCTCCGAATTCGACAAATGATATGTCTAAATCGATCAGCGCGACGAGACCTCTCCAACCATGATTCCATGTTATCATTTGCATCATGCATTAAGAGCAATTTTATAATCAGTATTGTTTATGCAAGGAAAATATGATAAATAAAATCGGGAACTAATTGTTTCTTATTAATAATGCCTCAGGAATGCTATATCATCAATATGCTATGTCTTTAATAATTTTTCGACATAGTTTGCATCATTAACTTGCCATGTCATGCATCATATCATGATTATGTCGATTCTTCTGCATTAGTTGTAATTGTTGCATCGCTTGTTCCTTTTAGTGTTTGCTTCTTCTCGGATAGGACGATGAGATGTTGTGAGCTTCGACAAGTTCTTCGGTTATGAAACTTCGGCAATATTTCCCAGGCGAGCATTCTCCCCCTTTCTACCTATTTTATATTTCTAGTCTTTATTTCCTCCTGTTGATCTATTGCTATCTGTGTTGCGATGCTCTAGTTTTCGTACCCGTGATATCCCTTGCAGCCTTATATTGCCTTGGACACATCCTATTACCTGTTGTTTGGTAGATAGTTGGGCTTGCGTATCGTAGTCGCTTGCTCAAGTGCGGTTGTGTGTCGTCAAGTACCACAGTTGTTGGAGTAATGTCGCATGTTTAATGTTGGAGATGATCATGGCTTTAATTATCGTTTAATAACTAAAATTGAAAATAGGTAAATAATGCAGAGGCACAAGTGGGCAATAGATGTTATTTAGTTTTTAACCGTCCACCTGTGTCCCGTAGGACCCCGAGTACTTGATACATGTTCTTTGAATATTCGCACTATCCGCATGTGGGACCATGAATCCGCCTAGCCAGAGCTTGAGTCATATATTATTTCTTGGGGCCACAAACTAGTTTGGGGCTTTATTACTATCATGTACTTATGCCATGCTTTACTGCTTTATTTACGATTGCGCGTGGAGCGCTTGTACTGTTTTGGAACCCCGTGCCACGTTTTCGCGGTATCGACAAGCCCAGTCACATTTTCGGGTTCCCAGTCGTTTACAGCCGTCGTCACAAACCTCTTTGTCCGTCTCGGAGCCAGCCAACTTCGTAGCGGGTAGTTTGGTGGGGTGGCCCCCTGAAACATTATATGAATCTTGCAATACTCTGTCGTGATGCCTCATTGGGTTTTTATTTGTTTTTTTCGAGGTTGATCGTACGTGTGTTGCTATTTGTGCCTCCCTGCAGGGTAAAACTTTCTGAAAGCCGTGTCCGCGGTTATGGACGACTTGGAGCATAATATCTCAATCATAGACAACTATAACTAAAGTAGTGCTATAAATTTGACTTTATAATTACTAGTAATCAGCTTCATTACAATGGAATTGCTAAATAAAAGTACCAACAACTGCTGGTTTTGGGATGCCCCATGCTATATGTATCTGACTAGTAAGTATTGCAACTACAACGGAATGGTTAACTAAAACTGCCCACTGTTTATAATATCAGGATGACTCATGCTATCTATACCTGACTAGTAATTTCCGCAACTATAACGAAATGAATAAAACTGCCAACTGTGTGAGTTCCTCGGTTGACTTCCTCGTTTGGTCTCGAGAGGGAAATATCAAGATGGGTATGCTTGGTGATAGTTTCAGGTTGGATCCGAATAGTTCTTTCTTATCCCTATCTGATAGCCGCCAGTTGTATTGAGTCTCTATAGGTTGTTTAGTGCATGCTGCACTGCCGCTTTAGTCAACCATACCTATGTAGGCGAGGACCGCCGAATTCTAGTCTCGCCTTAGTACTGGTCTTAGTACTGACCGCTCTTTTTTTCCTTTGCCCTTTGTCAGCACCCCTTTTGTTTAAGCAAGTTTGATATCGACGTCGTTAGCAGGGTTACCCTTCCGGCTTGGCCTGGGCAGGGTTATGGACGTCATTGGTTATTCTTCAGGGCTCTTAGCTCAATTTGCATCTTGTTTGTACCCAGACGCTGTATCGTTTTAAAGGTGATTTGGATCTTTGTATTGTTTATCTGTATTCTTGACTCTCTCAGTCATTGTTGTATATATCTGTTCTGTGGGTTCCATCGTGGACTATTGTGTAATGGTATTACTTCGTTTTCCACCCACACGAAAGTGCCTGGTTGGCACCTTTGAATCGTTTCTATGCGGGTTTGGCGGGAGTCGCTGGAACTTTTATAGGGCTGATCCGAGTGTGCTATACATAGGGAGATTGTAAATAGGTCTCCATAGTTTTGTTAATAGAACTAGTAAAGTATTTTGTTTTATCGAAGTCATCTTGGCTCAGATTTTGAAATGCTAGAACATTTGAGAATATGAAAGATGAGAATAGCCTTTGCCAACTAGTGTTGAAAGAAGAAGTTTATCACCTAATACACAATCAGTTGCAAGAACACAAGCAAACAAGTAAGCAATCATTGCACAAGTAACCAGAAAAAGTTTTTGTCCCCCTGATTCTTGCCTTCTTGACAGAAGATCAGGGTTGCTGAAATTGGGATGTTACAAACCTTTCCCCCTTAAAATAATCTTGTCGCGAGATTAGGGAGGAGTAGGGTTGGGTGATAACATCCGCTTAACAATTTCGGCGGCGGAAATTATTAGGCACTAACAAAATTTACAGCTAACCAGCGTGGGTGGTTATGGATCGGAGCAGAATGGCTTTGGATTAAACGAGTTTGAAAAGACGAAGTCTTTTCCCCTTAGGACGATTCTAGGTAAGTTTAGTGTCGGCGGGGTCCTTTCTTATTGCGGTGAGACGGCGAGTGGAGCCTTCTCTAGTCTTCTCTTGTTGATGTTTGCATTTCTGCTTTCTTGGTCTTGAGACACCGGGAGTGGTGGCTGGACGGCCGACCTTGGAGTAGGGGAATTCCCTGAAGTATCTTCTGATTCTGAAGAAATGCCGATTGTCGTCCTTCCAGGGTCGATGGTTCTGGTTTGGAGGGGTGGTCCTCAGTTAATAGTAACTAGTGG
Organism: Avena sativa; assembly: GCA_916181665.1. Lineage (NCBI taxonomy): Eukaryota > Viridiplantae > Streptophyta > Magnoliopsida > Poales > Poaceae > Avena > Avena sativa. The sequence continues at coordinate 183,793,955 of OV702281.1, forward strand.
CCGACTCTAGGGTTCTATCGGGTTTTGGGGATGGGAAAGACGCAGTCTTTCCCCCTTAGAGCGACACTAGGGGTTTCTGGTGGAGTCGCCGACTTTCTTGATTGGAGTCGCATGCTAATGCTGGGGGGATGGCGTTGCACCTTTCGTCCGGAGGTGGTGATCTTCTGTCGAACCTGTATAATCCGCGTCGTGAGAGACGTCGGTGCCACTTCTGGAGGTAGTAGTCATAACAGGGAAGACGTTTAACTAGCTTCCGGTTAGTTAGTTCTGAGCTAGGTAGGGTTCCAATAGGTTGAGGATTGCAGTTGGATGTTGGCGGTCTTGTAACACGGTCCTTTAGGAAAGGGGTCGTTTCGGGTTTGGTTGATGCAACATTGTGGGTAAAACATGAAGGAGGGGACCTCAGGATACCATACTAGCAAGATGAGTTCTTGCATCTTGTCACCGTTATTAGGTTGGGTTCTCACTTTGGTCGTTGTGGTTCCTCAAGGGTATGGGGGACGTTCAGCTCTTCAGCAGTGAGGGTCGTGCCTTCTCTGATGTTTTGCTTCGACGAGTGGATCTTCCGGGGGGTGGTGACTTGAAGAGGGGTTGATACTTGTGAAGGGGACAATTCTTCATTCTCCGCCTCGGGGTTGGCAGATTCGGAGGTCTTTTTCGATGGGTCGTTAGTAGCAGAAACAGAGAAGGGATTCGCGTCGTCTTCAGAGAAATTTGATATCTTGGGTTTCTTTCTACTCGTTGGGGAGTAGTATCAACGGCGTCGAGAAGTCTTGTCATCGTAGTTTTGAACGTCTCGGTTGTTTGGGAGGATCGAGCATACTTTTGAGGATTGTTGATGATTTCGATGTTCTGTTCCTCTGATGACTCTCGAGGTGGTGCTTGCGGCATGTTCTTGGATTGGAGATCTTCCTTTATTATCTTGTCATAAGCGGTCTTATGTATTTGAGTGGAAAGACGCAGTCTTTCCACCTTAGAGCTTTACTTGAGGTCGTCGAGGCTAGGGTAGATTCTTTGTCTTGGGGCATTGGCGTGACACTTGAGTTGTGGTCTTCGAGGGACACCTTATTGCGACTACCTGGCCATGGTGGTTACCTATCTATGCCATAAGGGTTTGCTCGGGGTAGGTTTAGCGATTAGCGATGCTTCTTCGTGGTCCTTAGTCAGGGTGGAGGCAATTAGCTTCTGAGGGCTTATCTTCACTTGAACACTTGTTTTGCTTTGTTTTGACGACTAAGTAGAGTTGTTGTCTTTGGGCCTGCTGATCTTCCTGCTTCTTGGGGCGCTTGTGTTAGGGCGAAGACTTCCCGTTGACTCGGCAGAGGGTTTATTAGGATTGTTGCTCTCTTGGGGCAATTAGAACTCAGTCACGGGTAGGAGTTGTCGGGGATTTATTTATGTGGCCATCCTGCTGAGGAGAGGTTTCCAGCTATGGGGTTGCGAGGGTTAGCGTCGGGATACGCCTACAAGGTGTTCATACAATAGGATCGGGTGATCCGAGGCAGACAAGGAACACATTTCAAGCATCACACAAGAACATGACAAGCAGGCATAGCATACCATAGATACTAAGGGGTGACTACGCACCGTTAGGGGAATACTATCTTGGTGTTATTTATCCTAAGTACAGACGATATGGGTTTCTTGGCTTCTGTCTTGTCGTCTGTTGTCGTCGGTGTCGTACTTGATCGATTTGGGGGCGATGAAGGACTCCGTTGGTAGGGCAATCTTGTAGTGTATTTCGTCATTGTTAACTCCTTTGTTTTGCTTGTCTCGGTGTCTCCGTCTCATAGTCTCCAAATTGAACTTTGTTGGAACGGAACTTTTGAAGTAGACGAGATATAGAGTAATCCATTTTCAATTCTTTTAAATCAGAGAGGATATGGTAAGAAATCTTTCGAAAATCTTTTGAGAAATAGTTTTCGAAAGCCGGTGTTTTCAGAAATAGAGGTTGTCCTGTCTAACGTCCATGCTGACTAAGGTCTCCTAAAGTCAGGATGGCTCTGATACCAAGTCTGTGGAACCCCGGATTTTACGGTCCGAGAATACCCGTTATGCCTACAATTCACGTTCCCATGATCAGTGAGCCATGAGCATAACCGACAAGTATCATTACAACATCCATAATTAACGAATACGAGTACTTACATTAATGCCATTATGGAGATATAACAACAATAGAGGAAGTCTTAAAGCGTAGAGCCCATGTCATGCCTTAACCTACAGGCAACTGACTGGGAAGACGACCTATCTCGCATAGACGCCAACATATTTCATTGATCCTCTTGCTTCTTAAAAGTCTGGCCAAGTAAATAGCCAGGGATAATGCCGGTGAGTACTTTGAATGTACTCGCAAACCACCTTAAGAGAACAATAATAACGGATATGCAATATGGCTGTGGTAGGATGTCTCCATACGAGGTTCTTTTGTAAATTAGTTTCTCTTGTAGATATAGCATCTCTCTATATCTTTGTTGAAAACTTCTGTAACACATTTTGGAAACCTTTTTGAAAAGTTTCAAGAAAACACTAGGATTGGGTCACCCATTTGTTTTTCCCTTTCGGTCATCTCATGACCAAACTCCTTCCTCCTTTTTCCCGACCATCTCACGGTCAAAACATTTCCAAGCCATTGCTTTTTTGAGGTCCTTTTTGAAAACAAAACCATCACTGTTGTACAGCCGCCAGCACAATCGTCCATGACCGAGGCCTCATCTATTCAAATAGATTTACACTATGCAGAGGTTGTACACTTTACCCACACCATCCGATTACCCGTCCCTGATCTTCACTGGTCGTGGGTCGACTAACCGATCAAGACCTTCCGAAAACCCTCTCCGATACAAGTTCCTACCCTATGAGGTTAATCCCCTCAAAACCGGATGCCCTATATAGTAACCAGCCAACCAGAGCGCGTTTTGCACCTCGACGGGTGTGCTCTTTCAATGAGGGGCTCATAGTATCGCGCGGAGGCCCGTAGCTTCTCCCGGTCGATGCTACGCATGGACCGTTGGACAGAGAAGGCCCACCTTTCGGGGATTGTTTGCCCCTGTAGTAGTGTGAGGCACCTATACCAGAATAGACAAACTTCTAGCCCATCCCCGTCCCATTCCAGAGTAATGTGGTTACACGGGTTAATTGCGCTAGCTTCAAAACTGGCCTGCCCGGCTGTTTTTGTAAACATTTTTTCTCCATCTTTTGTACAACCTTTTTGTAAAAAAAACCTTTCTCATTTTCCAAACCACTTGGTAGGCTAGGCCTCACCAAGGTTTTCTCATAAAACATTTTTGTTAATCCTTTTTCCGGGGTCTTCCCATCCTAAACTTTTGCTTCGACTAAAACAGGGTCTGCAAGGGGTTATGGTGTTAAGTCACCATCTATAATGCTAGGGACATGTAGGTATCATAAAGAGGGTTTCAACTAGGGGTACTAAGGGGTAATGGTTTGGAGGAGCCAAACATTCCCCACATAAAACATAATATAGTGAAACAGTGCAATTTGCACAAACTAGTAGATAAAACATGCATAGGTAAAATAATAGGACAAGGGATACGAGGAAGAAGGTGGATTGCCTGTGACCAGAGATACGTCCCGTGACTTCTTTAGAAAACCATAATACATATTACAATAATAATAATACCCCGTTGCTTCCTTCTTCGTGGTGTCACACAGTCGCAGCTATCGCCGTTATCGAGCAAACAGGCAAGCAAACAACAGCACAATAAATACAATGCTTACAAGCATCAATACATATAGCAAGAAATCATACAACACAAGGTATACATCAGTAGGGTGCTGGGGGATTGGGTTGATTAGATCGGTAGAAGATGTGGAGACATGGGGGATGAGCCCTTCAGATTTGAGGCCTAGGATATATCTACAAGAGGGGTTTTTGAGAAAGGACAAGTTCTGTATGATACCATTGGATAAAAAATGATACCATCAGAGAGATATTGATAAAATGAAGCCAACTAAAGTGGTTTCACTATTTTATCAATTACCAATGATTTCTAGTAATTTTTATAGTGAATAAAACCCTAGTTTTAGGAAGTAATTCACCAGAACTGTTATGGAGTTTCAAAAATTATTTTCTTGGGTGATTATTTAGTATTTGATGGACTGATTCAAGAGGATTTGGAATCACCTCAAAACAAATAACAGAATGTCCTTGATAAATTCCCAAAGACAGTACTGGATGGGACTTGTCTTTTTCATCATATTTAAACTACAAAAGATTTTGATGTGATTCAAAGGAAACATGTTAGGATTTACAGAACTCAAATGGTAAATTTATTGGTGAACAAACCATGTACAAAAATGTTTAATTCACCATAATTCTATAAAAGCTCAATAAATCTTGGTATCCTGGGTTTTTGTACTGACTGGTATATAGGTTTACTGGGAGTTGGAATTAGGTCAAAACCTCATTTTGTTTGACCTAGAGAAATTTCTAAAGTCAAAAATGCCCTGTATTTATTATTTTTTCTACAGGTAATCCAAGAAGAAATTTTAGGTGGGACTAATTGGACATGCAAGGTATGGCCAATACCTTTCTGTACCAATTGGTTTTTCTCCATTTGGAAATACCAAACTCTCTGGAAGATTTTATTAGGTAAAGGAATAGGCTTGGCTATTTTATTTTCTATGATTTAACTCTTCGGTAAATTGGTCCAAAACCAATTCTGTATGTTAGAGTGGAGGCTTAGGTACTTGTTCAAATTATTAAATAAATTTATTTATGGCATTTCCCTTTTTATTTTGATTTAAACTGAACATGTATTCTCCAGATACGAATTAAAAAGGATAAAGGAAAGAGAGGGAATAGGCCGGACCTGCGGTCTGGGCCGCGGAGAGCGAGGCCGGCCCAGCAAGGTGGCACCGCGTGTGCAAAAGATAGAGGGGAACCACGGGGGAGGGTGCGTCGGCCCGCGACCCACCTTACCGAAGGGGTATCGGGCGACGCTGGCCGTTCGATCTAAAGGAGATCGACGGCCGCGCGCCGTCGCCTACCTCGCGATACGGCCGACGGGCTGGAACCCTAGAGCGGCAGCTGGGAAGATTGGAGGCACCTCTAGGAGACTCGACAGTGACCGAGGAGTAGCGGAGGTGACGCGGTGCACTCCGACAAGCTCGGGGATGGGCGGCACATGTGGTTTTGGAGTCGGAAGGGACCTCGCGCGATGGCGCCCGAGAGGAGCTTTCGGGGGCTCGCCAGTGCTACTGCTAGACTCGTCCCTGAGCAAGGAAAACAGCAGGGGAGAGTAATATAGGGTAGGGGAACACCATGGAGGGACATGCAGGGAAGGAGGATCTCGGGAATAAAAGCCTTGCTTGATTTTTGGGAGAGGGCCGAGGCTCCTTCTTCTCCTTCTCTCAGGCAGCACTGTGCAGGGGAGGGGGAGAGGATGTTCTGGGGGAGTGTGGAAGCAAATGAGGCAGAGATAAGGGGAAGTGCTGGCCTCTGGCCTTATAAATCAAGGGAGATGGGAGTATGATGGACATGGTCCGGATCTCTAGGAGGGAGGGTTATTTCTATTCTCAACAAATGGATATCCATTCTATCTAGCCGAGGGATATATACAGAAGGTAGGAAGTTTATCCTTCCGGCCAAGGAGAAAGAGTGGAGAGATTGAGGGAGGTTCTGTCCAGGGATAGGTTAAGGTGGGCGATGGAGTGTGTCTTGCTGGTGTGCTCTGGTCGTGTAGAAAGGGTGGAGTGGTGGGGTGCAACAGCTGCAAGAGTTCTGATGGTTTGAAAAATACATGGCATTTGTATCTCTCATAAGCAAACACAAAGGACAAGAGGAAATATGGTGGGGCACTGTAGTGCTACAGTGGTGTCGACCAGGGGAGTGCTGAGTGTTGGAGTGAGGTGTTTGACAAGTTTGGGGATGGTTGGATTTGGTTTTGATGGAAAGTTTTGGTTAGTTTGACCATTTGAACAAAACTAGGGTTATGAAGGAAGCCCAAAATCTTGAACTGGACAGGGTAGGGAAATTGGTACAGGTAGATAGATATGGTTAATATGCGTCACTAGGAAATCTTTGGGATTTTTCTATAGATTAAAAGTCCAATCAAACTCAATTATTCAAATAGTCCAGAAGTAGTTTCTAGAAGCTCAATTGATATTTTTACATTGGACAAGGTTGGTTTTTGATGTGATATGGTCCTAAATACCATATTACACATTGAGGAATTTTATTGGGATTTATTGAGATGGGAAAGTATTTTTAAGGAATTATTTATTGTTTGTGCCATTTAAGAAGAAGGAAAAAATCAAATAATAAAGAGTCTCAAATGGGAAGGTGGGTCATGATGTATAGAACTCAAATATGCATTGATTTGGCAAAGTGATTTGGATAAAAACAAACTTGTCTTTATGGGCAGGGATTCTAGGGTTTTGTAGAAAGTGGGATTTCAATAATTTTGGGGTCCAAGTAATTATGGGAATTATTTGGGGAAATAATATATCCAAAGTAGATGATGTAAACTTGATTCATACATCATTGTCCACTTTTATTGGAAGGGTTTTGGTGAAATGGGTAGAAAACTAGATTTGGGGGAATCTAGGGTTTGGTTATTTTTATGCCACCTAAACATGGTTAGATTAGTGATGTTAGAGCTCACCTTGATATATGGGGTACATGGATGGATAGACTAAGTTATGCATATGATCATGGATTCAAGGGTTGAGCTTGGTTGGATTTGAGGTGGTTTAGGGGTGATGGCAAACTTTCCTGAAAATAAGGCTGCCATAGGAGATACATCAGGTAGCCTCCTAGACCATGTGGGTTTGAGAAGCACAAGGCTTCAAAGGGAACAAGCGAATTGGGGGTTGATAGGCCATGGTTAGTAGATCATAACTATTCAAATATTTGGTCAAGGGGTGGTGGAATATAGATGTGAGCTTCTGCCAAACTAGGCAAGGTGATAAGATTTGCAGAGAAGATTATTATCTTGACTACAAAACCATCAGGGATGAGTGGGAATTAGAAGGGCTTAGCCAAGGGCAAGAGTGGGATTTGGTAGTACTAAAGATGTATTACAATATGGTTCAAGTACATTCTCAAGAATGTATATAGGTTGGGAAAGGTAGAGCTCCAAAGATTGAATCTAGGTAAGAATTCCAGACTTAGCCATTTTTGGCAGATTTAAGGTTTTAGACTAGAGTGCAAGTGTAGATGATTTTGAGAGGATGATAAGTTTCCAACTCATGATCAAGGAGATGATGTTGAAGTGTTAACTAAGTAGATAGGATCCATGCTTAGATTGGGTCTTCACTGAGTTGGAACTATTAGAAGGGATTATCCCTAGATTGATCTGATTCGGAGGGGAGAATTTTTCATCCGGTAGAATTTTTTGTTTTCCATGCTACGAACCCCTACATGTTGGGAGCGTGTAGACTGGCTTAGCACTAAAACTACGACATGAATTTGTAGGGGATGCAGCTTGGCATCATTTGAGTTGTTAATCCGCACACTCAGCTTGGTGCACAAGATCCCGAAGATCATAGTTACTAACCATCTCGACACGATCCCGCACCTCATTATTCAGCCCATTAAAGAACCGAGACATTGTGGCCTCCCGGTCCTCCCTTGTTTTTGTACTTATCATCAACAACAAAAGGGTGAGTACTCTATCGACTCGTGAGATCCTTGGACAGAAATCAATAGCCAGCCGAAACGGTTTGTCAATCCAGTAGTATCATGACTTGATGAAGCAGACAGACACACAAGTGTTAGATCCAATACACCATTTACAACTAGTAGTATTTTCTATCCTGGACACCATGCACACAATGAGACCAATCCAATCTCTTCTATTTGTTTTCCTTGGACGTGAAGAGTAATCAATTAAAAGTAGAAAAAAAATCAGATTCGATCTCCAGCACGACGACGGAGCTTCAGCTGAATGTCTCCCGTATAACCAACAACCACGCTCAATATCAGTAGAAAAAAATCATGCTGAGAAACCCGATGAATCTAATACTAAGATGATACGGATCAACGTGATCCAAAGGGGTTTAGGCCCGATCTTTCACGACGATCGATAGAATCAACAAGATAATAAGAGAACTCAATCTGAAATAGATCAAACTGATTTCTCTTCAATTCCTCATGTTGGAACAGATCAAAATCAACTCCCACACGCATGGCACAACATCAGACCTTGAAGATCAGCAAGCAAACACGACGATATGCGCCCCAAACATTGGGACTTTTTTGGTGTATCTTTTATCTCGAAAATAACACGAAGATATAATGGCAGCTGCCATGAACCCTTAATAGGGTGAATCCAACGAGACTTGGGTGGGATAGGCTCCACACCACAACTAAAGCCCAAATGGCTGAACTAAAATTGGTTTTGGACCCAAAAACCATAACACAAAATAAAACTTAAACATTTCATACTTAAATAAAATAGGAAATAAAAGACTCAAACATCTTATATACTAAACCGAAGTAAACTCAATTTTTAATTGCGCTTGGCCATGCCTTGACCAAAAGGTTTCAGAATCGGGGGGTGTTCTGAAATTGGGATTCACCTCATCAGTGGGAGGAATTGCAATGCAGAGAAGTCCAACCTTCAGGATATAAGGAGGCGGCGAAATAACAGAGTAGTAGCTATCCTCCCCTCATCAATAAGCCTAGCCCTTTGCTGTGGCCTCATAGTTTCTCCGAATCCACTTCTCATTGCCTTGGAGCTCCTTGTAGCAATGGTGCCTCCTATATTGTTGTGGTTCTTGTACACATATTGTTAGAGAGGACCCCACTCGGTGATTAGCACCCCGATTGGTGGTGCATTGGTCACATAGTTAATGGCCCTAGCCTATCGGTTGCAACACTCTATTATTGTGCCCTACCGATGACCAAGTGAGCCTTGGGTTCGGTATGATGGCACTGTGTGACCACCTTGTGGTAGTAATCCTCAATTCTTCTCCAAAACCTTTCCTTTGATTGATTGGCGCCAACCGATGCATCAAGCGACACATTCAACCAAGCATGGCACAATGGCACATCTTCTTCCTCGCTATAGTTAGCGGACCTCTTGACCGTGGACCTCTCCTTGTTCTTGCCCTTGCCCTTTTTCTTGCCCTTGGTTAGCGCCTCCACCTCAGTGGCCACTTCTTAGGCATCCTCAGTGGGCTCCTCTTCCCTAGCGAAGTAGTCATTGGCGGCCTCTTAGGCCTCCTCTTCATTGGCCATCACCTATTTTTCGCCACTAAAGTTGAGGTCATTGAGGCCTTGTTGGTGAGAATGATAGAGTTGGGACATGAACTCAGCGACGGACACCTCGGTTGCACTCGGAGTCCGCCCGGGCTTTTCTTCAATCACCTCGTGGGCGCCATCTAGAGGTACGATGGTGTCCATTGAGGAGGACGACGTCATGGCCCCTGAGCCCCCTGGGATTTCCCTTCGTCGCTGTGGTCACCAGCTTGGGTGCAAATGCGGCAGCAGCCTTTATCTTCTTCTTCTCCTCCGTCGCCTGCGAATGGGCTAGCATGCCTCTGTCAGCTTCCACACCCACGACCCGCTCAACACTGGTGCAAGGGCAGCTGGCCCACCTTAACTTCCATCATTGTGTCCTTGGCGGCTGCTACCATGAACCGCACCACACCGTTGGTGCCCAACCGCTTCCGCGGCGATAGAGACGTCATGGGGGTCGATTTCGATGGCGTCACATTGGCGGGAAACTCCCGTGGGGCTACAGAACCAAGTTTCGCTAACATTCCGAGCATGGGAGGGGAGAATCCAGGTGCCCGGGACGACTGACAACAGTTTTGGGCTGGAGGGGTAGCGGTGAAGTGGAAGAGGAAAATTTTAGGAGTCGCATGTGCGACCGAGCAAATATGAGAGAGGGTTGAGATTTAAGGAGTGACATTCCTAAATATACTCCTCTAACTGAATTAGCGGCTTCAGTTAGAGACAGTTGCGGCTGATAGAGGAGTAAATTTGTTCCTCCAACCATGGATAGGAGTTCGGTTAGATATACTCTTAGGATGGTACGGTCTGCTTTTGAGTTTTGACTATCGAGGTAGAAAGTAAAAGGATACATATTACCCGGGGATGGAACCGTTTCATCCCTGACTTTTCCTCTCTTTCAGGGATGAGCAGTGCCCCTATGGACCCCACTCATGTAGGGTTTATGGTATCGTCTTCTCTCCATCGCAGAAATCCTCCACCATAGAAATCCTCCAGCGCGTCCGCTCGCTGTCGGCCGGAGCACCTCACCCACACACATCTGCTTCTCCCGACGTTGCGCTTCCTTCTCCCCCTTGCTGCCTCTGTTCCTCTCCACCTTCCCCGTCGTTAAGTGCCCCTAGCATGTCATCGAGGCATCCTCCCATGGAGCACTACTTTCACTATTGATGACGAAGGTCTCGAGGAAGGCGTGGCAAGGAGATGGCATGGCGGTACGATGGATGGAAAGAGAAGGGTGAGGCAAGTATGGTCATGCGAGTACCACGAACCCCTGCATCAAAGGCATGCTCACCAAGCTCATGGTGCTCGTGCCACCATGATCCTCCACTACTGCCTCGTCGTCACGTCCCCCAATGGCGGAGATGCTGCTTTGTGGAGATGAGGCTGATGCTACCGCCAACTGCCAGTGAAGCTACCCTCGGCATCTGACATTGTTGTCAGTGGCGGGTGGTGTTGCTGCCGACATGGGGTGCTACCGTTGATGCAAGGGGTGCAAGAGATGCTACTAACGGTGGGTGGCTTTGCTATCAGGGGTGTATGATGTTGCTACCGATGGAAGGTGGTTTTTTCTACCATGTGTGTACCCCTGTAACACCCTTGAATTGTCCCTATGCAAGTTTTAGCGATTCCCGCCAAAAACCGCATAGAAACGATTTAAAGATGCCCACTAGGCACTTGCGTGCGGGTGGAAAACAAAGTAATATCATTACACAATAGTCCATGATGGAACCCACATAACATATATATACAACAATGACTCAATGTATCAAGAATACATATTTACAGTACAAAGATCCAAATCACCTTGGAAAAGATACAACATATTAGTATAGATAAGATGCAAATCGGGCTAAGACCCCTGTAACCAATGGCGTCCATAACCCTGCCTAGGCCAAGCCGGAAGGGTAACCCTGCTAATGAAGTCGATCTCAAACTTGCTAAAACAAAAGTGGTTCCGACAAAGGGCAAAGGAAAAATAGAGTGGTTAGTACTGAGGCTAGTACACGACGAGACTTAGAATTCGGTGGCTCTCGCCTACATATGTATGGTGGAATGAAGCGGCGGCGAAGCATGCACTAAACAACCTATAGAGACTCGATACAATTTTCAGCTATCAGAGAGAGATAATAAAGACCTATTCAGAACCAACCTAATACTAACACCAAACATACCCATCCTGGTATCTCCCCCTCGAGACCAAACAAGGAAGTCATTCCGAGGAAACTCACACAGTTGATAGTTTTATCAATTCTTTCCATGGGGATTATCCAACTTACTAGTCATATCAGGTACAAGTCAATTTATAACAGTAAACTTTAGTTATAGTTGTCTATGATCAAGAAACTGTGCTCCAAGTCATCCATACCTGCAAAAACGACTTTTCGAGAAGATTTAACCCTGCAGGGATGCACCATCTCCACACGCACTTGAACTCTTGTTGCCAGATCAATTAACATACACCCATAGGTATGTCGGTAGGACCTCGGACACGACGTGTTCCTAAACCCAAAGCAAGTCTATGGGGGGCACCCCACTAAGCTACTCGTAACGAAGTCGGCCAGCTCCGAAGATATACCCAGAGGTTGCAAGATCGTCCGAGAGACCAGAGGCCATAGGTATAATCCTCAACATAACGACCCACATCCTAAAAAATACAGTAGAAAACGCTCATCGAATAACAGATAATAAACATGGCATAACATGGAATACATGGCATGAAAACTTCAAAATAGTTTGTGCCCCCCAGCATAGTACTTTGAAATCAGGTACTAAGCCGATAGTGGTTCCCATACACCCTACATGTGGTTAGTGCGCTCAGTATCGGAATAGGTGTCAAGAACTCAGGTCCTAGGTGGATACAAGGGGTAAGGATAATAACCAGATCTCAACTATTACCCACCTATGCCTCTGCATTAATTATATATACTCCCAACATTTAATTAACAAGTTGTAATTGAATCCATAACAATCTCCACCATTAAGCATGTGTTGTCAACACCCGAATTTTTAATCCTAGATGCCTGTTATGCCATACATCGCAATCCTAGGATTGCCATTTTTGCGAGGCATAACTGATTGGTACCATAGTTCATCATCCATTGCAAACCATAATAAAGGTATTACAAATAAAGGATCTCATGATCCAGCCTTAATACAATCAATGTAGCGGAATAATAATAGTAGCATGGTCGGAGCTCCATCTTCATGGTCATAGGCAATGCTGACGATGGGAGATGATCCTAGTTGTCATAGACTTCCTGCTGTCCATCATCCTGGTAGTCCTCGTCATAGTCTGGCCATAGGAATAGCCAGGGACAAAGCCATGAGTACTCTTTAAGTACTCGCAAACTATCACTAACAATTAAAGTAGTTCGAGTAGGAATCCTAAGCTCTAGGTTTATTTGCAAAAAGCCAGTTTTTGTTGGGAATATGCCCTAGAGGCAATCATGTATGATGATATTTCCCATTGTATTCATAAAGATATTAAGTAGTCCTTGTATAAACATCTGATGTGTATCTTTGAATATGTGATTCGGTTGTGGATCTATGCAATCATGTTGTTTGTACTAAACATCCTTGGTCATTGAGGTTGTGCTGGACACACAACTTAGACCAATGTGAAAGTTGGCTTGATGAATCGAATCCACTTGTCATGGGCATGGAGATGCTATTCCAACTTACACAGATTCGGCTAAAGAGTTTAGCGAGTCGGATTGACCCATATTGAGGTACAACGAACAAGTTATCATTTGTATATCTCAATCAATGTAATCCTTAGACCTGAGGTTATAGAATAATCCGAGTTGAGGATCACTAACTTAGGTTCTGTCAAATGCTGATCCGTAACTAGGCAGATATAAAGGCAGAGTTCGGGTCGACTGAGAATCAAGCTACGTCATGTGAATAACCAAGATGGGATTTTGCCCCTCCACTTGGAGAGATATTCTCTGGGCCCTCTCGTGAGATATGATTTGGAAAGCATGGCCATGCACGACTCGGTTAAGTGTTAACCGAGGCGATCGACTAAGAGTTAGTCGGGTGAATCACTTATCTCGGATCAAGAAGAGAGTCGAACTATTTAAGGGATGACATATATTCACCTATAGTCTGACAAGGTATATCGTGAGGCAAAAGGGACTCGGACGCAAGTCACATTGGAAAGGAAAGTCGTCATGACTCTTTGGTACTTGGGAGTCGACACGTTCTGCTAGGAGCCGCTGCCGACTGATCGATTGTGAGTCGGACTCCAATCGTGTCCGAGTAGCCATGAGCCTGCCAGGTCACACACTTAAGAGCGGGAGCAAGTTCGGATTGGATCTGAACTGGAAATCTGGTTGGGTTGGAGTCGAGCCGGATTAGGACCGAGTCAGTTAGTCGGACTCGCGATGACTAGTGTTATATGGGCTTTAGTGAATGGGCCACAAGAGTGGAGCCCACGTTCACCCCCTATATATAGTGGAGCACAGTAAACCAGAAGGGTTAATCGTTGTTCGGTTAGGTCATTCCATGTGTTGGAAACCCTAGCTCCACAGTAGTCCTTCCGTCGTATCGAACCTAGCAGTTCGCCGCCGGTGCTCCTCCTTGTACGTGTGGATACCAGCAGAGGTGTTGTACGATCAGCACTAGGACGATCAGATCGCAAAGGACTGCACTGCATCAACTGACGCGCTTCATCAGTAATCCGCAACTGCGCGTCTAGTGGTAAACCTCGTGGCCTTCTACCTCAGCTAGATCTTGGGATCACCACGTTAGAGTAAAAAGTTTAGTTTTATCTCTGCATGGCCCAACAGTGGTATCGGAGCGATAGCTTCTGGTTTTAGGCTCGAGATCTCGCATATGTGATATGCGGTTGGTTGTAGAGGAGATCTATATGCTATTTTGGTGGTCGATCTATGAGATAGATCGGTTTTGTACGAGGTTGATTGGATCAACTGTACTCGGGGAATGGTAGATCTGATTTCCGTGATCATACTGCTGAGGTCGTGGAACGACATACCCCTACCGGTCGACTTCTGCCATGGGGGTAGACTGTGACACGTAAATCCAGATGCGGTTATCGAAGATCAAAGAGTTTGATCGAGTCGGAACAATGGTCAGAATCCATGTTTGGATCGTAGATGAGATCTATGTTTTTGGAAAAATCATTAGGCGCTGCCCGCACCCGCGAGGGACCGCCGACTTCACCCTGTCGTAGCGCGTTAGACGTTGTTGCGAGTTTCACAATGCTGGAAGATATCGTATCTATGCATAACTTGTTTTTGCAGGAAGTTGTGAATGGTATGGTTCATGTGCATGTGATGTATGTGTGTAATCCATACGTGATCTGCGAATCACGGTTTTTGTCAGCCGGCTGGAGCCTAGGTGCTGTCATTTTATTGTATAACGACTTGCGTGTCGGATTCTCCTTGCAATTTACTTTACTAAGCTAGTGTAGCTGTTTGGAGAATCTGGATGACATGCAAGGCGATGTACATGTCGGCGACATGGAGTAAGACGGCAAGTGACAAGAGTTGGCAAGATTCGGATTACAGGCTTTGTGTAGATGGAGATCGCCATGAAGGGAGCCATACCATTTCACATTATAAATGATTTATTTTGTGTTATTGTTATGTCTCTGTTTTACCTCTATTAGATAGTTGGTAAAATTTAATCCCTCAAAGAAGGTCTAGTCGGTTTTCCCGCCAGTGTTTGCACCATCACAAGTCGGACATTTTTGGTAGTGGGCTCATAAAATTGAGGTGCTGCCAATTCTTTCCGACTAGGTGGGTTCGAGTCGGACTCTTATTGCGGAAACACTCGGTAAGCTAGACGGGTCTATCACAAAGGTTGTGGGGCTCGGCAAAAAGTCGGATGGGAGCTGGGGCATGTGATGCCACGCGTCCAACATGAGTCGTATGAGATACGATTGACAAGGAGTTGTCTACCTAGATCACTTGTGGCTAGCGGTGATGCTAAAGCTCACTAGATAACTTGATTATTTAGGGTCCTGAATCACTAAGTAACCATCGGAGGGGTGTTGGTTCTAGTGGGAGCATAAAATATTAAAGTGTTTAATATGCTTGATCTTTTATGAATACATGTCTTATGTGTTTTGCATATTTTCTGTTGTAGATCATGGCACCAAGTAGCATTCACTCTCAGATATCTGGTTTTGCATTGAGAACCATTCTTGAGAAAGATAAACTGAACGACACTAATTTTACCAACTGGTATCGAAATCTGAGAATTGTTCTCAAACAAGAAAAGAAGGACTATGTCCTAGACAACCCACTTCTAGATGAGCCGAATGAGAATGCGACTGTCGCTGCTACCAATGCCTACCGTCGGGCTAAGGATGAGTCCACGGATATTAGCTGTCTTATGCTTGCTCACATGGAACCGGACTTGCAAAAGCAGTTCAAGCATGTTGAGGCCTACTATATGATCGAAAGCCTCAAAAGTATGTTCCAGGCTCAGGCGAAGACTGAGAGGTATCAAGTCTCTCAGGCATTGCTGAGTTGCAAGCTTAAGGATGGTGATCCACTTAGTCCGCATGTGATCAAAATGGTTGGTTATGTGCAGTCTCTAGAGAGGCTTGGCTACCCCATTAGCGAAGAGTTCGCTACAGATATAATTCTGAACTCTCTTCCTAGTGCATCTGGATAGTTCATTTTGAACCACATGCATGGTATGGATAAGAAGCTCACTGAATTGCATGGGATGCTCAAGCAGGCAGAGGCGGATCTCAAAAAGGGCGTCAGTCAAGTGTTGATGGTGCAGAATAAGGCTAAGTTCAAGAAGAGTTCTTGGAATAAGAAGAAGGCTAAGTCAGGAGGAAAGCAGGCTCAGGACCCGGTCCCAAGCGCTTCCTCAGGGACTAAGCCATCTCCTTCAGCCGGATCCACTTGCTTCTATTGCAAGGAGGATGGCCACTGGAAGAGGAACTGCAGCAAGTATTTGGCCGACAAAGCCAAGAGTGGAGATATGACTTCCGACTCAGGTACACTTGTTTGCAATGTTATAGACATATATCTTGCTGCTGCACCTAATAGTTCTTGGGTATATGATACCGGATCAGCTATTCACATCTGCAACTCGTTGTAGGGACTGGTAAGAACTAGGAGCGTAGCAAGAGGCGAGGTTGATATTCGAGTCGGCAGCAAAGCAAGAGTTGTTGCATTGGAAGTTGACACGATGCAACTTCATTTACCTTCCGGATTCATTATGGAACTGAATAATTGTTATTATGTTCCAGTGCTCAGTCAAAACATTATTTCTGCTTCATGTTTGATGAGGCAAGGCTATGAGTCGAATATCAAGAATAATGGTTGTTATTTGTATTTGAATGATATGTTTCACGGCTTTGCACCCGTCCAGGACGGGTTATTTATTTTGAATCTTGATGGTGAGTCGGTTTATAACATAAATGTTAAAAGGTTGAAACCAAATGATCTGAATATGACTTACTTTTGGCAGTGTCGGCTTGGTCATATAAGTTGGAAACGCATGAAGAAGCTCCATGATGATGGACTCCTAACTTCGTTCGACTTGGAGTCATTCGAGACATGCGAATATTTCCTACTCGGCAAAATGACCAAGACACCTTTTGCAAAGAGTTGCGAAAGGGCGTCCGACTTGTTGGGACTAGTACATAGTGATGTATGTGGACCAATGAGCACGACAACCAGGGGTGGTTATGAGTACTTCATTACCTTCACTGATGACTTGAGTAGGTATGGATATATCTACTTGATGAAACATAAGTTGGAAGCCTTTGAAAAGTTCAAAGAATTCCAGAATGAAGCACATAATCAACTTGGCAAGAAAATAAAGTTTCTTTGGTCGGACCGAGGAGGCGAGTACATGAGCCAAGAGTTTGATGACCATCTAAAAAGTTGTGGAATAGTTCCTCAACTTACTCCGCCAGGAACGCCACAAAGGAATGGTGTTACGGAAAGGCGGAATCAGACCTTGTTGGATATGGTACGATCAATGATGAGTCGGACAGATCTGCCTTTATCATTTTGGGGTTATTGTCTAGAAACAGCGGCGTTCACACTAAACAAAGTACCATCAAAGTCAGTAGAGAAGACACCGCATGAGATGTGGACAGGCAAAAAACCGAGTTTGTCTTTTCTTAAGATTTGGGGTTGTGAAGCATTTGTCAAGCGACTTCAGTCAGACAAGCTTACAGCAAAGTCGGATAAGTGTATTTTCGTGGGGTATCCAAGGGAAACCTTGGGTTACTACTTCTACAACCGAGAAGAGGGCAAAGTGTTTGTCGCTCGGAACGGTGTCTTCCTTGAGAAAGAGTTTCTCAGTCAGGGAGTAAGTGGGAGCACGGTGCAGCTCGAAGAAATTCAAGAGGAACTGGCTAGTAGCGAGTCGGCAAAAACCTTGGAGGTTGAACCGGTCATGGTAACTGAGCCGGCAGCAGCACCTGTACTACGAAGATCGGCAAGATTACGAAGTGTTCGTGATGTGTTACTGTTAGACAGTGATGAGCCGACAAATTATTCAGAAGCGATGGTGGGATATGATTCTGAGTCATGGCTTGGAGCCATGAGATCCGAGTTAAAGTCCATCGATGAAAATCAAGTTTGGAACTTGGTTGATCTGCCAGATGGTACAAGACCCGTCGAGTGCAAATGGGTTTTAAGAAGAAAACTGATATGGATGGAAATGTTTCCATCTATAAAGCACGCCTTGTCGCGAAGGGGTTTCGACAAGTTCAAGGAGTTGATTACGACGAGACTTTCTCTCCTGTAGCGATGCTTAAATCAGTTCGGATCATGTTAGCTATAGCAGCCTATTTCGACTATGAGATATGGTAGATGGATGTCAAAACGGCTTTCCTTAACGGAAATTTAACCGAGGACGTGTATATGATACAGCCCGAGGGTTTTGTCGATCCGGCTAATGCTGACAAGGTGTGCAAACTTCAGAAATCCATTTATGGGTTGAAGCAAGCATCTCGGAGTTGGAATATTCCCTTTGATGAGGTAGTCAAATCGTTTGGCTTCATCAAGAGTGATCATGATTCTTGTTTATACAAGAAGTTTAGTGGGAGCAAAGTAAACTTTCTAATCTTATATGTGGATGACATATTACTGATTGGAAATGATGTCCAGATGTTGCAAGAAAATAAGGAATCATTGGAAAGGAGTTTCTCAATGAAAGACTTGGATGATGCAACATATTGATGGGTTTCGCAGCATAGTAAATCAAAAAATTTCCTACGGATGCGAACAAGAAAGCCAAGATCTAATCTAGGAGATGTAATCAACGAGAGATATTGATGAGATCTTCATACCCTTGAGGAAATCGCACAGCGGAAACGTTCAACAGAATGTGGTTGACGTAGTCGTACTCGCCGTCTCCTCCTCGCGATCCGATCCGATCCGATCCTACGCCGCAAGTGGCAGCGCCTCCGAGAGATGCACACATACGGTGCAACGACGTCTCCTCCTTTCCTTGGTCCAGCAAGTATGGTGGAGAGATAGATTGGATCTGCATCACGACGGCGTGGTGCTTATGGTGGAGAGTTTCTGCGGCAGGGCTTCGCCTACGCGCAGTCGGGAGAGAGAGAGAGATGGAGGGGCAGCAGTTGGACGGCGGCTAGGGTTGGAGGAGTGGGGGGAGGCTGCGCCCCTGCCCTCCTTATATAGGGGGCTGGCCGGCCCCCCTTGACCCCTCCTCCAAGCCCTAGTGCGGCGGCCCAAGGGTGGAGTGGGGGCAAGTCATCCCCCCCTCTTCTGGAAGGTTCCCTTAGGGTTTCCCCTAGGGCTGGCCGGCTGGGCCTTAGGGGCCTTGTGCCCCTGGCCCAAAGTAGCCAGGGCACTTCCCCTTAGGCCCACACAGGCCTCCGACAAGTGGGCCCATGTTGGTCACACTCTGGAACCTTCTAGAACCTTCCGGTACAATGCCGATAAACTCCGAAACGATTCCGAAATCCAATAACTGCTTTCCTTTATATGAATCTTATTCTCTGGACCATTCCGGAACCTCTCATGATGTCCTGGGTCTCATCCGAGACTCCGAACAAAAACTCATCCATTCTATCCTAGCATCGATGGACGTTAAGTGTGTGACCCTACGGGTTCGAGAATATGCAAACATGATGTTCTATCAATAATCAACAGCGGGATCTGGAAACCCATATTGACTCCCACATATTCATCGATTATCATATCGGATGAACCACGATATCAGGATTCAATTAATCCCATATATGTATTCCCTTCGTCACGCCATATTTTACTTGCCCGAGATTCGATCGTTGGTATCGGCATACCTAGTTCAATCTCGTTCACAACAAGTACTTTACTCGTTCCGTAATCTGATATCACTTTGTGATTAACTCCTTAACCACGTGCTTGCAAGCGGTGTTGATATCGATTACCAAGTGGTCCCGAAGTATATCTCTCTGACTCGGGAGGGACAAATTCCATCTCGATACATACAACCCAAAAAGTACTTTCCGATCACCTGAGAGACACCTTTATGATCACCCTCACATAGGATGACGTTTGATGACCTCAAAGCTTTCTTCAGATACCAGGGAGTTGTATTATCTCATGGTCTAAGGAATACAATACTTGACATAGGAAAAAGCTTTGCAAAGATGAACACGATGACACGATCTAATTGCTCTGCTTAATTTGGGTCTGTCCATCATATCATTCTCCTAATGACATGGTCTCATTATTAATCGACAACTCATGTCTATGGTTAGGAAACCTTAACCATCATTAATCAATGAGCTAGTACATAGAGGCGTACTAGGGACACGATGTTATTCATAAACCACACAAGTATCAAAGTTTCCGCTTAATACAATTCTAGCATGGAATATAAACTTTATCATGAACAAGAATTATAATAATAACATCTTTATTATTGCCTCTAGGGCATAATTCCAACAGTCTCCCACTTGCACTAGAGTCAATAATCTAGTTTACATCTGGCAACAATCTAACACCCATGGCATTAAGGTGTTGATCATGTTTTGCTCGTGGAAGAGGTTTAGTCAACGGATCTGCGACATTCAGATCCGTATGTACTTTGCTAATCTTCAGATCTCCATCTGCTATATAATCTCGAATTATATGAAAATGGCGGTTGATGTGCTTGGTCTTTGGATGATATCTTGGTTCCTTAGCCAGTCCTATGGCGCCAGTGTTGTCGCACAATATCTCCAGTGGGTCCAAGGCACTTGGAACCACCCCAAGCTCAGTGATGAAGTTCCTGATCCAAACTCCTTCATTGACGCTTCTGAAGCAGCCATGTATTCCGCTTCTGTTGTAGATCCCGCGATCACGCTTTGCTTGCAGCTTCTCCAGCTCACAGCTCCACCATTCAAAATATAAACGTATCCTGTCTGAGATTTAGAATCATCCGGGTCGGTGTCGAAACTAGCATCGACGTAACCTTTTACGACGAGCTACTCATCACCTCCATAGACCAAGAACATTTCTTTAGTCCTATTTAAATCCTTTAGGATGTTCTTTATGGCTGTCCAGTGTTCCACTCCTGGATCACTTTGGTATCTGCTCGTCAAACTAAGAGCATTGGACACATCAGGTCTAGTACATAGAATGGCATACATGATAGAACCTATGGCCGAGGCATATGGCACTTTTCTCATAGTATCTCTATCGTTTACCGTAGCTGGACACTGAGCCTTGCTCAATATCTTACCTGACAACATGGGCAATGAACCTTTCTTTGCTTTATCCATTCTGAACCTTTTCAGAACTTTTTCTAGATATGTACTTTGGCTTAAAGCTATTAGGCTTCTTTGTATATCTCTATAGATTTTGATGCCTAATATATAAGCAGCTTCTCCTAGGTCTTTCATTGAAAAACATTTATTCAAATAACTCTTCACATCGTTAAGCATACCAATGTCATTTCCAATAATCAATATGTCATCCACATATAGTACTAAAAATGTCACCGAGCTCCCACTTACTTTCTTGTAGATACAAGCTTCGTAGCAATTTGGAACAAATCCAAAACTCTTGATCACTTGATCAAAATGAAGGTTCCAACTCCGAGATGCTTGCTTCAGTCCATAAATGGAACGCTGAAGTTTGCGCACCTTATTAGCATCCTTAGGATCGACAAAACCTTCGGGCTGCATCATATACAACTCTTCATCAATGTTGCCATTGAGGAACGCACTCTTGACATCCATCTGCCATATTTCATAATCATGAAATGCAGCAATTGCTAATAAAATCCGAATGGACTTAAACATCGCTACGGGAGAGAAAGTCTCATCATAGTCAACACCTTGAACTTGCCGAAACCCTTTTACGACAAGCCGAGCTTTATAGACAGTAACATTACCATCCGCGTCCGTTTTCTTCTTGAAAATCCATTTGCACTCAACGGCCTTACAGTCGCTAGGAGGGTCAACCAAAGTCCATACTTGGTTTTCGCTCATGGATCCCAATTCGGATTTCATGTCCTCTAGCCATTTCTCAGAGTCTGGGCTCATCATTGCTTCCTCATAGTTCGCAGGTTCACTGTTGTCTAACAACAAGACGGTTAAGATAGGGTTGCCGTACCATTTAGGAGTAGCACGTGACCTTGTCAACCTGCGAAGTTCAGTAGTAGCATTGTTCTAAGTTTCATGATCCTCGTCATTAGCTTCCTCTCTTGTTGGTGCAGACGGCACTGGAACAATTTCAGGTGTTGCGCTACTCTCCAACTCGAGAGAAGGTTCAATAACCTCGTCTAGATCTACCTTCCTCCCACTCACTTCTTTCGAGAGAAACTCCTTATCAAGAAAGGATTCGTTCTTTGCAACAAACACTTTGCCTTCGGATCTGTGGTAGAAGGTATACCCAATCGTTTCCTTAGGGTATCCTATGAAGACGCAATTCTCCGCTTTGGGTTCGAGCTTGTCCGGTATCAACTTCTTGACGTAAGCTTCGCATCCCCAAACTTTAAGAAACGACAACTTAGGTTTAGCACCAAACCATAGTTCATACGGTGTCGTCTCAACGGATTTAGATGGTGCCCTATTTAAAGTGAATGCAGCGGTTTCTAATGCATAACCCCAAAATGATAACGGCAAATATGTAAGAGACATCATTGATCGCACCATATTTAATAGAGTTCGATTCCGGCGTTCAGACACACCATTGCGCTGTGGTGTTACGGGTGGCGTGAGTTGCGAAACGATTCCGCTTTCTTTAAGATGCGTGAGAAAATCATAACTCAAATATTCACCTCCACGATTGGATCGTAGAAATTTCATTTTCCTGTTACGATGGTTTTCCACTTTGTTCTGAAATTCTTTGAACTTTTCAAACGTTTCAGATTTATGTTTCATTAAATAGATATACCCATATCTACTTAAGTCATTAGTAAAAGTGAGAAAATAGCGATATCCACCGCGCGTCGAAACACTCATTGGTCCGCATACATCGGTATGTATGATTTCCAATAAGTCCGTTGCTCGCTCCATTATACCGGAGAACAGGGTTTTGATCATCTTGCCCATGAGGCACGGCTCGCACGTGTCAAATGATTCAAAATCAAGAGACTCCAAAAGTCCATCAGAATGGAGTTTCTTCATGAGTTTTACACCAATATGACCTAGACGGCAGTGCCACAACTAAGTTGGATTATCACTATCTACTTTACATCTCTTAGCCTCAATGTTATGGATGTGCGTTTCATTGATTTCGAGATTCAGAAGAAATAAACCATTCACAACAGGTGCATGACCATAAAAGATGTTATTCATATAAATATAACAACCATTATTCTCTGATTTAAATGAATAACCATCTTGCAATAAACACGATCGGATATAATGTTCATCCTTAACGCAGGCACATAATAACACTTATTAAGGTTTAAAACTAATCCCGAAGGTAAAACTAAGGAGAGCGTGCCGACGGCCATCACATCAACTTTTGATCCATTGCCAACCCGCATCGTCACCTTATCCCTTGCTAGCCGCCGTCTATTCCGTAGCTCCTGTTTCGAGTTACAAATATTAGCAACTGAACCAGTATCATATACCCATGCACTACAACGAGCGCTAGTAAGGTAAACATCAATAACATGTATATCAAATATACCTTTAATGGTGCCAGCCTTATTGTCCGCTAAGTACTTCAGACAGTTGCGCTTCCAGTGACCCTTGTCCTTGCAATAGAAGCACTCAGTGTCTGGCTTAGGTCCAGACATGAGCTTCTTCTCAACAGGGGCAACGCGCTTTCCGCTGCCTTTCTTGAAGGATTTCTTTGCACCCTTAGCTTTCTTAAAGCTAGTGGTCTTGTTGACCATTAACATATGATTATCTTTCTTGATATCCACCTCTGCAACTTTCAGCTTAGCGAAGAGCTCAGTGATCGTATCAGTGGAACCAATTTGATTGTGAGTAACTACAAAACTCTTGTAGCTAGGAGGGAGTGATTGTAGAACTCTGTCAATCTTGAGCTCTTTTGGAATCTTGCAGTCTAGTTGCTCAAGACGTTTAGTGTAGCCCGACATCTTAATGGCGTGCTCACTAACGGAACTCCCTTCCTCCATCTTGCAGTTAAAGAACTTCTCAGAGATCTCATATCTCTCAGAATAGGCCTGAGTCCGAAACATGGTTTTCAGTTCCTCAAGTATCTCAAAGGGCCCGGCGAACTCCTCAAAATCGATTTTGAAGTTCCGGTTCCATAGAAAACAACATGGTACTCTTAATCACTCCATAATCATCTTTGTGTGACTGATAAACAGCTTTTTCATCAGTCGGCGCATCAGTAGCAGGGGCGTCACCTAGCGCTTTCTCTAGTACATAGTCTTTTTGTCCGCCAGCGAGAATGATTCTCAGATTGCGGAACCAGTTGGTGAAGTTAGACCCATTGTTCTTAAGCTTTTCTTTCTCAGCAAAAACGTTGAAATTGAAGTTGGACTTAGCCATTTGATCTACAAAATATGCAAATACAATTTAGACTATGTTCATGATAACTAGTTCAACTTAATCAAATTACTAGATGAACTCCCACTAAATTCAACATCCCTCAAATGTTTAGTGAACACGATCCAAATTCACCACACCTAATCTGATATTCACGAGAAGAGATGTGGTTTCAATGGTGGACAACAAAGTGTCGATCATATCATTCATATGACTCATGTTTAACCTTTCGGTTCATGTGTTCCGAGGCCATGTCTGTACATGCTAGGCTCGTCAAGTCAAACCCAAGTGTTTCCGCATGTGCAAAACTGGATTGCACCCGTTGTATGTGAACGTAGAGTTTATAGCACCCGATCATCACGATGTGCTTGAAAACGACGAACTTTCGCAACGGTGCATACATGGGGAGAACACAATTTTATCTTGATCTTTAAGTGAGGAATCATCTTATAATGCTACCATCGCGATCTAAGCATAATAAGATACATAAAAGGATAAACATCACATGCATATAATTTTATGTGACATGGTATAGCCAATCTCCGCGCAATGGTCTCCATCTTGTGCACGCCAGCATGATCTCCATCACTCCACCATGATTGCCTCCACCAAGAATAGCAACTACAACTATTGCTAACTACTTTGCGATAAAGTAAAGCTATTACATGGTGTATAAGAAGTTGACATGCAGGTCATACACAATTATAAAGACAACCATACGTCTCCTGCCGGTTATGAACTCATCGACATGCAAGTCGTGAAATATTACAAAACATGATCATTGCATACATCTCAATTCATACACATCATGTCTTGGGCCATACCATATCACAAAACACTCCCTGCAAAAACAAGTTAGACGCCTCTACTTTGTTGTTGCATGTTTTGTGTGGCTTATGGGAGTAACAAGCTAAGAACGATTCTTACCTACGGTAAGCCACAACGGTGATATTATGGTTGCTAACATCCGTTGTAAATCCCATGACTACTATAGTGAGAGAAACTGGCATCCACCAGCCGCATGTGTGGAACAAGCCACACGTCAAGTGCGGAGCCGGTCTCGCGAACGAGGTCGCGTAAAGTTGGCCTGGACCACTTCGATCTCACTATGTCGTGCCATAAGAAATACACAACAAGAGGTTTGCAACAGAAAACATCAACGCCCGCAACAAGCATGTTGCGTTCTACTCGTGAAACACATCTACGCATAGATCTAGCTCTGATACCACTGATGGGTTTCGCAGCATAGTAAATCAAAAAATTTCCTACGGATGCGAACAAGAAAGCCAAGATCTAATCTAGGAGATGTAATCAATGAGATAGATTGATGATATCTTCATACCCTTGAAGAAATCGCATAGCGGAAACGTTCAACAGAACGTGGTTGACGTAGTCGTACTCGCCGTCTCCTCCCGATCCGATCCGATCCTACGCCGCAATTGGCGGCGCCTCTTAGAGATGCACACGCACGGTGCAGCGACGTCTCCTCCTTTCCTTGGTCCAACAAGTATGGTGGATAGATAGATTGGATCTGCAACACGACGGCGTGGTGCTTATGGTGGAGAGTTTCTGCTGCAGGGCTTCGCCTACGCGCAGTGTGGCATCCCGCAAAACCACTACTAGAAAATCGCGTTGTTTTCGTGCATTGCATCATCATGACCGCATGCTCATGTCATCATGCCACATTGCTTTTGAGCATCGTCATCATCTTGCATTTGCTTGCATAAAACTATTTGCGGAAAAACCTGTTTTTGTTTTCTAAACGCCCCATCTTTATTCAAACGCAAAACCCGGGTCTCCGGATTATTTTGTTTTGGTTGCTATCGGTTTGCAAAAGTCTGGTTGAAACAAATAAAATTATTAAATTATTTTTTAGTGGGGGCAGCCAACCGGATCGATCCGACCCAGTCGGCCACCCCCAGTACAATCGGTCCAGACCAGTTCAGAACGGTCCACCCTTAATCCTAAAACTACCAGTCCTATTCTACCCACCCCTCCTCCACCTCACCCGGACCAATCCCCGGCTGCCACCTCACCCTCTCCCCTCCTTCTAACCTATCCCACACCGCCAACTCACCTCCCACTCACCCAGCCCCAACTACCACCTCACACATGCAACACATCACCCCGTGCCCGGTACCCTCCCTCTGGACCCACCTCGCGCAGAGCCCTCCCCAGGAACCCCCTCGCACGCTCCCTTCTCTCCTCTCTGGCCCCACCGCTGATGACCGCGCCCACCTCGCGTTCCCCGCTCCTCCCGCACGATCCCCTCCTCCTGCCTCCTCCCGTCCGCCACCGCCCCGCCTGAAGGCCCTCCCCGACCTCGCCGGCCCCGGCCCTCGACCGCCTCCCTCTGCGAGCCGCGTCGCCGACGGCGCCCCCTCCTCCCTCCTCCCCGGCCGCCATGGCCGCCGCAGCGGCTCTCCTCTCCAGCACCTCCCCCTGTTTCCCCGTCAGGCCCTGCCGCGCCGACAGCGACGGCCGGCCGCCTCGTCTGCTCTCCGCCGCCGGCGTCCCCTCCGCGAGCCCGTCTCCCGCGCCGCCCGCAAGCCTCGGCCGCTCGCGGGCTCCCCGCCGCCAACCGCCGAGCTCGCCTCTGCAGGCCGCCGCCCGACCTCGACCGTGTCGCCCCGCCGTCGAGCTTCTCAGCCACCGCCGGTGCACCTCCTCCCGCCACCTCCTGCAAGCGCCTCCGCCGCCGCCGGCCCCGGCCTCAACCCGACGTCCGCCGCCGGCCGCTCGAGCCCGGCCACCCGTCTCCGCCCCGCTCGCCGGCCCGCGAGCTTCCTCCCAGGAGCTGCTCTGCCATGGCCGTCCCCGGCTCGTCGTCGACCTGGGCCCCCTGGCCAGTACCTTTGCCGCCAGTGGTCTTGTCCCTGGGCCCCGCACGTCCTTCCCCAGCCTTCCTTCCCCTGGTGTCCGCCCCAACGCAGCCCCTGGGTGCTGCTGTTTTGTTTGGTGCTAAGACGATTGCTATGGTGACCGCGTGAAGATGGATCAGTGGCGACCATCTGGTTTCAGTGACCTCCACCAAACAAGTCCGACGAGTACCTCACCCAGAACCTCGGAAGCGACAAAATCTACCGATGACCGAGGACCCGGTTGCCAAGATCCGCGACTCGGAGATGCCGGAACACCAAGTACGTCGAGACCCTGAAGACCCGTTCCCGGAGGTGAAGTCCGGACCCGATGACCGCCAAGAACGCCACCGGTTCAACAAGCACTCCGTCCCGGACACCAAGTGCTGCATTCCGAACGTCAATACCGATGCAATGGCGCGGACCCGACAAGATCCTCGCAACGACAAGATCGGCACCGACCCGGAAGAATCCGATGCTCCCCGACACTGACCCAAGTCCTGCTTCCCGGATGCGACAAGATCGACCTCAGTTATTCGAGAACGATCCTGCCGAGACCGAACCCGTCGAACCCTGGACCCTGAGACCGAACCCCGAACCACGGAACCAAGTTCGCCGAACCCCTAATGTGTGACCCCTTTTCTCGAGCCCTATTTCATAAATGAAATACAAACTTGTTGCATATTAAATTGTCATACTCGCATGCATATCTTTGGTTTGGGGGCCTTATGCCGATTCACCTCATAATTAAATATGGGGCCCATATGCGGGCAAATCTAGCCTTATATTGGCCTCATTTAAATTTGGGTAGTGAACCGGTGATATATTTTGCCATGTTAAGACAACATTTAAATTGCGGGGGTTCCAAATAACATGAACCATCTAATTAATTGTCGGGACCCCGGTTCCGCTTAATATGACCTAATTGCATCGCACCTTTGCCATGCCATACATCATACATGCATCATGCCGATCTTCTGCCATCGTATTAAATAGTGCATCCGGTGTTTCTTCTAGTGTTTTGGTTCTTCGCGGATAAGGCCGTTGAGTTGATGCGAGTGTCGACCCGATCTTCGGTTGAACCTTCGGCAATGTTTCCAGGCGAGCATCTTCCCCTTTCTACCTATCTTACTTTTATAGTATTTATTACCTCCTGTTGATATATTGCTATCTGTGTTGCGATGCTCTAGTTTTCGTACCCGTGATATCCCTTGCAGCCTTATATCGCCTTGGACACCTCCTATTACCTGTTGTTTGGTAGATAGTTGGACTTGCGCGCCGTAGTCGCTCGCTCGAGTGCTGTTGCGTGTCGTCAAGTGCCATAGTTGTTGGTGTATTGCCGCATGTTGATGTTCGAGATGATCATGGTTTTACTTATCGTTCACTTTAATTCCTGTTTAACAACTAAAATTGAAGTAAGCAAGCAGATGCATCGGTGGGTGATAGATAATATTTGGTTTCCGACCGCCCACTTGTGTCCCGTAGGACCCCGAGTACTTGATACCTGTTCCTTGAATATTCGCGCTATCCACATACGGGGAATTATGGGACCCCCCTTAGCCAGAGCTTGATTCATTCTTATTTCTTGGGGCCACAAACTAGTTTGAGGTTTTATTTACTATCCTGTACTTATGCCATGCTACTGCTTTATTTACGATTGTGCGAGGAGCACACTGTACTGTTTAGGATCGTGACCCGTTTTCACGGTATCGACACCCCGAGTTTTCGGGTTCCCAGTCGTTTACAGCCGGCCCCACAAACCTTGAGTCCGTCTCGGAGCCGGCCAGTTTCGTTGCGGGTGTACTCCAAGGGGTGGCCCCCTGAAATATTTCTGAATCCTGTGATTGCTTTGTCGTGAAAGCCTCGTTGGGTTTTGATTTGGTTTTTCCGAGGTCGATCGTGTGTGTGTTGCTATTTTTGCACCCCGGCCGGGTTAAAACTTTCTGAAAGCCGTGTCCGCGGTTATGGACGACTTGGAGCACAGTATCTCGATCATAGACAACTATAACTAAAGTAGTGCTATAAATTTGACTTTATAATGACTAGTAATCAGTTTCACTATAATGGAATGGCTAAATAAAACTGCCAACAATTGCTTGTTTGGAAGTCGCTTGCGACCATTGTACCTGACTAGTAAGTATTGCAACTATAATGGAATGGCTGAATAAAAGTACCAACAACTGCTGGGTTTTGGGTTATCTCATGCTAATTGTATCTGACTAGTAAGTGTCGCAACTACAACGGAATGGTTAACTAAAACGGCCCACTGTTTATTTTATCAGGACGATTATCTACACCTGACTAGTAATTGCTGCAACAATAACTGAATAAATAAAACTGCCAACTGTGTTAGTTCCTCGGTTGACTTCCTCGTTTGGTCTCGAGGGGGAAACACCAGGATGGGTTTGTTTGGTGTTAGCTTCAGGTTGGATCCGGATAGGTCATTCTTATCCCTCTCTGGTAACCGCCAGTTGTATCGAGTCTCTATAGGTTGTTAAGTGCATGCTGCCGCTGCCGCTCAGTCCACCATACCTATGTAGGCGAGGACCGCTGAATTCTAGTCTCGCCGTGTACTGGCCTCAGTACTGACGCTCCTCTTTTTCCTTTGCCCTTTGTCGGCACCCCTTTTGTGTAAGCAGGTTTTGAGATCGACGCCGTTAGCAGGGTTACCCTTCCGGCTTGGCCTGGGCAGGGTTATGGACGCCATTGGTTATTCTTCAGGGCTCTTAGCCCCATTTGCATCTTGTCCGTAGCTGGACGCTCTATCGCTTTCAAGGTGATTTGGATCTTTGTATATAATATTTGTATTCTTGACTCATTGAGTCGCTGTTATATATATCTGTTCTGTGGGTCCCATCGAGGACTGTTGTGTAATGTTATTACTTCGTTTTCCACCCGCACGAAAGTGCCTGGTGGGCACCTTTGAATCGTTTCTATGCGGGTTTGGGCGGGTTTCGCTAAAACTTGCATAGGTCCGATTCTGAGGGTGTTACAGAGTGGTATCAGAGCTCAGCAGTTGCGATACCCCACAAGTCCAGCCTGTAGGATAACCTAGCTAACGGCCGAAGTAGAGTGTCAAAACTATTTTTGCAAAATCGGTTGGATAGTTCTGATTAGGTCTGATTTTATTCCTTACCCCTCTGCTATTCCCCTCTTACCTCTACGTGTTTTGAATCCGCTCTCTTCTCTCTCTTCGAGTCCAGGATTTCTCGTGGATGGGTTCCGTTGTACCTTCAGGGTTTCGCTTCCTTCTCTGATAACGGTGTTCTACCATCCGGTGTTCAAGCTGCCTGATCAATCTGTCTACTGTGGTACCATCCTGTGTTCCTTGTTTGTGCTTTCCGGTGTTTCCGACGCGACGACATCATCTACGCCAGATCCGATGCAGCGTCTGCATCACTCCTCTGTTTCCGAACCTCGATTGTCGAGATCTTCAGTCTGATTCCGAGAATGGTTGCACGCGTTTCTACTGATTGTGCAGAGTAATAGTTTGGGTGCGTGATGGATTGGCCCCCATGCCGACTACCCCTTCTATTCGCTTTTGTACATTGAAGTGGATGAGAATGCATCGGTTCCCTCTTTCTATCGAAGTTAGAGGTGGCTTTATTTGTTGATACCTCTACCTTCGACCTTTTGTTCCCGGAGTGTTCTCTCGACGATCACGGACACCGACCTCATTGTTAGTGGTGTCGCGAGGACCTACCCGAAGCGAGAAGACGCGGATCGCCGACCTTCTTCCTGGTACCATGAGGCGGATCTCGAGGGCGAGATCCATTGTTAGTGGTGTCGAATTGTGGCATCCCGCAAAACCACTACTAGAAAATCGCGTTGTTTTCGTGCATTGCATCATCATGACCGCATGCTCATGTCATCATGCCACATTGCTTTTGAGCATCGTCATCATCTTGCATTTGCTTGCATAAAACTATTTGCGGAAAAACCTGTTTTTGTTTTCTAAACGCCCCATCTTTATTCAAACGCAAAACCCGGGTCTCATATTTTGTTTTGATTGCTATCGGTTTGCAAAAGTCTGGTTGAAACAAATAAAATTATTAAATTATTTTTTAGTGGGGGCAGCCAACCGGATCGATCCGACCCTGTCGGCCACCCCCAGTACAATCGGTCCAGACCAGTTCAGAACGGTCCACCCTTAATCCTAAAACTACCAGTCCTATTCTACCCACCCCTCCTCCACCTCACCCGGACCAATCCCCGGCTGCCACCTCACCCTCTCCCCTCCCTCTAACCTATCCCACACCGCCAACTCACCTCCCACTCACCCAGCCCCAACTACCACCTCACACATGCAACACATCACCCCGCGCCCGGTACCCTCCCTCTGGCCCCACCTCGCGCAGAGCCCTCCCCAGGAACCCCCTCGCACGCTCCCTTCTCTCCTCTCTGGCCCCACCGCTGATGACCGCGCCCACCTCGCGTTCCCCGCTCCTCCCGCACGATCCCGTCCTCCTGCCTCCTCCCGTCAGCCACTGCCCCGCCTGAAGGCCCTCCCCGACCTCGCCGGCCCCGGCCCTCGACCGCCTCCCTCTGCGAGCCACGTCGCCGACGGCGCCCCCTCCTCCCTCCTCCCCGGCCGCCATGGCCGCCGCAGCGGCTCTCCTCTCCAGCGCCTCCCCCTGTTTCCCCGTCGGGCCCTGCCGCGCCGACAGCGACGGCCGGCCGCCTCGTCTGCTCTCCGCCGCCGGCGTCCCCTCCGCGAGCCCGTCTCCCGCGCCGCCCGCAAGCCTCGGCCGCTCGCGGGCTCCCCGCCGCCAACCGCCGAGCTCGCCTCTGCAGGCCGCCGCCCGACCTCGACCGCGTCGCCCCGCCGTCGAGCTTCTCAGCCACCGCCGGTGCACCTCCTCCCGCCACCGCCTGCAAGCGCCTCCGCAGCCGCCGGCCCCGGCCTCAACCCGACGTCCGCCGCCGGCCGCTCGAGCCCGGCCACCTGTCTCCGCCCCGCTCGCCGGCCCGCGAGCTTCCTCCCAGGAGCTGCTCTGCCATGGCCGTCCCCGGTTCGTCGTCGACCTGGGCCCCCTGGCCAGTACCTTTGCCGCCAGTGGTCTTGTCCCTGGGCCCCGCACGTCCTTCCCCAGCCTTCCTTCCCCTGGTGTCCGCCCCAACGCAGCCCCTGGGTGCTGCTGTTTTGTTTGGTGCTAAGACGATTGCTATGGTGACCGCGTGAAGATGGATCAGTGGCGACCATCTGGTTTCAGTGACCTCCACCAAACAAGTCCGACGAGTACCTCACCCAGAACCTCGGAAGCGACAAAATCTACCGATGACCGAGGACCCGGTTGCCAAGATCCGCGACTCGGAGATGCCGGAACACCAAGTACGTCGAGACCCTGAAGACCCGTTCCCGGAGGCGAAGTCCGGACCCGATGACCGCCAAGAACGCCACCGGTTCAACAAGCACTCTGTCCCGGACACCAAGTGCTGCATTCCGAACGTCAAGACCGATGCAATGGCGCGGACCCGACAAGATCCTCGCAACGACAAGATCGGCACCGACTCGGAAGAATCCGATGCTCCCCGACACCGACCCAAGTCCTGCTTCCCGGATGCGACAAGATCGACCTCAGTTATCCGAGAACGATCCCGCCGAGACCGAACCCGTCGAACCCTGGACCCTGAGACCGAACCCCGAACCACGGAACCAAGTTCGCCGAACCCCTAATGTGTGACCCCTTTTCTCGAGCCCTATTTCATAAATGAAATACAAACTTGTTGCATATTAAATTGTCATACTCGCATGCATATCTTTGGTTTGGGGGCCTTATGCCGATTCACCTCATAATTAAATATGGGGCCCATATGCGGGCAAATCTAGCCTTATATTGGCCTCATTTAAATTTGGGTAGTGAACCGGTGATATATTTTGCCATGTTAAGACAACATTTAAATTGCGGGGGTTCCAAATAACATGAACCATC
This sequence comes from Avena sativa, assembly GCA_916181665.1. Classification (NCBI taxonomy): domain Eukaryota; kingdom Viridiplantae; phylum Streptophyta; class Magnoliopsida; order Poales; family Poaceae; genus Avena; species Avena sativa. Next base: position 183,826,859 of record OV702281.1, read on the forward strand.
TAATTAATTGTCGGGACCCCGGTTCCGCTTAATATGACCTAATTGCATCGCACCTTTGCCATGCCATACATCATACATGCATCATGCCGATCTTCTGCCGTCGTATTAAATAGTGCATCCGGTGTTTCTTCTAGTGTTTTGGTTCTTCGCGGATAAGGCCGTTGAGTTGATGCGAGTGTCGACCCGATCTTCGGTTGAACCTTCGGCAATGTTTCCAGGCGAGCATCTTCCCCTTTCTACCTATCTTACTTTTATAGTATTTATTACCTCCTGTTGATCTATTGCTATCTGTGTTGAGATGCTCTAGTTTTCGTACCCGTGATATCCCTTGCAGCCTTATATCGCCTTGGACACCTCCTATTACCTGTTGTTTGGTAGATAGTTGGACTTGCGCGCCGTAGTCGCTCGCTCGAGTGCTGTTGCGTGTCGTCAAGTGCCACAGTTGTTGGTGTATTGCCGCATGTTGATGTTGGAGATGATCATGGTTTTACTTATCGTTCACTTTAATTCCTGTTTAACAACTAAAATTGAAGTAAGTAAGCAGAGGCATCGGTGGGTGATAGATAATATTTGGTTTCCGACCGCCCACTTGTGTCCCGTAGGACCCCGAGTACTTGATACCTGTTCCTTGAATATTCGCGCTATCCACATACGGGGAATTATGGGACCCCCCTTAGCCAGAGTTGATTCATTCTTATTTCTTGGGGCCACAAACTAGTTTGAGGTTTTATTTACTATCCTGTACTTATGCCATGCTACTGCTTTATTTACGAGTGTGCGAGGAGCACACTGTACTGTTTAGGATCGTGACCCGTTTTCGCGGTATCGACACCCCGAGTTTTCGGGTTCCCAGTCGTTTACAGCCGGCCCCACAAACCTTGAGTCCGTCTCGGAGCCGGCCAGTTTCGTTGCGGGTGTACTCCAAGGGGTGACCCCCTGAAATATTTCTGAATCCTGTGATTGCTTTGTCGTGAAAGCCTCGTTGGGTTTTGATTTGGTTTTTCCGAGGTCGATCGTGTGTGTGTTGCTATTTGTGCACCCCGGCCGGGTTAAAACTTTCTGAAAGCCGTGTCCGCGGTTATGGACGACTTGGAGCACAGTATCTCGATCATAGACAACTATAACTAAAGTAGTGCTATAAATTTGACTTTATAATGACTAGTAATCAGTTTCACTATAATGGAATGGCTAAATAAAACTGCCAACAATTGCTTGTTTGGAAGTCGCTTGCGACCATTGTACCTGACTAGTAAGTATTGCAACTATAATGGAATGGCTGAATAAAAGTACCAACAACTGCTGGGTTTTGGGTTATCTCATGCTAATTGTATCTGACTAGTAAGTGTCGCAACTACAACGGAATGGTTAACTAAAACAGCCCACTGTTTATTTTATCAGGACGATTATCTACACCTGACTAGTAATTGCTGCAACAATAACTGAATTAATAAAACTGCCAACTGTGTGAGTTCCTCGGTTGACTTCCTCGTTTGGTCTCGAGGGGGAAACACCAGGATGGGTTTGTTTGGTGTTAGCTTCAGGTTGGATCCGGATAGGTCATTCTTATCCCTCTCTAGTAACCGCCAGTTGTATCGAGTCTCTATAGGTTGTTTAGTGCATGCTGCCGCTGCCGCTCAGTCCACCATACCTATGTAGGCGAGGACCGCCGAATTCTAGTGTCGCCGTGTACTGGCCTCAGTACTGACGCTCCTCTTTTTCCTTTGCCCTTTGTCGGCACCCCTTTTGTTTAAGCAGGTTTTGAGATCGACGCCGTTAGCAGGGTTACCCTTCCGGCTTGGCCTGGGCAGGGTTATGGACGCCATTGGTTATTCTTCAGGGCTCTTAGCCCCATTTGCATCTTGTCCGTAGCTGGACGCTCTATCGCTTTCAAGGTGATTTGGATCTTTGTATGTAATATTTGTATTCTTGACTCATTGAGTCGCTGTTATATATATATATATCTGTTCTATGGGTCCCACCGAGGACTGTTGTGTAATGTTATTACTTTGTTTTCCACCCGCACGAAAGTGCCTGGTGGGCACCTTTGAATCGTTTCTATGCGGGTTTGGGCGGGTTTCGCTAAAACTTGCATAGGTCCGATTCTGAGGGTGTTACACGCAGTCGGGAGAGTGAGAGAGATGGAGGGGCAGCAGTTGGACGGCGGCTAGGGTTGGAGGAGTGGGGGGAGGCTGCACCCCTGCCCTCCTTATATAGGGGGCTGGCCGGCCCCCCTTGACCCCTCCTCCAAGCCCTAGAGCGGCGGCCCAAGGGGTGGAGTGGGGGGCAAGTCATCCCCCCTCTTCTGGAAGGTTCCCTTAGGGTTTCCGCTAGGGCTGGCCGGGTGGGCCTTAGGGGCCTTGTGCCCCTGGCCCAAAGTAACCAGGGCACTTCCCCTTAGGCCCACGCATGCCTCCGACAAGTGGGCCCACGTTGGTCCCACTCTGGAACCTTCTAGAACCTTCCGGTACAATACCGATAAACTCCGAAACGATTCTGAAATCCAAAAATTGCTTTCCTTTATATGAATCTTATTCTCCGGAACCTCTCGTGATGTCCTGGGTCTCATCCGAGACTCCAAAAAAAAACTCGTAAACCAATTATCCATTCTATCCTAGCGTCGATGCATGTTAAGTGTGTGACCCTACGGGTTCGAGAATATGCAGGCATGATCTTCTATCAATAATCAACAGCGGGATCTAGAAACCCATATTGACTCCCACATATTCATCGATGATCATATCGGATGAACCACGATGACAGGATTCAATTAATCCCATATATGTATTCCCTTCGTCACGTGATATTTTACTTGCCCGAGATTCGATCGTTGGTATCGGCATACCTAGTTCAATCTCGTTCACAGCAAGTACTTTACTCGTTCCGTAATCCGATATCACTTTGTGATTAACTCCTTAACCACGTGCTTGCAAGCGGTGTTGATATCGATTACCGAGTGGGCCCGAAGTACATCTCTCCGACTCGGGAGGGACAAATTCCATCTTGATACATACAACCCAACAAGTACTTTCCGATCACCTGAGAGACACCTTTATGATCACCCTCACATAGGATGATGTTTGATGACCTCAAAGCTTTCTTACAATACCAGGGAGATGTATTATCTCATGGTCTAAGGAATACAATACTTGACATAGGAAAAAGCTTTGCAAAGATGAACACGATGACACGATCTAATTGCTCTGCTTAATTTGGGTCTGTCCATCATATCATTCTCCTAATGACATGATCTCATTATTAATCGACAACTCATGTCTATGGTTAGGAAACCTTAACCATCATTAATTAATGAGCTAGTCCATAGAGGCGTACTAGGGACACAGTGTTGTTCATAAACCACACAAGTATCAAAGTTTCCGCTTAATACAATTCTAGCATGGAATATAAACTTTATCATGAACAAGAATTATAATAATAACATATTTATTACTGCCTCTAGGGCATAATTCCAACACATACATCCTCGGAATCCGAATCTATAGAGATATATCAAGGAGGCTCATTGTATTGAGTCAGAGTACTTATTTGGACAAAGTGTTGAAGAAGTTTAACATGGAATCGTCTAAGAAGGGGTTCTTACTGATGTCCCATGGTGTAAAACTTAGCAAGACTCAGTGTCCTTTGACAACTGATGAGCCAAGTCGGATGAGTGCGATTCCGTATGCTTATGCAGTCAGATCCATCATGTATGCCATGATTTGTACTAGGCAGGATGTTTCATATGCTCTAAGTGTTGTGAGCAGATACTAGGTTGATCCTGGAGAAATCCACTGGATAGCGGCTAAAAATATCCTAAAGTACTTGAGAAGGACTAAGGATATGTTTTTGGTTTATGGTGGTGAATATGAACTCAGTGTAAAGGGTTACACGGATGCGAGTTATCTTACCGACTCTGATGATTCTCATTCGCAATCCGGATACATGTTTATTATAAATGGAGGTGCTGTGAGCTGGAAGAGTTCCAAGCAAGAGACTGTGTCTACATCTATTTAGCATACGAGGTACACAATCATCAAACAATACTTAACTACCTCTATTTAGCATACAAAGGTTCACCCTAGATGATCTAGCTTCATCACAATCATCACATGAAATAAAGACCTAGTGTTATTTATTTTATTTTAGAAAAGCAATTTCTACTCATTGAAAACTACTTAAGATTTAATATTCTCCAATTAAAGTATGGGATCATGTTGACACATGTCATCACCACATATTATAATACATGGGAATGTGATTTAAAGTGGTGGTCATAGTTTATAAAGTTTAAAATTACTAATTTATACAATTAAAGTGACTAGAAATGCCCATGTAGCATTATTTTAGTACTAGACCAAGATCACTACATGTAAACCTAAATATTTTTACATATTCAAATTGTCAAATGTGATTTTTGAGAGTTGGAATCAACTCAAAATCATTTATGGTTGATTTTTGAAAAATGTTTGAATGTGGAAAAGTCTTTGTCTTGTTATTTTTACTATAGGTGATCTATAATTTCAAATGGTTTGAATCCAACGGGCTTGGATTGATAATTTGAGTTCCTTCCTAGAAAATTAGAATCATGCAATTTGGTTTAGTACATCTCCTTGAATTGAATTTCAAAGTTACTAATTGTACTAGGGTTTAACTAAAATGGAAAAGATCTATTTGAATTACTAGGCTAGACGCGGAAATGATACTGGGCCGGCTCAAATGCATAGTGCGCGCGCAGCGGGCTGCTGACAGGGGGGTCCCGCTAGTCAGTGGCTCAGTTAACCCGAAGCGGTATGATACTATCTAGGCCGTGCGATTAGACTAGGATCTACGGCTGTGGTTCCTCGTCTCTCGTGGATAGCTCCAGCGAGACTGAACCCTAACAACGACGGTGGGGTTACGTGGTGGATTACCAGGGATCCAGATAGGGTCGGCGATGGGGGCGAATGACGTTGTCGACGATGGCGGTTCGAACGATGGTCACGGTGGCTCCTGGGGTGGATCCAATCGACGGCTCCTCTTCTCCTCTGCAGCTGCGGACTCCGGCCAAATTCTGGCGGGCTGGAGCTCGCCTTGCTCCAGGGAAGGGTCAGGAGTAGTTCGGAGAGAGAGAGGGGAGTGATATGTTGTGAAGAATTGAGGCGGGGGGGACCTCTATTTATACACCGACGAGAGCGGCAGAGTGGCATCGGCTGGGCTCGTCGGTGACAACGATACAGAGGGATAAAAACATGGATGGTAGCCCAGGACGGTGCGGTGTTTCCTGGCTATCATCATGGTATTAAAGGCACTGCACGAGGCGATCGAGGATGGTCAGGCGCGGTCCATGCTCTGTGGGGGAACGACCGTGTTCGAGACAGCGTACAGGGGCTTTGTGTCGCGCGGCGGCGGCAAACGATGATGTCTGGGAGGTAGCTAGGGTCATGGCGAGTGTAGTTATGCGCGGTGACAGCAAGGCGCGGCGTGTGCGTGCATGTCGTCCGCAGCGCTCTTGGCATGGTGTAGAGAAAATAGGAATGACGTTTCTCGATGGTCCATGGCTAGGCTAAGCTCGAGGGGTGGACAAGGAGTGGCGGTGGATGGTGGCTTGTCTCCCGGACATCATGGACGGGCGCGGCGCTTCCTCCTGCGAGATGTCCATGGTCGGCCAGCAATGTCGGCTCGGGTGACACGACACTGGTGCAAACGGTACAGGGGAAGCTGCTTCAATGCATTGCTGGGCACTGGGGGTGACAAGGGGAGTGAAATGGGGTCAAATGTTTGATCAATCACTTCTCACCACATTGGAAGTTAGGCAAGTTTGATCTGTGTTCACCAGGTGTTTGATGAAATGGCCGCATGAATTCAAAGTTTGAATTTTTTGATGAATTTTGTTGAGTTCTCTGGTCATAAGCTTGGTAGTCTGAGGTTGCTTGGGTTTGCCAAGGTGAAATGGTTTGGTTGGTTTTTGAGAAATGGCCATCTTAGTACCTACACTTGATTCAATTTTGAATTGTCCTTTAAATAGTTTTGGAATTTGTTTCTTTTGGTTTGTAAAGTGGGCTTGGGTTTATTGTTACTTGGTCTAGCAAGGGGTGAAAATAATCTTTGACTAGGAACACCCAAGGGCTCTAGTGAACAAGTTTGGCCAAAATGACCATTTGCTCGAATTTCTTATATTTGATTTTTTTCTTCATTTGATTCTTCTTGGAAATGTCTAGATGATCTTGTTTTTCATCTTTAAACCAATCCTTAACATTCAGAGCAATAAAACATGGCAATTTCACTCATTTATGCATTAATCACACACGCATGCATTCATATTAATTTTAATGATACCAGTTTTTGTTAACCCTAAACTTGGGTAATTAGAACTTGATAATGTTGTTTAATATTTTTGGGATGTTACAAATCTTCCCTCCTTAAACAAAATCTCATCCCGATATTTAAGAAAAAGTAAACTAGGAACTAAAGAGATCTGGAAGCTCAGTCCTAATGTAATCTTCTCGTTCCCAAGTAGCTTCTTCTTCAGTATGGTTACTCCACTGGATCTTGAGAAACTTGATACTCTGGGTTCTGGTGGTTCTGAAGGCTTATTTCAAAATACGAATGGGTACTTCACAATAAGTTAGGTCATCGTTGAGCTCTATGGTTCTGTGATCAATATTCTTGAAAAATCCGGTCTTCTCTGGGGCTTCTAGGCATTTGCGAAGTAACAAGATATGGAACACATCATGCACGGCTAACATCACCTCCCGCAGTTCCAGTTGATATGATACTTATCCTCGGCGATTCAAAATCTTGAAGGGTCCAATATATCTAGGGGCTAACTTCCCTTTCAGTTGGAAACGTTGCATTCCTTGCAAGGGTGATACTTTCATGTAACATCCCTAAAATCATGATTTCAAAGATTGCATATCATTAATGCATGCATATAGTTTTGAGATCAATTTCAAACCAATTTCAAGAAAACAGAAGCACATAGTGCTATCATTTTATGTGAGCAAACTTAAATCAAATGACCATCCCCATTTGAGAGCTCAAATGTTTTAAACCAAGTTTGTTTGCTTCCTTGTTGATTGGTTTGAGTGTGGAGTTTGAAAAAATATACAAAATAAAAATGGTTTCAAAACCATTTTCAAAACATTTTCAAAACAAGTGCTATAGCACTATTTATTTTGTTTATTCAAAAGAACCAAGCTTGAATAAAGAGACCACATGTTTCTATGCCCAGATTTATGAATGTTGCACCCTACAAAATTCCTGAAAAGATTTGAATTCAAATAGAGTTTGAATTCATTTGAAAATCATTCTAGAAAATCGAATTAGAAATAGAAAAGGAATAAAGAAAAGAAAAAGGGCCGGTGCTACTATTTCAGCCCAACAGAGAATCCAGCCCAGCTAGCCCACCCGGGTTCCCTCTCTCTCTCACGCGCAGACGCACCCACAGAGCCGCTGACGCCCGGACCCCACCTGCCCTCTGTTTATTTCGGTGACAAGTGGACCCGTGACCCCGTCGTCGTCTTCGTCAATCACGCGCGCGCGACACTCACACCGCCGTTACTCACCGTAGTCACTGCCGTGTTGATTCCCATTGATTCCGCGAGTAACTCCTCGCCCAGCTCCGGCTATAAGAACCACTCCCTCTCGCGACCATTTCCCCTCACTCAATTTTCTCTCCACGCCACCAGGCTGCTCGCAACTCGCCAGACACCGCCGTAGCTCCGACGACTCCGGCGTGCGATTCTGGTAAACCCCGTGCGCCCCTTCCTCTCTGGTGCATGCGAACAGCTTCGCGACCTCCTTGCGCATCTCCTGATCCCCTTTGTCCATCTGTTTGTGATCCAGAGCTTCGACTTTGACGAGCACCGTGAGCAACCGACGCCGTCCCCAACTCCGGCGAGAGATTAAGTTAAAATCCGACCGCCCCGTGCCTTCCCTTTGACGCTGACTTGTTCGCCTGCCCTATGCGCACACACTGATGCCCTCCGTTTGTGTTAGGGCGAAGCAGAACGTCGCCAACATCGCCGTCCATCCGAGCCCGACCCTGTCATCCACTCCGACGAGATCCCACGACCACTACAGCGTGCCCCTTGCCAAGCTACCACCACGTTGAGCTTCAGTGCGTCGCTGCGAGTCTGGTAAGCATTTCCACTAACCCCAGCCCTCTCTGTATCCACCGCGACGCCGTAGACCGAGCGCGCCGCCGCTCGCCGTCACCGCGCGCCGCCAGACCTTGGTCGTTTGATAAAGAGCCGTTGGATCTAGATCCAACGCGTGTAATAGAATCACTTAACGAAGCGGTACGTTAGATCTGAGCCGTGCGCGATCACTTAAATCCATCGATCTGCGTCGACCAATCCGTGCGAACCGGTACGCGCCAATAGGATAGCGCCGCGTGGCAGTGAGTTAGATTTAGAACAGATTTTGAATCAGATTATAGTTCAAATTTGTTTTGTTTGTAACTTTTGATTCCCACGTTAGATTTTGACAAATTTTATACCGTTGGAATCAGGAGAGCAAGCTCTTTAAAATTATGCAATGTGTTTAATGTTTAGCTTCTGTTAAAAAGGCTTTATTTGCAGAAACTTATTTAGGACTAATTTGAGAGTTTGAAATGTTTAGGAAATGTTTTAGGGTATAAATATGGGTTGATTAGCAAGTTTTTATCTTGTTAGTGAATCAGTACCTTACACTTGCTTGGTTGAGTTTTGAAAATCATCACTTAGCATTTTGCATGCATGCACATATTTATGTTTGTATATGATTTGTGTGTGATTTGTGCTACCATTCTTTGTGTAGACTTTGGTGCTAGTGATTGTGATTGTGAAGAGTGCTACTCTCCCAACTACCAAGGCAAGTGGAACTTCATGAATATTTCTATCCCTATGTTTTATAATAAGCATTAGATATATAGTCTTGCATGTAAATATTTTTGCCTATATGCCATGTTGGGAAATCCTAAGTAGTTTTAGAATTGCTAGGAAATTTCTAAGTTAAGTTACTATATATGCCATGCTTAGCCTAGCTAGTAGCAAACAAGGGTTGGTGAAATATACATGCTATGATGAAAATATTTCTAAGTCTTTGGACTTTGTTTTACTTAATAAAACAACTAAGTCAATGAATCACCTGGGTGGAAAGGGACATGATTTGTGGTTTTGGTTGAGTGGTTACACAAGGCCCATGGCTATGGTTTACCTTGTGTATCACACTTGTGGTAAGCCACCCAGGAACAAAAAGATTTTAGAGGCCAAGTGTTAAGAAGCTTCTAGTGCAGCCACTTGGCAATATGGGCTCTGCCTGGATCACATAAGTTGCTAGAACTTAGCCATTTGGACAGTTGGTGGTAGTGGGAATGATAGGTTGGAGCGCGGCCATTTGGTCTAAGGGAAGGCTTCTGAAAGGTCCTGTCTTGGTGAAACCAAGTCTGGTGGGGAAAGTGCACAACCTCTGCAGATGGAAAAAATCTAAGTACTTAGCGAAGTCCATGGCAATGGACAACTTGAGCATCAAGGCATGGAAGCTATCAAGAATCTCCTCATCCCAATTTCTAAGTAAAAAGTTGTGGGTGAACAAGGGTGAAGGACCTCAATGTCTATTGGTGGTTCCTTGGGAAAAGTTTTGACAAAGAAAAACTTAGTGATTTCAACTAATAGGAAAAACCTATTTTGAGCAAAGCAAGCCAAGCTACACTTAGCCAAATTTGCATATAGTATCTAGTCCACTTAAAATATACTAAGGTATCACTTGCCAATACTATTCCAAAGTATTGACCCACTGTGGCTGAAACTTGTGATGTTGCAGGTTACTCTGATGAGGATTAGGTGTCATGAGTCTACACTCAACATGTTTGCCTGTGGCACATGAAGATGAAGACTTATATTTATTTACTTATTCAAACTCTTGTATTAGGCCTGTGGCCTTGAGTTGTAAGGACTATGTTTATCTCTGGAATGGATGTAATAAATGACCTTTGTATCTGTGTACTTCATCTTAAACTATGGATGCTAGCAATGATCCAGGGACTAGCATTGCAATCACAGGGATCCTTTTCCTTTATAAAGGAGGGATCTTACAGATGGTATCAGAGCACTGTGTTGCCTTTAGGATTATGACCCTAGGATTGGAAACGACTAAGGAAAAATTTTCAGCAACTTCTACACTTGTCTATTCTTCTCGTAAAACTTTTCTAATCTTCTCTCTCATCTCTATTTGTAGATGAACTCCATCAACGAAGCCGTGAGGAAAGGACCACTCATGACAATGACTTTGGAGTGTGAGAAATAATTCCCCAAGGCTCTCAAGGACCTCATGGTTGCATTAGAGATACAAGGTGCAGCTGTGTACAAAGGTTTTCCTGTGATGGATGAAGGAGTGGAATACTGGTGGGTGCAACTTCACTTGTATAAAAACAAGGAAGACAACCATTAGGAAAAAGGATTCTGCATGTTCACCAATTCAGTGGTGCACCCTACATTCTTTGAATCAGCAAGGGATGCAGCTTGGAAGACCATCAAAGAACTTGGTGATAGAGTCAAGTGCAGAATGCTCAACCTCCGAAATGATCTCAAGAAAGAGAAGGAACATACTCAAGAGTTGGAAGCTACCAACCAAACCTTAAGAGGAGACATTATAGACTTAGTGATGGAGTCATGTGAGCAAGATAGGCTGATTGCTTCTAGAAACATTGTGTTAGCCAACAGATCCAGTGAGATAGGATTGTAAACGTACTTCGTTAGTTGGACCACCACCTATCACCTTATTTTCCAAAATGTTGCTTTAAAATAAGATTGAACCTTGGTTGTTGTAATGGTTTCATGTATGCATGACTTGTGTGTTTTGCTTCCCAAGGATATGTATGTGATGTTTTGTCTTTTGTTTTATCTTGATTGTGTTGTTCTAACTTTTCTATCTTATAAATAGATGCCTATTACCATAAGCACTGTTGAGGAGTTCCAGGTTACCCGCTTTGGTCCTCGTATCGTTGAGCTCACTACCTTGCTCAATCTCCCTCTTCCCACCATAATGGTGCATCCCCTCACCAAGTTTGAGAGGAAGGACCTCTGGGGATTCAAGGTCAACCAGCCCGGACGCCAGACAGAGCCTACCACGGAGGCCATTGTCTTCAAGCTCATGCACGATGACAGGGAGAGAGGCCTTGAGGTAGTTATGCAGGATCTGATAGGACGTCTGCTAGGGCGACACTCCCGACAGGTTAGAGGTACCCACTTCCACGTCTTCGAAAGACGTGATGAGGATGGAGAGTCCATCGACTTCGAGGACGATTCGAGGGACGCAGCAGAGCCGATACGCCTGTACCTCTAGGACTTAGAGTCTCTCATTAGGCACGTGGACACGGACAGGACCAATGTCATGCTCAGCAATGACGAGCTCCAGGTGCAGCTTCGCGAGAAGGACAAGCTCTTCGCGGAGCAAGACGAGATAATCAAGGAAATGGAGGCGAAGTTCGAGACCCAGGACAGGAAGTTCAAGAGTCAGGAGAAGCGTGTCCAGGATAGGAACAAGAAGATCCGAGACATGACTGAAGAACTGCAGTCCAAGGACTTCGAGATAGAGCAGTAGCAGACGGTGATTGAGAGGCTTCGTTCCCAGAAGAGGGCTCTCAAGGCCAAGATAGAGACCTTGACCACTAGCGTCGAGGAATACAAGACCGCGATGGAGAACGCAGGTCTTACCATTGTCGAGGAGGAGATTGATGCCGAGGAGTAGATTTGACTACTCGTTTATCTTTTGTTATCGTACTTGTTATTTGAGAACTTGTTATTTGACCATCCGACATGTGATGGCTTGTTATTTGTGTGTGTTTTACTTTGTGAACTTGTTATTTTGTTGTTGAACTTTTATCTTTGTGTTGCATACTTTGTGTTTGCTTATGTGATGTAATGTGCATGAAAGCATCTATGGGTATCTCATTCTTATCTCTATTTGAACAAACCACAGATGCCTCCCCGTCGTGCAAACCCCAACCCCAACAACAACAACAACATCACTCCAGAAATGCAACAAATGATGACTGCTCAAACTCAGCTAATGCAGATGATGACGACGTTCATCCAGAACCAAAACAACAACAACAATAACAATAACAATAACAATAACAACAATAACAACAACAACAACCCACCGGGCTTTGACATGCTTACCAGGTTCTTGAGATTGAGACCAGCAAAGTTCTCAGGAACGACTGATCCCATGGTGGCCAATGACTGGCTACGCTCAGTAAACAAGGACTTGGTAACAGTGGGCTGTACGGATGTTGAAAAGGTCAGATTTGCAGCACATTTGCTGGAAGGACCAGCCGCCACTTGGTGGGACAACTTCCAGATCACCACTCCCATAGATGAAGTGACATGGGCTATCTTTGAGGATGGCTTTCGCACTGCTCATATCTCATCTGGAGTGATGAGTCTGAAAAAGAAAGAGTTCCATAACCTGAAGCAGCGCCACCGCAGCGTGGCTGAATATATTGAGGAGTTCAACAATCTGGCGCGTTATGCACCGGATGAAGTTGACACTGATGCCAAGAGAAAGGAAAATTTTCTTGAAGGCTTGAATGATGAGCTGAATCTGCAATTGGCTGTGGCCTATGTTCCCACTTATCAGTCTCTCTATGACAAGGCTGCTATTTTGGAGAACAAAATGAAGCAAGTTGAGAGTAGAAAGAGAAAGCACTCCGACAAGCACAGCTCGGGATCGTCTCACAAACGATCTCATTATGATGACAACGGAAGCCCAGGATCCCACAAGCATGGGAAATTCAACAAGCACCACAACCACAACCGTCATGACAACAAGCATCACCGTAGTCATGACAATGACAAGTACAAGAACCACAAGAGTGGACATAAGAGCCACCACAGCGGTAATGTAAGTGGAAGTGGAAGCCAGCCTGTTAAGAGAGACATAAGTCAGGTTGAATGCTTCAAATGCAAGAAGATGGGGCATTCTGCAAATGACTGCCTAGAAAAGAAAGTTGAAGGACCCAACAAGCCCAATCCTTTCCAGAAGGGACAGGTGAACCACATCAGTGTGGAGGAGGTCTATGAGGAGCCTGATGCTGTTGCTAGTAAGTTCAGACTCAATTCTATTCCAGCATTTGTTCTTTTTGATACTGGAGCATCGCATTCATTCATATCAAAAGCATTTGTTGATAGAAATGGGTTTCCAACTGAAAACATTGGGTGTCCAATAAAAGTTAGTTCTCCGGGTGGAGATATGATAGTAAGTCTTGGATGCCGGGATCTAGTAATAGAGTTTGGAAAACATAAATTTCCAGTGAGTCTGATAATCCTAGATTCCCAAGGACTGGACGTAATATTGGGAATGGATTGGATGGCTAAGTATGAAGGAGTACTAGATTGTGCTAATCGTACTGTTGCACTCACAACCCCGGAAAGAAAGAGGATTAAATTCGAGTCCAACTTTGAATCTAAAGGAAGTAAGCTAAATTCTCTTAAGGGGGTTAGCATGGACAGTGTGCCAATTGTGAGTGAGTATCCAGATGTGTTTCCGGAAAAATTGTCGGGAATGCCACCAGATAGAGATGTGGAATTTCTTATAGATTTGGTACCTGGGTCTGGACCAATAGCAAAGAGACCTTATAAAATGTCAGTTGATGAACTAAAAGAGCTCAAGAAACAACTTGGAGAACAGTTGCAGAAAGGATTTATTCAACCAAGTCCTTCATCTTGGGGAGACCCAGTTTTGTTTGTAGAGAAGAAAGATAGAAGTCAAAGGTTATGCATAGATTAATGTTCACTCAACGAGGTGACTATCAAGAACAAATACCCTTTGCCTAGAATCAATGACTTGTTTGATCAGCTAGAAGGAGCATGTGTGTTCTCAAAGATTGATCTCCGGTCAGGCTATTTTCAACTCAAGATAAGAGAACAAGACATACCTAAGACAACGTTCACTACAAGGTATGGATTGTATGAGTATACCGTAATGCCTTTTGGTTTGACCAATGCTCCAGCATACTTCATGAATATGATGAACAAGCTGTTCATGGAATTCCTTGACAAATTTGTTGTCGTTTTCATCGATGACATCTTAGTCTACTCCAAGAGCAAGGAAGAGCATGAAGGACATTTGCGTTTGATACTTGAGAAGTTAAGAGAGCATAAACTTTATGCCAAATTCAGCAAGTGTGAATTCTGGTTGGATGAAGTGGGATTTCTTGGTCATGTTATGACAAAGGATGGTGTAGCAGGTGATCCTGCTAAAGTTTCAGCTGTGACTGAATGGGAATCTCCCAAGTCCGTGAAAGAAGTTCGTAGTTTCCTTGGCTTAGCAGGTTACTACAGGAGGTTCATTGAGAATTTCTCCAAGGTAGCTAAGCCTATGATAGAATTGTTAAAGAAAGACAAGAAGTTTGCTTGGTCTGAAGGTTGTGAACTCAGCTTTCAGGAATTGAAGAAGAGACTTGTGACAGCACCAGTCTTGTGCCTGCCATATTTGGAAAAAGATTTCCAAGTATATTGTGATGCATCTCATCAAGGTTTGGGTGCAGTACTTATGCAAGACGGTAAAGTTGTGGCTTATGCCTCGAGACAACTCAAAACTCATGAAGTGAACTATCCTACTCATGATTTAGAGTTAGCCTCTATTGTCCATGCACTCAAAACATGGAGACACTATCTTTTGGGAAAGCGTTGTGAAGTGTTCACAGATCACAAAAGTTTGAAGTATATCTTCACCCAGAAGGAAATTAATATGAGACAAAGAAGATGGCTAGAACTTATCAAGGACTATGACTTAAGTTTGCAATACCACCCCGGTAAAGCAAATGTTGTAGCAGATGCTCTAAGTCGTAAGGTTTTTGTGAATGGCCTTACCAAAGGAGAATACCCAGATGATCTGTGTACTCAATTTAGAAAGCTCAGATTGGAGATTGTGCCTGAAAGACATCTCATGTCTTTGGATGTTCAACCCACTTTGATGGACAAGATCAAAGAAGCCCAGAAGATTGATAAAGAAATCGAAGAGATTAAAGAAAAGATTGGCAAAGGAAAAGCCAAAGGGTTCCATGAAGACGAACATGGTACTTTATGGCATGGGAAACGTATCTGTGTTCCACAAGATCCGGAACTGCGGAAACTGATTTTGCAAGAAGCACATAACTCTCCGTATTCCATTCATCCGGGTAACACCAAAATGTACATGGACATTAAAGAAAGATTTTGGTGGAATAATCTCAAGAAGGACATCGCCGAACATATTGCTTTGTGTGATGTGTGTAGTAGAGTGAGAGCGGAACATCAGAAACCAGCAGGTTTGCTTCAACCACTACCTATTCCTGATTGGAAGTGGGACAAGATTGGTATGGATTTCATCACCGGATTACCAAGGACCCGGTCAGGATACGATTCTATTTGGGTCGTAGTTGATCGCCTAACTAAAGTGTCTCATTTCATACCCGTGAAGACAACCTACACAAGTGCTAAGTTAGCCAGAATCTACATGAGTAGAATTGTGTGTCTACATGGGGTGCCCAAGAGTATTGTGTCTGATAGGGGAACTCAATTTACTTCCCATTTTTGGAGACAGTTACATGAGTCATTAGGAACGAGGTTGGAATTCAGTACTGCTTTTCATCCTCAAACCGATGGACAAACGGAAAGGACTAATCAGATTCTCGAAGACATGTTGAGGGCATGTGCCCTAGACTATGAAGCCAGTTGGGATGAAAGTCTGCCTTACGCAAAATTTTCTTATAACAACAGCTATCAAGCCAGCATTGATATGGCACCATTTGAGTTTCTCTACAGAAGAAAGTGTACCACCCCATTGTAATGGAATGGTGTGGGAGAAAGAAGTTTATTCGGGCCAGATCTTATCAAAGAAGCCGAAGAGAAGGTCAAATTGGTTAAGGACAGGTTGAAGATAGCATAGTCCCGACAGAAAAGCTATGCAGATCCTAAGCGTAGAGAAGTCACCTACGAAGTTGGTGATAGAGCTTATCTTAGAGTGTCACCACTTCGTGGAGTGAAGAGATTCGGAGTCAAAGGAAAATTGGCACCAAGATATGTTGGGCCATTCAAGATTCTGAGTCGCAAAGGAGAAGTTGCCTATGAAATTGAACTGCTAGAATCTCTGTCAGCTGTCCATAATGTGTTTCATGTGAGTCAACTTATGAAATGTCATCCAGAAATGGAAGAAACTTCTTTGAAGGATACTATACCTTTGGAGGAGGTTCAAGTAGAAAGTGATCTCACTTATGAAGAGAAACCTATCAAGATTCTTGAGACTGCAGAAAGAGTCACAAGGACTAAGACTATCAAGTTCTGCAAAGTGCAGTGGAATCATCATTCCGAAGAGGAGGCAACATGGGAAAGAGAAGATGATCTTCGGAAAGACCACCCTCACCTATTTGCTAGCCAATCCGAATCTCGAGGGCGAGATTCACCTTAAGGGTGTTAGATTTTTAACATACCTAAAATCATGATTTCAAAGATTGCATATCATTCATGCATGCATATAGTTTTGAGATCAATTTCAAACCAATTTCAAGAAAACAGAAGCACATAGTGCTATCATTTTATGTGAGCAAACTTAAATCAAATGACCATCCCCATTTGAGAGCTCAAATGTTTTAAACCAAGTTTGTTTGCTTCCTTGTTGATTGGTTTGAGTGTGGAGTTTGAAAAAAATATACAAAATAAAAATGGTTTCAAAACCATTTTCAAAACAAGTGCTATAGCACTATTTATTTTGTTTATTCAAAAGAACCAAGCTTGAATAAAGAGACCACATGTTTCTATGCCCAGATTTATGAATGTTGCACCCTACAAAATTCCTGAAAAGATTTGAATTCAAATAGAGTTTGAATTCATTTGAAAATCATTCCAGAAAATCGAATTAGAAATAGAAAAGGAATAAAGAAAAGAAAAAGGGCCGGCGCTACTATTTCAGCCCAACAGAGAATCCAGCCCAACTAGCCCACCCGGGTTCCCTCTCTCTCTCTCTCACGCGCAGACACACCCACCGAGTCGCTGACGCCCGGACCGCACCTCCCCTCTGTTTATTTCGCTGACAAGTGGACCCGTGACCCCGTCGTTGTCTTCGTCAATCACGCGCGCGCGCGACGCTCACGCCGCCGTTACTCACCGCAGTCACTGCCGTGTTGATTCCCATTGATTCCGCGAGTAACTCCTCGCCCAGCTCCGGCTATAAGAACCACTCCCTCTCGCGACCATTTCCCCTCACTCAATTTTCTCTCCACGCCACCAGGCTGCTCGCAACTCGCCAGACACCGCCGCAGCTCCGACGACTCCGGCGTGCGATTCTGGTAAACCCCGTGCGCCCCTTCCTCTCTGGTGCATGCGAACAGCTTCGCGACCTCCTTGCGACCTCCTTGCCCCGTCCACCCGAGCCCGACCCTGTCATCCACTCCGACGAGATCCCACGGCCACTACAGCGTGCCCCTTGCCAAGCTACCACCACGTTGAGCTTCAGTGCGTCGCTGCGAGTCTGGTAAGCATTTCCACTAACCCAAGCCCTCTCTCTATCCACCGCGACGCCGTAGACCGAGCGCGCCGCCGCTCGCCATCACCGCGCGCCGCCAGACCTTGGTCGTTTGATCAAGAGCCGTTGGATCTAGATCCAACACGTGTAATAGAATCACTTAACGAAGCGGTACGTTAGATCTGAGCCGTGCGCGATCACTTAAATCCAACGATCTGCGTCGACCGATCCGTGTGAACCGGTACGCGCCAATAGGATAGCGCCGCGTGGCAGTGAGTTAGATTTAAAACAGATTTTTAATCAGATTATAGTTCAAATTTGTTTTGTTCATAACTTTTGATTCCCATGTTAGATTTTGACAAATTTTATACCGTTGGAATCAGGAGAGCAAGCTCTTTCAAATTATGCAATGTGTTTAATGTTTAGCTTCTGTTAAAAAGGCTTTATTTGCAGAAACTTATTTAGGACTAATTTGAGAGTTTGAAATGTTTAGGAAATGTTTTAGGGTATAAATATGGGTTGATTGGCAAGTTTTTATCTTGTTAGTGAATCAGTACCTTACACTTGCTTGGTTGAGTTTTGAAAATCATCACTTAGCATTTTGCATGCATGCATATATTTATGTTTGTATATGATTTGTGTGTGATTTGTGCTACCATTCTTTGTGTAGACTTTGGTGCTAGTGATTGTGATTGTGAAGAGTGCTACTCTCCCAACTACCAAGGCAAGTGGTACTTCATGAATATTTCTATCCCTATGTTTTATACTAAGCATTAGATATATTTTGCTAAGTCTTGCATGTAAATATTTTTGCCTATATGCCATGTTGGGAAATCCTAAGTAGTTTTAGAATTGCTAGGAAATTTCTAAGTTAAGTTACTATCTATGCCATGCTTAGCCTAGCTAGTAGCAAACAAGGGTTGGTGAAATATACATGCTATGATGAAAATATTTCTAAGTATTTGGACTTTGTTTTACTTAATAAAACAACTAAGTCAATGAATCACCTGGGTGGAAAGGGACTTGATTGGTGGTTTTGGTTGAGTGGTTACACAAGGCCCATGGCTATGGTTTACCTTGTGTATCACACTTGTGGTAAGCCACCCAGGAACAAAGAGATTTTAGAGGACAAGTGTTAAGAAGCTTCTAGTGCAGACACTTGGCAATATGGGATCTTCCTGGATCACATAAGTTGCCAGAACTTAGCCATTTGGACAGTTGGTGGTAGTGGGAATGATAGGTTGGAGCGCGTCCATTTGGTCTAAGGGAAGGCTTCTGAAAGGTCCTGTCTTGGTGAAACCAAGTCTGGTGGGGAAAGTGCACAACCTCTACAGATGGAAAAATCTAAGTACTTAGCCAAGTCCATGGCAATGGACAACTTGAGCATCAAGGCATGGAAGCTATCAAGAATCTCCTCATCCCAATTTCTAAGTAAAAATTTGTGGGTGAACAAGGGTGAAGGACCTCAATGTCTATTGGTGGTTCCTTGGGAAAAGTTTTGACAAAGAAAAACTTAGTGATTTCAACTAATAGGAAAAACCTATTTTGAGCAAAGCAAGCCAAGCTACACTTAGCCAAATTTGCATATAGTATCTAGTCCACTTAAAATATACTAAGGTATCACTTGCCAATACTATTCCAAAGTATTGACCCACTGTGGCTGTAACTTGTGATGTTGCAGGTTACTCTGATGAGGATTAGGTGTCATGAGTCTACACTCAACATGTTTGCCTGTGGCACATGAAGATGAAGACTTATATTTATTTACTTATTCAAACTCTTGTATTAGGCCTGTGGCCTTGAGTTGTAAGGACTATGTTTATCTCTGGAATGGATGTAATAAATGACCTTTGTATCTGTGTACTTAATCTTAAACTGTGGATGCTAGCAATGATCCAGGGACTAGCATTGCAATCACAGGGATCCTTTTCCTTTATAAAGGAGGGATCTTACATTTAAGATACACAAAATCTCTGATAGTGAAGGCTAGATCTCGACGTCTCTTGTCGGCATAACTCTTATGTCTGTATTGGGCGGTCTTAAGGTGCTCACGGATCTTGTGAACTTTCTCTTCGGATTCTCTTAGGATGTCGGGTCCAAAAATTTGACTCCCTCCTACTTCCGACCAATTCAACGGGGTACAACACTTCCTTCCATACATCAATTCAAATGGGGCCATTTGCAAACTGGCTTGGTAACTGTTGTTGTATGAGAATTCTGCGAAAGGCAAACAATCTTTCCATTTAGATCCATATTCCAACACACAAGCTCTCAACATATCTTCGAGTATCTGGTTTACTCACTCCGTTTGTCCATCAGTCTACGGGTAATAAATTGTGCTGAAATCCAGTCTGGTTCCTAATCCTTCTTGGACTTTCTTCCAAAATCTCGAGGTAAACTGGGTTCCTCGATCTGATACAATGTTCTTGGGAACTCCATGCAAGATGACTATCCTAGCAATGTACAACTCTGCTAGCTTCGAACTCTGCTAAGTGGTCTTGACCGGTAAGAAATGAGCTACTTTGGACAGTCTATCCACTATGACCCAAATAGAGTCATTTCCCCTACTAGATGTAGGTAAACCGGTGATAAAATCTATTCCAACTGAATCCCATTTCCATTCTGGAATCTGCAAGGGTTGAAAAAGTCCTACGGGTCTCTGATGTCCCACTTTGACTCTCTGACAGATATCACACTTGGCTATGTAGCTTCTGATTTCTCTCTTCATCTTGTGCCACCAAAATTGCTCCTTCAAATCCTTATACATCTTGGTTCCTCTAGGGTGTATGGAATAAAGACTATCATGGGCTTCTTGCAAAATAGCCTATTTCAACTTTGAATCTGCTTGTACACAGGTACGTCATTTGTACCACAACAATCCTTCTTCATCTTCGGTTAATCCAGGTACCTTCCCTGTACCGATACAACATTTGATTCCGTTGATACTAGTATTTCCTTTCTGCGCCTCCTTGATCTGACTGATCAAAGTGGGTTGAAGTTCTATGCTAGCCAAGAATCCTTCACTAACTAGCTCCACTCCGAAATTTTCCATCTCCTCATGCAAACTTGGTTGGGCTTCTTTTATCATGGTGTTCAATCGACACGGCAATCTGCTAAGAGCATCTGCTACCACATTGGCTTTGCCGGGGTGATAGTGAATGTCAAGGTCATAGTCCTTGATTATCTCTATCCATCTCCTTTGCCTCATATTTATCTCCTTCTGGGTGAAAATATACTTCATACTCTTGTGATCAGAATAAATCTCCCAGCGGTTACCCATGAGGTAATGTCGCCATGTCTTCAAGGCTAAAACTACGGCTGCTAGTTCGAGGTCATGGGTAGGGTAATTCTGCTCATGTTGCTTCAGTTGTCGGGATAGATAGGATATGACTTTGCCTTCTTGCATCAGCACACATCCGAGACCAATCTTGGATGTGTCACAATAAACATCAAAACGCTTCTTGATATCCGGCATAATCAAGATTGGGGCTGAAATCAATATCTTCTTAAGCTCTTGAAAACTTTCTTCACATTTGTCTGTCCATTCAAACTTCTTATCTTTCTTCAACAATTGGGTCATGGGTCTTTCGATGCTCAAGAATCCTTCTATGAACTTGCGGTAATATCCCGCTAATCCGAGAAATGCGTGAACTTGGGTTTGAGTGGTTGGGGCTTGCCATTCTTCAACATCCTTAATCTTGGCAGGATCGACAGCAATTCCTCCTGCTGACACGATATGTCCTAGGAATCCTACTTCCTTTAACCAAAACGCACATTTGCTAAACTTGGCATACAACTGATGCTCTCTAAGGTTTTCAAGGATGGTCCTCAGGTGTAGGTCATGGTCTTCTTATGATTTGGAATAGATCAGAATATCGTCGATAAAAGCAACGAGAAATTTATCTAGTAAATTCATAAAATTCTTATTCATGAGGTTCATGAAATAAGAGGGGGCATTGGTTAATCCAAAAGACATGACAGTGTACTCATACAATCCATATCTGGTGGTGAAGGCAGTCTTTGGAATATCTGTTTCGCGAATCTTGAGTTGATGATAACCAGTTCTAAGATCAATCTTAGAAAACACTTTGGCACTGGTCAACTGGTGAAACAGGTCTTCTATCTTCGGCAGTGGGTATTTGTTCTTAATGGTGACATCATTCAGCTTCCGATAATCCGTGCACAAACAGTCACCTCCATCTTTCTTATCCACAAACACGACAGGTGAACTCCATGGCGACGCACTTGGTTGAATCAAACCTACCTCCAGCATAGCATCCAGTTGCTTCTTTAGCTCCACTAATTCAGATGGGTTCATACTATAAGGTATCTGAGCTATGGGTCCAGTTCTAGGGATTATTTCAATGAGAAACTCTAAATCCCAATCTGGGGGCATACCGGGCAATTCATCTGGGAAATACGTCGGGGTATTCACAGACTACTCTGACTTGGTCAATGGTTGGTTGGGCTAGACTCTTGTTGCACTTGAATTGATGAGGCAAAGTCTCAGATACATGCTCTACTGATACTCTAGTGGTACTAGTCATGGTTATGGCTTTCTTGGCACGACCGATTAATCCTTTATGTTTCGAAACCCAATACATTCTTAGTACTACTTCCAAACCTTTGGTTACAAGTACTATTATATTAGCATAAAATTCTATTCCATGGATTCTGATAGGTACGGCCTTGCAAATTTGTCTAGCTTTGGTGGTTGAACCAGGTATTTGAACTATCATAACATGCTTCAATTTTGTTGGTTGAATCTTACTAGTGCATGCAAATTATTCTGTAACAAACGAGTGCGATGCTCCAGAATCAAACAACACACTTGAAAGTATAGAGTTAACAGAAAACATACCCAGCACGACATCTGGCGCTTCCTGAGCTTCTTCAGCATTCATGTGAAACAGACGACCATTGCGGTTGAGCGAGTTCCCTGGGGCAAATATCCTTCCAGACTGAACACGGCGTTGCTGCTGATCTGGTGCATTCACATTGGTAGCTGCTGCAAGCTTCTTGGGTCACTCGTTGGAGTAGTGACCCTTGACTCCACATTCAAAATAGGTAATCAGAGACTTGTCTTTTCCTGCAATAGGCACGTCATTGCTTCCAGTATTTGGGGCAGTATTGTTGTTGTTGTTGGACTTGGGCAGTGCATGGTTGAAATTGTTAGGGTTGCCGGGGTTGTTGTTGTGGTTTCCTCCGGGCCTTGGGTTTCCTCCTCCACGGTTGGGATAGTTCGGACGGGACATAGGGGGTCTATTGTTTCTCGGGGCATATACTGCAGACGGGTTGGGGCGATACTTCGGTGTATGGTGGGATCCTGGTTGATGCATCATTTGGCTCTTGCGATTCTCATTGGCTTGGTTGATCTTTCCTTCCATCTGGATTGTAGAATCCACTAAGGCTTCAAGGTCAGCAAAGGGAATGTTGACCAGCACTGTCTACATCTCATCATGCAGACCATTCAAGAATCTCTCCTTCTTCTTGGCTTCAGTACCAATCTCATCACGGGCATACCTAGACAGAGACAAAAATCTATCACGGTACTCTACCATAGTCATCCTTCCCTGCTTCAGCTCCTTGAATTCATCCCTCATCCGCAGAATCAAACCAGGTGGCACATGGATTCGGCTGAACGTGAGTTTGAATTCATCCCAAGCCATCATCTGTCCTCCATTCATGGTGCGAATGCTATTCCACCAAGCTCTTGCATCTCCTGCCAGATAATGGGTGGCAAACAGTACTTTCTCATTGGCCTCCACTTCCGCGACTTCTAAATTGTTCTCCGTGGTCTGCAGCCAGTCATCAGCATCTAATGGCTCTTCAGACTTACTAAATATGGGTGGATTGGTGTTCTGAAAGTTCTTGAGCTTGGTTCCATGGCTGTCCTGGTTTCCATGGCCTTGATTATTATGGGCCATCTGAGCTATCTGTTGAAGGTTGGCTAAATTAGCTTGACGTTCAGCTCTTCTAGCTTCACTGTCAGCAACCAACATTTGCAAGATTTGCAGCATTGGGTCTTGAGACGAGCTTCTCCCTTCGCGAGGCATCTAAAGATTGAGATATGTCATGAGACAAGAGGGAAATTTCTAAGGTTCATGGATTTTTTTGAAAAGCTTTTAAACTTTGAGTTTGACTCTGGTTTTTCCAACTAGCAACTTGCTTTTCATTCATTCATTCATTCATTCATTCATAGCACCCAATACAAACACACGCCACATTAGGGTAACAGATGGTTTTAGGAACCATTCTGTGAAGCTACGATACAGTGGGACCGGATACAACTCACACCTACGATATATTTTAAGTGCTAGTACTGATTGTAACATCCCAACAATATTAAGCAAGATTATCAAGTTCCAATCACCCAAGTTTAGGGTTAACAAAAACTTTTATTATTAAAATCAATGTGAATGCGTGTGTGTGTGTGATTAATGCATGAATGCTTGCAATGCCATGTTTGATTGCTATGAATGATAAGGATTGGTTTAAAGATGAAAACAATGTCATATAGATCATTTCCAAGCATAATCAAATAAAGAGAAAATCAAATATAAGACATATGAGCAAATGGTCATTTTGGCCAAAATTGTTCACTAGACCACTTTGGGTGTTCCTAGTCAAAGATTTCTAACAGAAACAAATCCAATTCTTTTCGCCCCTTGCTAGATCAAGTAAAAGTGAACCCAATCCCAATTTACAAACCAACAGAAACAATTTCCAAATCTACTTAAAGGACAATTCAAAATTGAATCCTTAATAGGTACTAAGATAGCCATTTCTCAAAAACCAACCAAACCACTTCACCTTGGCAAACCCAAGAAACCAGAGACTACCAAGCTTGTGACCAGAGCACTCACCAAAATTCAGCCAAAAATTCAAATTTAAATTTCATGCGGCCATTTTCTCAAACACTTGGTGAGCGCAGATCAAACTTGCCTAACTTCTACTGTTCTTGATCAATGCATTGCCAATACTTGTCGCCACTACTAGCTCTTGTCTCCCCAGTGACCACCATCGCATTGAACTAGCGCACCCCCTTCACTACTTGGACCAGTGCCGCGCCACCGAGCCACCATTGTCGGCCGACCGTGGACAGCACGCAGGAGGAAGCGTCGCGCCCGTCCATGATGCCCAGGAGGTAGGACACCATCCACCGCCACTCCCTGTCCACCCCTCGAACTCAGCCAAGCCCTGGACCACAGGAAAATCGCCGTGCCCATTTCTCTACAACCATGCCAAGAGCGCGCCAGAACGCCGCAGCCGACACGCTCGCACACGCCATGCCTCGCCCTCTCTGTGCTTAACTGCACTCGCCATGACCCTAGCTACCTACCAGACACGACCGTTCGTCGCCGCGCGACACGAAGCACCTGTACTCTGTCTCGAACACCACCATTTCCGCTAAAAGCATCGAACGCGCCCAACCATTCTCGACCGCCCCTTTTCGTGCAATTAAGCCTGCGACGACCGCCACGAGACACCCCCATCCTACGCCCTTCGCCATGCCCTATCTCGCTGTGCCAATGTTGCCAGAGGAGCCTGACCATGCCACACTACCCCTCTCGCCGGTGTATAAATAGAGGCCACCCCAGCCCTCATTCTTCACACCATCTTACTCCCCTCTCTCTCAGAACCACCCCACACCCTTACCCGGAGCAAGGCAAGATCCAGCCCGCCGGAATTTTGCCGAAGTCCTCCACTATAGAGGAGGAGAGGATCCGTTGATTGGATCCACCCCAGGAGCTGTCGCGACCACCGTTCGAACCGCCGTTGTCGACAACGTCGTTCGCCCCCATCGCCGACCCTAGCTGGAGCCCTGGTAAGCCACCGCGTACCCCCATCGTCACTATTAGGGTTTAGTCTCGTTAGAGCTGTTCGACGGAAACGACGCACCCCACCCATAGATCTTGTTCTAATCGTAGGGCCCAGATAGAAACTTACCGCTTCGTTTAGATAGAGTCGCTGATGCCTGGACCCCTATTAGTAGCCCACTGTGTGCGCGCTGTGCAGCTGGGCCGGCCCAGTAACATTCCCGCGCATAGCCCAGAGATTCAAACAATATTTTTCCATTTGAATTCAAACCTACTTTAGTCAGTGACTTTGAAAATCATTTCAAAGAGATTTACTAAACAAAATGACATGATTCCAATTTTGCTAGAAAGGTACTGAAATTATTAATCCAAGCCCATTGGATTCAAACCATTTGAAATTATGGATCACATATAGTAAAAATAACAAGATATAGACTTTTCCACATTCAAACATTTTACAAAAATCAACCATAAATGCTTTTGAGTTGATTCCGACTCTCAAAAATCACATTTGACAAGATCTAACTGAATTGAAAATATGTAAAAATATTTAGGTTTACATGTAGTGATCTTGGACTAGTACTAAAAGAATGCTACATAGGCATTTCTAGTCACTTTAATTATTTAAAATAGTAACTTTAAACTTTATAAAATGTGACCACCACTTTAAATCACATTTCCCAAGTATTTAGAATATGTGGTGATGACATGTGTCAACATGATCCCATATTTTAATTGGAGAATATTAGATCTTAAGTAGTTTTCAATGAGTAGAAATTACTTTCCGAAAATAAAATAAATAAGACTAGGTCTTTATTTTATGTGATGATTGTGATGATGCTAGATCACCTTTGTGTGCTAAATAGAGGTATTTAAGTATTGTTTGGTGATTGTGTACCTCGTATTCATTTATAGACGCTAGTACCGACCAAGGCTACGAGGAGGAGGAGTACTACAAAGAAGAAGAAAACTTCAACCACTACACCAATCAAGGCAAGCTACTACTATGCAAGCCGTCCTAGTAAGCTAACACTTGCAAGATAGAACATTGCATATAACCTATGCAAGATGCATTAGGCATGCTTTGGTTATGCAACCTTGAGTATAACAAATCCCAGTTTTACTTTTAAGCTTTATTCTTTTACCTTAACCAAAGTTCTTTATTACTTTTACTTAGTGACTTGTGAGTTTTCGAAAGATAGTATAGATAGCATAAAGAGCATAAAACTAGGCCTAAGTAATTAGAACTAGATGTAATACTGAGGCATGAGACTAGATTTGGATAGTCGCACTTGATTAGCACCCCTCATTAGTGACTACCCTCAAATTTTAGTGGCTAGTCCTAAGCATAAAAGTTGATCACTTTAGATGGGAATACTTGGTGAAAATGATTATGAAAACCTTGGAATGAAGATTTATTCTATTGAAATGTTTTGACAGGTTTGATGAACACCAGATGATTTGATGATGAAAATGTTGAGGCATGAGCCTTAGCCCTTTATAAAAACTGATGGTTGGGTTCGGATGCGCCACCATTCCAAGTTTACCGTACAACCACAATACCCGAATTTGGGTAGGGCTTAACTGGAAGTTTATATATCTTATTATGGGTTCCCTTGCGGAAGAGGTTTGAGCTGAGGCTACCTCGTGATGAATGTCCACCTGTGTAGTTCCCAAGATGACATATGGTCATGGTTGGGAGGCTAAACTCATAGGGGAGGTGCCTATACTAGGGTGTGTAATTGAAAGGTTAGGATTGATTATCTGCATACTAAGTATGATGATTCAGGGTTTGTCCCTAACGGATGTATCGAATGTTGTGGTGAAAGTGTACAATCTCTACAGAGTGTCAAACTATTCGAATAGCCGCTTCCACGGTTATGGACAGTTGGAGTGGCCATACTGTTCCATCGTCAGATGTTTTCAAAATGACTTGTGAAATGAACTATGACTTTAACTTGACCACAACAGGGTTCTGAACATGAAAACTAAGTTCCCACTTAGGTGTTGTAAAACATTAAGTTAGTTTTATTTACTTCTAAACTCAGTTAGGGATAAACCTGGCTTTTTTTCAAATAAACCTAGAGCTTAGGATTCCTACTCGAACTACCTTACTTGTTAGTATTAGTTTGCGAGTACTTAAAGAGTACTCATGGCTTTGTCCCTGGCTATTCCCGTGGCCAGGCTATGAAGAGGACTACTAGGATGATGGACAGCAGAAGTCTATGACAACTAGGATCATCTCCCATCGTCAGCATTGCCTATGACTCCGAAGATGGAGCCCCGACCATGCTACAATTATTATTATTCTGCTATGTTGATTGTATTAAGACTGGATCATGAGATCCTTTATTTGTAAGACCTTTATTATGGTTTGTAATGGATGATGAACTATGGTACCAATCTGTTATGTCTCACAAAAATGGTAATCCTGGGATTGCGATGTATGGCATAACAGGCATCTAGGATTAAATATCCGGGTGTTGACACTCATTAGAACCGATGGCTTCTTCATCATCAATGATGGCGGAATCATCATCACCAGTGTGGAAGTCCATGTCGAGGTCCTCCAGGTAGTCATCATCATCACTGAGGTAGGAGTAGGGATCTCCATGGATATCTTCCCCTTTGTTCTCCCTCTCCTCAAGCTACATGTCCCACTCATGGATGATCTCCTCCAAAGATGACACCTTATGACGAAGGTGGGCAATGATGCGATCCTTCTTATCACGCAGATGGCAAAGTGACTTGTGCTCCTTCAAAAGGATGGCGAGGTTCTGTTCCTTCTTGACTGCAATGGCATGGTTGTGGTTGGCGTAGGCGCGGGCATTGTCCAACTCCTTCTGCCTATCATACAGCATGAACTCTAGATGATCCACCTGATGCTTCAACTCCGGATGACCTGGTACCTCCAATGGCTGTCCCATAGCATCACGCCTTGCATAGTAAGCGAAGCGAGTGCCATTGATCTGGTTGAGGCTTTGCCCACACAGACGGGCAGGAGCCTCCTACATAGCCCTGTCAAGTCCGTCTAGCCAGTTGTTCTCCCTTAAGCTGAATTGGATCCCCTCTGAGGTGGGTGCCTCCATCTTGCCTCTGAGATTTGCAACTATCAGCCATTGTAGTTATCCTCCTTGCTAATCATTGAGCCATGCTCCGAAGATATCGACGTGTGGGCACTCAAGAAGTTCCGAGAGTTGGCTTAAGTCGCTCTAACTTTGCCCAACTGGCTAGAACTTGCTATACTTGACTTCCATCTATAAGAATGTAGGATGAGTAAGTTAGTGGGGTCATCAAGTGTGTCAAATTTTATGTAGGATTGCAAGAATTTCTGAGGAACATGAATTTTCTTGAAAGAATCTCAGTTATAATAATGATAATAGGTTTTCATAAATACTCACTTCTTTTGTTTTGAAACTAATTTTTTTTTGATTCAAGCGTCCATTCTAACTAGGGTTTCCTATGGTCAGGATGGCTCTAATACCAACTTTTCAACACCCGGATTTTCAATCCCAGATGCCTGTTATGCCATACATCGCAATCCCAGGATTACCATTTTTGCGAGACATAACAGATTGGTACCATAGTTCATCATACATTACAAACCATAATAAAGGTCTTATAAATAAAGGATCTCATGATCCAGTCTTAATACAATCAATGCAGCGGAATAATAATAGTAGCATGGTCAGAGCTCCATATTCAGGGTCACAGGCAGTGCTGACGATGGGAGATGATCCTAGTTGTCATAGACTTCTTGTTGTCCATCATCCTGGTAGTCCTCCTCATAGTCTGGACATAGGAATAGCCAGGGACAAAGCCATGAGTACTCTTTAAGTACTCGAAAACTATCACTAACATGTAAAGTAGTTCGAGTAGGAATCCTAAGCTCTAGGTTTATTTGCAAAATCCAGGTTTATCTCAAACTGAGTTTAGAACTAAAGAAAACTAGTTTATTGTTTTACAACACCTAAGTGGGAACTGATTTTTCATGTTCACAACCCTGTTGTGGTTAAGTCAAAGTCATAGTTCATTTCACAAGTCATTTTTAAAACATCTGACGATGGAACAGTATGGCCACTCCAACTGTCCATGAACGCAGAAGCGGCTATTCCAATAGTTCGACACTTCCACCACAACATTCGATACATCCGTCAGGGATAACCCTGAATCATAAAACTTAGTATGCGGATAATCAATCCTAACCTTTGAATTATACACCCTAGTATAGGCACCTCCCCTATGAGTTTGGCCTCCCAAAAATGACCATCTTACGTCTTGGAACTGCATAGGTGGACATTCATCACGATGTAGCCTCATCTCAAACCTCTTTCGCAAGGGAACCCATACTAAGACATAAACTTCCAGTCAAGCCATACCCAAATTTGGGTATTGTGGTTGTACGGTAAAATTGGAATGGTATCGCATCCAAACTCAACCATCAGTTTTGATAAAGGGCTAAGGCTCATGCCTCAACATTTTCATCATCAAATCATCTTGTGTTCACAACACATGTCAAAACATTTCAATAGAATGAATCTTCATTCCAAGGTTTTCATAATCATTATCACCAAGTATTCCCATCTAATGTGATCCACTTTATGCTTAGCACTAGCCACTAAAATTGAGGGTATTCACTAATGAGGGGTGCTAATAAATTGTGACTATCCACATCTAGTCTCATGCCTTAGTATGTCATCTAGTTCTAACTACTTAGGCCTAGTTTTATGCTCTTTATGCTATCTATACTATTTTTCCACAACTCACAAAGCACTAACTAAAAGTACTAAAGAACTTTGGTAAAGATAAAAGAATAAAGCTAGCAAGTAAAACTGGGATTTGGTATTATCAAGGTTGCACAACCAAAGCATGCCTAATGCATCTTGCATAGGTTAACTTGCAATTTGGGATGGCTTGCATAGGTAGGATCTAAACTTATAGCTTCCATAGTTAAGAAACTTGCAAGTGTTAAATTGCATAGGATGGCTTGCCTTGATTGGTGAAGTGGTTGAAGTTTTCTTCTTCATCATCATCTTCTTCTTCTTCTTTGTAGTACTCCTCCTCCTTGTAGCATTGGTCGGTACTAGCGTCTATAAATGAATACGAGGTACACAATCACCAAACAATACTTAAATACCTCAATTTGGCACACAAAGATTCACACTAGATGATCTAGCATCATCACAATCATCACATGAAATAAAGACCTAGTCTTATTTATTTTATTTAATAAAGCAGTTTCTACTCATTGAAAACTAGTTAAGATTTAATATTCTCCAATTAAAATATGGGATCATGTTGACACATGTCATCACCACATATTCTAATACATGGGAATGTGATTTAAAGTGGTGGTCATATTTTATAAAGTTTAAGATTACTATTTTATATAATTAAAGTGACTAGAAATGCCCATGTAGCATTGTTTTAGTACTAGTCGAAGATCACTGCATGTAAACCTAAATATTTTTACATATTCAGAAAGATCTTGTCAAATGTTATTTTTGAGAGTTGGAATCAACTCAAAAGCATTTATGGTTAATTTTTGAAAAATATTTGAATAAGGAAAAGTCTTTATCTTGTTATTTTTACTATAGGTGATCTATAATTTCAAATGGTGAATCCAATGGGCTTGGATTGATAATTTCAGTACCTTCTAGTAAAATTGGAATCATGTAATTTGGTTCAGTACATCTCCTTGAATTGAATTTCAAAGTTACCGAATGAACTAGGGTTTAACTAAAATGGAAAATAGATATTTGAATTACTGGGCTATGTGCGGGAATGATACTGGGCCGACCCAACTACACAGCGCGCGCTGCTGACAGGGGGGTCCCGCTAGTCAGTAGCTCAGTTAACCCGAAATGGTATGTTTCAATCTAGGCCGTGCGATTAGACTAGGATCTACGACTATGGTTCGTCGTCTCCGGCGGATAGCTCCGGCGAGACTAAACCCTAATGACGATGGTGGGGGTACACGGTGGCTTACCAGGGCTCCAGCTAGGGGCGGTGATGGGGCGAACGGTGTTGTCGACGATGGTGGTTCGAACGGTGGTCGCGACGGCTCCTGGGTGGCTCTAATCGACGGATCCTCTTCTCCTCTACAGCGGCGGACTCCGGTCAAATTCTGGCGGGCTGGAGCTTGCCTTGTTCTGGGGAAGGGTCAGGGGTGGTTCAGAGAGAGAGGGAAGTGAGATGGTGTGAAGAATTGAGGCGGGGGTGGCCTCTATTTATACACCGATGAGAGGGGCAGAGCAGTATGGGCTAGGCTTGTCTGTGACGACGATACAGAGGGATAACGGAATGGCTGAGGGCGTAAGACGGTGTGGTGTTTCCTAGCGTTCATCACAGGCTTAAAGGCGCTGCATGGGGCGGTCGAGGACGGTCAGGCACGGTCCATGTTCTACGCGGGAACATCGGTGTTCGAGACAGTGTACATGGGTTTCATGTCGCGTGGCGGCGAAATGTCGTGTCTGGGAGGTAGCTAGGCTCATGGCGAGTGCAGTTACGCGCGGTGAGAGCGAGCGGCGTGTGCGCGCGTGTCGGCTGCGGCGCTGTAGCGCGCTCTCGGCATGGTGCAGAGAAAATGGGCGTGACATTTATCGGTGCTCCATGGATTGCCCGAGCTCGAGGGGTGGACAGGGAGTGGCGATGGACGGTGGCCTATCTCCTAGACATCATGGACGGGAGCGGCGCTTTCTCCTGCGAGTTGTCCATGGTCGGTCGGCAATGGCGACTCGGGTGGCGCGACACTGGTGCAAAAGGTAGAGGGGTAGCTGCTTCAATGAATTGCTGGGCACTAGGGGTGACAAGGGGAGTGAAATGGGGTCAAATGTTTGATCAATCACTACTCACCATAGTGGAAGTTATGCAAGTTTAATCTGTGTTCACCAGGTGTTTGATGAAATGGCCGCATGAATTCAAAGTTTGAATTTTTGGATAACTTTTGGTGAGTGCTCTGGTTATAAGCTTGGTATTCTGAGGTTGCTTGGGTTTGCCAAGGTGAAGTGGTTTGGTTGGTTTTTGAGAAATGGCCATCTTAGTACCTACACTTGAGTCAATTTTGAATTGTCCTTTAAATAGATGTGGAATTTGTTTCTGTTGGTTTGTAAAGTGGGCTTGGGTTTATTGTTACTTGGTCTAGAAAGGGGTAAAAAGAATTGGATTTGTTTCTATTAGAAATTTTTGACTAGGAACATCTAAAGTTCTCTAGTGAACAAGTTTGGCCAAAGACCATTGCTCATATTTCTTATATTTGATTTTCTCTTCATTTCATTCTGCCTGGAAATGATCTAGATGATCTTGTTTTCATCTTTAAACCAATACTTAACATTCATAGCAATCAAATATGGCAATTTCACTCATTCATGCATTAATAACACACACACATGCATTCATATTAATTTTAATGATAACAGTTTTTGTTAACCCTAAACTTGGGTAATTAGAACTTGATAATCTTGTTTAATATTTTTGGGATGTTTCTTGTGCCAACCTCCAACAATGGTGGAACATCGATGACGCAAAGCAACACCTAAACAAGAAACTATGACTCGCAAGGCCGACTGACTACCAAAAAATAGGAGGTGTCCAAGGCAATATGGAGGCTGCAAGGAATATAAATGGTGTACGGAAACTAAAACAACGCGACACGGATAGCAATAGATCAACAGGAGAAAGTAAAGACTATAAATGCAAAATAGGTAGAAGGGGGAGAATGCTTGCCTGGTAATTATTGCCGAAGATACATATCCAAAGAACTTGTCGAATCTCACATATCTCATCATCCTATCCGGGAAGAAGCAAAGAACGAAAATAAACAAATGATTCAACAAGTACAACTAATGCGGAAAAAACGGCATGATCATGATATGATGCATGCCATGGCAATGTAATGATGAAAACCTTATTGAAAGGATGCCATTTACATATCACATTGATGACACAACATTAGTGAGGCATTATTAATAAGAAATAATTATTTCCCAATTTTAATTATCATGTTTTCCTCTCATAAACAGTTCTGATTTACACGTTCTCCATGATGCATGATGCAATCGCAAGTATGGAATGCACAGTTAAAAAGGGCTCATCGCGCGGATCGATTTAGACATATTATTTGTCGAATTCGGAATTGCGGTTTAAGAGTTATGAATTTATTAAAAATCACGATTTAATAGCATTAAGACAATTTCGAAATTTTATTTGCCCAGAAATTATTTTGGATGGTATACTATTAATCCTTGCATTATTTATATGAAAACATATATTATTTGCAATATTTTAAAATAGCAATCAAAAGTTATTAATAAATGCAATTTAAATAAAAAGGCAATATTATTAATAGTTGTAGTAGTCCGGGTTAATATTTTTAATTTCTGAAAATGTCTTTGAGTTCATATTTGCGATTCATTCACTTTTCCTTATTGAAAATTTCTCAAATTTCAAACAGAATGGAAACTATATATTATTTAAATTTGAGTTATTATTTGAATTAGTAAAGGGCAAAACAAATGAATTAAGAAAATGGGCCACGAATGGGGTTTGGGCCGCGTCGCTGGCTATCTGTCGCAGGCCCAGCCCATGGTTCAACCGAGCTAAGGGCACCAGTTTGAGAAAATAAAAGAGATAGGGGCTAGATGTAAATTATCAAGATTGGATGACTAACAGGCTGAAATCCTTCGACAGTTTTCAGAGTAAAACGTCTGACTTTGGAGGATCATAGCGAGAGATTTATGGTACTATTTTGGGTCTCATTTGATGCTAAGCGAAGAAGGTTCAAAAGAGAATATATGTGCTTTTAAAAACTTCACCGAAGAACGACTAATATAAGAAGGAGCGAGCGATGATGAACAGAGAGGGAAACCCCACTAAAGAACTGATAGAACACGTGCTAACTTTGATCGCGGGAAACCTGCAAGCTCGACGAATATTCACAGGAAGATTGCGGGCGGTTCGGTAGATGGATTTGAGCGCAATTTGTACTTTTGTTTCTTACTTTGAGCTTGCATGGAAAATAAGGATACAAGGCATCGATCTTCTACATCCAATATTATACTTTTGTTTCAATTTTTTCCTGTTTTATGTTATCGACTCGTGTGTCATCAACATGATGACTTTTTCCATAAGCCACCATCTTGCTCGGAGACGAGCAAGATTCTAGCTTGGAGAAGTTGATGAGTCCAAAATTGAAGCATTTTAAATATACATCTAGCTACAACTATGCCCATTATGTATGGTTACTAGTTTTCATTTATTTTCATATGGAATTTGCACAATTAGTAGTTTAATTGGATTTAATTACCTTTTCCTCATCTTTGACTTGTATGTAGGTGCTATGAACAATCATGGATAAAAAGGAGCCAAGATGATGCAATATGGAGGAACTGCAGGCACCAGACTTAGCCATTTGAGGGGAGGAAGAAGTGTATTTTTCCATAAAATCCAAATGATGGTCCAAGTCCATGGCATTG
The DNA here is from genome assembly GCA_916181665.1 of Avena sativa. Taxonomy (NCBI): domain Eukaryota; kingdom Viridiplantae; phylum Streptophyta; class Magnoliopsida; order Poales; family Poaceae; genus Avena; species Avena sativa. Next base: position 183,861,615 of record OV702281.1, read on the forward strand.
TAGCCCTCATCCATATGAATCCAATGAGTCAAATAACACCTCTATCGGAGTCCGTATGAAAAAATTGCGGCCAAAACACTTTAGAGTCCAGGGCGTAACGACCACTTGTACGGGCGGAGCCCACCCGTACCGTACAGTCATACCGCCCTTTGACCACTTCGTTTCGTCATCCAGAACAACATTTGTGAAGTCCCAATGGGGATATTTGGCCCCTATCTCCATCGGTTCGCCAAACCAACCTCTAGATGCCTATTTAAAGAGGGGAAACCCTAGAAGAAGGGGGGAAAGTCCACACACACACACACATAGGGGCAGAGACCTGCCGCTCCGACATCTCCATAGCCGCTGCCCACAATATCTGCACCACCATACCACTCAAGGGAGAGAGGATACTTGCATCTTTAAGGGCTACACATCGATCTTCATCACCATCTTCATCAACAATGTCTCCGACTTCGATCCCCTTTGTTTAGATTGTTGTGATCCAATCTCTCTTGTGGATTTGCACTTGTATTCAATTGTACCTTCATATTTCATCCATACAATTGCCATGATGTTGATCCTCTTCATGTATGAGTAGTTTCCTTGTTCTTGGGTAGAGATGGTGAAACCCTAGTATTATTATTGAAATAAAGATGATCTATTAGTTGTGTCCATGATCTATTGATTTATGATATTGTGTTTGATTTCTTTCTTTAGATGGCATGTGTAGTCGGCATTATATCATTTTCCTTTGGGACTAAATAAAAGGGTGAAATCCTTAGGACGTGTTTGGACGTATGCCCAATGCTATTGTGACTTGCGTTGGCTTATAACCCACACGGTCTAAGGGGGAATAAAGAGAGATTCACTAAGCTAATTATGATATCCACGGGGAGACGCTTAATTGCGGTGGTATATATGGGTGACTGCTGTCAGACATCGTGGTGGTTATTTAGAGATGACCTCAGCCCGACTCAGCAAAGTGACAGCCTACGAGCCTTGTAGTGAGCATCTTATTACGGAGCTCTCTCCACATATATCATGAAATAAGAAATAGGTTATCCTAATCATTCATAATTCTTCCATACTAGTGGTGAATCCTACACTCCTTGAAAACCACTCAATCATATCATACACCACTTCATACACACTCTCTTGCTTTAGTTTAGTTTTGTTATTTACTTTATTACTTGCTACTTCAAATCTCTCTTGTTTACTACTCTTGCAACTTATAATGTAGACTATTTCGAAACACCATTTTGGGTGCGAACCTGGCCACACTGACAACGTGGCTGCGGGGTTATTTTGATTGCCATCCGCAAAGCTTCCAAGGGACAAACTTTATAAATAATATTTTCTGCTACAAGTACTGCAATAACCCTGTTATTGATCACAAGAAATCCAGACATCAACCGACAATATATCCCTAGACTTCTTCTTAGAAAATGAATAATAACCAAAAATATCCTTCTCCTTGACTTAGATGTAATCGCAACTATCGTCATCATGGTTCACACATGCAAACAAACAAGGCCACAATCAACACAAGGCAAACAAGTACTAGTACAATAAAACAAGGAAGTAAACAAGACTTTAATACACTTAAGTAGGTTTTGATAATTTGTTTTTTGAGAAATTGGAATTATTGTGATTGAGAACTACTAGGATGGGGTCACCCAGTTTTCCTTTCTTCCGGTCATTCCACGACCAAACCTCTTTCCTTCCTTTCTAACCATTCCATGGTCAAATCATTTCCAAAGCCTTTGTGCTTTTCCGAAATCCTTTTTGAAAACAAAACCAACACCGCTCTACAACAACCTTTCCAAATGTCCATGACCATGAACACGACTATTCGAATAGATTTACACTCAGCAGAGGTTGTACACTTTACTCACACCATCCAAGTACCCTGCCCTGATCCGCATGGATAGTGGGTTGAGTAACCGATCAGTACTCTCGGGATGCCACTCCAGCATGGGCCTACCCTATGCGTTGTTACTCTCAACACCGGGATGCCAGGTACCTTCACAAGCCAACCAGAGTGTATTCCTTTTATTGGGACCTACACTTTCAATGAGAGGCTCATAGTATCGTCCGACTGCTCTCGAGGACAGTTCACATCTCCCCTAGGTCATTGCTTCAGCAAATGACCCTTTCCTTAAGGGATACCCGTCATTCGATGGATATTATCCCTTATAAGAAGTTGCGAGGAATAACATACCAGGGTAAACAAACTTCAAGTCAAGACTTGTCCCATACCAGGGTAATGTGGTTGCACGGGTTAATTGTTCAAAGAATCGGGTGTGTTTTCGTAAACATTTTTCCTCCGTCTCCACTTCAGCATCACTTGCAAACAAAAAACTTTTTTCTTTCTCAAAATTCACTTGGCAGGTCAAACCTCACCAAGGTTTTACCCTAAAACATTTTGTGAACCTTTCCTAGGGTCTTCCCAACATATAGTTTTGCTTTGGCTAAAATAGGGTCTCAAAAGGGTTATGGTGTAAACCACCAGTCCTACCAAACTAGGAAACATATATGTGTCAAGTTTTACTTAATAGTATCATAGTGTAATAGCTTGGAGGAGCCAAACCACCACCAGATATAGATACAATATAATAAAACAATGCAGTTTGCATAAATAGGTAAACAAAACATGCATAAGGAAGGTAGTAGGACAAGCTGATGAACAAGTAGGTGGATTTTCAGTGACCATCAATATGTCCCTGTAGTTCTTCTTAGAAAACCAATAATAACCAAAAATATTCTTCTCCTTGACTTCGATGTAATCGAAACTATTGTCGTCATGGTTCACACATGCAAAGAAACAAGGCCACAATCAACACAAGGCAACCGATTACTAGTATAACACAATACTTCAATACACTTTAGTAGGTTTTGAAAATTTGGGTTTTGATAAATTAGAATTATTGTGATTGCATCTATAGATATTCTTTTAGATTTAAAGGTCAATTACTACATAAATAAGGGTTTTAATGCAAAGGCCTAACTATGTAGGGTACCAACATGCAAATGTTGTATCAATAGGTAGGTATTGAAATAACAAGACCTCCAGAAGTGGTTTAATCACTTTACAAATTTTTTGTATTTAGTTATGAATTTTCTAGTGGAAATAACCCTTGTCTTGGTAAATAAATCAACAGAAAATATATGTAGATCAAATAAATTTTTCCTCAAAGTTATTTGTAAATAGTTGAGTTTATGAATTTTGAGAGTTCGATTCACTCAAAAATAATTAGTAGAATTCCGTTGGGAAAATCCCAAAGTCAATTATGTTGGAAATTTGTCTTTTTCACTAGGTTTATTCTACAAACTCTTTTAATATTAATCCAAGTAAGAATGGCAGGTATTTGAAATACCTTTCTATATAAATTGGATTCACAATTTTTGGAGTAATAGATCTACATATGTGATTTATTTGGTGAAACAGCTACCAGCTGAAGTGTTTAATTCATTAGAATTCAATAGAGGCTCAAAAAATCCTGAGCTCCTAGGGATTTGTAGTTTTTGTAGTAAAATACCACTAAGAGTTGGAATTAACTCAAAAAGTGTTGCAGAACTACTTAGAGAATTTATATAAGGCATCTATGAATTGATTTTGGCATTTTTTCTATAGTAGAACCAAAGCCCAAGTTGGCACATGACTAAGGTCAAGACATAGGTAATCCAAATAACTACCAGGAGAAACTTATTTTACTACATTTGGATATGTAAAGTTACCAGAGGAAATTTTTATTGAAAAGGGTAGGTTTGGGTAGATAAATCTCTAGGAAATACTAGAAATTAATTTTGACAAGAAACTTGCTCTGAAGGTTGTAGGAAACAAGCATACACAATACAAAAATAAGATAGCTAATTTGAGTCTTTGCCCATATTTGTTTTGATTTATTTCTAATAGATGTATTAACATATCTAAAAAATAATAAAGTAATTTAGAATAAAAACTAGAGCCGGGCCGGATTCTTGCTAGAACTGGACCACACGGGGACTGGTTGGCCCATTAGTGCATCGCTACGCATGGGAGGAGGAATTTGAATGTGCCTGGGATGATTCCCGCTCGTCAGCGGGCATGGGGCTCCAAAGCGGTATTGGCTACTAGTGGCCGTTCGATTAGATTAGCATCAATGGCCAGGAGGACTTCTTCCTCCTCGCGCCCAGCCACCGGGGATGAAACCCTAGATATCATGGGAAAGAGTCAGGGGATCACCTGGGGCATGGAGAGGCGTCCAAGAGGCTGTAGGTCAGCATAGTGGGTGGCAGCGACTCTGGGGATGGGCGACACAGTGGGGTTTGGCTCCGTGATGTGGTTTGCGTGAGGCGACCGTGGTGCCCTCGTCAGAGATCTCGCCTATAGATAGTCCTGGGCCAGATAAAAGGCATGGTTGGACAGATCTTATTGAGGTGAACACATGCATGTAAAGAGAGTAAGCGGGGAAGGTCGGAGTGACCTGCAACTTGCGTGCAAGCTAGAAGCCAAGAGGATATACTTTCCTTCCCCTAAGCTGTAGAGGGAAGGAGGGTTCATGGGGTGTTGAGGGAGGCGGTGGTTGAAGTAGATGAGTGTACTGGAAATAGTTGAGGGGGTCGGGGATCCCGAGTCAATAGCACAACAACAACTTTATTGCATACCTAAGAGGGTGCTCTCCTTTCTTTCTCTGACAAGGGAGAGCAAGGGAAGAGGCGGGCGCTTGTGGATGGCTACTATGGTACCCATAGAGGAGAATGGGGTTGAGAGGGAAGCTGCAATGGCCTCTAGCCTATTTGACAAGGAGGGAGTGTTGTATGGTGCACCAAGCTCACCTATGGCTAGGGTTTGGTCCAAAGCTTTCCTATTGGGAAGTTTCGGTGGTGTGGAGTCATGCTGGGGTCTGGGGACCTGCAGAGAGGTAGTGAGGGGTAGTGTAGCAGCAGTAAGGGATTTAAAGGCATGATTCTGAAAGATCTTTTGTCTCTCCTATGTCCAAGCACATGGGGCAAGAGGGAGGGGGTGGTAAAGTGCCTCCTACAGGGATGCTCGACCAGAGAGGATGTCCTGGTGATGGAGAAAAGTGTTAGGTAAGTGTTGGTGGAGGTAGTAGGGTGTTTTGATAGTAGTTTGTGGCTTATGTTAACTTTTCACTACAAAGAAGGTAAAGTGTCCTCTTCAAAAATTTGATCATGGCAAGATGGTATAATGTCACTAGGAAGTATATATGGTCAAGGAACATTCCCTGGATTTATTTGGGAATTTTTGGATGACTACAGGTCCCCTTCTTAATAAGTATTCACAAAGTGTTGAAATGGTTTCAAGGATTTGATTTGATATTTTTGAATTGGGAAAGGATGGTTTTTGGTGTGATATGATCATAACCACCATTTCACACATTGGATAATTTTCCCATGATTTATTGATGAAGGAATGTATTTAAAGCATTTATTGTTCTCATTTCTGCTATTTAAGAAAATAGGCAAAAATAATTAATAAAAATGTTCAAAAATATTTATTTCTGAAGTGTTATGATAGAAAACAATATATAGTACTCATATGTGCCTAAAGTTGCACATGTGTTTTGTAGAAAAACAATCTTTCTTCTATAGGGGGAGTTTTGAAGTATTTGTGAATGAAATGAAATAAATAGTTTTAGGCCAAAATAATTTTGGAAAACATTTGATATATTTTTATATACAAGATAGATGAGGTATACGTAGTGTATCTACCATTTTACACCATGGTTTTCGGAAATCAACACTTGGTTTTGAAGAAAACAAGGAATAAGGGATCTTGGGCAATAATAGTTTTATACCCCCAAAACCTTGTTGGATTTAGGAGCTCAGATCTCCCCTTAGGTCATGGGATAGATGTATAGATAGACCAAGTGATGTAGATCACCATGGTACAGAAGGTTGGGTTTGATCATGAATGAGTGCTCCAAGAATGGATGTCAAACTTTGCTAAAAATCAAGGTGTCAAGGCAAATTATTAAGTTGCCTTCAAAACCATGTGGGTTTTAGATGCACATAGTCCCAATGGAAACAAGGTAAGCATGGATGGATTGACATACATTAGTAGAGAATATACATGCAAAATGTTGGTCAAAAGTATATGACATGGAGATGGGAGCTTCTGCCAAAGTAGGCATATTGATAAGATTTGTAGAAAAGAATATTTTCTTGCCCACAAAACCATCGAGAACAAGTGGGTCAAAGGATGGTTTAGCCAAGGTAAATTGTGGGTATTGTAAATCCTTAGGATGGTTTACAATATGGTTCAAGATCATTTACAAAAGTGCACAAGGGTTGAGAAAGGTGGAGATCCAAAGATGTGATATTGATGGCATTTCCAGACTTGGCCATATTTTTTTAGATTTGGAGTTTTTGACTTGGACACAAGAGGGGATGCTTTTGAGAGGTTGCAAGGTTCCAAACTCTTCATCAAGTGGATGATGTTGAAGTGTAGATTGAGTAGAAGGGATCTATGCTCATAGTTGGTATTCATTGGCTTGGAAGCTATTAGAAGGGATTACTCTAAATTGACCTGGTTAAAAGACTAGATGGTTATTCTTGTGACTAGAGATCAGATCAAGCTTGGGAATTTTTCCCAATGTTTGTACTTTTTTAGATTTTCTTGATACTAGAGGTTGAGATCCTAGGGTGTCTCACTCTACTTCCTAAGCAAGAAACACAAACATCAGATCAAAGCAACTCATCTTAGCAAGTAGATCAAGGAAATTAATATTTATCAGACAGTACCAAAACTACTACTATGAATACGATCAAGCTTGGCTTGAGGTATAGAGAGGTATTTTGAAGGGTAAGGGTTTTGAAGAAGGTAAGAGTCTCTTGGTACTTCTATCAAGAGTAGAAGTCAAAAGTTTTATAAGTGATTTTGGTAAAACTAGAGGTACGGTTATTTGGAAGCTCTGCCTTGAAAACATAAGGAGATAATATCATATATATCTCCATAATTTTGTTAATATATTCTAAGGAAACATTGGTTGTTTCAAAAGCATCTTGGTTCATGTTTTGAAATGTCAGAACATTTGAGAATATGAAAAATAAGCCAAGACATGTATTTTGTTAAATAGCTTTTGTAAATGAGAGTGAGGTAGAGAACTAGATTAACTACTACACACTCAAAGATAAGAACACACAAACAAACCATTGTCTCACCACTGAGCAATACAAAGTTTTTCTTCCCCATAATTTTTGCACTTTCCATGCGGAGTTGAATTCTCCGTAATTTTTGGAAGAATGTCGCATTTTCCGTCCGGAGTTGATTTCTTCAGAGGGCGTCATACATGTTGCCTTTTATGAAACTCATTTACTACTTTTATTTGTAAGGTAGTCTATTGGAATGGTCGACTAACTAGCTTCAATTGAATTAATTCTGAGGGGATTAGCGGGTTGATAATTTGCTTGGTTAGTTTTTAGGTTAAGTAGTAGGTGAGGGAATTCGTGAGGCCTTCTTAAATCTTGATTCATTTCGCAGCTTCTTAAAAATTGGAGAGTGGTCTTGTCGACTTTAGGTATTCTTGCCTTCGTGCTTCTGTGCTTCTTGGCACCTAGAGGGTTGAGTAGATGTCTGACTTTCTCGATGAGGTAATATTCCGAGTACTCATCTATAACTTCCTAAAGATTCTAGAGGGGTCTACTTGGACGGGGTTATTGTTATCCTTTTCCGTCAGTGGTTAAGGGTCAGAATATTCGCAAGGTATCCTCCAAAGGAGGGTTACTTAGATTGAGTGGGAAGACACACTCTTTACACCTTAGAGTTTTACTAAGGGTAATCGAGGAGGGTGTAGCTCTTCTGTCTTGGATTGATGCTAGTAGGTGGTTGTAGATCTTCTATCTTGAGTCGGGGTCTTTGTATACGTCCATTTGTCGACATTTTGTTGGAGAGTTGTCCTAACAAGGCTTTAATAAGTTAGCTCTACGCATGCTAGAGGTTTGACTACACTCCTTGCTACTTGCAGTCGAAGTAGAGGCATCTTGCTTCAGGGATGATTTTATTCATGGATACGCATGGCATTGCTTAAGCTCGGTGAAGGGGTAGACATCGTTATCTTCGGTTCTTCATGTCTCTAGGATTTTGTTCTTCTGGCCTTCTTTTGGGAAACTTCCCGTCTATAGAGGCTAGGAGAACAATTAACATAGTTAGCTATTTGGGCTAGTTGGGGATCTAATAAGCACATAGTTAATGGGGCTGGGTCTTCATTTCTGGTTGGGCTTCTATTTGTCGATATGGATGTTGGAGATATGCCCAAGAGGCAATAATAAATGTAGTTATTATTATATCTTTGTGTTTATGATAAATGTTTACATTCATGCTATAATTGTATTAATGAAAAACATTAATACTTGTGTGATTTGTAAACTTGTGTAAGAGTCCCTAGTAAAGACTCTTTGTAATACTAGCTTGTTGGTTAATAGATGATCATGGTTTCCTAATCATGAACATTGAGATGTTATTAACAACACGATCATATTATTAGGAGAATGGTGCGATGGACATACTCCTATAGATAAGCGTAGCATAAAGATCAATTCATTTCAATAGTTTGTTTGCTATAAGCTTTCAGATACATAGTAACCTAAATCCTTTGACCATGAGATCATGTTAATCACCATCACCGGATGGATGCTTTGATGACATCAAACACCACTTCGTAATTGGGTGGTTATAAAGGTGGCATTGAGTGTTTAGAGAGTATGTGTTGAGGCACATGGATCAAGAGTGGGATTTGTCCATCCATATGACAGATAGATATACTCTAGGCCCTCTCGGTGGAATGTCATCCAATTAGCTTGCAACATTTGCCTGGCTCACAAGGGATCACATGTCACAGGAATGAGTAAAGAGTACTTATCGGTAACAAGCTTGAACTAGGTATGCAGAGATACCGACGATCAGACCTTGGATAAGTAAAGTATCACGGGATAAATGGAAATTGGTATCATATGTAAATGGTTCATTCGATCATGAAGTAATCGTCGAAATATGTGGGAGCAATACGAATTTCTGGATTCCTCTATTGGTTATTGATCGGATAAGAGTCTCGGTCATGTCTGCATAATTCACGAATCGTAGGAAGACACACATAAGGATTTGATGTTATTTAGTAGATATGGAATGTGAGGAAAGAGACTGAATTTAGTTCGGAGTCTCGGATGGGATCCGGGATATCACAAGGAGATCCGGAATGGTCCGGAGAATAAGATTCATATAAGGAAAGTCCAATTCCGGAGTTCGGGAATGATTCCGGTGTTTTCATCGGAATGTTCTAGAAGGCTCTAGAAGGTTCACCGATCCGAAAGGAGAAGGGTACATGGATGTGTCATGACAAAGTGGAATGGTTGCATCATGTGCCAGCCTAGGTCACTTGGATGGACACTTGGAAGAGAGAAATCAAACACTAAATTGAAAGTCAAAATAATGCGAGTTTGAAAAAGTCAAAGTGGGACTTTGATTTCCAAGTGGTGGGAGGGAAGGAATCCTACCTAAGGGAGGATTCCTCCCTCTCCCTTGTGCCAGCCTAGAAGAGGAGTTGGGGGAGGACTCTCCTCCACCCCAAAATGCCTCTCCCACCAGTATAAGGAGGGGTAGGGCGCCCCTACCCCTCACACCCAAACCTTAGCTGGCCACCGCCCCCTCTCTAGCCGCCGCCACCTAGGGAGCTCCTCCTAAGTCGCCGACTAGGGCAAGGCCCTTGCCCTATCCACCGGCCACACGACCCCCTCGGCGCCATCTAAACCCTAGATCGCCGAGGCCCTCTTCTACTCCACCATACTCGCTCTGGCTTAGGCGAAGCCCTGCGGGATCTCCCCTCAAAACTCTGAAACCATGCCGTCGTGCTGCCAGAATCGCGAAGAGAGAGCTACAACCTCCTCTACCTGCTGGAAAAAGGGAGAGGAAGGTCTTCACCGAGTACCGAACGTGTGACCGACTACGGGAGAGCTGCCGAAATGCCGCGCCGGAAGGATCGTCTACCCGATCTTGAGATCGTCAGGTGAATGACTACATCACCCACGCTACACCACCCACGAGAATCCGCTCTCGATAACCGTTTTGGAATCTTCGAGGGTGAGTACTCTATCGACTCGTTGCTACAATCTAGTAGATAGATCTTGGATTGTGTGTGTTCATGCGGTAGAATTTTTTGTTTTCCATGCTACGAACCCCTATAGTGGTATCAGAGCCGTGTCTATATGTAGATCTATTGCACAAGTAGAACATAATGGTCATTGTGGGCGGTGGTGCTTTTATTATCAATTGCTTCTTGTGTACTTTGCATCTTGCGGGATGGTGGGATGAAGCGGCCTAGGCTAACCTTACATGACATCGTTCATGAGACTTGCTCCACGCTCGACATGAAACTTGTATTGCATAAGTGGATTTGCGGGTGTCTGTCTCTCCCATCATAGTGAAGAATCAATTTACAACAAGCACTTGATAGTACTTGCATCGATGTTCTGGTTCTTGTTCGTAAGTTAGAACGGTTCTTATTAGAAATCCCCAAACCACGCAAAACATGCAAAGAAAATTAGAGGCGTCTAACTTTGTTTTGCAGGGGTGTGATGTGATGTGATATGATATGGCCATGATTGTGATTATATACGATGTATGCAATGATCCTTATTGTAAGTAGGCAAACGGCAGGAGCCTTATGGTTGTCTTTTAATTTCATTAAGACCTGCATGTCTATTATTCAAAGTAGTTGTAATAGTTGATGCTGGTGGACGACAACCACGGAGCGGTGCCATTGACCTTGACGCCACACCGGTGATGATGGAGATCATGTTCGTGCTTGAAGATGGAGATCGGAAGCACAATAAGAAAGTCCATATCATATCACATATTATGAATTGCATGTGATTTTAATCCTTTTATGCATCTTGTATTGCTTAGTTCGCGACGGTAGCATTATAAGATGATCCTCACAAAATATCAAGTAATAAAGTGATCATCCTTAGTAATCACCATTGCTAAGACTCGTCGTTTCGAAGCACCACGTGATGATCTGGTGTGATACATTCTACGTGTGAATAAACGGGAGCAAGCTAGATTTGCTCATGCTGATACTAAGGTTGATCTTGACGAGCTTAGCATGTACAAACATGTTCTCGGAACACGGAATACTGAAAGGTAAAGCATGAGTCATATAGTAGATATGATGAACAAGTTGACTGTTCGCCTTTGAAACTACATCATCTCTCGTGATGATCGGACATGATGTAGTGGATTTGGTTCGTGTGATCACTAAAACAATGTGAGGGATATTGTTTTGAGTGGGAGTTCACCTAGATTGATTTAATTATTGATTAGAACTCAATTTGTCATAAACTTAGTCTAAACTATTGCAAATATGTTGTAGATCATGGCGGCCCCTACCATCAATTTTAATGCATTCCTAGAGAAAGAAAATTTGAAAAACAATGGAAGCAACTTTGCAGATTGGTTCCGCAATTTGAGGATTGTACTCAATGCTGGTTAGTTGACCTATGTGATGGATGCACCGCTGGGTGACACACCTGCAGCTGATGCTACCGATGAGGTGAAGAATGTTTTCCTCACTCGGAAGAATTAGTACTCCACATTTCATTATGCTATCTTGCATGGTTTAGAATTGGAGCTTGAAAATAGGTTTGAGAACTTTGACCCACATGATATTTTCCGTGAACTCAAAATGATATTTGAGGCTCACGAGACAGTTGAGAGTTATGAGGCTTCTGAAAAGTTCTTTAACTGCAAGATGGAAGAGGGTAGCTTCGTTAGTGAGCATGTCTTTAAGATGTATGGGAACGCCAATAAGCTCCAAAGCTTGGGGATAGTGATTCATAATGCATTGGGGATTCACCGTGTCCTCCAATCACTACCACCAAGTTACAAGAACTTTGTGATGAACTACAACATGCAGTGCATGGATAAGTCGTTACCAGAACCCTTCTCCATGTTGAATTATTTGTAAGTGGAGATCAAGAGCACCAAGTGTTGATGGTCAATAAGACCACCAATTTCAAGCAGCAAGGCAAGCCTAAGAAAAAGGGTAACTTCAAGAAGGACGGTAAGAAAGATACCGTGCCTGCAAAGAAGACCAAGTCTTGGCCTAATCCTGATACTGAGTGCTTTTACTACAAGGTAGAAGGTCACTGGGAGCAGAATTGCCCCAAGTACTTGGCGGATCTGAAGAACGACAACATCAATAAGAAAGGTATATCCGTTATACATGTTATTGATGTATATATTACTAGTAATCATAGTAGTGCATATGTATTTGATACTGGTTCGGTTGATCATATTTGTAACTCAAAATAGGTGCTGGAGAATAAACGGAGACTTGCGAAGAACAAGGTGACGATGCGCGTTGGAAATGGATCAAAGGTTGATGTGATCGCAGTCGGCACGCTACTTCTTCATCTACCATCGGGATTAGTTTTATACTTAAATAATTGTTATTTGGTGCCTATGTTGAGCATGAACATTATATCAGGATCTTGTTTATTCCGAGACGGTTACTTGTTTAAGTTAGAGAATAATGGTTGTTCGATTTATATGAGTAGTATATTTTATGGTCATGCACCGTTTATAGATGGTCTATTCTTATTGAATCTCGATAGTATTCATACACATGTTCATAATATAGATGCTAAACGTTAGAAATTGGATGATAATTCTACATACATGTGGCACTGTCGTCTTGGTCACACTGGAGTGAAGCGTATGAAGAAACTCCATTCCGATGGACTTCTTGAATCACTTGATTTTGAATCACTTGAAAGATGTGAACCATGTCTGATGGGAAAAATGACGAAGACTCCATTTTTTGGTATGATGGAGCGAGCTACGGACTTATTGGAAATCATACATATTGATGTGTGTGGCCCGATGAGTGTGGCATCGCATGGTGGTTATCGTTATGTTCTTACTTTCACAGATGACTTGAGTAGATATGGGTATATCTATTTCATGAAACATAAGTCTGGAATTTTAAGGAATTTCAAAGTGAAGTAGAGAATCAACATAACAAGAAGATTAAATTTCTACGATCTGACCGTGGAGGTGAATATCTAAGTTACAAGTTTGGCGAGCATTCGAAGAAATGCGGAATACTTTCACAATTGACACCACCGGGAACACCACAACGTAATGGTGTGTCCGGACGTCATAATCAAACTCTCTTAGATATGGTTCATTCTATGATGTCACTTATAGATTTACCATTATCATTTTGGGGTTATGCATTAGAAATAGCTGCATTCACTTTAAATAGGGCACCATCTAAATCCGTTGAAATGACACCGTATGAATTATGGTTTGAGAAGAAACCTAAATTGTCGTTCCTTAAAGTTTGGGATTGCGAAGCTTATGTAAATAAGTAACAGCCCGACAAGCTTGAACCCAAAGCGGAAAATGCATCTTCATAGGATACCCTAAAGAAACAATCTGGTATACCTTCTATCATAGATCCAAAGGCAAAATATTCGTTGCCAATAATGGATCTTTTCTAGAGAAGAAGATTCTCTCAAAAGAAGTGACTGGAAGGAAAGTAGAACTCAATGAGGTTGTTGAACCTTCTCTTGGATTTGAGAGTAGCGCAACACCGAAAGAAGTTCCTGTGGCGCCTACACCAATAAGAGAGGAATCTATTGATGGTGATCATGAAAATTCGATCGAAGTAACTACAGAACCTCGCAGGTCGACGAGGACTCGTACCACTACCGATTGGTATGATCCCGTTATGAGTGTCATGTTGGTGGACAACACCGATGACCCTGTGACATATGTGGAACCGATGATGAGCCCAGATTCCAATAAATGGCAAGAAGCCATGAAATCCGATATTGGATCCATGTACGAAAACCAAGTGTGGACTTTAGTGGACTTACTAGATGGCCGGAAGGCTGTCGAGAACAAATGTATTTTCAAGAAGAAAATAGATGCTGGTGGTAATGTAACCGTCTATAAATCTCGACTTGTCGAAAAAGGGTTTTGAAAAATTCAAGGAGTTGACTACGATGAGACTTTCTCACCTGTAGAGAAGCTAAAGTCTGTGAGGATTTTGTTAGCAATCGCTGCATATTACGATTATGAGATATGACAGATGGATGTCAAAATAGTGTTCCTCAATGGAGACATTGATGAAGAGTTGTATATGGTACAACCCAAAGGTTTTGTCGATCCTAAAGATGTTAACAATTTATGCAAACCTTAATGATCCATTTATGGATTGAAGCAAGCACCCCAAAGTTGGAATCAATTTTTTGATAAGGTGATCAATAGTTTTGGGTTTATACAAACTTATGGAGAAGCTTGTATTTACAAGAAAGTGAATGGGAGATCTGTAGCATTCCTAGTACTATATGTGGACGACATATTGTTGATTGGGAATGATATAGACCTCCTTAAAAGTGTCAAAGATTATTTGAATAATAGTGTTTCAATGAAGGAACTTGGTGAAGCTGCTTATATATCAGGCATAAAGATTTATAGAGATAGATTAAGATGCCTAAAATCGCTTTCACAGAGTACGTATTTGGACAAAGTTCTAAAGAGGTTTGGAATGGAAGATAGCAAGAAAGGGTTATTGTGCATGTTGCCCAATATGACCTTGAGTAAAAATCAAAGTCCCGCTACGGCAAAAGATAGAGAGAGGATGAGTAATACTCCCTATGCCTCAGCCATAGGATCTATCATGTATGCCATGCTATGTACTAGACCGGACATTGCATATTTTGTTAGTTTGACTAGAAGATATCAAAGTGATCCAGGAGTGGATCATTGGATAGCGGTCAAAAACATCCTAAAGTACCTGAGAAGGACTAAGGATATGGTTCTTTCTTATGGAGGTGATGAATAGGTCATTGTTAATGGTTACACCGATGCTAGTTGGAACACCGATCCGGATGATTCTAATTCTCAATCTGGATACGTATTTACATTGAATGGTGCAACAGTGAGCTAGAGGAATGCAAAGAAAAGCGTTGTGGCGATATCTTCAACTGAATCGGAATACATAGATGCTTAGGAGGCTTCAAAACAGGAGATATGGATGAAGGAGTTCATTATAGAGCTTGGTGTGGTTTCCAGTGCGCTAGACCCAATGTCTATCTACTGTGATAACATGGGTGCCATAGCCAATGCGCAGGAGCCAAGGTCACACAAGAAGCTGAAGCATATCAAGCTACGTTTTCATGCTATTCGAGAGCATGTCCAAGATGGTGACATAAAGATTTTCAAAGTACACACAGATCTGAATGTGGCAGATCCGTTGACTAAACCTATCCCGACGGCAAAACATGACCAGCACCAAACCGCCATGGGTGTTAGGTATATTACCATGTAATCTAGATTATTGACTCTAGTGCAAATGGGAGACAGTTGGAGATATGCCTAAGAGGCAATAATAAAAGTAGTTATTATTACATCTTCGTGTTTATGATAAATGTTTACATTCATGCTATAATTGTATTAACCGAAAAAATTAATACTTGTGTGATTTGTAAACTTGTAAGACTCCCTAGTAAAGCCTCTTTGTAATACTAGCTTGTTGGTTAATAGATGATCATGGTTTCCTGATCATGAACATTGAGATGTTATTAACAACAAGATCATATCATTAGGAGAATGGTCTGATGGACATACTCCTATAGATAAGCGTAGCATAAAGATAAAGTCATTTCAATAGTTAGTTTGCTATAAGCTTTCAGATACATAGTAACCTAAATCCTTCGACCATGAGATCATGTTAATCACCATCACCAGATGGATTCTTTAATGACATTAAACACCACTTCGTAACTGGGTGGTTATAAAGGTGGCATTGAGTGTTCAGAAAGTATGTGTTGAGGCACATGGATCAAGAGTGGGATTTGTCCATCCATATGACGGATAGATATACTCTGGGCCCTCTCCGTGGAATGTCATCCAATTAGCTTGCAAGCATGTGACTGGCTCACAAGGAATCACATATCACAGGAATAAGTAAAGAGTACTTATCGGTAACGAGCTTGAACTAGGTATGCAGAGATACCGATGATCATACCTCAGATAAGTAAAGTATCACGAGACAAAGGGAAATTGGTATCATATGTAAATGGTTCATTCGATCACGAAGTAATCTTCGAAATATGTGGGAGCCATATGAATTTCCAGATTCCTCTACTGGTTATTGATCGGAGAAGAGTCTCGGTCAGGTCTACATAATTCACGAACTGTAGGGAGACACACTTAAGGATTCAATGTTGTTTAGTAGATATGGAAAGTGAGTAAAGAGAGTGTTTAGTAGACACACTTAAGTCTCGGATGGGATCCAGGATATCACGAATAGATCCAGAATGGTCCGAAGAATAAGATTCATATAAGGAAAGTCCAATTCCGAAGTTCTGGAATGATTTCCGTGTTTTCACCCGAATGTTCTAGAAGGGTCTAGAAGGTTCACCAATCCGGAAGGGTAAGGGTACATGTATGTTTCATGACAAAGTGGAATGGTTGCATCATGTCCTAGGTCACTTGGATGGACACTTGGAAGAGAGAAATCAAACACTAAATTGAAAGTCAAAATAATGCAAGTTTGAAAAAGTCAAAGTGGGACTTTGATTTCCAAGTGGTGGGAGGGAAGGAATCCTACCGAAGGGAGGTTTCCTCCCTCTCCCTTGCGCCGGCCTAGAAGAGGAGTTGGGGCAGGACTCTCCTCCCTCCCAAACCGCCTCTCCCACCTATATAAGGAGGGGTAGGGCGCCGCCTACCCCTCACACCCAAACCCTAGCGGGTCGCTGCCCCCTCTCTAGCCGTCGCCACCTAGGGAGATCCTCCCAAGTCACCGACTAGGGCAAGGCCCTTGCCCTAGCCCTTGGACACACCACCCCCTCGGTGCCCTCTAAACCCTAGATCGCCGAGGCCTCTTCTACTCCATCATACTAACTCCAGCTTAGGAGAAGCCCTGCGGGATGTCCCCTATAAACTCTCACACCATGTCGCCATGCTTCCGGAATTGCGAGGAGAGAGATACAACCTCCGCTGCCTTCTAGAACAAGGGAGAGGAAGGTCTTCATCGAGTATCGAACGTGTGACTGATTGCGGGAGCGCTGTCAGAACGCGGCACCGGAAGGATCGTCTACGCGATCTTGAGGTCGGCAAGTGAACGATTGCATCATCCACGAGAATTTTATCTCGTTAACAGCTTTGGAATCTTCAAGGGTGAGTACTCTATCGACTCGTTGCTACAATCTAGTAGATAGATATTGTCTTGTGTGTGTTCGTGCGGTAGAATTTTTTTCCATGCTACGAACCCCTATAATGGATCCTTTGGTAGGGAACTTCGGACTTTAACCTAGACTCTTGCGGCTTTCGGCATGCGAAGTTGACATGCAGGGATAGTGGAAAAGTGAACTTGATGTAGTACTCCTATGTTTCCATCCTGCTGAGGTGGGGTCTTCAAGAAGTTCTAATCTTCATGATGTCAAACTTATGGGTCTGGAGATGCTCTCTTCTCAGCAATTTCCAGTTCTATTCCCTAGATTAGTATAGGGTCTCACTAGCGATAGTTGATGTGAGGGTGCCATAAAGAGAAAAGTTATCGCATCTTAGAAAAGTTTTCCTAGATAGTGTATCGATCCCAAACAACCTATTTGACTATGGAAAATAGGGCTAGAACGCCCATACAGAGTGAAGTAGAGAAATGAGGTCGCAATATTATCCCCGAACGGAGAAACACAAACAACACACATCAAGCAACACAATGTGCATTTAGGCAAGCAAACACAAAGTACCATGGGTTAAACTACACGCCATATATGGGAATCCTATATGGGGAATATGGATCCTAAGTATCGACTTTGTGGGTGGTCTTGACTTGTGGTTTGTATTTCGAAGAACTTGATGTAGCATTTGGAGACTTCTCTACATTCGCAACACCCAATTCTTCCGGTAACGAGGATTCCGTTGGTAGGGTGATATTATAGTGTATTTTGCTGTTGGTAGTTCCCTTGGTTTGCTTGCACCTAATTCTCTTCATCTCGGGATGATCGTATTCATAAGGTTCTAAGTTCTATTTGTTTCAAATATGTATGTTTGAAGGTGGACGAGAGATGGAATAAACCATTTTCATATAAAATAGTGTAGCAGGGATAAGATTTTGGATCTTTCGAAGGGCTTTGAGAAAATAGTTGTTCGAAAGCCGATGATTGAAAAATGGTTGTTTTCTTGTCTAACGACCATGCTAAATAAGGTTTTCCTATAGTCAGGATGGCTCTGATAACAAGTCTATGGCCCCCCGGATTAACCATCTGAAAATCCCTGTTAGGCATATCGCCATGATCCCGTGATCAGTATGTCATGGCAAATAACCGACATGTATCACTACAACATCCAAACATAACGAACAAGACTTACAATAATGCCATTATGGCTATACCTTACATGATCCCCGTGGGATACTCCAACCATCATCTGCGGAACTTCATTCAAGCGTAGAGCCCGAAGAGTCATGCTTTCGCCTATATGCAGCTAATTGGGAGAACTTCCTAGATCGCATAGCGTCAACGTACTTTCGTCAATTTTAATCTTGGGGCCGTTGATGGCTGTGAAATATAGCCATCCACGCCCGCATTTAAACTAGATATTATTCATATATTTGATGAAATATCTCTCTAAAACCTGCCACTAATACCTAATGATAAAAGGGGTATGCAATACTTTCTTGCTATTTTTGCCTGCACAGATAATAACGTATTATGATGGGTGTAGGGGTCCCAACCTTTAATAAGGTTGATCCCTCCTGTGTTTACAATGCTAGTCCCTGGATCAATAGCTAGCATCCACAGTTAAGATGTAATATCAAGAAACAAAGGTCATAATATAACTTTATAACCAGGAATAACATAAGTTTATTACATCAAACATAGCTCATTAGGCTATTACATTACATTGCAGCGGAATAAATATAGTCATGGGTCCTTCATCTTCAAAGTGCCACAGGCAGATGTTGGTTGTAGACTTTGTAATCCTAATCAAACAATCTTCTAAATTCAAACAAACCTGCAACATACAAGTTACAGCACAAAGGGTCAATACATTTGAATTGTATTGGCAAGTGATACTATATTTGTATAGTGGAGTCTATCATCTATATGCATTTGGCTAAGTGGAGTTGAGGCTTGCATTGCTCAAAATAGAGTTTTCTTATCATTTTGAAAATACTAAGTTTTTGCTTGACAAAATCAATTTTTTCTCAATCAAAGATTTCAAGATCCTTGTACCAAGCCATCTCTCCATCAATGATTGAAGAATTAAAACAACCCTTGTTCAAACCACAAGATTTTAATTTAGAAATTTGAATGATGAGATTCTTGATTGCTTCCATGTCTTGATGCTCAAATTGTCCTTTACCAGGGACATGGCTAAGTACTTAGGTTTTACACTCTGCAGAGGTGGTGCACTTTCCCCACAAGACTTGGTTTCCCAAGACAAGATCTTTCAGAAGCCTTCCCTTAGACCAAAATGGACTCGCTCCAACCTATCAAACACTACCACCCACTGTCCATTTGGCTAAGTTCTTGCAACCTATATGATCATGGCAGAGCCCATATTGCCAAGTGGTTGCACTTGAAGCTTCTCAACATTTGACATCTCAAATCTCTTTGTTTCCTGGGTGGCCATCCACAAGTGAGATACACAATCCAAGTCCATGGCATTGTGAACCACTCAACATAACCCAATCCTTCCATTTCCACCCAGGTGATTCATTAACTTAGTTGTTTTATTAAACAAAATCACAAGTCCTTAGACTTAGAATATTTTTCCATAGTGTGAATATATATTCCACCCATGTTTTCTATTAGCTAGGCTAAGCTTGGTAGTAGTAGGAATCTCTAACTTAGGAAAATCCTACTAAGGATTCATCTACTAGGTTTTTCTATAGCAAGATCTATACTTAGCAAAATCCATGCAAGTTTACTTAGCAAAATCACTAAATGCATAGAGAAAGTAATAGGACAAAAAGTATGAAGCATCACTTGCCTTTTTGGTAGAGTATAGGTTCACTTCTTGATCTTTGCAATAATCACACTCTTCAAGTCACTACAAATCAATCAAGCAAGGCACAAACTCAATCTACCAATCAAGCAAAACAACACACATAAATAACAAAGTCAAAGAAATGCATGCAAGCATGCCAAGCTTTGTTTTGTTTGAAAAAGTGGTTCCTAGTGGGTCATAGTCATTTGGGTACATCTAATGGTCATTTCCTAAAGTGGCCAAGTCATTTGCAAAAGGTTTCACTTTAAAACTATTTTCAAAACAAAGTGTTATTTTATGTGGTGTAGAAATATTTTTATTAAGGCATTAGCCTATAGGGTTCACCAAATGAGTTGCTATTGCAAAACTTGGTGTTTTTTGGTCAGTAGGTTTGGTCCAAAACATTTCCTTGAAGTTTTCTTTTCATAAACATTTTTATAATAAAAACTATTCCTTTTATTTGGCTAGAATATGATTAAGTCAAGTAATCCAACCTAAATCTTACAAAAATCATTTTTAATACCAAAGATTGGTTCCTAGGGTCAGTAAGGTCACAACAAATCAATTGGCAAAGGTTTGAATCCAAAAATCATTTTTAAACAATTTTTATACTCTAAACAAGCTCACACAAGTTTCTGCAAATTCAAACAAGCTAACAGATACTATTTGTCAAACTAAGGTCATGGTTGGCTAGGGCTTGTTCTCCTGAATCCATTGATATAAAATTTGTCAAATTTGGACGTGTGGATTCAAAGATATAAGGTTTTCAAAATGGCATTTCAATCTGATTTTAAATTTCTGTTTTTAAACAGACAGGTGACACGCGTCGAGATTCTATTGGACGGTACCGGTTCGGCCGGATCGGGTGATGATGGCTGTTGGATTAAGTTAGATCGCATGGTCCAGATCACGTACCCCTTCGCGGTTAAGTGATCTATCGGAAGCGTCGGATCGTGATCCTACGGTGCTAACGTGCTCGACCATTTGCGAGCGGCGCCGGCGGTGGCTAACGGCGGCGACGGTCAGATAGTGGCGGCGCTGGCGAAAGAGGAAACGAGGAAGGAGGTGAGGTGGCTCACTGTGATCGTCGTGGCACGGGGATGCTCAACCTTCCACTGGTTGATGAAGGGGCGCACTATGCTGGCTTGAATCTCTCGCCGGAGTAGAGGACGGCGTCGGGCGCGTCAGGTGGTCGTCGTAGACGGCGCTGTGGATCAACTCAAAGCGAAATGACGATACGGTTAGATGCGCAGGAACAAGGCAGAGTCGTGTGCGTGAACTAGAAGAAGAGGGGCGACTGGAGTCTACCTGTGGAGCTCGTCGGAGAAGAAGGCAGACGCGGCGGCATCGGGAGTTTGTCGTAGTCGGGGTTCTGGTGCACCCGCGGGCGAACCAGGAGTACCAAGAGATGCGTGAGGTCGAGAGGAGTTCACTCGCGTGAAGTAGAGGCAGAGGGGTGGTCGGAGTTGGCCGGAATTGCTGCGACAGCTCGTCGGAGCAGAGGACGTTCGGGGAGGAAATGGAGCGGCCTGGGGGCGAGCTTTGGGGAGGGGTCTGAGGGGAACGAGAGAGGAGAGAGGGGCGCTTTAACCTGCATGGTCAAGGGCCTGAGTAATGGTGTATTTAACGTGTATTACGTCGCCCTTAATTTTGCCTGCAACGGCCGGCGAGGGGGAAAGGTGTGGTTCGCGGGTGGGGAAGAAGAGCAGTGGAGTGGGGTCCTCTGTCAGTGGGAAAGGGAAAGGGAACGGGGTCCACTTGCCAGTCTCTTAGCGGGTTCCTTTCGCGGTGAAGAAAAACGGTTCGGGGAAAAGAGGAGGTGGGCTGCAAGTTGGGTTGTTGGGCTGGGGTAGTTGGGCTGTTGTTGTTTCTTTTTTTTTTGTACAGAAACATTTTCCTTTTCTTTTTCTATTTGCTGATTTGATTTTCAATCAATATTTCAAACATCCAAACCATTCAAACAATTCAGACTATTGTAATGGATTTTTGGTTCTGTTTAACATCATAATTCACATTCTAAAATAAAATAATATTTTTATATTTAATTTAGGATCCATTTAATAAATGAATATAATGGACTATGGTTTATTACTAAAATAGGGTTTGGTTAATTAATAAAATCCCCATTTGAATTCCAAATGCTTTCAAATCCCAATCAGTAGGTTTTATTTGGAAATAAATTTCATTTGGAAATCCTGTTCAAAACAAAATAATCTTTTATTTTAGGGTCTTTTAATAATTGGATAAAATGGGCCTTAGTTATTTAAATAAAATAGAGTTTGATTTTGTTAATCAAATCTTTATTTGAAACCTAAATGTTTCCAAAACCAAATCAGTAGATTTTATTTGGGAAATATAGCAT
Source organism: Avena sativa (assembly GCA_916181665.1). Classification (NCBI taxonomy): domain Eukaryota; kingdom Viridiplantae; phylum Streptophyta; class Magnoliopsida; order Poales; family Poaceae; genus Avena; species Avena sativa. The sequence continues at coordinate 183,883,967 of OV702281.1, forward strand.
ACTTGGAAACTTGTTTAAAACAAATAACATTTTATTTTAGGGTCCATTTATTAATTAAAGATAATAGACCTTCATCATTAAAACAAATAGGGTTTGTTTTATTGAGATATTTATTTTGAAATCTAAAATAAAGCTAAAACACTTTAGTAGGTTTTATTTGTGAATATCAAATATTTAGGAAAACATATTTTAAATAATTTAACAAGTTTTGATGTTTCAACTAAATTGGTAAAACCTTTTATTTAAACAAAGTTGGATATTAAATTCTTATTAATTTATTTAAATCAATCTTTTGCTATTTTTATTCAAAACAAAAAGTGTTTTAGTTCAAAATGTTTGGCCAAGGTTTACTTGAACTTTATAGAGCAATCTTTACCTATAAAACTTTTATTTCACTTGAAAACCAAATCCTTTTATTTTAATGATCAAAAATAGTATTTCCAAAATATTTTGTTTTCCTTTATTTAAGATGTTTATCTTTTTAAATCCCTTTAGGATTCATTTGATTCAAATGGGTTTGAGGTTCCATTTAAATTTAAAATTTTTCTTCTGGCCTTGAAAATCAAACAAAGTTTTATTTTATTCATTTATTTTCACATTACAAGATTTGGAAAATCTTGGGATGTGACAGGCTACCACCCTTAAAATAAATCTCGTCCCGAGATTTGGGGAGGCTGGGGTTACAAACAAGTTCAAAACAACTAGGGTACTACCACCCTTAAAAATTTCCAAACAAAAATTACATATTGGCCTTCTTGGGTCCTGGAAAACTTCTCTAAGCCAACTTTTGATTTATTTCCACACTTGACTCATGGGCCAAGGTTGAGTTTCTCCATAGGCTTGTTCAACTTGTTTTTCATCCTTTCTGGACAGTTGCTTGCATAATGTCCTGGATTCTTGCAGTTGAAACAATGAATGTCCTTGAGTTCTTTGCGTGGCTCTTGTGGGCAAGTTGCTACATAGTGGCCTGGTTCTTTGCAGTTGTTGCACCACACTTGGTCAATCTCTTTATTCTTCTTGTTCTCTGGACATCCACTGGAGTAGTGTCCCATTTCCTTACATTTACGACATTGTACAAGGCTCATGTCTTGCTTGGGCTTCTTGATTTTCCTTGATCCTTTGAATTGGGTTGTCTTGTTTGGATGTAGGAGTGGTCCTTTTCCTTTGGTAGACTTGGATCCTTCTTGTTTCCTTTGTTCCACCATGGCATAGATAGGACATAGACCTGGAGTATGATCACTTCCTTCACACAGGTAGCAAGTAGCTTGAGAGGTAGGACATTGTCCAACAGGATGATCTTCTTCACAATTGGGGCATTGTCCTTCATGCTCCTTGGAAGTATGATCCTTGTCTCCACAAATAATGCAAGCTGGGGATCCATCTAGAACAACATTCTTGTCATCCTTGTTATCATAAACTCTTTTGGGATAGTTTTCTTCCATGCTGATCATTTGATTAGTCACCTTAAGCATCAGTTGGGATTGTTCCTCCAAAAACCTTTGTAGTGCTGGATCCTTATCACTATTGTTGACTAGGAACTGGGCTGTTAGTTGGTTCAACTGGTGTTGGGTTGCTATGAGCTCTTTCATGCTATCAGCTTGGTTGGTGTTGGTGTCATCAACCTTGGAGTCCTTTGGAGTAGTCATCTGTTTGGGTTGAAGGGAGTTTAGAATAGGCAGAATATTTCTAAGGAAATATTTCTAATCACACTCATCACAATTCACACAAACAATGTTCAAGCAATCAAACAAACATTTCACAAACAACTTTGCACTCAAACAACAAGGTTCAAGCACAAATTTAGGCAATCAAAATATTTTTGTTACACCACATAAGTTGGTGTGTTTGACTTAACTATAAATGGTGGTCCATCTATATGGTTTACTTGTGATCCTTCCTTCCTTCATGATTCTTCTTGTATGAGATCTTGGTTTCCTTGAGAAAACTCTTGGTCACAATACTTCAAAGTTGTTGATGGCTTCTTCTTATTTTGCATTCCCTCAGTCTCTAAATCTTAAGCAAGATTTCCTTGTTTCACTTGTGGTCCTTAGTAGTTTCTAAGTTGGAAGTCCTTGGTGAACATGCTGAAGATGTTGAAGTCATTAGAGCTGAAGATGTTGAAGTCATTAGAGTTGAAGATGTTGAAGAAGTCTTTTGCATATGGTGTAGTTTTTGGTCATGGGGTTGGCTTTTCCATCAAGTTGAAAATAGAAGAGATGTATAGTTAAACCAAAATGGTTGAGGAAAGAGTTTACAAGTGTTTTTGTAAATAAGTTTTTGAACAAAACAACTCCTATTTTTCTAAGGGTTTTTGTCCAATCCTAGGGTTTACAAATCCTACAGGCAACACAATGCTCTGATACCATCTGTAGGGGTCCCAACCTTTAATAAGGTTGATCCCTCCTGTGTTTACAATGCTAGTCCCTGGATCAATAGCTAGCATCCACAGTTAAGATGTAATATCAAGAAACAAAGGTCATAATATAACTTTATAACCAGGAATAACATAAGTTTATTACATCAAACATAGCTCATTAGGCTATTACATTACATTGCAGCGGAATAAATATAGTCATGGGTCCTTCATCTTCAAAGTGCCACAGGCAGATGTTGGTTGTAGACTTTGTAATCCTAATCAAACAATCTTCTAAATTCAAACAAACCTGCAACATACAATTTACAGCCACAAAGGGTCAATACATTTGAATTGTATTGGCAAGTGATACTATATTTGTATAGTGGAGTCTATCATCTATATGCATTTGGCTAAGTGGAGTTGAGGCTTGCATTGCTCAAAATAGATTTTTCTTATCATTTTGAAAATACTAAGTTTTTGCTTGACAAAATCATTTTTTTCTCAATCAAAGATTTCAAGATCCTTGTACCAAGCCATCTCTCCATCAATGATTGAAGAATTAAAACAACCCTTGTTCAAACCACAAGATTTTAATTTAGAAATTTGAATGATGAGATTCTTGATTGCTTCCATGTCTTGATGCTCAAATTGTCCTTTACCAGGGACATGGCTAAGTACTTAGGTTTTACACTCTGCAGAGGTGGTGCACTTTCCCCACAAGACTTGGTTTCCCAAAACAAGATCTTTCAGAAGCCTTCCCTTAGACCAAAATGGACGCGCTCCAACCTATCAAACACTACCACCCACTGTCCATTTGGCTAAGTTCTTGCAACCTATATGATCATGGCAGAGCCCATATTGCCAAGTGGTTGCACTTGAAGCTTCTCAACATTTGACATCTCAAATCTCTTTGTTTCCTGGGTGGCCATCCACAAGTGAGATACACAATCCAAGTCCATGGCATTGTGAACCACTCAACATAACCCAATCCTTCCATTTCCACCCAGGTGATTCATTAACTTAGTTGTTTTATTAAACAAAATCACAAGTCCTTAGACTTAGAATATTTTTCCATAGTGTGAATATATATTCCACCCATGTTTTCTATTAGCTAGGCTAAGCTTGGTAGTAGTAGGAATCTCTAACTTAGGAAAATCCTACTAAGGATTCATCTACTAGGTTTTTCTATAGCAAGATCTATACTTAGCAAAATCCATGCAAGTTTACTTAGCAAAATCACTAAATGCATAGAGAAAGTAATAGGACAAAAAGTATGAAGCATCACTTGCCTTTTTGGTAGAGTATAGGTTCACTTCTTGATCTTTGCAATAATCACACTCTTCAAGTCACTACAAATCAATCAAGCAAGGCACAAACTCAATCTACCAATCAAGCAAAACAACACACATAAATAACAAAGTCAAAGAAATGCATGCAAGCATGCCAAGCTTTGTTTTGTTTGAAAAAGTGGTTCCTAGTGGGTCATAGTCATTTGGGTACATCTAATGGTCATTTCCTAAAGTGGCCAAGTCATTTGCAAAAGGTTTCACTTTAAAACTATTTTCAAAACAAAGTGTTATTTTATGTGGTGTAGAAATATTTTTATTAAGGCATTAGCTTATAGGGTTCACCAAATGAGTTGCTATTGCAAAACTTGGTGTTTTTTGGTCAGTAGGTTTGGTCCAAAACATTTCCTTGAAGTTTTCTTTTCATAAACATTTTTATAATAAAAACTATTCCTTTTATTTGGCTAGAATATGATTAAGTCAAGTAATCCAACCTAAATCTTACAAAAATCATTTTTAATACCAAAGATTGGTTCCTAGGGTCAGTAAGGTCACAACAAATCAATTGGCAAAGGTTTGAATCCAAAAATCATTTTTAAACAATTTTTATACTGTAAACAAGCTCACACAAGTTTCTGCAAATTCAAACAAGCTAACAGATACTATTTGTCAAACTAAGGTCATGGTTGGCTAGGGCTTGTTCTCCTGAATCCATTGATATAAAATTTGTCAAATTTGGACGTGTGGATTCAAAGATATAAGGTTTTCAAAATGGCATTTCAATCTGATTTCAATTTCTGTTTTTAAACAGACAGGTGACACGCGTCGAGATTCTATTGGACGGTACCGGTTCGGCCGGATCGGGCGATGCTGGCTGTGGGATTAAGTTAGATCGCATGGTCCAGATCACGTACCCCTTCGCGGTTAAGTGATCTATCGGAAGCGTCGGATCGTGATCCTACGGTGCTAACATGCTCGACCATTTGCGAGCGGCGCCGGCGGTGGCTAGCGGCGGCGACGGTCAGATAGTGGCGGCGCTGGCGAAACAGGAAACGAGGAAGGAGGTGAGGTGGCTCACTGTGATCGTCGTGGCACGGGGATGCTCAACCTTCCACTGGTTGATGAAGGGGCGCACTATGCTGGCTTGAATCTCTCGCCGGAGTAGAGGACGGCGTCGGGCGCGTCAGGTGGTCGTCGTGGACGGCGCTGTGGATCACCTCAAAGCGAAATGACGATACGGTTAGATGCGCAGGAACAAGGCAGAGTCGTGTGCGTGAACTAGAAGAAGAGGGGCGACTGGAGTCTACCTGTGGAGCTCGTCGGAGAAGAAGGCACACGCGGCGGCGTCGGGAGTTTGTCGTAGTCGGGGTTCTGGTGCACCCGCGGGCGAACCAGGAGTACCAGGAGATGCGTGAGGTCGAGAGGAGTTCACTCGCGTGAAGTAGAGGCAGAGGGGTGGTCGGAGTTGGCCGGAATTGCTGCGACAGCTCGTCGGAGCAGAGGACGTTCGGGGAGGAAATGGAGCGGCCTGGGGGCGAGCTTTGGGGAGGGGTCTGAGGGGAACGAGAGAGGAGAGAGGGGCACTTTAACCTGCGTGGTCAAGGGCCTGAGTAATGGTGTAGTTAACGCGTATTACGTCACCCTTAATTTTGCCTGCAACGGCCGGCGAGGGGGAAAGGTGTGGTTCGCGGGTGGGGAAGAAGAGCAGTGGAGTGGGGTCCTCTGTCAGTGGGAAAGGGAAAGGGAACGGGGTCCACTTGCCAGTCTCTTAGCGGGTTCCTTTCGCGGTGAAGAAAAACGGTTCGGGGAAAAGAGGAGGTGGGCTGCAAGTTGGGTTGTTGGGCTGGGGTAGTTGGGCTGTTGTTGTTTCTTTTTTTTTGTACAGAAACATTTTCCTTTTCTTTTTCTATTTGCTGATTTGATTTTCAATCAATATTTCAAACATCCAAACCATTCAAACAATTCAAACTATTGTAATGGATTTTTGGTTCTGTTTAACATCATAATTCACATTCTAAAATAAAATAATAGTTTTATATTTAATTTAGGATCCATTTAATAAATGAATATAATGGACTATGGTTTATTACTAAAATAGGGTTTGGTTAATTAATAAAATCCCCATTTGAATTCCAAATGCTTTCAAATCCCAATCAGTAGGTTTTATTTGGAAATAAATTTCATTTGGAAATCCTGTTCAAAACAAAATAATCTTTTATTTTAGGGTCTTTTAATAATTGGATAAAATGGGCCTTAGTTATTTAAATAAAATAGAGTTTGATTTTGTTAATCAAATCTTTATTTGAAACCTAAATGTTTCCAAAACCAAATCAGTAGATTTTATTTGGGAAATATAACATACTTGGAAACTTGTTTAAAACAAATAACATTTTATTTTAGGGTCCATTTATTAATTAAAGATAATAGACCTTCATCATTAAAACAAATAGGGTTTGTTTTATTGAGATATTTATTTTGAAATCTAAAATAAAGCTAAAACACTTTAGTAGGTTTTATTTGTGAATATCAAATATTTAGGAAAACTTATTTTAAATAATTTAACAAGTTTTGATGTTTCAACTAAATTGGTAAAACCTTTTATTTAAACAAAGTTGGATATTAAATTCTTATTAATTTATTTAAATCAATCTTTTGCTATTTTTATTCAAAACAAAAAATGTTTTAGTTCAAAATGTTTGGCCAAGGTTTACTTGAACTTTATAGAGCAATCTTTACCTATAAAACTATTATTTCAATTGAAAACCAAATCCTTTTATTTTAATGATCAAAAATAGTATTTCCAAAATATTTTGTTTTCCATTATTTAAGATGTTTATCTTTTTAAATCCCTTTAGGATTCATTTGATTCAAATGGGTTTGAGGTTCCATTTAAATTTAAAAAGTTTCTTCTGGCCTTGAAAATCAAACAAAGTTTTATTTTATTCATTTATTTTCACATTACAAGATTTGGAAAATCTTGGGATGTGACAATGGGAATCACTATATAAATGCCAAAGATACAAGATTTCCAACACGCCAAATAAATCAGGAGATGTGAGGAGGCTACTGCAAGCTTAACGACCAACCATACGGCCCGCCGCCGTATAGTTGCCGCCGTATAGTTTGCACCGACCTCCTTATGTCAAACAGAACAACTTTCGTGAAGGGACCCCTGTATAAAGAGGCTTCAAGCAACGAGAAACAGCTCCTCGGACTCCACAACATCGCTTCTTTCACCCTAAACTCTCTGTAACACCCTCAGAATCGGCCCTATGCAAGTTTTAGCGAAACCCGCCAAACCCGCATAGAAACGATTCAAAGGTGCCCACCAGGCACTTTCCTGCGGGTGGAAAACGAAGTAATAACATTACAAAATAGTCCTCGATGGGACCCACAGAACAGATATATACAACGGCGACTCAAAGAGTCAAGAATACAGATATACAACACAAAGATCCAAATCACCTTGAAAACGATATAGCGTCCGAGTATGGACAAGATGCAAATTGAGCTAAGAGCCCTGAAGAATAACCAATGGCGTCCATAACCCTGCCCAGGCCAAGCCGGAAGGGTAACCCTGCTAACGACGTCGATCTCAAAACCTGCTTAAACAAAAAGGGGTGCCGGCAAAGGGCAAAGGAAAAGAGAGAGCGGTCAGTACTGAGGCCAGTACACGGCGAGACTAGAATTCGGCGGTCCTCGCCTACATAGGTATGGTGGACTGGAGCGGCAGCGCAGCATGCACTAAACAACCTATAGAGACTCGATACAACTGGCGGCTATCAGAGAGGGGTAAGGAAGACCTATTCGGATCCAACCTGAATCATCCTGATAAAATAAGCAGTGGGCCGTTTTAGTTAACCATTCTGTTGTAGTTGCGACACTTACTAGTCAGATACAATTAGCATGAGATAACCCAAAACCCAACAGTTGTTGGTACTTTTATTTAGCTATTCCGTTGTAGTTGCAATACTTACTAGTCAGGTACAATGGTCGCAAGCGACAACCCAAACAAGTACTGGTTGGCAGTTTTATTTAGCCATTCCATTATGGTGAAGCTGATTACTAGTCATTATAAAGTCAAATTTATAGCACTACTTTAGTTATAGTTGTCTATGATCGAGATACTGTGCTCCAAGTCGTCCATAACCGTGGACACGGCTTTCAGAAAGTTTTACCCTGCAGGGGTGCACAAATAGCAACACACACTCGATCAACCTCGGAAAAACCAAATCAAAACCCAACGAGGCTTTCACGACAAAGCAATCACAGGATTCAGAAATATTTCAGGGGGCCACCCCTTGGAGTACATCCGCAACGAAGCTAGCTGACTCCGAGACGGACCCGAGGTTTGGGTGGACGGCTGTGAACGACTGCGAACCCAAAACTGGGCTTGTCGACACCGCGAAAACGTGTCCCGATCCTAAACAGTACAGGTGCTATCCATCGCATAATTTAAATGAAGCAGTAAAGCATGGCATAAGTACAGGATAGTAAATAAAACCTCAAACTAGTTTGTGGCCCCAAGAAATAAGACTGAATCAAGCTCTGGCTCAGGGGGGTCCCATAAGCCTCCCGGATGTGGATAGCGCGAATATTCAAGGAACAGGTATCAAGTACTCGGGGTCCTACGGGACACAAGTGGACGAATAACAACCAAATAACATATATTGCCCACCTGTGCCTCTGCTTACCTACTTCAATTTTAGTTGTTAAACAATAATTAAAGTGAACGATAATTAAAGCCATGATCATCTCCAACATTAAACATGCGGCAATGCTCCAACAACTGTGGTACTTGTCGATACGCAACAGCACTCGAGAAAGCGACTACGACGCGCAAGTCCAACTATCTACCAAACAACAGGTAATAGGATGTGTCCAAGGCAATATAAGGCTGCAAGGGATAACACGGGTACGAAAACTAGAGCATCGCAACAAAGATAGCAATAGATCAACAGGAGGGAATAAATACTATAAAAGTAAGATAGGTAAAAAGGGGGAGATGCTCGCCTGAAAACATTGTCGAAGGTTCAACCAAAGATCGGGTCGACACTCGCATCAACTCAACAGCCTTATCCGCGAAGAACCAAAACACTAGAATAAACACCGGATGCAATATTTAATACTATGGCAAAAGATCGGGCATGATGCATGTATGATGTATGACACGGCAAAGGTGCGATGCAATTAGGCCATATTAAGCGGAACCAGGGTCCCGACATTTAATTAAACGGTTCAAGTTATTTATCTACCCCGCAAATTAAATGTTGTAATAACAGGGCAAGATAAGTTACCGGTTCGCTACACAAATTTAAATGAGGCCAATATAAGACTAGATTTGCCCGCATATGGGCCCCATATTTAATTATAAGGTGAATCGGCATAAGGCCCCCAAACCACATGACAATATGCATGCAAGTATGACAATTCAATATGCATCAATTTGTTATTACATTTATAAAATAGGGCTTGAGAAAAAGGGTCACACATTAGGGTTCGGTGATCTTGGTTCCGGGGGTTCGGGGTTCGACAGGGGCTCAGGGTTCGACGGAACCGGTCTTCGACGGTCGGATACAAGGGGAAGAGCTTGGTGTTCCGGGAAGAAGGACTTGGTTTTGTGTCGGGGGCGCATTGGATTCGCCCCCGACACAATGGATTCGCCCGGGTCGGGGTTGATCTTGTCGTCGATGGCGAACTTGAGTGGATCGGGTACCGGGGTCTTCGGATCCGTGAAGTAGATCTTGTCGACGCGTGGATCTTGTCGGTTCCGTGTCATCGAGTCGGTCTTGCCGTTTCACGGCGGAGATCTTGGTGTCCCGGGTCTCGGCGTCTTCGGATCCGGGAGGAAGAACTTGGGTCGGCATCGGATCGGTCTTGTACTTCGGGTGACGATGAAGATCTTGTCAAAATATTGTGTGGTCTTCGCGAGATATGGTCGGTGTCACTAATATTTGGCTCCATGAAGTAGATCTTAAGGGTTCCCCGATTCCGATTGTCGAAGGCGAACTTTTCTCGGCGTCGGTGGTCTTGTCGATTGTTCGTCGGGCTCTAGGAGGACGTCATAACAGCCGCACAAGAACGAAGTTAAGCAGCGACCCGCGGAGCTGGGCCGATGGTGGCGGGCAGAGGTGAGGAGGGGCGCGCGGGCCGAGCGTCTGCCGCGGACGGCCGGGCTCGCAGACGTCGGGGCGAAGGGCGGTGGAGAGGGGTGCCGGCGGCGAAGCACAGACCGGCGGCAGGGGCTTGCAGGCGTGCCGGCGAGGAGGCTGAGCGCAGCGAGGGTGGGCCGAGGAGGAGGTGAGGCAGGGGCGGGGCCTGCGGCGGCTGGCGCGAGGGCGGTCAGAGCCGGCGAGGCGGAGCTTGCTGAGGCGAGCGCCGGCCAGAGGAGCTCGGCGGCGAGGTCGAGGCCGGAGCGCGCCGGGCTAGCTCGACGGAGGACGCGGCGGCGGGCAGAGGGAGAGGCGAAGGAGGAAGAGGACGGCCGCGCGCGGGGCCGGAGGCGGGCTCCTGGTAGGCGGGAGGAGGCGCGGAGGAGGGGAGCCTGGGGAGGAGAGGGAGGCGACCGGCGGAGGGTGGTCGCCGGCGACGGGGAGAGGAGGGCTCGGCCGGCGAGGAGAGGAGGAGGCTGCGGGCGAGCGGGGTCATGCCGGCGCAGAGGGAGGCCGGCGGTGGGGGCGGAGGTTGGAGAGGAGGGCGGAGGTGGCGTGAGCGAGTGACGCGGGGAGGGAGAGAGAGGGCGCGTCGGTGGGGAGGCAAGAGCGATGGGGTGGGGCCGGGGCGAGTGGGGCCTGGGGTGGGGCGAGTGGGTGAGACAGGGCTGTGGGGCCCGGGGGACAGGGAGAGGGAGAGAGAGTGGGTCGGTGTGGGGAGGTGGGGTCGCTGGGTGTGTGTGTTGGGGTGGGGCCAGGGTGTAAGGGAGAGGGGTAGGAGGGCTGTGTGTGGATGTGGGCAGAGGAGAGAGGGCGGATTGGTGAGGTGGCAAGGTGGGTAGGGATTGGGGGAGATGGTGAGATGGCAAGCTGTGATTGGTGGGTAAATTAGGACTAGGTGGAAAAAGGTTGGTCTAGGGTCTTGCAGGGTTTAGTTGGGCTGGGTCGCAGATGGTCTGGACCGGTTGGGCCTCTGGCCTGACCGGCCGGACTGGACTGCCCGACAAAAATATTTTACTGTTTTGATTCTATTTGTAAAACATTTTTGTAAATACTTGTTAGACAAATACAAGATCTGAACAGACCGATGTTTTAATTGGAAATAAAGACGGGGGGTTATTTAGAAAACAAAACTAGGCGTTTCGAAAATAGTTTCTAGACAAACAATGCATGATGATGACGATGCAATGCACAACAACAACGCGATTTTCTAGTAGTGGTTTTGCGGGATGCCACAATTCGACACCACTAACAATGGATCTCGCCCTCGAGATCCGCCTCATGGTACCGGAAAGAAAGCCGACGGTCTGAATCTTCTTGCTTCGGGTAGATCATCGCGACACCACTAACAATGATTCCTTCTCCATCTTGAAATCAGCGACACCACCAAAAAGGTCGGCGCTCACGCTCTTTACGAGAGCACTCCGGAGAAACAAAGGACGAAGGTAGAGGTATCGAAAAATAAGGCCACCTCTAACTTCCATGAGAAGAGGAAAAGTTACATTGATCCACCAGTTCGACGTACAAGAGTGAACAGTAAGAGTCGGGTAGGGTGATTAGTCCATCCCGTACCCAAACTATTAGCCCTATACATGAATAGGAAAATTAGGCAACTCAACTCTCGAAACTTAGAATGAAGATCTTCATAAGCGGTATTCGGAACAAAGGGATGATGCCAGCTCTGCATTGGATCTGCCGTAGATGAGGCCTTCACATCGGAAAACACCGGAAGATACAACCGAAATCGTGTGAAAGACACAATGATTAGGTTCCGCGATGGTTCCATTGGCATGAACAACACATGCTCAAGGTATACTCCAACTTCACCAATGCTCGTCCTTCTCATATGTTTTTCAACGATACAGATATCCAGCAAGGTACAGAGATAGATAAAGAGTTCAAGAACAAAAGATTGGATGAAGGGTACAACAGACAAGTTGCAGATTTGATGATCGTAGCACCGCCGTTATAAAAGGGAGAAAGCGAAACCCTGAAGGTACGACGGAAACCCAACCACGAGAAATCCTGGACTCGAAGAGAGAGAAGAGAGCGGATTCAAAACACGCAGAGGTGAGGGGAGAGCAGCAGAGGGGTAAGGAGTAAAATCAGACCTAATCAGAACTATCCAACCGATTTTGCAAAAATAGTTTTGACACTCTGCTTCGGCCGTTAGCTAGGTTATCCTACAGGCTGGACTTGTGGGGTATCGCAACTGCTGAGCTCTGATACCACTCTGTAACACCCTCAGAATCGGCCCTATGCAAGTTTTAGCGAAACCCGCCAAACCCGCATAGAAACGATTCAAAGGTGCCCACCAGGCACTTTCGTGCGGGTGGAAAACGAAGTAATAACATTACACAACAGTCCTCGATGGGACCCACAGAACAGATATATACAACGGCGACTCAAAGAGTCAAGAATATAGATATACAACACAAAGATCCAAATCACCTTGAAAACGATATAGCGTCCGAGTATGGACAAGATGCAAATTGAGCTAAGAGCCCTGAAGAATAACCAATGGCGTCCATAACCCTGCCCAGGCCAAGCCGGAAGGGTAACCCTGCTAACGACGTCGATCTCAAAACCTGCTTAAACAAAAAGGGGTGCCGGCAAAGGGCAAAGGAAAAGAGAGAGCGGTCAGTACTGAGGCCAGTACACGGCGAGACTAGAATTTGGCGGTCCTCGCCTACATAGGTATGGTGGACTGGAGCGGCAGCGCAGCATGCACTAAACAACCTATAGAGACTCGATACAACTGGCGGCTATCAGAGAGGGGTAAGGAAGACCTATCCGGATCCAACCTGAATCATCCTGATAAAATAAGCAGTGGGCCGTTTTAGTTAACCATTCTGTTGTAGTTGCGACACTTACTAGTCAGATACAATTAGCATGAGATAACCCAAAACCCAGCAGTTGTTGGTACTTTTATTTAGCCATTCCGTTGTAGTTGCAATACTTACTAGTCAGGTACAATGGTCGCAAGCGACAACCCAAACAAGTACTGGTTGGCAGTTTTATTTAGCCATTCCATTATGGTGAAGCTGATTACTAGTCATTATAAAGTCAAATTTATAGCACTACATTAGTTATAGTTGTCTATGATCGAGATACTGTGCTCCAAGTCGTCCATAACCGCGGACACGGCTTTCAGAAAGTTTTACCCTGCAGGGGTGCACAAATAGAAACACACACTCGATCAACCTCGGAAAAACCAAATCAAAACCCAACGAGGCTTTCACGACAAAGCAATCACATGATTCAGAAATATTTCAGGGGGCCACCCCTTGGAGTACACCCGCAACGAAGCTAGCTGACTCCGAGACGGACCCGAGGTTTGGGTGGACGGCTGTGAACGACTGGGAACCCAAAACTGGGCTTGTCGACACCGCGAAAATGTGTCCCGATCCTAAACAGTACAGGTGCTATCCATCGCACAATTTAAATGAAGTAGTAAAGCATGGCATAAGTACCAGATAGTAAATAAAACCTAAAACTAGTTTGTGGCCCCAAGAAATAAGACTGAATCAAGCTCTGGCTCAGGGGGGTCCCATAAGCCTCCCGGATGTGGATAGCGCGAATATTCAAGGAACAGGTATCAAGTACTCGGGGTCCTACGGGAGACAAGTGGACGGTTAACAACCAAATAACATCTATTGCCCACCTGTGCCTCTACTTACCTACTTCAATTTTAGTTGTTAAACAATAATTAAAGTGAACGATAATTAAAGCCATGATCATCTCCAACATTAAACATGCGGCAATGCTCCAACAACTGTGGTACTTGTCGATACGCAACAGCACTCGAGCAAGCGACTACGACGCGCAAGTCCAACTATCTACCAAACAACAGGTAATAGGATGTGTCCAAGGCAATATAAGGCTACAAGGGATAACACGGGTACGAAAACTAGAGCATCGCAACAAAGATAGCAATAGATCAACAGGAGGGAATAAATACTATAAAAGTAAGATAGGTAGAAAGGGGGAGATGCTCGCCTGAAAACATTGTCGAAGGTTCAACCGAAGATCGGGTCGACACTCGCATCAACTCAACGGCCTTATCCGCGAAGAACCAAAACACTAGAATAAACACCGGATGCAATATTTAATACTATGGCAAAAGATCGGGCATGATGCATGTATGATGTATGACACGGCAAAGGTGCGATGCAATTAGGCCATATTAAGCGGAACCGGGGTCCTGACATTTAATTAAACGGTTCAAGTTATTTATCTACCCCGCAAATTAAATGTTGTAATAACAGGGCAAGATCAGTTACCGGTTCGCTACACAAATTTAAATGAGGCCAATATAAGACTAGATTTGCCCGCATATGGGCCCCATATTTAATTATAAGGTGAATCAGCATAAGGCCCCCAAACCACATGAAAATATGCATGCAAGTATGACAATTCAATATGCATCAATTTGTTATTACATTTATAAAATAGGGCTCGAGAAAAAGGGTCACACATTAGGGTTCGGCGATCTTGGTTCCGGGGGTTCGGGGTTCGACAGGGGCTCAGGGTTCGACGGAACCGGTCTTCGACGGTCGGATACAAGGGGAAGAGCTTGGTGTTCCGGGAAGAAGGACTTGGTTTGGTGTCGGGGGTGCATTGGATTCGCCCGGGTCGGGGTCGATCTTGTCGTCGATGGCGAACTTGAGTGGATCGGGTACCGGGGTCTTCGGATCCGTGAAGTAGATCTTGTCGACGCGTGGATCTTGTCGGTTCCGTGTCATCGAGTCGGTCTTGCCGTTTCACGGCGGAGATCTTGGTGTCCCGGGTCTCGGCGTCTTCGGATCCGGGAGGAAGAACTTGGGTCGGCATCGGATCGGTCTTGTACTTCGGGTGACGATGAAGATCTTGTCAAAATATTGTGTGGTCTTCGCGACATATGGTCGGTGTCACTAATATTCGGCTCCATGAAGTAGATCTTAAGGGTTCCCTGATTCCGATTGTCGAAGGCGAACTTTTCTCGGCGCCGGTGGTCTTGTCGATTGTTCGTCGGGCTCTAGGAGGACGTCATAACAGCCGCACAAGAACGAAGTTAAGCAGCGACCCGCGGAGCTGGGCCGATGATGGCGGGTAGAGGTGAGGAGGGGCGCGCGGGCCGAGCGTCTGCCGTGGACGGCCGGGTTCGCAGACGTCGGGGCGAAGGGCGGTGGAGAGGGGTGCCGGCGGCGAAGCGCAGGCCGGCGGCAGGGGCTTGCAGGCGTGCCGGCGAGGAGGCCGAGCGCAGCGAGGGTGGGCCGAGGAGGAGGTGAGGCAGGGGCGGGGCCTGCGGCGGCTGGCGCGAGGGCGGTCAGAGCCGGCGAGGCGGAGCTTGCTGAGGCGAGCGCCGGCCAGAGGAGCTCGGCGGCGAGGTCGGGGCCGGAGCGCGCCGGGCTGGCTCGACGGAGGACGCGGCGGCGGGCAGAGGGAGAGGCGAAGGAGGAAGGGGACGGCCGCGCGCGGGGCCGGAGGCGGGCTCCTGGTAGGCGGGAGGAGGCGCGGAGGAGGGGAGCCTGGGGAGGAGAGGGAGGCGACCGACGGAGGATGGTCGCCGGCGACGGGGAGAGGAGGGCTCGGCCGGCGAGGAGAGGAGGAGGCTGCGGGCGAGCGGGGTCATGCCGGCGCAGAGGGAGGCCGGCAGCGAACGGCGGTGGGGGCGGATGTTGGAGAGGAGGGCGGAGGTGGCGTGAGCGAGCGACGCGGGGAGGGAGAGAGAGGGCGCGTCGGTGGGGAGGCAGGAGCGATGGGGTGGGGCCGGGGCGAGTGGGGCCTGGGGTGGGGCGAGTGGGTGAGGCAGGGCTGTGGGGCCCGGGGGACAGGGAGAGGGAGAGAGAGTGGGTCGGTGTGGGGAGGTGGGGTCGCTGGGTGTGTGTGTTGGGGTGGGGCCAGGGTGTAAGGGAGAGGGGTAGGAGGGCTGTGTGTGGATGTGGGCAGAGGAGAGAGGGCGGATTGGTGAGGTGGCAAGGTGGGTAGGGATTGGGGGAGATGGTGAGATGGCAAGCTGTGATTGGTGGGTAAATTAGGACTAGGTGGAAAAAGGTTGGTCTAGGGTCTTGCAGGGTTTAGTTGGGCTGGGTCGCAGATGGTCTAGACCGGTTGGGCCTCTGGCCTGACCGGCCGGACTGGACTGCCCGACAAAAATATTTTATTGTTTTGATTCTATTTGTAAAACATTTTTGTAAATACTTGTTAGACAAATACAAGATCTGAACAGACCGATGTTTTAATTGGAAATAAAGACGGGGGGTTATTTAGAAAACAAAACTAGGCGTTTCGAAAATAGTTTCCAGACAAACAATGCATGATGATGACGATGCAATGCACAACAACAACGCGATTTTCTAGTAGTGGTTTTGCGGGATGCCACACTCTCCCTGCCGCCACGCCGGAGGAATAGATCTAGATCTAAACCTCTAAACCCTTCTCCACCACCATAGCCATCTTCCACCACTTGTAATAGTAGATCTCATCTCCAATTGGCTACGTTGTAAGACTATTTGTTATTAACTCTATGATCTCTATTACAATGTTTATGATTGTCGATTTCATCTCTATGTGTGAGTAATTCTCCTTGGGCTAAGGGCTTCGGCCTAGCCATGTAGATTTTGTTCATGATATTTATCATAGATGGGATCATGTATTAGTTTGTATGACATGATGATTGTAGTACCCTCTCTTTCCTTAATCTAAGGACTTTTCAGGTACCCAAGACTCCAAGGATTGATCCAGGTAAAGGGAGTGTGAGTAATGACTGATCTGCAGGATAGGAACCCCAGTGACAGAAAGGGTAGTACGGCTGTATGTGAGGAACTTACTTGGGATTAACGGTGACATCACTATGCATATCATTAGTTCTCTTTCTTACATGGATGAGACTAGTAGGTTATTGCCATAAGCAGTTGCGGAGGTGATAACATTTATGGATGCACTGCCCACATATAATTATCTTGCTCTAACAATTACATGAGTACTTTATTATTATCTGTTATTCCCATCAGATCTTTTTGCACAACTACTAGTGAAGAACGAAGACCCTAGGCTCTCTCTATCTCCATCGTCAACAACAACAACAACAACAACAACAACAACAACAACAGCAACAACAACAACAAGATTGCAAACTCTTGGTCCGGTGAAAACGCAATAGGAATCCTAAAACTCTCGAAGGTCCGTTTAAGTAATCTCACTTTGCTTTCTGCTTCCCGAGGATTCGATAAACCTAGGTCTACTAGGGAAAACGAGCTATACTACATCCGCAATCTGGATCGAAGGTATCAACCCTTTTTTGGCGCCGTTGTCGAGGAAGCAATAGCTACCCTAGTGAGGTTAGTAGGAACCTTGCTAGTTTTAATTATCATTTTTAATTTTGTTAGTTTGCTTTCAGTTTTTATTTGAAAAACCAAAAAAATTAGTTAAGTTTTTTAATTTTTGCTTTATCATCATTAGTACTTGTTTAATAAAATACAAAAACATAGGAAGTATAGCTGAAAAGAAGCTTGGAGGGTTTGCAACTCCTAATAATGATTATTTGCGTACTTAGATTACTCGGCTAGCAATGGCTACTGAAGATTATGAAATTAAGCCCCACTATTTAAGTCTGGTTCAACAGAATCAATTTGGAGGCTCTACTGCAAAACATGCAAGTATGCATTTAAATACTTTCACTAAAATATGTGATATGATGCGCATTAAAGATGTTGACCCCGATACGGTCAAGTTGCGCTTATTTCCTTTCTCTCTTAGAGGAAGAGCAAAAGAATGGTTGCTATTTGTGCCTAGAAATACTATTGCATCATGGGTGGAATGTAATTCTTTAATAATGACTAAATTCTTTCCACCTGCAAAGACTATGCAACTCAGATCTAATATTACTGGTTTTAGACAGGCAGAGCGTGAGCCACTAGCGCATGCATGGGCGAGAATGAAAGAATGCATGAGAAACTGTCCCAACCATCGGATGGGAGACTGGTTAATTATCCATTTATTTTATAATGATCTTAACCCAATTTCTAAGTCTATGCTAGACACTGCAACTAGAGGAACATTTATGGGTAAGCAAATTACTGAAGCAAAGTAGCTGCTAGACAATATGCAAGACAACCATGCCCAATGGCATGTGGAAAGATCAAACACGAAGAAGGTGAACTCCGTCACACCTCAAGAGAATGTAGAACTTAATGCTAAGTTGGATGAGCTTATATTAGCCATGAAAGGTAAGGAAACTCCGCTAAGAACTACTCCCGAACCAACTATTGAAAAAGTAGACTTCATAGCTCGTAATGATTATAACCCTGCTTGGAAAAGGAATTATAATCCAAACTTTCAAAAACATTACTCTAGTCCAGCAGGAAACTCTAATAATAATATGGCATCAAGCAATACTAGTTTCCAAGAAACTCTTAAAGCTTTTATGGACTCACATAATGAGGAAAATAATATTCTAGTCAAATTACGGAGAATCATGATGCTATGCTTGGTAAATTATCTAATCAAGCTGTTAGTTTGAGAAATGATTTACAGGCCCTCCAAGAAAGAACAAGGATCGTTGAGGCATAGCTAGGTAAGATAACCGAGAGTCAAACTCTCATTCTAGCAAAATTATAGGTAAAGCTGAGCCCAATCCAGTTGAAGACCTCAAGATGATAAGAATCCAAAAGGAGGAGCCCGAAGAACTTGATTATAGCAATGCTCCTTCACCAAACTACACTATTGAAGATCTTGTAAAAAGGATCAATGTCAAGATTCCGGTAAGTGAAGGAAATGAAGAAGCCATGTATCAACACTTCGTTAATCAGGTAGCAATAAAGGTACGTGAGATTGAAGAAGAATACAAGAAAATTGTTGAAAAATTGCCTGTTAAGCTAGATGATATATTTGAGCCTACCATTAAGATTAAAATTGGAACTAATGAAATAGCTGCACTATGTGATCTAGGTGCAAGTGTTTCAACAATTCCAAAGAGTCTTTTTAACAAGTTAAATCTTGGATCATTTGAAATCGCTGAACTAAAATTACATCTAGAAGATTCTACTTATAAACAAGTAGTAGGCATTAAAGAAAATTCTTTAGTTTACATTAAAGGTTGTCCTGCTCTTATTGATTTTGTTATTGTTGACATGCCTGAAGATGCTACTACCCCTATTATATTTGGTCGTCCTTTCTTAAGAACTATTAAAGCTTTGATAAATTTGCATGAAGGGAACATGAAGCTTCAATTGCCTTCGTGGTATCCTTTTGTTATCCATTTCCCTAGGAAAAAGAAACCCAAACAAGATGATAAGGAGGCCATCACTTTGAAGGCCAATTACTTCGAAGTGGGTGTTCCACTCATATGGCCTAAGTGAGCAATATCAAGGTCAAGCTATTGAACATAAAAGAGAGCTGCATGGGAGGCAACCCATGAGAAATTAAGGTTTGAGTTAAGTTTTAAGTTTTAGTTCAAGTTTTTTTATAGAATAAAGAGTGCTAGAAAACTCCAGTGAGAGGAAGAGATTCAGCGGTACTAAAAATTTCTGTTTTATATATGCCTTAGTTGGTCGAAATTTTAGTCTGTCATTTTTCTGTCAAAACAAGGTGTTTCGCTAAATTTTAGTCTAAAAAGTAATCCTCGAAGAAATAGAAATTTTTTGATGTGTACAGAAAGGTTAACGACCAACTATACGGCGGGAATTAAAATTCCCGCCATATAGTTGCCGCAGTATAGTTATGTTACCCATCGACAATTTTTCATCCCAGAGTACATAAGGTTTAATAACCAACTATACGGCGGGAACAAAATTTCCATCCATATAGTTGTCGCCGTATAGTTATAGCCGTCAGACAGAAACCCTAGGGAACCCTAAAACTTTGCCGTCAGACCAACTATAGAGCCGAAACATCCTGTTCTCGCTGTATAGTTGCCACTGTATAGTTGCGTCCGAGCACTTAAATGCTTGGGGAGGTACCAAAAACATCAAAACACAATCCTTTTTCTCTCTTCTACCTCCAAACTCTCTCAAAACCTCAAGGGATCTTCACCCCTACTCAATTTCATTTGAATTCCTCGCACAGTGATCTACGGTATGTTTCTCCTCCGATCCTCCAATTACTTTTTACAAATTCATCTCTGATATATTGTCATTATCAATCTAAGGTGAGACTTATAATTGAACTATTGCCATGATTATCTTGCCTAGATTATTATGTTGAGGAGATTCTTTAGTGTGCTATCATGAGGATTATGCTATGACTATTACTGTTGGATCAAAAAAGTTTTATAAGTGTCTCTTTTATTTTTAGAAGATGAACACGAGGAGCCAGGCATGTTCTCTTGCCGCAGCTAGTTCTTCCCGGGATGTAGCTCGGGAACGCATGGGATTCGATTCAAGAACGAAGCCCACCGTGATCGTTTCAACAGGATCAAAAACCGAGAAGTCAAGGAACAAAATGGGCTTGCCCCATCACTTTGAACCAACTTGGTATCTCTCATGATTTTAATTTACCTTGAAATAGAGTTGGCCTGCAAACCTTTGTATTCCATGATGCACCAACCTATCGCCGGTTAACCATTGAATTTCTTATCTCTTTGCAAAGGACCGTTAAGGCATGTCATGGGGAGGATAATAATTCTTTCCGACTCATGAACAATAATTATTCTCTAACAATTGAAGAATGGTGCAATCGTTTTGGTTTACTGTAACATCCCTAAAATCATGTTTCAGACTCATGCATATCATCCATGCATCCATGATCATTTAGAATTTCATTTCAAAAATCATTTAAAAAACATGAGCATTGTTGCTCAATATTTTATGTAAGTTTACTCAAGCCCTTGTGCTACTTGTTTTTGAGAAAGGTGTTGTTAACCATTCAGTATTGTTTAGAATCCAAACCCAAGTGACTTCAAAAATTTGAGCAAAGTCTCAAAGCAAAATATGAAATAAAACCAATTCTATGCCTATTATCACACCTCATAAAGGCATGGTTTTACTTTATTTTCAAAAGACCCAAGTGTGTTTGAGTGAACAGATGTGTTTGACACTTATTTGAGTACAAGATTTATTGTACAAAAATCCTGAAAAGTTTTGGATTCAAACAGATTTGAATTGAGGTTTGAAAACCATTTTAGAAAAGCAAACAGAAAAAGAAAAAGCTTAAAAGGGAAAAAAAATATGCCTCCGCCGAATCTGGCCCAACCAGCCCAGCTAAGCCCAACACCCCACCCCGCGAACCATTTTCTTCACTCGCCCCCGCACCCACTAGCTCGCTGACAGTCTGGACCCACTCCCTCTCCCTTCCTCTCGCTGACAGCCACGGCCCACATGACCATCGTCGTCTCCACCCAGGTTCATCCCCAAATCACGCGGGCGTTTCCTTTTTGATTCGCATCGTCAATTCCCGATCAATGCTGGAGTGATTCACTCCCCCACCTCGCCTACTTAAACCCCCTCTGCCCCCTCTCCCTTTTCCCCCAGACCCCGAGCATAGAACGCCCCCAGGTTGCGAGAATTCCTCGCCGCAACCCCGCTGCTCCGACGACCTCGCCGACGAATTCCGGTGAGTACCGCACTCCCCTCTGCCCGTGGTTCACGTTGGCTTGCTCTGCATCTCCGTGCGCATCTACTGACACTTTCCATTTGCTTGCGCATGGCCTGTAGCCTCGGCAACGTCAATAACTGTGCGCCGCCGCTCTCTGCTCGAACTTCGGCGACCTTTCCCCGTAAGTTCCAGCCTCCCCTTGCCCTCTGTTTGATACGCGTAAGATCCCCAGCGTCCTGCACATCTAACGGTACCCTCCCCTTGTCTTAGCGCGGCTCAGAACATCGCCAACGTCGACGAGCCAAAGCCACAGCCGCCAGGGACTACTCCGACGAGCAATCCACGACGACTCCGAGCGCCCCTTCGCCAACCAAGGACACGTTGAGCTTCTCCTCGTCACTGCGGTTCTGGTGAGCATCTTCCCACCTCTCCGGGCGCCCTAGTTCGCCGGCACCGCCACTGTCAGAGCGCGCTGCCGCCAGTCGCCGCCGCTAGCGCCGCCCGTTTGTGGTCGATTAGATAAAGGCCGTAGGATGTAGATCTGACGAGTAAGATTAGATCTGTGTCGAAGAGGTACGCGTTAGATCTGGCCGTGCATCTTCATTTAAATCGTGTGGCTCTTTTTGATCGATCCGCCCGAACCGGTACGGGCCAATTAGAACAAGACACGTGGCAGCAGTTAGATTTAAAAGACACAATTTAAATCTATTAGATGTTCAAATTTGTTTTGGCTATAACTTTTGATCCGCATGTTAGAATTTGACAAATTTTATACCGTTGGAATCAAGAGAGCAAGATCTTTCTAAATATGCAATGTGTTTAATGTTTTGCTTCTATTAAAATGACTTTATTGGCAGAAACTTGTGTAGGGCTAATTTTAGTATATTAAATGTTTAGGAAATGATTTAGGTTTAAAATAAATGTTGTTTGGCAAGTTTTTAACTTGTTTATGAATCAGTACTGTATACTTGCTTTGTTGAGTTTTAAAAATCATCACGTATCATTTTGCATGCATGCATATATTTTTGATTGTATATGTTTTGTATGTGATTGTGGCTATGATTCTTTGTGTAGATTTTGGTGCTAGTGATTGTGATTGTGAGGAGTGTAGCTACTCTCCAAACTACCAAGGCAGGTGGTACTTCATGAATATTTCTATCCCCATGTTTTATACTAAGCATTAGAAATATTTTGCTAAGTCTTGCATGTTATTATTTTGCTTATATGCCATGTTGGGAAATCCTAGTAGTTGTAGGGAATCTCTAAGTTAAGTTAATATCTATGCCATGCTTAGCCTAGCTAGTAGCAAACAAGGGTTGGTGAAATATACATGCTATGATGAAAATATTTCTAAGTCTTTGGACTTGTGTTTTTCCTAATAAAACAACTAAGTTAATGAAACACCTGGGTGGAATGGAAGGAATGGTTTATGTTGAGTGGTTACCCAAGGCCCATTTCTATGGTTTACCTTGTGTATCTCACTTGTGGTAAGCCACCCAGGAACAAAGAGATTTTAGAGGCCAAGTGTTGAGAAGCTTCTAGTGCAGCCACTTGGCAATATGGGCTCTGCCTGGATCACATAGGTTGCTAGAACTTAGCCATTTGGACAGTTGGTGGTAGTGGGAATGATAGGTTGGAGCGCGTCCATTTGGTCTAAGGGAAGGCTTCTGAAAGGTCCTGTCTTGGTGAAAATCAAGTCTGGTGGGGAAAGTGCACAACCTCTGCAGATGGAAAAATCTAAGTACTTAGCCATGTCCCTGGAAAAGGACAACTTGAGCATCAAGACATGGAAGCTATCAAGAATCTCCTCATCCCAATTTCTAAGTAAAAACTTGTGGGTGAACAAGGGTGAAGGACCTAAATGTCGATTGGTGGTTCCTTGGGAAAAGTTTTGACAAAAGAAAAACTTAGTGATTTCAACTAATAGGCAAAACCTATTTTGAGCAAAGCAAGCCAAGCTACACTTAGCCAAATTGCATATAGTAATATAGTCCACCTAAATTATACTAAGGTATCACTTGCCAATACTATTCCAATGTATTGACCCACTGTGGCTGTAACTTGTGATGTTGCAGGTTACTCTAATGAGGATTAGGAGTCATGAGTCTACACTCAACATGTTTGCCTGTGGCACATGAAGATGAAGACTTTTATTTATTTACTTATTCAAACTCTTGTACTAGGCCTGTGGCCTTGGAGTTGTAAAGACTATGTTTTGTCTCTGGAATGCCTGTAATAATGACCTTTCTATCTGTGTACTTCATCTCAAACTGTGGATGCTAGCAATGATCCAGGGACTAGCATTGCAATCACAGGGATCCTTTTCCTTTATAAAGGAGGGATCTTGCATTTACCCAACAATGATCCTAATGCTCTACGCGCAACTTTTACCAACATGGAACCTTCCCCTGAACACTGTTATAATAGAATGAGCTTTACTTCTAGAGTTAGCAGAGGGAAGAATATTGAATATCCTGCTATTCGCTATTTGTTCTATGTTATTGCTAACACCTTGCAGGCGAGCAATGAGTTTACAAGACTCAATGAGGAGGACATCTTAGTCCTCGCAAAAGCTGCTTTCAACTATGACAAATTGTCACTTCACTTGGGCACAATTCTTGTGCGCTACTTGGAGTACCAATCCCACCAAAGCCAAGGACCAATCACTTGTGGAGGCGTCATCACCGTTCTTGCCAATGCATTGGCCATCGACCTAGGTGGGTTACATACGGTGCTAGCTAGGCGACGTGTTGGTTTCTGTACTTTGAGGGCTTGTGGAATTCTTACCAAGAGAGGTGGTGTTTATTATCTGCATTTTGTTGGACCTGGGCGTATCTACCCTGCTCCTTTTCCTAATTATCTTTTCTCTATAGAGGAAGGACGTGTGCTTTATTACTTGCAGATTCAGCAACACCAACCTTAGGAGGAGATTCCGGAGGAGGATGAGGACCAAGAAGTCCCTCATCAGGAGCAGTAGCCACCAAACCAGTTCGCTACATATCATGATTTCCAAGAACTTGGAGGAACTGTGGAGGGAATGCACAATCTCGCCTGAACCTCCGAGGAACAACAAGTAACCTTTCAACTCAATTTGCGGACTGGAGTTACAACTTTCTCCCCCCACCACACTTATTTGAAGGGATTGCAAAAGCCTAAGCTTGGGGAGGTTTTATCTATTTTATATATTTTGGTTTTCATTTGCTTTATCTAATTTTCAAGGTTATGCTTTTATTTGAGTTTATAAGCACTCGTGTTGGTTTCACCAACACTTTATCTTAGTTGTTTTATTTTGTTTGAGATTTTCAAGCCGAGCTTTGCCGCTAATTTTCTATTATTTAATCCCCCTTCTCAAAAACCACAAAAATATTTCTACGTTTCTCTTTATTTTCCCTCTCTCTTTTTGTTTCTGCCTCGAAGTTCTCGTTGATTTGCAGGAGAGTGACTTTGAGTTTCCAAGAAACAAATAAAAAGGTAAGAGAGAAGTGGAACCAAACATGAGAGTTATGCCTTATGACTCCCCACTTTTGAAGTTTGAGAAACCCATGCTAGTTAGTAGTAATGTTGAGATGTTATATCGGTGGAGTAAGTCTCTATATTGTAGTAAAAATTTGTTTGCATGGGTATTTAATTGGGTACGTTTTGTTGCAGATCTTGTAGTTAACCAAGTCTTGCCTAAAATTTGCTAAACAATTGGAATAAAAAAAGGTCTTACAATTAAGACTTGAGTGTTGGAGTGTTTAGTCTTGAAAGCTTATTCCTAGAGAAACTCAACACCACAGAAAATAATGATTGACTTGATAGCTCTCTTTGAAAAGATTTGTTCAATTGAATTAATGTTTATCAGTTTTTGTAAGCATGCCAAAGTTTGAATTGTAAATCATAAGAATGATATAGCTTTATGCGTGTCAAACTTCATGGGATGCCAACAACTTCGCTAGCCTACGAACGATCTTCATGGAGGAAACTCCTAGATTTCGGCTATGAGTTGATTAAAGATATGTAGCAGCAATGCTATAATGGGTAAGATTCTTGGCACTCTCGGGTAGCTATAACATGGTGGAATCATTATGCAAAAGGAACAAAGACCTTAGTAATGCCACGAGTGTCCATATCAGCCCAATAAACTAATAAATTTTTTTTGGCATGCTCTCAATTACATAAGAACTGAAATTCTTGAAGGACAATGAATAGAAAAGTAGTGCTTGAAAAGTCTTGATTTATTGATGTGGGAGGATTGAGATACTTTAGTGTATATGCTTTTCATGACAAACTCTCACACTCTTAATTCTACATAATTACACTTTATTGTTCAAAGGCAAGCTTATGAGTTAATTACATGACATGGAATAAAGTTTACTCTTTTGAATCATCCATGCTTACAATAATTTTGCCGCGCTATAAGGATTCATGAAACCCATATGATATTATTGCCATTACTCTATCTATGCTGAAGTTTTCAGATTAATAAAGTGGAAGAAACATGCGACTACCAATCATGAGTAAGATCATAATCTTGTTATTTCAGTTTAAATGCAGAGTTCCCTTTTGATTTTGGTTTTCTTGCTCGAGGACAAACAAGTTTAAGCTTGGGGAGGTTGATGGCTTTGAAATATAGCCATCCACGCCCGCATTTAAATTATATATTACTCATATATTTGATGAAATATCTCTCTAAAACCTGCCACTAATGCCTAATGATCAAAGGGGTATGCAACCCTTTCTTGCTATTTTTGCCTGCGCAGAGCCGTGAGGAGGCGACGACAAGCTTAACGACCAACTATACGGCCTGCAGCCGTATAGTTGCCATCGTATAGTTTGCACCTACCTCCTTAGGTCAAACAGAACAACTTTTTTGAAGGTACCCCTATATAAAGAGGCTCCAGGAGACGAAAAATAGCCCCCGACTCCACATCATCACTTCTTTCACCATAAACTCTCCCTGCCACCACGCCAGAGGAATAGATCTAGATGTAAACCTCTAAACCATTCTCCACCACCATAGACATCTTCCACAACTTGTAATAGTAGATCTCATCTCCAATTGGCGACATTGTAAGACTATTTGCTATTAAATCTATGATCTCTATTACAATGTTTATGATTGTCGATTTCACCTCTATGTGTGAGTAATTCTCCTTGGGCTATGGGCTTCGGCCTTGCCATGTAGCTTTTGTGCATGCTATTTATCATAGACGAGATCATGTATTAGTTTGTATGACATGATGATTGTAGTACCCTCTCTTACCTCAATCTAAGGACTTGTCAGGTACCCAAGACCCCGAGGATTGATCCAGGTAAAGGGAGTGTGAGTAACGACTGTTCTACATGATAGGAACCTTAGTGAGGAACTTACTTGGGATTAACGGTGACATCACTATGCATATCATTTGTTCTGTTTCTTTCATGGCTGAGACTAGTAGGTTATTTCCATAAACGGTTGTAGAGGCAATAACATCTATGGATGCACTTCCCACATATAATTATCTTGATCTAACAATTACATGAGTACTTTATTATTATTATCTATTATTCCCATCAGATCTTTTTGCACAGCTACTGATGAAAACCAAAGACCCTAGGCCCTCTCTCTCATCATCATCAACAACAACAAGATCGCAAACTCTTGGTCCGGTGAAAATGCAATAGGAA
This sequence comes from Avena sativa, assembly GCA_916181665.1. Lineage (NCBI taxonomy): Eukaryota > Viridiplantae > Streptophyta > Magnoliopsida > Poales > Poaceae > Avena > Avena sativa. The sequence goes on from OV702281.1 coordinate 183,910,924, forward strand.
TTCTAAAACTCTCAAAGGTCCGTTTAAGTAATCTCACTTTGCTTTCTGCTTCCCGAGGATTCGATAAACCTAGTTCTACTAGGGAAAAGAGCTATACTACATCCGTAATCCAGATCGAAGGTATCAGTCTGTCCCATACCAGAGTGATGTGGTTTTACGGGTTAATTTTTCTAGCAAACTACCAAGAACCGGGTGCGTTTTTATAAATATTTTTCCTCCTTTCCACTTAAGCATCCATATAACAAGTCCTTGGTATGGTCTCATTACTACTTTATGAATTTTTCTTGAAATACAATGATTAGAATAGTAGTGCTTGATAGTCTTTATCTATTGATATGGGTGTTCTAATGAGACACTCTAATTCTATGCTCCTTATGAAATAATCTATCACTCTTAATTTCTAAAGCCATTACTTTACAAAAGTTAGGAGATACATAAAATAAAAGTCATAATAGGAGGATCACAAGTTTAATTTCAAAGCTAGATTCACTTTTGACATGGAGCATTGAAGTTTTAATTGATATTTTATGGATTGACATAACTGAGCTTGTGTTACCTTGTATGAATATGTTCTTTCATACTTTCACATGTAATTTGCACAATTAGTATTTTAATATGATTCAGTTACCTTTTCCTTGTCTTTGACTTGTGTGTAGGTGCTATGAACAATCATGGATAAAAGGAGCCAAGAGGATGCAATATGGAGAAGCTGTAGGCACCAGACTTAGCCATTTGAGGGGAGGAAGAAGTGTATTTTTCCATCAAATCCAAATGATGATCCAATTCCATGGTGTCGTAGTCCTCGGCCATACGAATCCAACAAGCCAAAGAACACCTCAATCGCAGTCCGTATGAAGAAATTGTGGCCAAAACACTTTAGAGTCCAGGGGGCGTAACGACCACTGGTACGGGTGGATCCCGCCCGTACCCTACGGTCATACTGCCCTCCTAAGTCTTTGTTTCGTTAACCAGAACAACATTTGTGAAGGAACAATGGGAATATTCGGCCCCTAGATCCGTTGGTATGCGAAACCAACCTCTAGATGCCTATTTAAAGAGGGAAAAACACTAGAAGAAGGGGGATAGTCCACACATGTCATAGGGGCGGAGCCCTACCGCTCCGCCACCTCCATAGTCGCCGCCCGCAAGATCTACACCACCATACCACTCAAGGGAAATAGGATACTTGCATCTTAAAGGGCTATGCATCGATCTTCATCACCATCTTCATCAACAACATCTCCAACTTTGATTCTCTTTGTTTAATTTGTTGTGATCCAATCTCTATTGTGGATTTGCACTTGTATTAAATTGTACCTTCATATTTCATCCATACTATTTCCATTATCTGTAATACCTCGGACACTACGCTCTAAGCAACAAGCCAGTATGAACCAAAAGTGGACAAGACATACTATGATGGGGGTTGAACTGCCACCCACATGCAGGATGAGAGGGGGATTGGTAGGGAACGATACCAACCAACCATCCCACCCACTTTTATGAATGTAGTATCAGGTGCGAGTGGCGTAGTCGACAGGTATGCGAACAAAACATACACAAGTGTGTATGTCAGTGACATACAACAGTACATCAGAGTCAAACCATCTAAAATAAACAGAAATATTCAACGCCATACGGCAAGATCCAAATATCCTAGATAGAGATAATAGTTTAGGATACATCCTCATACATCACATCAGAGTATCAAGCGAAAGCGGAAAACAAGATCCGAGTACGAATAAGAAGCAAATTGGCATATGATGCCCTGAAAATAAGCACATTCTGACCACATTATCTCAAGGATCTCCAATCCCCGGAATCTCTACACCTCACGGTCATTGTCACCATCATCGGTCTCCTTGACCAAGTAACCTTCCTGTGGATATACCTATCCATATGAACAATGTTTATCGTGTGAGACCCTAAGGGACCCAGCAAGTCTTTATGCATCTAAAGGGAACAACCTGAGGGTGACGAAATTGCAGCGAAGATAAAGCCTAAGTGTTTTGTAGAGACATGCTACAACATCCGCCTAAACAAAGATAAACAATCATTCATTAAATAAACAATAATTAATTACCCAATAGATATATATCAACATGAATAAACATCGCTCGCACAAATAGCAACACATGCACATGCCACCTTAGGAAGAAACAAATAAAAAGCAACGAGGAAACACGACAAAGCATTCACAAGATTCATTAATGATTTTAGGGGGCCACCCCGCTAAGCTACTGCTACGAAGTCGGCCGGGCTCTGTGACGGACCAAGGAGTTTGTGCCAATGGCTTTAAATGACTGGAAACCCGAAAGTGTGACTAGGCTTGTTGATACCGAAAAAACATTTTACATTCCTAAATAGTACAGTAGTAAACGCTCCTCGAGAAATAGTAGTAAATAAAGCAGTAAATCATGATATAAGTATAAGATAGTAATAACACCTCAAACTAGTTGTGTCCCCAAGAAATTAAGTATGACTCAAGCTAAGACTAAGGGGATTCATGGTCCCACATGCAGATAGTGCGATAGTCAAGAAACAAAAATCAAGTACTCGGGTCCTACATGACATAAGTGAGCGGATAAAAACGAGATCTCAAATATTGTCCGCCGGTGCCTCTTTTTTAGTTATCCCATTACTACTCAATTCAGTGATTTAGGTACCTCGTTACCCTACACATGGAGTTCTATGACTCGCATGGCTCAAACAACTCCTGTAGTAATGGATCATAGATTGAGGAACAAGCTTCGGTGGGGTTCAAAAATAAAGGCTATGCAGTACTTGGGATTGTAATTTAATTTGGATCACGACTCATGATGCAAGAATAAGATAGATACAATAGGTACTATATGTAGTGCAAGCATGGGGAATTTCTTGCATGGTAGCTCAGTTGTAGAGTAACAAGGATCAGAATAATACTCCTGGGTCTCTTGATAGTTACCTTGATCGACATCTATTTGGATAAAAACCAAACACACAAGAGGCCAAAATAAGGAACCGACTATCTACGGGGCATTCTACCAATTACCGACTCTAGCGGATCGGACAGAACACTCTGAAGTCTCAAAATGTCCACGAAACGAGCAAGCGCGTAGAATCTTGAGCGGATCAGGGATTCATCGGACATGTCATACTCATACATGCACAACGAGGATGTATGGCAATACACTAAAAAAGAGTCCATATGCATGCGTGTCATGGTTAATCACAAAAGGACAAAAATCTGGCATCACTTAGATTTAAATCTGAAATCCAGCAAATTTAAAATACTTTGTATGTCAAATAGTTGATATGTTTTAAAATTCAGTTTTACCGTTGGAATAACTGTGACAATATCTTTGAAACAGGATCCCACCTTAATATATTCTACCAAAAAATTCGTATCCAAAAGTTAATAACCTATAGCACATGAGTTATCCAGACTATAGTATTAAGTTATCCATTTTTTTTAATGGAAAGTTATTCACCCTATGAACATGTTATTTGGAGGATCCTTTGTATTCACGCAAATGTCATCTATATTAAATGTGAAATCCAAAAATTCAAATAAAAACTAGCTCACACACGCATTTACTTAGATATGTCACTACAAGAAAAATGTCTTTTACCACGGATGATTTTCGTGGTTTAAGGTCCGTTTTTCGTGGCTGAAAAGCCTTCTACAATGGATGACCATCGTGGTAGAAGCCCCGTCACAAATTATTCTATCACGATTATTTTTTGACCGTGGCGGATCACTCCCTTTAGCCATGAAAAGTCGTTCCGTTGTAGATCTGTTCGCCATCCGCGTTGACTGCTAACATCATGCAAACTGCCGCATGGCAAACGCCGTTAGCGGACAGTTAACGCCGTTGATTGTTAATAAAACTATAGTAGAAGTTAGGCCTAGCCAAGGCCTGGTAATGGCCCATTAAGAGATCCCAATAGTATCATGGCTCTTTACTATTTCGTCTTGCACTGAATGAATTGGCCCATCGGTGCTGCCCTCCTTGGACCGTACTATTTCTGGCTCGTTACCGTTTCAACCTGCACTATTTGAAATGGGTCAATTTGTGTGGCCCGTAAGAGATTGGGCCGGTTACTATTTCGACTAGTACTGTTTGAAAACAGCCCCTTTGGACAACCCGCTTTTGGCCCATTACTGTACATTCCTACACTGTTTAAAGTGGGCCATTTATGTATCCCACGGTAACCCATAGACTTTCGGATCCATTACTGTTGCGGCCTACATAAGGCCAGTCTACGCACACTAGCGAACCGTTGCAGTTTGGGCTTTTACTGTTCTGTCCTTTTATTATTATGGCCTTCTAGTGTTCTCGCCTTCTACTGTTTTGGTATTCTACTGTTTTGGCCTTTTACTGTTTTAGCCTTTAACTGATTAGAGTGTATAGGTTAAACGGCCTGCTACCACATGGAGGCATGGAAGGTCCGTCACTGTTTATTGGCGCCCATCAAGGGCTGGTACAAAACTAAGCAAATTGGGGGCATATTCCTAGTACTAGATTATCTACAGTACTAAAAGAATTCTGGAACTGTGGAAGAAAAACTTATAACTGTAAAAATATTAAATTATTATATGCCATAGAAAATCCGTAGCTCAAACAGCATCATCATAGTACAACGCAACAAATAAACAAACAAAATCCCGGTTTAAAAAATATTTCTTTTAGGAAGCTCGCATCGCCTCATATGTAACGACGGGATTACCATAGGACTTGCTGAGGAGATTATTGAGTAGTTTCTCCGTCAAAGCTTGCCTGTTCTTCAACTCAGATAACTCATTCCATGCTATGGAGACTACTGCATTTGTTCTATTGGCTTCCTGTCCAACTACCTCAAGTGCATCTCGGAGTGAAGCTCCAAAAAATCTTTTCGCTGGAATGTATGGAACAGTTGACATCATGTACCTACATGAGCAATAAGTGCTTTCACTACTACTCTTTGTAAAGAGATCTGTACTTGAAGTAGTTGTTTTATGTTCTTCCTTCATATTTATATTTGCAACATGAACAAAAAGAAATGTCTTATATCATTATTACCAAGGAAAAGAGACACCAAAGAATTTAAAATCAGTCAACTAGTAGCAGCAGGGTCTCACACATCTCCATCTTCTGAAATAACTGGAACAATCGACTTCATAGAGGGATGAGATTGTGTGCAACTGTCACTTCTTCTATGTGAAATGACTGCTCTACTTGATGTAGTCTCAAACTAAGATAAAAAAGTTACAACATCATACAAATGAACAAAACTACATGTTCATTCTCAAAAGATTATTTTGGTCTGATATAGCAATGTAAGCACTCAACCGAAGGACCTCAAGCAAACTGATCAAAGTAGAGTGCGTGATTTATGAATGTAATGAATCCATCTACTGAGAGATCCTTAAACTGATAGAGAAGCATTTACCAAAGAACAAATAAGCATTTAACCATTGTGGCTGATATTAACTAGCCTTCAATGTGCAGTTGGATCTAAATCTTAGGTAGGTGGAATTGTTGTAATCATCGACAAACTACTATAGTAACTCAGTCAAATTAGAAATACAACAATACTGTGCCTCTAATAGACTATCCATACCATTTCAGAGAAATGGTGAAACAATCTATCAAATAGTTTGATACATAAACATTTAGGTTTAAATTTTTTGATTGTCTGCCCAAAGACCAATTGAACTATCGTGTGCCTCGTAAATACCAGACAAGTGGCGGATACCACAGTGAGATTTGAAGTGAATAGTTGATTATGATCCTTCTCTTTCTGTTATATTGGATTATGTTGTAAATCTGGCCTTGTTGTAATCATCCTAGTGCCTCCGACAAAAATAAAACTGAACTAGACTAAATGGCACGAAACTAGGGGACTTAAACCTTAAAATTGTGTTTGTGTGGGGGGGGGGAGGGGTGCATAGAGTAGCTCTATGTAGAGTCTCACAGTTTCTTATCTAGTTACAATATGTTCATTGACGATGTTTGCTGCATCATGTAATTGGATTGGTGGTCTCTATACTTTAGTGTTGGGCCTCTACATAAAGGTGCAACAGATAGTAAACACAAAAAGGATCCAATCTGATAGATGTTAGCATGAAGTGATAGGAAAGGAATATATACTTACTAGATTATAGGGGATCTTCATTCTACTATTTCTAGTGTAAACTACGCCTGTTCATTGTGTAACAATAGCAAACCGTTAGGAATCATGGGGTAAGCAAAATCAAATAAACCCGACCTATTACTGGAAGCAGTATAATGAATGTAAACGTGTACTGCACAGATAAGAGAACATCATCAGACAGTAAATAACAGTTAGTGCCATATCCTACGCCAAAACAAAGAGAAATTATAATGGAATCACTTATGGGCAGGCACTTTAATAAAGGAGATAATGGAAACAAATGTGTTCACCGTTCGCTGGCTCATATTTCGCCATGACAACCAAAATGGCAGTTCAACTCGTTATAGTTAAATATGACTACAAAGAGTTTGTTTGGGAAGATAAGGATAACAAGTATAGCACTTGTAAGTTACTATGAATGTAGCTTCAATGCAAAATATAGTTAACTGCTCTGTATTTATCATATGAAAATCTAAGTAGATCTAGTTACCTGGGTCAGGACGACGTCTAGGAATCCTTTGCATGTTACTACGAGTGCTAGACGATAGCGGCGAAGACGCAGATTCCTGGCGGTGCTTGTGGAAGCAGAACAGGGGTTGGTCCGAGAGCTAGATGACAGCGACGACGAAGAAGATTTACGGTAAGGTGGTGAAGGTTAGATCTAGGGTTTTCCGCAGGGCTTCCCCAGCTACGGGCGAGTATTATGTGTGTGGGCGGGGGGTTGGGGGTTGGGGGGGGGTAGGGAGGGGGGTAGGGAGGGCTGTAGAGGTAGTGAACAAGGAAATTACGATTGAAGCCCTAACAAACCGCCTTAACTAGGGGTGGAAAGGGAATTCCACTATGTTTGAAACACCGGGGCACGAAATATTTCAGGGATAGTGAGAGATTTCCCCCACTCGACTAAATCTAGGCCATACTCCCTGGAATCAAAGGCAGTCATGGGCCCATGTTAAGAAATTAAGGCCTAGGCATTGATCATCCATGTCTCATATTGGACGTTTGCATGTCCCGAGCAAGCCCTTTAAAGAAGCCATCAACAACGACCAACTCTCCGCATCCAGGCACGACGCACACACTGAAGAACTTTGTCTGTCTCTCCCATTCTCCCCCTCCCTCTAGGCTGGCCAAGCCACCACACACACACAAAAATGCCACGCAGCTGCTCCGATTAGTGCACCTCCATTGATGAGTCCAACGCATTGGAAAATGGGGATAACAGTCCCTACCATGGTGATAGCGGGGAGTCCGTTGATGGGCCATACTATTCCGACACTCTGGAAAGTAATTTTTCTGATGAGGACCCTGCTTACCGTCATCTGATGGAGGGGACGCCGCCAGAGAGCATAGAGGAGGAGGTGGATGGTTTATCTTTCATCTATGATGGACCCGTCGTCTTCAAGAAGAGTTCACTCGATCCACCCTTCTTCGACAATAAGAAGAGGAAGCAGGAGGATGAGGGGTCGGAAATCGTCTACAAGAAGCGTGCACTCGATCCCTTCTTCTCTGGAAATAAGAAGATGAAGAAGAAGGCGGCGGGAGGCTTGAAGAAGAAGAAGGCGAGAGATGGGGGATGACACGGGAAGCGGAAGGACGACGCCAACAGGAAGGTCGCAGCGGAAGGATCTAGGTCCAAGAAGAAGAAGAAGTCTTATGCTTAATTTAACCTCTAGTACTACCTATCTCTAAGAATGGCAGAAAATCAATATTCCCGGAATTAGACGGGACAAAAGCCAAAGTCAATAACTTTCCGTGAGGGACACGAATCCGTAAGGAGGGACGGAGCGGCACCATAGGGTGGCCAGACCCCCCTGGGCGCGCCCAAGCTAGGCCTGCGCCTAGGGAGAGTGTGGGCCCTCTGCCCGCCTCCTTTACCTCCCCCTTCGCCTATAAGAAGCCTCCGACCCAAAAACCCTAGGGCATCGAGAAGAAATCCACAAAAACCTCGGTAGCACCGCCGCTACCGAAGGGGAGATTCAGGGGACAGAAAGTCTCTGTTCCGGCACCCTGCCGGGACAGGGAAGTGACCCAGGAGCCATCTCCATCGATATCCATCACCATCTCCATCACCGTTGATGATTCCCATGACGAGGAGGGATTGTTCTTCCTAGAGGCCAAGGGCTCTACCGGTAGCTATGTGTTCATCTCTCTCTCTATGCATGGTCTTGTGGTCATGAGCTTTGTAATCAAGTAGATCTACCTTGCTACTCAAGTGCTTCATTAGATCTCTGCTCTCCCCATGTGTGTGAAAGTGACAGTGTGCACGCCATGGTGGCACTTAGGTTTGAGTCTACATAAATACTCTTTGTGCTTTAATAGATCTATGCTTTTCCCCATTTGTGTGAAAGTGACAGCGTGCATACCGTGTGTGGCACTTTGGCTAGATTGAATATTTGTTATGAGTTATATTTGGAGTTGGATGTCTTTATGAAATTGTGGTGTTTGTTGGAACCATCTAGCGCTCAAGGTGACAGTGTGGGGTTATCTAGATTGGGGAAGGCGGACTTTTAGGAGTGCTGTTATAGCCCTACCGATGATTAGAGTGTCCAACCGAAGAGTAGTTAAGAGTAGTATCATGAAGAGAGGATATTTATATGAGAGAGTGTTCACTAGTGAAAGTATGATCCCTAGGCCTTGTTACTAAACATTGAAACACCGTTTGCATCTAGATATGTTGCATGTTTGCTTGCTTTAGTCCTCCACACCATCAGCTATTTTCTGGCACCGTTACCACTTGTATTTCACTATCTCTTCGCTGAACTAGTGCACCTATACACCTGACAAGTGTATTGGCTGTGTTGGGGACACAAGATACTTCTTGTATCTTGATTGCAGGATTGCTTGAGAGGGAATACCTTTGACCACTTCCTCCCTGAGTTCGATAAACCTTGGGTGATCCACTTAAGGGAAACTTGCTTCTGTTCTAAAAATATCTGCACTTGGAGTCCCAACAAGTGTCTACAAGAAAAGAAGTGCGTAGACATCAAGCTCTTTTCTGGCGCCGTTGCCGGGGAGGTAAGGTAAAAGGTACTCACATCCTGGTGTGTGAGTGCTCGAAGTTATTTCCTTTAGATTCTGCAATTTTGTATTTTTGTTTCTTGTTTTCACTAGTTAGGCTTAATGGAAAACAACAAAAAAATTAGAGAGCTTTATAGTGTCTATCTTGAATTAGGACATGAAGTGTTTGAAGAGAAAATTAAAAAACCTTTGGAGCTTTATTTGCAAGCTAATAGCAATGTTATTATTATGAATTCTTTGAACACAATTATTGCTAATGCTATGGAAATGTCTAAGCATGGGGAAGCTAGGTTTTACGAAAATGATCTTTTTAGTCCCCCAACTTTGGAAGCTAGCTATGCTATTGCTTATGATGATACCAAACCTCCAATATATGATGATTACAATGATGAATATGATATTTTCAGTCCACCTACTATTGAGGAGAAAATTGATTGTGATTATAATATGCCTCCTATATTTGATGATTATGGTGATGAGAATAGTAATGATAGCTATTTTGTTGAATTTGCTCCCACTATGATTAATAAGCATGACTATTTCTATGTGGAGAGTAATAATCATTTTATGCATGTGGCTCATGATAAGAATGTTTTATGTGATAGTTATATTTTTAATTTTGTTCATGTTGCTACTGAAAGTTATTATGAGAGAGGGACACATGGTTTTATGCATCTCAATAATATTAAGTTTCCCCTCTTTATGTTGAAAGTCTTAAAGTTGCACTTGTTTTGCTTTCATATGCTTGTTGCTTTGTGATTTCATGACTTGTTTTTTTACAAGATTCCTATGCATAGGAAGTGGGTTAGACTTAAATGTATTTTGAATTTGCTTCTTTATGCTCTCTTTGACTTCAATTCATAATTCTTATGTGAGCATCTTCCCAAGCTATCAAGCCTAACTTAAAGGCGTTAAAGAAAAGTACTTGCTGGGAGATAACCCAAGAGTTTCCTTAAGTCTTGGAAGTTATTACTTCAGTAATGACACCTCCTTATCCTTTTTTTTGTTTTCTTTTTGTACCAAGAATTACCTCTAATGAGAGGGAAGTAAGTTTGGGGAGTTGCTGTCCCGAAACAGATTTCTGTCCTCCGCCATAAAAATTCGTGAGGAGTCTATGTAACTAGGATTGAGCTCAAAATTTACAAATAAATCCCCAATATGTAATCTAACTTTCGTTAGTTCAACACTTTTTGATTTGAGCAACGGAAGATCTTCGAAAAAATCTGTTTTTACCTGCTGGTCAGTTTTGACAGATTTCTTCCATTATTCATATTTGCTTCTTATTGATTCCTTTTTGAGTTCTCTTTTGGGGATTTGAGATTTTTGAAGGAGTTGATACAGTAGCTTGTGTTTTTAGTGAATTTTTTTTCTATTAAAAAGCTTTGCCTAAGGGTCTAATATCTTTTGAATACACTAATGTTGGTAATGAAGATTGTGTGAAGTTTTGTATGAAGGAAAAATTTCAGGTGTAGAGAGAGAATGATGTAATGAGATGAAGAATGGACAAAAGCTTAAGCTTGGATATTCCACCCTGGTGTCACCCCAAAAAACATCCAAGAGTTACAAGCGTCAAAGCTTGGGGATGCCCAAGGCATCCCCTTCTTCATCAATAAAAATCTCAAGTCTTTCTAGACACTTCGTTTTTATTGTTTCATGCACAGCTGTGTTGTTCTTGGAGCGTATTAGTTTTTGTTTATGGTTTTAGTTTTCTTAGTTTGCTTGAGTAAGTTGGTTGGTTACACCACACTTCTTTTGGAGAGAGACACACTCTGTTTTCATTGCCGAGAACACTCTAGTTTTCATTCTTATTGTCTTGTGAGTGTTCTCTTTTGCTAGCACTGTGTTTAGCCTTAGTTTTCTTGTGATTTTGGCTTAGAACTTTCTAGTTCTTCTTTGTGGATTTGTGAGACAAGCTCACTGATATTTATTAAGTATTATCTTTGTGAGTTGTTTCAAATAAGTTGCTTGGTGTTGGAAAGGAGTAGAAAGTTCTTGCTTGATAAGTGCAAGAGGAGCTTGCATTGACTGTGACTTAGACTTTAGCATGACATGCTAGGTGTTGTTTTGACCTTATGCTTAGTGATTATTGTTGTAGCTTGTCTTGTTCCAAACAATTGGGATTGCTTAGTGTGCCTTGAAGAAATTATGCGTTGTTTTAGCATGCAAAAGCATAGTATTGTGGTATTCTCCTTTGATGCTTTTTTTGGGTTGACTTGGCACATGCTCACACCATGTTATGACTATGAACAAGTCACCATAGCCTATATGATCATTTAGTCATTGACTTCTGGTACCACTTTATGCTTTGATTGGTAATGTTTTGTCGCTCTGCATGATTATGGCCATTATTGCTCTCTTAGTTGGTTGCTTCCAGTCTTTTGCTAGCCTCCACTTGTATGCGTAAGTTATACTCATGCTTACAACTCCCAAGAAACCAAGTTATTCCAAATTTTCCACTATAAACTCCTATGCATGGTGTGTTACACCATTCCAAGTATATTATTGTTTTCAGCTATCTTCCAATTTAAAACTATTTTTTATGTGAAAATTTAGTGATTAAAGCCCTCACAAACTTGATGGCACACTTTATTCCTTGCCCCTAATAAACTTGAACCATTGTGTCATCTATGTTGTATATTCTTGCACTTATATGTTGGAATTAGCAGAACCGTGCTGTCACGGGGAACGTTTTCAACATTGCACTTGTACTTTGTACTCAGTTGATACCATGCTATTTTGTCTATGGATGTCACCGGTGTGAAATAAAGAGGAAACTTGTATGTCCATGGAGTTTGTATCCTGTGTTAGAGAAACGCCTGGGCCGCTAGCCTAAGCCATGCCTAGTCATGGTGGAAACTTGCAGCATCACCATAGTGACATCTATGAACCATTCTTCTTATAAAAAAGAGACACATTGAGAAAAGAGGAAAGAGAGGAAAAATAACCATATTCCCATAGTAAATAAGAAGGTTGCTGAGATGCTCATTGTCTGCTTGCCTTGTCATTTTGGTTATGGGAATGCTCCTGTACCATGTGCAAGGGGTACCCCGTTGGTGGTTCTCAATGATATGCAAATACTTACAATGACAAGAACTTACAGGTGACTAAAGTTGAGTAGCATGAGGTGTGGCCCTCGTATTCAAGGGACTTGAGATTGCCAACTTATACTTCGTCAAGCATATACTCCATCTTTGTTCACTTTAACCTTAATCACTTCAAGATGCTTATGATAGGGACAATGAGGGCTGAAAGATAACAAGTACCATAATTTTTGGAAGCTCTTTTTGAAACTTGAAATCCCTGCTTCCTTTATAAAATTCTTTTCTTCCACCACTATTGAGTCTCCACCTTCTACCTTTAGGCACCATTAAGAGAGCATAGTTGTCATTCTGTGTGAAGTGTTCCAAATCTTATTGTGATATTACTTGTTCTTGTGCTATTTGTTTCTAGTCACCCTTGTGAACTTTGAAGGTGTCCTATGCATCTATTTGCTACTCCATGAGGGACAAGATGAATGTAACTATGCTATGTTTTATGTATGTGAAACAAACAAACGTTTTTCAATGCATGTTATTCATGATCTTTGTTTGTAGCCTTTCATGTTGCATGCATAGTTACTATGTCCTATTGTTAGAACTCCATATTTCATGCACATGTTTAGAGTTCTTTGATCCCAGCTTTCGATGCTTGCAAATGGTTGGATCTTTATTGTGAGGGTGCATGTCACCTCAAAAATTATTCTTTTATCACTTACCTACTCGAGGAAGAGAATGAGTTAAGCTTGGGGATGTTGATATGTCGAAAACGTATCTATAATTTTTAATGCTCCATGCTTGTTTATTATCTACGTTGATTTGCTTTATATTTCTTTGAGGTGTTTTTATATCTTTTCTGGAACTAACCTATTAACAAGTTGCCACAGTGCCAGTTGCTTGTTTTCTTCTGTTTTTGGTTCCAGAAAGGCAGAAAATCAATATTCTCGGAATTGGACGGGACAAAATCCAAAGTCAATAACTTTCCGTGAGGGACACGAATCCAGAAGGAGAGACGAAGAGGCACCAGAGGGTGTCCAGACCCCCCTGGGCGCGACCAAGCATGGCCTGTGCCTGGGAAGGGTGTGGGTCCTCTGGCCGCCTCCTCGACCTCCCCCTTCGCCTATAAGAAGCCTCTGACCCAAAACCCTAGGGCATCCAGAACAAATCCACGAAAACCTCTATAGCGCCACCGTCACCGAAGGGGAGATTCGGGGGACAGAAAGTCTCTATTCCGGCACCCTGCCGGGACGAGGAAGTGCCCTCGGAGCCATCTCCATCGATCTCCACCACCATCTCCTTCACTGTTGCTGGTTCCCATGACGAGGAGGGAGTAGTTCTTCCTAGATGCTAAGGGCTCTACCGGTAGCTATGTGTTCATCCCTCTCTCTATGCATGATCATATTATGATCATGAGCTTTGTAATCAAGTAGATCTACTCTGCTAATCAAGTGCTTTAATAGATTCTGCAATTTTGTATTTTTGTTTCTTGTTTTTACTAGTTAGGCTTAATGGAAAACAACAACAAAATTAGAGAGCTTTATAGTGTCTACCTTGAGTTAGGACATGAAGTGTTTGAAGAGAAAATTAAAAAACCTTTGGAGCTTTATTTGCATTCTAATAGCAATGTTATTAGTATGAATTCTTTGAACACCATCATTGCTAATGCTATGGAAACATCTAAGCTTGGGGAAGCTAGTTTTTATGAAAATGATCTTTTTAGTCCCCCAACTTTGGAAGATAGCTATGCTATTGCTTATGATGATACCAAACCTCCAATATATGATGATTACAATGATGACTATGATATTTTCAGTCCACCTAATATTGAGGAGAAAATTGATTGTGATTACAATATGCCTCCTATATTTGATGATTATGGTGATGAGAATAGTAATGATAGCTATTTTGTTGAATTTTATCCCACTATGATTAATAAGCATGACTATTCCTATGTGGAGAGTAATAATAATTTTATGCATAATATATACCTAATAGTTTCCTTCGGAAAGGCAAACGCACGATTTCCGAGGCATGAGGCTCCTCTGAGGTGACCGTTGGTCGGCCTCCGGCGTTCGCCGGCGCCTTGCCGGCATAGGCCCTGCATGGATTCCTCTGGAGGTTGTTGGAAGGTCACCTACTCTGGTGTGACCACGGGTGGTAAGTTTCTTGAAGGCTCTCTCGCTGTCTCGGCTGATTCTTGGCTTGTTCTTCTCAATGCCAAAGGCTCCCCCCTTGAGGGTCGATGTTTGGAAAATGGGGAGATGATCTCAATTGGATCTGTTTTGAGGTTCCCCTCTCATCTCTCTCGTGTTAATGATTCTTTGGATCCCTCATCTGGATTTCTTGGTAGATCTCCTACCATCACTGGATCAGATGAAGACACTGGTCTTAAATGGCATGCACTTTGATCCTCTTTGCCGACTGATGATCTTGAGCCTTCTAAAGGATTTCTGATGCTTTTTCCCAGCTCTAAAAGGCTAGTTCTCCTCAACCACAATGAGGTTGTGATTGATGCTAGATACTTGCTTCATGGTGAGGTGGTGGCCTCTGGCATCTCTATTGATCTCCAGGTGAAGAGGGTTGTCGTCGGTACTCAGATTCTACCTAGCCCTTTGGTTAAGAAATTTTCCACCAAAGTTGAGAAGATTGTGCCTAGATCGTTGGATTTCACTGAGAACCTCCCCTCGGTGTGTTCTCCCAAAGATGTTGCTTCGTGTCGGCCTGCCCTGGATTTTTCATTAGGGCGAGATTTTGAGAAGAGGATTTTTGATAAATTCAGGCATCAAGTTAATTTCATTGGTGGTTTCAGAAAAAGACCTTTTTATCTGGTCTGTTCTTTTGGGAGAGCAAATTTTAAGTTGGATTTTCATACTGTTAGTCTTGCTCTTCAGGCCTGTTTTGGTGGTAATGCTTCTAAATTCCAGGTGAAGCTTCTGCAAGATAGAACTTTTCGGTTATCGGTTGCTTCAAGGGCAGTGGGTTTTGAGATATACAATATTTCATGGTTTTCATGTAATTCTTTTGTGATTCATGTCAACCTTTGGGGTAATGGAGGGCCAAACTGGATTCATGAAGAAAAGGAATTCTATAAGGAGTCTACTGCAGAATGGAAGGTTGTCACGTACAAAAAAAGAAAGTGCAAAAAAATCTCCTTCTCTGAAACCTTCCAGTAAAGGTGGTTCGGTTTTTCAACGACTCAAATTTCCTGCGTCTACTGCGGTTTCTTCACCTGTGTCTGAGCAACGCATTAATGGTAATTTCAAATCAGGTCATCAAGACAGATCTTATGCTCAGGTGCTTGCTGATGGTGGTTTTAAGTCGATTGTAACGCCTGTCGGGTCTGTGGGAGGCGCCAATCGCGGGGATTTTAAACTGCCAGGTCTCCTTCCTTTTCTGAAATTCCCTCTTTCCCAAAATGCATTTGGCCCGACAATTCTTTCGAGGGATGGTCAAAGCCCAGGCAGTTACTCAATCCCGGCCCATTATTCACGACAGTTTTCACGAGTTCACCACTTCGTTGCAAAAAACAACTACCACTCCCCCTGTCTCCTCAACTCCCCCGCCCGCTGAAACCCCATTCCCCTCTTGCTCGTCGCCGGCGAAGGGTGTCGTAATGGCGAACATTCCGATTGATCCTGCGCCTTTCCTGCCGAATGGCTTCCTGATTATGCAGGCTGGGCGGAATCATGTCAAAAGGGTGGTGGTGCCTCGGAGGTCAAGGGCGCATGAACAGTATGCCATTGATACCATTTTTCCTCTCCCCCCTGGTCCAGTTCCATTCCTGAATATTCATGATGTCCTGGCCGATTTCCTCAATAATGAGGTTAGAGTTCACTTTAGAGATATCCAGGCTTGTCCCTTTGGGTCTGCTTATGTGCAGTTTCATCATGTCAGCGACCGTGATAGACTCATTGCGGCTAGCCCGATTCCGTTTCAAGATGTGCATGTTTCTTTTGTTAAACACAATGAGGGTGATAACTGGAGAAGGACGCAGTTTAATAATGAGTGATGGGTGATGCTTGTTGGACCTCCCCTTGACCACTGGCATACGGAGGATCTGAATGCTGTCTTTGCAGATATTGGGAAGGTTCTGTTGCGGGAGAGGGACCCAGACCAAAAGGGTAGGATTATTGCTAAGATTCGTGTTACTGACTTGGTCGACATCCCCAAGAGTGTGCGGTTTACCATTAGTGACCTGGTGGAGACAGAATCATGGACTTTTTCTGTTGAAGTTCTTCAAAGTCACTTGTTTGGAGGGGGCCCACCTGAGGAGGACCCACTGCCAGATGACAATGTGGACCCACACCCTGTCCCTGCTCATGGCCCTGTCTTTGGGCCCCAAATTCCACCTCCCCCTCCCCCTCCTGCTCCTAGGGGTGGTTGGGGACAGTGGTTGGCCCCTGTGCAGGATCCTGCCCCTGCTGGTGATAATGCTGAAGGTTGGGGTCCCTGGGAAGCTGCTGCTGCTGCTCCTATACAAGGCCCTGTCATTGCTCCTGGAGAAGATATGCCTGTTGACAATCAGCATCTGCCACCTCAAGATGTGAACAGTGGAGTTACAAGTGCTATCATTGTCCAAGACTGGGAGTCAGATGATGATGAGTCTGTCAATGAACCTGAGGCTGTGGAGGAGCATGGTGTGACTGTTGAACCACAAGGGGTTGGCATTGGTGAAGGTCTTCAAAACATTTTTCAGAACTATCTGGCTGATGATGATGAGGCCAACTCTAATGCTGAGGGGGGAGTGGGAAGCCCTATGGACTCAAGTACTGTGGCTCCTGATAATGATGATTGGATGCTGGAGGATCAGCACCTTCTTTCTCCAAATGAGGCTCATCTTCAGGTTGGGATGGTGAGAACTTTTATCTCCATTCCTGATATTCATACTGCTAAGCAGGGGTTTTCCCAACAAGGCCTGGAGCTCTGGGAGAATTATTTTGCCCCCATATTCAGAAGGACTCTTCTTCAATGGGCTCTCTTAAGTGTGATATCCCTGTAAGTTGGTTTAACTTCATTACTCTCATGCTTTCTACCCCTGAGAAGTTTAATTGGGTCAAGGGATTTCTTACTTCTCCTTTATGGGAAATTACTAAAGAACCTATTGCTGAGGATAGTTCCATTTCTTTCATCATTCCTAATAAGAGCTTTTCCCAGATGGCTCCTTCTTGTTTGGGTATTGAAGCCAACAAATCTTCATGCTCTCCCTCTACCCCTACCAGAAAGAGAAAGGGCAAGGAACCTCTTGTTGACACTGAGGTGAGAAGAAGCCCTAGAATTGTTGAGCTAAATGGGGGCTTTAAAAGTCACATAAATTGTCTAATTGCTGATTGTCTGGTTTGTAATGCTGCTCCTCCTTGTCTGAATTCTAAAGTGGTTAAAAATCTTGCTGCCTCATTCTGCAAGGTAAAGGATGGGGACCTGGAGAAGAGGTTCCTCATGAAAGGGAAGGCCAATGAAGTGGCAGTTAAGGCTCCTCCAAAAGGCAACATTAAAGGAGGTGCCTATTCTAGCTTGGGCATTGGTGGCAAGAAGAAACCTGGGGCTGCTGGTACCTGTGGACAGCAAGCCAAGAAGAAGCCCTCATCTTAAGTTTTTAAATGTATCAATCTAAGTCTTTTGCTGGAGTCTTGTTGACTCCCTGTCATGTGATCTGTTATTGTGATCTTGTCATGTGTTTGGTACTTGCTGTGGATTATGTCTGTGGTACCTTGATATGGATTGCCTTTTGCCTATGTGATTGCTGTTTCTTCTCCTGGGTGATTACATTATTTATATCACCCCATGTCTATACTTGCTCCTGGTTTATTAATGAATAACAAAAGAATTTGGAAGATCTTGAATTGGAATATCAGGGGAATCTGGAGGTTTGATCACCATTTGGAATGGCTCCCTGTTCTCTGGGCACCTTTCTTTCCTCAATGAGTTTTCTATCTCCATCTCCTTGACATCTCTCTTGTCCAATGAATCCTGGATTCTTACCAACATTTATGGGCCATGTTTACCTGAAAAAAAGGCTGATTTTTTGGACTGGTTTGGCTGCATTGATATGCCTGATGATTTGGACTGGCTCATTGTGGGAGATTTCAACTTCTGTAGACAGCCTTTAGATAGAAACAAATTGGGTGGAGATGTAAATGGTATGCTTCTCTTTAATGAAGCCATTAATAATTTGGGTCTCATAGAATTACCACTTAAAGGCAGAAAGTTCACTTTGAGTAACATGCAGAAAGACCCCCTTTTGGAAAGGTTGGACTAGTTTTTTACTTCTGCTGCCTGGACTCAGAGTTTTCCCTCAACTTTTGTTGCTCCTCTTGCAAAGCCTACCTCTGATCATCTTCCTTGTGTCATCTCAATTGGCACAATGATTCCCAAGGCTCAGGTGTTCAGATTTGAAAATCATTGGATGCATCATAAGGAGTTTAAAGCTATTGTTCAAAATGCCTGGAACATTCCCGTGGGTCTTCTGGATTCTGCAAAAAAAATCAATGCTAAATTCAAAAATGTGAGAAGAGGGCTGAAGCTTTGGGCCAAATAGTTGCCCTGCCTGAAGGCACAAATTTGTAATGTGAATGCCACCATTGACTTTCTTGATATCATGGAGGAAATGAGAACTCTTACTGTTCAAGAATGGAATCTTAGGGATCTCCTGAAAAATCTTATTATTTCTCTGTTACAGGATCAGAATACTTATTGTAAACAGAGGGGGAAAATTAAATGGGTTAAACTGGGGGATGAAAACACAAAGTTCTTTCACTCCAGAGCCACCATAAGCTTTAGACATAACTACATTTCCATGCTCAAGGATGATTATGATATTGAGGTTTATGATCATGATAGCAAAGCAAATCTCCTTTGGAACGCCTTTAAAAATAGAATGGGCTCTTCTGATAAGCTTGAAATGCACTTAAATCTCAATGACTTGGCTGGGGAATGCTTAAGTCAAGAAGAAAGGGATGCTTTGGAAAAGCCTTTCTCTGATGAGGAGATTGATGAGGTCATTAAAAATATGCCTAATGATAAATCCCCTGGTCCTGATGGTTTTAATAATGAATTCTTGAAGCTTTGCTGGCCTATTATTAAGGATGATGTGAAACATCTCCTTGTGGATTTCTATGAGGGGCAAACTTCCTTGGAAATCATTAATGCCTCTTTTATCACCCTCATTCCAAAAATTGCTGCTCCTTTGACTCCTGCTGATTTTAGGCCTATTTCTTTGCTAAATAGTGTCTTTAAGATTATCACCAAGATTCTGGTAATAGACTGCAGAAAGTCATCCTTAAGCTTGTTCACAAGAATCAATATGGTTTCCTCAAACAAAGATCTATCCAAGACTGTTTAGGTTGGGCATTTGAATGCCTTGATCAATGTCACAAGTCTAAGGATGAAATTTTAATTCTTAAACTTGATTTTGAAAAGGATTTTGAAAGAATTGAGCATTCTGCAATCATCAATATCCTTAGAGCCAAAGGTTTTGGAGATAAATGGATTTCTTGGATACAGATGATCTTTGGGTCAGCTTCATCCTCTGTGCTTTTAAATGGAGTACCTGGGAAATTTTTTTACTGCAGAAGGGGTGTTAGGCAAGGAGATCCTTTATCTCCTTTATTGTTTGTTCTGGCTGTTGATCTTCTTCAGAGTATCCTCAATAAGGCAATGAACCTGGGTCTTCTCTCTCTGCCCACTGAAGAAGTGTTCTGTCCTAATTTCCCTGTGATTCAGTATGCAGATGACACTTTAGTAATACTTAAAGATGATTCTGAGCAAGTCTTGTGCCTTAAGGCCATTCTTCATACTTTTGCCCTCTCCACTGGACTCAAAGTTAATTATTCTAAATCCAGTATGATGCCAATTAACATGGACTCTGAGAGGCTTGGACATTTTGCCAATACTCTGGCTTGCCTCACTGGCACTTTGCCTTTTACCTACCTTGGTTTGCCTCTTAGTTTGAGCAAACCTGCTGTGGAACATTTCCCGCCTATTGTTCAGAGAGTTGAGAGAAGGTTGTGTGGAATAGCAGACTTTCTTAATTATGGGGGGAAACTGCAGCTAGTTAAATCTGTTTTGTCTTCCCTTCCCATATATTACATGAGCTGTTTTGATCTTCCTGTCACTTTCAAGGAGCAGTTGATTAAATATATGAGGCAATGTCTGTGGAGAAAGAAAACTTCTGATATTCAAGCTAGAGGCAATGCTCTTGTAGCATGGAAGAAAGTTTGTAGACCCAAGGATCAGGGGGGATTGGGAGTTTTAGATCTTAATATTCAAAACTCTGCTCTTCTTTTGAAAAATTTGGATAAATTTTATAATCACAAGGATATACCTTGGGTCCACCTCATATGGAACACTTACTACTGTAATGGTAAGCTCCCTGGAAGAAGTCTTGAGGGGTCCTTCTGGTGGAAAGCTCATCTAAAATTGATTGACATTTTTAAAGGGCTTGCAAAGTGCTTGGTTGGGGATGGAAAATCCACACTTCTCTGGTCTGATATGTGGAATGATAGTTGCCTTCAACATAAGCTTACTCATCTCCTCTCCTATGCAAAAAACCCTCACATCTCTGTCAGTGAGTTCCTGCATGCTGAAAATACTCAGGATCATTTTTACCTTCCTCTGTCACAACAAGCTTACTAGGAATATCAAAGTCTTGAGCAAATTCTCAATACTGGCAGGCAGGGGGCAACTGATAATTGGTCTTACATTTGGGGCAGTAATTTTTTGGTCAAAAAGGCTTATTGTTCCTTATCTGGTTACCAACCGGTGCAGCCACATTTCTCTTGGTTGTGGAAATCTTCCTGTCAGCAAAAACACAAATTCTTCTTCTGGCTCTTACTGCTTGATAGGCTTAACACAAGAAACTTTCTAAAAAGGAAATGTTTTTCTCTGGCATCTTACGAATGTGTGTTCCATAACTGCACCAGTGAAGAAACAATACTAAACTTATTTTGGGAATGCCCATTTGCAAGAGCTTGCTGGGCAGAAATTTCTCAGGTCCATGTGGCTGATCAAAATCTTTTTGAAGCTTTAGCCAGTATTAAAAAAGATCTTAATGTCCCTTTTGCAATGGAAATTCTTATACTTGGAGCTTGGGGCCTTTGGATTTGCAGAAATAATGAAATCTTCAATAACCTGCATGCTTCGATTGAGGATTGGAAGGCTATTATAGCCCTGGAATTAAGATGGGTCCTGTATAGAATTAAGAAGAAGTATTATCAGGGCCTTAAAGATTGGATTGAAGTTAATTTAGACAGGAGATAGATGCTTAGAATTTTATCCCTCTTCTTTGAGGTGGATTGAGTTTGTAAATATTCTTTTTGTAACTCTCTATAATATATAAAAGTTGCAGTGGGTTTTTTTGCCCTACTGTTTTACCCTCAAAAAAAAAATTATGCATGTGGCTCATGATAAGAATGTTTATTTGATAGTTATATTGTTAATTTTGTTCATGTTGCTACTGAAAGTTATTATGAGAGAGGGAAACATGGTTTTATGCATCTCAATAATATTAAGTTTCCCCTCTTTATGTTGAAAGTCTTGAAGTTGCACTTGTTTTGCTTTCTTATTCTTGTTGCTTTGTGCTTTCATGACTTGTTTCTTTACAAGATTCCTATGCATAGGAAGTGGGTTGGACTTAAATGTGTTTTGAATTTGCTTTTTGGTGCTCTCTTTGACTTCAATTCATAATTCTTATGTGAGCATCTTTTCAAGCTATCAAGCCTAACTTAAAGGCGTTAAAGAAAAGTACTTGTTGGGAGATAACCCAAAAGTTTCCTTGAGTCTTGGAAGTTATTACTTCAGTAATGACTTCTCCTTATCCTTTTTTGTTTGGTTTTTGTAACATCCCAAAAATATCAAACTTAGATCATCAAAACACTAATCATCAAGATTAGGGTTAACAAAAACTTTTCTAAATGAATTCATGAATGCATGTATATGTGTATGCATCGATTTTGAATTTCTTTAAAAACCACCTTGTTTGTGTGAACCATTGCTTGTAAAATGTTTATTAGGTGAAAAGAACATCATCTAAAACATTTCCCACACTTTTCCTTAAGACAAGTAAATCAAAACAAATATATTAAGTGAATGGTCATTTTGACCAATTTAACTCCCATGCCTACTTTGGCTGTCTCAAGCTTTCAAAACCTAACAGAAACTTTTCTGGATCTTTGCACCCCTTGAATGTACTCATAACAAAGTATCAAGGCCCACTTTGTGATCATCCAGAAACTTTCAAATGCATAGTTTAAATGATAATTCAAAATTGAATCTTCTTCATATGGGAAGATCCCACTTTTTCAAAACCCACTCAAACAAGCTCAACTTTCAAAACCCAAGCATCTGCAGACTCACCAGAACCAATCTAGCAAACCCACCAAAATTCATTTCAAAATTCAAAACTTGATTTCATGCGGCCATTTCATCAAACAGGTTGCAGACACAAATCAAACAAAACATCAAACACTATAGTGTGCAGTGTTTTGATCCTAACTTGTTCCCTAGTTAGCTCACACACAACCCAGTAGATCATCTAGAAAGATTAGCCCAACACTAGCACCCCTGTGAGTTTGCCATTGTCATTAATGGTGAACAGCCGAGGACCCCCATGTCACCCCATTGCGGACAACAAGCTAGGAGCAGCAGCAATCCTAGCCAGCATGTCTGGGAGGCAGCCCACCGTCCACCGCCACTGCCTGTCCCAGCCGCGAGCGTTGCCAAGCCCTGGACCACGCGCACGAGACATGCCCAGACCATGTCGAGCGTGCGCCAGAGCGCCACCCTCGACCATCACCCACAGACCGCGCGCCGCCCTCACCGCGTGCATACACGATCACCACTGCCCAGGAGACCGCCAGACACCCCCGTTTGCCGCCCCGTGCCATACAGCCACCGCCCGCCGTCGAAGACGCCGCCTCTGCCGCGCAGAGCATCGCCCGTTCCAGACCAAACCACACCGCCCAAGCCTCGCGACCATGTCGTTGAGCATCGCCAGGAGACACAGCACCATCCCCTACCCTTGCCCATGCCTATAGCCGCCTGTAACGTCGCCCCCGACGAGCTCACCGTGCGCCCCGACGGTCGCCTAGCTCGACTATAAATAGAGGCCACCCCCGCACGATTTATTCACACCATCTCACTCCCCTCTCCCCACTGACCGTTCCACACCATCCTCAGAGCAAGCCGAGCACCACCTCGCCGGAATTTCACTGGAGCCTGCCGCTGCCGGAGAAGAACGGAGCCAGCGATTGGAGCCGCCACAGGAGAAGCCACAGGTACCAGGAGGTTCGCCATCGTCGACTTCGTCGTTCGCCCGCCTCGCCGACCCTCGCCCGTACCCCGGTGAGCCCCCAGCACGCCTCACTGGCCGCGCTAGGTTTCGTTCTCGCCGGAGTTGTCTCGCGTCGACGATGACCCTCAGCCGTTAGATTAGAACTAGATCGAATGATCCACGTTGCCCCATACCGCTTCGCCCAGCCCCGTGTCACTTACGAGTGGGGACACCCACTTAAGCAGCCCGCGGGAGCACTGCGCTTAGCAGGCCGGCCCGTTAGAATTTCCCGCGCAGCCCAGCAATTCAAATTAAACCTTTTTCTTTTTAAATTCAAACACACTTCTGTATCCAACTTCAAAAATCAACCCAGATCGATTCAGTACACCAAATTGAATGAAACTAATTTTGTTGGAAAGGTCTGTGAATGCTTAATCCAAGACCGTTGGATTCAAGTCATTTGGATCTGTAGATCACCCATAGTAAAAATAACAAGGCAGAAGCTTTTCTGCATTCAAACATTTTTCACATTTAAACCATCAAAGCTTTTGAGTTGATTCCAACTCTCAAAAATCACATTTAACCATACCTTTCAGAATATATAAAAATATATAGGTTTACTTGCAGAAATAATGTTCAAGTAATAAAAGAATGCTTCATAAGCATTTCTAGCCACTTTAATTAATTGAAATAAAAGGGTAAAACCTTATTAAATTGTGACACCACTTTAAATCACATTCCCATGGACTACAATATGTGGTGATGACATGTGTCAAAATTATCCCATGTTTAGTTTGGAGAATATTAAATCTTAAGTAGTTTTTCAATGAGTAGAAATTACTTTTCTAAAAATAAGGAGTTTTAAACCAAGCTTTAACCTTGTAATGTTAGAGATGATGCTAGATCATCTATAGGACCCTTGTGTGTGATGATTGCAAGTAGTTAAGTATTGTTTGGTGATTGTGTACCTCGTATTTATTCCTAGACGCTAGTACCGACCAAGGATACTACGAGGAGGAAGGAGGATACTACGAAGAGGAAGCCGAGGAGAACTTCAACCACTGCTCTGCACAAGGCAAGCTTATACTGATATTGATGCAAGCTGATATTATACCAATGCAAGTTAACCCTTGCAAGATACCCTACTGATGCCACAAACCCAGACTTGTGATATGACTATTATATGCCTTAAGCATATGTGATCATATCCACTTGGTAAACCAATCCTAGTTTTATGGAAAGCTTCTTCCTTTATTTCTTTATCAAATCTTACTTAGAGGCTACCTAAGAGTTTGGTAGATACTAGACAGTTGTGCTGAAGGTTGCTTAAAGAGCATAAAATTTGGCCTAAGCTAGAAACCTTGATATCAGCCTAAGATATAAGGTTGGACTTAGTGAAACTCCACCAGTTACCACCCCTCATTATTACTACTCCCACCTGTAGATGCTAGTTCTAAGCATAAAACTTGATCAACTTTTAGATGGGAATGCTTGGTGGAAAATGGTTATGAAAACCTTGGAATGATGGATCATTCTATTGAAATGTTTTGGACATGTGTTTCCAAACACTTGATGATTTTGGTGATGAAAATGTTGAGGCATGAGCCTTAGCCCTTTATAAAACTGATGGTTGTCTAGATGCGATGCCATTCCAATTTTAGCGTACAACCACAATACCCGAATATTGGGTAGGGCTTGACTGGAATCTTATATACCTTAGTATTAGTTCCCTCACGGCCAAGGTCTGAGCTGAGGCTACCTTGTGAAGATTTTCCACCTGTGTAGTACCCAAGATGACAGTGGTCATGGTTGGGAGGCCAAACTCACAGGAGAGGTGCTGATACTAGGGATTGTAATTGAAAGGTTAGGATTGATTATCCGCATACTGAGTATGGTGAATTCAGGATTTGTTCCTGACGGATGTATCGAATGTTGTGGTGAAAGTGTACAATCTCTGCAGAGTGTCAAACTATTCGAATAGTCGCGTCCGCGGTTATGGACAGTTGGAGTGGCCATACTGTTCCCCCGTCAGACTTTTAAAATGACTTGTGAAATGAGTTGAGACTTTGACTTGACCACAACAGAGTTGTGACCTGAATTACAAGATCCCACTTAGGAGTTATAAAATTGTGACTAGCTTTGGAACTTAGTAAAGATAAATCTGGCTTTTGCAAAACAACCTTAGAGCCTAGTGTCCTATTATCCAAAAACCCTTTTACCTGTTAATATTAGTTTGCAAGTACTTAAAGAGTACTCATGGCTTTGTCCCTGGCTATTCCCATGGCCAGACTATGAAGAGGAGTACCTGGAAGATGGACCCCAGGAAGGTTACGACAACTAGGATCATCTCCCATCGTCAGCATTGCCTGTGACCCCGAAGATGGAGCTTCGCCTACGCTACCGTTATTATTACGTATTCCGCTGCTTGATGTTGAATTAAGAACTGGATCATGAGATCGCTATTTGTGTAAGAACTTATGTATCGTTTGTAATGGATGAAGTACTATGGTATCCAATTCTGTTATGTCTCGCAAAAATGGTAATCCTGGGATTGCGATGTATGGCATAACAGGCATCTCGGATTGAAAAATCCGGGTGTTGACAAGTTGGTATCAGAGCCATCCTGACCATAGGAGACCCTAGTTAGATTGGACGTTGAACCAAAAACTTAGTTTCAAAACCAAAGGACAAAAATATTTACAAAAACTTATTCTCATTCTTACCTCTTTAATTCTTTAATAAAACTTCATGTTCCTCAAAAACTCTTGCAAAATAGATAAAATTTTGACACACTTGATTACTCTGCTAATCTACTCATCCTCTATTTTTATAGATGGACGTGAAGTACAGCAAGTTTTATCAACTCAGAAATGGAGGGGACCTTATCTTTGAGAGGGATCTAGACCAGCTTTCGGAACTTCTGGAGCGTCCGCATCCCGAGTTCTTCGGAGCTCAGCTCAATGATAAAGGAGGAGAAGATCTGCAGTGTCTAATTGTTGCAAGTCTCCGAGGAAAGATTGAACCTCCCACTGTAGAGGGAATTCAGTTTACCTTGAGGGAAAACAACTGGCTTGATGGACTTGCCAGAGCAATGCAGGAAGCTCTTTCCCGTCTGTGTGGGCAGAGCATCAATCAGATCAAGGGTACTCGCTTTGAGTTTTACCCAAGGCGTGATGCAAATGGACTACCACTGGAAGCCCCATACCACCCCGAGCTGAAGACTCAATTGGACCACCTTAGCCTCATGATGTATGATCGTCAACAAGAGTTGGACAACTGTCGTGACTATTGCAACCACAAATCTGCCATCATCAAGACGAAGGATCAGACCATCGGCATGCTAGAAAAGGATCGCAAGTCTCGCCGCCGTCAGCTCGACAAGAAGGAACGCATTATTGCCCGTCTTCGCCATCGCATCTCATCTCTGGAAGAGACCATCCACGAGAGAGACATGCAGTTAGAGGAAAGGGAGAATTCAGGAGAGGATCTTCGTGGAGACCCTTACTCCTATCTCAGCGATGACGATGATTTTCTGGAGGATCAGGCCATGGACTTCTTCACCGATGAGGATGATTTCGCCTTCATCGATGATGCGGAAGATGATGAAGCCACCGACTCCGAGCAGTAGTAGCACTGAGCACTAGCGTAGTGAGTAGTAGTCGGTCCCACTGTATCGTAGATTCCAGAATGGTTCTTAAAACCATCTGTTTTTCCTTGTTGTGGTGTGTGTTGTACTGTGTGCTATGAGTGAATGAATGAAAAAGCAAGTTGCAAAAAAAAAACTTGAGTCAAACTCCAAACACTTTTCAAAAACCCAAAACCTTAGCAATTTCCCTCTTTTCTCATGATCTATATCAATCTTTAGATGCCACGTGGAGGAAGTGGTTCAGCCCCGGACCCGATGTTGCAGATCCTGCAAATGTTGACTTCTGACCACGAAGCTGAAAGAGACGAACGTCAAGCCAACCTAGCCACTCTGCAATAGATAGCCCAGCTAGCCCACAACAACCAAGGCCATGGAAATCAGGATAACCACGGATCTAAGCTCAAGAATTTCCAGAATACCCACCCACCCGTTTTCACCAAGTCGGAAGAACCCCTAGACGCCGATGATTGGCTGCAAACCATGGAAAATAACTTAGAAGTAGCCGGAGTGGAAGCCAACGAGAAAGTCTTGTTCGCCACCCATTAGCTAGCCGGAGATGCTAGGGCATGGTGGAACAGTGTTCGTGCGATGACCGGAGGCCAGATGATGACCTGGGAGGAATTCAAGGTCAAGTTTAGCAGAACCCATGTGCCACCAGGTTTAATCAAGAGAATGAGAGACGAGTTTAGAGAGTTGAAGCAAGGAAGGATGACTGTAGTGGAATACCGTGACAAATTTTTGTCATTAGCTAGGTATGCCCCGGACGAGATAGACACCGAAGCCAAGAAGAAAGAAAGATTCCTGAATGGTCTGCATGACGAGATGCAGACAGTGTTAGTCAATATCCCCTTTGCTGATATTGAAGCCCTTGTAGACTCTGCTATCCAGATGGAAGGAAAGATCAACCAGGCCAATGAGAACCCAAAGCATCGCATGATGCATCAACCAGGAACCCATCAAACCCCAAAGTATCGCCCCAACCCATCTCCAGGATTTGCCTCAAGAACCAACAGACCCCCTATGACCCGTCCGACCTATCCCAACCGTGGAAACCCTATACCCGGAGGAAATCACAACAACCCCGGCAACTCTAGCAATATCACCCGTGCCCCACCCAAATTCAACACCAAAAATACTACCACCAACCCCAACACTGCCCCGAGGACTGGAAGCAATGCTGTGCCTGTCGCAGCCAAGGACAAGTCACAAGTGACCTGTTATGACTGTGGAAATAAAGGCCACTATTCCAATGAGTGCCCCAACAAGAAGAATGCTACAGCCCCCAACGCCAATGTCCCAGCTCAGCAGCAGCGTCGTGTCCAGCCAGGGAGAAGATTTGCCCCAGGGAATTCACTCAACCGCAATGGCCGTCTTTTTCTCATGCATGCTGAAGAAGCTCAGGAAGCGCCAGACGTCGTGCTGGGTATGTTTTCTGTTAATTCAGTACTTGCAAGAGTGTTGTTTGATTCTGGTGCATCGCATTCATTTGTCACCGAAGAATTTGCTTGCACTAGTAAAATTCAACCAACCAAATTGAAGCATGTGATGATTGTACAAATTCCCGGATCAACCAACAAGGCTAGGCAAATTTGCAAAGCCGTCCCTATCCGAATCCATGGCATAGATTTTTATGCTAATCTAATAGTACTCAGAACTAAAGGTTTGGAAGTAGTACTGGGAATGGATTGGATGTCCAAACATAAAGGATTGATTGACTGTGCCAAGAAAGCCATCACCATGACCAGTACCACCGGAATATCAGTCGAGCATATATCTGAAACCTTACCTCGTCAATTCAAGTGTAACAAGAGTATAGCCCAACCTACCATTGACCAAGTTCGGATAGTCTGCGAATACCCCGATGTATTTCCAGATGTTTTGCCCGGTATGCCCCCAGATCGGGATATCGAGTTTATCATCGAACTAATCCCCGGAACAGGACCCATAGCCCAGATACCCTATAGTATGAACCCATCAGAACTAGAAGAACTGAAGAAGCCACTGGATTCCATGCTAGAAATCGGATTGATTCAACCGAGTGCATCCCCATGGGGATCACCTGTCTTGTTTGTGGACAAGAAGGATGGAGGTAACCGTTTGTGTACGGATTATCGGAAGTTGAATGATGTCACCATCAAGAACAAGTACCCCTTGCCTAAGATAGAAGATTTGTTTGATCAGTTGACCGGTGCCCAGGTGTTTTCTAAGATTGATCTTAGAACTGGCTATCATCAACTCAAGATTCGTGCAAAGGATATTCCAAAGACCGCCTTTACCACCAGATATGGATTGTATGAGTATACAGTCATGTCTTTTGGATTAACCAACGCCCCCGCTTATTTCATGAACCTCATGAATAAGATTTTTATGGACTTCCTGGATAAGTTTGTCGTTGTTTTCATCGATGACATTCTGATTTATTCCAAATCAGAAGAAGAACATGAGCTACACCTAAGGACCATTCTTGGAACCCTTAGAGAGCATCAGTTGTATGCAAAATTTAGCAAATGTGAATTCTGGTTACAGGAAGTAGGATTCCTCGGTCACATTGTATCAGCTGGAGGAATTGCCGTTGACCCTGCCAAAGTGAAAGATGTAGAAGATTGGCAAGCCCCAACCATTCAAACCCAAGTTCATGCTTTTCTCGGATTGGCGGGATATTATCGCAAATTTGTAGAAGGATTCTCTAGTATCGCCCGACCCATGACCCAATTGCTGAAGAAGGACAAGAAGTTTGAACGGACCGACAAATGTGAAGCGAGTTTTCAAGAACTCAAGAAGAGATTGATTTCAGCCCCAATCTTGATCATGCCGGATATCACGAAGCCCTTCGATGTGTATTGTGACGCATCCAAGATTGGTCTCGGATGTTTGCTAATGCAAGAAGGCAAATTTATATCTTATCTATCATGACAATTGAAGCAACATGAACAAAATTACCCAACCCATGACCTCGAACTCGCAGCCGTAGGTCTAGCCCTAAAGACATGGAGACATTACCTGATGGGAAACCGTTGTGATATTTATTCGGACCACAAGAGCCTAAAGTATATATTCACTCAGAAGGAGCTGAATATGAGGCAGAGAAGATGGATTGAGCTAATCAAGGATTACGACCTGGACATTCACTATCACCCTGGAAAAGCCAATGTGGTAGCCGATGCCCTTAGCAGATTGCCGTGCCGCTTGAACTCCATGATTTTGAAGGAGCAACCAAGTTTGCACAAAGAGATGGAAGATTTTCGAGTGGAATTAGTAAGTGAAGGATTTTTGGCTAGCATAGAACTTCAGCCCACTTTGATCAGTCAGATTAAAGAGGCGCAGAAGGGAAATGCCAGTATCGACGGAATCAAGCGTCGTATCGGTACAGGGAAAGTACCCGGATTCACCGAGGACGAAGAAGGAGTTCTGTGGTACAAAGGACGCCTTTGTGTACCAGCAGATTCGGAGTTGAAAGAAGTTATCTTGAAGGAGGCTCACGATACTCTTTATTCTATCCATCCCGGAGGAACTAAGATGTATCAAGATTTGAAAGAGCAATTTTGGTGGCATAAGATGAAGAGAGAAATCGGAAGCTATATCGCCAAGTGTGATATATGTCAGCGAGTCAAAGCAGGACATCAACGACCCGCTGGATTGTTGCAACCTTTGCAAATTCCGGAATGGAAATGGGATTCTGTAGGAATGGACTTTATCACTGGACTACCTACTTCTAGTAGGGGAAATGACTCTATTTGGGTCATAGTGGACAGATTGTCCAAAGTCGCCCATTTCTTGCCCGTCAAAACTACCTATCAGAGTTCGAAGCTAGCGGAGTTGTACATCGCTAGGATCGTTAGTTTGCATGGAGTCCCCAAAAATATAGTATCGGATCGAGGAACTCAGTTTACCTCGAGATTCTGGAAGAAAGTCCAAGAAGGTTTAGGAATCCGCCTAGATTTCAGTACCGCGTATCACCCTCAGACCGATGGACAAACGGAGCGAGTAAACCAAATACTCGAAGATATGCTTAGAGCATGTGTGCTAGAATATGGATCCAAGTGGGAAGACTGTCTGCCGTTTGCAGAATTTTCCTACAACAATAGTAACCAAGCCAGTTTGCAAATGGCCCCATTTGAATTTATGTACGGAAGAAAGTGCCGCACCCCTTTGAACTGGTCGGAAGTAGGAGAGAGTCAAATTTTCGGACCCGACATCCTACGAGAAGCAGAAGAGAAGGTTCACAAGATTCGTGAGCACCTCAAGACAGCCCAATCCCGACAAAAGAGTTACGTCGACAAGAGACGTCGAGACCTCGCCATCAACATCGGAGATTTTGTTTATCTGAAAGTGTCGCCATTGAAGGGAATGCAACGTTTCCAACTCAAAGGAAAGTTAGCCCCCAGATATATCGGACCTTTCAAAATTCTGAACCGTCGAGGAGAAGTATCGTATCAACTGGAACTACCTGAAGAGA
Source organism: Avena sativa (assembly GCA_916181665.1). Lineage (NCBI taxonomy): Eukaryota > Viridiplantae > Streptophyta > Magnoliopsida > Poales > Poaceae > Avena > Avena sativa. Next base: position 183,942,459 of record OV702281.1, read on the forward strand.
TGTCAGCGGTGCACAATGTGTTCCATATCTCGTTACTTCGCAAATGTCTCGAAGTCCCCGAGAAGACCGAAGTGTTCAAGAATATCGATCACCGGACCATCGAGATCAACGATGATCTAACCTATCCCGAAGTAGCCATCCGTATATTGGAAGAAGCCTTTCGAACTACCACAACCCGAAGCATCAAGTTTCTCAAGATTCAGTGGAGCAATCACACAGAAGAGGAAGCTACCTGAGAACGCGAAGATCACATAAGAACGGAGTTTCCAGATCTCTTCAAATCCTAGGTAATCTTTTCGTCTTTTTTCAAATCTCGGGACGAGATTTTGTTTAAGGGGGGAAGGTTTGTAACATCCCAAAAATATCAAACTTAGATCATCAAAACACTAATCATCAAGATTAGGGTTAACAAAAACTTTTCTAAATGAATTCATGAATGCATGTATATGTGTATGCATCGATTTTGAATTTCTTTAAAAACCACCTTGTTTGTGTGAACCATTGCTTGTAAAATGTTTCTTAGGTGAAAAGAACATCATCTAAAACATTTCCCACACTTTTCCTTAAGACAAGTAAATCAAAACAAATATATTAAGTGAATGGTCATTTTGACCAATTTAACTCCCATGCCTACTTTGGCTGTCTCAAACTTTCAAAACCTAACAGAAACTTTTCTGGATCTTTGCACCCCTTGAATGTACTCATAACAAAGTATCAAGGCCCACTTTGTGATCATCCAGAAACTTTCAAATGCATAGTTTAAATGACAATTCAAAATTGAATCTTCTTCATATGGGAAGATCCCACTTTTTCAAACCCACTCAAACAAGCTCAACTTTCAAAACCCAAGCATCTCTAGACTCACCAGAACTAATCTAGAAAACCCACCAAAATTCATTTAAAAATTCAAAACTTGATTTCATGCGGCCATTTCATCAAACAGGTTGCAGACACAAATCAAACAAAACATCAAACACTATAGTGTGCAGTGTTTTGATCCTAACTTGTTCCCTAGTTAGCTCACACACAACCCAGTAGATCATCTAGAAAGATTAGCCCAACACTAGCACTCCTGTGAGCTTGCCATTGTCATTAATGGTGAACAGCCGAGGACACCCATGTCACCCCATTGTGGACAGCAAGCTAGGAGCAGCAGCAAGCCTAGCCAGCATGTCTGGGAGGCAGCCCACCGTCCACCGCCACTGCCTGTCCCAGCCGCGAGCGTTGCCAATCCCTGGACCACGCGCACGAGACACGCCCAGACCATGCCGAGCGTGCGCCAGAGCGCCACCCTCGACCATCACCCACAGACCGCGCGCCGCCCTCACCGCGTGCATACACGATCAGACCGACCCAGGAGACCGCCAGACACCCCCGTTTGCCGCCCCGTGCCATATAGCCACCGCCCGCCGTCGAAGACGCCGCCTCTGCCGCGCAGAGCACCGCCCGTTCCAGACCAAACCACACCGCCCCAAGCCTCGCGACCATGTCGTTGAGCATCGCCAGGAGACACAGCACCATCCCCTACCCTTGCCCATGCCTATATCCGCCTGTAACGTCGCCCCCGACGAGCTCACCGTGCGCCCCGACGGTCGCCTAGCTCGACTATAAATAGAGGCCACCCCCACACGATTTATTCACACCATCTCACTCCCCTCTCCCCACTGACCGTGCCACACCATCCTCAGAGCAAGCCGAGCACCACCTCGCCGGAATTTCACTGGAGCCTGCCGCTGCCGGAGAAGAAGGGAGCCAGCGATTAGAGCAGCCCCAGGAGAAGCCACCGGTACCAGGAGGTTCGCCATCGTCGACATCGTCGTTCGCCCGCCTCGCCGACCCTCGCCCGTACCCCGGTGAGCCCCCAGCACCCCTCACTGGCCGCGCTAGGTTTCGTTCTCGCGGGAGTTGTCTCGCGTCGACGATGACCCTCAGCCGTTAGATTAGAACTAGATCGAACGATCCATGTTGCCCCATACCGCTTCGCCTAGCCCCGTGTCACTGACGAGTGGGGACACCCACTTAAGCAGCCCGCGGGAGCACTGCGCTTAGCAGGCCGGCCCGTTAGAATTTCCCGCGCGGCCCAGCAATTCAAATTAAACCTTTTTCTTTTTAAATTCAAACACACTTATGTACCCAACTTCAAAAATCAACCCAGATCGATTCAGTACACCAAATTGAATGAAACCAATTTTGTTGGAAAGGTCTGTGAATGCTTAATCCAAGCCCGTTGGATTCAAGTCATTTGGATCTGTAGATCACTAATAGTAAAAATAACAAGGCAGAAGCTTTTCTGCATTCAAACATATTTCACATTTAAACCATACAAGCTTTTGAGTTGATTCCAACTCTCAAAAATCACATTTAACCATACCTTTCAGAATATATAAAAATATATAGGTTTACTTGCAGAAATAATGTTCAAGTAATAAAAGAATGCTTCATAAGCATTTCTAGCCACTTTAATTAATTAAAATAAAAGGGTAAAACCTTATTAAATTGTGACACCACTTTAAATCACATTCCCATGGACTACAATATGTGGTGATGACATGTGTCAAAATGATCCCATGTTTAGTTTGGAGAATATTAAATCTTAAGTAGTTTTTCAATGAGTAGAAATTACTTTTCTAAAAATAAGGAGTTTTAAACCAAGCTTTAACCTTGTAATGTTAGAGATGATGCTAGATCATCTATAGTACCCTTGTGTGTGATGATTGAAAGTAGTTAAGTATTGTTTGGTGATTGTGTACCTCGTATTTATTCCTAGACACTAGTACCGACCAAGTATACTACGAGGAGGAAGGAGGATACTACGAAGAGGAAGCCGAGGAGAACTTCAACCACTGCTCTGCACAAGGCAAGCTTATACTGATATTGATGCAAGCTGATATTATACCAATGCAAGTTAACCCTTGCAAGATACCCTACTGATGCCACAAACCCATACTTGTGATATGACTATTATATGCCTTAAGCATATGTGATCATATCCACTTGCTAAACCAATCCTAGATTTATGGCAAGCTTCTTACTTTATTTCTTTATCAAAGCTTACTTAGAGGCTACCTAAGAGTTTGGTAGATACTAGACAGTTGTGCTGAATGTTGCTTAAAGAGCATAAAATTTGGCCTAAGCTAGAAACCTTGATATCAGCCTAAGATATAAGGTTGGACTTAGTGAAACTCCACCAGTTACCACCCCTCATTATTACTACTCCCACCTGTAGATGCTAGTGCTAAGCATAAAACTTGATCAACTTTTAGATGGGAATGCTTGGTGGAAAAATGGTTATGAAAACCTTGGAATGATGGATCATTCTATTGAAATGTTTTGGACATGTGTTTCCAAACACTTGATGATTTTGGTGATGAAAATGTTGAGGCATGAGCCTTAGCCCTTTATAAAACTGATGGTTGTCTAGATGCGATACCATTCCAATTTTAGCGTACAACCACAATACCCAAATATTGGGTAGGGCTTGACTGGAAACTTATATACCTTAGTATTAGTTCCCTCACGGCCAAGGTCTGAGCTGAGGCTACCTTGTGAAGATTGTCCACCTGTGCAGTACCCAAGATGACAGTGGTCATGGTTGGGAGGCCAAACTCACAGGAGAGGTGCTGATACTAGGGAGTGTAATTGAAAGGTTAGGATTGATTATCCGCATACTGAGTATGGTTAATTCAGAATTTGTTCCTGACGAATGTATCGAATGTTGTGGTGAAAGTGTACAATCTCTGCAGAGTGTCAAACTGTTCGAATAGCCGCGTCCGCGGTTATGGATAGTTGGAGTGGCCATACTGTTCCCCCGTCAGACTTTTAAAATGACTTGTGAAATGAGTTGAGACTTTGACTTGACCACAACAGAGTTGTGACCTCAATTACAAGATCCCACTTAGGAGTTATAAAATTGTGACCAGCTTTGGAACTTAGTAAAGATAAATCTGGCTTTTGCAAAACAACCTTAGAGCCTAGTGTCCTATTATACAAAAACCCTTTGACCTGTTAGTATTAGTTTGCGAGTACTTAAAGAGTACTCATGGCTTTGTCCCTGGCTATTCCCATGGCCAGACTATGAAGAGGAGTACTTGGAAGATGGACCCCAGGAAGGTTACGACAACTAGGATCATCTCCCATCGTCAGCATTGCCTGTGACCCCGAAGATGGAGCTTCGCCTACGCTACCGTTATTATTACGTATTCCGCTGCTTGATGTTGTATTAAGAACTGGATCATGAGATCCCTATTTATGTAAGAACTTATGTATCGTTTGTAATGGATGAAGTACTATGGTATCCAATTCTGTTATGTCTCGCAAAAATGATAATCCTGGGATTGCGATGTATGGCATAACAGGCATCTAGGATTGAAAAATCCGGGTGTTGAAACTTTTTGTGCCAAGAATGACCTCTAATAAGAGGGAAGTAAGATTTGGGGAGTTGCTGTCCTGAAACAGATTTCTGTCCTCCACCATAAAAATTCGTGAGTAGTCTCTGTAACTCGGATTGAGCTCAAATTTTACGAATAAATCTCTCGGTACGTTATATAACTTTCGTTAGTTCAACACTTTTTTATTCGATAAAAATAAGATCTTCGAAAAAATCGTTTTCTCTCTGCTGGTCTGTTTTGACAGATTTCTGCCATTATTTACATTTGCTTCTTATTGATTCATTTTTGAGTTCTCTTTAGGGGATTTGAGCTTTTTGAAGGAGTTGCTACAGTATATTGTGTTTTTAGTGAAAAAATTTTCTGTTCCAAAGCTTTGCCTAAGGGTCTAATATCTTTTGAATACACTAATGTTGCTAATGAAGATTGTGTGAAGTTTTGTATGAAGGAAAAATTTTAGGTGTAGAGAGAGAATGATGTAATCAGATGAAGAATGGACAAAAGCTCAAGCTTGGGGATGCCATCCCGGTGTCACCCCAAAAAATATCTAAGATTTACAAGCGTCAAAGCTTGGGTATGCCCAAGGCATCCCCTTCTTCATCAATAAAAATATCAGGTCTTTCTAGACACTTTGTTTTTATTGTTTCATGCACAGTTGTGTTGTTCTTGGAGCGTCTTAGTTTTTTTTATGGTTTTAGTTTTCTTAGGTTGCTTGAGTAAGTTGTTTGGTTACACCACACTTCTTTCAGAGAGAGACACACTCTGTTTTCATTGCCCAGAACACTCTAGTTTTCATTCTTATTGTCTTGTGAGTGTTCTCTTTTGCTAGCACTGTGTTTAGCCTTAGTTTTCTTGGGCTTTCAGCTTAGAACTTTCTAGTTCTTCTTTGTGGATTTGTGAGACAAGACCACTGATATTTATTAAGTATTATCTTTGTGAGTTGTTTCAAATAAGTTGTTTGGTGTTGGAAAGGAGTAGAAAGTTCTTGCTTGATAAGTGCAAGAGGAACTTGCATTGACTGTGACTTAGACTTTATCTTGACATGCTAGGTGTTGTTTTGACCTTATGCTTAGTGATTATTGCTGTAGCTTGTATTGTTCCAAACAATTGGGATTTCTTAGTGTTCCTTGAAGAAATTATGCGTTGTTTTAGCATGCAAAATCATAGTATTGTGGTATTCTCCTTTGATGCTTTTTTTGGGTTGACTTGGCACATGCTCACACCATGTTATGACTATGAACAAGTCACCATAGCCTATATGATCATTTAGTCATTGACTTGTGGTACCACTTTATGCTTTGATTAGTAATGTTTTGTCGCTCTGCATGATTATGGCCATTATTGCTCTCTTAGTTGGTTGCTTCCAGTCTTTTGCTAGCCTCCACTTGTATGCGTAAGTTCTACTCATGCTTCCAACTTCCAAGAAACCAAGTTATTCCAAAGTGTGCACTATAAACTCCAATGCATGGTGTGTTACACCATTCCAAGTATATTCTTGTTTTCAGCTATCTTCTAGTTAAAAACTATTTTGTATGTGAAAACTTAGTGATTAAAGCCCTCACAAACTTGCTGGCACACTTTATTCCTTGCCCCTAATAAACTTGAACCATTGTGTCATCTATGTTGTATATTCTTGCACTTATACGTTGGAATTAGCAGAACCGTGTTGTCACGGGGAACGTTTTCAACATTGCACTTGTACTTTGTACTCAGTTGATATCATGATCTTTTGTCTATGGATGTCACCGGTGTGAAATAAATAGGGAACTTGTAAGTCCATGGAGTTTGTATCATGTGTTAGAGAAACGCCTGGGCCGCTAGCCTAAGCCATGCCTAATCATGGTGGAAACTTGCAGCATCACCATAGTAACATCTATGAAGCATTATTCTTATAAAAAGTATACACATTGAGAAAAGAGGAAAGAGGGAAAAAAGCACCATATTCTCATGGTAAATAAGAAGATTGCTGAGATGATCATTGTCTGCTTTCCTTGTCAATTTGGTTATGGGAAAGCTCCTGTACCATGTGCAAGGGGTACCCCGTTGACGGTTCTCAATGATATGCAAATACTTACAATGACAAGAACTTACAGGTGACTAAAGTTGAGTAGCATGAGGTGTGGCCCTCGTATTCAAGGGACTTGAGATTGCCAACTTATAATTCGTCAAACATATACTCCATATTTGTTCACTTTAACCTTAATCACTTCAAGAAAAAAGAAATTAGGTCAAATTTGACTATTGCTAGTAAATCGTAGGCTGCTTCCTGAGTTTTATGAAATGGCGTTTGGAGGTACCCACATCGGACGGTCAATTAATATATCTAAAACCACAGGAACTTTTGACGACTGGTTTGACTTCTTGCTAAGATTTTGGATCTTGGCAATTCGAACCCCTCCTGAAAACGACCACATGAAATAAAGAAAAAAGAAAAAAATAAATATTTACGCATCACACGCCCTATCATGCATGTCGTGAGCGCTACGTGCCATGAAAACGTTAACCATGGGATTTGACAAGTTTTGGAAAAAACAGCGTCGTAGTATTGTTCTGTCATCTATAAACACTATTGGGTTTCAAACGGAACATGTCAAGACCATAACGATCAACATCATAGTTTACGACCTGATGGAGTTCCCGCAGTAGATGGGTGAATCTTGGGGTAGTAAGCATCACTACTAGGAAAACGGCTATAGGTAATAAGCACATCCGTGGCTCACATGGTTGAAGTGCCCCACGGCTAAAACAGGCGTGGCTCACCTGTGGGCAGTGCCCTACTAATAACTAGAACAACCGTGGCGCACATGACCATAGTGCGCCACAGATGTGTGTGGGCCAGGTCCCTGTTGGCCACACGCCAAACTTCTGTAGCGCACTACAGTCATGTGCGCCACGGTTGTTAGGGTCATCTATGGCGCACGTGTGCATGGTGCGCTACGACTAAGCGCATGCCCACCTCTGCTCTGAAACGGCCACAAACTTCTGTGGCGCACTCCGCCTAGTGCGCCACAGGGACTAGGAGCATCTGTGGCGCACTCGGCCTAGTGCGCCACAGAAGTTTGTACTCCCTGTGGCGCACTGGGGCCGTGTGCGCCACGGATGTTTCGATTCTGTTAGGACAGCACTTTATGTGCACATGTGTGCCCACACATCCACCACCCACACTTCACTTTCCCCTTCTTCTTCCTCCTTAGATCTAGTCGGGATCTTCTCCTTCCCACCTCAATTTCTCCATACATTCACCATTTTTAGCATGTAAAACTTGCTTTGGATGTTACATAAGTAATAGAGGAGGTCTTCGGTCTCTCATCTATCCGTCTCCGGTCGACGCGCGCACCTCTCCTTTCCATCTTTCTCGCGATCGGTCTCTCATCTCGGTAAGTTGTCCATGTAAGGATGTGTTCATGTGTATATGGATGATGCATGTGCTCATATGTATGTAGATGATCGATGCTCATGATGTGTGTATGTGTGGAGAGGATCGATGGTCATATGTGTGTGTATATGGAGAGTATCGATGATGCTCATGCATGTGTGTATGGAGAGGATAATGATATGTTCATGTGTGTATGGATCGGTCTCTCTCTCTCTTGTGTTTGTATGTGAACAAGTTGCCATTTGTTTTGCCAAAATGTTGATTCATTTCCATTTTGGCAAGACTTTGGCATTTCGCAAAGGTCCTAATTTTAGGATAGGTCATGCCGAAATTTTTTATCGACCATTGCATGCATTCATTATGTGGTTCTAATAGACTTCAAAATTGTACCGTGTACATCGTGCAGGCAAAAATGGTCCGCATAATGAGCGAAGGCATTGTGGCTAGATTTTTGAAATGTGCGACGGCCGACATGATACGAAATAACAAGACAGATATAAGATGTCCGTGCAGAAGATGCAAACTCAACTGGGTGATCGACCCAGATTCCGGGAATCTGCAGGCGCACCTGCTCCGCCATGGTTTCATGGATGGATACACTCGTTGGATAAGCGATGGCGTAGATGATGGAGACGGTGAAGAAGGTGGCCAACATGACGATGATCATCATCACGGCGAGAACGGGCGAGATGATGAAGAGGCTCCTGGAGATGGTGAAGGTGCGGAAGCAGACCGGGATGATGATGATCTAGATGCCGGAGGAGCAGACGACGATGGAACAACGTCAGGCTGGGTGCGGGACCCTTATGTGCAAGAGCTGCTTCTCAAGCAGACGAGTAACGCCAGGGCTGCCGCTAGAGAGAAAGCCAAGCTTGCGCAACTTGAGAAAGACGCGGTTACTCCATTGTATGAAGGATGCAGGCCCGATGATACCCGGTTGAATGTAACGCTCAAGGCTATGGAGATGAAGGCAAAGCACAAATTGAGCGACGCAAGCTTCGACGATATGATGGCATTCTGGCACGATCGTCTCCCGGAGGGGAACACATGTCCAACTAGTATCGAGGATGCCAAGAAAATCGTCTGTCCTCTCGATCTACCGCACGTTAGATATCACGTATGCATCAACGATTGCATCATTTATCGGGGCGAGGACGCGGAGAAAACCACATGTCCGGTGTGCGGCGTGAGTCGATACAAGAAAGGGAAGAAAGCACCTCGAAAAGTGGTATGGTACTTTCCTATCACCCCTCGTCTGCAGCGCTATTTCGCGGACCCTAAGGAAGCGAAGCTCATGCGATGGCATGCGGAAAGGAAGAAGCCAGGAGATGATGATGACCCCGAAAAGGATGAGCTGCTGACGCACCCTTCAGATGCTAGCCAGTGGAAAGCATTGGACCTCGAATTCCCAGAATTCGGTGGAGATTCGAGGAACATCAGGCTTGGTGCGAGCACCGATGGACTCAATCCGTTCGGTAGCCAGAGCAGCACGCACAGCACTTGTCCCGTGTTTGTATGGATGTACAACCTCCCTCCATGGTTGTGCATGAAGAAGAAGTACATACAAATGAGTATGCTAATTCAAGGGCCGAAACAACCTGGTACCGACATCAATCTGTATCTCGGGCTGTTGAAAGAGGAGCTAGCCACGTTATGGGAATCTGGAGCCAATACTTACGACGCCGTCGCACAAGATTATTTCACTATGAGAGCCGCGTTGGTCACTACGGTGCAAGACTATCCAGGTTGCGGGTATATCTCGGGGCAGGTTATCCAAGGATTCTGCGCATGCGTTAGGTGCATGGATAACACAAGCTATCTCCAACTAGAGAAAGATCCAGGGTCATCGAAAACCGTGTTCATGGCGCACCGGAGGTGGCTCGGCAAGAATGATCCATGGAGAAAACGTGGAGACCTGTTCGATGGCAAATCAGAGACCCGAGGAATCCCAGAGCATAGGAGCAGCGAAGAAGTGGAAGAGTTGCTGAAAAACTGGAAAGATTGTCCTAAGCCTGGAAAGAAGCGAAAGAGGCAGCAACAAGACAAGCCGCTGATGAAGGTATGGAAAACAAGGTCTGTTTTCTGGGAGTTGCCATACTGGAAGTTTCTCCGCACGCCTCATAGCCTCGACATCATGCATATCACGAAAAACGTGTGCGAGAGTCTGGTCGCCACCATAATCAACATGCCAGATAGGACGAAAGATGGTCCGAAAGCAAGGCACGACCTGATATGCTTGGGTATCCGGAAGGAGCTTCACGGAGGACGCACTACTCCTGATGATCAGGAAGATGACGATGATCATGAGTCGGAGACGACACAAGGTCGTCGGAAGGGTAAAAAGTTCAAGAAGAACGAATATTACTGCCCTCCTTCTTGCTTCACTCTAAGCCAGGATGAGATCAAACAGTTTTTCAAGTGCCTTCTAGGAGTCAAATTTCCTTACGGCTACGCGGGCAAGATAAGCAGATACCTAGACGAGGCGAAGCAGAGGTTCAGTGGCATGAAGTCTCACGACTGTGCCGTGCTAATGACGCAGGTACTTTCGGTCGCACTAAGAGGGATAATGGACGAGCACGTCCGTGAAACGTTATTTGGCCTATGCAAGTTTTTCGACGTCATCTCTAGGAAGTCGATTGGCTTGAATCAGCTCGGAAGGCTACAGGAGGAGATCGTGGTGATACTATGTGAGCTTGAGGTCTACTTCCCACCCGCATTCTTCGACATTATGGTGCATCTGCTGGTCCATGTCGTGGAGGACATCGTACAACTCGGGCCGATGTTTCTCCGCAGCATGATGGCGTTCGAAAGGATGAACGGACACATCAAAGGATACGTTCGCAATAGGTCCCGTCCAGATGGAAGCATAGCCAAGGGCTTTCTGGCCGAAGAGTGCATCTCTTTCTGCACGAATTATCTAGACATCGAGAACCCTGTCGGTCTTCCCGTCAACAGACACCTTGGCAAGCTCGACGGATCTGGTCACCGAGAGGGTCGTCGCATACTGCATGCAGACTTCGATTTTCGACGCGCAGACTTTGATCGAGCAAACCTCGTCGCGCTACAGCATTTAGAACTGGTCGATCCTTGGGTACAGAAGCACAAAAGGTTAATCGAGAAGAAGTACAGTGACCGGGGCATACAGAGGACGCAGGGAGAAATAATCAAAGAGCACAACTCAGATTTCACGCGTTGGTTTAGGCAGACGCTCATTGATAATCCCCCGCGCTCGCATTCTTCTGACACGGAAAAGATCATATTCACCTTGTCGCAGGGACCGATGCAAAACCTGGTGACCTATCAGGCGTATGATATCAACGGCTACACATTCTACACGGAGGAAAAGGACAACAAGTGTGATTATCAGAACTCAGGCGTAACGTCGGAATTCTACACCGATGACAACGTGAAGGAAAGATTCTACGGAAGAATCGAGGAGATCTGGGAGCTCGACTACTGTGGAGAAAAGGTGCCGATGTTCCGTGTCAGATGGGCAAAGAGCGTCGAAAGAGAAGACCGGTATTTCACAACCATGGTTATACCCGAAGCATCCAAATCCAAGGCCGCCGGTGCAAACGTGGCCGCGAAAAATGAACCGTGGGTACTGGCTACCAAAGTGGACCAATGTTTTTTCATTACCGACCCGACAAAGCCTAGCCGTGTTGTCGTGAGAAGAGGAAAAAGAAACATCATCGGAATGGATGGAGTCGCCAACGAGCAAGACTTCGACCAGTACGGCGATCCAAAGATTGAAGATGACGACGACTACGATGCAGCAACATACATCACAAGAAGAAAAAGGACAACCCTACCCAAAAAAGGTAGCCCGTTCGAAAGAAGAAACATTAAAGTGCCGGGGCTAAATTATTCAACCGCGACAAAGAAGGGAAAAAAGATTGTAAAACGCTAGCTCAAAAAATATTGTAAACGCCTGGTCAAAAAAGATTGTAATATTCATGAACAAAGTATTATGAAATTTAGTTATACTTTAAATCATATTTTTGGGCATTTTTGGAATATTATTACTTTTGGGCATTTTTGGAATATTTAAAAGTATTTTAAAATCAAAATAAAACTTCTATGGCATATATCACCACTTTTGGGCATTTTTGGAATATTTAAAAGTATTTTAAAAACAAAACAAAATTTGTATGGCATGTATCACCACTTTTGGAACATTTTAAAGTATTTTTTGGAACATTTTAAAGTATTTTTAAAGTAAAAATAAAAAAGTGGAGCACCAGGATTCGAACCTGGGTGCTCATCGTTTAGAATAGAGCTAAGGGCAGAACCAGTGGGGTAAGACAGTACTAGTATTAACTAGTGGGACGGCCAAGTACTTATCTGATAGTCCAACCCACACACGCGTAGCGCACCCTGGCCAAGTGCGCTACGGTTATTCGTAGCGCACTTGGCCAGGGTGCGCTACGCGTGTGTGGGTTGGACTAGTCAACTGCGCGCGTGAGCCAGCCCTCCCATCGTCGTCCTCATCAGACACATCGTCCATCCCCATCCCCATCCCCGCATCGAGGTGCCGCCGCCGCCACGCCAGGAGGAGGCCGCCGCCGCCACGCCAGGAGGAGGCCGCCACGCCACGCCAAGAGGAGGAGGAGGCCGCCACGCCACGCCAGGAGGAGGAGGCCGCCACGCCACGCCAGGAGGAGGAGGCCGCCACGCCACGCCAGGAGGAGGCCGCCGCCGCCACGCCACGCCAAGAGGAGGAGGAGGCCGCCACGCCACGCCAGGAGGAGGAGGCCTCCACGCTAGGAGGAGGAGGAGGCCGCCTTGCCCGCGCCAGGAGGAGGAGGTTCCTGCAGAGTCGTCCGCCAGCCCTCGTCGTCGTCATATCCCCCTCTCTCCTCGAGCAATCTCAGAGGTGAGCTCTGCCCCTCCCCTGTATCCTTCTCCTCCTCTGCATCTGGTTAGGGTTAGGCTATTTTCTTCCTGAATCCATTGCATCTGGTTAGGGTTAGGCTATTGTACTTTGGTGTTTGCAGAATGTTAGACAAAAATGTGCTAGTGCTTGCAGAATGTTAGACAAAAATGGGTTAGGGTACCACAATTTCACTACACTGGACCTCTCCATGTTCTGTTAATAAATCAGTCAATCATGTCACTTCTATTTTTGGCTTGAAATGGGCTAGTTAAACCAGTGCAGTAGTTTTCCTGTAGCTTCTATTTTTGGCTTGAAATGGACTGGATAAATGAGTTGAGCATGTTGGCACTTTCATATTAAGAACTCCAATATTCTGTCTCCATGTGAGCATCAATCAATCCAATAAACAACATCACATGTCATCTTGGAATATGGCATCCTCGCCATGTATGCAGAGCCAGAGGTCTCCCTTGTATAAATAAAGTTTGCTGTCAAATGAGTTGTTAATCTGATGCTGATGGCTCCATTTGTTCAAGTGATGGCTCCATTTGTTCAAGTGATGGCTCCAGTTGTTAATCTTATGCAGAGCCAGCTGCTTCTGAACAGCTGATAGAGACATGTTATGGTGTTGATGTTGAGCTGGTACTTGCTTTTGCAAGCCCCTTATTTTGTTCAAGTGTCCTGTTCCAGCCAGCTAACATCTCCTAAACAAACACCTGAACAATATATACTACAGACCCTAGTAACCCTACCAGAGTACCAGTACTACTACTCCTCCACCTAACAAAGTGTCAAGACTCTACCAAACAGAGACATTGTCAAGCACTGCCACTGGGATGCAGTGCATCTTATATTGTTACTGCAATGCTAGTTATGATGAAACAATGTGTATATAATGATGAAATGCTCCTGCTGAAATCCTAGTTATGATGTATATACTGATGAAATGCTCATGCTGAAATCCTAGTTATGTTGTATGGTGTTAGTACTGATCCTGGTGATGGTTTTAGTACTGGTTTGCTTGCTGGAGATGGTCTAGTAGTACTGATCTGTGGTAATATAATTGTAGAACTAGAAATTGTGCTTGTGCTTGTATATGAAGCACTTTATTATGTCGTGTATGCAGGTTCTTGTATGAAATGAGTCCCGATTTTTGCCGGAATGTTGATTAACTTCCGTTTCGGCAGAAATCGGGCACTCCTAGTTTAAGAAAATTAGCAAAGGTCATGCCGGATTTTTCCGTGCATTTAACCAATTATTTGTTTTTTATTAGTGCAAAGATGTGTGACAACGACAAGGCTGGATGTTCTAAGCGCATCAGCGCTGAAGGAGAACTCAGACCTCCGAATAAATAATTGACATTCTGGGAGGCGGCCCAGCGTCTAGAAGACGATGAAGAATACCATCCTTCGAAGAGCGAGGATGATGAGATGGAAGACGCGGAGGAAGAAGCCGAAGGAACGACGGACGATGAAACCACTGATGGCGGCGAGGGCACAGGGAGTGGTAGCAACCCTCCTAAGAAGAAGAAGCCGAAGGACCGGCGCCCGAACACGGTCGGCACGGTCAGGGAGGAAATTACCGAAGTGAGCCCATCAGGGGTTCCTTTGGAGCCCGCCCTTGTCGTCAAAGGGTACGGTGGGCAAGTGGCGGCGATCACCCGGACAACCATCTCGATCAACACCGAGAATCTCCGGCATAAAGATAATGGCCACTTGCGCACACTCCTCTTCGAGAAGCTGCACGCAAGATACAAGTTCCCCGCTAAGTATCAGAACACAAATTATCATGGGAACGAAGTAAACAAATCCGCCCTCACAAAGATGAGCACCGCCCTGGCCAGCTGGAGAACCCGGATAAAGAAGAAGATCTATAAAGAAGGCAAAAGTCTCGAGGAGATCCAGAAGATTGACCCGCAGATCACCGAAGATCAGTTCCGGGAGTTCAAGGAGAGGTGTGAATCCGAAAGAGCCCTGGCCAATAGTAATCGGGGAAAGGTGCTGCAGGCGATGAATATAGGTCATCACCATCTCGGATCTGGTGGATACAGAACCGCGGAGGCCAAATGGAATAAGGAGGACGAAGAGTATAGATCCAAGGGGATAGAAAACCCCTTCGCTAAATTCGAACCCGGGTAGGTTCGAAACTTCATCAGGGCCCGTTACCATGTGGACCCAAAAACCAAACAACTCACCGCGGATCCTGCGGTGAAGGAATTCGAGGAAATTGTGGTAAGTATAATCTAATTACCGCGGATCAACACGATTGCAATCTAATCGATGATCTAAATGATTCACTGTTACTTCTTCTGCAGGAGGAGGAAATTGTTGCTAGTCATGGATCCCAGGGTTCCTCATCCCAGGGGTCGACGGCGGCCACCCGGTGGGATAACCCTTTTAACAGGGCGATGAACCGGGACAAGAAAATAGAGCCGGTTACGAAGAAGCCGTCGTCGGCTGGCCGTCTGGCCGGCCTCGGGGGTAAGAATTGGGTGGATCATTTTGGTCCACCGCCGAGGACGCATGTGGCGCCGTCGGGAAGGAGCGAGGAGGAAAACAGAGAGGTTCAAGAACTTAAGGCACAAGTGGCGCGGATCCCGCAGATCGTCCAAGACAACCTGGCAATCACCCTTACGTCCTTCCTGCCTACCTTGGTGGAGTCAATAGCGAACTGGAGTGCGGGTGGTCGACTAGGGCCGTGCCCGATTCCAAGCATGGTCAGCAGCCACTCGAACAACGCGGCACCGACGAATCAGGCGAACTACGTGTTCGTGACTCCGCCCGCTAGCACCGCGGCGCCGCAAGTGTTGGTGACTCCCCCTGCCATCACCGCGGCGCCGGAGTACATGTTGGTGCCCCCCTGCCATCGTCGCGGCGGCACCGGAGCTCCAAGCACCCGTCGGTAGGGAGAATACACCGGCGGCCAGCACCGCGCCATCAAGCAGCCCTTCCGTCTCTTGCACGCCCGTCGCCGTATGCGGTGCGTCGACATTAGCCGATCTCGACGCCATCACGGTAAACAAATTGCTTTAATTACCGCCTTTCATGCCATATATATATTACTCTTGTGGCATCTCGCTCTGACGACGCCGTACATGTTTTCTGCAGACGGATGTTCCTTGCACTCTCTTATGCTACGTGAACAACGAGCTGAGGGATGTTGCCAAGGGTACCATCGTTCAACCCTTGCAGCGCACGTTCCACTCAAAACCGATGCCAAATAGCGTGCACAGGGTTAAAATTAGTCGGGTGCTAAGGGGCTGCGACGACCTGGAACCTCCCATTCAACCCCCAGGAGCGGATGAAGAAGAGTCGTCTGTCCTCAGAAGTTGCTTCGGCTTGTTCTTGCTATGGCCAAAGAGCATGATCTGTTTGGGGACGGTGGGGGCCATCACGCCACAGACAACAGCACCGCCTGTCATGCCAGCGACAAGCGGTGGCAAGGCCCCCTTACCGCCCTCGCCGTCACCTCCACGCGGTGGGTCGGATGATCATGTTGATGATATGCACATGGCGCAGGATCCGGCCGAGGACTTCGAAGACTGGAATGATCACTTCTTCAGCACTCAGTTTGGCAACGAAGAAGACCTAGCTGGTGGCCCCACAGAGAAAGCCACTATCACCAAGCGTCTGTTTGGTTCTCAGGAGACGCCTCCAGCTTGCGCCTTTACAGAGCCAGCTGATACAACCAACCGGCCCTTTATTCTAAGCCCTGACACACTACATAGGGCGGCCGGTGCTCAGATTGCGGTGCCTGCCCGCTCTCCAAAAGGAAAAAAGGGTAGGAAAATAAAATCTAGCAGCTCGAGCCAGCCGGTGGCGTCAACAACTGCGAATCCGATCAGGTTTCGGGACGGGCCACCAAGACCCGAGGGTATTATGTGGAGGATTCATGTGGCGGGTGAGCCCATGCTACCTAAGAATTTGCGGAAGCTCGCCAGTTCGAACTGCAGAGTGTGCATGACGGCGTGCTGACGATAGAGAGACGCCTTCTATCGGAGAAAGATCCCTCACACCCGGTATTCGTGGTTAAGGTGCCACCAGGCTTGGGCTTCGTCGACACTGCCCCCGCGGATCTGTTCTTCCTGCGGTTCGAGGACATCTTCAATATGTTCCACCTATACCCGCTGCACTATACCATGGTCCGTCTCTTTTCTCTCAGCCTGGCCACGCAGATCATTAGAGAGAACACACCGGGCATCGCTATAGTGGACCCCTACTACATGCGTGACGGCTGCTTGGGTTCCCCCGCCGAACGACGTATCGTGGCCTCGTACCTAAAAAGAATCCTCGTGGCGAACAAGACAAAGGAATACATTCTCGTGCCTTACTTTCCCGAGTAAGTCGTTATTCAGTCGCCACCGTCGATTGGCTTTATTAGATCATCATCATTCTTTTTTCAACACATTCCATTTGAATTTTTTGCGCAGAGATGAACACTGCACGCTCATCTCCTTATCGCCGAAGCATTCCCACGCCACGTATTTCGACTCGGGGAGTCTAGAAAAGAAGAAAAACTACGACAAGATCAAGGAAGTTCTGGATGATGCTCTCACTGGCTTTGCCTCGACGGAAGGCACCAGATTTGTGCGTAAGAAGGTCAAGTTCGGCAGGCACGTCTTCAACCACGTAACAGAGTTCCCCTGCGTGAAGCAGCCGGAAAACAGTAAGAAGGAAGCCTACTACGCACTCCATCACATGAGGGCGTTCCTACTTGACCAGCAGAATTCTACGCTGCCAGATCATCTCAAACAGTGGGCCGAAGCAAAGGCCAAGATCAATGATTCGGATATTAGACAAGAGATGTATCGCATCCAGCAGCAGTTTGGGGCAATCATCTTTCGTGATGTCATGACTTCGGGGGGGATCTTCTACGGAGGAAATATCCCGAATAACCGTGACATAGAAGATCGCCTAGAGATGCAGGGTGACTATAGGAAGTTCATGACGAGGCAGGGCGTCCTCCCGTTCCCTAAGCCGAGCCAGAAGGCTTGATGTTGGCCTAGTTGTAGTTGCAAACTATAGATGACCTTTGTGTGTGTGTGGACGACAAGTGTACTTATCTTATTAGGTTTATGAATCACCGCTTACTTATTTTGCTTATTATTATTATATATCAATCAATGCTTGGTTTGTTTGCTTACTCTTTGGTTTTTTTGCTTACTCTTTGGTTCTCGGACGACAAGTGTGAGTTATTTTTGTCTTTTTCGAGAATATGCCGATGATTGAAATGTTGTGGCACAATATATATGTGAATGTGCTATTACGGGATTGTTAGCCTTGTGATATGCACAAGTCCAGGAATTGTGCATCCTACTTGGCTAACAGTCCCGTCATAAGCATATTCCTGTGTCCAACGACCTAGCTAGTTATATATGAGGCATTCTTTTCGAGTTATTTTTGTCTTTTTTGAGAATATGCCGATGATTGAAATGTCGTGGCACAATATATATGTGAATGTGCTATGACGGGATTGTTAGCCTTGTGATATGCACAAGTCCAGGAATTGTGCATCCTACTTGGCTAACAGTCCCGTCATAAGCATATTCCTGTGTCCAACAACCTAGTTATATATGAGGCATGCTTTTCGAGTTATTTTTGTCTTTTTCGAGAATATGCCGATGATTGAAATGTCGTGGCACAATATATATGTGAATGTGCTATGACGGGATTGTTAGCCTTGTGATATGCACAAGTCCAGGAATTGTGCATCCTACTTGGCTAACAGTCCCGTCATAAGCATATTCCTGTGTCCAACGACCTAGCTAGTTATATATGAGGCATGCTTTTTGAGTTTGCTCTTTTTGATTTAAGAGTACTTTCTATAAGTGTATCTTCATATGCGACTTTAATTATACATGTTTTTTCAATCACCGGTTAGTTATTATTGTCAACTTGTAGATGACGTGGTACGTCGTGTACAAGGGACGGGTTCCCGGAGTCTACGATGATTGGGAAGACTGCCGGAGACAGGTGCACCGTTTCAGCGGCAATAGCTACAAAGGGTACAACACTATGGCGGAGGCGGAAGATAGATACACGCGCTATCTAGCGGGAGTTAGGACAAGGAACCGGATGAAGACCTACACCTTCGTCGCGGCGGTGATCATGCTTATCTTCTTTGGTTATTTATCCCGCGTTTGTGTCTAGCTAGCTAGTTTAGATGTCTAGGCGAGCTTCCGAGCTCTAACTTGTTCGATCGACACATGTATTCGCATGTCACCAACTACTACTTTGTAACATGATCAAAACAATGTAACTTGGACTATGTATTCATGTATGAGACTTATCTATATGTATTTGTTTCAATCTTGTTTTTCATATTGAGTATTTATATATATAATTGTATATCTTGTATTGTGTATATCTGCTGTAATATTGTATATAATCTGTATTGCATATAATCTGGCTTGGAAAATAAAAAAAAACAAAAAATACATCTGTGGCGCACATGGTCTACCTTCTGTGGCGCACTACACCTAAAGCGCACCATGGATGTTTAGTGGCGCACTAGGTAGTGCGCCACAGAAGATCCAAGGGGTAGCGCACCACGTGAAACTTCTGTGGCGCACTAGTAGGTGCGCTACGCCTATCTCTACACAACCGTGGCGCACTAGGCAGTGCGCCACGGCTGAGAGATAGCCGTAGCGCAAGGCCCGTGGCGCACTACAAGTGCGCCACAGATGGTCCTTTTAGGTGCGCCACAGACGACCATTTTCCTAGTAGTGCATTGTTGACCGTGGGAGTTTTCAGACATATAGTGGATCATGCTTCCTATCTAACTCAAGGTTTCGAATTTTGCCCGAGATTACCGAAATTCAGCCATTTTGTCTAGGACCAGTAAGAGAATTTACCGAACGAAAACTTTCTAAATTTGGGGATTTTTTGTTGAATTATCTAAAATATTTTATATTTTGGTAGAATTTTATTTCAAAATCTAAATTTTGGTCTAATTTCAGCCAAATTTCATTTCAAAGTTTAAATTTTGATTCTTGCATTTCATCTAATATTTAACCAAAATTCACCGAAATAGCTGAATTTTGGCCATTTCGCTCGAACCCGGTAAAAAACCAAAACCGAAATCCAAAACCCTGATCTAACTACATCGATTAAATTAATTTCGAAAAAAAATCAAGTCTAGCGTGGTGGAGATGGGAGTACAAAGCACAAGTGTCTAAGGGCATCCGTAATGTAGGACCCACCCGACTTATGAGAATTTCCACAATGTATAGGTCAACAATATGCTACAAGGTGGGACCAAATCGCTTGGTCATATTCCACCATGTAAGAGAGAGGAGGGAGGGGAAATAATTTTTCTATTCTCTATGGGCAACCCACAAGCTTGAGGTAACTTTATTTTCTCCATAATGTACTACTATATTCCTTAAGGAATGCTTTTTTACACACTACGGATGCCCTAAGGGAAAAAGCAAATAATGGACCCACTTGGCAGTGTATGACCAAGCTATAAAACTCCCATGAAAAAGTTCTTCAGTTTAGTGGGTCCCATGAATCATCTAGCTTATTACCTGTAAGTACAGTAGTATTTATATTGCTTAGACATAAGTATACGCTAACCTCTATCCATGTGATATACCTGTAGAGAGAATAAAACGTAGGCAGGGGAAGAGGGCAGCGGCGAAGAGAGAAGAAGAGTTTAAGGTGGTTCAATGTCAGAGCAAAGTTTATAATGGGTTCCTCACATGAGGTACTCCTGACTCTACTAGTAGTAGTAAATGTCAGGACCTATGCTTGCAAAAAAAATTAAAAGTGTGTTTTCTCTCTCCTTCGCTGCCTCTCATCTCTCCACCCCTCTCTCCTTGCGCACCGTCCCGACTGATCTCTCCCTCATCCACAGAGTGGTGCTACGCACGTGTGCCTCAGTACGGCGGCTCTGTTTTTTTATTTTTTGAGAGAGAGCGCAGCTCTGTTTCTCTAGCGTGTTCGGCAGCCGCGTTGGTGTGGAGTAGGAGTAGTACACAGGAAGAAAACAAATTTGGTCCTTGGCGGCAAAAAGATTTAAACTTTTCCGGTTTCTAAATTTTCACTTGCTTCTCAAACATCAGGAGAGAAAGGTTATTCAAAATACCGGCCATTCGCAGTAGTACTTCTTATCTTATCTTTTTCGTCCAAAAAAACTATAGAGTGTACGGATAACTTTGAACGTGGAACGTTGTATCAATACTGGCAAATCCAAACATTGCTAACCGTTGGATCTTCTTTTCCATTCTTAGTATCTAGAAGATTCTATTGATAGACTTTAGCACAATGAACGCTTTTGTGCACAAACCTCAAAACACACTTCATTGCTTAGTTTCAGGGACCTTGTGCAAAATGCATGGACTTGGATGTGATTTTCATTTTTTACGAGGTCCGTGATGTAACTTGTACTTCCACCGACCATGTTAACTGAAGCACCTCGCCTCAGGGGGACCTACTAGAGTTATAAGAAAATGCAACCCTCCCAATTATCACACAAAGTGGACCATAGTTTCTTATATAATTCCATTTTCAAGCTTCCTAGCTAACTTCGCACAATTCACTTACTTCTTTTTCGATTCAAAGAAATTAGGTCAAACTTGAGCTACAAGTTAGCGCGGTAGATTAATTGCTCTTGAATAAAATGTAATTTCAGAGGTAGATGGGTGTGTCTTCTTGTAGCAAACAATGTTGTTGGTGTGATTTTCGAACTATCTGGAAAGAACATTCTCAATTTCCCGAGTGATGATGAGATTGTTCTTTTCCGTAAAGAAATAAACTCCGAAGAATTTGGATCTGAAGAGAGCGACTAGCACGCACTGCGTGGTGCATAGTACGCGAATGCGCGAGCGACGTGTCGTACCTATCCGACACATGTCGACGCGGAGACATCCCAGGAAAATGGACGCAAAGAAGTCGGCGGTTTTTCTCTTTCCATTTTTTCTCTTTCCGTTTTTTCTCTTTCCGGTTTTTTCTCTTTGTTCTCCGGTTTTCTGCTCAGCTAGTTACATAGAAACTTTCTCTCACTTCCGCTGCGGTAGTTTTTCTTTTTTTAAAGTTTTTATTTCTCTTTCTTGGTAGTTGTTAGTATCTGCTTTTCATTTATTTTTATTATCTTTCTTTTCTCTTTACAGGCAATAGAGATTTTATGGGGTTTAATGAGAGGAGTCTGGTTTATACAACACAATGTATTGACTTTGAACGGAGTATAATAAAGTAGTGCATTTGTTTATTGAGCTCAACACACAGATGATTGAGCGCAGTATGATGCATTGACTTCGAACGGAGTATAATAAAACAATGCATTTGTTTACTGAGCATAGTACACAGATGATTGAGCATGTAGTGTATGCTGCGGCCTTCTATTTTGAAGCACCTTGTATTTCTTAGGGTGTATTGCGGGCTCCGCCCGTGGCACGGCACCTTCGGTGCATTAAGATTTCATATAGATCTCGAAGGGGATGTATTTCGGAGCACCTTGTATTTCGAAGCGCCTTGTATTTCGGAGCGCCTTGTATTGAGAGGGTGTGTTGCGGGCTCCGCCCGTGGCATGGCTCCTTCAGTGCATCAAGCATTCATATAGATCTTAAAGCGTCCTGTATTTTGGAGCGCCTTGTATTTATAAGCGCCTTGTATTTCGGAGCACCTTGTATTTCGGAGGGTGTGTTGCGGTCTCCGCCCGTGGCACGGCGCCTTCGGAACATCAAGCATTCATATAGATCTTGAAGCGCAGTGTATTTCGGAGCGCCTTGTAGTTCGAAGCGCCTTTTATTTTGGAGCGCCTTGTATTTCAGAGGGTGTGTTGCGGGCTTCGCCTGTGGCACGGCGCCTTCGGCGCATCAAGCATTCATTTAGATCTTGAAGCGACGTGTATTTCAGAGCGTCTTATCTTGCGAAGCGCCTTGTATTTCGGAGGGTGTGTTGCAGGGTCCGCCCGTGGCATGGGGCCTTCAGCTATAGGGGTTCGTAGCATGGAAAACAAACAATTTCTACCGCATGCACACAAACAAGTCAAGATCTATCTACTAGATTGTAGCAACGAGTCGATAGAAGCACTCACCCTCAAAGATTGCAAAGCGGTTAACGAGAGCAGATTCTCGTGGGTGATGTAGTCGTACACTTGTCGATCTCAAGATCACGTAGACGATCCTTCCGGCGCTGCGTTCCGGCAGCGCTTCCGCAGTCGGTCACACGTTCAGTACTCGATGAAGACCTTCCTCTCCCTTGTTCCAGCAGGCAGCTGAGGTTGTAGTTCTCCCCTCGTGAATACAGCAGCATGACGGCGTGGTGTCGGAAGTAGAGGTGTTCGCACACGAACACGTCACGTGTACCTCCGGCGTCGAGCGCGATACGCAAGACACGTCGCCGGAGGAGCCTCGCCGGAAGCGCGATACGCAAGACAGCCGGCGAGATCTTTTCAGCACCCGAAACCCCACGCGCCCGGGAGAGACCCCGTCTGGACGCACAGCGGTGATGGGCTGACCTAGGTCGGTTCGCCCGCCCCTAGGACCTCGTGGATCGAAGCTCTCCAACACGAAGAACGTCGATGAACGATGAGCAGAAAACCAGGGCGGAATAGAAAAAGTAGAGGTTTGTAGATTGGTTTTTGCGATTGTGTGTTGTTTTTCAATCGGCCGTCACCCCTCGTGTATATAAGAAGCGGCTGGACTTTCTGTGCAAGAAAGAAGGCTGGATCCACGTCCAAAACCCTAGGTGGGGTCCACCTCGAACAAGTAAACTCGAAATTTACGTAATTGTTCGGTCAAAAACTTGCCTCTACCTTATGGACCAGTTTCGAGATAGTAAACGAGCTCAGATCAAAATATCATAAAAAGCAAAGTTGTTCGTCTCGAAAATACGAAGAACTTTTATGTTTTGCACTTTTTCATATGACCTGATCTTCATTGCCTTCTCCTCTTGTTTTTGTATCAAAGTCGGATTGCGACCGAACGAATTTAACTCAATTCGGCTGTATTTTGAATCTGGAGGTCGTATACTTGCTCGGATGAAGATGATTCAAAAAGCAAAGTTGTTCGTCTCGAAAAACTGAACAACTTTCATGTTTATGACTTTTTCATCCGAGTTGATATTGACTACTCAATCTTGTTCGTAAGCAGATGCATTAGTCTAGCGGTTTTCAGACGAATTTTGCACTTTCGTCCACGCCAAAGGTGAGACAAGGTCTGTGGTATGGCGACAACCCGGTTCTGTCCGTGCCAATTTAGCCTTTGATAGTATTTTGACTCTAACTTTTGTATACTAACTCGGATTGAGATGATTCAAAAAACAAAGTTGATTGTTTCGACGAGACACACAACTTTCGTGTTTTGAACTTTTTCATTTGAGTTCATCTTGAAGGAGTCATAGTTGAAGCCTCCATATATCACTCCGCAAATCTTCTCTAAACACTATCATAATCGGCTATTAAGCCTGATCATGGCTTTACTTGATATGGTGTCTTTTTGATGATCAATATTCCTCGTAGTAGACCTTTCGGAGTGCGTTTCTCTCGCCATTTGCCTTGATTAGCTACGAGCCCAAAACGAGTGACAACACATGCCCCCCTATTTTCTGGCAGAGCTTGAGTGCCAGAAAATAACTTGCATCATTTTTATTCTAAGGACGATGTCAACACTCCATCGGCCATTTGTTCTTAGGGCGATAACTATGTACCGGCCATATATGCTAAGGGCGATAATTACATATCGGCCATATGTGTGCTCAAGCTTCTTGCCACACACTCGGGTAGAATTTCTCTAGATATTTTCCATTGAGAGCCCGAGACAGTAAATTCCCTCTCATAGATTCCACTAAATATGAATTCCCGGGAACTACTCTCGCAACCTTGAAAGGACCCTCCCAGCTCGGAGACCAGTTACCAAACTTTCTGTCTTTCGAACCAACCGGCAGAATCACCTTCCACACCAAATCGCCAACTTGGAAGCTCTTCAACTTTACCTTTTTATTGTAAGATCTTGCTACCCATAACTTTTCTTTCTCTATCTCTTTCAAAGCAAATAAACGTTTATCGGCAACTTCATCAATGTTGTCCATCATCAAGTTATGGAAATCTACTGCTGATAAGTCATTTTGCTTAGCAAATCTCAAAGCAGCCAGATTTACCTCCACTGGCAAAACGGCTTCTTGTCCATACACAAGTTCATACGGAGTTACCTTTGTCGCACCATGCCTTGAGATTCTATGCGCCCATAAAGCTTCGGACAATACTTCATGCCACTTTCTTGGATGATCTTCAATCTTCTTCTTGATAAGCTTGATCAAAATCTTATTGCTTGACTCAGCTTGTCCATTAGCTTGCGCATAATATGGAGATGAACTAAGCATCTTTATTTTGTAAGATTCGGCGAACTCTTTTACTTCCTTTGCCATAAATGATGTGCCTTGATCTGTAGTCAATGTTTGAGGAATACCGAATCTATGTATAATGTGCTCAGTTATGAACTTGATCACCTCTTTATGGGTCATATTTCTGAGAGGTATCGCTTCAGACCACTTCGTAAAATAACCAGTAGCTACCAACACGAACCGATGCCCTTTCGAAGAAGAAGGATGGATCATACCAATGAAATCTAGTCCCCAACCTCTAAATGGCCATGGCTTGATAATATGATTTAACATAGCAGTAGGAGCCAACTGAATATCACCAAACTTTTGACAAGCTTCACATCCTTTATAATACCTAAAGCAATCATTAATCATTGTCGGCCAATAAAATCCTCCACATCGTAAGATCCACTTCATTTTGTGCGCCGACTGATGAGTACCACATATACCTTCGTGTACCTCTCCCATAGCAACCCTTGCTTGATCTTCATCCAAGCATTTCAAAAGAATACCATCAACCGTTCGACGATAGAGATCATTATCTATCAATATATATTTGAAAGCCATCCGCCAAACAATCCTATCTGTCCTCTTACTAGGATCTCGCAAATATTCAACAATGGGTCTTCTCCAATCTTCATGCCCACCTGCACTAGATCCCTCATTAGTGGCCGAATCAATGGGATTTAATTCGGCCTTGTCTCAGCGTCCAACAATCGTCGACTCAAATAAGTGATCACATACTCCTTTCCTTCGGTTTCTTGTGTCAAAACAGCACCAACAACGCCTTCCTCCGCAGCAATATAAAGCCTAAAAGGCTCTCCGCGTTTTGGTGCTCTCATCACTAGAGGAGTAGACAAACTTACTTTGATATTTTCGAATGCATCTTGCTGTTTTGCCCCCCAAGTAAAATTGGCATCATTCTTTAACCGAAGGATAGGGGTAAATGCTTCATCTTTCCCAGACAAGTTCACTATGAATCGCCTCAAATAATTAATCTTCCCAAGAAATTTCTGCACATCCTTTTTGCATGTTGGAGCTTGTACTTTCTGGATAGCTTCTATCTTCTTGGGATCAATCTCTATACCATGTTCATGTATAATAAAACCCAAGAATTTACCAGCTGATACACCAAAAGCACACTTCAAAGGATTCATCTTGAGCCCATACTTCCTCATCCTCTCAAGAGATAAACGTAAATCGGCTAAATGAGATTCATTATCGTCCGATTTAACAACAATATCATCAATATAGACTTCAAGTATGACCCCGAGAAGATCATGAAAGATTAAATTCATAGCTCTTTGATACGTGGCACCAGCATTTTTCAAGCCAAAAGTCATCACTGTCCATTCAAATAAACCAACAAAACCAGGGCAGCGAAAGGCTGTTTTGAATGCATCTTCTTCAGCCATGAATATTTGATTGTATCCCGTGTTACCATAAAGAAAGCTAATAACTTTGTGTCCAGAGGCATCATTAATAAGCATATCGGCTATTGGCATAGGATACTCATCTTTCGGTGTAGATCTATTCAAATCTCTGAAATCAACAGACACCCTCAACTTGTTGGACTCCTTCTTGTCTACTGGCACAATATTAGAAATCCAATCTGCATACCTGCAAGGCTTAATAAAATTAGCTTTAAGAAAACGACCGATTTCTTCCTTGATCCAGTCATACATCCTTGGATTGAATTTTCGGGCCGGTTGTTTATGAGGTCTAAAACCAGCCTTAATAGGCAAACGATGCTCAACTAGCTCTCGGCTCAATCCAGGCATCTCGTGGTACTCCCATGCAAAGCAATCAACATATTCTTTAAGCAACCCGATTAGTACATCTTTATAATCGGCTTCCAGATTTTTGTTTACAAATGTTGGCCTAGGAATTGAACCATATCCTATATCTACTTCTTCCAATGGATCGGCCGATGTAAAACCTTGTCCCAACTTATCCATACCATCTATTTCTTCTAATGACTCATACATATCGTTCTCATTAGACCGATACTCTATAAGTCTCTTCCGTAACAACTCTTCATTGGGATCCATTAATTACATATTTGGGAGCCGATTACTACCAATCGGCTTTAAAGACACGGGCACGAAACCGTTTCTTGTGGCACTAAGAAAATCAAATTCTGAAAGGTCACGCCCCGTCAAGCAAGTTGCATTGGGATGTTGCCAATCTACCAATGAATCAGCCAAAGCAACGCAAGCTGAATTATCTGCATGGACAACCTCCACTTCATCATCCACCCACTGTATCAAGAACTGATGCAAAGTAGATGGCACACATTGGTTGGTATGGAGCCAATCACGGCCTAATATGACATTGTAATTACCTTGCACTTCAGCAATAAAGAAGGCAGTGGCCAAAGTCTTGCTTCCCACTGTGAGTTCGACACTCATCACACCTTTGGCCTCTGTCTTTTCTTTGCCTTCAAACCCATTGAGTACCATATTGGTCTTCATCAAGTTACTCTCATCTAATCCCAATTTCTTGAAGACTGAATATGGCATAAGATTCACTACAGCACCACCATCAACAAGCATCCTCGCGACCGGTGATCCATTGATATGTCCCTTGACATATAATGGCTTCAAATGCTTCACCGGATCTCTTGGCTTCTCAAATATGGCGTTCTTGGGACCAAAATCCAGCTGTGCTACCTCTCCTTCTTCATCTACAGCATGAAACTCGGTAGGTAAATAATACACCATATGCATATCCATACCTTCCCGAGCCGGTGTGTTCTCAAAGTCCACCATCTCCTCATCGCCCTCCACTACAGATGTTGGTTCTGAAGTTTCATCAATCGAGGGAAGTGTAGGGAGTGGAGTGGACGAGGCAACAATATTCATATTTTCCTCCACGGATGATACAGGAGCTGCTGTAATTACCATGGGAACTGTGGCATCTTGCTTAGGTACCCATTTTTTGAAAGGTAACATGGGACGAGTCTCATTAAAAGACTCATCTCTCCTTTTCTCCGCCTCATGTTCCACCTTCTCTTGGTTCCTCATGCGCTATAATCTCCTCTTCTTGGTTTTGGTTAATCCAGGAGGACACCACTTGGGCTGAGTATATTTAGAATCCTTTGGCTTAGCCTCACTTTTACTATCTTCATGACCATTAACCGATGATCTTGGCTGAATAACCAGCACAGGTTTATTAGAAATAACCGGTTTATTACCAACAACCGGCTCTTTGAGCTTCATCTCATGAGTGCCTACCACAATAGCTTCAGCATTTGAATTGTCTTCTTGTTTCTTCTTAGATTCTGGAATTTCAGTACATGGTGACTTAGGACGCCACTCCTTGTGAGTAATTTTGCTTGAAGATTTTTGCGATGACCGATTATCATTGTATCTCAAACGTTCCCGAACTGGTCGTGAAATCCTATCATGAACAGATCTTCTAGATTTTGTCCATCCTGGATGAAAAGCATATGGAGCTATTGGAGCCTGCCCCCATCCTCCATTGAAATAATGTGGCGCGTACGGGGGTGGTGCCATCCATGGCCTTGGCGCCCACTGCTCATACGGCCTCATGTGCCATGTAGACCTCTCCCTCGGAGGTGATCTTGGACGCTCGTATATGTTGACCGATTATCATTGGAACCGGCCGCTTGGCTCGCATACTTGGATAACAACATGTCGAAGGTTGGCTTAATACGTTTGCGTTGTACCTTAACCTCATTGGTCTTCCACTTGCCAACCTCTGGACTCTTGGGTTTAATGAACCTCGCACGAACATCATTCTTCACTTGAGGTTGCCCCCCAAGTGCAGGATTTTTTATGGTGATCTTCAATGTCTCTTTGCCATCGGGTTGTTTGCCAAGAATGATCTCCCTTCCCAAGATCTTGTCGCTCCCCTTGTTGTTCCTGGGTTCACCAATAACGACATTATTTTTATTAGAGGATCCGGCCACCTCTGGCCGAATTAATACCCTTTTCCCATGCAGCTCTAAGGTATTCATTGGGAACGACTGCTTGTCAACTTGCATATCAGCAAAGCTCAATCATCCATCATTGATAGCCGATTGTATCTGTCGTCAAAAAACATTGCAGTCATTAGTAGCATGAGAGAAATAATTATGATACTTGCAATAAGCACGCCGTTTTAACTCTTCAAACGGCGGTAAGGTATGAGAAATTCTAATGTGTTTATCTTTCAACATGGCATCAAATATTCTGTCACATTTGGCCACATCAAAACTGAAAGTCATCTCATCTTCACGATTCTTGCGAATCGGCTTAAGAGCATCACACGTATAAGGTTTAGCCTTGGAGGGCCAAACCAATTCAGCGGCATACATATCAGCATCGTCCTCTGAATTTTTGCTATCATACCCAACAGTATTTATACGAGGACGATCAGATTTTGACCTATGTATATCTTTTTCTTCTCTGCTTCGGCCTTCCTGAGCCAAAGCCCTTTGTAAAACTTGGCTAACATTCAAAAAATCATAACCTTCTATTCTTTCCTTAATGTGAATCCTTAAACCATTGAGCACCAAGTCAGCCATATCTCTTTCAGTTATCACTAAACTATAACACCGATTTTTTGTGTCCCTAAACCTTTTGACATAATCGGTAACTGATTCATCATGTTTTTGTTTAACCGATGTAAGATGTGATAACTTAAGCTCATTATCACCGCTGTAAAAATGCTCATGGAATTTCTTTTCTAAATGATACCAAGTATTAATAGAACCATAAGGTAAAGCAGAAAACCATGAAAAAGTGGTACCAGTCAAAGACAAGGGAAATAGACGGACTTTTAAAGGATCACTATTCCTAGGCTCTCCCAATTGTGCTAAATATTGACTAACATGTTCCCAAGTTGTTTTGCTATCTACTCCATTAAATTTAGCAAAATCAGGCACCTTATATCCTTGGGGGTATGGTAAAGCATCAAAGTATTCTGGATAAGGCTTTTGATACATCCGGCTTACAGGCTTCGGCTCAATTCCGAAGTTATCATAGAACATCTTTTGCAGTTCTGACCTAAGCGTGGCCATGTTCTCATCTATACTGGATGAATTTACTTGTTGTGGATGTGCAGGAACCATAGACGTATTAGCCGTAGAATGTACTCGTGCTACCGGTACCGAACTCATATTCGGCTCCATGGTTGTGGTTAGAGGGGGTGTGACCTGGTTCAGCGGTGCCGCCGAATAAGGCACACTCCTGAGGGGACTAGGGTATGGTGGCGCAGTTACGATTTGACCATCTTGGATATAGTAAGGATTCATCGGCGTACCATGAGGAAATGCTGATGAGCTAGGTAGCACTGGTTTATGACCCTCTACAGTAGCGTTTTTTCCAGCATTAACAGAGAAGTCATGAGGCGTGTTCTTACTAGCTTTTAAATATTCTATCATGGCATCATAAGCTTGACGACTAGACTCAGTAGCCTAATGCTTAATCGCAGCCAATTGATCACTAGAGAATAAGCTAGTACTTACAGAGGGCCCGGCTGAATCGCCAAGCATTGGTGGAAGCTTGACCTCCCCAAGCGAGGTAGCACCGCCTTGGCGGTCTTTCTTGAAGCTTGCGAGGAACGTCTCCCTGTCCTCCTCCTCTTGCCTCTTCTTCAACGCCTCGAACTCCTCCTTGCGCTGTTGTTCCAGCGCATCAAGTTGCTCTTGACGCTGCTTCTTGAACGTCTCATAGGCTCCGAGTTGTTCCGCCGAAAGATCACCGAAGCTAGGCTTGATGATGTTTTCGGTGCTAATTTCAGCAGGCTGGGGCATCTGGCCGTTTGACATGATAGTTGTCCCCAGCGAAGTCGCCAAAAAGAGTGTTCGCACACGAACACGTCACGTGTACCTCCGGCGTCGAGCGCGATACGCAAGACACATCGCCGGAGGAGCCTCGCCGGAAGCGCGATACGCAAGACAGCCGGCGAGATCTTTTCAGCACCCGAAACCCCACGCGCCCGGGAGAGACCCCGTCTGGACGCACGGCGGTGATGGGCTGCCCTAGGTCGATTCGCCCGCCCCTAGGACCTCGTGGATCGAAGCTCTCCAACACGAAGAACGTCGATGAACGATGAGCAGAAAACCAGGGCGGAATAGAAAAAGTAGAGGTTTGTAGATTGGTTTTTGCGATTGTGTGTTGTTTTTCAATCGGCCGTCACCCCTCGTGTATATAAGGAGCGGCTGGATTTTCCGTGCAAGAAAGAAGGCTGGATCCACGTCCAAAACCCTAGTTGGGGTCCAACTCGAACAAGTAAACTCGAAATTTACGTAATTGTTCGGTCAAAAACTTGCTTGTACCTTCTGGACCACTTTCGAGATAGTAAACGAGCTCAGATTAAAATATCATAAAAAGCAAAGTTGTTCGCCTCGAAAATACTAAGAACTTTTATGTTTTGCACTTTTTCATATGACCTGATCTTCATTGCCTTCTCCTCTTGTTTTTGTATCAAAGTCGGATTGCGACCGAACGAATTTAACTCAATTCGGCTGTATTTTGAATCTGGAGGTTGTATACTTTCTCGGATGAAGATGATTTAAAAAGCAAAGTTGTTCGTCTCGAAAAAATGAACAACTTTTATGTTTATGACTGTTTCATCCGAGTTGATCTTGACTGCTCAATCTTGTTCGTAAGCAGATGCGTTAGTCTAGCGGTTTTCAGACGAATTTTGCACTTTCGTCCACGCCAAAGGTGAGACAAGGTCTGTGGTATGGCGACAACCCGGTTCTGTTCGTGCCAATTTAGCCTTTGATAGTATTTTGACTCTAAATTTTGGATACTAACTCGGATTGAGATGATTCAAAAAATAAAGTTGATTGTTTCGACGAGACGCACAACTTTCGTGTTTTGAACTTTTTCATTTGAGTTCATCTTGAAGGAGTCATAGTTGAAGCCTCCATATATCACTCCGCAAATCATCTCTAAACACTATCATAATCGGCTATTAAGCCTGATCATAGCTTGATTTGATATGGTGTCTTTTTGATGATCAATATTCCTCGTAGTAGACCTTTCCGAGTGCGTTTCTCTCGCCATTTGCCTTGATTAGCTACGAGCCCAAAACGAGTGACAACAAGAGGGAAGATCCCGCAAGGCTTCGCCTAAGCCGGTGCGAGTTATGGTGGATTAGAGTTCCCCGGTGATCTAGGGTTTAGAAGACCGGGAGGAGGAGGAGGTGTCGACGGAGGCTAGGGCGGCGCCAACGATGCGGCAACGGCGCGAGGTGGCAGCACGGCGGCGGCTTGGGCGTGGCAGCGGCACGGGTGTGGGGAGGGCTTGGCTCTTGTGTGCTTTGGGGCAGCCCTCCCCCTCTATTCATGAGAGGGGGCAGCCTTGGGAGGGGTGGGTTTGAATCCAAATCCAAACCCAAACCCAAACCCAAGTTGGATTGAGAAAATGACTTGTTTCTTCTCCCACTAGGAAACCATTGTTCCAGTTTGACTTTTCAAACTTCCCGTTTGACTTTCAATTTAGATCTTTAATTCTCTCTTGCAAATGTCCACACCAAGTGACCTAGGATATGATCCAATCATTCCACTTACCCATGACACATTCATGGTCCATTCCCCTTCTGGTTCGGTGAACCTTCTAGAACCTTCTAGAAGCTCTCCGATGAAAACATCGGAATCTTTCCCGAACTCCGGAATCAGACTTTCCTTATATGAATCTTATTCTCCGGACCATTCTGGATCTCCTCGTGATATCCCGGATCCTATCTGAGACTCCGAACAACATTCGGTATCCCTACTAACATTCCATATCTACTAAACAATATCGAATCCTTAAGTGTGTCTCCCTACGGTTCGTGAATTATGCGGACATGACCGATACACTTGTCCGATCAATAACCAATAGAGAAATCTGGAAATTCATATGGCTCCCACATATTTCTACGATTACTTTGCGATCGAATGAACCACTTACATACGATACCAATTTCCCTTTGTCTCGCGATAGTTTACTTATCCGAGGTTTTGATCGTCGGTATCTCTGCATACCTAGTTCAACCTCGTTACCGATAAGTACTATTTTATTGTTCCCGTGATATGGAATCCCTTGTGAGCCAGTCACATGCTTGCAAGCTAATTGGATGACATTCCACCGAGAGGGCCTAGAGCATATCTATCCGTCATATGGATGGACAAATCCCACTCTTGATCCATGTGCTTCAACCCATACTTTCCAAACACTCAATGCCACCTTTATAGCCACCTAGTTACGGTGTGTTGTTTGATGTCATCAAAGTATCCTTCCGGTAATGGTGATTAGCATGATCTCATGGTCGAAGGAATTAGGTTACTATGTATCAGAAAGCTTATAGCAAACGAACTATTAAAATGACTTGATCTTTATGCTACGCTTATCTATAGGAGTATGTTCATCACACCATTCTCCTAATGATATGATCTCGTTGTTAATAACATCTCAATATTCATGATCGAGAAACCACGATCATCTATTAACCAACAAGCTAGTATTATAAAGAGTCTTTACTAGGGACTCTAATTTAGTTTACAAATCACACAAGCATTAATGTTTCCAGTTAATACTATTATAGCAAGAATTTAAACATTTATCATAAACACAAAGATATAATAATAACCACTTTTATTATTGCCTCTAGGGCATATCTCCAACAGTCTCCCACTTGCACTAGAGTCAACTAATCTAGGTTACATGGTTATATACCGAACACCAATGGCGGTTTGGTGCTGGTCATGTTTTGCCCTCGAGAGAGGTTTAGTCAACGGATCCGCCACATTCAGATATGTGTGTACTTTGCAAATCTTTATGTCACCATCTTGGACATGCTCTCGAATAGCGTGAAAATGTAGCTTGATATGCTTCAGCTTCTTGTGTGACCTTGGTTCTTGCGCATTGGCTATGGCGCCCATGTTATCACAATAGATAGACATTGGGTCCAGCGAACCTAGAACCACACCGAGCTCTGTAATGTACTCCTTCATCCATATCGCCTCTTGTGAAGCCTCCGAAGCAGCTTTGTATTCTGATTCAGTTGAAGATCTTGCCACAACGCTTTGCTTTGCACTCCTCCAACTAACTGATGCACCATTCAAAGTAAATATGTATCCAGATTGAGATTTATAATCATTTGGATCGGCGTTCCAACTAGCATCGGTGTAACCATTAAGAACAAGCTGTTAATCACCTCCATAAGAAAGAACCATATCCTTAGTTCTTCTCAAGTACTTAAGGATGTTTTTGACCGCTATCCAATGATCCACTCCTGGATCACTATGATATCTGCTAGTCAAGCTAACAGCATATGCAATGTTGGGTCTAGTACATAACATGACATACATAAGAGATCCTATGGTTGAGGCATAGGGAGTCTCACTCATCCTTTCTCTATCTTCTGCCGTTGCGGGACTTTGAGTTTTACTCAAGGTCGTATTGGGCAACATGGGCAAGAACCCTTTCTTGCTATCTTCCATTCCAAACCACTTTAGAACTTTGTCCAAATATGTACTCTGTGACAATGATATTAGGCGCCTCGACCTATCTCTATAAATCTTTATGCCTAATATGTAAGCTGCTTCGCCAAGATCTTTCATTGAAAAACTATTATTCAAATAATCCTTGACACTATTAAGATGGTCTACATCATTCCCAATCAACAATATGTCATATACATATAGTATTAAGAATGCTACAGAGCTCCCACTCACTTTCTTGTAAATACAAGCTTCTCCATAAGTTTGTATAAAACCAAAGCTTTTGATTACCTTATCAAAACGTTGATTCCAACTTCGGGATGCTTGCTTCAATCCATATATGGACCGTTGAAGTTTGCATACCTTGTTAGCATCTTTAGGATCGACAAAACCTTTGGGTTGCATCATATACAATTCTTCATCAATGTCTCCATTGAGGAACGCCGTTTTGACATCCATCTGCCATATCTCATAATCATAATATGCAGCGATTGCTAACATAATCCTCATAGACTTTAGCTTCGCTATTGGTGAGAAAGTCTGATCGTAGTCAACACCTTGAATTTGTTGAAACCCTTTTGAGACAAGTCGAGCTTTATAGACAGTAACATTACCATCAACATCTGTTTTCTTCTTGAAAATCCATTTGTTCTCGACAGCCTTCCGGCCATCCGGTAAGTCCACCAAAGTACATACTTGGTTTTCGTACATGGATCCAATCTCGGATTTCATGGCCTCTTGCCATTTATTGGAATCTGGGATCATCATCGCTTCCTCATATGTCGCAGGGTCATCGGTGTTGTCCACTAACATGACACTCATAACAGGATCATACCAATCAGGAGTGGTACGAGTTCTCGTCTTCCTGCGAGGTTCTATAGCAACTTCAACCGAAGTTTCATGATCAATATCATTAACTTCCTCTCTTATTGGTGTAGGCACCACATGAACTACTTCCGGTGCTGCGCTACTCGCAAGTTCGAGAGAAGGTTCAACAACCTCGTCAAGCTCTACTTTCCTTCCAGTCACTTCTTTCGAGAGAAACTCCTTCTCTAGAAAGGATCCATTCTTGGCAACAAATATTTTGCCCTCGGATCTATGATAGAAGGTATACCCAATAGTTTCCTTCGGGTATCCTATGAAGACGCATTTTTCCGCTTTGGGTTCAAGATTGTCGGGCTGTAACTTCTTTACATAAGCTTCACAACCCAAAACTTTAAGGAACAACAATTTAGGTTTCTTCCCAAACCATAATTCATACGGTGTCATTTCAACGGATTTAGATGGTGCCCAATTTAAAGTGAATGCTGTTGTTTCTAATGCATAATCCCAAAACGATAGCGGTAAATCTGTAAGTGACATCATAGAACGAACCATATCTAAGAGAGTTTGATTACGACGTTCGGACACACCATTGCGCCGTGGTGTTCCCGGCGGTGTCAATTTTGAAAGTATTCCGCATTTCTTCAAATTCTCGCCAAACTCGTAATTTAGATATTCACCTCCACGATCAGATCGTAGAAATTTAATCTTCTTATTACGTTGATTATCTACCTCACTTTGAAATTCATTAAACTTCTCAAAAGTTTCGGACTTATGTTTCATGAAATAGATATACCCATATCTACTCAAGTCATCCATGAAGGTAAGAATATAACGATAACCACTGTGCGATGCTACACTCATTGGGCCACACACATCGGTATGTATGATTTCCAATAAGTCCGTAGCTCGCTCCATCATACCAGAAAATGGAGTCTTAGTCATTTTACCCATCAGACATGCTTCGCATCTTTCAAGTGATTCGAAATAAAGTGATTCAAGAAGTCCATCGGAATGGAGTTCCTTCATACGTTTCACTCCAATATGACCAAGACGACAGTGCCACATATAGGTTGAGTTATCACTCAATTTTAAACGTTTAGCTTCAATGTTATTAATGTGTGTATTACCACAATCGAGATTCAATAAGAATAGACCATCTATCAAAGGTGCATGTGCATAAAACATATTACTCATATAAATCGAACAACCATTATTCTAGCACTTAAACAAGTAACCGTCTCGCAATAAACATGATCCGGATATAATGTTCATGCTCAACGCGGGCACCAAATAACAATTATTTAAGTATAAAACTAATCCCGATGGTAGATAAAGAGTTACCATACCGACCGCGATCACATCAACCTTTGATCCATTTCCAACGCGCATCGTCACCTCGTTCTTCGCTAGCTTCGGTTTATTCTGCAGTACCTGTTTCGAGTTACAAATATGAGCAACTGAACTAGTATCAAATACCCAGGCACTACTACGAGTAGTAGTGAGATACACATCAATAACATGTATATCGGATATACCTTTCTTCTTGATGTTGCCGTTCTTCAAATCCGCCAAGTACTTTGGGCAATTCCGCTTTCAGTGACCTTCTCCCTTGCAGTAAAAACACTCAGTATCAGGCTTAGGCCCAGCCTTGGTCTTCTTCGCCGGCGCGGTAACTTTCTTACCGCCCTTCTTGAAGTTTCCCTTTTTCTTAGACTTGCCTTGCTTCTTGAATTTGGTGGTCTTATTGACCAACAACACTTCATGCTCTTTCTTGATCTCCACTTCTGCAGACTTTAACATGGAGAAGAGTTCGGGTAACGACTTGTCCAGGTTTTGCATATTGTAGTTCATCACAAAGTTCTTGTAACTTGGTGGTAGTGATTGGAGGACACGGTGAATCCCCAAAGCATTAGTAATCACTATACACAAGCTTTGAAGCTTGCTTGCGTGCCCAGACATCTTAAGCACGTGCTCACTGACGGAGCTGCCCTCTTCCATCTTGCAGTTAAAGAACTTTTCAGAAGCCTCATAACTCTCAACTGCCGCGTGAACCTCAAATATCATTTTGAGTTCACGGACAATATCATGTTGGTCAGGGTTCTTAAACCTTTTCTGAAGCTCCGATTCCAAACCATACAAGATAGCACATTGAACTATGGAGTACTAATTCTTTCGAGCGAGGAAAACATTCTTCACCTCATCGGTAGAACTAGCTGCAGGCGGGTCACCCAGTGGTGCATCCAGCACATAGGTCAAATTACCAGCATTGAGGATAATCCTCAAATTGCGGAACCAATCCGCGAAGTTGCTTCCATTGTTTTTCAACTTTTCTTTCTCTAGGAACGCATTAAAATTGATGGTAGGGGCCGCCATTGATCTACAACATTTTTGCAATAGTTTAGACTAAGTTTATGACAAATTGAGTTCTAATTAATATTTAAATTAATCTAGGTGAACTCCCACTCAAAACAATATCCCTCAAATTGTTTTAGTGGTCACATGGACCAAATCCACCACATCAAAACCGATCATCACGAGATTTGATGCAGCTTCAATGGCAAACAATCAACATGTTCATCATATCTACTATATGACTCATGCTTTACCTTTCGGTGATCCGTGTTCTGAGACCATGTTTGTACATGCTAGGCTCATCAAGATCAAATCTTAGCTTCCGCATGAGCAAATCTGTTTTGCTCACGTTGTGTACACTCGCAGAATCTAACACACCCGATCATCACGTGGTGCTTCGAAAAAACGACGTTTAGCAACGGTGCTTACTAAGGATGAACACTTTAAAACTTGAAATTTTGTGCTTGAGGGATCATCTTATAAAGCTACCTTCATGAACTAAGCAATACAAGATGCATAAAAGGATTAACATCACATGCAATTCATAATATGTGATATGATATAACCTTTCTTCTTGTTCTTCCGATCTCCATCTTCAAGCACGAACATGATCTCCATCATCACCGGTATGGCGTCAAGGTCAATGGCGCCGCTTCATGGTTGTCGTCCACCAGCATCAACTATTACAACTACTTTTAATAGACACACAGGTCTTAAAGGAATTTAAAAGACAACCATATGGCTCCTGTCGGTTGCCAACTTACAATAAGGAACATTGCATACATCATATATAATCACAATCATGGCCATATCACATCACAGCACACCCCTGCAAAACAAAGTTAGACGCCTCTAATTTTCTTTGCATATTTTACGTGGTTTGGGGCTTTCAATAAGTGTCGTTCTAACTTACGAACAAGGACCACAACGTTGATGTTTTAACTATCAAGTGCCTGTTGTAAATTGAATCTATACTATGATGGGAGAGACAGACACCCGCAAAGCCACTTATGCAATACAAGTTGCATGTTGAGCGTGGAGCAAGTCTCATGAACGATGTCATGTAAGGTTATCCCGGGCCGCTTCATCCCATCATACCGAAAGATGCAAAGTTCACAAAAAGCAATTGATAATAAAAGTACCACCACCCACAATGACCATTGTGTTCTACACGTGCAACATATCTGCATATAAACACGGTTCTTATACCACTGTAGGGGTTCGTAGCATGGAAAACAAAAAAATTCTACCTGATGCACACAAACAAGCCAAGATCTATCTACTAGATTGTAGCAACGAGTCGATAGAAGCACTCACCCTCGAAGATTCCAAAGCGGTTAACGAGAGCAGATTATCGTGGGTGATGTAGTCGTACATGTCACATCCCAAAATTTTCCAAATTTTGTAATGTGAAAAATAAATAAACAAAATAAATAATTGTTGAAATTTAGGGTGAAAAGAAACTTTTAGTTTCCAAATGGAAACATTAAAACCCATCTTGAACAAACTCTGAATATAATTTGAATCCTACTAAATTCAAATCAAGTGAAATGCATTCTTCATAAATGCATCTTGAAATTTGAACAATTGGAAAATAAACCAAAACCCTAAACCCCTAATGGGAGAAAAACATTTCCAAGTTATATCTAAGCTTATGGATTTGATCCATATAAAAATTGGTCAAGCAAATATTTCAAAATGATCAAGAATGACAAATAGAAATATTATAAAACCATATGATTTGGTTTCACTTAATTCGGAGCCATAGACAAAATCTTAAGAATTTAATAAGATAAGGAAATTGAATTTCCCAAAGCTAATAACGAACCTATCTAAAAATCCATAAGCAAATGGAATGAGGATAATCCAAATCCAAATAAAATAAAAGGATAAAGAATTTTCCAAATAAAATAAAATGGCAATAACCAAATTCTATCCTATTTGAATAAAGACAAAATCTCTGATAAGAATGATTAATTAAATCATGGGAAAATAGTAATTGGAATTTACCCAAGTGGATTAAAAGTCATTTAAATAACTTAAATGGGATCAAAGAAAACAACTAAATAAATTCATGGAATTAAACCCATAATTAATTTCATTGGAATGAAGAAAAATACCCAATTTAAATGATTAATAAATCATATTAAAAATATTCCAAATAATTCAAAGTGAATTATTTGACACCCTAAAAAATGAATAAAACTTACTAAAAAGGTTTTGTGAAAAATTGAAATTAAATAAGGATTGAAAATATATTTGATATTAATTGAATTTAAAGCAAGGGCTTTGTTTTAAATAATTAATATACCCTAAAAAGAATAAGAGAATTATTATAAATTTGACTTTAAAATGTATTAATAAATAATATTTGAATATACACAAAGTTTGGTTGAAGTTTAAATTCAATTAGTTGTTTGAAATGATTAAACAAAATAAAAATAGAATATTAGAAATGGAAAAAAGAAAAAGAAAGCAGAACAAAAAAAAATGAACAAGGCCATTCCAGCCCAGCAGACCCAGTCCAGCCCAGCATCGGCCCACTCCCTCTCTCCCTGCAAAAAACGCTTCGCACCAGAGAAATGACCCACATCGTTGCTGACTAGCAGGCGCCCCTCCTCTCCCTCTCTCACGCTGACATCACAACCCCACCCGTCAGTTTTCTTCCTCACACGCCCGCTGACCACGCCTCGCCGGCCGTTTCTGCCTCACATTAACTCGCTTCAATTCGGGTAAATGGCTCACTTAAACCTCACCGCGACCATGCGTTCTTAATCGCCATGCTCCCCTCTTCCTTTTCCCCCAGTCATCGCCCCACCGGAGCCCCCAGGATGTCCCAATTCATCCTCACATCGCCACTGCTCTGACGAGCCTCCCCAAAAAATTCCGGCCACTCCTCACCGAGCCTTGCCCCCTCTACCACTCGAGCCTGCTCCCCTCTCCCGTGCGCACCTGCCAGCACTCTCAGCTCACTCGCGGGCGCCCCAGAATCTCGGCAACGACGACCACCGAGCATCGCCACCGTCTGCTCCAACTTCGGCAATATCTCCTGGTGAGCCCAGACCACACCAGACCCTCTCGTTGATGCTCTCGCACGCTCCTCTCTCGCACGCATCTGACGCTGCTCTCCGTTTGCCTTAGTGCACCTTGTAGGATCGTCTTCGACGGCACCATAGCAAGCCCGTCGCCAGAATGAACTCCGGCGAGGGATTGACAGCGACCCCGAGCGCCCCCTGATCTCCCATTGCCACCTCGAGCTTCAGCACATCGAGGCGAACCCAGTAAGCCTGACCATCCTCTCCCTCGCTTCCTACATCACCGGCAACCTCTCTTGCCGAGCGCGCCGCCGCCAGCGCCGCCAACTGATGGTCAATCGCTATGAGTCGTAGGATGTAGATCTAGTGACTACGATAGAAACTAAGCGAAAGGATATCCTGTGATCCGTGACATGAGATTTGCATTAGATCCAGCGGCCCACGTTAGATGATCCACGCGAACCGTTTTCGGCCAATCAAAACATTCCACGTGGCCCAGAGTTTGTTTTAAAAACAGGATTTGATCTATTAGATGATCAAATTTGCAAATTGCATAACTTTCCAACCACACGTCCAAATTTTACAAATTTTATATCAATCGAATCATCAGAACAAGTACTTTGCAACCATGCACTTTGTTTAATGAATTGCTTCTGGTAAAATGGTTGTTTTTGAAGAAACTAGTGTATGCATATTTTGAATATAAAATTCTTTCTAAAATTATTTTTGTGATAAAACCTTTGGCAAATGGATTGTTTTGAACCTACTGACCATAGAAACCAACTTGTGGTTTCAAAAACATATTTTGTGAAGCAAAAGAATAAATCTTTGTTTTAGAACATTTCTAGTCAAATAAAAATATTGTTTATATGTTAAAAATACTTTTTGGAGAAAATCTTTGGGAAATGTTTTGATTTAAACTCTCTGACCCTAAACACAAAGTTTTATGATTTAAAAATGTATTAGGTGAACCTTATAAAGATTATTGCTTTGCTAAAGGCATTTTCAACCACATAAAATATTGATTTGGTTTAAAAATGGTTTATAGGTAAAATCTTTTGCAAATAGTTTTGCCACTTTTATAAAATGACCAATAGGTGTTTTAAAATGTTTATAACCTATTTTAAACCACTTTTCCAAATAAAACAATCTTTAGCATGCTTGCATGCATTGCTTTGTTTCTATTATTTGATGTGTTGTTTGCTTGAATGGTAGATTGAATTCTTGCTTTCTTGATTGAATTGTGGAATTTGAAGGGTGTGAATATTGCAAGATCAAGGAGTGAACTTATATTCTCTACCAAAAAGGAAAGTGATTGTCACATCCCAAGATTTTCCAAATCTTGTTATGTGAAAAATAAATAAACAAAATAAACAAATATTCAAAATTAGGGTGAAAAGAAACTTTTGTTTCTAAATGGAAACTTAAAATCCCATCTTGAACAAACTTTGGTTAACATTTGAATCCAACTAAATTCAAATCAAGAGTAATGCATTCCTCAATGAATGTATCTTGAAATTTAAACACTTGGAAAATAAATCCAAACCCTAAACCCTAATGGAATAAAATCATTTCCAAGTTATCCCCAAGCCTATGGATTTGATCCATATAAAAATTTGTCAACAAACATTCACAAATGGTCAAGAAAGACAAATAGAAATGTTATAAGACCATATAAATTGGTTTCACTTAATTTGGAGCCATAAATAAAATCTTATGAATTTAAATAAGATAAGGAAAAGTAATTTCCAAAACTAATAAAGCACTTATCTAAAAATCCATACAAAACGGCGAGCAAATAATCCTAAAGGGATTTAAAAGGATAAAGAAATATCAAATAAGATTTTACAAATTGGAATCACCAAGTTTGGTTTTATAAATAAAAAGATATGGATTTTATAAAATGAAGAAAGAAATATTAAATAGGGATTAATTAAAGACCAAATTAAATCTTGGCCTAATCCATTAAGCAAATGGAATGAATAAAATCCAAAATCCAAATAAAATGAAAGGATAAAGAATTTCCAAAATAAAATAAAATTGCATTAACCATT
This sequence comes from Avena sativa, assembly GCA_916181665.1. NCBI lineage: Eukaryota > Viridiplantae > Streptophyta > Magnoliopsida > Poales > Poaceae > Avena > Avena sativa. Next base: position 183,985,127 of record OV702281.1, read on the forward strand.
CTATCCCTATTTTAATAAAGACAAATCTCTAATAAGAATAATTATATAATTCATGAGAAAATAGTATTTTGGAATTTACCCAAGTGGAATAAAAGTTGTTTAATTAACTTAAATAAAATAAATCTTCCAAATAAAATTTAGGGAATTAAAACTATATTTAATTCCATTGGAATTAAAACAAATACCCAATTCAAATGATTTATGAATCATATTAAATACTTTCCAAATATTTCAAGATGAATTATTTGACACCCTATTAAACAAATAAAAACCTACTGACAAGATTTGGAAGGTTTAAGAATTCAAATGATGTTTTGAAGATATTATTGAATCTTATTTGAATTAAAACAAAGGCCTCATTAAATAATTAAAAGACCCCAAAGAAAATAAAGTTTTATTCCCAAAATTGACTTCAGAATATACTATTAATTAGTATTTGAGTCTTCACAAAATTTGGCAAAGATTTGAATTCAAATGAATGTTTAAATTGTTTAAACAAAATCAAAACAGAATATTAGAAACAGAAAAAGAAAAACAAAGCAGTATAAAAAAAAGAACAAGGTCGACCCAACCCATCTAGAAGCCCACTAAGACCAACCCCAGCCCACTCCTTCTCTCCCGCGGAAAAACGCTTCGCACTAGAGATTCTACCCGCGCAGTCACTGACGTTCGGACCCCACCTCCCCTGTCTCTCCTTCGCTGACGAAACGACCCCACCGCCACCTCATCGTCGTTCCCACCCGCACCAACCTCGCCGACCGTTTCTGCTGGTTTTTAACTCGCATCAATACGCGTTAATGCCCCGCTTAAACCTCGCCGCGACCATGCATGATTAAACGCCTGCCTCTCCTCCCCATTTCCCCTCACTCGCCTCCCCCTCTCTGCCCCCAGGCTGCGCCAATTTCTTGCGGCAAGACACTGTCTACGACGACCTTTCAGCAACGATTCCGGCTAGTCTACGCCACCTCTTGCTCGCTACAGCAAACGAGCGTGCTCCCCATTGTGCACTGCATCTCCCAGTATCTCCCGTCTGACCGCGCGTGCCCTAGAACTTCGACTTCATCCACGTCTGAGCACTGTCGTGGTTTGCTATTTCTCCGATGAGCATTCGAGGTAAATTCTGACCACGCCGCCCCCTCTTTTTGATGCTCCCGTACTCCCTACTCTCCTACGCGTCTAACAGCACCCTCTATTCCCTCTCCCGTGCCCTGTAGCGATGTCTTTGACAACGGCCGAGCGAACCCGTCGCCAGAGAGAACTGCGGCGAGGAATCGCCAGTGACCCCGTGCACCCCTGACCCTGCCGAGACCACGTTGAGCTTCAGTGTCACGTCGTGAACCTGGTGAGCTTCTCCCCACCCTCTCTCGCTTCCTGCACCGCCAACACCGCCACCGTCTGATCTAGGGTTTAGAAGACCGGGAGGAGGAGGAGGTGTCGGCGGCGGCTTGGGCGCCGCGGCGGTGGGGGTGTGGGGAGGGCTTGGCTCTTGTGTGCTTTGGGGCATCCCCCCTCTATTTATAAGAGGGTGCAGCCTGGGAGGGGTGGGTTTGAATCCAAACCCAAACCCAAGTTGGATTGAGAAAAGGACTTGTTTCTTCTCCCACTAGGAAACCATTGTTCCAGTTTGACTTTTCAAACTTCCCATTTGACTTTCAATTTAGAGCTTTAATTCTCTCTTGCAAATGTCCACACCAAGTGACCTAGGATATGATCCAATCATTCCACTTACCCATGACACATTCATGGTCCATTCCCCTTTCGGTTCGGTGAACCTTGTAGAACCTCTCCGATGAAAACATCGGAATCTTTCCCGAACTCCGGAATCGGACTTTCCTTATATGAATCTTATTCTCCGGACCATTCCGGATCTCCTCGTGATATCCCGGATCCTATCCGAGACTCCGAACAACATTCAGTATCCCTACTAACATTCCATATCTACTAAACAACATCGAATCCTTAAGTCTGTCTCCCTACGGTTCATGAATTATGCGGACATGACCGAGACACTTCTCCGATCAATACCCAATAGAGGAATCTGGAAATTCATATGGCTCCCACATATTTCTATCATTACTTTGCGATTGAATGAACCACTTACATACGATACCAATTTCCCTTTGTCTCGTTATAGTTTACTTATCCGAGGTTTTGATCGTCGGTATCTCTGCATACCTAGTTCAACCTTGTTACCGATAAGTACTCTTTTCTCGTTCCCGTGATATGTGATCCCTTGTGAGCCAGTCACATGCTTGCAAGATAATTGGATGACATTCCACCGAGAGGACCCAGAGTATATCTATCCGTCATATGGATGGATAAATCCCACTCTTGATCCATGTGCTTCAACCCATACTTTCTAAACACTCAATGCCACCTTTATAGCCACCCAGTTACGGTGTGGTGTTTGATGTCATCAAAGTATCCTTCCGGTAATGATGATTAGCATGATCTCATGGTCGAAGGAATTAGGTTACTATGTATCAGAAAGCTTATAGCAAAGAAATATTAAAATGACTTGATCTTTATGCTACGCTTATCTATAGGAGTATGTCCACCACACCATTCTCCTAATGATATGATCTCGTTGTTAATAACATCTCAATGTTCATGATCGATAAACCACGATCATCTATTAAACAACAAGCTAGTATTATAAAGAGGCTTTACTAGGGACTCTAATTTAGTTTACAAATCACACAAGCATTAATGTTTCCGGTTAATTGTATCATCCCTAAAATCATGTTTTCAAAGCTTTGCATATCATCCATGCATGCATGATCATTTAGGGTTCCTCTTCAAAGTCATTTAAAAAACTGGAGCATCTGAATGCCCATTATTTTATGTAAACAAGGCTATGGCCATATTGCTACTTTCTATTAAGAAAAATACTTATTCTAATCAGTAAGATTTTGATCTTGAGTTTGAGTGTTGTTTCTAAGGTTTGGTCAAGGTTGTCAAAAACAAATTATGATTTATAAACCATTCCTTTACTATTTATAAATATTTAACTAAGGCTTGTTTTAAATTCTTTTTCAAACCCATTTTGATTTTAAGTGTGAACAGTTTTGTGACACATCCCAGGAGGCAAGAATCAGCAAACTTTTGTTTGGAAAAGTTCTTAAAACATATTTGATTTGAGCTTTCAAATTCAAACCAAAAATCCATTCAGAAAAAGAAAAAGGAATAAAGGAAAAAAATAGAGCACACCAGCTAATCTGGCCCAACCAAGCCACTCAGCCCATTTAGCCCAGCAGCTCTCTCCCGCAAAGAAAACGTTTCGCATTCAGAAACCCACCCCCTCAGTCACTGACTGCCTGGACCCACTCTCCATCTCTTTCTCTCTGACAACCACGCCCCACTTGTCAGTCGTCTCTTCAACCCGCCGCAATCAACTCCGGCCGTTTCCTCCCCGTCACTGCCGTTGAATTCGCGAGTTAAATCCCGTTGATTTGTCGAGTAACTCCTCGTCCAGCTTCGGCTACTTAACCCCCTCCCCTCTCCGCTCATTTTCCCTCACGCGACACACCATTTCCACCACCAGGCTGCCAGCAATTCGATCTGCAATGCCGCTCCCCGACGCTCTCCGGCGACCTATTCCGGTGAACCTCGTGCTCCCCTTATCCTCTCCTTCTTACGAGCTCGCTTGTCATGCCCGTGCGCGTCTTCTCACACATTTGGTTTGCTCTAAAACGCCCCAGGTCGTCGTCTCCGTCGAGCCCCGCGAAAGACCGAAGCGCCGCCCGACTCCGGCAAACAATCACGGTAAATCCAGACCGCCCCTTGACCCCTAGTCCTTGCGACTGTGTTCGCCTTGCCTTTGTGCATCTCCTAATGCTTTTCATTCATCTTATTGCATCGTAGAACGTCGCCTCCGTCTCCGGCAGTGAACACCCGACGCGAGAGCGAACTTCGACGAGGTTTTCCAGCCGTGCCAGTGCGCCCCTATCCAAGCAAAGACCACGTTGAGCTTCGCCATCGTCACGTGAGCTCGGTAAGCATCTGCACGTTCCCCCTAACCCCCTAGACTCGCCGGAACGCCGCCGCCCGTAGGTCCACAGCCGCTGTAGCCTCGCGCGCCGCCAGATCTTGGTCAGAGCTTGATGAGCCATCAGATCTAGATCTTCTGGCCACAAATAGATCACTTAACGAAGCGTTTTCTTCAGATCTGAGCCGCACAGTGTCACTTAAATCCTACGGCTCTGGATGATTGATCCAACTGAAATGGTACCAGCCAATCAGACATCGCCGCGTGGCTAGGATTTAAATTTAAAATCTGGAATTAGATCTATTAGTGTTTCAAACTTGCAAAATTCATAACTTTTGTTTCCCACGTTCAAATTTTGCAAATTTTATATCATTGGAATGAGAAGAGAAAATCCTATATGTTTATGCAATGTGTTTAATGTTTTTCCTCTGTAAAAATGGTTGTTTTTGCAGAAACACTTGTAGTCTTAATTTGAGTATGGTTATTATTTGAAAAATGTTTTAAAGATCAAATGAAGTTTGTTTTGAGTATTTTGGTCTTGTTTATGTTTCATTACTGTACACTTGTCTTGTTTGGTGTAGAAAAACCATCACATGGCATTTGCATGCATTCATATATGTTTGTTTGTATATTTTGTTATGTGATTTTGGTGCCATTATTTTATGTGTAGATTTTGGTGCTAATAGTGATTGTGGTTGTGAGGATTGTTGCTACTCCCAAACTACCAAGGAAAGTGGTGCTTGATGTTTAATTCCTATATTTTACCTATGCATTAGAAATATTTTGTATAGGACTTGCACGAATATTTTGCTAAGTATCTTATTGCTATGCTTGGGAATCCTAGTAGTTGTAGAATTGTTAGAATTTCCTATAAGTTAAGATTCTTACCTTTTCCATGCTTAGCCTAGCTAGTAGCAACCAAGGGTGGATTATATTCAAGCTATGTGAAATATTTCGAAGTCTTTGACTTGTGGTTTTGCTAATAAAAAAACTAAGTGAATGAAATACCTGGGTGGAATGGAAAGAATGGTTTGTGTTGAGTGGTTACACAAGGCCCATTTATATGGTTTACCTTGTGTATCTCACTTGTGGAATGCCACCCAGGGACAAAGGGATTTGATATGCCAAATGTTAAGAAGCTTCTAGTGCAGCCACATGGCAATATGGGCTCTGCCTGGATCATATAGGTTGCAATAACTTAGCCATTTGGACAGTTGGTGGTAGTGGGATGATAGGTTGGAATGCGTCCATTTGGTCTAAGGGAAGGCTTCTGAAGGGTCCTGTCTTGGTGAAAATCAAGTCTTGTGGGGAAAGTGCACAACCTCTGCAGATGGAAGAATCTAAGTACTTAGCCATGTCCCTGGTATTGGACAACTTGAGCATCAAGACATGGAAGCTATCAAGAATCTCCTCATCCCAATTTTTTCTATGTTAAAACTTGTGGTTGAACAAGGGTGAAGGATCACCAATGTCCATCGGTGATTCCTTGGGAATGTTTTGTCAAAGAAAACTTAGTGTTTTCAACTAATAGGTAAAACCTATTTTGAGAAAAGCAAGTCTAAGCTACACTTAGCCAAATTCATGTAGTATCTAGATGCTAATATTCTACTAAGGTATCACTTGCCAATACTATTCCAATGTATTGACCCACTGTGGTTGTAACTTGTGATGTTGCAGGTTATTCTGATGATGATTAGGGGTTATGAGTCTACACTCAACATGCTTGCCTGTGGCACATGAAGATGAAGACTTATTTATCTTATTCTATATTTGAACTCTTGTATTAGGCTTGTGGCCATGGAGTTTGTAAAAGACTTTGTTTGTCTCTGGAATGATATGTAATAATGACCTTTGTTTTTGTGTACTTCATCTTAAACTGTGGATGCTAGCATTGATCCAGGGACTAGCATTGCAATCACAGGGATCCTTACCTTTATAAAGGGAGGGATCTTACATTAATACTATTATAGCATGAATCTAAACATTTATCATAAACACCAAGATATAATAATAACCACTTTTATTATTGCCTCTAGGGCATATCTCCAACATCGGTGTATCCAGCATTCATATAGATCTTGAAGCGCCGTGTATTTCGAAGCGCCTTGTATTTCGAAGAGCCTTGTATTTCGGAGCGCCTTGTATGTCGAAGGGTGTGTTGCGGGCTCCGCCCGTGGCACGGCGCCTTAGGCGCATCAAGCATTCATATAGATCTTGAAGCGCCGTGTATTTGAGAGCACCTTGTATTTTGAAGCGCCTTGTATTTTGGAGCGCCTTGTATTTCAGAGGGTGTGTTGCGGGCTTCGCCCATGGCACGGCGCCTTCGGTGCATCAAGCATTCATATAGATCTTGAAGCGTTGTTGATGCGGCTCAATAGTAGAGCTTCGTTGGGAGACCCCAAGAGGAAGGTATGATGAGCACAGCGGAAAAATTTCCCTCAGTTATGAAACCAAGGTTATCGAACAAGTAGGAGCAAGGAAACAACTCAAAGGTGTTTCTAGCAACTTGGAATCCTACACAACACAAACTCAAAACTTTGCCCCAACTTATAGTGAGGTTGTCAATCTCACTGGTTTGCTAAAAACAAAGGATTAAACGTATGGTGTGGAAGGTAATGGTTACTTGCATAAAGTAAACGGTAACAGTAGATGAAGTAACAATGGTAAAGATTGGGCTAGGGTCCAAAGTTCACTAGAGGTGTTCTCCTTAAGTTAAATAACATAACATGCAGGGTAAACAAATTACAGGGGGCAATTGACAGGACAGAGAAAGGCATAACAATGCAATGCTAGATATTCATGATCCTATGAGATTTGATTGGGCATTACAACAATATACATAGACCGCCATCCAATTGCATCTATGACTAGTAATCCACCTTCAAGTTATCATCCGAACCCCCTCCAGTATTAAGTTGCAAGCAACGGATAACTGCATTAAGCAATGTGTGTAAAGTAAACAATACAATTGTTCCATGAACAAAATATTGTTCTTTTCTCCATTGTAGCAACAACACATCTACAACCTTAGAGAATTTTTTCACTTCCCCAGATACAATAGAAGCATGAACCCACTATCGAGCATAAATACTCCCTTTTGGAGTCACTAGCATCTACTTGGCCAAGATAGCTACTAGAAACGGAGATCATGAAAGATCTCAAACAACACAGACATGATAGAATCAATAATCAAGACACATGATAGAATCAATAATCAATCTGATATAGTAATCTCAATATCCATCGGATACCCGAAAAAAACAACATGCATGATTACAAATAGATGATATTGATCATGAACGGAGATCACAAGATCTAAACATGATAGAACAAAGGAGGAGAAACAACCATCTAGCTACTGTATGGACCCATAGTCCAAGGGTGAACTACTCACGCATCATACCGGAGGCTGGAATGGTGATGAAGAAGGCCTCCGGGATGATCTCTCCCCTCCAGCAGGGTGCCGGGAAGAGCTTCAGATCCCCCTGATATAGGGACGATGGTGGCGGTGGCTACGAACTGTTTCGTGGAGATCTGATCGGGTACTTAGGGTTTTGGCATCGAGGGTCTCTTATAGGCGAAGATGCGAGGCAGGAGGGCGGCTAGGGGGCCCACACCCTGCCCAGATGCGACCTAGGGTGGGCCCGTGCTAGGGTTGTGCGGCCATCCCGTGACTCTCCTACGTCTCTCCTCTGGACTCCATGTTCGTTCCAGTGAAATATTGACTTTGGCTTTTGTCCTGTCCAATTCCGAGAATATTTCCTTACTGTCTTTTCTCAAACCAGAAACAGCAGAAAACAGGCAACTGGCACTGCGACATCTTGTTAATATGTTAGTCCCAAAAATGCATAAAAATACCTCACAGTATTGACAAAGCATAGAAAAGTTGATACTAAATAAGCATGGAACATAAAAAATTATAGATATGTTTATGACATATCAAGCATCCCCAAGCTTAACTCCTGCTTGTCCTCGAGTAGATAAGTGATAAAAAGAATAATTTTTGTGGTGACATGCATCATCACAATCATGATCAAACCATTTGCAAGCACTGAAAGTTGGGATCAATGTACTCTAAAAATAAGCATGAAAGATGAAGTTCTAACAATAGGACAAAGTAACTATGCTGCAACATGAAAGGATACGAACAAAGATCATGAATAACAATGCATTGAAAGACGTTTGTTTGTTTCACATATATAAAACATAGCATGGTGGCATTCAGCTTGTCTCTCATGGAGTAGCAAAACATAAATGCATAGGACACCTTCGAAGTTCATAAGGGTGACTAGATACAAATAGTGCAAGAACAAGAAATATCAACATTATGAATCAATCAATAAGTTTTGGGACAATGCACATAGAACTAAGAATGACAACTATGCTCTCTTAATTGGTGCCTAAGGATAGAAGGTGGACACTCAATATAAAAGTGGAAGAAAGGCCCTTCAAAGAGAAGCAGGGATTTCAAGTTTTATAAAGAGCTTCCAAAAATTATGGTACTTATTAGCTTTCAGCTCTCATTGCCCCTACCATAAGAATCTTGAAGTGATTAAGGTTGAAGTGAACAAAGTATGGAGTATATGTGTAGCACCCCGGGTAAAACCACTACTAGAAATCGCCTGTGTTTATTTGTGCATCATCATGCATATTATTATTTTTGCCTCAAACTATTTTACAAAGTCTATTTCTGTTTTCCTAGATACCCCTGTCTTATTTCAAATCAAACCCCCAGAACCTTTCAGATAGTTTTTTTGCCTAAATCTTTTATAAAAATGAAACAATAAAAGTATTTTTTATAAACCTAGGGGAGGCAGACAACCGGTCAGGCCCAAAGGCCCAACCAAAGTCCACCTACAACCTAGAAAATAAAACCCTAACCCTAATCCCAACACCCCACCTAGACCTAATCCTACCTGATACCCTCCACTTCCCACTTTCCTCTGCCGATGCCACCCCCTGATCCAAACGCCACACACACAGGTCACACAAGAACATGCACGTTCATGCGGTCACCCTCTCCTGCCTGATCGAGGACACCAAACCCCCGCGTACACCTGCCCATCTCCTCGATGTGTCACGCGTCGTTGCTGTTCCCCTGGCCCCACATTCCTGCTTCTCCTTGGTCGCGTATGTTCTTTGTGTCCCGCTTGACCTAGCCCAACCATGCAAGCGGGTTCCATCCCCGATCCCGGCGTGGACACCACCCCGACGCGACCCCGTCCTCTCCTTGATCCCCTTCTCAGCCCGCTTCTCTCTCCCTGCTTCCACCCCGCCGCCGTCCCTGGTATCCTTCCTCCCCGACGCCGCCTTGGCCCGCCCCAGCCAGCATCCCCGCTCTCCTTGCCGCACTCCTTCCTTCCTCTTCCCCACGTTCTGCGGCTGCCGTCACCCTTACCTGCCCATCAAGCCCGGCTGCGCCCCGGCTCGAGCCCTTCTGCAGGCCGCTACTCATGAGCCTCCCTCCATGGTCCTGCCGCCTTTCAATTCCCGCCGGCCTCCTCTTCACCGACAGCTGGTTCCCTAAGCTCGTTAGCGAACGGTGCACATCCTCTAGTCCCCAGTGAGCATCGCCGCCTCCCTGCTGCAACCTCCTCGCCCAGCACTGTCGCCCAGGGGCCCCTCCGCCAAGACCTTCCCCTCCTGTCGTTCGGGTTGTTGCCGCTTGCCCTCGCTGCCTCTCTCTTCCGTGTACCTGCAGCGTGCCGGCCTCCGTGCACCAGCGTCACTGCAGTGCCTTCAGTCACGTGCCTTTTGTAGATCATTGATGCTGGCCATGCCCTCCCTGTTTCCTTCGCATCCTGCACTTCCGTGTTGTTGATGCTCAGCATCCGCCCCGCCCTGTTGTACCCACGCGCCCATCTATTTTCCCCTCTCACCTAGCTGATGTGTGCATGCCCAGCCTCTTGTTCCTGCGAGCATCACGATGTCATTTTTGTGTTTGATCTTTGGCTCAATACAGTGTACGCTGAAGGTTGAGGAAGCAAAGTGGTGATGGTGTTGTATGTTCTATAGTGGCTCCGGTGCTTAGATGTGGTGATGCTGACACGATGGTCAAGATTGACAGGAATTCCAACCGAAGCCTGATCCCGGAGTTCGAAAGAGAAACTCGAACTTTTCGGAACAACAAGTTCTTCCTCACGGAACCCGATCCTAGCATCGAGACCGAACGGAACCTCGGATCCCAAGATCGCCAAACCCCATGTGTGATCCCATTTCTCAAAGCCCTATTTTTATAAATGACTACATACCTGTTGCATATAAAATGTTCATGTCGCATACATATTGCATGGTTTGGGGGAATTATGCCGATTCATCTCATAAATAAATATGGAGTCCATATGCGGGCTTTTCTAGCCTTATATTGGTCCCATTTAAATTTTTGTAGCGAACCGATGATATAATTTTGGGTTGTTAATACAACATTTAAATTGCAGGGCATCTAAACAACAAGAACCTATTTATTAATTGTCGGGACCCCGGTTCCGCTTAATATTGCCTAATTGCATTGCACCTTTGCCATGTCATACATAATACATGCATCATACCGATCTTCTGTCGTAGTATTAAATAGTTCATCCGGTGTTTTCTATAGTGCCTTGCTTCTTCACGGATTAGACCGATGAGTTGATGCGAGTGTCGACCCGATCTTCGGATGAATCTTTGGCAATGTTTCCAGGCGAGCATTCTCCCCCTTTCTACCTATTTTACATTTATAGTCTTTACTTCCTCCTATTGATCTATTGCTATATGTGTTGTGATGCTATAGAATCTGTACCTCTTTATACTTCCCTGTAGCCCATATATTGCCATGGACACATCATATTACCTATTGTTTGGTAGATAGTCGGCCTTGCGAGTTGTAGTTTCTTGCACAGACGATACGTCACACCATCGATGTTCCATAGTTGTTGGAGTAATGCCTCATGTTTAATGTTGGAGATGATTATGGATTTAATTACAGTTTAGTAACTAAAATTGAAAGTAGGTAAATAATGCAGAGGAATGGGTGGGCAATAGATGTTATTTGGTTTTTAACCATCGACTTGTGTCCCGTAGGACCCCGAGTACTTGATACCTGTTCCTTGAATATTCACACTATCCGCATGTGGGACCATGAATCCCCTTAGCATGAGCTTGAGTCATATCTTATTTCTTGGGGCCACAAAGTAGTTTGGGGCTTTATTACTATCATGTACTTATGCCATGCTTTACTGTTTTATTTACTATTGCGTGTGGAGCGCCTGTACTGTTTAGGTAAGCGGAGTATTTTCATGGTATCGACAAGCCCAGTCACACTTTCGGGTTCCTAGTCGTTTACAGCCATTGACGCAAACCTCTGGGTCCATTCCGGAGCCGGCCAAATTCACCGTGGGTAGCTTGGTGGGGTGTCCCCCTGAAATATTATATGAATCTTGCGATTTCTTTATCGTGATGCCTCATTGGGTTTTCATTTGGTTTTTTCGAGGTTGTTCATGCGTGTGTTGCTATATGTGCCCCCTGCAGCGTAAAACTTTCTGAAAGCTGTGTCCACGGTTATGGACGACTTGGATCACAATATCTCGATCATAGACAACTATAATTAAAGTAGTGCTATAAATTTGACTTTGTAATGACTTGTATCAGACTCACTACAACAGAATGAGTAAATAAAACTGCCAACAACTGTTGTTTTGGGATGCCTCATGCTATATGCATCTGACTAGTAAGTATTGCAACTACAACGGAATGATTAACTAAAACTTCCCACTGCTAATGATATCGGGATGACATGATATCTATATTTGACTAGTAATTGTTGCAACTATAACGGAATGAATAAAACTACCAATTGTGTGAGTTCCTCGGTTGACTTCCTCGTTTGGTCTCGAGGGGGAAATACCAGGATGGGTATCTTTGGTGTTAGTATCAGGTTGGAACCGAACAGGTCTTTCCTATCCCTCTCTGATAGCCGCCAGTTCAATTGAGTCTCTATAGGTTGCTTAGTGCATGCTGCGTTGCCGCTTCAGTCCACCATACCTATGGCCTTAGTACTGACTGCTCTCTTTTTCCTTTGCCCTTTGTTGGCACCCCCTTTTGTTTAAGCAGGTTTGAGATCGACGTCGTTAGCAGGGTTACCCTTCCGACTTGGACTGGGCAGGGTTATGGATGCCATTGGTTATTCTTCAGGGCTCTTAGCTCAATTTGCATCCTGTACGTACTCGAACGCTGTATCGTTTTTAAGGTGATTTCGATCTTTGAATTGTATATCTATATTCTTTACTCTTTGAATCGTTGTTGTATATATTTGTTCTGTGGGTTCCATCCTGGACTAATGTGTAATGGTATTACTTCGTTTTCCACCCGCATGAAAGTGCCTGTTGGGCGCCTTTGAATCGTTTCTATGCGGGTTTGGCAGGAATCGTTAAAACTTGCATAGGGGCGATCTGAGGGTGTTACAATATTCTTGATAAAATATAAGTTGGCAATCTTATGTCTCTTGAGTACAAGGGTCGTTCCTCATGCTACTCAACTTTAGTTACCGCTAAGTTCTTGTCATATTAAATATATGTGTATCATAGAGAACTGCCAACGGGGTACCCCTTGCCCCATGACGTAGGAGCTATCCCATGTCAAAATAACAAGGCAACAGACAATGAGCATCTCAGCAATCTTCTTATTTACCATGGGAAAATGGTGCCCCATGACATAGGAGCTATCCCACAAGAAAGTGAGTGGGAGCTCTGTAGCATTACTAGTACTATATGTAGATGATATATTGTTGATTGGGAATGATATAGACCTTCTTAAAAGTGTCAAAGATTATTTGAATAATAGTTTTTCAATGAAGAGTCTTGACGAAGCTGCTTACATATTAGGCATAAATATTTATACAGATACATCAAGACGCCTAATATCATTGTCACAGAGTACATATTTTGACAAAGTTCTAAAGAGGTTTGGAACGGAAGATAGCAAGAAAGGGTTCTTCCCATGTTGCCCAATACGACCTTGAGTAAAACTCAAAGTCCAGCTACGGCAGAAGATAGAGAAAGGATGAGTAAGACTCCCTATGCCTCAGCCATAGGATCTATCATATATGCCATGCTATGTGCTAGACCCTACATTGCATATGTTGTTAGTTTAACTAGCAGATAACAAAGTGATCCAGGGGTGGATCATTGGATAGCGGTAAAAAACACCGTTAAGTACTTGAGAAGAACTAAGTATATGGTTCAACCGTGAGCAACCGTGAGCTGGATGAGTGCAAAGCAAAGCGTTATGGCAAGATCTTCAACTGAATCGGAATACATAGCTACTTCGGAGGCTTCACAAGAGCCGATATGGATGAAGGAGTTCATTACAGAGCTCAGTGTGGTTCCCAATGCGCTGGACCCAATGTCTATCTACTGTGATAACATGGGCGCCATAGCCAGTGCGCAAGAACCAAGGTCACACAAGAAGCTGAAGCATATCAAGATGCGTTTTTATGCTATTCGATAGCATGTCCAAGATGGTGACATAAATATTTGCAAAGTACACACAGATCTGAATGTGGCGGATCCGTTGACTAAACCTCTCCCGAGCGAAAAACATGACCAGCACCAAACCGCCATCGGTGTTCGGTATATTACCATGTAATCTAGATTAGTTGACTGTTGGAGATATGCCCTAGAGGCAATAATAAAACTAGTTATTATTATATCTTTGTTTTTATGATAAATGTTTACATTCATGCTATAATAGTATTAACCGGAAACATTAATACTTGTGTGATTTGTAAACTAAATTAGAGTCCCTAGTAAAGCCTCTTTATAATACTGGCTTGTTGGTTGATAGATGATCATGGTTTCCTGATCATGAACATTGAGATGTTATTAACAACAAGATCATATCATTAGGATAATGGTGTGATGGACATACTCCTATAGATAAGCGTAGCATAAATATCAAGTCATTTCAATAGTTCGTTTTCTATAAGCTTTCTGATACATAGTAACCTAAATTCCTTCGACCATGAGATCATGCTAATCACCATCACCGGAAGGATGCTTTGATGACAAACACCACACCATAACTGGGTGGCTATAAAGGTGGCATTGAGTGTTCGGAAAGTATTTGTTGAGGCACATGGATCAAGAGTGGTATTTGTCTATCCATATGACGAATAGATATATTCTGGGCCCTCTCGATGGAATGTCATCCAATTAGCTTGCAAACATGTGATGGGCTCACAAGGGATCACATATCACAGGAATGAGAAAATAATACTTATCGGTAACGAGGTTGAACTAGGTATGCAGAGATACCGACGATCAGACCACGAATAAGTAAAATATAGCCAGACAAAGGGAAATTGGTATAGTATGTAAATGGTTCATTCGATCACAAAGTAATCGTAGAAATATGTGGGAACCATATGAATTTCCAGATTCTTCTATTGGTTATTGATCGGAGAAGAGTCTCGGTCATGTCTCCATAATTCACGAATCGTAGGGAGACACAATTAAGGATTCGATGTTGTTTAGTAGATATGGAATGTAAGTAGGGAGACCGAATTGTGTTCGGAGTCTCGGATAGGATCCAGGATATCACGAGGAGATCAGGAATGGTCCGGACAATAAGATTCATATAAGGAAAGTCCAATTCGAGAGTTCGGGAATGATTCCGGTGTTTTCACTGGAATGATCTAGAAGGGTCTAGAAGGTTCACCGGACCGGAAGGGTGAGGGTGCATGAATGTGTCATGGCTAAGTGGAATGGTTGCATCATTTCCTAGGTCAAAGGTCTGTGCAAATAAAGAGTAAAAGCAAACTCAAACTGGGACCATGTTTCCTAGTGGAGGAAGAAGAGAATCCTTCTCTCCTTCCACCACAATCCTAGTAGGAGAGGGAGTTGGGGAAGGATTCAAACTCCCCTCTCCCAAGATACCCCTCCCTATCATAAATAGAGGGGAGGGGGCTGCCCCCTCTACACACCACCGACCAAGCCGCCGCCTGCTGCTGCGGCCGCCACCGCACCGCCGCCGGCCACACCTCCTTCTCTCCGGCTTCTAAACCCTAGATCACCGGGGAAACCCTATTTCTCCACCATAACTCGCTCCGGCTTAGGCGAATCCCTACAGGATCTTCCCTCTACTTCCGACACCAAGCCGTCGTGCTACCGGAATCGCGAGGAGAGAACTACAACCTCTGCTGCCTGCTAGAACAAGAGAGAGGAAGGTCTTCATCGAGTACCCAACGTGTGACCGACTGCGGAAGCGCTGCCGAAATGCATCGCCGGAAGGATCGTCTATGCGATCTTGAGATCGACAAGTGTACGACTACATCACCCACGAGAATCTGCTCTCGTTAACCGCTTTGGAATACTCGAGGGTGAGTACTCTAATCGACTCGTTGCTACAATATAGTAGATAGATCTTGGCTTGTGTGTGTTCATGCGGTAGAATTTTTTTGTTTTCCATGCTACGAACCCCTACAGTCAACCCAAACAAAGCATCAAAGGAGAATACCAAAATACTATGCTTTTGCATGCTAAAACAATGCATGATTCTTTCAAGGCACATTAAGCAATCTCAATTGTTTGGAAAAATTCATGCTACAACACTAATCACTAAGCATAAGGTCAAAACAATATCTAGCATGACATGATAAATCCTAAGCCATAGTCAAAGCAAGCTCTCTTTTGTACCACTATAAGCATGAAACTTTCTACTCCTTTCCATCACCAATCAACTTATTTGAAACAACATAGTGAAAGATGTGGTCCAACTAATTTATTCAAACAAACAAAAATCAAAAACAAAAACTAAGACACTCCAAGAACACCACAACAGTGCAGGAAACAATAAAAACGAAGTGTCTAGGAAGATACCTGAGATTTTTATTGATGAAGTAGGGGATGCCTTGGGCATACCCAAGCTTTGACGCTTTTACCTCGTGAATATTTCTTGGGGTGACATGGGGTGACATCTCCAAGCTTGAGAGTTTTTCCATTCTTCATCTCATTACATCATTCTTCCCGTACACCTATAATTTCCTTCATACAAATCTTCACACAATATTCATTAGCAACATTAGTGCATTCAAAAGTAATAAACCTTTGGGTTTAGTTTAAAAACATCAAAACTTTCATTTAAAACACAAGCTATGTAGTAATTCCCTCAAAAAGATCAATTTTCCAAAGAGAATTCAAAAAGAAATCGATAAATAAGCAAATGCAAATAATGGCAGAAATCTGTCAAAACAGACCAGCAGGTAAAAACCAATTTTTTAGAAGACCTTATGTTGCTCAAATAAAAAAGTGTTGGACTAACGAAAGTTATCTAACAACCTGGGAGATTTATTCATAAATTTACAGCTCAATCCGACATACAGAGATTTTTCACGAATTTTTACAGTGAAGCACAAATATCTGTTTCGGGACAACACTTCCCAAAATCTTACTTCCCTCTCATTAGAGGTTATTAATGGCACAAAAATCAAATAAAAAGGATAAGGAGAGGTCATTACAGAAGTAATAACTTCCAAGACTCAATAAAACTATTGGGTTATCTTCCAAGAAGTACTTTTCTTTAACGCCTTTAAGTTAGGCACAAGAAGCAAGAATCAAGTATTTTCAAATAAAGAAGCATTAACATCAAATTTTTCTTTAAAAGGAGGAGCAAAATATAACTTATCTCTCCTCATAGGGAAGTGTTCAATACCTTTCTTGAATGAGAATTGATATTTAATGGTGCCTTATTTCATATCAATGATGGCACCAACAGTTTTAAGAAAAGGTCTCCCCAAAGTAATAGGACAAGAAGCATTGCATTCAACATCCAAAACATAGAAATCAACAGGGACATAGGCATTGTTAACAATAATAAGAACATACACTCTCCATGAGTTTCTTCTTAGCATTATCATCAAGTGGGACATCTAAATAGCAATCTTCCAAAGGTGGCAAATCAAGCATTTCATAAATCTTTCTAGGCATAATAGAGACACTAGAACCAAGGTTACATGAAGATTTGAGATCAAAGTCATTCACTTGCATATTAATGATGGATTCCCAACTATCTTATACTTTCCTAGTAATATAAGCTTTGTGTTTCAATTTATCTTCCTTAATTTTAATGAGAGCATTTTAATGTGTTTTGTAAAAGCCATATTCATAGAACTAGCATTAGGACTTCTAGCAAGCTTTTGTAGGAACATAATCACTTCAGAAATATTGCATCCATCAAGATCAAAATCAAACTTAGCATCACAGGTAGTAGACTTATTGGGTTTAGGCATTTTTGTAGGAGGAATGGGGACTTATTGTGGTTTGGTAGCATCAATATTGGTGGTAGTGATAGTACAAATACTATTGTTTCTAGCAATTTCAGCTTCTCTTTCCCACTTATCATGTAATTTAGCTAACAGTCTAACATTTTCAACATAGTAACTTGTATGGAATGAGTAGAAGCAAAGGTACTTTCCAAGGTGTCGGGTTTAGCAGCCATTTTATTAATCAAAATGGATTGTGCTTCAGACAGAGATGAAATATTTTTCTCAACATTCTAAAGCTTTTCCTCCACAGTCTTGCTGAAAATAGTTTGTTTACTAATGAAGTTTTTAAGAATGGCTTCAAGTTTAGAGGGAGTACTTCTATTGTTTTTGTAGGAATTTCCATAAGCATTACCATTATTGGGAGGATAAGGCCTATAATTATTGTTACCAAATTTTTTCCTATATGCATTGTTGTTGAAATTGTTATTTCTTATGAAGTTCACATCAAATTGATCTTCTTGAGAAACCAAAGAGTCTAAAGGAACATTATTTGGATCAATATGAGCTTTTCCATTAATAAGCATAGACATGATAATATCAATTTTATCACTCAAGGAGGATGTTTCTACAACAGAATTTACCTTCTTACCATGTGGAGCTCTCTCGGTGTGCCATTTAGAATAGTTAACCATCATATTATCAAGGAGATTTGTTGCATCACCCAAAGTAATGGTCATAAAGGTACCTCCAGCAGCAGAATCCAATAGATTTCTTGAAGAGAAGTTTAATCCTGCATAAATAGTTTGGATAATCATCCAAGCAGTCAGTCCATGAGTGGGACAATTCTTCACAAAAGATTTCATTCTTTCCCAAGCTTGAGCAACATGTTCATTATCAAGTTGTTTAAATTTCATTATTTCACTTCTCATGGATATAATCTTAGCAGGAGGATAGTATTTTGCAATAAAAGCATCTTTGCACTTAATCCAAGAATCAATACTATTTCTAGGCAAGGATAGCAACCATTCTTTAGATTTTCCTCTCAAGGAGAA
This sequence comes from Avena sativa, assembly GCA_916181665.1. Taxonomy (NCBI): domain Eukaryota; kingdom Viridiplantae; phylum Streptophyta; class Magnoliopsida; order Poales; family Poaceae; genus Avena; species Avena sativa. The sequence continues at coordinate 184,003,404 of OV702281.1, forward strand.
AGGAAACAATTTTAGCTTAATAATATCTCCATCTACATCCTTATATTTTTGCATCTCATAAAGTTCAACAAAGTTATTAAGGTGGGAAACAACATCATCAGAACTAGCACCAGAAAATTGCTCTTTCATAACAAGATTCAACAAAGCAGGTTTAGTTTCATAAAAGGTAGCATCAGGAGCAGGTGGAGCAATAGGTGTACTCAGGAAATAATTGTTGTTTGTCCTAGTGAAGTGACACAAATTGGTGATCTTAGCAGAATTCATTTTTGCAAGGGTGAAGCAAACCAACAGCAGCAACTAGAGTAGACACTAATTTTTATGTGTTTTTTATAAGGGAAAGCAAACAAAACGAAACTAAGTTTTTTGTAATTTTTGATAAAAACAAGCAAGGAAAACAAAGCAAAAGGAACTAAGAAAAACAAAATCAAAGTAAAGAGAATGGTTCTGAAGGACTCCCCTTGTGAAGCTGTCCTTAACTCCCCGACAACGGCGCCAGAAAATATCTTGACGCGGCTCATTAGTAGAGCTTCATTGGGAGACCCCAAAAGGAAGGTATGATGAGCACAACGACAAATTTTACCTCAGTTATGAAACCAAGGTTATCGAACCAGTAGGAGCAAGGAAACAACTCCAAGGTGTTGCTAGCAACTTGGAATCCTGCACAACACAAACTTAAGACTTTTCCCCAACTTACAGTGAGGTTGTAAATCTCACTGGTTTGCTGAAAACAAAGGATTAAACATATGGTGTGGAAGGTAATGGTTTCTTGCAGAAAGTAAATGGTAACAATAGATGAATTAACAATGGTAAAGATTGGACCGGGGTACAAAGTTCACTAGAGGTATTCTCCTTAAGATAAATAACATAACATGCAGGGTAAACAAATTAGAGCGGGGCAATTGGCAGGACTGAGCAAGGCATAACAATGCAATGCTATACATTCATGATCCTATGATATTTGATTGGGCATTACAAAAATATACATAGACCACCATCCAACTGCATCTATGACTAGTAATCGACCTTCGGGTTATCATCCGAATCCCCTCCAATATTAAGTTGCAAGAAACGGATAACTGCATTAAGCAATGTGTGTAAAGTAAACAATACAATTGTTCCATGAACAAAAAATTGTTGTTTTCTTCCTAGTAGAAACAACTGAAAGGATCGTATGGGCACCTAGAGGGGGGGTGAATAGGTGCTACTTCAAATATTCTTCTTTTTCAAATTAAGGTTTGACAAGAAAGGTAAATTATCTAGATTATGCAACTAAGGTGAATTTAACTATATGTCAAACAAGCACTAGCTAACACAACACTAAGAAAGAACAAGTAAATAAAGTGCGGTAAAGGATAGAAGTAACCAAAGTGGTGGACGCGGAGACACAAGGATTTGTTTCCCGTAGTTCCTTCCTTTTGAGGGGAAGTACGTCTACGTTTGGAGAGGGGGTGGTTTCAAACCACCAGCCACAAGAGGCCACCCTTGTTCTCCGATGAATTTCACCCCAACGGGATCGATCCACCTTCCACTATATCGGCAACCTTCAAGGTGGAGGCCGACACCTTTACAACAAGTTCGGGGCACACGTCCACAACTTAATTGGAGGCTCCCAAATACAAGCAAGCTGTCAAAACAATCGAAGAGCAGCTTGTAAGAACCAAATCTAGAACTAGGGTTTCCAAAGAAAACACTAGAGCAATGGGGCCCTCAAATGAATGAGGGGGAAATGAAGATCTCTTTTGGTGAAGTAGTAGATCAAGGGCTCCTCCTTCGATTCTCCAAAGATCAATGACTTTGGATGGTTGAGTGAAGAGATCTTGGCGATTTGGTGGCTCAGATGGAGGGGGTGTTCTTCAATGCAACGAGCACTTTGTCCCAAGGTAGGTGGAGGAGTATTTATAGCTCCCAGAGCAGATCTACCCGTTGGGCATTAAATGCACCGATACTACCGGTACTCAAGCGGTAGTACCGGTCACAACCGGTACTACCGGTCAGGTACCGGAACAAATACCGCCGGGGCACCACATGGTCGAGCCAGCGTCAGTCACGCCCGGACCCACCTAGCGGTACTACCGGTCATGAGAAGCGGTACTACCGGTCAGGGCGGTAGTACCAGTCCCAGGTACCGGTTGGTACTGAGTGAGAAGGAAAGGTCTAGTCCTCCCTCAGTGTCTCCCGGTACTGTCGAGCGGCACTACCATGTCCAAGCGGTAGTACCGCTTGCCACAAGCGGTACTACCAGTTGGAGCAGTAGTGCCGCTCCGCGGTACCGGGTGATACTGAGGAAAATTGAGGCCTCCCCATCTCAATCAGATGCAACCAGTACAAGGGAGCGGTAGTACCGGTGCCAAGCGGTAGTACCGGTTGTAACTTCCGGTACTACCAGTCAGCACTGGTGACTTTGGCAAGTGCAACTATGGGCAATGCAATATTTGTGCCACAACCTAAAAGACCTGAGATACACTTAGCGCACGATTAAATCGATAGGTGTGTTATCATCAAACATCAAAATCACAAGGATAGGAAATGCTCTTTCAATCTCCGCCTTTTTGGTGTTTGATGACAACACACCTTTGCAAGATAATATTATGAAGATACTCATGGATTTTGTAAAATAGAGACGGGGCTCCCCCTGGATGAATAGGATCAAATCCCCCCTCTATTTTACAAACCCAACACGAGTGCACAAATATTTATAATAGCATTTTAACTCATACCTTTGCACAATAACTTGTCATGAGAAAAATATTGGCAATGAATAACGCATATCATCACAAGATGGATCCATGAAATGCCCACATAGTTTCAACATACATAGCACGAGTAGTTCCCAGATATTGAGTACATAGAGTTCACACATAATAGGAGGAAATGAAAGTTCACAAGCAATTAAAAGATCAAAGGAAGAACGAGCTTGTGACTTTCCCATGCAACACCCGCGTGCCTAAGGTGCACCTTCTCCCCCCTTTGGCATCAAGACACCAAAAAGAGACAAGAGCACTACTAACGCCCCGAAAGTCAATCCTCATCATCATAGTCCTCCTCATGGGTTGACGGTGCACGGTACAAGGAAGAGACATCATCATCCTAGTGGTTGTGCTTGGAGATCCATTGGTCTTCTGGAGTGATGTTGTTCTCGGAGCCCGTGGAGGCGGTCAATCCTTGAGCTTCCATCATTTCTTTCTGACGAGCACAATCTTTCTTGGCATAGACATGATCCTCATACATGAGCTTTTGGTTGTCCACTTGGAAGCAAAACACCTTCTTGAGCTTGGCCTCAATCCTCTTGGCCCATGAGGGCTGGGAATTCTTGCGATAGGAGACAACATAATAAGCATCACGGCCACTGTCAGCATCCTCCGAATCAGCCTCAATCACATTGCCTTCTTCATCCACCTCATCACCCTCCACATTGCGAGGCTTAGCATGCTTCTTGAGCTTGAGTGCCTTGGACCTGTGCACAATGAGAGGACGAGTGGAAAGGGTCCTGGAAATGGGAGGGCACTTGGCAACAATGAGAGTAATGATGTAGGGAGCAAATGGGGGAACCCTTCGGGAGTGAGCCGCAGCAACCATCTCGTTCCATATATAGTCCATCACATCAAGAGCGGTGCCGGAGTCGCGGTTGAGGAAGGTGTTGACCAACAAATCAGCAGAATATCCATGAATCTCATCTTTGTTGCCTGCACGAGGAGCAACTGTCTCACGGAAGATGCGGTGGAGAATGTCATACGTGGGGAGAAGATCCTTGATCTTGCCAACAACACCGCGGCCCCGGATATAAAGACGTGCAAGAACATCCTTCTTGGAGGGGTGCTCACGCAAGTGGCAGCGAAAACCACAAGGAATGTCACGGCCACGATCTTCATACCCTAGAATTTCAACAAATTTAGCAAGAGTGGCCTCCTTAATTGCACCTTGAGTCATCCAAGTGAGAAGTGAGCAGTGGCATAAAACTGAGCAATGAGAAGAGGCTCAAAGTCATGCTGAAACTCCATGATGGGGAACAATCCAAGGTGAGAGCAGATTTTTTCAGTCTCAGCAAAATAATCAAGATTCTTGTTGATGTGTTCCATATCAATCCACAGCTGCGGCACAACCATTTGAATATTTGTCATAAGGACTTCATGGTAGACGCGCTCTGGGAAGTCATTGTATAACAAGCTATCTTCCCTGCCCTCATCACGGGCACGAACATCGGGATTATTAACCCTCAGAGAGCGGAACTCATAATCAGATATATCAGACAGTTTATTTTGCCCTGATGGCCCTGAGCTGCAAGTCTTGGTGCACCCCGAGGAAGGGGGACGAGGAGGGGGAGCACTTCCATGACCAGCAGACCGCTTGGTGACCCCCTCACGACCCCCATGGCCACCTCGAGCAGCAGGAATATTCATACGACGGCTAGGCTGAGGCATGACTTCTTCTTCCTCGGACTACGTCTTTTCCTCTTCAATCTCATGAGTTGCCTTAGAGCACTTACGAGCACCCCTAGAACCACCTGCACCTGTGATAGCAAGAGGGAGAACAGCAAGGGGGTAAGGGCACAAGAACCAAGAACAAGCAAAGAAGAATCCATGCTTTAGCAAGAGTTGTGGACAGCTGGGACCGGTACTAATAGATATGGGGACCTGTAGTACCGCTTGCGAGCGGTAGTAGCGGATAATTTTCCGGTACTATCGGTCAAGCGGTACGAGCACATCCACGGTAGGGCACGGTCCCAAATTGGCCTCAACAAGTCCAAAAGCATTGATTCTACTAAGTAACAAGGAATGTATGGCAGTATAACCTCAACGCAAGTTACTTTCTCCAAGAATCTAAGCACAACCTAGATCCAATGAAGAAAACACGAGTGAGAGGGAGGGGACGGTTGTACCGGGATCCATGGCGGTGGAGAAGGACCGGGAGCCCTCAAGGAATCCGAATCCAAGGAGGATCTGGGTAGAGGAGGACGCGGCGAGGCTCCGGTGGCGTCAAGAGTTCCGGCGGCGGCGGTGGTTTGTGTGGGGAGCGGGCGGGATAATGAGGCATTGAAGGGTGCCTCCCCCCGCGCGACCAATCTATACCAGAAAACGCCGACCGGTAGTACCGATGCAGGAAGAGGTAGTACCGCTCGCGAGCGGTAGTACCGGTTCTACACCCGGTCGTACCGATGACCGGTAGTACCGGACATACAAGCGGTAGTACCGATCCTAGACAAGTTTCCAGGATACACCCTGGGAACTAATCAAATCCGGTAGTACCACTCCTAATCTAGTAGTACCGGTTCCGTCTGAATCCATAGCCAAGGATAATCGAGTGGTTCTTGTGCGGAATAGATGAGGGTTTGATCTAGGAGGTAGAATGGCTTGGGTTGAGATAGTCAAACTGTGTGAAGCACATGCACTCTTAAATAAGGAAAAACATATGAAGAGCCAACCGAGAGTGCATGACCTTAAGAACAACAACAACAACACAAGAATGACAAACATGAGTAAGCACCAAACTCTCGAGTGTGAGAGGGCAGTGGCCTAGGCCACCATATTTGAGTATAATCGGCTTGGCACCACAAAGATATATATTGGGTCCATTACCGAAACTCACCATTTAGGATCACATATCACAAAATGATATTAAGAGGAATGATTTTGATTGCTTTGGGCATAATGGGGGGAGGGATAGTCCAATCAATTAGAACCGCACTCCCCCTATATTGATGCCTACATCTAAACCAAATAAGAGTCAAGACATAGGTGAGTATGCAAGGTGATCAAGTCAAGCTCCTCGAATCTATGATATTTAGTTCATTCCTCAAATAGCAAAACCTTGCTTCATAAAGTGGCTTCGTGAAGATGTCGGCAAGTTGATCTTTGGTTGACACATATAATAAATCAATATCACCTCGAGCAACATGATCCCTAATGAAGTGATGACGAATCTCAATATGCTTTGTCCTCGTGTGATCCACCGGGTTGCAGGCAATCTTGATGGCACTTTCATTGTCACATAGAAGAGGCACTTTGTAACAAATGACACGATATTCCTTTAAAGTTTTCCTCATCCATAGCAATTGGATGCAAGCACTAGCAGCTGTCACATACTCGGCTTCGGCGGTGGAAAGAGATATACAATTTTGCTTCTTAGAAGACCAACATACCAAGGACCTACCAAGGAATTGGCAAGCCCCGGATGTTGATTTTCTATCATCCTTGTCAACAGCCCAATCTGAATCCGTGTATCCACAAAGAGCAAATCTTGACCCTCGAGGATACCAAAGACCATAATATGGGGTATGAACTAAATATCGAAAGATTCTCTTGACCACCATTAAATGGCTTTCTTTAGGAGCCGCTTGATATCATGCACACACACCTAAACTCAACACAATATTGGGTCTAGATGCACAAAGGTAAAGCAAATAACCAATCATAGACCGGTATACCTTTTGATCCACATCTTTACCATTTGGATTTTGTTCTAGATGAGTCTTTGTAGCCATGGGAGTAGGATCTCCATTTAAATCTTGCATATTGAATCTCTTGAGCATATCTTTAGTATACTTGGCTTGGTTGACGAATGTGCCTCCTATAACTTTCTTGATCTCAAAACCAAGAAATACTCTCAACTCCCACATCATAGACATCCGAAACCTACTAGTCATAAGCTTTGAGAATTCATCATTAAAAGCTTTGTTAGATGATCCAAAGATAATATCATCAACATATATTTGGCATACAAAAATCTCCCCATTGACCTTCTTAGTAAAAAGAGTGGGATGGATTTTCCCAACCTCAAATCCACGGTCAAACAACAACTCTCTAAGGTTCTCATACCACGTACGTGGGGCTTGTTTGAGCCCACAGAGCGCCTTATCAAGTTTGTAGACATGGTTTGGGAAGTTGGGATCCTCAAATCCCCGGGTTGCTTTACGTACACCAACTCATTCAATGGACAATTAAGAAAGTCACTTTATACATCCATTTGTTAAAATTTAAAGTTATGATGTGCCGCATAAGTAAGAAGGATACGGATGGACTCAAGGCGAGCCACGGGTGTATATGTCTCTCCATAATCAATGCCTTCAATTTGAGAGAACCCTTGTGCAACCAATCTTGCCTTGTTCCTTACTATAATTCCATGATCATCTTGCTTGTTGTTGAATATCCACTTGGTGCCTATAACATTACGGCAATCCTTTGGCTTATCAACTAACTTCCATACTTTGTTTCTCTCAAAGTTGTTGAGCTCTTTGTGCATTACTTCCAACCAATCCGAATCTTCAAGGGCTTCCCACACTTTCTTTGGTTCAATCATGGATATGTGTGCTTGGTGTAACATACCACCCTTCTGTGTAATATAAATAAGATGTGTTTGAGCATTACATGCATGCATTACACTTGCACTTAGATTTAACCAAAGAAGATCAAACAACAAAACCCTAAAACCCAAATAGCTTTTTCCTCCCTCTTTGAATCAATTCAAATGGTTCCCATATTTTGAAAATTCTCAAATGCATGGAGCTCAAATAGTTACCAGTGCTCCTTATTGTTTCTATATATTATGCAAAAGTTCTGTAAAATTGAAATCATTCAAAACAGATTTGAATTCAATTTTACAAAAGAGGAAATATAAAACAGAATTAGAAAAGGTTTTCCTAGAAAAAAATATAACCTAACTCTCTCTAGGCCGAGCCCATTTCCTCTCCTCTCTTTCTCTGCCGCCAGCAGCGCCCGCAGCCATCCCACCCGGGGCCCAAGCCGTCCCAGCCAGGCCCGCGTACCCCTTCGCCCTGTCCCTCGTCGTCTACCTGTAGACAGGCAGGCAGCTACCTGTCGCCGGCGCCGCCGTTGCAACCGCGCCAAGATGCGCTCCGCCGCCCCCGAGTGCCTATAAGGACCCAGCCCCGCCGCCGAGAAGCCCTGGCCTTATCCCTTCCCCGCAACCCCTCTCTCTCTCCCTCGTTTTCCATTTTCCCGAACCCTAGCTGTGCAGGTGCTGCGTCGCCCCGCCGTCTCCGGCCACCTCACGTCCAGCCGAGGCCGTCGTTGGAACCGCCTCATCGCGAAGATCATCTTCACTAGAGGAATCGGCCCCGCATGCTTCGAATCGTCGCCTTCGACTCCATCTTCTCCGCCTCTGACCAACGCTCGTTGTCGACATCGCCGGCGACCTCGACCTCTCCTGGCCTCACCGTCACCACCAGCGTGCTCAGGGTGAGCTTGTGGTGCTCAAGCACCCCTCCGTTCTTCCCCTTCTCCTCTGTAGCCTCTTCCCTGTGCGTGCCCGATGCCGCCGCCACTGGAGCTCGTCGAAGTCGACGCTCCGGTGGTCATTCGGCAGCGACGCCGCCACTTCTTGGCTCCCTGCACTCGCCCCGTCCAACGCGCTACTCCCCATCGTCCTGCGAGCTCTGGATCGATCGATACATCAAGTATCTGCAAGCAATGGCGTTGATGATGTCAACATGACATCATCATGATGTCATATTCCTTTTTATTTTCTTTTAATGTTTTCTGTAAATATTTCTGTAAATAGACAAACATATGACATGTGGGCCATACTTGTCATGATTTTATTAATTTCTTTAAAAAAATTCTGAAATGATTAAAAGTCTGACATGTGGGCCCAAGATTGGAAATTAATTTAAATATTCCAAAAATGTTTAAATTAAAACTTGGTAAATTCATAACTAATTCATTTTAAATCAAAAAAATACAAATAATATACCAAAATGTTCAGAAAAATTAAACCTATCCAAATAAGCTATAATCATACATTGTTAATCAACTTTGACATCAAGTTTAATTAGAAGAACCAATTGAACCCCACAGGTGATTCCCATGATCCCCTTGTTGTAGGGTTTGGACTTTCGGAACCCCCTTTAAAGTGATAAAGCATGTTTTAGGGTTCAATTCAACACTATTTAATTGTCATATCATCCATATTGTATGAGCATTGCGCATGCCATGTGTTGAGTGTTTCTTTCTCTTTTCCGGTGATTGGTTCTCGCGAATAGGAACCAAACCCGAAGCTGAAGTCAACGCCACCGAAGAGCAGTACTAGTCCAACAACGGACAAGGCAAGCGAAGCCCCACTCATACATATGAATCCTATGTTTACAAAGTATTTAGCTCTCGACATATGCATTCGGTTCAACAGTCTTTTATCAGTAGATAGAGTAATCCTATCTAATGCATGTTTCCATTTTTGAACTATATTATCTGATCCACCGCTCCTAGCATGATTAGGATTTGGCTTATGAGCGTCGCTAGTGCCATAGTGCAGTCAAGCCATGCATAGTGGTCTGATGCTAATCACTCATGTGATGCACCGGAGGTGCGAATGAATCTAGTATGGAAGGATGTGGTGATGTGATCAGAAGTGAATGATAAACATGCTAAGGCTCGTATCGGAGGCCACGTGGGTTGTGGTTTTTGTAGTCCCATACTTGTCATCCCTAGGACTCGATGTTCTTGCCTCTTGAACCAAGACGAGCGTACAACCACACGGGGGCCTGGAAACACCCTCGACAAACTAACTTGCCTAGTAGATTCCATGAGTCACATAGTTCTGGCTTTCCATTCGGCATACGCATCTTGGTCGTTCTTGAATGGAGGTGAAGGAGGTGCATTCATACAGGTAGGTAAGCGTGGCAGGGAATGGGAGATGCCCGGCATCCGTAATCTCAAACCGTGTTCACATCGCTAGGGACTGACTTCGGTACTCGACCCGTTACGGCGGCATCTCCTTAGTGCGTGACTCATGGTCTCGGTGAAAGCAAGGTAAAGGTCGTGGTCAACAAATCTCTGCCGGCCTTCCAAGGAAGAGGGATAATATATTGGCATTAAGAATCGGTTGGTACATGTGGGTAAAATTGTGCACCCCTGCTGGGTTAATAATCTTTTCGAAAAGATGTGTCCACGGATATGGACTACTTGGGAACGGACGTGAAGATCATAGAGAACTATAACCGAATGTTAAAACTTGTCAACTAAATTGAGATCCGGAATACTTCCTCGGGGTTGTTGAGGGGTAGTCCGGGAAGAGTCGTTCAGTTGATGATAAAGATATCAAAGATGAATTTAAGAGCTAGAGTTGAAGTCTTCTTATCCCCTTTTGAAAAGGATCTGACTAGACGAGTTCTTCTCCCTCTTGTTTTGAAAACAAAAGATGGCTTTATGCAAAATAACCCCACCAGCCATAAGTCTTATGGATTACACCTTGTACTCAGCCTTGCTTCATTGATGTTTTCTACAGATGATGCTACCCCAAATGAAGGTGGTTTCTACTTCGAGGTCGACGAGTAGTCGGGGTTCCCAGGCAGCAGCCTAGGATCTATGGAAGGGTCGCTACTTTTGTTATGGCCTCTTAGGCCCTTTGCTAAGTTTGTTGTTTAGAACAACTTGTTTGCTTCCGTTGTTTGATGTAATGATGGGTCTGTGACCCTTGGATTGTATGACTGGTTTGTAACTCTCTTAAGAGTTCACCTTATTAATGTATGGTTTGTATGTTCTGTAATGTTACCGATCTCTCCCTGCGCGTTTCAGAATTTAGGTTAGGCTTATATATGATGAGGATCTGGTATTTGTCTAGCCCTGATCCCGGGTCGTGACAGATTTTGGTATCAGAGTAGGACTGCCTGGAGGAAACCCTTCTAGCTGGTCGATGTTGAGTCTAGAGTTTGAGAAAGCTATTTGAAAGCTAAAACTATTTGCAAAACTCTGAATATGACTCTTTTTACTCCTTATCCAAGGTTGTTCTATTGCTGAGTTATCTTACCTTGTTTGCTTTGCAAAGTTTTCATTTCTCATATATCATTTCAAATTTTAGGATATACGGGTTTGGGTTGTTTTTCCCTAAGTACTCCGTACCTGGTTGCAATGCTCAGAGTTTCCAAGATATATCTGTGCAACTGAAGCATTGTTTTTCAACTTTGCTAAGGATGCCTCTAATCTCGCTCTCAATTCTTTTGTGACTTGATGGTATCATATCATGCTTGCATTCCATTGCTATGGTTTGTATCTAAGTTGGTAGCGTATACTTTTTGTATGCTGGTTCTACTGCCATACTTAATGCATTGATATAGTACTCATCCACATGTTCACCTCTACCATGATCCTTTGGTTTGGTTTTGCCATCCTTTGCAGTAATCTTCTGGTGAATCCATTCTCATGGTTTCTGTTTTCTCCTCAGGATGCCGGCTGGTACTCGTGGTTCTGTTGGCCGTCAAGGACACAACGATGCTGATCAGGAACTTCCGCCACCTCCCACAATGGCCGAGGTTCTCAACAACATCGAGACCAACCGTCTGTAACATCCCAAAAAATACTAATCTTGGATCATCACACTCTCATCATCAAAATTAGGGTTAACAAAAACTTTGTTAAATAAAATTATGAATGCATGCATATGAGTATGCATTAAACTTGAAATTCTTTTGAACCACCTTTTTTGTGTGTTTCCTTGCTTGTAAAATGTTTTTTAGGTGAAATAAACATCATCTAAAACATTTCCCACACTTTTCCTAAAGACAAGTAAATCAAAACAAATAAAATAAAGGAATGGTCATTTTGACCAATTTAACTCCCATGCCTACTTTGGCTGCCTCAAACTTTCAGAACCTAACAGAAACTTTTCTGGATCTTTGCACCCCTTGAATGTACTCATAACAAAGTATCAAGTCCCACTTTGTGATCATCCAGAAACTTTCAAATACATAGTTTAAATGACATTTCAAAATTGAATCTTTATCATATGAGAAGATCCCACTTTTTCAAAAACCACTCAAACAAGCTCATCTTTCAAAACCCAAGTATCTGCAGACTCACCAGCACCAATCTAGCAAACCCACCAAAATTCTTTTCAAAATTCAAAACTTGATTTCATGCGGCCATTTCATCAAATAGGTTGCAGACACAAATCATCAAAATCCTAAACACTATAGTGAGCAGTGATTGAAGCCTAACTTGTTCCCTCTCTAGCTCACAACCAACTCAGTAGATCATCTAGCAAGATTAACTAAACACTAGCACCACTGTGAGCTTGGCATTACCATCAATGGTGAACAGCCGAAGCCAACCTTGTCCCCCCCATGTCGACATCACGCTAGGAGGAGAAGCAAGCCTAGCCAGCATGTCCGGGAGGCAGCCCACCGTCCACCGCCACTCCCTATCCCAGCCGCGAGCGTTGCCAAGCCCTGGACCACACGCACGGACCGCGCCCAGACTGCCAGCGACCATGCCGAGCGTGCGCCAGAGCGCCACCCTCGACCGAGGCCCACAGACCGCGCGCCGCCCTCACCGCGTGCATACACAATCCCCATCGACCCAGGAGACCGCCAGACATCCTCGTTCGCCGCCCCGTGCCGCACAGCCACCGCTCGCCATCGAAGACGCTGCCTCTGCCGCACAGAGCGTTGCATGTTCCAGACCAAGCCACACCGCCCCACGCCTCAAAACCATGTCGTTGAGCATCGCCAGGGAACACCGCACCGTCCCCTACCGTCGCCCATGCCAATAGCCGCCTGTAACATCGCCCCCGACGAGCTCACCGTGCGCCCCGTCGGACCCCTCGCTCGACTATAAATAGAGGCCACCCCAGTCGATTTCTTCACACCACCTCACTCCCCTCTTCTCATTGATCGTACCACACTGTTCCCGAAGCAAGGCGAGCACCACCCCGCTGGAATTTCACCGGAGCCCGCCTCCTCTGGAGAAGAAGGGCGCCATCGATTTCGTCCATCCCAGGAGCTGCCGCGACCACCCCTGAGTTCGTCGTCGTCGACTTCGTCGTTTGCCCGCCTCGCCGACCCTCTCCTACACCCCGGTGAGCCCCCAACACCCCTCACTGTCCACGCTAAGTTTCTTTCTCGCCGTTGTTGCCTCGCGTCGACGATGACTCCCAGCCGTTGGATTAGAATCAGATAGAACGACCCACGTTGCCCCGTACCGCTTCGCCCCTCCCTGTCTCACTGACGAGTGGGGACACCCACTTAAGCAGGCCGCGGGACCACTGCGCTTAGCAGGCCGGCCCATTAACTTTTCCCGCGCAGCTCAATTATTTGAATTAAACCTTTTTTCATTTTTGTTTCAAACTCACTTCTGTACTCAACTTCAAAAATCAACCCAGATCGACTCAGTGCACCAAATTGAATGAAACCAATTTTGTTAGAAAGGTCTGGCAATGCTGAATCCAATCCTATTGGATTCAAGTCATTAGGATCTATAGATCACTCATGGTAAAAATAACAAGGAATAAGCTTTTCTTCATTCAAACATTTTTAAAATTTAAACCATAATAGCTTTTGAGTTGATTCCAACTCTCAAAAATCACATTTAACCATACCTTTCAGATTATATAAAAATATATAGGTTTACTTGCAGAAATAATGTTCAAGTAATAAAAGAATGCCCCATAGGCATTTCTAGTCACTTTAATTAATTAAAATAAAAGGGTAAAACCTTATTAAATTGTGACACCACTTTAAATCACATTCCCATGGACTAAAATATGTGGTGATGACATGTGTCAACATGATCCCATGTTTGGTTTGGAGAATATTAAATCTTAAGTAGTTTTTCAATGAGTAGAAATTACTTTTCTAAAATTAAAAGGAATTAAACCAAGCCTTAACCTTGTAGAGTTAAAGATGATGTTAGATCATCTATAGGACCATTGTGTGTGATGATTGCAAGTAGCTAAGTATTGTTTGGTGATTGTGTACCTCGTATTTATTCATAGACGCTAGTACCGACCAAGGATACGAGGAGGAAGGAGGATACTACGAGGAAGAAGCCGAGAAGAACTTCAACCACTGCTCTGCACAAGGCAAACTTATACTGATATTGATGCAAGCTGATACTATACCTATGCAAGCCAATACTTGCTTTTTACCATGCCTACTATATGCCTTAAGCATATGTGGTCATACCCACTTGATAAACCAATCCTAGTTTTACTTGCAAGCTTCTTAATTTATTTCTTTATCAAAGCTCTTATTTAGAGTTTACTTAAGAGATTGGTAGATACTAGAAAGATATGTGAAGGTTGCATAAAGAGCATAAAATTTGGCCTAAGTTAGAAACCTTGATGTCAGCCTAATACATAAGGTTGTACCTAGTTGAAACTCCACTAGTCTACCACCCCTCATTAGTGCTTACCCCCACCTATAGATGCTACTGCTAAGCATAAAACTTGATCAACTTTAGATGGGAGTACTTGGTGGAAAAATGGTTATGAAAACCTTGGAATGATGGATCATTCTATTGAAATGTTTTGGATATTTGTTTCCGAACACCTGATGAGTTTGGTGATGAGAATGTTGAGGCATGAGCCTTAGCCCTTTTTAAAACTAATGGTTGTCTGGATGCGATACCATTCCAATTTTATCGTACAACCACAATACCCAAATATTGGGTAGGGCTTGACTGGAAACTTATATACCTTAGTATTAGTTCCCTCACGGCCAAGGTCTGAGCTGAGGCTACCTTGTGAAGATTGTCCACCTGTGCAGTACCCAAGATGACAATTGGTAATGGTTGGGAGGCCAAACTCACAGGAGAGGTGCTTATACTAGTGCGTGTAATTGAAAGGTTAGGATTGATTATCCGCATACTGAGTATGGTGAATTCAGGATTTGTTCCTGACGGATGTATCGAATGTTGTGGTGAAAGTGTACAATCTCTGCAGAGTGTCAAACTATTCGAATAGCCGCGTCCGCGGTTATGGACAGTTGGAGTGGCCATACTGTTCCCCCGTCAGACTTTTCAAAATGACTTGTGAAATGAATTGAGACTTTGACTTGACCACAACAGGGTTGTGATCTGAATTACAAGTTCCCACTTAGGTGCCATAAACTTTCAACTAGCATTCGTTGCTTCTAAACTTAGTAGAGATAAATCTGGCTTTTGCAAAACAACCCTAGAGCCTAGTGTCCTATTATCCAAAAACCCATTTTACCTGTTAGTATTAGTTTGCGAGTACTTAAAGAGTACTCATGGCTTTGTCCCTGGCTATTCCCATGGCCAGACTATGAAGAGGATTACCTGGAGGATGGTCCCCAGGAAGGTTACGACAACTAGGATCATCTCCCATCGTCAGCATTGCCTGTGACCCCGAAGATGGAGCTTCGCCTATGCTACCGTTATTATTACGTATTCCGTTGCTTGATGTTGTATTAAGAACTGGATCACGAGATCCCTATTTGTGTAAGAACTTATGTATCGTGTGTTACTATGGTATCCAATTTTGTTATGTCTCGCAAAAATGGTAATCCTGGGATTGCGATGTATGGCATAACAGGCATCTAGGATTGAAAAATCCGGGTGTTGACAAGTTGGTATCAGAGCCATCCTGACAATAGGAGACCCTATTGAGAATGGACGTTTAAACCAAAAACTTATTTTCCAAAACCAAAGAAAAACAAATATTTACAAAAAAAAACTATTCTCATTCTTATCCCT
Source organism: Avena sativa (assembly GCA_916181665.1). Lineage (NCBI taxonomy): Eukaryota > Viridiplantae > Streptophyta > Magnoliopsida > Poales > Poaceae > Avena > Avena sativa. The sequence continues at coordinate 184,018,844 of OV702281.1, forward strand.
TTGATTCTTTCCTAAAAATTCATGTTCCTCAAAAACTCTTGCAAAATACATAAAATTTTGGCACGCTTAATCACTCTACTAACGTACTCATCCTCTATTCTTATAGATGGACGTGAAGTACAGCAAGTTTTATCAGTTGGGGAATGGAGGAGACCTGATCTTTGAGAGGGATTTGGACCAGCTTTCGGAACTTCTGGAGCGTCCGCACCTCGAGTTCTTCGGAGCTCAGCTCAATAATCAAGGAGGAGAAGACCTATAGTGGCTAATTGTTGCAAGTCTCCGAGGAAAGTTTGAACCTCCCACTGTGGAGGGAATTCAGTTTACCTTGAGAGAAAACAACTGGCTCGATGGACTTGCCAGAGCCATGCAAGAAGCTCTTTCCCGTCTGTGTGGGCGGAGCATCAATCAGATCAAGGGTACTCGCTTTGAGTTTTGCCCAAGGCGTGATGCAAATGGACAACCACTGGAAGCCCCATACCACCCCGAGCTGAAGACCCAATTAGACCACCTTAGCTTCATGATGTATGATCGTCAGCAGGAGTTGGACAACTACCGTGACTACTGTAACCACAAGTCTGCCATCATCAAGACAAAGGACCAGACCATCGCTATGTTAGCAAAGGATCGCAAGTCTCGCCGCCGTCAGCTCAACAAGAAGGAGCGCATCATTGCCCGTCTTCGCGACCGCATCTCATCTCTTGAGGAGACCATCCACGAGAGAGACATGCAGTTGGAGGAAAGGGAGAATGCCGGAGAGGATCTTCGTGGAGACCCCTACTCCTATCTCAGCGATGACGACGATTTTCTGGAGGATCAGGCTATGGATTTCTTCACCGATGAGGACGATTTCGCCTTCATCGATGATGATGAAGATGACGAAGCCACAGATTCCAAGGAATAGTAGCACTTGAGCACCAACGTAGTGAGTAGTATTCGGTCCCACTGTATCGTAGTTCTCAGAATTGTTCTTAAAACCATCTGTTTTTCTTTGTTGTGGTATGTGTTGTATCGGGTGCTATGAATGAATGAATGAAAAAGCTAGTTGCTAGAAAATCTGAGTCAAACTTTAAAAACTTTTCAAAAACCCAAAACTTTAGAAATTTCCCTCTTTTCTCATGATCTACCTCAATCTTCAGATGCCACTTGGAGGAAGTGGTTCAACCCCGGACCCGATGTTGCAGATTCTGCAAATGTTGACTTCTGACCGTGAAGCTGAAAGAGCGGAACGTCAAGCCAACATGGCCACCCTTCAGCAGATAGCCCAGCTAGCCCATAACAACCAAGGCCATGGAAATCAGGACCACCATGGATCTAAGCTCAAGAATTTCCAGAATACCAACCCACCTGTTTTCACTAAGTCAGAAGAACCCCTAGACGCCGATGATTGGCTGAAAACCATGGAAAATAACTTAGAAGTAGCAGGAGTGGAAGCCAACGAGAATGTTCTGTTCGCCACCCACTATCTAGCCGGAGATGCCAGAGCATGGTGGAACAGTGTTCGTGCAATGACTGGAGGCCAGATGATGACCTGGGAGGAATTCAAGGTCAAGTTTAGCAGAACCCATGTGCCACCGGGTTTGATCAAGAGAATGAGAGACGAGTTCAGAGAGCTAAAGCAAGGAAGGATGACTGTAGTGGAATACCGTGACAAATTTTTGTCATTAGCTAGGTATGCCCCGGATGAGATCGACACTAAATCCAAGAAGAAAGAAAGATTCCTGAATGGTCTGCATGATGAGATGCAGACTGTGTTAGTCAATATCCCCTTTGCTGATATTGAAGCCCTGGTCGACTCTGCTATCAAATGGAAGGAAAGATCAACCAATCCAATGAGAACCGCAAGCATCATATGATGCATCATCCAGGAACCCATCAGACCCCAAAGTATCGCCCTAACCCATCTCCAGGATTTGCCCCAAGGACCAACAGACCCCTGATGAACCGTTCGACCTATCCCAACCGTGGAAACCCTAGACCCGGAGGAAACCACAACAACCTCGGCAACGCTAGCAATTTCAATCGTGCCCCACCCAAGTTCAACAACAACAATGCTACCGCCAACACCAAAACTACCCCGAGGACTGGAAGCAATGTTGTGCCTGTAGCAGCCAAGGACAAGTCGCAAGTGACCTGTTATGACTGTGGAAATAAAGGCCACTATTCCAACGAGTGCCCCAACAAGAAGAATGCTACAGCTCCCAATGCCAATGTCCCAGCTCAGCAGCAGCGTCGTGTTCAGCCAGGAAGAAGATTTTCCCTAGGGAATTCACTCAACCGCAATGGCCGTCTTTTTCTCTTGCATACTGAAGAAGCTCAGGAAGCGCCAGACGTCGTGCTGGGTATGTTTTCTGTTAATTCAGTACTTGCAAGAGTGTTGTTTGATTATGGTGCATCGCACTCATTTGTCACCGAAGAATTTGCATGCACTAGTAAAATTCAACCAACCAAACTGAAGCATGTCATGATTGTTCAAATTCCCAGATCAACCACCAAGGCTAGGCAAATTTGCAAAGCCGTCCCTATCCGAATCCATGGCATAGATTTTTATGCAAATCTGATAGTACTCGGAACTAAAGGTTTTGAAGTAGTACTAGCAATGGATTGGATGTCCAAACATAAAGGATTAATTGACTGTGCCAAGAAAGCCATAACTATGACCAGTACCGCTGGAATATCAGTCGATCATATATCTGAAACCTTACCTCGCCAATTCAAGTGCAACAAGATTATATCCCAACCTACCATTGACCAAGTCCAGATAGTCTGTGAATACCCTGATGTATTTCCAGATGTTTTGCCCGGTATGCCCCCAGATCGGGATATCGAGTTTATCATCGAACTAATCCCCGGAACTGGACCCATAGCCCAGAGACCCTATAGTATGAACCCGTCAGAGCTAGCAGAACTGAAGAAGCAACTGGATTCCATGTTGGAAATAGGATTAACTCAACCAAGTGTGTCACCTTGGAGATCACCTATGTTGTTTGTGGACAAGAAGGATGGAGGTAACCGTTTGTGTACCGATTATCGGAAATTGAATGATGTCACCATCAAGAACAAGTACCCCTTGCCCAAGATAGAAGGTTTTTTTGATCAGTTGACCGGTGCCAAAGTGTTTTCGAAGATTGATCTTAGAACTGGCTATCATCAACTCAAAAATCGTGCAGAGGATATTCCATAGACTGCCTTTACCACCAGATATGGATTGTATGAGTATACAGTCATGTCTTTTGGATTAACCAATGCCCCCGCTTATTTCATGAATCTCATGAATAAGATTTTTATGGACTTACTGGATAAGTTTGTTGTTGTTTTCATCGATGACATTCTGATTTATTACAAATCAGCAGAAGAACATGAGCTACACTTAAGGACCATTCTTGGGACCCTTAGAGAGAATCAGTTGTATGCAAAATTTTGCAAATGTGAATTCTGGTTACAGGAGGTAGGATTCCTCGGTCACATTGTATCAGCCAGAGGAATTGCCGTTGACCCGGCCAAAGTGAAAGATGTAGAAGATTGGCAAGCCCCAACCACTCAAACCCAAGTTCGTGCATTTATCGGATTGGCGGGATATTACCGCAAATTCGTAGAAGGATTCTCTAGTATCGCCAGACCCATGACCCAACTGCTGAAGAAGGACAAGAAGTTTGAATGGACCGACAAATGTGAAGCGAGTTTTCAAGAACTCAAGAGGAGATTGATTTCAGCCCCAATCTTGATCATGCCAGATATCACGAAGCCCTTCGATGTGTATTGTGATGCATCCAAGATTGGTCTCAGATGTGTGGTAATGCAAGAAGGCAAAGTTATATCTTATCTATCGTGAAAACTGAAGCAACTTGAGCAAAACTACCCGAGCCATGACCTCGAACTCGCAGCCGTAGTTCTAGCCCTGAAGACATGGAGACATTACCTGATGGGAAACCGTTGTGAAATTTATTCGGATCACAAGAGCCTAAAGTATATATTCACTTAGAAGGAGCTGAATATGAGACAGAGAAGATGGATTGAGCTAATCAAGGATTACGACCTGGACATTCACTATCACCCTGTTAAATCGAACGTAGTAGCCGATGCCCTTAGCAGATTGTCGTGACGCTTGAACTCCATGATTTTGAAGGAGCAACCAAGTCTGTACAAAGATCTAAAAGATTTTCGGATGGAATTAGTAAGTGAAGGATTTCTGGCTAGCATAGAACGCCAGCCCACTTTGATTAGTCAGATTAAAGAGGCGCGGAAGGGAAATGCTAGTATTGACAGAATCAAGCGTCGTATCGGTACAGGCAAAGTACCTGGATTCACCGAGGACGAAGAAGGAGTTTTGTGGTACAAAGGACGCCTTTGTGTACCATCAGATTCTGAGTTGAAAGAAGTTATTTTGAAGGAGGCTCATGATACTCTTTATTCTATCCATCCCGGAGGAACTAAGATGTATCAAGACTTGAAAGACCAATTTTGGTGGCATAAGATGACGAGAGAAATCGGAAGCTATATCGCCAAGTTTGATATTTGTCAGCGAGTCAAGGTCGGACATCAAAGACCCGCTGGATTGTTGCAACCATTGCAGATTACGGAATGGGAAATGGGATTCTGTAGGAATGGACTTTATCACTGGACTACCTACTTCTAGTAGGGGAAATGACTCTATCTGGGTCATAGTGGACAGATTGTCCAAAGTCGCCCATTTCTTGCCCGTCAAGACCACATATCAGAGTTCGAAGCTAGCGGAGTTGTACATAGCTAGAATCGTTAGTTGGCACGGAGTCCCCAAGAACATCGTATCGGATCGAGGAACTCAATTTACCTCGAGATTCTGGAAGAAAGTCCAAGAAGGTTTAGGAACCTATTTAGATTTCAGTACCGCGTATCACCCTCAGACCGATGGACAAACGGAGCGAGTAAATCAAATACTCAAAGATATGCTGAGAGCATGTGTGTTAGAATATGGATCCAAGTGGGAAGACTGTCTGCCGTTTGCATAATTTTCGTACAACAACAGTTATCAAGCCAGTTTGCAAATGGCCCCATCTGAATTCATGTACGGAATGAAGTGTCGCACCCCTTTGAACTGGTCGTAAGTAGGAGAGAGTCAGATTTTTGGACCCGACATTCTACGGGAAGCAGAAGAGAAGGTTCACAAGATTCGTGAGCACCTCAAGACCGCCCAATCCCGACAGAAGAGTTACGCTGACAAGAGACGTAGAGACCTCGCCTTCAATATAGGAGATTTTGTTTATCTGAAAGTGTCGCCATTGAAGGGAATGCAGCATTTCCAACTCAAAGGAAAGTTAGCCCCCAGATATATCGGACCTTTCAAGATTCTGAACTGTCAAGGAGAAGTATCGTATCAATTGGAACTACCTGAAGAGATGTCAGCCGTGCACAATGTGTTCCATATCTCGTTACTTCGCAAGTGTCTCGAAGTCCCCGAGAAGAATGAAGTATTCAAGAATATCGATCATCGGACCATAGAGATCAACGATGACCTGACCTATCCCGAAGTACCCATCCGTATTTTGGAAGAAGCTTTTCGAACTACCCGAACCCGAAGCATCAAGTTTCTCAAGATTCAGTGGAGCAACCACACCGAAGAGGAAGCTACATGGGAGCGTGAAGATCACATCAGGACGGAGTTTCCCGATCTCTTCAAATCCTAGGTAATCTTTTCGTCCTTTTTCAAATCTCGGGACAAGATTTTATTTAAGGGGGGAAGGTTTGTAACATCCCAAAGAAAATACTAATCTTGGATCATCACACTCTCATCATCAAAATTAGGGTTAACAAAAACTTTGTTAAATAAAATTATGAATGCATGCATATGAGTATGCATTAAACTTGAAATTCTTTTGAACCACCTTGTTTGTGTGTTTCCTTTCTTGTAAAGTATTTCTTAGGTGAAATAAACATCATCTAAAACGTTTCGCACACTTTTCCTAAAGACCAGTAAATCAAAACAAATAAAATAAAGTGGTCATTTTGACCAATTTAACTCCCATGCCTACTTTGGCAGCCTCAAACTTTCAGAACCTAACAGAAAATTTTCTGGATCTTTGCACCCCTTGAATGTACTCATAACAGAGTATCAAGGCCCACTTTGTGATCATCCAGAAACTTTCAAATACATAGTTTAAATGACATTTCAAAATTGAATCTTTATCATATGAGAAGATCCCACTTTTTCAAAAACCACTCAAACAAGCTCAACTTTCAAACCCCAAGCATCTGCAGACTCACCAGCACCAATCTAGCAAACCCACCAAAAATCTTTTCAAAATTCAAAACTTGATTTCATGCGGCCATTTCATCAAACAGGTTGCAGATACAAATCATCAAAATCCTAAACACTATAGTGAGCAGTGATTGAAGCCTAACTTGTTCCCTCTCTAGCTCACAACCAGCTTAGTAGATCATCTAGCAAGATTAACTAAACACTAGCACCACTGTGAGCTTGGCATTACCATCAATGGTGAACAGCTGAAGCCAACCTTGTCCCCCCATGTCGACAGCACGCTAGGAGGAGAAGCAAGCCTAGCCAGCATGTCTGGGAGGCAGCCCACCGTCCACCGCCACTCCCTGTCCCAGCCGCGAGCGTTGCCAAGCCCTGGACCACACGCAGGGACCGCGCCCAGACCGCCAGCGACCATGCCGAGCGTGCGCCAGAGGGCCACCCTCGACCGAAGCCCACAGACCGCGCGCCGCCCTTGCCGCATGCATACACAATCCCCACCGACCCAGGAGACCACCAGACATCCTCGTTCGCCGCCCCGTGCCGCACAGCCACCTCTCGCCGTCGAAGACGCCGCCTCTGCCGCGCAGAGCGTCGCATGTTCCAGACCAAGCCACACCGCCCCACGCCTCAAAACCATGTCGTTGAGCATCGCCAGGGAACACCACACCGTCCCCTACCGTCGCCCATGCCAATAGACGCCTGTAACATCGCCCCCGACGAGCTCACCGTGCGCCCCGTCGGTCCCCTCGCTCGAATATAAATAGAGGCCACCCCCAGTCGATTTCTTCACACCACCTCACTCCCCTCTTCTCACTGATCGTACCACACTGTTCCCGAAGCAAGGCGAGCACCACCCCGCCGGAATTTCACCGGAGCCCGCCACCTCTGGAGAAGAAGGGCGCCATCGATTTCGTCCACCCCAGGAGCTGCCGCGACCACCCCTGAGTTCGCCTGCACCCCGGTGAGCCCCCTGCACCCCTCATTGGCCGCGCTAGGTTTCTTTCTCGCCGGCGTTGCCTCGCGTCGACGATGACTCCCAGCCGTTGGATTAGAATCAGATCGAACGACCCACATTGCCCCGTACCGCTTCGCCCCTCCCTGTCTCACTGACGAGTGGGGACACCCACTTAAGCAGCCCGCGGGAGCACTGGGATTAGCAGGCCGGCCCGTTAACTTTTCCAGCGCAGCCCAGTTATTTGAATTAAACCTTTTTTCATTTTTGTTTCAAACTCACTTCTGTACTCAACTTCAAAAATCAACCCAGATCGACTCAGTGCACCAAATTGAATGAAACCAATTTTGTCAGAAAGGTCTGGCAATGCTGAATCCAATCCTATTGGATTCAAGTCATTAGGATCTATAGATCACTCATGGTAAAAATAACAAGGAAGAAGCTTTTCTTCATTCAAACATTTTTCAAATTTAAACCATAATAGCTTTTGAGTTGATTCCAACTCTCAAAAATCACATTTAACCATACCTTTCAGATTATATAAAAATATATAGGTTTACTTGCAGAAATAATGTTCAAGTAATAAAAGAATGCCCCATAGGCATTTCTAGTCACTTTAATTAATTAAAATAAAAGGGTAAAACCTTATTAAATTGTGACACCACTTTAAATCACATTCCCATGGACTAAAATATGTGGTGACGACATGTGTCAACATGATCCCATGTTTGGTTTGGAGAATATTAAATATTAAGTAGTTTTTCAATGAGTAGAAATTACTTTTCTAAAATTAAAAGGAATTAAACGAAGACTTGACCTTGTAGTGTTAAAGATGATGTTAGATCATCTATAGGACCCTTGTGTGTGATGATTGCAAGTAGCTAAGTATTTTTTGGTGATTGTGTACCTCGTATTTATTCATAGACGCTAGTACCGACCAAGGATACGAGGAGGAAGGAGGATACTACGAGGAAGAAGCCGAGGAGAACTTCAACCACTGCTCTGCACAAGGCAAGCTTATACTGATATTGATGCAAGCTGATACTATACCTATGGAAGCCAATACTTGCTTGTTACCATGCCTACTATATGCCTTAAGAATATGTGGTCATACCCACTTGATAAACCAATCCTAGTTTTACTTGCAAGCTTCTTACTTTATTTCTTTATCAAAGCTCTTATTTAGAGTTTACTTAAGAGATTGGTAGATACTAGAAAGATATGTGAAGGTTGCATAAAGAGCATAAAATTTGGCCTAAGTTAGAAACCTTGATGTCAGCCTAATACATAAGGTTGTACTTAGTTGAAACTCCACTAGTCTACCACCCCTCATTACTGCTTACCCCCACCTATAGATGCTAGTGCTAAGCATAAAACTTGATCAACTTTAGATGGGAGTACTTGGTGGAAAAATGGTTATGAAAACCTTGGAATGATGGATCATTCTATTGAAATGTTTTGGATATGTGTTTCCGAACACCTGATGAGTTTGGTGATGAAAATGTTGAGGCATGATCCTTAGACCTTTTTAAAACTGATGGTTGTCTGGATGCGATACCATTCCAATTTTATCGTACAACCATAATACCCGAAGATTGGGTAGGGCTTGACTGGAAACTTATATACCTTAGTATTAGTTCCCTCACGGCCAAGGTCTGAGCTGAGGCTACCTTGTGAAGATTGTCCACCTGTGCAGTACCCAAAATGACAGTTGGTCATGGTTGGGAGGCCAAACTCACAAGAGAGGTGCTTATACTAGGGCGTGTAATTGAAAGGTTAGGATTGATTATCCGCATACTGAGTATGGTGAATTCAAGATTTGTTCCTGACGAATGTATCGAATGTTGTGGTGAAAGTGTACAATCTCTACAGAGTGTCAAACTATTCGAATATCCGCGTCCGCAGTTATGGACAGTTGGAGTGGCCATACTGTTCCCCCGTCAGACTTTTCAAAATGACTTGTGAAATGAATTGAGACTTTGACTTGAGCACAACAGGGTTGTGATCTGAATTACAAGTTCCCACTTAGGTTCCATAAACTTTCAACTAGCATTCATTGCTTCTAAACTTAGTAGAGATAAATATGGCTTTTGCAAAACAACCCTAGAGCCTAGTGTCCTATTATCCAAAAACCCCTTTTACCTGTTAGTATTAGTTTGCGAGTACTTAAAGAGTACTCATGGCTTTGTCCCTGGCTATTCCCATGGCCAGACTATGAAGAGTAGTACCTGGAGGATGGACCCCTGGAAGGTTACGACAACTAGGATCATCTCCCATCATCAGCATTTCCTGTGACCCCGGAGATGGAGCTTCGCCTACGCTACCGTTATTATTACGTATTCCGCTACTTGATGTTGTATTAAGAACTGGATCATGAGATCCCTATTTGTGTAAGAACTTATGTATCGTGTGTAATGGATGATGTACTATGGTATCCAATTCTGTTATGTCTTGCAAAAATGGTAATCCTGGGATTGCGATGTATGGCATAACAGGCATCTAGGATTGAAAAATCCGGGTGTTGACACCGTCTGCGGAATGAACGCCTTCTAGAGCGTGTAGCTCAGAACACTCAACGTCGTCCTAACGACTGTGTCACACTTGGAGATTTCATCCGCTCTTTTCCTCCAATCTTCACCCACTCCAAGGAGCCCCTTGAAGCTGATGATTGGCTCCACACCATAAAGCGCAAGTTCGGTGCTCTTCGTGTCTATCCTGTTGATCATGTTTAAATCGCCACCTATCAACTGGAAGGTGAGGCTTGTGTTTGGTGGGAAGGTTTTTAAAATCTGCAAGCTCAGGGACATGTCGTTACCTAGGAGGAGTTCGTTGCAGGATTTCATGCCTCATATATCCCTAAGCCCGTCATGGATCTCAAAAGGAGAGAGTTTCTGGATCTGACTCAGGGGCGCAAGGATATTGAAGCTTATGGGCGTGAGTTTACTCGCCTGGCTCGTTATGCAACCAGGGATGTAACCAATGATGAATATAAGCAAGAGTTGTTTCATAAAGGACTTAACCCTGCACTTCGCTATGAGTTGCTGCCCTTCAAGTTTTAGTCTTTCCAGGACTTGCACAATCAGGCTCTTACTCTGGAGCATGGAAGGAAGGATATGGAAGTGTCTCAGAAGCGTGAAGAAGGAAATTCTCGCGCTTCTTCCTCTGGTAACAAGAAGCGCCGTGTCTTTGTTCCATACAGTGCTGTGCCTCGTGCTCCTTATGCACCCAAGTCTTCTGGCAATAACTCTCGTCAGCCACAGTCAAACACTGGTGGATCAAACTATCATCCTCCTGCTGGATCTCACACTGGGGTTACCTGTTACTCCTGTGGTCAGCCTGGTCACTACTCAAGGGATTGTTCTCAAAGGGCTGCCGGATGCAATGATCAGTAGGCAAAGAAGAATGATAAATCTCAAGGTGCTGGGCGTGGTCATCTGACCCATGTCACTGTTGAGGAAGCTCAGGAAGATCCACGCGTCATTCTGGGTACACTCCGTGTCTATTCAATTCTCGCAACAGTCTTGTTTGATTCTGGATCATCGCATACATTCATGTAAAATCTGTTTGCTCAAGAGCATGGGATAAATTTTGAACCCTTGTTCACCCCTTTGACCATCCATTCCCCGGGTTCTAGCTGGTTCACCACTATGATTAGTCATGGGAATGAGATTGACATAGCGTATCAGAAGTTTCCCACTTATTTCGTTGCACTCAAGTCATGTGACATTGATGTAATTTTGGGCATGGACTGGTTAACCAAGTATCAAGCTGTCATTGACTGTGCACTCAGAACAGTTTCTGTAACCTCTCATGCTGGCATAACTGTCAAGTATTGGACTAATGGTTCAAAGTCTCCGTCAGTAGTTCTTAAACCTTTCTCGGAGTTGTATGCCATGGATGTCCTACCCACTCTCGAGGTCCAAGATGTCCTCGTAGTCTGTGATTTTCCGGATGTCTTTCCTGAAGAGTTGCCTCGCATGCCACCTGGATCGAAGTGTGGAGTTTGTCATAGAGCTATTTCCTGGAACTGATCCTATCTCCAAAATACCTTACCGCATGACTCCTCATGAGTTGGTTGAGTTGAAGAAGCAATTTGAAGAGTTAGAAGGTCTAGGATACATCCAACCTAGCACATCCTCTTGGGTTTGCCCTACCATCTTTGTCAAGAAGCGGGATACAAATATTCCAAGGCTGGTGGTTGATTACCGTCCACTCAACACGGTGACAATCAAGAATAAGTACCCAATTCCCTGGATAAATGACCTCTTTGATCAATTAAGTGGTGCCACTGTCTTCTCCAAAATGGACTTAAGATAAGGGTATCATCAAATCAAGATCATAAAGGAAGATATTCCAAAGACAGCATTCACAACTTGTTATGGTCTTTACGAGTATACAGTGATGTCCTTTGGGTTAACCAATGCCCCTGCCACATTTATGAGGCTCATGAACTCCGTCTTCTTGGAGTATCTCGACAAGTTCGTCGTGGTATACATTGATGACATTCTAATCTATTCCAAGACCAAAGAAGAGCATGCCGAACATCTACGTTTGGTATTGACTAAACTTCGTGAACACCGTCTCTACGCCAAGTTTTCCAAATGTGAGTTCTGGTTACAAGAGCTCGTCTTCCTTGGTCATGTTGTGTCTGCAAGTGGTGTCGCTGTCATACCAGATAAGGTTCAGACCATTCTGGAATGGAAGTCACCTACTTCAGTCAAGGAAGTCCGAAGTTTTCTCGGAATGGCAGGATATTACTGCCGATTCATCGAGAACTTCTCCAAAATAGCCAAGCCTATGACGGATCTTCTTAAGAAAGATAAGAAATTTGAATGGTCAGAAAAGGCAGAAGAAAGATTCCAATCTTTGAAAACTAAGCTAACCACCGCTCCTGTGCTTGTCCTTCCGGACACAAGCAAGGATTTCGTTATCTATTGTGATGCTTCTCTCCAAGGGCTCGGTTGTGTGTTGATGCAAGATGGTCATGTAGTGGCCTATGCTTCTCGGCAATTGAAGCCACATGAGAAAAATTATCCAACCCATGATCTCGAGCTCGCTGCTGTTGTTCATGCTCTCAAGCAATGGCGACATTACCTCATCGGTAACCGTTGCGAACTTTACTCGGATCATCAAAGCCTAAAGTACCTCTTCACCTAGCCAGATCTGAATCTCAGGCAAAGACGATGTTTGGAAATCATCAAAGATTATGATTTGGGTCTCAACTACAAACCCGGCAAAGCCAATGTCGTAGCTGATGCGCTAAGTCGGAAGTCTTATTGCAACAATATGATGATTTCACAAGCCCAACCTGTTATCTATGAGGAAATAAAGTGTATTAACCTTGAAGTAGTTCCTTGTGGATTCCTTGCTAACCTTGAAATAAAATCTTCTCTAGAGGATCAAATCAAGGAAGCTCAAAAGCAAGATGTTGAGGTTACCAAGATCAAAGAGCGTGTTGCAAGCGGTGAAGCTAAATGTCGTGGGAATGACCACGGCAGATGCTGCAATCGGCAGCGAGTAGTAGAATGAAGGGAAAGGGCGGCCAGCCATCTGCGGTGCGAGATGAGGGCGGAGACACAGGGTTTTACCCAGGTTCGGCCCCCCGGAGGGTAAAGACCTACTCCTGCTAGATTGTATTATGATGGAGGTACAATGGGGCGAGCTCGACAGCTAGGAGGCGAGTCGCTTGGGTGGATGATGGAACGTACGTTTACACGCCCTGTAGGGAGGTTTATATAGACTCACCCTCCCTAGGGTTTACAAATCTCAACCGAATATGTTAAGGTTTCGGTACTCGTTTAACCTAATCCGACTGGGCCTATCTACTCTCCTGGGCCTTCAGCTTCCAGTCGCTTGGATCCACGCTAGGTCTTGATCCAGTCGCCGTCTTGCAGGCCCACTCGCCAAGTCGTGGGCCAGTCGGAAACGTCCTGCTGGGTATACCCCGATAGGCATATCCCCATCAGTAGTCCTCGAGGCCGTCTTCGATTGGGCGCAGGTGGTTGCTGGCAGTCGGAGCATACGGCTTCAATGCGGGCATCCAGTCGAATCGGTGGCGGGCTCCCGAATAAAGGAGGAAACTAGTCATTCTGGTCGCAGCTTTGGCGAACGGGTCGGCGAAATATTCAGTCACTGTCGTAGTGATCGGGTCGGCGAGCCGGGTGGCTGAAGTTGGACCGCCAAGCATAGTCAAACTAGCCGTTGGGGTAATCCAACGGTAACTTTTGGCGTAATCACCGCGTAGTAACGGCTCCCTGATTTGGCGGGTAACAACTGCTATATAAAGGGAATCCTCGTCATATCCTCCGATTGCGCACACCTCCGTTTTCCTCCGCGTCGCGATCCAGCCGATCCAAAATCCTCCGAACCCCACGAACCTTCCCGCCAATGGACCCCTCCACTGAACCATGGGGCAGGTCCAAGTGCACGAGAGCGCTACTGGCGTCTTTCGAGGAGGCTGGGATCCTGCGCTCCGGTAGATGGCGCATACCTGCGGCCGGAGAGGTGACTCCGGACCCGCGCGAGGGGGAATTCGTCTGCTTCACCAGCCACCTGGAACGGGGGCTGGGATTCCCCACTTCTCTCTTCTTCCGGCGCTTCTGCGCCTACTACGGGATCCAGCCATCGGACCTGGGCCCGCACAGAATCGAGCAGCTCACCATTTTCGTGGCGTTCTGCGAGTGCTACCTGGGCTGCAGGCCCTATTTCCCCCTGTGGCAAGATCTGTTCCACGGGCGGATCAGTCGCGAAGAAGCAGGCGGCCCAATGCTTGCTGCGGGTGGCTTGACGTTTCAATTGAAGTCGAAGGCCTCCTTTTTGACCTGATGCTACCCGCCAAGGCAGCAAGTGAGTGCAAGAAGTTTTGGTTTTACGTCACCGAGGTGACTCCAGACGGCGAGGTGGCGATTCCGAGATACTCCGCCGACCGGCCCGAACCACGCCGACTCCAAGTCGGCAAGCTTCCAACGGACTAGCGGATGGTCGTGGATGAGATGCTTCAAACCATCCGTAGGGTCTTTAGACCATCAACTTGTACAACTGCTGGATCGGGCGGCGACTCGTTCCCCTGGCCCGCCGTGACCGTTATATGTACGAGTACACGGGCCGGGAGAACTCGACGAAATCATGCCTCGCTGAGTGGCAACTCGAGGATTACCTCCCGGCGTTGAAGAAGCTCACCCAGGCGGCGTACCTAGACGCGAAGGCTGGAGTCGCCCCCGACACCGCAAACCATCCAACCCCGACGGTAAGTCATTTTTCTATCATTCGCAGTCGCAGTTAGTGCTGTCGCGGTTATACTGATACTGTCTCGTGCATATTGCAGTTATTCCAAGTGGTGGAAGGGTGGCTTCTGCCCGCGGACGACGAGAATTCAAGCTCGTCCGTCCAGGACGGGTCGAATCGCCTCCTGCGAGGGGCGGCGTCGAGAGTGACAGGAGCGGTGACGACGATGAGTCCGAGGAAGAGGTGGCCCCGCTGGTCCGCAAAAGTCGCGGACAGCGGCAGCGTGAGCTCGAAGCGAGCAAAAGCCTCGAGCGTCATGACGATGACGATGACGAGCTCCCCGAGCCCACCTCGCGTCGCGAGGCCACTCCATCGAAGAAGAATAAGAAGAAGAAGAAGAAGAAGAAGAAGAAGAAGAAGGAGGAGGTGAAGGCCCCTCCAAAGAGGAAGACAAAGCCAGCGAGACAGGCATCTCCGCCTCATTCGCCAAGCAGCTCCGACGCCACCAGCCTGGCCAGGGGCGAAGCGCCACAGACGATGGCGGCGCCGGATGTCACCGCCGTCCTGAGTGAGGTGCCTCTGTCCTCGATGCCTCCCCCGATCGCCCCAGTCTCTAGGTCAGGGGTCGCTCCAGCCGCGGCAGCTTCGCCTCCTAGGAGAGTTCCTGGCGAAGACGTTGCGGAGGCTCCTGTCACGGCCTCGACGACGAAGAAGCCGTCCGTGTCTTGGGCGCATGATGTCCTGGAGATGGGCCTCAGTCGACGACTGGGCCCCGAGCTGGAGAAGCAGGCTGGCATCCGCACGGGGCTGCGGTTCATTCCAGTCACCAAGTGAGTTTCATTCACCTGCCTTATTTTTCCTTGTAGTCGAACCACTTTGCTCATATACTTAATTTGCAGGACTGGGGTTAAAAAGATAGGCCATCCGTTCGTGGCCAAGGTGCCGCCAGTCATCGCCGAGGAGGCCCCCTCTCGGAAGAGGAAGGCTGATGAGGTCGCTGCCCCCACGGACAGTGCCAAGAAGGCCAAGAGCGACGAGGTCATCACGGTGTCTGACGACACGACGGTGGCTCCGAGTGATCCTGCGGCGGGGGCGGCCTTGGCGATCAAGGAGGGTGCTCCCTCGCCTGGGGTAACTGAGCCGGCCTCTTTTGGTGTCGGCGCATCCATCGCGACCTTCCCGCGCTTCATGGCCAGAGCGGCCACGACGAGTGGTACCACGCCATCGAGCCGCGCACCTGGGGTCGCCGAGACGGAGGTCGAGCAACGTCGCGGGCATACTCCGGCTCTCCTCACCTCCGTGGACGCACTACAACTTCATGGCATGTTGGGCGCAGCCATCCAGGTATGTCCAGTCCCCGAGGATCGGGCCACTGAATTGCAGTGGTCAGATTCTTTTGGTGTTTTGCTTTTATTTCTTGCTCCCAGTCCCCGAGTGCGCATTCGCTGGGTTTTAGCGGGTGGGCGCTCAGGATTTTTGATCTCCAGTCCCCGAGTGTCTAGTCGCTGAATTTCAGTGGGTAGGCACTTAGGTTTTTTGATCGTCAGTCCCCGAGTGACTAGTCGCTGAATTTCAGCAGGTAGGCACTTAGGTTTTTTATCGCCCAGTCCCCGAATGTCCAGTCGCTGAATTTCAGCGAGTGGGCACTTTAGGATTTCGTGTTTGCTAACTGTTTGATTTTTGCACAGGGTTTGCAGCGTGAATCAGCCGACCGGCTGGCTGCGAAGTGTCGCGTGGATAAGGAACTTGTCGCCGTTCAAGAGGCGAACAAGGGACTCCAAGCGATTGCTGCGAAGGCAGAAGAGGTTCGACAGGGCCTTGTCCCGGCAAGTGAGCTGACGGCGGCGCAGTCGGCGTTGAGTTTGGCGGAAAAGCGGATCGCCGTCCTTGAGCGCGAACTTGCGGACGCGAAGGAAGAAGCGACCTCGGCGGATGGGTGAGCCAAGGCTGCTGTTACGACCGCCGCTGAGGAGCGTAAGGTCTCCGACGCCCTTGTTGCTGGGCTTCAAGACGATTACTCCTCTCTTCAAAATTTCATCACGGAGCTCTCCCGCCCATTGATTGGTATGTGTGCCGCCTCTGCCTATAATGTTTCCATTGTGTGATACTTGGTGTGCTCACTACCCCTCCTGTCCATAGGTCGGATTATTGATAGCGCGAAAGAGGCGCAGTCATTCGACGTGCGGCAGTGTGTGGCCACTCTGGTCGACTCGGCCACGCTATCCGCGACTTGTATTCGGGCGTATCTTCAGGAGATGTCTCCCACGGAAGTGATTCCCAACGACCTCGTCGAAGTGTGACAATACTTGGAGAAGGCGTTGTCGGTCGTCGAGTTCATGACGCGATCGGCGTTCCGGTATGGGGCGGGAACGGCGCTTAGCCTTGGGCTCGCCCACTTCCCGGAGGACTTCGACCTGGATGACGTGACGAGTGGCTACCCATCGTCGACTGGTTCAGTGGAGATCTCTGAGGTGCTGAAGCTGACGGACCGCGCCGCGGTATACTCCGAGCGCGCCTGGGCGATGGGCGATCTCCTTCCTTATTAGGAGACGATCGTCGCACCCAACGACCCCGAGCCGCAGCACCGGGACTTCAAGATCGAGCAGCCCTTCCGTGCGGCGATGGCGGGTGAGCTGACGACGTACCCTTCAAACCTGTACACCCCCTTCATTCGCAACCGCAAGGGTGGCGGCGAGTCGTCGTCGAAGCCTGCGGAGTGAAACATTGTGCCCTGGGGCGTTAGTAGCAGTTCTGCCGTTGGGCATACTTTGTATTTTGTGACAATTGCAACATGCTATAACGAGATATCGTGTTGTTTTCTGATTTGACTTGTGTTTGAGATTGAGGGTTGAACGAGTCCCCGAGCGCGTCCGCCCTTTTTATGGGGTTTACCTCGTTTGTTATGTGTTTGCGGTTTTGAATGTTTTTTTATTGAGGTCGACTCGCCCGAACTCGGAAACCCAGTCGCAAGGAGGCTCCCATGAGTGCTCTGTACTTCACCGTTTTCCCTTGCGCGAACGAGGTCGGGTAGCCGAGTCCCCGAGCATGGTACTTGGTTGTTCTAGGCGCGACTCTAGGGTGGGTGAGGACTTGGCACGTTAGGGTGAGCGCATAACTCCTGCCTGGCCCGTCGGGTCAGTCGCATGGCGAGTCCTAGGCATGCTCTCATACTTGGCGTTTTCCCTAGCCGCTCGCGCTGAACTGGTCGTCAGTCCCCGAGCGTGGTACTTGGCCATTTGTGTCGCTGTGTCGAGGACGCGGAGGATCATGGTCGATGTGTGGAGCGAGGGCAGTTGTCTTGGCTCGTTAAGCCAGTCGAGCTAGGCGACTCCAATGGGGCTCCGGGTAGGAGTTTTTCGTGGACGTTACAAGACCTGGGGTACCCCAGCGCCCTTGTAGCGCACTACTTGGCCATGCCGATCGCTGTACCAGAGGTTGACTCCTGCAGTTAGCTTGGTGCTGTTACTACGAGTGCGAGTGGCACAAGACACGGAGAGTGGACGCAATTTGCGGTAACCAATATTTTTATTTCATAGCGACTGGGGGATACATATGTGGAGTTCTAGGAGTAGAACTTCCGTAGGAGGTTTACATTCCATGGTCGCTTGACGTCGAGCTCGCCGTCCCCGCGGACGTCGATGAGGTAGTAGGCGTCGTTGCCGAGTACTCGCCCGATGGCGAATGGTCCCTCCCATGGGGGTGAGAGCTTGTGCATTCCCTTCTTGTCCTGGATGAGGCGCAGCACCAGGTCGCCTTCCTGGAAGGTGCGAGTTTTCACCCGCCGGCTGTGGTAGCGGCGGAGTCCTTGCTGGTAGATGGCAGTGCGTGAGCGAGCCAGGTCGCGTGCCTCGTCGAGTTGATCGACTCCGTCCTGACGTGCGAGTTCGTTCGCAGCCTCCGTGTAGTGGACGACCCTTGGCGAGTCATGCTCGAGGTCGGTGGGCATGACTGCCTTGGCGCCATACACCATGACGAAGGGGGTGAACCCTGTCGACCTGTTGACCGAGGTGCGGATGCCCCAGATGACGGAGGGTAGCTCCTTGACCCAGCACCCGGCGGTGCGCTCGAGTGGTACTTGGAGCCGCGGCTTCAGGCCATGGAGGATGCTCTGGTTGGCCCGTTCCGCCTGGCTGTTGGACTCCAGGTGGGCGACTGATGCGAGGTCGAGTCGGATGTGATGTTCCTCGCAGAACTCGGCCATGGTTCCTTTGGCGAAGTTGGTGTCGTTGTCCGTGATGATGCTGTTTGGGAACCCGTAGCGAAATATGAGTCGTGTAGGAATTTTGTGGCGGTCTTCCCGTCGCATTTCCAGACTGGCTTGGCCTCCACCCACTGGGTGAATTTGTCGACCTCGACTAGGAGGTGGGTGAAGCCGGAGGGGGCCTTTTTGAAGGGGCCTACCATGTCCATGCCCCATACAGCGAATGGCCAGGTGATGGGATGGTCTTGAGCGCTGAGCTCGGCACGTGTGTTTGGTTGGCGTACTTCTGGCACCTGGCGCACCGCTGGACAATGTCGACGGCATCGGCGTGTGCGGTGGGCCAGTAGAAGCCGTGCCGCATAGCCTTTGCGACCAGAGAGCGGGCTCCGGCGTGGTGGCCGCAGTCGCCGGAGTGGATGTCGTGGAGGATCTTACGTCCTTCGCGGGTTGGACGCAGCGTTGGAACACGCCGGTCACGCTGCGCTTGTGGAGCTCGCCGTCGATGATGGTGAAGGATTTGCATCGCCGTGCGACCATCTGGGCGTCTGTCTTGTCTGCGGGCAAGGTGCCAGCCTCCAGGTAGGCGATGTACGGCTTGGTCCAGTCGCCTGGCTTGGCGATGAGTGCGACCAGGGCTGCCTCTGGCTGCAGCGGGACTCCGATGTTGATCTCCCGTGGGGGAGAGCCTGACGGCTTGGTGATCGTGTCGAGGAAGACGTCGGCGGGGGGTGCGATTCGAGCCGACCCGATGCGAGAGAGTGCGCCGGCCTCCTCGTTCTTCCTCCGGTCGATCCATTCGATGGAGTAGCCTGAAGTGTCCGCCCAGCTTGTCTACTGCTTGGCGATACGCCGCCATGGTGGGGGAGACGGCGTCGCAGGTGCCAGCGACTTGTCCGGCGACGAGGTCGGAGTCTCCGTAGCATCGTAGGCGGTTGACGTTCATTTCCTTGGCAGCTCGCATGCCGTGGAGTAGTGCCTCGTATTCGGCCATGTTGTTGGTGCAGGGGGTGAAGTCGAGGCAGAGGACGTAGCGGAGCTTGTCGCCTTTCAGGGAAGTCAACACGATCCCTGCTCCTGCGCCATCCGCGTTCTTGGAGCCGTCGAAGTGCATGCTCCAATAGTGGAGATATGGCAGTTTTTCCGGCTGCTGGGCCTCTTCCTAGTCGGCAATGAAG
This sequence comes from Avena sativa, assembly GCA_916181665.1. Lineage (NCBI taxonomy): Eukaryota > Viridiplantae > Streptophyta > Magnoliopsida > Poales > Poaceae > Avena > Avena sativa. The sequence continues at coordinate 184,038,628 of OV702281.1, forward strand.
TCCGCGAGAGCCTGCGACTTGATCTCTTTTCGCGGCTCGTACTTGATGTTGTGGACGCCGATTTCGATGGCCCACTTGGCGACTCGCCCGGTCGCCTCACGGTTGCGGATGATGTCCTGCAACGGTGCTGAGGAGACGACCGTGATCGGATGCTCCTGGAAGTAGTGCGACAGTCGCCGCTGTGCTCTGAAGACTGCGTATACCAGTTTCTGGTATTGCGGGTACTGCTGGCGCGACTCGGTGAGGACCTCGCTGATATAGTACACCGGTCGCTGTACTGGGCGCTCCTTTCCTTCCTCTGGCCGCTCGACGACCATGACGGCGCTGACGACGCGCTCGGAAGCCGCGATGTAGACCAGCATGGGTTCTTTGTCGACGGGGGCAGCGAGTAGCGGCGCTACGAGTAGCACCTTCTTGAGGTCACGGAGCGTGTCGTCCGCCTCCTTGTTCCACTAGAAGGTGGGGTTCTTGCGCATCAGGCGGTATAGGGGCATCGCCTTTTCGCCCAGGCGGGGGATGAAGCGACTAAGAGCCGCGACTCGCCCGGCCAGCTTCTGGACGTCGCGCAGGCACTCGGGTTTGCAGAGTCGAGAGATTTTGTCGATCTTGGTGGGGTTCGCCTCGATCCCGCGCTTGGAGACGATGTACCCCAGTAGTTGCCCTGCTGGTACACCAAAGGTGCATTTGCCTGGGTTTAGCTTTATCTTGTATTTCCGCAGGTTGGCGAATGTTTCCGCGAGGTCGGCGAGTAGATCGCCCTGGCGAGCGGACTTTACTACCACGTCGTCGATGTAGACATGGATATTGCGGCCAATTTGGCTCGCAAGGCATTCCTGCATGCACCGCTGGTAGGTCGCCCCGGCGTTTTTGAGGCCAAAGGTCATGGCGGTGTAGCAGAAGGCTCCGAATGGCGTGATGAACGCCGTCTTCTCCTCGTCCTCAACGGCCATCTTGATCTGGTTGTACCCAGAGTAGGCGTCGAGGAAACACAGCGACTCCGAGCCCGCGGTGGAATTGATTATTTGGTCGATCCGCGGGAGGACGAATTGCTCCTTCGGGCAGGCGCTGTTTAAGTTTGTGTAGTCGATACACATCCTCCAGGTCCCATTTTTCTTCTCGACCAGGACTGGGTTTGCCAGCCACTTGGAGTATTTTATCGGCCGAATGAAGCCTGCAGCCAGTAGACGCTGCACCTCCTCGGCGATGGCTCGGCGGCTCTCTTCATTGAAGGGCCGTAGCGACTACTTGACAGGTCGCACTTTGGGGTCGGTGTTAAGTTTGTGCTCAGCGAGTTCCCTAGGGACACCAGGCATGTCAGAGGGCTTCCATGCGAAAATGTCCCTGTTCTCACGGAGGAACTCGATGAGCGCGCCTTCCTCTGCTGGGCTCATGCCCGTCCCGATCGTCACCGTCTGCTGGAGTCGCCTGGGACCAGCTCGATGGTGCGGGTGTGCATCATTCCCTCGAAGGTTGAGGTGTTGGCGCCCTCCGAATTGGGCTTCTTGATTATGGTGGGGTCGTTGTTGTTGACCCCGCTCACGTATTTAGCGAGCTCGTCGGTGTGGTTGGTCTCTGCCACGATGACGGCGTCGGCGAGTTCGGCTCCTTTGGCCTCGCACTCGGCGGCCATGTCGGGGTCGCCGTTGACGGTGATGACGCCGCGCGGCCCGGGGAGCTTCGTCGCGCTGTACGCGTAGTGGGGCGCTGCCATGAATTTGGCGAACTCCCGGCGCCCCAGGACGCAGTGGTAGGGGCTGTCGAAGGGTACCAGCTCGAAGACGATCCGCTCGGTGCAGAAGTTTGCTGGTGTGCCGAAGGTGACTGGCAGCGTGACCTTGCCGATCGGATACGCCTTCCGACCGGGGACGATGCCGTGGAACGTGGTGTAGGTCATTTCGACCATCGACTGCGGGAGCCGTAGTCGCCTGAAGGTGTCCAGGTACAGGATGTTGATGGAGCTTCCGCCATCCATCAATGTCTTGGGGAGCCATTAGTCTCCCACCTTGGGCTTGACCACCAGGGCGACTCGGCCCGGATACTCGATGCGTGGCGAGTGGTCCTGGCGACTCCAGGTGATGGGCTGCTCCGACCAGTTGAGGAACTGGGGAACGTCCACCTGGGCCACCGCGTTGACAGCGACGGCGCGGGCGATGACCTTCTTCTCGCGCTTCGTGTTAAAGCCTGTGAAGGTGTGGAGCGAGCCAGCCACACTGCCGAATTTTCCGCCGTTTGGCAGGTTGTTGTCGGGGTCCTCCCACGCTCGGCGTGCCTTCTCAATCTCCTTGAGAGAGTGGCAGTTGGCGGTCGTGTGCGTGGAGGGCTTCCCTTCCCTGCTGTGAAACACACAAGGTTGGTTAAGGAGGGCCGCGGGGTCGAACCTTGGTTTCGCCTTGTAGTTTCGGCCGTCGCGGCGTTGCGCTCCGTCGCGGCGGAAGCTCTTGGGCTCGCGTGGCGCGTGCCCAGCGTTGGCGACGAAGTCGACTCGCCCGTCACTGCGGCGCTTGCCGGTGAGGCGAGTGTTGCTGTAGCGTAGGTCGAACCGTCGTCCGTTGTCGTTGCCGCTGGTGCGGCGTTGGCCTCCCGACTCGTCGTCGGTTTCCTGGTTAGGGTCTTCCTCCGCGTACCTCTTGGCGATCTCGAGGAGATCCGGTATGTTGTTGAGTGTGCGGGAGTGTCGTTTGAGCTTGGCGACCAGGGGCTCGTAGCGGCACGAGGTCTTGAGCAGTGGATTGCGGTGTCCGGGTGGATGCCGACCGCGTTGTACCATAGTTCTTGCCACCGCTGGACCCAGTTGCGGGTCGACTCGCGGGGTCCCTGGACGCATTGTTCCAGGTCCTCGATGGTGGTGGCGCGCGTGTAGGAGCATTCGAAGTGCCTGACGAAGGCATCTCGCATCTCGTCCCAGGAGTCGATGCTATCTTGGGGAAGGGTGTTGATCCACTGCCTGCACGTTCCCTCCATCATCAGGGGAGGTAATGAGCGGCTAGCAGGTCGCTGTGGCCAGCGATCCCCATTTCCATGAGGTAGGTGTCCAGCCACACGGAGGGATCGTACGAGGGGTCGTACTTCTCTATTTCCTTCGGCGCTTTGAAGTTCGCCGGATATTTTTCGCCTCGGATCATCGGTCCGAAGCACCGGGGCCCTAGTCGGATTAGCGACCCCATTGGCTCGCCGTCGTGGCGATTGGTTAGGGTGTATCGCAGGTCGTCGGGCTGGCATGCGCGCCAGCTTTGGTTGTTGATGATGTGGGTGCAGGCGTCGACGGGCTGACCGTTGGCGGCGACAAAGTTGGTCGCCGGCCTGGGGTCATTGGTGGAGAGTGCCGCGTTCGCGGGTCGGTGTTGGAGCTGCAGCGGTTCGGGTGGCGGGCAATTGAGGGTGTTTGCCGCCAATGGGCGGCCGCTTGAGGCCGCTCTGCTGCCCGAAGAACGCGAGTACACCCGACCCTGCGAGTCGGCACCTGCATTTTGTTGCTCGACCGCCTTTGCGAGCAGGGCCCTGACGTACTGGATCTGTAGGGCGCCGTCACCAATGGCCGTGATGTTGTCGGCCGCTGCTCGACCTTCCACGAGGTTGTCCATCGGGGTGGAGAACAGTGGTAGGCCGTTCGCGTCTCGCTCCCGTGAGGAGACCACTATCCGCGGCTGATCCCTGGGAGGTGTGCGGTTGGGTGGAGGTGGGGCGCCATTCGCCGTCGACCCTGGCGGGGGCCGGGCGCTTCCTCCTGGTGGCGCGTTCTCGTAGATCGCGCGCTCGGCTACACGGGCCAGGTCGTTCTCGTCGTCGAAGTTCAGGGCGCGCCCCTGGACGGTGGGGTTCAAGCGCGACCTGATTCGCTGCTGGTGGTAGCGCGACAGTTCCTGCGCCGTCACCTGCTCGATGCGAAATTTTTCGCGCTCGGCTTGCTTCTTGCGGACTGCCTCCGCCAGCTTCAGGCGGAGTTCCTCGACCTCCGTTGCCGTGGCGCACTACAAGGAATCTGGCAATATATGACCCTCCATTTTCGTCACAAAATCGTCATAGTAGTCTGTCTATGACGATTTTATGACGATTTTGAGATCGTCGAAAGCTGGGCGTCGCAAATGAACTATAACGACGTTATTGGTAAAATCGTCATAACTGTCTATGACGATATTGGATCGTCATAACCGTTATGACGATCCAATATCGTCACAGGCAGTCTAGCCTGACCACGTCAGATCCTACGTGGCTTGTCCTACGTGGCAAAATTGTGACGAAATAAAATCGTCATGGTGCAAAATAAGCCCGGTCCATTTAGTTGGTACATATGGGCTGAGCCAATAATTCCAGCCTTGTATTTACTATGTCTTGGCCTTTTATGGTCCATTTCAATTTTGGGCCTTAGCCTTTTTCGCCCCTTTTTCTATTCCAGGCGTTGGCCTATCTAAGGTCCATTTCTTCATGGGCTGGTCCTACCAGCCAGATGGGTCCCACTTGTCAGACTATTCAATAAAATGATATTCCTTTTTCTACTGGTCCACTTGTCAGGTTTATTTCACCACAATCTGACAGCAATTAAACCATACATAATTTAGTCAAAACCAAAGAAATACATGAAATCCTTTTGATAACAACCATAAGTCTATTAGAATATTTCGGTTCAAATCCCATACATACAATAATAACTGCGCTATCAAAGTATTACACAAAATGGTCTTCAAGAAAGAGGCTACAACAGAATGAAGCCCAAAATGGAGATCCCCAGGACTATATCCCTACACTAGGAATAATCGATCATCAGTTGAAGCATCATCAGAACCTCCCTCTCCACCAATGCCAAGGAAACATGCCTGACTACTCCCAGTGTGCACCACTCCCTCCCGCACCACGTCCCAGCAGCTGGTCACATACCACCACTGGTCGAAGAACAAAGCCTTTGTCAGCATTCAACCATCCTGCATGATAACGACCACCAAAGGCAAATTATTCCATGGGTTTATTCTTTTACATGTGACCAAGCTATGATGCCTAAACCTGGAGCAGCTAGCTAGGTGAATGCACACACCAATACACAGTGATCAATAGTTGAGGCAAAGCTATGAATTAAGTGAATTAACAACAGTAGACTGTACACAAGAATCAATATAAGCAGAATTGAGATAAATCTCTACAGAGTAATGACATAAGGCATATGTTATTTGAGCACATGAATCTTATCAGTAGAAGTCAAAAGCAGCATTATACACAACCATGTAGTTCCATGTGTAACTCAGTGTATCAGTAATTTAGCAAGATAATACACATTGTGCAAACAAAAAGCAAGCATATACTCTAAACTTTTCAAGCAATTGGCTAGGAATGCTACAGGTCATTTCATTTCAAGTCAAAAGATTCATGACCAAAATGCTACAGGAATGTTGCATATTTAAATATCTGGACATGAATAATTCAATCGCAAGTAGATAGTAAAATATCTTAAGTTACAGAATAACATTTATTAACCATCGCAAGTACATAGTCAAATATTCCACAAAATGACGATCACTTATCAGTAGAACAAACAAAAGGACGATCACTTATCAGTAGAACAAACCGAACAGGCAGAAAGGAAACATTCTATATGGCAAAAAGATAACTAACAAACCAAGATCTTAGCCTTCTCTTATGAACAAAAACTGGTGCTAGAGACACCTGGACAAGAACTAAGCACAATAGTAATAGAAAACATGTACCCTCATGTTTCCAATAAACTAGACAGTTCAATCTAAATGGCATTTGATAGGAATGGCTCCCACGACCTTGGAAGGAAAGAAGCATTGTATCAGTACACAATCCACAATGGACGTTGTAGTATATGATGCAGAAATGTGTGGGGAGAGCTCACTTGGCATGGATGTCGAGGAACCTGGCGGAGCTTCCAGTAACGATTATGTCATAGGTGAGGGAGACCTTGAACCCCGCGGTGATTGCAAACCCGACGACGGCGATGATGATGGGATTGCTGTAGCGCTCCATCTGCTTGACGAGGTCGTTGATGTCGCCCTTGAAGATCTCCTATGATGCCTGCAGGTTCGTCTCGGAGCAGAAGATCTCCAACAAATGATATGTTTATGTTATCTATACTGTACCCATTTTATGCTATCTACTCAGGCAAAACAAACATGCACATATCCTAGGGATGGATCCCTGTGTAAGAAACGAAGAAGTATGATAGCACATTACCACACCCGAGCCAGTCCAAGTAGACTGTGGAGATGATGGCCATCTTCCACCAGCTAGTCGCTCTGGCGTCTCCCATGTCACATCCTCTGAACAGATGCACACCAAAGCAAATGATTCAGTTTGCATGAAGAAATAAAGTGAAGAAAGTACAGAGATGTCACTTATACATATGCATGAGAATCTATATATGCACTACTCCATGATCATGTGCCACTCCTATACAGAACATGTGCCACTCCTACTAATCAAAGAAATCTTCTATTGATAAAAGAAATCTTCTATTAGCAGTATAATGACAGTACAACACTTGATCCGATAGCACAAGGCTTATCTCTACTATAACTAATTAATGACAATACAATTTTGGTCCAAGTTTGCAGCAAGCATTCTTCTACCACAAACACACAGGAACAAAAAATCTTCAAGTCTACTTGCATGGAATCAATGAAACTGTATTAGAAAGGTAGTCTGGTATTCCAATTGAAGCTAACATTTAAATACATAGTAATAAACTGAATAGGTTTATTAAGTAATCTGTAAATTCATATCAGCATGCATATATGTCCAGTTATCAAGTTTTAAAAGAATATGAATGATTACTTGATATATCTTCGCCCGTTGAACATGATATTGTCCTACACTAAATTCTTGACACAACCAGGCAACCAAATCAAACAAGGGCTACAAAACCAATAACCTTGCTAGGAGACAACATTCTACTCTATCAATTAGGACTACATACATGAATCGATAAAACATGATGGCCACCACAGCTAGTAGTATTATGATAGAGCATAATGAAGGGAACCACACAACAGGAAACTAGGACAACTACAGTGAGGGAGTGGGAGACTGTGATCAAATCACACACTTACAGAATTCGGAGAGGCAATCAGGATTCATGCAACAGATGAACAAGGTAGAGTATGCAGGGAGGAAACAACACTGGCATCGGAGGCATGTAACTACTCACCATGAGCATCTCGGGCTCGAGTAGGAAGTCCCAAAACCTGGCGTTATGGATCCGATGTATCCCTTCTTGGCCACCTCAACCTCCAACTCCTCCACGGTTATTGATTCATCACATCTCACCATCACATCTAGGGGCAGCTGTAGAGAGACAGAGGGAGATCGATGGAGAGGCCTCAAGAGAGAGAGAGAGAGGTAGTGTGGGATAGCACGAATCGTGGTTGAGGGAAGCACGAGAGTTACCTTGATGTGCCCGAACTTCGCCGGATCTCGTCGTCCTTCTTCCCATCATCGAGCACCTTGTCGGATCTGCCCGAACTTCGCCATCACTGACCCAGTCGGGGTCCTCCCCACTAGTCGCCGCCAGATCTCCGCACTAGTTGCCACGCGGTCGATGTGGGTAGGTCGAATCGACAGAGCGCCATGCACGGATGCACGCGCGTGCCAGCGAGCCAACCCACCACGACACCGTGGCTTGTTGAGGGCCGCCACCGATCTGGTCTGGTTGGGAGAGAATGTGGTGCGGGGTTGGATTAGGGTGGAGGCGGTGCATCTGGGTTGCAGGGTAGGCCTTGGCCTTGGCTGTGGCAGGGGAGGACGAGACTGTGGCCTTGGTTGTGGCAGGGGAGAACGAGACCGTGGTGGTAAGGGCGGGGAGTGGCAGTAAGGGCGAGGTGAGGAGGAGGAGGAGGATATCGCGATCTGGAAGACGAGCAAAGTGGCGGCGGGGTGCTGGGAGGGAGGAACGGAGGTCAGGGTAGGGTTAGGGTTAGGGCTGGAAACCTGGGAACCACACGAGGTGCGATGGGTTTCTGGTCGTTGGATCAGTGTCGTGGACGTCTCAGATCGTTTTTCTAGGGCTGATCCATGGGTAGGCCAGTCCTCCCTCCTGATTGGCTGGATTTGGGTGTTTATTTTCCAAGTGCAAAAACAGTTTGTTCTGTTAAATATCTACCAAATGAATTTTGCAAAATGCCACCATTCTATTTTTCAAAAATACTAGACCAACTTATATGGACAATGTCCCAACCGGGGTATCTCAAACCTTTCCGTTCACCCCTGGCGAAAAAGACAAATTCCTGCCAAATCGGTAGGAAGTGGGTCCGGTTTGAACTACAGGTACATGATCCGATGCCCATTATTTTTGGCAAAAGTCATTTTTAGACTCACAATATCATTTTTCTTCAGAGATCCAACGCAAGTTCAGCGAGGCTCAGCCCCGAGCTAAGAACCTTCGTGCTCGCCGTTTTGACCATAGTTTGAAACGGGCATAAAAAAATAAAAAACGGTCCGATCAACGCAAATCCTTCGCGTGGTGTCTTATTATGTGACATATTTGCAAGGAAAAATAACAAACTTGGTAAATTGAGTATGTCTCGAAAAACCCTTCACAAAATGACCTATCATGTTCGAGGTTTCATGGCTTTCGGGTCAAATGACCAATGTTATGGCTAGAATCAGGGCATAGTTTGTGATAATGTGCCTGTATTATGCACACATATGTATCATGGTATGGAGAACAATGTTGCAGGAGAAAGTTTTCCTTTTCGACGCACGGAAAATCCATTTTCTATTTTCCGAACGCAAAAAACGGGGGGTTTTGTGAAGCAACCACCAAATGACAGTTTTAGAATGGTATCGCCACATTTTGTAGAAATATTAGACCACCTTACATGGACAATGTCCCAACCGGGGTATCTCAAACCTTTCCGTTCACCCCTAGCGAAAAAGACAAATTCCTGCCAAATCGGTAGGAAGTGGTTCCGGTTTGAACTACAGGTACATGATCTGATGCCCATTATTTTTGGCAAAAACCATTTTTAGACTCACAATATCATGTTTCTTCAGATATCCAACGCAAGTTCAGCGAGGCTCAGCCCCGAGCTAAGAACCTTCGTGCTCGCCGTTTTGACCATAGTTTGAAACGGGCATAAAAAATAAAAAACGGTCTGATCAACGCAAATCCTTCGCGTGGTGTCTTATTATGTGACATATTTGCAAGGAAAAATAACAAACTTGGTAAATTGAGTATGTCTCGAAAAACCCTTCACAAAATGACCTATCATGTTCGAGGTTTCATGGCTTTCGGGTCAAATGACCAATGTTATGGCTAGAATCAGGGCATAGTTTGTGATAATGTGCCCGTATTATGCACACATATGTATCATGGTATGGAGAACAATGTTGCAGGAGAAAGTTTTCCTTTTCGACGCACGGAAAATCCATTTTCTATTTTCTGAACGCAAAAAACGGGGGGTTTTGTGAAGCAACCACCAAATGACAGTTTTAGAATGGTATCGCCACATTTTGTAGAAATATTAGACCACCTTACATGGACAATGTCCCAACCGGGGTATCTCAAACCTTTCCGTTCACCCCTGGCAAAAAAGACAAATTCCTGCCAAATCGGTAGGAAGTGGGTCCGGTTTGAACTACAGGTACATGATCCGATGCCCATTATTTTTGGCAAAAATCATTTTTAGACTCACAATATCATGTTTCTTCAGAGATCCAACGCAAGTTCAGCGAGGCTCAGCCCCGAGCTAAGAACCTTCGTGCTCGCCGTTTTGACCATAGTTTGAAACGGGCATAAAAAAATAAAAAACGGTCCGATCAACGCAAATCCTTCGCGTGGTGTCTTATTATGTGACATATTTGCAAGGAAAAATAACAAACTTGGTAAATTGAGTATGTCTCGAAAAACCCTTTACAAAATGACCTATCATGTTCGAGGTTTCATGGCTTTCGGGTCAAATGACCAATGTTATGGCTAGAATCAGGGCATAGTTTGTGATAATGTGCCCGTATTATGCACACATATGTATCATGGTATGGAGAACAATGTTGCAGGAGAAAGTTTTCCTTTTCGACGCACGGAAAATCCATTTTCTATTTTCCGATCGAAAAAAAACGGGGGGTTTTGTGAAGCAACCACCAAATGACAGTTTTAGAATGGTATCGCCACATTTTGTAGAAATATTAGACCACCTTACATGGACAATGTCCCAACCGGGGTATCTCAAACCTTTCCGTTCACCCCTGGCGAAAAAGACAAATTCCTGCCAAATCGGTAGGAAGTGGGTCCGGTTTGAACTACAGGTACATGATCCGATGCCCATTATTTTTGGCAAAAATCATTTTTAGACTCACAATATCATGTTTCTTCAGAGATCCAACGCAAGTTCAGCGAGGCTCAGCCCCGAGCTAAGAACCTTCGTGCTCGCCGTTTTGACCATAGTTTGAAACGGGCATAAAAAAATAAAAAACGGTCCGATCAACGCAAATCCTTCGCGTGGTGTCTTATTATGTGACATATTTGCAAGGAAAAATAACAAACTTGGTAAATTGAGTATGTCTCGAAAAACCCTTCACAAAATGACCTATCATGTTCGAGGTTTCATGGCTTTCGGGTCAAATGACCAATGTTATGGCTAGAATCAGGGCATAGTTTGTGATAATGTGCCCGTATTATGCACACATATGTATCATGGTATGGAGAACAATGTTGCAGGAGAAAGTTTTCCTTTTCGACGCACGGAAAATCCATTTTCTATTTTCCGAACGCAAAAAACGGGGGGTTTTGTGAAGCAACCACCAAATGACAGTTTTGTATTATGATATTGTCCCTACCATGGACTAACATGGTATTAGTAGATCCACAATTTCAAGTAATCATACTATTCATAATTAACATCCTAGTATGATCTAATGAAATTTATAAAAATTTAGAGACAAAAACCAATTATTTTGGAGTTTTTATGAGAAAGATACACAAGAATTATGGAAACACAAAAAGAAAAAAGAAAAAAAAAATAACCGGACCTTTACTACTGCGCCCAAGGTCAAAGCCCACCCAAAATACACGTTCCCAACGAGGCCCATTAGGGGAAACCTGGCCACCAGGCCCAGTTGCGATCGAGAGTAATAGTCAAAATGTTTGAGCGCGTCTATTGGACAACAAAGTTGAGTTAGTCTGTTGGTTAGGTTCCTTCCATTTGTTGGGGAGGTCTCTGGTTCGAGCCCCCCTGCAGCCCTTTTTTGCTTATTATTCCCATGCAAGCGAACGAGGGTGATAGTCAAAAGGGCTGAGCACGTGTATGGGACAACTAAATTGAGTTGGTCTGGTGGTTAGGTGCCTTCCAACTGCGGGGAGGTCTCTGGTTCGAGTCCCCTCGCCCCCTTTTTTGCTTATTATTCCCCCACGCGTGAGTTTAATTTGTTGGGTGTCCTGAAACTAAATATTGACACATAGGCATGCCTCATATGCAAAAACTGACACATAGACATGCCACATAGATGGAAATGGTGGGGAAAATGCTTCCTCATTTCAACTTTATTCTATTTTAGACGTTATGACCAATTTAAATCGTCGTAATCAGCTAAAATAAATGTCGTAGGCTACATCCTCCATATTATGACGATTTTAGCTAGGGAAAATATGACGTTTTAGAGTCAAAACGTCTTAATTTTTCAAGGTTTTGACCCCTTCGAACGGCTTATGACTATCTAGTGCAAAATCGTCATAGATCTATGACGATTTTATTCACGGTCACTATTAGAAGGTCATATTTTGCCACATTTCTTGTAGTGGCGTTAGGAGGGATCTGGGTGGAGAAGGGATCCTCTGGCGGATCGGTGCTAGTCGCCATGTAGGTCGCCGCGTGGCGACCGGTCCCGTCGCGGATATCGGCGGAGTTTTCCGACCCGGAGTCGAAGTCTAAGATCCCAAGGATGGAGGGATCCTCGAAGTCTCCCACGTTGGAGACCTGGGTGATGGAGCCTGCGGGCGAAGCCGCGGCGATGGATCCGGCGAGTGACGCCGGGGTCGCCGAGTCGGCGTCGTCGTTGAGGGCCGCGTCTTCCGCGGCCGCGGAGTTTTCGGCCACGTTGCTGTGGGCCGAGTTGTACTCGGAGGCGAGGCGATGGATAATGCGGACCTGGCTCTCAGAGAGCCGGTCGCGTGGCGGCGACTCGCGGATGCGAGCCGAGTCCTCCGAGACGATGACGTCAGTGAGGCCGACGAAGAGGCTGATCGTGCCGACCGGCAAGATCATGCTGTGCGTGACGGGTCGCGCCGTCGGGACGTAGCTTCTCGGCAAGATCTGGAGCATCTCGCCGATCGCTATCATGCGGCCGGTGGCGACCGTCTCGTTGATGGGCAGATTGGATCTCTCCGCAGAACACCGGCCAGACCGGCCAGGCCCCACGGTGGGCGCCACTGTCGTGGGAATGACCACGGTAGATGCTGCAATCGGCAGCGAGTAGTAGGGCAAGGGTGGCCAGCCATCTGCGGTGCAAGATGAGGGTGGAGACACAGGGTTTTACCCAGGTTCGGCCCCCCGGAGGGTAAAGACCTACTCCTGCTAGATTGTATTATGATGGAGGTACAATGGGGCAAACTCGACGGCTAGGCGGCGAGTCGCTTGGGTGGATGATGGAACGTACGTTTACACGCCCTGTAGGGAGGTTTATATAGACTCACCCTCCCTAGGGTTTACAAATCTCAACCGAATTTGTTAAGGTTTCGGTACTCGTTTAACCTAATCCGACTGGGCCTATCTACTCTCCTGGGCCTTCAGCTTCCAGTCGCTTGGAACCACGCCAGGTCTTGATCCAGTCGCCGTCTTGAAGGCCCACTCGCCAAGTCGTGGGCCAGTCGGAAACGTCCTGCTGGGTATACCCCGGTAGGCATATCCCCATCACTAAATGCTTCTCTGTCAATGATCAAGGTATTCTATACTTCAGTAACCGGCTAGTGGTTCCAAACAGTCGGAAAATCAAAGATCTAATTCTTCTAGAAGCTCACGAATCCCCTTTGTCTATCCATCCTGGTGGTACCAAGATGTACCGAGATCTCCGTCAAAGATTCTGGTGGAGTGGAATGAAACCAGAAATCGCTCGCTTTGTTGCAGAGTGCGACATTTGTCGTCGTGTGAAGGCCGAACACCAAAGGCCTGCTGGACTTCTGCAACCGTTTAAAATTCCTGAGTGGAAATGGGATGAAATTGGCATGGATTTTATCACTGGACTCCCAAGGACACAAGCAGGAAATGATGCCATATGGGTAATAGTTGATCGGTTATCTAAAGTCACTCATTTCCTTCCAGTTCGTGAAACTATCCGTGCTAGTCAATTGGATGACCTATACATCTTTCGTATCGTTGTTCTTCATGGTGTTCCCAAGAAGATCATCTCTGATCGTGGAAGTTTGTTTACTTCAAAATTCTGGCAAAGCTTGCAAGAAGCAATGGGAACTCATGTCTCCTTCAGCACAGCCTATCATCCTAAAACCGGTGGTCAAACTGAAAGGGTGAATCAAATTCTTGAAGACATGCTCAGAGTGTGTGTCATATCCTTTGGAAAGAACTGGGAGAAATGTCTTCCTTTTGCGGAGTTCTCCTATAACAACAGTTTTCAATCCAGTTTGGGCATGGCACCTTTCCAATTCCTGTATGGGAGAACATGTCGAACACCGCTGAACTGGACAGAAACCGGCGAAAGACAATTCTTTGGTCCGGACATGATCCAAGAAGCAGAAGATCAAGTTCGCATAATTCGAGAGCGTTTGAAGGCCGCTCAATATCATCAGAAGACTAACTATGATCGTCATCATCTTTACGTTCATTATGAAGTTGGTGATCAAGTTTACCTCCGGGTCACTCCTCTGAAGGGTGTCCATCGATTCGGTATCAAAGGCAAATTGGCACCTCGCTACGTTGGTCCCTTTCGCATTCTCTCCAAGCGGGGTGAGCTTGCCTACCAATTGGATCTACCTTCAAATTTTCCAGAGGTACATGATGTTTTCCATGTGTATCAACTCAAGCGCTGCTTCAAAGATCCCATTCATGGTGTGGACCATGAAACTTTGGATCTCCAAGATGATTTAACCTACCGAGAATACCCTATTCGTATTCTTTATGAAACCGAGCGCAACACTCGTTGCCAAACAATCAAGTTCTTAAAAGTTCAATGGTCTCATCACTCTGAGTCAGAAGCAACCTGGGAACGCGAAGATCGTCTTCGATCTGAGTACCCTACCTTCTTTTCTAAAACCTAGGAATCTTGGGTCAAGATTCTTGTAAGTGGGGTAGAGCTGTAACATACCACCCTTCAGTGTAATATAAATAAGATGTGTTTGAGCATTTCATGCATGCATTACACTTGCAATTAGATTTAACCAAAGAAGATCAAACAACAAAACCCTAAAACCCTAATAGCTTTTTCCTCCCTCTTTGAATCAATTCAAATGGTACCCATATTTTGAAAATTCTCAAATGCATGGATCTCAAATAGTTACAAGTGCTCCATATTGTTTCTATATATTATGCAAAAGTTCTGTATAATTGAAATCATTCAAAACAGATTTGAATTCAATTTTACAAAAGAGGAAATAGAAAACAGAATTAGAAAAGGTTTTCTTGGAAAAAAATCTAACCTAACTCTCTCTGGGCCGAGCCCATTTCCTCTCCTCTCTTTCTCTGCCGCCAGCAGCGCCCACAGCCATCCCACCCAGGGCCCAAGCCGGCCCAGCCAGGCCCGCATACCCCTTCGCCCTGTACCTCGTCGTCTACCTGGAGACAGACAGGCTGCTGCGTGTCGCCGGCGCCACCTTCCGCCGTTGCAGCCGCGCCAAGATGCGTGCCGCTGCCCCCAAGTGCCTATAAGGACCCAGCCCCGCCGCCGAGAAGCCCTGGCCTTATCCCTTCCCCGCAACCCCTCTCTCTCCATCATTTTCCCTTTGCCCCAACCGTAGCTGCATAGGTGCTGCATCGCCCCGCCGTCTCCGGCCACCTCACGGCCAGCCGAGGCCGCCGTTGGAACCGCCTCATCACGAAGATCATCTTCACCGAAGGAATCGGCCCCGCGTGCTTCGAATTGTCGCCTTTGACTCCATCTTCTTCGCCTCTGACCGCCGCTCGTCGTCAACATCGCCGGCGACCTCGACCTCTCTCGGCCTCACCGTCACCACCAGCGTGCTCAGGGTGAGCTTGTGGTGCTCAAGCACCCCTCCGTTCTTCCCCTTCTCCTCTGTATCCTCTTCCCTGTGCGTGCCCGCCGCCGCTGGAGCTCGTTGGAGTCGATGCTCCGGTGGTCATTCTGCAGCGGCGCCGCCACTTCTTGGCTCCCCGCACTCGCCCGCGTCAAACACGCTACTCCCCATCGCCCCGCACTACTAGGAAAATGGTCGTCTATGGCGCACCTAAAAGGCCCATCCGTGACGCACCTGTAGTGCGCCACGGGCCTTGCGCTACGACTATCTCTCAGCCGTGGCGCACTGCCTAGTGCGCCACGGTTGTGTAGAGATAGGCGTAGTGCACCTCCTAGTGCGCCACAGAAGTTTGGCGTGGTGCGCTACCCCTTGGATCTTCTGTGGCGCACTACCTAGTGCGCCACGGTTGTGTAGAGATAGGCGTAGTGCACCTCCTAGTGCGCCACAGAAGTTTGGCGTGGTGCGCTACCCCTTGGATCTTCTGTGGCGCACTACCTAGTGCGCCACTAAACATCCATGGTGCGCTTTAGGTGTAGTGCGCCACAGAAGGTAGACCATGTGCGCCACAGATGTATTTTTTGTTTTTTTTTTTAATTTCCAAGCCAGATTATATGCAATACAGATTATATACAATATTAAAGCAGATATACACACACAGATACAAGATATACAATTATATATATAAATACTCAATATGAAAAACAAGATTGAAACAAATACATATAGATAAGTCTCATACATGAATACATAGTCCAAGTTACATTGTTTTGATCATGTTACAAAGTAGTAGTTGGTGACATGCGAATACATGTGTCGATCGAACAAGTTAGAGCTCGGAAGCTCGCCTAGACATCTAAACTAGCTAGCTAGACACAAACGCGGGATAAATAACCAAAGAAGATAAGCATGATCACCGCCGCGACGAAGGTGTAGGTCTTCATCCGGTTCCTTGTCCTAACTCCCGCTAGATAGCGCGTGTATCTATCTTCCGCCTCCGCCATAGTGTTGTACCCTTTGTAGCTATTGCCGCTGAAACGGTGCACCTGTCTCCGGCAGTCTTCCCAATCATCGTAGACTCCGGGAACCCGTCCCTTGTACATGACGTACCACGTCATCTACAAGTTGACAATAATAACTAACCGGTGATTGAAAAAACATGTATAATTAAAGTCGCATATGAAGATACACTTATAGAAAGTACTCTTAAATCAAAAAGAGCAAACTCAAAAAGCATGCCTCATATATAACTAGCTAGGTCGTTGGACACAGGAATATGCTTATGACGGGACTGTTAGCCAAGTAGGATGCACAATTCCTGGACTTGTGCATATCACAAGGCTAACAATCCCGTCATAGCACATTCACATATATATTGTGCCACGACATTTCAATCATCGGCATATTCTCAAAAAAGACAAAAATAACTCGAAAAGAATGCCTCATATATAACTAGCTAGGTCGTTGGACACAGGAATATGCTTATGACGGGACTGTTAGCCAAGTAGGATGCACAATTCCTGGACTTGTGCATATCACAAGGCTAACAATCCCGTCATAGCACATTCACATATATATTGTGCCACGACATTTCAATCATCGGCATATTCTCGAAAAAGACAAAAATAACTCGAAAAGAATGCCTCATATATAACTAGCTAGATCGTTGGACACAGTAATATGCTTATGACGGGACTGTTAGCCAAGTAGGATGCACAATTCCTGGACTTGTGCATATCACAAGGCTAACAATCCCGTCATAGCACATTCACATATATATTGTGCCACGACATTTCAATCATCGGCATATTCTCGAAAAAGACAAAAATAACTCACACTTGTCGTCCGAGAACCAAAGAGTAAGCAAAAAAACCAAAGAGTAAGCAAAAAAACCAAGCATTGATTGATATATAATAATAATAAGCAAAATAAGTAAGCAGTGATTCATAAACCTAATAAGATAAGTACACTTGTCGTCCACACACACACAAAGGTCATCTATAGTTTGCAACTACAACTAGGCCAACATCAAGCCTTCTGGCTCGGCTTAGGGAACGGGAGGACGCCCTGCCTCGTCATGAACTTCCTATAGTCACCCTGCATCTCTAGGCGATCTTCTATGTCACGGTTATTCGGGATATTTCCTCCGTAGAAGATCCCCCCCCGAAGTCATGACATCACGAAAGATGATTGCCCCAAACTGCTGCTGGATGCGATACATCTCTTGTCTAATATCCGAATCATTGATCTTGGCCTTTGCTTCGGCCCACTGTTTGAGATGATCTGGCAGCGTAGAATTCTGCTGGTCAAGTAGGAACGCCCTCATGTGATGGAGTGCGTAGTAGGCTTCCTTCTTACTGTTTTCCGGCTGCTTCATGCAGGGGAACTCTGTTACGTGGTTGAAGACGTGCCTGCCGAACTTGACCTTCTTACGCACGAAGCTGGTGCCTTCCGTCGAGGCAAAGCCAGTGAGAGCATCATCCAGAACTTCCTTGATCTTGTCGTAGTTTTTCTTCTTTTCTAGACTCCTCGAGTCGAAATACGTGGCGTGGGAATGCTTCGGCGATAAGGAGATGAGCGTGCAGTGTTCATCTCTGCGCAAAAAATTCAAATGGAATGTGTTGAAAAAAGAATGATGATGATCTAATAAAGCCAATCGACGGTGGCGACTGAATAACGACTTACTCGGGAAAGTAAGGCACGAGAATGTATTCCTTTGTCTTGTTCGCCACGAGGATTCTTTTTAGGTACGAGTCCACGATACGTCGTTCGGCGGGGAACCCAAGCAGCCGTCACGCATGTAGTAGGGGTCCACTATAGCGATGCCCGGTGTGTTCTCTCTAATGATCTGCGTGGCCAGGCTGAGAGAAAAGAGACGGACCATGGTATAGTGCAGCGGGTATAGGTGGAACATATTGAAGATGTCCTCGAACCGCAGGAAGAACAGATCCGCGGGGGCAGTGTCGACGAAGCCCAAGCCTGGTGGCACCTTAACCACGAATACCGGGTGCGAGGGATCTTTCTCCGATAGAAGGCGTCTCTCTATCGTCAGCACGCCGTCATGCACACTCTGCAGTTCCGAACTGGCGAGCTTCCGCAAATTCTTAGGTAGCATGGGCTCACCCGCCACATGAATCCTCCACATAATACCCTCGGGTCTTGGTGGCCCGTCCCGAAACCTGATCGGATTCGCAGTTGTTGACGCCACCGGCTGGCTCGAGCTGCTAGATTTTCTTTTCCTGCCCTTTTTTCCTTTTGGAGAGCGGGCAGGCACCGCAATCTGAGCACCGGACGCCCTATGTAGTGTGTCAGGGCTTAGAATAAAGGGCCGGTTGGTTGTATCAGCTGGCTCTGTAAAGGCGCAAGCTGGAGGCGTCTCCTGAGAACCAAACAGACGCTTGGTGATAGTGGCTTTCTCTGTGGGGCCACCAGCTAGGTCTTCTTCGTTGCCAAACTGAGTGCTGAAGAAGTGATCATTCCAGTCTTCGAAGTCCTCGGCCGGATCCTGCGCCATGTGCATATCATCAACATGATCATCCGACCCACCGCGTGGAGGTGACGGCGAGGGCGGTAAGGGGGCCTTGCCACCGCTTGTCGCTGGCACGACAGGCGGTGCTGTTGTCTGTGGCGTGATGGCCCCCGCCGTCCCCAAACGGATCATGCTCTTTGGCCATAGCAAGAACAAGCCGAAGCAACTTCTGAGGACAGACGACTCTTCTTCATCCGCTCCTAGGGGTTGAATGGGAGGTTCCAGGTCGTCGCAGCCCCTTAGCACCCGACTAATTTTAACCCTGTGCACGCTATCTGGCATCGGTTTTGAGTGGAACGTGCGCTGCAAGGGTTGAACGATGGTACCCTTGGCAACATCCCTCAGCTCGTTGTTCACATAGCATAAGAGAGTGCAAGGAACATCCGTCTGCAGAAAACATGTACGGCGTCGTCAGAGCGAGATGCCACAAGAGTAATATATAGATGGCATGAAAGGCGGTAATTAAAGCAATTTGTTTACCGTGATGGCGTCGAGATCGGCTAATGTCGATGCACCGCATACGGCGACGGGCGTGCAAGAGACGGAAGGGCTGCTTGATGGCGCGGTGCTGGCCGCCGGTGTATTCTCCCTACCGACGGGTGCTTGGAGCTCCGGTGCCGCCGCGACGATGGCAGGGGGGGCACCAACATGTACTCCGGCGCCGCAGTGATGGCAGGGGGAGTCACCAACACTTGCGGCGCTGCGGTGCTAGCGGGCGGAGTCACGAACACATAGTTCGCCTGATTCGTCGGCGCCGCGTTGTTCGAGTGGCTGCTGACCATGCTTGGAATCGGGCACGGCCCTACTCGACCACCCGCACTCTAGTTCGCTATTGACTCCACCAAGGTAGGCAGGAAGGACGTAAGGGTGATTGCCAGGTTGTCTTGGACGATCTGCGGGATCCGCGCCACTTGTGCCTTAAGTTCTTGAACCTCTCTGTTTTCCTCCTCGCTCCTTCCCGACGGCGCCACATGCGTCCTCGGTGGTGGACCAAAATGATCCACCCAATTCTTACCCCCGAGGCCGGCCAGACGGCCAGCCGACGACGGCTTCTTCGTAACCGGCTCTATTTTCTTGGCCCGGTTCATCGCCCTGTTAAAAGGGTTATCCCACCGGGTGGCCGCCGTCGACCCCTGGGATGAGGAACCCTGGGATCCATGACTAGCAACAATTTCCTCCTCATGCAGAAGAAGTAACAGTGAATCATTTAGATCATCGATTAGATTGCAATCGTGTTGATCCGCGGTAATTAGATTATACTTACCACAATTTCCTCGAATTCCTTCACCGCAGGATCCGCGGTGAGTTTTTTGGTTTTTGGGTCCACATGGTAACGGGCCCTGATGAAGTTTCGAACCTGCCCGGGTTCGAATTTAGCAAAGGGGTTTTCTATCCCCTTGGATCTATACTCTTCGTCCTCCTTATTCCATTTGGCCTCCGCGGTTCTGTATCCACCAGATCCGAGATGGTGATGACCTATATTCATCGCCTGCAGCACCTTTCCCCGATTACTATTGGCCAGGGCTCTTTCGGATTCACACCTCTCCTTGAACTCCCGCAACTGATCTTCGGTTATCTGCGGGTCAATCTTCTGGATCTCCTCGAGACTTTTGCCTTCTTTATAGATCTTCTTCTTTATCCGGGTTCTCCAGCTGGCCAGGGCGGTGCTCATCTTTGTGAGGGCGGATTTGTTTACTTCGTTCCCATGATAATTTGTGTTCTGATACTTAGCGGGGAACTTGTATCTTGCGTGCAGCTTCTCGAAGAGGAGTGTGCGCAAGTGGCCATTATCTTTATGACGGAGATTCTCGGTGTTGATCGAGATGGTTGTCCGGGTGATCGCCGCCAGTTGCCCACCGTACCCTTTGACGACAAGGGCGGGCTCCAAAGGAACCCCTGATGGGCTCACTTCGGTAATTTCCTCCCTGACCGTGCCGACCGTGTTCGGGCGCCGGTCCTTCGGCTTCTTCTTCTTAGGAGGGTTTTTACCACTCCCCGTGCCCTCGCCGCCATCAGTGGTTTCATCGTCCGCCGTTCCTTCGGCTTCTTCCTCCGCGTCTTCCATCTCATCATCCTCGCTCTCCGAAGGATGGTATTCTTCATCGTCTTCTAGACGCTGGGCCGCCTCCCAGAATGTCAATTGTTTATTCGGAGGTCTGAGTTCTCCTTCAGCGCTGATGCGCTTAGAACATCCAGCCTCGTCGTTGTCACACATCTTTGCACTAATAAAAAACAAATAATTGGTTAAATGCACGGAAAAATCCGGCATGACCTTTGCTAATTTTCTTAAACTAGGAGTGCCCGATTTCTGCCGAAACGGAAGTTAATCAACATTCCGGCAAAAATCGAGACTCATTTCATACAAGAACCTGCATATATATGGCCAGCATAGCTAGCACACAATAAATGGCCATCATAGCCAGCACAACCAGCACACAATAAATGGCCAACACAGCCAGCACATAATCTGGTCACATAGGATAATCTGGCCAACACAACCAACACATAAACATCTAGGTAGAAAACACATTGGTTAAGAATGCATCAACATGCCCAGCCACATCAAGCAATGGGCTTTTATTACAGTTATCATCTGGATTCACCAGGCACCAAGCATATGATGGAAAGAAAATAACTAAAGCCTGCTAGGTCTCTTGAAAAAAGAAAATAACACATATGAGCATACACAGCAGCAACTAAAACCCAAGGATACATGTTTCTGTCAACTAAAGCCTGCTAGGTCTCTTGAAAAAAGAAAATATCATTCAGTTGTGCTCATATGATGGAAATAACCTGAACAGAGAAAATAACTTATTCTTTTAGTTCCCAGATGCTAATTCATGCCACTACTTCTACTCTCTTTCTAATTACTCCACCACTTATCAACCATCATTAGTATTATAATCCACCTATATGGGGTGCAAGATGTTGATCAGATACACGAATATTTTCTTAAGCTGTTACTGTTATACAAAGAAGCTAAGAATTCAAAGTAACGGTGATCTGTTGATGTACTTAAGCTGTTACTGTTGGCAACCTTCCAGGGTGATAATAACGGTGATCTAAGAATTCAGCGTGGCATCCTTCCCAGGCTGATATCACTGAACTCTGCATCCTGAAAGAACAGAGGCTTTGATCTGAGGCAACATTCCTAGTGATCCTATGTGAAGCTTTTAGGTAACCAAATGTGTAAATTAAAAAATTCTAACATGACTTTTAAAACTTGTATCTGTTCTGGATAAAAATGTTCTGCACCGGATTTATTTTTGGAAATACGTGTTAATATTTTATTTTCAGAACAAAAATATCTATCAAAAGAATTTTACAGACCAGTAAGAAATGAATCTATACAGTGTGTAACATTACATCAAAAGAGTACTACTTTCCTAGAAGAATTCCTATTTTCTTTTGAAGTTAAGTTTGTGCTTGTCAATTGTGTGGCAGGCATGATAAGCAATTACAAACCAGCCCAGTTTTGTGTCTTTCAAATCCAAGCGATGAAATGTATTGATGTACGGTGAAAGGGGACCAGGAAGTTAACTGTGACTGCATATCAGATTATTCAAACTCCATCAACCAACACTAGCAACACAACAGCAATACTAGAAAAGGAAAGTGACCACCATGGCAAATCATCACAAAAAAATAAAGAGACCACCATGCCAAAGATAGAGATTACCAACGATGCAATATCTTTCATAGCCACAAAAACAACCACATTACAAGTTGAAAACCAGAGCAGTTAATAGAATGCACAGTAACCAACATACTAAGTTCAGATTTCAGACAATTGCTCGGATGCACGGGAAGTAACAGAGCACCCAAGTTAAAACCTTCCGTAACACATTTCACGGCGAGCATGGGAACACCGAACACCCATCATCCACCATATATACCAGCGAGCAGCTTGCAAAATAACCACTGAACTACATCATCTACAGCATGGTCAGTTAACCTTAGAGCAGCTTGTAAAGCAATAGGCCAACAGCAGTATAAGACCTTGGCTTCAGTCCTAAGGGAAGAGCCATGCTGCCACAGGCATCTCCCTGCAGCGCCTCTAGGAAATCATTGGATAAGGGGAAGAGACCTCGCCGAGTATCATGTCATAGGCGCCGCAGGAAGAGAGGGAGAGAGGGGAGAGGAGATGCTCACCTCTGACGACGACGGGCGGACGACGACGGGCGGACGACGGCGGCCTCCACCTCCTGAGACGCGCGCGGCGGCTGCTCCTCCTCGGACACCTCCTCCTCCTCCTCGGGCGGACAACGACGGGCGGACGACGGCGGCCTCCACCTCCTGAGACGCGCGCGGCGGCTGCTCCTCCTCGGACACCTCCTCCTCCTTCTCGGGCGGACGACGGCGGCCTCCACCTCCTCCTCCTCGGGCGCGGGCAGGCCTCCTCCTCCTCAGACGCAGCGGCGGCGGATCGAGAGCGGCGGCGGCGGTCCTTCGGCTTCGGGCTGAGAGATGGAGAGATGGGGATGAGAGAGGGGGTTGGGCGCCACACGTGTGGATAAAGGCACTTAGGCGTAGCGCACTAGCCTGTAGTGCGCTAAAATTGGGGCTAGTGCGCTACGCCTATCGGCTTCTAACTACTGGATAAGAGAACTACAGACCCACTAGCTAACAACTATACTAGCATATCCCACTGGTTCTGCCCACTACTCTATTCTAAACCTGAGAGCACCCAGGTTCGAATCCTGGTGCCCCAATTTTTTGTTTTGATTTTAAAAACACTTTTAAATATTCCAAAAAATGCCCAAAAGTGGTGATATATGCCATAGAAGTTTTATTTTGATTTTAAAATACTTTTAAATATTCCAAAAATGCCCAAAAGTAATAATATTCCAAAAATGCCCAAAAATATGATTTAAAGTATAACTAAATTTCATAATACTTTGTTCATGAATATTACAATCTTTTTTGACCACGCGGTTACAATATTTTTTGACCTAGCGTTTTACAATCTTTTTTCCCTTCTTTGTCGCGGTTGAATAATTTAGCCCTGGCACTTTAATGTTTCTTCTTTCGAACGGGCTACCTTTTTGGGTAGGGTTGTCCTTTTTCTTCTTGTGATGTATGTTGCTGCATCGTAGTCGTCGTCATCTTCAATCTTTGGATCGCCGTACTGGTCGAAGTCTTGCTCGTTGGCGACTCCATCCATTCCGATGATGTTTCTTTTTCCTCTCCTCACGACAACACGGCTAGGCTTTGTCGGGTCGGTAATGAAAAAACATTGGTCCACTTTGGTAGCCAGTACCCACGGTTCATTTTTCGCGGCCACGTTTGCACCGGCGGCCTTGGATTTGGCTGCTTCGGGTATAACCATGGTTGTGAAATACCGGTCTTCTCTTTCGACGCTCTTTGCCCATCTGACACGGAACATCAGCACCTTTTCTCCATAGTAGTCGAGCTCCCAGATCTCCTCGTTTCTTCCGTAGAATCTTTCCTTCACGTTGTCATCGGTGTAGAATTTCGACGTTACGCCTGAGTTCTGATAATCACACTTGTTGTCCTTTTCCTCCGTGTAGAATGTGTAGCCGTTGATATCATACGCCTGATAGGTCACCAGGTTTTGCATCGGTCCCTGCGACAAGGTGAATATGATCTTTTCCGTGTCAGAAGAATGCGAGCGCGGGGGATTATCAAGGAGCGTCTGCCTAAACCAACGCGTGAAATCTGAGTTGTGCTCTTTGATTATTTCTCCCTGCGTCCTCTGTATGCCCCGGTCACTGTACTTCTTCTCGATTAACCTTTTGTGCTTCTGTACCCAAGGATCGACCAGTTCTAAATGTTGTAGCGCGACGAGGTTTGCTCGATCAAAGTCTGCGCGTCGAAAATCGAAGTCTGCATGCAGTATGCGACGACCCTCTCGGTGACCAGATCCGTCGAGCTTGCCAAGGTGTCTGTTGACGGGAAGACCGACAGGGTTCTCGATGTCTAGATAATTCGTGCAGAAAGAGATGCACTCTTCGGCCAGAAAGCCCTTGGCTATGCTTCCATCTGGACGGGACCTGTTGCGAACGTATCCTTTGATGTGTCCGTTCATCCTTTCAAACGCCATCATGCTGCGGAGAAACATCGGTCCGAGTTGTACGATGTCCTCCACGACATGGACCAGCAGATGCACCATAATGTCGAAGAATGCGGGTGGGAAGTAGACCTCAATCTCACATAGTATCACCACGATCTCCTCCTGTAGCCTTCCGAGCTGATTCAAGCCAATCGACTTCCTAGAGATGACGTCGAAAAACTTGCATAGGCCAAATAACGTTTCACGGACGTGCTCGTCCATTATCCCTCTTAGTGCGACCGGAAGTACCTGCGTCATTAGCACGGCACAGTCGTGAGACTTCATGCCACTGAACCTCTGCTTCTCCTCGTCTAGGTATCTGCTTATCTTGCCCGCGTAGCCGTAAGGAAATTTGACTCCTAGAAGGCACTTGAAAAACTGTTTGATCTCATCCTGGCTTAGAGTGAAGCAAGAAGGAGGGCAGTAATATTCGTTCTTCTTGAACTTTTTACCCTTCTGACGACCTTGTGTCATCTCCGACTCATGATCATCGTCATCTTCCTGGTCATCAGGATTAGTGCGTCCTCTGTGAAGCTCCTTCCGGATACCCAAGCATATCAGGTCGTGCCTTGCTTTCGGACCATCTTTCGTCCTATCTGGCATGTTGATTATGGTGGCGACCAGACTCTCGCACACGTTTTTCGTGATATGCATGATGTCGAGGCTATGAGGCGTGCGGAGAAACTTCCAGTATGGAAACTCCCAGAAAACAGACCTTGTTTTCCATACCTTCATCAGCGGCTTGTCTTGTTGCTGCCTCTTTCGCTTCTTTCCAGGCTTAGGACAATCTTTCCAGTTTTTCAGCAACTCTTCCACTTCTTCGCTACTCCTACGCTCTGGGATTCCTCGGGTCTCTGATTTGCCATCGAACAGGTCTCCATGTTTTCTCCATGGATCATTCTTGCCGAGCCACCTCCGGTGCGCCATGAACACGGTTTTCGATGACCCTGGATCTTTCTCTAGTTGGAGATAGCTTGTGTTATCCATGCACCTAACGCATGCGCAGAATCCTTGGATAACCTGCCCCGAGATATACCCGCAACCTGGATAGTCTTGCACCATAGTGACCAACGCGGCTCTCATAGTGAAATAATCTTGTGCGACGGCGTCGTAAGTATTGGCTCCAGATTCCCATAACGTGGCTAGCTCCTCTTTCAACAGCCCGAGATACAGATTGATGTCGGTACCAGGTTGTTTCGGCCCTTGAATTAGCATACTCATTTGTATGTACTTCTTCTTCATGCACAACCATGGAGGGAGGTTGTACATCCATACAAACACGGGCCAAGTGCTGTGCGTGCTGCTCTGGCTACCGAACGGATTGAGTCCATCGGTGCTCGCACCAAGCCTGATGTTCCTCGAATCTCCACCGAATTCTGGGAATTCGAGGTCCAATGCTTTCCACTGGCTAGCATCTGAAGGGTGCGTCAGCAGCTCATCCTTTTCGGGGTCATCATCATCTCCTGGCTTCTTCCTTTCCACATGCCATCGCATGATCTTCGCTTCCTTAGGGTCCGCGAAATAGCGCTGCAGACGAGGGGTGATAGGAAAGTACCATACCACTTTTCGAGGTGCTTTCTTCCCTTTCTTGTATCGACTCACGCCGCACACCGGACATGTGGTTTTCTCCGCGTCCTCGCCCCGATAAATGATGCAATCGCTGATGCATACGTGATATCTAACGTGCGGTAGATCGAGAGGACAGACGATTTTCTTGGCATCCTCGATACTAGTTGGACATGTGTTCCCCTCCGGGAGACGATCGTGCCAGAATGCCATCATATCGTCGAAGCTTGCGTCGCTCAATTTGTGCTTTGCCTTCATCTCCATAGCCTTGAGCGTTACATTCAACCGGGTATCATCGGGCCTACATCCTTCATACAATGGAGTAACCGCGTCTTTCTCAAGTTGCGCAGGCTTGGCTTTCTCTCTAGCGGCAGCCCTGGAGTTACTCGTCTGCTTGAGAAGCAGCTCTTGCACATAAGGGTCCCGCATCTAGATCATCATCATCCTGGTCTGCTTCCGCACCTTCACCATCTCCAGGAGCCTCTTCATCATCTCGCCCGTTCTCGCCGTGATGATGATCATCGTCATGTTGGCCACCTTCTTCACCGTCTCCATCATCTACGCCATCGCTTATCCAACGAGTGTATCCATCCATGAAACCATGCCGGAGCAGGTGCGCCTGCAGATTCCCGGAATCTGGGTCGATCACCCAGTTGAGTTTGCATCTTCTGCACGGACATCTTATATCTGTCTTGTTATTTCGTATCATGTCGGCCGTCGCACATTTCAAAAATCTAGCCACAATGCCTTCGCTCATTATGCGGACCATTTTTGCCTGCACGATGTACACGGTACAATTTTGAAGTCTATTAGAACCACATAATGAATGCATGCATGCAATGGTCGATAGAAAATTTCGGCATGACCTATCCTAAAATTAGGACCTTTGCGAAATGCCAAAGTCTTGCCAAAATGGAAATGAATCAACATTTTGGCAAAACAAATGGCAACTTGTTCACATACAAACACAAGAGAGAGAGAGAGACCGATCCATACACACATGAACATATCATTATCCTCTCCATACACACATGCATGAGCATCATCGATACTCTCCATATACACACACATATGACCATCGATCCTCTCCACACATACACACATCATGAGCATCGATCATCTACATACATATGAGCACATGCATCATCCATATACACATGAACACATCCTTACATGGACAACTTACCGAGATGAGAGACCGATCGCGAGAAAGATGGAAAGGAGAGGTGCGCGCGTCGACCGGAGACGGATAGATGAGAGACCGGAGACCTCCTCTATTACTTATGGAACATCCAAAGCAAGTTTTACATGCTAAAAATGGTGAATGTATGGAGAAATTGAGGTGGGAAGGAGAAGATCCCGACTAGATCTAAGGAGGAAGAAGAAGGGGAAAGTGAAGTGTGGGTGGTGGATGTGTGGGCACACATGTGCACATAAAGTGCTGTCCAAAAAGAATCGACACATCCGTGGCGCACACGGCCCCAGTGCGCCACAGGGAGTACAAACTTCTGTGGCGCACTAGGCCGAGTGCGCCACAGATGCTCCTAGTCCCTGTGGCGCACTAGGCGGAGTGCGCCACAGAAGTTTGTGGCCGTTTCAGAGCAGAGGGGGGGCATGCGCTTAGGCGTAGCGCACCAGGCACACGTGCGCCACAGATGACCCTAACAACCGTGGCGCACATGACTATAGTGCGCTACAGATGTTTGGCGTGTGGCCAACAGGGCCGTGGCCCACACACATCTGTGGCGCACTATAGCCATGTGCGCCACGGTTGTTCTAGTTATTAGTAGGGCACTGCCCACAGGTGAGCCACGCCTGTTTTAGCCGTGGGGCACTTCAACCATGTGAGCCACGGATGTGCTGATTACCTATAGCCGTTTTTCTAGTAGTGCCGCGAGCTCTGGATCGATCGATCAATCAAGGATCTGCAAGCAATGGCGTTGATGATGTCAGCATGACATCAACATGATGTCATATTCCTTTTTATTTTCTTTTAATATTTTCTGTAAATAGAAAACATATGACATGTGGGCCATACCTGTCAGGATTTTATTAATTTCTGTAAATGTTTTCTGAAATGATTAAAAGTCTGACATGTGGGCCCAAGATTGGAAATTAATTTAAATATTCCAAAAATGTTTAAAATGAATTAAAACTTGGGAAATTCATAACTAATTCATTTTAAATCATAAAAATACAAATAATATACCAAAATGTTCAGAAAAATGAAATCTATATAACTAAGCTATAATCATACATTGTTAATCAACTTTGACATCAAGTTTAATTACAAGAACCAATTGAACCCCATACGTGATTCCCATGATCCCCCTGTTTTAGGGTTTTGTGGCATCCCGCAAAACCACTACTAGAAAATCGCGTTGTTTTTGTGCATTGCGTCATCATGACCGCATGCTCATGTCATCATGCCACATTGCATTTGAGCATCGTCGTCATCTTGCATTTGCTTGAATAAAACTAATTGCAAAAAACCTAACTTGATTTCTAAACGGCCCGTCTTTATTCAAACGCGAAAGCCGGGTCACCGGATTTTTTTGTTTTGGTTGCTATCGGTTTGCAAAAGTCTGTTTAAAACAAATAAAATTATTTAATTATTTTGTGGGGGCAGTCGAACGGGCCGATTCGACCCGAACGACCACCCCCAGTACAAAAATCAGCCCACCCTAAGACCCTCAGCTACCTAGTCCTAGTCTACCCCCAAACCCCTCCACATCACCCCGCCCTATAGCAACTCGCCACCTCACCCTTGGCCACCCCCCTCCAATCAAAAGCTGCCACCTCACTTACCCAACTCCCCCTCTCTTCACCCAGCCGGCCCACACACACACAGCACACAACCAACCCACGCCCTGGCCCCGCGCCTACCCCACTTCCCCTGGACCCGGTCCACCCTTTTCCCACCAGCAACCCCACCCCCCCAACTCGCTGTACCCCGGGCCCCACCCGCGCCCCACACGCCCCACCCACGCTCCCCACGCGGTCCACCCGCAGGCCCCACACTGCAGCCCCTCCCCTGTCGGCTCCCCCCACCTACCGTGCGCCCCACGCGATCCCCCTGGCCCTGTCTTCCTCCTCCCTCCTCCCTCTTTTTCCCTCTCCCTCACCGCCGCTCCCTCCCGTCGCCGGCCGAGCCGCGCGCAGCCCCTCTGCCCCGCGCCTCCCGCCACCGCCGCTCCGTCCTCCTCTTCCCCTCCGGCGCCGGCTCCCGCCTCTCTCCCCCGGCACCGCCCCGCATCCCCTTCTCCGGCCGGGCCACGCCGCCCCCTCCCTCGAGCTCCGCCTTGCACCTCCTCCCACCTCGCCCCTCCACCGCCGCTCCCGCTCAGCCTCGCCCGCGCTCGCCCCCGCCTCTCCGGCGCCTCCTCTGCCCCGCCCACCACCGCAGCTCCTCGCCGCGCCGCCAGGCCCCATCTCCTCCCGCCCGTCTCCGGCGGCCCGCCTCCTCCACCGCGTCTGCACGCCGCCCCGCCTTCGCCTCCGCTCCTCCATGCGCCGCCGCCGCGCGAGCTCACTGCTCCGGCTCCGCCTCAACCGCCCCCGCGTCTTCCACCACGCCGCCGACCGCCCGCCTCCCCCGCATCCGGCGCCGCCGCCCGATCCTGAGCTCCCCGCCTCCGGCCTCCTCCGCGCATCCCCGCATCGGCCCCGTTACCCCTGAGCCGCGCCGCCCCTAGGAACCCCTCGCCGCGTCCCTGCCGCCCCGCCACCGTCCGCCCGACGCCGGCGCCGAGACTTCTCGGCCGTGGGTCTCCTCCCCACCACCCTTCTTCTCCGACACGGTCGCCGGGCCTCGCGCCCTCTCTCCTGTTGGTCCTCGTCCTCGTCGCTTCTACAAGGTCGCCATCAACCTCGCGGGCTCCTTCCCTAGCATTGTTCCTTGTCGCCCTTCTGCTGCAACCCGTTCATTAGATGTTCGAGTTGTGTATCCTAGTTGCGATTCCAAAGACCAGAAGTGATGATGTTGTTGCCAGGACAATATGTGGTGATGCCGACTCAGCTATCTGGGACCTTCGCGATGGACAAGTTTGACAGGAATTCCGGCAGGAACCTCGGCAACACATAAGTGACCCAAGACCGACATCGCCACCGAGAACTCTGACAAGGATGCCAAGGTCGTTTAAACGGAACGCCAAGTTCGCCACACGGACACATCACGGACGCGGAGAAACCCTGAACGCCAAGATCTTCTCCTCGGAACACCGGAAACTTCCCCCTGAACGCCAAGGTCGTCGACACGGATACGACAAGTGCTCCCTCGAGGACGCCGAGTACTTCACCCCGGACACCAAGACCCCCATCGGACAAGATCGTCACCAAGACCGGCCATGTTGAGATCCGAAGACCGTTCCCGGAGTCCGAACCTCGATCCTGTCGAACCCTGAACCCCGAGACCAACCCCGAACCCCGGAACCCCAAGTTCGTCGAGAACCCCTAATGTGTGAACCCCTTCCCAAAACCCTATTTTATAATATAATCCAACTTGTTGCATATTAAATTGTCATACTCGCATGCATATTTGTGTGGTTTGGGGGCCTTATGCCGATTCACCTCATAATTAAATATGGGGCCCATATGCGGGCAAATCTAGCCTTATATTGGCCTCATTTAAATTTGTGTAGTGAACCGGTGCTATATTTTGCCATGTTCAAACAACATTTAATTTGCGGGGTAGATAAATAACTTGAACCGTTTATTTAAATGTCGGGACCCCGGTTCCGCTTAATATGGCCCATTTGCATCGCATCTTTGCCATGCCATACATCATACATGCATCATGCCCGATCTTCCGCCGTTGTATTAAATATTGCATCCGGTGTTTTGCTAGTGCTTTGCTTCTTCACGGACTAGGCCGATGAGTTGATGCGAGTGTCGACCCGATCTTAGGTTGAACCTTCGACAATGCTTTTGAGGCGAGCATCTCCCCTTTTCTACCTATCTTACTTTTATAGTATTTATTCCCTCCTGTTGATCTATTGCTATCTGTGTTGCGTTGCTCTAGTTTTCGTACCCGTGATAGCCCCTGCAGCCTTATATTGCCTTGGACACATCCTATTACCGGTTGATTGGTAGATAGTTGGACTTGCGTGTCGTAGTCGCTCGCTCAAGTGCTGTTGCGTGTCGTCAAGTACCACAGTTGTTGGAGTATTGCCGCAAGTTAATTGTTGGAGCTGATCATGGTTTTACTTATCGTTCACTTTAATTCCTGTTTAACAACTAAAATTGAAGTAAGTAAGCAGAGGCATCGGTGGGTGATAGATAATATTTGGTTTCCGACCGCCCACTTGTGTCCCGTAGGACCCCGAGTACTTGATACCTGTTCCTTGATTTATCGCGCTATCCGCATACGGGGAATTATGGGCCCCCCTTAGCCAAAGCTTGATTCAGTCTTATTTCTTGGGGCCACAAACTAGTTTGTGGTTTTATTTACGATCCTGTACTTATGCCATGCTTTACTGCTTTTTTTACGATTGTGCGAGGAGCACACTGTACTGTTTAGGATCGGGACACGTTTTCGCGGTGTCGACAAGCTCAGTTTTGGGTTCCCAGTCGTTCACAGCCGTCCACCCAAACCTCGGGTCCGTCTCGGAGCTAGCTTACTTCGTTGCGGGTGTACTCCAAGGGGTGGCCCCCTGAAATATTTCTGAATCCTGTGATTGCTTTGTCGTGAAAGCCTCGTTGGGTTTTGATTTGGTTTTTCCGAGGTTGATCGTGTGTGTGTTGATATTTGTGCACCCCGGCCGGGTTAAAACTTTTTGAAAGCCGTGTCCGCGGTTATGGACGACTTGGAGCAGAGTATCTCGATCATAGACAACTATAACTAAAGTAGTGCTATAAATTTGACTTTATAATGACTAGTAATCAGCTTCACTATAATGGAATGGCTAATTAAAACTGCCAAAAATTGCTTGCTTGGGTCGTCGCCAGCGACCATTGTATCTGACTAGTAAGTACTGCAACTATAACGGAATGGCTAACTAAAAGTGCCAACAACTGCTGGGGTTTTCGGGATATCTCATGCTTATTATATCTGACTAGTAAGTGTTGCAACTACAACGGAATGATTAACTAAAACGGCCCACCGCTTATTTTATCAGGATGATTATCTATACCTGACTAGTAATTGCCGCAACGATAACTGAATAAATAAAACTGCCAACTGTGTGAGTTCCTCGGTTGACTTCCTCGTTTGGTCTCGAGGGGGAAACACCAGGATGGGTTTGTATGATAGTAGTATCAGGCTGGTTCCGAATAGGTCTTTCTTATCCCTCTCTGATAACCGACAGTTGTATCGAGTCTCTATAGGTTGTTTAGTGCATGCTGCCGCTGCCGCTTCAGTCCACCATACCTATGTAGGCGAGGACCGCCGAATTCTAGTCTCGCCGTGTACTGGCCTCAGTACTGACGCTCCTCTTTTTCCTTTGCCCTTTGTCGGCACCCCTTTTGTTTAAGCAGGTTTTGAGATCGACGTCGTTAGCAGGGTTACCCTTTCGGCTTGGCCTGGGCAGGGTTATGGACGCCATTGGTTACTCTTCAGGGCTCTTAGCCCCATTTGCATCTTGTCCGTAGTCGGACGCTCTATCATTTTCAAGGTGATTTGGATCTTTGTATATTATATCTGTATTCTTGACTCGTTGAGTCGCTGTTGTATATATCTGTTCTGTGGGTCCCATCGAGGACTGTTGTGTAATGTTATTACTTCGTTTTCCACCCGCACGAAAGTGCCTGGTGGGCACCTTTGAATCGTTTCTATGCAGGTTTGGCGGGTTTCGCTAAAACTTGCATAGGGTCGATTCTGAGGGTGTTACAGAGTGGTATCAGAGCTCAGCAGTTGCGATACCCCACAAGTCCAGCCTGTAGAATAACCTAGCTAACGGCCGAAGTAGAGAGTCAAAACTATTTTTGCAAAATCGGTTGGATAGTTCTGGTTAGGTCTGCTTTTACTCCTTACCCTCTGCTATTCTCCTCTTATCTCCACGTGTTTTGAATCTTCTCTCTTATCTTTTCTTCGAGTCCAGGAATTCTCGTGGTGGGGTTTTCCGTCGTACCTTCAGGGTTTCACTTCCTCCTTTGGTCACGGTGTTGCTACATCTGGTCTTCATGCTATCCGAGGAATCCTTCATCTGTGGTACCATTCTTTGTTCCATGTTTGTGCCTTCCGGTGTTTTCCGACGCGACGACATCATCTACGCCAGATCCGATGCAGAGTCTGCATCCCTCCTTTGTTTCCGAACCTCGCTTGTCGAGATCTTCAGTCTAATTCCGAGAGTTGGTTGCATAATCCGCCTATTCGTGTGCAGAGTAATGGTTTGGGTGCGCGATGGACTGATCACCATCCGACTACTCATATCATTCGCTCGTGTACATCGAATCAGTGGATCCAGTAGTTTTACTCCGTCCACGGAAGTTAGAGGTGGCTTTATTTGTTGAAACCTCTACCTCCGACCTTTTGTTTCCCGGAGTGTTCTCTCGACGATCACGGACAACGACCTCTTTTTAGTGGTGTCGCGAGGATCTACACGAAGAGAGAAGACGCAGATCGCCGACCTTCTTTCCGGTACCATGAGGCGGATCTCGAGGGCGAGATCCATTGTTAGTGGTGTCGAATTGTGGCATCCCGCAAAACCACTACTAGAAAATCGCGTTGTTTTTGTGCATTGCATCATCATGACCGCATGCTCATGTCATCATGCCACATTGCATTTGAGCATCGTCGTCATCTTGCATTTGCTTGCATAAAACTAATTGCAGAAAACCTAACTTGATTTCTA
This sequence comes from Avena sativa, assembly GCA_916181665.1. Classification (NCBI taxonomy): domain Eukaryota; kingdom Viridiplantae; phylum Streptophyta; class Magnoliopsida; order Poales; family Poaceae; genus Avena; species Avena sativa. The sequence goes on from OV702281.1 coordinate 184,072,725, forward strand.
AACGGCCCGTCTTTATTCAAACGCGAAAGCCGGGTCACCGGATTTTTTTGTTTTGGTTGCTATCGGTTTGCAAAAGTCTGTTTAAAACAAATAAAATTATTTAATTATTTTGTGGGGGCAGTCGAACGGGCCGATTCGACCCGAACGACCACCCCCAATACAAAAATCAGCCCACCCTAAGACCCTCAGCTACCTAGTCCTAGTCTACCCCCAAACCCCTCCACATCACCCCGCCCTATAGCAACTCGCCACCTCACCCTTGGCCACCCCCCTCCAATCAAAAGCTGCCACCTCACTTACCCAACTCCCCCTCTCTTCACCCTGCCGGCCCACACACACACAGCACACAACCAACCCACGCCCTAGCCCCGCGCCTACCCCACTTCCCCTGGACCCGGTCCACCCTTTTCCCACCAGCAACCCCACCCCCCCAACTCGCTGTACCCCGGGCCCCACCCGCGCCCCACACGCCCCACCCACGCTCCCCACGCGGTCCACCCGCGGGCCCCACGCTGCAGCCCCTCCCCTGTCGGCCCCCCCCACCTACCGCGTGCCCCACGCGATCCCCCTGGCCCCGTCTTCCTCCTCCCTCCTCCCTCTTTTTCCCTCTCCCTCACCGCCGCTCCCTCCCGTCGCCGGCCGAGCTGCGCGCAGCCCCTCTGCCCCGCGCCTCCCGCCACTGCCGCTCCGTCCTCCTCTTCCCCTCCGGCGCCGGCTCCCGCCTCTCTCCCCCGGCACGGCCCCGCATCCCCTTCTCCGGCCGGGCCACGCCGCCCCCTCCCTCGAGCTCCGCCTTGCACCTCCTCCCACCTCGCCCCTCCACCACCGCTCCCGCTCAGCCTCGCCCGCGCTCGCCCCCGCCTCTCCGGCGCCTCCTCTGCCCCGCCCACCACCGCAGCTCCTCGCCGCGCTGCCAGGCCCCATCTCCTCCCGCCCGTCTCCGGCGGCCCGCCTCCTCCACCGCGTCTGCACGCTGCCCCGCCTTCGCCTCCGCTCCTCCATGCGCCGCCGCCGCGCGAGCTCACTGCTCCGGCTCCGCCTCCACCGCCCCCGCGTCTTCCACCGCGCCGCCGACCGCCCGCCTCCCCCGCATCCGGCGCCGCCGCCCGAGCCTGAGCTCCCCGCCTCCGGCCTCCTCCGCGCATCCCCGCATCGGCCCCGTTACCCCTAAGCCGCGCCGCCCCTGGGAACCCCTCGCCGCGTCCCTGCCGCCCCGCCACCGTCCGCCCGACGCCGGCGCCGAGACTTCTCGGCCGTGGGTCTCCTCCCCACCACCCTTCTTCTCCGACACGGTCGCCGGGCCTCGCGCCCTCTCTCCTATTGGTCCTCGTCCTCGTCGCTTCTGCAAGGTCGCCATCAACCTCGCGGGCTCCTTCCCCAGCATTGTTCCTTGTTGCCCTTCCGCTGCAACCCGTTCGTTAGATGTTCGAGTTGTGTATCCCAGTTGCGATTCCAAAGACCAGAAGTGATGATGTTGTTGCCAGGACAATATGTGGTGATGCCGACTCAGCTATCTGGGACCTTCGCGATGGACAAGTTTGACAGGAATTCCGGCAGGAACCTCGGCAACACATAAGTGACCCAAGACCGACATCGCCACCGAGAACTCTGACAAGGACGCCAAGGTCGTTTAAACGGAACGCCAAGTTCGCCACACGGACGCATCACGGACGCGGAGAAACCCTGAACGCCAAGATCTTCTCCTCGGAACACCGGGAACTTCCCCCTGAACGCCAAGGTCGTCGACACGGATACGACAAGTGCTCCCTCGAGGACGCCGAGTACTTCACCCCGGACACCAAGACCCCCATCGGACAAGATCGTCACCAAGACCGGCCACGTTGAGATCCGAAGACCGTTCCCGGAGTCCGAACCTCGATCCCGTCGAACCCTGAACCCCGAGACCAACCCCGAACCCCGGAACCCCAAGTTCGTCGAGAACCCCTAATGTGTGAACCCCTTCCCGAAACCCTATTTTATAATATAATCCAACTTGTTGCATATTAAATTGTCATACTCGCATGCATATTTGTGTGGTTTGGGGGCCTTATGCCGATTCACCTCATAATTAAATATGGGGCCCATATGCGGGCAAATCTAGCCTTATATTGGCCTCATTTAAATTTGTGTAGCGAACCGGTGCTATATTTTGCCATGTTCAAACAACATTTAATTTGCGGGGTAGATAAATAACTTGAACCGTTTATTTAAATGTCGGGACCCCGGTTCCGCTTAATATGGCCCATTTGCATCGCATCTTTGCCATGCCATACATCATACATGCATCATGCCCGATCTTCCGCCGTTGTATTAAATATTGCATCCGGTGTTTTGCTAGTGCTTTGCTTCTTCACGGACTAGGCCGATGAGTTGATGCGAGTGTCGACCTGATCTTTGGTTAAACCTTCGACAATGCTTTTCAGGCGAGCATCTCCCCCTTTCTACCTATCTTACTTTTATAGTATTTATTCCCTCCTGTTGATCTATTGCTATCTGTGTTGCGTTGCTCTAGTTTTCGTACCCGTGATAGCCCCTGCAGCCTTATATTGCCTTGGACACATCCTATTACCGGTTGAATGGTAGATAGTTGGACTTGCGTGTCGTAGTCGCTCGCTCAAGTGCTGTTGCGTGTCGTCAAGTACCACAGTTGTTGGAGTATTGCCGCAAGTTAATTGTTGGAGATGATCATGGTTTTACTTATCGTTCACTTTAATTCCTGTTTAACAACTAAAATTGAAGTAAGTAAGCAGAGGCATCGGTGGGTGATAGATAATATTTGGTTTCCGACCGCCCACTTGTGTCCCGTAGGACCCCGAGTACTTGATACCTGTTCCTTGATTTATCGCGCTATCCACATACGGGGAATTATGGGCCCCCCTTAGCCAGAGCTTGATTCAGTCTTATTTCTTGGGGCCACAAACTAGTTTGAGGTTTTATTTACGATCCTGTACTTATGCCATGCTTTACTGCTTTATTTACGATTGTGCGAGGAGCACACTGTACTGTTTAGGATCGGGACACGTTTTCGCGGTGTCGACAAGCTCAGTTTTGGGTTCCCAGTCGTTCACAGCCGTCCACCCAAACCTCGGGTCCGTCTCGGAGCTAGCTTACTTCGTTGCGGGTGTACTCCAAGGGGTGGCCCCCTGAAATATTTCTGAATCATGTGATTTCTTTGTCGTGAAAGCCTCATTGGGTTTTGATTTGGTTTTTCCGAGGTTGATCGTGTGTGTGTTGCTATTTGTGCACCCCGGCCGGGTTAAAACTTTCTGAAAGCCGTGTCCGCGGTTATGGACGACTTGGAGCACAGTATCTCGATCATAGACAACTATAACTAAAGTAGTGCTATAAATTTGACTTTATAATGACTAGTAATCAGCTTCACTATAATGGAATGGCTAATTAAAACTTCCAACAATTGCTTGCTTGGGTCGTCGCCAGCGACCATTGTATCTGACTAGTAAGTACTGCAACTATAACGGAATGGCTAACTAAAAGTGCCAACAACTGCTGGGGTTTTCGGGATATCTCATGCTTATTATATCTGACTAGTAAGTGTTGCAACTACAACGGAATGATTAACTAAAACGGCCCACCGCTTATTTTATCAGGATGATTATCTATACCTGACTAGTAATTGCCGCAACGATAACTGAATAAATAAAACTGCCAACTGTGTGAGTTCCTCGGTTGACTTCCTCGTTTGGTCTCGAGGGGGGAACACCAGGATGGTTTTGTATCATAGTAGTATCAGGCTGGTTCCGAATAGGTCTTTCTTATCCCTCTCTGATAACCGACAGTTGCATCGAGTCTCTATAGGTTGTTTAGTGCATGCTGCCGCTGCCGCTTCAGTCCACCATACCTATGTAGGCGAGGACCGCCGAATTCTAGTCTCGCCGTGTACTGGCCTCAGTACTGACGCTCCTCTTTTTCCTTTGCCCTTTGTCGGCACCCCTTTTGTTTAAGCAGGTTTTGAGATCGACGTCGTTAGCAGGGTTACCCTTCCGGCTTGGCCTGGGCAGGGTTATGGACGCCATTGGTTACTCTTCAGGGCTCTTAGCCCCATTTGCATCTTGTCCGTAGTCGGACGCTCTATCATTTTCAAGGTGATTTGGATCTTTGTATATTATATCTGTATTCTTGACTCGTTGAGTCGCTGTTGTATATATCTGTTCTGTGGGTCCCATTGAGGACTGTTGAGTAATGTTATTACTTCGTTTTCCACCCGCACGAAAGTGCCTGGTGGGCACCTTTGAATCGTTTCTATGCAGGTTTGGCGGGTTTCGCTAAAACTTGCATAGGGTCGATTCTGAGGGTGTTACAGGTTTGGACTTTCGGAACCCCCTTTAAAGTGATAAAGCATGTTTTAGGGTTCAATTAAACACTATTTAATTGTCATATCATCCATATTGTATGAGCATTGCACATGCCATGTGTTGAGTGTTGCTTTCTCTTTTCCGGTGATTGGTTCTCGCGAATAGGAACCGAACCCGAAGCTGAAGTCAACGCCACCAAAGAGCAGTACCAGTCCAACAATGGACAAGGCAAGCGAAGCCCCACTCATAAATATGAATCCTATGTTTACAAAGTATTTAACTCTCGACATATGCATTCGGTTCAACAGTCTTTTATCAATAGATAGAGTAATCCTATCTAATGCATGTTTCCCTTTGTGAACTATATTATCTTATCCACCGCTCCTAGCATGATTAGGATTTGGCTTATGAGCGTCGCTAGTGCCACAGTGCAGTCAAGCTTAGCCATGCATAGTGGTCTGATGCTAATCACTCATGTGATGCACCGGAGGTGCGAATGAATCTAGTATGGAAGGATGTGGTGATGTGATTAGAAGTGAATGATAAACATGCTAAGGCTCGTATGGGAGGCCACGTGGGTTGTGGTTTTTGTAGTCCCAGACTTGTCACCCCTAGGACCCGATGTTCTTGCCTCTTGAACCAAGACGAGCGTACAACCACACGGGGGCCTGGAAACCCCCTCGACCAACTAACTTGCCTAGTAGATTCCATGAGTCACATAGTTCGGGCTTTCCATTCGGCATACGCATCTTGGTCGTTCTTGAATGGAGGTGAAGGAGGTGCATTCATACATGTAGGTAAGCGTGGCAAGGAATGGGAGATGCCCGGCATCCATAATCTCAAACCCTGTTCACATCACTAGGGACCAACTTCGGGACTCGACCCATTACGGCGGCATCTCCTTAGTGCGTGACTCATGGTCTCGGCGAAAGCAAGGTAAAGGTCGTGGTCAACCACTCTCTGTCGGCCTTCCAAGGAAGAGGGCTAATATATTGGCATTAAGAATCGGTTGGTACGTGTGGGTAAAGTTGTGCACCCCTACAGGGTTAATAATATTTTCGAAAAGCCGTGTCCATGGTTATGGACAACTTGGGAACGGACATGAAGATCATAGAGAACTATAACCGAATGTTAAAACTTGTCAACTAAAGTGAGATCCAGAATACTTCCTCGGGGTTGTTAAGGGGGTAGTCCGGGAAGAGTGGTTTAGTTGATGATAAAGATATCAAAGATGAATTTAAGAGCTAGAGTTGAAGTCTTCTTGTCCCCTTTTGAAAATGATCTGACTAGACGAGTTCTTCTCCCTCTTGTTTTGAAAACAAAAGATGGCTTTATGCAAAATAACCCCACCAGCCATAAGTCTTGCAGAGTACACCTTGTACTCAGCCTTGCTTCATTGATGTTTTCTATAGATGATGCTACCCCAAATGAAGGTGGTTTCTACTTCGAGGTCGACGAGTAGTCGGGGTTCCCAGGTATCAGCCTAGGATCTATGGAAGGGTCGCTACTTTTGTTATGGCCTCTTAGGCCCTTTGCTAAGTTTGTTGTTTAGAACAACTTGTTTACTTCCGTTGTTTGATGTAATGATGGATCTGTGACCCTTGACTTGTATGACTGGTTTGTAACTCTCTTAAGAGTTCACCTTATTAATGTATGGTTTGTATGTTCTGTAATGTTACCGATCTCTCCCTGCGCGTTTCGGAATTTAGGTTAGGCTTATATCAGATGAGGATCTGGTATTTGTCTAGCCCTGATCCCGGGTCGTGACACTTGGTGTTCACTAAACCTCTTCAATTGTGCTCTTGTGGAAATGCCTCTCCTTAGGTCACCAACCACATTTTGTAAAGAGTGGTCTCTTAATTCCAACATCCTCTCCTTTCTAGCTTCACGACGAGTGTGGATCTCCTCATTGTTTCTTGGGGACCCTCTTCATCATTTCGGTCCTCGTCTTGACCATCATCTTGACCTTGATCAACATGGGAATCATTCTCTTCATTGAGAGGCAAAGATTGACCTTGGTCTTGATCTGGCACATTTCTAGCATTGAGTTGAGCTTGTCTTAGGGCACTTTGTATGGATCTTCCTTGAGTAATTGACTCGGCACCACTTGACATTCTGGAGTTGGAGACTCAAGCTCATCCTCACTAGAGCTCTCACCATGATCAACATGTTGAGGGTCCACAGCTTGTCTTTGGCTTGGGTCATTATCCTCCTCGGTGGATGGAGCTTGTTGATGTTGTGAAGATGAGAGCTCCACTTGAGTAGAGCATAGTTCTTCTCGATCCGCCATAAGGGGTTCCTCAACGGGGCGGATATATCCCACACCCATTCTTCCTATGGCATCCTGAGGCATCATCTGCATCACAAGCATCAACACGTCCCTTTGGGGACCATCATATTCTTCGAAGGTCACACTACAGGATTCTATGACGGCTCCGGAGAGCTTATCATAGATTCTATAAGTGTGAGATTCGAGACCATAGCCAACAAAAATACCCTCTAATGCTTTAGCCTCTAATTTGGACAAACGAACACCTTTTATGAGATAGAAACACTACAACCGAACACCCGGGAGTAAGATATGTTGGGCTTGTTACCCGTAAGTATTTCATATCGAGTCTTGTTGATTTCCTTGCGGAGGTAGAGCCGGTTCGATGCATGGCAAGCGGTGGAGATGGCTTCGTCCCAAAAGTTGTATGGAGATTTAAAATCTGCCAACATGGTCCTAGACATCTCAATAAGAGTCCAGTTATTCCTCTCGGCAACACCATTTTGTTGAGGGGTATATGCAACAGAATATTGATATTTTATCCCCTCATCTCCAAGGAAATCATTCAAGGTGTAGTTCTTGAACTCGGTGCCATTGTCGCTTCTTATTATCAATACGGGGACATTGTATTGACGTTGAACCAAGTTGATGAAGTCAATGAAGGTCTTTTGGGTCTCACTTTTCAACTTGAAGAAATATACCCATGAGTATCTTGAAAAGTCATCAACAATCACCAAACAATATTTCTTCCCACCAAGACTTGCATGTGATGGAGGACCAAAGATATCCACATGAAGGAGCTCCAAGATCTTCATTGACTTGATGCGGTTGTTTGGCTTGTGGGGAGCATCATGCATTTTCCTAGAACACACGTCCTGCAAACACGATCTTTGGCAAAGGAAACATTTTCTTTTAGTCCAACAATATGGCCCTCCTTGTGAAGACTTTTCAAATTCCTCATATTGACATGGGCTAGTCGGCAATGCCATAACCAGCCCACATTGGCCTTTACGAATAAGCACATCGCACTTATAGTGGTTTGCCCTGAAAAGTCTACCACATACAAGTCATGTTCGACGTACCCAACGAAAGCGCCCTTGAGAGACTTGCTCCACATGAGGACCACAATATCATCATCAATAAATACGGAAAAGCCCATCTTTCCAAGAGCACGGACTGAAAGTAAATTGTAACCAAGGGTCTCAACAAGCATGACGTCCACGAGTGTAATATCGTGGGAAATCACTACCTTGCCGAAACCCATTCTTTGACTTGTCGGCATATGTCACGGTTATTTGATCATCATTTGGCTTTAAATCCTTGACAGTAGACGAGCTTCTGGTCATATGACTTGTGCAACCACTATCAAGCACCCAATTTGACACTCCGGAAGCATATGTCTACAAAAGATCAAGCTAATTTTTAGGTACCCATTTTTCAATGGGTCCTCTTTTGTTAGTAACAAGGGTCTTGGGGACCCAAATAGACCAAGCAATATAACCATCATATGGGCCAACATATTGTGCATACACATCACCATAATAATCACTCATTAGAACATAGTGAGGGTTAGCACTTCCCGCAAATTCATCATGAGACATAGTTTTACCGCTTGTGGTCTTACTATCCACAATGGCCTTGTTTTTCTTTTGTGTGGTCTTGTCCTTCTTATTGTTGTTCTTCTTCTTGGCTTTGGAGACAAAACCAATGCCCCCTTTCTCACCATTAGGCCTTTGCTTACTCAAAAGATCATCAATGGACTTGTTACCTTGTGGAAATGTGGCCTTGGCTAGCTCCCCCTTAAACCTAGCATTTTCTTCAAGAATAGTTGTAGTACTAGATGGAATGAAGTTACAAGGTGAAGGAATATTGGCCAATTGAGTTTGAAGCGTTTCATGGGATTTTGTGAGTGACAAGATTTCACTTTCCAAAGCCTTGTGAGACTTGTTAAGCAAACTAAAGTCCTCGGCAAGTTTTTCATGAACCACACCAAACTCAATCTTGTCCTTTTTAGCCCTTTTTCATTTAGCAATAGCATGATCATGTTCTTTGATGAGTCTAATAAAAATAATGTCATTGGCCTCATCAAGCCCTTCAAGTTTTAGTTCAAGAGACATCCTAGTCTCTTGTAATTATTCTAGAGCATTATTTAAGGCTTCTATCTCAATCATGTGTTCATGCCCAAGTTTACATCTTACATCTAGAAGCTCTTGTGTGTGGGAAAGTTGATCTAATATGTTCCCAAAATGTATCTTGGCCTCCCCTTGCAAGTTAGTCACAAACTCATCGAAAGCAATTAATTCCCTTTTTACTTCAAGAGACATCTCATCATCAATTTAATCATTAGCTAAGGGAGTGGAGTGATATGATGAGGATACCTCCGTTCCTCTTGCCATAAGGCAAGTGACGTTCTTGTTGGGAGCATTCTCATTTGTAGAATCGAAGAGTGAGAATGTTGGAGTAGAAGTAGTGGCTAGAGCAGCCACACCACTTGATGTTTCCTCTTCCTCATCTTCATTGTCGGAGGAGTATTCTTCATGGGTGATCAATACAATTTTGCCTGACTTCTTGTTGATGGGATTCTTCTTGATGAAGGGTTTCTTGTAAGGAGCTTTGGGAGTTTTATTCAACACAATCTTACCCCCATGATCTTCTCTCTTCTCATTGGGACAACCCGCCACAAAGTGATAGCGGTTACCACAATTGAACCAAGTTCTCAATTTGGTGACATTTTCTCTTCTCCCATTTAGGTTGCTTTTTTGTTGCATTTCCATCTTGGCCTTGGAGGGGTTCTTCCAAAAGTTCTTTTCATAGAAAGCCATGTATTGACCATGAGCAATCTTGACATCATCGGGGTGGTCCATGGAGAGGCCTTCATCACTATCATCTTCATCCCCATGTTCCACAACTTTGGCCTTCAATGAAAGGTTGACCACATTGCTCATACCAAGGGCTCGAGCACGGGCATCATTGGCTTTCTTGGTGGCAACCTTGAAAGAGGCCATCTCTTGCATAACTTCATTGGAGGTCATGAGGTGGTAGTTGTGTCTTCCTTGTAGTCTCTTCAAGTCGGTGTGTTCAAAGGGCATGAGTGCACTCACCTATTTCCTTTTTATCCAAGAATCATCCACATGTGAGGCACCCACATTTCTAAAAGCGGTGGCGGTGGTCTTGATCCTACAGTACATGTCTTCATGATATTCACCTTCCTTCATGTAAAAGCCTTCGACTTCATTTCTTAGTGCATCATACCGGTTCCTCCTCATGCTCTCATTCGCAACAAACAACACTGTGAGATCATCCCATGCTTCCTTGGCGGTGCTGAGATGCTCAATGTGTGGGTATTCCTTTGTACCCAATCCTTGTTGATTCATGTGCAAGGCGGTGGCATTGAGTTGACTATTGACAACTTCTCTTCTTGTCAAGTTGTTTGGATCCCCCAATAAAGAGTCCTTGTTCAATGATGTTCCATAGTTCAATTCAAGAGCTCCGCACATGAGTTTTCATTAGAGATTTCCATTGAGCAAAAGTAGTAGATGCTTCAAGCTTAGGTGGGTCACCTCTGTTGTTTATATGAGGGTGAGGAATTGGGGGGTTGGGAGAGAACCATGCATGAGAGTCATGATGCTCTCCCTTCTCACCAACCCTTTTTGTGGAGGAGTTAATGTTGCCTTGATTATCCCCCACCACCTTATCCGTGGGAGATGCTAGGGAATTCTATTTGGATGAAGGCGGTAGTTCCTCTTGAGGAGGAGGGGAAGATGATCCAACCTTATCTTTAACAAGTTTCTCAAGTAACTTATGCAGTTGTTTGATCTCGTTGGCCATGGTGGAGCTCAATCTTGTTTCCAAGTTATTGAGATCATCCATGGTCACCGTGGTATGATCACCATCCACTTCCCCTTCTTTGAAACCCATATACTCTTAGGTGGTAAAGCCCGAATAAAGAGACGAGGCTGTGATACCAATTGAACGGATCGTATGGGCACCTAGAGGGGGGTGAATAGGTGCTACTTCAAATTTTCTTCTTTTTCAAATTAAGGTTTGACAAGAAAGGTAAATTCTCTAGATTATGCAACTAAGGTGAATTTAACTATATGTCAAACAAGCACTAGCTAACACAACACTAAGAAAGAACAAGTAAATAAGGTGCGGTAAAGGATAGAAGTACCAAAGTGGTGGACGCGGAGACACAAGGATTTGTTTCCTGTAGTTCCTTCCTTTTGAGGGGAAGTACGTCTACGTTTGGAGAGGGGGTGGTTTCAAACCACCAACGGCACGAGAGGCCTCCCTTGTTCTCCGATGAATCTCACCACAACGGGATCGATCCACCTTCCACCATATCGGCAACCTTCGAGGTGCAAGTCGACACCTTTACAACAAGTTCGGGGCACACATCCACAACTTAATTGGAGGCTCCCAAATACAAGAAAGCTGTCAAAACAATCAAAGAGAAGCTTGTAAGAACCAAATCTAGAACTAGGATTTCCAAAGAAAACACTAGAGCAATGGGGCCCTCAAATGAATGAGGGGGAAATGAAGATCTCTTTTGGTGAAGTAGTAGATCAAGGGCTCCTCCTTCGATTCTCCAAAGATCAATGACTTTGGATGGTTGAGTGAAGAGATCTTGGCGATTTGGTGGCTCAAATGGAGGGGGTGTTCTTCAATGCAACAAGCACTTTGTCCCAAGGTAGGTGGAGGAGTATTTATAGCTCCCAGAGCAGATCTGCCCGTTGGGCATTAAATGCACCAATACTACCGGTACTCAAGCGGTAGTACCGGTCACAACCGGTACTACCGGTCAGGTACCGGACCAAGTACCGCCGGGGCACCACATGGTCGATCCAGTGTCAGTCACGCCCGGACCCACCTAGCGGTACTACCGTCAAGCGGTACTACCGGTCGTGAGAAGCGGTACTACCGGTCAGGGCGGTAGTACCAGTCCTAGGTACCGGTTGGTACTGAGTGAGAATGAAAGGTCTAGTCCTCCCTCAGTGTTGCCCGGTACTGTCGAGCGGCACTACCGTGTCCAAGCGGTAGTACCGCTTGCCACAAGCGGTACTACCGGTTGGAGCAGTAGTGCCGCTCCGTGGTACCGGGTGGTACTGAGGAAAATCGAGGCCTCCCCATCTCAATCAGATGCAACCGGTACAAGGGAGTGGTAGTACCGGTGCTAAGCGGTAGTACCAGTTGTAACTTCCGGTACTACCGGTCAGCACTAGTGACTTTGGCAAGTGCAACTGTGGGAAATGCAATATTTGTGCCACAACCTAAAAGACCTGAGATACACTTAGCGCACGATTAAATCGATAGGTTTGTTATCATCAAACATCAAAATCACAAGGATAGGAAATTCTCTTTCAACAGCACATCTACAACCTTAGAGATTTCTGTCACTTCCCAAGATTCAATAGAGGCATGAACCCATTATCAAGCATAAATACTTCCTTTTGGAGTCACTAGCATCTACTTGGCCAAGATAGATACTAGAAATGGAGAGCATCCAAGATCTCAAACAACACAGACATGATAGAATCGATAATCAAGAGACATGATAGAATTAATAATCAATCTGACATAATAATCTCAATATCCATCGGATCCCCGCAAACACAACATGCATGATTACAAATATATGATATTGATCATGAACGGAGCTCAAAAGATCTAAACATGATAGCACAAAGGAGGAGAAACAACCATCTAGCTACTGTATGGACCCATATTCCAAGGGTGAACTACTCACACATCATACCGGAGGCTGGTATGGTGATGAAGAAGGCCTCCGGGATGATATCTCCCCTTCGGCGGGGTGCCGATAAGAGCTTCAGATCCCCCCGATCTAGGGACGATGGTGGCGGCGGCTAAGGACTATTTCGTGGAGATATGATAGGGTACTTAGGGTTTTGGCATCGGGGGGCTCTTATAGGCGAAGAGGTGAGGCAGGAGGGCGGCCAGGGGGCCCACATCCTGCCCAGACGCGGCCTAGGGTGGTCCCGCGCCTAGGGGGGTGCGGCTACCCTGTGGATCCCCTCCGTCACTCTTCTAGACTCCGTGTTCGTTCCGGTGAAATATTGACTTTGGCTTTTGTCTCGTCCAATTCCGAGAATATTTCCTTACTAGCTTTTCTGAAACCAAAAATAGCAGAAAATAGGCAACTGGCACTGCGGCATCTTGTTAATAGGTTAGTCCCAGAAAATGTATAAAAATACCTCAATGTATAGACAAAGCATAGCAAAGTTGATACTAAACAAGCATGGAACATGCAAAATTATAGATACGTTTACGACGTATCAGCCGTGTATTTCGGATTGCCTTGTATTTTTAAGCGCCTAGTATTTCAGAGCGTCTTGTATTTCAGAGGGTGTGTTGTGGTCTCTAACGGTGGCACGGTGCCTTCGGCGCATCAAGCATTCATATATATCTTGAAGCGCCATGTATTTCAGAGTGCCATGTATTTCGAAGCGCCTTGTATTTCGAAGCGCCTTCTATGTCGTAGGGTGCGTTGCGGGCTCCGCCCGTGGCACGGCGCCTTCGGCGCATCAAGCATTCATATAGATCTTGAAGCGCCGTGTATTTCGAAGAGCCTTGTATTTCGAAGTGCCTTGTATTTCGTAGGGTGTGTTGAGGGTTCCGCCCGTGGCACAGCGTGTTCGGCGCATCAAGCATTCATATAGATCTTGAAGAGCCTTGAATTTCGAAGCGCCTTGTATTTCGTAGGGTGTGTTGAGGGTTCCGCCCGTGGCACAGCGTGTTCGGCGCATCAATCATTCATATAGATCTTGAAGCGTCGTGTATTTGAGAGCGTCTTGTATTTCGAAGCGCCTTGTATAAACTACTTATATAGATATCCTATGTGTAACACTTGCATTCCTATGTGTAAAAATTATATTTTCATCACACTCAACCAAGTATAAACTGCTTCTACATAACGTTCATACTCAACCTAGTATAAACTTCTTCTACAAGATCTTAAAAAAACTGCTTATATAGATATCCTTTAACTGTCATAGAACCATGCGTACATGAGTAATGAAGGCATTGCAACTAGTCTAGACAAGGCAGAACAAAGCTGCTGTAAAGCACACATGCAAAGAACACCTCGGTGCACTAGACCTAGTAAGAGCAGTGCACATAAGATAACTCAACAAATGGTACTTCTGCATCTCTGTGAGCAGTGCATACCACGATAAAAACATATGTATTCCTATGTGTAAAAATTACATTTTCACCACACTGAACCAAGTATAAACTGCTTCTAGATAACGTTTATACTCAATCCAGTATAAACTTCTTCTAGATGATCTTAAAACAAACTACTTACATAGATATCCTTGCACTGTCATAGAGCAATATATACATAAATAAAGAAGACAGTGCAACGAGTCCGCTCGACGCAGATTATACATATGTATGAGGCAGTGCATCTAAATCTGTTGGGTAGTGCATACAAAACACTCTTTCATATCTATGTGTAAAAATTACATTTTCAGCACACTCAACCCAGTATAAACTTCTTCTAGGCGTACATGAGTAAATAAGGCAGTCCAACCGGTCTAGACAAGGCAGAACAAAGCAGTTGTAAAGCACACACGCAAAGAACACTGCAGTGCACTGGACCTAGTAAGAGCAGTACACAAAAGATAACTCAACAAATGGTGCATCTACATTATGTGATCAGTGTATACCGCGATAAAAACACTTGCATTCCTATGTGTAAAAATTATATTTTCATCAAACTGAACCAAATATAACATGCTTATAGATAACGTTCATACTTAACCCAATATAAACTTCTTCTAGATGATCTTAAAATAAACTGCTTTCATAGATATCCTTGCACTGCCATAGACCAATACATATATAAGTAAAGAAGATAGTATAACAAGTTCGCTCAACGTAGAATATACATATGTATGCGGCAGTGCATCTAAAATCTATGTGGGTAGTGCATACCGCACTGAAAACACTTTTTCATAGCTATGTGTAAAAAATATATTTTCAGCACACTCAACCTAGTATAAACTTCTTCTAGATGATATTTTAAAAAACTGCTTATATGGATATCCTTGCACTGCCATAAAACCATGCGTACTTGAGTAAAGAAGGCAGTGCAACCAGTCTGGACAAGGCAGAACAAAGCAGCTGTAAATCACACACGTAAAGAATACTACAGTGCATCGGAGCTATGTAACACCCTCCGATCGGCCATATGCAAGTTTTAGCGATTCCCGCCAAACTCGCATAGAAACGATTCAAAGGTGCCCACTTGGCACTTGCGTGCGGGTGGAAAACGAAGTAATATCATTACACAATAGTCCACGATGGAACCCACAGAACAGATGTATATACAACAACGACTCCAAGAGTCAAGAATACAGATATACAGTACAAAGATCCAAATCATCTTAAAAACGATACAATATCCAACTACGGACAAGATGCAAATGGGGCTAAGAGCCCTGAAGAATAACCAATGGCGTCCATAACCCTGCCCAGGACAAGCCGGAAGGGTAACCCTGCTAACGACGTCGATTTCAAAACCTGCTTAAACAAAAGGGGTGCCGACAAAGGGCAAAGGAAAAAGAGAGCGGTCAGTACTGAGGCCAGTACACGGCGAGACTAGAATTCGGCGATCCTCGCCTACATATGTATGGTGGACTGAAGCGGCAGCACAGCATGCACTAAACAACCTATAGAGACTCAATTTAACTGGCGGCTATCATATAGGAATAAGAAATACCTATTCGGATCCAACCTGAAACTACCACCAAACATACCCATCCTGGTATTTCCCCCTCGAGACCAAACGAGGAAGTCAACCAAGGAACTCACACAGTTGGCAGTTTTATTTATTCAGTTATCGTTGCAGCAATTACTAGTCAGGTATAGATAGTCATCCTGATATAATAAGCAGTGGACACTTTTAGTTCACCATTCCGTTGTAGTTGCGACACTTACTAGTCAGATACAATTAGCATGAGATATCCCAAACCCAGTAGTTGTTGGTACTTTTATTTAACCATTCCGTTGTAGTGAAGCTGATTACTAGTCATATCGGCTACAAGTAAAATTATAACAGTAAACTTTAGTTATAGTTGTCTATGATCGAGAACTGTGCTCCAAGTCGTCCATAACCGCGGACACGGCTTCTCGAAAAGATTTAACCCTGCAGGGGTGCACAAAAGTTTCCACACGCACCTACACCCTTGTTGTTAGATCAGGTAGGTACAAGTTCACAAAACATACACCCAACGGTATGTCGACGGGGTTTCGGACATGACGTTTCCCCGACCCAAAGCAAGCACATTGGGGGACACCCCACTAAGCTACCCGTAACGAAGTCGACCGGTCTCCGAGACGGACCCAGGGTTTGCGAGAACGGCTGTAAACGACTGGGAACCCGAAAGTGTGACTGGGCTTGTCGATACCGCTAAATCGTGCCGCGATCCAAAATAGTACAGGCGATCCACGCGCAATAGTAAATAAAGCAGTAAAACATGGCATAAGTACAGGATAGTAATAAAGCCCCAAACTACTTTGTGGCCCCGGTACAGTACTTTGAAATCATGTACTAATCGATGGGGGTGCCCACACACCCCACCTGTGGTTAGCGCGCTCGATCTCGGAACAGGTGTCAAGAACTCGGGGTCCTACGTCACACCAGTGAGCGGTTAAAAACCAAATATTGTCTATTACCCACCGATGCCTCTGCATTATTCATTTACTTTCAATTTTAGTTATTAGACAATAATTAAAGCCATAATCATCTCCACCATTAAGCATATGGCAGTCTTCCAACAACTGTGGTACTTGACGACACGCAACAACACTTGAGCAAGCGACTACGACACGCAAGTCGAACTATCTACCAAACAACAGGTAATAGGAGGTGTCCAAGGCAATATAAGGCCGCAAGGGATATCACGGGTACGAAAACTAGAGCATCGCAACACAGATAGCAATAGATCAACATGAGGAAATAAAGACTAGAAATGTAAAATAGGTAGAAAGGGGGAGAATGCTCGCCTGAAAACATTGTCGAAGGTTCATCCGAAGATCGGGTCGACACTCGCATCAACTCATCGGCCTAATCCGTGAAGAAGCAAAGCACTAGGACAAACACCGGATGCACTATTTCCTTTTTATCCAAGAATCATCCACATGTGAGGCACCCACATTTCTAAAAGCGGTGGCGGTGGTCTTGATCCTACAGTACATGTCTTCATGATATTCACCTTCCTTCATGTAGAAGCTTCGACTTCATTTCTTAGTGCATCATACCGGTTCCTCCTCATGCTCTCATTCGCAACAAACAACACTGTGAGATCATCCCAGGCTTCCTTGGCGGTGCTGGGATGTTCAATGTGTGGGTAATCCTTTGTACCCAATCCTTGTTGATTCATGTGCAAGGCGCTGGCATTGAGTTGACTATTGACAACTTCTCTTCTTGTCAAGTTGTTTGTATCCCCCAATAAAGAGTCCTTGTTCAATGATGTTCCATAGTTCAATGCAAGAGCTCCGCACATGAGTTTTCATTAGAGATTGCCATTGAGCAAAAGTAGTAGATGCTTCAAGCTTAGGTGGGTCACCTCTATTGTTTATATGAGGGTGAGGAATTGGGGGGTTGGGAGAGAACCATTCATGAGAGTCATGATGCTCTCCCTTCTCACCAACCCTTTTTGTGGAGGAGTTAATGTTGCCTTGATTATCCCCCACCACCTTATCCGTGGGAGATGCTAGGGCATTCTATTTGGATGAAGGCGGTAGTTCCTCTTGAGGAGGAGGGGATGATGATCCAACCTTATATTTAACAAGTTTCTCAAGTAACTTATGCAGTTGTTTGATCTCGTTGGCCATGGTGGAGCTCAATCTTGTTTCCAAGTTATTGAGATCATCCATGGTCACTGTGGTATGATCACCATCCACTTCCCCTTCTTTGATACCCATATACTCTTAGGTGGTAAAGCCCGAATAAAGAGACGAGGCTGTGATACCAATTGAAAGGATCGTATGGGCACCTAGAGGGGGGGTGAATAGGTGCTACTTCAAATTTTCTTCTTTTTCAAATTAAGGTTTGACAAGAAAGGTAAATTCTCTAGATTATGCAACTAAGGTGAATTTAACTATATGTCAAACAAGCACTAGCTAACACAACACTAAGAAAGAACAAGTAAATAAGGTGCGGTAAAGGATAGAAGTACCAAAGTGGTGGACGCGGAGACACAAGGATTTGTTTCCTGTAGTTCCTTCCTTTTGAGGGGAAGTACGTCTACATTTGGAGAGGGGGTGGTTTCAAACCACCAACGGCACGAGAGGCCTCCCTTGTTCTCCGATGAATCTCACCACAACGGGATCGATCCACCTTCCACCATATCGGCAATCTTCGAGGTGGAAGTCGACACCTTTACAACAAGTTCGGGGCACACATCCACAACTTAATTGGAGGCTCCCAAATACAAGAAAGCTGTCAAAACAATCAAAGAGAAGCTTGTAAGAACCAAATCTAGAACTAGGATTTCCAAAGAAAACACTAGAGCAATGGGGCCCTCAAATGAATGAGGGGGAAATGAAGATCTCTTTTGGTGAAGTAGTAGATCAAGGGCTCCTCCTTCGATTCTCCAAAGATCAATGACTTTGGATGGTTGAGTGAAGAGATCTTGGCGATTTGGTGGCTCAAATGGAGGGGGTGTTCTTCAATGCAACAAGCACTTTGTCCCAAGGTAGGTGGAGGAGTATTTATAGCTCCCAGAGCAGATCTGCCCGTTGGGCATTAAATGCACCAATACTACCGGTACTCAAGCGGTAGTACCGGTCACAACCGGTACTACCGGTCAGGTACAGGACCAAGTACCGTCGGGGCACCACATGGTCGAGCCAGCGTCAGTCACGCCCGGACCCACCTAGCGGTACTACCGGTCGTGAGAAGCGGTACTACCGGTCAGGGCGGTAGTACCAGTCCCAGGTACCGGTTGGTACTGAGTGAGAAGGAATGGTCTAGTCCTCCCTCAGTGTTGCCCGGTACTGTCGAGCGGCACTCGTGTCCAAGCGGTAGTACCGCTTGCCACAAGCGGTACTACCGGTTGGAGCAGTAGTGCCGCTCCGCGGTACCGGGTGGTATTGAGGAAAATCGAGGCCTCCCCATCTCAATCAGATGCAACTGGTACAAGGGAGTAGTAGTACCGGTGCTAAGCGGTAGTACTAGTTGTAACTTCCGGTACTACCGGTCAGCACTAGTGACTTTGGCAAGTGCAACTGTGGGAAATGCATTATTTGTGCCACAACCTAAAAGACCTGAGATACACTTAGCGCACGATTAAATCGATAGGTTTGTTATCATCAAACATCAAAATCACAAGGATAGGAAATTGTCTTTCAACAGCACATCTACAACCTTAGAGATTTCTGTCACTTCCCAAGATTCAATAGAGGCATGAACCCATGATCAAGCAAAAATACTTCCTTTTGGAGTCACTAGCATCTACTTGGCCAAGATAGATACTAGAAATGGAGAGCATGCAAGATCTCAAACAACACAGGCATGATAGAATCGATAATCAAGAGACCTGATAGAATTAATAATCAATCTGACATAATAATCTCAATATCCATCGGATCCCCGCAAACACAACATGCATGATTACAAATATATGATATTGATCATGAACGGAGCTCAAAAGATCTAAACATGATAGCACAAAGGAGGAGAAACAACCATCTAGCTACTGTATGGACCCATATTCCAAGGGTGAACTGCTCACACATCATACCGGAGGCTGGTATGGTGATGAAGAGGCCTCCGGGATGATATCTCCCCTTCGGCGGGGTGCCAATAAGAGCTTCAGATCCCCCCGATCTAGGGACGATGGTGGCGGCGGCTAAGGACTATTTCGTGGAGATATGATTGGGTACTTAGGGTTTTGGCATCGGGGGGCTCTTATAGGCGAAGAGGTGAGACAGGAGGGCGGCCAGGGGGCCCACATCCTGCCCAGACGCGGTCTAGGGTGGTCCCGCGCCTAGGGGGTGCGGCTACCCTGTGGATCCCCTCCGTCACTCTTCTGGACTCCGTGTTTGTTCCGGTGAAATATTGACTTTGGCTTTTGTCTCGTCCAATTCCGAGAATATTTCCTTACTAGCTTTTCTGAAACCAAAAATAGCAGAAAATAGGCAACTGGAACTGCGGCATCTTGTTAATAGGTTAGTCCCAGAAAATGTATAAAAATACCTCAATGTATAGACAAAGCATTGCAAAGTTGATACTAAACAAGCATGGAACATCCGAAATTATAGATACGTTTACGACGTATCAGCCGTGTATTTCGGATTGCCTTGTATTTTTAAGCGCCTAGTATTTTGGAGCGTCTTGTATTTCAGAGGGTGTGTTGTGGTCTCTACCGGTGGCACGGTGCCTTCGGCGCATCAAGCATTCATATATATCTTGAAGCGCCATGTATTTCAGAGTGCCTTGTATTTCGAAGCGCCTTGTATTTCGAAGCACCTTGTATTTCGGAGCGCCTTGTATGTCGTAGGGTGCGTTGCGGGCTCCGCCCGTGGCACGACGCCTTCGGCGCATCAAGCATTCATATAGATCTTGAAGCGCTGTGTATTTCAAAGAGCCTCGAATTTCGAAGCGCCTTGTATTTCGAAGTGCCTTGTATTTCGTAGGGTGTGTTGAGGGTTCCGCCCGTGGCACAGCGTGTTCGGCGCATCAAGCATTCATCTAGATCTTTAAGAGCCTTGAATTTCGAAGCGCCTTGTATTTCGAAGTGCCTTGTATTTCGTAGGGTGTGTTGAGGGTTCCGCCCGTGGCACAGCGTGTTCGGCGCATCAATCATTCATATAGATCTTGAAGCGTCGTGTATTTGAGAGCGTCTTGTATTTCGAAGCGCCTTGTATAAACTACTTATATAGATATCCTATGTGTAAAACTTGCATTCCTATGTGTAAAAATTATATTTTCATCACACTCAACCAAGTATAAACTGCTTCTACATAACGTTCATACTCAACCTAGTATAAACTTCTTCTACAAGATCTTAAAAAACTGCTTATATAGATATCCTTTAACTGCCATAGAACCATGCGTACATGAGTAATGAAGGCATTGCAACTAGTCTAGACAAGGCAGAACAAAGCTGCTGTAAAGCACACATGCAAAGAACACCTCGGTGCACTAGACCTAGTAAGAGCAGTGCACATAAGATAACTCAACAAATGGTACTTCTGCATCTCTGTGAGCAGTGCATACCGCGATAAAAACATATGTATTCCTATGTGTAAAAATTACATTTTCACCACACTGAACCAAGTATAAACTGCTTCTAGATAACGTTTATACTCAATCCAGTAGAAACTTCTTCTAGATGATCTTAAAACAAACTACTTACATAGATATCCTTGCACTGTCATAGAACAATACATACATAAGTAAAGAAGACAGTGCAACGAGTCCGCTCGACGCAGATTATACATATGTATGAGGCAGTGCATCTAAATCTATTGGGTAGTGCATACAAAACACTCTTTCATATCTATGTGTAAAAATTACATTTTCAGCACACTCAACCCAGTATAAACTTCTTCTAGGTGTACATGAGTAAATAAGGCAGTCCAACCGGTCTGGACAAGGCAGAACAAAGCAGTTGTAAAGCACACACGCAAAGAACACTGCAGTGCACTGGACCTAGTAAGAGCAGTGCACAAAATATAACTCAACAAATGGTGCATCTGCACTATGTGATCAGTGTATACCGCGATAAAAACACTTGCATTCCTATATGTAAAAATTATATTTTCATCATACTGAACCAAATATAACATGCTTATAGATAACGTTCATACTTAACCCAATATAAACTTCTTCTAGATGATCTTAAAATAAACTGCTTTCATAGATATCCTTACACTGCCATAGACCAATACATATATAAGTAAAGAAGATAGTGTAACGAGTTCGCTCAACGTAGAATATACATATGTATGCGGCAGTGCATCTAAGATTAATGTGGGTAGTGAATACCACACTGAAAACACTTTTTCATAGCTATGTGTAAAAAATATATTTTCAGCACACTCAACCTAGTATAAACTTCTTCTAGATGATATTTTCAAAAATTGCTTATATAGATATCCTTGCACTGCCATAAAACCATGCGTACATGAGTAAAGAAGGCAGTGCAACCAGTCTGGACAAGGCAGAACAAAGCAGCTGTAAATCACACACGTAAAGAATACCACAGTGCATCGGAGCTATGTAACACCCTCCGATCGGCCATATGCAAGTTTTAGCGATTCCCGCCAAACCCGCATAGAAACGATTCAAAGGTGCCCACTAGGCACTTGCGTGCGGGTGGAAAATGAAGTAATATCATTACACAATAGTCCACGATGGAACCCACAGAACAGATGTATATACAACAACGACTCCAAGAGTCAAGAATACAGATATACAGTACAAAGATCCAAATCACCTTGAAAACGATACAATATCCAACTACGGACAAGATGCAAATGGGGCTAAGAGCCCTGAAGAATAACCAATGGCGTCCATAACCCTGCCCAGGACAAGACGGAAGGGTAACCCTGCTAACGACGTCGATTTCAAAACCTGCTTAAACAAAAGGGGTGCCGACAAAGGGCAAAGGAAAAAGAGAACGGTCAGTACTGAGGCCAGTACACGGCGAGACTAGAATTCGGCGATCCTCGCCTACATATCTATGGTGGACTGAAGCGGCAGCACATCATGCACTAAACAACCTATAGAGACTCAATTTAACTGGCGGCTATCATATAGGAATAAGAAAGACCTATTCGGATCCAACCTGAAACTACGACCAAACATACCCATCCTGGTATTTCCCCCTCGAGACCAAACGAGGAAGTCAACCAAGGAACTCACACAGTTGGCAGTTTTATTTATTCAGTTATCATTGCAGCAATTACTAGTTAGGTATAGATAGTCATCCTGATATAATAAGCAGTGGACACTTTTAGTTCACCATTCCGTTATAGTTGCGACACTTACTAGTCAGATACAATTAGCATGAGATATCCCAAACCCAGTAGTTGTTGGTACTTTTATTTAACCATTCCGTTGAAGTGAAGCTGATTACTAGTCATATCGGCTACAAGTAAAATTATAACAGTAAACTTTAGTTATAGTTGTCTATGATCGAGAACTGTGCTCCAAGTCGTCCATAACCGCGGACACGGCTTCTCGAAAAGATTTAACCCTGCAGGGGTGCACAAAATTTTCCACACGCACCTACACCCTTGTTGTTAGATCAGGTAGGTACAAGTTCACAAAACATACACCCAACGGTATGTCGACGGGGTTTCGGACATGACGTTTCCCCGACCCAAAGCAAGCACATTGGGGGACACCCCACTAAGCTACCCGTAACGAAGTCGACCGGTCTCCGAGACGGACCCAGGGTTTGCGAGAACGGCTGTAAACGACTGGGAACCCGAAAGTGTGACTGGGCTTGTCGATACCGCTAAATCGTGCCGCGACCCAAAATAGTACAGGCGATCCACGCGCAATAGTAAATAAAGCAGTAAAACATGGCATAAGTACAGGATAGTAATAAATCCCCAAACTACTTTGTGGACCCCGGTACAGTACTTTGAAATCATGTACTAATCGATGTGGGTGCCCACACACCCCACCTGTGGTTAGCGCGCTCGATCTCGGAACAGGTGTCAAGAACTCAGGGTCCTACGGGACACCAGTGAGCGGTTAAAAACCAAATATTGTCTATTACCCACCGGTGCCTCTGCATTATTTATTTACTTTCAATTTTAGTTATTAGACAGTAATTAAAGCCATAATCATCTCCACCATTAAGAATATGGCAGTCTTCCAACAACTGTGGTACTTGACGACACGCAACAGCACTTGAGCAAGCGACTACGACACGCAAGTCCAACTATCTACCAAACAACAGGTAATAGGAAGAGTCCAAGGCAATATAAGGCTGCAAGGGATATCAAGGGTACGAAAACTAGAGCATCGCAACACAGATAGCAATAGATCAACAGGAGGAAATAAAGACTAGAAATGTAAAATAGGTAGAAAGGGGGAGAATGCTCGCCTAAAAACATTGTCGAAGGTTCATCCGAAGATCGGGTCGACACTTGCATCAACTCATCAGCCTAATCCGTGAAGAAGCAAAGCACTAGGAGAAACACTGGATGCACTATTTAATACGATGACAGAAGATCGGCATGATGCATGTTTGATGTATGACATGGCAAGGATGCGATGCAATTAGGCAATATTAAGCGGAACCGGGGTCCCGACAATTAGTTTTTAGGTTCGTGTTGTTTAGATACCCCGCAATTTAAATGTTTTCTTATAAAGGCAGAATATTTCACCGGTTCGATGCACAAATTTAAATGGGACCAGTATTAGACTAGATTCGACAACATATGGTCTCCATATTTAATTTAGGTGCATCTTCGAAATAGCCCCAAACACCCACAATATGCATGCAACGTGAACAGTTTAATGTAACAATTAGATATCATATGTTGTAAAAATAGGGTCTAAAGAAACGGGTCACACATGGTGGGTTTCAGCGATCTTGGAGTCCGGGGGTTCGCATCGGTCTCGAGGGATCGTTCTTCGGATCCGGGGGTTCGGGGTCACGACATCTGTGAAGAAGAACAAGACACCGGTGCGGGGGTTTGGTCTTCGGTTCCTCGAGATTGGGCTTTGGATCCGTGAAGTTCCTGTTGTTCTAGCTTCGAGAAGATCTTGTCGGTGCCGTCCTTGGTCACACGGGAAAAAACCCTCGGAACACCAAACGCTCCGCTATCTAGCAGCAACAAACATGGGCATACATAAATGAGCCGAAGCACTTGGAGATGCACTCAACAAGCTCCCACATGGGCACACCCGAACTGCAGGGGGCTTACACAACAATGAAGGGGCCAACATAGCAGGAGTAGCAAAGCCACAGATCACAAACAGAAAACAATAACCACTGGTGGACGAATATTGCAACAAAAACATGGCCGAGCCTGGTGCAGTCAAACTCTGATACACAGCTGGAATAGAAGGAGGTCCTGGTAGGATCGAAGTAGAACAGAGGCGACGACCTTGGACGGGGCCAACCACCATGGAGGAAGCACGTGCGACGGCGGTTGCAGGGGAGGTCGGACACAACGAGCTCATAGCGGCAGAGGGCGGAAGGAGGCGTCGGGAAGAAGCAGGAGGAGGAAGGCCAGACGGCACAGGGCACGGTCAACCGCGGCAGGTGGTCGCGCGTCCCTGGCGACAGGAGGAGCTCCTAGTGGGGAGGCGGACGCGGGCGAGGGCGGGCCTCACAGGCTCGGTAAGCACGCCGCTGAAGAGCTGCGTCCGGCCAGGAGGAGGGCACCCGCGGCGGCGCTAGGACAGCAGACGCCATGGCCTGGCGAGCTTGAACGCAGGAGGGGAGACGAAGAGAGCGACGACGGGGGACCAGCCGGAGGCAGGCGAGGCAGGGCTCAGTGAGCGGGGCCGCGAGACGAAGGGAGCCGAGCAGGGCGGCACGGTCGCGGGGCGGTGCCGAGGACGACGGGCGGGTGAGGCGCAGACGGGGTCGAGGGGGTGCCCTGCGATGTGACGGCGGCCTGGCAGAGAACAACGGCTGCTGGCGGCGCTCCAGAGGTAGGCCGTCGACGGCATCGCGCGACAGAGAGGATCGAGGGGAGAGGGAGGCGGGATCGAGCAGAGGCCAGAGGGAGCATCGGGTTGGGGAGGGAGAAGGAGCGAGACGAGGAGCAGGGGTCGGGGAGGGTTGGGCTCACATGCGTTGCGTGGGCAGGGCACGCGGGGATTACGTGGTGGAGTGGGTGGGGCCCAGGGTTGAGAGGAAGGATGCGGAAGCGGTCAAGGGAGTGGGGCGCACTTCTGCCTCCCTGGTGGCTGCTGGGTGGAGGGAGTGGGGTGAGGGGATAGGGTTAGTTTTTGGTAGATTAGGGTTTCGTTTGGGTAGTAGGTGGTCTGGCCGGTTGGGCTTTTGGGCCAGACGGCTGGACTGCCTCCCAAAAAAAATAGTTTTGTTATTTCTTTTGTTTTAAAATAAACTTTTGTAAACAGTTTTAGACAAATAAAAGATCCGGCTGGACCGACGGTTGTGGTTTGAACAAAGAGGGGAGAATATTAATATGGAAAACCAAGTAGGTCTTTTACCAAAATAGTTTTAGTCAATTAGATGCATGTTGATGATGATACACAAAACAAAAACACCAAACGATTTTCTAGTAGTGGTTTTACCCGGGGTGCTACAAGCTAGTAAGAGCAATGCACATAAGATAACTCAACAAATGGTGCATCTGCATCCATGTAATCAATGCATAACGCGATAAACACACTTGCATTCTTATTTGCAAAAATATATTTTCATCACACTCAAGAAAATATAAACTACTTATAGATAATATTCATACTCAACCCAGTATAAACTTCTTCTAGATGATCTTAAAAAATAGCTTACATTGATATCATTGCACTGCCAAAGACCTATGTATACATAAGTAAAGAAGACAGTGCAACGAGTCCGCACAAGGCATAATATATATATGTATGAGGCAGTGCATCTAAATCTATGTGGGTAGTGCATGCCGTACTTAAAACACTGTATCAAAATTATATTTTTAGCACACTCAACCCAGTATAAACTCCTTATAGATAATCATTAAAAACTACGTATATAGATATCCTTGAACTACCATAGAAGCATGCGTGCATGAGTGAAGAAGGCAGTGTAACCATTCTGGACAAGGAAGAACAAAACAGCTATATAGCACACACGCAAAGAACACCGTAGTGCACCGAAGCTAGTAAGAGCAATGGACATAAGATAACTCAACAAATGGTGCATCTGCATCTATGTAAGTAGTACATATTGCGATAAAAACACTTGCATTCCTATGTGTAAAAATTATATTTTCATCATACTCAACCAAGTATAAACTGCTTCTAGATAACGTTCATACTCAACCTAGTATAAACTTCTTTTAGATGATCTTAAAAACTGCTTACCTTGATATCTTTGCACTGCCATAGACTAATGCATATATAAGTAAAAAAGGTAGTGCAATGAGTCCGCACAAGGCAGAATATACATATGTATGAGGCAGTGCATCTAATTCTATATGGCTAGTGCATACCACACTAAAAACACTCTTTCATAGATATGTATAAAAATTATATTTTTAGCACATCCAATCCAGTATAAAATGCTTCTAGATGATCTTTTAAGAAACTACTTATATAGATATCTTTGCACTGCCATAGAATCATGCGTACATGAGTAAATAAGGTAGTGCAATTAGTCTGGACAAGGCAGAACGAAGAAGCTGTATAGCACACACGCAAATAACACCGTAGTGGACCGGAGCTAGTCAGAGCAGTGCAAATAGGAAAATTTGACGAAACGAGCATACGTTAACAAATGCATAGTGTAGAACACTAGTACCATCGTACGGAAGGGACATGCAGTATATTTGCACTTATGTCGATAGTACGTACCACGCTCAAAACACTTGAATTACTATATGTAAAATCTATATTTTTATCACACTCAACCAATCATAAACTGCTTCTAGATGGCGTACACACTCAAACCAGTAAAAACTGATTATAGACAATCTTAAAAAACTACATATCTAGATATGTTTGCACTGCCATAGAGCCATGCATACGTGAGGAAAGAAGGCAGTGCAGTCAGTCTGCACAAGACAGTGGATGGACATCTATAGGGCAGTGCATCTGCATCTATCTGGGTGGTGCATACCGCACTGAAAACACTCTTTGCATAGGTGTGTATAAAAAAAATATTTTCAGCATATTGAACATAGTATGAACTACTTATATATGATATATATATATAAAATCTTCTTATCTAGATATCCTTGCACTGCCATAGACCCATGCGAACATGAGTACAGAATGCAGTGCAGCTAGTCTGTATTGTAGGGTTTGCAACATAGAAAATAAAAAATTTCTTACGATGGGAACAACTAAGTACCAAGATGTATCTACTAGATATAAGCAACGGGTGGATATAAATCCATAGAATACATACCCTCGAAGACCGAATAGCGTTAACGAGGTTGTACTCGTGGATGATGTAGTCGAATGCTTACCGATCTCAAGATCGTGATGAAGTCCAGCTGGTCCAGCCCGTCCAGTACCATCAAGTCCAGCACCGCAAAGCAGTGGTGCATCCATGATCGCACACATGTCCAGGTACCCCGACAACCTCCGTGCCCTCGCTCCAGCGAAGAACCGGAAGCAACAAATCCTTCCAAAAAAAGCCACCGGGAACATGTATCTCGCTGATCCAAGACTATGGGGAAATTCTAAAGGGGAGATAGATCCTTCGCGAGGAGGTGTGAGATGAGAGGAGGGAGTGGGGTGCCTTTTATAGGGAGAGGGGGCAGCCCCCTCCCATGGCGTGGCAGCCATGGAGGTGCCCCCACATCTTCCACATTCATGTGGGTGGAGCTCCCAGTCACATAAATAGCCACCCACTCAAAATTCCACTCACCTCCATTAAATTTCCACCAAATTTAATGCAATATCTCATTAAATAAAACTCTTTTATTTATTTATTCGGAATTTTGTTAATTACTTGAATTAACAAACATTTACATAAAAACCCTTACAACATTTCAATTTTACATGCAGAACCAGTTTCCGCAATTACAACCGAAACGATTTCGGTGTCTAGTGAAATAAATTCCCGCGCTTTATTTTTCTCTCTGGAATATTATTTGCTCCAAATTGTGTCGGTATCCATTAAGTGTGTCAACCTATGGTTCGCGAATAATGTAGACATGATCGAGACCCCTCTCCTATCAATAATAAGTAGCGGTACTTGGAGATCCATACTGACTCCCACATATTCAACGATGACTTCTGTGATCGTGTGAACCTTATACTCTTGTAACTCAATCCCTTTGTCTCACGATATATTACATGTCCGAGATTCAATCATTAGTATCTCCATACCTAGTTTGATCTTGTTATCGACATGTACTCTTTTCTTGTTCCCGTGATGTAACATTCTAGTGATCAAATCACTTGCTTGTAAGCTAACTAATGTGATATCACCGAGAGGGCTCAGAGTATATCTCTCTGTCATCGGGATGGACAATTTCCACCCTTGATCCATGAGCCTCAACATAATACCTTCGTAGCACTGAACCCATCTTTATAGTCACCCTGTTACGGTGGGACGTTTGATGTTATCAAGGTACTCTTCCGGTGTTAGTGATTCACATGATCTCATGGTCTAAGAACTAAGATTACTTCATATGATGTTATAGAAATATAAACACAATGACCTTGATCGTAATGCTATACTTCGGATGAATGTTCATCACATCATTCCAACAATGTTGTGACCTCGTTATTAACAACATCCAATGTCCATGATCAGGAAACCTTTGATCATCTTGTTAATCAACGAGCTAGTTTATAAGAGAGGCATAACTAGGAACTTCCTTTTTGTTTATTAAACACACATGTATTAACATTTCCGTATTAATAAAATTATAGCATGCAAAATAAACAATTATCATAAACAAGGAATACGATAATAAACACTTTTATTATTTCCTCTCGGGCATATTACCTTCACTCTTCCACTTGCAATAGAGACAATAATATAGTTTATAAACTTTGCATATTGAACACCTATGGCTTTCTGGTGTTCCATATACGCGATTGCAAGTGGTAAACATAATCTACGGATCTGACGCTTTCAGGTCCGTGTGTATTTGCATGTCTTTGCGTCTCCATGCATCACACATTTCTCTAATGAGATGGAATTGTATAAATTTGATCTTTTGGTGAGACCTTTAGTTCCTTGGGGTTAAAACATGTCGATACCTATTGCGAACCACACCTTAGTTTGATAACAAACTACTTGACACAAATGCCCTCCTTTGCTGCTACTATAGTAGTCATATACTTAGCCTTTTGTTATAGTATCCGTCAAAATGTCTTAACTTTGGAATTCATCCAAATCCATCATGGAATCTCATTTCCATTACATTGTGCCACCCATATTTTAAATTGAGATAAACTTAATTTGTATCTTGTGACAAAACTAGTATCATTTTTCAATGAACTATTTGTCTCTTATACAAATGGAATATATTCTTAATTCTTCCAAAAGATTATAAAAATATCCTTACTATCATCCAATGATCATTTTATGATTCATTCTGGTGTATGCTCATAACACTTAGAGCATAGGACATATCTGGATGTGTACATATCTTGGTATGATTGATCAAAACATTCTTGTGATTTCACTCATCAAGTGCCAAAACACTTGAATCTTGTTTCACTTATCAAGTGTTAGTACACTTGAATTTTGATTCAATTCTTTTTGATGCGACAAGAACCTTTTCTCGTTGTTTCTATATTGAACTCCTTCAATATCTCATATATGTACGTTTGGCACAACCATATTAGCGTCACAGTCTATCCATGTAGACATTCATGCTAAATATTCGGGTTTTTCCTAAGTCTTTCATCGAAATGAAATTCCTAACCTTTGTCAATAAAAGATACATCATTTCCAGTCAACAAGATGTCCTCCACATAATGTAATAGAAATATGTCTCAGCGCTCCCACTTAATTTCTTGCAAATGCAAGCATCTTCATCGTCTCCTGATGAGAACTCCTTTAACAGTTTTATCACGACGAAGATTCCAACTCTGCGATGCTTACTTCAACCATTGAAGTTTGCATGCCCTTTTTAGCATCCTTTGAATTAACAAAACCCTTTGGATCGTGTCATGCACACGTCCTAGGTAACCATTCTTTTAGAAGAACTTTCTTTTTTGTTTATTCATCTACCATATACCAAATTATATGTAGTGGTTTCTACTTTAATCCGTCCATACTAAACATCACTACGAAATATCAAATCTTGTCATAGTCAACTCCTTGAACATTGTCGTAAAAAACTTTACGACATGTCGACTATTTCATAGATGTGAAACATCCATGTCTGTTTCTTTATAGATCCAAATACGACCGATAGGTTTTTACACCTTTCCGGTGGGTCTTCCAAGTTCGAAAAACTTGATTTTTCGTGTATGGAACTATCACAGATTTTATGGCTTCAAGCCATTTGATAGAGTCAGGGCCCATCATCGCTTATTTGCATGTAGTCGGTTCATCATTGTCAAACAACAATGCTTTACTCTCAAATTTCAGCATTTGATTGTTTATCCAACCTACTTGGTTCAATAAGAACTTAGACCTCCGTGACCACAACCTTTGAGGCACGTGAGCCATGAGCATTCTGGTTTCCTCCGGGACATTTTCTGGAGCTGCGCAACTCAGCACATATAGCTAAGGTTCGTTAACCTTATCAAAGCTCTATTGTCCTCCCACTTAACTTTTGCGAAAAATTCCTTTTTCAAGAAACTTCACGTTTCAAGCGACAAACCCTTTTGTACTTGGTGTTATGGAGGAATACCCAATGGTTATTCGAAATAACCTACAAAGACATGCTCATCCGACTTTGGTTCTAAACATCTTACTTATGCTCATCATACCAAAATTTAAGAAAGGACAACTTGGGTTTTACCCCAAACCATAACTTACATGGTGTCATTTCAACGGATCAAGATGGAGCTCTTTTCAGTATAAAAGCGATAGTCTCTAAAGCTTTTATCTTTTAAAACATAATGGTAGTTTTATAAATAACACCTTTTATCCAACTATGTCAAACAAGGTTTCATTACAAATCTCAAACACTCCATATTCCTATGGTGTTTCGGGAGATGCAAATCTAGGTGTTTTTCTAAACTTGCAACTCAAATAAATACCTTTATGATAAAATCATAAATTATTTATTTTCTTGTTACAATGATTTTACACTTCATCTTGAAAGTCTTTGAACGTTTTCAAATATTTCATACTTCTTTCTCATTAAGTGAATATTCACTCAAATATCCGGAGAAAGCATATGAAGTTGAAATTCATCGCTTACGACTACACATAATGGACTACATACATCGATATGTATAAATACCTATAATTTATTCGATCGTTCTTCTTTGGCCTTTGAACGAAGTTTTAATTATCCGAGGAAAGTCTCACA
Source organism: Avena sativa (assembly GCA_916181665.1). NCBI lineage: Eukaryota > Viridiplantae > Streptophyta > Magnoliopsida > Poales > Poaceae > Avena > Avena sativa. The sequence goes on from OV702281.1 coordinate 184,104,429, forward strand.
AGCGTCATTTGATCAAACATGGATTTTCATCATGTTTTCTTTGCAATATAATTTAAACGGTGATGTCACTTTGTAAGTGATCTTTCAATCAGTTCTCTTGTGACATTTTAGCATTAGGTTTTATGGATGTGATTTCTCCAACTAGATTTGTAAATCATCCATCTTTATGGAATACGGTAATTATTTGAACAATCTTTGTTCTCATAATACCTAATTTAAATAACTATAATTAAAACAAATCTTGAAGGCAAGATTTGATGTCAACGAGAAATACAAACAACGGCTTGTTTCTTTTTGATGAACATCATCACATATTATCTTGCTAGTTACTTAGGCCATTGTGGTTCATGAATTGCGTCATTCTGTATGAAATTTCATACCAACCAATTCGGTATTCAATACCCAAGAACCACATTGTTTAACAAGCAAACAATACAACCATAACATGTATATCATCTATATACCTAAACTGGATATTTCTAGTCTTTTTTTTCTGCCAAATATATTTTATAGATTCTCTTTTAGCATTTCCTTTCCTTTAAAAAGAATCTATCAACATGAAAAAAAGTGGCGCCATATAGATGACACATAGTCCAATGTGTGTATATTCAAATACTAATATCTTTGGACTTGCACTTTGAAGTAGATCACCATCATCAAATGAATGATGTTCTTTCAAAATTCATTATTTAGTAATCTTTTAGTGTAGTAAACACTTTACATACATCTTCTATTCATCCTTATCATGACGACTTTCATGATCAAGCTAATGCATCTTATAAAGGCGAATCGTGAGTATAACGTTACTTTCCAAAAACCCTTTGGATGATTAGGATGTCTAGCATCTCCAACCTTCGTAAATTCTCATCCAATATGAGAACATATATTATACTCTATCATATTGCAATCAAAACATTGTTTCAGATATCGTTATATCTTCCACGTATTACGGTTTCTGAAACAATTCTTTCAACTCCTAGATAATCTCAATATTTAAATTAAGAATCATGGAGGAAAACATGGTACATTAGATACTAACACTGGAATTGTCACTCTCGATTTAATATTAATTATTAAACTTCACGAAGTAAACAGAGTTTTCTGAAAGTTTGTAATAGGACTTTAAACTTTAGATTGACACTCAACACAATACGATACCAGTTCGTAAAGTAAATATCCATAATTCTATAGTTCTATTATATCAATTACAACTAAGCATAAGGTGGTGAACGAATGCCAATGACTACAACAAATTATGAAAATTCACTTTGATTTAGTTTATGATAAATTGAGTTCTACTAATCCAAATTAGAAATGAACTCCCACTCAAAAACGACATCCCTCCTATCTTTTTGGTGATTACATGAACCAAATCCACTACACCATGTCTGATCATCATGTGAGTCGATGTAGCTTCAAAGGCGATCATCTACATGGTCATCATATCAAGCATATGACTCATGCTTAACCTTTCGGTCCGTGTTACGAGGCCATGTCTGCACATGCTAGGATCGCCAAGTAAGAACCTTACTATTCGCGTGTGTAAAACTGTCTTACAACCGATATATGCTCGTGGATTCAAGTACACCTGATCATCACGTGATGTCTCGAAGCGTCGAAACATTATCAGTGCATGTTATCTTATTATCCTTGCACTTGATCGTTATCATGTGCATCGTGGTATGATCTTCATCATTCCTTTATGTGTAAGGCCAAAATCTATGGAACTTACACGTTATTTCTGTTGTAAGAGTATTGACTTATACTTTTACTTACAACATCACCATATCATGACACTAGCCCAGCAACAATCTAAACTAGACGCTTCTAATTTATCCATTGCAAGTTCTACATGGCTAAGGGATTTCGGAGATAGAACCGTTCTTACCTACGAACATGGAACTACAACGATGATAATAAAATTATTGAAAACTCGTTGTAAATAAGATATTGACTATAGTAGGAGAGACATACACCCGCAAGACACTTATGCAAAACTAGTTGCATGTCATGCGTGGAACAAGTCTCATGTGCGAGGACATGTAAAGTTTGTCCAGGCCGCTTCATCCCACTATGCCACCAATATCCAAAGTACAAGGAAGAAGTAATAACATGACCATCAGCGCCCACATATTCATATGCGTACTACCCGTGCAAAGCATCTACGCATTGATCCGGCTCTGATACCACTGTAGGGTTCGCAGCATAGAAAACAAAAAATTTCCTACGATGGGAACAACTAGTACCAAGATCTATCTACTAGATACAAGCAACGGGTGGATATACATCCATAGAATACATACCCTCGAAGACCGAATAGCATTAACGAGGTTGTACTCGTGGATGATGTAGTCGAACGCTTCCCGATCTCAAGATCGTGATGAAGTCCATCTGGTCTAGCCAGTCCAGCACCATCAAGTCTAGCACCGTAAAGCAGTGGTGCATCCGTGATTGCACACACGTCCGGGTACCTCGACAACTGTAACATCCCATAATTTAGGAACTAACGAAGGGTATATTTAGGAAATTGAAATGTTGCATGCATTCATCTGTGAAAATGTGGGTAATTTTTTCGCGAAATAAAAAAACTGAAGTGATCAAGGTTACTTTCATACTTTGAGATTAGATTTAGTCTTAAAGAATGTTTGCTATGACTTTGATATGATCTTTGTGAAATTATGTGTTTTGGGAAATGAAATTTGAATTTAGAACTTGAGTGTTCGAATTATAATTCAAATGATTTTTGAATCTTGATTTAATTCAGAGTTAATCAATATAACTCAAACTTTATCTAAAGAAAACAATTAAGAATATGAATATTTATTTCATATTTTCATTCAATAAATAAGTTACAAAAATGTAACTTATTGAAATTATCCACAAACTTCCCAATAGCAAATAAATAAAGAATAAGAATATTTCTTTATTGATAATAATATAATATTTATTACAAAATAATAAAATGAAGATTACAAAATAATAAAATGAAAATTACAAAAGAATAAAGAAGATTACGTTAACTATTCTATAAAGGACACCTAAACTAAAATCTTCATCTTCAAATCTGTACCTGCAAAACAAACACTAATAAAAAATAAAGAAAGTTAGGGTTAGTAATGTTTTATTCTCAGACTTGTCAGTGAAATGCACTGATCAAGATTCATCATTGAGTAATTCTATTAAAAAGGGGCAAGTTTCACCAAGATTGAAAGAATGTATCTTTCATATTTTTTTAGCCAGAAGTCAAATGACAGCAAAGAGGGGCAAGTTTCACCAGCCAGGTAAAAGTAACCAGATAACAGTCAATTTTAAAATTCTGAACATATCCACAAGTGCACAACAAGCACACAGGCAGCACACATACCAGATTGTATGGTGTGTGCTGTTAGCACCTTAGCAAAATCCCAGCAACACAAAACCATCAACACAGTCGTGGCTAAGCACACAACCACATCAATCTTTTGCTTCTACACATCAAGCTTAGCAGCCAGCAGCTAAACCAAGCACAACAGCCAGCAGCCAAATCGATCAAAGCCCAAGATCACATCACCAGGATGGTGACATAAGGAGGGGGAAGATCAGGGGAATAGCAAGACCAAGTTCAAGCCATCGGGATCAGGAGATGATGGGCTAAATCAAGGACAAGCCAAGAGATAAATATACCAGGGGAGCACAAGATCAAGCTACCACAAGATCCACCACTAGCAACCACAACAACCAGTGATAGTGGTGAGTACATAGACCATCATATGATCTATCTATCTAAGATTAGACAAGCATACATGATCTGTATCTTATTCAAACTCTCATAAAGCACCCAAGTGGGGTGAATACATCACTGAGATTTTAAACTCTAAGAGCAAACAACAAAATACAAGGATCCAACCAAAACTCAGAACAACATCATTGATTTTGGCTATCAAGCTATATTCCAATAAAATAATAAATATATCTAAGATTTAATTTCTAGGCACATCCCTAGGATAAGAGTAGAACCTTAGAAGTTAATCTTTTGGATCCATATAAGTGATCAAGCCTACTATCATTTTTTCCAATCTTTGATTCAAGAAACAGTAGCTGGTACCGCTACCAGAACTATCCATATAAATCAATTAGATAAAGCCTAACCCTAAGCCTCATACCAACATCATTGGTCTTAGGGATTTCAGAAAAGAACATTTCTACTTATCTTTTAAAGCTAAGCTTGTCTTAAGCTTAAACCAACCCAATCAATGTAGTAAAATAAATCTTGTGTGCCATACAAAGATGGTGTCACAAGAATAATTCTACATAAATCAGAATAAGCATTCCAGCATCACAGATTCAATCAATCAATCTACCAATCATTTTCCTGTCATTACAGGAATCATAATTAGGACATTCCTATGTAAATCTTCATTGTCTAAGATCATTGTGATCTCAAACCACACATGAATTCTCAAGCCAACAGCACTAGGACAGTGATTACATCACACAATACTCAGTATCCTTAATCAAGTAAGGACAGGGGTAAGTTATCAAACCCACTGACTATACCAAGCATTGATTTCAGAGAAACTATATCATCTGGATCATATGAAATCTAAGCATAAAATCATCCAATAAGCCACCAGAACCATTATAGTTCATCTCAAGCAACAAGCCTCAAGCTAATAATCATTTAGCATGCTTACAAGGCCATCCACACATGATCTAATTCATCCAATAGGTAATCACCACCAGGATATGAACCCTAAATGAAACAAATCATCTTAACCAGGACAAGACAGTAACCAGAGAGGTCACTACCAACATCTAGCAGAGGATGATCGAGGACAGAGAGAGAGCCCAAGGGGTAGAGGAAAAGAACTCACCAAAGGTCCTCGCTGAAGACCAGAAGAGGAAGCAGAGGTGTCCAACGACCATGGCGGCACGGGGATCACCCCCAGGGGGGGCGCTACGACCCATACAGCGCCATGGCGGTGACCATGACCACGCCTACAGGCGAGGTGAATCACCGCGACGCACGACGGCAGCGGTAGCGCTAAGATCCACGCCAACCCCCAAACCCTAGGGTTTGGGACGGCATCGATCCATCGCAGGAGAGCCCCATGCTGAAATCCAGTTGGATAGAATGGATGGGCGTAGTTGACAACCTCCTACTACACCACAGCGGCAACCAGAACGGCCCATGACAGTGGGAATCGCCGGCGACGATATCACCGACCACGGGGTCGAGGGCAGAAGAGGAGAGGAGTGACCTCGAGGGTGAGAGGCAGCGAGGAGGTGGGCCTAGTGGGCCAGAACCCTTCGGGGTGGCTGTTTTAACTAAGTCTCATCGGCCACCAGGGCCCAATAAGAACAAGCCAGCCTAGAAACCTTTAAGGCCTGTTTTAATAAATAGGAAAAGACCAAAATACCTCTGAACTTAATTAAATTCAAGAAAATAAAATAAAAGTCCAAAAAATATAAATAAAATATTTTTGGGTTCACAATAATCCACACTATCCAAATAAATTAAGAAATAAAATTTTAGACATATAAATTTTATTAAGAATTTTGTAATTTTTATAACCCTTATGGAATTTTACAAAATTATTGAAAGGTGATAAAATTAATTAAAATTCACTTTCATCATATATTAATATTGTAGTATTTTATAAAAATTCTAAAAAATTATTTAATAACAATTTTTTATATTTAAATGATAATTCTTAAAAGAATTATTAAATCAATAAAAGTCAAATAAAAGAGGAATAAAATAAAATAATTCAATATATATTATAAATATTAAAAGGTAATATTTATAAATCCTTTATTATTAGAAATAATTTTATGGGGAATGCATATCAAATTAAATGATGCATTACATTACTTGCATAATCATTTTGCTTCTTTAAATATTGTCCTTACCAGGAAATAATGATGTTTTTGTAGACATAGAAGCTCAAGGTCCAGTGCAAGCATCATACTTCACTACCTTGCCATCACAAGGCAAGTTCATCACTTGCTCATGTCCTTTGAAGAGTCTTTATCAAAGTATTTGCAAATTGTGTGTTATCATATATGCTATAAAAGAAAGAAAAAATTATTTTCACAAATAAAGAAATCATAGATATCATCCTAAGTGATGATATAATGGAGCAATAGAACTTAGGGTTCTATTTGCAATAATGATAATCAATTAGGGACTTAATAACCCCTGACATCAATGATTCTAGTGCTGTAAATTACGCGTTAGCCATGAGATTTGGAATGGGACAGAGAAGTCAGCTGTATCTTCTTCCTCTCGCATGAATCCGGATGTGAAGGTCGTGGCTGTTATCCTCGTAGCGTGCATATTAATTGGTAATTCCTAGAGGATATGCAGCATATGGGTGGGAACCCTCATCGTCCCATGATAGTTCTGGTATCTAACGGTTAATCATTGCCGTAATTCATTATGTGGGCATGGTGTACACCAAGGAGGTAAGCAAGGTCGCGAAGGGGGCAGTGATTGGCTTGGACCAACTACTAGGCCCCACATCATGGAATTGTGGACAGGAAAGTACGCCCGGTTGTGCAACAAGGAGTTGATCTCTCATGGGTAAAGTAACGCACCTCTGCAGAGTGTAAGAACTGTAACTTGTTACTCCCTGTTCCGGGAAGGATCTACGAACGCGGCACGAAAGGAACACCATGAAAGTTCTAGTCAACCTGTGAAGGCTGATGGTCATAAATTTTCATAATAAAATCAATCTTTGAAGAAAGATTTACAAAAATTGCATAGTGCCAAGGATTTATAATCCGAGGTGGTAGTTAGAGCATCAAACTTCCCACCTTGCATATAATGAACTTGTTGGGTAACGCTGTTACTCATCCTTTCCTTTGATCCCTTGCTTAGACTCTGAGGATCCCGAAGACGTGCCAATGTATGCAGCTGAATGTCAAGAAGTGTTCTACGAGGAACCTGATCTGTCCGGAGGTGTTGAAGGAGTGGATTATGAAATCCGCTACTGTGTCGATGATAACGAAGCCAACTAAGTATCCCTAGTTAGTAGTAACCAACGGAGCCGAGCAGCATGAAATCTATAGAATAAGCTGCTGAGCTTAACTCCTAGTCGGAGTTGCTACTTTTAAATTCCACTGAAACACTTTATATTTTGGTTTGTAAGTTGAATCTTTAGGAAGTCTTGAACTTCCGGTATTTTAATAATAATAATGTGTGTATATTTGTAATATGGACCCGCAATGTTTGTGTTGTACCACTCTGAGGGATGTGATATTTACGGAACGGTGTTATGTGGATGTCATGTCAACGACTATAGTGTACTACACATGCAGTGGTATGCCGGGTCACCGCAGTTGGTATCAGAGCAAATTGCTTTGACCTTAGGTTAGAAACCTAGTAAAGGGTATTACCTGTAGAAAAGTTTAGCAACGATAAAGAATTCTCTAAAAGTAATATAATGGGTATTCAATTGAGAATATTCCGTTATATATTTTAGTGCGATAATTCTTTTTTATGATGCAATATATTATTGGATACTAATCAGAACTATTTTTTCTAATATACAGAGATATGGCACCAAAGTTTCCAAAACAGACCTTGGTAAGGAAAGAGGAGACTCTTGATGATTATCAAGGATCATTCACAGACCAACTCCGTCAACTTTTAAAGCTCTTTAGTTGTCCACCTAGAATTCCAGTGAACTCTATCACTTACCTTGATGGCCAGATGTTATCCAAGTATCGTGTGAGTATCCAACTCCCAGGGGAGCTTGGATTATATCACGATCTACCTATAGGAGAAGGTAGGAGTCATTTAGAAGCATATCATGTTGTTGTTGTGGAGGCGATAGCTAATATCCGGGAGCAGAAAACCAAGGAGTTAGAAGGTAGTACATTCTCTGTGATACCTCATGATTCCATAGACTCGGAGCCTACACCGGATCATCTTACTCTGGTTAAGAAGCATCCTAAGTTAGCTTCCAAGTTTATGGATAGATACCTAACACTTGTTGCGTCTTTTTGTAAGACACATCAAGTGATTGTTGAAGATAAAAATGATATGTTAGAGGATCTAACTGATCCGGAAAGGAGGAAGCAGTTAGCATTCTAGTTAGATAAGGAAGCAGGTAGTAGCGCAACACCTATCTTTAAGGATATACCTATAGATCCTGAATCTTTTATACCATATCCTTATTCACCAAGACCTGAACCTATACATGATCCTACTATGGATATGAGGTATGCCGTACCACAGGGCTCAGAGGAGGGTTCTAACTCAGAACTTCCTATTGAGAATTTGGATGGTTGGAGAATGGGATCGTATGAAATATCTCAAGAACACCAGATGTCCACAGATGGTTCTGACAGAAATGTTGGACAATCCAGCTGGATGGGTGCAAGAATTAACCCTAGTAACAGTAGTAGAAATACCATGTCAATAGATGATCAGGATGAAGAAGAAGATCCTTAGGAGAGAGTGTTACAATCATCAACATCTTCTCAAAACCAAGGAATATACATTATACAGTGTTTAACTATCTTGCCCAAGAGAGCACCTGGGAAGCAGCAGGATCTGCGTATCTTGTTGACAACTCAAGGAATGAAGCTCAGGAGCTGCAGACTGGAGATAATGTTGAATATGTTTCTGAAGACTTTTCAGCTGAGCTGGAGGGAGTCAATGCGGTCATGTTGAGTAATGACTCAAGTCTTGATACTTCAGATAGATAGTATGTTCCTTCTAGAAGGCCATTTGTTCCACAAAATGTGCGACGAACAACACGGCATCATAGTTGGACATCAGGCATGTATGATGAGCGTAGTTACTACTAGAAGGAGGCAACTAGTTAGTGATATCAAGTACCGTGTATTGTACTTCAAGTAATAAGGTAGTGAGATGAATACGGTAGTTTTGTGATTATACCTATATGGTAGATGTTGTAAGAACTTTGTATCGTTATGATATTATGTATAATATGTGAAATGCATATTTGGATTTTCTTTGGATCTTCATTGTGTGACTAGTTCTGTGCGTAAAGTCGAGCTCAGAACACATGTGCATGATGTAATTATGAGTATTCGCTTTATGTTGCAGGACTAGAGGGTCATGGATACGCGTGTAGAAATGGAAACTGAGCAGCAACGGATGGAGCGAGAGGCCAAGGAGAAGGCCGATGCAGATGCAGCAAATCAAGGAGCATTACCACCACCACCACCAATGAGGTCGTTAATGGACAGAACTTTATGCTATGCATGAAAATGATGCAAGAGACCCAGAACAAGTTCATGGAGGAGCTGCTTGGACGAGCAAATCAGAGGGCACCTGAAGGTGGAGGCGTGAGTCTCTCTGATTTCTAGAATGCAAGACCGTTACCTTTTGCATCATCTCCTGAACCAATGGATGCAGAAGATTGTCTAGAAGATACCGAAAGGAAGATGAAGACTATAGGTTACAATGATGAGGAGAAATTGAGATATGCAACTCATCTTCTGACTGGACCTGCAGCATCATGGTGGGAGAATCAGTTGGCCACGCAACCACCAGGAAGGGAGTTTACCTGGGAAGAGTTCAAGAAGCAATTCCGTGAATATCATGTTCCAAAAAGTGTTATGGAGTTGAAGCGGAGAGAATTTGAGGAGATTCAGCAAGGATATACTAGTGTCATGAAGTACATCCGGGAGTTTAGTCAACTTTCTCGCTATGCTGAGGAGGATGTCAACACTGAAGAGAAGAGGGAGAAACATTTTCTGCGTGGAGTAAATCCATTTGTGAAGATGCAGCTAAGGTTAGCCAATAAGCAAACTTATCAGCAGTTGCTGGATGCAACCATTACTTTTGAAGATGGTTATAAGAATGTCCAAGAGGATAGGAGGAAGAGAGCCAAAAAGGAAACCAAGTGGATTCAGGCAAGCAAACCTAAACCTAACCTGGAGTTCAAACTTTGGAACATGAATTATGGCAACAATAACAATAGCAATAACAAGGGCAGTGGTCGAAATCAATCCAATCCGAGAAGGAATGTTATTTGTAACAATTGTGGAATTCCAGGGCATTTCCAGAGGGAATGCAAAAAGCCTATAGTGATCTATTACGGTTGTGGTCAGAAGGGACATATCAAGCCAGATTGTCCGAGCAAACCACCAGGAGGTTGGCCTACCAAGGGAGGAGGACAAGCCAGTGGAGGAAATGGACAGCCCAATAAAGGAGGAAATAATGGCAAGAACAACAATGGCAAGAGGAACAGACCTACCGGGAAAATGAATTGCGCAACCCTCGAGGAGGTGGATAATTCGGAGCATGCAGTGATAGGTACGCTCAATATCCTTACCAATTCCGGCAAAGTTTTATTTGATACTAGTGCAACTACTTCATTAATTTCTGAAGAATTTTGTGATAAGTTCGGGATTAGAAGGGCAACGTTAGAAAGTCCTATGACCATAGTTACAGCAGGAGGGAATGTGATTGTACGCCACATAAAACAAGATTAGGTTATCTCGATCTGTGGTTGTACATATTTCGCAGACCTGTATGTGATTCCTTTGAAAGGAATTGCAGTAGTGCTGGGAATGGATTAGATGATCGAACACGGAGCTCAGATAAATTGTGAGGAGAAAACTGTCTCAATCAAAACTACAAGTGGATCAAGGATAGTTTACCAAGCAGATAAGCACAGTCATATCATGGTGGATCTGCAGTTGAACTCAATGAAAGAGGTCAAATTGGAAGAGATTCCTATAGCAAATGACTTCAAGATGTTTTTCCAGCAGAGCTACCGAGAATGCCACCAGACCGGGAGATAGAGTTCACTATTGACCTAATTCCTGGCACAGCACCAATAGCTCAAGCACCATATAAAATGGGACCCAAAGATTTAAAATAACTCAAAGAGCAAATTGATGAGTTAGCCAGAAAAGGATTTATTCAGGAAAGTGTATCTCCATGGGGAACACCCGTAATCTTTGTGGATAAGAGAGATGGTGGAAGAAGAATGTGTGGTGATTATAGAAACCTAAACAACGTTACTATCAAGAATAAGTATCCTTTACCAAGAATTCAAGTTTTGTTTGATCAAGTGAAAGGGGCTTGAGTATTTTCAAAGATCGATTTAAGATCTGGATACCATGAAATAAAAATCAAACCGGAAGATGTTCCAAAGACAGCATTTGTCTCAAGATATGGACACCATGAGTATCTGGTAGTAACATTTGGTTTGACCAATGCACCGGCAATATTCATGAATCTGATGAACAAGATCTTCATGCCATATTTGGACAAGTTCGTCATAGTCTTTATTGATGATATTCTGATATATTCCAAGGATAAGGAATAGCATGCTGATCATTTGAGAATAGCATTGCAGACTTTAAGAGAACACCAACTTTATGCTAAGTTCAGTAAGTGTGAATTTTGGCTAGATGAGGTAGAATTCCTCGGTCATGTGATCAGTAAGGATGGAATTGCTGTGAATCCATCTAAAGTTTAGTCAGTACTAGAGTGGACTGCACCAATCAATGTGAAGCAAATTCGAGGTTTCTTAGGAATGGCTGGTTATTATCGGAGATTCATTGAAGGTTTCTCCAAAATAGCCGGACCAATGACCAAATTATTAAGGAAGAATACACCATTCAATTGGGATGAGAAATGTGAAGCAAGTTTTCAAGAGTTGAAGACTAGGTTAACCACAGCTCCAGTCTTAGCAGTTCTTGAAATAGGGAAGGACTTCACAGTATACTGTGATGCATCTAAAGAAGGTTTGGGTTGTGTATTAATGCAATATCGGAAAGTGATTGCTTATGGTTCAAGACAACTGAAACCACATGAAGTCAACTATCCAACTCCTGATTTAGAGTTAGAAGCAGTAATTTTTGCGCTGAAAGGATGGAGGCATTTCCTATATGGAGCCAGATGTGAGTTATACACTGACCATAAAAGTCTCAAATATTTATTCACTCAAAAGGAATTGAATATGAGACAGAAGCATTGGTTGGAACTAATCAAGGATTATGATTTTACAATCAACTATACTCCAGGGAAAGCAAATGTTGTAGCGAATGCTTTAAGCAGAAAGAGTGCGGATATTCAGCCTAGCAATAGGGAGCTACCAAAGGAGTTACAAATGGACTTGGAAAGATTAGAACTTCAATTCATTAGAACAGAGGTTCTTGGAGGATTAGCTACTATGCAGGTAGTTGCAGAGCAGGACAGTGATCTTAAGCAAGAAATTTTTAGACATCAAGCAGAAGATCCTTTTATTGCTGAGGAAATTCGGAGGATATGTCAAGGGCAAAAATCAGTTTTTCGCCTTGGGGATTATGAGTCTTTATGGTTTCAAGACCGTCTTTGTGTTCCAGATGTGACTGAGATTCGTGATATCATACACAGAGAAGCACATGAAACACCATATTCTATACATCCGAGAAGTACTAAGATGTATATGGATTTGAAAGAACTATTCTAGTGGAATAACATGAAAAAGGACATTGCTAAATATGTATCTGAATGCCATACTTGCCAAAGGGTGAAGGATGAACATCAAAGTCCAGCAGGACCATTACAACCCTTGGAAATTCCTGAATGGAAGTGGGAGGAAATAGGTATGGACTTCATCACAGGATTGCCCATGACACCAAAAAGGAAGGATATGATATGGGTAATTGTGGACAGACTCACTAAGAGTGCACATTTTATTCCGGTGAATCAAAAAGATAATGCCAAGAAGTTAGTTGAAGTATATGTCAAAGAGATAGTAAGTAAGCATGGAGTACCCAAAAAGATCGTAACTGATAAGGGATCGGTGTTTACTTTAGAATTTTGGAAACAATTGCATGAAGCACTTAGTTCAAAGTTAGATTTTAGCACATCATATCATCCTGAGACAGGAGGTCAAACTGAAAGAACAAATCAAATACTAGAAGACATGTTAAGAGCTTGTACACTAGATTTTGGAGGTACATGCGAAGATCATCTACCATTGGCAGAATTTTCCTACAACAATAGCTATCAGAGTAGTCTGAAGGCAGCTCCATACCAATTTCTATATGGAAGGAAGTGTAGATCACAGATATGTTGGTATGAGCCTGGAAGCAGCAAAGAATTTGCACCAGATTATATCAAGGAAAGACAAGATATCATTGATAAGATCAGGGATAGACTGAAAATAGCTCATAGTAGGCAGAAAAGTTATGCGGATCAAAGTCGAAGATCATGGCATCCATAAGTAGGAGATATGGTATATTTTAAAGTAAGTCCAATGAAAGGGGTGAAAATGTTCCGAGTTAAAGGAAAATTGAGTCCAAGATACATCGGACCATTCAAGATATTGAGTCAAAACAGAACTATAGCTTATGCTTTAGAGTTACCATCAAGATTGGCTCAAGTGCATAATGTTTTCCATGTGTCACAACTTCGTAAATGTTTGAAAGTTCTAGATGATGCAATCACACATCAGGAAATAGAACTACAAGATGACTTGACCTATATTGAAAAACCCTATAAAATTTTGGAAGAAAACTGTAAAAGGTTGAGGAACAGAGAAATCAAATATTGCAAAGTACAATGGGAACATCACCCTGAAAGAGAAGCTACCTGGGAGAAAGAGGAGGATTTAAGGAAAGCCTATCCAGAACTATTCAGGTACATATCAACAAACTTCGGGACGAAGTTTAATTTAAGGAGGGAAGTATGTAACATCCCAGCATTTAGGAACTAACGAAGGGTAGATTTAGGAAATTTAAATGTTGCATGCATTCATCTGTGAAAATGTGGCTAAATTTTTCGCCAAATAAAAAAAATAAAGTGATCAAGGTTACTTTCATACTTTGAGATTAGATTTAGTCTTAAAGAATGTTTGCTAATGACTTTGATATGATCTTTGTGAAATTATGTGCTTTGGGAAATGAAATTTGAATTTAGAACTTGAGTGTTTCAATTATAATTCAAATGATTTTCGAATCTTGATTTAATTAAGAGTTAATCAATATAACTAAAACTTTATCTAAAGAAAACAATTAATAATATGAATATTTATTTCATATTTTCCTTCAATAAATAAGTTACAAAAATGCAACTTATTGAAATTATCCACAAACTTCCCAATAGCAAATAAATAAAGAATAAGAATATTTCTTTACTGATAATAATATAATCTTTATTACAAAATAATAAAATGAAAATTACAAAAGAATAAAGAAGATTACATTAACTATTCTAGAAAGGAAACCTAAACTAAAATCTTCATCTTCAAATCTGTACCTACAAAACAAACACTAATAAAAAAATAAAGAAAGTTAGGGTTAGTAATGTTTTACTCTCAAACTTGTCAGTGAAATGCACTGATCAAGATTCATCATTGAGTAATTCTATTAAAAAGGGGAAAGTTTCACCAAAATTGAAAGAATGTATCTTTCATATTTTTTTAGCCAGAAGTCAAATGACAGCAAAGAGGGGCAAGTTTCACCAGCCAGGTAAAAGTAACCAGATAACAGTCAATTTCAAAATTCTGAACATATCCACAAGTGCACAACAAGCACACAGGCAGCACACACACCATATTGCATGGTGTGTGCTGTCAGCACCTTAGCAAAAGCCTAGCAACACAAAACCATCAACACAGCTGTGGGCAAGCACACAACCACATCAATCTTTTGCTTCTACACATCAAGCTTAGCAGCCAGCAGCTAAACCAAGCACAACAGCCAACAGCCAAATCAATCAAAGCCCAAGATCACATCACCAGGATGGTGACATAAGGAGGGGGAAGATCAGGGGGATAGCAAGACCACTGTCAAGCCATTAGGATGAGGAGATGATGCGCTAGATCAAGGACAAGGCAGGAGCTAAATATACCAGGGGAGCACAAGATCAAGCTACCACAAGATCCACCACTACCAGCCACAACAACTAGTGACAGTGGTGAGTACATAGACCATCATATGATCTATTTGTCTAAGATTAGACAAGCATACATGATCTGTATCTTATTCAAACTCTCATAAAGCACCCAAGTGGGGTGAATCCATCATTTAGATTTTAAACTCTAAGAGCAAACAGCAAAATACAAGGACCCAAACAAAACTCATTGATTTTGGCTATCAAGCTATATTCCAATTCAATAATAAATATATCCAAGATTTAATTTCTAGGCACATCCCTAGGATAAGGGTAGCACCTTAGAAGTTAATCTTTTGGATCCATATAAGTGATCAAGCCTACTATCATTTTTTCCAATCTTTGATTCAAGAAATAGTAGCTGGTACCACTACCAGAACTATCCATATAAATCAATTAGATAAAGCCTAACCCTAAGCCTCAGACCAACATCATTGGTCTTAGGGATTTCAGAAAAGAACATTTCTACTTATATTTTAAAGCCAATCTTGTCTTAAGCTTAAACCAACACAATCAATGGAGTAAAATCAATCTTGTGTGCCATACAAAGATGGTGTCACAAGAACAATTCTACATAAATCAGAATAAGCATTCCAGTATCACAGATTCAATCAATCTACCAATCATTTTCCTGTCATTACAGGAATCATAATTAGGACATTCCTATGTAAATCCTCACTGTCTAAGATCATTGTGATCTCAAACCACACATGAATTCTCAAGCCAACAGCACTAGGACAGTGATTACATGTCACATCCCAAGATTTTCCAAATCTTGTAATGTGAAAATAAATGATTAAAATAAAACTTTGTTGATTTTCAGGGCCAGAAGAAACTTTTTGGAATTCAAATGGAACCTCAAACCAATTTGAATAAAATAAAATCCTAAAGGGATTTATAAAGATAAACATTTATTAAAGGAAATTAAAATGTTTTAAAATTACTATTTTGAATCTTTAAATAAAAAGATTTGGTTTTTAAAAGAAAAGGTGGATTCATAAATAAGGATTATTTTATAAAGCCAAATTAAACCTTGACCAAACTTTGGAATTAAAACATTTTGTTTTGAATAAAAATAGTAAAGGTTTACTTAAATAAAATAATAAGGAATTAATATCCAAATTTTATTTAAATAAAAGGTTTTACCATTTTGAATAAAAACATCAAAACTTATTAAATTACTTTAAATAAGTTTTCTAAATATTTGATATTCACAAATAAAACCTACTGAATGGTTTTGGCACTATATTAGTTTCAAAATAAAGTTTTTAATAAAACAAATCCTATTTGATTTAATAATGAAGGTCTATTGTATTTAATTAATAATGGACCCTTAAATAAAAGGTTAATTTGTTTTAAACAAGTTTTCAAGTATTCAATATTTTCAAATAAAACCTACTGATTTGGTTTTGAAAATATTTGGATTTCAAATGAAGATTTTATTAAATAAATCAAACCATATTTGATTAAATGACTATGGTCCATTTTATTTAATTATTAAATAGATCCTAAAAATGAATAAAAATATTATTTTATTTTGAGATTGGTTTTATTGATAAACAGAACCAAAATCTCATTACAATTGTTGAATTTTTTGAATTATTTGAATGCTTGAATAGTTGGATGAAATTCAAATCAGAAAATAGAAAATAGAAAAGATAAAAAAAGCAAACAGAAAAAAATAAGAGTAAAACGACCAGCCCAGCTAAAGCCTACCCCAGCCCAGTCCAGCCCATCTGCCCTCTCCCCCGAACCGTTTTTTCCTCACCACAGAAGCAACCCGTTAAGTCACTGACCGGTGGACCTCCCCCTCGTTGCTTTTCCCACTGACCAGCGGACCCCACTCCTCCTGTTCTTCCTCCCCACCTGCACGACCCCTTCTCCCCCCCTCGTCGCCGTTTCCTGCAGTAATCCCGCGGCTTAAATTCATCATAATGCCGGGCCTTTACCTCACCTTGACCGAGCTCGATAAAACGCCAGCATTCCTTCTTCATTTCCCCTCTGCCCCCTCCCTAAAGCACGCCCCCAGGCCGCCTCAATTACTCTCCGAGCACCCTCTGTTCCGACGAAGTCCGGCGCCGATTCCGGCGACACGACACTGCCCTGAGCCTCCCTGAGCACGCTGACAACTTCCCCACTCCCAGACGCACCACCCAGCACTCTTAGTTCGACCGCGGACGCCCCGAAGCATCGACTACGACAAGCTCCCGACGCCGCCACGTTTGTCTTCTTCTCCGACGACGTCTCCCCGGTAAAACCGACCGCCCCTCCTCTTCTCTTTCATGCACGCGTCACCGCCTCGACCTTGCGCAGCTAACCTTGCCTTCTGCTTGCCTTGGCGTGATCTGTAGCGACGTCCTCGACCTCGACCGCGCGCGTCCGTCGCCAGAACCAACTCCGGCGAGGAATTCTACCCGTCCCCGTGCGCCCCTCCACCAACCAAGAGCACGTTGAGTATCAGCGCTGCATTGCGAACCTGGTGAGCATCCTCCCCCTCTTCCTAGCTTCCTGTACCGCCGGCGCCGTCATCGACTGGCCGTACGCCGCCACTAGCCGCCGTCGGCGCCGCTCACTTTTGGTCCAGAGAACTAGTACCGTAGAATTTAGTTTGAACGGGCAGGATTAGATCATTTAGTCGCGAAGAGGTATGCGCTCAGTACCGCACGATCTAACTATATCCAAGGGCTACCGCGCGTGATCCGGCCAAACCGGTACCGTCCAACCAGAGTGTGCCGCGTGTCACCTATTCCGTTTAAAAACAGATTTGAAAACCGAATTATTTGCAAACTTCAAACCCCTGTAACTTCCAAACCACACGTCCAAAAATTACAAATTTTATGTCGTTGGATTCAGGAGAACAAGACCTAGCCAACCATGCCTTTGGTTTAGCCAATAGTATCTGTTAGTTTGCTTGTTTTTGTAGATTCTTTTGTGAGCTTGTTTAGAGTAGAAAAATTGTTTAAAATTGAATTTAGGGTTAAAACTTTTGCAAAATGGTTTGTTGTGACCTTACCGACCCTAGGAACCAACCCATGATTTGCAAAATGGATTTGGAAAAGTTTAGAATGGATTTATTGGTTTAGTCCATTTCTAGCTAAATAAAACTATTGATTTGTTTATGAAAATGATTTTCAGTAAAAACTTTGGAGAAAATGTTTTTGACCAAACCTACTGACCATAAATACCAAGTTTTGAGAAACAACAACTTATTTAGTGAAACCACTTAAGGTTATGGTATTGAAAATAATAATTTTCACCACATAAAATGATGAAAATATTTAAAAATGGTTTATAGATAAAACCCATTTACAAATGACTTTGCCACTTTACAAAATGACCATTAGGTGTTTTCAAATGTCCATGACCCATTAGGAACCACTTTTTCAAACAAAACAAAGCTTGGCATGCTTGCATGCATTACTTTGACTTTGTCATTTTGTGTGTTGTTTTGCTTGATTGGTAGATTGAGTTTGTACCTTGCTTGATTGATTTGTAGTGACTTGAAGAGTGTGATTGTTGCAAGGACAAGGAGTGAACCCATACTCTACCAAAAAGGCAAGTGATGCTTCATACTTTCTATCCTATTACTTTCACTATGCATTAGTGATTTTCTCTAAGTAAAACTTGCATGGATTTTGCTAAGTATAAACCTTACTATAGGAAAACCTAGTAGATGGATCCTTAGTAGGATTTTCCTAAGTTAAAGATTCCTACTATTACCAAGCTTAGCCTAGCTAATAGAAAACATGGGTGGAATATATACTCACACTATGGAAAAATATTCTAAGTCTGAGGACTTGTGATTTTGTCTAATAAAACAATTAAGTTAATGAATCACCTGGGTGGAATGGGATGGCTTGGTGGTGTTTGGTTGAGTGGTTACACAAGGACAGGGGACTGGTGAACCTTGTGTATCTCACTTGTGGATTGCCACCCAGGAACAAAGAGATTTGAGATGTCAAATGTTGAGAAGCTTCAAGTGCAACCACTTGGCAATATGGGCTCTGCCACGATCATATAGGTTGCAAGAACTTATCCATATGGACAGTTGGTGGTAGTGTTTGATAGGTTGGAACGCGTCCATTTTGGTCTAAGGGAAAGCTTCTGAAAGATCTTGTCTTGGGAAACCAAGTCTTGTGGGGAAAGTGCACCACCTCTGCAGAGTGTAAAAACCTAAGTACTTAGCCATGTCCCTGGTAAAGGACAATTTGAGCATCAAGACATGGAAGCAATCAAGAATCTCATCATTCAAATTTCTAAGTTAAAACTTGTGGATTGAAAAAGGGTTGTTTGAAATCTTCAATCTTTGATTGAGAAAATGATTTTGTCAAAGCAAAAACTTAGTACTTTCAAAAGTTAAGGAAAAATCTATTTTGAGCAATGCAAGCCTCAACTCCACTTAGCCAAATGCATATAGATGATAGACTCCACTATACTAATATAGTATCACTTGCCAATACAATTCAAATGTATTGACCCTTTGTGGCTGTAACTTTTATGTTGCAGGTTTGATTGTTTTTAGTGAAGATTGATTGTTTAGGATTACAAAGTCTACAACCAACATCTGCCTGTGGCACTTTGAAGATGAAGGACCCCATGACTATAGTTATTCCGCTGTAATGTAATGTAATAGCCAAATGAGCTATGTTTGATGTAATAAACTTATGTTATTCCTGGTTATAAAGTTATATTATGACCTTTGTTTCTTGATATTACATCTTAACTGTGGATGCTAGCTATTGATCTAGGGACTAGCATTGTAAACACAGGGGGCTCTATCTTATTAAAGATTGGGACCCCTACATTACATCACACCATACTCATTATCCTTAATCAAGTAAGGACAGGGGTAAGTTATCAAACCTACTGACTATACCAAGCATTGATTTCAAAGCAACTATATCATCTGGATCATATGAAATCTAAGCATAAAATCATCCAATAAGCCACCAGAACCATTATAGTTCATCTCAAGCAACAAGCCTCAAGCTAATAATCATTTAGCATGCTTACAAGGGCATCCACACATGATCTAATTCATCCAATAGGTAATCAACACAAGGATATGAACCCTAAATGAAACAAATCATCTTAACCAGGACAAGACAGTAACCAGAGAGGTCACTACCAACATCTAGCATAGGATGATCGAGCACAGAGAGAGAGCCCAAGGGGAATAGGAAAAGAACTCACCAAAGGTCCTCCCTGAAGACCAGAAGAGGAAGCAGAGGTGTCCAACGACCATGGCGGCACGGGGAGCACCCCCAGGGGGGCGCTGCGACCCATACAGCGCCGTGGAGGCGACCATGACCACGCCTAGAGACGAGGTGAATCACCACGACGCACGACGGCAGCGGCAACGCTAAGATCCACGCCAACCCCCAAACCCTAGGGTTCGACAAGAGAGACCCATGCTCAAATCCAGTTGGATAAAAAGGATGGGCATAGTCGACAACCTCCTATTGCACCACGGCGGCGACCAAAACGGCCCACGACGGCGGGAATCGCCGGCGGCGATATTACCGACCATGGGGTCGGGGGTAGAAGAGGAGAGGAGTGAGCTCGAGGGTGAGAGGCGGCGAGGAGGTGGGCCGAGTGGGCTAGAACCCTTCGGGGTGGCTGTTTTAACTAAGTCTCATGGGCCACTAGGGCCCAATAAGAACAAGCCAGCGCAGAAACCTTTAAGGCCTGTTTTAATAAATACAAAAAGACCAAAATCCCGCTGAACTTAATTAAATTCTAAAAAATAAAATAAAAGTCCAAAAATTATAAATAAAATATTTTTGGATTCACAATAATCCACACTATCCAAATAAATTAAGAAATAAAATTTTAGACACATAAATTTTATTAAGCATTTTGTAATTTTTATAACCGTTATGGAATTTTACAAAATTATTGAAGGTGATAAAATTAATTAAAATTCACTTTCATCATATATTAATATTGTAGTATTTTAAAAAAATACTAAACAATTATTTAATAACAATTTTTGATATTTAAATGATAATTCTTAAAATAGTTATTAAATCAATAAAAGTCAAATAAAAGAGAAATAAATTAAAATAATTCAATATATATTATAAGTATTAAATGGTAATATTTATAAATCCTTTATTATTAGAAATAATTTTATGGGGAAAATGCATATCAAATTAAATGATGCATTACATTACTTCCATAATCATTTTGCTTCTTTAAATATTGTCCTTACCGGGCAATAATGATGTTTTTGTAGACATAGAAGCTCAAGGTCCAGTGCAAGCATCAACTTCACTACCTTGCCATCACAAGGAAAGTTCATCCCTTGCTCATGTCCTTTGAAGAGTCTTTATCAAAGTATTTGCAAATTGTGTGTTATCATATATGCTATAAAAGAAAGAAAATATTATTTTCACAAAGAAGAAATCATAGATATCATCCTAAGTGATGATATAACGGAGCAATAGAACTTAGGGTTCTATTTGCAACAATGATAATCAATTAGGGACTTAATAACCCCTGACATCAGTGATTCTAGCGCCGTAAATTACGCGTTAGACATGAGATTTGGAATGGGACAGAGAAGTCAACTGTATCTTCTTCCTCTCGCATGAAGCCGGATGTGCAGGTCGTGGCTGTTATCCTCGTAGCGTGCATATTAATTGGTAATTCGTAGAGGATATGCAGCATATGGGTGGGAACCCTCATCGTTCCACGATAGTTCTGGCATCTAATGGTTTGTACAAACCATTGCCGTAATTCATTATGTGGGCATGGTGTACACCAAGGAGGCATGCGAGGTCGCGAAGGGGGCATCTATTGGGCTTGGACCAACTACTGGGCCCCACATCATGGAATTGTGGACGGGAAAGTACGCCCGGTTGTGCAACAAGGAGTTGATCTCTCATGGGTAAAGTAACGCACCTCTGTAGAGTGTAAGAACTGTAAATTGTTACTCCCTGTTCCGGGAAGGAGCTACAAACGCGGCAGGAAAGGAGCTCCATGAAAGTTCTGGTCAACATGTGAAGGCTGATGGTCATAGATTTTCATAATAAAATCAATCTTTGAAGAAAGATTTACAAAAATTGCATAGTGCCAAGGAATTATAATCTGAGGTGGTAGTTAGAGCATCAAACTTCCCACCTTGCATGTACTGAACTTGTTGGGTAACGCTGTTACTCATCCTTTCCTTTGATCCCTTGCTTAGACTCTGAGGATCCCGAAGACGTGCCAATGTATGCAGCTTAATGTCAAGAAGAAGTTTTCTATGAGGAACCTGATCTATCTGGAGGTGTTGAAGGAGTGGATTACGAAATCCGCTACGGTGTCGATGATAACGAAGCCAACTAAGTATCCCTAGTTAGTAGTAACCAACAGAGCCGAGCAGCATGAACTCTATAGAATAAGCTGCTGAGCTCAACTCCTAGTCGGAGTTGCTACTTTTAACCGCTGAAACACTTTATATTTTGGTTTGTAATTTGAATCTTTAGGAAGTCTTGAACTTACAGTATTGTAATAAAAATAATGTGTTTATATTTGTAATATGGACCCACAATGTTTCTGTTGTGCCACTCTGAGGGATGTGATATTTACGGAACGGTGTTCTGTGGATGTCATGTCAACGACTATAGTGTACTACACATGTAGTGGTATGATGGGTCACCGAAACAACCTCCATGCCCTTGCTCTAGCGAAGCAACAGAAGCAACAAATCCTTCCAGAAAAAGGCACCGGGAACATGTATCTCGCTGATCCGAGAGCATGGGGAAATTCTAAAAGGGAGAGAGAGATCCTTCGCGAGGACGTGTGAGATGAGAGGAGGGAGTGGGGTGCCTTTTATAGGGAGAGGGCGGGCAGCCCCCTCCCATGGTGTGTCAGCCAGGGAGGTGCCCCCACCTCTTCCACATTCATGTGGGTGGAGCTCCCACTCACATAAATATCCACCCACTCAAAATTCCACTCACCTCCATTAAATTTCCACCAAATTTAATGCAATATCTCATTAAATACAACTCTTTTATTTATGTATTTATTGATTCAGAATTTTGTTAATTACTTGAACTATCAAACATTCACATAAAACCCTTTACAACATTTCAATTTCACATGCAGAACCAGCTTCAGTAATTTCAACCGAAACGATTTCGGTGTCTAGTGAAATAAACTCCTGCGCTTTCTTTTTATTTCTCTGGCATATTATTTGCTCCGAACGGTGTCGGTATCCCTTAAGTGTGTCACCCTATGGTTCACGAATAATGTAGACATGATCGAGACCCCTCTCCGATCAATAATCAGCAGCGGGACCTGGAGATCCGTACTGACTCCCACATATTCAACGATGACTTGTGTGATCGTGTGGACCTTATACTCATGTAACTCAATCCCTTTGTCTCGCGATATATTACATGTCTGAGATTCGATCATCGGTATCTCCATACCTAGTTTGATCTCTTTACTGACATGTACTCTTTTCTTGTTCCCGTGATATAACATTCTAGTGATCAAATCACTTGCTTGCAATCTAACTAATGTGATATCACCGAGAGGGCCCAGAATATATCTCTACGTCATCCGGATGGACAAATTCCACTCTTGATCCATGAGCCTCAGCATAATACCTTCGTAGCACTAACTAATCTTTATAGTCACCCTGTTATGGTGTGACGTTTGATGTTGTCAACATACTCTTCCGGTGTTAGTGATTGACATGATCTCATGGTCTAAGGACTAAGATTACTTTGTTTGATGTTATAGCAATATAAACACAATGACCTTGATTGTAATGCTATACTTCAGATGAATGTTCATCACATCATTCCAACAATGTTGTGACCTTGTTATTAACAACATCCAATGTCCATGATTAGGAAACCTTTGATCATCTTGTTAATCAACGAGCTAGTTTATAAGAGAGGAATAACTTGGAACTTCCTTTTTATTTATTAAAGAAACATGTATTAACATTTCTGTATTAATACAATTATAGCATGCAAAATAAACAATTATCATAAATAAGGAATACGATAATAACCACTTTTATTATTGCCTCTCGGGCATATTCCGTTCATGTATAAGGCAAAATATCGACATTCTACGAGGCGGTGCATAGACATCTATAGCGCAGTGCATTTGCTTTAATGTGTGTAGTGCATACACAAACACAAATCTGTGCCTAACCACACGGCGCAAATCCCCGAACAGTGCAAAAGTAAAAGAAAAAATAGAGCGCAAAAGAAACAAAGTACGCAAAGAAAATACACTGAAGCATAATTCACAGATAGACATACACTTGCTTCAGTACATAGATACTTACTTAATTACATACATTCTTGCTCCATCACATCCATTACGTGCTTTTCACAAACACCACTACAAACACTTCAAAAATGATAGGACAAAATTTTCTTGTATTTAAAATATGGAAGACACTTCACAAGTCATTTAGACACTTTCTTGTCAAGCTCCTTGACCTCTTTGTGAATGTCATCCATGCAATCCTTGTAGTTACGACGGCGCTCAAGAATGTCCTTCAGTGATTGCATTGCATGTAGCCTATCAAGATGTTCATTCTTTGCTGTTTCAATGTCTTCAAAACGCTTGTCTATCATGTCGGCCAATTGCTCATCAAGCTTCTGTCTATCATCTACTAGCTGAGCCATATCCATCGTTAGTGTATCCCGCTCTAAGTCCCAGGTGTAGGGGTTCGTAGCATGGAAAACAAAAATTTTCTATCGCATACAAACAAACAAGCCAAGATCTATCTACTAGATTGTAGCAACGAGTCGATGGAATAACTTACCCTCGAAGATTCCAAAGTGTTTAACGAGAGCGGATTCTCGTGGGTGATGTAGTCGTACTCTTCCCGATCTCAAGATCGTGTAGACGATCCTTCCGGCTCTGCGTTCCGGCAGTGCTCCCGCAGTCGGTCACATGTTCGGTACTCGACGAAGACCTTCCTCTCCCTTGTTCCAGCAGGCAGCGGAGGTTGTAGCACTCTCCTCGCGATTCCGGCAGCACAACGGCGTGGTACCGGAAGTAGAGGGGAGATCCCGCAGGGCTTCGCCTTAAGCCGGAGCGAGTATGGTGGATTATGAGGGAGGGCTATTAGTGGTCTAGAGATTAGACACACCAATTAGAAGGCTCTAAACCGCAGGCTAAAGCAATTAGAAGCTCTAAACCAAACGCCTCTAAACCTGAGATTAGAGGTGGAAACTTGTGTGTCTCAAGGAGGAGCCCTGCCCCTCCTTTTATGGGTGGAGGGGCCTTGGCGCGCCAGGGGAGGGAGGGAGTCCCTCCCCAACTCGGCCTAGGGCTGGGCGCCGGCCTGGAGGAGTGGGACTCCTCCTCCAAGTTGGTTCCAACTCCTCTTGCTTGTTTCCCACAGTTTCCTGTTTCCCACAGTTTCCTGTTTTAGCCGTTTGACTTTCAAACTGGCAATTTGACTTTCATGTTTTTGGAACAGCAAGAACACTTAGTACATGATGCAATCATTCAATGACACACTCATGTACCCTCCCCCCCCGGAGTGCCGGACAATCCGGAACCTTCTAGAACATTCCCGATGAAAACACCGGAATCATTCCCGAACTCCGAAACGGGACTTTCCTTATATGAATCTTATTCTCCGGACCATTCCGGATCACCTCGTGATATCCCGGATCCCATCCGAGACTCCGAACAACATTCGGTCTCTTTCTCATAATACCATAACTACTCAAAAACAACGTCGAATCCTTAAGTGTGTCTCCCTACGGTTCGTGAACTATGCGGACATGATCGAGACACTTCTCCGAACAATAACCAATAGAGGAATCTGGAAATTCATATGGCTCCCACATATTTCTACGATTACTTTGCGATTGAATGAACCACTTACATACGATACCAATTTCCTTTTGTCTCACGATATGTTACTTATCCGAGGTTATGATCGTCGGTATCTCTGCATACCTAGTTCAACCTCCTTACTGATAAGTACTCTTTTCTCGTTCCCGTGATATGTGATCCCTTGTGAGCCAGTCACATGCTTGCAAGCTAATTGGATGACATTTCACCGAGAGGGCCCAGAGAATATCTATCCGTCATATGGATGGACAAATCCCACTCTTGATCCATGTGTCTCAACCAATACTTTCCGAACACTCAATGCCATCTTTATAGCCACCCAGTTACGGTGTGGTGTTTGATGTCATCAAAGCATCTATCCGGTAAAGGCGATATGCATGATCTCATGGTCGAAGGAATTAGGTTACTATGTATCAGAAAGCATATAGCAATTGAACTATTGAAATGACTTGATCTTTATGCTACGCTTATCTATAGGAGTATGTCCACCATATCATTCTCCTAACGATATGATCTTGTTGTTGATAACATCTCAATGTTCATGATAGGGAAACCACAATCATTTATCAACCAAAAAGCTAGTGAAGTATAGAGGCTATACTAGGGACTTCAAATTAAGTTTACAAATCACACAAGTATTAATGTTTCCCTGTTAATACTATTATAGCATGAATGTAAACATTTATCATAAACACAAAGATATAATAATAACTACATTTATTATTGCCTCTAGGGCATATCTCCAACAGTCTCCCACTTGCACTAGAGTCATCTAATCTAGATTACATGGTAATATACCGAACACCCATGGCATTTTGGTGTTGGTCATGTTTTGCCCTCGGGAGAGGTTTAGTCAACGGATCCGCCACATTCAGATCTGTGTGCACTTTGCAAATCTTTATATCCCCATCCTGGATATGTTCTCGAATAGCGTGAAAACGTAGCTTGATATGCTTCAG
Organism: Avena sativa; assembly: GCA_916181665.1. Lineage (NCBI taxonomy): Eukaryota > Viridiplantae > Streptophyta > Magnoliopsida > Poales > Poaceae > Avena > Avena sativa. Next base: position 184,131,069 of record OV702281.1, read on the forward strand.
CTTCTTGTGTGACCTTGGTTCTTGCGCATTGGCTATGGCTCCCATGTTATCACAGTAGATAGACATTGGGTCCAGCGCACTAGGAACCACACCCAGCTCTGTAATGAACTCTTTCATCCATATCGCTTCTTGTGAAGCCTCCGAAGCAGCCATGTATTCCGATTCAGTTGAAGATCTCGCCACAACGCTTTGCTTTGCACTCCTCCAGCTAACTGCTGCACCATTCAAAATAAATACATATCCAGATTGTGATTTAGAATCATCCGGATCGGTGTTCCAACTAGCATCGGTGTAACCATTAACAACGAGCTGTTCATCACCTCCATAAGAAAGAACCATATCCTTAGTTCTTCTCAAGTACTTAAGGATGTTTTTGACCGCTGTCCAATGATCCACTCCTGGATCACTTTGATATCTGCTAGTTAAACTAATAGCATATGCAATGTCGGGTCTAGTACATAGCATGGCATACATTAGAGATCCTATGGCTGATGCATAGGGAGTCTTACTCATCCTTTCTCTATCTTCTGCCGATGTCGGACTTTGAGTTTTACTCAAGGTCGTATTGGGCAACATGGGCAAGAACCCTTTCTTGCTTTCTTCCATTCCAAACCTCTTTAGAACTTTGTCCAAATATGTACTCTGTGACAATGATATTTGGCGTTTCGATCTATCTCTATAAATCTTTATGCCTAATATGTAAGCTGCTTCGCCAAGATCCTTCATTGAAAAACTATTATTCAAATATTCTTTGACACTACTAAGAAGGTCTACATCATTCCCAATCAACAATATGTCATCCACATATAGTATTAAGAATGCTACAGAGCTCCCACTCACTTTCTTGTAAATACAAGCTTCTCCATAAGTTTGTATAAAACCAAAACTTTTGATTACCTTATCAAAACGTTGATTCCAACTTCGGGATGCTTGCTTCAATCCATAGATGGACCGTTGAAGTTTGCATACCTTGTTAGCATCTTTAGGATCGACAAAACCTTTGGGTTGCATCATATACAACTCTTCATCAATATCTCCATTGAGGAATGCTGTTTTGACATCCATCTGCCATATCTCATAATCTTAATATGCAGCGATTGCTAACATAATCCTCACAGACTTTAGCTTCGCTACTGGTGAGAAAGTCTCATCGTAGTCAACTCCTTGAATTTGTCGAAACCCTTTTGCGACAAGTCGAGCTTTATAGACAGTAACATTACCATCAGCATCTGTTTTCTTCTTGAAAATCCATTTGTTCTCGACAGCCTTCCGGCCATCCGGTAAGTCCACCAAAGTCCACACTTGGTTTTCGTACATGGATCCAATCTCGGATTTCATGGCTTCTTGCCATTTATTGGAATCTGGGCTCATCATCGCTTCCTCATATGTCTCGGGGTCATCGGTGTTGTCCACCAACATGACACTCATAACGGAATCATACCAATCTGGAGTGGTACGAGTTCTCGTTGATCTCCGAGGCTCTGTAGCAACTTCAACCGAAGTTTCATGATCACCATCATTAGCTCCCTCTCTTATTGGTGCAGGCACCACAGGAACTTCTTCCGGTGCTGCGCTACTCGCAACTTCGAGAGAAGGTTCAACAACCTCGTCGAGTTCTACTTTCCTTCCAGTCACTTCTTTCGAGAGAAATTCCTTCTCTAGAAAGGATCCATTCTTGGCAACGAAGATTTTGCCTTCGGATATATGATAGAAGGTATACCCAATAGTTTCCTTCGGGTATCCTATGAAGACGCATTTTTCCGCTTTGGGTTCAAGCTTGTCCGGCTGTAACTTCTTTACATAGGCTTCGCATCCCCAAACTTTAAGGAACGACAATTTAGGTTTCTTCCCAAACCATAATTCATACGGTGTCGTTTCAACGGATTTAGATGGTGCCCTATTTAAAGTGAATGCGGCTGTTTCTAATGCATAACCCCAAAATGATAGCGGTAAATCTGTAAGTGACATCATAGAACAAACCATATCTAAGAGAGTTCGATTACGACGTTCAGACACACCATTACGCTGTGGTGTTCCCGGCGGTGTCAATTGTGAAAGTATTCCGCACTTCTTTAAATGCTCGCCAAACTCGTAACTTAGATATTCACCTCCACGATCAGAACGTAGAAATTTAATCTTCTTGTTACGTTGATTCTCTACCTCACTTTGAAACTCCTTAAACTTCTCGAAAGTTTCGGACTTATGTTTCATGAAATAGATATACCCATATCTACTCAAATCATCCGTGAAGGTAAGAACATAACGATAACCACCGCGCGATGCTACACTCATTGGACCACACACATCGGTATGTATAATTTCCAATAAGTCCGTAGCTCGCTCCATCATACCAGAAAATGGAGTCTTAGTCATTTTTCCCATCAGACATGCTTCGCATCTTTCAAGTGATTCAAAATCAAGTGATTCAAGAAGTCCATCGGAATGGAGTTTCTTCATACGCTTCACTCCAATGTGACCAAGACGACAGTGCCACATATAGGTCGAATTATTGCTTGATTTCAAACGTTTAGCCTCAATGTTGTTGATATGTGTATTTCCACTATCGAGATTCAATAAGAATAGACCATCTATCAAAGGTGCATGTGCGTAAAACATATTACTCATATAAATCGAACAACCATTATTCTCTGACTTAAACAAGTAACCGTCTCGCAATAAACAAGATCCTGATATAATGTTCATGCTCAACGCAGGCACTAAATAACAATTATTTAAGTATAAAACTAATCCCGATGGTAGATGAAGAGGTAGCGTGCCGACCGCGATCACATTAACCTTTGATCCGTTTCCCACGCGCATCGTCACCTCATTCTTCGCTAGCTTCCGTTTATTCTGCAGCACCTGTTTCGAGTTACAAATATGAGCAACCGAACCAGTATCAAATACCCAGGCACTACTACGAATACTAGTGAGATACACATAAATAACATGTATATCAGATATACCTTTCTTCTTGATGTTGCCGTTCTTCAAATCCGCCAAGTACTTTGGGCAATTCCGCTTCCAGTGACCTTCTCCCTTGCAGTAAAAGCACTCAGTATCAGGCTTAGGTCCAGCCTTGGTCTTCTTCGCCGGCGTGGTAACTTTCTTACCACCCTTCTTGAAGTGTCCCTTTTGCTTAGACTTGCCTTTCTTGAATTTGGTGGTCTTATTGACCAACAACACTTGGTGCTCTTTCTTAATCTCCACTTCTGCAGATTTCAACATGGCAAAGAGTTCTGGCAACATCTTGTTCATGTTCTGCATGTTGTAGTTCATCACAAAGTTCTTGTAACTTGGTGGTAGTGATTGGAGGACACGGTAAATCCCCAAAGCATTAGGAATCACAATACCCAAGCTTTGAAGTTTGTTTGCGTGCCCAGACATCTTAAGCACATGCTCACTGACGGAGCTGCCTTCTTCCATCTTGCAGTTAAAGAACTTTTCAGAAGCCTCATAACTTTCAATTGCCGCATGAGTCTCAAAAATCAATTTGAGATCCTCGACAATATCATATGGGTCTGAATCCTCAAACCTTTTCTGAAGCTCCGATTCCAAACCATACAAGATAGCACACTGAACTATGGAGTACTGATTCTTCCGAGCGAGGTAAACATTCTTTACTTCATCGGGAGCATCAGCTGCAGGTGGGTCACCCAGCGGTGCATCCAGCACATAGGTCAAATTACCAGCTGTGAGGACAATCCTCAAATTGCGGAACCAATCCGCGAAGTTGCTTCCATTGTTTTTCAACTTTTCTTTCTCTAGGAACGCATTAAAATTGATGGTAGGGGCTGCCATTGATCTACAACATATTTGCAATAGTTTAGACTAAGTTTATGACAAATTGAGTTCAAATTAATAAAGAAATTAAACTAGGTGAACTCCCACTCAAAACAATATCCCTCACATTGTTTTAGTGATCACACGAACCAAGTCCACTATATCAACACCGATCATCACGAGAGTTGATATAGTTTAAATGGCGAACAATCGTCATGTTCATCATATCTACTATATGATTCATGCTTTACCTTTCGGTGATCCGTGTTCCTGAGACCATGTCTGTACATGCTAGGCTCGTCAAGATCAAACCTTAGCTACCGCATAAGCAAATCTGGCTTGCTTACGTTGTATACACTTGCGGAATCTAACACACCCGATCATCACGTGGTGCTTCGAAACAACAAGCATTAGCAACGGTGCATACTAAGGGTGAACACTTTCGAACTTGAAATTCATGTGCATGAGGGATCATCTTATAATGCTACCGTCGTCTACTAAGCAATACAAGATGCATAAAGGATTAACATCACATGCAAATCATAATATGTGATATGATATGGCCTTTCTTCTTTGTGCTTCTGATCTCCATCTTCAAGCATGAACATGATCTCCATCATCACCAGCATTGCATCAAGGTCAATGACGCTTCTCCATGGTTGTCGTCCACCAGCTTCAACTATTACAACTACTTTGAATAGACACGCGGGTCTTAACATAAATTAAAGACAACCATATGGCTCCTGCCGGTTGCCAACTTACAATAAGGAACATTGCATACATCAAATATAATCACAATCATGGCCATATCACATCACTGCACACCCCTGCAAAACAAAGTTAGACGCCTCTACTTTCTTTGCATATTTTACGTGGTTTGGGGCTTTCAATAAGTGTCGTTCTAACTTACGAACAAGAACCACAACATTGATACTATCATTGTTGATCACCCGTTGTAAATTGGATCTTAACTATGCTAGGAGAAACAGGCACCCGCAAAGCCACTTATGCAATACAAGTTGCATGTCAAGCGTGGAGCAAGTCTCATGAACGATGTCATGTAAGGTTAGCCCGGGCCGCTTCATCCCAACATACCGCAAGATGCAAAGTACACAAGAAGCAATCGACAATAAAAGCATCAACGCCCACAATGACCATTGTGTTCTACTCGTGCAACAGATCTACATATAGACACGGCTCTGATACCACTGTAGGGGTTCGTAGCATGGAAAACAAAATGTTTCTATCGCATACAAACAAACAAGCCAAGATCTATCTACTAGATTGTAGCAACGAGTCGATGGATTAACTTACCCTCGAAGATTCCAAAGTGTTTAACAAGAGCGGATTCTCGTGGGTGATGTAGTCGTACTCTTCCCGATCTCAAGAACGTGTAGACGATCCTTCCGGCGCTGTGTTCCGGCAGCGCTCCCGCAGTCGGTCACACGTTCGGTACTCGACGAAGACCTTCCTCTCCCTTGTTCCAGCAGGCAGCGGAGGTTGTAGCACTCTCCTCGCGATTCCGGCAGCACAACGGCGTGGTACCGGAAGTAGAGGGGATATCCCGCAGGGCTTCGCCTTAAGCCGGAGCGAGTATGGTGGATTATGAGAGAGGTCTATTAGTGGTCTAGAGATTAGACACACCAATTAGAAGGCTCTAAACCGCAGGCTAAAGCAATTAGAAGCTCTAAACCAAACGGCTCTAAACCTGAGATTAGAGGTGGAAACTTGTGTGTCTCAAGGAGGAGCCTTGCCCCTCCTTTTATGGGTGGAGGGGCCTTGGCGCGCCAGGGGAGGGAGAGAGTCCCTCCCCAACTCGGCCTAGGGATGGGAGCCGGCCTGGAGGAGTGGGACTCCTCCTCCAAGTTGGTTCCAACTCCTCTTGCTTGTTTCCCACAGTTTCCTGTTTCCCACAGTTTCCTGTTTTAGCCGTTTGACTTTCAAACTGGCAATTTGACTTTCATGTTTTTGGAACAGCAAGAACACTTAGTACATGATGCAATCATTCAATGACACACTCATGTACCCTCCCCCCCCGGAGTGCCAGACAATCCGGAACCTTCTAGAACATTCCCGATGAAAACACCGGAATCATTCCCGAACTCCGAAACGGGACTTTCCTTATATGAATCTTATTCTCCGGACCATTCCGGATCACCTCGTGATATCCTGGATCCCATCCGAGACTCCGAACAACATTCGGTCTCTTTCTCATAATACCATAACTACTCAAAAACAACGTCGAATCCTTAAGTGTGTCTCCCTACGGTTCGTGAACTATGCGGACATGATCGAGACACTTCTCCGAACAATAACCAATAGAGGAATCTGGAAATTCATATGGCTCCCACATATTTCTACGATTACTTTGCGATCGAATGAACCACTTACATACGATACCAATTTCCCTTTGTCTCACGATATGTTACTTATCCGAGGTTATGATCGTCGGTATCTCTTCATACCTAGTTCAACCTCGTTACTGATAAGTACTCTTTTCTCGTTCCCGTGATATGTGATCCCTTGTGAGCCAGTCACATGCTTGCAAGCTAATTGGATGACATTTCACCGAGAGGGCCCAGAGAATATCTATCCGTCATATGGATGGACAAATCCCACTCTTGATCCATGTGTCTCAACCAATACTTTCCGAACACTCAATGCCATCTTTATAGCCACCCAGTTACGGTGTGGTGTTTGATGTCATCAAAGCATCTATCCGGTAAAGGCGATATGCATGATCTCATGGTCGAAGGAATTAGGTTACTATGTATCAGAAAGCATATAGCAATTGAACTATTGAAATGACTTGATCTTTATGCTACGCTTATCTATAGGAGTATGTCCACCATATCATTCTCCTAACGATATGATCTTGTTATTGATAACATCTCAATGTTCATGATAGGGAAACCACAATCATTTATCAACCAACAAGCTAGTGAAGTATAGAGGCTATACTAGGGACTTCAAATTAAGTTTACAAATCACACAAGTATTAATGTTTCCCTGTTAATACTATTATAGCATGAATGTAAACATTTATCATAAACACAAAGATATAATAATAACTACATTTATTATTGCCTCTAGGGCATATCTCCAACACCAGGATGCAGCGTCAGCTTTATACTTGTTGAGCTCCACCTTCAACATAGCAGCATATTCGACAACGTGCTGCATTACCACGATCTCGTGACGAAGACGCTCACACTCTACACTAATAGATATCTTTCCTGCCTCCTTGTCGGAGATCTTGGCACACAATTCTGATACATTTGCCTTCTCTACAGCAAATCCCAGACCTCCGTCTGACATAAGCTTAACCTTGAGCTCGAGGATATCCAGTGAAGAATCGATAACACAGTAGTGACCCTACGACACGAAATATTATAGCAAGCTCATATATGAGCAGAGAACCAAATTATTACAAGTAGAGGTCACTTACCACAAAAACCAAACAACGGAAGGAAAATTATGGTATTAAGTATAACAAACTTAACAAATGGCCTAAGAGGCCTGAAGCATAACGATGACGCCCCGGCCCATAGATTCCAGGCTGCCGGCTGGGAACCCCAAGCTACTCGTCGATGTCGATGTAGTATGGAACTCGTCTTCAGGTGAACACTTACTCTGCCAAAAGTATCAACAAAGAAAGGGTGAGTACAGGGTGTACTGCGCAAGACTTATGGCTGGTGGAGTTGTTTTGCATAAAGCCACTTTTGTTTATAATACAAGAGGGAGAAGAAGCTCATCTATTCAGAGTATTTTAAAAGGGGATAAGAGAGCGATGTCTCCGAAATATTGATCATCATCTTTTGATATCCACCAAATCATCATCATCTGAACTACGATCACCCCCTCGTACCCATGAGGAAGCATCCTTAAGCACACGTTGATCTGCCAAGTTTTACGATTAGGTTATATTTCTCTATGATCTTGATTCCGGTCGCCAAGTCATTCATAACTGTGAACACGGCTTTTCGAAAAGTTTATTACCCTACAGGGGTGTACAACTTTACCCACACGTACTAACCTTCTCTTAATGCCACTAGATAAGCCCTCTTCCTTGGAAGGCCGGCAGAGGGTGGTTAGACACGACCTTTACCTTTCTTTCGCCGAGACCATGATTCACGCAATAAGTATGGTTCCGCCGTAATAGGTCAAATCCCGAAGCCGGTACTTAAAGATGTGAGGCGAGGTTGGTTTACCAGGGGCGCCATCAACCCCAAGCAACCCGGTCCATGCTTCCCTACCTGTATGAATGCACCTCCTTCACATCCTCTTTCGAAAACATTTTCAATGCCTATGTAGAATGGAACGCCCGAACTATGTGACTCATGGAATCTACTAGGAAAGTTAGTTGCTCGTGAGGTTTTCCAGGCCCCGTATGGTTGCACGCTCGTCTTGGTTACAAAGGCAAGAACTCAGGTCCTAGTGGTGGCGAGCATGGGACTAGAAAAAACACATCCCACCGTGGCCTCCCATACAAGCCTTAGCGTGTTTAACTCATATCACCTCTGATATCATATCATCATGTTATCCTGTCATACTAGATTCTCTGCATCTGATACATCATCTGGATGAACCAGACTCAACAGCTATGCATGGCTAAGTAGGACATAGATAAAAGCTCTAGCAGTGCACACAAGCCAAACCTAGTTATGCTGGGATAAGTGGATCAGGTAATATAAGCTCAAAGGGAGTAATGCAATAGATAGGATACTCTATCTATCGATAAAATACCATAGTAGAATCGTATGCATCATGGCAAGAATTGAAATGCTTTCGAAATCATAGGATTATATCATGGTGGGGCTATGCTTGCCTTTGCCAATTGATAGCAGATAAGAAAATCTTCGGAAGCTTGTACTTGACTTGGTTACAGTTGGTCAAGTATTGTTCGTCGATCTTCGATCTTCGACGGTGTTGATCTCGGTCTTCAATCTTGATCTCGATTTCGATATCATATTCTACCGGAGAAGAACCAAACACCGGAAAGAGAGGGAAACAATCAACACATGGCATCGATGTAATGCTCAAGCAAGGATAATGATATGACAAGTTAAATTGTATTGAAAAGTAACCCTAAGACATGCTCGACAATTTAATCTGGGTTCCGAGGGGTGAAAACCCTAATTCGGAGAAACTCCGGAACATATGAGAGGGGTGCATTTGTTATTCTAATTAAACTTGTCATAAAAGTTGATTAACAATGCATGATTATAGCTTAAAGAGGTAGTTCTCATTTTTCTGAACATTTTGATATAATATTCATATTTTCTGACTTATAAATAATAAGTTATTCAATTTATAAGATTTATATCAATTTCTGGATTTATTAAACAAATTTAAAAGAATTATTACGCAAGGCTGACATCCGCACATGCACTAGATACTTTTATCACCCGAGCCTGAGCTAGCCAGTGAGACTGACTTCTGGGCCCGAGGCCACGTCAGCTAGCCACGCTATCGATCCACGTCGGCACCACGCAGGCACCACGTCGGTGCCAGGTGGGATCGCCGGAGGACACGCAGACGGCGGCGATTGGCGGTGCTAGGGGGCGATCTGGGAAGCACGATTGGGCGGGTTCGAATCAGTGCATCACACTGAGCCAGAAACGGGCGGCTCCACTTTAGTTCGGTCGCCGGAGACGCAACTAAGGCAAGCAGCGGCGGTACGGCTTGCAGGTGGTTACGTCTGCAGCGCTACAGAACGGGAGAGGGAGAACGGAGGGGCGCCTGAGCACCAAGAGCTCACCCTAAATGCGTGAGGACGGTCGGAGAGGGTGCGCGGGGTCTAGGTTGAGCGGATCGACGGCGGCGAGCACGGTCGGAGTCGGGGAAGACGGAGTCGTGGGCGACGATTGGGGGCTTCCCCCCTTCGATTCCTTTGGCGAGGAGGCGCGGCACAGCACGGCGGAGCTCGTGGGGTACTTGCCTGAGCTCGGCATGGTGCGGAAAAGCGGCGACCTTCCTCTAGGGTTTTGTCTTCATGCGAGAGAGGAGAGAGGAAGGTCTCTGGGGAGGGGAAGAATGGCTGAGGACGGTACGGCGACATCGCGAGGATCTTATCGTCCTCCTGGAGCTCGGCAGACAACGGGATGGAAGCGGCGAGGATCAACGGCAAGTCGATGACAGCAAGCTGCTTCCCGTCGGAAGCGAGGAAGAAGAAAAGGAAAAGACGCGAAGGGGTACGTGTTGCGTTGGGCTGCGCTTGGGCCTTAGCTGGGCCGCGGGTGTTGCACGCTGGGCGGCAGGGAGAGAAGGGGAAAGAGATGGGCTCGGCCTAGCTGGCTGCTGCCTGTTTTTTTATTTCCACAAACTTTTCCTTTTTCTGTTTTTGTTTTCTCCTTTTGTAAATTATTTCAAAACTGTTTTAAATGCTTTTAAAACACAAGAGTCTTTTATAACATATGTAAAATATTTATGAGCCCTTGTAATCCATTTGGGCTCCACATTTTGATACTTTTTCAAATTCAAACCATTTTGAATGGATTTCAAGGGAGGGGAAAAACTACGGTTTTAGGGTTTGCTTTATTTTCTTCAATGCATTTTAAGGGATGATTCTTATGCAATGCACAAACAAACCCTAATTAGTAATTAACTAAAACTGGGGTGTTACATTAATGCCATCCAAAACTCCTGTAACTAATGCCAGTGAATCCTAATATTTTCACAAAAAACCACAACAAGATTTAGTGTGGAAAAAATAGTACTGATCATAGTGAAAAATAGGCAACATACAAATGCACGTACATTAATTAGCCCGCTGGGATGCACCACAGGAATAGACGATGACAGAGTAGATGCAAAATGCGAGAAAGCATGAACACCAGAGGAGTGAGACCTATATATAAGTTCCAAATGTCAATGGCACAACAAGAGTTTCAAAAACCTAATCCAAAAAAGTAGAAATACATACACGAAAAGATCAAAGAGAAAACTAACCAGAATTCGTCTATCTTGCGATGGGTTCGTCTAGACGACGACGAAGCTTCGGCGAAGGAATCCATGCCGGTGGGCAGCAGCGCAGCTCCCTCCGTGCTACGTCTCCTCCGCTCAGCATCTTCCAAATGTTTTGTCGCGGTTGTCTGTTTCTTTGTAGACAAAGGCTTCCTCATTGGATCCATGGCAAAAAGAACTGACGATGGATCTGGAAGAAGAACCGTCTAGTAGAAGAGTAACTAGGACTGGATTGCGAAATGTTAAGCATCAACGTCTGAATTTATAATGTACTTATACACATTGAATAGTCATCTCAGCTACCCACAATAAAACACAACCTACACATCATCCTAGATCAAGATTGACCAAAGCTGTAATACTATTCCTAATATAAACACAATTAACAATTCAGCGAATGAAACAGTCCACGCGAATCAACAGTTCAGTTTACCGAGGTTGCGACCAACAATGCGCATGGCACTGCATTCAAAATAGAGCAGTTCAACATACAATACTAGGGCTGTAACACCCCAAAAATATTAAGCTATAATCATCAAACTCTAGGCATCAAAATTAAGGTTAACAAAAACTTTTCTAAATAAAAATATGAAAGCATGCATGTGTGTATGCATCCCATTTTGAATTCTTTTGAATTGCCTTGTTTATGTGTTTCTTTGCTTGTAAAAGGATTCTTATATGAAATAAACATCATCTAAACAATCCCCACACTTTTCCCAAAGACAAATAAATCAAAACAAACAAAATAAGGGAATGGTCATTTTGACCAATTTAACTCCCATGCCTACTTTGGCTGTCTCTAACTTTCAGAACTTAACAGAAACTTGTTTGGATCTTTGCACCCCCTGATAGTACTCATAACAAAGTAACAAGGCCCACCTTGTGATCATCCGGAAATATTCAAATGCATAGTTTAAATGTCAGTTTAAAATTGAATATTTATCATATGGGAAGATCCCACTTTTTTAAAAACCACTCAAACAAGCTCAACTTTCAAAACCCAAGGATCTACAGACTCACCAGCACCTACCTAGCACACCCACCAATTTTTTTTTCAAAATTCAAAACTTGAATTCATGCGGCCATTTCATCAAACACCTTGCAGATGCAAATCAAATAAAATCCAAACACTATTTGGAGCAGTGATTTGAGCCTAACGTGTTCCCTCTCTGGTTGCAACTAGGCTTTAGTAGATCATCTAGCTCATTTGTAAATATCTAGCACCACTGTAAGCTTGGCAATGTCATCAATGGTGAATAGCCGAAGCTACCCATGCCACCCAGTGTAGACAGCAAGCTAGGAGAGGAACTAGCCGTGCCAACCTTGTCTGGGAGATCACCCATGCCTCACCGCCCCCTCTCGACCAGCCCTGCCTCCAAGACATCGACCAGATCACCCAGGAACGCCGCGCTCGTGCCTCTGTCAACCATGCCGAGCGTGCGCCAGAGCGCCACCCTCGACACATGCCCACAGACCGCGCGCCGCCCTCGCCGTGTGCATACACGATCACCACCGTCCCAGGAGACCGCCAGACATCCCCGTTCGCTGCCCCATGCCTCACAGCCACCGCACGCCGTCGAAGACGCCGCCTCTGCCGCGTAGAGCATCACATGTTCCAGACCGTTTGCCACCACCCCTACAGGCGCATTAAAGTCATAGAGCATCGCCAGGAGACCACTGATCGATTTCCACCGCCGGCCATGCCTCTAGCAGCCCGTAGACATGTCGCCACCCTCGCCTGCCCATTCCGTTCGGTCTCGTCGTCGAGACTATAAATAGAGGCCTCCCCCGCTCAAACTCTTCACACCATCTCACTCCCCTCTCCTCACTGATCGTTCCACCCCGTTCCCGGAGCAAGGCGAGCAGCGCATCGCCGTAATTTGGCCGGAGCAGGTCGCTCTGGAGAAGAAGGGCATCGTCGATTTCGTCCACCCCAAGAGAAGCTGCCGGTACAAGGAGATTTGCCGTCGTCGACTTTGTCGTTCGCCCGCCTCGCCGACCCTCGCCTGAGCCCCCGACGACCCCCACCTGCCACGTTAGGTTTCTGTCTCGCCGGCGCCGCCTGACGTGGACGTTGAGTAGCAGCCGTTCGATTAAACTTAGATCATGCGGATGAGAATGCCCCGTATCACTTCGCGTTTAAAGAGCCACTGACTGGTGGAACCCCCTTTCAGTTGAGCCCCGCGCCGCGGAGTGACACCGCGCCGGCCCATTATCGTTTCCCGCGCAGCCCAGTCATTTGAATTAAACTTTTTCCATTTTAATTCAAACACAGTTCTGTACCTAGTTTCAAAAATCAACCCAACTCGATTCAGTGAACCAAATTGAATGAAACCAATTTTGTAAGAAAGATATTGAAATGCTTAATCCAAGCCCGTTGGATTCAAATCATTTTAATCTACAGATCAACCTTGGTAAAAATAACAAGGCAAAGCCTTTTCTGCATTCAAACATTTTTCAAATTTAAACCATAATAGCTTTTGAGTTGATTCCAACTCACAAAAATCACATTTGATCATACCTTCTAGAATATATAAAAACATTTGGGTTTACTTACATAAATAATGTTCAAGTAATAAAAGAATGCCACATAGGCATTTCTAGTCACTTTATTTAAGTAAAATAAAAGGTTAAACCTTATTAAATTGTGACACCACTTTAAATCAGATTCCCATATACTGAAATGTGTGGTGATGACATGTGTCAACATGATCCCATGTTTGGGAGAATATTAAATCTTAAGTAGTTTTTCAATGAGTAGAAATTACTTTTCTAAAAATAAAAGAAATTAAACCAAGCTTTAATCTTGTAATGTTAGTGATGATGCTAGATCATCTATAAGACCCTTTTGTGTGATGATTGAAAGTAGTTAAGTATTGTTTGGTGATTGTGTACCTCGTATTTATTCATAGACGCTAGTACCGACCAAGGATACGAGGAGGAAGGAGGATACTATGAAGAAGAAGCCGAGGAGAACTTCAACCACTGCTCTGCACAAGGCAAGCCTTACTAATCAAGTTGACTTATGCAAGCCCATACTTGCAAGCTATTAACTTAGAAAGCTTATACTGATACTTGTGCAAGCTAACACTTGCCAGATACCCTACCTATGCAAGCAAATACTTGCTTGTTACCATGCCAACTATATGCCTTAATCATATATGATCATAACCACTTGATAAACCAATCCTAGTTTTACTTACAAGCTTTAGACTTTATTTCTTTATCAAAGATAGTACTTAGAGTTTACTTAAGTGAATTGTAGATACTAGAAAGATAATTGAAGGTTGCATAAAGAGCATAAAATTTGGCCTAATCTAGATAATATTTATGTCATCCTAAGGCATGAGATTGAACTTAGTTAAACTCCACTAGTTTACCAACCCTCATTAGTACTTACCCCCACTTGTAGATGCTAGTTCTAAGCATAAAAATTGATCAACTTAGATGGGAATACTTGGTGGAAAAATGGTTATGAAAACCTTGGAATGATGGATCATTCTATTGAAATGTTTTGGACATGTGTTTCCGAACACCAGATGATTTATGGTGATGAAAATGTTGAGGCATGAGCCTTAGCCCTTTATAACACTGATGGTTGTCTGGATGCGATACCATTCCAATTTTACCGTACAACCACAATACCCGGTAATTGGGTAGGGCTTGACTGGAAGCTTGTACCTTAGTACTGGTTCCCTCACGGCCAAGGTCTGAGCTGAGGCTACCTTGTGAAGATTGTCCACCTGTGTAGTACCCAATATGACAGTTGTTCATGGTTGGGAGGCCAAACTCACAGGAGAGGTGCTTATACTAGGGCGTGTAATTGAAAGGTTAGGATTGATTATCCGCATACTGAGTATGCTGAATTCAGGATTTGTTCCTGACGGATGTATCGAATGTTGTGGTCAAAGTGTACAATCTCTGCAGAGTGTCAAACTATTCGAATAGCCGCGTTCGCGGTTATGAACAGTTGGAGTGGCCATACTGTTACCCCGTCAGATGTTTTCAAAATGACTTTTTGAAACGAACTGAGACTTTGACTTGACCACAACAGAGTTGTGATATGAAATTCAAGTTCCCACTCAGGTGTCATAAAATTTGACTAGCTTTCTCTTGCTTCTGAACTTAGTAGATGTAAATCTGGCTTTTTGCAAAACAACCCTAGAGCTTAGTGTCCTACTACAAAAAACCCCTTCACTTGTTAGTATTAGTTTGCGAGTACTTAAAGAGTACTCTTGGCTTTGTCCCTCGCTATTCCCGTGGCCAGACTAGAGGAGTACCTAGAGGATGGACCCCAGGAAGGTTACGAAAACTAGGATCATCTCCCATCGTCAGCATTTCCTGTTACCCCGAAGATGGAGCTTCGCCTATGCTACCGTTATTATTATGTATTTCCGCTGCTTGAGTTGTATTAAGAACTGGATCATGAGATCCTTATTTGTGTAAGACCTTATGTATGGTTTGTAATGGATGATGTAATGTGGTATCCAATTCTGTTATGTCTCGCAAAAATGGTAATCCTGGGATTGCGATGTATGGCATAACATGCATCTGGGATTAAAAATCCGGGCGTTGACAAGTTGGTATCAGAGCCATCCTGACCATAGGAGACCCTAGTTAGACTGGACGTTTGGAATCAAAATCTTAGTTTCAAAACCAAAGAAAACAAATATTTACGAAAACTTATTCCCATTCTTATCACTTTGATCACTCAAAAACTCTTGCAAAATACATAAAATTTGACACACTTGATCACTCTACTAACTTACTCATCTTATATTCTTTTAGATGGACGTGAAGTATAGCAAGTTTTACCAGTTGGGAAATGGAGGAGACCTTATCTTTGAGAGGGATTTAGACCAGCTTTCGGAACTTCTGGAGCGTCCGCAGCCCGAGTTCTTCGGAGCTCAGCTCAATGATCAAGGAGGAGAAGATCTGCAGTGGCTAATTGTTGCAAGTCTCCGAGGAAATATTGAACCTCCCACTGCCGAGGGAATTCAGTTTACCTTAAGAGAGAACAACTAGCTCGATGGACTTGCCAGGTCCATGCAGGAAGCTCTTGCCCGTCTGTGTCGGCAGAGTATCAACCAGATCAAGGCTACTCGCTTTGAGTTTTGTCCAAGGCGTGATGCTAATGGACAGCCACTGGAAGCCCCATACCACCACGAGCTGAAGACTCAGTTGGACCACCTTAGCTTCATGATGTACGATCGTCAGCAGGAGTTGGATAATTGACGTGACTACTCCACCCACAAGTCCGCCATTATCAAGACGAAGGATCAGACCATCGCCATGCTAGCAAAGGATCGCAAGTCTCGCTGCCGCCAGCTCGACAAGAAGGAGCGCATCATTGCCCGTCTTCGCCACCGTATCTCGTCTTTGGAGGAGACCATCCACGAGAGAGACATGCAGTTGGAAGAAAGGGAGAATGCCGGATAGGATCTTCGTGGAGACCCCTACTCCTATGTCAGCGATAATGATGACTTTCTGGAGGATCAGGCTATGGATTTCTTCACCGATGAGGAGGATTTCGCCTTCATCAATGACGACGATGATGATGAGAATGACGACTACACCGACTCCGAGGAGTAGTAGAACTTGAGCACTAGCGTAGTGAGTAGTATTCGGTCCCACTGTATCGTAGTTTCCAGAATGGTTCCTAAAACCATCTGTTTACCTTTGTTGTGGTGTGTGTTGTATCGTGTGAATGAATGAATGAAAAGCAAGTTGCAAAAAAATCTGAGTCAAACTTTAAAAACTTTTCAAAACCCTAAACATTAGAAATTTCCCTCTTTTCTCATGATCTATCTCAATCTTCAGATGCCACGCAGAGGAAGTGGTTCATCCCCGGACCCGATGTTGCAGATCCTGCAAATGTTGGTTTCTGACCGCGAAGCTGAAAGAGCCGAACGTCAAGCCAATCTAGCCACCCTTCAACAGATAGCCCAGCTAGCCCACAACAATCAAGGCCATGGAAACCAAGACAACCATGGACCTAAGCTCAAGAATTTCCAGAACACCAACCCACCTGTTTTCACTAAGTAGGAAGAGCCCTTAGACGCCGATGATTGGCTGCAAACCATGGAAAATAACCTAGAAGTCGCCGGAGTGGAAGATAACAAGAAAGTTTTGTTCGCCACCCACTATCTAGCCAGAGATGCCAGAGAATGGTGGAACAGTGTTCGTGCAATGACCGAAGGACACATGATGACCTGGGTGGAATTCAAAGTCAAGTTCAGCAGAACCCATGTGCCACCAGGTTTGATCAAGAGAATGAGAGACAAATTCAGAGAACTGAAGCAAGGACAGATGACCGTAGTGGAATACCGTGACAAATTTTTGTCATTAGCTAGGTATGCCCCGGATGAGATCGACACCGAAGCCAAGTAGAAGGAAAGATTCCTGAATGGTCTGCACGATGAGATGCAGACTGTGTTAGTCAATATCCCCTTTGCGGATATCGAAGCCCTTGTCGACTCTGCCATCTAGATGGAAGGAAAGATCAACCAAGCCAATGAGAACCGCAAGCGTCGCATGATGCATCAACCAGGAACCCATCAGACCCCAAATTACCGCCCTAACCCATCTCCAGTATTTGCCCCGAGAACCAACAGACCCCCGATGAACCGTCTGACCTATCCCAACCGTGGAAACCCAAGGCTCGGAGGAAATCACAACAACCCCGGCAACTCTAGCAATTTCAACTGTGCCCCACCCAAGTTCAACAACAACAATGCTACCTCCAACACCAACACTGTCCCGAGGACTGGAAGCAATGTTGTGCCTGTTGCAGCAAAGGACAAGTCGCAAGTAACTTGTTATGACTGTGGAAATAAGGGTCACTACTCCAACGAGTGCCCCAACAAGAAGAATGCCGCAGCCCCCAATGCAAATGCCCCAGCTCAGCAGCAGAGTCGTGTTCAACAAGGAAGAAGGTTTGCCCTAGGGAATTTGCTCAACCACAACGGCTGTCTTTTTCTCATGCATGCTGAAGAAGCTCAGGAAGCGCCAGACGTCGTGCTGGGTATGTTTTCTGTTAATTCAGTACTTGCTAGAGTGTTGTTCGATTCTGGTGCATCACATTCATTTGTCACCGAAGAATTTGCCTGCACTAGTAAGATTCAACCAACAAAACTGAAGCATGTTATGATTGTTCAAATTCCCCGTTCAACCACCAAGGCTAGGCAAATTTGCAAAGCCGTCCCTATCCGAATCCATGGCATAGATTTTTATGCTAACCTGATATTACTCGAAACTAAAGGTTTGGAAGTAGTACTAGGAATGGATTCTATGTCCAAACATAAAGGATTGATTGACTGTGCCAAGAAAGCCATCACCATGACCAGTATAGCCGGAATATCAGTCGAGCATATATCTAAAACCTTACCTCGTCAATTTAAGTGCAACAAGAGTATATCCCAACCTACCATTGACCAAGTCCGGATAGTCTGCCAATACCCCGATGTATTTCCAGATGTTTATGCCCGGTATGCCCCCAGATCGGGATATCGAGTTTATCATCGAACTAATCCCCGGAACATGACCCATAGCCCAGAGACCATATAGTATGAACCCGTCTGAACTAGCAGAACTGAAGAAGCAACTGGATGCCATGCTGGAAATTGGATTGATTCAACCAAGTGCGTCACCATGGAGATCACCTGTTTTGTTTTTGGACAAGAAATATGGAGGTAACCTTTTGTGTACGGATTATAGAAAGTTGAATGATGTCACCATCAAAAACAAGTACCCCTTTCCCAAGATACAAGATTTGTTTGATCAGTTGACCGGTGCCAAAGTGTTTTCTAAGATTGATCTTAGGACTGGCTATCATCAACTCAAAATTCGGGCAGAGGATATTCCCAAGACTTCCTTTACCACCAGATATGGATTATATGAGTATACCGTCATGTATTTTGGATTGACCAATGCCCCCGCTTATTTCATGAATCTCATGAATAAGATTTTTATGGCCTTACTGGATAAGTTTGTCGTTGTTTTCATCGATGACATTCTGATTTATTCCAAATCGGAAGAAGAACATGAGCTACACCTAAGGACCATTCTTGGAACCCTTAGAGAGCATTAGCTGTATGCCAAGTTTAGCAAATGTGAATTCTGGTTACAGGAGGTAGGATTCCTCGGCCACATTGTATCAGCCGGAGGAATTGCCATTGACACTTTAAAGGTGAAAGATGTCGAAGATTGGCAAGCCCCAACCACTCAAACCCAAGTTCGTGCATTTCTCGGATTGGTGGGATACTACCGCAAGTTCATAGAAGGATTCTCGAGTATCGCCAGACCCATGACCCAATTGCTGAAGAAGGACAAGAAGTTTGAATGGACCGACAAATGTGAAGCGAGTTTTCAAGAACTCAAGAGGAGATTGATTTCAGCCCCAATCTTAATCATACTGGATATCACGAAGACCTTCGACATGTATTGTGACGCATCCAAGATCAGTCTCGGATGTGTGCTAATGCAAGAAGGCAAAGTTATATATTATCTATATCGACAACTGAAACAACATGAGCAAAATTACCCAACCCATGACCTCGAACTCACAGCCGTAGTTCTAGCCCTGAAGACATGGAGGCATTACCTGATGGGAAATCGTTGTGAGATTTATTCGGATCACAAGAGCCTGAAGTATATATTCACTCAGAAGGAGTTGAATATGAGTCAGAGAAGATGGATTGAGTTAATCAAAGATTATGATCTGGACATTCACTATCACCCTGGTAAAGCCAACGTGGTAGCAGATGCCCTTAGCAGATTGCCGTGCCTCTTGAACTCCATGATTTTGAAGGAGCAACCAAGTTTTCACAAAGAGATGGAAGATTTTCGAATGGAATTAGTGAGTGAAGGATTTTTGGCTAGCATAGAACTTTAACCCACTTTGATCAGCTAGATCAAAGAGGCGCAGAAAGGAAATGTTAGTATTGACGGAATCAAGCGTCGTATCGGTACAGGCAAAGTACCCGGATTCACCGAAGATGAAGAAGGAGTTCTGTGGTACAAAGGACGCTTTGTGTACCAGCACACTCTGAGTTGAAAGAAGTTATTCTCAAGGAAGCTCATGATACTCTTTATTCTATCCACCCCGGAGGAACTAAGATGTATCAAGATTTGGAAGAGCAATTTTGGTGTCATAAGATGAAGAGAGAAATCAGAAGCTATATCGCCAAGTGTGATATATGTCAGCGAGTCAAGGCGAGAGATCAAAGACCCGCTGGATTGTTGCAACCATTGCAGATTCCGGAATGGAAATGGGATTTCGTTGGAATGGACTTTATCACCGGATTGCCTACTTCTAGTAGGGGAAATGACTCTATCTGGGTCATAGTGGACAGATTGTCCAAAGTCGCCCATTTCTTACCCGTCAAGACCACATATCAGAGTTCGAAGCTAGCGGAGTTATACATGGCTAGGATCATCAGTTTGAATGGAGTCCCCAAGAACATTGTATCGGATCGAGGAACTCAGTTTACCTCGAGATTCTGGAAGAAAGTTCAAGAAGGTTTAGGAACCCTCCTAGATTTCAGCACCGCGTATCACCCTCAGACCGATGGACAAACGGAGCGAGTAAATCAAATACTTGAAGATATGATGAGAGCATGTGTGTTAGAATATGGATCTAAGTGGGAAGACTGCCTGCCGTTTGCAAAATTTTCGTACAACAACAGTTATCAAGCTAGTTTGCAAATGGCCCCATTTGAATTCATGTACGGAAGAAAGTGTCGCACCCCTTTGAACTGGTCGGAAGTAGGAGAGAGTCAGATTTAGGACCCGATATCCTACGAGAAGTAGAAGAGAAGGTTCACAAGATTCATGAGCACCTCCAGACAGCCCAGTCGAGACAGAAGAGTTACGCCGACAAGAGACGTCGAGACCTCGCCTTCAACATAGGAGATTTTGTATATCTGAAAGTGTCGCCGTTGCAGGGAATGCAGCGTTTCCAACTCAAAGGAAAGTTAGCCCCAAGATATATCGGACCTTTCAAAATTCTGAACCGTCGAGGAGAAGTGTCGTATCAATTGGAACTACCCGAGATATGTCAGCCATGCACAATGTGTTCCATATCTCATTACTTCGCAAGTGCCTCGAAGTTCCGGAGAAGACGGAAGTGTTCAAGAATATCGATCACCAGACCATAGAGATCAACGATGACCTGACCTATCCCGAATTACCCATCCATATTTTGTAAGAAGCTTTTCAAACCACCAGGACCCGAAGCATCAAGTTTCTCAAAATTCAGTGGAGCAACCACACAGAAGAGGAAGCTACCTGGGAGTGCGAAGATCACATCAGGACGGAGTTTCCCGATCTCTTCAAATCCTAGGTAATCTTTTCGTCCTTTTTCAAATCTCGGGACGAGATTTTTTTTAAGGGGGGAAGGTTTGTAACATCCCAAAAATATTAAACTAGAATCATCAAACTCTATGCATCAAAATTAGGGTTAACAAAAACTTTTCTAAATAAAAATATGAAAGCATGCATGTGTGTATGCATCCCATTTTGAATTCTTTTGAATTGCCTTGTTTATGTGTTTCTTTGCTTGTAAAAGGATTCTTAGGTGAAATAAACATCATCTAAACAATCCCCACACTTTTCCTAAAGACAAATAAATCAAAACAAACAAAATAAGGGAATGGTCATTTTGACCAATTTAACCCCCATGCCTACTTTGGCTGTCTCTAACTTTCAGAACTTAACAGAAACTTGTTTGGATCATTGCACCCCTCGATAGTACTCATAACAAAGTATCAAGGCCCACCTTGTGATCATGCAGAAACATTCAAATGCATAGTTTAAATGATAGTTTAAAATTGAATTTTTATCATATGGGAAGATCCCACTTTTTCAAAAACCACTCAAACAAGCTCAACTTTCAAAACCCAAGCATCTATGGACTCACCAGCACCTACCTAACACACCCACCAAAAATCTTTTCAAAATTCAAAACTTGAATTCATGCGGCCATTTCATCAAACACCTTGCATATGCAAATCAAATAAAATCCAAACACTATTTGGAGCAGTGATTTGAGCCTAACTTGTTCCATCTCTGGTTGCAACTAGGGTTTAGTACATCATCTAGCTCATTTGTAAACATCTAGCACCACTGTAAGCTTGGCAATGTCATCAATGGTGAACAGCCGAAGCCACCCATGCCACCCAAGTGTAGACAGCAAGCTAGGAGAGGAACTAGCCATGCCAACCTTGTCTGGGAGATCACCTATGCCTCACCGCCCCCTCTCGACTAGACCTGCCTCGAAGACATCGACCAGAGCACCCAGGAACGCAGCGCCCGTGCCTCTGTCAACCATACCGAGTGTGCGCCAGAGCGCCACCCTCGACACACGCCCACAGACCGCGTGTCGCCCTCGCCGCGTGCATACGCGATCACCACCGTTCCAGGAGATCGCCAGACATCCCCGTTCGCCGCCCCATGCCTCACAGTCATCGCTCGCCGTCGAAGATGCCGCCTCTACCGCGCAGAGCATCACATGTTCCAGACCGTTTGCCACCGCCCCTACACGCGCATTAAAGTCATAGAGCATCGCTAGGAGACCACCTATCGATCGCCACCGCCGGCCATGCCTCTAGTAGCCCGTAGCCATGTCGCCACCGTTGCCTGCCCATTCCGTTCGGTCTCGTCGTCGAGACTATAAATAAAGGCCTCGTCCGCTCACACTCTTCACACCATCTCACTCCCCTCTCCTCACTGATCATTCCACCCCGTTCCCGGAACAAGGCGAGCAGCGCATCGCCGGAATTTGGCCGGAGCAGGCCGCCTCTAGAGAAGAAGGGTGCCGTCGATTTCGTCCATCCCAGGAGAAGCTGCCGGTACCAGGAGATTCGAAGTCGTCGACTTCGTCGTTCGCCCGCCTCGCCGACCCTCGCCTGAGCCCCGGTGAGCCCCCGACGACCCCCACCTGCCGCGTTAGGTTTCTGTCTCACCGGCGCCGCCCGACGTGGACGATGAGTAGCAGCCGTTCGATTAGACTTAGATCGTGCGGATGAGATTTCCCCGTACCGCTTCGCGTATAAAGAGACACTGACTGGTGGAACCCCCCTATCAGTTGAGCCCAGCGCCGCGGAGTGACACCGGCCGGCCCATTATCGTTTCCCGTGCAGCCTAGTCGTTTGAATTTAACTTTTTCCATTTTAATTCAAACACAGTTCTGTACCTAGTTTCAAAAATAAACCCAACTTGATTCATTGAACCAAATTGAATGAAACCAATTTTGTTAGAAATATATTGAAATGCTTAATCCAAGACCGTTGGATTCAAATCATTTGATCACACCTTTCAGAATATATAAAAACATTTGGGTTTACTTACAGAAATAATGTTCAAGTAATAAAAGAATGCCACATAGGCATTTCTAGTCACTTTATTTAAATAAAATAAAAGGTTAAACCTTATTAAATTGTGACACCACTTTAAATCAAATTCCCATATACTGAAATGTGTGGTGATGACATGTGTCAACATGATCCCATGTTTGGTTTGGAGAATATTAAATCTTAAGTAGTTTTTCAATGAGTAGAAATTACTTTTCTAAAAATAAAAGAAATTAAACCAAGCTTTAATCTTGTAATGTTAGTGATGATGCTAGATCATCTATAGGACCATTTTGTGTGATGATTGAAAGTATTTAAGTATTGTTTGGTTATTGTGTACCTCGCATTTATTCATAGACGCTAGTACCGACCAAGGATACGAGGAGGAAGGAGGATACTACGAAGAAGAAGCCGAGGAGAACTTCAACCACTGCTCTGCACAAGGCAAGCCTTACTAATCAAGTTGACCTATGCAAGCCCATACTTGCAAGCTATTAACTTAGCAAGCTTATACTGATACTTGTGCAAGCTAACACTTGCCAAATACTATACCTATGCAAGCAAATACTTGCTTGTTACAATGCCAACTATATGCCTTAAGCATATATGATCACAACCACTTGATAAACCAATCCTAGTTTTACTTACAAGCTTTCTACTTTATTTCTTTATCAAAACTAGTACTTAGAGTTTACTTAAGTGAATTTTAGATAGTAGAAAGATAATTGAAGGTTGCATAAAGAGCATAAAATTTGGCCTAAGCTAGATAATCTTTATGTCATCCTAAGGCATGAGATTGAACTTAGTTAAACTCCACTAGTTTACCACCCCTCATTAGTACTTACCCCCACTTGTAGATGCTAGTGCTAAGCATAAAAATTGATCAACTTAGACGGGAATACTTGGTGGAAAAAAGGTTATGAAAACCTTGGAATGATGGATCATTCTATTGAAATATTTTGGACATGTGTTTCTGAACACCAGATGATTTATGGTGATGAAAATGTTGAGGCATGAGCCTTAGCCCTTTATAAAACTAATGGTTGTCTGGATGCGATACCATTCCGATTTTACCGTACAACCACAATACCCGAGAATTGGGTAGGGCTTGATTGGAAGCTTATATACCTTAGTATTGGTTCCCTCACGGCCAAGGTCTAAGCTGAGGCTACCTTGTGAATATTGTCCACCTGTGCAGTACCCAAGATGATAGTTGGTCATGGTTGGGAGGCCAAACTCACAGGAGAGGTGCTTATACTAGGGCGTGTAATTGAAAGGTTGGGATTGATTATCCGCATACTGGGTATGGTGAATTCAGGATTTGTTCCTAACAGATGTATCGAATGTTGTGGTGAAAGTGTATAATCTCTGCAGAGTGTCAAACTATTCGAAGAGCCGCGTCCGCGGTTATGGACAGTTGGAGTGGCCATACTGCTCCCCCGTCAGATGTTTTCAAAATGACTTTTTGAAACGAACTGAGACTTTTACTTGACCACAACAGAGTTGTGATATGAAATTAAAGTTCCCACTTAGGTGTCATAAAATTTGACTAGCTTTCTCTTGCGTCTGAACTTAGTAGATGTAAATCTGGCTTTTTGCAAAACAACCCTAGAGCTTAGTGTCCTACTACAAAAACCCCCCTTCACTTGTTAGTATTAGTTTGCGAGTACTTACAGAGTACTCATGGCTTTGTCCCTGGCTATTCCCATGGCCAGACTATGAAGAGGAGTACCTGGAGGATGGACCCCAGGAAGGTTACGACAACTAGGATTATCTCCCATCGTCAGCATTGCCTGTGACCCCGAAGATGGAGCTTCGCCTACGCTACCGTTATTATTACGTATTTCCGCTGCTTGAGTTGTATTAAGAACTGGATCATGAGATCCTTATTTGTGTAAGACCTTATGTATGGTTTGTAATGGATGATGTACTGTGGTATCCAATTCTGTTATGTCTCGCAAAAATAGTAATCCTGGGATTGCGATGTATGGCATAACAGGCATCTGGGATTAAAAATCCGGGTGTTGACAAGGGCACTGTAACAAGCTAAATGATTAATATGGCAGTGCACACGGATAAACTATGTAGTACAATAAATCCAAAACCAACCAAGTGTTTTCACGAAGAAAATTGGTAAAAAGTATACTACTTTGAGTATAAAAAATGGACTATAACATCTCAATTAGTCATAAATGAAACAATAGAGAAAACATAAACTAAAAGAAAAAAAGAAGATAGTAACTACCGTAAAAGATAAAACAGGACTGACAAAGATAAAACATAGCGCAACACCACTGTCCAGAGTGTCAATTATGCACTGCCTCCCTATACATGTTTAGTTTATCAGATTTTCAGTTTTGTCAGGTTAGCACATAGCCGTTTTAATTGGTTGACTCATAAATGGAAGGAAACCGAAGGGACTCAGCTTAGTTCTCTCCCCCACTGTCCCACTACACGCGTCCATAGCAATTCCCGAGAATAGTTCCTCAGGGAAGAGCAGTTTCTAAGAACATTTTGTCCCTTCCCGATTGAGATTTCTCCTCTAATACCCTCTCCCTTTCCTTTTATTTCTTGGTTTCCGTTCTATTCCTTCTTTGTTTCTTCATTTCAAGAAGCTTTGTTCTTTGTTTTTCATCTCCATTCATTTATGTTTCTATAGCTCGACAGTGAGTTTTGCATCACCCTTCCATTTTGTTTTTTAGTTTCCCTGTAATCCTTGTAGTGTTCTTCCTATCATATTGTCCCATCTATATTTTTTTTATTATGGATCAATTCGATTAGAGTTCCATTGATTTACTGGTTATGGATCATGGTTTTGTACTACTCACATTAGAGTTGTTTATTATCATGTAAATGAATTTTTTACAGAATATTATGATTTTCGAACACACGACTGGACATTATATATGATTTAATGGTTATGGATTAGAATATTATGATTTTCGAACACACGAATGGACATTAGGGTTTTACTGGTTATACATTATATATGACATTATATATGATTTACTGGTTATGATGTATAGGCAGGGACATGATCGTGAAGGAGAAGAAGAGAATTTTATTGCTTGTGCATATACTGTACAAAGGGACAATGGATGTGTCAGCTTCACCACAGGGTGGACTGACTTCACATTTGCTACTGATGTTGGATGGGCATCACTACTTCTCATGAAAGTGGAGCATATGCAGGAGCACCTTGGTCTCAACTTTGTTGATATTGTCATCTAGTGGTTCACCTTGGAAGAAGCTTGTTTAGATAGTCATCTTTTCTTGTTTCATCTAGTGCTGAAGTGTAATGTGGTCGTGTTGTTTAGTAAGTTGAACATCTTTTATCTAGTGTAATGTGTTACTCAATGTATTCAGTATGTTTAGGATGTTGTTTCTACTATAATGTTACTAAATGTATTCAGCAATTTGAACATGTTGATCATCTTGTACGTATTGCATATGTGTATCTTGAATGATGAATGTATTGCATCTTAGATCAACTTACTGTGATGTACTCATAAGTACCAGAAGATTTAAAAATGCACTGCCTCGCCAAAAACACAAAATAAATTTAAAATAAAAATAAGAAAAACATATACTAACTACCGAAAAAGAGAAAACATGACCGAAAAAGTGAAAACATAAAGGATAAAGAAAAATACAAAATAAATAAAACAAAAAACATAGCACTGCAGCACTGTGCAGTGTATAAACACTACACTTCCTGACTGTGCTACGAGCACGCCACTCGAACTCATCCTATAAGCAGTGCATGTCCTAGCACACCTCACACGTTCAGCACTGCACCCTATGCACTGCGCTCAGTACAAACATTGCACTGCCAACCTATGCACTACAGACAGTACAAGAAATGCACTACCTTCCTATACTACGAGCATGCCACTCGAACTCCTCCTATAAGCAGTGCACGAACCAGCATACTCAGAGGTTCAGCACTGCACCCCATGCATTTCGGAGGGTATCAACAATGCACTGCCTCTGTGTGCTACGAGCACGCTACTCGAACTCCTCCGGTAAGCAATAGACGACCCAGCATACTGCAGATGCTCAGCACTGCATCCCATGCACTATGCAGGGTATCAATAATGCACTGCCTCTCTGTGCTACGAGCACGCCACTCGAACTCTTCCTGTAAGCAGTGCATGACCCAGCACACCGCAGATGCTCAACACTGCACCCCATGCACCGCGGAGGGTATAAACAATGCACTGCCTCTCTATGCTATGAGCACGCCACTCAAACTCCTCCTGTAAGTATTGCACGGCCCAGCACACCGCAGATGCTCAACACTGCACCCCATGCACTAAGGAGGGTATTAACAATGCACTGCCTCTCTGTGCTACGAGCACGCCACTCGAACTCCTCCTGTAAGCAATGCACATCCCAGCACACCGTAGATGCTCATCACTGCACCCCATGCACTACGCAGGGTATCAATAATGCACTGCCTCTCTGTTCTATGAGAACGCCACTCGAACTTCTCACCGCAGATGCTTAGCACTACACCCCATGAACTGCGCAGGGTATCAACAATGCACTGCCTCCCTATGGTATGAGCACGCCACTCGAACTCCTCCTGTAAGCAGTGCACACCGCAGCACACCGCAGATGCTCAGCACTGCACCCCATGCACTGCGCAGGGTATCAACAATGCACTGTCTCTCTGTGCTACAAGCATGCCACTCGAACTCCTCATCGCAGATGCAGCACTGCACCTCATGCATTGCGCAGGGTATCAACAATGCACTGCCTCTCTGTGGTACGTGCATGCCACTCAAACTCCTCCTGTAAGCAGTGCACTACCCAGCACACCACAAATGCTCAGCACTGCACCCCATGCACTGCGCAAGGTATCAACAATGCACTGCCTCTCTGTGCTATGAGCACGTCACTCGAACTCCTCCTGTAAGCAGTGCACGGCCCAGCACACCGCAGATGCTTAGCAGTGCACCCCATGCACTGCACACAGTACATAACTAAAGAATGGCCTAATGCACTGCCTCGTTGCAATGCCTGGAATTAAACACTGCACTGCCTCACATTACTATTAGAAGCACAATACCATTGTGAACAATAACCTTAAAAATTTGTTAGAAGTATAGTGAAAAAGGTGTTCAAAGCAGTACGCCTCCCATTACACCCCACAAAATTTCCATTTCCCGTAAATAAAACAAAAAATACAAAATAAACTAAAAGGAAAAAAATAAAAGCAGATACTAACTACCGAAAAAGAGAAATCAGGGCCGAAAAAGAGAAAACGGGACCAAAAAAGAGAAAACATAACACTGCACCACTGCCTAGATAGTCAAGTATGCACTGCCTCCCTGTACTACGAGCACGCCACTCGAACTCCTCCTATAAGCAGTGCACGACATGCACACCGCAGTTCATATGAACCAGAAAAGAGAAAAAACCGGCTAAAAAACAAAAATCCAGGCGAGGTCCCACGACAGAAGAAAACCGCTGAACTAACCTCCCACCCCACATATCCAGAAGTTCTACCAGAACTACACGTGTCGAGAAAAGAAGACACCCCCGATCGACGTGATGCACCAAAATCATCCACGTGATGCCGCGAGCAGCGTCGTAGAGCGTACTCCCGCGAGCGCGCCTTTTTCTAGCATTTTCGGGATCTGAATGCCATAATCCAGCTAGCTTCTAGACATATTAAGTGGACCAACATGTTATACGTAATTGAGATTTCCATGTTTTATGAGTTTCCGAACTCCCTAGCTAACTTTGCCCACTTGAGTGACTTTATGCCAATTTATCGAAATTATGTCAAATTTGAACAAGTAAATTTTAGGCTGCTTTGATAGTTTTACAAAATACTTTTGGAGGTACCCATCGGGGGGTCAATTAATATATCAAAAACCACCATGAGTTTTGGCAACATGTTCATATTCTTGCTAAGATTATTCATCTTGACAACTTAACGCAATTAGGTCAAACTTGAGCTACAAGTAGGCACGATAGATTAATCTCGAATTAAATGTAATTTTAGAGCGGTAGATGGGTGCATTTTCTTGTAGTAAACAATACCGTTGGTGTGAGTTTCCAATTATGAGGAAATAACATTCTAATTTTTTAGAGTGATGACGATCAAGATTGTTCCTTTCCAAAAAGAAAGTGTGAAGAATATGGATCTGGATGCCACAAGCCAAGCTTTCGACATATATAGTGGACCGACATGTTTATACTTATGATTAATTCCCATGTTTTAAATGTTTTCAAACTTCGGCCGAGCTAACTCTATCCACTTGAATGACTTTATGTATATTTACCAAGATTAGGTGAAAATTTTGAACTACAAGTAAATTGTAGGTTGCTTTGAAAGTTTACGAAAAAACTTTTGGAATGTACCCACTAGGGAGTCACAACTAATATATTAGAAACCACCGAGATTTTAGATGACAAGTCCAACTTATTGCTAAGATTTTTCATCTTGACTATTTAACGAAATTTTGTCAAACTTGAGCTACACAAGTGTGATAGATTTCTCTTGAATTAAATGTATTTTGATAGGTAAATGGGTGCTTCTTCTTGCAGTAAAAAATTCCATCGGTGTGAGTTTCGAACTATGAGGAAAGAACATTCAATTATCAATTTTTTGAGTGATGAGAACATAGTTATTTTCCTGTAAAGAAAAGTTCAAAGAATATTAGATCTGGATGCCACAAGCCAAGTTTACATACATGTATATTGGACCAACATGTTGTACTTACGATTCCCATGTTTTATGAATTTTAAAACTTCCTAGCTAAATAAGCCCGCTTGAATGAATTTATGTTGATTTATCGAAATTAGGTCAAATTTGAACCCACAATTAAATTGTTGGTTGCTTTGAAAGTTTACGAAAAAGCTTTTGGGGGTACCCACCATCGGGGGAAAATTAATATATCAAATCACCAAGAGTTTTGACGATGGCTTCAACTTCTTACTAAGATTTTGCATCTTGAAAATTTAACGAAATAAGGTCAAACTTGAGCTACCAGTAAGCGCGATAGATTGCTCTTGAATTAAATGTCTTTTAGGAGGTTGTTGGGTGCACATCTTATTTTATTAAAAAATGTTGTGGGTGTGGATTTCCAACTATGAGTAAAGAACATTCTCAATTTTTTGAGTGATGATGAGATTGTTCTTTCCTGTAAAGAAATTACGAAGAACATGGGTCTGAATACCACAGGCCAAGTTTTCAGACATATATACAGTGGACCATTGTACTTATGATTTCCCATGTTTTATGAGTTCTCAAACTTCCTAGCTAACTCCGCCCACTTGAATGACTTTATGCTGATTTATCGAAATTAGGCCAAATTTGACTACTGCTGGTAAATCGTAGGCTGCTCCGTGAGTTTTATGAAATGACGTTTGGAGGTACCCACATCGGGCGATCAATTAATATATCTGAAACCACAAGGAGTTTTGACGACTGGTTTGAATTCTTACTAAGATTTTGCATCTTGGAAAATTTGAACCCCTTTTGTAAACGACCACATGAAATAAAGAAAAAATAAAAAATAAATTAAAAGATTTACGCATGAAATGCCCTATCATGCATGTCGTGTGCGCTACGTGCAATGAAAATGTTAACCATGGGATTTGACGAGTTTTGGAAAAAACAGCTTCACAGTATTGTTCTGCCATGTATATAGACATTATTGGGTTTCAAACGGAACGACCAAGGTTGTCAAAGCCATACCGATCAACATCATAGTTTACGACCTGATGGAGTTCCCGCAGTAGATGGGTGCATCTTGGGGTAGTAAGCATTATTGATTGTGGGAGTTTTCAGACATATAGTGGATCATGCTTCCTATCCAACTCAAGGTTTCGAATTTCGGCCAAGATTACCGAAATTTCACCAAAATTCTTCCATTTTGGCCAAGACCAGTAAGATAATTTACCGAATGAAAGCTTTCTAAATTTGGGGATTTTTTGTTGAATTATCTTAAATATTTTATATTTGGTAGAATTATATCTAAAACTCTAAATTTTGGTGTAATTTTAGCCAAATTTTGTTTGAAAGTTTAAATTTTGAATGTTGCATTTCATGTGAGATTTGACCGAAATTCACCAAAATAGTTGAATTTCGGCCATTTCGCTCGGACCCGGTAAAAAACCAAAACCGAAATCCAAAACCTTGATCTAACTACATCGGTTAAATGAATTTCGCAAAAAAATCGAGTCTAGCAGGGTGGATATGGGAGTACATAGCATGAGTGTCTAAGGGTATCCGTAATGTAGGTCACAATGTATAGGTCAACATTTGCCACAAGGTAGGACCCACATCGCTTGGTCATATTCCTCCATGCAAGAGAGAGGAGGGAGGGTAAATGATTTTTCTATTCTCTATGGGCAACCCACAAGCTTGAGGTAACTTTATTTTCTCCATAACGTACTACTATATGCCTTAAGGTGTGCTTTTTTTACACATTGTGTATGCCCTAAGGGAAAAATAAAAAATGGGCCCACTTGGCAGTGTATGACCAAGCTATAAAACTCCCATGCAAAAGTTCTTCAGTTTAGTGGGTCCCGCGAATCATCTCATTTAGACACTGGTGGATCTTATTACTTGTAAGTATAGTAGTATTTCTGTTTCTTAGACAGAAGTATATGCTAACCTCTGTCCACGCGCAGTACTTGTAGAGAGAATAAAACATAGAGAGGGGAAGAGGGCAGCGGCGAAGAGAGAAGAAGAGTTGAAGGTGGTTCCATGTTAGAGCAAAGTTTATGATGAGTTCCTGACACGAGGTACTCCTAGCTCTACTAGTAGTAGTAAATTTCAGGACGTATGAACGCAAAAAAATTGGAAGTGTGTTTTCTCTCTCCTTCGCTGCCTCTCATCTCTCCACCCCTCTCCCGTCACGCACCCAAAGCATTACTCTACACATGAATAGGAGAATTATGCTACAAACACTCAAAATTCAGACTGGAGATCTTAACAAGCGATGTTCGGAACAAAGGAGTGATGCAAGTTCTCAATCGGATCTAGTGCAGCTGATGTCGTCGTGACGGAGAACACCAGAAGATACAAAGAAACAAATTAGTGAATTTTTGGTCCACTTAAAGGTACAACAGATGAAAGTTTCGTCGGATAGCATGAACGCCCAATTTTGAAGCACCGTTAAAAAAGTACAAAAGTGAAACCCTGAAGGTACGACAGAAACCCAACCACAAGAATTCCTAGACTCTTAGAAAAGATGAGAGAGCAGATTCAAAACACGTAGAGGTAAGAGGAGAATAGAAGAGGGGTAAGGAGTAAAAGCAGACCTAATCAGATCTATCAAACCGATTTTTCAAAATATTTTTGACACTCTATAGCGTTCGTTAGCTAGGTTATCCTACAGGCTGGACCAGTGGGGTATCGTAACTGTTGAGCACTGGTACCACTCTGTAACACCCTCGTATCGGCCCTATGCAAGTTTTAGGGATTCCCGCCAAACTCTCATAGAAACGATTCAAAGGTGCCCACCAGGCACATGCGTGCGGGTGGAAAACGAATTAATATCATTACACAAAAGCCGACGATGGAACCCACAGAACATATATTACAACAATGACTCCAAGAGTCAAGAATACAAATAAGTACAATGATCCAAATCACCTTGAAAACGATACAGCGTCTAAGTACGGACAAGATGCAAATGGGGCTAAGAGCCCTAAAGAATAACCAATGGCATCCATAACCCTGCCTAGGCCAAGCCGGAAGGGTAACCCTGCTAACGACGTCGATATCAAACCTGTTTAAACAAAAGGGGTGACGACAAAGGGCAAAGGAAAAAAGAGAGCGGTCAGTACTAAGGCCAGTACATAGAGAGTCTTATAATTCGGCGGTCCTCACCTACATAGATATGGTGGACTAAAGCAGCAGCGCAGCATGCACTAAACAACCTATATAGACTCGATACAACTGTCGGCTATCAGAGAGGGATAAGAAGGACCTATTCGTAACCAACCTGATACTAGCACCAATCATACCCATCATGGTATTTCCCCCTCGAGACCAAACGAGGAAGTCATGTCGAGGAAACTCACACAGTTGGCAGTTTTATTCATTCCTTTTGTGGTGGTTGTCCTACTTACTAGTCATATCAGATACAAGTCAAATTATAACAATAAACTTTAGTTATAGTTGTCTATGATCGAGAACTGTGCACCAAGTCATCCATAACCGCAAACATGGCTTCTCGAAAAGATTTAATCCTGTAGGGGAGCACCAAAGTTTTCACACGCACATACACCCTTGTTGTTAGATCAGGTAGGTACAAGATTACAAAACATACACCCAACGGTATGTCGACGGGGTTTCGAACACGATGTTTCCCATACCCAAAGAAAGCACATGGGGGGCACCCCACTAAGCTACCCGCAACGAAGTCGGCCGGCTCCGGAATGGACCCAGAGGTTTGTGCCAATGGATGTAAATGAATGGGAAACCGAAAGTGTGACTGGGCTTGTCGATACCGCAAAAACATTCCACATTTGTTTCCTAAATAGTACAGGCGCTCCACACGCAGTAGTAAATAAAGCAGTAAAGCATGTCATAAGTACAGGATAGTAATAACACCGCAAACTAGTTTGTGTCCCCGATATAGTACTTTGAAATCAGGTACTAAATCGATGGGGGTGCCTACACACCCCACCTGTGGTAAGCGCGCTCAATCTCGGAACAGGTGTCAAGAACTCGGGGACCTATGGGACACCAGTGAGTAGTTAAAAACCAAATATTATCTATTACCCACTAGTGCCTCTGCATTATTTACCTACTTTCAATTTTAGTTATTAAACGGTAATTAAAGCCATGATCATCTCCACCATTAAGAATGTGTCAACCACCCAACAACGATGGAACATCAACGATGCGAAGCAGCACCTGAGGAAGCAACTACGACTCGCAAGGCCTACTAACTACCAAACAACAGGTAATAGGAGGTGTCCATGGCAATTTAGGGGTTGCAGGGAATAGTAAAAGGGTACGGAATCTATAGCATCGCAACACAGATAGCAATAGATCAACGGGAGGAAGTAAAGACTATAAATGCAAAATAGGTAGAAAGGGGGAGAATGCTCGCCTGGAAAACATTGTCGAAAATTCAGCTAAAGATCGGGTCGACACTCGCATCAACTCATCGGCCTAATCCGCGAAGAAGCAAACCACTAGAAAAACACCAGATGCACTATTTAATACTACAGAAAAATATCGGGCATGATGCATGTATGATGCATGTCATGGCAAAGGTATAGTGCAATTAGGCAATATTAAGTGGAACCAGGGGCCCTAAAAATAATTACGTGGTTCATGTTGTTTAGCTACCCCGCATTTTAAATGTTGTCTTAACAA
Organism: Avena sativa; assembly: GCA_916181665.1. Classification (NCBI taxonomy): domain Eukaryota; kingdom Viridiplantae; phylum Streptophyta; class Magnoliopsida; order Poales; family Poaceae; genus Avena; species Avena sativa. Next base: position 184,165,524 of record OV702281.1, read on the forward strand.
GGCAAAACATGGCATCGGTTCAATACACAAATTTAAATGGAGCCAATATAAGACTAGATTTGCCCGCATATGGCCTCCATATTTAATTATTATGTGAGTCGGCATAAGGCCCCCAAACCACACAAGATTATATGTATGAAAGCATGTACAAATATATGCAACAGATATATATCATATTATAAAAATATTGGGCTCAGAAAAGGGTCACACATGGGTTTGGCGATCTTGGTTCGATGTGGTTCCGGTTCCGTCTCGCCGGTATCGGTCTTCGGGGTTTCCGGTTCCAGGAAGGCAATCTTGTTGATCTAGCATCATCGCCTCCAGTTCCATGAAGTAGACCTTGAGGTTCTGGATCATCTGTCGGTGGAAAACTTTGATCTTGACGTTGGTGGTGGTATGCTTCAGGGTCTAGGTCATTGAGGAGGTAGAACTTGGCGGTGAAGCAAGCACGGCATTAGGAGATCTTGTTGGAACTCATCAGGTAGTTGGGGAAAAACCACACAGCCCTCGACTACACCTCACCAGCAAAACACAACAAACCAGCCATCTAGTGCCATCTTGCCAACATCCTCGCAGCCAGATGAAGGAAACAAAAAGGGGGATAGACGCACGCAGGCACCTGCTGCAAACTGCAGGGAAACAGAGCCGGCATGGGGTGTGTGGCTGCGGGCCGGTACAGGGCAAGCAGTGGTGGAGGCAGGCAGGGGGGCTCAACGGTGCGGCAAAGTAAACAGGAAGGTGAGTGGGCTCGCGCGCAGGGGCGATAGAGGGTGGCGAAAGCGCCCGCTGAAGATGGAGGAAGAGGGGATGAGCGCAAGCAGCGCTGCCTCTGGCGACAGGTGGAGGCGAGCAGGGGCTCGGGGCTGCGACTGCGAGGTGTGCCGGTCGGAGAAGCTCGGGAGGGCATGGTGGTTGGCTGCAGAGATCGGGCAGAGGCGGCGACGGTCATCCTGGAGGCAGGGAACGATGAGGGGGAGGAGAAGAGGGCCAGAGGAAGGTGGCGGCGGATCTCCTGGTGGCCGGTGGAGGCGCGCGCCCGCGGGGTTGGAAGAAGATGCGGCGGCGGCGGCGGACCGTCTTGAGCAACATATGCGAGCGGGGTAGGGAAAGAAGCCAGAGAGACATGCGGGATTAGGGGAGAGAGAGAAGGGAGATATACGGCGAACAAGGTGGGATCTGCGTGGGGTCAGGGTGGGCCTTCGGGAAGGTAAAACAAGGAGGAGGGCATGGTCCACACGGGGTGGACGGCTTGTGTGCGGAAGGGGTGTCTCGCATGCGATGAGTGCGTGCGTGTGTGTCGCTGGGTGGCGACGGCTGGTGGGAACAAGTGAGGTTAGGGTTAGATGGGATTAGGGTTAGGGTTTAGGTGTGTGGTAGTAGGTGGTCTCCCAGCTGGGCCTTTTGGGCCTAGTCGTTTGATTGCCTCCCCCACAAGACTAGATTTGCCCGTATATGGCCTCCATATTTAATTATTATGTGAATCGGCATAAGGCCCCAAAAACACACAAGATGAGATGTTTGCAAGAATGTACAAATATATGCAATATATATATATCATATTATAAAAATATGGTGCTCGGAAAGGGGTCACACAGGGGTTTGGCGATCTTGGTTCGATGGGGTTCCTGTTCGGTCTCGCCGAGATCGGTCTTCGGGGTTTCCGGATCCAGGAAGGCGGTCTTGTTGATCTAGCATCATCGCCTCCGGTTCCATGAAGTAGACCTTGAGGTTCCGGATCATCTTTCGATGGAGAACTTTGATCTCGACATTGGTGGTGGTATGCTTCAGGGTCTCGGTCATTGAGGAGGTAGAACTTGGCGGTGAAGCAGGCACAACATTAGGAGATCTTGTTGGCACTCATCAGGTATTTGGGGCAAAACCACATAGCCCTCGACTACACCTCACCAGCAAAACACAACAAACCAGCCATCTAGTGCCATCTTGCCAACATCCACGCAGGCAGATGAAGGAAACAAAAAGGGGGATAGACGCATGCGGGAACCTGCTGCAAAACTGTAGGGAAACAGAGTCGGCATGGGGCGTGTGGCTGCGGGCCGGTACAGGTGAGCAGCGGCGGAGGCGGGCAAGGGGAGCTCATCAGCACAACGAAGTAAACAGGGCGGTGAGCGGGCTCCTGCGCAGGGGCGACGGAGGGTGGCGGAGGCGCCCATAGACGACGGAGCAAGAGGGGACAAGTGCAAGAAGTGCGGCCTCTGGCGTAGGTGGCGGCGAGCAGGGGCTCGGGGCCGCGATGGCGAGGTCTGCCGGTCGGAGGAGCTCGGGAGGGCGTGGTGGTTGGCTGCAGAGATAGGGCAGAGGCATCGACGGTCATCCTAGCGGCAGGGAACGACGAAAGGAGGAGAAGAGGGACAGAGGAAGGTAGCGGTGGAGCTCCTGGTAGCCGGTGTAGGCGCGCACCCGCGGGGTTGGAAGTAGATGCGGCGGCGGCGGACCGTCTCGAGCAACATATGCGAGCAGGGTGGGGAAAGAAGCAAGAGAGAGACGTGCAGGATCAGGGGAGAGAGAAGAGAGACAGACGGTGAACGGGGTGGGATTTGCGTGGGGTTAGGGTGGGCCTGTGGGAAGGTAAAACAGGGAGGAGGGCACGGTCCACACGAGGTGGACGACTTGTGTGCGGCAGGGGTGTATCGCATGCGATGAGTGCGTGTGTGTGTGTCGTTGGGTGGTAGCGGCTGGTGGGAACAAGTGAGGTTAGGGTTAGATGGGATTAGGGTTAGGGTTATGGTTTTGGTGTGGGGTAGTAGGTGGTCTCCCAGCTAGGCCTTTTGGGCCTGGTCGTTTGACTACCTCCCCCACAAAATGTTTTATATTTATTAATGTTCCTGTTTTATTTTAAAGGCCTTTTGTAAATAATTTTAGATAAAACAAGATATCTGGAAGAGATCGAGGTCTCAATTTGAAATAGAGAAGGTGATAATTAGAAAACAATATAGGATTTTGAGAAATAGTTTTAGACCAACACATGCATGATGATGTAATGATGATGTGCAACATACAAACAATCGAGATTTTCTAGTAGTGGTTTTAGCCGGGGTGCTACAATTCGACACCACTAACAATGTATCTCGCCCTCGAGATCCGCCTCATGGTACGAGGAAGAAGGCTGACGGTTCGAATCTTATCGCTTCATGCAGATCTTCGCGACACCACTAACAAAGATTCCTGCTCCGTCTTGAAATCAACGACACCACCAACAAAGGGGTCGTTGCTCATGTTCATCGAGAGAATGCTCAAGTGAACAAAGTACGAAGGTAATGGTATCGAAAGATAAGGCCACCTCTAACTTCTGTGGAAGGAGTAAAGTTTCTTGATCCACCGATTCGATGTACAAGAGCGAATGATAAGAGTAGTCGGATGGTGATCAGTCCACCGCGCACCCAAAGCATTAATCTACACATGAATAGGAGAATTATGCAACAAACTCTCAGAATTCAACCTGAAGATCTTGACAAGCGATGTTTGGAACAAAGGAGTGATGCAAGTTCTTCATCGGATCTAGTGCAGCTGTTGTCATCATGACGGAAAACACCGGAAGATACACAAAAAAAGTACTTAATGTTTGGTCCACTGAAAGGTACAACAGACGAAAGTTTCATCGGATAGCATGAAAGCTCAATGTCGAAGCACCGTTACAAAAGTACAGAAGTGAAACCCTGAAGGTACGACAGAAACCCAACCACGAGAATTCGTGGACTCGAAGAAAAGATGAGAGAGCAGATTCAAAACACGTAGAGGTAAGAGGAGAATAGAAGATGGGTAAGGAGTAAAAGCAGACCTAATCAGATCTATCCAACCGATTTTTAAAAATAGTTTTGATACTCTACAATGTCTGTTAGCTAGGTTATCCTACAGGCTGGACCAGTGGGGTATTGTAACTGTTGAGCTCTGATACCACTCTGTAACACCCTCGTATCAGACCTATGCAAGTTTTAGCGATTCTAGCCAAACTCGGATAGAAACGATTCAAAGGTGCCCACTAGGTACTTGAGTGTGGGTGCAAAACGAAGTAATATCATTACACAAAATTCCACGATGGAACCCACAGAACAGATATTAAAACAACGACTCCAAGAGTCAAGAATACAAATATACAGTACAAATATCCAAATCACCTTGAAAACAATACAGCGTCCGAGAACGGACAAGATGCAAATGGGGCTAAGAGCCCCGAAGAATAAGCAATGGCATCCATAACCCTGCCCAGGCCAAGCCGGAAGGGTAACCCTGCTAACAATGTCGATCTCAAACTTGCTTAAACAAAAGGGGTGACGACAAAGGCCAAAGGAAAAAGAGAGTTGTCAGTACTGAGGCCAGTACACGGCGAGTCTTAGAATTCAGTGGTCCTCACCTACATAGGTATGGTGGACTAAAGCGGCAGCACAGCATGCACTAAACAACCTATAGAGACTCGATACAACTATCGGCTATGAGAGAGGGATAAGAAGGACCTATTCGGAACCAACCTGATACTACCACCAATCATACACATCCTGGTATTTCCCCCTCGAGACCAAACGAGGAACTCATGCCGAGGAAGCTCACAAAGTTGGCAGTTTTATTCATTCTTTTTGTGGTGGTTGTCCAACTTACTTGTGGTGGTTGCAAACTATTTTTTTGGCCCCGGTATAGTACTTTGATATCAGGTATTAAATTTAAGGGGGTGCCCACACACCCCACCTGTGGTTAGCGTGCTCGATCTCGGAATAGGTGTCAAGAACTCGGGGACATACGGGACACCAGTGAGCGGTTAAAAACCAAATATTGTCTATTACCCAGTGGTGCCTATGCATTATTTACCTACTTTCAATTTTAGTTATTAAACGGTAATTAAAGCCATGATCATCTCCACCATTAAGCATGTGTGAACCACCCAACAACGATGGAACATCGACGACGCGAAGCAGCACCTGAGCAAGCAACTACAACTCGCAAGGCCTACTAACTACCAAACAACAGGTAATAGGACGTGTCCATGGCAATTTAGGGGCTGCAGGGAATAATAAAAGGGTACATAATCTATAGCATCGCAACACAGATATAAATATATCAATGGTTGGAAGTAAAGACTATAAATGTAGAATAGGTAGAAAGGGGGAGAATGCTCGCCTGGAAAACATTGCCGAAGATACATTTGAAGATCGGGTTGACAGTCGCATCAACTCATCGGCCTAATCCGCGAAGAAGCAAAGCACTAGAAAAAACACCAGATGCACTATTTAATACTACGACAAAAGATCGAGCATGATGCATGTATGATGCATGACATGGCAAAGTTATGGTGCAATTAGGCAATATTAAGTGGAACCGGGGGCCCGAAAAATAATTACGTGGTTCATGTTTTTTAGCTACCCTGCATTTTAAATGTTGTTTGAACAAGGAAAAACATGGCATCGATTCGCTACACAAATTTAAATGGAGCCAATATAATACTAGATTTGCCCGCATATGGCCTCCATATTTAATTATTATGTGAATCGGTATAAGGCCCCCAAACCACACAAGATAAGATGTATGCAAGCATGTACAAATATATGCAAAGAATATATATCATATTATAAAAATATGGGGCTCGGAAAGGGGTCACACATAGGTTCGGCGATCTTGGTTCGATGTGGTTCCGGTTCGCTCTCGCCGGGATCAGTGTTCGGGTTTCTGGCTCTGGGAAGGCGATATTGTTGATCCGGAATCATCACCTCCAGTTCCATGAAGTAGACCTTGAGGTTCCGGATCATCTGGCGATGGAGAACTTTGATCTTGACGTTGGTGGTGCTATGCTCCAGGGTCTCTGTCATCGAGGAGGTAGAACTTGGCGGTGAAGCAGGCACGACATTAGGAGATCTTGTTGGCACTCATTAGGTAGTTGGGGAAAAACCACATAGCCCTCGACTACACCTCACCAGCAAAACACAACAAACCAGCCATCTAGTGCCATCTTGCCAACGTCCTCGCACATAGATGAAGGAAACAAAAAGGGGGACAGACGCACGTGGGCACCTGCTGCAAAACTGCAGGGAAATAGAGACGACATGGGGCGTGTGGTTGCGGGCTGGTATAGGGCGAGCAGCGGCGGAGGCGGGCAGGGGGAGCTCATCAGCGCGGTGACATAAACAGGGCAGTGAGCGGGCTCGCGCGCAGGGGCGACGGAGGGTGGCGGATGCGCCCGCAAACGATGGAGGAAGAGGGGACGAGCACAAGCAGCGTTACCTCTGTAGATAGGTGGAGGCGAACAGGGGCTCGGGGCTGCGACGATGAGGTGTGCCAGTCGGAGGAGCTCGGGAGGGCGTGTTGGTCGTCCTGGCGGCGGGGAACGACGAGGGGGAGGAGAAGAGGGCCAGAGGAAGGTGGCGGCGGAGCTCCTGGTGGCCGATGGAGGCGCGCGCCCGCAGGGTTGGAAGCAGATGCGGCGGCGGCGGACCGTCTCGAGCAACATATGCAAGCGGGGTGGGGAAATAAGCGAGAGAGAGACGTGCGGGAGCATAGGAGAGAGAAGCGAGACGGACGGCGAACGGGGTGGGATCCGCGTGGTGTCAGGGTGGGCCCGCGGGAAGGAAAAACAGGAAGGAGGGAACGGTCCACACGGGGTGGACGGCTTGTGTGCGGCGAGTGCGTGGGTGTATGTCGCTGGGTGGCGGCGGCTGGTGGGAACAAGTGAGGTTAAGGTTAGATGGGATTAGGGTTAGGGTTTAGGTGTGGGGTAGTAGGTGGTATCCAGGCTAGGTGACATGGTTATACCCCGCGGGTACATGACCTCAGCATACCTAGTCCAGCCCAAGGAAGGCCCACGGCAAATATATGCCGGCCCATGAAGACTTTCGGGTGGCCAGGGCCCATGACGCCTTCGGATCCTTGGAGAGCAAGACTAGAGTAGATAGGAAATTCAAAGGGGTAAACCCTAAAACCTGTAACCGACTCGATCTGTGCCTGGGACCTGCCTATCTCTATATAAAGGCCAGGAGGGCACGACGAGGAGGCTCTCTTACAATCTCTCGCACACCACCGCATACACACATCCACGCCAGATTGCATCTGTGCACCCCTGTAACCTTTGGTTCCGCCGTAATCAAGAGCAGACAAGCAGGAGTAGGGTTTTCCCTCCGGGGGCCTGAACCTGGGTAAACCTCGTGTCCCCGTGTTACTTGTTTGCTAACCGTTCCGCGATCTCCAGGATCCCCATCTTCTCCAAAACCCAAGCTCATAACAATGGGCATTGACGAGATTAAACCTCGTCAATTGGCGCCATCTGTGGGAATTGGGGACGCTGATTGTGCGATCGTGACGGTTCCAACCCGAGCGATCTACAACTCCGTGGCGACGGAGAGTCATCTCCTCTTCGGCGCCTTCGACTTCACCGTCCATTCACCGGCCACCATGAAAGACTTCGAGCCCGTTGGCGACGGACTCGAGATCCTGTTTGGGAGCTTCTGCTTACAGGTGGGGCAGACCGGCACTCTCCGCCTTCTAGAGCGGGTGCCCCTGCCATCGATCAGGCTCGCTTCATGGGCTCCACACCCTGTGCTACGCACATCAACATCGATAGACGAGTCCTATGACAGCAGCAGTTGTAACTCCGATCTGTGCGATCCACCATCGGATGAAGGGACCTACGGTTCCAGAGCCGAAAGCTGCGGCAGCAGCAGGCCGATCTACGAGCGCTACCAATGCGCCGCAGTCATCCAAGATCAGTAACACAATCCGCCACCCAACCCGCAGGGTAGAAACGGTGGAAACAGAAGAAGCCAGTCCCCCCCACCCAACAGGGACAACAATAATCGGGTCATCCACCTCAACGAGGAGGGATGGGCTCAAGCACGCAAGGCCGTGGCAGGCAACAAGATCCTGCCCGCTGACGCCTCAAGAGATCTGCTGATGGCATACCACATGCTCCTCATCGAGGAGCACAAGAAGCAGATCAAGATGCAGGAAGTGCTTGACAAACGCAAGCAAGCAGCTTCGGAGTCCAGTGCGCGATGAGTTGCACTCTCCGCCATGGGCATTGGCTCCAGCTCGCATGGCAACAACGGCAACAAGCACTGTTCTCGGATGGAGAACATGGACCCCAAAGAGCGTCGCGAGGTGACCCGATACCTCAACGCGTCCTTCATGGAGATGGACGCCTACGGCAACGCCATCCCAAAAACGCCGCAAGCTGCGATCATGGCAGCCACCGCGTACCTCGCGTCCCACCCACCTCCGGAGGGGGACCCGAAGAGGGCCATGCACAAGTCCACGCTTACCAGACTCAGACTCGTTGGATCTGCGCTCCACGAAGAAGCTCCTGCGGAGCCAAAAAAGAAGGTTGCGGTCAGATTCAACCGCAGTCCCACACCCTCATCCGAGGACGAAGAGCATGAACTTCCTCGAAGGCATACGAGCTCGTGCCATCGCAGCCGCGACTACGACGCTCGAAACGAGCTAATGCAGCGCAAGATCGACAAAGCGCGCGCCAAGCGCGTATGCTCGTCTGAATCCGAGATGGATGAAGCCGAAGGAGAACTCTCCGGAGCTTGATGCTTCAGAAGATCAATCCGACGGACAAGGATGCCGCGAAACTTCAAGCTCCCTTCGGACACCCCGAAGTTCGACGGCACACAGGACCCCAAGGCGTGGCTCAGCGACCACTTGTCGTCCGTCAAGCTGCACGGCGGAAGCAGGGAAACCGCCATGCAATAACTTCAGCTGCAGCTGACAGGCGCAGCTCGGATCTGGCTAAGCAGCCTATCCTCAGGATCCATCCGAAGTTGGGAGGAGCTGGCATACAGTTTCGTCCAAAACTTCAAAGGCACCAGCAAGAGGACTGCCTCGATCGAGGAGTTGCAAGCCTGCACTCAACGAACGGGCGAATCCATTCGCTCGTACATACTACACTGGTCCAACACCAAGAACTCCGCGACGCACATCTCCGAAGAAAGGGCTATCGACGCCTTCAAGGACGGCGTCAAGCGCCAGGACTTCAAAGAAGAACTTGGGCGCGTCAAGCCCAAGACACTCGACCACCTCATGGACATCGCCAACAGGTGGGCCGACGGCGAGGACTCCGTCCACCGAGCGCACTCGGAGGAAGAGGACGACTACGGTCGACGGGGAGAACGTCGTAGCCAGAGGATATCGCGTGTCTACGACGATCGCGATGGGCCCGACATGGTCGCGGCTGGCTATGCCGACTGTCGCAACGATGGCAACCGCAACAACGGCGGATACCGCGGAGGAAATTTCCGCGACGGAGGATGCCCAGCACAGTCGTTGTAGCACCACGGTCGCGATGACGGACCCTCAGCACACGAAAAACTGTCGGGTCCATGCACCATCCACTTCTACATCGACAGGCAGGATGGTAAGAAGAAGGCAAGCCGCATGCTCAAGGACTGCCGCGAGTTCCAGAAACTCAGCGAAAGCATGGCTCAAATGAGGCAGCAAGCCCCAAACCCTGGATTCGGGAACGCACCCGCACCAGGCGAGATAGCGCATGGATCTCCTCCACCGCCACCTGTAGGAGGCCCGAACCACCTAGTCGCACCCGCACAGAATAACGGTGGGCACGGGTATTGTTGGGGATATGCTATATGGGTATCCTCATAGCATGTCTCTTATCTGACTAACCCGGGTGGCCCATAGTCGGTAGCATGGCCTATGGCCTGCTGGGCGGCCCAGTTAGGTGGATCCAGAAGGGAGGCCCATACCGGATAAAGGAAGGCTACGGTGGAGTCACCAGCGTACCCAGAGCCTTGGAGTGCAAGATACACAAGACTAGTAATAGACGGTGTAGAACTTTGTAACCTGTCCGGCTAGGACTTTTCCCTGTAACCCTAGGACCTGGCGACTATATAAGTCGGGCCTATGGGAGCCTTTAGGGCATAACCTAGCATCGTTTTACACAGACCATGCACAGCGAACCTATCTCTATAACTCGGCGTATCGCCATTATAGTGATTTATAGCAGGAGTAGGATTCTGCCACCATTGTGGGATCTGAACCTGGGTAAGCTGTGTTACCTCGTACCCGTCAACCGTCCGCCTTACCCCACGTCTCTAAACACGCACTGTGAGGAACCCTCCATGGCGTACTCGTCAGCAATACCACGACATTTGGCGTCCACCGTGGGGCAAGAGGTGCTTCAGGCTCTTCAGCGGGCGAGGACCAAGATATTCGCAGGAATCGGCGAAATCGTAGCCATCGGTCGCGTTCTCTTCTCCGGCAATGTTCTGATCGTTCCCCTCGACGAGTTCTGGATCCCGGCGAGGACGAACCCTACGCGGTGTTCGGTCATTCCTATTGGAGACATCCACCTCTTCATTGGCGAAACCGACTCGGGCACTAGTTCCCTGGGAGTCGGAGGAGCATCAAGACCCGCACGGACCGCCTACGGGCAGGATACGTTCGCGGAAGGATCTATGTCGGATCTCTCCTCGGAGTTTGCCGGCAAAGATCGGAAAAATTCAAGACCCACCCAAACCGCCCCTGTGCAGGATATAAAGGTGGAAGATCACTGCAAATCTGCCGGCTTTGTCCGTGCGTCTGGACAGCATAGATCCAAGTTCGTCGGCGTGGTTACCATCTTCGATCTGGCGCGCTGCATTCAGAGAGAGGGCGAAAAACCCCGCGATTACCTGGCCAGGTGGCTCCGTATACGAGCCGATCTGGCCCACTACCCCAATGATGATGCCATCTATCAATTTGTGGAAGGACTGGACCATGGCACGCTTCTCCGACATTCTCTAAGACGGCAACAGGCGTCAGTACGCCTCACCTTTGAAGGCATGGTGAACACCGTCAACAACTACGCGGAGGCTGAAGCGGCAGCTCAGACAGCGCTTGCGCTCATTGACGGAGCCCCTCCGATTCAGCCACCACCACCACCTCCTCCGGCCGCCATCGTCGCAGCAGCACCAGCACTTCCAGTCATCGTCGAGGCCGTTGAACCTCCACCGCCCATCATCGAGGAAGTTCTGGCACCCTCCGACTCTGTCATTTACGCGCTTTATGCTGATTTCACTGCAGATTCAGAGGAAATAGACTTCATTCCAGAAGAGCTAGACTCCGCCATGCAGGAGATGGAGGAGGAATACTCGCGCGACGAGCAAGCCAATAACACTGTCATGTCTCGAGGGGTGTTCATCACCATTGGGACAGCGATGGACGAAGACCAGCCCAGGCAAGCTCCGCCTATCGCACTGGATAAGGGGAAGGGGCCACTAATTGCTGACGACATTGATCGCGCAAAGGTCATGCCGCCTCCACCTAACCCAGTGCAGCAGCCGCAGGAACTCGGCACCGGTCTGAGCAACAATAACACCGCGAACTTTCCGCCTCCAGCATCCACGTCGGTAGCAGCCCATGTTACTCCAGCTGATAGAGTGATGTACGACAATCTCCTCGTTGAGCCTCTAACCGTTGATCATATCCGGAACGTGACTCAGCTTGACGAGAAGCGCCAGCAGCTGCTAGAGGAGGCGCAAGCCATCGCGGAGCAAGGCGCTAAACTAGATCGAGATCTGGTCAACGCGCAGAAGTCCATAGAGAAAGCAAGAGCAATGGAGGCCGAGTACAAGACTCTGCTGCAACAGCAGAAGGCTAAGAAAGCTCCGGCTCGCGTCATCAACGATCCTGGTGTACGGCGCAACCTAGGATGGTCTCCCTTGAAGCCGGCACAGGCCAAGCCATACATTGATAATGAAGGCAAGCAGGTGATGCCCACCCCACTCCTTAACCTCGCCGTCGCCAAGACCCTTCTGGAGCAGGATAGATCACCTGAGGCAGTAGAGTAGGTATATGACCTAGTGGCCAAGGCGGTAAAGCATCAGGAAAATGCCACCTCTCAGAGGCTTGAGTCTGACCCAGCGCTCTGCTGATCTAGCCAATACAAACCGCCAAGGGACAGATCTCCTTAGGATGTCGGATAGCGGACGGGTTCATCAGAACGAAGACGGAGGGATGCGCGCAACAGGAAGGAGGCTATCCCCATATCCTCTGACCACGGAGAAAAAGCCCAACCTCACCGCCCATCGCCACCGCCCCGATCCCCCCGACGTCAGGAAGATGACAAGCATCACCATCGTACAGATATGCCCCCTCCAAAGCAGTGTGGCATCGTCATCCGTGACAATGCGGCACAGACCCGTCATGATGGAGAACGCCACCAAGGACATAAGAGCAGGTCACACCATGACCCTCCGTGTCCGGCAAGCAACCGTGACAGGCATGGGGCGTCGCAGGAGGGTAATAGCAAGAAGGCTAACCCACCGCCACCTCCGCCTCCGTCACCGCCAAGCAGTCACCATGACGGAACAGGCCCGCGTCGTTCACACAGCCCATCCCCTGTTGACAAAAAGAAGAAAAACCCGGAGCCATATGATGCACGTCCGCGGATCGATAAGATCCACGAGGCCCGGGAAGGACCATACCTGGGACCACGTTGCTTTGGACCTGCAATACGGTCTGCAACTTACCCCAAAGGTTTCCGGATTGACAAGACCATCAAGCCCTATGACGGCACCGCCAATCCCGCCACATGGTTGCAGGACTACGCAACGTGGTGGAGATTGCTGGAGGCAACCCCAACGTCGCCGTCAAGTACCTCCCGTTAATGTTGGCGGGCATGGCCCGTCAATGGATTGATGACTTGCCGGAAAAATCTATCTACAACTGGCTGGACATGCAAGAAGCGTTTACCAAGAACTTTGATGGTACATACAAGCATCCCTGCACTGTGGGCGATCTACAGCGGTGCGTGCAAGAGAAAGATGAGACATCTCGCGCCTACCTCTCCCGCTGGCTGGAATGAAGAATTCCTGCGCAGGAGTGCACGCCCAGACCGCCATGGCCGCCTTCATCGATGGATTGGAAAGGGGCACGTTACTCTGACATAAGATAAAGCGCTTGCAGGAAAATCATCAGCTGGACTTGAATCAGATGATTCAATTAGCTAGTGAGTTCGCAGCTGCCGACGACGATGCTCGTGGCTCTTTGCCGGCAACGGCCGTTCCAACCCAAGATCGGAGGAACAGCAGTACAAAGCGGAAAACCTCTCCAGAAGAAAAGCAATCTACCGACATGGTCGCCATGACTTTTGCAGGACGAGGAGAAGGCGGACAACATGGCCGAGGAAGGGGGCAAGGCCGTGGGCAGCAACGAGGAAGTGAAACCAACTCGGCGCCGCTCCGCATCCCCCAAACGTACGAAGAGTACCGCGATATGCCGTGCCTCGTACACCTCGATGTCAACGGCAAGGCCACCCATACCAATCGACACTGCAAGTTCGTCAACGACCTCAAGGAAGACCCGGAGTCCGGCTACAAGCAAAGTCGAAAGAACAGACCGCGAGGCAAGGGCAAGGGGAAGAAGAAGGAGGAGGAGTCCAAGGATTCAGGTGACATGGATGAGGACGTTGACCCCAAGCATGCCGCCAAGAGCGACGACAAGGGAAAGAACCCCTTCGCTAAGAAGGCCCCAGTCTACCACACTTTCCTTGTTACCCCCACCGTACGACAGCAGAAGACCTCTCTAAGGATCCTGATGGCCACTCTCCCCCCAGTCCCCCAATACCTGCGCTGGTCGGAGGTTCCAATCACTTGGTATAGGACGGACCACCTAGACCTTGTGCCCACGGAGAACCAATACGCCATGGTCATCAACCCACTGATTGACGGCGTGGAGTTCACCAAGTGCATGGTGGATAGTGGAAGCAGCATCAACATCATGTACCTGGATACACTACAGAAGATGAACTTGACGGAGGCAAACCAAAGGCGGACCAACACCGTGTTCCATGGCGTAGTTCCTGGACGGGAGACTTGGTCCCTTGGGTGCATTACACTTCAGGTAGCCTTTGGCGACGTTAATAATTACTGCCAAGAGCGCATGACCTTTGAGGTGGTCCCCTTCAAGAGCGTGTACCACGTCATATTCGGCCACGACATATTCCACTCGTTCATGGCCAAGCCATGCTTTGTCTACAACAAACTCAAGATACCCGGACCAAACGGTGTCATCACCGTATCCGGAAGCTTTACCAGGGCAAGGGACTGCGAGATCAATGAAGCAGCCGTTGCAGAAGCTGTCCTCTACAGCGAAGAATTCAAGGAGATCCAGAGCAAGGTCAATGATTCAGAGATGCCCGCGTCGAAGAAGCAGATCTCCGACTCCGCTCCTGCGTTCAAGGCCGCCATCGAGACCAAGCCGGTGGAACTTGTGGTAGGAGATGCCTCCAAGACCGTCGCCATTGGGACGAACCTGGATCCCAAATAGGAAAGAGCGCTCATCGAGTTCCTCCGTGAGAATAGGGACATCTTTGCCTGGCAACCTGCCGACACGAAAGATGTACCTAGGGAACTTGCCGAGCACAGCTTAAACATAGATCCAAAATGTAAACCAGTGAAACAACCTCTACGACGCTTCGGAGATGAGAAGAGACGCGCCATTGGCAAAGAGATAGCTAGGTTACTTAAGGCTGAGTTTATCCGAGAAGTCCTTCACACCCGATGGGTGGCCAATCCTGTACTTGTCCCCAAAAAGGGAACCAATGAATTAAGAATGTGGGTTGATTACACCGGCTTGAACAAAGCATGTCCCAAAGATCCGTTTGCTTTTCCTCGCATTGACCAAGTCATTGACTCGACGGCTGGCTCAGAACTTTTGTGTTTTCTCGATGCATACTCAGGATACCACTAGATCAAGATGAGGAAGTCGGACCAATTGGCCACTTCGTTCACTACCCCATACGGCACGTTTTGCTATGTCACGATGCCCTTTGGGTTGAAAAACGCAGGTGCTACCTACCAGCGGACAATGCAACATTGCATTCATGACCAAATTGGTCGGAACGTTCACACCTATGTGGACAATATCGCGGTGATGTCTACAAAGTCAAATGACTTAATCTCCGACTTAAAATAAACCTTTGATAATCTCTGGAAATACAACATGATGCTCAACCCTAAGAAGTGCGTCTTCGGGGTTCCAGCCAGCAAACTGTTGGGCTTCATCGTTTCCCAGCGCGGAATCGAGGTCAACCCGGAGAAAATCAAGGCCATCTTAAACATAAACCGTCCGACATGCCTAAAGGACATCCAACGACTAACATGTTGTGTTGCAGCAGTTAGTCGGTTCATCAGCAGACTTGGAGAGAAGGCTCTGCCACTGTACAAGTTGCTGAAGAAGGCGGACAAATTCACGTGGATGGACGAGGCAGATGCAGCATTGAAGCAGCTCAAGGAGATTCTTTCCTCAACACCTATCCTTGCAGCCCCCGAGCCTGGCGAGCCCCTATTAATTTACATGGCGACAACCAACCGGGTTATTAGCATCGTCGTCGTGGTAGAGCGGAAGGAACCAGGCTATGAGCACGGAGTGCAACAACCAGTTTACTATCTAAGCGAGGTCTTGACGGAGTCCAAACAGCATTACCCGCACTACCAAAAGATAGCTTATGGAGTATTCCTCGCTTCGCGGAAGCTGAGGCATTACTTTTAGGAGCACCCAATCATAGTAGTGAGCAAGACTACACTGTCCGACATTATCAACAACAGCGATGCCACAGGAAGGGTCGCGAAGTGGGGCATTGAACTTGCCACCTTCGAGATCACCTACAAAAGACGCGACGCTATCAAGTCACAAGCCTTGGCAGATTTTATTGCAGATTGGACGGAGATTCCGGATGCCACTCTGTTGCTAGAACCAGAGTACTGGGTGATGCACTTTGACGGATCAAAGCTGCTCAACGGCTCGGGGGCTGTTGTATTGCTACAGTCACCAAAAGGAGACAATCTACACTACGTTCTACAGATCCACTTCAAGGCTACAAACAACATTGCGGAGTATGAAGCACTCATTCACGGATTGCGTGTAGCCAAGGATATTGGCATCAAGCGCATAGTTTGCCGTGGAGATTCCGACTTGGATGCCCAGCAGGTGGCTGGCACCTGGAATCCGCGGAACCCTATGATGGCGGCATATCACGACGAAGTGGACGAGATAGCCAATAGCTTCTTGGGCTACGAAGTCAAGTATGTTCCTAGGGAGAAAAACGAGGCGGCGGATCTATTGTCTAAACTTGGATCAGGGCGCAAGCAAATTCCGCCAGGAGTTTTCCTAGAGAATCTACGCACAACATCCATGAAGCGGGCCGACATCGACAACCCGGATAGAGCTGATTCTTTCGTCAACATGGTGACGAAGATCCCTCCGGCTTGGACAAAACCGTTCATGGAATATCTCGAACACGGAACTTTGCCCGACGACAAGGTCGAAAGACGGCAGATAGTACGACGAGCAAAGGGTTATACCATAATCAATGGGCAACTCTACAAAAGGAGCACTACTAGTGTATACCTAAAGTGTGTTTCCCAGCTAGAAGGTATGGAAATCCTACGCGAAATCCATCTCGGAGATTGCGGGCATCACGCCGCTCCTCGATCGTTGGTCGCGAAAGCCTTCCGGTAAGGATTCTACTAGCTGACCACGAAGGCGGACGCCGACAAGCTGGTTGAAACATGCATAGGATGCCAGTATTATGCCCGACAACCACATGTCCCTGCTGAAGAATTGCGAATAATACCTATAACTTGGCCGTTTGCAGTGTGGGGGCTAGACATGGTGGGACCGTTACAAAAGGCACCGTGTGGATTTACTCATCTGCTTGTAGTAGTTGACAAATTCACCAAATGGATAGAAGCTAAACCCATTAGAAAGCTTGATGGGGCAACTTCCCTTCGGTTTGTCCGGGATCTAGTGGTGAGATTTGGTCTCCCACATAGCATCATCACTGACAATGGAAGCAACTTGTCACTCGGAGAAGTGGAGGCCTATTGCTGGGACAAAGGCATCCGACTTGACCTTGCGTCTGTGGCACACCCACAATCTAATGGTCAAGTTGAGCGAGCCAATGGATTAATTCTGCAGGGAATCAAGCCACGTCTTGAGGCACCACTACATAGAGCAGCTGGAGCCTGGGCGGAAGAATTGCCATCTGTGCTGTGGAGTTTACGAACAAAACCCAACAGATCCACCGGCTACACCCCTTACTTCATGGTATATGGAGCAGAAGCCATCCTACCTTCCGACATCGTCCACGATGCACCAAGAGTTGCTGCCTATGACAAGATGACGCTGAAGAATCCAGACGCCTAGATGTGGACCTTCTCGAGGAGGAGCACGTTTTGGCATGCCAAAGATCCGCCATCTACCAGCAGAAGCTACGCATCTACCATAGTCGCCGTGTCCGGCATCGCTTGTTTAAAGAGGGGGATCTAGTACTCCGACTTAAGCAGAAGAAGTCACACAAATTATCCCCGCCATGGGAAGGACCGTTCATCATAAGCAAGGCGTTGCTCAATGGGTCTTACTACCTTGTCGACAATCGTGTTCTCAAGGATAGACCCAACGAGGATCATAAGCGTAAGCGACGTGACCTGGATGATGACTACCCGGAGCTTGATCGGCCATGGAACATAGCACAGCTACGTCCTTTCTACACTTAGCATTTTTTATCTAATCGTGTACCTCTTATATGATCAATTAAATAAAGCTCTTTGGTTCACTCATATTGCTGAGTCTTTTACCTCCTTTAGTGTTCATTTTTGGATCATATAAACCTTTATGCACAAGCCTTGCGATTGCACTTGTGAAAATTCCGCCTACGGGCGTTAGCTTAAGTTTTCTGGTCTACACATTCTTTGTTGTTTTTATGTGGATTCTGGAGTAGTGACTTTCGGCACTTATTGTCGGCGATTTGTGCTCAGGTTATAGACGGTGCCATTGGGCATCATCACCTAAGCGCATGGTTCCGACAACGAATCTTCCGACTCACGAAAAGTCAAGCGTAAAAACCAAAGTAATGGATAAGCCAGCACTTTCTTAAAAAATATATACATACTAGGCATTCATTCTTAAGTAGCAGGATACGACAACCACTATTTTTTGCCTTAAGGTTACATCACCAAGTTTTTTCAATGCACACTCCAGAGGTGAAATAAGAATTACAAAGTGTTTTTCACTCCTTGGGTGCAGGGGACTTGGAGGTCGCATCATCACCAGCCGGAGATTCGCCCTCAACGTCGCCGCCGTGAGGAGACTCGGAGGATTCAGGGTTGGCGTTGTCAAGAAAGTCCCTGGGCACGAAGACGTCGACATCCACCAACTCGGCAACCCTGGTGTCATAACCCGCAAGTGATGACAGGATAGCTTCGTGATCGATCTCTTTGCCGTCATCATCTACGTCAGGGATACCAGATGTCACCGTGTCGATGCCGGCACCTTCATAGTGTGCCTTCACCATGGACAACGCCATCCTTGCGCCAGCCCGTGCGCAAGAAGCTTTCCAGCTCGCGACACGCTCGGGGGCTCGCCGCAGAATCTCCGAGTACTTCACCGCGGAGTCGGAGGCCTTGATATAAATTTAGAGGGGCTTGGCAATCTCCTTGGCTTGGGTGATGGCGGTATTGATGAAGTTGCCGGCAAGAATCATGCATTCCTTGTCCGAAGGAGGCGAGCGGGTTAAACACATAGGCGCAGAAAATTCCGACAAGGAGCGCATGAGTTCAATAAAATTCTAAGTATCCAGACAACAGAGCTACAAGGCGGAGGAGACTTACTGAAGATGCTGGCCTTAGCCTGCCAGACGACGTTCGCCAAAGATTCCTTCTCTTGTTGGAGGAGCTTAAACGCCTCGCTATGGCGAAGGTTTTGCTCACCGGCAGCTCGCTTTTGATCCTTTAGGATCGCAAGCTCCTCCTTCAAGCGATTGATCTTCACGGAGGCGGAGTCTTGCAGGGCTTTCATGGAATCCTCGTGCATCTTCAGCATTTCTTCCCTCTCCTTCTTAAGGATCTTGTTCTCGCTGTCCAGCTGCTGGATGTGCTTGGACTGCTTGACAATATCCTTGTCCTTGGCTACATGATCTGCAAGTCAGAGAAAACAAAGTACCCAGTGAGTACTCGAAGAAGGAAGGCACAAATGTAAGACGGAAGTGCGCAAAAAGAAAACAGAATCTTGTTTTTGATGATCTGTTCCTTCAAGATGGCGGTTTTACCCTTTTCGGCTTCAAGATCTGCGCGCATCTTCTGATACTTGTCATTGGCGATGCCCCTCCGAGCATTCTCGTTGTGTGGAAACAAACACAAATTCAAGTCGTTGTTTAGTCCGCTTAGAGCCTCTAGTCGGAAATTTTCCACTTAGATGCTCGGGGGCTACAGCGAGAGATTTTAACTTAGCAATATGCTTAGCTTTTATTTAAGCATCTAGTCGGAGCTAATTCAGTTCTCAACTAGAAGCTTGGGGTCTACAGTATAAAGTTTTAACTTGGAAAATGCTTAGCTTTTCTTTAAGTATCTAGTCGGAACTAATTCAGTTACAACTAGAGGCTTGGGGGCTACAGCACTTAAAATTATGAACACTGTGTATGCTACTCTTAGAGCATCTAGTCAAAATAAATCATTCCATCTAAATGCTTGGGGGCTACAGTGAGAGTTTTTTCTAACTTAGTCACTCTTAGAGCATATAGATGTAAAACCAATGGTTTTCCGTCTATCCTTGGGGGCTATAGTGGGATACTCATATGAAATGCAAAAGGTAAAGTAAAACTTACAAGTGCGATGATCTTGAGGTTTGTAGCACTCTCGGCCAGTAGCTTGCCAAAGGAAACGCTGTTTCCTTGCAAGATGTCTGCTTGACGGAGTAGCTCCTCAAGGTCGCACGTCGGAGATGACGGCACTCCTCCAGGAACCATAGTTGTGCTACCCGGCGTAAACACCGGGTAAATAATCTTCGGCAACTCGAAGGGTTTATGGGGAGTAGAGGCGCCGCCTTCGGCAGAAGTACCAGCAACCACCACCGCCTTTCCTCTACCGATGGCATCCTTAGCCGGAGCTTCAGCCATTTGAAGAGCAGCGCTCTCCTGCGTCGCCTGCTCGCCGACAACTGCGAGTTCGGTAGAGGCGCCAAAATCCACTTCCATGGCGGGAGGGCCTGGTGCCTTGTGGCATCCCGCAAAACCACTACTAGAAAATCGCGTTGTTTTTGTGCATTGCATCATCATGACCGCATGCTCATGTCATCATGCCACATTGCATTTGAGCATCGTCATCATCTTGCATTTGCTTGCATAAAACTATTTGCAGAAAAACCTATTTCGTGTTTTCTAAAACGCCCCGTCTTTGTTCAAACGCAAAACCCGGGTCTCCGGATTATTTTGTTTTGTCTGCTATCGGTTTGCAAAAGTCTGTTTGAAATAAATAAAATATTTAATTATTTTTAGTGGGGCAGTCGAACGGGCCGAATCGACCCAGTCGACCACCCCCGTACAAAACAGATCGGTCCACCCTAAACCCCTTTTGCACCCAACCTAGTCTACCCACCCAACCAGCCACCTCACCCCCACCAATCTCTGGCTGCCACCTCATCCTCTCTCTCCCCCCCAACCACTCTCCTGCTGCCACCTCACCCCCCAAACCCCCTCCTCTCCCCTCCACCTCACCCACCCGCGCCTGCACGCGCCCCAAACCCACCTGGCCAGCACCGCACCTGGAACCACCTTCCCCGCGTGGACCCCGTTCCCCTGGTCCACCCCCCTGGACCCCACCGCCCACCAACCATCTCCCCTGCATCGCACCTCCCCCTCCCCGAGACCTCTCCCTCACCCGACGCTCCCACCGCCTCTCGTTCGGCCGCCGCCGGCCCCAAGCTCTCCGACCTGCCCTGCCGCCTGGCGGCGCCCCTCCGCCGCCTCGGCCTCCAGCGACCGCCGCTTCCCCCGCCACCTCCAAGCCCCGAGCTCTGCTCCCGGCCGCCTCCTCCAACCCGCCGCCGGCGCGCCTCCCGGTCGCCTCCTTGCCGGCCTCCCCTCCTCGTCGCCTCTGCGCCTCCCCTCCTCCGGCAGCGAGCTCCGCCCGAACCCCCGCGTCCTCGAGCCACCCTGGCAGCAGCCGCCGCGCCCGAGCCCCGCCGTCCCGTCCTTCCTCCGTCGGCCCCGCCTCGCCTCTGGCCTCCCTCTGCGCCGGCGCGACCCCGTGCCTCTGGCCCCGTCCGCGGGTCCCGGCTCGCCCCACCTCGCCGGACGTCGCCCCTGCCCCAACCCCGCTCGGCCACCGCCTTCTCCGCCTCGAGCGCCGCCCGTCCTAGCGCCTGCCGCGTCGACCCCCTCCTGCTCGTGGACCGCCGCGTCGGTGCTCGCCCTGTGCCCCTGCCTCGGCCTCCGGTTGGCTCCTCGCAACGCGTCTCAAGCCACACGCCACCGTCTGCAGCGCCTTTGCTTGCCAAGATCCTTGATGTCGTGCTGAGTCCAACAACCAAACACGGAGAAGTTTGACAAGGCGCCAAGTTCCCCCTTGTCGACAAGATCGGCTCGAGGCTGTTGGATTAGAAGAATGCACTTGGTGGAAAGCGAAGGCCCTGACGCCGATCCCAAGCTCGCCACCGACGGACAAGATGGTACCCAAGGTCGTCGCCATAGAAAAACCCCAAGATCTCCTTCATAGGAATCGAAGACCCGAACCCGAAGACGCCAAGGTCGCCAACGCAGCATGCCAAGTACTTCACCCCAGATGAGACAAGTACTACTTCCCGGTGCGCGGACCGAAAAGATCTTCGCGACGACAAGAACGACACCGACGCAGAACGCCAAAGTTCTTCATCCCGGACGCCAAGCACTTCCCTCGGACGCCCAAACCAAGACCCTCGGAATCGCCAAGATCGCCTCATGGATCCCGAAGCCCGAACCCCGTGGATCGACAGGATCCCCTTCACGGATACGACAAGTACTCCCTCGAGGACGCCGAGTACTTCACCCCGGACCCGAAGGCCACGGGTGAGACGAGTACTCCTTTCCGGACGCCGAGAACCCGGATGCGGCAAGATCTACCTGAGTTATCCGAGAACGATCCCGCCAAAACCGAACCCCAGATCCGAACCCTGAGACCAACCCCGAATCCTCGGACACCAAGATCTGCCGAACCCTAATGTGTGACCCTGATCCGAGCCCCTATTTTTATAAATGCCATATTTATAAATTGTTGCATATTAATTGTTCATCTCGCATGCATATCATGTGGTTTGGGGGCCTTATGCCGATTCACCTTATAATTAAATATGGGGCCCATATGCGGGCAAATCTAGTCTCATATTGGCTTCATTTAAATTTGTGTAGCGAACCGGTAACTTATCTTGCCCTATTATTACAACATTTAATTTGCGGGGTAGATAAATAACATGAACCATTTAATTAATTGTCGGGACCCCGGTTCCGCTTAATATGACCTAATTGCATCGCACCTTTGCCATGTCATACATCATACATGCATCATGCCCGATCTGTTGCCGTAGCATTAAATATTGCATCCGGTGTTTATCCTAGTGTTTTGGTTCTTCACGGATAAGGCCGTTGAGTTGATGTGAGCTTCGCCCCGATCTTCGGTTGAACCTTCGACAATGTTTTCAGGCGAGCATCTCCCCCTTTCTACCTATCTTACTTTTATAGTATTTATTCCCTCCTGTTGATCTATTGCTATCTGTGTTGCGATGCTCTAGTTTTCGTGCCCGGGATATCCCTTGCAGCCTTATATTGCCTTGGACACCTCCTATTACCGTTGTTTGGTAGATAGTTGGACCTGCGCGTCGTAGTCGCTTGCTCAAGTGCTGTCGCGTGTCGTCAAGCGCCACAGTTGTTGGAGAATTGCCGCCTGTTTAATGCTGGAGATGATCATGGCATTATTTATTGTTCACTTTGATTATTGTTTAACAACTAAAATTGAAGTAGGTAAGCAGAGGCACAGGTGGGCAATAGATGTTATTTGGTTGTTAACCGTCCAATTGTGTCCCGTAGGACCCCGAGTGCTTGATACCTGTTCCTTGATTTATCGCGCTATCCACATACGGGGAATTATGGGCCCCCCTGAGCCAGAGCTTGATTCATTCTTATTTCTTGGGGCCACAAACTAGTTTGAGGTTTTATTTACGATCCTGTACTTATGCCATGCTTTACCGCTTTATTACGATTGTGCGATGGATAGCACACTGTACTGTTTAGGTAAGCGGAGTGTTTTCGCGGTATCGACACCCCGAGTTTTCGGGTTCCCGGTCGTTTACAGCCATTGACGCAAACCTTGAGTCCGTATCGGAGCTAGCTTACTTCGTTGCGGGTGTACTCCAAGGGGTGGCCCCCTGAAATATTTCTGAATCCTGTGATTGCTTTGTCGTGAAAGCCTCGTTGGGTTTTGATTTGGTTTTTCCGAGGTTGATCGTGTGTGTGTTGCTATTGGTGCACCCCGGCCGGGTAAAACTTTCTGAAAGCCATGTCCGCGGTTATGGACGACTTGGAGCACAGTATCTCGATCATAGACAACTATAACTAAAGTAGTGCTATAAAATTTGACTTTATAATGACTAGTAAGCAGCTTCACTATAATGGAATGGCTAAATAAAACTGCCAACAATTGCTTGCTTGGGTGTCGCCTGCGACCTTTGTACCTGACTAGTAAGTATTGCAACAACAACGGAATGGCTAATAAAAGTACCAACAACTGCTGGGTTTTGGGATATCTCATGCCAATTGTATCTGACTAGTAAGTGTCGCAACTATAACGGAATGAATAACTAAAAGTGCCCACTGCTTATTTTATCAGAATGACTATCTACATTTGACTAGTAATTGCCGCAACTATAACGGAATAAATAAAACTGCCAACTGTGTGAGTTCCTCGGTTGACTTCCTCGTTTGGTCTCGAGGGGGAAACACCAGGATGGGTTTGTTTGATGGTAACATCAGGTTGGTTCCGAATAGGCCTTTCTTACCCCTCTCTGATAGCCGCCAGTTGTATCGAGTCTCTATAGGTTGTTTAGTGCAAGTTGTCGCTGCCGCTTCAGTCCACCATACCTATGTAGGCGAGGACCGCCGAATTCTAGACTTGCCGTGTACTGGCCTCAGTACTGACGCTCCTCTTTTTCCTTTGCCCTTTGTCGGCACCCCTTTTGTTTAAGCAGGTTTTGAGGTCGACGTCGTTAGCAGGGTTACCCTTCCGGCTTGGCCTGGGCAGGGTTATGGACGCCATTGGTTATTCTTCAGGGCTCTTAGCCCCATTTGCATCTTGTCCGTAGTCGGACGCTCCATCATTTTCAAGGTGATTTGGATCTTTGTATATTATATCTGTAGTCTTGACTCATTGAGTCGCTGTTATATATATCTGTTCTGTGGGTCCCATCGAGGACTGTTGTGTAATGTTATTACTTCGTTTTCCACCCGCACGAAAGTGCCTGGTGGGCACCTTTGAATCGTTTCTATGCAGGTTTGGCGGGTTTCGCTAAAACTTGCATAGGGTCGATTCTGAGGGTGTTACATGCCTCCTGGACTTGGGAGCTTGTCGGAGCGGAGGAGGGCTTGGAGGCAGGAGTAGCAGGGGTGATGGCGGGGGAGGAGTCGCGATGCAGCATATCTTTAATATTTCTAGAAGCCCCAAGAGTCTTGGAGGACTTCTTGAGGCTAGTTGTGGCTTTCTTCCTGAAACGTGCAAAATGCATAAGTACAGGAATAAGACAGATAAATAAGACAATGTCGGAGAATAAGAAGCTTACACTAGGGGGGGCGCTTTGGCAAACATCCCGGTGGCTTTCTTCTTTTCTGCCTCCAGGGCGGCAATACTCTTTTTGGAGGCTCCACCCTCCGTCTTCTTCTTCTTGCCTCCGTCGGCAGCGTCAGAGGTGGAGCTCTTCCGCTTTCGCGCCAACGGGGCATCATCGTCGGACACGACCATGACTTCCTTCATCTTGGGATCGTATATTTGGACGGCCAGGTTGCCCTCCTCTAGATCGCTAAGCTTTTAAGTGAGAAATCATCGTGTTAGACAAGATGATATTGGCAAGACGGAAAAATTGGAGCAATTTCATACACGAAAAATAAATACCTACCTTTGGGAACTTTCCGTCTACGAACATGTCGTAGGTGAGGGTGAAGCCACGCTTCTTGTCCTTCACCTTGACGATGTCCTTAAGGCGGAACTTGACGGAGTCGCTCGAGAAGTTTTCCTCGGAGATCCGGAGGGTATCCCTTCGGTCGCCAGTGTACTCGTGCATAAGCTTCGTACGGTGCTGCAGAGGTTGGATCCGCCTGATGAACCAGCACATGGCTAGGTCCAAGCCGGTTAGACCCGTCTCTACAAACCACTCGATCTGCCTTATTGCGTGAGAAGCGTTGAGGTCGGAGGGAAGGGAGGCATGGGACCGCCAAGTGGGGACTTTAGCGGCGGATCCATCCACGAAGTCCGGATACGTTACTTCTCGGCCCGCCAAAGGAATGTCGGGGCCATAGAAGTACGTCCGCTGCCAGTTTTTGCATGACTCGTGGCCGACGATGTCCGGGAACCGCCGGCCAGGACGGATCTTGAAGCTTATGGTGCCACAGTTTCTAAGCTCCTCCCTACTGTGTCCGGCTTCACGTTTGACGGTGAAGAAGTAGACAAACAAATCTAACCTAGGCCTAATCCCTAGGTAACCCTCACAAAGTGCCGCGAAGTTGCTAAGCACTAAGATACTATTGGGGGAGAGGTTGTGGGGTTGGACCTTGAAGTGATTCAAGATGAACAGGAAGAAGTGGGAGATGGGCAGAGAAACGCCGCGTACCAATTGCGCCTTGAGGTATACTTTCTCTCCGGCTTGGGGAGAAGGGGTCACCTCGCCTGCCGGCGTCGCCCGCCAGGCGAGCCCCTCCGTCGCGGGGAGATAACCCTCAACAATCATCTCTTGGATGTCGCGGCCGGTGATGTCCGAGCCGCGCCAGTCGCCTTTGTGCGAATATGGCTCCTCTTCCAGGGGCTCTAGCGCCGCCAGATTATGGTCGCCGCCGGTGGTTTCAATCACCGCCGATGCGGGGATGACCAGGCCCTCTGGGGGCACGACGACGAAGCTCGCCGGCTTCGATGTAGCTTCGCTCGACGCTGCCATTAACGGGGATGAGCTGCTGCTAGCCATGGAGGAGGGAAAGAACGCGACTGGTGCAGGCAAGAGGCTAGGGTTTCTCAAGGTTTTCCGCGGAGAGCTCGAGGAGGCGTATGGCTGGAGGAAGAAGACGATGATGCGAGAGAATGAGGTGAAAAAGTGACAAGTGTCTCACGGTTACTATTTATCTTACTCTGCGTCAAGATTCGTGCAGCTAATCGGACGGTTGCCGCGTAGACGACGTGTTCGTGAACGTGCGCGGTAATTTCGCCACGTCTCCAACCACCGCCAACGGTTCATATCGCTCGCAATGGAAAAGCGGATATGATTACGTTCTATGCATGTGTGAGTTACGAGGCGTCGCTGACCTACAGCCTACGCCGTCATAACTGACATGGTGGATGAGCCGTCCCATCGAAGATTCCGGCATGGACGGATTTAATCCGACAACGGGAGAGTACGATGGAAGATTCAGCATTTCTCCGACTTACTCATAGAAGACGGAGAGGCTTTTTGCAGGGTTCTTTGGGAGGACTACAAGATGTTACTTGACGATTTGCCGACATCCATCTAGACGGAGCATTCCATGGGAAGAGGCAAGACGGCGCAAGATCTCGGAGTTCTCCGGGGGCTACTATTGGGGATATGCTATATGGGTATCCTCATAGCATGTCTCTTATCCGACTAACCCGGGTGGCCCATAGTCGGTAGCATGGCCTATGGCCTACTGGGCAGCCCAGTTAGGTGGATCCAGAAGGGAGGCCCATACCGGATAAAGGAAGGCTACGGTGGAGTCACCAGCGTACCCGGAGTCTTGGAGTGCAAGATACACAAGACTAGTAATAGACGGTGTAGAACTCTGTAACCTGTCCGGCTAGGACTTTTCCCTGTAACCCTAGGACCTGGCGACTATATAAGTCGGGCCTATGGGAGCCTTTAGGGCATAACGTAGTATCGTTTTACACACACCTCGCACAGCGAACCTATCTCTGTAACTCGGCGTATCGCCATTATAGTGATTTATAGTAGGAGTAGGATTCCGCCACCGTTGTGGGATCTGAACCTGGATAAGCTGTGTTACCTCGTACCCATCAACCGTCCGCCTTACCCCACGTCTCTAAACACGCACTGTGAGGACCCCTCCATGGTGTACTCATTGGCAATACCACGACAGGTATCCCCCGCCGAAAGGAGCGCTGATGATCCAAAAAGGGCGCCCAACAAATAGGGTGCAGAAGAAAATCACCCGTCAGATCAATCTGGCCGTGACAGCACCACCCGCCATCCCTGAGTACCTCAGGGATAGGAGTCCTGCAGCACGTTCAACCGTTCGGATCACCCTTGCCAGGTCCCTCGCCCAGGTCATGCTGCCCTGGTGCTTGAGGCGCAGATCGGAGGTTTCGAGATGAGCCACGTCTTCATGGACGGTGGCAGCGGCATCAACCTGATGTTCGCAAGCACCCTAGCAGCAATGCGGATCCCGCTGTGCAGCCTGGAACAGTGAGAAACAACATTCCATGGCATCGTTCCAGGAAAGGGCATATTCCCCCTGGGAAATATATGTCTCGACGTCATCTTCGGCAAGCCGGACAACTTCCGATGCGAGCGGCTCGAGTTCGAAGTGGTGGACTGGCCATCACAATACCACGCCATCCTCGGGTGTGTAGCATTCGCAAGATTCCTGGCAGTACCACACTACGCGTACCTGCTACTCAAGATGCCAGGACCCAGGGGCATCATCACGGTCCACGGGAGCTTCACCCGATCGGACCACTGCGATAGGGACTTCAACAGAATCTCCCAGTCATTCGGCATGCAAGAGGAGCTCGTAAGGCTCCGCGAGGTGACGGACAATGGGGCACCCCCAGTCACACGGCAAAACGCACCAGATATGTCCTTCGACTCCACCGTCAACACAAAGAAGGTGCAGGTCCACCCGACGGATTCCTCCAAGGCGGCGCTGATCGCCAACGATCTCAGCCCCGCATAGGAAAGCGCGCTCGTCGAATTTATCCGTGAGCGCTGGGAAATCTTCGCCTGGTGTCCTGTGGACATGCCAGGAGTTCCCAGGGAATTCGCCGAGCACGCACTCAATGTCTTTCCAGACGCCAAGCCCGTCAAGCAGTCCATCCGACGACTGTCCGAGCCCCAGGCCGAAGCCATAGGAATTGAAGTCAACAGGCTACTAGCTTCAAACTTCATCAGGGAGATTAAAGAAAGTGAGTGGCTCGCCAATATAGTGATGGTCCCCAAAAAGGACACGGACATCCTGC
The DNA here is from genome assembly GCA_916181665.1 of Avena sativa. Classification (NCBI taxonomy): domain Eukaryota; kingdom Viridiplantae; phylum Streptophyta; class Magnoliopsida; order Poales; family Poaceae; genus Avena; species Avena sativa. The sequence goes on from OV702281.1 coordinate 184,193,729, forward strand.
GGATGTGCGTGGACTTCACGTCGTTGAACAAGCACTGCCCGAAGGACCACTTCCCTCTTCCTCGGATCGATCAGATCATCGATTCGACCGCAGGATGCAAGAAACTCTCCTTCCTCGACGCCTACTCAGGCTACAACCAGATTCAACTGAAGGTCGAAGATCAGGAGAAAACGACATTCATCACGCTGTTCAGAGTGTTCTGCTACAACACAATGCCCTTCGGGCTAAAGAACGCAGGTGCCACGTACCAGCGGTGCATGCAGGCATGCCTGAAGGACCAGATCGGTCGCAATATCCAAGTCTATGTCGACGCATAGTCATCAAAACCAGGGAGGCGAGAACACTCATCGACGATCTCCGCGAGACGTTCGATAACCTCGACCTCTACAGGATCAAGCTTAACCCTGAAAAGTGCGCCTTCAGCATCCCATCTGGCCAGCTGCTTGGTTACTTCATCTCCCAGCGAGGGATCGAGGCGAACCCGAATAAAATCTAGGCCATAATGGCCATGGAGAAGCCGAAAAACCTCAAGGGTGTCCAGCAGCTTGTAGGACGAATAGCGGCATTGAGCAGGTTCATCAGCCGCATGGGCGAGAAAGCCCTGCCATTTTACCAGCTGCTACGCAAGGCAGACAAATTCGAGTGGACGCCTGAGGCGGATGACGCATTCGAAGATCTAAAGCGGCTGCTCTCTACCTCGCCCGTCTTGGTTACGCCAAAGGAGCGCGAGCCTCTACTGCTGTACATAGCAGCTACACACCAGGTGGTGAGCACCGTACTGGTGGTCGAGCGACCCGAAGAGGGCAAGACCCATGGGGTCCAACGCCCAATCTACTACCTCAGCGAGGTATTGACGCCAAAAAAGCAGAGGTACCCTCACTACCAAAAACTCGCCTACGGCATGTTCATGACGGCTCGTTGGCTAAGCCACTACTTCCAGGAGAACCAATTGATGGTCGTCAATGAGGCACCCCTGAACAGCATCCTGAACAATCCGGAGGCCATAGGACATGTGGCCCTGTGGGGCATCGAGCCATCACCCCTAGACATCATCTATGAGAAACGCCACGCGATCCCCAGCTGAAGTCTCAAATCCTCCCGGACTTCCTTGTACACTGGATGGAGCTGCAGCTGCCAGAAACCCCAGACATGACACAGTCATGGACGATGCACTTCGATGGCTCCAAACATGAAGCCGGAGCAGGAGCCGGGGTCATACTGACCTCCCCGCAGGGCGATAAGATGAAGTACGTCCTCCGGATGAAGTTTCGAGCTTTCAACAATGAGGCAGAATACGAGGCCCTCATCCATGAGGATGGCAAAGATCTGCGGCGCAACATGCCTGGTCATCTACGGTGACACCAACCTCGTCGTCCAGTAGACGATGAATGAGTGTGACGCGCATGCCGCCAACATGATCGCGTACTGTGCACTCTACAACGCACTCGAAGGAAGCTTCGACGGCTGTGAGCTTTGGCACGTAGGCAGAGAAAGCAACGAGGAGGCCGACAGACTCGCCAACATCGGCTCCACCTGCGCACGGGTGCCACCAGGTGTGTTCCTCGAACAGATCTGCGTACCATCCATCAAGCGGAAATTCCCCAAGGGATCACCCGAAAAGCAGAACACTCGGGGGTTGCGCTACCCGACGGTCAGGAAGGACCCGAAAAGCTGGACACAGAGGTCGCTGTGGTCAACCTGATGCAGGTCGTGGCAGTCGAAGAAACTTGGACACGGCCATACCTCTGGTACTTGATAGACGGAGAACTGCTTGATAGCCCGACAGATGCCCGGCGCATATCTCGCCGGTCTAAAGCCTTCACCATCATCAATGGCGAGTTGTACAAGCGCAGCATTTCGGGTGTACTACAAAGGTGGTTCACCATCGGCGACGGAAAAACCATCCTCCAAGACATCCACGAGGGCATCTGCGGCCATCATGCAGGCAGCCGCTCCCTTGTCGCCAAAGCTCTATGAGCTGGATTCTACTAGCCAACGGCCATGAACGACGCCAAGGACATCGTCCGAAGATGCAACGGGTGCCAAAGGTTCGCCGACAAACCACACGCACCCGGGTCAGAGCTCAGGCCCATACCTTTGGCCAGGCCTTTCGCCCAATGGGGCCTCGACATGATCGGCAAGCTGCCAAGGTCTTCGAAAGGGGGACACGTCTACCTCCTGGTCGTAGTCGACAAACTCACCAAGTGGATTGAGGCCATGCCAGTCACTAACCAAAAGGGCAAAATTGCCGTCAAGTTCTTTGAATCCATTGTCTACAGGTTCGGCGTGCCGCATAGCATCATCACCGACAATAGATCGAACTTCATCTCCAAAGAATTCCAGGACGTCTGCGAAGCCTCGGAATCAATATCACATACGCCTCAGTGGGGCACCCGCAAACAAACGGGCAGGTGGAGAAGGCCAACGGCCTCGTCGGCACTGGCATCAAGAAGCACCTCATGAGCCCACTCAAGCAACTTGCCGGAGCCTGGACGAAAGAGCTGCCCTCCGTCCTATGGAGCCTGTGTACAACGCCAAACATCTCAACCGGCTACGTCGTTCTTCATGGTGCATGGAGCTGAAGCCGTGCTACCAGCAGAGGTACGCCACAAGGCCCCACGGGTCGTTGCTTATAGCGAAACCGAATCCACGACTGCACTCGAAGACGCCGTTGACACACTCGACAAAGCGCGAGACATAGCAGCAGCTCGATCATTGGTGTACCAGCAGAGTCTCCGCAACTACCACAGCCGATGGCTGCGCCCAAGGTCCTTCGTCGAAGGAGACCTAGTATTGCGACTCAAGCAAGAGCGACCGAAGAAATTCGAGTCACCATGGGAAGGACCCTACATCGTCACTGAAGTCATCCTAGGTGGCGCCTATCGCCTCAAGCACGTGGAGTCTGGAGTCGCATACTCCAACCCACGGAACGTCGCACAACTGAGACGGTTCTACCCCTAGCTACCTCCCTATTTTACTTTCAATAAGGCTATTCAGCCAAGGCTACCCAGCCGAACAATGTACCTCCTCCATTACGATATGAATAAAGCTAAGTGTCTCGCCCCAAAATTTTGTTTACTATTCGCATTTCACCCCATGCTACAAACACACTCGGGGGCTCCCCCCACCTCACGACTTCGTCGACTGAGGATAACACGTGTACACCTGAGTAGCTGACCACGTCAGGCTAACGAAAAGGACACGTCTACAAACAAAGCACTACGTGCTAAAACGACAACCAAACCCTTACAACAAAGGGCAAAACACGCCCAGTCATATATATACAAATTTTACATCTATCTCTTTTACAGGTACTTCCTATTCTGAAGTATAACCTGAGCACGCTGCTCAAATAGATCCACGATCTGTTCGGCATACTGCCTTACAACCGCATAATGTGGATGCATATCCCACTCGCCACCATCTGGCCGAAGAGGTGGCCCAACCGCTACAGCGGACAGATCTACATCAGGACGATGTAACCACACAAGGGAGAGCGCAGCCTTCACCCCCGCGACGAGCTGATGCCGCACCAGCTCCCTGACATGATGCACATTTCGAAACTTCGACAGCATACCAGAGAGAGTCGACGGCGGATCATCCAGCGGAAACATTACATGCAGAACCGATGCGAGCGAAGACTTCACCTGACGAAGTACCCGCGATACCTGGTGGACGCGATCCTGCACCGTCGCAAGGACCACGGCACGATCACGGTCCATCCAGAAGAACCCGCCGGCCTCCATGTCCTGCTGAGTCAAGCAGTTGATCCGAACAGCAACACGCTCTTTCTCCTCCCTTAGAGCAATGTTAGAACCTGCAATACATGCAAAAGAGTAAGATGCAAGGCTAGTAGGCGCATCCGAAGTAATAGGCAACAGCTCGAAAAACTCAAACTGAAGCTGTTCGGACAAACGAAGCAGCTCCTCCATCAAGTACTCCTCTCTGGCAGCGCCTCGATCCGCTTTGGATTTCCAAATCAGCATGGCCACGCACCCCAAGCAACTCTTTCTCGAGGCTACGGATACGGTCTTGAAGCAACACAAGCTGCGACGCACTATCGAGGGATTGCCGCAGCTGCGCCGCAGACGAAGTGTCAACGGGATCATCACCCGAAGGACCCTAGAGTAACAGAATACAAAGACATGAACAAGCAGATGAAGGAGCACAGAACTCAGCAAATTCATCAAGTGCAGCAAAATCCACTACGTGGCACAAGGATCGTTCATCAAAATAATTACAACAAAAGAAGCTAAAACTGTCCTACAACTACAACGCCTATGAAGCTGCACCCTGAGTAGCCTCGGAGCCGGACGGCCTCGCCTTGGCTTCCCCCTGCTGCCTTAGCGCGTACTCGTCCAGCAGATCAATCATCTTCGGCCCGTAACGCTTACAGCGAGCAGCATAGGTGGCAAAGGATACCTCAGATCCATCAGCAGCCATCGGCATCCGGGAGGTGACCTGAGGAAGGTCCAGCTCCGCTCCAGCCGCCAAGGCCATTGCCAGCCCGACGAACGCGTCGATGCCTTTCTGCTTGCGCTTGTATGCCGCAGGCGCTTCGGCTAACAGCGCCTCCGCCAAGGCATCGACATCTTTGAGGGCCACGCCCTTGGGAACAAGCTCCTTGTAGAAGCGCCCAAGGACCTCCTTGGCCTTGGCAAGCGAGCTGACGACGGTACTGCAGCAGTCTTCGACCGCCGCAGCAGCATCATCCAGAGCGCTCGCGTGCGCCAGTGCACCGCGATCAAACTCGATGCCCGCGGCATCGAAAGCAACAAAGGAAGCATCATGAATAAAAGCAATGCAAAAGAAAAGACAAGGAAGTCAAAAAGAGGAAGGCGGAGACACTCACCCGAAATAGCCTTGGCAGCCGCCATAAGCTCGCCGGCCACCTCTCTCTCGCGCGAAGCCATGGCGGTGGCGATCTGCTCCTCACGGTCCGTAGCCTCCTGCTGCAGGCGCTCCTTAGCCTCGGCTGTGTTGGCCAGCTCCAGCTCGAGGAGCTCCCTTGCACCAACGGCAGTCTTGGCCTTTTTCTCTGCTTGACCAAGGCTCTTTTTGAGAGCATCAATCTCACGAAGAGAGGCGTTGTGGTCCTCTGCAGTCAGCAACACACCTATCGGATCGAAGGACAAAAATACAAGAAGAAGCAAAAGACCAAGTCGTAAACATACCTTGAAGCTGTTTGAGGCTGGCCTCCAACGCCAGGTGCTGCTGCACCAGTTGGTTGGCACCTTTGCACAAAAGGCTGAAGAAAGAACCAAAAGAACGAGCAGAAGCAAGTTTCACATACGAAAAATGCTCGGGGGCTCCCCCCGAGACTCAAAGGAAAAACGAACAAAAAATACCCTACAGATGCTCGGGGGCTCCCCCCGAGGTGGGAAGAAAAGAAAGATCAACAGATCATCTGAAAAGGCTCGGGGGCTCCCCCCGTGGCAGAAAACAGAATTACTTACATGATTAGACGGCGACTCCGAAGGTCCGCTCGCAGTCTTCTGAGGGGCAACCACCCGAACCTCCTGCGGAGAAGGGTTTGGAGCAGCGCCTTCAGAGGTGGCCACCGTCTGAGGAGGAGGAAGAGCAACTTTCGACTCCCCCATCATCTCCCGAGCACTTTCACTAGAGGAGCCGTCGGAGGAGTGGCTACACAAGGAAAAAATCAGCAAAGCGCAAGGTAAACAGACAAAGAGAAAGCAAAACAGGACTGAGGAAACTTACGAGTCAAGCTCGCTTAAGTCGAAGACAGGAGGGGTCTTCCAGACCTTCTTCTCCTCTTTCTTCTCTTTTTTCTTTTCTTCCTTCTTCCGCTTCGCCGGCGGGTGCGGTGCCATAGCCCGCACGGGAACGGCAGGAATTGGAGAGGAAGAGCCCCCATGCCCATCACTGTGACGCTCAAGGCACAGCGGGTTCCTAGGCATCGGCGGAGTAGAGGCATCCAATGACTCACTGGAGCTCCTCGTGCGCTTGCGAGTATGATCCTCGCTCGACTCGTTGGCCTCTTCAGCCGGAGATCGGGCTGACGGCAGCTCGGACATGGAGTCCACCACCTCATTATCTGGAGCATCCGGGAATACTTCGGGCAATGGAGGCGACATGCCCGGCACCTTGAACTCCTATACAAACGAAGAAAATTTGTCAGCAGACAAATAAATAAAAGTAAAACGCATTTGAAAATAGAGCCACGGGCACGCCCCAGATCTACGTCAGCGACTTCCCCGAGATATCCTCTCTAGCCTTGAACTTCAGCAGCGGACGAAGGACCCCATCGAGATCTCCCTTGGAGAATTCCTCAGCCGAAACCCTAGTCGGATCATGACGACCAGCATAAAGGAACATCGGGTGTGCCCTAGCGTGGAGCGGCTGCACCCGACGTTTGAGAAAAGTGCGGATAATATCCACACCGTTCACCTCTTTATCCGGACTCAATTGAAGATCCTCCACTCGACGATAGAGAGTCTCTATCTTCGCTACCTCGCCATCTAAGATCTGGTTCTTCCAAGACCTCTTCGGCTCGATCTTTTGGGAGGGGTCGAAAGGAGCAAGACCAAAATCTTGCCCAGCCACCGTAGAGTCGTGGATGTAAAACCATCACCTCCGCCAGTACTCGACAGATTCGGACATGGAAAAGGAGAAGAATAGAAGATTGGATCAAAGGGAAATGATGCAACCCCCAATGGGATAGACACCATCAGAACCAGATTGCCTCTTCACAGAATAGAGTTTCCGGAAGAGGCCAAAGGGTGGCTCGATACCGAGCCAGCACTCGCAGAAAGTAACAAAACAAGCAATGTGAAGAAGAGAGTTGGGGGAAAGCTGATGCAGCTGGATGCCATAAAGAAAAAGCAGTCCACGAAGGAAATTGTGGACTGGGAAGGAAAAACCCGAAGAACAAATGCGAGGAACATAACCCGAAACCCAGCGGGGGGGACGGGGAATTACCTCGTTGCCAGGGAGTTTGACGGCCTCCCTATCCTGCGGGATCAAGCCCTGCTCACGAAGCTTGCGGAGATCACTCTCCCGCGTCTCCGATCGCCGCCAGCCACCGTCGGTGACACGGGAAGCGGTAGAACCTTTCGTGACACCAGCAGCGCTGGTGCCAACCGCAGAAGAGGACTTCTTAGGCTTCCCCATTACGGTGCGGCGGTGCCGGCGGCGAGAACGTAGGATCAAAGAAGGAAATGTTCGAGGATATTCCAGCACACAGCAAGAAAGCTCAGAGAAGATTGGAGCAGTGAAACAAGAATGGCTGCGGTGAAAACAGATTAATTTTTCCCCAATGATTATAAGGACGAAGACGATGCACGACGACCGTCCATCGAGAAGACCTAGCGCCAACTGCAAGATCTGACCGCCCACGTGTCAGCATAGCAGCGAACCGTCGCTCACACGACGTCCACTATGCACGGAAATCGAGGCGACGCCGTAATTATCTCCACTCCGCGCGTGACCGGTCAATTCAAGGTCAGAAGGTGGGACCGATGTTCGTCCAGTCACGTCATCTCTAGCGCAGCAGATGCTTGAGGTCACCGATCGTCAGCACTGACGTCATCAAATGCTATACTAGCAACAGCTACAATTCTTCGGCTACACAGCTAAGAGTACTCACTCGAATCTACGATTCGACTAACTACTCGGGGGGCTACTCCTATCAGGAGCGCTGGGCGTGCACCCGAAAATGAACAAAACACTATAGCACTGAACTAATTTCTTCGTGTCCTACGTCGAGTCCGCGACTCCACTACGGACTCGGGGGCTACTCCCATAGGGAGGATGGATTCAAGCATCCGAAAATTTTGTGTCCTATGGACCGGAAAGCCGAAAAACGGCTGAATTAAAGTCTCTTCTCGAGTCTACGACTCGAACAGACACTCAGGGGCTACTCCCATAGGGAGCGCTGGTCGCGCACCCTATGAATTCTTCGACTGCGATCCTACGGATCAGCATGCAAAACTTTTCGGCAACTCTGCCCTAATTAAATGCTGAGTGAGCAACGTCCTCCTTGGCCACCCGAAGCACCTCCGCGGTGATAAAACATTCGGATGTTGTGTCTGCGAGACAAAGATATCATCTGATGTCCTAGTAACGCGTATGACTGCGCTCTGCTAGTAAGAATCCGTGCCAACATGCACGATGAAAAATCTCGACGGACGCGTTGGGTACATCATTTAAATTCACATGAATTCCACTCCTGTAAGTCCTCCATGTCCTGAGTCGAATTACGCCAGCATATGTTCCGGGTTCGAGTCAAGGGACTCGCACTTGAAGAAGATCGTGTTGTTTTTTCCAAAGACAGTTAACTGACCCTGATCCGTCGGGAGAGTCAGTCACACGCATCAACAATCCCTACACATTCTCTTGAAAGACAGAGTTACACCCGAAGGATTGAAGAGTCCTCTGCCGAATCTACGATTCGACTAAACACTCGGGGGCTACTGACATGGTTATACCCCGCGGGTACACGACCTCAGCATACCTAGTCCAGCCCAAGGAAGGCCCACGGCAAATATACGCGGGCCCATGAAGAATTTCGGGTGGCCAGGGCCCATGACGCCTTCGGATCCTTGGAGAGCAAGACTAGAGTAGATAAGAAATTCAAAGGGGTAAACCCTAAAACCTGTAACCGACTCGATCTGTGCCTAGGACCTGCCTATCTCTATATAAAGGCCAGGAGGACATGACGAGGAGGCTCTCTTACAATCTCTCGCACACTACCGCATACACACCTCCACGCCAGATTGCATCTGTGCACCCCTGTAACTTTCGGTTCCGCCGTAATCAAGAGCAGACAAGCAGGAGTAGGGTTTTCCCTCTAGGGGCCTGAATGTGGCATCCCGCAAAACCACTACTAGAAAATCACGTTGAATTTGTGCATTGCATCGTCATCATCATGCATTGTTTGCATAAAACTATTTTCGCAACGCCCGATTTGTTTTCCGAACGCCCCATCTTAATTCAAATGCAAAGCCCGGTCTCCGGAATATTTTGTTTGACCAACGATGATTTGCAAACGGTGCATTCAAACTAAATAAAATATTAAATTAATTTTTAGCGGGGCAGTCGAACGGGCCGATTCGACCCGAACGACCGCCCCAGGTTTTAAATCGGTCCACCTGACCCACCCTATTAAACCTAGACCTACCCAACCTAATCTACCCATCCCTCTGGCCACATCACCCCGGCCTATAACAAGTCGCCACCTCACCCTCTCCCTTTTTCCCCCCACTCCCTAGCTGACACATCAGCCATCTCCACCCTCTCTCACCCCCAACCTCTCCAGCCACGCCCCACCCTCTCTCACTCCCCCTGGGTCCCACCCGCGCCTGGCCACCAGCAGCCCTCTCCACCACACGCGCCATCCCAACTCCACCCACACACCAACCCCCGGCCCCACCAGGCCCACCCCCCAGCCTTCCCCACGCGGCCACGCCTTCCACCCCGCCTTCCTATCCACCGCCCCCGCGAGCCTCCCTCGCCTCCGAGCTCGCCTGCCGCGCGCGCGACCTCGCCTCCGGCCCCGCTCGTAACGGACGCCGGCGACACCCGAATCCTCCCTCTCCGCTACGCCTGCAACCGCCCTCCCCCTCCGGCCGACGAGCTCCCCGTCGCCGCCTCCCACCTGCAGCCGCCGGACCTCGCCAGCGTCCCCGGCCCGCGCCCCTCCTTCCCCGACACCTGGCTCCCCTCCGCCGCCTCGCCTCAACCGCTCCCTCCACCGCCTCGCGCCGGACCGCCGTCCGCCGCCGCCCCGCGGCCGAGCCCGCGCCGCCCGCGTCCTCAAGCTCGCCCGGAGCCGAGCTCCGCCCCGCCCACCTCCGGCCGCACGCCCCTCCCCGAAGCGCTGCTTCCACGCCACCGCTCCGCCTCCTCCCGGCCAGCCTCGGCCCCGCCCCGCTTCTCCCCAGGTCCCGCGCCGCCGCAGGCCATGCGAGCCCCACGCCTTCCCTCCGGCCGCCGCCAGGCACCAGGGCTGCCGCCTGTGCCTCCCCTCCGCAGCGACCGCAGCGCCGCCGCTCGGGCATGGCCTGCCCGCTCCGTTTTTCCTCTCCGTCAGGCGCCTCCCTCCATCCTCGTTCGTCGTCCCGGCCTTCTCCGTTGTGGGTCCCCTCTGCTTCGTCCTCGGCAGGCCCATCCTCGGTTCGCAACCTGCCGCTGCCACTGTGTCCTTTGTTGTTTCCTGGAGGTTGTCCCTGTGCAAGTACCCAAGAAACAAAGTGAGGATATGGTGGTTGGCATGTGACCCTTCAATGGATGTGTTTCGAGCCCCTCGTCGGCCAAGACCGCCACACGAACGGAACCCCACGATCGCCTTCCCCGACCCAAAGGCGTCGAGATCCCGAACCTCCCCAAGATCTACGCCGCGAAACGCCAAGGCCTCCGACATGATCTTCGTCGCGGATACGACAAGTACTTCCTCGAGGACGCCAAGTACCTCACCCGGGCGCCGTGACCCGAACGCCAAGTTCTCCCTCCCGGACCCCGAAGGCCGGACCCGGCCCGACAAGTTCTTCCGCTCGGATCCGAGGACACCAAGATGCTGGACCCTCAAGTTCTCCTTCACGGACGCCAAGTACTACCTCGAACGACAAGATCCTCGCAACGGCAAGACCGACCCCGTGTGACCCGATAAGACCTTCGCGACAACAAGAACGGCGTCGACCCGGAAGAATCCGGCGCGCCCCGACACCGACCCAAGACCTGCTTCCTCGCGGAACGCCAAGATCTACCCCAGTAATCCGAGAACGTTTCCATCGAGACCGAACCCGTCGAACCCTGGACCCTGTCGAACCCCGAACCCCGGAACCCCAAGTTCGTCGAGACCCTCTAATGTGTGACCCTTTTCCTCGATACCCTATTTTTATAAATCATAACAACTTGTTGCAATTGAATTGTCATACTCGCATGCATATTGTGTGGTTCTGGGGGCCTTATGCCGATTCACCTAATAATTAAATATGGGGCCCATATGCGGGCAAATCTAGCCTTATATTGGCCTCATTTAAATTGGTGTAGCGAACCGGTAACTTATTTTGCCATGTTAAAACAACATTTAATTTGCGGGGTAGATAAATAACTTGAACCATTTAATTATCTGTCGGGACCCCGGTTCCGCTTAATATGACCTAATTGCATCGCATCTTTGCCATGTCATGCATCATACCTGCATCATGCCGATCTTCTGCCGTAATCTTAAATATTGCATCCGGTGTTTCTTCTAGTGTTTTGCTTCTTCGCGGATAAGGCCGTTGAGTTGATGCGAGTGTCGACCCGATCTTCGGATGAACCTTCGACAATGTTTTCAGGCGAGCATCTCCCCCTTTCTACCTATCTTACTTTTATAGTATTTATTCCCTCCTGTTGATCTATTGCTATCTGTGTTGCGATGCTGTAGTTTCTGTACCTGGATATACCGTGCAGCCCTATATTGCCTTGGACACATCCTATTACTTGTTGTTTGGTAGATAGTTGGACTTGCGCGTCGTAGTCGCTTGCTCAAGTGTTGTTGCGTGTTGTCAAGTGCCACAGTTGTTGATGTATCGCCGCATGTTGATGTTGGAGGTGATCATAGTTTTACTTATCGTTCACTTTAATTCCTGTTTAACAACTAAAATTGAAGTAAGCAGAGGCATCGGTGGGTGATAGATAATATTTGGTTTCCGAACGCCCACTTGTGTCCCGTAGGACCCCGAGTACTTGATACCTATTCCTTGATTTATCGCGCTATCCACATCCGGGAGGTATATGGGACCCCCCTGAGCCAGAGCTTGATTCAGTCTTATTTCTTGGGGCCACAAACTAGTTTGAGGATTTATTACTATCCTGTACTTATGCCATGCTACTGCTTTATTTACGTTTGTGCGAGGAGCACACTGTACTGTTTAGGATCGTGGCACGATTCCGCGGTGTCGACAAGCCCAGCCACACTTTCGGGTTCCCAGTCGTTCACAGCCGTCCCCACAACCTTAAGTCCGTCTCGGAGCCGGCCGGCTTCGTTGCGGGTTCTACTTTAAGGGGTGCCCCCCTGAAATATTTTTGAATCCTGTGATTGCTTTGTCGTGAAAGCCTCGTTGGGTTTTGATTTGGTTTTTCCGAGGTTGATCGAGTGTGTGTTGCTATTGGTGCACCCCGGCCGGGTAAAACTTTCTGAAAGCCGTGTCCGCGGTTATGGACGACTTGGAGCACAGTATCTCGACCATAGACAAGCATAACTAAAGTTTATTGCTATAAATTTGACTTTATAATGACTAGTAATCAGCTTCACTATAATGGAATGGCTAAATAATACTGCCCACAACTGCTTGTTTGGGTTGTCTCTTGCGACCATTGTACCTGACTAGTAAATATTGCAACTACAATGGAATGGCTAAATAAAAGTACCAACAACTGCTGGGTTTTGGGTTATCTCATGCTATTTGTATCTGACTAGTAAGTGTTGCAACTATCACGGAATGGTTAACTAAAAGTGCCCACTGCTTATTTTATCAGGATGATTATCTCTACCTGACTAGTAATTGCTGCAACGATAACTGAATAAATAAAAATGCCAACTGTGTGAGTTCCTCGGTTGACTTCCTCGTTTGGTCGCGAGGGGGAAACGCCAGGATGGGTTTGTTTGGTGTTAGCTTCAGGTTGGATCCGAGTAGGTCATTCTTACCCCTCTCTTAAATCCGACAGTTGTATCGAGTCTCTATAGGTTGTTTAGTGCATGTTGCCGCTGCCGCTCAGTCGACCATACCTATGTAGGCGAGGACCGCCGAATTCTAGTCTCGCCGTGTACTGGCCTCAGTACTGACGCTCCTCTTTTTCCTTTGCCCTTTGTCGGCACCCCTTTTGTTTAAGCAGGTTTTGAGATCGACGTCGTTAGCAGGGTTACCCTTCCGGCTTGGCCTGGGCAGGGTTATGGACGCCATTGGTTATTCTTCAGGGCTCTTAGCCCCATTTGCATCTTGTCCGTAGTCGGACGCTCTATCATTTTCAAGGTGATTTGGATCTTGTATATTATATCTGTATTCTAGACTCTTAGAGTCGCTGTTGTATATATCTGTTCTGTGGGTCCCATCGAGGACTGTTGTGTAATGTTATTACTTCGTTTTCCACCCGCACGAAAGTGCCTGGTGGGCACCTTTGAATCGTTTCTATGCGGGTTTGGCGGGTTTCGCTGAAACTTGCATAGGTCCGATTCTGAGGGTGTTACACTGAACCTAGGTAAACCTCGTGTCCCCGTGTTGCTTGTTTGCTAACCGTTCTGCGATCTCCATTATCCCCATCTTCTCCAACACCCAAGCTCATAACAATGGGAATTGACGAGATTAAACCTCGTCACTGGGCCTTTTGGGCCTAGTCATTTGACTGCCTCCCCCACAAAAATGTTTTATATTTATTATTGTTCCTGTTATATTTTATAGGCCTTTTGTAAATAATTTTAGACAAAACAAGATATCCGGAAGAGACCGAGGTCTAAATTTGAAATAGAGTAGGGCATAATTAGAAAACAATATAGGCTTTTGAGAAATAGGTTTAGGCAAACACATGCATGATGATGTGATGATGATGCGCAACATACAAACAACCGCGATTTTCTAGTAGTGGTTTTAGCCGGGGTGCTACACAAACAATTTTGTCGGTGTGAGTTTCGAACTATCTGGAAAGAATATTCTCAATTTCCCGAGTGATGACGAGATTGTTCTTTTCCGTAAGGAAATAAAGTCCGAAGAATATGGATTTGAATGCCACAATCCAGCAAGCTTCTAGACATATTAGGTGGACCAACATGTTGTACGTAATTGAGATTTCCATGTTTTATGAGTTTTCAAACTCCCTAGCTAACTCTTTCTACTTGAGTGACTTGATGCCGATTTATCAAAATTAGGTCAAATTTGAACATCGAGTAAATTTTAGGCTGCTTTGATAGTTTTACAAAAAATATTTTTGAGGTACCCATCGGGGGGTCAATTAATATATCAGAAACCACCAAGAGTTTTGACAACAGGTTCATCTTCTTGCTAAGATTATTCATCTTGACAACATACCGAAATTAGGTCAAAACTTGAGCTACAAGTAGGTGCGATACATTGCTCTCGAATTAAATGTAATTTCACAGCGATAGATGGGTGCATCTTCTTGTAGTAAACAATACCGTCGGTTTGAGTTTCCAACTATCAGGAAATAACATTCTAATTTTTCTGAGTGATGACGATCGATATTGTTCATTTCTGAAAATAAAGTCTGAAGAATATGGATCTGGACGCCACAAGCCAAGATTTGGACATATATAGTGGACCGAAATATTGTACTTATGATTAATTATCATGTTTTAGATGTCTTCAAACTTTAGTCTAGCTAACTCTGTCCACTTGAATGAATTTATGTATATTTACCGAGTTTAGGTGAAAATTTTGAACTACAAGTAAATTGTAGGTTGCTTTGAAAGTTCAGGAAAAAACTTTTGGAAGGTACCCACTAGGGAGTCACAACTAATATATCAGAAACCACCGAGGTTTTAGACGACATGTCCAACTTCCTGCTAAGATTTTTTATCTTGACAATTTAAAGAAATTTTGTCAAACTTGAGCTACACAAGTGCGATAGATTTCTCTTGAATTAAATGTATTTTGAGAGGTAAATGGGTGCATCTTCTTGCAGTAAAAAATGTCATCAGTGTGAGTTTCGAACTATGAGGAAAGAACATTCAATTCTCAAATTTTTGAGTGATGAGAACATAGTTCTTTTATGTAAAGAAAAGTTCAAAGAATATTAGATCTGGATGCCACAAGCCAAGTTTACATACATATATATTGGACCAACATGTTTTACTTACGATTCCCATGTTTTATGACTTTTCAAACTTCCTAGCTAAATGAGCCCGCTTGAATGAATTTATTTTGATTTATCGAAATTAGGTCAAATTTGAAACTAGAATTAAATTGTAGGTTGCTTCGAAAGTTTACGAAAAAGCTTTTGCGGGTACCCACCATCGGGGGCATAATTAATATATCAAATCACCGAGAGTTTTGACGATGGCTTCAACTTCTTGCTAAGATTTTGCATCACAACTACTATATTAGAAACCACGGATATTTTAGATGACAAGTCCAACTTATTGCTAAGATTTTTCATCTTGACAATTTAACGAAATTTTGTCAAACTTGAACTACACAAGTGCGATAGATTTCTCTTGAATTAAATGTATTTTTTAGAGGTAAATGGGTGCATCTTCTTGCAGTAAAAAATGTCATCGGTGTGAGTCTCGAACTATGAGGAAAGAACATTCAATTCTCAATGTTTTGAGTGATGAGAACATAGTTCTTTTCTATAAAGAAAAGTTTAAAGAATATTAGATCTGGATGCCACAAGCCAAGTTTACATACATATATATTGGACCAACATGTTGTACTTACGATTTCCATGTTTTATAAATTTTCAAAATTCTTATCTAACTGAGCCCGCTTGTATGTATTTATGTTGATTTATCGAAATTAGGTCAAATTTGAAACCACCAGTAAATTGTTGGTTGCGTCGAAAGTTTATGAAAAATCTTTTGGGGCTACCCACCATCGGTGGCATAATTCACATATCAAACCACCGAGAGTTTTGACGATAGCTTCAACTTCTTGCTAAGATTTTGCATCTTGACAATTTAACGAAATAAGGTCAAACTTGAGCTACTAGTAAGCACGATAGATTTCTCTTGAATTAAATGTCTTTTTAGAGGTTGATGGGTGCATCTTATTGTATTAAACAATGTCGTGGGTGTGAGTTTCCAACAATGAGGAAGAACATTCTCAATTTTCCGAGTGATGACGAGATTGTTCTTTGCCGTAAAGAAAGTCCGAAGAACATGGATCTGAATACCACAGGCCAAGTTTTCAGACATATACAGTGGACCAAAATGTTGTACTTATGATTTCCCATGTTTTATGAGTTCTCAAACTTCCTAGCTAACTCCGCCCACTTGAATGACTTTATGCCGATTTATCGAAATTAGGCCAAATTTGACTACTGCTGGTAAATCGTCGGCTGCTCGGTGAATTTTATGAAATGAAGTTTGGAGGTATCCGCATCGGGCGGTCAATTAATATATCTGAAACCACCGGGAGTTTTGACGACTGGTTTGACTTCTTGCTAAGATTTTGCATCTTGGCAATTCTGAACCCCTTTTGAAAACGACCACATGAAATAAAGAAAAAGAAAAAAGAAATTAAAAGATTTACTCATGACACGCCCTATAATGTCATGTGTGCTAGGTGCCATGCAAACATTACCCATGGGATTTGACTAGTTTTGAAAAAAAAAACAGCTTTGCAGTATTGTCCTACCATGTATATAGACATTATTGGGTTTCAAGCCAAACGACTAAGGTTTATAGATATGCAAAGAACCAAATATACACCCATAGTTTACAGCTAGGAGTAAATGTTTTGAGATTTACGTATTATAATTAAATATAGTGATGATATGTTATACTTACGTATATTATGCGTGTCTCACATGCAAGGCACATGCAACTTACTAGTAGTACTAGGAAGAACATGACCCATTCACCGTATTATAAAACTGAGTATATTGCACGCGACAGTGTTAGTACTAGAGGGAAAAACTGAGTACAACCAAATTACTAGTTTAGTGTTGTACTACATATTCTATGTTAGCTTTGCCTACATATGCTTTGTTTACTGAATGTGCTGGTTAAATTTGCTTCTCTAGATTTTCTACCAGATTGGGAAAAAATGAACAATGAATGATGAAGAGAGAAGCTGCTCCATAAGAAGGATACGAGAGAAGAGAGAGGGAGGAGAGGGAAGAAAAATGAGAGGGATGACAGGTGGGCCCAGGTCCATGTCATTGCTTAATTGTGGCCCATAATATTAGTTTAGCTGTTAAAACGAGATTAGCCAAAAAATATTTACCTTAATAGCTCGCCCCAAAAGCGGTACGTATCCGCAAAAAATTACAGGGCATGTTACCCTGGCCCCAATTGTGGTACTAAATGAATATGGATTTACATCCTTTCCTGAAACATAATAAAACTTATTTATTATATTATTTATAGTTATTCTATGTGATGACACAATACTACAATACTGAGCTAGGACGTGCCTGCTTGCTAGTCTAGCTATAACTCCAGTCGGCGCCCTCGATACAGTTGCGCATCACAGAAGACCGACGAGGCAACACACAGACATCCCTCGTTCAAAGAGTCTCCCATCTTCTCCATCTAGTGCGCACTTCTTAAATTTTCCTAGTCATTTCTCGCTCGCAGAATCGGTTCTTGCAGGCCTCCATCACTCTCCTCCAAGAACCAACAATAATATTTGAATCCACCCTCGCCCTCAGTTCATCCGGACTCAATGGCAGATACAATGCACAAGATTTGGTATGGTGGCCGGAGCAAGTTCGGTGACGATGCATTCAGAGAATCGCTATGCATATGGACACTACCAGCACCGTCCGGCTGGCCGCATGCTCAAAGGAGTTGAACCGCCTAATCACTGGCGGAAAAGGTAGAAGATGCCCCAACAACGGCTACAGGACATTGGTCGCCTTTCACGACTTCCTCAACCACAAGATGGCGTGCCCGCACGGCCCGTGCAACTGCCCTGAGCTTGGCTGCGAGTTCGCCGCCCCGCCCACAGCGCTCCTCGCCTACCTCGAAAAATCCCATTCGACGGAAGTGCACAGTTTCCACTACGGCATGGAACAGAGGTACATCTCTCAGCCTTTGCTAACACCTATCTCATGGAGAGTAGAGATTGTCGTATCCGGGACGATGGTACAGTGTTCGCCGTGCGATTTTACATGCTCCACTATATCCGTCTAGTGCGTTAGGTCAGCGGCGTGCAAGTTTCCGAGGTACACGGTGGAGTTGCACTTATATAAACCTTCAATGATGGTAGGGACCTGGAGGAGTTCGCCGAATATAGCCTATTTTTTGAGCCGAAGAGAAGTGCGTCGTCGGGCACCGCAAGGATAACTAAAGATTTCCGAAATTTTCTGATTAATAAACATGATAGGTTCATCCTGGATTACTCATTCTGCAACCACAAGGTGGTAGATGACAGATATGACCGTCTTGATTCTGATGATGATCTACCATTAAAATTTGGGATTAAGTATTGATGTTGATTCTAGTCAGAGGGGTTTAAATGTGTCGAAAAATATGGATTTTGGCTGCAAAGTAGTACAGTACAGTACTATTGTACTAGTTCTTATAATTTGGAGTATATTGTTTCTAGTTCTGCTTGTGCTATTTTATTTTGCAGTATGTACTGGTAGTACTTGTTTCGATCGAATCGCTGGAAAAGATCTAACATTTCCTTTCAAACATGGCTTTATACTGGGTGCTTGCACTACTTGCTTAGATCAAGTAGCTTTTCGTTTGAAATAATGGCCTTGCACGTGTAGTCCGTAGGTACTCCCTCCGTTTGAAAATAGATTCAAATGATTTGTGCAACACATGAATAGGGAAAATGCAGGAATAGAATAATGTAGCACACAGAAAAATTACAACTAGAAAATCGCTTGTTCTTTTATTTTTGTGCATCATTAATACATCATGCATATGTTTGCCTCTCAAAACATTTTCACTAAAAACCTTATTTTGTTTTACTAAAATATCCATGTGGTTTTATTAAACCCGTCCCTCGATCTTGTTTTTAAATAAAAAATAATAATATTTTCCAGTCCTTATACAACCACAAAATCTTTTTCTTATTTTATAAATAAAGTAGGCCCAAAAGCCTGTCTAAAATTTTAGCCCAAAACTAAATCTAGGTGAGAAAAGATGTTCAGAACCTGGTCTACACACGCACAAAATCTAGGTGAGAAAAGATGGTCAGAACCTTGCTTTGGATCGGCCGCCGTGCCATTTTTTATCTCTTGTCAATACTTATGTTCCTCTTCAATTCCCTGCGCCATGATCACCAGATCCCATGCTGCTGCCTTCTATCGCGTCAACAGGAGCATCAGACTGCAGATCCACCCCGTTGCCTGGTTCCTGCATGCTCGAGAGGAGCACCACACCAATTCACATTCCCCCACTCCATTAGATCCCCATGCGCCTGCCCCAATTTGCAGCCAGCAGCAGCTAGTTACATCGCCGCCACAGATAGCCTCAAATCGCTGAACACCACCGCCTGCTCCTCTTGTTTCTACGCAGCAAACGGTAGTGGCATCTGTAGCTCCACGCGCCACCCCCAGCTTAGTCCCCCACGTCGGGCAGATCAGCAACCACACCAACGCATGTGGCAGCTGCGTCCCTTCGCGTCTCCAAGAGCCAGCGACAACAGCCAGACCAAATAAACTCAGATTGGTCATCCTTGTTGCAGCATCCCAGGTAGTTTGATTGTCGATGAAGAAGTCTCTGCTCCACTGTATCTGAGGTCGCCTCGCAGGTAACCTGTTCGGTAAAATTACTACAGGAACTTTGACCGTGATTTCTTGGTACCGGTGTTCGTTTCATCTACGTCGTGTGGTGTCATTGTGACTACTTTTGAGACATCAGCTACTTCACTTCGATCCAAAGTTTGTCTCTTCGCCTCTCCGATCCAACCGTGAGGCCCTAATCCAATCTCTAGTTTTGTATAAATGCTATCTTTGTTGTTGCATATTAATCATTCACAAGTGCATACATATTGCGTGGTTTGGGGCATTTACCTTGATTCAACTAATAATTAAATATAGAGACTATATGCGGGCGAATCTAGTCTAATATTATTTCTTTTAGTGCATTGCTTCTTTACGGATTATGCCGATATGTTGATGCGAGCTTCGCTCCGATCTTCGGATGAACATTTGACAATGTTTTTCAGGCGAGCATTCTTCCCCTTTCATTCTATTTTATATTTATAGTCTTTATTTTCTCCTGTTGATCTATTGCTATCTGTGTTGCGATGCTATAGATTCCGTACCCCGTTATACTTCCCTGCAGTCCTTATATTGCCATGGACACAACCTATTACCTGTTGTTTGGTAGATAATCGGCCTTGCGAGTCGTAGTTGTTTGCGCAGGTGATGTGTCGCGCCGTCGATCTTCCACAGTTGTTGGAGTAATGCCGCATGTTTAATGTTGGAGATGATCATGGCTTTAATTACCGTTTAATATCGAAAATTGAAGTAGGTAAATAATAAAGAGGCACAGGTGGGCAATAGATGTTATTTGGTTTTTTAACCGTCGACTTGTGTCCCATAGGAACCCGAGTACTTGATACCTGTTTTTTGAATATTCGCACTATCCGTATTTAGGACCATGAATCCCCCTAACCCTAGCTTGAGTCATATTTAATTCCTGGGGCCACAAAATAGTTTGGGGCTTTATTAGTATCTTGTACTTATGGCATGCTTTACTACTTTATTTACGATTGCGCGTGGAGCGTCTGTACTGTTTAGATAAGTGGAATGTTTTCGCGGTATCGACAAGCCCACTCACATTTTGGGTTTCCAGTCGTTTACAGCCATTGACACAAACCTCTGGGTTTCGGAGCCGGCCAACTTCGTCGCGGGTTGCTTAGTCGGGTGGCCCCCTGAAATCAAATATGAATCTTGCGAATGTTCTGTCATGATGCCTCGTTGGGTTTTCATTTGGTTTTTTGCGAGGTTGATCGTGTGTGTGTTGCTATTTGTGCCCCCTGCAGGGTAAAACTTTCTGAAAGCCGTGTCCGCGGTTATGGACGACTTGGAGCACAGTATCTCGATCATAGACAACTATAACTAAAATAGTGCTATAAATTTGACTTTATAATGACTAGTAATCAGCTTCACTATAATAGAATGGCTAAATAAAAGTGCCAACAACTGCTGGTTTTGGGTTGTCACCTGTTACAATTGTATCTGACTAGTAAGTATCGCAACTACAACATAATGGTTAACTAAAAGTGCCCATAGCTTAATATATCTGGATGACTCATACTATTTATATCTGACTAGTAATTGCTGCAACTTTAATAGAATGATAAAATTGCCAACTGTGTGAGTTCCTCGGTTGACTTCCTCGATTGGTTTCGAGGGGGAAACACCAGGATGGGTATGTTTGGTGATAGCATCAGGTTGGATCCGAATAGGTCTTTCTTATCCCTCTCTCATAGCCGCCAGTTGTATTGAGTCTCTATAGGTTGTTCAGTGCATGCCGCGCTGCCGCTTCAGCCCCCCATACCTATGTAGGCGATAACCGCCGAATTCTATTCTCGCCGTGTACTGGCCTCAGTACTGACCGCTCTCTTTTTCCTTTGCCCTTTGTCGGCACCCCTTTTGTTTAAGCAGGTTTTGAGATCGACGTCGTTAGCGGGGTTACCCTTCCGGCTTGGCCTGGGCAGGGTTATGGACGCCATTGGTTATTCTCCAGGCTCTTAGCCCCATTTGCATCTTGTTCGTAGTCGGACGTTGTATCATTTTCAAGGTGATTTGGAACTTTGTATTGTATATTTGTATTCTTGACTCATGGAATCGTTGTTGTATATATCTGTTCTGTGGGTTTCATCGTGGACTATTGTGTAATGATATTACTTCGTTTTCCACCCGCACGCAAGTGCCTGGTGGGCACCTCTGAATCGTTTCTATGCGGGTTTGGCGGGAATCGCTAAAACTTGCATAGGGCCGATCCGAGGGTGTTATAAACAAAAACTGTAGGAATCAGTAAAATTAGTTGTTTGCTTGCACCGCAGGAAAAACATAGTAAGTTTGTAGTGTTTAAGTACATGGCATATAGGAATTTTTTCAAGAGGTCTCACGTCTTCTTAGATATCCTATAGGATTGTAGTGTAGAAAAACAATATATAGGAATTTTGAAGGATTCATTCCTTTCAAACAAACACACTCTATAGGATAAATTCCAGTGGATATATAATTCCTTTAGAAATCCTTTGAATCAAATAGGCCCTAAGATGTTTTAGCTTTTGTTAAACGAGTGTATCTAGACTCTCTAATAGTGTGTATTTCGGAGTGAACACATGTTATGTAGGGTCCTAGATATACTTCACAAAAGCTAAACCATCTTATATTTTGAAATAGATGGAGTACTACGTATGTTTTATTGCTGTCAGGTTACTCATATTTAATTTATCATTTTTTCTTAAAATATTTCACATCCTGCAATTTAGTCCACTGATTCTTACTTCCTTTAGTAACTCCAGGTTCTTCTCTCAGCCACTGTTGGCATCGCGCTCATCGAGAGTAGAGAAGATCGGATTAGGGGATGATGGTATGGTGTTTGTTGTGATATTTGACATACACGAGTAGGGTGACATGGTCGTATCCATCGTGTGCATCAGGCAGGATGCGTGCACATCGCCTTTGTACAATGTGAAATTCATTGCCTATAACCAGTCAATAGAGCTGGGGTATTGGGATATAATCTGCAGTTCCTCTACACCTGGGAATAGGGCGATGCCGACCATCATGCAGGGAAAAGCATTCCATGTTGTTATACCATGAAACATCTTATATTACCCAGGTTTTGCATTACTCAATATGCATCAATCGCGGAGGAGAATCCCCATATGATGAAGAATTGGAAGAAAGTGAGGCTAGCCATGAAATAGTACTAGTATAGTACCAATTCTTGTACTTCGGAGTATTTTGTACTATATACTGCTAGTACTTGTTTAGGTCAAGGGAAGGAGATGGTCTTGCTTTGCCTTCGTTCTATCGTTTGCTATTACCAAAGTATTTTTTTGAACTAATAGTGATGTATTGTTACCTGTTTAGATCAAGTGCAGCAGATTGTCTTGCTTTTCTTTAGAAACCTCGCATTGTCACAATTATCTAGATGATTTTTGGGCATTTTGGGTTGCATATGGGGATTGACACAGGCATTAAAGAAATGAGGTGATATTCGCACAGAAGCAGACTTTATCCTCAGTTTTGCTTGCTCCCATGATCGAGTCTGTTCAGAGAACAGGGCAAACTGATTATGCGCCATGGTTTTTAAGCTGGAACAAGAACTTATTCTCTCTATACCGCTCTTGAATTTCAAGTTGTAAATCTATTGAATCTCTCAAATGTTCTGTCATTGCTATTACTAAAGAATTGTGTGGAACTAATACTGATGTACTAGTACTTGTTTAAATCAAGGGCAGTCGAAAGTCTAGCTTTTATTTTGAAACATGGCCTTGTCACAACCTTGATGAGGCTTGAGAATTTTTGGTTGCATCGTGGGTCACACATGCATTGATGTGAGAAGAAGGTACTCAAAGCAGACTCGATCATCAGTTTTGCATGCTCCAATGGTCGAGTGTGTTTGGAGAAAAGGGCAAACTGATCGGGTAACAAGGTTTTAAGAGATGAAACAAGAACTGGTTCTCTCTGTACTGCTATTGTGTTTCAGTGTCTGTATTACTGAATCACTCACTTTGAAATGCTGCTGAATTGGTCAAGTGCTGCTGAATATGAACTGCGAATCTGTCAATAATTTTTCTATATTATTCTTTACTGTAGAGTTTATATAAATATCTACCAAAAATAATTATCAATTTCTTTCTCCCCCTCTTCGTGGTCTTTGTTTCTGATCCGGCTGAGCCACAGCAAAATGCATTTTTTATTTTTGAGAATCCTGCAATTTTTATATACCAGGAGAAGAAATATAGCTCATTCGGACCCTCTTTAGCCCAGAACATTTTTACTTTAGCCTTTTAGGGGTAATAAAGGGACTGCTGACCACAGCCCAGAGAAATTTGAGAAAGGATCCTATGGGGAATAGCCTATGGAGTATATACAATATAGATCACCCCATTTAGAATAGCGTAACTCTTTTTAATTCGGCCTTTCGATCATTACCCCCCACCTCTTAATTTTTTTTAAAAAACTCTGCCTGCAGTTTTTTAAGCCCGCCTGCAGTTTTTAATTTAGCTGCCAGGAGCGTTGCCTTATTATTTGATGGGATATAAAAATGGTCATGAAAAGTCTTTGTATGGAGACAAATCAGTAAGTTATAATATAGCAGCTTAACGGTTATACTGAACTAGTTGTTTTTGTCATAGTGGCAAGGCACACAGTTCACCGCTGGTGAGCTCTTGGGTTCAAATTCTACGCATTTTGTGTTAATATAGAGTTATATTTTTTGTACTCTTAGGATAACATATGGGACCCAGATAAACTTCTCCTACATCTAGCAATGTTGCCAAGGTTAAGGCCAACGAACTCGACCCGAAAAACAGTCTAACATATATACACATGTTTCATTCAAATAGAGGTTGACATGTGGGACCCATCATAGACACATTTAATTCATATAGAGGCTGACATGTGGGACCCAGCATAGACATGTTTCCTGCACAGAGAAGGCCGAGATGTGGGAAATAGCATAGACACGTTTTCTGTAAATAGAAGGCTGACATGTGGGACCCAGCAATGAAGTATAGATTAACATTTGTTGTACTCTATAAGGCTGACATCTGGGACCCAGATAAACTGCTGCTGCATCATAGATACGTTTTACCGCAAAAAAAAATCTACCAATGTTGCCAAGGTCATAACGACGGACTCAACCCCAAAAAATAGTCCATCATACACACGTTTCTTTTAAATAGAGACTGACATCAGGAACCCAGCATAAACACGTTTCCTTTTCATTTACGGAGAGGCTGACATGTGGGACCCACTAGAGAGACCTTATATAGGTGCTACATCAAGCAACGTTGCCAAGTTCGAATAAGGTAGGCGTGAGCGAGAAAAAAAGTCTCATGCACACGTTCTTCTAATGAGATCCTGACATGTAGGACCCAGCAGCGTGACCAAACGGCAGATTAGTCGAGCAACGCTATCTAGTTCAGAACAGGGTAGCGCTAGAGAAGAAAAAATTCAATCATATACACACTATTCTTCTAATGTGAGGCTAACATATGGGACCCACCAGCCTGTATAAACGGCTGATGCAGCAAGAAACGCTATCAAGTTAAGACGAAGGAGCGACCGAAGGCAAAAATTCCATCATACACATGTTTCTTCTAATGAGAGTATGACACATGGGGCCTAGCTGCGTGATTATGCATCTGGTAGCACTATCAAGTATCAAGTTCGAAACAGTGTAGTGCGACCGAGGGCAAAAAATCCATCATACAAACATTTCTTCTAATGAGAGGATGACAGGTGGGCCTAAATGCATGATTAAACGGCAGCGCAATCAAGTTCGGAACAGGGTAGCGGGAGCGAAGGAAAAATTCCATCATACACACGATTCTTCTAATGAGAGGTTGGCATGTGGGACCGAGCAGCGCAATTAACGACAGATAGATTGAGAAACATTATCGAGTTTAAATCAGGAAGGCACGATCCAAGGAAAAAATCATCATGCACATGTTTCTAATGTGAGGATGATATATGGGGCCTAGCTGCGTTATTAAACTGTAGATGCATCTAGCACCGCTATCAAGTTCGGAACAGGTTAGCGGGATCAAAGGAAAAAAATTCATCATACACACGATTTTTGTAATTAGAGGCTGGCATGTGAGACCTAAAATCGTGATTAACAGCAGATAGATCAAGCAACGTTATCGAGTTCATATCAGGGAGGCACGAGCCAAGGAAAAAAATCTATCATGCACACATTTCTTGTAGTGTGAGGATGACACTTGGGACCCAACATCCTGATTAAACGGCAGATGCATCGAGCGACGCTATCAAGTTTGGAACATGGAAGAAAAAAATTCCATCATACACACGATTCCTCTAATGTGAGGCAGACATGCCGGACCTAGCAGTCTGACTAAACGGAAGGGGCATCGAACAATGTTATCGATTTCAAATCAGGAACGCGTGACCGAAAAGTTTGGTCCGCTAGAGTCACTAACGTCCGAGACCCACACGCAAAAAATACTTCGGCGAGTTAACATCTCGCGAGGAAGCGGAAATCTTACTTCTGCCATGCGTCCGTCGAGCTTCCTCCATGTTTTTAGCGGTTTACTCGTAGTAGAGGGGCGCGAAATTGGAAAAAAGTTTTGCATCGTCCACGGTCGAGCCAAGATTTTGATCGCGGAAGAGGCTCCTTCTATGAGGACCGACGGGCCCAGTCGTTGTGGAAGGAAACATTTCTTGTAGTGTGTTTTCGCCATGCTTCATTGGACTAGTTGTGGCAAGATTTTTGAAACTATATCCCACGTTGATATGTTACAATGACTTTTTTAAACCTAAAAGTGTACCCACCTGTAATACTTTTTAGGTGCGTAATATGTGTGATGTAAGTTATCCACCATATGAAGTACTAGTTTTGTCTTGAAACCAGGTCTCACTTTCAGTTATTGTTTTCACTTTGTTCGAGCTTAGAAGCTAAACAAATAGTTTCACAAGTCAGTTGTCACCTTGAGATTGTGACTTTATCTTAGACAAGAGGGTAACTATACACTAAAACACATGTGCAAGTTCATAAATACTAGGGTGATAAGCATATCGATTTTATGGCAACAAACCATACCCCAAAACATATTACTAATTCCAAAGGGTAACTAATTCAACTTCATGTTGATAAATATGCTCTGAACAACTCGATAACTTCATAAGTAATTAGTGGATAACTATTCGCTAGAGACCGGGGTAACTACATCGATTTGACGATGATATCTCTACCATAAATAGATGGGTAACTTCATAAGTTACATGGAATAACTATTACCTAGAGAGAATGGTAAGTACATCGATTTGGCGATGTTAGCTACAACATTAACAAATGGATAACTCTATCCTGAACACCCGGATAACTTCAGATCTAATCGGTTGATAAATTAACTTCAACCAAAACCAATTGGGATTTTTATAAGTAATGAGTGAATAACTATTACCTAGAGAGCATGGTAACTACATCAACTTGGTGATGATAGCCATTTCATAAACACATGGGTAAGTTCATAACTAATGGATGGATAACTATTACCTAAAGAGTATGATAACTACATCGTTTTGGCGATGATAGCTATATGTAACTCTACCTTGAGAACCTCTATAACTCTAGATGTAATCAGTTGATAACTATATCCTAAACATCTATATAACTCTATAAGTACCGGGTTGATAACTATACTTAAGCACCTGGGTAACTCCATCAGTACCGGGTGGATAACTATACTTCTGGAAGAGTGCAATGGACTTTTGGGGCAGCATTGTGGACCTCTGTTGGTGGTGGCATCCTCGTGAGAAACATACGAAGTGAGGTGAGATAGACGGTGTGCGTCTACCTGCTGAGTATGTCTATTTCCAACGCACACTCTAAAATAAATATTATGACATCTTTTTTGGTACAACTACACGTGTATCTAGCCAAAACAATTAACAAGCATCATCACTCCACCAAATTTGTCATATCTTCTCAACTTTATCGTTATCACGATGCCACCAAATGGAATTGGTATTCTTTCATATATATTGGAACATATCTTGGACGGGCATACAACTCATGTGGTTGAGCAACGAGTGCTTCCTCAACCAAATTAATACTCCCTCTGAACATATTAGTTGACTCAAGTTTTTACAAATTCATACGTAGCTTGTTAAGCATTTAGTCTAGATGCATCTGTATGTAGATAAAGTTGAGTCAATTAATATGAGCCGGAGGGAGTACAGTTAACTTGTTTCTCTCATAGCAGCGATCCCACTTTTGTTGCATATCCTCGCATTGTCTCCTCGCCAACGACCATGGTGCTCTCTTTTCTTTTATTTTTTGTGAGCATTTGCTTCAATGTCGAGTGCTTGAGGCCGTTGACCATGTCCATGGCAGGTACATGGCAAGTGGGTGGGTGGGGGGTGGCTGGAGTATGGGGAAAGGAGGTTGAGGTGTTGTGCCAGATCTAGAGGCATTGCTGATGTAGGACCAAGGTGGTAGCGGGGATCCCCGATGGCACGTGGGATTTGTGGCAGGAGGCGGTAGGGAGTCAATGTAGTGAGCGGGATACGATCGGGGAAATCATGTTCTACGGGGAAGAAGAAGTTGGGAACTTCTCGCCACTATCCTATAATACAACGAGAAGATGCGCACACGGAGCCACATAATCCTCTCGGACTGATCAAACGATGGACATGAGCCCGCCGAGTTTTACCAAGTATAGTGCATTCTGAAAATAGATTTACCACAAAATAAGTACATTGCACAAATATATAAATCATATGCAACAAGAAAACAAGGTATAACACGATGGAATGATGCACAATTACATGTGATAACATAGCATATCATGGGTGAGGTGTGGGGTACAAGAATAAAGCATTTTATTACCTGTTTAGTCATATTTTTCTTCCATAAACCTTGCTGCCCCATTAATATTTATATGATGCATGGTTTCATATGATGGAATGCATTGTTAGAACGGGCTCGTCGGGCTGATCATTTTAGTCATATCATTTATCGAATTCGGAGTTACAGAATTAAAGTTGTGAATTATTCAAGAAATAGTCATTTAATAGTATTTAGAAAATTTTAATTGCCCAAATAATATTTTAAATAGCATATTCATATTCCTCATATTTTTCCGATTCTAAAACATATATTATTTGTATTATTTGGAATTATGAATTTAAAACAACATTTAAATCAATTTATATTAGATGTGGTCAAATATTCATAGTTTGAATGAGTTTTGAAAAGATTTGAATTTACTATTAAATTCATATGCAGAAATAAAACACAATTCATATTAAACTTTTATTTAAATTTGGAATTACTTGAAAGTTATTAACAATCTTATATTTAAACAAAATTTAAATCTGGTTTGAATTTGATTTTTTAAAGATGCTGAACTTTTGCTACGCATGCGCGAGTTAGCCACAGAGATAGACAAGCGGGCCAAGGGTTGCAGTGGGGCCACTCGCGCATGCATATGCAGGGTGACGCCTCGTGGAGCAAAAGGGACCGCGGGTTGGTGTTATAAAAGGTAGGGTACCTTTTCATAAAGGGTATATGCCGGTTTGGGTGGGGGTGCCTATTTATAAAAGTGACGCTGACCCTACGTCGAACATTGATGAAACCAAAAGTGTTAGCATCATCTTGCGTGGCGGATCTGGGTATCTTCCGGCAAAGTGGGCGAGGAAACGGCCGCGCATTTGGTCATGGCTCAAAAACAAATATCGCAGAGGGGGGATCAGGCTACTATTTTTGTTTGGAAGATCTCACCGGATGAGGACTGTATGCGTCGGAAACCGAAGGGGAACAGAGGCACCACGCGGACAAAACTGTCGACTAATAGAACCTGACGAACCACCAAGATTCTGCAGGACACCGAGCGCGCGGTTAGAGGCGAGAGCGATCGAGGCAGAGCTCACCTTGGGTGCTTGCTGAGGTGGGGGAAACAATGCGGAGAGGTACCAAAGTCGGACGGCGCTGGAACGAGATTCACCAGAGAGGCTCGAGAGAAAAGAACTATGGAGGCGGTATCATGGTCATACGAGATAACGCTAATGCAGCGGCTACACTTGGATGATCGGGTGGGAAAATGGTAGCGCAACTCACCGGGGAGGCGATGGGTTTGCTGGCGAGGAAGCAGACATGTCTTAGTGGCCGGAATTGAGAGAATCGGTTGCGGACAGGGACGGAAAGGAGGCGGCCAATCACTGGGTACAGAAGAGCGTCAGGGCAAACCGTGGTCAAGGGAAGCTTTGCGACAGCGAGGCGCTCACGTAGGCGTGCTTGATGAGTCCGAGGAGAGCTCACAGCGGCAGCGGCAACATGGCTTACCTGCAGCGGTGGCATGGCGCTCGTGGGAGGGAAGGAAGGATAGGGGAGTAGGGTTCCTGGGGCTCGAGATACGCGGATAAGAAGGGCATCGGCTTTGGCACGAAGCGACTGACAGAGGGATCGACTGCTAGCTGATGCGGCACTCGCTTTCCTTCTGAGGCCAGAGAGAGCGAGACGACGAGGGAGACAAACAATAATGGTGGCTGCTGTGCGAAGCGATACGCTCACGGGGAGAAAAGCGGGCCGACCCAGGAAGAAATAGGAAGCTAGGGTGTTGGTGGGATGTTGCGGCTGCTGCGTGGGGCCAGGCAGGCTACTACCAGGTTTGCTCTCTTCCCTTTTATTCTTTTGTAAATAGAATTTCTATTTGGACTTTGTATTTAGTTGATTGAATGGTTTGTTTTCAAATTTTAAACAGGTGTTGATTACTATAAATGCAAGAGCACAAAAACCAACCAAGGTGGATGAGAAGAGGGCTCTTGATGGCTTGAATGATTTGGACCCTTTTGTTGAATTCCAAAAACATCCAAAACTAGAGCAACCCCAAAATAAGCATAGATAGGAATTAATGGAGATTATTGCATGGCCCATGCATGCAAAGTAGTATGACTAGCTTGTGAAAACAAGCTACATCACATGAGCCTTGGCATTATGCAAGTATTCCCATATATCACAATGTTTTGGAATATCCACTCTCTTTACATGGCTTGTTTAAATGATGGACATGGTGAGTATAGATGGGGTTTTTAGCTAGTGTGGATGTGCCACTATATCTCATTCCCCCAGCACAATTCAAATATGCCCACAATTCAACTTGGGCATAAAGCAATTTATCAAGAATCAAATACAAGTGATACAATATATATAATGCATACGGGATGAGAACCAAATAGAGGGGTTTATATCATGCTCAAATGCAAGGTGGCATGTGAAAGAACATTTCATGACCTCTACTTTTTTGTGTGTTAGATAACAATACCAAGGATTATTTAATGTGTGTTGAGTGTTGCAGATAAATTGCATATTCAAAAAGCAGCTAAACAGAAGGTTGGGGGCGGATTATCCGCCCTTGGCTTGATTGACAAAGTGGATAAGGCGCATCACACTATATGGAGGCGGA
The DNA here is from genome assembly GCA_916181665.1 of Avena sativa. NCBI lineage: Eukaryota > Viridiplantae > Streptophyta > Magnoliopsida > Poales > Poaceae > Avena > Avena sativa. Next base: position 184,224,490 of record OV702281.1, read on the forward strand.
CTTTCCCTCGGATTGTCTGGACAGGGCTGGGTTTTTGCTCGGGCCAGATAATTCGTCCACAAGAAATTTCTCAAAGGAAGCCAAGGCACGTCACACTGCATAGGGGGCGGATTTCCCCCGGAAAATCCGAGTCCGAGGCGCCCCGGCCGGATAAACTGGCCCCCACTTGGGCTGGATAATCTGGCCCCCAAATCTCCAATGGCCGAGTTTTGACATGGGTTATAAATACCCCACTTTCTCCTCCTGTCAGATCTCTTGATTCATTCGAAAAGGTGCACTACTGTTCTTCAAGTTACAAACCGAGATCTCCATATTCATACACTCGAAGGCTCCGATCTTTGGGGAATCGAAGGAGGAGGCTTCGATCTTTATCAACACCAATCAAGCTCTTCAATTCCCCTCCATTCACTTGGAGAATTCTTGATATAGTATTTCTTGCAAATATCTAGATCTCAATTTCACTTGTTGATAATACTTGTTCTTGTGGCAGCTTGTTGTCATCACGGGAGCCTCCAATTCAGTTATGAACGTGTGCCCCGCTAGTGTTGTAAAGGCACCGATTCCCACCTCAAAGGGTACATATAGTGGAAAGGTGGATCAGGCCTTTGGTGGCGAGATCAATCGGAGAACGGGGTGAGGCCTATTTTTGCGTAGTGGTATTACTACCGCCCACCCCTCCAACATAGATGTACTTCCTTTAACAAGGAAGGAACTCTAGTCAAACAAATACCAGTGTCTCAGCGTGCTCCACTATGGTTTCCTCGTTTCTCACTTTTACCCGCTTAGTAGCTAGGTCTGCATATAGGGAAATTATCCATAGTTGGACATCTAGAGAATTTACCTTTGTGTCAATCCTAAAATTGAAAAAGAATTAAAATTTGGAGTATCACCTATTCACCCCCTCTAGGTGCCCATACGATCCATTTCAATTGGTATCAGAGCCTCGGATCTTTATTTGGGCTTTACCGCCTAAGAGAGTATGGGTACTAGGGGTGATGGTGTTGAGGCTATGGAGTAGGTCACCATGGATGATCTCAAGACATTGGAAACAACCTTGCTTACATCCATGGATACTAAAATGGAAGAAATGCATCAAATGATAGTGCATTTCTCCATGCCCGCAGCACCTCCTCCGTCCGTATCTGAGGCCACCACCCCATCTTCTAAGAAGAAAGCTAACGCTAAGTCCAAGAAAGATAAGTTGGAGGGTGGTGAAAATAGTAAGAACTCCTCCTCAAAAAAGGGAAGTGGTAAGGAGGACTATAGTAAGGTCCTCACTTATATTCGACTGATCCACCAATCCCTCACCCACGTATAAACAATAGGGGTGATCCACCCAAGCTTATTGCATCTCCTTTTAATCAATGACAATTTTTTATGAAGTCTCATGTCTGCGGCCCGTCCATTGAGTTATGGAAAATCATCGAGAATGGTCTTCATGTTGGAGACCCAAAAAACTTGACAAGAAGAGAGGTTGTGGACAGCTAGCTCAATGCAACGGCTCTACACATGATTCAGCTCAGTGTGGGTCCGAAGGACATGCCACATATAGAACATCTCAGCACCGCAAAGGAAGCTCTCACCGAACTATTCATTGGGAATGAAAGCATGAGGAGAAATAGGTATGATGCACTAAGCAACCAAGAGGAAGGCTTCTATATGATGGATGGTGAGGACCATGAAGACATGTATAGAAGGCTCAAATCAATTCCACTACATTCAGAAACCATGGGGCGACCCATGTTGATGACGCTTGGATCAAGAGGAAATATGTAAGCGCACTCATGCCATCTGAGCCTACTGATTTGAAGAGCCTCCAAGGTAGACACAGTTACCACCAAATGACCTCCATTGAATTCATGCAAGAAATGGCTGCTTTCAAAGTGGCCGCCAAGAACGCTGAAGACGCTTGTGCTCGATCCATTAGAATGCAAAAAGGAATAAATGTGGCCTTGAAGGCAAATGTTGTTGAGCAAGAAGATGATGACATTGTTGCTATGGACTGTCCTGAAGATGTCAAGAGGGCACATGGAGAGTACATGGTATTTTATGCAAGGAACTTTTGGAAGGACCCCAGAAAAGCCAAATCTGTACTTGAACGCAAGAATGGGTCAAATGGACGAAAAGAAAATGGCCCAAAACAGAGAACTTGCTAAAATTATGGAGACCGTTTGCACTTTGTAGCTGAGTGTCCCTATCAAAGTATAGAAGATAATGGGGGGAGGTTTATTCTCAAGGAAATGTCAAAGGCACCTCGGAAGAAGCCTTTTGTAAATAAAATGCTCCATATAAGAAGCAACCAAAGATTGTCTTGGTAGCTCAAGAGGAGTACTCATCCACAAGTGAAGATGAAGAGGATGACGATAGCTCATGAGAGGTGGCTCCCTTAGCCACCACATCTACACCTACTTTACTCTTTGACTCTCCAAACGAGAATGTCAGCAACAAGAACACTTTACTCATGGAAAGAGGTTCTGAGGTATCACCTTCCATCACTTCCTTTCTTAAGACTATTATGAATATTGATATGGACGATGTCACTAGTCTTAAGGTTAAGGAAGAAGTTATTGCTTTTGATTATTTTATCACTAACTTGCAAGGTGAGCACAAACTGCATTTTGAGGCTCTTATGGGTTAATTTGTACACTTCGAAGAGCTCCTCAAAGAAAAGGGCAGAATTGAAAGAGAGGATGCAATAGAGATTGCATCCTTGAAGAATGATCTAGAAGAGGACAAAGATATTCGAGTCTCTCTAGAAGAGAGACTTGAGTCACTTTAGGAGTCACATGATGAAATTATAGTCAATCTTGTAAAGGAACGTGATAATGTAGTTACCAAGGCAAATAAACTAAAGAAGGAAAAGGTTGAATTTGGGGCTGCTGTTACCAAAACAATCTTATAAGAAACAAAACTTTGCATTCCACAAAGTGATTATGTTTCCTCAAACTTGATAGCAATGGTCCCAATCATAATAGTTTCAAAACTTTCTTGTGGAATGGGACAATATATTTCTCCAACTTTGATGCTCTCAATATTTTCAATGGAATTTAGGCAATATCTCTTATCAATCTTCTTGGGGAAATAGATAGTATGTTCTTTGTAATTAATATTAAAAGTTACTTTTCCTTGATTACAATTGATGACAACACCTGCAGTATTAAGAAAAGGTCTCCCAAGAATAATAGACATATTATCATCTTTAGGCATCTCAAGCACAACAAAATCAGTTAAAAAAAGAATTATGAGCCACTTGAATAGGAACATCCTCACATATACCAACATGAATAGTAGTTGACTTGTTAGCCATTTGCATTATCAACTTTTCTAGCTAGAGTCTCTTGTAGAGAGAAAAAGACATAACAATAACTCCAGCTCCCAAATCACATAAAGCAGTTCTAACATAATTATTCTTAATAGAGAAAGGAATAGTTGGTATACCTGGATCACTAAGTTTCTTTGAAACCTTACCATTGAAGGAATAATTAGCAAGCAAAGTATAAATTTCCTCATTAGGAATCTTCCTTTTATTAGAGACAAGATCCTTCATATGCTTTGAATAAGGAGGCAACTTAATAGCATCAGTTGTAGTGTTCTTCCTCCTTTGACTTGTGTTTCTTATTAGTAAAAGGCATAGGTTTCTGTACCCAAGGTTCTCTCTCACTACCATGTTTTTAGCAATAAAATCTTCCTGAGTGTACCTCGTGTTCTTAGTGTGCTTCTCAGGTTCTTCCTCAACTTCTTCCTTGTCAGAAGCATCATTTTTATCATAACCACTCTCAGTTTCAGCATCAGAGACTGATACACTATTAGGGTCTACAGTAGGTTCAAGTGGTTCCTCAAATACTTTGTGTTTCTTTTTCTTTCTCTTATGAGGACTACCACTACTTTCAGCTTGTTGAGAATCCTGCTCAATTCTTTTAGGGTGTCCTTCAGGATATAAAGGATCTTGAGTAGCTATACCAGTCCTAGTTCTAATTCCATAAGCATGTTTATCCCCTGAGGCATTAACTAGCATATCCTTTTGTACCTTAGCAAGTTGATCAATTTGAGTTTGAACCATTTGAAAGTGTTTACAAAGAATTTTAACATCACTAGTAGTTCTTTCCACAATATCTTTCAACTCATTAATAGCTCTAGAGTTTTCCAATAAATGATTCTGAACTTGTGTATTAAAATTACCTTGTTTAACAATAAATGTGTCAAGTTCATGTAAGCATTGATCATGAGGCTTACCATAGGGAATATCACCTTCATCAAAATGGAGGGAGTGTACCTCAATAGTATATGAGTGAGGAATTGGCTTAAATAATTCTTCTATAGGAGGTAGATTCTTCACATCTTCAGCTCTAATACCTTTCTCCTTAAGACATTTCTTAGCTTCTTTCATCACTTCATCATTTAATGCAATCACTCCCCTCTTATTTGGTGTTGGTGTTGGAGCTGGTTCAGGCACAACTGGTACATGAGTAATAGGCTCAGGTGTATTTAGCTTAGTTGAAGTCCAATCATCATAATTCTTGCTTATTTTAGACATTAATTCTTTAGCAGCTGTAGGAGTTCTTTTCCTGAAAACATAATCAGCAAAACTATCTAGGTATGTCCTAGAATCATCAGTTAGTTTATTATAATAAATATCAAGAAGCTCATTTTTAGGTAATGGACAGCTAGGATGTGCATGAATCAAGGCACAGAACCTTGTCCATGACTCAGACAATTTCTCTTCTTCTCCCTGCTTAAAATCAAAAAGTCTCTGCAAAGCAGCATGTCTACCACTAGGAGGAAAATATTTCTGGAAGAAAGAAGCAATCAAACAATCAGGGCTATCAATGGATCCAGGAGGTAATCTATTAAACCAAGCTTTAACTTCTCCTTTTAGTGAAAAAGGGAAGATCTTTGTAACAAAGTACTTGCGCATATTAAAATCATCAGAGAATAAAGCATGCATAGTAGAAATCTCATTCATACGAGCTACAACACTCTCATTTTCAGTCTCACAAAAAGGTTCTTTCTCAACAATGTCTAAATAGGATAAATCAAGGGAGAAATCACAATCTTCATCTTTAATATCTATGGGAGAGGTGGAAAACTTAGGAGTCAGAGGACAGTTTAGGAATAATGGTACGTATCTCAAGGAGACTCATAATATCACTAGCACCATGTATGTTTCGGCACTCTTCAATAAATTCATCAATCAACTCAATGTACACATCATTAATATCGTATCTCTCTCTAGACTCAGGTGATCTAACAGGTGTAATAGTGTCTTCACTAGGAGTTTCAGTATTTCCTAGTCTAGCCATAGTAGCATCTAGGAAAGGACCTAATGAACCACTTGCATCAAGCACAGTAGAAGTAACATCATGAGTATCAGAAGCAATTTCAGATTCAGCAGTAGTAGCAGTGTGCGTGGCATGAGTATGTGGTGATGGTGTAACAAGCTTACTTATAACAAACGGTGAATCAAGAGGAGCAGAGGTGTTTAGTATTGTACCTCTTCTTGTATTCGTTGGTAAAATAGGGAGCTTTCCATCACAAGACTTCCCCATGATGAAAGGAGTAGCAGTGCACAATAATAGATCCAAGTGAACTTACAAATAAAGCTATGCTCCCCGACAACGGCGCCAAAAAATATTCTTGATGACCCACAAGTATAGGGGATCGCAATAGTCTTCGAGGGTATTATTACCCAATTTATTGATTCGACACAAGGGGAGGCAAAGAATACTTGCAAGCCTTAACAACTGAGTTGTCAATTCAGCTGCACTTGGAAATAGTTCTTGCTCACAGTAGTTTATCGGTAGCAACAGTTTTGTAGTAGAAATAGCAAAGTAACATTAGTATTAGAACAAGAGCAATAGTAACAGTAGTAGCAAGCAGTAGGATATGAGTGCGGTAGGCATAGGGATGGATGGACGGGCGTTGTATGGAAAAGTATAAACATGTAACTTCAAGATCTAGGGAAATTTCAGATAAATAAGAATAAGCATCCAAGTACTAAACAAGCATAGGCATGTGATCCATATATAGTCATGCGTGCTCGCAATGAGAACTTGCACAACATCTTTTGTCCTGCCATCCCATTGCAGTGGGGCCTCAAGGGAACTACAAGCAATTAAGGTGCTCCTTTTATTAGATCACCGGAGCAAAGCATTAACACTCCATGAACACATGTGGTCCTCACATCATAGCCATCCCCTCAGGTTGTCCCAATTTCTGTCACTTCGGGGCCTTTGGATCCGGACAATGATATGTGTACACAACTTGCAGATAATATCACAAAAAAGTACTATCATCATGATTCAATAATAAGTTCATATCATAGATCATGGCACTCGGGCCCTAGTGACAAGCATTAAGCACATCAAGCTGCAACAAAGTCAAATAGCACTAAAAGAGATACTAGGCACCATGTCTTAACAATATTATTCGATTACAAGATAGAACTCATCCAATCCCTACCATCCCCATAGCCTACAACTGGGGATTACTCACTAATGGATGAGGGAAATATGAATGGTTGATGGAGAGGCATTGGTGATGACGATGGTGATGATCCTCTCCGAATTCCCAGTCCTGGCAGGGTGCCAGAACGGAGTTTCTAGTTCCGAATCGCGGTTTCTGGTGGTGGCGGCGCAGCGGAACTCTTTCTAGAAAAACTTCGAACCCCCTTGAGTTTTTAGGTCAGAAGGCAACTTATAGGCGAAGAGTTAGGCCGAGGGGGTGCCTGGGGTGGCCACACCCCCTCTAGGCGTGGCCAGGCCTGGCCTGCACGGCTGGGTGGTGTGGGCCCCCCAGTGCTCCACTCCGTCTTGTATTCTGGCTCCGTGAGTCTTCTGGTGAACATGATTTTTGGCATATTTTCCAGGATTTTTCCTGATAGTTGATTTTATGCACAAAAACTAGACACCAAGGTAATTCTGCTGAAAACAGCGTTAGTCCGCATTAGTTGTATCCAAAACACACAAGTTTAGAGGATAAACAATAGCAAAAGTGTTCGGAAAAGTAGATACGTTTTGGATGTATCAGCTGCTCATGCTAGACTTTCCGAGAAATTAGAGAAACTTGAAATTGCTCATAAGGCTTAGGAGAGTGAATAATCTATTCTAAATAAGTCTCGTGATCAGCTCCAAACTCGAATGGCCAAGTATGACATTCCTGTCACTTCTACATCAACATGTGGGCATGAAGAAGTTCTTGAAGGAAATGCTTGGTTGAAAGATGAGCTTGCCAAGGCTTCTCTCCCTAAAGGTAATGCAGTTCTAGATGAGGTCCTTAACAAGCAAAGGAAAAATAATGGAAAAGAGGGACATGGCTATGTCCCCAAGACCAAGAAGAAGGCCAAGAATTCCCAAGCAAAGACAAGCACGAATATCACGAAGGAAAAAACTAATTCTAATGGTTTTGCAGGGTCTAACAATCCTAATTATGAGTTATTTCATGATTATTATGGTGATGTCTATGATAGCTATGTTGGTCCTTTTGATAATTATATTTCTTGGAATATTTGGGTTCCAAAGACCCTTGTTACTAACATGAGAGGACCCATTAAAAAATGGGTACCTAAAACCAAGAAGTAATTTTCTTGTAGGGCTATGCTTCCGGTGGATCAAAATGGGTGCTCGATAGTGGATGCACAAGCCATATGACCGGAACCAAGGAGATCATCAAGGATATGAGGCCTAATCATGATCAAATAACCGTCTCCTATGGTGATAAATCAAAGTCTAAGGTATTAGGTCTTGGCAAGGTTGTGGTTGATCACGATATCTGTCTCGTGGACGTCATGCTTGTTAAGACCATTGGTTATAATTTACTTTCTTTTTGTGCCCTTGGTAAGATGGGCTTTGCATTTTTTATTGATGATGATTTAGTGGTACTCTTGTGGAGCAAGTCTCTAAAGGTCGCTTTCATTGGGTACGTCGAAAATGACCTCTATGTGGTGGACTTTTCAGGGAAAACCACTACGGGTACGATGTGCTTATTCAGAAAGGCTCACGCAGGCTGGTTATGGCATAGTCGTCTAGCCCATGTCAATATGATAACTTTGTAAAGTCTTCACAATGGTGGCCACATCCTTGGACTAAAAAAATGTTTGCTTTGCCAAATATCAGGTTTGCAGGGCATGTGTTGAAGGAAAGATGCATGATTCTCCCATATGAGGAAGAATATTATCTCATCAAAGAGGATTTTTGAGCTCCTTCATCTGGATCTCTTTGGTCCTCCATCTCATGCAAGCCTCAGTGGGAAGAAATACTTCCTTGTCATAGTTGATGATTACTCAAGATACACATGGGTATACTTCTTCAAGATGAAGAGTGAGACTCAACAAACGGTCATCGACTTTGCCAACGAGGTTCAGCGTCAATACAATGTCCCAATATTGGCAATTATAGGCAAAAATGGCTCCGAGTTCAAGAACTACACTCTTAATGAATTCCTAAGCTAAGAGGGGATAATACACCAATATTCCGCTGCATACACCCCTCAAGAAAATGGTGTAGCCGAGAGGAAAAACAGGACCTTAATGGAAATGGCAAGGTCTATGTTGGCTGAATTCAAGTCACCATACAACTTATGGGCTGAAGCTATATCCACTGCATGTCACTCGTCAAAACGGTTTTACCTCCGCAAGATCTTGGACAAGACACCCTATGAGATTCTTACTAGTAACAATCCCAACATATCATATTTCCAGGTGTTTGGTTGTAAGTGTTTCTTTCTCATTAAAGGAGTTAGTTTGTCTAAATTTGAGTCTAAGGGTTTATAGGGTATTTTTTGGTTATGGTGCCTAATCCCACACTTATAGAGTCTACAATAAGCTCTCTGGAACTATTGTAGACTCTTGTAGTGTGGTGTTCGAGGAGATCATGGATCCCATGTGGGGCAAGTTGATGTCTGTGATGCAGATGTTGAAATACCCCAAGATGCCATAAGAAGAATGGGCATGTGATTTTTCCGGCCCATTGAGGAACCCCTTGTGGCGGATCGGGTAGGACAATGCTCTACTCAAGTAGAGCCCACATCTACACAAGATCAATAAGCTCCACCTACTGGAGAAACTACTGCACCAACACAACAATCTCCTGAAGTTCATCAATTAACTGAAGAAACTACTGCATGAGGCCGGATTATCTGGCCCTACTCCATCTCGTGATAGGAACAACCAGGAAGTTCAAGAATAGGCAGAAACTCCCAGGCCGGATTATCCGACCCCTCCCACGGCCGGATTATCCGGCCCTGAGAATTCAATACAGCAGCCTCCTATTATGGCTGCTGATCATGATCAACTTAAAGCTTCTCCATCACCTGTCCGCGTAGGACAAACAATTGATCAAGTTCAAGCTAGTGGTCAAGACGAAGACTCGAATGATGAACGAATCCCTCCAAGAAACAACGAGATTGAAATTCGCCACAAAGCCCATGCTGAAAGAAATATGAACTAAGAGGGCTTACACTTGACAAAGTTGTAGGCAACCTAAGAAGAAGGGTTTCCACAAGAAGGGAGCTAGCAAGCTTCAATGATCATCAAGATCATATATCTATGGTGGAACCCAAGAAGGTTTTTGAAGCTCTTGAAGATCCAGATTGGTTTGTTGCTATGCATGAAGAACTAAATAATTTCGAGCGAATCAAGGTCTGGAAGTAGAGAAGCCCAAATATTTCCACAATGTTATTGGCACAAAGTGGATCTTCAAGAACAAGCAAGATGAGAATGGAATCGTTGTATGAAACAAGGCAAGATTGGTAGCACAAGGTTTCTCTCAAGTTGAAGGCGTCAACTTTGGTGAAACTTATGCTCCAGTGGCTCGCCTTGAGTCTATTTTTATCCTCCTTGCTTATGCAGCTCATCACAATTTTAAATTATAGCAAATGGACATTAAGAGCATCTCTAGTGGCTCGTACAAACGGACGTCCATGCCAAATTTAAACAACGTGGGACAAAAAACAGCCTCCAGAGGCTAGTCTAAACGGAGGTTTAAATTTTAGACGACGTCAAATTCTGCTAGGCATCATCCAAATGTGGACGACCCAGCGAGGATGTCCAAAGGCAAACGGATCGTCCACGCGTGCTCTCCTGCTGTCCCGCCACAGTCCGGAACCAGTGGAGATGAGGAGGAAACATACCACTCCCGCGAGCTGGTCGTCGAGCCTGTCCAGCGTGACCAAGTACGTCCCATCCCATGCTGAATCGACGGAGAGATGTGAGGGAGAGGGTCGGGGCGAGCTTGATGCCACCGCTGCCGGACCCCTTGTCGCCGGATCCGTTCGAGGTGACGTCGGTCGGGAGTAGATCGACTCGGCGGCGTCCTGGCAGGAGGAGGCCGGAGCAACACATCTGAAAAAAAAAGAGAGGACGACGCACCTGGGAGGAAACAGGGGCGGTGCATCTGGGGGCATGTCGGTCGTTGGGGGCAGAGTGAAGTAGGCAGCAAGGGAGATCGGGGTTGACTGGGCTGGGGCAGAGAGAGGTCGTCGTGGTGCTCTCCTGGGAAGGTGTTGTTTGATCGATTAGATATACAGAATTGCTAACTCCGTCCTCTCCCAAGTGGGTAGTACTGTACTTTGCTGTTATCAATATACATAAATTGCTAGCACTAGTAATTTTCTACTGCTAGTACTGAATTTGGGACAACTCAAATTGAATAGCAGTTGTATTTTGCCAGAAATTGAATAGATGTTGTATTTTGTTCGATTACATAACTGTTATTTACTAAATGTTGTTTTTGTTTGCCAGCTGTCACTCATGTACTGAATGTTGATGTTGTATTGTTAAATTGGTAGTTATTACAATAGTATTATTAAAATATAGGAGAGGGAATATAGACATTCTTCGTATAGACGATTCGCTGGAAATCTGGACGTCTATAAAAGAAAATCTTTTTAGATGACCGTCTATATGGACATATAGACGACCAAATTTAGACCATCCACTAGATATGCTCTAAGAGTGATTTTCTTAATGGTACTCTACATGAGTTGGTATATGTCAAAAAACCCCGGGTTTCGAGGATCCCAACTTTCCGAACCATGTCTACAAACTCGATAAGGCGCTCCATGGCCTGAAACAAGCCCCACGTGCGTGGTATGAGCACCTTAAAGATCATTTGTTAGACCGTGGCTTCGAGGTTGGGCAGATCAATCCCACTTTTTTTAGTAAGAAGGTTAAGGGGGAGCTCTTCGTATGCCAATTATATGTAGATGACATTATTTTGGCTCTACTAACCAAGCTTTTAATGATGAATTTTCAAAGATTATGACTAACAGGTTTGAGATGTCTATATGGGAGAATTAAGGTTCTTTCTTGGATTCGAGATCAAGCAACTAAGAGAAGGAACCTTCATTAATCAAGAAAAATACATCCAAGACATGCTCAAGAGGTTCAAGATGACGGATCTTAATGGTGTTGCTGCACCAATGCAAACTAAATGCCATATTGAACTCAATCCCAATGGTAAAGATGTGGGCCAAAAGGTATACCGGTCCATGATCGGCTCTCTTCTTTACCTCCGTGCATCTAGACCTGATATTGTGTTGAGTGTAGTAGTGTGTGCAAGGTATCAAGCTTCTCCTAAATAAAGCCACTTAGTGGCGGTCAAGAGAATATTTAGATATTTGGTTCATTCCCAAACTTTGGTCTATGGTATCCCAAGGGCTCTAATTTATCTTTATGTGGTTATACGAATAGAGATTGGGCTGGTGACAAGGATGATAGAAAATTAACTTCTAGAGCATGTCAATTCTTGGGCAGATCTTTGGTATGTTGGTCTTCGAAGAAACAAAATTGTATACCTCTCTCCACCGCCGAAGCTGAGTATGTGGCTGCTACTAGTGCGTGCACTCAATTACTATGGACGAGGCAAACTTTAAAGTATTATGGTGTCAATTGTGACAAGATGCCTCTTTTGTGTGATAATGAGAGTGTTATCAAAATTGCTTACAATTCGGTGCAGCATACAAGGACAAAGCATATTGAGATTCACAATCACTTTATTCCGGATCATGTTGAGTGTAGGAGTGTAGGAGTGTGGGATCATGTTGCTCGTGGTGATATTGAGTTATCTTTTGTAAGCACGAAGAATCAAATTGTTGATATTTTCACGAATCCACTTGATGAAGCAAGATTTTGTTACTTGAGGAATGAGCTAAATATCATGGATTCAAGGAGCTTGTCTTTATTACCCTTGCATACTCACTTATATCTCTTCCTTTATTTGGTTTAGGTGCTGTCATGGACATAGGGGGAGTGTGGTCCTAATTGATTGGGCTAACCCTCCCCCATAATGTCGAAAGCAAGAAAAAACATTTCTCTTAATTATGTGATATGTGAGCTTATTGATGAGTATTGGTCATGAACCCAAGATATATCTTCGCGGTTTCATACCATCCACTCCAACATGGTGGCTTTGACCAGTGCCCTCTTCCTTGAGAAGAGTTGGTTCCTTGTGGATTGATATGTCCAATTTGCATCACCATTCTATTTCATAATTTGCCTCTTTTCATTGATATATTTCTTATTAAGAGGTGTTACTTATGTTTTTTCATCTGTTTTTCCATGTTGGATGATTCTTGGAGGATGAACTGCCGGAGTCAGGATTCTGATGGAAAAAGTGGTGTTTTGATGCAATTTAGCGAAGATCAGAAAAATACCAGAAATATTATGGAAAATCATATTTTTTCCTAGAAGACGAAGGAATCCAGAAGGGAAGGCATAGATGGGCCATAGGAGGCCCACACCCCCCAGGTGAGGGCCACCCCTGGGCCGCACCTAGAGGGGGTGTGGCCCACCTGGATGGCCTCCGACTCCGCCCTCTCGTCTATATCTTCTCTTCGGAACCCTAATACACAGGGAGCGACCACAGAAATATTCCACCGCCTCTGCGGGGCGGAAAACACCGAGAGAGAAAGAGCTCTCCGGCAGACAGATTTCTGCCGGGGAAATTCCTTCCCGGAGAGGGGAGATCGTCGCCATCAACACCATCATTAAGCTAGACTTCATTGGGATCATCATCATCGTCATCCACACCATCATATCCACCAGCACCATCATGTTGTTAGTAGTGGATTTGTGTTGATATATTATTCAATTTTTTAGTATTTAAGTTGTGGTGCTATTCTTCTAGTGGTGTCATGTGAACGTCGACTACATGATACTATACCATTTATGGGCCTAGGGGAATGCATTGTGTATTTGGATACTAATTGTGGGGTTGCCGGAGTGACTTTAACCTGAACCCCCGTTAGGACACCATTGCATAAGGGAGTGTAGGATCTCAGAGTTTAAGGCTGTGGTTAGGTTTATATCTTAATTGCTTTCCTGTAGTTGCGGATGCTTGTAGGGGGTTTAATCACAAGTATGTATTAGTCCAAGTAAGGTCGGTACATTAGCACTGGTTCACCCACACAACACTTACAACACCAAAGAAGATTACTCAGCTATTCGAAGTGAAAGCACTTGAAAGAATTCCCATGTGTCCTTGAGAACGTTTGGTCCTTATAAGTATTTCCACCGGCTTGTCCTTTGCTAAGAAAGGATTGGTCCACTTGCTGTGTTTGTTCGTTGTCTATATTACTTGCACTTTGTTTCTTTGTTTTATCAGAAAACCCCTAAAAATCCGTTTGCTAAGTATTTACAGAGATTTCCTCCTCCACACCACTAGTCAGCACCTTCTGCTCCTCGTTGGGATCGACACTCCTATTTATCAAAAGTACTACGATACACCCCCTATACTTGTGGGTCATCAAGACTATTTTCTAGCGCTGTTGCCAGGGAGTGAAGCGCTATTGAAGAGTGGAACTGGTAAAGGAAACTTCTACTATGATTATTTCTTTTTATTTCTGTTTGTTACTTTGTTTCCAATATGGATAACCACTTGGTTTTCTGTTTGGGAAAACTACTACCACTTTTAGGGTAGTAGATGAACCACCACCTATTGAGATGCCTACAAGTATTGTTGATCGTGTTATGGATAATTATTATTTAGGGGATGGAACTGTCCACCCTGGTGATCATTTTCTTTTTATCCATGAATTATGAAGGTTGTTTAAGTGTGCAGGTATTACAACTAATCAGGTGAAGAAGAAGTTACTCTCTATATCTTTGAAAGGAAGAGCTAAATAATGGTATAAGCTGCTGAAGAATGGGCAATCCATTGAATGGGAGGAAATAGTACCTCTCTTTTATTCTAAATTATATCCTCTCAGTGAGATTCATAAGGATAGGAATCTGTTATATTACTTTTGGCCTCATGATGGAGAGAGTATAGCTCAAGCTTGGGGGAGACTGAAGTTACTGATGCTTAAATGTCCTATTCATGTACTCCCTAACAATATTATTATCAATAACTTTTATGCTAGGCTTTCTCTTCATGATAAAGATTTACTAGATGCTTCCTGTGCTGGATCATTTACACGTATGAAGGAAGAATCTAAATGGAATCTCCTAGACCATATTCAAGAGAACACTGAATCTTGGGAGAATGACAAAGGAAGAAAGTCAGGTATAAACTATGATTATGAATGCATAAAATCTTTTATGGGAACTGATGACTTCCGTGTTATTAGTAATGAGTTTGGTCTTGATTCTCAAAGCATTGCTAATTTTTTTAAGGCTTTTTCCTCTTACATAGAAATTCCTAAAAAGAAGTGGACTAAGTACCATGCACCTTATAAAGATGTTGTTAGTCGCGTTCCTTTTAGGAGCACTGAAGTTTGTACTATTGATCATATTTTGCCTGAACCTTATGTTGAGAAAATACCTTTTCCAGGTAAGGTAAAGGAGTATTCTATGATGATTAGTGCGAATAACAAAGGTACTAAGAAAGCTGTGGAACCTGATGAGCAAATGAATATTGAACCTATGGTAGCTATTGTGAAAGATCTTATCACTAGAAATATAGAGGATGCGCACATTGTCTTTTGTGAAGACGCTTCTAATATTGTCTCTCATCCTAGAAAAGCTAGAAAATCTAGTGTCCATGTGCTTTCTGTTAGAATTGGTGATCATTGCTATTATGGTTTATGTGATATTGGTGCTAGTTCTAGTGCTATTCCTTATGAGCTTTCCATGGAAATTATGCATGAAATTGGTCCTTGTGAGCTTAAGGATATTGATGTGGTTATTCACCTTGCTAATAAGGAAACCATTTTTCCTATTGGTATGGTAAGTGAGGTGGAGGTTCTCTGCGGTAATATTAAGTATCCTACTGATTTTTCTAGTGCTTAATTTAGTAGGTAGCAAAACTTGTCCTATCATTTTCAGTAGAGCCTTCTTGAACACTTGTGGAGCTATTATAGATTGTAAGAAGGATAAAGTTTTAACTAAATTTGATGGAGATTCTTATGAGTTTAAATTTTCCAAATTTGCTAAAGCTCCTTGTGAAAATAGTTTGCCTAATAAAGATTTCAGGATGGAACAACTTGCTTCTATTGATCCAGTTTATGACCTTGGACCTCTTTTTGGTGATTTTAAGTATGCTCATTTTGATAATAAAGTTGTTTCCTGTGTCAGTTATATTGTCAATTTTATTCAGAGTTCTACTGAAAGTTATTATGAGAGAGCGAAACATGGTTTTATGCATCTCAATAATGTTAAGTTTCCCTGTTTTATGTTGAAAGCTTTGAAGTTGCATTTGTTTTGTCTTCCTATGCTAGTGGATTTTTGTTTCAACAATTTGTTTTCTCATGATACCCCCATGCATAGGAAGTGGGTTAGACTCAAATGTGTTGGTTATTTGCTTCTTAATGCTCTCTTTCACTTTAAATATTTATCTCCTATGTGAGCATCTTTGAAACTATCAAGCCTAACTTAAAGGCATTAAAGAAAAGTACTTCTTGGGAGATAACCCAATAGTTTGGTCGAGTCTTGGAAGTTATTAACTTAGTAATAACTGCTCCTTATCGTTTTTGTTTTGGTTTTTGTGTCCAGTTCAACTACTTTTAAGAAGTAGAGGAGTTGTGAAAAGTGGCTGTCCTGGGATAGATTTTTTGTGTTGCATTGGAAAAATTTGTGAGGGATCTCAGTACTTCAGATGAAGTTGTATTTTTCTTTGCTTGTTCTCCAAGTTGTTACCCAACTTTCATTAGTTTTGCACTTTTTGATTTGAGTAACAGAAGGTTTTTGCAAAAATCAATCTTTACCTGCTGGTCTGTTTTGACAGATTTCTGCTATCATTTGTATTTGCCTCTTATATTGATTCCCTTTCAGATTCTTTTGGGTTTTTGGAAAGGAGTTGATACAGTAGCTTTTTTATGGATTTAAGTTAAAGTGTGAACCTAAAGGTTTATTGTTTTTGCTTAGACTAACGTTGCCATTGAGGTTTGTGCAATGCCCTGTGAGAAAAGGACTTTCGAGGAGAAGGAGAAAAGGAATCTGCAGAGTCTGTCTTTGAATAGGTAAAAGTGGTGAAAACAGAAGGTTCGTGAAAGCCTAATCTTTTTATATTTTTGATGTTTTTATTACATATGGGAGGTTATGAAATGAAACAGAGGAGGAAACGGAGCCCGGGGTGCCACATCCACCCCAGGCGCGGGCCTCGGCTGGCCGTGCCTGGAGGGGGTGTGAGACCCCCGAGCTCTTTCTCTACCTCGTGTTTGCACCAGTACCATCCTTATGCTTTGAAACTTCGTAATATATAACCTCCCGGATCCCCCGAGGTTTGTGTAACATGTTCTCGTCGTGTTTTCGTTTCGATCTGTTACTGTCAGGAAATCTTCTCAAAGTTTAGAGCACCATGGTCTCCGCCAAGGACAAAGGCAAGAAGCCCGTGGAAGAAGAAAGGATCGCTTCTAGGTGCGAAGACATGGATTGGAGCATCGAGGAGGAAGTAAAGATGGAGGAACAAACCACCGCAGGGTCAAGAGCAAGGAAACCTACTTTTCTAGGAGAAATTAACACTGGACGTGATTTTTCTCATAACATGTAGGGGACTCTAGCCTCCGTTCCATACTTCGGATCCTACCCTAAGGCAGTGGAAGCCCTTCGAACCACGGACGAGTTTTGTGATAAGTACCGTCCTTTAAGGATGAAGGTGGATATACTTGAAGAGTAGAATGACAGGCTTGGTAAGATGCTGGAGGGTTTCCTTCCCCTAAACAAGAGAACACCACCACCACCGAAGGAGTAATTCGTCATCAGGTTTGGCATCCCCTTGGCTTGTTCCAAGCTTGGGGGAGTGCCGCGGTATCACATCATTAGCTTTTATATTTTACCTTTTTAGTAGATCCATATCTTTGGTAGAGAATTTATCTTATAGGTTGGTTTGCATTGTGGAAGTATCTCTCCTTTAGTTGATTATCTATGTATCCCTTGGTGTGAGTGCCTTTATGGAATATTAATGAGAAGTTTTATCTTTTTACTTTTTGCACTTCTTATTTAAGTTTGCAATCTCTATTATATGATTGATCTTATTGATCAGTATTGGTATCACTTTGGGAGCATCAAGTAGATCTAAATTGGTGTTGGCAAACCGAGCTCTGGTTAGTAGCAACACTTTTTGAGGTTTGAAAGGAAAAGAGAAAAATCTTACAGGTATTTTGTATCATTTATTTTCTTTCTTGATTAGCTCATAATCTTAGTATTCTTTATTTAAGATCTTTTGTGTCTTTAAGGAAGATTGCATGTTTGTCTTTAACACTTGTAGGTTTGTTTGTTTCCTTCAACTCTTTTGCTTGCTACCCAGCCTTGCTAGCCAAAAACCTGTTTTGAGAAGGCATCCAACCCCTTTGAACCAAACCTGTGCCATTTGTGTCCACCATATCTACCTATTAGCATTATTGCTATTCCAAGCAAATTGTCAAGCTTCACGTATCTTTCAAATTAAAAAGTATTTTGTTATGTGAAAACTAGTTAGTAAGGCTCTCACGAAATTGATGGCACACCTTATTTTCTTGCCCCTAATAGACTTGAACCATTGTGTCATCGAAGTTGTATATGCTTGCATCTATACATTGGGATTAGCAGAGCCGGGCTGTCATGGAGAATTCTTTCAACACTTATGGATACATATCCAGTTGATATCATGCTCTTTTGTTTGCGGATGTCGTCGGTGTGAAATAAAAGGGGAGCTTGTGAGTCCATGGAGTTATGTATGTGTGTTAGAGAAATGCCTAGGCCGCTAGCCTAAGCCATGCCTAATATGGTGGAAACTTGCAGCATAACCATAGTGAGCAATCTGTGAAGAATCCTCAATAAAAACCTATGCAAATAGCAAATAAAAAGATCGCTAAGATGCTCACTGTCTGCTTGCCTTGTCATTTTGATTATGGGATAGCTCCTGTATCATGTGCAAGGGGTACCCTGTTGGCGGTTCTTTATGATACAAATGTACTTACAATGACAAGAACTTACCGGTAACTAAAGTTGAGTAGCGTGAGGAGCGGCCCTCGTACTCAAGGGACATGAGATTGCCAACTTATATTTCGTCAAGCATATACTCCATCCTTGTTCACTTTAACCTTAATCACCTCAAGATGCTTATGATAGGGGCAACGAGGGCACAAAGCTAGTAAGTACCATAATCTTTTGGAAGCTCGTTATGAACTCGAAATCCCTGCTTCCCTCTATGAAGGGACCTTTCTCCTATTTCTAAGTTGAGTCAGTAAACCTACTTCCTCTCTTTCTCCAGCAAGCATTTGAGTTGTTGTGTTTCAAGCATTCATATGATGATTTATTCAATCATGTTCTTTATCTTCCTTGTTTGCACAAAACTCTTATCTATTGAGTATTACTTTGAAAGCCATCATTGTGAAAAACCTTTTATGTTTGAGCAAAGAGTACTCTTGTCGTGAAAACTTCTACAAAAGATTTTTGTAAAACTGTTTGCCAGCTGTTCTCCGACCAAGAACAAAGTTTGCCAATTCCAATTATGATTTATCTTTATGCATATCTATTGTGACTCCTCTACTTGTTGCAAGCTATGTTATATAATGGTGAGTTGCCTTCTTCTATGAGTTGTGTAATGGTAAGTGTGATGCTTCTTGTTCGTATTTCTTTTATTGACACTTCACTCAATAAACCTGTGGACATGTCCACTGAGCTCAGTTTTCGCTTGGGGACAACCGAAGGTCTAAGATTGGGGAGTTGATATGTCCAATTGGCATCACCATTCTATATCATAATTTTCCTCTATTCAATGATATATTTCTTATTAAGAGGTGTTACTTATGTCTTTTCTTCTGTTTTTGCATGTTGGATGATTCTTGGAGGATGAACTGCCGGAGTCAGGATTCTGATGGAAAAAGTGGTGTTTTGATGCAATTTCGCGAAGATCAGAAAAATACCAGAAAAATTATGGAAAATCATATTTTCCCAGAAGACGAAGGAAGCCAGAAGGGGAGGCGTAGATGGGCCACAGGGGGCCCACCCCCCTCCCAGGCGTGGGCCACCCCTGCGCCACGCCTAGAGGGGTGTGGCCCACCTGGCCGGCCTCCGAATCTGCCCTCTCCCCTATATCTTCTCTTCGGAACCCTAATACACGGGGAGCGACCACAAAAAGATTCCACCGCCTCTGCGGGGCGGAAAACACCGAGAGAGAAAGATATCTCCGGCAGACAAATTTCTGCCGGGGAAATTCCTTCCCGGAGAGGGGAGATCGTCGCCATGAATACCATCATCAAGATAGACTTCATCGGGATCATCATCATCATCATCCACACCATCATCTCCACCAGCACTATCATCACCACTCCATCCCGCTGTAACAATTGTGTTGAATACTTGCATAGATCTGAGGGGAAACTTTCCTGGTGTTGATTACTATTTTAGTTGATGCTTGTGAGTGGAACCATTGGATTATTGTTTATGTTCAGATTGTTATTCATCACCATATCATCTTTGATCTTGATCCATATGATGTCTTGTGAATAGTTCATTTAGTTCTTGAGGACATGGGAGAAGTCATGTTGTTAGTAGTAGATTTGTGTTGAGATATTATTCAATGGTTTTGTATTTAAGTTGTGGCTCCAATGGTTGGTGATATCAATCCTCCTGCTGCTGGTGGTCCCCAGAACTTTGAAGATTTTATTAGAGGCTTGTTGAGAGATAAAAGTAGTGATAAGTATTATGAGCTCAAGAGCAATATGGTCACTTGCTGGTTGATGAGGGAGGACAGGGTGATATTGATCAGCAAGGTGGTGGTGATGTATCTGCTGAAGAGTCATTTGGATCGTCTACTGATAGTGGCAAAGAAGATGGAGAAGTTTCTGTGCGGGATGATGCACAGGTTTTGGATATGGAGAGCCAGGAGCAGGATGTGGTGGCTATGGGATCTTCTCAACCTGATATTGTTTCCACTCAAGAAAGTGTGGGATCTCAACCTGAGAAAGTAGCTTGTGTGGATGATAAGGAGGAGCAACTGGTGAGGATGAGTTCAAGGGTTGCTGCCCAAGGTGGTGCTAGAAGCATGGAGGAAAGGCATCTAGATCAACAACCTAACAGAGATTTGTCAGGTACCAATTTAACTCTTTATAATTTTTTTGCTGTTCTAGATGATGATGATATTATGCATAGAGCTTTGGAGATGGGGATTGATGTTGCTTCCATATCTTTAGAACATGTTAATTCTTTGAAAGATCTAGAAATTGCTAGGCACAGTTTACATGATAGAAAGTAGGGTGAGGTTGTGGTAGAGGTGGATCTGGGTGAGAAAGTATTGTTTCTTGATTGGAAGGAGAATGTTAGTGATAAAGGGGAATTTACTCCTGTTATTTCTACAAAACACAGGAAGAAGATGATATCTGGTTCTTGTGGGAAGAAAAGAAAGTTAAATGCTGCTGATGTGAAGGTCCACAACTATCACCCTATGAGTGGTGTTGTGACTGGAACAAGGGAGAGAAGAACTATATTATGATATGTGCTATTTTGAACATTAGAGGTTTGGAGAAAAAAGTGTGAGTGCTTATTTGAGTAATTTGTTAAGACAGGAAAAAGTGGATTTTATTGGTTTGCAAAAGACAATTAAGAAAGATTATTCTGCTGACTTTTTTAGGAAAATTGATCCTATGAATCAATTTTCCCGGAGTTGGTTGCCTTCTGTGGGGAGATCTGGGGGCATTTTGGGAGGCCTACATTCCTCCAAACTGGCCAAACTTGATATTTCTATGGGCAGGTTTAATGTTAAGATGAAAGTTTTTGATATCAAGAAACAGGTCCAGTGGCATTTGGTGGTGGTCTATGGGGCTGCTCAGGAGGAAAATAAGGAGGATTTTTTGTTAGAATTAGTTGATGTTTGTCAGGGACAGTCAATGCCTTTGCTGGTGGGTGGTGATTTTAATGTGATTAGGTTTGTTTCTGAGAAAAACAAAGGACATTCTTTGAATAAGTGCGGCCAGATGTTTAATTTTATCATTAATGCTTATGGCTTGAGGGAAATTCAAATGTTTGGGGGCAGTTTACTTGGTCTAACAATCAGATAGTCCCTACCTTCGAGAAACTTGATAGGATCCTTATTTGCAAAGAATGGGAGATGTTGTTTCCTCTTACCACAGTGCATAAGCTGACTAGGAAAGTTTCTGATCATAGTCCTTTGATGTTGGATACTATGGAAGGGCAGTAAGGTGGCAACAAAGAGTTCAGGTTTGAGAAAAGTTGGCTGCAGAGTGATGAATTTTTGCTTAGAGTGGAGAAGACCTGGAAAAAGCCTGTAAGAGGTAAAAATAGTCTTGATAGTTTGCAAAAAAAATAAAAAAATGTCAGAAATGATTTGAAAGGGTGGGGTGCTCATGTTAGGGGAACAGAAAAGAAAAAGAAGAAAGAGTTAGAAGAAGAGCTTCAGGAATTGGAAGCCATAGAGGAGTTGATCTTGCTTAGTGAAGAGCAGTTGAAAAGAAAAGCTTTAATTCAGAAAGAACTGATGGAAGTGTATGAGAATGAAGAGAAATTCTGGAAGCAAAGGTCAAGAGATAACTGACTGTTGAAAGGTGATAATAATACTGAATACTTTCACAAGATTGCTAATGGTGTTAGGAGGAAGAAAATTATTTTTTCCATGAAAGATGGGCATAATGAGGTTCAAGGAACTCATGATCTATTGTTGCATGCTACTGCTTATTATAAGAACCTGTTTGGCCCTGCTGGAGGTTTCTCTGTTAGACTTTATGATGATAACTGGCAGGCTTGGGAGAAACTTAATGATGAAGATAGGAAAAGAGTGGGTGTACCTTTTACTGAGAAAGAGGTGATGGAGGTTATTGATCAGATGGAAAAAACAAAGCAGCTAGTCCTGATGGAATTTCTATTGAATTCTATCAGCACTGTTGGTTGATTATTAGAGAGGATGTAATGGATGTGTTTTGTGATTTTATGCACACAAGATTTATTTGAGTAGTATCAACTATGGTATAATCACTTTGTTGCCCAAACGTGATGATGTTGATAGCATTCAGAAATATAGACCCATTTGTTTACTCTAGGTGTTTTTTAAGATTTTCACCAAAACATTGACAGTAAGAACTGAGCCTGTGATGGGGAAACTGATTGATACATGTCAAACTGCTTTTATCAAAGGGAGATTTATTGCTGATGGGGTTACTTTGTTGCATGAAATACTGAAAGAATCAAAAGTTCAGAAGCAGCAGGGTGTGATTCTGAAGATTGATTTTGAAAAAGCTTATGATAAAGTCAATTAGGACTTTTTGTTCTACTGTTGTAAGAAGAAAGGTTTCAGTGAAGATTGGCTGATTTGGTTAAGAAGTGTTGTTACTCAAGGTACTCTCGGTGTTAAAGTGAATGTGGAAGTTGGTCTTATTTTGGTAGCTTTAAAGGGGTTAGACAAGGGGATCCTTTTTCTCCCTTATTTTTTAATTTGGCTGGGGAATGTTTGGCTAAGATGGTTCTTAATGCCCAAGCAAGTGGTTTGTTTACAGGGTTGGTTGATAATCTATTTGATAAAGGGATTGCTATTTTACAATATGTTGATGATACTATCCTTTTAATTAAGGATGAGGTTGAGGGGGCCAGAAACCTAAAGCAGCTCTTGTACTTGTTTGAATCTTTGTCTGGTCTCAAAATTAACTTTGAGAAAAGTGAGTTGATGATGGTGTTAGATGATGAGGATAACATTTTCAATTATGCAGATTTGTTTTACTGCGAGAAAGGTAGTTGGCCTTTTAAATATATGGGGCTACCTGTTTGTAATAGAAGATGCACAGTGGCTGAGATGGGTTTTATTGGGGACATATTAAAAAAGAAGTTAGATGGCTGGATGGGTGGAGCTTTGTCTCTGGGGGCAGACATGTTAAAATTAATGCTTGTGTGTCCAGTGTGGTTGTTTACCCCATGTGTATGTTCCTTTTGCATAAAACAAATGTGGAGGAGGTGGAAAAGCAGACTAGAGCCTTTTTTTGGTATGACGGGGTTGGAAAAAGGAAGTATCATTTGGTGAAGTGGAGGTTTGTTTGCAGACCTAGAAAAAAAGGAGGCTTGGGGATCAAGAATATCAGGTTGTTTAATATCAGCTTGCTCTGCAAATGGTGGTGGAGGCTTGAGGCTGAGGAGGGCCCCTGGAAAGTTTTTGTGAGGAAGAACTATATGAGAAGAGGAGGGGTCCGTGCTGTGAAACACAGACAGAGTGATTCTCCTTGTTGGGCTGATAGGAGAATGAAGGTTGGGAATGGGAAGTTGACTGATTTCTGGCATGATGCATGGTGCTTAGATGTTCCTCTAAATATTAAGTTTCCTGATCTGTTTGATATCTGTTAGAATCAAATGATTATTGTTGTTGACATGGTTGAGAGGGGGTGGAGATGCTCCTTTAGGAGATGGTTGAATGCTGATGGTATGAGTCAGCATAATCAGTTGAGAAGTCTGGTGAGTGGAGTGACTTTGAATCAGGAAAAGGATAAGCCTATCTGGTTGTGGAACAAATCTGGTAGATTCTCAGTCAGATCTATGTATTCTCATTTATCAAATGTTGGGGTTGATATGAGTTTTAAGCACCTGCGGAAAGAAAAAATTCCTTTGAAGATTAAAATCTGGTTGTGGTTGATATGGCATAATGCTATTCTCACTAAAGATAATATGAAAAGAGAAGATGGGAAGGGATTCCACCTGCAGATTTTGTCGAGAGGAGGAAACCATTGGGCACCTGTTCTTCTCCTATGTGGCTGCTAAATATGTGTGGGGTGTGGTTGCTAAATCTATTGGTGCTGGGAATAGGCCTGGGTCCTTTTCTCAATACTTCTGGTGGGCTCCTAAGTTTTTGGGAGTTAGTAGAAATGTGCAGATTATGGTGCTGGCAGCGATTTGCTAGGCTATATGGAAGCTTAGGAACAGGGCATGCTTTGAAAAAAAACTTATTAACTCCCCCGTTGATTTGGTTATATATGCATGTGTTTTCATTCGGTATTGGGCAGGTTTACATGGGGAGGAGGAACAGGGGATGTTGTGTGTTGGGGCTGACATTTTGCAACAGAATGCGTTATCTGATGCTGCGGCAATGGATGTGGCTCGTGTGTACCTTTCTTGGGGGCTTCCGGCAATTCCTGAAGATCGTGCACACGATGCACCTGAATTGGAGAGGGGAAGGGAGAAAAGAAGAAGGATGTGATGTTGTTAGGCGAAAATCTTTGGGTCCTTCTGTCGTATTTGTGTTGGTTTGCTTTCTGCCTGAACAACTATCGCTAGCCTACGGGCGGTGTTCTTGCGTCTCCAGCTTTCCTATCTTTCTCTTTTCATTTGTGTGTGATGTTTTGTAATAAGGTGTCATACTCTGTTTGATCCTCTAGATGGGTCAAAAACCGAGAGATAACTTGTGTGGTTGATTGTTCCGTTATCTGTTGATAGTAGAACCCGATCCCTTATCATGGGGATTGTATGGAAAAAAGTATTTAAGTTGTGGTGCTATTATTCTAGTGGTGTCATGTGAACATCGAATACGTGATACTTCACCATTTATGGGCCTAGGGGAATGCATTGTGTATTTGGATACTAATTGTGGGGTTGCCAGAGTGACAGAAACCTGAACCCCCGTTAGGACACCATTGCATAAGGGAGTGTAGGATCTCAGAGGTTAAGGCTGTGGTTAGGTTTATATCTTAATTGATTTCCTGTAGTTGCGGATGCTTGCAGGGGGTTTAACCACAAGTATGTATTAGTCCAAGTAAGGTCGGTACATTAGCACAGGTTCACCGACACAACACTTACAACACCA
This sequence comes from Avena sativa, assembly GCA_916181665.1. Taxonomy (NCBI): domain Eukaryota; kingdom Viridiplantae; phylum Streptophyta; class Magnoliopsida; order Poales; family Poaceae; genus Avena; species Avena sativa. The sequence goes on from OV702281.1 coordinate 184,249,635, forward strand.
AGAAGACTACGCAACTATTCGAAGCGAAAGCACTTGACAGAATTCCCATGTGTCCTCGAGAACGTTTGGTCCTTATAAGTATTTCCACCGGCTTGTCCTTTGCTAAGAAAGGATTGGGCCACTTGATGTGTTTGTTCGTTTTCTTTATATATTACTTGCACTTTGATTCTTTGCTTTATCAGAAAACCTCTAAAAATCCGGTTGCTAAGTATTTACAGAGATTTCCTTCTCCACACCACTAGTCAGCACCTTCTGCTCCTCATTTGGATCGACACTCCTATTTATCGGAAGTACTCCGATACACCCCTATACTTGTGGGTCATCATAGATCTTTTCGGTTTTTCTTGCATATCTTGTGTTCTTATGGAAAACTCACCCAATTTTGGCTTTTATTCGATTTGACTCATGCAATTTTGGGTGTGTAGAACCATCACAGTTTGGATTTCATAGAGGGCCGGATAAACCGCCCCTACTGGGGGCCGGATAATCCACCCCTAGAGTTTTTTGTACCTTAAGGCTAGGGCGATGGGGGAAGGGCTCAAACAAAGCAGCACTTCCTCCCTGACCCCCTGCCTCTCCCTCAGCCGCCACCGACCGCCCGGATCCTCCCCGAAGTCGTTCTGACCACCGGATACTCCAGGCCCTTCCCAGATTTTATTCCCATCGCCTCCGAGTACCTTCTCCTCTGAGTTCTTCTTCCAATGAGTGAGGGCAACTCCCATATTCTTATTGTTTGCATGGAAGTTGTGTTTTTTGTGGAAACTCAGATTATAGGTTGGCCTTCGCTTCATATTCATGCTAGAATCTGTAGTCTAGCAACCCCTTTGACCGATCTATGTTGGTACTATGAATCTGAGGCGATTCTAAAAAAATCACCATTGATGGATTATCCGCCCCTAGCAGGCCCGGATTATCCAGCCTGGAAGGTTTGCACCTAGTTCAGATTTTCATAAACATATCATGCAAATTTGGCTCGTGGATTGTTTTTTACTGTTTTTATCAATCCTCCTAGACTTTTGTGTGTGCTTATCTCCTTGATATCCATCTTATTCACTTCAAAGGTGGCTCTAGTGCTCCTAAGACATACAAGCGCCGTCCTCATGGTCGTTATCTCAAGACCAACAAAGAAGGAGTCCTTGTTGACGAGGTTGAGTTGAGAAGACAAAAGAGAGGGGCTCAAAGGATGGCTGAGCATGCAGGAAAGAAAAGAGGACTACCAAGAGGAAGGGAAATCAACCCCGAGTCGAACATGGATATCCTTGAGTATTCCGCTATTCGTCACCGTGACTTGTATACAGAGGCTGATATTGATGAGCAGCTTGATGATGATCATTTTTGGTCTGCCCATCAAAGGTATATTTTTGACGATGTTTACTATACTCTGAAGATCAGCCCTATGCACCCTTTGGATATGAATGAGGCAAAGACTAAGCCCCGACTTGTTGAGGCTTTGGCTGTGACGGAAAGGATGGGGCTGCACAATCTCATGACTCTGAAGTGCAACTATGGTACCTCCATGGTGAAACAGTTTTTCTGTACTCTGGTGATCTGCGGAGATGAGCTTCACGCCATGAACTGGATGACAGGTAGTACTTATCTCCAGGATGATTTCCGCATTTTTGGTCAGGTACTTGGTTATCCTTTTCATGGTCGAGATATTGCTTTTGGACATCGCATCATCTTTCCTATCAAGCTCAACAAGGATACTGTGCTCTCTCCTTGCCATACTACAGATGGTATTGTTGGGAGGCTTTCAGGTCTCTATCCTCTTTATGCAGAGCTGGTTGACCTTTTCCGTGACTGCATCACTCCTAGTGGGGGCAACAATGACAGAATTCATGGTCACGTCGTACAGCTGCTTTCTTTCTCTCATGAGTGTGCTACTAATGAAGACCAGTTCGTGGATTACAGGCTAGATGTTATGGATTATATATATCACGATATGACTAATGCCATGTTGAACCATCTTTCCATTCCTTATGATCCCTTCATAATGATTCTTATCAAGTATATGCTCCCTCGTGAGGATTTCAGCAGCAACCTTGATTGTGAACAAAAGGCAAAGAAGAACTACAACAATTCAAGGAAGACCTCTCATCCCTCTTCAGCTCTAGAGTCCTTCATGAGAGATTCTAGGGATAGTGGGCGTAAGACCCTAGTGCTGTCTGTTTCCCGTGAAGTAAAGCAACTCAATTGGTTCTAGCGAAACATCATGTGCATGGGGGTAGACACCCACAAGGGGCAATATGAGGTTTATTACCAGCAACGCCATGATATGGCTAACACTCAGCAAGTCATTCTCCACCATGTGTCTGGGGCATCAGGCCACCATCCCTCTCTAGTTTCTCCCACTCCATATGCTTAGTGGAATACTTATGGTATCAACTATGGAGAGATCGAGCATCACTTGTTCACTGTCCCAGCGAGGGAACCTTCTCCTCCATCTACTGCTGATGCTGAGGACGAGGACGAGGCCAAGGATGACTATGAGGAGTGATCTCTTCGGATGCTAGCATCGCTCTTCTTCCTTTTTGGCGTTTTGATGCCAAAGGGAGAGAAGTAGTTCTATTAGGATTGCGTGGATTTACATGGGTCGGGCACAAGCATTTGCCATTTTTGTCGTGTTCTTTATCGTTGCTTATTCCCACTTAGCACCAAACTTTTACTTGCTATTTTGTTTGTTTGATACTATGTAGTTTTTGGTTTGTGTGGTACTTTGGATTTATTTCGTTTATCACTAAAATTATCATTGTGTATTTATCTCTCGGGAAATATGGATTCATCTATATGCTATGGAATTCGGGGTATTATCTCTATGGATGCATCCAAATGGTATTATGCTTCGAAGTCTCAGTGAGTGATTATCATATTGACTATCTCTATATTATTGAGGACTGATATGTTGTAAACGTATCTATAATTTTTGATGCTCCATGCTTGTTTTATATCATTTGTCTTATGCTTTGTCTACACTTTGAGGTATTTTATACACTTTCTAGAACTAACCTATTGACAAGATGCCACAGTGCCAATTGCCTATTTTATGCTCTTTTTGGTTTCAGAAAATATAAAAATGAATATTCTCGGAATTGGACGGGACAAAAGCCAATCTGCCTATTTTTCCCGGAGAATTGCGAAAACGAGAAGCAGAGACGGAGGGGGACACCAGGGTGGGCAACCCTAGGGTGGCGCGGGTAGCCCCTGGTGGCGCCACCATAGGGTGTGGGTCCCTAGTCCACCTCCTGACATCGCCCTTTCTCCTATAATAATCCCCGAGGCAAAAACCCAAAATCAATCATTATACATCCATGAAAACTTCCGCAGCGCCGCCGCCATCGAAAGGAAATTTGGGGGACAGAAGTATCTGTTCCGGCACCCTTCCGGGATGGGGAATTGACCCCGGAGCCATCTCCATCGATCTCCACCACCATTTCCATCGCCGTTGCTGATTCCCATGATGAGGAGGGAGTAGTTGTTCCTCGAGGCTAAGGGCTCTACCGGTAGCTATGTGTTCATCTCTCTCTCTCTCTCTCTATGCGTGATCATATTGTGGTAATGGGCTTTGTAATAAAGTAGATCTACTCTTCTACTCAAGTGATTTTATTAATCTTCGGCTCTCCCCACGTGTGTGAAAGTGACAGCGTGCACACCGTGTGGCACTTAGGCTAGAGATTACAAATACTTGTCATGAGTTATATTTTGAGTTGGTTGTCTCTATGAAAATATGGTGTTTGTCAGAACCATCTAGCGCTCAAGGTGACAGTGTGGGGTTATCTAGATGGGAAAGTGAACTTTGAGGTGTGCTGTTATAGCCCTACCGTGGATTAGAGTTGTCCAACCGGAGAATAGTTTAGAGTAGTATCATGAAGACAAGATATTTATATGAGAGTGTTAACTAGTGAAAGTATGATCCCTAGGCCTTGTTTCTAAGCATTGAAACACCGTTTGCAACTAGATCTGTTCCATGTTTGCTTGCTACCATCTTTATTTCAGTTTGCCTTTAGTCTCTTCCTCCCGTCAAGCTCTTTTCTGGCACCGTTACCACTTATAATCATCCATACTACTTGTATTTCACTATCTCTTCACCGAACTAGTGCACCTATACACCTGACAAGTGTATTGGGTGTGTTGGGGACACAAGAGACTTCTTGTTTATTGATTGCAGGGTTGCTTGAGAGGGATTGCTTTGACCACTTCCTCCCCGAGTTCGATAAACCTTGGGTAATCCACTTAAGGGAAACTTGCTGCTGTTCTACAAACCTCTACACTTGGAGGCCAAACACTATCTACAAGAATAGAAGCGTGCGTAGACATCAAGCTATTTTCTGGCGCCGTTGCCGGGGAGGTAAGGTAAAAGTTACTCACATCCTCTGGCTACTAAACTATCTTCTAGTACTGTTGCTAGTGTGTGAGTTCTCGAAGTTATTTCCTTTAGATTATGAAATTTTATCTTTTTGTTTCTTGTTTCCACTAGTTAGGCTTAATGGAAAACAACAAAAATATTAGAGAGCTTTTTACTATTTTTCCTAAGTTAGAACATGAATGTTTTGAAAATAAAATTAAAAAACCTATGGAACTTTCTTTGCATGCTAATAGAAATGTTATTAGTATGAATTTTTTGAACACCATTGTTCCTAATGCTATGGAAACGTCTAAGCTTGGGGAAGCTAGTTTTTATGAAAAAGATCTTTTTAGTTCCCCATCTTTAGGGAGGAAAATTTGCCTTCTTGATACTTTATCTCCCATATTTGGTAATTCTAATGATGCTTGTGATATTTTAAATCCACATGCTGAAAGTGTCCCTTTTAAAATACCTATGAAAATTGTTGAATGTGTTATGAATAACTGCTATTTTGGAGATGGAACTGTCCATCCTGGTGATCATTTACTCTTTCTACATGAATTATGCGAGTTGTTCAAGTTTGCAGGTATTTCAATGGACCAAGTTAAGATGAAGCTATTCTCTTTATCACTTAGGGACAACGAAAGGGAGTGGTATGAGCAACTAGATGATCCTCATCATTTGGAGTGGAAGGAACTTGAATCTCTCTTTTACTCTAAATTTTATCCTCCTCATGAAATTCATAAATATAGGAATTATATTTATAGTTTTCATCCTCATGAGGGATAAATTATTGCCCAAGCTTGGGAAATATTGAAGTCACTAGTGCTCAAATGTCCCATTCATGAGCTTCCCAGTAATATTGTTATTAATAATTTTTATGCAAGGCTTTCAGGACATTACAAGGACTATCTAGGTACCTGTTTAGAGGGATCCTTCACAAGTAAGGAGGTCAAAGATAAGTGGGATCTTATTGAAACAATTCAAAGCAATACTGAAGATTGGGATAATGAGAAAGATAAAGAATCAGGTATAAAGTATGAGTATGATGACATTAAGTCTTTCGCTGAAACTGCTGATTTTCAAGAGCTTAGTGCTAGATATAGTCTTGATCCTTGAATTCTTGTTGATTATTATAGAACCTTTGCTTCCCATATTAATTCTCCGAAAGAAAAGTGGGACATGTATCATGAACCTTTTAAAGACACTTGCATGAAAAATGAAACTGTTATTAATGATTGCAATAAACATGCTCAAACTTCTGAAAGTACTATTTCTTATAAGAATGTTAATTTTTGTGGAATACATAGACCTTGTGAAAACAATCAAATCGAAGAAGAATATTGTATCACCCACTGGAATGAAAAAACTAGAACATGGTATAAGGCTCTAAATGATCTTGGTAAAAAAGTTTGTGCCCTCTATCCTTTTATTTGTGAACTTTTCTTTGAAGTGGTTCATTTCAATCTTCAATGCTCAGGCCATAATAATCCTGCAAGTTTGTATTGTGATAACGTGATCACTGATAACAACATGATGAACTTACATTATTTTTGGGGTGTGAAGAGTTATAAAAAAACTTCTTTGGTAGACATGAGTACTTTTGATATGAATAACATCATGCATGGTTGTCATCTTTATTGTGTTGAAAACTGCCACGCAAATACTTACATACAAAATCTTATAAAAGATGATATTTTTACCAAATTATGACAAGACTGATATGTGTTTTGTTCTTATTAACGAAAAGGAGGAATCCTCCAAAGTTTCTTCTATTGTCTCTAACAATAAACCAGGATATGTGGAGAAGCTTCCTTTCAAGCCTCTCCCTCATAAAGAGAAGAAGAAGAACAAGAAGAGGACGAGTAAAAGGAGAGAGGAAACGATTGATGAGGTTCGACCTCGTCAATTCCCATTGTTATGATCTTGGGTTTTGGAGAATATGGGGGTGCTGGAGATCGCGGAATGGTTAACAGACAAGCAACCAGGGGACACGAGATTTACCCAGGTTCAGGCCCCCGGAGGGGAAAACCTACTCATGCTTGTCTGCTCTTGATTACGGCGGAACCGAAAAGTATAGGGGTGTGCAGATGCAATCTGGCGTGGAGGTGTGTATGCGGTGGAAAAGAGATTGTCCCTCCTCGTCATGCCCTCCTATATAAAGTTAGGCAGGTCTCGGGAACAGATCGAGTCAGTTACAAGTTTAGGGTTTGCCCCCTTTGAATATACTATATGTTCTAGTCTTGCTCTCCAAGGATCCGAAGATGTCATGGGCTTGGGCCACCCGAAAATCTCCGTAGGCTACATATATTCTTGTGGGACTTTCTTGGGCTGGACCAGGTATGCTAATGTCGTGTACCCGTAGGGTAGAACCATGTAAGTAGCCCTCGAGTGTTCAGTCGAATCGCAGATTCGGCTGATGACTCTTCAATCTTTCGGGTGCAGCTGTTTCTGTTCATTAGGAAAAAAAGGTTTTAGTATGTAGGGATTGTTGATGCGTGTGCCTGACTCTCCTGACGGATCAGGGTCAGTTAACTGTCTTAGGACAAAACAACACGATCTTTTTCAGATTCGAGTCCCTAGACTCGAATCCGGAACAAATGCTGGCGTAATTCGACTCAGGCCGTTGAGGTCTTACAGGAGTCGAATCCCAGTAGTTTTCGAATGATGTACCCAACGCGTCCATTGGGATTTTCATCGCGCATGTTGGCTCGGATTTCTACTAGCAGAGCGCAGGCGGGTGCGTTACCAGGCCATCAGATGGTATCTGTAGGTCTTATCTTTGCGTCGCAGAGACATCATCTGAAATTTTATCACCGCAGAGGTGTTTCGGGTGGCCAAGGAGGATGTTACTCACTTGGCGTTGGTTGGGGAAAAGCTGCCAAAAACTTTTTGCATTTTGATCCGAAGGATCGCAGTTGAAAAATTCATAGGGTGCACGACCAGCGCTGCCTATGGGAGTAGCCCCCGAGTTTCTGTTCGAGTCGTAGACTCGAGCAGAGATTTTAATTCAGCCATTGTTAACTTCAGGTCCGTAGAACACAATTTTTTCGGATGCTTGAATCAATCCTCCCTATGGGAGTAGCCCCCGAGTCCGTAGTGGAGTCGCAGAATCGACGTAGGACTCGAAGAATAGATCATTGGTGTAGTACCTTATTCGTGCCTCGGGTGCGCGGCAAGCGCTCCTGATAGGAATAACCCCCGAGTAGTTACTCGAATCGTAGATTTGAGTGACTACTTTTAGCTGTCAGCCGAAGATTTCTAACCGTTGCTAGTGTGGTTTGATGACGTCAGTGCTGATGATCAGTGACCTCAATCGTCTGCGGCGCCAGAGGTGAAGTGACTAGACGGACAATGGTCCCACTTTCTGACTTGGAGTTGACTGGTCATGCGCGACGTGGCGAGAATTACGGCATCTCCTCGGTTTCCATGCATAGAGGACGGCGTGCGAGCGACAGTTCGCTGCTGTGTTGACACGTGGACGGTTGGATCTGATCCTGGCGTTAGGGCTTCCAGATGAACGATCCCTGTTCATCATCTTCGTCCTTATAACTGTGGGGAAAACTGTAGTTTGTTTTCACCCTTAGCCATTTTCTTTTCACTGCCTCCAGTTCTTGAACTTTTTCCTTTGCGCGTTGGACGTTCTTCGTTCGTTTCCTTCCTCATTCTTGCGTGCACACCGCCGCCGTCGATGCGCTATGATGGGGACATCAAAGAAGGCCTCCACCGGAGCGGGCACCAGTGCTGCTGCCGACGGCAAGAAGGGCACCACCACCGCTCATGTCAATGAAGGTGGGTGGCGGCGCTCGGAGACGCGCGAGGGCGACCTGCGCAAGTTGCGTGAGTCGGGTTTGATCCCGCAGGACAAGGAGGCCGTCAAGATCCCCGGCGATGAGGTAACGCCCCGTCCACCCGCACGGTTTCGGGTGATGTTCGTTGCTTTTGTTCTTCGCGGCCTCTCGCTCCCAGTCCACGATTTTCTTCGTTGATTGTTGTTCTTCTATGGCATCCAACTCCACCATCTTTCGCCCAATTCTCTTCTCCACATCGCCTGCTTCATTACTTTTTGCGAGTGCTGGCTCGGTATCGAGTCGTACTTTGGCTTCTTCCGGAAGCTCTATTCCGTGAAAAGGCAGTCCGGCTCCGACGGAGTTTATCCGATCGGCGACTGCATCATTTCTCTATGATCCACTTTTCTTTTCTTCTCTTTTTCTATGTCTGAGTCCGTCCGGTACTGGCGGAGGAAGTGGTTTTATATCCGCGACTCCACAGTGGACGGGCAAGACTTCGGCCTTGCCCCTTTCGACTCCACCCAGGATATCTTGAAGAAGAGATCCTGGAAGAATCATATCCTGGAGGGCGAGGTGGAGGAGATAGAGGAACTCTACCATCGGGTGGAGGCCCTCCAGGTGGTTCCGGAGAAGGAGGTGAACAGTGTGGACATCATCCGCACCTTCCTAAAACGTCGAGTGCAACCACTCCAGGCCAAGGCGCATCCGATGTTCCTTTACTCTGGCCGCCACGATCCGACGAGGGTTTCGACTGAAGAGCTCTCCAAGGGGGACCTCAATAGAGTTCTTCGGCCGCTCCTGAAGTACATGTCCGACGAGAACATTCCGGGGAAATCACAGACTCCCCCTTTCAGTGCATCTCGACCTGTTCCGTAGGTGTAGATTCGTGAAGGGGGCGTAGCGCCTTTTTTCGAGTGCTCATCCTTGTGTTTATTTTTACTGAACGTTTATGCCTTCATTGTGCAGGACTTCAAGGTGGCTGGCATGGTGCCTCCACTACCCGAAAGGTTTCCGAATGCGCCGGACAACGAAGTTGTGGACTCCGAGTCCGAACTTCCACTGGCGCAGTCGCCGACTGAGGAAGCCCCCGAGGCGAGTGAGGGGCAGACCCGAAAGCGGGCACGGAGCTCGAGCGAATCTTTGGATGCCTCGACTCTGCCGACGCCTAGGGACCCGCTGTCCCCTGTCCGCCACAGTGGAGGTGACCGTGCTTCTTCCTCGCCTATCCCAGTCGTGCATGTGCGGGCTGTAGCGCCGCAGCCGCCGGCCAAGAGGAAGAAGGAAGAGAAGAAAGGGCAAAGGGTGATGCCCGTTTTTGACTTGAGCAACATGGACTCGTAAGTATCTTCGGATGCGATTCATTACATTCTTGTATTCTTGTCTTCTTGTCTTCTTGCTTTTGATTGGTATTTTCCTTGCAGCCACTTAGGAGGCAGTAGGGGAGTCGAAAATGACACCTCCTCCTTCTCAGACGGTGGCCACCTCTGGGGGTGATGCTCCGAACCCCTCTCCACAGGAGGATCGAGTGATCGTCTCCCAGAAGACTACACGGGGACCTTCGGAGTCTCCATCTGAGCATGTAAGTTGTTTTCTCTCTTGCTGTAGGGGGATCCCCCAGGCCTTATTTTTGGATGATCTACTGATTTTGCCTTCTTTCTGCGTGTCTCGGGTGGAGCCCCCGAGCATTTTTCATATGTTTGATGTCTTGCTCGTTTCCTGGGCGCAGCCCCCGAGCCCTTTTGTGATACTTTGTTTCTTATCGCAGCCCTTTGTGCATGATGCGAACCTGCTTGTGCAGCAGCACCTAGCGTTGGAGGCCAGCATGCGGAAGCTTCGAGGTACATGCTGAATTGATCCTATTCTTCTTTTGTCTGATTGCTAGCTTGTGTGGCTCATGTATGTTTTTGTTTCTTTTGCAGATGAGAATAATACTTCCCTCCGCGAGCTTGATTCTCTCAAAAAGAGCCTTGGGCGAGTGGAGAAGAAGGCCGAGGATGCCGTTGGGGCGAAGAAGCGCCTGCAACAGGAGCTGACTGATGCCACAGCAGCCAAGGAGCGCCTGCAGCGAGAGGCTTCGGATCGCGAGGAGCAGCTCGCAACCGTTGCGGCTGTGCGCGAGAAGGAGGTGGCCGAAAACTGATGGTTGTTGCCAAAGCCGTCTCCGGTGAGTGCTTTTACCTTTCTTTGATTTTTTCGGCTGCTGTGTCTTCATTCCCTTATTCGATTCTTGCTGTATCTTTATTTTGCTCCAGATGCCGTGGGCAGTGAATTCGATCGCAGTGCCCTAGAGAACGGTAGCGCTCTGGATGATGCCGCCGCGGCGGTCGAAGACCGCTGCGGTACTGCTGTTGGCTCCCTTGCCAAGGCCAAGGAGATCCTCGGGCGCTTCTACAAGGAGCTCGTTCCCAAGGGCGCTGCCCTTGAGGATGTGGACTCTTTGGCGGATGCGCTGTCAGCAGATGCTCCTGCGGCCTACAAGTGCAAGCAGAAGGGCATCGGCGCTTCCATGGGTCTGGCTATGGCTCTGGCGTCCGGAGCGGAGCTGGATCTTCATCAGGTCACCTCCCAGATGCCAACGGCTCCCGACGGTCCCGAGGTAGCCTTTGCTCTCTACGCTGCTCGCTGTAAGCGCTATGGGCCGAAGCTTATTGACCTTCTGGCGGAGTATGCGGCAAAGCAACAGGAGGAGTTCAAGACCAGGCACTCTGGCTTCGAGGCCACTAAGGATGCGGCTGCTTAGGCTTCGTCATTATAGTTGTAGGATAGTTGTCTTCTTATTTTGTTGTAATATTGACGAACAATTTCCACGTGCCACGTAGTGGCCTTTTGTTGTATATAAATGATCCTTCGAGCTGTTGCTCGGTTATGTGTTGTTCATACCCTTGTCTGTTTTCCTTTAGGGACCTTCGGGTGAGGACCCCGTCAATACTTCGTCTGCCCCGCAGCCGCGACCATCTTTGGATGATGCATCGCAACTTGTTTTTCTTCGTGACCGAGTCTGTGGTATTGAGAGGGAGATACATCGCATACGAGGGCATGCGGACGTATGGAAATCGAAGGCGGAGCGAGCTACCTCCAGAGAGGAGTATATGATGGGGGATCTGCGGCTGTTGGCCGAGTAGATGCAATGTAAGTTTCATTGAGCCGCTGCTCGTTTTCGGATGCGCCTGGTTTGCGAGTAATCTTACTATGTAATTGATGCAGGTGCCAACCTTGTTCCGAGGGAGGATAAGGAGCGTGTTGTAGTTCGGATCAACTGCTTGACCCAGCAGGATATGGAAGCCAGAGGCTTTTTCTAGATAGACCGCGACCGGGCCACGGTCCTTGCGACTGTGCAGGATCACGCACACCAGGTGTCACGGGTGTTGCGGCAGGTGAAGATTTCCCTGGCGTTGATTCTGCACGTCATGTTTCCTCTTGATGAAGCGCCGTCGACTCTCTGGGTTTGTTGGCGAAGTTTCGAGATGTGGGTCACGTCAGGGAGCTGGTACGGCACCAGTTGGTTGCAGGGGTGAAGGCCGCCCTGTCCCTTGTTCGTCTGTGCTGCCCAGATGTTGATCTTGCGGCGATGGACGCTGGACCACCCCCTCGACCAGATGGTGGCCTATGGGATATGCATCCTCATTACGCGGCTGTTAGGCAGTATGCCGAAGATATTGTAGATATTTTTGAGCAGCGGGCACATGTGATCCTTCAGAATAGGTAGGACCAGTAAAAAGATAGATGTAAAACTTGTATATACTTCGAGTGGGCGTGTTATGCCCTTATTGTAAAGGTTATTTGTATGAGCATGTGGTGCTTGATTGTATGCATGCCCTTTTCGTTAGCCTGACGTGGTCAGCTACTCAAGTTTACATGCGTTATGCTCAGTCGACGAAGTAGTGAGGTGAGGCGAAGCCCCCGAGTGTGTTGCAACAGAAAGTAGATGAGAAAAAAAGGGATAAATTTTTGGGCGAGACACTTAGCTTCTATTCATATCGTAACGAGGAGATACATTGTTCGGCTGAGTAGCCTTGGATAAGTAGCCTTATTGAAAGTAAAGGGGGATAGCTAGGGGTAGAAGCGTCGCAATTGTGCGACATTTCATGGGTTGGAGTATGCGACTCCCGACACCACGTGCTTGAGGCGGTAGGCGCCACCTGGGATGACTTCGGTGACGACGTAGGGTCCTTCCTAGGGTGACACGAGCTTTTTCAGTCGCTCTTGCTTGACTTGTAAGACGAGGTCTCCTTCGACGAATCGATGATCTGATCGATCCAAGGGAGAGGGAAGTGATCCTTTGGGAAGTGCTTGTTCAGCGATGTGAAGTCCATGCACATCCACAGGATGTCTGTGTCCTTTTTAGGGACCAGCACAGTGTTCTCCAGCCACTCGCTTTCCTTGATCTCCATGATGAAATTAGCGTCGAGCAGTCTGTTGACTTCGACTCCGACGGCTTCGGCCCGTGGCTCGGACAATCGTCGGATGGATTGTTTGACGGGCTTGGCATTTGGAAACATGTTGAGTGCATGCTTGGCGAATTCCCTGGGAACTACTGGCATGTCCGCAGGACACCAGGCGAAGATTTCCCAGCGCTCACGGAGGAATTCGACGAGCACGCTTTCCTATGCAGGGCTGAGGTCATTGGCGATCAGGGCCGTCTTGGAGACGTCTGTCGGGTGGCCCTCCACCTTCTTCGTGTTGACTGTTGAGTCGAACGACATGCCAGGTGCGTTTTTCCTTGAGACTAGGGGTGCCCTGTTGTCTGTCACCTCTCGAAGCCTTGTGAGCTCCTCCTGCATGCCGAATGACTGGGAGATTCTATTGAAGTCCCTGTCGCAGTGGTCGGATCGGGTGAAGCTCCCCTAGACCGTGATGACGCCCCTAGGTCCTGGCATCTTGAGTAGCAGATACGCATAGTGCGGTACTGCCTGGAATCTTGCGAATGCCAGGCGCCCGAGGATGGCGTGGTATTGTGATGGCCAGTTCACCTCTTCGAACTCGAGTCGTTCACACCGAAAGTTGTCGGGTTTGCCGAAGATGACATCGAGGCATATTTTTCCTAGGGGAAATATGCCCTTCCCTGGGACTATGCCGTGGAACATTGTGTCGGATTGTTCCAGGCTGCACAGCGAGATCCGCATTGCTGCTAGGGTGCTAGCGAACATCAGGTTGATGCCACGGCCACCGTCCATGAAGACGTGGCTCATCTCAAACCCTCCTATATGCACCTGGGAGAGGGATCTGGTGGGGGTGATCCGAACGACTGAACGTGATGCAGGACTTTGAACCGCTGAGGTACTCAGGGATGGCGGGTGGAGCGGTCATGGACAAGCTGACCTGGCGGGTGATCTTCTTTTGCACCCTGTTTGTTGGGCGCCCCTTTTGGATCATCAATGACCCTTTCGGCACGGGGTATCCGTTTACGCCGTTGTTATGCATGGGTGCGATCGGGTGATTCGAAGGTCCCACGGGTGGTAGTGGAGGAGCTCCGTGGGTGATGTCGCCTGGTGCAGGTGCGTGTCCAAACCCAGGGTTTGGGATCTGCTATCTCATCTAGGCCAATCCCTCGCTGAGTTTCTGGAACTCGCGATGGTCCTTGAGCATATGGCTGGCCTTATTTTTGCCATCCTTCTTGTCGATGTAGAAGTGGATGGTGCATGGTCCCGACAACTTGTCATATGCCGAGGGTTCGTCGTCGCAGCCGTGGCGTTGCCACGTTTGCGTTGGTCGTCCTCCGTCGCGGAAATTGTTTCCTCGGTATCCGTCGCTGCTGCGGTTGTTGTCGCTGCGACGGTCGGCGTAGCTAGCCGCAACCATGTCGGGTCCGTCGCGATCGTCGTAGATGCGCGATCTTCACTTGCTACAGCCCTCACGTCTGTGTCCATAGTCATCTTCCTCATCCAAGTGTGATCGGTGGACGGAATCCTCGCCATCTGCCCACCTGTTGGCGATGTCCATGAGGTGGTCGCGTGTCTTGGGCTTGACTCGCCCAAGTTCTTCCTTGAAGTCCTGGCATTTGACGCCATCTTTGAAGGCGTCGATTGTTCTCTCCTCGGAGATGTGTGCCGCGGAGTTCTTGATGTTGGACCAGCGTAGTATGTACAAGAGAATGGATTCGCCCGTTCCTTGAGTGCAGGCCCGCAACTTTTCGATCGAGGCTAGCCTCTTGCTGGTACCCTTAAAGTTTCGGATGAAACTATACTCCAGTTCCACCCAGCTTCGTATGGATCCCAAGGACAGGCTGCTGAGCCAGATCCGGGCTGCGCCTGTCAGCTGCAACTGAAGGCATTGCAGAGCGGTGTTTTTGTTTCCGCCATGCAACTTACCGGACGATAGGTGGTCGCTGAGCCATGCCTTAGGGTCCTGCGTGCCGTCGAACTTTGGAGTGTCCGAAGGAAGCTTGAAATTTCTTGGCATCCGTTTTCGCCAAACAGACCTGCTGAAGCATCGAGCCCCGTAGAGTTCTCCGTCATCGTCCTCTTTGGATTCGGATGAGCACACGCGTTTGGCGCGTGCCTTGTCGACCTTGCGCTGAGCGAGGTTGCTTCGAGCGTCGTAGTCGCGGCTGCGACATCGTCGGCTCTTGCGTCATCGAGGTAGGTCGTGCTCGTCCTCGTCGGATGAGGGTGTGGGGCTGCGGTTGAATCTGACCGCAGCTTTCTTTTTCGGCTCCGCATGAGCCTCCTCGTGGAGCGCAGCTCCAACGAGTCCAAGTCCGGCTAGTGCGGATTTGTGCATAGCTCTCTTCGGGTCCCCCACCGGAGGTGGATGGGACGCGAGATATGTGGTGGCTGCCATGATCACAGCTTGCAGCGTCTTCGGGATGACGTTTCCATTGGCGTCCATCTCCATGAAGGACGTGTTGAGGGTCCGAGTCACCTCGCGACGTGTAGCGGGATCCATGTTATCCGTGCGAGAGCGATGCTTGTTGGCTTGACTGCCGTGCGAGCTGGAGCCGCCAATGGTGGAGAGTGCAGCTCGCTGCGCGCTAGACTCCGAGGCTGCTTGCTTGCGTTTGTCGAGTACTTCTTGCATCTTCTCCTACTTTTTGTGCTCGTCGATGAGGAGCAGGTGGTATGCCATCAGTAGGTCCCGTGAGGCACCCACAGGCAGGATCTTGTTGCCCGCCATGGCTTCGCGTGCCTGGTGGATTATTCGATTGGCATCGGGGTTGTCCTCGTTAGATGGGGGGATGGTTGCCTCCTGTTTTCGCCGTTTCTACCCTGTGGATTGGGTGACGGTATGTGAGCACCCAAACCTGGTGGTTGTTGCTCCACGACACTTTGGATGACCACGGCGCATTGGTAGCGTCCGCGGATCGGATCGCTGCTGCCGCAGCTTTCGGATCCAGAATGTAGGTTCCTTCATCCGACGGGGGGTCGCACAGATCTGGGTTGCAGCTACTACTGTCATATGACTCATCTGTCGAGCCGACGTGCGTAGCACGCTGGGATGTGGGGCCCATGAGGCGGGCCTGATCGATGGTAGTGGCACCCTCTCTGGGAGGCGGAGAGTGTCGATCTGTCCCACAAAGAACTCAAAGCTCCCGAACAGGATCTCGAGCCCATCGCCTATGGGCTCGAAGTCCTTCATGGTGGCTGGCGATTGGGTGGTGAAGTCGAAAGCGCCGAAGAGGAGATGGCTCTCCATCACCGAGGAGTTGTAGATCACTTTGGCCGAGATCGTCACGATTGCACAATCAGCGCCCCCGTTTCCCACAGACGGCACCAATTGACGAGGTTCGATCTCATCAATGCCCATTGTTATGATCTTGGATTTTGGAGAAGATGGGGGTGCTGGAGATCGCTCAACGGTTAACAGACAAGAAACCAGGGCACACGAGATTTACCCAGGTTTAGGCCCCCAGAGGGAAAACCCTACTCCTGCTTGTCTGCTCTTGAGTACGGCGGAACCGAAAAGTACAGGGGTGCGCAGATGCAATCTGGCGTGGAGGTGTGTATGCGGTGGAAAAGAGATTGGCCCTCTTCGCCGTGCCCTCCTGGCCTTTATATAGAGTTAGGAAGGTCTCGGGCACAGGTCGAGTTGATTACAAGTTTAAGGTTTGCCTTGAATATTCTATCTGTTCTAGTCTTGCTCTCCAAGGATCCGAAGATGTCATGGGCTTGGGCCACCTGAAAATCTCCGTAGGTTGCGTATATTATTGTTGGCCTTTCTTGGGCTGTATCAGGTATGCTAATGTCGTGTACCCGTAGGGTATAACCATGTCAACGGTATTTCCCCCTAAGCATGTTGCTCCTATCATAGTTTTTGCTGATGAGTCTAAACTAGATGATGTTCCTATGCCTGTTACCTATAGTAGTGATCATGATTGGGAAAATCACACTACTTTTAATATTGAAAATCTCTTTGGTACCAATTCTGAAAATGATGATATTAATAATTATTGTGATATTAGTACTATCCATTTTTCCTTCCCATGATGATATGTATACAAATGAACACACTTTGGAGGATACCTATTCTATTGCTTATGATGATACTATAACTCCAATATATGATGATTACAATGATGAATATGCTATTTTCAGTCCACCTACTATTCAGGAGAAAATTAATTATGATTCCAATATGCCTCCTATATTTGATGATTATGGTGATGAGAATAATAATGATAGCTATTTTGTTGAATTTTCTCCCACTACAATTAATAAGAATGACTATGCTTATGTCGAGAGTAATTATTATTATATGCATGTGGCTCATGATAAGAATGTTTTAGATAGTTATATTGTTCATTTTATTCATGATGCTACTGAAAGTTATTATGAGAGAGGGAAACATGGTTTTAAGTATTTCAACAATATTAAGTTTCCCCTCTTTATGTTGAAAATTTTGAAGTTATTCTTGTTTTATCTTCCTATGCTTGTCGCTTTGTTCTTTGTGAATTTATTTGCGTACAAGATTCCTATGCATAGGAAGTGGGTTAGACTTAAATGTGTTTTGAGTTTGCTTCTTGATGCTCTCTTTTACTTCAATTCATATTTCTTATGTGAGCATCTTCTGAAACCATCAAGCCTAACTTAAAGGCGTTAAACAAAAGTACTTCTTGGAAGATAACCCAATAGTTTTCTTGAGTCTTGGAAGTTATTAATTTTGTAATAACCTATCATTATCCTTTTTATTTGATTTTTGTGCCAAGAATAACCTCTAATGAGAGAGAAGTAAGATTTGGGGAAGTTGCTGTCCCGAAACAGATTATTGTGCTTCACTATAAAATTTCGTGAAAAATATCTGTATGTCGGATTGAGGTGTAATTTTCTAAATAAATCTCCTAGGTTGTTAGATAACTTCCATTAGTTCAACACTTTTTTATTTGAGAACATAAGGTCTTGGAAAAAATCGGTTTTTACCTGCTGGTCTGTTTTGACAGATTTCCGCCATTAATTGCATTTGCCTCTTTATCGATTTCTTTTTTAGTTCTCTTTGGTAAATTGGGATTTTTAAAGAGAATTTCTACAGTAATTGTGTCTTCAATGAATTGTTTGATGTTTTAAAACTAAACCCCAATGGTTTATTATCTTTTGAATGCACTAATGTTTTAAAACTAAACCCCAATGGTTTATTATCTTTTGAAACTAAACCCCATTGTGTGAAGTTTTGTATGAAGAAAATTTCAAGGTGTAGGGGAAGAATGATATGATGAGATGAAGAATTGCCAAAAGCTCAAGCTTGGGGATGGCACCCCGTGTCACTCCAATTAATATTCAAGAGGTATAAGCGTCAAAGCTTGGGGATGACCAAGGCATCCCCTTCTTCATCAATAAAAATCTCAGGTCTTTCTAGACACTGTTTTTATTGTTTCATGCACTGTTGTGTTGTTCTTGGAGCGTCTTAGTTTTTTTTTTGGTTTTCGTTTGCTTAGTTTTCTTGAATAAAGTAGTTGGACCCCCGCTTTCACGATGTTGTTTCAAATAATTTGATTGGTGTTGGAAAGGAGTAGAAAGTTTCTTGCTTATAGTGGTACAAAGGGAGCTTGCTCTGACTATGAGTTGGACTTTATCATGTCATGATAGATGTTGTTTTGACCTTATTCTTAGTGATTATTGTTGTAGCATGAATTGTTCCAAACAATTGAGATTGCTTAATGTGCCTTGAAAGAATCATGCGTTGTTTTAGCAAACAAAAGAATAATATTGTGGTATTCACCTTTGATGCTTTGTTTGGGTTGACTTGGCACATGCTCACACCATGTTATGACTATGAACTAGTCACCTTAGCCTCTATTATCATTTAGTTTTTGACTTGTGATATTAGTTTATGCTTTAGTTAATAATGTTTTGTCGCTCTGCATGATTATGGCCATTATTGCTCTCTTAGTTGATCACTCCCAGTCTTTTGCTAGCCTCCGCTTGTACTGAGTATGCTCTACTCAGGCATCCAACTCCCAAGAAACCAAGTTATTCCAAAGAGTCTACTATAAATTCCTATGCATGGTGTGTTACACCATTCCGAGTATATTCTTGTTTTATATATCTTCCAAATTAAACTTGTTATGTGAAAATTAGTGATTAAAGATCTCACAAACTTGATGGCATACTTTATTTTTATTGCCCCTAATAAACTTCAACCATTGTGTCATCTATGTTGTATATGCTTGCACTTATAAGTTGGAAATTAGAAGAACCATGCTGTCACGAGGAACGCTTTCAACACATGTAAATATCTGCCCAGTTGATATCATGCTCTTTTGTTTATGGATGTCGGCGGTGTGAAATAAATGGGGAGCTTGTAAGTCCATGGAGTTATGTATATGTGTTAGAGATACACCTGGGCCGCTAGCCTAAGCCATTCCTAATCATGGTGGAAACTTGCAGCATCACCATAGTGAGCAATCTATGAAGCATTCTTCTTGTAAAAAAAGAGAGATAAGAAAAAGAGAAGACAAAAAGAAAAAAAAGAGGAAAGAAGAGAAAAAAGCACTATTTTCCCATGGTAAATAAGAAGATTGCTGAGATGCTCATTGGATGTTTCCTTGTCATTTTGATATGGGATAGCTACTGTGTCATGGGCCAAGGGGTACCCCGTTGGCGGTTCTCTATGATACACATATATTTACTATGACAAGAACTTACCGGTAACTAAAGTTGAGTAGCATGAGGAACGGCCCGCGTACTCAAGGGACATGAGATTGCTAACTTATATTTTGTCAAGCATATACTCCATCCTTTGTTCATTTTAACCTTAATCACTTCAAGATGCTTATGATAGGAGCAATGAGAGCTGCAAGCTAATAAGTACCATAATTTTTGGAAGCTCTTTATGAAACTTGAAATCCCAGCTTCCCTTTTTTTCCATACAATCCCCAAGACATAGGGATCGGGTTCCACTATTAACAGATAACGGAACAAACAACCACACATGTATATTTTAGTCTTTGACCCATCTAGAGGATCAAGCAGAGTACATGTAACATCCCAGGATTAGCACCTCAAAATAGACAGGACACATGTTTGTGCATTGCATTCATGCATAAGAAAATTCAGGGGATTTTCGCGCAAAACTAAAGAAGCTGTAGAGGGATCGAGATCTCTCTTGCTCTGATGAAAACATCAGGGCAAGTGCGATGGATTTTGACATGACCTCTATTGTACTCTTATGTTTTGGGGAAAGGAAATTCAAATTTGAATATTCAATTGATGAATCTGAATTCTAAAAGAATTTGAAATGAAATAACAAATGGAAACTAAATTGTAATGGAAAATAGGAGGTGAACTCCTATTTATAAATAAGGTGTAATATTTTATTCAAATATAAAAGATAGTGGAAATTTAAATAAAATGAAATGAGTAATGTAATATGATATTACAATAATAAAATAATAAACAAGAATTAATAAAGAATAATCTTATTTACATCACACATTATTATATTATCTTTACAATTATGAACCAAAGGGATAATAAGATAATGAAATAGAGAGGTATCATTTAATTACAATAGCACAAACATTACACTATTTTCATTAAGTTCCCAAAAAATGAAGAATTAAAATAAAGAATAAAAGAATAAAAGTAAACTACTATAAAACAAATAAATGTAAAAATGAATTACATAAATGAATTAAATAAAGGAATACTTAATTTCAATAAAATATACATATTACATTGTCTTTACAATATTCAACTAAAAAGAAGAAATTCCAACAATAAGAAAATATTACAAATATTATTACAACAATGAATAAATATATAATACACTTTACAAAAAGAAGGAAAAAATTACATTAATAATAAAGAAGTCTCATATAAATCTTCATGTCCTGAAGGTTCCTTCCCTGATCTTAATTCCTGGAAAATAAAACAAAAGACAAACTAAAATTAAAGAATAAAATTGAGGGTTAGAATGTTAGTTTTACTCTTAGATTTAGCATACAAATGATATGCTTAAACTCATCATTGAGTAAGCTAAAGAGGGAGCCAAGTGGAGAATCAGTTCTTATCATCAAAGAAAGCTTCAGACTAAGCATCATAAGCCAAGGGGCAAATTTCACCAAATCAGATATAGTAAAAAGATAAACAATCAGAAAATGTCAAGTTTCACTTGATCTGATCCATTGGGGGTGAGTCAAGCACCCAAGCAACTCACACATCTGCATGGTGTTGTGTTTTCAAGCACAAAGGCATCGCAAGGAGTACAAAGGTAAGCACACAGCCAGAGCTGATAAGCTAGAAGCACATCAGAGTTTCTCCACACAACACACTTAGCTAGAACTACACTTAGATCACTGGTTCATCCTCAGGAACAACACATGTTCTTTCTCATCACCACAAGATCACCCATTCATTTCTTCACACCATCACCAAACCCACCACCCAATCAGCATCTGGTTGCTTATTTAAGCCATCCAAGAGGAGATCAAATAGTAGGAGGGGGAAAGGAGGCATATCACAGGAGAATAGGTAATCACAAGAATCCAGTTCTATAGGACCAGAAGGACAAGGTTCAGGAGCACAAGATTCACATGTGTAGGCTGATCAAGAGCAAGGCAGTAGTATTAGAAGGAGCAAGCCAAGTGAGAAGTAAGGAGGAGCAGATCAAGAAGCATCCACGAACAAGATCCACTAGGAACCACAAATCATAGCACATAATCAGCAATAACAAAAGGTTGCTATACCACTACTCATGCATAGTATATGTTCTTGTTCAATTTCACCATCATAAACAAGGGAATAAAGGGGGTTAATGCAAACCAATATCTAATCAACTACTCTGCAACTAGCACCTTTCTAGGAGAGTAGGAGAATACTTTATGTCTCTGAATTGCAGAGAAGTGCTATGCAATTTCATAATAGAGAGTAGAAGGCAACCAAGTAAGTATCTGATTTTATCAAGATTTAGTGTCTCAGTCTTTGCATCATAGACTGGAACATATTGCACACAACCAAAAATCAAGGGCTATTGATCCTTAACCATGTAAAACTCATTCCAGAGTTAATTAGCCTCAGACCATGCATCATGGGCATTCAAGTCATAAATTCTCATCCAAACAATTCACACCAATCACAATACCAACTCATTTATCCTTAGTGCTAGCAGCAGATTAACCAATAGATCCAAATTGGTATTGTATCTTATCATTTTAAGCAAGCAAATCATTTGAAAGGCAAGCTCTGAGTGAGCATAGAGTTGCTATGCTAATTACATCCTAGAGCTAGAATAAGGCAACCACAGTATTTTCTTTAAAGGGAATCCAAGCCTCAGTCTTTTGTATCCTTGGCATTGGACTACAAATTTAGCCAGAAAAGAAGTCAGAGAAGATCTATCATTTTCCTAGACCATGAAACCAGGAATCATTTCTAGATCATCTGGACACTTCACTGCCATCTTGACAGTAATAACAGCATATGCAAGTTATACTTGCAGAGCATCTTCCTTTAGAGGAAAAATTCAATTCTCCAACAATACAACTAGTAATCTTATTTTATTGGCTTGTTGTCAATACAAGCATACCGTTAAATCAAATACCAACCATGAATCAGGCTGCATGGTTAAGTAACACTACAACTAGCAGGATTGAACCATCAATTACTCTAATCCAACCACATCATAGAAGTCACCAGACATGAGCCACTAGACTAATCACGACCAGTAACCTTACTAAAGTGCATTAATCTAGGACAAGATCAAGCTTCTTGTATAGATGTAAATACAAGGATTTAATAACCAAAAACCATCCAATATTTTTCATCAACATAGTTTCCTCGACTTAGCAGTTCAAAGGAAATCATATCCTTATCACACAAACACTAGGACAGAGCATATGTGCTATTTAGCAAAATCCTATCATCACAGAGAGAACTCCAGAGAGGAATCAAGGTGGAGAAAAGAAAAAGAGAATTTCCACTTACCCGTGGTCCTCGCTTAGAGATTGAAGAGGAAGCAGATGGGGTCGTCGGTGGCTGGTATGGCACAGCAGCACAGGGAGCGCGGTGGCACTCGACCTGTACCAAGCCGCAACCTATAGTCCATCAGTGTCCTGGAGCACCACCGCAAGCTCAAAATCGAAAACCTAGCACCTGAAAGAAGATAGGGCGAGCCTGTTATAGCCTTAGAGGCAAATCGAACTGGAGGGCCAGGTCGTATAGAAGGAGGTGGAGCTCCGGCAACCAGTGGTGGTAACCGAGACGGTTTATACCGCCGGAATGGTCGGGTAACAATGGCGACGGCGGCCAGAGAGGAACGAGAGGGGAGAGGTGTGAGCGTCGCGTGCGGGCTGCGTGTGAGGGAGATTTACTTGGGTCAGTATTGACCCAAGTCTAGTGGGCCAAATGCGTTAATGGGCTGGGATGGCTCACGGGCTGAGCCCAGTTCCAAAAGAATAACAAAATAAAATTTAATGTAGAAAGAAATAAAATATAATAAAACTTAAATTAAATAGTTGAATGTAAGAAACACTCCTTGTGCCTCATAAGAATATATATAAAATATTAAAATCATCAACCAAAGTAAGAGTTACTTAATAAAAATATAAATTTACTGTTTAAAGAAAAGCAAATAAATATTAACACCATTAAATCCTAAGTGAAATTTCATAAAATAAGGAAAAATCCTAAAAATTAATAAAAATCATTTTTGTGTTTAAAAATAAATCCACTATTTTATAAAAATACTAACTCAGTTTTTTTGTAAATAAAATTTGAAGTAAATATTTAAATACATTTAATCCTTTATGCAATTTAATAAACATAAAAATAATACTTAAAAATTAAATAAAAATCATTTTTAAGGTCTTGAATAAATATATTACACTAGAAAAATATTAAATATATTATTAGAAAAGCCTTTAATATTTTAAATAGTAAATCCTTATCTAATACCTATTTTGTGAATTCTTTAAAACAATTGTTAAGTAAGAAATAATCACAATTCTTATAAAACCTTGGGCAATTAGTGTTTTGTACTAATTCCAAACCCATAACTTTAATTCATAATCAAACTTAAGTATAAGTTTTAACTTCAAAATAGTCTTCTAAAAATCTTATTAAAAAACTCTTTTAAATAAACTTTGGGTATCACTCATTTATATAATATGGTGAATAATCATTATATCTTAGCCACTATTAACATAACTTTAAATTCTAACAAATCACTAAGTTCATCTAATTATGTTTCCATTAAATAAATACCTATACTTTTCAGAATAGGAAAACAAATTTAATCTAATCATTCACTAAAATATAAAGTGAATAATTCCACACCTTAGTTATACTTATCATAAATCTAAAACTTGGGAATAATTAAAACATATTAAATCTTAAGTTTACTTACCCTTTTAAAGTTAACTTTAGTCTCAAAGCTTATAAACATCAAGTCTAATGCACTACTTATGTTTTTATAGTTAACTTTGGTCTATTTCAATTAAGACTTAAAGCATCTCAAGTCCAGACTATTCAAGCAAGCATAAACAACATCAATCACATTCTATCCATCATATTCTAAAAGATGTCAGGGTTGCTTAAACCTTAGGAAGGAAATCTTTTCTTCAAATTTTATTCTTTTTTCCACTTCAAACAATGAGCTCATAATAAGTTCTTCAATTCTTAACAACTGAATCCCAAGGATGTTTATCAATAGTCACCAGATGACAATTAACCACAATCACATAAATTTATACCTTACTTGTATATTTTGAATACTTAACACTTAAGTTCCTTATAAAGTAAAATTTGAAGGTAAACCAACTCTTAAAAGAATCACTTGAATTCACTTCACTCAAAGTATTGGGGATTCACTTTGGGAGTTTTACAAAATGCATATCATTACTTATGCATAACTGCATCTTGCTACTTTAAACATTAGTCCTTAACAGACCAATGATGCAGTTTTCAGATATTGGATCTTATGTCGTCTCGAAGACCGTGAGTGCATAATCTTGCAATAAAAAAAGGCAAGTTCACACTTTCTCTTGTCCTTTGATTATTTTCTGTAAAGTATTTTGCAAATCCAGTGTTGTCATCACCTGCATTTGAAAAAGGTCATAAAACACTATTTTCATAATAATATGATTATAGGTTAATTACCATGAGGTAATAACCTACTATGAAAGTTCCGGTGGTAAAGGAACATATTATCTAGGACTTAACAACCAATGTCGCCAGTGATTCTTGCGTCGTATATCACGCGTTAACCATGAGATTTGGAATGGGATGGAGAAGTCAGCTGTATCTTCTTCCTCTCTTGTCACATCCCAAGATTTTCCAAATCTTGTTATGTGAAAAATAAATGAATAAAATTAAACTTTGTTGATTTTCAGCGTGAGAAGAAACTTTTTGAACCCAATTGGAAACCTTCAAACCTATATTGATCAAATAAAATCCTAAAGGGATTTAAAAAGATAAAATAAACAATAAACTTAAATATATTTAAAATTGCTATTTTGGATCTTTTAATAAAAGATTTGGTTTTCAAATGAAAGGGTAGAAATATAAATAAGGATTATTTTATAGAGCCAAATTAAATCTTGACCAAGCTTTTGAAGTAAAGTATTTTGTTTTGATTAAAGAGATAAAAGTCTTTTAAATAATGAGGATTTATTAATAAACCAAATTTATTTAAGTAAAGGATTTTTCCCATTTTAAATAAACACTAAAACTTATTTATTTATTTTAAATAAGTTTTCCAAGTGTTTTATATTTTCAAATAAAACCTACTGATTTGGTTTTGATAATATTTTGATTTCAAATGGAGATTTTATTAAATAAATCAAAACCTATTTGAATTATTAATTAAGGTCTATTTTATTTAATTATTAAATAGATCCTAAAAAGAATAAAATTATTATTTTATTTTGGACTTTAGTTTTGTGTTGTTAAACAGAACTAAAACTCAATACAAAGTGTGGTAGAAATTTTATTGAGTTGAGTATTTGATTTGTTGTTTGAAATTCAAAACAGGAAATTCAAACAGGAAAAGGAAAAACAATTAGAAAGAAAAAAAATAGAACCAGACCTGACCCAAACCACCTGGCCCAGGAAGCCCAGTCGCAGCCTAGTTTCCCCCTCCCTCTCTGCGAACCGTTTTCCACCGAAATTCCAACCCGCTAAGTCGCTGACTACTGGACCCCGCTTCCCCTCTCTCTCCTTCGCTGACGAAGCGGACCCACGCAGCCAGCTCACCATCTTCTACCTCGCGGTGACCACGCCTCAAACGCCTCCTCGCCGTTTCTGGCCGTTGAAGCCGGTGTAAATACGCGTTATTGCCTCCATTAATCCCTCACTCGACCACGCCTTCTTAATCACCAGCTTGCCCCCTCTCTTCCCCCAGACACCGCACCACCGGAGCCACCAGGCTGCACGAATCGCAACCTCGAACCCCTCTGCTCCGACGAGCCACCGTGCAAATTCCGGCGAGCACGAACCTCCTCACTGCCCCTAGAGCACACGGGTGTGATCCCCATCATCTCCTGCATCTCCTAGCACCAACCCCACACCCGCGCGAGCACTGTATCCTCGACAGCAACATCGACTGTACGCCGCCGTAGTCTGCCACTTCTCCGGCGAAGCACCCTGGTAAAATCTGACCACCCTAACCCCTCTAGCTCACATGCGTATATTCGCCACACTCTCCCGCATCTAACGAACCCTCTGCGTCATCTTTGTGTGCCCTGTAGCGTCGACAGCATCGACACCTGAGCAAGCCCGACGCCGACGACGTCTCCGACGAGCAATCACCGCCATTCCCGTGCGCCGCGTGCCCAACGACGAGCACCTTGAGCATCAGAATGTCACCGCGATCACTGTAAGCACCCTCACCTCCTCCCTCGCTTCTTAGATCGCCGGCACTGTCCACGTCTGACCGCGCCACCAGTCGCCGCCGCGTCAGCGCCGCTGCCAAATGGTCAAAGCAATAGGGTCCATTGGATCTCGATCTGACGGATAAGATTAGAAATAAGCGAAGAGGTAAGTAGCATCTCAGCGTCGTGCGATGTAGTTTAATCCAACGGCCTGCATCGCTTGATCCACGTGAAACGGTACCGACGAATAAAAACGCGACACGTGACCCAGACTTTGTTTTAAAAACAGAAACTTTCTATTAGATGCTCCATTTTGTAAAATCCATAACTTTCAAACCACACGTCCAAATTTTGCAAACTTTATATCAATGGATTCAGAAAAACAAGACCTAGTCAACCATGCACTTCTTTTAGTAAAAAGCTTCTGGTAAAATGTTTGTTTTTGCAGAAACATTTGTATTCTTGTTTAGGATGTAAAAATTGTTCAAAATTGATTTTGGGGATAAAATCTTTTGCAAATGGTGTGTTTTGAACCTACTGCCCCTAGGAATCACTTTGTGATTTCAAAAATGTATTTGGTGAAACAAAAGAATGAATCTTTGATTTAAAACCAATTCTAGTCAAATAAAAATATGGTTTATTTATTAAATATGTTTTTGGAAGAAAACCTTTGGGAAATGTTTTGTTTCAAACTCCCTGACCCTAAACACAAAGTTTTATGGTTTGAAAACATATTTTGTGAACCCTATAGATTAATGCCTTAGTAAAAACATTTCTACACCACATAAAATGATACTTTGTTTTGAAAATGGTTT
Organism: Avena sativa; assembly: GCA_916181665.1. NCBI lineage: Eukaryota > Viridiplantae > Streptophyta > Magnoliopsida > Poales > Poaceae > Avena > Avena sativa. The sequence continues at coordinate 184,276,818 of OV702281.1, forward strand.
AGGAAGTGAAATCCCTTGCAAATGATTTTTGCCAATATATTATGACCATTAGGTTTATCCAAATGTTTATGACCCATTATAAACCACTTTTACAAATAAAACAACCCTTTTGCATGCTTGCATGTATTGTTTTATTTATTATTTTATGTGATGTTTTGCTTGAATGGTAGATTTAAATATTGTTTGCTTGATTGAATTGTAGTGACTTGAAGTGTGTGAACATTGCAAAGATCAAGGAGTGAACTTATACCCTCTACCAAAAAGGCAAGTGATGCTTCATACTTTTGTCCCATTACTTTCACTATGCATTAGTGATTTTTCTAAGTAAAACTTGCATGGAATTTTGCTAAGTATAAACCTTGCTATGGGAAAACCTAGTAGATGAAACCTTAGTAGAAATTTTCCTAAGTTAAGATTCCTACTACTATCAAGCTTAGCTTAGCTAATAGAAAACAAGGGTGGAATATACATTCATACTATGGAAAATTTCCTAGGTCTGAGGACTTGTGTTTTTGTTTAATAAAACAACTAAGTTAATGAATCACCTTGGTGGAATGGTAATTGCTTGGTGGTTTTTGGTTGAGTGGTTACACAAGGCCCATGGCTATGGTTTACCTTGTGTATCACACTTGTGGATGGCCACCCAGGAACAAAGAGATTTGGGATGTCAAATGTTGAGAAGCTTCAAGTGCAACCACTTGGCATTATGGGCTCTGCCTGGATCATATAGGTTGCTAGAACTTAGCCAACTGGACAGTTGGTGGTAGTGGGAATGATAGGTTGGAACGCGTCCATTTGGTCTAAGGAAAGGCTTCTGAAAGATCTTGTCTTGGTGAAACCAAGTCTTGTGGGGAAAGTGCACCACCTCTGCAGAGTGTAAAATCTAAGTACTTAGCCATGTCCCTGGCAAAGGACAATATGAGCATCAAGACATGGAAGCTATCAAGAATCTCATCATCCAAATTTCTAAGTTAAAAACTTGTGGATTGAACAAGGGTTAAAGGATATTCAATCTTTGATTGGAAGATGCCTTGGGAAAGATTATTTTGTCAAGCAAAAACTTAGTGATTTCAAATGATAAGGAAAAATCTATTTTGAGCAATGCAAGCCTCAGCTCCACTTAGCCAAATGCATATAGATGATAGACTCTACTATACTACCATAGTATCACTTGCCAATACAATTCAAATGTATTGACCCTTGTGGCTGTAACTTGTTATGTTGCAGGTTTGTTTGATGTTAGGGAAGTTTAATGATTAGGATTACAAGTCTACAACCAACATGTTTGCCTGTGGCACTTTGAAGATGAAGGACCCCATGCTTATAGATATTCTGCTGCAATGTAATGTAATACACAAATGAGCTATGTAAGATGTAATAAAATTATGTTATTCCTGGTTATAACATTGTATTATGACCTTTGTTTCTTGATATTAAATCTTAACTGTGGATGCTAGCTATTGATCCAGGGACTAGCATTGCAATCACATGGATCCTTTTCCTTTACAAAGGAGGGATCTTACAGATGGTATCAGAGCATTGTGTTGCCTGTAGGATTTGTAAACCTAGGATTGGACAAAAACCCTTAGAAAAATAGGAGTTGTATTTGTTCAAAAATTTATTTACAAACAATCTTGTAAACTCTTTCGTCAACCATTTTGGTTTTGATTCTACATCTCATCTATTTCAACTTGATGGAAAAACCTACCCCATGGCCAAAGACTTCACCATGTGCAAAGGACTTCATCAACTCTAATGACTTCAACATCTTCAACTCTAATGACTTCAACATCTTCAGCATTTTCACCAAGGAATTCAACCTTGGATATCACTAAGGACAAGTGAGACAAGAAATCTTGCCCAAAGATTTGGAGACTAAGGAAACACAACTTAGAAGGAGCCATCATCACCTTTGAAGTATTGTGACCAAGAGTTTTCCTAAGGAAACCATGATCTCATGCAAGAAGAATCAACCAAGAAAGATGGAAAGATCACAAGTGAACCATATAGATCGACCACCATATTTAGTTTAAGTCAGGCTCACCAACTTATGTGGTGTAACAAAAATATTTTTGGTTGCCTAAGTATGTGCTTGAACTTCATTGTTTGGGTGAAATGTTTGTTTGTGATTGCTTGCACATTGCTTGAGTGAATTGTAATGTGTGTGATTAGAACTATTTCCTTAGAAATGTCTTGCCTATTCTAATCTCAATTCAACCCAAACAGATGACTACTCCAAGAGACTCCAACATCAAGGTTTATAACAACAACAACAACCAAGAGGACAACATGAGAGAACTTATAGCAACCCAAAACCAGTTGAGCCAAGTAACAACTCAGCTTTTAGCCAACAACCATGGACTAGACCCAGCCATACAAAGGATTTTGAAAATTCAATCCCAATTGTTCCAAGGATTGGTTACTCAAATGATCAACATGAGAGAATTTTTTTCCCAAAGAGTTAATGACAACAAGGATGACAAAGATGTTGTTTTAGAAGGAACCAAAGCTTGCAATATTTGTGGAGACAAGGATCATACACCCAAGGAGCATGAAGATCAATGCCCTAATTGTGAAGAAGAAAGTCATATCTCTAGTAACTGCCCCAAGAAGAGAGAAAGATTTCCCACCTTTGAGGAGCATGAACTAGAAGAACTCCTAGCTTTGGAGAGACCCAAAAAGAAGAAGAAAGACAAAAGCCAGTTGCAAGTTACAATTGCAAAGAGATGGGACACTATGCCAGTGAATGCCCAGAAAAGAAGAAGAGCCAAGAAGACAAACAAAAGCTAGTGAAACTCAAGATGAGGAAGGATATTAGCCAAGTGATGTGCAAACACTGCAAAGAGTTAGGACATTATGCATCATATTGTCCAGTGAAGCCACCTCAAGACCCCAAACTTATCACATGTTTCAAATGCAAGGAGCTAGGCCACTATGCAAACTTCTGTCTAGGAAAGTTACATCAAGATCCCAAGCAAGCCAAGATGTAAACTAGTTGGAAAATTTTTAAGGGTGGTAGTACCCTAGTTGTTTGAGCCAACTTGTAACCCTAGCCCCCCCAAATCTCAGGACGAGATCTATTTTAAGGGTGGTAGCCTGTCACATCCCAAGATTTTCCAAATCTTGTTATGTGAAAAATAAATGAATAAAATAAAACTTTGTTGATTTTCAGGGTGAGAAGAAACTTTTTGAACCCAATTGGAAACCTTCAAACCTATTTTGATCAAATAAAATCCTAAAGGGATTTAAAAAGATAAAATAAACAATAAACTTAAAAATATTTAAAATTACTATTTTGGATCTTTTAATAAAAGATTTGGTTTTCAAATGAAAGGGTAGAAATATAAATAAGGATTATTTTATAGAGCGAAATTAAATCTTGAACAAGCTTTTGAAGTAAAGTATTTTGTTTTGATTAAAGAGATAAAAGTCTTTTAAATAATGAGGATTTATTAATAAACCAAATTTATTTAAGTAAAGGGTTTTTCCCATTTTAAATAAACACTCAAACTTATTTATTTATTTTAAATAAGTTTTCCAAGTGTTTTGTATTTGCAAATAAAACCTACTGATTTGGTTTTGATAATATTTCGATTTCAAATGGAGATTTTATGAAATAAATCAAAAACTATTTGAATTATTAATTAAGGTCTATTTTATTTAATTATTAAATAGATCCTAAAAAGAATAAAATTATTATTTTATTTTGGACTTTAGTTTTGTGTTGTTAAACAGAACTAAGACTCAATACAAAGTGTGGTAGAAATTTGATTGATTTGAGTATTTGATTTGTTGTTCGAAATTCAAAACGGGAAATTCAAACAGGAAAAGGGAAAACAATTAGAAAGAAAAAAAATAGAACCAGACCTGACCCAAACCACCTGGCCTAGGAAGCCCAGTCGCAGCCCAGTTTCCCCCTCCCTCTCTGCGAACCGTTTTCCACCGAAATTCCAACCCGCTAAGTCGCTGACTACTGGACCCCGCTTCCCCTCTCTCTCCTTCGCTGACGAAGCGGACCCATGCAGCCAGCTCACCATCTTCTACCTCGCGGTGACCACGCCTCCAACGCCTCCTCGCCATTTCTGGCCGTTGAAGCCGGTGTAAATACGCGTTATTGCCTCCATTAATCCCTCACTCGACCACGCCTTCTTAATCGCCTGCTTGTCCCCTCTCTTTCCCCCCAGACACCGCACCACCGGAGCCACCAGGATGCACGAATCGCAACCTCGAACCCCTCTGCTCCGACGAGCCACCGTGCAAATTCCGGCGAGCACGATCCTCCCCACTGCCCCCAGAGCACACGGGTGTGATCCCCATCATCTCCTGCATCTCCTAGCACCAACCCCACACCCGCGCGAGCACTGTATCCTCGACAGCAACATCGACTGTACGCCGCCGTAGTCTGCCACTTCTCCGGCGAAGCACCCTGGTAAAATCTGACCACCCTAACCCCTCTAGCTCACACGCATGTATTCGCCACACTCTCCCGCATCTAACGAACCCTCTGCCTCATCTTTGTGTGCCCTGTAGCGTCGACATCATCGACACCTGAGCAAGCCCGACGCCGACGACGTCTCCGACGAGCAATCACCGCCATTCCCGTGCGCCGCGTGCCCAACGACGAGCACCTTGAGCATCAGAACGTCACCGCGATCACTGTAAGCACCCTCACCTCCTCCCTCGCTTCTTAGATCGCTGACACTGTCCACGTCTGACCGTGCCGCCAGTCGCCGCCGCGTTAGCGCCGCTGCCAAATGGTCAAAGCAATAGGGTCCATTGGATCTCGATCTGGCGGATAAGATTAGAAATAAGCGAAGAGGTAAGTAGCATCTCAGCGCCGTGCGATGTAGTTTAATCCAACGGCCTGCATCGCTTGATCCACGCGAAACGGTACTGACGAATAAAAACGCGACACGTGGCCTAGACTTTGTTTTAAAAACGGAAACTTTCTATTAGATGCTCCATTTTGTAAAATCCATAACTTTCAAACCACACGTCCAAATTTTGCAAACTTTATATCAATGGATTCAGAAAAACAAGCCCTAGCCAACCATGCACTTTGTTTAGTAAAAAGCTTCTGGTAAAATGTTTGTTTTTGCAGAAACATTTGTATGCTTGTTTAGGATGTAAAAATTGTTCAAAATTAATTTTGGGGATAAAATCTTTTGCAAATGGTGTGTTTTGAACTACTGACCCTAGGAATCACTTTGTGATTTCAAAAATGTATTTGGTGAAACAAAAGAATGAATCTTTGATTTAAAACCAATTCTAGTCAAATAAAAATATGGTTTATTTATTAAAAATGGTTTTGGAAGAAAACCTTTGGGAAATGTTTTGTTTCAAACTCCCTGACCCTAAACACAAAGTTTTATGGTTTGAACACATATTTTGTGAACCCTATAGATTAATGCCTTAGTAAAAACATTTCTACACCACATAAAATGATACTTTGTTTTGAAAATGGTTTAGGAAGTGAAATCCCTTGCAAATAATTTTTGCCACTTTATAAAATGACCATTAGGTTTATCCAAAAGTTTATGACCCATTAGAAACCACTTTTACAAATAAAACAACCCTTTTGCATGCTTGCATGTATTGTTTTATTTATTATTTTATGTGATGTTTTGCTTGAATGGTATTGAAATATTGTTTGCTTGATTGAATTGTAGTGACTTGAAGTGTGTGAACATTGCAAAGATCAAGGAGTGAACTTATACCCTCTACCAAAAAGGAAAGTGATGCTTCATACTTTTGTCCCATTACATTCACTATGCATTAGAGATTTTTCTAAGTAAAACTTGCATGGAATTTTGCTAAGTATAAACCTTGCTATGGGAAAACCTAGTAGATGAAACCTTAGTAGAAATTTTCCTAAGTTTAGATTCCTACTACTATCAAGCTTAGCTTAGCTAATAGAAAACAAGGGTGGAATGTACATTCATACTATGGAAAATTTTCTAAGTCTGAGGACTTGTGTTTTTGTTTAATAAAACAACTAAGTTAATGAATCACCTGGGTGGAATGGTAGTTGCTTGGTGGTTTTTGGTTGAGTGGTTACACAAGGCCCATGGCTATGGTTTACCTTGTGTATCACACTTGTGGATGGCCACCTAGGAACAAAGAGATTTGGGATGTCAAATGTTGAGAAGCTTCAAGTGCAACCACTTGGCATTATGGGCTCTGCCTGGATCATATAGGTTGCTAGAACTTAGCCAATTGGACAGTTGGTGGTAGTGGGAAAGATTATTTTGTGAAGCAAAAACTTAGTGATTTCAAATGATAAGGATAAATCTATTTTGAGGAATGCAAGCCTCAGCTCCACTTAGCCAAATGCATATAGATGATAGACTCTACTATACTACCATAGCCAATACAATTCAAATGTATTGACCCTTGTGGCTGTAACTTGTTATGTTGCAGGTTTGTTTGATGTTAGGGAAGTTTAATGATTAGGATTACAAGTCTACAACCAACATGTTTGCCTGTAGCACTTTGAAGATGAAGGACCCCATGCTTATAGATATTCTGCTGCAATGTAATGTAATAGCCAAATAAGCTATGTAAGATGTAATAAAATTATGTTATTCCTGGTTATAACATTGTATTATGCCTTTTGTTTCTTGATATTACATTTTAACTGTGGATGCTAGCTATTGATCCTGTCACATCCCAAATTTTAGATTTGGTCTTGCATATCATTCATATCATTGCATCATACTTTTCTATGCAAAATCGTCGATTGAAAAGAATCGGCGAAACGCTATTTTCGAAACCCTATTCTATTTTGCTACGAGGCTCCTGCGGGAGGCTTTAGTAGGACTAGCGTTGTCCACCCTTGTGGCCTAGTGGTCTCACTCAACCCTTGACCGTAGATTGTTCCCCTCGATTGTACGAAACCGTAGGAGCAAGAATCGCTCGATTCGGAGCTCGTACGGAAAAGTTGTCGCCATTTTAGTGAGTCGTCGGAAAACGGTCCGAATTGCCGGACCGATTTCCGAGTCCGAAACCAACTCCGCGCCGAATCAGTTTCGATTTCCGCGAGAGGGCCCACAAAAGAGGCCACCTGGCCTAAGGAACCGCACCCACCCCACCGCCTCCCTGCCCACCCCGCGATCGCGCCGCCTCCACCTCGAGACGCGTGCCCGTGCTCGCCGCCTCCCGCGATCGCCGCCGCCGCAGCGGCGCGCCGCCGCCGGCCGCCAAGACCCTGCCGCCGTCGCCCTCTTCCCGCGGACGCCACCCCACGCCGATCCCCGCCGCCAGCAGGTATCGCCGCGCCGCCGCCTTCTCTTCCCCGCCGCCGGCTCTCCCCCGCCGACCCCGCCGCCTGCTGCAGCCAGCCTCCGCCGCCGCGCGCGCCTCGTGCCTGCTGCGCTGCGCGCGCCTGCCGCTGCTGCCGCGTGCGCTCGTGCGCGCTAGCTGCTCGCGCGCTGCTTGCTGCGCTGCTGCCGCTGCAGCGCCTCGCGCCGCGCTGCCGCGCTGCGCCGCTGCACGCCTTCGCGCGCGCGCTTGCATGCACGCGTGCCGCACGTACGCGCGCCGTCTTGCGCGCCGCGTTGTCTAATCTTGGACCGTACGCTGACCGTCACCCTCTCGCGCAGGTCACCGTTGTCGCCGGAATCGATCGCCGCACCGTCCGGAGTCCGTTTCGCCGTTTATTTCCGGTAAGCCTGCAGCCACCGTCAGATCTCAGATCAGCGGTTCAGATCAGTTGTTGACCGGTCAGACTCGGGCGTTGACTAGTCAGACACCCAGTCAGCGCCTAGTCAGCAGACGTGTTGACCAGTCAACAGACACAGTTGACTGGTTAATTTCGTTAATCCTTTTAGTTGACAGATTTCGGTAGAAAATTGTAAATTGTGTAGAAATTAAATCGCTTGGCCAAAAATTGCAAATAAAATATGTGTAGATTCAGTGAGTCATGTAGTATCTCGCTGTACCTTTGGTTCAGGCTTTTGCAGCAAGGTTTAGTAAAGTTTAATAAAACTATTTAGTGGCCTTTTCGGAGTAATAAATTCGTAGAAAAAGATCCGCAGCTCCAAAAATCACGTATGATATGCCCCTGGATTCAGTGGAACGAGGGGAATCTCATCGTGAATTAAAAAGATAGGCTTACAGTGAAAACTTCTGCAGAAACTGTCTAGTGGCTTTCTGCAGTGTTTTAATTACTCGGGAGTTTTATAATTCCTTTTTAAGTAATTCCAGTTGGTACTGTTTCTAATCAGCGATTCCTATGCGGTAGAATTTTCCCAAGATTTTACAAATAGCATACTACCGGTAGTGAATTATTTGAGTTCTAGCTCTAGTTTCGGGCGCTACCTTTTTGCTAAATAGTTTTCCTTGCGCTAAAACTATTTTCCATGCATGCAATCAGTACCTCTACTAATTTCTAATATGTGGTGCAGCTGTAGCACCAATTCACTTGCCTTGCATACCTTCATGCATCATATTTGTTGCATATGCTTGTGGATTGTTTGTTTATGATTGCAATTGTATCGTGTAGATTGTGACGAGTGCAACGCTTGCTCGTGTTTGGATTGTTTTTCTGACCGCTACAACCAAGGCAAGAAGATGCTACTTTGTTCATGATATCGTCCTACTATTTTTAATGCATTGTCGTGTATTTTGTAGATGCATGTGTAGGATGATACTATCGCTATGCTATGTCCTATTATGTGGTAGGGCTTTCCTTGTAGATGAACCACCGTTGGTAGATGTGCTTAGCCATGCTATGATGAACGAGGGCTGGGTTACATCACTGAGACTTGTTTCTAAAAGTATTGGTTTGTGAAAACCAAAACAACTTAATCAATGAATCATCTGGGTGTGATGGTATTGATAATTTTTGGTGGTTTCATTGCGGAAAGGCACCCAGGTATCAAGAGAGAATGATTGGCTTCTTTATTGTGTAGCTTACGTGTACAACCATGTGCCAATAATGGAATGGGTGGTTGGTTGGACTTAGTAGGTTGTGGTAACTCGAACCCGCGTATCTAGAGATGTAGAATTTTGGTAGATTGGACCGGTGCGCGTCGGGATTGAGGAGCTACTTCCCGAACAGTCTCTTCTTGGTCTTCTCCCTATCACCACTCAAAATGAGAGTGATGGTACGAGCTGGGCTGGCCAAGTCACATGGGTAAAGTGTACTAACCCCTGCAGGGTGTATAATCTAATCGATTAGCCGTGTCCCCGGTTATGGACAACTGAGTTGCTTGATATTGATTCCATGACATGTTTCTCACTCATTCTAATTTCATAATTGTTTTAATATTGTTGGGTTAACTTAATTGGGATCTTTTCAAAGAAAATCAAAAACTGTTTATGAAAGTAGGACAAATGTATTTGCAAATGCAAGTCAGACACGGCTCCACTTGCCAAATATGCATGTAGATGTTAGCGCTATTGTCTCCTTTACTAGCTCTACTTGCCATACATTCCATGTATTGACCCTTCGGGGCTGCTACGTTTCATGTTGCAGGTTATTCCGATTCTGATTAATCGATATAGGCCACGGTACTCCACTCGGCACTTGTTCACTTGTGGGAAATTTGAAGAATGGATGATTTACTTTATTTATGTTGCTACCTGAATAATTTGAGCTAGCCTTGAGCTAAGCTTTTATTGTAATAATGGTACTCTAGATCTTTGTTATTCATGATACACGGATATTTTGCTATGTTATTCATCTTATTCTATGTGGGCCAATGAACCGATCCAGGGATTGGCATGTCACATAGAAGCCACGGTCTTTTCAGAGCCACGGTGTTACAAGATGGTATCAGAGCCAGGTTGTGTCGACTGTAGGATCGTGACCTAGGATTGGATTAGAAAGCCATAGATTTATTAAAGCCTATATTAACTCTGTCTTTCATCTTATGCCTTTCACCCTCGTAAATTCTTACCATATGCTATTCTCACACTTTCCTCTTTTACTTGATAGATGGGAGAAGTCAGGACTGAGTATGCAACCATAGAGTCACCAAGGCCCTTTGCAAGGCAGTTAGCTCAGCTCTCGCAGTCATTGGGATTGCCACTGACCATGTTCAAGGGAAGAAGGCTGTACACCTATGGATATGGAGAGGATGCATGGGAGATTACTACCTTCGTATTCAGAGATGCCGCCTTGCCAAACCCCGTGCACTTGATCTACACCGAGACATACTGCAACTGGGGACTTGGAATCAACTTGGCCATACATGAAGCCCTGTATCGCCAGTGCCATCAAGTCCGACACCTACTGCCAGCAGATTCACCCTACCGTGACTATGGAAGGTGTGATGAAGATGGACGCGTTGTGATTACCCCGGGCGACAGGAACAACATGCCGCCCTGTCGGAGGCACATAGAGGACATGGAAAAGAAGAATGGAGCTCTAGCTGAGAAGGTGATGATGATAAAGGAGATTGCAGATTTTGCTAGAAATGGTATGGTGGTCCAAGGACAGGAGATTGACACCCTGCATGAAGCTGTGGGAGTTCTGGAGAATGCCCTGATAGCCAGAGATGCAACCATAGCTCATCTTCATGGTACTGTGCAGGAGAACACCCAGAACATACAACAGTTGCAGGGGACTGTCCAGGAAAGGGATCAGACTATTGAAGCTATGACAGCCCAGATTGCCGCTCTCCAAGCACAGCTAAACCCACCCTCTGATGATGACAATGGAGATGATGGCAACAATGGGTATGATGATGACAGTGGAGACGACGATGATGATGAGGACGAGGATGATGATGATGGAGACGATGATGGTAGAGGAGATGAAGCTGTTGCAGTTGCAGCTGAAAGTGAAGAAGAAGAGGAGGATCCAGAAGAGGTGGAGTTTGAGATCTCAAGTGATTACTCAGGAGAGGTGTACACTCCGCCTCCATGGTTGTACCGCGAGCCGAAGCGTCAACGCATGACCGCAAGGACCTACCTCAACCTCTTCAAGAAGTAGATAGAAGTCCACCAATTAGTCCACGTTAGGCAAATTCGTTAGGATTAGTCTCGATCGATATGAAGCTTAGTTCGTGTTAGTTTATAAGTGCTTAGTTGCTTATTTGTGTACTCCAATATCCCAGGAATTATTTGTGCGAATTTTATTAAAGAGTTATGGCAAGTTTGGTTACTATCTGTGTTATTTTCGCTGCAGTTTTCTGCTGATACAGCAGTACTGCGCGATTTTTCATATTTTTGTGGTAACACGGAAAAATCTGAAAAAAATTTGGCTGATGTGAAACTCTCTGTACTATATGTGAAAAAATCAGCTAATTTTTCTGACAAGTTTAAGTCAGGTGGAAAAATTCGTGAACGCTGCTGGACTGTTCTGGCAGATTGCTGTTTTGTTGTTTAGTTGATCAACTGTTTAGTTAACCATTGCCAACTCTTGTAAAACTATTTCAGTAGTTATATACTTCTAGGATAACCCCTGGGATGTTGCTGGATCACTTGTTTGTTGATGTGTTGCTTGCTTGTGATTGTCTGCTATTGTTTGTTGTTGATTGATCATATGCATGGGTAGAAACCTATTGTCGTAGTTGATTCTTTCTAAACTTACCTGTGCTGAACCGCAGATGCCTCCCCGCCGTCACCCCACTGAGTTGGAGCAGCTCATGGCAGTTCAGGCACAGCTGACCCAAGTGATGACTCAGTTCATGGCAAATCAGAACAACAACAATGGAAACAATCAGCCTCAGGGAGATGCTCTCACCAGATTTCTGAGGTTAAGGCCAGCTAAGTTCTCTACTGCAACGGAACCAATAGTTGCTCTCGACTGGTTGCGTTCAGTCAACAAGGATCTAGTAACTGTCGGATGCACTGATGCTGAGAAGGTGAGGTTTTTGCCGCTCACCTACTGGAGGGACCAGCCGCTTCTTGGTGGGACACATTTCAGATCACCCACCCGCTGGATACCGTGACTTGGGCAATGTTTGAGGAAGGTTTCAGGACCAACCACGTGTCTTCAGGAGTTCTGAGCCTGAAGAGGAAGGAGTTCCGCAACTTGCGCCAAACCAATCGCACCGTGGCTGAGTACATTGAAGAGTTCAACAACCTGTCCCGTTATGCACCTGAGGATGTTGACACTGATGCAAAAAGGAGAGAGAGATTCCTGGATGGCCTCAGTGATGAGCTTTCAGTGCAGCTACTGGTGGTTTTTTGCCCCACTTTCCAGGAGCTTATGGACAAGGCCAGGATCCTCGAAGGGAAGCACAAGCAAGTAGAAAGCCGCAAGAGAAAGAACAACAATCACCACTCTGGTTCACATCACAAGTCTCGTACTTCATATGATGGATACTCCAATCATGGAGGAAGTGACCATGGGAGCCATGACCGCCACCACCATGTAGGCGATGGGCATCGTCATGACAACCATAGGAGCAGCCACCACAGCCACAAGGGAGGACACTCTCACCACTCGGGAGGACACGGTGGACATGACCGCAACCGTGATCGTAGCTTTGTGAAGAAGGATCTGAGTGAGGTGACCTGCTTCAAGTGTAAACAGAAGGGACACTATGCTGATAACTGTCCGGAGAGGAAAGGATTGAAGCCAACCAACAACGAGAAGGCCACAGTGAACCACATGAATGTGGATGAGATTCCAGATGAGCCTGACCTTGTGATTGGTAAGTTCCCAATCAACACTTACCCCGCACTTATACTTTTCGATACTGGTGCATCGCATTCATTCATATCAAGGGCATTTGTGGATAAGTATAAGCTACCTACTGAGTCTATGAAAAGGTCTATTAGAGTGAGTTCACCTGGAGGAGATATGATAGCTAGCGCAGGATGCCGTGACTTAACTGTGAGGATTGGAACACACAACTTCATTGCACATTTGGTAGTGTTGGATTCACAGGGATTAGACGTTATTCTGGGTATGGATTGGATGTCTATGCATGGGGGACACATAGACTGTGCACAGCGAGCTGTTTCACTCAAAACCCCGGATGGTAAGAGGATTAGATTCAAGTCGGCTGCACGACCGAGAAGGTGTAAGTTGAATTCTCTTAAGGGGGTTAGCATGGATACTGTGCCAGTGATTAGGGATTACCCCGACGTGTTTCCGGAAGAGATGCCAGGGATGCTACCTGACAGGGAAGTAGAGTTTCTTATTGACCTGATGCCGGGAACAGGACCAATAGCAAAGAAACCATATAAGATGGATGTGGATGAGCTGAAGGAATTGAAGAAGCAGTTGAAAGAGCAGCTGGAAAAGGGATTCATTCAGCCTAGTTCGTCGTCATGGGGTGCACCTGTTCTGTTTGTGGAGAAGAAAGACAGCAGCAAGAGATTAGTGGTGGACTATCGCTCGCTGAATGAAGTAACCATCAAGAACAAGTACCCTCTGCCAAACATAAATGATTTGTTTGATCAACTGGAAGGAGCAAAGGTGTTCAGCAAGATCGATTTGCGATCTGGCTATTTTCAATTGAAGATCCGGGAGCAGGACGTACCAAAGACCGCCTTCACCACTAGGTATGGTTTATATGAGTATACAGTTATGTCTTTTGGACTAACAAATGCCCCGACATACTTCATGACCATGATGAACAAGGTATTTATGGAGTACTTGGACAGGTTCCTGGTGGTGTTTATTGATGACATACTGATATATTCCAAGGATGATGCTGAGCATGAGAAGCATCTGAGACTGATTATGGAGAAGCTGAGGGAACATCAGCTGTATGCCAAATTCAGCAAGTGTGAATTTTGGCTTAACACCATTGGGTTTCTTAGACACGTAGTGTCAGGAGAAGGAGTCGCTGTTGATCCAAGCAAAGTGACTGCGGTAACTGAGTGGGAAGCACCCAAGAATGCAGGAGAGATACGAAGCTTTTTGGGACTTGCTGGATATTACCGGGGGTTCATTGAAAACTTTTCCAAGATTGCTAAGCCGATGACTGAACTTCTGAAGAAGGAGAGGAAGTTTGAGTGGTCAGACGTATGTGAAGCCAGCTTTCAGGAGCTGAAGCGTCGACTAGTGACCGTGCCTGTTCTGTGTTTACCAGATCTTCAGAAGGATTTCCAAGTGTACTGTGATGCTTCTCGACAGGGACTTGGGAGTGTGATGATGCAAGAAGGGAGAGTAGTGTCATATGCCTCGCGACAACTCAAACACCATGAGCGGAATTACCCCACACACAACTTGGAGTTAGCGTCAGTGGTTCATGCGCTCAAGGTATGTAGGCATTACTTAATGGGAAAACACTGTGATGTGTACACCGACCACAAGAGCTTGAAGTACATATTTACACAGAAGGAACTGAACATGAGACAAAGGAGATGGTTGGAGCTTATCAAGGATTATGATATGAATCTGTAATACCACCCAGGAAAGGCCAATGTAGTAGCAGATGCTCTGAGCCGGAAGGTTTATGCCAATGGATTGACAATTGGTGAATTGCCTGAGGATTTGTGCAAGCAATTCAAGGACCTTAGACTGGAAGTAGTGTCTAAAGGATACTTGGCTACAATGGAAGTCCAACCGATGTTACAGGACATAATTGTAAAGGCTCAGGTAGGAGACAAGGAAATAGAGGAGATAAAGGAAAAGATGAAGGAAAATCGGGAAAAGGATATTCGCGAGGATGAGCATGGTACCTTGTGGTATGGAGATCGTTTGTGTGTGCCCAGCGACCCTGAGATAAGGGAGTTGATTTTGCAGGAGGCTCATAACTCGCCATACTCCATACATCCGGGCAACACAAAGATGTATATGGATTTGAAGAGCAGATTTTGGTGGAACAACATGAAGGGAGATATCGCCAAGCATATTGCCCTATGTGATGTGTGCAGCCGAGTGAAGGCGGAACACCAGAAGCCAGCAGGACTACTACAACCATTGCCTGTGCCGGATTGGATGTGGGATAGAGTGGGAATGGACTTTATCACAGGATTGCCCAGGACCAGGTCAGGATATGACTCCATTTGGGTAGTGGTCGACCATTTGACCAAAGTAGCCCACTTTATACCGATGAAGACGACATATACGAGTGCAAAGTTGGCCAAGATTTACATGGACAGGATTGTGTGCCTACACGGAGTTCCCAAGAGTATCGTATCTGATAGAGGCACCCAATTTACCTCACACTTCTGGCGCCAGCTGCACGAGTCACTTGGTACTAGATTGGAGTTTAGCACAGCGTTTCACCCGCAGACTGATGGACAGACCGAGAGGGTGAATCAGATTTTGGAGGACATGCTGAGAGCTTGCGCTTTGTCTCATGGATCTAGTTGGGATGAGAATTTACCGTATGTGGAGTTTTCCTACAACAACAACTATCAAACCAGCATCAAGCCGTCACCGTTCGATGTGCTGTATGGGAAACAGTGCCGAACACCATTGCTATGGGATGGAGTAGGAGAACGCCAGTTGTTCAGACATGATTTGATCAAGGATATTGAGGAGAAGGTCACCTTGATTAGGGACAGGCTGAAGGTAGCACAATCAAGGCCGAAGAGCTACGCTAACGCCAAGCGCAAGGAAGTGGTGTACGAGATAGGTGATAGAGCATACCTCAGAGTGTCGCCGCTTCGTGGAATCAAGAGATTTGGAATTATGGGTAAGCTGGCACCTAGATTTATTGGACCGTATCGGTTCTTAGCACGGAAAGGAGAAGTTGCTTATCAGTTGGAGTTGCCAGAGGCTCTATCCGCTGTTCACAATGTGTTCCACGTATCCCAGCTGAAGAAGTGCCAACCGGAGATGGTGGATACACCATTGAGAGACACTGTACCGCTAGAAGAGGTTCAGCTTGAGAACGACTTGACCTATGAGGAGAAACCGGTCAAGATTCTGGAGACAGCAGAGAGGATTACCCGTACCAAGACAATCAAGTTTTGCAAGGTGCAGTGGAGCCACCACACCGAAGAGGAAGCCACTTGGGAGCGTTAGGATGACATTCGAGAGGACTACCCACACCTATTTGCTAGCCGCGCCGAATCTCGAGGACGAGATTCATCTTAAGGGGGTTAGTCTTGTCACATCCCAAATTTTAGATTTGGTCTTGCATATAATTCATATCATTGCATCATACTTTTCTATGCAAAACCTTCGATTGAAAAGAATCGGCGAAACGCTATTTTCGAAACCCTATTCTATTTTGCTACGAGGCTCCTGCGGGAGGCTTTAGTAGGACTAGCGTTGTCCACCGTTATAGCCTAGTGGTTTCCCTCAACCCTTGACCCTATATTGTTCCCCTCGATTGTACGAAACCGTAGGAGCAAGAATCGCTCAATTCGGAGCTCGTACGGAAAAGTTGTCGCCATTTTAGTGAGTCGTCGGAAAACGGTCCGAATTTCCGGACCGATTTCCGAGTCCGAAACCAACTCCGCGCCGAATCAGTTTAGATTTCCGCGAGAGGGCCCACAAAAGAGGCCACCTGGCCTCGGGAACCGCACCCACCCCACCGCCTCCCTGCCCACCCCGCGATCGCGCCGCCTCCACCTCGAGACGCGTGCCCGTGCTCGCCGCCTCCCGCGATCGCCGCCACCGCCGGAGCTCCACGCCGCCGCCGGCCGCCAAGACCCCGCCGCCGTCGCCCTCTTCCCGCGGACGCCGCCCCACGCCGATCCCCGCCGCCAGCAGGTATCGCCGCGTCGCCGCCTTCTCTTCCCCGCCGCCGGCGCGACCCTCCTCGCCGCCCTCCCCCGCCGACCCCGCCGCCTGCTGCAGCTAGCCTCCGCCGCCGCGCGCGCCTCGCTACTCGCTTGCCGCGCTGCGCCGCTGCACGCCTTCGCGCGCGCGCTTGCATGCACGCGTGCCGCACGTACGCGCGCCGTCTTGCGCACCGCTTTGTCTAATCTTGGACCGTACGCTGACCGTCACCCTCTCGCGCAGGTCACCGTTGTTGCCGGAATCGATCGCCGCACCGTCCGGAGTCCGTTTTGCCGTTTGTTTCCGGTAAGCCTGCAGCCACCGTCAGATCTCAGATCAGCGGTTCAGATCAGTTGTTGACCGGTCAGACTCGGGCGTTGACTAGTCAGACGCCCAGTCAGCGCCCAGTCAGCAGACGTGTTGACCAGTCAACAGACACAGTTGACTGGTTAATTTCGTTAATCCTTTTAGTTGACAGATTTCGGTAGAAACTTGTAAATTGCGTAGAAATTAAACCGCTTGGCCAAAAATTGCAAATAAAATATGTGTAGATTCAGTGAGTCATGTAGTATCTCGATGTACCTTTGGTTCAGGCTTTTGCAGCAAGGTTTAGTACAGTTTAATAAAACTATTTAGTGGACTTTTCGGAGTAATAAATTCGTAGAAAAAGATCCGCAGCTCCAAAAATCACGTATGATATGCCCCTGGATTCAGTGGAACGAGGGGAATCTCATCGCGAATTAAAAAGATAGGCTTACAGTGAAAACTTCTGCAGAAACTATCTAGTGGCTTTCTGCAGTGTTTTAATTACTCGGGGAGTTTTATAATTCCTTTTTAAGTAATTCCAGTTGGTACTGTTTCTAATCAGCGATTCCTATGCGGTAGAATTTTCCCAAGATTTTACAAACAGCATACTACCGGTAGTGAATTATTTGAGTTCTAGCTCTAGTTTCGGGCGCTACCTTTTTGCTAAATAGTTTTCCTTGCGCTAAAACTATTTTCCATGCATGCAATCAGTACCTCTACTGATTTCTAATATGTGGTGCAGCTGTAGCACCAATTCACTTGCCTTGCATACCTTCATGCATCATATTTGTTCCATATGCTTGTGGATTGTTTGTTTATGATTGCAATTGTATCGTGTAGATTGTGACGAGTGCAACGCTTGCTCGTGTTTGGATTGTTCTTCCGACCGCTACAACCAAGGCAAGTAGATGCTACTTTGTTCATGATATCGTCCTACTATTTTTAATGCATTGTCGTGTATTTTGTAGATGCATGTGCAGGATGATACTATCGCTATGCTATGTCCTATTATGTGGTAGGGCTTTCCTTGTAGATGAACCACCGTTGGTAGATGTGCTTAGCCATGCTATGATGAACGAGGGCTGGGTTACATCACTGAGACTTGTTTCTAAAAGTATTGGTTTGTGAAAACTAAAACAACTTAATCAATGAATCATCTGGGTGTGATGGTATTGATAATTTTTGGTGGTTTCATTGCGGAAAGGCACCCAGGTATCAAGAGAGAATGATTGGCTTCTTTATTGTGTAGCATACGTGTACAACCATGTGCCAATAATGGAATGGGCGGTTGGTTGGACTTAGTAGGTTGTGGTAACTCGAACCCGCGTATCTAGAGATGTAGAATTTTGGTAGGTTGGACCGGTGCGCGTCGGGATTGAGGAGCTACTTCCCGAACAGTCTCTTCTTGGTCTTCTCCCTATCACCACTCAAAATGAGAGTGATGGTACGAGCTGGGCTGGCCAAGTCACATGGGTAAAGTGTACTAACCCCTGCAGGGTGTATAATCTAATCGATTAGCCGTGTCCCCGGTTATGGACAACTGAGTTGCTTGATATTGATTCCATGACATGTTTCTCGCTCATTCTAATTTCATAATTGTTTTAATATTGTTGGGTTAACTTAATTGGGATCTTTTCAAAGAAAATCAAAAACTGTTTATGAAAGTAGGACAAATGTATTTGCAAATGCAAGCCAGACACAGCTCCACTTGCCAAATATGCATGTAGATGTTAGCGCTATTGTCTCCTTTACTAGCTCTACTTTCCATACATTCCATGTATTGACCCTTCGGGGCTGCTACGTTTCATGTTGCAGGTTATTCCGATTCTGATTAATTGATATAGGCCATGGTACTCCACTCGGCACTTGTTCACTTGTGGGCAATTTGAAGAATGGAGGATTTACTTTATTTATGTTGCTACCTGAATAATTTGAGCTAGCCTTGAGCTAAGCTTTTATTGTAATAATGGTACTCTGGATCTTTGTTATTCATGATACACGGATATTTTGCTATGTTATTCATCTTATTCTATGTGGGCCAATGAACTGATCTAGGGATTGGCATGTCACATAGAAGCCACGGTCTTTTCAGAACCGGGGTGTTACAGATCCAGGGACTAGCATTGCAATCACAGGGATCCTTTTCCTTTACAAAGGAGGGATCTTACATCTCGCATGTAGCCGGATGTGTAGGTCGTGGCTTTTATCACTCGTAGCATGCATATTAATTGGTAATTCGTAGAGGATATGCAGCATATGGGTGGGAACCCTCAACGTCCCACGATAGTTCTGGCATCTAACGGTTTGTACAAACCATTGCCATAATTCAATATGTGGGCATGGTGTACACCAAGGAGATATGCGAGGTCGCGAAGGGGCAGTGATTGGCTTGGATCATCTTCTGGGGCCCACACCGTAGGAAGTGTGGATGGGAAAGATCGCCCGGTTGTGCAACAAGGATTTGATCTCTCATGGGTAAAGTGACGCACCTCTGCAGAGTGTAAGAACTGTAACTTGTTACTCCCTGTTCTGGGAAGGAGCTGCGAACGCGGCGGGAAAGGAACTCCATGAAAGTTCTGGTAAAACCATGAAGGCTGACGGACATAGTTTTTCAGAATAAAAGAAACCTTTGAAGAAATGTTTATGAAAACCTGCATTGCCTACGACCTACGGTCTGTGGCTGTAGATATAGTGCATCAAACACTCCTTTTTTAGCGGACTTGCTGAGTACGCTCATACTCAACGTATCTTCTTAACCCTTGCTAGGTTCTAAAGCCAGTACATACGATGTCTACATCAAGTTATGCTCCAGGAATCATCACCAGAAGCTAAAGTTCTTCAATGAAGTCAAGAAATTCAACATATACATCAACTCAAGTGAAGACAAAGTTACTGATTAGATAAGAATATAATCTCTATCCATAGAACCTTTTTCTATAGTGTATTGCAATAGCAGCAATGCCAGACGAATAGTTTAGATATTAGTCTGTTTAGTATGATCGTTATGAGTTGATTATTTCCGATTCTTCTTTGTAAGAAGTTTCTTTCTCTCTCTTTAACCTACAGTGTTCTCTGGATCTTATGTAAAGAGCTGAGTTGTAACCTATAGTCATGTCTTGGACCTGCTGTGTTTCATTGGTGTTATGTTAACAACTATAGTGTACTACATCATGCAGTGGTATGCTGGGTCACCGCAGTACATCACCTTATTACAAACCATCACACACAACGAAAACAGAAAGATAGGAAAGCTGGAGACGCAAGAACACCGCTCGTAGGCTAGTGATAGTTGTTTAGGAAGAAAACAAACCAACATAAACATGACAGGAAAGACCTAGAGATTTCGCCCAGCAGCATCACATCCTTCTTCTTTTTCCCTTCCCCTCTCCAAATCAGGTGCATCATGTGTACGATCCTCAGGAATCGCCGGAATCCCAAAGAATGGTACAGGAGCCACATCCATCGCCATAGCATTAGATAACGCATTCTGTTGCAGAACATCAGCCCTAGCACGCAGCATTCCCTGCTCATCTTCCCCATATAAACCTGCCCAATACCGAATAAAAACACATGCATATATAACCAAATCAACGGGAGAGTTAATAAGTTTTTTTTTTCAAAACAGGCCATGTTCCTAAGCTTCCAAATAGCCCAGCAAATTGCTGCCAACACCGTAATCTGCACATTTCTGCTAACTCCCAGAAACTGAGGAGCCCACCAGAAGTACTGAGAAAATGACCCAGGCCTATTCTCAGCACCAATAGCCTTAGCAACCACACCCCACACATATTTAGAAGCCACATAGGAAAAGAACAGGTGCCCAATGGTTTCCTCATGTCGACAAAATCTGCAGGTGGAATCCCCTTCCCAGCTTTTCTTTTTCATATTGTCTTTAGTGAGAATAACATTATGCCATATCAACCACAACCAAATTTTAATCTTTAAAGGAATTTTTGCTTTCCAGAGATGCTTAAAACTCCTATCAACCCCAACAATTGATAAATGAGAATACATAGATCTGACTGAGAATCTGCCAGATTTATTCCACAACCAGATAAGCTTATCCTTCTCCTGATTCAAAGTCACTCCACTCACCAGACTTCTCAACTGATTATAATGACTCATACCATCAACATTCAACCATCTCCTAAAGGATCATCTCCACCCTCTCTTAGCCATACCAGCAACAGTAATCATTTGATTCTGACAAATATCAAACAAATCAGGAAACTTAATTTTCAGAGGAACATCTAAGCACCATGCATCATGCCAGAAATTAGTCAAACTCCCATTCCCAACTTTCATTCTCCTACCAGCCAAATAGAGATCTCTAATTTTAATCAGGTCAGCCCAACAAGGAGAATAACTCTGTTTGTGTTTCATAGCACTAAACCCTCCTCTTCTCATATATTTCTTCCTCACAAAAACATGCCAGGGACCCTCCTCAGCCTCAAGCCTCCACCACCACTTGCAAAGCAAGCTGATATTAAACAATCTAATATTCTTGATTCCCAGACCTCCTTTTTTCTAGGTCTGCAAACAAACTTCCAGTTCACCAAGTGATACTTTCTTTTGCCAACCCTGTCATACCACATGCCTGCCCCCAGAGACAAAGCTCCACCCATCCACCTATCTAACTTCTTTTTCAATCTATCCCCAATAAAACCCATATCAGCCACTGTGCATCTTCTACTACAAACAGGCAGCCCCAGATATTTAATAGGCCAACTACCTTTTTGACAGTTAAACAACTCTGCATAATTAAAAAGCTTATCTTCATCCTCTAAAACCATCATCACCTCACTTTTCTCAAAATTAATTTTGAGACCAGACATGGATTCAAACAGGTACAACAGCAGCTTAAAGTTTCTGGCCCCCTCAACCTCATCCTTAATGAAAAGGATAGTATCATCAGCATATTGTAAAATAGCAATCCCTTTATCAAACATATTATCAACCAACCCTATAAACACACCACTTGCTTGGGCATTAAGAACCATCTTAGCCAAGCATTCCCCAGCCAGATTAAAAAGGAAGGGAGAAAAAGGATCCCCCTATCTAACCCCTTTAAAGCTACCAAAATAAGGACCAACTTCCCCATTCACTTTATAGCAGAGAGTACCTTGAGTCACAACACTTTTCAACCAAATCAGCCAATCTTCACTGAAACCTTTCTGCTTGCAACAATAGAACAAAAAGTCCTAATTGACTTTATCATAAGCTTTTTCAAAATCAATCTTCAGGATCACACCCTGATGCTTCTTAACTTTTGACTCTTTCAGTATTTCATGCAACAAAGTAACCCCATCAGCAATAAATCTCCCTTTGATAAAAGCAGTTTGACATGTATCAATCATTTTCCCCATCACAGGTTCAGTTCTTACTGTCAATGTTTTTGTGAAAATCTTAAACAGAACCTGGAGCAAACAAATGGGCCTATATTTCTGAATGCAATCTGCATCATCACTTTTTTGCAACAAAGTAATTATACCATAGTTGATAGTACTCAAATCAATCTTGTGTGCATAAAAATCATAAAACACAAATATAACATCCTCTCTAATAATCAGCCAACAATGCTGATAGAATACAATAGGAATTCCATCAGGACTAGCTGCTTTGTTTTTTTCCATCTGATCTATAACCTCCTTCACCTCTTTCTCGGTAAAAGGTACACCCATTCTTTCCCTATCTTCATCATCAAGTTTCTCCCAAGCCTGCCAGTTATCATCAGAAAGTCTAACAGAAAATCCTCTAGCAGGACCAAACAGATTCTTATAATAAGGAGTAGCATGCAACAATAGATCATGAGTTCCTTGAACCTCATTACCCCCATCTTTCATAGAAAAAATCATTTTCTTCCTCCTCACACCATTAGCAATCCTGTGAAAGTATTCAGTATTATTATCACCTTTCAACAACCAATTATCTCTTGACCTTTGCTACCAGAATTTCTCTTCATTCTCATACACCTCCATCAGTTCTTTCTGAATTGAAGATTTTCTTTTCAACTGCTCTGCATTAAGCAAGATCAACTCCTCTATGGCTTCCAAATCCTGTAACTCTTCCACTAACTCTTTTTTCCTTTTATTCTCCACACCCCTAACATGAGCACCCCACCCTTTCAGATCATTTCTGACATTTTTAAATTTTTTCTGCAAGCTATCAAGACTATTCTTTCCTCTTACAGGTTTTTTCCAGGCTTTCTCCACTTTAAGAAAAAACTCATCACTCTGTAGCCAACTTTTCTCAAACTTGAACTCTTTGCTTCCACCTTCCTGCCCTTCCATAGTATCCAGGATCAAAGGACTATGGTCAGAAACTTCCCTAGTCAGCTTATGCATAGTGGTAAGAGGAAACAACTTCTCCCATTCTTTGCAAACAAGGATCGTATCAAGTTTCTACAGAGTAGGAATTGTCTGATTGTTAGAGAAGTAAAATACCCCCAGACATTTGAATTTATCTCAGACCATAAGCATTAATGATAGAGTTAAACATGTGACCCCACTTATTCAAAGAGTGCCCTTTGTTTTTCTCAGAAACAAACCGACTCGCATTAAAATCACCACCCACCATCAAAGGGATTGACTGGTCCTGACAAACATCAACTAATTCTAACAAAAAATCCTCCTTATTTTCCTCCCGAGCAGCCCCATAGACCACCATCAAATGCCACTAGACCTGTTTATTGATATCAAACACTTTCATCTTAACATTAAACCTGCCCACAGAAACATCAAGTTTGTCCAGTTTGGAGGAACGTAGGCCCCCCAAAATGCCCCCAGATCTCCCCACAGAAGGCAACCAACTCCAGGAAAATTTATTCATAGGATCAATTTTCCTAAAAAAAGTCAGTAGAGTAATCTTTCTTAATAGTCTCTTGCAAACCAATAAAATCTACTCTTTCATGTCTTAACAAATTACTCAAATAAGAACTCACACCTTTCTTCCCCACACCTCTAATATTCAAAATAGCACCTATCATCAGACAGTTCTTCTCTCCCTTGTTCCAATCACAACACCACTCATAGGGTAATAGTTGTGGACCTTCACAGCAGCAGCATTTAACTTTCTATTCTTCCCACCAAAACCAGACCTCATCTTCTTCCTGTTTTTTCTAGAAATAAGAGGAGTAAATTCCCCTTCATCACTAACATCCTCCTTCTTGTCAAGAAACAAAACTTTCTCACCCAGATCCACCTCTTCCACAACCTCACCCTGCTTTCTATCATATAAACTGTGTCTAGCAATCTCTAAATCTTTCAAAGAATTAACATGTTCTAAAGATATAGAAGCAGCATCTATCCCCATCTCCAAAGCTATATGAATGATATCATCATCATCTACAAAAACAAAAGAATTATAAAGAGTTAAATTGGTACCTGAAAAATCTCTATTAGGTTGTTGATCCAAATGCCTTTCCTCCATGCTTCCAGCACCACCTTGGTCAGCAATCCTTGAACTCATCCTCACCAGTTGCTCCTCCTTATCCCTGCTTCCCTTTGAAGGGCCTTTCTTCCACTTTTCTATATGTGAAACAAACAAACGTCTTTCAATGCATTGTTATTCATGATCTTTGTTTGTAACCTTTCATGTTGCAACATAGTTACTTTGTCTTATTGTTAGAACTACATCTTTCATGCTCATGTTTAGAGTACTTTGATCATAGCTATCAATGCTTTGCAATAGTTTGATCAACATTTTGATGGTTCATGTCACCTCAAAAATTATTCTTTTTATCACTTACCTACTCAAGGACGAGCAGGAGTTAAGATTGGGGATGCTTGATACGTTGTAAACGTATCTATAATTTTTATGCTCCATGCTTGTTGTATATCATTTGTCTTATGCTTTGTCTACACTTTCAGGTATTTTTATACACTTTCTGGAACTGACCTATTGACAAGATGTCGTAGTGGCAGTTTCCTGTTTTCTGGTGTTTTTGGTTTCAGAAAAGCTCAAAAATGAATATCGGAATTGGACGGGACAAAAGCCAATCTGCCTATTTTTCTCGGAGCATTACGGAAACACGAGGCAGAGACGGAGGGACACCAGGGTGGGCACACCCTAGGGTCGAGCGGGTAGCCCCTGGTGGCGCCACCACAGGGTGTGGGCCCCTGGCCCACCTCCTGACATCGCCTTTTCGCCTATAAGAAGCCCTCGAGGGAAAAACCCTAAATCAATCGATATACATCCACGAAAACTTCTGCAGTTCCGCCGCCACTGAAGAGGAGATTCGGGGGACAGAAGTCTCTATTTTGGCACCCTGCCTGGATGGGGAATTGCCCCCGGAGCCATCTCCACCACCATCTCCATCGCCGTTGCTGATTCCCATGATGAGGAGGGAGTAGTTCTTCCTCGAAGCTAAGGGCTCTACCGATAGCTATGTGTTCATCTCTCTCTATGCGTGATCATGTTGTGGTTATGAGCTTTGTAATCAAGTAGATCTACTCTCCTACTCAAGTGCTTTAATTAATCTCTGGCTCTTCCCACGTGTGTGAAAGTGATAGAGTGCACACCGTGTGGCACTTAGGCTAGAGATTACAAATACTTGTCATGAGTTATATTTTGAGTTGGTTGCCTCTATGAAATTGTGGTGTTTGTCAGAACCATCTAGCGCTCAAGATGACAATGTGGGGTTATCTACATGGGAAAGCGAACTTTGAGGTGTGCTGTTATAGCCCTGCCGTGGATTAGAGTTGTCCAACCGGAGAGTATTTGAGAGTAGTATCATGAAGAGAAGATATTTATATGAGACTGTTCATTAGTGAAAGTATGATCCCTAGGTCTTGTTTCTAATCATTGAAACACTGTTTGCAAGTAGATCTGTTACATGTTTGCTTACAACCATCTTTATTTCAGTTTGCATTTAGTGTCTTCCTCCTGTCAAGCTCTTTTCTAGCACCTTTACCACTTATAATCCTCCATACTACTTGTATTTCACTATCTCATCGCCAAACTAGTGCACCTATACACCTGACAAGTGTAATGGGTGTGTTGGGGACACAAGAGACTTTTTATATCTTAATTGCAGGGTTGCTTGAGAGGGATACCTCTGACCACTTCTTCCTTGAGTTCGATAAACCTTGGGTAATCCACTTAAGGGAAACTTGTTGTTATTCTACAAACCTCTGCACTTGGAGGCCCAACACTGTCTACAAGAATAGAAGCGTGCGTAGACATCAAGGACTTCATTCTCCTGGTGGTATGATGATTTTGTCTAATTCATCATTTTTTTGTAGTTTCTAATTCAATGAAAATTCTTGTACCTTCTTGTGTGCATTTGTATTCAAATGCAAATTTCTTATATGCACACATTTAGGGGGATCCTCTTTCATTCTTGGAATGATGTTGGTAGTAGGACTTTATTACAAATCCCAGTATTCTCATCTAACACCAAAAAGGGGGATATTGAAAGAACATTTCATGATCTCTAGTGTTCTGTGTGTTAGATAACAATACCACAGATTATTTATTGTGTGTTGAGTGCTGCAAATTAATTGCCTATTCAAAAAGTAGCTAAATAGAAGGTTGGGGGCGGATTATCCGCCCCTCACTTGATCGACAAAGTAGATAAGGCGTGTCACAGTGTATGGGGGTCGACTTTCCCTCGGATTGTCTAGCCAAGGCCGGACTTTTTATCTAGGCCGGATAATCCACCCCTCAAGGGGGCCAGATAACATTCCCCCAGGAAATTTCCCAAAGGAATAATAGTTTTTCAATGAAGGATCTTGGCGAAGCTGCATACATCTTAGGCATCAAGATTTATAGAGATAGATCAAGACGCCTAATAGAGCTTTCACAAAGTACATATTTGGACAAGGTTCTAAAGAGGTTTGTAATGGAAGAAAGCAAGAAAGGGTTTTTTCCCATGTTTCCCAATACGATCTTGAGTAAGACTCAAAGTCCAGCTACGACAGAAGATAGAGAGAAGATGAACAAAACTCACTATGCCTCAGCCAGATGTTCTATCATGTATGCCATGCTATTTACAAGATCGGATATTGCATATGTTGTTAGTTTAACTAGCCGATATCAAAGTGATCTAGGAGTAGATCACTATATAGCGGTCAAAATATCCTAAAGTACTTAAGAAGGACTAATGATATGGTTCTTTCTTATGGAGGTGATGAACAACTCGTTGTAAATGGTTACACCAATACTAGTTGGAACACTGATCCGGATGACTCTAAGTCACAATCCATATACATATTTACTTTGAATGGTGCAGCAGTGAGCTGGAGGAGTGCTAAGAAAAGCGTTGTGGCAAGATCATCAACTGAAGCGGAATACATATATGCTTCGGAGGCTTCACAAGAGGCGATATGGATGAAGGAGTTCATTCTGGAGCTTGGTGTGGTTCCTAATGCGTTGGACCCAATGGCTATCTACTGTGACAATATGGGTGCCATAGCCAATGCGCAGGAGACAAGGTCACACAAGAAGCTGAAGCATATCAAGCTACATTTTCATGATATTCGCGAGCATGTCCAAGATGGTGACATAAAGATTTTCAAAGTACACATAGATCTAAATGTGGCAGATTCGTTGACTAAACCTCTTCCTAAGGAAAAACATGACAAACACACGAACGCCATGGGTGTTAGGTACATCACAATGTAATCTAGATTATTGACTCTAGTGCAAGTGGGAAACTGTTGGAGATATGCCCAAGAGGCAATAATAAAATTTGTTATTATTATATTTTTGTGTTTATGATGAATGTTTGCATCCCATGCTATAATTGTATTAACCGGAAACATTAATACTTGTGTGTTTTGTGAACATAAAAGAGTCCCTAGTAAAGCCTCTTGTTAGACTAGCTTGTTGATTAATAGATGATCATGGTTTCCTGATCATGGACATTGGATGTCATTAATAACAAGGTCATATCATTAGGATAATGATGTGATGGTGTAACACCCTCAGAATCGGACCTATGCAAGTTTGAGAAAAATCCGCCAAAACCCGCATAAAAACGATTCAAAGGTGCCCACCAGGCACTTTCGTGCGGGTGGAAAACGAAGTAATAACATTACACAACAGTTCTCGATGGGACCCACAGAACAGATATATATATAACAGCGACTCCATGAGTCAAGAATACAGATATAATATATACAAAGATCCAAATCACCTTGGAAATGATAGAGCGTCCGACTACGGACAAGATGCAAATGGGGCTAAGAGCCCTGAAGAATAACCAATGGCGTCCATAACCCTGCCCAGGCCAAGCCGGAAGGGTAACCCTGCTAACGACGTCGATCTCAAAACCTGCTTAAACAAAAGGGGTGCCGACAAAGGGCAAAGGAAAAAGAGGAGCGTCAGTACTGAGGCCAGTACACGGCGAGGCTAGAATTCGGCGGTCCTCGCCTACATAGGTATGGTGGACTGAAGCGGCAGCGGCAGCATGCACTAAACAACCTATAGAGACTCGATACGACTGGCGGCAATCAGAGAGGGGTAAGAAGGACCTATTTCGGAACCAACCTGATACTACCATCAAACAAACCCATCCTGGCGTTTCCCCCTCGAGACCAAACGAGGAAGTCAACCAAGGAACTCACACAGTTGGCAGTTTTACTTATTCAGTGATAGTTGCGGCACTTTACTAGTCAGGTGTAAATAATCGTCCTAATAAAGTAGGCAGTGGGCACTTTTAGTTAACCATTCCGTTATAGTTACAACACTTACTAATCAGATACAGATAGCATGAGATAACCCAAAACCCAGCAGTTGTTGGTACTTTTATTCAGCCATTCCGTTGTAGTTGCAGTACTTACTAGTCAGGTATAATGGTCGCAGGCGACACTCCAAACAAGCAATTGTGGGCAGTATTATTTAGCCATTCCGTTATAGTGAAGCTGATTACTAGTCATTATAAAATCAAATTTATAGCAATAAACTTTAGTTATGCTTGTCTATGATCGAGATACTGTGCTCCAAGTCGTCCATATCCGCGGACACGGCTTTCAGAAAGTTTTACCCGGCCGGGGTGCACCAATAGCAACACACGCTCGATCAACCTCGGAAAAACCAAATCAAAACCCAACGAGGCTTTCACGACTGAACAATCACCGGATTCAGAAATATTTCAGGGGGCCACCCCTTTGAGTAGATCCCGCAACGGAGTAAGCAAGCTCCGAGACGGACTCAAGGTTGCGCCAATGGCTGTAAGCGACTGGGAACCCGAAAGTGTGGCTGGGCTTGTCGATACCGCGTAATCACTCCGCATACCTAAACAGTACAGTGTGCTCCTCGCACAATCGTAAATACATAAGTAGCATGGCATAAGTACAGGATCGTAAATAAAACCTCAAACTAGTTTGTGGCCCCAAGAAATAAGACTGAATCAAGCTCTGGCTCAGTGGGGTCCCATATACCTCCCGGATGTGGATAGCGCGATAAATCAAGGAACAGGTATCAAGTACTCGGGGTCTTACGGGACACAAGTGGGCGTTCGGAAACCAAATATTCTCTATCACCCACCGATGCCTCTGCTTATTTCAATTTTAGTTGTTAAACAGGAATTAAAGTGTACGATAAGTAAAACTATGATCACCTCCAACGTCAACATGCGGCAATACATCAACAACTGTGGCACTTGACGACACGCAACAGCACTTGAGCAAGCGACTACGACGCGCAAGTCCAACTATCTACCAAACAACAGGTAATAGGATGTGTCCAAGGCAATATAGGGCTGCACGGTATGTCACAGGTACGGAAACTAAAGCATCGCAACACAGATAGCAATAGATCAACAGGAGGGGAATAAATACTATAAAAGTAAGATAGGTAGAAAGGGGGAGATGCTCGCCTGAAAACATTGTCGAAGGTTCAATCCGAAGATCGGGGCGAAGCTCACATCAACTCAACGGCCTTATCCGCGAAGAAGCAAAAACACTAGAAGAAACACCGGATACAATATTTAATACAACGGCAGAAGATCGGCATGATGCATGTATGATGCATGGCATGGAAAGGTGCGATGCAATTAGGTCAGATTAGGCGGAACCGGGGTCCCGACAATTAATTAGATGGTTCAAGTTATTTAGAACCCCCCGCAAATTAAATGTTGTTTTAACATGGCAGAAGATAGTACCGGGTTCGCTACACAAATTAAATGAGGCCAATATGAGAATAGATTTGCCCGCATATGGGCCCCATGTTTAACTATTAGGTGAATCGGCAAAAGGCCCCCAAACCACCTGATATGCATGCGAGATGACAATTAATATGCAACAGGTTTTATATTCAGCATTTATAAAATAAGGCTCGAGAAAAGGGGTCCCACATTAGGGTTCGGCAGAACTTGGGTTTCCGGGGTTCGGGGTCGGTCTCAGGGTCCAGGGTCTAGGGTTCGATCTTGGCGTAACATTCTCGACCATCGGGGTAGGTCTTGTCGCAACCGGGAAGCAGGGCTTGGTTGGCGTCGGGGGCGCATCGGTCTCGCCCTGTACGGTGTCGTTCTTGTCGCATGCAGATCTTGTCGGGTTCCGCGGGGTCGATCTTGCCGTTGCGAGGGTCTTGTTGGGTCCGCGCCATCGCGTCGGTCTCGGCATCCGGGGTGAAGTGCTTGGCATCCTCGAGGAGCACTTGTCATTTCCGTGAAGGAGATCATGTCGGTCCACGGGGTCAGGCTTTGAAGCCAGGACGGAGTACTTGGCGTTGCCGAGCGGAAATCTTGATGATCCTCGGGTTCGAGAAGATCTTGTCGCACGGTGTCAGGGTAGGCGAACTTGTCGGTTCCGCGGCGACGACCTTGGGGTTTTTCCCTTGACGAAGAGGTTCGGTGTTCATGACGAAGGCCTTGGCGTAGGGGAATCTTTAGGCATCGACCATGGGGTTCTGAGGAAGAGCTCGTTTTTCCGCGGTCTCACGTGGCGCCGGCGGTGAAGGAACTTGATGGTTTACGACGGTCTTGACGAGACTTGGTATCACGAACTCCTGACATGTACATGAGTACACGACACGATTCCGACAAAGATATTGTGGCCTAGACTCTTGGTCAACGACTGGGCATCATAGAGGATGGTAAAACAACACCACAGACATTCTGAGGCCACACATCGGGATGGTGCTGCAGGGCTTGCAGGCGGCAACCGAGCAGGTCCGGGCCAGGGAAGCGGCCGGCGAAGGGGTACAGGGC
This sequence comes from Avena sativa, assembly GCA_916181665.1. Lineage (NCBI taxonomy): Eukaryota > Viridiplantae > Streptophyta > Magnoliopsida > Poales > Poaceae > Avena > Avena sativa. The sequence continues at coordinate 184,307,861 of OV702281.1, forward strand.
CCGTCGGAGTCGGGCCACGCGGCTACGGCTTGCTGAGGCTGGAGGCGGAGGCGCTGCAGAAGGGAGTTCGGCGGCGGACCCTACGAGCTTGGCCGGGGTGCCGGGGAGAGGACGTCGGAGGGCGGCATGCAGAGGCCTGCCGGCGGTGGCGGCGCACCAGGGTCGCGACCACGGGGAGGCGAGCCGGAGGGGTGGCGGCAGCGTAGGGTGAGACGGAACGGCGGGGACGGTCGGGAACGCGGGGGAGGCAGGCGTGCGAGGGGCCGATGAAGGCCGGAGGAGCGGAGCATGGACGGGGAAGCGGGCGGCCGCGAGCACGGGCCGGGCGGGGGCCGCGCGGACGGCTGCAGGAGGCGGCGGAGGACCGGCCGGCGACGGGGCGGAGACGGCCGGGCGGCGAGCTCGCGCTCAGGCGGCGGCAGCTCGCGCTGCGTAGGCGGGGCGGAGACGGCGTGGCCGGAGCGCGGCCTGGCGGGCGCAGACGCGGAGGCGGGCTCGGGGAAGGGGCCGCACGGCGGCGCCGGCGGGGACGCGCGCCGGCGGGGAGAGGAGAGGGCGGGCGAGCGGGGCACGCGGGATGGGCGAGGCGCGGCGGCGGACGCACTGGCGGCGGCGACGCGCGAGGTGGCCGGGGAGGAAGATGGGCGGCTCGGGCGAGCGAGCAGAGAAAGGCGGAGGAAGGAGGCGCGCGGGGCAGGGGCGGTTGTCGGGGCGCGTGGGAGTGCGTGAGTGGGGTGGGGCCCAGGGGTCACGCGGGGTGTGGGAGTCTGGGCAGGGGGTGTGCGTGCGTGCGTGGCTGGGATGTGTGGTTGAGAGAGAGAGGTGGAGAGAGGGAGTGGGGGTGAGGGGGTGACGTGGCGGCGTGTGAGTGGGTGAGGGAGGGGGAGGAGGTGAGATGGCGCATACTGATTGGGTGGAGTGATGTGGAAGGGAGAGAGGGTAGATTAACTGGTAGCTGTAGGTTTTGTCTGGGGTGTTCAGGTGGACCGATTTAAAATCCTGGGGGTGGTCGTTCGGGTCGAACCGGCCCGTTCGACTGCCCCCGCTAAAATAATTTAACTTTTTATTTAATTTGCGATGAACTTTTGCAAGTGGTTTTTAGACAAATAAAATATCCGATAGCACCCGGGGTTTGGCGTTTGAATAAAGATGGGGCGTTTTAGGAAAACAAAACGGGCTTTGCGAAATAGTTTTGGCAAACAATGCATGATGATGACGATGCAATGCACAAATTCAACGCGATTTTCTAGTAGTGGTTTTGCGGGATGCCACAATTCGACACCACTAACAATGGATCTCGCCCTCGAGATCCGCCTCATGGTACCGGAAGGAAAGGCGGCGATCTGAATCTTCTCGCTTCGTGTAGATCCTCGCGACACCACTAACAATGGTCGTTGTCCGTGATCGTCGAGAGAGCACTCCGGAAACAAAAAGGTCGAAGGTAGAGGTATCAGCAAATTAAGCCACCTCTAGCTTCCGTGGAAGGAGTAAAATTGCATCGATCCACCATTCAATGTACATAAGCGAATGATAAGAGTAGTGGTATGGTCGCGACTCCATCCCGCACTCAAAGCATTACCCTGTACACGAACAGATAGATTATGCAACCAACCCTCAGGATTCAGACTGAAGATCTCGACAAGCGAGGTTCGGATCAAAGGAGTGATGCAGACTCTGCATCGGATCTGGCGTAGATGATGTCTTCGCGTCGGAAACACCGGAAAGCACAAACAAGGAACAACGGAGGGTACCACAGACGAAGGATTCTTCAGGCAGCTTGAACACCGGATGATAGAACACCGTTATCAGAGAAGGAAGCGAAACCCTAAAGGTACGACGGAAACCCAACCACGAGAATTCCTGGACTCGAAGAAAGAGACGAGAGCGGATTCAAAACACGTAGAGGTAAGAGGAGAATAGCAGAGGGGTAAGGAATAAAATCAGACCTAATCAGAACTATCCAACCGATTTTGCAAAATAGTTTTGACACTCTACTTCGGCCGTTAGCTAGGTTATCATACAGGCTGGACTTGTGGGGTATCGCAACTGCTGAGCTCTGATACCACTCTGTAACACCCTCAGAATCGGACCTATGCAAGTTTGAGCAAAATCCGCCAAAACCCGCATAGAAACGATTCAAAGGTTCCCACCAGGCACTTTCGTGCGGGTGGAAAACGAAGTAATAACATTACACAACAGTCCTCGATGGGACCCACAGAACAGATATATATATAACAGCGACTCCATGAGTCAAGAATACAGATATAATATATACAAAGATCCAAATCACCTTGGAAATGATAGAGCGTCCGACTACGGACAAGATGCAAATGGGGCTAAGAGCCCTGAAGAATAACCAATGGCGTCCATAACCCTGCCCAGGCCAAGCCGGAAGGGTAACCCTGCTAACGACATCGATCTCAAAACCTGCTTAAACAAAAGGGGTGCCGACAAAGGGCAAAGGAAAAAGAGGAGCGTCAGTACTGAGGCCAGTACACGGCGAGGCTAGAATTCGGCGGTCCTCGCCTACATAGGTATGGTGGACTGAAGCGGCAGCGGCAGCATGCACTAAACAACCTATAGAGACTCGATACGACTGGCGGCAATCAGAGAGGGGTAAGAAGGACCTATTTCGGAACAAACCTGATACTACCATCAAACAAACCCATCCTGGCGTTTCCCCCTCGAGACCAAACGAGGAAGTCAACCAAGGAACTCACACAGTTGGCAGGTTTACTTATTGAGTGATAGTTGCGGCACTTTACTAGTCAGGTGTAAATAATCGTCCTGATAAAGTAGGCAGTGGGCACTTTTAGTTAACCATTCCGTTATAGTTACAACACTTACTAATCAGATACAGATAGCATGAGATAACCCAAAACCCAGCAGTTGTTGGTACTTTTATTCAGCCATTCCGTTGTAGTTGCAGTACTTACTAGTCAGGTATAATGGTCGCAGGCGACACTCCAAACAAGCAATTGTGGGCAGTATTATTTAGCCATTCCGTTATAGTGAAGCTAATTACTAGTCATTATAAAATCAAATTTATAGCAATAAACTTTAGTTATGCTTGTCTATGATCGAGATACTGTGCTCCAAGTCGTCCATATCCGCGGACACGGCTTTCAGAAAGTTTTACCCGGCCGGGGTGCACCAATAGCAACACACGCTCGATCAACCTCGGAAAAACCAAATCAAAACCCAACGAGGCTTTCACGACTGAACAATCACCGGATTCAGAAATATTTCAGGGGGCCACCCCTTTGAGTAGATCCCGCAACGGAGTAAGCAAGCTCCGAGACGGACTCAAGGTTGCGCCAATGGCTGTAAGCGACTGGGAACCCGAAAGTGTGGCTGGGCTTGTCGATACCGCGTAATCACTCCGCATACCTAAACAGTACAGTGTGCTCCTCGCACAATCGTAAATACATAAGTAGCATGGCATAAGTACAGGATCGTAAATAAAACCTCAAACTAGTTTGTGGCCCCAAGAAATAAGACTGAATCAAGCTCTGGCTCAGGGGGGTCCGATATACCTCCCGGATGTGGATAGCGCGATAAATCAAGGAACAGGTATCAAGTACTCGGGGTCTTACGGGACACAAGTGGGCGTTCGGAAACCAAATATTCTCTATCACCCACCGATGCCTCTGCTTATTTCAATTTTAGTTGTTAAACAGGAATTAAATTGTACGATAAGTAAAACTATGATCACCTCCAACGTCAACATGCGGCAATACATCAACAACTGTGGCACTTGACGACACGCAACAACACTTGAGCAAGCGACTACGACGCGCAAGTCCAACTATCTACCAAACAACAGGTAATAGGATGTGTCCAAGGCAATATAGGGCTGCACGGTATGTCACAGGTACGGAAACTAAAGCATCGCAACACAGATAGCAATAGATCAACAGGAGGGGAATAAATACTATAAAAGTAAGATAGGTAGAAAGGGGGAGATGCTCGCCTGAAAACATTGTCGAAGGTTCAATCCGAAGATCGGGGCGAATCTCACATCAACTCAACGGCCTTATCCGCGAAGAAGCAAAAACACTAGAAGAAACACCGGATGCAATATTTAATACAACGGCAGAAGATCGGCATGATGCATGTATGATGCATGGCATGGCAAGGTGCGATGCAATTAGGTCAGATTAGGCGGAACCGGGGTCCCGACAATTAATTAGATGGTTCAAGTTATTTAGAACCCCCCGCAAATTAAATGTTGTTTTAACATGGCAGAAGATAGTACCGGGTTCGCTACACAAATTAAATGAGGCCAATATGAGAATAGATTTGCCCGCATATGGGCCCCATGTTTAACTATTAGGTGAATCGGAAAAAGGCCCCCAAACCACCTGATATGCATGCGAGATGACAATTAATATGCAACAGGTTTTATATTCAGCATTTATAAAATAAGGCTCGAGAAAAGGGGTCACACATAAGGGTTCGGCAGAACTTGGGTTTCCGGGGTTCGGGGTCGGTCTCAGGGTCCAGGGTCTAGGGTTCGATCTTGGCGTAACATTCTCGACCATCGGGGTAGGTCTTGTCGCAACCGGGAAGCAGGGCTTGGTTGGCGTCGGGGGCGCATCGGTCTCGCCCTGTACGGTGTCGTTCTTGTCGCATGCAGATCTTGTCGGGTTCCGCGGGGTCGATCTTGCCGTTGCGAGGGTCTTGTTGGGTCCGCGCCATCGCGTCGGTCTCGGCATCCGGGGTGAAGTGCTTGGCATCCTCGAGGAGCACTTGTCGTTTCCGTGAAGGAGATCATGTCGGTCCACGGGGTCGGGCTTTGAAGCCAGGACGGAGTACTTGGCGTTGCCGAGCGGAAATCTTGATGATCCTCGGGTCCGAGAAGATCTTGTCGCACGGTGTCCGGGTAGGCGAACTTGTCGGTTCCGCGGCGACGACCTTGGGGTTTTTCCCTTGACGAAGAGGTTCGGTGTTCATGACGAAGGCCTTGGCGTAGGGGAATCTTCAGGCATCGACCATGGGGTTCTGAGGAAGAGCTCGTTTTTTCGCGGTCTCACGTGGCGCCGGCGGTGAAGGAACTTGATGGTTTACGACGGTCTTGACGAGACTTGGTATCACGAACTCCTGACATGTACATGAGTACACGACACGATTCCGACAAAGATATTGTGGCCTAGACTCTTGGTCAACGGCTGGGCATCATAGAGGATGGTAAAACAACACCACAGACATTCTGAGGCCACACATCGGGATGGTGCTGCAGGGCTTGCAGGCGGCAACCGAGCAGGTCCGGGCCAGGGAAGCGGCCGGCGAAGGGGTACAGGGCCCGTCGGAGTCGGGCCACGCGGCTACGGCTTGCTGAGGCTGGAGGCGGAGGCGCTGCAGAAGGGAGTTCGGCGGCGGACCCTGCGAGCTTGGCCGGGGTGCCGGGGAGAGGACGTCGGAGGGCGGCATGCAGAGGCCTGCCGGCGGTGGCGGCGCTCCAGGGTCGCGACCACGGGGAGGCGAGCCGGAGGGGTGGAGGCAGCGTAGGGTGAGACGGAACGGTGGGGACGGTCAGGAACGCGGGGGAGGCAGGCGTGCGAGGGGCCGGTGAAGGCCGGAGGAGCGGAGCATGGACGGGGAAGCGGGCGGCCGCGAGCACGGGCCGGGCGGGGGCCGCGCGGACGGCTGCAGGAGGCGGCGAAGGACCGGCCGGCGACGGGGCGGAGACGGCCGGGCGGCGAGCTCGCGCTCAGGCGGCGGCAGCTCGCGCTGCGGAGGCGGGGCGGAGACGGCGCGGCCGGAGCGCGGCCTGGCGGGCGCAGACGCGGAGGCGGGCTCGGGGAAGGGGCCGCACGGCAGCGCCGGCGGGGACGCGCGCCGGCGGGGAGAGGAGAGGGCGGGCGAGCGGGGCACGCGGGATGGGCGAGGCGCGGCGGCGGACGCACTGGCGGCGGCGGCGACACGCGAGGGGGCCGGGGAGGAAGCTGGGCGGCTCGGGCGAGCGAGCAGAGAAAGGCGGAGGAAGGAGGCGCGCGGGGCAGGGGCGGTTGTCGGGGCGCGTGGGAGTGCGTGAGTGGGGTGGGGCCCAGGGGTCACGCGGGGTGTGGGAGTCTGGGCAGGGGGTGTGCGTGCGTGCGTGGCTGGGATGTGTGGTTGAGAGAGAGAGGTGGAGAGAGGGAGTGGGGGTGAGGGGGTGACGTGGCGGCGTGTGAGTGGGTGAGGGAGGGGGAGGAGGTGAGGTGGCGCATACTGATTGGGTGGAGTGATGTGGAAGGGAGAGAGGGTAGATTAACTGGTAGCTGTAGGTTTTGTCTGGGGTGTTCAGGTGGACCGATTTAAAATCCTGGGGGTGGTCGTTCGGGTCGAACCGGCCCGTTCGACTGCCCCCGCTAAAATAATTTAACTTTTTATTTAATTTGCGATGAACTTTTGCAAGTGGTTTTTAGACAAATAAAATATCCGGTAGCACCCGGGGTTTGGCGTTTGAATAAAGATGGGGCGTTTTAGGAAAACAAAACGGGCTTTGCGAAATAGTTTTGGCAAACAATGCATGATGATGACGATGCAATGCACAAATTCAACGCGATTTTCTAGTAGTGGTTTTGCGGGATGCCACAGATGGACACACTCCTATAGTTAAGCGTAGCATAATATCAAGTCATTTCAAGTTGTTTGCTATAATCTTTCAAATACATAGTAACCTAAATACTTAGACCATGAGATCATGTTAATCACAATCACCAGATGGATGCTTTGATGACATCAAACACCACTTCGTAACTGGGTGGTTATAAAGGTGGCATTGAGTATTCTGAAAGTATGTGTTGATGCACATGGATCAAGAGTGGGATTTGTCCATCCATATGACTGATAGATATACTCTGGGCCCTCTCGGTGGAATGTCATCCAATTGGCTTGCAAGCATGTGACTAGGTCATAAGGAATAACATATCACTGAATGATAAAAGATTACTTATCGGTAACGAGGCTGAACTAGGTATAGAGATACCGACTATCAAACCTTGGATAAGTAAAGTATCGCGAGACAAAGAGGAATTGGTTTCGAATGTTAATGGTTCATTTCGATCACGAATTCATCGTAGAAATATGTGGAGTGAAAGGGCATGTATGCCCCCATGTGTGGTTTTGGTAATTAATGACAATCTCTATGGACTAATGTGTAAATTGAGTTTCACTTGTAGGTTTGTCCATTGGCATCGCTTGGGCCATGTGTTGGCCTCAAGGTTGGAATATGAAGAAATGTCCAAGGGCTTTGTGCCCAATGGAATCATGAAGAAATAAGGAGCTTGAAGGTCGATCAAGGAATGTGCAAAGAGTTGCATCAAGATGGATCAACCTCAAGTAAGGATGAAGAAGGACGAGCTCAAGATGCGCCATCTCTAGAAGATCTCATGCTTGAAGCTTGCCATCCTCGTGCTCATGGAATGATGAAGACAAGTTCAAAGAAGAGGTTTCCCCATGGAGTATGGGGGAGCATTTTGCAAGTCTTCATCAAGCAAGAGCGAGCAAGAGCAAACAAGAAAGGTGTTCCCACTATAGAAGAACAAGACGGTCTACATCAAGTTCAAGTGGGACGCTCAAGGCAAAGGTATGTTGATAGGGCTTCTCTTTTGCCGGTCTCGTGTTGTTAGTTGGGAGACCGGGTTTAGGATAGATAGCCGTACTATCAAGAGGGGCTCTCAAGCGGGTGTCTCGTTTGCATCGTTCGGAGAGAGCTCAAACCTTTGCATTCATAGCATCATCTTTCTTGGTTGTTATTTGGTTCTTGTCCATGAGAGGATCTAGAGCTTGTGGTCATCATCATAACAAGCTCTAGTTCATCATCTAAGGATTTCACTTGCATATCTTATTGCGGTTTTTGATCTTGCGAGTTTTCCGGCTCCACACCTGGGGGATACTTCACATATATATTTATGATATTTTCTCCCAAGGTGATACCCAATATTTCGACAAAATTGGTTTCATCCCATTTGGAGTTTGGATGCAAAAGTTATTGCGTTTCTGGTTTTCTGGTTTCTGGAATTTCCCTGACCGGAAGTTCCGGCTTCCCACCGGAAGTTCCGCTAGGGCATTTTTGCCGCCGAAAGTTCCGGTGGAAGTTCCGGGTCTTGTTCCGCTCACGTTCAGAAACCTTCTGTATTGAATATGTCTATTTTCCGGAACTTGGCCGGAACTTGATCGAAACTTGTCCTGGCAAAAGTTCTTGAGCGGAACTTCCTCCCGAGGGCCGGAAGTTCCGGCCATGATTCGTGTTTTCAGTTTCTCACTCCGCAGTTTTCGACCGTTGGCTGGGTGCCACCGGAACTTCCGGCCTCCCACCGGAAGTTCCGGCCAGGTGTCGCGAATGCCCATAACGGGCAGATCTGAGAGCCCTTTAAAAGGGGCTCCTCTTCCCCTTCGTGGGTACTAGCTTTTCTTCTTGGTTCTTGGCTTTCTCTCTCTCCTCCATTGTTAACCTTGAAGAAGCTTTCCCTCTCCCTTCCCCCTCCTATGATTCTTGCATCTTTTTGAGGGATTTGAGAGAGGAGATCTAGATCTACAATCCCCCCAAGTCAAATCCCTTCTTTGTGAAGGAATCATTGGGATCTAGATCTTGGAGAGTTTTGTGTTCTCCTCTTGTGTTCTTCCTCCCTTATTCCCCCAATAGCTTTTGTAGCTTTGTTGGAATTTGGGAGAGAAGGACTTGCCCTTGCATTTGGTGCATAGGTTTGAGTTCTACTCTTGTGTTCTTCTCCCTTATTCCCCAATAGCTTTTGTAGCTTTGTTGGAATTTGGGGGAGAAGGACTTGCCCTTGCTTTTGGTGCATAGGTTTGAGTTCTCCTCGGAGATTCGGCGAGTTCAAGCTTGAGAGCTTGTTTCTCTTGGGTTCCTTGGAACCCTAGACGGTTGTGTGGTTGGATTGTTGACCTTTTGTGGTCTTGTTGACCTTTTGTGGTCTTGTAGCCTTTTGTGGCGTTGTTGGCCTTTTGTGGCATTGTTGGCCTGTTGTGGCTTTGTTGTTGGGAGCCTCCAATTGAGTTGTGGAGTTAGCCCCAATCTTGTACGGGTTCGGTGACCGCCCTCAAGCGTCCCATAGTGGAGCAAGTGCCCGCCTTTTGTGGTGCGCACTTGGGAGAATAGGGTGAGCCTTTTGTGGCGTCGGTGAGTAGCGTGCTTCCGCATCCGGGGTGAGGCCTTGTGTGGCGTTGGGTGAGCATCGAGCCACCACACCTCGAGGTGAGCCATTTGTGGCGTTCGGAGAGCATTGCGCCATCGCACCTCTCCAACGGAGACGTAGCTTCTTTGGAAGTGAACTTCGGGAAACAAATCTTCGTCTCCGCGTCCATCGGTTATCTCTCAACCGAACCCTTTACTTATGCACTTTACATTGTGATAGCCATCGTGCTTGAAGTATTTATACCTTGCTATCACCTTGTTGCTTGTATTGCTTAGCATAGGTTGTTGGTGCACCTAGGTGAACTTAGTGGCTAGGTTTTGTGCTCAATAAATTAAACGTTAATTTTATTCCGCATTTACTTGAGCCTAAACCGTAACAATTTTAAAAGCCTATTCACCCCCCCCCTCTAGGCGACTTCCTTTGTACTTTCATTTGGTATCAGAGCGAGGTCTCTCACTTTTAGGCTTCACCGCCTCGAGAGTAAAGATGTCTCCTAGGGGTTTAGTGCACTCTCACACATTTACTTTTGATGGCACACATTATGATGTTTGGCGTACTCGCATGCTTAGTCATTTCCGGGCCATTGACCCAAACATTGAGCGCATTCTAGATATGGGCTTGTCTCCTCCTAAGGATCCCCAAAATTTATCTTTGGAGGAGAAGACAAACTCTTATCTCGAAGCTCAAGCATCTAATGTGCTTGTCAATGTTGTGAGCTTTGTAGTTCTTTCCTCAATCATGCCTTTTCGGAATGCTCATGATATTTGGACCAAGCTTCAAGTAAAGTATGGTGTGTCCAAGCTTAATGAGGATGATTGTGTTCCATCCACCTCCGGCCGCGATGAGTTCTCATCTTCTTCCACTTCACCAACATGTGAGTTGTCACAAGGTAATGATATGGTGAGTGGTGATAGAACTTGCAATGTAGATAGTGAGATTTCCATTCATGATTCTTTGTCTCTATCTCATTGCAATGTTGTATCTTTGGGCATGAACACTTGTAGGACCATATGTGATTTACATCCTAGTGTTGATTGCCCTTGCATATCATGTAGAAATGGTTTGAATATATCTCATGATGATATGCCTGCTTTGCCTTATTGCCATGATAAATGTGCTTCTATTTCCTCTAGTTCTTGTGTTGCTAACCATGTAGAGGAAAGTGAAGAATGTGTGGGCCAAGGCAAAGTTGTCATTAGAGCTTCATGTGTTCCCTCATCATCATCATCTTCTTCCAATGTTCACTTGTGCCTCATGGCTAAGGGTTCAAAGGTAACCTCTCCTTTGGACTCCAATATATCTCATGATGATGTGAATGTTGATCATGTAGAAGTAGATAATGATGTTGCTTCTCTAAAAGAGAAGGGGGGGCTAGTCCTTCGTGCTCTTCATCCTAATAAAAATGCTTGCTCTACTTTCATTGAAATCTTGACTTGTGCTATTGAAAGTAGGCAACTAATATATGAGCATGAGGACAAAATAGATAAAATAAGTAGTCTTGAGCGTGAGTATGCTAATGAAATTGCCAACCTAAATGAAGCTCTTGAAGAGGAACAAACCACTAAGGAATCTCTTGAGGAGACCTTTGCTCTAGAGCTATCTAGAGTGAAGAAATCTCATGATAGAGATCTTGAGGTGGCACTTTCCCTTCAAATTAAAAATGATGAACTTGAAGTTGCTTATGCTAAACTCCTTGAGGATTTTGAGCACCTCAACAATGGCTCTAGGGTCATCAAGGGTGAGCTCATCAAACTCACCGAGTTACATGAGCAACTTAAAGCTTCATATTCTAAAGAGCTTTCCAAGTTGCCCTCACCTCTTGCTTTAATTGATGATGCTTGTGCTACTAACTCTATTTCATGTGAAGCATCTATCTTGAAGGAGAATGTTGAGCTAAAGGCTCAACTTGCTTTGCTAACAAGCAACTATGGGAGATTAGAAGAAAGTCATGCCAAGCTCTCAAGCTCGCATGAGGATCTTCTACTCTCCCATGGTAGGCTAGAGTTAGCTCATGAGGCCATTGTGTCAAAGGTAACATCTAGTGGGCCTCATGTGGACATTAGCACTACATCTACTCCTAATGCTATATTGCCATGTGCTAGTCCTTGTAATTCATCCTCTCACAACCATGCTAAATCTTGTGATGAATTGCATCATTTTCCTTGTTGCTCTAACAATGAAGCTTCTACTTCCTCTAGTATTGTTGTTGATACTAACCATGTAGAGGAAGTCAAAGAGCTCAAGTCTCAAGTCACTTCTTTGAAGAATGACTTGAAAAGGTGTCATGAAGGGAAGACCACGCTCAAGAATATGTTGAGTGTGCGACGACCCCCAAGTGACAAGAGTGGGCTTGGATTCAACTCCAACACCAAGAGCAAGCCCACTAACTCGTTGAAGCACAAGGGCAACAAGAAGAAGGGCCAAGGACAAGTGAAGAATCCGGCCAACATTGTGTGCTTCAAGTGCAAGGAAGAAGGGCATCATGTGAGGGATTGCCCATTGAAGAAGAAGCCTCTTAGTGAGAAGCAACGGGGGAAGCGGCCTCAAGCTCCTCCACAAGCTCAAGATGGGCCACTTCCCAAGAAGCCTCAAGCTCTTCTTCATGGTGCAGCTCTTCCCAAGAAGAAAGACGGCAAGAGAAGAACTTGCTACATATGTCATGAGAAGGGGCACCTTTCTTCCTCATGCACCTTGGGTATCTCCTCATCCCATCCTATCTTGTTTGATGATGCTTATTCACTTCGTAAGGATGAGGGTGGCAATGTGTTTGCCAAATTTGTTGGTGCCCAAAGTGGTGTCAAGAAAAGAACCATTTGGGTGGCCAAGCCTATTGTGACTAACTTCTTAGGACCCAACTTGGTTGGGGACCAACAAGCTAAAACTTGATCAATAGGTGTTTTTGGAGGGCATTGGAGACTTGACTACCTTATGAAGAATTGAGGGATCTTCATTGTATTCTTGTTGTCAAAGTCAAGTCATTGGTTATCATGCTTCTATTCCTTATCCAATGTTCCTCCTTCCGGTAACTTGTGCTAAACTCCTTTACATTTATAGTTACTTGCTCCCTTGTGCATGTGTTGGTTTTGTACCTTGTATGTGCTTGTACATGTTGTGCTTCCCACTTACTTATATTGACCTATGAATTATCTTTGTGTATGTTGGTTGGCACATCATGTATTTGTGTTTCTTGGTTTTGAGCCTTTATTGTTTCTAGTAGGTATCTTATTTGGCTCTGGTGAGGGATTAATGGACTATTCCATTTTGGGGGAGTGTCATGCTTGGGCATTCCACAATCCTAAAATGTGTGTACATGAGAAAAACCACTTAGTAGTCATTTTGTTGTCTCTATGTGGTTTGTCTCTCTCATGAGAAACTTAAGTTTCCATAATTTCCATTAATACCTCTAGTTTGATCTTTTTGCCTCTTGTTGAGATTTCTTGGTTTATCACATTATGGGGGAGTTATATGCTTTGTGCATATTACAAACCTAGAAAATGTGGACATTTGAGGTAGTGCCACTTAGATTTGATATTGAGAATTATCTAGTTCCTATGTGGCACATTTGCTCATACAAGTTCCAATTTGCTTAAATGTTTTTTTTTTGCTCATCTTTTGGATCTTGTTCGTGTTAGTGATTCTTGGTATGTGTTTCCTCATATTTGGATCTACATATCCTCATGGGAACCACTTGCTTCTATTTAATCCAATCACTAGTGATTGTATGACTATTTGAAGCAATCAAGAATCTCTTTCGAAGCATCAAGCTTAATTCCTATATGGTTATATGCTTCTTTGTGTGAATATGATCTTGGATATCCTTGCAAACTACCTCGGGAAAATTATCCCTATTACTTTTTGTCCTTGGACAATTAGTATTTAATATATGGTAGGATTCTTTGATCATATTCGTTTTGGCCTTTTCTTATTTATATTATCTTTGGCCAATAAAATGTTTTTCTATTTGCTCCCAAGCTTTCCTTGCCTCTTGTGGATCTTCTTATTTTATTTATTTCCCTTTGTGTTTTATTTAGTGTAGGTAGTAGTGATGATCTCATTTGTGGGCATTTTGCATTCAAAGGCAAAATTATATATAATGCTCTACTTATGGGGGAGCTCTCCTATATTATCTAGAACATTGTTTTATGCTTCTTGATTTGATCCTTTTTGCTTGGAAGCTCGATCCTTTTTGTGTTGGTACTTTGTGTGCCATCATGAAAAGTGTGTAGAGTTTGTTTTGGTTATTATTTCCTTGCTCTCGTTGGGAGTTGGCTTTATCTCATTCCGTTTCTCTTGTTTTTTCTCTTCTAGGATGAGATAAATCCTTGAGTCTTGGTATTTTTGTTATCCTTTTTTCTTTGGCTCTTTCGAGTTCATTTGTTGAACTTGTGTTCTTTCATGTGTTGATTTGGCTCTTCGATACAATTTGGACACCTTTTGTCGAGTCACACTTTTGTGTGTGTCTTATCGGTTTACTTGATGTTTTTGTTCAAATTGTATCTCATTTTGGTTCTTGAAAGTCTATGCATGCATATTTACTTCTTGTATATATTATGGCATGCTCGCTTTCTTTGATCCAATATATAGGGGAAACTCCACCAAATCCTAATGGGCTAAGATGTGCATGAAATTCAATTTCATATCAATATGCACATATTTGTGTGGGGGCTCTCCTATGTATTGTAGTTTGACTAACTACTTTGGACCCAATTTGCTTGGGGACCATAGTGTACTTAATTGTGTTTTAGGTACATTGGAGATATATATTGGGTGCTTGTATCTTGAACAAGGAAGAAGTGGCGTCTACATGTTAGTTGGATGCAAGCTAGGATGATCAACGAATTCATATCATCTTCATCCTACCAATTATATCTCGGTAACAAGTATCTCTCTCTCATGCATACATATCTTGTTCCCAACCTTGTGTTGGTTGCTTATTGGCATGATTTTGTGTTCTTCCATATGTAGGATTTCTTGCTTTGGCTTTGAAGAGTTCTCTCTATTGCAAATGTGTGTATGTTGAGATGAGTGCATATAATGGGGACTATACTAAATCATGCTCATGATTCACTAATCCCAAATATGTCAATCTAGCAATTTTGTTGCATATCGTTTCCTCAATATCCCTCAGGTGCAATAGTGAGAATTTTTGCCAAGTTGATTTCTATTTTGTGATACTTGTTGCCTTTCCCATATATTCCTTCTATCCTCTTCTTCCCTTGAGAATAGTTGTGTTGTATGGGGTATGTTGGTGTTTGAAGCTCATTGATGTACAATAAGATATATTTGAGCCCTTGGGCATGCTTTCAAGCAAAACATCTTATTGATATATTCTATGACCTCTTTTTGGGTCTTCATGTGCTTTATTGAGTATCTATTTTGTGTGTGCATGTTTCTTTGTGGTCATATGTCTTTGTGATATTTTCCACCTAAAAACTTATACACACAAGAGAAGATCAATATTTGGTTGTTTTTGCATTTCTTGGAAATCACCTCTTACTTCATTTTGATTCTTCGGTGGTTTCCAAATTATTGTATTTTGTGTGCATTACTAAATGGTTTTGAAGGAGTGAGGATTCCATGGTTGTGCATGTTGTTTCCAAATATAATTACTATAATTTGTGCACAATCTTTGGGGAGCTTCTATAATTCATTTCATGATGCACATGTTCCTTCTTTCTCGTTTCTTGTGGTTTAAATGCTTATGGGGGAGCAAGGATTCCATATTTGTGCATATTGTATTCAATACAAGTATTCTAATCTTTGCACAAATTTTGGGGAGCTTCTCTATTTTTATTTAAACATTTTTCAGTTGTTGTTTCCTTTTGACATCATTTGTTGGTGTTTCATTTGTTTCTTTTGGATCTTTTGATTGCTCGCTTCATTTGTTGAAGCCCTTTTCTTTTCTTTCTTTTATTTTTGCTTTCTTTGGGTCCTCAATATAGTTTTACTTCCTCCCTAGTTCTCGTCATTTGCCTTGTGCATATGCACACCTTTGGAGGAATTCTCACTATGTTGGCCGTCTAGAACTTTTCACCCATTTTGGCAATCGATGCCAATGGGGGAGAAGTTTTGGAGGGTTTAAGGGAAGTTGGCCTTTGCTTTGAGTATGTTCTTAAGCATTTGCCTCTCATGCTCTTGCATCTTTGTGTTTGCTTTGCATGTTGAATATATAGAGGAAACTCAACCAACGGTAACGGTTGGCAATCTATGCAATGAAATTCAAGTTCATCACACATGCATAGATTGTGGGGGAGTTTGCTC
Source organism: Avena sativa (assembly GCA_916181665.1). Lineage (NCBI taxonomy): Eukaryota > Viridiplantae > Streptophyta > Magnoliopsida > Poales > Poaceae > Avena > Avena sativa. The sequence continues at coordinate 184,323,265 of OV702281.1, forward strand.
TATATATTGTGGTTGTACCAACATCACATACTTGTGTAGTATTTGATGTTGGGGCAACCGCTTTGGTCGTTAATTGTCATATTTAAACCCTCACTAAGGGATTGTCATCAATTACCAAAATGGGGGAGATTGAAAGGGCATGTATGCCCCCATGTGTGGTTTTGGTAATTAATGACAATCTCTATGGACTAATGTGTAAATTGAGTTTCACTTGTAGGTTTGTCCATTAGCATCGCTTGGGCCATGTGTTGGTCTCAAGGTTGGAAGATGAAGAAATGTCCAAGGGTTTTGTGCCCAATGGAATCATGAAGAAAGAAGGAGCTTGAAGGTCGATCAAGGAATGTGCAAAGAGTTGCATCAAGATGGATCAACCTCAAGTAAGGATGAAGAAGGACGAGCTCAAGATGCGCCATCTCTAGAAGATCTCATGCTTGAAGCTTGCCATCCTCGTGCTCATGGAATGATGAAGACAAGTTCAAAGAAGAGGTTTCCCCATGGAGTATGGGGGAGCATTTTGCAAGTCTTCATCAAGCAAGAGCGAGCAAGAGAAAACAAGAAAGGTGTTCCCACTATAGAAGAACAAGACGGTCTACATCAAGTTCAAGTGGGACGCTCAAGGCAAAGGTATGTTGATAGGGCTTCTCTTTTGCCGGTCTCGTGTTGTTAGTTGGGAGACCGGGTTTAGGATAGATAGCCGTACTATCAAGAGGGGCTCTCAAGCGGGTGTCTCGTTTGCATCGTTCGGAGAGAGCTCGAACCTTTGCATTCATAGCATCATCTTTCTTGGTTGTTATTTGGTTCTTGTCCATGAGAGGATCTAGAGCTTGTGGTCATCATCATAACAAGCTCTAGTTCATCATCTAAGGATTTCACTTGCATATCTTATTGCGGTTTTTGATCTTGCGAGTTTTCCGGCTCCACACCTGGGGGATACTTCACATATATATTTATGATATTTTCTCCCAAGGTGATACCCAATATTTCGACAAAATTGGTTTCATCCCATTTGGAGTTTGGATGCAAAAGTTATTGCGTTTCTGGTTTTCTGGTTTCTGGAATTTCCTTGACCGGAAGTTCCGGCTTCCCACCGGAAGTTCCGCTAGGGCATTTTTGCCGCCGAAAGTTCTGGTGGAAGTTCCGGGTCTTGTTCCGCTCACGTTCAGAAACCTTCTGTATTGAATATGTCTATTTGCCGGAACTTGGCCGGAACTTGATCGGAACTTGTCCTGGCAAAAGTTCTTGAGCGGAACTTCCTCCCGAGGGCCGGAAGTTCCGGCCATGATTCGTGTTTTCAGTTTCTCACTCCGCAGTTTTCGACCGTTGGCTGGGTGCCACCGGAACTTCCGGCCTCCCACCGGAAGTTCCGGCCAGGTGTCGCGAATGCCCATAACGGGCAGATATGAGAGCCCTTTGGCCGGAAGTTCCGGCCAGGTGTCGCGAATGCCCATAACGGGCAGATCTGAGAGCCCTTTAAAAGGGGCTCCTCTTCCCCTTCGTGGGTACTAGCTTTTCTTCTTGGTTCTTGGCTTTCTCTCTCTCCTCCATTGTTAACCTTGAAGAAGCTTTCCCTCTCCCTTCCCCCTCCTATGATTCTTGCATCTTTTTGAGGGATTTGAGAGAGGAGATCTAGATCTACAATCCCCCCAAGTCAAATCCCTTCTTTGTGAAGGAATCATTGGGATCTAGATCTTGGAGAGTTTTGTGTTCTCCTCTTGTGTTCTTCCTCCCTTATTCCCCCAATAGCTTTTGTAGCTTTGTTGGAATTTGGGAGAGAAGGACTTGCCCTTGCATTTGGTGCATAGGTTTGAGTTCTACTCTTGTGTTCTTCTCCCTTATTCCCCAATAGCTTTTGTAGCTTTGTTGGAATTTGGGGGAGAAGGACTTGCCCTTGCTTTTGGTGCATAGGTTTGAGTTCTCCTCGGAGATTCGGCGAGTTCAAGCTTGAGAGCTTGTTTCTCTTGGGTTCCTTGGAACCCTAGACGGTTGTGTGGTTGGATTGTTGACATTTTGTGGTCTTGTTGACCTTTTGTGGTCTTGTAGCCTTTTGTGGCGTTGTTGGCCTTTTGTGGCATTGTTGGCCTGTTGTGGCTTTGTTGTTGGGAGCCTCCAATTGAGTTGTGGAGTTAGCCCCAATCTTGTACGGGTTCGGTGACCGCCCTCAAGCGTCCCATAGTGGAGCAAGTGCCCGCCTTTTGTGGTGCGCACTTGGGAGAATAGGGTGAGCCTTTTGTGGCGTCGGTGAGTAGCGTGCTTCCGCATCCGGGGTGAGGCCTTGTGTGGCGTTGGGTGAGCATCGAGCCACCACACCTCGAGGTGAGCCATTTGTGGCGTTCGGAGAGCATTGCGCCATCGCACCTCTCCAACGGAGACGTAGCTTCTTTGGAAGTGAACTTCGGGAAACAAATCTTCGTCTCCGCGTCCATCGGTTATCTCTCAACCGAACCCTTTACTTATGCACTTTACATTGTGATAGCCATCGTGCTTGAAGTATTTATACCTTGCTATCACCTTGTTGCTTGTATTGCTTAGCATAGGTTGTTGGTGCACCTAGGTGAACTTAGTGGCTAGGTTTTGTGCTCAATAAATTAAACGTTAATTTTATTCCGCATTTACTTGAGCCTAAACCGTAACAATTTTAAAAGCCTATTCACCCCCCCCCTCTAGGCGACTTCCTTTGTACTTTCATTTGGTATCAGAGCGAGGTCTCTCACTTTTAGGCTTCACCGCCTCGAGAGTAAAGATGTCTCCTAGGGGTTTAGTGCACTCTCACACATTTACTTTTGATGGCACACATTATGATGTTTGGCGTACTCGCATGCTTAGTCATTTCCGGGCCATTGACCCAAACATTGAGCGCATTCTAGATATGGGCTTGTCTCCTCCTAAGGATCCCCAAAATTTATCTTTGGAGGAGAAGACAAACTCTTATCTCGAAGCTCAAGCATCTAATGTGCTTGTCAATGTTGTGAGCTTTGTAGTTCTTTCCTCAATCATGCCTTTTCGGAATGCTCATGATATTTGGACCAAGCTTCAAGTAAAGTATGGTGTGTCCAAGCTTAATGAGGATGATTGTGTTCCATCCACCTCCGGCCGCGATGAGTTCTCATCTTCTTCCACTTCACCAACATGTGAGTTGTCACAAGGTAATGATATGGTGAGTGGTGATAGAACTTGCAATGTAGATAGTGAGATTTCCATTCATGATTCTTTGTCTCTATCTCATTGCAATGTTGTATCTTTGGGCATGAACACTTGTAGGACCATATGTGATTTACATCCTAGTGTTGATTGCCCTTGCATATCATGTAGAAATGGTTTGAATATATCTCATGATGATATGCCTGCTTTGCCTTATTGCCATGATAAATGTGCTTCTATTTCCTCTAGTTCTTGTGTTGCTAACCATGTAGAGGAAAGTGAAGAATGTGTGGGCCAAGGCAAAGTTGTCATTAGAGCTTCATGTGTTCCCTCATCATCATCATCTTCTTCCAATGTTCACTTGTGCCTCATGGCTAAGGGTTCAAAGGTAACCTCTCCTTTGGACTCCAATATATCTCATGATGATGTGAATGTTGATCATGTAGAAGTAGATAATGATGTTGCTTCTCTAAAAGAGAAGGGGGGGCTAGTCCTTCGTGCTCTTCATCCTAATAAAAATGCTTGCTCTACTTTCATTGAAATCTTGACTTGTGCTATTGAAAGTAGGCAACTAATATATGAGCATGAGGACAAAATAGATAAAATAAGTAGTCTTGAGCGTGAGTATGCTAATGAAATTGCCAACCTAAATGAAGCTCTTGAAGAGGAACAAACCACTAAGGAATCTCTTGAGGAGACCTTTGCTCTAGAGCTATCTAGAGTGAAGAAATCTCATGATAGAGATCTTGAGGTGGCACGTTCCCTTCAAATTAAAAATGATGAACTTGAAGTTGCTTATGCTAAACTCCTTGAGGATTTTGAGCACCTCAACAATGGCTCTAGGGTCATCAAGGGTGAGCTCATCAAACTCACCGAGTTACATGAGCAACTTAAAGCTTCATATTCTAAAGAGCTTTCCAAGTTGCCCTCACCTCTTGCTTTAATTGATGATGCTTGTGCTACTAACTCTATTTCATGTGAAGCATCTATCTTGAAGGAGAATGTTGAGCTAAAGGCTCAACTTGCTTTGCTAACAAGCAACTATGGGAGATTAGAAGAAAGTCATGCCAAGCTCTCAAGCTCGCATGAGGATCTTCTACTCTCCCATGGTAGGCTAGAGTTAGCTCATGAGGCCATTGTGTCAAAGGTAACATCTAGTGGGCCTCATGTGGACATTAGCACTACATCTACTCCTAATGCTATATTGCCATGTGCTAGTCCTTGTAATTCATCCTCTCACAACCATGCTAAATCTTGTGATGAATTGCATCATTTTCCTTGTTGCTCTAACAATGAAGCTTCTACTTCCTCTAGTATTGTTGTTGATACTAACCATGTAGAGGAAGTCAAAGAGCTCAAGTCTCAAGTCACTTCTTTGAAGAATGACTTGAAAAGGTGTCATGAAGGGAAGACCACGCTCAAGAATATGTTGAGTGTGCGACGACCCCCAAGTGACAAGAGTGGGCTTGGATTCAACTCCAACACCAAGAGCAAGCCCACTAACTCGTTGAAGCACAAGGGCAACAAGAAGAAGGGCCAAGGACAAGTGAAGAATCCGGCCAACATTGTGTGCTTCAAGTGCAAGGAAGAAGGGCATCATGTGAGGGATTGCCCATTGAAGAAGAAGCCTCTTAGTGAGAAGCAACGGGGGAAGCGGTCTCAAGCTCCTCCACAAGCTCAAGATGGGCCACTTCCCAAGAAGCCTCAAGCTCTTCTTCATGGTGCAGCTCTTCCCAAGAAGAAAGACGGCAAGAGAAGAACTTGCTACATATGTCGTGAGAAGGGGCACCTTTCTTCCTCATGCACCTTGGGTATCTCCTCATCCCATCCTATCTTGTTTGATGATGCTTATTCACATCGTAAGGATGAGGGTGGCAATGTGTTTGCCAAATTTGTTGGTGCCCAAAGTGGTGTCAAGAAAAGAACCATTTGGGTGGCCAAGCCTATTGTGACTAACTTCTTATGACCCAACTTGGTTGGGGACCAATAAGCTAAAACTTGATCAATAGGTGTTTTTGGAGGGCATTGGAGACTTGACTACCTTATGAAGAATTGAGGGATCTTCATTGTATTCTTGTTGTCAAAGTCAAGTCATTGGTTATCATGCTTCTATTCCTTATCCAATGTTCCTCCTTCCGGTAACTTGTGCTAAACTCCTTTACATTTATAGTTACTTGCTCCCTTGTGCATGTGTTGGTTTTGTACCTTGTATGTGCTTGTACATGTTGTGCTTCCCACTTACTTATATTGACCTATGAATTATCTTTGTGTATGTTGGTTGGCACATCATGTATTTGTGTTTCTTGGTTTTGAGCCTTTATTGTTTCTAGTAGGTATCTTATTTGGCTCTGGTGAGGGATTAATGGACTATTCCATTTTGGGGGAGTGTCATGCTTGGGCATTCCACAATCCTAAAATGTGTGTACATGAGAAAAACCACTTAGTAGTCATTTTGTTGTCTCTATGTGGTTTGTCTCTCTCATGAGAAACTTAAGTTTCCATAATTTCCATTAATACCTCTAGTTTGATCTTTTTGCCTCTTGTTGAGATTTCTTGGTTTATCACATTATGGGGGAGTTATATGCTTTGTGCATATTACAAACCTAGAAAATGTGGACATTTGAGGTAGTGCCACTTAGATTTGATATTGAGAATTATCTAGTTCCTATGTGGCACATTTGCTCATACAAGTTCCAATTTGCTTAAATGTTTTTTTTTTGCTCATCTTTTGGATCTTGTTCGTGTTAGTGATTCTTGGTATGTGTTTCCTCATATTTGGATCTACATATCCTCATGGGAACCACTTGCTTCTATTTAATCCAATCACTAGTGATTGTGTGACTATTTGAAGCAATCAAGAATCTCTTTCGAAGCATCAAGCTTAATTCCTATATGGTTATATGCTTCTTTGTGTGAATATGATCTTGGATATCCTTGCAAACTACCTCGGGAAAATTATCCCTATTACTTTTTGTCCTTGGACAATTAGTATTTAATATATGGTAGGATTCTTTGATCATATTCGTTTTGGCCTTTTCTTATTTATATTATCTTTGGCCAATAAAATGTTTTTCTATTTGCTCCCAAGCTTTCCTTGCCTCTTGTGGATCTTCTTATTTTATTTATTTCCCTTTGTGTTTTATTTAGTGTAGGTAGTAGTGATGATCTCATTTGTGGGCATTTTGCATTCAAAGGCAAAATTATATATAATGCTCTACTTATGGGGGAGCTCTCCTATATTATCTAGAACATTGTTTTATGCTTCTTGATTTGATCCTTTTTGCTTGGAAGCTCGATCCTTTTTGTGTTGGTACTTTGTGTGCCATCATGAAAAGTGTGTAGAGTTTGTTTTGGTTATTATTTCCTTGCTCTCGTTGGGAGTTGGCTTTATCTCATTCCGTTTCTCTTGTTTTTTCTCTTCTAGGATGAGATAAATCCTTGAGTCTTGGTATTTTTGTTATCCTTTTTTCTTTGGCTCTTTCGAGTTCATTTGTTGAACTTGTGTTCTTTCATGTGTTGATTTGGCTCTTCGATACAATTTGGACACCTTTTGTCGAGTCACACTTTTGTGTGTGTCTTATTGGTTTACTTGGTGTTTTTGTTCAAATTGTATCTCATTTTGGTTCTTGAAAGTCTATGCATGCATATTTACTTCTTGTATATATTATGGCATGCTCGCTTTCTTTGATCCAATATATAGGGGAAACTCCACCAAATCCTAATGGGCTAAGATGTGCATGAAATTCAATTTCATATCAATATGCACATATTTGTGTGGGGGCTCTCCTATGTATTGTAGTTTGACTAACTACTTTGGACCCAATTTGTTTGGGGACCATAGTGTACTTAATTGTGTTTTAGGTACATTGGAGATATATATTGGGTGCTTGTATCTTGAACAAGGAAGAAGTGGCGTCTACATGTTAGTTGGATGCAAGCTAGGATGATCAACGAATTCATATCATCTTCATCCTACCAATTATATCTCGGTAACAAGTATCTCTCTCTCATGCATACATATCTTGTTCCCAACCTTGTGTTGGTTGCTTATTGGCATGATTTTGTGTTCTTCCATATGTAGGATTTCTTGCTTTGGCTTTGAAGAGTTCTCTCTATTGCAAATGTCTGTATGTTGAGATGAGTGCATATAATGGGGACTATACTAAATCATGCTCATGATTCACTAATCCCAAATATGTCAATCTAGCAATTTTGTTGCATATCGTTTCCTCAATATCCCTCAGGCGCAATAGTGAGAATTTTTGCCAAGTTGATTTCTATTTTGTGATACTTGTTGCCTTTCCCATATATTCCTTCTATCCTCTTCTTCCCTTGAGAATAGTTGTGTTGTATGGGGTATGTTGGTGTTTGAAGCTCATTGATGTACAATAAGATATATTTGAGCCCTTGGGCATGCTTTCAAGCAAAACATCTTATTGATATATTCTATGACCTCTTTTTGGGTCTTCATGTGCTTTATTGAGTATCTATTTTGTGTGTGCATGTTTCTTTGTGGTCATATGTCTTTGTGATATTTTCCACCTAAAAACTTATACACACAAGAGAAGATCAATATTTGGTTGTTTTTGCATTTCTTGGAAATCACCTCTTACTTCATTTTGATTCTTCGGTGGTTTCCAAATTATTGTATTTTGTGTGCATTACTAAATGGTTTTGAAGGAGTGAGGATTCCATGGTTGTGCATGTTGTTTCCAAATATAATTACTATAATTTGTGCACAATCTTTGGGGAGCTTCTATAATTCATTTCATGATGCACATGTTCCTTCTTTCTCGTTTCTTGTGGTTTAAATGCTTATGGGGGAGCAAGGATTCCATATTTGTGCATATTGTATTCAATACAAGTATTCTAATCTTTGCACAAATTTTGGGGAGCTTCTCTATTTTTATTTAAACATTTTTCAGTTGTTGTTTCCTTTTGACATCATTTGTTGGTGTTTCATTTGTTTCTTTTGGATCTTTTGATTGCTCGCTTCATTTGTTGAAGCCCTTTTCTTTTCTTTCTTTTCTTTTTGCTTTCTTTGGGTCCTCAATATAGTTTTACTTCCTCCCTAGTTCTCGTCATTTGCCTTGTGCATATGCACACCTTTGGAGGAATTCTCACTATGTTGGCCGTCTAGAACTTTTCACCCATTTTGGCAATCGATGCCAATGGGGGAGAAGTTTTGGAGGGTTTAAGGGAAGTTGGCCTTTGCTTTGAGTATGTTCTTAAGCATTTGCCTCTCATGCTCTTGCATCTTTGTGTTTGCTTTGCATGTTGAATATATAGAGGAAACTCAACCAACGGTAACGGTTGGCAATCTATGCAATGAAATTCAAGTTCATCACACATGCATAGATTGTGGGGGAGTTTGCTCTATATATTGTGGTTGTACCAACATCACATACTTGTGTAGTATTTGATGTTGGGGCAACCGCTTTGGTCGTTAATTGTCATATTTAAACCCTCACTAAGGGATTGTCATCAATTACCAAAATGGGGGAGATTGAAAGGGCATGTATGCCCCCATGTGTGGTTTTGGTAATTAATGACAATCTCTATGGACTAATGTGTAAATTGAGTTTCACTTGTAGGTTTGTCCATTGGCATCGCTTGGGCCATGTGTTGGTCTCAAGGTTGGAAGATGAAGAAATGTCCAAGGGCTTTGTGCCCAATGGAATCATGAAGAAAGAAGGAGCTTGAAGGTCGATCAAGGAATGTGCAAAGAGTTGCATCAAGATGGATCAACCTCAAGTAAGGATGAAGAAGGACGAGCTCAAGATGCGCCATCTCTAGAAGATCTCATGCTTGAAGCTTGCCATCCTCGTGCTCATGGAATGATGAAGACAAGTTCAAAGAAGAGGTTTCCCCATGGAGTATGGGGGAGCATTTTGCAAGTCTTCATCAAGCAAGAGCGAGCAAGAGCAAACAAGAAAGGTGTTCCCACTATAGAAGAACAAGACGGTCTACATCAAGTTCAAGTGGGACGCTCAAGGCAAAGGTATGTTGATAGGGCTTCTCTTTTGCCGGTCTCGTGTTGTTAGTTGGGAGACCGGGTTTAGGATAGATAGCCGTACTATCAAGAGGGGCTCTCAAGCGGGTGTCTCGTTTGCATCGTTCGGAGAGAGCTCAAACCTTTGCATTCATAGCATCATCTTTCTTGGTTGTTATTTGGTTCTTGTCCATGAGAGGATCTAGAGCTTGTGGTCATCATCATAACAAGCTTTAGTTCATCATCTAAGGATTTCACTTGCATATCTTATTGCGGTTTTTGATCTTGCGAGTTTTCCGGCTCCACACCTGGGGGATACTTCACATATATATTTATGATATTTTCTCCCAAGGTGATACCCAATATTTCGACAAAATTGGTTTCATCCCATTTGGAGTTTGGATGCAAAAGTTATTGCGTTTCTGGTTTTCTGGTTTCTGGAATTTCCCTGACCGGAAGTTCCGGCTTCCCACCGGAAGTTCCGCTAGGGCATTTTTGCCGCCGAAAGTTCCGGGTCTTGTTCCGCTCACGTTCAGAAACCTTCTGTATTGAATATGTCTATTTGCCAGAACTTGGCCGGAACTTGATCGGAACTTGTCCTGGCAAAAGTTCTTGAGCGGAACTTCCTCCCGAGGGCCGGAAGTTCCGGCCATGATTCGTGTTTTCAGTTTCTCACTCCGCAGTTTTCGACCGTTGGCTGGGTGCCACCGGAACTTCCGGCCTCCCACCGGAACTTCCGGCCAGGTGTCGCGAATGCCCATAACGGGCAGATCTGAGAGCCCTTTAAAAGGGGCTCCTCTTCCCCTTCGTGGGTACTAGCTTTTCTTCTTGGTTCTTGGCTTTCTCTCTCTCCTCCATTGTTAACCTTGAAGAAGCTTTCCCTCTCCCTTCCCCCTCCTATGATTCTTGCATCTTTTTGAGGGATTTGAGAGAGGAGATCTAGATCTACAATCCCCCCAAGTCAAATCCCTTCTTTGTGAAGGAATCATTGGGATCTAGATCTTGGAGAGTTTTGTGTTCTCCTCTTGTGTTCTTCCTCCCTTATTCCCCCAATAGCTTTTGTAGCTTTGTTGGAATTTGGGAGAGAAGGACTTGCCCTTGCATTTGGTGCATAGGTTTGAGTTCTACTCTTGTGTTCTTCTCCCTTATTCCCCAATAGCTTTTGTAGCTTTGTTGGAATTTGGGGGAGAAGGACTTGCCCTTGCTTTTGGTGCATAGGTTTGAGTTCTCCTCGGAGATTCGGCGAGTTCAAGCTTGAGAGCTTGTTTCTCTTGGGTTCCTTGGAACCCTAGACGGTTGTGTGGTTGGATTGTTGACCTTTTGTGGTCTTGTTGACCTTTTGTGGTCTTGTAGCCTTTTGTGGCATTGTTGGCCTTTTGTGGCATTGTTGGCCTGTTGTGGCTTTGTTGTTGGGAGCCTCCAATTGAGTTGTGGAGTTAGCCCCAATCTTGTACGGGTTCGGTGACCGCCCTCAAGCGTCCCATAGTGGAGCAAGTGCCCGCCTTTTGTGGTGCGCACTTGGGAGAATAGGGTGAGCCTTTTGTGGCGTCGGTGAGTAGCGTGCTTCCGCATCCGGGGTGAGGCCTTGTGTGGCGTTGGGTGAGCATCGAGCCACCACACCTCGAGGTGAGCCATTTGTGGCGTTCGGAGAGCATTGCGCCATCGCACCTCTCCAACGGAGACGTAGCTTCTTTGGAAGTGAACTTCGGGAAACAAATCTTCGTCTCCGCGTCCATCGGTTATCTCTCAACCGAACCCTTTACTTATGCACTTTACATTGTGATAGCCATCGTGCTTGAAGTATTTATACCTTGCTATCACCTTGTTGCTTGTATTGCTTAGCATAGGTTGTTGGTGCACCTAGGTGAACTTAGTGGCTAGGTTTTGTGCTCAATAAATTAAACGTTAATTTTATTCCGCATTTACTTGAGCCTAAACCGTAACAATTTTAAAAGCCTATTCACCCCCCCTCTAGGCGACTTCCTTTGTACTTTCATGGAGTCATATGAATTTCTAGATTCCTCGATTGGTTATTGATCGGAGAAGTGTCTAGATCATGTATGCATAGTTCACGAACCATAGGGCATATAAGGAAAGTCCAATTCCGGGGTTCGGAAATGTTTTCGGTGTTTTCATCAGAAGCTTCTAGAAGGTTCTGGAAGGTCCACCACCCCGGAGGGGGGGACACATGGATGCGCCATACCCAAGTGGGGGTTGCGGCATCAAGCCCTAGGGAAAGTCGGCTAATACAAGGAAGTGGGAATCAAACTCTAGTTTTGAAAGTCAAATCCCAATTTGGAAAGTCAAAGTCCTAGTGAAGGAAGGGAAGGAGACCTAGGGAAACTAGGTTACCTGGGAAACTCGGTTTCCCTCTCCCTCCCCAAGCCGTCGGCCACAAGGGGAGTTGGGGACACCTCCCCTCAACCTATATAAGGAGGCGAGGGGGCGCCACCCCTCTCACCCCTTGACCTAGGCCGCCGCCCCTCTCGTAGGTGCCGCCGCCTACACCCTAGCCGCCGGTGCCTCCCTCTCCTTGGCGCATACGCACTAGGCACCGAGGCCCTCTCTCCCCACCATACATGCTTCAGCATAGGAGAAGCCCTACTGGATCTACTCCTCCACCTCCAGCACCACACCGTCATGCTGCTAGAATAGCGAGGAAATCTACAACCTCCGGTACCTGCTGGAACAAGGGAGAGGAATTTAATCATCGAGTACCAAACGTGTGACCGACTGCGGAAGCGCTACCGAAACGTGGCGCCGAAAGGATCATCTACACGATCTTGAGATTGGCAAGTGAACGACTACATCAACCATGAGAATCCGATCTCGTTAAACGCTTTGGATCTTCGAGGGTTAGTACTCTACAAACTCATTGCACCGATCTCGTAGATTAGGTCTTGGCTCATGTGATAGAATTTTTTGTTTTCATGCTATGAACCCCTATAGTGGTATCAAAGTTGACTCTATGTGTAGATCTGTTGCACGAGTAGAACATAATGGTTTTATGGGCGTTGATGATTTTGTTGTCGCTTGCTTTTTGTGTAGTTTGCATCTTGCTGGATGGTGGGATGAAGCGTCCTAGGCTAACCTTACATATCATACATGAGACTTGCTCCATGCTCAACGTGCAATTTGCATTGCACAAGTGGCATTGCGAGTGTCTGTCTCTCCCACCATAGTGAAGATTCAATTTACAATGGGAACTTGACAATACTTGCATCAACGTTGTGTTTCATGTTTGTAAGTTAGAACGGTTCTTATTCGAAAGCCCCAGCCGCGTAAAACATGCAAAGAAGATTAGAGGCGTCTAACTTGTTTTTGTAGGGTGTTGGGGATATGCTAAATGGGTATCACCATTGCATGTCTCTAATCCGGATATCCCGGGTGGCCCATAGTTGGTAGCAAGGACCATGACCTGCTGGGCAGCCCAGTTAGATGGATCCAGAAGGGAGGCCCATGCCGGATAAAGGAAGGATACGGTGGAGTCACCGACGTCCCTAGAGCGTTGGAGTGCAAGACACGTTAGACTAATTGTATACTATGTAGGACTCTGTAACTTGTCCGGCTAGGACTTTCCTTATAACCCTAGGATCTGGCAACTATATAAGTCAGACCTAGAGGAGCCTTTAGGGCATTAATCAAATTATATTGCGCACAGCGAACCGATCCATGTAACTTGGCGTATTGCCATTATAGTGATTTATAGTAGGAGTAGGATTCCGCCAGCTTCGTGGGATCTGAACCTGGGTAAGCTGTGTTACCTCGTACCCACCAACTTGCATCCTTCTCCCACCTCTCTAAACACGCTCTGTGAGGAGGGCGTACTCGTTAGCAATACCACAACAGTTGGCGCCCATCGTGGGAAAGAGGCGCTTCAGGCTCTACAACGGGAGAGGTCCAAGCTCTTCGCAAGAATCGGTGAAACCGTGGCCATCGGTCGTGTTCTCTTCTCTGACAATGTTCCAATTGTCCCTCCCGATGAGTTATGGATCCCGGCAAAGACAAACCTCACCCGCTGCTCGATCGTTCCAATCAGGGACATCCACCTTTTCATCGGCGAAACCAACTGAGGCACTAGTTCCTTGGAAGTCAGAGGATCGTCAAGGCCCGCAAGGACTGCCTATGGGCATGATACATTCATGGAAGGATCGAAGTAGGATATCTGTTCGAAGTTTGCCGACTTAGATCGGAAAAATTCAAAGCCCACCCAAACCGCCACTACGCGGGAGATAATGGTGGAAGATCACTACAAATCTGCCAGCTTCGCCCGTGCGTCTGGAAAGAAGCGATCTCACTTTGTCGGCGTGGTAACTATCTTCGATCTAGCACGATGCATTCAAAGAGAGGGTGAAAGTCCCCACGATTACCTTGCTAGATGGCTCCAGATACGAGCCGATATGGAGAATTACCCCGATAATAATGCTATTTATCACTTCGTGGAAGGGCTGGCCCACGACACACTTCTCCGGCATACGCGAAGGCGGCAGCAGGCTCCGGGTCCCCTCACTTTCGAGGGCATGATTGGCACCGTCAACTGTTTCGCCACTGCTAACAGAGTCGTCGGAGCACCACCCATCGCCGTACCCGGCCTACCACCGCCACCGCCGCCACCTCCAGCCAACAACCCCGCTGCCTCAGCAACATCCTCTGTCATCGAGAAATCCCCACACCCTCCGATTTTGTTCTAGATGCGCTCTACACCGACATCAGCATGGACTCGGAAGATATGGATTTCAACCCAGAGGAGCTCGACTCAGCCATGAAATAGATGGAGGAGGAGATCAAGCGTGAGGAGTAGGCCGACAAGGTCGTCACATTCCGACAGGTGTTTGTTGCCATTGGGAGTGTGATGGAAGAAGACCAAGCCGTACAAGCTCCGCCTACGAAGTCAAGTATGTCAAGCCAGAGGAAAATGAGGTGGCTGATCTACTGCCAAAGATTGGATCAGGGCGCAAACGAATTCCTCCTGGCATTTTTCTGGAACATCTACAAACCCCATCCATGAACGGAGAGGACCCCGAGAACCCGGATAGAGTTGACTCATTTGTTAATGCAGTAAAAATAGTTTCTCCGGCTTGGACAAAACCGTTCATGGAGTATCTCGTAGACGGAACTTTGCCCATCGACGAAGTCGAAAGTCAGCAAATAGTACGTCGAGCAAAGGTCTATACCATAAACAATGGACAGCTCTACAAAATAAGTACCACTAGTGTATACCTAAAGTGTGTTTCCCAGCAAAAACATATTGAAATCCTTCGTGAGATCCATCCCAGAGATTGCGGGCATCACGTTGCTCCTCGATCTTTGGTCTCCAAAGCCTTACGACAAGGATTCTACTGGCTGACCGTGAAGGCGCACGCTCAAAAGCTGCTCGAGGCATGCATGGGATGCCAGTATTATGCCCGACAACCACATGTACCAGCTCAAGAATTCCAAACTATACCAATATCTTAGCCGTTTGAAGTCTGGGGGCTTGACATGGTTGGACCATTGCAGATGACACCTAGTGGGTTTACACATCTGCTAGTAGCAGTTGATAAATTCACAAAATAGATAGAAGCTAAACCCATTAGAAAGCTTTATGGGGCAACTACCCTTAGGTTTTTCCGGGATTTAGTGGTGAGATTTGGTCTCCCACATAGCATCATCACCGACAACGGCAGCAACTTGTCACTCAGCGAAGTAGAGGATTATTGTTGGGATAAGGGCATCTGACTTGACCTTGCATCTGTGGCACATCCACAATCCAATGGTCAAGTTGAGAGAGCCAATGGATTAATTCTGTAGGGAATAATGCCACATCTAGAAGCACCGCTACATAGAGCAGCTGGAGCCTGGGCGGAGGAGTTTCCATCTGTTTTGTGGATTTTACAAACTACTCCCAACATATCCACCGGCTACACCCCTTTCTTCATGGTATATGGAGCAGAAGAAATTCTACCCTCCGACAACCTCCATGATTTACCAAGGATTGCTGCCTACGGCAAAGATGACGCTGAAGAGTCTAGGCGCCTAAATGTCGACCTTCTCAAGGAGGGGCGTGTACTGGCATGCCAGAGGTCCGCCATCTAGCAGCAGAAGCTTTGCAGCTACCATAGTCGTCACGTCCGGCATCGCTCGTTTAAAGAGGGGGATCTGGTGCTCCAACTTAAGCAGAACAAGTCCCATAAATTATCCCCGTCATGGGAATGACCGTTCATCATAAGCAAGGCGCTACTCAATGGTTCCTATTACCTCGTTGACAATCGTGAATTAGAGGATAGGCCAAACGAGGATCATAAGCGTAAACGACGTGACCCGGATGATGACTACCTGGATCTCGATCATCCATGGAACATAGCACAGCTACGTCCTTTCTACACTTAGCATATTTTATTATCTACAATGTATCTATTATATGATCAATGAAATAAATATCTTTGGTTCACTCATATTCTTGAGTCTTTTACCTCCTTTAGTGTTCATTTTTTGATCATATAAAACTTTTATGTTGCAAACTTTGCATTTGCACTGGTAAAATTCCGCCTACGGGCGTTAGGTTAAGTTTTCTAGTCTACACGTTCTTTGTTGTTTTTATGTGGATTTTGGAGTAGTGAATTTTGGCACTCAAAGTCGGCGATTTTGTGCTTAGGTTCTTGACGGTGCCATTGGGTATCATCGCCTGAGCGCATAGTTTTGACTAAGGGTCTTCCGACTCACCAAAATTCAAAAAATAAAAACCAGAGTAATGGATAAGCCAGCACTTGCTTAAAAAAGATATACATGCTGGAATTAGTTCTTAAGAAGGTGGAAGCTTATAGCCATAGTTTTCCGCCTTAAGATAACAGCATTGTTTTTCCGCGTACATAATCCAATCAGAGATGATAAATATTACAAAGTGTTTTTCACTCCTCTAGTGTAGGAGACTTCGAGGCTGCATCATCGATGGTAAGAGAGTTATCAACAAAGTTGGTAGTTTTCAGAGACTCGGAGCTAGACTGGTCGTCATCAAGTACCTCAAGAGGCACGAAGACATCCACCTTGACCAATTGGGCGTCCCTGGTGTCGTAGCCAGTGAGCAAAGCCCAGATTGCATCGTTATCGATTTTCTGTCCATCTTCGTCCATGTCCGGCAGACCAGAGGTCACCGTGTTGATATCGACGTCGTCATAGTGGGCATTGCCCATTGCTAGAGCCATCCTAGCGCCAGCCCGAGTACATGAAGCTTTACAGCTTACGATGTGCTCGGGGGCTCGGCGAAGGATCTCCGAGTATTTCATGGAAGAGTCTACTGCCTTAATGTTGATGTCCAAGGGCTTGGCAATCTCTTTGGCCTGGGTTATCACGGTGCTGATGAAGTTGCTAGCAAGAACCATGCATTATTTTTGCGGAGGAGCGCCAGTATTCACTTGGGCTAAGCCAATGGGAGATGCATCTTCGAAAAAATGTTTGAACACATGAGTTCACCAAATCAGATAAGATTTCCTGACCTATATAAGTATAAGACGGAAGAAGGTGACCTAACACGCTGGTCACTGCTTGCTCGAGAATTTCCACCATGGAGTCCCGCTCCTTTCAGAGGGTCTTATACGCCTCAAGGTTTCGAGCATTTTGCTCTTCGGCATCTTTATTCTGCTCCTTGAGGGTCAAAATTTTCTCCTTAAGGCGGTTGATCTCCGTGTTCGTAGATTCTTGCAAAACGGCTAGTCCATCTTCATGCATCTTCAGCAATTCGGCCCTCTCCCGCTTCAAGATTTTGTTTTCGATACCCAGCTCTTGTATGTGCTTGGATTGCTCAACAATATCTTTAGCCTTGGCAATAGCTTCTGTAAGTCGGAAAAATGATAGAGCACAATGAGTAGTCGAAATATAACAATACAAGATCAAGTTGAGCATGAAACTGAAAAAAGCAGACTCTTGCCCTTCGTGATCTGTTCCTTCAAGATGGCGGTTTTACCCTTTTTAGCTTCAAGGTCCTTGCGCATCTTGTGGAACTTGTCGTTGGTGGCAACCCTCTGAGTATTCTCATTCTACAAGCAATAAAAAGGTTACTTAGTCTACTTGGAGCATCTAGCCAGATAAATATCCGCCTAGAGGCTCAGAGGCTACAATGCGAGTTTGTAACTCAAAGTCATTCTTAGTCTTTCTTTAAGCATCTAGTCATAACTAATTTTGTTTCAACTAGAAGCTTGGGGGCTATAGTATCAAATTTTACAAACACTACGTATGCTACTCTAAAAGTATCTAGTCGTAATAATCTATTCAAACTATATACTTGGGGGCCACAATACAAAGTTTCTTAGTTAGTCACTCTTAGAGAATTCAGACCCAAACACCTGTGGTTTTTGTCTAAATCCTCGGAGGCTACAGTGGGATATTATGTATGAAATACAAAAGGCATATAAAACTCACAAGTGTAATGATACTGAGGTTGTTGGCGCTCTCAGCAAACAATTGGCCAAAGGAAAGAGTTTAACCCGGATAATCTCCTCCTGCTTGAGCAGCTCCTCAAGACCACATGAAGGAGAAGTCGGCGCATCACCAGGAGCCAGAGCAGAGTTACCCAGAGTAATAACCAGGTAGATAATATTGGGAAGCTCAATCTAGGTCTTGGGCGCAACGGTTCTTCCTTCAACAAAACTCCCGCCTTCCACCATCAACTCCTTACCGCTACCAGCGGCATCCTTAGTCGGAGCTTCAGCCACTTTGGAAGAGGTGCTCTCCTGTGTCGCCTATTCGTCGGCAATGTGGACCACCGTAGTAGCATCTAGGACCTCCTGAGAAGGAGTGTTATCCATTTCCATGGCGGAAGGTTCATATATTACCTTTTCTGGAGATCCAGCGGGTGCGGCAGAGGGTGGAGCGCTAGGAGTAGGAGGAGCGATGGGGCGAAAAGCTTGGACAAGCATATCTCTAATGTTTTTAGAAGCCCCCGATGTTTTGGAGGTCTTCTTCAAACTCAAGCTAGCCTTCTTCCCGAAACATGCAAAAATATAAGTAAAGTAATAACATGAGCAAAAAAGATGATGTCGGAGGTGAAGAAGCTTACACAACATTCGGAGCCTTGTTCAAAGGGATACCGGTTAATCTTCTTTTCTCTGCATCTAGGGAGGCGGTGGATCTCTTGGAGGCTCCACCCTCCATCTTTTTTTTCTTGCCTCCGTCAGTAGTGTCAGAGGTGGAGCCCTTCCGCTTTTGCACTAACGGGACATCGTCGTCGGAAACAATAGTGACTTCCTTCATCTTGGGGTCATAGACTTCCTTCATATCTAGCCCTGTCCCATTCCAGAGTAATGTGGTTGCACGTGTTAAGTTGTTATAGCTTAAGCTGCAAAGAACCGGGTGCGTTTTTGCAAACATTTTTTCTCCTTCTCCACTTCAACTTCATTTGTAAAAAAAAACCTTTTTCCTTTTCAAACTCACTTGGCGGGCCCAAACTCGCCAAGGTTTTGTCCTAAAACATTTTTGTAAGCTTTTCTAGGGTCTTTCCATCCCATAGTTTTGCTTTGGCTAAAACGGGGGTCTCAAAAGCGGTATGGTGTTATACACCGTCTACTATACTAGGGTCAAGTAGGTGCCATCAAGGGGGTTGTAATTAGTAGTACAAAGGGTATTAGCCGAAAGAGCCAAGCCACTACCAGATATAAAACATTTAACAGAAAACCAATGCACTTTCATATAAAAGATGTAAAACATCTATAAGTACAAAAGTAGAACAAGGGGTTATGAGCAAGAAGGTGGCTTGCCTGTGATAAGCAATATGGAATATAGGTCCCTGGACTTCTTCTTAAAATACCATAATATCCAAATATTAATAAGAGCTCTTCTTCTCGTCGTCAAACAATCGCAACTATCATCGTCGATAATCACACATGCAAACAAACAAGAGTATAATCAATCACAAGGCATACAAGCATCATTTCATACAATAAACAAACAAGTAATACATATAAAACTTCAGTAGGCTTTGAGAATAATGGAATTATAAAGATTGGGGGAGGCCTTGGAACATCTGAAGGAAATCCATATGGATTTTATAGTCTAGAAACTAGGTGGAATAGGTATTTTAGACCAAGGTCCCTTTCTGTATGATACCAATATACAAACATGATATCTACAGAAAGGTATAGATAAAATGAAAGCAACAAAAATGGTTTCACCATTTTATCAATTACCAGTGATTTTAAAAGGGATTTCTAGTGGATAAAACCCTTGTTTTAGGAAATAATTCACCAGAAATGTTCTGGAGCTCCAGAAATTATTTCCTTGGATAATTAGATAGTGTTTAGTGGAATGATTCAGTGAGAGTTGGAATCAATTCAAAATAATTATCAGAATGCCCACAGGAAATTCCCAAAGGCAGTTCTGGAGGGTATTTGTCGTTTTCACCCGATTTATTCTATAAGAGATTTTGATGTGATTCCAAGAACACATGTTAGGTATTTATAATACCTTTCTGTAGAAATTGGAATCAAACTTTTTGGATTAACAGAACTACTATAGTGAATTTATTATTTAAATATCTAAGCACAGAACATATTAATTCACTGAAATTCAACAGAGGCCTAGAAAATTGTGGGCTCCTAGGATATGATAGTTTTAGGTATGCATGTGTACAGGGAATTGGAATTAGGTCAAAACCACTTTTGGTTTGGCCGAGGGAAAAATTTCAAGGCAGAATAGGGGTGGACTCGAAGCTCAAGGCTTGGCTCGGGCTCAACAAGGCTTGGCTTGGGATCGACTCGGCTCGAAGGTCACACAAGCTAAGCCTAAACCTTCCGACCAAGGCTTGAGGCTCGACAAACCCGCTCGATGAAGCTTGCAAGCCGGCTCGAAGGCTCGATCTAAT
The DNA here is from genome assembly GCA_916181665.1 of Avena sativa. Taxonomy (NCBI): domain Eukaryota; kingdom Viridiplantae; phylum Streptophyta; class Magnoliopsida; order Poales; family Poaceae; genus Avena; species Avena sativa. Next base: position 184,343,226 of record OV702281.1, read on the forward strand.
TTAAAAATCATCATAACCTTTGCTAAAGATATAACATTTCACAATTATAAACAACAATTGAGCATGAATACATGTTGGAGATATGCCCAAGAGGCAATAATAAAGTGGTTATTATCATATCTTCACACTTATGATAAATGTTTACATACCATGCTATAATTGTATTAACCGGAAACATTAATACTTGTGTGATTTGTAAACTAAAATAAGAGTCCCTAGTAAAGCCTCTTGTTAAAATAGCTTGTTGGTTAATATATGATCATGGTTTCCTGATCATGAACATAGAGATGTTATTAACAACAGGATCATATCATTAGGAGAATGATGTGATGGACATACTCCTATTGATAAGCGTAGCATAAAGATCAAGTCATTTTAATAGTTCAATTGCTATATGCTTTCTGATACATAGTAACCTAATTCCTTCGACCATGAGATCATGCATATCACCTTTTCCGGATGGATGCTTTGATGTCATCAAACACCACACCGTAACAGGGTGGCTATAAAGGTGGCATTGAGTGTTCAGAAAGTATTGGTTGAAACACATGGATCAAGAGTGGGATTTGTCCATCCATATGACGGATAGATATACTCTGGGCCCTCTCGGTGGAATGTCATCCAATTAGCTTGCAAGCATGTGACTGGGTCACAAGGGATCACATATCACGGGAACGAGAAAAGAGTACTTATCGGTAACGAGGTTGAACTAGGTATGCAGAGATACCGATGATCATAACCTCAGATAAGTAAACTATCGTGAGACAAAGGGAAATTGGTATCGTATGTAAGTGGTTCATTCGATCGCAAAGTAATCGTAGAAATATGTGGGAGCCATATGAATTTCCAGATTCCTCTATTGGTTATTGTTCGGATAAGTGTCTCGATCATGTCCGCATAGTTCACGAACCGTAGGGAGACACACTTAAGGATTCGACGTTGTTTGAGTAGTTATGGTATTATGAGAAAGAGACCGAATGTTGTTCGGAGTCTCGGATGGGATCCGGGATATCACGAGGTGATCCGGAATGGTCCGGAGAATAAGATTCATATAAGTAAAGTCTCGTTTCGGAGTTCGGGAATGATTCCGGTGTTTTCATCGGGAATGTTCTAGAAGGTTCCGGATTGTCCGGCACTCCGAAGGGGGAGGGTACATGAATGTGTCATTGAATGATTGCATCATGTACTAAGTGTTCTTGCTGTTCCAAAACTGAAAAGTCAAACTGCCAGTTTGAAAGTCAAACGGCTAAAACAGGAAACTGTGGAAAACAGGAAACTGTGGGAAACAGGAAACTGTGGGAAACAAGCAAGAGGAGGTTGAAACCAACTTGGAGGAGGAGTCACTCTCCTCCAAGCCGGCGGCCAGCCCTAGGCCGAGTTGGGGAGGGACTCCCCTCCCTCCCTGGCGCGCCTAGCCCCTCCACCTATAAAAGGAGGGGCAGGGCCTCCTCCTTGAGACACACAAGTTCCTATCCTCTAATCTCCGGTTTAGAGCCGTTTTGGTTTAGAGCTTCTAATTGCTTTAGCCTGCGGTTTAGAGCCTTCTAATTGGTGTGTCTAATCTCTAGACCACTAATAGCCCTCTCTCATACTCCACCATACTCACTCCGGCTTAAGGCGAAGCCCTGCGAGATTTCCCCTCTACTTCCGGTACCACGCCGTTGTGCTGCCGGAATCGCGAGGAGAGTGCTACAACCTCCGATGCCTGCTGGAACAAGGGAGAGGAAGGTCTTCGTCGAGTACCGAACGTGTGACCGACTACGGGAGCGCTGCCGGAACGCAGTGCCGGAAGGATCGTCTACGCGATCTTGAGATCGGCAAGTGTACGACTACATCACCCACGAGAATCTGCTCTTGTTAAACACTTTGGAATCTTCGAGGGTAAGTTATTCCATCGACTCGTTGCTACAATCTAGTAGATAGATCTTGGCTTGTTTATTTGTATGCGATAGAAAATTTTTGTTTTCCATGCTACGAACCCCTACAGTGGTATCAGAGCCGTGTCTATATGTAGATCTGTTGCACGAGTAGAACACAATGGTCATTGTGGGCGTTGATGCTTTTATTGTCGATTGCTTCTTGTGTACTTTGCATCTTGTGGTATGTTGGGATGAAGCGGCCCGGGCTAACCTTACATGACATCGTTCATGAGACTTGCTCCACGCTTGACATGCAACTTGTATTGCATAAGTGGCTTTGCGGGTGCCTGTTTCTCCTAGCATAGTTAAGATTCAATTTACAACGGGTGATTGACAATACTAGTATCAATGTTGTGGTTCTTGTTCGTAAGTTAGAACGACACTTATTGAAAGCCCCAAACCACGTAAAACATGCAAAGAAAATTAGAGGCGTCTAACTTTGTTTTGCAGGGGTGTGCTGTGATGTGATATGGCCATGATTGTGATTATATATGATGTATGCAATGTTCCTTATTGTAAGTAGGCAACCGGCAGGAGCCATATGGTTGTCTTTAATTTATGTTAAAACGCGCGTGTCTATTCAAAGTAGTTGTAATAGTTGAAGCCGGTGGACAACAACCATGGAGAAGCGTCATTGACCTTGATGCAATGTCGGTGATGATGGAGATCATGTTCGTGCTAGAAGATGGAGATCGGAAGCACAAAGAAGAAAGGCCATATCATATCACATATTATGAATTGCATGTGATGTTAATCCTTTATGCATCTTGTATTGCTTAGTAGACGACGGTAGCATTATAAGATGATCCCTTATGCACATGAATTTCAAGTCATAAAGTGTTCAACCTTAGTTAGCACCGTTGCTAAAGCTTGTTGTTTCGAAGCACCACGTGATGATCGGGTGTGTTAGATTCTGCAAGTGTATAGAACGTGAGCAAGCCAGATTTGCTCATGCGGAAACTAAGGTTTGATCTTGACGAGCCTAGCATGTACAGACATGGCCTCAGGAACACGGATTACCGAAAGGTAGAGCATGAGTCATATAGTAGATATGATGAACATGTTGATTGTTCGCCATTGAAACTATATCAACTCTCGTGATGATCGGTTTTGATGTGGTGGATTTGGTTCGTGTGATCACTAAAACAATGTGAGGGATATTGTTTTGAGTGGGAGTTCACCTAGATTAATTTAATTATTAATTAGAACTCAATTTATCATAAACTAAATCAAAGTGAATTTGCATAGTTGTTGTAGTCATTGGCATCCGTTTACCACCTTGCGCTTAGTTATAATTGAGATGATAGAACTATAGAATTCTGGTTAGTTACTTTACGAACTGGTATCGTATTGTTTTGAAGTGTTAATCTAAAGTTTAAAAGTCCTATTGCAAACTTTCAGTAAGTTCCAGTTACTCCATGAAGTTTAATGATTAGTATTAAATCAAGAGTAAAAATTCCAAGTGTTAGTATATAAGTATCATGTTTGTCTCCATGATTCTTGATATTCAAAGGATTCTCCTAATATCAAGGTTATCTAAAGATCTGAAAGAGTTGTTTCAGAAACCATGATTTGTGGAAGATATTGTGATATCTGAAACGAAGTTTTGGTTGCAACATGATAGAGTATAATATGGCTAAAGTCATGTTCTCATATTTGATGAGAATTTGCAAAAGGTTGGAGACACTAGTTGTCCTAAACCTCCAAAAGTTTTTGGGAGAGCAACATTATACTCACGATTCACCGTTACAAGCTAATAGTAGCTTGATCATGGATAATTCCATGATAAGGGTGAATATTTGATGTAGGTAAAATATTTACTACACCAAGAGATTACTAAAGAAAGGAAATTTGAAAGAACACCAAACATTTGATGATGGTGATCTACTTCAAAGTGTAAGTCCAAAGACATTGGTATTTAACTATACACTCTTTGGACTATGTGTCATATGAATGACTCCACTAATTGATGTTGATAGATTCTTTCAAACAGAAAAGGAAATACTGAAAGAGAATCTCATAAGTATATGGCAGAAAAGAAAAGACTAGAATTGTTCAGTTTAAGTATATAGATGATATACATGTTATGGCTATATTCTTTGCTTATTAAACAATGTGGTTCTTAAGTATTTGATACTGAATTTGTTGGTGTGAATCGTCATACGAAACAACACAATTCATGAACTACAATGGCCTAAGTAACTAGCAAAAGAATATGTGATGATGTTCATCGAGAACAAAATAAAGGGTTATTGTGTTGCTCGTTAAACATCAAAGCTTGCCTTCAAGATTTGTTTTATCAGGTATTATGAGAACAAAAGGGTTGTTCAAATAATTGTCGTGATCTATAAAAGATGGATGATTTGCAAATCTCGTTGGAGATATCACATCCATAAAACTAGTGCTAAAGATGTCGAAAGACAAATTGATTGAAAGGTCACTTACGAAGTGACATCGCCGTTTAAATTATATTGGAAAGAAAACATGAAGAAAATCCATATGGATGGAATTTTGGAGTCTATTTGATTTTGATCAAATGACGCTTGTGAAACTTTCCTAGAGATAATTAAAATTTCGTTCATAGGCCAAAAGGGAACGATAGACTAACTTATTGGAACTTGTACATATTGTTGTATGAAGTCCATTATGTATAGTCAAGAGCGATGGATTTCAACTTCATGTGCTTTCTCCGAAAATTTGAGTGAATATATGAATATTTACTTAATAAGGATGAAGTGTGAAACATTTGAAAAGTTCAAGGACTTTCAAGATGAAGTGCAAAATCATTGTAACAAGAATATAATTAGTTTATGATAAGATCATAAAGAAAGATATTTGAGTTACAAGTTTAGCATAATACCTAAGATTTAAAGGAATCGTTCCGTGGATTTGCATTTTCCCGAAACACCATAAGAGTATGGAGCGTTCGAGATATGTAATTAAACCTTGTTTGCCATGGTAAGATCAAAGGTGTAATTCATAAAACTGCCATTATATTTTAAAGATTAAAAGCTTTAGGGATTACCGTTTTCCACTGAAAAGAGCTCCATCATAATCCGTTGAAATGACACCATATAAAGTTATGGTTTGGGATAAAACCCAAGTTGTCCTTTCTTAAACATTGGTATGCTATGCATAAGAAAGATGTTTGCAACCAAAGTCGGATGAACCTATCTTTGTATGTTATTTCGAATAACTGTTAAGTAATCCTCCATAACATCGGAGACAAAAATGTTTGTCACTTAAAACATCAAGTTTCTTTGAGAAGGAATTTTTCGTGAAAAGTTAAGTGGGAGGACAATAGAACTTTGATAAGGTTAAAAGAACCTTAGCTGTATGTGCAGAGTTGCGCAGCGACGAAAAGTGTTCCAGAGGCAGCATAAAAGCTCATGGCTCACGTACCTCAAAGGTTGTGGTCACGGAGATCCAAGTTCCTATTGAAACAAGTAGGTCGGATGAACAATCAAATACCAAGATTTGAGGGTTGAATCATTATTTGAGAATAATGAACCGACTACATGCAAAGAAGCGATGATGGGCCCTGACTCCGTCAAATGGCTTGAAGCCATAAAATCCGTGATAGTTCCATACACGAGAAATCAAGTTTTGAACTTGAAAGACCCTCGAGAAAGGTGTAAGACCTTATAGTTGTGTCTGGATCTATAAAGAAATAGACATGGATGTTTCGCATCTATGAAATAGTCGACATGTTGGGAAAGAGTTCACAAAATGTTCAAAGGTTGACTATGACAAGATTTGATCTTTCATAGTGATATTTAGTCTAGACGGATTAGTGTAGCAACCACTACATATAATTTTTGTTATATGGTAGTTAAATAAACAAAACAAATTCTTCTAATAGAAGGGTTACCTAGGACGTGTGCATGACACAGTCCAAAGGTTTTTTTTGTTAAATTTCAAGGGATGCTAAAAACATATGCAAACTTCAATGGTTGAAGTAAGCATAGCGGAGTTGGAATCTTCACTATGATGAAATTGTTAAAAGAGTTTTAATTCATCAGAGACAATGAAGATGCTTGCGTTTGCAAGAAATTAAGTGGGAGCGCTAAGACATGTTTCTAATACATTATGTGGAAGACATATTGTTGGTTGGAAATTATGTATCTTTTATTAACACATATTAAGAATTTCATCTCGATGAAAGACTTAGGCAAAACCTAAATATTTGGCATCAAAAGATGCTAATATGGTTGTGCCAGAAGTACATAGACGAGATATTTAATGAGTTCAATATAGAAACTACAAGAAAGGTTCTTGTCGCACAGAAAGGATTGAATGAGTTCAATATTGATATATTCAAGTGTATTGACATTTGGTAAAGTGAAACAAATAATCAAGTATAGATTGATACTTGATGTATGAAATCACAAAGAATATTTATATCAATCATACTGTGATATGTACAAATCCAGATATGTCCTATGCCCTAAATGTTGTGAGCATATACCAGAATGATTCGTAAGATGATCATTGGACAATAGTAAGGATATTCTTATGATCTTTTGGAAGAACTAAGAGTATAATATTTGTAGAAGTGACAAATAGATGGTTAGTTCATTGTAAAAGTACTACATTGATACTAGTTTTGTCACAAAGTACAAATTAAGTTTATCTCAATCTAAAACTAAGGGTGGCACAATATAATGGATTTGGATGAGTTCCAAAGTTAAGACATTGTGATAGATACTACAACAAAAGGCTAAGTATATGACTGCTATCATAGCAGCTAAAGAGGGAATTTGTGTCAAGTAGTTTGTTATCAAACTAGGTGTAGTTCACAGTGGGATAATACTATGAAGATATATTGTACGACAATATTATCAACATGTTTTAACCCCAAAGAGCTAAAGGTCACACCGAAAGACCAAACTTATACAAAGCCATCTCATTAGAGAATGAGTGATGCGTAGAGACGCAAAGACATGCAATTACACACGGACCTGGAAGTGTCAGATCCGGAGATCAGTTGACCACTAGCAATAGTGTACATACAACACCAGAAAGCCATAGGTGTTGAATACACAAAGGTTTGAAACTAGATTATTGACTCTAGTGCAAGTGGGAGACTGTTGGAGATATGCCCAAGAGGCAATAATAAAGTGGTTATTATCATATCTTCACACTTATGATAAATGTTTACATACCATGCTATAATTGTATTAACCGGAAACATTAATACTTGTGTGATTTGTAAACTAAAATAAGAGTCCCTAGTAAAGCCTCTTGTTAAACTAGCTTGTTGGTTAATATATGATCATGGTTTCCTGATCATGAACATAGAGATGTTATTAACAACAGGATCATATCATTAGGAGAATGATGTGATGGACATACTCCTATTGATAAGCGTAGCATAAAGATCAAGTCATTTTAATAGTTCAATTGCTATATGCTTTCTGATACATAGTAACCTAATTCCTTCGACCATGAGATCATGCATATCACCTTTTCCGGATGGATGCTTTGATGTCATCAAACACCACACCGTAACAGGGTGGCTATAAAGGTGGCATTGAGTGTTCAGAAAGTATTGGTTGAAACACATGGATCAAGAGTGGGATTTGTCCATCCATATGACGGATAGATATACTCTGGGCCCTCTCGGTGGAATGTCATCCAATTAGCTTGCAAGCATGTGACTGGGTCACAAGGGATCACATATCACGGGAACGAGAAAAGAGTACTTATCGGTAACGAGGTTGAACTAGGTATGCAGAGATACCGATGATCATAACCTCAGATAAGTAAACTATCGTGAGACAAAGGGAAATTGGTATCGTATGTAAGTGGTTCATTCGATCGCAAAGTAATCGTAGAAATATGTGGGAGCCATATGAATTTCCAGATTCCTCTATTGGTTATTGTTCGGATAAGTGTCTCGATCATGTCCGCATAGTTCACGAACCGTAGGGAGACACACTTAAGGATTCGACGTTGTTTGAGTAGTTATGGTATTATGAGAAAGAGATCGAATGTTGTTCGGAGTCTCGGATGGGATCCGGGATATCACGAGGTGATCCGGAATGGTCCGGAGAATAAGATTCATATAAGTAAAGTCCCGTTTCGGAGTTCGGGAATGATTCCGGTGTTTTCATCGGGAATGTTCTAGAAGGTTCCGGATTGTCCGGCACTCCGAAGGGGGAGGGTACATGAATGTGTCATTGAATGATTGCATCATGTACTAAGTGTTCTTGCTGTTCCAAAACTGAAAAGTCAAACTGCCAGTTTGAAAGTCAAACGGCTAAAACAGGAAACTGTGGGAAACAGGAAACTGTGGGAAACAAGCAAGAGGAGGTTGAAACCAACTTGGAGGAGGAGTCACTCTCCTCCAAGCCGGCGGCCAGCCCTAGGCCGAGTTGGGGAGGGACTCCCCTCCCTCCCTGGCGCGCCTAGCCCCTCCACCTATAAAAGGAGGGGCAGGGCCTCCTCCTTGAGACACACAAGTTCCTATCCTCTAATCTCCGGTTTAAAGCCGTTTTGGTTTAGAGCTTCTAATTGCTTTAGCCTGCGGTTTAGAGCCTTCTAATTGGTGTGTATAATCTCTAGACCACTAATAGCCCTCTCTCATACTCCACCATACTCGCTCCGGCTTAAGGCGAAGCCCTGCGAGATTTCCCCTCTACTTCCGGTACCACGCCGTTGTGCTGCCGGAATCGCGAGGAGAGTGCTACAACCTCCGCTGCCTGCTGGAACAAGGGAGAGGAAGGTCTTCGTCGAGTACCGAACGTGTGACCGACTACGGGAGCGCTGCCGGAACGCAGCGCCGGAAGGATAGTCTACGCGATCTTGAGATCGGCAAGTGTACGACTACATCACCCACGAGAATCTGCTCTCGTTAAACACTTTGGAATCTTCGAGGGTAAATTATTCCATCGACTCGTTGCTACAATCTAGTAGATAGATCTTGGCTTGTTTGTTTGTATGCGATAGAAATTTTTTGTTTTCCATGCTACGAACCCCTACAATACATTCATAACATTGTCTATCAAGTTTCAAAAAATAGTAATAACGACAATAATAGCATGCATCACAAGTTCACCACACATATAGTGCCAATATATTCCTACCAGTTCATAGTATTATATCAATTTGAAGAACTGCTCAACATCTCCTCGACACTCAACTGCCCTATGTTGTACTGTATATAACACTGATAATTAAGATAAGCATTGTACAAACGCAACAACAATCACTAAGAGTCAAAAGATGCACAGACGCAACCACATACTTAGATGGCTGGTTCATAGTGCAGGACGCAGACTCAGATAAAATTGTGAGCAATACAAACATGTTGTATTTAGGTTTGCATTACATGAAACAGAGTACATTGACTTATACAATTTAAGTAGCCAAAAGGATGCACACGTTCAGGAAACATCATGATTGGGATCGAAAATAATATGCTATCATGCAAATTGTGGTGAAGCACCCGTATGAAACCATGCTGGCCTGTACTACTTGTTACCCCTCTAATTCTGAACATTCTCCAAACTAAGACTAGGCGTGCAGAAGTTGTGATTGGTCACTAGTAGTGGCTGCACCTCATTGCAAAAAGTAGCATGAAGTAGCTTGATTAGACCAAGCTAGATCAAAGGGAAAAATAGCAAGACCTATAAAGCTTTAGTACTGCTGCAACTCCTGAAATTTTGCTACGCAGAAGGTTCAGTAGTGCTGGTAGCATATGTGCCCAGCAGCAAAGTTGTCCCCAAGGCCATACACAACACAATGGTTCTCGTTGGATGATCGTATTTGCAATTAGGCCCCAAGATCCACAGCCGCACCTTCTCCCTCCGCCATAGCACCTACCGCCGCCAAGCCTGGTTCACGATCTTGATCCCCTACTTGTCCTCCCTTTGCCACCTTATCTGGGCCGACCTGCACAGCCCCGCCGGCCTCTGCGCCATGGCTAGGTCTCCTGCCACCGCCTCCCAACACTAGGGCTAGCGGCCGCCGTGCCTCCCCATTCTCCTGGAGTTCCTCCCACTCTGTGCCGTCGATCGATGCGTCAGCCACCAATAGCGAGCCCGCAAGAAACTATGCTAGGGAGTAGACGAGGTGCGTCTAGGCCTCATCTTCGGCCAGATAGGTGCGTATGGCGGTGATCAGCGTTGGTGGCGGCGCCTCCGCTAATCCTAGCGCTATCCAAGAGCCAAGAGGACGGGGACATGTTTGGGTAGAGAAATCGAGCAGGCAGAGGGGTCGTTGGGTTGCTGGATTGCGATCCGCAAGCCTGACAAGCCCGAGCCACAAGCTGGTTTCATAGGAAATTTTTAGTGACAAGCCGAGCCAGGCTCGCCTCGAGTTTCCCCGAGTTTGACTGAGCCGAGCCACGAGCCATCTTGGCTTGGCTCGATTCCACCCCTAAGGTCTGTTTTTGTTATTTTTACTAAGGGTCAACCAGGAAGCAAAAGACCAAAGGGTCAAGGTGTCATGCATGTTATGACCAGTACTTTGTAGTACACAAAGTTTTCATGTCATTTAGGGTTATAAAACTACAAATATGATTTAATGGGTGTTTTAGGTACTTTTTGGAAATTGATTTAATATAATTAATCTATATCTATTCTAAGATAATCAAAGGTACAACATGTTTGGGAAAACATGCAGGTATCTAGAGAATTTTGGATCTAGGTATTTTGGGTCGTTTTCCATTTTGATTTCAATTTAAACCAAAGGCCACTTTTTCTAGATCTGGACAAAAGAAATAAATGAGAATAAATCATGGGCCAGATCTGGAAGGAGAATGGTCCGCCATGGGGGATTCGTCCCACCCGGGCTTCTCCCTGTGTTGGAGGGGTGCATTTTGAAGTGGCGTAGCGGGGCCTGGCATCAGCGGGAGGCAAACCCGAAGGGTTATGCGGCGATGCCAGCCACCAGATCGAGTGGCGATCGACGGCGGTAGTTCATCTCCTTCCTTGAGTCGCGATAGGACAAGGAGGAAACCCTAGGAGATGCGGCCCGCATGGGGAGGCTCACATGGGAGCTCGGAGGGGAGCGATCGAGGGCGCAGGGTGCCGCGGTCCAAGTCGAGCCCAGAGAAGGGCGGGAGGGGGGTTTGGCGCTGGGAGGACGCCCGCTCCTCTGCCACACCAGAGAAAGCATCGGGCTTGCCGAGGATGCCTCCAAGTTTTGCTGTCTGCCGAAGATAAGCATGGGGTTAGCTTCATAAGAGCAAGGGGAGTCCGGGAAGATGGCATGTAGGGAGAGAGGGAAAAGGATGGTGGGATACGCTCAGATATTCTCCATGGCCGAGAACTTGCTCTCCTTCTTCCCACGGGCAAACCAGAGTAGTGGAAAGGGAGAGTAGCTCTAGGGAGGGGAGTGGAGAGCAGAGGGGGCGAATGAGGGCGAAGGGAGGCAGTGGTGTGGCCTCTGGCTATTTATTTGGCGAGAAGGAGGTCTATGGTGGACAAAGCTCATGGATAAGCTTGGGGAGGGGTGGTGCTCGGTGAAAGGGCCTCAGGGGCGATAGATGGACGTGGTGTGGGCCTGATGTTCGACCATAGAGGGACAAGGGGCTGCTGTACTAAATATACAAGATATTTTGCCAAGGGTGCATCTCTCTCACTCACTATTCTTAGGGACAAGGCTTAAGGGGGTAGGGTTGCGGTTCTACAGGGCTCACCACGACTAGAGGAAGGTTTCATGGTTGCTATGGTGATCAAAGAGGAAGAGTGGTGGAGGTTTGATGATGTTTGCAAGAATTGATCAAATTGATGCTTGTGAAGGTAGTTGAGAAATCTCCATTTGGAACGGTGGGGAGAAGGTACTGGTGTGTAAATAGGGTCAATTCATAACCCTAGGAATTATTTGACATTTTTCAGAGGAGTTTTAGTCCACTTAAAATCATTTATTCAAAAATTGCAGACGTGGTTTCTAGAAGTTTATTTGATATTTTTGCATTGTACATGGTTGGGTTTTGATGTGATATGGTCGTAAATACTATATCACACATTGGATAATTTTCTTGGAATTTATTTGGATAGAAAACTATTTATAAGCAATTATTTCTTGTTTCTGCCATTTAAGAAAAATGGAAAAAAGAAATAATAAAGAATCTCAAAAATATTTATTTTTGAGATGGGAAGGTGGGGTAGGATGTATAGAACTCAAATGTGCCTTGAGGTGGCAAGGTGATTTGGATAAAAGAAAACTTGCCTTTATAGACAAAGATTCTAGGATTTTGCCAAAAGTGGAATTTAAATATTTTTAGGATCCAATAATTATGGACATTATTTGGGGGAATTATCATATCCAAGGGATATGCTGTAGACTTGATTTATCCATCATTTCCAACTTGGGTTTTGAAGAACTATGGTGAAATTGGAGGAAACTAGATTTGAGGGAATCGAGGGTTTTGATATCTTTATGCCACCTAAACATGGTTGGGTTAGTGAGCCTAGGGCTCACCTTGGTGCAAGGGATAGATGTATAGCTAGACCAAGTTATATAGAAGATCATGGAAGTAAGAGTTGGGCTTGGTTGGATTTTAGGTGATCTAGGAGTGATGGCAAACTTTGTTGAAAATAAGGCTGCCATAACAGAGTTGCCATGATGCCTCCTAAACCATGTGGGTTTAAACAACACAAAGCTCCATTGTAAACAAGTGAAGGGTGGATTATAGAACATGGTTAATATATTATAACCATGCAAAGGTTTGTTCAAGGGTTTATAGTAGATGGATGTTAGCTTCTGACAAAATAGGCAAGATGACAAGGTTTACAGAAAAGGTTATTTTATTAACTACAAAACCATCATGGATGAGTGGGACCCAGAATGGTTTATCCAAGGTTAATAGTGGGCTTCAGTAGTACTAATGATTTACTACAAGGTGGTTCAAGTACATTCTTAAGTATGCACACAGTTTAGAGTAGGTGGAGTTCCAAAGTTTAAATCTAGATAAAGATTCCAGACAACCAAATTGGTAGATTTGTGGATTTTGACTAGTATGTGTAGCACCCCGAGTAAAACCCCTACTATAAAATCGCTGTTGTTTTTATTATGTGCATCATCATGACGTCATCATACATATGCATGTCTAAAACTATTTCCGAAAATCCCTTTTTGTTTTCTACAAATAGACCATCTCTATTTCAAATATCAAACCCGATCATTCCGGATATTTTAATCTAAAACCTACTTGCAAAAGGTTTTGTTTTAAATATAAATAATAAAATGTTTTATTTAAACCCTCGGGGAGGCAGACAATCGGACAGGCCCAACAGGCCCAACCAGATCCCACCTACAGCCCCAGATTTCTAAACCCTACTACCCACCAAACCCTAATCTAGTCAAACCCTAGACCGTATCCTACCCAGATCCGACCAAACCAGCCGCCACCACCCACCTAACCCTACCCATCTCTCATGCCCGCCGCCACCCACCCACCTGTGTTGCTATTTGTGCCCCTGCAGGGTAAAACTTTCTGAAAGCCATGACCGCGGTTATGGACGACTTGGAGCATAGTATCTAGATCATAGACAACTATAACTAAAGTAGTGCTATAAATTTGACCTTGAAATGACTACTAATCAGCTTCAGTACAATGGAATGGCTAAATAAAAGTACCAACAACTGTTGGGTTTTTGAATGTCTCACGGTATGTGTATCTGACTAGTAAGTATTCCAACTAAAATGGAATGGTTAACTAAAAGTGCCCACTTCTTATTATATCAGGAGGAATCATGCTATCTATATCTGACTAGTAATTTCCGCAACTATAACAGAATGAATAAAACTGCCAATGGTGTGAGTTACTCGGTTGACTTCCTCATTTGGTCTCGAGGGGGAAATACCAGAATGGGTATGTTTGGTGATAGTTTCAGGTTGGATCCTAATAGGTCTTTCTTATCCCTCTCTGATAGCCGACAGTTGTATCGAGTCTCTATAGGTTGTTTAGTGCATGATGCACTGCCCCTTCAGTCCACCATACCTATGTAGGCGAGGACCGCCGAATTCTAAGACTCGTCATGTACTGCCCTCAGTACTAACCGCTCTCTTTTTCCTTTTCCCTTTGCCAGCACTCCTTTTGTTTAAGCATGTTTTGAGATTGACGTCGTAAGCAGGGTTACCCTTCCAGCTTGGCCTGCGCAGGGTTATGGACGCCATTGGTTATTCTTCAGGGCTCTTAGCTCAATTTGCACCTTGTTCGTACTCAGACGTTGTATCGTTTTCAAGGTGATTTGGATCTTTGTATTGTATATATGTATTCTTGACTCTTTGAGTCGTGGTTGTATATATCTGTTCAGTGGGTTACGTCGTGGACTATTGTGTAATGATATTACTTTGTTTTCCACCCGCACGCAAGTGCCTGGTGGGTGCCTTTGAATCGTTTCTATGCGGGTTTGGCGGGAATCGCTAAAACTTGCATAGGGCCGCTCCGATGGTGTTACAGTATGCAAGATAGAAACATTTGAGAGTGGCAAGGGTTTATCCTCTTCATCAAGTGGTTGATATTGAGGTATAAATTGAATAGAGGGGATCCATGCTTGTATTTGGTCTTTGATGGGTTGGATGCTAATACAAAGGATTAGCTCAGGATTGATCTGGTTAAGTAGATTTGAGATTCACTTGAGTGATTCAAGATAGATTGAGTTTGGGTGGCTTAGTTTGATATTGATGATCTCAAAACTATTGGTTTGATCCCTAAGGATGAGATACTAGATTAGCTCACTCTAGTTCCTAAGCAATCAAGACAATTAGTAGATCAAGGCAATTCATCAGACAATAGATCAAGGCAACTCATCTTATCGAACTTGTCCAACTACTAATAAAGTGGTCCTCAAACCTAGCTTGAGGTAAGCATGGGTGTTTTGAAGAGGTTGTGTTTTGAAGTAAGGTAAGTACCTCTTGGTATTTCTACCAAGATTGGAGCGGAAAGGTTTTGGAAAAACCTAGAGATAAGAGTAGTTCAAAGTTCTTGAAAACATAAGGAGATAATATATAGGTCTCCATTGTTTTTGTTAATTGAACTAGTGAAATATTTGGTTTTGGTAAAGTCACCTTGGCTCAAGTTTGAATTGTCAGAACATTTGAGAATATGGAATATGAGCCAAGACATCTCTTTTGAGAAATAGCTTTTGTCATCTGGGTTGAGGTGAGAAGTATATTATCTATTACACAATCAGATGTATGAACACAAGAAAACAAGGAAGAAAATATTGCAATCATGTAACAAGAAAAAGTTTTTGTTTCCCTTGATTTTTGCCTTTTGGACAAAAATTCAGGGTTACTGAAATTGAGATGTTATAGGTATATCTATTTCATGAAACATAAGTCCGAAACTTTCGAGAAGTTTAAGGAATTTCAAAGTGAAATAGATAATGAAAGTAACATGAAGATTAAATTTCTATGATCTGTTCATGGAGGTGAATATTTAAGTTACGAGTTTGGCGAGCATTTAAAGAAATGCGGAATACTTCCACAATTGACACCACCGGGAACACCACAATGTAATGGTGTGTCCGAACATCATAATTGAACTCTCTTAGATATGGTTCGTTCTATGATGTCTCTTACAGATTTATCGTTATCATTTTGGGGTTATGCATTAGAAACAACCGCATTCACTTTAAATAGGGCACCATCTAAATTCGTTAAAATGGCACCGTATGAATTGTGGTTTGTTAAGAAACCTAAATTGTCGTTCCTGAAAATTTGGGGTTTCGAAGCTTATGTAAAGAAGTTAGAGACCAACAAGATTGAACCCAAAGCGGAAAAATGCGTCTTCATACGATACCCTGAATAAACAATTGGGTATACCTTCTATCATAGATCCGAAGGCAAAATCTTCGTTGCCAAGAATGGATCCTTTCTCGAGAAGGAGTTTCTCTCGAAAGAAGTTACTAGAAGGAAAGTAGAACTCGACGAGGTTGTCGAACCTTCTCTCAGATTTGAGAGTAGCGCAACCCCGGAAAATGTTCCTATGCCGCCTGCACAAATAAGAGAGGAAGCTAATGGTAATGATCATGAAACTTTGAACGAAGTTACTACTGAACCTCGCAGGTCGACGAGGACCCGTACCACTACTGATTGTTATGATCCTGTTATGTATGTCATGTTGGTGGATAACATTGACGACCCTGCAACATATGAGGAAGCAATGATGATCCCAGATTTCAACAAATGTCAAGAAACGATGAAATCGAGATTGGATCCATGTACGAAAACCAAGTATGGACTTCGGTGGACTTACCAGATGGCCGGAAGGCTGTCGAGAACAAATGGATTTTCAAGAAGAAAACAAATGCTGATGGTAATGTAACCATCTATAAAGCTCGACTTGTCGCGAAAGGTTTCCGACGAATTCAAGGAGTTAACTACAATGAGACTTTCTCACCAATAGTGAAGATAAAGTCTATGAGGATTTTGTTATTAATCCTGCATACTACGATTATGACATATGGCAGATGGATGTCAAAATGGTGTTCCTCAATGGAGACAATGAAGGAGAGTTGTATATGGTATAACCCAAAGGTTTTTTCGATCCTAAAGATGCTAAAAAGGTGTGCAAACTTCAACGGTCTATTTATGGATTGAAGCAAGCATCCCGGAGTTGGAATCAACATTTTGATAAGGTGAACAAAAGCTTTGGATTTAGACAAACTTATGGACAAGCTTGTATTTAGAGGAAAGTGAGTGGGAGATCTGTAGCATTCCTGGTACCATATGTAGATGACATATTGTTGATTGGGAATGATATAGAACTTCTAAAAAGTTTCAAAGACTATTTGAATAATATTTTTCAATGAAGCATCTTGGTGAAGATTTATAGAGATAGATCAAGACGCCTAATAGCGCTTTCACAAAGTACATATTTGGACAAGGTTCTAAAGAGGTTTGGAATGGAAGAAATCAAGAAATTGTTCTTGACCATGTTGCCCAGTACGATCTTGAGTAAGCGTAAGACCCCCAACTTTATAAGGTAAAGGTCCCTGTGATTGCAATGCTAGTCCCTGGATCAAATACTAGCATCCACAGTTTAAGATGAAGTACACAGACACAAAGGTCCTTATTACATCGTCATTCAAGAGATAAACATAGTCTTTTACAACCCCATATCCAAAGGCTAGTACAAGAGTTCTTAACATAAGTAAATAAAGTAAAGTCTTCATGTTCATGTGCCACAGGCAAGCATGTTGAGTGTAGACTCATAACCCTAATCCTCATCAGAATAACCTGCAACATCATAAGTTACATCCATAGTGGGTCAATACATTTGGAATTGTATTGGCAAGTGATACCATAGTAGAATAGTAGTATATAACATCTATATGAATTTGGCTAAGTTTAACTTAGGCTTGCTTTGTTCAAAATAGGTTTTTACTATCAGTTGAAAACACTAAGTTTTTGTTTGACAAAAACTCCCAAGGATCCACCAATAGACATTGGTGAACCTTTACCCTTGTTCAACCACAAGTTTTAGATTAGAAATTGGGATGAGGAGATCCTTGATAGCTTCAATGTCTTGATGCTCAAATTGTCCATTTCCAGGGACACAACTAAGTACTTAGGTTTTACCCTCTCAAGAGGTGGTGTACTTTCCCCATAAGACTCGACATGCATCGAGACGAGATCTTTCAGAAGCCTTCCCTTAGACCACCATGGACGCGTTCCAACCTATCACCCTATCAGCATCTGTCCATCAGGCTAAGTTACTGCAACCTATATGATCAAGGCAGAGCCCATATGCAATGCGGTTGCACTAAAAGCTTCTAAACACTAAGTATCTCAAATCCCTTTGTTCCTGGGTGGCTTTCCACAAGTGTGATACACAAGGTAGACCATATACATGGGCCTTGTGTAACCACTCAACACAAACCATCATACCATTCCACCCAAGTGATTCATTCACTTAGTTGTTTTATTAAGCAAAAACACAAGTCAAAGACTTAGCAAAATTTCCATAGCATGTAATATAATCCACCCTTGTTTGCTACAAGCTAGGCTAAGCATGATAACATAACAAGTATCTTAACTTAGAGAAAAATCTACTAAGACTATAACTACTAGGATTTCCCATGGCATAGCATAGTTTATACTTAGCAAAATTCCATGCAAGCCCTAATCAAAATATTGCTAGTGCAGAGTCAAAACAATAGGACAAAAATACATGAAGCACCACTTGACTTGGTAGTTGGGGGAGTAGCAACAATCTTCACAATCACAATCACCACTAGCATCAAAATCTACACATAAAATAATAGCACCAAATTCTCATTCACATATTCAAACAAAAATATGTGAATGCATGCAATAAAATGATTTTTCTACACTAAACCAAACAAACCAAAATAGTACTGAATACAAAAAACACTATTTATAGTTTAGACAAAGTTAAGTTTGCTTTAAAATCATTTTCTAAATAATTTATATGGCCAAAATAAGCCTATATTTGATTCTGCAAATAAACCCAATTTTACAGAAGCAAAATACAAATTCAAGCCCACAGTAGTGTAGGATTTATTTTTCTGAATCAATGATATATTATTTGCATTTTCTGGATAAACAGTACAAAAGATATGAATTTTACAAGTTTAAATCTCTAATAGATTCAAAAACAGATTTTAAATCTAAATCTCAGACACGTGGACGCATCTGATTGGCCCGTACCGCTTCGTGCGGATCGGCCAACATGGGCCATAGGATTTAAGTTAGATCATGTGGCTCAGAACTAAGCATACCCCTTCGTTAAGTGATCTAATCAGATCCACTTGATCTAGATCTAACGGCTACGACGCATGCGACCAGAATTTGGCGGTGCTAATGGGTGCTGGCGGTGGTGGCACTACTGCCGGCGATGCTCCGGCGATTCCAGAGGGGTCTAGGGGTGGTGCAGTAGCTTAACAGGATGCTCAAGGTGTCGCTGGCGTGGGCGGGGGCGTGTTGTAGTGGTCGCTGGGGCGACGAATAGGGTCTCCCTAGCACAAACCAGAGGCATCAGTGTGTGCATGAGGGTCAGGCGAATGAGATGGTGTGAACCAGAAGCCAAGGGGCGATCGTGTCTTACCAGAATTGCTCGCCGGAGACGAGGGCAGCGTCGGGTGCTCACGGTGCTGGATGTATCAACGCTCTGGGTCACGAGCAGATGAATAAAAGGTGTGAGAAGAAGTGCACGAGCAAGGGGAGCATTGACATTGATAAGTAGAGGGCAAGGGGCGGACGGTGCTCACCGGAATACCTCATCGGAGTTCGTCTGGAAGCGAGGTTGCGAGTCAAAATACAGGCAGCCTGGTGGCAGAAAGGGGGTGGCGAGTGAGGGGAATGCTCACGGTGGGGAGGAGTTTAAGTAGGCAGAGGCACGGCAAGAATTACTTGCCGTATCAATGGCAATTAACCTGCTCCATCAATGACAGTGAATGGCAGTGGCGACAGGGTCTGGCGCGGGATTTTGGGGGAGACAATGCTGAGCTGGCATGAGGCCACTGGCAGTGTCAGCGGGGTAGGGGCTGCACGACTGAGAGAGAGGGGAGAGGGGGAAACGGCTGGGTGGGCTTGTTGGGCCTGTTCTGGAGTTGGGCCAAAAGGGCAGCGGCTGTTTTATTTTTTTCTTTTGCCTTTTTTTTCTATTTGATTTTTCAGGAATCACTTTCAAACCCAAATTCAAATGAGTTTGATTTCAAATCTTCTCAAGATTTTTGTAGTGTGAACCTTGCACCTAAATGTGTGTCAAACACCGCTGTTTAGTCCACTAAACTTGGATCCTTTGAAAATAAAATAAAACCATGCCTTAATGATATATAGATAATAGGCATAAAAATGGTTTTATTTGGAGTTTTAATTTGAATTTTTTTGTGCAAGTCAAGAATGCTATGAATGTATGAATGAAATGAAAGATTTTGTAATTCATGAATTTTGGGATGTTACAGTAAGACTCAAAGTCTAGCTACGACAGAAGATAGAGAGAAGATGAACAAAACTCCCTATGCCTTAGCCATAGGTTCTATCATGTATGACATGCTATGTACAAGACCGGGTGAGGGTGATCTTTCAGAAGTTCATCTTCTCTTTCCCAAGTTGCTTCTTCTTCGGAATGGTGGTTCCACTGAACTTTGCAGAATTTGATAGTCTTGTGATGACCCACAAGTGTAGGAGATCGCAACAGTCTTCGCGGGTAGTATTACCCAATTTATTGATTCGACACAAGTGGAGCCAAAGAATACTTGCAAGCCTTAACAACTGAGTTGTCAATTTCAGCTGCACCTGCAAATAGTTCTTGCTCACAGAAGTTTATCAGTAGCAACAATTTGGTAGTAGCAGCAACAAAGCAATAGCAATAGTAAAACAGGAGTAATAGTAATAATAACGTAACAGTAGGATTCGAGTGTGGTAGGCATAGGGATGGATGGACGGGCGTTGCATGGACGAGTCTAAACATGTAACTTCAATATCTAGGGCATTGTAGATAAATAATAACAAGCATCCAAGTACTAAACAATCCTAGGCATGTGCTCTAAATATAGTCATCCGTGCTCGCAATGAGAACTTGCACAACATCTTCTGTCCAACCAGCCTGTGGCAGCGGGGCCTCTAGGGAACTACTAGCAATTAAGGTGCTCCTTTTAATAGAGCACCAGAGAAAAGCATTAACACTCCGTTAACACATGTGATCCTCACACCACAACCATCCCCTCCGGTTGTCCCAATTATTGTCACTTTGGGGCCTTTGAATCTGGACAATGATATGTGTACACAACTTGCATATAAGATCACAAACAATACTATCATAATGATTCAATAACAAGTTCAGATCTGAGATCATGGCACTCGGGCCCAAGTGACAATCATTAAGCACAACAAGTTGCAACAAAGTCAAATAGCACTAATAGAGATACTAGGCACTATGCCCTAACAGATCTTATTCAATTACATGATAGAACTCATCCAATCCCTACCATCCCCAAGCCTACAGTGGGTGATTACTTACTCATTGTAAGATCCCTCCTTTGTAAAGGAAAGGATCCCTGTGATTGCAATGCTAGTCCCTGGATCAATGCTAGCATCCAAAGTTTAAGATGAAGTACACAGAAACAAAGGTCATTGTTACATATCATTCCAGAGACAAACATAGTCTTTTACAACTCCATGGCCAGAGGCCTAATACAAGAGTTCAAATATATAATAAGATAAATAAGTCTTCATCTTCATGTGCCATAGGCAAGCTTGTTGAGTGTATACTCATGACTCCTAATCATCATCAGAATATCCTGCAACATCACAAGTTACAGCCACAGTGGGTCAATACATTTGGAATAGTATTGGCAAGTGATACCTTAGTAGAATATTGGTGGACTAGATACTATATGCATTTTGGCTAAGTGTAGCTTAGGCTTGCTTTGCTCGAAATAGGTTTTGCCTATCAGTTGAAAACACTAAGTTTTATTTGATGAAAATCTTTCCCAAGGAACCACCAATAGACATTGGGTTCCTTCACCCTTGTTCAACCACAAGTTTTTACTTAGAAATTGGGATGAGGAGATTCTTGATAGCTTCCATGTATTGATGCTCAAGTTGTCCAATTCCAAGGACATGGCTATGTACTTAGATTCTTCCATCTGCAGAGGTTGTGCACTTTCCCCAAAAGACTTGATTTTCACCAAGACAGGACCTTTCAGAAGCCTTCCCTTGGACCAAATGGACGCGTTCCAACCTATCATCCCACTACCACCAACTGTCCAAATGGCTAAGTTATTGCAACCTATGTGATCCAGGCAGAGCCCATATTGCCAAGTGGCTGCACTAGAAGCTTCTTAACATTTGTCCTCTCAAATCCCTTTGTTCCTGGGTGGCTTTCCACAAGTGAGATACACAAGGTAACCCATAGAAATGGGCCTTGTGTAACCACTCAACATAACCCATTCCTTCCATTCCACCCAGGTGTTTCATTCACTTAGTTGTTTTATTAAACAAAAACATAGTCCAAAGACTTAGAAATATTTATTCATTGCATGAATATAACCACCCTTGGTTGCTACTAGCTAGGCTAAGCATGGCATTGATAAGACTTAGAAATATTTCTAGAAATTCTACAACTACTAGGATTTCCGAAGCATAGCATATAGATCAAAAATATCCATGCAAGACTAGCAAAATATTTCTAATGCATATTTAAAATCATAGGAATAAAATCATGAAGCACCACTTGCCTTGGTAGTTTGGAGAGTAGCTACAATTCTCACAATTACAATCACTATTTGCACCAAAATCTACACATAAAATGATAGCACCAAATCACATACAAAATAAATACAAGCAAAAATATATGGTTGCATGCAATAAGATATGTGATGATTTTCTATACTCAACAAGACAAGTGCACAATAATGATTCATAAACTGGCTCAAAACTTGCCAAACACCCTTTATTTGAACATTAAAATATTTCTCAAATAATTAATGTACACAAAATAGGCCTACACATGTTTCTGTAAAAATAACCATTTTAGCAGAAACAAAACATTAAAACATTGCATAAATGGAAACGGATTTATCCCTTGATTCCATTGATATAAAATTTGTCAAATTTGGACGTGGGAATCAAAAGTTATGAATTTATCAAGTTTAAACATCTAATATATATAAAATCTGATTTTAAATCGAAGAACTGGCCACGCGGCAGCGTCTGATTGGACGATACCGCTTCGCACCGGATCACGCTCGGCTACCGTTGGATCTAACTAAACATGCACGGCTCAGATCTAATCTTACCTCTTCGTCACAGATCTAATCTTACACGTTAGATCTAAATCCTACGGCCACAATCCTATTGACCATAGACGGCCGGTGCTAGCGGCGGCGACTCTGTCAGAGTCGTTGCCGACGTTCTAGGTCGCGCGGGAGAGGGGGAAGGGGCTTACTGTGCTCGCCGTGTGCTGCTGATGCTCAAGGTGGGCTTAGATGGCGAAGGGGCGCGCAGAGGTGGTCGCTGGAGCTCGTCGGAGTCGTGCACGGCGTCGGGTCCTTGCAGACGAAGTTGTTGCCAACGCTCTGGACCTTCCCAGCACAAACCAGAGGCATCAGTAGTTGCGCAAGGACAAGGCGAACTAGTCGTATGCATGAGGGGTCAAGGGGCGCTCAATATTTACCGTAATCGATCGCCGGAGTTCGAGCAGAGGGCGGCGGAGCTCAGTCGTTGACGTTGCCGAGGCTACAGACCACGCGCGAGTAAATGAAAAGTATCAGTAGGTGTGCATGGAGATGTAGAAGAAGTCAGTATGAACCATAGGCAGAGGGGCGTGCGGTGCTCACCGGAATTCGACGACGAACTCGTCGGAGCAGCGAGGTGGCAGCGAGGAATTCTCGCAGCCTGGGGGCGCTCTGTGCTTGGGGTCTGGGGGAAAATGGAGAGGGGGCAGAGGGGGTTTAAGTAGCAAGGGCACGGGGCGCTTAACTCCGGCATTGAACGGGAATTGAAGCCGCAATCAAACAGGAAACGCCCGGCGAGATTTTGGGGATGAACTGGTCGCCAGGGTGGAGACGACAACTGCCATGTGGGCCGCGGCTGTCAGCGAGAGAAAGAAAGAAGGAATGGGCCCAGGCGGCCAGTGACTCCGTGGGTATGGCTGCGAGTGAGAGAGAGAGAAGGGGGAACCCGGGTGGGCTTAGTGGGCTGGTTTCACTGTTGGGCCAAATGAATGGCGCCGGCCTTTTTCCCTCTATTCATTTTCTATTTCTGTTTTGATTTTCTGAATCCATTTTCAAACAAATTCAAATGCCATTTGAATTCAAATTTGTTCTGGAATTTTGTAGAGTGTAACACTCATAATTATGGGTATAAAAACATGTGGTCTCACTGTATGACATAGGTCCTTTTGTTCAGACAAAAATAAGTAGTGACATAACACTTGATTTGAACAAATTTTGAAAATGGTTTTAAATCCATATTTGTTTTTTAATCTTTGGTTTGAGCACTAGCAATCAAGCAAAACATTTTGAGAGTAACAAGGTTTGGTTTTGAAATAAATAATCTCCATTTGAGAGTGGTAATTGATTTATGCTTGATCACATAAAATAATAGCACTTAGTGCTTTGTTTTCTTGAAATGGGTTTGATATTTGATCCCTAAATGATATGCATGCATGAATGATATGCAATCTTTGAAAACATGATTTTAGGGATGTTACAAATCTAACCCCCTTAAGGTGAATCTCGCCCTCGAGATTCGGGTTGGCTAGCAAATAGGTGAGGGTGGTCTTTCCGAAGTTCATCTTCTCTTTCCCATGTTGCTTCTTCTTCGGAATGATGGTTCCATTGAACTTTGCAGAACTTGATATTCTTAGTCCGAGTAACTCTTTATGCAGTTTCAAGTATCTTGATAGGTTTTTCTTCATAGGTGAGATCACTTTCCAATTGGACCTCTTCCAAAGGTATAGTATCTATCAAAGAAGTTTCTTCCATTTCTGGATGGCATTTCTTAAGCTGACTCACATGAAACACATTATGAACAGCTAACAAAGATTCTGGCAATTCAATCTCATAAGCTACCTCTCCTTTACGACTCAGAATCTTGAATGGTCCAACATATCTTGGTGCCAATTTTCCTTTGACTCCAAATCTCTTCACTCCACGGAGTGGTGACACTCTAAGATAAGCTCTATCACCCACTTCATAGGTGACTTCTCTACTCTTAGGATCTGCGTAGCTCTTTTGTCGGGACTGTGCTATCTTCAACCTGTCCTTAACCAGCTTGACTTTCTCTTTAGCCTCTTTGATGAGTTCTGGTCCGAACAAACTTCTTTCTCCCACACCATTCCATAGCAATGGGGTGGTACACTTTCTCCCATAGAGAAACTCAAATGGTGCCATCTCAATACTGGCTTGATAGCTGTTATTGTAAGAGAATTCTGCGTACAGCAGACTTTCATCCCAACTGGCTCCATAGTCTAGAGCACATGCTCTCAACATATCTTCAAGAATCTGATTAGTCCTTTCTGTCTGTCCATCAGTTTGAGGATGAAATGCAGTGCTGAATTCCAACCTCGTTCCCAATGACTCATGTAGCTGCCTCCACAAATGAGAAGTGAATTGGGTTCCCCTATTAGACACAATACTATTGGGTACTCCATGTAGACATACAATTCTGCTCATATAGATCTTGGCTAACTTAGCACTTGTGTAAGTTGTCTTCACGGGTATAAAATGAGCCACTTTAGTTAGGCGATCCACTACTACCCAAATAGAATCATATCCTGACCTGGTCCTCGGCAATCCGGTGATGAAATCCATGCCAATCTTGTCCCACTTCCAATCAGGAATAGGTAGTGGTTGTAACAATCCTGCTGGTTTCTGATGTTCCGCTTTCACTCTACTACATACATCACACAAAGCAATATGTTCGGCGATGTCCTTCTTGAGATTATTCCACCAAAATCTTTCCTTCATATCCATGTACATTTTGGTGTTACCCGGGTGACTAGAATATGGTGAGTTATGTGCTTCTTGTAATATCAGTTTCCGAAACTCCGGTCTTGTGGAACACAAATACGTTTTCCATGCCATAAAGTACCATGTTCATCTTCATGGAATCCTTTGGCTTTTACCTTGCCAATCTTTTCCTTAATCTCTTCAATTTCCTTGTCCATATTTTGGGCTTCTTTGATCTTGTCCAACAAAGTGGGTTGAACATCCAAAGACATGAGATGTCCCTCAGGCACAATCTCCAATCTGATATTTCTAAATTGGGTACACAGATCATCTGGCAATTCTCCCTTAGTAAGGCCATTCACAAAAACCTTACGGCTTAGAGCATCCGCTACAACATTTGTTTTACCGGGGTGGTATTGCAAACTCAAGTCATAGTCCTTGATGAGTTCTAGCCATCTTCTTTGTCTCATGTTAATTTCCTTCTAGGTGAAGATATACTTCAAACTTTTGTGATCTGTGAACACTTCACATCTCTTTCCCAAAAGATAATGTCTCCATGTTTTGAGTGCATGGACAACGGAGGCTAACTCTAAATCATGAGTAGGGTAGTTTACTTCATGAGTTTTGATTTGTCTCGAGGCATAAGGCACAACTTTTCCTTATTGCATAAGTACTGCACCTAAACCATGATGAGATGCATCACAATACACTTGGAAGTCTTTCTCCGAATCTGGAAAACACAAGACTGGTGCTGTCACTAGCCTCTTCTTCAATTCTTGAAAGCTGAGTTCACAACCTTATGACCAAGAAAATTTCTTGTCTTTCTTTAGCAGTTCTGTCATAGGCTTAACTACCTTGGAGAAATTCTCAATAAATCTTCTGTAATATCCTGCCAAGCCAAGGAAACTACGAACCTCTTTCACTGACTTAGGAGATTCCCATTCAGTTACAGCTGAAACTTTAGCAGGATCAACTGCTACACCATCTCCTGACACAACGTGTCCAAGAAATCCAACTTCATTCAACCAAAACTCACACTTGCTGAATTTGGCATACAGCTTATGCTCTCTAAGCTTCTTAAGTATCAAACGTAGATGTCCTTCATGCTCTTCTTTGCTCTTGGAGTAAATCAAAATGTCATCGATGAAAATGACAACAAACTTATCACGAAATTCCATGAACACCTTGTTCATCATATTCATGAAGTATGCTGGTGCATTGGTCAAACCAAATGGCATCACGGTATACTCATACAATCCATACCTTGTGGTAAAAGTTGTCTTAGGTATGTCTTGATCCCTTATCTTGAGCTGGAAATAACCTGACTGGAGATCAATCTTTGAGAACACACAAGCTCCTTCTAACTGATCAAACAAGTCATTGATTCTAGGCAAAGGGTATTTGTTCTTGATAGTCACCTCATTGAGTGAACGGTAATCTATGCATAACCTTTGACTCCTATCTTTCTTTTCCACAAACAAAACTGGTGCTCCCCAAGATGAAGAACTTGGTTGGATAAATCCTTTTTGCAACTGTTCTCCAAGTTGCTTCTTGAGTTCTTTCAACTCATCAACAGACATCTTGTACGGTCTCTTTGCTATTGGTCCAGATCCTGGTAGCAAGTCAATAAGAAATTCCACATCTCTATCTGGTGGCATACCTGGCAATTCTTCCAGAAACACATCCGGATATTCACTCACAATTGGCACACTGTCTATGCTAACCCCCTTAAGAGAATTTAGCTTACTTCCTTTTGCTTCAAAGTTGGTCTTGAATCTTATCCTCTTATTTTCTAGAGTTGTGAGTGAGACAGTATGATTGGCACAATCTATCACTCCCTTGTGCTTAGACATCCAGTCCATTCCCAAAATAACATCCAATCCTTAGGAGTTTAGGATTATCAAGTTAACGGGAAACTTATACTTCCCAAACTCTATGACTAGATCATGACATCGTGAATTCACTATCATTTCTCCGCCAGGAGAACTTACTTTATAGGAGACCCAATAGTTTCTACCGGTAGTTTGTTTCTTTCAACAAATGCTCTTGATATGAATGAATGAGATGCACCAGTATCAAAGAGAACAAATGCTGGAACAGAATTGAGTTTGAACTCACCAGCAACAGCATCAGGTTCCTCATAAATTTCCTCCACATTGATGTGGTTCACTTGTACCTTTTGAAAAGGGTTGGGCTTGTTGGGTCCTTCAACTTTCTTTTCTGGGCATTCATTTGCATAATGCCCCATCTTCTTGCACTTGAAACACTCAACCTGACTAAGATCCTTCTTGACAGTCTGGCTTCCACTGCCACTTCCACTGTGGTGGCTCTTATATCCACCCTTGTGATTCTTGTACTTGTCATTGTCATGACTACGGTGACTCTTGTTGTCATGATGACGGTTGTGGTTGTGGTGCTTGTTGAACTTCCCATGCTTGTGGGATCCAGAACTCCCACTGTCATCATAATGGGAACGCTTGTGAGACGAACCCGAGCTGTGCTTGTCAGAGTGCTTTCTCTTCCTGCTTTCAACTTGTTTCATCTTGCTCTCCAAAATAGCAGCCTTGTCACAAAGAGACTGGTATGTGGGAATATAGGCCATAGCTAACTGCAGGTTCAGTTCATCATTCAACCCTTCAAGGAACTTTTCCTTCCTCTTAGCATCAGTGTCAACTTCGTCCGGTGCATAACGCGCCAGATTGTTAAACTCTTCAATATATTCAGCCATGCTGTGGTGGCGCTGCTTCAGGTTATGGAACTCTTTCTTCTTCAAACTCATCACTCCGGATGAGATGTGAGCAGTACAGAAACCATCTTAAAAGATAGCCCATGTCACATCTGCAATGGGAGTGGTGATCTGGAAGTTATCCCACCAAGTGGCTGCTGGTCCTTCAAATAAGTGAGCTGCAAATCTGACTTTTTCTTCATCAGTACAGCCAACAGTCACCAAGTCCTTGTTCACAGAGCGTAGCCAATCATTGGCCACCATAGGATCAGTAGTTCCTGAGAACTTTGCTGGCCTCAGTCTCAAGAACCTGGTAAGCATGTCAAAACCTGGTGGATTGTTCTGATTGTTGTTATTGTTATTGATGTTATTGTTGTTGTTGTTGTTGTTGTTCTGATTCTGGATGAATGTAGTCATCATTTTCATCAGCTGAGTCTGAGCTGTCATCATTTGCTGCATCTCAGGGGTGATGTTGTTGTTGTTGGGGTTGGGATTGGCACGTCGGGAGGCATCTGTGGTTTGTTCAATAGAGATAAGAATGAGATACCCTGTCACATCCCAAGATTTTCCAAATCTTGTAATGTGAAAATAAATGAATAAAATAAAACTTTGTTTGATTTTCAGGGCCAGAAGAAACTTTTTGAATTCAATTGGAACTTCAAACCCATTTGAATTAAATAAATCCTAAAGGGATTTAAAAATATAAACATTTAATAAAGGAAAATAGAAATATTTAGATTTACTATTTTGGATCTTTTAAATAAAAGGTTTTGGCTTTCAAAAGAAAAGGTGGATTCATAAATAAAGATTATTTTATAAAGCCAAATTAAACCTTGGCCAAGTATTTAAAATAAAATGTTTTGTTTTGATTAAAAATAGTAAAGGTTTATTTAAATAAAATAATAAGGAAATAATATCCAAATTTTATTTAAATAAAAGGTTTTACCATTTTAACTAAAACAAGAAAACTTATTAAATTATTTTAAATAAGTTTTCTAAGTATCTTATTTTCTTAATTAAAACCTACTGAAGTGTTTTGGCTTTATTTTAGATTTCAAAATAAATATCTTAAATAAAATAAATCCTAGTTGATTTAATAATGAAGGTCTATTGTATTTAATTATTAATGGACCATTTTGTTTTAAACAAGTTTCCCAAATATTCTTTATTTCCAAATAAAACCTACTGATTTTGTTTTGAAAGTATTTGGATTTAAAATGAAGATTTTATTAAATAAATCAAACCATATTAAATAAATAAAGGTCCATTTTATTTAATTAATGAATGGATCTTAAAATGAATAAAAAATATTATTTTATTTTGGAATTTAGGTTTATGCTGATAAACAGAACCAAGTTCAAAATTGTGAAGTGTGGTGTTTGTTTGAGTTGATTTGGTTGAATGAATCATTTGTTTGAATTTCAAATCAGTAAATTGAAAATAGAAAAGGAAAAAGTTTCAGACAGAAAAAAAATAGAGCAGCCCACCATCTGGCCCAACTGCCCCAGCCCAACAGCCCACCTCCTCTTATTCCCCGAACCGTTTTTCTTCACCGCTGAAACAGCCCACAAAGTCACTGACGTGTGGACCCTCCTCCCTCACTCCTTTTCTCGCTGACACTAGGCCCCACCGCCACGTTCCCCTTCTTCCCCACCCGCAGATGACGCCCACCCCTCGCCGGACGTTGCAGGCGGAATAACTCCGGCGTAATACGTCTTAATCACGCAATGAAGCTGCCCCTTGACCACGCAGGATAAATCGTCTGCCTCTCTTCCGTTTCCCCCAGACACCCCTCCTCGACACGCCCCCAGGCCGCTCTAATTTCTCTCCGAGCACCCTCTGTTCCGACGAAGTCCGGCGCCGATTCCGGCGACACGACACTGCCCCGAGCCTCCCTGAGCACGCTGACAACTTCCCCACTCCCAGACGCACCTCCCAGCACTCTTAGTTCGACCGCGGACGCCCTGGAGCATCGACTATGACAAGCTCCCGACGCCGCCGCGTTTGTCTTCTTCTCCGACGACGCCCACAGGTTGTATCCGACCGCCCCTCCTCTTTTCTTTCATCCACGCGTCACCGCCTTGACCTTGCGCAGCTAACCTTGCCTTCTGCTTGCCTTGGCGTGATCTGTAGCGTCGTCCTCGACCTCGACCGCGCGCGTCCGTCGCCAGAACCAACTCCGGCGAAGAATCCCGCTCGTCCCCGTGCGCCCCTTGCCACGACGACCACACGACTAGCATCACCTCATCCTCGCGACCTCGGTGAGCTTACTCCCTCCCTGATTCGCTTCCTGCCTCGCCAACGCCGCCGCCAACTAGCCGCTCCGCTGCTCGCCGTTGGCCTTGCGCCGCCAGTTCCTGGCTAGTTGATAGGAGCCGTTCGATCTAGATCGGGCGGGCACGATAGAGTCACTTAAACCACGAAAGGGTACGCGTTCTGTGCCGCACGATCTAAATTGATCCAAGGGCTATCACGCGTGATCCGGACGAACCGGTACCATCCAACCAGAGTGTGCCGCGTGTCCCCTGTTCTGATTAAAACAGATTTTGAAACCAGATTTAAATACCATTTTCAAACCCCTGTAACTTTCAAACCACATGTCCAAAAATTACAAATTTTATATCAATGGATTCAGGAGAGTAATCCCTAGCCAACCATGCCCTTGGTTTAGTAAATAGTATCTGTTAAATTTCTTGTTTTTGCAGAATCAAATGTGTGCTTGTTTAGAGTATAAAAATTGTTTAAAAATGATTTTTGGATTAAACCCTTTGCAAAATGGTTTGTTGTGACCTTACTGACCCTAGGAACCAACCCATGGTTTTGAAAATGGATTTGGAAAAGATTAGGATGGAATATTAGATTTGGTCCATTTCTAGCCAAGTGAAAATAATGGAATTGTTATGGAAAAGATTTTGGAACAAAAACTTTGGGAAAATATTGAGATTCAAAGCTACTGACCCCAAAACACCATGTCCTAAGAGTTAGAAACTTTTGGTGAAGATTTAAAGGTTTTAGACTTGATAAAACTAAATTTCCACCACATAAAATGATGAATGGATTTAAAAATGGTCTTGGACAAAACCCTCTTGCTAATGACTTTGCCACTTTGGTAAATGACCAATTTGGATCTTACAAAGTTTAGAAACCCAATGCTCCCATGCATGACTTAGATCCCATTGTTTTGTGTGTGTTAAATTGTTTGATTGATTTATTAGTTTGGAATGCTAGTTGATTTTGTGTCTACTTGATTGACTTGTAGTGAAGTTAGAAAGTGTGAGACTAGCAAGATCAAGGAGTGAACCACCATTCCCTACCAAAAAGGCAACTGATGCTTCATACTTTTTATCCCATTACTTTCACTATGCATTAGTGATTTTGCTAAGTAAAACTTGCATGAATTTTGCTAAGTAGGAACCTTGCTATAGGAAAACCTAGTAGATGAATCCTTAGTAGGATTTTCCTAAGTTTAAGATTCCTACTACTATCAAGCTTATCCTAGCTAATAGAAAACATGGATGGCAAATATATTCACACTATGGAAAAATCTCTAAGTCTGAGAACTTATGTTTTTGTGTAATAAAACAACTAAGTTAATGAATCACCTGGGTGGAATGGGCTTGCTTGGTGGTTTTTGGTTGAGTGGTTCACAAGGCCATGGACTTGGCTTGTGTAACTCACTTGTGGTATGCCACCCAGGAACAAAGAGATTGGAGATGTCAAATGTTGAGAAGCTTCAAGTGCAACCACTTGGCAATATGGGCTCTGCCATGATCATATAGGTTGCAAGAACTTAGCCATATGGACAGTGGGTGGTAGTGTTTGATAGGTTGGAGCGCGTCCATTTTGGTCTAAGGGAAGGCTTCTGAAAGATCTTGTCTTGGGAAACCAAGTCTTGTGGGGAAAGTGCACCACCTCTGCAGAGTGTAAAATCTAAGTACTTAGCCAAGTCCCTGGTAAAGGACAATTTGAGCATCAAGACATGGAAGCAATCAAGAATCTCATCATTCAAATTTCTAAGTTAAAATCTTGTGGTTTGAACAAGGGTTGTTTGAAATATTCAATCTTTGATTGAGAGATGCCTTGTAAAGGATCTTCAATCTTGGATTGAGAAAAATGATTTTGTCAAAGCAAAAACTTAGTATTTCCAAATGTTAAGGAAAAATCTATTTTGAGCAATGCAAGCCTCAACTCCACTTAGCCAAATGCATATAGACGATAGACT
Organism: Avena sativa; assembly: GCA_916181665.1. Classification (NCBI taxonomy): domain Eukaryota; kingdom Viridiplantae; phylum Streptophyta; class Magnoliopsida; order Poales; family Poaceae; genus Avena; species Avena sativa. The sequence goes on from OV702281.1 coordinate 184,375,473, forward strand.
CCACTATATTATCCTAGTATCACTTGCCAATACAATTCAAATGTATTGACCCTTTGTGGCTGTAACTTGTATGTTGCAGGTTTGATTATTTTTAGTGAAGATTGATTGATTAGGATTACAAAGTCTACAACCAACATCTGCCTGTGGAACTTTGAAGATGAAGGACCCTTACTTATAGTTATTCCTCTGCAATGTAATGTAATAGCCAAATGAGCTATGTTTGATGTAATAAAAATATGTTATTCCTGGTTATAAAGCCATATTATGACCTTTGTTTCTTGATATTACATCTTAACTGTGGATGCTAGCTATTGATCCAGGGACTAGCATTGTAAACACAGGGGGCTCTATCTTATTAAAGGTTGGGACCCCTACAGATGGTATCAGAGCATGTGTTGCCTGTAGGATTTGTAAACCAAGGATTGGACAAAAACCCTTAGAAAAATAGGAGTTGTATTTTGTTCCACAAACTTATTTACAAAATCTTGTAAAATCTTTCCTCAACCATTTTGGTTTCAACTCTACATCTCTTCTACTTCAACTTGATGGAAAACCTACCCCATGGCCAAAGACTACACCATGTGCAAAGGACTTCTTCAACACTTTCAACTCTAATGACTTCAACATCTCCAGCATATTCACCAAGGACTTCCAACTTGGATACCACTAAGGACTACAAGTGAAATAAGGAAATCTTGCTCAAGATTTAGATACTAAGGGAATGAAAATTTAGAAGGAGCCTACATCACTTGAAGTATTGTGACCAAAAGTTTTTCCAAGGAAACCAAGATCTCATGCAAGAAGAATCAACCAAGGAAGGAAAGATCACAAGTGAACCATGTAGATGGACCACCATTTATAGTTAAGTCAAACACACCAACTTATGTGGAGTAACAAAAATATTTTTTTGCCTAAAAATGTGCTTGAACTTTGTTGTTGAGTGAAAAGTTGTTTGTGAATGCTTGCACATTGTTTGTGTGAATTGTGATGTGTGTGATTAGAAATATTTCCTTAGAAATATATTGCCTATTCTAATCCCAATCCAACCCAAGAAGATGACTTCCCCAAGAGACACCAACATCAAGGATGGTGACACCAACAACAACCAAGAGGACAATATGAGAGAACTCATAGCAACCCAAAACCAATTGAGCCAAGAGACAACTCAGCTATTAGCCAACAACAATGGACTAGACCCAGCCATACAAAGGATTTTGAAACTTCAATCCCAATTGTTGCAAGGAATGGTTACTCAAATGATCAACATGGGAGAAAACTTTTCCCAAAGAGCTAATGACAACAAGGATGACAAAGAAGCTAATCTAGAAGGAATCCAAGCCAGCAATAGTTTTAGAGACAAAGATCATACATCCAAGGAACATGAAGATCACTGCCCCAAGAAGAGAGAAAGATCTCCCACCTATGAAGAACATGAACTAGAAGAACTCCTAGCTTTGGAGAGACCCAAAAAGAAGAAGAAGGACATAAGACAGTTGCAGTGTTACAATTGCAAAGAGACGGGACACTATGCCAGTGAATGCCCAGAAAAGGAGAAGAGCCAAGAAGACAAACAAAGGCTAGTGAAACCCAAGATGAGGAAGGATATTAGCCAAGTGATGTGCAAACACTGCAAGGAGTTAGGACATTATGCATCATATTGTCCAAAGAAGCCAGCTCAAGACCTCAAACTTATAACATGTTTCAAATGCAAGGAACTAGGACACTATGCAAACAATTGTCCAGAAAAGATGAAGAACAAGTTAAACAAGTCTATGAAGGATCTCAACCTTGGCCCATGAGTCAAGTATGGAAACCAAGGACACCATGCAAATGTTTGCTTAGAGAAATTTTTCCCAGGATCCCAAGAAGGACAATATGTAATTTTTGTTTGAAAAATTTTAAGGGTGGTAGTACCCTAGTTGTTTTGAACCTGCTTGTAACCCCTAGCCTCCCCAAATCTCGGGACGAGATTTATTTTAAGGGTGGTAGCCTGTCACATCCCAAGATTTTCCAAATCTTGTAATGTGAAAATAAATGAATAAAATAAAACTTTGTTTGATTTTCAGGGCCAGAAGAAACTTTTTGAATTCAATTGGAACTTCAAACCCATTTGAATTAAATAAATCCTAAAGGGATTTAAAAAGATAAACATTTAATAAAGGAAAATAGAAATATTTAGATTTACTATTTTGGATCTTTTAAATAAAAGGTTTTGGCTTTCAAAAGAAAAGGTGGATTCATAAATAAATATTATTTTATAAAGCCAAATTAAACCTTGGCCAAGTATTTAAAATAAAATGTTTTGTTTTGATTAAAAATAGTAAAGGTTTATTTAAATAAAATAATAAGGAAATAATATCCAAATTTTATTTAAATAAAAGTTTTTACCATTTTAATTAAAACATCAAAACTTATTAAATTATTTTAAATAAGTTTTCTAAGTATCTTATTTTCTTAATTAAAACCTACTGATGTGTTTTGGCTTTATTTTAGATTTCAAAATAAATATCTTAAATAAAATTAATCCTAGTTGATTTAATAATGAAGGTCTATTGTATTTAATTATTAATGGACCCTAAAATAAAAGGTTTTTTTTGTTTTAAACAAGTTTCCCAAATATTCTTTATTGCCAAATAAAACCTACTGATTTTGTTTTGAAAGTATTTGGATTTCAAATGAAGATTTTATTAAATAAATCAAACCATATTAAATAAATAAAGGTCCATTTTATTTAATTAATGAATGGATCTTAAAATGAATAAAAAATGTTATTTTATTTTGGAATTTAGGTTTATGCTGATTAACAGAACCAAGTTCAAAATTGTGAAGTGTGGTGTTTTTTTGAGTTGATTTGGTTGAATGAATCATTTGTTTGAATTTCAAATCAGTAAATTGAAAATAGAAAAGGAAAAAGTTTCAGACAGAAAAAAAAATAGAGCAGCCCACCATCTGGCCCAACTGCCCCAGCCCAACAGCCCACCTAGGCCACCTCCTCTTATTCCCCGAACCGTTTTTCTTCACCGCTGAAACAGCCCGCAAAGTCACTGACTTGTGGACCCTCCTCCCTCACTCCTTTTCTCGCTGACACTAGGCCCCACCGCCACGTTCCCCTTCTTCCCCACCCGCAGACGACGCCCACCCCTCGCCGGCCGTTGCAGGCGGAATAACTCCGGCGTAATACGTCTAAATCACGCAATGAAGCTGCCCCTTGACCACGCAGGATAAATCGTCTGCCTCCCCTCTTCCGTTTCCCCCAGACACCCCTCCTCGACACGCCCCCAGGCCGCTCTAATTTCTCTCCGAGCACCCTCTGTTCCGACGAAGTCCGGCGCCGATTCCGGCGACACGACACTGCCCTGAGCCTCCCTGAGCACGCTGACAACTTCCCCACTCCCAGACGCACCTCCCAGCACTTTTAGTTCGACCGCGGACGCCCTGGAGCATCGACTACGACAAGCTCCCGACGCCGCCGCGTTTGTCTTCTTCTCCGACGACGCCCACAGGTTGTATCCGACCGCCCCTCCTCTTCTCTTTCATGCACGCGTCACCGCCTCGACCTTGCGCAGCTAACCTTGCCTTCTGCTTGCCTTGGCGTGATCTGTAGCGTCGTCCTCGACCTCGACCGCGCGCGTCCGTCTCCAGAACCAACTCCGGCGAAGAATCCCGCCCGTCCCCGTGCGCCCCTTGCCACGAAGACCACACGACCAGCATCACCTCATCCTCGCGACCTCGGTGAGATTACTCCCTCCCTGATTCGCTTCCTGCCTCGCCAGCGCCGCCGCCAACTAGCCGCTCCGCCGCTCGCCGTTGGCCTTGCGCCGCCAGTTCCTGGCTAGTTGATAGGAGTCGTTCGATCTAGATCGGGCGGGCACGATAGAGTCACTTAAACCGCGGAAGGGTACGCGTTCTGTGCCGCACGATCTAAATTGATCCAAGGGCTATCACGCGTGATCCGGCCGAACCGGTACCATCCAACCAGAGTGTGCCGCGTGTCCCCTGTTCTGATTAAAACAGATTTTGAAACCAGATTTAAATACCATTTTCAAACCCCTGTAACTTTCAAACCACACGTCCAAAAATTACAAATTTTATATCAATGGATTAAGGAGAGCAAGCCCTAGCCAACCATGCCCTTGGTTTAGTAAATAGTATCTGTTAACTTGCTTGTTTTTGCAGAATCAAATGTGTGCTTGTTTAGAGTATAATTTTTTTTTTAAAATGATTTTTGGATTAAACCCTTTGCAAAATGGTTTGTTGTGACCTTACTGACCCTAGGAACCAACCCATGGTTTTGAAAATGGATTTGGAAAAGATTAGGATGGAATATTAGATTTGGTCCATTTCTAGCCAAGTGAAAATAATGGAATTGTTATGGAAAAGATTTTGGAACAAAAACTTTGGGAAAATATTGAGATTCAAAGCTACTGACCCCAAAACACCAAGTCCTAAGAGTTAGAAACTTTTGGTGAAGATTTAAAGGTTTTAGACTTGATAAAACTAAATTTCCACCACATAAAATGATGAATGGATTAAAAAATGGTTTTGGACAAAACCCTCTTGCTAATGACTTTGCCACTTTGGTAAATGACCAATTTGGATCTTACAAAGTTTAGAAACCCAATAGAGGCCCTCTTTGCAAAATAAAACTATCTTGTGCATGCTCCCATGCATGACTTAGATCCCATTGTTTTGTGTGTGTTAAATTGTTTGATTGATTTATTAGTTTGGAATGCTAGTTGATTTTGTGTCTACTTGATTGACTTGTAGTGAAGTTAGAAAGTGTGAGACTAGCAATATCAAGGAGTGAACCACCATTCCCTACCAAAAAGGCAACTGATGCTTCATACTTTTTATCCCATTACTTTCACTATGCATTAGTGATTTTGCTAAGTAAAACTTGCATGAATTTTGGTAAGTAGGAACCTTGCTATAGGAAAACCTAGTAGATGAATCCTTAGTAGGATTTTCCTAAGTTTTAGATTCCTACTACTATCAAGCTTAGCCTAGCTAATAGAAAACATGGATGGCAAATATATTCACACTATGGAAAAATCTCTAAGTCTGAGAACTTATGTTTTTGTGTAATAAAACAACTAAGTTAATGAATCACCTGGGTGGAATGGGATTGCTTGGTGGTTTTTGGTTGAGTGGTTCACAAGGCCATGGACTTGGCTTGTGTATCTCACTTGTGGTATGCCACCCAGGAACAAAGAGATTGGAGATGTCAAATGTTGAGAAGCTTCAAGTGCAACCACTTGGCAATATGGGCTCTGCCATGATCATATAGGTTGAAAGAACTTAGCCATATGGACAGTGGGTGGTAGTGTTTGATAGGTTGGAGCGCGTCCATTTTGGTCTAAGGGAAGGCTTCTGAAAGATCTTGTCTTGGGAAACCAAGTCTTGTGGGGAAAGTGCACCACCTCTGCAGAGTGTAAAATCTAAGTACTTAGCCAAGTCCCTGGTAAAGGACAATTTGAGCATCAAGACATGGAAGCAATCAAGAATCTCATCATTCAAATTTCTAAGTTAAAATCTTGTGGTTTGAACAAGGGTTGTTTGAAATATTCAATCTTTGATTGAGAGATGCCTTGTAAAGGATCTTCAATCTTGGATTGAGAAAAATGATTTTGTCAAAGCAAAAACTTAGTATTTCCAAATGTTAAGGAAAAATCTATTTTGAGCAATGCAAGCCTCAACTCCACTTATCCAAATGCATATAGATGATAGACTCCACTATATTATCCTAGTATCACTTGCCAATACAATACAAATGCATTGACCCTTTGTGGTTGTAACTTGTATGTTGCAGGTTTGATTATTTTTAGTGAAGATTGATTGATTAGGATTACAAAGTCTACAACCAACATCTGCCTGTGGCACTTTGAAGATGAAGGATCCTTACTTATAGTTATTTCGCTGCAATGTAATGTAATAGCCAAATGAGCTATGTTTGATGTAATAAAAATATGTTATTCCTGGTTATAAAGCCATATTATGACCTTTGTTTCTTGATATTACATCTTAACTGTGGATGCTAGCTATTGATCCAGGGACTAGCATTGTAAACACAGGGGGCTCTATCTTATTAAAGGTTGGGACCCCTACATACCCATAGATGCTAACATGCACAATACATCACATAAACAATCACCAAACATGCATCACAATAATAAAAGTTTAACAACATAGATAACAAGTTTGCAAAGTAAACACACCAATAGCAAGCCATCAACATGTTGGATGGTCATTGCGACTCAATAATCAAAGACATGATGAATAAAGCTAAATGAGCAGTCATCACTACTCCTCGGCATCAACCTCCTCCTAAAAAAATGTAAGACCTGCATTCTCCATAGCGGTCTTGTATTCCTCAACATTGGTGGTCAAGGTCTCTACTTTGCTTTGAGAGCCCTCTTCTGTGAACGAAGCCTCTCAATCACAGTCTGCTGATGCTCGAGCTCGAATTCCTTGGCCTCCAGTTCTGCAGTCATGTCTCGAATCCTCTTGTTCCTATCTTGGACTCGCTTCTCTTGACTCTTGAACTTTCTGTCCTGACTCTCAAACTTGGCCTCCATCTCCTTGACTATCTCATCTTTATCCGCGAAGAGCTTGTCCTTCTCACGAAGCTACACCTGGAATTCGTCATTGCTCAGCATGACGTTGGTCCTATCAGTGTCTATGTGCCTAAGAAGAACCACTAAGTCCTGGAGGTATAGACGAATCGGCTCTGCTGTCTCCCTCGAAGTATCCTCGAAGTTAATGGCCTCACCATCCTCATCACGTCTACCGAAGGTGTGGAAGTGAGTACCTCTAACCTGTCGAGAGTGTCTCCCTAACAGACGTCCAATCAAGTCCTGCATGACTACCTCTAGGCCTCTCTCCTTGTCATCGTTCATGAGCTTGAAGATGATTGCCTCCGTGGTAGGCTCTGTCTGACGTCCAGGCTGATTAACCTTGAAGCCCCAAAGGTCTTTCCTCTCAAACTTGGTGAGGGGAAGCACCATGATGGTAGGAAGAGGGAGATTGAGCAAACTAGTGAGCTCAATAATACGAGGGCCAAAACGAGTTCCCTTGAACTCTTCAGCCGTGCTGATAGTAACATCAGGCATCTATTTAATAAGATAGAAAAAGTTAGAATCAACACAATTTAAGACAAATCACAAGACAAGGCATCACATGCATAACTTTGGAAATCAAAACACACAAGTCATGGCATACATGGATCCATTACAAACAAGCAAGGTTCAACTTATTTTAAACAACATTTGGAAAAAAATGATAAGTGTGGTGGTCCAACTAATGTGGTACATTACAATCCCATCTCACTTGCCAAGTTGGCTAACAGAGCATCCCTAGAGGCAATCTGTTTATCTAGATCACAAGACTCCATTGCTAAGTCTATGATGTCCTTCCTTAGGCTTTGGTTGGTAGCCTATAACTCTTCGGTATGCTTCTTTTCTTCCCTAAGGTCATTCTGGGTGTTATGGATTCTACACTTGATTCTATCACCAAGTTCTTTGATAGCCCTCCAAGCTGCATCCCTTGCTGAATCAAAGAATGTAGTGTGCATCATTGTGTTGGTGACCATGCAGAATCCTGAGTCCTTATGGTTTTATTCCTTTTGTTATACAAGTGAAGTTTCACCCACCAGTACTCAAGTCCTTCATCCATCACAGAAAAACCTTTGTACACAGCTGCTCCATGTATTCTCATGGCAGCCATGAGGTCCTTGAGATCCTTCGGGAATTCTATCTCACACTCCAAAGTCATAGTCATGAGTGGTCCCTTCTTCACGGCTTCGTTGATGGAGTTCATCTACAAGTAGAGATGAGAAAGAAGATTAGAAAAGTTTACGAGAAGAAAAGACAAGTTTGGAAGTTGTTGAAATTTTTTCATTAGTGGTTTCCAATCCTAGGGTCATAATCCTACATGCAAAACAGTGCTCTGATACCATCTGTAAGATCCCTCCTTTGTAAAGGAAAGGATCCCTGTGATTGCAATGCTAGTCCCTGGATCAATGCTAGCATCCAAAGTTTAAGATGAAGTACACAGAAACAAAGGTCATTGTTACATATCATTCCAGAGACAAACATAGTCTTTTACAACTCCATGGCCAGAGGCCTAATACAAGAGTTCAAATATATAATAAGATAAATAAGTCTTCATCTTCATGTGCCATAGGCAAGCTTGTTGAGTGTATACTCATGACTCCTAATCATCATCAGAATATCCTGCAACATCACAAGTTACAGCCACAGTGGGTCAATACATTTGGAATAGTATTGGCAAGTGATACCTTAGTAGAATATTGGTGGACTAGATACTATATGCATTTTGGCTAAGTGTAGCTTAGGCTTGCTTTGCTCGAAATAGGTTTTGCCTATCAGTTGAAAACACTAAGTTTTATTCGATGAAAATCTTTCCCAAGGAACCACCAATAGACATTGGGTTCCTTCACCCTTGTTCAACCACAAGTTTTTACTTAGAAATTGGGATGAGGAGATTCTTGATAGCTTCCATGTATTGATGCTCAAGTTGTCCAATTCCAAGGACATGGCTAAGTACTTAGATTCTTCCATCTGCAGAGGTTGTGCACTTTCCCCACAAGACTTGATTTTCACCAAGACAGGACCTTTCAGAAGCCTTCCCTTGGACCAAATGGACGCGTTCCAACCTATCATCCCACTACCACCAACTGTCCAAATGGCTAAGTTATTGCAACCTATGTGATCCAGGCAGAGCCCATATTGCCAAGTGGCTGCACTAGAAGCTTCTTAACATTTGTCCTCTCAAATCCCTTTGTTCCTAGGTGGCTTTCCACAAGTGAGATACACAAGGTAACCCATAGAAATGGGCCTTGTGTAACCACTCAACATAACCCATTCCTTCCATTCCACCCAGGTGTTTCATTCACTTAGTTGTTTTATTAAACAAAAACATAGTCCAAAGACTTAGAAATATTTATTCATAGCATGAATATAACCACCCTTGGTTGCTACTAGCTAGGCTAAGCATGGCATTGATAAGACTTAGAAATATTTCTAGCAATTCTACAACTACTAGGATTTCCCAAGCATAGCATATAGATCAAAAATATCCATGTAAGACTAGCAAAATATTTCTAATGCATATTTAAAATCATAGGAATAAAATCATGAAGCACCACTTGCCTTGGTAGTTTGGAGAGTAGCTACAATCCTCACAATCACAATCACTATTTGCACCAAAATCTACACATAAAATGATAGCACCAAATCACATACAAAATAAATACAAGCAAAAATATATGGTTGCATGCAATATGATATGTGACGATTTTCTATACTCAACAAGACAAGTGCACAGTACTGATTCATAAACTGTTTCAAAACTTGCCAAACACCCTTTATTTGAACATTAAAATATTTCTCAAATAATTAATGTACACAAAATAGGCCTACACATGTTTCTGTAAAAATAACCATTTTAGCAGAAACAAAACATTAAAACATTGCATAAATGGAAACGGATTTCTCCCTTGATTCCATTGATATAAAATTTGTCAAATTTGGATGTGGGAATCAAAAGTTATGAATTTATCAAGTTTAAACATCTAATAGATATAAAATCTGATTTTAAATCGAAGAACTGGCCACGCGACAACGTCTGATTGGACGATACCGCTTCGCACCGGATCACGCTCGGCTACCGTTGGATCTAACTAAACATGCATGGCTCAGATCTAAACTTACCTCTTCTTCACAGATCTAATCTTACACGTTACATCTAAATCCTACGGCCACAATCCTATTGACCACAGACGGGCGGCTCTAGCGGCGGCGGCTCTGTCAGAGTCGTTGCCGACGTTCTAGGTCGCGCGGGAGAGGGGGAAGGGGCTTACTGTGCTCGCCGTGTGCTGCTGATGCTCAAGGTGGGCTTAGATGGCGAAGGGGCGCGCAGAGGTGGTCGCTGGAGCTCGTCGGAGTCGTGCACGGTGTCGGGTCCTTGCAGACAAAGTTGTTGCCGACGCTCTGAACCTTCCCAGCACAAACCAGAGGCATCAGTAGTTGCGCAAGGACAAAGAGAACTAGTCGTATGCATGAGGGGTCAAGGGGCGCTCAATATTTACTGTAATCGATCGCCGGAGTTCGAGCAGAGGGCGGCGGAGCTCAGTCATTGACGTTGCCGAGGCTACAGACCACGCGCGAGTAAACGAAAAGTATCAGTAGGTGCGCACGGAGATGTAGAACAAGTCAGTATGAACCATAGGAAGTGGCGTGCGGTGCTCACCAGAATTCGACGATGAACTCGTCGGAGCAGCGAGGTTGCGGCGAGGAATTCTCGCAGCCTGGGGGTGCTCTGTGCTTGGGGTCTGGGGAAAATGGAGAGGGAGCAGAGGGGGTTTAAGTAGCAAGGGAGCGGCGCGATTAACAACAGCATTGAACGGGAATTGAAGCTGCAATCAAACAGGAAACGCCCGGCGAGATTTTGGGGATGAACTGGTCGCCAGGGTGGAGACGACGACTGCCATGTGGGCTGCGGCTGTCAGCGAGAGAAAGAAATAAGGAATGGGCCCAGGCGGTCAGTGACTTAGTGGGTATGGCTGCGAGTGAGAGAGAGAGAGAAGGGGGAACCAGGGTGGGATTAGTGGGCTGGTTTCACTGTTGGGCCAAATGACTGGCGCCGGCCTTTTTCCTTTTCTCTATTCATTTTCTATTTCTGTTTTGATTTTCTGAATCCATTTTCAAACAAATTCAAATTCCATTTGAATTCAAATTTGTTCTGGATTTTTGTAGAGTGTAACACTCATAATTATGGGTATAAAAACATGTGGTCTCACTGTATTACATTGGTCCTTTTGTTCAGACAAAAATAAGCAGTGACATAACACTTGATTTGAACAAATTTTGAAGATGGATTTAAATCCAGTTTTTTTAATCTTTGGTTTGAGCACTAGCAATCAAGCAAAACATTTTGAGAGTAACAAGGTTTGGTTTTGAAATAAATAATCTCCATTTGAGAGTGGTAATTGATTTATGCTTGATCACATAAAATAATAGCACTTAGTGCTTTGTTTTCTTGAAATGGGTTTGATATTTGATCCCTAAATGATATGTATGCATGAATGATATGCAATCTTTGAAAACATGATTTTAGGGATGTTACACTCATGGAGGAGGGAAACATCGATAGTTGATGGAGAGGCGCTGGTGATGACGATGGCGATGATCCTCTCCAAATTCCCCGTCCCGGCAGGGTGCCACAACGGAGTTTCTGTATCCGAATCTTGGTTTCTGGTGGCGGCGGTGGAGCGGAACTTTTTCTGGAAAACTGTCGAACCCCCTCGGTTTTTAGGTTGAGAGGCAACTTATTGGCGTAGAGGGAGGCCGAGGGGGTGCCTGGGGTGGCTACACCCCCTAGGCGCGGCTAGAGGTGGGCTCGCACCTGGCAGGGGTGTGGGCCCCCCAGGCCCCTTCTTCGGCTCGTCTTCTGGCTCCGTGGGTCTTCTGGTGAAATATAATTTTTGGCATATTTTCCGGGATTTTCCTGATAGTTGATTTTCTGCACAAAAACAAGACACCAAGGTAATTATCCTGAAAATAGCGTTAGTCCGTGTTAGTTGTATCAAAATCACACAAGTTAAGAGGAGAAACATTATCAAAAGTGTTCGGGAAAGTAGATACGTTTTGGACGTATCAACTCCCCCCAAGCTTAGCTTATTGCTTGTCCTCAAGCAATTCAGTTGAAAACTGAGTGCGATAAAATAACTTTCACGAACACATTTTCTTCATATGATGTATATATATTCTCAGCACAGGAGTAGATGATTAAACAATTCATAATAAGAAGTATGCAACTAAGTCTACTCAATAGTCATTGCAAGCTACGAAGAGAAACCAACTCAATAATAGTAAGTAGCATGAAACATAAACATAAGCAACATTATAATGCTCATAGTAAGGTATGATAGAGTGGTATCTCGCTTGCCTTTGTTTGTAGAGCACAATATAAATGCCAAGGCACCTCTGAAGTTCAAGTGAAGACTAGAGATAAAGATATCAGAGATACAAGCATCAAAGTCATGACATAATTAACCAAGTTTTGAGACAAACACAAGAATGACAACTATGCTCTCAAGAAGGTGCTCATAGAATAAGTGGTGACTCAACAAGGAAGTGAAAACGGTTTTTGAAAAGTTTGAAAGGCTTCCCAATGCTGAAAGGAAGGTACTCATTAGTTTTGAGCTCTCATTTATCCCATCACAGGCATCTTCATGTGGTTAATATGAAAGTGAGGTCCAGTATGAGTTATATGCTGGACAGACCATAAACTGGAAATCCCAAGTCCCTTGAGTACGAGGGCCGCTCCGCATGCTACTCAACTTTGGTTACCTGTAAGTTCTTGTCATTGTAAATACATGCATATCATAGAGAACGGACAACGGGGTACCCCTTGCACATGATACAGGAGCTATCCCGTGATCAAAATGACAAGGCAAGCAGACAGTGAGCATCTCAGCGATCTTTTTATTTACTATATGCATAGCTTTTATTGAGGATGCTTCATAGAATGCTCATTATGGTGATGCTTAAAGTTTCCACCATGATTACGCATGGCTTAGGCTAGCGGCCCAGGCATTTCTCTAAAACAATGTATAAAATCCATGAACTCACAAGCTCCCCTTTTATTTCACATCGTTGACATCCGTAAACAAAAGAGCAAAGTATCAACTGGATAGGATATCCAAAAAGTGTTGAAAGTGTTCCCCGTGACAGCACGGTTCTGCTGACTCCCAGCATATAATTTGCAAGCATATAACTTTCATGGACAAGTCACAATGGTTCATGATTATTAAGTGCAAGGAAAAAAGTGTGCCATCAATTTTGTGAGAGCTTTACTAACTAACTTTCTCAAAACAGAAAAACATTTTATTTGGAAGAAAACACGGCATATTGAATATGCACTAAAATAGAAAATGATGCTAGTAGGTAGGTATGGTGGACATAGCTGGCAATATTGGTTTTGGGGAGTTCGAAACAGATGTAGAGCTAGTACTCAGTGCAAGTGAAGGCTAGCAAAAGAGAGGGAGCGACAAACAAGAGAGCAATAACTGTCATAATCATGCTTGCAACAAAACATGACTAATTATGGCATGAAAGTGATACAAGAACTCTGAGGAAAAATAAATCGTCGAGGCTTACTGACTATTGTTTAGTCATATGCAGGCGTGAGCATGTGACAAGTCGATTCACATGAAACATTCATAGGAGAATACCACAATATCATACCAAAGTATGAATAAAACAATGCAAGCAAACATTCATATGACATGCTACAAACTATTAGCAAGCTGGAGCTAATCATAGACAAGCAAGAACTACTAAGCATCCATAATGACATACACCTTACACAAACAGGCTAAGCATGCTCACAATGATGAGTATATGTACAAAAATGAAAACAAATAGAGTTTGTTACCAGCCTATTTCCACACCTCGAGTTGTCTTAATCTTCATTATTGCCCTTCACTTGTGTGACTTGAATAATAACATGAAACCAAAATCCACTAAGGACGGCTGAACCCTGCAAAGAACTCACAAAACCAAAGAAGAATAACAAATTTTTGGTGTTTTCGATTTTTTAAAACAAGCAAACAAAGAAAAACCAAACAAAGAAAAAGCAAACCAAACAAAGCAAAATCTTTTTGGATTTTTACTTTTAAGGCAAACCAAAGAAAAGAAACAAACCAAGAGAAATAACAAAAATATTTTTTGGTATTTTTGTGTTTTGAGAAATCAGCAGCAAGAACCAAAAAGAAAGAGAAACAATGGATATACAAAGAACCGACCAAGCATGATATATAGATGAGTGTGATGTCGGTATACCTCCCCCCAAGCTTAGGATTTTGGCCTAAGTGGGGCTCAATCCCATGGTGCCCAAGTAGATGCACCTCCGTAGTATGACGACGAGGCTCCCTCGTCCTAGTACGAGCTCGAGGACTCCCCTGTGTAGTGTACAACGGGGTCTTATGAGGGCACTTCTTCCTGATAGTGCCCATGGTAGTTAAAAGAGCGCATCATCTCATCCATCTCCTCCTTGGAGCGTGACAAAGGTTCCTGAGAAATACTGAACAAGGTGGTTTGGGGGAGAGGGATCTTTCTCTCTTCCCCGTCAATAAACAACATTCTATAAACCAAGTTCTCAAGGGTAGAGCTAGTGGTGAAAAAGTGATGCGCCTTCATGGCAGTAAGATCAAGCCTCTTAGGAGCCAAGACTGTATCATTTGGATCAACAACAATGTCCAAGGCAGCAGTAACACGTGTAGCAATAGTTCCCCCATAAATGGGTCCCTTAGTAGTTAAACGACGAGCAATGAGATAACCAAGATTATACTTGGTTTCATTGTTGAGCACAGCAGCTAAGAAAGCCAAATGATAGCTGGAGATATTACTAGTGTTCTCCCTACCAAGAACACTAGTGGCAAGATAGTAAACGAAGTACCTGATGGCTGGAAGCTGAATGTTTCTAATCTTTCACCGTTGAGCTCTACGGTTATCATCATTGGTTATTCTGCGATAGAGCTTCAACAAATCAACGGGTTGAGCTAGAATCCTCTTTGCTGACCCAGCTATAGCAAGTCCTAGAGCTTCACAAAATTTCTTCAATGTCATATGGTAAGACCTGCCATAAACTTTGAAAGAAACATCTGGATGGAACAAGGTGTTAGTGAAGGAGAAGCTCTCCACAAATGTTTTAGTAAGCATAGCATACTACGCGCTCTCATCCTGCATAAGACTTGTTAGACCAGCCCTCCGAACCAAGGTCATGAAATCATCAAGAATCCCAGCAGCCTGCAAGAAGGTTTGGTAAGGAAAAGCGAAGGGGTGCGCATCCCCCTCATCTCCCTCGTCACCAAATCGCGGAGTTGTGAGATCCTCATTGTATGAGGGCCTGGCACTGGTGGATGATCTTGGAAGCCTTGCCCTTCTAGGTGCATCACCCTCAAATATTTCACCAAATGTGTGGTGGTCCATGACCTCCCTTTTCTGAAATTTTAGACAAGCATCAAACCAAATGATTTCCAAGTTGATAAATGATGAGCCAACTACTATAGGAACTTGCTAGAGGACTACACATGCATCAAAATAAAGTTTATAAGCATATAAAAAGCATGCAAGCTCAAACAACCTGTCACCTATAGCAGCAAAATACTCAAGATACAATCTACCAATCACAAATCTAATTGGACAAGTGGAGGAGGCACATACCAAGGAGCAATCTCTCCAAAAATCAGCAACAAAGATGGGCTGAGCAAGGAGATCGAAAATCGCGAGCAAGTACAGCAAGAACTCGATCTTCAGCAAGTTTTCTGGTGTTTTTTAGGAGAGAGAAAGAAGATGGCTATGAGGGGGCACCTTGAAGGGGCCCAGGTAGGCCAGACCCTCCTAGGCGCCACCCACTGGTAGGCCACGCCAACCATGGGTGTGGTGGCCCCCTGGGTCACTTCAGGTGTCCCTCTGCCCCATTTTTAGGAAAAATTTATTTTGAATTTTCTGGGATTTTTTGGGAAACTTTATTTTTGGCCAATTTTTAGGGTATGAAAATTGATTTTCTCGCAGAAACAATTTTTTTAGAAAAAGAAAAAGCAAACCAAAAGCCAAACTACAGAAGCTCTAAGACAAACTAACAAGCAAACAACTAGCAAAACCAAAGCTAACAAAAGAAAGACTAAGACTAGGAAGGAGAAAGGTAAAATAAAGCAAGTATAACCACAATGAATACATTATTTTGTTCATTACAATCCTTTTGTTAACAAGGTTGATCAAGTATTTTTACCAAAACAATCTTATATGACACAAAACTTTGCTTTCCACAAGGTGATTATGTTACCTCATATTTGATATCAATGGTCCCAATCATAATAGTTTCAAAATTTTCTTGTGGAATGGGACAATATATTTCTCCAACCTTGATTCTCTCAATATTTTCAATGCAATTCAGGCAATAGCTCTTAGCAACCTTCTTGGGGAAATAAACAGTATGCTCTGTGTCATTAATATTGAATGTTACTTTTCCTTGATTACAATTAATAACAGCACCTGTAGTATTAAGAAAAGGTCTCCCAAGAATAATATACATATTATCATCTTCAGGCATTTCAAGCACAACAAAATCAGTTAAGACCAAGCAATTATGAGCCACTTGAACAGGAACATCCTCACATATACCAAATCACATAAAGCAGTTCTAACATAATTATTTTTCTAGATGGAGTCTCTTGTAGGCATTTTCTACCTGGAGTCTCTGGAACATCCTCACATATACCAAAACTAGGCATTTTCTAGCTGGAGTCTCTTGTAGAGAGAAAAAAAAGGCATAACACTAACTCTAGCTCCCAATCACATAAAGCAGTTCTAACATAATTATTTTTAATAGAGCAAGGAATAGTTGGTATACCTGGATCACCAAGATTCTTTGGAACCTTACCATAGAAAGAATAATTAGCAAGAAAAGTAGAAATCTCCTCATTAGGAATCTTCCTTTTATTAGAGACAATATCCTTCATATACTCTGAATAAGGAGGCAATTAATAGCATCAGTCAAAGGAATTCGCAAAAATAAAGGTTTCATCCACTCACAAAACTTGTTGTATTGTTCTTCCTCCTTTGACTTGTGTTTCTTACCTGGAAAAGGCATAGGTTTCTGTACCCAAGGTTCTCTCTCTTTACCATGTTTATTAGCAATAAAATCTTCCTTAGTATATTTAGTGTTCTTAGTGTGCTTCTAAGGTTCTTCCTCAACTTCCTCCTTATCAGGAGCATCATTTATATCATTAGCACTCTTAGTTTTAGCATCAGAGACAGATATATTATTAGGATCTACAACAGGTTCAAGGGGTTCCTCAACTATCTTATGTTTCTTTTTCTTTCTATTACAAGGACTACCACTATTCTAGTCAGAAATGTATTTATAATTTTTGATGCTCCATGCTTGTTTAGTATCTACTTTGCTTTACTTGTCTAAACTTTGAGGTGCTTTTTACATGTTTTCTGGTACTAACCTATTAACAAGTTGCAACACTGCCAGATGCCTGTTTTCTGCTATTTTTGGTTTCAGAAAAGTTAGAAAAGAAATATTCTCGGAATTGGACGGGACAAACGTCAAAGTCAATTAATTTCTATGGGGAACAAGAAGTCTAGAGGAGAGACGAGGAAGCGGGCCAGGGCAGCCAGACCCCCCCCAGGCGCGACCAGGGGTGGGCCCGCGCCTGGCTAGGGTTTGCCCCCCTAGTCGCCTCCTCGCCCCCCCTCTTCGCCTATAAGAATCCCCCGATGCAGAAACCCTAAGCACCCGATCACATATCCATGAAACCGTTTGTAGCCGCTGCCACCATCTTCCCTAGAACGAGGGGATCTAAAGTTCTTCCCGGCACCCTACCGGAGGGGAGATCATCCCGGAGGCCTTCTCTCCGGTATGATGCGTGAGTAGTTCCACCTTGGACTATGGGTCCATGTAGTAGCTAGTTGGTTGTATCTCCTCCTTTGTGCTTTCATGTATAGATCTTGTGAGCTCCTTTCATGATCAAGATCTAATCTATTTGTAATCATGCATGTTGTGTTTGCGGGGATCCGATAGATATTGAGATTATTATGTTGGTTTGATTAATGGTTTTTTCTTTATGATTCTATCATGTCTGTGTTGTTTGTGATCTTGCATGCTCTCCGTTGTTAGTAGATATCTTGGCTAAGTAGTTGCTCGTGACTCCAAGAGGGGGTATTTATGCTCGATAGTGGGTTCATGCCTCTAGTTTCCATGGGAAGTGACAGAAATCTCTTCGGTTGTAGATGTGATTTTGCTACTAGGGAGAAAAAAACGGTCTCTTGTTCAAGAAACATGTGGACTGTTTACCTTACACACTTTGCTTAAAGCAATTGTCTGTTGCTTGCTACATAATACTAGAGGGGGTTCGGATGATAACCTGAAGGTGGACTTCTAGTCATAGATGTAGTTGGATGGCGGTCTATGTATCTTGTTGTTTTGCTCAATCGAATCTCATAGGATCTTTCTGACTAGTAATTGCATTGTTATGCCTTGCTCAGTTCCTGTCAATTGCCTTGCTGTAATTTGTTTACCCTTCATGCCATGTTGTTTATCTAAGGAGAGCACCTCTAGTGAACTATGGACCCCGGTCCAATCTTTACCATTGATACATCTTCCACTGTTACTTGTTTACTTGCTGCAAACCATTACCTTCCACACCATACATTTAATCCTTTGTTACAGCAAACCGGTGAGCTTGACAACCTCACTGATTTGTTGGGGCAAAGTCTTGAGTTTGTGTTGTGCAGGTCTCCGCGTTGCTTGCAACACCTGTGTGATGTTTCCTTCCTCCTTATGGTTCGATAACCTCGGTCTCAACTGAGGGAAAACTTGCTGCTGGCTGCTTCAAACCTTGCTCCTGGGGTTCCCAACTGGCTCTTCAGAATCCTGCTCAATTCTTTTAGGGTGTCCTTCAGGATATAAAGGATCTTGAGTAGCTATACCACTCCTAGTTCTAATTCCATAAGCATGTTTATCTCCTGAGGCATTAACTAGCATATTCTTTTGTACCTTAGCAAGTTGATCATGTTGGGTTTGAACCATTTGAAAGTGTTTACAACACATTTTAATATCACTAAAAGTTCTTTCCACAATATCTTTCAACTCATGGATAGCTCTAGAGTTTTCCAATAAATGATTCTGAACTTGTTTATTAAAATTACCTTGTTTAACAATAAATGTGTCAAGTTCCTCTAGACATTGATCAGGAGGCTTACCATAGGGAATATCACCTTCATTAAAGTGGAGAGAGTGTACCTCAATAGTAGATGAGTGGGGAATTGGATTACATAATTCTTCTATAGGAGGTAGATTCTTCACATCTTCAGCTCTAATACCTCTCTCCTTTAGACACTTCTTAGATTCCTTCATCACTTCATCATTTAATGCAATAACTCCCCTCTTCTTTGGTGTTGGTGTTGGAACTGGTTTAGGAGTAATAGGCTCAGGTGTATTTAGCTCAGTTGAAGTCAATCATCATAATTCTTGCTTATCTTAGCCATTCATTCTTCAGCATCTGTAGGAGTTCTTTTCCTGAAAACACAATCAACAAAGCTATCTAGGTAGGTCCTAGAATCATCAATTAGTCCATTATAATAAATATCAAGAAGCTCATTCTTAGGCAATGGACATCCAGGGTGTGCATGAATTAAGGCACAGAACCTTGTCCATGACTCAGGTAATTTCTCTTCTTCTCCATGTTTAAAATAAAAAAGTCTCTGCAAAGCAGCATGTATAGCACTGGGAGGAAAATATTTCTGGAAGAAAGACGCAATCAAGCAATCAGGGATATCAATGGAACCTGGAGGTAATCTATTAAACCAAGCCCTAGCTTCTCCTTTTAGGGAAAAAGGGAAGATCTTAGTAACAAAGTACTTGTGCATCTTAAAAATCATCAGAGAATAAAGCACTCATAGTGGAAAGCTCATTCATATGTACCACAACGCTCTCATTTTCAGTCCCACATAAAGGTTCTTTCTCAACAATGTCCAAATAGGATAAATCAAGAGAGAAATCATAATATTTATCTTTAATATCTATGGGAGAGGTGGCAAACTTAGGATCAGAGGACAGTTTAGGCATAATAGTACGTCTAGCAAGGAGACTCTTAATAGCACTAGTACCATATGTGTTTCGGCACTCTTCTACAAATTCATCAGTGGAATCAATGTAACCATCATTAATATCATAACTCTCACTAGACTCAGGCGAGCTAACATGTTTAACAGTGTCTTCACTAGGAGTTTCGGTATTTCCTAGACTAGCCATAGTAGCATCTAGGAAAGGACCTAATGAACCACTCGCATCAACCACAGTAGAAGTAACATCATTAGCATCAAAAGCAATTTCAGATTCAGCAGTAGTAGCAGTGTGTGTAGCATGAGTATGTGATGGTGGTGTAACAAGCTTACTTATAACAGACGGTGAATCAAGAGCAACAGAGGTGTTTAGGACTGTACCTCTTCTTGTAGTGGACGGTAAAATAGGAAACTTTCCATCAAAAGACTTCCCTATGATGAAAGGAGTAGCAGTGAACAATAATAGATCCAAGTGAACTTACAAATAAAGCTATGCTCCCCGGCAACAGCGCCATAAACTAGTCTTGATGACCCACAAGTGTAGGGGACCACAACAGTCTTCGCAGGTAGTATTACCCAATTTATTGATTCGACACAAGGGGAGCCAAAGAATACTTGCAAGCCTTAACAACTGAGTTGTCAATTCAGCTGCACCTAGAAATAGTTCTTGCTGAGAGAAGTTTATCAGTAGCAACAATTTGGTAGTAGCAACAACAAAGCAACAACAACAGTAAAACATGAGCAATAGTAACAGTAAACGGTAAGAGTAGGATTTGAGTGCGGTAGGCATAGGGATGGATGGACGGGCATTGCAGGTACGACTCTAAACATGTAACTTCAAGATCTAGGGCATTTCAGATAAATAATAACAAGCATCCAAGTACTAAACAATCCTAGGCATGTGCTCCAAATATAGTCATATGTGCTCGCAATGAGAACTTGCACAACATCTTCTATCCAACTATCCCGTGGCAGCGGGGCCTCTAGGGAAATATTGACAATTAGGGTGCTCCTTTTAATAGAGCACCGGAGCAAAGCATTAACACTCCATGAACACATGTGATCCTCACACCACAGCCATCCCCTCCGGTTGTCCCAATTATTGTCACTTTGAGGACTTTGGATCCGGACAATGATATGTGTAAACAACTTGCAGATAATATCACTAACAATACTATCATAATGATCCAATAATAAGTTCAGGTCTGAGATCATGGCACTCGGGCCCTAGTGACAAGCATTAAGAACAACAAGTTGCAACAAAGTCAAATAGCACTAATACAGATACTAGGCACTATGCCCTAACAGATCTTATTCGATTACATGATAGAACTCATCCAATCCCTACCATCCCCAAGCCTACATCGGGGGATTACTCACTCATGGATGAGGGAAACATCGATGGTTGATGGAGAGGCGTTGGTGATGACGATGGCGATGATCCTCTCCAAATTCCCCGTCCCGGCAGGGTGCCAGAACGGAGTTTCTAGATCCGAATCTTGGTTTCTAGCGGCCGCGGCGGCGGAGCGGAACTCTTTCTAGAAAACTATCGACCCCCCTCCCAGTTTTTAGGTCGAGAGGCAACTTATCGGCGCAGAGGGAGGCCGAGGGGGTGCCTAGGGTGGCTGCACCCCCCTAGGAGCGGCCAGAGGTGGGCGCACGCCTGGCAGGGGTGTGGGCCCCCAGGCCCCTTCTCCGTCTCGTCTTCTGGCTTCGTGGGTCTTCTGGTGAAATATAATTTTTGGCATATTTTCTGGGTTTTTTCCTGATAGTTGATTTTCTGCACAAAAACAAGACACCAAGGTAATTCTGCTGAAAACAGCGTCAGTCCGTGTTAGTTGTATTCAAATCACACAAGTTTAGAGGAGAAACAATAGCAAAAGTGTTCTGGAAAGTAGATACGTTTTGGACGTATCATCTTGGTACGAGTAAATCTTTCTGTAGTCTCAAGAATCTTGATAGGTTTCTCCTCATAGGTGAGATCACTCTCCAACTGAACCTCTTTCCAAAGGTATAGTGTCCTTCAAAGAAGTTTCTTCCATCTCCGGATGACATTTATTCAACTGACTCACATGAAACACATTGTGAACAGCAGACAGAGACTTGGGCAATTCAATTTCATAAGCCACTTCTCCTTTGTGACTCAAAATCTTGAATGGTCCGACATACCTTGGTGCCAATTTTCCTTTGACTCCAAATCTCTTCATACCACGAAGTGGTGAGACTCTAAGATACGGCCTATCACCTACCTCATAGGTGACGTCTCTACACTTTGGATCTGCATAGCTCTTTTGTCGGGACTGTGCTATCTTCAATCTACCCTTTACCAATTTGACTTTCTCTTCCACTTCCTTGATCAATTCTGGTCCGAACAAATTTCTTTCTACAACATCACTCCATATCAATGTTGTAGTACATTTCCTTCCATAGATAAATTCAAATGGTGCCATATCAATGCTGGCTTGATAGCTGTTATTGTAAGAGAATTCTATGGAAGGCAGACTTTCATCCCAACTAGCACCATAGTCTAGTGCACATGCCCTCAACATATCCTCCAAAATTTGATTGGTCCTTTCTGTTTGTCCATCAGTCTAGGGGTGAAAAACAGTGTTGAACTCTAACCTTGTTCCTAGTGACTCACGCAATTGTCGCAAAAAATGCGAGGAGAACTGAGTTCCTCTATCAGACACAATACTCTTGGGTACTCCATGCAGACACACAATCGTGTTCATGTACATCTTGGCTAACTTAGCACTTGTGTAGGTTGTCTTCACGCGTATGAAATGAGCCACTTTAGTTAGGAGATCTACCACAACCCAAATGGAATCATATCCACATCCAGTCCTTGGTAGTCCGGTGATAAAGTCCATACCAATATTGTCCCACATCCAATCGGGAATAGGTAGTGGTTGTAATAATCCTTCCGGTTTTTGATGCTCCGCCTTTACTCGACTACACACATCACACAAGGCAATATGCTCCGCAATATCCTTCTTGAGGTTGTTCCACCAAAATCTTTCCTTCACGTCCATGTACATTTTGGTGTTACCTGGATGAATGGAATATGGTGAATTGTGTGCTTCTTGCAGAACCAGTTTCCGAAGCTCCGGATCTTGCATAATGCAGATACATTTTCCATACCATAAAGTACCTTGTTCGTCTTTGTGGAATCCTTTAGCTTCCCTTTGCTAATTTTACCTTTTATCTTTTCAATTTCCTTGTCCAACTTTTGGGCTTCTTTGATCTTGTCCAACAATGTGGGTTGAACATCCAATGACATGAGATGTCCTTCAGGTACTATCTCCAATCTGAGATCTTTGAATTGGGCACACGGATCATCTGGCAATTCTCCCTTAGTAAGGCCATTCACATAAACCTTACGGCTTAAAGCATCCGCTACAACATTTGCTTTACCGGGAGGGTATTGCAAACTCAAGTCATAGTCCTTGATGAGCTCTAGCCATCTTCTTTGTCTCATATTGATTTCTTTCTGAGTGACGATATACTTCAAACTCTTGTGATCCGTGAATACTTCACAACATTTTCCCAAAAGATAATGTCTCCATGTTTTGAGTGCATGAACAACAGAGGCTAACTCTAAGTCATGAGTAGGATAATTCACTTCATGAGTTTTGATTTGTCTCGAGGCATAAGCCACAACTTTCCCTTCTTGCATCAAAACTCCACCCAATCCTTGGTGAGATGCATCACAATATACTTGGAAATCCTTCTCCAAATCTGGCAGACATAAGATTGGTGCTGTCACTAGTCTCTTCTTCAATACTTGGAAACTGAGTTCACATCCTCCAGTCCAATCAAACTTCTTATCTTTCTTGAGTAACTCCGTCATTGGCTTAGCTACCTTTGAGAAATTCTCAATGAATCTTCTATAGTACTCTGCCAAGCCAAGGAAACTATGAACTTCTTTCACTGGCTTAGGATATTCCCACTCAGTTACAGCTGACACCTTTGTGGTATCGACAACTATACCATCTCCTGACACAATATGTCCGACAAATCCAACTTAATTCAGCCAGAACTCACACTTACTAAACTTGGCATACAGCTTGCGCTCCCTGAGCTTCTTAAGTATCAGACGTAAATGCTCTTCATGCTCTTATTTGCTCTAGGAATAGATCAAAATGTCATCGATGAATACGAAAACAAACTTGTCAAGAAATTCCATGAACACTTTGTCCATCATGTTCATGAAATAAGCTGGTGCATTTGTCAAACCAAATGGCATCATGGTGTACTCATATAAACCATACCTAGTGGTGAAAGTGGTCTTAGGTATGTTTGCTCTCTAATCTTTAGCTGAAAGTATCCTGATCAGAGATCAATCTTTGAGAACACATAGGCTCCTTATAGCTGATCAAATAGATCGTTGATTCTAGGCAAAGGATACTTGTTCTTTATAGTTACCTCATTGAGTGAATGGTAATCTATGCATAACCTTTGACTTCTATCTTCTTCTCAACAAACAGAACTGGTGCACCCCAAGATGAAGAACTTGGTTGAATAAACCCTTTATGCAACTGTTCTCCAAGATGTTTCTTGAGTTCTTTCAACTCATCAACTAACATCTTGTAGGGTCTCTTTGCTATTGGTCCTGATCTTGGCAGTAAGTCAATCAGAAACTCTACATCTCTATCTGGTGGCATTCCTGGCAACTCTTCCGGTAAAACATCTGGGTATTCTTTCACAACTGGTACACTATCTATGCTAACCCCCTTAAGAGAATTTAGCTTACTCCCTTTTGATTCAAAGTTAGACTAGAATCTAATGCTTTTCTTATCTGGGGTCATGAGTGTAATAGTACGATTGGCACAATCCAGTACTCCTTCATACTTAGTCATCCAATCCATACCCAAAATTACATCCAATCCTTGGGAATGTAGGATTATCAGACTTACTGGAAACTTATACTTTCCAAACTCTATCACTAGATCATGACATCCAAAGTTCACTATCAACTCTCCATCGGGAGAGCTTACTTTAATAGGACACCCAATAGTTTCAGTTGGAAGTCCATTTTTATCAACAAATGCTCTTGATATGAGTGAATGCGATGCGCCGGTATAAAAAAGAACAAGTGCTATAAAATAATTAAGCTTAGACTTACTAGCCACAACATCAGACTCTTCATAAATTTCTTCCACATTGATGTGGTTCACCTGTCCCTTCTGGAAAGGGTTAGGCTTGTTGGCTCCTTCAACTTTCTTTTCTGGGCATTCATTTGCATAGTGCCCAGTTTTCTTGCATTTGAAGCACTCAACCTAACTAATGTCTTTTTTTGCAGGTTGACTCCCATTACCATTTCCACTGTGGTGGCTCTTGTGTCCACTCTTGTGGTTCTTATACTTGTCATTGTCATGATTGCAATGATGCTTGTTGTCATGGTGACAGTTATGGTTGTCGTGGCTATTATACTTCCCATGTTTGTGGAATCCAGAACTTCCACCATCATCATTATGGGAACTCTTGTGAGACGATCCCGAGCTGTGCTTATCAAAGTTATGCTTCCTTTTCGTGCCCTTAACCTGTTTCATCTTATTTTCCAAGATGGTGTCCTTGTCACAAAGTGATTGATATGTTGGGATATAGGCAACAGATAGCTGTAGGTTCAATTCATCATCCAATCCTTCGAGGAACTTTTCCTTCCTCTTGGCATCAGTATCAACCTCATTCGGTGCATAGCGCGCCAGATTGTTGAACTCCTCAATGTACTCAGCCACACTATGGTGACGATGTTTCAGATTGTGGAACTCTTTCTTCTTCAAGTTCATCACCCCTGATGAGATGTGGGCAGTGCGGAAACCATCCTCAAAGATAGCCCATGTCACATCCTCAAGGGGAGTGGTGATCTGAAAGCTATCCCACCAGGTTGCTGCTGGTCCTTCGAGCAGATGTGCTGTGAATCTGACCTTTTCTTCATCGGTGCAGCCAACAATGACTAGGTCCTTGTTCACGAAACATATCTAGTCATTGGCTACCATTGGATCAGTTGTTCCCGAGAACTTGGCTAGCCTCAACCTCAAAAATCTCGTAAGCATGTCAATGCTGGTGGATTGTTGGGATTGTTGGGATTGTTGTTGTTGTTGTTGGTGTTGTTGTTGTTGTTGTTGTTGTTGCTATTGCTGCTGCTGTTGTTGCTGCTGCTATTGTTGCTATTGTTGGTGATGTTGCTGTTGTTGTTGACGTTTGTTGTTGCTGTTTGTTGTTGTTGTTGTTGCTGTTGCTGTTGTTGCTATTGATGTTACTGCTGTTGTTGTTGTTGCTGTTGTTGTTGTTGTTATTATTCTGGTTGTAGTTTTGATTGGCCATGAAATGGGTCATCATCTGCATCAGTTGAGCTTGAGCTGTCATCAACTGTTGCATCTTGGGGTTGACGTTATTGTTGTTGTTGTTTGGGTTGGGGTTGGCACGACAAAGAGGCATCTGTGGTTTCAATAAGGATAAGTAATGAGATATAACCCATAGATTCCATGCACAATACATCACATAGCGACAAACACAATAAACAATCACAAGATAACAAAGAGTCTAAACATCGTAAACAACAAGTTTTGGAAAAAGTAAACACACCATAGCAAGCATCCACATGTTAGATGGTCATTGCGACTCAATAATAAAGTATGATAGATAAAAGATAGTCGATTGGTCTATACTACTCCTCCACGTCGACCTCCACGTCAACAAGAGCAAGACCTGCTGTCTCCATGGCGGCCTTGTACTCCTATACACTAGTGGTCAAGGCCTCAATCTTCACGTGAAGTGCTCTCTTCCTTGAGCGAAGCCTCTCAATCACTCCCCGCTGAATCTCTAACTCAAAGTCCTTGGCCTCTATCTCGGCCCTCATGTACTTGATCTTCTTGTTTCTGTCCTGAACTCTATTCTCCTGATTCTTGAACTTCTTGTCCTGGCTCTCGAATTTGGCCTCCATCTCCTTGACGATATCATCCTGCTCCGTGAAGACCTTGTCCTTCTCCCTCAACTAAACATGGAGCTCTTCATTGCTAAGCATGACGTTGGTCCTATCTGTGTCTAGGTGTCTAATAAGACCATTGAGGTCCTGGAGGTACAGACGAACTGGCTCTATCGTCTCTCTAGTAGCGCCCTCATACACCAATGCCTCTCCCTCCTCGTCACGTCTTCCGAACGGGTGGAAGTAGAGGCCTCTAAGCTCGGTGGAGTGGCGTCCGCACAGGCGTCCGAGTAGCTCCTGCATGACTACATCTAGACCCTTCTCTTTGTCATCGTGCATCAGCTTGAAGGAAATCTCCTCCGTGAGTGGCTTTGTCTGGCGTCCTGGCTGTGTGACTCTAAAGCCCCAAAGGTCCTTCCTCTCAAACTTGTGAGCTTAAGTGCCTTGATTCTAGGAAGTGAGAGGTTGAGCACACTAGTAAACTGCATGATGCATGAACCAAAATGAGTTCCATTGAACTCCTTGGCAGTGCCGATCACAAAGCTAGGAATCTAATGTAAGATAGATAAATATTAGAACAACACAAGTAAGATAAAAACAAGACAGTAAAATGAAAGCAAAAGTATACATCATCCATAAAACATACAAGTCATGGCATACAAAGTCTACCACAAACACTAAGGTTCAAACATAACATAGACAAATTTTGTGAGAAAACGACAAGTGTGGTGGTCCAACTAGCGAAGTACGTTACAATTCTCACTCATATGCTAAGTCTATAATATCCTCCCTTAGAAGTTTTATGGCGGTCTCTAAGTCTTGGGTACACTTTTTTTCCTCCTCAAGGTCATTTCTAGTGTTGAACATTCTACACTTGAGTCTTTTACCAAGCTCCTTGATAACATTCCAAGCTGCATTTCTTGAGAGTCAAAGAATGTCTTATACATTTCTGAGTAGGTGCCCATGTAGAATCCCGACTCTTTCTGGTTGTCTCCCTTGTTTTTGTACAAGTGAAGTTGCACCCACCAATATTCTTCTCCTTCATCCATTATTGGAAAACCCTTGTACACGGCCTCACCATGTATCCCCAAGATAACCATAAGGGTTTTGAGTGCTTTGGGAAACTCCGTCTCACATTCTAAAGTCATGGTCATGAGTGGTCCCTTCTTGACGGCATCGTTGATGGTGGCCATCTACAAATTGAGATGAGAAAGAAGATTAGAAGGGTTTACAAGAAGAAAAAGACAAGTGTGGAATTTGCAAAGAGTTGCATTTTTCCTTAGTGGTTTTCTTAGTCTAATCCATCCTAGGGTCATAATCCTATAGGCAACTTGGCTCTGATACCATCTGTAAGACCCCCACCTTTATAAGGTAAAGGTCCCTGTGATTGCAATGCTAGTCCCTGGATCAAATGCTAGCATCCACAGTTTAAGATGAAGTACACATATACAAAGGTCCTTTTAACATCGTCATTCTAGAGATAAACATAGTCTTTTACAACTCCATAGCCAAAGGATAGTACAAGAGTTCTTAACATATGTAAATAAAGTAAAGTCTTCATCTTCATGTGCCACAGGCAAGCATGTTGAGTGTAGACTCATAACCCTAATCCTCATCAGAATAACCTGCAACATCATAAGTTACAGCCATAGTGGGTCAATACATTCGGAATTGTATTGGCAAGTGATACCATAGTAGAATAGTAGTATCTAACATCTATATGAATTTGGCTAAGTGTAGCTTAGGCTTGCTTTGCTCAAAATAGGTTTTTCCTATCAGTTGAAAACACTAAGTTTTTGTTTGACAAAAACTCCCAAGGATCCACTAATAAACATTGGTGAACCTTTAACCTTGTTCAACCACAAGTTTTAACTTAGAAATTTGGATGAGGAGATCCTTGATAGCTTCAATGTCTTGATACTCAAATTGTCCATTTCCGGGGACACGTCTAAGTACTTAGGTTTTACCCTCTCGAGAGGTGGTGCACTTTCCCACAAGACTCGACATGCATCGAGACGAGATCTTTCAGAAACCTTTCCTTAGACCACCATGGACGTGTTCCAACCTATCACCCTACCACCATCTATCCATCAGGCTAAGTTATTGCAACCTATATGATCAAGGTAGAGCCCATATGCCATGCAGTTGCACTAGAAGCTTCTAAACACTAAGTATCTCAAATCCCTTTGTTCGTGGGTGGCTTTCCAAAAGTTTGATACACAAGGTAGACCATAAACATGGTCCTTGTGTAACCACTCAACACAAACCATCATAACATTCCACCCAGGTGATTCATTCACTTAGTTGTTTTATTAAGCAAAAACACAAGTCAAAGACATAGCAAAATTTCCATAGCATGTAATATAATCCACCCTTGTTTGCTACTAGCTAGGATAAGCATGATAACATAACAATTATCGTAACTTAGAGAAAAATCTACCAAGACTACAAATACTAGGATTTCCCATGGCATAACATAGTTTATACTTAGCAAAATTCCATGCAAGCCCTAATCAAAATATTGCTAGTGCATAGTCAAAATAATAGGACAAAAATACATGAAGAACCACTTTCCTTGTTAGTTGGGGGAGTAGCAACAATCTTCACAATCATAATCACCACTAGCACCAAAATCTACACATAAAATAATTGGACCAAATTCTCATTCACATATTCAAACAAATATATATGAATGCATGCAAATGCAACCAAACAAACCAAAATAGTATTGAATACAAAAAACACTATTTATAGTTTAAACAAAGTTAAATTTGCTTTAAAATCATTTTCTAAATAATTTATCTGGCCAAAATAAGCCTATATTTGATTCTGCAAATAAACCCAATTTTACAGAAGGAAAATACAAATTCAAGCCCACAGTAGTGTAGGATTTATTTTTCTGAATCCAATGATATATTATTTGCATTTTTTTGGATAAACAAAACAAAATATATGAATTTTACAAGTTTAAATCTCTAATAGATTAAAAAATAGATTTGAAATCTAAATCTCAGATACGTGGACGCATCTGATTGGCCAACGTGGGCCATAGGATTTAAGTTAGATCCTGGGGCTCAGATCTAAGCATACCCCTTCGTTAAGTGATCTAATCAGATCCATTAGATTTAGATCTAACGGCTACGACGCATGCGGACAAAATCTGGCAGCACTAATAAGTGTTGGTGGCGACAGCGCTACTGGAGGAGATGTTCTAGCGATTCTAGAGGGGGCTAGGGGTGGTGCATCATCTTACCAGGCTTGCGAGAACACGAGGATGCTCAAGGTGTCGCTGGCATGGGCAGGGGTGTGCTGTAGTGGTCGCTGGCGCTCGTCAGAGTTGCGGGCAGCGACGGAGGCGATGACCAGGGTCTCCCTAGCACAAACCAGAGGCATTAGTGTGTGCACAAGGGTCAGGTGAACGAGATGTCTTACCAGAATTGCTCGCCGGAGACGAGGGCGGCGTCGGGTGCTCACGGTACTGGACGTAGTTGACGCTCTGGGTCACGAGCAGATGAATAAAAGGTGTGAGAAGAAGCACACGAGCAAGGGGAGCACGGCAGTAGGAAGCAGAGGGCAAGGGGTGGATGGTGCTCACCGGAATACCTCGTCGAAGTTCGTCGGGCAGCGAGGTTGTGAGTCAAAATACGGGAAGCCTGGTGGCGGAAAAGGGGTGGCGAGTGAGGGGAAATGCTCATGGTGGGGATGAGTTTAAGTAGGCAGAGTCACGGCGACAATTACTCGCCATATCAATGGCAATTAAGCCATGCCATCAACGACAGTGAACGGCAGTGGAGACGGGGTCTGGCGCGGAATTTTGGGGGAGACGATGCTGAGCTAGCGCGGGGCTACTGGCAGTGTCAGCGGGGTAGGGTATACCCGCGTGAGAGAGAGGGGAGAGGGGAAACGGCCGGGTGGGCTTGTTGGGCCTGTTCTGGAGTTGGGCCAAAAGAGAGCGACTGTTTTATTTTGTTCTTTTGCCTTTTCTTTTTCTGTTTGATTTTTCAGGAATCATTTTCAAACCCAAATTCAAATGAGTTTGATTTCAAATCTTCTCAAGATTTTTGTAGTGTGAACCTTGCACCTTAATGTGTGTCCAACACCACTGTTTAGTCCACTACACTTGGATCCTTTGAAAATAAAATAAAACCATGCCTTAATGATATATAGATAATAGGCATAAAAATGGTTTTATTTGGAGTTTTAATTTGAATTTTATTGTGCAAGTCAAGAATGATATGAATGTATGAATGAAATGAAAGCTTTTGTAATTCATGAATTTTGGGATGTTATAGTAAGACTCAAAGTCTATCTATGACAGAAGATAGATAGAAGATGAACAAAACTCCCTATTCCTCAGCCATAGATTCTATCCTGTATGACATGCTATGTACAAGACCGGACATTGCATATGTTGTTAGTTTAACTAGTAGATATCAAAGTGATCCAGGAGTAGATCACTAGATAGCGGTCAAAAATATCCTAAAGTACTTAAGAAGGACTAATGATATGGTTCTTTCTTGTGGAGGTCATGAACAACTCGTTGTAAATGGTTACACCGATGCTAGTTGGAACACCGATCCTGATGAATCTAAGTCGCAATCCGGATACGTATTTACTTTGAATGGTGCAGCAGTGAGCTGGAGGAGTGCCAAGAAAAGTGTTGTGGCGAGAACTTCAACTGAATCGGAATACATAGCTACTTTGGAGGCTTGAAAAGAGGCGCTATGGATGAAGGAGTTCATTGCGGAGCCTGGTGTGGTCCTAGTGCATTGGACCCAATGTCTATCTACTGTAACAACATGGGTGCCATAGACAATGCATAGGAGCCAAGGTCACACAAGAAGCTGAAGCATATCAAGATGTGTTTTCATGCTATTCGCGAGCATGTCCAAGTTGGTGACATAAAGATTTGCAAAGTACACATAGATATGATTGTGGTAGATACATTGACTAAACCTCTCCCTAGGGCAAAATCATGACCAACACCAGAACGCCATGGGTGTTAGGTACATCACAATGTAATCTAGATTACTAACTCTAGTGCAAGTGCGAGACTGTTGGAGATATGCCTAAGAGGCATTACTAAAAGTTTTTATTATTATATCCTTGTGTTTATGATGAATGTTTGCATACCATGCTATAATTGTATTAACCAGAAACATTAATACTTGTGTGTTTTCTAAACATAAAAGAGTCCCTAGTAAAGCATCTTGATAGACTAGCTTGTTGATTAATAGATGATCATGGTTTTCTGATCATGGACATTGGAGGACATTAATAACAAGGTCATACCATTAGGAGAATTATGTGATGGACATGCTCCTATAGTTAAGCATAGCATAAGATCAAGTCATTTCAAGGTTGTTTGCTATACGCTTTCAAATACATAGTAACCTAAATCCTTCAACCATGAGATCATGTTAATCACCATCACCGGATGGATGATTTGATTACATCAAACACCACTTCGTAACTGGGTGGTCAGAAAGGTGGAAT
The DNA here is from genome assembly GCA_916181665.1 of Avena sativa. Lineage (NCBI taxonomy): Eukaryota > Viridiplantae > Streptophyta > Magnoliopsida > Poales > Poaceae > Avena > Avena sativa. Next base: position 184,407,555 of record OV702281.1, read on the forward strand.
TGAGTGTTCTGAAAGTATGTGTTGAGGCACATGGATCAAGAGTGGGATTTGTCCATCCATATGACAGATAGATATACTCTAGGCCCTCTCGGTGGAATGTCATCCAATTGGCTTGCAAGCATGTGACTAGGTCACAAGGGATAACATATCACGAAACGAGTAAAGAGTACTTATTGGTAACGAGGCTGAACTAGGTATAGAGATATTGACAATCAAACCTCGGATAAGTAAAGTATCGCTAGACAAAGAGGAATTGGTTTTGAATGTTAATGGTTCATTTCGATCACAAAGTCATCGTAGAAATATGTGGGAGCCATATGAATTTCCAGATTCCTCTATTGGTTTTGAAAGTCAAATCCCAATTTGGAAAATCAATGTCCTAGTGAAGGAAGGGAAGGAGACCTAAGGAAACTAGGTTTCTCTCTCTCTCCCCATGCCTCCGGCCACAAGGGAAGTTGGGGGAGGAATCGGCCACCCTGGCCGCCTCCCCTCCACCTATATAAGGAGGTGAGGAGGCGCCATCCCCTCTCACCCCTCGACCTAGGATGTCGCCCCTCTCCAATTCGCCGCCGCCTACGCCCTAGCCGTTGGCGCCTGACCCTGACCAACCAATAGGAGTATGGCACTTGCGGCCTTATAGAACCTCAAAGGGTGCTATCTTGAGACTTTTCTGGAAGATATTGTTGTAGGAGAACTCAGCATATGGAAGCAATTCCTCCCACTTCATTCCAAAAGATATTACACAAGCGCGAAGCATATCTTAGAGAATTTGATTGATTCTTTTCACCTGTCCTTGAGACTGAGGGTGGTATGCTATGCTAAAATTGAGCTTAGTGCCCAAGCCTTGTTGGAAGCTTTCCCATAACGATCCGAGCTGATTTATAGAGGAACTCCATAGAGCGAGACGACCCTATTGATCTAGAGCTCAGCCAATTGACTAGCATAAATAGTCTCCTTAGCGGGGAAGAAATGAGCCACTTTGGAAAATCTATTGATGACAACAAAGATAGCATTATTGCCTTTTGAGATCCTGGAAAGCCAGTTATAAAGTCCATCTCTACCTTCTCCCATTTCCATTCTGGAGGCTTCAAAGGTTGAAGAAGACCAGATGGTTTTTTATGAATGGATTTCACTCTGTGGCACACGGCGCACTCAGAGACATACTTGGCACATCCATTTTTCATTCCTGGCCACTAGTACTATGTTCTAAGATCCATGTACATCTTTGTACTGCCGGGGTGGATAGACAAGATAGAATCATGAGATTCTTTGAGAACTTCTTCTCTCAAGCCTAGAAGTTCAGGAACAACCATCATGTGATCACAAAACAAGGTGCCCTGACCATCCAGGTGGTATGCTTAATACTTTGGATTCTGAGACTTTATTGCATATCCTTGTAGAAAGGATCCTCAAGCTGAGTGGATCAAATCTTTTCTTCCAAGGAAGGAGCAGCCACCAAGTTGGCAAGGTAGCCCTTGGGAACAAGGACGAGGTTGAGTTGGTGGAATTCCTCACACAATTGAGTTTCAAGCTTCTTCAGCTTGAGATTATTGACATAAGCTTTGCGACTCAAGGCATCTGCCATCACATTTTCTTTGCCTATTGTGTAGTTGATCGTGAGATCGAAGTCATTGATTGTTTAAATCCATCTCCTTTGCCTAAGTTTCAGATCTGACTGAGTGAATATATATTTGAGGCTCTTATGGTCAGAAAAGATCTCACAACTGTTGCCAAGCAAGTAATGTATCCATATATTCAAAGCAAAGACAACTCCTGCAAGTTCCAGATCATGAGTTGGAGAGTTGACTTCATGTGTTTTCAATTGGAAAGAACCATATGCAACGACTTGATTGTCTTGCATGAGAACGACACCAAGTCCTTGGATTGAAACATCACATAAGATCTAATAGGTCTTTGATGTATCTGGAGGAACCAAGACAGGTGTGGAAGTGAGATTTTCCCTGAGAGTTCAAAGCTTGTTTGGCACACCGGTGTCCAAATGAATTTCTTGCCTTTCTTAAGGAGGTTGGTAAGGGGCTTGTCTATGTTGGAGAAGTGTTTCATGAACCGACAACAATAACTCGCCAATCCGAGGAAGCTGCAGACTTCTTTGACATTCTTTGGAGGGAGCCACTCCAGAAATGTCCGAACAGTTTCTGGGTTGACAGAAATGCCTTCTACAGAAATGACATGGCCCAGATAGGTGACTTTTGGCAGCCAAAATGCACACTTGGAGAACCTTGCATAGAGGCGGTTCTCGTGAATCTTCAGTGAGGACACAACAGATATGCTCTTCATGTTCCTATTTTGAGTTGGAATAGAAAAGAATATCATCGAGATATACCACCACAAACTTGTCGAGATACTCCATGAAAACTGAGTTCATAAGCCTCGAGAAGGTTACATGAGCATTTGAGAGACCAAAGGAGATGACCGTGTACTCATACAAGACATATCAAGTTGTGAACTCCGTTTTGGGAATATCTTCTGTGTGAATCTTGATTTGGTGATAACCACCCCGCAAATCGAGCTTAGAGAACACCACGGCTCCAGCGAGCTGATAAAAGAGATCGTTGATGCGAGGCAGATCAACAATTGTAATGCTACTTCCATATTATATATTGCTACTTCCTACATATCATTCTTGCATTGCATCATCATTATATCATGCTCATGTCACCATGCCACCTTGCATTTAAAACCCCTTCTTATTTGGTTCTTATCCCATATGCATCATATTGTATTACTTGTATTTGCCTCTTGATATATTGTATTTTCTTCTTGATAAATTGCTTGACGCCCAATTTGATTTGGGGCATATCTTTTCAAACTCCACCTCATTTCTTTGGCTCTATATAAATTCCACCACCCTAATCATATACGAGCCATTACCTTTCTATTGCAATTTACAATCTAGCTCATATGTGTTGGGATGGATCCACTTCTATTTTTCTACATGCTCCGATATATGATTCATGTTATTTTCACAATGTTAAATATGTGGAGACACATGGCAACCTTTTCATTCTATGTGAGTAGAAATCCTTCTCAAGGCTCCATATGGGTTTTATTTGCATATATGATCATGTTTGAATATATGAGTGGCTATATGTTGATCTAGTGGAACACCCACACTAGCATGATGATTTTATATTCATGTATGATTATATGTTCATTTATACCATGTGGTGAAGTAAGCTTGCTTATTTTTGTAAGGCCTTAAATCATATGTTGTGAAGCATGCCCAAATAGATACCCATATGTATTATAGTATTTGTCACAATTATTGGTGGATAATTTATGAACCATGCATGGCCCATGCAAGCTTGTCCTCTTTCTCACCGCCTTCCCCTATTTTGTCTTACTTTGTTTTTGTGGGGATCTTGCATTAATTTGAATTCAAGCAAGTTTGTTCAAAACCAAATAAAACACCTACTTCAAACCATCTATGTTGCTTCTCTGGTTTTATTTCTCTTGTTGTTATTTTTGGAGCATGCATATGGCTTGGTTTTAAATAAAAATAAAGAATACAAAAAAGGAAGAGAGCTACACCTAACCAACCCATCTACACTCACCCATGCCTACTAGACTCTACCCAACCACCCCCTCTAATCTTGGCTGCCGAAGCCACCCTCCCCTGGTCCCCTTTCTCTCATGTGGTGCAGCAATCAAGCAAGGAGAGAAGAAAGAACCCCCTACCCGAGTCTACCTCCCTCTCTTTTTGGTAAAGCAAGGCCATGTGCCTTCCTCCCTCTTTTCCTATCCATAAAGCAGCACAACACCAGCCCCATCGTCTTCAACCACTCTTTATTTGCTGCCCAGATCGAGATATGCCCAACCTTCTCCTACATGACATGGCCAAGGTGCCCTCAAAACCCTATCCATGGATACCCTTGAAACCCCTGCTGATCTAGAGCTCCCCAAGTCTGGCCCTCGGCACCTGGAGCTCCCTTTTCCCCCTCTACGATTCCCTGGACCGGCCCCCGACACAGGACCTCGCTGGAGACCGCTGAACGACGTTGTGGATGCCATGACTCGAAGTTGCTGACCGCAAGCCGCATGCGATATCATGAATGCCCCGAGCTCTGCGACCTACGTCGACGTGTTCAGGGTAAGAATGTCTACCCCTAGACATCCGCATCTGCCCTCTAGATTGATGTAGCGTAGCCCCTTTTGTTGAATTCCCGCCAGGCATCGCCGCTCACCGGGTCACCTTGTAGCCACTGTCCATCGCCGTCGCCCCTGTGTGCGTGCAAGTGTGCATGGATCCGCGCCGCGTCCGTCCACACCACCTTCGCGCTCCCGTGCTTCCCAAGGCTCACTAGAGCTATGCCTCCGACGACGTCGCTGCACCAGTGTGCGCCAGTCGCAGACCGCAGCAGCACCTCGCAGCCGACCCGCTGTGTTCTGCGAGATATTCTGCCCACCACAGCCCTCCGACCGGAACACACTCTGGATGAATCTTGTAGGCCTTGGATTCCTCTCCTCTTTTCCTTTTTTGTGGCATCATCTTTTACAAATCCACTTCGTCGCCATCATTGTGGAGAGGTGGCCCAACATCACTAGAGAACTTGACGGCGAGTCAGTTTCGATAGCATGCAGCCGCTGCACTTTTGCACTTAGGTCTTGCCACTTTCTAGGCCTCAACTCGTAGTCCCAGCCCAGCCAGTTTCCTTTCTAAAAACATACCTAGGTTTTCCAAAACTGAACCCGGGATCCTTCCGTCCGCCACATGGCGTCACCTTGTCGTCCGTGTGCGCATGGCCCCGCACAAGCTTCTGTCCCCATGCTGTCAGTGATTGGGGGTAGAATGACTCTACGTGAGAAAACCCTGGCCGCATCAGGAATTCAAAATTCTAATAAATTTCAAATTCAGTTTAAATGCAAATGCTTTCATAACTTCCAACTAAATCCGAATTTGAATAAAATTCCAAATGAAATATGTTTAGAAATTAAATGTGAATTCAAACATGTATTCAAATTTTTCCTAGGTTAACCCTATCTAGTAAAACCTTTGACTTTGACCCAATTTGACTATTTTTGAATTTAATATTGCTTTAATTTTGTAATTCCAATTATTGCAAATAATATATGTTTTTGAATCATAAAAATGCCAATAATACGAATATGCTATTTAAAATAGCATTTGAGCAATTTAAAATTTTGAAATAATTTAAATGCTAATAAATGACTATTTCTTAATAAATGCATAACTTTAATTACATAACTACGAATTCGACAAATGATCAGCGCGGCGAGCCCGTTCTAACTATGCATTCCATGATATGAATTGAGGCATGCATCATATAAATATTAATGGTACATGAAGGTTTATGTGAGCAAAATATGACTAAACAAGTAATAAAATGCTTTATTCTTATACCCCACACCTCACCCATGCCATGCTATGTTATACCATGTAATTGTGCATCATTACATCATGGCATACCTTGTTTTATTGCTGCATATGATTTATATGTTTGTGCAATGTATTTGCTTTTGCCCCTTGTGTGTTTGGTTTTTATGCGGATAGACGCCGAGCAAGGGAACTATCAAGATACCTAGGAGTATTACCCGGATCCTTCTTACTATGCAACTGAGCTACCAGGCAAGAAGTTCCCCATGCTTGCACTACATATAGTACGTATTGCATCTATCTTATTATTGCATCATGAGTCGCGATCCGAATTAAATTGCAATCCCAACTACTACATAGACTTTGCTTTTAAACCCCACTGAAGCTTGTTACTTAATCATGTGAGCCATTACTATAGGAGTTTTTTGGATAACGAGTTACCTAAACCACTAAATTGAGTAGTAATGGGATAACTAAGGAAAGAGGCACCGGTGGGCAATATTTGGGATCTGGTTTTTATCTGCTCACTTGTGTCCCGTAGGACCAGAGTACTTGATTCTTGTTCCTTGACTATCGCACGCTCCGTATGTGGGACCATGAATCCCCTTAGTCTTAGATTGTGTCACACTTTATTTCTTGGGGCCACAACTAGTTTGGGGAGTTATTACTATCTTGTACTTATGCCATGATTTACTGCTTTATTTACTACTGTTGCTTGATGAGCGTTTACTACTGTGATGTTTAGGAGTGTGGAATGTTTTTGCAGTACCGACAGGCCCAGTCGCACTTCAGGTTCCTATTCGTTTACAGCCATTGGCACAAACCCCTTGGTCTGCCACGTAGCCCTACCGACTTTGTAGCGCGTAGCTTAGCAGGGTGGCCCCCTGAAATCATTTGTGAATCTTGCGAATGCTTTGTCGTGTTGCCTCGTTGCTTATTTTTTGGTTCTTCACGAGGCAATGCGTGCATGTGTTTCTATTTGTGCAAACCTACAAGGTAAATCTTTCTGAAAGCTGTGTCCAAGGTTATGGACAACTTGGAGCATATTTTCTCGATCATAGACAACTATAACTAAAGTACCGCCTTTAATTTGACTAAACATGACTAGTAAATAGTGCAATACTCATGGAATGACTAAAAAAATTGCCTATGGATTGGATGTTCTTCCGCCTTCTTGTTCGGGAAACGGGAAGGAGAGCGAGTGATGTTTATTTATGTTGATATATATCTATTGGGTAATTAACTGTTGTTTATTTAACGAACGTCCATTTATCTTTGGTTAAGTGGATGTTGTAGCGTGTATCTATAGAACTGCTAGGCTTTATTTCCACTGCAATGGCGTCACCCTCAGGTTGTTCCATTTAGATGCATAAAGAGTTGATGAGTCCATTAGTGTCTCACACGATAAATATTGTATAGATGGATAGGTATATCCATAGGAAGGTTAATGGGTTGAGGAGACCGATGATGGTGGCAACGACCATCAGGTGTTGAGATTCCAGGGATTGGTGATCCTTGAGATCATGTGGGTGGGATGTGCTTATTATCAGAGCATCTTATGCCAATTTGCTTCATATCCATACTCAGATCTTGTTTTCCGCTTCCGCTTTATACTATGATGTGTGATGTATGAGGATGTATCCTAAACTATTATCTCTATCTTGGATATTTAGATCTTCGCGTATGGCATTGAATATTTCTATTTCTTTTAGATGGTCTGACTCTGATATACTGTTGTATATCGGTGACATACACACTTGTGTATATTTTGTTTGCATACCTGTCGACTACGCCGCTCGCACCTAATACTATGTTCATAAAAGTGGGTGGGATGGTTGGCCGGTATCGTGCCCTGCCAATCCCCCTCTCGGCCTACGTGTGGGTGGTCATTCAACCCCCACCGTAGTATGTCCTATCCAATCTTTGTTCATACTGGCTTGTTGCTTAGAGCGTAGTGTCTGAGGTATTACTACTAGTATCAAAGCCATTCTAGGGTCTCAACCAAGATGGTCGTTGTCAGTCTAGAAAATATTTTTGGTAGTTATGTATATTAGGAAAAAAATAACCGTGAGAGTAGGACTAAGCACATCCCACCCACATGATCTCAAGGATCTCCAATCCCCAAAATCTCTACACCTGACAGTCATTGCCACCATCACTGGTCTTCTCGACTCAGTAACCTTCCTGTGGATATACCTTTCCATCTGAACAATATTTATCCTGTGAGACCCTAAGGGACTCAGCAAGTCTTTATGCATCTAAAGAGAACAACTTGAGGGCGACACAATTGCAGCGAAAATAAAGCCTAGCAGTTCTATAGAGACACGCTAGAACATCCGCCTAACCAAAGATAAACAAATGTTTGTTAAATAAACATAAATTAATTACCCAACAGATATATATCAACATAAATAAACATCGCTCGTCCTCCTTCCTGTTTCCCGAACGAGAAGGCGGAAGAATATCCCATCCGCTATTAATCATTCCATGAGGATTTCACTTTTTACTAGTCATGTTTAGTCAAATTAAAGGCGATACTTTAGTTATAGTTTTCTATGATCGAGAAATTGTGCTCCAAGTCGTCCGTAACTGCGGACACGACTTTCAGAAAGATTTTCCTTCAGGGTGCACAAATAGCAACATACGCACGTTCTACCTCGGGAAGAACCAAACAAAAAGAAACGAGGCAACACGACAAATCATTCATAAGATTCATAAATGATTTCAGGGGTCCACCCCACTAAGATACCCGCTACGAAGTCGGTCGGGATCCGCGATGGACCAAGGGGTTTATGTGAATGGTTGTAAACTACTGGGAACCCGAAAGTATGACTGGGCCTGTCGATACCACGAAAACATTCCACATTCATAAACAACACTAAACGCTCCTCGAGCAATACTATTAAATAATGCAGTAAAGAATGGCATAAGTACAAGTTAGTAATAATGGCCAAACTAGTTGTGGCCCCAAGAAATTAAGTGTGGCTCAAGCTAAGACTAAGGGGATTCATAGTCCCATATGCGGATAGTGTGATAGTCAAGGAACAAGAATCAAGTACTCGGGTCCTATGGGACACAAGTGAGTGGATAAAAACATATCTCAAATATTGCCCACCGGTTCCTCTTTCTTAAGTTATCCCACTACTACTCAATTTAGTGGTTTAGGTACCTCATTATCCAAAGACACTCACAAACCCTACACATGAAGTTCTAGGACTCGCATGGCTCAAACTACTCTTATGGTAATGGATCATAGGAATAAGGAACAAGCTTTGATAGGGTTTAAAAGTAAAGGCTATGAAGTACTTATGATTGCAATTTAATTCGAATCGCGGCTCATGATGCAAGAATAAGATATATGCAATAGGTACTATATGTAGTGCAGGTATGGGGAATTTCTTTCCTGGTTGCCCATTTGCAGAGTAAGAAGGATTCAGGTAATACTCCTGGGTCTCTTGATAGTTCCCTTGCTCGGTGTCTATCCGCCGGATAAAAACCAAAGACACAAGGTGCAAAAATAAATACATTGCATGAGCATATAAATCATATTAAACAAGAAAACAAGGTATGCCACGATGAAATGATGCACAATTACATGGTATAACATAGAATGGCATGTGTGAGGTGTGGAGTACAAGAATAAAACATTTTATTACTTGTTTAGTCATATTTTGCTCCTAGAAACCTTGCTGCCCTATTAATATTTATATGATGCATTCTTCAATTCATATCATGGAACACATAGTTAGAACATTCTCGTTGCTCTGATTATTTTAGACATATCATTTGTCGAATTCGGAGTTATGGAATTAAAGTTGTGAATTATTTAAGAAATAGTCATTTAATAGTATTTAAATTATTTCGAAAATTTTAGTTGCCAAAAAATATTTTAAATAGCATATTCATATTTCTCATGTTTTTCTGATTCTAAAACATATACTCCCTTCATCCCAAAATAAATGTCTCAACTTTTCTAAATTTTGGATGAATCTAAACACTATTTAGTATATAGATTCATCCAAAATTTGAAAAACCTAAGACATCTATTCTTGGATGGAGAGAGTATTATTTGTATTATTTGGAATTATGAATTTAAAATAACATTTAAATCAATTTTTATTAAATGTGGTCAAATGTTCATAGTTTGACTAGTTTGAATGAGTTTTGAAAAGATTTGAATTTACAATTGAATTCATATATAGAAATAAAACAAAATTCATATTAAACTTTTATTAAAATTTGAAATTATTTGAAAGTTATTAATAATTTTATATTTAAACAGAATTTAAATCTGGTTTGAATTTGATTTTTAAAAAGTTCTTGAACTTTTTCTACGCATGGGCAATCTAGCCACAAAGACAGACAAGCGGGCCTAGGACTGCAGCGGTGCCACTCGCTCACACAGACGTGGGGTGACGCCACGTGGAGCAAAAGGGATCATGGGTTGGTGTTGTAAAATGGATCATAAAAGGTACAAGCCGGTTTGGGTTGCGTATTAATTTGGAGGAAATAGGGGTGCCTATTTGTAAAAACGACGCCGACCTTGCGCGATGGATCTAGGCATCTTTCGGTGAAGCGGGCGAGGAAACGGGTGCGTGTTTGGTCATGGATCAAAAACGAATATCGTAGAGGGGTGATCTGGCTACTATTTTTGTTTGGAAGATCTCTCTGGATGAGGACTGTGTGCATCAGAAACGGAAGGGAAATAGAGGCACCACACATAAAAAACTATCGACTACTAGAACCTCACGAACCACCAAGATTTTACAGGCCGGCGCGCGCACGGTCAGACGAGAGAGCGATCGAGGCAGAGCTCACCTTGGATGCTTGATGAGGCGGTGGAAACGACGTGGATAGGTACCAAACTCGGGCGGTACTAGAACAAGGTTCACCGAAGAGGCTCGACAGAACAGAACTGTGGAGGAGGTATCACAGTCAAAGGAGAGAACGTGAACAGAGCGGATAAACAAGTATGATCGGGTGGGGAAAACGGTAGCGCGATTCACCGGGGAGACGATGGGGTTGCCAGCAAGGACGGAGACGAGTCGTAGTGGCCAGAATTGAGAGAAACTGCGGACAGGGACAGAAGGAGGTGGCCAATCACTGGGTACAGAAGAGCACTAGGGCGAACCTGTTGGAGATATGCCCTAGAGGCAATAATAAATATAGTTATTATTATATCTTTGTGTTTATGATAAATGTTTATATTCATGCTATAATAGTATTAACAAGGAAACATTAATACTTGTGTGAATTGTAAACTTAAATTGAAGTCCCTAGTATAGCCTCTATACTTCACTATCTTGTTGGTTGATTAAATGATTGTGGTTTCCATATCATGAACATTGAGATGTTATCAACAACAAGATCATATCGTTAGGAGAATGATATGGTGGACATACTCCTATAGATAAGCGTAGCATAAAGATCAAGTCATTTCAATAGTTCAATTGCTATATGCTTTCTGATACATAGTAACCTAATTCCTTCGACCATGAGATCATGCATATCACCTTTGCCGGATGGATGCTTTGATAACATCAAACACCACACCGTAACTGGGTGGCTATAAAGGTGGCATTAAGTGTTCGGAAAGTATTGGTTGAAACACATGGATCAAGAGTGGGATTTGTCCATCCACATGACGGATAGATATACTCTGGGCCCTCTCGGTGGAATGTCATCCAATTAGCTTGCAAGCATGTGACATGGTCACAAGGGATCACATATCACGGGAACGAGAAAAGAGTACTTATCGGTAACGAGGTTGAACTAGGTATGCAGAGATACCGACGATCATAACCTCGGATAAGTAACATATCGTGAGACAAAGGGAAATTGGTATCGTATGTAAGTGGTTCATTCGATCGCAAAGTAATCGTAGAAATATGTGGGAGCCATATGAATTTCCAGATTCCTCTATTGGTTATTGTTCGAAGAAGTGTCTCGATCATGTCCGCATAATTCACGAACCGTAGGGAGACACACTTAAGGATTCGACGTTGTTTGAGTAGTTATGGTATTATGAGAAAGAGACCGAATGTTGTTCGGAGTCTCGGATGGGATCCGGGATATCACGAGGTGATCCGGAATGGTCCGGAGAATAAGATTCATATAAGGAAAGTCCCGTTTCGGAGTTCGGGAATGATTCCGGTGTTTTCATCGGGAATGTTCTAGAAGGTTCCGGATTGTCCGGCACTCCGGGGGGGAAGGGGTAAATGAATGTGTCATTACATATTGGAATGATTGCATCATGTACTAAGTGTTCTTGCTGTCCCAAATAAAGGATTAAATTGAATCCTAAAACAGAAAAGTCAAATGTCTAGTTTGAAAGTCAAACGGCTAAAACAAGAAACTGTGGGAAACAAGCAAGAGGAGTTGGAACCAACTTGGAGGAGGAGTTGGACTCCTCCAGGCCGGCGGCCAGCCCTAGGCCGAGTTGGGGAGGGACTCCCTCCCTCCCTGGCGCGCCAAGCCCCCTCCCACCTATATAAGGAGGGGCAGGGCTCCCTCCTAGCACACACAAGTTCCTATCTTCTACCTCCGGTTTAGAGCCGTTTTGGTTTAGAGCTTCTAATTGCTTTAGCCAGCGGTTTAGAGCCTTCTAATTGGTTTAGAGCCTTCTAATTGGTGTGTCTAATTACTAGACCACTAATAGCCTCTCTCATAAGCTCCACCATACTCGCACCGGCTTAAGGCGAAGCCCTGCGGGATTTCCCCTCTACTTCCGGTACCACGCCGTTGTGCTGCCGGAATCGCGAGGAGAGTGCTACAACCTCCGCTGCCTGCTGGAACAAGGGAGAGGAAGGTCTTCGTCGAGTACCGAACGTGTGACCGACTGCGGGAGCGCTGCCGGAACGTGGCGCCGGAAGGATCGTCTACGCGATCTTGAGATCGGAAAGAGTACGACTACATCACCCACGAGAATCTGCTCTCGTTAACCGCTTTGGAATCTTCGAGGGTGAGTTCCTCTATCGACTCGTTGCTACAATCTAGTAGATAGATCTTGGCTTGTTTGTTTGTATGCGATAGAAAATTTTTGTTTTCCATGCTACGAACCCCTATAGTGGTATCAGAGCCGTGTCTATATGTAGATCTGTTGCACGAGTAGAACACAATGGTCATTGTGGGCGTTGATGCTTTTATTGTAGATTGCTTTTTGTGTACTTTGCATCTTGCGGTATGTTGGGATGAAGCGGCCCGTGCTAACCTTACATGACATCGTTCATGAGACTTGCTCCACGCTTGACATGCAACTTGTATTGCATAAGTGGCTTTGCGGGTGCCTGTTTCTCCTAGCATAGTTAAGATCCAATTTACAACGGGTAATCAACAATGCTAGTATCAATGTTGTGGTTCTTGTTCGTAAGTTAGAACGACACTTATTGAAAGCCCCAAACCACGTAAAATATGCAAAGAAAGTAGAGGCGTCTAACTTTGTTTTGCAGGGGTGTGCAGTGATGTGATATGGCCATGATTGTGATCATATTTGATGTATGCAATGTTCCTTATTGTAAGTTGGCAACCGGCAGGAGCCATATGGTTGTCTTTAATTTCTGTTAAGACCTGCGTGTCTATTCAAAATAGTTGTAATAGTTGAAGCTGGTGGACGACAACCATGAAGAAGCGTCATTGACCTTGATGCTATGCCGGTGATGATGGAGATCATGTTCGTGCTTGAAGATGGAGATCGGAAGCACAAAGAAGAAAGGCCATATCATATCACATATTATGAATTGCATGTGATGTTAATCCTTTATGCATCTTGTATTGCTTAGTGGACGACGGTAGCATTATAAGATGATCCCTCATGCACATAAATGTCAAGTTCTAAAGTGTTCACCCTTAGTATGCACCGTTGCCAAAGCTTGCTGCTTCAAAGCACCACGTGATGATCGGGTGTCTTTGATTCCGCGGGTGAATACAACGTAAGCAAGCCAGATTTGCTTATGCGGTAGCTAAGGTTTGATCTTGACGAGCCTAGCATGTACAGACATGGCCTCAGGAACACGGATCACCGAAAGGTAAAGCATGAATCATATAGTAGATATGATGAACATGTCGATTGTTCGCCATTGAAACTATATCAACTCTCGTGATGATCGGTGTTGATGTAGTGGATTTGGTTCATGTGATCACTAAAACAATGTGAGGGATGTTGTTTTGAGTGGGAGTTCACCTAGTTTAATTTCATTAATTAATTTGAACTCAATTTGTCATAAACTTAGTCTAAACTATTGCAAATATGTTGTAGATCAATGGCAGCCCCTACCATCAATTTTAATGCGTTCCTAGAGAAAGAAAAGTTGAAAAACAATGGAAGCAACTTCGCGGATTGGTTCCGCAATTTGAGGATTGTCCTCACAGCTGGTAATTTGACCTATGTGCTGGATGCACCGCTGGGTGACCCACCTGCAGCTGATGCTCCCGATGAAGTAAAGAATGTTTACCTTGCTCGGAAGAATCAGTACTCCATAGTTCAGTGTGCTATCTTGTATGGTTTGGAATCGGAGCTTCAGAAAAGGTTTGAAGAGTCAGACCCATATGATATTGTCGAGGATCTCAAATTAATTTTTGAGACTCATGCGGCAATTGAAAGCTATGAGGCTTCTGAAAAGTTCTTTAACTGCAAGATGGAAGAAGGCAGCTCCGTCAGTGAGCATGTGCTTAAGATGTCTGGGCACGCAAACAAACTTCAAAGCTTGGGTATAGTGATTCCTAATGCTTTGGGGATTTACCGTGTCCTCCAATCACTACCACCAAGTTACAGGAACTTTGTGATGAACTACAACATGCAGAACATGAACAAAGAGTTGCCAGAACTATTTGCTATGTTAAAATCTGCAGAAGTGGAGATCAAGAAAGAGCACCAAGTGTTGATGGTCAATAAGACCACCAAATTCAAGAAGGGCAAGTCTAAGCAAAAGGGACACTTCAAGAAGGGTGGTAAGAAAGTTACCACGCCGACGAAGAAAACCAAGGCTGGACCAAAGCCTGATACTGACTGTTTTTACTGCAAGGGAGAAGGTCACTGGAAGCGGAATTGCCCAAAGTACTTGGCGGATTTGAAGAACGGCAACATCAAGAAGAAAGGTATATCTGATATACATGTTATTGATGTGTATCTCACTAGTATTCGTAGTAGTGCCTGGGTATTTGATACTGGTTCGGTTGCTCATATTTGTAACTCGAAACAGGTGCTGCAGAATAAACGGAAGCTAGCGAAGAACGAGGTGACGATGCGCGTGGGAAACGGATCAAAGGTTGATGTGATCGCGGTCGGCACGCTACCTCTTCATCTACCATCGGGATTAGTTTTATATTTAAATAATTGTTATTTAGTGCCTGCGTTGAGCATGAACATTATATCGGGATCTTGTTTATTGCGAGACGGTTACTTGTTTAAATCCGAGAATAATGGTTGTTCGATTTATATGAGTAATATGTTTTATGCACATGCACCTTTGATAGATGGTCTATTCTTATTGAATCTCGATAGTAGAAATACACATATCAACAACATTGAGGCTAAACGTTTGAAATCAAGCGATAATTCGACCTATATGTGGCACTATCGTCTTGGTCACATCGGAGTGAAACGTATGAAGAAACTCCATTCCGATGGACTTCTTGAATCACTTGATTTTGAATCACTTGAAAGATGCGAAGCATGTCTGATGGGTAAAATGACTAAGACTCCATTTTCTGGTATAATGGAGCGAGCTACGGACTTACTGGAAATCATACATACCGATGTGTGTGGTCCAATGAGTGTAGCATCGCGCGGTGGTTATCGTTATGTTCTTACCTTCACGGATGATTTGAGTAGATATGGGTATATCTATTTCATGAAACATAAGTCCGAAACTTTCGAGAAGTTTAAGGAGTTTCAAAGTGAGGTAGAGAATCAACGTAACAAGAAGATTAAATTTGTACGTTCTGATCGTGGAGGTGAATATCTAAGTTACGAGTTTGGCGAGCATTTGAAGAAATGCGGAATACTTTCACAATTGACACCGCCGGGAACACCACAGCGTAATGGTGTGTCTGAACGTCGTAATCGAACCCTCTTAGATATGGTTCGTTCTATGATGTCACTTACAGATTTACCGCTAACATTTTGGGGTTATGCATTAGAAACAGCCGCATTCACTTTAAATAGGGCACCATCTAAATCCGTTGAAACGACACCGTATGAATTATGGTTTGGGAAGAAACCTAAATTGTCGTTCCTTAAAGTTTGGGGATGCGAAGCCTATGTAAAGAAGTTACAGCCGGACAAGCTTGAACCCAAAGCGGAAAAATGCGTCTTCATAGGATACCCGAAGGAAACTATTGGGTATACCTTCTATCATAGATCCGAAGGCAAAATCTTCGTTGCCAAGAATGGATCCTTTCTAGAGAAGGAATTTCTCTCGAAAGAAGTGACTGGAAGGAAAGTAGAACTCGACGAGGTTGTCGAACCTTCTCTCGAAATTGCGAGTAGCGCAGCACCGGAAGAAGTTCCTGTGGTGCCTGCACCAATAAGAGAGGAAGCTAATGATGGTGATCATGAAACTTCGGTTGAAGTTACTACAGAGCCTCGAAGGTCAACGAGAACTCGTACCACTCCAGATTGGTATGATTCCGTTATGAATGTCATGTTGGTGGACAACACCGATGACCCTGAGACATATGAGGAAGCGATGATGAGCCCAGATTCCAATAAATGGCAAGAAGCCATGAAATCCGAGATTGGATCCATGTACGAAAACCAAGTATGGACTTTGGTGGACTTACCGGATGGCCGGAAGGCTGTCGAGAACAAATGGATTTTCAAGAAGAAAACAGATGCTGATGGTAATGTTACTGTCTATAAAGCTCGACTTGTCGCAAAAGGGTTTCGACAAATTCAAGGAGTTGACTACGATGAGACTTTCTCACCGGTAGCGAAGCTAAAGTCTGTGAGGATTATGTTAGCAATCGCTGCATATTATGATTATGAGATATGGCAGATGGATGTCAAAACAGCATTCCTCAATGGAGACATTGATGAAGAGTTGTATATGATGCAACCCAAAGGTTTTGTCGATCCTAAAGACGCTAACAAGGTATGCAAGCTTCAACGGTCCATCTATGGATTGAAGCAGGCATCCCGAAGTTGGAATCAACGTTTTGATAAGGTAATCAAAAGTTTTGGTTTTATACAAACTTATGGAGAAGCTTGTATTTACAAGAAAGTGAGTGGGAGCTCTGTAGCATTCTTAATACTATATGTGGATGACATATTGTTGATTGGGAATGATGTAGACCTTCTTAATAGTGTCAAGGAATATTTGAATAATAGTTTTTCAATGAAGGATCTTGGCGAAGCAGCTTACATATTAGGCATAAAGATTTATAAAGATAGATCGAAACGCCAAATATCATTGTCACAGAGTACATATTTGGGCAAAGTTCTAAAGAAGTTTGGAATGGAAGAAAGCAAGAAAGGGTTCTTGCCCATGTTGCCCAATACGACCTTGAGTAAAACTCAAAGTCCGACATCGGCAGAAGATAGAGAAAGGATGAGTAAGACTCCCTATGCCTCAGCCATAGGATCTCTAATGTATGCCATGCTATGTACTAGACCCGACATCGCATATGCTGTTAGTCTAACTAGCAGATATCAAAGTGATCCAGGAGTGGATCATTGGACAGCGGTCAAAAACATCCTTAAGTACTTGAGAAGAACTAAGGATATGGTTCTTTCTTATGGAGGTGATGAACAGCTCGTTGTTAATGGTTACACCGATGCTAGTTGGAACACCGATCCAGATGATTCTAAATCACAATCTGGGTACGTATTTATTTTGAATGGTGCAGCAGTTAGCTGGAGGAGTGCAAAGCAAAGCGTTGTGGCGAGATCTTCAACTGAATCGGAATACATGGCTGCTTCGGAGGCTTCACAAGAAGCGATATGGATGAAAGAGTTCATTACAGAGCTGGGTGTGGTTCCTAGTGCGCTGGACCCAATGTCTATCTACTGTGATAACATGGGCGCCATAGCCAATGCGCAAGAACCAAGGTCACACAAGAAGCTGAAGCACATCAAGCTGCGTTTTCACGCTATTCGAGAGCATATCCAGGATGGGGATATAAAGATTTGCAAAGTACACACAGATCTGAATGTGGCGGATCCGTTGACTAAACCTCTCCCGAGGGCAAAACATGACCAACACCAAACTGCCATGGGTGTTCGGTGTATTACCATGTAATCTAGATTAGATGACTCTAGTGCAAGTGGGAGACTGTTGGAGATATGCCCTAGAGGCAATAATAAATATAGTTATTATTATATCTTTGTGTTTATGATAAATGTTTATATTCATGCTATAATAGTATTAACAAGGAAACATTAATACTTGTGTGAATTGTAAACTTAAATTGAAGTCCCTAGTATAGCCTCTATACTTCACTAGCTTGTTGGTTGATTAAATGATTGTGGTTTCCATATCATGAACATTGAGATGTTATCAACAACAAGATCATATCATTAGGAGAATGATATGGTGGACATACTCCTATAGATAAGCGTAGCATAAAGATCAAGTCATTTCAATAGTTCAATTGCTATATGCTTTCTGATACATAGTAACCTAATTCCTTCGACCATGAGATCATGCATATCACCTTTGCCAGATGGATGCTTTGATAACATCAAACACCACACCGTAACTGGGTGGCTATAAAGGTGGCATTAAGTGTTCGGAAAGTATTGGTTGAAACACATGGATCAAGAGTGGGATTTGTCCATCCACATGACGGATAGATATACTCTGGGCCCTCTCGGTGGAATGTCATCCAATTAGCTTGCAAGCATGTGACATGGTCACAAGGGATCACATATCACGGGAACGAGAAAAGAGTACTTATCGGTAACGAGGTTGAACTAGGTATGCAGAGATACCGACGATCATAACCTCGGATAAGTAACATATCGTGAGACAAAGGGAAATTGGTATCGTATGTAAGTGGTTCATTCGATCGCAAAGTAATCGTAGAAATATGTGGGAGCCATATGAATTTCCAGATTCCTCTATTGGTTATTGTTCGAAGAAGTGTCTCGATCATGTCCGCATAATTCACGAACCGTAGGGAGACACACTTAAGGATTCGACGTTGTTTGAGTAGTTATGGTATTATGAGAAAGAGACCGAATGTTGTTCGGAGTCTCGGATGGGATCCGGGATATCACGAGGTGATCCGGAATGGTCCGGAGAATAAGATTCATATAAGGAAAGTCCCGTTTCGGAGTTCGGGAATGATTCCGGTGTTTTCATCGGGAATGTTCTAGAAGGTTCCGGATTGTCCGGCACTCCGGGGGGGAAGGGGTACATGAATGTGTCATTACATATTGGAATGATTGCATCATGTACTAAGTGTTCTTGCTGTCCCAAATAAAGGATTAAATTGAATCCTAAAACAGAAAAGTCAAATGTCCAGTTTGAAAGTCAAACGGCTAAAACAAGAAACTGTGGGAAACAAGCAAGAGGAGTTGGAACCAACTTGGAGGAGGAGTTGGACTCCTCCAGGCCGGCGGCCAGCCCTAGGCCGAGTTGGGGAGGGACTCCCTCCCTCCCTGGCGCGCCAAGCCCCCTCCCACCTATATAAGGAGGGGCAGGGCTCCCTCCTAGCACACACAAGTTCCTATCTTCTACCTCCGGTTTAGAGCCGTTTTGGTTTAGAGCTTCTAATTGCTTTAGCCAGCGGTTTAGAGCCTTCTAATTGGTTTAGAGCCTTCTAATTGGTGTGTCTAATTACTAGACCACTAATAGCCTCTCTCATAAGCTCCACCATACTCGCACCGGCTTAAGGCGAAGCCCTGCGGGATTTCCCCTCTACTTCCGGTACCACGCCGTTGTGCTGCCGGAATCGCGAGGAGAGTGCTACAACCTCCGCTGCCTGCTGGAACAAGGGAGAGGAAGGTCTTCGTCGAGTACCGAACGTGTGACCGACTGCGGGAGCGCTGCCGGAACGTGGCGCCGGAAGGATCGTCTACGCGATCTTGAGATCGGAAAGAGTACGACTACATCACCCACGAGAATCTGCTCTCGTTAACCGCTTTGGAATCTTCGAGGGTGAGTTCCTCTATCGACTCGTTGCTACAATCTAGTAGATAGATCTTGGCTTGTTTGTTTGTATGCGATAGAAAATTTTTGTTTTCCATGCTACGAACCCCTATAGAACCATGGTCAGGGGAAGCTTCGCGGAAGCAAGGTGCTCATGCCGACGTGCTTGACGAGTCCGGGGAGAGCTCATAGTGGCAGCGACATGGGTTACCTGCGGCGGTGGTGCGACGCTCACTGCAGGGGAGGAGGGGGGGGATTATGGTTCCTAGGGCTCGAGGTACGTGGATAAGAAGGGTGTCAGTTTGGCGCGACATGGATGACGGAGGGATCGACTACTACCTGTTGTGGCGCTCTCTTTTCGTCTGAGGCGAGAGAGAGAGAGAGAGAGCAAGACAGCGAGGGAGATGAACACTAATGGCAGTTGCTGCACGAAGTGGTATGCTCACGGGGAGAGAAGCGGGCCGGTCCAAGAAGACATAGGAAGACAGGGTGTTGGTGGGCTGGGCCAGGCGGGCTGAGGTTTGATCTCTTCTCTTTTATTCTTTTGTAAATATAATATATGTTTGGACTTTGTATTTAGTTGAATGAATGGTTTGTTTTCAAATTTGAAACAGGTGTTGATTACTATGAATGCAAGAGCACAAAAACCAACCAAGGTGGAGGAGAATAGGGTTCTTGATGTCTTGAATTATTTGGACCTTGTTGTTGAATTGCAAAAACATCCAAAACTAGAGCAACCCCAAAAGAAGCATAGATAGGAATTAATGGAGATTTTTTGCATGGCCCATTCATGTAAAGCAATATGACTAGCTTGTGAAAACAAGCTACATCGCATGATCCTTGGCATTATGCAAGTATTCCCATATATCACAAGGTTTTAGAGTATCCACTCTCATTATATGGCTTGTTTAAATGATGGGCATGGTGAGTATAGATGGGTTTTTTTTCCTAGTGTGGATGTGCCACTATTGTCTCATGTCCCCACCACAATTCAAATATGCCCACAATTCAACTTGGGAATGAAGCAATTTATCAAGAAGCAAATACAATATATCAAGAGGCAAATAGAAGTGATATAATATATATAATGTATATTGGATAAGAACCAAATAGAGGGGTTTTATATGATGCTCAAATGCAAGTTGGCATGGTGTCATGAGCATGATATAATGATGATGCAATGAATGACATGTATTAAGTAGAATTTTATTATTATTCATGTAGCATTACAGATGTTAGACAGATGGGATGCTACAATACCCTTCATGTATGAGTAGTTTCCTTGTTGTTGGGGTGCGATGGTGAAATCCTAGTATTATTATGCATTGAATTAAAGATGATCTATTACTTGTGTCGATGATCTATTGATTTATGATATTGTGTTTGATGTCTTTCTTTAGATGGTATGGGTATTCATCCATATATCATTTGCGTTCGGGACTTAAGAAAAGGGTGAAATCCTTAGGACATGGTTGGACGTATGTCCAATGCTATTGTGACTTGCGTTGTCTTATAACCCATACGGTCTAAGCGGGAACAAAAAGAGATTCACTAAGATAATTATTATATCCACAGGGAGACCCTTAATTGCGGTGGTATGTATGGGTGACTGCTCTTAGACATCGCGGTGGTTATTTAGAGATGACCTTATTCCTAGGTCAACAAAGTGACTGCCTACGAGCCTTGTAGTGAACATCTTATTATGGATCTCTCTCCATGCATCTCGTGAAATAAGAAATAGGTTATCCTAATCATTCATGATTCTCCCATGCTAGTGGTGAATCCTACACTCCATGAAAACCACTCAATCATATCACACAACACTTCATAGACACTCTCTCTCTTTAGTTTACTTTTTTTATTTAATTTGTTACTTGCTACTTCAAATCTCTCTTGTTTACTACTTTGGAAACTTATAGTGTAGACTATTTCTAAACACTGTTTTGGGTGCGAACATGGCCTCACTAATAATGTGGTTGTGGGGTTGTGTTGATTGTCATCCGCAAAGCTTCTAAGGGACAAACTTTATAAATAATATTTGATGCTACAAGTACTGCAATAACCCTGTTATTGATGGTAGGAAAACCAGGCATCAACCATCCATATATCCATAGACTTTTTCCTAGAAAACTAATAATAACCAAAAATATCCTTCTCCTTGACTTCGATGTAATCGCAACTATCGTCATCATGGTTCACACATGCAAACAAACAAGGCCACAATCAACATAAGGCAAACAACTACTAGTACAATATAGCAAGAAAGTAAACAAGACTTCAATACACTTCAGTAGGTTTTGATAATTTCGGTTTTGAGAAATTGCAATGATTGTGATTAAAAACTACTAGGATGGGATCAACCAGTTGTCGTGGGAATGGTCACGGCAGATGCTGCAATCGGCAGCGAGTAGTAGAACGAGGGGCAAGGGCGGCCAGCCATCTGCGGTGCGAGATGAGGTCAAAGACACAGGGTTTTACCCAGGTTCGGCCCCCCGGAGGGTAAAGACCTACTCCTGCTAGATTGTATTATGGAGGTGTTACAATGGGCGAGCTCGGTGGCTAGGCGGCGAGTCGCTGGGGTGTATGAGGGAACGTGTCTCTTCTCATCCTATAGGGAGGTTTATATAGGCTCACCTCCCCTAGGGTTTACATATCTCAACCGATTCGGTTACAGCTTCAGTAGTCGTTTAACCTAGTCCGACTGGGCCTATCTACTCGCATGGGCCTTCAGCTTCCAGTCGCTCGGTATCTTGCTGGGCTTCAATCCACTCGCCGTTCTGCAGGCCCACTCGCCAGCTCACGGGCCAGTCGGAAACGCCCTGCTGGGTATACCCTAGTAGGCATATCCCCATCAGTAGTCCCCGAGGCCGTCGTCGATTGGGCGTAAGTGGCTGCTGGCAGTCGGAGTATACGGCTTCAGAGTAGGCATCCAGTCGAATCGTCGGCGGGCTCCTGTATAAAGGAGGAAATCCGGTGAACCAAGTCGCGGCTTTGGCGAATCGAGTCGGCGAGTCGCGGTCATAGTGATTGACTTGGCGAGCCGAGTGGCTGGAGTTGGACCGTCAGGCGCGGTCAAACTAGCCGTTGGGGTAATCCAACGGTAACTTTCGGCGTAATCATCGCGCGGTAACGGCCTCCTGATTTGGCGGGTATCTCCCGCTATATAAGAGGAATGGCAGGCAATCGTAGAGCCAACTGCTCACCACTTCTTCCGAGTGCGCGCATTTTCCTTCCTTCGCTCCGCGATCCAGTCGACCCGAAACCCTCCGATCTCCAACCAACCTCTCGGCCATGGCCCTTTCCACCGAACCATGGGGTAGGTCCAAGTGCACGAGGGCGCAGCTGGCCTCTTTCGAGGAGGCCGGGATCCTGCGAGCCGGCTGTTGGCGTATCCCTGCAGCCGGAGAAACGACCCCAAACCCGCGAGAGAGGGAATTCGTCTGTTTCACCAGTCATCTCGAGCGGGGGCTAGGGTTTCCCACGTCCTTGTTCTTCCAGCGCTTTTGCGTCTACTACGGGATCCAGCCTTCAGATCTGGGTCCCCACAGCATCGAGCAGCTCGCCATCTTCGTGGCGTTCTGCGAATGCTACTTGGGCTGCCGGCCCTACTTTCCCTTGTGGCAAGATCTGTTCCACGGACGGATCAGCCGCGAGGAGGCAGGCGGCCCAATGCTAGCCGCGGGCGGCCTGACGTTCCAGCTCAAGTCCAAATCCTCTTTCTTTGATCTGATGCTACTCGCCAAGGCAGCGAGCGACTAGAAGAAGTCGTGGTTCTACGTGGCCGAGGCGACCCCGGAGGACGAGGTGGCGATCCCGCGGTACTCGGCCAATCATTCCGAGCCGCGCCATCTCCAAGTCGGCAAGCTCCCCGACGACCAGCGGATGGTTGTTGACGAGATGCTCCAGACCATCCGTGGTCTGAAAAAGAAGGGCCTTCAGACGATAAACTTGTACAATTGCTGGCTTGGGCGACGGCTCGTTCCACTCGCCCAACGCGACCACTATATGTACCAGTACACGGGCCGGGGAGACTCGACGAAGGCCTGCCTCGACGAGTGGAAGCTGGAGGATTATCTCCCAGCGTTGAAGAAGATCACCCAGGCGGTGTACCTGGATGCGCAGGCTGGGGTCGCCCCCTACACCGCGAAGCGTCCGGCTCCAACGGTAATTTCTTTACCTTGTTCGCAGTCGCAGTGTATGCAGTCGCGGTAATTCTGATTCTGTTTTATATTCATCGCAGCTATTCCAAGTGGTGGAAGGGTGGCTCCCACCTTCGGATGATGAGAGCTCGGGCCCATCCGCCCAGGACATAGGCGAATCGCCACCCACGAGGGGAAACAAGGACGACGAGGACGAGTCCGAAGAGGAGGTCGCCCCGCTGGTCCGAAAGACCCGCGGGCAACGTCAGCGCGAGATCGAGGCGAGCAGAAGCCTCGAGCGTCATGATGACGACGACGAGCTCCCAGAGACCACCTCGTGCCGTCAAGCCACTCCGTCGAAGAAGAAGAAGAAGGAGAGGGAGGCGAGGGCCCCCCCGAAGAAGAAAACGAAGCCGTCGAGGACGGCCTCACCGCCGCACTCGGCGAGCAGCTTCGATGCTCCCAGCCCAGCTGGTGACGGCGCGCCACCAGCGACAACCGCGCTGGACACGGCGACCGTGGAAGTGCCGCTGGCCTCAATGCCTCCGCCATTCTCCCCAGTCTCTGGGCTGGGGGAGGCTCCGGCTGCGGCGACTTCGCCCCGCAAGGAGGCTCCGACTGTAGCGGCTCCAACGCGCGAGGAAGCTCCCGCCGAGGATGTCCCAGAGTCGCCAGCTGCGGCCTCAACGACGAAGAAGCCGTCCGTGTCTTGGGCACGCGACGTCCTGGATCTGGGGCTCAGTCGCCGACTGGGCCCTGAACTGGAAAAACCGGCCGGCCTCCGTACGGGACTGTGTTTCATCCCAGTCGCCAAGTGAGTGCACTCACCCCTCCTTATTTTCCATAACTATTTCGATTGTCTTTGTTGATTCGATCGATGCGCAGGACCGGAGTGAAAAGGATGGGCCACCCGACCGTGGCTAAGGTGCCACCCGTCATTAGCGAGGAGGACCCTTCCCGCAAGAGGAAGGCGGACGAGGTCGTCGCCTCGGCGGATGGCAGCAAAAAGGCCAAGGGCGATGACGTTGTCACGATTTCTGACGACAGTGGGAGGCCGTTTGCGTCTCGCTCCCGTGAGGAGACTACTATCCTCGGCTGGTCCCTGGGAGGGGTGCAGTTGGGTGGAGGTGGGGCGCCCATCGCCGTTGATCCTGGCGGGGGCCGGGCGCTTCCTCCTGGTGGCGCGTTCTCGCAGATTGCGCGCTCGGCCACGCGGGCCGGGTCGTTTTCGTCGTCGAAGTTCAGAGCACGCCCTTGAACGGTGGGGTTCAGGCGTGACCTGATCCGCTGCTGGTGGTAGCGTGACAGCTCCTGCGCCGTCACCTGCTCGAGGCGAAATTTTTCGCGCTCGGCTTGCTCCTTGCGCACCGCCTCCGCCAGTTTCAGGCGGAGTTCCTCGACCTCCGTTGCCGTGGCGTTAGGAGGGATTGGGGTGGAGAAAGGATCCTCCGGCGGATCGGCGCCGGTGGCCATGTAGGTCGCGGCGTGGCGACCGGTTCCGTCGTGGAGGTCGGCGGAGTTCTCCGACCCGGAGTCGAATTCGAAGATCCTGAGGATGGAGGGGTCCTCGAAGTCTCCCGCGTTGGAGACCTGGGCGATGGAGCCTGCGGACGAGGCCGCGGTGATGGATCCGGCGAGTGACACCGGGGTCGCCGAGTCGGCGTCGTCGGTGAGGGCCGCATCCTCTGCGGCCGCTGAATTCCCGGCCACGTTGCTGTGGGCCGAGTTGTACTCGGAGGCGAGGCGATGGATCGTGCGGATCTGGCTCTCGGAGAGCCGATTGCGTGGCGGCGACTCGCGGATGCGAGCCGAGTCCTCCGAGACGATGATGTCGGTGAGGCCGACGAAGAGGCTGATCGTGCCGATAGGCAGGATCACGCTGTGCGTGACGGGTCGCGCCGCCGGGACGTAGCTGCTCGGCAAGATCTGGAGCATCTCGCCGATCGCTATCATGTGTCCGGTGGCGACCGTCTCGTTGATGGGCAGATTGGATCTCGCCGCGGAACACCGGCCAGACCGGCCAGGCCCCACGGTGGGCGCCACTGTCGTGGGAATGGTCACGGCAGATGCTGCAATCGGCAACGAGTAGTAGAACGAGGGGCAAGGGCGGCCAGCCATCTGCGGTGCGAGATGAGGGCAAAGACACAGGGTTTTACCCAGGTCGGCCCCCCGGAGGGTAAAGACCTACTCCTGCTAGATTGTATTATGGAAGTGTTACAATGGGCGAGCTCGGCGGCTAGGCGGCGAGTCGCGGGGGTGTATGAGGGAACGTGTCTCTTCTCACCCTATAGGGAGGTTTATATAGGCTCACCTCCCCTAGGGTTTACATATCTCAACCGATTCGGTTACAGCTTCAGTAGTCGTTTAACCTAGTCCGACTGGGCCTATCTACTCGCCTGGGCCTTCAGCTTCCAGTCGCTCGGTACCTTGCTGGGCTTCAATCCACTCGCCGTTCTGCAGGCCCACTCGCTAGCTCACGGGCCAGTCGGAAACGCCCTGCTGGGTATACCCCAGTAGGCATATCCCCATCACCAGTTTTCCTTTCTTTCGATCATTCCATGAGCAAACCACTTTCCTTCCTTTCTAATCATTCCATGGTCAAATCATTTCCAAAGCCTTTGTTCTTTTCCGAAATCATTTTTGAAAACAAAACCAAAAACGCTCTACGAAAACCTTTCCAACTGTCCATGACCGCAGACATGGCTATTCTAATAGATTTACACTCTACAGTGGTTGTACACTTACCCACTCCATCCAAGTACCGCCCTAATACCGAATGGATCGTGGGTCGACTAACCGATCAATACTCTCGGGATGCCACTCCATCATGGGACCTACCCTATGAGTTGTTCCTCTCAATGCCAGGACGCTAGGTACCTTCAGAAGCCAACCGGAGCGCACTCCTTTTCTTGGGACCTACACTTTCAATGAGAGGCTCATAGTATCGTCCGACTACTCATAGTTCGCATCTCCCCTAGGTCATTGCTTCAGCATATGACCCTTTGCTTCAGGGATACCCGACATTCGAGGGATATGATCCCTTATAAGAAGTTACGAGGAATACCATACCAGATTAAAAAACTTCAAGTCAAGCCCTGTCCCATACCAGGGTAATATGGTGACATGAGTTAATTGTTCTAGCAAACTGCAAAGAACCGGGTGCATTTTTGTAAACATTTTTCCTCCTCCTCCACTTCAGCATCACTTGCAAACCAAGGTTTTACCCTAAACCATATTGTGAACTTTTCCTCGTTTCTTCCCAACCTATAGTTTTGCTTTGGCTAAAACAGGGTCTCGAAAGGGTTATTGTGTAAACCACTAGTCCTACCATACTAGGAAACAAATAGGTGTCAAGTTTTACTTAATAGTACCATACTGTAATAGCTTGGAGGAGCCAAACCACCACCATATATAGATACAATATAATAAAACATTGCAGTTTGCATAAATAGGTAAATAAAACATGCATACTCAAGGTAGTAGGAAAAGCTTATGAACAAGTAGGTGGCTTGCATGTGCCCATCAATATGTCCCTGGACTTCTTCTTAGAAAACCTATAATAACCAAAAATATTCTTCTCCTTGACTTCGATGTAATCGCAACTATCGTCGCCATGGTTCAGACATGAAAACAAACAAGGTCACAATCAACACAAGCAAAACAAGTACTAGTATAATACAGAAATCAAGTAAACATGACTTCAATACACTTTAGTAGGTTTTGACAATTTGGGTTTTGAGAAATTGGAATTATTGTGGTTGCATCTATAGATATTATTTTATGATTTAAAGGTCAATTACTACATAAATAATTTTTTAATGCCAAGTCCCAACTATTTAGGATACCAACATTCAAAGTGGTATCAATAGTTAGGTATTGAAATAACAAGACCTCTATAAGTGGTTTCATCATTTTATCAATTTTCTATATTTAGTTATGAATTTTCTAGTGGAAATAACCCTTGTCTTGGTGAATAAATCACCTGAAAAGATCTGTAGCTCAAATAAATTTGTCCTCAATGTTTTTTGTAGATATTTGAGTTTATGAATTTTGAGAGTTTGATTCATTCAAAAATAATTACTAGAATGCCCTTGGGAAATGCCAAAGTCAATTATGTTGGAAAATTGTCTGCTTCACTAGATTTATTCTACAGAATCTTTTGATATGGATCCAAGGATGCTTGGTAGGTATTTGTAATACCTTTCTGTATAAATTAGATTCACCATTTTCGTAGTAGTAGATCTACATATGTGATTTATTTGGTAAAACAACTACCAGTTCAAGTGTCTAATTCATTAGAATTCAATATAGGCTCAACAAATCCTGAGCTCCCGGGGATTTATAGTTTTTGTAGTACAACACCACTGAGAGTTGGAATCAACTCAATTTGTTTTGCAGAACTACTTAGAGAATTTCTATAAGGCATATATGGCATTTTTACTACAGTAGAACCGAAGTTGAACTTGCATGATACTATGGTCAAAGAGATAGGTAATCCAAATAACTACCAGGAGAAACTTATTTTACTACATTTGGATCTGTAAAGTTACCAGAGGAAATTTTTGATTGAAAAGGGTAGGTTTGGGTAGATAAATATCCAGGAAATACTAGAAATTAATTTTGACAAGAAACTTGCTCTGCAGGTTATAGGAAACAAGCATGCATAAGAAAAAAAATAAGATCCAGCTAATTTGAGTCTTTTCCCATATTTGTTTTGATTTATTTCTACCAGATGTATTAGTAGATGTATAAAAACAATAAAGTAATTTATAATGAAAATTATAGCCAGGACGGATTCTTGCTGGAGTTGGCCCGCAAAGGGACTGGTCGGCCCATTAGTGCATCATTGCACACGGGAGGAAGAATTCGAACGTGCCCGGGACAAGTCCCGCTCATTAGCAGGCAGGGGGCACTTAAGTGGTATTGGCTACTGGTGGCCATTCGGTTAGATTAGCATCGACGGCTAGGATACCGTCTTCCTCCTCGCGCCTAGTCATCGGGGATGAAACCCTAGAGATCGCAGGAAAGAGTCAGTGGATCACCTAGGGGCATGGAGAGGCGCCCAGGAGGCTGCAGGTCGGCATAGTGGCTGGCAGCGACTCCGGGGATGGGCGGAGCGGTGGGGTTTAGCTCCGCGACGTGCTTCACGTGAGCCGACCATGGCGCCCTCCTCGAAGAGCTTGCCTGTATATAGTCTTGGGACAAAGAAAAGGCATGGTTGGACATATATGGTTGAGGTGAACACATGCATGTAAACGGAGGAAGTAGGGAAGGTCGGAGTGACCTGCAACTTGCATGCAAGCTGGAATCCAAGAGGATATACTTTCCTTCCCCTAAGATGCAGAGGGAAGGAGGTTTTGTGGGGGGTTGAGAGAGGCGGTGGTTGAGGTAGATGAGTGTACTAGAAATAATTGAGGGGGTCGGGGTGCCCGAAGTCAACACCACAGCGACAACTTTCTTGCATACCCGAGAGGGTGATCTCCTTTATTTCTCTAGCGAGGGAGAGCAGAGAAGAGAATGGGGTGGAGAATGGGAGGAAGTGTTGTATGGTGCACCAATCTCACCTATGTCTGGGGTTTAGTATAGGGTTTTTATATTAGGCAGTGTGGGTGGTGTGGAGTCTTGCTAGGATCTGGGGAGCTTTAGATAGGTAGTGAGGGGGCAGTGTAGCAGCAGCCAGGACATGATTTTGAAAGATATTTTGTCTCTCCTATGTCGAAGCACATGGGACAATAGGGAAGGGTGCTATAGTGCCTCCTACAGGGTTGGTCGACCAGAGAGGTTATGTTGGTGCTGGAGAAAAGTGTTAGGTAAGTGTTGGTGGAGGTAGGAGGGTGTTTTGATAGTAGTTTGCGGCTTATGTTAACTTTTGACTAGAGATAAGGTAAAGTGTCCTCTTAAAAAATTTGATCATGGAAATATGGTATAATGGCACTAGGGAGTAGATATGGTCAAGGCACATCCCCTGTATTTATTTGGGAATTTTTGGATGACTTTAGGTTCCCTTCTTCATAAGTATTCACAAAGTGTTGAATTGTTTTTAAGGATTTGATCTGAGATTTTTTAATTTGGCAAGGATGGGTGGTGTGAGATTATCATAACCATCATTTCACACATTGGAGAATTTTCCCACAATTTATTGATGAATGAATGTACTTAAAGCATTTATTTTTCTCATTACAGCCATTTAGGAAAATAGGCAAAAAGAATTAATAAAAATCTTAAAAATATTTATTTTTGAAGTGAGTTAAGATATGAAACAATATATAGGACTCATAGATCCCTATAGTTGCACAAGTGTTTTGTAGAAATACAAACATTCTTCTATAGGGGGAGTTTTGAAGTATTTGTAAATGGAAAGGAATAAATAGTTTTGGGCCAAAATAATTATGGAAAATACTTTCTAAATTTTTATCTACAATATAGATGACGTCTAAATAGTGTATCTGCCATTTTAAACCTTGGTTTTTGCATATCAACACTTGGTTTTGAAGAAAAAAGGAATAAGGGATCTTCGGCAATAATATTTTTATACCCCGAAAATCTTGTTGGATTTAGGAGCTCAAAGCTCCTCTTGTGTCATGGGATAGATGGATAGATAGACCAAGTTATGTGTATCACCATGGTGCAAGAGGTTGGGTTTGATCATGAATGAGTGCACCAAGAATGGATTCAAAAGTTTGCTAAAAATAATTTTGTCAAGGCAAATTATTAAGTTGCCTTCAAAACCATGTGGGTTTTAGAAGCACAGAGTCCCAATGGAAACAAGGGAATCATGGATGGATTTACATATATTAGTAGAGAATAGTCGTGCAAAATATTGGTCAAAAGGGGATGACATTGATATGGGAGATTCTGCCAAAGTAGGCATGTTGATAAGATTTGTGGAAAATATTATTTTCTTGCCGCAAAACCATCGAGAGCAAGTGGGTCAAAGGATGGTTTATCAAAGGGTAATTGTGGGGCTTGGAAGTCCTTAGGATGGTTTACAAGATGGTTCAAGAGCATTTCCAAAAATGCACAAGGTTTGAGAAAGGTGGAGACCTAAAGATGTGATATTGATGGCATTTACAGACTTGGCCATATTTTGGAAGAATTGGAGTTTTTGACTTGGAAACAAGAGGGGATGGTTTTTATAGGTTGCAAGGTTTCAAACTATTCATCAAGTGTATTATGTTGAAGTGTAGATTGAGTATAAGGGATCCTGATCATAGTTGGTCTTCATTGGCTTGGAAGTTATTAGAAGGGATTACTCTAAGTTGACCTGGTTAAAAGACTAAATGGTCATTCTGGTGACTAGAGATCAGATCAAGCTTGGAAAATTTGCCAGGGTTTGTATTTTTCTTATATTTTATTGATACTAGAGGGTGAGCTCCTAGGTTGGCTCACACTACTTCCTAAGAAAAAAGCACAAATAGAAGATCAAAGCAACTCATCTTAGCAAGCATATCAAGGCAATTCATATTTATCAAACAATCTCAAAACTACTACTATGAATACGGTCAATCTTGGCTTGAGGTATAGAGAGGTATTATGAAGGGTAGGGTTTTTAAAGAAGGTAAGAGTATCTTGGTACTTCTATCAAGATTGGAAGTCAAAAGTTTTATAAATGATTTTAGTAAAACTAGAGGTAATGTTATTTGGAAGCTATGTCTTGAAAACATAAGGATATAATATCATATATATTTCCATAATTTTGTGATAGATGCTAAGGAAACATTGGTTGTTTCAAAAGAATCTTGGATCATGTTTTGAAATGTCAAAACATTTGAGAATACGAAAAATAAGCCAAGACATGTATTTTGTTAAATATCTTTTGTCAAATGAGAGTGAGGTACAAAACTAGCTTAACTACTACACACTCAAAGATAAGCACACACAAACAAATCATTGTTTCACCACTAAGCAAGAAAATGTTTTTCTCCCCCCTAATTTTTGCACTTTGGACACATGGTCAGGGTTACTGAAAGTGGGATCTTACAGACCTCCCCCTTAAAATAATCTCGTCCCGAGATTCGGGAGTGTAGTGGTAGGGGAATTTATAGGCTGGCGTAAGTTGAACTTGTCCTTTGGGAGTGGTTGCCTTGCCAGTGGTCGTAGTTTTAACTTCTTGGATGCCTGTAAAATTTGAGTAGGCTTCCGACCTTAGTGGGAATGTCGATCTTCTTTTCCTTTTTGGACTTGATAAATAGTGAGTTGTTGCTAGACGAACGACATCTGATTGGGGCTTTTCCAAAGTACCTTCAAAGGAGGATGTCTGCAGCAAGTTGTTATTTCTGTAAGGGTCCAAGACTCTTCCTTAGAGGGTTATAGCATTCTAATAACCACTAGGGTTCAAACTCCTAAGGTCGCTTTTGACAGAGAGTTACTCTATTTTAGTGGAAAATACACAGTCTTTCCCCCTTAAGGTGACACTAAGGCTTCTTGGAGAAGACGCATACCTTATTTTTGTAGGATGAGGTTTGAAGAACGTCACATTTTCCGTCCGGAGTTTAATTCTTCATAGGGCATCATACATGTTTCGTTCGATGAGACTCATGTACTACTTTTATTTGTAGGTAGTCTATCAAAATGGTGGACTAACTAGCTTCAATTGAATTAGTTCTAAGGGGATTAGCGGGTCGACAATTTGCTTGGTTAGTTTTCAGGTTAAGTAGTAGGTGAGGGAATTCGTGAGGCCTTCTTAAATCTTGATTTAGTTCGCTACTTCTTATAAATTGGAGAGTGGTCTTGTCGGGTATTCTCGCCTTCCTGATTATACGCTTCTTGGAACCTAGAGGGTTGAGTAGATGGCAGACTTTGTCAGTGAGGTCCTTCTTCTATTTTTTATCAAAGTTGGGGACTCAAGAGTCGATGCTTTATAGAGGAGGTCGAGTTGGAGTCTCCCGAAGTAATCTTCTGAGTACTCATCTATAACTTCCTATTGCTTCTAGAGGAGTCTACCGTGACATGGTGAGTGTTATCCTTTTCTACAGTATATTCACAAGGTATCCTCCAGAGGAGGGTTACTTAGATTGAGTGGGAAGATGCGGTCTTCCCACCTTAGAGTTTTACTAAGGGTAATCGAGGATGGTGTAGCTCTTACGTCTTGGATGGATGCTAGAAGGTGGTTGTAGATCTCCTGTCTTGAGTCGGGGTCTTCGGATACGTACATTTTTCAATAGTTTGTCGGAGAGATGGCCTAACGAGGCTTTAAGAAGTTAGCTCTACGCATGCTACAGGTTTGACTACACTCCTTGCTACTTACAGTCGAAGTAGAGACATCTTGCTTCAGGGATGATTTTCTTCATGGATACGCGTGGCATTTCTTAAGCTCGGTGAAGGGGTAGACATCATTGTCTTCGGTTCTTCAAGTGTCTAGGATTTGGTACTTCTGCCCTTATTTTGGGAAACTACCTATTTATAGAGGCTAGGAGGACAATTAACGAATTTAGCTGTTTGGGCTGGTTGGGATCTAATAAGAACATAGTTAATGGAGTTAGGTCTTCATTTCCTGTTGGGATTCTGGTTGTTGATATGGATCCTTTAGTAGGGAACTTCGGACTTGAACCAGGATTATTGTGGCTTTCAACATGTGGAGTTTACATGAAGGGATAGTGATGAGCTAGAAAAGTGAAATTGATGTAGTAATCCTATGTTGCCATCCATCTGAGGTGGTGTCTTCAAGAAGTTCTAATCTTCATGATGTCGAACTTATGGGTATCGAGATGCTCTCTTATCGGCGTTTTCCGGTTCTAGTCCCTAGGTTAGTATAGGGTCTCACTAGTGACAGTTGATGTGAGGGTGCCATAAAGAGAAAATTTATCGCATCTTAGAAAAGTTTTCCTAGATAGTGTATCGATCCCAAATAACCTATTTGACTATGGCCAATAGGGCCAGAACACCCATACAGAGTGAAGTAGAGAAATGACGCAGTATTCTCCCTGAACGGAGAAACACAAACAACACACATCAAGCAACATAATGTGCATTTAAGCAAGCAAACACAGAGTACCATGTGTACCATGGGTTAAACTACACGCCATATATGGGAATCCTATCTGGGGATTACAGATCCTAAGTACCGACTTTGTGGGTGGTCTTGACTTGTGGTTTGCATTTGGAAGAACTTGTTATAGAATTTGGATACTTCTCTGCATTCACAGCACTTGATTCTTTCGGCAACAAGGATTATGTTGGTAGGGTGATCTTGTAGTGTCTTTTTCTCTTGGTAGTTCCCTTGGTTTGCTTGCACCTAATTGTCTTTATCTCGGGATGATCGTATTCACAAGGTTCTAAGTCTTATTTGTTTCAAATCCATATGTTTGAAGTTGGATGAGAGATGGAATAAACTATTTTCATATAAAATAGTGTAGCAGGGATAAGTTGTTGGATGTTTCGAAAAAGATAAAATAGTTGTTCAAAAGCCGATGCTTTCAAATAGTTGTTTTTCGGTCTAACGACCATACTAACTAAGGTTTTTCTACAGTTAGGATGGCTCTGATACCAAGTCTGTGGGTCCCTCCGATTAACCATCCAAAAATCCCTGTTATGCATATTGCCATGAGCCCGTGATCAGTCTGTCATGGCACACATTGTGGTAATTTCCATAAGTCGGGTGGTTCCTACATTATGGATTCCCTTAGACACGCGTGCCTTGTACTCCCGTCTCCACCGCGCGAGACTCGATTTTTTTTTGCGAAATTCATTTAACTATTGTACTTAGATAAGACATATGATCCAATATATGTGTGAAAACTCCCACGGTCAACAATGCTTACTACCTAAGATGCAATCATCTAGTGTGGGAACTCTATCACGTCGTAAACTATGATGTCGATCGATATGGCCTTGACGACCTTGGTCGTTCGGTTCCAAACCCAAGAATATCCATACACGGTAAGACAATAATGCGAACCTGTTTTTTCCAAAACACTAGGTATCATGCAATTGTAGATCAAATTGATCTAATAACCAAGGTCGTGGCCATATCCACATCATAGTTTATGATAATTTTCACATATTAGGTAGATAGGCGCACCTAGATAAAGAGATAATCTCATTTTTCCAAGTGACAGGAAGGTTATTTCTATAAAGCAAGCATTCCCTCTATCCCAAAATAGGATGCATGTAGTTTTAAAAATTTGGCCAACTACATAGAAAAATGTGTTGATGTTTATAATCCCTAATCAATATTGTTAGAATTATTATGAAGTATATATTCACATGGTGAGCATTAGTTATTATAGACGTTGGTAATTTTCTTTATATATTTGATCAAAGTTTGAATTTGTTTACTTTGACAAAAAATTATACTATGCCTTCTAGTTTGGGATATATATAGAGGGAGTAGTATTACAATGAAGAATATGGCTCGGAGTGGAGGGGAAACTGAATAGCAAGAGGGCAGTAGCGAGGAAGAGTTGAAGGCGGTGCAATATCAGAGCACTCCATGATGATGTGTTTTTGACACGAGTTACTAGAACTATAGCTTTTACATCGTACACACTCTACTACTAAAAGGAGTAATAAATTCTGCACGTAAATCAAATTTGTTTTTTCTCTCTCATTCACTTACTCTCTCACCATCCATCTCTCCTCGGTGACCCCGCATGCCCCGAGCGATGATCTCTCCCTCGTCCACAGCTAGGCACTGCGCTGCGCAGGTGTGCCTTTGTACGGCGACACTATGAATCTAGCGTCCTTTTCAGCTGCATTATTATACAGAGGAAGGAACCACTTTGGGCCCTGGAGGCAAATATCAGTAGAATTCAAACTTTTTTGGTCTCGTCTGAAATCCATGAATGTTTATACATCATACACCCCAATAGGTAATTTCCTCCCTATTTTTTTAGAAAAGGGGCCAAATTTTTCCTATAATAGGCTTTCAGGTCGAGATGTTGAATATTGCAAAATAGGAAGCTTAAATGGTTGTCACATCCCAAGATTTTCCAAATCTTGTAATGTGAAAATAAATGAATAAAATAAAACTTTGTTGATTTTCAGAGCCAGAAGAAACTTTTTGAATTCAATTGTACCTTCAAACCCATTTGAATTAAATAAAACCTAAAGGGATTTAAAAAGATAAACATTTAATAAAAGGAAAAATAAAAACATTTGGAAATACTATTTTGAAACTCTTAAATGAAAAGATTTGTTTTCAAATGGAATAGAAGTTTCATAAATAAAGATTATTTTATAAAGCCAAATTAAGCCTTGGCCAAGCTTTGGAATTAAAACATTTTATTTTAAATAAAATTAGCAAAGGTTTATTTAAATAAATTAATAGGGATTTAATATCCAACTTTATTTAAATAAAAGGTTTTACCAATTTAATTGAAACATCAAAACTTATTAAATTATTTAAAATAAGTTTTCCCAAATATTTTATATTCACAAATAAAACCTACTAAAGTGTTTTGGCTTTATTTTAGATTTCAAAATAAATATCTCAATAAAACAAATCCTATTTGATTTAATAATGAAAAGTCTATTATATTTAATTAATAATGGACTCTAAAATAAAAGGTTATTTGTTTTAAACAAATTTCCAAGTATTCTATGTTTCCCAAATAAAACCTACTGATTTGGTTTTGAAAATATTTAGGTTTCAAATAAAGATTTTATTAATAAAATCAAACTCTATTTGATTTAATAACTAAGGCCCATTTTATTTAATTATTAATGGACCCTAAAGTAAAAGGTTATTTTGTTTTAAACAAGTTTTCCAAATATTCTTTATTTCCAAATAAACTACTGATTGGTTTTTGAAAGTATTTGGATTTCAAATGAAGATTTTGTTAAATAAACCAAACCCTATTTTATTAATAAACCATGGACCATTTTACTTAATAAATGGAACCTAAAAAGATTTAAAATATTATTTTATTTTGGAAGTTGGTTTATGCTACTAAACAGAACCAAGTTCAAATTATGAAGTGTGGTGTTGTTTGAATAGATTTGGTTGATATTTGTTTGTTTGAAAATTCAAAGCAGAAATTAGAATCAGAAAAAGAAAAGAATACAGAATAAAAAAAAATGGAAGTGGACCTGACCCAACCCAGCAGCCCAAACAGGCCCAGAAACAGCCCAGCACCTCACCCCGAAAGAAAACGATTCGCACCAATTAGTTAACCCACAGTGACACTGACCGGTGGACCTCCCCCTCGTTTCTTTTCCCACTGACCAGCGGACCCCACTCCTCCTGTTCTTCCTCCCCACCCGCACGACCTCTTCTCCCCCTCGCCGGCCGTTGCAGGCTTTGATTCGCGGCATGAATTCTCCATAACACAGCCACCTTAACTCGCAGCGATCAAGCACCTTTAAACGCCAGCACGTCCTCTCTCGTTCCCCTCTGTCTTCTCCCCAAAGCACGCCCCCAGGCCGCCTCAATTCCTCCCCGAGCCCCTCTGTTCCGACGACCTTCCTCGTCGAATTCCGGCCAAGTGTCACCGCCCCTTGCCTCCCTGTGCACGCTAGCAGACTCCCCACTCCCAGAACTTCCTCCCCGTACCACCCATTCGACCGCGGGCGCCCCAGAGCCTCGACTTCGACAAGCTCCCGACGCCGCCACGTTTGTCTTCTTCACCGACGACGTCCACAGGTAGTATTCGACCACCCCGCGCCTCCTCCTTCACGCTCGCATCACCGCAATGACTTTGCGCATCTAACGCACCATCTACCTTGCTTCGGCACGCCCTGCAGCCTCGCCCTCAACCACGGCCACGCGCAACCGACGCCAGCTGGAACTCCGGCGAGCAATCCACCTCGCTCCCGTACGCCCCTCGACGAGGTACTGACACGTTGAGCTTCCCCAGGCGTCTACGAGCACGGTGAGCCACCCCACTCCTCCTCTAGCTCCCTGTATTACCGGAACCATCTCGAGCAGAGCCGCCCCGCCAGTCGCTGCCGCGCAGCGCCGCCAGTTGCTGGTCAAGCGGCTGTGTGTCGTTGGATTGTCATCCAGTGGCTGAGATTAGATTAGGTCGAAGAGGTATGCGTTGATCAGAGCCGCACAGATCCCTTTTAATCCAACGGTTTGCAGCTATGCGATCCGCACGAAGCGGTACCGGCCAATCACGGCTCGACGCGTGGCCAGTGTTTGATTAAAACAGAATTAGAAACCAGATTTAAAAGCCATTTTGAAACCTCTGTAACTTTCAAACCACACGTCCAAAAATTACAAATTTTATATCAATGGATTCAGGAGAGCAAGCCCTAGCCAACCATGCCCTTGGTTTAGAAAATAGTATCTGTTAGCTTGCTTGTTTTTGCATATTCTTTTGTGAGCTTGTTTAGAGTATAAAAATTGTTTAAAATTGATTTTAGGGTTAAAACTTTTGCAAATTGGATTATTGTGACCTTACTGACCCTAGGAACCAACCCTTGGTGTTAAAAAATGATTTTGGAAAGATTTAGGTTGGATTACTTGACTTAGTCATTTTCTAGCCAAATAAAAAGAATGCTTTTTGTTATGAAAATGATTTTGAGTTAAAACTTTAAGAAAATGGTTTGATCAAACCCACTGAACCAAAACACCAAGTTTTGCAAATTAGTAACTCATTTGGTGAACAACTTAAGAGTTTTGCCTTGATAAAAACATTTTTCACCACATGAAATGATGAATGGATTTAAAAATGGTTTAGGGATAAAACCCATTTGTAAATGACTTTGCCATTTTAGTAAATGACCAACTTGGAACTTACAAAGTTTAGAAGCCTAATGGAGACCATCCTTACAATAGAACCAACCTTTGCATACTTATGCATGACTTAGATTCCATTACTTTGTGTGTGAAAAATTGTTTGATTGACTTTGGTTTGGAATGTGAATTGAATTTGTGTTTGCTTGATTGACTTGTAGTGAAGTGTGAGACTAGCAAGATCAAGGAGTGAACCACCATTCCCTTCCAAAAGGCAAGTGATGCTTCATACGTTTTGTCCCATTACTTTCTCTATGCATTAGTGATTTTGCTAAGTAAACTTGCATGGATTTTGCTAAGTATAGACCTTGCTATAGTAAAACCTAGTAGATGAATCCTTAGTAGGATCTTCCTAAATTAAGATTCCTAATACTATCAAGCTTAGCCTAGCTAGTAGAAAACAAGGGTGGAACATATATTCATGCTATGGAAAATTTCTAAGTCTGAGGACTTGAGTTTTTTTTAATAAAACAACTAAGTGAATGAATCACCTGGGTGGAATGGAAGGAATGGTGTATGTTGAGTGGTTACACAAGGCCAGGGGACTGGTGAACCTTGTGTATCTCACTTGTGGATGGCCACCCAGGAACAAAGGGATTTGAGATGTCAAATGTTGAGAAGCTTCAAGTGCAACCACTTGGCAATATGGGCTCTGCCATGATCATATAGGTTGCAAGAACTTAGCCATATGGACAGTTGGTGGTAGTGTTTGATAGGTTGGAGCGCGTCCATTTTGGTCTAAGGGAAGGCTTCTGAAAGATCTTGTCTTAGGAAACCAAGTCTTGTGGGGAAAGTGCACCACCTCTGAAGAGTGTAAAATCTAAGTACTTAGCCTAGTCCAAGGTAAAGGACAATTTGAGCATCAAGACATGGAAGCAATCAAAAATCTCATCATTCAAATTTCTAAGTTAAAATCTTATGGATTGAACAAGGGTTGTTTGAAATCTTCAATATTTGATTGAGAGATGCCTTGGAAAGGATCTTCAATCTTTGATTGAGCAAAAATCATTTTATCAAAGAAAAAACTTAGTATTTTCAAATGTTAAGGAAAAACCTATTTTGAGCAATGCAAGCCTCAACTCCACTTAGCCAAATGCATATAGATGATAGACTCCACCATACTACCATAGTATCACTTGACAATACAATTCAAATGTATTGACCCTTTGTGGTTGTAACTTGTATGTTGCAGGTTTGATTGTTTTAGTGAAGATTGATTGATTAGGATTACAAAGTCTACAACCAACATCTTCCTGTGGCACTTTGAAGATGAAGGACCCATGCTTATAGTTATTCCGCTGCAATGTAATATTATAGCCAAATGAGCTATGTAAGATGTAATAATATTATGTTATTCCTGGTTATAAAGTTATAATATGACCTTTGTTTCTTGATATTACATCTTAACTGTGGATGCTAGCTATTGATCCAGGGACTAGCATTGTAAAACACAGGAGGAATCTACCTTATTAGGTTGAGACCTCTACATATGGTATCAGAGTATTGTGTTGCCTGTACGATTTGTAAACCTAGGATTGGACAAAAACCCTTAGAAAATAGGAGTTGTCTTATTCCAAAAACTTATTTACAAAAACACTTGTAAACTCTTTTCCTCAACCATTTTGGTTTCAACTCTACATCTCTTCTATTTTCAACTTGATGGAAAAACCTACCCATGACCAAAGACTACACCATGTGCAAAGGACTTCTTCAACATCTTCAACTCTAATGACTTCAACATCTTCAGCTCTAATGACTTCAACATCTTCAGCATATTTCCCAAGGATTTCCAACTTGGAAACTACTAAGGACCACAAGTGAAACAAGGAAATCTTACTCAAGATTTAGAGACTGAGGGAATGCAAAAAGTTAGAAGGAGCCTACATCATTTGAAGTATTGTGACCAAAAGTTTTTCCAAGGAAACCATGATCTCATGCAAGAAGGATCAACCAAGAAGGATGGAAGGATCACAAGTGAACCATATAGATGGACCACCATATTTTAGTTAAGTCAAATACACCAACTTATGTGGTGTAACAAAAATATTTTGTTGCCTAAAAATGTGCTTGAAACTTGTTGTTTAAGTGGAGTGTTTGCTTGTGATTGCATGCACATTGTTTGTGTGAATTGTGATGTGTGTGATTAGAAATAATTCCTTAGAAATATTTTGCCTATTCTAATCCCAGTCCAACCCAAACAGATGACTACTCCAAGAAACTCCAACATCAAGGTTGATGACAACCACAACCAAGAGGACAACATGAGAGACATTATAGCAACCCAAAACCAGTTGAGCCAAGAGACAACTCAGCTTTTAGCCAACAACAATGGACTGGACCCAGCCATACAAAGGATTTTGAAACTTCAATCTCAATTGTTGCAAGGATTGGTTACTCAAATGATCAGCATAGAAGAAAGCTATCCCAAAGGAGTGTATGATAACAAGGATGGCAAAAATGTTAATCCAGAAGGAACCCAAGATAGAAATATTTGTAGGGATAAGGATCATGCATCCAAGAAGCATGAAGATCAATACCCCAAGAAGAGAGAAAGATCTCCCACTCATGAAGAACATGAACTAGAAGAACTCCTAGCTTTGGAGAGACCCAAGAAGAAGAAGAAATTCCCCAACACTAGCAAGAAGGATATTACACAAGTACAATGTTTCAAATGCAAAGAGATGGGACACTATGCCAATGAATGCCCAGAAAAGGAGAAGAGCCAAGAAAACAAACAAAGACTAGTGAAAACCAAGGAAAAGAAAGATATTAGCCAAGTGATGTGCAAACACTGCAAAGAGTTAGGACATTATGCAAGCAACTGTCCAGAAAAGATGAAGCATAAGATAAACCAGCCTATGAGAGATCTCAGCCTTGTCACATGTTTCAAATGCAAGGAACTAGGCCACTATGCAAACAATTGTCCAGAAAGAATGGAGACCAAGTTAAACAAGTCTATGAAGGATCTCAACCTTGGCTCATGAGTCAAGTATGGAAACCAAGGACACCATGCAAATGTTTGCTTAGAGAAATTTTCCCCAGGATCCCAAGAAGGCCAATATGTAATTTTTGTTTGAAAATTTTTAAGGGTGGTAGTACCCTAGTTGTTTTGAACTTGCTTGTAACCCTAGCCTCCCCAAATCTCGGGACGAGATTTATTTTAAGGGTGGTAGCCTGTCACATCCCAAGATTTTCCAAATCTTGTAATGTGAAAATAAATGAATAAAATAAAACTTTGTTGATTTTCAGAGCCAGAAGAAACTTTTTGAATTCAATTGGACCTTAAAACCCATTTGAATTAAATAAAACCTAAAGGGATTTAAAAAGATAAACATTTAATAAAAGGAAAAATAAAAACATTTGGAAATACTATTTTGAAACTCTTAAATGAAAAGATTTGTTTTCAAATGGAATAGAAGTTTCATAAATAAAGATTATTTTATAAAGCCAAATTAAACCTTGGCCAAGCTTTGGAATTAAAAAATTTTATTTTAAATAAAATTAGCAAAGGTTTATTTAAATAAATTAATAGGGATTTAATATCCAACTTTATTTAAATAAAAGGTTTTACCAATTTAATTGAAACATCAAAACTTATTAAATTATTTAAAATAAGTTTTCCCAAATATTTGATATTCACAAATAAAACCTACTAAAGTGTTTTGGCTTTATTTTAGATTTCAAAATAAATATCTCAATAAAACAAATCCTATTTGATTTAATAATGAAAAGTCTATTATATTTAATTAATAATGGACTCTAAAATAAAAGGTTATTTGTTTTAAACAAATTTCCAAGTATTCTATGTTTCCCAAATAAAACCTACTGATTTGGTTTTGAAAATATTTAGGTTTCAAATAAAGATTTTATTAATAAAATCAAACTCTATTTGATTTAATAACTAAGGCCCATTTTGTTTAATTATTAATGGACCCTAAAGTAAAAGGTTATTTTGTTTTAAACAAGTTTTCCAAATATTCTTTATTTCCAAATAAACTACTGATTGGTTTTTGAAAGTATTTGGATTTCAAATGAAGATTTTGTTAAATAAACCAAACCCTATTTTATTAATAAACCATGGACCATTTTACTTAATTAATAAATGGAACCTAAAAAGATTTAAAATATTATTTTATTTTGGAAGTTGGTTTATGCTACTAAACAGAACCAAGTTCAAATTATGAAGTGTGGTGTTGTTTGAATAGATTTGGTTGATATTTGTTTGTTTGAAAATTCAAAGCAGAAATTAGAATCAGAAAAAGAAAAGAATACTGAATAAAAAAAATGGAAGTGGACCTGACCCAACCCAGCAGCCCAAACAGGCCCAGAAACAGCCCAGCACCTCACCCCGAAAGAAAACGATTCGCACCAATTAGTTAACCCACAGTGACACTGACCGGTGGACCTCCCCCTCGTTTCTTTTCCCACTGACCAGCGGACCCCACTCCTCCTGTTCTTCCTCCCCACCCGCACGACCTCTTCTCCCCCTCGCCGGCCGTTGCAGGCTTTGATTCGCGGCATGAATTCGCCATAACACAGCCACCTTAACTCGCAGCGATCAAGCACCTTTAAACGCCAGCACGTCCTCTCTCGTTCCCCTCTGTCTTCTCCCCAAAGCACGCCCCCAGGCCGCCTCAATTCCTCCCCGAGCCCCTCTGTTCCGACGACCTTCCTCGTCGAATTCCGGCCAAGTGTCACCGCCCCTTGCCTTCCTGTGCACGCTAGCAGACTCCCCACTCCCAGACCTTCCTCCCCGTACCACCCATTCGACCGCGGGCGCCCCAGAGCCTCGACTTCGACAAGCTCCCGACGCCGCCACGTTTGTCTTCTTCACCGACGATGTCCACAGGTAGTATTCGACCACCCCGTGCCTCCTCCTTCACGCTCGCATCACCGCAATGACTTTGCGCGTCTAACGTACCCTCTACCTTGCTTCGGCATGCACTGCAGCCTCGCCCTCGACCACGGCCACGCGCAACCGACGCCAGCTGGAACTCCGGCGAGCAATCCACCTCGCTCCCGTACGCCCCTCGACGAGGTACTGACACGTTGAGCTTTCCCAGGCGTCTACGAGAACGGTGAGCCACCCCACTCCTCCTCTAGCTCCCTGTATTACCGGAACCATCGCGAGCAGAGCCGCGCCGCCAGTTGCTGGTCAAGCGGCTGTGTGTCGTTGGATTGTCATCCAGTGGCTGAGATTAGATTAGGTCGAAGAGGTATGCGTTGATTAGAGCCGCACAGATCCCTTTTAATCCAACGGTTTGCAGCTATGCGATCCGCACGAAGCGGTACCGGCCAATCACGGCTCGACGCGTGGCCAGTGTTTGATTAAAACTGAATTAGAAACCAGATTTAAAAGCCATTTTGAAACCTCTGTAACTTTCAAACCACACGTCCAAAAATTACAAATTTTATATCAATGGATTCAGGAGAGCAAGCCCTAGCCAACCATGCCCTTGGTTTAGAAAATAGTATCTGTTAGCTTGCTTGTTTTTGCAGATTCTTTTGTGAGCTTGTTTAGAGTATAAAAATTGTTTAAAATTGATTTTAGTGTTAAAACTTTTGCAAATTGGATTGTTGTGACCTTACTGACCATAGGAACCAAACCTTGGTGTTAAAAAATGATTTTGGAAAGATTTAGGTTGGATTACTTGACTTAGTCATTTTCTAGCCAAATAAAAAGAATGATTTTTGTTATGAAAATGATTTTGAGTTAAAACTTTAAGAAAATGGTTTGATCAAACCCACTGAACCAAAACACCAAGTTTTGCAAATTAGCAACTCATTTGGTGAAAAACTTAAGAGTTTTGCCTTGATAAAAACATTTTTCACCACATGAAATGATGAATGGATTTAAAAATGGTTTAGGGATAAAA
The DNA here is from genome assembly GCA_916181665.1 of Avena sativa. Classification (NCBI taxonomy): domain Eukaryota; kingdom Viridiplantae; phylum Streptophyta; class Magnoliopsida; order Poales; family Poaceae; genus Avena; species Avena sativa. The sequence continues at coordinate 184,451,696 of OV702281.1, forward strand.
CCCATTTGTAAATGACTTTGCCATTTTAGTAAATGACCAACTTGGAACTTACAAAGTTTAGAAGCCTAATGGAGACCATCGTTACAATAGAACCAACCTTTGCACACTTATGCATGACTTAGATTCCATTACTTTGTGTGTGAAAAATTGTTTGATTGACTTTGGTTTGGAATGTGAATTGAATTTGTGTTTGCTTGATTGACTTGTAGTGAAGTGTGAGACTAGCAAGATCAAGGAGTGAACCACCATTCCCTTCCAAAAGGCAAGTGATGCTTCATACTTTTTGTCCCATTACTTTCTCTATGCATTAGTGATTTTGCTAAGTAAACTTGCATGGATTTTGCTAAGTATAGACCTTGCTATAGTAAAACCTAGTAGATGAATCCTTAGTAGGATCTTCCTAAATTAAGATTCCTAATACTATCAAGCTTAGCCTAGCTAGTAGAAAACAAGGGTGGAACATATATTCATGCTATGGAAAATTTGTAAGTCTGAGGACTTGAGTTTTGTTTAATAAAACAACTAAGTGAATGAATCACCTGGGTGGAATGGAAGGAATGGTGTATGTTGAGTGGTTACACAAGGCCAGGGGACTGGTGAACCTTGTGTATCTCACTTGTGGATGGCCACCCAGGAACAAAGGGATTTGAGATGTCAAATGTTGAGAAGCTTCAAGTGTAACCACTTGGCAATATGGGCTCTGCAATGATCATATAGGTTGCAAGAACTTAGCCATATGGACAGTTGGTGGTAGTGTTTGATAGGTTGGAGTGCGTCCATTTTGGTCTAAGGGAAGGCTTCTGAAAGATCTTGTCTTGGGAAACCAAGTCTTGTGGGGAAAGTGCACCACCTCTGAAGAGTGTAAAATCTAACTACTTAGCCTAGTCCAAGGTAAAGGACAATTTGAGCATCAAGACATGGAAGCAATCAAAAATCTCATCATTCAAATTTCTAAGTTAAAATCTTGTGGATTGAACAAGGGTTGTTTGAAATCTTCAATCTTTGATTGAGAGATGCCTTGGAAAGGATCTTCAATCTTTGATTGAGCAAAAATAATTTTATCAAAGCAAAAACTTAGTATTTTCAAATGTGAAGGAAAAACCTATTTTGAGCAATGCAAGACTCAACTCCACTTAGCCAAATGCATATAGATGATAGACTCCACCATACTACCATAGTATCACTTGCCAATACAATTCAAATGTATTGACCCTTTGTGGCTGTAACTTGTATGTTGCAGGTTTGATTGTTTTAGTGAAGATTGATTGATTAGGATTACAAAGTCTACAACCAACATCTGCCTGTGGCACTTTGAAGATGAAGGACCCATGCTTATAGTTATTCCGCTGCAATGTAATATTATAGCCAAATGAGCTATGTAAGATGTAATAATATTATGTTATTCCTGGTTATAAAGTTATAATATGACCTTTGTTTCTTGATATTACATCTTAACTGTGGATGCTAGCTATTGATCCAGGGACTAGCATTGTAAAACATAGGAGGAATCTACCTTATTAGGTTGAGACCTCTACAATGGTATAAAAGGAACGTGACCTAGCTATAACACATATTTAGTTCCAATTTTGAGATACTTTGACCAAATTTCCGTAAAGCTAGATTATTGCACGGATATATAGCTATGAATCTTGAACATTTATGAAACCTGGTAATATCTTGAAATAGGATACAATGGTAGCATTTTAGCCATATACTACCTTATAGTTGCTTCACACAAAACATTGTTGTGACTTTCATTAAATGAAGCTAACGCCATTCCATTCCATGAATATAAGCATAAAACTTGAACATTATTGAAATTTCCCTAAAACCTAAACCTTAAACCCCTAAACCCTCAACCCCCAAACCCTTACCAAGTAGGTATCATGCAATTCGACATCAATTCTTTCATTAAATTGCGCTAACGCCATTATATTTCACGAATATAGGCATACGAATTGAACATTAATGAAAATTCCCTAAACCCTAACCCCCTAAAACATAAACCCCGAGCCGTATAACCCTATACCCTAACCCTCGATCCTGAACCCTGACCAAGAGGTATATACCATGCACTTATAGATCAAAATTTGAGTTGTACTATGATTAAATTGTTGTTAAGTCATTCTATTCCACGAATATAAGCATAATGGTCGAACTTCATTGAAAATTCCTAAAACCAAAAACACTAAACCCTGGAAACCTAAACTCTAAAACCTGAAAAACTAAACTCCTAAGCCTTGACTAATTAAGCAGTTATCATTGATGGGGATATGCCGAGTGGGGTATACCTAGCAGGACGTTTCCTATTGGCTCATACTACGGGCGAGTGGGCCTGCAGGACGACGACTAGATCACGACCGAAGAGGAAGCCAGGCGACTGGAAGCTGGAGGCCTAGAAGCGTAGCTAGGACCAGTCGGATTAGGTCAAAACACTCCGAGTCCTTATCCAACTCGATTGTAGATCTGTAAACCCTAGCGAGGTGACTCCTTATAAACCTCCCTAGGGAACGCGAAGAACTTATGTACCATCATACACCCCTTCGACTCGCCGCCTAGCCGCCAAGCTCGCCCATTGTACTCTCTCGTTAATACAATCTAAAAGGAGTAGGTATTTACCCTCCGGGGGACCGAACCTGGGTAAAACCCTGTGTATTTTCCCTCATCTCGCATCGCAGATGGCTGGCCGCCCTTGCTCCTCGTTCTACTACTCGCTGCCAATCACAGGATCTTCCGTGGCCATTCCCACGATAGTGGCTCCCACCATGGGGCCTAGCCAGTCAGGCCTGTGTTCTGCGGCGAGACCCTACTTGCCAACCAACTAGGCGATCGCCACCGGCCGCATGGTCGCCATCGGCGAGATCCTCTAGATCTTGCCGAGAAGCTACGTCCCCACGGCACGCCCAGTCACGCATAGCGTGATCATGCCGGTCGGCACGATCAGCCTCTTCGTCGGCTTCACCGACATCATCGTCTCGGAGGACTCGTCTTGCATCTGCGAGTTACCACCGTGCGATCGACTCTCTAAGAGTCAGTTCCACACCATCCATCACCTTCCCTCCGAGTACGGCACGACCAACATCAACATGGCCGAGACCAGCATGGACGCGGATGACATGGACCCCAACGATGACGCCGACTCGGTGACCCCAGCGTCAATCGCCGGGTCCATTGTCGCCGTGTCACCCGCGGGCTCCATCACCCAAGTCTCCAACATGGGGGACTTCGAGGATCCTTCCATCATCGGGATCTTCGACTCCGACTTCGGATCGGATAACTATGGCGACCTCTACGCCGGATCCGACCGCTTCGTCGCGACCTACATGGTGAGCGACACGAGCGCCCCGCCAGAGCCCTTCTCTACACCGATCCCGCCGACCATGACGGTGACGGATGTCGAGGAACTCCGCCTACGCCTGGAGGAGGCGGTTCACAAGGAACAAGCCGAGCGCGAAAAATTTCGCCTTGAGCAGGCAACGACGCAGGTGCTCTCGCTCTAACACCAGTACCGCATGAGGTCACTCCTGAACCCCACCGGTCATGCCCGCGCCCTGAACTTCGACGACGAGAATGACCCGGCCCGCATGGCCGACCGCACGGTCTGCGAGAACGCGACACCAGGAGGAAGTGCCCGGCCACTTCTAGGCGCAACGGCGACGGAGCTCCCCCCACCACCCGGTCGCATGCCCCCTCCAGACCCGCCAAGGATCATGATCTCCCCACAAGAGCGGGACGCAAACGGCCTCCCACTGTTCTCCACTCCGATGGACAACGTCATCGCGAGTCGAGCCGCGGTCGCCAACCTCAACGTAAAGGGGGAAGGCGCGCTACAGATCCAGTATGCCAAGGCCCTACTCGCCAAGGCCGTGGAGCAGCAAACCGCAGGAGCTGACTCGCGGTGACGCATGTACTCCCGCTCCTCAGGAAGAAGGGCGACCTCGAGAGGCCACCCAACGATGGTAACACTCTCAATTTCCCACCACCTAAGCCCCTGTAGCTCCAATCATGAACTACACACGCGACACTCTCCACCAACAACCCGCAACTAACGAACAACATGGCCGCTGCCAACGGGAGCCAGTCGACGCGCAGACCCACATCATCAACAACCAAAGCTGGCGCGCACGCCAGCCCGAAGACCTGAGGTACACCCGCACCTACAGCCGCAACAGCGAGCCAAGGGGCTCGCTCAGCCGAGTCGGCCCCCAGTGCTTCAGACCAATGATCCGAGGCGAAAAATATCCGGCAAACTTCAAATCCACAAAGGAGATTGAAAATTACGATCCCTCATACGACCCGTCCATGTGGCTGGACACGTACCTCATGGTGATGGGAATCGCCGGCCACACCGACCTACTCGCCGCTCGCTACCTCCACCTGATGATGGAGGGAGCGACTCGGCAATGGATCAACACCCTCCTAGCGGATAGCATCGATTCCTGGGAGGACATGTGTGACGCCTTTGTCAGGAACATCGAGGGCTCCTAGACCTGCGCCACCAGCATCGAGGACCTGGAGCGATGCGTCTAGGGGCCCCGCGAGTCGACCCGCAACTGGCTCCAAAGGTGGCAAGACCTAGGTTCAACGCGGCCGGTATCCGCCTGGAGACAACGATCCACTTCTTCAAGACATCATGCCGCTATGAACCACTGGTCGCCAAACTCAAGCGTGTGTAAAAAACACTCGACAACATCCCAGACCTCCTCGAGATCGCCAACCGGTACGCGGAGGAGGACCCGAACTAGGAAACCGACGATGATTCGGGTGGAAATCACCGCCTAAGCGGCCACGACAATGGGAGGAGACCCGAGCTACGCTACAACAACACTCGCCTCACCGGCAAGCTCCGCGGTGACGGGCGAGTCGATTTCATCGCCAACGCTGGCTACACGCCGCGCGACCCCAAGAGCTTCCGTCGCGGCGGAGGCTAACACCGTTACAGCGGAAACTACAAGGCGAGGCCGAATTCGACCCTGCGGCTGTCCTTAACCATCCATATATGTTCCATAGCAGGGAGGGGAAGCCTGCCACACACACGACCGCCGACTTCCACTACTTGAAGGAGATCGACAAGGCATGGCGCGCACAGGAGGACCCCAATAACCACCCGCCAAATGGCAGGGTATTCGGCAACGACGTCGGATCGCTCCAAACCTTCACCGGGTTCAGCACCAAGCGCAAGAAGAAGGTCATCGCCCGTGTCGTCACCGTCAATGCAGTGTCCCAAGTCGACGTCCCCCGCTTCCTCAACTGGTCCGAACAACGGATCACCTAGAGCCGTGAGGACCACTCGCCACATATCGAATATCCATGGCGAGTCACCCTGGTGGTCAAGCCCAAAGTGGGCGACTACTGGCTCCCCAAGACGTTGATGGATGGCGGTAGTTCCATCAACATACTCTACCTAGACATGTTCAGGCGGCTGCGGCTCCCGCAGTCGATGATCGAGACGACCAAGACCACCTTCCACGACATCGTCCTCGGCCGTAAGGTGTACCCTATCGGGAAGGTGACGCTGCCAGTCACCTTCAGCACACAAGAAAATTTCCACACCGAGCGGATCGTCTTTGAGATGGTGCCCTTCAACAGCCCCTACCATTGCGTCTTGGGGCGACAAGCGTTCGCCAAGTTCATGGCGGCGCCGCACTACGCGTACAATGCTATGAAGCTCCCAGGGCCGTGCGGCATCATCACCGTCCACGGTGAACCCGACATGGCCACGGAGTGCGAGGCAAAGGGCGCCAAGCTCGCGGACGCCGTCATCACCGTGGAGGCTAACCACGCCTAGGAACTCGCCAGGTACACGAGCAGGTCGACAATGACGACCCCACAATACTAAAGAAGCCCAACTCGGAGAATGGCGGCTCGATCGTGTTTGAGGCCACCATGCACACACGCTCCGTCGATATGGTCCCAGGCGATTCCAGTCAGATGGTGACGATCGAGATAGGCATGAGCCCCGCATAGGAAAGCGTGCTCATCGAGTTCCTCCGTGAGAATCACGACATCTTCACATGGAAGCCCTCCGACATGCCAGGTGTCCCGAGGGAACTCGCTGAGCACAAACTCAATGCCAACCCCAAAGCACAACCTGTCAACCAGTCGCTGCGGCCCTTCGATGAAGAGCGCCGCCGAGCAATCGCCGAGGAGGTGCAACGTCTACTCGCTGCAGGCTTCATATGTCCTATCAAATACTCCAAGTGTCTAGCAAACCCAGTCCTGGTCGAAAAAAAGAAGGGGACCTGGAGAATTTGTATCGACTACACAAACCTCAATAGCGCCTGCCCAAAAGAGCAGTTCGTCCTCCCATGAATCGATCAAAGCACCGACTCGACCGCGGTCTCGGAGTCACGGTGTTTCCTTGACGCCTACTCTGGATACAACTAGATCAAAATGGCAGTCGAGGACGAGGAGAAGACAGTGTTCATCACGCTATTCGGTGCATTCTGCTACACCGCCATGATGTTCGGACTCAAGAACTCCGGAGCGACCTACCAGAGGTGCATGCAGGAGTGCCTTGTGAACCAAATTGGCTGCAACATCCACGTCTACATCGACGAAGTGGTCGTGAAGTCCACTCGGCAGAGCGATGTACTCGCCGACCTGGCTAAAACCTTCACAAACTAGCGGAGGTACAAGATCAAACTCAACCCAGGAAAGTGCACATTCAGTGTACATACTAGATAGTTACTGGGGTATGTAGTCTCCAAGCGAGGCACGAAGCGAACCTCACCAAGATCAACATGATCTCTCGGCTCGGCACCCGAGTGCCTCCGCGACATCCGGAAGTTGTCCGGGCGAGTCGCGGCTCTCAGTCGCTTCATCCCCCGGCTAGGCGAGGAGGCAATGCCTATTTACCGCCTAATGCGCAAGAACCCCACATTCAAGTGGGACAAGGAGGCGGATGACACACTCCACGCGCTCAAAGAAGTGCTACTCGGGGCCCCGCTGCTCGCCGCCCCCACCAACTGTTGGGGATATGCTATATGGATATCCTCATAGCATGTCTCTTATCCGGATAACCCGGGTGGCCCAAAGTTGGTAGCATAGCCTATGGCCTGCTGGGTGGCCTAGTTAGATGGATCCATAAGGGAGGCCCATGCCGGATAAAGGAAGGCTACAGAGGAGTCACCGACATACCCGGAGCCTTGGAGTGCAAGACACGCTAGACTAATTGTAGGCAGTGTAGGACTCTGTAACCTATCCGCCTTGGACTTTTCCCTGTAACCCTAGGACCTGGTGACTATATAAGTCGGGTCTATGGGAGCCTTTAGGGCACCAATTAACTCACACCTCGCACAGCGAATCAATCCCTGTAACTCGGCGTATTGCCCTTATAGTGATTTATAGCAGGAGTAGGATTCCGCCACCATCGTGGGATCTGAACCTGGGTAAGCTGTGTTACCTCGTACCCGTCAACCGTCCGCCTTCCCCCACGTCTCTAAACACGCACTGTGAGGACCCCTCCATGGCGTACTCGTCGGCAATACCATGACAGTTGGTGCCCACCATGGGGCAAGAGGCGCTTCAGGCTCTTCAGCGGGCGAGGACCAAGATCTTCGCGGAATCGGCGAAACCGTCAGTCGCATTCTCTTCTCCGGCAACGTTCCGATCGTCCCTCCTGACGAGTTATGGATCCCGGCGAAGACGAACCCTACACGGTGTTCGATCGTTCCTATCGAAGACATCCACGTCTTCATCGGCGAAACCGACTCGGGCACTAGTTCCCTGGGAGTCGGAGGAGCGTCAAGACCCGCACGGACCGCCTACAGGCAGGATACGTTCGCGGAAGGATCGATGTCGGATCTCTCCTCGGAGTTTGCGGGGAAATATCGGAAAAATTCAAGGCCCACCCAAACCGCCCCTGTGCAGGATATAACGGTGGAAGATCGATGCAAGTCCGCCGGCTTCGTCCGTGTGTCTGGACAGCAGAGATCCAAGTTCGTTGGAGTGGTAACCATCTTTGATCTGGGGCGTTGCGTTCAGAGAGAGGGCGAAAACCCCCTCTATTACCTTGCCAGATGGCTCCGTATACGGGCCGATCTGGCGCATTACTCCAATGATGATGCTATGTATCACTTCGTGGAAGGATTGGACTAGGGAACGCTTCTCCGGCATTCTCTAAGGAGGCAGAAGGCTTCAGGACGTCTCACCTTCGAAAGCATGGTGAACACCGTCAACAACTACGCGGAGGCTGAAGAGGCAACTCGAACAGGTCTTGCACTCGTTGACGGAGCGCCACCGATTCAGCCACCGCCACCACCACCTTCGTCCGCCATCACCGCAGTTGCACCACCACCTCCAGTCATCATCGTGCCCTTTGCACCTCCACCCCCCGTCATCGAGGAAGCCCCAACACCCTTCGACTCTGTGATTGCCGTGCTTTACGCCGACTTCAATGCAGATTCAGAGGAGATAGATTTCAGCCCGGAGGAGTTAGACTCTGCCATGCAGGATATGGAGGAAGATTACCAGCGCGACGAGCAAGCCAACAATGCCGTCGTGTCCCGAGAGGTGTTCATCGCCATTGGGACGGTGATGATGAAGATCAACCCGGAAGAGCTCCGCCTACAACTTTGGACAAGGGGAAGGGACCACCTGTTGTTGCTGACAATGATCGCGCAAAGGCCATGCCCCCTCCGCCTAACCCAGTGCAACAGCCGCAGGAACTCGGCACCGGACCGAGCAACAACAACACCGCAAACCCACCGCCTATGGAATCTACGTCTGCTGCTGCCCAAGTTACTCCAGCTGATAGAGTGATGTACGACAACCTCCTCATCGAGCCCTTGACCGTAGCTCATATCCGGAACGTGTCCCAGCTTGATGAGAAGCGCCAGCAGCTGCTGGAGGAAGCGCAGGCCATCGCGGAGCAAGGGGTAAAGCTAGATCGAGATCTGGCCAACACGCAGAAGTCAATAGAGAAGACCGAGCACAAGACTCTGCTGCAACAGCAGAAGACCAAGAAATCTCTGGCTTGCATCATCAACGATCCTGGTGTATGGAGAAACCTAGGGTGGGCTCCCTTGAAGCCAGCACAAGCCAAGCCATACATTGATAGTGAAGGCTGGCAGGTGATGCCCACCCCTCTCCTCAACCTCGCCGTCACCAAGACCCTTCTAGAGCAGGATAGATCACCTGAAGCGGTGGACCAGGTCTATGACCTAGTGGCCAAGCTAGTGAAACAGCAGGAAAATGCCACCTCTCAGAGGCTTGAGTCTGACCCAACGTTTTGTCAGTCTAGCCAGCATAAGTCGCCAAGGGACAGATCTTCTCTTGATGTCGGGTCCCAGACGGGTTCGTCAGAACGAAGACGGGTTCTCCCCCTGACATCATGAAGAAACCAAGGCTCACCATCGTACGGATATACCCCACCAAGGCAGAGAGACATCGTCAACTGCGACAACACAGAGCAGACTCTTCATGATGGAGAGAGTAACCAAGGACACAAGAGCAGGTCGCGCCATGACCCTCCGCGTTCGACAAGCAACCGCGACAAGCGTGAGGCGTCGCAGGAGGGTAACAGCAAGAAAGCTAACCCACCACCACCTCTGCCTCTGTCGCCACCTAGCAGCCATTATGGCGGAGGAGGTCCGCGTCATTCACGCGGCCCTTCCCCTTGTGGCAAGAAGGAAAGAAGCCCGGAGCTGTACGACGCACGTTCGCATATAGACAAGATCCAGAGGCTCGGGAAGGACCATACCTAGGACCATGTTTCTTTGGACCTGTAATACTTTCCGCAACTTACCCAAAAGGTTTCCGGATTGACAAGAGCATCAAGCCCTATGACGGCACCGTGAAGCCAGCTACATGGTTGCAGGACTACGGTAACACGGTGGAGATCATCGGGGGTAACCCCAACATCGCCGTCAAGTACCTCCCATTGATGTTGGCGGGCATGGCCCGTTAATGGATTGATGACTTGCCGGAAAGATCCATCTGCAATTGGTTGGGCATGCAAGAAGCATTCAACGAGAACTTCGAGGGTACGTACAAGCGTCCCTGCACTGTTGGCGATCTACAACAGTGCGTGCAAGAGAAAGACGAGACATCTCGCGCCTACCTCTCCCGCTGGCTAGATATGAAGAATTCCTGCGCAGGAGTGCACGCTCAGACCGCCATGGCCGCCTTCATCGATGGGTTGGAAAGGGGCACATTGCTCCGACATAAGTGAAGCGCTTGCACGAAAATGACCAGCTAGACTTGAACCAGATGATTCATTTGGCCAGTGAGTTCGCAGCTGCCGATGATGATGCTCGCGGCTCTCTGCTGGCAACAGCCGTTCCAACTCAAGCTCGGAGGAACAACAGCACAAAGAGGAAGACCGCACTAGAAGAAAAGCAAACTCCCGACATGGTCGCTATGAGTTTCGTAGGACGAGGTGATGGCGGACAGCGTGGCCGAGGACGGGGTGCTGGTCGTGGGCAGCAGCGAGGGAGTGAAACTACCTCGGCAGCGCTCCACGTTCCCCAAACCTACAAGGAGTACCGCGATATGTCGTGCCTCGGACACCTCGATGCCAATGGCAAGGCCACACACACCAACCGCCACTGCAAGTTTGTCAACGACCTCAAGGAGGACCCGGAGTCCGTCTACAAGCAAAGTCGGAAGAACAGACCGCGAGGAAAGGGCAAGGGGAATGTAACACCCTCAGAATCGACCCTATGCAAGTTTCGGCGATTCCCGCCAAACCCGCATAGAAACGATTCAAAGGTGCCCACCAGGAACTTTCGTGCGGGTGGAAAACGAAGTAATAACATTACACAACAGTCCTCGATGGGACCCACAGAACAGATATATATACAACCGCGACTCAATGAGTCAAGAATACAGATATAATATACAAAGATCCAAATCACCTTGAAATCGATATAGCGTCCGACTACGGACAAGATGCAAATGGGGCTAAGAGCCCTGAAGAATAACCAATGGCGCCCATAACCCTGCCCAGGCCAAGACGGAAGGGTAACCCTGCTAACGACGTCGAAACCTGCTAAACAAAAGGGGTGCCGACAAAGGGCAAAGGAAAAAGAGGAGCGTCGGTACTGAGGCCAGTACACGGCGAGGCTAGAATTCGGCGGTCCTCGCCTACACAGGTATGGTGGACTGAAGCGGCAGCGGCGCAGCATGCACTAAACAACCTATAGAGACTCGATACAACTGGCGGCTATCAGAGAGGGGTAAGAAAGACCTATTCGATCCAACCTGATTCTAACACCAAACAAACCCATCCTGGTATTCCCCCTCGATACCAACCGAGAGAGTCAACCGAGGAACTCACACAGTTGGCAGTTTTACTTATTCAGTTATCGTTGCAGCAATTACTAGTCAGGTATAGATAGTCATCCTGATAGAATAAGCAGTGTGCACTCTTAGTTAACCATTCCGTGATAGTTGCAACACTTACTAGTCAGATACAATTAGCATGAGATAACCCCAAAACCCAGCAGTTGTTGGTACTTTTATTTAGCCATTCCGTTGTAGTGAAGCTGATTACTAGTCATATCGGATACAGGTCAATTTATAACAGTAAACTTTAGTTATAGTTGTCTATGATCAAGCACTGTGCTCCAAGTCGTCCATAACCGCGGACACGGCTTCTCGAAAAGATTTAACCCTGTAGGGGTGCACCAAAGTATCCACAAGCACTTCGACCCTGTTTGCCAGATCAGTTAACATACACCCATTGGTATGTCGGCGGGGCCTAAGTCATGACGTTTCCCAGACCCAAAGCAAGCACGAGGGGCCACCCCACTAAGTCTACCTGCAACGAAGTCGGCCGGTCTCCGAGACGGACTCAGGGTTTGCGTCAGTGGCTGTAAATGATAGGGGATCCCAAAACTGGGCCTGTCGATACCGCGAAAACACTCCGCTTCCAAAACAGTACAGGTGCTATCCATCGCACAATCATAAATAAAGCAGTAAAGCATGGCATAAGTACAGGATAGTAATAAAGCCCCAAACTACTTGTGGCCCCCAGTACAGTACTTTGAAATCAGGTACTAAATAGATGGGGGGCCGATATCTCCCCACCTGTGGTTAGCGCGCTCGATCTCGGAACAGGTGTCAAGAACTCGGAGTCCTACGGGACACAAGTGGACGGGCAACAACCAAATTACATCTATTGCCCACCTGTGCCTCTGCTTACCTACTTCAATTTTAGTTATTAAACAATAATTAAAGTGAACAATAATTACAGCCATGATCATCTCCAACATTAGACATGCGGCAATTCTCCAACAACTGTGGTACTTGACGACACGCAACAGCACTTGAGCAAGCGACTACGACGCGCAGGTCCAACTATCTACCAAACAGCAGGTAATAGGAGGTGTCCAAGGCAATATAAGGCTGTAGGGGTATCACGGGTACGAAAACTAGAGCATCGCAACACAGATAGCAATAGATCAACAGGAGGGAATAAATACTATAAAAGTAAGATAGGTAGAAAGGGGGAGATGCTCGCCTGAAAACATTGACGAAGGTTCAACCGAAGATCGGGGCGAAGATCACATCAACTCATCGATCTTATCCGCGAAGAACCAAAACACTAGAAGAAACACCGGATGCACTATTTAATACTATGGCAAAAGATCGGGCATGATGCATGCATGATGTATGACATGGCAAGAATGCGATGCAATTAGGTCATATTAAGTGGAACCGGGGTCCCGACAATTAATTAGATGGTTCATGTTATTTATCTACCCCGCAAATTAAATGTTGTAATAACAGGGTAAGATAAGTTACCGGTTCGCTTCACAACTTTAAATGAGGCCAATATACGACTAGATTTGCCCGCATATGGGCCCCATATTTAATTATGAGGTGAATCGGCATAAGGCCCCCAAAACCACAACATGTATGCATGCATGACAATTTGATATGCAACAATTATATAGTTGGCAATTTATAAAATAGGGCTCGGAAAAGAGGTCACACATTAGGGTTCGATGATCTCGGCTTCGAGGGGTTCGGGGTTCGGTCTCAGGGTTCAGGGTTCGACGGGATCGGTCTTGGACAACGGAAGTAGATCTTGTCGCATCCCGGAAGGGGACCCCGGTTTGGTGTCAGGGGCGCATTGGGTCCGCTCGGGTCGGTGTCGATCTTGTAGTCACGAAGATCTTGTCGGGTCCTCGCATCGGGTCGGTCTTGTCGTACCGGTTCGGCGACCTTGGCATCCGGGTTCTCGGCGAACTTGGCGTCCGGGAAGGAGTACTTGTCGCACCGGGGTCTCGGTGTCCTCGGATCCGATTGAAGATCTTGGCGTTCGACGGGATCGGTCTTCGGGTCGGGGCTTCGGGGTGGCGATCTTGGGTGGGCACCGAGGGTTCATTGGATCTGCCTGGTCGATGTCGATCTTGGTGGTTACTTGGCCGCGTTGTCGTTCTTGTCGAGGGGGTGGAATTGGACGAGGTATGGCACTGGAATCTCCGCATCTACACCTTCACCAGGTCATCTATCATCATTGATAACCTGTTAACCATGTACTGCAGCGATGGCCAGCACAGCCACAGGTCAAACGACTGGACACCCACAGAGTTGTTTGGCAGGTACACTAGAGCGAGAAGATGAGCAAACTGAACGAGAGGAGCACCGGGGCACAGCCACAACAGAGCAGAGCAGACAAGCACCAAAGGCACAAGGGCATGGCCGGCGGTGGAGGCTAGAGGCGGCGCTGGCGAGGATGGGCCGGCCAGACGGCGGGCGACATCGGGGGGGCGGTGGTTGCTTCCTGGGCACGGGCGACGGAGAGCGGCGAGGGAGGGTGAAGCAGGGGCGGCGGCCTGGGCGCCGGAGGGGAGGCGGCGGACGGCGGCGCTGGGAGGAGGGAGGTAGGCGCGGGAGGCGGCTGGCTGGGGAGGTGGTGGCCGGAGGAGGCCGGCGCGGGCGAGGCCGACCGGAGGCGGGAGGCGGAGCTCCGGGGGAGGCGGGGCGCGGATCTCGCAGCTGGGAGGGGCGAGGGGCCGGAGAGGAGGAGAGGCGGCGGACGCTCGCCGGAGGAGAGGGGCGAGCGCGTCGACCGGCGGCGGGGCGAGCCCGGCGAGGAGGCGCGGAGGGGAGGGGGTGCAGGGCGGCGCCGCGGCGAGGCCGACGCGGCCAGGAGAGGGGAGGAGGCCGGCGGGGACCTGCGGGCGAGCACGCGGCCGGGGCGGGTCCCGCGACCGGAGGAGGGCCGTGCGGCGGGGAGAGGGAGTCGGGGCCGGGCGGACGCGGGCGACGCGAAGGCCAGGAGCGGGGCCGGGGGGAAGGACGCGGTTGCTGGGGCAGAGGTCGCGTCGGGTGGGAGAGAGGGGTTGGTGGGGGAGGCTCTAGCGGGGAGGTGGGATCGGGACAGGGACAAGGGGCCGGGCGAACGGGTGTCTGTGGGTGGGGCCAGGGGTCGGGTCCAGGGGCAGGTGGGACCTGGGGGGGTGTGGTGTGGCCAGGTGGCACGCGAGGGCCAGGGGTGTCGGTGGGATGTGGCTGCTGTGTGTGTGGTGGGTTTGGTTTGACCAGGGGAGAGAGAGGGGAGGGGGGTTGGGGTGAGGTGGCGGCGGTTGATTGGTGGGATTTGGGTCAGGGGTGAGGTGGCAGGATAGAATAGGTTGGGGTGAGGTGGCTGGAGGGGTGGGTAGACTAGGTTGGGTAGTTTTAGGATTTTGGTGGACCGATTTTATTCCGGGGGTGGTCGACTGGGTCGAATCGGCCCGTTCGACTGCCCCACTAAAAATAATTAAGTATTTTATTTATTTCAAACAGGGCTTTTGCAAACCGATAGCAGACAAAACAAAATAATCCGGAGACCCGGGTTTTGCGTTTGGAACATAGACGGGGCGTTTAGAAAACAAGAACAGGTTTTTCCGCAAATAGTTTTATGCAAGCAAATGCAAGATGATGATGATGCTCAAATGCAATGTGGCATGATGACATGAGCATGCGGTCATGATGATGCAATGCACAAAACAACGCGATTTTCTAGTAGTGGTTTTGCGGGATGCCACAGGGAAGAAGAAGGAGCATGACTCCAAGGATTCAGTGACATGGACAAGGACATTGACCCCAAGCACGCCGCCAAGAGCGATGGCAAAGGCAAGAACCCCTTCGAGAAGAAGGCGGCAGTTTTCCACACTTTCCTCATCCCTACGGAGAACCAATAGGCCATGGTCATCAACCCATTGATTGACGGCAATGAGTTCACCAAATGTATGGTGGATAGTGGAAGCAGCATCAACATCATGTACCTGGATACACTGCAGAAGATGAACTTGACGGAGGAAAACCTAAGGCGGACCAACACCATCTTCCACGTCATAGTTCCTGTTCGGGAGGCTCGGTGTTTTGGGTGCATCACACTTCAGGTCGCTTTTGGTACGTTAATAATTACTGCCAAGAACTCATGACCTTTGAGGTGGTCCCCATCAAGAGCGTGTACCACATCATATTCGGCCGCGACATATTCCACACCTTCATGGACAAGCCATGATTCGTCTACAACAAACTCAAGATACCCGGACCAAATGGTGTCATCACTGTATCCGGAAGCTTTACCAAAGCAAGGGACTGCGAGATTGGAGAAGCAGCCTACATGGAAGCTGTCCTCTACAGCGAAGAATTCAAGGAGATCCAGAGCAAGGTCGATGCCTCGGAGATGCCGTGTTGAAGAAATAGATCTCTGACTCCGCCCCAGCATTCAAGGCCTCCATCGAGACCAAGCCGGTGGAACTTGTGGTAGGTGATGCGTCCAATACCATCGCCATTGGGACGAACCTGGATCCCAAATAGGAAAACGCGAAATGAAAGGTGTACCTAGGGAACTTGTCGAGCACAGCTTGAACATTGATCCAAAATGCAAACCAGTGAAGCAACCTCTACGACGCTTTGGAGATGAGAAGAGACGCGCCATAGGCAAATAGATAGGTAGGTTACTTAAGGCTAGTTTTATCCGAGGTCCTTCACACCCAATGGGTGGCCAATCCTATACTTGTCCCCAAAAAGGGAACCAAATAATTAAGAATGTGCGTTGATTACACCGGCTTGAACAAAGAATGTCCCAAAGATCCGTTTGCTTTGCCTCGCATTGACTAAGTCATTGACTCGACGGCTGGCTCGGAGCTTTTGTGTTTTCTCGATGGATACTCAGGATACCACCAGATCAAGATGAGGAAGTCGGACCAATTGGCCACTTCGTTCACTACACCCTACGACACGTTTTGATATGTCATGATACCCTTTGGGCAGAAAAACGCAGGTGCTACGTACCAGCGGACAATGCAATGTTGCCTCCACGACCAAATTGGAACCTTTGATAATCTCCGGAAATACAACATGATGCGTAAACCTAAGAAGTGGGTCTTCAGGGTTCCAGCTGGCAAATTGTTGGGCTTTATCGTTTCCCAGCGTGGAATCAAGGTCAACCCAAAGAAAATCAAGGTCATCTTAAACATAAACCGTCTGACATGCCTAAAGGACATACAACGACTAATAGGTTGTGTTGTAATAGTTAGTCGGTTCGTCAGCCGACTTGGAGAGAAGGCTCTACCGCTGTACAAGTTGCTGAAGAAGGCGGACAAATTCACGTGGACGGACGAAGCAGATGCAGCATTGAAGCAGCTCAAGGAGATTATTTCCTCAGCGCCTATCCTTGCAGCACCCGAACCTGGTGAGCCCATGTTAATTTACATGGCGGCCACCAACTGGGTAATCATCATCGTCGTCGTGGTAGAGTGGAAGGAACTAGGCTATGAGCACGGAGTTCAATGACCAGTTTATTACGTAAGAACGGTCTTTACGGAGTACATGCAGAGTTACCCGCACTACCAAAAGATAGCTTATGGAGTATTCATTGCTTCTCGGAAGCTGAGGCACTATTTCCAGGAGCACCCCATCACAGTGGTGAGCAAGACTCCACTGTCCGACATTATCAACAATAGCGATGTTAGAGGAAGGGTCACGAAGTGAGGCATTGAAGTTGCTGCCTTCGAGATCACCTATAAGGTTCGCGATGCTATCAACTCAAAAAGCCTTGGAGGATTTTATCACAGATTGGACGGAGATGCCAGATGCAACCCCATTGCCGGAACCTGAATACTGGGTGATGCACGTTGATGGATCAAAGCTGCTCAATGGCTCGGGGGTTGGCGTAATGCTACAGTCACCAACTGGGGACAAGATACACTACGTTCTATAGATCCACTTCGAGGCTACGAACAACATGGCGGAGTATGAAGCACTCATTCACGGATTACGCGTAGCCAAGGATATTGGCATCAAACGCATTGTTTGCTGTGGAGATTCCGACTTGGTTGCCCAGTAGGTGGCTGGCACCTGGAATGCGCGGAACCCTATGATGGCGGCATATCGAGATGAAGTGGACGAGATAGCCAATAGCTTCTTGGGCTACGAGGTCAAGTATGTACCTAGGGAGCAAAACGAGGTCGCTGATCTGCTGTCTAAGCTTGAATCAGGGCGCAAACGAATTCTGCCTGGAGTTTTCCTGGAGCATCTGCGGACACCATCCGTGAAGGGAGCAGACATCGACAACCCGGACAGAGTAGACTCTTTTGTCCACATGATGGCAAAGGTCCCTCCGGCTTGGAAAAACCCGTTCATGGAGTATCTCGAACACAGAACTTTGACCGACGACAAAGTCGAAAGACGACAAATAGTACGTTGAGCAAAGGGATATACCATAATCAATGGACACTCTACAAAAGAAGCACTACCGGAGTATATCTTAAGTGTGTTTCCCAGCAAGAAGGTATTGAAATCCTACGCGAAATCCATCTCGGAGATTGCGGGCATCACGCCACTCCCCGGTCTTTGGTCGCAAAAGCCTTCCGTCAAGGATTCCACTGGCTGACCGCGAAGGCGGACACCGACAAGATGGTTGAGACATGCATGGGATGCCAGTATTATGCCCGACAACCAGATATTCCTGCTGAAGAATTGCGAACAATACCAATAACTTGGCCATTCGTAGTCTGGGGGCTGCACATGGTGGGTCCGTTACAAACAACACCATGTGGATTTACGCATCTGCTAGTAGCAGTTGGTAAATTAAGCAAATGGATAGAAGCTAAACCCTTTAGAAAGCTCGATGGGGCAACTGCTCTTAGGTTTGTCCGGGATCTAGTGGTGAGATTTGGTCTCCCACATAGCATAATCACCGACAACGGCAGCAACTTGTCACTCAGATAAGTGGAGGCTTATTGTTGGGACAAAGGCATCCGACTTGACCTTGCATCTGTGGCACACCCGCAGTCCAATGGTCAGGCTGAGCGAGCCAATGTATTAATTCTACAGGGAATCAAGCCACGTCTTGAGGCACCGCTACATAGAGCAGCTGGAGCCTGGGCGGAAGAATTTCCATATGTGCCATGGAGTTTACGAATTACACCCAACAGATCCACCGGCTACACCCCTTACTTCATGGTATATGGAGCAGAAGCCATCCTGCCTTCCGACATCCTTCACGATGCACCAAGAGTTGCCGCCTACAACGAAGATGACGCTGAAGAATACAGACGCCTAGATGTGGACCTTCTCGAGGAGGATCACGTTTTGGCATGCCAAAGATCCGCCATCTACCAGCAGAAGCTACGGAGCTACCATAGTCGCCGCGTCCGGCATCGCTCGTTTAAAGAGGGGGATCTGGTTCTCCGACTTAAGTAGAAGTCACACAAATTATCCCCGCCATGGGAAGGACTGTTCATCATAAGCAAGGCGCTACTCAATGGGTCTTACTACCTCGTTGACAATCGTGAACTGAAGGATAGATCCAACAAGTATCGTAAGCGTAAGCGACGTGACCCGGATGATGACTACCCGGAGCTTGATCGTCCATGGAACATAGCACATCTACGTCCTTTCTACACTTAGCATTTTTTATCTATTGTGTACCTCTTATATGATCAATGAAATAAAGCTCTCTGGTTCACTCATATTTCTGAGTCTTTTAACTCCTTTAGTGTTCATTTTTGGATTGTATAAAACCTTTATGCACAAGCTTTGCGATTGCACTTGTGAAAATTTCGCCTATGGGCGTTAGCTTAAGTTTTCTGGTCTACACGTTCTTTGTTGTTTTTATGTGGATTCTGGAGTAGTGAATTTTGGCACTTATTGTCGGCGATTTTGTGCTTAGGTTTTTGACGGTGCCATTGGGCATGATCGCCTGAGTGCATGGTTCCGACAACGAGCCTTCCGACTCACGAAAGGTCAAGCATAAAAACCAGAGTAATGGATAAGCCAGCACTTGCTTAAAAAATATATACATGCTGGAACTAGTTCTTGAGTAGCAGGAAATAACAACCATTGTTTTCCACCTTAAGTTAACATATTGTTTTTTCCGCATACAAATTCAAGAGGAAACAAATATTAAAATTCTTTTTTCATTCCTCTAGCGCAGGCAACTTGGACGCGACATTGTCGGCAGCAGGAGAGTCACCTTCCTCGAAGTCGGCAGTGTTGAGGAACTCGGAGGAGCTTTGGTTGCCATCGTCAATAGTTTTCATGGGCACAAAGACGTTAAGGTCGACCAACTCGGTGACTCTAGTATCAAAATCCGCGAGCAACGCCAAGATAGCTTCTTGATTTATCTTTTGGCCTTCGTCGTCTACATCGTGGATACCGGAGGTCACCGTGTCGATGTCGGCATCTTTGTAGTGTGACTTGACCATTGAAAGCGTCATCCTTGCACCGGCCCGTGCACACTAAGCTTTCCAGCTTGCGATACGCTCGGGGGCTCGGCGCAGGATCTCCGATAACTTCGTCATAGAGTCCGCCACCTTGATGTTAATTTGAAGGGGCTTGTCTATCTCCTTGGTCTGCTTGATGGCGGTGTTGATAAAGTTGCCGACAAGGACCATGCATTCCTTTGGTGGAGGAGGCGACCGGGTTAAACCTATAGGAGCTACAAATTTCCGACAAAGGAGCGCATGAGTTCAATAGCACAAAAATTCAGAGTATCTAGCTTACAGAAGTCCAAGACGGAGAATCACTTACTGAATATGCTAATTTCAGCCTATTGGAGAGTCTCCGCCATGGAGTCTTGTTCTTGTCGCAGGATCCTGTACGCATCCAGATGACCCTGATTTTGCTCATCAGCGGCTTTCTTTTGCTCTTTCAGGATCGCGATTTCCTCCTTCAAGCGGTTCATCTCCTCGCTGGCGGACTCTTGCAGGTCTTTCATTGAGTCTTCATGCATCTTCAACATCTCCTTCCTCTCTTGTTTAAGGATCTTTTTTTCGCTATCCAGCTGCTGAATATGCTTGGATTGCTCAACAATGTCCTTAGCCTTGGAAATGGTTTCTACAAGTCAAAGAAAGAACAGTACACAGTGAGTACTCGGAGAATGTTGGCACAAGACCAAGTCGGAATACGAGAAAGAAAGGAAAAACAAACGCTTGCTCTTGATGATTTGTTCCTTCAAGAAGGCAGTTTTACCCATTTCAGCTTCCAACTCCGCGTGCATCTTATGGTACTTGTCGTTGGCCACGCCCCTCTGAGCATTCTCATTCTGTGGAAGAAGAAAGTTAAATGTTGTTTGCTCTAGTTGGAGCATCTAGCCGGAAAATTTCCACCTAGAAGCTCGGGGGCTACAACGAGAGTTTTTAACTTAGCACTATGCTTAGTCTTTCTTTAAGCATCTAGTCAGAACTAATTCAGTTCTCGATTAGAAGCTTGGGGGCTATAGTATATTTTTTTTAACTCAGTCATATACTTAGCTTCTCTTTAAGCTTATAGTCGGAACTAATTCAGTTACAACTAGAAGCTTGGGGGCTACAGTATCGAAATTTACAAACACTGCGTATGCTACTCTTAAAGCATCTAGTCAGAATAATTCATTCAAACTATATTCTTGGAGGCTACAGTGAGAAGTTTTCTAGCTTAGTCACTCTTAGAGCATTTAGATACAAAGACCTATGGTTTTCTGTCTAAATCCTCAGGGGCTATAGTGGGATACTCATATGAAATGCAAAAGGCAAATAAAACTTACAAGTGCGATGATCTTGAGGTTTGTAGCACTCTCAGCAAGCAATTTTCCAAAGGACAAACTGTTCCCTTGCAAGATTTCTTCTTGCCAGAGCGTATCCTCGAGACCGCATGTTGGAGATGTCGGCGCCGCAAAAGGAACCAGAGCAGTGCTTCCCGGTGTAAGTACTAGATAGACTATCTTCGGGAACTCTATGGTCTTATTGGGTGCGGGGGCGCCGCCTTCGGCAGACGTACCACCTTCCACCACCACCTTACCGCTACCGATGGCGTCCTTAGCCGGAGCTTCAGCCATTTGGTTTGCGGCACTTTCCTGCGTCGCCTATTCACCGACAACGGCAAGCTCCACGGAGGCTCCTGAGTCCACTTCCATGGAGGAAGGTCCAGATGATTCTTTGGCTTGAGAGCTTGTCGGAGCGGACATGGGCTGGACGATGGGAGTAACAGGGGAGATGGCGGGAGATGCGTGGGAATACACATCACATTGCAACATATCCTTAATGTTTTTAGAAGCCCCCAAAGTCTTGGAGGTCTTCTTCAAACTAGTAGTGGCTTTCTTCCTGAAACGTACAAAAAGTATAAGTACAGGAATAAGAAAAACAATGGACAATGTCGGAGAGAAAGAAGCTTACATAAGAGGGGGTGCTTTGGCAAAGGGGATCCCGGTAACCTTTCTTTTCTCCGCCTCCAGGGCGGCGGTAGTCTTCTTGGAGGATCCACCCTCCGTCTTCTTCTTCTTGCCTCCGTCGGCAGCGTCAGAGGTGGAGCTCTTCGCTTTCGCGCCAACGGGACCTCGTCGTCGAACACGACCGTGACTTCCTTCATCTTTGGATTGTAGATTTGGACAGCCATGCTATCCTCCTCTAGATCGCTGAGCTGTTAAGTGAAGACCCACAGTGTTAGATGAGATGTTAATGGTTAGACGGAAGAACTGGAGTATATGTCATACACGGAAGATAAACAGGTACCTTTGGGCACTTGCTCTCTACGAACATGTCGCAGGTGATGCTGAAGCCACACTTCTTATCCTTCACCTTGATGATGTCCTTGAGGCGGAGCTTGACAGAGTCGCCCGAGAATTTATCCTCGGAGATGCGGAGGCTATCCTTCCTCTCGTTGGTATACTCCTGCATCAACTTCGAGTGGTGTTGCAGAGGCTGGATCCGCCTGATGAACCAGCACATGGCCAGGTCCAATCCGGTTAGACCCGTCTCTACGAACCACTCTATCCGCCTTATAGCACAGGAAGCATCAATGTTGGAGGGAAGGGAGGCCTGGGATCTCCATGTCGAGGCTTCGGCGGCAGCTCCATCGACAAAGTCCGGGTACATCACTTCTCAGCCGGCCAGAGGGATATGTGGGATGTAGAACTATGTTCATTTCCAGTTCTTGCAGGACTCACGGCCGACGATGTCGGGGAAGCGCCGGCCAGGCCGGATCTTAAAACTAATGGTGCCACAGTTCCTAAGCTCGTCCTTGCCGGATCCGGCTTCACGTTTGACGGTGAAGAAATAGATGAAGAGATCTAGCCTAGTCCTAATCCCTAAATAACCCTCGCAAAGTTCCGCGTAGTTGCTAAGAGCTAGGATGCTATTAGGGGAGAGGTTCTGAGGCTGTACTCGGTAGTGGTTGAGGACAGCAAGGAAAAAGTTAGAGATGTGCAAGGATATTCCGTGTACCATTTGAGCTTTGAGGTACACCTTATCTCCGGCTTGGAGAGAACGAGTGACCTCGCCGGCCGTCGCCGCCTGCTAGACGAGCCCCTCCATCGCTTATCGCCCTTGTGGGAGTCATACTCCTCCTCTACTAGCTCCAGCGCCACTGGGTTATGGTCGCCGCCGGTGGCTTCGACCACCGCGGATTTGGGAATAACCAATCCCTCTGGTGGCACGATGATAGCGCTCGCTGGCTTCGCCGGGACATCGCCTGACGCTGCCATGGAAGGGGAGGAGCTGCTGCTGGCCATTGGGAGTTTTCGGTGGTGACTGGGAGAAATTGAGGAGCTAGGGTTTTTCACACGATGCGCGGAGAGCTCGAGGAGGCGCTCGCTAGAGGAAGAAGATGATGCAGAGGAGAATGAGGTGAAAAAGTAAAATTTCCACCGCTGTTACTACTTATGACCTCCGGCATCAAGATTCATGCGGAATGATCGAACGGTTGACGCGTGGACGACGTGTGCGGGAGCGTGTGCGGAAATTTCGCCACATTCCCAAACCGTCGCTGCCAACGATTCGTATCGCTCACGCGGGAAAAACGAACATGATTGTGTTATCTGCATGTATGAGTTACGAGGCGTTGCTGACCTACGTCTACGTCACCCAAGATGTGACTAGCAGGTGAACCATCACATCGGAAGATTCCGGCATGGACGGATCCAATCCGGCTACGGAAGAGTACGATGGAAGATTCGGCAGTTCTCCGACTTACAAGTCGAAGACGGAGAAACCTTGCAGGGTTCTTTGGGAGGACTACAAGATGTTGCTTGATGATTTGCCGACATCGATCTAGACGGAGCATTCAACGTGAAGAGGCAAGACGGCGCAAGATCTCGGACTTCTCCGAGGGCTACTGTTGGGGATATGCTATATGGGTATCCTCATAGCATGTCTCTTATCCGGATAACCCAGGTGGCCCACAGTTGGTAGCATGGCCTATGGCCTGTTGGGTGGCCCAGTTATATGGATCCAGAAGGGAGGCCCATGCCGGAAAAAGGAAGGCTATGGAGGAGTCACCAACGTACCCGGAGCCTTGGAGGGCAAGACATGCTACACTAATTGTAGGTAGTGTAGGACTCTATAACCTGTCCGGCTAGGTATTTTCCCTATAACCCTAGGACCTGGCAACTATATAATTCAGGTCTATGGGAGCCTTTAGGGCACCAATTAACTCACACCTCGCACAGTGAATCGATCCCTGTAACTCGGTGTATTGCCCTTATAGTGATTTATAGCAGGAGTAGGATTCCGCCACCATCATGGGATCTGAACTTGGGTAAGCTGTGTTACCTCATACCCGTCAACCGTCTGCCTTCCCCCACGTCTCTAAACACGCAATGTGAGGAACCCTCCATGGCGTACTCGTCAGCAATACAACGACACCGACAAGGAACCAATGAACGTCTACATCATGGCATCCGAGCGAGTCGTCAGCGTCGTCATGGTCGTCGAGCGGCCAGAAGAGGGCAAAGAGCGCCACATGCAGCGCGCCGTTTACTACATCAGCGAAGTCCTCACTAAGTCGCGACAGTGCTACCCACAGTACCAGAAACTAGTATATGCGGTCTTCCGAGCCCAGTAGCGACTGCCGCACTACTTCCAGGAGCACCCAATCATGGTCGTCTCCTCAGCGCCGTTGTAGGACATCATCCGCAACCACTAAGCGACTGGGCGAGTCTCCAAGTGGTCCGTCGAGATTGGCGTCCACAACATCAAATACGAGCCACGCAAGGCAATCAAGTCATAGGCCCTGGCAGACTTCATCGCCGACTGGGAGGCGGCATAGCAGCCGGAGAAGCTGCCGTACCTCCATTACTGGTCGCTCCACTTCGACGGGTCCAAGAACGCAGACGGCGCTGGGGCAGGGATCGTGCTCACCTCCCCAAGGGAGAGAAACTGCGCTACGTACTATACCTCGACTTCACCCCCTGCACCAACTACATGTCCGAGTACGAGGCCCTCCTCCACAGCATGCGATCCGCCAAGGAGATGAACATCAACCGCCTACGGTGCTATGGCGACTCCGACATCGTCACTGCGCAAGTCACTAGCACCTTCAACGCTGTCTCCCCCACCATGGCAGCATACTGCCAATCAGTGGACCAGATGGGAGGCCACTTCGCCGGGTACTCCATCGAGTGGATCGACTGGCGCAAGAACGAAGAGGCCGATGCCCTCTCTCACATCGGATTGGCTCGCCAAGCGCCACCCGTCGGTGTCTTCCTCAACACCATCACCAAGCCTTATGTCTCTCCTCCAAGGGAGATCGACCTCGGAATACCGCTGCAACCAGAACAAGCCCTGGTCGCCATGATCGCGGAGCCAAGCGACTGGACCGTGCCATACATCGCCTACCTCGAGGGAGGGACCCTACCAGCAGACAAGACGGAGGCTCGCATAATCGTGCGCCACTGCAAGTCCTTCATCATCATCAACGGCGAACTCCACAAGGGCAGCGTGACCGGCGTGTTCGAACGCTGCGTGCATCCTACGGAAGGTCGCAAGATCCTCCAAGACATCCACGCCGGTGACTGCGGTCACCATGCTGGCGCCCGGTCCCTAGTCGCCAAGACCATGCAACATGTCTTCTACTGGCTCACCGCACACGCTGACGCGGTCGACATCGTCCAACGCCGCGCCAGGTGTCAAAGTACGCCAGTCAAATGCACGTACCAAGCTCGGTGCTCAAGACCATCCCTATCAATTGGCCATTCGCCGTGTGGGCATGGACATTGTGGGCCCCTTCAAAAAGGCCCCTCCGGCTACACCGACCTCCTGGTCGCAGTCGACAAATTCAACAAGTGGGTGGAGGCCAAGCTAGTCCGCAAGTGTGATGGGAAGACTGCCGCCAAGTTCCTACACGAGATCAAAATCAGAAACAAGACAGTTATGGAGAAGGGTACCTCGAAAACCTACCAGCATTCTCTTGCAGCTATTTGTGCACCTCCTGCATGGAGCGGAGGTCTTTGTCCAGACGCTCCGCCGAGTTGCGGTGGAGGCCCTGCACAGACACGACCAAACATCAGCAAACATCGAAGAAATTCCTAAGTGCCTAGCCGCTGAAATTCAGCGACTAGCCACTCGGGGACTGGACATTGAAACAATGCCTATGTGCATAGCCGCTGAAATTTAGCGACTAGCCACTCGGGGACTAGACATCAAAGAAAAACAATAAGAATCTATGCGCTGAAATTCAGCGACCAGATCCTCGGGGACTGGACATACCTGAATATCCGCACCCAGCATGCTGTGCAGCTCGACCGCATCCACCGACGGGAGGACAAGAGGCGTGCGCCCGCGATGTTGCTCGACTTTCGAGCCCAAAACCTCAAGCGCTTGGGCTGACTGCGCCGAGACACTCGCGTTGGAGGCCTTCGCCATAAAGCGAGGGAAGGTCGCCACCGCCAGCCCCGCAGCACTCGTCGAAGGGCTCGACACCCCGACCAGCGCCGCAGGGTCTATCTGCTGCAACCCCGCATCCACGACGACCTCCACGGTCACATCCGCTCCAGCAGGAGCTCCACTTGGGGCGCCGACTGGCTCGTCTGAGATCGTGACGACCTCGTCACCCTTCACCTTCTTCGCACCCTCAGCGGGCGCCTTTGCGTCATCGCCCTTCCTCTTCTTTGTGGGATCAAATTCCTCCCCCGTGGCGTCTACTGTAACTTTAGCCACCGAGGGGTGACCGATATTTTTCACGCCAGTCCTGCAAAAAGGAATCAGCATCGAGCTTGCCCGACAAATACGAACTAGTGGTTCAAGAGGATACACCAACATATTTACCTAGCGACTTCTGATTCAATAGACCCGTCAAGGAAAGAAAGAAAAATTCAGGCACGATCGAGGTTTGGGATGGCCGGATACCCCTTCACGCCTGGGGGTTGGATTGGCATACGGTAAGATTAGATCATGCGCGTAGAGCCCGCCAAAGCCCGTAAGGGCCTGAAGCTGACCAGTACACGCGTATTCTGTGACGTGATGTTGATTCCCTTCGTCCAACTCAGCAGTCTGACGTGGCAACACGTCTACGTGGTTTGCTGGGCTGCATTTCTGTTCCAACCGGCGGGCCGTTTGTGTTGCACGTGCGGATAAGACCAGGCGCTCGTGATACATCGGGAAGGCGCACTCTCCCCATTCACCACCACCATTCTTCTCCCGTCTCAGTGTTGTGGATATACCAAATGGGTATACCTACGGCATAGTCTCATACCGGCAAGCCCGTGTGGCCCACAGTTGGTGGTTAGGCCTATGGCATAACCGGGTGGCCAACTTGCTGATAGACAAGACGGAGGTCTAGCAGGGATGAAGGAAGGCCACGTGCCACCGCCTAAGATGGAAGCCGGAGTCTTGGAGGACACGAAGACTAGTTAGTGTTAGTCTAGGACTCTGTAATCGTATCTGGCTAGGACTCTCCATGTAACCCTAGGTCCTAGCGTCCTTATAAGCCGGCCTACAGGAGCCTTTAGGGCACAACAACACAATAGAACAACAAGTGCATAGCACTACCCGCACACAGCGAACCCCCAATCCTGTAACTCGGCGTATTGCCATTATAGTGATTTATAGCAGGAGTAGGATCTCGCCACCGTCGTGAGATCTGAACCTGGGTAAACTGTGTCACGCCTACACGGACGCTCTCCGTCTTCCCCCCACGTCTCTAAACTCGCCGTTGGGATACCCCTATGGCGTACGTGTCGACAAAACCACGACAGTTGGCGCCCACCGTGGGGCAAGAGGCGCTTACAGCATGGATCCGGGCGGGATCCGTCGCCGTCTTCGAAGGCGACCAAATCGCATCTCCGTCAACGCGCCGGCTTTGTCATCGCTCTTGAGAGTCTTTGAATCTTGAGCGTGTGGCTAAGTCGACGGCGTCGCAGAAATCTTCATCAGCAAAACGATGATGGTTCTGTCTGGTTTTTCCTCGCCCATAGGCTGATGGAACCAACAAGCCTTGCGTCGCACGGGAATTGACATCAGTCACCCACACGTGCAGCATACTGCGTGTCTCGATCAAATCACGATCAAAGACGATGCTGGGCGGAATTCCACATGGAGTCGTGCCCTCCTGCATACATGTTTTTTCCGGCTTGGCTGGATAAAGGACGGTGTTTGCGTGATTCACTCATAATTTGCCGAGATATGTTTCTTTGCCGCAAGTTACTGCCAAACTTATCAAGAATTCTTGCTAGACATTGTTTTTTGTTTCCGCAGAAGCTACTTCGATGTAGCTTCTAGCCTGGATCGATTCAATCAAAAGCTTGCATGATTTGTTTGAGACGGAGACTTCAAGTTCCAAGAAAAAAGAATTAAAGTAGCGAAGAATTAATAAGTCAAGGTCCCTCGTACGTACATGTATCTGTAGACAAAACTGATCAACCTTGCGCGTTTTGTCCTTGCCGACGCTACAGATGGCATTGTTCTAATCGGATTTGTCTCTGATTCTGTTATGGCCGGCGTCGTCACTGCTGCGGATATCTCCATCACAGAGAGTTTTCTGGACTGTTTTGCGGTCAGATTCATCTTCGTTACGCTACAACACCCCGACTCCGCTCAAACAGATAAGTTATATTTATTATTTTAATTGTTTATGATCATCAGATTAAGATTGGTTCACTCATATTACGAGTCTTTTACCGCTTTCGTTTTTGGTCATACCTTTTTCACGATTTGCCTTGCGCTCGTGAGTATAGTTTTTTACTGGATTGCCGTTTTAAGGCCCCAGTACCATGCAAAAAACCCGCCTTCGGGCGTTAGCTTAAGTTTTCTGGATACACGTTTTCTGTTGTTTTTATGTGGATTCAGGAGTAGTGACTTTTCGACACTCAAAGCCGGCGTTTTGCCCTTGGGTTCTGGACGGTGCCATTAGGCATCATCACCCAAGGACATGGTTCTCTGCTGCGAGTCTTCCGTCTCACGAAAGGTCAAACATAAAAACCAGGATAATGGATAAGCCAGCACTTGCTTAAACAAAATTTTACAAAAACTGTTCAAATTAGTTGAGTTTTTTTCCTCCTAAACAGTTTTATGTTGTTCAACTGCTGCATTGTTTCAGCTTTAATGCATTTGTTTAAAGGCATGTTTGTTCCGCCTTACATTTGTTTGTTGGACACGATTAAAGGAACAATTTAATACATTTGTATTTTTATGTTTATTTTGTAGGTACATAACGCTTGGACATTGCCGTGTTCCTCGGAATAAGATGTTTTAAGCCGGATTTTCACTAGGCTTAACACCTCGGGGGATGCAATTGCAATCATTGACCAAGACTGGAGCCACCTTTGAGGATGTCGGATCGACGCTTGGGGGCTTGACATCTCTAAATTTAAGATCTTTGTCCCGCCTTGCGTCCAAGCTGGAACAAACCTCGGGGGCTATAGTACGATGATCTCTAAGATATGGTTTAGTTTTCTTTGAGCATCAAGAGGGGAAATTCAACTGAATTCCATCTTGATGCTTGGGGGCTACACCAATGCTGAATTTTTGTGAAGTTCTCTCTGGAGCACTAAGCTGAAATTATTTCCGACTTGGTGCTCGGGGGCTACACTATTCACATTTTCTCTAAAGCTACTCTAAGAGCACCAAGACAAATTTCTTTTTTAAATTCTGACTTGGCGCTCGGGGCTACAATTATTTGATGTACAACTATGCATGTTCTTTTGAGCATCAAGCCTCCTTCATCATGGAAGCCGACTCAATGCTCGGGGGCTACAAATGGTATGTCAAGAAACTTTCAAGACGGTGAAAAATCCGGCTAGCGAAACTTGGGGGCTCTACATCAACTTTGCCTTCACGGAAGTTTCAATGGGTTACACGGTTCGATGGCCTAAACGTCTATGATATGAGAGGCTCTAAGACCTTAATTCGGCAAGCTCTTATGTCTGTGACTTTGCTGGCTCTAAGTCGGCAGTTTGGTAGCCTTTACGATCGTGGCCCGGTAGCCGTGATTTTTTCCGGCTTGCATACCATCCCGCATGGATGATGATATTGAAGACGTTCCTAGAGCTTGGCAGAATAACTAACGATTCGTTAGAGAGTTCTCCGCCTTGGATTCATTCGCAGAAGCATACAAGCAATTGTCTGGCTAGGCTTAGTCGGATGAGAATATGATATGGGAGCTCTCCAAAATTCTTCGCGAAGCACGCCTACAAATTGAAGACGATGTGATACTGACGCTCAAATCTAGACGAAGGAACGCGAGGATCTTGAAGAACTCCGGGGACTACTGTTGTGGATATACCAAATGGGTATACCTACGACATAGTATCATACCGGCAAGCCCGGGTGGCCCACAGTTGGTGGTTAGGCCTATGGAATAACCGGGCGGCGCACTTGCTGATAGACAAGACAGAGGTCTAGCAGGGATGAAGGAAGGCCACGTGCCACCGCCTAAGATGGAAGCCGGAGCCTTGGAGGACACGAAGACTAGTTAGTGTTAGTCTAGGACTCTGTAACCGTATCCGGCTGGCACTCTCCATGTAACCCTAGGTCCTGGCGTCCTTATAAGCCGGCCTACGGGAGCCTTTAGGGCACAACAACACAATACAACAACAAGTGCATAGCACTACCCGCACACAGCGAACCCCCAATCACGTAACTCGGTGTATTGCCATTATAGTGATTTATACTAGGAGTAGGATCTCGCCACCGTCGTGAGATCTGAACCTGGGTAAACTGTGTCACGCCGACCCGGACGCTCTCCGTCTTCCCCCCACGTCTCTAAACTCGTTGTTGGGATACCCCTATGGCGTACATGTCGACAAAACCACGACACTCAGTGTTGATCATTCATCTACCGCAGGCAGATCGACGACCACCGCAAGGGCAGCACACGGCGGTAGATAGAGGGCGAGCACAACACTTCTCCTCGACCTACCTGAAGCTCCCGACCTGCATCAATGGCAGCAAGGCCTCGAATCCCTATCTCTATGACTTAGCATCACTGATCTATATGTTTGCGTCTAGTATCGCGCGTATCATTGACATGCACGCCCAATCTGTATTGGTATGTGGTTGTTTTCGTTGATTTGAAAGGTTGGGGTCTTTGCTTCTTTCTTACTGCATGTTGTGCCATTGTAAGCACTAGATCTACCACAATCATGGTTCAAACTTTGCTTGTAAGTGGATAGATTTAGGCAGATGATGTCTTTAGGGTTTTCCCATGGAAATAATTGGTGATTTTCACACTGTTCACGTTCTTCTTCTACGCCGATGATTAGTTCGTGTTGTCTGGCCAAGACCCCAATGGGTTGCACCATAGTAGAAGCTATAGCATTGGTGTGATAGTTATTCTAAAGCTCAGAAGTGCTTAGATCAGGTTAGGTCATTGTGTTTTGCTTGCTTTGGCCGATGATTACACTGTCGCACAATGAAATGCAAAGGGATCTTCTTCATTCCCAAACTTGTGTGCTAACCAAATTTCTTGTTCAATTCGCTTGATCATGAGGAGAATACCTTTGCAACTGTGCCATTGCACATGAGGCCATGTTGATAGTTCATTTATGTTAGTCACCTTGCTTGTTCATTTGTGATCACCATAATGTGTGTGCTGACATGTGTTGATTCTTTTTCAGTGCTTGAAGATGATTAAGATTGGGCATGTCCACGATCCGATAGCTCCAACCCATTTTGCCAGGGTCATGTTGGAATATGCGTTCGACCTGCTGCCAATTCCTGAGGGATTCAGGCCTTTCCTCGGCACTATGCCAAGGATGATCGTGCTCAAGACAAACACCAGATGCAGCTGGATGGTGAACCTCAGGGATGTTGGCGGCAGGGTTTGCCTTGTTCAGGGGTGGCCTGGCTTCGCCATTGCCCACCAGATCATGATCGGTTACTTCCTGACCTTCGTGATGATGAAGGGTGATTTGTTCAGTGTAACCATCTACAACTACAACTTGTGCGAAGTGATCAAGAAATGCCCCCAGCATGATCCAGCCCATGCGATGATGGATGAGCAGACTGTTCACGCTACTAGTGTAATAAGTTTGTAATGTCCTTAGTTGTGGATTATATCTTCCGTTCGTGCTTAACTTCCTATAATATTCTGTCATACTGCTATATAAAGAGCAGTGTTGTTAACAACTGTGATGTGGCTGTCAATGCTTTTTCGGGTCCCTTCTTATACAGAGTCGTCCTGTAAAACCACTCCAATGCTATTTATCTCCCAATGCGGGCGTTAATAGGCTCCGCTAACGTTGGCATGCGCGTTGGGCCGGTCCA
Source organism: Avena sativa (assembly GCA_916181665.1). Classification (NCBI taxonomy): domain Eukaryota; kingdom Viridiplantae; phylum Streptophyta; class Magnoliopsida; order Poales; family Poaceae; genus Avena; species Avena sativa. The sequence goes on from OV702281.1 coordinate 184,483,603, forward strand.
TATAATGCTTATTTTTGTCTCATCTGTTTTTCTCTATTTCTCTATTTCTTTTATCTTTTTCATTTTCTGTTCTCAGTTTTATTTTCTTTCTTGTGAACAGTTTTCTAATTCGAACAACTTCAAATGTGAACAATTTTCGAATTTGAATATTTTCAATTTTCTTCATATTTGATTTTTGTTTGGATTCGAAATTTGTTCAGATTTAAAATTTGTTTAAATTTGAAATTTGTTCATATCCGAAATTTGTACAGATTCGAAATTTTTTCAAATTTGGTTTTTGTTCAATTTCTCTGTTCATATTTGAATTTCAACAAAATAAAAAAATATCAAAGCAAACTGAAAAGGAAACTAGGGAAGCACTAGTGGGCCGGCCCATCCGGGAAACACTTCAGTCGATGCATATACACGCCCGATGCAGGCGGGAAATAGCAGCACCCATGAAACCACCCGTCACCTCCGACGCGGTGCATGTCTGACACCACCCGAGTGAAATTTGGATCAAGATACAAAACTAGACATAAATTGTAAATGTGATCGTGACAACACACGACTGTGTCATCATGACGCGTGTAGGCCGGACGCGTGCACTATTGTATCAGCACCGAAGTGTCATTGAATTGTCAATCTACTTAACGGAGCATTCAATCGGTCGGATCGCACAGTAGGGGAGAGGACGGTGGTGTGCCTGGTCTGCCTAGACTTTTTGACTATCTACATCCACTTGTCACTAGAGCCATCCTCCCTTTCTTCTTCCTCCTGCTCATCTCGCTCCTGCTACCTCCCTCTGCGCATGCATGGATCCCTCTCGGAAGCGTGCCGCGGCGACAAGGCGTGAGGAGAGAAAAGAGATAGCTCACCGCGATGCTTTACGCACTGAAGAGTCACAACATATGCTCATGGATGTGCCCACAGGCGAGGGATCCTCTCGGTATGTCATGTACTTCTTGTCCTTAATAGTGTTATCTAGCATTCTTCTTCTCCGTAATCATCACCTACTTCTCCTTCTTTAGAGTCGTCAGTTCACCAGCAGACATGTTTGCCCTAGATCCCCAGATCAGCAAGGTAAACACTATACACTGGGTTTTTTGTGACTAGGATTTGGAATCTCCTGGATCTTTTCCACACCGCCCATTTCTACATAAAGCTCGGTGCTATAATTTCAGTTACTGTTGTTCCCGTTCCATGATAAGACTGAAACCACGTATTCTTTGTCCCAGGAAAAATAAGCCAAAACTCAACAATCAGGTGGATGCTTGGCTTAATGCACGAATAAGCAGCCATAGGGAGAAAATGCAAACACAAGAACTGGAATTAGAACGGCTCGAATTAGCTGTGAATACCCTTACTTAGGAGCGCGACGAGCTGAAAAGGGACAACGCTGCCTTGAAGAAACTACATAAGAAGATCCAAGCCTCAAACTGATGGAATTCATCCATCAACGAGGGGCCCTTGAAGGATAATGCGAGGCTAAAAGATGATAATGCGATTTCTATGTCGAGAACATGAACCTTCTTCGGAAGCTCGAGGCTTTGCTCAGTGAGCAGGTCAAGATCAGGCAGGACATGCTCGTACATCGCCTACGACTTGAAGAGATTGAGGATGAAAACAAGCAGCTCCTCGCTAGGCTACGACTGTAATGTAGCAAACTTTCCTCGATGCTGCTCTTCTGAATTGAACGTGTGTTTCTATTTTGCAACTGTAAACTGAACTATCTGAACAATGAGTTGCAACGAGAGACACATGATGTGCAGTCCGAAAAGTATCTGCTTTCCTGTTGTTTCTATCTATTTATTCAGAGTTACAGATGCTCAACAAAGGTTCAGAGTTACAGTGTGACAATCTGCTCCGCACGACCAGATACTACCAGTGCCATCTCGCAAATCGAACATGCAGGGCCTGGACTAGGTGCCCTTATTACATCCCGTTCGATCCAATTCGTCATGTACACTGAAATAATGGACCAAACGACGACCTAAACAAGTGTTATATTAAACTGAACGGAATCTAGAAGTTGTCCACAAACTTATACATCAACTATCATTATAAGTTTCAGTAGATGAACCATCACACTTTTGGAATAGAGAATCAATCTAAGTTCAGGTGGTACCAACAGCAGAAAAAACAAAGTAACAAACTAAACATAACAAAATCGACATCAACTTGCAGATGAGAATCTGCTAATGCTCAACCAGGGAGTATAGAGAAATAGAGTGGAATATCCTACATGACTTTTAGAACCAACTAGATGGGATCATGCTGGTCAAGTGTAGTGACTCACACAACCACTAAATTGATGATGTTGTTTCTAGCCAACCCAGAGAGGTCAATATCCCATTCAATGTTAGCATGTGCCCACATCAACCAGAGTTGTGTGTGTCATGGCTTGGCATATCAAAACTGTAGTTAGATCTATCAAGTAGGTAGGATCATGTTGACCAGGTGATGACTCATACAAGTTGGTGAAGGTGTTTCTATCAAGCCTAGAGAGGCCTAGAGAGGCCTATCCCATGCAATGTTTCTATCCACAATTGCCACAAGTGTGTCTCATCATGTCTTGGCATACTAGTGTTATACTAAGATCTAGCCAACCTATATATCCCATGCAATGTTCTCATGGCCCCACAATTTCCACAAGTGTGCCTCATCATGTCTTGGCATACTAGTGTTATAATAAGATCTAACAATAGGGTGGCATCTTGTTGGCCAACTTCTGACGCACACAACCACTAGGTTAATGATGGTGTTTCTAGCCAACCTATAGAGGTCTATAGACCAGGCAATGTTGGCATGGGCCCACATCTTCCACAAAGTGTCTCGCCATGTCTTGGCATAGAAAAACATACTTGGATCTATCAAGTAGGTAGGATCATGTTGGCCAAGTGATGACTCATACGCCAACAAGTTGCTGAAGGTGTTTCTATCCAGCCCAAAGAGGTCTAGATCCCATGCAATTTTGGCATGGCCCCACAATCTGTCACAAGTGTGTGTCATGGCTTGGCATAGCACTCTTATACTTAGATGTATGAACTGGGTGGGATCATGATGGTCAAGTGTGGTGAGTCACACACCGACTAAGTTGATGATCGTGTTTCTATCCAGCCCAGAGAGGTCTATAGCCCATGCAATGTTGGCATGGCCCCAGATTTGCCACAGTTGTGTCTCATCATGTCTTGGCATAGTAGTATTATACTAAGATCTATCAACAGGGTGGCATAATGTTGGCCAAGTGTTGAGGCACACAACCACTAGGTTGATGATGGTGTTTCAAGCCCACCCAGAGAGGACTATAGACCATGGAATGTTGGCATGGACCCACATCTGTCACAAAGTGTCTCATCATGTCTTGCCATAGCAAAATCATACTTAGATATATCAATTAGGTAGGATCATGTTGGCTAAGTGATGACTCATACAACAACAAGTTGGTGAAGGTGTTTCTATCCAGCCCAGAGATGTCTATATCCCATGCAATGTTGGCATGGCCCCACAATTTCCACAAGCTAATGTGTGCCATGCATTGGCATAGCACTCTTATAGCTAGATCTATCAAGTGGGTGGGATCATGTTGGCCCGGTGTAGTGACTCACACAACCACTAAGTTGATGATGGTGGTGCTAGCCAGCCTAAAGAGGTCTAGACCCCATGCAACGTTGGCATGGGCCCACATTTGCCATAGTTGTGTCTCATCATGTCTTAGCATAGTAGTCCTATACCAACCTCTATCAACATGGTGGCATGATGTTGGCCAAGTGTTGAGGAACACAACCACTAGGTTGATGATGGTGTTTCTAGACAACCCAGAGAGGTCTATAGACCATGCAATGTTGGCATGGTCCCACATCTGCCACAAAGTGTCTCATCATGTCTTGGCATAGCAAATTCATACTTAGATCTATCAAGTAGGTGGGATCATCTTGGCCAAGTGATAACTCATACAACAACAAGTTGGTGATGGTGTTTCTATCAAGCCTTGAGAGGTCTAGATCCCATGCAATGTTGGCATGGACCCATAATTTCCACAGGCTAGTGTGTATCATGTCTTGGCATAACACTAATATAGATAGATATATCAAGTGGGTTGGATCATGTTTACCAGGTGTAGTGAGTCACACAACCACTAAGTTCATGATGGTGATCCTAGCCAGCCCAGAGAGGTCTAGACCCCATGCAATGTTGGCATGGGCCCACATTTGCCACAGTTGTGTCTCATCATGTCTTGGCATAGTATTTTTATACTAATATATATCAACAGGGTGTCATCATGTTGGCCAAGTTCCGAGGCACACAACCACTAGGTTGATGATGGTGTTTCTAGCCAACCCAGAGAGGTCTATAGACCATACCATGTTGATAGTTCATTTATGTTAGACACCTTGCTTGTTCATTTGTGATCACCACAATGTGTGTGCTGACATGTGTTGATTCTTTTTTAGTTCTTGAAGATGATTAAGATTCGGCATGTCCACGATCCGGTAGCTCCAACCCATTTTCCAGGGTCAGGTTGGAAGATGCGTTTGACCTGCTGCCAATTCCTGAGGGATTCAGGCCTTTCCTCGGCACTGTGCCAAGGACGATCGTGCTCAAGACCAAAACATGATGCAGCTGGATGGTGAACCTCAGGGATGTTGGCGTCAGGGTTTGCCTTGATCAGGGGTGGCCTGGCTTCGCCATTGCCCACCAGATCATGATCGGGTATTTCCTGACCTTCGTGATGATGAAGGGTGATCTGTTCAGTGTAACCATCTACGACTACAACATGTGCGAAGTGATCAAGAAATGCCCCCAGCATGATCCAGCCCTTGCGATGATGGATGAGTAGACTGTTCATGCTACTAGTGTAATAAGTTTGTGATGTCCTTGGTTGTGGATTATATCTTCCGTTCGTGCTTAACTTGCTACAATATTCTGTCATACTGCTGTATACAGAGCAGTGTTGTTAACAACTGTGATGTGGCTGTCAATGCTTGTTCGGGTCCCTTCTTATACAGAGTCGTCCCGTGAAACCACGCCAATGCTATTTATCTCCCAATGCGTGCGTTAATAGGCTCCGCTAACGCTGGCATGCGCGTTGGGCCGGCCCATATAACGCTTATTTTTGTCTCATTTGTTTTTCTCTGTTTCTCTATTTCTTTTATCTTTTTTATTTTCTGTTTTGAGTTTTCTTTTCTTTCTTGTGAACAGTTTTGTAATTCGAACATTTTCAAATCTGAACAATTTTCGAATTTGAATATTTTCAATTTTCTTCAGATTTGATTTTTGTTTGGATTCGAAATTTGTTCAGATTAAAAATTTGTTTAAATTTGAAAATTGTTCATATCCGAAATTTGTATAGATTCAAATTTTGTGACTTAGACACCCACTAAGTTGATGATGGTGTTTCTATCCAGCCCATAGAGGTCTATAGCCCATGCAATGTTGGCATGGGCCCACATTTGCCACATTTGTGTCTCATCATGTCTTGGCATAGTAGTGTTATAATAAGATCTATCAACATGGTGACATCATGTTGGCCAAGTGCTGAGGTACACAACCACTAGGTTGATGATGTTGTTTCTAGCCAACCCAGAGAGGTCTATAGACCATGCAATGTTGGCATGGGCCCACATCTGCCACAAAGTGTCTCATCATGTCTTGGCATAGAAAATTCATACTTACATCTATCAAGTAGGTAGGATCATGTTGGCCAAGTGATGACTCAAACAACAACAAGTTGGTGAAGGTGTTTCTATCTAGGCCAAAGAGGTCTAGATTGCATGCAATTTTGGCATGGCCCCATAATCTGCCACAAGTGTGTGTTATGGCTTGGCATAACACTCCTATATTTAGATGTATCAACTCGGTGGGATCATGATGGTCAGGTGTAGTGACTCCCACACGCACTAAGTTGATGATGGTGTTTATATCTAGCCCAGAGAGGCCTAGATCCCATGAAATGTTGTCATGGCCCCATAATTGCCACAATTGTGTCTCATCATGTCTTGGCATACTAGTGTTATACTAAGATATAACAATAGGGTGGCATCTTGTTGGCCAACTGCTGAGGCACACAACCACTAGGTTGATGATGGTGTTTCTAGCCATCCTATAGAGGTCTATAGACCAGGAAATGTTGGCATGGGCCCACATCTTCCACAAAGTGTCTCATCATGTCTTGGCATAGAAAAAATCATACTTAGATATATCTGGTAGGTAGGATCATGTTGGCCAAGTGATGACACATACACCAACAAGTTGGTGAAGGTGTTTCTATCCAGCCCAGAGATGTCTAGATCCCATGCAATGTTGGCATGGCCCCACAATTTCCACAAGCTAATGTGTGCCATGCATTGGCATAGCACTCTTATAGCTAGATCTATCAAGTGGGTGGGATCATGTTGGCCCGGTGTAGTGACTCACACAACCACTAAGTTGATGATGGTGGTGCTAGCCAGCCTAAAGAGGTCTAGACCCCATGCAACGTTGGCATGGGCCCACATTTGCCATAGTTGTGTCTCATCATGTCTTAGCATAGTAGTCCTATACCAACCTCTATCAACATGGTGGCATGATGTTGGCCAAGTGTTGAGGAACACAACCACTTGGTTGATGATGGTGTTTCTAGACAACCTAGAGAGGTCTATAGACCATGCAATGTTGGCATGGACCCACATCTGCCACAAAGTGTCTCATCATGTCTTGGCATAGCAAATTCATACTTAGATCTATCAAGTAGGTGGGATCATCTTGGCCAAGTGATAACTCATACAACAACAAGTTGGTGATGGTGTTTCTATCAAGCCTTGAGAGGTCTAGATCCCATGCAATGTTGGCATGGCCCCATAATTTCCACAGGCTAGTGTGTATCATGTCTTGGCATAACACTAATATAGCTAGATATATCAAGTGGGTTGGATCATGTTGGCCAGGTGTAGTGAGTCACACAACCACTAAGTTGATGATGGTGATCCTAGCCAGCCCAGAGAGGTCTGGACCCCATGCAATGTTGGCATGGGCCCACATTTGCCACAGTTGTGTCTCATCATGTCTTGGCATAGTATTTTTATACTAATATATATCAACAGGGTGTCATCATGTTGGCCAAGTTCCGAGGCACACAACCACTAGGTTGATGATGGTGTTTCTAGCCAACCCAGAGAGGTCTATAGACCATACCATGTTGATAGTTCATTTATGTTAGACACCTTGCTTGTTCATTTGTGATCACCACAATGTGTGTGCTGACATGTGTTGATTCTTTTTTAGTTCTTGAAGATGATTAAGATTGGGCATGTCCACGATCCGGTAGCTCCAACCCATTTTCCACGGTCATGTTGGAAGATGCGTTCGACCTGCTGCCAATTCCTGAGGGATTCAGGCCTTTCCTCGGCATTGTGCCAAGGACGATCGTGCTCAAGACCAACACATGATGCAGATGGATGGTGAACCTCAGGGATGTTGGCGTCAGGGTTTGCCTTGATCAGGGTGGCCTGGCTTCGCCATTGCCCACCAGATCATGATCGGGTATTTCCTGACCTTCGTGATGATGAAGGGTGATCTGTTTGGTGTAACCATCTACGACTACAACATGTGCGAAGTGATCAAGAAATGCCCCCAGCATGATCCAGCCCTTGCGATGATGGATGAGTAGACTGTTCATGCTACTAGTGTAATAAGTTTGTGATGTCCTTGGTTGTGGATTATATCTTCCGTTCGTGCTTAACTTGCTACAATATTCTGTCATACTGCTATATACAGAGCAGTGTTGTTAACAACTGTGATGTGGCTGTCAATGCTTGTTCGGGTCCCTTCTTATACAGAGTCGTCCCGTGAAACCACGCCAATGCTATTTATCTCCCAATGCGTGCGTTAATAGGCTCCGCTAACGCTGGCATGCGCGTTGGGCCGGCCCATATAACGCTTATTTTTGTCTCATTTGTTTTTCTCTGTTTCTCTATTTCTTTTATCTTTTTTATTTTCTGTTTTGAGTTTTCTTTTCTTTATTGTGAACAGTTTTCTAATTCGAACATTTTCAAATCTGAACAATTTTTGAATTTGAATATTTTCAATTTTCTTCAGATTTGATTTTTGTTTGGATTCGAAATTTGTTCAGATTAAAAATTTGTTTAAATTTGAAAATTGTTCATATCCGAAATTTGTATAGATTCAAATTTTGTGACTTATACACCCACTAAGTTGATGATGGTGTTTCTATCCAGCCCATAGAGGTCTATAGCCCATGCAATGTTGGCATGGGCCCACATTTGCCACATTTGTGTCTCATCATGTCTTGGCATAGTAGTGTTATAATAAGATCTATCAACATGGTGACATCATGTTGGCCAAGTGCTGAGGTACACAACCACTAGGTTGATGATGGTGCTTCTAGCCAACCCAGAGAGGTCTATAGACCATGCAATGTTGGCATGGGCCCACATCTGCCACAAAGTGTCTCATCATTTCTTGGCATAGAAAATTCATACTTACATCTATCAAGTAGGTAGGATCATGTTGGCCAAGTGATGACTCAAACAAAAACAAGTTGGTGAAGGTGTTTCTATCTAGCCCAAAGAGGTCTAGATCCCATGCAATTTTGGCATGGCCCCATAATCTGCCACAAGTGTGTGTTATGGCTTGGCATAACACTCCTATATTTAGATGTATCAACTCGGTGGGATCATGATGGTCAGGTGTAGTGACTCCCACACGCACTAAGTTGATGATGGTGTTTATATCTAGCCCAGAGAGGCCTAGATCCCATGAAATGTTGTCATGGCCCCATAATTGCCACAATTGTGTCTCATCATGTCTTGGCATACTAGTGTTATACTAAGATATAACAATAGGGTGGCATCTTGTTGGCCAACTGCTGAGGCACACAACCACTAGGTTCATGATGGTGTTTCTAGCCATCCTATAGAGGTCTATAGACCAGGAAATGTTGGCATGGGCCCACATCTTCCACAAAGTGTCTCATCATGTCTTGGCATAGAAAAAATCATACTTAGATATATCTGGTAGGTAGGATCATGTTGGCCAAGTGATGACACATACACCAACAAGTTGGTGAAGGTGTTTCTATCCAGCCCAAAGAGGTCTAGATCCCATGCAATTTTGGCATGGCCCCACAATCTGCCAAAGTGTGTGTCATGGATTGGCATAGCACTCTTATACTTAGATGTATCAACTGGGTGGGATCATGATGGTCAGGTGTACTGACTCACACACCCACTAAGTTGATGATGGTGTTTCTATCCAGCCCATAGAGGTCTATAGCCCATGCAATGTTGGCATGGGCCCACATTTGCCACAGTTGTGTCTCATAATGTCTTGGCATAGTAGTGTTATACTAAGATCTATCAACATGGTGACATCATGTTGGCCAAGTGCTGAGGGACACAACCACTAGGTTGATGATGGTGTTTCTAGCCAACCTAGAGAGGTCTATAGACCATGCAATGTTGGCATGGGCCCACATCTGTCACAAAGTGTCTCATCATGTCTTGGCATAGCAAATTCATACTTACATCTATCAAGTAGGTAGGATCATGTTGGCCAAGTGATGACTCATACAACAACAAGTTGGTGAAGGTGTTTCTATCCAGCCCAAAGAGGTCTAGATCCCATGCATTTTTGGCATGGCCGCATAATGTGCCACAAGTGTGTGTCATGGCTTGGAATAGCACTCCTATATTTAGATGTATCAACTGGGTGGGATCATGATGGTCAGGTGTAGTGAATCACACACCCACTAAGTTGATGATGGTGTTTCACTACTAGGAAAATGGCTATAGGTAATCAGCACATCTGTGGCTCACATGGTTGAAGTTCCCCACGGCTAAAACAGGCGTGGATCACCTATGGGCAGTGCCCTACTAGTAACTAGAACGACCGTGGGGCACATGACCATAGTGCACCACAGATGTGTGTGGGCCAGGGCCCTGTTGGCCGCACGACAAACATCCGTAGCGCACATAGGGTAGGTGCTCTACGGTTGTTAGTGTCAACCGTGGCACACATGTAGGGGGTGCGCTACGCCTAAGCGCATGCCCCTCTCTGCTGTGAAACGGCCAGACACATCTGTGGCGCACTATGGAATGTGCGCCACAGATGTATAAACTTAGTAGTAGGGCACCTTGCCCTAGTGCCCTACGCCTAACTATCCTGCACCAACTCCACCCCCCCCCCCCCCCGTGGATCGCATTTTTAGGCTTTGCAAAAAATAAAAGAAAATGATAAACACTTCAAAAAATTGAATCCTTTCATATTTAGGTAGGTAATGTGGTATAGCTTCTAGTAAAATTAACAAACATGAGTTTTGACTTTATTTGCAAAAAAAAGTCATGCCACGGTAAAAAGGCCGTAACTTTTGCATACGATATCGAAAAAAATCGTATAATATACCAAAATGACGAGAACGAGATTTCGCATCCGCTCGCAACCATCTCCAGCCGTTTAGCGATTTTTTAGATTTTCAAAATTCGAAAAGAGTAAAAAGTTACGTTCAAAAGACCGTTTTTTCCTACAGAAAAAATAGAGGGCAACTTACCCGTAGCGCACCACCACCTAGTGCGCCACGGATAAGCTTGGGCGGGATTCAAATTTGAATCACCACCCCGCCCACCTACCCCTATTCCCTCCCTCTTCTCCTTTTCATTCTCCTCCCTCCTCCTTTTCCTTCTCTCTTCTCCTCCTCCTTTGTCTTCTCCCTCCTCCTCCTCCTCCTCCTTTCCTTCTCCTCCTTTCCTTGCACTGACGATGGCGACGGTGGCCTTCTCCTCCTCCTTGCTTTGGCATCCTCCTCTCCCATTAGTGACGATGGCGATGGCGGCGGCGACCTTCTGCTCCTCCTCCTTGCGGCCTCCTCCTCCTTCCTTGTGGCCTCCTCCTCCTTGCAGTCACAAAGAGCGACGACGAGCTCCGACGACCGCCGACGACCTCCTTCTCCTTGCGGCGACCTCCTCCCTTCTCCAGCCACACCTCCTTCTCCTTGTCTTCCTCGATGCCGGCGAGGAGTAGCACGGCCACGTCCTCCCGCGCCTCCCTGCGGTGGTAGGTCGTGGCCACGGCCACCATGCTCCAGCGAGGCGACACGACGGCGGCGATGCGGACCCGATTGCTTTTGCAATTCAAAACGAGGGTGTTTTTTTTATTTTTTTTATTTTTGAAAAACACATCCATGGCGCACCTGTACCCCTACCCGTGGCGCACATGGTAGTGTGCCACGCCTATCTCGATATATCCGTGGCGCACCATGCAGTGCGCCACACCTACGAGATAGCCGTAGCGCGAGGCCCGTGGCGCACTGCTAGTGCGCCACGGAAGGCCTTTTCAGGTGCGCCACGAATAGGCCTTTTTCTAGTAGTGTTTCTATCCAGCCTAGAGAGGCCTAGATCCCATGCAATGTTGTCATGGCCCCACAATTGCGACAAGTGTGTCTCATCATGTCTTAGCATACTAGTGTTATACTAAGATCTAACAATAGGGTGGCATCTTGTTGGCCAACTGCTGCGGCACACAACCACTAGGTTAATGATGGTGTTTCTAGCCAACCTATGGAGGTCTATAGACCAGGCAATGTTGGCATGGGCCCACATCTGCCACAAAGTGTCTCATGATGTCATGGCATATAAAAAACATACTTAGATCTATCAAGTAGGTAGGATCATGTTGGCCAAGTGATGACTCATACGCCAAAAAGTTGCTGAAGGTGTTTCTATCCAGCCCAAAGAGGTCTAGATCCCATGCAATTTTGGCATGGCCCCACAGTCTGTCACAAGTGTGTGTCATGGCTTGACATAGCAATCTTATACTTAGATGTATCAACTGGGTGGGATCATCATGGTCAGGTGTGGTGAGTCACACACCAACAAAGTTGATGATGGTGTTTCTATCTAGTCCAGAGAGGTCTATAGCCCATGAAATGTTTGCATGGCCCCACATTTTCCACAATTGTGTCTCATCATGTGTTGGCATAGTAGTGTTATACTAAGATCTATCAACAGGGTGGCATAATGTTGGCCAAGTGTTGAGGCACACAACCACTAGGTTGATGATGGTGTTTCAAGCCCACCTAGAGAGAACTATAGACCATGGAATGTTGGCATGCACCCACATCTGCCACAAAGTGTCTCATCATGTCTTGCCATAGCAAAATCATACTTAGATCTATCAATTAGGTAGGATCATGTTGGCCAAGTGATGACTCATACAACAACAAGTTGGTGAAGGTGTTTCTATCCAGCCCAGAGAGGTCTAGATCCCATGCAATGTTGGCATGGCCCCACAATTTCCACAAGCTAGTGTGTGCCATGCATTGGCATAGCACTCTTATATCTAGATCTATCAAGTGGGTGGGATCATGTTGGCCCGGTATTGTGACTCACACAACCACTAAGTTGATGATTGTGGTGCTAGCCAGCCTAAAGAGGTCTAGACCCCATGCAACGTTGGCATGGGCCCACATTTGCCATAGTTGTGTCTCATCATGTCTTAGAATAGTAGTGTTATACTAACATTCTATCAACATGGTGGCATCATGTTGGCCAAGTGCTGAGGCACACAACCACTAGGTTGATGATGGTGTTTCTAGACAACCCAGAGAGGTCTATAGACCATGCAATGTTGGAATGGTCCCACATCTGCCACAAAGTGTCTCATCATGTCTTGGCATAGAAAATTCATACTTAGATATATGTAAGGTTCCCAACCTTTAATAGGGTAGAGATCCCTGTGTTTACAATGCTAGTCCATGGATCAATAGCTAGCATCCACAGTTAAGATGTAATATCAAGAAACAAAGGTCATATTACAACTTGATAACCAGGAATAACATAATTTATTACATCTTACATAGCTCATTTGGCTATCTCTTTACAATGCAGCAGAATATAACAATAGCATGTGGTCCTTCATCTTCAAAGTGCCACAGGCAGACATGTTGGTTGTAGACTTGTAATCCTAATCAACACACTTCACTAATAACAAACAAACCTGCAACATAACAAGTTACAGCCACAAGGGTCAATACATTTGAATTGTATTGGCAAGTGATACTATGGTAGTATAGTGGAGTCTATCATCTATATGCATTTGGCTAAGTGGAGCTTAGGCTTTCTTTGCTCAAAACATATTTTCCTTATCATTTGAAAACACTAAGTTTTTGCTTGTCAAAAACACCCAAGGCATCTCCCAATAGAAAATTGGTGATCCTTCAACCCTTGTTCAACCACAAAATTTTTAACTTAGAAATTGGGATGAGGAGATTCTTGATAGCTTCCATGTCTCGATGCTCAAATTGTCCTTTACCAGGGACATGGCTAAGTACTTAGATTTTTCACTCTGCAGAGGTGGTGCACTTTCCCCACAAGACTTGGTTTCACCAAGACAAGATCTTTCAGAAGCCTTCCCTTAGACCAGAATGGACGCGTTCCAACCTATCATCCCCTACCACCAACTGTCCATTTGGCTAAGTTATTGCAACCTATATGATCCAGGCAGAGCCCATAATGCCAAGTGGCTGCACTTGAAGCTTCTCAACATTTGACATCTCAAATCTCTTTGTTCCTGGGTGGCCATCCACAAGTGAGATACACAAGGTAAAACATATAAATGGGCCTTGTGAACCACTCAACACAAACCATTCCTTCCATTCCACCCAGGTGATTCATTCACTTAGTTGTTTTATTAAACAAAACACAAGTCCTTGACTTGGAAATATTCAATAGTATGAATATATATTCCACCCTTGTTTTCTATTAGATAAGCTAAGCATGATAGTAGTAGGAATCTTAACTTAGGAAATTTCTACTAAGGTTTCATCTACTAGGATTTCCCATGGCATAGTTTACACTTAGCAAAATTCCATGCAAGTCCTACTTAGAAATATCACTAATGCATAGTGAAAATAATGGGACAAAAGTATGAAGCATCACTTTCCTTTTTGGTAGAGAATATAAGTTCACTCCTTGTCTTTGCAATGATCACACTCTTCAAATCACTACAATTCAATCAAGCAAGGCACAATTTCAATCTACCATTCAAGCAACATCACATAAAATAATAGAAACAAAACAATGCATGCAAGCATGCCAAACTTTGTTTTATTTACAAAAGTGGTTTATAATAGGTTATAAACATCCTAAAACACTTTATTGGTCATTTTATAAAGTGGCAAAAACTATTTGCAAAAGATTTTATCTATAAACCATTTTTAAACCAAATCATTATTTTATGTGGTTGAAAATGCCTTTATCAAAGTAACAATCTTTATAAAGTTCACCAAATACATTTTCAAATCATAAAACTTGGTGTTTAGGGTCAGAGAGTTTAAATCAAAACATTTCCCAAAGGTTTTCTCCAAAAAGCATTTTTAACAAATAAACAATATTTTTATTTGACTAGAAATGGTTTAAATCAAAGTTTTATTCTTTTGCTTCACCAAATATATATTTGAAACCACCAATTGATTTCTATGGTCAGTAGGTTCAAAACAATCCATTTGCCAAAGGTTTTATCTCAAAAATCATTTTAGAAATTTTTTTATTATTCTAAACATGCACATACAAGTTTCTGCAAAAACAATCAATTTAGTAGAAGAATTTTACTAAACAAAGTGCATGGTCAGAAAGTACTTGTCTTGCGGATTCTATTGATATAAAATTTGCAAAATTTGGACGTGTGGTTTAAAATTTATGAATTTTTCAAATTGGAACAACACATAGATCATTTCTGGTTTTTTTATCAACAGGCAGGGCCACGTGGCGTGTTACTACTCGTCGGTACCGCTTCGATTGGATCGACCTTCCTGGGCCGTCAGATCTAAATGGATACGCACGGTGCAGATCAAAGGATACTGTAACATCCCAAAAATACTAAACTTGGATCATCAATTTCTAATCATCAAAATTAGGGTTAACAAAAAACTTTTCTAATTAAAATTATGAAGGCATGCATATGTGTATGCATTTAATTTGAAATTCTTTTGAACCACCTTGTTTGTTTGTTTCCTTTCTTGTAAAATGTTTCTTAGGTGAAATAAACATCATCTAAACATTTCCCAACTTTTCCTAAGGACTAATAAATCAAAACCAATAAAATAAAGGAATGATCATTTTGACCAATTTAACTCCCATACCTACTTTGGCTGTCTCAAACTTTTAGAACCTGATGGAAACTTTTCTGGATCTTTGCACCCCTTGAATGTAATCATAACAAGGTATCAAGGACCACTTTGTGATCATCCAGAAACTTTCAAATGCATAGTTTAAATGATAATTCAAAATTGAATCCTTATCATATGGGAAGATGCCACTTTTTCAAAAACCACTCAAACAAGCTCAACTTTCAAAACCCAAGCATCTACAGACTCACCAGCACCAATCTAGCACACCCACCAAAAATCTTTTCAATTCAAAACATGATTTCATGCGGCCATTTCATCAAACAGGTTGCATACACAAATCATCAAAATCCTAAACACTATAGTGAGCACTAATTGAAGACTAACTTGTTCCCTCTCTAGCTCACAACCAGCTTAGTAGATCATCTAGCAAGATTAACTAGACACTAGCACCACTGTAAGCTTGGCATTACCATCAATGGTGAATAGCCGAAGCCAACCTTGTCACCCTCATGTCGACAGCAAACTAGGAAGAGAAGCAAGCCTAGCCAGCATGTTTGGGAGGCAGCCCACCGTCCACCGCCACCCCCTGTCCCAGCCGCGAGCGTTGCCAAGCCCTGGACCACACGCACGAACCATTCCAACCTCGCCAGCGACCATGCCGAGCGTGCGCCAGAGCGCCACCCTCGACCGAAGCCCACAGACCGCGCGCCTCCCTTGCCGCGTGCATACACAATCACCACCGACCCAGGAGACCGCCAGACATCCTCGTTCGCCACCCCGTGCCGCACAGCCACCGCTCGCCGTCGAAGACGCCGCCTCTGCCGCGCAGAGCGTCGCATGTTCCAGACCAAGCCACACTGCCCCACGCCTCAAAACCATGTCGTTGAGCATCGCTAGGGAACACCGCACCATCCCCTACCGTCGCCCATGCCTATAGCCGCCTGTAACATCGCCCCCGACGATCTCACCGTGCGCCCCATCGGTCCCCTCGCTTGACTATAAATAGAGGCCACCCCCAGTCGATTTCTTCACACCACCTCACTCCCCTCTTCTCACTGATCGTACAACACCGTTTCCGGAGCAAGGCGAGCACCACCTCGCCGGAATTTCACCGGAGCCCGCCGCCTCTGGAGAAGAAGGGCGCCATCGATTTTGTCCACCCGAGGAGCTGCCGCGACCACCCCTGAGTTCGCCGTCGTCGACTTCGTCATTCGCACGCCTCGCCGACCCTCGCCTACACCCCGGTAAGCCCCCAGCACCCCTCACTGGACGCGCTAGGTTTCTTTCTCGCCGGCGTTGCCTCGCGTCGACGATGACTCCCAGTTGTTGGATTAGAATCAGATCGAACAACCCACGTTGCCCCGTAACGCTTCACCCCTCCCTGTCTCACTAACGAGTGGGGACACCCACTTAAGCAGCCCGCGGGAGCACTGCGCTTAGCAGGCCGGCCCGTTAACTTTTCCCGCGCAGCCCAGTTATTCAAATTAAACGTTTTTCATTTTTGTTTCAAACTCACTTCTGTACCCAACTTCAAAATTCAACCCAGATCGATTCAGGGCACCAAATTGAATGAAACCAATTTTGTTAGAAAGGTCTGGGAATGCTGAATCCAAGCCCGTTGGATTCAAGTCATTAGGATCTATAGATCACTCATGGTAAAAATAACAAGGCAGAAGCTTTTCTGCATTCAAACATTTTTCAAATTTAAACCATAATAGCTTTTGAGTTGATTCCAACTCTCAAAAATCACATTTAACCATACCTTTTAGATTATATAAAAATATATAGGTGTACTTGCAGAAATAATGTTCAAGTAATAAAAGAATGCCCCATAGGCATTTCTAGTCACTTTAATTAAATAAAATAAAAGGGTAAAACCTTATTAAATTGTGACACCACTTTAAATCACATTACCATGGACTAAAATATGTGGTGATGACATGTGTCAACATGATCCCATGTTTGGTTTGGAGAATATTAAATCTTAAGTAGTTTTTCAATGAGTAGAAATTACTTTTCTAAAATTAAAAGGAATTAAACCAAGCCTTAACCTTGTAATGTTAAAGATGATGTTAGATCATCTATAGGAACCTTGTGTGTGATGATTGCAAGTAGCTAAGTATTGTTTGGTGATTGTGTACCCCGTATTTATTTATAGACGCTAGTACCGACCAAGGATACGAGGAGGAAGGAGGATTCTACGAAGAAGAAGCCGAGGAGAACTTCAACCACTGCTCTGCACAAGGCAAGCTTATACTGATATTGATGCAAGCTGATACTATACCTATGAAAGCCAATACTTGCTTGTTACTATGCCTACTATATGCCTTAAGCATATGTGGTCATACCCACTTGATAAACCAATCCTAGTTTTACTTGCAAGTTTCTTACTTTATTTCTTTATCAAAGCTCTTACTTAGAGTTTACTTAAGAGATTGGTAGATACTAGAAAGATATGTGAAGGTTGCATAAAGAGCATAAAATTTGGCCTAAGTTAGAAACCTTGATGTCAGCCTAATACATAAGGTTGTACTTAGTTGAAACTCCACTAGTCTACCACCCCTCATTAGTGCTTACCCCCACCTATAGATGCTAGTGCTAAGCATAAAACTTGATCAACTTTAGATGGGATTACTTGGTGGAAAAATGGTTATGAAAACCTTGGAATGATGGATCATTCTATTGAAATGTTTTGGATTTGTGTTTCCGAACACCTGATGATTTTGGGGATGAAAATGTTGAGGCATGAGCCTTAGCCCTTTTTAAAACTGATGGTTGTCTGGATGTGATGCCATTCCAATTTTATCGTACAACCACAATACCCGAATATTGGGTAGGTCTTGACTGAAACTTATATACCTTAGTATTAGTTCCCTCACGGCCATGGTCTGAGCTGAGGCTACCTTGTGAAGATTGTCCACCTATGCAGTACCCAAGATGACAATTGGTCATGGTTGGGAGGCCAAACTCACAGGAGAGGTGCTTATACTAGGGCATGTAATTGAAAGGTTAGGATTGATTATCCACATACTGAGTATGGTGAATTCAGGATTTGTTCCTGACGGATGTATCAAATGTTGTGGTGAAAGTGTACAATCTCTGCACAGTGTCAAACTATTCGAATAGCCGCATCCGCCGTTATTGACAGTTGGAGTGGACATACTGTTCCCCCGTCAGACTTTTCAAAATGACTTGTGAAATGAATTGAGACTTTGACTTGACCACAACAGGGTTGTGATCTGAATTACAAGTTCCCACTTAGGTGCCATAAACTTTCAACTAGCATTCGTTGCTTCTAAACTTAGGAGAGATAAATCTGGCTTTTGCAAAACAACCCTAGAGCCTAGTGTCCTATTATCCAAAAACCCCTTTTACCTGTTAGTATTAGTTTGCGAGTACGTAAAGAGTACTCATGGCTTTGTCCCTGGCTATTACCATGGCCAGACTATGAAGAGGAGTACCTGGAGGATGGACCCCAGGAAGGTTACGACAACTAGGATCATCTCCCATCACCAGCATTGCCTGTGACCCCGAAGATGGAGCTTCGCCTACGCTACCGTTATTATTATGTATTCCGCTGCTTGATGTTGTATTTAGAACTGGATCATGAGATCCCTATTTGTGTAATAACTGATGTATCGTGTGTAATGGATGATGTACTATGGTATCCAATTCTGTTATGTCTCGCAAAAATGGTAATCCTGGGATTGCGATGTATGGCATAATAGGCATCTAGGATTGAAAAATCCAGGTGTTGACAAGTTGGTATCAGAGCCATCCTAACAATAGGAGACCCTAGTTAGATTGGACGTTTGAATGAAAAACTTAGTTTCCAAAACCAAAGAAACAAATATTTACAAAAACTTATTCTCATTCTTATCCCTTTTATTCTTTCATGAAAATTCATGTTCCTCAAAAACTCTTGCAAAAATACATAAAATGTTGACACACTTGATCACTATGCTAACCTACTCATCCTCTATTTTTATAGATGGACGTGAAGTACAGCATGTTTTATCAGTTGGGGAATGGAGGAGACCTTATCTTTGAGAGGGATTTGGACCAGCTTTCGGAACTTCTGGAGCGTCCGCACCCCGAGTTCTTTGGAGCTCAGCTCAATGATCAAGGAGGAGAAGACCTGCAGTGGCTAATTGTTGCAAGTCTCCGAGGAAAGATTGAACCTCCCACTGCGGAGGGAATTCAGTTTACCTTGAGAGAAAACAACTGGCTCGATGGACTTGCCAGAGCCATGCAAGAAGCTCTTTCCCGTCTGTGTGGGCAGAGCATCAATCAGATCAAGGGTACTCGCTTTGAGTTTTGCCCAAGGCGTGATGCTAATGGACAACCACTGGAAGCCCCATACCACCCCGAGCTGAAGACCCAATTTGACCACCTTAGCTTCATGATGTACGATCGTCAGCAAGAGTTGGACAACTGCCGTGACTACTGCAACCACAAGTCTGCCATCATCAAGACAAAGGACCAGACCATCGCCATGCTAGCAAAGGATCGCAAGTCTCGCCGCCGTCAGCTTGAGAAGAAGGAGCGCATCATTGCCCGTCTCCGCCACCGCATCTCATCTTTGGAAGAGACCATCCACGAGATAGACATGCAGTTGGAGGAAAGGGAGAATGCCGGAGAAGATCTTGGTGGAGACCCCTACTCCTATCTCAGCGATGACGACGATTTTCTGGAGGATCAGGCTATGGATTTCTTCACCGATGAGGACGATTTCGCCTTCATCGATGATGATGAAGATGACAAAGCCACAGATTCTGAGGAATAGTAGCACTTGAGCACCAACGTAGTGAGTAGTATTCGGTCCCACTATATCGTAGTTCTCAGAATGGTTCTTAAAACCATCTGTTTTTCTTTGTTGTGGTGTGTGTTGTATCGGGTGCAATGAATGAATGAAAAAGCAAGTTGCTAGAAAATCTGAGTCAAACTTTAAAAACTTTTCAAAAACCCAAAACTTTAGAAATTTCCCTCTTTTCTCATGATCTACCTCAATCTTCAGATGCCACGTGGAGGAAGTGGTTCAACCCCGGACCCGATGTTGCAGATTCTGCAAATGTTGACTTCTGACCGTGAAGCTGAAAGAGCGGAACATCAAGCCAACCTGGACACCCTTCAGCATATATCCCAACTAGCCCATAACAACCAAGGCCATGGAAATCAGGACCACCATGGATCTAAGCTCAAGAATTTCTAGAATACCAACCCACCTGTTTTCACTAAGTCAGAAGAACCCCTAGACACCGATGATTCGCTGCAAACCATGGAAAATAACTTAGAAGTAGCAGGAGTGGAAGACAACGAGAAAGTTCTGTTCGCCACCGACTATCTAGTCGGAGATGCCAGAGCATGGTGGAACAGCGTTCGCACAATGACCGGAGGCCAGATGATGACCTGGGAGGAATTCAAGGTCAAGTTTAGCAGAACCCATGTGCCACCGGGTTTGATCAAGATAATGAGAGACGAGTTCAGAGAGCTAAAGCAAGGAAGGATGATTGTAGTGGAATACCGTGACAAATTTTTGTCATTAGCTAGGTATGCCCTGGATGAAATAGGCACTGAAGCCAAGAAGAAAGAAAGCTTCCTGAATGGTCTGCATGATGAGATGCAGACGGTGTTAGTCAATATTCCCTTTGCGGATATTGAAGCCCTTGTCGACTCTGCTATCCAAATGGAAGGAAAGATCAACCAAGCCAATGAGAACCGCAAGCGTCGTATGATGCATCAGCCAGGAACCCCTCAGACCCCAAAGTATCGCCCTAACCCATCTCCAGGATTTGCCCCAAGGACCAACAGACCCCCGATGAACCGTCCGACCTATCCCAACCGTGGAAACCCTAGACCCGGAGGAAACCACAACAACCCCGGCAACGCTAGCAATTTCAATCGTGCCCCACCCAAGTTCAACAACAACAATGCTACCGCCAACACCAACACTGCCCCGAGGACTGGAAGCAATGTTGTGCCTGTAGCAGCCAAGGACAAGTCGCAAGTGACCTATTATGACTGTGGAAATAAAGGCCACTATTCCAAAGAGTGCCCCAACAAGAAGAATGCTACAGCTCCCAATGCCAATGTCCCAGCTCAGCAGCAGCGTCGTGTTCAGCCAGGAAGAAGATTTTCCCTAGGGAATTCACTCAACCGCAATGGCCGTCTTTTTCTCATGCATGCTGAAGAAGCTCTGGAAGCGCCAGACGTCGTGCTGGGTATGTTTTCTGTTAATTCAGTACTTGCAAGAGTGTTGTTTGATTCTGGTGCATCGCATTCATTTGTCACCGAAGAATTTGCATGCACTAGTAAAATTCAACCAACCAAACTGAAGCATGTCATGATTGTTCATATTCCCGGATCAACCACCAAGGCTAGGCAAATTTGCAAAGCCGTCCCTATCCGAATCCATGGCATAGATTTTTATGCAAATCTGATAGTACTCGGATCTAAAGGTTTGGAAGTAGTACTAGGAATGGATTGGATTTCCAAACATTAAGGATTAATTGACTGTGCCAAGAAAGCCATAACTATGACCAGTACCGCCGGAATATCAGTCGAGCATATATCTGAAACCTTAGCTCGCCAATTCAAATGCAACAAGAGTATAGCCCAACCTACCATTGACCAAGTCCAGATAGTCTGTGAATACCCCGATGTATTTCCAGATGTTTTGCCCGGTATGCCCCCAGATCGGGATATCGAGTTTATCATCGAACTAATCCCCGGAACCGGACCCATAGCCCAGAGACCCTATAGTATGAACCCGTCGGAGCTAGTAGAATTGAAGAAGCAACTGGATTCCATGCTAGAAATTGGATTGATTCAACCAAGTGCGTCACCATGGAGATCACTTGTCTTATTTGTGGACAAGATGGATGGAGGTAACCGTTTGTGTACGGATTATCGGAAATTGAATGATGTCACCATCAAGAACAAGTACCCCTTGCCCAAGATAGAAGATTTGTTTGATTAGTTGACCGTGCCAAAGTGTTTTCTAAGATTGATCTTAGAACTGGCTATCATCAACTCAAAATTCGTGCAGAGGATATTCCAAAGACTGCCTTTACCACCAGATATGGATTGTACGAATATACAGTCATGTCTTTTGGATTAACCAATGCCCCCACTTATTTCATGAATCTCATGAATAAGATTTTTATGGACTTCCTGGATAAGTTTGTCGTTGTTTTCATCGATGACATTCTGATTTATTCCAAATCAGAAGAAGAACATGAGCTACACCTAAGGACCATTCTTGGGACCCTTAGAGAGCATCAGTTGTATGCAAAGTTTAGCAAATGTGAATTCTGGTTACAGGAGGTAGGATTCCTCGGTCACATTGTATCAGCCGGAGGAATTGCCGTTGACCCTGCCAAAGTGAAAGATGTAGAAGATTGGCAAGCCCCAACTACTCAAACCCAAGTTCGTGCATTTCTCGGATTAGCGGGATATTACCGCAAATTCGTAGAAGGATTCTCTAGTATCGCCAGACCCATGACCCAACTGCTGAAGAAGGACAAGAAGTTTGAATGGACCGACAAATGTGAAGCGAGTTTTCAAGAACTCCAGAGGAGATTGATTTCAGCCCCAATCTTGATCATGCCAGATATCATGAAGCCCTTCGATGTGTATTGTGACGCATCCAAGATTGGTCTCGGATGTGTGCAAATGAAAGAAGGCAAAGTTATATCTTATCTATCGCGACAACTGAAGCAACATGAGCAAAACTACCCGACCCATGACCTCCAACTCGCAACCGTAGTTCTAGCCGTGAAGACATGGAGACATTACCTGATGGGAAACCGTTGTGAAATTTATTCGGATCGCAAGAGCCTAAAGTATATATTCACTCAGAAGGAGCTCGATATGAGGCAGATAAGATGGATTGAGCTAATCAAGGATTACGATCTGGACATTCACTATCACCCTGGTAAAGCCAATGTAGTAGCTGATGCCCTTAGCAGATTGCCGTGCCGCTTGAACTCCATGATTTTGAAGGAGAAACCAAGTTTGCACAAAGAGATGGAAGATTTTTGAATGGAATTAGTAAGTGAAGGATTTTTGGCTAGTATAGAACTTCAGCCCACTTTGATCAGCCAGATCAAAGAGGCGCAGAAAGGAAATGCTAGTATCGACGGAATCAAGCGTAGTATCGGTACAGGCAAAGTACCCGTATTCACCGAAGACGAAGAAGGAGTTCTGTGGTACAAAAGATGCCTTTGTGTACCAGCAGATTCTGAGTTGAAAGAAGTTATTTTGAAGGAGGCTCATGATACTCTTTATTCTATCCATCCCGGAGGAACTAAGATGTATCAAGATTTGAAAGAGCAATTTTGGTGGCATAAGATGAAATGAGAAATCGGAAGCTATATCGCCAAGTGTTATATATGTCAGCGAGTCAAGGCAGGACATCAAAGAACCGCTGGATTGTTGCAACCATTGCAGATTTCGGAATGGAAATGGGATTCTGTAGGAATGGACTTTATCACTGGACTGCCTACTTCTAGTAGGGGAAATGACTCTATTTGGGTCATAGTGGACAGATTGTCCAAAATCGCTCATTTCTTGCCCGTCAAAACCATCTATCAGAGTTCGAAGCTAGCGGAGTTGTACATCGCTAGAATCGTTAGTTTGCATGGAGTCCCCAAGAACATTGTATCGGATCGAGGAACTCAGTTTACCTCGAGATTCTGGAAGAAAGTTCAAGAAGGTTTAGAAACCCGCCTAGATTTCAGTACCGCGTATCACCCTCAGACCGATGGACAAACGGAGCGAGTAAATCAAATACTCGAAGATATGCTGAGAGCATGTGTGTTAGAATATGGATCCAAGTGGGAAGACTGTCTTCCTTTTGCAGAATTTTCATACAACAACAGTTACCAAGCCAGTTTGCAAATGGCCCCATTTGAGTTCATGTACGGGAGAAAGTGTCGCACCCCTTTGAACTGGTCGGAAGTAGGAGAGAGTCAGATTTTTGGACCCGACATTCTACGGGAAGCAAAAGAGAAGGTTCACAAGATTCGTGAGCACCTCAAGACCGCCCAATCCCGACAGAAGATTTACGCTGACAAGAGACATAGAGACCTCGCCTTCAATATAGGAGATTTTGTTTATCTGAAAGTGTCGCCATTGAAGGGAATGCAGCGTTTCCAACTCAAAGGAAAGTTAGCCCCCAGATATATCGGACCTTTCAAGATTCTGAACCGTCGAGGAGAAGTATCGTATCAATTGGAACTACCTGAAGAGATGTCATCCGTGCACAATGTGTTCCATATCTCTTTACTTCGCAAGTGTCTCGAAGTCCCCGAGAAGACCGAAGTATTCAAGAATATCGACCACCGGACTATAGAGATCAACGATGACCTGACCTACCCTGAAGTATCCATCCGCATTTTGGAAGAAGCTTTTCGAACTACCCGAACCCGAAGCATCAAGATTCTCAAGATTCAGTGGAGCAACCACACATAAGAGGAAGCCACCTGGGAACGCGAAGATCACATCAGGACGGAGTTTCCCGATCTCTTCAAATCCTAGGTAATCTTTTCGTCCTTTTTCAAATCTCGGGACGAGATTTTGTTTAAGGGGGGAAGGTTTTTAACATCCCAAAAATACTAAACTTGGATCATCAATTTCTAATCATCAAAATTAGGGTTAACAAAAAACTTTTCTAATTAAAATTATGAAGGCATGCATATGTGTATGCTTTTAATTTGAAATTCTTTTGAATCACCTTGTTTGTTTGTTTCCTTGCTTGTAAAATGTTTCTTAGGTGAAATAAACATCATCTAAACATTTCCAAAACTTTTGCTAAGGACAATTAAATCAAAACCAATAAAATAAAGGAATGGTCATTTTGACCAATTTAACTCCCATACCTACTTTGGCTGTCTCAAACTTTTAGAACCTAATGGAAACTTTTCTGGATCTTTGCACCCCTTGAATGTACTCATAACAAGGTATCAAGGACCACTTTGTGATCATCTAGAAACTTTCAAATGCATAGTTTAAATGACAATTCAAAATTGAATCTTTATCATATGGGAAGATCCCACTTTTTCAAAAACCACTCAAACAAGCTCAACTTTCAAAACCCAAGCATCTATAGACTCACCAGCACCAATCTAGCACACCCACCAAAAATATTTTCAAAATTCAAAACTTGATTTCATGCGGCCATTTCATTAAACAGGTTGTAGACACAAATCATCAAAATCCTAAACACTATAGTGAGCAGTGATTGAAGCCTAACTTGTTCCCTCTCAAGATCACAACCAGCTCAGTAGATCATCTAGCAAGATTAACTAAACACTAGCACCACTGTGAGCTTGGCATTACCATCAATGGTGAACAGCCTTAGCCAACCTTGTCACCCTCATGTCGACAGCAAGCTAGGAAGATAAGCAAGCCTAGCCAGCATGTCTGGGAGGCAGCCCACCGTCCACCGCCACCCCCTATCCCAGCCGCGAGCGTTGCCAAGCCCTGGACCACATGCACGAACCATGCCAACCTCGCCAGCGACCATGCCGAGCGTGCACCAGAGCGCCACCCTCGACCGAAGCCCATAGACCTCACGCCGCCCTCGTCGCGTGCATACACGATCACCACCGACCCAGGAGATCACCAGACATCCTCGTTCGCCGCCCCGTGCCGCACAGCCATCGCTCGCCGTTGAAGACGCCGCCTCTGCCGCGCAAAGCGTCGCATGTTCCAGACCAAGCCACACCGCCCCACGCCTCAAAACCATGTCGTTGAGCATCGCCAGGGAACACCGCACCGTCCCCTACCGTCGCCCATGCCAATAGCCGCCAGTAACATCGCCCCCGACGATCTCACCGTGCGTCCCGTCGGTCCCCTCACTCGACTATAAATAGAGGCCACCCACAGTCGATTTCTTCACACCACCGCACTCCCCTCTTCTCACTGATCGTACCACACCATTTCCGGAGCAAGGCGAGCACCACCTCGCCGGAATTTCACCGGAGCCTGCCGCCTTTGGAGAAGAAGGACGCCATCGATTTCGTCCACCCCAGGAGTTGTCGCGACCACCCCTGAGTTCGCCGTCGTCGACTTCGTCGTTCGCCGCCTCGCCGACCCTCGCCTGCACCCTGGTGAGCCCCCAGCACCCCTCACTGGCCGCGCTAGGTTTCTTTCTTGCCGGCGTTGCCTCGTGTCGATGATGACTCCCAGCCATTGGATTAGAATCAGATCGAACGACCCACGTTGCCCCGTACCGCTTCACCCCTCCCTGTCTCACTGACGAGTGGGGACACCCACTTAAGCAGCCCGCGGGAGCACTGCGCTTAGCAGGCTGGCCCGTTAACTTTTCCCGCGCAGCCCAGTTATTCAAATTAAACGTTTTTCATTTTTGTTTCAAACTCACTTCTGTACCCAACTTCAAAATTCAACCCAGATCGATTCAGGGCACCAAATTGAATGAAACCAATTTTGTTAGAAAGGTGGGAATGCTGAATCCAATCCTGTTGGATTCAAGTCATTAGGATCTATCGATCACTCATGGTAAAAATAACAAGGCAGAAGATTTTCTGCATTCAATTTTTTTTCAAATTTAAACCATAATAGCTTTTGAGTTGATTCCAACTCTCAAAAATCACATTTAACCATACCTTTCAGATTATATAAAAATATATAGGTTTACTTGCAGAAATAATGTTCAAGTAATAAAAGAATGCCCCATAGGCATTTCTAGTCCCTTTAATTAATTAAAATAAAAGGGTAAAACCTTATTAAATTGTG
Organism: Avena sativa; assembly: GCA_916181665.1. Classification (NCBI taxonomy): domain Eukaryota; kingdom Viridiplantae; phylum Streptophyta; class Magnoliopsida; order Poales; family Poaceae; genus Avena; species Avena sativa. The sequence goes on from OV702281.1 coordinate 184,510,463, forward strand.
ACACCACTTTAAATCACATTACCATGGACTAAAATATGTGGTGATGACATGTGTCAACATGATCCCATGTTTGGTTTGGAGAATATTAAATCTTAAGTAGTTTTTCAATGAGTAGAAATTACTTTTCTAAAATTAAAAGGAATTAAACCAAGCCTTAACCTTGTAATGTTAAAGATGATGTTAGATCATCTATAGGACCCTTGTGTGTGATGATTGCAAGTAGCTAATTATTGTTTGGTGATCGTGTACCCCGTATTTATTTATAGACGCTAGTACCGACCAAGGATACGAGGAGGAAGGAGGATTCTACGAAGAAGAAGCCGAGGAGAACTTCAACCACTGCTCTGCACAAGGCAAGCTTATACTGATATTGATGCATGCTGATACTATACCTATGCAAGCCAATACTTGCTTGTTACTATGCCTACTATATTCCTTAAGCATATGTGGTCATACCCACTTGATAAACCAATCCTAGTTTTACTTGGAAGCTTCTTAGTTTATTTCTTTATCAAAGATCTTACTTAGAGTTTACTTAAGAGATTGGTAGATACTAGAAAGATATGTGAAGGTTGCATAAAGAGCATAAAATTTGGCCTAAGTTAGAAACCTTGATGTCAGCCTAATACATAAAGTTGTACTTAGTTGAAACTCCACTAGTCTACCACCCCTCATTGGTGCTTACCCCACCTATAGATGCTAGTGCTAAGCATAAAACTTGATCAACTTTAGATGGGAGTACTTGGTGGAAAAATGGTTATAAAAACCTTGGAATGATGGATCATTCTATTGAAATGTTTTGGATATGTGTTTCCGAACACCTGATGATTTTGGTGATGAAAATGTTGAGGCATGAGCCTTAGCCCTTTTTAAAACTGATGGTTGTCTGGATGCGATACCATTTCAATTTTATCGTACAACCACAATACCTGAATATTGGGTAGGGCTTGACTAGACACTTATATACCTTAGTATTAGTTCCCTCATGGCCAAGGTCTGAGCTGAGGCTACCTTGTGAAGATTGTCCACCTGTGCAGTACCCAAGATGACAGTTGGTCATGGTTGGGAGGCCAAACTCACAGGAGAGGTGCTTATACTAGGGCGTGTAATTGAAAGGTTAGGATTGATTATCCACATACTGAGTATGGTGAATTCATGATTTGTTCCTGACGGATGTATGGAATGTTGTGGTGAAAGTGTACAATCTCTGCAGAGTGTCAAACTATTCGAATATCCATGTCCGCGGTTATGGACAGTTGGAGTGGTCATATTGTTCCCCCGTCAGACTTTTCAAAATGACTTGTGAAATGAATTGAGACTTTGACTTGACCACAACAGGGTTGTGATCTGAATTACAAGTTCCCACTTAGGTGCCATAAACTTTCAACCAGCATTCGTTGCTTCTAAACTTAGTAGAGATAAATCTGGATTTTGCAAAACAACCCTAGAGCCTAGTGTCCTATTATCCAAAAACCCCTTTTACCTGTTAGTATTAGTTTGCGAGTACTTAAAGAGTACTCATGGCTTTGTCCCTGGCTATTCCCATGGCCAGACTATGAATAGGAGTACCTGGAGGATGGACCCTAGGGAGGTTACGACAACTAGGATCATCTCCCATCGTCAGCATTGCCTGTGACCCCGAAGATGGAGATTCGCCTACGCTACCGTTATTATTACGTATTCCGCTACTTGATGTTGTATTAAGAACTGGATCATGAGATCCCTATTTGTGTAAGAACTTATGTATCGTGTGTAATGGATGATGTACTATAGTATCCAATTCTGTTATGTCTCGCAAAAATGGTAATCCTGGGATTGCGATGTATGGCATAACAGGCATCTAGGATTGAAAAATTCGGGTGTTGACAGATACCCTTTCGATTATGATTCTATCGCAACCATCTGATTAAGATCCTACGCGCGGTCCCTATCGTTTTGACCATTAAGCAGCGGCGCTGGCGGCGGCGACTGGCGGTGCGCGGTCAGACGGTGGCGTTGCTGGCGATGCAGGAAGCGAGAGAGGGTGGGGAAAAGCTCACCGAGTTCGCCATGGCATGGGGAAGCTCAAGGCGGTCCTTGCTGGCGAAGGGCGCTCGGGGTCGATGGGAATCGCTCGCCGGAGTTGCTCCTGGCGACGGGTTCGCTCGGCCGTTGTCGAGGACGTCGTTACAGAGTGTGCTGGGTCAAACGAATGGTGCAGTTAGACTCGTGGAAAAGTGGTGAGTGTGTGAGCATCAAGAGAGAGGAAGGGGAGGTCTGGTCTCACCAGTAGTGCTCGTCGGAGCGGAGGAAGACGGTGGCGCTGCTCTGGCGGAGACATTGTCGAGCTTGCAGGGAACGCGCGGGCGAGCCGACGATACGGGGAGGTCCGCCAGGAGATGGGGAGCAAGCTCGTGTGCGCCAGGGAGCAAGGGGGGGCGTGGTCTGTCCGGAATCGCCGCGGATGTTCGTCGGAGACCGTGGCGGTGTCAGCAGAAATGGGGACGGCCTAGGGGCGCTCTTGAAGTGATTTTTGAGGGGAAACAGAGAGGAGGAACGAGTGTTTAATCTAGCGTGGTCGCGGCAAGATTAGAGCGGGGCATTGACACGTATTGATGCAAATTAAAACCAACAGAAACGGCCGGCGAGAGGGGCCGTGGTCGTCGCGTGGGTGAAGAAGATGACTGGGAAGGTGGGACCTGGCTGTCTGCGGGAGAGAGAGTTTGGGAGTGGGGTCCACTGCTCAGTGACCTAGCGGGTTCGTTTGCCAGTGCAAAACGTTTCGCTGCGAGGGAGAAGGAGTTGGATGGACTGGGCTTAGTTGGGCCTGCTGGCTGGGCTGAGTCCTTTTTATATTTTTTTGTTCAGATTCTTTTCCTTTTTCAATTTCTATTAATCTGTTTTGGTTTTGATTAATTAATTCAAACATAAATTTGAATTTAAACCTCTCTCAAATTTTGTGTGGATTCATATACTGATTAATAGTATATTTTGAAGTCAATTTTGGAATAAAACTTTATTCTTTTTGGGGTCTTTTAATTATTCAAAATAGGCTCTAGTTTTAATGAAATAAGATTTAGTAATATTATTCAATCTCCATTTGAATTTCTAAAACCTTCCAAATCTTTTCAGTAGGTTTTTATTTGAAAAACAAAACACTTGGAAATCTTATTTAAAATAAATTAACAAGTTTTAGTGTTTATTTACAATGGAAAAGCCTTTACTTTAATAAAAATGGGTATTCATAAATCCTCATTATTTTATTTAAATAAACCTTTAATCTTTTTATCAAATAGAAATATTTTATTTCAAAAGCTTGGCCTAGATTTAATTTGGTTCTATAAAATAATTCTTATTTATATTTCTACCTTTGCTTTATGAAAGCCATATCTTTTTATTTAAAGATCCAAAAAATAGTGATTCCAACTATTATAACTTTATTTATTATTTGTTTATCTTTTTAAATCATTTTAGGATTATTTGCTCACCATTTCGTATGGATTTTAGATAAGGGCTTTATTAGCTTTGAAAATTCAATTTCCTTATCTTATTAAATTCATAAGATTTTATCTATGGCTCCAAATTAAGTGAATCCAATTTATATGGTTTTATAGTATTTCTAATAGTCATTCTTAATCAATTTGAAATGTTTGTTTGACCAATTTTTATAGGGATCAAATCCATAGGCTTAGAGTTAACTTGGAAATGATTTTCTTCCACTAGGGTTTTAGGGTTTTGGTTTATTTCTCAAGTGTTTAAATTTCCAGACGCATTTATGAAGAATGCATTCCACTTGATTTGAATTTAGTTGGATTCAAACATTAACCAAAGTTTGTTCAAGATGGGATTTTTAAGTTTCCATTTAAAAACAAAAGTTTCTTTTCACCCTAAAATTCAACAGTCATTTATTCATTATTTATTTTTCACATTACAAGATTTGGAAAATCTTGGGATGTGACAATCTATCAAGTAGGTGGGATCATGTTGGTCAAATGATAACTCATACAACAACAAGTTGGTGATGGTGTTTCTATCAAGCCTAGAGAGGTCTAGATCCCATGCAATGTTGGCATGGCCCCACAATTTCCACAGGCTAGTGTGAGTCATGTCTTGGCATAACACTAATATAGATAGATATATCAAGTGGGTGGGACCATGATGGCCAGGTGTAGTGACTCACACAACCACTAAGTTGATGATGGTGATCCTAGCCAGCCCAGAGAGGTATAGACCCCATGCAATGTTGGCATGGGCCCACATTTGCCATAGTTGTGTCTCATCATGTCTTGGCATAATATTTTTATACTAAGATATATAAACAGGGTGTCATCATGTTGGCCAAGTTCCGAAGTACACAACCACTACGTTGATGATGGTGTTTCTAGGCAACCTAGAGAGGTCTATTGACCATGAAATGTTGGCATGGGCCCACATGTGGCACAATTTGTCTCATCATGTCTTGGCATAACAAATTCATACTTACATCTATCAAGTAGGTAGGATCATGTTGGCCAAGTGATGACTCATACAACAACAAGTTGGTGAAGGTGTTTCTATCAGCCTAGAGAGGTCTAGATCCCATACAATGTTGGCATGGCCCCCAATCTGCCACAACTGTGTGTCATGGCTTGGCATAGCTCTCTTATACTTAGATGTATCAACTGGGTGGGATTATGATGGTCAGGTGTGGTTACTCGCGCACCCACTAAGTTGATGATGGTGTTCCTATCCAGCCCAGAGAGGTCTATAGCCCATGCAATGTTGGCATGGCCCCACATTTGCTACAATTGTGTGTCATCATGTCTTGGCATAGTAGTGTTATACTAAGATATAACAACAGGGTGGCATAATGTTGGCCAAGTGCTGAGGAACAGAACCACTTGTTTGATGATGGTGTTTCAAGCCCACCCAGAGAGGTCTATAGACCATGCTATGTTGGAATGGGCCCATAATCTGCCACAAAGTGTCTCATCATGTCTTGGCATAGCAAAATCATACTTAGATCTATCAAGTAGGTAGGATCATATTGGCCAAGTGATGACTCATACAACAAGTTGGTGAATGTGTTTCTATCCAGCCTAGAGAGGTCTAGATCCCATGCAATGTTGGCATGGCCCCACAATCTGCCACAAGTGTGTGTCATGGCTTGGCATAACACTCTTATACTTAGATGTATCAACTGGGTGGGATTTTGATGGTCAGGTGTGGTTACTCGCGCACCCACTAAGTTGATGATGGTGTTCCTATTCAGCCAAGAGAGGTCTATAGCCCATGCAATGTTGGCATGGCCCCACATTTGCTACAGTTGTGTGTCATCATGTCTTGGCATAGTAGTGTTATACTAAGATATAACAACAGGGTGGCATAATGTTGGCCAAGTGCTGAGGCACACAACCACTTGGTTGATGAAGGTGGTTCAAGCCCACCCAGAGAGGTCTATAGACCATGCTATGTTGGAATGGGCCCACATCTGCCACAAAGTGTCTCATCATGTCTTGGCATAGCAAAATCATACTTAGATCTATCAAGTAGGTAGGATCATGTTGGCCAAGTGATGACTCATACAACAAGTTGGTGAATGTGTTTCTATCCAGCCTAGAGAAGTCTAGATCCCATGCAATGTTGGCATGGCCCCATAATCTGCCACAAGTGTGTGTCATGGCTTGGCATAACACTCTTATACTTAGATGTATCAACTGGTTGGGATTATGATGGTCTGGTGTGGTTACTCGCGCACCCACTAAGTTGATGATGGTGTTCCTATCTAGCCCAGAGAGGTCTATAGCCCATGCAATGTTGGCATGGCCCCACATTTGATACAGTTGTGTCTCATCATGTCTTGGCATAGTAGTGTTATACTAAGATATAACAAGAGGGTGGCATAATGTTGGCCAAGTGCATAGGCACACACCCACTAGGTTGATGATGGTGTTTCTAGCCAACCTATAGAGGTCTATAGACCAGGCAATGTTGGCATGGGCCCAGATCTGCCACAAAGTGTCTCATCATGTTTTGGCATAGCAAAATCATACTTAGATCTATCAAGTAGGTAGGATCATGTTGGCCAAGCGATGAATCATACAACAAGTTGGTGAAGGTGTTTCTATCGAGCCTACAGAGGTCTAGATACCATGCAATGGTGGAATGGCCCCACAATCTGCCACAAGTGTGTGTCATGGCTTGGCATATCACTCTTATACTTATATGTATCAACTGGGTGGGATCATGATGGTTAGGTGTAGTGACTCACACACCCACTAAGTTGATGATGGTGTTTCTATCCAGCCCATAGAGGTCTATAGCCCATGCAATGTTGGCACGGTCCCATATTTTCCACAGTTGTGTCTCATCATGTCTTAGCATAGTAATGTTATACTAAGATCTATCAACAGGGTGACATCATGTTGGCCATGTGCTGAGGCACACAACCACTAGGTTGATGATGGTGTTTCTAGACAACCTATAGAGGTCTAGAGACCATGCAATGTTGGCATGGGCCCACATCTGCCACAAAGTGTATCATCATGTCTTGGCATAGCAAATTCATACTTACATCTATCAAGTAGGTAGGATCATGTTGGCCAAGTGATGACTCATACAACAACAAATTGGTGAAGGTGTTTCTATCCAGCCCAAACAGGTCTAGATCCCATGCAATTTTAGCATGGCCCCATAATCTGCCACAAGTGTGTATCATGGCTTGGCATAACACTTCTATATTTAGATGTATCAACTCGGTGGGATCATGATGGTCAGGTGTAGTGAATCATACACCCACTAAGTTGATAATGGTGTTTCTATCTAGCCCAGAGAGGCCAAGATCCCATGCAATGTTGTCATGGCCCCACAATTGCCACAAGTGTGTCTCATCATGTCTTGGCATACTAGTGTTATACTAAGATCTAACAATAGGGTGGCATCTTGTTGGCCAACTGCTGAGGCACACAACCACTAGGTTGATGATGGTGTTTCTAGCTAACCTATAGAGGTCTATAGACCAGGCAATGTTGGCATGGGCCCAGATCTGCCACAAAGTGTCTCATCATGTCTTGGCATAGAAAAATCATACTTAGATATATCTAGTAGGTAGGATCATGTTGGCCAAGTGATGACTCATACACCAACAAGTTGGTGAAGGTGTTTCTATCCAGCCCAAAGTGGTCTAGATCCCATGCAATTTTGGCATGGCCCCACAATCTGCCACAAGTGTGTGTCATGGCTTGGCATAGCACTCTTATACTTACATGTATCAACTAGGTGGGATCATGATGGTCAGGTGTAGTGAGTCATACACCCACTAAGTTGATGATGGCGTTTCTATCCAGCCCACAGAGGTCTATAGCCCATGCAATGTTGGCATGGGCCCACATTTGCCACAGTTGTGTCTCATCATGTCTTGGCATAGTAGTGTTATACTAAGATCGATCAGCAGGGTGAAATCATGTTGGCCAAGTGCTGAGGGACACAACCACTAGGTTGATGATGGTGTTTCTAGCCAACCCAGAGAGGTCTATAGACCATGCAATGTTGACATGGGCCCACATCTGCCACAAAGTGTCTCATCATGTCTTAGCATAGCAAATTCATACTTACATCTATCAAGTAGGTAGGATCATGTTGGCCTAGTGATGACTCATACAACAACAAGTTGGTGAAGGTGTTTCTATTCAGCCCAAAGAGGTCTAGATCCCATGCAATTTTGGCATGGCCCCATAATCTACCCCAAGTGTGTGTCATGGCTTGGCATAGAACTCCTTTATTTAGATGTATCAATTGGGTGGGATCATGATGGTCAGGTGTAGTGAATCACACACCCACTAAGTTGATGATGGTGTTTCTATCCAGCCTAGAGAGGCCTATATCCCATGCAATGTTGTCATGGCCCCACATTTGCCACAAGTGTGTCTCATCATGTCTTGGCATACTAGTGTTATACTAAGATCTGACAATAGGGTGGCATCTTGTTGGCCAACTGCTGAGGCACACAACCACTAGGTTAATGATGGTATTTCTAGCCAACCTATGGAGGTCTATAGACCAGGCAATGTTGGCATGGGCCCACATCTGCCACAAAGTGTCTCATTATGTCATAGCATAGAAAAATCATACTTAGATCTATCAAGTAGGTAGGATCATGTTGGCCAAGTGATGACTCATACGCCAACAAGTTGCTGAAGGTGTTTCTATCCAGCACAAAGAGGTCTAGATCCCATGCAATTTTGGCATGGCCCCACAATCTGTCACAAGTGTGTGTCATGGCTTGGCATAGCAATCTTATACTTAGATGTATGAACTGGGTGGGATAATCATGGTAAGGTGTTGTGAGTCACACACCGACTAAGTTGATGATGGTATTTCTCTCTAGTCCAGAGAGGTCTATAGCCCATGCAATGTTGGCATGGCCCCACATTTTCCACAGTTGTGTCTCATCATGTCTTGGCATAGTAGTGTTATACTAAGATCTATCAACAGGGTGGCATAATGTTGGCCAAGTGCTGAGGCACACAACCACTAGGTTGATGATGGTGTTTCTAGCCAACCTATAGAGGTCTATAGACCAGGCAATGTTGGCATGGGCCCAGATCTGCCACAAAGTGTCTCATCATGTCTTGGCATAGCAAAATCATACTTAGATCTATCAAGTAGGTAGGATCATGTTGGCCAAGTGATGACTCATACAACAAGTTGGTGAAGGTGTTTCTATCGAGCCTACAGAGGTCTAGATCCCATGCAATGTTGGCATGGCCCCACAATCTGCCACAAGTGTGTGTCATGGCTTGGCATATCACTCTTGTCCTTAGATGTATCAACTGGGTGGGATCATGATGGTTAGGTGTGGTTACTCACGCACCCACTAAGTTGATGATGGTGTTCCTATCCAGCCCAGAGAGATGTATAACCCATGCAATGTTGGCATGGCCCCACATTTTCCACAGTTGTGTCTCATCATGTCTTGGCATAGTAGTGTTATACTAAGATATAAGAACATGGTGGCATAATGTTGGCCAAGTGCCGAGGCACACAATCACTTGGTTGATGATGGTGTTTCAAGCCCACCCAGAGAGGTCTATAGACCATGCTATGTTCGAATGGGCCCACATCTGCCACAAAGTGTCTCATCATGTCTTGGCATAGAAAAATCATACTTAGATCTATCAAGTAGGTAGGATCATGTTGGCCAAGTGATGACTCATACAACAAGTTGGTGAAGGTGTTTCTATCCAGCCTGGAGAGGTCTAGATCCCATGCAATGTTGGCATGGCCCCACAATCTTCCACAAGTGTGTGTCATGGCTTGGCATAAGAGTCTTATACTTAGATGTATCAACTGGGTGGGATTATTATGGTCAGGTGTGGTTACTCACGCACCCACTAAGTTGATGATGGTGTTTCTATCCAGCCCAGAGAGGTCTATAGCCCATGCAATGTTGGCACGGCCCCACATTTGCCACAGCTGTGTATCATCATGTCTTGGCATAGTAGTGTTATACTAAGATATAACAACAGGGTGGCATAATGTTGGCCAAGTGCCGAGGCACACAACCACTTTGTTGATGATGGTGTTTCAAGCCCACCCAGAGAGGTCTATAGACCATGCTATGTTGGAATGGGCCCACATCAGCCACAAAGTGTCTCATCATGTCTTGGCATAGCAAAATCATACTTAGATCTATCAAGTAGGTAGGATCATGTTGGCCAAGTGATGACTCATAAAACAAGTTGGTGAAGGTGTTTCTATCCAACCTAGAGAGGTCTAGATCCCATGCAATGTTGGCATGGCCCCACAATCTTCCACAAGTGTGTGTCATGGCTTGGCATAGCAATCTTATACTTATATGTATCAACTGGGTGGGATCATGATGGTTAGGTGTAGTGACTCACACACCCACTAAGTTGATGCTCGTGTTTCTATCCAGCCCATAGAGGTCTATAGCCCATGAAATGTTGGCATGGTCCCACATTTGCCACAGTTGTGTCTCATCATATCTTAACATAGTACTGTTATACTAAGATCTATCAACAGGGTGACATCATGTTGGCCAAGTGTTGAGGCACACAACCACTAGGTTGATGATGGTGTTTCTAGCCAACCTATAGAGGTCTATAGACCATGCAATGTTGGCATGGGCCCACATCTGCCACAAAGTGTCTCATCATGTCTTTCCATAGAAAATTCATACTTACATCTATCAAGTAGGTAGGTTCATGTTGGCCAAGTGATGACTCATACAACAAGTTGGTGAAGGTGTTTCTATCCATCCCAGAGAGGTCTAGATCCCATGAATTGTTGGCATGGCCCCACAATCTGCCACAAGTGTGTGTCATGGCTTGGCATAGCACTCTTATACTTAGATGTATTAACTGGGTGGATCATGATGGTCAGGTGTAGTGACTCACACAGCACTTGGTCAACATGATCTCACCTAGTTGTTAGATCAAACTATACAACTTCTATGCCAAACCATGACATTGATTCTAAGTGTAAAAGTGGTATGCTATGGCATGGGTGTCTTTTACTTAGATCTATCAACTAGGTACGATCATGATGACAAAGTGTTGACTCATACAAACACAAGTTTGTGTGATCGCTTGGAATAGCACTCTCGTACTTATTAGATGTATCAACTTGGTGGGACCATGTTGGAGAAGTGTCAATTTTTTTGTAAGAAAAATTTAAACTTAGATATTACACACACTCAACCGTGCATTAAAATTCAAATTGTGTATTCCAAACTCAACTTCAAATAGTTGCAAAAGCAGGTAGCCACGATCAGAAAATAATGGGTGGGCCACTGGCGGGGGTCCACAGATAGAGAGAGAGAGAGTGAGATTCGTCAAAAAAGATAGATTGTTGGCGAATGGGGCCACCGTGCGCGTGAGAACCGTGCATGTACCATAGGCGTGTCCGAGGCGCACCGTGCGCATGTGAACTGTGTAGTACAGTACGCATGTCTGCGGTGCACTATGCGAGCATGTGTGCGTGTGTATGCTGCTGAACCATACACATGTGTACTGCGGGAGCACGAAACGTCAATGTCTCACCATATAGAGCCCATCCCCCTGTCACTCTCCACCTCGCCTAATTCACTCCATCACGACACCGCTTCCCAACTCCCCGTAGGCCCCTACCCACTCCACTTCCCCACTCCTCTCTCTCTCCGCCGACTAGGAAAAAAACCTCTCCCCTTCCGCTTCCGCTCCACTTCCCATTCAGGCGATGGAGCACCCATCCGATGTTGTCGCCGCAGCGAAGGAGAAGGCCGCGACACTTGCGTTAGCCGTAGAGGAGGCGGCCAGAGCCACGACGGAGGCGGCCAGATCCGCGACAGAGGCACACAATGCCGCAAGGGTGGCAATCATAGCCACAGCAGATGAGAAAGATGAAGCGGAGGCCATTGATGAAGGGCGGACCATCAGTCCCTCATAGGCTCCCTCTGCTATCAGTAGATGTGCGTACAATCTTGGGAAGTAGCCGCAACATGACGGCGAGGAGGTCGAGCTCATAATCAGGCCGCCGCCGGCCTTCGACGAGAACATCGTCAATAAGGAGGAAGAGGAAAGTTCCACTTAATAACTATTAAGCTTGGGGCCTAGGGTTTTCACTTAGCGTCAAATTCATTTGATATCTATTATGATTGATGTGTAAGTAATGGATCTGTGGATTATTGCTAGCCAGGGTTCGATTATGGACAGAATCAATTAATATTTGTGGATCTGTGCATTTTTGTTTTCATATCTATGGATTAATGCTAGCTTATTGATCGACGGAAGTGGATTATCTTCTTGATCCCTTGATTACTTTCTGTTATTGCTAGCTGGAGACTGTTATCTATTGCTTCCTTTGTTAAGCATTCAATTTTAGTTGAAGTTTCTACATATTTGCTTCACATGTGTATTTTGCATATTTCAGGAGGCTACTGATGATGTTGAAAGCGATGTCGACTCGTGTCAAAGGAATACCAGGGCCACTCTCAACAAGCTTAAAGCAGGGAGGTTTGAAGGGTTATGGAGTGAACCCTGGACTGATGGCATCAACAGCTGCCCCTTCTGCAAAAGGAGCATAAAGATGGATTTCCAAAGCATCCTGCAGCATGCTGAAGGCTGTGGATCTGGTCGTGTAAAAGTTGGGGAAACTATCAACGTCCACGGCTTCATGGCCAATCACATGGTCTATGGCCTCTTCCTCAGGAACAAACTGGACCGAGCTATGAAGCTCGGTCGTGTGCCTGCTCCCAAGCCCAAGCCACCGAAGGTTCTGGTATGGGAAGCAGGAAGCGGGACCGGTAGGAGCGGGACTAGGAGGAGGCGGTGAGGAGTCAGTGATGTACTGATGTGCCTGTTTGTGTGTGTGTTGCTGCTTCTTTAAGCAGCATGCTTTGTTGAACTGTGTTTATGTTGGCTGCTTAGCAGCGTTTGTGTTGAACCTCTTCCTTATAAAGTTTGTGTTGAACCTTGCCTAATTAGTTGCTTGTTATGTTTCTACATTCTAGATGTTTACTATCTACATTTTTTTTGTACATGCTAGTGTGTGGTAGGATTTCCTATTTCGGAAAGGTTCAAGGGAAATAGTTAAGAAATTGAGAAAGAGAAGCTAGTATAGATTTGCTACCAAATTGGGAAAAAAGGAATTAATGAGGTAAGCCTGGCAGAGATAGACAGAAAGTGGTGCATGGATTTGTTTCTAGAAAAGTGAGGGAGAGAGAGAGAGAGGGAGGGAGGGTTCTTTGATTTGTTGCCAAATTGGGCTGGCTAGTTGCATTGCCCTATTGTAGCCTTATTTTGCTCTTCTTTCCTTTTGCATATAGTTTTTGATTGACAAACAAGCCTGTTTTGTCTCACCTGAACCACTTTTTCCAAAAAATGACAAATCTAAAAATAGCCTTTTTATCTCACCTGAGCCTCTTTCCTTCATGAAATAACCTCAATATTTTTTACACATTCTAAAATACACAGACTTAGCCCAGCCCATCTCGTGTTCCTGTGCTTGTGTTATCGATGCAACATCTGCTTGCTTATTTGGGCCGGCCCAACCGTGCCCAGCAGACGCGCACACGTATGACGACGTAGACGCGTTAGGTATTTAGTCACTCCACGGTCGCCTTAGCCCACGACTCGCCTCCTATCCCTCCTCACACGAGCGCCTCCACGACAACAACCTCAAAAATTCCATTGAGGACCGCCTCCAGTATTCGACGCCTATGACGACACAGGTTCATGGATTAGAGATTCAAGGATCAGGTATGTTTTCTCCCAACTCCTATATGAAAATCTAGAACGAGCGATGTACAGAAATTTTGTCAGATCTAGAGGAAATATGATCAAATTTTAAAAATGCATGACGATCATAATTGTGTAGATTAGATCTACATATGAACTAGTACAATAACACTCAATTATATGTTAGCACTGAAAGCATATCATGTCAGATCTATATGGACTATTAAGAAAATTGTATTATCTAATGGACACTACTCGGTGCTTTTTAATATCATGCGTGTTTATGAACATACAAACCATGTTCAAGTATCTAAAATAAAAGGTGGTAGAATATAGATTTCTTTATTCTAAAAAGTTTGTGTACATGTCACGTTCTAGTTAGGTCGAGGAGTATGCTCGCACTCGTCATGTTTGTGCCGCTCTTAAGTTGCATAAACCTATGCATATAAGAGGTATGTAATGTAAAATAAAAAAAATAAATGCAGTTATAATATTGGTGCCTATGTATGTATTCATTACATGTATGTCCCGGATTAAAGTTCGAGAAAGAATTTGAATGTTTCTGCCATTATGACAACCGTGTAGTGATGGATGATGCCGAAATTAATGTACTGAGGTACGGAGTTGATAAGAACCTCCCAAAAAGACCATTTTATGTATGCACCATAAATAAATCAAATACCTTGAAAGGCAAAGCAAAAATGGTAAAACTTTTGAACTAGTAACAATTTGAAAAATTGTTACATTACTACTATTAGGTAATGACATTTGTATGTATATATTGGTGTAATCTATATATAGTACTTTTCGCGGAGCTTCACCATGGAGCATATTGTTCCATATATTGAACTACCAGCAGACATTCAAATATTTTGGAACAATATGGAAGTTGCAAAAGTTAAAATGGTGATGACCAAGTCAAACACTAGAGGCAAACTAAAATGTGGTGCCATGATAACATCAAAGTGGATGGAGGCTATGAACAAGTTTGATATGAGAGCTGGTGACATCTATGTGTTTTGGTTCCGTGGTAGCTCGGCTGGCCTCAAGCTCCTTATTAATCGTCTATGAAATCAACATGCAAACCATGCGGGTTTATGGGATGAGACTTCATAATTAAGAGTAGATACATACAAATCGACTTGTTTGGAGCCTAGAAGTGTTGAGTCACACAAGCAAAAGTTGATTGTATATGGTGTTTCTAGCCAACAGAGTGAGGTCTATAGCCCATGCAATGTTGTCATGGGTCCACAATTGCCACAAAGTGTTTTTAGCCAACTTAGTCAGAACTAAGTTGATGAATTCAATGTCCTTCGAAGGAGTTTCAAGCCAAGGCTATAGACCTCTATAGGTTGGCTAGAAAGTCCTTCATCAACTTAGTGCTTATGTGATGATAGAATAGTAATGTAATTTATAAGTTAAGTCTTATCTCATTTTTATGACTTGATATTACATTAAAAAGTACTAGTGTTAGACCTGAATGATGCATACATTACCCCTCCCTAAATCATAACTAAGAATAGTGAAATATTCATATTGTTTAAATTACAAATTCATAAGCCATGTTTTGATGTATTGATGCTACCTAAATGGACTCAAATATGGCACAAGGGTGTATCACCATGTGCCTAATGATGCTAGCATTGTATCTAGATTAATGATACTAGCATTGTACCCAGAGAGGTCTATAGCCAGTGCAATGTTGGCATGGGCTCACATCTGCCACTAAGTGGCTCATCGTGTCTTGTCATAGCAGTGTTATATTTTGATCAATCAACTATAGGTAGGATCATGTTGTCCCTAGTGATGACTCATGCAACCACAAGTTGATGAAGGTATTTCTAGACAGCTGAGATAGATCTAGATATGCCACAAGTGTGATATGCCTTTGGATGATGCACACTTGTAGCACGTATAGCCTCATGCCAACATTGCATGGGTTCTTGACCTATGGGAGTTGTCTATGAACACCTTCATCATCTTTGTGGTTGTATGAGTCAACACTTGGTCAACATGATCCCACCTAGTTGCTACATCGAACTATACAACTACTATGCCAAATCATGACATTGATTCTAAGTATAAAAGTGGTATGCCCATGGCATGATGCACACTTGTGCCTCATATATCCAAACATTCCATTGGGCTCTAGACCCATGGCATGATGCATATTGCATATTTCTGGCTAACTTTCTCTCATTTTATTCTTTCTGACAGTGGGAAAACGTGGCCATGATCCTTGTGTTCGTGCCATCCCACGATCGGATCGTTATCCGCGCGACTCACTCCTGTTTGTAACAACAGAACTGGAGCTAGACCTGTGACTAAATCATCCAACTAAAACGGCTAAGTGCTAACCTGATGAAACTGAAACTCTGACAGACTAACAAATAAACTAAAGCCAAGCGCTTTGAGCGTGGCTCCAACTTCGCATTCTAGGCTCTAGCCTCTAAGTGCCTGACGGAGTCCGTAGAGGGCCTTGTGCAGGCGCATCACCTAGCGCTCCTGGCCATCCACGACGAACCCTGGCCAGCAGACTTGACGTTCATATGGTGCATAGCCCACCTGCAGTACGCGGCGAACGCCAGCAGGAGCCGCACAGACTCCAGCCGTGCAACAGCCGCAAAGGCCTCCGTGACGTCGATGCTCTGCTGCTGCACATATCCCTTTAGGCAAGGAGGCGAGGTGGGTGTTCGGCTGCACGATGTCGTCCATGGTGTGCGTGGTCATCGGGTGCACCTCGCGGCAAGGAAGATGTGATGGGGCACGGCTTCAGCTTTGGGTGTCAGAGAGGCTAGCTCGGTGCACAAGGATGACGCTGCCGGCAACATGTGCTCTGCGGGAGGTGGTGTCGATGGAGATGCCGACGTGTCCTGGCCTGCCACCTCAGGTGTAGCGGTATGAAGTGGAGTCGAGTGCACGTAGCAGTACACCGTGAACGCCATGCTCACAGGGTTGTCCTCGTGTGTGTTTCAGTCCCAGATCGTGTTCTCGTCAAAGACTATGTTCCGTGTGCGTGCACACACTTGGCGACGGGATCGTAGATATGGTAGCCCTTGCTGCCTCTCTCGTAGCCGATGAAGACCATTGGCGTGCTTCGGTCGTCCAGCTTCTTTACGTGAGGAAGCGCGCTCTTCATGTACGTGCGTGATGTAGACGAAGGTCCGTAGATACCAAGCCTCATATGGCATCATGCCGGTGATGCAGCGCGTGAACGCCCAGTTCAGGTTCAGCACGTAGACCGCTATCAGCACGGTCTCACCCCAGAAGTAATTTGGCATGCCCTTCGCCTTCATCATGCTTCTGGCCGCCACTACAACCGTCTGGTTGCGCCGCGCGATCATCCTATTCTGCTGGGGTGATTACGGCGCCGTGAGGTGGCTCTTGACGCCGGTGTCGGTGCACTGTGCACAATAAACATGGACGACACGTGAACTCGCCGATGCGGTCCATGCGCAGTACTCGGAGCTTGCGCCCGCTCTCCGTCTCCACTTCATCTAGGTCCTCGGTGGCCGACGTGAAGGTGCGGTGTGTACCCCCGTCGATGGTGAACAAAACGGAATCCAAATAACCAGGGAGAGGCCCTGATGATCGACATCAAGCACAGGCTTCTCCATGGCACATGCTCCTCGTTGTAGAGAAAGGCTTCATTGGCAAATTCAGAGCGAGTGTGATTGTGAGAGAACGAACAGAGAAAAGTATTTTGTGCCGCTCAAACTTCTGATTTATAGAAACACCTTGATCACCTTCTGGTTGAATGAGTGAATGATTGGTCAACGTGATCCCAACTAGTTGATAGATGTAACTATATCATTGCTATGCCTATCCATGATGCTTGTGGCAAATATGGACTCACAACAACATTTCATTGGGATCTAAAATTAAACAATCTGAGTTGTCTAGAAACAACTGACCAACTTGTAGTAGTATGAGCCAACACTTGCTCAAACATGATCCCACCTAGTTATACTTAGATCTAGCAAGTAGGTAAGATCATGTTGGCCAAGTGATGACACATACAACAACAAGTTTGTGAAGGTGTTTCTATCCAACCTAGAGAGGTGTCTAGACCCCATGCATGCAATGTTGGCATGGCCCCACATTTTCCACAATCTAGCGTGTGTCATGCCTTGGCATAGCACTCATATAGCTAGATCTATCAAGTGGGTGGGATCATGTTGGCTAGGTATAGTGACTCACACAACCACTAAGTTGATGATGGTGTTTATAGCCAGCCTAGAGAGGTCTAGACCCCATGCAATGTTGGCATAACCCCACATTTTCCACAAGCTAGTGTGTGTCATGGCTTGGCATAGCAAAATTATAGCTATTTCTAGCAAGTAGGTAGGATCATGTTGCCAGGCGTGATGACACATACAATAACAAGTTGGTGAAGGTGTTTCTATCCAGCCCAGAGAGGTGTCTAGACCCCATGCATGCAACGTTGGCATGGCCCCACATTTTCCACAAGCTAGTGTGTGTCATGCCTTGGCATAGCACTCTTATAGCTAGATCTATCAAGAGGGTGGGATCATGTTGGCCAGTTGTAGTGACTCACACAACCACTAAGTTGATGATGGTGGTTATAGCCAGCCCAGAGAGGTATAGACCCCATGCAATGTTGGCATGGCCCCACATTTTCCACAAGCTAGTGTGTGTCATGGCTTGGCATAGCAAAATTATAGCTAGATCTAGCAAGTAGGTAGGATCATGTTGGACATGTTTGATGACACATACAACAACAAGTTGGTGAAGGTGTTGCTATCCAGCCCAGAGAGGTGTCTAGACCCCATGCATGCAATATTGGCATGGCCCCACATTTTGCACAAGATAGTGTGTGTCATGCCTTGGCATAGAACTCTTATAGCTAGATCTATCAAGTGGGTGGTATCATATTGGCCAGTTGTAGTGACTCACACAACCACTAAGTTAATGATGGTGGTTATAGCCAGCCCAGAGAGGTCTAGACCCCATGCAATGTTGGCATGGCCCCACATTTGCCACAAGCTAGTGTGTGTCATGGCTTGGCATAGCAAAATTATAGCTAGATCTAACAAGTAGGTAGGATCATGTTGCCCAGGTGTGATGACACATACAACAACAAGTTGGTGAAGGTGTTTCTATCCAGCCGAGAGAGGTGTCTAGACCCCATGCATGCAATGTTGGCATGGCCCCACATTTTACACAAGCTAGTGTGTATCATTCCTTGGAATAGCACTCTTATAGCTAGATCTATCAAGTGGGTGAGATCATGTTGGCCTGGTGTAGTGACTCACACAACCACTAAGTGATGATGGTGCTTCTAGCCTGCCCAGATAGGCATAGACCCCATGCAAAGTTGGCATGTCCCCACATTTTCCACAAGCTAGTGTGTGTCATGGATTGTCATTGAAAAATTATAGCTAAATCTAGCAAGTAGGTAGGATCATGTCGGCAAGGTGAGATGACACGTACAACAACAAGTTGGTGATGGTGTTTCTATCCAGCCCAGAGAGGTGTCTAGACCCCATTCATACAATGTTGGCATGGCCCCACATTTTCCACAAGATAGTGTGTGTCATGCCTTGGCATATCATTCTTATAGATATATCTATCAAGTGGGTGGGATCATGTTGGCCAGGTGTAGTGACTCACACAACCACTAAGTTGATGATGGTGGTTATATCCATCCCAGAGAGGTTTATACCCCATGCAATGTTGGCATGGCCCCACATTTGCCACAATCTAGTGTGTTTCATGGCTTGGCATAACAAAATTATAGCTAGATCTAGAAAGTAGGTAGGATCATGTTGTCCAGGTGTGATGACACATACAACAAAAAGTTGGTGAAGGTGTTTCTATCCAGCCCAGAGAGGTGTCTAGACCCCATGCATGGAATGTTGGCATGGCCCCACATTTTCCACAAGCTAGTGTGTGTCGTGCCTTGGCATAGCACTCTTATAGCTAGATATATCAAGTGGGTGGGATCATGTTGGCCAGGTGTAGTGACTCACACAACTACTAAGTTGATGATGGTGTTTCTAGCCAGCCTAGAGAGGTCTAGACTTGTAGAGGTCCCAACCTTTAATAGGGTAGAGATCCCTGTGTTTACAATGCTAGTCCATGGATAAATAGCTAGCATCCACAATTAAGATGTAATATCAAGAAACAAAGGTGATAATACAACTTTATAACCAGGAATAAAATAATTCATTACATCTTACATAGCTCATTTGGCTATCTCATTACAGTGCAGCAGAAATAACTATAGCATGGAGTCCATCATCTTCAAAGTGCCACATGCAATCATGTTGGTTGTAGACTTGTAATCCTAATCAACACACTTCACTAACATCAAACAAACCTGCAACATAATAAGTTACAGCCACAAGGGTCAATACATTTGAATTGTATTGGTAAGTGATACTATGGTATTATAGTGGAGTCTATCATCTATATGCATTTGGCTAAGTGGAGCTTAGGCTTGCTTTGCTTAAAATATATTTTCCTTATCATTTTGAAAACACTAAGTTTTTGTTTGTCAAAATCACCCAAGGCATCTCCCAATAGAAAATGGTGACCCTTCAACCCTTGTTCAACCACAAGTTTTTAACTTGGAAATTGGGATGAGGAGATTCTTGATAGCTTCCATGTATTGATGCTCAAATTGTCCATTGCCAGGGACATGGCTAAGTACTTAGATTTTTCACTCTGCAGAGTTGGTGCACTTTCCCCACAAGACTCGACATGCATCAAGACAAGATATTTCGGAAGCCTTCCCTTAGACCAGAATGGACGCGTTCCAACCTATCATCCCCTACCACCAACTGTCCATTTGGCTAAGTTATTGCAACCTATATGATCCAGGCAGAGCCCATAATGCCAAGTGGCTACACTTGAAGCTTCTCAACATTTGACATCTCAAATCTTTTTGTTCCTGGGTGGAAATCCACAAGTGAGATACACAAGGTAAACCTTAGAAATGGGCCTTTTGTAACCACTCAACCAAAAACCACCAAGAAATTACCAATCCACCCAGGTGTTTCATTCACTTAGTTGTTTTATTAAACAAAAACATAAGTCCTTGACTTAGGAATATTTCATAGCATGAATATAATCCACCCTTGTTTTCTACTAGCTAAGATAAGCATGATAGTAGTTGGAATCTTAACTTAGGAAAATTCTACTAAGGTTTCATCTACTAGGATTTCCCATGGCATAGTTTATACTTAGCAAAAATTCCATGCAAGTCCTACTTAGAAATATCACTAATGCATAGTGAAAATAATTGGACAAAAGTATGAAGCACCACTTGCCTTTTTGGTAGATAATATAAGTTCACTCCTTGATCTTGCAATAGTCACACTCTCCAAATTCCACTATAATTCAATAAAGCAATCAAATATTCAATCTACCATTCAAGCAATCATCACATAGAATAATAAAAACAAAGCAATGCATGCAAACATGCCAAAGATTGTTTAATTTGTAAAAGTGGTTTCTAATAGGTTATAAACATTATGAAACACCTATTGGTCATTTACAAAAGTAGGAAAAATGACCACTTTAAATCATTTTTGTTTTGTTAGAAATGATTTAAATCAAAGTAATACTTTCTAGTGTTTGACAAATATATTTTTAAACACAAATGTTAGTGTTTTAAGGTCAAGTGTTTAATATTGAAACCATCTGCAAAAGGTTTTACCTATAAACCACTTTTATACCAAAGTAATATTTTATGTTGTTGAAAATGCTTTTTAGCAAGGTAATAATTTATAGGGTTCATCAAATATATTTTTAAATCTCAAAACTTGGTGTTTAGGGTCAGAGAGTTTAAATCAAATCATTTTCCAAAGGTTTTATTCAAAAAGCATTTTTAAAACATATTCAACCTTTTTATTTAGTTAGAAATGCTTTTATTCAAATATTTATTCTTTAGCTTCACAAAATATTTTTTTAAATCCATAAATTGGTTTATATGATCACTAGGTTCAAAACAATACATTTGCCAAAGATTTTACCATAAAAATATTTCTAGAATAATTTTTATATTCAAATTATGCCTACACAAGTTTCTGCAAAAACAACCAATTTAATAGAAGCAATTTACAAAACAAATCACATGGTTGGAAAGTACTTGTTCTTCTGATTCCATTGATATAAAATTTTCAAAATTTGGACGTGTAGATTAAAAGTTATGAATTTTACAAAATCTAATCACTAATAGATCAAATTTCTGTTTTAAAACCAGAGTCTGACTACGTGTCACGTTCTTATTGCACAATACCGGTTTGTGCGGATCGGCTGTTGTGGTGTGTTGGATCTAAAGTGGATCGCATGGCTCACAGCACTAGATACCCCTTCGGTTAATGAACCTATCGTGTGCATCCGATCAAAATCCTACGGCCTAAATCGTATTACCAGGAAGGAGCGGCGCTGGCGGCGGTGGTTGGCGGCGGCGCGGTCAGACGGTGTCGGAGCTGGCGATACAGGAAGCAAAATAGACAGGGGAGAGGCTCACCGAGGTCGCCGTGGTGAGGGGATGCTCGACGTGTGCTCGGTTGTCGAAGGGATGCTCGGAGTTGATCTTAATCGCTCGCCGGAGTTGCCTTCGGGCTCGGGTGCACTCAAACATCGTTGAAGGTGAGGCTACGGATCATGCCAGAGAAAAAGGGGAGCATGGTTAGATGCGCCGAGTTGTGGTGAGTACGCGCGTGTGAAGGGGGAGGAGAGGGGCGGTCAGACGCTACCTGGGGAACTTGCCGGAGTGGAAACAGACGACGGTGATGCTCAGTGTTGACGTTGTCGACGATGCAGAGCACGCGTGGGCGAGCTGGCGCTACGGAGAGGTTCGCCAGGAGATGGGGAATGTCCCCGTGGAGTCTGGGAGGCAAGGTGGTGGCTGGGTTCGCCAGAATCGAAGGAAATTCTCGCCGGAGCAGTGGGCGTCTCGAGTAAAATCCGAGTGGCTTGGTGGCAGAGAGTGGGTGGATTCTCATGGGGGGGGAGTTAGAGAAGGCACGAGGGATTAAGAGGGAGTGATCACAACGAGAAATTATCAAGGCATTGATGCGTATTCATGCCGCGGAATCAAGGCAGAAACTGGCGAGGGGGAAGGGCGTGGTCGTTGCACGTGTGAGGAAGAAGGTCTGACAGGTGGGGTTGCTTCGTCAGCGAGTGAGAGAGAGGTGCGGTGGGGTCCAGCAATCAGTTTCTACGCGGGTGTGAGTCTGAGTAGAAAAGAAACGTTTCGGGGAGGGGGGAGGTGGGCTGCTGGGCTGGACTGGGCTAGTTGGGCCTGGTCTGGTTGGCTTGGGTTGTTTCATTCATTTTTTTTGTTCTGTTTTACTTTTACTTTTTCTGATTCTTTTATTCTGTTTTGATTTTGTCCAAATGATTTCAAACCTTGTTTGAATTCAAACCTTTTTCAAATGTTCAGTATATTTCCATACTATTTAAACATGTATTTTAAATACTATTTTAGGACTAATTATTTTATTCTTCTTATGGTTTTATTCTTTATTAAAATAAGCATTTGCCATTATTCAAATAAGATTAAACATATTTTCAAACCTTTTACTTGAATTCTAATTTTCACTAAACCTTTTTAGTAGGTTTTATTTACTTAATAAAGTGTTAAATAATTCACTTTGAACTATTTGAAATATTTTAATATGATTTATTTATCATTTTAAATGAGTATTTGTCTATAATTAAATAAAACTTGATTATGGTTTTAATACCATATAATTTTATTGGAATAATATTTATCCATTTATTTTATTTGGATTATCTTTATTTTCATTTGCTTATGGGTTTGGCAAAGATTTAATTTAGCTTTTTAAATACTCCTTATTTATTATTTCTTTCTTTATATTATAAAATCCATATCTTTTTATTTAAGCTCCAAAATTGGTGATTCCAATTGTAAAATCATATTTAATATCTCTTTATCCTTTTAAATCTCTTTCGGATTATTTGCTCAACGTTTGGCATCGATTTTACATGCAATGTTGGCATGGCCCCACATTTTCCACAAGCTAGTGTGTCATGACTTGGCATACCAAAATTATAGTTAGATCTATCAAGTAGTTTGGATCATGTTGGCTAGGTGTGATAACACATACAACAACAAGTTGGTGAAGGTGTTTCTATCCAGCCCAGAGAGGTGTCTAGACCCCATGCATGCAATGTTGGCATGTCCCCACATTTTCCACAAGCTGGTGTGTGTCATGCCTTGGCATAGCACTCTTATAGCTATATCCATCAAGTGGGTGGGATCATGTTGGCCTGGTGTAGTGACTCAAACAACCACTAAGTAGATGATGGTGGTTCTAGCCAGCCCAGAGAGGTCTAGACCACATGCAATGTTGGCATGTCCCCACATTTTCCACAAGCTAGTGTGTGTCATGCCCTGTCATAGAAAAATTATAGCTAGATCTAGCAAGCAGGTAGGATCTTGTTGGCTAGGTGTGATTACACATACAACAACAAGTTGGTGAAGGTGTTTCTATCCAGCCCAGAGAGGTGTCTAGACCCCATGCATGCAATGTTGGCATGGCCCCACATTTTCCACAAGCTAGTGTGTGTCACGCCTTGGAATAGCACTCTTATAGCTATATCTATCAAGTAGGTGGAATCATGTTGGCCAAGTGTAGTGACACAGACAACCACTAAGTTGATGATGGTGGTTATAGCCAGCCCAGAGAGGTCTAGGCCCCATTCAATGTTGGCATAGCAAAATTATAGCTAGATATAGCAAGTAGGTAGGATCATGTTGGCCACGTGTGATGACATATACAACAAAAAGTTGGTGAAGGTGTTTCTATGCAGCCAAGAGAGGTGTCTAGATCCCATGCTTGCAATGTTGGCATGGCCCCATATTTTCCACAAGCTAGTGTGTGTCATGCCTTGGCATATCACTCTTATAGATAGATCTATCAAGTGGGTGGGATCATGTTGGCCAGGTGTAGTGACTCACAGAACCACTAAGTTGATGATGGTGTTTCTAGCCAGCCCAGAGAGGTCTAGACCCCACGCAATGTTGGCATGGTCCAACATTTGCCACAACCTAGTGTGTGGCATGGCTTGGCATAGAAAAATTATAGCTAGATCTAGCAAATAGGTAGGATCATGTTGGCCAGGTGTGATGACACATACAACAACAAGTTGGTGAAGGTGTTTCTATCCAGCCGAGAGAGGTGTCTTGACACCATGCATGCAATGTTGGCATGGCCCCACATTTTCCACAAGCTAGTGTGTGTCATGGCTTGGCATAACACTCTTATAGCTAGTTATATCAAGTGGGTGAGATCATGTTGGCAAGGCGTAGTGACTCACACAACCACTAAGTTGATGATCGTATTTCTAGCCAACCAGAGAGGTCAACAGCCCATGCAATTTGGCATGGCCCCACATTTGCCACGAGCTAGTTTGTGTCATGGCTTGGCATAGCAAAATTATAGCTAGATCCAACAAATATGTAGGATCATGTTGGCCAGGTGTAGTGACTCACACAGCCACTAAGTTTATGATTGTGTTTCTAGCCAACACAAGGATGTCTAGATCCCATGCAATGTTGGCATGTTCCCACATCTACCACAGTTGTGTGTGTCATGGCTTGGCATAGCAAAAGTATAGTAAGATCTATCAAGTAGGTAGGTTCATGTTGGTCAGGTGTGATGACTCATACAACAACAAGTTGGTGAAGGTGTTTCTATACTGCCCAGATAGGTCTAGATCCCATACAATGTTGGCATGGCCCCACAATATGCCACAAGTGTGTGTCATGGCTTGGCATAGCTCTCTTATACTTAGATGTATCAACTGGGTGGTATTATGATGGTCACGTGTGGTGACTCACACACCCACTAAGTTGATTATGGTGTTGCTATCCATCCCAGAGATGTCTAGATCCCATGCAATGTTGGGATGGGCCCACATCTACCACAGTTGTGTGTGTCATGGCTTGGCATAGCAAAATTTTAGTTAGATCTATCAAGTAGGTAGGATCATGTTGGCCAAGTGATGTCTCATACAACAACAAGTTGGGGAAGGTGTTTCTATCCAACCCATAGAGGTCTAGACCACATGCAATGTTGGCATGGCCCCACATCTGCCACAAGTGTGTGTCATGGCTTGACATAGCCCTGTTATAGCTATATCTATCAAGTGAGTGGGATCATGTTGGTCAGGTGAAGTGACTCACATAGCCACTAAGTTGATGATGGTGTTTCCAGCCAACCCAGAGAGGTCTAGGTCCCATGCAATGCTAGCATGGGCCCACATCTACCACAGTTGTGTGTGTCATGGCTTGGCATAGCAAAATTATAGTTAGATCTATCAAGTAGGTAGGATCATGTTGGCCAACTGCTGAGTCACACAACCACAAATTTGTGAAGGTGTTTCTAGCCACACCAGAGAGGTCTAAAGCATATGCAAAAATTCAAAATTTGACCGGGCCACCAAAAAATCCTTACTATACATTTAAAAATTGCTTCTAGGTAGAGGATGCCATGTTTAGCATGGAGCATGTCTCACATAAAAAAGGTCTAACCCCTAGGCATCCTTACTAGACACCTTGATTTTTTGCCTAAATTTTACCGGGCCACCAAATTTTTAAAAACATTCAAATTTGTGTGAAATCTTGTACATGTGTCTTAGTTTGTGTATGTTAGCATATGTAAAAAAAATCCAGGTTGTTTCACGAAGGTCAAAAAAACACATTGCTAGGAAAAGAGGCCTAGGTGAGACCAAAAGGGTTATTCGTAAATTTCTCAATTTTTCGATGTTCATCAAATGATCCCAAAATTTTTGCACATGATATACCAATGGTGCCTATCAAGAATATGTAATTTATATGAAAAAATTCAAAATTGTAAAATATCTATTTTGTTCAAATTTTTAAATAGAAAATAAAAAGGAATATAGGATAGAAGAAAAAAGTAGGACTCGGCGTGCAGGCAACAAGCCATCCCAACTCCTACTCCCGCGCCCGCGTCACGGCTGAGTCCGGGCGTCAAGTAGATTTGGTCGGGCCATTTTAATCTCGGGCATCAAACAGTAATTGGGCTCTTTCGGGCCCAACAGAAAACTGCGGAAGGACTGACACGGGTGGGAGTTTAGTCCCACATCGCCCAGCGAGAAACGATTCTACCAGCTTATATACCCTGCATTCATGACATTGTCATGAACTTCTCCCAATAAATCAACCGGACACATACTGCTGTCACTTATCTGCCTGTTGGACTACACATGAAAAATTTGCGCTACGCTGGCCTGCATCCTAGGGCAACAATGGTCTTCTATTCGTATGCAGACCGTTGAGCACGAAATGTGTAGGTAGGCATATTTTTTTCATCCCCTTCTGAAATACAATAATATTTTGCATTTTGAATAAGTCTGCATGAATTTAATTACTTACCATCTTATATATAAGCCTGTTGTTTGTTTGCTGAACATCTTTTCCAATTTGTTTTACATGAAAAAACTTACTAATTAATTCCGTAGTAGTTTTTTATTTTATATTAAAAATTCAACTAATTTTTACAAACAATTCTCTAATATTTTTTGGATAGACTATATTTTACCAATCTTGTCGCACGGGCCTATATACTTGTCGTTCGTTCTGTTTCTAGTCATATGCAGGCCGTGGTTAGCTTGAGAAATATCCTGCTAGTGGGCGGGATTTTTTTCTTTTTCTTTAACTTTTTCTCCTATATTTAAACATAAACTCAGACGTTATGTATACAAGTTTGGCTGGCATAATGGATATATAGTACTTTCTCTATACTTCTATTCGTTTTGATGATACAGAAGATAATACAGCATTGCAAAATCTAGATAATTCTAATTACTCAAACCATTTCAAATTTTCAAACAATACTAGAATGTGCTGCAACCATCAAAACCATCCAATTTAGAAATGACACAATGAAAAAAAGATTACTAAGTGACAACACTGCTATCATGCCACATCACAGAGAGGGAAATAATAAGAAGCAAATGACAGCATATTACCATAGCCATATATAAATTACTAGTAGAATGATAACATAGTAGTCCTACGGGAACATCACCATCAGAAGGTTACCAGTTCACATCACACAACCAAAATAACCAAGTTCTCGACCCAAAGACTTACTTAAGAAGTTCAACATATTTACCCTACATAAACATCATCACTATAATGATGATGTACCATAAAAACTACCAACTTCTATTCACTCTTCTTCATCCTCTGACTCGCTGAAATCAAACTCATATGGCTCGAGGACCCTCAGGAGAGCTTCATGCCTGCCACGATCACGCAGGTCACCCTGACATTCTTCACCTAAACGTCCTCGAGTGGCCATCTAACGGACATGCTGGACAAGCCCCACCCTCAGGCCCCTATGTGGCTTGAAGTGGTGGAATGGGCACCTGTAGTACTCTGTGGTGAATGGAAGGTAGGCAGAAATTCCCTGACGCCTCAACTTCTTCTCTTCTTTTTTCACAAAGGACTTGTAGGTCCATTTCTCCACATCAACATTTGTACCAGAAAAGTACTACACAATCAAGAAAAAAACAAAACAGTTAGTACTTCCTAGTTAATACGACAACTACTACTTTTGTGCATGTCTAAATGCACTAGAACAGCTTCGAAGAACAAACCTCCTCATCGAGCCATGGGGAGAGTACATCATAGACAACACCTGGGTTTGGTGCCTGCCAGAAATATTTAAAACAGTAATTATTAAAATCATTCAATATAAGTAAATGAACAACAGTAGAACAAATTTATAGCATAACAATGAAAGGTTCACAAATTTGATCATTAAACTAACAGTGGTTAAGTAGTACATCAATGCTATTTATTCTACATGCCATTAAATTACAAGGATTATGAAATTATGTTACATGTACATAATTGCACCATAATTATGCAACCTTTGTTCTATCATACATATAATCAAATTTTCCTATTACTACAACTTGCCAACATAACTGTTGCAATTC
Source organism: Avena sativa (assembly GCA_916181665.1). Taxonomy (NCBI): domain Eukaryota; kingdom Viridiplantae; phylum Streptophyta; class Magnoliopsida; order Poales; family Poaceae; genus Avena; species Avena sativa. The sequence continues at coordinate 184,538,635 of OV702281.1, forward strand.
CACCATCTCACTATGGCAACATCACTACTAGATGATCCATAAAAGAAAGATTTCACAAAGGGCAACATCATTCAATATGATTAACTAATATATCAAATATATTTATGCTAGATGACAATAAATAACAAGAATTATGCACTTATGTTACATAAAAATAAAATACAACAAATGAAAACTTTCTTCTATCAAATATATGACCCAATATTCTATTACTTAAACATTGAAACAACACTTCAATAATCCCAACATCACACCATGGAAAAATCACTACTACATGATCCATGAAAGAAATATTCCAAAACAGGAGACATCATTTAATAAAGAAACATTTAACTCCTCCAACATGTTCAAGGATTAGAACATTTTAAAACTCTACAGACCTTTTCAGGATATAGCATGGCATGCATCAACTAAATATGATGCCCATACATGTTATTGCCCTAGATAGTCAGAAACTAATGTTTAAAACTTGCACAATTGAAGAGGCAACTGACATCAGTCTACAAGTATTGCAGCCACCGAAACAAGGTAACCTAAAAGGCTAAGATTATTATATTAATTGTCATATAGTAGAGGTATAAACAACACAAGCCACTAGGGTGTTCAATAATAGATCATGAAGACGATCTGACTGAACTTTTAGGACAACTCTCCAGTTCAAGTGTCCAAAAACAGCCGCAAAGGTCTACTTAGTATGCTAATACAGTTTAGAGCATGCAGCCATTTACCATTTGATCACCGTGCAAAAATCAAGGCAAAATGATAAATTGATATTGCACTATACTAACTACTTAAACTACACTGAATATCATATCTTAGGGACATCCCTCACAGCTATGCATTCATTTAACAGAACTAATCTAAGATATGATGATACAAGTTCAGGAAAAAAACTACAACAAAAATATGCACGCAACATTGTGTAATTTCATAGTTAATCATCCCGAATAATCTGATGCACTAAACTATTTCCTAGGGCTAGATATATGCTAGAACGAATAACTTTCATTGACATATATAAATCCCTAAAAAAAATCTACACCAGGAATCTATAGAACCAAAGCTTCCATCCAAAGAATCCCTAATAGATATCAGTTCCTAATACTGATATAGCTAAATCTACACAACCGAGATTCCATCGAAACAATCTAAAGAGGGAAAACGGAAGTTAGCAGGAAAAAACCTCTTACCTACATCATAGCAACCTCCTGCGGCTGCACCGGCGACAGATCCTCCCTGGTGCCGAGCACCATGTTCAAATCTAGCTGCTCTGCCTCGCTGACCTCTGAATCCAGCATCTCCTCCTCTCCTAGAGCCGCACAGGCCAAAAAGGCCAAAGCGGCCATACCACCACCGCCAGCGCCATGGCGCTCGACCTCGTCGACTGCATCTGGGTGGGTCACGGCTCCCATCCCACCCTAGCAGAACCGCTCGCATCTGCTCCGGAGCCCACTCCCGCCATCGTCGGAGTCGAAATCGAGCGGAGGAGGACGATACTCAGGCCGGAAGCGGAGGAGACAACGACGTGAGGTAGGTTTTCTCACTCCTCACTCCTTTCAGTATCAGGTGAGACAAAAGGGAGGAGGGGGAATGTTGGGGATCTGGCGATCCGGAGCGGCCGAGAGGGCTCTTATACGTCCCGTCGATTCGTTTCCGCTGACGTCACCGGCGCATGTGACGTCCACCTCATACTACCAACATTGCATGGACTCTAGACCAAGTGAACACTTGGTCAACATGATCCCACCTAGTTGTTACTCTCTCAGTCCCAATTTAGGTTGCATATAAGATTTTATCAAAGTCAAACTGTATAATGTTTGATCAAATAGTTTGATACAACTATAAACTTATACGGTGCAAAAATAATATTATTAGAATTGTCTTGAATTATATTTTCATAATATATACATTTTATATCACACACATTTATATTATTTTGTATATTCTTGGTCAAACTTTGCAAAGTTTGACTTGCGCGCAAAATTATGCGTAACATAATATAGGATGGAGGGAGTAGGTCAAAGTTGATGAAGGTGTTTCCAGACAGCTCAGATAGGTCTATATTTCACAATATGTTGCCATGGGCCCACATCTACCACAAGTGTGTGTCATGGCTTGGCATAGCATTCTCATACTTAGATGTATCAACTGGGTGGGATCATGTTGGCCAAGTGCTGATCCACACATCCATAGGTTGATGAAGGAGTTTCTAGCCAACCAAGAGAGGTCTATAGCCCATGCAATTTTTGCATGGCTCCACATTTGCCACAAAGTGTCTCATCATTTATTGGCATATAAGTGTTATACTAAGATATATAAACTGGGAAGGATCATGCTATCCAACTGATGACTCATGCAACCACAAGCCCATGCAATTCTAGACAGCTCAGATAGGTCTAGATCCCATGCAATGTTGGCATGAGCCCACATGTGCCACAAGTGTATGTCATGGCTTCACATATCACTCTCATACTTACATGTATCAACTGGTGGGATCATATTGGCAAAGTGCTTCGCCACACAACCACAAGTTGATCAAGGAGTTTCTAGCTAACCCAGATAGGTCTATAGCCTATGCAATCTTTGCATGGGCCCACCTTTGCCCCAAAGTGTATCATCATGTCTTGGCATATAAGTGTTACAGTAAGATCTTTCAACTAGGAAGGATAATGTTATCCAAGTTATAACTCATGCAACCACAAGTTGATGAAGGTGTTTCTAGACAGCTAAAATAGGTCTAGATCCCATGCAATGTTGGCATGGGCCCACATCTGCCACAATTGTGTGTCATGGCTTGGCATTGCATTCTCATACTTAGATGTATCAACTGTGTGGGATCATGTTAGCCAAGTCCTGATCAACACAACCATAGGTTGATGAAGGAGTTTCTAGCCAACCAAGAGAGGTCTATAGCCCATGCAATTTTTGCATGGGTCTACATTTGCCACAAAGTGTCTCACCATTTCTTGGCATAGTAGTGTTATACTAAGATATATAAACTGTGAAGGATCATGCTATCCAAGTGATGACTCATGCAACCACAAGTTCATGAAGGCGTTTCTAGAGAGCTCACATAGGTCTAGATCCCATGCAATGTTGGCATGGGCCCACAACTGCCACAAGTGTGTGTCATGGCTTGGCATAGCACACTCATACTTAGATGTATCAACTGGGTGGGATCATGTTGGCCAAGTGCTGATACACACAACCACAAGTTGATGAAGTCGTTTCTAGCTAACCAAGAGAGATCTATAGCCCATGCAATGTTGGCATGGGCCCACATTTGCCACAAAGTGTCTCATCATGTCTTGGCATAACAATGTTGTACTTAGGTCTTTCAACTAGGTAAGATCATGCTATCCAAGTGATGACTCATACAACCACAAGTTGATGAAGCTGTTTCTAGACATATTAGAATGGACTACATCCCATGCAATGTTGGCATGTGCCCACATCTGCCACAAGTGTGTGTCATGGCTTGTCATAGCACTCTCATACTTAGATGTATCAACTAGCAGGCCAAGTGTTGAGCAACACAACCACAAGCTAATGAAGGATTTTCAAGCCAACCCAGAGAGGTCTATAGCCCATGCAATATTGCCACGGGAGCACATTTTCCACAAAGTGTCTCATCATGTCTTGGCATAGCACTCTTATACTTAAATGTATCAACTGGGCAGGATCATGTTGTCCAAGTGACGAGTCATGCAACCACAAGTTGACGAAGGTCTTTTTAGACATATTAGATAGGTCTACATACCATGCAATGTTTCCATGGACCCACATATGCCACAAGTTTTTGTTAGGTCTTGGCATAACACTCTCATACTTACATGTATCAACTAGGTGGGATCATGTGGGCCAAGTATTGAGCTACATAATCACAAGTTGAGTAAGGAGTTTCTAGCCAACTAAGAGAGTTCTATAGCCCATGCAATGTTGCCATGTGCCACAAGTGTGTGTGTCATGGTTTGGCATAGCACTCTCATACCTAGATGTATCTACTAGGTGGCCAAGTGCTGAGCCACACAACCACAAGTTGATGAAGTACATTCAACCCAACCTAGAGAGGTCTATATCCCATGCAATATTTCCATGGGACCACATTTGCCACAAAGTGTCTCATCATGTCTTGGTATAACACTCTTATACTTACATGTATCAACTGCGTAAGATCATGCTGTCCAAGTGATGAGTCATTCAACCACAAGTTGATGAAGGTGTTTCTAGACATATTAGATAGGTCTACATCCCATGCAATGTTGCCATGGGCCCACATATGCCATAAGTTTTTGTTAGGGCTTGGCATAGCACTCTCATACTTACATGTATCAACTAGGTGGGATCATGTTGGCCAAGTGCTGGGCTACACAATCACAAGTTGATTAAGGAGTTTCTAGCCAACCAAGAGAGTTCTATATCCCATCCAATGTTTGGATGGTCCCACCTTTGCCACAAAGTGTCTCATCATGTCTTGGCATATAAGTGTTATAATAAGATATTTCAACTAGGAAGGATCATGTTATCCAATTGATGACACATGCAACCACAAGTTGATGAAGGAGTTTCTAGACATCTTAGATAGGTCTACATCCCATGCAATGTTGGCATGTGCCCACATCTGCCACAAGTGTGTGTCATGGTTTGGTATAGCACTCTCATACCTAGATGTATCAACTAGGTGGCCAAGTGTTGAGCCACACAAGCACAAGTTGATGAAGTACATTCAACCCAATCCAGAGGGGTCTATAGCCCATGCAATATTGGCATGGGACCACATTTGCCACAAAGTCTCTCATCATGTCTTGGCATAACAGTATTTTACTTAGATATATCAACTAGGTAAGATCATGTTGTCCAAGTGATTAATCAAACAACCATAAGTTGATGAAGGTGTTTATAGATAACTCAGATAGGTCTATACCCCATGTAATGTTGGCATGAGACCAAATTTTCCACAAGTGTGTTCCATGGCTTGGAATAGCATTGAGATACTTAAATATATCAACTTGGTGGGATCATGTTGGCCAAGTGTTGAGCCACACAACCCCAAGTTGATGAAGGAGTTTCTAGATAACCAAGACAGGTCTATAGCCCATGCAAATTTTGCATGGGTCCACATTTGCCACAAAGTGTCTCATCATTTCTAAGATATATCAATTGGGAAGGATCATGCTATCCAAGTGATGACTCATACAACCACACATTCATGAAGGTGTTTCTAGATATCTCACATAGGTCTAGATCCCATGCAATGTTGGCATGGGCACACATATGCCACAAGTGTGTGTCATGGCTTGCCATAACACTCTTATACTTAGATGTATCAACTGGGTGGGATCATGTTGGCAAATTTCTGAGCAACACAACAACAAGTTGATGGAGTTTCTAGCCAACCTAGATGGGTCTATAGCCATGCAATGTTTGTATGGGCCCATATTTTCCACAAAGTGTCTCATCATGCCTTGGCATAACAATGTTGTACTTAGATCTATCAAATAGGTAGGATCATGATATCCAAGTGATGACTCATACAACCACAAGTTGATGAATGTGTTTCTAGACAGCCTAGGTTGGTCTAGATCCCATAAAATGTTGGCATGGGCCCACATCTGCCACAAGTGTGTGTCATGGCTTGGAATAACACTCTCATACTTAGATGTATCAACTTACTGGGATCATGTTGGCCAACTGCTGAGTCACACAACCACAAGTTGATGCTGGTGTTTCAAGCCAACCCGGAGAGGTCTATAGCCAATGCAATGTTGGCATGGGCCCACATCTGCCACAAAGTGGCTCATCATGTCTTGGCATAGAAGTGTTATATTTATATCTATCAACTAGATAGGATCATGTTGTCCAAAGTAATGACTCATACAACCACAAGTTGATGAAGGTATTTCTAGACAACTGAGATATGTCTAGATCTTCCACAAGTGTGCTATGCCTTTGGATGATGCACATTTGTAGCACATATAGCCTCATGCCAACATTGCATGGGTTCTTAACCTATGGGAGTTGTCTAGGAACACCTTCATCATCTTTGTGGTTGTATGAGTCAATACTTGGTCAACATGATCCCACCGAGTTGTTACATCAAACTATACAATTACTATGCCAAATCATGAAATTGATTCTAAGTATAAAAGTGGTATTACCATGGCATGATGCACACTTGTGCCTCATATAGGCTCATATATCCCAACAGTGCATTGGGCTCTAGACCCATGTGAGTTGACTAGAAACACCATCATCAACTTGTTGTAGTATGAGTAAAAACTTGCTGTGCCATGGTATGATGCACACTTGATGCTACACTTATATATATGTGTATGCCTATGCATAGTTCTTCATGTGTTTTCAGTTCTCAATTTTAATTTCATTAATTTACAATGTAAGATGCATCGATAATTGGAAGTATGAAAAACCCATGATTCATATTCCATATGACACTCCTATTGTCAACTTATAGCAAACGAGACCTAAATGGTCAACTTATTGTAGTAAACTAATATACTTCTGCTGAAGATTTCAAGTAATTTATATTTGAAGTATGTTCAATCCCATATATGAAAAATTGTGTGATAGAAATTGGAAGAGGGCACTAGATAATGGGTCGGCCTAGTAACCCTGTTGCTCTGGTCATGCTGTTTCACGCACCGTACGCGTACGCGACGTTTACGGCATGCGTGGTGGTGGAGGAGTGACGTGGGAAAAACCGAAATGACACCACATATAAAAGGGTTCGTCGGCAGATTCGTCACCTTTCCCCCACCCATTTCTGCCCAAATGGGGAAGAAGAAAACCCTTGTCTCAATCCATCGATTCCAGCCCCTCCCACCCGATTCTTCTACCTCTCCCCGCACATTCATCGACTCCGCCAGCGATGAAGTCGGGGAGCAGCGCAGCCGATGCGGTGTAGCTACTGTGGACAAGAAGCGCGTCTTCACCGTCATAGATGTGGTGAAGAAGGTTGGCGGTTCCCATGAAAGTGCGGTTGGTGGTGAGGCCAAGTTGGCCGGTTTCGTCGTGGCGGCGCCGGAACAGGATGAGAAGGAGAATGTGGCGGTCATTGCCGTCATTGAGGCGGACGTGCTGGATCTGGGCGCGAAGCATGGCTCTAAAGTGAATTTGGTGGTGAAGGCCTAGCATTCTTGCGGTGGTGCATCTATGGGTTTTCTTTAACCTCCATTTCTCATTTTTTGTACTGATAACTAGGGTTTGATTTTTAGGGTTGATTCTTAGGATTTCAATGTTACTATGAGGTTGGTGTAGTACTTTGTTCAGTGGTCAGCACCTTTTGGGGGCATTAAAGAGTATATGTACACACTCTATGCATTGTTGATAGGACTTTGCAGAGAGGATCATAGATATTGAATGTTTATAGTTTGAAGAATTATGTGTATGATAAAATTTCTCTGGATTGAATGCTGGAATTCATTAGTGCATAATGACAATATACATCTTCCGCAACTGACATGTTATAATATTTATGCGTGGTATAAAAATATAATTTATGATATCTAATCATTCAGAAAAGGTGTACACATGTTAATAAATTATTCATCTCTGCACATTACTAAAGATGTATATAAATGCATCATGTTTACATAGTCTAAGTGCACCACACAAAATTATATATGTTAGGATCTTTAAATTTGTTCCTTTTACCTAGACTTAAACGTTTGATTTTGCATGAAATGATACTACAAATTTATGTGTCTAAAATTAAGTATGTGTGTTCTTTGACAACTTTTATATGTATGGAATTATTATTTTCAGTCTTGTACTATTCGCCGAGGGAGCATGTGCTTCAGGGTGTAGTTTTGTTCATGCATTGTTTATATTCTAGTTGCTAATATACTATATAATTATTACTTGTGACCACCAACAAATAGACTGTAAGAGACCCTGACCACAAACAAATAGACTTATTTTTTATAATCTTGTGGCTGATCAACTATATAATGCTTCTCGCCAACAATTATACATGCCAAGCTTTTATTTGTCATTTATTGAAAGACTGGTATCTGTAGTGAACTATGCAATAGAATTTATCAAATTTCTCCCATTATTTATATTATTGAGTTTGAACATTGGCATCACGGAATAGGTTGGCAGTTGCATCTTATATGTTGTCATATATCTTTTTCTCTCTTGGTCATTTGCCAAGTGGACCACAGTGAGTTCTTTTTAAGTTTTTGTGAACCTTAACTGTGCATGAATACTAATTGAATAGTTATGTAACATATAAGTGTGTCTCATTTAGATAGAAAGTTGGTGTTGCATTTGCAGAAGGATAGGGCCCTTTTTTTGCTTGTTTTTGCAATAGACATATGAATATCGAAGACACCTTATAATGAGTACATAGATGTGATAGTAGTATGTAATCTATGAAGATTGCTCCACTCTTTTGGGGTTCTTTATGTTTTTGAAAGTGTTTTACAAACTTTTGTAATCTGTCTAACGTGTTAAAATTAAAATACTGCATTTTATTTCAATTACAAGATTCTGTAGGTTTAAACTTGATAATGATACGGAGACAATTAGAAAACTTAATTTTGTTTTACAATACCCTATTATCCGGTAGAATCCTGATGATAACATCAGAACCTATTGTCATGTGCTATGGAATCTGAAGTAAAATTCCAATACTTTTAGATCAGGGCTTTAAATTGAATTGTTGCTGGTCTAGTGGAACTTGACAATGCATTGAGAGATGAGGATTTCATTTCCTTCCATTGCCTTAATCCATAATTTCAGATAGTATTTGAACTTAGAAGTTTCCCATTATTCTTTATATTATAACCTGCCAATTATTTTGCTTTCCATAATTACCTCTTTTCAAATTTGATCATGTAAGCTGAAGTGTTGTTTATTTATTCAAACAGGAAGGGGGCCAGCAGACACTACTAGGAAACAGGCTGTTAGTGGCGCACCCGAAATGCCCATCCGTGGCGCACTAGCAGTGCGCCACGGGCCTTGCGCTACTGCTATCTCTCAGCCGTGGCGCACTGCCTAGTGCGCCACAGAAGTTTAGATACAGGCGTGGCGCACATGCCAGTGCGCCATAGAAGTTTGGGCAGGTGCGCCACGCGTATGAAACGGTAACCGTGGCGCACTAGGTGCTGTGCGCCACGGATATAAATTTCAAAATTCAAAAAAAAATCAGCAGATCTGGATCTCGTCGTCAGTGCCGTCGCGCGTCGGTGCAGGTCGCCGTCGTCGCCTCCTCGTCGTCACCTTGTTGTCGTCGTCGGAACTGCAAGGAGGAGGAGGAGAATAGGAGGAAGAGGAGGAGAAGAGGAGGAGAAGAAGAAAGGAGGAAGAGGAGGAGAAGAGGAGGAGAAGAAGAAAGGAGGAAGAGGAGGAGAAGAAGAAGAGGAGGAGAAGAAGAGGAGGCAGAGGAGGAAGATGAGGAGAAGAAGAGGAGGAGGAGAAGAAGAGAGGGAGGTAGGTAGGAAGAGATGGAGGAAGAGAGGAAGGAAGAGAGGGAGGAAGGGAGGTCGACGTCGCTGTTGTCACTGCGAGGAGGAGGAGAAGGAGGTCGCCGTCGCGTCGCGGAGAGGAGAAGGAGAAGGGAGAAGGAGAAGGGAGAAGGGAGAATGGAGAAGGGAGAAGGAAGAAGGAAGAAGGAAGAAGGAAGAAGGAAGAAGGAGAAGGGAAAGGGAGAGGAAGAGGGAAAAGGGGAAAGGGGAAAGGAAAAGGGAGGAGGGCGGGGTGGGGATTCAAATTTGAATCCCGCCCAAGCTTATCCGTGGAGCACTAGGTGTAGGTGCGCTACGGATAAGTCGCCCTGTTTTTTTTTCTGCAGGAAAAAACGGTTTTTTGACCGTAACTTTTTACTCTTTTCGAATTTTTAAAATCTAAAAAATCGCTAAACGACCTAAAGGAGTTGCAAGCGGATCTGGAATCTCGTTCTGGTCATTTTGGTATATTATACGATTTTTTTCGATATCGTATGCAAAAGTTACGGCCTTTTTACCGTGGCATTACTTTTTTTTGCAAATAAAGTCGAAACTCATTTCTGTTAATTTTACTAGAAGCTATACCACATTACCTACCTAAATATGAAAGGATTTAATTTTTTGAAGTGTTTCTCATTTTCGTTTATTTTTTGCAAACCCTAAAAAGGCGATCCACGGGGGGGGAGGGGGGGTGGAGTTGGTGCATGCCACTTAGGCGTAGGGCACTAGGGCAGAGTGCCCTACGGCTAAGTTTGTACATCTGTGGTGCACTATGCCATGTGCGCCACAGATGTTTGTGGCTGTTTCACAGCAGAGGGGGCGTGCGCTTAGGCGTAGCGCACCCCCCCATGTGCGCCATAGATGACACAAACAACCGTGGCGCACATGACTATAGTGCGCTACAGATGTTTGGCGAGCGTCCAACAGGGCCCTGGACCACACACATCTGTGGCGCACTATAGTCACGTGCGCCACGGTTGTTCTAGTTACTAGTAGGGCACTTTCCACAGGTGAGCCACGCCTGTTTTAGCCGTGGGGCACTTCAACCATGTGAGCCACGGATGTGCTGATTACCTATAATTGTTTTCCTAGTAGTGAGAAGATGCGCAGAAGAGGAAGTTGCACCTTGGGTACTCCTCCAGCAAAGACGAGTCAGTGTGTTTTATGACAAATGTATATACTAAAAGAGGCCTTGATCTAAGTATAATCTTGCCAGCAATTATACGTTCCAAGCTTTTATTTTTCATTTATTTCCCAGCTTTACATAGTCATTTATTCAAACACTGGCATCTTTTGTGAAGAAGGCACTGGATTTTATCAAATTAATTTAATGGTTATCTACTAGGTGTGTCTCATTTAGATGGAAAGCCGGTGTTCCATTTGCAAGAGGATAGGCCCTTTGTTTTGCTTGTTTTTGCAATAGTCAATATGCAAATAAAAGACACCTTGTCATCAGTACATAGATGTGACAGTAATAATATGTGAAATTTTCTTCCCTCTTTTGTGGTTGTTTATGTTCTTGAAAGTGTTTTACAACCTTTCATAATCTGTCTAATGTGTTAACATTAAAAAACTAAGTTTTATTTGAATTACAATATTGTGTAGGTCAAAAATTTATAAGCATACAGAGATGGGTAATGCTTAGATATACATGACAGTTATAAATTGACAGTTTATTTTCATCATAGATGATTTCATTTCCTTCCATTGCCTTAATCCATAATCAGTTATTTCTGGATGGAGGGAGTACCTCTTTTAAAACTTATTATACTCTTGCTCCTATGAACTAAAGAGTTTTTTATTTATTCAAACAGGAAGGGGAGCCAGCAGAACATCGGTACAAGAGGAAGGTGCACCTTGGGTACTCCTCCAACAAAGATGAGTCGGTAAGTTTTCTGACAGATGTATAGACTGAAAGAGGCCCTAATCTAAGTAGAATCTTGCCAACAATTATACATGTAAAGCTTTTATATTTAATATATTGCCCAGCTTTTATTTGTCAGTTATTCAAACACTGGAATCTGTTCTAAAGAACACACTGCAATTTATCAAATATTAATTGAATGGTTATGTACCATCTAAGCGTGTCTCATTTATATGGAAAGTTGGTATTCCATTTGTAAGAGGATAGGGCCCTTTGTTTTGCTTGTTTTTGCAATAGACAATATGCAAATCAAATACACCTTTTCTTCAATACATAGATGTGATAGTAGTATATAATCTGTGAAGATTGCTCCCCACTTTTGGGGTTCTTTATGTTCTTGAAAGTGTTTTATAACCTTTGGTAATCTGACTGATGTGTTAAAATTACAAAACTGAGTTCTATTTGAATTACAAGGTTGTGTAGGCTCAAACTAGATAAGCATAAAGAGACAATTAAAAAACTTCATTTTTTTACAATAACCTATTATCTGGTAGAATCTTAATCATAACATCAGAACGTATTGTCATGTGCTATGAAATCTATGAAGTACTTTTCAGATCAGGGCTTTAAATTAAATTGTTGTTGGTCTAGTGGAACCTGACAATGCATTCAGAGATGAGTAGTGTTTAGATATCCATCATAAAAGATTTAATTTCCTTCCAATGCCTTAATCCATAATTTCAGAAAATATTTCAACTTAGAAGTTTTACTTCCCATTAATCTTTCTATTATAACCTGCCAATTTTTTTATTTCCATAATTACCTCTTTTCAAACTTGATCATGTCAGATGAAGTGTTGTTTATTTATTCAAACAGGAAGGGGAGCCAGCAGAAGATGGGTAGAAGAGGAAGGTGCACCTTGGGTACTCCTTGGACAAAGACGAGTCGGTGAGTTTTCTGACAGATGTATAAACTGAATGGGGCCATAATCTAAGTATAATCTTTCCAGCAATTATACATGCCAAGCTTTTATTTTTCATTTGTTGCCTAGATTTTATTTGTAATTTATTCAAACATTGGTATTTATTGTGAAGAAGGCACTGGAATTTATCAAATATTAATTGAATGTGAATGTACTACCTAAGTGGGTCTCATTTAGATGAAAAGTTGGTGTTGCAATTGCAAGAGGATAGGGCCCTTTGTTTTTCCTTTTTTGCAATAGAGAATATGCAAATCAAAGATACCTTATCATTAGTATATATAGATGTGACAGTAGTATGTAATATCTGTAATGATTGCTCCCCTCTTTGGGGATGATTATCTTCTCGAAAGTGTTTTACAACCGTTCTGTCTGATGTTTTAATATTAGAAGAACTGAATTTTATTTTAATTACATGATTGTGTAGATTGAAATTTGATAAGAATATAGAGATAATTGAACTTGTTTTCATTATGATATAATTGTATTGATAGCCATATTTTTTTTACTAATATGTAGTACACTTGGTGGTTTTTTATTGATGAATTTGTTCTCCTCTGTTCAATGCATCTGGGTTGATTTTGTTAATGTATTATCCACCAGGGGTGAAGGAAACAAGGTACATCTCCCAGCACAGGAAGCCATAGGTCACTCAGCATGTTCTGGACTGTCTAGGAAAAAGGACAGGTCCAGTCAATGGCTTATTCCTTTTCAGGTTATTGGGCGGTACGGTCACAGAAGGAATTTTCAAGTTCTGTATATAGCAAAGACTCTTCTCAGAAGAGAGTTTGAGTTTGTGTTGAACGATGCCTATGAAGCACAAGTGTTTGTGAGGGCCACTTCCACTACTGATAATGATGTTCTTGAGAGTGCGTCTGCAAAGGAGAAAGCATTTAGTTTAGCTCACGCGGTTGTCAAGATTTAAAAGATTGTTGAGCTCAATCTTGTGCAAAGGAAGGAGGACAATGTAGAGGTCCCAACCTGATAAGGTAGAGATCCCTGTGTTTACAATGCTAGTCCCTGGATCAATAGCTAGCATCCACAGTTTAAGATGTAATATCAAGAAACAAAGGTCATAATACAACTTTATAACCCGGAATAAAATAATTCATTACGTCTTACATAGCTCATTTGGCTATCTCATTACAATGCAGCAGAAATAACTATATAGCATGGAGTCCTTCATCTTCAAAGTGCCACATGCATTCATGTTGGTTGTAGACTTGTAATCCTATTCAACACACTTCACTAACATCAAACAAACCTGCAACATAATAAGTTACAGCCACAAGGGTCAATACATTTGAATTGTATTGGCAAGTGATACTATGGTAGAATAGTGGTATCTATCATCTATATGCATTTGTCTAAGTGGAGCTTGGGCTTGTTTTGCTCAAAATAAGGTTTTCCTTATAAGTTGAAAACACTAAGTTTTTGTTTGTCAAAAACACCCAAGGACTACCAATAGATATTGGTGATCCTTTAACCCTTGTTCAACCACAAGTTTTTAACTTAGAAATTGGGATGAGGAGATCCTTGATAGCTTCCATGTCTTGATGCTCAAATTTTCCATTGCCAGGGACACGCCTAAGTACTTAGATTTTACTCTCTCGAGAGGTGGTGCACTTTCCCCACAAGACTCGACATGCATCGTGACAAGATCTTTCAGAAGCCTTCCCTTAGACCAAATGGACGCGCTCCATCCTATAACCCCCTACCACCCCCTGTCCATCTGGCTAAGTTATTGCAACCTATATGGTCCAGGCAGAGCCCATAATTTCATGTGGCTGCACTTGAAGCTTCTCAACATTTGACATCTCAAATCTCTTTGTTCCTAGGTGTCTTTCCACAAGTGAGATACACTAGGGTAAGCCATAAATATGGGGCCCTGTGTAACCACTCAACACAATCCATTCTTTCCATTCCACCCAGGTGATTCATTCACATAGTTGTTTTATTAAACAAAACACAAGTCATAGACTTAGAAATATTTCATAGAATGAATATTATCCACCCTTGTTTTCTACTAGCTAATCTAAGCATAATAGTAGCAAGAATCTTAACTTAGGGAAAATCCACCAAGGCATCATCTACTAGGATTTCCCAAGGCATAACATACTTAGTAAAAATTCCATGCAAGTCCTACTCAAAATATCACTAATGCATAATGAAAATATGAGGACAAAATGTTTGAAGCACCACTTGCCTTTTTATTAGAGAATATAGGTTCACTCCTTGATCTTGCAATTGTCACACTCTTCAAAGTTCACTACAATTCAATCAAGGCACATATTCAATCTAGCATTCAAACAATTCACCACATAAAATAAAGAAAACAAAACAATGCATGCAAAAGATTGTTTTATTGGAAAATTGGTTTATACTAAGGCTATAAACATTTTAAAACACCTATTGGTCATTTATAAAAGTGGACAAGCTTTTAAAATCAAGTTAGTGAAATTGGGCCATTTAAATCATTTTTGCTTTGCTAGAAATGATTTTAATCAAAGGAATATTTTTGTAGAGTTAGCCAAATATGTTTTTAAACACAATGTTAAGTGTTTAGGATCAAAGTGTTTAAAGCAAATCCATTTTCAATAGGTTTCACCCAAAAATCATTTTTAAATCAAAGCAACATTTTATTTTACTAGAAATTCCTTTAATCAAAGTAATAATATTCTATGGTTAATCAAATACATTTTTAAATCCAAAACTTATTGTTTAGGGTCAGAGAGTTTAAATCAAACCATTTGCAAAAGGTTTTACACAAAAAATATTTTTAAAACATAATTAACAATTTTTGTTTTAACAGAAATGCTTTTATTCAAGGTAATAATTCCTTAGTATGACAAATTGTACTTTTAAATCCAAAAGTTGGTTTTTATGGTCAGTAGGTTCAAAACAAATCATTTGCAAAATATTTTACCCGAACATCATTTTTAGAATAATTTTTATGTTCAAAATAGGCCAAGAAATATTTCTGCAAAAACACCTACGTTTTCAGAAGAAAAAGACTAAACTATGGGCATGGTTGCAAAGTTTGCATTTTTTGAATCCATTGATATAAAATTTGCAAAATTCGGCCAAGCAGAACAATAGTTATGAATTTTACAAAATCATTCATCTAATAGAAAAGTTTCTCTTTTTAAAACAAAAGACAGGCCACGTGGCGTGATCTAACTGGTTGATAATCGTTCGCATGGATCAAGTGATACGGTGCGTTGGATCTAAAGGAAATCGTACGACACAGAACAGTTCATACCGTTTCAATTAGATCTAATCTTATCCATACGATCTGGATCTAACAGACTGAAGCACAGCGACCAGGAACTGGCGACGCTTGGTGGCGGCAAGCGGCGGTGACGCACTGGCTAAGGTGTTGCAGCGACTACAGGAGGCAAGGGAGAGGGAGAAGGTGCTCACCAGGTTTGCAGGGCATTGCTGATGCTCAACGTGGTCGACAGAGGGCAGGGGGCGCAAGGAGTTGACGACAATTGCTCGTCGAAGTTGTCTACTCGTTCGGGCACGTACGGTCATCGACGGGGGCGAGCTCCTATGGCGTAATAAGGCAAGGTAAACAGTCAGGAAGGTGCGCAAGAGTTCGAGGATTGATAGGATACCCACTAGAGACTAAGGGGTGCATTGATTTATCGGCTACTCTTGCCGGAGTTGAGGCAGACTGCGGCGATGTTCAGACGTTGTTGTTGCTGAGGCTATGGGGCACGCCCGGGATGCTAGGGTTACTGGCAGCTGCAGGAGACGCTGGAGAGTAAGCTCGTATGTTCCAGGGGCAGTGGGGTGGCTGGGGTGGTCGGAATTGTTGCCGGAGAGTTGTTAGAGCAGTAGGGTTGTAGAGAGAAATTTGAGCAGCCCTCGGGCGGAGAGGGTGCGGCGAGTGAGGGGAAAGAGAGAGAGAAGGCAGGCGCTTAAGAGGGCGAGATCAGGGGGCTGATTAATCGCGGCGTTACTGTGAATTCATGCGTGCTATCAACGGCAGAAACAACAACGAGGGGGGAAAGAACAGGTCGCGGGGTGGAGACGATGATCTAGGTTGGCGTGGGGCCGGGGCGTCAGTGGTTGTGGAGGTGCGGGTGTGAGTAAGAAAACGATTTGCGAGAGGGGCTGCCGGGTGGGCTACTGTTGGGCTTGTTAGGCATGGTAGCTGGGTAGGTTAGTTTGGGCTAGTCCTTTCCTATTTTTTTCTGAATCTTCTTCTTTTTCTTTTCTGTTTTTCTGTTTTCAAATTCAAACACTCATTTGGATTCAGATTTGGTTTTCAAAGATTTTTGAAACTTTCAGTATGTTTTACTACTGTTTATTAATGTATTTTAAAGTCCATTTTGAACATTTTTCTTATATTCTCTAATGGTTTATTATTTATTTAAATTACACACTTTGTCTTTATTTAAATAAGGTTTAAATATGTTTTCAAACTTCTATTTGAATTCCAATTTTTGCCAACCTTTTTAGTAGTTTAATATTGTTTAATAATATGTTTAAAATTCCATTTTAGAATATTCCAATATTCTTTTATGGTTTTAATATTTATTTAGATGAGGTTTGTGTCTTTATTTAAATGAATTTGAATATGGTTCCAAACTATATAATTCTATTTAATTTTTATTTTATTCTTTCAAGTTAATTAGATAACTTTTAATCCACTTGGGCAATTTCCATTATTTTCCCATGATTTAATTAATCATTTACCATTAGGGATTTTGTCTTTATTTCAAAACAAATATGGTTCACGTCCATATAAGTTTTTATTAAAATAATCTTTATTCCTTTATTTTATGTGTATTATCTTTATTCCATTTGCTTGTGGATTTAATTCAAGTTTTAAATTGTCTTTTAAATAATTTCCTTGTGATTTATTATTTATTTAGTTTAGGCAATTTTTCTTTATTTAAATAAAATTTAATATGGTTCAAATCCCTTATAGTTTTATTTAAATAATATTTTATTTCTTTTATTATTCAATAAGCTTTCATTTCATTTGTTTATGGATTTGGCCAACATTTAATTTGGCTTTTAAATATTCCTTATTTTATTTATTTCTTTCTTTATCTTATAAAATCCATATCTTTTTATTTATAGATCCAAAATTGGTGATTCCAATTTGTGTAATTTTATTTAATATTTTTTTATCTTTTTAAATCCTTTTAGGATTACTTTCTCAAGATTTGGTATGGATTTTTAGATAGGAGCTTTATTAGCTTTGGAAATTATTTCCTTTTATCTTATTAAATTCATAAGTTTTTATCTATGGCTCCAAATTGAATGAAACCAATTTCTATGGTTTTATAATATTTTTGTTTATCATTTTTGATCATTTAGAAATGTTTGTTGACAAGTTTTTATATGGAACAAATCCTTAGTCTTAGAGAGATCTTGGAAATGGTTTATTCCATTAGGGTTTTAGGGTTTTTGTTTACTTTTCCAGATGTTTAAATTTCAAGATACATTCATTAATGAATGCATTTCACTTGATTGAAATTTTGTTGGATTCCCTTTTCATTCAAAAAATTTCAAGAAGGGTTTTGATGTTTCCATTTAGAAGCAAAAAGTTTCTTTTCACCCTAAATTTCAACAATTATTTATTTATTTATTTATTTATTTTTCCACATTTCAAAATTTGGAAAATTTTGGGAAGTGACAGACAAGCTATTGAAAATGTCGGTATTTACATATCCACAGGAATATGGCCACCTATGAGTTGATCGCATGCGTGAACTAAGTTACCCTACTGGATTTTCATGGCAGGGAGACCCAAATGAGAAATGGAAGAATCCTCATCTGTCAGAAACAACCATGAACATTCCTGGTGTGTCTGAGGGTACTCCAGCAGGCCTAACTATAGTTGTTGTGAAGTACATGTTCCATATTGGTACTATTTTCTATCCACTCGGGGTTGTTCCATCGGACTTTATGTTCAAACATGCTGTTGATCAAGATGGGAGCTTGTACATGAAATTTGTTGACCCTGTCAACGCTGAAGCAATGGCACGGAGGAATTACTTTGTTGATAGATTCATGATCAAGTTTTATCTTGTAAACAGTGTTACGAAGTGTAGCAAGTACTTTGACAAGGCAAAGAAAAACAAGGTGCATTACAGGAATCATCCCGATGACTCTTTCGAACCCATCCATATCTCGAACTGAATAACAAGGATTATTTTCATGTTATCAAGATGTTTTAGTTTAAGAACTTATCTATTATGTTTGTTTATGGCCGCGGAAGATTTCAAACCTATATCATTATGTTCTAGCACCCTAGATCTGTACAATATAATATTGGGTCTCACCATCTCTACAGAATATTTGTGTGTTCATTTGTGTTGGTACTAGGAGAATACCTTTGGCATATGTGAGGAAATATGTGCTTAGAAGAATGTGATGTGCTGAAATCGTGTACTCCCTCTGGTCCATATTAATGGACTCAACTTTATCTAAATTTGTATGTATCTAGTTAAGTATTTAGACTAGATGCAATCGTATCTAGGCAAAGTTGAGGCCATTAATATAAACCAGAGGGGTATGTTTTCTGTCAGTCCTACAAGGTGATGATGGGAGGTGCTCTACCCAGCTGATGATTAATTTGCATTCTGTGTCCAAGATCACAATTGGTTGCACGAAAGCATGCACTGTTCTTGGTTGTACAGATTCGTATCCTAGGTTTTCGTGTGGGCATCACATATGAGGCTACAACATGGTGTTATTAGATGGAATTAGATGCATCTCTGGTTTCTGGTTGCACCAGCTCATGATGAATCACACTACATGCTAATGGTAGAAATGATGCGATTGGAATCCGATGGTATATACAACAAAATTGCAGCAGGTTCTCTATGTTCCAGCACTGTCACTAGTTTGCACACACGCACAACAAGTTAACATAGCAGGTTCCAGCAGGTTCTACTAATAAGTACTTTCAGAGGGTCTTCAGTTGGCGTCAGCCCCACCATGATTAGATGCAGTCCACCATCACTATCTGGATTAAAGTCGAAGAGGATGATGTCTCCCTCTTCTATCTTGTACTCCAAGATAACAGAGTCCCACCCACTTGTCAGCATTGCATTGTTTGAGAACTGTCTCATCTTCATCCTCATGTCAATCTTCTTCTCAAATCCAATGGACTCAACATAGACTTTCACAAGTTCTTCCAGGTACCCTTTCAGATATTTTTTCAGAATGGAGCTCCAAATTCCTGTCAGAAAAGACATATTTGGATAAATTTGAATTCAGAGGCAAGAGAATGTGAAATTTTAGTACTCCCTCCGACCCATATTAGTTGACTTTGATTTGCCTAAATTTGGATGAATCTAGACACTATTTAGTATATAGGTTCATCCAAATTTTGATAAATCGAAGTCAACTAATATGGGTCAGAGGGATTATAATAATTATTTATATAGCAAGTACTGAAGGTACCATTTTGCATCTTTTAGGAATGACATTGGAACTGGTCATCCTATGCACATAGTCACGCATCTTTCCTAAACGAGAACCTTCAAATAAATCATTGAGGAAATCCACTTGTTGCTCATTCAGGTTCATGTCATTGCCAAACATGCAGTGTTCATCAAACAACCTTCTCCATTATGTCTATGTCCTACAAGAAACAAGCACAATATAGGATACACATGAAGCACAGTTTAATGGATTATTTCATACTAATATTATATATAATATTCAAACATCAAAGATTGTTCATAATAGTAGCAGCAGATTATACCTCTGAACTTTAGCTTCTTCTTTTTAGCAGAAGCATCTTTGTGAGTCCCCAGCTTCAGCTTCTTGTTTGAAGCAGAAGCCAGTAGTAGCTTCCTCTTTGAATCAAAAACATCTTTGCTGGTCCCCAGCTTCATCTTCTTATTTCAAGCAGCAACATCTTTGCAGGTCCCCAGCTTCATCTTCTTCTTTGAAGCAGCAGCATCTTTGCAGGTCCCAGGTTTAGATTCTTCTTTGAAGCAACAACATATTTGCAGGTCCCCAGGTTCAAATTCTTCTTTGAAGGAGCAGAACCAGTCCCACTGGTAGCCAGCATAATCTTAACTACTAAAGTAGGATCATCCGAGTCATCTAGGAAGATAATAACTTCTTTCCCTTTGGTCTCCATCTGTAAACAGATATAGGAATTTGTGAAAACTAATTTGTAACACTTAAGTAAAAGATCAACTAAGGCAGATAATTAGCTGTAATAGATAACAAATCTAGTAAATCATAGCATTGGTCCTATCTAGGCCTAAACAGATATAGGAATTTGTAAAAACTAATTTGTAACACTTAAGTAAAAGATGAACTAATGCAGATAATTAGCTGTAATAGATAACAAATATATTAAATCGCATAAATGGTCCTATTTAGGCCTAATCACAGAAAATCTATGGAGTAGTAAAACATAGCAAATTAATCAAATCTAGTACCCCCTTCGACCAAATTAATTGACTCATATTTGTCTAGATTTGGATGTATCTATACATGTTTTAGTGCTACATACATCCAAATCTACACAAACGTGAGTCAATTAATTTGGATCGGAGGGAATAAATCAAGAAATCAAAGCAAATCTCTAGGTTAACCCTCATCAAGAAATCAAAGCAAATCTAAGCAAATCGACTCGATGGAGATGTAAGCCTAGAAATTACGAGTACAAAAAGCTAGAGCTGGAGGAGGGAACCACTAATGAAGTTGAAGCTGTGTACACTTACTGGAGATGGAGGAGGGTGAAAGAGGAAGGCGGCACCGGCGGACAACACTGGAGGAAGGAGAAAGGGGCAAGGGGAAAACTGAAATGGTAAAACCTTGAGGTCGCGGTAACCTTACCTTATAGTAGTGTATTTTGCTTAAAAAACTAACGTTTAATTACTGAACATTTATCCTTCCACCTCTATGTCCGGCTAGGCTGGTTGTGTTGCTACCTTGCCCAATTGAAGCCTGATTTTGTTATTCTTTTCTTTTCCTTTTTGTTTTTATTTACTTACTAAATAAAATTTGCTTTTATAAAACTTAGAAATTTTTGAAAAATTACATATTCTTCACAAGTACATGTCTACTAGCCTATGCATAAAATTTGGTTTAATTTAGTGAAGGTCTAAAAATGACAAATTTACAAATAACGCGTTTGGTCCAACCTAAACCCCTTTTTCTAACAATGTGACTTTTTTGACCTTCATGAAATAACCTCAATTTTTTAAACATACTAAAATACACAAACTTAGACACAAGGATTAGGTTTTTCTATTTTTCGACTTGTTTTGAATTTATGGTGGCACAGTCAAGGTTATAACAAAATCGCGACGTACAACATGCGTGCCTATGGGATGAATCTTCATTCTGTAAGACTAGATCCATGATAAACCAACATGTTGGGATCCTAAAAGTTTTGAGTCACACAACCACAACTTAATGATGGTGTTTATATAGCCCGTGCAATGTTGTCTTGTGCCCATAATTGCCACAAAGTGTCTCATCATATCTTGTCATAGCACTCTGATACTTATACGTATCAACTCGGTAGGATCATGTTAGCCAAGTGTTGAGTCACACAACCACAAGTTGATGAAGGAGTTTTTCTAGCCAACCCACATCTACACAAGTGTGTGTCATGGCTTGGATTATATTTAGATGTATCAACTGGGTGGGATCATGTTGACCAAGTATTGAGCCACACAATCACAAGTTGATGAAGGTGTCTCTAGCCAAGCTACAGAGGTTTATAGCCAATGTGATGTTGCCATGGGCCCACATTAGTCACAAAGTGTCTCATCATGTATTTCATAGCTGTTGAAAGGATACGGATGTCGCCTAGAGGGGGGGTGAATAGGCGATTAAAACTTTTCTGAGAGAGGCTCGACAAAGGCGTAATTAAACTAGCATTTACTTTGTCAAGCACAACCTAGAACAACTAAGGTTCACCTATGTGCACCAACAACTTATGCTAAGCAATACAAGCAACAATGTGATAACAAGATATAGATTACTTCAATCACGAAGGCTATCATAATGTAAAGTGCATAAGTAAAGATCTCGGGTATAGAGATAACCGAGGCACGCGGGGACGATGATATTTTACTGAGTTCCTCCCAACATGGAGTACGTCTCGTTTGGAGAGGGGGTGGTATCTAACCACCTACGCCACAAAAGGCCTCCCTTATTCTCCGGTGAATCTCAACCCAACGGGACCGATCCATGCTTCCACTATCGGTGCACTTGTCGGTGGCAACCGGAACCTCTCACAAGGTTCGGGCAATTCTCCACAACTTAATTGGAGGCTCCCAACAAATGCCACGAAGGACACAAATCGATGGACCGAATGCAAATGGCAAGAACACCACAAATATGCTCCAATCCCTCACTCTCAAGTTCCAACAAATCTACTAAAGCTATTGGGGGAAAAAGAGAGGAGGAATCAAATAGGGACACAAAATCCCCCAAAATCTAGATCCCCAAAGATACACTCACAAAGAGATGAATCGGTTAGGTCAAAACGTGGATCTAGATCTCCTCTCTCTTCCACTCAAATATGGGCAAGAATCATCGGAGGGGAAGAGATTTATCAAGATTCAACATCTAGAGAAAGTGTGGACAAAGCTTAGACAAAAGGAGGAGGAAGAAGCTTGCTTAACTAAAAACGGGCAAAGGGTACAAATAGTGGCCCAAAAAATCTAGCCGTTTGGGGCGTTTTTCTGTCTGGGTCGGTAGTACCGGTACTACCGCTCAGCCCACACCAGTGCGAGAGAAGCAGCAGGGAATCGGGGCAGGCAGGCGCATGTGCCAGGGTGGGGCCAACGCTGGGGCCAGCAGGAGGCGGTCGCGCGCGCAAGCAGCGCAAGCGCAAGCGAGCGGAGCAGAGCCAGGGCGAGGCGTCGCCCAGCGACAGCGGGGCCAGCAGGCGGTCCTAGCGCAGCATGGGGCCAGGCGCACGCGCGAGCACGTGGATCAAGTGTGGGTCGGCGTGCGCGAGTGAGCAGGTGCGGCGGCAAGCAGGTCTGGCAAGGGAGTGGGCTAGGAGGCAGGGCAAATCTACCTGGGCCGGCTGGTAGTACCGACCCAAACGTGGCGGTACTACCGGGTCGGTCGGGTAGGACCGGACCCAGGGACCGGGCTAGGCAGAAGATAAACCGCAGCGCTTAGGTGCGGCTGATACAGTGGGCGGTAGTACGATTGGGCCCAAAACAGTTTTTTTCTTTTTCTTTTTCAAACCAAATAGGCTAATATTCAAACGGTCATAACTTTTGAATGGTAGCTCCGATTGACCCGATTCCAATTGCGTTGGAAACAGGACGACATGAGCTACCCTATAATAATAATATGAGAATGTATCAAGTATAATAATGTGAGATACCTCACTTGGTGAGAAACCAAAAAACCGCATAAATCAAAATCGTAACAAGATACAAATGGAAGATCCGATTTTTATGAACAAGAGTTTGTTATGGAGATTACCACAAGCTCTATATCCTCACATGGAGAAGACCAAATAACAACCAAATACGATGATGTAAGTATGCAAAGGTTTGAGCTCTCTCCGATAGATGTGACCGAATTACTCAATCGAGAGGCCCTCTTGATAGTACTGTTATCTATCCTAAACCCGGTCTCCCACACACAACATGAGACCGAAAAAAGGGAAAACCTATCAATATTATACCTTTGCCTTGAGAATACCACTTGAGCTCGATGTAGAAGAACTTTTCCTTCTCAAGATGGAACACCTATCTTGATTCCTCATCATTGATCCATGATAACCGAGGATGGCAAGCATCAAACATGAGATATACTATAGATGGCGCATTTTGATCTTGCACAACACATCTTCATCTCATTCCATCGACCTTGAAGATAACACATGCTTCAAGCGATGCCAATGGACAAATCCTACAAGTGCAACTTAATACACACATTAGTCCATAAAGATTGTCATTAATTACCAAATCCACACATGGGGGCCCACATGTTCTTTCAGTTGTCTTATACTTAGATCTATTAACTATCTAGGATCAAGTTCTCCAAGTGATGACTCATACAACCACAAGTTGATGAAGGTGTTTCTAGACATCTAAGATATGTCTAGATCTCATGCAATGTTGGCATGAGCCCACATCTATCACAAGTGTGTATCATGGCTTGGTATAGCACTCTCATACTTAGATGTATCAACTAGGTGGGGTCATGTTGGCCAAGTGTTGATTCACATAACCAAAAGTTGATGAAGGAGTTTCTAGCCAACCTAGAGAGGTTTATAGCCCATGTAGATAGTTGGCATGGGCCCACATTTGCCACAAAGTTTCTCATCATGTCCTGCCATAGCAAACTTATAGTTATATCTATCAAGTAGGTAGGATCATGTTGGAGAAGTGTTGACTCATATACAACAAATTGATGAAGGTGTTTCTAGACATCTAATATATGTCTAGATCCCATGCAATGTTGGCATGGGCTCACAAAGTGTCTCATCATGACTTGGCATAGAAGTCTTATACATAGATCTATCAACTAGGTAGGATCATGTTGGCCAAGTGTTGACTCATATTAGAATAAAAATTTGATGAAGGTATTTCTACACAACTAAGATAGGTCTATATCCCATGTTGTCATGGGCCCGCATATGCCACAAGTGTGTATCATGGCTTGGAAAGTTTCAACTTCTTTGACCAAAGGATACATGCGTGCCTGCAAGCCTATATCAATGTCCATGGATATGCTCATTTAGGCTTCTAAGTCATGCATGATACGTACTAACTGTAATTATTTTGATCATATAAAATGTAAACATACTTCATATATGTGCATTTTGATGCAATATAGTCAGGTGGGGATCCCCCTTGAAAGCTTCAAAAAAACTTTATCTTGGTCAAATACGGTGTGTCATTTTGTAAGCTAT
Organism: Avena sativa; assembly: GCA_916181665.1. Taxonomy (NCBI): domain Eukaryota; kingdom Viridiplantae; phylum Streptophyta; class Magnoliopsida; order Poales; family Poaceae; genus Avena; species Avena sativa. The sequence goes on from OV702281.1 coordinate 184,563,831, forward strand.
TGTGGGAATGCATTTTGGTTATTATGTGCATTGAAGTATGTACACATTTTTGTGAAAGCAATATTTGTGTGCTGTTTGAGAGATGAAAATAGTGTATATTTTTGTCAAATTACTAGAATAATTTTAACAGAAATCATATAAATTCTGCAAAAATCATATAAATTCAGCAAAAATCATAGGGATTCAGGTAAGGTCATAACATGTCCCTTAGAACGTTTCCGCACTGTATGAAACATTACATTAACATAAGAAAATGACATTCAGTAGTTGCCACTACAAGTGAAATAAGAGTATATGGGATGGTGAGATGCTGACACTCTTTTTCCCCTTTTGGATCTTCCTGCTCGTCTTCCTCTGCTACCAGATGCTCCCCCGGGAGTAGCTGGAGATCTTGCACCTATAGGAGCTGCAGTTCTTATAGCTGGTTGAGACCTTGCAGTTGAGGGGGCAGCTGCAGTTCCATGTGATGGGGGAAGATGGAGGGGTAGTGGCAGTTGAATCAATAACAATCCAGCTCTTGGAGTCTGTCATACACTTCACCGTCTTGTCCTGGAGCTACTGGATTTGGTTGCTGGTCATGACCCGAAGCTGCTGGCATGGGATGACGATCTTGACCTAAAGATGAAAAAGTTGCACCTTGTGTACGATTCACCACTTGAAATAATACTCGTTCTGTCATTATCACATCATCTTCATCACTTTCTATTTGCACTAGTTTTTTAGTGAATGATATATTCTGCCTCAGTGGGCAACGTCTGGTTTCATACTTAGCAGGTTTAACTGCAGTTATGACAACAACATCTGGTTCTTCCTCTCCATCACTCAATTCCCATACTTCGTCCTTGAAAGCACACCTGATGCTACTATGCTTATTTTCTTCTTCACCGTGGTACCTAACGTACACATCAGCCACTCTCCCAGGGCGAACATAATAAGCCATCTCGACACAGCCACTGTCATCATAGAGCAACACCAACCCATCCGCGAGATCTTTCCCTGGAATAAGAAAATATAATTTTATCTTTTCCTTCGATGCCATGTGATCTCTAACAACTCCTTTGACTTCCTGAAGCGGAAGTTTTTTCCTCACTATCTCTGAAACAACATCATCTCCTCCAACGTAGTCCAGATTTGGCCCAACTTTGATGCACTCCCGTCCGAAATGAAATCTCACCAACAAAATTTCCCTAGGGTCCATGAATTAGCTGAAATAAAAGTACAATGTGATAGAATTTACAAGATCATAGTTAAATTCAACACAAAAATTAGCAAAATCAGAAAAAATCCACCCCTTTCATCACCAAAACCATCCCAACAATAGTACTGGCAAACCCTATCAGTACTTGCGCAACTACGTTGTGTAGAAGAGGAGGGGGTCAGGAACGTAACCTTCCTTTACCTCGAGTCGTCCTGTCGTGTCGATCGTCACAGCCTCCACGATGAATCGCCCACCGTCTTTGCCTTTGCCAGAGAAAGAACTAGGGAATCAGGGGTCACAGAGTATATATAGTGAAGGTCGGCCCAATAGTGGCCCAAAACCTGACCTACACCATAATTTGTGCATATAAAATTGTTCAGACGAGGTATATCACAGATGCACGATCTCGAGCATAAAACCACAGGCTATCATCGCTCGTACCACTATTATGTTCTAGTGTCGGTGTACTCCAACATCATCATTATATAATAGTATAATAAGTAATAAACATGGGTAAGGTATGGTTTTCATACCCTAAAAGGTTTCCACACCATGCTCAGGTTTATTTGAAGTGCAATTTTTTAATGAATTCATTTCACACCTTTACTCATAGCACTTTTAGAATGATGTATGGTAGCTTTCAGATTTATGCAAAGAATGCGAACATTGCGTGGGCTCTAGACCTATCTGAGTTGGCTAGAAACACCATCAACATGTGGTTGTATGAGTTTCTAGCCAACCAAGAGTGCTCTATATACCATGCAATGTTTGCATGGGCCCACATTTTCCACAAAGTGTCTCATCATGTCTTGGCATAGCAGTATTATACTTAAATCTATCAAGTAGGTAGGATCATGTTGTCATATCCCAAGATTTTCCAAATCTTGTAATGTGAAAAATAAATGAATAAAATAAAAATTTGTTTGATTTTCAGAACCAGAAGAAACTTTTTGAATTTAATTGGAACTTCAAACCAATTGGAAACAATTAAATCCTAAAGGGATTTAACAGGTTAAAACATTAAATAAAGGAAAATAAAATATTTTGGAAACACTATTTTGGATCTTTAAATAAAGAGTTTTGGTTTTCAAAAGAAAAGGTAGATTTATAAATAAAGATTATTTTATAAAGCCAAATTAAAACATTGGCCAAGCTTTTAATTAAAACATTTTGTTTGAATAAAAATAGCAAAGGTTTATTTAAATAAAATAATAGCGATTTAATATCCAAATTTTATTAAAGTAAAGGTTTTTCCCATTTTAAATAAAACACTAAAACTTATTTATTTTAAATAAATTTTCCAAATATTTTATATTCTCAAATAAAACTTACTGAAGTGTTTTGGTTTTATTTTAGATTTAAAAATAAATATTCTAATAAAACAAATCTTATATAAAGTAAATGAATAAGGCCTTTTTATTTAGTTGTTAATGGACCAAAAATAAAGATGTTATTTTATTTTAAAACAAGTTTTCCAAATATTCTTTATTTCCAAATAAAACCTACTGATTTGGTTTTGAAAATATTTGGATTTCAAATGGAGATTTTATTAAATAAATCAAACCCTATTTTGATTAAATAACTAAAGGGCTATTTTATTTAATTATTAAATAGATCCTAAAAATGAATAAAAATATTATTTTATTTTTGAGATTTGGTTTATGTTGATAAACAGAACCAAAATCTCATTACAATTGTTTGAATTGTTTGAATTATTTGAATGCTTGAATAGTTGGATGAAATTCAAAACAGAAAAATAGAATTAGAAAAGGAAAAAGAATTCAGAAGAAAAAAAAATAGAAACTGGCCGACCCAGCCCAGCTAAAGCCCACCCCAGCCCAGCAGCCCATTTTCCCCACCCCTCTGACGAAACGTTTTCGCACTCAAACTCACACCCGCGAGGACACTGACGACTGGACCCCGTTCCCTTTCCCTTTCTCACTGACCAGAGGACCCCACCGCCACGTCCCTCTTCTTCCCCACCCCCACGACCTGTTCTTCCTCCCTCGCCGGCCGTTGCAGGCTTTGATTCGTGGCTTGAATTCACCTTTACACGGCCACCTTAACTCGCAGCGACCAGGCACATTTAAACGCCAGTGACTCCTCTCCGTTTCCCCTCTGTTTCCTTCCCCAAGCACGCCCCCAGGCCGCCCCAATTTCTCCCCGAGCAGTTCTGTCTCCGACGAGCTTCCACCGTCGAATCCAGCCGAGCCACACCACCTCCTGCCTCCCCGAGCACACGAGCACACTCACCGCATCCTGGCGCATCTTCCCGTGCCATTCATTCATCCGCGGGTACCCTATAACCTCGGCTTCGACGACGACCTGCAGCACCGCCGTCTGCCTCTTTCTCCGACGAAGCCTCTAGGTAGTAACTAGCCACCCCTTGTCCTTCCGATGATACGTCTGTGTCCAGTGCACTCGCCCGCATCTAACCCTACCATTCTCTTGCTTTTTGGTGGACTACAGCCCCGTCCCCGTCAAAAAACAGAAGATCTTGGCGCCAGCCCTAACTCCGGTGAGGAATCCCGCCCGTCCTCATGCGCCCCTTCACCAACCAAGGGCAGGTTGAGCATCCCCATGCCATGGCGATCACAGTGAGCCACCTCTCCTCCTTCCTCGCTTCCTGAAACGTCAACTCCGCCGCCGTCTAGCCGCTCAGCCACCAGACGCCGCCGCCAGCGCCGCTGCTATTTGGCCAGGGCAATAGGAACCGTTAGATCTGCATCTGATGGCTTGGATAGAATGACTAACCGAAGGGTTAAGGATGAACCTGTGCCGCACGATCCACTTTAGATCTAACGTTCCTCAGAGCTGATCCGGCCGAACCGGTATCAACCAGTAAAATAACGACGCGTGTCCCCTGTTCTGTTTTAAACAGATTTGAAATCTGATTTAGTTATGAAATTCAAACCCTTGTAACTTTGGATCTACACGTCCAAATATTACAAACTTTATGTCGTTGGAATCAGGAGAGCAAGAACTATCTAACCATGCCTTTGGTTTAGCCAATAGTATCTGTTAGTTTGCTTGTTTTTGTAGATTCTTTTGTGAGCTTGTTTAGAGTAGAAAAATTGTTTAAAATTGAATTTAGGGTTAAAACTTTTGCAAAATGGTTTGTTATGACCTTACTGACCCTAGGAACCAACCCATGATTTGCAAAATGGATTTATTGGTTTAGTCCATTTCTAGCTAAATAAAACTATTGATTTGTTTATGAAAATGATTTTGAGTAAAAACTTTGGAGAAAATGTTTTTGACCAAACCTACTGACCATAAGTACCAAGTTTTGAGAAACAACAACTTATTTAGTGAAACCACTTAAGGTTATGGTATTGAAAATAATAATTTTCACCACATAAAATGATGAAAAGATTTAAAATGGTTTATAGATAAAACCCATTTACAAATGACTTTGCCACTTTACAAAATGACCATTAGGTGTTTTCAAATGTCCATGACCCATTAGGAACCACTTTTTCAAACAAAACAAAGCTTGGCATGCTTGCATGCATTACTTTGACTTTGTCATTTTATGTGTTGATTTTCTTTATTGGTAGATTGAGTTTGTGCCTTGCTTGATTGAATTGTAGTGACTTGAAGAGTGTGATTGTTGCAAGGACAAGGAGTGAACCTATACCCTCTACCAAAAAGGAAAGTGATTCTTCACACTTTTGTCCCATTACTTTCACTGTGCATTAGTGATTTTCTCTAAGTAAAACTTGCATGGATTTTGCTAAGTATAAACCTTGCTATAGTAAAACCTAGTAGATGAATCCTTAGTAGGATTTTCCTAAGTTAAGATTCCTATTACTATCAAGCTTAGCCTAGCTAATAGAAAACATGGGTGGAATATATATTCACACTATGGAAAAATATTCTAAGTCTGAGGACTTGTGTTTTGTTTAATAAAACAACTAAGTTAATGAATCACCTGGGTGGAATGGTAATTGCTTGGTGGTTTTTGGTTGAGTGGTTACACAAGGCCATGGACTTGGCTTGTGTATCTCACTTGTGGTATGCCACCCACGCACAAAGAGATTTGAGATGTCAAATGTTGAGAAGCTTCAAGTGCAACCACTTGGCAATATGGGCTCTGCCATGATCATATAGGTTGCAAGAACTTAGCCATATGGAAAGTGGGTGGTAGTGTTTGATAGGTTGGAACGCGTCCATTTTGGTCTAAGGGAAGGCTTCTGAAAGATCTTGTCTTGGGAAACCAAGTTTTGTGGGGAAAGTGCACCACCTCTGTAGAGTGTAAAATCTAAGTACTTAGCCATGTCCCTGGTAAAGGACAATTTGAGCATCAAGACATGGAAGCAATCAAGAATCTCATCATTCAAATTTCTAAGTTAAAATCTTGTGGTTTGAACAAGGGTTGTTTGAAATCTTCAAACCTTAATTGAGAGATGCCTTGTAAAGGATCTTCAATCTTGGATTGAGAAAAATGATTTTATCAAAGCAAAAACTTAGTATTTACATATGTCAAGGAAAAATCTATTTTGAGCAATGCAAGCCTCAACTCCACTTAGCCAAATGCATATAGATAATAGACTCCACTATAAATACCATAGTATCACTTGCCAATACAATTCAAATGTATTGACCCTTTGTGGCTGTAACTTGTATGTTGCAGGTTTGATTGTTTTTAGTAAAGATTGATTGATTAGGATTTCAAAGTCTACAACCAACATCTGCCTGTGGCACTTTTGAAGATGAAGGACCCATGACTATAGATATTCCGCTGCAATGTAATGTAAATAGCCAAATGAGCTATATGTGATGTAATAAAATTATGTTATTCCTGGTTATAAAGTTATATTATGACCTTTGTTTCTTGATATTACATCTAAACTGTGGATGCTAGCTATTGATCCAGGGACTAGCATTGTAAACACAGGGGGCTCTATATTATTAAAGGATGGGACCCCTACAGATGGTATCAGAGCATCGTGTTGCCTGTAGGATTTGTAAACCTAGGATTGGACAAAAAAAACCTTGGAAAAATAGGAGTTGTACTTGTTCCAAAAACTTATTTACAAAAACACTTGTAAACTCTTTCCTCAACCATTTTGGTTTCAACTCTACTTCTCCTCTACTTCAACTTGATGGAAAAACCTACCCCATGGCCAAAGACTACACCATGTGCAAAGGACTTCTTCAACACTTTCAACTCTAATGACTTCAACTTCTTCAACTCTAATGACTTCAACATCTTCACCATGTTCTCCAAAGACTTCCTACATCGATATCACTAAGGACTACAAGTGAGACAAAGAAGACTTGCTCAAGATTTAGAGACTGAGGGAATGCAAAATTTAGAAGAAGCCCACATCCCTAGAAGTTATTACCACCAAGAAACTCTCCTAAGGAAACCATGATCTCATGTAAGAAGAAGCAACCAAGAAGGATGGAAAGATCACAAGTGAACCATATAGATGAACCACCATATTTTAGTTAAGTCAAACACACCAACCTGTGTGGTGTAACAAAAATATTTTATTGACTAAGTATGTGCTTGAACCTTGTTTGAGTGAAATGTTTGGTTTGTGATTGCATGCACATTGCTTGTGTGAATTGTGATGTGTGTGATTAGAATTAAGTCCTTAGAAATATCTTGCCTATTCTAATCTCCTTTCAACCCAAACAGATGACTACTCCAAAAGACTCTAAGGTTGATAACATCAACACCAACCAAGAGGACAGCATGAAAGAGCCCATAGCAACCCAGAACCAATTGAACCAACTAACAGCTCAGTTCATAGCCAACAATAGTGATAAAGATCCAGTACTGCAAAAGTTTTTGGAGGAACAATCCCAACTGATGCTTAAAGTGACTAATCAAATGATCAACATGGAAGAAAGCTATCCCAAAAGAGTCTATGACAACAAGGATGACAGAAATATTGTTCTAGATGGAGCACCAGCTTGCATTATTTGTGGAGACAAGGATCACACTTCCAAGGATCATGAAGGTCAATGTCCTAACTGTGAAGGAAATCATCCTGTTGGACAATGTCCCACCTCACAAGCTACTTGTTACCTTTGTGAAGGAAACGACCATGTACCTATCCAATGCCCCATCTATGCCATTGTTGAACAAAGGAAACAAGAAGGATCCAAGTATGCCAAGAGTGTTGATGGCAAAGGAAAAGGACCACTTATACCTCCAAACAAGACAACCCAATTCAAAGGATCAAAGAAACCCAAGAAACCAAGACCAGACATGAACCTTGTGCAATGTCGTAAATGTAAGGAAATGGGACACTACTCCAGTGAGTGCCCAGAAAACAAGAAGAATAAAGAGATTGACCAAGTGTGGTGCAACAACTGCAAAGAGTTAGGCCACTATGTAGCAACTTGTCCACAAGAGCCACGTAAAGAACTCAAGGACATCCATTGTTTCAACTGCAAGAATCCAGGACATTATGCAAGCAACTGTCCGGAAAAGATGAAGAACAAGATGAACAAGCCTATGGAGAAACTCAACCTTGGCCCATGAGTCAAGCATGGAAACAAAGGACTCAATGCAAATGTTTGCTTAGAGAAATTTTCCCCAGGATCCCAAGAAGGACAATATGTAATTTTTGTTTGAAAATTTTTAAGGGTGGTAGTACCCTAGTTGTTTTGAAACTGCTTGTAACCCTAGCTTCCCCAAATCTCGGGACGAGATTTATTTTAAGGGTGGTAGCCTGTCACATCCCAAGATTTTCCAAATCTTGTAATGTGAAAAATAAATTAATGAAATAAAAAATTGTTTGATTTTCAGAACCAGAAGAAACTTTTTGAATTTAATTGGAACTTCAAACCAATTGGAAACAATTAAATCCTAAAGGGATTTAACAGGTTAAAACATTTAATAAAGGAAAATAAAATATTTTGGAAACACTATTTTGGATCTTTAAATAAAGAGTTTTGGTTTTCAAAAGAAAAGGTAGATTTATAAATAAAGATTATTTTATAAAGCCAAATTAAAACATTGGCCAAGCTTTTAATTAAAACATTTTGTTTGAATAAAAATAGCAAAGGTTTATTTAAATAAAATAATAGGGATTTAATATCCAAATTTTATTAAAGTAAAGGTTTTTCCCATTTTAAATAAAACACTAAAACTTATTTATTTTAAATAAATTTTCCAAATATTTTATATTCTCAAATAAAACTTACTGAAGTGTTTTGGTTTTATTTTAGATTTAAAAATAAATATTCTAATAAAACAAATCTTATATAAAGTAAATGAATAAGGCCTTTTTATTTAATTGTTAATGGACCAAAAATAAAGTTGTTATTTTATTTTAAAACAAGTTTTCCAAATATTCTTTATTTCCAAATAAAACCTACTTATTTGGTTTTGAAAATATTTGGATTTCAAATGGAGATTTTATTAAATAAATCAAACCCTATTTTTATTAAATAACTAAAGGGCTATTTTATTTAATTATTAAATAGATCCTAAAAATGAATAAAAATATTATTTTATTTTTGAGATTTGGTTTATGTTGATAAACAGAACCAAAATCTCATTACAATTGTTTGAATTGTTTGAATTATTTGAATGCTTGAATAGTTGGATGAAATTCAAAACAGAAAAATAGAATTAGAAAAGGAAAAAGAATTCAGAAGAAAAAAAATAGAAACTGGCCGACCCAGCCCAGCTAAAGCCCACCCCAGCCCAGCAGCCCATTTTCCCCACCCCTCTGACGAAACGTTTTCGCACTCAAACTCACACCCGCGAGGACACTGACGAATGGACCCCGTTCCCTTTCCCTTTCTCACTGACCAGAGGACCCCACCGCCATGTCCCTCTTCTTCCCCACCCCCACGACCTGTTCTTCCTCCCTCGCCGGCCGTTGCAGGCTTTGATTCGTGGCTTGAATTCGCCTTAACACGGCCACCTTAACTCGCAGCGACCAGGCACATTTAAACGCCAGTGACTCCTCTCCGTTTCCCCTCTGTTTCCTCCCCCAAGCACGCCCCCAGGCCGCCCCAATTTCTCCCCGAGCAGTTTTGTCTCCGACGAGCTTCCACCGTCGAATCCAGCCGAGCCACACCACCTCCTGCCTCCCCTAGCACACGAGCACGCTCACCGCATCCTGGCGCATCTTCCCCTGCCATTCATTCATCCACGGGTACCCTACAACCTCGGCTTCGACGATGACCTGCAGCACCGCCGTCTGCCTCTTTCTCCGACGAAGCCTCCAGGTAGTAACTAGCCACCCCTTGTCCTTCCGATGATACGCCTGTGTCCAGTGCACTCGCCCGCATCTAACCCTACCATTCTCTTGCTTTCTGGTGGACTACAGCCCCGTCCCCGTCAACAAATAGAAGCTCCTGGCGCCAGCCCTAACTCCGGTGAGGAATCCCGCCCGTCCTCGTGCGCCCCTTCACCAACCAAGGGCAGGTTGAGCATCCCCATGCCATGGCGATCACAGTGAGCCACCTCTCCTCCTTCCTCGCTTCCTGAAACGTCAACTCCGCCGCCGTCTGGCCGCTCCGCCACCAGACGCCGCCGCCAGCGCCGCTGCTATTTGGCCAGGGCAATAGGAACCGTTAGATCTGCATCTGATGGCTTGGATAGAATGACTAACCGAAGGGTTAAGGATGAACCTGTGCCGCACGATCCACTTTAGATCTAATGTTCCTCAGAGCTGATCCGGCCGAACCGGTATCAACCAGTAAAATAACGACGCGTGTCCCCTGTTCTGTTTTAAACAGATTTGAAATCTGATTTAGTTATGAAATTCAAACCCTTGTAACTTTGGATCTGCACGTCCAAAAATTACAAACTTTGTGTCGTTGGAATCAGGAGAGCAAGATCTAGCTAACCATGCCTTTGGTTTAGCCAATAGTATCTGTTAGTTTGCTTGTTTTTGTAGATTCTTTTGTGACCTTGTTTAGAGTAGAAAAATTGTTTAAAATTGAATTTAGGGTTAAAACTTTTGCAAAATGGTTTGTTGTGACCTTACTGACCCTAGGAACCAACCCATGATTTGCAAAATGGATTTCGAAAAGTTTAGAATGGATTTATTGGTTTAGTCCATTTCTAGCTAAATAAAACTATTGATTTGTTTATGAAAATGATTTTGAGTAAAAACTTTGGAGAAAATGTTTTTGACCAAACCTACTGACCATAAGTACCAAGTTTTGAGAAACAACAACTTATTTAGTGAAACCACTTAAGGTTATGGTATTGAAAATAATAATTTTCACCACATAAAATGATGAAAAGATTTAAAAATGGTTTATAGATAAAACCCATTTACAAATGACTTTGCCACTTTACAAAATGACCATTAGGTGTTTTCAAATGTCCATGACCCATTAGGAACCACTTTTTCAAACAAAACAAAGCTTGGCATGCTTGCATGCATTACTTTGACTTTGTCATTTTATGTGTTGATTTGCTTGATTGGTAGATTGAGTTTGTGCCTTGCTTGATTGAATTGTAGTGACTTGAAGAGTGTGATTGTTCCAAGGACAAGGAGTGAACCTATACCCTCTACCAAAAAGGCAAGTGATGCTTCATACTTTTGTCCCATTACTTTCACTATGCATTAGTGATTTTCTCTAAGTAAAACTTGCATGGATTTTGCTAAGTATAAACCTTGCTATAGTAAAACCTAGTAGATGAATCCTTAGTAGAATTTTCCTAAGTTAAGATTCCTATTACTATCAAGCTTAGCCTAGCTAATAGAAAACATGGGTGGAATATATATTCACACTATGGAAAAATATTCTAAGTCTGAGGACTTGTGTTTTGTTTAATAAAACAACTAAGTTAATGAATCACCTGGGTGGAATGGTAATTGCTTGGTGGTTTTTGGTTGAGTGGTTACACAAGGCCATGGACTTGGCTTGTGTATCTCACTTGTGGTATGCCACCCAGGCACAAAGAGATTTGAGATGTCAAATGTTGAGAAGCTTCAAGTGTAACCACTTGGCAATATGGGCTCTGTCATGATCATATAGGTTGCAAGAACTTAGCCATATGGACAGTGGGTGGTAGGGTTTGATAGGTTGGAACGCGTCCATTTTGGTCTAAGGGAAGGCTTCTGAAAGATCTTGTCTTGGGAAACCAAGTCTTGTGGGGAAAGTGCACCACCTCTGCAGAGTGTAAAATCTAAGTACTTAGCCATGTCCCTGGTAAAGGACAATTTGAGCATCAAGACATGGAAGCAATCAAGAATCTCATCATTCAAATTTCTAAGTTAAAATCTTGTGGTTTGAACAAGGGTTGTTTGAAATCTTCAATCCTTAATTGAGAGATGCCTTGTAAAGGATCTTCAATCTTGGATTGAGAAAAATGTTTTTATCAAAGCAAAAACTTAGTATTTACATATGTTAAGGAAAAATCTATTTTGAGCAATGCAAGCCTCAACTCCACTTAGCCAAATGCATATAGATAATAGACTCCACTATAAATACCATAGTATCACTTGCCAATACAATTCAAATGTATTGACCCTTTGTGGCTGTAACTTGTATGTTGCAGGTTTGATTGTTTTTAGTAAAGATTGATTGATTAGGATTTCAAAGTCTACAACCAACATCTGCCTGTGGCACTTTTGAAGATGAAGGACCCATGACTATAGATATTCCGCTGCAATGTAATGTAAATAGCCAAATGAGCTATATGTGATGTAATAAAATTATGTTATTCCTGGTTATAAAGTTATATTATGACCTTTGTTTCTTGATATTACATCTAAACTGTGGATGCTAGATATTGATCCAGGGACTAGAATTGTAAACACAGGGGGCTCTATCTTATTAAAGCATGGGACCCCTACACATGTTGGCCAAGTATTGGCATATATACAAAAACAAGTTAATCAAGGGTTTTCTAGACTCCTAAGATAAGTTTAGATTCCATTCAATGTTGGCATGGCCCCACATCTTCCACAAGTGTCTTATCATTTCTTGGCATAACACTCTCATAATTAGATGTATCAAATGGGTAGGATCATGTTGGCCAAGTGGTGAGTCACACAACCAAAGGTTAATGAAGGAGTTTCTAACCAACCCGGAGAGATCTATAGCCCATGCAATGTTGACATGGGACCACATTTGCCACAAAGTGTCTCATCATCTCTTGGCATAGCAGTGTTATACTTAGATCTATTAACTAGGGAGGATCATGATATCCATGTGATGTCTCATACAACCACAAGTTGATGAAGGAGTTTCTAGCCAACCTAGAGAGGTCGATAGCCCATGCAATATTAGCTGGGGCCCACACCTACCACATGTGTTTTTCATGGCTTGACATAGCACGCTCATACTTAGCTGTATCAACTGGGTGGGATCATGTTGGCCAAGTGCCGAGGCACACAACCACAAGTTAATGAAAGAGTTTGTACCAACCCAGATAGGTCTATAGCACATGCAATGTTGGCATGGGACCACATTTGCCGCAAAGTGTCTCATCATGTCTTGGCATAGCAATGTTGTATACTCAGATCTATCAAGTGGGAAAGATCATGTTATCCAAGTGATGACACATGCAACCACAAGTTGATAAAGGTGTTTCTAGAAAGATTAGATAGGTCTACATCCCATGCAATGTTGGCATGAGCCCACATCCGCCACAAGTGTGTGTCATGTCTTGGCATAACATTCTCATTATTAGATCTATCAAGTAGGTAGGATCATGTTGGCCAAGTGCTGAGCCACACAACCACAAGTTGATGAAGGAGTTTCTAGCCAACCAAGAGAGGACTATAGCCCATGCAAACCACATTTGCCACAAAGTGTCTCGTCATGTTTTGGCATAGCAGTGTTATACTTAGATCTATCAACTAGGTAGGATAATTATATCCAATTGATGACTCATACAACTACAAGTTGATGAAGGTGTTTCTAGACAGCCCAGCTAGGTCTAGATCCCACGCAATATTGGCATGGGCCCACATCTTCCACAAGCGTATGTCATGGCTTGGCATAGCACTCTCATACTTAGACGTATCAACTGGGTGGGATCATGTTGGCGAACTGCTGATCCACACAACCACAAGTTGATGGTATTGTTTCTAGCTAACCTAGAGAGGTCTATAGTCAATGCAAAGTTGGCATGGGACCACATTTTCCACAAAGTGTCTCATCATGTCTTGGCATATAAGTGTTATAGTAAGATATATCAATTGGGTAGGATCAAGTTGGCCAACTGCTGAGTCACACAACCACAAGTTAGTGAAGGTATTTCTAGACAGCTTAGATAGGTCTACATCCTATGCAATGTTGGCATGGGCCCACATCTTCCACAAGTGTGTGTCATGTCTTGGCATAGCATTCTCATACTTCGATGTATCAACTAGGTGGGATCATGTTGGCCAAGTGCTGAGCCACACAACCACAAGTTGATGAATGAGTTTCTAGCCAACCAAGAGAGGTCTATAGCCCATGAAAACCACATTTTCCACAAACTGTCAAATCATGTCTTGGCATAGTAGTGTTATACTTAGATCTATCATCTAGGTAGGATAATTATATCCAAGTGATGACTCATACAAACACAAGTTGATGAAGGTGTTTCTAGACAGCTTAGATAGGTCTACATCCCATGCAATGTTGGCATGGGCCCACATCTGCTACAAGTGTGTCATGGATTGGCATAGCACTCTCATACTTAGATGTATCAACTAGGTGGGATCATGTTGGCCAACTTATGAGCCACACAGCCACAAGTTGATGGTGGTGTTTCTAGCCAACCTAGAGAGGTCCATAGCCAATGCATTGTTGGCATGGGCCCACATCTGCCACAAAGTGGCTCATCATGTCTTGGCATAGCAGTGTTATATTTAGATCAATCAACTATTAGGTCGGATCATGTTGTTCATAGTGATGACTCATGCAACCACAAGTTGATGAAGGTATTTCTAGACAGCTGAGATAGGTCTAGATCTGCCACAAGTGTGCTATGCCTTTGGATGATGCACAATTGTAGAACATATAGCCTTATGTCAACATTGCATGGGTTCTTGACCTATGGGAGTTGTCTATGAACACCTTCATCATATTTGTGGTTGTATGAGTCAACACTTGTTCAACATGATCCCACCTAGTTGTTACATCAAACTATACAATTACTATGCCAAATCACGACATTGATTCTTAGTATAAAAGTGGTATGCCCATGGCATGATACACACTTGTGCCTCATATATATCAAAACATTGCACTGGGCTCTAGACCCATGGCATGATGCATATTCCATATTTCTGGATAACTTTCTATCATTTTATTCTTTCTTACAGTGGGAAAATGTGGCCATGATCCTTGTGTTCGTTATTTGGCATTATGAACGCGACTCGCTCCAGTTTGTAACAACAGAACCGGAGGTAGACCTGTGACTAAATCAACCAACTACAACAGCTAGGTGCTAACCTGATGAAACTGAAACTCTGACCGACTAACAACTAAACGGAAGCCGAGCGCGTCGAGCGTGGCGTCCAACTTTGCGTTCCAGGCTCTAGCCTCTAGGTGTCTAACGGAGTCTGTAGAGGGACTTGTGCAGGTGCATCACCTAGCGCTCCTAGCCAGCCACGATAAACCCTGGCCAGCAGACTTGACATCCATATGGTGCATAACCCACCCGCTGTGCACGGCGAGCGCCAGTAGGAGCCGCACAGACTCCAGCCGTGCAACATGGGCAAAGGCCTCCGCGACATCGATGCCCTACTGCTGCACATATCCCTTTTGGCAACGAGGCAAGGCGGTTGTTCGGCTGCACGATGCCGTACATGGTGCGCATGGTCATCGGGTGCGCCTCGCGGCGAGGCAGATGTGATGGCGGTGCAGATTCAGCTTCGAGTGTCGGAGAGGCTAGATCGATGCGCAATGATGACGCTACCAGCGATGTGTGCTCTACGGGAGCTGATGTTGATGCAGATGTCGGAGAGTCCTGGCCTGCCACCTCAGGTGTAGTGGTACGCAGTGGAGTCGAGTGCACGTAGAATTCCACCATGAATGCCGTGCTCACAGGGTTGTCCTTGTGCGTGCTCCAGTCCCCGCTCGCGTCGTTGTAAAATACTACGTTCCGTGTGCGTGCACACGCTTGGCGACGGGATCGTAGACACGGTATTCCTTTGTGGCGCTCTCGTAGCCGATGAAGACCATTTGTGTGCTCCGGTCGTCCATCTTCTTCAGGTGAGGACGTGCGCTCTTCACGTACGTGCGCGACGTAGGCGAAGGTCTGCAGATACCAAGCCTCATATTTCGTCATGCCGGTGATGCTGCGCGTGAACGCCCGGTTCAGGTTCAGCACGTAGACCGCTGTCAGCACGGTCTTGCTCCAGAAGTAATTTGGCATGCCCTTCGGCTTCAGCATGCTTCTGGTCGCCGCTATGACCGTCTAGTTGTGCCACATGATCACCCCATTCTGCTGGGGTGATTACGACACTGTGAGGTGGTGCTTGAAGCTGGTGTCGGCGCACTGTGCACAGCAAACATACATGGCCGACACGTGAACTCGCCGACGCGGTCCGTGCGCAGTACTCGGAGCTTGCGTCCGCTCTCCGTCTCCGCTGCTGCTTGGTCCTTTGTGGCCGACATGAAGGTACGGTGCGCACCCCCATCGATGGTGAACAGAACGGAGTCCAGGAACCAGGGAGAGGCCCTGGTGATCGACATCAAGCGTAGGCTTCCCCACGACACACGCTCCTCGTTGGAGAGAAAGGTTTCACTGGAAAATTCAGAGCGAGTGTGATTGTGAGAGAATGAACAGAGACAAGTATTTTGTGCTGCTCAAACTTCCTAGTCTAGGGTGACATTATAAACCTATATATATCTGAGTTAGTTATAAACACCTTGATCACCTTCTGGTTGAATGAGTCAACGATTGGTCAACGTGATCCCAACAACTTGTGAGATGTAACTATATCATTGCTACACCTAGCCATGATGTTTGTGGAAAATATGGACCCACAACAACATTTCATTGGGATCTAAAATTAAACAATCTGAGTTGTCTAGAAACAACTGACCAACTTGTAGTAGTATGAGCCAACACTTGCTCAAACATGATCCCACCTAGTTATACTTAGATCTAGCAAGTAGGTAGGATCATGTTGGCCAAGTGATGACACATACAACAACAAGTTGGTGAAGGTGTTTCTATCCAGCCAGATAGGTGTGTTGACCCGATGCATGCAATGTTGGCATGGCCCCACATTTTCCACAAGCTAGTTTGTGTCATGCCTTCGCATAGCAGTCTTATAGCTAGATCTATCAAGTGGGTGGGATCATGTTGGCCAGGTGTAGTGACTCACACAACCACTAAGTTGATGATGTTGTTTCTAGCCATCCTAGAGAGGTCTAGACCCCATGCAATGTTGGCATGGACCCACATTTGCCACAAGCTAGTGTGCGTCATGGCTTGGCATAGCAAAATTATACCTAGATCTAGCAAGTAGGTAGGATCATGTTGGCCAGGTGTGATGACACCTACAACAACAAGTTGGTGAAGGTGTTTCTATCCAGCCCAGAGAGGTGTCTAGACCCCATGCACGCAATGTTGGCATGGCCCCACATTTTCCACAAGCTAGTGTGTGTCATGCCTTGGCATAACACTCTTATAGCTAGATCTATCAAGTTGGTGGGAGGCCAGGTGTAGTGACTCACACAACCACTAAGTTGATGATGGTGGTTATAGCCAGCCCAGAGAAGCCTAGACCCCATTCAATGTTAGCATGGTCCCACATTTGCCACAAGCGAGTGTGTGTCATGGCTTGGCATAGCAAAATTATAGCAAGATCTAGCAAGTAGGTAGGATAATGTTGGCCAGGTGTGATGAAACATACATCAAGTTGGTGAAGGTGTTTCTATCCAGCCCAGAGAGGTGTCTAGACCCCATGCATGAAATGTTGGCATGGACCCACATTTTCCATAAGCTAGAGTATGTCATGCCTTGGCATAACACTCCTATAGCTAGATCTATCAAGTGGGTGGGATCATGTTGGCCAGGTGTAGTGACTCACACAACCACTAAGTTGATGATGGTGGTTATAGCCAGCCCAGAGAGGTCTAGACCCCATGCAATATTGGCATGGCCCCACATTTGCCACAAGCTAGTGTGTGTCATGGCTTGGAATAGCAAAATTATAGCTAGATCTAGAAAGTAGGTGGATCATGTTGGCCAGGTGTGATGACACATACAACAACAATTTGGTGAAGGTGTTTCTATCCAGACCAGAGAGGTGTCTAGACCCTATGCATGCAATGTTGGCATGGCCCCACATCTGCCATAAGCTAGTGTGTTTCATGCCTTGGCATAACACTCTTATAGCGAGATCTATCAAGTGGGTGGGATCATGTTGTCCAGGTGTAGTGACTCACATAACCACTAAGTTGATGATGGTGTTTCTAGCCAGCCCAGAGAGGTCAATATCCCATGCAATGTTGGCATGGCCCCACATTTGTTACAAGCTAGTGTGTGTCATGGCCTGGCATAGCAAAATTATAGCTAGATCTAGCAAGTAGGTAGGATCATGTTGGCTAGGTGTAATGACTCACACAGCCACTAAGTTGATGATGGTGTTTCTAGACAACCCAAAAAGGTCTAGATCCCATGCATGCAATGTTGGCGTGGGCCCACATCTACCACAGTTGTGTGTGTCATGGTTTGGCATAGCACAAACATAGTTAGATCTATCAAATAGGTAGGATCATGTTGGTCAGGTCTGATGACTCATACAACAACAAATTGGTGAAGGTGTTTCTATCCAGCCAAGAGAGGTGTCTAGACCCCATGCATGCAATGTTGGCATGGCCCCACATTTTCCACAAGCTAGTGTGTGTCATGACTTGGCATAACACTCTTATAGCTAGATCTATCAATTGGTGGGAGGCCAGGTGTAGTGACTCACACAACCACTAAGTTGATGATGGTGGTTATAGCCAGCCCAGAGAGGTCTAGACCCCATTCAATGTTAGCATGGTCCCACATTTGCCACAAGCGAGTGTGTGTCATGGCTTGGCATAGCAAAATTATAGCTAGATCTAGCAAGTAGGTAGGATCATGTTGGCCAGGTGTGATGACACATACATCAAGTTGGTGAAGGTGTTTCTATCTAGCCCAGAGAGGTGTCTAGACCCCATGCATGCAATGTTGGCATGGACCCACATTTTCCATAAGCTAGAGTATGTCATGCCTTGGCATAACACTCCTATAGCTAGATCTATCAAGTGGGTGGGATCATGTTGGCCAGGTGTAGTGACTCACACAACCACTAAGTTGATGATGGTGGTTATAGCCAGCCCAGAGAGGTCTAGACCCCATGCAATATTGGCATGGCCCCACATTTGCCACAAGCTAGTGTGTGTCATGGCTTGGAATAGCAAAATTATAGCTAGATCTAGAAAGTAGGTGGATCATGTTGGCCAGGTGTGATGACACATACAACAACAAGTTGGTGAAGGTGTTTCTATCCAGACCAGAGAGGTGTCTAGACCCTATGCATGCAATGTTGGCATGGCCCCACATCTGCCATAAGCTAGTGTGTTTCATGCCTTGGCATAACACTCTTATAGCGAGATCTATCAAGTGGGTGGGATCATGTTGGCCAGGTGTAGTGACTCACATAACCACTAAGTTGATGATGGTGTTTCTAGCCAGCCCAGAGAGGTCAATATCCCATGCAATGTTGGCATGGACCCACATTTTTTACAAGCTAGTGTGTGTCATGGCCTGGCATAGCAAATTAAAGCTAGATCTAGCAAGTAGGTAGGATCATGTTGGCTAGGTGTAGTGACTCACACAGCCACTAAGTTGATGATGGTGTTTCTAGCCAACCCAAAAAGGTCTAGATCCCATGCATGCAATGTTGGCGTGGGCCCACATCTACCACAGTTGTGTGTGTCATGGTTTGGCATAGCACAAATATAGTTAGATCTATCAAATAGGTAGGATCATGTTGGTCAGGTCTGATGACTCATACAACAACAAGTTGGTGAAGGTGTTTCTATCTAGCCCAGAGAGGTGTCTAGACCCCATGCATGCAATGTTGTCATGGCCCCACATTTTCCACAATCTAGTGTGTGTCATGCCTTGGCATAGCACTCTTATAGCTAGATCTATCAAGTTGTCTAGAAACAACTGACCAACTTGTAGTAGTATGAGCCAACAGTTGCTCAAACATGATCCCACCTAGTTGTTAATTCTAATTAACTAAATAACTTCTATGATGCACACTTGTACCTCACATAGCCTCATCCCAACATTGGATGGGCTCTAGACTAATCTGAGTTGGCTACAAACCCTTTCGCATTTTGCCTTTATAATTGGTGTCCTATTTGCCATAAAATGTAAAATTTGGAATATTGAAATAAAAAGGTATACCGTAGTTTTTATCTCCATTGCGATTTGTAGAAAAAAGTTAGATCAGACCAATCTATCTAATACTCCAAGAAATTTGGTGTGCATGAATAAACAACCATCTAAACAATTCAGTGTGCATGAACACAAACCAAAACTACATATCACAAAGTAGCAAACACTCCTAAGGCATATATATGGATTAAACGAGGTTCAATCACAAACGACAAAATAACATCAGTTTCTGCAAAAAATAGTTTCAACGAGAACAACTAAAATTTATAGGGGACCAATGTATCGGTAGCACAATCAAATCTTGGCCTTAGGATCGGCGTCGAGAGGCACGGTATCAATGTTGACATACTTAAGCTTCTTATGTATGTTCATGCTTTTATTGTCCCTGGCCTCCTTGTCGTCTCCCATGTTGTCATACTCCTGGATTTATTAAATACGAAGAAGTGAGAAAATTAATTTACTTGAAATATAAATTCAAGATTTTAAAAATTGTTATCTTCATGAATAAAATCATATGTAAGAATTTGAATTATAATATAAAACGGGCATGCATCTCATCTTAGCAATACATCGATTGGTATGTAACATGCATCCGAGAATTTTGAAAATATAAGATAAAGGGTATGCATCATAATCTGGAATCATCATATTGGTACTAATATACATTAAGAAAAGTATGCATCTAATCAACTTGCATGCATCTCATATGGTTACTACCAAGTGCATTAATTAGGTAGTACACAATAAAGATATGCCTTCATGAAAACAAGTGCAATAACTTTGCTTGCAAATTCATGGTTACGACCTACAAAAATCAGTTGGTACTTAATCACGTTGATTATAAAATTAGTATTCTATCATGATTAGTAATTAAGTAATCTGATTAGATATGAATAAAATTACTAACTCGCATATCGAATCAATATACAATAAAATGAAACCACCAACCCTATGCCTAGATCTCATGTGCCCGAGAACTTCTTATGTCTAAGTCGCTGATGTCATCCTAATATTTCTGCTAAAATCTCAGTTGCAACCTAGTTGCAACTCATAATATTTATACTAATTCTTAGTTGCTACCTAGTTGCAACTCATTAAATTCTCAGTTACACCCTAGTTGCAACTTATGTGTAACTTTCACTTTGCACGAATCACGAGGTAAATCGAATGGTGAAAGAGGCGACTGAGACCTAAGAAGTTCTCAGGCGCCTGAGAACTAGTGAAAACAAAAATAAAATATGGCTAAATCAACTTGGTGGCAGATTAAATCAATCTACAGCGAGATAAGAACATACGAACATTAATCAACTCACACTCTAATAGAGAAACAACTTGTACTCATCACTGACCTTAACCTCGAACTCATCGCATTCTTTGGGACCTCGAAGGTGGGCCACGTTTGCATCCGGGTACACCTTGTAGTCCTCCTCGATGTTTGCATCCGGGTACACCTCGTAGTCCTCCTCGATGTTTGCATCTGGGTCGTAGTCCTCCTCCTTGAAATCGAGGATTTCCATGCGCTTCTCCTGCTTCTCGTCTCGATCTATAGAGGGAGCCACGACATAGTCCTTCACCTAATCCTCGTGGTCACCGACGACCACTACGTCGGAAGCCGGAGCAATTACGGCGGGGCCAGGAGACTCCGGACTGCCCGCAGCAGCAGCACCGACCCCTACAGCCACGACCGCCATAGGGGCATCCTTTGATCCTCCACTTGGCTGCAGCCCCGGCTCATCACCACAGACTCGCTTCATGGCATACAAAGGGAGGAGGGTGGTATCGTGGTGTGCAGTCCTGCGGCCTGAGGAATTTGGGTTTTATCTCGACGAATGTGAGCGCTAGGCCGGTCCAACTGCGCGCCCTACCACTGGGACCTGGTAGCACCTCAGGGCATCTCCATCGGGCCAACGCCTCCCGTACCAGCATGTCCAAACTCGTCCACCGGGCCGACGTATCCTGTCCGTGCATCTCCACCGGGCCGACGCATCTCCCAGCAGATGCGCTCGGACAACTCGTCCTACCTGTTGGTGCCACTGGCCCACCCGTCAGCCACCGCGGTGTTGATTCAGATGCGCGCAGAGGCATCAATTCAGATGCAACCACTGACCGGCGGCAACCTGCACCATCAATGGCGACAAGACTTCACACTGACTACCTAGAAACTTCAATGTTGTATCCTAAGCCTCCGTGCCGGCATCCAATGCCAGCCCTTTTTAACTGGCCGTCCACGGCCATTTTCTCCACACAGAACCACATCCTCTCGTGTTATCCTTTTCGTTTTCCACTACCTGTAGCTAGCCATGGCCGGCGGCGCTGGATCGAGGGGAGGGTGCAGCGGACGTGGACATCGAGGGAGGCATGGAGGACGCGACCAAATCACCGTGCCACCACGCTCTCCCTCACCGCCATCATCGCACGAAGATTTCGACCCAGGCACCTAGTTCGCCGTGGCCATCCACCTCGGCATGCTGCGTGATAGGCTGCTACTGCCTTGCAGGTTCGTGTCGCTGATTGGCGAGGAGCCGCCCCGCTCGCCATGCTGCGGGCAAATGGCTTTAGGACAGGCAGGTACCTCGACAACGGTTGGGAGCGCTTCGCCCACTCGCACCAGATCGAAGCGGGCAACTTCCTTGTCTTTAGGTACGACGGCGAAGGAAAGTTTGGCGTCAGCATCTTCAACCACACCATGTGCCGTCGCTGCTACCACGCCGACTCCTCCGACTCCGATGAGTAGGCTAGGCTGTGCACGCGCCATGTATGATGTATCAATGTAGGAATTGGCCATTTGCAATGAAAATCTTTATTCGACCGGCAAATATATTATAAATAAGTGTACAAGGCCAACCATTCTGCCCTTGTCAAGGTCATGGAGTACTTTGACTAGGGATGTGGTGAGCTTGTGAAGGATTGCATCATCAGTATATGTATAATGATGTTTCTTTTGGTTTACTAATGTTAGTATTGATGTTGAAACAGCCATTGTATGTATTAGTGCAAACTTATTTAAAATGCAAAATATTATTGGCATTGGCAAACTTATTATAGAAGGGAATAAAAAAATATGCTTACCTACACATTTTGAGATCAACGGCCTGTATACGACTAGAAGATCATTTAAGGCCCAGGATATAGGCCCGCGAAGCTCAAGTTTTTCATGTGCAGGCCAACAGGGAGATAAGTGAAAGAAGTATGTGTCATGTTGATTTGTTGAGAGAAGCTCATGCCAACTCATGAATTCAGGGTATATAAGATAGTCGAATCGCTCCTCGCTCGGCGACATGGGACTAAACTCCCACTCGCATCAGTTCTTCCCGCTATGGTTTTCCGTTGGGCCCGAAAGTGCCCATTAATGTTTGATGCCTGGATTAAGAAGGGCCGCCCCAATCTACTTGATGCCCGGATGAAGCCGTGATGCGGGCGCGAGAGTAGGATTTGGGCGCATGCACGCCGAGTCTTAGTTTTTTCTTCTATCCTATATTTTTTTATTTTTTTTATTTAATTTTTTTACAAAAATAGCTATTTTACAATTTTGAATTTTTCAAATAAATTACATATTCTTGACAGGCACCATTTGTATGGCATGTGCAAAATTTTTGGGATCATTTGATGAACATCAAAAAATTGAGAAATTTACGAACAACCCTTTTGGTCTCACCTAGGCCTCTTTTCCTAGAAATGTGTTTTTATCAACTTACTAGTTGTGTGTCACTACACCTGATCATCATGATCCCACCCACTTGATAGATCTTAGAGTGATATGCCAAGCCATGACATACACTTGTGGAAGATGTGGGGCCATGCCTACATTGCATGGGATCTAGACATGTCTGGGCTGGATAGAAACACCTTCACCAACTTGTTGTTGTATGAGTCATCACTTGGCCAACATGATCCTACCTACTTGATAGATCTAAAATAAATTTGCTATGCCAAGCCATGACACACACTTGTGGCAGATGTAGGCACATGCCAACATTGTATGGGCTATAGAGCTCTCTGGGTTGGCTAGAAACACCATCATCAACCTAGTGTTTGTGTGCCTCAGCACTTGGCCAACATGATGCCACACTATTGCTACATCTTATTATAACACTACTATGCCAAGCCATGACACACACAACTGTGGTAGATGTGGGCCCATGCCAACATTGCATGGGCTATAGACCTCTCTGGGATGGCTAGAAATACCATCATCAATTTAGTGGTTGTGTGAGTCACTACACTTGACCAACATGATCCCATCCACTTGATAGGTCTAAGTATAAGAGTGTTATGCCAAGCCATGACACACTCCTGTGACAGATGTGGGGTCATGCCGACATTGCATGGGATGTAGACCTCTTTGGGCTAGATAGAAACACCTTCACCCTTCACTTTGTTGTGACAACAAAGTTAATTAAGTATGAATCTCTACTTCGTATTGTCATCCTTTCTAATTATTCTACATAGCTGATCATATGTGCAAATTAGGTAGTTCATTAATCTTGTTTTGAGATCCAATTTTCTCCTAGTGATCTTGTTGTGTTGAATTATTGAGACAATGTGGAGTGTCCAAAATGTACACAATTTGGCTAGAAAAGTTAAGACAAATATTGGTAAAATATAGTCTATTCAAAAAATATTAGAGAATTGTTTCTAAACATTAGTTGAATTTTGAATCTAAAATAAAAAACTACTACGGAATTAATTAGTAAGTTTTTCATGTAAAACAAATTGGAAAAGATGTTCAGCAAACAAACGACAAGATTGCATATATAAGATGGCGAGTAATTAAATTTGTGCACACTTATTCAAAATGCAAAATATTATTGTAGTACAGAAGGGAATGAAAAAATATTCCTACCTCCACATTTAGGCCAAAAATCTAGGTGTTAGGTAAGGATGTCTAGGGGTTAGACCTTTCTGATGTGATAGTAGGTCCATGCTGTAACAAAGCATCCTCTACCTATAAGTAATTTTTAAAATTTTCCAAGGATCATGTTGTTCAAGTGGGGGAAGATGTTTCTGGCCAGCCTAGAGAGGTCAAGATCTCATGTACTGTTGGCATGGGCCCACATCTTCGACGAGTGTGTGCCATGGCTTGGCATAGCACTCTTATATTTAGATGTATCAACTGGGTTTGATCATTTTGTCCAGGTTTTGAGTCACACAACTACAAGTTGATGAACGATATTCTAGCCTACCAAAAGAGGTCTAGATCCCATGAAATGTTGGCATGAGCCCACATGTGCCACGAGTGTGTGTCATGACCTAGCATAGCACTCTTATACTTAGATGTATCAATTGGGTTTGAACATTTTGGCCAGGTGCTGAGTCACACAACTACAAGTTGATGAGGGATATTCTAGCCTACCCAAAGGGGTCTAGATCCCATGAAATATTGGCATGGTCCCACATCTGCCACAAAGTGTCTCAAGATGTCTTGGCATAGAAGTCTTTTTCTCTAGATCTATTAGTTGATATAACAGGTCATGATGAGATGTCAATGTTTTCCTAAGAAAGCCTTGATCTTACTAGTGGCATAAATACGGTTATTGGTGAGTTATTTTAGGCACAACTAATTAAAAAAGTTCAAAAAAAAGTGGCATCTTGGCATGGAGTCTTATTATGTATCCTACCACCAAGGAAAAATAAGAAACACTGGTTAGAATATCACTTCTCAAACTGAGCTAGTAGCTATGAAGATGTGTGACTTTCGACTCAATCCCCTTCCCAAAACTTATTTTGTCTGAATGAGGCCATATTTGGCACTGTAGGGTTCGCAGCATAGAAAACAAAAAAATTCCTACGATGGGAACAACTAAGTACCAAGATCTATCTACTAGATACAAGCAACGGGTGGATATACATCCATAGAATACATACCCTCGAAGACCGAATAGCGTTAACGAGGTTGTACTCATGGATGATGTTGACGAATGCTTGCCGATCTCAAGATCGTGATGAAGTCCATCTAGTCTAGCCGGTCCAGCACGATCAAGTCTAGCACCTCAAAGCAGTGGTGCATCCGTGATCGCACACACGTACAGGTACCCCAACAACCTCCACGCCCTCGCTCCAGCGAAGCAGCGGAAGCAACAAATCCTTCCAGAAAAAGCCACCGGGAACATGTATCTCGCTGATCCGAGACCATGGGGAAATTCTAAAGGGGGGAGAGAGATCCTTCGCGAGGAGGTGTGCTTTGAGAGGAGGAGAGGGGGGCCTTTTATAGGGGAGAGGGGGCACCCAAGGGGCATGGCGCCCAGCCATGGGGGCTGCCCCCACCTCTTCCACATTCATGTGGGTGGATCTCCCACTCAAAATGAAAAGCCTCCACTCCCATTAAAAAGCCTCCACTCAAAAATCCACTCACATGCATTAAATTTCCACCAAATTTAATGCAAGCTCTCATTTAAATAAAACTCTTTTATTTATTTATCCAGAATTCTGTTAATTACTTTAATTAACAAACATTCACATAAAACCCCTTACAACATTTCAATTTCACATGCAGAACCAGTTTCAGCAATTTCAACCGAAACAGTTCCGGTGTCTAGTGAAATAAATTCATGCGCTTTCCTTTTATTTTTCTGGCATATCATTTGCTTCGAATGGTGTCGGTATCCCTTAAGTGTGTCACCCTACAGTTCGCGAATAATGTGGACATCATCAAGACCCTTCTCCGATCAATAATCAGTAGCGGAACCTGGAGATCCATACTGACTCCCACACATTCAACGATGACTTCTGTGATCGTGTGACCCTTTTACGCTAGTATCTTAATCCCTTTGTTTCACGATATATTACATGTCCAAGATTCGATCATCGGTATCTCCATACCTAGTTTGATCTCGTTACCGACATGCACTCTTTTCTCGTTCCCTTGATATAACATTCTAGTGATCAAATCACTTGCTTGCAAGCTAATCAATGTGATATCACCGAGAGGGCCCAGATAATATCTATCCGTCATCGGGATGAACAAATTCCACTCTCGATCCATGGGTCTCAACATAACACTTTAGTAGTTCTGAAGCCATCTTTATAATCACGCAGTTAAGGTGTGACGTTTGATGTCATCGAGAAACTCTTCTGGTGTTAGTGATTGACATGATCTCATGGTCCAAGGATTAGGATCACTTCGGAAGTTGTTATAGCAATATAAACTCAATTACTTTGATCGTAATGCTATACTTCGGATGAATGTTCATCACATCATTACACTAATGTTGTGACCTCGTTATTAACAACATCCAATGTCCATGATCAGGAAACTTTGATCATCTTGTTAATCAACGAGCTAGTTTATAAGAGAGGCATAACTAGGAACTTCCTTGTTGTTTATTAAACACACATGTATTAACGTTTTCGTATTAATACAATTATAGCATGCAAAATAAACATTTATCATAAATAAGGAATACGATAATAACCACTTTATTATTGCCTCTCGGGCATATTCCCTTCAGGCACACTAGTGTATCTTTGGGACACAAGACTGATGGGTTTGTTTGTACAAAACACACATTTTCCATTTTTTAAGTGGAAAAATTTGTATTCTCTTTGTTTTCTTAATTCTAGAATCTTCTATGATGTATTCGAGTTTTAACTAGCTAATTTCGTTTGCTTAACTAAATATAGACTCAATACTTCTTGGATTTAATAATTTTTTGTGCTTAACCAATTTTAATACAACATAATGATGATATGTCACACTCAGTAGTTTGTCAATGTCAATATAGTAAAACAAAAGCACATGCAACGCAACTGGGCCAGCCGTTTAGGGCGGATGCGTGTCAGCCATTTAACAAGCTGGACCAACAGTGGCGCAGCCATGCGTGTAGGATTTTGCCAAATACCTCGTCTCCATTCCTTCCCGAACAAACAATCCCATCTTTGTGACACGGCGCCACGCAGCTCCGTCATCGCTCTATTGTCGCAGACGCCGTCCGTGTCTCCATAGGAATATAACTGCTCTCTCGCGGTAGATTTACCCGGCACACTTGTCGTCGTTAATAAGGATGCCTAGCACCAAAGAGGTACCATACATGTTGGTCTCTTACTACCACTAAATTTATCCAATTAGTATTACTGATTAGATATATATTCTAGCGTAGTGTCCCACTTGTTTTGACACAAATGGTTTGTGCGGTGGTGGGGATATCTACATGACCAACTTTGATTTGACGTTTCAATAGGGATTTGTGGACACCACGGTATTCAGCTACCAACGAGTATATCATGTTGTTTATTTCTTTCTTATTATGTGTTTGGCAGATTTTGTTGTTTATTTGAGTCATTAATGCGTGTTAGTGTCTTGGACCTGCATGTAATTTTTGAAGTTTTATGTGCATGTTTGATATTAAGAGTAATTTCTCTTTTTAGTCGTAATATAAATTTGATGAAGTCTAGTATTATGAAAAGTTCGAAGACAATAAGCTGCTAAAAACATCAAGATATATATAATTTCATGACTTTTAGACCTTCTTTGACGTGGTAATCTAATTTTAATCACATATTTGTTATTAGGTCATCCCGTTATACGTGAGAGCATGTTTCCTTATGCCATATTTCGTGCGCAAGGACGACACAGAGAGTTTCACTGTGAACACCAAAGTTCCTTGGAATCGTTTTACAACTGGGAACCTCCCAGTCACCCATCCAAGTAGTGTTCCAACATAATTCATCTTGTACCAATAATATCATATTTTATTATAATCATTTTTACATTTAATTATCTTAAATCATAAATTGCAGCATATTTCCGACTCTCGCCTAAAAGATGTGGCATTGTTGACTCTATCAAGGCCACCAACAGAACCAAGATAAACTGGAGGATGATGAAGACAATCATAGAAACTGTAGAGACTTTGCATTACAGGCTATCACGTTATTATGTTGGAGATTATATACCAGGATCAACTGTAGCAATGGTCCATACCCTAAATTGGACTAACTGTGGCAGCCAAACGAAACACCTGGTAATCATTAGCAACCTGTTTCTTTCTTTTTAAGTTTATTTTGAATGTCAAACTGGTCTTATTTGTTACTCCCTCCGTTCACTAATCTAAGATACTCCACCGTTTAGAAATATAAAACATTTTAGCTCTGTGAAAACAATGGATCTAGATGTATTTTAGTGCATAGGTTAACTCTGAATCTATATACTCCCTCTATCCTAAAATAGATGTCTCAAATTTGTCAAAATATGGATGAATCTAGACACTATTTAGTATATAGATTCATTCAAGATTTTAAAAACCTAAGACGATGAATCTAGACACTATTTAGTATATGGATGAATCTGGACGAAGGGAGTACAAAAGTTGTCTCGAAAAAATTGTTTCACAAAGCTCTCTCTAACGCGTCTTATATTTCTAAACGGAGGGAGTATTAGTGAATGGAAAGGCTTATATTCAGTGAACGTAGGGAGTATCATTTCTGTTCCATTCCAAGTTTAACTAGAATTTTTTTTTGGTATCGTGCTACTTTATTTTTAAATCAGAACCTCCCAAAACGTCTTGTCCCAAATACGATGGACAAAGAAGGTGGCATGACCATTGTGTGTTATCATCACATAATGGTGAAGGGGTCATACACCATTTCAAACAAGGATGGCCGTCTTTGTGTGAGTAGCTGGAAGAATTTCATGGACAAGGACCGTACACTTGGATTGGGTGTTAAGATGCTATTCTTGCTGTACCAAGTCGAAAAAGGATCTTACTTGTTTGTTTCCTGTTTTCTTGATGATGCCCCGTAGTTATTTTTCGTATCGAATGTTACACTTGCTCTGTTAGTGAACACCCGAATTATGTTATCCTATTTGCTTTTTGGTAATACCGGTTTCAAGTGTTTAAGCCTACACGACATGTGTTCATACATCTACGTTAATGCTCGATTATTAAGTTCAAAATGCCATGTATACAAATAATTTTCCATGCCAACATAATCCCTCTGTTCCAAAATTTGAGATGTTTTAGTTCTGTGAAATGAATGTAAACGGAACAGAGGGACTATGAAGTACGGAATTAAGAAAATATGGACAAATAGAAGAAAAGAAAAGGAAAATAATAAAATCGTATCTGGGCCCGTTGTACAGCGCTCGAAGGATGAGTGGAGCGGGGAGGACGTGGGCCAAATCGTCAGCTGCCTACAAGGCGGCCCATGAGTCTGTCGATGGAAGCATCACGCGGCGGCCTTTCTGGCTCAACATTAGTTTACTATAAAATACATAAATAGTTTACTCGTCCCACAACAGTGCCAATCCTCTCCTCTCGCCGCCACCCCACGTCCATCTTCTCTCGACATATCTGCTCTCGTTCGTGGCGTGGATCGGCCACCGTCCGTGAGCCCTAAACTCGTTATTGCTTGTACATTTGCATTAAATTTGTAGGCTAGCTCTGATTTTATTGTCTAGATGAACTACGTAGTATATAATATATTAATTGTGTAGTTGATTTATTTCGATCTTTCACAGTATATTATTTGTATTTGTTGAACATGTGCATGACTGTTTTTTTGATGTGTATACTAGTGTATGACGTGTGTAATGGATTTATATGATTATGTTATTGTTTTAGGAGACATGGAGTTGTACGGAAAATGCAAGAGTATGTGCGACTCCTTGATCTCAAGGTTATTATTTAGTGTCTTTATGCATGACGAGTTTGAAGATTCATTGGTACGAAACACACTATTTTCCTTGTACTATTGCTATCTTGTAACCTTTGTTGGCAGCGCTCTACCTTTTTTAAATGTGTGTATATTCGATTAATTGTGCGTAGATTATTCCGTGAAATGCAAGGTTCTTGCACTTGGTCATGCATATGACGTAGATGTGGTGAAAGAGAAGGCTTTGACCCGCATGAGTGGTGATGGATGGAAAGAATTTGTTAAACAGAACCATGTGTTTGGGGGAGATCAAATGATTGTGTTTTCGTTGGGAGGAAAAACACCGAGTATCAGTATTGTCTATTTCAGCGGTGGCGACAAAGACCCGCATGACTCTACTGTCATCTCCCAAGTATGCGAACTGAGCGAAGATGAGCATGGGAACCTCTTAAATATTATACATGCAGGAAGTACTATTGTTGGGGTCCCATTAGTTACCCGTTTAACATGCACCAATCTTGCGAAACACAACATGGTATGTTATCCTCGTACACCCTCTGTCTCAAAATAGATGTCTCAATTTTGTCAAAAATTGTCAAAATTTGGACGAATCTTGTCGTGGTATTGCCGACGAGTACGCCATGGAGGGGTCCTCACAGTGCGTGTTTAGAGACATGGGGGAAGGCAGACGGTTGACGGGTACGAGGTAACATAGCTTACCCAGGTTCAGATCCCACAACGGTGGCGGAATCCACTCCTGCTATAAATCACTATAAGGATAATACGACGAGTTACAGGGATTGGTTCGTTGTGCGAGGTGACTAGAAAGTCTAAGTTATCGTGTCATAAAGGCTCCCATAGGCCCGACTTATATATTCTCCAGGTCCTAGGGTTACAGGAAAAATTCCTAGCCGGCCAGGTTACAGAGTTCTACACGGTATACAACTAGTCTAACGTGTCTTGCACTCCAAGGCTCCGGGTACGTCGGTGACTCCTCCGTAGCCTTCCTTTATCCGGCATGGTCCTCCCTTCTGTATCCATCTAGATGGGTCGCCCAGCTGACCATGGGCCATGCTACCTACTATGGGCCACCCGGGTTATCCCGATAGGAGACACTCAATGGGGATACCCATATAGCATATCCCCAACAGTAGCCCCCGGAGAACTCCGAGATCTTGCACCGTCTTGCCTCATCAGGGTGAATTCTTTGTCTAGATGGATGTCACCAAATCGTCAAGCACTGTCTTGTAGTCCTCCCAAAGAACCCTGCAAGGTTTTCTCCGTCTACAATTTTTAAGCCAGAGAATTGCTGAATCTTCCATCATAATATTCCGTAGCCGGATTGGATCCGTCCATGCCGGAATCTTCCGATGTGATGGTTCATCTGCCAGTGACAGCTAGGGCGACGTAGACATAGGTCAGCAACACCTCGTAACTCACACATGCAGAGAACACAATAATGTCCATTTTTCCCGCGCGAGCGATACGAACCGTTGGCGACGACGGTTGGGAACGTGGTGAAATTTCTGCGCATGCGACCGCACACGTCGCCCATGCGTCAACCAGTCGATCATCTTGCACGAATCTTGATGCCAGGAGTTACAAATTGTAACTGCGGTGTAATTTTATTTTTCACCTCATTCTCCTCCTGTGTCGTCTTCTTCCTCCAGCGAGCGCCTCCTCGAGATCTCCGCGCGATTGCAAAAAACCCTAGTCCCTCAATCCTCCCAGTCACCACCTCAATCTCTCCAATGGCCACCAGCAGCTCTGCTCCCTCCATGGCAGCGTCAGGTGATGCTGCGGCGAAGCCGACGAGCACCGTCCTTGTGCCTCCTGAAGGCCTAGTGATCCCCAAGTCCGTGGCGGTCGAATCCACCGGCGTCGACCACAATCCAGTGGCACTGGAGCTGCTGGAAGAGGAAAATGACTCCCACAAGGGGGACTGGCGCGGTTCGTGTCGTGGTATTGCCGACGAGTACGCCATGGAGGGGTCCTCATAGTGCCTGTTTAGAGACATGCGGGAAGGTGGACGGTTGACGGGTACGAGGTAATACAGCTTTCCCAGGTTCAGATCCCACAATGGTGGCGGAATCCTACTCCAGCTATAAATCAATAAAGGGCAATACGCCAAGTTACAGGGATTGGTTCGCTATGCGAGGTGACTAGAAAGTCTAATTTATCGTGTCCTAAAGGCTCCATAGGCCCGACTTATATAGTTGCCAGGTCCCAGAGTTAAATCAAGAGAAACAAAGGACTCTATGTAGATGTCTTTCCAGAGAAGTTACATCCAGATCCCAAGTAAGCCAAGATGTAATGTAGTTGAAAACCTTTTTAAGGGTGGTAGTACCTTAGTTGCCTTGAAGCCAACTTGTAACCTCTAGCCTTCCCAAATCTCGGGATGAGATTTCTTTTAAGGGTGGTAGCTTGTCATATCCCAAAATTTTCCAAATTTTGAAATGTGAAAAATACATAAATAAAAGAAATAATCTTTGAAATTTAGGGTGAAAAGAAAATTTTTTCTTCTAAATGGAAACACCAAAAACCCTAAAACCCTAATGGAAGAAAAATATTTCCAAGATCTCTCAAAGACTATGGATTTTATCCATATAAAAATTCAGCAACAAATATTTATAAATGATCAAAATGATAAACGAAAATATTATAAAACCATAGAAATTGGTTTCATTTAATTTGGAACCATGGATAAAAATTTATGAATTTAATAAGATAAAGGGAAATAATTTCCGAGGCTAATAAAGCTCCTATCTAAAATCCATATCAAATTGTGAGAAAATTAATCCTAAAAGGATTTAAAAATATAAACAAATATTAAATAAAATTATACAAATTGGAATCACCAATTTTGTATCTATAAATAAAAAGATATGGATTTTATAAGACAAAGAAAGAAAGAAAGAAATAAGGAATATTTAAAAGCCAAATTAAATCTTGGCCAAATCCATAAACAAATGAAAGTATTGAATAATAAAAAGGAGTAAAATATTATTCAAATAAAATCATAAGGATTGAACAATATCCGATTTTTTATAAATAAAGACAAATGGCCTAAACTAAATAATAAATCCCAGGTAAATTATTTAGAAGACAATTTAAACCTTGAGTTAAATCCATAAGAAAATGGAATAAAGATAATCCAAATAAAATAAGGTAATAAATATTATTTGAATAAAAATTAATATGGACTTTGACCACATTTGATTTAAAGGAAGACAAAAATCCCTAAAAGAAATGATTAATTAAATCATGGAAAAATATTTGGAATTGCCAAAATGAATTAGAAGTTATCTAATTAACTTAAAAAGAATAAAGGATTAAATAAATAGAATTATATGGTTTGGAACCATAATCACATTCATTTAAATAAAGACAAGGGCCTCATTTAAATAAATATTAAATCATATTAAAATATTGGAAATAATTCAAAGTGAATTATTTAAACACACTAAAGAATAAATAAAACCTCCTAAAGAGGTTTGTTGAAAATTTGAATTTAAATGGAGGCTTGAATAAATGGTTTGAATAAAAACAATTGTCTATTCTAAATAAATAATAAACCATAAAAGGAATATTTGAAATATTCTAAAATGGATTTTTAAATACATTAATAAACAGTATAAAAACCTAAAGGAAGTTTGGAAAAGTTTTGAAAATAATTGAGTGTTTACATCATTTGATTTAAATCAAAACAGAAATTGAAATCAGAAAAAGAAAAAGAAAACAAAGAAAAAAATAGAAAAGGAAACAACCCAGAAACCCAGCCCAACTAAGTAGGCCCAGCTAGCCCAATACCAGCCCACCCGGCTCCCCTCTCTCTCCTTGCCGTTTTTTGTTGTGAATGCCTCGTGTAAATTCACATTACTGCGTGATCAATCCTCGCCAGCGTACATGCCCTCTTAAATGCCATCGTCCCCTCTCTCTTTCCCCCAGACGCCATTCCCTCTCCGCCTCTAGGCTATTCCAATTCGATCCCGAAACCACCACTGTCTCCGACAAACTTCCGTCCAAATTCCGGCCACGTCGACCCTCTTCACTGTCCTTGGAACCCACTAGCTTTCTCCCCATTGCCTAGCGCATCTCCCAGTACCTCGTACTCGCCCCGGCAAGCCCAGAGGCTCGGCAACCACTTCGACTGAGTGCCACTGCCCACTGCCCCGACTCCGACGACCTCCCCCGGTAACCCTAGGCCGTCCCCTCATCTATAGTTGATACTCACATGCTCGCATCTCTCACCTGCGTCTAATGGAACCTCTAGTTTGTCTTAGCGCGCACCGTAGCCTCGCCAATGACGACGAACAGACCCGCCCGTTGCCAGGAGCTTCTCCGACGAGCAATCGCCGGCAATCTCGTGCTCCCCTTAGTCTACGGAGACCACCTCGAGATTTAGCACGTCACGGCGAGTCTGGTAAGCCTCTTCCCCCTCTCTCTCGCTTCCTAGGTTGGCAGGAGCACCATTAGCAGAGCTTCGCTGCCGCGCCACTGTCCCCAGGCCCGCTAGGCAATGGTCGCTTGCTCATCAGCCGTTAGATCCAGCGGTGTAGATAGATAACTTAACGAACCATTATAGCTTGATCTATGCCGCACGATTCTAATTAGATCCAATGGCCGTACCTGCGTGATCCACACGGACCATTATCGGCCAGTAAAAACGTGACGCGTGGCACATACTTCGTTTTTAAAACAGAAACTTTTATATTTAGTGTTTGGATTTGAAAAATTCATAACCTTTAATCCACACGTCCAAATTTTGCAAATTTTATATCATTGGAATCAGGAAAAAGAAACCCTGGCAACCATGACCTTAGTTTAGCATTTTGCTTCTGGAAAATTGGTTGTTTATGCAGAAACATTTCTAGGCTTATTTTGAGTATAAAAATTATTCTAGAAATGATTTTTGAGTAAAATCTTTTGCAAATGTTTTGTTTTGAACCTACTGACCATAAAAATTAATTTTGGATTTAAAAGTATATTTTGTGACACTAAGGAATTATTCCTTGAATAAAAGCATTTCTAGTAAAACAAAAATTGTTGATTATGTTCTAAAAATAATTTTTGAGTAAAAACTTTTGCAAATGGTTTTATTTAAACTCTCTGATCCTAAACACTAAGTTTTGGATTTAAAAATGTATTTCATTAACACTAGAAGTTATTCTTTGATTTAAATCATTTATAGCAAAACAAAAATGATTTAAATGGCCTATTTTCACTAACTTGATTTTAAATGGTTTTGCCACTTTTATAAATGACCAATAGGTATTTAAAATGTTTATAACCTATTATAAACCACCTTTCCAAATAAAACAATCTTTTGCATGCTTGCATGCATTGTTTTGTTTTCTTTATTTTATGTGATGATTTGTTTGAATGCTAGTTGAAATTGTGCCTTGCTTGATTGAATTGTAGTGAACCTTGAAGAGTGTGACAATTGCAAGATCAAGGAGTGAATATATATTCTCTACTAAAAAGGCAAGTGGTACTTCATACTTTTGTCCCATTATTTTCACTATGCATTAGTGATATTTTGAGTAGGACTTGCATGGAATTTTCTAAGTATAAGCTATGCCTTGGGAAATCCTAGTAGATGATGCCTTAGTAGATTTTCCCTAAGTTAAGATTCTTGCTACTATTATGCTTAGCCTCTATAGTAGAAAAAAGGGTGGATTATATTCATGCTATGAAATATTTCTAATTCTATGACTTGTGTTTTGTTTAATAAAACAACTATGTGAATGAATCACCTGGGTGGAATGGAAAGAATGGTTTGTGTTGAGTGGTTACACAGGGCCCCATATTTATGGCCTACCCTAGTGTATCTCACATGTGGAAAACCACCCAGGAACAAAGAGATTTCAGATATCAAATGTTGATAAGCTTCAAGTGCAGCCACATGGCATTATGGGATCTGCCTGGATCATATAGGTCGCAATAACTTAGCTAGATGGAAAGTTGGTGGTAGGGGGTGATAGGTTTGGATCGCGTCCATTTTGGTCTAAGGGAAGGCTTCTGGAAGATCTTGTCTCGATGCATGTCGATTCTTGTGGGGAAAGTGCACCACCTCTCGAGAGTGTAAAACCTAAGTACTTAGCCGTGTCCCCGGCAATGGATAATTGCGCATCAAAGAAAGTGAAGCAATCAATGATCTCCTCATCCCAATTTCTAAGTTAAATACTTTTGGTTGAGCAAGTGTTAAAGGATCACCAATATCTATTGGTAAATGCCTTGGGTGATTTTGATAAACAAAAACTTAGTGTTTTCAACTTATAAGGAAAACCTTATTTTGAGCAAAACAAGCCTAAGCTCCACTTAGCCAAATGCTTATAGATGATAGATACCACTATTCTACCATAGTATCACTTGCCAATACAATTCAAATGTATTGACCCTTGTGGCTATAAGTTATTATGTTGCAGGTTTTTTTGATGTTAGTGAAGTGTGTTGAATAGGATTACAAGTCTACAACCAACATGATTGCCTGTGGCACTTTGAAGATAAAGGACTCCATGCTATATAGATATTTCTGCTGCATTGTAATGAGATAGCCAAATGAGCTATGTAAGATGTAATGTATTATTTTATTTCTGGTCATAAAGTTGTATTATGACATTTGTTTCTTGATATTACATCTTAAACTATGGATGCTAGCTATTGATCCAGGGACTAGCTTTGTAAACACAGGGATCTCTACCTTATCAGGTTGGGACCTCTACACCTCTGTAGCCTTCCTTTATCCGGCATGGGCCTCCCTTCTAGATCCATCTAACTGGGCCGCCCAGCAGGCCATGGGCCATGCTACCAACTGTGGGCCACCCGGGTTATACGGATAGGAGACATGCTATGAGGATACCCATATAGCATATCCCCAACAGTTCAGATATCACGGACCGTGACATCAGGGAGCTGCTCGTCGAGGGCTACCTCCCTGCGACGGAGGGGCTCGCTTGGCGGGCGGCGCCGGCCAGTGAGGTCACCCCTTCTTCCCAAGCCGGAGAGAAGGTGTACCTCAAAGCCCAACTGGTACGCGGTGTTTCCTTGCCCATCTCCAATTTATTCCTAGCTGTCCTCAACCATTACCGAGTTCATCCTCAAAACCTCTCCCCCAATAGCATCCTCGCGCTTAGCAACTATGCGGCGCTTTGTGAGGGTTATTTAGGGATTAGGCCTGTGCTAGATCTCTTTATTTATTTCTTCACCGTTAAGAGGGAAGCCGGAGCCGGCAAGGACGAGCTTAGGAACTACGGGACAATTAGCTTTAAGATCCAGCCTGGCCGGCGGTTCCCCGACATAGTCGCCATGAGTCATGTAAAAACTAGCAACAGACATACTTCTATGGCCTAGATATACCTCTGGCTGGCCGAGAAGTAACATACCCGGACATCGTCGATGGAGCTGCCGCTGAAGCCTCAACAAGGATATCCCAAGCCTCCCTCCCCTCCGACATTAATGCTTCCCGCACTATAAGGAAGATAGAGTGGTTTGTAGAGACGGGTCTGATCGGATTGGTCCTGGCCATGTGCTGGTTCGTCAGGCGGATCCAGCCTCTATAGCACCGCTCAAGTTGATGCACGAGTACTCTAAGGAGAGGAAGGATAGCCTCCGCATATCCGGGGACAACTTCTTCAGCGACTCTGTCAAGCTCCGCCTCAAGGACATCGTCAAGGTGAAGGATAGGAAGCGTGGCTTCACCATCACCTACAACATGTTTGATGAGGGCAAGTGCCAAGAGGTACCTGTTTATTCTCCGTCTATGACATTTGATCCAGTTCTTCCGTCTTGTCTTTGTCACCTAACACCTTATGATTTCACTTAACAGCTTAAGAGTCTAAAGGAGGATGACACAGCTGTCCAAATTTATGACCCAAAGATGAAGGAAGTCACCGTCGTGTCTGACGACAATGTCCCGCTGGCGCGAAAGCGGAAGAGCTCCACCTCTGACGCTGCGAACAGAGGCAAGAAGAAGAAGACGGAGGGTGGAGCTTCCAAGAATACTACCGCTGCCCTGGAGGCGGAGAAAAGAAAGGTTACCGGGATTCCTTTTGCCAAAGCACCCCCTGTTGTCTAAGCCTCTTTCTGTACTTATACTCTTTGCACGTGTCAGGAAGAAGGCCACTACCAGTTTGAAGAAGACCTCCAAAACGTTGGGGGCTTATAGAAATATCAAGGATATGTTGCATCGTGACGTGTCTCCCCACGCATCTCCCGCCATCGCCCCTGTTACTCCCAGCGTCCAGCCTCCGCCTGCTCCGACAAGCTCACAGGACAAAGATGCATCTGGTCCTTCCGCCATGGATGTGGACTCATGTGCCTCCGTGGAGCTTGCCATTGTCAGCGAACAGGAAACGCAAGAGAGTATGACAACTCAAATGGCTGAAGCTCCGGCTAAGGATGCCATTGGTAGCAGTAAGGCGGTGGTGGAGAGTGGTACGTCTGCCGAAGGCAGCGCCTCTACACTCAGGAAAACCGTAGAGTTCCCGAACAGAGTCTACACGGCACTTACGCCGAGTAGCTCCGCTTTGGTTCCTGGTTCCGCGCCGACATCTCCAACATGCGGTCTTGAGGAGCTTCTCCGGCAAGCAGAAATCTTGCAAGGAAACAGCCTTTCCTTTGGCAAGTTGCTTGCTAAGAGTGCTACCAACCTCAAGATCATTGCACTTGTACCTTTTATTTGCCTTTTGCATTTCATATGAGTATCCCACTGTAGCCCCCGAGGACCATAGGTCTTTGCATCTAAATGCTCTAAGAGTGACGAAGCTAGAAAACCTCTCACTGTAGCCCCCAAGTATATAGTTTGAATGAAATATTCCGACTAGATACTTTCAGAGTAGCATACGCAGTGTTTGTAAATTTCGATACTGTAGCCCCCAAGCTTCTAGTTGTAACTTAATTAGTTCCGACTAGATTCTTAAAGAAAGACTAAGCATATGACTGAGTTAAAAAAAATTATACTGTAGCCCCCAAGCTTCTAGTTGAAAACTGAATCAGTTCCGACTAGATGTTTAAAGAAAGACCAAGCATATTTGAAGTTAAAAACTCTCACTGTAGCCCCCCGAGCCTCTAGGTGGATAGTTATCCGGCTAGATGCTCCAAGTAGACTAAACAGCGTTAAATTTTCTTTCCATAGAATGAGAATGCTCGGAGAGGCATGGCCAATGAGAAGTACCAGAAGATGCGTGCAGACTTGGAAGATGAAAAGGGTAAAACTGCCTTCTTGAAGGAATAAATCATCAAGAGGAAGCGTCTGTTTTTCCTTTATTTTTCATATTCCGAGTTGGACTTGTGCCAACATGATCCGAGTACTCACTTTGTACTGTTTTTTCTTCGGCTTGTAGAATCCATTTCCAAGGCTAAAGATATTGTTGAGCAATCCAAGCATATTCATCAGCTGGATAGCGACAACAAGATCCTTAAGCAGGAGATGAAGGATATGCTGAAGATGCATGAGGACTCCATGAAAGTCATGCAAGAGTCCGCCAACAAAGATATGAACCGTTTGAAGGAGGAGATCGCGATGCTGAAAGAGCAGAAGAAAGCTGCCGATGAGCAAAATCCGCGCAATCTCGACGCATACAAGATCCTCCGACAAGAACGATACTCCATGGCGGAAACTCTCCAGCAAGATGAGATTAGCATCTTCAGTAAGTGATTCTCCGCCTTGTACTTCTGTAAGCTAGATATTATGAACTTTTTGTGTTATTGAACTCATGCGTTCCTTTGTCGGAATTTGTAGCTCCTATTGGGTTCACCCAGTTTCCTCCTCTGCTAAAAGAGTGCATGGTCCTTGCCGGCAACTTGATCAACACCGCCATCAAGCAGACCAAGGAGATAGCCAAGCCCCTCCAGATTAACATCAAAGCGGTGGATTCCGTGGCGAAGTTTTCAGAGATATTGCGCTGAGCCCCCTAGTGTATTGTAAGCTGGAAAGCATCATGTACCCGGGCCGGCGCGAGGATGGCGCTGTCAATGGTCAAGGCGCACTACGAAAACTCCGACATCGACACGGTGACCTCCGGTATCCCTGACGTAGACGATGATGGACAAAAGATAGATCACAAGGCTATCTTGGCGTCGCTCGTGGGTTTTGATACTAGAGTCGGTGAGTTGGTCAACCCTAACGTCTTCGTGCCCATGAAAACCATTGACGACGACAGCCAAAGCGCCTCCGAGTCCCTCAACACCACCGACTTTGAGAAGGATGACTCTCCTGCTGCTGATGATGCTACGTCCAAGTCGCCTGCGCCAGAGGAATGAAAAATAATATGTAATATTTGTTTCCTCTAGAATTTGTATGCGGAAAAAACTACTTGTTAACTTAAGGCATAAAACAATTGTTATTATTTCCTTCTACTCAAGACCAGGTTCTAGCATGTATATATTTTTTAAGCAAGTGCTGGCTTATCCATTACTTCGGTTTTTATGCTTGAATTTTTGTGAGTCGGAAGACTCGTTGTCGGAACTATGCGCTCAGGCTATGATGCCCAATTGCACCATCAATAACCTAAGCACAAAATCGCTGACAATAAGTTCCAAAAGTCACTACTCCAGAATCCATATAAAAACGACAAAGAACGTGTAGACTAGAAAACTTAAGCTAATGCCCATAGGCAAAATTTTCACAAGTGCAATCGCAAAGCTTGTGCATAAAGGTTTTATACGATCAAAAATGAACACTCAAGGAGGTAAAATACTAAGAAATATGAGTAAACTAGAGAGCTTTATTTCATTGATCATATAAGAGGTACACAATAGATAAAAATGCTAAGTGTAGAAAGGACTAAGCTATGCTATGTTCCATGGCCGATCAAGCTCCGGGTAGTCATCATCCGGGTCACGTCGCTTACGCTTATGATCCTTGTTGTGTCTATCCTTCAGTCCACGGTTGTCAACGAGGTAGTAAGACCCATTGAGTAGCGCCTTGCTTATGATGAACGGTCCTTCCCATGGGGGGGATAGTTTGCGTGACTTCTTCTACTTAAGGCGGAGCACCAGGTCCCCCTCTTTAAATGAGGGATGCCGAATGTGGTGACTATGGTAGCTGCATAGCTTCTGCTGGTATATGGAGGATCTTTGGCATACCAATACGCGCTCCTCCTCGAGAAGGTCCACATCTAGGCGTCTGGATTCTTCAGCGTCATCTTCGTCGTAGGCGGCAACTCTTGGTGAATCGTGAAGGATGTAAGAAGGTAGGATGGCTTCTGCTCCATATACCATGAAGTAAGGGGTGTAGCCGGTGGATCTGTTGGGTGTAGTTCGTAAACTCCATAATATAGATGGCAATTCTTCGGCCTAGGCTCTAGCTGCTCTATGTAGCAGTGCCTCAAGACGTGGCTTGATTCCCTGCAGAATTAATCCATTGGCTCGCTCAACCTGACCATTGGACTGTGGGTGTGCCACAGATGAAAGGTCAAGTCGGATGCCTTTGTCCCAACAATAAGCTTCCACTTCTCCGAGTGACAAGTTGCTGCCGTTGTCGGTGATAATGCTATGTGGGAGACCAAATCTCACCACTAGATCCCGGACAAACCTAAGGGCAGTTGCCCCATCGAGCTTTCTAATGGGTTTAGCCTCTATCCATTTGGTGAATTTTTCAACTGGTACTAGCAGGTGCGTAAACCCACATGGTGTCGTCTACAACGGTCGAACCATGTCCAGCCCCAGACTGTGAACGGACAAGTTATTGGTATTGTTTGCAATTCTTTAGGAGGAACATGTGGTTGTCGGGCATAATACTGGCATCCCATGCATGTCCCAACCAGCTTGACGGCGTCCGCCTTTGCGGTCAGCCAGTATAATCCTTGTCGGAAGGCTTTAGGTACCAACGATCGAGGAGCGGCGTGATGCCCGCAATCTCCGAGATGGATTTTGCTGAGGATTTCAATACCTTCTTGCTAGGAAACACACTTAAGGTATACACCAGTGGTGCTTCTTTTGTAGATATGTCCATTGATTATGGTATAGCCCTTTGATCGACGTATTATTTGCCGTCTTTCGACCTCGTCATCGGGCAAAGTTCCGTGTTCGATATATTCCATGAACGGTTTTGTCCAAGCCGGAGGGACCTTTGCCACTATGTGAACAAAATAGTCAACTCTATCCGGTTTGTCGATGTTGCTCCCTTCACGGATGGTGTCCATAGATGCTCCAGGAAAACTCCAGGCGGAAGTCATTTGCGCCCTGATCCAAGCTTAGACAGTAGATCAGCCGCCTCATTTTTCTCCCTAGGTACACACTTGACCTCGTAGCCCAAGAAGCTCTTGGCTATCTCGTCCACTTCGTCTCGATATGCCGCCATCATAGGGTTCCGCGCGTTCCAGGTGCCAGCCACCTGCTGGGCAACCAAGTCGGAATCTCCACAACAAACTACGCGCTCGATGCCAATATCCTTGGCTACTCGTAGTCCGTGAATGAGTGCTTCATACTCCGCCATGTTGTTCGTAGCCTCAAAGTGGATCTGCAGAACATAGTGTAGCTTGTCCCCAATTGGTGACTGTAGCAGTACACCAGCCCTCGAGCCGTTGAGTAGCTTTGATCTGTCAAAGTGCATCATCCAGTATTCTGGCTCCGGCATTGGGGTAGCATCTAGCAGCTCCATCCAATCTGCGATAAAATCCACCAAGGCTTGTCACTTGATAGTGTCGCATCGCTTGTAGGTGATCTCAAAGGTGGAAAGTTCAATGCCCCACTTCGCGACCCTACCCATAGCGTCGTTGTTGTTGATAATGTCGGA
This sequence comes from Avena sativa, assembly GCA_916181665.1. Taxonomy (NCBI): domain Eukaryota; kingdom Viridiplantae; phylum Streptophyta; class Magnoliopsida; order Poales; family Poaceae; genus Avena; species Avena sativa. Next base: position 184,606,683 of record OV702281.1, read on the forward strand.
CAGTGGAGTCTTTCTCACCACTGTGATAGGGTGCTCCTGGAAATAGTGCATCAGCTTTCGAGAAGCAAGGAATACTCCATAAGCTATCTTTTGGTAGTGCGGGTAACGCTGCTTGGACTCCGTCAAGACCTCACTTACATAGTAAACTGGTCGTTGAACTCCGTGCTCATAGCCTGGTTCTTTCCGCTCTATCACGACGACGATGTTGATTACCCGATTGGTGTCCGCCATGTAGATTAACATGGGCTCGCTAGGTTTGGGTGCTGCAAGGATAGGTGCTGAGGAAAGTATCTCCTTGAGCTGCTTCAATGCTGCATCTGCCTCGTCCGTCCACATGAATTTGTCTTCCTTCTTCAGCAACTTGTTAACAATTGTATGTCCTCTAGGCATGTCAGACGGTTTATGTTTAAGATGGCCTTGATTTTATCCGGGTTGACCTCAATTTCACACTGGGAAACGATAAAGCCCAACAATTTGCCGGCTTGAACCCCGAAGACGCACTTCTTAGGGTTAAGCATCATGTTGTATTTCCGGAGATTATCGAAGGTTTCATTTAAGTCAGAGATTAAGTCGTTTGAGTTTTTAGACATCACCGCTATATCGTCCAAATAGGCGTGAATGTTCCGACCAATTTGATCGTGTAGGCAACGTTGCATTGTCTGCTGGTACGTAGAACATACATTTTTCAGCCCAAAGGGCATCGTGATATAGCAAAACGTGACGTATGGTGTAGTGAACAAAGTGGCCAATTGGTCCAACTTCCTCGTCTTGATCTGGTGGTATCCTAAGTATGCATCGAGAAAACACAAAAGCTCTGAGCCAGCCATTGAGTCAATGACTTGGTCAATGCGATGCAAAGCAAACGGATCTTTGGGACATGCCTTGTTCAAGCCGGTGTAATCAACGCACATTCTTAATTATTTGGTTCCGTTTTTGGGGGAAAGTACATGATTGGCCACCCATCGGTTGTGAAGGACTTCTCGGATAAAACTAGCCTTAAGTAACCTAGCTATCTCTTTACCTATGGAGTGTCTCTTCTCGTCTCCGAAGCGTCGTAGAGGATGTTTCACTGGTTTACATTTTGGATCAATATTCAAGCTGTGCTCGGCAAGTTCCCTAGGTACACCTTTCATGTTGGTAGGTTGCCAGTCAAAGATGTCCCTGTTCTCACGGAGGAACTCGACGAGCGTGCTTTCCTATTTAGGGTCCAGGTTCGTCCCAATGGCGGTGGTCTTGGAGGCATCGCCTACCACAAGTTCCACCAGCTTGGTCTTAATGGCGGCCTTGAATGCTGGGGCGGAGTCAGAAATCTGTTTCTTCGACGCGGGCATCTCTGAGGCATCGACCTTGCTCTGGATCTCCTTGAATTCTTCACTATAGAGGACAGCTTCTGCATAGGTTGCTTCTCCAATCTTGAAGTCCCTTGCTTTGGTAAATCTTCCGGATACGGTGATGACACCGTTTGGTCCGGGTATCTTGAGTTTCTTGTAGACGAAGCATGGCTTGTCCATGAAGGTGTAGAATATGTCGCGGCCGAATATGACGTGGTACACGCTCTTGAAGGGGGCCACCTCAAAGGTCATGCGTTCTTGGCGGTAATTATTGACATCACCAAAAGCGACCTAAAGTGTGATGCACCCAAGGGACTGAGCCTCTCGACCAGGAACTCTGCCATGGAAGATGGTTTTGGTCCGCCTTAGGTTTGCCTCCGTCAAGTTCATCTTCTGCAGTGTATCCAGGTACATGATGTTGATGCTGCTTCCACTATCCACCATACATTTGGTGAACTCGTTGCCGTCAATCAGGGGGTTGATGACCATGGCGTATTGGTTCTTCGTAGGGATGGTGGGGGTGCCAAGGAAAGTGTGGAAAAATGCGGCCTTCTTCTCGAAGTTTTTTTTGCCCTTGCCGTCGCTCTTGGCAGCGTGCTTGGGGTCAACGTCCTCGTCCATGTCACTTGAATCCTTGGACTCCTCTTCCTTATTCTTCCCCTTGCCCTTGCCTCGCGGTCTGTTCTGACGACTTCGCTTGTAGCCGAACTCCGGGTCTTACTTGAGGTCGTTGACAAACTTGCAATGGCGATTGGTGTGGGTGGCTTTGCCGTTGCCGTGGAGGTGTATGAGGCACGACATATCACACTACTCCTCGTAGGTTTGGGGAACGCGGAGCGCTGCCGAGGTAATTTCACCGCCTCGCTGCTGCCCACGACCAGCTCCCCGTCTTCGGTCATGCTGTCCGCCATCACCTCGCCCTGCTAAAGTCATAGCGACCATGTCGGGGGTTTTCTTTTGTTCTGGTGTGGTCTTCCGCTTGGTGCTGCTATTCCTCCAAGCTTGAGTTGGAACGACCATTGCCGGCAGGGAGCCGCGAGCATCATCGTCGGCAGCCGCAAACTCACTGGCCAACTGAATCATCTGGTTCAAGTCTAGCTGGTGATTGTCCTGCAGGCGCTTCAGCTTATGTCGGAGGAACGTGCCCCTTTACAACCCATCGATGAAGGCGGCCATGCCGGTCTGAGCGTGCACTCCTGCGTAGGAATTCTTCATGTCCAGCCAGCGAGACAGGTAGGCGCGAGATGTCTCGTCTTTCTCTGGCATGCACCGCTGTAGATCCTAGGGCTTGATGGTTACCCCCGGCAATCTCCACCGCGTTGTCGTAGTCCTGCAACCATGTAGCTGGCTTGGCGGTACCGTCATAGGGCTTGATGGTATTGTCAATCCGGAAACCTCTGGGCTAAGATGTGGACCGTATCACAGGTCCAAAGCAACGTGGTCCTAGGTAGGGTCCTTCCTGGGCCTCGTGGATCTTGTCCAGAGGAGAACGTGCATCGTATGGCTCCGGGCTTCTTTTCTTCTTCTTACCATCAGGGGATGGGCTGCGTGAACGACGCGGGCGTCCTCTGCCATGGTGGCTGCTAGGTAGCGACGGAGGCGGAGGTGGCGGTGGGTTAGCCTTCTTCTGTTACTCTCCTGCGAAGCCTCACGCTTGCCGCGATTGCTTGTCGGACGCGGAGGATCGTGGAGCGACCTGCTCTTGTGTCCTTGTTTGCGCTCTCCGTCATGACAGGTCTGATCCGTGTTGTCGTGGATGACGATACCTCTCTGCTTTGGCGGAGGCATATCCGTACGACGGTGAGGCTTGGTTTCTTCGCGATGTCGGGGGGAGCGGGGCGGTGGAGATGGGCGACGAGGTTGGGCCTTGCCTCCATGGTTGGAGGATATGTGGATAGCATCCTTCCTATTGCGCGCATCCCTCCGTCTTCGTTCTCATGAACCCGTCTGAGACCTGACATCAAGAGGAGATATGTCCCTTGGCGGCTTATGCTGGCAAGACTGGCAAAACGTTGGGTCAGACTCAAGCCTCTGAGACGTGGCCTTTTCCTGTTGTTTCTCTGCCTTGGCCACTAGGTCATAGACCTGGTTCACCGCTTCGGGTGATCTATCCTGCTCCAGAAGGGTCTTGGGGACGGCGAGGTTGAGGAGAGGAGTGGGCATCACTTGCCTGCCTTCACTATCAATGTATGGCTTGGCCTGTGCCGGCTTCAAGGGAGCCCATCCTAGGTTTCGCCAGACACCAGCATCGTTGATGACGCGAGCTGGAGCTTTCTTGGCTTCTGCTGCTATAGCAGAGTCTTGTACTCGACCTCCATTGCTCTAGATTTCTCTATTGACTTATGTGCGTTGGCCAGATCTCGATCTTGCTTTGCGCCTTGTTCCGCGATGGCCTGCGCTTCCTCCAGTAGCTGTTGGCGCTTCTCGTCAAGCTGGAATACATTGAGAATATGAGCCACGGTCATAGGCTCGACGAGGAGATTGCCGTACATCACTCTATCAACAGGAGTGACTTGGACAGCAGCAGACGTAGATTCCGGAGGTGGCGGATTTGCGGTGTTGTAGTTGCTCGGACCGGTGCCAAGTTCCTGCGGCTGCTGCACTGGGTTAGTCGGAGGGGGCATGTCCTTTGCGCGATCATTGTCGGTAGCAACAGGTGCTCCCTTCCCCTTGTCTAGCACTGTAGGCGGAGATTGTCTGGGTTGATCTTCATCCATCGTCGTCCCAATGGTAACGAACACCTCTCGGTACATGACGACGTTGTTGGCCTGCTCGTCGCGCTTGTAATCCTCCTCCATCTACTGCATGGCAGAGTCTAGATACTCCAGGCTGAAGTCTATCTCTTCTGAATCTGCGCTGAAGTTGGCGTAGAGCGCGTCGATCATAGATTCGAAGGGTGCGGGGGCTTCCTCGATGACGGGGGGTAGAGGTGCAACAGCAACGACGATGACTAGAGGCGGTGGCGCAGCTGTGGCGATAGCGGCCGGAGGTGGTGGCGGCGGGGGCTGAGGCGGAGGGGCTCTGTCAATGAGCGCAAGGGCTATCTGAGCTGCCTCCTCAGCCTCCACGTAGTTGTTGACGGTGTTTACCATGCTTTTGAAGGCGAGGTGTCCTGAAGCCTGCTGCCGCCTTAGCGAATGCCGGAGAAGCGTACCTTGGTCTAGTCCTACCACAAAGTGATACATGGAATCATCATTGGGGTAATGTGCTAGATCGGCCTGTATACGGAGCCACCTGGCAAGGTAATTGCGGGGGTTTTTGTCCTCTCTCTTAACACAGCGCGCCAGATTGAAGATGGTCACCACTCCGACGAACTTGGATATCTATTGTCCCGACGCACGGACAAAGCCGGCAGACTTGCAGCGATCTTCCACCGTAATATCCTACACAGGGGCGGTTTGGATGGGCCTTGAATTTTTCCGATCTTTTCCGGCAAACTTTGAGGAGAGATCCGACATCGATCCTTCTACGAGTGTATCCTGCCCGTAGGCGGTCCGTGCGGGTCTTGATGCTCCCCCGACTCTCAGGGAACTAGTGCCCCAGTCGGTTTCGCTGATGAAGAGGTGGATATCTCCGATGGGGACGATCGAGCACGGCATAGGGTTCGTCTTCGCCGGGATCCAGAACTCGTCGGGAGGGATGATCAGAACGTTGCCGGATAAGTGAACATGACCGATGGGTACGGTTTCGCCATGGAGGGGGTCCTCATAGTGCATGTTTAGAGACGTGGGGGAAGGCGGACGGTTAACGAGTACGAGGTAACACAGCTTACCCATGTTCAGATCCCACAACGGTGGCGGAATCCTACTCCTACTATAAATCACTATAAGGGAAATACACCGAGTTAAAGGGATTGGTTCGCTGTGTGAGGTGACTAGAAAGTCTAAGTTATCTTGTCCTAAAGGCTCCCATAGGCCTAACTTATATAGTCGACAGGTCCTAGGGTTATAGGGAAAAGTCCTAGCTGGACAGGTTACAGAGTCCTACACGGTATACAACTAGTCTAACGTGTCTTGCACTCCAAGGCTCCGGGTACGTCGGTGACTCCTCCGTAGCCTTCCTTTATCCGGCATGGGCCTCCCTTTTGGATCCATATAACTGGGCCGTCCAGCAGGCCATGGGCCATGCTACCAACTGTGGGCCACCCAGGTTATCCGTATAGGAGACATGCTATGAGTATACCCATATAGCATATCCCCAGCAAATCTAGACACGATTTAGTATAAAGATTCATCCAAATTTAAACCTAAGACATCTATGTTGAGACATAGGGGTAGTTATAATTATGTTGTTCCTCCTTATATGTGCATAACTTGTGGCAATCGTCTCACATTGTTACTCTTTTGATTTTATCATCCAGGACGGCATTACATAAACTACCTAAAAAATTTGTTGCCTGCCTTAACATTCCCGAGTAAGGCTTGGTTGGGCTATGGGTTAGAGATTCCGAAGTCAGCAACATTGCCCACACGATTGACAACGATGGCCGACTGATATTCAACAAAAAGGGATGGAGGGAGTTCCATACGAAAGAAGATGATCTACAAGTTGGACAAGCCTTGCTCATCACTTCTAGTACAACAAAACAAGTTGGCGTAAACCTTATATTTATCATCGACATCATCTAGCTACTTGTCTCTTAAGATCGATGTTTATTCGTTTGTAGCTATCCTGGAACAATTATTTATCTATTTTCCCGCCATATGTAAGAACATTATTATTCCGACGAGTTAACATTATTGGCCTAGAGATGTATACATCTCTAATATTCTCCCTTCGAACCTAGCAATGTATACATTTTTAGTATTCTCTTCAAATATTCCTAATGTGTTACTATGAAACGTTGTAATTCCAAATTTATTCACAACAAAAACTTTGTCGTGATTACGTAATTAACTTTCGATGCACTAATAATGACTACTTTCGATACACGAAGCCACGTATAGACCCACTCATGCACTGGTTAGCCACTCATAGTTACTCTTTAGAAGCATAGACACGATTACCTGATTGCACAATTGGCCCGAGACAGGCCAACCAGTATACGGGCTGGCCAAAGCCCATGCATCATAATGCCACGTCATTTTAATCCATGGACCTAAACCCTAAACCCCACAGCCCCACCCACCCACCACCCACACACCCCACATTGTACGTGCACACAAAGAGGCAATCATCTTATCAGAGGGTACTTTGCCCATCGCAGCCAACGACGAGATCTAATTTTTTTTCGTCCTACCCTACATGAGAGCTACATTGAGGACACGCCGTTTAATTTTGAGGAGCTGCATAATCGCAGCACACGCACTACCGTTGCAGGTATTTTTTTATGCACTGTGGATTTATCATATAGTATTACTAGTTCTAAGTTCAGCATAACTTCGATTAGAGCTCAATCCATATGGATCCGTTTGTTTAGTCGTTAGATTTTCTTCCAAAAGGTAGTCGCCATTATGTCGAAGAATTGTTAGTGTATCTTCATTAGGAATTCCTGTTGTTGGGCTCTGTTTGAGGGCGCGAAATCGTTTGGCAGGATGTTGCCTGTTAATTCTGCTATAATTTTCTTGTGTTGGTTCTGTGTTAGACATCCCACCTTCGGCCTATGTGCGGTGTTGAGATGCAATTTAGCTGGTTTGCTGTTTAAAATGAATAATGTAGAAGTCCGTTTTGATAAAAAAAAAGATGTTTGATTCTCCTGTTTTTATTCAATTTAGTTGGTTATCTTTAATATTGTTCATATATGTTTGCAATAAAAGGTCTGTAAACACATGCACTATAGAAAAACAATGTGTGTAAACGCTTTTTGTAATTGTATATATGTGTAAACATTTTTAAAAAGAAGTATATGTGTAAACATTTTTATACGCAGAAATTTGTAGTTATATAATTGTATATATGCAGAAATTTGTAGTTATATTTGTATGTGTAAGTATATTTGTAATTGTATATATGTGTAAACAAGTTCAAAATCCTGCTCTCGATTTATCGGTAGTTAGGCGTGTCCAGAGATTTACCTGACATGGTGTAGTATAACGTACTCTTAGTGTTATCTATATTAGTCTATTTGTGTTATGAATAGTATTATTTGTTCAGATCCTAACAAAACACCTAAATAAATATAGTTATTTTTCAACAGAATGGAAGAAATCGGAGAAATGTATTGTGTTGTTGAGGAGAGGAGTCATTTCGTGAAAAATATGACACCGGCACATACATGCCAAAATTTGAGAAACCGACTTGCAGTGCATGCTTGAGATTCCAGCATTGAAGTCAAGATGTCTATTGATCAAATTTATGACTGAAAATTTTTGATCCAAAGACAAAAAAGTTTAATGTACGCAAGAATCATGGTGAAATATCCCTTACGGGAGTGGACGTTGAATGCATCTATGGTTTGAAAAATCATGGATTGAATATATTAGACATTCTTTATGAGGAAGGTGATAAAGCAAAGAACCATATACCTGATAGCTTTGTAAGAAAAAAGACAGGTAATCTTATAATTGATGACCTAATCGCCAAAGTCATCAAGGATAAAGTCACGGATGACGACTTTATCCACAAGGTGGTTCTGGTTTTGATTGGGACAGTCCTTGCCCCACAGAACCAGAAGATCGTCCCAAAATGCTACCATGCACTAGTAGATGTGGGACGCATTAAAAAGCTAAAATTTAATGAGTATGTATGGACATACCTCATTTCTAGCCTAAAACAAATAGGCAACACATATGAGAAGAGGCAATGGCCGACAGACAACACCATCTTGTTATAGGTAAATTCCATTCTCAAGTTACATACTTCCTCCGATTCAAACTAATTGACTTGGTTTTGTCTACATTCGGATATATATAGCACTAAAACATGTCTAGATACATCCAAATGTAGACAAATCTGAGTTAAATAATTTGAATCAGAGGGAGTATATAATTATCTACAATACATTTTTCTTTGTTTTAATGTAATTATGTTGTGATTTTTGAAGTACCTGTACTATGAGAAGATACTCCCAGATGGCGCCGAGTATACGTCCAGAAGGCCATTGATGAGGAACTGGACGGAAGATGTGGCTTCTGCGAGAGACGCCTTAGAATTAAAGGGTCGTGCTTTGGGGAAGGTACGTAAATACAAGTGATATCGTGAATTATTTTTTGTTCTGCTAACGGTTCTAGGTTGTCAATATTAATTGGTTTATATACACATATCTTCAACATTGATGATGACATAACTCAAAACTATCGAGAAGCGGTTCTCGATACACCCGAAATTGCATGTGGTAAGAAACGTAGTTGAGGGCCCTACAAGAAGAAGGATGGAGGTTCAACATTGAGCAGGGTGGTTCCTAAAAGAATGACAGAAGTCGTGTTGGAACAGATGACGAAGAATCTAACAGGGCATATTGATAGAACTGTTGAACAAACCTTTCATATAAATATGGAGGTCTTCTTAGAAGCTTGTGCTAAGGTGATACACCCTATGTGTCATCTGCGTGTCATCTGCTCTGAGGTAAACAAATGATTTTTTTGAACATGACATGATGATTCATTTATTTTCAATCTTGCAGAAACTTCTTATTATGATGAACTCAGCAGAAGTCGTGTACAGACCATCTAAATAAAAAATGTCTAATAATGGCAATAAAGAGGAGGAGGTAGAGAAGGAGGTACATAAGGAGGTAGAGAATAATGAAGGAATCGCCTCTACTAACACCAAATATACGCAAAAGATTTCATGGAGCATTCAGGCACCTCAAAAAGTAACTCCTTTGAGTTTGCACAGGATAATTTAAAGAATGATTCAAATTGTAAGGAGAAATAGGTTGAAGGTGACATATTTATGTTACCCACAGACAAGAAGGAAATGAATGCTACTGATGCTTGCCACACCTCACAAGCAAAACTCGGAAGTACCCAAGCGTCACCAATACTAATTGATGGTAGGGGTCCTTCACCGACGCGACAGGACCCAGAGACGATTCCATTAGAAGCATTCACAACTTCATTGAAAAATTGGCGGGGAGGAAAAAAGGTGAGGTAGGAGACACTCTGTCGAATGAATCTGACTCGTTTAATAGCCTACATACCATTTGCCGGAAAGCTATAAATTGTGAGAAGAGATAAGCCGTTGGTGAGAAGCGCAAGCTCAGGTCGGCGGATAAAAAGGGTAAAAAACCAAAAAATTATGTTAGAAAAGGTAGTACAACATCATTGAATTGCATGGTTGTGCATGTATTAAATGAAAAAAGTTCCATGCACGTATTAAATATTTGTTTCTGTGTATGCATGTCTTTTCAAAGACCTAGAAGTCCTGGACGGTTTGACACCGCAACGAATAGATGTTGCAGTGTTGTATGTTGAAACAACAATTAAAAGTAAAGATTTTAAGAATCAAAGTGTCTATGATAACAAGACCGACACTCAGGTCACTGCCAACCACATTAGTGAGATCCTTGATTATGTATGGCCGGGTGGCAATGTAAGTCCAAGTACCACAGTTTTGTTATTTTATGCAAACAACAAGGATCGTTTGTCATATATTATTAAATTTTTCTGTAGGTTATAGGTGCTTACATGGCAGAATTGTCTCTTCGACTGGGGGATGATCGAAACTTATGCCCTGTATGGAGGGCAAATGCTCTAATATGTACTCCACCAAGCAGAAAAACTAGATCCCAGCATAAGTAAGAGGCCTTGGAAAAAAATTCAAAAATTGTGTATGATATATCAGGATGCTTTGAAAGATGCATGGAAGAATACTTTTGTGCTGATAAGGTAATACTGTTTGTACAAGAAAATCTAGGGTATAAACCAGATTATGTAATGTGATAACACTTGTCTCTTTTTGGTAGGCATATTTTGCGTTCAATATAAGTGATTGCCACTGGTGCACTTTCGTCCAGAATAGACCAAAGAAGATATTTTAAGTGCTCGACTCGCTGTTTGAATTTAAAAGGGTCCAGAAAAATGTTGAAGCTCTGGTATGTTTTTTCCCTATACATTTAGCGACGATATGTTTACTCCAAGCATTACACTAAACCTCTCCGTTTCATAGAGAGAGAAAATTTTGAAAAACATACAAGTGGCTAACAAATATACGGAGTATAAGTTTGATGATGTTTCCAATTGGGAGATCGTAAGCTGTGAAACACCATGGCAAAATGATTTGTGAGTTTGTGGTTGAACTAATGTCATTTATTTTGATGTGTTAGTAATGTTATTCAAATTTAGATTCGTTATGATCAGGAACTCGTGTGGAATGTTCATCTCGTAGGTATTCAAAATTTCTATTTGGCATTTGCATATATATACACTAGCATGTGACCTTATTAACCCTACTAATATTTTGTTACAGGAAAGGATAACTGATTGTAGGAGACGTACTATTGCAGAAATTTTTCCGTCGAAGACAAAAAAACTCGAAAAGGTAAAAAACAGAGTTCTTGAGATCGTGGAGCTACTAGAAGATTCTTGAAAACTCAAGAAACAAAAATTCCTACTACCGATTCCCTGGGAAATATTTGTATAACATTAAAAAATTTACGCAAAGTTGGTTTGTTTGATTGCTAAACAGTTTGCGCATGGCGTCGTGTTTTTGTCAGAAGAATGTTTCATGATTGTGGTTTTGTCGTTTTGCTTAATTTACGATTGTAATCTAAAGTTTGGGTTGTTTATGTTATCCAATTTATGGGTTTGATGAGCAATATTCATAGGCCTAGTTTTAGTGCGTATGCTTAAAATACAATTCTCTGCAAAATAGTAACGAAGCAGACATATAAATGAATGGGAATTAATCCCTCCGTTTCAAAATATAAGAGTTTTTAGCTTTGTGAAGCAAATGTATCTAGATTTGTTTTAGGATGTAGGTTCACTCAACTTTGGGGTGAATTTAAACACAAAAGAAGTCTAGATTCATTTTCTTCAGAAACCTGAAACATCTTATATTTCGTAGTGTAAGTGCTAACCAAACTTTTTTAGCATGTACAGTGTTTGATGCGTATGCCGCGCTCATCTGGCATCCCGTCCTGATGCAGTGCGGGACCCACCACATATTCACCCTCATCATTACCTTTAGAAAAGGGGGGAACAGGAATCCGAGCCGCTATTGTCTTCCCTTTCTTTCTCTTTCTTCTTCGGGTGCCTTTCTTCTTGTTCCGTGCAACTCCAACGATAGATGCCGAACTCCAGTAAAACCTCCGGCCGCTCATGGCCGCGGTATGGTGCAGTGCAGATGACGAGGTGCCCTGACTGCCCACACATCATGCCACTGAAACTATTGGTCACTAAGAACGAGGAAAATCTCAACTGTGGGCACAAATTTGTGAAATGCGAGAGCAAGCCAGAGGAGGGGAAGGTTAGATCTGAGTTCCTCTTAAGTCAATTTGTTGATTTCATTTGCCAATTTTGGTTCTTCCCTGGATTTGGGATTTGAATCAGGGTTCATCTTTCCCATCTGATTTCAGGATCTGAAGAATTGTAGGCATTTTGAGTGGATGGATGAGTACATTGAGAGGATTAAACTGGAGGGCATAGTTGATCGGAAGGGGGGCGCATCGATTGAGCTCAGTTAACCTCATACGGTCAAGTGCTTGGGCTCTGAATCATTGCTACGATGGGTGATGTAGAAGTTAAGGGAGAACTGAAGAAACTCAACAAGCAGTTAGGGCATATTATCAATCTGAAGAAGAAGGCGAACATGATGAATGTTGTATTTTATTTTTGTGCAGTTGCTCTTGGGTTGGTCTATCTGCTGATCATTAAGGAGTAGACACTGTAACAAGTGTATCAATTAGCTTCCTCTTGCTTTGCATGCCCTGAATAAAAAGCATCATGAATTTGCCCAAGTTTTATCCGTTTGCTTGTCTTTATGCACATGTTCATGTAACAAAATACTCCCTCTGTCACAAAATAGATGTCTTAGGTTTTTCAAAATTTGGATGAATCTATATACTAAATAGTGTCTAGATTCATTCAATTTTTGACATATTTGAGACAGAGGGAGTAGATAAAAACATTTTGTACGCTGGTTCTTGCTTTTTATACATTAATCCAAACTATTTTTACTTAATTATTCTACAGTAGACATGCATAACACGGGTAAAATGGACCCCTTGCGCATCAGCATCATCTGCACGGCCTCCGGGTGCCCTCAATCCTCCATGGATAACATAGTTAACACATGTCGACTCTGAATAAACTTGAGGGTGTTTCTAGACAATTAAGATATGAGTAGATCCAATGCAATGTTGGAATGGGCCCACATCTGCCACTAGTGTCTGTGTCATTGCTTGGCAATATCACTCTTATACTTAGATGTATCAACTTGGTGGGATCATGTTGGCCAAGTGCCGAGTCACAAAACCACAAATTGATTATGGTGTTTCTAGCCAACCGAGAGAGGTCTATAGCCCATGCAATGTTGGCATGGGCCCACATTTGTCACAAAATGTCTCATCATGTCTTGTCATGGCAGTCTTATACTTATATCTATCAAGTAGGTAGGATCATGTTGTCCAAGTGTTGACTAATACACAACCACAAGTTGATGAAGTATATAGCCCATGCAATGATGCATGGTCCTATAATTGCCACAAAGTGTCTCATCATAATTTCTTGGCATATAATGTTATACTAAGATCTATTAACTAGGTAGGATTATGGTGGCCAAGTGTTGACTCATATAGAACAATAAGTTGATGAAGGAGTTTCTGGCCAACCCATGAAATGTTGGCACGCGCGCCCACATTTGATGCAAAGTGTCTCATCATGTCTAGGCATAGTAGTATTATACTTAGATATGTAAAGTAGGTAGGACCATGTTGGCCAAGTGTTGACTCATATGGTACAAGTGTGTGTCATAGAACTCTTATACTTAGATATCAACTCGTTAGGATCATGTTGGCCAAGTGTTGAGTCACACAACCACAAGTTGATGAAGGAGTCTCTAGCCAACCCAAAGAAGCCTATAGCATTGGAGTGACTCTACACACTAAAACAAGTCTATCTACATTTGCTTCGCAAACCTAAAACATCTTATATTTCGAAACGGATGGAGTAGGTAGGATCAGTTTTTCCAATTAACGCGCTATCCGTGATGAACTGACCCCACCTGTCAGCGCGGTTAGCCGACGTCCCTATACATTACAAGAAAAGAAAATTGCCAGTTCCTCGACCGCATAGTGGCCTAGTGGCAGTTCCTGCCATCTCCTCGCCTCCTTGTTCCGGCGCAGTGCTTCCCTCTTTGACTCCTCCTATCCTTGTTCTTCTCCTTGTCATCTCCTAGTCTTCTTCATTCCTCGATAGGAAGGAATGGCGAGCAGCCGAATGAAGGTGAACTGCTCCAATCTCCAGGCCGATGGACCACTTGCCAAGATTGGCGAATCCTTCCTAGAGAACGAGGAGTATGTCGATGCCTACGATGCTTGTCGGAGAGTCTACAACGACTGGTGCCGCGCATTAAAAGAACCCGAGTTCCATCTCAACAACTGGATCCTGGTATATCACACATTTCCAGACGTCGGCAACTACACGTTCCTCAACCACGCCACAGGTCATTGCTTCATGACGAAACTAATGGAAGTTCAATGCAGGTTCACAATTCATCCAATCTAACATTCGTTTTTTATTTGGATACAAAGTTATTCTTAAATATGCATGTTTAATTGTGTAGGTTCTTAAACATGCATGTTCTTGAACATTCTTAAGCAAAGTTATACTTAAACGTGAAGGTTCACAAGACATGCATGTTTAATTGTATAGGTGCACTCATTTTAGGATATATATATCTAGTACAATTTGAAATATCTAGAAGCCCTGTCTTATATTAGTGAATAAAGGGAGTATTTTCCATTATACATATATCTTAGGGCTAAATGTTCTCTTCATCAAAAGGTTCTACTTCATCGGTTTTTATCGTGGCGTCATCGTTATTGCTTAGACGGAAGAGCCCCACAAGATTCGCCTTCTGAACCCACTCACCCATAAGTCCAACACTAAGTTTCAGACACAAATACCATCAGATATTATGGCATCTATAGCCATCACGAAGTCCCCCATGATGGTGTTTGTTTCCGCAAATTATGAGTATTCTATTTCTTGGGCCGATGAGGCCACCCCGACAGTGGATTTCAATGGAGTATTTGGAGAAGGATTTCAATAGTAGCAGCAGATTATACCTCTGAACTTTAGCTTCTTCTTTTTAGCAGAAGCATCTTGGTGAGTCCCCAGCTTCAGCTTCTTGTTTGAAGCAGAAGCCAGCTGTAGCTTCCTCTGTGAATCAAAAGCATCTTTGCAGGTCCCCAGCTTCATCATATTCTTTGAAGCAGCAACATCTTTGCAGGTCCCAGCTTCATCTTCTTCTTTGAAGCAGCAGCATCTTTGCAGGTCCCCAGGTTTAGCTTCTTCTTTGAAGCAACAACATCTTTGCAGGTCCCCAGGTTCAACTTCTTCTTTGAAGGAGCAGAACCAGTCCCACTGGTAGCTAGCATAATCTTAACTACTAAAGTAGGATCATCAGAGTCATCTAGGAAGACAATAACTTCTTTCCCTTTGGTCTCCATCTGTAAACAGATATAGGAATTTGTAAAAACTAATTTGTAACACTTAAGTAAAATATCAACTAAGGCAGATAATTAGCTGTAATAGATAAAAAATCTAGTAAATCACAGCATTGGTCCTATCTAGGCCTAAACAGATATAGGAATTTGTAAAAACTAATTTGTAACACTTAAGTAAAAGATGAACTAATGCAGATAATTAGCTGTAATAGATAACAAATATATTAAATCGCATCAATGGTCCTATTTAGGCCTAATCACGGAAAATCTATGGAGTAGTAGAACATGGCAAATTAATAAAATCTAGTACCCCCTCCGACCAAATTAATTGACTCATATTTGTCTAGATTTGGATGTATCTAGACATGTTTTAGTGCTACATACATCCAAATCTACACAAACGTGAGCCAATTAATTTGGATCGGAGGGATTAAATCAAGAAATCAAAGCAAATGTCTAGGCTAACTTGAGACGATGGTACACTAAATTAACAGTACAAAATGTTCATGGATTAAAATTAATTAAACCCCTAGGTTTGTTGGGGATATGCTATATGGGTATCTTCATAGCATGTCTCTTATCCGACTAACCCGGGTGGCCCATAGTCGGTAGCATGGCCTGTGGCCTGCTGGGCGGCCCAGTTAGATGGATCCAGAAGGGAGGCCCATGCTGGATAAAGGAAGGCTACGGTCGAATCACCAGCATACCCGGAGCCTTGGAGTACAAGATACACAAGACTAGTAATAGATGATGTAGGACTCTGTAACCTGTCCAGCTAGGACTTTTCCCTGTAACCCTAGGATCTGACGACTATATAAGTAGGGCCTATGGGAGCCTTTAGGGCACGATAACTTAGACTTTCTAATCACCTCGCACAGCGAACCTATCTCTGTAACTCGGCGTATTGCCACTATAGTGATTTATAGCAGGAGTAGGATTCCGCCACCGTTGTGGGATCTGAACCTCGGTAAGTTGTGTTACCTCGTACCCGTCAACCGTCCGCCTTACCCCATGTCTCTAAACACGCAATGTGAGGACCCCTCCATGGCGTACTCGTCGGCAATACCACGACAGTTGGCGCCCACCGTGGGGCAAGAGGCGCTTCAGGCTCTTCAGCGGGCGAGGACTAAGATCTTCGCGGGAATCGGTGAAACCGTAGCCATTGGTCGCGTTCTCTTCTCCGGCAACGTTCCGATCGTCCCCCCCGACGAGTTCTGGATCCCGGCGAAGACGAACCCTACGCGATGTTCGATCGTTCCTACTGGAGACATCCACGTCTTCATCGGCGAAACCGACTCGGGCACTAGTTCCCTAGAAGTCGGAGGAGCATCAAGACCCGCACGGACTGCCTACGGGCAGGATACGTTCGCGGAAGGATCGATGTCGGATCTCTCTTTGGAGTTTGCCGACAAAGATCGGAAAGCATCAAGACCCGCACGGACCGCCTACGGGCAGGATACGTTCGCGGAAGGATCGATGTCGGATCTCTCCTCGGAGTTTGCCGGCAAAGATCGGAAAAATTGAAGACCCACCCAAACCGCCCCTGTGCAGGATATAAAGGTGGAAGATCACTGCAAATCCGCCGGCTTCGTCCGTGCATCTGGACAGCAGAGATCCAAGTTCGTCGGCGTGGTTACCATCTTCGATCTAGCGCGCTGCGTTCAGAGAGAAGGCGAAAACCCCCGCGACTACCTTGCCAGGTGGCTCCGTATACGGGCCGACCTGGCCAATTACCCCAATGATGATGCCATCTATCACTTTGTGGAAGGATTGGACCATGGGACGCTTCTCCGACATTCTCTAAGGCGGCAACAGGCGTCAGGCCGACTTACCTTCGAAGGCATGGTGAATACCGTCAACAACTACGCGGAGGCTGAAGCGGCAGCTCAGACAGCGCTTGCGCTTGCGCTTGTGCTCATTGACGGAGCCCCTCTGGAACCAGAGTACTGGGTGATGCACTTTGACGGATCAAAGTTGCTCAACGGCTCGGGGGCTGGTGTATTTCTATAGTCACCAAAAGGAGACAAGCTACACTATGTTCTGCAGATCCACTTCGAGGCTACAAACAACATGGCGGAGTATGAAGCACTCATTCATGGACTGCGTGTAGCCAAGGATATTGGCATCAAGTGCATAGTTTGCTTTGAAGATTCCGACTTGGTTGCCCAGCAGGTGGCTGGCACCTGGAATGCGCGAAGTCCTATGATGGCGGCATATCGAGACGAAGTGGACGAGATAGCCAAGAGCTTCTTGGGCTACGAAGTCAAGTATGTGCCTAGGGAGCAAAACGAGGCGGCTGATCTACTGTCTAAACTTGGATCAGGGCGCAAGCAAATTCCGCCAGGAGTTTTCCTAGAGCATCTACGCACACCATCCGTGAAGGGTGCCGACATCGACAACCCGGATAGAGCTGACTCTTTCGTCAACATGGTGACAAAGATCCCTCCGGCTTGGACAAAACCGTTCATGGAATATCTCGAACACGGAACTTTGCCCGACGACGAGGTCGAAAGATGGAAAGTAGTACGACGAGCAAAGGGTTATACCATAATCATTGGGCAACTCTACAAGAGGAGCACTACTGGTGTATACCTAAAGTGCGTTTCCCAGCTAGAAGGTATGGAAATCCTACGCGAAATCCATCTCGGAGATTGCGGGCATCACGCCGCTCCTCGATCGTTGGTCGCGAAAGCCTTACGGCAAGGATTCTACTGGCTGACCGCGAAGGCGGACGCCGACAAGCTGGTTGAGACATGCACAGGATGCCAGTATTATGCCCGACAACCACATGTTCCTGCTGAAGAATTGCGAACAATACCAATAACTTGGCCGTTTGCAGTCTGGGGGCTAGACATGGTGGGGCCGTTACAAACGGCACCGTGTGGGTTTATGCATCTGCTTGTAGCAGTTGACAAGTTCACCAAATGGATAGAAGCTAAACCCATTAGAAAGCTTGATGGGGCAACTACCCTCAGGTTTGTCCGGGATCTAGTGGTGAGATTTGGTCTCCCACATAGCATCATTACCGACAACGAAAGCAAGTTGTCACTCGGAGAAGTGGAGGCCTATTGCTGGGACAATGGCATCCGACTTGACCTTGCATCTGTGACACACCCACAATCCAATGGTCAAGTTGAGCGAGCCAATGGATTAATTCTGCAGGGAATCAAGCCACGTCTTGAGGCACCTCTACATAGAGCAGCTGGAGCCTGGGCGGAAGAATCGCCATCTGTGTTGTGGAGTTTACGAACTACACCCGACAGATCCACCGGCTACACCCCCTATTTCATGGTATATGGAGCAGAAGCCATCCTACCTTCCGACATCCTCCACGATGCACCAAGAGTTGCCGCCTACGACGAAGATGACGCTGAAGAATCCAGACGCCTAGATATGGACCTTCTCGAGGAGGAGCGTGTTTTGGCATGCCAAAGATCCGCCATCTACCAGCAGAAGCTACGCAGCTTCCATAGTCGCCGCGTTCGGAATCGCTCGTTTAAAGAGGGGGATTTGGTGCTCCAACTTAAGCAGAAGAAGTCACACAAATTATCCCCGCCATGGGAAGGACCGTTCATCCTAAGCAAGGCGCTGCTCAATGGGTCTTACTACCTTGTCGATAATCATGAACTCAAGGATAGTCCCAATGAGGATCATAAGCGTAAGCGACGTGACCCAGATGATGACTACCCGGAGCTTGATCGGCCATGGAACATAGCACAGATACGTCCTTTCTACACTTAGCATTTTTTAATCTAATTGTGTACCTCTTATATGATCAATGAAATAAAGCTCTTTGGTTCACTCATTTTGCTAAGTCTTCTACCTCCTTTAGTGTTCATTTTTGGATCATATAAAACTTTTATGCACAAGTCTTGCGATTGCACTTGTGAAAATTCCGCCTACGGGCGTTAGCTTAAGTTTTCTGGTCTACACGTTCTTTGTTGTTTTTATGTGGATTCTGGAGTAGTGACTTTCGACACTTGTTGTCGGCGATTTTGTGCTCAGGTTATTGACGGTGCCATTGGGCATCATCACCTAAGCGCATGGTTCCGACAACGAGTGTTCCGATAAGAACCAAAGTAATGGATAAGCCAGCACTTGCTTAAAAAATATATACATGCTGAAACGTAATTCTTAAGTAGCAGGATACGATAACCATTGTTTTCTGTCTTAAGATTACATCAAAAAAGTTTTTTCTGCGCACACTCCAGAGGTGAAACATAAATTACAAAGTGTTTTTCACTCTTTGGGTGTAGGAGACTTGGAGGCCGCATCATCACCAGCCGGAGAATTACAAAGTTCTTGGGCACGAAGACATCAACATCCACCAACTCGGCAACCCTGGTATCATACCCCGCGAGTGATGACAAGATGGCTTCGTGATCGATCTCCTTGCCATCATCATCCACGTCGGGGATACCAGATGTCATCGTGTCGATGTCGGCATATTCATAATGTGCCTTCACCATAGACAGCGCCATCCTTGCGCCATCCCATGCACATGAAGCTTTCCAGCTTGCAACACGCTCGGGGGCTCGGTGCAGAATCTCCGAGTACTTCACCACGGAGTTCGAGGCCATGATATAAATCTGGAGGGGCTTGGCGATCTCCTTGGCTTGGGCGATGGCGGTGTTGATGAAGTTGCCGGCAAGAATCATGCATTCCTTGTCCGAAGGAGGCGAGCGGGTTAAACCCATGGGCGCTGAAAATTCCGACAACGATTGCATGAGTTCAAAAATTCTAAGTATCCAGACTACATAACTACAAGGCGGAGGACACTTATTGAAGATGCTGGCCTTAGCCTGCCAGACGACGTCCGCCAAGGATTCCTTCTCTTGTTGGAGGAGCTTAAACGCCTCGCTATGGCGAAGATTTTGCTCATCGGCAGCTTGCTTCTGATCCTTTAGGATCGCAAGCTCCTCCTTCAAGCGATTGATCTCCGCGGAGGTGGAGTCCTGCAGGGCCTTCATGGAATCCTCGTGCATCTTTAGCATTTCTTCTCTCTCCTTAAGAATCTCGTTCTCGCTGTCCAGCTGCTGAATGTGCTTGGACTGCTCGACAATATCCTTGGCCTTGGCGACATGCTCTGCAAGTCGGAGAAACCAAAGTACACATTGAGTACTCGGAGATTGTGGGCACAAAAGTAAGACAGAAATGCGCAATAAGAAAACAGACTCTTGTTTTTGATGATCTGTTCCTTCAAGATGGCGGTTTTACCCTTTTCAGCTTCAAGGTCTGCGCACATCTTCTGGTACTTATTATTGGCCATGCCCCTCCGAGCATTCTCTTTCTGTGGAAACAAATGCAAAGTCAAGTCGTTGTTTAGTCTGCTTGGAGCTTATAGTATGAAATTTTCCACCTAAATGCTCGGGGGCTACATCGAGAGATTTTGATTTAGAAATATGCTTAGCTTTTCTTTAAGCATCTAGTCGGAGCTAATTCAGTTCTCAACTAGAGGCTTGGGGGCTACAGTATAAAGTTTTAACTCGGAAAATGCTTAGCTTTTCTTTAAGCATCTAGTCGGAACCAGTTCAGTTAAAACTAGAAGCTTGGGGGCTACAGCACTTAAAATTATGAACACTGTGTATGCTACTCTTAAAGCATCTAGTCGGAATAATTCATTCCATTTAAAATGCTTGGGGGCTACAGTGAGAGTTTTTTCTAACTTAGTCACTCTTAGAGCATATAGATGCAAAACCAATGGTTTTCCATCTACATCCTCAGGGGCTACAGTGGGACACTCATACGAAATGCAAAAGGTAAAATGAAACTTACCAGTGCAATGATCTTGAGGCTTGTAGCATTGTCGGCCAGTAGCTTGCCAAAGGCAATACTGTTCCCTCGCAAGATGTCTGCTTGCCGGAGTAGCTCCACAAGACCGCACGTCGAAGATGACGGCACTCCCTCTAGGAACCATAGCTGTGTTATTCGGCATAAGCGCCGGGTAAACAATATTCGGGAACTCGAAGGGTTTTTGGGGAGCAGAGGCTCCGCCTTCGGCAGAGGTACCAGCTCCCATCATTGCCTTGCTGCTACCGATGGCATCCTTAGCCGGAGCTTCAGCCATTTGGAGAGCAGCACTCTCCTGCGTCGCCTGCTCGCCGACAACAGCAAGCTCGGTTGAGGCGCCAGAGTCCACTTCCATGGCGTAAGGGCCTGGTGCCTCCTGGACTTGGGAGCTTGTTAGAGCGGAAGAGGGCTTGACGGCAGGAGTGGCAGGGGCGATGACGGGAGAGGAGTCGCGATGCAGCATATCTTTAATATTTCTAGAACCCCCAAGAGTCTTGGAGGACTTCTTGATGCTAGTTGTGGCTTTCTTCCTGAAACGTGCAAAATGCATAAGTACAGGAATAACATAGATAAATGAGACAATGTCGGAGAATGAGAAGCTTACACTAGGGGGGGGGTGCTTTGGCAAACATCCCGGTGGCTTTCTTATTTTCTGCCTCTAGGGTGGCAGTACTCTTTTTGGAGGCTCCACCCTCCGTCTTCTTCTTCTTCTTACCTCCATCGGCAGCGTTAGAGGTGGAGCTCTTCCGCTTTCGCACCAACGGGGCATCATCGTCGGACACGACCGTGACTTCCTTCATCTTTGGATCATAGATTTGGGCAGCCAGGTTGCCCTCCTCTAGATCGCTAAGCTGTTAAGTGAGAAATCCTCGTGTTAGACAAGATGGTATTAGCAAGACGGAAAAACTGGAGCAATGTCATACACGGAAAATAAATATCTACCTTTGCGCACTTTCCGTCTACGAACATGTCGTATGTGAGGGTGAAGCCACGCTTCTTATCCTTCACCTTGAAGATGTCCTTGAGGCGGTACTTGACGGAGTCGCTCGAGAAGTTGTCCTCAGAGATCCGGAGGGTATCCCTTCGGTCGCCGGTGTACTCGTGCATATACTTTGTGCGGTGCTGCAGAGGTTGGATCTGCCTAATGAACCAGCACATGGCTAGGCCCAAGCCGGTTAGACCCGTCTCTACGAACTACTCGATCCGCCTTATTGCGTGAGAAGCTTCGAGGTCGGAGGGAAGGGAGGCATGGGACCGCCATGTGGAAGCTTCAGCGGCAGCTCCATCCACGAAGTCCGGATATGTTACTGCTCGGCCCGCCAAGGGAATGTCGGGGCCATAGAAGTACGTCCGCTGCTAGTTTTTGCACGACTCGTGGCCGACTATGTCGGGGAACCACCGGCTAGGTCGGATCTTTAAGCTTATGGTGCTGCAGTTCCTAAGCTCCTCCCTACTGTGTATGGCTTCATGTTTGACGGTGAAGAAGTACACAAAAAAATCTAACCCAGGCCTAATCCCTTGGTAACCCTCACAAAGTGCCGCGAAGTTGCTAAGCACTAAGATACTATTGGGGGAGAGGTTATGGGGTAGGACCTTGAAGTGATTCAAGACGGACAGAAAGAAGTGGTAGATGGGCAGAGAATCGCCGCGTACCAATTGCGCCTTGAGGTACACTTTCTCTCCGACTTGGGGAGAAGGCGTCACCTCGCCGGCCGGCGCCGCACGCCAGGAGAGCCCCTCCGTCGCGGGGAGGTAGCCTTCGGCGACCATCTCTTTGATGTCGCGGTCGGTGATGTCCGAGCCGCGCCAGTCGCCTTTGTGCGAGTCTGGCTCCTCTTCTAGGGGCTCTAGCGCCGCCAGATTATGGTCGCCGCCGGTGGTTTCAATCACCTCCGACGCGGGGATGACCAGGCCCTCTGGGAGCACGACGACGGAGCTCGCCGGCTTCGCCGTGGCTTCGCTCGGCGTCGCCATTGACGGGGATGAGCTGCTGCTACCCATGGAGGAGGGAGAAATTGGGATGGACTAGAGGCGTGCTCGGGGAAGGAAACAGAGGGGAACGAGAGAGGAGTCACTGGCGTTTAAGCGTGTGTGGTCAGGGGGCGTTAATCGCACGGCATTGAAGCGAATTGACGAGGCAATCAATCGGCAGTAACAGCCAGGGCGACGAGGTCGTGTTGAAGACGATGAATAGGAGGGGGTGGGGTCGGCTTGTCAGCGTTTGAGTGAGGGGGAGAAGAGGGTCCACATGTCAGTTGCTTTGCGGGTTAGGGAGTTGGTTCGAATCGTTTTCTGCGGAAAGAACTGGGCTGGTCTGGGCTGCTGTTGGGCCACTTTGTTGGGCTGGTCTGTTTCCTCTATTTTTTTCTGTCTATTTGTTTTATTCTTTTCTAATTCTTTTTCTGTTTTGAAATTCAAACAACCAAACACATTCAAAATGATTCAAACAATCATCAAGCTTTTCAAATATGAATTTGGTTCTGCTTAACATCATAAATCACATTCTAAAATAAAATATTATTTTAAATCTTTTTGGGTTTCATTTATTAATTAAATAAATGGATCATTAGTTATTTAATAAAATAGGGTTTGTTTTATTTAATGAAATCTTCATTTAAAATTCAAATGCTTTCAAAACCCAAACAGTAAGTTTTATTTGGAAATAAAGAATATTTCGAAAACTTGTTTAAAATAAAATAATCCTTTTACTTTAGGGTCCATTAATAATTAAATAAAATGGAACTTAGTTATTAAATCAAAATAGGGTTTGATTTTATTAATAAAATCTTTATTTGAAACCTAAATATTTTCAAAACCAAATTAGTAGGTTTAATTTGGGAAGTATATAATATTTGGAAATTTGTTTTAAAACAAACTAACCTTCTATTTTAGTGTCCATTATTAATTATTATAATAGACTTCCATTATTAAATCAAATAAGATTTGTTTTATTGATATATTTATTTTGAAATCTAAAATAAAGCCAAAACACTTTAATAGGTTTTATTTGAGAATATAAATACTTGGGAAAACTTATTTTAAAATAAATAAATAGGTTTTAGTGTTTTATTTAAAATGGAATAAGTCTTTACTTAAATAAAACTTAGATATTAAATCCTTATTAATTTATTTAAATAAACCTTTACTATTTTATTTAAAATAAAATGTTTTAATTCAAAAGCTTGGCCAAGTTTTAATTTGGGTTTATAAAATATTCTTTTATTTATAAAACTTCTATTTCATTTGAAAACAAATCTTTTCATTTAATTGTTTCAAAATAGTATTTCCAAATGTTTTTATTTTCCTTTTATTAAATGTTTATCTTTTTAAATCCCTTTAGTTTTTATTAAATTCAAATGGGTTTGAGGTTCCATTTAAATTCAAAAGTTTCTTCTGGCTCTGAAATTTAAACAAAATTTTTTATTTTATTAATTTATTTTCACATTACAAGATTTAGAAAATCTTGGGATGTGACAGGCTACCACCCTTAAAATAAATCTCGTCCCGAGATTTGGGAAGGCTGGGGTTACAAGCAAGTTCAAAACAACTAGGGCTCTACCACCCTTAAAAATTTTCAAACAGAAATTACATATTGGCCTTCTTGGGTCCTGAAAAAAAATTTCTAAGCAAACTTTTGCATAGAGTTCCTTTGTTTCCATACTTGACTCATGGGCCAAGGTTGAGTTTCTCCATAGGCTTGTTCAACTTGTTCTTCAACTTTTCTGGACAGTTGCTTGCATAATGTCCTGGATTCTTGCAGTTGAAACAAATCACTTGGCTGATATCTTTCTTTTCCTTTGGTATCATTGTTTTCTGTTTGTTTCTTTGGTTCTTCTTTTTCTCTGGGCATTCATTGGCATAGTGTCCCATCTCTTTGCAATTGAAACATTGCACTTGGCTTATGTCCTTTTTCTTCTTTTTGGGTCTCTCCAAAGCTAGGAGTTCTTCTAGTTCATGTACTTCATAGGTGGGAGATCTTTCTCTCTTCTTGGGGCATTGATCTTCATGCTCCTTGGATGTATGATCCTTGTATCTAAAAATATTGCTAGCTTGGGTTCCTTCTAGAATAACATCTTTGTCATCCTTGTTGTCATTAGCTCTTTGGGAAAAGTTTTCTCCCATGTTGATCATTTGAGTAACCAATCCTTGCAACATTTGGGATTGAAGTTTCAAAATCCTTTGTATGGCGGCGTCTAGTCCATTTTTGTTGGCTAAAAGCTGAGTTGTCTCTTGGCTCAACTGGTTTTGGGTTGCTATAAGTTCTCTCATGTTGTCTTCTTGGTTGGTGTTGGTGTCTCTTGGAGTAGTCATCTGTTTGGGTTGAAGGGGAATTAGAATAGGCAAGATATTTCTAAGGAATCAATTCTAATCACACACATCACAATTCACACAAACAATGTGCATGCAATCACAAACCAAACATTTCACTCAAACAAGGTTCAAGCACATACTTAGTCAACAAAATATTTTTGTTACACCACATAAGTTGGTGTGTTTTTGACTTAGCTATAAATGGTGGTCCATCTAAATGGTTCACTTGTGATCTTTCCTTCCTACATGATTCTTCTTGTATGAGATCATGGTTTCCTTGAGAAAAACTCTTGGTCACAATACTTCAAATGATGTAGGCTCCTTCTAACTTTTTGCATTCCCTCAGTCTCTAAATCTTGAGTAGGATTTCCTTGTTTCACTTGTAGTCCTTGGTGATATCCATGTTGGAAGTCTTTGGTGAATATGCTGAAGATGTTGAAGTCATTAGAGTTGAAGAAGTTGAAGAAGTCCTTTGCACATGGTGTAGTCTTTGGTCATGGGTAGGTTTTTCCATCAAGTTTGAAATAGAAGAGATGTAGAGTTGAAACCAAAATGGTTGAGGAAAGAGTTTACAAGTGTTTTTGTAAATAAGTTTTTGGATCAAATACACTCCTATTTTTCTAAGGGTTTTTGTCCAATCCTAGGTTTACAAATCCTACAGGCAACACAATGCTCTGATACCATCTGTAAGGGGTCCCAACCTTTAATAAGATTGATCCCTCCTGTGTTTACAATGCTAGTCCCTGGATCAATAGCTAGCATCCACAGTTAAGATGTAATATCAAGAAACAAAGGTCATAATATAACTTTATAACCAGGAATAACATAATTTTATTACATCTTTCATAGCTCATATGGCTATTACATTACATTGCAGCGGAATAACTATAAGCATGGGGTCCTTCATCTTCAAAGTGCCACAGGCAGATGTTGGTTGTAGACTTTGTAATCCTAAACAATCAATCTTCACTAAATCAATCAAACCTGCAACATACAAGTTACAGCCACAAAGGGTCAATACATTTGAATTGTATTGGCAAGTGATACTATATTTGTATAGTGGAGTCTATCATCTATATGCATTTGGCTAAGTGGAGTTGAGGCTTGCATTGCTCAAGATAGATTTTTCTTATCATTTTGAAAATACTAAGTTTTTGCTTGACAAATTCATTTTTCTCCATCAAAGATTTCAAGATCCTTGTACCAAGCCATCTCTCCATCAATGATTGAAGAATCCAAACAATCCCTTGTTCAAACCACAAGATTTTAATTTAGAAATTGGAATGATGAGATTCTTGATTGCTTCCATGTCTTGATGCTCAAATTGTCCTTTACCAGGGACATGGCTAAGTACTTAGATTCTACACTCTGCAGAGGTGGTGCACTTTACCCACAAGACTTGGTTTCCCAAGACAAAATCTTTCAGAAGCCTTCCCTTAGACCAAAATGGACGCGCTCCAACCTATCAAACACTACCACCCACTGTCCATATGGCTAAGTTCTTGCAACCTATATGATCATGGCAGAGCCCATATTGCCAAGTGGTTGCACTTGAAGCTTCTCAACATTTGACATCTCAAATCCCTTTGTTCCTGGGTGGCATTCCACAAGTGAGATACACAATCCAAGCCCATGGCATTGTGAACCACTCAACCATTCTCCACCAAGCAAGCCCATTCCACCCAGGTGATTCATTAACTTAGTTGTTTTATTAAACAAAACATAAGTCCTCAGACTTAGAATATTTTTCCATAGTGTGAATATATATTCCACCCATGTTTTCTATTAGCTAGGCTAAGTTTGGTAGTAGTAGGAATCTCTAACTTAGGAAAATCCTACTAAGGATTCATCTACTAGGTTTTCCTATAGCAAGATCTATACTTAGCAAAATCCATGCAGGTTTACTTAGCAAAATCACTAATGCATAGTGAAAGTATTGGGATAGAAAGTATGAAGCATCACTTGCCTTTTTGGTAGAGTATAGGTTCACTTCTTGATCTTTGCAACAATCACACTCTTCAAGTCACTACAAATCAAGCAAGGCACAAACTCAATCTACCAATCAAGCAAAACAACACACATAAATAACAAAGTCAAAGAAATGCATGCAAGCATGCCAAGCTTTGTTTTGTTTGAAAAAGTGGTTCCTAGTGGGTCATAGTCATTTGGGTACATCTAATGGTCATTTCCTCAAGTGGCCAAGTCATTTGCAAAAGGTTTCACTTTAAAACCATTTTCAAAACAAAGTGTTATTTTATCTGGTGTAGAAATATTTTTATTAAGGCATTAGCCTATAGGGTTCACCAAATGAGTTGCTATTGCAAAACTTGGTGTTTTGGTCAGTAGGTTTGGTCCAAACCATTTCCTTGAAGTTTTCTTTTCATAAACATTTTTATAACAAAACCATTTCTTTTTATTTGGCTAGAAATTGGCTAAGTCAATTAATCTAACCCAAATCCTTCAAAAATCATTTTTAATACCAAGGGTTGGTTCCTAGGATCAGTAAGGTCACAACAAACCATTTTGCAAAGGTTTTAATTCAAAAATCATTTTTAAACAATTTTTATACCCTAAACAAGTACACAAATGTTTCTGCAAATTCAAACAAGTTAACATATACTATTTTCTAAACTAAGGCCATGGTTGGCTAGGTCTTGTTCTCCTGGATTCATTGATATAAAATTTGCAAAATTTGGACGTGTGGTTTAAAAGTTATAGGGTTTTCAAAATGGCATTTCAATCTGATTTCAATTTCTGTTTTTAAACAGACAGGTGACATGCGTCGAGATTTTATTGGACGGTACCGGTTCGCTGCGGATCACGCTCTGGTGCGTTGGATTAAGTCTAATCGTGCGGCTCTGAACGCATACCCTTTCGGTTTTAAGTGATCCTATCCGAGCCTTAGGATCCATATCCAACGGTCCTCGTCTAATGACCTAAGACTGGCGGCGCTTAGCGGCAGCGCGCGGCGGCGATGGGCAGACGGCGGCGGCGTTGGCGAGGCAGGAAGCGAGGAAGAGGGGGAGGAAGCTCACCGGGTTCGTGGAGCGACGCTGATGCTTAACGTGGGACTGGTCCGTCGAGGGGCGCACGGGGACGGGCAGAATTCCTCGCCGGAGTTGGTGCAGGCGGCGGTGCTCTCGGGTTGTCGTTGTTGGCGTCGCTTAGGACCGCGCTAAGGCAAAGGAGAGGCACGGTTAGGTGCGTGGGATCAAGGAAAATCTGTGTGCTTGAACGAGAGGTGAAGGGGTGGTCTGATCTCACCGGTGGGACTCGTCGGAGCGGAGGCAGACGGTGGCGGTACTGGAGGTTGTCGTTGGCGAGGCTCGGAGGTGTCCGCGGTCGAGTGATTGACACAGAAGGATGCGCCAGTGTATGGTGAGCGTGCTCGTGTGCTCAGGGGGGCGGAAGGGAGCGTGTGCTGGCCGGAATTGGCGAGAGGGGTCGTCGGAGTAGCAGTGGTACAGAGAGAAATTGGGATGGACTGGAGGCGTGCTCGGGGAAGGAAACAGAGGGGAACGAGAGAGGAGTCACTGGCGTTTAAGCGTGTGTGGTCAGGGGGCGTTAATCGCACGGCATTGAAGCGAATTGACGAGGCAATCAATCGGCAGTAACAGCCAGGGCGACGAGGTCGTGTTGAAGACGATGAATAGGAGGGGGTGGGGTCGGCTTGTCAGCGTTTGAGTGAGGGGGAGAAGAGGGTCCACATGTCAGTTGCTTTGCGGGTTAGGGAGTTGGTTCGAATCGTTTTCTGCGGAAAGAACTGGGCTGGTCTGGGCTGCTGTTGGGCCACTTTGTTGGGCTGGTCTGTTTCCTCTATTTTTTCTGTCTATTTGTTTTATTCTTTTCTAATTCTTTTTCTGTTTTGAAATTCAAACAACCAAACACATTCAAAATGATTCAAACAATCATCAAGCTTTTCAAATATGAATTTGGTTCTGCTTAACATCATAAATCACATTCTAAAATAAAATATTATTTTAAATCTTTTTAGGTTTCATTTATTAATTAAATAAATGGATCATTAGTTATTTAATAAAATAGGGTTTGTTTTATTTAATGAAATCTTCATTTAAAATTCAAATGCTTTCAAAACCCAAACAGTAAGTTTTATTTGGAAATAAAGAATATTTCGAAAACTTGTTTAAAATAAAATAATCCTTTTACTTTAGGGTCCATTAATAATTAAATAAAATGGAACTTAGTTATTAAATAAAAATAGGGTTTGATTTTATTAATAAAATCTTTATTTGAAACCTAAATATTTTCAAAACCAAATTAGTAGGTTTAATTTGGGAAGTATATAATATTTGGAAATTTGTTTTAAAACAAACTAACCTTCTATTTTAGTGTCCATTATTAATTATTATAATAGACTTCCATTATTAAATCAAATAAGATTTGTTTTATTGATATATTTATTTTGAAATCTAAAATAAAGCCAAAACACTTTAATAGGTTTTATTTGAGAATATAAATACTTGGGAAAAATTATTTTAAAATAAATAAATAGGTTTTAGTGTTTTATTTAAAATGGAATAAGTCTTTACTTAAATAAAACTTGGATATTAAATCCTTATTAATTTATTTAAATAAACCTTTACTATTTTATTTAAAATAAAATGTTTTAATTCAAAAGCTTGGCCAAGTTTTAATTTGGGTTTATAAAATATTCTTTTATTTATAAAACTTCTATTTCATTTGAAAACAAATCTTTTCATTTAATTGTTTCAAAATAGTATTTCCAAATGTTTTTATTTTCCTTTTATTAAATGTTTATCTTTTTAAATCCCTTTAGTTTTTATTAAATTCAAATGGGTTTGAGGTTCCATTTAAATTCAAAAGTTTCTTCTGTCTCTGAAATTTAAACAAATTTTTTTATTTTATTAATTTATTTTCACATTACAAGATTTAGAAAATCTTGGGATGTGACAAGAACGTGACTGGTGCAGAAAGAGGCTAGGGTTTCTCGAGATTTTCTGCAGAGAGCTCAAGGAGGCGTGCGGCTGGAGGAAGAAGACGATGACGCGAGAGAATGGGGTGAAAAAGTGGCAAGTGTCCCACGGTTGCTATTTATCTTACTCTGCATCAAGATTCATGCAGCTAATCGGACGGTTGCCGCATAGACGACGTGTTCGTGAACGTGCGCGGTAATTTTGCCACGTCTCCAACCGCCGCCGCCAACGGTTCGCATCGCTCACGCGGGAAAATCGGATATGATTGCGTTCTCTGCGTGTGTGAGTTACGAGGCGTCGCTGACCTACAGCCTACGTCGTCATAACTGACATGGTAGATGAGCCGTCCCATAGAAGATTCCGGCATGGACGGATTTAATCCGACAACGGGAGCGTACGATGGAAGATTCAGCATTTATCTGACTTATTCATAGAAGACTGAGAAACCTTTGCAGGGTTCTTTGGAAGGACTACAAGATATTGCTTGACGATTTGCCGACATCCATCTAGACGGAACATTCCACGGGAAGAGGCAAGACGGCGCAAGATCTCGGAGTTCTCCGGGGGCTACTGTTGGGGATATGCTATATGGGTATCCTCATAGCATGTCTCTTATCCGACTAACCCGGGTGGCCCATAGTTGGTAGCATGGCCTGTGGCCTGCTGGGCGGCCCAGTTAGATGGATCCAGAAGGGAGGCCCATGCCGGATAAAGGAAGGCTACGGTGGAATCACCAGCGTACCCGGAGCCTTGGAGTACAAGATACACAAGACTAGTAATAGATGGTGTAGGACTCTGTAACCTGTCCGGCTAGGAATTTTCCCTGTAACCCTAGGATCTGACGACTATATAAGTCGGGCCTATGGGAGCCTTTAGGGTATGATAACTTAGACTTTCTAGTCACCTCGCACAGCGAACCTATCTCTGTAACTCGGCGTATTGCCATTATAGTGATTTATATCAGGAGTAGGATTCCACCACCGTTGTGGGATCTGAACCTCGGTAAGCTGTGTTACCTCGTACCCGTCAACCGTCCGCCTTACCCCACGTCTCTAAACACACACTATGGGGACCCCTCCATGGCGTAATCGTCGGCAATACCACGACAAGGTTAACCCTCATCAAGAAATAAAAGCAAATCTAAGAAAATCGACTCGATGGAGATGTAAGACTAGAAATTACGAGTACAAAAAGCTGGAGCTGGAGGAGGGAACCACTAATGAAGTTGAAGCTGTGTACACTTACCGGATATGGAGGAGGGAGAAAGAGGAAGGCGGCCCGGTGGACAACACTGGAGGAAGGAGAAAGGGGCAAGGGGAAAACTGAAACGGTAAAACCTTGAGGTCGCGGTAACGTTTCCTTATAGTAGTGTATTTTGCTTTAAAAAACTAACGTTTAATTACTGAACATTTATCCTTCCACCTCTATGTCCGGCCCACGAGGATGCGGCTCTGAGTCTTGAGCGAGGGCTGCTACGCTGCAGTGAGGTATACGGGGGAGGCCAAGATGGGCTAGGCTGGTTGTGTTGCTACCTTGCCCAATTGAAGCCTGATTTTGTTATTCTTTTCTTTTCCTTTTTGTTTTTATTTACTTATTAAATAAAATTTGCTTTTATAAAACTTAGAAATTTTTGAAAAATTACATATTCTTCACAAGTACCTGTCTACTAGCCTATGCATAAAATTTGGTTTAATTTAGTGAAGGTCTAAAAATGACAAATTTACAAAGAACGTGTTTGGTCCAACCTGAACCCCTTTTTCTAACAATGTGAATTTTTTGACCTTCATGAAATAACCTCAATTTTTTAAACATACTAAAATACACAAACTCAGAAACAAGGATTAGGTTTTTCTATTTTTCGATTTGTTTTGAATTTACGGTGGCACAGTCAAGGTTATAACAAAATCGCGACGTACAACATGCGTGCCTATGGGATGAATCTTCATTCTGTAAGACTAGATCCATGATAAACCAACATGTTGGGATCCTAAAAGTTTTGAGTCACACAACCACAACTTAATGATGGTGTCTATATAGCCCGTGCAATGTTGTCTTGTGCCCATAATTGCCACAAAGTGTCTCATCATATCTTGTCATAGCACTCTAATACTTATACGTATCAACTCGGTAGGATCATGTTAGCCTAGTGTTGAGTCACAAAACCACAAGTTGATGAAGGAGTTTTTCTAGCCAACCCACATCTACACAAGTGTGTGTCATGGCTTGGATTATATTTAGATGTATCAACTGGGTGGGATCATGTTGACCAAGTATTGAGCCACACAATCACAAGTTGATGAAGGTGTCTCTAGCCAAGCTACAGAGGTTGATAGCCAATGCGATGTTGCCATGGGCCCACATTTGTCACAAAGTTTCTCATCATGTCTTGCATAGCTTCTGAAAGGATACGGATGTCGCCTAGAGGGGGGTGAATAGGCGATTAAAACTTTTCCGAGACAGGCTCGACAAAGGCGGAACTAAACTAGCGTTTACTTTGTCAAGCACAACCTAGAACAACTAAGGTTCACCTGTGTGCACCAACAACTTATGCTAAGCAATACAAGCAAAAATGTGATAGCAAGATATAGATTACTTCAAGCACGAAGGCTATCACAATGTAAAGTGCATAAGTAAAGAGCTCGGGTATAGAGATAACCGAGGCACGCAGGGACGATGATATTTTACCGAGTTCCTACCAACATGGAGTACGTACCATTTTGTGAGGGGGTGGTATCTAACCACCTACGCCACAAAAGGCCTCCCTTATTCTCCGGTGAATCTCAACCCAACGGGACCGATCCACGCTTCCACTATCGGTGCACTTGTCGGTGGCAACCGAAACTTCTCACAAGGTTGGGGCAATTCTCCACAACTTAATTAGAGGCTCCCACCAAACGCCACGAAGGCCACAAACCGTCTAGGGTTCCAAGAACCCAAGAGGGACAAGGTCCAATGAGTAACACGAACTGAATCCTCCGAGGAGAACTCAAACCGATGCACCGAATGCAAATGGCAAGAACACCACAAATATGCTCCAATCCCTCACACTCAAGTTCCATCAAATCTACTAAAGCTATTGGGGGAAAAGAGAGGGGGAATCAAAGAGGGACACAAAATCCCCCAAAATCTAGATCCCCAAAGATATACTCACAAAGAGATGAATCAGTTAGGTCAAAACGTGGATCTAGATCTCCTCTCTCTTCCACTCAAATATGGGCAAGAATCATCGGAGGGGAAGAGATTTATCAAGATTCAACATCTAGAGCAAGTGTGGACAAATATTAGACAAAAGGAGGAGGAACAAGCTTGCTTAACTAAAAACGGGCAAAGGGTATAAATAGTGGCCCAAAAAATCTAGCCGGTACTACCGCTCAGCCCACACCAGTGCGAGAGAAGCAGCAGGGAATCGGGGAAGGCGGGTGCATGTGCCAGGGTGGGGCCAACGCTGGGGCCAGCAGGAGGCGGTCGTGCGCGCAAGCAGCGCAAACGCAAGCGAGCGGAGCAGGGCCAGGGCGAGGCGGCGCCCAGTGCCAGCGGGGCCAGCAGGCGGTCCCAGCGCAGTATGGGGCCAGGCGCACACGCGAGATGTCGCGAGGCGGCGGCAGGGAGCGGGATCGAGTGTGGGTCGGCGCGCGCGAGGGAGCAGGTGCGGCGGCTAGCAGGTCTGGCAAGGGAGTGGGCTGGGAGGCAGGGCAGATCTACCTGGGCCGACTGGTAGTACCGGCCCAACCGGGCGTTACTACCGGGCCGGTCGGGTAGGAACGGGCCCAGGGACCAGGCTAGGCAGAAGATAAACCGCAACGCTCAGGTGCGGCCGGTACAGTGGGTGGTAGTACCGATTGGGCCCAAAACAGTTTTTTTCTTTTCCAAACCAAATAGGCAAATATTCAAACGGTCATAACTTTTAAATGGTAGCTCTGATTGACCCGATTCGAATTGCGTTGGTGAACAAGAGATACCTCACTTGGTGAGAAACAAAAAACTGCATAAATAAAAATCATAACAAGATACAAACGGAAGATCCGATTTTGATGAACAAGAGCTTGTTATGGAGATTACCACAAGACCTATATCCTCACATGGATAAGACCAAATAACAACCAAATACGATGGTGCAATTATGCAAAGGTTTGAGCTCTCTCTGATAGATGTGACCGAATTACTCAATCGAGAGCCCCTCTTGATAGTACGGTTATCTATCCTAAACCCGGTCTCCCACACACAACATGATACCGAAAAAAGGGAAAACCTATCAAGATTATACCTTTTCCTTGAGCATTCCACTTGAGCTCGATGTAGACGAACTTGTCCTTCTCAAGATGGAACACCTATCTTGATTCCTCATCATCGATCCATGATAACCGAGGATGGAAAGCATCAAACATGAGATATACTATAGATGGCGCATTTTGATCTTGCACAACACATCTTCTTCTCATTCCATCAGACTTGAAGACAACACATGCTTCAAGCAATGCCAATGGACAAATCCTACAAGTGCAACTTAATAGACACATTAGTCCATAAAGATTGTCATTAATTACCAAATCCACACATGGGGGCCCACATGTTCTTTCAGTTGTCTTATACTTAGATCTATTAACTATCTAAGATGATGTTGTCCAAGTGATGACTCATACAACCACAAGTTAATGAAGGTGTTTCTAGACATCTAAGATATGTCTAGATCTCATGCAATGTTGGCATGAGCCCACATCTATCACAAGTGTGTATCATGGCTTGGTATAGCACTCTCATACTTAGATGTATCAACTGGGTGGGGTCATGTTGGCCAAGTGTTGATTCACATAACCACAAGTTGATGAAGGAGTTTCTAGCCAACCTAGAGAGGTTTATACACCATGTAGATAGTTGGCATGGGCCCACATTTGCCACAAAGTTTCTCAATATGTCTTGCCATAGCAATCTTATAGTTATATCTATCAAGTAGGTAGGATCATGTTGGAGAAGTGTTGACTCATATACAACAAGTTGATGAAGGTGTTTCTAGACATCTAATATATGTCTAGATCCCATGCAATGTTGGCATGGGCTCACAAAGTGTCTCATCATGACTTGGCATAGAAGTCTTATACTTAGATCTATCAACTAGGTAGGATCATGTTGGACAATTGTTGACTCATATTAGAATAAAAATTTGATGAAGATGTTTCTACACAGCTAAGATATGTCTATATCCCATGTTGTCATGGGCCCGCATATGCCACAAGTGTGTATCATGGCTTGGAAAGTTTCAACTTCTTTGACCAAAGGATACATACGTGCCTGCAAGCCTATATCAATGTCCATGGATATGCTCATTTAGGCTTCTAAGTCATGCATGATACGTACTAACTGTAATTATTTTGATCATATAAAATGTAAACATACTTCACATATGTGCATTTTGATGCAATATAGTCAGGTGGGGATCCCCCCTTGAAAGCTTCAAAAAAACTTTATCTTGGTCAAATATGGTGTGTCATTTTGTAAGCTATTGTGGGAATGCATTTTGGTTATTATGTGCATTGAAGTATGTACACATTTTTGTGAAAGCAATATTTGTGTGCTTTTTGAGAGATGAAAATAGTGTATATTCTTGTCAAATTACTAGAATAATTTTAACAAAAATCATATAAATTCTGCAAAAATCATATAAATTCAGCAAAAATCATAGGGATCCAGGTAAGGTCATAACATGTCCCTTAGAACGTTTTCCGAATTGTATGAAACATTACATTAACATAAGAAAATGACGTTCAGTAGTTGCCACTTGAAGTGAAATAAGAGTATATGGGATCGTAAGATGCTTACACTATTTTTCCCCTTTTGGATCTTCCTGCTCGTCTTCCTCTGCTACCAGATGCTCCCCCGGGAGTAGCTGGAGATCTTGCACCTATAGGAGCTGCAGTTCTTATAGCTGGTTGAGACCTTGCAGTTGAGGGGGCAGCTGCAGTTCCATGTGATGCAGGGGAAGATGGAGGGGTAGTGGCAGTTGCATCTATAACAATCCAGCTCTTGGAGTCTGTCATACATTTATTAAACTTTCTACCTTGCCTTCTTATCTCCACAACATCTGAATCTTCCCCTTTGTTATTATTATGTGCAATGAATTCCACGTCACTCTCTAAATCTGACAGTATAATATATTTCACTTCACCGTCTTGTCCTAGAGCTATTGGATTTGGTTGCTGGTCATGGCCCGAAGCTGCTAGCATGGGATGACGATCTTGACCTAAAGATGAAAAAGTTGCACCTTGTGTACGATTCACCACTTGAGATAATACTGGTTCTGTCATTATCACATCATCTTCATCACTTTCTATTTGCACTAGTTTTTTAGTGAATGATTTCTTCTGCCGCAGTGGGCAACATCTGGTTTCATACTTAGCAGGTTTAACTGCAGTTATGACAAAACATCTGGTTCTTCCTCTCCATCACTCATTTCCCACACTTCATCCTTGAAAGCACACCTGATGCTACTATGCTTATTGTCTTCTTCACCGTGGTACTCAACGTACACATCTGCCACTCTCCCAGGGCGAACATAATAAGCCATCTCGACACAGCCACTGTCATCATAGAGCAACACCAACCCATCCGCAAGATCTTTCCCTAGAATAAGAAAATATAATTTTATTGTTTCCTTCGATGCCATGTGATCTCTAACAAATCCTTTGACTTCCTGAAGCGAAAGTTTTTTCCTCACTATATCTGAAAGCACATCATCTCCTCCAACGTAGTCCAGATTTGGCCCAACTTTGATGCACTCCCCTCCGAAATGAAATCTAACCAACAAAATTTCCCTAGGGTCCATGAATTAGCTGAAATAAAAGTACAATGCGATAGAATTTACGAGATCATATTTAAATTCAACACAAAAATCAGCAAAATCAGAAAAAATCCACCCCTTTCATCACCAAAACCATCCCAACAATAGTAGTGGCAAACCCTATCAGTACTTGTGCAACTACGTTGTGTAGAAGAGGAGGGGGTCAAGAATATAACCTTTGTTTACCTCGAGTCGTTGTGTCGTGTCGATCGTCACAGCCTCCACGATGAACCGCCCACCGTCTTTGCCTTTGCCAGAGAAAGAACCAGGGAATTAGGGGTCACAGAGTATATAACGTGAAGGCCGACCCAATAGTGGCCCAAAACCTGACCTACACCATAATTTGTGCATATAAAATCGTTTAGACGAGGTATATCACAGATGCACGATCTCGAGCATAAAACCACAGGCTATCATCGCTCGTACCACTATGATGTTCTAGTGTCGGTGTACTCAAACATCATCATTATATAATAGTATAATAAGTAATAAACATGGGTAAGGTACCGTTTTCATGCCCTAAAAGGTTTCCACACCATGCTCAGGTTTATTCGAAGTGTAATTTTTTAATGAATTCATTTCACACCTTTACTCATAGCACTTTTAGAATGATGTATGGTAGCTTTCAGATTTATGCAAAGAATGCGAACATTGCGTGGTCTCTAGACCTATCTGAGTTGGCTAGAAACACCATCAACATGTGGTTGTATGAGTTTCTAGCCAACCAAGAGTGCTCTATAGACCATGCAATGTTTGCATGGGCCCACATTTTCCACAAAGTGTCTCATCATGTCTTGGCATAGCAGTCTTATACTTAAATCTATCAAGTAGGTAGGATCATGTTGGCCAAGTATTAGCATATATACAACAACAAGTTAATTAAGGGTTTTCTAGATTCCTAAGATAAGTTTAGATTCCATTCAATGTTGGCATGGCCCCACATCTTCCACAAGTGTCTTATCATGTCTTGGCATAGCACTCTCATAGTTAGATGTATCAACTGGGTAGGATCATGTTGCCCAAGTGGTGAGTCACACAACCAAAGGTTGATGAAGGAGTTTCTAACCAACCCAGAGAGATCTATAGCCCATGCAATGTTGACATGGGACCACATTTGCCACAAAGTGTCTCATCATGTCTTGGCATAGCAGTGTTATACTTAAATCTATGAACTAGGGAGGATCATGATATCCATGTGATGTCTCATACAACCACAAGTTGATGAAGGGGTTTCTAGCCAACCTAGAGAGGTCGATAGCCCATGCAATATTAGCTGGGGCCCACACCTGCCACATGTGTTTTTCATGGCTTGACATAGCACGCTCATACTTAGCTGTATCAACTGGGTGGGATCATGTTGGCCAAGTGCCGAGGCACACAACCACAAGTTAATGAAGGAGTTTGTACCAACCCAGATAGGTCTATAGCACATGCAATGTTGGCATGGGCCCACATTTGCCGCAAAGTGTCTCATCATGTCTTGGCATAGAAATGTTGTATACTCAGGTCTATCAAGTGGGGAAGATCATGTTATCCAAGTGATGACACATGCAACCACAAGTTGATAAAGGTGTTTCTAGAAAGCTTAGATAGGTCTAAATCCCATGCAATGTTGGCATGAGACCACATCCGCCACAAGTGTGTGTCATGTCTTGGCATAACATTCTCATTATTAGATCTATCAAGTAGGTAGGATCATGTTGGCCAAGTGTTGAGCCACACAACCACAAGTTGATGAAGGAGTTTCTAGCCAACCAAGAGAGGTCTATATCCCATGCAAACCACATTTGCCACAAAGTGTCTCGTCATGTCTTGGCATAGCAGTGTTATACTTAGATCTATCAACTAGGTAGGATAATTATGTCCAAGTGATGACTCATAAAACCACAAGTTGATGAAGGTGTTTCTAGACAGCCCAGATAGGTCTAGATCCCACGAAATATTGGCATGGGCCCACATCTTCCACAAGTGTATGTCATGGCTTAGCATAGCACTCTCATACTTAGATGTATCAACTGGGTGGGATCATGTTGGCCAACTACTGAGCCACCACAAGTTGATGGTATTGTTTCTAGCTAACCCAGAGAGGTCTATAGTCAATGCAATGTTGGCATGGGACCACATTTTCCACAAAGTTTCTCATCATGTCTTGGCATATAACTGTTATAGTAAGATCTATCAACTGGGTAGGATCAAGTTGGCCAATTGCTGAGTCACACAACCACAAGTTAGTGAAGGTATTTCTAGACAGCTTAGATAGGTCTACATCCTATGCAATGTTGGCATGGGCCCACATCTGCCACAAGTGTGTGTCATGTCTTGGCATAGCATTCTCATAATTAGATGTATCATCTAGGTGGGATCATGTTGGACAAGTGCTGAGCCACACAACCACAAGTTGATGAATGAGTTTCTAGCCAACCAAGAGAGGTCTATAGCCCATGCAAACCACATTTTCCACAAAGTGTCTCATCATGTCTTTGCATAGTAGTGTTATACTTAGATCTATCACCAAGGTAGGATAATTATATCCAAGTGATGACTCATACAAACACAAGTTGATGAAGGTTTTTCTAGACAGTTTAGATAGGTCTGCATCCCATGCAATGTTGGCTTGGGCCCACAACTGCTACAAGTGTGTCATGGCTTGGCATAGCACTCTCATACTTAGATGTATCAACTAGGTGGGATCATGTTGGCCAACTGCTGAGCCAACAGCCACAAGTTGATGGTGGTGTTTCTAGCCAACCTAGAGAGGTCCATAGCCAATGCAATGTTGGCATGGGCCCACATCTGCCACAAAGTGGCTCATCATGTCTTGGCATAGCAGTGTTATATTTAGATCAATCAACTATAGGTAGGATCATGTTGTCCATAGTGATGACTCATGCAACCACAAGTTGATGAAGGTATTTCTAGATAGCTGAGATAGGTCTAGATCTGCCACAAGTGTGCTATGCCTTTGGATGATGCACAATTGTAGCACATATAGCCTTATGCCAACATTGCATGGGTTCTTGACCTATGGGAGTTGTCTATGAACACCTTCATCATCTTTGTGGTTGTATGAGTCAACACTTGGTCAACATGATCCCACCTAGTTGTTACATCAAACTATACAATTACTATGCCAAATCACAACATTGACTCTAAGTATAAAAGTGGTATGCCCATGGCATGATGCACACTTGTGCCTCATATATATCAAAACATTGCATTGGGCTCTAGACCCATGGCATGATGCATATTCCATATGTCTGGATAACTTTCTCTCATTTTATTCTTTCTTACAGTGGGAAAACGTGGCCATGATCCTTGTGTTCGTGCCATCCCATGAACGGAACGTTATCCACATGACTCGCTCCAGTTTGTAACAACAGAACCGGAGGTAGACCTGTGACTAAATCAACCAACTAAAACAGCTAGGTGCTAACCTGATGAAACTGAAACTCTGACAGACTAACAACTAAACAGAAGCCGAGCGCGTCGAGCGTGGCGTCCAACTTCGCGTTCCAGGCTCTAGCCTCTAGGTTCCTAAGGGAGTCCGTAGAGGTACTTGTGCAGGTGCATCACCTAGTGCTCCTGGCCAGCCACGACGAACCCTGGCCAGCAGACTTGACGTCCATATGGTGCACAACCCACCCGCTGTGCACGGCGAGCGCCAGTATAACATCCCTAAAATCATGATTTCAAAGATTGCATATCATTCATTCATGCATGTAGTTTTGAGATCAATTTCAAACTCATTTCAAGAAAACAGAAGCACATAGTGCTATCATTTTATGTGAGCAAACTTAAATCAAATGGCCATCCCCATTTGAGAGTTTGAATGTTTTAAACCAAGATTGTTTGTCTCCCTTGTTGATTGATTTGAGTGTGAAGTTAGAAAAAAATTTACAAAATAGAAATGGTTTCAAAAACTATTTTCAAACATTTGCAAACCTAGTGCAATGTCCCTGTTATTTTGTTTTTCCAAAAATGACTAAGCCTTTTCAAAGTGACCACATGGTTTTATGCCAAGTTTTGTGACTGTTGCACACTACAAAAATCCCAAAAAAGATTTGAATGCAAATAGAGTTTGAATTCATTTGAAAATCAATTCAGAAATAGAAAAGGAATAAATAAAAAGAAAAAGGTCGGCGCTCCTGTTCTAGCCCAACAGCAAAACTGGCCCAGCTAGCCCACCCGGGCCACCTCTCTCTCTCTATCGCACGCGCCGACGCACCCGCGGAGTCAATGACACCCAGACCCCACCTCCCTTCTGCTTATTTCGCTGACAAGTGGACCCGTGACCCCGTCGTCGTCTTCGTCAATAACGCGCGCCTGCGCCGCCCTCGCAGCCGTTACTCGCCGCAGTCACTGCTGCGTTAAATTCCCTTGATTCCGCGAGTAACTCCACGCCCCGCTCCGGCTATAAGAACCCCTCGCCACCGTGTTCATTTCCCCCCACTCTCCTCGCTCACTCCGCCACCAGGCTGCGCGCATTCGACCTCGAAACCCCGCAGCACCGACGAACTCCGGCGACTGATTCCGGTGAGCTTTGACCGCCCCCTTTCTCTGGTTCAAACTATCGTGCCCAGCGTGATCTCGTGCATCTCCTGAAACCTTTTGTTTGCATTCTCATGACCCAGGACGCCGTCCCCGTTTGTGCCCGCAACCGACCGAGCCGCCGCTCAACTCCGTCGACCAATTACGATAAGCAGAGCGCGCCCCTTGCCCCCTCTTGCATACAAGAATGTTCGCCACTGTCTTGCGCGTCTCCTAATCCATTTGGTTCGTGCTAGGGCGACGCTAAACCTCGGCAACTACATCGTCTGCAACCTCCCGACACCTTGCACGACTCCGACGAGCTCCAGCAGCCCCTGCCGTGCGCCCCTTGCCAAGCCACCTCCACGTTGAGCTTCGCCTCGACCCCGCGGTTCTGGTAAGCACACTCTCCCCTCCCCGGGCGACCTAGAGCGCCAGCGCCGCCACTGACAGAACGCTCCGCCGCTCGCCGTCGTTGCGCGCCGCCAGAACGTGGTCGCTTGATCGAGAGCCGTTGGATCTAGATCCAACGCGTGCGATAGAACCACTTAGCGAAGCATTACGTTTTGATCTGAACCGTGCATCGCCACTTAGATCCTACGGCTCGCGTGCGTGATCCAACGTGAACCGGTACGCTCCAGTAAGATTAGGACGCGTGGCTAGGGTTTTGTTTTAAACTAGAATTTGAAACAGATTTAGATTCAAATTTGATTAGGCTATAACTTTTGATTCCCACGTTAGATTTTAGCAAATTTTATACCGTTGGAATCAGGGAGACAAGACCTTTCTGTTTATGCAATGTGTTTAGTGTTTAGCTTCTACTAAAATGACTTTATTTGCAGTAACTTGTTTAGGACTATTTTGAGTATAGGAATTGTTTAGGAAATTGTTTTAGTGTCAAACAAACTTGGTTTGGCAAGTTTTTGTCTTGGTTATGTTTCAGTACTATGCACTTGCTTGGTTGAGTTTCAAAAATCATCACTTAGAATTTTGCATGCATGCATATATTTATGTTTGTATATGAATTGTGTGTAATTTTGTGCTACCATTCTTTGTGTAGACTTTGGTGCTAGTGATTGTGATTGTGAAGAGTGCTACTCTCCCAACTACCAAGGCAAGTGGTACTTCATGAATATTTCCATCCCTATATATTTTATACAAGCATTAGAAATATTTTGCTAAGCCTTGCATGTTACTTTTTTTTGCCAAATGCCATGATGGGAAATCCTAAGTAGTTGTAGAATTGCTAGGAAATTTTCTAAAATAAGTACTGTCTATGCCATGCTTAGCCTAGGTAGTAGCAAACAAGGGTTGGTGAAATATACATGCTATGATGAAAATATTTCTAAGTCTTTGGACTTATGTTTTTCTTAATAAAACAACTAAGTCAATGAATCACTTGGGTGGAAAGGGACTTGATTGGTCATTTTTGGTTGAGTGGTTACACAAGGCCCATGGATATGGTTTACCTTGTGTATCTCACTTGTGGAAAGCCACCCAGGAACAAAGGGATTTTAGAGGCCAAGTGTTGAGAAGCTTGTAGTGCAGCCACTTGGCAATATGGGCTCTCCCTGGATCAGATAGGTTGCTAGAACTTAGTCTTTTGGACAGTTGGTGGTAGTGGGATGATAGGTTGGAACGCGTCCATTTGACTAAGGGAAGGATTCTGAAAGGTCCTGTCTTGGTGAAACCAAGTCTGGTCGGGAAAGTGCACAACCTCTGCAGATGGAAAAAAATAAGTACTTAGCCAAGTCCATGGCAATGG
This sequence comes from Avena sativa, assembly GCA_916181665.1. Classification (NCBI taxonomy): domain Eukaryota; kingdom Viridiplantae; phylum Streptophyta; class Magnoliopsida; order Poales; family Poaceae; genus Avena; species Avena sativa. Next base: position 184,649,743 of record OV702281.1, read on the forward strand.
ACAACTTGAGCATCAAGACATGGAAGCTATCAAGAATCTCATCACTCCAACTTCTAAGTAAAAACTTGTGGGTGAACAAGGGTGAAGGACCTCAATGTCTATTGATGGTTTCTTGGGAAAAGTTTTGACAAAGAAAAACTTAGTGATTTCAAATAATAGGAAAAACCTATTTTGAGCAAAGCAAGCCAAGCTACACTTAGCCAAAATGCATATTGTAATGTAGTCCACCTAAATTTTACTAAGGTATCACTTGCCAATACTATTCCAAAGTATTGACCCACTGTGGCTGTAACTTGTGATGTTGCAGGTTACTCTGATGAGGATTAGGTGTCATGAGTCTACACTCAACATGTTTGCTTGTGGCACATGAAGATGAAGACTTATATTTATTTACATATTCAAACTCTTGTATTAGGCCTGTGGCCTTGAGTTGTAAAGACTATGTTTAAACTCTGGAATGGATGTAATAAATGACCTTTGTATCTGTGTACTTCATCTTAAACTGTGGATGCTAGCAATGATCCAGGGACTAGCATTGCAATCACAGGGATCCTTTTCCTTTACAAAGGAGGGATCTTACATATGGTATCAGAGCACTGTGTTACCTATAGGATTATGACCCTAGGATTGGAAACCACTAAGGAAAAAAAATTGAACTACTTCTACACTTGTCTATTCTTCTCGTAAACTTTTCTAATGTTCTTTCTCATCTCTATTTGTAGATGAATTCCATCAACGAAGCCGTAAGGAAAGGGCCACTCATGACCATGACTTTGGAGTGTGAGACGGAGTTTCCCAAAGCTCTCAAGGACCTCATGGTGGCAATGGAAATACATGGTGCAGCTGTGTACAAAGGCTTTCCAGTGATGCATGAAGGAGTTGAGTACTGGTGGGTGCAACTTCACTTGTACAAAAACAAGGAAGACAACCACAAAGAAACATGATTCTGCATGTACACCAACACTGTGGTGTACATCACATTCTTTGAGTCAGCAAGAGATGCAGCTTGGAGGACTATCAAAGAACTTAGTGCTAGAGTCAAGTGCAGAATGCTCAACCTCCAAAAAGACTTGGAGAAAGAGAAGGAACATACCCAAGAGTTGGAAGCTACCAACCAAACCTTAAGAGGAGACATTATAGACTTAGTGATGGAATCATGTGAGCAAGATAGGATGATTGCTTCTAGAAATATTGTGTTAGCCAACAGATCCAGTGAGATAGGATTGTAAACGTACTTCGTTAGTTGGACCACCACCTATCACCTTATTTTCCAAAATGTTGCTTAAAATAAGTTTGAACCTTGATTATTGTAATGGTTTCATGTATCCATGACTTGTGTGTTTTGCTTCCCAAGGATATGTATGTGATGTTTTGTCTTCTGTTTTATCATGAATTGTATTGTTCTAACTTTTCTATCTTATAAATAGATTCCTATTACCATCAGCACTGTTGAGGAGTTCCAGGTTACCCGCTTTGGTCCTCGTATCGTTGAGCTTACCACTTTGCTCAATCTCCCTCTTCCCACCATCATGGTGCATCCCCTCACCAAGTTCGAGAGGAAGGACCTCTGGGGCATCAAGGTGAACCAGCCCGGACGCCAGACAGATCCTACTATGGAGGCCATCGTCTTCAAGCTTATGACAGGGAGAGAGGCATGGAGGTAGTTATGCAGGACCTGATAGGACGTCTGCTAGGTCGACACTCCCGACAGGTTAGAGACACTCACTTCCACGTCTTCGGAAGACGTGATGAGGAAGGAGAGTCCATTGAATTCGAGGACGACTCGAGGGACACAGCAGAGCCGATACGCCTGTACCTCCAGGACTTAGAGTCTCTCATTAGGCACGTGGACACGGACAGGACCAATGTCATGCTCAGCAATGATGTGCTCCAGGTGCAGCTTCGCGAGAAGGACAAGCTCTTCGCGCAGCAGGACGAGATAGTCAAGGAAATGGAGACAAAGTTCGAGACCCAGGACAGGAAGTTCAAGAGTCAGGAGAAGCGTGTCCAGGATAGGAACAAGAAGATCCGGGATATGACTGAAGAACTGCAGTCCAAGGACTTCGAGCTAGAGCAGCAGCAGACGGTGATAGAGAGGCTTCGTTCCCAGAAGAGGGCTCTCAAGGCCAAGATAGAGTCCTTGACCACTACCATCGAGGATAACAAGGCCGCGATGGAGAACGTAGGTCTTACCTTTGTCGAGGAGGAGATTGACGCCGATGAGTAGACTTGACTACTCGTTTATCTTTCATTATCATACTTGTTATTTGAGAACTTGTTATTGGACCATCCGACATGTGGATGGCTTGCTACTTGTGTGTTTTACTTTGTGAACTTGTTATCTTGTTGTTGAACTTTATCTTTTTGTTGCATGCTTGTGTTTTCTTATGTGATGTAATGTGCATGAAAGCATCTATGGGTATCTCATTCTTATCTCTATTTGAATAAACCACAGATGCCTCCCCGTCGTGCAAACCCCAACCCCAACAACAACAACAACATCACTCCAGAAATGCAACAAATGATGACTGCTCAAACACAGCTGATGCAGATGATGAAAACATTCATCCAGAACCAAAACAACAACAACAACAACAATAACAACAACAATAACAACAACAACCCTCCGGGCTTTGATATGCTCACCAGGTTCTTGAGATTGAGGCCAGCTAAGTTCTCGGGGACGACTGATCCCATGGTGGCCAATGATTGGCTACGCTCAGTAAACAAGGACTTAGTAACCGTGGGCTGTACGGATGCTGAAGATGTCAGATTTGCAGCACATCTGCTGGAAGGACCATCCGCCACTTGGTGGGACAACTTCTAGATCACCACTCCTATAGATGAAGTGACATGGGCTATCTTTGAGGATGGCTTTCGCACTGCTCATATCTCATCATGAATAATGAGCCTGAAAAAGAAAGAGTTCCACAATCTGAAGCAGCGCCACCACAGCGTGGCTGAATACATTGAGGAGTTCAACAATCTGGCGCGTTATGCACCGGATGAAGTTGACACTGATGCCAAGAGAAAGGAAAAATTTCTTGAAGGCTTGAATGATGAGCTGAATCTGCAATTGGCTGTGGCCTATGTTCCCACTTATCAGTCGCTCTGTGACAAGGCTGCTATTTTGGAGAACAAAAGAAAACAAGTGAAAAGCAGAAAAAGGAAGCACTCCGACAAGCACAGCTCGGGATCGTCTCACAAATGATCTCATTATGATGACAGTGGATGCTCAGGATCCCACAAGCATGGGAAATTCAACAAGCACCACAACCACAACCGTCATGACAACAAGCATCATCGCAGTCATGACAATGACAAGTACAAGAACCACAAGAGTGGACATAAGAGCCACCACAGTAGTAATGGAAGTGGAAGTGTAAGTCAGCCTGTTAAGAGAGACATCAGTCAGGTTGAATGCTTCAAATGCAAGAAGATGGGGAATTATGCAAATGAGTGCCCTGAAAAGAAAGTTGATGGACCTATCAATCCCAATCCTTTCCAGAAGGGACAGGTAAACCACGTCAATGTGGAGGAGGTCTATGAGGAGCCTAATGCTGTTGCTGGTAAGTTCAGACTCAATTCTATTCAAGCATTTGTACTCTTTGATACTGGTGCATATCATTCATTCATATCAAGAGCATTTGTTGAAAGAAATGAACTATCGGTAGAAACTATTGGGTGTCCTATAAAAATAAGTTCTCCTGGAGGAGAAATGATAGTGAATTCAGGATGTCATGATCTAGTCATAGAATTTGGGAAGTATAAGTTCCCCGTTAACTTGATAATTCTAAACTCCCAAGGATTGGATGTCATATTGGGAATGGACTGGATGACTAAGTACAAAGGAGTGATAGATTGTGCCAACCATACTGTTTCACTCACAACTCCAAAAAATAAAAGGATCAGATTCAAGACCAGCTTTGAAGCAAAAATGAGTATGCTTAATTCTCTGAAGGGGGTTAGCATGGACAGTGTGCCAATTGTGAGTGAGTATCCGGATGTGTTTCCGGAAGAATTGCTGGGAATGACACCCGATAGAGGTGTGAAATTCCTTATAGATTTGGTACCAGGATCTGGACCAATAGCAAAGAGACCGTACAAAATGTCAGTTGATGAACTGAAGGAACTCAAGAAACAACTTGGAGAACAGCTACAAAAAGGATTTATACAACCAAGTTATTCATCTTGGGGAGCCCCAGTTTTGTTCGTGGAGAAGAAAGATAGAAGCCAAAGGTTATGCATAGATTACCGTTCGCTCAACGAGGTAACTATCAAGAACAAATATCCATTGCCTAGAATCAATGACTTGTTTGATCAGCTAGAAGGAGCATGTGTGTTCTCAAAGATTGATCTAAGGTCAGGTTATTTTCAACTCAAGATAAGAGAACAATACATAACTAAAACAGCGTACACCACAAGGTATGGATTGTATGAGTATACCGTAATGCCTTTTGGTTTAACCAATGCTCCAGCATACTTCATGAACATGATGAACAAGGTGTTCATGGAATTTCTTGACAAGTTTGTTGTCGTTTTCATCGATGACATCTTATTCTATTCCAAGAGCAAAGAAGAACACGAAGGACACTTACGAATGATACTTGAGAAATTAAGAGAGCATAAACTTTATGCCAAATTCAGCAAGTGTGAGTTCTGGTTGGAGGAAGTTGGTTTTCTTGGTCATGTTATGACAAAGGATGGTGTAGAAGTTGATCCTGCTAAGGTTTCAGCTGTGACATAATGGGAATCTCCCAAGTCCGTGAAAGAAGTTCGTAGTTTCCTTGGCTTAGCAGGTTACTACAGAAGGTTCATTGAGAATTTCTCTAAGGTAGCTAAGCCCATGATTGAATTGTTAAAGAAAGACAAGAAGTTTGCTTGGTCTGAAGGTTGTGAACTCAGCTTTCAGGAGTTGAAGAAGAGACTTGTGACAGCACCAGTCTTGTGTCTGCCAGATTTGGAAAAGGATTTCCAAGTATATTGTGATGCATCTCATCAAGGTTTGGGTGCAGTACTTATGCAAGACGGTAAAGTTGTGGCTTATGCTTCGAGACAACTCAAAACTCATGAAGTAAACTATCCTACACATGATTTAGAGTTAGCCTCTGTCGTCCATGCACTCAAAACATGGAGACACTATCTTTTGGGAAAGCGTTGTGAAGTGTTCACGGATCACAAAAGTTTGAAGTATATCTTCACTCAGAAGGAAATTAATATGAGACAAAGAAGATAGCTAGAACTTATCAAAGACTATGACATAAGTTTGCAATACCATCCCGGTAAAGCAAATGTTGTAGCAGATGCTCTAAGCCGTAATGTTTTCGTGAATGGCCTTACCAAAGGGGAATTGCCAGATGATCTGTGTACCCAATTTAGAAAACTCAGATTGGAGATTGTGCCTGAAGGACATCTCATGTCTTTGGATGTTCAACCCACTTTGTTGGACAAGATCAAAGAAGCCCAGAAGATTGATAAAGAAATCGAAGAAATTAAAGAAAAGATTGGCAGAGGAAAAGCCAAAGGGTTCCATGAAGACGAACAAGGTACTTTGTGGCATGGGAAACGTATTTGTGTTCCACAAGACCCGGAGTTGCGGAAACTGATTTTGCAAGAAGCACACAACTCTCCGTATTCTATTCACCTGGGTAACACCAAAATGTACATGGACATGAAAGAAACATTTTGGTGGAATAATCTCAAGAAGGACATCGCCGAACATATTGCTTTGTGTGATGTGTGTAGTAGAGTGAAAGCGGAGCATCAGAAACCAGCAGGTTTGCTTCAACCACTACCTATTCCTGATTGCAAGTGGGACAAAATTGGTATGGATTTCATTACCGGATTACCAAGGACCAGGTCAGGATATGATTCCATATGGGTAGTAGTGGATCGCCTAACTAAAGTGGCTCATTTCATACCCATGAAGACAACCTATACAAGTGCTAAGTTAGCCAAAATCTACATGAGTAGAATTGTATGTCTACATGGAGTTCCCAAGAGTATTGTGTCTGATAGGGGAACTCAATTCACTTCCCATTTTTGGAGACAACTACATGAGTCATTGGGAACGAGGTTGGAATTCAGTACTGCTTTTCATCCTCAAACCGATGGGCAAACATAAAGGACTCATCAGATTCTCGAAGACATGTTGAGAGCATGTGCCTTAGACTATGGAGCCAGTTGGGATGAAAGTCTGCCTTACGCAGAATTTTCTTATAACAACTGCTATCAAGCCAGTATTGAGATGGCACCATTTGAGTTTCTCTACGGAAGAAAATGTACCACCCCATTGTTATGGAATGTTGTGGGAGAAAGAAGTTTATTTGGGCCAGATCTTATCAAAGAAGCCGAAGACAAGGTCAAGTTGGTTAAGGATAGGTTGAAGATAGCACAGTCTCAACAGAAAAGCTACGCAGATCCTAAACGTAGAGAAGTCACCTACGAAGTTGGTGATAGAGCCTATCTTAGAGTGTCACCACTTCGTGGAGTGAAAAGATTCGGAGTCAAAGGAAAGTTGGCACCAAGATATGTTGGGCCATTCAAGATTTTGAGTCGCAAAGGAGAAGTTGCCTATGAAATTGAACTGCCAGAATCTTTGTCAGCTGTCCATAATGTGTTTCATGTGAGTCAGCTTAAGAAATGTCACCCAGAAATGGAAGAAACTTCTTTGAAGGATACGATACCTTTGGAAGAAGTTCAACTAGAAAGTGATCTCACTTATGAAGAGAAACCTATCAAGATTCTTGAGACTGCAGAAAGAGTCACAAGGACAAAGACTATCATGTTTTGCAAAGTGCAGTGGAATCATCATTCCGAAGAGGAAGCAACATGGGAAAGAGAAGATGATCTTCGGAAAGACCACCCTCACCTATTTGCTAGCCAATCCGAATCTCGAGGGCGAGATTCACCTTAAGGGGGTTAGATTTGTAACATCCCTAAAATCATGATTTCAAAGATTGCATATCATTCATTCATGCATGTAGTTTTGAGATCAATTTCAAACTCATTTCAAGAAAACAGAAGCACATAGTGCTATCATTTTATGTGAGCAAACTTAAATCAAATGGCCATCCCCATTTGAGAGTTTGAATGTTTTAAACCAAGATTGTTTGTCTCCCTTGTTGATTGATTTAAGTGTGAAGTTAGAATTTTTTTTACAAAATAGAAATGGTTTCAAAAACCATTTTCAAACATTTGCAAACCTAGTGCAATGTCCCTGTTATTTTGTTTTTCCAAAAATGACTAAGCCTTTTCAAAGTGACCACATGGTTTTATGCCAAGTTTTGTGATTGTTGCACACTTCAAAAATCCCAAAAAAAGATTTGAATTCAAATAGAGTTTGAATTCATTTGAAAATCAATCTAGAAAATCATTTCAGAAATAGAAAAGGAATAAAGAAAAAGAAAAAGGCCGGCGCTCCTGTTCTAGCCCAACAGCAAAACCGGCCCAGCTAGCCCACCCGGGCCACCTCCCTCTCTCTCTCGAATGCGCCGACGCACCCGCGGAGTCACTGACACCCAGACCCCACCTCCCTTCTGCTTATTTCGCTGACAAGTGGACCCGTGACCCCGTCGTCGTCTTCGTCAATCACGCGCGCCTGCGCCGCTCTCGCCGCCGTTACTCGCCGCAGTCGCTGCTGCGTTAAATTCCCTTGATTCCGCGAGTACCTCCACGCCCCGCTCCGGCTATAAGAACCCCTCGCCGCCGCGGTCATTTCCCCCCACTCTCCTCGCTCACACCGCCACCAGGCTACGCGCATTCGACCTCGAAACCCCGCAGCACCGACGAACTCCGGCGACTGATTCCGGTGAGCTTCGACCGCCCCCCTTTCTCTGGTTCAAACTATCGTGCCCAGCATGATCTCGTGCATCTCCTGACACCTTTCGTTTGCATTCTCGTGACCCAGGACGCCGTCCCCGTTCGTGCCCGCAACCGACCCAGCCGCTCAACTTCGGCGACCAATTACGGTAAGCAGAGCGCGCCCCTTGCCCCCTCTTGCATACAAGGATGTTCGCCAGTGTCTTGCGCGTCTCCTAATCCATTTGGTTCGTGCTAGGGTGACGCTAAACCTCGGCAAATACATCGTCTGCAACCTCCCGACGCCGTGCACGACTCCGACGAGCTCCAGCAGCCCCTGTCGTGCGCCCCTTGCCAAGCCACCTCCACGTTGAGCTTCGCCTAGACCCCGCGGTTCTGGTAAGCACACTCTCCTCTCCCCGAGCGACCTAGAACGCCAGCTCCCCCACTGACAGAGCGCTCCGCCGCTCGCCGTCGTCGCGCACCGCCAGAACGTGGTCGCTTGATCGAGAGCCGTTGGATCTAGATCCAACGCGTGCGATAGAACCACTTAGCGAAGCGTTACGTTTTGATCTGAACCATCGCCACATAGATCCTACGGCTCGCGTGCGTGATCCAACGCGATCCAGTACGCTCCAGTAAGATTAGGACGCGTGGCTAGGGTTTGGTTTTAAAACAGAATTTGAAACAGATTTAGATTCAAATTTGATTAGGCTATAACTTTTGATTCCCACGTTAGATTTTAGCAAATTTTATACCGTTGGAATCAGGGAGACAAGCCCTTTCTGTTTATGCAATGTGTTTAGTGTTTAGCTTCTGTTAAAATGACTTTATTTGTAGTAACTTGTTTAGGACTATTTTGGGTATAGGAATTGTTTAGGAAATTGTTTTAGTGTCAAACAAACTTGGTTTGGCAAGTTTTTGTCTTGGTTATGTTTCAGTACTATGAACTTGCTTGGTTGAGTTTCAAAAATCATCACTTAGCATTTTTCATGCATGCATATATTTATGTTTGTATATGAATTGTGTGTAATTTTGTGCTACCATTCTTTGTGTAGACTTTGGTGCTAGTGATTGTGATTGTGAAGAGTGCTACTCTCCCAACTACCAAGGCAAGTGGTACTTCATGAATATTTCCATCCCTATATATTTTATACAAGCATTAGAAATATTTTGCTAAGCCTTGCATGTTACTTTTTTTGCCAAATGCCATGATGGGAAATCCTAAGTAGTTGTAGAATTGCTAGGAAATTTTCTAAGATAAGTACTGTCTATGCCAATATTAGCCTAGCTAGTAGCAAACAAGGGTTGGTGAAATATACATGCTATGATGAAAATATTTCTAAGTCTTTGGACTTATGTTTTTCTTAATAAAACAACTAAGTCAATGAATCACCTGGGTGGAAAGGGACTTGATTGGTTGTTTTTGGTTGAGTGGTTACACAAGGCCCATGGATATGGTTTACCTTGTGTATCTCACTTGTGGAAAGCCACCCAGGAACAAAGGGATTTTAGAGGCCAAGTGTTGAGAAGCTTGTAGTGCAGCCACTTGGCAATATGGGCTCTGCCTGGATCACATAGGTTTCTAGAAGTTAGTCTTTTGGACAGTTGGTGGTAGTGGGATGATAGGTTGGAATGCGTCCATTTGACTAAGGGAAGGCTTCTGAAAGGTCCTGTCTTGGTGAAACCAAGTCTGGTGGGCAAAGTGCACAACCTCTGCAGATGGAAATATCTATGTACTTAGCCAAGTCCATGGCAATGGACAACTTGAGCATCAAGACATGGAAGCTATCAAGAATCTCATCACTCCAACTTCTAAGTAAAAACTTGTGGGTGAACAAGGGTGAAGGACCTCAATGTCTATTGATGGTTTCTTGGGAAAAGTTTTGACAAAGAAAAACTTAGTGATTTCAAATAATAGGAAAAAACTATTTTGAGCAAAGCAAGCCAAGCTACACTTAGCCAAAATGCATATAGTAATGTATTCCACCTAAATTTTACTAAGGTATCACTTGCCAATACTATTCCAAAGTATTGACCCACTGTGGCTGTAACTTGTGATGTTGCAGGTTACTCTGATGAGGATTAGGTGTCATGAGTCTACACTCAACATGTTTGCTTGTGGCACATGAAGATGAAGACTTATATTTATTTACATATTCAAACTCTTGTATTAGGCCTGTGGCCTTGAGTTGTAAAGACTATGTTTAAACTCTGGAATGGATGTAATAAATGACCTTTGTATCTGTGTACTTCATCTTAAACTGTGGATGCTAGCAATGATCCAGGGACTAGCATTGCAATCACAGGGATCCTTTTCCTTTACAAAGGAGGGATCTTACAGCCAGTAGGAGCCGCACAGACTCCAGCCATGCAACATGGGCAAAGGCCTCCGCGACATCGATTCCCTACTGTTGCACATATCCCTTTTGGCGACAAGGCGAGGCGGATATTCGGATGCATGATGCCGTACATGGTGCACGTGGTCATCGGGTGCGCCTCGTGGCGAGGCAGATGTGATGGCGGTGTGGCTTCAGCTTCGGGTGTCGGAGAGGCTAAATCGGTGCACAATGATGACGCTACCAGCGATGTGTGATCTACGGGAGCTGGTGTCGATGCAGATGCCGGCGAGTCCTGGCCTGCCACCTCAGGTGTAGTGGTACGCAGTGGAGTCGAGTGCACGTAGCAGTCCACCATGAATTCCGTGCTCACAGGGCTATCCTTGTGCGTGCTCGAGTCCCAGCTCGCATCCTTGTAAAAGACTATGTTCCGTGTGCGTGTACACGCTTGGCGACGGGATCGTAGACACGGTATTCCTTGGTGCCGCTCTGGTAGCCGATGAAGACCATTTCGTGCTCCGGTCATCCAGCTTCAGGTGAGAACGTGCGCTCTTCACGTACGTGCGCAACATAGCCGAAGGTCCCCAGATACCAAGCCTCATATGACGTCATGCCGGTGATGCTGCGCGTGAACGCCCGGTTTAGGTTCAGCACGTAGACCGCTGTCAGCACGGTCTCTCTCCAGAAGTAATTTGGCATGACCTTCGCCTTCAGCATGCTTCTGGTCACCGCTACGACCGTCTAGTTGTGCCGCGCGATCACCCCGTTTCGCTGGGGTGATTACGACACCATGAGGTGGCGCTTGACGCTGGTGTCGGTGCACTGTGCATAGAAAACATACATGGCCGACACGTGAACTCGCCGACGCGGTCCGTGCGCTGTACTCGGTCTCCGCTGCTGCTTGGTCCTTGGTGGCCGACATGAAGGTGCGGTGCGCACCCCCGTCGATGGTGAACATAACGGAGTCTAGAAACCAGGGAGAGGCCCTAGTGATCGACATGAAGCGTAGGCTTCGCCACGGCACACGCTCCTCGTTGGAGATAAAGGCTTCACTAGCAAATTCAGAGCGAGTGTGATTGTGAGAGAATGAACAGAGACAAGTATTTTGTGCTGCTCCAACTTCCTAGTCTAGGGTGACATTATAAACCTATATATATCTTAGTTAGTTAGAAACACCTTGATCACCTTTTGTTTGAATGAGTCAATGACTGGTCAACGTGATCCCAACTACTTGTGAGATGTAACTATATCATTGCTACGCCTAGCCATGATGCTTGTGGAAAATATGGACCCACAACAACATTTCATTGGGATCTAAAATTAAACAATCCGAGTTGTCTAGAAACAACTGACCAACTTGTAGTAGTATGAGCCAACACTTGCTCAAACATGATCCCACCTAGTTATACTTAGATCTAGCAAGTAGGTAGGATCATGTTGGCCAAGTGATAACACATACAACAACAAGTTGGTGAAGGTGTTTCTATCCAGCCCAGAGAGGTGTCTAGACCTGATGCATGCAATGTTGGCATGGCCCCACATTTTCCACAAGCTAGTTTGTGTCATGCCTTGGCATAGCACTCTTATAGCTAGATCTATCAAGTGTGTGGGATCATGTTGGCCAGGTGTAGTGACTCACACAACCACTAAGTTGATGATGTTGTTTCTAGCCATCCTAGAGAGGTCTAGACCCCATGCAATGTTGGCATGGCCCCACATTTGCCACAAGCTAGTGTTTGTCATGGCTTGGCATAACAAAATTATACCTAGATCTAGTAAGTAGGTAGGATCATGTTGGCCAGGTGTGATGACACATACAACAACAAGTTGGTGAAGGTGTTTCTATCCAGCCCAAAGAGGTGTCTAGACCCCATGCATGCAATCTTGGCATGGCCCCACATTTTCCACAAGCTAGTGTGTGTCATGACTTGGAATAACACTCTTATAGCTAGATCTATCAAGTTGGTGGGATCATGTTGGCCAGGTGTAGTGACTCACACAACCACTAAGTTGATGATGGTGGTTATAGCTAGCCCAGAGAGGTCTAGACCCCATTCAATGTTGGCATGGACCCACATTTGCCACAAGCGAGTGTGTGTCATGGCTTGGCATAGCAAAATTATAGCTAGATCTAGCAATTAGGTAGGATCATGCCTTGCCAGGTGTGATGACACATACAACAAGTTGGTGAAGGTGTTTCTGTCCAGCCCAGAGAGGTGTCTAGACCCCATGCATACAATGTTGGCATGGACCCACATTTTCCACAAGCTAGTGTGTGTCATGCCTTCGCATAACACTCCTATAGCTAGATCTATCAAGTGGGTGGGATCATGTTGGCCAGGTGTAGTGACTCACACAACCACTAAGTTGATGATGGTGGTTATAGCCAGCCCAGAGAGGTCTAGACCCCATGCAATATTGGCATGGCCCCACATTTTCCACAAGCTAGTGTGTGTCATGGCTTGGCATAGCAAAATTATAGCTAGATCTAGAAAGTAGGTAGGATCATGTTGGCCAGGTGTGATGACACATACAACAACAAGTTGGTGAAGGTGTTACTATCCAGACCAGAGAGGTGTCTAGACCCTATGCATGCAATGTTGGCATGGCCCCACATCTGCCATAAGCTAGTGTGTTTCATGCCTTGGCATAACACTCTTATAGCGAGATCTATCAAGTGGGTGGGATATTGTTGGCCAGGTGTAGTGACTCACATAACCACTAAGTTGATGATGGTGTTTCTAACCAGCCCAGAGAGGTCAATAGCCCATGCAATGTTGGCATGGCCCCACATTTGTTACAAGCTAGTGTGTGTCATGGCTTGGCATAGCAAAATTATAGCTAGATCTAGCAAGTAGGTAGGATCATTTTGGCTAGGTGTAGTGACTCACACAGCCACTAAGTTGATGATGGTGTTTCTAGCCAACCCAAAGAGGTCTAGATACCATGCATGCAATGTTGGCGTGGGCCCACATTTACCACAGTTGTGTGTGTCATGGTTTGGCATAACACAAATATAGTTAGATCTATCAACTAGGTAGGATCATGTTGGTCAGGTGTGATTACTCATACAACAACAAGTTGGTGAAGGTGTTTCTATCCATGCAATGTTGGCATGGCCTCACATTTGCCACAAGTGTGTGTCATGGCCTGGCATAACACTCTTATAGCTAGATCTATCAAGTGGGTGGGATCATGTTGGTCAGGTGTAGTGACTCACACAACCACTAAGTTGATGATGGTGTTTCTAGCCAACCTATGGAGGTCTATAGCCCATGCAATGTTGGCATGGGCCCAAATCTACCACACTTGTGTGTGTCATGTCTTGGCATATCAAAATTATAGCTAGATCTAGCAAGTAGGCAGGATCATGTTGGTCAGGTGTGATGACTCATACAACAACAAGTTGGGGAAGGTGTTTCTATCCAGCCCACAGAGTTCTAGAGACGCGATGCAATGTTGGCATGGCCCCACATCTGCCACAAGCTAGTGTGTCATGGCTTGGCATAGCACTCTTATATCTAGATCTATCAAGTGGGTGGGATCATGTTGGTCAGGTGTAGTGACTCACACAGCCACTAAGTTGATGACAATGGTTTCTATCCGACCCAGATAGGTCTAGATCCCTTTCAATGTTGGCATGGGCCCACATCTACCATAGTTGTGTGTGTCATGGCTTGGCATAGAAAAATTATAGTTAGATCTATCCGGTGTGATGACTCATACAACAACAAGTTGGTGAAGGTGTTTCTATAAGTGTTACAATAAGATCTACCAACCGGAAAGGATCATGTTATCCAAGTGATGACTCATGCAACCACAAGTTGATTATGGTGTTTATAGGCAAATAAGTACCCACAACGACATTACCTGGGATCTAAAATTAACCAATCTGAGTTGCCTAGAAACAACTGACCAACTTGTAGTAGTATGAGCCAACAGTTGCTCAAACATGATCCCACCTAGTTGTTAATTCTAATTAACTAAATAACTGCTATGATGCACACTTTTACCTCACATAGCCTCATCCCAACATTGCATGGGCTCTAGACTAATATGAGTTGGCTACAAACCCTTTCACATTTTGCCTTTGTAACTGGTGTCCTATTTGCCATAAAATGTAAAATTTGGAATATTGAAATAATAAGGTATACCATAATTTTTATCTCCATTGCTATTTGTAGAAAAAAGTTGGATCAGACCAATCTATCTAATACTCCAAAAATTTTGGTGTGCATGAATAAACAACCATCTAAACAATTCAGTGTGCATGAACACGAACCAAAACTACATATCACAAAGTAGCAAACACTCCTAAGGCATATATATGGATTAAACTAGGTTCAATCACAAACGACAAAATAACATCAGTTTCTGCAACAAATAGTTTCAACAAGAACAACTAAAATTTATAGGGGACCAAAGTACCGGTAGCACAATCAAATATTGGCCTTAGGATCGGCGTCGAGGGGCACGGTATCAATGTTGACATACTTGAGCTTCTTATGTATGTTCATGCTTTTATTGTCCCTGCCCTCCTTGTCATCTCCCATGTTGTCATACTCCTGGATTTATTAAATACGAAGAAGTGAGAAAATTAATTTACTTGAAATATAAATTCAAGATTTCAAAAATTATTATCTTGATGAATAAAATCATATGTAAAAATTTGAATTATAATATAAAACGGGCATGCATCTCATCTTAGCAATACATCGATTGGTATGTAACATGCATCCGAGAATTTTGAAAATATAAGATACAGGGTATGCATCATAATACGGAATTATCATATTGGTACTAATCTACATTAAGAAAAGTATGCATCTAATCAACTTGCATGCATTTGATATGGTTACTACCAAGTGCATTAATTAGGTAGTACACAATAAAGATATGCCTTCATGAAAACAAGTGCAATAACTTTGCTTGCAAATTCATGGTTACGACCTACAAAAATCAGTTGGTACTTAATCATGTTGATTATAAAATTAGTATTCTATCATGATTAGTAATTAAGTAATCTGATTAGATATGAATAAAATTACTAACTCGAATATCGAATCAATATACAATACAATGAAACCACCAACCCTATGCCTAGATCTCATGCGCCCGAGAACTTCTTATGTCTAAGTCGCTGATGTCATCCTAATATTTCTGCTAAAATCTCAGTTGTAACCTAGTTGCAACTCATAATATTTATACTAATTCTTAGTTGCAACCTAGTTGCAACTCATTAAATTCTCAGTTACACCCTAGTTGCAACTTATGTGTAACTTTCACTTTGCACGAATCACGAGGTAAATCGAATGGTGAAAGAGGCGACTGAGACCTAAGTAGTTCTCAGGCGCCTGAGAACTAGTAAAACCGAAAATAAAATATGGCTAAATCAACTTGGTGGCAGATCAAATCAATCTACAGCGAGAGCAGAACATACGAACATTAATTAACTAACACTCTAACAGAGAAACAACTTGTACTCATCTCTGACCTTCACCTCGAACTCGTCGCATTCTTTGGGACCTCGAAGGTGGGCGACGTTTGCATCCGAGTACACCTTGTAGTCCTCCTCGACGTTTGCATCCGGGTACACCTCGTAGTCCTCCTCGACGTTTGCATCTGGGTCGTAATCCTCCTCCTTGAAATCGAGGATTTCCATGCGCTTTGCCTGCTTCTCGTCTCGATCTGTAGAGGGAGCCACGACATAGTCCTACACCTGATCCTCATGGTCATCGACGACCACTATGGCAGAAGCCGGAGCAATTACGGCGGGGCCAGGAGAGTCCAGACTACCTGTAGCAGCAGCACCGACCCCTACAGCCACGACCGCCACAGGGGCATCCTCTGATCCTCCACTTGGCTGCAGCCCCGGCTCATCACCACGGACTCGCTTCATGGCATACGAAGGGAGGAGGGTGGTATCGTGGTGTGAAGTCCTGTGGCCTGAGGAATTCGGGTTTTATCTCGACGAATGTGAGCGCTAGGCCGGTCCAACTGCGCGTCCTACCACTGGGACCTGGTAGCACCTCAGGGCATCTCCACCGGGCCAACGCATCCCGTCCCAGCATGTTCGAACTCGTCCACCGGGCCGACGCATCCTGTCCGTGCATCTCCACCGGGCCAACGCATCTCCCACCAGATGCGCGCGGACAACTCGTCCTACCTGTTGGTGCCGCTGGCCCACCTGTCAGCCACCGCGGTGTTGATTAAGATGCGCGCAGAGGCATCAATTCAGACGCAACCACTGACCGGCGGCAACCTGCGCCATCAATGGCGACGAGACTGCACACTGACTAGCTATAAACATCAATGCTGTATCCTAAGCCTCCGTGCCAGCATCCAATGCCGACCATTTTTAACTGGCCGTCCACGGCCATTTTCTCCACACAGAACCACATCCTCTCGTCTTCTCCTTTTTGTTTTCCACTACCTGTAGCTAGCCATGGCCGGTGGCGCTGGATCGAGGGGAGGGTGCGGCAGACATGGACATCGAGGGAGGCATGCAGGACACGACCAAATCACCGTGCCACCACGCTCTCCCTCACCGCCATCATCGCTCGAAGATTTCTCCCCAGGCACCCAGTTCGCCGTGGCCATCCACCTCGGCATGGTGCGTGACAGACTGCTCCTGCCCCGCAGGTTCGTGTCACTGATTGGCGAGGAGCCGCCCCGCTCGCCATGCTGCGGGCAAACGGCTTTAGGACAGGAAGGTACCTCGACAAAGGCTGGGAGCGCTTCGCCCGCTCGCACCAGATCGAAGCGGGCAACTTCCTTGTCTTTAGGTACGACGGCGAAGGAAAGTTTGGCGTCAGCGTCTTCGACCACACCATGTGCCGTCGCTGCTACCACTCCGACTCCTCCGACTCCGATGAGTAGGCTAGGCTGTGCACGCGCCATGTATGATGTATCAATGTAGGCATTGGCCATTTGCAATGAAAATCTTTATTCGACCGGCAAATATATTATAAATAAGTGTACAAGGCCAACCATTCTGCCCTTGTCAAGGTCATGGAGTACTATGACTAGGGATGTGGTGAGCTTGTGAAGGATTGCATCATCAGTATATGTATAATGATGTTTCTTTTGGTTTACTAATGTTAGTATTGATGTTGAAACAGCCATTATATGTATTTGTTCAAACTTATTTAAAATGCAAAATATTATTGGCATTGGCAAACTTATTATAGAAGGGAATAAAAAATATGCTTACCTACACATTTTGAGATCAACGGCCTGTATACAGGCCAACAGGGAGATAAGTGAAAGAAGTATGTGTCATGTTGATTTGTTGAGAGAAGCTCATGCCAAGTCATGAATTCAGGGTATATAAGCTAGTCGAATCGCTCCTCGCTCGGCGACATGGGACTAAACTCCCACTCACGTCAGTTCTTCCCGCTATGGTTTTCCGTTGGGCCCGAAAGTGCCCATTACTGTTTGATGCCTGGGATTAAGAAGGGCCGCCCCAATCTACTTGATGCCCGGATGAAGCCGTGACGTGGGCGCGGGAGTAGGAATTGGGCGCATGCACGCCGAGTCTTACTTTTTTCTTCTATCCTATATTTTTTTATTTTTTCTATTTAAAAATTTAAACAAATAGCTAGTTTACAATTTTGAATTTTTCAAATAAATTACATATTCTTGACAGGCACCATTTGTATAGCATGTGCAAATTTTTTGGGATCATTTGATGAACATCGAAAAATTGAGAAATTTACAAACATCCCTTTTGGTCTCACCTAGGCCTCTTTTCTTAGAAATGTGTTTTTATCAACTTACTAGTTGTGTGTCACTACACCTGATCATCATGATCCCACCCACTTGATAGATCTTAGAGTGCTATGACAAGCCATGACGTACACTTGTGGAAGATGTGGGGCCATGCCTACTTTGCATGGGATCTAGACATGTCTGGGCTGGATAGAAACACCTTCACCAACTTGTTGTTGTATGAGTCATCACTTGGCCAACATGATCCTACCTACTTGATAGATCTAAATATAAATTTCCTATGCCAAGCCATGACACACACTTGTGGAAGATGTAGGCACATGCCAACATTGTATGGGCTATAGAGCTCTCTGGGTTGGCTAGAAACACCATCATCAACCTAGTGTTTGTGTGCCTCAGCACTTGGCCAACATGATGCCACACTGTTGCTACATCTTATTATAACACTACTATACCAAGCCATGACACACACAACTGTGGTAGATGTGGGCCCATGCCAACATTGCATGGGCTATAGACCTCTCTAGGTTGGCTAGAAAGACCATCATCAATTTAGTGGTTGTGTGAGTCACTACACTGGACCAACATGATCCCACCCACTTGATAGGTCTAGGTATAAGAGTGTTATGCCAAGCCATGACACACTCCTATGACAGATGTGGGGCCATGCCGACATTGCATGGGATGTAGACCTCTCTGGGCTAGATAGAAACACCTTCACCCTTCACTTTGTTGTGACAAGAAAGTTAATTAAGTATGAATCTCTAGTTCGTATTGTCATCCTTTCTAATTATTCTACATAGCTGATCATATGTGCAAATTAGGTAGTTCATTAATCTTGTTTTGAGCTCTAATTTTCTCCTAGCGATCTTGCTGTGTTGAATTGTTGAGACGATGTGGAGTGTCCAAAATGTACACAATTTGGCTAGAAAAGTTAAGAAAAATATTGGTAAAATATAGTCTACTCAAAAAATATTAGAGAATTATTTCTAAACATTAGTTGAATTTTGAATCTAAAATAAAAAACTACTACTGAATTAATTAGTAAGTTTTTCATGTAAATCAAATTGGAAAAGATGTTCAGCAAACAAACAACAAGCTTGCATATATAAGATGGCGAGTAATTAAATTTGTGCACACTTATTCAAAATGCAAAATATTATTGTAGTACAAAAGGGAATGAAAAAATATTCCTACCTACACATTTAGGCCAAAAATCTAGGTGTCAGGTAAGGATGTCTAGGGGTTAGACCTTTCTGATGTGATAGTAGGTCTATGCTGTAAGAAAGCATCCTCTACCTATAAGTGATTTTTAAAAATTTCGAAGCATCATGTTGTCCAAGTGGGTGAAGATGTTTCTGGCCAGCCCAGAGAGGTCAAGATCTCATGTAATGTTGGCATGGGCCCACATCTTCGACCAGTGTGTGTCATGGCTTGGCATAGCACTCTTATACTTAGAAGTATCAACTGGGTTTGATCATTTTGGCAAGGTGATGAGTCACACAACTACAAGTTGATGAACGAAATTCTATCCTACCCAAAGAGGTCTAGATCCCATGCAATGTTGGCATGATCCCACATCTGACACTAGTGTGTGTCATGCCTTGGCATAGCACTCTTATACTTAGATGTATCAATTGGGTTTGATCATTTTGGCCAGGTGTTGATTCACACAACTACAAGTTGATGAGGGATATTCTAGCCTACCCAAAGAGGTCTAGATCCCATGAAATATTGGCATGGTCCCACATCTGCCATAAAGTGTCTCAACATGTCTTGGCATACCAGTCTTTTTCTTAGATCTATTAGTTGATATAACAGGTCATGATGAGATGTCAATGTTTTCCTAAGAAAGCCTTGATCTAACTAGTGGCATAAATACGCTTATTGGTGAGTAATTTTAGGAACAACTAATTAAAAAAGTTCAAAAAATAGTGGCATCTTGGCATGGAGTCTTTTTATGTATCCTACCACCAAGGAAAAATAAGAAACACTGGTTAGAATATCACTTCTGAAACTAAGCTAGTAGCTATGAAGATGTGTGGCTTTCGACTCAATCCCCTTCCCAAAACTTATTTTGTCTGAATGAGGCCATATTTGGCACACTAGTGTATCTTTGGGACACAATACTGATGGGTTTGTTTGTACAAAACACACATTTTCCATTTTTTAAGTGGAAAAATTTGTATTCCCTTTGTTTGCTTAATTCTAGAATCTTCTATGATGTATTCGAGTTTTAACTAGCTAATATCGTTTTCTTAACTAAATATAGACTCAATACTTCTTGGATTTAATAATTTTTTGTGCTTAACCAATTTTAATACAACATAATGATGATATGTCACACTCAGTAGTTTGACAATATCAATATAGTAAAACAAAAGCACATGCAACGCAACTGGGCCAGCCGTTTAGGGCGGATGCGCGTCAGCCATTTAACAGGCCAGACCAACAGTGGCCCAGCCATGCGTGTAGGATTTTGCCAAATACCTAGTCTCCATTCCTCCCCGAGCAAACAATCCCATCTTTGTGACACGGCGCCGCGCAGCGCCGTCATCGCTGTACTGTCGCATACGCCGTCCGTGTCTCCATAGAAAGATAACTTCTCTCGCGCGGTAGATTTACCCGGCACACTTGTCGTCGTTTATAAGGATGCCTAGCACCAAAGAGGTACCATACATGTTGGTCTCTTACTACCACTAAATTTCTCCCAATTAGTATTAATGATCAGATCTATATTCTAGCGTAGTGTCCCACTTGTTTTGACACAAATGGTTTGTGCGGTGGTGGGGATATCTACATGACCAACTTTGATTTGACGTTTCAATAGGGATTTGTGGACACCACGGTATTCAGCTACCAACGAGTATATCATGTTGTTTATTTCTTTCTTATTATGTGTTTGGCAGATTTTGTTGTTTATTTGATTCATTAATGTGTGTTAGTGTCTTGGACCTGCATGTAATTTTTGAAGTTTTATGTGCATGTTTGATATTAAGAGTAATTTCTCTTTTTAGTCGTAATATAAATTTGATGAAGTCTAGTATTATGAAAAGTTCGAAGACAATAAACTGCTAAAAAACATCAAGATATATATAATTTCATGACTCTTAGACCTTCTTTGATGTGGTAATCTAATTTTAATCACATATTTGTTATTAGGTCATCCCGTTCTACGTGAGAGCATGTTTCCTTATGCCATATTTCGTGCGCAAGGACGAAACAGAGAGTTTCACTACTATTCTAAGGACCAAGGAGGACATCAAATTTGATGTTGATGTCACACACCAACCAGGTCTAAACTACATTAGTGGCAGAGTATGGAAGGAAGTTGCAATAATCTACAATATTCAAGTTGGCCAGAAAATGTACTTCACTGTGAACACCAAAGTTCCTTAGAATCGTTTTACAGCTGGGAGCCTCCCAGTCACCCATCTGTAACATCCCAAAATACTAAGCTTGGATCATCAAACTCTAATCATCAAAATTAGGATTAACAAAAACTTTTCTAAATAAAATTATGAATGCATGCATATGTGTATGCATTGATTTTGAATTCTTTTAAAACCACCTTGTTTGTTTGTTTTTTCTTGTAAATTGTTTCTTAGGTGAAATAAACATCATCTAAAACATTTCCCACACTTTTCATAAAGACAAGTAAATCAAAACACATATATTAAATGAATGGTCACTTTGACCAATTTAACTCTCATGCCTACTTTGGCTGTCTCAAACTTTCAGAACCTAACAGAAACTTTTCTAGATCTTTGCACCCCTTGATTGTAGTCATAACATAGTATCAAGGCCCACTTTGTGATCATCCAGAAACTTTCAAATGCATAGTTTAAATGAAAATTCAAAATTGAATCTTTATCATATGGGAAGATCCCACTTTTTAAAAAACCACTCAAACAAGCTCAACTTTCAAAACCCAAGCATCTGCAGACTCACCAGCACGAATCTAGCAAACCCACCAAAAATCTTTTCAAAATTCAAAACTTGATTTCATGCGGCCATTTCATCAAACAGGTTGCAGACACAAATCGAACAAACATCGAACACTATAGTGTGCAGTAAAATTGGCCCAACTTGTTCCCTAGTTAGCTCACAACTAGCTCAGTAGATCACCTAGGAAGTTTAGCCAAGCACTAGCACCATTGTGAGCTTGCCATTGTCATCAATGGTGAACAGCCGAGCACCCACTTGCCACCCCATAGTCGACAGCAAGCTAGGAGCAGCAGCAAGCCTAGCCAGCATGTCTGGGAGGCAGCCCACCGTCCACCGACACTCACTGTCCCAGCCGCGAGCGTTGCCAAGCCCTGGACCACGCGCAAGAGCCGCGCCCAGACCGCCAGAGACCATGCCGAGCGTGCGCCAGAGCGCCACCCTCGACCAGCGCCCACAGACCGCGCGCCGCCCTCACCGCGTGCACACACGATCGCCACCGACCCAGGAGACCGCCAGACATCCCCGTTTTCCGCCCCGTGCCGCACAGCCACTGCCCGCCGTCGAAGACGCCGCCTCTGCCGCGCAGAGCATCGCCCATTCCAGACCAAGCCACACCGCCCCATGCCTCAAAACCATGTCGTTGAGCATCGCTAGGAGAAACCGCACCATCCCCTACCCTTGCCCATGCCATTAGCCGCTCGATTTCTTCACACCATCTCACTCCCCTCTCCTCACTGATCGTGCCACACCGTTCTCAGAGCAAGGGGAGCACCACCCCGCCGGAATTTCACCGGAGCCCGCCGCCTCTAGAGAAGAAGGGAGCCATCGATTTCGTCCACCCCAGGAGCTGCCGCGACCACCCCTGAGTTCGTCGTCGTCGACTTCGTCGTTTGCCCGCCTCGCCGACCCTCGCCCGTACCCCGGTGAGCCCCCAGCACCCCTAACTGGCCGCGCTAGGTTTTGTTCTCGTCGGCGTTGTCTCGCGTCGACGATGACTCCCAGCCATTGGATTAGAACTAGATCGAACGATCCACGTTGCCCCATACCGCTTCGCCCAGCCCCGTGTCACTGACGAGTGGGTACACCCACTTAAGCAGCCCGCGGGAGCACCGCGCTTCGCAGGCCGGCCCATTAACTTTTCCCGCGCAAACCCAGTTATTCAAATTAAACTTTTTCCATTTCAATTCAAACACACTTCTGTACCCAACTTCAAAAATCAACCCAGATTGATTCAGTATACCAAATTGAATGAAACCAATTTTCTTGGAAAGGTATGCAAATTCTGAATCCAAGCCCGTTGGATTCAAGTCATTTGGATCTATAGATCAGCCATGGTAAAAATAACAAGGCAGAAACTTTTCTGCATTCAAACATTTTTCAAATTTAAACCATAATAGCTTTTGAGTTGATTCCAACTCTCAAAAATCACATTTAACCATACCTTTCAGAATATATAAAAATATATAGGTTTACTTGCAGAAATAATGTTCAAGTAATAAAAGAATGCCCCATAGGAATTTCTAGTCGCTTTAATTAATTAAAATAAAAGGGTAAAACCTTATTAAATTGTGACACCACTTTAAATCACATTCCCATGAACTAAAATATGTGTTGATGACATGTGTCAACAGGATCCCATGCTTGGTTTGGAGAATATTAAATCTTAAGTAGTTTTTCAGTGAGTAGAAATTACTTTTCTAAAAATAAAAGGAATTAAACCAAGCCTTAACCTTGTAATGTTAGAGATGATGCTAGATCATCTATAGGACCCTTGTGTGTGATGATTGCAAGTAGTTAAGTATTGTTTGGTGATTGTGTACCTCATATTTATTCATAGACGCTAGTACCGACCAAGGATACGAGGAGGAAGGAGGATTCTACGAAGAAGAAGCCGAGGAGAACTTCAACCACTGCTCTGCACAAGGCAAGCCAATACTTGCAAGCTAACACTTGCAATTTAGCAAGCTTATACTGATATTGTGCAAGCCTAATACTAATAGTGACTATGCAAGCTAACCCTTGCAAGATACCCTACAGATGCAACAAACCCCTACTTGTTACTATACCTACTATATGCCTCAAGCATATGTGATCATATCCACTTGATAAACCAATCCTAGTTTTATTTGCAAGATTCTTACTTTATTTCTTTATCAAAGCTTACTTAGAGTTTACTTAAGTGAATTATAGATACTAGAAAGATATTTGAAGGTTGCATAAAGAGCATGAAGTTTGGCCTAAGCTAGAAACCTTGATATCATCCTAAGATATAAGGTTGTACTTAGTTGAAACTCCACTAGTTTACCACCCCTCATTAGTACTTACCCCACTTGTAGATGCTAGTGCTAAGCCTAAAACTTGATCAACTTTAGATTGGGAATACTTGGTGGAAAAATGGTTATGAAAACCTTGGAATGATGGATCATTCTATTGAAATGTTTTCGACATTTGTTTCCAAACACATGGTGATTTTGGTGATAAAAATGTTGAGGCACGCGCCTTAGTCCTTTATAAAACTGATGATTGTCTGGATGCGATACCATTCCAATTTTATCGTACAACCATAATACTCGAATATTGGGTAGGGCTTGACTGGAAACTTATATACCTTAGTATTAGTTCCCTCACGGCCAAGGTCTGAGCTGAGGCTACCTTGTGAAGATTGTCCACCTGTGCAGTACCCAAGATGACAATTGGTCATGGTTGGGAGGCCAAACTCACATGAGAGGTGCTTATACTAGGGCGTGTAATTGAAAGGTTAGGATTGATTATCCGCATACTGAGTATGGTGAATTCAGGATTTGTTCCTGATGGATGTATCGAATGTTGTGGTGAAAGTGTACAATCTCTATAGAGTGTCAAACTAATTCGAATAGCCGCGTCCGCGGTTATGGACAGTTGGAGTGGCCATACTGTTTCCCCCGTCAGACTTTTCAAAATGACTTGTGAACTGAATTGAGACTTTGACTTGACCACAACAGAGTTGTGACATGAGTTACAAGAAACCACTTAGGAGTTATAAAATTGTGACTAGCTTTGGAACCTAGTAGAGATAAATCTGTCTTTTTCAAAACAACCCTAGATCCTAGTGTCCTATTATCCAAAAAACCCTTTTACCTGTTAGTATTAGTTTGCGAGTACTTAAAGAGTACTCATGGCTTTGTCCCCGGCTATTCCCATGGCCAGACTATGAAGAGGAGTACCTGGAAGATGGACCCCAGGAAGGTTACGACAACTAGGATCATCTCCCATCGTCAGCATTGCCTATGACCCCGAAGATGGAGCTACGCCTATGCTACCGTTACTATTACGTATTCCGCTGCTTGATGTTGTATTAAGAATATGAGATCCCTGTTTGTGTAAGAACTTATGTATCGTTTGTAATGGATGATGTACTATGGTATCCAATTCTGTTATGTCTCGCAAAAATGGTAATCCTGGGATTGCGATGTATGGCATAACAGGCATCTAGGATTGAAAAATCCGGGTGTTGACAAGTTGGTATCAGAGCCATCCTGACCATAGGAGACCCTAGTTAGACTGGTCGTTTGAACCAAAAACTTAGTTTCAAAACCAAAGAAACTAAATATTTACAAAAACTTATTATCATTCTTATCTCTTTAAATTCTTTCCTAAAAATTCATGTTCCTCAAAAACTCTTGCAAAATACATAAAATTTTGACACACTTGATCACCCTGCCAATCTACTCATCCTCTATTTTTATAGATGGACGTGAAGTACAACAAGTTTTACCAACTTGGGAATGGAGGAGACCTTATCTTTGAGAGGGATCTGGTTCAGCTTTCGGAACATCTGGAGCGTCCGCAGCCTGATTTCTTCGGAGCTTAGCTCAATGATCAAGGAGGAGAAGACCTACAGTGGCTAATTGTTGCAAGTCTCCGAGGAAAAATTGAACCTCCCACTGTGGAGGGAATTCAGTTTACCTTGAGGGAAAACAACTGGCTCGATGGACTTGCCAGAGCAATGCAGGAAGCTCTTTCCCGTCTGTCTGGGCAGAGCATCAATCAGATCAAGGGTACTCGCTTTGAGTTTTGCCCAAGGCGTGATGCAAATGGACAACCAACGGAATCCCCATACCATCCGGAGATGAAGACTCACTTGGACCACCTTAGCTTCATGATGTATGATCGTCAGCAGGAGTTGGACCACTGCCCGTGACTACTGCAACCACAATTCTGTCATCATCAAGACAAAGGACCAGACCATCGCCATGCTAGCAAGGGATCGCAAGTCTCGCCGCCGTCAGCTCGACAAGAAGGAGCGCATTATTGCCCGTCTTCGCCACCGCATCTCATCTTTGGAGGAGACAATCCACGAGAGAGACATGCAGTTGGAGGAAAGGGAGAATGCAGGAGAGGATCTTCGTGGAGACCCTTACTCCTATCTCAGCGATGACGATGATTTTCTAGAGGATCAGGCCATGGACTTCTTCACCGATGAGGATGATTTCGCCTTCATCGATGATGATGAATATGATGAAGCCACAGATTCCGAGGAGTAGTAGCACTTGAGCACTAGCGTAGTGAGTAGTATTCGGTCCCACTATATCGTAGTTTCCAGAATGGTTCTTAAAACCATCTGTTTTTCTTTGTTGTGGTGTGTGTTGTGCTGTGTGCTATGAATGAATGAATGAAAAGAAAGATGCAAAAAAAAATCTGAGTCAAACTTTAAAAACTTTTCAAAGACCCAAGACCTTAGAAATTTCCCTCTTTTCTCATGATCTATCTCAATCTTCAGATGCCACGTGGAGGAAGTGGTTCAGCCCCGGACCCGATGTTGCAAATCCTGCAACTGTTGACTTCTGACCGCGAAGCTGAAAGAGCAGAACGTCAAGCTAACCTAGCCACTCTGCAGCAGATAGCCCAGCTAGCCCACAACAACCAAGGCCACGGAAATCAGGACAACCATGGATCTAAGCTCAAGAATTTCCAGAACACCAACCCACCTGTTTTCACTAAGTCAGAAGAGCCCCTAGACGCCGATGATTGGCTGCAAACCATGGAAAATAACCTAGAAGTCGCCGGAGTGGAAGCCAACGAGAAAGTCCTGTTCGCCACCCATTATCTAGCCGGAGATGCCAGGGCATGGTGGAACAGTGTTCGCGCAATGACTGGAGGCCAGATGATGACCTGGGAGGAATTCAAGGTCAAGTTCAGCAGAACCCATGTACCACCAGGTTTGATCAAGAGAATGAGAGACGAGTTCAGAGAGCTGAAGCAAGGAAGGATGACTATAGTAGAATACCGTGACAAATTTTTGTCATTAGCTAGGTAAGCCCCGGACGAGATAGACACTGAAGCCAAAAAGAAAGAAAGGTTCCTGAATAGTCTGCATGACGAGATGCACACGGTGTTAGTCAATATTCCCTTTGCGGATATTGAAGCCCTTGTCGACTCCGCCATCCAGATGGAAGGAAAGATCAACCAAGCCAATGAGAACCGCAAGCGTCGTATGATGCATCAGCCAGGAACCCATCAGACCCCAAAGTACCGCCCCAACCCATCTCCAGGATTTGCCCCAAGAACCAACAGACCCCCGATGAACCGTCCGACCTATCCCAACCATGGAAACCCTAGACCCGGAGGAAATCACAACAACCCCGGCAACTCTAGCAATTTCACCCGTGCCCCACCCAAGTTCAACACCAACAATGCTACCGCCAACACCAACACTACCCCGAGGACTGGAAGCAATGTTGTGCCTGTAGCAGCCAAGGACAAGTCACAAATGACTTGTTATGACTGTGGAAATAAAGGCCACTATTCTAACTAGTGCCCCAACAAGAAGAATGCTACAACCCCCAATGCCAATGCCCCAGTGCAGCAGCAGCGTCGTGTTCAGCCAGGGAGAAGATTTGCCCCAGGGAATTCACTCAACCGCAATGGCCGTCTTTTTCTCATGCATGCTGAAGAAGCTCAGGAAGCGCCAGACCTCGTGCTGGGTATGTTTTCTGTTAATTCAGTACTTGCAAGAGAGTTGTTTGATTCTGGTGCATCGCATTCATTTGTCACCAAAGAATTTGCATGCACTAGTAAAATTCAACCAACCAAACTGAAGCATGTTATGATTGTTCAAATTCCCGGATCAACCACCAAGGCTAGGCAAATTTGCAAAGCCGTACCTATCCGAATCCATGGCATAGATTTTTATGCTAATCTGATAGTACTCGGAACTAAAGGTTTGGAAGTAGTACTAGGAATGGATTGGATGTCCAAACATAAAGGATTGATTGACTGTGCCAAGAAAGCCATCACCATGACCAGTACAGCCGGAATATCAGTCGAACATATATCTGAAACCTTACCTCGTCAATTCAAATGCAACAAGAGTATAGCCCAGTCTACCATTGACCAAGTCCGGATAGTCTTTCAATACCCCGATGTATTTCCAGATGTTTTGCCCGGTATGCCCCCAGATCGGGATATCGAGTTTATCATTGAACTAATCCCCGAAACTGGACCCATAGCCCAGAGACCCTATAGTATGAACCCGTTGGAGCTAGCCGAACTGAAGAAGCAACTGGATTCCATGTTGGAAATTGGATTAATTCAACCAAGTGCGTCCCCATGGAGATCACCTGTCTTATTTGTGGACAAGAAGGATGGAGGTAACCGTTTGTGTATGGATTATCGGAAGTTGAATGATGTCACCATCAAGAACAAGTACCCCTTGCCCAAGATAGAAGATTTGTTTGATCAGTTGACCGGTGCCAAGGTATTTTCTAAGATTGATCTTAGAACTGGCTATCATCAACTCAAAATTCGTGCAGAGGATATTCCAAAGACTACCTTTACCACCAGATATGGATTGTATGAGTATATAGTCATGTCTTTCCGATTAACCAATGCCCCCACTTATTTCATGAATCTCATGAATAAGATTTTTATGGACTTCCTGGATAAGTTTGTCGTTGTTTTCATCGATGACATTCTGATTTATTCCAAATCAGAAGAAGAACATGAGCTACACCTAAGGACCATTCTTGGAACCCTTAGAGAGCATCAGTTGTATGCCAAGTTTAGCAAATGTGAATTCTGGTTACAGGAGGTAGGATTCCTCGGTCACATTGTATCAGCCGGAGGAATTGCCGTTGACCCTGCCAAAGTGAAAGATGTAGAAGATTGGCAAGCCCCAACCACTCAAACCCAAGTTCGCGCATTTCTCGAATTGGCGGGATATTACCGCAAATTCGTAGAAGGATTCTCGAGTATCGCTAGACCCATGACCCAATTGCTGAAGAAGGACAAGAAGTTTGAATGGACCGACAAGTGTGAAGCGAGTTTTCAAGAACTCAAAAGGAGATTGATTTCAGCCCCAATCTTGATCATGCCGGATATCACGACACCCTTCGATGTGTATTGTGACGCATCCAAGATTGGTCTCGTATGTGTGCTAATGCAAGAAGGAAAAGTTATATCTTATCTATCCTGACAATTGAAGAAACATGAGCAAAATTACCCAACCCATGACCTCGAACTCGCAGCCATAGTTCTATCCCTAAAAACATGGAGACATTACCTGATGGGAAATTGTTGTGAGATTTATTCAGATCACCAGAGCCTAAAGTATATATTCACTCAGAAGGAGCTGAATATGAGGCAGAGAAGATGGATTGAGCTAATCAAGGATTATGACCTGGGCATTCACTATCACCCTGGTAAAGCCAACGTGGTAACCGATGCCCTTAGTAGATTGACGTGCCGCTTGAACTCCATGATTTTGAAGGAGCAACCAAGTTTTCACAAGGAGATGGAAGATTTTCGAATGGAATTAGTAAGTGAAGGATTTTTGGCTAGCATAGAACTACAGCCCACTTTGATCAGTCAGATTAAGGAGGCGCAGAAGGAAAATGCTAGTATCGACGGAATCAAGCGTCGTATCGATACAGGCAAGGTACCCGGATTCACCGAGGATGAAGAAGGAGTGTTGTGGTACAAAGGACGCCTGTGTGTACCAGCAGATTCTGAGTTGAAAGAAGTTATTCTGAAGGAGGCTCATGATACTCTTTATTCTATCCATCCCGGAGGAACTAAGATGTATCAAGATTTGAAAGAGCAATTTTGGTGGTATAAGATGAAGAGAGAAATCGGAAGCTATATCGCCAAGTGTGATATATGTCAGCAAGTCAAGGCAGGACATCAAAGACTCGCTGTATTGTTGCAACCCTTGCAGATTCCGGAATGGAAATGGGATTCTGTAGGAATGGACTTTATCACTGGACTACCTACTTCTAGTAGGGGAAATGACTCTATCTGGGTCATAGTGGACAGATTGTCCAAAGTCGCCCATTTCTTGCCCGTCAAGACCACCTATCAGAGTTCGAAGCTAGCGGAGTTGTACATCGCTAGAATCGTCAGTTTGCACGGAGTCCCCAAGAACATAGTATCGGATCGAGGAACTTAGTTTACCTCAAGATTCTAGAAGAAAGTTCAAGAAGGTTTAGGAACCCGCCTAGATTTCAGTACCGCGTATCACCCTCAGACCGATGGACAAACGGAGCGAGTAAATCAAATACTCTAAGATATGCTGAGAGCCTGCGTGTTAGAATATGGATCCAAGTGGGAAGACTGTCTGCCGTTTGTAGAATTTTCTTACAACAATAGTTACCAAGCCAGTTTGCAAATGGCCCCATTTGAATTCATGTACGGAAGAAAGTGTCGGACCCCTTGAACTGGTCGGAAGTAGGAGAGAGTCAGATTTTCGGACCCGACATCCTACGAGAAGCAGAAGAGAAGGTTCACAAGATTCCTGAGCACCTCAAGACCGCCCAATCCCGATAGAAGAGTTACGCCGACAAGAGACGTAGAGACCTCGTCTTCAATATAGGAGATTTTGTTTATCTAAAAGTGTCGCCATTGAAGGGAATGCAGCGTTTCCAACTCAAAGGAAAGTTAGCCCCCAGAAATATCGGACCTTTCAAAATTCCGAACCGTCGAGTAGAAGTATCGTATCAACTGGAGCTACCTGAAGGGATGTCAGCCGTGCACAATGTGTTCCACATCTCGTTACTTCGCAAGTGTCTCGAAGTCCCCAAGAAGACCGAAGTATTCAAGAATATCGACCACCGGACCATAGAGATCAATGATGACCTAACCTATCCCGAAGTACCCATCCGCATTTTGGAAGAAGCTTTTCGAACTACCCGAACCCGAAGCATCAAGTTTCTCAAGATTCAGTGGAGCAACCACACAGAAGAGGAAGCTACCTGGGAGCGCGAAGATCACATCAGGACGGAGTTTCCCGATCTCTTCAAATCCTAGGTAATCTTTTCGTCCTTTTTCAAATCTCGGGACGAGATTTTGTTTAAGGGGGGAAGGTTTGTAACATCCCAAAATACTAATCTTGGATCATCAAACTCTAATCATCAAAATTAGGATTAACAAAAACTTTTCTAAATAAAATTATGAATGCATGCATATGTGTATGCATTGATTTTGAATTCTTTTAAAACCACCTTGTTTGTTTGTTTCATTGCTTGTAAAATGTTTCTTAGGTGAAATAAACATCATCTAAAACATTTCCCACACTTTTCCTAAAGACAAGTAAATCAAAACACATATTATTAAATGAATGGTCACTTTGACCAATTTAACTCTCATGCCTACTTTGGCTGTCTCAAACTTTCAGAACCTAACAGAAACTTTTCTGGATCTTTGCACCCCTTGATTGTACTCATAAAAAAGTATCAAAAAGTATCTGCAGACTAACCAGCACCAATCTAGCAAACCCACCAAAAATCTTTTCAAAATTCAAAACTTGATTTCATGCGGCCATTTCATCAAACAGGTTGCAGACACAAATCAAACAAACATCAAACACTATAGTGTGCAGTAAAATTGGCCTAACTTGTTCCCTAGTTAGCTCACAACCAGCTCAGTAGATCACCTAGGAAGTTTAGCCAAGCACTAGCACCACTGTGAGCTTGCCATTGTCATCAATGGTGAACAGCCGAGCACCCCCTTGCCACCCCATAGTCGACAGCAAGCTAGGAGCAGCAGCAAGCCTAGCTAGCATGTCTGGGAGGCAGCCCACCGTCCACCGACACTCACTGTCCCAGCCGCGAGCATTGCCAAGCCCTGGACCACGCGCAAGAGCCGCGCACAGACCGTCAGAGACCATGTCGAGCGTGCGCCAGAGAGCCACCCTCGATCAGCACCCACAGACCGCGCTCCGCCCTCACCGCGTGCACACATGATCGCCACCGACCCAGGAGACCGCCAGACATCCCCGTTTGCCGCCCCGTGCCGTACAGCCACCGCCCGCCGTCGAAGACGCCGCCTCTGCCGCGCAGAGCATCGCCCGTTCCAGACCAAGCCGCACCGCCCCACGCCTCAAAACCATGTCCTTAAGCATCGCCAGGAGACACCGCACCGTCCCCTACCCTTGCCCATGGCATTAGCCGCCTGTAACATCGCCCTCGACGAGCTCACCGTGCGCCCCGACGGTCCCCTCGCTCGACTATAAATAGAGGCCACCCCCGCTCGATTACTTCACACCACCTCACTCCCCTCTCCTCACTGATCGTGCCACACCGTTCTCAGAGCAAGGCGGCACTACCCCGCCGGAATTTCACCGGAGCCCGCCGCCTCTGGGGAAGAAGGGAGCCATCGATTTACTCCACCCCAGGAGCTGCCGCGACCATCCCTGAGTTCGCCGTCGTCGACTTCGTCATTCGCCCGCCTCGCCGACCCTCGCCCGTACCCCGGTGAGCCCCCAGCACCCCTCACTGGATGCGCAAGGTTTCGTTCTCTCCGGCGTTGTCTCGCGTCGACGATGACTCCAAGCTGTTGGATTAGAACTAGATCGAACGATCCACGTTGCCCCATACCGCTTCGCCCAGCCTCGTGTCACTGACGAGTGGGGACACCCACTTAAGCAGCCCGCGGGAGCACTGCGCTTAGCATGCCGACCCATTAAATTTTCCCGCGCAAGCCCAGTTATTCAAATTGAACTTTTTCCATTTCAATTCAAACACAGTTCTGTACCCAACTTCAAAAATCAACCCAGATCGATTCAGTACACCAAATTGAATGAAACCAATTTTGTTGGAAAGGTCTGCGAATGCTGAATCCAAGCCTGTTGGATTTAAGTCATTTGGTTCTATAGATCAGCCATGGTAAAAATAACAAGGCAGAAGCTTTTCTGCATTCAAACATTTTTCAAATTTAAACCATAATAGCTTTTGAGTTGATTCCAACTCTTAAAAATCACATTTAACCATACCTTTCAGAATATATAAAAATATATAGGTTTACTTGCAGAAATAATGTTCAAGTAATAAAAGAATGCCCCATAGGCATTTCTAGTCACTTTAATTAATTAAAATAAAAGGGTAAAACCTTATTAAATTGTGACACCACTTTAAATCACATTCCCATGAACGAAAATATGTGGTTATGACATGTGTCAACATGATCGCATGTTTGGTTTGGAGAATATTAAATCTTAAGTAGTTTTTCAATGAGTAGAAATTACTTTTCTAAAAATAAAAGGAATTATACCAAGCCTTAACCTTGTAATGTTAGAGATGATGCTAGATCATCTATAGGACCCTTGTGTGTGATGATTGCAAGTAGTTAAGTATTGTTTGGTGATTGTGTACCTCGTATTTATTCATAGACGCTAGTACCGACCAAGGATACGAGGAGGAAGGAGGATTCTACGAAGAAGAAGCCGAGGAGAACTTCAACCACTGCTCTGCACAAGGCCAGCCAATACTTGCAAGCTATTAACCTTGCAAGCTAACACTTGCAATTTAGCAAGCTTATACTGATATTGTGCAAGCCTAATACTACTAGTGACTGTGCAAGATAACCCTTGCAAGATACCCTACTGATGCAACAAACCACTACTTGTTACTATACCTACTATATGCCTTAAGCATATGTGATCATATCCACTTGATAAACCAATCCTAGTTTTATTTGCAAGCTTCTTACTTTATTTCTTTATCAAAGCTTACTTAGATTTTACTTAAGTGAATTATAGATGCTAGAAAGATATTTGAAGGTTGCATAAAGAGCAGAAAATTTGGCCTAAGCTAGAAACCTTGATATCATCCTAAGATATAAGGTTGTACTTAGTTGAAACTCCACTAGTTTACCACCCCTCATTAGTACTTACCCCACTTGTAGATGCTAGTGCTAAGCCTAAAACTTGATCAACTTTAGATTGGGAATACTTGGTGGAAAAATGGTTATGAAAACCTTGGAATGATGGACCATTCTATTGAAATGTTTTGTACATGTGTTTCCAAACACCTGGTGATCTAGGTGATGAAAATGTTGAGGCATGAGCCTTAGCCCTTTATAAAACTGATGGTTGTCTGGATGCGATACCATTCCAATTTTATCGTACAACCACAATACCCAAATATTGGGTAGGGCTTGACTAGAAACTTATATACCATAGTATTAGTTCCCTCACGGCCAAGGTCTGAGCTGAGGCTACCTTGTGAAGATTGTCCACCTGTGCAGTACCCAAGATGACAGTTGGTCATGCTTGGGAGGCCAAACTAACAGGAGAGGTGCTTCTACTAGGGCGTGTAATTGAAAGGTTAGGATTGATTATCCGCATACTGAGTATGGTGAATTCAGGATTTGTTCCTGACGGATGTATCAAATTTTGTGGTAAAAGTGTACAATCCCTGCAGAGTGTCAAACTATTCGAATAGCCGCATCCGCGGTTATGGACAGTTGGAGTGGCCATACTGTTTCCCCCGTCCGACTTTTCAAAATGACTTGTGAACTGAATTGAGACTTTGACTTGACCACAACAGAGTTGTGACATGAGTTACAAGATCCGAATTAGGAGTTATAAAATTGTGACTAGCTTTGGAACCTAATAGAGATAAATCTGGCTTTTGCAAAACAACCCTAGAGCCTAGTGTCCTATTATCCAAAAACCCCTTTTACCTATTAGTATTAGTTTGGAGTACTTAAAGAGTACTCATGGATTTGTCCCTGGCTATTCCCATGGCCAGACTATGAAGAGGAGTACCTGGAAGATGGACCCCAGGAAGGTTACGACAACTAGGATCATCTCCCATCGTCAGCATTGCATGTGACCCCGAAGATGGAGCTTCGTCTACGCTACCGTTACTATTACGTATTCCGCTGCTTGATATTGTATTAATAACTGGATCATGAGATCCCTGTTTGTGTAAGAACTTATGTATCGTTTGTAATGGATGATGTACTATGGTATCCAATTCTGTTATGTCTCGCAAAAATGGTAATCCTGGGATTGCGATGTATGGCATAACAGGCATCTAGGATTGAAAAATCCGGGTGTTGACACCATACAAGTAGTGTTCCAACATAATTCATCTTGTACCAATAATATCATATTTTATTATAATAATTTTTACATTTAATTATCTCAAATCATAAATTGCAGCATATTTCTGACTCTCGCCTAAAAGATGTGGCATTGTTGAATCTATCAAGGCCACCAACTGAACCAAGATAAACTGGAGGATGATGAAGACAATCATAAAAACTGTAGAGACTTTGCACTACATGCTATCACGTTATTATGTTGGAGATTATATACCAGGATCAACTGTAGCAATGGTCCATACCCCTAAACTGGACTAACTGTCGCAGCCAAACAAAACATCTGGTAATCATTAGCAACCTATTTTTTTTCTTTTTAAGTTTATTTTGAATGTCAAACTGGTCTTATTTGTTACTCCCTCC
Organism: Avena sativa; assembly: GCA_916181665.1. Classification (NCBI taxonomy): domain Eukaryota; kingdom Viridiplantae; phylum Streptophyta; class Magnoliopsida; order Poales; family Poaceae; genus Avena; species Avena sativa. The sequence continues at coordinate 184,685,283 of OV702281.1, forward strand.
GTTCACTAATATAAGATACTCCACCATTCAGAAATATAAAACATTTTAGCTATGTGAAAACAATTGATCTAGATGTATTTTAGTGCATAGGTTCACTCTGAATCTATATACTCCCTCTATCCTAAAATAGATGTCTCAAAATTTTCAAAATGTGGATGAATCTAGACACTATTTAGTATATAGATTCATTTAAGATTTGAAAAACCTAAGACATCTATTCTTGGACGGAGGGAGTACAAACATTGTCTAGAAAAATTTGTTTCACAAAGCTCTCTCTAACGCGTCTTATATTTCTAAACGGAGGGAGTATTAGTGAATGGAAAGGCTTATATTTAGTGAATATAGGGAGTATCATTTCTGTTCCATTCCAAGTTTAACTAGAAATATTTTGTGGTGTCGTGCTAATTTATTTTTAAATCAGAAACTCTCAAAACGTCTTGTCCCAAATACGATGGACAAAGAAGGTGGCATGACCATTGTGTGTTATCCTCACACAATGGTGAAGGGGTCATACACCATTTCAAACAAGGATGGCCATCTCTGTGTGAGTAGCTGGAAGAATTTCATGGACAAGGAGCGTACACTTGGATTGGGTGTCATGATGTTGTTCTTGCCGTACCAAGTCGAAAAAGGAGCTTACTTGTTTGTTTCCTGTTTTCTTGATGATGCCATGTAGTTATTTTTCGTATCGAATATTGCACTTGCTCTGTTAGTGAACACCCAAATTATGTTATCCTATTTGCTTTTTGGTAATACCGGTTTCAAGTTTTTAAGCCTACACGACATGTGTTCATACATCTACGTTAATGCTCGATTATTAAGTTCAAAATGCCATGTATACAAATAATTCTCCATGCCAACATCCTCCCTCTGTTCCAAAATTTAAGATGTTTTAGTTCTATGAAATGAATGTAAACGGAACGGAGGGACTATGAAGTACGGCATTAATAAAATATGGACAAATAGAAGAAAAAGAAAAGGAAAATAATAAAATCATATCTGGGCCCGTTGTACAGCGCTCGCGGATGAGCGGAGCGGGGAGGACGTGGGCCAACTCGTTAGCTGCCTACAAGGCGGCTCATGAGTCTGTCGATGGAAGCATCACGCGGCGGCCTTTCCGGCTCAACATTAGTTTACTATAAAATATATAAATAGTTTACTCGTCCCACAACTGTGCCAATCCTCTCCTCTCGCCGCCACCCCACGTCCATCTTCTCTCGACATATCTGCTCATGTTCGTGATGTCGATCGGCCACCGTCCGTGAGCCCTAAACTCGCTATTGCTTGTACATTTACATTAAATTTGTAGGCTAGCTCTGATTTCATTGTCTAGATGAACTACGTAGTATACAATATATTAATTGTGTAGTTGATTTATTTAGATCTTTCACAGTACATTATTTGTATTTGTTGAACATATGCATGACTGATGTTTTTGATGTGTGTACTAGTGTATGACGTGTGTAATGGATTTATATGATTATGTTATTGTTTTAGGAGACATGGAGTTGTGCGGAAAATGCAAGAGTATGTGCGACTCCTTAACCTCAGGGTTATTATTTAGTGTCTTTATGCATGAAGAGTTTGAAGATTCATTGGTACGAAACACACTATTTTCCTTGCACTATTGCTATCTTGTAACCTTTGTTGACGGCGCTCTACCTTTTTTAAATATGTGTATATTCGGTTAATTGTGCGTAGATTATTCCGTGCAATGCAAGGTTCATGTTCAACGAATATGTAGAAGAGAAGACTAGTGTGCGCTTTCTTGCACTTGGGCATGCATATGAAGTTGATGTGGTGAAAGAGAAGGCTTTGACCCGCATGGGTGGTGATGGATGGAAAGAATTCGTTAAACAGAACCATGTGTTTGGGGGAGATCAAATGATTGTGTTTTTGTTGGGAGCAAAAACACCGAGTATCAGTATTGTCTATTTCAGCGGTGGCAAAAAAGACCCGTATGACTACTATCATCTCCCAAGTATGCGAACTCAGCAAAGATGAGCATGGGAACCTCTTAAATATTATACATGCAGGAAGTACTATTGTTGGGGTACCATTAGTTACCCGTTTAACACGCACCAATCTTGCGAAACACAACATGGTATGTTATCCTTGTACTCCCTCTGTCTCAAAATAGATGTCTCAATTTTGTAAAAAATTGTCAAAATTTGGACGAATCTTGTCGTGGTATGCCGACGAGTACGCCATGGAGGGGTCCCCACAGTGCGTGTTTAGAGACGTGGGGGAAGGCTCCGAGTTACAGAGATTGGTTCGCTGTGCGAGGTGACTAGAAAGTCTAAGTTATCGTGTCATAAAGGCTCCCATAGGCCCGACTTATATATTCGCCAGGTCCTAGGGTTATAGGAAAAAGTCCTAGCTGGACAGGTTACAGAGTTCTACACGGTATACAACTAGTCTAACGTGTCTAGCACTCCAAGGCTCCGGGTACGTCGGTGACTCCTCCGTAGCCTTCCTTTATCCGGCATGGGCCTCCCTTCTGTATCCATCTAACTGGGCCGCCCAGCAGACCATGGGCCATGCTACCTACTATGGGCCACCCGTGTTATCCCGATAGGAGACACTCTATGAGGATTCCCATATAGCATATCCCCAACAGTATCCCCCGGAGAACTCCGAGATCTTGCGCCGTCTTGCCTCTTCAGGGTGAATTCTCTGTCTAGATGGATGTCACCAAATCGTCAAGCACTATCTTGTAGTCCTCCCAAAGAACCCTGCAAGGTTTTCTCCGTCTTCAATTTGTAAGCCGGAGAATTGCTGAATCTTCCATCATACTCTTCCATAGCCGGATTGGATCCGTCCATGCCAGAATCTTCCGATGTGATGGTTCATCTGCCAGTGATATCTAGGGCGATGTAGACATAGGTCAGCAACGCCTCGTAACTCACACATGCAGAGAACACAATCATGTCCATTTTTCCCGCGTGACGATACGAACCGTTGGCGGCGACGGTTGGGAACGTGGTGAAATTTTGGCGCACGCGCCCGCACACGTCGCCCATGCGTCAACCAGTTGATCATCTTTCACGAATCTTGACGCCAGGATTTATAAATTGTAACTGCGGTGTAATTTTATTTTTCACCTCATTCTCCTCCTGCGTCGTCTTCTTCGTCCAGCGAGCGCCTCCTCGAGCTCTCCGCGCGATTGCGAAAAACCCTAGTCCCTCAATCCCCCAAGTCACCACCTCAATCTCTCCAATAGCCACCAGCAGCTCTGCTCCCTCCATGGCAGCGTCAGGTGATGCCGCGGCGAAGCCGACGAGCACCGTCCTCGTGCCTCCAGAAGGTCCGGTGATCCCCAAGTCCGTGGTGGTCGAATCCACTGGCGGCGACCACAATCCAGCGGCACTAGAGCTGCTGGAAGAGGAAAATGACTCCCACAAGGGGGTCTGGCGCGATTCATGTCGTGGTATTGCCGACGAGTACGCCATGGAGGGTTCCTCATAGTGCGTGTTTAGAGACATGGGGGAAGGCAGACAGTTGATGGGTACGAGGTAATACAGCTTACCTAGGTTCAGATCCCACAACAGTGGAGGAATCCTACTCCAGCTATAAATCAATAAAGGTCAATACACCAAGTTACAGGGATTGGTTCGCTATGCGAGGTGACTAGAAAGTCTAATTTATCGTGTCCTAAAGGCTCCCATAGGCCCGACTTATATAGTTGCCATGTCCTAGGGTTACATCAAGAGAAACAAAGGACTCTATATAGATGTCTTTCCAGAGAAGTTACATCCAGATCCCAAGTAAGCCAACATGTAATCTAGTTGAAAACCTTTTTAAGGGTGGAAGTACCTTAGTTTCCTTGAAGCCAACTTGTAACCTCTAGCCTTCCCAAATCTCGGGACGAGATTTCTTTTAAGGGTGGTAGCCTGTCACATCCCTAAATTTTCCAAATTTTCAAATGTGAAAAATACATAAAGAAAAGAAATAATCGTTGAAATTTAGGGTGAAAAGAAACTTTTTTCTTCTAAATGGAAACACCAAAAACCCTAAAACCCTAATGGAAGAAAATCATTTCCAAGATCTCTCAAAGACTATGGATTTGATCCATATAAAAATTCAGCAACAAATATTTATAAATGATCAAAATGATAAACGAAAATATTATAAAACCATAGAAATTGGTTTCATTTAATTTGGAGCCATGGATAAAAACTTTTGAATTTAATAAGATAAAAGGAAATAATTTCCAAGGCTAATAAAGCTCCTATCTAAAATCCATATCAAATTGTGAGCAAATTAATCCTAAAAGGATTGAAAAAGATAAACAAATATTAAATAAAATTATACAAATTGGAATCACCAATTTTGGATCTATAAATAAAAAGATATGGATTTTATAAGACAAAGAAAGAAAGAAAGAAATAAGGAGTATTTAAAAGCCAAATTAAATCTTGGACAAATCCATACACAAATGAAATTATTGAATAATAAAAGGAGTAAAATATTATTCAAATAAAATCATAAGGATTTTACAATATCCGATTTTATTTAAATAAAGACAAATGGCCTAAACTAAATAATAAATCCCAGGTAAATTATTTAGAAGACAATTTAAAACTTGAGTTAAAATCCATAAGAAAATGGAATAAAGATAATCCAAATAAAATAAGGGAATAAATATTATTTGAATAAAAATTAATATGGACTTTAACCACATTTGATTTAAAGGAAGACAAAAATCCCTAATATAAATGATTAATTAAATCATGAAAAAATAATTGGAATTGCCAAAATGAATTAGAAGTTATCTAATTAACTTAAAAAGAATAAAGGATTAAATAAATAGAATTATATGGTTTGGAACCATAATCACATTCATTTAAATAAAGACAAGGGCCTCATTTAAATAAATATTAAATCATATTGAAATATTGGAAATAATTCAAAATGAATTATTTAAAAACACTAAAGAATAAATAAAACCTCCTAAAGAGGTTTGTTGAAAATTTGAATTTAAATGGATGCTTGAATAAATGGTTTGAATAAAAACAATTGTCTATTCTAAATAAATAATAAACCATAAAAGGAATATTTGAAATATTCTAATATGGAATTTTAAATACATTAATAAACAGTATAAAAACCTATTGGAAGTTTGGAAAAGTTTTGATTTTCCAAAAAATCGTATAACATACCAAAAGTCATGCCACGGTAAAAAGGCCGTAAGTTTAGGTCGTTTAGCGATTTTTTAGATTTTCAAAATTCGAAAAGAGTAAAAAGTTACGGTCAAAAAACCGTTTTTTCCTGCAGAAAAAAAAACAGGGCGACTTATCCGTAGCGCACCTACACCTAGTGCGCCACGGATAAGCTTGGGCGGGATTCAAATTTGAATCCCCACCCCGCCCTCCTCCCTTTTCCTTTCCCCTTTCCCTTCCCCTTTTCCCTCTTCCTCTCCCTTTCCCTTCTCCTTCTTCCTTCTTCCTTCTTCCTTCTCCCTTCTCCTTCTCCTCTCCTTGTAGTGACGGCGCGACGTCGACCTCCCTTCCTCCCTCTCTTCCTCCATCTCTTCCTACCTCCCTCTCTTCTTCTCCTCCTCCTCTTCTTCTCCTCATCTTCCTCCTCTGCCTCCTCTTCTTCTTCCTCCTCTGCCTCCTCTTCTCCTCCTCCTCTTCCTCCTCTGCCTCCTCTTCTTCTTCTCCTCCTCTTCCTCCTCTTCTTCTCCTCCTCTTCTTCTCCTCCTCTTCTTCTCCTCCTCTTCTTCTCCTCCTCTTCCTCCTTTGCCTCCTCTTCTTCTTCTCCTCCTCTTCTCCTCCTCTTCCTCCTAATCTCCTCCTCCTCCTTGCAGTTCCGACGACGACAACAAAGTGACGACGAGGAGGCGACGACGGCGACCTGCACCGACGCGCGACGACACTGACGACGAGATCCAGATCTGCTGCTTTTTTTTTGAATTTTGAAATTTATATCCGTGGCGCACAGCACCTAGTGCGCCACGGTTATCGTTTCATACGCGTGGCGCACCTGCCCAAACTTCTGTGGCGCACTGGCATGTGCGCCACGCCTGTATCTAAACTTCTGTGGCACACTAGGCAGTGCGCCACGGCTGAGAGATAGCCGTAGAACAAGGCCCGTGGCGCACTGCTAGTGCGCCACGGATGGGCATTTCGGGTGCGCCACTAACAGCCTGTTTCCTAGTAGTGTTTGAATAAGTAAATAAATATAAGTCTTCATCTTCATGTGCCACAAGCAAACATGTTGAGTGTAGACTCATGACACCTAATCCTCATCGGAGTAACCTACAACATCATAAGTTACAACCACAGTGGGTCAATACTTTGGAATAGTATTGGCAAGTGATACCTTAGTAAATTTTAAGTGGACTATATTACTATATGCAATTTGGCTAAGTGTAGCTTGGCTTGCTTTGCTCAAAATAGGTTTTTCCTATTAGTTGAAATCACTAAGTTTTTCTTTGTCAAAACTTTTCCCAACAAACCATCAATAGACATTGAGGTCCTTCACCCTTGTTCACCCACAAGTTTTTACTTAGAAGTTTTAGTGATGAGATTCTTGATAGCTTCCATGTCTTGATGCTCAAGTTTTCCATTGCCATGGACTTGGCTAAGTACTTAGATTTTTCCATCTACAGAGGTTGTGCACTTTCCCCGCCAGACTTGGTTTCCCAAGACAGGACCTTTCAGAAGCCTTTCCTTAGACCAAATGGACGCGCTCCAACCTATCATTCCCACTACCACCAACTGTCCAAATGGCTAAGTTGTAGCAACTTATGTGATCCAGGCAGAGCCCATATTGCCAAGTGGATGCACTAGAAGCTTCTCAACACTTGGCCTCTAAAATCCCTTTGTTCCTGGGTGGCTTTCCACAAGTGAGATACACAAGGTAAACCATAGCCATGGGCCTTGTGTAACCACTCAACCAAAAACCACCAATCAAGTCCCTTTCCACCCAGGTAATTCATTGACTTAGTTGTTTTACTAAGAAAAACATAAGTCCAAAGACTTAGAAATATTTTCATCATAGCATGTATATTTCACCAACCCTTGTTTGCTACTATCTAGGCTAAGCATGATATAGATAGTAACTTAACTTAGATAATTTCCTAGAAATTCTACAACTACTTAGGATTTCCCAACATGGCATTTGGCAAAATAGTAACATGCAAGACTTAGCAAAATATTTCTAATGCTTGTATAAAAAAAATAGGAATAGGAATATTCATGAAGTACCACTTGCCTTGGTAGTTGGGAGAGTCGCACTCTTCACAATCACAATCACTAGCACCAAAGTCTACCCAAAGAATATAGCCAATCACATACAAGTCATCTACAAGAAAAAATATATATGCATGCATGCAAGATGCTAAGTGACGATTTTTGAAACTCAACCAAGCAAGTGCATAGTAATGAATCACAAACAAGTCAAAAATTTGCTAAACCAAGTTTATTTGACACTAAAACAATTTCCTAAACAATTCATATACTCAAAATAGTCCTAAACAAGTTTCTGCAATTAAAATCATTTTAACAGAAGCTAAACACTAAACACATTGCATAAACAGAAAGGGTTTGTTCTCCTGATTCCAACGGTATAAAATTTGCCAAAATCTAACGTGGAAATCAAAAGTTATAGCTAAATCAAATTTGGATATAAATCTGAATCAAATTCTGTTTTTAAACTAAACCCTAGCCACGCGGCGCTATTCTATTGGCTGATACCGATTCGCTCAGGATCAAGCTTCCGCGCCGTCGGATCAAGTCAGATCCAACGCGCCAGATTCAAAGAAAACAATTCGCTCGAATCTAATCTAAACCGCCAGATCTACATCTAACGGCTGCTGTTGCCTCGACCATAGACTAGCGGCGCTAGCGGCGACGACTGGCGGCGGCTCGTCTGTCAGCGGCGGAGCTGGCGTTCTAGGTCGTCCGGGGTGGGGAGAGGGTGCTTACCAGAAATGCAGGGATGAGGTGAAGCTCAACGTGGAGGTGGCTTGCAAAGGGGCACACGGCAGGGGCTGCTGGAGCTCGTCGGAGTTGTGCACGGCGTCGGGTGGTTGCTGTCGAAGTCGTTGCCGAGGTTTCGCGTCGCCCTAGCACGAACCAGATGGATTAGGAGACGCGCAAGACAGTGGCGAACAACCTCGTATGCAAGAGGGGGCAAGGGGCGCTCGGAGCTTACCGCAATTGGTCACCGGAGTTGATGGGGTCGTCTGTCTCGTGTGGTCGCCGACGTTGCCGAGGCTCTGGATGTTCCTAGCATGCACCAGAGGGGTCAGGAGATGCGCATGGTCACCGAGATCGTACTGGCAAGTTTAGGCAGCAAGGGGCGACGGGGTCTTACCGGAATATCTCGCCGGAGATCGTCGGAGCTGCGGCGGTGTAACTCGAAATAGGGGCAGCCTGGTGGCGAGAAGAGAGTGTAGCATGGGGGGAAATGACCGCGGCGGGGTGTGGTTTAAATAGGATGAAGCGCGATAGGAAACGCTCGCGGTATCAAGGCTAATTACGTCGCGCCATTACCGGCATCAACGGCAGCGGTGACGTGGTCTGCGGGCGCGATTTGGGGAAGGAGTGACGTGGAGAGGGCCCGCTTGTCAGCGAAATAAGCAGAGAGGGAGTGGGGTCCGAGCGTCAGGGACTCGCTGGGTGCGTCCGCGCGTGCGAGAGGGAGAGAGGGGACCCGGGTGGGCTAGATGGGCTGTTTCTGTTGATGGGCTCAATCCCTGGCGCCGGCCCTTTTCATTTTCTTTATTCCTTTTCTATTTCTAATTCAATTTCCTGGAATGGTTTTCAAATAAATTCAAACTCAAATTGATTCAAATATTTTCAGGAACTTTTGTAGTGTGAAAAAGTCACATTTCAAGGCATAAAATCAAATGGTCTCTCTGTTCAAGCTTGGTTCTTTTGAATAAACAAAATATACAGTGCCATAGCACTTGATTTGCAAATGTTTTGAAAATGGTTTTGAAACCATTTTTATTTTGTAAAATTTTGTACAAATTCCACACTCAATCCAATCAACAAGGAAGCAAACAAACTTGGTTTTAAAATACCCAAGTTCTCAAATGGGGATGGTCATTTGATTTAAGTTTGCTCACATAAAATGATAGCACTATGTGCTTCTGTTTTCTTGAAATGAGTTTGAATTTGATCTCAATTCTATATGCATGCATGAATGATATGCAATCTTTGAAATCATGATTTTAGGGATGTTACAACCTCCCACTCGCCTGCGCAATCCCTAGAGGCTCGGCAACGTCTTCGACTAAGCGTCGTCGCCCACTGCCCCGACTCCGACGACTTCCCGCGGTAACCCTAGGCCGTCCCCTCCTCTCTGGTTGATACTCACATGCTCGCCTCTCTCACCTGCGTCTAACGCCACCTCTGCTTTGTCTTAGCACGCACCGTATCCTCGCCAACGACGACGAACAGACGCGTCCGTCGCCAGGAGCTTCTTCGACGAGCAATCGCCGGCAATCTCATGCGCCCGTTAGTCTACGGAGACCTCCTCGAGCTTCAGCATGTCACGGCGAGTCTGGTAAGCATCTTCCCCCTATCTATCGCTTCCTAGGTTGGACGGAGCACCGTTAGTAGAGCTTCGCCGCCGTGCCGCCGTCGCCAGCACCGCCAGGCAATGGTCGCTTCCTCATGAGCCGTTAGATCCAGATCCAGCGTTGTAGATAGATAACTTAACGAACCGTTATAGCTTGATCTGTGTTGCACAATTGTAATTAGATCCAAAGGCCGTAGCTGCATGATCCACATGAGCCGTTATCGGCCAGTAAGAACGTGACGCGTGGCACAGACTTCGTTTTTAAAACAGAAACATTACTATTTAGTGTTTGCATTTGAAAAATTCATAACCTTTACTCCACACATCCAAATTTTGCAAATTTTATATCATTGGAATCAGGAAAAATAACCCTTTGCAACCATGCCCTTAGTTTAGCATTTTTCATAACCTTTACTCCACACATCCAAATTTTACTATTAAAAAGCTTATTTTGAGTATGAAAATTATTCTAGAAATGATTTTTGAGTAAAATATTTTGCAAATGTTTTTTTTGAACCTACCGACCCTAAAAACCAACTTTTGGATTTAAAAGTATATTTTGTGACACTAAATAATTATTCCTTGAATAAAAGCATTTCTAGTAAAACAAAAATTGATGATTATGTTCTAAAAATAATTTTCGAGTAAAACCTTTTGAAAATGATTTTATTTAAACGCTCTGACCCTAAACACTAAGTTTTGGATTTAAAAATGTATTTGATTAACACTAGAAGTTATTATTTGATTTAAATCATTTATAGCAAAACAAAAATGATTTAAATGGCCTATTTTCATTAACTTGATTTTAAATTGTTTTGCCACTTTTATAATTGACCAATAGGTATTTAAAATGTTTATAACCTAATATAAACCACCTTTCCAAATAAAACAATATTTTGCATGCTTGCATGCATTGTTTTGTTTTCTTTATTTTATGTGATTATTTGTTTGAATGCTAGTTGAAATTGTGCCTTGCTTGATTGAATTGTAGTGAACCTTGAAGAGTGTGACAATTGCAAAATCAAGGAGTCAATATATATTCTCTACTAAAAAGGCAAGTGGTACTTCATACTTTTGTCCCATTATTTTCACTATGCATTAGTGATATTTTGAGTAGGACTTGCATGTAATTTTCTAAGTATAAGCTATGCCTTGGGAAATCCTAGTAGATGATGCCTTAGTAGATTTTCCCTAAGTTAAGATTCTTGCTACTATTATGCTTAGCCTCTATAGTAGAAAAAAAGGGTGGATTATATTCATGCTATGAAATATTTCTAAGTCTATCACTTGTGTTTTGTTAAATAAAACAACTATGTGAATGAATCACCTGGGTGGAATGGAAAGAATGGTTTGTGTTGAGTGGTTACACAAGGCCCCATATTTATGTCCTACCCTAGTATATCTCACATGTGGAAAGCCACCCAGGAATAAAGAGATTTCAGATATCAAATGTTGATAAGCTTCAAGTGCAGCCACATGGCATTATGGGCTCTGCCTGGATCATATAGGTTGCAATAACTTAGCCAGATGGACAATTGGTGGTAGGGGGTGATAGGTTTGGAGCGCGTCCATTTTGGTCTAAGGGAAGGCTTCTGAAGATCTTGTCTCGATGCATATCGAGTCTTGTGGGGAAAGTGCACCACCTCTCGAGAGTGTAAAACCTAAGTACTTAGTCGTGTCCCCGACAATGGACAATTGCGCATCAAAGAAATTGAAGCAATCAAGGATCTCCTCATCCCAATTTCTAAGTTAAAAACTTTTGGTTGATCAAGTGTTAAAGGATCACCAATATCTATTGGTAAATGCCTTGGGTGATTTTGATAAACAAAAACTTAGTGTTTTCAAATTATAAGGAAAACCTTATTTGAAGCAAAACAAGCCTAAGATCCACTTAGCCAAATGCATATATATGATAGATACCACTATTCTACCATAGTATCACTTGCCAATAAAATTCAAATGTATTGATCCTTGTGGCTGTAAGTTATTATGTTGCAGGTTTGTTTGATGTTAGTGAAGTGTGTTGAATAGGATTACAAGTCTACAACCAAAATGATTGCCTGTGTCACTTTGAAGATGAAGGACTCCATGCTATATAGATATTTCTGCTACATTGTAATGAGATAGCCAAATGAGCTATGTAAGATGTAATGAATTATTTTATTCCTAGTCATAAATTTATATTATGACATTTGTTTCTTGATATTACATCTTAAACTATGGATGCTAGCTATTGATCCAGGGACTTGCATTGTAAACACAGGGATCTCTACCTTATCAGGTTGGGACCTCTCCACCTCCGTAGCCTTCCTTTATCCGGCATGGGCCTCCCTTCTGGATCCATCTAACTGGGCCGCCCAGCAGGCCATGGGCCATGCTACCAACTGTGGGCCACCCGGGTTATACAGATAGGAGACATGCTATGAGGATACCCATATAGCATATCCCCAACAGTTCGGACATCACGGACCGTGACATCAAGGAGCTGCTCGTAGAGGGCTAACTCCCTGCGACGGAGGGGCTCGCTTGGCGGGCGGCGCCGGCCAGTGAGGTCACCCCTTCTCCCCAAGCCGGAGAGAAGGTGTACCTCAAAGCCCAACTGGTATGCGGCGTTTCCCTGCCCATCTCCAATTTCTTCCTAGCTATCCTCAACCATTACCGAGTTCATCCTCAAAACCTCTCCCCCAATAGCATCCTCGCGCTTAGCAACTATGCGGCGCTTTGTGTGGGTTATTTACGGATTAGGCCTATGCTAGATCTCTTTATTTATTTCTTCACCGTTAAGAGGGAAGACGGAGCCGGCAAGGACGAGCTTAGGAACTACGGGACAATTATCTTTAAGATCCGGCCTGGCCGGCGGTTCCCCGACATAGTCGGCCATGAGTCATGTAAAAATTGGCAACGGACGTACTTCTATGGCCCAGATATCCCTCTGGCTGGCCGAGAAGCAACATATCCAGACTTCGACGATGGAGCTGCCGCCGAAGCCTCAACAAGGATATCCCAAGCCTCCCTCCCTTCCGACATTGATGCTTCCCGCACTATAAGGAAGACAGAGTGGTTCGTAGAGACGGGTCTGACCGGATTGGACCTGGCCATGTTGCTGGTTCGTCAGGCGGATCCAGCCTCTGCAGCACCGCTCAAGTTGATGCACGAGTACTCTAAGGAGAGGACGGATAGCCTCCGCATATCCGAGTACAACTTATCTAGCGACTCTATCAAGCTCCGCCTCAAGGACATCGTCAAGGTGAAGGATAGGAAGCGTGGCTTCACCATCACCTACAACATGTTTGAGGAGGGCAAGTGCCAAGAGGTACCTGTTTATTCTTCGTGTATGACATTTGCTCCAGTTCTTCCGTCTTGTCGTTGTCACCTAACACCTTATGATTTCACTTAACATCTTAAGAGTCTAAAGGAGGACGACACAGCTGTCCAAATTGATGACCCAAATATGAAGGAAGTCACCATCGTGTCTGACGATGATGTCCCACTGGCGCGAAAGCCGAAGAGCTCCACCTCTGATGCTGCGAACGGAGGCAAGAAGAAGAAGATGGAGGGTGGAGCTTCCAAGAATAATACCGCTGCCCTGGAGGCGGAGAAAAGAAAGGTTACCGGGATTCCTTTTGCCAAAGCACCCCCTGTTGTGTAAGCCTCTTTCTGTACTTATACTCTTTGCACGTTTCAGGAAGAAGGCCACTACCAGTTTGAAGAAGACCTCCAAAACGTTGGGGTCTTCTAGAAATATCAAGGATATGTTGCATCGTGATGTGTCTCCCCACGCATCTCCCGCCATCGCCCCTATTACTCCTAGCGTCCAGCCTCCGCCTGCTCCGACAAGCTCACAGGCCAAAGATGCATCTGGCCCTTCCGCCATGGATGTGGACTCAGGTGCCTCCGTGGAGCTTGCTATTGTCAGCGAACAGGAAACGCAAGAGAGTATGACAACTCAAATGGCTGAAGCTCCGGCTAAGGATGCCATCGGTAGCAGTAAGGCGGTGGTGGAGAGTGGTACGTCTGCCAAAGGCAGCGCCTCTGCACTCCGCAAAATCGTAGAGTTCCCGAAGAGAGTCTACCCGGCACTTAAGCCGAGTAGCTCCGCTTTGGTTCCTGGTTCCGCGCCGACATCTCCAACATGAGGTCTTGAGGAGCTTCTCCGGCAAGAAGTAATCTTGCAAGGAAACAGCCTTTCCTTTGGCAAGTTGCTTGTTGAGAGCGCTACCAACCTCAACATCATTGCACTTGTAAGTTTTATTTGCCTTTTGAATTTCATATGAGTATCCCACTGTAGCCCCCGAGGACCATAGGTCTTTGCATCTAAATTCTCTAAGAGTGACTAACCTAGAAAACTTCTCACTGTAGCCCCCAAGTATATAGTTTGAATGAAATATTCCGACTAGATACTTTTAGAGTAGCATACGCAGTGTTTGTAAATTTTGATACAGCCCCCAAGCTTCTAGTTGTAACTGAATTAGTTCCGACTAGATGCTTAAAGAAATACTAAGCATATGACTGAGTTAAAAAAATTATACTGTAGCCCCCAAGCTTCTAGTTGAAAACTGAATCAGCTCCGACTAGATGTTTCAAGAAAGACCAAGCATATTTGAAGTGAAAAACTCTCACTGTAGCCCCCCGAGCCTCTAGGTGGATAGTTATCCGGCTAGATGCTCCAAGTAGACTAAACAGTGTTAAATTTTCTTTCCATAGAATGAGAATGCTCGGAGAGGCATGGCCAACGAGAAGTACCAGAAGATGCGTGCCGACTTGGAAGATGAAAAGGGTAAAACTGCCTTCTTGAAGGAATAAATCATCAAGAGCAAGCGTCTGTTTTTCCTTAATTTTTCATATTCCGAGTTGGTCTTGTGCCAACATGATCCGAGTACTCACTTTGTACTATTTTTTCTTCGGCTTGCAGAAGCCATTTCCAAGGCTAAAGATATTGTTGAGCAATCCAAGCATATTCATCAGCTGGATAGCGAACACAAGATCCTTAAGCAGGAGATGAAGGATATGCTGAAGATGCATGAGTACTCCATGAATGTCCTGCAGGAGTCCGCCAACAAAGATATGAACCGCTTGAAGGAGGACATCGCGATGCTGAAAGAGCAGAAGAAAGCTGCCGATGAGCAAAATCAGCGCAATCTCGACGCATACAAGATCCTACGACAAGAACGGGACTCCATGGCGGAAACTCTCCAGCAAGCTGAGATTAGCATCTTTAGTAAGTGATTCTCCGCCTTGTACTTCAGTAAGCTAGATATTATGAACTTTTTGTGTTACTGAACTCATGCGTTCCTTTGTCGGAATTTGTAGCTCCTATTGGGTTCACCCAGTTTCTTCCTCCGCTAAAAGAGTGCATGGTCCTTGCCGGCAACTTTATCAACACCTCCATCAAGCAGACCAAGGAGATAGCCAAGCCCCTCCATATTAACATCAAAGCGGTGGATTCCGTGGCGAAGTTCTCGGAGATATTGCGCTGAGCCCCCTAGTGTATTGTAAGCTGGAAAGCTTCATGTACCCGGGCCGGCGCGAGGATGGCGCTGTCAATGGTCAAGGCGCACTACGAAAACTCCGACATCGACATGGTGACCTTCGGTATCCCTGACGTAGACGACGATGGCCAAAAGATAGATCACAAGGCTATCTTGGCGTTGCTCGTGGGTTTTGATACTAGAGTTGCTGAGTTGGTCGACCCTAACGTCTTCGTGCCCATGAAAACCATTGACGACGACAGCCAAAGCTCCTCTGAGTCCCTCTACACCGCCGACTTCGAGGAGGATGACTCTCCTGCTGCTGATGATGCTACATCCAAGTCGCCTGCGCCAGAGGAATGAAAAATAATATGTAATATTTGTTTGCTCTTGAATTTGTATGCGGAAAAAACTACTTGTTAACTTAAGGCAGAAAACACTTGTTGTTATTTCACCTGGTTCCAGCATGTATATATTTTTAAGCAAGTTCTGGCTTATCCATTACTTTGTCTTTTATGCTTGACTTTTCGTGAGTCGGAAGATTCATTGTCGGAACTATGCGCTCAGGCTATGATGCCCAATTGCACCGTCAATAACCTTAGCACAAAATCGCCGACAATAATTGCCAAAAGTCACTACTCCAAAATCCACATAAAAACGACAAAGAACGTGTAGACCAGAAAACTTAAGCTAACTCTTGGTGAATCGTGAAGGTTCACATCTAGGCGTCTGGATTCTTCAGCATCATCTTCGTCGTAGGCGGCAACTCTTGGTGAATCGTGAAGGATGTCGGAAGGTAGGGTGGCTTCTGCTCCATATACCATGAAGTAAGGGGTGTAGCCGGTGGATCTGTTGGGTGTAGTTCGTAAACTCCACAATATATATGGCAATTCTTCCGCCTAGGCTCCAGCTGCTCTATGTAGCAGTGCCTCAAGACGTGGTTTGATTCCCTGCAGAATTAATCCATTGGCTCGCTCAACCTGACCATTGGACTGTGGGTGTGCCACAGATGCAAGGTCAAGTCGGATGCCTTTGTCTGAACAATAAGCTTCCACTGTAGGGGTTCGTAGCATGGAAAACAAAAAATTTCTATCGCATACAAACAAACAAGCCAAGATCTATCTACTAGATTGTAGCAACGAGTTGATGGAATAACTTACCCTCAAATATTCCAAAGTGTTTAACGAGAGCGGATTCTCGTGGATGATGTAGTCGTACTCTCCCCGATCGCAAGATCGTGTAGACGATCCTTCCGGCGCTGCGTTCCGGCAGCGCTCCCGCAGTCGGTCACACGTTCGGTACTCAACGAAGACCTTCCTCTCGCTTGTTCCAGCAGGTAGCGGAGGTTGTAGCACTCTCCTCGCGATTCCGGCAGCACAACGGCGTGGTACCGGAAGTAGAGGGGAAATCCCGCAGGGCTTCGCCTTAAGCCGGAGCGAGTATGGTGGATTATGAGAGAGGGATATTAGTGGTCTAGAGATTAGACACACCAATTAGAAGGCTCTAAACCGTAGGCTAAAGCAATTAGAAGCTCTAAACCAAAACGGCTCTAAACCGGAGATTAGAGGTAGAAACTTGTGTGTCTCAAGGAGGAGGCCCTGCCCCTCCTTTTATGGGTGGAGGGGCTAGGCGCGCCAGGGAGGGAGGGAGTCCCTCCCCAACTCGGCCTAGGGCTGGCCGCCGACTTGGAGGAGAGGAACTCCTCCTCCAAGTTGGTTTCAACCTCCTCTTGCTTGTTTCCCACAGTTTCTTGTTTTAGCCGTTTGACTTTCAAACTGGACATTTGACTTTTCTGTTTTAGGATTCAATTTAATCCTTTATTTGGAACAGCAAGAACACTTGGTACATGATGCAATCATTCCAATAAGTAATGACACATTCATGTACCCCTCTCCCCCTCCCGGAGTGCCGGACATTCCGGAACCTTCTAGAACATTCACCGGAATCATTTCCGAACTCCGAAATGGGACTTTCTTTATATGAATCTTATTCTCCGAACCATTCCGGATCACCTCGTGATATCCCGGATCCCATCCGAGACTCCGAACAACATTCGGTCTCTTTCTCATAATACCATAACTACTCAAAACAACGTCGAATCCTTAAGTGTGTCTCCCTACGGTTCGTGAATTATGCGGACATGATCGAGACACTTCTCCGAACAATAACCAATAGAGGAATCTGGAAATTCATATGGCTCCCACATATTTCTACGATTACTTTGCGATCGAATGAACCACTTACATACGATACCAATTTCCCTTTGTCTCACGATATGTTACTTATCCGAGGTTATGATCGTCGGTATCTCTGCATACCTAGTTCAACCTCGTTACTGATAAGTACTCTTTTCTCGTTCCCGTGATATGTGATCCCTTGTGATCCAGTCACATGCTTGCAAGCTAATTGGATGACATTTCACCGAGAGGGCCCAGAGAATATCTATCCGTCATATGGATGGACAAATCCCACTCTTGATCCATGTGTCTCAACCAATACTTTCCGAACACTCAATGCCACCTTTATAGCCACCCAGTTACGGTGTGGTGTTTGATGTCATTAAAGCATCCATCCGGTAAAGGTGATATGCATGATCTCATGGTCGAAGGAATTAGGTTACTATGTATCAGAAAGCATATAGCAATTGAACTATTGAAATGACTTGATCTTTATGCTACGCTTATCTATAGGAGTATGTCCACCATATCATTCTCCTAATGATATGATCTTGTTGTTGATAACATCTCAATGTTCATGATAGGGAAACCACAATCATTTATCAACCAACAAGCTAGTGAAGTATAGAGGCTATACTAGGGACTTCAAATTAAGTTTACAAGTCACACAAGTATTAATGTTTCCTTGTTAATACTATTATAGCATGAATGTAAACATTTATCATAAACACAAAGATATAATAATAACTACATTTATTATTGCCTCTAGGGCATATCTCCAACAGTCTCCCACTTGCACTAGAGTCATCTAATCTAGATTACATGGTAATATACCGAACACCCATGGCAGTTTGGTGTTGGTCATGTTTTGCCCTCGGGAGAGGTTTAGTCAATGGATCCACCACATTCAGATCTGTGTGTACTTTGCAAAGCTTTATATCCCCATCCTGGATATGTTCTCGAATAGCGTGAAATCGTAGCTTGATATGCTTCAGCTTCTTGTGTGACCTTGGTTCTTGCGCATTGGCTATGGCGCCCATGTTATCACAGTAGATAGACATTGGGTCCAGCGCACTAGGAACCACACCCAGCTCTGTAATGAACTCTTTCATCCATATCGCTTCTTGAGAAGCCTCCGAAGCAGCCATGTATTCCGATTCAGTTGAAGATCTCGCCACAACGCTTTGCTTTGCACTCCTCCAGCTAACTGCTGCACCATTCAAAATAAATACGTATCCAGATTGTGATTTAGAATCATCCGGATCGGTGTTCCAACTAGCATCGGTGTAACCATTAACAACGAGTTGTTCATCACCTCCATAAGAAAGAACCATATCCTTAGTTCTTCTCAAGTACTTAAGGATGTTTTTGACCGCTGTCCAATGATCCACTCCTGGATCACTTTGATATCTGCTAGTTAGACTAACAGCATATGCAATGTCGGGTCTAGTACATAGCATGGCATACATTAGAGATCCTATGGCTGATGCATAGGGAGTCTTACTCATCCTTTCTCTATCTTCTGCCGATGTCAGACTTTGAGTTTTACTCAAGGTCGTATTGGGCAACATGGGCAAGAACCCTTTCTTGCTTTCTTCCATTCCAAACCTCTTTAGAACTTTGTCCAAATATGTACTCTGTGACAATGATATTTGGCGTTTCGATCTATCTCTATAAATCTTTATGCCTAATATGTAAGCTGCTTCGCCAAGATCCTTCATTGAAAAACTATTATTCAAATATTCTTTGACACTATTAAGAAGGTCTACATCATTCCCAATCAACAATATGTCATCCACATATAGTATTAAGAATGCTACAGAGCTCCCACTCACTTTCTTGTAAATACAAGCTTCTCCATAAGTTTGTATAAAACCAAAACTTTTGATTACCTTATCAAAACGTTGATTCCAACTTCGGGATGCTTGCTTCAATCCATAGATGGACCGTTGAAGTTTGCATACTTTGTTAGCATCTTTAGGATCGACAAAACCTTTGGGTTGCATCATATACAACTCTTCATCAATATCTCCATTGAGGAATGCTGTTTTGACATCCATATGCCATATCTCATAATCATAATATGCAGCGATTGCTAACATAACCCTCACAGACTTTAGCTTCGCTACCTGTGAGAAAGTCTCATCGTAGTCAACTCCTTGAATTTGTCGAAACCCTTTTGCGACAAGTCGAGCTTTATAGACAGTAACATTACCATCAGCATCTGTTTTCTTCTTGAAAATCCATTTGTTCTCGACAGCCTTTCGGCCATCCGGTAAGTCCACCAAAGTCCATACTTGGTTTTCGTACATGGATCCAATCTCGGATTTCATGGCTTCTTGCCATTTATTGGAATCTGGGCTCATCATCGCTTCCTCATACGTCTCGGGGTCATCGGTGTTGTCCACCAACATGACACTCATAACAGGATCATACCAATCTGGAGTGGTATGAGTTCTCGTTGACCTCCGAGGCTCTGTAGCAACTTCAACCGAAGTTTCATGATCACCATCATTAGCTCCCTCTCTAATTGGTGCAGGCACCACAGGAACTTCTTCCGGTGCTGCGCTACTCGTAATTTCGAGAGAAGGTTCGACAACCTCGTCGAGTTCTACTTTCCTTCCAGTCACTTCTTTCGAGAGAAATTCCTTCTCTAGAAAGGATCCATTCTTGGCAACAAAGATTTTGCCTTCGGATCTATGATAGAAGGTATACACAATAGTTTCCTTCGGGTATCCTATGAAGACGCATTTTTCCGCTTTGGGTTCAAGCTTGTCCGGCTATAACTTCTTTACATAGGCTTCGCACCCCCAAACTTTAAGGAATGACAATTTAGGTTTCTTCCCAAACCATAATTCATACGGTGTCATTTCAACGGATTTAGATGGGGCCCTATTTAAAGTGAATGCGGCTGTTTCTAATGCATAACCCCAAAATGATAGCGGTAAATCTGTAAGTGACATCATAGAACGAACCATATCTAAGAGAGTTCGATTACGACGTTCGGACACACCATTACGCTGTGGTGTTCCCGGCGGTGTCAATTGTGAAAGTATTCCGCATTTCTTCAAATGCTCGCCAAACTCGTAACTTAGATATTCACCTCCACGATCAGAACATAGAAATTTAATCTTCTTGTTACGTTGATTCTCTACCTCACTTTGAAACTCCTTAAACTTCTCGAAAGTTTCGGACTTATGTTTCATGAAATAGATATACCTATATCTACTCAAGTCATCCGTGAAGGTAAGAACATAATGATAACCACCGCGCGATGCTACACTCATTGGACCACACACATCGGTATGTATGATTTCCAATAAGTCCGTAGCTCGCTCCATCATACCAGAAAATGGAGTCTTAGTCATTTTTCCCATCAGACATGCTTCGCATCTTTCAAGTGATTCAAAATCAAGTGATTCAAGAAGTCCATCGGAATGGAGTTTCTTCATACGCTTCACTCCAATGTGACCAAGACGACAGTGCCACATATAGGTCGAATTATCGCTTGATTTCAAACGTTTAGCCTCAATGTTGTTGATATGTGTATTTCCACTATCGAGATTCAATAAGAATAGACCATCTATCAAAGGTGCATGTGCGTAAAACATATTACTCATATAAATCGAACAACCATTATTCTCTGACTTAAACAAGTAACCGTCTCGCAATAAACAAGATCCTGATATAATGTTCATGCTCAACGCAGGCACCAAATAACAATTATTTAAGTATAAAACTAATCCCGATGGTAGATGAAGGGGTAGCGCGCCGACCGCGATCACATCAACCTTTGATCCATTTCCCACGCGCATCGTCACCTCGTTCTTCGCTAGCTTCCGTTTATTCTGCAGCACCTGTTTCGAGTTACAAATATGAGCAACCGAACCAGTATCAAATACCCAGGCACTACTACGAGTACTAGTGAGATACACATCAATAACATGTATATCAGATATACCTTTCTTCTTGATGTTGCCGTTCTTCAAATCCGCCAAGTACTTTGGGCAATTCCGCTTCCAGTGACCTTCTCCCTTGCAGTAAAAGCACTCAGTATCAGGCTTAGGTCCAGCCTTGGTCTTCTTCGCCGGCGTGGTAACTTTCTTACCACCCTTCTTGAAGTGTCCCTTTTGCTTAGACTTGCCTTTCTTGAATTTGGTGGTCTTATTGACCAACAACACTTCGTGCTCTTTCTTAATCTCCACTTCTGCAGATTTTAACATGGCAAAGAGTTCTGGCAACGTCTTGTTCATGTTCTGCATGTTGTAGTTCATCACAAAGTTCTTGTAACTTGGTGGTAGTGATTGGAGGACACGGTAAATCCCCAAAGCATTAGGAATCACAATACCCAAGCTTTGAAGTTTGTTTGCGTGCCCAGACATCTTAAGCACATGCTCACTGACAGAGCTGCCCTCTTCCATTTTGCAGTTAAAGAATTTTTCAGAAGCTTCATAACTTTCAATTGCCGCATGAGTCTCAAAAATCAATTTGAGATCCTCGACAATATCATATGGGTCTGAATCCTCAAACCTTTTCTGAAGCTCCGATTCCAAACCATACAAGATAGCACACTGAACTATGGAGTACTGATTCTTCCGAGCGAGGTAAACATTCTTTACTTCATCGGGAGCATCATCTGCAGGTGGGTCACCCAGCGGTGCATCCAGCACATAGGTCAAATTACCAGCTATGAGGACAATCCTCAAATTGCGGAACCAATCCGCGAAGTTGCTTCCATTGTTTTTCAACTTTTCTTTCTCTAGGAACGCATTAAAGTTGATGGTAGGGGATGCCATTGATCTACAACATATTTGAAATAGTTTAGACTAAGTTTATGACAAATTGAGTTCAAATTAATAATAAAATTAAACTAGGTGAACTCCCACTCAAAACAATATCCCTCACATTGTTTTAGTGATCACACGAACCAAATCCACCATATCAACACCGATCATCACGAGAGTTGACATAGTTTCAATGGCGAACAATCGACATGTTCATCATATCTACTATATCATTCATGCTTTACCTTTCGGTGATCCGTGTTCCGAGACCATATCTGTACATGCTAGGCTCGTCAAGATCAAACCTTAGTTTCTGCATGAGCAAATCTGGCTTGCTCACGTTGTATACACTTGCAGAATCTAACACACCCGATCATCACGTGGTGCTTCGAAACAACAAGCTTTAGCAACGGTGCTAACTAAGGATGAACACTTTATGACTTGAAATTGATGTGCATGAGGGATCATCTTATAATGCTACCATCGTCTAACAAGCAATACAAGATGCATAAAGGATTAACATCACATGCAATTCAATAATATGTGATATGATATGGCCTTTCTTCTTTGTGCTTCCGATCTCCATCTTCAAGCACGAACATGATCTCCATCATCACCGGCATTGCATCAAGGTCAATGACGCTTCTCCATGGTTGTCGTCCACCGGCTTCAACTATTACAACTACTTTGAATAGACACGCGGGTCTTAACATAAATTAAAGACAACCATATGGCTCCTACCGGTTGCCAACTTACAATAAGGAACATTGCATACATCAAATATGATCACAATCATGGCCATATCACATCACTGCACACCCCTGCAAAACAAAGTTAGACGCCTCTACTTTCTTTGCATATTTTACGTGGTTTGGGGCTTTCAATAAGTGTCGTTCTAACTTACGAACAAGAACCACAACATTGATACTAGCATTGTTGATCACCCGTTGTAAATTGGATCTTAACTATGTTAGGAGAAACAAGCACCCGCAAAGCCACTTATGCAATACAAGTTGCATGTCAAGCGTGGAGCAAGTCTCATGAACAATGTCATGTAAGGTTAGCCCGGGCCTCTTCATCCCAACATACCGCAAGATGCAAAGTACACAGGAAGTAATCGACAATAAAAGCATCAACGCCCACAATGACCATTGTGTTCTACTCGTGCAACAGATCTACATATAGACACGGCTCTGATACCACTGTAGGGGTTCGTAGCATGGAAAACAAAAATTTTCTATTGCATACAAACAAACAAGCCAAGATCTATCTACTAGATTGTAGCAACGAGTCGATGGAATAACTTACCCTCGAAGATTCCAAAGTGTTTAACGAGAGCGGATTCTCGTGGATGATGTAGTCGTACTCTCCCCGATCTCAAGATCGTGTAGACGATCCTTCCGGCGCTGCGTTCCGGAAGCGCTCCCGCAGTCGGTCACACGTTCGGTACTCAACGAAGACCTTCCTCTCCCTTGTTCCAGCAGGCAGCGGAGGTTGTAGCACTCTCCTCGCGATTCCGGCAGCACAACGGCGTGGTACCGGAAGTAGAGGGGAAATCCCGCAGGGCTTCGCCTTAAGCCGGAGCGAGTATGGTGGATTATGAGAGAGGGCTATTAGTGGTCTAGAGATTAGACACACCAATTAGAAGGCTCTAAACCGCAGGCTAAAGCAATTAGAAGCTCTAAACCAAAACGGCTCTAAACCGGAGATTAGAGGTAGAAACTTGTGTGTCTCAAGGAGGAGGCCCTGCCCCTCCTTTTATGGGTGGAGGGGCTAGGCGCGCCAGGGAGGGAGGGGAGTCCCTCCCCAACTCGGCCTAGGGCTGGCCTCCGGCTTGGAGGAGAGGAACTCCTCCTCCAAGTTGGTTTCAACCTCCTCTTGCTTGTTTCCCACAGTTTCTTGTTTTAGCCGTTTGACTTTCAAACTGGACATTTGACTTTTCTGTTTTAGGATTCAATTTAATCCTTTATTTGGAACAGCAAGAACACTTGGTACATGATGCAATCATTCCAATAAGTAATGACACATTCATGTACCCCTCCCCCCTCCCGGAGTGCCGGACATTCCGGAACCTTCTAGAACATTCACCGGAATCATTTCCGAACTCCGAAATGGGACTTTCTTTATATGAATCTTATTCTCCGGACCATTCCAGATCACCTCGTGATATCCCGGATCCCATCCGAGACTCCGAACAACATTCGGTCTCTTTCTCATAATACCATAACTACTCAAAACAACGTCGAATCCTTAAGTGTGTCTCCCTACGGTTCGTGAATTATGCGGACATGATCGAGACACTTCTCCGAACAATAACCAATAGAGGAATCTGGAAATTCATATGGCTCCCACATATTTCTACGATTACTTTGCGATCGAATGAACCACTTACATACGATACCAATTTCCCTTTGTCTCACGATATGTTACTTATCCGAGGTTATGATCGTCGGTATCTCTGCATACCTAGTTCAACCTCGTTACTGATAAGTACTCTTTTCTCGTTCCCGTGATATGTGATCCCTTGTGATCCAGTCACATGCTTGCAAGCTAATTGGATGACATTTCACCGAGAGGGCCCAGAGAATATCTATCCGTCATATGGATGGACAAATCCCACTCTTGATCCATGTGTCTCAACCAATACTTTCCGAACACTCAATGCCACCTTTATAGCCACCCAGTTACGGTGTGGTGTTTGATGTCATCAAAGCATCCATCCGGTAAAGGTGATATGCATGATCTCATGGTCGAAGGAATTAGGTTACTATGTATCAGAAAGCATATAGCAATTGAACTATTGAAATGACTTGATCTTTATGCTACGCTTATCTATAGGAGTATGTCCACCATATCATTCTCCTAATGATATGATCTTGTTGTTGATAACATCTCAATGTTCATGATAGGGAAACCACAATCATTTATCAACCAACAAGCTAGTGAAGTATAGAGGCTATACTAGGGACTTCAAATTAAGTTTACAAGTCACACAAGTATTAATGTTTCCTTGTTAATACTATTATAGCATGAATGTAAACATTTATCATAAACACAAAGATATAATAATAACTACATTTATTATTGCCTCTAGGTCATATCTCCAACATCCACTTCTCCGTGTGACAAGTTGCTGCCGTTGTCGGTGATAATGCTATGTGGGAGACCAAATCTCACCACTAGATCCCGGACAAACCTAAGGGCAGTTGCCCCATCAAGCTTTCTAATGAGTTTAGCTTCTATCCATTTGGTGAATTTTGCAACTGCTACTAGCAGGTGCGTAAACCCACATGGTGCCGTCTGCAACGGTCGAACCATGTCCAGCCCCAGACTGTGAACAGACAAGTTATTGGTATTGTTTGCAATTCTTTAGCAGGAACATGTGGTTGTCGGGCATAATACTGGCATCCCATGCATGTCCCAACCAGCTTGTCAGCGTCCGCCTTCGCGGTCAGCCAGTATAATCCTTGTCGGAAGGCTTTAGCTACCAACGATCGAGGAGCGGCGTGATGCCCGCAATCTCCGAGATGGATTTTGCTGAGGATTTCAATACCTTCTTGCTAGGAAACACACTTAAGGTATACACTAGTGGTGCTTATTTTGTAGAGATGTCCATTGATTATGGTATAGCCATTTTCTCGACGTATTATTTGCCGTCTTTTGACCTCGTCGTCGGGCAAAGTTCCGTGTTCGATATATTCCATGAACGGTTTTGTCCAAGCCGGAAGGACCTTTGCCACTATGTGAACAAAATAGTCAACTCTATCCGGTTTTTCGATGTATTCTCCCTTCACGGATGGTGTTCGTAGATGCTCCAGGAAAACTCCAATTGGAATTCATTTGCGCCCTGATCCAAGCTTAGACAGTAGATCAGCCACCTCGTTTTGCTCCCTAGGTACATACTTGACCTCGTAGCCCAAGAAGCTCTTGGCTATCTCGTCCACTTCGTCTCGATATGCTGCCATCATAGGGTTTCGCGCGTTCCAGGTGCCAGCCACCTGCTGGGCAACCAAGTCAGAATCTCCACAACAAACTATGCGCTTGATGCCAATATCCTTGGCTACTCGTAGTCCGTGAATGAGTGCTTCATACTCCGCCATGTTGTTCGTAGCCTCAAAGTATTTCTGCAGAACATAGTGTAGCTTGTCCCCAATTGGTGACTGTAGCAGTACACCAGCCCCCGAGCCGTTGAGTAGCTTTGATCTGTCAAAGTGCATCATCCAGTATTCTGGCTCCGGCATTGGGGTAGCATCTGGCAGCTCCATCCAATCTGCGATAAAATCCGCCAAGGATTGTGACTTGATAGCGTCGCGTCGCTTGTAGGTGATCTCAAAGGTGGAAAGTTCAATGCCCCACTTCGCGACCCTACCCGTAGCGTTGCTATTGTTGATAATGTCGGACAGTGGAGTCTTTCTCACCACTGTGATAGGGTGCTCCTGGAAATAGTGCATCAGCTTCCGACAAGCAAGGAATACTCCATAAGCTATCTTTTGGTAGTGCGGGTAACGCTGCTTGGACTCTGTCAAGACCTCGCTTACATAGTAAACTGGTCGTTGAAATCCGTGATCATAGCCTGGTTCTTTCCGCTCTATCACGACGACGATGCTGATTACCTGGTTGGTGGCCGCCATGTAGATTAACATGGGCTCGCCAGGTTCGGGTGCTGCAAGGATAGTTGATGAGGAAAGTATCTCCTTGAGCTGCTTCAATGCTGCATCTTCCTCTTCCGTCCACATGAATTTGTCTGCCTTGTTCAGCAACTTGTATAGTGGCAGAGCCTTCTCTCCAAGTCGACTAACGAACGACTAACTACTGCAACGCAACTTGTTAACCATTGTATCTCCTTTAGGCATGTCAGATGGTTTATGTTTAAGATGGCCTTGATTTTCTCCAGTTGACCTCGATTCCACACTGGGAAACGATAAAGCCCAACAATTTGCGGCTAGAACTCCGAAGACGCACTTCTTAGGGTTAAGCATCATGTTGTATTTCTGGAGATTATCAAAGGTTTCATTTAAGTCAGAGATTAAGTCGTTTGATTTTTTAGACATCACCGCTATATCGTCCACATAGGCGTGAATGTTCCGACCAATTTGATCGTGTAGGCAACGTTGCATTGTCCACTGGTACGTAGAACGTACGTTTTTCAACCCAAAGGACATCGTGATATAGCAAAATGTGACGTATGGTGTAGTGAACGAAGTGGCCAATTGGTCCGACTTCCTCATATTGATCCGGTGGTATCCTGAGTATGCATCGAGAAAACACAAAAGCTCCGAGCCAGCCGTTGAGTCAATGACTTGGTCAAGGCGATGCAAAGCAAACAGATCTTTGGGACATGCCTTGTTCAAGCCGGTGTAATCAACGCATATTCTTAATTATTTGGTTCCAATTTTGGGGAAAAGTACATGATTGGCCACCCATCGGGTGTGAAGGACTTCTCGGATAAAACTAGCCTTAAGTAACCTAGATATCTATTTGCCTATGGAGTGTCTCTTCTCGTCTCCGAAGCGTCGTAGAGGTTGTTTTACTGGTTTACATTTTGGACCAATATTCAAGCTGTGCTCGGCAAGTTCCCTAGGTACACCTTTCATGTCGGCAGGTTGCCAGTCAAAGATGTCCCTGTTATCACGGAGGAACTCAACGAGCGTGCTTTCCTATTTAGGGTCCAGGTTCATCCCATTGGTGGTGGTCTTGGAGGCATCGCCTACCACAAGTTCCACGAGCTTGGTTTTAATGGCGGCCTTGAATGCTGGGGCAGAGTCAGAAATCTGTTTCTTCAACGCGGGCATCTCTGAGGCATCGACCTTGCTCTGGATCTCCTTGAATTCTTCACTTTAGAGGACAACTTCTGCATAGGCTGCTTCTCCAATCTTGCAGTCCCTTGCTTTGGTAAAGCTTCCGGATACGGTGATGTCACCGTTTGGTCCGGGTATCTTGAGTTTCTTGTAGACGAAGCATGGCTTGGCCATGAAGGTGTAGAATATGTCGCGGCCAAATATGACGTGGTAGACGCTATTGAAGGGTACCACCTCAAAGGTAATGCATTCTTGGCGGTAATTATTGACATCACCAAAAGCGACCTGAAGTGTGATGCACCCAAGGGACCGAGCCTCCCGACCAGGAAATATGCCATGGAAGATGGTGTTGGTCCGTCTTAGGTTTGCCTCTGTCAAGTTCATCTTCTGCAGTGTATCCAGGTACGTGATGTTGATGCAGCTTCCACTATCCACCATACATTTGGTGAACTCGTTGCCGTCAATCAGGGGGTTGATGACCATGGCGTATTGGTTCTCCGTAGGGATGAGGTCTGGGTGATACTTCCTGTCCCAAGTAATTGGAATCTCCGACCAGCGCAGGAACTGGGGAACTGTGGGTAGAGTAGCCATCAGTATCCTCATGGAGGTCTTCTGTTGTCAGACGGTGGGGGTGCCAAGGAAAGTGTGGAAAACTGCGGCCTTCTTCTCCAAGGGGTTTTTTCCCTTGCCGTCGCTCTTGGAGGCGTGCTTGGGGTCAACGTCCTCGTCCATGTCACTTGAATCCTTGGACTCCTCTTCCTTCTTCTTCCCCTTTCCCTTGCCTCGCGGTCTGTTCTTCCGACTTCGCTTGTAGCCGAACTCCGGGTCTTCCTTGAGGTCGTTGATGAACTTGCAATGGTGATTGGTGTGGGTTCTTTGCCATTTCCGTGGAGGTGTATGAGGCACGACATATCACAGTACTCCTCGTAGGTTTGGGGAAAACGGAGCACTACCGAGGTAGTTTCACTGCCTCGCCGCTGCCCATGACCAGCTCCCCGTCCTCGGCCATGCTGTCCGCCATCACTTCGCCCTGCTAAAGTCATAGCGACCATGTCGGTGGTTTGCTTTTCTTCTGGTGCGGTCTTCCGCTTGGTGCTGCTATTCCAACGAGCTTGAGTTGGAACGGCCATTGCCGGCAGGTAGCCGCGAGCATCATCGTCGGCAGCCGCAAACTCACTGGCCAACTGAATCATCTGGTTCAAGTCTAGCTGGTGATTGTCCTGCAGACTCTTCAGCTTATGTCGGAGCAACGTTCCCCTTTCCAACCCATCGATGAAGGCGGCCATGCAGGTCTGAGCGTGCACTCATGCGCAGGAATTCTTCATGTCCAGCCAGCGAGAGAGGTAGGCGCGAGATGTCTCGTATTTCTCTTGCACGCACCGATGTAGATCGCCAACAGTGCAGGGACTTTTGTACGTACCCTCAAAGTTCTTGGTGAACGCTCCTTGCATGTCCAACCAATTGCAGATGGATCTTTTCGGCAAGTCATAAATCCATTGGCGGGCCATGCCCGCCAACATCAATGGGAGGTACATGACGGCGATGTTGGGGTTACCCCCGGCAATCTCCACCGCGTTGCCGTAGTCCTGCAACCATGTAGCTGGCTTGGCGGTGCCTTCATAGGGCTTGATGGTCTGTCAATCCGGAAACCTTTGGGGTAAGTGTTGGGGATATGCTATATGGGTATCCTTATAACATGTCTCTTATCCCTCTAACCCTGGTGGCCCATAGTCGGTAGCATGGCCTATGGCCTGCTGGGCGACTCATTTAGGTGGATCCAGATGGGAGGCCCATGCCGGATAAAGGAAGGCTACGGTGGAGTCACCAGCATACCCGGAGCCTTGGAGTGAAAGATACACAAGACTAGTAATAGACAGTGTAGGACTCTGTGACCTGTCCAGCTAGGAATTTTCCCTGTAACCCAAGGACCTAGCGACTATATAAGTCGGGCCTATGGGAGCCTTTAGGGCACACAATCTCAGACAACCTCGCACAGCGA
This sequence comes from Avena sativa, assembly GCA_916181665.1. Lineage (NCBI taxonomy): Eukaryota > Viridiplantae > Streptophyta > Magnoliopsida > Poales > Poaceae > Avena > Avena sativa. The sequence goes on from OV702281.1 coordinate 184,715,046, forward strand.
ACCTATCTCTGTAACTCGGCGTATTGCCCTTATAGTGATTTATAGCAGGAGTAGGATTCCGCCACCGTTGTGGGATCTGAACCTAGGTAAGCTGTGTTACCTCGTACCCGTCAACCGTCCGCCTTACCCCACGTCTCTAAACACACACTGTGTGGACCCCTCCATGGTGTACTCGTCGGCAATAGCACGACAGTTGGCGCCCACCTTGGGGCAAGAGGCGCTTCAGGCTCTTCCGCGGGCGAGGACCAAGATCTTCGCGGGAATCGGCGAAACCGTAGCCATCGGTTGCGTTCTCTTCTCCGGCAACGTTCCGATCGTCCCTCCCGACGAGTTCTGGATCCCAGCAAAGAAGAACCCTACGCGGTGTTCGATCGTTCCTATCGGAGACATCCACCTCTTCATCGGCGAAACCGACTCGGGCACTAGTTCCCTGGGAGTCGGAGGAGCATCAAGACCTGCACGGACCATCTACGGGCAAGATACGTTCGCGAAAGGATCGATGTCGGATCTCTCTTCGGAGTTTGCCGGCAAAGATCGGAAAGCATCAAGACCCGCACGGACCGCCTACGGGCAGGATACGTTCGCGGAAGGATCAATGTCGGATCTCTCTTTGGAGTTTGCCGACAACGATCGGAAAAATTCAAGGCCAACCCAAACCGCCACTGTGCAGGACATAAAGGTGGAAGATCACTACAAATCCGCCGGCTTCGTCTGTGCGTCTAGATAGCAGAGATCCAAGTTCGTCGGCGTGGTTACCATCTTCGATCTGGCGCCTTGCGTTTAGAGAGAGGGCGAAAACCCCCGCGACTACCTGGCCAGGTGGCTCCGTATACGAGCTGACCTAGCCCACTACCCCGATGATAACGCTCTGTATAACTTCGTGGAAGGACTGGACCGCGGCACGCTTCTCCGACATTCTTTAAAGCGGCAGCCGGCAACAGGACGCCTTACCCTCGAAGAGATGGTGAGCACCGTCAACAGCTACGCGGCAGCCCAGATGGAGCTGACGCTTAGAGACGGAGAACCTCCGATTCAGCAGCCGCCACCACAGCCTCCCGCCGCCATCGTCGTAGCAGCACCACCACCTCCAGTCATCGTCGAGCCCGTTGCACCTCCACCGCCCGTCATCGAGGAAGTCTTGGCACCCTCCGACTCTGTCATTGACGCGCTTTATGTTGATTTCAGTGCAGATTCAGAGGAGATAGACTTCAGTCCAGAAGAGCTAGACTCTGCTATGCAGGAGATGGAGGAGGAGTACTCGCGCGACGAGCAAGCCAACAACGCCGTCGCATCCTGAGCGGTGTTCGTCACCATTGGTACGGCGATGGATGAAGATCAACCCGGATAAGCTCCGCCTACGGCGCTGGAAAAGGTGAAAGGGCCACTTATTGCTGCTGACGATGATCGCGCAAAAGTCATGCCTACTCCGCCTAACCTAGTGCAGCAGCCGCAGGAACTCGGCATCGGCCCGAGCAACAACAACACCGCAAACTTGCCGCCTCCAGCATCTACGTCTGCAGCAGCCCAAGTTACTCCAGCTGATAGAGTGATGTACGACAATCTCCTCGTTGAGCCACTGACCGTTGCTCATTTCCGGAACGTGACCCAGCTTGATGAGAAGCGCCAGCAGCTGCTGGAGGAGGCGCAGGCCATCGCGAAGCAAGGCGCTAAACTAGATCGAGATCTGGTCAACGCACAGAAGTCCATAGAAAAAGCTAGAGCAATAGAGGCCGAGTACAAGACCCTGCTACAATAGCAGAAGGCTAAGAAAGCTCTGGCTCGCGTCATCAACGATCCTGGCGTACGGCGCAACCTAGGATGGTCTCCCTCTAAGCCGGCATAGGCCAAGCCATACATTTACAGTGAAGTCAAGCAGGTGATGCCCACTCCACTCCTTAACCTCGCCGTCGCCAAGACCCTTCTGGAGCAGGATAGATCACCTGAAGTAGTGGAACAGGTCTATGACCTAATGGCCAAGGCGGTGAAGCAGCAGGAAAAGGCCACCTCTCAGAGGATTGAGTCTAACCCAGCGCTCTGCCAGTCTAACCAGTACAAGCCGCCAAGGGACATATCTCCTCTTGATGTCGGGTCCCAGACGGGTTCATCAGAACGAAGACGGAAGTATGCACGCAACAGGAAGGATGCCATCCCCATATCCTCCGACCACGGAGAAAAGGCCCGACCTCGTCGCCCATCGCCACCGCCCCGATCTCCCCGACATCGCGAAGAATACAAAGATCACCATCGAACGGATATGCCCCCACCAAAGCAGTGTGGCATCGTCATCCGCGACAACACGGAGAAGACCCGTCATGACGGAGAGCGCAACCAAGGACATAAGAGAAGGTCGCGCCATGACCCTCCATGTCTGACAAGCAACCGTGACAGGCGTGAGGCGTCACAGGAGGGTAACAGCAAGAAGGCTAACCCACCGCCACCTCCGCCTCCGTCACCACCAAGTAGTCACCATGGAGGAAGAGGCCTGCGTCGTTCACGTAGACCATGCCCTGTTGACCAAAATAAAAAGAACCCGGAGCCATACGACGCGCGTTCGTGGATTGATAAGATCCACGAGGCCCGGGAAGGACCATACCTGGGACCATGTTGCTTTGGACCTGCAATACGGTCCGCAACTTACCCCAAAGGTTTCCGGATTGACAAGACCATAAAGCCCTATGACGGCACTGCCAAGCCAGCCACATGGTTGTAGGACTACCGCAACGCGGTGGAGATTGCCGGAGGCAACCCCAACGTCGCCGTCAAGTACATCCCATTAATGTTGGCAGGTACGGCCCGTCAATGGATCGACGACTTGCTGGAAAAATCTATCTACAACTGGCTGGACATGCAAGAAGCGTTCTACAAGAACTTTGAGGGTACATACAAGCGTCCCTGGACTGTGGGCGATTTACAGCGGTGCGTGCAAGAACAAGACGAGACATATCGCGCCTACCTCTCCCGCTGGCTGGATATGTAGAATTCCTACGCATGAGTGCACGCTTAGACCGCCATGGCCGCCTTCATCGATGGGTTGGAAAGGGGCACGTTGCTCCGACATAAGCGGAAGCGCTTGCAGGATAATCACCAGCTTGACTTGAACTAGATGATTCAGTTGGCTAGTGAGTTCGCAGCTGCCGACGATGATGCTCGTGGCTCCTTGCCGGCAACGGTCGTTCCAACTCGTGCTCGGAGGAACAGCAGTACAAAGCGGAAGACCGCTCCAGAAGAAAAGCAATCTACCGACATGGTCGCTATGACTTTTGCAGGACGGGGAGAAGGCGGACAACGTGGCCGAGGAAGGGGAGCTGGTCGTGGGAAGCAACGAGGAAGTGAAACCACCTCGGCGCCGCTCCGCGTTCCCCAAACCTACGAGGAGTACCGCAATATGCCATGCCTTGTACACCTCGACGTCAATGGCAAAGCCACCCATACCAATCGACACTGCAAGTTCGTCAACGACCTGAAGGAAGACCCGGAGTCCGGCTACAAGCAAAGTCGGAAGAACAGACCGCAAGGCAAGGGCAAGGGGAAGAAGAAGGAGGAGGAATCCAAGGATTCAAGTGACATGGACGAGGACGTTGACCCCAAGCACGCCGCCAAGAGCGACGACAAGGGAAAGAACCCTTTCGCAAAGAAGGCGCCAGTCTACCACACTTTCCTTGGCACCCCCACCGTCCAACAACAGAAGACCTCTCCGAGGATCCTGATGGCTACTCTCCTCCCAGTCCCCCAGTACCTGCGCTGGTCGGAGGTTCCAATAACTTGGGACACGACGGACCACCCAAACCTTATACCCACGGAGAACCAGTACGCCATGGTCATCAACCCCTTGATTGACGGCGTGGAGTTCACCAAGTGTATGGTGGATAGTGGAAGCAGCATCAACATCATGTACCTGGATACACTGCAAAAGATGAACTTGACGGAGGCAAACCTAAGGCGGACCAACACCATCTTCCACGGCGTAGTTCCTGGTCGGGAGGCTCGGTCCCTTGGGTGCATTACACTTCAGGTTGCCTTTGGCGATGTTAATAATTACCGTCAAGAGCGCATGATCTTCGAGGTGGTGCCCTTCAAGAGCGTGTACCACGTCATATTCGGCCGCGACATATTCCACACGTTCATGGCCAAGACATGCTTCGTCTACAACAAGCTCAAGATACCCGGACCAAGCGGCATCATCACCGTATCCGGAAGCTTTACCAAGGCAAGGGACTGCGAGATCTACGAAGCAGCCATTGAAGAAGCTGTCCTCTATAGCGAAGAATTCAAAGAGATCCAGAGCAAGGTCGATGACTCAGAGATGCCCGCGTCGAAGAAGCAGATCTCCGACTCCGCTCCTGCGTTCAAGGCCGCCATCGAGACCATGCCTGTGGAACTTGTGGTAGGCGATGCCTCCAAGTTCACCGCCATTGGGACAAACCTGGATCCCAAATAGGAAAGCGCGCTCATCGAGTTCCTCCGTGAGAACAGGGACATCTTTGCCTGGAAACGTGCCGACATGAAAGGTGTACCTAGGGAACTTGCCGAGAATGGCTTAAACATTGATCCAAAATGCAAACCAGTGAAACAACCTCTACGACGCTTTGGAGATGAGAAGAGACGCGCCATTGGCAAAGAGATAGCTAGGTTACTTAAGGCTAGATTTATCCGAAAAGTCCTTCACACCCAATGGGTGGCCAATCCTGTACTTGTCCCCAAAAAGGGAACCAATGAATTAAGAATGTGCATTGATTACACCGGCTTGAACAAAGCATGTCCCAAAGATCCATTTGCTTTGCCTCGCATTGACCAAGTCATTCACTCGACAGCTGGCTCAGAAATTTTGTGTTTTCTCGATGCATACTAAGGATACCACCAGATCAAGATGAGGAATTCGGACCAATTGGCCACTTCGTTCACTACCCCATATGACACGTATGTCACGATGCCCTTTGCGCTGAAAAACGCAGGTGCTACCTACCAGCGAACAATGAAACGTTGCCTTCACGACCAAATTGGTCGGAACATTCACGCCTACATGGACGATATTGTGGTGATGTCTAAAAATTCAAACGACTTAATCTCCGACTTAAAATAAACCTTTGATAATCTCCGGAAATACAACATGATGCTTAACCCTAAGAAGTGCGTCTTCGGGGTTCCAGCCGGCAAATTGTTGGGCTTCATCGTTTCCCAGCATGGAATCGAGGTCAACCCGGAGAAAATCAAGGCCATCTTGAACATAAACCGTCCAACATGCCTAAAGGATATTCAACAACTAACAGGTTGTGTTGCATCAGTTAGTCGGTTCGTCAGCCGACTTGGAGAGAAGGCTCTACCACTATACAAGTTGCTGAAGAAGGCGGACAAATTCATGTGGACGGACAAAGCAGATGCAGCATTGAAGCATCTCAAGGATATTCTTTCCTCAGCGCCCATCCTTGCAGCACCCGAGCCTGGAGAGCCCCTGTTAATTTACATGGTGGCAACCAACCAGGTTATCAACATCGTCGTCGTGGTAGAGCGGAAGGAACCAGGCTATGAGCACAGAGTTCAACGACCAGTTTACTATGTGAGCGAGGTCTTGACGGAGTCCAAGCAGCGTTACCCGCACTACCAAAAGATAGCTTATGGAGTATTCCTTGCTTCTCGGAAGCTGAGGCATTACTTTCAGGAGCACCCAATCACAGTGGTGAGCAAGACCCCAATGTCCGACATCATCAATAACAGCGACGCTACAGGAAGGGTAGCGAAGTGGGGCATTGAACTTGCCGCCTTCGAGATCACCTACAAGAGACGCGAAGCTATCAAGTCTCAAGCCTTGGCGGATTTTGTTGCAGATTGGACGGTGATGCCAGACGCTACTCCGTTGCTAGAGCCAGAGTACTGGGTGATGTACTTTGACGGATCAAAGCTGCTCAACGGCTCAGGGGCTGGTGTATTGCTACAGTCACCAACAGGAGACAATCTACACTACGTTCTGCAGATCCACTTCGAGGCTACAAACAACATGGCGGAGTATGAAGCACTCATTCACGGACTACGTGTAGCCCAGGATATTGGCATCAAGCGCATAGTTTGCTGTGGAGATTCCGACTTGGTTCCCAGCAGGTGGCTGGCACCTGGAATGCGCGGAACCCTATGATGGCGGCATATCGAGACGAAGTGAACGAGATAGCCAAGAGCTTCTTGGGCTACGAAGTTAAGTATGTGCCTAGGGAACAAAACGAGGCGGCTGATCTGCTGTCTAAGCTAGGATCAGGGCGTAAGCGAATTCCGCTAGGAGTTTCCTAGAGCACCTGCGCACACCATCCGTGAAGGGGGCCGACATCGACAACCCGGATAGAGCTGACTCTTTCATCAACATGGTGACTAAGGTCCCTCCGGCTTGGACAAAACCGTTCATGGAATATCTCGAACACGGAAATTTGCCCGACGACGAAGTCGAAAGACGGCAAATAGTACGACGAGCAAAGGGTTATACAATAGTCAATGGGCAACTCTACAAAAAGAGCACTACTAGTGTATACCTAAAGTGTGTTTCCCAGCTATAACGTATGGAAATCCTACGCGAAATCCATCTCGGAGATTGCGGGCACCACTCCGCTCCTCGATCGTTGGTCGCGAAAGCCTTCCAGCAAGGATTCTACTGGCTGACCGCGAAGGCGGACGCCGACAAGCTGGTTGAGACATGCCTGGGATGCCAGTATTATACCCGACAACCACATGTTCCTGCTGAAGAACTGCGAACAATACCAATAACTTGGCCGTTTGCAGTCTGGGGGCTAGACATGGTGGGACCGTTGCAGACGGCACCTTGTGGGTTTACGCATCTACTTGTAGCAGTTGACAAATTCACTAACTGGATAGAAGCTAAACCCATTAGAAAGCTTGATGGGGCAACTGCCCTCAGGTTCGTCCGAGATCTAGTGGTGAGATTTGGCCTCCCACATAGCATTATCACCGACAACGACAACAATTTATCACTCGGAGAAGTGGAGGCATATTGCTAGGAGAAAGGCATCCGACTTGACCTCGCATCAGTGGCACACCCACAATCCAATGGTCAGGTTGAGCGAGCCAATGGATTAATTCTGCAGGGAATCAAGCCACGCCTTGAGGCACCGCTACATAGAGCAGGTGGAGCCTGGGCGGAAGAATTGCCATCTGTGCTCTACGAACTACACCCAACGGATCCACCGGCTACACCCCTTATTTCATGGTATATGGAGCAGAAGCCATCCTACCTTCCGACATCCTTCACGATGCACCAAGAGTTGCCGCCTATGACAAGGATGATGCTGAAGAATCCAGACGCCTGGATGTGGACCTTCTCGGGGAGGAGCGCGTTTTGGCATGCTAAAGATCCACCATCTACCAGCAGAAGCTACACAGCTAATATAGTCGCCGCGTTCGGCATCACTCCTTTAAAGAGGGGGATTTGGTGCTCCGACTTAAGCAGAAGAAGTCACACAAATTATCCCCGCCATGGGAAGGACCGTTCATCATAAGCAAAGCGCTGCTCAATGGGTCTTACTACCTTGTTGACAATCGTGAACTAAAGGATAGACCCAATGAAGATCATCAGCGTAAGCTACGTGACCCGGATGATGACTACCCGGAGCTTGATCGGCCATGGAACATAGCACAGCTACGTCCTTTTTACACTTAACATTTTTTATCTAATCGTATACCTCTTATATGATCAATGAAATAAAGCTCTTTGGTTCACTCATATTTTCGAGTCTTTTACCTCCTTTAGTGCTCATTTTTGATCATGTAAAACCTTTATGCACAAGTATTGCGTTTGCACTTGTGAAAATTCCGCCTACGGGCGTTAGCTTAAGTTTTCTAGTCTATACGTTCTTTGTTGTTTTTATGTGGATTCTAGAGTAGTGACTTTCGGCACTTATTGTCGGCGATTTTGTGCTCAGGTTATTGATAGTGCCATTGGGAATCATCACCTAAGTGCATGGTTCCGACAACGATTCTTCCGACTCACGAAAAGTCAAGCATAAGAACCAAAGTAATGGATAAGCCAGCACTTGCTTAAAAATATATACATGCTGGGAACTAAGTTCTTAAGTAGTAGGAAATAACGACCATTGTTTTCCGCCTTAAGTTACATCATCAAGTTTTTCTGCGCATATACCAAAGATGAAGAAAATATTACAAAGTGTTTTTCATTCTTTGGGCGCAGGAGACTTGGAAGCAGCATCGTCATCGGCCGGAGAATCACCCTCAGCATCGGCACTTTGGTGGGACTCAGAGGAATCTTGGTTGACGCTGTTGATGGTGTTCATGGGCACGAAGACGTTGATATCCACCAACTCAGCTACTCTGGTATCATAACCCACGAGTGATGACAAGATGGCTTCGTGATCAATTTCTTTGACGTCATCATCAACGCTAGGGATGCTAGAGGTCACCGTGTCGATGTCGGCATCTTTGTAGTGTGCCTTCACCATAGACAGCGCCATCCTTGTGCCAGCCCATGCACATGAAGCTTTCCAGCTTGTGATACGCCCGGGGGCTCGGCGCAGAATCTCCGAGTACTTCGCCACGGAGTCCGACGCCTTGATGTGTATCTGGAGGGGCTTGGCGATCTCTTTGGCTTGGGTGATGGTGGTGTTGATAAAGTTGTTGGAGATATGCCAAAGAGGCAATAATAAAGTGGTTATTATCATATCTTCATACTTATTATAAATGTTTACATACCATGCTATAATTGTATTAACCGAGAACATTAATACGTGTGTGGTTTGTAAACATAAAAGAGTCCCTAGTAAATCATCTTGTTAAACTAGCTTGTTGGTTAATATATGATCATGGTTTCCCGATCATGAACATAGAGATGTTATTAACAACAGGGTCATATCATTAGGAGAATGATGTGATGGACATACTCCTATAGATAAGCGTAGCATAAAGATCAAGTCATTTAATATAGTTCATTTGCTATAAGCTTTCTGATACATAGTAACCTAATTCCTTCGACCATGAGATCATGTTAAATCACCATCATCGGAAGGATGCTTTGATGACATCAAACACCACACCGTAACTGGGTGTCTATAAAGGTGGCATTGAGTGTTCAGAAAGTATGGGTTGAGGCACATGGATCAAGAGTGGGATTTGTCCATCAATATGACGGATAGATATACTCTGGGCCCTCTCGGTGGAATGTCATCCAATTAGCTTGCAAGCATGTGACTGGCTCACAGGGGATCACATATCACGGGAACGAGAAAAGAGTACTTATCGGTAACGAGGTTGAACTAGGTATGCAGAGATACCGACGATCAAAACCTCGGATAAGTAAACTATCGTGAGACAAAGGGAAATTGGTATCGTATGTAAGTGGTTCATTCGATCGCAAAGTAATCGTAGAAATATGCGGGAGCCATATGAATTTTCAGATTCCTCTATTGGTTATTGATCGGAGAAGTGTCTCGATCATGTCCGCTTAATTCACGAACCGTAGGGGGACACACTTAAGGATTCGATGTTGTTGAGTAGTTAAGGAATGATGAGTAAGAGACCGAATGTTGTTCTGACTCTCGGATGGGATCCGGGATATCACGAGGAGATCCGAAATGGTCCGGAGAATAAGATTCATATAAGGAATGTCCTGTTTCGGAGTTCGGGAATGATTCCGGTGTTTTCACCAGGAATGTTCTAGAAGGGTCTGGAAGGTCCGACACTCCGGAGGGGAAGGTTATGTGAATGTGTCATGACAATGTGGAATGGTTACATCATGTACTAGGTCACTTGGCTGGGAAAAATAAAGAGAAGAAATCAAATCAAAGTTTGAAAGTCAAACGCCAATTTGAAAAAGACAAATCTCAAGTTTGCTTGGTGGAGGGAGAGTAGGAAACCTACTTGAGGAGGAAGTCCCTCTCCCTCCCACCCGCCGGCCATGAGGAGTTGGAGGAGGAATCCCTCCTCCCCAAACCGCCTCTCCCCTCCTATATAAGGAGGGGCAGGGCACCCCCTCTCCTAACACCTCAAACCCTAGCTCCTGGCGCCACAACCTGCTGCTGCCGCCGACGCCTAGGGCCTCCTCCCAAGTCGCCGAATAGGGTTTCCCCAAACCCTAGCCGCCGGCTACACCCCTCCCCTTGATAATTCTAAACCCTAGATCGCCAAGGTACCTCTCTTGATCCACCATAATCGCTCCGGCTTAAGGCGAAGCCCTGCAAGATCTCCCCTCTACTTCCGGTACCACGCCGTCGTGCTGCCGGAGTCGCGAGGAGAGTACTACAACCTCCGTTGCCTGCTGGAACAAGGGAGAGGAAGGTATTCATCGAGTAGCGAACGTGTGAGCGACTGCGGAAGCGCTGCCAGAACGCAGCGCCGGAAGGATCGTCTACGCGATCTTGAGATCGGCAAGTGTACAACTACATCACCCACGAGAATCCGCTCTCGTTAACCGCTTTGGATGTTCGAGGGTTAGTATTCTATTGACTCGTTGCTACAATCTAGTAGATAGATCTTGGCTTGATCATAGATTAGATCTTGATTGTGTGTTCATGCGGTAGAAATTTTTTGTTTTCCATGCTACGAACCCCTTCAGTAATATCAGAGTCGTTTCTATATGTAGATCTGTTGCGCGAGTAGAACACAATGGTCATTATGGACGGTGGTGCTTTTATTATCAATTGCTTCTTGTGTACTTTGCATCTTGCGGTATGGTGGGATGAAGCGGCCCGAGCTAACCTTACATGACATCGTTCATGATACTTGCTCCACGCTCAACATGCAACTTGTATTGCATAAGTGGCTTTGTGGGTGTCTGTCTCTCCCATCATAGTAAATATTCAATTTACAACGGGCACTTGATAGTTCAAGCATCAACGTTGTGGTTTTTGTTCGTAAGTTAGAACGACACTTATTGAAAGCCCCAAACCACATAAAATATGCAAAGAAAATTAGAGGCATCTAACTTTGATTTGCAGGGGTGTGATGTGATGTGATATGGCCATGATTTTGATTATATATGATGTATGCAATGTTCCTAATTGTAAGTTCGCAACCGGCAGGAGCCATATGGTTATCTTTTAATTCCGTTAATAACTGCGTGTCTATTCAAAGTAGTTGTAATAGTTAAAGCTGGTGGACGACAACCATGAAACGACGCCATTGACCTTGACGCTATACCGGTGATGATGGAGATCGTGTTCGTGCTTGAAGATGGAGATCGTAAGCACAAGAAGAAAGGCCATATCATATCACATATTATGAATTGCATGTGGTGTTAATCCTTTTATGCATCTTGTAATTCTTAGTTCACGACGTTAGCATTATAAGATGATCCCTCAAGTACACAATTTCAAGTTTTAAAGTGTTCATCCTTAGTAAGCACCGTTGCTAAAGCTCGTTGTTTCGAAGAATCACGTGATGATCGGATGTGTTAGATTCTGCGAGTGTATACAACGTGAGCAAGCCAGATTTTCTCATGTGGAAGGATGTACACACATGGTCTCAAAACACGGATCACCGAAAGGTAAAGCATGAGTCATATAGTAGACATGATGAACATGTTGATTGTTCTCCATTGAAGCTACATCAACTCTCGTGATGATCGGTTTTTGATGTGGTGTATTTGGTTCGTGTGATCACTAAAACAATGTGAGGGATATTGTTTTGAGTGGGAGTTCAATAGCAATATTATTAAGAGTTGAACACTATTTATCATAAATTAAATCAAAGTGAATTTGCATAATTGTTGTAGTCATTGGCATCCGTTTACCACCTTGCGCTAGGTTTTAATTGATATGATAGAACTATAGAATTCTGGTTAGTTACTTTACGAACTGGTATCGTATTGTTTTTGAAGTGTTAATCTAAAGTTTAAAAGTCCCATTGCAAACTTTCAGTAAGTTTCGATTACTCCATGAAGTTTAATAGTTGGTATTATCATGTTTATCTCCATGATTCTTGATATTCGAAAGATAGTTTCAATATCAAGGTAATCTAGGAGTTGAAGGAGTTATTTCAGAAACCATCATGTATGGAAGATATTGCAATATCTGAAATGATGTTTTGGTTACAACATGATAGAGTATAATATGGCAAAGTTTAAGTTCTCATATTTGATGAGAATTTACAAAAAGTTGGAGACACAAGTTTTCCTAATCGTCCAAAAGGCTTTGGAGAGCAACATTATACTCGCGATTCACCGTTATAAGCTAAAATTAGCTTGATCATGGATAATTCCATTATAAGGGTGAATATCTGATTTAGGTAAAATGTTTACTACACCAAGAGATTACTAAAGAAAGGAATTTGAAAGAACACCAAACATTTGATGATGGTGATCTACTTCAAAGTGCAAGTCCAAAGACATTGGTATTTAACTATACATGCTTTGGACTATGTGTCATGTATATGGCTCCACTATCGATGTTGATAGATTCTTTCAAACAGAAAAAGAAATACTGAAAGAGAATCTCATAAATATATGGCAGAAAAGAAAAGACTAGAATTGTTCAGCTTAGGTATATAAAGGATATACGTGTTATGGCTATATTCTTTGCTTGTTAAATAATGTGGTTCTTAAGTATTGGATACTAAATTTGTTGGTATGAATCGTCATACGAAACAACATAATTCATGAACTACAATGGCCTAAGTAACTAGCAAAAGAATATGTGATGATGTTCATCGAGAACAAATAAAGGGTTATTGTGTTGCTCGTTAAACATCAAATCTTGCCTTCAAGATTTGTTTTATCAGGTATTATGAGAAAAAAGGTTTTTTCAAATAATTGCCATAATCCATAAAAGATGGATGATTCAAAAATCTCGTTGGTGAAATCACATCCATAAAAATAGTTCTAAAAATGTCGAAAGACAAATTGATTGAAAGATCACTTAGGAAGTGACATCGTCGTTTAAATTATATTGGAAAGAAAACATGAAGAAACTCCAATTGGATGGAATTTTGGAGTCTTTTTGATTTTTGATCAAATGACGCTTGTGAAACTTTCCTAGAGAAAATTAAAACTTCGTTCATAGGCAAAAAGGGAACAAATGACTAGCTTATTGGAACTTGTACATATTGTTGTATGAAGTCCATTATGTGTAGTAAAGAGCGATGGATTTCAACTTCATATGCTTTCTCCGAAAAGTTGAGTGAATATATGAATATTTACTTAATAAGGATGAAGTATGAAACATTTGAAAAGTTCAAAGAGTTTCAAGATGAAGTGCAAAATCATTGTAACAAGAATATAAATAGTTTATGATAAGATCATAAAGGAAGATATTTGAGTTATAAGTTTATTATAATACCTAAGATTTAAGGAATCGTTCTGTGAATTTGCATTTCCCGAAACACCATAAGAGTATGGAGCGTTTTAGATATGTAATTAAACCTTGTTTGACATGGTAAGATCAAAGGTGTAATTCATAAAATTGCCATTATATTTTAAAGATTAAAAGCTTTAGAGACTACCATTTTTTTCCACTGAAAATAGATCCATCATAATCCGTTGAAATGACACCATATAAAGTTATGGTTTGGGATAAAACCCAAGTTTTCCTTTCTTAAACATTGGTATGCTATGCATAAGAAAGATGTTTGCAACCAAAGTAGGACGAACCTGTCTTTGTATGTTATTTCGAATAACTGTTAAGTATTCCTTCATAACATCAGAGACAAAAGTGTTTGTCACTTAGAACATCAAGTTTCTATGAGAAGGAATTTTTCGTGAAAAGATAAGTGGGAGGACCATAGAACTTTGATAAGGTTAAAAGAAATACAAGGCGGATAAATCTTACTGAAGATGCTGGCATTAGCCTGCCAAAGGGTATCCGCTAGGGATTCTTTCTCTTGCTGGAGGAGCTTATATTCCTCGCCGTGGCGATTGTTTTGCTCATTAGCAGCTTGCTTCTGATCTTTTAAGATCGCAAGCTCCTCCTTCAAGCGATTGATTTCCGCGGAGGAGGATTCTTCCAGGGCCTTCATGGAATCTTCATGCATTTTCAGCATTTCTTCCCTCTCCTTTTTAAGGATCTTGTTCTCGCTGTCCAGCTGCTGAATATGCCTGGACTGCTCGACAATGTCCTTGGCCTTGGCTACATGTTCTGCAAAGTCGGAGAAAACAAAGTACATAGTGAGTACTCGGAAAATGAAGGCATAAAACCAAGACGGAATGCGCAAAAAAGAAAACAGACTCTTGTTTTTGATGATATATTGCTTCAAGATGGCACTTTTACCCTTTTCGGCTTCAAGATCTGCGTGCATATTCTGGTACTTGGCGTTGGCCATGCCCCTCCGAGCATTCTCGTTCTGTGGAACAAAAGAAAAAAGTTAAACCGTTGTTTATCCTACTTGGAGCTTCTAGTCGGAATCTTTCCACCTAGACGCTCGGGGGCTACAGCGAGAGTTTTTATACTTAGCAATATGCTTAGCTTTTCTTTAAGCATCTAGTCGGAGCTAATTTAGTTCTCGATTAGAAGCTTGGGGGCTACAGTATAATGTTTTAACTCGTAAAATGCTTAGCTTTTCTTTAAGCATCTAGTCGGAACTAATTCAGTTACAACTAGAAGCTTGGGGGCTACAGTATTGAAAATTATAAACACTGCGTATGCTACTCTTAAAGCATCTAGTCGGAATAGTTTGTTCCATCTAAATGCTTGGGGGATACAGTGAGAGTTCTTTCTAACTTAGTCACTCTTAGAGCATATATATGCAAAGACCTATGGTTTTCCGTCTACATCCTCGGGGGCTACAGTGGGATACTCATATGAAATGCAAAAGGCAAAGTAAAACTTACAAGTGCAATAATCTTGAGGTTTGTAGCACTCTCGTCTAGCAGCTTGCCAAAGGAGATGTTATTTCCTCGCAAGATATCCGCTTGTCGGAGAAGCTCTTCAATACCGCACGTCGGAGACGACGACACTCCTCCAGGAACCAGAGTTGTGTTACTCGGCGTGAGCGCCGGGTAAACTATCTTCGGGAACTCGAAGGGCTTCTAGGGAGCGGGGGCGCTGCCTTCGGCTGAGGTACCAGCTCCCACTACCTCCTTGCCGCTACCGATGGCATCCTTAGCCGGAGCTTCAGCCATTTGTTGGGCGGTGCTCTCCTGCGTCTCCTGCTCGCCGACAACAGCGAGTTCGGTAGAGGCGCCAGAATCCACTTCCATGACAGAAGGGCCTGGTGCCTCCTTAGCCTGCGAGCTTGTCGGGGCAGACGAAGGCTTGACGGAAGGAGTAGCAGGGGCGATGGCGGGGGAGGCGTCGCGATGCAATATATCTTTGATATTTCTAGAAGCCCCCAAAGTTTTGGAGGTCTTCTTGAGGCTGGTCGTGGCTTTCTTCCTGAGACTTGCAAAATGCATAAGTACAGGAACAAAACAGACAGATAGACAATGTCGGAGAATGAGAAGCTTACACTAGGGGGGTGCTTTGGCAAAAATCCCGGTGGCTTTTCTCTTTTCCGCCTCTAGGGCGGCGGTAGTCTTTTTGGAGGCTCCACCCTCCGTCTTCTTCTTCTTGCCTCTGTCGGCAACGTCAGAGGTGGAGATCTTCCGCTTTCACGCCAACGGGACATCGTCGTCGGTCACGACCATGACTTCCTTCATCTTTGGATCATAGATTTGGGAAGCCAGGTTGTCCTCATCTAGATCGCTAAGCTGTTAAGTAAGAAATCACCGTGTTAGATAGGATGATATTAACAAGACGGAGAAACTGGAGCATATGTCGTACACGGAAAATAAATATCTACCTTTGGGCACTTGTCATCTACGAACATGTCATAGGTAATGGTGAAGCCACACTTCTTATCCTTCACCTTGACAATGTCCTTCAGGCGGAGCTTGACGGAGTCGCTCGAGAAGTTATCCACGGAGATCCGGAGGGTATCCCTTCGATCACTGGTATACTCGTGCATGAACTTCGCGCAGTGCTGCAGATGTTGGATTCACCTGATGAACCAGCACATGGCTAGGTCCAAGCCGGTCAAACCCGTCTCAACGAACCATTCGATCCGCCTTATTGCGCGAGAAGCGTCGAGGTTGGAGGGAAGGGAGGCATGGGATCTCCATGTGGAAACTTCAGCGGCGGCTCCATCCACGAAGTCCGGATACGTTACTTCTCGGCCCGCCAAAGGAATGTCGGTGCCGTAGAAGTACGTTCACTGCCAGTTTTTGCAGGACTCGTGGCCGACGATGTCGGGGAACCGCCGGCCAGGTCGAATCTTGAAGCTTATGGTGCCGCAGTTCCCAAGATCCTCCTTACTATGTCCGGCTTCACGTTTGAAAGTGAAGAAGTACACGAACAAGTCTAACCTAGACCTAATCCCTAGGTAACCCTCACAAAGTGTCGCGAAGTTGCTAAGCACTAAGATGCTATTGGGGGAAAGGTTATGGGGTTGGACCTTGTAGTGGTTCAAGACGGAGAGGAAGAAGTGGGAGATGGGCAGGGAAACGCCGCGTACCAGCTGAGCCTTGAGGTACACCTTTTCTCCGGCTTGGGGAGGAGGTGTCACCTCGCCGGCCGGCGCCGCCCGCCAGGCGAGCCCCTCCGTCGCGGGGAGGTAGCCTTCGGCGACCATCTCTTGTATGTCGCGGTCGGTGATGTCCGAGCCTCGCCAGTAGCCCTTATGCGAGTCTGGCTCTTCGTCCAGTGGTCCCAGCGCCGCCAAATTGTGGTCGCCGCTGGTGGACTCGATCAACCACCGATGCGAGGATGACCAAGCCCTCTGGGGGCACGATGATGGAGCTCGCCGGCTTCGCCGCGGCTTTGCTCGACGCCGCCATCGACGGCGAGGTGCTCGATGGACTGGAGGACGGGTGCGACTGACACAGATGGAAGTTAGGGTTTTCGAGGTTTCTCGCGGAGAGATCGAGGAGGCGTGCGGCTGGAGCAAGAAGACGATGACGCGAGAAGAATGAGGTAAAAAGTGGAAAATGCCCCACGGTTAGTATTTATCATCCTCGGCATCAAGATCCGTGTAGCTAATCGGACGGTTGCCGCATAGACGACATGTTCGCGAATGTGTGCGGAAATTTCGCCATGTCTCCAACCGTCGCTGCCAACGGTTCGTATCGCTCGCACGGGAAAATCGGATATGATTGCGTTCTCTGCATGTGTGAGTTACAAGGTGTCGCTGACCTAAGCCTACGTCGTCCTAACTGAGACGGGTAGATGAGCCGTCGCATCGAAGATTCCGGCATGGACGGATTTAATCTGACTACGAAAGAATACGATGGAAGATTCATCTTTTCTCCGGCTTACCATTCGAAGACGGAGAAAACCTTGCATGGTTCTTTGGGAGGATTACAAGATGTTGCTTGACGATCTGCCGACATCCATCTAGACAGAGCATTAAATGTGAAGAGGCAAGACGGTGCAAGATCTCGGAGTTCTCCGAGGGCTACTGTTGGGGATATGCTATATGGGTATCCTTATAGCATGTCTCTTATCCGACTAACCCGGGTGGCCCATAGTCGGTAGAATGGCCTACGGCATGCTGGGCGGCCTAGTTAGGTGGATCCAGAAGGGAGGCCCATCCCGGATAAAGGAAGGCTACAGTGGAGTCACCAGCGTACCCGGAGCCTTGGAGTGCAAGATACACAAGACTAGTAATAGACGGTGTAGGACTCTGTGACCTGTCCAGCTAGGACTTTTCCCTATAACCCTAGGACCTGGCAACTATATAAATCGGGCCTATGGGAGCCTTTAGGGCACACAATCTCAGACAACCTCGCACAGCGAACCTATCTCTGTAACTCGGCGTATTGCCCTTATAGTGATTTATAGCAGGAGTAGGATTCCGCCACCGTTGTGGGATCTGAACCTGGGTAAGCTGTGTTACCTCGTACCCGTCAACCGTCCGCCTTACCCCACGTCTCTAAACACGCACTATGAGGACCCCTCCATGGCGTACTCGTCGGCAGTACCACGACAGTAAGATGCCGACCGTATCACAGGTCCAAAGCAACGTGGTCCTAGGTAGGGTCCTTCCTGGGCCTCGTGGATCTTGTCCTGAGGCGAACGTGCATCGTATGGCTCCGAGCTTCTTTTCTTGTTATTACCATCAGGGGATGGGTTGCGTGAACGACGCGGGCCTCCTCCGCCATGGTGGCTGCTAGGTGGTGACAGAGGCGGAGGTGGCGGTGGGTTAGCCTTCTTGCTGTGACCCTCTTGCGAAGCCTCACGCTTGTCGCGATTGCTTGTCGGACGCGGAGGATCGTGGTGCGACCTGCTCTTGTGTCCTTGTTTGCGCTCTCCATCATGACAGGTCTGCTCCGTGTTGTCGTGGATGATGATACCTCTCTAGTTTGGCGGAGGCATATCCGTACGACGGTGAGCCTTGGTTTCTTCGCGATGTCGGGGGGGAGCGGGGTGGTGGAGATGGGCGACGAGGTTGGGCCTTTCCTCCATGGTTGGAGGATATGTGGATAGCATCCTTCCTATTGCGTGCATCCCTCCGTCTTCGTTCTGATGAACCCGTCTGAGACCTGACATCAAGAGGAGATATGTCCCTTGGCGGCTTATGCTGGCTAGACTGGCAAAACGTTGGGTCAGTCTCAAGCCTCTGAGACGTGGCCTTTTCCTGCTGTTTCTCCGCCTTGGTCACTAGGTCATAGACCTGGTTCACCGCTTCGGGTGATCTATCCTGCTCCAGAAGGGTCTTGGGGACGGAGAGGTTGAGGAGAGGAGTAGGCATCACTTGCCTGCCTTCACTATCAATGTATGGCTTGGCCTGTGCCGGCTTCAAGGGAGCCCATCCTAGGTTTCGCCAGACACCAGGATCGTTGATGACGCGAGCCGGAGCTTTCTTGGCCTTCTGCTGTTGTAGCAGAGTCTTGTACTCGGCCTCCATTGCTCTAGATTTCTATATTGACTTATGCGCGTTGGCCAGATCTCGTCTGGGTTGATTTTCATCCATCGCCGTCCCAATGGTAACGAACACCTCTCGGTACATGACGGCGTTGTTGGCCTGCTCGTCGCGCTTGTAATCCTCCTCCATCTACTGCATGGCAGAGTCTAGCTACTCCAGGCTGAAGTCTATCTCCTCCGAATCTGGGCTGAAGTTGGCGTAGAGCGCGTCGATCATAGATTCGAAGGGTGCGGGGGCTTCCTTGATGACGGGGGGTGGAGGTGAAACAGCAACGACGATGACTAGAGGCGGTGGCGCAGCTGCGGCGATAGCGGCCGGAGGCGGTGGCGGCGGGGGCTGAGGCGGAGGGGCTCCGTCAATGAGCGCAAGGGCTATCTGAGCTGCCTCCTCGGCCTCCGCGTAGTTGTTGACGGTGTTGACCATGATTTTGAAAGCGAGGCGTCCTGAAGCCTGCTGCCGCCTTAGCGAATGTCGGAGAAGCGTACCTTGGTCTAGTCCTACCACAAAGTGATACATGGAATCATCGGGTAATGTGCTAGATCGGCCTGTATACGGAACCACCTGGCAAGGTAATTGCGGGGGTTTTCGTCCTCTCTCTAAACGCAGCGCGCCAGATTGAAGATGCTCACCACTCCAACGAACTTGGATCTCTAATGTCCCGACGCACGGACAAAGATGGCGGACTTGCAGTGATTTTCCACCGTTATATCCTGCACAGGGGCGGTTTGGGTGGGCCTTGAATTTTTTCGATCTTTGCCGGCAAAGTTCGAGGAGAGATCCTACATCGATCCTTCTGCGAGCGTATCCTGCCCGTAGGCGGTCCGTGCGGGTCTTGATGCTCCTCCGACTCTCAGGGAACTAGTGCCGCAGTCGGTTTCGCTGATGAAGAGGTGAATATCTCCGATAGGGACGATCGAGCACCGCGTAGGGTTCGTCTTTGCCGGGATCTAGAACTCGTCGGGAGGGACGATCGGAACGTTGCCGGATAGGAGAACATGACCGATGGCTACGGTTTCGCCGATTCCCGCGAAGATCTTGGTCCTCGCCAACTGAAGAGCCTAAAGCGCCTCTTGCCCCACAGTGGGCGCCAACTATCGTGGTATTACCGACGAGTACGCCATGCAGGGGTCCTCATAGTGCGTGTTTAGAGACATGGGGGAAGGCGGATGGTTAACAGGTACGAGGTAACACAGATTACCCATGTTCAAATCCCACAACGGTGGCGGAATCCTACTCCTGCTATAAATCACTATAAGGGCAATACGCCGAGTTAAAGGGATTGGTTTGCTGTGTGAGGTGACTAGAAAGTCTAAGTTATCATGTCCTAAAGGCTCCCATAGGCCTGACTTATATAGTCGCCAAGTCCTAGGGTTACAGGTAAAAGTCCTAGCCGGACAGGTTACAGAGTCCTACACGATATACTACTAGTTTAACGTGTCTTGCACTCCAAGGCTCCGGGTACGTCGGTGACTCCTCCGTAGCCTTCCTTTATGCGACATGGGCCTCCCTTCTGGATCCATCTAACTGGTCCATCCAGCAGGCCATGGGCCATGCTACCAACTGTGGGCCACCCAGGTTATTCGTATAGGAGACATGCTATGAGGATACCCATATAGCATATCCCCAACAAATCTAGACACGATTTAGTATATAGATATATCCAAATTTAAAACTAAGACATCTATGTTGAGACATAGGGGGTATTTATAATTGTGTTGTTCCTCCTTATATGTGCATAACTTCTGGCAATCGTCTCACATTGTTACTCTTTTGATTTTATCATCCAGGACAACATTACATAAACTACCTAAAAAATTTGTTGCCTGCCTTAACTTTCCCGAGTAAGGATTGGTTGGGCTGTGGGTTGGAGATTTCGAAGTCAGCAACATTGCCTACACGATTGACAATGATGGCCGACTGATATTCAACAAAAAGGGATGGAGGGAGTTCCATACGAAAGAAGATGATCTACAAGTTGGACAAGCCTTGCTCATTACTTCTAGGACAACAAAACAAGTTGGCCTAAACATTATGTTTATCATCGACATCATCTAGCTACTTGTCACTTAAGATCAATGTTTATTCATTTGTAGCTATCCTGGAACAATTATTTATCTATTTTTCCGCCATATGTAAAAACATTATTATTCCGACGAGTTAACATTCTTGGCCTAGAGTTGTATACATCTCTAATATTCTCCCTTCGAACGTAACAATGTATACATTTTTAATATTCTCTTCAAATATTCCTAATGTGTTACTATGAAATGTTGTAATTCCAAATTTATTCACAACAAAAAATTTGTCGTGATTACGTAATTAACTTTCAATGCACTAATAATGACTACTTTCGGTGCACGAAGCCACGTGTAGACCCACTCATGCACTGGTTAGCCACTCATAGTTACTCTTTAGAAGCATAGACACGATTGCCTGATTGCACAATTGGCCCGAGACAGGCCGACCGGTATACGGGCTAGCCAAAGCCCATGCATCATAATCCCACGTCATTTTAATCCATGGTCCTAAACCCTAAACCCCATAGCCCCACCCACCCACCATGCACACACCCCACGTTGTACGTGCACACAAAGAGGCAACCATCTTATCAGAGGGGACGCAAATCGTATCTCAGTATTTTCGTGTTCGCCTCGACTCTGCCCATCGCAGCCAACGACGAGATCTAATTTTTTTCGTCCTGCCCTACATGAGAGCTACATCGAGGACACACCGTTTCTTTTTGAGGAGCTGCATAATCACAGCACACGCACTACCGTTGCAGGTATTTTTGTATGCACTGTGGATTTATCATACATTATTACTAGTTCTAAGTTCAGCATAACTTCGATTAGAGCTCAATCCATATGGATCCGTTTGTTTAGTCGTTAGATTTTCTTGCAAAGGGTAGTCGCCATTATGTCGAAGAATTGTTAGTGTATCTTCGTTAGGAATTCCTGTTGTTGGGCTCTGTTTGAGGGCGGGAAATCGTTTGGCAGGATGTTGCCTGTTAATTCTGCTATAATTTTCTTGTGTTGGTTCTGTGTTATACATCCCATCTTCGGCCTACGTGCGGTGTTGAGATGCAATTTAGCTGGTTTGGTGTTTAAAATGAATAATGTAGAAGTCCCTTTTGATAAAAAAACAAGACGTTTGATTCTCCTGTTGTTATTCAATTTAGTTGGTTATGTTTAATATTGTTCATATATGTTTGCAATAAAAGGTCTGTAAACACATGCACTACAGAAAAACAATGTGCATAAACTCTTTTTGTAATTGTATATATGTGGAATCATTTTTAAAAAGAAGTATATGTGTAAACATTTTTATACGCAGAAATTTGTAGTTATATTTGTATGTGTAAGTATATTTGTAATTGTATATATGTGTAAACAAGTTCAAAATCCTGCTCTCGATTTATCGGTAGTTAGGCCTGTCCAGAGATTTACCTGACATGGTGTAGTATAACGTACTCTTAGTGTTATCTATATTAGTCTATTGGTGTTATGAATAGTATTATTTGTTTGGATCCCAACAAAACACCTAAATAAATATAGTTATTTTTCGACAGAATGGATGAAATCGGAGAAATGTGTTGTGCTGTTGAGAAGTGGTGTCATTTCGTGAATAATATGACACCGACACAAACATGCCAAATTTTGAGAAACCGACTTGCAGTGCATTCTTGAGATTCCAGCATTGAAGTCAAGATGTCTATTGATCAAATTTATGATTGAAAATTTTGATGCAAAGACAGAAAAGTTTAATGTACGCAAGAATCATGGTGAAATATCCCTTATGGGAGTGGACGTTGAATGCATCTATGGTTTGAAAAATCATGGATTGAATATATCAAACATTCTTTATGAGGAAGGTGATGACACAAAGAACCATATACCTGATAGCTTTGTAAGCAAAAAGACAGGTAATCTTGTAATTGATGACCTAATCGCCGAAGTCATCAAGGATAAAGTCGCGGATGACGACTTTATCTGCAAGGTGGTTCTGGTTTTGATTGGGACAGTCCTTGACCCACAGAACTAGAAGATCATCCCAAAATGCTACCATGCACTAGTAGATGTGGGACGCATTAAAAAGATAAAATTTAATGAGTATGTATGGACATACCTTATTGCTAGCCTAAAACAAATAGGCAACACATATGAGAAGAGGCAATGGACGACAGACAACACCATCTTGTTACAGGTAAATTCCATTCTCAACTTACATACTTCCTCCGATTCAAACTAATTGACTTGGTTTTGTCTAGATTCGGATATATATAGCACTAAAACATGTCTAGATACATCCAAATCTAGACAAATCTGAGTTAAATAATTTGAATCAGAGGGAGTATATAATTATCTACAATACATTTTTCTTTGTTTTAATGTAATTATGTTGTGATATTTGAAGTATTTGTACTATGAGAAGATACTCCCAGATGGCGCCGAGTATACGTCCAGAAGGCCATTGATGAGGAACTGGATGGAAGATGTGGCTTCTGCGAGAGACGCCATAGAATTAAAGGGTCGTGCTTTGGGGAAGATACGTAAATACAAGTGATATCGTGGATTATTTTTTGTGCTGCTAATGGTTCTAGATTGTCAATATTAATTGGTTTATATACACATATATTGAAGATTGATGATGACATAACTCAAAACCATCAAGAAGAGGTTCTCGATACACCCGAAATTGCATGTGGTAAGAAACGTAGTTGAGGGCCCTACAAGAAGAAGGATGGATGTTCAACATCCAGCAGGATGGTGCCTAAAGGAATGACAGAAGTCGTGTTGGAACAGATGACAAAGAATCTAACAGAGCATATTGATAGAACCGTTGAACAAACCTTTCATAGAAAGATGGAGGTCTTCTTAGAAGCTTGTGCTAAGGTGATACACCCTATGTGTCATCTGCTCTGAGTTAAACAAATGCGTTTTTGAACATGACATGATGATTCATTTATTTTCAATCTTGCAGAAACTTCTTATTATGATGAACTCGGCAGAAGTCGTGTACAGACCATCTAAATAGAAAATGTCTAATAATGGCAATAAAGAGGAGGAGGTAGATAAGGAGGTAGAGAAGGAGGTAGAGAATGATGAAGGAATCACCTCTACTAACACCAAATATACGCAAAATATTTCATGGAGCATTCATGCACCTCAAAAAGTAACTCCTTTGTGTTTGCACAAGATAATTTAAAGAATGATTCAAATTGTAAGGAGAAAGAGGTTGAAGGTGACATATTCATGTTACCCACAGACAAGAAGGAAATGAATGCTACTGATGCTTGCCACACCTCACAAGCGCAAGTCGGTAGTACCCAAGCGTCACCAATACTAATTGATGGTAGGGGTCCTTCACCGACACGACAGGACCCAGAGCCGATTCCATTAGAAGCATTCACAGCTGCATTGAAAAAGGGGCGGGGAGGAAAAAAGGTGAGGTAGGAGACACTCTGTCGAATGAATCTGACTCGTTTAATAGCCAACATACCATTTGCCGGAAAGCTATTAATGGTGTGAAGAGATAAGCCATTGGTGAGAAGCGCAAGCGCAGGTCGGCGGACAAAAAGGGTAAAAAACCAAAAAATTATGTTAGAAAAGGTAGTACAACATCATTGAATTGCATGGTTGTGCATGTATTAAATGAAAATAGTTACATGCACGTATTAAATATTTGTTTCTGTGTATGCATGTATTTTCAAAGACCCAGAAGTCCTGGACGGTTTGACACCGCAACAAATAGATGTTGCAATGTTGTACGTTGAAACAATAATTAAAAGTAAAGATTTTAAGAATCAAAGTGTCTATGATAACAAGACCGACACTCAGGTCACTGCCAACCACATTAGTGATATCCTTAATTATGTATGGCCGGGTGACAATGTAAGTCCAAGTACCACAGTTTTGTTATTTTATGCAAACAAGAAGGATCGTTTGTCATATATTATTAAATTTTTCTGTAGGTTATAGGTGCTTACATGGAAGAATTGTCTCTTGGACTGGGGGATGACCGAAAATTATGCCCTGCACGGAGGGCAAATGCTCTAATATGTACTGCACCAAGAAGAAAAACTAGATCCCAGAATAAGTAAGAGGCCTTGGAAAAAAATTCAAAAAATGTGTATGATATATCAGGATGCTTTGAAAGATGCATGGAAGAATACTTTTGTGTTGATAAGGTAATACTGTTTGTACAAGAAAATGTAGGGTATAAACTAGATTATGTAATGTGATAACACTTGTCTCTTTTTGGTAGGCATATTTTGCGTTGAATATAAGCAATTGCCACTGGTGCACTTTCGTCCTGAATAGACCAAAGAAGATATTTTAAGTGCTCGACTCGCTGTTTGAATTTAAAAGGGTCCAGAAAAATGTTGAAGCTCTGGTATGTTTTTTCCCTATACATTTAGCGACGATATGTTTACTCCAAGTATTACACTAAACCTCTCCGTTTTATAGAGAGAGCGAATTTCAAAAACCATACAAGTGGCTAACAAATATACGGAGTATAAGTTTGATGATGTTTCCAATTGGGAGATCATAAGCTGTAAAACACCACAGCAAAATGATTCGTGAGTTTGTGGTTGAACTAATGTCATTTATTTTGATGTGCTAGTAATGTTATTCAAATTTAGATTCGTTATGATCAGGAACTCGTGTGGCATGCTCGTGCTACATTGTATGGAGCACTTTGACGGAGATAAATTCACAGATGTAATCTCGCAGGTATTCAAAATTTCTATTTGGCATTTGCATATATATATACACTAGCATGTGACCTTATTAACCCTGCTAATATTTTGTTACAGGAAAGGATAAATGATTCTTGGAGACGTAATATTGCAGAAATTATTCTGTCGAAGACAAACAAACTCGAAAAGGTAAAAAGCAGAGTTCTTGAGATCGTGGAGCTGCTGGAAGATTCTTGAAAACTCAAGAAACAAAAATTCCTACTACCGATTCCCTGGCAAATATTTGTATAACATTAAAAAATTTACGCAAAGTTGGGTTGTTTGATTGCTAAACAGTTTGCGCATGGCGCTATGTTTTTGTTAGAAGAATGTTTCATGATTGTGGTTTTGTCGTTTTGCTTAATTTACGATTGTAATCTAAAGTTTGGGTTATTTATGTTTGCCAATTTATGGATCTGATGAGCAATATTCATAGGCCTAGTTTTAGTGCGTATGCTTAAAATACAATTCTCTCCAAAATAGTAACGAAGCAGACATATAAATGAATGGGAATTAATCCCTCTGTTTCAAAATATAAGAGTTTTTAGCTTTGTGAAGCAAATGTATCTAGACTTGTTTTAGGATGTAGGTTCACTCAACTTTGGGGTGAATCTAAACACAAAAAGAAGTCTAGATTCATTTTCTTCAGAAACCTGAAACGTCTTATATTTTGTAGTGTAAGTGCATACCATACTTTGTTAGCATGTATAGTGTTTGATGCGTGTGCCGCGCTCATCTGGCATCCCGTCCTGATGCAGTGCGGGACCCACCACATATTCACCCTCATCATTACCTTTAGAAAAGGGGGGAACAGGAATCCGAGCCGCCATTGCCTTCCCTTTCTTTCTCTTTCTTCTTCGGGTGCCTTTCTTCTTCTTCCGTGCAACTCCAGCGATAGATGCCAAACTCCAGTACAACCTCCGGCCCCTCATGGCCGCGGTATGGTGCAGTGCAGATGACGAGGTGCCCTGACTGCCCACGCATCATTCCACTAAAATGATTGGTCACTGAGAACGAGGAAAATCTCAACTGTGGGCACGAATTTGTGAAATGCGAGAGCAAGCCAGAGGATGGGAAGGTTAGATCTGAGTTCTTCTTAAGTTAATTTATTGATTTCATTTGCCAATTTTGGTTCTTCCCTGGATTTGGGATTTGAATCAGGGTTCATCTTTCCCATCTGATTTCAGGATCTGAAGAATGGTAGGCATTTTGAGTGGATGGATGAGTACATTGAGAGGATTAAACTGGAGGGCATAGTTCATCGGAAGGGGGGCGCATCGATTGATCTCAATTAACCTCATACGGTCGAGAGCTTGGGCTCTGAATCATTGCTACGATGGGTGATGTAGCAGTTAAGGGAGAACTGAAGAAACTCAACAAGCAGTTTAGGCAGATTATCAATCTGAAGAAGTAGGCGAACATGATGAATGTTGTATTTATTTTTGTGCACTTGCTCTTGGGTTGGTCTATCTGCTGATCATTAAGCAGTAGACACTGTAATAAGTGTATCAGTTAGCTTCCTCTTGCTTTGCAAGCCCTGAATAAAAAGCATCATGAATTTGCCCAAGTTTTATCCGTTTGCTTCTCTTTATGCACATGTTCATGTAAAAAAAATACTCCCTCCGTCACAAAATAGATGTCTTAGGTTTTTCACAATTTGGATGAATCTATATACTAAATAGTGTCTAGATTCATTTAGTTTTTGACATATTTGAGACAAAGGGAGTAGATAAAAACATTTTGTACGCTGGTTCTTGCTTTTCATACATTAATCCAAACTATTTTTACTTAATTATTCTACAGTAGACATGCATAACACGGGTAAAATGGACCCCTTGCGCATCAGCATCATCTGCATGGCCTCCGGGCACCCTCAATCCTCCATGGATAACACAGTTAACACATGTCGACTCTGAAGAAACTTGAGGATGTTTCTAGACAGTTAAGATATGAGTAGATCCAATGCAATGTTGGAATGGGCCCACATCTGCCGCTAGTGTCTGTGTCATTGCTTGGCAATATCACTCTTATACTTAGATGTATCAACTGGGTGGGATCATGTTGGCCAAGTGCCGAGTCACCAAACCACAAATTGATTATGGTGTTTCTAGCCAACCGAGAGAGGTCTATAGCCCATGCAATGTTGGCATGGGCCCACATTTGTCACAAAATGTCTCATCATGTCTTGTCATGGCAGTCTTATATAGGATCATGTTGGCCAAGTGTTGACTAATACACAACCACAAGTTGATGAAGTATATAGCCCATGCAATGATGCATGTTCCTATATTTGCCACAAAGTGTATCATCATAATTTCTTGGCATATAGTGTTATCCTAAGATCTATTAACTAGGTAGGATTATGGTGGGCAAGTGTTGACTGATATACAACAAGTTGATGAAGGAGCTTCTGGCCAACCCATGAAATGTTGGCACGCGCGCCCACATTTGATGCAAAGTGTCTCATCATGTCTAGGCATAGTAGTCTTATACTTAGATCTGTAAAGTAGATAGGACCATGTTGGCCAAGTGTTTACTCATATGCTACAAGTGTGTGTCATAGAACTCTTATACTTAGATATCAACTTGTTAGGATCATGTTGGCCAAGTGTTGAGTCACACAACCACAAGTTGATGAAGGAGTCTCTAGCCAACCCAAAGAAGCCTATAGCATTGGAGTGACTCTACACACTAAAACAAGTCTATGTACATTTGCTACACAAACCTAAAACACCTTATATTTTGAAATGGATGGAGTAGGTAGGATCGGTTTTTTCTAATTAATGCGCTATCCGTGATGAACTGACCCCACCTGTCAGCGCGGTTAGCCGACGTCCCTATACATTACAAGAAAAGAAAATTGCCAGTTCCTCGACCGCATAGTGGCCTAGTGGCAGTTCCTGCCATCTCCTCGCCTCCTTGTTCTGGCGCAATACTTCCCTCTTTGACTCCTCCTATCCTTGTTCTTCTCCTTGTCATCTCCTGGTCTTCTTTATTCCTCGATAGGAAGGCATGGCGAGCAGCCGAATGAAGGTGAACTTCTCCAATCTCCAGGCCGACAGACCACTTGCCAAGATCGGCGAATCCTTCCTAGAGAACGAGGAGTACGTCGATGCCTACGCTGCTTGTCGGAGAGTCTACAGCGACTGGTTCCGTGCATTAAAAGAACCCGAGTTCCATCTAAACAACTGGATCCTGGTATATCACACACTTCTAGACGTCGACGAATTCACGTTCCTCAACCTCGCCACAGGTCGTTGCTTCATGACGAATCTAATGGAAGTTCAATGCAGGTTCACAATTCATCCAATCTAACATTCGTTTTTTATTTGGATACAAAGTTATTCTTAAATATGCATGTTTAATTATGTAGGTTCTTAAACATGCATGTTATTGAACATTCTTAAGCAAAGTTATACTTAAACGTGAAGGTTCACAAGACATGCATGTTTAATTGTATAGGTGCACTCATTTTAGGATATATATATATATATATCTAGTACAATTTGAAATATCTAGAAGCTCTGTCTTATATTAGTGAATAAAGGGAGTATTTTCCATTATAGATATATCTTAGGGACAACTGTTCTCTTCATCAAAAGGTTCTACTTCATCGGTGTTTATCGCAGCGTCATCGTTATTGCTCAAAGGGAAGAGCCGCACAAGATTCGCCTTCTGAACCCACTCACCCGTAAGTCCAACACTTAGTTTCAGGCACAAATACCATCAGATATTATGGCATCTATAGGCATCACGAAGTCCCCCATGATGATGTTTGTTTCCGCAAATTATGAGTATTCTACTTCTTGGGCCGATGAGGCCACCCCGACAGTGGATTTCAATGGAGTATTTGGAGAAGGAATTTATTCGTCGTCCGATGATGTGCATGTGCAATGCATGACCCCGTTCCGTGGTGAAGTGTATGCAGTACAGGATGGTGGAGACATCGTGTCGACCAACATCCAGGTGGAGAAGCGCGCGAGCACCATAAATATGGCCAAAATAATTCCAGGTCCAGTCTTTGAAGAGATACGCGGAGTCTACAAGTTCTATCTTGTGGAGTCAGAAGGTGATATGCTTCTTGTTGTGGGCGGGGTTTTCGCCGAAGGTCAACCGGTGCTTTACCGGGTGGACACGGAGAAACGCTGTCTTGAGGCTGTAGGTGACATTGGGAGTCGTGCCTTCACCGTTCATTTTAACCGGTCGATCTCCGTCGACACTAGAGTGCACCCTAGTACAGTCCAAGGTGGTTGCATCTGCTATGCGGATTTTTCTTATATCAGAGAGTACAATCACGATCTTAAGGCCTGGGATGGGGTACCAACACATGTACATGGCTTCGGTCGACATGATCTGGAACGTTCACCAAGGCCGTACCGTCTCGACCAGATACTGGCAGCACATTGCAGACGAGGGGAGTTCAATGAATTTTTCCTGCGGCACATCGGAGCGGACGCCGATGAAATATATAGGGCAGAATAGCCTAGGTTATTTGCTCGATTGCTAGCATGTTCAGGTCTTTTCGAAGTAAAAAATTTCAATGTATTTATTTTTAGTACTTTCAGAATTCAGTGTGGTAGCTTTCAGAATTCTATGTGGCGTCTTTCATAATTATCTGTAAGTACTATCTTTCATCTTTACTCATAGAACTCAAGAAGCACTAGAAAATAAAAAAAATCAAGAAATAGTGGAAACCTACACGCCACCGTTGGTCCATCCATGCATGTATAGAAAGATTCTAGAATTAAGTAGAAAGAGGGAATTCACATTTTGCCACTTAAAAATGGAAAATGCTTGTTTTGTACAAACAAACCCATCAGTCTTGGGTGCCAAATATGACCTCATTCAGACAAAATAGGGTTTTGGTAAGGCGATTGAGTGGATAGCCATGCATTTTCATAGCTACAAGCTTATGTTGAGAAGTGGTTTTGGGAAAAACTACATTACCCACGCGTGTTTTTTATTTTTCCTTGGTCGTATGATACATAACAAGACTACATGTAAAGATGTCTCTATTTTTTTTCAAAAACTAGTAATTAGTTGTGCCTAATATGACTATCCAATAACCGTAGTTTTGCCACTAGTAAGATCAAGGTTTTGTGAGAAAAAATTGACATGTCATCATGACCTGCTATATCAACTAATCGATCTAACCATAACACTGATATGACAAGACATGTTGAGACACTTTATGGCATATGTGGGCCGATGCCAACATTGCATGTGATCTAGACCTCTTTACGTTGGCTAGAATCTAACTCATCAACTTGTGGTTGTGTGACACATCACCTGGCCAAAATATGGTTGTGTGACTCATCACCTAGAATCTGAGTAAGCCATGACACACACTCGTGGCAGATGTGGGCCAATGCCAACATTGCAAGGGATCTAGACCTCTCTATGCTGGCTAGAAACATCTTCACCAGCGTTTCTCCTATCGCTCAAAACGGTGTGTATTTCTTTGGTATAGTCTCGTCACAAAGGAGTAAAATGCCTTGATAGTACTACTGGCCGTTTCTACGTGTCAAGGGATGTAGTTTTTGATGAAAATGTTTTTCCCTTTGCTACACTTTATCAAAATTGCGGGTCGTCGTCTCCATGTTGAAATTCTTTTGCTTCCTTCAAACAATCCCTCCTAGGTAGAAAAAACTAGGGGTGTGCATACTAATGACCAATATATAAGTGCCGATTGTTCCTGTCGTTGATCCTATGCAGGACACAACTGACACCATGCCCACAGGCTCTACTGAACTAGTCATGCAAAAAATTCTGCCAAAAATACTGATGACAACACATTAGATAATGAGGCCGAAGAAAACACCGCTATAGGCCAAGAAAACACGGACTCTGAGCATGATAAGGGGCAAAATCTGCCTCGGATCCGCCCTCAACACTCTGACGCGCCGTCATCTGGGCGCATTGATCCGTGCTAGTCCCCTCACGCCACGTCCCCAAGGTCTGGGCCCTCCCTTGCGTCGCGTTCTGTGCGTAACTATGGCGGCTATGGGGAGTCGGACACGTCTTCCCCGTGGTCCCCACCAACGCGTGGACGTGCGGATCTCCCGCCCAGCTCTTCCCCGTGGTTCTTCTGACGGCTTCTGTAGTGACGCCTCGCCAGGAGATCTAATCGGCACGTCATTGAGCGCTGGTGCCCAAGAATATTATGCACATGTACAATCTTCAGCGCTAGGATCTTCTGCAACACGTGGTGCTGACGTATCTACTGCTGTTGAACCCCGCACTCGACTAAAAAAAAGGTACTACCTCCGTTTCAAAATGTAAGGCTTTTCAGCAAACTAAAACAGCTTGCTAAAAAGGTTTATATTGTGAAACAGAGGAAGTATAAAGGACCCAAAAATTCGTACTGAGGGAACAATTTGGTTGGCACTGTTAACATCTATAGGAGAACCATAAAACTTGCATGAAGCTAAAATGGATACAAAATGAAGTGTGCTATGCAAGATTCCACCAAGCTCTAACAGAAATGTTATTGATTGCACCTTGTCCCACCAAGCTCTAACATGATCCCATCCGGTTGATACAT
The DNA here is from genome assembly GCA_916181665.1 of Avena sativa. NCBI lineage: Eukaryota > Viridiplantae > Streptophyta > Magnoliopsida > Poales > Poaceae > Avena > Avena sativa. Next base: position 184,747,163 of record OV702281.1, read on the forward strand.
CTAAGCATAAGAGTGCTATGACAAGCCATGACACACACTTGTGCAGATGTGGACCCATGCCAACATTGCACGAGATCTAGACCTCTCTTAGCTGGCTAGAAACACTTTAACCAACTTGTGGTTGTATGCCATGTTACAACATCGACCTAGTTTCACATCATAAAAAATCACTTATAGGTAGAGGATGCCATGTTACAACATGGACCTAGTTTCACATCCTTACCAGACACCTAGAGTTTTGGCTTAAATTTGACCGGGCCACCAAAAATTCAAAAATAATCAAAGTTGTGTGAAACCTTGGACACATTTAAAAATTACTTGTAGGTAGAGGATGCCATGTTTCAGCATGGAGAAACTCTCACATCACAAAGGTCTAACCCCTAGGCATCCTTACTAGACACCTAGATTTTTGGCCTAAATTTGACCTAGACATGATGCTTGTGGCAATTATGGACCCACAACAACATTGCATGGGATCTAAAATTAACCAATCTCAGTTGTCTAGAAATAACTGGCCAACTTGTAGTAGTATGAGCCAACTCTTGCTCAAACATGATCCCACCTAGTAATACTTAGATCTATCAAGTAGGTAGGATCATGTTGGCCAAGTGATGACACATACAACAACAAGTTGGTGAATGTGTTTCTATCCAGCCTAGAGAGGTCTAGACCCTGATGACGCCTGTCGATGTGGAGCCTGTTGGGAACCCCAAGAGCAAGGTGTGAAGCAGCAAGTAGCAAGTTTTCCCTCAGTTGAGACTGAGGTTATCAAACTAGAAGGAGGAAGGAAACGTCACACAGGTGTTGCGAGCAACACGGAGACCTACACAACACAAACTCAAGAATTTGCCCCAACGAATTAGTGAGGTTGTCAAGCTCACCGGTTTGCTGTAACAAAGGATTAAACTTATGGTGTGGAAGGTAATGGTTTGCAGCAAGTAAACAAGTAACAGTGGAAGATGTATCAATGGTAAAGATTGGACCGGGGTCCATAGTTCATTAGAGGTGATCTCCTTAGATAACAAACATGGCATGAAGGGTAAACAAATTACAACAGGGCAATTGACAGGAACTGAGCAAGGCATAACAATGCAATTACTAGTCAGAAAGATCCTATGAGATTCGATTGGTAAATACAACAAGATACATAGACCGCCATCGAACTGCATCTGTGACTAGAAGCCCACATTCAGGTTATCATCCGAACGCCCTCCAGTATTAAGTTGCAAGCAACAGACAACTACTTTAATCAAAGTGTGCAAGGTAAACAGTCCACATGTTCCATGAACAAGAGACCGTTGTTTTCTCCCTAGTAGCAACAACACATCTACAACCGAAGAGATTTCTGTCACTTACCTTGGAAACTAGAGGCATGTACCCACTATCGAGCATAAATACCCCCTCTTGGAGTCACTAGAAACTACTTTGACAAGATAGCTACTAACAACGGAGAGCATGCAAGATCACAAAAAACACAGACATGATAGAATCATAAAAACAAAAACATTAATCAAACCAACGTAATAATCTAAATATCTATCGGATCCCCGCAAACACAACATGCATGATTACAAATAGATTAGATCTTGATCACGAACGGATCTCACAAGATCTATACATGAAAGCACAAAGGAGGAGATACAACCATATAGCTACTACATGGAGCCATAGTCCAAGGTGGAACTACTCACGCATCATACCGGAGAGAAGGCCTCTGGGATGATCTCCCCTCCGGTAGGGTGCCAGGAAGAACTTCAGACCTCCCCCCCCCCGATCTAGGGACGATGGTGGCGGAGGCTACAGACGGTTTCGTGGAGATTTGATCGGGTGCTTAGGGTTTGTGCATCGGGGGCTTCCAATAGGCGAAGGGGGAGGACGAGGATGCGACCAGGGGGGCCAAACCCTAGCCAGGCGCGGGCCCACCCCTGGCCACGCCTGGGGGGGGGGGTCTGGCTGCCCTGGCTCGCTTCCTCGTCTCTCCTCTGGACTTCTTGTTCCCCACGGAAAGTAATTGAATTTGACGTTTGTCCCGTCCAATTCCGAGAATATTTCTTTACTAACTTTTATGAAACCAAAAACAGCAGAAAACAAGCATCTGGCACTGTTGCAACTTGTTAATAGGTTAGTACCAGAAAACATGTAAAAAGCACCTCAAAGTGTATACAAGTAAAGCAAAGTAGATACTAAACAAGCATGGAGCATCAAAAATTATAGAAACGTATCCTACGTATCAACATCCCCAAGCTTAACTCCTGCTCGTCCTCGAGTAGGTAAGTGATAAAAGAACAAATTTTGAGGTGACATGCACCCTCCCAATAAAGATCCAACCATTTGAAAGCATTGAAATCTGGGATCAAAGAACTCTAAACAAGTGCATGAAAGATGGAGTTCTAACAATAGGACATAATAACTATGCATGCAACTTGACAAGCTACAAACAAAGATCATGAATAACATGCATTGAAAAACGTTTGTTTGTTTCACATACAGAAAAAACATAGCATAGTGGCAATCAGCTTGTCCCTCATAGAGTACAAATATAGATGCATATGACACCTTCAAAGTTCAAAAGGGTGACTATAAACAAATAGCACAAGAACAAGTATTACCACAATATGCATCAATTAATGAGCTTTGGAACACTGCCGACATAACGACAACTATGCTCTGTTAATGGTGCCTAAAGGTAGAAGGTGGAGACTCAATAATGGTGGAAGAAAGGCTTTTTTGTAAAGGAAGCAGGGATTACAAGTTTCAAAAGGAGCTTCCAAAAATTATGGTACTTGTTAGCTTTCAGCCCTCATTGCCCCTATCATAAGCATCTTCAAGTGGTTAAGGTTAAAGTGGCAAAGATGGAGTATATGTTTGACGAAGTATAAGTTGGCAATATGAAGTCCCTTGAATACGATGGCCACACCTCATGCATACTCAACTTTGGGTCCAGGTAAGTTCTTGTCATTGTAAGTATTTGCATATCATTGAGACCCGCCAATCGGGCACCCCTTGCACATGGTACATGAGCTTTCCCATAACCAAATGACAAGGCAATCAGACAATGAGCATCTCAGCAAGCTTTTTATTGAGGATGATTCATAGATAGATCATTATGGTGATGTTGTAAGTTTCCACCATGATTAGGCATGGCTTAGGCTAGCAGCCCAGGCGTTTCTCTAACACAGGATACAAACTCCATGGACTTACAAGTTCCCTCTTTATTTCACACCAGTGACATCCATAGACAAAACAACATGATATCAACTGAGTACAAAGTACAAGTGCAATGTTGAAAACGTTCCCTATGACAACACGATTCTGCTAATTCCAACTTATAAGTGCAAGCATATACAACAAAGTTGTCACAATGGTTCAAGTTTATTAGGGGCAAATGTAAAGTGTGCCATCAAGTTTGTGAGGGCTTTAGTCACTAAGTTTTCACATAACAAAATAGTTTTTAATTGGAAGATAGCTGAAAAAAGAATATACTTGTAATGATGTAACACACCATGCGTAGGAGTTTATAGTGGACACTTTGAAATAACTTTGTTTCTTGGGAGTTGGAAGCATGAGTAGAACTTACTCATAAAAGTGGAGGCTAGCAAAAGACTGGGATCAACCAACTAAGAGAGCAATAATAGCCATAATCATGGAGTGCAACAAAGCATACTAATCAAAGCAAAGAGTGGTACTACAAGTCAAGGAATAAATGATCATAGAGGCTAATGGTGACTTGTCATAGTCATAACATGGTGTGAGCATGTGCCAAGTTAACCCAAGCAAAGCATCAAAGGAGAATACCACAATACTATGCTTTTGCATGCTAAAACAATGCATAATTTCTGCAAGGCACACTAAGAAATCCCAATTGTTTGGAACAAGACATGCTACAAAAATAATCACTAAGCATAAGGTCAAAACAACACCTAGCATGTCATGGTAAAGTCTAAGTCACAATCTATGCAAGCTCCTTTTGCACTTCATGCAAGAACTTACTACTCCTAAGCAACTTATTTGCAACACAACACAGCGAGAACGAGGGTCCAAACTACTTTATTCAAGCACACTAAACAACCTAAGAAAATCAAACGAAAACTAAGACGCTACAAGAACAACACAACTGTGCATGAAACAATAAAAACGAAGTGTCTAGACAGACCTGAGCTTTTTATTGATGAAGAAGGGGATGCCTTGGGGATCCCCAAACTTTAACACTTGTACCTCTTGGATATTTCTTGGGGTGACACCATGGTGGAATCCCCAAGCTTGAGCTTTTGTCCATTCTTCATCTCATTGCATCATTCTCTCTTTACACTTGAATTTTTTCCTTCACACAATCTTCATTCGCAACATTAGTTTATTCAAAAGATATTATACCTCTGGCAAAGCTTTGGAACATCAAGGATTTTAACTATAAACACAAGATACTGCAGTAACTCCTTCAAAAATATCAATTCACCTAAAGAGAACTAAAAAAGGAATCAATAAGAAGCAAATGCAAATAATGGCAGAAATCTGCCAAAACAGACCAGCAGGTAGAAACCGATTTTTTCGAACATCTTCTGTTGCTCAAATCAAAAAGTCTTGAACTAACAAAAGTTAGCTAACATACTGGGGGATTTATTCGTACATTTTGAGCTCAATCCGAGTTACAGAGCCTCCTCACGAATATTTTTGGTGCAGGACAGAAATCTGTTTTGGGACAGCAACTCCCCAAATCTTACTTCCCTCTCATTAGAGGTTATTCTTGGCACAAAAAGAAAACAAAAAGGATAAGGAGAGGTCATTACAGAAGTAATAACTTCCAAGACTCAAGGAAAATCTTGGGTTATCTCCCAACAAGTACTTTCCTTTAACGCATTGAAGTTAGGCACAAGAAGCAAGAAGAATCAAGTATTTCAAATGAAGAAGCATTAACATCAAATCTTGCTTTCAAAGGAGGAGCAAAAGCAACTTCTCGCTCCTCATAGGGAAGTGTTCAATACCTTTCTTTAATGGAAAATGATATTTCATGGTGCCTTCTTTCATATCAATGATGGAACCAACTGTTCTAAGAAAAGGTCTTCCCAAACTAATAGGATAAGAAGCATTGTATTCAACATCCAAAACATAGAAATCCACAGGGACATAAGCATTATTAACCATAATGATAACATCATTAATACTCCCCATGAGTTTCTGCTAAGCATTATCATTGAGTGGGACATCTAAATAACAATCTTCTAATGGTGGCAAAACAAGCATTTCATAAATCTTCCTAGGCATAATAGAGACACTAGAACCAAGATCACATTAAGCTTTGAGATCAAAGTCATTCACTTGCATATTAATAATGGGTTCCCAACTATCTTCTACTTTCCTAGGAATAGACGCTTTGTGTTTTAACTTCTCTTCCTTAATCTTAACAAGAGCATCTGTAATGTGTTTAGTGAAAGCAACATGCATATCACTAGCATCAGGACTTCTAGCAATCTTTTGCAAGAACATAATCACTTCAGAAATATTGCAACCATCAATATAAAAGTCAAACTTAACATCACTAGTAGTAGGCTTAATAGGCTTAGGCATAATAGGAGGAGGAATAGGGACTACTTGTGGTTTAGTTGTGATGGTTCACACACTATTGTTTCTATCAATTTCAGCTTCCCTTTCCCACTTAGCATGAAGTTGAGCTAACAGCCTAACATTTTCATCAATATTAACTTGTATGGCATGAGCAGTTGCAAAGGTGTTTTCCATAGTTTCAGATTTACCAGCCATTTTATTAATCAAAGAGGACTAAGCTTCAAACAAAGAGGATATATTTTTCTCAACAGTTAAAAGCTTTTCCTCTATAGTCTTATTGAAGGTGGTTTGTTTACTAATAAAGTCCTTGAGCATGACTTCAAGTTCAGAGGGGGCACTTCTAGCATTATTGTAAGAGCTTCCATAGGAATTGCCATTATTAGGAGGATAAGGCCTATAATTGTTGTTGCTACCAAAATTATTCCTATAGGCATTGTTGTTAAAATTGTTGTTTCTAATGAAGTTCACATCAACTTGCTCTTCTTGAGAAACCAAAGAGTCTAAGGGAACACTATTAGGATCTAGAGGAGATTTCCCATTAACAGGCATAGCCATCATAACATCAATCTTTTCACTCAAAGAGGAAGTTTCCTCAACTGAGTTTACCTTCTTACCATGTGGAGCTCTCTCAACATGCCATTCAGAGTAGTTAACCAGCATATTATCGAGGAGCCTTGTTGCAGCACCCAAAGTGAGGCCCATAAAAGGACCTCCAGCATCTGAATCCAACAGATTTCTTGAGGAGAAGTTCAAACCTCCATAAAAAGTCTAGATAATCATCCAAGCAGTGAGTCCATGAGTAGGGAAATTCTTAACCAAAGACTTCATTCTTTCCTAAGCTGGAGCAACATGTTCACTATCAAGTTGTTTAAATTTCATAATGTCACTTCTCATAGATATAACCTTAGCAGGAGGATAATACTTTCCAATAAAAGCATCTTTGCACTTAATCCAAGAATCAATACTATTTTTAGGAAAAGAAAGCAACCATTCTTTAGCTTTTCCCCTCAAGGAGAAAGGAAAAATCTTGAACTTAATAATATCTCCATCTACATCCTTATAATTTTGCATCTCACAAAGTTCAACAAAGCTATTGAGATCGGCAGCAAGATCATCAGAACTAGCACCAGAAAATTGCTCTCTCATCACAAGATTCAACAAAGCAGGCTTAATTTCATAAAAGGTAGCATCAGGAGTAGGTGGAGCAATAGGAGTGCTTAGGAAATCATTGTTGTTGGTGCTAGTGAAATCACACAACTTGTTCTTAGAAGAGTTCATTTTGGCAAAGGTGGGCAAGCCAAAAACAGCAGTAGCAGCTAGAGCAGGAACTAATTTTTTTTTGTTTTGAATAAAGCAAGCAAACCAAACTAGAATAATTTTTTGGGGTTTATTGGATAGAGGCAAACAAAACCAAGGAAAATAAACAAATACAACTAAAAAAACTAAATAGAAATGAAGTGAAGGACTCCCCTAGTGAAGACGTCATTAGCCTCCCCGACAATGGTGCCAGAAAACTTGTTGATGGCGTCTGTCGATGTGGAGCCTGTTGGGACCCCAAGAGAAAGGTCTGAAGCAACAAGCAGCAAGTTTTCCCTTAGTTGAGACCGAGGTTATCGAACCAGAAGGAGGAAGGAAACGTCACACAGGTGTTGCAAGCAACACGGAGACCTGCACAACACAAACTCAAGACTTCGCCGCAACGAATCAGCGAGGTTGTCAAGCTCACCGGTTTGCTATAACAAAGGATTAAACGTATGGTGTGGAAGGTAATGGTTTGCATCAAGTAAACAAGTAACAATGGAAGATGTATCAATGGTAAAGATTGGACCGGGGTCCATAGTTCATTAGAGGTGCTCTCCTTAGATAACAAACATGGCATGAAGGGTAAACAAATTACAGCAGGGCAATTGACAGGAACTGAGCAAGGCATAACAATGCAATTACTAGTCAGAAAGATCGTATGAGATTCGATTGGTGAATACAACAAGATACATAGACCACAATGCAACTGCATCTGTGACTAGAAGTCCACCTTCAGGTTATCATCCGAACACCCTCCAGTATTAAGTTGCAAGCAACAGACAACTACTTTAATACAAGTGTGCAAGGTAAACAGTGCACATGTTCCATGAACAAGAGACCGTTGTTTTCTCCCTAGTAGCAACAGCACATCTACAACCGAAGAGATTTCTGTCACTTCCCTTGGAAACTAGAGGCATGAACCCACTATCGAGCATAAATACCCCCTCTTGGAGTCACTAGAAACTACTTGGACAAGATAGCTACTAACAACGGAGAGCATGCAAGATCACAAACAACACAGACATGATAGAATCATAAAGACAAAAACATTAATCAAACCAACATAATAATCTCAATATCTATCGGATCCCTGCAAACACAACATGCATGATTACAAATAGATTAGATCTTGATCATGAACGGAGCTCACAAGATCTATACATGAAAGCACAAAGGAGGAGATACAACCATCTAGCTACTACATGGACCCATAGTCGAAGGTGGAACTACTCATGCATCATACCGGAGAAAAGGCCACTGGGATGATCTCCCCTCCGGTAGGGTGCCAGGAAGAACATTAGACCCTCCGATCTAGGGACGATGGTGGCGGAGGCTACAGACGGTTTCGTGGATATTTGATCGGGTGCTTAGGGTTTGTGCATCGGGGGATTCCTATAGGCAAAGGGGGAGGCCGAGGATGCGACCAGGGGGGCCAAATGCTAGCCAGGCGCGGGCCCACCCCTGGCCACGCCTGGGGGGCTCTGGCTGCCCTGGATCGCTTCCTCGTCTCTCCTCTGGACTTCTTGTTCCCCACGGAAAGTAATTGACTTTGACGTTTGTCCCGTCCAATTCCGAGAATATTTCTTTACTAAATTTTCTGAAACCAAAAACATCAGAAAATATGCATCTGGCACTGTTGCAACTTGTTAATAGGTTAGTACTAGAAAACATGTAAAAAGAACCTCAAAGTGTAGACAAGTAAAGCAAAGTAGATACTAAACAAGCATGGAGCATCAAAAATTATAGATACTTTTCCGACGTATTAGACCCCATGCAATGTTGGCATGGCCCCACATTTGCCACAAGCTAGTGTGTGTAATGGCTTGGCATAGCACTCTTATAGCTAGATCTATCAAGTGGGTGGGATCATGTTGTCTAGGTGTAGTGACTCACACAACCACTAAGTTGATGATGGTGTTTCTAGCCAACCCAGAGAGGTCTAGATCCCATGCAATGTTGGCATGGCCCCTCATCTACTACAGTTGTGTGTGTCATGGCTTGGCATAGCAAAATTATAGCTAGATCTATCCAAACGTGGGGTAGTTAGGTCAACGATCATGTCCGACTACTCGAAAGAGCCACTTGTGTACCATGTTTTCATCTACATTTATTCAAATGGACTCAAATTTTCCACGAGGGTTTATCACATGTGCCTAATGATGCTACCATTGTATCTAGCCATTTTGGTTTGAAAATTTCAAAAATTTAACCAACAATGGCGTGGTGGTGTCATGGAAGATGCCATGGGTAGGCTTAAGTTAGGGGAAGAATGGACGCTTGTGGTAACCGGGGAGGGAGTGCACAGTCTAGCCGAGCACGAAGAACAAGATGAACTCTCCACACTTAGGATTTTTATTGATCCAAGAAGATTACAAGTGCTCGTAGAGCTGTTTGAGCATAGCCTCAGGGCACTAGTTTCCTACTTGGCCCAACCTCCTTAAACCCTAGCTATGCCCCTCCTTATATAGGCGATGGCTAGCTAGGTTACATCCTTTTGGGTTCTAGGGTTACTGTTTGGATCTTGGTCCCTACTGTGCGGGCCGGGTCATGGGATAGCCCTGAGACCATGACCCAGTCCACAAAGCCACACAACTAACGGTCTTCTCGTACGTAACCTCTAGCTCCTTTGGTGTCATACGGTGACTTTGTACGTCAGCCCTTGCTTTGGGCGTCATCCGGCTCCTTTTGTGTCACCCGGCGTTGCCCTTCTCTTTTGACCGTGCTTTACCATGGTCCCTCCTGATTCTTACTCGGAAAGCTGTCACGCGTCCTTTCTGACTCGGCCTTCCCTTGTGAGACTCGGCTCATTGATTCCTGCAAGGTAAACATACTTGTCTTATAAGGCCGACATAATTCTTATGTCGGTCGCACACGACCTTCTTACCTAGTTATTGTTACCTGGCCAAAGATATCCTTTACTCGGCATAAGCCAAGCTGGGTAATGTTTTACACCTTATGACCCTATCGGGGGTTATTCCCCCGACATTAGTCCCCGAAGCTGGTAAGGCCTAGTAGTTTTTTGCTGTTAGGGGTCTCCAAGTTCCTTTAAGGTGCTTGGAACTTTTCTTTCTCTCAGCATTTACTTGTTAGGGCACACTGTTTGGCACAATCTTGATCTTTCCCGACTCTATCTTGCCCCTTTCGAGTCTCATCTTTGACTTTCTGGGTTACTTTTGCCTCGTGCCAAGTCACTTTCTATGCTGCCGAGTCATTTTTGGCTTGCCTTAGTCACTGACAGCTTGTAATCATGATGGTTTTCCTCAAATTTTTTCAAAAATCCTGACCGCACAGTGACAGCGATGCAGTAACTCCCCGTCACTGTGGCAGTCCCATAGCTCTGCGCCTCGTTCCCTACGCAGCGAGACGTGGCTGTGGATTTTCCGTGTATCGCCTACACGTGGGGCTCGCTGATGCGCTCACTCGGCCGAATACACGGCGACATGGTGGTCGCACGGCGCAGGAGGATCCCACGCCTAGGGTTTTTATAATTCTTAAGTAGGGGTGATGGGAACTTAACTGCCTTTGCCTATTTAGTTTCTCCCTTGCCTTCTTCTTCCTCGCGCCTCCCAAACCTAAACTGCCTCCTTGTGGTTCCTCTCTTCTGCTGCTTCTCTCCAGCGATTCTCTTCTTCCCCTTTCAATTCTACTACGGGTCATTGCGTCTCCAGGCCTATTCCAACAATGTAAGAGTCTGAACCAAGCGATATCATGGATGCTTGCGCTGCCGGCGAGGAGGCGGAGGAGCATGAAGTCGCCGCCGACGAAGTGCGGCGACTGGGAAGACTCGGAGGTTTCGGTCGAGGAAATCGAGTGGCTGCGCTCCACCAGGCGCATCTCGCTCAAAGTTGATTGTAGCTTTCCTAAGCCCGAGGCTAACGAGAGGGTGGTTTTCCTCTCGCACTTCGAGCATGGTTACTACCGAGTGAGGAACTTATTCGGCTGTAAGCTCTGAGTTAGAACCCAACTTTTATTTTCTCATGCAAAATTTTCATGTCGGATTTTCGATCCCTAGACCCCGAGGTTAATACCGAGTAAGGAACTTATTCGGCTGTAAGTTTGATCGTACACCTTCTAACTAGATCTTTTTTGTGTATCTTACGCATAACGAGTGTACTAAGGTGCATCAGGCTCTCCTCTAGGAGTACAAAAAGCTTGAGCTCGCTCACCAAGATCTGAAAGCTAAGGCTCAAGGCCAAGGTACTTTTTCTTACTCGGCTTGCTTTTATTCGGCAGGCCTTCCTTGTTTCATCTCCTTGAATTTTTCACGTTGTCTTTCCACAGCTTCTTCCCAAACTACCATTGATGCACTGGACTCACAGATCAGTGATGCTGAAAGTAAGCTCTTAGAAATCTTGTGACCGCTCCGCATCGGTGTTTATTCCTTTTCTATTTCTATCTCATCTAAAATGAGATAATTTGCTATTATTGACGAGTCACATGCTCTGAATAAGAAGAGAAGCACCGGATCGAGCTCCAAAAGGAGCGAGAGCAGGTGACTCGGCTGAAGAAGCAGATGGAGGATATGGAGCAGAAGCACCAGTCCGAGCTGAAGGGCCTACACGATGAGCTTGCCAAGAAAGCTGACAAGCAAGCCGCTAGTGCTGCAAAGAGTGATCAACTGGTCAAAGAGTCTGAGTTGGCGGTTCAGTCAGTGCACCAGGACCTGGAAGCTCTTCAGGCCAAGGCTAAGACCTGGCAGAGAAAGCTTGGCGCGATCAACTCATTTCTCGGTAGTGAGTTCTTAATATTTTCACTGTACTTCTATTCTTGCTCTTTGCCTCTTTTTCATTGTTTAGTTAATGTTTTTTCATGTTTGTAGAGAATTTCCCTGAGCCTGAGATGTTCGCCTTCAGGGCAATGAAGAAAGTTCGAGCCGAATCTGGAGCTTCAGCTGACGGCGAGATCACCATCGATGAGCACCTGGTAGCGCTGTCAGAGCGTGCAACCACTCTGAAGTCACGCGGTGTGGACTTTCTTAAGTCGGCAATCCATGCATTCAGGATGCTCTGGACGGATGAGGATGCGCCCATTCTCATTGAGCCTTTGGCTGCCAAGTTGCTTCTGACTGAGGACTGGTTGGACCAGTGGCATGAGTCGGTCGGTCGAGCTACAGCGGAAAAGGCCCTTGCCTTTGTGCTCTCATGGTATGAGGACATCAAGCTCGATGTTCTCCATCATATGAGGGGTGAAGGCAAGTGGATCCACGAGCCTGAACTCATCAAGAAGTGCCAAGAGCGAGCCTATGCCATGGTAGAGTACGCTCTGGTGCACGCCTGGTGCGATGGTCCCAGCTTCCTCGGCCTTAGTGAGCCGCTTGCCAAGACTATCGACGATGACGGTGCTGACAGCGAGGCCACCGAGTCAGACTGTCCTGAAGACTCGGCTAATGCGCCTGACTTGGCCGACGCTCTAGACGATGTGCGACAGCGGCGCCTCTAGTGGCGGCGCACCGGAGAGCTAGGGGGTTAGGGGAAGGGTGCGAGGGTTTACCATGGTCGCGGGGACGAGATGGTGCTCAAGGTGGTCACAGACGAGGGCGGGGAGCAAGGGTGCGGTAGCGATTCCTCGTCGGAGTTGCGCGCACCGTCGGAAGCTTGCAGACAAGGACGAAGACGAGATTACAGAGCACGAGCAGGGGAACGTCGAGGACCAGAAGAATCACAAGTCAATGGTGAGAACGCTTGTTTGAACTAGAGGGCGAGGGGCACACGGGTTTGGACGCTAGGGCTCACCGGAGTTGCGCTCAGCATCGGTGGTTTGTAGGTGATGATGTAGCCGAGACTCTGGGGCACGCGCGAGAACACGGGGAATGTCGGCAGGTGCATATGGGGTTGGAGATCAAGCTAGTGTGAACCGTGAGGCAAGGGGAGGTCGAGGTTCGCCGGAATCGGTGCCGGTGCACGTCGGGTGCAGCGGTGCGAGCTTGATTAAGGATAGCATGTGGCTCACTAGTGTAGGGAAATGAGGGGAAACAGAGAGGAGGGATGGGTGCTTAAGAGGGCATGGTCGAGGGGGGGGAGATTACTACGGCAGTTAAGCGAATTAACACGAATGAATTTGACCAGAAACAGCGAGGAGGGGATCGCGGCGTGGTCGTGAGGTTGATGACGACGGTGACGTGGAGGTGCGGTCATCCTGACAGTGGGTGGGTGCGGGGAGTAGTGGGTAAGAAAAGAAAATATGCGGTGGAGAGAGAGGTGGCCCGGCAGGGCTGCTGTTGGGCTGGTTGCTTGCTGGGCCTAGTTGGGAAGGGTTAGTTTCTATTTTTTTCTTCCTTTGTCTTTTCTTTTTCTATTTTCTGGTTTTATTCAAAACATTTTATTCAAACTTCAATTTGAATTCAAATCTTCTCCAATCTTTTCAGTAGGTTTTATACGAAATATGAGTTGATTAAGTAGTCCACTTTGGAATAATTCAAATATTTTTCTTATGATTTAATATTCATTTAAATTAAGTGAGGCATTTTGGCTTTTATTTAAATAAAATTGAATATGGTTCATAAGCCCATATAATTTTATTTAAATAAACCTTTATTCTTTCATATTATTAAACAAACTTTTATTCCTTTTATTTATTTATTTAAGCCAAGGTCTTTGCAATAATTCTTATTTATTTATTTAATTCTTTCTTTATCTTATAAATTTCATATCTCTTTATTTATAGCTCCAAAATTAGTGATTCCAATTTGTATAATTCTCTTTAATAATTATTTATCTTTTTAAATCCTTTTAGGATTACTTTGTCCACAATTTGATATTGATTTTAGCTAGGAGCTTTATTAGTCTTGGAAATACTTTCTTTTATCCTATTAAAATCATAAGTTTTTATCCATGGCTCCAAATGGAGTGATATCAATTCCCAAGGTTTTGTAATATTTTTTGTTTACCAATATTGGTCATTTAGAAATGATTTTTGCTAAATTTTTATATGGAACAAAGCCATAGTCTTGCAGTGATCTTGAAGATGATTTCCTTTATTAGGGTTTTAGGTTTTTGGTTTAACTTTTCCAAGTGTTTAAAAATCAAGATACATTCCATGCATGAATGCATTTGATCTGTTTGAAAATTTGTTTGTTGCTTTTTTTTCAAGTTTTGTTCAAGTACGGTTTTGATGTTTCCATTTAAAAGAATTTTTTTTATTTTCACCCTAAATTTCAATATTTGTTTCTTTTGTTTGTTTAATTTTTCACATTTCAAAATTTGCAAAATTTTGGGATGTGACAAGATAACGATCCCACATGGAGGAGTAGGCGAAAGAATAAAATGCTTTTAACTAAACTAAACAAAGTATTTAAGGAATAATTCCAAGATGCAAGAAAATTAGAATTGTTTTTGGGTTTTTGGTTGAGCGAAACAATAAAGTAAAGTGAAGTAAAACTTGATGCAGAAAATAGTAATCGTGTGTGTAAGAAAGCTTGAAACTGCAATACGGAAAAAGGCGTTCTCGGGGAGTGGTAGATACACTGCTAGAAATTTAGACTAAGTAATAAAAATTATTATAACAAATATATCATGACATGTATGTATGTAGGAGGAGCTCCATATATGGACGAATACGCAGCAACCACAGCTCGCATCATCCTTCATAACAACATCTAACAGATAAACGACATCGATCGTATTATCCCGCTATTAATGGATTTCTCTTGTGGCATGAACATGGCTTAATGATTTATCCTTGCTTCCCCAGGTTAGTACTGTAGGGGTTCATAGCATGAAAAACAAAAAAATTCTACCGCATGAACACACACAAGCCAAGATCTATCTACTAGATTGTAGCAACGAGTCGATAGAGTACTCGGGGGTGATGTAGTCATTCACTTGCCGATCTCAAGATCACATAGAAGATAATTTTGGAGCCGCATTCCGGCAGCGCTCGCGCATTCGGTCACATGCTCGGTACTCGATGGAGACATTCCTCTCCCTTGTTCCAACAGGCAACGGAGGTTGTAGCTCTCTCCTCGCGATTCTGGCAGAACGAGGGCGTGGTGTCGGAGTTTAGAGGGGAGATCCCGCAAGGCTTCGCCTAAGTCGGAGTGAGTAGGGTGGAGTAGAGGGTTTCATCGACAACTAGGGTTTAGAGGCCAAGGGAAGGAGGTGGTGGCCGACGGCAGCTAAGGCGGCGATGGCTTGGGGGTCTAGGGTTTAGAGGGGCAACCCCCTCCCGTATATTTATGAGAGAGAGGGGTGGATAGGGGAGGGGAGGCCGAATCCTCCCCCAACTCCCTCTCCTCCTTGGACGGCGGTGGAGGGAGAGGAGGTTTCCTCTCCTACCTCCACCAGAAAACATTGTCCCAGTTCGACATTTCAAACTTGCCTTTTGACTTTCAATTTTTGTAGTTTGATTTTTCTCTTTTATTTTCCCAGCCTAGTGACCTAGGACATGAAGCAACCATTCCACTTTGTCATGACACATTCATTTACCCTTCCCCTTCCGGATCGGTGAACCTTTTAGACCCTTCTAGATCATTCCAAAGAAAATAGCGGAACCATTTCCGAACACCGGAATTGAACTTTCCTTATATGAATATTATTCTATGGACCATTCTGGATCTCCTCGTGATATCCCGGATCCCATCTGAGACTCCGAACAACATTCGTTCTTCTTACTCACATTCCATATCTACTAAACAACATCAAATCCTTAAGTGTGTCTCCCTATGGTTTGTGAATTATGCAGACTTGACCGAGACTCTTCTCCGATCAATAACAGATAGAGGAATCTGGAAATTCATATGGCTCCCACATAATTCGCCGATTACTTCTCTGTCAAATAAACAATTTACATACGATACCAATTTCCCTTTGTCTCGCTATACTTTACTTATCCGAGGTCTGAACGTCGGTATCTCTACATACCTAGTTCAACCTCATTACCGATAAGAACTCTTTACTCGCTCCTGTGATATTTGATCCCTTGTGATCCAGTCACATTCTTCGAAGCTAATTGGATGAAATTCCACCGAGAGGGCCCAGAGTATATCTATCGGTCATATGGATGGTAAAATCCTACTATTGATCCATGTGCCTCAACACATACTTTTCGAACACTCAATGCCACCTTTGTAACCACCCAATTACAAAGTGGTGTTTGATGTCATCAAAGCATCCATCTGTTTATGGTGATTATCATGATCTCATGGTTGAAGGATTTAGGTTACTATGTATCTGAAAGCTTATAGAAAACGAACTATTAAAATGACTTGACCTTTATGCTACACTTATTTATAGGACTATGTCCATCATACCATTATCCTAATGATATGAACTTGTTGTTAATAACATCTCAATGTTCATGATCAGGAAACCATGATCATCTATCAACAAACAAGCTAGTATTACAAAGAGGCTTTACTAGGGACTCTAACAAGTTTACAAATCACACAAGTACGAATGTTAACGGATGATGGTGAGTGGAAGCTTTGTTGGGAGACCCGAAGAGGAAGGTATGATGAGCACAGCAGCAAGTTTTCCCTCAGTAAGAAACCAAGGTTATCAAACCAGTAGGAGGAAGGAAACGACTCAAAGGTGTTGCTAACAACTTGGAAACCTGAATAACACAAACTCAAGACTTTGCCCCAATGAAAAGTGAGGTTGTCAATCTCACCGGTTCGCTGAAAACAAAGGGTTAACTGTATGGTGTGGAAGGTAATAGTGGTTTGCAGAAAGTAAATAGTAACAGTGGAATATGTATCAATGGTAAAGATTGGACCGGGGTCCATAGTTTGTTAGATGTGTTCTCCTTAAGATAAACAAACATGGCATGCTAGGTAAACAAATTATAGCAGGGCAATTCACAGGACTGAGCAAGGTGTCACAATGCACTACTAGACATTCATGATCCTATGAGATTCGATTGGGCAATACAACAAGATACATGACCGCCATCCAACTGCATATATGACTAGTAATCCACCTTCAGGTTATCATCTGAACCCCCTCCAATATTAAGTTGCAAGCAACAGATAACTGCGTTAAGCAAAGTATGTAAGGTAAACAATCCACTTGTTCCATGAACAAAAGACCGTTGTTTTCTCCCTAGTGGCAACAACACATCTACAACCTTAGAGATTTCTGTCACTTCCCTTAGATTAAATAGAGGAATGAACCCACTATCGAGCATAAATACCCTCTCTTGGAATCACTAGATCTACTTGGCCAAGATAGCTACTAGAAACGGAGATCATGCAAGATCACAAACATAACAGACATGATAGAATAAATAAGAAAAAACCATTAATCAATATGACATAGTAATCTCAATATCCATCGGATCCCCGCAAACCAAACATGCATGATTACAAATAGATGATCTTGATCATGAACGGAGCTCACAAGATCTAAACACGGTAGCACAAAGGAAGAGATACAACCATCTAGCTACTACATGGACCCGTAGTATAAGGTGGAACTACTCACACTTCATACCGGAGACTGGCATGATGAAGAAGAAGGCCTCCAAGATGATCTCCCCTCCGGCAGGGTGCCGGGAAGAGCTTCAGATCCCCACGATCTAGGGATAATGGTGGCGGCTACAGACGGTTTCGTGGATTATTGATCGGTTACTTAGGGTTTTTGTATCGCGGGGTCTTTATAGGCGAAGAGGCGAGGCAGGGGGCAGCCAGGGCAGCAGCACCCCCCAGGCGCGGGCTATCCCTAGCCTTGCGGCCAGGAGGTGTGGCCCCATGGTAGCTCCCCTCCGTCTCGTACTCTGGCTCCATGTTCCCCACGGTAAAATATTGACTTTGGGTTTTGTCCTGTCCAATTCCGAGAATATTGATTTTCTGCCTATCTGGAACCAAAAAACAGAAGAAAACTGGCAACTGGCACTATGGCATCTTGTTAATAGGTTAGTCCAGAAAAAAATATAAAAACACCTCAAAGTTTAGACAAAGAAAAGTAGATACTAAACAAGCATGTAACATCAAAAAATATAGATACGTTTTCGACGTATCAAGCATCCCCAAGCTTAACTCATGCTCGTCCTCGAGTAGGTAAGTGATAAAAAATAATAATTTTTAAGGTGACATGCACCATCAAAATCAAGATCAAACCATTTCCAAGCATTGAAAGCTGGGATCAAAGAACTCTAGACATGAGCATGAAAGAAGGAGTTCTAATAGTAAGACAAAGTAACTATGCATGCAACATGGAAGGTTACAAACAAAGATCATGAATAACATGCATTGAAAAATGTTTGTTTGTTTCACATACAGAAAACATAGCATAGTGGCATCTAGCTTGTACCTCATGGAGTAGCAAATACATGCATAGGACACCTTCAAAGTTCATAAGAGTGACTAGATACAAATATCACAGAACAAGTAATATCAACAATATGCGTCAATCAATAAGTTTTCGGACAATGCACATAGAACTAAGAATGGCAACTATGCTCTCTTAACTGGTGCCTAAGGATAGGTGTAACATCCCCAATTTCATCAAATTCAAAACCATGCTATTGCATTCATATCATGATGGCATATTTATATTGCAAAAAAAATCAAAGATAAACCCAAAATAGAACCATATTCAAACCCCTTTTATTATATATATATGGGGCATGGTTTTGTTTTATTTTAAAACCCAAAAGGGTTTTTGAGTGTTTGTTTGTGTTTGACACACTTTTGGGCACTGGGACCACAATACAAAAGTCTAGTGAATATTTGAATTCAAACAGATTTGAATTAGCCATTCAAATTCATTTTAGAAAATCAAGAGATCAAAGGAAAAAGGAAAAAGAGAAAAAAAACAGCAGCAACCTATCTAGCCCAACCTCCCTCGCGGCCCACTAAGCCCACCTAGGTTTCCCCCTCTCTTTTCTCTTTCTCACCCGCGTGTGCATCCGCCTCTCACTGCCACTGGGCCCGTTGCCACATCAGCATCGTCGTCCCCAAACCCCGCGCCCACGACCAGCTTGCCACCAGTTTCTTCCCCCCTTCACTACCGTGATTTGATTTTGATTAATTGGCGATGAATGCGTGCGTAATCCCCACCCCTGCTCTGTCTATTTAAACCACACATCCTCGCGGCCATTCGCCTCACCTAACCAACACCAAGTGCCACCAAGGCACTGCAAGCACCCGAGGCGCCGCTCGACTCCGACGAGCAATCACGGCAAAATCCGAGCTCCCCTTGATATTTGCTGCATACGAATAGGTTCGCCGTGACTTTGTGAAGCTACTAATGCCTTTTGTTTGCCCTATTGCGACCTAGGTCGTCGCCTTTGTCTCCGGCAGTGAGCACCCGATGCTAGGTCAAACTCCGACGAGGTTTTCCGGCCGTGTCCGTGCGCCCCTATCCAAGCCAAGATCACGTTGAGATTCCTCGCATCCACGCGACTCTGGTAAGCATTGGCACCACACCCTACCCCTCTAGCATCGCTGGCACGTCGCCGTTAGTGCCGTCGCCGCCAGAACCATTTGCGTCGCCCGCATATGGTCAGTTAGATCTGGCCCTTTGGATCTAGATCTAGCAGTCAGGATTAGATTTAGAGCAAAGGGGTAAGTTTTGATCTGATCTGCAGGATTCACTTTAGATCTAACGACACAAAAAACATGATCCAGCGCGAACCGGTACACACCAATCAGGAAGCGCCGCGTGTCACTGGATTAGATTTAAAATCTGAATTTTGATCTACTAGATATTCAAACTTGTAAATTCAATAACTTTTGATCTGTTTTTCCACAAATTACACATTTTATATCAATGGATTCAGAAAAATAAAATCTTTGCATCTATGGCCTTGGTTTGGCTATTTGATTCTGTAAAATTAGGATTTTATACAGAAAAATTTGTAGGCTTATTTTGGCTTTATAAATTGTTTAGAAAATTGTTTTAGAGTAAATTCTGGTTTATTTAGACTTTAGAAAGTTACTTTGTGTTCAGTAATGTTTAGTTTGACTTGTTTAGTGCGGAAAATCATTCTATAGCATTTGCATGCATTTGTATATTTTTTTTGTTTATATATTGAATGTGAATTTGGTGTTATGATTTTATGTGTAGATTTTGGTGATTGTGATTGTGAGGATTGTTCCTATTCCCCCAACTACCAAGGCAAGTGATGCTTCATATTTTTGTCCTATTATTTTATCTATGCACTAAGTAATATTTTGATTAGGATTTGCATGATTATTTTCTAAGTATATGTTATGCTTGGGTAAATCCTATAGATATTGTCTTAGTAATTTTTCCCTAAGTTAAGAAACTGGTTATGATAGTATGCTTATCCTAGATAGTAGAATACAAGGGTGGAATATTCATGCTATGATATTATGCAAAATCTATGACTCCGTTTTTATTAATAAAACAACTATGTGAATGAATCACCTGGGTGGAATGGAAAGATTGGGTTGTGTTGAGTGGTTACACAAGGCCCATGTCTATGGTTTACCTTGTGTATCACACTTGTGGATGGCCACCCAGGAATATTTAGTGTTGATAAGCTTCTAGTGCAACCACATGGCATATGGGCTCTGCCTTGACTAACTAGGATGCAAGAACTTAGCCAGATGGACAGTTTGTGGTAGGGTTGATAGGATGGAACGCGTCCATGGTGGTCTAAGGGAATGCTTCTGAAAAGTCTCGTATCGATTCATGTCGAGTCTTGTGGGGAAAGTGCACCACCTCTCGAGACGGTAAAACCTAAGTACTTAGCCGTGTCCCCAGTAATGGAAATTTTGAGCCTCAAAGACATTGAAATGATCAAGGATCTCATCATCCCAATTTATCTAAGTTAAAACTTGTGGTTGAACAAGGGTAAAGTTTCACCAATGTCTATTGGTGGTTCCTTGGATGTTTTTGTCAAACAAAACTTATAGTTTTCAACTAATAAGAAAAAGCTTATATTGAGCCAGCCTGAACTACACTTAGCCAAATTCATATAGTTATTAGATGTTACTATACTACGACGGTATCACTTGCCAATACAATTCCAAATGTATTGATCCTCTATGGCTGTAAATTATGATGTTGCAGGTTACTCTGATGGAGACTAGGGTTATGAGTCTACACTCAACATGTTTTCCTATGGCACACGAAGATGAAGACTTTATTTATTTTTGCCAAGTACTGTGAACTCTATGTATTAGCCTTGGGCTAATGAGTTGTAAGGACTTTGTATCTCTGGATATTATGATGTAATAACGACCTTTGTATCTATGTACTTCATCTTAAACTATGGATGCTAGAAATTCGATACAGGGACTAGCATTCCAATCACATGGGCCTTTACCTTAAAAGGTGGGGTCTTACAGTAGGAGGTGGAGACTCAATATAATAGTGTAAGGAAGGCCCTTCATAAAGGGAAGTAGATATTTCAAGTTTCAAAAAGAGCTTCCAAAAATTATGGTACTTGTTAGCTTTCAGCTCTCATTGCCCCTATCAGAAGCATCTTGAAGTGATTAAGGTTAAAGTGAACAAACTATGGAGTATATGCTTGATAAAGTATAAGTTGGCAATCTCATCCCTTGAATATGAGGACCGCTCCTCATGATACTCAAGTTTAGTTACTTGCAAGTTCTTGTCATATTAATTACATGTGTATCATAGATAACCTCCAACGGGGTACCCCTTTCACATGATACAAGAGCTATCCCATAATCAAAATGACAAGGCAAGCAGACAATGAGCATCTCAGCAATCTTCTTATTTACCATGGGAATATGGTGCTTTTTTATCTCTTTCCTCTTTTTCTATATTTTTATATTTTTCTCAATATATTTTTTCTATCTCTTTTTTATAAGAAGAATGCTTCATAGATGTCATTACGGGGATGTAACAAGTTTCCACCATGATTAGGCATCGCTTAGGCTAGCGGCCCAGGCATTTCTCTAACACACATACATAACTCCATGGACTTACAAGCTCCCTTTCATTTCACATCGAATACATCCATAGACAAAAGAGCATGATATCAACTGTGTATAAAGTACAAGTGCAATGTTGAAAGCGTTCCCCGTGACAACACGGTTCTGCTAATTCCAACGTATAAGTGCAAGCATATATAACATAGATGACACAATGGTTCAAGTTTATTAGGAGAAAAAAATAAAGTGTGCCATCAAGTTCGTGAGAGCTTTAATCACTAAGTTTTTACATAAAAAAATACTTTTGAATTGGAAGATTGATGAAAACAAGAATATACTTGGAATGGTGTAACACACCATGCATAGGAATTTATAGTGGACACTTTGGAATAACTTGGTTTCTTAGGAGTTGGATGCATGAGTAGAACTTACTCATACAAGTGGAGGCTAGCAAAATACTGGGAGCGACCAACTAAGAGAGCAATAATGGCGATAATCATGTAGAGCGACAAACCATTACTAATCAAAGCATAAAATGGTACTACAAGTCAAGGACTAAATGATCATAAAGGAAATGGTGACTTGTTCATAGTCATAACATGGTGTGAGCATGTGCCAAGTCAACCCAAAGAAAGCATCGAAGGATAATACCACAATACTATGCTTTTGTATCCTAAAACAACGCATGATTCCTTCAAGGGACACTAAGCAATCCCAATTGTTTGGAACAAGTCATGCTACAGAAATAATCACTAAGCATAAGGTCAAAACAACATCTAGCATGACATGATAAAGTCTAAGTCACAGTCAAAGCAAGCTCCTTCTTGTACTACTCAACCAAGAACTTTCTACTCCTCTCCAACACCAATTAAATTATTTGAAATAACACAGCGAGAACAAGGGTCCAAACTACTTTATTCAAGCAAACTATACAAACCAAACGAAAACTAAGACGCTCCAAGAACAACACAACAGTGCATGAAAAAATAAAAACGAAGTGTCTAGAAAGACCTGAGATTTTTATTGATGAAGAAGAGAATTCCTTGGGCATCCGCAAGCTTATACGCTTATACCTATTGAATATTTTTTGGGGTGACATGGGGTGGCATCCCCAAGCTTGATCTTTTGTCCATTCTTCATCTCATTACATCATTCTTTCTCTACACCTGAAAATTTTCCTTCATACAAAACTTCACACAATCTTCATTAGCAACATTAGTGTATTCAAATGATTATATGTGGCACCCCGGATTTACGGTCCGAGAATACCCGTTATGCATGCAATTCACGTTCCCATGATTAGTGAGTCGTGAGCATAACCGACCAGTATGATCACAACATCCATAAAGTAACGAGTACAGAACTTACGAAGTGGCCATTATGGCAATTACAACACAAGTAGCGGAAGTCTTTAAGCGCAGAGCCCATGTCATGCCTTAACCTACAGGCAACTGACTGGGAATATAGCCTATCTCGCATAGACGTCAGCACCTTCATCACTTCTTAACATATGCAAGTAAAAAGCCAGGGACAATGCCGGTGAGTACTTTGAATGTACTTGCAAACCACCTAGACAAGGTAACAAGATAATGCATATTTGGCTGTGGCAAGATAGCTCTACACTATGGTTGTTTTTGAAAAATTCCAACAATGGCATCTCTATATCTTTGTTGAAAAAGAGTTTTGGAAAATAAGCCTCCTTTTAGAAAGTCCGGATATCCCCATATCATTGTTAAAAACTTTGGAAACAGTTTTTATAGTAAAACACATTTTAAACCTCTTCGACCATCACTGGTCAAAACCGAACTCATTGTTATCTTTCCTCATGACCAAGTCACATCCTTTTTATTTATCTCAACATATCCGAAGGGTACTCCTAGCAATCACATTTCCAACCGTCCTTGATTGTGGACACGGCTATTCGAATAGATTAGACTCTCCAGAGTTTGTGCACTTTACCCACAAGAATTAATACATCCGCCGGGATACAACCACGGCCCGCTACACACGGTATACGGGGGTTCGGATAATCAAACCTAACTTTTCATTTGTCCATCCTAGAAAAGGCGGCTTTTCCTTTTGGGTTGTTCTCTCCGGTACGAGTATGTGGCACGACGGCCATAGTCCTCCCTCCCGTACTAGCCCCTACCCCAAACCGTAGTTTGAATCCACTTCCTTCTGAACTTACCTTAAGTCATACCGTCCGCGAGAGACCCAATTTTTGCACCGGTACCTTCTCCCCTTTAGCGAGTACAAGTAGCCCCAGCTAAAGACCACAAACTATGAGTTAAGCCCCAGCGACCGGGGTAGTGTGGTTGCACGGATAAATTGTTCCAGTAAAGGCGTAGAACATCCCTTCTCTTTCTCTTGTTTGACTTTCTCTTCATCCTCCTCATATCTTCTTTAGTAAAACCTCCTCTTGGAAACGATGCCTCTTTCCAAGGATTTTATTTTGAAAACTTTGTAGTAGGGTAAAACCCAAACTAGTTTTATCATTGAAAATCCGTGGGCTCCAAGAGGGAAAATGCTAAGCACCTTACCCTCGATCTAAAGGGGGTAAGAAATGGTTGTCAATAGGGTAGGTGTACTAATGGACGCTCATCTATAACTTGGAGGAACCAAGTTACTCATGCCTTTTATTTGAAACAAACTATGCATTTAAATGATGAGATTCATAAACGAGATATAAAACAATTGATAAGCAGGAGTAGGTTAATATAGGAGTTCAGGAATGGTGGCTTGCCTGTGACTAGCGAGATATCCCTTGACTACTTTAGAATACCAGAAAACAGATAATAACAATATTAAGAATAACCAGATTCTTCCTTCTTCTCGGTGCCACACAATCGCAACTATCGCCGTTATCGAGTATACATGCAAACAAACAACACCCCAATCAATACAAGGCATACAAGCATCAAACCAAACATCATATAGAGAATTATTACAAGGTATGAGACAGTAGAATGTTGGAGGCCATAGGGAAAGGATCCCTGTGGATTTATAGTATAGGAACTACCTAAGAGAGGGGTTTTGACCAACGGCTTGATCTGTATGATACTATTGTATAAAAATGATACCATCAGATAGGTATCGATAAAATGAATCCAATAAAAGTGGTCTCACTATTTTATCAATTTCCAATGATTTATGATGATTTTATAGTGGATAAAACTCTAGTTTTAGGAAATAATTCACTAGACATAATCTGGAGCTCCAAAAATTATTTCCTTGGGTGATTAGGTAGTATTTGATGGGCTTAATGAATAGGAGTTTGATTCACATCAAAAAAATACCAGAATGCCCTTGAGAAAATTCCAAAGTCAGTATTGGATGGGATTTGTCTTTTCCACAATATTTAATTTACAGAAGCTTTTTAGGTGATTCCAAGGACACATGCTAGGTATTGAGAATACCTTTATGTAGAAATTAGAATCAACAATTTTGGAGTTACAGATCTACTGTGGTAATTTTATTAGTGAATAAACCATAAATAGAATAGTTTAAATCACTCAAACTCAACAGGGGTTCCTAAAATTATGGGCTTTTGGAAGATATGGTTATGTGTGTCCAAGGGAAAATGTAATTAGATTAGAACCTTACTTGGTTTGACCTAGGGATTTTTCTAAAGGCAGAAAAGGCTTGATTTTGATATTTTTCCATCTAAAAATTAGGAAGCACATGGGTATGGGACCAGTGGTACATGCAAGGTATGGATTATACCTTCCACTACAAATTTATTTCAGGTCATTTGGATTAGTAAATCTCTATAGAGAAATATATTAGTGAACTAGACAGATCTGAGTAGATGGTTTATCATCTTTATTCAAACATCAATTTGGTCTAGTACCAAGTCTACCAGTTTGTAAAGACATACAAGGATCTAAGGAAAATAGGATATGAATATTTTAAGTGGTTTTGCATTTTTTTTTGGATTTAAAGTAACCGGCTATTTTCTGGATCTATAAAAACAGAAAAAGAGAAGGGGAGAGGTTATTCGCGGGCCAGATCTGAAACGAGCTGGGCCGCCATAGGGAAATCGGCCCACAGCGCGGCGAGCGCAGCCAGCAGCGGGGAGTACCCCACCGCGCAGTGGGGCCCGGCCTTCAACGGCCCAAAACCAAAGCGCTATGGGGGAGGCGTGGCTGTCCGATCTAGGGAGGATCGATGGTGCATGACCTTCTTCCCCGCGGGTCAGAGCTATGCCGCGAGGGAACCCTATAAGGGAGGTGCGGAGGCTGGGGAGCCTTACCAGAGGGCAGACGGGAGCCGGGGAAGGTCCAGGTCGACGTGGTGCACGCCGACGAGTCTGGGGAGGGGCAGCACGGGGTGGTTTGATGCTAGAAGGAAGCTCGCGCGAGGCCGCCCGTCGGAGCACGCTCGAGAGGTCGTCGGGGAAGCACCTAGGGTGGCTTCAGGACCAAGAAAAGGCATGAGAAGATTCAGGAGAGCGAGGGGGTTCGTGCAGGGTGACATGCAGAGGGGGAGGAGGAGAGAGAGGAGCTCGGGGATCGGTTTCCTTGCCATGTCCTAGGAGGCTCTTTTTCTTCTTCTCTTGGGCTTGGTAGAGAAGGAGAGCAGGGAGGGCTCTCTGGGGAGATAAGTGGAATGGAGAGGAGAGGAAATGAGGGGCAGGAGCGTGGTGGAAGGGCCTCTGGCCATTTATTTGGGGAGGGCTTCGTGTATGATGGACATGGTCTAAGAAAGATTTGGGAGATGGTAGGGCTCAGCCATTGGGCACTTGGGGTGGTGCTGGGAGGTGTGTGGATCCAGCAGCTCAACCAGGGAGGGCAAGGGAGAGCTGGGTGGAGATATTTTTCTAGTATGTAATAACAAGCCCTCTCCCTCTCTCTTCCAAGCACTAAAGACAAGGGAGGGGTGATCTACAGTAGCTAGGGCTACAGTGCACGACCAGGAGGGAGGAGTGTAGTGTTATACAAACTTGCTTGGCAAAATTGGATGGGGTTTGATTGGGTTTTGTTTGGGACAAATGCTTGATAGGCAAGATTGAGCCAAACAAAGTTTGTGAATCAAGTTGAAAAACTTGCATTAGGCAAGGGGCAGGAAAAGGTACTTGTGTGTGTATAGGGTCATGGCATAACCCTCATAATTATTTGGGCTTTTTCTAATGATTAAAGGTGCACTTAAACTCAATTATTCAAATAGTCCAGAAGTAGTTTTTGGAAGCTTATTTGATATTTTTACATGGGAGAAGGTTGGTTTTTGATTTGATATGGTCCTAAATACCATATTACACATTGGATAATTTTATTGGAATTTGTTGAGGTGGAAAAGTAATTTTAAGGAATTATTTCTTGTTTTTGCTATTTAAGAAAAAGGGCAAAAAGAAATAATAAAGAATCTCAGAAATATTTATTTTGAGTTGGAGAGATGGGATATGATATATGGGCATCAAAAGTGACTTGAGTTGGCAAGGTGATTTTTAGAAAAACAAACATTCCTTTGAGGACAAGGTTTGGAGGATTTAGCCTGAAAAATAATTTAATTGGTTTTAGGCTCCAAATAATTATGGGAATTATGAAAATGATTATATTCAAGGTGGGTGATGTAAACTTGATGTATGCTTCAATTTCAACCTTGAGTTTTGAAGAAATGTGGTGAAAAGTATGGAAACTAGATTTGGGAGAATCTAGGGTTTGTTTATTTTTATGCCACTTAAGCAAGGTTGGATTAGGGAGCTGAGAGCTCACTTTGGTACAAGGGATATATGAACAGATAGTCCAAATCATATGGATGATCATGGAATCAAGAGTTGGTCTTCGGTGGATTTGAGGTGATCTAGAAGAGATGGCAAACTTTGTTGAAAAAATAAGGCTGCCATAATAGATACATCAGGTAGCCTCCTAAACCATGTGGGTTTAAGAAGCACAAGGATCCAATGGATACAAGTGAAGTGGGGGTTGATAGGACATGATTAGTATATCATAACCAAGCAAAGATTTGGTCAAGGGGGAGTTGGCATATAGATGTGAGCTTCTGCCAAAGTAGGTAAGATGATAAGATTTGCAGAAAAGATTATTATCTTGACTACAAAACCATGATGGAAGAGTGGGAATTAGAATGCATTAGCCAAGGGTAAGAGTGGGCCTTGTTAGTACTAACGATTTACTACAAGATGGTTCAAATACATTCTCAAGAATGCACATAGATTGGGAAAAGGTAGAGCTCCAAAGATTGAATCTAGATAAGTAATCCAGACAGCCATTTTGGCAGATTTGGAAATTTTGACTAGTATGCAAGAGGGAAACATTTGAGAGGTTGGAAAGGGTTTATCCTTTCCATTAGGTGGTTGATTTTTAGGTATATATTGAATAGAGGGGATCCAAACTTGGATGTGTTCTTCACTAGGTTGGAAACCATCAAGAGGGATTATCCTTAGATTTGTCTGATCAGGAGATGAGATGGTTACATTAGTGGCTTAGGATAGATCCAGATTTGGATGCTTAGTTTGATATAGATGATCACAAACAAATATTAGGTCCTAGGGGATTAGCTACTAGATTAGCTCACTCTATTTCCTAAGCAAACAAGGTAGCCAGGAGATCAAGGCAATTTATCAAACAGCAGATCAAGGCAATTCATATTATCACTTATCCAACTACCACTAGGGTTACCATTAAGGCTAGCTTGAGTTAAGGGTGGTTATTTTGAGTAGGGTGTGCTTTGAAGGGAGATAAGGGTCATCTTGGTATTCCTACCAAGATTGGAATGGAAAGGTTTTATTAAAGGTTTTGGAAAAACCTAGGGATAAGAGTAGCTGAAGTTCTGTCTTGAAAACATAAGGAGATTATATATAGGTCTCCATAGTTCGTTAACAAAAACTAGTAAAGTATTTTGTTGTGTCAAAGTCATCTTGGCTCTGGTTTTGAAATGCCAGAACATTTGAGAATATGAAAGATGAGCCAAGACATCTCTTTGGTGAAATAGATTTTTGTAAACTAGTGTTGAGATGAGAAGTGTATTACCTAGTACTCCAAAAGTTCCATGAGCACAAGCAAACAAGTAAGCAAACGCTGCAACACTTAACAAGAAAAAGTTTTTTCCCCCTGATTTTTGCCTTGTGGAACACTAAATCAGGGTTGCTGAAATTGGGATGTTACATTATAGACCCTTGGGCTTAGCTTTATAACATCAAAACTTTCACTAAAAACACAAGTTACTGTAGCAATTCTCTCAAAAAGCTCAATTTCCCAAAAAGAACCAAAAAGGAAACAATAAGAAGCAAATACAAATAATGGTAGAAATCTGTCAAAATAGACCAGCAGGCCGAAACCGATTTTTTCGAAGACCTTCTGTTGCTCAAATAAAAATGTATTGAACTAACGATAGTTAGCTAACATACTGGGGGATGTATTTATAAAATATCAGCTCAATTAAACTTAGAGATATTTTACACGAATTTTTATAGTGGAGCAAAAAAATCTGTTTTGGGACAGCAACTCCCCAAATCTTTCTTACCTCTCATTAGAGGTCATTCTTGGCACAAAAAAGAAATAAAAAGGATAAGGAGAGGTCATTACTGGAGTAATAACTTCCAAGACTCAAGAAAACTTTTGGGTTATCTCCCAATAAGTACTTTTCTTTAACGCCTTTAAGTTAGGCACAAGAAGCAAGAATCAAGAATTTTCAAATGAAGAAGCATTAAGATCAATACTCGAATATCTTCAACTAGGAAATGTATCTCATTCAAATGAGTTTTAGAGGATCCTTTCTCATCTATCTTAGGTTCACTACTTTCATCAAATGGATTTTCAGGAACAATCCAAACAAAATTCTTTTCTAAGGCTTCATGCATTCCTACAAGTTTAAAAGGTATGGGTATCTTAATTTCCTCAATGGGTTTTGTTTTATCTAAAGTACCCATAACATCTACACGTGAGCCTGGCATATTACAACGTTCAAGACCTTTTTGGCTTCCTTAGCAACATCATTGAACTCTTTTAGTAAAATTTCTAAGATGAAATATCTCTTTTCATAATCCTCTTTTTTAGTTTAAGAAACAAAATTTGCATCATGGGGTTAAGGTTAACAAACCTAGCCTCCAGCATATGAACTAAAGAAGCTGCAGCAATTTCATGATTTGGAGCAAGTTTTGCTATGGATCTATCCTCAATATCCTCATGTTTACTAACATGATTAAAGAATTCTTCAATATTTTTTTTCCCAATTATGGAGCCACTACCTATTGAAGGGTCTTTCAGGGTGAACTTGGAGATCAACATGGTGAGCTAGAGCAAGGTGACAACTGATACATTGGAAACGTATCTATAATTTTTGATGCTCCATGCTTGTTTAGTATCTACTTTGCTTTACTTGTCTACACTTTGAGGTGCTTTTTACATGTTTTCTGGTACTAACCTATTAAGAAGTTACAACAGTGCCAGATGCTTGTTTTCTAGTGTTTTTGGTTTCAGAAAATTTAGTAAAGAAATATTCTCAGAATTGGACGGGACAAATTTCAAAGTCAATTACTTTCCGTGGGGAACAAGAAGTCCAGAGGAGAGCTGGAGAGGCTGGCCAAGGGGTCTAGACCCATCCCAGGCGCAAGGGCAGGTGGGCCCGCACCTGGATAAGGTTTGGCGGCCCTGGCCGCCTCCCAGTCTCGCCCCTTCGCCTATAAGAAGCCCCTGATGCAGAAACCCTGAGTACCCGATCAGAAATCCACGAAACCTTCTGTAGACGCTGCCACCATCGTCCCTAGATCGAGGGGATCTAAAGTTCTTCCTGGCACCCTGCCGGAGGGGAGATCATCCCGAAGGCCTTCTCTCCGGTATGATTTGTGAATAGTTCCACCTGGGACTATGGGTCCATGTAGTAGTTAGATGGTTGTATCTCATCCTTTGTGCTTTCATGTATAGATCTTGTGAGCTCCGTTCATGATCAAGATCTAATCTATTTGTAATCATGAATGTAGTGTTTGCGGGGATCCGATGGACATTGAGATTATTATGTTGGTTTGATTAATGGTTCTATCTTGATGATTCTATCATGTCTGTGTTTTTTGTGATCTTGCATGCTCTCTGTTGCTAGTGGTTATCTTGGCCAAGTAGTTGCTAGTGACTCCAAGAGGGAGTATTTATGCTCGATAGTGGGTTCATGCCTCTAGTTTACCTTACACACTTTGCTTAAAGCAGTTGTCTGTTGCTTGCAACTTAATACCGGAGGGGGTTCAGACGATAACCTGAAGGTGGACTTATTGTGATAGATGAAGTTGGATTTCGGTCTATGTATATTGTTGTATTGCCGAATCAACTTCATAGGATCTTTCTGGCTAGTAATTGCATTGTCATGCCTTGCTCAGTTCTTGTCAATTGCCCCGCTGTAATTTGATGGGGATATGCCTACCGGGGTATACCCAGCAGAACGTTTCCTACTGGCCCAAGCTGCCAGCGAGTGGGCCTCCAGGACGGCGAATGGATCGAGACTTGGCAAGGAACCTAGGCGACTGGAAGCCTGAGGCCCAGAAGCATAGCTAAGCCCAGTCGGATTAGGGCAAGAACCCTCTAAATCCTTAACTAATTCGGTTGTAAATCTGTAAACCCTAGCCAGGTGAGCCTATAATACGCCTACTCGTCGAGCTCGCCCTTGTACTCTCTCCATAATACAATCTAGCAGGAGTAGATATTTACCCTCCGGGGGGTGAACCTGGGTAAATCCTTGTGTCTCCGCCCTCATCTCACACCGCAGATGGCTGGCCGCCCTTGCCCTTTGTTCTACCATTCGCTGGCGATTGCAGCATATGCCGTGGCCATTCCCACGACAGTGGCGCCATTCGTGGGGCCTGGCCGGTTAGGCCGGTGTTCTGCGGCGAGATCCAATCTGCCCATCAATGAGACGATCGCCACTAGCCGCATGATCATGATCGGTGAGATCCTCCAGATCTTGCCGAGCAGCTACGTCCCGGCGGTGCGCCCCGTCACGCATAGGGTGATCATGCCGGTCAGCACGATCAGCCTCTTTGGCTTTATCGATGTCATATTTTCGAAGGACTCAGCTCGCATCCACGAGTCGCCACCAAGCGAACGGCTCTCTGAGAGTTAGGTCCGCACCATCCACCGCCTCGCCTCCAAGTACAACTCGTCCAACAGCAGCATGGCCGAAAACACCATGGTCGCGGACGACGCTCAACGACGACACCGATTCAGCGACCCCGGCATCGGCCGCCGGATCCATCGTCACCGCGTCACCCGCGGGCTCCATCACCCAGGTCTCCAACGTGGGAGACTTCGAAGATCCCTCCATTCTTGGGATCTTCGACTTCGACTCTAGGTCGGAGAACTCCGGCGACCTCCACGTCGGATCTGGCCACAACTTCACGGCCTACATGGCGAATGGCGCAGACGCCCCGCCAGACCCCTTCTCCACGCAGATCTCGCCGACCGCGATGGCGATGGAGGTCGAGGAACTCTGCTTGCGATTGAAGGAGGCGGTCCATAAGGAACAATCCGAGTGCGAGAAATTTCGCCTCGAGCAGGTGACAGCGCAGGAGCTTTCGCGCTACCACCAACTCCGCATCAGGTCGCGCCTGAACCCCACCGTTCAGGGCCACGCCCTGAACTTCGACTATGAAAATGACCCGACCCGTATAGACGAGAGCGCGATCAGCGAGAATGAGCCCCCAGGAGGGAGCTCCCGGCCACCACCAGGCCCAACAGCCAACGGCGCCCCCCACCAACACCTGGCCGCACGCCCACCCACCCCCAGGATCAAGCAAGGAACCTGGTCTCCTCGCGCGAGCGAGACACGAATGGCCTCCCGCTATTCTCCACCCCGATGGACAAAATCGTCGCGAGCCGAGCCTCGGTCGACAACATCAACGTGACCGGGGGAGGCACCCTGCAGATCTAGTACGCCAAGGCTCTACTCGCCAAGGCCGTCGAGCAACAAAACGTGGGAGCCGACTCGCAGGGTCGCATGTAGACGCATTCGTCAGGCAGCAGGGCGGCCTCGAGCGGCCGCCCAATGGCGGTAAACACCCTCAACTTCCCACCACCCGAGCCCCTGCAGCTCCAACACAGACCCACACACGCGGCACTCTCCACCAACAACCCGCGACCGGCGAACAACTTCGTCGCCGCCAACGGGCAGCCAGGCGAGGCGCGCACCCACATCATCAACAACCAGAGCTAGGGCGCATGCCAGCCCGACGATTTAAGGCATACCCTCACCAACCGCCGCGACGGTGAACCAAGGGGATCGCTGAGCCGAGTCATACCCCAGTGCTTCGGACCGATGATCTGAGGCGAAAAATATCCGGCGAACTTCAAGGCGCCGTAGGAGATTGATAAGTATGACCCCTCGTATGACCCGTCCGTGTGGCTGGACATGTACCTCATGGCGATGGGAATCGCCGGCCAGACCGACCTTCTCGCCGCTCTCAACCTCCCCCTGATGATGGAGGGAGTGTGTCGGCAATGGATCAACACCCTCCCCGCAGACAGCATCGACTCCTGGGAGGAAATGCGTGACGCCTTCATCAGGAACTTCGAGGGCTCCTATGCCCGCGCTACCACCATCGAGGACCTGGAGCGATGCGTCCAGGGACCCCGCGAGTCGACCCGCATCTGGGTCCCATGGTGGCAAGACCTGTGGTACAACGCGGTCGGAATCCACCCGGACACCGCGATCCACTGCTTCAAGACCTCGTGCCACTACGAGCCCTTGGTCGCCAAACTCAAGCGGGTGTACAAAACACTAAAAAACATACCGGACCTCCTCGAGATCGCCAAGCGGTACGCGGAGGAGGATCCAAACCAAGAAACCGATGACGAGTCGGGAGGGAATCGCTGCATGACCGGCCAAGACAATGGGAGACGACCCGAGCTACGGTACAGCAACACTCGCCTCACCGGCAAGCGCTGCGGTGACGGGCGTGCAGAGTTCGTTGCCAATGCCGGGTACGCTCCACGCGAGCCCAAGAGTTTTCGCCGCGACAGAGGCCAACACCGCGACAGTGGCAACTACAAGGGGAAGCCGAGGTTCGACCCTGCAGCTCTTCTCAACCAGCCCTGTGTGTTCCATAGGAGGGAGGGAAACCCGCCATGCACAAGACCGCCGACTGCCACTCCCTGGGGGAGATCGAGAAGGCACGGTGCACAAGGGAAGACCCCTACAACCATCCGCCAAACGGCGGAAAATTCGGCAACGACGCCGGCTCGCTTCACATCTTCACCGGCTTCAACACGAAGCGCGAGAAGAAGGTCATCACCCGCGCTGTCACCGTCAACGCAGTGTCCCAGGTCGACATTCCTTAGTTCCTCAACTGGTCCGAGCAACAAATCACCTAGAGCCGCGAGGACCACTTGCCACGGATCGAATATCCAGGCCGAGTAGCCCTGGTGGTCAAGCCCAAGGTGGGAGACTACTGGCTCCCCAAGACGCTGATGGACGGCGGCAGCTCCATCAACATTCTATACCTGGACATGTTCAGGCGACTGCGGCTCCCGCAGTCGATGATCGAGATGACCTACACCACCTTCCACGGCATCTTCCTCGGTCGGAAGGCGTACCCGATTGGCAAGGTGACACTGCCAGTCACCTTCGGCACACCAGCGAACTTCCTACACCGAGCGAATCTTCTTCAAGCTGGTGCCGTTCAATAGCCCCTAACTCTGCATCCCGGGGCGTCAGGCGTTCGCCAAATTCATGGCAGCACCCCACTACGTGTACAACGCGATGAAGATCCCCGGGCCGTGCGGCATCATCACTGTCCACGGCGACCCCGACATGGCCGCAGAGTGCGAGGCCAAAGGCGCCGAGATCGCTGACGCCGTCATAGCGGCAGAAGCCAACCACGTAGAGGAGCTCGCCAAGTACGAGAGCAGGGTCAACAATGACGACCTCACCATACTCAAGAAGCCCAACTCGGAGGGTGGAGGCTCCACCGCCTTCGAGGAAATGACGCACACTCGCACCGTCGAGTTGGTCCCAGGCGACTCCATCCAGACGGTGACGATCGGGACGGGAATGAGCCCAACATAGGAAGACGCGCTCATCAGGTTCCTATGTGAGAATCACGACATCTTCGCATGGAAGCCATCCGACATGCCTGGTGTCTCGAGGAAACTCGCTGAGCACAAACTCAACGCCAACCCCAAAGCGCGACCCATCAAGTAGTCGATGCGGCCCTTCAATGAAGAGCGCCGCCGAGCAATCGTCGAGGAGTCGCAGCATCTACTCGCTGCAGGCTTCATCCGGCCAATCAAATACTCGAAGTATCTGGAAAACCCAGTCCTGGTCGAGAAGAAAAACGGAACCTGGAGAATGTGTATCGACTACACAAACCTCAACATCGCCTGCCCGAAGGAGCAGTTCGTCCTCCCGCAGATTGACCAAATCATCGACTCAACCACGGGCTCGGAGACTCTGGGTACAACCAGATCAAAATGGCAGTCGAAGACGAGGAGAAGACGGCATTCATCACGCCATTCGGAGCCTTCTGCTACACCGCCATGACCTTCGGCCTCAAGAACGCCGGGGCGACCTACCAGAGATGCATGCAGGAGTGCCTTGCGAGCCAAATCGTCCGCAACATCCACGTCTACATCGACGACGTGGTGGTAAAGTCCACTCGCCAGGGCGATCTACTCACCGACCTGGCGGAAACCTTCGACAACCTGCGGAGGTACAAGATAAAGCTAAACCCAGGAAAGTGCACCTTCGGTGTACCTACTGGACAGCAGCTGGGGTATGTCGTCTCCAAGCGCGGGATCGAGGCGAACCCCTCCAAGATCAACACGATCACCCTGCTCAGCAGACCCGAGTGCCTGGGCGACGTCCAGAAGTTGGCCGGGCGAGTCACGTCTCTCAGTCGCTTCACCCCCCGGCTAGGCTAGAAGGCGATGCCCCTCTACCGCCTAATGCCCAAGAACCCCACTTTCCAGTGGGACAAGTAGGCAGACGACGCGCTCCATGCTCTCAATGAGGTGCTACTCGCGGCACCGCTACTCGTTGCCCCTGTCGACAAGGAGCCCATGCTCATCTACGTCGCAGCATCCGAGCGAGTCGTCAGCGCCGTCATGGTCGTCGAATGACCAGAGGAAGGCATGGAGCGCCCGGTGCAGCGACATGTATACTACATCAACGAAGTCCTCACCGAGTCGCGCAAGCGCTACCCGCAGTACCAAAAATTGGTATATGCGGTCTTCAGAGCCCAGCGGCGACTTCCGCACTACTTCCAGGAGCACCCAATAACGGTCGTCTCCCCAGCACCGTTGTAGGACATCATCCGCAACCGTGAGGCGACCGGGCAAGTCGCCAAGTGGGTCGTCGAGATCGGAGTCCACAACATCAGGTACGAGCCGCGCAAGGCGATCAACTCGCAGGCTCTCGTATATTTTCACGCCGACTGGGAGGAGGCCCAGAAGCCAGAGAATCTGCCGTACCTCCATTACTGGAGCCTACACTTAGACGGCTCCAAGAATGTAGATGATGCAGGGGCAAGGATCGTACTCACATCTCCAAAGGGCGACAAGTTGCGCTACGTCCTATACCCCAACTTCACCCCCTGCACCAACAACATGGACGAGTACGAGGCGCTACTCGACCGCATGCGAGCAGCCAAGGAGATGAACATCAATCGTCTACGCTGCTACGGCGACTCTGACCTCGTCGCCGGGCAAGTAGCCGGCACCTGCGATGCAGTCGCCCCCACCATGATGGCATACCACCAAGCAGTGGACCAGCTAGGAGGCCACTTCGCGGTCTACTCCGTTGAGTGGATTGACAGGTGGAAGAACGAGGAGGCCGATGCACTCTCCCGCATTGGCTCGGCTCGACTCACACCGCTCGCCGGTGTCTTCCTCGACACCATCACCAAACATTCCGTTTCTCCCCCGAGGGAGATCGACATTGGAATTCCGCTGCAACTAGACGTAGCCCTGGTTGCAATGAACGCCGAGCCAAGCGACTAGATGGCGCCATACGTCGCCTACCTGGAGGGAGGCACCCTACCCGCTGACGTGACGGAGGCCGGATGATAGAACGCCGCTGCAAATCCTTCGTCACCATCAACGACGAGCTCCACAAGCGCAGCGTGACTAGCGTGTTCCAACGCTGCGTCTAACCCGTCCTCCAGGACATCCACGCAGGCGACTGCGGCCACCACAGTGGCGCCCGCTCCCTAGTCGCTAAAGTCATGCGACATGGATTCTACTGGCTCATCGCACACGCCGACGCGATCGATATCGTCCAACGCTGCGTCAGGTGCC
Source organism: Avena sativa (assembly GCA_916181665.1). Taxonomy (NCBI): domain Eukaryota; kingdom Viridiplantae; phylum Streptophyta; class Magnoliopsida; order Poales; family Poaceae; genus Avena; species Avena sativa. The sequence continues at coordinate 184,784,060 of OV702281.1, forward strand.
AGAAGTACACCAGACAGACTCACGTACCGAGCTCGGCGCTCAAGACCATCCCCATCACCTGGCCATTCGCCGTATGTGGCATGGACATGGTAGGCCCCTTCAAGAAGTCCCCCTCTGGTTTCACCCACCTCCTAGTCGCGGTCGACAAATTCACAAAATGGGTGGAGGCCAAGCTAGTCCACAAGTGCAACGGGAAGACCGCCACACAGTTCCACGCGAGCTCATCTATCGCTACGGGTTCCCGAACAGCATCATCACGGACAACGGCACCAACTTCGCCAAAGGAGCCATGGATGAATTCTGCGAGGAGCACAATATATGACTCGACCTCGCCTTAGTCGCCCACCCGGAGTCCAACGGTCAGGCGGAACGCGCCAACCAGAGCATCATCCACGGCCTAAAGCCGCGACTACAAGTTCCACTCGAGCGAACTCCTGTGTGCTGGGTCGAAGAGCTCCCCTCCCTCATCTGGGGCATCTGCACCTCCATCAATAGGTCGACGGGATTCACCGCCTTCTTCATGGTGTACGGTGCCGAGGCCGTCATGCCAACCGACCTCGAGCACGACTCGCCTCGGGTGGTCAATTACGCGGAGGCCAACAACGAGCTTGCACGCCAAGACAGAGTCAACCAGATCGACGAAGCACGCGACCTAGCTCGCTCCCGCACCGCCATCTACCAGCAAGGGCTCCGCCGCTACCACAGTCGGCGCGTACGGACCCCACACCTTCCTGGAAGGCGACCTGGTACTGCGTCTGATCCAGGACAAGAAGGGCATGCAAAAACTCTCCCCCCCCTTTGGAGGGACCATTCGCCATCGGGATAGTCCTGGGCAACGACGCCTACTACCTTGTCGACGTCTGAGGCGATGAAAAACTCAACATCAAGCGGCCGTGGAATGTAAACCTCCTACGGAAGTTCTACTCCTAGACCTCCAGACATGTACCTCCTACCCGCTATGAATTAAAGAAGATCGATTCGCACAACGTGTGTCCAATCTCCGAATCTTGTGCCACTCGCACTCGTAATAACAGCGCTATGCTACTCGCAGAAGTCAACCCTTGGTGATGCGACCGGCACGGCCAAGTAGTGCGATACGAGGGCACTGGAAACTTTAGGCCTCGTACTGTCCACGAAAAAAGCCAACCCGGAGCCCCATTGGAGTCGCCTCGCTCGACTGGATTTCCGAGCCAAGACAACTGCATTCGCTTCCCATAGCGACCCAGTCCTCCACATCCTCGGCGCAGCGACTCGAACGGAAAAGTACCACGCTCGGGGACTGACGCCTGTCCAAACAGGAGCGTCTAGGGAAAAACGCCAAGTATGAGAGCGCGTCCTCGACTTGACACGCGACTGGTCCCACGCATCAGGTAGGGTGATGCGCCTAATACAACACGCCCCGTCCTCACCTCCCTCGGGCATGCGACTAGAACTGCCAAGTACCACGCTCGGGGACTCGGCCACCTGACCCTATTCGCGCCCGGAAAAACGGCTAAGTACGGAGCACCCCTTGGAGTTTCCATGCGGCTGGCTTTCCGAGCCATGGCGAGTCGACCTTAACTTACTAATAGTTCAAACAACACATAAAAACAAGGTCAACCCCATAAAAGGTCGGATGCGCTCGGGGACTTGCACAACCAACAACCAAATCGAAAAATAATGACAAAAGAATCCTTGCATTCCTTCAAAGAAGCAAAGTTTGTCCGCTTACAAGGGTAGTTACATACTCATCCTAACTAACGCTGATCGACAAACTATTCTACTCCGCAGGTTTCGACGATGAGGCACCACCACCCTTGCGACAGCGGATAAAATGAATCCACGGATTCGATGGGTATGTCGTGAGCTCACCCGCCATGGCCGCACGGAACGGCTGCTCCACCTTGAAGTCGCGGTGCACCGGCTCGGGGTCGTTCGGGGCGACGACCGTTTCCTGGTAAGGAATGAGGTCGCCCATCGCCCACACCCGGTCGGCATACACCGCAGCATGCTCCGCCAGCTTCAGAACTTTGGCGATTTCGACTGCCCCCGTCGATGAAGGGTACCCACTCGTGACGTCGTCAAGGTCGAAGTCGTCAGGAAAATGCGCGAGCCCAAGGCTCAGCGCAGTCGCCGCACCACGACGGAAGGCCGACCGCGTCATGAATTCCACAATCGCCGGGGCCTTCTCTAGATAGCGCCAAACATCGACGAGATCACTGGGAATCACCTCCGTGGGCGAGATATCCTGTAGACATGCCCGGATGCAGGTCGCTGATAGCATGGCAGAATCAACCAGCGTGGTGACGCATTGCCACGCATCGTACGACTACGCTTCTTTGGCATTATCAGTAATCAGGTCTGCAAACACACAGGCAAATAATAAGGGAGTATCTAGAAAAATAATGCGGCCCACGCGCTCGGGGACTCGCCAAAGAAAAACTCACCAATCAACGGGCGACAGCGCTCTGTGATGAAATCCTGAAGACCGGAGAGGTCAATCCTGTAGCCCGGTGACGAGCGTGTCTGAAATCTTCCGCTCCTCAGCAGCAGAAGCAACGGCTGCCTTGGCCCGCCCATCCGCCGAGCTCGCCTCCGCCTTTGCCTCATTGAGCTCACGCTCCAGGTTGGCGATTCGCTTCTCCGCGGCGCTCAAGGACGGCTATGCAGCCGTCAATTCCGTCGCCGGAACGTGGCCCTGACGAGCCTTTTCCAACTACATCAACAACACCATGATTACGAGAAGTACAAGTTTATGACCAGCATCAAGCACGACGAACATTCACCAACAGTCGCTCGAAGCTGCTCCTTCGTGTCCCAAACAATGAGGAGCTCCCTCTCCACACGCTCCCTGGAGGCAAGCCGCTCCGCCGACTCGTGCTGCAGGCCCTGCGCAACCATGGAAGTGTCAACAACGAAAATCCTAAGTGCCTAGCTGCTGAAATCCAGCAACTAGCCACTCAGGCATTGGATAGCGAAAAAATTCCTAAGTGCCTAGCCACTGAGATTCAGCGACTAGCCACTCGGGGACTGGGCAGCGAAAATCCAAAGTGCCTAGCCGCTGAAATTCAGCGACCAGCCACTCGGGGATTGTACTCGAAAACAATAAGAAACCGACCACTACAATTCAGTGGCCCGATCCTCGGGGCCTAGACATACCTGGATGGCGGTGCCTAGCATGCCGTGAAGCTCCATTGCATCCACCAATGGGAGCACTAATGGAGTACGCCCACGACTCTGCTCGACCTCTGTCCCGGCGACCTCGGGCAATTGGCTCGATGGCACCGATGTACTCGCCGTGGAGGCCCTCGCTACAAAGCGAGGGAACGTCGCCACCGTGGCTCCCGCACCACTCGAAGGTGGGCCTGTCGCCCCAACCGAGGCCACGGGCTCTGCCCGCTGCAACTCCGTGTCCACCATAGCCCTCAGGGTTGCATCCACTGCAATTGGAGCCTCGCTCGGGGCGACCGCCGGATCGTACAAAATTGTAACGACCTCGTCGCCCTTTGCTTTGTTTGCGCCTTCAGCAGGCCCCTCGACCTTGGCCACCGAAGGGTGACCTATCTTCTTCACTCCAGTCCCGCGGAACAACTCTGTCAGTAAACTCGCCAGTCGGACATAAATCAAGCAGACAAATGAAAAAGATTGAGAAACACTCACTTGGCGACTGGGATAAAACATATGCCAGTATGAATGCTGGCCGGCTTCTCCAACTTTGGCCCCAGTTTCCGACTGAAGCCCGTCTCGAACAAACTCTGCGCCCAAGGCACCGACGGCTTCTTCGAGGACGAGGCCGCGACAGGAGCTTCAGTGGCGATCGCCGTGGGAACTCCCCTTGGCGGCGAGTTCCCTGCCGCAGGAGCGTCCACGATCCCGATGACTGGGACGAAGGGAGGCGGCAGCAATTCCAACGGCATCTCGTCTTCCGCAATGGACGCATCAGTCGTTGTGGTCGCATGCGCGATGCATCGGCTTTATCTTCCTCGGTTGCCCTGGTAGCGTTGGAGCTACTCGCAAACCGAGGCGGTGACATCGGCTTAGCCGGCTTATTTTTCTTCTTCGATGGTGGTGGTTTCTTCTTCGACGGTGTAGCTTTACGCTACGAGGTGTGTTCGGGGAGTTCGTCCTTGTCTTTGTCCTGAGCCTCGAGGCTCTTGCTGGCCTCGATCTCGCGCTGGTGCTGCCCGCGAGTTTTGCGAACCGTGGGTGCGCCGACTTCCATAGCCTCGTCGCCACCATCGTCATCATCATCGTCATCACCGCCCCCGCCACTCCCGACATCGCCCTTGTCAGGCGAAGACTCGCTTTCATCCTCGCCGGACGAGTTCAAATTTTCGTCGTCTGCGGGTGGAAGCCAACCTTCCACCACCTGGAACAACAAGACAAATCAGCATAACCGTGAATGCAAATTTGCGACAGCGAATGTAAACGAAAGAAAGTATTTACCATTGGGTCCTCGCGCTTTGCGGTGTAAGGAGCGACCCCGGCCTTTGTGTCAAGATACTCCGCCAAAGTGATCTTCTTCAGGGGCAGGGTGTAATCGTTGACTCTCCACTCGGCATGGTAGGACTTCGTCGGGTCGTCCTTTCCCGTGTACTCGTACATAGAGTGGGCGCGACTGGCCAGAGGCACGAGCCGTCGCCCGAGCCAGTAATTGTAAAGATTGATGGTTTGGAGGCCCTTCTTCTTCAGGTTGCGGATGGTCTGCAGCATATCGTCGACGACTGTGACACCCTCAGAATCGGACATATGCAAGTTTTAGCGAAACCCGCCAAACCCGCATAGAAACGATTCAAAGGTGCCCACCAGGCACTTTCGTGCGGGTGGAAAACGATGTAATATCATTACACAATAGTCCACGATGGAACCCACAGAACAGATATATACAACGGCGACTCAAAGATCCAAATCACCTTGAAAACGATACAGCGTCTGAGTACGGACAAGATGAAAATTTGAGCTAAGAGCCCTGAAGAATAACCAATGGCGTCCATAACCCTGCCCAGGCCAAGCCGGAAGGGTAACCCTGCTAACGACGTCGATCTCAAAACCTGCTTAAACAAAAGGGGTGTCGACAAAGGGCAAAGGAAAAGAGAGAGCGGTCAGTACTGAGGCCAGTACACGGCGAGGCTAGAATTCGGCGGTCCTCGCCTACATAGGTATGGTGGACTGAGCGGCAGCGTAGCATGCACTAAACAACCTATAGAGACTCGATACAACTAGCGGCTATCAGAGAGGGGTAAGAAATACCTGTTCGGAACCAACCTGATGCTACCATCAGACAAACCCATCCTGGTGTTTCCCCCTCGAGACCAAACGAGGAAGTCAACCGAGGAACTCACACAGTTGGCAGTTTTATTTATTCAGTTATCGTTGCAGCAATTACTAGTCAAGTATAGATAGTCATCCTGGTATAATAAGCAGTGGGCAGTTTTAGTTAACCATTCCGTTGTAGTTGCAACACTTACTAGTCAGATACGATTAGCATGAGATATCCCAAACCCAGCAGTTGTTGATACTTTTATTTAGCCATTCCGTTATAGTTGCAATACTTACTAGTCAGATACAATGGTAGCAAGCGACAACCCAAACAAGCAATTGTTGGCAGTTTTATTTAGCCATTCCATTATAGTGAAGCTGATTACTAGTCATTATAAAGTCAAATTTATAGCACTACTTTAGTTATAGTTGTCTATGATCGAGATACTGTGCTCCAAGTCGTCCATAACCGCGGACACGGCTTTCAGAAAGTTTTACCCTGCAGGGGTGCACAAATAGCAACACACACTCGATCAACCTCGGAAAAACCAAATCAAAACCCAACGAGGCCTTCACGACAAAGCAATCACAAGATTCAGAAATATTTCAGGGGGCCACCCCATTAAGTATACCCGCAACAAAGTTAGCTGACTTCGAGACGGACTCAAGGTTTGTGGGGCCGGCTGTAAACGACTGGGAACCCGAAAGTGTGACTGGGCTTGTCGATACCGCGGAAACGGGTCACGATCCTAAACAGTACAGGTGCTCCTCGCACAATTTAAATAAAGCAGTAAAGCATGGAATAAGTACAGGATAGAACCTCAAACTAGTTTGTGGCCCCAAGAAATAAGAATGAATCAAGCTCTAGCTCAGGGGGGTCCCAAAATCCTCCCGGATGTGGATAGCGTGAATATTCAAGGAACAGGTATCAAGTACTCGGGGTCCTACGGGACACAAGTGGACGGTTAAAAACCAAATAACATCTATTGCCCACCTGTGCCTCTGCATTTACCTACTTTAAATTTTAGTTGTTAAACAGTAATTAAAGTAAACGATAATTAAAGCCATCATCATCTCCAACCTTAAACATACGGCAATACTCCAACAACTGTGGTACTTGACGACACGCAACAGCACTTGAGCAAGCGACTACGACGCGCAAGTCCAACTATCTACCAAACAACAGGTAATAGGATGTGTCCAAGGCAATATAAGGCTGCAAGGGATATCACGGGTACGAAACTAGAGCATCGCAACACAGATAGCAATAGATCAACAGGAGGGAATAAATACTATAAAAGTAAGATAGGTAGAAAAGAGGAGGTGCTCGCCTGAAAACATTGCCGAAGATTCATCCAAAGGTCGGGTCGACACTCGCATCAACTCAACGGCCTTATCCGCGAAGAACCAACACACTAGAAGAAACACCGGAGGTACTATTTAAGATTACGGCAGAAGATCGGGCATGATGCATGTATGATGTATGACATGGCAAAGGTGCGATGCGATTAGGCAATATTAAGCGGAACCGGGGTCCCGACATTTAATTAATAGGTTCTTATTATTTAGCTACCCCACATTTTAAATGTTGTCTTAACATGGCAAAAGATAGCACCGGTTCGCTACACCAATTTAAAGGGAGTCCGGAATAAGACAAAGTTGTTCCGCATATCGACTCCATATTTAATTATGAGGTGAATCGGCATAATGCCCCCAAACCATAGACAAGTATGCATGCATGAGCAATTTAATATGCAACAAGATGATATTACATTTATAAAATAGGGCTCGAGCAAAGGGGTCACACATTAGGGTTCGGCGATCTTGGGGTTCCAGGGTTCGACGGGGATCGATCTCGGCAGGAATGTTCTCGGACAACGGAATAGATCTTGGCGTCCCGGGAAGAAGGACTTGGTGTTCCTTATTGGAGATCTTGGGGTGTGGCGCCACATGCCCATGATGGCGACTCGGGGTTCCGAGAGTCGACGGGGTTCCGGCTCAACGGGAACGGTCTTGTGTGGAACTTTGGTTCTCATCCCGTGTCAGCCTTGGTATCTTGAACGTCACCGTAGATCCTGTCGGCGCCTTGGTCTCGACGGCACTAGGGTGTGGGTCCATGCCAGCACAAACAAGGCCAAACTTGGCGTCGGTACTAGTGGTTGAGCAACAACAAAGATAGATCTAGTGTTTACTAGCATGCTCAAAAAAAATGTGCAAAGAGGCCAGATACCAAACAATTGGAACATCAGGACCATGCATGCGCGTGAGGTCTGGTGACATCGGCCGGCTCCAAGAGGTGGAGGGGTTTTCCTGCGAGAGAACCAAGAACACGACCACGACTCGGGCAGAAGCGCTGGCGGTGACGGTTCTGTGGGGCTGCGAGGAGAGGCGCAACGGCAGATTGACGTTAGGAGCAGAGGAGGAGGCAGACGAGGTGACCTGCGCGAGCTCGCAGTGGGCGGCACGGGGGAAGAGGGCCGCACGGCGAGCAGACGACGGCCGGAGAGGAGGCTAAGCACGCATGGCGAGGAGCGCGCGCGGCCGGTGGTAGGAGGCCGGTGGCAGACATGGGTGAGGACAGGGAGTGCTCGGGCGGAGGGTGAGGAGCGAGGGCAGTGCTGCCGGAGGACGCCGATGATGCAGGAAGGCGAGGTGGCACGGGCCTGCGGTGGCGGAGATGCGGGAGGAGGCCGGCCGGAGGTTGGGGAGCCGAGGAAGGAGAGGGCCGAGGCGGCGGGAGGCAGACGCGGGAGGAGGAGGCCGGCGCCGGGGTCACGCGGCCAAGGTCGACGGTGACCGGGGGAGCAGAGGGCGGTTGGTGGAGAGGGAAACTGGCGGCGGGGAACATGGGGAGAGAGAGAGGGATATCGCCGGGTGGTGGAGGAGAGGAGCGTGCGAGGCTTGCTCGTGGTGGGGCCAGGGTTGGGGACGGTGGGACCGGGGTGCAGGCGGGGTGGTGGTTGACCAGGCGGGAGGCAGGGGTGCTGGGGCGCGCGCCCAGTTGGCGGCGGGGTGGAAACTGGCTGGGGTTGGGGTGAGGCCCAGGGGTGACGTGGCGCGCCGGGGTTGGAGGGAGGATAGGGCCAGGATGAGGTGGCGACCGGTGATAGGCTGGGGTGAGGTGGAGGGGGCTGGGTAGATTAGGTTGGGGTAAGATGAGGAATTAGACGGCTGGATTTTGTACTGGGGGTGGCCGACTGGGTCGGATCGGCCCGGTTTGGCTGCCCCCTAAAAATAAAATAAATATTTTATTAATTAAAACGGGGCGTTTGGAATCCGTTGGTAGACGAAACAAAATATTCCGGAGACCCGGGTTTTAATTTGAATAAAGACGGGAATATTTAGAAAACAAAACTAGGTGTTTTGAAAATAGTTTAGACAAAAACCATGCATGATGATGACGATGCTCAAATGCAATGTGGCATGATGACATGAGCATGCGGTCATGATGATGCAATGCACAAAATCAACGCGATTTTCTAGTAGTGGTTTTGCGGGATGCCACAACGACCATCCGCTGGTCCAGCGGAAGTTTGGTGACTTGGAGCCGACGCGGCTCGGGCCGGTCGGTGTAGTACATCGGAAGCGCCACCTCGTCGCCCGGCGGCCACTCATTCACGTAAAACCAGCTCTTCTTCAATGCATTAGCTGCTTTAGCAGACATCATCAGATAAAAAATGGACGTCTTCGACTTCAGCTAAAAGGTCAGTCCACCCGCGGCCAGCATCGGGTCGCATGTCTCTTCGCAGCCGATCCTCCCATGGAACTGTTCTTGCCATAGGGGGAAATATGGCCGGCAACCCAGGTAGCACTCGCAGAACGCCACGAAGATGGCGAGCTGCTCGATGCTATGCGGCCCTAGGTCTGACGGTTGGATGTCGTAGTAGGCGCAGAAGCGGCGGAAGAAGAGGGAAGTGGGGAATCCGAGCCCCCGCTCCAGATGGCTGGTGAAGCAGATGAATTCACCCCCCCCTCCCCCCCGCGCGGATTTGGGGTCACCTCTCCGGCCGCAGGGATGCGCCATCTCCCGCCGTGGAGGATCCCTGCCTCCTCGAACGACTTCAACAGCACCTTCGTGCACTTGTATCTGCCCCATGGTTCCGCCGGAGGACCCATCGATTGGGGGATCAAGGGCTATGAGCTGCCCTGGGTCGCTTTGGTCGCTGCACGGAATGGACGATTCGGAATGCGCGGGATCGGAGGAAGTGTGGGAATGTTCTTCCTTCACCCGTCACTCTCCTTAAATAGCGGTTGATACCCGCCATCTTCGGGGAGCCATTACCACGCGGTAATTATGCCGATATTACCGTTGTATTACCCAACGGCTACTTTGACCAGCACTGACGGTCCAACTTCATCCACCCGACTCGCTGTCTTCAGCGACTTGATGATTCGCCGAGCTGATCACTATAATAGTGACTTAACTACTTGCCGACCTATTCGCCAAGCTGCGATCTGACTTGTCGCCGTTATTGTGACTAAAATGACTAGTTCTTTCCTTTATTCAGGAGTCCACCACCGATTCGACTGGGCGTCCGAATTGGACCCGCATACTCCGACTGCCAACAAACACCTGCGACGAATCAACGACGCCCTTGGGGACTACTGATGGGGATATGCCGACCGGGGTATACCCAGGAGAATGTTTCCTACTGGCCCAAGCTCCCAGCGAGTGGGTCTGCAGGACGGCGAATGGATCAAGACTTGGCAAGGAACCTAGGCGACTGGAACCCTGAGGCCCAGAAGTGTAGCTAAGCCCAGTCAGATTAGGTCAAGAACCCTTCGAATCCTTAACTAATTCGGTTGTAGATCTGTAAACCCTAGCGAGGTGAGCCTATATAAAGCTCCCTAGGATATGCATAGAGGACACATTCCATCATACACCCTAGCGACTCGCCGCCTACTCGCTGAGCTCGCCCTTGTACTCTCTCCATAATACAATCTAGCAGGAGTAGGTCTTTATCCTCCGGGGGCCGAACCTGGGTAAATCCTTGTGTCTCTGCCCTCATCTCACACCGCAGATGGCTGGCCACCCTTGCCCTTTGTTCTACCATTCGCTGCCATTTGCAGCGTCTATCGTGGCCATTCCCACGATATAATTTGTTTACCGTTCATGCCATGTTGTTTATCTAAGGAGAGAACCTCTAGTGAACTATGGACCCCGGTCCAATCTTTACCATTGATACATCTTCCACTGTTACTGTTTACTTTCTGTAAACCACTATTACCTTCCACACCATATGTTTAATCCTTTGTTACAGCAAACCGGTGAGATTGACAACCTCACTGATTCGTTGGGGCAAAGTCTTGAGTTTGTGTTGTGCAGGTCTCCGTGTTGCTTGCAAAACCTGTGTGACGTTTCCTTCCTCCTACTGGTTCGATAACCTCGGTCTCAACTGAGGGAAGACTTGCTGCTGTACTCTTCACACCTTGATCTTGGGGTTCCCAACAAGACTCCACATCAAGCACCAAGTTCTCTAGCGCCACCAAGGAGTCATCAACAACTAGAGTAGTACCTAATTTTTTTGTGTGTTTGATAAGAGAAGGCAAAGCAAACTAAACTATTTTTTTGCAGTTTTTGATAAAAAGAGGCAAACAAAACCAAGCAAAAGAAACTAAGAAAAATAAAAACAAAGTAAAGAGAAAGGTTATGAAGGACTCCCCTTGTGAAGACGTCCTTAGCCTCCCCGGCAACAGCGCCAGAAAAGTCTTCTGGCTTGCTATTGACGTGGGAGAGAGTGTGTTAGTGCCTTTTACGTTAGGCCCCGGCAACGGCGCCAGAAAAGTCTTGATGGTGCATGGAAGCTTCGTTGGGAGACCCTAAGAGGATGGTATGATGACCACAGCAGCAAGTTTTCCCTCAGTAAGAAACCAAGGTTATCGAACCAGTAGGAGGAAGGAAACGACTCAAAGGTGTTGCTAACAACATGGAAACCTACACAACACAAACTCAAGACTTTGCCCCAACAAACAGTGAGATTGTCAATCTCAACGGTTTGCTGAAAACAAAGGGTTAACTGTATGGTGTGGAAGGTAATAGTGGTTTGCAGAAAGTAAACAGTAACAATGGAAGATGTATCAATGGTAAAGATTGGACCGCGGTCCATCGTTCACTAGAGGTGTTATCCTTAAGATAAATAGGCATGGCATGCTGGGTAAACAAATTACAACAGGGAAATTGACAGGACTAAGCAAGGCATAACAATGCAATACTAGACATTCATGATCCTATGAGATTCGATTGGGCAATATAACAACATACATAGACAGCCATCCAAATGCATCTATGACTAGTAATCCACCTTCAGGTTATCATACGAACCCCCTCCAGTATTAAGTTGCAAGCAACAGATAACTGCTTTAAGCAAAGTGTGTAAGGTAAGCAATACACTTGTTCCATGAACAAGAAACAGTTGTTTTCTGTCACTTACCTTAGATTAAATAGAGGCATGAACCCACTATCGAGCATAAATACCCCCTCTTGGATTCACTAGCATCTACTTGGCCAAGATAGCTACTAGAAACGGAGAGCATGCAAGATCACAAACAACACAGACATGATAGAATCAATAAGACAAAACCATTAATCAATCTGACATAGTAATCTCAATATCCATCAGATCCCCGCAAACAGAACATGCATGATTAAAAATAGATGATCTTGATCATGACCGGAGCTAAAAAGATCTAAACATGGTAGCACAAAGGAGGAGATACAACTATTTAGCTACTACATGGACCCGTAGTCCAAGGTGGAACTACTCACACTTCATACCGGAGGCTGGCATGATGAAGAAGAAGGCCTTCGGGATGATCTCCCCGTCGGCAAGGTGCTGAGAAGAGCTTCAGATCCCCCCGATATAGGGACGATGGTGGCCGCGGCTATAGACAGTTTTATGGAATATTTATCGGGAACTTAGGGTTTCTATATCGGGGGGTATTTATAGGTGAAGAGGCGAGGCAGGGGGCAGCCAGGGCAGCCGCACCCCCCTGTCGTGGGCTAGCCCTAGCCGCACAGCCCGGGGGTGTGTCCCCCTGGTGGCTCCCCTCCGTCTTTTACTCTGGCTCCGTGTTCCCCATGGTAAAATATTTACTTTGGCTTTTGTCCCGTCCAATTCCGAGAATATTGATTTTCTGCCTTTCTAGAACCAAAAATAGAAGAAAACATGCAACTGCACTGTGGCATCTTGTTAATATGTTAGTCCAGAAAACATATAAAAACACCTCAAAGTGTAGAAAAAGCAAAGCAAAGTAGATACTAAACAATCATGGAACATCAAAAATTATAGATACGTTTCCGACGTATCAACGGTTAATACAATTATAGCATGAATGTAAACATTTATCATAAACACAAAGATATAATAATAACTACTTTTATTATTTCCTCTAGGGCATACCTCCAACAGTCTCCCACTTGCACTAGAGTTAACTAATCTAGATTACATGGTAATATACCGAACAACCATGGCGGTTTGGTGCTGGTCATGTTTTGCCCTCGGGAGAGGTTTAGTCAACGGATCCACCACATTCAGATTTGTGTGTAGTTTGCATATCTTTATGTCACCATCTTGGACATGCTCTCGAATAGCGTAAAAATGCAGCTTGTTATGCTTCGGCTTCTTGTGTGACCTTGGCTCCTGCACATTGGCTATGGTGCCCATGTTATCATAATAGATAGACATTGGGTCCAGCGCACTAGGAACCACACCGAGTTCCGTAAAGAACTCCTTCATCCATATCGCCTTTTGTAAAGTCTTCGAAGAAGCTATGTATTCCGATTCAGTTGAAGATCTCACCACAACGCTTTGCTTTGCACTCCTCCAGCTCACTTCTGCACCATTCAAAGTAAATACGTATCTAGATTGAGATTTAGAATCATCCGGATCAGTGTTCCAACTAGCATCGGTGTAACCATTAACAACGAGCTATTCATCACCTCCGTAAGAAAGAACCATATCCTTAGTTCTTCTCAAGTACTTAAGGATGTTTTTAACCACTGTCCAATGATCCACCCCTGGTTCACTTTGATATCTTCTAGTCAAACTAACAACACATCCAATGTCGGGTCTAGTACATAGCATGGAATACATGATAGATCCTATGGCTGAGGCATAGGGAGTCTTACTCATCCTCTCTCTATCTTCTGCCGTAGCGGGACTTTGAGTTTTACTCAAGGTAGTATTGGGAAACATGGGCAAGAACCCTTTCTTGCTATCTTCCATTCCAAACCTCTTTAGAACTTTGTCCAAATACATACTCTGTGAAAGCGATATTAGGCGTCTCGATCTATCTCTATAAATCTTTATACCTAATATGTAAGCAACTTCGCCAAGCTCCTTCATTGAAAAACTATTATTCAAATACTCCTTGACACTTTTAAGAAGTTCTACGTCATTCCCAATCAACAATATGTCGTCCACATATAGTACTAGGAATGATAAAGAGCTCCCACTCACTTTCTTGTAAATACAAGCTTCGCCATAAGTTTGTATAAAACCAAAACTTTTGATTACCTTATCAAAACATTGATTCCAACTTCGGGATGCTTGCTTCAATCCATAAATGGACCGTTGAAGTTTGCATACCTTGTTAGCATCTTTAGGATCGACAAAACCTTTGGGTTGTACCATATACAACTCTTCATCAATGTCCACATGGAGGAACACCGTTTTGACATCCATCTGCCAGATCTCATAATCATAATATGCAGCGATTGCTAACAAAATCCTCACAGACTTTAGCTTCGCTAGAGAAAGTCTCATCATAGTTAATTCCTTGACTTTGTCGAAACCCTATTGCGACAAGTCGAGCATTATAGACGGTCACATTACCATCATCATTTTTATTCTTCTTGAAAATCCATTTGTTCTTGATAGCCTTTCGTCCATCTAGTAAGTCCACCAAAGTCCATACTTGGTTTTCGTACATGGATCCAATCTTGGATTTCATGGATTCTTGCCATTTATTCGAATCTAGGATCATCATCACTTCCTCATATGTCACAGGGTCATCGGTGTTGTCAACCAACATGACACTCATAAAAGGATCGTACCAATCAGGAGTGTTACGAGTCCTCGTCGACCTGCGAGGTTATGTAGTAAGTTCAACCGAAGTTTCATGATTACCTTCATTAGGATAAGCATTGAACACTGACGGCTAGCCCATACATGCAAACACAACAACATAGACCAAACAAAGACCATTAGTATAGGAGTGTTTCCTTCTGAGTCAGCTAGCAAGCTCCTTTCTGAGCCGACTAGCAAGCCTCATCGTATTTCAGCGGATCCCCGGCAATTCATTTACCAGTACTTGATATTTCCACTATTGCTTCAATGCATCACATCCCGGAATCTCACTTTCTAAATTTTTTTTATTGTTGTGAATTTCCATTCGTTTAGTATGAGATTGCACATTTTTCTTTACATTTTTCTAAGAAAGGGGTGGACATCTTCAAGGCAGTTCCCGTTCTTCCTCTCTTATTGGTGTAGGCGCCACGGGAACTTCTTCCGGTGCTGCACAACTCTCAAATCCGAGAGAAAGTTCGACAACCTCGTCGAGTTCTACTTTCCTTCCAGTTACTTCTTTCGAGATAAACTCCTTCTCTTGAAAGGATCCATTCTTGTCAACGGAAGATTTTGCCTTCAGATCTATGATAGAAGGTATACCCAATTGTTTCCTTCGGATATCCTATGAAGACACATTTTTCCCCTTTGGGTTCAAGCTTGTCGGGCTGTAACTTCTTTACATAAGCTTTGCAACCCCAAACTTTAAAGAACCACAATTTAGTTTCTTCCCAAACCATAATTCATACGGTGTCATTTCAACGGATTTAGATGGTGCCCTATTTAAAGTGAATGCGGCTATTTCTAATGCATAACCCCGAAACAACAAAGGTAAATCTATAAGTGACATCATAGAATGAACCATATCTAAGAGAATTCGATTACGACAATCGGACACACCATTACGTTGTGGTGTTCCCAGCGGTGTCAATTGTGAAAGTATTCCACATTTCTTCAAATGCTTGACAAACTCGTAACTTAGATATTCACCTCCACGATCAGATCTAAGAAATTAAATCTTCTTGTTACGTTGATTCTCTACTTCACTTTGAAATTCCTTAAACTTCTCGAAAGTTTTGGACTTATGTTTCATGAAATAGATATACCCATATCTACAGAAGTCATCTATGAAAGTAAGAACATAACGATAACCACCGCATGATGCTACACTCATCGGGACACACACATCAGTATGTATGATTTCCAATAAGTTCGTAGCTCGCTCCATCATACCATTAAATGGAGTCTTAGTCATTTTTCCCATCATACATGCTTTGCATCTTTCAAGTGATTTGAAATCAAGTGATTCAAGAAGTCCATCGGAATGGAGTTTCTGTGGAAGGTAATGGTGGTTTGCAAAAAGTAAACAATAACTATGGAAGATGTATCAATGGTAAAGATTGGACCGGGGTCCATAGTTCATTAGAGGTGTTCTCCTTAAGATAAACAATGCAATACTAGACATTCATTGCAATTGATAGGACATAGCAAGGCATAACAATGCAATACTGGATATTCATGATCCTATGAGATTTGATTGGGAAATACAACAAGATACATAGACCACCATCCAACTGCATCTATGACTAGTAATCAACCTTCAGGTTATCATCCAAACCCCATCCAGTATTAACTTGCAAGCAACGGATAACTGCTTTAAGCAAAGTGTGTAAGGTAAACAATCCACTTGTTCCATGAACAAGAGACCGTTGTTTTATCCCTATTAGCAACAACACATATACAACCTTAGAGATTTCTGTCACTTCCCTAGATTAAATAGAGGCATGAACCCACTATCGAGCATAAATACTCCCTCTTGGAGTCACTAGCATCTACTTGGCCAAGATAGCTACTAGAAACGGAGAGCATGCAAGATCACCAACAACACAGACATGATAGAATCAATAAGACAAAACCATTAATCAATCTAACATAGTAATCTCAATATCCATCGGATCCCCGCAAACATAACATGAATGATTACAAATAGATGATCTTGATCATGAATGGAGCTCACAAGATCTAAACATGGTATCAAAAAGGAGGAGAGACAACCATCTAGCTACTACATGGACCCGTAGTCCAAGGTGGAACTACTAATGCTTCATACCGGAGGCTGGCATGATGATGAAGAAGGCCTCCGGGATGATCTCCCCTCCGGCAGGGTGCCGGGAAGAGTTTCAGATCCCCCCGATATAGGGACGATGGTGGCGGCGGCTACAGACTGTTTTGTGGAATATTGTTCGGGTACTTAGGGTTTTGTTATCGGGGGCTTCTTATAGGCGAAGAGGCGGGGCAGGGGGCACCCAAGGTGGCCACACCCCCTAGGAGCGGGCCAGGCTTCGCCGCACGGCCAGGGGTGTGGTACCCTAGTGGCTCCCTTCCGTCTCGTATTTTGGCTCCGTGTTCCCCACGGTAAAATATTGACTTTGGCTTTTGTACCGTACAATTCCGATAATATTGATTTTCTTCCTTTTTTGGAACCAAAAACAGAACAAAACAGACAACTAGAACTATAGCATCTTGTTAATAGGTTAGTACCAAAAAATATAAAAATAACTCAAAGCAAAGCAAAGTAGATACTAAACAAGCATGGAACATCAAAAATTATAGATATGTTTACGACGTAGAAGTCACATGCTTGCAATATAACTGGATGACATTCCACCGAGAGGGCCCAGAGTATATCTATCCGTCATATGGATGGACAAATCCAACTCTTGATCCATGTGCCTCGACACATACTTTCCGAACACTCAATGCCACCTTTATAACCACCCAGTTTCGAAGTGGTGTTTGATGTCATCAAAGCATCCATCCGGTGATAGTGATTAGCGTGATCTCATGGTCAAAGGATTTTGGTTACTATGTATCTGAAAGCTTATAGCAAACGAACTATTGAAATGACTTGATCTTTATGCTTTGCTTATCTATAGGAGTATGTCCATCATACCATTCTCCTAATGATATTATCTTGTTGTTAACAAGCTAGTATTACAAAGAGGCTTTACTAGCGACTCTAACAAGTTTACAAATCACACAAGTACTAATGTTTCCAGTTAATACAATTATAGCATGAATGTAAACATTCATCATAAAAACAAATATATAATAATAACTACTTTTATTATTGCCTCTAGCGCATATATCCAACAAGTACGTAAAGAATGACAACTACTTTAGTCACAATAAGTGTTATCATCCTTCCGTCTAACAATAAGTAATCCCCTTCATCAAGTCCCCGTAAGAGGCAAATATTAAGGAGGTGCACAACTCCCAACATCAAGATGAACACAATTAAAACATACACATAATGATGTATAACATAATAATATCTATTTCATCTCAATCATATACTAGGGTTTATCCATCTCCCCAAGAACTAATGATCTACTCAGACATGGAGGCAAATAACATCATGGCAATGGTAATGGAAACAATTATGGATGAATAGTTCTTGTATAAATCCACAACTAATGCTAGAATTACAACAAGCTGTAGATGGTATGGATGGAGATGATAATGGTGATGATGCAGCGGCTGATGATGATGGAGATCGATGCCTTGGCCTCCCAAATCTGCTTAGGGCGAAGATGGATCCCTAGGGCAAGTTCCCCCTCCAGATCCCTTCCGGATGTGAGGTTTTTGGTGATTTATGGGAGTTCTGTATGTCGTCTCTCCGATCCAGTTGCACGGGGAGAAGCTATTTGAGGAGGCGGTGTTAGTGCCAACTATACAGACGTAAAAAGGTTTCCCACCATATAGTTGGTTGTTAACCCTTCTGTATCCTCCAATCACTTCAGGGTTTCTTCTGGTATTATTGGTATTTCCCAAATAAGCGATTTATGTTGTTTTTGGATCCTTTTCACCCCAATTTAACTGGTCCAAGAATTGTGTCCATTGGATCCATCATCTGTCCTAATCTTGGAGAAAATAAACATAAAAGGTGCGTGCGAATGCCATAAAATACCAAGATCCTACCACTACAATGCAAAATAATAATATAAAACATGATGCAAATATGCACTCATCAACTTACCCAAGCTTAGACCCTTTCTCGTCTCGAGCTAGTTTAGATTTAATGGATGTGATTCTCATATTCATGAAGGTGAGTCGAAAAAATAAATGAGGCAGTTGCATCATGTGATTGTCATATATGATACATAGGAATAAGTTCATGAATAGTACCTTACTTGAACCATTTAAATAATATTAGCAGGCTTCCACACCTTAGTGACCAACAGTTCACAAAATAAGAATCTCAAGTAAAGTGTTTCGGTTCGACCAAATGAGTTAGCGAGGTAGTCCTAAGTGTTTTTAGGATTAACATATTCACTTGGGATTCAAAATCTCAAAAGTTTCTTTGTCTTACCACAAGACAGTGGTGTATGCCTACTTTCTCTTTGAACATTTGCTCTTTTTCTTCTTTATCTTCTTCTCTTTTTCTTTTATATATATGCTCACACTTTTGTTTAAGTTCTGTACAAAGGAGCTAGCCATACAATCCACTCCATGTAGGGATTCAAAGTTTAACTATCTCAATTACCAAATTCCAATTGTATATGAAGCATCTTCATGGATTAAAGACTTTACCTCGACTTGTTCTCACTCTAATTTGATAGAACTTTTATTTTCCTTTGTTCAATATTTCTTTCTCAACTTGACTGATTAGATTATTTTTGTTTTTTGTAAATCAAACCATCAACTTACAACATATTGACTGAATTATCTTTATAGGCTCCATTAATACCAATGGTGTGGAAGACTCCTATTGCTATTATCAGGTGCAAGTAAAATTATACTCAAGCCATTCTTATATCCAATAAGACAAACTCAAACTCAATAATGCTCCATATATTATAATAGACTCAGAATTTCATAAATGGGATCAACTATTCCTGAAGGGGATTCTAATGATGCAATCTTTATTTCTAAACTCAAACTAATGTGAAACTAAAATAGTAAACTTATAAGATTGATTACAAGGTTTTAAAGATCTCCCCAACATTGAAATCAAGCCAGGCGGGATCAAATAACTCCTTGCCAGTACCTATTCCTCCTCCTAGGTAGGAAGAGTATTGCCTTCTTATCATGCGTTGATAACTTTAGCTATGGTTGCAAGGCGGATGCTGAGATCGGCCATGTCATACTGGAGCTTCAAAATTTTCTTCTAGAGCAATTTATTCTCATCTATCAACTAAAAAATAGTTTTAATCAAGAAACCAACTCTACCATCAATGTCATTGACCTTTTTCTTAAGGTCTTTGGTCATCATCCAGTAGGAGTCAATCCATTCTCCAATAGTTTCAACACATGCCTTTGAAGCTATATCCAATTGATAGATCTTATCATGAATCTCATCTTGCCGCACCTTCTTGGATTTAATAGGTGAAGGACTAAGAGGAGGTTTATAATAAGATCCTATGTTGTGATGGTAAGGATTAGGGAGATACTCATCCTTGCTCCTTCTATGATCTGCTTGCCTCATCACCTCCATCCTTTGCGGGAACATGTCCTCCCAATTTGGGAGAGGCTTGATCTCTGAGCTGGATGACAATTATGCTTCTTTTGGCTCTGCTTCCTCAATCCTCTTCAAGGGCTTCTCTTCTTTCTTCCTCCAAATCTTGTTTACATGGAATGGCTGCATGGTTTCGCTGCACGGATGTTGTTAGAAGGGGCTTGTATGGATATGGCGATGGTTTTTCGAGGCTAGAGGTTCTAGCTCTGCGAAAACTAAATGAAAAAGGTTAGATGTGATCAGCTTTAAAAGTGGAGGTTAAAAACCCTAGCCACCGTTCGTAATGAGCAACTATATGGGCGCGACCCGTATAGATCCCACCGTATAGTTATGAACCGACTATAGATTTTTATCTATGACGGTACCAACTATATGACCGCAACTATACGGCTGGGAATTTTCTTCCCGCAGTATAGTTGGTCGTCAAACCTTCTGTACCCTGGCATAAAAATTTGGAGATGGGGTAAATAACTATACGACCGCAACTATACGACTAGAAATTTAATCCCCGCCTTATAGTTGGTCGTTAAGGCTACTGTTGTAACACCGCGGTTCTGAAAAGACCGTGGCTTCTATGTGACATACCAATCCCTAGATCGGTTCATTGGCCCACATAGAATAAGATGAATAACATAGCAAAATATCCGTGTATCATGAATAACGAAGATCCAGAGTACCATTATTACAAGAAAAGCTTAGCCCAAAGCTAGCTCAAATTATTCAGGTAGCAACATAAATAAAGTAAATCCTCCATTCTTCAAATTGCCCACAAGTGAACAAGTGCCGAGTGGAGTACCGTTGCCTATATCGATTAATCAGAATCGGAATAACCTGCAACATGAAACGTAGTAGCCCCGAAGGGTCAAGGTTTGAGCGAAACCACTAGGCTACAAGGGTGGCAACACTAGTTCTTCTAATGCCTCCCGCAGGAGCCTCGTAGCAAAATAGAATAGGGTTTCGAAATTAGCGTTCCGTCGATTATTTTCAATCGACGGTTTTGCATGGAAAAGTATGATGCGATGCAATGGATGATATGCAGAACCAAATCTCAAATTTGGTATGTGACAAGACTAACCCCCCTTAAGATGAATCTCGTCCTCGAGATTCGGCGCGGCTAGCAAATAGGTGTGTGTAGTCCTCTCGGAGGTCATCCTCACGCTCCCAAGTGGCTTCCTCTTCGGTGTGGTGGCTCCACTGCACCTTGCAAAACTTGATTGTCTTGGTACGGGTAATCCTTTCTGCTGTCTCCAGAATCTTGACCGGATTCTCCTCATAGGTCAAGTCGTTCTCGAGCTGAACCTCCTCTAGCGGTACAGTGTATCTCAATGGTGTATCCACCATCTCCGGATGGCACTTCTTCAGCTGTGACACGTGGAACACATTGTGAACAGCGGACAGAGCCTCTGGCAACTCCAATTGATAAGCAACTTCTCCTTTACGTGCTAAGACCCGATACGGTCCAATAAACCGAGGTGCCAGCTTACCCTTAATTCCAAATCTCTTGATTCCTCGAAGCGGCGACACTCTGAGGTATGCTCTATCACCTATCTCGTACACCACTTCCTTGCGCTTGGCGTCAGCGTAGCTCTTCTGCCTTGATTGCGCTACCTTTAGCCTGTCCCTAATCAAGGCGACCTTCTCCTCAGCATCCTTGATCAAATCAGGCCCAAACAACTGGCGTTCTCCTACTCCATCCCATAGAAATGGTGTTCGACACCGTTTCCCATATAGCACATCGAACGGTGACGTCTTGATGCTGGTTTGATAGCTGTTGTTGTAGGAAAACTCCGCACACGGCAAATTCTCATCCCATCTAGAACCATGAGCCAAGGAGCAAGCTCTCAGCATGTCTTCCAAAATCTGATTCACCCTCTCAGTCTGTCCATCAGTCTGCGGGTGAAACGATGTGCTAAACTCCAATCTAGTACTGAGTGATTCGTGCAGCTGGCGCCAAAAGTGTGAGGTAAATTGGGTGCCTCTATCCGATATGATACTCTTGTGAACTCCGTGTAGGCACACAATCCTGTCCATATAAATCTTGGCCAACTTTGCACTCGTATAGGTTGTATTTACCGGTATAAAGTGGGCTACCTTGGTTAAATGGTCGACCACTACCCAAATGGAGTCATATCCTGACCTGGTCCTGGGCAATCCTGTGATAAAATCCATTCCCACTCTATCCCACTTCCAATCCGGCACGGGCAATGGCTGTAGCAGTCCTGCTGGCTTCTGGTGTTCTGCCTTTACTCGGCTGCACACATAGCATAGGGCAATATGCTTGGCGATATCTCCCTTCATGTTGTTCCACCAAAATCTGCTCTTCAAATCCATATACATCTTTGTGTTGCCCGGATGTATGGAGTATGGCGAGTTATGAGCCTCCTGCAGAATCAACTCCCTTATTTCCGGGTCGCTGGGCACACACAACCGATCTCCATACCACAAGGTACCATGCTCATCCTCGCGAATATCCTTTTCCCGATTCTCCTTCATCTTTTCCTTTATCTCCTCTATTTCCTTGTCTCCTACTTGAGCCTTTTTGATTCTGTCCTGTAGCGTCGGTTGGACTTCCATTGTTGCCAAGTATCCTTCAGACACTACTTCCAGTCTAAGGTCCTTGAATTGCTTGCACAAATCCTCAGGCAATTCACCAATTGTCAATCCATTGGCATAAACCTTCCGGCTCAGAGCATCCGCCACTACATTGGCCTTTCCTGGGTGGTATTGTAGATTCATATCATAATCCTTGATAAGTTCCAACCATCTCCTTTGCCTCATGTTCAGTTCCTTCTGCATGAATATGTACTTCAGGCTCTTGTGGTCGGTGTACACATCACAGTGTTTTCCCATTAAGTAATGCCTCCATACCTTGAGCGCATGAACTACTGACGCTAACTCCAAGTCGTGTGTGGGGTAATTCCGCTCATGGTGCTTGAGTTGTCGCGAGGCATATGACACTACTCTCCCATCTTGCATCAGCACACTCCCAAGTCCCTGTCGAGAAGCATCACAGTACACTTGGAAATCCTTCTGAAGATCTGGTAAACATAGAACATGTGCAGTCACTAATCGACGCTTCAGTTCCTGGAAGCTGGCTTCACATACGTCTGACCATTCAAACTTCCTCTCTTTCTTCAGAAGTTCAGTCATCGGCTTAGCAATCTTGGAAAAGTTTTCAATGAACCTCCTGTAATATCCAGCAAGTGCCAAAAAGCTTCGTATCTCTCCTGCATTCTTGGGTGCTTCCCACTCAGTCACTGCAGTCACTTTGCTTGGATCAACAGCGACTCCTTCTCCTGACACTACGTGTCCAAGAAATCCAACAGTGTTAAGCCAGAATTCACACTTGCTGAATTTGGCATACAGCTTGTGTTCCCTCAGCTTCTCCATAATCAGTTGCAGATGTTTCTCATGCTCCGCATCATCCTTGGAATATATCAGTATGTCATCAATAAACACCACCACGAACTTGTCCAAGTACTCCATAAATACCTTGTTCATCATAGTCATGAAGTATGCAGGGGCATTCGTTAGTCCAAAAGACATAATCGTATACTCATATAAACCATACCTAGTGGTGAAGGAGGTTTTTGGTACGTCCTCCTCCCGGATCTTCAATTGGAAGTAGCCTGATCGCAGATCGATCTTGCTAAACACCTTTGCTCCTTCTAGTTGATCAAACAAATAATTTATGTTCGGCAGGGGGTATTTGTTCTTGATAGTTACCTCATTCAGCGAGTGATAGTCCACCACTAATCTCTTGCTGCTGTCTTTCTTCTCCACAAACAGAACAGGTGCTCCCCATGACGACGAAGTAGGCTGAATGAATCCCTTTTCCAGCTGTTCCTTCAACTGCTTTTTCAATTCCTTCAGCTCATCCACATCCATCTTATATGGTTTCTTTGCTATTGGTCCTGTTCCCAGCATCAGGTCGATGAGAAACTCTACTTCCCTGTCAGGTGGCATCCCTGGCAGCTCTTCCGGAAACACGTCGGGGTAATCCCTAATCACTGGCACAGTATCCATGCTAACCCCCTTAAGAGAATTCAACTTACACCTTCTCAGTCGTGCAACCGACTTGAATCTAATCCTCTTACCATCCGGGGTTTTGAGTGAAACAGCTCGCTGTGCACAATCTATGTGTCCCCCATGCATAGACATCCAATCCATACCCAGAATAACATCTAATCCCTGTGATTCCAACACTATCAAATGTGCAATGAAGTTGTGTGTTCCAATCCTCACAGTCAAATCGCGGCATCCCGCGCTAGCTATCATATCTCCTCC
Organism: Avena sativa; assembly: GCA_916181665.1. Taxonomy (NCBI): domain Eukaryota; kingdom Viridiplantae; phylum Streptophyta; class Magnoliopsida; order Poales; family Poaceae; genus Avena; species Avena sativa. The sequence goes on from OV702281.1 coordinate 184,808,168, forward strand.
AGGTGAACTCACTCTAAAAGACCTTTTCATAGACTCAGTAGGTATCTTATACTTATCCACAAATGCCCTTGATATGAATGAATGCGATGCACCAGTATCGAAAAGTATAAGTGCAGGGTAAGTGTTGATTGGGAACTTACCAATCACAAGGTCAGGCTCATCTGGAATCTCCTCCACATTCATGTGGTTCACTGTGGCCTTCTCGTTGTTGTTTGGCTTCATCCTTTCCTCTCCGGACAGTTGTCATCATAGTGTCCCTTCTGCTTACACTTGAAGCACGTCCCCTCACTCAGATCCTTCTTCACAAAGCTGCGATCACGGTTGCGGTCATGTCCACCGTGTCCTCTAGAGTGGTGAGAGTGTCCTCCCTTGTGGCTGTGGTGGCTGCTCCTATGGTTGTCATGACGATTTCCATCGCCTCCATGGTGGTGGCGATCATGGCTCCCATGGTCACTTCCTCCATGCTTGGAGTATCCATCATACGAAGTGCGTGACTTGTGATGTGAACCAGAGTGATGATTATTGTTCTTCCTCTTGCGGCTTTCCACCTGCTTGTGCTTCCCTTCCAAGATCCTGGCCTTGTCCATAAGCTCTTGGAAAGTGGGGCAGTAAACCACCAGTAGCTGCACTGAAAGCTCATCACTGAGGCCATCCAGGAATCTCTCTCTCCTTTTTGCATCAGTGTCAACATCCTCAGGCGCATAACGGGACAGGTTGTTGAACTCCTCAATGTACTCGGCCACGGTGCGATTGGTTTGGCGCAAGTTGCGGAACTCCTTCCTCTTCAGGCTCATAACTCCTGAAGACACGTGGTTGGTCCTGAAACCTTACTCAAACATTGCCCAAGTCACAATATCCAGCGGGTGGGTGATCTGAAAAGTGTCCCACCAAGAAGCGGCTGGTCCCTCCAGTAGGTGAGCGGCAAACCTCACCTTCTCAGCATCAGTGCATCCGACAGTTACTAGATCCTTGTTGACTGAACGCAACCAGTCGAGAGCAACCATTGGTTCCGTTGCAGTAGAGAACTTAGCTGGCCTTAGCCTCAGAAATCTGGTGAGAGCATCTCCCTGAGGCTGATTGTTTCCATTGTTGTTGTTCTGATTTGCCATGAACTGAGTCATCACTTGGGTCCGCTGTGCCTGAGCTGCCATGAGCTGCTCCAACTCAGTGGGGTGACGGCGGGGAGACATCTGCGGTTCAGCATAGGTAAGTTTAAAAGAATCAACTACGACAATACGATTCTACCCATGCATATGATCAAACAACAAACAATAGCAGACAATCACAAGCAAGCAACACATCAACAAACAAGCGATCCAGCAACATCCCAGGGATTATCCTAGCAGTATATACCTACTGAAATAGTTTTACAAGAGTTGGCAATGGTTAACTAAACAGTTGATCAACTAAACAACAAAAACAACAATCTGCCAGAATAGTCCATCAGCGTTCACGAATTTTTCCGCCTGACTTAAACTCGTCAGAAAATTAGCTGATTTTTTCACATATAGTACAGAGAGTTTCGCATCAGCCCAATTTTTTTCAGATTTTTCCGAGTTACCAGAAAAATATGAAAAATCGCGCAGTACTGCTGTATCAGTAGAAAAACTGCAGCGAAAATAACACAGATATTAACCAAATTGCCATAACTCTTTCATAAAATTCGCACAAATAATTCCTGGGATATTGGAGTACACAAATAAGCAACTAAACACTCTTAAACTAACACGAACTAAGCTTCACAACGATCGAGACTAATCATAATGAATTTGCCTAACGTGGACTAATTGGTGGACTTCTATCTACTTCTTGAAGAGGTTGAGGTAGGTCTTTGCGGTCATGCGTTGGCGCTTCGGCTCGCGATACAACCATGGCGGCGGAGTGTACACCTCTCCTGAATCATCACTTGAGATCTCAAACTCCACATCTTCTGGATCCTTCTCTTCTTCTTCACTCTCAGATGCAACTGCAACAGCTTCATCTCCTCCACCATCATCGTCTCCATCATCATCATCCTCGTCCTCATCATCATCATCGTCTCCACTTTCATCATCATCCCCATTGTTGCCATCATCTCCATTGTCATCATCAGAGGGTGGATTCAGCTGTGCTTAGAGAGCGGCAATCAGGGCTGTCATAGCTTCCATAGTTTGATCCCTTTCCTGGACAGTCCCTTGCAACTGTTGTATGTTCTGGGTGTTCTCCTGCACAGTACCATGAAGATGAGCTATGGTTGCATCTCTGGCTATCAGGGCATTTTCCAGAACTCCCACAGCTTCATGCAGGGTGTCAATCTCCTGTCCTTGGACCACCATACCATTGCTAGCAAAGTCTGCAATCTCCTTTATCATCATCACCTTCTCAGCTAGAGCTCCATTCTCCTTTTCCATGTCCTCTATGTGCCTCCGACGGGGCGGCATGTTGTTCCTGTCGCCCGGGGTAACCACAACGCGTCCATCTTCATCACGCCTCCCATAATCACGGTAGGGTGAATCTGCTGGCAGTAGGTGTCGGACATTATGGCACTGGCGAGACAGGGCTTCATGTATGGCCAAGTTGATACCAAGTCCCCAGTTGCAGTATGTCTTGGTGTAGATAAAGTGCACGGGGTTTGGCAAGGCGGCATCTCTGAATATGAAGGTAGTGATCTCCCATGCATCCTCTCCATATCCATAGGTGTACATCCTTCTTCCCTTGAACATGGGCAGTGGCAATCCCAATGACTGCGAGAGCTGAGCTAACTTCCTTGCAAAGGGCCTAGGTGACTCCATGGTGGCATACTCAGTCCTGACTTCTCCCATCTATCAAGTAAAAGAGGAAAGTGTGAGAATAGCATATGGTAAGAATTTACGAGGGTGAAAGGCATAAGAGGAAAGACAGAGTTAATATAGGCTTTAATAATTCTATGGCTTCCTAATCCAATCCTTGGTCACGATCCTACAGTCGACACACGGGCTCTGATACCATCCTGTAACACCGCGGTTTTGAAAAGACCGTGGCTTCTATGTGACATGCCAATCCCTGGATCGGTTCATTGGCCCACATAGAATAAGATGAATAACATAGCAAAATATCCGTGTATCATGAATAACGAAGATCCAGAGTACCATTATTACAATAAAAGCTTAGCCCAAAGCTAGCTCAAATTATTCAGGTAGCAACATAAATAAAGTAAATCCTCCATTCTTCAAATTGCCCACAAGTGAACAAGTGCCGAGTGGAGTACCGTGGCCTATATCGATTAATCAGAATCGGAATAACCCGCAACATGAAACGTAGCAGCCCCGAAGGGTCAACGTTTGAGAGAAACCACTAGGCTACAAGGGTGGCAACACTAGTTCTTCTAATGCCTCCCGCAGGAGCCTCGTAGCAAAATAGAATAGGGTTTCGAAATTAGCGTTCCGTCGATTCTGTTCAATGGACGGTTTTGCATGGAAAAGTATGATGCGATGCAATGGATGATATGCAGAACCAAATCTCAAATTTGGGTTGTGACAACTGTATTCATAAAAAAAATCTATTTCTTTGGGAATTCTTTATTAACCTGAAATGTAATGAAATACCAAGTTTTGACAGAAAAATAATAGCTTAAATTTTCTACCAACATTAACATTCACTAAACAAGATTTCTATCATAACCAAATTTCTTCTATTCAATCACAAACTTAACTAGAACTTACTTGAATATTTAAAAACTTACTCGATGATGTCTACACACGCTTCTATTCTTGTAGACAATGTTGGGCCTCCAAGTGTAGAGGTTTGTAGAACAACAACAAGTTTCCCTTAAGTGGATCACCCAAGGTTTATCGAACTCAGGGAGGAAGTTGTCAAAGGTATCCCTCTCAAGCAACCCTACAATCAAGATACAAGAAGTCTCCTGTGTCCCCAACACACCTAATACACTTGACAGGTGTAGAGGTGCACTAGTTCGGCGAAGAGATAGTGAAATACAAGTAATATGGATGATTATAAGTGGTAATTGCAATCTGGAATAAATATGGCATCAAACAAACATGTAACATGACTATTGTAATTGGTGTTTCAATGCTTAGAAACAAGGCCTAGGGATCATACTTTCACTAGTGGACACTCTCATTAAAGTATCTTCTCTTCATTATGCTACTCTGAACTACTCTTCGGTTGGACAACTCCAATCCATGGTAGGGCCACAAAATCTCTCCTTAAAGTTTGCATTCCCCATCTAGGTAACCCCACACTGTCACCTTGAGAGCTAGATGGTTCCAACAAACACCACAATTTCATAGAGCCACCAACTCAAAATATAACTCATGATAAGTATTTCTGTAATCTTTAGCCTAACTGCCACACGGTGTGCACACTGTCAAATTCACACACGTGGGGATAACTAGAGATTACAATTAAAGGACTTGAGTAGCAGATTAGATCTACTTGATTACAAAGCTCATGACCACAATAAGATCACGTATAGAGAGAGAGATGAACACATGATGGGAGTCAGCAACGACGATGGATATGGTGGTGGAGATCGATGGAGATGGCTCTGGGGCAATTCCACGTCCCGGCAGGGTGCCGGAACAGATACTTCTATCCCCCGAATCTCCTCTTCGGTGGTGGCGGGGATGAGAACTTTTTATGGAGATCTGATCTGCGTAGGTTTTACGTCTCGGGGAGACGTATATATAGGCGAAAGGGCAAGGTCGGTGGAGCCTCAAGGGGCCCACACCATGGGCTGGCACGGCCTAGGGTGGCCCCATGCCACCCTATGGTGTGGCCGCCTTGTGGCTCCCCTTCGTCTCTCCTTCGGGCTCCGTGTTGCGTCTAGAAAAATAGGCACTTCGGCTTTTTTTCGTCCAATCCTGAGAATATTTCCTTACTAGCTTTTCTGAAACCAAAAACAGCAAAAACAGGCAACTGGCCTTATGGCATCTTGTCATTAGGTTAGTTCCAGAAAATGTATAAAAATGCTTCAAAGTGTAGACAAACATAAGGAAATTGATACAAAACAAGCATGGAGCATCAAAAATTATAGATACGTTTACGATGTATCAAACATCCCCAAGCTTAACTCCTGCTCGTCCTCCAGTAGGTAAGTGATAAAAAGAATAATTTTTTAGGTTACATGCACCTTCACAATCTTTATCAAGCTATTGTAAAGCATTGATAGCTGGGATCAAAGTACTCTAAACATGATCATGAAAGATGTAGTTCTAACAATAAGACATAGCAACTTTGTTGTAACATGAAAAGGTACAAACAAAGATCATGAATAACAATGCCTTGAGAGACGTTTGTTTGTTTCACATACAGAAAACATAGCAAGAGTGGTATTCATCTTGTCCCTCATGGAGTAGCAAAACATAAATGCATAGGACACCTTCAAAGTTCATAAGGGTGACTAGATATACATAGTTCAAGAACAAGAAATATCAACATTATGAATCAATCAATAAGTTTTGGGACAATGCACATAAAACTAAGAATGACAATTATGCTCTATTAATTGGTGCATAAAGATAGAAGGTGGAGACTCAACATAAAAGTAAGAAGAAAGGCCCTTCACAGAGGGAAGCAGGGATTTCAAGTTTCATCAAGAGCTTCCAAAAATTATGGTACTTATTAGATTTTAGCTATCATTGCCCCTATCATAAGCATCTTAAAGTGATTTAGGTTAAAGTGAAACAAATATAGAGTATATGCTTGAGAAATCATAACTTGGTAATCTCATGTCCCTTGAGTACGAGGGTCGTTCCTCATGCTACTCAACTTTAGTCACAAGCAAGTTCTTATCATTGTAAGTATATGCGTATCATAAAGAACCGCCAACGCCGTACCCCTTGACCCATGACACAGCCGCCCAGGCGTTTCTCTAACACATCTATAATACTCCATGGACTTACAAGCTCCCCTTTTATTTCACACCGCCGACATCCATGAACAAAATATCATGATATCAACTGGGTAATATGTATAGGTGTTGAAAGTGTTCCCCATGACAGCATGGTTCTGCTAATTCCTAACTTATAAGTGCAAGCATATACAACATAGATGACACAATGGTTCAAGTTTATTAGGTGCAAGAAATAAAGTGTGTAATCAAGTTTGTGAGAGCTTTAATCACTAATTTTCACATAACAAGTTTAATTTGGAAGATAGATAAACACATGAATATACTTGGAATGGTGTAACACACCATGCATAGTAATTTATAGTGGACTCTTTGGAATAACTTGGTTTCTTTGGAGTTGGATGCACGAGTAGAGCTCATACTCAGTACAAGGGGAGGCTAGCATAAGACAGGGAGCGACCAATTAAGAGAGCAATAATGGACATAATCATGCAAAGCGATAAAACATTATTAATTAAAGCATAAAGTGATATCACAAGTCAAAAACTAAATGATCATAGAGGCTAAGGTGATTGGTTCATAGTCTTAACATGGTGTATGCATGTGCCAAGTCAACCCAAATAAAGCATCAAAGGAGAATGCCACAATAATATGCTTGTGGCATCCCGCAAAACCACTACTAGAAAATCGCGTTGTTTTTGTGCATTGCATCATCATGACCGCATGCTCATGTCATCATGCCACATTGCATTTGAGCATCGTCATCATCTTCCATTTGCTTGCATAAAACTATTTTCGGAAAAACCTATTTTTGTTTTTCTAAACGCCCCGTCTTGTTTTCAAATTAAAATCCGGGTCTCCGGATTATTTTGTTTTGTCTGCTAACGGTTTGCAAAAGCCCTGTCGGCCACCGGGCCAAACCGGGCCGATCCGGGGGCAGCCAAACCGGGCCGATCCGACCCAGTCGGCCACCCCCAGTTCAAAACGGTCCACCTAGACCCTTTTTCTACCCAAACCTAGTCTACCCAACCCCCTCCACCTCACCCCGACCAACCATGGCTTGCCACCTCACCATTCCCTCCACCTCATCACACCCACAGCCACCTCACCAATCCCTGACCCCGCGCATGGCCCACCACTTCCTCCCTCACCCCCACACCGACCCACTCCCCTGGTCAAACCCACCCCACCCGCCTGACCCCTCTCTCCCTAGAACCCCGGCCCCACCAATAACCTCTCTCCCTGGCCCACCCCTCTCTCTCACCCACCCCGCGTCAACTCCCCTCCCCATCCTCTCTCTCCCCGCTGCGCTCGCCGCCCCCCGTCTCCTCCTTCCCCGGCCGACCTCGCCTCCGGCCGCGAGCCTCACCTCCCCGCCGCCGCCCTCTGCTCCTCCTCCTCGCCCCGCTTCGCCGACCGCCAGGGGTCGCCGCCTCCACCCTGCCCTACCCCCCCCCCCCCCGACGACGCCACCACCCCGGCAGCAGCAGCCGCGCCCGAGCCCCGCCGCCCTGGTCCCTCTCCTCCGCCTCGAGCTCCGGCCTCCCCGCCGCCGGGGCCGTTCCTCCTCCGCGAGCCCGACCCTCATCGCCTCCGCAGCGCCACCGCCTTCCTCTCCATCCGGTCGTCGAGCTCCCCTCTGCCTCCGTCCCGCCTCTGCTCCCTCCTCCTTCGGCACCTCTGGCCGACAGCGGCTTGCCCGAGGCAACGCCGGCTCGCCACGCCTCCCCGGGCCTCCTCTGCCTCGCCGTCAGGAGCTCGTCGGCTCGCCTGCGAGCCGCACCACCCGGCGCGACCGGCCTCGTTGTCCTCGCTGGCTGTCGCCCTTGCTGCACCCGCGTCCGCCGAGCCTAGCCACGTCTCCTCGCCGTGCTCGCCTCGCCCGCCGCCTAGACCACCTCGGCTTCGCTTTTTCATCTGCAGAAGGAGGTCGCCAGTAGCTGCCTTGGTGCTCACCTAGGCGCGCGCGTGCATGTCCTGCTTGTGTGTTTGGAGATGTCGACGCCAACTTCTGTTCGAGTTGTGTGAACTCTATTGAACCAGGCACCCCTTTAGACGGCGTGTTAATCACCAACATGCCCATCTACGACATGACCTGCTGGTAAACGCATCGTCCGAGACCCTGGAGATCCCCAGACCCGAAAGAAGGTCGTCACCCTGGAACATCGAGTCCTCCTGCTCGGATGCGATGCCGTATGCCAAGGACGTCGACACGGAAACGCCAAGTATTTCCTCGGAACCACCAAGTTCTCCATCCCGGCGTCCGAAGGCCGCGGAGCGCCAAGGTTGCCTCACGGAGTCGAAGCCCCCGAATCCCAAGGTCGTCGACATGGAACTGACCAGGTCTACTACATGGATTCGAAGACCGAATCCGACACGCCAAGTTCTTCCTCTCGGATCCGAAGACGCCGAGACCCGGGACACCAAGATCTCTGCCGTGAAACGACAAGACCGACGACATGACCCGACGACCGCGGATGCGACAAGATCGTCTCTCGGACGCCAAGTTCTGCATCCCGAACGCCAAGACCGATCCGATACACGGACCCGACAAGATCTTCGCGACGGCAAGATCGACCGCTTGGACCCAAGTTCTCCTTCACGACACAACAAGTCCTCCATCTTGAATCTGAACCTCGATCCCTGTTGAACCCTGAGACCGGACCCCAAACCACATCGAACCCCAAGATCTTCCGAACCCCGATGTGTGAACCTTTTCCCGAGCCCCTATTTTATAAATGCTAGATATAAAACTGTCGCATATTAAATGTTCATGCATGCATATTTGTTTGGTTTGGGGGCATTATGCCGATTCACCTCATAATTAAATATGGGGCCCATATGCGGGCAAATCCAGTCGTATATTGGTCCCATTTAAATTTGTGTAGCGAACCGGTGCTATATTTTGCCATGTTAATACCACATTTAAAATGCGGGGTATCTAAACAACTAGAACCATATATTTAATTGTCGGGACCCCGGTTCCGCTTAATATGGCCTAAATGCATCGCACCTTTGCCATGCCATACATCATACATGCATCATGCCCGATCTTTTGCCGTAGTATTAAATAGAGCATCCGGTGTTTCTGCTAGTGCTTTGCTTCTTCACGGATTAGGCCGATGAGTTGATGCGAGAGTCGACCCGATCTTCGGATGAACCCTCGGCAATGTTTTCAGGCGAGCATCTCCCCCTTCTACCTATCTTACTTTTATAGTATTTATTCCCTCCTGTTGATCTATTGCTATCTGTGTTGCGATGCTCTAGTTTTTCGTACCCGTGATATCCCGTGCAGCCATATATTGCCTTGGACACATCCTATTACCTGTGGTTTGGTAGATAGTTGGACTTGCGCGTCGTAGTCGCTTGCTCAAGTGCTGTCGCGTGTCGTCCAGTACCACAATTGTTGGAGTGTTGCCGCATGTTTAAGGTTGGAGATGATCATGGCTTTAATTATTGTTGAATTCAATTACTGTTTAATAACTAAAAATTCAAGTAGGTAAATGCAGAGGCACCGGTGGGTGATAGATAATATTTGGTTTCCGACCGCTCACTGGAGTCCCTTAGGACCCCGAGTTCTTGACACCTGTTTCGAGATCGAGCGCGCTAACCACAGGTGGGGAGATATGGGCCCCCCATCGATTAGTACCTGATTTCAAAGTATTGTACTGGGGGACACAAACTAGTTTGAGGTTTTATTTATTATCATGTACTTATGCCATGCTTTACTGCTTTATTTAAATTGTGCGATGGATAGCACCTGTACTGTTTAGGATCGGGACACGATTTCGCGGTGTCGACAAGCCCAGTTTTGGGTTCCCAGTCGTTCACAGCCGTCTACCCAAACCCTGAGTCCGTCTCGGAGACCGGCCGACTTCGTTGCGGGTATACTTAGTGGGGTGGCCCCCCGTGCTTGCTTTGGGTCTGGGAAACGTCATGACTTAGGCCCCGCCGACATACCGATGGGTGTATGTTAACTGATCTGGCAAAAAGGGTCAAAGTGCTTGTGGATACTTTGGTGCACCCCTGCAGGGTTAAATCTTTTCGAGAAGCCGTGTCCGCGGTTATGGACGACTTGGAGCACAGGTCTCGATCATAGACAACTATAACTAAAGTTTACTGTTATAATTTGACTTGTATCCGATATGACTAGTAATCAGCTTCACTACAACGGAATGGCTAAATAAAAGTTCCAACAACTGCTGGGTTTGGGATATCTCATGCTAATCGTATATTTGACTAGTAAGTGTTGCAACTACAACGGAATTGTTAACTAAAACTGCCCACTGCTTATTATATCAGGATGACTCATGCTATTTATATTTGACCAGTAATTGCTGCGACGATAACTGAATAAGTAAAACTGCCAACTGTGTGAGTTCCTCGGTTGACTTCCTCGGTTGGTCTCGAGGGGGAAATACCAGGATGGGTATGTTTGATGGTAGTATCGGGTGGTTCCGAATAGGTCTTTCTTACCCCTATCTGATAGCCGCCAGTATATTGAGTCTCTATAGGTTGTTTAGTGCATGCCGCGCTGCCGCTTCAGTCCACCATACCTATGTAGGCGAGGACCGCCGAATTCTAGCCTCGCCGTGTACTGGCCTCAGTACTGACCGCTCTCTCTTTTTCCTTTGCCCTTTGTCGCCACCCCTTTTGTTTAAGCAGGTTTTGAGATCGACGTCGTTAGCAGGGTTACCCTTTCGGCTTGGCCTGGGCAGGGTTATGGACGCCATTGGTTATTCTTCAGGGCTCTTAGCCCCATTTGCATCTTGTCCGTAGTCGGACGCTCTATCGTTTTCAAGGTGATTTGGATCTTTGTATATTATATCTGTATTCTTGACTCATTGAGTCGCTGTTATATATATATCTGTTCTGTGGGTCCCATCGAGGACTGTTGTGTAATGTTATTACTTCGTTTTCCACACGCACGCAAGTGCCTGGTGGGCACCTTTAAATCGTTTCTATGCGGGTTTAGCGGGAATCGCTAAAACTTGCATAGGGCCGATTCTGAGGGTGTTATAGAGTGGTATCAGAGCCCAGCAGTTGCGATACCCCACAAGTCCAGTCTGTAGGATAACCTAGCTAACGGCCGAAGTAGAGTGTCAAAACTATTTTTGCAAAATCGGTTGGATAGATCTGATTAGGTCTGTTTTTGCTCCTTGCCCCTCTGCTATTCTCCTCTCACCTCTGAGTGTTTTGAATCTCCTCTCTCATCTTTTCTTCGAGTCCAGGATTTCTCGTGGTTGGGTTTCCGTCGCACCTTCAAGGTTTCGCTTCCTCCTTTGGTAACGGTGTTCTACCATCTGGTCTTCATGCTATCCGAGGAATCCTTCGTCTGGTGGACTTCTCTTTGTTTCTTCTCGTGCCTTCCGGTGTTTTCCGAAGCGACGACATCATCTACGCCAGATCCGATGCAGAGTCTGCATCACTCCTTTGTTCCTGAACCTCGATTGTCGAGATCTTCAGTCTGATTCCGAGAATGGTTGCACTCTTTTCTACTGATTGTGCAGAGTAATAGTTTGGGTGCGTGATGGATTGGCTCCCATGCCGACTACCCTTTCTATTCGCTTTGGAACATTGAAGTGGATGAGAATGCATCGGTTCCCTCTTTCCATCGAAGCTAGAGGTGGCTTTATCTGTTGATACCTCTACCTTCGACCTTTTGTTCCCGGAGTGTTCCCTCGACGATCACGGGCAACGACCTCTTGTTAGTGGTGTCGCAAGGGTCTACACGATGTGAGAAGATTCAGATCGCCGCCCTTCTTCCCGGTACCATGAGGCGGATCTCGAGGGCGAGATCCATTGTTAGTGGTGTCGAATTGTGGCATCCCACAAAACCACTACTAGAAAATCGAGTTATTTTTGTGCATTACATCATCATGACCGCATGCTCATGTCATCATGCCACATTGCATTTGAGCATCGTCATCATCTTGCATTTGCTTGCATAAAACTATTTTCGGAAAAACCTATTTTTGTTTTTCTAAACGCCCCGTCTTATTTTCAAATTAAAACCCGGGTCTCCGGATTATTTTGTTTTGTCTGCTAACGGTTTGCAAAAGCCCTGTTTTAAATAAATAAAATATTTAATTAATTTTTAGGGGGCAGCCAAACCGGGCCGATCCGACCCAGTCGGACACCCCCAGTTCAAAACGGTCCACCTAGACCCTTTTTCTACCCAAACCTAGTCTACCCAACCCCCTCCACCTCACCCCAACCAACCATGGCTTGCCACCTCACCATTCCCTCCACCTCATCACACCCACAGCCACCTCACCAATCCCTGACCCCGCGCATGGCCCACCACTTCCTCCCTCACCCCCACACCGACCCACTCCCCTGGTCAAACCCACCCCACCCGCCTGACCCCTCCCTCCCTAGAACCCCGGCCCCACCAACAACCTCTCTCCCTGGCCCACCCCTCTCTCTGACCCACCCCGCGTCAACTCCCCTCCCCATCCTCTCTCTCCCCGCTGCGCTCGCCGCCCCCCGTCTCCTCCTTCCCCGGCCGACCTTGCCTCCGGCCGCGAGCCTCACCTCCCCGCCGCCGCCCTCTGCTCCTCCTCCTCGCCCCGCTTCGCCGACCGCCGGGGTTCGCCGCCTCCACCCTGCCCTCCCCTCCCCCCCCGACGCCGCCACCACCCCGGCAGCAGCAGCCGCGCCCGAGCCCCGCCGCCCTGGTCCCTCTCCTCCGCCTCAAGCTCCGGCCTCCCCGCCGCCGGGGCCGTTCCTCCTCCGCGAGCCCGACCCTCATCGCCTCCGCAGCGCCACCGCCTTCCTCTCCCTCCGGTCGCCGAGATCCCCTCTGCCTCCGTCCCGCCTCTGCTCCCTCCTCCTTCGACGCCTCCGGCCGACAGCGGCTTGCCCGAGGCAGCGCCGGCTCGCCACGCCTCCCCGGGCCTCCTCTGCCTCGCCGTTAGGAGCTCGTCGGCTCGCCTGCGAGCCGCGCCGCCCGGCGCGACCGGCCTCGTCGTCCTCGCCGGCTGTCGCCCTTGCTGCACCCGCGTCCGCCGAGCCCAGCCACGTCTCCTCGCCGAGCTCGCCTCGCCCGCCGCCTAGACCACCTCGGCTTCGCTTTTTCATCTGTAGAAGGAGGTCGCCAGCAGCTGCCTTGGTGCTCACCTAGGCGCGCGCGTGCATGTCCTGCTTGTGTGTTTGGAGATGTTGACGCCAACTTCTGTTTGAGTTGTGTGAACTCTGTTGAACCAGACACCCCTTTAGACGGCGTGTTAATCACCAACATGCCCATCTACGACATGACCTGCTGGTAAACGCATCGTCCGAGACCCTGGAGATCCCCAGACCCGAAAGAAGGTCGTCACCCTGGAACATCGAGTCCTCCTGCCCGGATGCGATGCCGTATGCCAAGGACGTCAACACGGAAACGCCAAGTATTTCCTCGGAACCACCAAGTTCTCCATCCCGGCGTCCGAAGGCCACGGAGCGCCAAGGTCGCCTCATGGAGTCGAAGCCCCCGAATCCCAAGGTCGTCGACATGGAACTGACTAGGTCTACTACATGGATTCGAAGACCGAACCCGACACGCCAAGTTCTTCCTCTCGGATCCGAAGACGCCGAGACCCGGGACACCAAGATCTCCGCCGTGAAACGACAAGACCGACGACATGACCCGACGACCGCGGATGCGACAAGATCGTCTCTCGGACACCAAGTTCTGCATCCCGAACGCCAAGACCGACCCGATACACGGACCCGACAAGATCTTCGCGACGGCAAGATCGACCGCTTGGACCCAAGTTCTCCGTCACGACACAACAAGTTCTCCATCTTGAATCTGAACCTCGATCCCTGTTGAACCCTGAGACCGGACCCCAAACCACATCGAACCCCAAGATCTTCCGAACCCCGATGTGTGAACCTTTTCCCGAGCCCCTATTTTATAAATGCTAGATATAAAACTGTCGCATATTAAATGTTCATGCATGCATATTTGTTTGGTTTGGGGGCATTATGCCGATTCACCTCATAATTAAATATGGGGCCCATATGCGGGCAAATCCAGTCGTATATTGGTCCCATTTAAATTTGTGTAGCGAACCGGTGCTATATTTTGCCATGTTAATACCACATTTAAAATGCGGGGTAGCTAAACAACTAGAACCATATATTTAATTGTCGGGACCCCGGTTCCTCTTAATATGGCCTAAATGCATCGCACCTTTGCCATGCCATACATCATACATGCATCATGCCCGATCTTTTGCCGTAGTATTAAATAGAGCATCCGGTGTTTCTGCTAGTGCTTTGCTTCTTCACGGATTAGGCCGATGAGTTGATGCGAGAGTCGACCCGATCTTCGGATGAACCCTCGGCAATGTTTTCAGGCGAGCATCTCCCCCTTCTACCTATCTTACTTTTATAGTATTTATTCCCTCCTGTTGATTTATGCTATCTGTGTTGCGATGCTCTAGTTTTTCGTACCCGTGATATCCCGTGCAGCCATATATTGCCTTGGACACATCCTATTACCTGTGGTTTGGTAGATAGTTGGACTTGCGCGTCGTAGTCGCTTGCTCAAGTGCTGTCGCGTGTCGTCCAGTACCACAATTGTTGGAGTGTTGCCGCATGTTTAAGGTTGGAGATGATCATGGCTTTAATTATTGTTGAATTCAATTACTGTTTAATAACTAAAAATTGAAGTAGGTAAATGAAGAGGCACCGGTGGGTGAGAGATAATATTTGGTTTCCGACCGCTCACTAGTGTCCCGTAGGACCCCAAGTTCTTGACACCTGTTCCGAGATCGAGCGCGCTAACCACAGGTGGGGAGATATGGTCCCCCCATCGATTAGTACCTGATTTCAAAGTATTGTACTGGGGGCCACAAACTAGTTTGAGGTTTTATTTACTATCATGTACTTATGCCATGCTTTACTGCTTTATTTAAATTGTGCGATGGATAGCACCTGTACTGTTTAGGATCGGGACACGATTTCGCGGTGTCGACAAGCCCAGTTTTGGGTTCCCAGTCGTTCACAGTCGTCTACCCAAACCCTGAGTCCATCTCGGAGACCGGCCGACTTCGTTGCGGGTGTACTTAGTGGGGTGGCCCCCCGTGCTTGCTTTGGGTCTGGGAAACGTCATGACTTAGGCCCCGCCGACATACCGATGGGTGTATGTTAACTGATCTGGCAAAAAGGGTCGAAGTGCTTGTGGATACTTTGGTGCACCCCTACAGGGTTAAATCTTTTCGAGAAGCCGTGTCCGCGGTTATGGACGACTTGGAGCACAAGTCTCGATCATAGACAACTATAACTAAAGTTTACTGTTATAATTTGACTTGTATCCGATATTACTAGTAATCAGCTTCACTACAACAGAATGGCTAAATAAAAGTTCCAACAACTGCTGGGTTTGGGATATCTCATGCTAATCGTATATTTGATTAGTAAGTGTTCCAACTACAACGGAATTGTTAACTAAAACTGCCCACTGCTTATTATATCAGGATGACTCATGCTATTTATATTTGACTAGTAATTGCTGCAACGATAACTGAATAAGTAAAACTGCCAACTGTGTGAGTTCCTCAGTTGACTTCCTCGGTTGGTCTCGAGGGGGAAATACCAGGATGGGTATGTTTGATGGTAGTATCAGGTGGTTCCGAATAGGTCTTTCTTAACCCTCTCTGATAGCCGCCAGTATATTGAGTCTCTATAGGTTGTTTAGTGCATGCCGCGCTGCCGCTTCAGTCCACCATACCTATGTAGGCGAGGACCGCCGAATTCTAGCCTCGCCGTGTACTGGCCTCAGTACTGACCGCTCTCTCTTTTTCCTTTGCCCTTTGTCGGCACCCCTTTTGTTTAAGCAGGTTTTGAGATCGACGTCGTTAGCAGGGTTACCCTTCCGGCTTGGCCTGGGCAGGGTTATGGACGCCATTGGTTATTCTTCAGGGCTCTTAGCCCTATTTGCATCTTGTCCGTAGTCGGACACTCTATCGTTTTCAAGGTGATTTGGATCTTTGTATATTATATCTGTATTCTTGACTCATTGAGTCGCTGTTATATATATCTGTTCTGTGGGTCCCATCGAGGACTGTTGTGTAATGTTATTACTTCGTTTTCCACCCGCACGCAAGTGCCTGGTGGGCACCTTTGAATCGTTTCTATGCGGGTTTGGCGGGAATCGCTAAAACTTGCATAGGGCCGATTCTGAGGGTGTTACAATGCTTTTGTATGCTAAAATAACGCATGATTGTTTCAAGTCACATTAAGCAAACTCAATTGTTTGGAACAAGTCTTGCTATAGCAATAATCACTAAGAATATGGTCAAAGAAACATCTAGCATGACATGATAAAGTCTAATCCACAGTCAAAACAAGCTCCTTTTTCTACCACCTAAGCATGAAGCTTCCTACTCTTTTCCAACACCAATTGACTTATTTGAAAAAAATCATAAAGATAATAATCAATAAAGATAAGTGAGCATGTATCACAAATCCACAAAGAAGAACAAAAAAGATCTAAGCAAAAATCATAAGAAAACTATGGTAAATGTAACATCCCAATTTCAGCAACCCTGAATTGTTGTCCAAAAGGCAAAAATCAAGGGGAACAAAAAAAATTTCTTGTTACATGTGCAATGTTTGCTTACTTGCTTGTGTTCTTGAAACTGATTGCGTATTAGGTGCTATACTTCTTATCTCAACACTAGTTGACAAAAGCTATTTTATAAAAGAGATGTCTTGGCTCATCTTTCATATTCTCAAATGTTCTGGCATATCAAAAATTGAGCCAAGATGAATTTGATAAAACAAAATACTTTACTAGTCTCTTTTAACAAAACTATGGAGACCTTTATATAATCTCCTTATGTTTCCAAGACAGATCCTCAACTCGTCTTACCTCTAGGTCTTTCCAAAACCTTCCCTAAAACCTTTTCACTCCAATCTTGGTAGAACTACCAAGAGGTTCTTACCTAACTTCAAAGAACAACCAATTCAAAATACCAATCCTTACCTCAAGCTAGGCTTGATGGTAACACTAGTAGTAGTTGGATAAGACTGATAGATGAATTGCCTTGATCTGCTGTCTGATGAATTGCCTTGATCTGCTGATTTCATTGTTTGCTTAGGAACTAGAGTTAGCTAATCTAGTAGCTCATCCCTTAGGACCCAATCCTTTATTGTTATCATCAATCTCATATCAGGCATCCAAGTCTGGATCTATCCTAAGCCACTAAGGTGATCATATCATCTCCTAATCAGATTAATCAGGGATAATCCCTTTTTGATAGTTCCAACTCAGTAAAGACCAAATACAAGCATGGATCCTATATACTTAGTTAACACCTCAACATCACCTCCTTGATCATGAGTTTGGAACCTAGATTCCTCTAAAAATCATCTACCCTTGAACTCTAGTCTAAAGCCCTAAATCTGCCAAAATTGCTAAGTCTAGATTTCGTATCTAGATTCAAACATTGGAGCTCTACCTCTTCCAACCTATGTGCATTACTGAGAATGTACTTGAACCATCTTTTATTACATATTTAGTACTACCAAAGCCTACTCTTGACCTTGACTAAGCCATTCTATTTCCCCCCTCATCCATGATGGTTTTGTAGCCAAGATAATAATCTTTCCTTCAAATCTTATCATCTTACCTGCTTTGGAAGAAGCTCACATCTATATGACACCTACCCTTGACCTACTCTTTGCTTGGTTATGATAAACTAATCATGGCCTATCAACACCCAGTTGACTTGTTTCCATTGGGGCCTTGTGGTTCTTGAACCCTTATGGTTTAGGAGGCTACCTGATGTATCTGCTATGGGAGCCTTATTTTCAACAAAGTTTGCCATGTCTTCTAGATCACCTCAAATGAAAAAAAAGCCCAAATCTTGCTTCCATGATCATCTATATGACATGATCTATCCATCCATATACCCCTTTCACCAAGGTGAGCTCTGAGCTCCCCAATCCAACCATGTTCAGGTGGCATCAAAATAACAAAACCCTAGATTCCCAAAAATCTAGTTCCTTCCCATTTCACCATAATTCTTCCAAACCTAAGGTGGGAAATGATGTATACATCAAGGTTACATCATATACCTTGGATATGATGTTTCCCCAAATAATTCCCATAATTATTTGGAGTTGAAAACTATTTAAATTCCACTTTTGGCAAAACCCTAGAATCTTGGTCTATAAAGGCAAGTTTGTTTTTCTCCAAATCACTTTGCCAACTCAATGCATATTTTAGTTCCTTGTATCATACCCTATCCTCTTAACTCAAAAATAAATATTTGTGAGATTCTTAATTATTTCTTTTTGCCCTTTTTCTTAATTGGTAGAAACAAGAAATAATTCATTAAAAATACTTTTCCATCTCAATAAATTTTCTAAGGTGTAATAGGGTGTTTAGTATCCTCTCACATCAAAAACTCCTCTTGTCCCTTGTAAAAATATCACTTTAGCTTCTATAAATCTTTTCAGCACTTTTTGAATAAATAAGATATATTGGACTTTTAATATTTATAAAAATCCCAAATAATTCCTGGTGGTACACAATGACCATATCTAACTCCCAGTACCCTTTCCCCATCTTGCCCAATGCAAAATTTTGGACTTCTTTCATAGCCCAAGTTTTGTTCAAATATGGCAAAATAATCAAAACCATTAGCCAAACCCCATCAAACCCCAGCAAAGCTTGTCTAATACACCACCCCAGCACACCTCCCTCTCCCTAGTCGACCACCACTGTAGCTCACTTAGAACCTTGTCTCTAGTGCTAGTTTTACTTGCAAAGTTACCTCATGTGAAACTACCCCTACCTCTAAATGTTACCACCTTCCCCCGCTGCCACAAACCAAACAAGAAACCACCTAGACCCCTCTCTCATGCCCATAGCAACTATCCTCCCCTAGTTTCCCCCTCTCCTTGGCCACCATGGGCATAGTCCATTATGGACCATCCTCTCTTGGTTTGTAAAGCTAGAACACCCCCCAGCTCGCCCCTGCCCCTCATTTCCTCTCCTCTCCCTCCCACTTACCTCCCCGGAGAGCCCTCCCTCCTATCCTACTCTGCCACGCCCAAGAGAAGAGAATAAAGGCCCTCTCGACCATGGACAAGAACCGAGCATAGCTCCCCCTCCTCTTGCTTCCTCCCTCTACATGTCACCCTTCAGTGACCCCCTCGTCCTACTCTACCTGACCATGCCCTTATTTTTGCCTAGGACCTCCGCTACCGACCATGCCGGCAAGCTCCGCGTGCTCCTCCTCGGCCACCCTCGCGCGAGCAAGCTGTTGTTGCAGAAACCCCTGCTTCCTCCCATCGTTAGGCTCAGAGTGGACTGTCGTGTCGCCCTGCACTTTCCCCTTTGCCTCCCGGCCCTCTGTTAAGCGTCGCCGTCGAGTTCTGACCCGCCCTAGGGTTTGCTCACCCGTGAGCCGTCACTGGGAGGACGACGAGCAGCAACCGCCGGATCCGATCTAATCGGACGGCTGCAGTCGCCCCTTTACCCCTTCGACCTGGTCCCATGCGGGCAGGCCAACCGCTGGGCCGCAGCTGGTTGCGCACCGCCCGCGCACCCCCAGCACAGTTTGGCCGGCATCCCTCTATGTGGCCCGTTGCCCTCCAGATCCAGCCCGAAAACCCCCTCCCATTTTATTCTTTTTCCAGATCTGAATATTAGTGCTGTGGTTTATTTGCAAATAAAAATGTAAAACAATCCAAAATGTCTAGATCTATATTTTGGTACATGCTCACATGTTTTCCCCAACATTACAGTACAAGTTTTGGACCCAAATATTGTATAGATAAATCTTGTAAAATAAAATAGCCAAATTTGTTCCTTTCACAAATAAATTATTTCAGAGAATTTGGTAAGTCCAATTTCATGAACCCAACTGGTACTGAAAGGTATTAGCCATACCATACTTTTCCCACTAGCCCCACATACATTTGCTTCCTAGTTTACCTTTAGAAAAAATAATAAAAATAGGGAATTTCTGACTTTAGAAATTTCCCTAGGTCAGAACAAATAGGGTTTTGATCTAATTCCAAATCTCAGTAAATCTATACCACCCTACCTACCAAAACCCAGGAGGCCAAGATTTATGGAGCTGTTTTTGAATTATGGTGAATTAAACACTTTTGTGCATGATTTATTCACCAATAATTCACCATTTGAGTTGTTTAAATCCAAAAAGGGTTATTCCAATTTCCACAGAAAGTTATTTTCATTTCCTAACATGTGTCCTTGGAATCACATCAAAATCTTATGATGGGGATATGCCTACCGGGGTATACACAGCAGGACGTTTCCTACTGGCCTAAGCCGTCACTAAGTGGGCCTACAGGACGGCGACTGGATCAAGACTTGGCGTGGACTCAGGAGACTGGAAGCTGGAGGCCCAGTCAGACTAGGTCATAGAATCTCTGAATCCTTAACTGATTCGGTTGTGATCTGTAAACCCTAACGAGGTGATCCTATATAAACTTCCCTAGGGTACGCATAAGGGATACGTTCCATCATACACCCAAGTGACTCGCCGCCTAGCCGTCGAGCTCGCCCCATTGTACTCTCACCATAATACAATCTAGCAGGAGTAGGTCTTTACCCTCTGGGGGCCGAACCTGGGTAAACCCTTGTGTCTCAGCCCTCATCTCGCACCGTAGATGGCTGGCCGCCCTTGCCCCATGTTCTACTACTCGCTGCCGATTGCAACATCTGCTGTGGTCATTCCCACGACAGTGGCACCCACCATGTGGCCTGGCCGGTCAGGCCGGTGTTCTGCTGCGAGATCCAATCATCCCATCAACGAGTCGATTGCAACCGGCCGCATGATCGCGATCGGCGAGATGCTCCAGATCTTGCCGAGGAGCTACGTCCCAAAGGCGCGACCCGTCACGCATAGCGTGATCCTTCCGGTCGGCACGATCAGCCTCTTCATCAGACTCACCGACGTCATCATCTCGGAGGACTCGGCTCGCATCCGCGAGTCGCCGCCACGCGACTGGCTCTCTGAGATCCAGGTCCGCGCGATTCACCGCCTCGCCTCCGAGTACGACTCGGCCCACAGCAACGTGGCCGAAACCACCGCCACCGCGGACGACGCGGCCCTCAACGACGACGCCGATTCGGTGACCCCGGCGTCACTCGCCGGATCCATCGTCGCCGCATCACCCGCGGGTTCCATCACCCAGGTCTGCAACGTCGGAGACTTTGAGGATCCCTCTATCCTCGGGATCTTCGACTTCGAGTCCGGGTCGGAGAACTCCTCGCGATTGGCGCCGACCCGCCGGAAGACCCCTTCTCGACGCCGATCCCACCAAACGCGACGGCAACGGAGGTCGAGGAACTCCGCCTGAAGCTGGCGGAGGCAGTCCGCAAAGAACAAGCCGAGCGCGGAAAATTTCGCCTCGAGCAGGTGACAGCGCAGGAGCTTTCGTGCTACCACCAACTCTGAATCAAGTCACGCCTGAATCCTACCGTTCAGGGGCGCGCCCTGAATTTCAACGACGAAAACGACCCAGCCTACGCGGCCGAGCGCGCGATCTGCGAGAATGCGCCTCCAGGAGGAAGCACTTGGCCCCCACCAGGGCAACGGCTAATGGTGCCCTACCACCACCCAACCGCGCACCCCCCAGGGTCCAGCCAAGGATCGTGGTCTCCTCACGAGAGCGAGACGCGAATGGCCTCCCACTGTTCTCCACCCCAATGGACAACCTCATCGCGGGCCGAGCAGCAGTCGACAACATTGAAGCCATCGGGGAAGGCGTCCTGCAGATCCAATATGCCAGGGATCTGCTCGCCAAAGCGGTCGAGCAACAAAACACAGGCATCGACTCACATGGTCGGATGTACTCGCGTTCATCAGGCAGTAGAGCGGCTTCGAGCGGTCGCCCCATGGCGGCGAATACCCTCAACTGCCCGCCACCCGAACCCCTACAGCTCCAACACCGACCCGCGAATGCGGCACTCTCCACAAATGACCCTCGGCCGGCGAACAACTTCGTTGCCGCCAACGGACAACCTGTCGACGCCCGCACCTAGATCATCAACAACCAGAGCTGGCGCGCACGTCATCCTGACGACCTGCGGCACACCCTCACCAACCGCCGCGACGGCGAACCAAGGGGATCGCTGAGCCGAGTGGGGCCCCCGTGCTTCAGACCGATGATCTGAGGCGAAAGATACCCGGCGAACTTCAAAGCGTCGAAGGAAATAGAAAAGTACGATCCCTCGTACGATCCATCCGTGTGGCTGGACACGTACCTCATGGCAATGGGGATCGCCGGCCACACTGATCTACTCGCCGCCCGCTACCTCCCCCTGATGATGCAGGGAGCGTGCAGGCAGTGGATTAACACCCTCTCAGCGGACAACATCGACTCCTTCACGACGCCTTCGTCAGGCAATTCGAGGGCTCATACACCCGCGCCACCACCATCGAAAACCTGGAGCGATGCGTCCAGAGACCCCGCGAGTCGACCCGCAGTTGGGTCCAACGATGGCAAGATCTATGTTACAACGCGGCCGGAATTCATCTGGACACCGTGATCCACTGTTTCAAGACCTCGTGCCGCTACGAGCCCTTGGTCGCCAAGCTCAAGCGAGTGTACCGAACACTCGACAACATACCGAACCTCCTAGAGATCGCAAAGAAGTACGCGGAGGAGGATCCAAACCAAGAAACCGACGACGAGTCGGGAGGGCATCGCCACACGAGCGGCCACGACAACGGGAGGCGACCCGAGTTACGCTACAGCAACACTCTCCTCACCGGAAAATGCTGCAGTGACGGGCGAGTCCACTTCGTTGCCAATGCCGGATATGCGCAGCGCGAGCCCAAGAGCTTCCGCCGCGACGGAGGACAACGCCGCGACGGTGGCAACTACAAGGCAAAGCCGAGATTCGATCCTGCGGCCCTTCTTAAGCAACCCTGTGTGTTTCATATCAGGGAAGGAAATCCCGCCACGCACACGACCGCCGACTGCCACTCTCTCAAGGAGAATTCGGCAAACAACCGCGCGCAGGAAGACCCCGACAACAACCCGCCAAACGGCGGAAAATTCGGCAGCGTCGCCGGCTCGCTCCATACCTTCACAGGCTTCAACACGAAGTGCGAGAACAAGGTCATCGCCCGCTCCGTTGCCGTCAACGCGGTGGCCTAGATAGACATCCCATAGTTCCTCAACTGGTCTGAGCAACCAATCTTCTGGAGCCGCGAGGACCACTCACCACAGATCGAGTATCCGGGCCGAGTCGCCCTAGTGGTCAAGCCCAAGGTGGGAGACTACTGGCTCCCCAAAATACTGATGGATGGGGGCAGCTCCATCAACATCCTCTAACTAGACACCTTCAGGCGACTGCGGCTCCCGCAGTCGATGATCGAGACGAACTACACCACCTTCCACGGCATCGTCCCCGGTCGGAAGGCGTACCCGATCGGCAAGGTGACGCTGTCAGTCACCTTCAGCACACCAGCTAACTTCCGCACCGAGCGGATCGTCTTCGAGCTGGTGCCCTTCGACAGCCCCTAACACCGCGTCCTGGGGCGCCAGGCGTTCGCCAAGTTCATGGCAGCACTCCATTACGCGTACAACGCGATGAAGCTACCCGGGCCATGCGGCATCATCACTATCCATGGCGACCCCGACATGGCTGCAGAATGCGAGGCCAAAGGGGCCGAACTCGCAGACGCCGTCATCGCGGCGGAGGCCAACCACGCCGAGGAGCTCGCCGATTACGCAAGCGGGGTCAACAGCGACGACCCCACTATACTCAAGAAGCCCAATTAGGAGGGCGGCAACTCCACCTCCTTCGAGGCAACGACGCACACCCGCACCGTCGAGCTGGTCCCAGGCGACTCCAGCCAGACGGTGACGATCGGGACGGGCATGAGCCAAGCATAGAAAGGCGCGCTCATCGAGTTCCTCCGTGAGAACAGGGACATCTTCGCATGGAAACCATCCGACATGCCTGGTGTCCCGAGGGAACTCGCTGAGCACAAACTCAACGCCAACCCAAAGTGCGACCTGTTAAGCAGTCATTGCGGCCCTTCAATGAAGAGCGCCGCCGAGTCATCGCCGAGGAGGTGCAGCGTCTACTCGCTGCAGGATTCATCCGGCAAATGAAGTACTCCAAGTGGCTGGCAAACCCAGTCCTGGTCGAGAAGAAAAACGGGACCTAGAGAATGTGTATCGACTACACAAACTTAAACAGCGCCTGCCCGAAGGAGCAATTCGTCCTCCCGCGGATCGATCAGATCATCGACTCCACCACGGGATCGGAGGCGCTATGCTTCCTCGACGCCTACTCTGGGTACAACCAGATCGGCCATCTAGGATGAAGAGAAGACGGCGTTCATCACGCCATTCGGAGCCTTCTGCTACACTGCCATGACCTTCGGCCTCAAAAACGCCGGGGCGACCTACCAGATGTGCATAGAGGAGTGCCTTGCGAGCCAGATTGGCCGCAATATCCACATCTACATCGACGACGTGGTGGTGAAATCCGCTCGCCAGGGCGATCTACTCGCCGACCTAACGGAAACATTCGCCAACCTGCAGAAGTACAAGATAAAACTAAACCCAGGAAAGTGCACCTTCGGTGTGCCAACCGGATAGCTACTGGGATACGTCGTCTCCAAGCGCAGGAACGAGGTGAACCCCGCCAAGATCAACACGATCGCTCGACTCGGCATACCCGAGTGCCTGCGCGACGTCCAGAAGCTGGCCGGGCGAGTCGTGGCTCTCAGTCGCTTCATTCCCCGGTTAGGAGAAAAGGCGATGCCCCTTTACCGCCTAATGCGCAAGAACCCTACCTTCCAGTGGGACAAGGAGGCAGATGACGCGCTCCACCCCCTCAAGGAGGTGCTACTCGCCGCCCCCGTCGACAAGGAACCCATGCTGGTCTATGTTGCGGCCTCCAAACGCGTCGTCAGCGCCGTCATGCTCGTCGAACGGCCAGAGGAAGGAAAGGTGCGCCCGGTGCAGCGACCAGTGTACTACATCAACGAAGTCCTCACCGAGTCGCGCCAGCGCTACCCGCAATACTAGAAATTTTTATATGCGGACTTCAGAGCACAGCGGCGACTGCCGCACTACTTCCAGGAGCACCCAATAACGGTCGTCTCCTCAGCACTGTTGCAGGACATCATTCGCAACCGTGTGGCGTTCGGGCGAGTCGCCAAGTGGGCTGTCAAGATTGGCGTCCACAACATCAAGTACGAGCCGCGCAAGGCGATCAACTCGCAGGCTCTCGCAGACATCCTCGCTAATTGGAAGGAGGCCCAGCAACCAGAGAAGCTGCCATACCTCCACTACAGGAACTTACACTTCGACAGCTCCAAGAACACGGACGGCGCAGGGGCGGGGATCGTGCTAACATCTCCGAAGGGCGACAAGCTCCGCTACGTCCTCTACCTCGACTTCACCCCCTGCACCAACAACATGGCCGAGTACGAGGCGCTACACCACGGCATGCGAGCTGCCAAGGAGATGAACGTCAATCGCCTACACTGCTACGGAGACTCCGACCTCGTCGCCGGGCAAGTCGCCGGCACCTGCGACGCCGTCTCCCCCACCATGGCGGCATACCGCCAAGCAGTGGAACAGCTGGGTGGACACTTCGCAGGCTACTCCGTCGAGTGGATCGATAGGCGGATGAACAAGGAGGATGACGCAGTCTCTCGCATCGGCTCGGCTCAACTCTCACCACCCTCCAGCGTCTTCCTCGACACCATCACCAAACCTTCTGTCTCTCCCCCAAGGGAGATCGACATCGGAATCCCACTCAACTCGCAACCAGAAGCAGCCTTGGTCGCACTAATCGCTGAGCCAAGCGACTGGACCGCGCCATACGTCGCCTATCTAGAGGGAGGCACCCTGCCCGCGGATGAAACGGAGGCCCGGATGATAGCACGCCGCTGCAAATCCTTTATCATCTTCAACGGCGAGCTCCACAAGTGCAGCGTGACCGGCGTGTTCCAACGCTGCGTTCAACCCGCTGAAGGACGCAAAATCCTCCAAGACATTCACTACGGCGACTGCGGCCACCACGCTGGCGCCCGCTCTCTGGTCGCAAAGGCTATGCGACACGGCTTCTACGGGCTGACCGCACATGCAGACGCTGTCGACATTGTCCATTAGTGCGTCGGATGCTAGAAATACGCC
This sequence comes from Avena sativa, assembly GCA_916181665.1. Lineage (NCBI taxonomy): Eukaryota > Viridiplantae > Streptophyta > Magnoliopsida > Poales > Poaceae > Avena > Avena sativa. The sequence continues at coordinate 184,834,140 of OV702281.1, forward strand.
AACCAGACCCACGTGCCGAGCTCGGCGCTCAAGAAAATCCCCATCACTTGGCCATTCGCCGTATGGGGCATGGACATGGTAGGCCCCTTCAAGAAGGCCCCTCCGGCTTCACCCACCTCCTAGTCGCAGTCGACAAATTCACAAAATGGGTGGAGGACAAGCCAGTCCGCAAGTGCGACGGGAAGACCGCCACCAAGTTCCTACGCGAGCTCATCTACCGCTATGGGTTCCCAAACAGCATCATCACGTACAACGGAACCAACTTCGCCAAAGGAGCCATGGCCGAGTTCTGCGAGGAACACCACATTCGACTCGACCTCACCTCAGTCGCTCACCCAGAGTCCAATGGCCAGGCGGAACACGCCAACCAGAGCATCCTATATGGCTTGAAGCCATGGCTACAAGTCCCAATCGAGCGCACCGCCTGGTGCTGGGTCGAGGAGCTACCCTCAGTCATCTGGGGCATCCGCACCTCCGTCAACAGGTCGACAGGATTCACCCCCTTCTTCATGGTTTACTGTGCCGAGGCAGTCCTGCCAACCGATCTCGAGAACGACTCACCAAGGGTGGTCAACTATACAGAGGCCACAAACGAACTCGCATGCCAAGACGGAGTCGACCAGCTCGACAAGGCACGCGACCTAGCTCGCTCCCGCACTGCCATCTACCAGCAAGGGCTCCGCCAATACCATAGCCGGCGAGTAAGGAATCGCACATTCGAGGAAGGCGGCCTGGTACTGCACCTAATCCAGGACAAGAAAGGCATGCACAAGCTTCCCCCCCTTGGGAGGGACCATTTGCCATCGGGCGAGTCCTGGGAAACGACGCCTACTACCTCACCAACGTCCGAGGAGGCGGAAAACTCGACGTCAAGCGGCCATGGAATGTAAACCTCCTACGGAAGTTCTACTCCTAGAACTCCATACATGTACTCCCCACCCGCTATGAAATAAAACAGATTGGTTACCGAAATTTGTGTCTACTCTCCGTGTCTTGTGCCACTCGCACTCGTAATAACAGTGTTATGCTATTCGCAGAAGTCAACCTCTGTGAAAGCGACCGACACGGCCAAGTAGTGCGGTAGGAGGGCACTGGGAAACCCCAGGCCCCGTAACATCCACGAAAAATGCTAAATCGGAGCCCCATTGGAGTCGCCTAGCTCGACTGGCTCCCCGAGCCAAGACAACTGCATTCGCTCCTCATAGCGACCAAGTCCTCCGCATCCTTGGCGCAGCGACTCGAACGGCCAAGTACCACGCTCGGGGACTGACACCCAGCCGAATACGAGCGACTAGGGAAAAACGCCAAGTATGAGAGCGTGCCCAGGAATCGCCATGCGACGGATCCTCTGGATCAGGCAGGAGTGACGCGCTTACAATAACGCGCTTAATCCTCACCTACTTTGGGCATGCGACTCGAACCACCAAGTACCACGCTCGGGGACTCGGGAACCCGACCTCGTTCGCGCCCGGGAAAACGGTCAAGTAAAGATCACCCCTGGGAGTCGCCATGCGACTGGCTCTCCGAGCTATGGCGAGTCGACCTTAACTCATTAAAAGTTAACAAAAATATAACAACGAGGTAAACCCCATAAAAAGGGTTGATGCGCTCGGGGACTCGCTCAATAAATATCCAAAATCGCAAAACGACTGACAAAATAACACGAGTTTCCTTTATAGCAGCACAAATTGTTCCACATACAAGGAAACTTACATAGTTATCCCGTACTAATGCCCAAGGGCAAAACACTTTTACTCCGCAGGTTTTGACGCAGACGCGCCGCCATCCCTGCGGTTGCGGATGAAGGGCACGTACGGGTTCGATGGGTACGTCATCAACTCGCCCGCCATCGCCGCACAGAACGGTTGCTCGACCTTGAAGTCCTGATGCTTCGGTTCAGGATCATTGGGAGCGACAATCATCTCCTGATAGGGGATGAGGTCGCCGATCGCCTAAACGTGATCGGAGTACACCGCGGCCCGGTCCGTCAGCTTCAGCACCTCGGCAATCTCCACCGAGCCCGTTGACGAGGGGTAGCCGCTCGTGACATCGTCGAGGTCGAAATCCTCCGGGAAGTGGGCAAGCCCAAGGCTGAGCGCCGCCACTGCCCCGCGCCGGAAGGCCGACCGCGTCATGAACTCGATGACCGACGGAGCCTTTTCCAGGTAGCGCCATACCTCGACAAGGTCGCTGGGGATCACCTCCGTGGGCGATATCTCTTGAAGGTATGCTCGAAGGCAAGCTGCTGACAACGCGGACGAGTCGACCAGGGTGGTCACGCACTACCGCGCGTCATACGATTGCGCTTGTTTCACGTTATCAGTAATCCGGCCTGCAGCAGATCAACAAGCAGTAAGCAAAATATCGACATCACAATGCAGTTAGTGCCGCCGGAAATTGGCTGAAGGAGTGAATTAGCGGGCGGTAGAGGTCCGTGATGAAACTTTGAAGAGAAGAAAGGTCGTTCTGCAGCCCAGCAACGAGTGCATCAGATACTTTCCGCTCTTCAGCAGCAGAAGTAACAATAGCTTTCACTCGCCCCTCCGCCGAGCTCGCTTCCGCCCTCGCCTCCTTGAGCTCACGCTCCAGGTCAGCGACTCGCTTTTTGGCCGTGTTCAAAGCGGACTGAGCCGCCGTCAAGTCACCCACCGGGACAAGGCCTCGGCGGGCCTCCTTCACCTCGGCCGCAACTTCTTGAAGCCCCTTGTTCGCCTCCTGGATGACAACGAGCTCCTTCTCCAAGCGACACTTTGCAGCAAGCCGTTCGGCCGACTCGCGCTGCAGGCCCTACGCACACACTACAACGTCAACAACAAACAATTCATAAGCGCCAACCCGCTGAAATTCAGCGACTAGGCACTCGGGGACTGGACAATTAAATTCTTCAGTGCCCACCCGCTGAAATTCAGCGACTAGGAACTCGGGGACTGGACAATGAAATTCTTCAGTGCCCACCTGCTGAAATTCAGCGACTAGGCACCCGGGGACTGGATGATATAAAAACATTAAGAATCCGACCACTGAAATTCAGTGGCCCGATCCTCGGGGACTAGACCTACCTGGATGACAGCGCCTAGCATGTCGTGAAGCTCCAGCGCATGCACAGACGCAAGCACGACCAGAGTATTGCCGCGACGCTGCTCAACCTCCGCATTGGCGACCCCAGGCATCCGGCTTGCCGGTTCCGAGGCACTCGCTGCGGCCGCCTTCGCCATGAAGCGAGGGAAGGTCGCTGCAGATGCCGCTGCGCCACTCGGAGTCGGTTCGGCCACATCGGGTGAGTTTGCGATCACCATATGCTGCGACCCAACACCCTCCTTGGTCTTCGAGGCCACTTCCGCTGCAGTCGGAGGATCGCTCGGAGCAACCGCCGGATCATCAGAGACCGTGACGACTTCGTCGTCTTTTGTCCTCTTGACACCTTCGGCGGGAGCAGCGACCTCGTCGGCTTTCCTCTTCCGCGAGGAATCTGTTGACACATCTGTGGCGACTGGCGGAACCTTGGCCACAGAAGGATGGCCGATCTTTTTAACACTAGTCCAGTGAAACAGTTTTATGAATAAGACTGTCTGACTAAAACGAGAAACAAGCAGATGAGTAAAGGACAGAGAAGCACTCACTTGGCGACTGGTATGAACCGTAGACCGGTGCGAATGCTGGCCGGCTTCTCCAGTTCGGGCCCCAACTTTCGAGTGAGGCCCTTCTCGAACACATCGTGTGCCTAAGACACTGATGGCTTCTTCAAAGATGAAGCCGCGACAGGAGCCTCCGTGGTAATTGCTACGGGAGCCCCCCTTGGGGGTGAGGCCCCTGCGGCTGGAGCTGCCCCCAGACTAACGACTAGGGCAAATATCGGTGGTAACAACACCAGTGGCGCCTGGTCCCTGGGGCGGCAGAGCCTGTTGCCGCGGTCGCGTGTGCCGTTGCGTCCTCAGCCGAGCTGGTGGCGTCGGAGCTGTTTGCAGATCGGGGCGGAGAAATCGGCTTCGCCTGCTTCGTTTTCTTCTTCGGTGGAGCTTTCTTCTTCTTCTTCGACGGCGTGTCCTCGTGATGGGAGGTGTGCTCGGGAAGCTCGTTGTCGTCATCACCGTGGGGCTCGAGGCTCTTGCTTGCTTCGAGCTCGCGCTGGTGTTGCCCGCGAGTTTTGCGAACCGTGGGGGCAGCAACTTCCACGTGCTCATCATCTTCGTCGTCGTCATCGCCTCCGTCGCTCTCGGCGTTACCTTTGGCCGGCGATGACTCGCTTCCGTCCTAGACGGACGAGCTCGAGTTCTCGTTGTCTGCGGGTGGAAGCCACCCTTCCACCACTCGGAACAACTTCAACAAGAACAAATAATGTTAGCACGACCGCGAATGCACAAGCTGCGTCTGCGAGTGTTAGCGGAATGACCGCTTACCGTTGGAGCTGGGCGCTTTGCAGTATAAGGGGCGGCCCCAGCCTTTACGTCGAGGTACATGGCCTGGGTAATCTTCTTCAGGGCCTGCGTATAATCGTTGAGTCTCCACTCAATGAGGCAGGACTTCGTTGGGTCGTCCTTACCCGTATACTCATACATGTAGTGGTCGCGGCTGGCCAGGGGCCCGAGCCGCCGCCCGAGCCAGCAGTTGTAGAGGTTGATGGTCTGGAGGCCTTTCTTCTTCAGGCCGCGGATGGTTTGTAACAATTTTTCAACAACCATCCGCTGATCCAGTGGGAGTTTGACGACCTGGAGCCGACGCAGATCGGGCCGATCGGCGGAGTACCTTGGAAGCGCCACTTCATCGCCTGGAGTCGACTCGTTGACGTAGAACCAGTACTTCTTCCACTCGTTCGCCGCCTTGGCGGGCAGCATCAGATCAAAGAATGATGCCTTCGACTTCAGCTGGAACGTCAAGCCGCCCGCGGCTAGCATCGGGCCGCCTGTCTCTTCACGACTGACTCTCCCGTGGAACAGGTCTTGCCACAGGGGAAAGTAGGGCCTACAGCCTAGATAGCACTCACAGAACGCCATGAAAATGGCGAGCTGCTCGATACTATGCGGACCCAGATCCGATGGTTGGATTCCGTAGTAGGCACTGAAACGCCGGAAGAAGAGGGAAGTTGGGAAGCCCAGCCCCAGCTCCAGGTGGCTGGTGAAGGAGATGAACTCCCCCTCACGCGGATCCGGAATCACCTGCGCGGAGGATCCCTGCCTCCTCGAAAGATGCTAGCAGCGCCTTAGTGCATTTGGATCTGCCCCATGGCTCGTTGGAGGGGGCCATCGGTTGAAAGTTCGTGGAGGTCGGGGCTCTCTGGATTGTTCTGATCGCTGCGCGGTATGGGGAAACAGAGATATGCAAGATCGGAGGAAGTGGAAGAAGAGTTTTCCCGTTCGCCTTTCGCCCTCCTTATATAGAGGTTGCCACCCGCCATTTTCGGGAGCCGTTACTGCGCGGTAATTACGCCGATATTACCGTTGGGTTACCCAACGGCTAGTTTGACCACAATTGACGGTCCAACTTCATCTACTCGACTCGTTGCTTCCAGCGACTCGACGATTCGCCGACCCGATCACTATAACAGTGACTGAGCACTCGCCGACCCATTCTCCGAGCTGCGACGCGATTGGCTGCCGTTACTGCAACTAAAAATGACTAGTTCTTTCCTTTGTTCATCAGTCCACCGTCGATTCGACTAGGCATCCGCATTGGACCCGCATACTCCGACTGCCAGCAAACACCTGCGACAAATCAACGACGGCCTCGGGGACTACTGATGGGGATATGCCTACCAGGGTATACACAGCAGGACGTTTCTAGGCCTGGTCAGACTCAGGCGACTGGAAGCTGGAGGCCCAGAAGCGTAGCTAGGCCTAGTCGGACTAGGTCATAGAATCTCTGAATCCTTAACTGATTCGGTTGTGATGTGTAAACCCTAGCGAGGTGAGCCTATATAAACTTCCCTAGGGTACGCATAAGGGATACGTTCCATCATACACCCAAGCGACTCGCCGCCTAGCCATCGAGCTCGCCCCATTGTACTCTTACCATAATACAATCTAGTAGGAGTAGGTCTTTACCCTCCGGGGGGGCCAAACCTGGGTAAACCCTTGTGTCTCAGCCCTCATCTCGCACCGCAGATGGTTGGCTGCCCTTGCCCCATGTTCTACTACTCGTTGCTGATTGCAGCATCTGCCGTGGTCATTCCCACGACACTTATGTAGATTAAATTTGGTGAAAAAGAAAATTTCCATCCAGTACCACCTTCGGGAATTTCCCAAGGGCATTCTGTTAATTGTTTTGAACTGATTCCAACTCCAATTAAATTAGTCCATCAAATACCATCTAATCACCCAAGGAAATAAATTTTGGAACTCCAGAAAAGTTTTGGTGAATTATTACCTAAACCAAGACCTTTAATCACTATAAAATCACTTATAAATCTTTGGTAATTGATAAAATAGTGAAATCACTTTTGTTGGATTCATTTTATCAATACCTATATGATGGTATCATTTTTATACAATGGTATTATACAGATCATGCTCTTGCTCAAAACCCTCTCTTAGGTAGTTCCTAGACTTCAAATCCAAAAGGATTCCTTTTTCCTATGCCTCTAAATCTCCTCACAATCCAATCAAATCATACCTCCAACACCCTACTGGTGTATATCTTGTAATCATCCTTTGCTTTCTGTATGGTTTAATGTTTGCATGCCTTGTACTGAATGTAGTATTGCTTGTTTGCATGTATGCTCGATAACGACAGTAGTTGCGTTTGTGAGACGCTGAGAAGAGGGAAGCATTGGGGTTATACTTACCATTATTATTGGTTTTCTGGTATTCTAAATAAGTCATGGGACATATTGCTGGTCATAGTCAAGCCACCTTATTGCTCATACACCTTGTCCTATTATTTTATATATGCATGTTTTATCTACTCGTTTATGCAAAGTGCATTGGTTTTACTATAGTATACTTTATATGGGGAATGTTTGGCTCCTCCAAATAATTACCCCCTTAGTACCATTAGGTACAACCCATTTGTATAATACCTACCTTACCTTAGTATGGTAGATGGTGCTTCACACCATAACCCCTTGGAGACCCCGTTTTAGCATAAACAAAAGTGTAGGATGGGAAGACCCAAGGGAAAAGACTTACAAAAATGTTTTATGAGAAAACCTTGGTGAGGCTTGGCCTACCAAGTGGTTTTAGAAAATGAGAAAGGTTTTGTTTTACAGAAAGATGGACGAAAGATGTAGGAAAAATGTTTACGAAAACAGCCAGGTTGGCCAGTTTTGAAGCTAGCGCAATTAACACGTGCAACCACATTACTCTGGAATGGGCGGGGCTGGGCTGGAAGTTTGTTTAATCTGGTATAGGTGTCTCAAACTACTACGGGGGAGAACAAATTCCAAAAGGATGAGATTTCCCTGTAAAGGCCCATGTGAAACATCGGTTTGGGAAGGTAAATACCGTCTAAATGGCGGCCAGATGATACTATGAGCCTCCCATTGAAAGCGCACAGCCTGCGGGGTGCAAAACGCGCTCTGGTTGGCTTGTGACTATATAGGGCGTCCCGGTTTTGATTGGATTAACCTCATAGGGTAGGCACTTGTATCGAAGAGGGCATTTGGAAGGTATTGACCGGTTATTCAACCCACGATCGGTGTAGATCAGGGACGGGTAATCGGATGGTGTGGGTAAAGTGTACAACCTCTGCAGAGTGTAAATCTATTCGAATAGCCGAGTCCTCGGTCATGGACGGTTGTGCTGGCGGCTGTACAGCGGTGATGGTTTTGTTTTCAAAAAGGACTTCGGAAAAGCAATGGCTTGAAAATGTTTTGACCATGGGATGGTCGGGAAAATGGAGGAAGGAGTTTGGCCATGAGATGACTGGAAGGAGAAACAAATGGGTGACCCAATCCTAGTGTTTTCTTAAACTTTTCAAAAAGGTTTTCCAAAATGTTTTACAAAAGTTTTTCAACAAAGATATAGAGGCATGCTACATCTACAAGAGAAACTAATTTATAAAAGAACCTCTCTTGGAGCCACCCTACCATAGCCATATTGCATACCCGTTATTATTGTTATCTTAAGGTGGTTTGCGAGTACATTCAAAGTACTCACCAACACTGTCCCTGGCTATTTACTTGGCCAGATTTTTCAGAAGCAAGAGGATTGATGGAGATTGCTGACGGATATGCGAGCTAGGCCGTCTTCCCAGTCAGTCGCATGTAGGTTAAGGCATGACATGGGCTCTGCGCTTGAAGACTTCCGCTATAGATATTATATCGCCATAATGGCGTAATTGTAAGTACTTGTATCGTTAATTATGGACGTTGTAATGATACTTGTCGGTTATGCTCACGGATCACTGATAATGGGAACGTGAATTACATGCATAACGGGCATTCTCGGACCAAAAATCCGGGGTGCCACACTAAACACAGTGCTAGCAAAAGAGAACACTCACAAAACAATAAGAATGAAAACTAGAGTGTTCTAGGCAATGAAAATAGAGTGTGTCTCTCTCCAAAAGAAGTGTGATGGGATCCAACCAACTTATTGCAGCAAACAAACCAAAAGAAAACTAAAAACGAAGACTTAGACGCTCCAAGAACAACACAACAGTGCATGGTACAATAAAAACAAAGTGTCTAGAAAGAAAACGTGAGATTTGTATTGATAAAGAAGGGGATGCCTTAGGCATCCCTAAGCTTTGACGCTTGTACTTCTTGAATATTTCTTGGAGTGACACGGGTGGTGTCCCCAAGCTTGAGCTTTTGTCCATTCTTCATCTCATCACATAGTTCTTTCCCTACACTTGAAAATTTCCTTCATAGAAAACTTCACACAATCTTTATTAGCAACATTAGTGTATTAAAGATAATAAGCCTTTGGGTTTAGTTTCAACACAAGTAAAACTTCCACTTAAACACAAGCTACTGTGGCAATTTATTTTAAAAGCTCAAGTGATCAAAGAGAACTCAAAACGAAACCGATTAAGAGGAAAATGCAAATAATGGCAGAAATCTATCAAAACAGACCAGCAGGTAAAAACCGATTTTTCGAAGACCTTTTGTTGCTCAAATCGAAAAGTGTTGAACAAAAAAAGTTAGATAACAACCTGGGGCATAAGCTCAGAAAATTACAGCTCAATCCGACGTACAGGGATTTTCACGAATTTTTACAGTGAAGCACAAAAAATTGTTTCGGGACAGCAACTTCCCCAAAATCTTACTTCTCTCTTATTGGAGGTTATTCTTGGCACAAAAACCACACAAAAAGGATAAGGAGAGGTTATTAGAGAGGCAATAACTTCCAAGACTCAACAAAATAAAAACCTACTAAAATTTGGGTTATCTCCCAATTAGTACTTTTCTTTAACGCCTTTAAGTTAGACATGATAATTTGAGAAGATGCTCACATAAGAAATATGAATTGAGGTAAAAGAGAGCATCAAGAAGCAAATATAAGACAAATTTAAGTCTAACCCAATTCCTATGAAAAATAATCTTGTAAAGAAACAAGTCATGAAATCACAAAGCAACAAGCATAGGGAAGCAAAACAAATGCAACTTCAAAATTTTCAACATAAATAAGGGAAACTTAATACTATTGATATGCATAAAACCATGTTTCCCTCTCTCATAATAACTTTCAGTAGCAACATGAATGAAATTAACATTATAACTATCACATAAAACATTCTTATCATGAGCCACATGCATAAAATAATTATTACTCTCAACATAAGGATAGTCATTCTTATTAATTATAGTGGGAGCAAATTCACAAAATAGCTATCATTATTATTCTCATCACCCTAATCATCAAATATAGGAGACATATTGTAATCATAATTAATTTCCTCTGCAATAGTTGGTGTACTGAAAATATCATATTCATCATTGCAATCGTCATACATTGGAGGTATAATATCCTCATAAACAGTAGAATAGCTATCTTCCAAAGTGTATTTATTTGTAAACATATCATCATTGGAAGGAACATGGATAATACTAATAGTACAACAATTATTAATGTCATCATTTTCAGAATTGGTACCAGATTGTCAATATCAAAATTAGTGTGCTTTTGCCAATCATGATCACTACTATAGGTATCAGGCATAGGAACATCATCTAGTTCAGACTCATTAGCAAAAACTCTGATAGGAGCAACATGCTTAGGGGAAAATACCGTTTCCTCTCTCCTTTTACTCCTCCTCTTCTTATTATTCCACTCTTTAGGAGGGATAGGCTTGACAGGAAGCTTCTCCACATACCCTGGTTTATTGTTAGAGAGAATAGAAGAAACTTTGGAGGATTCCTCCTTTTCATTAATAATAACAAAACACATATCAGTCCTATCATATTTTGGTAAAATATAATATTTTATAAGATTTCGTATGTAAGTATTTGCGTGGCAATTATCAACACAGTAAAGATGACAACCATGCAGGACGCTATTCATATCAAAAGCACTCATGTCTACCAAAGAAGTTTTTCTTGATAACTCTCCACACCCCCATAATAATGTAAGTTCATATTGTTAATTATAAGTGATAACGTTATCACAATACAAACTTGCAGTACTCATTAGATTAGAAAGGTCATTATTATGGCCTGAGCACTGAAAATTGAAATGACCCACTTCAAAGCAAAGTTCACAAATAAAAGGATAGAGGGCACAAACTTTTTTACCAAGATCATTTAGAGCCTTATACCACGTTCTAGTTCTATCATTCTAGTGGGTGATTCAATATTCTTATTCGATTTGATTCTTTTCACAAGGCCTATGTATTCCACAAAAATTAACATGCTTATAAGAAATGGTACTTTCAGAAGTTTAAGCATGTTTATTGCAATCATTAATAAAAATTTCATTGTTCATGCAAGGGTCTTTAAAAGGTTCATGATACATATCCCATTTTTCTTTAGGAGTATTAATTGAGAAGTGTAAGGTTCCCAACCTTTAATAAGGTAGATATCCCTGGATCAATAGCTAGCATCCACAGTTAAGATGTAATATCAAGAAACAAAGACATCAACTGTTTCAATTGCAAGAACCCAGGACATTATGCAAGCAACTATCCAGAAAAGATGAAGAACAAGTTGAACAAGCCTATGGAGAAATTCAACCTTGGCCCATGAGTCAAGCGTGGAAACTAAGGACACAAATGCAAATGTTTGCCCAGAGAAGTTTTCCCAGGATCCCAAGAAGGCCAACATGTAATTTTGTTTGAAATTTATTTTAAGGGTGGTAGTACCCTAGATGTTTTGAGCATACTTGTAACCCTAGCCTTCCCAAATCTCGGGACGAGATTTATAAGGGCAGTAGCCTGTCACATCCCAAGATTTTCCAAATCTTGTAATGTGAAAAATAAATGAATAAAATAAAAAACTTTGTTGATTTTCAGGGTGAGAAGAAACTTTTTGATTCCAATTGGAAACCTTCAAACCTTTTTGATCAAACAAATCCTAAAGGGATTTGAAAAGTTAAACAATTAATAAATAAAATATTTTGAATAAGTGGATTTATTTTTTGGATTGTTTAATAAAAGATTTGGTTTTCAAAAGAAAAGGAGGATTTTTAAATAAGGATTATTTTTTTAGAGCCAAATTAAACCTTGGCCAAGCTTATGAAATAAAATGCTTTGTTTTGATAAAAAATAGTAAAGGTTTATTAAATAAAATAATAAGGATTTAATATCCAAGTTTATTAAAAATAAAAAGTTTTACTATTTTAAAGAAACACTAAAACTTATTTATTTATTTTAAATAAGTTTTCTAAGTATTTTATATTTTCAAATAAAACCTACTGATTTGCTTTTGAAAATATTTAGTTTCAAATGGAGCTTTTTATTAAAATAAAACCCATTTCATTTATTAACTAATGTCCATTTTATTTAATTATAAATGGACTCTAAAATAAAAACATTATTTTATTTCTGGAATTGGTTTATGTTGCTAAACAGAACCAGATTCAATTGCATTGTTTGGTGATTGTTTGAATCAATTTGAATGCTTGAGTGTTGTTTGAATTTCAAAACAGAAATTAGAATTGGAAAAAGAAAAACATTCAGGAAGGAAAAAAATAGAAATAGGCAACAACCCAGTCGACAAAGCCCACTAAGCCCAGTACCAGCCCGGCTTCCCTCTCCCCGAAAGAAAACGGTTCGCACTCAATTTTGAACCCACAGAGACGCTGACGAGTGGCCCCTTTCTTCTCTCTCACTCCCTCGCTGACTCCCGGACCCCACCCCTCCAGCTCACCTTCTTCCTCGCGACGACAACGCCGGCCGTTTCGTGCCGTTGATGCCGCGCGTAAATTTGCAGTAATGCCGTAGTGATTCCGCTCAGCAATCTCGCCCTCTTAAGCGCCCACTCTCTCGCTCCATTTCCCCTCTGTCGCCCCACCTCGACACGCCCCCAGGCTGCCGAATTTCGCTCAACACCACCCTCTGCTCCGACGAGGTCTGGTGCCGATTCCGGCGACTCAGCGCCACCCCTCGCCTCCTTGACCACACTCGCATACTCCCCAAGCCCTGGCGCACCTTTTCGCATCGCCAGCCCACCCGCGCGAGCTCTGCAAGCTCGGCAACGTCTTCCCCGAGCCAGCGCCGCCGTCTGCTCCAACTGCGGCGACGTCTCCCCGGTAAACCAGAACACCCCTCTCTTCCTCATGGACACGATAATGATCGCCATGCCCTTGCGAACCTAACAGTGTCTCCCTTTCGTCCTAGGGTGCCCCCTATCCTCGCCCTCGATGACCTCCAGAGCCGCCCGAGGCCCAGCTCATCTCCGGCGAGCAATTAAGGACAGTCACGTGCGCCCCTTCGCCAGCCAGTGCCACCTTGAGCTTCCCCACGTCCCTGCGATCACGGTGAGCCTCTCCTACTCTTCTCTCGCTTCCTAGAACGTCCAGACCACCTCGGACAGAGCGTGCGCCGCCAGTCGTCGCTGCCGGCGCCGCCAGCTTTTGGTCAACCTCCTATGAGCCGTTAGATCATCATCCAGCGGCTAGGAAAGAAAGAGAGCGAAGGGGTATGAGTGAACCTGCGCCGTGCAATATCAGTTAGATCCAACGGCCTGCAGCACGTGATCCGGACGAACCGGTACCGCCCAATAGGAACTTGACGCGTGGCCAGTTTCTGTTTAAAACAGATTTTGTAATCAGATTTAGATGCAATTTTGAAAACCTTGTAACTTTTGATCCACACGTCCAAAAATTGCAAACTTTATATCAATGGAATCAGTAGAGCAAACCCTATCCAACCATGCCATTTGTTTAGTCAAAAGCTTCTGGAAAAATGGTTGTTTTTATAGAAACTTTTGTATGCTTGACTAGATTATAAAAATTGTTCAAAAATGGTTTTGGGGATAAAAACTTTGGCAAATGGTGTGATTTGAACCTACTGACCATAGGAAACACTTTGTGGTTTCAAAAATGTATTTGGTGAAACAAAAGAATGATTCTTTGATTTAAAACCATTTCTAGTCAAATAGAAATGTGGTTTATTTATTAAAAATGGTTTTGGAAGAAAACCTTTGGGAAATGTTTTGTTTTAAACTCTCTTACCCTAAACACCAAGTTGTATGGTTTGAAAACATATTTGGTGAACCCTATAGATTAATGCCTTAGTAAAATTATTTCTACACCACATAAAATGATACTTTGTTTTGAAAATGGTTTATGAAGTGAAACCTTTTGCAAATAACTTTGCCACTTTAAAAAATGACCATTAGATGTTTTCAAATGTTTATGACCCATTAGGAACCACTTTTTCAAATAAAACAAAGCTTGGCATGCTTGCATGCATTTCCTAGACTTTATCATTTTATGTGATGTTTTGCTTGATTGGTAGATTGAACTTGTGCCTTGCTTGATTGAATTGTAGTCACTTGAAGAGTGTGATTGTAGCAAGGCCAAGGAGTGAACTTATACTCTACCAAAAAGGCAAGTGATGCTTCATACTTTTTGTCCCATTACTTTCACTATGCATTAGTGATTTTCTCTAAGTAAAACTTGCATGGATTTTGCTAAGTATAAACCTTGCTATAGAAAACCTAGTAGATGAAACCTTAGTAGAAATATTCCTAAGTTAAGATTCCTACTACTATCAAGATTAGCTTAGCTAATAGAAAACAAGGGTGTAATATATATTCACACTATGGAAAAATTTCTAAGTCTAAGGACTTGTGTTTTTGTTTAATAAAACAACTAAGTTAATGAATCACCTGGGTGGAATGGGACTTGAATGGTGGATTTTGGTTGAGTGGTTCACAAGGCCCATGTATATGGTTTACCTTGTGTATCTCACTTGTGGATGGCCACCCAGGAACAAAGAGATTTGAGATGTCAAATGTTGAGAAGATTCAAGTGCAGCCACTTGGCATTATGGGCTCTGCCTGGATCATATAGGTTGTAAGAACTTAGCCATATGGACAGTTGGTGGTAGAATTTGATAGGTTGGAGCGCGTCCATTTTGGTCTAAGGGAAGGCTTCTGAAAGATCTTGTCTTGGGAAACCAAGTCTTGTGGGGAAAGTGCACCACCTCTGCAGAGTGTAAAATCTAAGTACTTAGCCATGTCCCTGGTAAAGGACAATTTGAGCATCAAGACATGGAAGCAATCAAGAATCTCATCATTCAAATTTCTAAGTTAAAAACTTGTGGTTGAACAAGGGTTAAAGGATCTTCAATCTTTGATTGAGAAAAATGTTTTTGTCAAGCAAAAACTTAGTGTTTTCAAATGTGAAGGAAAAATCTATTTTGAGCAATGCAAGCCTCAACTCCATTAGCCAAATGCATATAGATGATAGACTCCACTATATTACCATAGTATCACTTGCCAATACAATTCAAATGTATTGACCCTTGTGGCTATAACTTGTGATGTTGCAGGTTTGATTGATTTAGTGAAGTTTAAGTGATTAGGATTACAAGTCTACAACCAACATGTCTGCCTGTGGCACTTTGAAGATGAAGGACCCCATGCTTAAAAATATTCTGCTGCAATGTAATGTAATAGCCAAATGAGCTATGTAAGATGTAACAAAATTATGTTATCCCTGGTTATAAAGTTGTATTATGACATTTGTTTCTTGATATTACATCTTAACTGTGGATGCTAGCTATTGATCCAGGAACTAGCATTGTAAACACAGGGGACTCTACCTTATTTAAAGGTTGGGACCCTTACACTTTTCCATAGCATGAATATATATTCCACTCTTGTTTTCTACTAGCTAAGCTAAGCATGATAGTAGTAGGAATATTAACTTAGGAAATTCTACTAAGGTTTCATCTACTAGGATTTCCCATAGCATGGTTTATACTTAGCAAAAATTCTATGCAAGTCCTACTTACAAATATCACTAATGCATAGTGAAAATAATGGGACAAAAGTATGAAGCATCACTTGCCTTTTTGGTAGAGAGTATAAGTTCACTCCTTGATCTTTGCAATGTTCACTCACTTCAAATCACTACAATTCAATCAAGCAAACAACATTTCAATCTACCATTCAAGCAATTCATCACACAAAATAATAATAACAAAACAATGCATGCAAGCATGCTAAAGATTGTTTTATTTGGAGAAGTGGTTTCTATTGGGTTATAAACATTTGAAAACACCTAATGATCATTTTATAAAGTGGCAAAATCATTTGCAAAAGATTTCACTTCATAAACCATTTTTAGCCAAGTCATTATTTTATGTGGTTGAAAATGTATTTAGTAAAGTAATAATTTTATAGGATTCACAAAATACATTGTCAAATAATAAAACTTGGTGTTTGGGGTCAGAGAGTTTAAATCAAAACATTTCCCAAATGTTTTCCTCCAAAATCATTTTTAACAATTAAACCATATTTTTATTTGGCTAGAAATGTTTTAATTCAAGGTTTTATTCTTTTGCTTCATCAAATACATTTTTGAAACCACCATTTGATCCCTAAGGTCAGTAGGTTCAAAACAAACCATTTTCCAAAGGTTTCATCTCAAAATTCATTTTAGAACAAATTTTATATTCTAAATATGCATACACAAGTTTCTGCAAAAACAATTAATTTAACAGAAACTTTTTACTAAAGAAAGTGCATGGTTGGCTAGGTATTGTCTTGATGAATCCATTGATATAAAATTTGCAAAATTTGGACGTGTGGTTTGAAAGTTATGAATTTTTCAAAATTGAACATCTAATAGGAAAGTTTCTGGTTTTTAAAACAGTCACAGGCCACGTGTCGTCTTTTAATTCGTCGATACCGCTTCGTGCGGATCGTGCAACGAGAGGCATTAGATCTAAATAGATCGTGCGGTACAGAGGCGAGCGTACCGGTTCGTTTAGTCAATCTATCGCGTACACACGATCGAAATCCAACGGCTCAAACTAACTAGACCAAAGACTGGCGGCGCTTGACGGTGGCTAGCGGCGGCGCGGCTCTGGCGGTGAGGTTGCCGAGGTTACAAGAGGCGAGAGGGAAAGGGAAGGTGCTCACCGAGTTCGCAGCACGTTGCTGATGATCAAGCTTGTCTTCACGGAGACAGGGGTGCACTTTGCTGGCTTGAATCGCTCGCCGGAGTTCGTGTCCGCGTCGGGCTCCTCTGTTTATCGTCGGAGGCGACGGTATGGGCCACGAGAAAGCAAGATAACATCTTCGTTAGATGCGTACGGGGTCGGCGATCATGTGTGCATCAACGAGAGGAAAGGGGGTGGTCAGATGTTACCTGGGGCACTCGCCGGAGTAGAGGCAGTGGACGGTGGCGAGAGGGCGTCGTCGTTGCCGAGGTTCTGGGGCACGCGGGGGCGAGCTAGTTCTACGGGGAGATTCGCCAGGGAGTGGCGATCATGTGAGCATGGTCAAGGAGGCAAGGGGCGGCGAGGGGGTGCCGGAATTGCTGCCGGAGAGCATCGGAACAGAGGGCGGTGTAGGGGGAAATTGGGCAGCCTGGGGGCGCGCTAGGGTGAGGCGACGGAGGGGAAAGAGAGAGGGAAGGCAGGCGATTAAGAAGGCATGGTCAGGGGGAGGATTAAATGCGCCATTACTCGTGAATTTATCCCGCGAAATCAACGCAGTGAACGCTCGGACGAACAGGTCGTGGGGAGGAAGATGATTACGTGGTCGCAGGGCCCGTTTGACGGTGAGTGAGAGAGTGGGGAAGGTGGGTCCTGGCAGTCAGTGGCGGAGTGGGTAAGTTCTCTAGTTCGAAACGTTTTATGCGGGAGAAGAGAGGGAGTGGGTTGTTGGGCTTAGTGGGCTGCCAGATGGGTTGGGTCTTTTACTTTTTTTTGTTCTGTTTGTTTTTCCTTTTTCTCATTTGATTTTTCTGTTTTGATTTTGAATAAACAATTGAAACATTCATTTGAATTCAATCATTTGCCAAAAAATTGTGTAGGTTTAAATACTGATTAGTAGCATAATCAGAAGTCAATTTTTGAATAAAACTTTATTCTTTTAGTGCCCTTTTTAATTATTTAAAGTACGTCCTTGTATTAATTTATTCCAGTTTTAATAATGTTTTTAATTCCCATTTGAATTTTAAATCCTTCCAAAACCTTTCAGTAAGTTTTTATTTGTTTATTTGGGTTCAAATAATTCATCTTGAATTATTTGGAAAGTATTTAATATGATTCATAAATAATTTGAGTTGGCTTTTCATTTTAATTCCAATGGAATTAAATGTAGTTTTAATTCCCCAACGTTTATTTGGAAGATTTCTTTAATCTTAATTAAGTTGAATTAAACAACTTTTATTTCAATTGGGTAAATTCTAAAATACTATTTTCTCATGAATTATATAATTATTCCTATTAGAGATTTGTCTTTATTAAAATAGGGATAGATTGGTTAATGCCATTTTATTTTATTTTGGAAATTCTTTATCTTTTTATTTTATTTGGATTTGGATTATAATTCATTCCATTTGCTTATGGATTTGGCCAAGATTTGATTTGGTCTTTAAATATTCCTTATTGAATATTTCTTATTTCATCTTATAAAATCCATATCTTTTTATTTAGAGATCCAAACTTGGTGATTCCAATTTATAAAATATTATTTAATGTTTATTTATCCTTTTAAATATCTTTAGGATTATTTGCTCACCATTTGGTATGGATTTATAGTTAGGTTCTTTATTAGCTTTGGAAATTCAATTTCCTTATCTTATTATATTCATAAGATGTTATCTATGGCTCCAAATTAAGTGAAACTAATTTATATGGTCTTATAATATTTCTATTTGTCTTTGTTGATCATTTTGAAATGTTGGTTTGACCAATTTTCATATGTTCCAAATCCATAGGCTTGGAGATAACATGGAAATTATTTTTTATTCCATTAGGGTTTTGGGTTTGGATTTATTTTCCAAGTGTTTAAATTTCCAGATACATTCATTAAGGAATGCATTTCTCTTGATTTGAATTTTTGTTGAATTCAAACTTTATTTAAAGTTTGTTCAAGATGGGATTTTAAGTTTCCAAAGTTTCTTTTCTCCCTGATTTTCAACAATAATTTTATTTTGTTTATTTATTTTTCACATTACAAGATTTAGAAAATCTTGGGATGTGACAAGAAGCAAAGGCTCTACAACAATAAACAATAATTTGAGGATCAAGACCATATTTAGCACTAAGCTCTTGAAAATCAGCAGTTTCACCGAAAGACTTAATGCAATCATACTCATAGTTTATACCTGGTTGTTTACCTTTGTTGTTATCCCAATATTCGGTATCTCTTTGAATTGTTTATAGAAGATCCCACTTATCTTTCACCTCCTTACTTGTGAAGGATCCCTCTAAATAGGTATCTAGACAGTCCCTGTAATGTCCTGAAAGCCTTGCATAAAAATTGTTAATAATAATATTACTGGGGAGCTCATGAATGGGACATTTGAGCATTAGTGACTTCAATCTCCCCCAAGCTTGGGCAATACTTTCTCCATCATAAGGGTGAAAATTATAAATATAATTCCTATCTTTATGGATTTCATGAGGAGGATAAAATTTAGAATAAAATAGAGATTTGAGTTCCTTCCATTCCAAATGATTAGGATCATCTAGTGACCTATACCACTCCCGTGCTTTGTCCCTAAGTGATAAAGAGAATAGCTTCCTCTTAACTTGGTCCATTGAAATACCTGCACACTTGAACAACTCACAAAATTCATGTATAAAGAGTAAATGATCACCAGGTTGGACAGTTCCATCTCCAAAATAGTAGTTATTCATAACACGTTCAACAATTTCCATATGTATTTTTAAAGGGACTCTTTTAGTATGTGGATTTAAAATATCATAAGCATCATTAGAATTAACACATATGGGAGATAAAGTATCATCAGAGCAGATTTTCTTCCCTAAAGCTGGGGAACTAAAAAGATATTTTTCATAAAAACTAGCTTCCCCAAGCTTAGACGTTTCCATATCATTAGTAACAATGGTGTTCAAAAAAAATCATACTGATAACATTGCTATTATCATGCAAATAAAGTTCCATAGGTTTTTAATTTTCTCTCCGGACCATTTATGTTCTAACTCAGGAAAAGTACTAAAAATCTCTCTAATTTTGTTGTTGTTTTCCATTAAACCTAACTGGTGAAAATAAAAACAAGAAACAAAAAGATATAATTGCAGAATCTAAAGGAAATAACCTTTAGCACTCACACACCAGCAACAGTACTAGATTATAGCTTACTAGCCAGAGGATGCGGGTACCTTTTACCTTACCGCCCCGGCAACGGCGCCGGAAAAGATCTTGATGTCTACACACGCTTCTATTCTTGTAGACAGTGTTGGGCCTCCAAGTGCAGAGGTTTGTAGAACATCAACAAGTTTCCCTTAAGTGGATCACCCAAGGTTTATCGAACTCAGGGAGGAAGTGGTCAAAGGTATCCCTCTCAAGCAACCCTACAATCAAGATACAAGAAGTCTCTTGTGTCCCCAACACACCCAATACACTTGTCAGGTGTATAGGTGCACTAGTTCGGCGAAGAGATAGTGAAATACAAGTAATATGGATGATTATAAGTGGTAATTGCAATCTGGAATAAAGATGGTAGCAAGCAAACATGTAACAGGATTGATTGTAAATGGTGTTTCAATGCTTAGAAACAAGGCCTAGGGATCATACTTTCACTAGTGGACACTCTCATATAAATATCTTCTCTTCATTATGCTACTTTGAACTACACTCTGGTTGGACAACTCCTATCCATGGTAGGGCTACAAAATCTCTCCTTAAAGTTTGCATTCCCCATCTAGGTAACCCCACACTGTCACCTTGAGCGCTAGATGGTTTCAACAAACACCACAATTTCATATAGACATCAAACTCAAAATATAACTCATGATAAGTATTTCTGTAATCTTTAGCCTAAGTGCCACACGGTGTGCACACTGTCAACTTCACACACGTGGGGATAACCCGAGATTACAATTAAAGCACTTGAGTAGCAGAGTAGATCTACTTGATTACAAAGCTCATGACCACAATAAGATCACGCATAGAGAGAGAGAGATGAACACATAGATACCGGTAGAGCCCTTAGACTCAAGGAAGAACTAATCCCTCTACATCATGGGAATCAACAATGGCGATGGAGATGGTGGTGGAGATCAATGGAGATGGCTCCGGGGACAATTCCCCGTCCCGGCAGGTTCACATAATAGAGACTTCTGTCCCCCGAATCTCCTCTTCGGTGGAGGCGGCGCTGCGGAACTTTTTGTGGAGATCTGATCCGCATAGGATTTACGTCTCGGGGAGACGTATATATAGGTGAAAGGGAAAGTTCAGTGGAGCCTAGAAGGGCCCACACCATGGGCTGGAGCAGCCTAGGGTGGGCCCGCACCACCCTATGGTGTGGCCGCCTCGTGGCTCCCCTTCATCTCTCCTTCGGGCTCTGTGTTGCGTCTGAAAAAATAGGCACTTTGGCTTTTGTTTCGTCCACTTCTGAGAATGTTTCCTTACTAGCTTTTTTGAAACCAAAAATAGTAGAAAACAGGTAACTGGAACTGTGGTATCTTGTCAATAGGTTATTTCTAGAAAATGTATAAAAATTCCTCAAAGTGTACACAAAACATAAAGAAGTTAATACAAAACAAGCATGGAGCATAAAAAATTATAGATACGTTTACGACATATCACTCGACCCTTTATTTCACATGGGTTTCCTCCCATGAAGCGCTCTTTTATGTTCTATAGCTTGACCATAGTGTTTCTCACTTCGTCTCGATTTTATCCTTCTACAAGTAGCCATTCCTTCCATACTTTTGCTCAATCAATTCTTCTGGTGTAATCACTTGTAAGGTGATTGCACTTATATCTTCTTTTGATCGACAATGCTTCAAGCGTTCTCCATTTACCACCCATGAAAGAGAGGGTGTTTTCCCTTGGAGCATCACTTATCCCGATGCATAAACTTCTTCAACTATATAGTGGCCTTCCCACTTTGGTCTGAGCTTTCCTGAAAATAACTTAAGACGAGAATTATAGAGCAAAACCGTCAACACCCGGATTTTTAAGTCTAGATGCATGTTATGCCGTACATCGCAATCCCAGGCTTACCCTTTTTGTGATACATAACATAATAGGTAGCACAGTACATCATCCATTACAAAACATAATAGTCTTAAAAATAATTGATCACATGATCAAGTCTGATTACATAACAAAGCAGCGGAATAATAGCGTAGTAGAGGCTCCATCTTCATTGTCACAGGCAATGCTGATGTTGGGAGATGATCCTCGTAGGCGTCCTACTGCCCGTCCTCCTCGTACTCCCCTTCATAGTCTGGCCATGGGAATAGCCAGGGAAAAATCCATGAGTAATTTTAAAGTACTCGCAAACTAACACTAGGGTAAAAACTATTCTAGTAGGAATCCTAAGCTCTAGGTTTGTTTGCAATAAGACAATTTTATTTCAGAGGTACTTAGTAGTAAAGACCTAACTTTAGTTGTCTAGATTACTCAAGAGGGAACCTAGTTTCATGACCATATCCCTGTGTGGGCAAGTCAAAGTCATATTTCAAGTCACAAGTCATTTTGGAAATATCTGACAATGGAACAGTATGGCCATCCAACTGTCTATGACCACGGACGTGGCTATTCGAATAGTTTGACACTCCGTAGAGGTGGTACACTTTCCCCACAACATTCGATACATCCGTCAGGTATAAACCTAAATCATCATCCTTGGTACGCGGATAATCAATCCTTGCCTTTCAATTACACACCCTAGTATAGGAACCTCCCCTATGAGTTTGGCCTCCCAGCCATGGCCATCCGCCATCCCGGGAAGTGCATAGGTGGACATTCATATTCACGAGGTAGCCTCATCTCAACCTCGTTCCGCGAGGGAACCCATACTAAGACACCTAAACTTCTAGTTAAGACCTACCCACCTCACGTATTGTGGTTGTACGGGCCAACCTTCAGTTTTTATCAAATTTAGGGCATATACTTCATTCAGTATCATCTTCAACTCATTGGGTTTCATAACACATGTCAAAACATTTCAATAGAATGAATCATCATTCCAAGGTTTTCATAATCATTTTCTCCAATTGTTCCCATCTATAGAGATCAAGATTAGTTTAGAACTAGCATTTATTAATGAGGGTGTCACTATTGAGGGTACTAATCAAGTGTAAGTACCTACACCTAATTCTATGCTCTTGATGGCATCTTTCCTATTTTTCCACTAACCACTAATTTATTAACCATTTGAGTAACTTTGCAAAAAGGATGAAAAGATAAATCTTGCAGGTAAAACTTGGGATTGGTATATTCAAGGTGGTATCATAATAGTATGCATTATTCTATCTTGCATAGTGTAGCTTCCCTTGGTTGGTATAGTGGTCGTAGTTCTCCTCCTCTTCTTTGTAGAATTCTTCCTCCTCGTAGTCCGGGTTGATACTAGATTCAATAAATAAATATGAGGTACACAATCACAAAACAATACATAACTACTTCTAGTTAGCACACAATAATCCACACCAGATAATCTATCATCATATCAATCACTACAAGAAAAGGGTGACAAGATTTGACTTATCTTATTTTAGAAAAGTAATTTCTGCTTATTGAAAAGTTACTTAATATTTAATATTCTCCAGTTAAAATATGGGATCATATTTACACATGAAATAATCACCTATTCCAATACTTTGGAGTGTGATTTAAAGTGGTTGGCCTAAATTGCAAAGTTTAACATTGCCATTTTTTTATATTCATGTGACTAGAATGACTATATAGCATTCTTTTTATTTTTTTCATGACTACTGTAGGTAAAATTATATATTTTTTTACATATTCATATAGATCATTGCCAATGTGATTTTTGATAGTTGGAATCAACTCAAAAGCATTTATGGTTGATTTTATAAAAATGTTTGAAGTTATAAAAGTCTCTGCCTTATTATTTTTGCTAGGGGTGATCTATAATTTCAAAATATTTGGATCCAATGGGAGTGTTTAGAGATTTTCATCTACCTTCTAACAAAATTGGATTCATTCAATTTGGTTCAGTGAATCTTCCCGAATTGAATTTCAAAGTTACCTACATTACAGGATTTTGAAAAGGAAAAACCTAAGTTTGAAATTGCGGGCTCGCGCGGGAAAGCTAACGGTATGACCCAACTACGCAGTGCGCGCATAGCGAGCAACACCGGGATTGGTCCCACGCGTCAGTGACTAACCTAACGTGAAGTGGTATCCTTAAATCTGGACCGCATGATTAGAGAATGATCGATGGCTCCGCGTCGTCGTCTCCGTCCCACGGCACACATGAGATTCTAACCCTAGCTCTACAGCGGTGGTCGTCGAGGGATTACCAGGGCTCCATCTAGGTTCGGAGAGGTGGGAAAATGAGCTTGTCGATTATGGCAGTTCGAATGGTGGTCGCGGCGGCTCCTAGTGACAGGTCCCTTCCATCACTACAGCGGAGGGCTACGGTGAAATTCCGGCGGTGTGGTGCTCGCCTTGCTCCCGGGACGGGTCAGAGATGTTTCTAGCTGAAAGGGGAGTGGCATGGTGTTTGTTTTGAGGTAGGGGAGGGGTGTATTTATACCAACGCGAGAGGAGCAGGGTGGCATGGCTCGGGCTCGTCGACGTCATCTTTACAGGAAGCTATCTGCATGGCGGAGGGTGTAGGTCGACGCGGGACTTGATGGCGGTCGTCAAGCGCATAGTGGCACGACGAGGCGCAGTCTCCATTGGTCTAGAACGTTCATGCTCTGTTCCTGTACCGCGGGCGTTCGTCACGGCGTATGGTGGTCACGGAGCACACGGGGTCAAATGGGCATGTCTGGTAGATTGCTCGCATTGAGGCGATCACATTGACAGAAGGGGAGAGCAAGGTGCGACGTGGTTGCACAGGGCGGCTCGACGCTCTGGCACGGCGATCAGCATGGTCAATAGCTAAATGGGCACGGTTGCGCTGGTGTCTCCACGGGCTATCGTTGGATGAGGCGACACAGGCGATGACGGTGAGGCCATGGCTACCTCCTAGACATCATGGGCGAGGGCGGTGCGGCATGTAGCAGTGTGTCCGCATCGGCGTGGCATGGGTGAGCTCGGGTACGGCCGACACTAGTTAATTGGTTGAGTGAGAGGGGCTTAATTGCACGGGATGGTACTGAGGTGAGTAAGCGTGAGTAGTGGAGGCTCGGTGATGTCACAAGATGATCACAAGATTGATCAAAACAGTGAATAGTTGGTAAGCTTGTACTGTGCTCACTAAGTGTTTGATTGAATGGCCGCAAGAACTAAACCTTTGAATTTTCCAATTATTTTTGGTTGGTGTGTTTGTCATAAGCTTGGTAGTCTCTGGGTGCAAAGGTTTGCTAAGTGGTGAAGGTTTTGATGGTTTTCCAAAAATGAGTATCTTGTTGCCTAAGATAGATTCAATTTTGAAATGTCCTTCAAATGCATTTGAATTTGTTTCTGCAAGTTTTGAAATATCCCTTGTGTTCAGTGTCACTTGGTCTAGCAAGGTGAGAAAATGAAGGGAATTGTGTCTGTTTGAAATCAGTTAATAGAGATGCTCAAAGTGAGCTAAGTGTTAACTTTTGCAAAAATGACTAGGTCATATGCTTTATATATTGATTTTCTTTTGCTTTGTTTTGGGTTTGATTTGACCTAGATGACATGGTTTTCATTGTTAAACCAAACCTCATCATTTACAACAAACAAACATGGAATTTCAAGCATTCACAAACATTCATAAACACACAAGCATTAATATAGTATTTAATATTGAAAGCTTTTGTTAACCCTAATTTTGGTTGATTACAAATTGATATCCTCATTAATATTTTTGAGATGCTACAAAAACCTTATATCCACTTTTAAAGACCTTATTCTCTAATTTTCTATCATGCCATATTTTTACTTTTTCTTTAAACAATATAGAACTTTCATAAGCCTCACTCCTAAACTCATCTAAAGCATTAATGTATAATAAACGTTTTTCTCCTGCTGCTTTAAGATCATAGTTTAAGTTCTTGATTGCCCAAAAGGTTTTATGTTCCTATTCTAAAGTTAGATGGCACGCCTTACCATATACCATCTTATATGGTGTCATACCCATTGGATTATTAAATGCAGTACGGTATGTCCAAAGAGTGTCATTTAGCTTGTATGACCAATCTTTTCTTGATTTATCCACCGTCTTCTCAAGTATGGTTTTTAGTTATCTATTAGAGAGTTCCACTTGACCACTCGTTTGAGGATGATATGTTGAAGTAACGCGGTGAGTTACTCCATACTTGTAGAGGATCTTCCTAAAAGTTCCTTTCATAAAATGAGAACCACCATCAGTAATTATAAATCTAGGAACTCCAAACCTGGGAAATATGACATCCTTGATCCTCTTCACCGAAGTAGCTGCATCTGCATGGTTTGTTGGAGTAGATTTAACCCATTTAGTAACATAATCGATAGCAACAAGAATATGAGTGTAGCCATTTGATTCTATAAAGGGCCCATGTAATACATTCCCCACACATCAAATGGTTCAATTATAAGACTATAATTCATTTCCATCTCTTGTCTTCTGCCTATATTACCTCTTTTCTGGCAAGCATCACAATGTTCTACATACATGTGTGCATCCTTGAACAAGGTGGGTTAATAGAATCCATATTGAAGTACCTTTGCTGCAATTCGCTTTCCTGTATGATGTCCTCCATACGGGCTATCATGACAAGCTTGCAAAATTGCATTCATTTCATGACTAGGAACACACTTTTGAATCATTCCATCTCGTCCATGACGATAAAGAAATGGATCATCCCAAAAGTAATATTTAAGATCATTAAATAATTTCATTCTTTTGTTTCTTGTTATACTAGCAGGTACAAATTTTCTTGCAAGATAATTAGCATAATCTGCAAACCAAGGATCAACGATTTCAACATTTGCTAAATATTCTCCCAAAAATGACTCATTTATAGGTACGGGGTCAGTAATTATTCTCTCCATCCTAGAGAGATGACCTGCTACCGGATTATCCTTACCCCTCCTATCTACTATTTGCAAATCATATTCTTGTAGTAATAAAACCCATCTAATCAGCCTATGTTTTGCATCCTTTTTAACAAGGAGGTGACTCAAGGCTTGGTGATCCGTATGAACTATTACCTTAGGATTATAATGTAATATCTAAATTTGTCACAAACAAAAAATATAGCCAGGAACTTTTTCTCTGTAGTAGCATAATTTTTCTGAATTCTATTAAGAGTTCTACTATCATAATGAATAACATTTAAATTCTTCCTATCTCGCTATCCTAATACAGCTCCGAAAGCATAGTCACTAGCATCACACATGATTTCAAAACGTTCATCCCATTTTGGATATTGCATGATAGGTGCTAAAACTAATTTGTTTTTAAGATTTTCAAAAGCTGCAATACAGTCATGGTCTAAGTAGAACGGAGTTTCTTTATCAAGGAGGTTAGTGAGAGGCATAGCTATTTTAGCAAAATATTTTATAAAACACATGTAAAAACCTGCATCTCCGAGAAACAATTTTAAGTTTTTAATGTCTTGAGGTATGGGAAGATTTTCTATAGTACTTAAATTGGTCTTATCTATTTCTATACCTTTTTCTGAAACCTTATGTCCAAAAACATTACCTTCTCTTAACATGAATCGACATTGCTACCAATTCAAAACCAAATTTTATTGCCTGCATCTCTGTAAAACCTTGATGAAATTGTGTAGACAATTATCAAATGTTGTTCCACAAACAAAAAAATCATTTGTTAGAACTTCCATAGACTTCTCAACAAGATCATCAAAGATTTTTAAAACACATTCTTGAAAGGTTGTAGATGCATTACATAAGCCAAATGGAATTAATCTATAAGCATATGTACCATAAGGACAGGTGAAAGTTGTTTTCTCTTGTTCTTCGGGTTGTATAGAAATTTGAGAATAACCGGAATAACCATCAACAAAAACAAAAATAAGAATTATTGCTTACTCTTTCTAAAATTCTATCCATGAATGGTATAGGTTTATGATTTTTTTGTGTCTCACGGTTTAGTTTTCTAAAATCGATGCACATGCGATACCCAACAATAGGTCTTATATGAACTAGCTCACCATCCTCATTAATAGCACCATCAAGACCCCCATGTCTTGGTATGCAATGAGCTGGGCTAACCCATTTACTATCAGAAATAGGATATATTATGCCGGCATCTAATAAGAGTATAATGTAAGACCTCACCTTTTAAGTTAAAGGCCCCTGTGATTGAAATGCTAGTCCCTAGATCGAATTGCTCGCATCCACAGTTTAAGATGAAGTACAAAGATACAAAGGTCATTATTACATCATAATGTCCTGAGATACATAGTTCTTACAACTCATTATCCCAAGGCTAATACATAGAGTTCACAATACTTAACAAAATAAATAAATTATTTATCTTCATGTGCCACAGGCAAACATGTTGAGTGTAGACTCATAACCCTAGTCAACATCAGAGTAACCTGCAACATAATAAGTTATAGCCACAGAGGGTCAACACATTTGGAATTGTATTGGCAAGTGATACCATAGTAGTATAGTAACATCTAATAACTATATGAATTTGGCTAAGTGTAGTTCAGGCTGGCTTTGCTCAAAATAAGGTTTTTCTTATTAGTTGAAAACCCTAAGCTTTTGTTTGACAAAAACACCCAAGGAACCACCAATATACATTGGTGAACCTTTACCCTTGTTCAACCACAAGTTTTAACTTAGAGAAATTGGGATGAGGATATCCTTGATCATTTCAATGTCTTTCAGGCTCAAAATGTCCGTTACTGGGGACACGGCTAAGTACTTACGTTTTACCTTCTCGAGAGGTGGTGCACTTTCCCCATAGGACTCGACATGCATCGAGATGAGACTTTTCAGAAGCATTCCCTTAGACCACCATGGACACGTTCCATCCAATAAACACTACCACCAACTGTCCATCTAGCTAAGTTCTTGTAACCTAGTTGGCCAAGGCAGAGCCCATATTCCATGTGGTTGCACTAGAAGCTTCTCAACACTAAATATCTCAAATCTCTTTGTTCCTGGGTGGCCATCCACAAGTGTGATACACAAGGTAAACCATAAACATGGGCCTTGTGTAAGCACTCAACACAAACCATTCTTCCCATTCCACCCAGGTGATTCATTAACATGTTATTTTATTAATCAAAAACATAGTCATAGACTTTGCATAATATCATAACATGAATATTCCACCCTTGTTTTCTACTAGCTAGGCTAAGCATACTATTATAACATGTTTCTTAACTTAGAGAAAACTACTAAGACAATATCTATAGGATTTACCATAGCATAGCATATACTTAGAAAATCTCCATGAAATCCTACTCAAAATATTACTAATGCATAGATAAATAGAAGGACAAAATATGAAGAATAACTTGCCTTGGTAGTTAGGGGAATATGAACAATCCTCACAATCACACTCTCCACAATCCACAAAATCTACACATAAAATCATACCACAAAATTCACATTCAATATACAAATATATATATATATATATATATATATATATATATATATATATATATATATATATATATATATATATATATATGAATGCATGCAAATGCAATGGAATGATTTTTCACACTCTTCAAGACAAACTAAAAATTACTAAATACAAAGCATACTTTCTAAAGTCTAAATAAACCAAATTTACTCTAAAACAATTTTCTAAACAACTTTTTATAGCCAAAATAGGTCTACAAATGTTTCTGTATCAAGTCCTAATTTTACAGAAGCAAATGTCCAAACATAAGCAAATCCTAATTTTAGATGGAAAGAGCATATTTTTGTGAATCCATTGATATAAAATTTGTAATTTTTGGACAGACAGATCAAAAGTTATTGAATTTACAAGTTTGAATAACTAATAGATCAAAAATCAGATTTTAAATCTAAACAAATGACGCGCGGCGCTTCCTGATTGGCCCGTACCGGTTCGCGCGGATCGCACGCACCATCAGATCTGAGTGGGGATCCTGTGGCTCAGATCTGCCTGTACCGGTTCGCGCTGGCGTCTAATCAAAACCGCTGGATCTAGATCCAGCGGATCCAATCGATCTAACCAGAAAGGGGCGACACAAATGGCGAGTGTGGTGGCAGCGTGTCACGGCGCTCCAGTGAGGCCAGGAGTGAGGGAGGTGGCGTAGGGGGTTACTAGAGTAGCGGCGAAGAGGTAAACGGAGTGGTGGTCGCAGGCGAAGGAGGGGTGCACTCGTACGGCCGGAATCGCACGACGGAGTTGAGTTCACCATCGGGTGCTCGCAGTCGATGACGAGGCCGAGTCTACAAAGTGACAATAGACAAACAAAAAGCATTATGGAATGCGCACGAGGATAGCGGTTGCGACGGTCCAAACCAGAGGCGAGGGCGGGGTCGAGGCTCACCGCAATTGTTCGTCGAAGCTCGTCGGAGCTGTGGCGATGCGAGGAGAAATATGCAGAGCCCGGCGGCGCTCAGGGCTTGTGGTGTGGGGGGAAATGGAGCGGAGGCCTAGGGGGTTAATTAGCGGGGGCGAGGGGTGCTGTCATGTCGGCAATCAAGCATAGTAAAGAGGATTGGAAGGGGAGAAACGACAGAGGACGAAGGGGTGATGTGGAGGTGGGGTCCACCTATCAGCGAGGGGGTGCGGCGCAACGCGGTGAGAAATAGAGGGGAGAGGGGAAAACCTGGGTGGGATTGCTGGGCCATTGGGGGAAATGGGCCAGAAGGTTTGCTGTTGTTTATTTTTTCTTTTGGCCTTTTCTTTTTCTGTTTTGATTTTCTAGAATAGATTTGAATGCCCATTTCAAATCCAAATGAATTCAAATTTTCACCAAACTTTTTTGTGGTGACCCTAGTGTCCAAAAGTGTGTCAAACATATATTATCACTCAAAAACATTTTGGGTCTTTGAAAATAAAAATAAAACCTTGCCCCATATATATATATAATAAGAAGGGGTTTAAATATGGTTTTATTTAGGGTTTAGCTTTGAAATTTTTTATGCAAGGTAATAATGCCATGATGATATGAATGCAACAACATGGTTTTGAATTTTATGAAATTTGGAATGTTACAAATCTAACCCCCTTAAAATAGGCGGGGGTGATCTTTCTGAAGGTCATCTTCTCTTTCCCAAGTTGCTTCTTCCTCGGTATGATGATTCCACTGTACTTTGCAGAAT
This sequence comes from Avena sativa, assembly GCA_916181665.1. Taxonomy (NCBI): domain Eukaryota; kingdom Viridiplantae; phylum Streptophyta; class Magnoliopsida; order Poales; family Poaceae; genus Avena; species Avena sativa. Next base: position 184,864,834 of record OV702281.1, read on the forward strand.
TTGATAGTCTTAGTACGAGTAACTCTTTCTGTTGTCTCAAGAATCTTGAAAGGTTTCTCTTCGTAAGTGAGATCACTCTCTAGCTGTACCTCTTCCAATGGTATAGTGTCCTTCAATGAAGTTTCTTCCATCTCCGGATGACACTTCTTCAACTAACTTACATGAAACACATTGTGAACTATAGACAGTGATTCAGGCAATTCTATCTCATAAACCACTTATCCTTTGCGGCTCAAAATCTTGAATGGCCCTACATATCTAGGTGCCAATTTCCCTTTGACTCCAAATCTCTTCACACCACAAATTGGTGAGACTCTAAGATAAGCTCTATCACGTACCTCATAGGTGACTTCCCTACGCTTTGGATCTGTATAGCTCTTTTGTCAGGATTGGGCTATCTTGAATCTGTCCTTTACCATTCTGACTTTCTCTTCATCTTCCTTGATTAGTTCTGGTCCGAATAAATTTCTTTCTCCTACTCCATTCCATAGTAATGGCGTAGTACACTTCCTTCCATAAAGGAATTCAAAAGGATCCATATCTATGCTTGCTTGATAGCTGTTATTGTAAGAGAACTTTGCGTATGGCAGACTTTCATCCCAACTAGATCCATAGTCTAGCGCACAATCTCTCAACATATCTTCCAAAATCTGATTGGTTCTTTCTGTCTATCCATCAGTTTGAGGATGAAATGTTGTACTGAACTCTAGCCTTTTTCCCAATGATTCATGCAGTTGTCGCCAAAAATGCGAAGTGAACTGAGTTCCTCTATCAGACACAATACTTTTAGGTACTCCATGCAGACACACAATCATGTTCATATAGATCTTAGCCAATTTTGTACTTGTATAAGTAGTCTTCACGTGTATGAAATGATCCACCTTAGTTAGGCGATCCACAACAACCCATATAGAATCATATCCAGATCTGGTCCTTGGCAGCCCGGTGATAAAATCCATACCAATCTTATCCCACTTCCAATCCGGTATAGGTTGTGGGTGCAATAACCCTGCCGGTTTTTGATGTTCCGCCTTCACTCGACTACACACATTACACAAAGCAATGTGTTCCATGATATCTTTCTTGAGATTGTTCCACCAAAATCTTTCCTTCACATCCATGTACATTTTGGTGTTACCCGGATGAATAGAATATGGTGAATTGTGTGCTTCTTGCAGAATCAATTTCCGAAGCTCCGGATCATGTGGAATGCAGATACGTTTTCCATACCATAAAGTTCCTTGTTCATATTCATGGAATCCTTTCGCCTTTCCTTTGCTAATTTTACCTTTAATCTCCTCTATTTCCTTGTCCAACTTTTGGGCTTCTTTGATCTTGTCCAACAATGTTGGTTGAACTTCCAAAGACATGAGATATCCTTCAGGTACTATCTGCAATCTTATGTCCTTAAATTGGGCACACAAATCATCTAGTAGTTCTCATTTGGTAAGGCCATTCACATAGACCTTGCGGCTTAATGCATCAGCTACGACATTTGCTTTACCGGGATGGTATTCCAAACTCAAGTGATAGTCCTTGATAAGTTCTAGAAACCTTCTTTGTCTCATGTTGAGCACTTTTTGGGTGAAAATATATTTCAAGCTCTTGTGATCTGTGAACACTTCACATCGATTTCCCAAAAGGTAGTGTCTCCATGTTTTGAGTGCATGGATAACAGAGGCTAACTATAAGTCATGAGTAGGATAGTTTACTTCATGAGTCTTGAGTTGTCTCGAGGCATAAGCCACAACTTTTCCTTCGTGCATCAATACTCCACACAATCCTTGGTGAGATGCATCACAATAAAGTTGGAAGTCTTTCTCTAGATCTGGCAGACATAAAACTGGTGCTGACACAAATCTTTTCTTCAACTCTTGAAAACTGGTTTCACATCCTTCAGAAACTCCGTCATTGGCTTAGCTACTTTCGAGATATTCTCGATGAACCTTCTATAGTATCCTGCCAAGCCTAGGAAACTACGAACTTCTTCAACTGATTTGGGAGATTCCCACTTAGTTACAACTGAAACCTTTGCGGGATCGACAGCAATACCATCTCTAGACACAATATGTCCTAGAAATCCAACTGCATTCAACCAAAATTCACACTTACTGAACTTGTCATACAACTTGTGCTCCCTGGGTTTCTCAAGAATCAAAGGAAAATGTTCTTCATGCTCTTCATTGCTCTTGGATTAGATCAAAATGTCATCGATGAATACGGAAACAAACTTGTCAAGAAATTCCATGAACACCTTGTTCATCATGTTCAGGAAATAAGCTGGTGCATTTGTTAATCTGAATGGCATCACTGTATACTCATACATTCCATGCCTAGTGGTAAATCAGTCTTAGGTATGTCTTGCTCCCTAATCTTTAGTTGAAAGTAGCTTGATCGAAGATCAATTTTTTAGAACACACGGGCTCCTTCTAGCTGATCAAATAGATCATTGATTCTAGGTAAGGGATACCTGTTCTTTATAGTCACCTCATTGAGTGAACGATAGTCTATGCATAGTCTTTGACTTCTATCTTTCTTTTGAACAAACAGAACTGGTGCACCCTAAGACGAAGAACTTGGTTGGATAAATCCTTTCTGCAACTGTTCTCCAAGCTGTTTCTTGAGTTCTTTCAAATCATCAACTAATATCTTGTAGGGTCTCTTTTCTATTGGTCTAGATCCTGGCAGTAAGTCAATCAGAAACTCCACATCCCTATCTGGTGGAATTCATGGTAACTCCTTCGGAAACACATCTGGGTACTCTTTCACCACTGGTACACTGTCTAGGTTAACCCCCTTAAGATAATTTACCTTACTCCCTTTGGATTCAAAGTTAGACTTGAACCTAATCCATTTCTTATCCGGGGTTGTGAGTGTAACAGTATGATTGGCACAATCTATTACTCCTTCATACTTAGTCATCCAATCCATGCCCAAAATTACATCCAATCCTTGGGAATCTAGGATTATCAGACTAACTGGAAACTTATAATTTCCAAACTCTATTACTATATCATGACATCCAAAATTCACTATCATCTCTCCACCTAGAGAGCTTACTTTAATAGGACATCCAATTGTTTCAGTTGGAAGTCTATTTTTTTCTACAAATGCTCTTGATATGAATGAATGTGATGCGCCGGTATCAAAAGGACAAGTGCTAGAAACGAATTAATCGTGACCTTACCAGCCACAACATCGGACTCCTCATAGATTTCCTCCACATTGATGTGGTTCACATGACCCTTCTAAAAAGGGTTTGGCTTGTTGGCTCCATCAGTCTTCTTTTCTAGGCATTCATTGGCATAGTGCCAAGTTTTCTTGCACTTGAAGCACCCAACCTGACTGATGTCTCTCTTAGCAGGCTGACTCCCATTTCCATTTCCACTGTGGTTACTCTTGTGTCCACTCTTGTGGTTCTTATATCCACCATTGTCATGACTAAGGTGATTCTTGCTATCATGGTGGCAGTTACTGTTGTGGTGGTTGTTATAGTTCCCGTGTTTGTGGGATCTAGAACCTCCACTATCTTCACCATGGGAATGCTTGTGTGACAATCCAGAACTATGCTTATCAAAGTGGTGCTTCCTCTTCCTATTCTCCACGTGCTTCATCTTGCTTTCCAAGATGGTGGATTTGTCACACAGAGATTGATAAGTTGGAACATATGCAACAGATAGCTGCATGCACATCTCATCATTCAGTCCCTCAAGGAACTTCTCCTTCCTTTTTGCATCGGTGTCAACCTCATCCAGTGCATAGCGTGCTAGATTGTTGAACTCCTCAATATATTCTGCAACACTGCGGTTGCATTGCTTAATATTGTGGAATTACTTCTTCTTCAAACTCATCACCCCTAAAGAGATATGGGGACTACAGAATCCATATTCAAACATTGCCCAAGTCACTTCTTAAATAGGAGTAGTGATTTGGAAGTTGTCCCACCAAGTACCTATTGTTCCTTCTAGCAGATGTGCTACAAACCTGACTTTTTCCTCATCCGTGCAACCAACAGTGACCAAGTCCTTGTTCACAGAATGTAACCAGTTATTGGCTACCATAGGATCAGTGGTTCCAGAAAACTTTGTAGGCCTCAACCTTAAAAACCTTGTGAGCATATCAAACGCTGGTGGGTTGTTTTGATTGTTGTTGTTGTTGTTGTTTTGGTTCTGATTCTAATTCGCCATAAACTCGGTCATCATTTGCATCAACTGAGTCTGGGTTACAGCTGCTGCTTCTCATTGCCATTGTTGTTGTTATTATTGTTGGGATTGGCACGGCGGGGAGGCATCTATGGTTTGAATAAGGATAAGAAAGGATAAATACCCCATAGATGCTAACATGCACATTACAATACATAGCAACAATCACAATAAGCAAGCATAAGATAAACTTAGATTTTAAATGACACGAACAACAAGTTTCCAAAGTAAACACACTCGCAAAGTCATCCACATGTTGGATGATCAATGCGACTCGATAAATAAAAAGATGATAAATAGATAGATAGATAGATAGATAGATAGACAAGTAGTCAACACTAATCCTCCAGATCGACTTCCACCTCCACTAGTGCAAGTCCTGCTACGTCGATTCCTGACTTGTACTCCTCCACGCTGGTGGTCAAGGCATTGACCCTTGCCTGAAGCTTCCTCTTCTGCGAACGCAGCCTCTCAATCACCTCATGTTGTGTCTCTAGCTCAAGATCCTTGAGATCCGTCTCGGCCTTCATCTCGTTGATCCTCTTGTTCCTATCCTGCACTCTCTTCTCTTGATTCTTGAACCTCTTGTCTTGCTTCTCGAACCTAGCCTCCATCTGCTTGATGCTCTCCTCCTGATCCTCGAAGGCCTTGTCCTTCTCCCTCAGCTGGACACGAAGCTTGTCATTGGTAAGCATGACGTTGGTCCTATCGGTGTCAAGGTGCCTAACGAGGCTCTCTAGGTCCTGAAGATAGAGACGCACAAGATCAATAGTCTCCCTAGTGGAATCGTCATACACTACAGCCTCTCCCTCCTCGTCACGTCTCCCAAATGGGTGGAAGTAGAGGCCCCTGAGCTCAGTGAAGTGACGTCCACATAGACGACCAAGTAGATCCTACATGGTAACGTCAAGTCACTTCTACTTGTTGTCATGGAGTAACTTGAAAGCAATCTCCTCGGGGGTGTCTCCGACTGGCGTCCTGGATGCGAGACTCTAAATCCCCATAGATCCTTCCTCTCGAACTTCGTAAGATAAGTCCCTTAATGTTAGGGAGGGGAGATTGAGCACACTAGTGAGCTCCAACAATACGAGAACCATCTATTGCATAGCATAGAGAAAAATTAGAAACAACACAAGTAAAGAGAAAAGCATAAGGTAGTGAAACAAAAACCAATAACATATATAAAACACACAAGTCATGGCATACAATATTCAATCACAAACACCAAGGTCAATCACAACTTAGACAAATTTTTGCCATACCACATAGATTGGTATAATCAAAATTATTAACACAAGAAAAACAATAAGTGTGGTGGTCCAACTATTGGAGTACGTCACAATTCTCACTCACTAGTCAAGGTAGCTATCTGGGCATCCTTGGAGGCAATCTGTTTTTCTTGGTCACAAGACTCCCATGCTAAGTCTATGATATCTTCCCTTAGACGTTTGTTGGTTGCTTCCAAGTCTTGGGTATTCTTCTTCTCCTCTCTAATGTCATTTGGAGTGTTTAGAATTCTACACTTGAGTCTTTCACCAAGCTCCTTGATGGCATTCCATGCCGCATTCCTTGCAGAGTCAAAGAATGACATGTGCATTTCAGAGTTGGTGACCATGCAGAATCCTGACTCTTTGTGGTTGTCCTCCTTGTTTTTGTACAAGTGGAGTTGTACCCACCAATATTATTCTCCTTCATCCAGCACTGGAAATCCCTTATACACGGCTTCACCATGTATCCCCAAGCTAACCATGAGTTTTTTGAGTGCCTTGGGAAACTCCGTCTCACATTCTAAGGTCATGGTCATGAGTGGTCCCTTCTTGACGGCTTCGTTGATGGCGGCCATCCACAAATGGAGATGAGAAAGAAGATTATGAGAAGTTCTACGAGATGAAAAGAGACAAGTGTGGAAATTTGTAAAGCAGTTTGCATTCTCCTAGTAGTTTCCTTAGTCTAATCCATCATAGGGTCATAATCCTATAGGCAACACGCTCTGATACCATATATAAGACCTCACCATTTAAGGTAAAGGCCCCTGTGATTGCAATGCTAGTCCCTGGATCAAATTGCTAGCATCCACAGTTTAAGATGAAGTACACAGATACAAAGGTCATTATTACATTGTAATATCCAGAGATACATAGTTCTTACAACTCATTACCCCAAGGCTAATACATAGAGTTCACAATACTTAAAAAAATAAATAAAGTCTTCATCTTCATGTGCCACATGCAAACATGTTGACTGTAGACTCATAACCCTAGTCACCATCAGAGTAACCCGCAACATAATAAGTTACAGCCACAGAGGGTCAATACATTTGGAATTGTATTGGCAAGTGATACCATAGTAGGATAGTAACATCTAATAACTATATGAATTTGGCTAAGTATATTTCAGGTTGGATTTGCTCAAAATAATGTTTTTCTGATTAGTTGAAAACAATAAGTTTTTGTTAGACAAAAACACCCAAGGAACCAGACATTGGTGAACCTTTACCCTTGTTCAACCACAAGTTTTAACTTAGAGAAATTGGGATGAGGAGATCCTTGATCATTTCAATGTCTATGAGGCTCAAAATGTCCGTTACCGGGGACACGGGTACGTACTTAGGTTTTACCCTCTCCTCTCGAGAGCTAGTGCACTTTCCCGTCAAGACTTAACATGCATCGAGATGAGACTTTTCAGAAGCATTCCCTTAGACCTCCATGGGCACGTTCCATCCTATCAACCCTACCACCAACTGTCCATCTAGCTAAGTTCTTGCAACCTAGTTGGTCAAGGCAGAGCTCATATGCCATGTGGTTGCACAAGATGCTTCTCAACACTAAATATATCAAATCTCTTTGTTCCTTGGTGTCCATCCACAAGTGTGATACACAAGGTAAACCATAGACATGGGCCTTGTTTAACCACTCAACTCAAACTATTCTTCCCATTCCACCCAGGTTATTCATTAACATGTTGTTTTATTAATCAAAAACATAGTCATAGACTTTGCATAATATCATAACATGAATATTCCACCCTTGTTTTATACTCGTTAGGCTAAGCATACTAGTATAACAAGTTTCTTAACTTAGGGAAAACTACTAAGACAATATCTATAGGATTTACCATAGCATAGCATATACTTATAAAATCTCCATGGAAATCCTACTCAAAATATTAATAATACATAGATACAATATTAGGACAAAAGATGAAGCATCACTTTCCTTGGTAGTTGGGGGAATAGGAACAATCCTCACAATCACACTCTCCACAATCCACAAAATCTACACATAAAATCATACCACAAAATTCACATTCAATATACAAAAGAAAAATATGAATGTATGCAAATGCAATGGAATGATTTGTCACACTCTTCAAAACAAACTAAACAGTACTTAATACAAATCATACTTTCTAAAGTTTAAATAAACCAAAATTTACTCTAGAAAAATTTCCTAACCAAGTTTTTATATCCAAAATAGGCCTACAAATGTTTCTTTATAAAATCCTAATTTTACAGAAGAAAATGGCCAAACCAAGGACATAGATGCAAATAGATTATTTTTCTGAATCCATTGATATAAAATTTGTAATTTTTGGACAAACATATCAAAAGTTATTGAATTTACAAGTTTGAATAACTAATAGATCAAAAATCAGATTTTAAATCTAAGCCAGTGACATGCGGCGCTTCCTGATTGGCCCGTACCGATTCGCGGGGATCACGAGTGCGCAGCGTCAGATCTAAGTGGGGATTATGCGGCTCAGATCTGCCCGTACCGGTTCGTGCTGGCGTCTAATCTAAACCGCTGGTTCTAGATCGAGCGGATCCAATCGATACGACTAGAAAGGGGCGGCGCAAATGGCGAGCGTGGTGGCGGCGTGTCTGGCGACGGTGCTCCGGTGAGGCAAGGGTGAGGGGGTTACCAGAGTCATGGCGACGAGGTGAACACAGTGGTGGTCGCAGGCGAAGGAGGGGTGCACTAGTACAGCCGGAATCGCTCGACGGATTTGAGTTCACTGTCGGGTGCTCACAGTCGATGAGGAGGCCGAGCCTACAGAGTTCCAATAGACAAACAAAAAGCATTAGTGCGTGTGCGCGAGGATAGTTGTTGCGATGGTGCAAACCAGAGGCGAGGGTGTAATGCCCCAAAAATATTACTACCTCCGATCCTAAATAAGTGTCGTCATTTTGAACTAGAGTTAATTCAAAACCGTGACACTTATTTTGGATCGGAGGGAGTATAAAATAAAAATTGCCTTTAATTTTTTTTTTTGCATCATCATAACATCATGCATACTTTCGTCCTAAAATATTTTCATCAAAAGCCTATTTTATTTTTTAATTAGTCTCCTTCTCTAATTTCAAATCAAAACCCCTGTCTTTTCCAGATCTTTTATTTGTCTAAAATCTATTTACAAAAGTGTTTTAAAATAAAAATAAAATAAATAAAATTATTTTGCCGAGGGAGGCAGCCTAGCCATTTAGGCCAGGCCACCTACAACCCAAGGCCCAACCCACCTAAACTAACCCTAACCCTAGCATCCCATCTACATGTGACCAAACCAACTCCCCCAGCTTCCGCCGCCACACTCCACACCACGCTCATATCGCCACAACATCCTGGCACAACACACGCATACACGCCTGCACAGAACCAGACCCACACGAAACACCCACGCACACCGCATGCACCCAGGACACGCACACACAAACGCAACGCACGCACCGGCACCGACCCAAAACGACCGACACCACCACACAAAGAAGAACGCACGCGGTCGCCACCAACCGCTCGCCCTACTCTCTCTCCCGTACGCGGAACCCCAACCCTTTATGTGATCCCCGTCGTTGCCTGCCTCACCAATCTCCGCCGATGCACACCGCAACCCCTCGCGAGCGCTCCTCCCTACGGTTCCTTCCCGGCATCGGCCCGCCGCCGCCTCCCGCTGGTCATCGCCCTCCGCGCCGCTCCGCCAGCATCCGGCCTCCCCTCCCTTGCACCGTCGCCAGCGGGATCTTCCTGGCCCGCTGCCACCGTGTCGCGGCCCCATGATGCCGCCGGCCAACCTTCTCCGGCCGCCAGCATCTGAGGCCGCCCAAGCCACTCCGTCGACGTTCGCGCCTGGCCGCCCAGGCCGCCCTCCTGCCCGTCCTCGACCCGGCGTTCCCCTCCCGGCCTCGCCTGTGTCCAGTCGCCGCCGTCCTTGGCCTCTGTTTCCTCCGTGCGTGTCCTCGGGAGAATACATGAACGCCGATGGAGTACTACTGATTAAGGAGTAGTGTGTGAAGAGGTGTTGTTGTCACTGTAGCATCAAACGTGTGGCATAGATGGCATCTGGTGGCATACTAAGGTGTCCTTTGACTGATGTCACCCCGTCCGCGAAGATCAACCAGTGCATGACCTGTCCAAGTCCATCATTGACATCGAATCCCCTGAGTCTTCCTTGCGGACCTCAAGAATTTCCGGACACGGAGCACCAAGACCTCCTTCACGGATCTGAAGACCGAACCCGAACCCCGTCGACACCTAGATCCTCGATACCGAAGCCAATGTGCGACCCCTATCCGAGACTCCTATTTTGTTATAATACATATAATATAACTTGTTGCATATTAACCCATCCTAACTCGCATACATGTTTATTTGTTTGGGGGACTTTGTCGAATCACCTAATAATTAAGCATGGAGATTAAACGCGGGATATTTCTGTCATATTCTGGACTCCATTTAATGTTGTATAGCTAACCGTATGCCATGTTATACCTTGTTAAATTAACATTTAATTGCGGGGTAGTTAAACAACATGAACCCAATAATAAATGTCGGGATTCCTATTCTGCTTAATATTGCTAAGTTAGGCCGTATATCGCCATGTCATGCATCATATCATAAACATTCCAGATCTTCCGCCTAGTATTAAATATTGCACTGGTTGTTACTTCTAGTGTTTTGCTTCTTCACGGAATAGGACGATGAGTGGATGCGAGTTACCTATTTTGTGTCACAGGCAAGCATTCTCCCCCTTCTACCTCTTTTGTGTTTATAGTCTTTACTTCCTTCCTTTGATCTACTTCTATCCTTATTGTCGATGCTATAGTACTGTTCCTTTAATTACCTGCTCCACTATATTGCCTTGGTTATACTATTGCCTTGTTTAATTAAATGCTTTGTCTTTGCAAGTCGTAGGCATGCTTAGTACCGCTCTCATACAGGTGGAACATGATACTCGGATATGGTTGGTGATAAGATAATTAATCTGATGTTGTTGGTTATGGTTTCACCTAATGATAAGGCCCCGGCAGGGACCACCTTTGGGAACTGCTTGGGACGATCTAGGACCCGTTCGTTCTATGATACCAGTTCTGAGTTGATCGCGCTAACCAAACGTGGAGGTCTCTGGGATCCCCCCCCTCAACTATCGGCGCTATTCGTATATCCAGAGGGTTACAAAATTGGTTTTCCATTTGGTGCATACGCATAATATGTCCTCGGACATGGGTGAGTTGATATGTCTTTGGACTTGATGTTTTGGTGGACTGCCATGGCTTGCATTGCATAAAATTGGGATATCGTGTCGAAGGTGGGATGGAGCTCTACAAGTTATCTTCCGAACATCGCCCGACCGTAGACTCAAACGCTGTGCCTCCCTCGAGAATCGTCGCACCTCTTGGTTGGATCAACACAGTAGATGATGCCTCTGCATATGCGCGTAGTTATGGGACAATTCTTGTTGTGAGATTTGGAAGGCACGCGTGATATGTTACCTGAAGGGTTTAGCATGCGTTTGGGTATAATAGTGCACCCCTACAGGGTAAATCATTTCGAGAAGCCGTGTGTCCACGGTTATGGACACCTCAGGAGTACAGTGTCATGATCATAGACAACACCACTAATGTTTTGCCTCTAATAATATGATTAGTAATTAGCCTTATCAACTAAATACCTGATTAATTAAAATTGTCACCGTGTGTGTTCTGTAAGAGGACTTCCTCGACTGGTCTTCGAGGGGGAAATCTTTGGATGGGCTATGTTTGGTGTTATATATAGTTATCGTATAGTGCTCTCTTATCTCGCTCTAACAGCCGAATTTGTAGCGTGTCTCTATAAGTTAGATAGTGCAAGCTTTGCTGCCTCTAAGCCCACCATACCTATATAGGCGAGGACCTCCGAATTCTAGTCTCGCCGTGTATTGGCCTCAGTACTGACCTCTCTCTTTCTGTTTTCCTTTGCCCTTTGTCGGCACCCTTTTGGCTTGACAGATATGTGATTGACGACGTTAGCAAGGTTACCCTTCCGGCTTGGCCAGGGTAGGGTTATGGACACCGCTTGGTTATTCTTCAGGACTCTTAGTACCATATGGTTCTTAACCGTATTCGGATACTATTTCGATTTCTATTTGAATTGTATCATTTGTATTCTTGACTCGTCGAATCGTTGTTATATATATATATATAAGTCCTTGTGGACTCTGTTGTAAACTACTGTGATGTAACTACTTGTAATCAAATCCCACCCACACGAAAGTGTCTGGTGGGCGTCTTTGAATCGCTTCTATGCGGGTTTTGGCGGGAAATGCTAAGATCTGCATAGACCCGATTCGGTGGTGTCACAAGTTGTATCAGAGCAAAGGTTTACGATACCCCACTGGTCCAGCCTGTAGGTTAACCATGCCAATAGACATTGTCTAGTGTCAAAACTATTTACTCCTTATCTTTAATATTTCCCCTCTTATCTTTGCATGTTTTGAGATGAACTCTTACCTTCTTCAAGTCTAGGATTCTCACAGTTGGATCTTCTGTCATGTTGGGCCACGTAGAGATAAAACAAAAAAATCCCTCTAACGTGGTGATCCCAAGATCCAGCTAAGGTAGAAGGCCACGAGGTTTACCACTAGACGCGCAGTTGCGGATTACTGATGAAGCGCGTCAGTTGATGCATTGCAGTCCTTACAGTCTGATCGTCCTGGTGCTGATCGTACAGCACCTCTGCTGGTATCCACACGTACAAGGAGGAGCACCGGCGGCGAACTGCTAGGTTCGTAACGACGGTAGGAATGCTGTGGAGCTAGGGTTTCCAGCACATGGAATGACCTAACCGATCAACTATTAACCCTTCTGGGTTACAGTGCTCCACTATATATAGGGAGTGAATGTGTGTCAACACCCGGATTTTTCAATCCTAGATGCCTGTTATGCCATACATCGCAATCCCAGGATTACCATTTTTGCGAGACATAACAGAATTGGATACCATAGTACTTCATCCATTACAACGATACATAAGTTCTTACACAAATAGGGATCTCATGATCCAGTCCTTAATACAACATCAAGCAGCGGAATACGTAATAATAACGGTAGCGTAGGCGAGGCTCCATCTTCGGGGTCACATGCAATGCTGATGATGGGAGATGATCCTAGTTGTCGTAACCTTCCTGGGGTCCATCCTCCAGGTACTCCTCTTCATAGTCTGGCCATGGGAATAGCCAAGGACAAAGCCATGAGTACTCTTTAAGTACTCGCAAACTAATACTAACAAGTAAAGGGGGTTCTTGAATAATAGGACACTAGGCTCTAGGGTTGTTTTGCAAAAGCCAGATTTATCTCTACTAAGTTCCAAAGCTGGTCACAACTCTATAATTCCTAAGTGGGATCTTGTATTTCCGGTCACAACTCTGTTGTGGTCAAGTCAAAGTCTCAAGTCGTTTCACAAGTCATTTTGAAAAGTCTGACGGGGGAACAGTATGGCCACTCCAACTGTCCATAACCGCGGACGCGGCTATTCGAATAGTTTGACACTCTGCAGAGATTGTACACTTTCACCACAACATTCGATACATCCGTCAGGAACAAATCCTGAATTCACCATACTCAGTATGCGGATAATCAATCCTAACCTTTCAATTACACTCCCTAGTATAAGCACCTCTTCTGTGAGTTTGGCCTCCCAACCATGACCACTGTCATCTTGGGTACTGCACAGGTGGACAATCTTCACAAGGTAGCCTCAGCTCAGACCTTGGCCGTGAGGGAACTAATACTAAGGTATATAAGTTTCCAGTCAAGCCCTACCCAATATTCGGGTATTGTGGTTGTACGATAAAATTGGAATGGTATCGCATCCAGACAACCATCAGTTTTATAAAGGGCTAAGGCTCATGCCTCAACATTTTTATCACCAGAATCATCAAGTGTTTGGAAACACATGTCCAAAACATTTCAATAGAATGATCCATCATTCCAAGGTTTTCGTAACCATTTTTCCACCAAGTATTCCCATCTAAAGTTGATCAAGTTTTATGCTTAGCACTAGCATCTACAGGTGGGGTAGTACTAATGGGGGGGTGGTAACGAGTGGAGTTTCAACGAAGTCCAACCTTATATCCTAGGCTGATATCAAGGTTTCTCGCTTAGGCCAAATTTTATGCTCTTTATGCAACCTTCAGCACAACTGTCTAGTATCTACCAAACTCTTAGGTAGCCTCCAAGTAAGCTTTGATAAAGAAATAAAGTAGGAAGCTTGCCATAAAACTAGGATTGGTTTAGCAAGTGGGTATGGTCACATACGCTTAAGGCATATAGTAATCATATCACAAGCATGGGTTTGCGGCAACAATAGGGTATCTTGCAAGTGTTAGCTTGCACGATCACTAGTAGTATTAGGCTTGCATAGGTCAACTTGATTAGTAAGGCTTGCAATCAATGTCAATATAAGCTTGCATAGGTATAGTATCTTGCAAGTGTTAGCTTGCCTTGTGCAGAGCAGTGGTTGAAGTTCTCCTCGGCTTCCTCTTCGTAGTATCCTCCTTCCTCCTCGTATCCTTGGTCGGTACTAGCGTCTACGAATAAATACGATGTACACAATCACCAAACCATACTTAACTACTTACAATCATCACACACAAGGGTCCTATAGATGATCTAGCATCATCTCTAACATTAGAGGGGTTAAGGATTGGTTTAAGTCTTTTTATTTTAGAAAAGTAATTTCTACTCATTGAAGAACTACTTAAGATTTAATATTCTCCAAACTAAACATGGGATCATGTTGACACATGTCATCACCACATATTGTAGTCCATGGGAAAGTGATTTAAAGTGGTGTCACAATTTAATAAGGTTTTACCCTTTTATTTTAATTAACTAAAGTGGCTAGAAATGCTTATGAAGCATTGGTTTATTGCTTGAACAAAATTTCTGCAAGTAACCTATATATATTTTTATATATTCTGAAAGGTATGGTTGAATGTGATTTTTGAGAGTTGGAATCAACTCAAAAGCTTTTATGGTTTAAATTTGAAAAATGTTTGAATGCAGAAAAGCTTCTGCCTTGTTATTTTTGCTATGGGTGATCTACAGATCCAAATGACTTGAATCCAACGTGCTTGGATTAAGCATTCACAGACCTTTCCAACAAAATTGGTTTCGTCTAATTTGGTGCACTGAATCGATCTGGGTTGATTTTTGAAGTTGGGTACAGAAGTGGGTTTGAAATTAAAAAGAAAAGGTTTAATTTGAATTGCCGGGCTGCGCGGAAAATTCTAACGGGCCGGCCTGCTAAGCGCAGTGCTCCCGCGGGCTGCTTAAGTGGGTGTCCCCACTCGTCAGTGACACGGGGCTGGGCGAAGCGGTATGGGGCAACGTGGTTCGTTCGATCTAGTTCTAATCCAACGGCTGAGGGTCATCGTCGACGCGAGACAGCTCCGGCGAGAACGAAACTTAGCGCGGCCAGTGAAGGGTGCTGGGGGCTCACCGGGGTACTGGCGAGGGTCGGCGAGGCGGGCGAACGACGAAGTCGACGACGGCGAACCTCCTGGTACCGGTGGCTTCTCCTGGGGTGGCTCCAATCGCTGGCTCCTTTCTTCTCCGGCAGCGGCAGGCTCCAGTGAAATTCCGGCGAGGTGGTGCTGGCCTTGCTCTGAGAATGGTGTGGAACGATCAGTGGGGAGAGGGGAGTGAGATGGTGTGAAGAAATCGTGCGGGGGTGGCCTCTATTTATAGTCGAGCGAGGGGACCGTCGGGGCGCAAGGTGAGCTCGTCGGAGGCGACGTTACAGGCAGCTAATGGCATGGGCAAGGGTAGGGGACGGTGCTGTGTCTCCTGGCGATGCTCAACGACATGGTCGCGACGCATGGGGTGGTGTGGTTTGTTCTGGAACGGGCGGTGCTCTGCGCGGCAGAGGCGGCGTCTTCGACGGTGGGCGGTGGCTGTATGGCGCGGGGCGGTAAACGGGGATGTCTGGCGGTCTCCTGGGTCAGTGGTGATCGTGTGTGCGCGCGGTGGGGGCGGCGCGCGGTCTGTGGGTGATGGTCGAGGGTGGCGCTCTGGCGCACGCTCGGCATGGTCTGGGCGTGCCTTGTGCGCGTGGTCCAGGGCTTGGCAACGCTCGCGGCTGGGACAGGCAGTGGCGGTGGACGGTGGGCTGCCTCCCAGACATGCTGGCTAGGCTTGCTGCTGCTCCTAGCTTGCTGTCCACATTGGGGTGACATGGGGTTGCTCGGCTGTTCACCATTAATGGCAATGGCAAGCTCACAGGGGTGCTAGTGTTGGTCTAACCTTTCTAGATGATCTATTGGATTGTGTGAGAGCTAACTAGGGAACAAGTTAGGCTCAAAACACTGCACACTATAGTGTTTGTGGTTTTGTTTGATTTGTGTCTGCAACCTGTTTGATGAAATGGCCGCATGAAATCAAGTTTTGAATTTTGAAATGATTTTTGGTGGGTTTGCTAGATTGGTTCTGGTGAGTCTGCAGATGCTTGGGTTTTGAAAGTTGAGCTTGTTTGAGTGGTTTTTGAAAAAGTGGGACCTTCCCATATGAAGAAGATTCGATTTTGCGTTGTCATTTAAACTATGCATTTGAAAGTTTCTGGATGATCACAAAGTGGGCCTTGATACTTTGTTATGAGTACATTCAAGGGGTGCAAAGATCCAGAAAAGTTTCTGTTAGGTTTTGAAAGTTTGAGACAGCCAAAGTAGGCATGGGAGTTAAATTGGTCAAAATGACCATTCACTTAATATATTTGTTTTGACTTACTTGTCTTTAGGAAAAGTGTGGGGAATGTTTTAGATGATGTTATTTTCACCTAAGAAACATTTTACAAGCAATGGATTACACAAACAAGGTGGTTTTTAAAGAAATTCAAAATCCATGCATACACATATACATGCATTCATGAATTGATTTAGAAAAGTTTTTGTTAACCCTAAACTTTAGGATTAGTGTTTTGATGATCTAAGTTTGATATTTTTGGGATGTTACAAACCTTCCCCCCCTTAAACAAAATCTCGTCCCGAGATTTGAAAAAGGACGAAAAGATTACCTAGGATTTGAAGAGATCTGGAAACTCCGTCCTGATGTGATCTTCGCGTTCCCAGGTAGCTATTCTGTGTGGTTGCTCCACTGAATCTTGAGAAACTTGATGCTTCGGGTTCTGGTAGTTCGAAAGGCTTCCTCCAATATACGGATGGGTACTTCGGGATAGGTCAGGTCATCATTGATCTCTATGGTCCTATGATCGATATTCTTGAACACTTCGGTCTTCTCGGGGACTTCGAGACATTTGCAAAGTAACGAGATATGGAACACATTGTGCACAGCTGACATCTCTTCTGGTAGCTCCAGTCGATACGATACTTCTCCTCGACGGTTCAAAATTTTGAAAGGTCCGATATATCTGGGGGCTAACTTTCCTTTGAGTTGGAAACGCTGCATTCCCTTCAATGGCGACACTTTCAGATAAACAAAATCTCCAATGTTGAAGGCGAGGTCTCGACGTCTCTTGTCGGCGTAACTCTTTTGTCGAGATTGGGCTGTCTTGAGGTGCTCGCGAATCTTGTGAACCTTCTCTTCTGCTTCTCGTAGGATGTCGGGTCCAAAAATTTGACTCTCTCCTACTTCCGACCAGTTCAAAGGGGTGCGGCACTTTCTTCCGTACATGAATTCAAATGGGGCCATTTGCAAACTGGCTTGGTAACTATTGTTGTAGGAAAATTCTGCAAACGGCAAACAAACTTCCCACTTGGATCCATATTCTAGCACACATGCTCTAAGCATATCTTCGAGTATTTGGTTTACTCGCTCCGTTTGTCCATCGGTGAGGGTGATACGCGGTACTGAAATCTAGGCGGGTCCCTAAACCTTCTTGGACCTTCTTCCAGAATCTCGAGGTAAACTGAGTTCCTCGATCCGATACGATATTCTTGGGGACTCCGTGCAAACTAACGATCCTAGCGATGTATAACTCCGCTAGCTTCGAACTCTGATAGGTGGTTTTGACGGGCAAGAAATGAGCGACTTTGGACAATCTGTCCACTATGACCCAAATAGAGTCATTTCCCCTACTAGAAGTAGGTAGTCCAGTGATAAAGTCCATTCCTACAGAATCCCATTTCCATTCCGGAATTCGCAAAGGTTGCAACAATCCAGCGGGTCTTTGATGTCCTGCCTTGACTCGCTGACATATATCACCCTTGGCGATATAGCTTCCGATTTCTCTCTTCATCTTATGCCACCAAAATTGCTCTTTCAAATCTTGATACATCTTAGTTCTTCCGGGATGGATAGAATAAAGAGTATCATGAGCCTCCTTCAAGATAACTTCTTTTAACTCAGAATCTGCTGGTACACAAAGGCGTCCTTTGTACCACAAAACTCCTTCTTCGTCCTCGGTGAATCCGGGTACTTTGCCTGTACCGATACGACATTTGATTCCGTCGATACTAGCATTTCCTTTATGCGCCTCCTTAATCTGACTGATCAAAGTGGGCTGAAGTTCTATGCTAGCCAAAAATCCTTCACTTACTAATTCTATTCGAAAATCTTCCATCTCTTTGTGCAAACTTGGTTGCTCCTTCAAAATCATGGAGTTCAAGTGGCACGGCAATCTGCTAAGGGCATCGGCTACTACGTTGGCTTTTCCAGGGTGATAGTGAATGTCCAGGTCGTAATCCTTGATTAGCTCAATCCATCTTCTCTGCCTCATATTCAGCTCCTTCTGAGTGAATATATACTTTAGGCTCTTGTGATCAGAATAAATCTCACAACGGTTTCCCATAAGTTAATGTCTCCATGTCTTTAGGGCTAGAACTACGGCTGCGAGTTCGAGGTCATGGGTTGGGTAATTTTGTTCATGTTGCTTCAATTGTCGCGATAGATAGGATATAACTTTGCCTTCTTGCATTAGCACACATCCGAGACCAATCTTGGATGCGTCACAATACACATCGAAGGGCTTCGTGATATCCGGCATGATCAAGATTGGGGATGAAATCAATCTCCTTTTGAGTTCTTGAAAACTCGCTTCACACTTGTCTGTCCATTCAAACTTCTTGTCCTTCTTCAGCAATTGGGTCATGGGTCGGGCGATACTAGAGAATCCTTCTACGAATTTGCGGTAATATCCCGCCAATCCGAGAAAAGCACGAACTTGGGTTTGAGTGGTTGGGGCTTGCCAATCTTCCACATCTTTCACTTTGGCAGGGTCAACGGCAATTCCTCCGGCTGATACAATGTGACCGAGGAATCCTACTTCCTGTAACCAGAATTCACATTTGCTAAATTTTGCATACAGCTGATGCTCTCTAAGGGTTCCAAGAATGGTCCTTAGGTGTAGCTCATGTTCTTCTTCTGATTTGGAATAAATCAGAATGTCATCGATGAAAACAACGACAAACTTATCCAGGAAGTCCATAAAAATCTTATTCATGAGGTTCATGAAATAAGCGGGGGCATTGGTTAATCCAAAATACATGACTGTATACTCATACAATCCATATTTGGTGGTAAAGGCAGTCTTTGGAATATCCTCTGCACGAATTTTGAGTTGATGATAGCCAGTTCTAAGATCAATCTTAGAAAACACCTGGGCACCGGTCAACTGATCAAACAAATATTCTATCTTAGGCAAGGGGTACTTGTTCTTGATGGTGACATCATTCAACTTTCGATAATCCGTACACAGACGGTTACCTCCATCCTTCTTGTCCACAAACAAGACAGGTGACCTCCATGGGGACGCACTTGGTTGAATCAATCCGATTTCTAACATGGAATCCAACTGCTTCTTCAGTTCTTCTAGTTCTGACGGGTTCATACTATAGGGTCTCTGGGCTATAGGTCCTGTTCCGGGGATTAGTTCGATGATAAACTCGATATCCCTATCTGGGGGCATACCGGGCAAAACATCTGGAAATACATCGGGGTATTCACAGACTATCCGAACTTGGTCAATGGTAGGTTGGGATAGACTCTTGTTACACTTGAATTGGCGAGGTAAGGTTTCAGATATATGCTCGACTGATATTCCGGCGGTACTGGTCATGGTAATGGCTTTCTTGGCACAGTCAATCATTCCTTTATGCTTGGACATCCAATCCATTCCTAGTACTACTTCCAAACCTTTAGTTCCGAGTACTATTAGGTTAGCATAAAAATCTATGCCATGGATTCGGATAGGGACGGCTTTGCAAATTTGCCTAGCCTTGGTGGTCGATCCGGGAATTTGTACAATCATCACATGCTTCAGTTTGGTTGGTTGAATTTTACTAGTGCAGGCAAATTCTTCGGTGACAAATGAATGCGATGCACCAGAATCAAACAACACTCTTGCAAGTACTGAATTAACAGAAAACATACCCAGCACGACGTCTGGCGCTTCCTGAGCTTCTTCAGCATGCATGAGAAAAAGACGGCCATTGCGGTTGAGTGAATTTCCTGGGGCAAATCTTCTCCCTGGCTGGACACGACGCTGCTGCTGAGCTAGGACATTGGTATTAGGGACTGTAGAGTTCTTCTTGTTGGGGCACTCGTTGGAATAGTGGCCTTTATTTCCACATTCATAACAGGTCACTTGTGACTTGTCCTTGGCTGCTACTGGCACAACATTGCTTCCAGTCCTCGGGGCAGTATTGGGATTGGCGGTAGCATTGTTGGTGTTGAACTTGGGTGGGGCACGTGTGAAATTGCTAGAATTGCCGGGGTTGTTGTGATTTCCTCCGGGTCTAGGGTTTCCACGGTTGGGAAAGGTCGGACGGGTCATAGGGGGTCTGTTGGTTCTTGGGGCAAATCCTGGAGATGGGTTGGGGCGATACTTTGGGGTCTGATGGGTTCCTGGTTGATGCATCATGCGACGCTTGCGGTTCTCGTTGGCCTGGTTGATCTTTCCTTCCATCTGGATAGCAGAGTCGACAAGGGCTTCAATATCAACAAAGGGAATATTGACTAACACTGTCTGCATCTCGTCATGCAGACCATTCAGGAATCTTTCTTTCTTCTTGGCTTCGGTGTCTATCTCGTCCGGGGCATACCTAGATAATGACAAAAATTTGTCACGGTATTCCACTACAGTCATCCTTCCTTGTTTCAATTCTCTGAACTCGTCTCTCATTCTCTTGATCAAACCTGGCGACACATGGGTTCTGCTAAACTTGACCTTGAATTCCTCACAGGTCATCATTTGGCCTCCGGTCATTGCACGAACACTGTTCCACCATGCCCTGGCATCTCCGGCTAGATAATGAGTGGCGAACAAGACTTTCTCGTTGGCTTCTACTCCGGCTACTTCTAAGTTATTCTCCATGGTTTGCCGCCAATCATCGGCGTCTAGGGGTTCTTCCGACTTGATGAAAACGGGTGGGTTGGTATTCTGGAAATTCTTGAGCTTAGATCCGTGGTTGTCCTGATTTCCATGGCCTTGGTTGTTGTGGGCTAGCTGGGCTATCTGTTGCAGAGTGGCTAGGTTGGCTTGACATTCCGCTCTTTCAGCTTCGCGGTCAGAAGTCAATATTTGCAGGATCTGCAACATCGGGTCCGGGGCTGAACCACTTCCTCCACGTGGCATCTGAAGATTGATATAGATCATGAGAAAAGAGGGAAACTTCTAAGGTTTTGGGTCTTTGAAAAGTTTTTAGAGTTTGACTCAAGTTTTCTAGCAACTTGTCTTTTCATTCATTCATTCATAGCACACAGTACAACACACACCACAACAAAGAAAAACAGATGGTTTTAAGAACCATTCTGGGAACTACGATACAGTGGGACCGACTACTACTCACTACGCTAGTGCTCAGTGCTACTACTGCTCGGAGTCTGTGGCTTCATCATCTTCCGCATCATCGATGAAGGCAAAATCATCCTCATCGGTGAAGAAGTCCATGGCCTGATCCTCCAGAAAATCATCGTCATCGCTGAGATAGGAGTAAGGGTCTCCACGAAGATCTTCTCCGGCATTCTCCCTTTCCTCTAACTGCATGTCTCTCTCATGGATGGTCTCTTCCAGAGATGAGATACGATGGCGAAGACGGGCAATAATGCGCTCCTTCTTGTCGAGCTGACGACGGCGAGACTTGCGATCCTTTGCTAGCATGGCGATAGTCTGATCCTTCGTCTTGATGATGGCAGACTTGTGGTTGCAATAGTCACGGCAGTTGTCCAGTTCCTGCTGGCGATCATACATCATGAAGCTAAGGTGGTCCAATTGAGTCTTCAGCTCGGGGTGGTATGGGGCTTCCAGTAGTTGACCATTTGCTTCACGTCTTGGGCAAAACTCAAAGCGAGTACCCTTGATCTGATTGATGCTCTGTCCACACAGACAGGAAAGAGCTTCCTGCATTGCTCTGGCAAGTCCATCGAGCCAGTTGTTTTCCCTCAAGGTAAACTGAATTCCCTCCGCAGTGGGAGGTTCAATCTTTCCTCGGAGACTTGCAACAATTAGCCACTGCAGATCTTCTCCTCCTTGATCATTGAGCTGAGCTCCGAAGAACTCGGGATGCGGGCGCTCCAGAAGTTCCGAAAGCTGATCCAGATCCCTCTCAAAGATAAGGTCTCCTCCATTCCCGAGTTGGTAAAACTTGCTGTACTTCACGTCCATCTATAAAAATAGAGGATGAGTACATTAGCAAAGTGATCAAGTGTGTCAAAATTTTATATATTTTGCAAGAGTTTTTGAGGAACATGAAGTTTTATTAAAGAATTAAAGAGGTAAGAATGAGCATTAGTTTTCGTAAATAGTATTGTTCTTGAGTTTTGAAACTAAGTTTTTGGGTTCAGCGTCCAGTCTAACTAGGGTCTCCTATGGTCAGGATGGCTCTGATACCAACTTGTCAACACCCGAATTTTTCAATCCTAGATGCCTGTTATGCCATACATCGCAATCCCAGGATTACCATTTTTGCGAGACATAACAGAATTGGATACCATAGTACTTCATCCATTACAATGATACATAAGTTCTTACACAAATAGGGATCTTATGATCCAGTCCTTAATACAACATCAAGCAGCGGAATACGTAATAATAACGGTAGCGTAGGCGAGGCTCCATCTTCGGGGTCACAGGCAATGCTGACGATGGGAGATGATCCTAGTTGTCGTAACCTTCCTGGGGTCCATCCTCCAGGTACTCCTCTTCATAGTCTGGCCATGGGAATAGCCAGGGACAAAGCCATGAGTACTCTTTAAGTACTCGCAAACTAATACTAACAAGTAAAGGAGGTTCTTGAATAATAGGACACTAGGCTCTAGGGTTGTTTTGCAAAAGCCAGATTTATCTCTACTAAGTTCCAAAGCTGGTCACATCTCTATAATTCCTAAGTGGGATCTTGTATTTCCGGTCACAACTCTGTTATGGTCAAGTCAAAGTCTCAAGTCATTTCACAAGTCATTTTGAAAAGTCTGACGGGGGAACAGTATGGCCACTCCAACTGTCCATAACCGCGGACGCGTCTATTCGAATAGTTTGACACTCTGCAGAGATTGTACACTTTCACCACAACATTCGATACATCCGTTAGGAACAAATCCTGAATTCACCATACTCAGTATGCGGATAATCAATCCTAACCTTTCAATTACACTCCCTAGTATAAGCACCTCTCCTGTGAGTTTGGCCTCCCAACCATGACCACTGTCATCTTGGGTACTGCACAGGTGGACAATCTTCACAAGGTAGCCTCAGCTCAGACCTTGGCCGTGAGGGAACTAATACTAAGGTATATAAGTTTCCAGTCAAGCCCTACCCAATATTCGGGTATTGTGGTTGTACGATAAAATTGGAATGGTATCGCATCCAGACAACCATCAGTTTTATAAAGGGCTAAGGCTCATGCCTCAACATTTTTATCACCAGAATCATCAAGTGTTTGGAAACACATGTCCAAAACATTTCAATAGAATGATCCATCATTCCAAGGTTTTCGTAACCATTTTTCCACCAAGTATTCCCATCTAAAGTTGATCAAGTTTTATGCTTAGCACTAGCATCTACAGGTGGGGTAGTACTAATGGGGGGTGGTAACGAGTGGAGTTTCAACGAAGTCCAACCTTATATCCTAGGCTGATATCAAGGTTTCTCGCTTAGGCCAAATTTTATGCTCTTTATGCAACCTTCAGCACAACTATCTAGTATCTACCAAACTCTTAGGTAGCCTCCAAGTAAGCTTTGATAAAGAAATAAAGTAGGAAGCTTGCCATAAAACTAGGATTGGTTTAGCAAGTGGGTATGGTCACATACGCTTAAGGCATATAGTAATCATATCACAAGCATGGGTTTGCGGCAACAATAGGGTATCTTGCAATTGTTAGCTTGCACGATCACTAGTAGTATTAGGCTTGCATAGGTCAACTTGATTAGTAAGGCTTCCAATCAATGTCAATATAAGCTTGCATAGGTATAGTATCTTGCAAGTGTTAGCTTGCCTTGTGTAGAGCAGTGGATGAAGTTCTCCTCGGCTTCCTCTTCATAGTATCCTCCTTCCTCCTCGTATCCTTGGTCGGTACTAGCGTCTACGAATAAATACGATGTACACAATCACCAAACCATACTTAACTACTTACAATCATCACACACAAGGGTCCTATAGATGATCTAGCATCATCTCTAACATTACAAGGTTAAGGATTGGTTTAAGTCTTTTTATTTTAGAAAAGTAATTTCTACTCATTGAAGAACTACTTAAGATTTAATATTCTCCAAACTAAACATGGGATCATGTTGACACATGTCATCACCACATATTGTAGTCCATGGGAAAGTGATTTGAAGTGGTGTCACAATTTAATAAGGTTTTACCCTTTTTTTTAATTAACTAAAGTGGCTAGAAATGCTTATGAAGCATTCTTTTATTGCTTGAACAAAATTTCTGCAAGTAACCTATATATATTTTTATATATTCTGAAAGGTATGGTTGAATGTGATTTTTGAGAGTTGGAATCAACTCAAAAGCTTTTATGGTTTAAATTTGAAAAATGTTCGAATGCAGAAAAGCTTCTGCCTTGTTATTTTTGCTATGGGTGATCTACAGATCCAAATGACTTGAATCCAACGGGCTTGGATTAAGCATTCACAGGCCTTTCCAACAAAATTGGTTTCATCTAATTTGGTGCATTGAATCGATCTGGGTTGATTTTTGAAGTTGGGTACAGAAGTGGGTTTGAAATTAAAAAGAAAAGGTTTAATTTGAATTGCTGGGCTGCGCGGGAAATTCTAACGGGCCGGCCTGCTAAGCGCAGTGCTCCCGCGGGCTGCTTAAGTGGGTGTCCCCACTCGTCAGTGACACGGGGCTAGGCGAAGCGGTATGGGGCAACGTGGTTCGTTCGATCTAGTTCTAATCCAACGGCTGAGGGTCATCGTCGACGCGAGACAGCTCCGGCGAGAACGAAACCTAGCGCGGCCAGTGAGGGGTGCTGGGGGCTCACCGGGGTACTGGCGAGGGTCGGCGAGGCAGGCGAACGACGAAGTCGACGACGGCGAACCTCCTGGTACCGGTGGCTTCTCCTGGGGCGGCTCCAATCGCTGGCTCCTTTCTTCTCCGGCAGCGGCAGGCTCCAGTGAAATTCCGGCGAGGTGGTGCTCGCCTTGCTCTGAGAATGGTGTGGCACGATCAGTGGGGATATGGGAGTGAGATGGTGTGAAGAAATCGTGCGGGGGTGGCCTCTATTTATAGTCGAGCGAGGGGACCGTCGGGGCGCAAGGTGAGCTTGTCGGAGGCGACGTTACAGGCAGCTAATGGCATGGGCAAGGGTAGGGGACGGTGCTGTGTCTCCTGGCGATGCTCAACGACATGGTCGCGAGGCATGGGGCGGTGTGGTTTGGTCTGGAACGGTCGGTGCTCTGCGCGGCAGAGGCGGCGTCTTCGACGGTGGGCGGTGGCTGTATGGCACGGGGCGGTAAACGGGGATGTCTGGCGGTCTCCTGGGTCAGTGGTGATCGTGTGTGCGCGTGGTGGGGGCGGCGCGCGGTCTGTGGGTGATGGTCGAGTGTGGCGCTTTGGCGCACGCTCGGCATGGTCTGGGCGTGCCTTGTGCGCGTGGTCCAGGGCTTGGCGACGCTCGCGGCTGGGACAGGCAGTGGCGGTGGACGGTGGGCTGCCTCCCAGACATGCTGGCTAGGCTTGCTACTGCTCCTAGCTTGCTGTCCACATTGGGGTGACATGGGGTTGCTCGGATGTTCACCATTAATGGCAATGGCAAGCTCACAGGGGTGCTAGTGTTTGTCTAACCTTTCTAGATGATCTACTGGATTGTGTGAGAGCTAACTAGGGAACAAGTTATGCTCAAAACACTGCACACTATAGTGTTTGTGGTTTTGTTTGATTTGTGTCTGCAACCTGTTTGATGAAATGGCCGCATGAAATCAAGTTTTGAATTTTGAAATGATTTTTGGTGGGTTTGCTAGATTGGTTCTACTGAGTCTGCAGATGCTTGGGTTTTGAAAGTTGAGCTTGTTTGAGTGGTTTTTGAAAAAGTGGGATCTTCCCATATGAATAAGATTCAATTTTGAGTTGTCATTTAAACTATGCATTTGAAAGTTTCTGGATGATCACAAAGTGGGCCTTGATACTTTGTTATGAGTACATTCAAGGGGTGCAAAGATCCAGAAAAGTTTCTGTTAGGTTTTGAAAGTTTGAGACAGCCAAAGTAGGCATGGGAGTTAAATTGGTCAAAATGACCATTCACTTAATATATTTGTTTTGACTTACTTGTCTTTAGGAAAAGTGCGGGGAATGTTTTAGATGATGTTATTTTCACCTAAGAAACATTTTACAAGCAATGGATCACACAAACAAGGTGGTTTTTAAAGAAATTCAAAATCCATGCATACACATATGCATGCATTATGAATTGATTTAGAAAAGTTTTTGTTAACCCTAAACTTTAGGATTAGTGTTTTGATGATCTAAGTTTGATATTTTTGGGATGTTACAAACCTTCCCCCCTTAAACAAAATCTCGTCCCGAGATTTGAAAAAGGACGAAAAGATTACCTAGGATTTGAAGAGATCTGGAAACTCCGTCCTGATGTGATCTTCGCTTCCCAGGTAGCTTCCTCTTCTGTGTGGTTGCTCCACTGAATCTTGAGAAACTTGATGCTTCGGATTCTGGTAGTTCAAAAGGCTTCCTCCAATATACGGATGGGTACTTCGGGATAGGTCAGGTCATCATTGATCTCTATGGTCCTATGATTGATATTCTTGAACACTTCGGTCTTCTCGGGGACTTCGAGACATTTGCGAAGTAACGAGATATGGAACACATTGTGCACAGCTGACATCTCTTCTGGTAGCTCCAGTTGATACGATACTTCTCCTCGACGGTTCAAAATTTTGAAAGGTCCGATATATCTGGGGGCTAACTTTCCTTTGAGTTGGAAACGTTGCATTCCCTTCAATGGCGACACTTTCAGATAAACAAAATCTCCAATGTTGAAGGCGAGGTCTCGACGTCTCTTGTCGGCGTAACTCTTTTGTCGGGATTGGGCTATCTTGAGGTGCTCGCGAATCTTGTGAACCTTCTCTTCTGCTTCTCGTAGGATGTCGGGTCCGAAAATTTGACTCTCTCCTACTTCCGACCAGTTCAAAGGGGTGCGGCACTTTCTTCCGTACATGAATTCAAATGGGGCCATTTGCAAACTGGCTTGGTAACTATTGTTGTAGGAAAATTCTGCAAACGGCAGACAATCTTCCCACTTGGATCCATATTATAGCACACATGCTCTAAGCATATCTTCGAGTATTTGGTTTACTCGCTCCGTTTGTCCATCGGTCTGAGGGTGATACGCGGTACTGAAATCTAGGAGGGTTCCTAAACCTTCTTGGACCTTCTTCCAGAATCTCAAGGTAAACTGAGTTCCTCGATCCGATACGTTATTCTTGGGGACTCCGTGCAAACTAACGATCCTAGCGATGTATAACTCCGCTAGCTTCGAACTCTGATAGGTGGTTTTGACGGGCAAGAAATGAGCGACTTTGGACAATCTGTCCACTATGACCCAAATAGTGTCATTTCCCCTACTAGAAGTAGGTAGTCCAGTGATAAAGTCCATTCCTACAGAATCCCATTTCCATTCTGGAATTCGCAAAGGTTGCAACAATCCAGCGGGTCTTTGATGTCCTGACTTGACTCGCTGACATATATCACACTTGGCGATATAGCTTCCGATTTCTCTCTTCATCTTATGCCACCAAAATTGCTCTTTCAAATCTTGATACATCTTAGTTCCTCCGGGATGGATAGAATAAAGAGTATCATGAGCCTCCTTCAAGATAACTCAGCGTATGCAACAACCATAGGTCTAAGGATTACATTGATTGAGATATACAAATGACAACTTGTTCGTTGTACTTCAATATGGGTAAATCCGACTCGCTAAACTGTTTAGCCGAATCTGTGTAAATCGGAATGGCATCACCATGCCCATGACAAGTGGAACCGAGTCATCAAGATGACTTTCACATTGGTCTAAGTTGTGTGTCTAGCACAACCTCAATGACCAAGGACATCTAGTACAAACAACATGAATGCATAGTTCCACAACCGAATCACATATTCAATGATATACATCAGATGCTCATACAAGGACAACTTAATAACGTTATGAATACAATGGGAAATATCATCATACATGACTGCCTCTTGGGCATATTCCCAACATGTCATACCTTTAGGGTTTCTCTTTTCCTCCTTTTGTAATGGTGGAACTACATCTGGATTTCATTCTACTTGATCCCTCTTCAAATGTTTCCTGATGTCCTGCAACTTCTGCGACGACATCATCTACATGAATCTTTTGTTAATACCGATTGTCAGGATCTTCAGTCTGAATTATGAGAGATGGTTGCATGGTCCTTCTATTCTTGTACATAGTACTGCTTTGAGTGTGGGATGGAGTAGCTACCATACCACTACTCTTATCATTCTCCCTTGTACATTGATTGGTGGAACTGTGCAATTTTACTCCTTCCATGGAAGTTAAATGTGGCCTTATCTTTGATACCTCTACTTCCTCCTTTGCCTCTCCGGAGTGTTCTTCCGAAAAGGTGAGCAACAACCCTGGTTGGTGGTGTCCACGATTTGAAGATGGAGGAAGAATTCTTGTTAGTGGTGTCGCGACCATCAACCTGACGCAAGAAGTTCCGATCATTAACCACCTTCCCCCGGTGTCTTTGTTTGGATCTCAGGACGCGATCCTCGTTAGTGGTGTCGAGTTGTAATGCCCCAAAATATTACAAAAAAATTGCGTGTTATTTTCTAATTTTGCATCATCATGACATCATGCATACTTTTGCCCTAAAATATTTTCATCAAAAGCCTATTTTGTTTTCTAATTAGTCCCCTTATCTAATTTCAAATCAAAACCCCAGTCTTTTCCGGATCTTTTATTTGTCTAAAATATATTTACAAAAGTGTTTTAAAATAAAAAAATAAAAAAATAAAAATGTTTTGCCCGGGGGAGGCAGCCTAGCCATTTAGGCCAGGACACCTACAACACAAGGCCAAACCCACCTAAACTAACCCTAACCCTAGCATCCCATCTACCTCTGACCAAACCAAGTCCCCCAGCTTCCGTGGCCACACTCCACACCATGCTCCTATCGCCACGACACATTGGCACAACACACGCATACACGCCTACACAGAACCAGACCCACACGCAACACCCACGCACACCGCACGCACCCATGACACGCACACACAAACGCAACGCACGCACCGGAGCCGACCCAACATGAGTCACACCACCATGCGAAGCAGCACGCACGCGGTTGCCACCAACCGCTCGCCCTACTCTCTCTCCCATACGCGGAACCCCAGCCATGCGTGTGATCCCCGCCGCTGCCTGCCTCACCAATTTCCGCTGATGTGCGCCGCCTCCCCTCCCGAGCGCTCCTCCCCGCGGTTCCTTCCCCGCATCGGCCCATCGCCGCCTCCAGGTCATCGCCCTCCTCGTCGCTGCCTACCCCGACGCCATCCTCGCGAATCGCTCTACCCCGAGGCCTCGCGTCGCTCCGCCAGTATCCGGCCTCCCCGCCCGTGCACCGTCGCCAGCGGGATCTTCCCGGCGCGCTGCCACCACGTCGCGGCCCCAGGGCGCAGCCGGCCAACCTCCTCCGGCCGCCATCATCCGAGGCTTCCCAAGACACTCTGTCGCCGTTCGTGCCTGGCCGCCCAGGCCGCCCTCCCGCGCGTCCTCGACCTGGCGTTCCCCTCCCGGCCTCGCCTACATGCAATCGCCGCCGTCGGCCTCTATCCGCACCGAGTTTTCTCTCGCTCGCTGCTATGACCTGCAACATGGACGTCCTTGGCCTCTATTTCCTCCGTGTGTGGCCTCGGGAGAATACATGAACACCGATGGAGTTCTACTGATTAAGGAGTAGTGTGTGAAGAGGTGTTGTTGTCGTTGTAGCATCGACCGTGTGGCATAGATGGCATGTGGTGGCGTACTAAGGTGGCCTTTGACTGATGTCACCCCATCCGCCAAGATCAACCAGTGCATGACCCGTCCAAATCAATCATCGACATCTAAGCCCCCGATTCTTCCTCGCGGACCTAAAGAATTCCCGGACACGGAACGCCAAGACCTCCTTCACGGATCTGAAGACCGAACCGGAACCCCGTCGAACCCTAGATCCTCGATGCCGAAGCCAATGTGCGACCCCTATCTGAGACCCCTATTTTGTTATAGTACATATAATATAACTTGTTGCATATTAACCCATCCTTACTCACATACATGTTTATTTGTTTGGGGGACTTTGTCGAATCACCTAATAATTAAGCATGGAGATTAAACGCGGGATATTTGTGTCATATTCTGGACTCCATTTAATGTTGTATAGCTAACCGATGCCATGGTACGCCTTGTTAAATTAACATTTAATATGCAGGGTAGATAAACAACTTGAACCCACTAATAAATCTTGGGACCCCGATTCCTCTTAATATTGCTAAGTTAGGCGCATATCGCCATGCCATGCATCATATCTTAAACATGCCAGATCTTCTGCCTAGTATTAAATATTGCACTGGTTGTTCCTTCTAGTGTTTTTCTTCTTCACCGGATAGGACGATGAGTGGATGCGAGTTGTGACAAGCCTTCGGTCACCGACTTTGTCTCATAGGCGAGCATTCTCCCCCTTCTACCTATTTTGTGTTTATAGTCTTTACTTCCTTCCTTTGATCTACTACTATCCTTATTGTCGATGCTATAGTACCGTTCCTTTATTTACCTGCTCCACTATATTGCCTTGGTTATCCTATTGCCTTGTTTGATTAGCTAGCTTTGTCCTTTAGAGTCGTAGGCATGCTTAGTATCGCTCTCATACAGGTGGAACATGATAATCGGATATGGTTGGTGATAAGATAATTAATCTGATGTTGTTGGTTATGGTTTCACCTAATGATAAGGCCCCGGCAGGAACCACCTTTGGTAACTGCTTGAGCCGACCGAGGACCCGTTCGTTCTATGATACCAGTTATGAGTTGATCGCGCTAACCAAACGCGGGGGCCTCTGTGATCCCCCCTCAACTATCAGCGCTATTCGTATATCAAGAGGGTTACAAAATTGGTTTTCCATTCGGTGCATACGCATATTATGTCCTCGGACATGGGTGAGTCGATATGTCTTCGGACTTGATGTTTTGGTGGAATTTCATGGCTTGCATTGCATAAAATTGGGATATCGTGTCTGAGGTGGGATGGAGCTCTAAAAGTTATCTTCCGAACATCGCCCGACCGTAGACTCAAATGTTGTTCCTCCCTCGAGAATTGTTGTACCTCTTGGTTGGTTCTACATAGTAGGTGATGCCTCTGGATATGCGCGTAGTTATGGGAAAATTCTTGTTGTGAGATTCGGAAGGCACGCATGATATGTTCCCTGAAGGGTTGATCATGCGTTTGGGTACAGTAGTGCATCCCTGCAGGGTAAATCTTTTCGAGAAGTCGTGTGTCCATGGTTATGGATGCCTCAGGAGTACAGTGACATGATCATAGACAACACCACTAATGTTTTGCCTCTAATAATATGATTAGTAATTAGCCTTATCAACTAAATACCTGATTAACTAAAATTGTCACTGTGTGTGTTCTGCAAGAGGACTTCCTCGACTGGTCATCGAGGGTGAAATCTTCGGATGGGTTATGTTTGGTGTTATATATAGTTATTGTATAGTGCTATCTTATCTCGCTCTAATAGCCGAAGTTGTAGCGTGTCTCGCTCTACCGCCGAATTCTAGTCTCGACGTGTACTGTCCTTAGTACTGACCGCTCTATTTTTGTTTTGCTTTGCCCTTTGTCGGCACCCTTTTGGCTTGACAGGTATGTGATTGACGACATTAGCAAGGTTACCCTTCCGGCTTGGTTTGGTCAGGGTTATGGACACCGCTTGGTTATTCTTCAGGACTCTTAGTCCCATTTGGTTCTTATCCGTATTCGGATACTATTTTGCTTTCTCTTTGAATTGTATCATTTGTATTCCTGACTGGTCGAGTCGTTGTTATATATATATATATATATGTTCTTGTGGACTCTGTTGTAAACTACTATGATATAACTACCTGTAATCAAATCCCACCCACAAGAAAGTGTCTGGTGGGCGTCTTCGAATTGCTTCTATGCGGGTTTTGGCGAGAAATGTTAAGATATGCATAGACCCGATTCGGGGGAATTACAGAGGGTAGGATCGAGGCTCACCACAATTGTTCGTCGGAGCTGCGGCAATGCGAGGAGAAATATGCAGAGCTTGGCGGTGCTCATGGCTTGTGGTGTGGGGGGAATGTAGCGGAGGCCGAGGGGGGTAAGTAGAGGGGGCGAGGGGTGCTGTCATTCCGGCAATCAAGCACAATAAAGAGGATTGAAAGGGGAGAAACGGCAGCGACGGAGCGGGTCATCGCGGCGTTGATTGAGGACGAAGGGGTGACGTGGAGGTGGGGTCCACCTGTTAGCGAGGGGGTGTGGCGCAGCGCGATGAGAAACAGAGGGGGAGAGGGGAAAACCCGGGTGGGCTTGCTGGGCCGTTGGGGAAAATGGGCTAGAAGTTTGCTGCTGTTTATTGTTTTCTTTTTTCCCTTTTCTTTTTCTGTTTTGATTTTCTATAATATATTTGAATGCCCATTTCAAATCCAAATGAATTAAAAATTTCACCAAACTTTTGTGTGGTGACCCTAGTGTCCAAAAGTGTGTCAAACATATATAATTACTCAAAAACATTTTGGGTTTATGAAAATAAAAATAAAACCTTTGCCCCATATATATATAATAAGAAGGGGCTTAAATATGGTTTTATTTAGGGTTTAGCTTTGAAATTTTTTAATGCAAGGTAATAATTCCATGATGATATGAATGCAAGAACATGGTTTTGAATTTGATGAAATTTGGGATGTTACATATAACTTCTTTTCTTACTACTTCTTTCATTTTCGATTAAGCCTTCTTTGTGTGTCAACTACAAGTATGTCATATTCAAGCATGGTAATCTTATGTGTCACACTGGATGGATCTATTCCTTTAATGTCATTTAGAGTATAACCAAATGCTTCATGATGTTTGATCAAAACTGAAATAATTTTATTTGTTTCATTTTATGATAAATTTTTACTAATAATAACAGGACATTTATTTTCATTATCTAAAAATTCATACATCATATTGTCTGGAAGTCATTTCAATTGAACTGGCAGAGGTTCTTCGTCCCCTTTCCTTACAAGTTCTTCATAGTCATGTAGGTTTTGTGCTTCTGGAATGGAGTCAAGGTAATCATCCATGTCTTTTCTATCCTCATCATCTAGTGCCTCTTCCCAATTAACTAAGTTGCTCTCTATATCATCTTGCGGAGTGCTAAAATGGATTGCGGCTATCTCGGCAATTCTTTTCCCTTCCTTGATATCTTCCACTTCATATGGCCTCTTCTTTAGTTTGGTGAAGTGGAATGTCATTTCCTCTTCTCCAAACATCATTGAAATAGTCTCCTTCTTATTATAAATTCGAGATTTGGTTATAGAGACAAAAGGCCTACCTAAAAGAATAGGAAAAAAAGTATATTGAGGCTTCTCAACAATATGAAAATCAAGAGGGTACATGAGTTATCTAATAAATACATAGACATTTCTAATAACACTTTCCGGTTTTATATTAGTTCTATTAGACAATTTAATAGTAGTTTCTACCGGTTCCACATATGTATTATTTAAATTGCAGCGAAGTTCCACATAATGTGATGAAGGTGTAATATTTATAGTGGAAGTCGACTCACAAATTCCGTATAAGAAATTTTCTCCACAATATATAGGAGTCATAGGTTTGGAAGTTTCATTACCTCGTATCTTACTTGTGATGAATTCTGAGGTTTCAAAGTCTAGCATAACCACTTCATTCTCCACCGTTTGTTCTTCCATAAGATCCTTAAATATAACAATATTTGCATTGGTAGCATCGAGGTTCTTCTCTGGTTTCTTTGATCTTCTCCTTATGTGTTCATCCTCCCTGGACTTTTTCTTAATATTCTCTTGAATAGGTTCAGAGGAAAATTCTACCAATGATGGGTTCTCTCTTGCTTGTTTCTTTTCTTCGAGCGGTTTATAAAGTTCCCATTCTATAGGTACATGTAGATGCCCTGCATAATTCTCAATAATTTTATTTCCTAAATAAAATCAATAACGAGGGTTTTAATCATCACACAAGTCCTTTCATCTGCAAGAAATTCGTTAACACAAGCATATTCAGAAGAACTATTCATATTGCTCTCCTCATTTTTAATACTTTATGTTGTCTCCCTCATTTTCATTATTAATTTCTAGGCTTCATCATAGGTATAATATAGAAACTACCATTAGAAGTAGTATCTAGGCTTGTTCTACTTTTATTATTAAGCCCTCCATAGAAAGTATTAGTGATTAACCAATCAGGTAAACGGTGATGGGGAAAATTATCTAGATAGCATTTATACCTTAGATAGCCTTCATATAAACTCTCATCAGGATTATTTTTGAAACTAATAATAATACCTCTCATCCCGTGAGCTTTGCTTTCTGAGTAATATTTTGATACGAAATTGGTTGTCAATTCCGTCCATGTCATTGGTGCTTCTACACAAAAGGATCTATACCAGTTGCAAACATTATTGGAGAGAGTTTGTCTAAACAACTAGATTTTAATCTTATCAAGGTCACAATCATAAAATATAAAGGAACCAAAAACTTCTTCAAAGAATTGTAAGTGTCCATATGGGCTCTCTTCATTGGTTCCTGCAAATTCTTAGAGTTGAGTAATTCAAATAATAAGGGATGTATCTCAATACCAATAAGCTGGATTAAATAAAAATCCCCGAGAACGCCTTTTGCCCTATGGCAAACCCATTTTCCTTACTGCCTCAAGCTGGATTAAATGCTAAGTGTTGTCAATTGTTATGGTCATGCAACTCAAATAAAAAAATAGTACAACGATATTAAATAACTAAAAGTAAAGTGACTTATAGCGCTAAGCTCCCCGACAACGGCGCCAGAAAATAGCTTGATTACTGCAAGTGCACATATCGATTGTAGCTAGTTTCGAAATAAATATATCGATCCCATAGGGAGCAGTAGGCGAAAGACTAAAATGCTTTTAACAATAACTAAACGATGTCCTTAAGGAATAATTCTAAGATGCAATAAAAGTAGATTTTTTGGGGTTTTCGGTTGAGGGAAACAATAAAGTAAAGTGAAGTAAAACTTAATGCAGAAAATAGTAATCGCGTGTGTAAGAAAGCTTGAAACTGCAATAGGGCAAAAGGCGTTCTCGGGGAGTGGTGGATACACCGCTATCAATTTAGACTAAGTAATCAAGATTATTATAACCAATATTCTTAGGACATGTATGTATCTGGGACGATCTCCATATATGGACAAATAGTCAGCAATCACTGCTCACATCATCCTTCATAACCACAGCTGATAGATAAACGACATCAATCATATTATCCTGCTATTAAGGGATTTCTCCCGTGGCATAGACATGGCTTAATGAGTTCTCCTTGCCTCCCCAAGTTAGTAAATAAATAATGACAACTACTTTATAGTCACAATAAGTGCTATCATCCTTCCGTCTACCAACAAGTATTCCCCTTCACCATATCCCCATAAGAAGCAAATATTAAGGAGGTGCACAACTCCCAACATCAAGATGAAGACAATTAAGACATACACATGGTGTTGTATAACATAATAATCTCTATTTCATGTGAATCATATAATAGGATTTCTCCATCTCCCCAAGAACTAATGATCTACTCAGACATGGAGGCAAACATCATCATGGCAATGGTAATAGAAACAATTATAGATTAATAGTTCTTGTATAAATCCACAACTAATGCTTGAATTACAACAAGATCTAGATGGGATGGATGGAGATGATGATGATGGTGATGATGCGGCGGTTGATGAATATGGAAATCGACGCCTTGGCCTCCCAGATCTACTTAGGGCTAAGATGGATTCCCAGGGCAAGTTCCCCCTACAGATCCCTTACGGAGGTGAGGTTTTCAGCGATTTCTAGGTGTTCTGTATGTCGTCTCTCCGATCTAGTTGCACGGGGTGAAACTTTTTGAGGAGGAGGTGTCGGCGCCAACTATACGTCTGGAGAAAGGTTTTCCGCCATATAGTTGGTCATTAACCCTTTTGTATCCTCCAATCACTTCGGGGTTTCTTCTGGTATTATTGATATTTCCCAAATAAGAGATTTACATTGTTTTTGGATCCTTTTCACTCCAATATAAAGTGTCCAAGAATTGTGTCCATTGGATCCATCATCTGTCCTGATTCTGGTGAAAATAAACATAAAATGTGCGTGTGAACACCGTAAAATACCAAGATCCTACCACTATAATGCAAAATAATAATATAAAACATGATGCAAATATGCACTCATCACTAACCTCATCATCGACAAACTTCCACTAGATCAATCTTTGAGGGTATGATTCGTTGCCTCTCCCCTTGCATATGATCCTAGTTATGCTCTAGAATTTTTTTTTTGCATAGACCGTTTCCAAATAGTGGTATCAGAGCAGTATATACGTAGGCACAGGTAAGGATAGAGGAATTAAGACATTATTAATCCGATCCTTGCTACCCAATTGTTGCAATTTGGATATTGGAGGTATTGTGTGATTAGTAGCTAATGAGTGCATATTTGCATCATGTTTTAGATTATTATTTTGCATTGTAGATGTACGATCTTGGTATTTTACGATGTTCACACGCACCTTTTATGTTTAGTTTCACCAGGATCTGGACAGATGATGGATCCGATGGACACAATTCTTGGACCAGTTATATTGGAGTGAAAAGGAGCCAAAAGCAACGTAAATCGCTTATTTGGGAAATATCAATAATACCAGAAGAAAATCCGAAGCTATTGAAGGATACAAAAGATTTAACGACCAAATATACGGTGGGAGGAACTTTTTCGGCCGTATAGTTCCCGTAATATAGTATACGACCAAATAGTTTCACCCCATGCAACTGGATCGGAGAAACGACATACAGAACACCCATAAAGTGCCAAAAACCTCACCTCCGGAAGGGATCTGGAGGGGAAACTTGCCCTAGGGATCCATCTTCTACTTAAGCAGATCTGGGAGGCCAAGGCATCGATCTCCATCTTCATCAACCACTGCATCATCATCCTCATCATCATCTCCATCCATCCCATCTAGATCTTGTTGTAATTCTTACACTAGTTGTGGATTTATACAAGTACTATTCATCGATAATCGTTTCCATTACCATTGCCATGGTCTTGTTTGCCTTCATGTCTGAGTAGATCATTAGTTCTTGGGGAGATGGAGAAACCCTAGTATGTGATTGAGATGAAATATAGATTATTATGTTATACATTGTTATATGTATGTGTTAATTGTCTTCATCTTGATGTTGGGAGTTGTGCACCTCCTTAATATTTTACTCTTACGGAGACTAAATGAAGAGGATTACTTGTTGGTAGACGGACGGGTGGTATCACTTACTGTGACTATAAATTCGTTGTCATCCTTTACGTTCTAACTTGGGGAATCAAGGAGAACTCATTAAGCCATGTCATACCACAGGAGAAATCCCTTAATAGCAGGATAATATGATTGCTATTGTTTATCTGTCAGCTGTGGTTATGAAGGATGATGTGAGCAGTGGTTGCTGCCTAATCGTCCATATATGGAGCTCCTCCCACATACATTCATATCATGAGAATATTCATTATAATAATCTAGAGAACTTAGTCTAAATTGCTAGCGGTGTATCCACCACTCCCCGAGGACGCCTTTTTCCATACTGTAGTTTCAATCTTTCTTACACACGCGATTACTACTTTCTGCATTAAGATTAACTTCACTTTACTTTATTTATTTGATAAACCAAAAACCCAAAAATAATTCTACTTTTCTTGCATCTCAGAATTATTCTTTAAGTACTTCGTTTAGTTTTAGTTAAAAGCATTTTTTGTCTTTCGCCTACAGTTCCCTGTGGGATCGATATATATTTTTCGAAACTAGCTACAAACGATCTGTGCACTTGCAGTCATCAACCTATTTTCTGGCGCCGTTGTTGGGGAGCTTAGTGATATAAATCACTAGACTTTTAGTTATTTATTTTTGTTGTACTAATATTTGATTTGTGTTGCAGGACCATAACAATGGACAACACCCGGCATTTAATGCAGCTTGAGGCAGTAAGGAATGTGGGTTCGCCCATGGACGCTTTTATAACTATCAATAAAAGAATAAACCCTGATCGTATTGAGATCCATCCCTTATTATTTTAAGTACTTAACTCTAAGAAGTGTGCAGGAACCAATGAAGAAAGTCCATACGGACACTTACAATTCTTTGATGATGTTTTTGGTTACTTTATATTTGATGATTGTGACCTTGATAAAGTTAAAATCTAGTTTTTTAGACAAACTCTCTCCAATAATGTTTGCAAATGGTATAGATCCTTTTGAGCAGAAGCACCAAGGACATGGACGGATTTGACAACCACTTTCCTGTCAAAATATTACTTAGAAATCAAAGCTCACAGGATGAGAGGTATTATTATTAGTTTCAAAAAAAATCCTGATGAGAGTTTATATGAAGGGTATCTAAGGTATAAAAGCTATCTAGACAAATTCCCCCATCACCATTTGCCTGATTGGTTAATGACCCATGCTTTCTATGGAGGGCTTAATAATAAAAATAGAACGAGCCTAATGGTATTTTTCTATCTTATACCTATGATGAAGCCTAGAAATTAATAATGAAAATGAAGGAGACAACAGAACGTCTTAAAAATGAGGAGAGCAATATGAATAGTTCTTCTGAATATGCTTGTGTTAACAACTTTCTTGCAGATGAAAGGGCTTGTGCGATGATTAAAACCCTTGGTATTGATTCTTATTTTAGTAAAGAAAATTATTGAGAATTATGCAGGGCATCTACAGGTACATACGGAATGGGATCCTTATAAACCCCTTTAAGAAAATAAATGAGCAAGATAGAATACGTCATTTGTAGAATTTTTCTCTAAACCTATTCAATAGAATATTAAGAATAAGTGCAGGGAGGAAGAACATATAAGGAGAAGATAAAATAAACCAGATAAGAACCCTGATGCTACCAATGCAAATATTGTTATATTTAAGGATCTTGTGGAAGCATGAATCGTGGAGAATGAAGTGGTTATGCTAGATTTTGAAACTTCATACTTCATCATAGGTAAGATACTAGGTAGAGAAACTTTTAAACCTATGACTCCTATATATTATGGAGAAACTTTCTTATATGGAACTTGTGAGCCAATTTCCACTATAAATATTATGCCTTCGTCACTTTATGAGGAACTTAGCTATAGTTTAAATAATCCAACTGTGGAATCGGTAGACACTACTATTAAATGAGGAAGTCAGTCCGAGGAAACTCACATAGTTGGCAGTTTTATTCATTCATTCTATGGTGGTTATCCAACTTACTAGTCATCTCAGATACAAGTCATATGATAACAGTAAACTTTAGTTATAGTTGTCTATGATCGAGATCTGTGCTCCAAGTCGTCCATAACCATGGACACAGCTTATCGAAAAGATTTAACCCTGCATGGGTGCACCAAAGTTTCCACACGCACCTACACCCTTGTTGTCAGATCAGGTAGGTACAAGATCACAAAACATACACCCAACGGTATGTCGACGGTGTTTCAGACACGACATTTCCCTGACCCAAAGCAAGTACATGGGGGCCACCCCACTAAGCTGTTGGAGATATGCCCAAGAGGCAATAATAAAGTGGTTATTATCATATGTTCGTACTTATGATAAATGTTTACATACCATGCTATAATTATATTAACCGAAAACATTAATACTTGTGTGGTTTGTAAACATAAAAGAGTCCCTAGTAAAGCCTCTTGTTAAACTAGCTTGTTGGTTAATATATGATCATGGTTTCCTGATCATGAAAATTGAGATGTTATTAACAATAAGGTCATATCATTAGGAGAATGATGTGATGGACATACTCCTATAGTTAAGCGTAGCATAAGATCAATTCATTCAAATAGTTCACTTGCTATAAGCTTTTCTGATACATAGTAACCTAATTCCTTCGACCATGAGATCATGCTAATCACCATCACCGGAAGGATGCTTTGATGACATCAAACACCACACCATAACTGGGTGGCTATAAAGGTGGCATTGAGTGTTTGGAAAGTATGTGTTGAGGCACATGGATCAAGAGTGGGATTTGTGCATCCATATGACGGATAGATATATTCTGGGCCCTCTCGGTGGAATGTCATCCAATTAGCTTGCAAGCATGTGAATGGCTCACAAGGGATCACATATCACGGGAACGATAAAAGAATACTTATCGGTAACGAGGTTGAACTAGGTATGCAGAGATACCGACGATCAGACCTCGGATAAGTAAAATATCGCGAGACAAAGGGAAATTGGTTTCGTGTAATTGGTTCATTCGTTCACAAAGTAATCATAGAAATATGTGGGAGCAATATGAATTTCCAGATTCCTCTATTGGTTATTGATCGAAGAAGAGTCTCGATCGTGTCTGCATAATTCACGAACCGTAGGGAGACACACTTAAGGATTCGATGTTGTTTAGTAGATATGGAATGTGAGTGAAGAGACTGAATGTTGTTCGGAGTCTCGGATGGGATCCGGGATATCACGAGGATATTCAGAATGGTCCAGAGAATAAGATTCATATAAGGAAAGTCAAATTTCGGAGTTCGGGAATGATTTCGGTGTTTTCACCGGAATGTTCTAGAAGGGTCTAAAAGGTTAATCGATCCGGAAGGGGAAGGGTACATGGATGTGTCATGACAAAGTGTAATGGTTGCATCATGTCATAGGTCACTTGGCTGGACACTTGGAAGAGAGAAATCAAACTCTAATTTGAAAGTCCAAAAGGCAGTTTGAAAAAGTCAAATTCCAACATGGTTTCCGATTTAGGGAGGGTTTCCACCTGGGTTGGGAACACCCGTGGATGTCCCCCACCTATATAAGGAGGGGTGGGGGCGCACCCCAAGGTATCCCCCTTGCCCTAGGCGCCCAAGAAACCCTAGGTTGGCCGCCGCCCCCTCTCTAGTTGCGACCAATCTAGATCTCCTCTAAACCGCTACCGACTAGCTAAACTCTAGTTGCTTGCTACCTCTAAACCTTGGCCCTCTAAACCCTAGATTACCGGGGCTCCCTCTAATCCACCATACTCGCTCCTGCTTAGGCGAAGCCCTGTGGGATCTCCCCTCTACTTCCAACACCACGCCGTCGTGCTGCCGAAATCGCGAGGAGAGAGCTACAACCTCCGCTGCCTGCTAGAACAAGGGAGAGGAAGGTCTTCGTCGAGTACCGTACGTGTGTCCGACTGCAGGAGCGCTGCTGGAACGCGGCGCCGAAAGGATGGCCTACGCGATCTTGAGATCGGAAAGTGAACGACTACATCACCCATGAGAATCTGCTCTCGTTACCCGCTTTGGATCATCGAGGGTTAGTAATCTATCGACTCGTTGCTACAATCTAGTAGATAGATCTTGGCTTGTGTGTGTTCATGCGATCGAATTTTTTTGTTTTCCATGCTACGAACCCCTACAGTGGTATCACAGCCGTGTCTATATGTAGATCTGTTGCACGAGTAGAATACAATGGTCATTATGGGCGTTGATATTTTTGTTGTCGATTGCTTCTTGTGTACTTTGCATCTTGCGGGATGGTGGGATGAAGCGGCCTATGCTAACCTTACATGACATCGTTCATGAGACTTGCTCCACGCTTTACATGCAACTTGTATTGCATAAGTGGCTTTGCGGGTGCCTGTTTCTCCCAACATAGTGAAGATTCAATTTACAACGGGTGATTGACAATACTAGTATCAACGTTGTGGTTCTTGTTCGTAAGTTAGAACGACACTTGATGAAAGCCCCAAACCACGTAAAACATGCAAAGAAAATTAGAGGCGTCTAACTTTGTTTTGAAGGGGTGTGCTGTGATGTGATATGGCCATGATTGTGATTATATATGATGTATGCAGTGTTTCTTATTGTAAGTCGGCAACCGGCAGGATCCTTATGGTTGTCTTTTAATTTTGTTAAGACCCGTGTGTCTATTATTCAAAGTAGTTATAATAGTTGATGCTGGTGAACGACAACCATGGAGTGGTGCCATTGACCTTGACGCCACGCAGGTGATGATGGAGATCATGTTCGTGCTTGAAGATGGAGATCGGAAGCACAAGAAGAAAGGCTATATCATATCACATATTTTGAATTGCATGTGATGTTAATCCTTTTATGCATCTTGTATTGCTTAGTTTGCAACGGTAGCATTATAAGATGATCCCTCTCACAAAATATCAACTTATAAAGTGTTCATCCTTAGTAGGCACCGTTGCCAAGACTCGTTGTTTCGAAGCACCACATGATGATCGGGTGTGTTAGATTCTGCGAGTGTATACAATGGGAGCAAGCCAGATTTGCTCATGCGGAAGCTAAGGTTTGATCTTGACGAGCCTAGCATGTACAGACATGGTCTCGAAACACGAAATACCGAAAGTTAAAGCATGAGTCATATAGATGATATGATGAACATGATGATTGTTCGCCTTTGAAACTACATCATGTCACGTGATGATCAGACTTGGTGTAGTAGATTTGGTTCATGTAATCACTAAAACAATGTGAGGGATATTGTTTTGAGTGGGAGTTCAACAACAATATGATTAAAAGTGAACACTACTTATCATAAATTAAATCAAAGTAAATTTGCATATTGTTGTAGTCATTGGCATCCGTTTACCACCTTGCGCTTAGTTATAATTGAGATAATAGAACTATAGAATTCTGGTTAGTTACTT
The DNA here is from genome assembly GCA_916181665.1 of Avena sativa. Lineage (NCBI taxonomy): Eukaryota > Viridiplantae > Streptophyta > Magnoliopsida > Poales > Poaceae > Avena > Avena sativa. The sequence continues at coordinate 184,907,684 of OV702281.1, forward strand.
TACGAACTGGTATCGTATTGTTTTGAAGTGTTAATCTAAAGTTTAAAAGTCCTATTGCAATCTTTCAGTAAGTTCCGGTTACTCCGTAAAGTTTAATAATTGGTATTAAAAAGAGTGTTTTAATATCAAGGTTATCTAGGAACATCATATGTGGAAGATATTGCGATATCTGAAACGATGTTTTGATTACAACATGATAGAGTGTAATATGGCAAAGTTTATGATCTAATATTTGATGGGAATTTTCAAAAGGTTGGAGACGCTAGTCGTCCTAATCCTCCAAAAGGTTTTGGAGAACAACATTATACTCGCAATTCACCGTTATAAGCTAAAGTAGCTTGATCATGAATAGTTCCATGATAAGGATGAATATTTGATGTATGTAAAATGTTTACTACACTAAAATATTACTAAAGAATGGAATTTGAAAGAACACCAAACATTTGATGATGGTGATCTACTTCAAAGTGCAAGTCCAAAGATATTGGTATTTAACTATACACGCTTTGGACTATGTTTCATGTGTATGGCTCCACTATTGATGTTGATAGATTCTTTCAAACAGAAAAGGAAATACTGAAAGAGAATTTCAGAAATATATGGCAGAAAAGAAAAGACTAGAATTGTTTAGCTTAGGTATATAGATGATATAAATGTTATGGCTATATTCTTTGCTTATTAAACAATGTGGTTCTTAATTATTGGATACTGAATTTGTTGGTGTGAATGGTCATACGAAACAACACAATTCATGAACTACAATGTCCTAAGTAACTAGCAAAAGAATATGTGATGATGTTCATCGAGAACAAATAAAGGGTTGTTGTGTTGCTCGTTAACATCAAAGCTTGCCTACAAGATTTGTTTTATCAGGTATCATGAGAACAAAATGGTTGTTCAAATAATTGCCGTAATCCATAAAATATGGATGATTTACAAATCTCGTTGGATAAATCACATCCATAAAACTATTGCTAAAAATGTCGAAAGATAATTGATAAGAAAGATCACTTAGGAAGTGACATCACCGTTTAAATTATATTGGAAAGAAAACATGAAGAAAATCCATGTGGATGGAATTTTGGAGTCTTTTGATTTTTGATCAAATGACGCTTGTGTAACTTTCCTAGAGATATTAAAACTTCATTAATAGGCCGAAGGGAACAAACTAGCTTATTGGAACTTGTACATATTGTTGTATGATGTCCATTATGTGTAGTCAAGAGCGATGGACTTCAACTTCATATAATTTCTCCAAAAATTTGAGTGAATATATGAATATTTACTTAATAAGGATGAAGTGTGAAGCATTTGAAAAGTTCAAAGACATTCAAGATGAAGTGCAACATCAATGTAACAAGAAAATAAAGAATTTATGATATGATCATAAAGGAAGATATTTGAGTTACAAGTTTAGCATAGCACCTAAGAGTTGAGGAATCATTCCGCGGATTTGTGTTTCCCTAAACACCATATGAGTATGGAATAATCGAGATATGAAATTAAACCTTGTTAACATGGTAAGATCAAAGGTGTAATTCATAAAACTGCCATTATATTTTAAAGACTAAAAGCTTTAGAGATTACAGCTTTTCACTAAAAAGATCTCCATCATGATCCGTTGAAATGACACCATATAAAATTATGGTTTCGGATAAAACCCAAGTTGTCCTTTCTTAAACATTGGTATGCTATGCATAAGTGAGATGTTTACTACCGAAGTCGGATGAACATGTCTTTGTATGTTATTTCGAATAATCATTGAGTATTCCTCCATAACACTGAAGAAAAAAAAGTTTGTCGCTTAGAACGTCAAGTTTCTTTGAGAAGGAATTTTCCGTGAAAAGTTAAGTGGGAGGAAAATAGAACTTTGATAAGGTTAAACGAACCTTAGCTATATGTGCAAAGTTGTGCAACGCCGAAAAGTGTTCCGGATGCAGCAACAATGCTCATGGCTCACGTGCCTCAAAGGTTGTGGTTACGGAGGTCTAAGTTCCTATTGAACCAAGTAGGTTGGGTAAACAATCAAATACCAAGATTTGAGGGTTGAATCATTATTTTACAATAATGAACGGTCTACATGCAAAGAAGCGATGATGGGCCCTGACTCCGTCAGATGGCTTTAAGCCATAGAATCCGTGATAGTTCCATACACGAGAAATCAAGCTTTGAACTTGAAAGACCCTCGAGAAAGGTGTAAGACCTTACAGTCGTATTTGGATCTATAAAGAAATAGACATGGATGTTTCACATCTATGAAATAGTCAAAATGTTGGAAAGAGTTCACAACAATGTTCAAAGGTTGACTATGACAAGATTTGATCTTTCATAGCGAGATTTAGTCTAGACAGATTAATATAGAAACCACTATATATAATTCTGTTATATGGTAGTTGAACAAACAAAACAAAGTTCTTTTAACAGAGTTGTTACCTAGGACGTGTACATAACACGATCCAAAGGGTTTTTTTATTTTGAAGGATGCTAAAATCATATGCAAACTCCAATGGTTGAAATAAGCATCGCGGAGTTGGAATCTTCACCATGATGAAACTGTTAAAAGAGTTTAAATTCATCAGAGACGATGAAGATGCTTGTATTTGCAAGAAATTAAGTGGGAGAGCTAAGAAATATTTCTAATACATTATGTGGAAGACATATTGTTGATTGTAAATGATGTATCGTTTATTAACACATGTTAAGAATTTCATCTCGATGAAAGACTTAGGCAAAACCCGAATATTTGGCATCAATATCTATATAGATAGATTGAGATGCTAATATGGTTGTGCCGAAAGTACATAGATGATATATTGAATGATTTCAATATGGAAATGACAAGAAAGGTTCTTGCCACACAGAAAGGATTAAATCGAAATTCAAGTGTATCGACACTTGATAAGTGAAACAAATATTCAAGTATTTTAGATACTTGATGAATGAAATCACAAAGACTATTTTTTCAATCATATTGTGATATGCACAAATCCAGATGTGTCATATGCTCTAAATGTTATGATCATATACAATAATGATTCATAAGATGATCATTGGATGATAGTAAGGATATTCTTATGATCTTTTGGAAGAACTAAGCATATATTGTTTTTGTAGAGGTGACAAATAGATGGTTAGTTCATTGTAAAAGTACTACATTGATACTAGTTTTGTCACAAAGTACAAATTAAGTTTATCTCAATCTAAACTAAGGGTGGCACAATATAATATAAAGTAAGTTCCGTAATGGATTTGGATGAGTTCCAAAGTTAAGACATTGTGACAGATACTACAACAAAAGGCTAAGTATATGACTGCTATTATAGCAGCAAAAGAGGGCATTTGTGTCAAGTAGTTTGTTATCAAACTAGGTCGAGTTCACGGCGGGATAGTACTATGAAGATATATTGTACGACAATATTTGCAACATGTTTTAACCCCAAGGAACTAAAGGTCTCACCAAAGGACCAAATTTATACAAAGCCATCTCATTAGAGAATGAGTGATGCGTAGAGACGCAAAGACATGCAATTACACACGGACCTAAAAGTGTCGGATCCGGAGATCAGTTGACCACTAGGAATCACGTAAATACAACACCGGAAAGCCATAGGTGTTGAATGCACAAAGGTTTGAAACTAGATTATTGACTCTAGTGCAAGTGGGAGACTGTTGGAGATATGTCCAAGAGGCAATAATAAAGTGGTTATTATCATATCTTCGTACTTATGATAAATTTTTACATACCATGCTATAATTATATTAACCGGAAACATTAATACTTGTGTGGTTTGTAAACATAAAAGAGTCCCTAGTAAAGCCTCTTGTTAAACTAGCTTGTTGGTTAATATATGATCATGGTTTCCTGATCATGAACATTGAGATGTTATTAACAATAAGGTCATATCATTAGGAGAATGATGTGATGGACATACTCCTATAGTTAAGCGTAGCATAAGATCAATTCATTCAAATAGTTCACTTGCTATAAGCTTTTCTGATACATAGTAACCTAATTCCTTCGACCATGAGATCATGCTGATCACCATCATTGGAAGGATGCTTTGATGACATCAAACACCACACCATAACTGGGTGGCTATAAAGGTGGCATTGAGTGGGATTTGTCCATCCATATGACAGATAGATATATTCTGGGCCCTCTCGGTGCAATGTCATCCAATTAGCTTGCAAGCATGTGAATGGATCACAATGGATCACATATCACGGGAACAAGAAAAGAATACTTATCGGTAACGAGGTTGAACTAGGTATGCAGAGATAACGACGATCGGACCTTGGATAAGTAAAACATCGTGAGACAAAGGGAAATTGGTTTTGTATGTAAATGGTTCATTCATTCGCAAAGTAATCATAGAAATATGTGGGAGCCATATGAATTTCCAAATTCCTCTATTGGTTATTTATCGGAGAAGAGTCTCGATAATGTCTGCATAAATCACGAACCGTAGGGAGACACACTTAAGGATTTGATGTTGTTTAGTAGATATGGAATGTGAGTAAAGAGACTGAATGTTGTTCGGAGTCTCGGATGGGATCCGGGATATCATGAGGAGATCCGGAATGGTCCAGAGAATAAGATTCATATAAGGAAAGTCAAATTTCAGAGTTCGGGAATGATTCCGGTGTTTTCACCGGAATGTTCTAGAAGGCTCTTGAAGGTTCACCGATCCGGAAGGGGAATGGTACATGGATGTGTCATGACGAAGTGTAATGGTTGCATCATGTCCTAGGTCACTTGGCTAGACACTTGGAAGAGAGAAATCAAACTCTAATTTGAAAGTCAAAAAGGTAGTTTGAAAAAGTCAAATTCCAACATGGTTTCCGAGTTAGGGAGGATTTCTGAGTTAGGGAGGGTTTCCACCTGGGTTGGAAACACCCTTGGACGCCCCCCACCTATATAAGGAGGGGTGGGGGCGCACCCCAAGGTATCCCCTTGCCCTAGGCGCCCAAGAGACACCAGGTTGGCCGCCGTCCCCCTCTCTAGTTGTGACCAATCTAGATCTCCTCTAAACCGCTACCGACTAGCTAAACTCTAGTTGATAGCTACCTCTAAACCTTGGCCCTCTAAACCCTAGATTTTCGGGGCTCCCTCTACTCCACCATACTCGCTCCAGCATAGGAGATGCCCCGTGGGATCTCCCCTCTACTTCCGACACCACGCCGTCGTGCTGCCAGAATCGCGAGGAGAGAGCTACAACCTCCCCTGCCTGCTGGAACAAGGGAGAGGAAGGTCTTCATCGAGTACCATACGTGTGACCAACTGCGGGAGCGCTGCCGGAACGCCGCACCGGAAGGATCGCCTACGCGATCTTGAGATCGGAAAGTGAACGACTATATCACCCACGAGAATCTGCTCTCGTTAACCGCTTTGGATCTTCGAGGGTTAGTACTCTATCGACTCGTTGCTACAATCTAGTAGATAGATCTTGGCTTGTGTGTATTCATACGATAGAAATTTTTTGTTTTCCATGCTACGAACCCCTACATAAGCTACCCGCAACGAAGTCGTCCGTCTCCGATACGGACCCAGGGTGTGTGGCGACGACTGTAAATGACTGAGAACCCGAAAGTGTGACTAGGCTTGTCGATACAGCGAAAACGTGGCACGGGGTTCATATACAGTACATGCGCTCCACACACAATTATAAATAAATAAGTAAAACATGGCATGAGTACAGGTTATATTAATAAAGCCCCAAACTAGGTTGTGGCCCCCAGTACAGTACTTTGAAATTAGGTACTAAATCGATGGGGTGCCTACACACCCCACCTGTGGTTAGCGCGCTCGATATCGGAACAAGTGTCAAGAACTCGGGGTCCTACGGGACACAAGTGGGCGGTTAAAAACCAAATATTGTCTATTACCCACCGGTGCCTCTGCATTATTTACCTACTTTCAATTTTAGTTATTAAACAGTAATTAAAGCCATGATCATCTCCACCATTAAGCATGTGCCAACCACCCAACAACGATGGAACATCAATGATGCGAGGCAGCACCGAAACAAGCAACTAGGACTCACAAGGCCAACTATCTTCCCAACAACAGGTAATAGGACATGTCCAAGGCAATATAATGGCTGCAAGGGATATTTCGGGTACGAAAACTAGAGCATCGCAACACAGATAGCAATAGATCAATAGAAGGAAATAAAGACTATAAAAGTACGATAGGTAGAAAGGGGGAGAATGCTCGCCTGGAAAACATTGCCGAAGTTTCATCACCGAAGAACTTGTCGAAGCTCAAAACATCTCATCGTTCTATCCGGGAAGAAGCAAAACACTAAAAGAAACAAGCGATGCAGCAATTACAACTAATACGGAAGAATCGGCATGATCATGATATGATGCATGACAAGGCGAGTTAATGATGCAAACTATGTTGAGAATATATTAGGGGCATATCACATTGATCATATAGCATGCGTGAGGCATTATTAATAAGAAACAATTAGTTCCCAATTTTATTTATCATGTTTTCCTTCCATAAACAGTACTGATTATGAAACTGCCCTTAATGCATGATGCAAAATATCACATGGACATCATGGCTGGAGAGGTCTCGTCGCGCTGATCGATTTAGACATATCATTTGTCAAATTCAGAGTTACAGATTTAAACTTATGAATTTATTAAGAAAAGGCATTTATTAACAATTAAATTATTTTGAAATTTTAAATTGTTCAAAAGATATTATAAGTAGCATAAACAGATTTCTCACGTTTTTCTGATTCAAAAACATGTATTACTCAAATTATTTGGATCTATGAATTTAAAACAATATTAAAGTCAATTATATTAAAAAGGGGTCAAAGTCAGTTGACTACATAGAGTCAACCCTAGTCAAGTTTGAGCTTAGATATGAATTCACATTTGAAAAACATTTATATTTTATTTTGGAAGTTTCTTCAAATTCAAAATATTTAGATAGATATGAATTTATTTGGTATGAATCATTTACTGAAATTTTATTTGATTTAAAAATGTTCTGGCAAACTTTGTTACTCAAGTGAGAGGTACCCACTTCTACCGACTGGTGGGGACAGAGCCAGAAGGGGCCACAGGGCGCGCGGCCAGCTGGGTGATGTCAAGTGGCCAGGCTGGTGGCTAGGGGTTGAGACCGGCTAAGAAGAGGTGCCTAAGTGAAGATTGGCAAGATCTGATCAGAACGATCGGGTGATCTGGTACCGAAATGTGCTAGCTGAAACGATATTGGACGAAAGATCGAGAGGGCTCCGTTGGGAATTGGGTAACGCGGTAAAGGAGAAAAATGGAGAGGGGACGAGTAGCTTCAATTTTGCTAATTGCACAAACGCGAAAAACTGGCTGGAAGGAGTAGATATAGGGCAGTTTTTTTATTGGTGTAAACGTAGACGAAACTGATGTCATAGGACAGAAATAGGAGGCGTGTCTGGTTGAATTTCGTCAGGTTTCTGCGAGATGCCGCGAGCTTCTGAAGATGGTGACGGCCGCTGTAGTGCTCCTTTAGGGTCAAGCTCGGGCTTGATGGAAAAGAGGGGATATATGAATGGCTTGATTATGATTTTACTTGCACTTGATGATAGCAATAGGAGTCTTCCACACCATTGGCATTAATGGAACATACAAAGATAATTTGATCAATATGTGGTAGGTCAATGGTTTGATTTACAAAAAGGAGAGATTATCTAACTAATTAAGATGAAAAATAAAAACCTTGAACAAAGGAGAAATTATAAGTTCTATTAAATAGAGTGAGAACAAGTTGAGGTAGAATACTCAAGTTATAAAGATGCTTCTTATATATTTGGAATTTGGTAAATGAGATCGTTAAACTTTGAATTCCTACATGAACTGGAATATATAGCTAGATCCTTTTCACATCACTTAAACAAAAGTGTGAGCATGAATATATATAGAGAAAGAAGAAAAAGAGGGACTGTGCAAAGAGAAAATAGGCATATACCACTATATTGTAGTAAGACAAAGAAACTTTTGAGATTTTGAATCCCAAGTGAATATGTTAATCCTGAAAACACTTGGGACTACCTCACTAACTCATTCGGTTGAACCAAATACTTTTACATCATGTTGAGAATAATCTTTTGTGAACTGTTAATTTCTAAGGTGTGGAAGCCTACTAATATTATTCGGATGGTTCGAGTAAGGTACTATTCATGAACTTTTTTATATGTATCCTTTATGATAAACACATGCTGCAACTTCCACATTTATTTTGTCGACTCAGCTTCATGAAATTGAGGATCACATCCATTAAGCTAAACTTGCTCGGGACGATCAAGAGTCTAATCTTGGGGAAGTTAATGAGTGCATATTTGCATCATGTTTTAGATTATTATTGCATTGTAGATGTAGGATCTTGGTATTTTACGGCGCTCGCACGCACCTTTTATGTTTATTTTCACCAGGATCAGGACAGATGATGGATCCGATTGGCACAATTATTGGAACAGTTATATTGGAGTGAAAAGGAGCCAAAAACGATTTAAATCGCTTATTTGGGAATAATCAATAATACTAGAAGAAACCCCGAAGGGATTGAAGGATACAAAAGAGTTAATGACCAACTATATGGCGGGAGGAACTTTTCCGGCCGTATATATAGTTCCCGCCGTATAGTTGGCACCGACAACGCCTCCTCAAATAGTTTCACCCCGTGAAACTAGATCAGAGAGACGACATACAAAACACCTAGACATCGCCAAAAACCACACCTCCGGAAGGGATCTAGAGGAGGAACTTGCCCTAGGGATCCATCTTTGCCCTAAGCAGATCTAGGAGGCCAAGGCATCGATATCCATCTTCATTAACCACTGCATCATTATCCTCATCGTCATCTCCACCCATCCCATCTAGATCGTGTTGTAATTCTGGCACTAGTTGTGGATTTATACAAGTACTATTCATCGATAATCATTTCCATTATCATTGCCATGATGCTGTTAGCCTCCATGTGTGAGTAGATCATTAGTTCTTGGGGAGATGGAGAAACCCTAGTATATGATTGAGATGAAGTAGAGATTATTATGTTATACATCATTATATGTACGTGTTAATTGTCTTCATCTTGATGTTGGGAGTTGTGCACCTCCTTAATATTTGCCTCTTATGGGGACTGGATGAAGGGGATTACTTGTTGGTAGTCGCAGTGGTGGTAGAACTTATTGTGACTATAAAGTCGGTGTCATTGTTTACGTACTAACTTGGGGAAGCAAGGAGAACTCATTAAGCCATGTCCATGCCGCGGGAAAAATCCCTTAATAGTGGGATACTATGATTGATATCGTTTATCTGTCGGCTGTGGTTATGAAGGATGACATGAGCAGTGAATGCTACCTAATCGTCCATATATGGAGCTCCTCCCACATACATGCATATCATGAGAATATTCATTATAATAATCTTGATCACTTAGTCTAAATTGCTAGCGGTGTATCCACCACTCCCCGAGGACGTCTTTTTCCCTGTTGAAGTTTCAATCTTTCTTACACACATGATTACTAGTTTCTGCATTAAGTTTTACTTCACTTTAGTTTATTGCTTCGCTCAACCAAAAACCCAAAAAAATTCTACTTTTCTTGCATCTTAGAATTATTCCTTAAGTACTTCGTTTATTTTTAATTAAAAGCATTTTTAGTCTTTCGCCTACTACTCCCTGTGGTATCGATATCTTCATTTTGAAACTAGCTACAAACGATCTATGCACTTGAATCCATCAGTGGCCCGAGCCGACTTTATGATCTTCGGATCGAGACTGGTTTACAAAATGTACTCCAGATGCACAAAAGATCTTTTTTGGATGCCTATTTTTCTACAATAGTCAAGAGAAATTTTGCACTTTGGGATTTTGTGAATTTGGTAAATTCCAAACAGGCCTCACGCGTATTGACTAAGTCTAGTGAAGCTATTATAGTATTTATAGTGCAATGGGGACACACCCCGGATAAGTTAGAAAGCAAGATGATCAATGATGATGATTTCTTATCACGTAGGTAAAGGATGGTTCTCTTCGTCACCATAGAGCTCCACAAGTTAGCAAAGCTTGTTAGAGGCTTCTAACTTGTTTTTTGCAGGATGTGATGTGATGTATGAGATGTGTTATGTTGTAATCTTGTAGGGCATGAGTGGCAGGAGCCGCGATGATTGTCATATTATTATTGTAATATCCATAGTTGTTTTTACTTTATAAGCTAGAGTATCAATAGTTGTAAAAGCAAGACTTGGCGATGACAATCAAGCAACAATGGACCTCAATGCTATGCCCAAGGCGCGTGGACAAGTACATGGTGCTAGAAGACGTTGATGATGGAGATCGTTGATGCAAAGTGCTATACCATATCACTATATGAATTGCATGTGATGTTACTCCTTTGTGCACTTTATTTGTTGCGTGGTAGTCGTAATAAATAGGGTGATGTCTCACTTAAAAATTATCAAGTAATCATGTGTGCTCCCTAAATTAGGCACCACATAACATGGGCTTTGAACTGGTGTGGGTCATGTAATATGTGTGCACCTAGCAACGTTTATAATGTGGGTACAAAACTGTCGCACTTCTAGTATACTAAGTATCACTTGACATACTACCTAGAACGTCTAGAGTATGGAACATAAGAATAGAAAGATTAACAAGAGTCATATGTTGATATGATTGGTATGATTACCTACCGGTTTTATTTCTTGGTGCGCGACGTGACATTGGTGCCAGCAAAATAAGTTCATTTTAGTGGGAGCTACAAAATAATTATGTTTTTAATTTGAATAGGTCATTAATCATGAAAAATTAATCAAGTGAATTTTCATAGTTCGTAGTAGTCACTGGCATCCGTTATCCACCTTTCACTTAGTTTGTTAATTCAGATAGAATAATTATAGATATCTAGTAATTTTACTTTACGGACTGGTACCATAATGTTAGAGTGACAATTAAAGATTGAGTCATATTGCAAAATTTTGGTAAACCCGCCTTTGCTCCATGCAATTTGGGCAAAGAGCAATGGTTCCAATTAGTATCTACATCATGCTTACCTATGTGAAACTTGATATTAAAAAGATGTTTTGAGAATCTAAGTGTTCCAGGAACTGAAAAGATTGTTTAAAAAATAAGCAAGGAGTGGAAGATATTTGGTATCCAAAACCTTGTTTTGTTGCAAGATGATTGAGAATTATTCAAGTTCTACATGTGCTCATATTGTATGAGTGTATGCAAAGATTTAAGATGCTAGGCGCCTAAATCAATCAAAAGTTGAAGCAGTGGTATTGTTCCCATATCCCTCCTATCAAGATATAGTATCTTCATCATGAAGTAGTCATGATGGGATGGATAAAAAGGAATGGGTAAATTCTTTACTATACTTAAAGATTGATAAAAGTTGAATCCGGAAGAACGCTAGTCATGTGATGATGGTGAATAAAACATCAACTTCAAAAGTGTCAATCCAAGGGTGCTAGTACTTGACTAACACGCCTAGGATCATTGTGCCAATATAGCTAGCACCACTATTGATGTTTATACTTATTTTACAACAAAGTGGAAAATCTGAAAGGAAAATTGCAAAATTATATGGCAGAAAAAGAAAGTCTAGAAATGTCTAGCTAAGGAGTATATAGATGATATACAAGTTATGGATGTATTATTGCTAGTTATCAATGTAATTATTGGGTATTGGATACCAGACTGGTTGTTATGAAATGTCATACAAAGAAACACAATGCAATAACTACAATGGCCTAAGTAACTAGCAAAAGGATGTGGTGATGATGCATGCCAAGAACAAAACAAATTGTTGTTGTGTTTGTCGTCGGCATCTTACCTAGACTATGAGATTTATGAAAAAAAGCTTAGTAGTTGTTAGATAGGTCCGGATTTATAAGAACAATGGTTGTTCAACTTGAAGTTGTGATCCATAGTGGATGGATTAGTTATTATAAATCTTGATGGTGATACACACATCATAACACTGACGCTAAATGTCATAAGACAATGATTGAATTTCACTTAATTGTGATGCCACCGTTTAGGTCATATTATAAAGAAACACATGAAGAAAATCCATGCTGATGGACTTTTGGAGTGATTTGATTTTGAATCAATTTACACTTGTGAGACTTATCTAAAAGACCAAAATTCCTTTCATAGGCCAATAATGAATGGACGACTAACTTGTTAGATATCATACATGTTGATGTGTGTAGTCCATTATGTGTAGACGCGCGTGGTGGATTCTTCTACTCCATATACTTTCATCGATGATTACATGTATAAGACATTTGAAAAATGTTCAAAGTGTTTTGGCATGAAGTGGAAAATCATCGAAATAAGAAAATCAAGAGTCTATGTTGGATCATAGAGGATAAATATTTGAGTTACGAGTTTAGCAAGCATCTAAGAGTTGTGGAATTGTTCCGCAACTTGCACCTCTCGAAACCGCATAAGAGCGTTCTTGAGATGTAATCAAACCTTGTTTCATATGGTTGGATCTATCATGAAACAAATAAAATTTTTGTTATATTTTGTGGATTATGCTTTAGAGACTACTGCTTTACACTCAATAGTGTGCCATCATAATCCATTGAAATGACACCATATGCGTTATGACACGGGATGAAACCTAAGATGTATTTTCTCAAACTTTGGTATGCTAGGCATATGTAAATTGTTTACAAACCAAAATAGGATGAATGTGTCTTTGTAGATTATCCCTTGGTAACATCTAGGGATTACTTCTACCTTAAAAGCAAAAGACAAAAGTGGCTGTCACCAAGTATGACATATTTCTCGAGAAAGAAGTTCCTCGCGCAAGTTTTTGAGTGGGAAGACAATAGAACTTGATGAGATTATTGAATCTAAGAAAGATGATCAAAGTAGTACAGAACCACAAAGTATTCCAAAGATGGCTATGGTGCTTGAGGCTCCTGCGCCTACAAAATATTTTAGTCCCGGAAATAAAAGTTCCTATTGAACAAAATTGGTTAGGTAGATTTTGTACTCAAATAGTAGGATTTGAGGACGAAACTATATTGTTGGACAATGATGAACCAACTACAAAGAAGCAATGATGGGCCCTGACTCCGTTAAATGGGCTAGACGCCATAAAATCTAGTATAGTATCCATGTATGAAAATCAAAATTTGATACTTGGTAGACCCCCCGGAAGTCATTAAGCATATCAAACATAAATGGATCTATAATAGATTGATGTGGATGTTCACATCCTGTGAGACCCTGGCGCATGGATCAATAGGATTGATAGGAAACCCATACCAACAAGTTGCAACTTCTTTTCCAGAAGCTCATTCGAAAAGAACTCTAAGGCTAAGCGTGCTTGGCCTAGAGCAATTCTAGGATGGGTGACCGACCGGAAAGTGGGTAACCGGATGCGCATGAGTGGGGATAAAGTGCGCAGAAAAGACTAGTGTTGGTCTGTGTGGTTAGTGTAGAGGTCCTATTGAGCTGCCAGAAGTGACAGCCGCCGGTCAGGAGTGACCGGGGGTGTTACACATCCATAGAAGCTCGACTTGTCCAAAAGTAGTTTATGACAAATTTCAATGAGTTGACTATGCTAAGATTGGATCTTCCGTAGCAATGCTTAGGTCTACTGGGATTATTCTAGTAACCAGTACATATTCACAACATATGGTAGTTGAATTAGTTTCTTTCAAGGAGTCTTAACCTAGGACGTGTATTGACACTAACGAAGGTTTTCTTAGTTCAAAGGATGCTAGAAATGGGTGCAGACTTCATTGGTAGAAGTTGGCATCAAGGAGTTGGAATCTTCACTTTGATGAAACTGAAAGATTTGGTTTCATAAAGAACTGTGAAGATGTTTGAATGTTTACAAGAAATTAAGTGGGAGCGCTAAGACATATTTCTAATACTTTATGTGGACGACATATCATTGATTGGAAATGATGTATCTTTTCTTGACACAAGTAAGATTTCACTAAATTAGATGTTTGTGAAAGTCTTAGGAAAAACAAGAATATTGGGAATCAATATATATATAGATAGATAGATTGAGGCGCATAATATAGTTATGCCAAAGTACATAGATGAAATATTGAATTGGTTAAATATGGAGAGGACAAGAAAGAGTTCTTGCTGCATGGAAGAGGTTGAAGCAAGAATCAAGTGTTTTAACACTTGATGAGTAAAATATCATGAACAATCATATCAATCATGTACACCATGATTTGTACATAACCAGATATGTCTTATACTATAAAATGTTATGGGCATATAGCAGAGTGATACGTATGATGATCACATGACAATCGTAAGTATATTCTTATGACTTTAGAAGGACAAAGAATATGTTTGTACGCATAAGTGACAAACGGTTTGTTATAAGGTGTTACATTGATACTCGGCTTGTTACATATAAAAATAACTTTTATCTCAATTAGGATATGTGAATTATGAAAGGAATATGCCCCAGAGGCAATAATAAAGTGGTTATTATTTTATTCCATGTTTATGATAAATTTTTATTTTTCATGCTATAATTTTATTGTGGCACCCCGGATTTACGATCCGAGAATACCCGTTATCCATACAATTCACGTTCCCATGATCAGTGAGCCGTGAGCATAACCGACTAGTATCATTACAACATCCATAAAGGAACGAGTACAAAAACTTACAAAGTGGCCATTATGGCGAATACAACACAGATAGCGGAAGTCTTTAGCGCAGAGCCCGTGCCTTAACCTACATGCAACTGACTAGGAAGACGGCCTAGCTCGCATAGACGTCAGCACCTTCGTTCTTCTTAACAACTTCAATCTGGCCAAGTAAATAGCCAGGGAGAATGCCGATGAGTACTTTGAATGTACTCGCAAACTACCGAGACAAGGTAATAAGAAAATGCATATTTGGCTGTAACGAGATGGCTCTAGACTATAGTTGTTTTTTTAAAGAAAAACCTAACATTGGCATCTCAATATCTTTGTTGAAAAAGAGTTTTTGGAAAGTATGCCTCCTTTTTGAAAATCCAGACATCTCCACATCATTGTTAAAAAGATTTAAAACGGTTTTGTTGTAAAAACCTTTTTAAAACCTTATCGACCATCTCTGGTCAAAGCCAAACTCAATCTTAACTTTCCTCGTGACCAAGTCACATCCTTTGTATTCATCTCAACATATCTCCCGGTACTCCTCGCAGTCACCTTTCCAACCGTCCTTGACCGTGGACATGGCTATTCAAATAGATTAGACTCTGTAGAGTTTGTGCACTTTACCCACAGTAATCAATACATCCGCTGGGATACAACCACGACCCTCTACATATTGTAGATGGGGGTCCAGATAATCGAACCTAACTTGTCATTTGTTGTCCCTAGTATAGGTATTTTCCCTATGGTTGCTTAGTTCCCCCGGGATGTGTACCTGACTTCCCAAGTCCGAATCTCCCTTCCTGTGCATCCTTGATCCACTCCCATCCATACTGCCTTAACTTGGTACTGTCCGCGGGAGCTCCATAGTTTCAGCCGAGTCCGAGGAGTTGAATGGAACCTCTCCGGGCATGACGACACCCTAAGTGTAAAGGAACCGGCTTCCGAGGAATCTAACCCCTTTCTACGTGTTATGGTGTAGCCCATACTAAGGAGTACAAACTACGAGCTAGCCCTGAGTCCCACCCAGGGTAATGTGGTTGCACGAATAAAATTGTTCCGGTAAAAGACTCGAGTACCCGTTTCCTTTTCTTTCCTTTGTTTGACTTTCACTTTAACCTCCTCATATCTCCTTTAGTAAAAACTCCACTCGGAACGATGCCTCTTTCCAAGGGTTTTATTTTGAAAACTTTGTAGTAGGCTGAAACCCAAAATAGTTTTATCCTTGAAAATCCGCGGGTTCCTAGAGGTAAGATGCTAATCATCCTAGCCTCAATCTAAAGGGGTAAAGATAGGTGAAAATAAGGTCGGTGTCCTAGTAGACATCCATTCATAACATGGAGGACCAAGTTACTCATGTTTTTTTATTTGAAACAAACCATGCCTTATGATCATGCAATTTATAAACTAGATATAATACAGTTGATAAACGGAGTAGGTGAATATAGGAGTTCAGGGCGGGTGGCTTGCCTGTGACCAGCAAGATGTCCCTTGACGGCGTTAGATAACCAGAATACCAATACAATTAATCAAAGAGAAACCCTATGCTTCCTTCTTCTCGGCATCTCACAATCATAACTATCGCCTTTATCGAGCATACATGCAAACAAACAATACACCAATCAATACAAGGTATGCAAACAACAAACCATACAGAAATTAGGGGATAACTACAATATAAACATCAGTGTGATGTTGGAGGTTGGGATTGATTGGGTTGTGAGAAGATTAGGGAGAGGCTCCCTTTGGATTTGTAGTCTAGAAACTACCCGAGAGACGGCTTTTGCTCAAGGACATGATCTGTAGGATAGCACTATATAAAAATGATACCATCATATAGGTATTGATAAAATAAAGCCAACAAAAGTGGTTTCACTATTTTATCAATTTCCCTTGACTTATAATGGATTTTATAGTGAATAAAGCTCTAGTTTTAGGAAATAATTCACCAGAACTGTTCTGGAGTTACAAAAATTATTTCCTCAGGTGATTAAGTAGTATTTGATGGACTGATTCAAGAGGAGTTAGAATGTCCTCAAAAAAATTACCAGAATGCCCTTGTGAAATTCCCAAAGGCAGTACTGGACAGGATTTGTCTTTTTCATCAGATTTATTATACAGAATGTTTTTATTTCATTCCAAGGCACATGCTAGGTACTGAGAATACCTTTCCATAGAAATTGGAATCAATCAATTTGGAGTTGCACAACTAATGTAGTGGTTTTATTAGTGACTAAACCATGCACAAAATAGTTTAATTCACCAAAATTCCTCAGATACTCATAAAATAATGAGTTGCTGGATTAAGAAGGATATGGGCACGTGTGTCATCTGAGAGTTGGAATTAGGTCAAAACCTCATTTGGTTTGGCCAATAGAATTTGCTAAAGGCAGAAAAGAATTGTTTTTATTATTTTCACCAGGGGCAGACTTGGAAGCAAACTAAGGTGGGGCCAGTGGGACATCAAAGTTATGGTCAGTACCTTTCATCACCATTTGGAGATACCAAACTTTCAGGAGGAGTTGTTTAGTGTTCTGGACAGATCTGGGGAGAATATTTATCATCTTTAATCCAAACCTTATTTTGGTGCAAAACAGGGTCTCCATGTTAGGAAAAAATGAGTGCCTCTATGAAAATTTAGATCTGAGCAGTTTGATTCATTTTCCATTTTCACTTTGAATTAAACCAAAACACTAATATTCAGATCTAGAAAAATAATAAAAGGAGAGGGGGGTTTTCGGGCTGGATCTGGAGGGCAACAGGCCGCACAGAGGCAGGACGGCCCAACTGTGTTGGGTGTGCGCGGGCAGTGCGCAACCAGCCGTGGCCCAGCGACTGCCCTGCCCGCAGGGACTAGGTCGAAGGGGTACTGGGGCGCCCTAGCCGTTCGATCTGAAAGGAGATCGATGGCTGGAGGGTTGTCGTCTCTGTGAGGAGGGGTGATGCCGAGCAGAAACCCTAGACGGCGTCGGGTTTGGGCAGGGAGCTCACCAAAAGGCACGCCGGTGGATGGGGAAGTGTTGGGGCGACGCGGTGGTTCTTGGCGAGCCTGGGGAGGGGCGGCACGCCTGGTTTCGTTGTCTGGAGGGTGCCCGCGACGGAGCACCCAAGAGGATCCCGCCAGATCTGGCCGATGCAGCTTCGGTGATGCCTGCATGTCAACAAGAGGATTACCCAGAGCATCAGTGAGAGTAGGGGAGCTGGGTAGGGTGACATACAGAGAGGAAGAGAGAGAGGGGAGCTCGGGGCTCGGTTTCTTTGCCATAGCCGAACCTTGCCTCTACCTCTCTCTCGGGCAATGTTGTGTAGGGGAGAGGGAGAGGAGGTGTTGGGGAGGTGAGTGGGAGTGGAAGGGGGCAAATGAGCTGAAGGGAGGGTGCTGGGTGGACTTTGGGCATTATAAACCAAGAGGGTCGGTCCATGGTGTACCAAGCTCATTTGTGAGCTAGGGAAGGATCCAGGGGCTTCCCATTGGTGGCCAGAGGTGGTGGGGATGGTGTGGGGTGTTCTTAGCGTCGTGCATAGAGCATAGAAGGAGGGGGTCCTGTAATGAGTAAAGAAATATATGGACAAGACATTGCCTTTGTCTCTCTCATATACAACCATGTGGGACAAGAGGGTGTGGGGCATGTTATAGTGCTGGTCGACTAGGGGAGAGTGATGAGGCTAGGGAGAAGTGCTGGAGAAGATTTGAGCTGGTTTGGGTTTGATTTGAATAAACTTTGCTTGATTTGCAAAATGTTGATCATTTTGAGTCTTGTAAAGGAAGTTGCAAAAGTTTCATTGGACCAAGTGTGGAAATGGTACTGGTAGGTGGAGTATGTCAAGTAATATCTCCAAGAATTAAATGGGATTTTTTTATCATGTTTATAATTCCATTTAATTGCACTTTTCAAAAAGTGCCGAAATAGGTTTTGGAAGCTAAGATGGTATTTTTACATTGGATAGTCTTGGTTTTTGATAGGATATGGTCCTAAATACCATCTCCAAGTGTTTGATGAAATGTCCGCAAGAACTTGAGTTTTAAATTTTGAAAAGATTTTTGGTAGGTGTGCTAGGCATGTGTTGAGGATTCTGTGGATGCTTGGGTTTTGAAAATTGAGCTTGTTTGAGTGGTTTTTGAAATAGTGGGATCTTCCCATATGAAATAGATTCAATTTTAAACTGTCATTTAAACTATGCATTCAAATGTTTTTGGATGATCAGAAGGTGGGCCTTGGTACCTTGTTATGAGTACTATCAAGGGGTGCAAATATCTATACATGTTTCTGTTAAGTTCTGAAAGTTAGAGATAGCCAAAGTAGGCATGGGAGTTAATTTGGCCAAAGTGACCACTCACTTGGTTTGTTTGTTTTGATTGGTTTGTCTTTGGGAAAAGTTTGGGGATTGTTTAGATGATGTTTATTTCACCTAAGAATCATTTTACAAGCAAAGAAACACAGAATCATGGTAATTCAAAAGAATCCAAATTTTAATACATACACATATGAATGCTTTCATCTTTTTAATTGGAAAGTTTTTTTTGTTAACCCTAATTTTGATGATTAGAGTTTGATGATTCATGTTTAATATTTTTGGGATGTTACAGTAGTGCAGATCCAGTCTTATATTTGGTCTCCATTGACTTGGAAGCTACTAGGAGGGATTAACTCAGAACTGATCTGGTTTAGGGAACTAGAGGGTCACCTTAGTGACTAGATAAATATCAAGCTTAGGTAACTTTCTTAAGGTTGTCATTATTAACTTAGCTTGATCCTAGAAGATGAGTTGCTAGGGTAGCTCACTGTATCCTAAGTAAGCAACACGATAGCAGATCAAGGCAATTCATCTAATAGAATCCAACCACTATTAAAGTTACCATCAAGCCTAGCTTGAGGAAAGGATGGGTATTCTGAGAGGTTATGTCTTGAAGTAAGATAAGAGTCTCTTGGTACTTATACCATGAGTAGAGTTTAAAAGGTTTTATGAAAGTTTTTGGAAAACCTAGAGCTAAGATTAGTTGGAAGTTCTGTCTTGAAAACATAAGGAGATTATATCATCTAGATCTCCATAATTTTGTTAATATAATCTAGTAATGATTTTGTTGTGGCAAGGTCATCTTGGCTCAGGTTTAGAAATGTCAGAACATTTGAGAATATGAAAACTAAGCCAAGACATATCTTTTGTTAAATAGATTTTGTTAACTACGGTTGAGGTAAGGAGTATATCATCTATTACATATTAGGTTGCATGAGCACAAACAAATAATCAAACAAACAATGCATCACTTATGAAGAAAAAGTTTTTGTTCCTTCTAATTTTTGCATTTGGGAAAACTATTAGGGTTGCTGAAATTGGGATGTTACGGACCTTTCCCCCTTAAAAGAATCCCGTCCCGATATTCAAGAGAGAAAACTAATTATTCAAGAGAGATACGGAACTTCAATTTGGTAGTTATAGTCTCCAGGGAACTCAGAGGAAGAGGGTTTACAAAACAATTGCCATGTAAGAAACAAGACGGAGTTTAGTTACTTGGGATTTCTATTTTTGTGCCCCTGGTTCATTAGTTGTACTTAGTTTTTCCCACCCACTTAACTTTTCCTTATTTTTCCCCTCGCTATGTTATGAAACCCTCGCAGGTGCTCAGACGGATGGATGCCGTTAGGTCAAAGGCTTGACCGTTACATGCTGACTGGTGGGACCGTGTTGGGGCGGGTCATGCGTTGAGCGTTATGTTACGTGGCCTCGAATATTACATGCTGACGGGTGGGGCCGTGTTGAGACATGTCCTGCATACGTGGTGAAGGGTGGGACCGCGTTGCGACGGGTCTTGCATACATGGTGAAGGGTGGGGCCGCATGGAGACACGTTGGACCAGCCATTCCCGCTCACCCAAAGCATTCGCTTCCCCCGAGAATGGAACAGCTCCCACACTGCCCCTTGGTGTAGGGTTCGCAGCATAGAAAACAAAAAAATTCCTACAATGGGAACAACTAATTACCAAGTTCTATCTACTAGATACAAGCAACAGGTGGATCTACATCCATACAGAACATATCCTTGCAGACCGACAAAGTTTAACGACGTTGTACTCATGGATGATGTAGACAAACGCTTGCCGATCTCAAGATCGAGAAGAAGTCTAACGCCGGAAATCAGCAGCGCATCTGTGCTTGCACACACGTTCAAGCCACCAAGCAACCTCCGCCTCCTCGCTCCAGCGATGCAGCAGAAGCAACAACTCTTTCCAAACGAAAATCCACCGGGAACATGTATCTCAATAGTCCGAGGCCATGGGGGATAAACTAGACGGGGAGAGAGATCCTTCACGAGGAGGTATGAGTATGATAGAGGGGGAGGGGGCCTTTTTATAGGAGGAGGGGGCACCCCAAGGCGCATGGCTGGCGCAATGGGGGCTACCCACACCCCTTCCTCCATTAAGTAGGTGGAGCTCTCATGACTGCAAGTGTACAGATCGGATGTAGCTAATTTCAAAATAAATATATCGATCCCATAGGGAGCAGGATTCTAAAGTCTAAGAATTCTTGAATTAAATACTGAAAATAGAATTGCTAAATAAAGTTCTAAGTGATAAGACAAAATGCGAGTAATGTGTAGAAATGTGTTTTTGGGTTTTTGCTATAAGAGAACAATGTGTAAATTAAATAAAACTGAATATAGAAAATAAGTATCGCGTATGTAAAAGAGATTTGAAACTTCAGTGGGAAAAAGCATTCTCAGGGATTAGCGGATACACCACTCGCATTATAAAGGGCCAAGGTAAAGATTATTATCATGAACATTCTCAACTTTGCATGTGTGGGAGGAATTCTATATTTGGACAAAGAGGTAACAACCACTGCTCAAATCATCCTCATAACGACAGCAGATAGCAATCAACATCAATTGAATTACCGTGCTATTAAGGGACGTAATCCCGTAGGACGTATCCCATGGCATGGATAGTGTTTTGTGAGTTTCCTCGATTCCCAAGTTGATACGTAAGGGGTGCCAACAGCTTTAAGGTCACTATAAGTGCTAACGTCCCTCTGTCTACCAACAAGTAGTTTCCTACATCAAGTCCCCACAAGAGACAAATATTAGAGAAGTCGACTTCTCCCAACATCAATATGTATACAATCTAACACATGGTCACAGCAATGAATATCATAATAAACTTTATCTTATTCCAATCTCATACTTGGGTTTCTCTATCTCCCCAAGAACTAACAATCTACTCAGCCATGGAGGCAAACAAGATCATACCAATGGTAATGGAAACGTTCATTAATGAATAGTACTTGTATAAATACACAACTAGTGCAAAAATTACAACAAGATATATATGGGATGGATGGAGATGATGGTGGTGATCAAGATGCAGTGGTTGACGAAGATGTAGATCGATGCCTTGGCCTCCCAGATCTACGTCGGGTGAAGATGTATCCCTATGGCAAGTTCCCCCTCCAGATGCCTCCTGGAGGTTAGGTTTCGGTGAATTTTTGGTGTTCTATATGTCGTCTCTCCGAACCAGTTGCACAGGGTGAAACTATCTGAGGAGGTGGAGGCAACGCCAACTATATGGCGGGAACTATATGGCGGCCCGCCGTATAGTTGGTCGTCAACTATTCTGTCTCCGCTTCTCGCATCGGGTTTTCTTCTGGTATTATTAGTATTTCCCAAATAAGTGATTTACGTAGTTTTTGGCTCCTTTTTTCTCTAGTAAAACTTCTCCAAGAATTGTGTCCTTTCGATCCATCATGTGATCTAATCCTAGTGAAAATAAACATAAAAATTTCATGTGAACGCCATAAAATAACAAAATCCTACATCTACAATGCAAAATAATAATGTAAAACATGATGCAAATATGCACTCATCAACTTCCCCAATCTTAGACTCTTGCTCGTCCCGAGCAAGTTTAGCTTAATGGATGTGATCCTCATATTCATGAAGCTGAGTCGATCAAATAAATGAGGCAATTTCAACATGTGTTTATCATAAAGGATATATATAAATAAGTTCATGAATAGTACCTTACTCGAACCATCTGAATAATATTATCAGGCTTCCACACCTTAGCAATTAATAGTTCACAAAGGATTATTATCAACATTATGTAAAACTAATCGATTCAACCAAATGACTTAGTGAGGTAGTCCCAAGTATTTTTAGGATTAAGATATTTACTTAGGGTTCAAAATCTCAAACTTCTCTTTGTCTTACTACAATATGGTGGTATATGCCTACTTGCTCTTTGCACATTCGCTCTTTTTCTTCATCTTTATTTTTCTTCTTTTTCTAAATATATTTTTGCTCATGCTTTTGTTTAAGTGTTGTGCAAAGAATCTAGCCATATAATCTACTTCATGTAAGAATTTCAAAGTTTAACGATCTCAATTATCAAATTCCAAACATATATGAAGCATCTTTATAACTCGAGTATGCTACCTCAAACTTGTTCTTATTCTTTTTGATAGCACTTATATTTTATCCTTTGTTCAAGGTTTTTCTTTTTATCTTAATTAATTAGATAGTTTATCTTTTTGTGAATCAAACCAATTACCTACAACATATTGATCAAACTATCTTTATATCACTACTGCAGAAAGACTTATAGACGCGAGGTGGTTAGTGACAGTCAAAATTGTGCATGTCACAAGAAAGTATTATCAGTGACAAACAATGATAAGCCTGTAACTAGTAAAAAACAGTAGTGACAGACTTATAAGAGTGACTGTCACTAGTATTTTTCATCGAGACTGGCTGAATAAACAATTAGTTAGTGACAAGCATCTATATATGCATGTCACTGATAACGCTATGAGTAGTGACAACTTCAAAATGTGCCTCCGCTGGTAATAGTGGACTTTTTTCACACCCCATGTTAATCAAACCGGTGCCACCGTGCCTTCTCCACTAGGGCAGTCCACCCGGTCGTGCACTCCCCGTTGCACGCCTCATTCGCAGGGCCGACCCACATGCTCGGTCGCTCTTGATCTGTAGCGGTTAAGAAAATATTTGAACTTAGTTTTAGCCTTTGTTTTTTTTACATCATCATGCTTATTTTGTCTCCAAAAATATTTTATTAAAATCCTATTTTATTTACTAAATCCATTCCCTCTTTTATTTGAAAAGGTGAATCTTTAATTTTATATTTACCTCGAAAACTACTACGACCCCAGCCGGGCCCAAACAAACGGTAACCTGACAAACACACACGACAATGCACCAACCCCGCCGCCGCAACACAATACACGCGGGACACAGAGCACACCACGCGAACGATCTATCCACCCACCTCTTCTTCTTCTTCTCCGTTTTCTACGTACCACCGCACCAGCCCCCGACCCATCTCCTCCCTGCCGCAAGTGCCCACCTCTCGCTCTCTCACGTCGAGTCCAGCTCCACCAGTGGCAGAGCTGCATGTTGATTATGTGGTCAAACGACCACATAAAAAATTGGCCAGCACTAATACTTCAGCTATGAATACACCATTATTAACCCCATAAATTTTAATATTTGACATCACTGTAATTTCTTTTAAGCTTTGACATCACTCGCTACTATTCCTGGCTCCGCAACTGGGCTCCACCCGGGTGGCCTTGCTGCAACGCCAATGCGGGCCTTCCCTCCCTGCTTGGAGGTCTTCATCCTCCTGCCGACCTTGATCCCGTGGCTCTGCTCCGTCTCAAAATGTTCCAGCACTACGGCCGCGCCTACGCCGGTCTGGACTTCTACCTCAACGACCACCGCGCCTGCACCCCGTCTCCATCTCCTCCAACCTCGTGCTTGCCGGTCTTCCTGATCTCCTGCACGTAGCAACGCGGATGTCCCTAACAACCCCGACCTGGAACTCGTCGCCTACAGCTCCAAGCCGAGAAGCGCGAGTCCAGCGCGCTCGTTCCTGTCGGCCATGGCCGCCTCTCGCCTCGACTCCGAGCGCATCGCCACTCCCTGTCGCACATCCAAAGACCTGCAACTTCGTTTTCCCCCATCGTTCCGTTCTTCAAGGAGAGATCTTCAGGTTACTTGGCTGGAAGCTGCTGGGCGGCTGACACGTTGTCCAACACGTCCATCGACGCCCACCCTCATTCGTTTTCGATGTGGTTGCTGCATGACACATGGATAGATTGATGGGTAGATGCAAAAATTCTGACCGCTGTTATGTTTTCTCCCCATATGGGACTGCAGTTCTGGATACCAAGCCTGAATCGGTCCAAGTGCTGTGACAAGGGGATTTGCACCAGGGAGTTGAGAATTTTGAGATGGGAGTTGAGTGTAGAGTGTCTCATTTAGATGAAGTCGTCCATCTCCTGCTGGCCGACACTGTATCCTACACCGCTGCTTCGACCGAAGCAGTAACAACTACACAAGTTGAATTCTATGGTACCGGTGGCACATCCACTCCAGGTGTATTGATTGCTCTACATTTCTTTTTTTATGTGTGTGTAGTTGCTGAGTGGTAATATATGTTCTTTTGGTAGCTGTTAGCAGTGTGCAAAGAAATGAGGGCATGTACTTCATCGAGCCACTCATCCTCCTGGTACTAGCACTACAAAGCAGGCTTCCAACCTCACTCGTTTGTTTGTAGGTTAGCCTATTAGCACTCGTCTGTTTGTAGGTTAGCCTATTATTGGATTTGATCGTTGTTAGCATTTACGGGCACTAGAAGGTACTCATTTGGGACCTTTTAAGGTTAGTACATTGTATGACCACTAGGAGAAAAAATAATGAGGTTCAGATGGATTGATTTTTCTATTAACTTCTGGACGGAATTTTATGTTCTGCAGCTGTCGTGGTGCTCAACCCGAAGGCCTTGGCTTCCTTCAAGCAAACACAAGTCTTCTCCTCTGTCATGTATAGTTTCCTTGTCCTTATGGATTCACACGGATACCATATTTTTTGGTTAATTATCCTGTGATATTTTACTTAGAATATAAAGAAATTGTTACATTGCTCATTGAAGCACTTAAAGCACTGACATTGTGAAGGTTCTTTTGTTCAACTTTAGTGCAGCAAAGTCTGTATTCCTTCTCAAGGTTGTCTTGCATTAGAACCTTGTTGTTGACTTCTCTACCAATTTGATTATGTTGAAGCTTATATTTTATCAGGTATAATGGATGATCTCTAGTCTTATTTATTATGAATTAGAATTGGTGTATTTAACAATTATTCTGTGAGCATTACTGGTATGTTTACCTGGTAGCAAGTGCATCTTTTTCTGTTAGTCTGTTTGCATTTTTTTGGACTTAATTGATTGTTGCATTCCCTGTAATAGTCACTACTTCCTAGTACAACTTTTAGTTGATGTAACTGATGCATCTATGCTAGTAATCTAAGCATTTGTTGTTCTTTCAATTAGGGGAATCATGTAGATAGTACTCTCTCCGATTAGAAATATAAGATGTTTTAGGTTTGTGAAGCTAATGTATCTAGACACTTTTTAGTGTGTAGGTTCAAAATGAATCTACACACTAAAAGGTATATGGATACATTAGCTTCACTAAGCTAAAACATCTTATATTTCCAAACTGAGGGAGTATTTACATAAAGATGGAAAATTATATGAAAAAAAGAGAACACTCGATGAATGAGAAATATGAGCTACAAGCTAGCCTCCCGTTGAAACCAATCGTAGGTATCTAGGTGCATGTGCAGGCACGCGAGGCAGGGAATTGATTTGCTAGCTTGCTGCCAATTTTACAATTTATATCTTATTTTTACCCTTTGAGAATGCTTTCAGGTTTGCAGTTGGGAGAGGTCCAGTTGACAGAGATCTTCTATTTTTTGAGGGAAGTTGGCGGAGATCTAAAGCACCAGCTTCGTATGATTCAGCTATAGCGCCAGAAACGCTACGAATAAATTCATTCAGATTTTTTTATGAATTATGTTGACTAAGTTGTTAGTGAACTGTTTTTATGCCAATTTTTTTGTCAATGATAGATTGCAAGGTTGTTATCCGTGCAAATATTACGCTATATCGGTTATGTGAACTTATCATTGGTACATCATCTTATTGTGATATCTGAAATATTCATGAAAATGTATTAAACTTTATTATAACATTTTATTGTTCTATCTTGAATATTCATTGAAAAAACATTAAATTTTTTTATCACCAAAATTCAAACCAGTGACAGGCATGATAATGGGTCTGTCACAACAAAACCCCGCAAGATTGCTGCTTTTAATAACAACTAGTGACATGTATTTCTTTTGCCTGTCACTACTATGCACATACTAGTGACAAGCACATGTAAAGGCCTGTCACTGGTATACATACTAGTGACAGGCACCTGCCTGTCACTAGTAATCTCATACCAGTGACTAGTTATTAGTGACAGGCGTTTTGCCTCTCACTAATGGATCTTTTTTGCCTGTCACTGATACCCTATTCTGCAATAGTGTATGTTCCATTAATACCAATGATGTGGAAGACTCCTATTGCTATCATCAAGAGCAAGTAAAATCATACTCAAGTCATTAATATATCCAATAAGACAAACTCAAACTCAATAATGTACTATATATCATAATAAACTCAGAATTTCATAATAGGGATCAACTATTCCTGAAGGGAATCTAATGATGCAAACTTTATTTATGAGCTCGAACTAATGCAAAACTAAAATAGAAATAAAAACTTGTAAGATAGATTACAAGGTCTTTAAGATCTCCCCATGCTTGGAATCAAGCCAGGAAGGATCAAATAATCCCTTGCAATTATTTGATATCGTTCTTTATTCAAGGTCACTGTGGTGCCATAGCATGCAGAACCGCGGTGCATAGCTTCTTGTTGGTGTCCTCTAGAGCGATGATGCAGCTGTAGCACCTGTGCAAATCAGATTGCAGTGTATCAATCCTATCAACGAGCTTGGTCATCATTGGGATAAGATCACCGTTCTCCTTTATCTCCTTGATGCGATGACGGACTTCCACGCGATGGAGTAGCTCCTGCTTATGATATACTTCTAGTGCCCGCACGCGATCCTTTGTCCTAGGGACAACTTCTTCTTCCTCATCCATTATTGATGGATCGGGGAAGTAGAAGTTCCTCCTCCACTCCTCTTGAGGGTTCACCCTCATGCGAGCGCCAGTGGTAGGCCTCGAGCGGGGCAACATGTAACATCCCAAATTTCATAAAATTCAAAACCATGTTGTTGCATTCATATCATCATGGCATGTTTACTTGGCATACAAATTTTCAAAGCTAAAACCCTAATAAAACCATATTTAAACCCCTTTTTATATTGTATGTATGGGCATGGTTTTATTTTATTTTGTGACCCAAAAAAGTTTTGGAGTGTATGGATGTGTTTGACACACTTTTTAACACTAGGATCACCTCACAAATTTTTGGTGAAGATTTGAATTGATTTGGATTTGAAATGTCTATTCAAATCTCATTTGAAAAATCAAAACAGAAAAGAAAAAGGCAAAGAGAGAAAAAAAATAAGAGCGAGCAACCAATCTGGCCCAGGCTGAAAAGCAGCCCACAGCCCACCCGGGAACCTTGTCCCTCTCCCCTCTGTTTCTCACTCGCACGCGCAGCCCTCTCACTGACAGATGTGCCTCGCTGCCACCTCACCTCGTCGTCTCCAATCACGCGCCAGACACGCGCTCGCCTGCCATTTCTCCCCTCTTCACTGCCAAAATTGAAATATGTTAATTGCCATTGATTCAGCGCGATATTTCCTCCCCCGTTCTGGCTACATAATCCCCTCCCCCTCCGTAGAATTTCCCCTCACACAGCAAGCACTAAGCGCCGCCAGGCTCCCCTAATTTTGCTTTGCACCGCCGCGGTACCGACGAACTCAGGCAACACATTCTGGTGAGCTGTGTGTTCACCTCTGCCTCTAATTAAAACGAGCGTGTTCGCCTTGTCCTTGAGAATCTACTAATGCCTATAGCTTGTCCAATTTTGCCCTAGGTCGTCGCCCCCGTCGTCGTATTCAACCACCCGAGGCGCAGCCGAACTCCGATGAGCGATATAGCCCGCGTTCGTGCGCCACAGCCTCCACCACGACCACGTTAAGCATCGCCGCGTCCTCGTGACCTTGGTAAGTGCCAGCACCCCCTACCCTACCCCCCAGACCTAGCCGGCGCGTCACCGCTAGAGGCGTCGCCACCGTAGTGTCCATTTCTGCCGCTGCCTTTTGGTTAGTGCAGTGTGGTACACTGGATCTAGATCCAGTGGCTACGATTAGAACTAGTAGCAAAACGGTATGCTTAGATCTGGACCACACATCACCACTTAGATCCAGCAGCTAGATCTCGTGATCCACCCGAAACAATATCGTCCAATAAGACGCTGCAGCGTTGATTTAAAATCCAGGATTTTATCTATTAGTTGTCCAAACTTGTACATTGCATAACTTTTGTTCTATAAATCCAAAAATTACAATTAAGATATCTATGGATTCAGAAAAATGAGATCTTTGCATCTATGGCCTTGGTTTGGTAATTTTATGCGGTGACCCAGCATACCACTACATGATGTAGTACACTAGAGTCGTTGACATAACACTAATGAAACACCGTTCACTAGTATTACATCCCTCATAGTGCTACAACAGAAACACAGCAGGTCCAAGACATGACTATAGGTTACAACTCGACTCTTTACAAAATATCCAGAAAACACTCTAGGTTAAAGAGAGAGAAAGAAACTGCTTACAAAGAATAATCAGGAATAATCAACTCATAACCAACATACTAATAGACTAGCATCTGAACTATTGGACTTGCATTGCTGCTATTGCAATACTCTACAGAAATAGGTTCTATGGCTAGATATTATATTCCTATCTAATCAGCAACTTCATCTTCAGTTTAATTGATGTATATGTTGACTTCCTTGACTTCATTGAAGAGCTTGAGCTGTTGATGAAGATTCCTGGAGCATAAGTTGATGTAGACATCGTCTGTATGGGCTTCAGAATCTAGCAAGGGTTAAGAAGATACGTTGAGTACAAGCGTACTCAGCAAGTTCACTAAAAAGGAGTGTTTGATGCACTATATCTACAGCCACCGGCCGTAGGTCGTAGTCAATGCAGGTTTTCATAAACATTTCTTCAAATGTTGCTTTTATTCAGAAAAGCTATGTCCATCAGCCTTCACGGGTTTACTAGAACGTTCATGGAGTTCCTTTACCGCCGCGTTCGTAGCTCGTTCCCGGAACAGGGAGTAACAAGTTATAGTTCTTACACTCTGGAGATGTGCGTTACTTTACCCATGAGAGACATTAGCCTTGTTGCACAACCAAGTCATGAGCTTGTCCATACTTCCTTGGTATGGGGCCCAGTCTAAGATCCAAGCCAATCACTGCCCTTTCTCGCGACCCCACATAGTACACGACCCCACAAGCAGAACGACCTCTGTTAACCTACATAGTAGTTAACTATGGTTGACTCCTTGTGGACTCCACTGAGAAGACGGAACCTGGTCGCTCCCATCAATTATGAGGACATACCTACGACAGTCTTATTTAGGGATAGTATAGACACCAATATCGTGGGAAACTAAGGGGTCCCACCCATGTTGAGTCTCTCATTTACATCAGCGTGACGAGATGGACATCTTGTTCATGTAAAAGGAGGAAGATCCAGCTGACTTCTCCGTCCCATTCCAAATCTCATGGTTAACGCGTAATATACGGCGCAAGAATCACTTGCGACATTGGTTGTTAAGTCCTAGAGAATATGTTCCTTTACCACCGGAACTTTCATATTAGGTTATTACCTCATGGTAAATAACCTATAATCATTATTATGAAAATAGTGTTTTCTGAAATTTTTGTAATGCATGTGATGACAACACTGGATTTGCAAAATACTTTACAGAAAATAATCAAAGGACATGAGAAAGTGTGAAATTGCCTTTTGTGATTGCAAGATTATGCACTCACGTTCATCGAGACAATAGAAGATCCAATATCTAAAATCAGTATCATTGTTACGGTAAGGACTAATGTTTAAAGAAGCAAGATGCCATTATGCATAAATAATGCTATGCAATTTTATAATTCCCAAAGTGAAACCCTCAGCATTATAAATGAGTTGATCTTAGGTATCTTCTTTAAGATTGGGTTTATATTTAAGTTTATTTCACAAGTAATCTACCTCTATAAGGAACTTAAATCTTGACATACAAGATAAGAAAATAGGATATCATTATAATCTAAGATTGAGGTTGATTACCAATTGATGGCTATGCTAAAATTTCATGTATTTGATTGTTAAGAGTTAAAGGACTTACTTTAGGGTTGTCGTTTGAAATGGCAAAAAGAATAACATTTGAAGAAACTAGTGTTTAGTTAAGGTTAATCAGTCTTGAGGGTTATTAGGTTTTACATTAGGGTTTGTGATTGTTACGAATAATGTTGAGTTATCATATTTTAATTGATGGTACAAATGACCAAAGTTAACTATATAAACATGAATAAACTTCAAAAGGGATGTTTATGATTGTTTATACCAAAGTTAACTATAAAAATAGAAGTGAATCTTAAGACATAGTGAGTTTTAGAACATCATCTAGTTTTAGGGTTTAGACAAATATGATTATGGATGATCCCTTGTAATTTAAGTGAAATATGAGTTTAATATCATGCAACCTATAAATGGGAGTATAGTTAGATGATCTTATAAATTTGTTAGGGTTTAGAGTCATTTTAAGTGTGGTTAAAAGATGAAGATTATTCACCATTTTATACATGAGTGATATACA
Source organism: Avena sativa (assembly GCA_916181665.1). Lineage (NCBI taxonomy): Eukaryota > Viridiplantae > Streptophyta > Magnoliopsida > Poales > Poaceae > Avena > Avena sativa. Next base: position 184,939,028 of record OV702281.1, read on the forward strand.
CTATTTATTTAAAAGGAGTTATATTTGAATTTTAAGATTTAATTAGAATATTTAAAAGTTAATAGTTATACTTAAGTTTTATTATGATTATGGACTTAGACTTAGTAATTAAACTTAAAGGATTTAGTGATTAATTCTTTCTGAGTAAATAAATTTAAAGAATTAACAAAGTGGTTATTTTATTTTATTAAAATAAGTAAATGAGTTTGATTATCTAAGGTTATTAAAATTGTTTTGAATAATATACATAGTATTTTCTAATAAAATACTTATTAAAGATCTTAAAAATGATTTTTATTTATTTTCAAGTATTTTCTTTATTTTTATAAAATTCTTCAAAGAATTAAGTGTGTTTAAATATTTGCTTTATGTTTTATTTGTAAAACTCCAAGTTAGTATTTTTATAAAATAGTAGAGTTTATTTTATTACACAAGATTGATTTTTTAATTATTTTTATGGATTTTTCTTTTTTATGAAATTTCTCTTAGGATTTAATGGTGTTAATCTTTATTTTCTTTATATTTATCTTATAACAAGTAAAGTTATATTTTTATAGGTAGATCTTATTTTTGTGTGATGATTTAAATATATTATATATTGTTAGGATTTCTATAATTTTCTAGAGCTAAAAATATTTATAGGGTATTTCGAATATTCATTTGTTTTATTTTGTTTTATTTCTTATCCTATTTAATTTGGGCCATTTGGTTGGGCATATGGGCTGGCCTGGCCCAGCTAGACAATGCTCGGCACTTCATCCCCGTCCCATGCCTCTCCACATACACATGTACATGCACACAGACCCCCACCCTCGCACGCCTCTTCGTTCCTTTGCTTCCTACGCTCGACGCCATGGCTGGCAGCTCAATTCCGGCGAGCACCTATTGTTGTGGCCGCCGCTACCTGCCGCCGAAGCCCTGCCACCCGAAGGCCTTCATTTCTGACCAACTCGATTTGAAAAGGAAGCTCACTTAAGCTCTCCCCCTCTCCTTGATTTCCCGACTAGCCTTTAGGTTTGCCTCCTCACGATTACGCGTCTGCTACTCTGATTATTCATGGCCTCTTGCTTCCTCAATAATGGCCACGTCGCCGCCAATTTGATGCCAGCGGGACGGTGACCACGGTTGCAATCTAGTGTCTTTCGATTATGGACTCTACTGTGCTGATGGTGTGCTGGGGGTTGGCTACCTCGGTTCTAGCACTGGCAGGATGGCGCTGCAGCTGCGCAACCCACCGAACATGATGTGTTCCTACTACCTATTCCTCTACTCTAATTCAGGTAATCCCTATGTGACCGGCTCTCTGGCCAATGAATTATCTCAGGTTAGGATTAAGGTTGTATGGTGATTTCCTGGTCCTGTACTAGGTGATTGTGTAACTACAACCTGATTAACATGCGATAGAAACATGCAACCTTATGTCTCTATTTGGATGATGTGGTCGCATATTTGGTTTCTATGATATTATTTTTGATGAAACTGAACTTTTACAGTGTTGTTGACTGAAAGAGTTCAGTTATAGTCATGTTTATCTCATTCTTGAATTAAAACATGGTAGGAAACAAGTACCACTATATGTGGATGAATTATTTACTTGATGGATTCCTATTTGGCTTGTAAATGCCTGATTCTTGTGGATATGCTGTTGTGTCTAGTTGATTATGTATGATCTATATGTGGTGCTAGTGTTGTAAGGTATCAACATGACAAAACAGATATATGATTCCTACGAGAAAGATATTACGAAAATTATTTGGGAATCACATTTGTTTGAAATGAATGTTGGATATAAAGTAAATAGTGGCTTCTGCTATTTTGTGTTGTTACTATGGTGCCTTATAATATGAGTGTGCACAGTAATAATTAGATAACATGATATCCTACGATAAAATGCTACTATGATGTACCCTGAGTGGTAAAGTAGGGAAACAATCTTATAGCTAGTGCTGCAAAATCCTGAAGCTATAGTTGTTTTAAATTGGCTAGCTAGGAATTCAGATATGACTGCCAAGGATTCATATGACGAGTTCATATGTATAATCTTGCTATAACATTTCCTGTTAAAAGTTTGGAATTTCCTTGGCTAATGATATCTTAACTTGAGGCTTGAGCTTTGTAAAAGCAGTTTTGAATGGGTTCTTATTTGAGTCTTCAAGAAAGGATATGTTTCATTGTACTTTCTTATAGTGAAACAACCTTCATGATTGATTCCTAAATCATCTGTTAGGAAAAAAATGGGAACTCCCTATATTAAGTTGGATTTTTATTAAATGGTGTGACCATTTCTAGAGTGGCCTTTGTGATTAAAACTGCCACTGTGGTGCCTCCCTTGTGGAGTGTGCACAGTGGTAGTTTGAATACACACTGCTAAAACTACTAGGTTATTTGATTTGCACCTCAGCCTACGATACAAAGGCTGAGGCACTATTGGATAATAGGAAAAGAATTTTATTTTGGTGGCTTTCATTCTCTGTGATGAGCTTGCATAGCATCCATGTGCAAACTAAGAGAAATCTCTCCTTCTAATCCTCCTATACAATCTTTAGTTGAAGGGTAGCTGGTGAGATATTGATTTGCAATAACCCCCTTTATTCCCTTGTTTATGATGGTGAAATAAAACAAGAACATATATTATGCATGATTAGTAGTATAGCAACCTTTTGTTGTTGCTGATTCTGTGTTGTGACCTGTGGTTCCTAGTGGATCTTGTTCCTGGATGCTTCTTGATCTGCTCCTCCTTGCTGCTCACTTGGCTTGCTCCTTCTAATACTGCTGCCTTGCACTTGATCAGCCTACACATGTGAATCTTGTGCTCCTGAACCTTGTCCTTCTTAATCCTATAGAACTTGCTTCTTGTGCTTACTTATTCTCCTGTGATACGCCTCCTTCCTCCCTCCTTCTACTACTTGATCTTCTCTTGGATGGCTTAAGTAAGCACCCAGATGCTGATTAGGTAGTGGATTTGCTGGTGGTGTGAAGAAATGAATGGGTTTTCATGAGTTTATGATAAGATGGTACAAATGGTAAAATAGAGGATGCGCTCTGAAGTGTGGAGGTGGAATGGTAGCTTGATTGCTACGGCTGGTTCACCGCTTTGTGTACATGGATTGCTTTCTTGTCACCTTCCTAGGATTGCTGCTGTGTTGACAATAGTTATCTGCATGTTGATGTGCAAGCTGCTTACAAGTGGGACCTAGGGTCCAAGTTTCAATGTGTAGATTTTTTCTGGTGGATATGATCAAGTGAAAGTGTAATTTTTACCTCTTTGCCTCTTACCTGCCCTTGGTAAAACTTGCCCCTACATCATCCTGTGATGCACTAGTCTGAGGCTACACATCTGATAAGAGAAGATACTATAGATATGGTGAAAATTTTCCATTTTGATTTAATCTCAATGATGAGTTAGACATATCAATTCTATGTCAAATCTAAGAGCAAAAATTGAACCACTAACCCCTTTCCTATTTGTCTTTCTATTTGTTTTATTTCTGTTTGTTTGCAGGTATAAGATTAGGAATATAAATAGAGTATTTAGAAGATGAAGAAAATGAAGATGCATTTAGTTTTAAGTTCTACTTTATTCTTTTGTAATTCACTTTTTCTTTTGTGAAATATAAAGCATTGTATAATTGTAATAAAGGAATTCTTTTTTTATTTATTCATTCTTCTTTTGAAAGAAACATTGTATTGTTTATTTTATTCAATAAAGTGCACTAGTTTTACTTTTCTTTTATAATGCATTTGCAAAGACAATGTAATATTTGTATCTGCTTGTAATAAAGAATGCTTTTAGTTATTTATTTATGTAATTCATTTTTATATTTATTTGTTTTATAGTAGTGTTACTTTTATTCTTTTATTGTAACAACAATGAAACATTTTATTCTACTATAAAGTGTTCCATTATTCTTGGAACTAATTAAATATTTATATCTTACATATAAATAATAATTCCATTCTTATTTATTATTATAATTCATTTCATTCAACTTTGTTTATTAATTGACACTTGTAATTATTGTATCTTTTCATAAATAAGAGTTCACCTCATATTTCTTATTACAATGTAATTTCCAATTATTAATCTATTTCAAACTCTTATAGTATTCAAATCTATCAATTAAATATTCAAATTTGAATTGTCTTCCCCTCAAACACAAAAGTATAGTAGAGGTCATGTCGAAATCCATCGCACCTGTCCTAATGTTTCCCTCTGAACAAGAGATCTCGATTCTTCTATAGCTTCTTTTGTTTTTCGTGAAAATTCCCCGGTTTTTCTGATGCATGAATGCAATGCACACACCTGTGTCCTCTATAATTCTAGGTGCTAATCCTGGGATGTTACATTTTCTTCTGGAAAATTAGGATTTTATGCAGAAGCATTTGTAGGCTTATTTTGAATATAAAAATTATTTAGAAGAATATTTTTAGGTGGTTTTTGTATTATTTAGACTTTAGATTTTATGCTTTGTCTTTAGTACAGTAGAGTTTGATTTTAAAGTGTGACAAAACATCATATTGCATTTTGCATGCATTCATATTATTTTTATGTGTATATTGATTTGTGAATATTTTGTTGTATAAATTGTTATGTAGATTTTGTGGATTTTGGAGAGTGTGATTGTGAGGATTGTGTCTATTCCCCTGGCTACCAAGGCAAGTGATACTTCATATTTTTTTTCAATTATTTTTCCTAGTGCATTAGTGATATTTTGAGTAGGATTTGCATGGTAGTTTTTTTCAAAGTATATGCTATGCTATGGTGCCCTATAGATGATATCTTGGTAGTAATTTTCCTAAGTTGCGAGACATGTTATACTAGTATGCTTAGCCTAGCTATTAGAATTCGAGGGTGAAAAATTCATGTTATGATCTTATGGAAAGATTATGCCTATATGTTTTTGGACTAAGAAAATAACTTGTTAATGAAACACCTGGGTGGAATGGAAAGATTGGTTTGTATTGAGTGGTTACACAGAGCCGATGTCTATGGTTTACCCTGTGTATCACACTTGTGGATGGACACCCAGGAACAAATAGATTTGATATATTTAGTGTTGAGAAGCTTCTAGTGCAACCACATGGCATATGGGCTCTGCCTTAACCAACTAGGTTGCAAGAACTCAGCCAGATGAATAGTTGGTGGTAGATTTGATAGGATGGAACACTTCCATGGTGGTCTGAGGGAATTCTTCTGAAAAGTCTTGTCTCGATGCATGTCGAGTCTTGTGGAGAAAGTGCACCACCTCTCGAGAGGGTAAAACCTAAGTACTTAGCCGTGTCCCCGGTAACAGACATTTTGAGCATCAAAGACATTGAAATGATCAAAGATCTCCTCATCACAATTTCTCTAAGTTAAAAATGGTGGGTGAACAAGGGTATAGGTTCACCAATGTCTATTGGTGGTTCCTTAGTGTTTTTGTTAAACAAAAACTTTGTGTTTTCAAACTAATAAGATAAACCTTATTTTGAGCAAAGCCAGCCTGAACTACAATCATCCAAATTCATATAGTTATTAGATGTTACTATACTACTATGGTATCACTTGCCAATACAATTCCAAATATATTGACTCTCTGTGGCTGTAACTTATTATGTTGCAGGTTACTCTAATTGTGACTAGGGTTATGAGTCTACACTCAACATGTTTGCCTGTGGCACATGAAGATGAATACTTTATTTATATACTTTGTAATAAGAAGGCTATGTGTTAGCCTTGGGCTAATGAGTTGTAAGAACTATTGTACTCCTAGAATTACGATCTAATAATGACCTTTGTATATGTGTACTTCATCTTAAACTGTTGGTGCTAGCATTTTGATCCAGGGACTAGCACTGCAATCACAGGGGCCTTTACCTTAAAGGTGAGGTATTACACAACGCCAGTTCCTTGCTAGCACCTGCACCGATGTTAGGTATTTCCTTACACTTATGCGGCCTTGGATCTGCAGTGATGAACTTGACCGTCTCCACACATCCTTTTTCATGTGGCTTGTGGCCTTCTCTCTCTTGAGTACTTTTCATCGCCACCCAGTCGATCTCCGGGGGATCGTAGATATCGCGGCAGATGTAAATGTCATCCAAGCCTTCATCGGATCTCTATTGTAGAAGCTTGGCTCGACGTACTCTTTGTACCTCGGGATAAACGTCTCCACCTCCTCATCGCCGTCCTCCATCGACGAGCTGCTAGAAAGGTCCCTGGGAGCAATGATCCCCATAGGTTTTCCACGATCGGGGACAGGATAGAGCATAGCTCTATTTGTTCCTAGTGATTTGTGATTAGAGATATACACAAGGGCAGTATATAAGAGTGGTTAGAGGTCGGTAAAACTTGCGAGAAACACCAAATTTTCATCCAAGAAATCAATCCAAACCGACTAGAAAATGAAATTGCGGATTTGGAGGTGTACTGTGCCGTAACGACCAACTATATGGTCGTGGCCTGTATAGTTGCAGCCATATAGTTGGTTCCGGGCAGGTACTTCCAAATATTTCTAGCCCAAGTCGGTTAGATTACCGACTAAAAACAGACAAAAACGATTTTTTAATATAAAAATAATGAAAACGGGTCGAGGTTACTGAATCTTTAACGACCAACTATACAGCGGGAGAATTTTCTCCGGCCGTATAGTTGCAGCCATATAGATATGGTACCGAGAAAATTCTTTTTGTAAAAGGATACAGAACGTTTAACAACCAACTATACGGTGGGAGATTTTTCTCTGGCCATATAGTCGCGCCCGTATAGTTATAGCATCCGAAAATTATTTTGTGAGGGGGATATAGAACGTTTGATGACCAACTATATGGCGGGAGAGTTTTCTCTGGCCATATAGTTGTGACAGTATAGTTGTGACAGTATAGTTGCAGAAACCCCTCAAAAACTTCAGAAAAACAAGAGGAATTCAAAGGCAAAAAATTTAATAGTAGAAACTATTAAAACAAAGCATTTATTAGAGTTAGAAAACTTATCTTCGACTTAACGTTTATTTAGTCGGGAGTGACAAGATCCTCCAACAACAGGGACTTCTTCTTCTTGGGATGATTTGACCATAGTTCATATAATAATTCTTGGAAATAGAAATCATCAAGACTAAAGCTCCTGTCAATAAGATCGATGTCTTGTTGGGTAAATATAGATGATGAATCTACTACCTTTGCTTCCTATCTCTGCATAATCTATAACTCAAATTCTTGAAGTAAAAGGATCCAACAGATCAGTCTTGGCTGATGAAACTTCCTCTCGAGGAGTTCCTTTAAACCATCACGATCCGTATGAACTCTTACTTTTGCATCAACAATATAAGAACGAAAATTGTCACAAGAGAAAAATACAACAACAAGTTCTCTTTCTTCCTTAGGATAATTCTTTTAAGCACTATTGAGAGTTCTACTAGCATGATGTATAATATTATATCTGCGTCCTATGTGTTTTCCCGGAGTTACTCCTACATCATCATCACTAGATTCACATATTAAATCAAAAGTCATATCCCATATAGGTGGTTTAATGATGGGAGCACGAGACAAAGCATATTAAACCTTATCAAAGGCAATAAGGCATTTATCATCAAAATTGAATCTTACACCTTTTTGCAATATATTAGTCAATGGTTTAGAAATTCCAGAACAATTCCTAATAAACCCTCTATAAAAGCCTACATGACCGAGAAAACTTCTTATACCTTTTATGTCCCTGGGTTGTGGCATTATTTCTATTGCTTCAACTTTAGCCCTATCTACTTCAATACCCTTCCCTGATACTTTATGTCCAAGGATTGTGACTTCTTTTACCATAAAATGGCACTTATCCTAGTTTAAGACAAGATTATTCTCTTCACAAAGCTGCAAAATTCTATTGATATTTTCCAAGCAACTAGTAAACGAAGTTCCATAGATAGAAAAGTCATCCATAAATACTTCCATTAAAAGTTCTATAAAATCTCCAAATATAGCAGTCATGTAGAGGTCCCAACCTAATAAGGTAGAGATCCTTGGGTTTAAAATGCTAGTCCCTGGATCAATAGCTAGCATCCACAGTTTAAGATGTAATATCAAGAAACAAAGGTCATATTACAACTTTATAACCAGGAATAAAATAATTCATTACATCTTACATAGCTCCTTTGGCTATCTCATTACAATGCAGCAAATATAACTAAGTAGCATGGAGTCCTTCATCTTCAAAGTGCCACATGCAATCATGTTGGTTGTAGACTTGTAATCCTAGTCAACACACTTCACTAACATCAAACAAACCTGCAACATAATAAGTTGCAGCCACAAGGGTCAATACATTTGAATTGTATTGGCAAGTGATACTATGGTAGAATAGTGGTATCTATCATCTATATGCAATTTGGCTAAGTTGAGATTAGGCTTTCTTTGCTCAAAATAAGGTTTTCCTTATAAGTTAAAAAAACACTAAGTTTTTGTTTGTCAAAATCACCCAAGGCATCTACCAATAGAAATTGGTGATCCTTTAACCCTTGTTCAACCACAAGCTTTTAACTTAGAAATTGGGATAAGGAGATCATTGATACCTTCCATGTCTTGATGCTCAAATTGTCCATTGCCGGGGACACGGCTAAGTACTTAGATTTTTCTCCCTTGAGAGGTGGTGCACTTTCCCCACAAGACTCGACATGCATCGAGACAAGATCTTTCAGAAGCATTCCCTTAGACCAAAATGGACGCGCTCCAAACCTATCACCCCTACCACCAACTATCCATCTGGCTAAGTTATTGCAACCTATATGATCCAGGCAGAGCCCATAATGCCATGTGGCTGCACTTGAAGCTTCTCAACATTTGACACATCAAATCTCTTTCTTCCTAGGTGGATTTCCACAAGTGAGATAACCTAGGGTAGGCCATAAATATGGTGTAACCACTCAACATAACCCATTCACACTATTCCACCTAGGTGATTCATTCACATAGTTGTTTTATTAAATAAAACACAAGTCATTGACTTAGAATATTTCATAGCATGAATATAATCCACCCTTGTTTTCTACTAGCTAAGCTAGGCCTGATAGTAGTAGGGATCTTAACTTAGGCATCATCTACTAGGATTTCCCAAGGCATAGCTCACTTAGTAAAATTCCATGCAAGTCCTACGCAAAATATCACTAACGCATAGTTAAAATATTAGGACAAAATGTATGAAGCACCACTTGCCTTTTTGGTAGATAAACTAGATTCACTCCTTGATCTTGAAATAGTCACACTTTTCAAATTTTATTACAATTCAATCAAGGCACAAATTCAATCTAGCATTGAAACACTTCACCACATAGAATAAAGAAAACAAAACAATGCATGCAAGCATGCAAAAGATTGTTTTATTGAAAAAGTGGTTTCTACTAAGGCTATAAACATTTTACAACACCTATTGGTCATTTATAAAAGTGGCAAAACTATTTAAAAACAAGTTAATGGAAATGGGCCATTTAAATCATTTTTGTTTTGCTAGAAATTATTTTAATCAAAGGAATAATTTCTAATGTTTGCTAAATATATTTTTAAACACAAATGTTAGTGTTTATGGTCAAAGTGTTTAAAACAAATCCATTTACCAAAGGTTTCATTCAAAAATCATTTTTAAATCGAAGCAACATTTTATTTTGCTAGAAAATGCCTTTAATCAAAGTAATAATTTTCTAGAGTTAATCAAATACATTTTGAAATCCAAAACTTAGTGTTTAGGGTCAGAGAGTTTAAATCAAACCATTTGCAAAAGTTTTTACTCAAAAATTATTTTTAAAACATAATCATCAATTTTTTGTTTTACTAGAAATGTCTTTATTCAAGGAATAATTCCTTGTGTTTAACAAAATATATTTATAAACCAAAAAGTTTGTTCTTATGGTCAATAGATTCAAAACAATTCATTTACAAAATATTTTACCCTAAAATAAGCCTAGAAATATTTCTGTAAAACAACCAATTTTATAGAATAAAAATACTAAAGTAAGGGCATGGTTGCAAAGGTTTATTTTTCCTGATTTCAATGATATAAAATTTGTAAATTTTGGACGTGTGGATCAAAAGTTATGAATTTTTCAATTCTAAACATCTAATAGTTATATTTCTTTTTTTTAAAAACAGAAGTTGGGCCATGTGTCTTGTTCTTATTGGATAATACCAGTTCGGTTGGATCAACTAACGTGAGCTGTTGGATTAAAAGGGTATCGCATGGCCTAGATCTAGCATACCGATTCCTTTTAAGTGATCTATCCTTAACCACTCGATTAAGATCTAACAGGCAGCTTTGCTTTGACCATGAACTGGTGGCGCTGTGCAACGGTGAGCGGCAGCGCGCTCTGATCGCAGTGGTTCCAGCCAAAACAGGGAGCGAGGGAGATGGTAAAGGGTCTCACTGGGTTCGCCGTTGAGCGCTAATTCTCGGGGTGGTCGCCTTAGACCAAGGGGCACACGAGGATGACCTGAATCACTCGCCGGAGTTCTTGCTGCCATCGGGTGCGCACGGTGTTCAACAGAGACGAAGCTACAGGCCACGGGAAAGCCAAATGAGGGCGGTGTTAGACGCGCAAGAGAGATACGAAGGCTCCAGCATCAAAGAGAGGGGGAGGCGCGGTCAGGAATTACCAGGGGAGATCGACGGAGTTGAAGCCGAAGATGGTGGCACTTAGTTGATGTCATTGCCGAAGCTCTAGGTCACGAGAAGACATGTGGCTGGGGTCAATGGATGCACACAACAATGGTGAACAAGTGAGCGTGAACTGGAGAGGATGGGGCAACGTGTACACACCGGAATTTCCACCGGAGTGTGTCAGAGCAGTGAGTGTTCGGGCGAGCAATTTGCTCAGCCTGGTGGTAGAGAGGGTGTGGCGTCTGAGGGGAAAGATAGAGGGGATCTTTATGGTGCATGTTCGCAGGGGCGAATTACTCGCGACATTTAAGTGAATTCAAGAGGCAAAATCAATGCTGAAACGGGAGAGAGAGGGGGGAACCGGTCAGCGTGGGTGGAGAAGATGATGACGGGACAACCAGGTTGGCGTGGGTCCGTTTGTCAACGAGCTGAGTGGGTAGGGCAGCGGGTGAGAAAACGTTTCGCTGGGGAGGAGAGAGGTGGGCTACGCTGTTGGGCCTGATGGGCTGGGTTTTCTAGGCTGGATTGTTTTCTCTTTTTTTCTCTGTTTTCTTTTTCTTTTTCTGATTTCATTTTCTTTTTTGATTTGAATCAAATGTTTTAAACTATCATTTATTTTCAAATTTTTTCCCAATTTCAGTAGATTTTTATTTTGTTTAACAATGTATTTTAAAGTCCATTTCAGAATAATTTCTTTTATTCTTTTATGGTTTATTATTTATTTAAAATAGGCACTTATCTTTATTTAAATAAGATTTTAAATATATTTTCAAACTTATATTTGAATTCCAATTTTTACCAAACCTTTTACAGTAGGTTTTATTTATTCATTAGTGCAAATAATTCACTTTGAATTATTTAAAATATTTTAATATGATTTAATGTTCATTTAAATTGGGCATTTGTCTTTATTCAAATAAAATCAAATATGGTTTTCAACCCATATAAATTTTATTCAAATAATTGCTTTTGAGTTAATTATTTAACTTTTAATCCACTTTGGCAAATTCCAATTTATTATTTTCTCATGATTTAATTAATCATTTACCTTAGGGATTTTGTCTCCATTTAAATATAATTAAAATATGGTTTAATCACATATACTTTTATTTCAATATTCTTTATGCCTTTATTTTATTTGGATTATCTTTATTCCATTTGCTTATGTATTTCACTCAAGATTTAAATTGTCTTCTAAATAATTTTCTTGGGATTTATTATTTGGTTTAGGCAATTGTCTTTATTTAAATAAAATATGTTTGAAGTCCATAAAAGCTTTTATTAAATTAATCTTTATTCATTTATTTTATTTAATAAAATTTTATTTTTTTATGGACTTGGCTAGGATTTAATTTGGCTTTTAAATATTCCTTATTTATTTCTTCCGTTAATTTAAAAAATCCATATCTTTTTATCTATAGATCCAAAATTGGTGATTCCAATTGGTATAATTTTATTTAATTTTTGTTTATCTTTTTAAATCCTTTTAGGATTATTTTGTTCACAATTTGGTATGGATTTTAGTTAGGATCTTTATTAGCTTTGGAAATTATTTCCTTTTAACTTATTAAATTCATACGTTTTTCTCCATGGCTTTAAATTGAATGAAACCAATTTCTATTGTTTATCATTTTTGATCATTTATAAATGTTTGTTGATAGATTTTTATATGGTTCAAATCCATAACCTTTGAGAGATCCTAGAAGTTATTTTCTTCCATTAGGGTTTTAGGGTTTTAGTTTAACTTTTCTAAATGTTTTAATTTCAAGATACATTCATTGATGAATGCATTTCACTTGATTTGAACTTTGTTGGATTCCCTTTTCATTCAAAGTTTGTTCAAGAAGGGTTTTGATGTTTCCATTTAGAAGCCAAATGTTTCTTTTCACCCTAAATTTTAACAATTATTTCTTTTGTTTATTTATTTTTCACATTTCAAAATTTGGAAAATTTTGGGATGTGACAGGCTACCACCCTTAAAAGAAATATCGTCCCGATATTTGGGAAGGCTAGAGGTTACAAGTTGGCTTCAAAACAACTAAGGTACTACCACCCTTAAAAGATTTTTTACTAGATTACATCTTGGCTTACTTGGGATCTTGATGTAGCTTCTCTGGACAATTGTTTGCATAATGTACTTTGTCTCCACACTTGAAGCATGTGATAAGGTTGAGATCTTCACGCATCTTCTCTGGACAATATGATATATAATGGCCTAGCTCCTTGCCGTTGTTGCACATGCTAATATCCTTCTTCTTCTTTGGCATCATTTCCTTTCGTTTGTTTCCTTGATTCTTCTTCTTTTCTGGACAATCATTGGCATAGTGTCCCATCTCTTTGCAATTGTAACATTGCACTTGGCTATTGTCCTTCTTGCTGGGGTTGGAACATTTCTTCTTTTGGGTCTCTCCAAAGCTAGGAGTTCTTATAGTTCATGTTCTTCATATTTCACCACAAAGGTGGGAAATCTTTCCCTCTTCTTGGGGCAGTCACTAGAGATATGAACTTATTCTCCACATGAGTAACAACACTTTGTGGTCACTTTGGGTATGGCCTTATGAGGCATGGTTCTGAGTTTGCCTTCATCTTTCTTGGTAGAAGTTGTTCCCTTATGGAGTTTTTCCAAACATTTGATGCATTCATCTTGTTTCATTTGTTGAACTATAGGATAGATGGGGCATTGGATAGGAACATGATAATTTCCTTCACATAGGAAACAAGTAACTTGAGATGTGGGGAATTGTTTAGTTGGATGTTTCTCTTCACAATTAGGGCATTGGTCCACATGCTCTTTATAAGTGTGTTCCATGTCTCCATAAATATTGTAGGCTTGAGTTCCTTCTATAATATCATCCTTGATATCATTGTTGTCACAATCTCCTTGGGAATGGTTGCATCTCATGTTTCCAAAAAAATTTGTATGGTTGGGTCTAACTCATTGTTGTTGGCTAAAAATTGAGTTCTCACTTGATTCAACTGGGCTTGGGTTGCTAGTAGTTGTTATCTCATGTGCATCTCTTAGTTGTTGTTGTCACCATCCTTGACGCTGGAGTCTCTTGGAGAAGTCATCTGTTTGGGTTGGATTGGGATTAGATTAGACAAAAGATTTCTAGAGAAGAAGTATAATCACACACAACAATTCACCCAAGCAATGTGCAAGCAATCAAAATCAAACATTCCACTTAAACAACAAGATTCAAGCACATTTTTAGGCAACAAAATATTTTCCCTACACCATATAAGTTGGGGTGATTGATCTAAACTAGACATGTAGAGGTCCCAACCTAGTAAGGTAGAGATCCCTGTGTTTACAATGCTAGTCCCTGGATTAATAGCTAGCATCCACAGTTTAATATGTAATATCAAGAAACAAAGGTCATATTACAACTTTATAACCAGGAATAAAATAATTCATTACATCTTACATATCTCATTTTGTTATCTCATTACAATGAAGCAGAAATAATTATCGCATGGAGTCCTTCATCTTCAAAGTGCCACAGGCAATCATGTTGGTTGTAGAGTTGTAATCCTATTCAGCACACTTCACTAACATCAAACAAACCTTCAACATAATAAGTTACAGCCACAAGGGTCAATACATTTGAGTAGTATTGGCAAGTGATACTATGGTAGTATAGTGGAGTCTATCATCTATATGCATTTGGCTAAGTGGAGCTTAGGCTTGCTTTGCTCAAAATAGATTTTTGTTATCAGTTGAAAACACTAAGTTTTTATTTGTGACATCACCCAAGGCATCTACCAATCAAAGATTGAAGATCCTTTAACCCTTGTTCAACCACAAGCTTTTAACTTAGAAATTGGGATGAGGAGATCCTTGATATCTTCCATGTCTTGATGCTCAAATTGTCCATTGCCAGGGACACGGCTAAGTACTTAGATTTTATTTAACTAGAAATGCTTTTATTCAAATATTTATTCCTTAGCATCACAAAATATACTTTTAAATCTACAAGTTAGTTTTTATGGTTAGTAGGTTCAAAACAATCCAGTTACAAAATATTTTACCCTAAAAACATTTTTAGAATAAATTCTATACTCAAAATATGCCTAAACATGTTTCTGCAAAGACAACCAATTTTACAGAAGCAAAATACTAAACAAAGGGCATGGTTGGAAAGTATTCTTTTTGCTGATTCCATTGATATAAAGTTTGCAAAATTTGGACGTGTAGATTTAATGTTATGAATTTTACCAAATCAATCTACTAATAGACAACTTTCTGTTTTTAATCAAAAACGGTGCCACGCGTCTTAACCTCATTGGTCTGTACCGATTCGTCTGGATCGAGCATCGTGGGCTGTTGGATCTAACTTAAATCACACGATGCAGATGCCAACTTACCCCTCCGTTTAAGATTCTATCGTAGCACATGGATTTAAATCCTACGGCTCACATCACGATAACCACAGATGTGCGGCGCTGGGTCAACGGCGAGCAGTGGCGTGCTCGGGCTACGGTGGTCCGGCTAAAGCAGGAAGCGAGGGAGAGGGATGAGATGCTCACCAGGCCCGTCGTGACGTGGGGAAGCTCAACGTACGGGTAGGAGGGAAGGGGGCGTATGATGCTGCTGGCGATTCCTCGCCGTAGTTGCTATCGGCATCGGGCGCCTCTGTTCGTCATCGGGGGCGAGGCGGGGGAGCTCGACGAAGTTGCTGCAGACAGTGGCGGTGCTCTGTTGAAGTCATTGCCGAGGCTACAAGGCACGCACGAGCGAGAGGAAGGCATGGGCAGGTGCGTAGGGTGATGGGGAACAAGCTTCTGGGATCTGGGGGGCAAGGGGAGGTAGGTACTGGCCAGAATTTGCTGATAAGCTCGTCGGAGCAGAGGGAGTTTGAGATTGCAATTGCAGAAGACTGGTGGCCGAGAGGTGTTGGCGACCGAGGGGAAATGGAGAGGGGGACTAGGCGCTTAAATGGGCATGATCACTGGCGGAGTTACTCGCGGCATCAACGCGAATTAACGCATGGAGTAAACAGCAGAAACAACAACGAGGTTTGGGGAAGAACAGGTCTGCAGGTGGAAGAGGCGATCTGTCAAGTGGGGCAACATCGCCAGCGAGAGAGAGGGGAAAACGGTGGGGCCTTGCTGTCAGGGACTGTGCGGGTGCGCGTTTGAGTGAAAGAAAACGTTTCGTGGAGAGTGGGAGAGAGGTGTGCTTCTGCTGGGCTAGATGGGCTGGGCTACTTCTCTTTATTTTGTCTTCTTCTATTTTCTTTTTCCATTTTGATTTTTTGTTTTGAATTTCAAACTGCCATTTGAATTCATATTTATTTTTAAAATATTTTCCAAATATTCAGTATGTTTCTATACTGTTTTAAATATGTATTTAAAGTCCATTTTAGAATAATTATTTTATTCATTTATGGTTTATTATTTATTTATAATAGACATTTGCCTTTATTCAAATAAGATTTTAATTATATTTTCAAACTCTTATTTGAATTCTAATTTTCTCCAAACCTTTTTCAGTAGGTTTTATTTATTCCATAGTGCAAATAATTCACTTGAATTATTATTTAAAATATTTTAATATGATTTAATGTTCATTTAAATTAGGCATTTGTCTTTATTCAAATGAATTCAAATATGGTTTTATACCCTTATAAATTTTATTCAAACAATTCTTTTATTCTTTTAAGTTAATTAAATAACTTTTATTCCACTTGGGCAAATTCTAATTTCTTATTTTCTCATGATTTAATTAATCATTTACTTTAGGGATTTTGTCCCTATTTAAATATAATTTAGATATGGTTTTATCCATATAATTTTATTGAAATAAGCTTTATCCCTTTATTTTATTTGGATTATCTTTATTTCATTTGCTTATGGTTTTGATTCAAGATTTAAATTGTCTTCTAAATAATTTTATTTAGGCAATTTATCTTTATTTAAATAAAATTGAATATTGTTCAATTCTTATGATTTTATTTAAATAATCTTTTACTCCTTTTATTCAATAAACTTTCATTTGTTAAGGATTTGGCCAAGATTTAATTTGGCTTTTAAATATTCCTTTTTTATTTATTTTCTTCCTTTGCCTTATAAAATCCATATCTTTTTATTTATAGATCCAAAATTGATGATTCCAATTTGAATTATTTTATTTAATATTTGTTTATATTTTTAAATCCCATTAGGATTATTTTTCTCTCAATTTGTTAGGGATTTTAGATAGGATCTTTATTAGCTTTGGAAATTATTTCCTTTTTCCATATTAAACTCATAAGTTTTTATCTATGGCTCCAAATTAAATGAAACCAATTTCTATGGTTTTATAATATTTTTGTTTATTATTTTTGATCATTTATAAATGTTTGTGCTGAATTTTTATGTGGATAAAATCCATAGTCTTGGAGATATCTTGGAGATGTTTTCTTCCATTAGGGTTTTAGAGTTTTGGTTTATTTTCCCAAGTTTAAATTTCAAGATACATTCATTAATGAATGAATTTCACTTGATTTGAATTTTGTTGGATTCCCTTTTAATTCAAAGTTTGTTCAAGAAGGGTTTTGATGTTTCCATTTAGAAGCAAAAAGTTTCTTTTCACCCTAAATTTCATCAATTATTTATTTTGTTTATTTATTTTTCACATTTCAAAATTTGGAAAATTTTGGGATGTGACACATGTATCTTTGAAAACTAGCTGGATCATTACATAGACCAAAAGGCATACGTTGGTAAGCATGTAAACCATAAGGACTAACAAAAGTTGTTTTAAGTGTTAGGCCACGTAGAGATAAAAACTTTTTCCTCTAATCGTGGTAAACCCAAGATCCAGCTGAGGTAGAAGGCCACGAGGTTTAACACTAGACGCGCAGTTGTGGATTACTGATGAACCGCGTCAGTTGAATGTAGTGCAGTCCTCACGATCCGATCTGATTACGATCGTCCTGGTACTGATCGTACATCACCGCTGCTGGTATCCACACATACAAGGAGTAGCGCCGACGCTGAACTTCTATGTTCATTACGACGGCAGGACTGCTGTGGAGCTAGGGTTTCCAACTCATGGAATGACCTAACTGATCAACGATTTTCACTTCTGGGTTACTGTGCTCCACTATATATAGGGAGTGAATGTGGGCTCCACTCTTGTGGCCCATTCACTAAAGACCATATAATATTAGTCACCATGAGTCCGACTCACTCACTTAGTCCAAATCCGGCTCGAGTCCAACCCAACCAGATTTCCGGTTCAGATCCAATCCGAACTTTCTCCCGACCTTAACTGTGTGACCCCGCAGGCTCATGGCTACTTGGACATGATTGGAGTCCGACTCTCAATCGATCAGTCGGTAGCAACTCCTTGCAGATCGTGCTGACTCCCAAGTACCAAAGAGTCATGACGACTTGCCTTTCTAATGCGACTTACATTCGAGTCCCTTTTGCCTCACGATATACCTTGTCAGACTATAGGCAAATAATTGTCATCCCTTAAATAGTTCGACTCTCTTCTCGATCCGAGATAAGTGATTCATCTGACTAACTCTTAGTCGATCGCCTCGTTTAACACTTAACCGAGTCGTGCATGGCCATTCTTTCCAAATCATATCATCCGAGAGGGCCCAGAGAATATGTCTCCAAGTGGAGGGGCAAAGTCCCATCTTGGTTATTCACATCACGCAGCATGATTCTCAGTCAACCCGAACTCTGCCTTTATAACTGCCTAGTTATGGATCAACATTTGACAGAACCTAAGTCGGTGATCCTCAACTTGGACTATGAAACAACCTAAGGTCTATGGATTACATTGATCGATATATACAAATGACAACTTGTTCATTGTACCTCAATATGGGTCAATCCAACTAGCTAAACTCTGTAGCCGAATCTGTGTAAGTCGGAATAGCATCACCATGCCCATGACAAGTGGAATCGAGTCATGAAGCCGACTTTCACATTGGTCTAAGTTGTGTGTCCAGCACAACCTCAATGACCAAGGACATTTAGTACAAACAACATGAATGTATAGTTCCACCACCAAATCACATATTCAATGATATACATCAGATGCTCATGCAAGGACAACTTAATAACTTTATGAATACAATGGGAAATATCATCATACATGATTGAATCTAGGGCATATTCCCAATAGTCTCCCACTTGCACTAGAGTCAATATTCCGACATCACATGTCTAGGCATCTAATGCCCATAGCTCTTACGTGCGCCTCATGCTTCGGCTGTGGTAACGGCTTTGTCAATGGATCCGCAATATTTGCATCCGTTTGTACCTTGCATAACTCGATAGCACCCTGATCCACGAACTAGCAAATCAGGTGGTACCGCATGAGCATGTGCTTGTTCTTCTGGTGTTTTCTAGGTTCCTTGGCTTGTGCAATAGCACCATTGTTGTCACAATACACGTCTAACGGATTGGACGAGCATTGAACCACACCAAGATCCATGAGGAAATTCCTCATCCAAACAGCTTCCTATGCTGCCTTCGAGGCGGCAATATACTCAGCCTCTGTTGTAGATGCAGACACAGTCTCTTGCTTGGAACTCTTCCAGCTCACAGCACCTCCGTTTATAATAAACACGTATCCGGATTGTGAACAAGAATCATCAGAGTTGGTAAGATAACTCGCATCCGTGTATCCCTTTACATTGAGTTCATCTTCACCACCATAAACCAAAAATATATCCTTAGTCCTTCTCAAGTACTTTAGGATATTTTTAGCCGCTGTCCGGTAGATTTCTCTAGGATCAGCCTGGTATCTTCTCACAACACTTAGAGGATAGGAAACATCCGGCCTAGTTCAAATCATGGCATACATGATGGATCCGATTGCAGAAGCATACGAAATCGCACTCATCCGACTTCGCTCATCAGTTGTCGAAGGACACCGAGTCTTGCTAAGTTTTACACCATGCGACATCAGTAAGAACTCCTTCTTAGACGATTCCATGTTGAACTTCTTCAACACTTTGTCCAAATCTGTACTCTTACTCAATCCAATGAGTGGTCTTGATCTATCTCTCTAGATCCAGATTTCGAGGATGTATGTTGCCTCACCCAAGTTTTTCATTGACAAACTCCTTTCCAATGATTCCTTGGTTTCTTGCAACATCTGGACATCATTTCCAATCAGTAATATGTCATCCACATATAAGATTAGAAAGTTTACTTTGCTCCCGCTAAACTTCTTGTATAAACAAGAATCATGATCACTCTTGATGAAGCCAACCGATTTGACTACCTCATCAAAGCGAATATTCCAACTCCGAGATGCTTGCTTCAACCCATAAATGGATTTCTGAAGTTTTCATACCTTGTCATCTTTAGCCGGATCGACAAAACCCTCGGTCTGTATCATATACACGTCCTCGGTTAAATTTCTATTTAGGAAAGCCGTTTTGACATCCATCTGCCATATCTCATAGTCAAAATAGGCTGCTATAGCTAACATGATCCGAACTGATTTAAGCATCGCTACGGGAAAGAAAGTCTCGTCGTAATCAACTCCTTGAACTTGTCGGAACCCCTTCGTGACAAGACGTGCTTTATAGACGAAAAAATTTCCATCCATATTAGTTTTCTTATTAAATACCCATTTGGACTCGACGGTTCTTGCACCATCTAGCAGATCAACTAAGTGCCAAACTTGATTTTCATCCATGGAATTTAACTTGGATCTCATGGCTCCAAGCCATGACTCGGAATCAGATCCCACCATCGCTTCCGAATAATTTGACGCCTAATCAATGTCTAACAGTAATACATCACAAACACTTGGTAATCTCGCCGATCTTCGTAGTACAGGTGCTGCTACCAGCTCAGCTACCACGACTGGTTCAACCTACAAGGTTTTTGCCGAATCGCTACTAGCCGGTTCCTCTCCAATTTCTTGGAGCTGCATCGTTCTCCCACTGACTCCCTGACTGAGAAACTCTTTCTTTAGGAAGACACCGTTCCAAGCGACAAACACTTTGGCCTCTTCTCGGTTGTAGAAGTAGTAACCCAAGGTTTCCCTCGGATACCCCACGAAAATACACTTATCCGACTTGGCCGTAAGCTTGTCCGACTGAAGTCGCTTGACAAATGCTTTTAAAAACCCCAAATCTTAAGAAATGACAAACTCGTCCTTTTTCCTGTCCACATCTCTTGCTGTGTCTTCTCTACCAACTTTGATGGTCCTTTATTTAGTGTGAACGCCGGTGTTTCTAGACAATAACCCCAAAATGATAACGGCAGATCTGTCCGACTCATCATTGATCGTACCATGTCCAACAAGGTCTGATTCCGCCTTTCCTAAAGACCGTTCCTTTGCGGCGTTCCTGGCGGAGTAAGTTGAGGAACTATTCCGCAACTTTTAAGATGGTCATCAGACTCATGGCTCATGTACTCGCCTCCTCGGTCCGACCGAAGAAACTTTATTTTCTTGCCGAGTTGATTTTGTACTTCATTCTGGAATTCTTTGAACTTTTCAAAGGCTTCCGACTTATGTTTCATCAAGTAGATATATCCATACCTACTCAAATCATCAGTTAAGGTAATGAAGTATTCATAACCACCTCTGGCTGTCGTGCTCATTGGTCCACATAAATCAATATGTACTAGTCTCAACAAGTCGGATGCCCTTTCACAACTCTTTGCAAAAGGTTTCTTGGTCATTTTGCCGAGTAGTCAAGATTCGCATGTCTCGAACGACTCCAAGTCGAACGAATTTAGGAGTCCATCATCATGGATCTTCTTCATGCGTTTCAAACTTATATGACAAAGCCGACAGTACCAAAAGTAAGTCATATTCAGATCATTTGGTTTCAACATTTGAACATTTATGTTATAAACCGACTCACCATCAAGATTCAAAATAAATAACCCGTCCTGGACGGGTGCAAAGCCGTGAAAGATATCATTCAAATACAAAGAACAACCATTATTCTTGATATTCGACTCATAGCCTTGCCTCATCAAACATGAATGTAAGACTCCACCATTTAAGGTAAATGCCCCTGTGATTGCAATGCTAGTCCCTGGATCGATTTACTAGGATCCACAGTTTAAGATGAAGTACACACATACAAAGGTCATTATTACATCGTCATTCTAGAGTTAACATAGTATTTACAACTCAATAGCCCAAGGCTGATACATAGAATTCATAACATAAAGTAAATAACTAGAAGTCTTCATATTCATGTGCCATAGGCAAACATGTTGAGTGTAGACTCATAACCCTAGTCTCCATCAGAGTAACCTGCAACATCGTAAGTTACAGCCACAGAGGGTCAATACATTTGGAATTGTATTGGCAAGTGATACCATAGTAGAATAGTAGTATCTAACATCAATATGAATTTGGCTAAGTGTATCTTAGGCTTTCTTTACGCAAAATAAGGTTTTTGTTATTAGTTGAAAACACTAAGTTTTTGTCTGGTAAAAACACCCAAGGACAACCAATAGACATTGGTGAACCTTTACCCTTGTTCAACCACAAGTTTTAACTTAGAGAAATTGGGATGAGGAGATCCTTGATTGCTTCAATGTCTTTGATGCTCAAATTGTCCGTTGCCGGGGACACGACTAAGTACTTAGGTTTTACCCTCTCGAAGGTGGCGCACTTTCTCCACAAGACTCGACATGCATCGAGACGAGACCTTTCAGAAGCATTCCCTTAGACCACCATGGACGCGTTCCATTCTATCAACCCTACAACCAACTGTCCATCTGGCCAAATTCTTGCAAACTAGTTGGTCAAGGAAGAGCCCATATGCCATGTGGTTGCACTAGAAGCTTCTCAACACTAAAAATCTCAAATACCTTTGTTCCTAGGTGGCAATCCACAACTGGGATACACAAGGTAAACCATAGACATGGGCCTTGTGTAACCACTCAACATAAACCAACCATACCATTCCACCCAGGTGATTCATTCACATAGTTTTTTTATTAATCAAAAACACAATTCATAGACTTAACAATATTTCATAGCATGAATAATCCACCCTTGTATTCTACTAGCTAGGCTAAGCATAATAGTAGCAAGTTTCTTACCTTAGGGAAAAATCTACTAAGACAACATCTACTAGGATTTCCCAACGCATAGCATATACTTAGAAAATTTCCAATGCAAATCCTACTCAAAATATCACTAATGCATAGACAAAATAGTAGGACAAAAATATTGAGAATCACTTGCCTTGGTAGTTGGGGGAATAGCAACAGTCCTCACATAAAATCATAACACCAAATCACATTTCAATATTGAAACAAAAATACATATGAATGCATGCAAATGCAATGCAATGATTTTTCCACACTAAAAAAGTCAAACCAAACAGTACTGAACACAAAGTAAACTTTCTAAAGTCTAAACAAACACAAATTTACTTTAAAAGAATTTTTCCAAATAAGTTTTATATGCAAAATAGGCCTACAAATGGTTCTATAAATAATCCTATTTTTCTAGAAGAAAAATACCAATTCAAGGCCATAGGTGTGTAGGGCTTAATTTTCTGAATCCAATGATATATTATATGCAATTTTTGGACAAACAGATCAAAGGATATAAATTTTACAAGTTAATTCATCTAATAGATTCAAAAAACAGATTTTTAAACAGATTCAGTGACACGCGACATGTTCCTATTGGCCCGTACAGCTTCGCGCGGATCACACGCGCGGGCCGTTAGATATAAGTTAGATCCTGCGGTCCAGATCTGACTATACCGTTTTGCTTAAGTGATCTATCTGCGACTTTGGATCTAGATCCAACTGATCTGGATGATGCGACCATAGCGGGGCCGCGCTGACGACACTGGAAGTGGCGCTACTGCCAGTGACTCGCCAGCGAGGCTATAAGGGGTCTGAGGTGGTGCTATTCTTACCAGCATCGCGTGGATGCGATGAAGCTCAACGTGTGCTTGGTCTGGATAGGGGCGTACTGACGTGGGCGCGGGAGATCGTCGGAGTTCTCATTGGCGTCGGGTGCTCATGAACGGCGACAGATTCAACGAATTAGTACCCAAGCAGGCAAACGGTGGGTGTCGGAATCTTTGCAAGGTCAAGGCGAACACCGTAGTGTGGTTTAGAGGTCAAGGGGGTGCGGATATTACCAGAATTACTCGCCGGAGTTGATTGGCTCCTCGGGTGCTCGCAGAGGTTGACGCGGACGGCGACCAGGGGCAATATAGGATGAACCAGGGGCAATCAGGAGGAGCACAAGGATAAGAGGAACAATTTCATATGAACAAGGGACAGAGGGGCACACGTGGCTCATTGTAATGCGTCGCCGGAGTTTGTCGGGCAGAGGCGGTGCAAGCTTGATTACTGGCAGCCTGGGGGCGCTCAAGGGATGTGGTTTGAGCGGAAATGTCCGCAGAGCGGTGGTGCTTAAGTAGCCGGAGAAGGGGCGGAGATGGCACACAGAATCAACGCAATTTAAGCGAATTCAGTCGCGGCGTCACTACGGGGAAGAAACGGCGGAGGGCCTGGTCGTGGGCCGGATTTGGGGATGACTATGATGACGTGGCGTAGGGCCCAGTGGTAGTGAGAGAGGGGGTGCGCGCGCCGGTGAGAAAGAGAGAGGGGAGATTGGGAACCCGGGTGGGCTAGATGGGCCACAAGTTGGGCTGGGCTAAATAGGGAACGCCTAGTTTTATTTTTTCTTTCTCTTTTTTCTTTTTTGTTTTGATTTTTAGAAATGGTTTTGAAACCCTAATTCAAATATGTTTGAATTCAAACATTCTCCAAACTTTTGCAGGGTGATCCTAGCATTCAAAAGTGTGACAAACACATTTGACTACTCAAAAACACTTTGTCCTTTGAAAATAAAAATAAAACCATGCCCCATATATAATATATAAAGAGGGGTTTAAATACGGTTTCATCTAGGGTTTTGGTTTCAAAAAATTTATGCAAGAACAATATGCTATGATAATATGAATGTAATACATGATTTTATATTTCATGAAATTTGGGATGTTACAAATCTAACTCCCTTAAGATGAATCTTGCCCTTGAGATTTGGATTGGCTAGCAAATAGGTGTGGGTGATCTTTTCGAAGGTCATCTTCTCTTTCCCAAGTTGCTTCTTCCTCGGTATGATGATTCCACTGTACTTTGCAGAATTTGATAGTCTTGGTACGAATAACTCTTTCTGCTATCTCAAGAATCTTGATAGGCTTCTCTTCATAAGTGAGATCACTCTCCAACTGAACCTCTTGTAATGGTATAGTGTCCTTCAGTGAAGTTTCTTCCATTTCTGGATGACACTTTTTCAACTGACTCACATGAAACATATTGTGAACTACTGAAAGCGATTCAGGCAATTCAATCTCATAAGCCACTTCTCCTTTGTGGCTCAAAATCTTGAATGTTCCAACATAACGAGGTTCCAATTTTCCTTGACTGCAAATCTCTTCACGCCACCAAGTGGTGAGACTCTAAGATAAGCTCTATCACCTACCTCATAGGTGACTTCCCTATGCTTTGGATCTGCGTAACTCTTTTGTCGGGATTGGGCTATCTTCGATATGTCCTTTACCATTATGACTTTCTCTTCAGCTTCCTTGATCAATTCTGGTCAAAATAAATTACTTTCTCCTACCCCATTCCATAGTAATGGTGTAGTACACTTCCTTCCATAAAGGAATTCAAATGGAGCCATCTCAATGCTTGCTTGATAGATGTTATTGTAAGATAATTCTACATATGGTAGACTTTCATCCCAGCTAGATCCATAGTCCAATGCACATGCCCTTAAAATATCCTCTAAAATCGGATTGGTCCTTCCTGTCTCTCCATCAGTCTGAGGGTGAGTAGTTGTGCTGAATTCTAACCTTGTTCCCAAAGATTCATTCAGTTTTCACCAAAAATGCGAAGTGAACTGAGTTCCTCTATTAGACACAATACTCTTAGGTACTTCATGCAGACTTATAATTCTGTTCATATATATATTAGACAATTTACACTTGTATAGGTAGTCTTCACGGGTATGAAATGAGCTACTTTAGTTAGACGATCCACAACAACCCAAATAGAATCATATTCGGATCTGGTCCTTGGCAATCCGGTGATAAAATCCATACCAATCTTATCCCACTTCCAATCATGTATAGGTAGTGGTTTCAATAACCCTGACGGTTTCTGATGTTCCGCTTTCACTCGACTACATACATCACACAAGGCAATATGTTCCAGGATATCTTTCTTGAGATTGTTTCACCAAAATCTTTCCTTCACATCCATGTACATTTTGGTGTTACCTGGATGAATGGAATATGGTGAGTTGTGTGCTTCTTGCAAAATCAATTTTTGAAGCTCCGGATCTTGCGGAATGCAGATATGTTTTCCATACCAATAAGTGCCTTGTTCATCTTCGTGGAATCCTTTTGCCTTACCTTTTGTGGCATCCCGCAAAACCACTACTAGAAAATCGCGTTGTTTTTGTGCATTGCATCATCATGACCGCAGGCTCATGTCATCATGCCACATTGCATTTGAGCATCGTCATCATCTTGCATTTGCCTGCATAAAACTATTTCGGAAAAACCTGTTTGTGTTTTCTAAACGCCCCGTCTTTGTTCAAACGCAAAACCCGGGGCACCGGAATATTTTGTTTTGTTTGCTATCGGGTTGCAAAAGTCTGTTTGCAACAAATAAAATATTTAATTATTTTTGTGGGGGCAGTCGAACGGGCCGAATCGACCCAGTCGACCACCCCCAGTACAAAAACGGTCCATCTAAACCAGCCCTCTCTAATTCCTAGTCCCACCCAATCCTAATCTACCCACCAACCGCAGCGTGCAACCTCACCCCTGGACCCTTTTCCTACCCACCCTGCCACCTCACCAATCCCTCACTTTTTCCCTCCCTCTCTTTCACACATAGTTTTCTACCCCCCACTCCCACTTACACCCGGGCCCACCCCCACACCGACCCACTCAGCCTCACCCTCACCCTCTCTCTCTTCCCCGGGCCCCACCCGCGCCCCACACACCCCACCCACGCTTCCCACGCTGCCCACCCGCGTCCCCACCTGGCCAGCACCCACCCCGACGTGCCCGCAGCCTCCCTCTCTCCTCCCTTCTTCTCCCGCTCCGGCCACCGCCGCCCACCGCGCGCCCGCCTCCTCCTTCTCCGGCGAGCCCCCTCCTGTCGTTCTCCTCCCCCACGCGAATAACCCCACCACCCCCGTTCCTCTCCTCCGTCTCTCTCTCCTCACCGGCCACCCTCTGCCTCGCCCCCCCGCTGGTCCGCCCCACCCCGCCACCGGCCGCGCATCGCCGTCCACACGCGCCGCCAGGAGCCACCTCGCTCGCCCTCCTCGGCCGCGTGGTACGCCACCGCCCGCGTCGCCGGCCCGCCCTCCGCGTCCTCGGCGCCGGCAGCCAGAGTCGCCATCGGCCGCGCTCGCGCTGCCCCGAGCTCCACCCGTGCCGGCCTGTGCCCCTCCCTCTCTGGCGCGCCAGGCGCCGCCCAGGCGGTCCCATCGCCGACCGCCGCCTGCGGGCGCCGCTCGGCCGCGTCGACCCCGCCGTCGGTGCCTCCTCGAGCCCGAGCCCCCCCGTGCTCGCCGGCCTCCCTCGCTCACGCCCAGCGCCCCGCACGAGTCCCTGACGCCCCGTCGAGGCCGCCTCCTCGCCGTGTTGTCATCGTTGGCCGCCGTCTGGGTCAGCCGCGCCCGTCCCGTGTTCGCCTGCAGCGTGTTCGACAAGAGTTCTGCATGGCCAAGCTCTTCCGTAGATGCAAGTACCACCAAGGTGCTCGTGAACGCCTAACGGGACTACATCGACAAGATCTTCGACATGTGCCGCCATACTCGAAGCCCACGTCGCGGACCCGGCAACCACACACGCGACAAGACCTGCGTTTTGGATACCAAATCAAGAACCGGAACGCCAAGATCGCCGATTCCGAAGACCAATCCCGGCGACCCGACCAAGATCCGGACCCCGATGACACCACGATCCCCGCTGCAGAATGACAAGGCCGTTGGAGTGAAATCGACAAGACCTACCGCCGGACGCCAAGGTCGCCCACCCGGAACGCCAAGTACTCCCCCCGAGGACGCCGAGTACTTCCCCCGGATCTGAAGACCACGGATGCGATAAGACCTACCTCCGCTATCCGAGAACGTTCCCGTCGAACCCTGAACCCTGAGACCGAACCCCGAACCCTCGGACCAAGATCGTCGAACCCTAATGTGTGACCCCTTTTCTCGATGCCCTATTTTATAAAAGTAATAACAACTTGTTGCATATTAAATTGTCATACTCGCATGCATATTGTCATGTGGTTTGGGGGCCTTACGCCGATTCACTTTATAATTAAATATGGGGCCCATATGCGGGCAAATCTAGTCTCATGTTGGCCTCATTTAATTTGTGTAGCGAACCGGTGCTATCTTTTACCTTGCTAATACAACATTTAAATTGCGGGGTAGCTAAACAACATGAACCATCTAAATAAATGTCGGGACCCCGGTTCCGCTTAATATGACCTAATCACATTGCACCTTGCCATGCCATACATCATACATGCATCATGCTCGATCTTATGCCGTAGTATTAAATATTGCATCCGGTGTTTCTTCCAGTGTTTTGCTTCTTCGCGGATAAGGCCGTTGAGTTGATGTGAGCTTCGCCCCGATCTTCGGTTGAACCTTCGACAATGTTTTCAGGCGAGCATCTCCCCCTTTCTACCTATCTTACTTTTATAGTATTTATTCCCTCCTGTTGATCTATTGCTATCTGTGTTGCGTTGCTCTAGTTTTCGTACCCGTGATATCCCTTGCAGCCCTATATTTCCTTGGACACATCCTATTACCTGATGATTGGTAGATAGTTGGACTTGCGCGTCGTAGTCTCTTGCTCAAGTGTTGTTGCGTGTCGTCAAGTACCTCAGTGTTGGAAGACTGCCATATGCTTATGTTGGAGATGATCATGGCTTTACTTATCGTTCACTTTAATTCCTGTTTAACAACTAAAATTGAAGTAAGTAAGCAGAGGCATCGGTGGGTGATAGATAATATTTGGTTTCCGACCGCCCACTTGTGTCCCGTAGGACCCCGAGTACTTGATACCTGTTCCTTGTTTTATCGCGCTATCCACATCCGGGAGGATTATGGGACCCCCCTGAGCTAGAGCTTGATTCAGTCTTATTTCTTGGGGCCACAAACTAGTTTGAGGTTTTATTTACTATCCTGTACTTATGCCATGCTACTGCTTTATTTATGATTGTGCGAGGAGCACACTGTACTGTTTAGGAATTGTGACCCGTTTACGCGGAATCGACAAGCCCAGTTTTGGGTTCCCAGTCACTTACAGCCGGCCCCACAAACCTCGGGTCCGTCTCGAAGTCAGCTAACTTCGTTGCGGGTGTACTCCAAGGGGTGGCCCCCTGAAATATTTCTGAATCCTGTGATTGCTTTGTCGTGAAGGCCTCGTTGGGTTTTGATTTGGTTTTTCCGAGGCTGATCGAGTGTGTGTTGCTATTTGTGCACCCCGGCCGGGTTAAAACTTTCTTAAAGCCGTGTCCGCGGTTATGGACGACTTGGAGCACAGTATCTCGATCATAGACAACTATAACTAAAGTAGTGCTATAAATTTGACTTATAATGACTAGTAATCAGCTTCACTATAATGGAATGGCTAATTAAAACTGCCAACAATTGCTTGCTTGGGTCGTCGCTTCCGACCATTGTAACTGACTAGTAAGTATTGCAACTACAACGGAATGGCTAAATAAAAGTACCAACAACTGCTGGGTTTTGGGGTATCTCATGCTAATTGAATTTGACTAGTAAGTGTCGCAACTACCACGGAATGGTTAAATAAAACTGCCCACTGTTTAATTTATCAGGACGATTATCTATACCTGACTAGTAATTGCCGCAACGATAACCGAATAAATAAAACTGCCAACTGTGGGAGTTCCTCGGTTGACTTCCTCGTTTGGTCTCGAGGGGGAAACACCAGGACGGGTTTGTTTGGTGTTAGCTTCAGGTTGGATCCGGATAGGTCATTCTTATCCCTCTCTGATAAGCGCCAGTTGTATCGAGTCTCTATAGGTTGTTTAGTGCATGCTGCCGCTGCCTCTCAGTCCACCATACCTATGTAGGCGAGGACCGCCGAATTCTAGCCTCGCCGTGTACTGGCCTCAGTACTGACGCTCCTCTTTTTCCTTTTTCCCTTTGTCGGCACCCCTTTTGTTTAAGCAGGTTTTGAGATCGACGTCGTTAGCAGGGTTACCCTTCCGGCTTGGCCTGGGCAGGGTTATGGACGCCATTGGTTATTCTTCAGGGCTCTTAGCCCCATTTGCATCTTGTCCGTAGCTGGACGCTGTGTCGTTTTCAAGGTGATTTGGATCTTTGTATATTATATATGTATTCTTGACTCATTGAGTCGCTGTTATATATATCTGTTCTGTGGGTCCCATCGAGGACTGTTGTGTAATGTTATTACTTCGTTTTCCACCCGCACGAAAGTGCCTGGTGGGCACCTTTGAATCGTTTCTATGCGGGTTTGGCGGGTTTCGCTAAAACTTGCATAGGTCCGATTCTGAGGGTGTTACAGAGTGGTATCAGAGCTCAGAAGTTGCGATACCCCACAAGTACAGCCTGTAGGATAACCTAGCTAACGGCCGAAGTAGAGTGTCAAAACTATTTTTGCAAAATCGGTTGGATAGTTCTTATTAGGTCTGATTTTACTCCTTACCCCTCTGCTATTCTCCTCTCACCTCTACGTGTTTTGGATCTGCTCTCTTCTCTTTCTTCAAGTCCAGGATTTCTCGTGGTTGGGTTCCGTCGTACCTTCAGGGTTTCGCTTCCTCCTTTGATAACGGTGTTCTACCATCCGGTGTTCAAGCTGCCTGATGAATCCGTCTACGGTGTTACCATTCTTTGTGCCTTGTTTGTGCCTTCCGGTGTTTCCCGACGCGACGACATCATCTACGCCAGATCCGATGCAGAGTCTGCATCACTCCTTTGTTTCCGAACCTCGATTGTCGAGATCTTCAGTCTGATTCCGAGAATGGTTGCACGCTTTTCCACTGATTGTGCGGAGTAATAGTTTGGGTGCGTGATGGATTGGCCCCCATGCCGACTACCCCTTCTATTCGCTTTTGTACATTGAAGTGGATGAGAATGCATCGGTTCCCTCTTTCCACGGAAGCTAGAGGTGGCTTTATTTGTTGATGCCTCTTCCTTCGACCTTTTGTTCCGGAGTGTTCTCTCGACGATCACGGACAACGACCTCTTGTTAGTGGTGTCGCGAGGATCTACACGAAGCGAGAAGATTTAGATCGCCGACCTTCCTTCCGGTATCATGAGGCGGATCTCGAGGGCGAGATCCATTGTTAGTGGTGTCGAATTGTGGCATCCCGCAAAACCACTACTAGAAAATCGCGTTGTTTTTGTGCATTGCATCATCATGACCGCATGCTCATGTCATCATGCCACATTGCATTTGAGCATCGTCATCATCTTGCATTTGCCTGCATAAAACTATTTCGGAAAAACCTGTTTGTGTTTTCTAAACGCCCCGTCTTTGTTCAAACGCAAAACCCGGGGCACCGGAATATTTTGTTTTGTTTGCTATCGGGTTGCAAAAGTCTGTTTGCAACAAATAAAATATTTAATTATTTTTGTGGGGGCAGTCGAACGGGCCGAATCGACCCAGTCAACCACCCCCAGTACAAAAACGGTCCATCTAAACCAGCCCTCTCTAATTCCTAGTCCCACCCAATCCTAATCTACCCACCAACCGCAGCGTGCCACCTCACCCCTGGACCCTTTTCCTACCCACCCTGCCACCTCACCAATCCCTCACTTTTTCCCTCCCTCTCTTTCACACACAGTTTTCTACCCCCCACTCCCACTTACACCCGGGCCCACCCCCACACCGACCCACTCAGCCTCACCCTCACCCTCTCTCTCTTCCCCGGGCCCCACCCGCGCCCCACACACCCCACCCACGCTTCCCACGCAGCCCACCCGCGCCCCCACTCTCGCCTGGCCAGCACCCACCCCGACGCGCCCGCAGCCTCCCTCTCTCCTCCCTTCTTCTCCCGCTCCGGCCACCGCCGCCCACCGCGCGCCCGCCTCCTCCCTCTCCGGCGAGCCCCCCTCTTGTCGTTCTCCTCCCCCACGCGAATCACCCTACCACCCCCGTTCCTCTCCTCCGTCTCTCTCCTCACCGTCCACCCTCTGCCTCGCCCCCCCGCTGGTTCGCCCCACCCCGCCACCGGCCGCGCATCGCCGTCCACACGCGCCGCCAGGAGCCACCTTGCTCGCCCTCCTCGGCTGCGTGGTGCGCCACCACCCGCGTCGCCGGCCCGCCCTCCGCGTCCTCGGCGCCGGCAGCCAGAGTCACCGTCGGCCGCGCCCGCGCTGCCCCGAGCTCCACCCGTGCCGGCCCGTGCCCCTCCCTCTCTGGCGCGCCAGGCGCCGCCCAGGCGGTCCCGTCGCCGACCGCCGCCTGCGGGCGCCGCTCGGGCGCGTCGACCCCGCCGTCGGTGCCTCCTCGAGC
Source organism: Avena sativa (assembly GCA_916181665.1). Lineage (NCBI taxonomy): Eukaryota > Viridiplantae > Streptophyta > Magnoliopsida > Poales > Poaceae > Avena > Avena sativa. The sequence goes on from OV702281.1 coordinate 184,971,152, forward strand.
CCGAGCCCCCCCCGTGCTCGCTGGCCTCCCTCGCTCGCGCCCAGCGCCCCGCACGAGTCCCTGACGCCCCGTCGAGGCCGCCTCCTCGCCGTGTTGTCATCGTTGGCCGCCGTCTGGGTCAGCCGCGCCCGTCCCGTGTTCGCCTGCAGCGTGTTCGACAAGAGTTCTGCATGGCCAAGCTCTTCCGTAGATGCAAGTACCACCAAGGTTCTCGTGAACGCCTAACGGGACTACATCGACAAGATCTTCGACATGTGCCGCCATACTCGAAGCCCACGTCGCGGACCCGGCAACCACACACGCGACAAGACCTGCGTTTTGGATACCAAATCAAGAACCGGAACGCCAAGATCGCCGATTCCGAAGACCAATCCCGGCGACCCGACCAAGATCCGGACCCCGATGACACCACGATCCCCGCTGCAGAATGACAAGGCCGTTGGAGTGAAATCGACAAGACCTACCGCCGGACGCCAAGGTCGCCCACCCGAAACGCGAAGTACTCCCCCCGAGGACGCCGAGTACTTCCCCCGGATCCGAAGACCACGGATGCGATAAGACCTACCTCCGCTATCCGAGAACGTTCCCGTCGAACCCTGAACCCTGAGACCGAACCCCGAACCCTCGGACCAAGATCGCCGAACCCTAATGTGTGACCCCTTTTCTCGATGCCCTATTTTATAAAAATAATAACAACTTGTTGCATATTAAATTGTCATACTCGCATGCATATTACCATGTTGATCTATTGCTATTTGTGTTGTGTTGCTCTAGTTTTCGTACCCGTGATATCCCTTGCAGCCCTATATTGCCTTGGACACATCCTATTACCTGATGATTGGTAGATAGTTGGACTTGCGCGTCGTAGTCGCTTGCTCAAGTGCTGTTGCGTGTCGTCAAGTACCTCAGTGTTGGAAGACTGCCATATGCTTATGTTGGAGATGATCATGGCTTTACTTATCGTTCACTTTAATTCATGTTTAACAACTAAAATTGAAGTAAGTAAGCAGAGGCATCGGTGGGTGATAGATAATATTTGGTTTCCGACCGCCCACTTGTGTCCCGTAGGACCCCGAGTACTTGATACCTGTTCCTTGTTTTATCGCGCTATCCACATCCGGGAGGATTATGGGACCCCCCTGAGCTAGAGCTTGATTCAGTCTTATTTCTTGGGGCCACAAACTAGTTTGAGGTTTTATTTACTATCCTGTACTTATGCCATGCTACTCCTTTATTTATGATTGTGCGAGGAGCACACTGTACTGTTTAGGAATTGTGACCCGTTTACGCGGTATCGACAAGCCCAGTTTTGGGTTCCTAGTCGCTTACAGCCGGCCCCACAAACCTCGGGTCCGTCTCGAAGTCAGCTAACTTTGTTGCGGGTGTACTCCAAGGGGTGGCCCCCTGAAATATTTCTGAATCCTGTGATTGCTTTGTCGTGAAGGCCTCGTTGGGTTTTGATTTGGTTTTTCCGAGGCTGATCGAGTGTGTGTTGCTATTTGTGCACCCCGGCCGGGTTAAAACTTTCTGAAAGCCGTGTCCGCGGTTATGGACGACTTGGAGCACAGTATCTCGATCATAGACAACTATAACTAAAGTAGTGCTATAAATTTGACTTATAATGACTAGTAATCAGCTTCACTATAATGGAATGGCTAATTAAAACTGCCAACAATTGCTTGCTTGGGTCGTCGCTTGCGACCATTGTAACTGACTAGTAAGTATTGCAACTACAACGGAATGGCTAAATAAAAGTACCAACAACTGCTGGGTTTTGGGGTATCTCATGCTAATTGAATTTGACTAGTAAGTGTCGCAACTACCACGGAATGGTTAAATAAAACTGCCCACTGTTTAATTTATCAAGACGATTATCTATACCTGACTAGTAATTGCCGCAACGATAACCGAATAAATAAAACTGCCAACTGTGGGAGTTCCTCGGTTGATTTCCTCGTTTGGTCTCGAGGGGGAAACACCAGGACGGGTTTGTTTGGTGTTAGCTTCAGGTTGGATCCGGATAGGTCATTCTTATCCCTCTCTGATAACCGCCAGTTGTATCGAGTCTCTATAGGTTGTTTAGTGCATGCTGCCGCTGCCGCTCAGTCCACCATACCTATGTAGGCGAGGACCGCCGAATTCTAGCCTCGCCGTGTACTGGCCTGAGTACTGACGCTCCTCTTTTTCCTTTTGCCCTTTGTCGGCACCCCTTTTGTTTAAGCAGGTTTTGAGATCGACATCGTTAGCAGGGTTACCCTTCCGGCTTGGCCTGGGCAGGGTTATGGACGCCATTGGTTATTCTTTAGGGCTCTTAGCCCCATTTGCATCTTGTCTGTAGCTGGACGCTGTGTCGTTTTCAAGGTGATTTGGATCTTTGTATATTATATCTGTATTCTTGACTCATTGAGTCGTTGTTATATATATATATATCTGTTATGTGGGTCCCATCGAGGACTGTTGTGTAATGTTATTACTTCGTTTTCCACCCGCACGAAAGTGCCTGGTGGGCACCTTTGAATCGTTTCTATGCGGGTTTGGCGGGTTTCGCTAAAACTTGCATAGGTCCGATTCTGAGGGTGTTACACCTTTACTAATTTTACTCTTAATCTCCTCTATTTCCTTGTCCAACTTTTGGGCTTCTTTGATCTTGTCCAACAATGTTGGTTGAACATCCAATGACATGAGATATCCTTCAGGCACTATCTCCAATATTAGCTCTTTTAATTATGCACACAAATCATCTGGAAATTCTCCCTTAGTAAGGCCATTCACATAAACCTTACGTCTTAAAGCATCCGCTACAACATTTGCTTTACCAGGATGGTATTGCAACTCAAGTCATAGTCCTTGATGAGCTCTAGCCACCTTCTTTGTCTCATATTGAGTTCCTTTTGGGTGAAAATATATTTCAAACTCTTGTGATCCATGAACACTTCACAACGCTTTCCCAAAAGATAGTGTCTCCATGTTTTGAGTGCATGGACAACAGAGACTAACTCTAAATCATGAGTAGGATAATTCACTTCATGAGTTTTGGGTTGTCTCGAGGCATAAGCCACAACTTTTCCTTCTTGCATCAAAACTCCACCCAATCCTTGGTGAGATGCATCACAATAGACTTGAAAGTCCTTCTCCAAATCTGGCAAACATATGACGGGTGCTGACACTAGTATCTTCTTCAATTCTTAGAAACTGGTTTCGCAACCTTCCGTAGAATTGAACTTCTTCTCTTTCTTAAGTAACTCCATCATTGGCTTAGCTACTTTTGAAAAATTCTCAATGAACCTTCTATAGTATCCTTCCAAGCCTAGGAAACTATGAACTTCTTTAAATGACTTGGAAGATTCCCACTCAGTTACATCTGACACCTTTGCGGGATCGGCAACTATACCGTCTCCAGACACCATGTGTCTAAGAAATCCAACTTTGCTCAACCAAAACTCACACTTACTAACCTTGGCATAAAACTTGTACTCCCTAAGTTTCTTCAGTATCAAACGCAAATGTTCTTCATGCTCTTCTTTGATCTTGGAATAGATCAATATGTCATCGATGAATACGACAACAAACTTGTCAAGAAACTCCATGAACACCTTGTTTATCATGTTCATGAAATAAGATGGTGCATTTATTAGTCCAAATGGCATCACAGTATACTCATACAATCCATACCTAGTGGTAAAAAATTCTTAGGTATGTCTTGCTCTCTAATCTTTAGCTGAAAGTAGCCTGATCGGAGATCAATTTTTTAGAACACTCGGGCTCCTTCTAGCTGATCAAATAGATCATTGATTCTGGGAAAAGGGTACTTGTTATTTATAGTCACCTCATTGAGTGAACTATAATCTATGTATAGTCTTTGACTTCTGTCCTTCTTCTCAACAAACAGAACTGGTGCACCCCAACACTACAAGGAATCTGGCTATATATGACCCTCCATTTCATCAGAGAATCGTCATAGTAGTCCGTTTATGACGATTCTATGACGATTTTGAGATCGTCGAAAGCTGGGCGTCGCAAATGAACTATAACGACGTTTTTATAAAAATCGTCATAATACTCTATGACGATAATGGATCGTCATAAGCGTTATGATGATCCAAAATCGTCATGAGCAAACTGGCCTGGCCAGGTCAGATCCCACGTGGCCGATCCAACGTGGCAAAGAATCAGCCCGGTCCATTTCAAAATTTATATGGGCCAAGCCCAACAATTCAGTCCATTAAGATTTGCCTATCAATTCTCGTTGCTGCATGGGCCAAGCCTAACATTTTGGCCTTTTATTTTTAGGGCCATGGCCTTTTTACTATCCAGCTCTTTTTTATTTCGAACCATTTTTCCCAGAAATTGTAAACTGCTCCAGACCAATATTTTTTTAGGCCGTGGCCTTTTAACAGCCCAAGAGTAGTATTTGGATGAACACAAAATCATTACACAAATAATATTTCGTTAAGCATAGCTCAAATCACATTCAATAATGGTAACCAAAATTGTAACATATATTACAATCAGATACATAATTCACACAAGATATATTACAATCAGAGACATAATTCACATATTACAAACATTCCATAGTCCAAATCACCCATGGCCACAAACATATGAATATTAAATCTTGGCTAAGTATTAAGCCTTCAGTTCTTCCATCTTCAGCCTGGAGCTCATGTAAAAGAGAGGAAATGCTGGTTATGCCTATGGCTATCAGTCGACTTTCTTTACATATTCATGGAAATGGAGGGATGTTAGTGTAGTTCATATCTGACTTCAAGAATATGATAACAGGAGTCTCGGAATGAATACAAAATGAACAAGAGGACATGGCACAATATCGGAACATCTGCCAACAACCACTAAATCTCTATATCCTGAAGTGCATGTTTGATATCAACAGCTCATAGGTGTTCTGGAGAAGACAATTCAATGGAAACCTATTTTTCTTACACTATATTGAGAAATGAATGGAAAATTACCTCTCTAGTCTGGCTAACAAACAACAGAGTAAAAAAAGAATGATGGGCAATGCACCTAGATAATCAGGCTAGCCATGGATAAACTTTAATGTGTACAATAGGAGAGCTACCATACCCAAATACAATCTTATTGTTGACTCTTTTACAATGTACTTGTTGCAAACCTAACTACTCTTTGTCAACAACATAATGACAATTGACATGATGCAGTAAACTATGAATGTGCTTCAAGCAACAAGTGCAGATCTGGTTCTGTAAACAAAACAAACTATATCAAGAAGTGCAACAAGCACTTATGATTAGACAGTGGCAGAAATATTAATCAAGTTAACTCAGTGCAAGATAACAGAGTAACTATATATGTCAAGAAAATAAATTTTACTAATTTTTGTCACACGATACATGCATCAAGAATCTGGTAATAAAGCATCAGGCACATATCTATTTAGTGATAGAATTCAATGACACCATACCAAGCATCTGGCTCACAACACATATGACAGTACTTAATTATCTTATCAGTACTAATTGCCTACTTCCAGAAATATTGAAAATAGACCATGCTCATAACTCAGCAATCAGGACTGACTAATGAATGTGACTTGTAGAGTGTACTGTTAGTATTACAGATGCATACAATAAGATGTAATTAGACATGTAGCATAACATACCAGATGAGCTAATTAGACATGTAGCATAACAGCAAGTCAAAGAATAAGCTAATTTAGCAAGGTGAACATCAGGTAAACAAGATGCAATTGCAAATCCACTCCCTTCTTACAGCCATGCTCCCTTCTTATAGCCAAATCCACTCCCGTGAGATACCATGCGTCGGTCAAAAATGGCTTGGGCTTGCCCACATCATGTTGCACATACCAGATCCCATCGATGCAAGACTCCAGCTACCACCAAAATTCTGCTTATCAACTACTAGTCCCAATCAACAATACTAACTACTAAAACAACCATTAACTCAACCAGAAAATCACAAAACGCTGGAAGCGAATCTAGAGAAACTTGCTTGATGAACAGATTTCATACCAATCAACCACAGTTCCACTCACCATGAATCTTCAAAACAGAAATAAAGAAATTCTACAGAATTTCAAACCTCCATGGTGAGGAACAGCTTCACAAAATTTTGTGTCAGCAACCCAACTGACTTCTCCTTCCTATGATCTGAAAATAAAACAACCAAAATTCTAAGCCTGACATGACAAAATAGGTGACTGAAGACACCAACATTAAAATAGATAAGCAGCTATACCAGATCTAAGCCGACAGCGAGGTGCATCAGGCTTGTCAGAAGGATTGTCAACAGTTTGGCTCAGCTTTTCACTCTCAGTGTCGCCCTCGGGATCACCCAACTTATCATCGTCTTCGTCATCGGACATCTTTACAACATCAAATGGAGAACAAAATAGTCAGGAACTACATTCTGCACCAATAGACAAGATGTAGAGTAACAAATCATACATTGGCAGCAGAGTGCTCCTCCACCGGCAGAGGAGCTAGGCCAGACTTCTCTAGAACACAAACTGTTTAGTGAATTACAGGAGCGAAACACATAATTCTCTAGAAACTATCCAGAAATGATAGTAAATAAAAATCAAGTTAACGCTATACTTCTATACACTTAGAACAATTAACTGCATGAAAGGTATGAGAAGTAATATGGAGCTACAAAGGTCAACCAATTAATTCAATCTGTATACATGGTCCTGTAGAGGTCAACTCAAAGGAATATGTTCTTGGACTCCTAGGAAACAAACAAGGGTGCATAAACTACAGTGAACTATCAAAAAAATTACCATGCAACCAATATCAGGAACAACTACAACTCATTTTATTACAATCTAAACAACTATATCTGCAACCTCCAATCACTTGATCGGAAGGAAATCAAGAGAAAATAATCGTAATAGCTAGTTTTTTCCAAGGGATATCCTAAACGTTCATAAAAAATATAATAATCTGACTGGAAAATATATAACAGCTAGACGAGTTTGATTAATTCTACTACCCATTTGAGTTACAAGGACATGAGAGAACATTGTATAAAAGCTAGGAGCGAAGCATAGTCTACATACACACTCATATAGAGTATGTTGTATGCAAGTACAAAAGAGTAACATGTATAACAGCTATGTTGTATGCAAGCACCATCCACTCCATAAGATATATCAAATTACTGTAGTTGTGGACATATGTCTTAGAACAGACAAAATAATGTTATCATGTGAAATTCAAGCTATGTATTATAGATTGTATAAGAATCCAATTTACAAGTATCTAACATGGTCTAAAATCTAGCCATTTGTTTCAAAATCTAACATCTAACAACATGTGATTTGCAGCAGTTTTATGGCTGCTGTTTTATTTATATCAGCCATTGTATGATTAGTATGGACTCACCATGTTCTCAACAAGGAGGCAAGGTCACTGAGGACACGACATGATCGCTAAGGTCTGCGTGTTCGGGGAGGTCGGAGGTGACGGTGGCGTCCTTGCTGATCTTGTAGGCATGCTCTCTGAATACAATGAAGTTAGGAACCAAGAGTAAATGACTGCTACATGTCTTCTTGGATTTATTCATATACTAAAATTACAGTAATCATATGTAAACTGAATGGATGGTAAAATTAATTAGATTTGGCTCTTCATATATACAGTATTGTGTTATTGTCATCACAACCATTCCTTGTTTGGGTGTACCATCACTTAAGAACAATGCTTGAATATAATGTTTAGGGATTTATTTTTTATGGAAAATGTTTTAGGGAATCAAAGTTGGTTCACCAAAACTAGTACTCCTTGACGATAGCAATATATTCCTTCTGCTCCCTCTAATTTCTATCTCATAAGGACCCATTGTACTACATTATTAGTTCATAGCACTCCCATTTCTCTCTTCTAACATTCTAGTGACAATCCATTAGCCATAAGTTAGAATGACATGTAGCCCACACCAAATCAAACTTCAGTAACACCATCTTTAGTTTTACTGAACATAGCTCGAAAAAAAATACTGCAGTTTACTCGAATCCAATCGATCTGCGATCTGTCACTACGGCAAAAAAAAGGATTCTATCATTGCGACGCTTACCTCTGAAGAGCGTGGCGTAGGTGAGGTTGAGCTTCTGTGACATGGAGAGCCACTCCCCCATCTTCTCCCCTTCTTCCTCTCCACCACCATGCAGATCACTGCTCCCTCCGGAACCACCACTCCCAGATCCAACGATGCCGCCGTCCAATCCACCCCCGCCGAGCTCGGGCTCCTTGGCCACGACTTCCGCGAGGAGGCGGGTGCCGGGGTTACCAGACCGGAGTGAGAGGAGGGTAGGGGCACGAGGTACACGCAGGTAGAGGAGGGAGCACTGTTAGGCGGAGATCTGCGCCGAGGAGAGGGAAAGAGGCGCCAACAGTAGGGTCATGGCGGGGATGGGGATTTGTTAGGGGCTCAAACCATCACCGTCGTCGTCCTCCTCGGCCATCATTTGAGTCGTCGTCGGTGGGCTTGTGTAAGAGGATCTCGAACAGAGGGCAGCGGCGGCACAATCTAGAGTTAGGGATCTCACTGGAGAAGGAGGGGAGCGGCTGGAGCGAGCGGGAAAGGGTTTCTCGCTGGAGAAGGAGGGGGGCGGCGGCAGCGCGCGGATCTCACTTGAGAAGGAGGAGCGGCAGTGGGCAAATCTCGCTGGAGAATGAGGAGCAGCGGCGGTAGGTTTAGGGTTGGGGAGAAGCATTTGCTGGGAGGGTGGGGGACGTGGCGGTTTTGGTTCGGCCGGCACGCGCGGGATATTTCCGGTCTCTGCGCGCGATGTGAAATATTTGTTGTCCGCGCGTGATGATACCATGCCATGTCATCGATCCATGTCAAGTTCCCTCATATTAGCCTCCTACCCGTCCATCTTGCTCGGATCCAACGATCCATGTTGATATCCTCTAAATTTAGATCTCCCTAGCTATTATGACGATTTCATTTAAAGGAATTACGACGTTTTTGAGAAAAATCGTCATAGTTTAATAAGGCTTTGACCCTCCCAAGCAGCTTGAGCGGAATCTTCATAAATCTAAGACGATTTTGTAGATGGTCACTACCAAAACGTCACAAGCTGACACATTCCTTGTAGTGCAAGAAGAAGAACTTGGTTAAATAAATCCTTTCTGCAACTATTATCCAAGTTGTTTCTTGAGTTCTTTCAACTCGTCAACTGTCATCTTGTAGGGTCTCTTTCCTATTGGTCTAGATCCTGGTAGCAAGTCAATAAAAAACTCCACATCTCTATTTGGTGGCATTCCTGGTAATTCCTCCAGAAACACATCCGGATACTCCTTCACAACTGCTACACTGTCTATGCTAACCCCCTTAAGAGAATTTAGCTTACTCCCTTTAGATTGAAAGTTAAACTTGAACCTAATCCGTTTCTTATCTGGGGTTATGAGTGTAACAGTACGATTGGCACAATTTATTACTCCTTCATACTTAGTCATCCAATCCATGCCCAACATTACATCAAATCCTTGGGGATCTAGGATTATCATACTAAGTGGAAACATATTATTTCCAAATTCTATTACTAGATCATGACATGTAAAATTTACTATCATCTCTCCACCTGGAGAGCTTACTTTAATAGGACATCCAATAGTTTCAGTTGGAAGTCCATTTTTATCAATAAATTCTCTTGATATGAATGAATGCAATGCGCCGGTATAAAAAAGAACAAGTCCTAGAAAAGAATTAAGCTTGAACTTACCAGCCATAGATTCAGATTCCTCATAGATTTCCTCCACATTGATGTGGTTCACTTGTCCCTTCTAAAATAGGTTTGGCTTGTTGGCTCCATCAGCCTTCTTTTCTGGGCATTCATTTGCATAGTGCCCAGTTTTCTTGCACTTGAAGCACTCTACCTGACTGATGTCTCTCTTAGCAGGCTGACTTCCATTGCCATTCCCACTATGATGGCTTTTTTGTCCACTCTTGTGGTTCTTATATCCACCATTTTCATAACTATGGTGGTGCTTGTTATCATGGTGACGGTTACTGTTGTGGTGGCCGTTATACTTCCCATGCTTGTGGGATCAAGAACCTCCACTATCATCACCGTGGTAACACTTGTGTGACGATCCAGAACTATGCTTATCAAAGTGATGCTTCCTCTTCCTATTCTCCACCTATTTCATCTTGCTCTCCAAGATGGTGGCTTTGTCACATAGTGATTGATAAGTTGGGACATATGCAACAGATAACTGCATGCACGTCTCATCATTCAGCCGTTCAAGGAATTTTTCCTTCCTCTTGGCATTAGTGTCAACATCATCTGGTGCATAGCGTGCCAGATTGTTGAACTCCTCAATATACTCTGCCACACTAAAGTGATGTTTCTTAAGATTGTCAAACTCTTTCTTATTCAAACTCATCACTCCTGATGAGATATGAGCAGTGCGGAAACCATCCTCAAATATCGCCCAAGTCACATCTTCAATAGGAGTGGTGATTTGGAAATTATCCCACCATGTGGCTGCTGGTCCTTCAAGCAGATGTGCTGCAAATCTGTCCTTTTCCTCCTCAGTGCAGCCCACGGTGACCAATTCCTTGTTCCCAGAATGTAACCAGTCATTGGCTACCATAGGATCAGTGGTTCCTGAAAACTTTGCAGGCCTTAACCTTAGAAACCTTGTAAGCATATCAAAGGCTGGTGGGTTGTTTTTATTGTTGGTGTTGTTGTTGTTGTTTTGGTTGGTATTGGCACGACAGGGAGGCATCTGTGGTTTCAATAAGGATAAGTAATGAGATATAACCCATAGATGCGAACATGCACAATACATCACATAGAAACAATCATAAATAACCAAGAACAAGATAAACTTAGAGCTTAAACAACGTGAACAACAAGTTTTTGAAAAGTAAACACACAAGCAAAGCCATCCACATGTTGGATGATCATTGCGACTCGATAAATGAAAGGATGATAGATAAATAGATAGTTGAGTAGTCAACACTACTCCTCCATGTCGACCTCCTCATCCACTAGAGTAAGTCCTGCTATCTCCATGGCTATCTTGTACTCCTCCACGTTGGTGGTCAAGGCATCGATCTTCGCCCGAAGGGCTCTCTTCTACGAATGTGGCCTCTCTATCACACCCTGCTAGGTATCTAGCTCGAGGTCCTTGAGCTCTATCTCGGTCCTCATCTCTTTGATCTTCTTGTTCCTATCCTGCACTCTCTTCTCTTGATTCTTGAACCTCTTATCTTGGCTCTCGAACCTAGCATCCATCTCCTTGATGATCTCATCCTGCTCCATGAAGGCCTTGTCCTTCTCCCTCAACTGAACCTGTAGCTCGTCATTGCTAAGCATGACATTGGTCCTATCAGTGTTGAGGTATCTAACGAGGCTCTCTAGGTCCTGAAGATACATACGCACTGGCTCGATAGTGTCTCTAGTGGAATCGTCATATGCTACAGCCTCTCCCTCCTTGTCACGAATCCCCAATTGGGTGGAAGTAGATGCCCCTGAGCTCGGTGGAGTGACGTCCATAAAGTCGTCCATGTAGATCCTGCATGACAACGTCGAGTCCCTTGTCCTTGTAATCATGTATCAACTTGAAGGTAATCTCCTCGGTGGGTGGCTCCGTCTGGCGTCCAGGCTGCGAGACTCTAAATCCCCATAGATCCTTCCTCTCGAACTTCATAAGCTGAAGTCCCTTAATACTAGGGAGTGGGAGATTGAGCACACTAGTGCGCTCCACAAGACGAGAACCAAAACGAGTTCCCTTGAACTCCTCGGTGGTGCTAACAACAAAGCTAGGCATGTATTCCATAGGATAGAGAGAAATTAGAAACAACACAAGTAGTGAAACAAAAGCCAAAAGCATACATAAAACACACAAGTCATGGCATACAATATTACATCACATACATCAAAGTTCAAATGACTTAGACAAACTTTAGCCATACCACATAGGTTGGTATGAACAAAATTATTAACTCGAGAAAAATGATAAGTGTCGTGGTCCAACTATGGGAGTATGTCACAACTCTCACTCACTTGTCAAAATATCTATCAGGGCATCCTTGGAGGCAATCTGTCTGTCTTGGTCAGAGGACTCCATTGCTAAATCTATGATGTCTTCCCTTAGACGTTGGTTGGTAGCCTCTAAGTCCTGGGTATGCTTATTTTCCTCTCTAAGGTCATTTTGAGTGTTGAGCATTCTACACTTGAGTCTATCACGAAGCTCCTTGATGGAATTCCAAGCTGCATTCCTTGCAGAGTCAAAGAATGACTTGTGCATTTCTGAGTTGGTGACCATGCATAATCCCGACTCTTTGTGGTTGTCCTCCTTGTTTTTATACAAGTGGAGTTGTACCCACCAATACTCTTCTCCTTCATCTATCACGGGGAATCCTTTGTACACTGCTGCACCATGTATCCCCATGGTAACCATAAGGTTCTTGAGTGCTTTGGGAAACTCCGTCTCACACTCCAAAGTCATGGTCATGAGTGGTCCCTTCTTGACAGATTCGTTAATGGAGTTCATCTACAAATGGAGATGAGAAAGAAGATTAGGAAAAGTTTTACGAGATGAAAAGAGACAATTGTGGAAATTTCTAAATGAGTTTGCATTTCCAAGTGGTTTCCTCAGTCTAATCCATCTTAGGGTCATAATCCTACAGGCAACACAGTGCTCTGATACCATCTGGAAGACCCCACCATTTAAGGTAAAGGCCCCTGTTATTGCAATGCTAGTCCCTGGATCGATTTGCTAGCATCCACAGTTTAAGATTAAGTACATAGATACAAAGGTCACTATTACATCGTCATTCTAGAGATAACATAGTCTTTACAACTCAATAGCCCAAGGCTAATACATAGAATTTATAACATAAAGTAAATAACAAGAAGTCTTCATCTTCATGTGCCACAGCCAAACATGTTGAGTGTAGACTCATAACCCTAGTCTCCATCAGAGTAACCTACAACATCATAAGTTATAGCTACAGAGGGTCAATAAATTTGGAATTGTATTGGAAAGTGATGCCATAGTAGAATAGTAGTATCTAACATATATATGAATTTGGCTAAGTTTAGGTTAGGCTTGCTTTGCTCAAAATAAGGTTTTTCTTATTAGTTGAAAGAACTAAGTTTTTTTTTGATAAAAACACCCAAGGAACAACCAATAGACATTGGTGAACCTTTACCCTTGTTCAACCACAAGTTATAACTTAGAGAAATTGGGATGAGGAGATCCTTGATTGCTTCAATTTCTTTGATGCTCAAATTGTCCGTTGCTGGGGACATGGCTAAGTACTTAGGTTTTACCCTCTCAAGAGGTGGTGCACTTTCCCCACAAGACTCGACATGCATCGAGACGAGACCTTTCAGAAGCATTCCCTTAAACCACTATGGAAGCGTTCCATCCTATCAACCCTACCACCAACTGTCCATCTGGCTAAATTCTTGCAACCTAGTTGGTCAAGGAAGAGCCCATATGCCATGTGGTTGCACTAGAAGCTTCTCAACACTAAACATCTCAAATCCCTTTGTTCCTGGGTGGCAATCCACAAGTGTGATACACAAGGTAAACCATAGACATGGGCCTTGTGTAACCACTCAACATAAACCAACCATACCATTCCACCTAGGGGATTTATTCACATAGTTGTTTTATTAATCAAAAACAGAAGTCATAGACTTAGCAATATTTCATAGCATGAATAATCCACCCTTGTATTTTACTATCTAGGCTAAGCGTACTAGTAGCAGGTGTCTTAACTTAGGGAAAAATCTACTAATAAAACAACTACTGGGATTTCCCAAGGCATAGCATATACTTATAAAATTTCCAATGCAAATCCTACTCAAAATATCACTAATGCATAGACAAAATAGTAGGACAAAAATATGGATCATCACTTGCCTTGGTAGTTGGGGGAATAGCAACAGTCCTCACAATCACAATCACAATCACCACAATCACCAAAATCTACACATAAAATCATAACACCAAATCACATTTAAATATTCAAACAAAGATACATATTAATGCATGCAATGCAATGGAATGACTTTTCCACACTACAAAAGTCAAACCAAACAGTACTGAACACAAAGTAAACTTTATAAAGTCTAAACAAACTCAAATTTACTTTAAAACATTTTTTCTAAATAATATTTATATGCAAAATAGGCCTAAAAATGGTTCTGCATATAATCCTATTTTCTGAAGCAAAAGACCAATTCAAGTCCATAGGTGTGTAGGGCTTAATTTTCTGAATCCAATGATATATTATTTGCAATTTTTGGACAAACATATCAAAAGATATGAATTTTATAAGCTAATTCATCTAATAGATTCAATAACAGATTTTAGAACAGAGCCAGTGACACGCGGCGTGTTCCTATTGGCCTGTACCGCTTCGCGTGGATCACGCTCGTGGGACGTTAGATCTAAGTTAGATCTTGTCCTCCAGACCTAACAATTCCGTTTCGTTTAAGTGATCTATTTGCGGCGTTTGATCTAGATCCAACGGATCTGGATGTTGCGACCATAGCGGGGTGGCGCTGACGACACTGGTGGCGGCGCTACTGCCGGTGACTCGCCGGCTGTCACGACCCGGGATCAGGGCTAGACCAATACCAGATCCTCATCTGACATAAGCCTAACCTAAATTCCGAAACGAGCATGGAAAGATCGGTAACATTACAGAACATACAAACCATACATAAATAAGGTAAACTCTTAAGAGAGTTACAAACCAGTCATACAAGCTAGGGGTCACAGACCCATCATTACATCAAACAACGGAAGCAAACAAGTTGTTCTAAACAAGAAACTTAGCAAAGGGCCTAAGAGGCCTTAAACAGAAGTAGCGACCCTTCCATAGATCACAGGCTGCTGCCCAAGAACCCTGACTACTCATCGACTTCGACATAGAAACCACCTTCAGTTGGAGTGGCATCATCTGTAGAAAAACATCAACGAAGCAAGGATGAGTACAGGGTGTACTCCGCAAGACTTATGGCTAGTGGAGTTATTTTTTTGCGTAAAGACATCTTTTGTTTTCAAAACAAGAGGGAGAAGAAACTCGTCTAGTCAGATCATTTTCAAAAGGGGATAAGAAGACTTCAAATATAGCTCTTAAATTCATCTTTGATATCCACCAAGCATCATCATCAACTAAACCACTCTTCCCAGACTACCCCCTCAACAACCATGAGGAAGTATTCCAGATCTCACTTTAGTTGGCAAGTTTTATCATTCGGTTATAGTTCTCTATGATAACAGAATCCATTCCCAAGTCGTCCATAACCGTGGACACGGCTTTTCGAAAAGATTAATAACCCCGCAGGGGAGCACAACTTTACCCACACGTACCAACCGATTCTTAATGCCAAATTATTAGCCCTCTTCCTTGGAAGTCCGGCAGAGAGTGGTTGACCACGAACTTTACCTTGCTTTCGCCGAGACCATGAGTCACGCACTAGGGAGATGCCGCCATAACGGGTCAAGTCCCGAAGCCGGTCCCTAATGATGTGCGCAGGGTTCAGGATTAGGGATGCCGGGCATCTCTTGTTCTCGGCCACGCTTACCTACCTGTTATGAATGCACCTCCTTCTCCTCCATTCAATAACATCCAAGATGCGTATGTCGAGTGGAAATCCCAAACTATGTGACTCATGGAATCTACTAGGCAAGTTAGTTGGTCGAGGGGGTTTCCAGGCCCCCATGTGGTTGTACACTCATCTTGGTTCAAGAGGCGAGAACATCAGGTCCTAAGGGTGGCAAATATGGGACTACAAAAACCACAACCCACGTGGCCTCCCATACAAGCCTTAGCATGTTTATCATCCACTTCTGATCACATCACCACATCCTACCATAGTAGATTCATTCGCATCTCCGGTGCATCACATGAGTGATTAGCATCAGACAACTATGCATGGCTAAGCTTGACTGAACTGTGGCACTAGCGACGCTCATAAGCCAAACCATAGTTATGCTATGAGTGGTGGATCAGGTAATATAGTTCACAAAGGATAACATGCATCAGATAGGATTACTCTGTCTACTGATAAAAGATTGTTTGAACCGAATGCATATGACGAGAATGAAATACTTTGTAATCATAGGATTCATATGTATGAGTTGGGCTTCGCTTGCCTTGTCCGTTGTTGGACTGATACTGCTCTTCGGTGGCATTGACTTCAGCTTCGGGTTCGGTTCCTATTCGCGAGAACCAATCACCAGAAAAGAGAAAACAACACTCAACACATGGCATGTGTAATGCTCATACAATATGGATGATATGACAAGTTAAATAGTTTTGAATTGAACTCTAAAACATGCTTGGTCACTTTAAAGGGGTTCCGAAGATCCAAACCCTAAAACAGGGGAATCATCAGAATCACCTATGGGGTTCAATTGGTTCTTCTAATTAAACTTTCTACCAAAGTTGATTAACAATGTATGATTATAGCTTAGTTAGATAGGTTTCATTTTTCTGAACATTTTGGTATATTATTTGTATTTTTCTGATTGAAAATGAATTAGTTATGAATTTCCCAAATTTTAATTCATTTTAAACATTTTTGGAATATTTGAAATAATTTCCAAACTTCGGCCCACATGTCAGACTTTTAATCATTTCAGAAAATATTTATAGAAATTAATAAAATCCTGACAGGCAGGTCCCACCTGTCATATATTTTCCATTTAACAAAAAAAATTATATAAAACATTTAAATAAAACAAATAGGGGGTTTTATGACCTCATGCTGATGTCATGCTGACATCAGCAATGGGGTCTGCCCCAGATCGAGCACAGGCTCGGCGAAAGGGCACGCGCTGGGCTGTGAGAGGCGGCGCGTTGGCTGCGAGCGTGCGTGCGTGCTAAGCCAAATAGAGGCGGCGCCGCCAAAGATTGGTCGCCGGAGCGTCGACATCGATGACAAACAGTGCCGGCGGCTGCAGACGCATGGCGGCAGCTCGAACCAGTGAGGGAGGGAGACGATGGGGATTTCTAGGGGGACCGCAAGCTCACCACGAACGCGTCGGTGGTAACGGAAAGGCGAGTCGAGGTTGAACGGCACCGAATCGATGGTGACAACGGCGGCGACTGGCGGCGGTTTGGGGACGATTCCGGCGAGGAGAGTGCTTCCCTGCTTGCGTGCTTCAGTGAGGAGGACGAGGGCGGCGAGGCGCTTCCAGCAGTGGCCTCGGCGCACTGCGGGGTGGTCGGGGACGGCGACGTCGTCGAGCTCCTATGAGCTAGGGTTCTGGCAAGGAGGGGAAAAGAGGGAAAAGGGGACCAGGGTTCGTCCGGGAGGTGCTGGAGGATCATATAGATGCTCGGGGGCGGCGGCGCGCATCGCGGCGCCGGCGGGAATCGTGGCGCAGACGAGCGTCGGCGGCGGCGCCACGCAGCTGCTCCGTCTTCGGCGACGAAGACGATAGGCGGACAGAAGGCTCGAAGGGGTACACAGCCGGGTGGGCTGCTCCTGGGCCAGACTTGGGACCCGGGTGGGCTGGCTGCAGGAGCTGCTGGCGGCAGGGAGAGAGGAGAGGAAAGATGGGCTCGGCCCAGAGAGGGTTAGGGTAACTTTTATTTAAAAATTTCTACTTATATTTTGTTTTCTAATTTCTTTTGTAAATTCCATTATGTAATTCTGTTTTGAATAATTTCAAATCACAGAAACTTTTGTACATAACTGAAAACACTAAGGGCCCTCAACACAGTTTGGGCTCCATCCATTTTGAGAATTTTCAAAATATAAAAACCATTTTAATTGATTCAAAGAGAGAGGGGAAGCTATTAGGGTTTAGGGTTTTTGTTTGTTCTTCTTTGGTTGAATAAAAATACAAGTATTATGCATGCATGCAATGCTCAAACATATCTTATTTATATTACACAAAAGCTGGTATGTTACACCGGCGAGGCTAGAAGGGGTAAGTGCTGGTGCCTATGCTTACCAGCGTCACGTGGATGTGATGAAGCTCGACGTGTGCCTTGTTTGGATAGAGGCATACTGACGTGGGTGTTGGAGCTCGTCGGATTCTCACTGGCATCGGGAGATCACGAACGGTGACAGAGTCAACGACCTAGGACGCACGCAGGCAAACGGTGGGTGTCAGAAGCTGTGCAATATCAAGGCGAACACTGTAGTGTGGTTTAGAGGTCAAGGGGGTGCGGATATTACCGGAATTACTTGCCAAAGTTGATTGGCTCCTAGGGTGCTCGCGGAGGTTGACGGGGACGGCGACCTGTGGCAATATAGGACAAACCAGGGGCATCAGGAGGATCACAAGCATCAGAGGAACAATTTCGTATGAACGAGGGACAATGGGGCGCACGAGGCTCACCGTAATGCGTCGCCGGAGTTCGTCGGTCAGTAGTGGTGCGAGCTTGATTACTGGCATCCTGGGGACGCTCGAGGCATGTGGTTTGAGGGGAAATGGCCGCTGAGGGGTGGTGCTTAAGTAGCCGGAGCAGGTGCGGAGATGGTGCACGAAATCAATGAAATTGAAGCGAATTCAATCGCGGCGTCACTACGGGGAAGAAACGGTGGAGGCCCTGGTCGTGGGCGGGGTTTGGGGACGATGATGATGACGTGGCGCAGGACCCAATGGCAGTGAGAGAGGGGGTGCACACGCGGGTGAGAAAGAGAGAGAGGAGATGGGGAACCCGGGTGGGCTAGATGAGCCGCAAGTGGGGCTGGGCTAAATAGGCAGCGCCTAGTTTTATTTTTTCTTTCTACTTTTTCTTTTCTATTTTTATTTTCAGAATTGGTTTTGAAATCCTAATTCAAATATGTTTGAATTCAAACATTCTCCAAACTTTTACAGGGTGATCCTAGCATTCAAAAGTGTGACAAACACATCTGACTACTCAAAAACACTTTGGTCATTGAAAATAAAAATAAAACCATGCCCCATATATAATATATAAAGGGGGGTTTAAATATGCTTTCATCTAGGGTTTTGGTTTGAAAAAAATTATGCAAGAACAATATGCTATGATGATATGAATGTAATACATGATTTTGTATTTCATGAAATTTGGGATGTTACAATGAAGCAGAAATAATGTTTCGACTCAGCACTGGAACGTAATAACAGTTATTCAGTTCCACAATGAATCCGGAAGGTAAATGAAGTTGCATCGTGCCGACTTCCAATGCAGCAACTCTTGCTTTGTTGTCGACTCGAATATCAACCTCTCCTCTTGCTACGCTCCTAGTTTTTACCAGTCCATGCAATGAGCTGCATATGTGAATAACTGATCCGGTATCATATACCCAAGAACTATTAGGTGCATTAGCAAGATAAATTTCTATAACATTGCAAACAAGTGTACTTGAGTCGTAAGTCATACCTCCACTCTTGGCTTTGTCGGACAAGTACTTGCTGCAATTCCTCTTCCAGTGCCCATCCGCTTTGCAATAGAAGCAAGTGGATCCGTCTGAAGGAGACGGCTTAGTCCCTGAGGAAGTGCTTGGGATTGGGTCATGAGCCTGCTTTCCTCCTAACTTAGCCTTCTTCTTAGTCCAAGAACTCTTCTTGAACATAGCCTTATTCTGCACCATCAACACTTAACTGGTGCCCTTCTTGAGATCCGCCTCTACCTGCTTGAGCATCCCATGTAATTCAGTGAGCTTCTTATCCATACGATGCATGTGGTAGTTCGAAATGAACTGCCCATACACACTAGGAAGAAAGTTCAGAATTATATCCGTAGCAAACTCTTCGCTAATGGGGTAGGCAAGCCTCTCCAGAGACTGCACATAACCAACCATTTTGATCACATGCGGAGTCAGTGGATCGCCATCCTTAATCTTGCAACTCAGCAAAGCCTGAGAGACTTGATACCTCTAAGTCTTCACCTGAGCTTGGAACATACTTTTGAGGATTTCGATCATATTGTAGGACTCAACATTCTCGAACTGCTTTTGCAAGTACGTTCCATGTGAGCAAGCATAAGACAACTAATATCAGCGGACTCATCCTTAGCCCGACGGTGGGCATTGGTGCCAGCGACAGTCACATTCTCATTCGGATCATATGGAAGTGGGTTATCTAGGACATGGTCCTTATTTTCTTGTTTGAGAACAATTCTCAGATTTCGATACCAGTTGGTAAAATTAGTGTCATTCAGTTTATCTTTCTGAAGAATGGTTCTCAAATAAAAACCGGATATCTGAGAGTGACTGCTACTTGGTGCCATGATCTACAACAGAAATATGCAAAACACTTAAGACATGTATTCATAAAAGAGCAAGCATATTAAACACTTTAATATTTTATGCTCCCAGTAGAACCAACACCCCTCCGATGGTTGCTTTGGGATTCAGGATCCTAAATAAGCAAGTCGGCAAGTGAGCTTTAGCATCACCACTAGCCGCCAAGTGATCTAGGTAGACAAATCCTAGTCAATCGCATCTCATACGACTCATTTTGGTCGGGTGGCATCACATGCCCCGGCTCCCGTATGACTTTTCCCCGATCCCCACAACCGTTGTGATATACCCGTCTAGATTACCGAGTGTTTCCGCACTAAGATTCCGACTCGAACCCACCTAGTCGAAAAGAATTGGCAGCACGTAAATTTTATGAGCCCACTACCAAAAATGTCCGACTTGTGATGGTGCAAACACTGGAGGGAAAACCGACTAAACCTTCTTTGAGGGATTAGATTTTACCAACTATCTAATAGAGGTAAAACAGAGACATATCAGGCACAAAAAATAAAGCAATTATAATGTGAAATGGTGTGGCTCTCTTTATGGCGATCTCCATCTCCACAAAGTTTGTAATTCGACTTGTGCCAATTCTTGTCACTTGCCATCTTACTCCATGTCGCCGACATGTACATCGCCTTGCATGCCATCCGGGTTCTCCACACAACTACACCATCTTAGTAAAGTAAATTACATGGAGAATCTGACACGCAGGTCGTTATACAATAAAATGACAACACCTAGGCTCCAGCAAAAACAATTTATGCATTATTGACAAAAACCGTGATTCGTAGATAACGTATGAACCATACCATTCACAACTTCTAGCAAAAACAAGTTATGCATAGATACAATATCTACCGGCGTTGTAAAACTCACAACGACATCTAAGGCGGAAACCGACCAGTAGGGGTATGTCGTTCCACGACCTCAGCAGTATGATCACGGAAATTAGATCTACCATTCCCCGAGTATAGTTGATCCAATCAACATCGCACAAAACCGATCTATGTCATAGATCCACCATCAAAATAGCATATAGATCTCATTTATAGCCAACCACATATCACATATGCGAGATCTCGAGCCTAAAACCAGAAGCTATCGCTCTGATACCACTGTTGGGCAACATAGAGATAAAACAAAACCTTTTCCTCTAATCATTGTGATCCCAACATCCAACTGAGGTAGAAGGCCAAGAGGTTTACCACTAGACACGCAGTTGCGGATTACTGATGAAGCGCGTCAGTTGAATGTAGTGCAGTCCTCATGATCCGATCTAATCACGATCTTCCTGGTGCTGATCGTACAACACCGCTGCTGGTAGGAACACGTACAAGGAGGAGCGCTAGCGGTGAACTGCTAGGTTCGTTACAACGGTAGGACAACTATGTAGCTAGGGTTTCCAACTCATGGAATGACCTAACCGATCAACGATTTTCACTTATGGGTTACCGTGCTCCACTATATATAGGGAGTGAATGTGGGCTCCACTCTCGTGGCCCATTCACTAAAGCCCACATAATATTAGTCACCATGAGTCTGACTCACTGACTCAGTCAAAATCCGGCTCGAGTCCAACCCAACCAGATTTCCGGTTCAGATCCAATCAGAACTTACTCCCGCTCTTAAGTGTGTGACCACGCAGGCTCATGGCTACATGGACATGATTGGAGTCTGACTCTGAATCGATCAGTCGGTAGCGGCTCCTAGCAGAACGTGCCGACTCCCAAGTACCAAAGAGTCATGACAACTTGCCTTTCTAATGAGACTTATGTCCGAGTCCCTTTTGCCTCACGATATACCTTGTCACACTATAGGTGAATAATTTTCATCCCTTAAATAGTTTGACTCTTTTCTCGATCCAAGATAAGTGATTCATCCGACTAAATCTTAGTCGATCGCCTCGGTTAACACGTAATCAAGTCGTGCATGGCCATGCTTTCCGATTCATATCACCCGAGAGGGCCCAGAGAATATCTCTCCAAGTGGAGGGGCAAAATCCCATCTTGGTTATTCACATCACGCAGCTTGATTCTCAGTCGACCCGAACACTGCCTTTATAACTGCCCAGTAACGGATAAGCGTTTGACAGAACCTAATTCAGTGATCCTCAACTCGGACTATGCAACAACCTAGGTCTAAGGATTACATTGATTGAGATATACAAATGACAACTTGTTTGTTGTACCTAAATATGGGTTAATCCGACTCGCTAAACTCTTTAACCGAATCTGTGTAAGTCGGAATAGCATCACCATGCCCATGACAAGTGGAACCGAGTCATCAAGCCGACTTTCACATTGGTCTAAGTTGTGTGTCCAGCACAACCTCAATGACCAAGGACATTTAGTACAAACGACATGAATGTATAGTTCCACGACCGAATCACATATTCAATGTTATACATCAGATGCTCATACAAGGACAACTTAATAACTTTATGAATACAATGATAAATATCATCATACATGATTGCATCTAGGGGATATTCCCAACATTAAGTTGGTCTTCAGGATGAACAGCTATTTGGGAAAAACCAGAGTAACTGTCCAAGTAGCAAAAATGAGTGTGGTTTGCTAACCTTTCTAAAGTTTGATCTATGAACGGTAAAGGGTAGTGATCTTTCCTAGTCTCCTTATTCAATTTTCTGAAATCTATGTGTATCCTATGTCCAACAACAGTTCTAGTAGGTATCAATTCATTGTTTTCATTAGGAACAAATGTAAAGCCACATTTCTTAGGAACACAATGAACAGGAATTACCAATTCAATTTCTTTTATAGGATAAATTATACCTGCGTCAAGTAGGCATACTATTTCCTTCCTTACCACTTCATTCATTTTAGGATTCAGTCTTCTATTAAATTCCACAACTGGTTTAGAACCTTCCTCCATGAATATCCGTTGGGAGGCTATCATGGGACTAATACCCTTCAAGACATCCATTGAGTACCCAAAGGCCTTGCGGTGCTCCTTTAGTACCTTCATAAGTTTTCTTCTTATTCCCCTGAAATTTTATCACTAATAATAACTGGGAATTTATTAGTATCATCTAAGTATCTATACTTAAGGTTATCTGGTAAAGTTTTTCATTTTGGAGGTGGTAGCTCTTCATCCCCTCTCTTTTTGGTTCTTCAAAAGCTTCATCAGTTGGAGGTTCTTCATTTGGAAATGAATCAAATTCATTTTCTAATTCTTCTAGAGTTTTATCCTCCATAATTATTTCTCCACAATTTGGATCCTCATTTATTTCTTCATCTTTATTATTTAAGAAAAGAGCTGCCATTTCTTCAATAGTTTTCTCCTTCTTTTCTCCTTTATTGATTAGAGGTTTGTTTTTAAATTTGGAAAAATGGAATTCTTTTTCCGCTTCCCCAAGCTTAAAGGACACAACCTCCTTTCTGAAGTCAATTGTGGCACCTATATCACTAGAAAGTTTCTTCAAAATATAATTGGGCAAAGAGTATCAATTGGCATATCAACAACTACAAAATCAATAAGGAAATTTTTATTGTTAATTGTGATAACTGCATCTTCAAAAACTCCCATTGGAATTCTAAGTTTTTATTGGCTAACATGATTGTCATATCATTATTTTCTATTGTAGTCGGTGTTATCTCTTCTTTTATTTCTAAATAATAGTCATAGGATATAACATTAACTTCGGTGCCATGATCACATAAACCGTAGTGCGAGGTTTCTTTTTATATGCAGGCAAGAATAGGCTTACCCACATATTTTACCTTAATTTTACCTTCAACCAATATAGAAGTCTATTCATCAAGTTCAACTATGTTACAATGTGCATACTTAGCCATGATTGCTTCCTTGGTTACCTCTTCATCTTTAGTTTCATCTAGATGTTCTTCAATTAATGCCACACTTTCTTCTTCCTTCGCCTCTTGTGCTGCCTTGACCTGTTCATACTCCAAAATATGCTTTTGAGCAGTGTTAGGAAAAGGTATCTCATACATTGGTTCTAGGGAGGCTATAGTTGTTTTAACTTCTCTTTTATTTTCAGGTTCAGGTGGTGGATCACACTTGACCAGAACCTCCTTTGGAGCTTCGATGTGTTCTATAAAAGCTGTAGCAACTTGCAATACAAGATCTGAATCTAAATAAAGCTCTTTAGATAATTCATTAACAGGGCCTTTTTATTATATTCGTGGATACATTCATGATCTATTTTCGTGCCTCCTTCACTTCCTAGACCAAAATTCCGTGAAACTCTATGATCGCGAATTCTATTAAGTAAATGCCAAGCTTTAGTTATAGGTAAATCCATAAAAGATCCTCTCGCGCAAGAGTCTAGTTCAATTCTACTAGGTTCAATCAAACTGCCATAAAAGATATGCAATAAATACCATTCTGGTAAATCATGATGAGGACATTGTCGAAGAAAATCGTTAAATCTTATATAAGCTCTTACTAGTCCTTCATTGGGACGGTTCTTCCAAGTCATTATAAGACGCCTGATTCCAAAAGATTTTGATAATGGTTAATATTTAGATAACAATTCACAAGCTAAATCATCCCAAGTATTAGTGACTTCTGAGGGTAGAGATCTATACCATGAGAGAGTCTGTCAAAGTCTAACTAAAAAGTTTAACCCTTAACTCATCGGTAGTATACCCTGTTAATTGGAACGTGCCACATATATCTTTGAAACATGCAATATGCTAATATGGATCAGGATCTTCTTCATCTCTAGTAAATTGCTTCTTGTGTAGAATACCAAGTAGTAGAGGATTTATTTCAAACCCCCTTGTCTTCTCGTTTGAGTTGTCTCTTTTATAAATATCATAGGGCTTCCCAAAACGGTTGGGTGGGTTAGCACTAGCCATATGCTCAAACTCAATCATGTTGGTGGAAACCTGTAACTCAAAACAAAACTTAACATAACCAAAGTAAATAAGCAAAAAATAAAATACCTAAAGCGCTTAGCTCCCCGGCAACGGCACCAAAAAATAGCTTGATGACTGCAAGTGCACAAATCGAATGTAGCTAGTTTCGAAATAAAGATATCGATCCCACGGGGCGCAGGAATCTGAAGTCTAAGAATTCTTGAAGTAAATACTGAAAATAGAATTGCTAAATAAAGTTCTAAGTGACAAGATAAAATGCGAGTAATGTGTAGAAAGGTGTTTTTGGGTTTTTGGTATAAGAGAACAATGCGTAAAGTAAATAAAACTGAATACATAAAATAAGTATCGCGTATATAAACGAGATTTGAAACTTCAGTGGTAAAAAGCACTCTCGGGGATTAGCGGATACACCACTAGCATTATAAAGGGCTAAGGTAAAGATTATTATCATGAACATTCTCAAGTATGTATGTGTGGGAGGCAGGAACCACTGCTGAAATCATCCTCATAACCAGAGCAGACAACAATCAACATCAACTGAATTACCTCACTATTAAGAGACGTAATTCTGCAGGACGTATCCCTTGGCATGGATAGTGTTTTGTGAGTTTCCTCGATTCCCAAGTTGATACGTAAGGGGTGCCAACAGCTTTATAGTCAATATAAGTGCTAAAACTCCATCTACCAACAATTAGTTCCCTACATCAAGTCCCCACAAGAGGCAAATATTAGAGAGGTCGACTTCTCCCAACATCAAGATGTATACAATCTAACACATGGCCACATCGATGAATATCATAATAAACTTTATCTTATTCCAATCTCATAGTAGGGTTTCTCCATCTCCCCAAGAACTAATGATCTACCTAGACATGGAGGCAAACAACATCATAACAATGGTAATGGAAACGATCATCGATTAATAGTAATTGTATAAATCTACAATTAGTGCAAGAATTACTTCAAGATCTATATGGGATGGATGGATATGATGGTGGTGATGAAGATGCAGCGGTTGATGAAGATGTAGATCGATGTCTTGGTTTCCCAGATCTACGTAGGGCGAAGATGGATCCCTAGGGCAAGTTCCCCCTCCAGATGCCTTCCGGAGGTTAGGTTTCGGTGATTTCTGGGTGATCTATATGTCGTCTCTCTGAACCAGTTGCACGGGGTGAAACTATTTGAGGAGGCGGAGGCGGCACCAACTATACGACGGGAACTATACGGCGGCCCACCGTATAGTTGGTCGTCAACTCTTCTATCTCCGCTTATCGCTTCGGGTTTTCTTCTGGTATTATTAGTATTTCCCATATAAGCGATTTATGTAGTTTTTGGCTCCTTTTCTCTCCAGTAGAACTGCTCCAAGAATTGTGTCCTTTGGATCGATCATCGGATCTGCTCCTTGTGAAAATAAACATAAAAAGTGCATGCGGACGCCATAAAATACCAAAATCCTACATCTACAACGCAAAATAATAATGTAAAACATGATGCAAATATGCACTCATGAAGCTCCCACTCACAAAATGACCCTTCATTTCTCCACTCAAAAATCCCATTAAATTTCCTCCAAATTTAATGTAATTTCTCTTTAAATAAAACTCCTTTTATTTATTTATTTAGAATTTTGTCAATTACATTAATTACCAAACACTCACATAAAACCCCTTGCTAGTATTCTATTTCACATGCAGAAACAATTTTAGCAATTTCACCCGAAACAATTCCGGTGTCTAGTGAAATAATTCTTGCGCTTTGCAATTCTTTTCTTCTAGAACATATTTGTTCCAAATGATGTCAGTTTCTCTTAAGTGTGTGTCGTCGTTATGGAAACGGAAGAGCCTAAGAAGGCTAAATAGAGGTGTGTGAGCAAGCAGGGAAGCGTGCGATGGCGTCCACAGGTGTGATTGGGTACAAGCAAGCGTCGGGGACACAAGAAGTACCCGGGTTCGGAGCCCTCGGGTTGAGGTAAAACTACTACTCCTGCCGATCTGACTATAGGGATGAACACAAAGGTCTACAAGGCTCCTTGAGATGTATATGGTCTGGCTGATGATCTAGGAGAGTCCAACCCTTGCAATGTTGCCCCCGCCGGCACTTATATAGGCCGAGGCTGCGTGGGCAATGGCCTGGCTGACTGGCGGGTCCCACAGGAGGGCCCCAGCCGGCTAGGTCATCTAAAGTGGCCTGGATGGAGGGCGAGTACCCACAGTCAAGCCCATGCCTCCATGCCATCTACAATGGTCGCTGTGTGGGTAGTTATGCACAGTGCCGCCTACTGTCCACTATTACAACGGTCATCGTTAAAGTCATCGATATGGGCCAACTGTCCGAGTCTCTCCTTTATGTCTTGTCCTCCGTCCTAGGCGTACTACGTACTGTGCTCTATGTCATCTTGTACCTTGCCTGTCCTGAGTGGCCGGATAGGGTGGCCTAGCCGGCTTACCTTCCTGGGCCAAATGGTCGGATCCATCCGGCTACTCTTTTTCCCTTGCTTGTCTTATCCGGCTGGTCTTTCTGTCGGTTGTCTCCTGGTCTGTCTTACTCCGGCCGGCTGACTTAATTTAGCCGGCTAGCGGTCTTTCCTGATGGTTCTGATCCGGCTGGCTAGTTTGCCAGCTTGGACTTGGTCTGGCCTTCCTGATGATCTATCTTTGAGTTTATGCGTCCAGCTAGGCAGCCGGCTTGTAGGTTAGTGCCTTGCATCTTGTTCGGTTAGCCTACCCAGGGGTGAATTATGCTGACATGATCGAGACCCCTCTTGGATCAATCGTGAGAAACTTTTACACTAGTAACTTAATCCCTTTGTCTTGCGATATATTACATGTACGAGATTCGATCATCAGTATCTACATACCTAGTTTCATCTTGTTACCGACATGTACTCTTTTCTCATTCCTGTGATATAACATTCTAGTGATCAAATCACTTGCTTGCAAGCTAACTAATGTGATATCACCGAGAGGGCCTAGAGTATATCTCTCTGTCATCCAGATGGACAAATTCCACTCTTGATCCATGAGACTCTACATAACACCTTCGTAGCACTGAACCCATCTTTATAGTCACCCTGTTACGATGTGACATTTGATTTTTTTTGAATATTTATTATAGGGGAGCACCCCACAATCCTTTATTTCAAATAAAATCGGAATCTTATGTACAGGCTAACAAGCTAAAAAAATTATGTACAGAAAGAGAAAATTATACAAAGTTATAGTAAATTTTCTATCCAGGAATTTAGCTCTGGGATGATCTTCTGTTTGACTCTATATTTTAAAAGTGAAACATCACTAACAAACCCCGATTTCCAAGAGGTTAATGATGGTATTATTCCTTTGAAGATTTTCTCATTTCTCTGTTTCCAAATATTCCAGTAGGCAAGGATAGCAATCTCCATAAAAGATGGACCCTTGAATTTCTGCTTTGCATGTTTCAATATCTCTGGTCCAGAAGCTGAACCCCATACTACTTGTAGGTTTGCCCAAATCCTTATACTGAAATTGCACTCAAAAAATGAATGTGACCAGTCTTCGAGTGTACGACAAGGACATAGAACACAATTATGATTATCAGAAACATTCCAATGCATTGTAAGTAACATATCCTTAGTATTAATGTGGTCATGGATTATAAGCCAAGGAAAGAACTTGTTCTTGGAAGTACATTTACTTTTCTAGATCCATTGGGAGGGAAAGTGGCTTGGGATGTGCTAGAAATATACCTTGTACATGTCTCTGACAATATAATCTCATGTTTTTGTATGCATATTTTTCCATTCATCATGCTTATTTTGATGAAGGGTGACATTAGATAGTTGCTTTTGTAAGTGTTGTAACTCAGAATTATCTTCAGTAGATGTTGTCAAATGAAAGGATTCTGACATATGAGTAATTGAAATTTCTTGTTGAATAGAACAGTCTTTATCAAGAACATGTGAGAATAAATGAGGATAAGTTAAGTTGAGGGGTTTACTGTTCCAATTATCTAACCAAAACAATGTTGTATCTCCCGATCCGACTTAGCATCTAGAGATTGAAAGATATTCCTCATGTAAGCTCATAATATTACACCACCAGAAAGATCCACAAATAGTAACAGTATGAGGTACCGTTTCATGATAGTATGTGTTCCAAACTAATTTCACCCAAGGAAGATTAGCTTTATTGAAAAAGTTGTGTAGGTGCTTCATATGCAGACATTTATTTTGAATTTGTAGATTTATGATGCCTAAACCACCCTTATCTTTTGGTTTACAGATCATTTCCCATGATGCCATAGAATGTGCCTTATCATCATCCTTTCTCTTCCTCCATAAACAATGCCTTCTTGCTCTATTTAAGTCTTCTATTATACCTTTTGGAATGCTCAGGGAGCTTATGTAATGTAGAGGTAATGAAGATAACACTGAATTCAACAAAATAATCATGTCCCCATAAGACAAAAAGGAGGCCGAGGCTATCAGTCTTCTTTCAACTCTGTCAGTCAGAGGAGATAGATCTTTAATTGTTGGTTTTGTAATCCCCATGGGTAATACAAGATAAGTTAAAGGCATTTTTGTTTTAACACATCCAATTTACAAAGCAAGGGATGTACTTATATTTATGGGTATCAAAGATGATTTATGATAATTAACTTTTAGTCCAGTGAAAGTTGTGTATTCTTCAAGGATCTGTCTGAAAGTGTTTAGTTGTTGTGGATCAGCTTGCATGATGATAATAGTGTCATCAGCATATTGTACAATAGTAAAATCATTGGTGCCTCTATTGGGGATTGGTGCCACTAACCTGCCTTCACTGAAAGCCTTATTGATAAAGCTCTGCATCAAATCCCCCCAAGAACGTATAACAATGGACAAAGAGGGTCACCTTGTCTAACACATCGTTTACAGATAAAATTTCTTCCAGGTTGCCCATTCAATAGAATTGCTGAAGAACCAGATGCTAGTATTTCTTTGACCCAACCAATGTAAACTTTTTTTTGAGGGGAAAAAAGTAGGGCAGAGAACCCCCACAGCAGCTTTTTTCTATATTATAAAGTATGAATTATAGTGTACAAAAACGCTAGTGCTAATTTACAAGGGGAGATTATTACAAGAGAAGTTTCGTGTTTACAAGTAGTAACCCACTAATGCACTTGAGTCTAGAACCAGCTATTGTACTGAGGGCCATGTTTTTTTTATTTTGAATTTGATCCACCTCAATTCTTGTACAAAAAATGCTTTCCAGTTAGATAATTCTGGTGTAGCATTTTCAAAGATTTTGTTATTTCTGTAGATCCATATTCCCCAAGCAGTTAAAATTATTATCTCCATGGAAAAAGGAAGATTGAGCTTGCTTCTTATGACTTGTAAGGCTTCAAAAATAGAGAGTCCACGATCTCTTTGGGGAAAAAGTAATACCAACAATCAGCAGCAAAAGGACATGTCCATAAAAGGTGGATCAATGTTTCTACTCAGTGGCAGTTCCTGATTGCACAATTGTAATCAGGTAAAGTGCAATTTTCCCTTTTGAGAAAGCTCCTTGTATTTAGTCTGTCTAAAAGAAGCAGCCAGAAGAAAAACTTATGCTTAGCTTGGCAAGTGGAGTCCCATATCCAGGTGAAGTGAGGTGGAGCAGGTTGATAGCCAGCCATTACCTCAGAAGTATTCTTAACAGAGAATTTATCACTACCCCAAATGTAAGTCCATTTATCAGGATGCCCCAACTGATTAGATAAAATCTACTGACACATCAATTCAAGATGTTCAAACTCAGAATAAGCCTGTTGTGACAGAGGAAGATTAAAGAGATCTTCAAGGTATTCAGTATGAACAACTTCCTGCACTGTGATTTTAGTATTCTTTGCATAGGATAGGAGATGAGGCATTTTGAATAGCAGACATTCATTATCCCACAGGTCAGACCAATAGTAGACAGTTTTTCCATCCCCAGGTTGACATTTATCCATGGCTTTGTATGCATCTATGAGTTTCAAGTGAGCCTTCCACCAGAAGGATCCTGCCATTTGAAAACCAGGGAGTTTACCTTGGGTATAATAAGATTCCCAAATAATATGTACCCAAGGAATATCATGGTGGTTATAAAATTTATCAAGACTCTTGAGGACAAGAGCAGTATTTTGGATGTTAAGATTAAGAACTCCCAGTCCACCTTGATTCTTTGTCCTGCAAACCTTTGTCCATGCAACCATTGCAGTGCCTTTAGCCTATACACCAGCAGTTTTTTTCCTCCAAAGACAATGCCTCATGTATTGAACCACTTGATCCTGGATTGTAAAAGGAACATCAAGAGAGATCATGTAGAAGAGTAACGATGATAAAACAGACTTGACCATTTGAAGTTTTCCCCCATATTTCAAAAAATATGGAATTCCACCAAGCCTGAATTGAACCCTCTAAACCATTGGGGGATAGAATTCCAGAGAAGGTTCGGTGAGACTGAGTGGTAATCCAAGATATGTGAAGGTAAGGCTACCCATCTTATAGCCAAAGGTTGTTCAGAAATGCAGCAATCTTTCAGGGTCCAAGTTGATAGGCATCATAGTATACTTGTCATAATTAACCCTAAGACCAGTTCATGTGGCAAAACTATTCAGAATTGATTTCAGACAAAGTAGCTGCTTTGAATCTGCCTTCATGACTACCAAGGTATCATCAGCATACCGTATCACAAGAAAATTAGGACAAGAAGGACAAGAAATGGGTATGCTAAGAAGATCCTTATTCATGGCAGAGTTGAGGAGTGTATGTAGAAAATCAGCTGCCAGCACA
The DNA here is from genome assembly GCA_916181665.1 of Avena sativa. Taxonomy (NCBI): domain Eukaryota; kingdom Viridiplantae; phylum Streptophyta; class Magnoliopsida; order Poales; family Poaceae; genus Avena; species Avena sativa. The sequence continues at coordinate 185,003,004 of OV702281.1, forward strand.
AACAGAAGAGGTGATAAGGGATCACCTTGTCTAACCTATAGTAAATTTTTTCCCAGGCACTCCATTTAGGAGAATAGAGGAATTCCCAGAACTGAAGATCATATTTATCCAATTAATCTATTTGACACCAAATCCTCTTGCCTCAAAATGCTTATAATAGTGGAGTGCTCAATTCTATCAAATGATTTTTCAAAGTCAAGTTTGAGGATCACAATTTCTTCTTTTGATTGATGATATTGGAAAAGATATTCAAATGCCCAGCCTAGACAATCTTGAATGGATCTATTCATGAGAAATACATACTAATTTTTATGCACAAGCTTGAGGATGATGTTCCGAAGATTGATCAAACCCCTTGCATTTCAAAATTCTGATTATTGCTTCATGTTCAATTATGTCAAATGCCTTTTCAAAGTCCAATTTTATTACCACTGTTTGTTTCTTTGAGGCATGACATTGATGTAGGTATTAAAAAGTCCATCCCAAAAAATCTTGTATTGTTCTGCTTTGATGAAACCATATTGGTTCTCATGTATGCACTTTTTAATTTGCTTCTGCAACCTGTTTGCAGCCAATTATGTTAGGAACTTTAGACGGGTGTTTGTAATTGAGATAGGCCTAAAATCATTAACAGATTCAGGGGTGTTTTTCCTTGGAACCAATGTAATGAAGGAGACATTAATGCTTGCTAGGGTAGTTAAACCCTTGTGAAAATCATGACATAGTTGAATAAAGTCGTCCTTAATGATATGCCAACATTTCTTAACAAACATACCATTAAAACCGTCAGTCCCTGGTTATCAGTCTTCATATACTTAACAACATCCTCAATCTCATTGTTGCTGAACTCCTCAGATAGACATTCCAGATCATCTATTTTTGAGATGAAGTTATATCTAGCCTGTATTCAGTTGGAATTGAAACCCCCATTATGTTTTTATAGCATTCCCATAAAGCCTTTGCCTTGTCTTTATGTTGTACCAAAGTATTTCCATCTTCATCCTTGATTTGATTTATAACATTATGCCTATACCTTTCAGTAGCTTTAGCATGAAAATATTTAGTATTTTCCCCTCCAGATTTGACCCAACGTATTGTGTATCTATTCTTCCAATAGATAGACTGAGTATTGGGTAACTTCTTGAGGTGTAATTTAACAATATTCCTGAAGTTAAACTCATGCGTGCTCAAAGTTTTCCTATCCTCAATTGCCTCCATCTCAAGAATGACTTTGTTGCATTTGTCAATCAGGATTTTAATGTGTGATAAACTTTTCCCCCATCTCTTCAAAGCATATCTTAAATTTTTGAACTTTGCATTAATGATATTAGCAATAGGCCCCTGCTTGACTAGTTGCTTCCAAGCTTGTTCCACTACTTGGAAGAACACAGGCTGTTCAATCCAAATATTCTCAAATCTGAAATTTTTTGCTCTTAGGATTGTAGTTGAAATGCTGAACACACAAGGTACATTATCAGAATTTGATTTGTTAAGAGGTTGACCATTGTGTTGGAATATTTTAAAGTCCAGTCAGGAGTTGTAAAAAAGTAGTACAATTGTTCTAATAGAGGATTTGCTTGCATATTTGACCATGTGAAATTTCTTCCTTTTAAAGGTAATTCCAACAGACTAAGGTGGCTAATAATGGTGTTAAAAAGGAAAATGTCATTAAGATCAGCCCCATCCTTGTTTCTATTATCCACTGACTGAATGAAGTTAAAGTCCCCCAATAGTAGACATTTTTCATTAATTGGCATGTTCAAATCATACAACCATTATACAAAAATATCTCTTTGTAGTCCCCTACATGGCCCATATACATTTACAAGTGTCCAAGTATTTGAGTAATGGGTTGAGGAAAACTTGATATTAATTGCTGAATCTGTTGCTTCCATGAATGAGCCATCAAAAATTGAGCTATTTCATAAAACTATTAATCCACCTGATGCACCAACAGAGGGAATAAATACAAACTGATCAAATCATTTTGGACAGAAGGTTTTAATAAATGAATGGTCAAAATCTTCACGTTTTGTCTCCTCAAGACAGACAATTGAGCAATGACTTTCATTTATTTTATTATAGATAGCCAAACTTTTATCTTTATCACTTAAACCTTTTACATTCCAATAGAGTACCAGCCAATCATGGTTTAGGGTAGAGAAATTATCCAAGGGAAAACATTTTCAAATTTCATCCATCTAGCATGCACAGCAGACCAGAAGCAGAAAAAAGACACCAACTTTAGATAATAATTATAAACTGACATAAACATTTATTCCTCATCCAAACCACATAACTGAGAATGCCAAAGTACACTAGAATACCACTTGACCATCAATATTTCAGTACAAAAAGACACAATATTATGGATAGCTAGAGACTCAAACATTGGGCCATACTGACAATTGTGAACATCACTCTTCATTGGGAACCTTCTTGTACTTGGTGGAGGAAGGACCAGCCATAAGCTTGTCCTGAGAGAGCTCTTCTGGGGAATATACAACTCTTTGCATGTCCTTTGAAGAAATGAAATTGGGATAAAAAGCTCTACAGGTTCCTCTATAGGCTTGTTAGATTTTTCCTTCTTTTTTGGTCTTGGGGTTTCAGTTGCCATGCTAATTTTGAATCCAGCATCCCTATTGGCTATTCTGGCACTCCTCCTCACAGGATTATTCATTTTCTGAGCATCATCTCTTCTCACAAAAGAGTCTTGGTTTGTCCATGTTTTATATATTTTACAGCTCTTCTTGTTACTCTAACTATCAGCGCTACGGATGCATTCTTTTTGATCCTAGGAACACTGAGTGTAGAGGTTGTAAAAACCAATGGATTGACATGTTGATCATTGGTGTTTGCAGAAGTGAGTCTTCTAGTAGCTGATCTTTGTTTTATACTCATTTTGTTATTGTTTTTCTCATGATCCCAGATGACAGAGCAACCACATGAGCTATTGAAAGAAGTACGCCAATCTCTCTTGGCCAACATAGATTTGAAAGATTGCTCAACTGGAAAACTACAAGGAACAACATCCTTACAATATTGTGGGATCAGACACTGGAATAACTTATCAATCTACATGCTGGGAGGGATCACATGCCCATATAAAGATGGTAGTAACATACTCTCCACAGGAATAATTCGTACTTGGTTGATTATCAACTGATTGTGTGCCAGCATATTATCATTGTTGAAAGACCCACCTAAATCATCAGATCCATCAATAATAATGGAGTCATCAACTTGTTCCACTTCCTGTTCCTGTTGTGCTACATTATCTTGGGCCTGATGTTGCAGCACATCCTGCATGTTTCCCTGCATATCATGTTGGTCAGGTTGGAAGTTGCCTGCCTGGTCATCTGGGCCTTTTGGCTCATGTTTCTGATCCCAACCAATTTCAGTATATTGTGGACCAACAAAAATTTTATTATTCATATGCATCTGACCAGGCACTGGGTGAGGGTTACCATGCAATGGCATTGGGTCCTCATCATTAGGCAAAGCATCAGCCGATTTTCTTGTCAGTACATATAACAGACTGCAGCCAATCCTTCCCTTACTCCACCAACTGAAGCATAGTTTCCAAAAACTACATCCCTGGGAACTTTAGTAATAGTTGGGTAAGAAGCATAAACCAGTGTTCTTTCAAGCACATTTGGATCTTGTTGCCAATGTAAAAACTTGCCAAAAGTGCCAATTGCATTAGCTATATCATAATCGTTCCTATAGTACAAGGGTAATCCAAGAAACATTAACCACCCAGTACTAAATCCAACCTCAGCCCTACGATTCTGCCTATCATCATGTGCTAAAAACAAAAAAAAAATCCATTCTGAAGCTGATACAGAGCATGATCAATTAGAGCCGATTTGGCCGCCTGACTACGTAGAACAAAAAAGCCAATTCCAAACAGACAAGGCTGAACATCATCAACAACCCGGTGCAACTAATGAACAATAAAGTCTCTGACCTACTGTTGCCAGAAAGCTTGATATTGCTATGGAGGTGGTGGCATGAGGTCAGAAATGCAGATGTGATCATGTCTACACGGCGGCACCATCGAGGGAGTGTAAAAGGTTTGTGGGAGTCTTGTAGGTCCACCATTGATGATCTGATGTCCTTCAGGAATCCACCTTGTCGGATCAATAGGGAAGTTCGCCATTGTCGTTGGGACGATCTCTGACAGAAGATGGGGGCTAGGGTTTGTTTGCAGGGGCAATGTGGCTGAGGCGAATCACGAGGAGGACAAAGAGGATTGTGAAGCTGATGAGTCCGGGTACTATTCCACCTTGTCTGTCTTAGACTCCTTGTCTATTCCATGTATGGGTACTATATTTTTCTTAGGAATCCATCGCTTACGAATTTGACTCTTAGAATTCAAACAGTCCTTCTTTATGTGACCATATCGAAAGCAAGCCCGACACCGTATATTATTTACACATTGAGAAGTGTTATGGCCCATACTTTGACATCTGCCACAATTTAAAACCTTATAATCCATGTCATCAATCATTTTTTCAAATTCCACATCTTCATCCAAAATATCATTATTGTTAACAGAAGATAAACCATTGTTGCTTTTTGAATATTCCCCATGTTCCAAAGAAGAAATAGTTCCAAAATTTATGTTGGACTTGATCCCTGCAAATTAGTTGGCAGAATAAGACCGGATTTTTTCTAATTTGAGGGCCATCATATCCTACTTCTAGAAAACAGAGTGCTTCTTCTTTACTAGATGGGAATTCATGTCCTTCACAAGCATCATAGTGTTCAACTGTAGCAAAATAAAGTCTTGTTTTCACTTGTTGTCTATGTTGTCCAAAATTTGACCGTCGGATACTTGAAACAAAGGGCTTTTTCTTTAGTGCATTGAAGGCACGATCAGTTATTTTTTGTTAGGACTAATTAAAGTCCATTCTTCCTTGCATTCATTTTTCCAATCATTAAATTCCCTACGCCATAAAGGGCCTCCATTTCTCTAGAGATGAAAGAAACATTTAAACTGTTGGCAGGAAAATATTTGTAGCGCATATATCATGAAACCATCAAACTTTGATGCCACAGAGAACCTGAAACCCATATCAGAAAGTTGGAAGACTACAAGCTCTTGTCGTAATCCATCAATAGAAGATTCCAAAGCCCGACTAACAGTTCATTCATCCAATTTAAACTTTGAGAGACCGAAGGACACCACCATCAAGAAATGATTAGATTTGCCAAAATGGTGAACTATTGATCCATACTTGAATTTCACACCATTTATGAAACCAGAGCTTGGGGAAAAGTGCAGATCCAAAGATATATGTTCATTGGGGAACTCCTGTAGAGAGGGCTCAATGTTCCCAGAAGATGGTCCGGAATGGCAAGATAGGATCGATATAATGTGATCAGATATCTTCACTGTAGATCCAACTTGCATCCTTTCTCCATTTACCAAGAATTTTCCCCCTAAAGGAGAGCCCTTGGAATTCATGAGTATAAGGCATTCACGAGGGTTCCAGAGATGTAACTCACCATCATAGGCCTTCAGATGTCCACGATCTAGGTCCTTCTTTGTGTTGTAGGATACCCTCCATCGCCAAGTTGGGGGGATCATCAGGAGGGAAGGGGGTGCCAAAAAACCTATATGAATGTAGAGGGAGGTGGGCTAGGGATGTTGATCGGATTAGAAAGGTGGGATCACCAGAGATTAGGGAGATTGCCGGTAAGAGAGGTTTTAGGGTTTAGGGCATGTGGAGGTCGCCATCTCCGTGAGGCATCGCACCATCATCGTTATTAGCATGAGGGGAACATCATCATTAATATTTATGTTGTGATTGTTTTGTCTTGGTTGTTTTGCTTGATATATTGTGTTGATTGTCAAGTGTGTTCGTGACATTTGATGTTTATCAAGATACTCTTCTAGTGTTAGTGATTGACATGATCTCATGGTCTAAGGATTAGGATTACTTCATATGATGTTATAGAAATATAAACACAATGATTTTGATCGTAATGCTATACTTTGGATGATTTTTCGTCACACCATTCCAATAATGGTGTGACCTCGTTATTAACAACATCCAGTGTCCATTATCAGGAAACCTTGATCATCTTGTTAATCAACGAGCTAGTTTATAAGAGATGCATAACTAGGAACTTTCCATTTTTTATTAAACACACATGTATTAACGTTTCCGTATTAATACAATTATAGCATGCAAAACAAACATCTATCATTTACTTGGAATATACATAATAGCAAATTTATTATTGCCTCTCAGGGCATATTCCCTTCAGTCTCCCACATGCACTAGAGACAATAATCTAGTTGCATAGTGATAAATCTAACACCCATGGAGTTGGTGTTGATCATGTTTTGCCCTAGGGAGATTTTTAGTCAACGGATCTGCTACATTGAGATCCGTGTGTACTTTACAAATATTTATATCTCCATCCTTGACATGTTCGTGGATGGAGTGAAACTGGCGCTTAATATGATTGGAATTCTTGTGAGATCTTGGTTCCTTGGCTTTGGCTATGGCTCCATTGTTTTCACAATAGATCACCATTGGGTCAAACGCGCTAGGCACCACACCTAGTTCGGTTATGAACTCCATCATCCAAACTGCTTCCTAACCCGCTTTCGAAGCAGCAACATATTCGGCCTCCATTGTTGATCCCGCCACCACAGGTTGTTTGGAACTCCTCCAACTAACCGCTCCTCCGTTCATGAGAAATACATATCCGGATTTAGACTTAGAGTCATCTGGATCGGTGTCTAAGATAACATCGACATAACATTTAGCGACGAGCTCTTCTTCACCTCCATACACGAGAAACATTTCCTTAGTTCTTCTTAAGTACTTAAGGATATTCTTGACTGCTATTGATGCACTCAGATCATTGTAGAGTTTCATTGGGAGACCTCAAGAGGAAGGTATGATGAGCACAGAAGTAAGTCTTCCCTCAGAAAGAAAGCAGGTTATCGAACCAGTAGGAGGATGATGAACCACAAGTATAGGGGGTGTATCGTAGTACTTTCGATAAATAGGAGTGTCGATCCAAACGAGGAGCAGAAGGTGCTGAAGAGTGGTATGGAACAGGAAATCCCTGTGAATACTTATCAAACAGATTTTAGTGGTTTTCTGACAAGGCAACAAAACAAGGAGCAAGTAAAAAAAGTAACGAACAAATGGATCAAGTGGCCCAATCCTTTCTTAGCAAATGACAAGCCGGTGGAAAGACTTATAAGGACCAAGCGTTCTCGAGGACACATGGGAATTCTGTCAAGTGCTTTCGCTTCAAATAGCTGAGTACTCTTCTCTGGTGTTGTAAGTGTTGTGTGGGTGGCCCTGTGCTAATGTACCGACCATACTCAGACTAATACATACTTGTGATTAAACCCCCTACAAACATCTATAACTACAGGACAATAATTAAGATATAAATCTAACCACAGCCTTAAACTTTGAGATCCTATGCTCCTTTGTTCAAAGGTGTCCTAACGGGGGTTTAGGTTTCTGTCACTCCGGCCACCCCACAATTAGTAGCCAAATACACAATGCATTCCCCTAGGCCCATAAATGGTGAAGTGTCATGTAGTAGACGTTCACATGAAACCACTAGAAGAATAGCACCACAACTTAAATACTAAACCATTTAATAATAACTCATCAGAGATTTACTACTAACAACATGACTTCTCCCATGTCCTCAAGAACTAAACAAACTACTCACAGGACATCATATGGATCAAGATAAAAGATGATATGGTAATGGATAACAATTTCAACATAAAAAATAATCCAATGGTTCCACTCACAAGCATCAACTACAATAGTAATCAACACCGGGAAAGTTTCCCCTAAGAACTAAAGCAATATCCAACAAATTTGTTACAACATGACGGAGTGGTGATGATGGTGCTGGTGGAGATGATGGTGTGGATGATTATGATGATCCCGATGAAGCCTAGATTGATGACGGTGTTGATGGTGACGGTCTCCCCTCTCCGGGAAGGAATTCCCCCGGCAGAAATCTGTCTGCCGGAGAGATCTTTCTCTCTTGGTGTTTTCCGCCCCTAGAGGCGGCGGAAATCTATCTGTGGTCGCTCGCCTAGGCTTAGGGTTCTGTAGGGAAGATATAGGCGAAGGGGCGGAGTCGGATGCCGGGCAGGTGGGACACACCTGCCCTAGGCACGGGGTCAGGTGCGCCCGCTCCCAAGGGGTGTGGGCCCCCTGAGGCCCTTCTTCGTCTCTCCTTCTAGCTCCCTAATTCTTCTGGTAAAATAATATGTTTCCATATTTTTGTGGTATTTTTCTGATCTTTGCGAAATTGCACCGAAACGCCATCTTTTCCATCAGAATCCAGACTCCGGCAGTCCATCCGCCAAGAATCATCCAACATGCATAAACAGATGAAAATCCATAAGTAATACATCATAATAAGACAAATATCATTGAATAGAGGTAAATGATGATATAGAAAGGTGATGCAAATTGGGCATATCAACTCCCCCAAGCTTAGACTTCGTTTGTCCCCAAGCGAATACTGAGCTCAGTAACATGTCCACAGGTTTATGGAGTGAAGTGTCGATAAAACAATACGAACAAGAAGCATCACACTTACCATTTCACAACTCATAGAAGAAAGCAACTCACCATTATATAACTTAGCTTGTAACCAAGTACAGTAGTCACAATAGAGATGCATAAATATAATTCATAATTGGAATTGGCAAACTTGTTCTTGGTTAGAGAACACCTGGCAAACAGTTTCACAAAAGATTTTTGTAGAAGTTTCAAAACAGGAGCACTCTTTGCTCAAAAGGTTTTTCACAAGTGAAGGCTTTCAAAGTAGTACTCAATAAATATGAGTTTTGTGAAAACAAGGAAGATAAAGAACATGATTGAATAAATCACCATATGAATGCTTGAAACACAAGAACTCAAATGCTTGCTGGATAAAGAGATGAAGTAGGTTTACTGACTCAACTTGGAACTAGGAGAAAGGTCCCTTTATAGAGGGTAGCAGGGATTACAAGTCATAAAGAGCTTCCAAAATATTATGGTACTTACTAGCTTTAATCCCTCATTTCCCCTATCATAAGCATCTTGAGATGATTAAGGTTAATGTGAACAAAGATGGAGTATATGCTTGACGAAATATAAGTTGGCAATCTCATGTCCCGTGAATATGAGGGATACTCCTCATGCTAATCAACTTTGGTCACAGGTAAGTTCTTGTCATTGTAAGTATTTGCATATCATTGAGAACCGCCAAAGGGGTACCCCTTGCACATGGTACAAGAGCTTTCCCATAACAAAAATTATAAGGCAAGCAGACAATGAGCATCTCAGCAATCTTTTTATTTACCATGTGCATAGCTTTTTTATTGAGGATGCTTCATAGATGACTCACTATGGTGATGATGCAAGTTTCCACCATGATTAAGCATGGCTTAGGCTAGTGGCCCAGGCGTTTCTCCAACACAGGATACAAACTCCATGGACTTACAAGTTCCCTCTTTATTTCACACCGTTGACATCCATAAACAAAAGAGCACGATATCAACTGTGTACAGAGTACAAGTGCAATGTTGAATACGTTCCCCATGACAGCACGGTTCTGCTAATTCCAATGTATAGATGCAAGCATATACAACTTCGATGTTCACAATGGTTCAAGTCTATTATGGGTGAGTAAATAAGGTGTGCCATCAAGTTTGTGAGAGCTTTACTAACTAGTTTTCACATAACAAAATACTTTTTTAATTTTAGAAGTAGATGAAGCTTGAGAATTTGTTTGTAATAGCAAAATCTACTAGGTAGATATGCTGGACACAAGTGGCAAAAGTTTTTGGTTCAAAGGGATTTGGAAAAATGAGAATTATGCCTTCTCAAAACAGGTTTTTGGCTAGCAAGGCTGGGTAGCAAGCAAGAGAGTTGAAAGAAACAATCAAACATACATGTAATAAAGCCAAACATGCAATCTTCCTTGAAAACACAAAAGGATCTTAAATAAAGAATACTATGCTTATGAGCCAACAAGAAAGAAAAAAATGATACAAAATACCTGTAAGCCCCTTTTTATTTCTTTTTCTCTTTCATAGTAATGCTACTAACCAGAACTTGGTTTGCCAAAACAAATTTAGATCCACTTGATGATCCCAAAGTGGTGCAAATACTGATCAACAAGATCCATCATATAATAGAGATTGCAAACTAAAATAAGAAGTGCAACAAAGGAAAAGATGAGACTTCTCATTAATATTCCAGTAAAGGCACTCACACCAAGGGATACATAGATAATCAACTAAAGGAGAGATACTTCCACATGCAAACCAAAATATAAGATAACCTCTCTAGCACAGATATGAATCCACTAAAAAGGAAAAGATAAAAGATAATGGTGGTGATACCGCGGCACTCCCCCAATCTTGGAACAAGCCAAGGGGATGCCAGACCTGATGACGAATTACTCCTTCGATGGCGGTGGTGTTCTCTTGACAAGATGTCAGGGGTCCCAAACTTTAATAAGGTAGAGATCCCTGTGTTTACAATGCTAGTCCCTGGATCAATAGCTAGCATCCACAGTTGAGATGTAATATCAAGAAACAAAGGTCATAATATAGCTTTATAACCAGGAATAAAATAATTCATTACATCTTACATAGCTCATTTGGCTATCACATTACATTGCAGCAGAATATCTATAAGCATGGGGTCCTTCATATTCAATGTGCCATAGGCAAACATGTTGGTTGTAGACTTGTAATCCTAATCAATCAACTTCACTAATATCAAACAATCCTGCAACATAACAAGTTACAGCCACAAGGGTCAATACATTTGAATTGTATTGGCAAGTTTCACTACTATATAGAATATGAGTGGATCCTATCAATACATGCATATTTGTCTAAGTGGGGTTTAGGCTCATTTGCAGAAAGCAATATAGTTTTATCCAATCTTTTCAAAATGGTTTTGATCTTTTGTCAAATCTTTCTGAACTCCTTGGAATCCACAAAGTGCTTCAAGTCTCTTGTTGTCACTTTCAAGTTTTTATTTTAGAAATTGGAATGTCGAGATTTCCCATAGCTTCAGGCCTTAGTTGCTCAGTATTGTCCATAACCGGGGACACGGCTAAGTACTTAGATTTTTATATTCTGCAGAAGTTGTACACTTTACCCACATGACACAATCTCATCTTGTTGCCACCAGTGGCCGCTGGATAAGTACTCACCATGATGGAGTACTGGCTGATTGAGAATGTGACGAAGTCTTTCCATAGGGTCCTCCCATACACAATGCTAGCTTGTCTTCCAGGCACCAATGTAGGGTTTCAAGTTCCCTCATTCTAGTAACCTGAAGAGGCCAATTCATGGGTCTTCCACTATGTAGTTGACTAAGCCAGTGCCCATTTAGCATGTGGCTGTACACGGAAGCCACTGTACGAGAAACATGTTCAATATCTAAGTCCCTGGGTGGTTTTCTTCTAGTGCACAACAAAAAGAGATTGCCATATAAACATGGTTCCTCTTGTTGCCACCTTGTCCAAAACTTGAGTATCCTTGTCCACCCAGGTGGTTCATTGAGTACTTGTTTTATTATATAAAACATAAGTCTTTTCAATACTTCTCATAGTCTCAACATGTATCTCTTCTCAATATATAAAGCAGGGCTAAGCATGTTACAACTACATTGTTTTCACTAAGGAATATATAGGGGTACCCTATTAGGATTTAGCATAGCAAAATATAGTAGACCTCATCATGCATGTTTCAAAATCCACTAAGTGTAATGAAAATAGTAGGACTTGGATGATAGTGTCACTTGCCTTTTTGGTAGAGAATGTTGGTTCACTTCTTGATCTTGCTAATATCACACTCTTCTAATGTGACATCCCAAAATTCTCCTAATTTTGGAATGTGAAATAAATAAATAAGATTGATTGATTGTTTGACTTTGTTGAAAATTCTCAAAGAGAAGAAACTTTTTGAATAGAAAATCCTCTCAACCTTGAATTCAAAATCCTATATTCTTTTGTTATGACCTAAGTAGCCATATAGGCAAAAGGGCATGGATTGATTATGGATTGTATAATTAGTGTGCAAGACTTCAAAATGAAAATCATGAAGCATTCATAAGCATTTCATTACATCCATGCAAAGTTCTCACAAACTAAATCCAAATCCTGGTATCTCCTATAGTTGATTTGCCCAAATGTTCCTAAGGGTAATTAAATTGACTTATTAAAACCCACTGTTGATAAGGCATAAATTATTAATAATTATAGCCTAAAAAGATCCAATTAATATTACAAAATTATAGAAACAAAGTTGGGCTCATTTGGAGCTAGTATGAAAAAGTTATGAAATAAATACAAACACATAAAGATATAAATAAAATAAAATATACAAGAATTTATAAATCCACTACTTCCAAACTAGTAAAAAGATTACAAATTTGATCCTATAATAATCTATTCGATTTTAGAAAAATTTAGAAACAAGAATCATGTCATTTGGAGTTCGTATGCAAAAGATATAAGGAAAACAAGTAAATAGAAAAAGAAAAAGAAAAAAAAATTTCCTAACGGGCCGGCCCACCCGGACCGAGCCAGCCGGCCAGCGCGCACGTAGGTGCCCAAGTTGCTTCAAAAAGCGTGCAATTCGGTGTTTGTTGGACCTATCTCTACTCAAACTGCTATAACTTTTTATCTATAACTCCGAATCGACTTCCGTTTGTTTCTACTTGTTCTCTACTCCAATACCTATCTCCCCACCGTCCCAAACCTCCATATAAACTTGTGGAGCCACAGCTGTACGCGTTTCTTTCCTCGAAATCCCGAATCTACACATGCCCGAATCTTATTTCGCTTTTTAACCCATCTAGACTTCGTTGTTTGCCTTCGGTCAAAAAACGAAAGTTGTAGGGATCGTCGAAATATTTCAATCCCGACAAACCTCACCTATTTTCATCCACCACAGCCGGAGAATTTCGTATCGCAATATTTCAGATCTTACGGTGTAAATCCAAGATGTACTCGCGCTCGTTTCTTCAAATCCAAATTCCTTTGGTGAGAAGGTAGGAATAATGATTCCCCACAACTTTCATGTTCTGAGTTTTTCGATTTGACCTACGGATTTGTCTCTCTAACACAGATCTATTTCTTGTCTATTCTGATCCAAAATCGGGTCAATCTCTTCTTCTATCCACCGGATCCTATCCAGACGGTCGAGATCCAATCAAACCGGTGCGTGCCATGTCGTCATCCCGGTCATCTTCCTCATCAACGACACGTCAACGTAAGGTCAATATCTAGTCCCAGTCAGCATGCAAAGTCAACCTATCCAGTCAGCGGAATATTCTCTAGAATATTCCGTTCGGATTTAAAATTGCATATTATAGATCTAACTTGTAAAATTCATTAGAAATTCATACCACGTCCAAAAATTGCGTATAATATATCAAATTGAAGATAATTTCACGTAGAATCATCTTATCAGAATAGATCCAACTTTTACTGTACGTGGTTACTGCAGTAATTTAATTAGTTTTAATGGTCTTTTAGGTTAATAAATTCATAAGAAATTATCTGTAACTCCGAAAAATATGAATAATATATCAAATTGAAGCTACTGTAATGTACTTTGATAATATCTGGTTGGATCTAGAATTTTTAGATTATTTAACCCGTAGCAATTTAATTAGTTTTAATGTCTTTATAAATCATTAAATTCATATTAAATTAATTGCTTGTCACAAAAATATAAATGATATACCGTTGGAAAGCTGGTTCCATGTAGATCATCAATATGAAATTAGTTCAGCATTTTACTGTAAGGTTTTGCGGTGAAGATTTAAATAGTTTAATGGCCTATTTAGAGTAATAAATTCATAAGAAAATAAATACTATTCAGAAAATTACAAATAATATGTCCCTGAAATCACAATTTCGTGGAGAGTACAGATATAATTTTAGTTTGATTTTAGACAACAGAAACTATACGAATCATTTAAAACCATTAAACACTATTTAAATCATACAAAAATATCTATAACTCCTTTTTAGGTGATTCAAATTGCCACTGTCTGTAAATTGCATTATCTATCCAGTAGCATCTAGTTCACAATTTAATACGACATAAAAATCTTTAGTTCAATTAAAGTGGTATACGCCATATTAAATCGATACAACTTTAGTAATAAAAGCTTTAGTGCATTAAATGACTTTCCACATGCATCATGTAATCTAATTATGTTCAGAACACTAAATGCAACCATTGTGACTCATTAAATCGTCATGCATGCATCTGTTCATCATTGTTTTCTTGTAATGTTGCACTGTTGTATGTTTGCAATGTTTTGAATGGTGTTTGTTGTGTTTGCTTCAAACGTTAGATTGCGAGGAGTGCAACTACTGTGATTGCAACTACTATGATTGCAAGTATTGTGGTTATGACGAGTGAAACCATTATATCTATGAGGATTATGAGGATTATCTAATCGACTACATCTACAACAAAGGCAAGTGATGCTATCTTGGTCATAAATGTCCTACTGTTTTCCTATGCATTGTAGATGCTTTTGTAGAATTGCATCTGTAGGAATTGATGTGTATATGCTATGCTATATCCCATATTATTCCCTTGTATTCCTTGTTTATGAGCCATCGTATTGGTAGATTGCTTAGCTATGCTATTTAGACGAGGAAGGGAATCACATCATGAAAAGCTATATGTTTTGAAAGGCTTATGTTTTGCTAAATGACAAACCAACATGTTTTAATGAACCACCTGGGCGGAATGGCATTGATTGGGTCATCGAGTGTGGATTTTGGTGGGGAATGCCGCCCAGGACACTGAGAAATGATTGGTTTCTTTGTTTGGAAGCTTTCGTGTGCAACTATGTGCCAATAATGAAATGGGCGGTTGGTTGAACTCAGTAGGTTGTGGTAACTCGAACCCGCGTATCCAGAGATGTAGATAGTGTAGGTTGGACCGGTGCGCGTCGGGATTGGGGAGCTACTTCCCGAACGGTTCCTTCTTGGAATTCTCCCTATCATCACCCAATATGAGAGTGGTGGTACGAGCTGGGCTGGCCAAGTCACATGGGTAAAGTGTACTAACCCCTGCAGGGTGTATAAACTAATCGATTAGCCGTGTCCCCGGTTATGGACAATTTGAGCGACCTGATACTGATGCTATGATATTTCTCACTCATCCATATTTCCTAATTACTTAAAACTTGTTGGGTGAACATGGGTTTAGGAGCATACGAAAGCTGAACTGTCTTGTATCTACATGGGCTTATGCTGGTATGTCCTTAGAAGATTGTTTTTGAAGAAAGAAAAGTATTTTGAAAGTAGGGAAAAGTTGTATTGCTTTATGCAAATAAGCCTGAACTCCACTTGGCCAAATAAGCATGTAGTTGATAGATCTGTTGTTAACCACTTTAGCCTACTTGCCATATATTCAATGTATTGACCATTCGTGGCTGCAACGTTTCATGTTGCAGGTTATATCGTATCTGAGTGATCGTTCATAGGTCGCGAGACTCCACTCAACAATTGTTCGCCTGTGGCACATTTGAAGGATGGAGATCTACCTTGTATTCGTTTTCCGCTGTGTACTTGAATAAATAATGTAAATTCTGGATCATATTCGTTGTATTTATGATGCACAGTTATATTTGGTATCATTTTGTACTGTGTGTGCCAGTGAACCGATCCAGGGATTGGCACTATACACATGAACTCAGCCTTATCAGGCGAGGGTGTTACATCTAACTTCACTACAAATCATTCAAGCAAACATAGATTCAACTAGCATTCCAACCATTATTCAAACAATTCATCACACATAAAATAATATAAACTAAGTCATGCATGCAAGCATGCAAAAGATAGTTTTATTTGCAAAGGTGGTTTCTACTAGGCTCTATACATTGTAAGGTTCAAAGTGGCCATTTTCTAAAGTGTCAAACCCATTTGCAAAAAGGGTTTTATCTATAAACCATTTTTAAATCAAACCATTATTTCATGTGGTGGAAATTGTTTTTAGCAAAGCAACAACAAATAAGTTGTTAATTCACAAAACTTGGTGTTTAGGGTCAGTAGGATTGAATCAAAACATTTTCCAAAGGTTTTTCTCAAAAATCATTTCCATATCAAAATCAATATTTTTATTTGACTAGAAATGAGCTAATTCAATTATTCAATCCTAATCTTCAAAAAATACATTTTTAAATCCATAAGTTGGTTCCTAGGGTCAGTAGGTTCACAACAAACCATTTTGCAAAGATTTCAACCTCAAAATCATTTTGGAATAAATTTTATATCCTAAACAAGCATACACAAGTTTCTGCAAAAACAAACATTTTACCAGAAGCTTTTTACTAAACAAAGTGCATGGTTGGCTAGGGCTTGTTTTTCTGAATCCATTTATATAAAATTTGCAAATTTTGGACGTGTGGATTTAAAGTTATGCAATTTACAAGTTTGCATTTAAATCAGATTCTAAAATCTGTTTTAAACAGATCCAGTGCCAAGCGGTGTGATACTATTGGTCGGTACCGCTTTGTGCGGATCGGCCTCTACGGGACGTTGGATCTAAACAGATTGCGTGGTTCAGATGCGCTCATACCCTTTCGCTCAGGTTCTAATCTTAGCCACAGGATCAAGATCCAACGGGCTCAGCTGCCTTGACCAAGGACTCGCGGCGCTGCGAGGCGGCTGGCGGTTTGTATTGAGTTTTAGTTCTGTTTAACAACATAATTCCAAGTCCCAAAATAAAATAATATTTTTATTCTTTTTAGGATCCATTAATAATTAAATAAAATGGACCTTAGTTAATAAATCAAATGGGTTTTGATTTATTCAAAATCTCCATTTGAAATCTAAATAATATCAAAACCATTTCAGTAGGTTTTATTTGATAATTCAAAATACTTGGAAAACTTGTTTAAAACAGAATATCATGTTTTAGTGTTTATTTAAAATGGGAAAAGTCTTTACTTTAATAAAATTGGATATTAATAAATCCACATTATTTTATTTAAATAGACCTTTACACTTTTAATCAAAACAAAATATTTTATTTCAAAACTTGGCCAAGGTTTAATTTGGCTCTATAAAAATAGTCCTTATTTATATTTCTACCTTTTCATTTGAAAACCAAATCTTTTTATTAAAAGATCCAAAAAATAGTAATTCCAATTATTTAAAATTTTCTTTATTAATTGTTTATCTTTTTAAATCCCTTTAGGATTTAGTTGATCAAATAGGTTTGAAGGTTTCCAATTGGAATCAAAAAGTTTCTTCTTACCCTGAAAATCAACAAAGTTTTATTTTATTCATTTATTTTTCACATAACAAGATTTGGAAAATCTTGGGATGTGACACAAGCCCTTCTATAAGTTTCTTCAAATCCTCCATATCAAAGATCAGAGTACAAATTAACTCTAAATTTTGCTCTATACGGTTAATGATCATGTTAGTGCAAGAATCCCAGTTCTTGTTGTTCTTCCCCACTCTTCGTCCTTAGCATGATCCTTCTCTGCATTGTTAGAACGAGGCATATCCCAAACTGAGGGAAAATTCCCTTTGGGCACATGTTGATATTGATATTCATGTATAAGTGTATGGAACGGTCTCTTGTTACGTGGAGGAGATGATCGTGGAGAGAGAGTATGATGTCGAGATTTCCCTCCTGTAGACATCCGTGATGTCCTCTTAAGCTTGGTAGGTCGTGCCACCAAACCAATGCTTGTGACGGTAGCGCGAGTGTCCGGATGTTTGTCCTCCTCCATGTCACCTTCATACCCTACCGGAATCTCCTCCTCCTTGGGGACTTGAGGTTCTTCTTCCTCAGGCTTCTTGCCTTTTTCGTTGGCGGAGGCCATAGTGCTCTAAACTTGAGAAGATTTCCTGACAAAAACAGATAAAAAACGAAAACATGACGAGAACATGATGCACGAACCTCAGGGGATCCGAGGGTTTATATATTACGAAGTTTCAAGGCAAAAAGAAAGTACTGACACAGAAACGAAGCAAAGACGGAGTTCGAGAGGGGAACATCTCCCTCAGGCGCGGCTAGGCTGGGCCCGCGCCTGGGGTGGGTTTATCCACCCCGAGCTCCGTTTCCTCTTCAGTTTTGTCTCGTAACTTCCCTTATGTATTAAAACATCAAAAATATAAAAAGATTGGAGTTTCACAAACCTTCTGTTTTCACCACTTTTACCTATTCAAATATGAACTTTGCAGTTTCCTTTTCTCTTTCTCCTGAAAATTTCCTTCTTACACAACCCTTGCACAAACTCAATGACAATCTTAGTGTAAGAAAAAACAATAAACCTTTGGTACACACTTCAACTGAAAACCCATCAAAACAAAAGCTTTTGTATGAGGAAAATGCAAATGATGGCAGAAATCTGTGAAAACAGACCAGAAGGTAAAGATGATTTTTTCGAAGACCTTTTGTATCTCAAATCAAAAAGTGTAGAACTGATGAAAGTTGGGTAACAACTTGGAGAACAAGCACAGAAGAATTCAGCTCCATCTCAAGTACTGAGCTTCCTCACGAATTTTTACAATGCAGCACAAAAATCTGTCCCAGGACAGCCACTTTTCACAACTACTCTACTTCACAAAAATAGTTGAACTTGACACAAAAACCAAAAAAAGGATAAGGAGCGGTTATTACAGAGGTAATAACTTACAAGACTCGACAAAACTCTTGGTTTATCTCCCAACAAGTACTTTTCTTTAATGCCTTTAAGTTAGGCTTGAAACTTCCAAAGATGGTCCCAAAGGAGATATATATATTTGTAGTGAAAGAGAGCATCAAGAAGCAAATAACCAACACACTTGAGTCTAACCAACTTCGTATGCATGGGGGTATCATGAGAAAATTAGTTGTTGAAACAAAAAGCCACAAGCATAGGAAGACAAAACAAATGCAACTTTAAAGCTTTCAACATAAAACGAGGAAACTTAACATCATTGAGATGCATAAAACCATGTTTCCCTCTCTCAAAATAACTTTTAGTAGCACTTTGAATAAAGTTGACAATATAATTGTCACTTGAAAAAACTTTATTATCTGAGTAAGCATACTTACAGTCATCAAAAAGAGGTCCAAGGTCATAAACCGGATCAATAGAAGCAAGTTGTTCCATCCTGAAATATTTATTAGGCAAGCTATTTTCACAAGGAGCTTTAGCAAATTTGGAAAAGTTAAACTCATAAGAATCTCCATCAAACTTAGTTAAAACCTTTTCCTTATTACAATCAATAATAGCTCCACAAGTGTTCAAAAAAGGTCTACCAAAAATGATAGGACAAGTTTTGCTAGCTGCTGAATTAAGCACTAGAAAATCAGCAGGATACATAATCTTACCACAAAGAACCTCCACATCTCTTACAATGCCAATGGGGCAAATGGTTTCCTTATTAGCAAGGCGAATAACCACATCAATTTCCTCAAGCTCACAAGGACCAATCTCATGCATAATTTCCATGTAAAGCTCATAAAGAATAGCACTAGAGCTAGCACCAATATCACATAAACCATAGTAGCAATGATCACCAATTTTAACATAAAGAAAAAGAACACTAGTTTTTCTAGCCTTACTAGGATGAGAGATAATATTAGAAGCATCTTCACAGAAGACAATGTGATCATCCTCTATATTTCTAGTGACAGGGTCTTTCACAATAGCTACCACAGGTTCAACATTCAATTGCTCACCAGGCTCCACAGTATTCATTGTACATTTGTTATTTTCACTAATAATCATAGAATACTCTTTTACCTTAGCTGGGAAAGGCATTTTATCAACATGAGGTTCAGGCACAATATGATTAGTAGTACAAACTTGAGTACTTCTAACGAGAGCATGATTAACAACATCTTTATACGGAGCATGGTACTTATTCCACTTCTTCTTGGGAATTTATATGTAAGAGGCAAAGGCCTTAAAACAGTTGGAAATACTTTGGGAATCAAGGCCAAACTCATTGCTAATATCACGGAAGTCATCAGTACCCATAAAAGATTTAATGCATTCATAATCATAATTTATACCTGACTTTCTTCCTTTGTCATTCTCCCAAGCTTCAGTGTTATCTTGAAAACTTTCTAAGAGATACCATTTAGCTTCTTCCTTCATACGTGTGAATGATCCAGCACAATAAGCATCTATTAAATCTTTATCATGAAGATGAAGACTAGCATAAAATTTATTGAGAATAATATTGTTAGGGAGTTCATGAATAGGACATTTAAGCATTAGTAACTTCAATCTCCCCCAAGCTTGAGCTATACTCTCTCCATCAAGAGTCCAAAAGTTATATATAAGATTTCTATCCTTATGAATTTCACTGTGAGGATAAAATTTAGAATAAAAGAGAGATGCCATCTCCTCCCATTCCATGGATTGTCCATTCTTCAGCAGCTTATACCATTCTTCAGCTCTCCCTTTCAAGGATATGGAGAGTAACTTCTTCTTCTTCACCTGTTCAGCTGTTATACTTGCACACTTAAACAACCCGCATAATTCATGGATAAAAAGTAAGTGATCACAGGGATGGACAATTCCATCCCCTAAATAATAATTATCCATAACACAATTAACAATACTTGTAGGTATCTTAAAAGGATCTATCTCAATAGGTGGTGGTTCATCTACTACCCTAGTAGTGGTAGTAGTTTTCCCAAACAGAAAACCAAGTGGGTTATTATAAGATCCCTCCCTTTTAAAGGTAAGGATCGCTGTGATTGCAATGCTAGTACCTGGATCAATGCTAGCATCCACAGTTTAAGATGAAGTACACAGAAACAAAGGTCATTATTACATATCATTCCAGAGACAAACATAGTCTTTTACAAACTCCATGGCCACAGGCCTAATACAAGAGTTCAAATATATAATAAGATAAATAAGTCTTCATCTTCATGTGCCACAGGCAAGCATGTTGAGTGTAGACTCATAACCCCTAATCATCATCAGAATAACCTGCAACATCACAAGTTACAGCCATAGTGGGTCAATACATTGGAATAGTATTGGCAAGTGATACCTTAGTAGAATTTAGTAGTCTAGATACTATATGCATTTTGGCTAAGTGTAGCTTAGGCTTGCTTTGCTCAAAATAGGTTTTACCTGTCAGTTGAAAACACTAAGTTTTTCTTTGACAAAACTTTCCCCAAGGAACCACCAATAGAAATTGGTGAACCTTCACCCTTGTTTAACCACAAGTTTTTACTTAGAAATTGGGATGAGGAGATTCTTTATAGCTTCCATGTCTTGATGCTCAAGTTGCCTAATACTAGGGACATGGCTAAGTACTTAGATTCTTCCATCTGCAGAGGTTGTGCACTTTCCCCACAAGACTTGATTTTCACCAAGACATGACCTTTCAGAAGCCTTCCCTTAGACCAAATGTACGCGTTCCAACCTATCATCCCACTACCACCAACTGTCCATATGGCTAAGTTATTGCAACCTATATGATCCAGGCAGAGCCCATATTGCCATGTGGCTGCACTAGAAGCTTCTTAACATTTGGCCTCTCAAATCCCTTTGTTCCTGGGTGGCTTTCCACAAGTGAGATACAGAAGGTAAGCCATAGAAATGGGCCTTGTGTAACCACTCAACATAAACAATTCTTTCCATTCCACCCAGGTGTTTCATTCACTTAGTTGTTTTATTAAGCAAAAACATAAGTCCAAAGACTTAGAAATATTTTATCATAGCATGAATATATAACCACCCTTGGTTGCTACTAGCTAGGCTAAGCATGGCATTGATAAGCATAACTTAGAAATTTCTAGCAATTCTACAACTACTAGGATTCCCCAAGCATAGCATATAGATCAAAATATTCATGCAGGTATAGCAAAATATTTCTAGTGCATAGTTGAAAAACATAGGAATAAAATCATGAAGCACCACTTGCCTTAGTAATTTGGGGAGTAACAATAATCCTCACAGTCACAATCACTATTTGCACCAAAATCTACACATAAAATAATGGCACCAAATCACATACAACATATATACAAACAAAAATATATGAATGCATGCAAAACGCCATGTGATGATTTTCTACACCAAACAAGACAAGTGCACAATACTGAATCTTAAACAAGTTCAAAACTTGTCAATTACACTTTATTTGAACAACAAAGCATTTTTCATGTAATTACTATACACAAATTATGCCTACAAATGTTTCTGTAAAACAATCATTTTAACAGAGGAAAAACATTAATGGAAAGGATTTTCTCTCCTGATTACAATGATATAAAATTTGTCAAATTTGGACGTGGGAATCACAAGTTTAAACATCTAGTAGATCTAAATTCTGGTTTTTAAATCAAACCTACTGACACGCGGCGTGTTCTGATTGGTTGATACCGCTTCGTGCGGATCGATCAATGAGGGCCATTAGATCTAACTTAAATCACACGGCCAGATCTATTCCATACCCCTTCGTTAAGTGTTCTATCTGACACGTTGTATCTAGATACAACGGTGGCTGATCAAACGACCAAATCCTGGCGGCGCGCGGCGACGATGAGCGGCGGCGCGCTCTGTCTACGGCGTCGCGGTGGCTACAGAGGGGGCTGGGGTCGTCGGAGAGGCTTACCAGAATCGCACAAGCGTGCTGGAGCTCAACGCGGCAGTGGCTTGTCAAGGGGCGCGCGGACACGGTGGGGATTCCTCGTCGGAGTAGAGGAAGATATCGGGTACGGCTGTTCGTCGTCGTTGCCGGAGTTGTAGATCATGCCAAGGTGAAGCAAGCATGGGGTTAGGTGCGCACGAGTCTGGCGAAAACTTGAGTGTCAATAAGAGGGACGGGGGCGGTCGGAATTTACCAGAAGGGGTCGCCGGAGTTGTGCTATGCTTCGGTTGCTTCCAGAGGTGGATGGTGGCGACGTTCTAGGATGATATAGAGGAAAAGGAATGTATGAGAAGATACGCAAGGGCATGCTGATCACACTCACATGAAACAGAGACAGAGGGGAGGACGGTGCTCACCGGAATTGGCGGCGGAGGTCGTCGGTACAGCGGCGGTGCGAGCAAGATTGTGGGCATCCTGTTGGCGGAAATGGTGCGCCGAGTGAGAGGAAATGAGCAGAGAGGGGAGGGGGTCTTATAGTCGAAGCAGGGGCGAGAATCTCGCGAGGAAACGCCGGCTATTAAGCCTGCTTCAATCGCGGCAGTGATGAGGTAACAGCGGCGTCGACGGGGTCGTGGGGGTGCGTGGCTGGGGACGATGCTCGCATGGCACTTGGGTCCACCAGTCAGCGAGCGCGGGGTAAGTCTGTGCCGGGTGAGAGAGAGAGAGAAAAGAACCCCGTGTGGGATTAGTGGGCTACGTCTGTTGCTGGGGTGAAAGTCTGGCGCCGGCCCTGTTGGTTTTCTATTTATTTTTCTTTTTCTGATTTCATTTTCAGGAATCATTTTCAAATAAATTCAAAAGCAATTTATTTCAAATCTTTTCTGGATCTTTGTAAAGTATAAACTTCATAAAATCAGACACAGAACCTTGCTGTCTCATTGGATTTGCTTGGTCCTATTGGAGGAATCAAAATAAATAGTGCCATAGCATTTGATTTGAATATGTTTTGGATATGGTTTTAAAATCATATTTGTTTTGTAAATTTTATCCAAACTCTAACATTTAACCAAATCAACATGAGAGCAAACAAAACTTTTCTTAAAACAATTATACTCTCACTTGAGAGTGGCATTAGATCAATGCATGATCACATAAAATAATAGCACTTAGTGCTTCTGTTTTCTTGAAATGAGTTTGAGATTTGGTCCCTGAATGATATGCATGCATGAATGATATGAAATCTTGAAATCATGATTTTAGGGATGTTACGAATCTAACCCCCTTAAGGTGAATCTCGCCCTCGAGATTCGGGTTGGCTAGCAAATAGGTGAGGGTGGTCTTTCCGAAGATCATCTTCTCTTTCCCAAGTGGCTTCTTCTTCGGAATGATGGTTCCATTGAACCTTGCAGAATTTGATAGTCTTAGGACGAGTAACTTTTTCTGCAGTCTCAAGAATCTTGATAGGTTTTTCCTCATAGGTGAGATCACTTTCCAATTGAACTTCCTCCAATGGTATAGTATCCTTCAAATAAGTCTCTTCCATTTCTGGATGGCATTTCTTTAGCTGACTCACATGAAACACATTGTGAACAGTAGACAATGATTCTGGCAATTCAATCTCATAAGATACTTCTCCTTTACGAATCAAAATCTTGAATGGTCCAACATACCTTGGGGCCAATTTCCCTTTGACACCAAATCTCTTCACTCCACGAAGTGGTGATACTCTAAGATAAGCTCTATCACCCACTTCATAGGTGACTTCTCTACGCTTAGGATCTGCGTAGCTCTTCTGTCGGGATTGTGCTATCTTCAATCTGTCCTTAACTAGCTTGACTTTCTCTTCAGCATCCTTGATTAGTTCTGGTCCGAAGAAACTTCTTTCTCCCCCACCATTCCATAGCAATGGGGTGGTACACTTTCTCCCATAGAGAAACTCAAATGGTGCCATCTCAATACTGGCTTGATAGATGTTATTGTAAGAGAATTCTGCGTAAGGCAGACTTTCATCCCAACTGGCTCCATAGTCTAGGGCACATGCCCTCAACATATCTTCAAGAATCTGGTTGGTCCTTTCTGTTTGTCCATCAGTCTGAGGATGGATAGCAGTGCTGAATTCCAACCTCGTTCCTAACGACTCATGTAGTTGCCTCCAAAATGAGAAGTGAATTGAGGTCCCCTATTAGACACAATACTCTTGGGCACTCCATGTAGACATACAATTCTACTCATATAAATCTTGGCTAACTTAGCACTTGTATAAGTTGTCTTCACGGGTATAAAATGAGCCACTTTAGTCAAGCGATCCACTACTACCCAAATAGAGTCATATCCTGACCGGGTCCTTGGCAATCCGGTGATGAAATCCATGCCAATCTTGACCCACTTCCAATCAGGAATAGGTAGTGGTTGTAACAATCCTGCTGGTTTCTGGTGTTCCGCTTTCACTCTACTACATACATCGCACAAAGCAATATGTTCGGCGATGTCCTGCTTGAGATTATTCCACCAAAATCTTTCTTTAATATCCATGTACATTTTGGTGTTACCCGGATGAATGGAATACGGTGAGTTGTGTGCTTCTTGTAAAATCAGATTCCGAAGCTCCAGATCTTGTGGAACACAGATACGTTTTCCATACCATAAAGTACCCTATTCATCTTCATGGACCCTTTGGCATTTCCCTTGCCAATCTTTTCCTTAATCTCTTCAATTTCCTTATCTGTCTTTTGGGATTCTTTGATTTTGTCCAACAAAGTGGGCTGAACATCCAATGACATGAGATGTCCTTCTGGCATAATCTCCAATCTGATATCTCTAAATTGGGAACACAAATCATCTGGCAATTCTCCCTTTGTAAGACCATTCACAAAAACTTTACGGCTTAGAGCGTCCGCTACAACATTTGCTTTACCGGGGTGGTATTCCAAACTCAAGTCATGGTCCTTGATGAGTTCTAGCCATCTTCTTTGTCTCTTGTTAATTTCTTTCTGGGTGAAGATATACTTCAAACTTTTGTGATCTGTGAACACTTCACATCGCTTTCCCAAAAGATAGTGTCTCCATATTTTGAGTGCATGGACAACAGAGGCTAACTCTAAATCATGGGTAGGGTAATTTACCTCATGAGTTTTGAGTTGTCTCGAGGCATCAGCCACAACTTCCCCTTCTTGCATAAGTACTGCACCTAATCCATGATGAGATGCATCACAATACACTTGGAAATCTTTCTCCAAATCTGGCAGACATAAGACTGGTGCTGTCACTAGTCTCTTCTTCAACTCTTGGAAACTGAGTTCACATCCTTCAGACCAAGCAAATTTCTTGTCTTTCTTTAGTAACTCTGTCATTGGCTTAGCTATCTTGGAGAAATTATCAATGAACATTCTGTAGTATCCTGCCAAGCCAAGGAAACTACGAACCTCTTTCACTGAATTAGGAGATTCCCATTCAGTTACAGCTGAATCTTTAGCAGGATCAACTACTACACCATCTCCTGACACAACGTGTCCAAGAAATCCAACTTCATTCAACCAACACTCACACTTGCTGAATTTGGCATACAGCTTATGCTCCCTAAGCTTCTCAAGTATCAAACACAAATGTCCTTCATGCTCTTCTTTGCTCTTGGAGTAGATCAAAATGTCATCGATGAAAACGACAACAAACTTGTCAAGGAATTCCATGAACACCTTGTTCATCATATTCATAAAGTATGCTGGTGCATTAGTCAAACCAAATGGCATCACGGTGTACTCATACAATCCATACCTAGTGGTGAAAGCTGTCTTAGGTATGTCTTGTTCCCTTATTTTGAGCTGTAAATAACCTGATCGAAGATCAATCTTTGAGAACACACATGCTCCTTCTAGCTGATCAAACAAGTCATTGATTCTAGGCAAAGGGTATTTGTTCTTGATAGTCACCTCATTGAGTGAGCGGTAATCTATGCATAACCTTTGACTCCTATCCTTCTTTTCCACAAACAAAACTGGTGCTCCCCAAGATGAAGAACTTGGTTGAATAAATCCTTTCTGCAACTGTTCTCCAAGTTGTTTCTTGAGTTCTTTCAATTCGTCTACTGACATCTTGTACGCTCTCTTTGCTATTGGTCCAGATCCTGGTAGCAAGTCAATAAGAAATTCCACATCTCTATCTGGTGGCATTCCAGGCAATTCTTTCGGAAACACATCCGGGTATTCACTCACAATAGGCACACTGTCTATGCTAACCCCCTTAAGAGAATTTATCTTACTCCCTTTTGATTCAAAGTTGGTCTTAAATCTGATCCTTTTGTTTTCTGTAGTTGTGAGTGAGACATTATGGTTGGCACAATCTAGCACTCCCTCGTGCTTAGTCATCCAGTCCATTCCCAAAATGACATCCAATCCTTTGGAGTTTAGAATTATTAGATTAACTGGAAACTTATACTTCCCAAACTCTATGACTAGATCATGACATCCAGAGTTCACTATCATTTCTCCGCCAGGAGAACTTACTTTTATAGGACACCCAATAGTTTCTACCGGTAGTTCATTTCTTTCAACAAATGATCTTGATATGAATGAATGAGATGCACCGGTATCAAAGAGAACAAATGCTGGAACAGAATTGAGTTTGAACTTACCAGCAAAAGCATCAGGTTCCTCATAAATCTCTTCCACATTGACGTGGTTCACTTGCCCCTTCTGGAAAGGGTTGGGCTTGTTGGGTCCTTCAACTTTCTTTTCTGGGTATTCATTTGCATAATGCCCCATCTTCTTGCACTTGAAACACTCACCCTGACTAAGATCCTTCTTGACAGGCTGGCTTCCACTACCACTTCCA
The DNA here is from genome assembly GCA_916181665.1 of Avena sativa. Taxonomy (NCBI): domain Eukaryota; kingdom Viridiplantae; phylum Streptophyta; class Magnoliopsida; order Poales; family Poaceae; genus Avena; species Avena sativa. Next base: position 185,030,445 of record OV702281.1, read on the forward strand.
CTTCCATTGTGGTGGCTCTTATATCCACTCTTGTGATTCTTGTACTTGTCATTGTCATGACTACGGTGGTGCTTGTTGTCATGATGACGGTTGTGGTTGTGGTGTTTGTTGTACTTTCCATGCTTGTGGGATCCAGAACTCCCACTATCATCATAATGGAAACGCTTGTGAGACGATCTCGAGCTGTGCTTGTCAGAGTGCTTCCTCTTCCTGCTTTCAACTTGTTTCATCTTGCTCTCCAAGATGGCAACCTTGTCACATAGAGATTGATAAGTGGGGACATAGGCCACAGCTAACTGCAGGTTCAGTTCATCGTTCAAACCTTCAAGGAACTTATCCTTCCTCTTGGCATCAGTGTCAACTTCATCCGGTGCATAACGCGCCAGATTGTTGAACTCCTCAATATATTCAGCCACGCTGCGGTGGCGCTGCTTCAAGATGTGAAATTCCTTCTTCTTCAAACTCATCACTCTGGATGAGATGTGAGCAGTGCGGAAACCATCTTCAAATATAGCCCATGTCACATCCGCAATGGGAGTGGTGATCTGGAAGTTATCCCACCAAGTGGCTGCTGGTCCTTCCAACAAGTGTGCTGCAAATCGGACCTTCTCTTCATCAGTACAGCCAACAGTTACCAAGTCCTTGTTCACAGATCATAGCCAATCATTGGCCACCATAGGATCAGTAGTTTCTGAGAACTTTGCTGGCCTCAGTCTTAAGAACCTGGTAAGCATGTCAAAACCCGGTGGGTTATTCTGATTGTTGTTGTTATTATTATTATTATTGTTGTTGTTGTTGTTGTTGTTATTATTGTTCTGATTCTGTATGAACGTGGTCATCATCTACATCAGTTGCGTCTGATCTGTCATCATCTGTTGCATCTCAGGGGTGATATTGTTGTTGTTAGGGTTGGGATTGGCACGTCGGGGAGGCATATGTGGTTTTCAATAAGGATAAGAATGAGATACCCATATATGATAAACATGCACAATACATCACATAAACAATCACCAAGAATGCATCAAAATAACAAAAGTTCAACAACATAAACAACAAGTTTTGAAAGGTAAACACACCAATAGCAAGCCATCCACATGTTGGATGGTCATTGCGACTCATTAATCAAGAGCACGATAAATAAAAGGTAAATGAGTAGTCATCACTACTCCTCTGCATCAACCTCCTCATCAACAAGTGTAAGACCTGCATTCTCCATAGCGGTCTTGTATTCCTCGACATTGGTAGTCACGGTCTCTATTTTGGCTTTGAGAGCCCTCTTCTGTGAACGAAGTCTCTCAATCACCACCTGCTGATGCTCGAGCTCAAAGTCCTTGGCTTCCAGTTCTGCAGTCATGTCTCGAATCCTCTTGTTCCTATCTTGGACTCTCTTCTCTTGACTCTTGAACTTTCTATCCTGACTCTCAAACTTGGCCTCCATTTCCATGACTATCTCATCTTGCTCCGTGAAGAGCTTGTCCTTCTCACGAAGCTGCACCTGGAGTTCGTCATTGCTAAGCATGACGTTGGTCTTATCAGTATCTAGATGCCTAAGAAGAACCTCTAAGTCCTGGAGGTAAAGATGAATCGGCTTTGCCGTCTCTCTAGCAGTATCCTCGAAGTCAATGGCCTCACCATCCTCATCACGTCTACCGAAGGCCTGGAAGTGAGTACCTCTAATCTCCCGAGAGTGTCTCCCTAGAAAACGTCCAAGCAAATCCTGCATGACTACCTCTAGGCCTCTCTCTTTGTCATCATGCATGAGCTTGAAGGTGATGGCCTCCGTGGCTGGCTCAGTCTGGCGTCCTGGCTGAGTAACCTTGAAGCCCCAAAGGTCCTTCCTCTCGAACTTGGTGAGGGGAAGCATCATGATGGTAGGAAGTGGGAGATTGAGCACACTAGTGAGCTCAATGAGACGAGTGCCAAAACGAGTTTCCTTGAAATCTTCAGCCATGCTGATAGTAACATTAGGCATCTATTTTATATGATAGAAAAAGTTAGAATCAACATACATAGAGACGAATCACAAGACAAAGCATCACATGCATAACTTTGACAATCCAAACACACAAGTCAAGGCATACATGAATCCATTACAAATATCCAAGGTTCAACTTATTTTAAACAACATTTGGGAAATAAAATCAAAGTGTGGTGGTCCAACTAACGAAGTACGTTACAATCCCATCTCACTAGAAAAGTTGGCTAATAGGGCATCCCTAGAGGCAATCTGTCGATCCTGATCACATGACTCCATTGCTAAGTCTATGATGTCCTCTCTTAAAGGTTGGTTGGTAGACTCTAACTCCTGGGTATGCTTCTTCTCTTCCCTAAGGTCATTCTGAGTGTTGAGCCTTCTGCACTTGATTCTATCACCAAGTTCCTTGATGGCCTTCCAAGCTGCATCCTTTGCTGAATCAAAGAATGTGGTGTGCATTACTGAGTTGGTGACCATGCAGAATCCTGATTCCTTATGGTTGTCTTCCTTGTTTTTATACAAGTGAAGTTGCACCCACCAGTACTCAACTCCTTCATCTATCACAGGAAAACCTTTGTACACAGCTGCACCATGTATTCTCATGGAAACCATGAGGTCCTTGAGAGCCTTCGGGATTTCTATCTCACATTCCAAATTCATAGTCATGAGTGGTCCCTTCCTCACGACTTCATTGATGGAGTTCATCTACAAATAGAGATGAGAAAGAAGATTAGAAAAGTTTACGAGAAGAAAAGACAAGTGTCAAAGTTGTTGAAATTTTTTCCTTAGTGGTTTCCAATCCTAGGGTCATAATCCTACAGGCAACACAGTGCTCTGATACCATCTATAAGATCCCTCCCTTTTAAAGGTAAGGATCCCTGTTATTGCAATGCTAGTCCCTGGATCAATGCTAGCATCCACAGTTTAAGATGAAGTACACAGAAACAAAGGTCATTATTACATATCATTCTAGATACAAACATAGTCTTTTACAAACTCCATGGGCACAGGCCTAATACAAGAGTTCAAATATATAATAAGATAAATAAGTCTTCATCTTCATGTGCCACAGGCAAGCATGTTGAGTGTAGAATCATAACCCCTAATCATCATCAGAATAACCTGCAACATCACAAGTTACAGCCACAGTGTAGAGGGAGTGTCCCAACCTTTAAACAATATAAGGTGGAGTCCCCTGTGTTTACAATGCTAGTCCCTGGATCAATAGCTAGCATCCACAGTTAAGATGTAATATCAAGAAACAAAGGTCATAATATAACTTTATAACCAGGAATAACATAATTTTATTACATCTTACATAGCTCATTTGGCTATTACATTACATTGCAGCGGAATAACTATAGTCATGGGGTCCTTCATCTTCAAAGTGCCACAGGCAGACATGTTGGTTGTAGGCTTTGTAATCCTAATCAATCAATCTTCACTAAAATCAATCAAACCTGCAACATTACAAGTTACAGCCACAAGGGTCAATACTTTGGAATAGTATTGGCAAGTTTCACCACTAAGTTGAATATAAGTGGATCCTATCATTACATGCATATTTGGATAAGTAGATTTTTAGGCTCATTTGCATAAAGCAATAATTTTATCCTATCTTTTCAAAATGGTTTTGGTCCTTTGTCAAATCTCCTTTTCAAAATCCCTTGAACTCCTTGGTAAATTCCCAAGTGTTCAAGTCCTTGTTAAAAATCCCTTGAGCTCCTTGGTAACCCCAAGTGCATCAAGTTTTATCAAAATCTTTTGAGCTCCTTGGTAACTCCAAGTGCATCAAGTTTTATCAAAATATCTTGAGCTCCTTGGTACCCCCAAGTACATCAAGTTTTATAAGGTTTTCTTTTAGAAATTAGAATGTCGAGATTTCCCATAGCTTCAAACTTTAGTTGCTCAGTATTGTCCATAACCGGGGACACGGCTAAGTACTTAGATTTTATTATCTTCTGCAGAAGTAGTACACTTTACCCACATGTCACAATCCCATCTTGTTGCCACCAGTGACCACTGGATTAGTGCTCAGCAAGATGGAGTACTGGCAGATTGAGAATGTGACGAAGTCTTTCCAGAGGGTCCTCCCATACACCATTGCTAGCTTGTCTTCAGTACCCATGTAGGATTCCAGGTCCTCATGTCCAGTAAACTGAAGACAATGCATGGGTCTTCCCAATTTAGTTGACTAAGCTAGAGCCATAAATAGCATGTGGTTGCACACGAAAGCCACAATTGGAGAAACATGTTCAATCTCTAAATTTCCTGGGTGGTTTCCTTTGGAGCACAACACAAAGAGATTGCCATAGACATGGTTCCTTTTGTTGCCACCTTCTCCAAAACTCAAAGTATCCTTGGCCACCCAGGTGGTTCATTGAGTCCTTGTTTTATTATATAAAACACAAGTCCTTTTCTCAACTTCATAAAATCTCAACATGTATCTCTTTTCAAAATATAGCATGTCTATGCATGTAACAACTACATTGTTTTCACTAAGGAATGTATAGGGAATCCTATTAGGATTGAGCATAGCATAAGTATAGAAATTCTTTTCATGCATGTTTCAAAATCCACTAAGTATAATAAAAATAGTAGGACTTTAGATCATAGTGTAACTTGCCTTTTTGGTAGGGAATGTTGGTTCACTCCTTGATCTTGCTAGTCTCACACTTTACTAACTTCACTACAATCAATCAAGCAAACCCAATATCAACTAGCATTCCAAACCAATAATCAATCAAACAATTCACACACATAAAACAATGGAATCTAAGTCATGCATATAAGCATGCAAGGGATAGTTTTATTTTCAAAGATGGTTTCTACTAGGCTCTAAACTTTGCAAGGTTCAAAGTGGTCATTTTCCAAAGTGGCAAAGTCATTTGCAAAAGGGTTTTGTCCATAACCCATTTTTAAATCCAATCCTTATTTTATGTGGTGGAAAATATTTTTATCAAGGCAACAACTTTAAGTGGTTCACCAATTAAGTTGTTGTTTCTCAAAACTTGGTGTTTAGGGTCAGTAGGTTTGGTCCAAAACATTTTCCCAAAGTTTTTACTCCAAAATCATTTTCATAACAAAAACCATTATTTTTATTTGGCTAGAAATGGGCTAAACCAATTAATCCATCCTAAAATTCACCAAATTCATTTTTGAATCCATGGGTTGGTTCCTAGGGTCATTAAGTTCACCACAAACTAATTTTCCAAGATTTCAACCTCAAAATCATTTTTGAACAATTTTTCTAATCTAAACAAGCATACAAATGTTTCTGCAAAACAAACAATCTAACAGATACTATTTACTAAACCAATTGCATGGTTGGCTAGGGCTTGTTCCACTGATTCCAACGATATAAAGTTTGTAATTTTTGGACGTGTGGATCAAAAGTTATAGGGTTTTCAAATCTGCATCTCAATCTGATTTCAAATCTGTTTTTAAATCGAATATTGGCCACGCGTCGCGTTCCTATTGGGCGGTACCGCTTCGTGTGGATTGCGCTCTCTGGTGCGTTAGATCTATACAGATCGCATGGCTCAGATGCTTCCATATCGGTTCGCTTAAGTCGTTCTATCTACGCCATAGGATGGGGATCTAACGGCTCTCGCGTGTTTGACCAAAAGCTGGCGGCGCTGCGCGGTGGCAGACGGCGGCGACGGTTAGGCGAGGTGCTAGCGGTGGTTCTAGGAAGCAAAGAACGAGGTGGGGATGCTCACCGTGATCGCGAGGACGTGGTGATGCTCGTCGTGTGGTCGGCGTGGTAAGGGGCGTTCGGGAACAGCAGCGATTGCTCGCCGGAGTGGAGAACAGCGTCGGGTGGTCCTGGTCGTGGTCGGAGACGGTGCTGTGGTTTGCCCCGAGGGAAAATGAAGACACAGTTAGACGCGCAAGATCAATGCGAAGCTGCCTGCGTGAAGGAGAAGAAGAGGGGCGGTCGGATTCTACCTGGGGACTTCGCCGGAGAAGTAAACAGACGCGGCGGTGCTCAGAGCTTGTCGAAGACGGCGTTCTGGGGCGCCCGCGGTTGAATGGAAGGTACTGGCAGGAGCGCCTAGGAGTGGGGAGTGAGTTCGTGTGCTCGGGGAGGCACGGGGTGGAGAGGCTCGGCGGAATTTGTGCTGCAGCTCGTCGGAGCAGAGTGGGTTTACGCGTGAAACCGTGGCAGCCTTGTGGCCGGGAGAGAGGAGTGAGCAAGGGGAAATGGAGAGGGAAGAGAGACGCTTAAGTGCATGCAGTCACGGGCTGAATCAATGCGTGGTTAAGGAGGAATCAAGCGCGCATTCAAACAGCAGAAACGGCGACGAGGTTTGGGGAGAAGAAGTCGCGCGGGTGAGGAAGAAGGCTCGGGTGTGGGGCCGTTTCGTCAGTGGAGCGAGAGAGAGGGTTGGGGTCCACAAGTCAGTCACTCTGCGGGTCAGGGAGCGGGTGCGAAGCGTTTTTCTGCGGATGAGGGGAATAGGGCTGGTTGTTTGGGCTTCTTGGGCTTGGTCAGTTGGGCTGAGTCCAAAACCATTTTTTTCTTCCTAAAACCTTTTTCTTTTTCTATTTCTAATTTCTGTTTTGAAATTCAAACAACCAATCAAAACTCAAATCAATTCAAACAATCACCACACTATACAACTTTGAATTTGGTTCTGTTCAGTAACATAAACCAAAATTCCAAAACCAAAATAATAATTTTTTTTAGGGTCCATTATTAATTAAATAAATAGACCATTGTTATTAAATCAAATAGGATTTGTTTTATTTAAATACTCCTTTTGAAATCTAATTATTTTCTAAACCAAATCAGTAGGTTTTATTTGAAAATACAAAATACTTGGAAAACTTATTTAAACTAAATAAATAAGTTTTTGTGTTTATTTAAAATGGGAAAAGCCTTTACTTAAATAAAATTGGACATTAAATCCTTATTATTTTATTTACATAAATCTTTACTATTTTTATCAAAACAAAACATTTTATTTCAAAACATTGGCCAAGGTTTAATTTGGCTTTATAAATAATCCTTATTTATAAAACTTCTATTTCCTCTGAAAACCAAATCTTTTTATTTAAAAGATCCAAAATAGTAATTCCAAATATTTTTATTTTCCTTTTATTAAATATTTATCTTTTTAAATCCCTTTAGGATTTATTTGATCCAACTTGGTTTGAATTTCCAATTTTATTCAAAAGTTTCTTCTCACCCTGAAAATCAACAAAGTTTTTATTTTATTCATTTATTTTTCACATTACAAGATTTGGAAAATCTTGGGATGTGACAGGCTACCACCCTTAAAATAAATCTCGTCCCGAGATTTGGGAAGGCTAGGGTTACAAGCAGGCTCAAAACAACTAGGGTACTACCACCCTTAAAATAAATTTCAAACAAAATTACATATTGGCCTTCTTGGGATCCTGGGAAAACATTTGCATTTGTGTCCTTAGTTTCCATGCTTGACTCATGGGTCAAGGTTGAGTTTCTCCATAGGCTTGTTCAACTTGTTCTTCATCTTTTCTGGACAGTTGCTTGCATAATGTCCTGGGTTCTTGCAGTTGAAACAGTTGATGTCCTTGAGTTCTTTACGTAGCTCTTGTGGACAAGTTGCTACATAATGTCCTAGCTCTTTGCAGTTGTTGCACACCACTTGGCCAATCTCTTTATTCTTCTGGTTCTCTGGGCATTCACTGGAATAGTGTCCCATTTCTTTACACTTATGACATTGCACATGGCTTTTGTCCTTCTTTTGCTTTTTGGGTTTCTCCAAAGCTAGGAGTGCATCCAGTTCATGTTGTTCATATGTTATCTGGTAAGTAGGAATGTCTACATGTTTCCTGGGCCTTCTCTTGCTCTTTGGATAATTCATAGGCCCTTTCTTTGGTCCTTTGAATTGGGTTGTTTTGTTTGGAGGTATAAGTGGTCCTTTTCCTTTGTCATCCACCTTCTTGGTAGACTTGGATCCTTCTTGATGGTTTGCAATCATTTGTTGCACTCCACCTTGTTTCCTTTGTTCCACAATGGAGTAGATGGGGCATTGGATAGGGACATGATTGTTTCCTTCACATAGGTAGCAAGTAGCTTGAGAGGTGGGACATTGTCCAACAGGATGTTTCTCTTCATAGTTGGGGCATTGATCTCCATGCTCCTTGGAAGTATGATCCTTGTCTCCACAAATAATGCAAGCTAGGGCTCCATCTAGAATAACATTTATGTCATCCTTGTTGTCACAAACTCTTTTGGAATAGTTGTCTTCCATGTTGATCATTTGATCAGTCACCTTAAGCATCAACTGGGCTTGAGTTTCCAAAAATCCTTGCAGGGTTGGATCTTCCCCACTGGTGTTGGCTATGAATTGAGCTGTCACTTGGTTCAACTGGCGTTGGGTTGCTATGAGTTCTTTCATGTTGTCCTCTTGGTTGGTGTTGGTGTCATCAAACTTGATGTTGGAGTCTCTTGGAGTAGTCATCTGTTTGGGGTTGGATGAAGATTAGAATAGGCAAGATATTTCTAAGGAAATATTTCTAATCACACACATCACAATTCACACAAGCAATGTGCATGCAATCACAAGCCAAACATTTCACTCAAACAACAAAGTTCAAGCATATACTTAGGCAACAAAATATTTTTGTTACACCACATAAGTTGGTGATTTTGTCTTAACTAAAATATGGTGGTCCATCTATATGGTTCACTTGTGATCTTTCCATCATTCTTGGTTGAATTTTCTTGCATGAGATCATGGTTTCCTTAGGAAAAAATTTCTTGGTCACAAAACTTCTAGTGAAATGATCTCCTTATTTTTGCATTCCCTTAGTCTCCATATCTTGAGCAAGATTTCCTTGTTTCACTTGTAGTCCTTAGTGGTTTCCAAGTTGGAAGTCCTTGGTGAATATGCTGAAGATGTTGAAGTCATTAGAGTTGAAGATGTTGAAGAAGTCCTTTGCACATGGTGTAGTCTTTGGTCATGGGGTAGGTTTTTCCATCAAGTTGAAGTAGAAGAGATGTAGAGTTGAAACCAAAATGGTTAAGGAAAGAGTTTACAAGTGTTTTTGTAAATAAGTTTTTGGAACCAGTACAACTCCTATTTTCTAAGGGTTTTTGTCCAATCCTAGGTTTACAAATCCTACAGGCAACACAATGCTCTGATACCATCTGTAGAGGGAGTGTCCCAACCTTTAAACAATATAAGGTGGAGTCCCCTGTGTTTACAATGCTAGTCCCTGGATCAATAGCTAGCATCCACAGTTAAGATGTAATATCAAGAAACAAAGGTCATAATATAACTTTATAACCAGGAATAACATAATTTTATTACATCTTACATAGCTCATTTGGCTATTACATTACATTGCAGCGGAATAACTATAGTCATGGGGTCCTTCATATTCAAAGTGCCACAGGCAGACATGTTGGTTGTAGGCTTTGTAATCCTAATCAATCAATCTTCACTAAAATCAATCAAACCTGCAACATTACAAGTTACAGCCACAAGGGTCAATACTTTGGAATAGTATTGGCAAGTTTCACCACTAAGTTGAATATAAGTGGATCCTATCATTACATGCATATTTGGCTAAGTAGAGTTTTAGGCTAATTTGCATAAAGCAATAATTTTATCCTATCTTTTCAAAATGGTTTTGGTCCTTTGTCAAATCTCCTTTTCAAAATCCCTTGAACTCCTTGGTAAATTCCCAAGTGTTCAAGTCCTTGTTAAAAATCCCTTGAGCTCCTTGGTAACCCCAAGTGCATCAAGTTTTATCAAAATCTTTTGAGCTCCTTGGTAACCCCAAGTGCATCAAGTTTTATCAAAATCTCTTGAGCTCCTTGGTACCCCCAGGTACATCAAGTTTTATAAGGTTTTCTTTTAGAAATTAGAATGTCGAGATTTCCCATAGCTTCAAACTTTAGTTGCTCAGTATTGTCCATAACCGGGGACACGGCTAAGTACTTAGATTTTATTATCTTCTGCAGAAGTAGTACACTTTACCCACATGTCACAATCCCATCTTGTTGCCACCAGTGGCCACTGGATTAGTGCTCACCAAGATGGAGTACTGGCAGATTGAGAATGTGACGAAGTCTTCCCAGAGGGTCCTCCCATACACCATTGCTAGCTTGTCTTCAGTACCCATGAAGGATTCCAGGTCCTCATGTCCAGTAAACTGAAGACAATGCATGGGTCTTCCCAATTTAGTTGACTAAGCCAGAGCCATAAATAGCATGTCGTTGCACATGAAAGCCACAATTGGAGAAACATGTTCAATCTGTAAGTTTCCTGGGTGGTTTCCTTTGGAGCACAACACAAAGAGATTGCCATAGACATGGTTCCTTTTGTTGCCACCGTCTCCAAAACTCAAAGTATCCTTGGCCACCCAGGTGGTTCATTGAGTCCTTGTTTTATTATATAAAACACAAGTCCTTTTCTCAACTTCATAAAATCTCAACATGTATCTCTTTTCAAAATATAGCATGGCTAGGCATGTAACAACTACATTGTTTTCACTAAGGAATGTATAGGGAATCCTATTAGGATTTAGCATAGCATAAGTATAGAAATTCTTTTCATGCATGTTTCAAAATCCACTAAGTATAATAAAAATAGTAGGACTTTAGATGATAGTGTAACTTGCCTTTTTGGTAGGGAATGTTGGTTCACTCCTTGATCTTGCTAGTCTCACACTTTACTAACTTCACTACAATCAATCAAGCAAACCCAATATCAACTAGCATTCCAAACCAATAATCAATCAAACAATTCACACACATAAAACAATGGAATCTAAGTCATGCATATAAGCATGCAAGGGATAGTTTTATTTGCAAAGATGGTTTCTACTAGGCTCTAAACTTTGCAAGGTTCAAAGTGGTCATTTTCCAAAGTGGCAAAGTCATTTGCAAAAGGGTTTTGTCCATAACCCATTTTTAAATCCAATCCTTATTTTATGTGGTGGAAAATATATTTATCAAGGCAACAACTTTAAGTGGTTCACCAATTAAGTTGTTGTTTCTCAAAACTTGGTGTTTAGGGTCAGTAGGTTTGGTCCAAAACATTTTCCCAAAGTTTTTACTCCAAAATCATTTTCATAACAAAAACCATTATTTTTATTTGGCTAGAAATGGGCTAAACCAATTAATCCATCCTAAACTTCACCAAATTCATTTTTGAATCCATGGGTTGGTTCCTAGGGTCAGTAAGTTCACCACAAACTAATTTGCCAAGATTTCAACCTCAAATCATTTTTGAACAATTTTTCTAATCTAAACAAGAATACAAATGTTTCTGCAAAAACAAACAATCTAACAGATACTATTTACTAAACCAATTGCATGGTTGGCTAGGGCTTGTTCCACTGATTCCAATGATATAAAGTTTGTAATTTTTGGACGTGTGGATCAAAAGTTATAGGGTTTTCAAATCTGCATCTCAATCTGATTTCAAATCTGTTTTTAAATCGAATACTGGTCACGCGTCGCGTTCCTATTGGGCGGTACCGCTTCGTGCGGATTGCGCTCTCTGGTGTGTTAGATCTAGACAGATCGCACGGCTCAAATGCTTCCATACCGGTTCGCTTAAGTCGTTCTATCTACGCCACAGGATGGGGATCTAACGGCTCTCGCGTGTTTGACCCAAAGCTGGCGGCGCTGCGCGGCGGCAGACGGCGGCGACGGTCAGGCGAGGTGCTAGCGGTGGTTCTAGGAATCAAAGAACGAGGTGGGGATGCTCACCGTGATCGCGAGGACGTGGTGATGCTCGTCGTGTGGTCGGCGTGGTGAGGGGCGTTCTGGAACAGCAGCGATTGCTCGCCGGAGTGGAGAACAGCGTCGGGTGGTCCTGGTCGTGGTCGGACACGGTGCTGTGGTTCGCCCCGAGGGAAAATGAAGACACAGTTAGACGCGCAAGATCAATGTGAAGCTGCCTGCGTGAAGGAGAAGAAGAGGGGCAGTCGGATTCTACCTGGGGACTTCGCCAGAGAAGTAAACAGACGCGGCGGCGCTCAGAGCTTGTCGAAGACGGCGTTCTGGGGCGCCCGCGGTTGAATGGAAGGTACTGGCAGGAGCGCCTGGGAGTGGGGAGTGAGTTCGTGTGCTCGGGGAGGCACGGGGTGGAGAGGCTCGGCCGGAATTTGTGCTGCAGCTCGTCGGAGAAGAGTGGGTTTACACGTGAAACCGTGGCAGCCTTGTGGCCGGGACAGAGGAGTGAGCGAGGGGAAATGGAGAAGGAAGAGAGACGCTTAAGTGCACGCAGTCACGTGCTGAATCAATGCGTGGTTAAGGAGGAATCAAGCGCGCATTCAAACAGCAGAAACGGAGACGAGGTTTGGGGAGAAGAAGTCGCGCGGGTGAGGAAGAAGGCTCGGGTGTGGGGCCGTTTCGTCAGTGGAGCGAGAGAGAGGGTTGGGGTCCAAAAGTCAGTCACTCTGCGGGTCAGGGAGCGGGTGCGAAGCATTTTTCTGCGGATGAGGGGAATTGGGCTGGTTGTTTGGGCTTCTTGGGCTTGGTCAGTTGGGCTGAGTCCAAAACCATTTTTTTCTTCCTAAAACCTTTTTCTTTTTCTATTTCTAATTTCTGTTTTGAAATTCAAACAACCAAACAAAACTCAAATCAATTCAAACAATCACCACACTATACAACTTTGAATTTGGTTATGTTCAGTAACATAAACCAAAATTCCAAAACCAAAATAATAATTTTATTTTAGGGTCCATTATTAATTAAATAAATAGACCATTGTTATTATATCAAATAGGATTTGTTTTATTTAAATACTCCTTTTGAAATCTAATTATTTTCTAAACCAAATCAGTAGGTTTTATTTGAAAATACAAAATACTTGGAAAACTTATTTAAACTAAATAAATAAGTTTTTGTGTTTATTTAAAATGGGAAAAGCCTTTACTTAAATAAAATTGGACATTAAATCCTTATTATTTTATTTAAATAAATCTTTACTATTTTTATCAAAACAAAACATTTTATTTCAAAACATTGGCCAAGGTTTAATTTGGCTTTATAAATAATCCTTATTTATAAAACTTCTATTTCCTTTGAAAACCAAATCTTTTTATTTAAAAGATCCAAAATAGTAATTCCAAATATTTTTATTTTCCTTTTATTAAATGTTTATCTTTTTAAATCCCTTTAGGATTTATTTGATCCAACTTGGTTTGAATTTCCAATTGGATTCAAAAATTTCTTCTCACCCTGAAAATCAACAAAGTTTTTATTTTATTCATTTATTTTTCACATTACAAGATTTGGAAAATCTTGGGATGTGACACACAGTGGGTCAATACATTGGAATAGTATTGGCAAGTGATACCTTAGTAGAATTTAGTAGTCTAGATACTATATGCATTTTGGCTAAGTGTAGCTTAGGCTTGCTTTGCTCAAAATAGTTTTTACCTATCAGTTGAAAACACTAAGTTTTTCTTTGACAAAACTTTCCCCAAGGAACCACCAATAGAAATTGGTGAACCTTCACCCTTGTTTAACCACAAGTTTTTACTTAGAAATTGGGATGAGGAGATTCTTGATAGCTTCCATGTCTTGATGCTCAAGTTGCCCAATACTAGGGACATGGCTAAGTACTTAGATTCTTCCATCTGCAGAGGTTGTGCACTTTCCCCACAAGACTTGATTTTCACCAAGACATGACCTTTCAGAAGCCTTCCCTTAGACCAAATGTACGCGTTCCAACCTATCATCCCACTACCACCAACTGTCCATATGGCTAAGTTATTGCAACCTATATGATCCAGGCAGAGCCCATATTGCCATGTGGCTGCACTAGAAGCTTCTTAACATTTGGCCTCTCAAATCCCTTTGTTCCTGGGTGGCTTTCCACAAGTGAGATACAGAAGGTAAGCCATAGAAATGGGCCTTGTGTAACCACTCAACATAAACAATTATTTCCATTCCACCCAGGTGTTTCATTCACTTAGTTGTTTTATTAAGCAAAAACATAAGTCCAAAGACTTAGAAATATTTTATCATAGCATGAATATATAACCACCCTTGGTTGCTACTATCTAGGCTAAGCATGGCATTGATAAGCATAACTTAGAAATTTCTAGCAATTCTACAACTACTAGGATTCCCCAAGCATAGCATATAGATCAAAATATTCATGCAGGTATAGCAAAATATTTCTAGTGCATAGTTGAAAAAAATAGGAATAAAATCATGAAGCACCACTTGCCTTAGTAATTTGGGGAGTAACAACAATCCTCACAGTCACAATCACTATTTGCACCAAAATCTACACATAAAATAATGGCACCAAATCACATACAACATATATACAAACAAAAATATATGAATGCATGCAAAACGCCATGTGATGATTTTCTACACCAAACAAGACAAGTGCACAATACTGAATCTTAAACAAGTTCAAAACTTGTCAATTACACTTTATTTGAACAACAAAACATTTTTCATGTAATTACTATACAGAAATTATGCCTACAAATGTTTCTGTAAAAACAATCATTTTAACAGAGGCAAAACAATAAACACATTGCATAAATGGAAAGGATTTTCTCTCCTGATTCCAATATTATAAAATTTGTCAAATTTGGACGTGGGAATCAAAAGTTATGAATTTTACAAGTTTAAACATCTAATAGATCTAAATTCTGGTTTTTAAATCAAACCTACTGACACGCGGCGTGTTCTGATTGGTTGATACCGCTTCATGTGGATCGATCAATGAGGGCCATTAGATCTAACTTAAATCACACGGCCAGATCTGTTCCATACCCCTTCGTTAAGTGTTCTATCTGACACGTTGGATCTAGATCCAACGGTGGCCGATCAAAGGACCAAATCCTGGCGGTGCGCGGCGACGGTGAGCGGAGGCGCGCTCTGTCTATGGCGTCGCGGTGGCTATAGAGGAGGCTGGGGTTGTCGGAGAGGCTTACCAGAATCGCAGAAGCGTGCTGGAGCTCAACGCGGCAGTGGCTTGTCAAGGGGCATGCGGACACGGTGGGGATTCCTCGTCGGAGTAGAGGCAGACGTCGGGTACGGCTATTCTTCGTCGTTGCCGGAGTTGTAGATCATGGGAAGGTGAAGCAAGCGCAGGGTTAGGTGCGCACGAGTCTGGCGAAAACGTGAGTGTCAATAAGAGGGACGGGGGCGGTTGGAATTTACCAGAAGGGGTCGCCGAAGTTGTGTCGTGCTTCGGTTGCTTCCAGAGGTGGATGGTGGCGACGTTCTAGGATGATATAGAGGAAAAGGAATCTATGAGAAGATGCGCAAGGGCATGCTGATCACGCTCGCCTGAAACAGAGACAGAGGGGAGGACGGTGCTCACCGGAATTGGTCGCCGGAGGTCGTCGGTACAGCGGCGGTGCGAGCAAGATTGTGGGCAGCCTGGTGGCAGAAATGGTGCTCCGAGGGAGGGGAAATGAGTGGAGAGGGGAGGGGGTCTTATAGCCGGAGCAGGGGAGAGAATCTCGCGAGGAATTGCCGGCAATTAAGCCTGCTTCAATCGCGGCAGTGATGAGGTAACGGCGGCGTCGACGGGTCGTGGGGGTGCGTGGCTGGGGACGATGCTCGTGTGGCACTTGGGTCCACCAGTCAGTGACCGCGGGGTAAGTTTGCGCCACGTGAGAGAGAGAGAAAAGAACCCCGGGTGAGCTTAGTGGGCTAGGTCTGTTGCTGGGCTGAAAGTCTGGCGCCGGCCCTATTGGGTTTTCTATTTCTTTTTCTTTTTCTGAGTTGATTTTCAGGAATCATTTTCAAATAAATTCAAAAGCAATTGAATTCAAATATTTTCTGGATTTTTGTAAAGTATAAACTTCATAAATTTAGACACAGAACCTTGCTGTCTCATTGGATTTTCTTGGTCCTATTGGAGGAATCAAAATAAACAGTGCCATAGCATTTGATTTGAATATGTTTTGGAGGTGGTTTTAAAATCATATTTGTTTTGTAAATTTTTATCCAAACTCTAACATTTAACCAAATCAACATGAGAGCAAACAAACTTGGCTTAAAACAATTATACTCTCACTTGAGAGTGGCATTAGATCAATGCATGATCACATAAAATAATAGCACTTAGTGCTTCTGTTTTCTTGAAATGAGTTTGAGATTTGGTCCCTAAATGATATGCATGCATGAATGATATGAAATATTGAAATCATGATTTTAGGGATGTTACAGTTATCCATATTGGAAACAAAGTAACAAGAAGTAACAAAAGCAATACTCACAGTAAAAGTTTCCCTTACCAGTTCCACTCTTCAATAGCGCTTCACTCCCTAACAACGGCGCCAGAAAATAGTCTTGATGACCCACAAGTATAGGGGGTGTATTGCAGTACTTTCGATAAATGGGAGTGTCGATCCCAACAAGGAGCAGAAGGTGCTGAACAATGGTATGGAGCATGAAATCCTTGTGAATACTTAGCAAACGGATTTTTAGTGGTTTTCTGACAAGGCAACAAAACAAGGAGCAAGTAACAAAAGTAACGAACAAACGGAGCAAGTGGCCCAATCCTTTCTTAGCAAAGGACAAGCCGGTGGAAATACTTGTAAGGACCAAACGTTCTCGAGGATACATGGGAATTTTGTCAAGTGCTTTCGCTTCAAATAGATGAGTACTCTTCTCTGGTGTTGTAAGTGTTGTGTGGGTGAACCTGTGCTAATGTACCGACCTTACTTGGACTAATACATACTTGTGATTAAACCACCTGCAAACATCCGTAACTACAGTAAAGTAATTAAGAGATAAATCTAACCACAACCTTAAACTCTGAGATCCTACGCTCCCTTGTGCAAAGGTGTCCTAACGGGGGTTCAGGTTTCTGTCACTCCGGCAACCCCACAATTAGTAGAGAAATACGCAATGCATTCCCCTGTCCCCATAAATGGTGTCATGTAGTCGACATTCACATGACATCACTATAAGAATAGCACCACAACTTAAATACTAAACCATTTAATAATAACTCATCACAGATTCACTACTAACAACATGACTTCTCCCATGTCCTCAAGAACTAAACGAACTACTCATAAGACATCATATGGATCAAGATCAAAGATGATATGGTAATGGATAACAATCTGAACATAAACAATAATCCAATGGTTCCACTGACAAGCATCAACTACAATAGTAATCAACACCGGGAAAGTTTCCCCTGAGAACTAAAGCAATATCCAACACAATTGTTACAGCGGGACAGAGTGTTGATGATGATTCTGGTGGAGATGATGGTGTGGATGATGATGATCCCGATTAATCCTAGATTGATGACGGTGTTGATTTCCCTGTAAAGCTCATAAGGAATAGCACGAGAGCTAGCACCAATATCACATAAACCATAGTAGCAATGATCACCAATTTTAATAGAAAGCACAGGAATACTAGTTTTTCTAGCCTTACTAGGATGAGAGATAATATTAGAAGCATCTTCATATAAGACAACCCTCTATATTTCTAGTGACAGGGTCTCTCACAATAGCTACCACAGGTTCAACATTCAATTTCTCTCCAGGATCCACAGTTTTCATTGTACATTTGTTATTTTCACTAATAATCATAGAATACTCTTTTACCTTAGCTGGGAAAGGGATTTTCTCAACATGAGGTTCAGGCACAATATGATTAGTAGTACAAACTTGAGTACTTCTAATGGGAGCATGATTAACAACATCTTTATGCGGAGCATGGTACTTATTCCACTTCTTCTTGGGAATTTCTATGTAAGAGGCAAAGGCCTTAAAACAGTTGGAAATACTTTGGGAATCAAGGCCAAACTCATTGCTAATATCACGGAAGTCATCAGTACCCATAAAATATTTAATGCATTCATAATCATAATTTATACCTGACTTTCTTCCTTTGTCATTCTCCCAAGCTTCAGTGTTATCTTGAATACTGTCTAAGAGATACCATTTAGCTTCTTTCTTCATACGTGTGAATGATCCAGCACAAGAAGCATCTAGTAAATCTTTATCATGAAGAGGAAGCCTAGCATAAAAGTTATTGACAATAATATTGTTAATGAGTTCATGAATAGGACATTTAAGCATTAGTAACTTCAATCTCCCCCAAGCTTGAGATGTACTCTCTCCATCAAGAGGCCAAAATTTATATATAAGATTTCTATCCTTATGAATTTCACTGGGAGGATAAAATTTAGAATAAAAGAGAGATGCCATCTCCTCCCATTCCATGGATTTTCCATTTTCCAGCAGCTTATACCATTCTTTAGCTCCCCCTTTCAAGGATATGGAGAGTAACTTCTTCTTCACCTGTTTAGTTGTGATACCTGCACACTTAAACAACCCGTATAATTATCCAACAGGTGGTGGTTCATCTACTACCCTAGCAGTTGTAGTATTTTTCCCAAACAGAAAACCAAGTGGTAATCCATATTGGAAACAAAGTAACAAGCAGTTATAAAAGCAATACTCACAGTAAAAGTTTCCCTTTACCAGTTCTACTCTTCAATAGCGCTTCACTCCCCGGTAACGGCGCCAGAAAATAGTCTTGATGACCCACAAGTATATGGGGTGTATCGCAGTACTTTCGATAAATAGGAGTGTCGATCCCGACGAGGAGCAAATGGTGCTGAACAGTGGTATGGACCAGGAAATCCCTGTGAATACTTAGCAAACGGATTTTTAGTGGTTTTCTGAAAAGGCAACAAAACAAGGAGCAAGTAACAAAAGTAACAAACAAACGGAGCAAGTGGCCCAATCCTTTCTTAGCAAAGGACAAGCCGGTGGAATTACTTATAAGGACCAAACGTTCTCGAGGACACATGGGAATTTTGTCATGTGCTTTCGCTTCAAATAGTTGAGTACTCTTCTCTAGTGTTGTAAGTGTGTGTGGGTGAACCTGTGCTAATGTACCGACCGTACTTGGAGTAATACATACTTGTGATTAAACCCCCTGCAAACATCCATAACTACAGGAAAGTAATTAAGAGATAAATCTAACCACAACCTTAAACTCTGAGATCCTACGCTCCATGCAAAGGTGTCCTAACGGGGGTTTAGGTTTTGTCACTCCGACAACACCAAAATTAGTAGACAAATACACAATGCATTCTCCTAGGCCCATAAATTTGAAGTGTCATGTAGTCGACGTTCACATGACACCACTAGAAGAATAGCACCACAACTTAAATACTAAACCATTGAATAATAACTCATCACAGATTCACTACTAACAACATGACTTCTCCCATGTCCTCAAGAACTAAACGAACTACTCACAAGACATCATAGTGATCAATATCAAAGATGATATGGTAGTGGATAACAATCTGAACATAAAAAATAATCCAATGGTTCCACCCACAAGCATCAACTACAATAGTAATCAACACTGGGAAAGTTTCCCCTAAGAACTAAAGCAATATCCAACACAATTGTTACAGCGGGACGGAGTGGTGATGATGGTGCTGGTGGAGATGATGGTGTGGATGATGATGATCCGATGAAGCCTAGCTTCATGACGGTGTTGATGGCGACGGTATCCCCTCTCCGGGAAGGAATTCCTCTAGCAAAAATCTGTCTGCCGGAGAGATCTTTCTCTCTCGGTGATTTCCGCCCCTTAGAGGCGGCAGAAATCTATCTGTGGTCGCTCCCCGAGGCTTATGATTCCGTAGGGAAGATATAGGAGAAGGGACGGAGTCGGAGGACGGGCAGGTGGGCCACACCGGCACTAGGCGCGGGGTCAGGTGGGCCTGTGCCTAGGGGGGTGTGGGCCACCTGAGGCCCTTCTTCGTCTCTCCTTCTGGCTCCCTCATTCTTCTGGTAAAATAATATGTTTCCATATTTTTCTAGTATTTTTCTGATCTTTGCGAAACTACACCGAAATGCCTTCTTTTCCATCAGAATCCAGACTCCGGCAGTCCATCCTCCAAGAATCATCCAACATGCATAAACATATGAAAAGCCATAAGTAATATCTCATAATAAGACAAATATCAATGAATAGAGGTAAATTATGATATAGAAAGGTGATGCAAATTGGGCGTATCAGAAGAAGGAAACGACCCAAAGGTGTTGCTAGCAACTTGGAAACCTGCACAACACAAACTCAAGACTTTGCCCCAACAAACAATGAGTTTGTCAATCTCACTGGTTTGCTAAAAAACAAAGGATTAACTGTATCGTGTGGAAGGTAATGGTGGTTTGTATAAAGTAAATAGTAACAATGGAATATGTATCAATGGTAAAGGTTGGACCGGGGTCCATAGTTCACTAGAGGTGTTCTTCTTAAGATAAACAAATATGGCATGCTGGGTAAACAAATTACAGCAGGGAAATTGACAGGACAGAGCAAGGCACAACAATGCAATACTAGACATTCATGATCTGGGCAACACAACAAGATACATAGACCTCCATCCAACTGCATCTATGACTAGTAATCCACCTTCAGGTTATCATCCGAACCCAATCCAGTATTAAGTTGAAAGCAACGGATAACTGCTTTAAGTAAAGTGTGTAAGGTAAACAATCCACTTGTTCCATGAACAAGAGATCGTCGTTTTCCCCCTAGTAGCAACATCACATATACAACCTTAGAGATTTATGTCACTTCCCCAGATTAAATAGAGGCATGAACCCACCATCGAGCATAAATACTCCCTCTTGGAGTCACTAGCATCTACTTGGCCAAGATAGCTAGTAGAAACGGAGAGCATGCAAGATCACAAACAACATAGACATGATAGAATAAACAAGATAGAACCATTAATCAATCTTACATAGTAATCTCAATATCCATCGGATCCTTGCAAACACAACATGCATGATTACAATAGATGATCTTGATCACGAACATAGCTCACAAGATCTAAACATGGTATCACGAAGGAGGAGAAACAACCATCTAGCTACTACATGGACCCGTAGTCCAATGTGGAACTACTCACTCTTCATACCGGAGGCTGGCATGATGATGAAGAAGGCCTCTGGGATGATCTCCCCTCCTGTAGGGTGCCGGGAAGAGCTTCAGATCCCCCTCGATCTAGGGACGATGGTGGTGGCAGCAACGGACTGTTTCGTGGAAGATTGATCGGGTACTTAAGGTTTTGGTATCAGGGGCTTGTTATAGGCGAAGAGGCAAGGCAGGGGGCACCCGCAGTGGCCACACCTCCGAGGCACGGGCCAGGCCTGGCCGCGTGGCCAGGGGGTGTGGCCCCCTGGTGGCTCCCCTCCATGTCGTATTCTGACTTCGTGTTCCCCACGGTAAAATATTGACTTTGGATTTTGTTCCGTCCAATTCCGAGAATACTGATTTTCTGCCTTTTCTAGAACCAAAAAACAGAAGGAAATAGGCAACTGCCACTATTGCATCTTGTTAATAGGTTAGTCCCAGAAAACATATAAAAATACCTCAAAGTGTAGACAAAGCAAAGCAAAGTAGATACTAAACAAGAATGGAACAACAAAAATTATAGATACGTTTTAGACGTATCAAGCATCCCCACGCTTAACTCCTGCTCGTCCTCGAGTAGGTAAGTGATAAAAATATTAATTTTTGAGGTGACATGCACCATCAAAATCAAAATCAAACCATTTGCAAGCATTGTAAAGCTGGGATCAAAGAACTCTAAACATGAGCATGAAATAAGAAGTTCTAACAATAAGACAAAGTAACTATGCATGCAACATGAAAGGTTACAAACAAAGATTCATGAATAACAATGCATTGAAAAATGTTTGTTTGTTTCACATATAGAAAACATAGCATAGTGCCATTCAGCTTGTCCCTCATGGACTAGCAAATAAATGCATAGGACACCATCAAAGTTCATAAGAGTGACTAGATACAAATAATTCATGAACAAGAAATATCAACAATATGCATCAATCAATAAGTTTTGGGACAATGCACATAGAACTAAGAATGGCAACTATGCTCTCTTAATTGGTGCCTAAGGATATAAGGTGGAGACTCAATATAGTGGTGGAAGAAAGGCCCTTCATAAAAGGGAAGAAGGGATTTCAAGTCTCATAAAGAGCTTCCAAAAATTATGGTACTTGTTAGCTTTCAGCTCTCATTGCTGTAACATCCCAAAAATATTAAGCAAGATTATCAAGTTCCAATCACCCAAGTTTAGGGTTAACAAAAACTTTTATTATTAAAATCAATATAAATGCATGTGTGTGTGATTAATGCATGAATTCTTGCAATGCCATGTTTGATTGATATGAATGATAAGGATTTGTTTAAAGATGAAAACAATATCATCTAGATCATTTACAAGTAGAATCAAATAAAGAGAAAACCAAATATAAGAAATATAAGCAAATGGTCATTTTTGCCAAACTTGTTCACTAGACCACTTTGGGTATTCCTAGTCCAAGATTTCTAACAGAAACAAATCCAATAATTTTCACCCCTTGCTAGACCAAGTAAAAGTGAACCCAAGCCCACATTACAAAACAACAGAAACAAATTCCAAATCTATTTAAAGGACAATTCAAAATTGAATCCAGTGTAGGTACTAAGATAGCCATTTCTCAGAAACAAACCAAACCACTTAACCTTGACAAACCCAAGCAACCTCAGACTACCAAGCTTATGACCAGAGCACTCACCAAAATTCATCTAAAAATTCAAATTTAAAATTCATGCGGTCATTTCTTCAAACACTTGGTGAGCATAGATCAACCTTGCCTAACTTCTACTATTTTGAGCTGTGTTTGATCAACCATTGTCCCCAGTTCACTCCCCTTGTCAGACCCAGCGCCCGACATAGCATTGAACAAGCTACCCCTCTACCATTTGCACCAGTGTCATGCCGCCCGAAGCTCACTCGCCGGACGACCATGGATAGCACGCAGGAGGAAGCGCCACACCCATCCATTTTGTCCAGGAGGCAGGCCACCGTCCACCGCCACTCGATGTCCACCCCTCGAGCTCAGCCAAGCCATGGACCATAGGAAAATCGCAGCGCCCATTTCTCTTCAACCATGCCGAGAGCGCGCTAGAGCGCCACAGCCGACACGCTTGCACAAGCCGCGCCTCGCCCTCACCGCGTGTGGCTGCCCTCACCACGACCCTATCTACCTCCCAGACACGGAGCACCTGTACGCCGTCGCGAACACCGCGGTTTCTGCTCAGAGCACCGAACGCGCCCGACCATTATCGACCACCCCTTTCCGAGCCATTAAGCCTGCGATGATTTCCAGGAGACACCGCACCGTCCTACTTCCTTCGCCATGCCTTTAGCTCGTTGTACTTACGTCGCCGGAGGAACCTAACCATGCCGCACTGCCCCTCTCGCCGGTGTATAAATAGAGGCCAACGCAGCCCTCATTCTCCACACCATCTCACTCCCCTCTCTCTCAGAACCACCCCTGACCCTTCCCCGGAGCAAGGCGAGCACCAGGCCACCGGAATTTTATTAGAGTCCACCGCTGCAGAGGAGAGGAGCCATTGATTGGAGCCACCCCAGGAGTTGTCGCGACCATCGTACGAACCGCCGTCATTGCCAATGTTGTTCGCCCCCATTGCCGACCCTAGCTGGAGCCTTGGTAAGCCACCGCATACCCCCACCGTTTCCGTTAGGGTTCGATCTCGTCGGAGCTATTCGACGGAGACGACGAACCACAACCGTAGATCCTAGTCTAATCGCACGGCCTAGAATGAAACATACCGCTTCATTTGGATAGAGCCGCTGACGCCTAGACCCCCCTGTCAGCAGCCCTCTACTCGTGTGTTGTGCATCAGGGCCGGCCCAGTAACATCCCGCGCGTATCCCAGAGATTCAAACAATCTTTTTCTATTTTAATTCAAACCTGGACTAGTCAGTGACTTTGAAAATAATTTCAAAGAGATTTATTGAACCAATTGACCTAATTCCAATTTTGCTAGAAAGGTATTGAAATTATCAATCCAATCCCATTGGATTCAAACCATTTGAAATTATAGATCACCTATAGTAAAAATAATAATATAGAGACTTTTCCACATTCAAACATTTTTCAAAAATCAACCATAAATGCTTTTGAGTTGATTCCAACTCTCTAAAATCACATTTGACAAGATCTAACTGAATATGTAAAAATATTTAGGTTTACATGCAGTGATCTTGGACTAGTACTAAAATAATGCTACATAGGCATTTCTAGTCACTTTAATTATATAAAATAGTAATTTAAAATTTTATAAAATGTGACCACGACTTTAAATCACTTTCCCAAGTATTAGAATATGTGATGATGACATGTGTCAACATGATCCCATATTCTAATTGGAGAATATTAAATATTAAGTAGTTTTCAATGAGTAAAAATTACTTTTCCAAAATAAAATAAAAAGGAACATGTCTTTATTTCATGTGATGATTGTGATGATGCTAGATCATCTAGTGTGAACCTTTGTGTGCTAAATAGAGGTAGTTAAGTATAGTTTGGTGATTGTGTACCTCGTATTTATTTATAGACGCTAGTACCGACCAAGGCTACGAGGAGGAGTACTACGAAGAATAAGAAAACTTTAACCACTGCACCAATCAAGGCAAGATAACACTTGCAAGCTAGAACTTTGCATGAAACTTATGCAAGATGCATTTGGCATGCTTTGGTTATGCAACCTTGATTATACCAAATCCCAGTTTTACTTGCAAGCTTTATGCTTACAAAAGTTCTTTATTACTTTTACTTAGTGACATGTGAGTTTTGGAAAAATAGTATAGATTGCATAAAGAGCATAAAACTAGGCCTAAGTAATTAGAACTAGATGTCATACTGAGGCATGCGACTAGATTTGCATAGTCACACTTGATTACCACCCCTCATTAGTGAATACCCTCAACTTTAGTGGATAGTGCTAAGCATAAAAGTTGATCAATTTAGATGGGAATACTTGGTGAAAATGATTATGAAAACCTTTGAATGAAGATTCATTCAATTGAAATGTTTTGACATGTGTTATGAACACATGATGATTTGATGATGAAAATGTTGAGGCATGAGCCTTAGACCTTTTTTGGTTGGGATCGGATGCGATACCATTCCAATTTTACCGTACAACCATAATACCCGAATTTGGGTAGGGCTTGACTGGAACTTTATATGTCTTAGTATGGGTTCCCTTGCGGAAGAAGTTTGAGCTGAGGCTACCTCATGATGAATGTCCACATGTGCAGTTCCCAAGATGACAAATGGTCATTGTTGGGAGGCCGAACTCATAGGGGAGGTGCCTATACTAGGGTGTGTAATTGAAAGGTTAGGATTTATTATCCGCATACTAATTCTGAGGATTCAGGATTGTTCTCGACGAATGTATCAAATGTTGTGGTGAAAGTGTACCACCTCTGCAGAGTGTCAAACTATTCGAATAGCCTGGTACGCGGTCATGGACAGTTGGAGTGGCCATACTGTTCCATCGTCAGATGTTTTCAAAATGACTTGTGAAATGAACTATGACTTTGACTTGGCCACAACAAGGTTGTGAACATGAAAACTAAGTTCCCACTTAGGTGTTGTAAACCATTAAGTTAGTTTTCTTTACTTCTAAACTCAGTTAGAGATAAACCTGGCTTTTTGCAAATAAACCTAGAGCTTAGGATTCATACTCAAACTACTTTACTTGATAGTGATAGTTTACGAGTACTTAAAGAGTACTCATGGCTTTGTCTCTGGCTATTCCTATGGCCAGACAATGAGGAGGACTAGCAGGATGATGGACATCAGGAAGTCTATGACAACTAGGATTATCTCCCATCGTCAGCATTGCATGTTGTCCTGAAGATGGAGCCTCGACCACGCTAATATTATTATATTCCTCTGGGTTGATTTTATTAAGAATGGATCATGAGATCCTTGATTTGTAAGACCGTTATTATGGTTTGTAATGGATGATGACCTATGGTACCAATCTGTTATGTCTCACAAAAATGGTAATCCTAGGATTGCGATGTATGGTATAATAGGCATCTAGGATTAAAAAGTCGGGTGTTGACAAGTTGGTATCAGAGAAATCCTAACCATAGGAGGCCCCAATTAGAATGGACTCTTGAATCAAAAACTTAGTTTCAAAACAAAAGAAGTGAGTATTTATGAAAACCTATTCTCATTCTTATCACTGAGATTCTTTCAAAAAAATCATGTTCCTCAAAAATTCTTACAATCATACATACAATTTGACACACTTGATCACCTCACTAACTTACTCATCCTACATTCTTATATATGGAAGTCAAGTATAGAAAGTTCTACCAGTTGGGCAACGGAGGAGAGCTCATCTTCGAGCATGACTTAAGCCAACTCTCGGAACTTCTTAAGCGCCCGCACCCCAAGTTCTTCATAGCACAGCCCAATGATCAGCAAGGAGGAGAACTACATTGGCTGATAGTGGCAAATCTTAGAGGCAAGATGGAGGCACCCACCTCATAGGGGATCCAATTGAGCTTGAGGGAGAACAACTAGCTAGACAGATTCGCTAGGGCTATGCAGGAGGCTCTTGCCCATCTGTGTGGGCAAAGCATCAACCGGATCAACGGCACTCGCTTTGAGTACTACGCAAGGCGTGATGCTATGGGACAGCCATTGGAGGTACCAGGTCATCCGGAGCTAAAGCATCAGGTGGATCATCTCGACTTCATGCCGTATGATAGGCAGAAGGAGTTGGACAACTCCCGTGCCTACGCCAACCACAACTATGCCATTGCAGTCAAGGAGGACCAGACCCTCGCCATCCTTGTGAAATAGCGCAAGTCACTTTGTCGTCTGCGTGACAAGAAGGATCGCATCATTTCTCACCTTCGTCACAAAGTGTCAGACTTGGAGGAGACCATCCATGAGCGGGACATGCAGCTTGAGGAGAGGGAGAACAAAGGGGAAGATATTCGTGGAGATCCCTACTCCTACCTCAGTGATGATGATGACTACCTGGAGGACCTCGACATGGACTTCCACACTGACGATGATGATTCTGCCTTCATGTGACACCCCCGGGATCAGGGCTAAACAAATCTCAGACCTCCGTCCGAAATAAGCTTAACCTTGAGCTCAAGAATATCCAGTGAAGAATTGGTAACACGGCAGTGACCCTACGACACAAAAATTTATTACAGCAAGCTCATAACTGAGCAGAGAACCAAATTATTACACGCAGAGGTCACTGACCACAAACATCAAACAACGAAAGGCAAATTATGCTATTAAGTATAGCAAACATAACAAATGGCCTAAGAGGCCTGAAGCATAACGATGACATCCCAGCCCATAGATTCCAGGCTGCCGGCCGGGAACACCAAGCTACTCGTCGATGTCTATGTAGTACCAAATTGATCTTCGGGGAACACTTACTCTGCCAAAAGTATCAACAAAGCAAGGGTGAGTACAGGGTGTACTCTGCAAGACTTATGGCTGGTGGAGTTGTTTTGCATAAAGCCATCTTTTGTTTATAAAACAAGAGAGAGAAGAAACTCGTCTAGTTAGAGTATTTTAAAAGGGGATAAGAGAGCAACATCTCCAAAAATATTGATCATCATCTTTTGACATCCAGCGAATCATGATCATCTGAACTAGGATCACCCCCTCGTACCCATGAGGAAGCATCCTTAACAAACATTAGTTTCCAAGTTTTATGATTAGGTTCATGTTCTCTATGATCTCCCATCTGTTCCCAAGTCATCCATAACCGTGGAAACGGCTTTCCGAAAGATTATTACCCTGTAGGTGTGTACAACTTTACCCACACGTACCAACCGACTCTTATTGCCACTTGACACACTTCCTTTGTGTCCTGACAGAGGGTGTGGTTGGACACGACCTTTACCTTGATTTCGCCGAGACCATGAGTCACGCAATAAGTATTATTCCACGGTAACAGGTCAAATCCCGAAGTCTGTACTTAAAGATGTGAGGCGAGGTTAGTTAACAGGGGCGCCATCTACCCCAAGCAACCTGGTCCATGCTTACCTACCTGTTATGAATGCACCTGCACCCGGCAAATCTTTCAAAAGGTTTTCTATGCATATGTCGAATGGAACACCCGAACTATGTGACTCATGGAATCTACTAGGCAAGTTAGTCAATCATGGGGTCCCCATTTACATCGTGTGGTTGTACACTCGTCTTGGTTCAAGAGGCAAGAACCTAGGGTCCTAAGGGTGGTGAGCATGGGACTAGAAAAACCACATCCCACCGTGGCCTCCCATACAAGCCTTAGCGTATTTAATCTCATATCTCTGATCTCATCTCATCACGTTATCCTGACATACTAGATTATCTCCATCTGATACATCATCTGGATGAACCAGACTCAACAGCTAAGCATGGCTAAGCAAGACACAGATAAAAGCTCTAGCATTGCACACAAGCCAAACGTAGTTATGCGAGGAGCAGTGGATCAGGTAATATAAGCTCAAAGGGAGTGTGCAATAGATAGGACACTCTATCTTTCGATAAAAGACCACAGTAGAATCGTATGCATCATGGCAGGAATTGAAATGCTTTCGCAATCATAGGATTATATCATGGTGGGGATATGCTTTCCTTTGCCAGTTGATAGCAGATAAATAGATCTTCGGGAGCCTTGTACTTGACTTGGTTATAGTTGGCCAAGTATTTTTCTTCCATCTTCGACGGTGTTGTCCTCAGGCTTCGATCTCGATCTTGATATCGTATTCTATCGCGAAGAACCGAACACTGGAAAGAGAGGGGAAACAATCAACACATGGCATCGATGCAATGCTCAAGCAAGGATGATGATATGACAATTTAATTTGCATTGAATTGAAACCCTAAAGCATGCTCGACAATTTAAATGGGGTTCCGAGGGGCGCAAACCCTAACTCGGGTAAATTCTGGAATCATCTATTAGGGTTACTAGTTTGTTCTAATTAAACTTGTAATTTAAGTTATTGAACAATGCATGATTATAGCTTAAATATCTAGGTTTCATTTTTCTGAACAATTTGATATATTATTTGTATTTTATGACTTATAAATAATTAGTTATTGAATTTATAAGTTTTATTCAAATTCTAAAAATTATTTAAATAATTTTAAAACATTAATGACTTCAAAGTTGACATCACCCATGGGGCTGAGCCTACCCACACTGACTGACCCGTGGGGCCGAGGCCTCCTGAGATGCCACCTTGGCAGTCAAAGGTCAAAGGGCCAGAGGCCCATGCCATCCTGACACGAGCATGACGTCAGCACGCCGTCCACCCTCAGGCAATGGTCGCCGGCGACGACAGAGGCCTCGCCTACATGCGCATATAGGCTTGTTAGAAAGAGCGGTGCAAAGCAAACCATCTAGGAGTGGCCCCGCTCGAAAGAGGTCACCGGAACCACACCGGCGACAAGATTCTGCGGCGGCAACAAACGGTGAACGATGCAGAGGCGACTGGGAGCGGGAGGGAGCGAGATAGAGGGTCCACGAGGACCACAAGATCACCGGGACGCCAGCAGAAGGATCGGGGAGGCGAGGCGAAGCTTCATTCAATGGAGAGCGGCGTCATATGGCGGCGGACGGAGGTGTCGATTCGGCCATTTGGGGATGTGCGTGCGAGAGAGAGAAGGCTAGGACGAACCAGTCGAGCGAGTGGGTCTCAGCGGTGGCCTCAACTGGATGATTGGAGGCCGGGGATGGCGGGGCACCGGCGAGGTCAGACGATAGGGTTAGAGTTCTTGCAACATGCGAGGGAGAGGGAAGATGAGTTAGAGAACTGGGGCTCGTCTAGTGTTCTCGGCAGCCGCGGCGGTTACTTATAGGCATCGGCGTGCGGCGGCGGGAATCTTGACGCTGGCCAGCGCGGCGGCGCTCGACACCGAGCAACTTCGACGATCGGTCGGCGAGGAGGAAGACGAGGCAGAGAAGGTCGAACTGGTACGAGCTGGTGGTGGGCTGCTAACGAACCAAGGTGGGCCGCAGAAAAGGGAGAGAGGAGAGGGAGCTGCTGGGCTACGGCCTGGTTGGCTAGGTTGCTCATTTTTATTCCCTGAAACATTTTATTTTTAGTTTTGTTTTTTATTTCTCTTGCAAACTCATTTCAAATCTGTTTTTGGTCAGTTCAAAAATACCAAAACTTTGCAAATATCCAAAACATTGCAGAGACCCTTGTAATCAATTTGGGTTCCAAGATTTTGGTAGTTTTCAAATACAAACCATTTTGAATGGATTTTCAAGTGAGGAAAGAAATTAGGGTTTTAGGGTTTTGCATGGTTTATTTAATGCACAATTTAAAATATGATGCTCATGATGCACAAAACAAACCCTAATATAATATTTAGCTAAAAGTGGGGTGTTACATCTCTATCCCCCTTAAGAGAATCTCGACCCAAGATTCCAAAGGTAGGAAAAGAGACAGAGAGTGAAAGAAACAGGGTCACTCAAGAGATAAGAGGGAACACACACTAAACAACTCATGGAGTATATGATGGTCAACTCATGAGGGAATGTTCAAAAACAATTCTGATATGACAACATGAAACACATCAAGGTAACGGAGGAAACAAGAGGAGATAGTTTTAGATTGTTAGATAACTGGTCTTCATAAAGATTGAGACCATGGAGCTTACAGAAGAGTTTAAGCTTCTCAAAAGGAAGGTTTCAACGGAAAGAACATAACCATAGACTTTGATATGAACCTCTACTAAACGGCTTAAGTAGAGATTTCAGGTTGCAGAGATTTGGATCAACAAAACCAAGATGTTGAACTACTTTTAATACAGAAGAATCACTCTTTCATTCAACAGAAGGTCCAGACAGAAAGGTGTTTTGTGGAGAGGGCTCATGAAAGTCACAAGAAACATGTAGCAAGAGAAACTACAGATTAACAAAATCATGGTCACTCTTCGAACATGTTTAAGAGAACAAGAAGGAAACTCTTTAATTCATCCAGGCTATCAAAATCTTTGCCAAAGATCATGATATCACTTTACACCACTAGATGAGTAGGTAAGAAGATTCCTGATAACACGAGAAGAAAGAAACTTCATTCTCAGACTTCAATTATTTGGCACAACAAAGTGTTTGTCAACATAAAAGAGTCTAGAGGATTGACCGAGAGACATTTATCAACACTACTTTAAATGTTCTCCTCGATGTTCGAGATATGAAGCATCAAAGTAAAGGTCATACTTTGGAGACCAAGGAAACCATAAGCACAACTCCTATAATGAATATAGAAGAAGCCTCATGAAGAGTGGTTGATATTGCTGAATCACAGGAATATAACAAAAGGTCTTCCCGGCTAAGTGTGTCAACAATTACATCAATCTTACCAGATTTACAAAGAGACTTATGTCAAAACCTTGATAAACACCAACCATCATTGCTTCTTGAGATTCATATTTTGTTAAGTGAAATGATACTTTAGACTCCGCGTGTCCGAATAGAAAGGTTGCAACATTTATACCAAGGTGAAGTCATTAGATTCTCAAGACACGGACTATGATGTAAAGCTCCAAAAGACTGAGCTAAATTTCTAGACCCATGTATTTACAACTTGTCGAGAGACAACTACACACATAAGGTGCTAACAACAATACACACATGTGTCCTTAGGGAAGGGAGCTAACTCTTCTCGAATCCATGGCGACATCTTTCAATGTTTGCACGTGAACTAGAGAAGGTCACTTCTAACATCCAGGACACATACTTCGAGATGACTCGAAGATGGTTCTCGAAAGTTTCCAACATTGATGCCAAATGTTCCATATGAACCAAATCTATTATGGAGAAGACGAGGATGTCATTGATGGGCTCAACAACAAACTTATCAAGACACTCCAAAAAGATGGACTCACATGTTGCTTGAACAAGACAAAAGTATTGGTCAGATCAAGGGACATGAAGATGTACTCAAGTGAAACATCACGAGAAGAAACATCATCAAGATAGTCCTTGGAACTGAGTTTGATTTGACAATAACCCAAATCAAATCAAAGGTGAGGGAAGATAACATATCCACAAAGGAAATGCTATATTTCTTCAGAACGAACGAAACTAGACAACCCTTTAAGAAGGAACAAAGTCGGATATAACTTTTGTCTTACAACTCTCCAAGTTGTTGTTTAAGCTCAACCAACTAGTTCAGGGGTACCCAATTACGGATCCTTGGAGATAGGAGCAGTTCAGAGAACTTACTTGCTCGAGAACTTGATAACTCGGTCATGTGGCAACATGGCGATACTTCTAGTAGACATCTAGAATATCACGAACCACCGATATGTCACTTAGTTCCAGAGGAAACTTCCTTGGTAAGGCAAGAAGACATAGTCTCAGAGCTTCGGCACAAACCTAACTCTTTGACCGAGAAGAGTGTACCAGAGTATTGGAATTGGTAGCACAATCATCCTTTGCTTAGTGACGGGGTTAACCAATCACGCTAAGAATGACTCATGTCCTTAGAGTTCAAACAATAAGAATTGCTAGAATCTCATATGGCCACATTAGTATGCACACGCATCACTCACGAGCGCGAAAGCTCGAGGGAGGGTGAGTAAATATGTGTAGGAGCATCACTTCATTAAGGGGTCATGAAACTCGGCACGACCTCTTAGTATAAAAGAGTGTGATACTTTAAGGTAGAACAGATGGAAGATAATCAATGCCTCTTGATCTGCGGATTACAACACTTTGACCTGGTCCTAAAATGACAAGGTATTGGAGTTTGTTTCTCCTAGACATTCCAAAATGGTTTGTCTTGACGGACCACAAGAGTATCTTGCATCGGAATACACTGATGCACATTACTACTTGGCTACCAAATGGTATACAAAGGTTAGAACACATCAAGGGAAAACGAACATGCTCAGGTTAGAATCCCGAGATGTGGATGCATAGTTTAACAACCTTCCGAAAACCAATGCGAAGAAAGGGTAAGGTGTGGCAGAGTCACGAGTACAGATGTGAGACTCACGAGGAGTACTCTTGTCGTGATCTATTTGGTTCCATTAAAGAACATCTGCCATAACATGTGGTAGGGGAAGTCCTTAGCTGTCACAATTCAATCGTGACAAAGACCACAAGCTTGAAGGCTAGAATTTTAGTACCAGCCATCCTGAGGTAATGTGTGAACATTAACGAAAGGGATCAAAGAAACGGATCTTGGGTTAAAGGTCAGCTTCATGTACAAGATTCACTACACCAGAATCCAGCACAATCAGGGATCTTAGGTTCAAGTCCAAGGGTTAAAACCCAAAGAAAGGAGTAACTACTACTTTAGTGACATGGTGTACACTACAAGTTAGTAATCACAAGGTAGCTTCTAAGAGAAGAAACGACTTCTAAAGTACCCAACAAACGAGAAGGAGACATACGAGGCGAAAGGGAACCTCGAAGCCTAGAACAGAATACTGAAGATCCAACAATATAATATTGTGGGTCCCAAAAGATTGAGAGATCATGATGGAAATAAATCTCTCAGATGAACAAGAGAAAAGGGAAACAAGGAATTCACAACACACACAACTATAGAGAACTCAACACTAGGTCAACCGGCTTAGAAACGACAATGCCCAGAAGGCACCTAAGCTTTGAAAGAATAGAAGAGATATCAAAAACTTTCTAGAATCAACATCAGATAAGATGACCCAGAGTTAGAGCGAAACTGGATAAGGAGTAAAAGAATCATACTAGAGTTTTCGCAAATACTTTTCAGCTTTTTAAACAGTTTTCACAAACACTAGACTCAACATCGACCAATAGAAAGGGTTTCCTATAGTTGGTACTGCTCTGATACCAAGAACTGTGACACCCCCGGGATCAGGGCTAAACAAATCTCAGACCTCCGTCTGGAATACGCTTAACCTTGAGCTCAAGAATATCCAGTGAAGAATTGGTAACACGGCAGTGACCCTATGGAACAAAAATTTATTACAGCAAGCTCATAACTGAGCAGAGAACCAAATTATTACAAGCAGAGGTCACTGACCACAAACATCAAACAACGGAAGGCAAATTATGCTATTAAGTATAGCAAACTTAACAAATGGCCTAAGAGTCCTGAAGCATAACGATGACGTCCCACCCCAGAGATTCTAGGCTGCCGGCCAGGAACCCCCAAGCTACTCGTCGATGTCGATGTAGTACCAAACTGATCTTCAGGGAACACTTATTCTGCCAAAAGTATCAACAAAGCAAGGGTGAGTACAGGGTGTACTCCGAAAGACTTATGCCTAGTGGAGTTGTTTTGTATAAAGCCATCTTTTGTTTATAAAACAAGAGATAAGAAGCTCGTCTAGTTAGAGTATTTTAAAAGGGGATAAGAGAGCGACATCTCCGAAAATATTGATCATCATCTTTTGACATCCACCGAATCATCATCATCTGAACTAGGATCACCCCTCGTACCCATGAGGAAGCATCCTTAACAAACATTAGTTGCCAAGTTTTACGATTAGGTTCATGTTCTCTATGATCTCCCATCCGTTCCCAAGTCGTCCATAACCGTGGACATGGCTTTCCGAAAGATTATTACCCTGCAAGGGTGTACAACTTTACCCACACGTACCAACCGACTCTTATTTCCACTTGACACACTTCCTTGGTGTGCTGGCAGAGGGTGTGGTTGGACACGACCTTTACGTTGCTTTCGCCGAGACCATGAGTCACGCAATAAGTATTATTCCGCCGTAACGTGTCAAATCCCAAAGTCGGTACTTAAAGTTGTGAGGCGAGGTTGGTTAACAGGGGCTCCATCTACCCCAAGCAACCCGGTCCACGCTTACCTACCTGTTATGAATGCACCTACACCCAGCAAATCTTTCAAAAGGTTTTCTATGCATATGTCGAATGGAACTCCTGAACTATGTGACTCATGGAATCTACTAGGCAAGTTAGTCAATCATGGGGTCCCCATTTACCCTGTGTGGTTGTATGATCGTCTTGGTTCAAGAGGCAAGAACCTAGGGTCCTAAGGGTGGCGAGCATGGGACTAGAAAAACCACATCCCACCGTGGCCTCCCATACAAGCCTTAGCATATTTAATCTCTTATCTCTGATCTCATCTCATCATGTTCTCCTGTCATACTAGATTCTCTGCATCTGATACATCATCTGGATGAACCAGACTCAACAGCTAAGCATGGCTAAGAAAGACACAGATAAAAGCTCTAGCATTGCACACAAGCCAAACCTAGTTATGCGAGGAGCAATGGATAAGGTAATATAAGCTCAAAGGGAGTATGCAATAGATAGGATATTCTATCTTTCGATAAAAGACTAGAGTAGAATCGTATGCATCATGGCAGGAATTGAAATGCTTTTGCAATCATAGGATTATATCATGGTGGGGCTATGATTGGCTTTGCCAGTTGATAGAAGATAAATAGATCTTCGGGAGCCTTGTACTTGACTTGGTTATAGTTGGCCAAGTAGTGTTCGTCGGTCTTCGATCTTCGATGGTGTTGTCCTTGGGCTTCGATCTCGATCTCGATATCATATTCTATCGCGAAGAACCGAACACCAGAAAGAGAGGGGAAACAATCAACACATGGCATCGATGCAATGGTCAAGCAAGGATGATGATATTACAAGTTAATTTGCATTGAATTGAAACCCTATAGCATGCTCGACAATTTAAATGGGTTTCGAGGGCCGCAACCCTAACTCGGGTAAATTCCGGGATCATCTATTAGGGTTACTAGGTTGTTCTAATTAAACTTGTCATTTAAGTTATTGAACAATGCATGATTATAGCTTAAATAGCTAGGTTTCATTTTTCTGAACAATTTGATATATTATTTGTATTTTTCTGACTTATAAATAATTAGTTATTGAATTTATAAGTTTTATTCAAATTCTGGAAATTATTTAAATCATTTTAAACCATTTATGACCTCAAAGATGACATCACCATGGTATCTGGGACTTTTCTTACTGAGGCTGAGCCTACCCACACTGACTGACCCGTGGGGCCGAGGCCACCTCAGATGCCACCTTGGCAGTAAAAGGTCAAAGGGCCAGAGGCCCACGCCAGCCTCACACGAGCATGGCGTGATCAGCACGATGTCCACCCTTAGGCGGTGGTCGCCAGCGACGACAGAGGCCTCGCCTACACGCGTAGATGGGCTTGTTAGAAAGAGCGGGGCAAAGCAAACCATTTAGGAGTGGCGCCGCTGGAAACAGGTCACCGGAACCACGCCGGCGACAAGCTTCTGCGGCGGCGACAAACGGTGAACGATGCAGAGGTGACTAGGAGCGAGAGGGAGCGAGATAGAGGGTCCACAAGGACCACAAGCTCACCGGGAAGCCATCAGAAGGATCGGGGAGGCGAGGCAAAGCTTCATTCGACGGCGAGCGGCGTCTTCTTGCGGCGGACGGAGGTGTCGATTCGGCCATTTGGGGACGTGCGTGCGAGCGAGAGAAGGCTAGGACGAACCAGGCGAGAGAGTGGGTCTCAACGGTGGCCTCAACTGGCTGATTGGAGGCCGGGGATGGCGGGGCGCCGGCGAGGTCAGACGCTAGGGTTAGAGTTCTTGCAGCATGCGAGTGAGAGGGAAGAGGAGTTAGCGAACTGGGGCTCATCTAGGGTTCTCGGTGGCGGCGACGATTACTTATAGGCATCGGCGGGCGGCGGCGGGGATCTTGGCGCACGCCGGCGCGGTGGCGCTCAACACCGAGCAGCTTCGACGATCAGTCGGCGAGGAGGAAGACGAGGCAGAAAAGGTCGAACCGGACGGGCCGATGGTGGGCTGCTAACAGACCAAGGTGGGCCAAAGAAAAGGGAGAGAGATCAGGGAGCTGATGTGCTGCGGCCTGGTTGGCTAGGTTTTGCATTGTTTATTTAATGCACAATTTAAAATATGATGCTCATGATGCACAAAACAAACCCTAATATAATATTTAGCTAAAAGTGGGGTGTTACACTTCATTGATGATGACAAAGCCACCGGTTCTGATGAGTAGTAGCACTTGATCATTATCTTAGGTGTGAGTTGTATCTAGTCCCACTATATCGTAGCTTCACAGAATGGTTCATAAAACCATCTGTTACCTTAGTGTGGTGTGTCTTTGTATTGGGTGCTATGAATGAATGAAAATAAATTTGCTAGTTTGCAAAACCAGAGTCAAACTCAAAGTTTAAAAGCTTTTCAAAAACAAATCCATGATCCTTAGAAATTTCCCTCTTGTCTCATGATTTATCTCAATCTTTAGATGCCTCGCGGAGGGAGAAGCTCATCTCCAGACCCAATGGTGTAAATCTTGCAAATGTTTGTTGCTGATCGTGAAGCTGTAAGAGCTGAACGTCAAGCCAATTTAGCCACCCTTCAACAGATAGCTTAGATGGCCAATAATAATCAAGGCCATGGAAACCAGGACAACCATGGACCCAAGCTCAAGAACTTTCAGAACACCAATCCAACCATATTTAGTAAGTCTGAAGAGCCATTAGATGATGATGACTGTCTGCAGACCATGGAGAACAACTTAGAAGTCGCTGGAGTGGAGGCCAATGAGAAAGTACCGTTTGCCACCCACTATCTGACAGGTGATGCAAGAGCTTGGTGGAATAGCATTCGTACCATGAATGGAGGACATATGATGGCTTGGGATGAATTCAAACTCAAGTTTAGACGAACCCATGTGCCATCAGGTTTGATTCTGCGGATGAGGGATGAATTCAAGGAGCTGAAGCAGGGAAGGATGACTGTGGTAGAGTACCGTGACAGAGTTCTCTCTGTCTAGGTATGCCCCTGATGATATTGGTACTGAAGCCAAGAAAGAAGGAGAGGTTCTTGAATGGTCTGCATGATGAAATGCAGACAGTGCTGTCAACATTCCATTTGCTGATTTGGAAGCCTTAGTGGATTCTGCAATCTAGATGGAAGGCAAGATCAACCAAGCCAATGAGAATCGCAAGCATCGAATGATGCATCAACCAGGATCCCAACATACCCCGAAATATCGCCCCAACCCGTCTGCAGGATATGCCCCGGGAAAAAATAGACCCCCTATGTCCCGTTCGAACTATCCCAACCGTGGAGGAGGAAACCCAAGGCCTAGAGGAAACCACAACAACAACCTCGGCACCTCCAACAATTTCAACCGTGCACCACCCAAGACCAACAACAACAACCCCAACAACAACAATACTGCCCCAAGGACTAGAAGCAACGCCGTGCCTGTTGCAGGAAAAGACAAGTCTTTGGTTACTTGTTTTTAATGCGGAGTCAAGGGTCACTACTCCAACGAGTGCCCCAAGAAGCTTGCAGCAGTAGCCAATGTGAATGCCCCAGCTCATCAGCAGCGCCCTGTTCATCCTGGAAGGAGATTTGCCCTAGGGAACTCACTCAACCGCAACGGCCGTCTATTTCACATGAATGCTGAAGAAGCTCAGGAAGCGCCACATGTCGTGCCGGGTATGTTTTCTTTTAACTCAGTACTTTCAAGAGTGTTCTTTGATTCTAGAGCATCGCACTTGTTTGTTACAGAAGAATTTGCATGCACTAGTAAGATTCAACCAACATAATTGAAGCATGTTATGATAGTTCCAATACCTAGTTCAACCACCAACGCTAGACAAATTTGCAAGGCCATACCTATCAGAATCCATGGAATAGATTGTTATGCTAATCTAATAGTACTTGGAACCAACGGTTTGGATGTAGTACTAGGAATGGATTGGGTGTCGAAACATAAAGGATTAATTGACTCTGCCAAGAAAGCCATAACCATGACTAGTACCACCGGAGTATCAGTAGAGCATGTATCTGAGACTTTGCCCTGTCTATTCAAGTGCAACAAGAGTCTAGCCCAACCAACCATTGACCAAGTCAGAGTAGTCTGTGAATACCCCGACATATTCCCAAATGTATTGCCCAATATTCCCCCAGATCAGGATATCGAGTTTATCATTGAACTAATCCCTAGAACTGGACCCATAGCTTAGAGACCTTATAGTATGAACCCGTCTGAATTAGTTGAGCTAAATAAGTAACTAGATGCTATGCTGGTGTAGCACCCCGCGGGGTTAGGGTTAAACTAACCTCAGATCACCATCTAAGATAAGTTCAACTCCCAAACATGGAAGATCATAGTATGATTCGGTAACATTACAGAACACGCGGATTCAATAGCATAAGTTTAAACTCTTAACAGAGTAAGATATTAGAGTTATTACAAACCAGAGGTCAAAGACCCAACATTACATCACACAACGAAAGCAAATTAGGTTGTTCTACACAACAACTTAGGAAAAGGCCTAAGAGGCCATTAACAAAATTGACGTCCATCCCATTGTCCTCAGGCTGCTACCTAGGACCCCCAACTACTCGTCGATGTCAATGTAGAAGCCACCTTCAGATGCAACCGGATCCTCTATAGAAAAACAACAATGGCGCAAGGCTGAGTACGAGAATGTACTCCGCAAGACTTAGATAACCTAGTATCTACATGCTATGGATAGAAAGGCTTTCTCTGGATTTTCTTTTCCGGAAAGCAATCTTTATTTTTAAACAAGAGAGAGAAGAGGCTCGTCTACTCAGAATCTTTTAAAAGGGATAAGATAGCGACTTCTTCATCTTATTCATCACAACTCGATAACCACCAGCTTCATCAGAACCTCCTACCTAGGATCACCCCCTCGACCCGGAGGAAGCATCCTTAAGCACACGTGGATGAACAAGTTTTTATAATGGTTAAAGTTATCTATGATCTTAGAATCTGGTCACCAAGCGTTCATAACCGTGAACACGGCTTTTCAAAAAGATTAATACCCTGCAGGGGTGTACAACTTTACCCACACGTACTAACCGACTCTTAATGCCAAATATTATTAGCCCTCTTCCTTGGAAGGCCGGCAGAGGGTGGTTAACCACGACCTTTACATTGCTTTCACCGAGACCATGAGTCACGCAATAAGTATGGTTCCGCTGTAACGGGTCAAATCCCGAAGCTAGTACTTAAAGATGTGAGGCAAGGTTGGTTCACCAGGGGCTCCATCGACCCCAAGCAGCCCGGTCCATGCTTCCCTACCTGTTATGATGCACCTCCATCACCTCCTCTTTCGAAAATGTTTTCAATCCGTATGCCAAATGGAAGGCCCGAACTATGTGACTCATGGAATCTACTAGGCAAGTTAGTCAGCGAGGGGTTCCCAAGCCCTGTGTGGTTGTACACTCGTCTCGGTTCCAAAGGCAAGAACTCAGTTCCTAGTGGTGGCGAACATGGGACTACAAATACCACACCCAAAGTGGCCTCCCATCAAGCCTTAGCATGTTTAGTTAACTCCTTCGATGATGTCACCAGATCCTACCTTTCTAGATTCTTCGACATCTCTGATTCATCATTCGGATAGATCAGACATTGTTACTAAGCATGGTAAGCTGTTGATCACAGAAGCTCTAGAAACGCTCAAATGCCAGACCTAGGTATGCTAGGAGCAGTGGATCAAGAGTATAAGGCTACAATAGGGAAACTATGCAGTAGATAGGTAACACTAACTACTGACAAAAGACCACATTGGAATCGTGTGCATCATAGCGAGAAAGTAATATACTTTATAAAACATAGGTTCAGAATGAGAGGCTACGCTTTCCTTGTCCGTCAGTAGACAGGTATGAAACTTCGGTGTTGTTGACTTCAGTTTCGGGCTCGAATCCTATCGCGAAGAACCAATACCGAAAAGAAAGGAAACAATCAATACATGGCATCGATGCGGTTCTCAAACAAATATGATGATATGCCAAGTTGAATTGTATTGAAATTAAACCCTAAACATGCTCGGCAATTTAAACGAAGTTCCGAGGGTTGGAAACCCTAACTCGGGGAACTCCGGAAACACATAAGAGCGGTTGATTTTGTTCTCTAATTAAACTTGTCATTAAAGTTGTTAATGAATGTATGATTATAACTTATATAGATAGAACTCATTTTTCTGAACATTTTGATATATCATTTTTATTTTTCTGACTTATAAATAATAATTTTTTGAATTTACAATATTTACATCATTTTCTGAAATATTTAAACCCTTTATTACATCAGGCTGACGTCATAACCCAACCCTGAACTTTTTTTACCACATCTGATCCTACCCACAGTGAATTACTGGTGGGGCCGAAGCCACATCAGCATCCACCCGCGCAAAATGGGGTTAGTGATTTTCTCACTAGAGCTCGCTCTAGCCACTACGGCTGCCAGGTGGGGCCTAGGCCAGATCGGCTGCCACCGTGGCGCCATGTCGGTCTCACCGGAGGATTGCCAGATGACGGCGATAGACGGCGGAGGAGGGCGCGCGTGCTTGCGAGACTAAGCGTGCTAGCACGAGGGCATCGCCGGCTACCTATTTGTGGCGGCGGCGCTGCTAAATGGTGACCGGCGGCGTGGTGGTTACGTTGCACAACGGCGGCGGACAGAGAGGCATGGTGCGGGGTCGAACCAAAGGGGGAGGAAAAGGTTGGAGAGGTCCACTGGGACCGTTAGCTCACCAGGAGCAAGCAGGGATCGACGGAGAGGCTTGGGGTGGACGGAATCGTCGGGGATGGCGGCGGAGTTCGTCGGAGACCAAGGTCTCGATTGGACCTTCTGGGAGCACGCCGGCTCAAGCAGTTGGGGGCAATCGACGGAGTCGACCTCTCCGGTCACGCCAGTGTGAGACCCTGGCGCATGGCTCAATAGGATTGATAGGAAAACCCATACCAACAAGTTGCAACTTCTTTTCCGGAAGCTCAGTCGAAAAGAACTCTAAGGTTAAGCGTGCTTGGCCTAGAGCAATTCTAGGATGGGTGACCGACCGGGAAGTGGGTAACCGGGTGCGCATGAGTGAGGACAAAGTGCGCAGAAAAGACTAGTGTTGGTCTGTGGGGCTAGTCTAGAGATTCTATTGAGCTTCCAGAAGTGACAGCCGTCGGTCCGGAGTGGCCGGGGGTGTTACAAGTTGGTATCAGAGCCGACCCTCGCGGTTAAACGGGCGTGTGCGGGTCAGTGGCGGACATGTGGCGCATGGCGCGTGTGGCCCGGAGTGGACACGGCATGGCACATGTGCCGGCACTGGACGCACAGACGTGTGCCAAGAGGGGACGTTCCTGGCTTGTGGTTGATCGACGAGGACGTCGATCTTCTAAGGGTGGGTGTATGTGAGACCCTGGCGCATGGCTCAATAGGATTGATAGGAAAACCCATACCAACAAGTTGCAACTTCTTTTCCGGAAGCTCATTCGAAAAGAACTCTAAGGTTAAGCGTGCTTGGCCTAGAGCAATTCTAGGATGGGTGACCGACCGGGAAGTGGGTAACCGGGTGCGCATGAGTGAGGACAAAGTGCGCAGAAAAGACTAGTGTTGGTCTGTGGGGCTAGTCTAGAGATTCTATTGAGCTGCCAGAAGTGACAGCCGTCGGTCCGGAGTGGCCGGGGGTGA
The DNA here is from genome assembly GCA_916181665.1 of Avena sativa. Classification (NCBI taxonomy): domain Eukaryota; kingdom Viridiplantae; phylum Streptophyta; class Magnoliopsida; order Poales; family Poaceae; genus Avena; species Avena sativa. Next base: position 185,072,720 of record OV702281.1, read on the forward strand.
GCTCAGAACGACGAGGGGAGGCGAGAATCGACGGCGAGCCGGATCTCCCGTGAGCTAGGGTTTGGCCGGAGGTGGGAATTGGGGATAGGAAGAAGATAAGGATCGTCTAGCAGTGGCAGGGGGTCTTATAGACATCACCAGCATCGGTAGCGAGAATCTTGGCACGGCGGTTGTGACACCCCGGGATGAGGGCTAGACAAATCCCAGACCTCTGTCTGATATAAGCCTAACCTAAATCTCGAAAGCGTGCAGAGGTAGAATTGATAACACAACAGTGATCCTACGACACAAAAATTATTACAACAAGCTCATAACTGAGCGAAGAACCAAAATATTACAAGAAGAGGTCACTAACCACAAACATCAAACAACGGAAGGTGAATTATTCTATTAAGTATAGCAAACTCAACAAATGGCCTAAGAGGCCTGAAGCATAACGATGACGTCCCATCCACGGATCCCAGACTGCCGACTGGGAACTCCAAACTACTCGTCGATGTCGATGCTGTGAAGAACTCATCTTTTTATGGTAACACTTACTCTACTGCAAAAGTATCAACGAAGCAAGGGTGAGTACAGGGTGTACTCCGCAAGACTTATGGCTGGTGGAGTTATTTTGCATAAAGCCATCTTTGTTTTATAAAACAAGAGGGAGAAGAATCTCGACTAATCATAACATTTTAAAAGGGGATAAGAGAGCGGTATCTCTAGCCTTGATCATCTCTTGATATCCACCAAATCATCATCAGCTGAACCTATCTAGGATCACCCCCTTGATCCTTGAGGAAGCATCCTTAAGCATACATTACTTAACTTGCCAAGTTTTACGATTATGTTCAAGTTCTCTATGATTTTCACGTCCGTTCCCAAGTTCGTCCATAACCGCGGACACAGCTTTTCAAAAAGATTAATAACCCTGCAGGGGTGTAAAACTTTACCCACACGTACCAACCGATTCTTAATGCCAGTTAACATTAGTCCTCTTCCTGGGAAGGCCGGTAGAGAGTGGTTGACCACACCCTTTACCTTGCTTTCGCCGAGACCATGAGTCACACACTAGGGAGATGCTGCCGTAACGATGTGTGCAGGATTCAAGATTACGGATGTCGGGCATCTCTTGTTCCCGGCCACGCTTACCTACCTATTATGAATGCACCTCCTTCACCTCCATTCAAGAACATCCAAGATGCGTATGTCGAATGGAAAGCCCAAACTATGTGACTCATGGAATCTACTCGGCAAGTTAGTTGGTCGAGGGGGTTTCCAGGCCCACTTGTGGTTGTACGCTCGTCTTGGTTCAAGAGGCAAGAACATCGGGTCCTAAGGGTGGCAAGTATGGGACTGCAAAAACCACAACCCACGTGGCCTCCAATACAAGCCTTAGCATGTTTATTATCCATCTCTGATCATACCACGTCATCCTGTCAAACTAGGTTCATATGCAGCTCTGATTCATCAACCGGATGTACCAGTGGTAACAGCTAAGCATGGCTAAGTGCAACAGATATAATAGCTCCAGCAACGCTTCACAAGCTCAACACTAGTTTTGCTAGGAGCAGTGGGTCAGGGAATATAGGCTATAAAGGAAACATGCATTAGATAGGATTAATTTATCTATCGATAAAAGACTTTGGAATCGTATGCACAAGGCAAGAATGTAAATACTTTGAAAGCATAGGATTATATCATTTGTGGGGCTTCGCTTGCCTTTGCCAGTTGATATCCAGAAAGCAGAGCTTCGGACATTTGGTACTTGACTTGGTTATAGTTTGATCAAGTATTTGTCTTCGAGCTTTGACGCTGTTGATCTCGACCTTCGATGGTGTTGACCTTGATCTTCGATCTTGATCTCGTTATCGTATTCTACCGGAGAAGAACCAAATACCGGAAATAAAGGAACCAATCAACACATGGCATCGATGCAATGCTCAAACAAGAATGATGATATGATAAGTTGAATTGTATCGAAATGAAAACCCTTAACATGCTTGGTCATTTTAATCGGGGTCCGAGGGGTCCAAACCCTAATTCGGGAAAACCTCGGAGGCATATGAGAGGGGTCATTATGTTCTTCTAATTAAACTTGTCATGTTAGTTGATTAACAATGCATGATGATAGCTTAAAAAGGTAGGTTTCATTTTTCCGAACATTTTTATATATTATTTGTATTTTTCTGACTTAAAATGAATTAGTTATGAATTTCTCAAATTTTAATTCATTTTAAATCATTTTAGAATATTATAAAATAATTTTACATTTTGGAATTAATTCACATTTTTATTAATCAGAAAAATTTCTGAAAATACTTATTACACTTACAACAGGGGCCCACATGTCAGGGATTTAATAAATACAGAAATGATTTACTAAAATTGATAAATGAAAAAGAAAAAGGCTTTATGACATCAGCACGACCTCAGGCTGACGTCAGCCAGGAGCAACCCTTGCAGATCCTTGATCGATCGATCGATCTGGAGCTCGCGGGGCGTCGTGGTGGGGTGCGCTGGAAAGAGGAGAGAAAGGGGAGCCAGAAAGTGGGTCAGGGAATATAGGCTATAAAGGAAACATGCATTAGATAGGATTAATCTATCTATCGATAAAAGACTTTGGAATCGTATGCACAAGGCAAGAATGTAAATACTTTGAAAGCATAGGATTATATCATGTGTGGGGCTTCGCTTGCCTTTGCCAGTTGATATCCAGAAAGCAGAGCTTCGGACATCTGGTAATTGACTTGGTTATAGTTTGATCAAGTATTTGTCTTCGAGCTTCGATGGTGTTGATCTCGACCTTCGATGGTGTTGACCTTGATCTTTGATCTTGATCTCGTTATCATATTCTACCGGAGAAGAACCAAATACCAGAAATAAAGGAACCAATCAACACATGGCATCGATGCAATGCTCAAACAAGAATGATGATATGATAAGTTGAATTGTATCGAAATGAAAACCCTAAACATGCTTGGTCATTTTAATCAGGGTCCGAGGGGTCCAAACCCTAATTCGGGGAAACCTCGGAGGCATATGAGACGGGTCATTATGTTCTTCTAATTAAAATTTTCATGTTAGTTGATTAACAATGCATGATGATAGCTTAAAAAGGAGAGCCGCTGGAAAGAGGATAGAAAGGGGAGCCAGAAAGTGGCGGCGCCGCTGGCAGAAGGTCACCGTAGAGGGGATCACGATGGCGGCGAGCAGCGGCAGAGGCAGGTTCTCATTGGGGAGGGAGCTAGAGAGAGAGAGAGGGAGAAAGGGAGAGGGTCCATGAGGACCAGCTGCTCACCAGCAAGCCGATGGAGGGTTCGAGGCCGGGGACGGTCTGACAGTGATGAATCGACGCGGCCGGAGTCGGAAAAGGTGAGGTCGTCGGCGGCGATAGAGGCTGCCTTGGCCTGATTCCTTTGACAGGGAGAAGGAGTCGAGCACGCCGGAGCTTGTAGACACCACGGCGAGGCTCGGGGTTGCACGAAACGACGGCGAGGAGTGGTTCTGCGGCGGCTAGGGTTCAGGCTTAGAGGGTATTTCGCGAGAGAGAGCGAGACGGGGAGAAATGGGTATGGGGAGAGAGAGCACGGCGTGGCGGTCCTTATCCGCATGCCCTGGGGCGGCGGCAAGCATCGCAATGCGGCGGGCGACGAACGGCATCGCTGCAGCCACGTAGCTGCTTGCCGGCCGGGAGGAAGACGAAGATAGGAGTTCGAAGCGGTATCGGGCTGGGAGTGGGCTGCACATGGGCCAAGTGGGCTGCGGCAAAGCGAGGGCAGCGGCTGCTGGCTTCTGCGCGTGGGCGGCAGAGAAAGAAGAGGAGAGGAGATGAGCTCGGCCCAGTTAGGTTTAGGAAGTAGTTTTTATTTCTGAAACAGTTTCTTTTCTTTTTCTGTTTTGACTTTCTCTTTTGCATTTGAATTTCAAATCTGTTTTGAACCATTTCAAATTACTATAACTTTTATAAATATTCAAAATATTTCAGAGACCCTTTAACCATTTGTGTTCCAACTTTTTGTTCTTTTTTGAAATTCGAAACCATTTTGAATATGTTTCAATTAGGAAGGGGAAAATAGTGTTTAGGGTTTTGTATATGTTTCTTGTTGTTTGCATTGTTTATTTGTCTTAGAAAAATACATGATGCTCATGAATGCACAAACAAACCTAATTAGTATTTAATAAAACTAGGGTTGTTACAGCGGTCATCTCGGCGAGGCAGGAACATCGTCGGCGGCGACACGCAGCAGCCTGCCTGCATCGTTGTCCTTCTGTCGCCGGGAAGAAGAAAGGGAAAAGAGGGGTGAAGGGGTACCGGGCCAGCTCCTGGGCCTTAGCTGGGCCGCGAGAGAGGGAGAGAGGGGAGGAAGGTTGCTGGGCTACGGCCTGGCTTGCTCTGGCTATATTTTTTTTTAACAAATCCTTTTCCTTTTCTGTTTTTCTATTTCCTGTTTGTATTTTCAAATTCAAAATGTTTTGAATCTTTTCAAAGTACCAGGAGCTTTCATAAAACATATAAACTATTGTGGGGCCATCATAACCAATTGGGCTTCACATTTTGATACTTTCCAAAATTCAAACACCATTTGAATGTAGTTTCAAAGAGAGGGGAAGAATTTAGGGTTTTGGGTTTGCACTTGTACTTTGGTTCACACACTTGATCACATGCAAGTATTTTATTGATTTAAACAGATGCATGCCATTCTTAAGTACTGAGTACATATATTACAAGCTTGGGATGTTACAGCTCTACCCCCCCTTACAAGAATCTCGACCCGAGATTCCTAAGTTTTAGAAAAGAAGGCAGGGTACTCAGATCTAAGACGATCTTGTTCCCAGGTTGCTTCATCCTCAGAGTGATGAGACCACTAAACTTTCAGGAACTTGGTGTTTTGACGACGAGTTTTGCGCTCGGCTTCATCGAGGATACGAACAGGATAATCACGGTAAGTCAGATCCTTCTGGAGATCAAGAGTTTGGTGATCAACACCACGGACAGGATCTTTGAAGCAACCCTTAAGTTGAGACACATGAAAGACGTCATGCACCTCAGGGAAGTTTGCGGGCAACTCCAACTTGTATGCGAGGTTACCTTGCCTGGACAGAACACGAAAAGGACCAACATAGCGAGGAGCCAGTTTGCCTTTGATACCGAAACGATGGACACCCTTCAAAGGAGTGACCTGGAGATAAGCTTGATCACCAACTTCATATTCAATATGTTGATGGTGACGATCATGATAGCTTTTCTGGCAAGACTGAGCAGTTTTCAAACGATCTCGAATGATACGAACTTGATCTTCTGCTTCCTGGATCATATCCGGACCAAAGAACTTTCTTTCACCGGTTTCTGACCAGTTCAAAGGAGTACGACAGGTTCTTCCAGATAAGAACTAGAAAGGTGCCATACCAATACTGGACTGAAAATGGTTATCATAGTAGAATTCAGCAAAAGGAAGGCATTTCTCCCAGTTCTTGCCAAAAGATATGACAGATGCTCTAAGCATGTCTTCAAGGATTTGATTCACTCTTTCGGTTTGACCACCGGTACTAGGATGATAAGCTGTACTGAAGGATAGACGAGTTCCCATAGCTTGTTGGAAACTTGCCCCGAACCTTCAGGTGAACAAACTTCCATGGTTAGAGACAATTTTCTTCGGTACCCCATGAAGGACAACTACTCGACAGATATACAGATCGGCCAATTGATTAGTAGTAATGCTCTCGCGAACAGTTAGGAAGTGAGCAACCTTGCACAGATAGTCAACGATTACCCAGATGGCATCATTTCCTTTCTGAGTCTTAGGAAGACCAGTAATGAAATCCATACCAACTTCATCCCATTTCCACTCAGGGATTTTATGTGGTTGCAGGTGACGAGCAGATCTTTGATGCTCAGCCATGACGCGATGGCAAACATCACATTCAACAACAAAACGAGCGACATCCTTCTTCATACCAGACCACCAGAATCTTTGACGAAAATCCCGATACATCCTGGTACCTCCAGGGTGGATAGAAAGAAGTGATTCATGAGCTTCACTAAGAATTATCTGTTTCAAATCCTTTCCATTTGGTACTACCAAACGTGTACCGAAATATAGTACACCTTCCTTGTTAACAGAGAAACATTTAGCAACTCCGCTAGCAATGTTCTCTTTAATTGTATCCATCTCAGGATCTTGCCTTTGAGTAGCTTTGATCTGATCCTCTAGAGAAGACTTCACTTCAAGAGTAGAAAGAAATCCACGAGGAACTACTTCAAGATTCAATCGAACAAATTCCTCATGAAGAGAAGGTTAAGCTTGTTTGATCATCAGGGTGTTGCAATAAGACTTACGACTTAACGCATCAGCAACGACGTTGGCTTTCCCAGGATGATAGTTGAGACCCAAATCATAGTCCTTGATGAGTTCCAACCATCTTCTTTGCCTGAGATTCAGATCAGGTTGTGTGAAAAGGTACTTCAGACTCTGATGATCCGAGTATAATTCGCAACGACTACCAAGAAGGTAATGTCGCCATTGCTTAAGAGCATGAACAACAACTACAAGCTCAAGATCATGAGTTGGGTAGTTGTTCTCATGTGGTTTCAGCTGATGGGAGGCATAAGCCACCACATGCCCATCTTGCATCAATACACATCCGAGACCTTGGTGAGGGGCATCGCAGAAGACAACAAAGTCCTTACTAGTGTCTGGAAGAACCAGCACCGGAGCAGTTGTCAACTTGGTTTTTAGCATCTGGAAACTTTCTTCAGCCTTATCAGACCATTCGAACTTCTTATCCTTCTTAAGAAGATCAGTCATTGGATTTGCAATCCTGGAGAAGTTCTTGATGAATCGACGGTAATAACCAGCCATCCCGAGAAAACTTCGGACATCCTTTACGGATTTAGGAGACTCCCAGTCGAGGATGGTTTGGACCTTATCGGGGATAACAACAACCCCTTGAGCGGAAACAACATGACCAAGGAATACGAGCTCTTGTAGCCAGAACTCACATTTGGAAAACTTGGCGTAGAGATGATGTTCTCAGAGTTTTGTTAACATCAAATGAAGATGTTCGGCGTGCTCTTCTTCAGTCTTGGAATAGACCAAAATATCATTGATGTAGACCACGACGAACTTGTCAAGATACTCCATGAAGACAGAGTTCATAATCCGCATGAAAGTGGCTGGAGCATTGGTAAGACCAAAGGACATGAAGGTGTACTCGTAAAGACCATACCGACTGGTGAAAGTAGTCTTTGGAATATCTTCCTTACGGATCTTTATCTAGTGATACCCTGACCTTAAATCCATTTTGGAGAAGACAGTGACACCACTTAACTGATCAAATAGATCATTGATCCTAGGGAGAGGATACTTGTTCTTGATTGTCATAGCATTGAGTGGGCGATAATCCACAACCAGACGCGGTATATTGGTATTCCTCTTCTTGACAAAGATGGTAGGACATCCCCAAGAAGATGTGCTGGGCTGAATGTGTCCTTTTCCTTCTAACTCCTCTAATTCCTCTTCAACTCCACAAGATCATGAGGAGGCATACGGTAGGGTCTTTTAGAAACAGGAGCAGTTCCAGGAACTAACTCTATGACAAACTCCACACTTCAATGAGGTGGCATGCCTGGCAACTCATTAGGAAAGACATCCAGGAATTCGTACACCACGAAAACATCTTGGATCTCTAACGGAGGTAGAACTTCAAGAGAATACAACTCCGCTTCAGGAATAGAAACAACTGAAGGAGATAGTGACCCTATGGTCCAATACTTGACTGTTATGCCAGCAGGACTAGTCAGAGTCACAGACTTGGTTCTACAATCGAGAATGGCTTGATAACGGGTCAACCAGTCCATGCCCAAAATGATGTCAATTTCAGTTGACTTGAGGGCGATAAGGTAGGTGGGGAAAAGTTGAAATGCAACTTCAATTAGATTCCCATGACTAACCATGGTGGAACACCACCTAGAACCAGGAGACTGAACTAGCAGAGGAACAGATAACCCCTCAAAACTTATCCCATGCATTTGAGCAAAATCTTGTGAAAGGAGTGAATGTGATGCTCTAGAATCAAACAAAACTTTAGCGGGAATTTGATTGATACGAAGCGTACCCATGATGACGCTTGGATCTTCCTGAGCCTCCTCAGCAGAGATATGGGTCAAGCGTCCTTTTCCAACACCTTGGTACTTATCATTCTTCTTTGGTGGTGGTTCCTTCTCAGCAGCACTCTTTTGAGGACACTCCTTTGCATAGTGGCCAGGCTGGCGACAATTGAAGCATATAAAACCTGATGCATTGCCAGCAGAAGGATAGTTTGATCCACCAGCATTGTTTGAGGTAGCATTCATATGAGGAGCGTATCCAGAAGACCTTGGTGTATAAGTAGCACGTGGCACAACATTGTAAGGCACGAAGACACGGTGCTTCTTATTTCTAGAACCGGCCTTGTTGTACCCCTCCTGAGGCCGCTTACGGGTTTCTTCATACTCCACCTGTCCACTCTCGGCCTTCATAGCCTTGTTGACAAGACCTTGGAAGTTACCAAAGTCCATGAGGTGGATATCATGACGAACCTCAGGATCCAGTCCCTTGTGGAACAGAGCTTGCTTCTTAGAATCAGTGGAGACCTCTTCAGTAGCATAGCAGGCAAGACGATTGAAGTTGCGCTGGTAATCACACACAGAACCAGTGCCCTGCTTTAGCTTGAGGAACTCCTCCCTCTTCTGATCCATCAGACCCTCCGGAATATGGTAATCCCGGAAGGCTTCAGTGAACTCTTGCCATGTAACAACATGTTGAGATTCTTGCATAGCCAAGAAATTCTCCCACCAGGAGTTAGCTTCTCCCTCCAGATGATAGGCAGCAAAAGTCACCCAATCAGCTTGAGAAACATGACCAACCTGAAGTTTGCGCTCCATGGTGTGAAGCCAGTAGTCCGCATCAAGTGGCTCAGTGGAATAGCTGAAAACTGGCGGAGTGAGACGTGTGAAGTCCTTGGTACCAACTTGATTGTTCTGGCGTTGAGCAGTGTTGCGCTCAATCCTTTCAAGGAGCCTCATATTGTCAGCATAGTTGGTTTCGTACATGGCCATGAGTTGAACCATGGACGGTGGTGGAGGAAGGTTGGAAGATTCACCCTCATTTGCGGCACCACGTGTGTGAGCACGAGTACGGGCACGAGAGGTATCACCCATCCTGAAAGAACAAAGAAAAGGTTAGACAAGGTATTCAAAGAAACAAGACGGAAACATGGAAAAAGAGTACTTGATATAAATGTATCATCTTATCAAGCATGGTAGTATCAAAGCATACTAATGTATACACTGACCAACTGACTTACAAACTATGACAATGGAATGCTAAGATGTTACACACCAAGCAAAACTGAGATATCTTGGAACTCTGAGAATAGCAACCAAGTACGGAGTACCGTAGAAAAACAACCCAAAACCACGATCCTAGAAATTTTGAGATATAAGATAAGGAATGAAAACCATTTCAAACCAAATAAGGTAAGAGAAACTCCAGCAACAGAAACACACCAGAGAAGGAATAAAAAGAATCCTAGTTAGAGTTTCTGCAAATAATTTTTAACTTTCAAATAGTTTTGTCAACTTCTAGACTCAACATCGACCAATAAAAGGGTTTCCTACAGGCAGTCCTGCTCTGATACCAAAACCAGTAGCACCCCCGGGGTTAGGGTTAAACCAAACACAGATCACCATCTAAGATAAGTTCAACTCCCAAACACGGAAGATCACAGTATGATTCTGTAACATTACAGAACACAGGGATTCAACAGCCTAAGTTTAAACTCTTAACAGAGTAAGATATTAGAGTTATTACAAACCATAGGTCAAAGACCCAACATTACATCACACAGCGAAAGCAAATTATGTTGTTCTACACAAAAACTTAGCAAAAGGCCTAAGAGGCCATTAACAAAAGTGGCGTCCATCCCATAGTCCTTAGGCTGCTACCTGGGACCCCCAACTACTCGTCGATGTCAACGTAGAAGCCACCTTCAGATGCAATGAGATCCTCTATAGAAAAACAAAAATGGCGCAAGGATGAGTACGAGAATGTACTCCACAAGACTTAGATAACCTAGTATCTACATGCTCTGACTAGAAAGGCTTTCTCTGGATTTTCTTTTGCAGAAAGAAATATTTATTTGTAAACAAGAGAGAGAAGAGGCTCGTCTACTCAGAATCTTTTAAAAGGGATAAGATAGAGACTTCTTCATCTTGTTCATCACATCTCGATAACCACCAGCTTCATCAGAACCTCCTATCTAGGATCTCTCCCTCGGCCCGGAGGAAGCATCCTTAAGCACACGTGGATGAACAAGTTTTATAATGGTTAAAGTTATCTATGATCTTAGAATCTGGTCACCAAGCATTCATAACCGTGAACACGGCTGTTCGAAAAGATTAATACCCTGCAGGGGTGTACAACTTTTACCCACACGTACAACCGACTCTTAATGCCAAATATTATTAGCCCTCTTCCTTGGAAGTCCGGCAGAGGGTGGTTGACAACGACCTTTACCTTTCTTTCGCCGAGACCATGAGTCACGCAATAAGTATGGTTCCGCCGTAACAGGTCAAATCCCGAAGCCGGTACTTAAAGATGTGAGGCGAAGTTGGTTCACTAGGGGCTCCATCGAGCCCAAGCAACCCGGTCCACGCTTCCCTACCTGTTATGATGCACCTCCACCACCTCCTATTTCAATAACGTTTTCAATGCGTATGCCAAATGGAAGGACCGAACTATGTGACTCATGGAATCTACTAGGCAAGTTAGTTAGTCGAGGGGTTCCCAAGCCCCGTGTGGTTGTACGCTCGTCTCGGTTCCAAAGGCAAGAACTCAGTTCCTAGTGGTGGCGAGCATGGGACTACAAATACCACACCCAACGTGGCCTCCCATACAAGCCTTAGCATGTTTAGTTAACTCCTTCGATGATGTCACCATATCCTACCTTTATAGATTCTTCGACATCTCTGATTCATCATTCGGATAGATCAGACATTGTTACTAAGCATGGTAAGTTGTTGATCACAGAAGCTCTAGCAACGCTCAAATGCCAGACCTAGGTATGCTAGGAGAAGTGGATCAGGAGTATAAGGCTACAATAGGGAAACTATGCAGTAGATAGGTAACACTAACTACTGACAAAAGACCACATTGGAATCGTGTGCATCGTAGCGAGAAAGTAATATACTTTTTAAAACATAGGTTCAGAATGAGAGGCTACGCTTGCCTTGTCCGTCAGTAGACAAGTACGGATCTTCGGTGTTGTTGACTTCAGTTTCGGGCTCGGATCCTATCGCGAAGAACCAATACCGAAAAGAAAGGAAACAATCAATACATGTCATCGATGCAATGCTCAAACAAATAGATGATATGCCAAGTTGAATTGTATTGAAATTAAACCCTAAACATGCTCGGCAATTTAAACAGAGTTCAGAGGGTTGGAAACCCTAACTCGGGGAACTCCGGAAACACATGAGAGCGGTTCATTTTGTTCTCTAATTAAACTTGTCATTAAAGTTGTTAATCAATGTATGATTATAACTTAAATAGATAGAACTCATTTTTCTGAACATTTTGATATATTATTTGTATTTTTCTAACTTATAAATAATAAGTTATTGAATTTACAATATTTTCATCATTTTCTAAAATATTTAAACCCTTTATTACATCAGGCTGACGTCATAACCCAACCCAGAACTTTTGTTACCACATCTGATCCTACCCACAGTGACTTACTGGTGGGGCCGAAGCCACATCAGCATCCACCCGCGCAAAATGGGGTTACGGATTTTCTCACTGGAGCTGGCTCTAGCCACTACGGCTGCTAGGTGGGGCCTGGGCCAGATCGGATGCCACCGTGGCGCCACGTCGGTCTCACCGGAGGATGGACAGACGGTGGCGATAGATGGCGGAGGAGGGCGCGCGTGCTTGCGAGACTAAGCGTGCTAGCACGAGGGTATCGCGGGCTACCTATTCATGGCAGCGCCGCTGCTAAATAGTCACGGACGGCGTGGTGGTGACGTTGCCCGATGGCGGCGGACAGAGAGGCATGGTGCGGGGTCTAACTAGAGGGGGAGGAAAAGGTTGGAGAGGTCCACTGGGACCGTTAGCTCACCAGGAGAAAGAAGGGCTCGACAGAGAGGCTTGGGGTGGCCGGAATCGTCGGGGACGGCGGCGGCGGAGTTCGTCGGAGACCGAGGTCTCGATTGGACCTTCTGGGAGCACGCAGGCTCAAGCGGTTGGGGGCAATCGACGGAGTCGACCTCGGCGGTCATGCCAGTGAGCTCAGAACGACGAGGGGAGGCGAGAATCGACGGAGAGCCGGATCTCCCGTGAGCTAGGGTTCGGCTGGAGGTGGGAATTGGGGATAGGAAGAAGATAAGGATCGTCTAGCAGCGGCAGGGGGTCTTATAGACATCACCGGCATCGGTAGCGAGGATCTTGGCGTGGCGGTCATCTCGGCGAGGCAGGGACGGCGTTAGCGGCGACACGCAGTAGCCTGCCTGCATTGTCGTCCTTCTGTCGCCGGGAAGAAGAAAGGGAAAAGAGGGGTGAAGGGGTACCAGGCCGGCTCCTGGGACTTAGCTGGGCCACGGGAGAGGGAGAGAGGGGAGGAAGGTTGCTGGGCTACGGCCTGGCTTGCTCTGGATATATTTTTTTAACATATCCTTTTCCTTTTCTGTTTTTATATTTCCTGTTTGTATTTTCAAATTCAAATTGTTTTGAATCTTTTCAAAGTAGCAGGAGCTTTCATAAAACATATAAACTATTGTGGGGCCCTCATAACCAATTGGGCTTCACATTTTGATACTTTCCAAAATTCAAACACCATTTGAATGCAGTTTCAAAGAGAGGGGAAGAATTTAGGGTTTTGGGTTTGCACTTGTACTTTGGTTCACACACTTGATCACATGCAAGTATTTTATTGATTTAAACAGATGCATGCCATGCTTAAGTACTGAGTACATATATTACAAGCTTGGGCTGTTACAGCTAGAGATAGGTCTGATTAAACCAAGTGCGTCTCCATGGAGATCACCTATTTTGTTTGTGGATAATAAAGATAGAGGTTACCATTTGTCCGCGGATTATCGGAAGCGGAATGATGTCACTATTAAGAACAAGTACCCACTGCCGAAGATAGCAGATCTGTTTGACCAGTTGACCGGTGCCAAAGTGAATTCTAAGATTGATCTTAGAACTGGTTATCATCAACTCAAGATTTGCGCAGAGGATATTCCAAAGACTGCCTTCACCACCATATATGGACTATATGACTACACTGTCATGTCTTTTTGTAGGGGTCCCAATCTTAGATAAGACAGAGCCTCCTGTGTTTTACAATGCTAGTCCCTGGATCAATAGCTAGCATCCACAGTTAAGATGTAATATCAAGAAACAAAGGTCATGATATAACTTTATAACCAGGAATAACATAAATTTTATTACATCTTTCATAGCTCATATCGCTATTACATTACAGTGCAGCGGAATAACTATAAGCATGGGGTCCTTCATCTTCAAAGTGCCACAGGCAGATGTTGGTTGTAGACTTTGTAATCCTAATCAAACAATCTTCACTAAAATCAATCAAACCTGCAACATTACAAGTTACAGCCACAAGGGTCAATACATTTGAATTGTATTGGCAAGTGATACTATGGTAGTATAGTGGAGTCTATCATCTATATGCATTTGGCTAAGTGGAGTTGAGGCTTGCATTGCTCAAAATAGATTTTTCCTTAACATTTGAAAATACTAAGTTTTTGCTTGACAAAATCTTTTTTCCTCAATCAAAGATTTCAAGATCCTTGTACCAAGCCATCTCTCCATCAATGATTGAAGAATTCAAACAATCCCTTGTTCAAACCACAAGATTTTAACTTAGAAATTGGAATGATGAGATTCTTGATTACTTCCATGTCTTGATGCTCAAATTGTCCTTTACCAGGGACATGGCTAAGTACTTAGATTTTACACTCTGCAGAGGTGGTGCACTTTCCCCACAAGACTTGGTTTCCCAAGACAAGATCTTTCAGAAGCCTTCCCTTAGACCAAAATGGACGCGTTCCAACCTATCAAACACTACCACCCACTGTCCATATGGCTAAGTTCTTGCAACCTATATGATCATGGAAGAGCCCATATTGCCAAGTGGTTGCACTTGAAGCTTCTCAACATTTGACATCTCAAATCCCTTTGTTCCTGGGTGGCCATCCACAAGTGAGATACACAATCCAAGTCTATGGCATTGTGAACCACTCAACCAATCTCCACCAAGCAAGCCCATTCCACCCAGGTGATTCATTAACTTAGTTGTTTTATTAAACAAAACTTAAGTCCTCAGACTTAGAATATTTTTCCATAGTGTGAATATATATTCCACCCATGTTTTCTATTAGCTAGGTTAAGCTTGATAGTAGTAGGAATATTAACTTAGGAAAATCCTACTAAGGATTCATCTTCTAGGTTTCCTATAGCAAGGTCCATACTTAGCAAAATCCATGCAAGTTTACTTAGCAAAATCACTAATGCATAGTGAAAAATAATGGGACAAAAGTATGAAGCATCACTTGCCTTTTTGGTAGGGAATGGTGGTTCACTCCTTGATCTTGTTAGTCTCACACTTCTCTACAAGTCAATCAAGCAAACACCAATTCAATTTACATTCCAAACCAATAATCACTCAAACAAATTCACACACACAAGACAATGGAAACCAATTCATGCATGGGAGCATGCACAAGATAGTTTTATTTTGCAAGAAGGCTTCTATTGGGTTTCTAAACTTTGTAAGATCCAAATTGGTCATTTACCAAAGTGGCAAAGTCATTAGCAAGAGGGTTTTGTCCAAAACTATTTTTAAATCCATTCATCATTTCATGTGGTGAAAAATGTGTTTATCAAGGCAAAACTCTTGAGTTGTTCACCAAATGAGTTGCCAATTTGCAAAACTTGGTGTTTTGGGTCAGTGGGTTTGATCAAACCATTTTCTTAAAGTTTTCTTTCCATAAACATTTTTATAACAAAAACCATTCTTTTTATTTGGCTAGAAAATGACTAAGTCAAGTAATCCAACCTAAATCTTACAAAAATCATTTTTAATACCAAGGGTTGGTTCCTAGGGTCAGTAAGGTCACAACAAACCATTTGCAAAAGTTTTATCCTTAAATTCAATTTTAAACAATTTTTATACTCTAAACAAGCTCACAAAAGTTTCTGCAAATTCAAACAAGCTAACAGATACTATTTGCTAAACTAAGGCCATGGTTGGCTAGGGATTATTCTCCTGAATCCACTGATATAAAATTTGTCAAATTTGGACGTGTGGATCAAAAGATACAAGGGTTTGAAAATGGCAAAAGTTTCTGTTTTCAAATTCTGTTTTAAACAGAACTGGGGACACGCGGCAGGATTCTATTGGACGGTACCGCTTCGCTGCGGATCACGCTCTGTAGCCGTTGGATCTAAATGAGATCGTGTGGCGCAGGACTCGTACCTCTTCGCGGTTAAGTGATCTATCGTAACCGTCAGATCCAGATCCTGCGGTGCTAGCGTGCTCGACCATTTGCGAGCGGCGCTGCGGTGGCTGCCGGCGGCGGAGCGGTCGGTCAATGACGGTTCCGGTGATACAGGAAGCGAGAGAGAAAAAGGGCATGCTCGCCGGGCTCAGGGGGTCACGGCGAAGCTCAGGGTACTGCTGGCTTGACAAGGGGCGCTCAGAGGCAGTCGCAATTCCTCGTCGGAGTTGGGAACGGCGACGGACGGCTCTGTCCGCGGTTGAAGACGACGCTACAGGTCAAGAGAAGACAGACCAAAGGCAGGGTTAGACGCAGGAGATCATGACGGAGCTGTGAGCGTGAACAAGAGGGCTCGGGCGGTCGAGGCTTACCGGGGAACATCGCCGGAGAAGAATCAGACACGGCGGCGCTCTGTGCTTGACGAAGGCGAAGATTGGGGGCGCCCTAAGACAAACGGAAAGTGCTGTTAGGTTCGTCTGAGCTTGGAGATCATCATCGTGTTTTCGGGGAGGAGAGGGGTGACCGGAATCTACCTGTGGGGCTCGTCGGAGGAAGAGGCAGACAGTGGTGACGGTGGTCGAGGTGGTTGTCGACGCTCTGGGTCGCTCGGGGGCAAGCTGGTGTTACGGGGATGATCGCCAGGAGGTGTGGATCACGAGAGCATGGTCGAGGTGGCAAGGGGCGGCGAGGGGCTGCCGGAATTGCTGCGACAGCTCGTCGGAGCAGAGGGTGCTCGGGGAGGAATTGAGGCGGCCTGGGGGCGAGCTTGGGGAAGGGGTCTGAGGGAAAACGGAGGAGAGAGCGAGGCGATTAAAAGGGCGTGGTCGCGACGAGGAATTAACGCGGCATTAAGGCGAATTGATCTCGGCATTCATGGACAGCAACGTCAGCGTCGTCTGGGGGAGACAGGGTCGCGCGGGGAAGAAGAAGAAGGAGGCAGTGGGGTCCTCTGGCAGTGAAAGAAAGGGATAAGGGGAGGGGTCCACATGTCTGTTGCTCCGCGGGTTCCTTCTACGGTGAGAAAACGTTTTGCCGTGGTGGGGTGGGGATTGGGCTAGGTGGGCTGTTTGGGCTGGCTCAGTTGGGCTGCTGTTGTTTCCTTTTTTTTTGTACAGAAACATTTTCCTTTTCTATTTTTATTTGCTGATTTGATTTTCAATCATCATTTCAAACATTCAAACCATTCAAACAATTCAAACTATTGTAATGAGTTTTTGGTTCTGTTTAGTAGCCTGAACCTAATTCTAAAATCCATAATTTTTTTAATTAAATAAAGTCCATTATTAATTAAATAAATGCCCATTGCTAATTAATCAAATTAGGTTTTGATTTATTTCAAACTCAATTTAAATCCATATATTTTCCAAAACCAAAATAGTGGGTTGTATTTGAAATAAGGTATATCTAAAAAGCTTGTTTAAAATAAATAACAATTTTGTTAAAGGTTCCATTTATAATTAAATAAAATGGACCATGGTTTATTAATAAAATAGGGTTTGATATAATTAATAAAATCCCCATTTGAAACCTAAATATTTTTCAAAACCAAATCAGTAGGTTTAATTTGGGAAACTTTGAATACTTGGAAATTTGTTTAAAACAAAAAACCTTTTAAATATAATAGACTTTTCATTATTAAATCAAATAGGATTTGTTTTATTGAGATATTTATTTTGAAATCTAAAATAAAGCCAAAACACTTTAGTAGGTTTTATTAGAGAATATAAAATATTTGGAAAACTTATTTTAAATAATTTTAATAAGTTTTGATGTTTCAATTAAATTGGTAAAACCTTTTATTTAAATAAAGTTGGATATTAAATCCTTATTAATTTATTTAAATAAACCTTTGCAAATTTTGTTAAAAATAAAATGTTTTAATTCCAAAGCTTGGCCAAGGTTTAATTTGGCTTTATAAAATATTCTTTATTTATAAACTTCTATTTCATTTGAAAACAAATCTTTTCATTTAATTGTTTCAAAATAGTATTTCCAAATGTTTTATTTTTCTTTTTTTTATTAAATGTTTATCTTTTTAATTCCCTTTAGGTTTTATTTAATTCAAATGGGTTTGAAGTTCCAATTGAATTCAAAAAGTTTCTTCTGGCTCTGAAAATCAAACAAAGTTTTATTTTATTCATTTATTTTCACATTACAAGATTTGGTAAATCTTGGGATGTGACAGGCTACCACCCTTAAAATAAATCTCGTCCCGAGATTTGGGGAGGCTAGGGGTTACAAGCAGGTTCAAAACAACTAGGGTACTACCACCCTTAAAAATTTTCAAACAAAAATTACATAATGGCCTTCTTAGGGTCCTGGGGAAACTTCTCTAAGTAATCTTTTGCATTGTGTCCTTGGTTTCCATTCTTGACTCATGGGCCAAGGTTGAGATCCTTCATAGACTGATTTAACTTGTTCTTCATCTTTTCTGGACAATTGCTTGCATAGTGGCCTAGTTCCTTGCATTTGAAACATGTGACAAGGTTGATCTCCCTCATGGGCTTGTTTATCTTATGCTTCATCTTTTCTGGACATTCACTGGCATAGTGTCCCATCTCTTTGCAATTGAAACATTGCACTTGGCTTATGTCCTTTTTCTTCTTTTTGGGTCTCTCCAAAGCTAGGAGTTCTTCCAGTTCATATTCTTCATAGGTGGGAGATCTTTCTCTCTTCTTGAGGCATTGATCTTCATGCTCCTTGGATGCATGATCCTTGTATCTAAAAATATTGCTATCTTGGGTTCCTTCTAGATTAGCATCTTTGTCATCCTTGTTGTCATTAGCTCTTTGGGAAAAGTTTTCTCCCATGTTGATCATTTGAGTAACCAATCCTTGCAACATTTGGGATTGAAGTTTCAAAATCCTTTGTATGGCTGGGTCTAGTCCATTGTTGCTGGCTAAAAGCTGAGTTGTCTCTTGGCTCAACTGGTTTTGGGTTGCTATAAGTTCTCTCCTGTTGTCCTCTTGGTTGTGGTTGTCATCAACCTTGATGTTGGAGTTTCTTGGAGTAGTCATCTGTTTGGGTTGAAGGGGAATTAGAATAGGCAAGATATTCCTAAGGACTTAATTCTAATTACACACATCACAATTCACACAAGCAAAGTGCATGCAATCACAAACCAAACATTTCACTAAAACAATCAAAGTTCAAGCACATACTTAGGCAACAAAATATTTTTGTTACACCACATAAGTTGGTGTGTTTGACTAAATTATGGTGGTCCATCTATATGGTTCCCTTGTGATCCTTCCATCCTTCTTGGTTGATCCTTCTTGCATGAGATCATGGTTTCCTTGGAAAAACTTTTGGTCACAATACTTCAAATGATGTAGGCTCCTTCTAACTTTTTGCATTCCCTCAGTCTCTAAATCTTGAGCAAGATTTCCTTGTCTTACTTGTAGTCCTTAGTGGTATCCAAGTTGGAAGTCCTTGGTGAATATGCTGAAGATGTTGAAGTCATTAGAGCTGAAGATGTTGAAGAAGTCTTTTGCACATAGTGTAGTCCTTGGTCATGGGTAGGTTTTCCATCAAGTTGAAGTAGAAGAGAAGTAGAGTTGAAACCAAAATGGTTGAGGAAAGAGCTTACAAGTTTTTGTAAATAAGTTTTTGGAACAAAACAACTCCTATTTTTCCAAGGGTTTTTGTCCAATCCTAGGTTTACAAATCCTACAGGCAACACAATGCTATGATACCATCTGTAGGGGTCCAAATCTTAGATAAGACAGAGCCTCCTGTGTTTTACAATGCTAGTCCCTGGATCAATAGCTAGCATCCACAGTTAAGATGTAATATCAAGAAACAAAGGTCATGATATAACTTTATAACCAGGAATAACATAAATTTTATTACATCTTTCATAGCTCATATGGCTATTACATTACATTGCAGCGGAATAACTATAAGCATGGGGTCCTTCATCTTCAAAGTGCCACAGGCAGATGTTGGTTGTAGACTTTGTAATCCTAATCAAACAATCTTCACTAAAATCAATCAAACCTGCAACATTACAAGTTACAGCCACAAGGGTCAATACATTTGAATTGTATTGGCAAGTGATACTATGGTAGTATAGTGGAGTCTATCATCTATATGCATTTGGCTAAGTGGAGTTGAGGCTTGCATTGCTCAAAATAGATTTTTCCTTAACATTTGAAAATACTAAGTTTTTGCTTGACAAAATCTTTTTTCCTCAATCAAAGATTTCAAGATCCTTGTACCAAGCCATCTCTCCATCAATGATTGAAGAATTCAAACAATCCCTTGTTCAAACCACAAGATTTTAACTTAGAAATTGGAATGATGAGATTCTTGATTGCTTCCATGTCTTGATGCTCAAATTGTCCTTTACCAGGGACATGGCTAAGTACTTAGATTTTACACTCTGCAGAGGTGGTGCACTTTCCCCACAAGACTTGGTTTCCCAAGACAAGATCTTTCAAAAGCCTTCCCTTAGACCAAAATGGACGCGTTCCAACCTATCAAACACTACCACCCACTGTCCATATGGCTAAGTTCTTGCAACCTATATGATCATGGCAGAGCCCATATTGCCAAGTGGTTGCACTTGAAGCTTCTCAACATTTGACATCTCAAATCCCTTTGTTCCTGGGTGGCCATCCACAAGTGAGATACACAATCCAAGTCTATGGCATTGTGAACCACTCAACCAATCTCCACCAAGCAAGCCCATTCCACCCAGGTGATTCATTAACTTAGTTGTTTTATTAAACAAAACTTAAGTCCTCAGATTTAGAATATTTTTCCATAGTGTGAATATATATTCCACCCATGTTTTCTATTAGCTAGGTTAAGTTTGATAGTAGTAGGAATATTAACTTAGGAAAATCCTACTAAGGATTCATCTTCTAGGTTTCCTATAGCAAGGTCCATACTTAGCAAAATCCATGCAAGTTTACTTAGCAAAATCACTAATGCATAGTGAAAAATAATGGGACAAAAGTATGAAGCATCACTTGCCTTTTTGGTAGGGAATGGTGGTTCACTCCTTGATCTTGTTAGTCTCACACTTCTCTACAAGTCAATCAAGCAAACACCGATTCAATTTACATTCCAAACCAATAATCACTCAAACAAATTCACACACACAAGACAATGGAAACCAATTCATGCATGGGAGCATGCACAAGATAGTTTTATTTTGCAAGAAGGCTTCTATTGGGTTTCTAAACTTTGTAAGATCCAAATTGGTCATTTACCAAAGTGGCAAAGTCATTAGCAAGAGGGTTTTGTCCAAAAACTATTTTTAAATCCATTCATCATTTCATGTGGTGAAAAATGTTTTTATCAAGGCAAAACTCTTGAGTTATTCACCAAATGAGTTGCCAATTTGCAAAACTTGGTGTTTTGGGTCAGTGGGTTTGACCAAACCATTTTCATAAAGTTTTCTTTCCATAAACATTTTTATAACAAAAACCATTCTTTTTATTTAGCTAGAAAATGACTAAGTCAAGTAATCCAACCTAAATCTTACAAAAATCATTTTTAATACCAAGGGTTGGTTCCTAGGGTCAGTAAGGTCACAACAAACCATTTGCAAAAGTTTTATCCTTAAATTCAATTTTAAACAATTTTTATACTCTAAACAAGCTCACAAAAGTTTCTGCAAATTCAAACAAGTTAACAGATACTATTTGCTAAACTAAGGCCATGGTTGGCTAGGGCTTGTTCTCCTGAATCCATTGATATAAAATTTGTCAAATTTGGACGTGTGGATCAAAAGATACAAGGGTTTGAAAATGGCAAAAGTTTCTGTTTTCAAATTCTGTTTTAAACAGAACTAGGGACACGCGGCAGGATTCTATTGGAGGGTACCGCTTCGCTGCGGATCCCGCTCTGTAGCCGTTGGATATAAATGAGATCGTGCGGCGCAGGACACGTACCTCTTCGCGGTTAAGTGATCTATCGTAACCGTCAGATCCAGATCCTGCGGTGCTAGCGTGCTCGACCATTTGCGAGCGGCGCTGCGGTGGCTACCGGCGGCG
Source organism: Avena sativa (assembly GCA_916181665.1). Taxonomy (NCBI): domain Eukaryota; kingdom Viridiplantae; phylum Streptophyta; class Magnoliopsida; order Poales; family Poaceae; genus Avena; species Avena sativa. The sequence continues at coordinate 185,094,278 of OV702281.1, forward strand.
GAGCGGTCGGTCGATGACGGTTCCGGCGATACAGGAAGCGAGAGAGAAAAAGGGCATGCTCACCGGGCTCAGGGGGTCACGGCGAAGCTCAGGGTACTGCTGGCTTGACAAGGGGTGCTCAGAGGCAGTCGCAATTCCTCGTCGGTGTTGGGAACGGCGACAGACGGCTCTGTCCGCGGTTGAAGACGACGCTACAGGTCAAGAGAAGACAGACCGAAGGCAGGGTTAGACGCAGGAGATCATGACGGAGCTGTGAGCGTGAACAAGAGGGCTCGGGCGGTCGAGGCTTACCGGGGAACGTCGCCGGAGAAGAATCAGACACGGCGGCGCTCTGTGCTTGACGAAGGCGAAGATTAGGGGGGCGCCCTAAGACAAACGGAAAGTGCTGTTAGGTTCGTCTGAGCTTGGAGATCATCATCGTGTTTTCGGGGAGGAGAGGGGTGACCGGAATCTACCTGTGGGGCTCGTCGGAGGATGAGGCAGACGGTGGTGACGGTGGTCGAGGTGGTTGTCGACGCTCTGGGTCGCTCGGGGGCAAGCTAGTGTTACGGGGATGATCGCCAGGAGGTGTGGATCACGAGAGCATGGTCGAGGTGGCAAGGGGCGGCGAGGGGCTGCCGGAATTGCTGCGACAGCTCGTCGGAGCAGAGGGTGCTCGGGGAGGAATTGAGGCGGCCTAGGGGCGAGCTTGGGGAAGGGGTCTGAGGGAAAACGGAGTAGAGAGCGAGGCGTAAAAGGGCGTGGTCGCGACGAGGAATTAACGCGGCGTTAAGGCGAATTGATCTCGGCATTCATGGACAGCAACGGCAGCGTCGTCTGGGGAGACACGGTCGCGCGGGGAAGAAGAAGAAGGAGGCAGTGGGGTCCTCTGGCAGTGAACGAAAGGGAGAAGGGGAGGGGTCCACATGTCTGTTGCTCCGCGGGTTCCTTCTACGGTGAGAAAACGTTTTGCCGTGGTGGGGTGGGGATTGGGCTAGGTGGGCTGTTTGGGCTGGCTCAGTTGGGCTACTGTTGTTTCCTTTTTTTGTACAGAAACATTTTCCTTTTCTATTTCTATTTGCTGATTTGATTTTCAATCATCATTTCAAATATTCAAACCATTCAAACAATTCAAACTATTGTAATGAGTTTTTGGTTCTGTTTAGTAGCCTGAACCTAATTCTAAAATCCATATTTTTTTTAATTAAATAAAGTCCATTATTAATTAAATAAATGCCCATTGCTAATTAATCAAATTAGGTTTTGATTTATTTCAAACTCAATTTAAATCCATATATTTTCCAAAACCAAAATAGTGGGTTGTATTTGAAATAAGGTATATCTAAAAAGCTTGTTTAAAATAAATAACAATTTTGTTAAAGGTTCCATTTATAATTAAATAAAATGGACCATGGTTTATTAATAAAATAGGGTTTGATATAATTAATAAAATCCCCATTTGAAACCTAAATATTTTTCAAAACCAAATCAGTAGGTTTTATTTGGGAAACTTTGAATACTTGGAAATTTGTTTAAAACAAAAAACCTTTTAAATATAATAGACTTTTCATTATTAAATCAAATAGGATTTGTTTTATTGAGATATTTATTTTGAAATCTAAAATAAAGCCAAAACACTTTAGTAGGTTTTATTAGAGAATATAAAATATTTGGAAAACTTATTTTAAATAATTTTAATAAGTTTTGATGTTTCAATTAAATTGGTAAAACCTTTTATTTAAATAAAGTTGGATATTAAATCCTTATTAATTTATTTAAATAAACCTTTGCAAATTTTATTAAAAATAAAATGTTTTAATTCCAAAGCTTGGCCAAGGTTTAATTTGGCTTTATAAAATATTCTTTATTTATAAACTTCTATTTCATTTGAAAACAAATCTTTTCATTTAATTGTTTCAAAATAGTATTTCCAAATGTTTTATTTTTCTTTTTTTTATTAAATGTTTATCTTTTTAATTCCCTTTAGGTTTTATTTAATTCAAATGGGTTTGAAGTTCCAATTGAATTCAAAAAGTTTCTTCTGGCTCTGAAAATCAAACAAAGTTTTATTTTATTCATTTATTTTCACATTACAAGATTTGGAAAATCTTGGGGTGTGACACTTTTGGATTAATCAATGCCCCCTCTTATTTCATGAACCTCATGAATAAGATTTTTATGAACTTCCTGGCTAAGGTTGTCATTGTTTTTATCGACGATATTCTCATCTATTCTAAATCAGAAGAATACCATGAGCTACACCTGAGGAACATTCTTGACACCCTTAGAGAACATCAATTTTATGCCAAGTTTAGAAAATGTGAGTTCTGGTTAAAGGAAGTAGGATTCCTAGGACATATTGTGTCGGCAGGAGGAATTGTTGTCGATCTCGCCAAGGTTAAGGATGTTGAAGAATGGCAAGCCCCAACCACTCAAATCCAAGTTCATGCATTTCTCGGATTAGCAGGATAATACCGCAAGTTTGTAGAAGGATTCTGGAGCATCGCAAGACCCATGAACCAGTTGTTGAAGAAGGATAAGTTTGAATGGACGGACAAATGTGAAGCAAGTTTTCAAGAGCTCGAGAAGAGATTGATTTGAGCCCCAATCTTGATTATGCTGGATATCAAGAAACCTTTTGATGTGTATTGTGACGCATCCAAGGTTGGTCTCGGATGTGTGCTGATGCAAGAAGGCAAAGTCATATCCTATATGTCCCGACAACTGAAGCAACATGAGCAGAATTACCCTACCCATGACCTCGAACTAGCAGCCGCAGTTTTATCCTTGAAGACATGGCGACATTCCCTCATGGGTAATCGTTGTGAGATTTATTCGGATCACAAGAGTCTAAAGTATATTTTCACCCAGAAAGAACTAAATATGAGGCAAAGGAGATGGATAGATCTAATCAAGGACTATGATCTTGACTTTCACTATCACCCCGGCAAAGCCAATGTGGTAGCAGATGCTCTTAGCAGATTGCCGTGTTGATTGAACACCATTATAAAAGAAGCCCAACCAAGTTTGCATGAGGAGATGTAAAATTTCAGAGTGGAGCTAGTTAGTGAAGGATGTTTGGATATCATAGAACTTCAACCCACTTTGATCAGTCAGATCAAGGAGGCGCAGAAAGGAAGTGCTTGTACCGACGGAATCAAACGTTGTATCGGTACAGGGAAGGTGCCCGGATTCATCGAAGATGAAGAAGGAGTTTTGTGGTATAAAGGACGAATCTGTGTGCCCATGATACTCTTTATTCTATCCACCCTGGAGGAACCAAGATGTATCAGGATTTGAAGGACAATTTTGGTGGCACAAGATGAAGAGAGAAATCCGAAGCTACATAGCCAAATGTGATATCTGTCAGAGAGTCAAAGAGGGACATCAGAGACCCGCATGACTTCTGCAACCATTGTAGATTCTGGAATGGACATGGGATTCAGTTGGAATGGAATTTATCACTGGTTTGCCTACATCTAGTAGGGGAAATGACTCTATTTGGGTCATAGTGGATAGACTGTCTAAAGTAGCTCATTTCTTACCTATCAAGACCACTTATCAGAGTTCGAAGCTAGCAGAGTTGTACATTTATAGAATATTCAGTTTGCATGGAGTCCCCAAGAACATTGTGTCGGATCGACGAACCCAGTTTACCTCGAAATTTTGGAAGAAAGTCTAGGAAGGATTAAGAACCAGAATGGATTTCAGCACAACTTATTACCCACAGACTGATGGACAAATGGAGAGAGTAAACCGGATATTCGAAGATATGTTGAGAGATTGTGTGTTGGAATATGGATCTAAACGGGAATACTGTCTGCCTTTCGCAGAATTCTCATACTACAACAGTTAACAAACGAGTTTGCAAATGGCCCCATTTGAATTTATGTATGGAAGGAAGTGCCGTACCCCACTTAATTGGTCAGAAGTAGGAGAGAGTCAGATTTTCGAACCCGACATCCTAAGAGAAGCCAAAGAGAAAGTTCACAAGATCCGTGAACAACTTAAGACCGCCCAATCCAGACATAGGAGTTATGCCGACAAGAGACATCAAGATCTAGCCTTCACTATTGGAGATTTTGTGTATCTGAAAGTATCACCCTTGAAAGGAATGCAACGTTTCCAAGTGAAGGGGAAGTTAGCCCCCAAATATATTGGACCCTTCAAGATTTTGAATCGCCGAGGAGAAGTATCATACCAACTAGGAACTTACTGAAGAGATGTCAGTCGTGAATGATGTGTTCCATATCTTGTTACTTCGCAAATGCTTAGAAGTCCCGGAGAAGACCAAAGTTTTCAAGAATATTGATCACAGAACCATAGAGCTCAATGAGTACCTAACTTATCAATAACTACCCATTCGTATTTTGGAAGAATCCTTTAGAACCACCAGAACCCGGAGTATCAAGTTTCTCCAGATCCAGTGCAGTAACCATACTTAAGAAGAAGCTACTTGGGAGCGAGAAGATTACATTAGGACTGAGTTTCTAGATTTCTTTAGTTCCTAGTTTTATTTTTTTAAATCTCGGGAGGATATTTTGTTTGAGGGAAGGTTTGTAACATCCCAAAAATATTAAGCAAGATTATCAAGTTCCAATTACCCAAGTTTAGGGTTAACAAAAACTTTTATTATTAAAATAAATATGAATGCATGTGTGTGTATGTTATTAATGCATGAATGCTTGGAATGCCATGTTTGATTGGTATGAATTACAAGGATTGGTATAAATATGAAAATAATATCATCTAGATCATTTCCAAGCAGAATCAAATAAAGAGAAAATCAAATATAAGAAATATAAGCAAATGGTCATTTTTCCAAACTTGTTCACTAGACCACTTTGGGTGTTCCTAGTACAACATTTCTAACACAAACAAATCCAATTCTTTTCACCCCTTGCTAGACCAAGTAAAAGTGAACCCAAGCCCACTTTACAAACCAACAGAAACAAATTACAAATCTATTTAAAGGACAATTCAAAATTGAATCAAGTGTAGGTACTAAGAGAGCCATTTCTCAAAAACCAATCAAACCACTTCACCTTCCCAAACCCAAGAAACCTCAGACTACCAACTTTATGACCAGAGAACTCAGCAAAATTCATCCAAAAATTCAAATTTAAAATTCATGCGGCCATTTATATTGGTTTGAGCACTGTTTGATCAAACCATTGTCCCCAATTCACTCCCCTTGTCACCCCTAGTGCTCAGCATCGCATTGAACAAGCTACCCCTCTACCCTTTTCACCAGTGCCATGCCGCTCGACGCTCACTCACCGTCCGACCATGGACAGCACGCAGGAGGAAGCGCCGTGTAACACCCTCGGATCATCCCTATCCAAGTTTTAGCGATTCCTGCCAAACCCGCATAGAAACTATTCAGAGGTGCCCACCAGGCACTTCCGTGCGGGTGGAAAACGAAGTAATATCATTACACAATTATCCACGATGGAACCCACAAAAACGACTCCATGAGTCAAGAATACAGATATACAATACAAAGGTCCAAATCACCTCGAAAACGATACAGCATCCGACTACGGACAAGATGCAAATTGGGCTAAGAGCCCTGAAGAATAACCAATGGCGTCCATAACCCTGCCCAGGCCAAGCCGGAAGGGTAATGCTGCTAACGACGTTGATCTCAAAACCTTCTTAAACAAAAGGGGTTCCGACAAAGGGCAAAGGAAAAAGAGAGCAGTCAGTACTGAGGGCAGTACACGGCGAGACTAGAATTCGGCGGTCCTCGCCTACATAGGTATGGTGGACTGAAGCGGCAACGCAACATGCACTAAACAACCGATAGAGACTCAATACAACTGGCGGCTATCAGATAGGGATAAGAAAGACCTATTCGGATCCAACCTAAAACTATCACCAAGCATACCCATCCTGGTATTTCCCCCTCGAGACCAAACGAGGAACTCAACCGAGGAACTCACACAGTTGGCAGTTTTATTCATTCCGTTATAGTTGCGGCAATTACTAGTCAGATATAGATAGTATGAGTCATCCTGATATAATAAGCAGTGTGCAGTTTTAGTTAACCATTCCGTTGTAGTTGCAGTACCTACTAGTCAGATAAATATAGCATGAGGCATCCCAAAACCAAGCAGTTGTTGGTACTTTTATTTAGCCATTCTGTTGTAGTGAATCTGATTACTAGTCATTATAAAGTCAAATTTATAGCACTACTTCAGTTAAGCTGTCTATGATCGAGATACTGTACTCCAAGTCGTCCATAACCGCGGACACGGCTTTTAGAAATTTTTACCCTAAAGGGGGGCACAAATAGCAATACACGTACGATCAACCTCGAAAAAAACCAAATGAAAACCCAACGAGGCATCACGATAGAGCAATTGCAAGATTCATATAATATTTCAGGGAGCCACCCCACTAAGCTACCCGCGACGAATTTGGCCGGCTCCGAGACGGACCCAAAGGTTTGTGTCTAGGGGGATTCATGGTCCCACATGCAGATAGTGCGAATATTCAAAGAACAGGTATCAAGTACTCGGGGTCCTACGGGACATAAGTCGACGGTTAAAAACCAAATAACATCTATTTTCCACTTGTGCCTCTGCATTATTTACCTACTTCAATTTTAGTTATTAAACGGTAATTAAAGCCATAATCATCTCCATCATTAAGCATGCGGCATTACTCCAACAACTATGGAAGGTCGATGGCACGACACATCACCTGCGCAAGCAACTACAACTCGCAAGGCCGACTATCTACAAAAATAGGTAATAGTATGTGTCCATGGCAATATAAGGGCTGCAGGGTAGTATAACGGGGTATGGAATCTATAGCATCGCAACACAGATAGCAATAGATCAACAGGGGGAAATAAAGACTATAAATGTAAAATAGGTAGAAAGGGGGAGAATGCTCGCCTAAAACATTGTTGAAGGTTCATCCGAAGATCGGGTCGACACTCGCATCAACTCATTGGCCTAATCCGTGAAGAAGCAAAGCACTAGCAGAAACACCGGATGTAATATTTAATACTACGGCAAAAGATCGGGCATGATGCATGTATGATGTATGACATGTCAAAGGTGCGATGCAATTAGGCCATATTAAGCGGAACAGGGGTCCCGACAATTATTTTATAGTTTCAAGTTGTTTAGACACCCTGCAATTTAAATGTTGGCTTAACAAGGAAAAATATGTTACCGGTTTGCTACACAAATTTAAATGGAGTCAATATAAGACTAGAAAAGTCTGCATATAAACTCCATATTTGATTATTAGGTGAGTCAACAAAATACCCCGGAACCAATGTGTATGCAAGGATGCTCAATTCATATGCAACAAGTGATAACATCATTTTATTATAAAAATAGGGGCCTCGTATAGGGGTCACACATGGCGGGGTTCCGACGATCTTGGATCCAAGGGTGCAGGGTCGGTCTCAACGTCGGGATCGGTCTTCGGGGTTTGAGAGGGAGAACTTGGCGCACCGAGAGGTTCGGGTTCCATGAAGACGGTCTTGGAAGCAACACCTGTGCTCTTTGTAAAAGACTATGGTGCGACTTGGGAGAATACCTGTCACAATGGATGTCTCACACAGACTCGATCGAACAACCTGCAAGCAAAGGGGCCACTGGCACAAGCAAGCAAAGTGGAGTATGAAGCCGTGCGGGGGGTCTGGAACGAGCGTCGACCGTAGGACTTGATGGAGCATAGCGAGGTCGGTCTGGGATCCGGCCGTAGCAGGGGATCATGGCGTCGTGCGCGACTAGAAGGAGCAAGGCGGCCTTTGTCACATCCCAAAATTTTCCAAATTTTGAAATGTGAAAAAATAAATAAACAAAATAAATAATTGTTGAAATTTAGGGTGAAAAGAAACTTTTGTTTCTAAATGGAAACATTAAAACTCATTTTGAGCAAACTTTGAATAAAATTTGAATCCAACTAAATCCAAATCAAGTGAAATGCATTCTTCATAAATTCATATTGAAATTTAAACACTTGGAAAATAAAACCAAATCTCTAAAACCCTATGGAAGAAAAACATTTCCAAGTTATCTCAAAGACTAAGGATTTGATCCATATAAAATTTTTGTTAACAAACATTTATAAATGATCAAAATGATAAATAGAAATATTATAAACCCATGGAAATTGGTTTCACTTAATTTGGAGCCATGGATAAAAACTTATGAATTTAATGAGTTAAGAGGGAATTTATTCCCAAAGCTTATAAAGAACCTATCTAGAATCCATGCCAAATGTTGAGAAAATAATCCTAAAGAGATTTAAAAGGATAAACAAATATTAAATAAGATTATAGAATTGGAATCACCAAGTTTGGATCTTTAAATAAAAACATATGGATTTTATAAGACAAAGGAAGAAATAAATAAATAAGGAGTATTTAAAAGCCAAATTAAATCTTGGCCAAGTCCATAAGCAAATGGAATGAATATAATCCACATCCAAATAAAATAGAAGGATAGAGAATATTCAAATAAAATAATATGGCATTAACCAAATTCTATTTCCATTTGATTAAAGACAAATCCCTAATGAGAATGATCAATTAAATCATGGGAAAATAATAATTGGAATTTACCCAAGTGGAATAAAAGTTATTTAATTAACTTAAATGGAATCAAAGAAATCATCTAAATAAAATTTATGGAATTAAAACCATATTTGATTTCATTGGAATATAGACATTTACCCAATTTAAATGATTAATAGATCATATGAAAATATTTCAAATAAATCAAAATGAATTATTCAAAGTAAATAAAACCTACTGAAAAGGTTTGGTGAATTTTTGATTTCAAATAAGGGTTTGAGAATTTAATTAAATCTTATTTAATAAAGGAAAGTGCCCTTTTTAAAATAAAATATAAACCATAAATAAATAAATGATTTATTCCTAAAAAGGACTTTAAATACATGTTTAAAACATATTAAAAACTTACTGAAAAGTTGGAGGGTTTTAAATTCAAATGATTGTTTGTATTGTTTAAACAAATTCAAAACAGAAATGAAAATAGAAAAACAAAAATGTAACAGAACAAAAAAAATGGAGAGGACCCAGCCTAACTAATCTAGCCCTGTCCTGGCCCAGCGAGCCCATTACATTCCCCCTCTCGCGAAGCGTTTTCTCACCAGAGAATGAACCCGCCCCCTCACTGACTGCTGGCCCCCACCTTTCTTTTCCCTCTCTCGCTGACTAGCTAGCCCCACCTCCTAGTCATCTTCCTCACCCGCGCGCTAACCTCGCCGGCCATAACTTTCTCGCGTTAATTAGCTTCATTGCAGGAGTAAACAATGCCCCCAACCATGCGTACTTAAGCGCCTGCCTCTCCTCTCTCATTCCCCTCGCTCCGCCCACCCTCTCCGCCACCAGGCCGCTCCGATTTCACCCGAGACCATCCTCTACTCCGACGAGCTTTGCAAGCGATTCCGGCCGCTCCTCGCCACACCTTACCTCCCAGTCCCCACGAGCGTGTACCCCCGTATCTCCTGCATTTCCCAGTAACGAGAGCTTAGCCGTGCGCGCCCCAGAGGCTCGGCAACTTCGAAGTCTGAGCTTCACCGTGGACCTCCCCAATTGCGGAGACCTCCCTAGGTGAACCCAGACCCCCTTGCCCTCCTTTTGATGCTCACTTGTTTGCCACTCACGTACGAAGCTAACGGTACCCTCCACTTTCCTACCCGAGCCTTGCAGCCTTGTCTCCATCGACGACAGCGAGTGCCCGACAGCGACATCAACTCCGGCGAACAATTATTGTCAACCCCGTGCGCGCCTGCCCTGCGACGACAACGATGAGCATCAGCATCTCCATGCGACCTCAGTTAGCTACCTCTCTCCCTCTCTTGCTTCCTGAATCACCGGGAACACCACCGTCTGACCGCGTCACCGCCAACCACCGCTGCCAGCGCCGGCCGTTTAGGGTTAGTCGATTTAGACCGTAGGATGTTGATCGCGTGGCTACGATAGAACATAACCCGAAGGGGTATCCTTTGATCTGTACCGTGCGTAGTCATTTAGATCTGAAGGCTCAGAGAGGTCGATCCAACCGAAGTGGTACCAGCCAGTAAGAACATGACGCGTGGCTAGTGCTTCGATTTAAAACCCAGATTTTATTCTATTTGATGTTCAAACTTGTAAATTGCATAACTTTAAATCTACATGTCCAAATTTTGCAAATTTTATATCAATGGAATCAGCAAAACAAGTACTTTCCAACTATGCACTTTGTTTAGTAAATTGCGTCTGTTAAATTGGTTCTTTTACAGAAACTTGTATAGGCATATTTTGTGTATAAAATTTATTCTAGAAATGGTTTTAGGATAAAATATTTTGCAAATGGTTTGTTTTGAACCTACTGACCATATAAACCAACTTGTGTAATTAAAAGTGTATTTTGTGAAGTTAAAGAATAAATATTTGAGTTAGAACATTTCTAGTCAAATAGAAATATTGCTTATGTGTTAAAAATGCTCTTTGAGTAAAACCTTTGGAAAAATGATTGGATTTAAACTCCCTGACCCTAAACACCAAGTTTTGGGAATTAAAAATATATTTTATGAACCCTATAAATTATTACTTTGCTAAAGGCATTTCCAACAACATAAAATATTGCTTTGGTATAAAAAATGGTTTATAGGTGAAACCTTTTTGTAAATGGTTTTAATATTAAACACTTGACCTTGAAACACTAACATTTGTGTTTTAAAATGTATTTTCCAAACACTAGAAATGTTCACTTTGATTTAAATCATTTCTAGCAAAACAAAAATGATTGAAATGGCCTTTTTCACTAACTTGATATCAAATGGTTTTACCACTTTCATAAATGACCAATGGGTGTTTTAAAATGTTTATAACCTAATAGAAACCACTTTTCCAAATAAAACAATCTTTGGCATGCTTGCATGCATAGCTTTGTTTTTATTATTCTATTTGTTTATTGCTTTAATGGTAGATTGAAATTGTGCCTTGCTTGATTGAATTGTAGTGACATTTGAAGAGTGTGACTATTCCAAGATCAAGGAGTGAACTTATAATCTCTACCAAAAAGGCAAGTGATGCTTCATACCTTTGTCCCAATTATTTTCACTATGCATTAGTGATATTTCTAAGTAGGACTTGCATGGAATTTTTGCTAAATATAAACTATGCCATGGGAAATCCTACTAGATGAAACCTTAGTAGAATTTTCCTAAGTTAAGGTTCCTACTAGTATCATGCTTAGCTTAGCTAGTAGAAAACAAGGGTGGATTATATTCATGCTATGGAATATTTCTAAGTCAAGGACTTGTGTTTTGTTTAATAAAACAACTAAGTGAATGAATCACCTAGGTGGAATGGAAAGAAACGTTTGTGTTGAGTGGTTACACAAGTCCAGTATACTGGGGAAAACTTGGGCATCACCAAGTCTAGTATACTGGGGGAAACTTGGTATCTCACTTGTGGAATGCCACCCAGGAACAAAGAGATTTGAGATGTCAAATGTTGAGAAGCTTCAAGTGTAGCCACTTGGTATTATGGGCTCTGCCTGGATCATATAGGTTGCAATAACTTAGCCAAATGGGTAGTTAGTGGTAGGGGATGATATGTTTGGAGCGCGTCCATTCTAGTCTAAGGGAAGGCTTCTGAAAGATCTTGTCTTGGTGAAAATCAAGTCTTGTGGGCAAAGTGCACCACCTATACAGAGTGTAAAATCTAAGTACTTAGGCATGTCCCTGGCAAAGTACAATTTGAGCATCAAGACATGGAATCTATCAAGAATCTCCTCATCCCAATTTCTAAGTTAAAAACTTGTGGTTGAACAAGGGTGAAGGTTCACCAATTTCTATTGGTGGTTCCTTGGGTGATTTTTGCTAAACAAAAACTTAGTGTTTTCAAATGATAAGGAAAATCTATTTTGAGCAAAGCAAGCCTAAGCTCCACTTATCCAAATGCATATAGATGATAGTTACCATTATACTACCATAGTATCACTTGCCAATACAAATCAAATGTATTGACCCTTGTGGCTCTAACTTATTATGTTGCAGGTTTGTTTGATTTTAGAAGTGTGTTGATTAGGATTAAAAGTCTACAACCAACATGATTGCCTGTGGCACTTTGAAGATGAAGCACTCCATGCTATAGTTATTTCTACTGCATTGTAATGAGATAGCCAAATGAGCTATGGAAGATGTAATGAATTATTTTATTCCTGGTTATAAAGTTAAAATATGACCTTTGTTTCTTGATATTACATCTTAACTGTGGATGCTAGCTATTGATCCAGGGACTAGCATTGTAAACACAGGTATCTCTACCTTATTAAAGGTTGGGACCTCTATAGATGGTATCAGAGCACTGTGTTGCCTGTAGGATTGTAACCCTAGGATTGGACAAAAAACCTTAGAAAAATAGGAGTTTTATTTGTTCCAAAACTTATTTACAAACAATCTTGTAAACTATTTCCTCAACCTTTGTTGGTTTTGATTCTACATCTCTTCCTTTTCAAACTTGATGGACAAGGACCTCAACCATGAGCAAAAGACTTCATCAACTCAAATGACTTCAATTTCACCATCATCAAAGAACTTCAACTTTAGTTTCACCAAGGACTTCAACTTGGATATCACTAAGGACTACAAGTGAGCCAAGAAATATTACTCAAGACTTGAAGACTAAGGAAACATAACCTAGAAGAAACCATCATCACCTTTGAAGTCTAGTGACCAAGTCACAAGAATTTTCCCAAGGAAACCATGATCTCATTCAAGAAGAATCAACTAAGAAGGATGGAATGATCTCAAGTGAACCATATAGTTTGACCACCATACTAGTGAATAGATCAAACCCACCAACTTATGTGGTGTAGCTTAAAATATTTTGTTTCCTAAAATTGTGCTTGATCCTTGTTGTGTGAGTGGAATGTTTGTTTGTGATTGCCTGCACATTGCTTGTGTGAATTGTGATGTGTGTGATTAGAATTATTTCCTTAGAAATAATTGTTGATTCTAATCCCAATCCAACCCAAACAGATGACTTCCCCATGAAACTCCAACATCAAGAATGGTGACAACAACAACAACCAAGAGATGCACATGAGAGAACTCATAGTAACCCAAACCCAGTTGAACCAAGTGACAACTTAGTTTTTAGGCAACAATAATGAGTTAGACCCAACCATGCAAAGGATCATGGAAACCCAAACCCAATTGTTGCAAAGTATGACAAATCAAATGATCAACATGGGAGACAACCCTTCCCAAGGAGTTTGTGACAACAATGATGTCAAGGACGATATTATAGAAGGAACTCAAGCTTGCAATATTTGTGGAGACATGGATCACACTTCCAAAGAGCATGTAGATCAATGCCCTAATTGTGAAGAGAAACATCCAACTAATCAATGCTCCACATCTCAAGCTACATGCTTCCTATGTGAAGGAAATAATCATGTCCCTATCCAATGCCCCATCTATTCCATAGTTCAACAAAGGAAACAAGGTGGAGTGCATCAAAAGTTTGGAAACCCCCATGAAGAAACAACTTCCACCAAGAAGGATGAAGACAAAGGAAAATCTCAACTTGCACCTCCATGCAATATGACCCACCTTGATGGACAAAAGAGGAAACATATGTATTATCCAAGGAAACGATTAAGGAGAGAAGGAGACTTTCCCACCTTTGAGGTGAGATATGAAGAGCATGAACTAGAAGAACTCCTAGCTTTGGAGAAACCCAAGAAGAAGAAGGACAAAATCCAAGTGCAATGTTGCCATTGCAAAGAGATGGAACACTATGCCAATGAATGTCTAGAAAAGAAGAAGAAGTATAAGGAAATTAGCCAAGTGTGGTGTAACAACTACAAAGAGCTAGGCCATTATGTATCAACTTGTCCATAGAAGATACGTGAAGAACTCCACCTTGTCACATGTTACAATTGTGGTAACCAAGGACATTATGCAAGCAATTGTCCAGAAAAGATGAAGTACAAGACAAACAAGCCTATGAAGGATCTCACCCTTGTCACATGTTTCAAGTGTGGAAACAAAGGACACTATGCAGATGTCTGCCCAGAGAAGATTCATCAAGATCCCAAGCAAGCCAAGATGTAATCTAGTTGGAAATTTTTAAGGGTGGTAGTACCCTAGTTTCCTTGAGCCAACTTGTAACCTCTAGCGTCCCCAAATATAGGTACGAGATTTCTTTTAAGGGTGGTAGCCTGTCACATCCCAAATTTTTCCAAATTTTGAAATGTGAAAAAATAAATAAACAAAATAAATAATTGTTGAAATTTAGGGTGAAAAGAAACTTTTATTTCTAAATGGAAACATTAAAACCCATCTTGCGCAATCTTTGAATAAAATTTGAATCCAACTAAATCCAAATCAAGTGAAATGCATTTTTCATAAATGCATCTTGAAATTTAAACACTTGGAAAATAAAAACCAAATCTCTAAAACCCTATGGAAGAAAAACATTTCCAAGTTATCTCAAAGACTAAGGATTTGATCCATATAAAAATTTTGTCAACAAACATTTATAAATGCTCAAAATTATAAATAGAAATATAATAAACCCATGGAAATTGGTTTCACTTAATTTTGAGCCATGGATAAAAACTTATGAATTTAATAAGTTAAGAGGGAATTTATTCCCATAGCTAATAAAGAACCTATCTAGAATCCATGCCAAATGTCGAGCAAATAATCCGAAAGAGATTTAAAAGGATAAACAAATATTAAATAAGATTATAGAATTGGAATCACCAAGTTTGGATCTTTAAATAAAAAGATATGGATTTTATAAGATAAAGGAAGAAATAAATAAATAAGGACTATTTAAAAGCCAAATTAAATCTTGGCCAAGTCCATAAGCAAATGGAATGAATATAATCCAAATAAAATAGAAGGATAAAGAATATTCAAATAAAATAATATGGCATTAACCAAATTCGATTTCCATTTGATTAAAGACAAATCCCTAATGATAATGATCAATTAAATCATGGGAAAATAATAATTGGAATTTACCCAAGTGGAATAAAATTTATTTAATTAGCTTAAATGGAATGAAAGAAATCATCTAAATAAAATTTATGGAATTAAAACTATAGTTGATTTCATTGGAATAAAGACATTTAGCCAATTTAAATGATTAATAGATCATATGAAAATATTTCAAATAAATCAAAATGAATTATTCAAAGTAAATAAAACCTACTGAAAAGGTTTGGTGAATTTTTGATTTCAAATAAGGGTTTGATAATTTAAATAAATCTTATTTAATAAAGGAAAGTGACCTTTTTAAAATAAAATATAAACCATAAATAAATAAGGATTTATTCCTAAAAAGGACTTTAAACACATGTTTAAAACATATTAAAAACTTACTGAAAAGTTTGGAGGGTTTTAGATTCAAATGGTTGTTTGTATTGTTTAAACAAATTCAAAACATAAATAAAAATGGAAAAAGAAAAATGTAACAGAACAAAAAAAATGGAAAGGACCCAGCCCGGCTAACCTAGCCCAGTCCAGGCCCGGTGAGCCCATTAGATTCCCCCTCTCGCGAAGCGTTTTCTCACCAGAGAACGAACCCGCCCCCTCACTGACCGCTGGCCCCCACCTTTCTTTTCCCTCTCTCGCTGACTAGCCAGCCCCACCTCCCAGTCATCTTCCTCACCCGCGCGCTAACCTTGCTGGCCGTTTCTAGCCATAACTTTCTCGCGTTAATTCGCTTCATTGCAGGAGTAAACCTCGCCCCCGAACACGCGTACTTAAGCGTCTGCCTCTCCTCTCTCGTTCCCCTCGCTCTCTTACTCCTCTGCTCCAACGAGTTTCGGAAGCGATTCCGGCCGCTCCTCGCCGCCCCTTGACTCCCAGTCCCCACAAGCATGTACCCCCGCATCTCCTACATCTCCCATGTAAGATCCCTCCTTTATAAAGGAAAAGGATCCCTGTGATTGCAATGCTAGTCCCTGGATCAATGTTGTCATCCACAGTTTAAGATGAAGTACACAGATACAAAGGTCTTTATTACAACCATTCCAGAGATAAACATAGTCTTTACAACTCCAAGGCCACAGGCCTAGTACAAGAGTTTGTATAAGTAAATAAATAAAAGTCTTCATCTTCATGTGCCACAGGCAAACATGTTGAGTGTAGACTCATGACACCTAATCCTCATCAGAGTAACCTGCAACATCACAACTTACAGCCACAGTGGGTCAATACATTGGAATAGTATTGGCAAGTGATACCTTAGTATAATTTTAGGTGGACTAGATACTATATGCAATTTGGCTAAGTGTAGCTTGGCTTGCTTTGCTCAAAGTAGATTTTTGCCTATTAGTTGAAATCACTAAGTTTTTCTTTGTTCAAACTTTCCCAAGGAACCACCAATAGACATTGAGGTCCTTCACCCTTGTTCACCCACAAATTTTTACTTAGAAATTGGGATGAGGAGATTCTTGATAGCTTCCATGTCTTGATGCTCAAGTTGTCCTTTTCCAGGGACATGGCTAAGTACTTAGATTTTCCATCTACAGAGGTTGTGCACTTTCCCCACCAGACTTGGTTTCACCAAGACCGGACCTTTCAGAAGCCTTCCCTTAGACCAAATGGACGCGTTCCAACCTATCATCCCACTACCACCAACTGTCCAAATGGCTAAGTTCTAGCAACCTATATGATCCAGGCAGAGCCCATATTGCCAAGTGGTTGCACTAGAAGCTTCTTAACACTTGGCCTCTAAAATCTCTTTGTTCCTGGGTGGCTTACCACAAGTGAGATACACAAGTTAAACCATAGAAATGGGCCTTGTGTAACCACTCAACATACACTACTAGAAAAACGCCTATTCGTGGCGCACATGAAAAGGCCTTCTATGGCGCACTAGCAGTGCGCCACGGGCCTCGCGCTACGGCTATCTCGTAGCCGTGGCGCACTGCATGGTGCGCCACAGAAGTTTACATACAGGCGTGGCGCACATGCCAGTGCGCCACAGAAGTTTGGGCAGGTGCGCCACGCGTATGAAATGATAACCGTGGCGCACTAGGTGCTGTGCGCCACGGATATAAATTTCAAAATTCAAAAAAAAAGCAGCAGATCTGGATCTCGTCGTCAGTGCCGTCGCGCGTCGGTGCAGGTCGCCGTCGTCGCCTCCTCGTCGTCTCCTCGTCGTCGTCATCGTCGGAACTGCAAGGAGGAGGAGGAGAATAGGAGGAAGAGGAGGAGAAGATGAGGAGGAGGAGGAGGAGAAGAGGAGGAAGAGGAGGAGGAGAAGGAGAGGAAGAGGAGGAGAAGGAAGAGGAGGAGAAGGAAGAGGAGGAGAAGAAGAGAGGAGGAGGAGGAGGAGGAGGAGAAGAAGAGGAGGCCTCGTCATCGTCGGAACTACAAGGAGGAGGAGGAAGAGGAGGAGAAGAAGGAGCCCGCCGTCTCGTCGTCGGAACTGCAAGGAGGAGGCCGCCGCCGCCGCCATCACCATGTTCACTGCAAGGAGGAGGAAGAGGAGGAGAAAGGAGAAGGAGAAGGAGGAGGAGGAGAAGAAGAAGGAAATGAGAAGGGAGGAAAAGGAAAAGGAGAGAAGGGGAGGGAAGGTGGGCGGGGTGGGGATTCGAAATTTGAATCCCGCCCAAGCTTATCCGTGGCGCACTAGGTGGTGGTGCGCTACGGGTAAGCCGTCCTCTATTTTTTTTTCTGCAGGAAAAAACGGTCTTTTGACCGTAACTTTTTACTCTTTTCGAATTTTGAAAATCTAAAAAATCGCTAAAAAATCGCGAAATCTCGTTCTCGTCATTTTGGTATATTATACGATTTTTTTCGATATCGTATGCAAAAGTTACGGCCTTTTTACCGTGGCATGACTTTTTTTTGCAAATAAAGTCAAAACTCATGTTTGTTAATTTTACTAGATGCTATACCACATTACCTACCTAAATATGAAAGGATTTAATTTTTTGAAGTGTTTATCATTTTCGTTTATTTTTGCAAACCCTAAAAAGGCGATCCACGGGGGGGGGGGGGGGGGGTGGTGGAGTGCATGCCACTTAGGCGTAGGGAACTAGGGCAGAGTGCCCTACGGCTAAGTTTATACATCTGTGGCGCACTATGCCATGTGCGCCACAGATGTTTGTGGCCGTTTCACAGCAGAGGGGGGGGCGTGCGCTTAGGCGTAGCGCACCCCCCCCCATGTGCGCCACAGATGACACTAACAACTGTGGCGCACATGACTATAGTGCGCTACAGATGTTTGGCGAGCGTCCAACAGGGCCCTGGACCACACACATCTGTGGCGCACTATAGTCATGTGCGCCACGGTTGTTCTAGTTACTAGTAGGGCACTGCCCACAGGTGAGCCACACCTGTTTTAGCCGTGGGGCACTTCAACCATGTGAGCCACGGATGTGCTGATTACCTATAGCTGTTTTCCTAGTAGTGATAAACCAATCCTTCCATTCCACCCAGGTGTTTCATTAACTTAGTTGTTTTATTAGGCAAAACACAAATCCAAAGACTTAGAAATATTTTCATCATAGCATGTATATTTCACCAACCCTTGTTTTCTACTAGCTAGGCTAAGCATGGCATAGATAGTAACTTTAACTTAGAAATTCCCTAGCCATTCTACAACTACTAGGATTTCCCAACATGGCATATAAGCAAAATAATAACATGCATGACTTAGCAAAATATTTCTAATGCTTAGTATAAAACATGGGGATAGAAATATTCATGAAGTAGCACTTGCCTTGGTAGTTTGGAGAGTAGCTACACTCCTCACAATCACAATCACTAGCACCAAAATCTACACAAAGAATCATAGCCACAATCACATACAAAACATATACAATCAAAAATATATGCATGCATGCAAAATGATATGTGATGATTTTTAAAACCCAACAAAGCAACTAAACAGTACTGATTCATAAACAAGTCAAAAACTTTCCAAACAACAAATATTTAAACCCTAAATTATTTCCTAAACATTTCATATGCTCAAATTAGCCCTACACAAGTTTCTGCAAATAAAACCTTTTTAACAGAATTAAAACTTTAAACACATTGCATATTTAGAAAGAGCTTGCTCTCCTGATTCCAACGATATAAAATTTGTGAAATTCTAACGTGGGGATCAAAAGTTATAGCCAAAACAAATTTGAACATCAATCAGATTCAAATCCTGTTTTAAATCTAAACTCCAGCCACGCGGCAGCGTCTGATTGGACGGTACCGCTTCGTACCGGATCACGCTCGGCTACCGTTGGATCTAACTAAACACGCACGGCTCAGATGTAAACTTACCTCTTCGTCACAGATCTAATCTCACACGTTAGATCTAAATCCTACGGCCCTAATCTAACTGACCACATACGGGCAGCGCTAGCGGCGGCTACTGGCGGCGGCTATAGGTGGTCCTAGGGTCGTCGGAGGGGCTTACCAGAACCGTGGCGACGCGCTGATGCTCAACCTGGCGGCGGCTTGGCAAGGGGTGCACGGAGTGGGCTGCTGGAGCTCGTCGAAGTTGCGGGGGCGTCAGGTTCGAGTGGACGGCAACGTTGGCGACGCCCCTGTTCTCCCTAGCACAAACAAGCGACACCATATGATGCACAAGACAGTGGTGAACAACTTCGTGTGAGTCAGAGGTGAAGGGGCGCAAAGGGCTTACGGAATTTGGTCGCCGGAGTCGAGGTTGTCGTCGGGAGCTTACGGTGTTGAACGGAACTGACGACCTGGGGCAGTAAAGAAGGCACCAGCGGTGTTAGTAGATGCGCAAGAAAGTGGCGAGGCTGTCTGCAAGAACCAGAGGGAGAGGGGCGCACAGGCCTCACCGGGATTGGTCGCCGGAGTGAGTTCCGTCTGCGGCGGTGCAGTGGTGATTGTGGGCAGCCTGGGGGCGCTTTGTGCTCAGAGTTTGGGGGAAAATGGAGAGGGGGCAGAGGGGGTTTAAGTAGCGTGGTCGCGAGCGAGATTTACTCCGGCATTCAACGTGAATTGACACCGCGAATCAATACAGGGAACGGCCGGCGTGATTTTGGGGATTGAGCTGTTTGCGGGGTGGAGACGACGACGTCGTGTGGGCCGCGGCTGTCAGCGAGAGGAAAGGAGAGGGAGTGGGTCCTGCCTGTCAGCGAGCTAGTGGGTGCGGGGGCGATTGAAGAAAAACGGTTCGCGGGGTGGGGTATTGGGCTTAGCTGGGCTAGTTGTGCCAGATTCGGCTGAGTGATATTTGTTTTTCCTCATTAAGCTTTTTCTTTTTCTGTTTGTTTTTCTGAAATGGTTTTCAAACCTCAATTCAAATCTGTTTGATTCCAAAACTTTTCAGGATTTTTGTACAATAAATCTTGTACTCAAATAAGTGTCAAACACATTTGTTCACTCAAACACACTTGGGTCTTTTGAAAATAAAATAAAACCATGCCTTTATGATATATATTCAATAGGCATAATATTGGTTTTATTATTCATTTTTGTTTTGAAATTTGTTCAAACTTTTGGTGGTGCCTAAGTTTGAATAAACAAACTTTACTGAATCAAAACAAGTATTTCTTCTCATTGGAAGATAGCACTAAGGCTTAGAACAAGCTTACATAAAATAATAAGAACAAATGCTTCTGTTTTGAATTGATTTGTTTGAAATGAAAATCATATGATCATGGATGCATGGATGATATGCATAAGTTTGAAACATGATTTTGAGGATGTTACAAATCTAACCCCCTTAAGGTGAATCTCGCCCTCGAGATTCGGATTGGCTAGCAAATAGGTGAGGGTGGTCTTTCCGAAGATCATCTTCTCTTTCCCATGTTGCTTCTTCTTCGGAATGATGGTTCCACTAGACTTTGCAAAACTTGATAGTCTTGGTCCGTGTGACTCTTTATGCAGTCTCAAGAATCTTGATAGGCTTCTCTTCATAGGTGAGATCACTCTCCAACTGAACCTCCTCCAAAGGTATAGTATCCTTCAAAGAAGTTTCTTCCATTTCTGGATGACATTTCTTAAGTTGACTCACATGAAACACATTATGGACAGCTGACAGAGATTCTGGCAGTTCAATTTCATAGGCAACTTCTCCTTTACGACTCAGAATCTTGAATGGTCCAACATATCTTGGTGCCAATTTTCCTTTGACTCCGAACCTCTTCACTCCACGAAGTGGTGACACCCTAAGATAAGCTCTATCACCGACTTCGTAGGTGACTTCTCTACGCTTAGGATCTGCGTAGCTTTTCTGTCGGGACTATGCTATCTTCAATTTGTCCTTAACCAACCCGACCTTCTCTTCAGCTTCTTTGATAAGTTCTGGTCCGAACAAACTTCTTTCTCCCACACCATTCCATAACAATGGGGTGGTACAATTTCTTCCGTAGAGAAACTCAAATGGTGCCATCTCAATGCTGGCTTGATAGCTGTTGTTATAAGAAAATTCTGCGTAAGGCAGACTTTCATCCCAACTGGCTCCATAGTCTAGGGCACATGCCCTCAACATGTCTTCGAGAATCTGATTAGTTCTTTCGGTTTGTCCATCAGTTTGAGGATGAAAAGCAGTACTGAATTCCAACCTCGTTCCCAATGACTCATGTAGTTGTCTCCAAAAATGAGAAGTGAATTGTGTTCCCCTATCAGACACAATACTCTTAGGTACTCCATGTAGACATACAATTCTACTCATGTAGATCTTAGCCAACTTAGCACTTGTATAGGTTGTCTTCACGGGTATGAAATGAGCCACTTTAGTTAGGCGGTCCACTACTACCCAAATAGAATCGTATCCTGACCGGGTCCTTGGTAATCCGGTAATGAAATCCATACCAATCTTGTCCCACTTCCAATCAATAATAGGTAGTGGTTGAAGCAAACCTGCTGGTTTCTGATGTTCCGCTTTCACTCTACTACACACATCACACAAAGCAATATGTTCGGCGATGTCCTTCTTGAGATTATTCCACCAAAATCTTTCCTTCATGTCCATGTACATTTTGGTGTTACCGGATGAATGGAATACGGTGAGTTGTGTGCTTCTTGCAAAATCAGTTTCCGAAGTTCCGGATCTTGTGGAACACAGATACGTTTCCCATGCCATAAAGTACCCTGTTCGTCTTCACGGAACCCTTTGGCTTTTCCCTTGCCAATCTTTTCCTTAATCTCTTCAATTTCCTTATCAATCTTCTGGGCTTCTTTGATCTTGTCCAACAAAGTGGGTTGAACATCTAAAACATGAGATGTCCTTCAGGCACAATCTCCAATCTGAGATCTCTAAATTGGGCACACAAATCATCTGGAAATTCTCCTTTAGTAAGGCCATTCACAAAAACCTTACGACTTAGAGCATCTGCTACAACATTTGCTTTACCGGGATGGTATTGCAAACTTAAGTCATAGTCCTTGATGATTTCTAGCCATCTTCTTTGTCTCATATTAATTTCTTTCTGGGTGAAGATATACTTCAAACTCTTGTGATCTGTGAACACTTCACAAAGCTTTCCCAAAAGATAGTGCCTCCATGTTTTGAGTGCATGGACGACAGAGGCTAACTCTAAATCATGAGTAGGATAGTTCACTTCATGAGTTTTGAGTTGTCTCGAGGCATACGCCACAACTTTTCCTTCTTGCATAAGTACTACACCCAAACCATGATGAGATGCATCACAATATACTTGGAAATCTTTTTCCAAGTCTGGCAAACACAAGACTGGTGCCGTCACAAGTCTCTTCTTCAATTCCTGAAAGCTGAGTTCACAACCTTCCGTCCAAGCAAATTTCTTGTCTTTCTTTAGCAATTCAGTCATAGGCTTAGCTACCTTGGAGAAATTTTCAATGAACCTTCTGTAGTAACCTGCTAAGCCAAGGAAACTACGAACTTCCTTTACTGACTTGGGAGATTCCCATTCCATTACAGCTGAAACTTTAGCAGGATCAACTGCTACACCATCCTTTGTCATAACATGTCCAAGAAATCCAACTTCATTCAACCAGAATTCACACTTGCTTAATTTGGCATAAAGTTTATGCTCTCTTAACTTCTCAAGTATTAAACGCAAATGTCCTTCATGCTCTTCTTTGCTCTTGGAGTAGACTAAAATATCATCGATGAAAACGACAACAAACTTGTCAAGGAATTCCATGAACACCTTGTTCATCATATTCATGAAGTATGCTGGAGCATTGGTCAAACCAAATGGCATCACGGTATACTCATATAATCCATACCTTGTGGTGAAAGTTGTCTTAGGTATGTCTTGTTCTCTTATCTTGAGTTGAAAATAGCCTGACCGGAGATCAATCTTTGAGAACACACAAGCTCATTCTAGGTGATCGAACAAGTCATTGATTCTAGGCAAAGGATATTTGTTCTTAATAGTCACCTCATTAAGTGAACGGTAATCTATGCATAACCTTTGACTTCTATCTTTCTTTTCCATGAACAAAACTGGGGCTCCCCAAGATGAAGAACTTGGTTGAATAAATCCTTTCTGCAACTGTTCTCCAAGTTGTTTCTTGAGTTCTTTCAGTTCATCCACTGACATCTTGTATGGTCTCTTTGCTATGGGTCCAGACCCTGGTACCAAATCTATAAGAAACTCCACATCTCTATCTGGTGGCATTACCGGTAATTCTTCTGGAAACACATCCGGATACTCAGTCACAATTGGCACACTGTCTATGCTAACCCCCTTAAGAGAATTTAGCATACTCTTTCTTGCTTCAAAGTTGGTCTTGAATCTGATCCTTTTATTTTCTGGAGTTGTGAGTGAGACAGTAAGGTTGGCACAATCTATCACTCCCTTGTGCTTAGTCATCCAATCCATTCCCAAAATGACATCCAATCCTTGGGAGTTTAGGATTATTAAGTTAACGGGAAACTTATACTTCCCAAACCCTATGACTAGATCATGACATCCTGAATTCACTATCATTTCTCCACCAGGAGAACTTACTTTTATAGGGCACCCAATAGTTTCTACCGGCAGTTCATTTCTTTCAACAAATGCTCTTGATATGAATGAATGAGATGCACCAGTATCAAAGAGAAAAAATGCTGGAACGGAATTGAGTTTGAACTTACCAGCAACAGCATCAGGCTCCTCATAGATTTCCTCCACATTGATGTGGTTAACCTGTCCCTTCTGAAAAGGGTTGGGCTTGTTGGGTCCTTCGATTTTCTTTTCTGGGCATTCATTTGCATAATGCCCCATCTTCTTGCACTTGAAGCGTTCAACCTGACTAATGTCCTTCTTGACAGGCTGGCTTCCACTTCCACTTCCATTACCACTATGGTGGCTCTTGTATCCACCCTTGTGGTTCTTGTACTTGTCATTGTCATGACTACGGTGATGCTTGTTGTCATGACGATTGTGGTTGTGGTTCTTGTTGAATTTCCCATGCTTGTGGGATCCTGAGCTTCCACTATCATCATAATGGGAACATTTGTGTGACGATCCCGAGTTGTGCTTGTCTGAGATCTTCCTCTTCATGCTTTCAACTTGCTTTATTTTGTCCTCCAAAATAGCAGCCTTGTCACAGAGAGACTGATAAGTGGGAACATAGGCCACTGCCAACTGCAGGTTCAGCTCATCATTCAACCCTCCGAGGAACTTTTCTTTCCTCTTAGCATCAGTGTCAACTTCATCCGGTGCATATCGCGCCAGATTGTTGAACTCCTCAATATATTCAGCCACGCTGCGGTGGCGCTGCTTCAGGTTATGAAACTCTTTATTTTTCAGACTCATCACTCCAAATGAGATATGAGCAGTACGAAAGCCATCCTCAAAGATAGCCCATGTCACATCTTCTATGGGAGTGGTGATCTGGAAGTTATCCCACCAAGTAGCGGCTGGTCCTTCCAGCAAATGTGCTGCAAATCTGACCTTTTCAGCATCAGTACAGCCCACAGGCACCAAGTACTTGTTCACAGAGCGTAGCCAATCATTGGCCACCATGGGATCAGTCGTCCCTGAGAACTTTGCTGGCCTCAATCTCAAGAACCTGGTAAGCATATCAAAATCCGGTGGGTTGTTGTTGTTGTTATTGTTGTTGTTTTGGTTCTGGATGAACATCGTCATCATCTGCATCAGCTGAGTTTGAGCGGTCATCATTTGCTGCATTTTTGGAGTGATGTTGTTGTTGTTGTTGGGGTTGGGTTTTGCACGACGGGGAGGCATTTGTGGTTTGTTCAATAGAGATAAGAATGAGATACCCATAGATGCTGTCATGCACAATACATCACATAACCAACACAAAGCATGCAACAAAAAGGATAAAGGTTCAATAGCAAGATAACAAGTTCGCAAAGTAAAACACACACAAATAACAAGCCATCCACATGTCGGATGGTCAAATAACAAGTTCTCAATCCACAAGTATGATAATATATGATAAATGAGTAGTCAAATCTACTCCTTGGCATCAACCTCCTCCTCGACAAAGGTAAGACCTGCATTCTCCATCGCGGTCTTGTATTCCTCGACATTGGTGGTTAAGGTCTCTATCTTGGCCTTGAGAGCCCTCTTCTGGGAATGAAGCCTCTCAATCACCGTCTGCTGATGCTCGAGCTCGAAGTCCTTGGCCTGCAGTTCTTCAGTCATGTCCCGGATCTTCTTGTTCCTATCCTGGACTCCCTTTTCCTGACTCTTGAACTTCCTGTCCTGGCTCTCGAACTTCGCCTCCATCTCCTTGACTATCTCATCTTGCTCTGCGAAGAGGTTGTCCTTCTCGCGAAGCTGCACCTGGAGTTCATCATTGTTGAGCATGACGTTGGTCCTATCAGTGTCCACGTGCCTAATGAGAGACTCTAAGTCCTGGAGGTATAGATGAATCGGCTCTGCTGTGTCCCTCGAATCGTCCTCGAAGTCGATGGACTCTCCATCCTCATCACGTCTACCGATGACGTGGAAGTGAGTACCTCTAACCTATCGGGAGTGTCTCCCTAGAAGACGTCCTATCAGATCCTGCATAACTACCTCAAGGCCTCTCTCCTTGTCATCATGCATGAGCTTGAAGACGATGGCCTTCGTGATAGGCTCTGTTTGGCGTCCGGGCTGGTTGACCTTGAAGCCCCAAAGGTCTTTCTTCTCAAACTTGGTGAGGGGAAGCACCATGATGGTAGGAAGAGGGAGATTGAGCAAGGTAGTAAGCTCAACAATACGAGGTCCAAAGCGAGTTCCCTGGAACTCCTCAACAGTGCTGAAGGTAACAGTAGGCATCTATTTATAAGATAGAAAAAGTTAGAACTACACAATTCAAGTTAAAATACAGGGAAAAACATCACATATAAATCCTTGGAATTCAAAACACACAAGTCATGGCACACATGGATCCATTACAAAAACCAAGGTTCAACTTATTTTAAAGCATCATTTGGAAAATAAGGTGATAAGTGGTGGTCCAACTAACGAAGTACTTTTACAATCCTATCTCACTGGATCTGTTGGCTAACACAATGTTTCTAGAAGCAATCAGCCTATCTTGCTCACATGACTCCATCACTAAGTCTATAATGTCTCCTCTTAAGGTTTGGTTGGTAGCTTCCAACTCTTGGGTATGTTTCTTCTCTTCCTTTAGATCATTTTGGAGGTTGAGCATTCTGCACTTGACTCTATCACCAAGTTCTTTGATGGTCTTCCAACCTGCATCCCTTGCTGATTCAAAGAATGTAGTGTGCACCACTGAATTGGTGAACATGCAAAATGCTTTTTCCTGGTGGTTGTCTTCCTTGTTTTTATACAAGTGGAGTTGCACCCACCAGTATTCCTCTCCTTCATCCATCACAGGAAAACCTTTGTACACAGCTCCACCTTGTATCTCTAATGCAACCATGAGGTCCTTGAGAGCCTTGGGGAATTCTGTCTCACACTCCAAAGTTGTTGTCATGAGTGGTCCTTTCCTTACGGCTCCGTTGATGGAGTTCATCTACAAATACAGATGAGGAAGAAGATTAGAAAAGTTTACGAGAAGAATAGACAAGTGTAGAAGTTGCTGAAATTTTTTCCTTAGTGGTTTCCAATCCTAGGGTCATAATCCTACAGGAAACACAGTGCTCTGATACCATCTGTAAGATCCCTCCTTTATAAAGGAAAAAGATCCCTGTGATTGCAATGCTAGTCCCTGGATCAATGCTAGCATCCACAGTTTAAGATGAAGTACACAGATACAAAGGTCTTTATTACAACCATTCCAGAGATAAACATAGTCTTTACAACTCCAAGGCCACAGGCCTAGTACAAGAGTTTGAATAAGTAAATAAATAAAAGTCTTCATCTTCATGTGCCATAGGCAAACATGTTGAGTGTAGACTCATGACACCTAATCCTCATCAGAGTAACCTGCAACATCACAAGTTACAGCCACAGTGGGTCAATACATTGGAATAGTATTGGCAAGTGATACCTTAGTATAATTTTAGGTGGACTAGATACTATATGCAATTTGTCTAAGTGTAGCTTGGCTTGCTTTGCTCAAAATAGATTTTTGCCTATTAGTTGAAATCACTAAGTTTTTCTTTGTTCAAACTTTCCCAAGGAACCACCAATAGACATTGAGGTCCTTCACCCTTGTTCACCAACAAATTTTTACTTAGAAATTGGGATGAGGAGATTCTTGATAGCTTCCATGTCTTGATGCTCAAGTTGTCCTTTTCCAGGGACATGGCTAAGTACTTAGATTTTCCATCTGCAGAGGTTGTGCACTTTCCCCACCATCCTTGGTTTCACCAAGACAGGACCTTTCAGAAGCCTTCCCTTAGACCAAATGGACGCGTTCCAACCTATCATCCCACTACCACCAACTGTCCAAATGGCTAAGTTCTAGCAACCTATGTGATCCAGGCAGAGCCCATATTGCCAAGTGGTTGCACTACAAGCTTCTTAACACTTGGCCTCTAAAATCTCTTTGTTCCTGGGTGGCTTACCACAAGTGAGATACACAAGGTAAACCATAGAAATGGGCCTTGTGTAACCACTCAACATAAACCAATCCTTCCATTCCACCCAGGTGTTTCATTAACTTAGTTGTTTTATTAGGCAAAACACAAGTCCAAAGACTTGGAAATATTTTCATCATAGCATGTATATTTCACCAACCCTTGTTTGCTACTAGCTAGGCTAAGCATGGCATAGATAGTAACTTTAACTTAGAAATTCCCTAGCCATTCTACAACTACTTGGATTTCCCAACATGGCATATAAGCAAAATAATAACATGCATGACTTAGCAAAATATTTCTAATGCTTAGTATAAAACATGGGGATAGAAATATTCATGAAGTAGCACTTGCCTTGGTAGTTTGGAGAGTAGCTACACTCCTCACAATCACAATCACTAGCACCAAAATCTACACAAAGAATCATAGGCACAATCACATACAAAACATATACAATCAAAAATATATGCATGCATGCAAAATGATATGTGATGATTTTTAAAACCCAACAAAGAAAGTAAACAGTACTGATTCATAAACAAGTCAGAAACTTTCCAAACAACAAATATTTAAACCCTAAATTATTTCCTAAACATTTCATATGCTCAAATTAGCCCTACACAAGTTTCTGCAAATAAAACCTTTTTAACAGAAGCAAAACTTTAAACACATTGCATATTTAGAAAGAGCTTTCTCTCCTGATTCCAACGATATAACATTTGTCAAATTCTAACATGGGGATCAAAAGTTATAGCCAAAACAAATTTGAACATCAATCAGATTCAAATTGTGTTTTAAATCTAAACTCCAGCCACGCGGCAGCGTCTGATTGGACGGTACCACTTCGCACCGCATCACGCTCGGCTACCGTTGGATCTAACTAAACACGCACGGCTCAGATCTAAACTTACCTCTTTGTCACAGATCTAATCTCACACGTTAGATCTAAATCGTACGGCCCTAATCTAACTGACCACAGACGGGCGGCGCTAGCGGCGGCTACTGGCGGCGGCGAGCTCTGCCTACGGCGGCGCGGCGCTACAGGTGGTCCTAGGGTCATCGGAGGGGCTTACCAGAACCGTGGCAACGCGCTGATTCTCAACCTGGCGGCGGCTTGGCAAGGGGCGCACGGAGTGGGCTGCTGGAGCTCGTCGAAGTTGCGGGCGACGTCGGGTTCGAGTGGACGGCGACGTTGGCGACGCTCCTGGTCTCCCTAGCACAAACAAGAGGCACCAGATGATGCACAAGACAGTGGCGAACAACTTCGTGTGAGTCAGAGGTGAAGGGACGCAAAGGGCTTACGGAATTTGGTCGCCGGAGTCGAGGTTGTCGTCGGGAGCTTACGGTGTTGAACGGAACCGACGACCTGGGGCAGTAAAGAAGGCACCAGCGGTGTCAGTAGATGCGCAAGAAAGTGGCGAGGCTATCTACAAGAACCAGAGGGAGAGGGGCGCACAGGGATCACCGGGATTGGTCGCCGGAGTGAGTTCTGTCTGCGGCGGTGCAGTGGCGATTGTGGGCAGCCTGGGGGCGCTTTGTGCTCGGAGTTTGGGGGAAAATGGAGAGGGGGCAGAGGGGGTTTAAGTAGCGTGGTCGCGAGCGAGATTTACTCCGACATTCAACGTGAATTGACGCCGCGAATCAATACAAGGAACGGCCGGCGTGATTTTGGGGATTGAGCTGTTTGCAGGGTGGAGATGACGACGTTGTGTGGGCCGCGGCTGTCAGCGAGAGGAAACGAGAGGGAGTGGGTCCTGCCTGTCAGCGAGCTAGTGGGTGCGGGGCGAGTGAAGAAAAACGGTTCGCGGGGTGGGGTATTGGGCTTAGCTGGGCTAGTTGGGCCAGATTCGGCTGAGTGATATTTGTTTTTCCTCTTTAAGCTTTTTCTTTTTCTGTTTGTTTTTCTGAAATGGTTTTCAAACCTCAATTCAAATCTGTTTGATTCCAAAACTTTTCAGGATTTCTGTACAATAAATCTTGTACTCAAATAAGTGTCAAACACATCTGTTCACTCAAACACACTTGGGTCTTTTGAAAATAAAATAAAATAAAACCATGCCTTTATGATATATATTCAATAGGCATAATATTGGTTTTATTATTCATTTTTGTTTTGAAATTTGTTCAAACGTTTGGTGGTGCCTAAGTTTGAATAAACAAACTTTACTGAATCAAAACAAGTATTTCTTCTCATTGGAAGATAGCACTAAGGCTTAGAACAAGCTTACATAAAATAATAAGCACAAATGCTTCTGTTTTGAATTGATTTGTTTGAAATGCAAATCATATGCTCATGGATGCATGGATGATATGCATAAGTTTTAAACATGATTTTGAGGATGTTACATCCCAGTAACCAGAGCTCATCCACGCGCGCCCAGAGGCTCGACAACTTCAAAGTCTGAGCGCCACCGTGGACCTCCCCAACTCCGGCGACCTCCCCAGGTGAACCCAGACCCCCCTTGTCCTCCTTTTCATGCTCACTTGTTTTCCACTCGCGTACGAAGATATAGGTACATTCCGCTTGCCTACCCGAGCCTTGAAGCCTCGTCTCCGTCGACGATAGAGCATGCCCGACAGCGACATCAACTCCGGCAAACAATTATTGTCAACCCCGTTAGTCCCCTGCCCTGTGACGACAACGATGAGCATCAGCATCGCCATGCAACCTCGGTGAGCTACCTCTCTCCCTCTCTTGCTTCCTGAATCGCCGGGAACACCACCGTCTGACCGCGTCGCCGCCAACCAACGCCGCCATGCAACCTCGGTGAGCTACCTCTCTCCCTCTAGGGCTTTTAGCAAAATAGTTTGTGGGAAAAAGATGCATGCTGATGTCAGGATGATGCACAAAGTATAAACAACGGCGATTTTCTCGTACTGGATTTACCCGGGGTGCTACACTTCGACACCACTAACAATGGATCTCGCTCTTGAGATCCGCCTCATGATACGGGGAAGAAGGCCCACGATCTGAATCTGATAGCCTCACGTAGATACTCGCGACACCACTAACAAGGATTCTTGTTCTACCTTGAAATCGGCGACACCACCAACAATGGTCGATGCTCCCGTTCGTCGAGAGAGCACTCCGGATAAACAAAGGTCGAAGGTAGAGGTATAAAAAGTTAAGGCCACCTCTAACTTCGGCGAATGGAGTAGAATTGCTTGATCCACCGATTCAATGCACAAGATCGAATGATAAGAGTAGTCGAATGGTGATCAGTCCATCACACACCCAAAGCATTACTCTGCACATGAATGGGCGAATTATGCAACCAACTCTCGGAATCAGACTGAAGATCTCAACAAGCGAGGTTCGGAAACAAAGGAGGGATGGAGATTCTCATCAGATCTGAGGTAGATGACTTCGTCGTATCAAAAACACCGGATGATAGAAAGAATTTTTTTTAGTGAATTTTCGGTCCACTGAAAGGTACAATAGATGAAAGATTCATCAGTTAGCATGAATGTCGGATGTTGAAGTACCGTTACAAGAGGATGGAAGCGAAACCCTGAAGGTACGACGGAAACCCAACCACGAGAAATCCTGGACTCAAAGAAAAGATAAGAGAGCAGAAAAACACGTCGAGATAATAGGAGAATAGAAGAGTGGTAAGAAGTAAAAGCAGACCTAATCAGATCTACCCAACCGATTTTCTAAAATAGTTTTGACACTCTACGACATCCGTTAGCTAGGTTATCCTACAGGCTAGACTAGTGGGGTATCGTAACTGCTGAGCTCTAATACCACTCTGTAACACCCTGGGATCAGCCCTATGCAAGTTTTAGCGATTCCTACCAAACCCGCATAGAAAGGATTCAGAGATTCCCACCAGGCACTTGCATGTGGGTGGAAAACGAAGTAATATCATTACACAATAGTCCACGATGGAACCCACAGAATGGATATATACAACAATGAATCCATTAGTCAAGAATATAGATATAAAATACAAAGGTCCAAATCACCTTAAAAACGATACAACATCCGACTACGGACAAGATGCAAATTGGGCTAAGAGCCCTGAAGAATAACCAATGGCATCCATAACCCTGCCCAGGCCAAGCCGGAATGGTAACCCTGCTAACGACATTGATCTCAAAACGTGCTTAAACAAAAGGGGTGCCGACAAAGGGCAAAGGAAAAAGAGAGCGGTCAGTACTGAGGCCAGTACACGGCGAGACTAGAATTCGGCGGTCCTCGCCTACATAGGTATGGTGGACTGAAGCGGCAGCGCAACATGCACTAAACAACCTATAGGGACTAAATACAACTGTCAGCTATCAGATAGGGATAAGAAAGACCTATTCGGATCCAACCTAAAACCATCACCAAGCATACCCATCCTGGTATTTCCACCTTGTGCCCAAACGAGGAACTCAACCGAGGAACTCACACAGTTGGCAGTTTTATTCATTCCATTCTAGTTGCGACAATTACTAGTCAGATATAGATAACATGAGTCATCCTGATATAATAAGCAGTGGGCAGTTTTAGTTAACCATTCCGTTGTAGTTGTAGTACTTACTAGTCAGATACATATAGCATGAGGCATCCCAAAACCTAGCAGTTGTTGGTACTTTTATTTAGCCATTCTGTTGTAGTGAAGCTGATTACTAGTCATTATAAAGTCAAATTTATAGCACTACTTTAGTTATAGTTGTCTATGATCGAGATACTATGCGCCAAGTCGTCGATAACCGCGGACACGGCTTTCAGAAAGTTTTACCCTGCAGGGGGCACAAATAACAACACACGCACGATCAACCACGGAAAAAACAAAATAAAAACCCAACAAGGCATCACGACAGAGCAACTGCAAGATTCATATAATATTTCAGGGTGCCACCCCACTAAGCTACCCACGACGAAGTTGGCCAGCTCCGAGATGGACCCAGAGGTTTGTCTCGACGGCTGTAAATGACTTGGAACCCGAAAGTGTGACTGGGCTTGTCGATACCGCATAAACGTATTACAATTCCTAAACAGTACAGGCGCTCCATGCGCAATTGTAAATAAAGCAGTAAAGCATGGCATAAGTACAAGATAGTAATAAAGCCCCAAACTAGTTTGTGGCCCCAAGAAATAATATATGACTCAAGCTCTGTCTAGGGGGATTCATGGTCCCACATGCAGATAGTGCGAATATTCAAAGAACATGTATCCAGTACTCGGGGTCCTACGGGACACAAGTGGATGGTTAAAAACCAAATAACATCTATTGCTCACCTATGCATCTGCATTATTTTACCTACTTCAGTTTTAGTTATTAAATGGTAATTAAATCCATAATCATCTCCAACATTAAACATGTGGAATTACTCCAACAACTGTGGAAGGTCGACGACGCTACACATCACCTCCGCAAGAAACTACGACTCGCAAGGCCGACTATCTACCAAAAAGGGTAACAGGATGTGTCCATGGCAATATAAGGGCTGCAGGGTAGTATAACGGGGTACGGAATCTATAGCACCGCAACACAGATAGCAATAGATCAACCGGGAAAATAAAGACTATAAATGTAAAATAGGTAGAAATAGGGAGAATGCTCGCCTGAAAACATTGCTGAAGGTTCGTCCGAAGATCGGGTCGACACTCACATCAACTCATCGGCCTAATCCGTGAAGAAGCAAAGCACTAGCAGAAACACCGGATGCAATATTTAATACTACGACAAAAGATCGGGCATGATGCATGTATGATGTATGACATGTCAAAGGTGCGATGCAATTAGGCTATATTAAGCGGAACTGGGGTCCCGACAATTATTTAATAGGTTCAAGTTGTTTAGATACCCCGCAATTTAAATTTTGGTTTAACAAGGAAAAATATGGCACCGGTTTGCTACACAAATTTAAATGGAGTCAATATAAGACTAGAAAAGTCCGCTTATAAACTCCATATTTGATTATTAGGTGAGTCAACAAAATACCCCGGAACCAATGTGTATGCAAGGATGCTCAATTCATATGCAACAAGTGGTAACATCATTTTATTATAAAAATAGGGGCCTCGGATAGGGGTCACACATGGCGGGGTTCCGACGATCTTGGATCCAAGGGTGCGGGGTCGGTCTCAACGCCGGGATCGGTCTTCGGGTTTCGAGAGGGAGAACTTGGCGCACCGAGAGGTCCGGGTTCCATGAAGACGGTCTTGGAAGCGACACCCATGGTCTTCGTAGAACACTATGGTGCGACTTGGGCGAATACCTGTCACAATGAATGTCTCACACAGACTCGATCGAACAACCTGCAGGCAAAGGGGCCACTACCACGAGCAGGAAAAAGGGCCACTGGAACGAGCAGGCAAAGTGGAGGACGAAGCCTTGCGGGGTGTCTAGAACGAGCATTGGCCGCAGGACTTGATGGAGCACTACGAGGTCGGTCTAGGATCTGACCGGAGCAGGGGCTCGCGGCGTCGCGCGCGACTAGCAGGAGCAAGGCGGCCTCACACGCACGCCTCAAATAGAGGGTGCCCGCATAGCAGGGGAGCAAGCCGGGGCGAGGAAGACGAGGGTGTGCGGTGGCGGAACTCCATCGGCGGGGTATGTGCTCGGAGGAGGGATCATACGGGGAGGGAGAGGAGGCGTCCGCGGCGGCCGGAGATGACGGATGGCGACAGGCAGGCGGTTGGCGGAGGGGGTCCCTGGCGCTGGATCAAATGAGAAGGAGCGTTGGAGGCGAGCGGCCACGGCGACGAACAGGGGTGGCGTGGTGCAGATGGAGAGTGGACGGGGGAGACGGGTGGCAGTCCGGTGGGGGAGGTCGGGCGACGACCGTTGTGGCCGGCGGCGGCAAGCGAGCTTGCTTGCTCGGGAGGAGGCGCTACACGGGGGGTGCGGGGTTGGTCGGGGGTAGACGACGAGAGGAGGAAGGTGGGGTTCGGGTTGGTCGCGCTGGCGGTGTGTTTGACTGGGTTGGGCGGGTAGCGAAATTGGTGGGATGTGGGTGGGTCCAGGGTCAGCAACAGGAATCGAGTGGGGTGGATTGCGGGGTGGGGTCAAGGGCGGTTTCGGGATCAAGAGGGCAGGCGTGCGTCGATGTGTTGGCGTGGGATGGTGGGGCTGGTTGAGGGAGTGGCGGTGGTTGGGATATGGGTGGTGGCGGCTGGGTGGAGGGAGAGACCGTCTGAGGTAGGTGGGGATTAGGGTTTCCTAGGGTTATAGGGTTAGGGTTTTATATATGGGGTAGTAGGTGGTCTGTCTAGTTGGGCCTTTGGGCCTGACCGGATGGACTACCTCCCCCTAAAAAAATATTTATATATTTTTTTTATTTTATTAAAAAAACATTTACAAATATGTTTTAGGAAAAAAATAAGGCTCCGAGAGGAACATGGTTTCATATTTGAATTAGAGAATGGGTATTTGTAGAAAAAAAATAAGGATTTTAGCAATATAGTTTTTAGGCAAAAAGATGCATGCTGATGTCATGATGATGCACAAAGTATAAAATATGGCGATTTTCTAGTACTGGATTTACCCGGGGTGCTACACGGCGCGCCCGTCCCCGATGTCCAGGAGGCAGGCCACCGTCCTTCGCCGATACCTGTCCACCCCTTGAGCTCAGCCAAGCCATGGACCACACGAAAATCGTCGTGCCCATTTCTCTACAACCATGCCGAGAGCGCGCCAGAGCGCCGCAGCCGACACGCTCACACACATCATGCATCGCCCTCACCACGTGTGACTTCACTCGCCACGACCCTAGCTACCTCCCAGACACGACCGTTTGCCGCCACGCGACACGAAGCACCTGTACGCCGTCTCAAACACCGCCGTTTCCGCTCAGAGCACCGAACGTGCCCGACCGTTCTCGACCGCCCCTTGCCGCGCCATTAATCCTGCGATGATCGCCAGGAGACACCGTACCGTCATACGACATTCGCCATGCCTTTAGCTCGTTGTACTAACGTCGCTAGAGGAGCCTGGCCATGTCACACTGCCCCTCTCATCGGTGTATAAATAGAGGCCACCCCAGGTCTCATTCTCCACACCATCTCACTCCCCTTTCTCTCAGAACCACCCCTGACCCTTCCTCGGAGCAAGGCGAGCACCAGGCTACCGGCATTTCACCGGAGTCCATCGCTGCAGAGGAGGAGAGGAGCCGTTGATTGGAGCCACCCCAGGAGCTACCGCGACCACCGTTTGAACCACCTTCATCGCGACATCATTCGCCCCATTCGCCGACCCTAGATGGAGCCCTAGTAAGCCACCGCGTACCCCCACCGTCGCTGTTAAGGTTCGGTCTCTTCGGAGCTGTTCGACGGAGACGACGAACCATAACCGTAGATCCTAGTCTAATGGCATGGCGGACATGAAACATACCGCTTCGTTTGGATAGAGCCGCTGACGCCTGGACCCCCCTGTCGGCAGCCTGCTGCGCGCATGCTGTGCAACTGGACCGGCCCAGTAACATTCCCGCGCGTAGCCTAGAGATTCAAACAATCTTTTTCTGTTTTAATTCAAACCTAGTTCAGTCAGTGAATTTGAAAATCAATTCAAAGAGATTTACTGAACCGAATTACCTGATTCCAATTTTTCTAGAAAGGTATTGAAATTATCAATCCAAGCCCGTTGGATTCAAAAAAATTGAAATTATAGATCACCTATAGTAAAAATAATAAGACAGAGACTTTTCCACATTCAAACATTTTTCAAAAATCAACCATAAATGCTTTGAGTTGATTCCAACTCTAAAAAATCACATTTTACAAGATCTAACTTAATATGTGAAAATATTTAGGTTTACATGCAGTGATCTTGGACTACTACTAAAAGAATGCTACATAGGCATTTCTAGTCACTTTAATTATATAAAATAGAAATTTTAAACTTTATAAAATGTGACCACCACTTTAAATCACATACAAGTATTAGAATATGTGGTGACGACATGTGTCAACATGATGCCTAATTGGAGCATATTAACTCTTAAGTAGTTTTTAATGAGTAGAAATTACTTTTCCAAAATAAAAGAAAAAGGACTTGGTCTTTATTTCATGTGATGATTGTGATGATGCTAGATCATCTTGTGTGAACCTTTGTGTGATAAAAAGAGGTAGTTAAGTATTGTTTGGTGATTGTGTACCTCATATTTATTTATAAACGCTAGTACCGACCAAGGCTACGAGGAGGAGGGGTACTATGAAGAAGAAGAAGAATAAAACTTCAACCACTGCACCAATCAAGGCAAGCTAACACTTGGAAGATAGAACTTTGCATGCTACTTATGCAACAGAACCTATGCAAGATGCATTAGGCATGCTTTGGTTATGCAACCTTGATTATACCAAATACCAGTTTTACTTGCAAGCTTTATTCTTACCAAAGTTCTTTGTTACTTTTACTTAGTGACTTGTGAGTTTTGGAAAAATAGTATAGATTGCATAAAGAGCATAAAACTAGGCCTAAGTAATTAGAACTAGATGTCATATTGAGGCATGAGACTAGATTTGGATAGTCACACTTGATTAGCACCCCTCATTAGTTAATACCGTCAACTTTAGTGGCTAGTGCTAAGCATAAAAGTTGATCACTTTAGATGGGAATACTTGGTGAAAATGATTATGAAAACTTTGGAATGAAGATTCATTCTATTCAAATGTTTTGACATGTGTTATGAACACAAGATGATTTGGTGATGAAAATTTTGAGTCATGAGAGTTAGCCCTTTTGATGATGGTTAGGTTCGGATGCGATACCATTCCAATTTTACCGTACAACCACAATACCCCAATTTGGGTAGGGCTTGACTTGAAGTTTATATGTCTTAGTATGGGTTCCCTTGCGGAAGAGGTTTGATATTAGGGTACCTCATGATTAATGTCCACCTGTGCAGTTCCCAAGATGACAGATGGTCATGGTTGGGAGGCCAAACTCATAGGGGTGGTGCCTATACTAGGGTGTGTAATTGAAAGGTTAGGATTGATTATCTGCATACTAAGTATGATGATTCAGGATTGTTCCTGACGGATGTATCGAATGTTGTGGTGAAAGTGTACCACCTCTACAGAGTGTCAAACTATTCAAATAGCCACATCCGCTGTCATGGTCAGTTAGAGTGGCCATATTGTTCCGTCGTCAGATGTTTTCAAAATGACTTGTCAAATGAACTATGACTTTGACTTGACCACAACAGGGTTGTGAACATGAAAACTAAGTTCCCACTTAGGTGTTGTAAAACATTAAATTAGTTTTATTTATGTTTAAACCCAGTTAGAGATAAACCTAGCTTTTTGCAAATAAACCTAGAGCTTAGGATTCCTACTCGAACTACTTTACTTGATAGTGATAGTTTGCGAGTACTTAAAGAGTACTCATGGATTTGTCCCTGGCTATTCCTATGGCCAGACTATGAGGAGGAGTACCAAGAAGTCTATGACAACTAGGATTATCTCCCATCGTTAGCATTGATTGTGACCCTGAAGATGGAGCCTCGACCATGCTAGGATGACAACTAGGATTATCTCCCATCGTTAGCATTGACTGGATCATCATATCCTTTATTTGTAAGACCTTGATAATGGTTTGTAATGGATGATGAACTATGGTACCAATATGTTATGTCTCGCAAAAATGGTAATCCTGGGATTGCGATGTATGGCATTACAGGCATCTGGTATGAAAATCCAGGTGTTGACAATTGCCCCTATCATAAGCATCTTGAAGTGATTAAGGTTAAAGTGAACAAACTATGGAGTATATGCTTGACAAAGTTTAAGTTGGCAATCTCATGTCCCTTGAATACATGGGCCGCTCCTCATGCTACTCAAGTTTAGTTACCGGTAAGTTCTTGTCATTGTAAGTACATGTGTATCATAGAGAACCGCCAACGTTGTACCCCTTGCACATGATACAAGAGCTATCCCATAATCAAAATGACAAGGCAAGAAGACAATGAGCATCTCAGCAATCTTCTTATTTACCATGGGAAAATGGTGCTTTTCTTCTCTCTTTCCTTGTTTCTCATCTTTTTTTCTTTTTATGAATCTCTATCTCTTTTTTTATAAGAAGAATGCTTCATAGATTGCTCACTATGGTGATGCTGCAATTTTCCACCATGATTAGGCATGGCTTAGGGTAGCGGCCTAGGCGTTTCTCTAACACACATACATAACTCCATGGACTTACAAGCTCCCCTTTCATTTCACACTGACGACATCCATAAACAAAAGATCATGATATCAACTAGGTACAATGTACAAGTGCAATGTTGAAAGCTTTCCCCATGATAGCATGCTCTGCTAATTCCAACATATAAGTGCAAGCATATACAACATATTTGACACAATGGTTCAAGTTTATTAGGGGCAAGAAAAATAAAGTGTGTCATCAAGTTTGTGAGAGCTTTAATCACTAAGTTTTCACATAACAAAGAGAATTTTTAATTGGAAGGTAGATGAAACAAGAATATACTTGGAATGGTGTAGCACACCATGCATAGGAATTTATAGTGGACACTTTGGAATAACCTTGTTTCTTGGGAGTTGGATGCATGAGTAGAGCTTACTCATACAAGTGTAGGCTAGCAAAATACTGGGAGCGACCAACTAAGAGAGCAATAATGGACATAATCATGCAGAGCGAGAAAACATTACTAATCAAAGAATAAAGTGGTACCACAAGTCAAAAACTAAATTATCATAGAGGATATGGTGATTGGTTCATAGTCATAACAAGGTGTGAGCATGTGCCAAGTCAACCCAAACAAAGCATCAAGGGAGAATACCACAATACTATGCTTTTGTATGCTAAAACAACGCATGATTCCATCAAGGCACATTAAGCAATCCTGATTTGTTTGGAACAAGTCATGCTACAGAAATATTCACTAAGCATAAGGTCAAAAAAATATCTACCATGACATGATAAAGTCTAAGCCACAGTCAAAGCAAGCTCCTTCTTGTACTACTGAGCAAGAACTTCGTTCTCTTTTCCAACACAAATCAACTTATTTGAAACAACAAAGTGAGAACGGGGGTCCAAAATACTTTATTCAAGCAATCTAAGCAAACCAAAAACCAAAAAACGAAAACTAAGACGCTCCAAGAACAACACAACAGTGCATGAAGTGTCTATAAAGACCTAAGATTTTTATTGATGAAGAAGGGGATGCCTTGGGCATCCCCAAGCTTTGAAGCTTGTACCCCTTGAATATTTCTTGGGGTGGCATCCCCAAGCTTGAGATTTTGTCCATTCTTCATCTCATTACATCATTGTTCCTCTACACCTGCAAATTTTTTTCCTTCATACAAAACTTCACACAATCTTCATTAGCAACATTAGTTTATTCAAAACATAATATACATTTGGGGTTTAGTTTTAAAAGAGGAAAACTTTCACTAGAAACACAAGATACTATAGCAATTCCCTCAAAAATCTCAATTTCCCAAAAAGAACCCAAAAAGGAATCAATAAGAAGAAAATGCAAATAATGGCAGAAATCTGTCAAAACAGAACAGCAAGTAGAAACTGATTTTTCCGAAAACCTTATGTTACTCAAATCAAAAAAGTATTGAACGAATGAAAGTTATCTAATAACCTGGGAGATTTATTCAGAAAATTGCAGCTCAATCCGACTTACAGAGATTTTACATGAATTTTTACGGTGGAGCAGAAAAATCTGTTTCAGGACAACAACTCCCCAAATCTTACTTCCCTCTCATTAGAGGTTATTCTTGGCACAAAAAGATAATAAAAAGTATAAGGAGAGGTCATTAAAAAGGTAATAACTTCCAAGACTCAAGAAAACTATTGGGTTATCTCCCAAGAAGTACTTTTTAACGCCTTTAAGTTAGGCACACGAAGCAAGAATCAAGTATTTTGAAATGAAGAAGCATTAACATAAAACCTTGATTTCAAAGGAGGAGCAAAAAGCAACTTCTCTCTCCTCATAGGGAAGAGTTCAATACCTTTCTTGAATGGAAATTGATATTTAATGGTTCCTTCTTTCATATCAATGATGGGACCAATAGTTCAAAGAAAAGGTGTTCTAAAGTAATAGGACAAGAAGCATTGTATTCAACATCCAAAACATAGAAATCAATAGGGACATAACCATTGTTAACCATATTGAGAACATCATTAACACTCCCCATGATTTTCTTTTTAGCATTATCACTAAGTGGGACATACAAATAGCAATCTTCCAAATGTGGCAAATCAAGTATTTCATAAATCTTTCTAAGAATAATATAGACACTAGAACCAAGGTCACATGAAGCTTTGAGATCAAAGTCATTGACTTGTATATTAATGATGGGTTCCCAACTATCTTCTACTTTCCTAGGAATAGAGGCTTTGTGTTTCAACTTTTCTTCCTTAATTTTAATGAAAGCATCTGTAATGTGTTCGATGAAAGCCACATTCATATCACTAGCATCAGGACTTCTAGCAAGCTTTTGTAGGAACATAATCACTTCAGAAATATTGCAACCATCAAGATTAAAATCAAACTTAGCATCACTGGTAGTAGATGCATTGGGTTTACGCATTATGGTAGGAGGAATAGGGACTTCTTGTGATTTAGTGGCATCCATACTGGTGGTGGTAATAGTGCACACATATTGTTTCTAGCAATTTCAGCTTCTCTTTCCCACTTAGCATGTAGTTGAGCTAACAGTCTAACATTTTCATCAATAGTAACTTGTATGGCATGAGTAGCAGCAAAGGTACATTCCAAAATTTCAGGTTTAGCAGCCATTTTATTAATCAAAGAGGACTGTGCTTCAAACAAACAAGAAATATTTTTCTCAGCACTCAAAATTTTGGATTGTAAACTAGGAATTTCTCTATTCAAATTCTCAAGTTGATGACTAATATTTTTCAAGATAGTAGATTGTTCTTCCATAGTTTTAGTGAATATCTTGTTTTTCTCATATATCATTTTCATAATGTTTTTAGTAGATCTTTCAACTTCTAGAATCCTATCTTCACTAGGCATTCCAGATCTACCATGATAAGTATTGCCATTATTAGGGG
Organism: Avena sativa; assembly: GCA_916181665.1. Lineage (NCBI taxonomy): Eukaryota > Viridiplantae > Streptophyta > Magnoliopsida > Poales > Poaceae > Avena > Avena sativa. The sequence continues at coordinate 185,136,146 of OV702281.1, forward strand.
GATAAGGCCTATAGTTATTACCATAAGCATTGTTGCCAAAATTATTATTCCTAATGAAGTTCACATCAACTTGCTCTTATTGAGCAATCAAAGAGGCTAAGGGAACATTATTTGGATCAATATGAGATTTTCCATTAACAAGCTTAGCCATGATAACATCAATCTTATCACTCAAAGATGAGGTTTCTTCAATAGAATTTACCTTCTTACCATGTGGGGCTCTCTTAGTGTGCCATTCAGAATAATTAACCATCATATTATCAAGGAGCTTTGTTGCAACACCCAAGGTAATGGTCATAAAGGTATCTCCAGCAGCTGAATCCAACAGGTTTCTTGAAGAGAAGTTTAAACCTACATAAAATGTCTAGATAATCATCCAAGCAGTCAATCCATGAGTGGGACAATTCTTTACCAAAGATTTCATTCTTTCCCAAGCTTGAGCAACATGTTCATTATCAAGTTATTTAAATTTCGTTATTTCACTTCTCATAGATATAATCTTAGCAGGAGGATATTATTTTCCAATAAAAGCATCTTTGCACTTAAACCAAGAAACAATACTATTTCTAGGCAAGGATAGCAACCATTCTTTAGATTTTCCTCTCAAGGAGAAAGGAAACAACTTGATCTTAATAATATATCCATCTATATCCCTATATTTTTGCATCTCAAAAAGTTCAACAAAGTTATTGAGTTGGGCACCAACATCACCAGAACTAGCACCAGAAAATTTCTCTTTCATCACAAGATTCAACATAGAGGGCTTAATTTCATAAAAGGTAGCATCTGGAGAAGGTGGAGCAATAGGTGTACTTAGGAAATCATTGTTGTTTGTGCTAGTGAAGTCACACAACTTGGTGTTCTCAACAGAGTTCATTTTGGCAAAAGTGGAGCAAGCCAACAACAACAACAACTTGAGCAGGAACTATTTTTTGTGTTTTTGATAAGAGAAAGCAAACCAAACGAAACTAACTTTTTTTGAGTTTTTTGATAAAAAGAGGCAAACAAAACCAAGCAAAAGAAACTAAGCAAAACAAAAAAAAAGTAAAGAGAAAACTTGTGAAGGACTCCCCTTGTGAAGTCGTCCTTGGCCTCCCCAGCAACGGTGCCAGAAAACACTTTGAAGGCGCGTTGTTGACGTGGGAGCTTCTTCTTCTTTAATTCCCCGACAACGGCGCCAGACAACATCTTGATGCGCTCAGATCACTATAGAGCTTTGTGGGGAGACCCCAAGAGGAAGGTATGATGAGCACAGCAGCAAGTCTTCCCTCAGAAAGAAACCAAGGTTATCGAACCAGTAGGAGGAAGGAAACGACCCAAAGGTGTTGCTAGCAACTTTGAAACCTGCACAACACAAACTCAAGACTTTGCCCCAACGAACAGTGAGGTTGTCAATCTCACTGGTTTGCTGAAAACAAAGGATTAACTATATGGTGTGGAAGGTAATGGTGGTTTGCAGAAAGTAAACAGTAACAGTGGAAGATGTATCAATGGTAAATATTGGACCGAGGTCCATAGTTCACTATAGGTGCTCTCATTAAGATAAACAAACATGGCATGCTGGGTAAACAAATTACAGCGGGGCAATTGAAAGGGAAGAGCAAGGCATAACAATGCAATACTAGACATTCATGATCCTGAGATTTGATTGGGCAATACAACAAGATACATAGACCGCCATCGAACTGCATCTATGACTAGTAATCTACCTTTAGGTTATCATCCGAACCCCCTTCAGTATTAAGTTGCAAGCAACGGATAACTGCTTTAAGTAAAGTGTGTAAGGTAAACAATCCACTTGTTCCATGAACAAGAGATCTTTGTTTTCCCCCTAGTAGCAACATCACATCTATAACCTTAGAGATTTCTATCGCTTCCCCAGATTAAATAGAGGCATGAACCCACTATCGATCATAAATACTTCCTCTTGGAATCACTAGAATCTACTTGGCCAAGATAGCTACTAGAAACGGAGAGCATGCAAGATCACAAACAACACAGACATGATAGAATCAACAAGATAGAACCATTAATAAATCTGACATAGTAAAATCAATATCCATCGGATCCCCGCAAACACAACATGCATGATTACAAATAGATGATCTTAATCATGAACGGAGCTCAGAAGATCTAAACATGGTAGCACAAAGGAGGAGAAACAACCATCTAGCTACTACATGGACCCGTGGTCCAAGGTGGAACTACTCACGCTTCATACCGAAGGCTGGCATGATGATGAAGAAGGCCTCTGGGATGATCTCCCAACCGGCAGGGTGTCGGGAAGAGCTTCAAATCCCCCCGATCTAGGGACGAAGTTGGCGGCGGCTACGTACTGTTTCGTGGAAGATTGATCAGGTACTTGGGGTTTTGGTATCGGGGGATTCTTATAGGCTTCAAATCACCCCATAACGTGTTCAACTAACGAAATTTATCTAACAACCTAGGGGATTTATTTAGAAAATTAAAGCTCAATCCGACTTATAGAGATTTTACACGAATTTTTATGGTGGAGCACAAAAATCTGTTTCGGGACAGAAACTACTCAAATCTTACTTCCCTCTCATTCGAGGTTATTCTTGGCACAAAAAGCAAATAGAAAGGATAAGGAGAGGTCATTACAGAGGTAATAACTTCCAAGACTCAAGAAAACTATTGGGTTATCTCTGAAGAAGTACTTTTCTTTAATGCCTTTAAGTTAGGAACAATAAGCAAGAATCAATTATTTTGAAATGAAGAAGCATTAACATTAAACCTATAGGCGAAGAGGCGAGACAGGGGCACCCGGGGTGGCCGCACCCCCCTAGGAGCGAGCCAAGCCTATCCGCGAGGCCAGGGTTTGTGGACCCTGGTGGCTCCCCTTCGTCTTATATTCTGGCTACGTGTTCCCCACAGTAAAATATTGACTTTGGCTTTTGTCCCGTCCAATTCCGAGAATATTGATTTTCTAACTTTTCTGGAACCAGAAACAGAAGAAAACAGGCAACTAGCACTATGACATCTTGTTAATAGTTTAGTCCCAGAAAACATATAAAACATATAAAAGTAGATACTAAAAAAGTATGGAAGATCAAAAATTATAGATATGTTTTTGACGTATCAGCTATCTAGTGTTCAAAACCTGGATCAGATTGGTATCTACTATTCAAACTAATAGCATGTGCCACATACGGTCTTGTACATAGAATGGCGTACATGATAGAGACTATGTTTGAAGCATAGCGGACCTTGTCCATTATCTCTCTTTCTTCCGTCATAGCTAGACTTTGTGTATTACTCAACGTCTTACCTTGCAACATAGGTAATAACCCCTTCTTACTTTCGGCCATTTTAAACTTCTTTAAAATCTTATCAAGGTATGTACTTTGTGATAGCCCTATTAGGCGCCTTGATCTATCTCTATAGATCTTTATGCCTAATATGTATGATGCTTCACCTAGGTCCTTCATTGAAAATTTGTTGTTTAGATAACTTTTAACATTGTTTAAAAGATCTACATCATTTCCGATCAGTAATATGTTATCCACATATAATATTAGAAATGCCACATTGCTCTCTCTCACTTTCTTGTAAACACAATCCTCTCCATAAGTTTGGACAAATCCAAACTCTTTGATCACCTCATCAAAGTAGAGATTCCAACTTCGGGAAGCTTGCTTTAGTCCATAGATGGAACGCTGAAGCTTGCATACTTTGTTAGCATCCTTAGGATGGATAAAACCCTTTGGTTGTATCATATATAACTCTTCTTCAATGTTGCCATTAAGGAATGCAGTTTTGACATCCATCTGCCATATCTCATCGTCGAAATATGCAGCAATTGCTAACATAATCCTAATTAACTTTAGCATCCCTATGGGAGAGAATGTCTCATCGTAGTCAACTCCTTGAATTTGTCGAAACCCCTTTGCGTGAAGTTGAGCTTTATAGACGGTTACATTACCATCAGCATTAGTTTTCCTTTTGAAAATCCATTTGTTCTCCATGGCCTTTCGTTCGTGAGTTAAGTCCACCAAGGTCCAGACCTGGTTTTTGTACATGGATTCCATCTCGGATTTCATGGATTCTAGCGATTTGTTGGAACCCGAGATCATCATCGCTTCTTCATACATTGCAGGGTCATCTATTTCATCAACCATGAAATTCATAACAGGATTTCTGTACAGTTCAGGAGCTGCACATGTCCTGCTTGACCTGCGAGGTTTGGTAGTATTCTGTTTTGGAGTTTCATGATAGTTATCATTAGTTCCCTCCTCATTCGGTGAAGTAAACTCCAGAACAACTTCTGGAGCTGTGCTACTCGCCATATTATGAAGAGAAGGTTCAATAACCTCTTCGAGTTCTACCTTCTGACTACAGACACCTTTCGCCGGAAACTCTTTCTCTAGAAAGGATCCATTTTTGGCAACAAAAACCTTTCCCTTGGATCTGTGATAGAAGGAATACCCAATAGTTTCCTTAGGGTATCCTATGAAGATGCATTTTTTCACTTTTGGTTCGAGTTTATCAGGCTGAAGTTTCTTCACATAAACATCGCATCCTCAAACTTTAAGAAATGTCAGCTTAGGTTTGTTTCCAAACCACAATTCATATGGTGTCTTTTCAACGGATTTAGATGGTGCCCGATTTAAAGTGAATGCAGCGGTTTCTAGTGCATAACCCCAAAATGACAGTGGCAAGTCAGTCAGAGACATCATAGATTGAACCTTTTTCACTGTGGTGTTACGACACACCATTTCACTGTGGTGTTCCGGTAGGTGTGAGTTGTGAAAATATTTCACACTCTTTCATATGTGTGCTGAACTCGTAACTTAGATACTCACCTCCACGGTCAGACCATAGAATTTTTTTCTTTCTATTATGATGATTTTCCATTTCGTTCTGAAATTCCTTAAACTTTTCAAAGGTTTCAGACTTGTGTTTCATTAAGTAGATATACACATATCTACTCATATAATCTATCAAAGTAACAAAATAACGATATCCACCTTGCCCCAACACACTCATTGGACCACATACATCAGAATGTATGATTTCCAATAAATCTATCGCCCATTCCATTGACCCGGAAAACGGCGTTCTAGTCATCTTGCCCATAAGGCATGGCTCACATGTATCAAATGATTCCAAATCAAGTGATTCCTAAAGTCCATCTGAATGGAGTTTGTTCATGCGTTTAACGCCAATATGACCTAGACGGCAGTGCCACATATATGTAGATATATCATCATCAAGTTTAATCCTTTTAGCATCAACATTATGAATATGTGTAACACTATTATCGAGATCCAGCAGAAATAAACCATTCATCATAGGTGCATGACCATAAAAAATATCATTCATATAAATCGAACAACCATTGTTTTCAAATTTAAATGAATAACCACTTCGCAACAAACACGATCCGGATACAATGTTCATGCTTAGTGCAGGCACCAAATAACAATTATTTAGGTTTATGAATAATCAAGACGGTAAGTGGAGAGGCATCGTTCTGACGGCAATCACATCAACACTTCATCCATTGCCGACACTCATCTTGACCTCACCCCTTGCTAGCGGTCGCTTGTCCCACAGCCCCTGATTCGAGTTACAAATATTAGAAACCTATCTAACATAAATTACTCAGGTACTACTGCGAGTACTAGTAAAGTACACATCAATAACATGTATATCATATATACCTCTGTTTTCCTTGTCGGCCTTCTTGTTTGCCAAATACTTGGGGAATTTGCGCTTCCAATGGACAATCCCCTTACAATAATAGCACTCGGTATCAGACTTAGGGCCATCTCAGAATTTAATTTTAGGCGTGGCAACATATTTTCCTCCCTTGTTTCCCTTTTGTTTACCATCCTTGTCTTTCTTGAAACCAGTGGTCTTATTGATCATCAACACTTGATGTTCTTTCTTGATCTCCACCTCTGCATTCTTAAGCATTGACAGAAGCTCAGGGAGAGACTCTTCATGCCGTGCATGTTATAGTTCATCACAAATCTCTTGTAGCTAGGTGGCAGAGATTGGAGAACACAATGTATGCCTAAATCAATGGGAATCGATATTCCCAAGGACACAAGCTTATCGGCGTAACCAGACATTTTTAGTACGTGCTCACTAACGGAGTTGTTATCTTCCATCATGCAGCTAAAGAACTTTATAGAAGCATTATAACTCTCTACAACAACATGGGTGTCAAAAATCATTTTCAACTCACCCATTGTATCAAAGGCATTGATCTTTTCGAAACGCTTTCGAAGTTCTGGCTCTATTCCATACAGTATGCCGCAATGAAATAAGTTGTGGTCCTCCTGACGAGTCTGATAGACGTTCTTTTCCTCGTCAGGGGCATCATCGAATGGTTGGGGTCCTAGCGGCGCTTCTAGCACATATTTCTTTTGTGTAGAAGAGAGGAGAATCCTCAACTTCATGGTCCAGTCGGTAAAGTTGCTACCATTCGTCGCAAGTTTCTCTTTCTCCATGAACATAGTGAAATTAAAAGCAGGTGGTTCCATCTACAACAGAATTTGTAAAGTTTAGACTAAGTTTATGATAGACCCATTTCAACTTATCCAAATTATAAATGAACTCTCACTCAAAAATGAGATCCCTCGTGTATTTTTGGTGATTACATGAACCAAATCCACTACACCATGTCTGATCATCACGTGAGTCGGTGTAGCTTCAAAGGCGAGCATCTATATGGGTATCATATAAAATATATGACTCATGCTTAACCTTTCGATCCATGTTCCGAGGCCATGTCTATACATGCTCGGCTCCCCAAGTAAGAACCTTAGTATTTAGTGTGTGTAAAACTGTCTTACACCCAAAACATGATCGTCGATTGAAGAACACCTGATCATCACATGATGTCTTGAAGCGGCGAAACATAATCAGTGCATACTTAAGGGAGAACACATTTTATCTTGATATCTAAATGAGGGATCATATTATCATGCTAATAAAATGCCAAACACGCAATATAAGATGCAACAACATCATATGTGAAAAGTGAAATGATATGGTTCTTGCACTTGATCACTATCTTGTGCATCATGGTATGATCTTTATCATTCCTTTGTGTGTAAGGCCAAGGTCTATGGAACTTACATGTTAGGTGTGTTGTAAGAGTATCAACTATACATCTACTTATAACATTACCATATCATGACACTATCCCAGCAACAATCTAAACTAGACGATTCTAATTTATCCATTGCAAGTTTTACGTGTATTAGGGCTTTCGAAGATAGAACCGTTCTTACCTACGAACATGAAACCACAACGAGGATAACCAAATTATTAACAAATCAATGTAAATTAGATATTGAATATAGTACGAGATATAGACACCATCTAGCCACTTATGCAAAATTAGTTGCATGTTAAGCATGGAACATGTCTCATGTGCGAGGACATGTCAAGTTTGTCTGGGCCACTTCATCCCACTATGCCACCAATATCCAAAGTGCAAACAAGAAGCAATAACATGATCATCATCGACCACATAATCATATGTGTACGGCCCGTGCAAAGTATCTACGCATAGATCAGGCTCTGATACCACTATAGGGTTTGCAGCATAGAAAACAAAAAATTCCTACGATTGGAACAACTAAGTACCAAGATCTATCTACTAGTACAAGCAATGGGTGGATATACATCCATAGAGAACATACCCTTGTAGACCGACAAAGTTTAACGAGGTTGGACTCGTGGATGATGTAGACGAACGCTTGTCGATCTCAAGATCGAGAAGAAGTCTAGTGCCACAAATTAGTAGCGCATTCGTGCTCGCACACACGTTCAAGCCACCGAACAACTTCTGCCTCCTCGATCCAGCATTGCAGCGGAAGCAACAACTCTTTCCAAACGAATAGCCACCGAGAACATGTATCTCGTTAGTCCGAGGCCATGGATGATATACTAGAGGGGGAGAGAGATCCTTCACGAGGATGTGTGAGTATGAGATAAGGAGAGGGGGCCTTTTTATAGGAGGAGGGGGGACCATAAGGGGCATGGCCGACACCATGGGGTCTTCCCCCACCCCTTCATCCATTCAAGTGGGTGGATCTCCCACTCACAAAATGACCCTTCATTTTTGTAACATCCCAATTTAAGCAACCCTGATTAAATTTCCAAGAGGCAAAAATCAGGGGGAACAAAAACTTTTTCTTTCATTGTGTGCTTACCTGTTTTCTTGTGCTCAAGCAACTGTTTGTGTATTAGTTGTGTACTCCTCACCTCAACACTAGCTTACAAAACTATCTGTTGGTTGATGAATTGCTTAGGAACTAGAATGAGCTAAATTAGTAGCCCATCCCTTGGCTAAGCCATTCTACTTACCACCCATCCATGATGGTTTTGTAGTCAAGATACTAATATTTTCTGCAAATCTTATCATCTTGCCTACTTTGGCAGAAGCTCACATCTATATTCCACCTCCCCTTGACCAACTCTTTGCATGGTTATTATCTACTAATCATGGCCTATCAACCCCCACTTCACTTGTTTCCATTGGAGCCTTGTGCTTCTTAAACCCACATGGTTTAGGAGACTACCTGATATATCTATTGTGGCAGCCTTATTTTCAACAAAGTTTGCCATCACTCCAAAACCACCTCACATCCAACCAACCCCAACCCTTGCCTCCATGATCATCTATATGACTTGGTCTATCCATCCATATACCCCTTGTACCAAGGTGAACTCTGAGCTCCCTAATCCAACCTTGTTTAGATGCCCTCAGAATAACTAAACCCTAGATCCTCCCTTATCTAGTTTCCATCCTTTTCACCACTTTTCTTCAAAACCAAGGTTGAATTTCATGCCTACATAAACTTTACATCCTTTACCTTGTATATAAGCATCCCCAAATAATTCCCATAATTATTTGGATTATTAAACTATTTTATTTCCTTTACTTACCAATTTCTCAAAATCCTTGTCTTCAAAGGCAAGTTTGGTTTTTCTCCAAATTACCTTGCCAACTAAAGGCACATTTGATGCCTATATATAATATCCCATCTTTACAAATCAAAAATAAATATTTTTTAGATTCTTTATTATTTCTTTTTGCCCTTTTTCTTAAATGGCAGAAACAAGAAATAATTCCCCAAAAATACTTATCCACCTCAATAAATCCCAATAAAATTCTCCAATGTGTGTTATGGTATTTAGGACCATATCAAATTAAAAACCAAGATTGTCCAATATAAAAATACCATCTTAGCTTCCATAATCTACTTCAGCACTTTTTGAAGAAGTGCATTTAAATGGGATTATAATCCCTGAAAAAATATCATTTAAATCATGAAGAGATTATTTGACCTACTCCACCTACCAGTACCATTTCCATATTTTGTCCAATGCAACAATTTGAACTTCCTTCACAAGCACCCACTTGATCAATTTTGCTAAACCAAGCAAAACTTGATTCAAACCAAAACCAAACCAGCCCCAATCTTCCCAAGCACTCCTCCACACCACCCACTACACTTTCTGGTCGTGTGCTACAGTACCACCTTGTAAGATCCCTCCTTTATAAAGGAAAAGGATCCCTGTGATTGCAATGCTAGTCCCTGGATCAATGCTAGCATCCACAGTTTAAGATGAAGTACACAGAAACAAAGGTCATTATTACAGTCATTCCAGAGACAACATAGTCATTACAACTCCATGGCCATAGGCCTAGTACAAGAGTTAAATAAGATAAATAAGTCTTCATCTTCATGTGCCACAGGCAAGCATGTTGAGTGGAGACTCATGACTCCTAATCATCATCAGAGTAACCTGCAACATCACAAGTTACAGCCACAGTGGGTCAATACATTGGAATAGTATTGGCAAGTGATACATTAGTAGTATATTGGTGGATTAGATACTATATGCAATTTGGCTAAGTGTAGCTTAGGTTTCCTTTGCTCAAAATAGGTTTTGCCTATTAGTTGAAATCACTAAGTTTTTCTTTGTCAAAAACTTTTCCCAAGGAACCACCAATAGACATTGGGGTCCTTCACCCTTGTTCAACCACAAGTTTTACTTAGAAACTGGGATGAGGAGATTCTTAATAGCTTCCATGTCTTGATGCTCAAGTTGTCCTTTTCCAGGGACATGGCTAAGTACTTAGATTCTTCCATCTGCAGAGGTTGTGCACTTTCCCCACAAGCCTTGATTTTCACCAAGACAGGACCTTTTAGAAGCCTTCCCTTAGACCAAATGGACGCGCTCCAAGCTATCATCCCACTACCACCAACTGTCCAAATGGGTAAGTTATTGCAACCTATATGATACAGGCAGAGCCCATATTACCAAGTGGCTGCACTAGAAGCTTCTTAACATTTGGCCTCTCAAATTCCTTTGTTCCTGGGTGGCTTTCCACAAGTGAGATACACAAGGTAAACCATAGAAATGGGCCTTGTGTAACCACTCAACATAAACCATTCCTTCCATTCCACCCAGGTGTTTCATTCACTTTTTTTTTGAGGGTAAAACAGTAGGGCAAAAAACCCCACTGCAATTTTTATATATCAAGTAGAGTTACAAAAGAATATTTACAAACATATTCCACCTCAAAAAAGAGGGATAACATTCTAATCAGCTATCTCCTGTCTAAATTGGTTTCAATCCAATCCTTAAGGCCCTGATAATACTTCTTCTTAATTCTAAAAAGGACCCATCTTAATTCCTGGGCTATAATAGCCTTCCAGGTCTCCACCGACGCATGCTGATTGTTGAAAATTTCATTGTTTCTGCAAATCCAGATGCTCCAATTTCCAAGTATCAGAATTTCCATTGCAAAAGGGACCTTGAGGTCATTTTTAATACTGGCTAGAACTTCAAAGATGCTTTGATCAGCCATATTGACCTGTGAGATTTCAGCCCAGCAGGCTCTTGCAAATGGGCATTCCCAAAACAAATGTAAGCTAGATTCTTCACTATGGCAGCCCTGGAAGACACAGTCATAAGATGCCAGAGAAAAACATTTCCTTTTCAGAAGATTTCTTGTGTTGAGTCTATCAAGCAGAAGGAGCCAGAAGAAGAATTTGTGCTTTTGTTGACAAGAAGATTTCCAAATCCAAGAGAAATGTGGCTGAACCGGTTGGTAACCGACTAACGAGCAGTAAGCCTTTTTGACCTAAAAATTACTACCCCAAATGTAAGACCAACAATCAGATTCCCCTTCCCTGCCAGAATTGAGAATTTGTTCAAGACTTTGATATTCCTGATACGCTTGTTGAGACAAAGGAAGATAAAAGAGATCCTGAGTATTTGCAGTATGCAGGAACTCACTGACAGAAATGTGAGGGTTTTTTGCATAAGAAAGTAGGTGAGGAAGCTTATGTTGGAGACAACTATCATTCCACATATAAGTCCAGAATAGAGTAGATTCCCCATTTCCAACCAAGCACTTTGCAAGTCCTTTAAAAATGTCAATCAGTTTTAGATGAGCTTTCCACCAAAAGGATCCCTTAACACTTCTTCCAGGTAGCTTATCATTACAATAGTAAGTATTCCACACCAAGTGAACCCAAGGAATATCCTTATGATTATAAAACTTATCCAAATTCTTCAAAAGAAGAGCAGAATTTTGAACATTAAGATCAAGAACTCCCAATCCTCCCTGGTTTTTGGGTCTACAAACTTTCTTCCATGCGACAAGAGTAGTACCTCTAGCTTGAACATCCGAAGTTTTCTTTCTCCACAAGCATTGCCTCATATATTTAATCAACTGCTCCTTGATGGTGACAGGGAGATCAAAACAACTCATGTAATATATGCGAAGGGAAGATAACACAGATTTAACTAACTGCAATTTCCCCCCATAATTCAGAAAGTCAACTATTCCACACAACCTTCTTTCAATTCTCTGAACAATAGGCAAGAAGTGTTCCACATCAGGTTTATTCAAGCTCAGGGGCAGACCAAGATAGGTAAAAGGCAAGGAACCAGTGAGGCAAGAAAGGGTATTAGCAAAATGCCCAAGCCTCTCAGAATCCATATTAATTGGCATCAAGCTGGACTTGGAATAATTGACTTTGAGTCAAGTGGAGAGAGCAAAAGTATGCAGGATTGCTTTAAGACACAAGAGTTGTTCTGAATCAGCCTTAAGGATTACTAAAGTGTCATCTGCATACTGAACCACAGGGAAGTCAGGACAGAATACATTCTCAGTGGGCAAAGAAAGGAGACCCAGGTTCATTGCCTTATTGAGGATACTTTGAAGGAGATCAGCAGCCAGCACAAACAACAGAGGAGACAAAGGATCTCCTTGCCTGACACCCCTTCTACAGTAAATTTTTTTCCCAGGCACACCATTTAAAAGCACAGAGGAAGAAGCAGACCCAAAGATCATATGAATCCAAGAAATCCATTTAACTCCAAAACCTTTGGCTTTAAGGATATTGATGATTGCAGAATGCTCAATTCTGTCAAAAGCCTTTTCAAAATCCAGCTTGAGAATTAAAATTTCCTCCTTTGAATTGTGGCACTGATCAAGAAATTCAAATGCCCAACCTAAACAGTCTTGAATAGATCTTTGCTTAAGGAAACCATATTGATTCTTGTGAACAAGTTTAAGAATGACTTTTTGCAGTCTATTGGCCAGAATCTTGGTGATAATCTTAAGGACACTATTTAGCAAGGAAATAGGCCTAAAATCAGCAGGAGTCAAAGGAGCAGCAATTTTTGGAATGAGGGTGATGAAAGAAGAATTAATGCTTTCCAAAGAGACATTTCCTTCAAAGAACTCAATAAGTAAATGCTTCACATCATACTTGATAATAGGCCAGCAAAGCTTCATGAATTCATTATTAAAACCATCAGGGCCAGGAGACTTATCATTAGGAAAATTTTTGATGACTTCATCAATCTCCTCATCAGAGAAAGGCCTTTCCAAAGCTTCCTTTTCCTCCTGGCTTAAGCAATCACTAGCCAAGTCATTCAAATTGAAATGCATTTCAGGCTTATCAGAAGTGCCCATTCTATCTTTAAAGGAATTCCAAAGAAGATCTGCTTTTCTATCATGATCATATATCTCAAGATCAGAATCATCTTTGAGCATGGAAATGTAGTTATGCCTAAAACTGATGGTAGCTCTGGAGTGAAAGAATTTGGTGTTCTCATCCCCCAGTTTAACCCATTTGATTTTTCCTCTCTGTTTCCAATAAGTATTCTGGTTTTGTAAAAGAGAAATAATAAGACCTTCAGGATATCCCTAAGATTCCACTCATGAACAGTAAGAGTTCTCATTTCCTCCATGATATCAAGCAAGTCAATGGTGGCATTAACATTACAGATTTGTGCCTTTAGACAAGGTAGCTGTTTGGCCCAAAGCTTCAGCCCTCTTCTCACATTTTTGAATTTAGAATTTATTTTTTTTGCAGAATCCAGGAAACCCACAGGAATATTCCAGGCATTTTGAACAATAGCTTTAAACTCCTTATGATGTAACCAATGGTTTTCAAATCTCAACACCTGAGCTTTTGGAATCATTGTGCCAATGGTAATGACACAGGGAAGGTGATCAGAAGTAGGCTTAGCAAGAGGAGCAACAAAAGTGGAGGGAAAACTCTGAGTCCAGACAGCAGAAGTAAAGAACCAATCCAATCTTTCCAATAGAGGATCCTTCTGCATGTTACTCCAAGTGAACTTTCTACCCTTAAGTCGTAATTCAATGAGACCGAAATTATTAATGGCTTCATTAAAGAGAAGCATACCATTCACATCCCCTCCCAATTTGTTTCTATCAGAAGGCTGCCTACAGAAGTTAAAATCCCCCACAATAAGCCAATCCACATCATCAGGCATATCAATGCTGCCAAACCAGTCTAAAAATTCAGACTTTTTTTCAGGTAAACATGGCCCATAAATGTTGGAGAGGATCCATGATTTATTGGACAAGAGAGATGTCAAGGTAATGGAGATAGAGAACTCATTGAGGAAAGAAAGTTGTCCAGAGAACAGTGAGCCATTCCAAATGATGATCAAACCTCCAGATGCACCTCTAGAGGGAAGAAATTCAAAGTTGGTAAATTTGGAGGGGCAAAATTTTTTAATGAAGGAGCTATCAAAACCCTCTCGCTTAGTTTCTTGGAGACAGATAATGTCACAGCCAGACTCCTCAATTTTGCTTCTGAGAGCAAACCATTTTTTATCAGAATTGATTCCCCTGATATTCCAATTCAGGATCTTCCAAGTTCTGTTGTTATTCATTAAGAAACCAGGAGCAATAATAGATGTGGGGTGATGTAAATAATGTAATCACCCAGAAGAGAAAATAGGAAATACAGAGACAAAACCTCAACCAATTTAAAGTACCACATAGATGATCCACAACAAGTACCCTCCACATTGCAATATCACAATCGCAGAACATATAACAGGGAGTCAACAAGACTCCAGCAAAAGATTTAGCTTGACACATTAACACACTTAAGAGGATGTCTTCTTCTTGGCTTGCTGTCCACAGGTACCAGCAGCCCCAGGCTTCTTCTTGCCACCAATCCCCAAGCTGGAAGAGTGACCTCCTTTAATGCTGCCTTTTGTAGGAGCCTTGATAGCCACATCATTGGTCTTCCCTTTCTTGAGTAACCTCTTCTCCAAGTCTCCATCTTTAACCTTGCAGAATGAAGCAGCAAGATTTTTAACCACTTTGGCATTCAGGCAAAGAGGGGCAGCATTACAAACCAGGCAATCAACAATTTGACAATTTAAGTGACTTTTAAAACCCCCATTTAGTTCAACAATCCTAAGACTTCTTCTCACCTCAGATTCCACAAGAGGTTCCTTGCCCTTTCTCTTTCTAGCAGGGGTAGAGGGAGAGCCTAAAGATTTATTGACTTCAATACCCAGGCAAGAAGGGGCCATCTGGGGAAAATTTTCATTAGGAATGATGAAAGATATTGAACTTTCCTCAGCAATAGGTTCTTTAATAATTTCCCATAAAGGAGAAGTAAGAAATCCCTTGACCCAATTAAACTTCTCAGGAGTAGCAAGCATGAGAGTAATGAAGTTAAACCAACTTATAGGAATATCACATTTAAGAGAACCCTTTGAAGCAGATTCCTTCTGGATATGGGAAGCAAAATAATTCTCCCAGAGCTCCAAGCCTTGTTGGGAAAATCCCTGCTTGGCAACATGCACATCAGGAATGGTAATAAATGTTCTCACCATCCCAACCTGAAGGTGAGCCTCATTTCGGGAAAGAAGGTGCTGATCTTCCAGCATCCAATCATCAATCTCAGGGGCCACAGTACTTGAATCCATAGGACTTCCAGTCTCCTCCCCAGCATCAGCATTAGGCTCCTCCTCATCAGCCAAATAGTTTTGAAAGATATTTTGCAGGCCTTCCCCAATGCCAACCCCCTGAGGTGCAACTGCTACACCAAGCTCCTCCACAGCCTCAGGCTCATTAACAGATTCATCATCATCAGACTCCTAGTCTTGAACAATGACACCTGTGACTCCACTGTTCACATCCTGAGGTGGCAGATGCTGATTGTCAATAGGCATGTCTTCTCCAGGAGCAATGACAGGGCCTTGAACAGGAGCAGCAGCAGCCTCCCAGGGGCCCCATCCTTCAGCATTCCCACCATCAGGAGCAGGGTTCTGCACAGGAGCCATCCACTGACCCCAATCACCCCAGGAGCAGGGGGGAGGGGGGGAGGTGGCACCTGAGGTCCACATTGTCATCTGGCAGTGGGTCCTCTTCAGGTGGGCCCCCACCAAGCAAGTGACTATGAAGAACTTCAACAGAAAAAGTCCATGACTCTGTCTCCACCAGGTCACCTATGGTAAACCTCACACTCTTGGGGATGTCATCCAAATCAGTCACACGAATTTTAGCAATGATCCTACCCTTATGATCAGGGTCCCTCTCCCACAGGAGAACTTTTCCAATGTCCGCAAAGATAGCATTCAGATCCTCCATATGCCAGTGGTCAAGGGGAGGCCCAACCAGCATCACCCAGCACTCATTATTAAACTGAATCCTACGCCAGTTATCTCCCTCATTGTGCTTGACAAAAGAAACATGCACATCTTGAAACGGGATCGGGCTCGCCGCAATGAGTCTATCACGGTCACTGACATGGTGGAACTGCACATATGCAGACCCAAAGGGACAATCCTGAATATCTCTGAAGTGCACTCCAACCTCATTGTTGAAGAAATCAACCAAGACACCATGAATATTGACGAACGGAACCGGACCAGGAGGGAGGGGAAAAATGTTAGCAATAGCATACTGTTCATGTGCTCGTGACCTCCGAGGCACCACCACCCTTTTAACACGATTCCGCCCAGCCACTTGCATAATCTGGAAGCCATTCGGCAGGAAAGGCGCAGGGTCAATCGGGATGTTCGCCATTGCGACGCCCTTCGCCGGCGACGAGCAGGAGGGGAATGGGGTTTCAGCGGGCGGGGGAGTTGAGGGGACAGGGGAAGTGGTAGTTGTTTTTTGCAACGAGGAAGTGAACTCGTGAAAACTGCCGTGAATGACGGGCCGGGAATGAGAAACCACCTGGGCCTTGAACCATCCCTCATACGATTTGTCGGGCCAAGTACAGTTAGGGAAAGAGGGAAATTTCAAAAAAGGAAGGAGCCCAGGCAATTTAAAAGCAGCGCGATTAGCGCCCCCCTAGACCTGACTGACGTTACCTTCGACTTAAAACCCTCCTCAGTGAGCACCTGGGCATAGGATCTGCCATGATGGCCTGATTTGAATTCCCCATTAATATGATGCTCAATCACAGGCAAAGAACCCTCAGATGACGAAGGAAATTTGAGTCTTTGAAAAACCGAGCCACCTTTACCGGAAGGCTTTAAAGAAGGAGATTTTTTTTTTGCACTTTCTTTTTTGTACGTGACAACTTTCCATTCCTTAGCAGATTCCTTGTAAAATTCCCTTTCTTCATGAATCCAGTTCGGACCCCCAGTACCCCAAAGATTGACATGGATCACAAAAGAATGGCATGAGAACTTGGAGATATTGTAAATCTCAAAACCCACTGCCCGAGAAGCAACCGAGAAACGAAAAGTTCTATCTTGCAAAAACTTCACCTAGAATTTAGAAGCATTACCACCAAAACAGGCTTGAAGAGCAAGACTAACAGTATGAAAGTCCAACTTAAAATTTGCCCTTCCAAAAGAACAAACCAGATAAAATGGTCTCTTCCTGAACCCACCAATGAAATTAACTTGATGCCTGAATTTATCAAAAATCCTCTTCTCAAAATCACGCCCTAAAGAAAAATCCAGGGCAGGTCGACATGAAGCAACATCTTTAGAAGCAACCTCTTTGGAAGCACAACCTGAGGGAAGATTTTCCGAGAAATCCAGAGATCTAGGCACCAACCTCTCAACATTGGTGGAATTTTTTTTAACCAAAGGGCTTGGTAAAATTTGAGAACCAACCACAACCCTCTTCACCTGGAGATCAATGGAGATACCAGAAGCCACCACCTCACCATGAACCAAATATCTCGCATCAATCACAACCTCATTATGATTGAGGAGGACAAGCCTTTTAGAACTAGGAAAAAGCATGAGAAAACCCTTGGAAGGCTCAAGATCATCAGCAGGCAAAGAGGAGCAAAGGGCATGCCATTTCAGACCAGTGTCTTCATCCGATCCAGAGATGGTAGGGGATCTACCAAGAAATCCAGATGAAGGATCCAAAGAATCATTAACACGAGAGAGATGAGAGGGGAACCTCAAAATGGATCCAACAGAGATCTTCTCCCCACTTTCCAAACATCGTCCCTGTAGGGGTCCCAATCTTAGATAAGATTGATCCCTCCTGTGTTTTACAATGCTAGTCCCTGGATCAATAGCTAGCATCCACAGTTTAGATGTAATATCAAGAAACAAGGGTCATAATATAACTTTATAACCAGGAATAACATAATTTTATTACATCAAACATAGCTCATTAGGCTATTACATTACATTGCAGCGGAATAAATATAGTCATGGGTCCTTCATCTTCAAAGTGCCACAGGCAGATGTTGGTTGTAGACTTTGTAATCCTAAACAATCAATCTCCACTAAAATCAATCAAACCTGCAACATACAAGTTACAGCCACAAAGGGTCAATACATTTGAATTGTATTGGCAAGTGATACTATATTTGTATAGTGGAGTCTATCATCTATATGCATTTGGCTAAGTGGAGTTGAGGCTTGCATTGCTCAAAATAGATTTTTCTTATCATTTTGAAAATACTAAGTTTTTGCTTGACAAAATCATTTTTTTTCTCAATCAAAGATTTCAAGATCCTTGTACCAAGCCATCTCTCCATCAATGATTGAAGAATTCAAACAACCCTTGTTCAAACCACAAGATTTTAATTTAGAAATTTGAATGATGAGATTCTTGATTGCTTCCATGTCTTGATGCTCAAATTGTCCTTTACCAGGGACATGGCTAAGTACTTAGGTTTTACACTCTGCAGAGGTGGTGCACTTTCCCCACAAGACTTGGTTTCCCAAGACAAGATCTTTCAGAAGCCTTCCCTTAGACCAAAATGGACGCGCTCCAACCTATCAAACACTACCACCCACTGTCCATTTGGCTAAGTTCTTGCAACCTATATGATCATGGCAGAGCCCATATTGCCAAGTGGTTGCACTTGAAGCTTCTCAACATTTGACATCTCAAATCTCTTTGTTTCCTGGGTGGCCATCCACAAGTGAGATACACAATCCAAGTCCATGGCATTGTGAACCACTCAACATAACCCAATCCTTCCATTTCCACCCAGGTGATTCATTAACTTAGTTGTTTTATTAAACAAAATCACAAGTCCTTAGACTTAGAATATTTTTCCTTAGTGTGAATATATATTCCACCCATGTTTTCTATTAGCTAGGCTAAGCTTGGTAGTAGTAGGAATCTCTAACTTAGGAAAATCCTACTAAGGATTCATCTACTAGGTTTTTCTATAGCAAGATCTATACTTAGCAAAATCCATGCAAGTTTACTTAGCAAAATCACTAAATGCATAGATAAAGTAATAGGACAAAAAGTATGAAGCATCACTTGCCTTTTTGGTAGAGTATAGGTTCACTTCTTGATCTTTGCAATAATCACACTCTTCAAGTCACTACAAATCAATCAAGCAAGGCACAAACTCAATCTACCAATCAAGCAAAACAACACACATAAATAACAAAGTCAAAGAAATGCATGCAAGCATGCCAAGCTTTGTTTTGTTTGAAAAAGTGGTTCCTAGTGGGTCATAGTCATTTGGGTACATCTAATGGTCATTTCCTAAAGTGGCCAAGTCATTTGCAAAAGGTTTCACTTTAAAACTATTTTCAAAACAAAGTGTTATTTTATGTGGTGTAGAAATATTTTTATTAAGGCATTAGCCTATAGGGTTCACCAAATGAGTTGCTATTGCAAAACTTGGTGTTTTTTGGTCAGTAGGTTTGGTCCAAAACATTTCCTTGAAGTTTTCTTTTCATAAACATTTTTATAATAAAAACTATTCCTTTTATTTGGCTAGAATATGATTAAGTCAAGTAATCCAACCTAAATCTTACAAAAATAATTTTTAATACCAAAGATTGGTTCCTAGGGTCAGTAAGGTCACAACAAATCAATTGGCAAAGGTTTGAATCCAAAAATCATTTTTAAACAATTTTTATACTCTAAACAAGCATACATAAGTTTCTTCAAATTAAAACAAGATAACAAATACTATTTGCTAAACTAACTCCACAGTTGGATAGGGCTTGTTCTCCTGAATCCATTGATATAAAATTTGCCAAATTTGGACGTGTGGTTTGAAAGTTATAGGGTTTTCAAATTGCTACTTAAATCTGTTTTTCAAATCCTGTTTTAAAACAGATCCTGCCACGCGGCTTGCTCCTATTCGCCAGTACCGGTTCGCACGGATCAGTCGCTGGGGAGCGTTGGATTAAGTCTAATCGTGCGGTACTGAGCGCATACCTCTTCGGCGTTTAAGTGACATAATCCTGTTCGTCTGATCTAGATCTAACGACCCTAAACAGATGGCCATTAACCGGCGGCGCTGCGTGGCTGTGCGCGGCGGCGACGGGCAGACGGCGGCGGTGCTAGCGAAGCAAGAGGCAAAGGAAGGTGGGGAAATGCTCACAGTGATCGTCGTGGAACGGGGATGCTCAACCTGCCACTGGTTGATGAAGGGGTGCACTATGCTGGCTTGAATCTCTCGCCGGAGTTCGTGTCCGCGTCGGGCTTCTCTGTTCTTCGTCGGAGGCGACGACACAAGCCACGGAAAAGCAAGGTAACCGTTGAGTTAGATGCGTACGGGGTCGGTGATCGTGTGTGCATCAACGAGACAGAAGGGGGTGGTCAGATATCACCTGGAGGACTCGCCGAAAAAGTAGCAGACGACGGCGGCGTATAAGTGGAGCTGTTGCCGACGTTTTGGAGCTCCCGCAGGTGAATGGTTGGTATGGACGGATGCGTCTGGACGCGTGGAGTATGTGTGCTAGGTCGACGAGGCAAGGGGCGGCGTGTGGTAGCCGGAATCGGCTGGAGACGGTGGTCGGAGCCGAGGCAGTCGAGGAGAAATTGGGATGGACTGGAGGCGTGCTCGGGGGAGGAAACAAAGGGGAACGAGAGAGGAGTCACTGGCGTTTAAGCGTGTGTGGTCAGGGGGCGTTAATCGCACGGCATTGAAGCGAATTGACGAGGCAATCAATCGGCAGTAACAGCCAGGACGACGAGGTCATGTTGAAGACGATGAATAGGAGGGGGTGGGGTCGGCTTGTCAGCGTTTGTGTGAGGGGAAGAAGAGGGTCCACATGTCAGTTGCTGGGTGGGTGCGGTTCTGAGTGGAAAAGAAAACGGTCCGGGGAGGGGAGTTGGGCTAGGTGGGCTGTTTGGGCCGGGGTAGTGGATTGGGTCAATTTTCTTATTTTTTTCTGTCTGATTCCTTTTTCCTTTTCTAATTCTATTTTCTGATTTGAATTTTATCCAACTATTCAAGCATTCAAATAATTCAAACAATTCAAACAATTGTAAGGAGTTTTTAGTTCTGTTTATCAATAACCAATCTCAAAATAAAATAATATTTTTATTTATTTTTAGGATCTATTTAATAATTAAATAAAATAGACCATAGTTATTTAACCAATTTGGGTTTGATTTATTTTAATAAAATCTCCATTTGAAATCCAAATATTTTCAAAACCAAATCAGTAGGTATCATTTGGAAGTAAATAATACTTGGATACTTGTTTAAAACAAAATATTATTTTACTTTAGGGTCCAATATTAAAATAAAATGGGACAAGGTTTATTAATCAAATAGGATTTGATTTTATTAACAAAATCTTTATTTGAAACCTAAATATTTCAAAACCAATTAGTGGGTTTTATTTGGGAAACAGAATAATTGGAGATTTGTTATAAATAAAATAACATTTTATTTTAGGGTTCATTATTAATTAAATAATAATAGACTTTCATTATTAAATCAATATTTGTTTTATTGAGATATTTATTTTGAACTCTAAAATAAACTAAAACACTTTAGTAGGTTTTATTTGTGAATATCAAACATTTGGAAAACTTATTTTAAACAATTTAATAAGTCTTTGAACAAAACTTTTATATAATAAAACTTGGATATTAAATCCTTATTATTTTATTTAAGCAAATCTTTATTATTTTTAAATAACCTTTGCTACTTTATTTGAAATAAAATGTTTTTAATTCTCAAAGCTTGGCCAAGGATTAATTTGGCTTTATAACAAAATCTTTATTTATAAACTTCTATTTCATTTGAAAACAAATCTTTTCATTTGATTGTTTTAAAATAATTTCCAATTGTTTCCTTTTATGAAATGTTTATCCTTTTAAATCTTTTTAGGATTTTTATTTAATTCAGAAGGGTTTGAGGTTCCATTTTAATTCAAAAAGTTTCTTCTGGATCTGAAAATCAAACATAGTTTTATTTTATTCATTTATTTTCACATTACAAGATTTGGAAAATCTTGGGATGTGACAGGCTACCACCCTTAAAATAAATCTCGTCCTGAGATTTGGGAAGGTTAGGGTTACAAGCAGGTTCAAAACAACTAGGGTACTACCACCCTTAAAAATTTTCAACCAAAAAATTACATATTGGCCTTCTTGGGTCCTGGAAAACTTCTCTAAGCCAACTTTTGTCTTATTTCTACACTTGACTCATGGGCCAAGGTTGAGCTTTTCCATAGGCTTGTTTAACTTGTTCTCTATCCTTTCTGGACACTTGTTTGCATAGTGGCCTAGTTCCTTGCATTTGAAACAGGTGACAAGGCTGATATCCCTCATAGGCTGGTTTATCCTATGCTTCATCTTTTCTGGATAGTAGTTTGCATAATGTCCTAACTCTTTGCAGTATTTGCACATCACTTGGCTAAAATCCTTCCTTATCTTGGGTTTCACCAGCTTTTGTTTGTCTTCTTGTATCTTCTTCTTTTCTGGGCATTCATTGTAATAGTGTCCCATCTCTTTGCAAGTGTAACATTGCTCTTGAGTAATATCCTTCTTGTTTGGGTTGGGGCATTTCTTCTTCTTCTTGGGTCTCTCCAAAGCTAGGAGTTCTAGTTCATGTTCTTCATAGGTGGGAGATCTTTCTCTCTTCTTGGGGCATTGATCTTCATGTTCCTTGGGTGCATGATCCTTGTCTCTAAAAATATTGCTATCTTGGGTTCCTTCTAGAATAGCATCCTTGTCATCCTTGTTGTCATTAGCTCTTTGGAAAAAGTTTTCTCTCATGTTGATCATTTGAGTAACCAATCCTTGCAACAATTGGGATTGAATTTTCAAAATCCTTTGTATGGCAGGGTCTAGTCCATTGTTGTTTGGCTAAAAGCTGAGTTGTCATTTGGCTCAACTGGTTTTGGTTTTCTATAAGTTCTCTCATGTTGTCTTCTTGGTTGGTGTTGTTGTCATCAACCTTGATGTTGGATTTTCTTGGAGTAGTCATATGTTTGGGTTGAAGGGAGATTTAGAATAGGCAAAATATTTCTAAGGAAATATTTCTAATCACACACATCACAATTCACACAAACAATGTGCATGCAATCACAAACAAACATTTCACTCAAACAAGGTTCAAGCTCATACTTAGGCAACAAAAATATTTTTAATACACCACATAGGTTGGGGTGTTTGACTTAACTAAATTATGGTGGTCCATCTATATGGTTCACTTGTGGTCTTTCCTTCCTTTATGATTCTTCTTGTATGAGATCTTGGTTTCCTTGAGAAAAACTCTTGGTCACAATTCTTCAAAATTGTTGATGGTTCCTTCTTATTTTGCATTCCCTTAATCTCTAAATCTTGAGTAAGAGTTCCTTGTTTCACTTGTAGTCCTTAGTAGTTTCCAAGTTGAAAGTCCTTGGTGTTCATGCTGAAGATGTTGAAGTCATTAGGGTTGAAGATGTTGAAGTCATTAGAGTTGAAGAAATTGAAGAAGTCCTTTGCACATGGTGTAGTCCTTGTCCATGGGTAGGTTTTTCCATCAAGTTGAAGTAGAAGAGATGTAGAGTTGAAACCAAAATGGTTGAGGAAAGAGTTTACAAGTGTTTTTGTAAATAAGTTTTTGGAACAAATACACTCCTATTTTTCTAAGGGTTTTTGTCCAGTCCTAGGGTTTACAAATCCTACAGGCAACACAATGCTCTGATACCATCTGTAGGGGTCCCAATCTTAGATAAGATTGATCCCTCCTGTGTTTTACAATGCTAGTCCCTAGATCAATAGCTAGCATCCACAGTTTAGATGTAATATCAAGAAACAAGGGTCATAATATAACTTTATAACCAGGAATAATATAATTTTATTACATCAAACATAGCTCATTAGGCTATTACATTACATTGCAGCGGAATAAATATAGTCATGGGTCCTTCATCTTCAAAGTGCCACAGGCAGATGTTGGTTGTAGACTTTGTAATCCTAAACAATCAATCTCCACTAAAATCAATCAAACCTGCAACATACAAGTTACAGCCACAAAGGGTCAATACATTTGAATTGTATTGGCAAGTGATACTATATTTGTATAGTGGAGTCTATCATCTATATGCATTTGGCTAAGTGGAGTTGAGGCTTGCATTGCTCAAAATAGATTTTTCTTATCATTTTGAAAATACTAAGTTTTTGCTTGACAAAATCATTTTTTTTCTCAATCAAAGATTTCAAGATCCTTGTACCAAGCCATCTCTCCATCAATGATTGAAGAATTCAAACAACCCTTGTTCAAACCACAAGATTTTAATTTAGAAATTTGAATGATGAGATTCTTGATTGCTTCCATGTCTTGATGCTCAAATTGTCCTTTACCAGGGACATGGCTAAGTACTTAGGTTTTACACTCTGCAGAGGTGGTGCACTTTCCCCACAAGACTTGGTTTCCCAAGACAAGATCTTTCAGAAGCCTTCCCTTAGACCAAAATGGACGCGCTCCAACCTATCAAACACTACCACCCACTGTCCATTTGGCTAAGTTCTTGCAACCTATATGATCATGGCAGAGCCCATATTGCCAAGTGGTTGCACTTGAAGCTTCTCAACATTTGACATCTCAAATCTCTTTGTTTCCTGGGTGGCCATCCACAAGTGAGATACACAATCCAAGTCCATGGCATTGTGAACCACTCAACATAACCCAATCCTTCCATTTCCACCCAGGTGATTCATTAACTTAGTTGTTTTATTAAACAAAATCACAAGTCCTTAGACTTAGAATATTTTTCCTTAGTGTGAATATATATTCCACCCATGTTTTCTATTAGCTAGGCTAAGCTTGGTAGTAGTAGGAATGTCTAACTTAGGAAAATCCTACTAAGGATTCATCTACTAGGTTTTTCTATAGCAAGATCTATACTTAGCAAAATCCATGCAAGTTTACTTAGCAAAATCACTAAATGCATAGATAAAGTAATAGGACAAAAAGTATGAAGCATCACTTGCCTTTTTGGTAGAGTATAGGTTCACTTCTTGATCTTTGCAATAATCACACTCTTCAAGTCACTACAAATCAATCAAGCAAGGCACAAACTCAATCTACCAATCAAGCAAAACAACACACATAAATAACAAAGTCAAAGAAATGCATGCAAGCATGCCAAGCTTTGTTTTGTTTGAAAAAGTGGTTCCTAGTGGGTCATAGTCATTTGGGTACATCTAATGGTCATTTCCTAAAGTGGCCAAGTCATTTGCAAAAGGTTTCACTTTAAAACTATTTTCAAAACAAAGTGTTATTTTATGTGGTGTAGAAATATTTTTATTAAGGCATTAGCCTATAGGGTTCACCAAATGAGTTGCTATTGCAAAACTTGGTGTTTTTTGGTCAGTAGGTTTGGTCCAAAACATTTCCTTGAAGTTTTCTTTTCATAAACATTTTTATAATAAAAACTATTCCTTTTATTTGGCTAGAATATGATTAAGTCAAGTAATCCAACCTAAATCTTACAAAAATCATTTTTAATACCAAAGATTGGTTCCTAGGGTCAGTAAGGTCACAACAAATCAATTGGCAAAGGTTTGAATCCAAAAATCATTTTTAAACAATTTTTATACTCTAAACAAGCATACATAAGTTTCTTCAAATTCAAACAAGATAACAAATACTATTTGCTAAACTAACTCCACAGTTGGATAGGGCTTGTTCTCCTGAATCCATTGATATAAAATTTGCCAAATTTGGACGTGTGGTTTGAAAGTTATAGGGTTTTCAAATTGCTACTTAAATCTGTTTTTCAAATCCTGTTTTAAAACAGATCCTGCCACGCGGCTTGCTCCTATTCGCCAGTACCGGTTCGCACGGATCAGTCGCTGGGGAGCGTTGGATTAAGTCTAATCGTGCGGTACTGAGCGCATACCTCTTCGGCGTTTAAGTGACATAATCCTGTTCGTCTGATCTAGATCTAACGACCCTAAACAGATGGCCATTAACCGGCGGCGCTGCGTGGCTGTGCGCGGCGGCGACGGGCAGACGGCGGCGGTGCTAGCGAAGCAGGAGGCAAAGGAAGGTGGGGAAATGCTCACAGTGATCGTCGTGGCATGGGGATGCTCAACCTGCCACTGGTTGATGAAGGGGTGCACTATGCTGGCTTGAATCTCTCGCCGGAGTTCGTGTCCGCGTCGGGCTTCTCTGTTCTTCGTCGGAGGCGACGACACAAGCCACGGAAAAGCAAGGTAACCGTTGAGTTAGATGCGTACGGGGTCGGTGATCGTGTGTGCATCAACGAGACAGAAGGGGGTGGTCAGATATCACCTGGAGGACTCGCCGAAAAAGTAGCAGACGACGGCGGCGTATAAGTGGAGCTGTTGCCGACGTTTTGGAGCTCCCGCAGGTGAATGGTTGGTATGGACGGATGGGTCTGGACGCGTGGAGTATGTGTGCTAGGTCGACGAGGCAAGGGGCGGCGTGTGGCAGCCGGAATCGGCTGGAGACGGTGGTCGGAGCCGAGGCAGTCGAGGAGAAATTGGGATGCACTGGAGGCGTGCTCGGGGGAGGAAACAGAGGGGAACGAGAGAGGAGTCACTGGCGTTTAAGCGTGTGTGGTCAGGGGGCGTTAATCGCACGGCATTGAAGAGAATTGACGAGGCAATCAATCGGCAGTAACAGCCAGGACGACGAGGTCATGTTGAAGACGATGAATAGGAGGGGGTGGGGTCGGCTTGTCAGCGTTTGAGTGAGGGGAAGAAGAGGGTCCACATGTCAGTTGCTGGGTGGGTGCGGTTCTGAGTGGAAAAGAAAACGGTCCGGGGAGGGGAGTTGGGCTAGGTGGGATGTTTGGGCCGGGGTAGTGGGTTGGGTCAGTTTTCTTATTTTTTTCTGTCTGATTCCTTTTTCCTTTTCTAATTCTATTTTCTGATTTGAATTTTATCCAACTATTCAAGCATTCAAATAATTCAAACAATTCAAACAATTGTAAGGAGTTTTTAGTTCTGTTTATCAATAACCAATCTCAAAATAAAATAATATTTTATTTATTTTTAGGATCTATTTAATAATTAAATAAAATAGACCATAGTTATTTAACCAATTTGGGTTTGATTTATTTTAATAAAATCTCCATTTGAAATCCAAATATTTTCAAAACCAAATCAGTAGGTATCATTTGGAAGTAAATAATACTTGGATACTTGTTTAAAACAAAATATTATTTTACTTTAGGGTCCAATATTAAAATAAAATGGGCCAAGGTTTATTAATCAAATAGGATTTGATTTTATTAACAAAATCTTTATTTGAAACCTAAATATTTCAAAACCAATCAGTGGGTTTTATTTGGGAAACATAGAATAATTGGAGATTTGTTATAAATAAAATAACATTTTATTTTAGGGTTCATTATTAATTAAATAATAATAGACTTTCATTATTAAATCAATATTTGTTTTATTGAGATATTTATTTTGAACTCTAAAATAAACTAAAACACTTTAGTAGGTTTTATTTGTGAATATCAAACATTTGGAAAACTTATTTTAAACAATTTAATAAGTCTTTGAACAAAACTTTTATATAATAAAACTTGGATATTAAATCCTTATTATTTTATTTAAGCAAATCTTTATTATTTTTAAATAACCTTTGCTACTTTATTTGAAATAAAATGTTTTTAATTCTCAAAGCTTGGCCAAGGATTAATTTGGCTTTATAACAAAATCTTTATTTATAAACTTCTATTTCATTTGAAAACAAATCTTTTCATTTGATTGTTTTAAAATAATTTCCAATTGTTTCCTTTTATGAAATGTTTATCCTTTTAAATCTTTTTAGGATTTTTATTTAATTCAGAAGGGTTTGAGGTTCCATTTTAATTCAAAAAGTTTCTTCTGGCTCTGAAAATCAAACATAGTTTTATTTTATTCATTTATTTTCACATTACAAGATTTGGAAAATCTTGGGATGTGACAGTCCCTCAAGAGGAGAGCCTTTAGCATTGAGAAGAACCAGCCAAGAATCAGCCGAGACAACGAGAGAGCCTTCCAGGAACTTACCACCCATGGTCACACCAGAGTAGGTGACCTTCCAGCAACCACCAGAGGAATCCATGCAGAGCCTACGCCGGCAAGGCGCCGGCGAGAGCCGGAGGTCCACGGGCACCTCAGAGGAGCCTCATGCCTCGGAAAACGTGCGTGGTATACGTCCCATCGGACAGCTCTCACGAACTTGATGGCACACTTTATTCCTTGCGCTAAATAATCTTAGCGAGGAAACTTGGGTTGAGAGAGGTACCTTGTGTTTCATTCACTTAGTTGTTTTATTAAGCAAAACACAAGTCCAAAGACTTAGAAATATTTTATCATAGCATGAATATTTCACCACCCTTGGTTGCTACTAGCTAGGCTAAGCATGGCATAGATAAGCATCTTAATTTAGAAATTTCTAGAAATTCTACAACTACTAGGATTTCCCAAGCATAGCATATAAGCAAAATATAACCATGCAAGACTAGAAAAATATTTATAATGCATAGTAGAAAACATAGGGATAAAAATCATGAAGCACCACTTGCCTTGGTAGTTTGGAGAGTAGCTACACTCCTCACAATCACAATAACTATTTGCACCAAAATCTACACATAAAATCATAGCAACAAATCACATACAAAATAAATACAAGCAAAAATATATAGATGCATGCAATATGATATGTGATGATTTTCTAAACTCAACAAGACAAGTGTACAATACTAGTTTATAAAAAAGTTCAAAACTTACCAAACAAACTTTATTTGAACACTAAAACAATTCTCAAATAATTTATATACACAAAATAGGCCTTCACATGTTTCTATGAATAAAACCATTTTAACAGAAACAAAACATTAAACACATTGTATATTTGGAAAGGGCTTTCTCTCCTGATTCCATTGATATAAAATTCATCAAATTTGGACGTGGGGATCAAAAGTTATGATTAAAACAAGTTTAAACAATCAATAGATTCAATTCAGAAATTTTAAACAAACTAACAGACACGCGGCGCAATCTTATTGGTTGATACCGTTTCGAACTGGATCGTGTCTGTGAGCCGTCAGATATAACTTAAACGCGCGGCCCAGATCTAATCTTACCGTTTCGCCTAGGATCTATAGTATCCACTGGATCTAGATCTAACGATCCTAAGCAACCTGACCATCCAGTGGCGGCGCTAGCGGCGGCGACCGGTGGCGGCGTCTCTGTCAGAGCTGCTACCGGCATTCCAGGTCGCACTGGAGAGGGAGAAGGGGCTTACCAAGCTCGCCGTGTGCTGCTGATGCTCAAGGTGGCGATGGCTGGTCAAGGGGCGCGCTGCAGTGACCGAGGGAGCTCGTCGGAGTTGCTGGCGGCGTCACATGCTTGTTGTCGAAGACGTTGCCGAGGTTCTGCGTCGGCCTGGCACGAGCCAGATGGGTTAGGAGGTGCGCAAGGTTTTGGCGATGAAGACAGCATCGAAGGGAAGGAAAGGGGCGGTCCCGTTTTACCTGGATTGCACGTCAGAGTTGAGCGGCGGCTCAGGTGGTCGCGGGCGTGAACGAAGACGTCGCTCTAGGTCACGAGAAAGCAAACAGAAGGCATCAGTGAACGCGCAAGGACACGCTGGTCACAATGGTTTGAACCAGAGACAGGGGCGGTCAGAACTCACCGAGATTGGTCGTCGGAGTGCGTCTGTGCCGCGGCGGAGTGGCTCGAATTCGTGCAGCCTGGTGGCGGAGTGGTGGCGCTAGGTGAGGGGAAATGAGCAGCAAGGGGAGGGGGTCTTATAGCCAGAGCGGGGGCGAGGATCACGCGCGGTATCAGTGGCAATTAAGCGCGGAATCAACGCGGCGAAAACGGCAGCGGCGAGGTGGTCGTCGGCGCTGATTGAGGACGAAGGGTGACACGGCAGTGAGGCCCAGTCGTCAGCGAGAGAAAAGGTGTGGGGGATGGGTCCAGGCTGTCAGCGACCCAGTGGGTTTGTCCGCGAGTGAGAGAGAGAAAAGGGGGCCCCGGGTGGGCTAAATGGGCTGGTTTCTCTGTTGGGCTGAATGTCTGGCGTTGGCCCTTTTTCTTTTCTCTATTCATTTTTCTATTTCTATTTTGATTTTCTGAACTCAGTTTCAAACAAATACAAATGCTATTTGAATTCAAATTGTTCTGGGTTTTTGTAGAGTGCAACCTCACAAATCTGGACACAAAACCAAGTGGTCACTTGGAATAAAACAAAATAAGCAGTGACATAGCACTAGTTTTAAATAGGTTTTGAAATTGGTTTTCAAATCATATTTGTTATGAAACTTTGGTTTAAATCCTAGCAATCTAGCAATACAATCTGAGAGCAATAAGACAACAAGGTTTGGTTCAATTAACAACAATCTCTCATTGGAGAGTAGCATTTGTTTTAAATGCTGATCACATAAAATAATGAGCTCATATGCTCCTGTTTTTGAATTGATTTGTTTGAAATGAACTCTACATGATCATGGATGCATGGATGATATGCATGAGTTTGAAACATGATTTTAGGGATGTTACAAATCTAACCCCCTTAAGGTGAATCTCGCCCTCGAGATTCGGATTGGCTAGCAAATAGGTGAGGGTGGTCTTTCCGAAAATCATCTTCTCTTTCCCATGTTGCTTCTTCTTCGGAATGATGGTTCCATTGAACTTTGCAAAACATGATGGTCTTAGTCCGTGTGACTCTTTCTGTAGTCTCAAGAATCTTGATAGGTTTCTCCTCATAAGTGAGGTCACTCTCCAACTGAACCTCTTCCAAAGGTATAGTATCCTTCAAATAAGTTTCTTCCATTTCTGGATGGCATTTCTTAAGCTGACTCACATGAAACACATTATGAACGGATGACAAATACTCTGGCAATTCAATCTCATAAGCAACTTCTCCTTTACGACTCAGAATCTTGAATGGTCCAACATATCTTGGGGCCAACTTTCCTTTGACACCAAACCTCTTCACTCCACGGAGTGGTGACACTCTAAGATAAGCTCTATCACCGACTTCATAGGTGACTTCTCTACGGTTAGGATATGCGTAGCTCTTCTATCGGGACTGTGATATCTTCAACCTGTCCTTAACCACCTTGACTTTCTCTTCAGCCTCTTTGATTAGTTCTGGTCCGAACAAACTTCTTTCTCCCACACCATTCCATAGCAATGGGGTGGTATACTTTCTCCCATAGAGAAACTCAAATGGTGCCATCTCAATACTGGCTTGATAGTTGTTATTATAAGAGAATTCTGCGTAAGGCAGACTTTCATCCCAGCTGGCTCCATATTCTAGGGCACATGCCCTCAACATATCTTCAAGAATCTAATTAGTCCTTTCAGTCTGTCCATCAGTCTGAGGATGAAAAGCAGTGCTAAATTCCAACCTCGTTCCTAATGACTCATGTAGTTGCCTCCAAAAATGAGAAGTGAATTGGGTTCCCCTATGTGACACAATACTCTTGGGTACTCCATGTAGACATACAAATCTACTCATATAAATTTTGGCTAACTTAGCACTTGTGTAGGTTGTCTTCACGGGTATGAAATGAGCCACTTTAGTTAGGCGATCCACTACTACCCAAATAGAATCATATCCTGACCGGGTCCTTGGCAATCCGGTAATGAAATCCATACCAATCTTGTCCCACTTCCAATCTGGAATAGGTAGTGGTTGAAGCAATCCTGCTAGTTTCTGATGTTCCGCTTTCACTCTACTACACACATCACACAAAGCAAAATGTTTGGCTAAGTGTAGCTTAGGTTTGCTTTGCTCAAAATAGGTTTTCCCTATTAGTTGAAATCACTAAGTTTTTCTTTGTCAAATTTTTTCCCAAGGAAACCATGATCTTGTTCAAGAAGAATCAACCAAAAAGGATGGAAAGAGCTCAAGTGAACCATATAGATGGACCACCATGTTTAATTTAAGTCAAACCCACCAACTTATGTGGTGTAACAAAATATTTTGTTGCCTATAAGTGTTCTTGAAACTTGTTGTTTGAGTGAAATGTTTGTTTGTGATTGCTTGCACTTTGCTTGTGTGAATTGTAATGTGTGTGATTAGAATTATTCCCTTAGAAATATTTTTCCTATTCTAATCCTAATCCAACCCAAACAGATGACTACTCCAAAGAACTTCAACATCAAGAATGACAACAACAACCAAGAGATGCACATGAGAGAACAATTACTAGCAAACCAAACCCAGTTGAACCAAGTGACAACTCAGTTTTTAGCCAACAACAATGGATTATACCCAACCATACAAAAGTTTTTTCTATCCCAATTGTTGCAAAGGATGGCCACTCAAATGATTAACATGGGAGACAACCTTTCCCAAGGAGTTTGTGACAACAAGGATGTCAAGGATGATATTCTAGAAGGAACTCAAGCTTGCAATATTTGTGGAGACAAGGATCACACTTCCAAAGAGCATGAAGATCAATGCCCTAATTGTGAAGAGAAACATCCAATTAACCAATGCCCCACATCTCAAGCTACTTGCTTCCTATGTGAAAGAAATAATCATGTCCCTATCTAATGCCCCATCTATTCCATAGTTCAACAAAGGAAACAAGGTGGAGTGCAACAACAATTTGTAAACCCTCATGAAGGAACAACTTCTACCAAGAAGGATGAAGGCAAAGTCAAAACTATGCACCATAAGGCCAAATCATAAGTGACCACAAAGTGTTGCTACTCTTGTGAAGAAGAAGGTCATATCTCTAGTAAAAGCCCCAAGAAGAGAGAAAGATTTCCCACCTATGTGGTGAAGTATGAAGAGCATGAACTAGAAGAACTCCTAGCTTTGGAGAGACCCAAAAATAAGAAGAAGGACATAAGCCAGTTGCAATGTTACAATTGCAAAGAAATGGGACACTATGCCAGTGATTGCCCAGAAAAGAAGAAGAACCAAGGAAATAAACAAGAAGAATTGAAACCAAAGAAGAAGAAGCATAATAGCCAAGTGATGTGTTTCAAATGCAAAGAGCTAGGCCATTATGCAGACAAGTGTCCAGAGAAGCTTAATCAAGACCCCAAGCAAGCCAAGATGTAATCTAGTTGGCAAATTTTTAAGGGTGGTAGTACCCTAGTTGCTTTGATGCCAATTTGTAACCCCTAGCCTCCCCAAATCTCGGGACGAGATTTATTTTAAGGGTGGTAGCCTGTCACATCCCAAGATTTTCCAAATCTTGTAATGTGAAAAATAAATAAACAAAATAAATTATTGTTGAATTTTAGGGTAAAAAGAGACTTTTTTAAATGGAAACTTAAAATCCCATCTTGAACAAACTTTGGTTAATGTTTGAATCTAACTAAATTCAAATCAAGTGGAATACATTCTTCATAAATGCATTTGGAAATTTAAACACTTGAGAAATAAACCAAAACCCTAAAACCCTAATGGAAGGAAATCATTTCCAAGTTCTCCAAGTCTATGGATTTGATCCATATAAAAATTGGTCAAACAAACATTTCAAAATGATCAAGAATGACAAATAGAAATATTAAAAGAACCATAGAAATTGGTTTCACTTATTTTGGAGCCATAGATAAAATCCTATGAATTTAATAAGATAAGGAAAAGTAATTTCCAAAGCTAATAAAACACTTATCTAAAATCCATACCAAATGCTGAGCAACTAATCCTAAAGATATTTAAAAGGATAAAAAAACATCAAATAAGATTTTACAAATTGGAATCACCAAGTTTGGATCTATAAATAAAAAGATATGGATTTTATACGATAAAGAAAGAAATATTAAATAAGGAATATTTAAAGACCAAATTAAATCTTGGCCTAATCCATTAAGCAAATGGAATGAATAGAATCCAAATCCAAATAAAGTAAAAGGATAAAGAATTTCCAAAATAAAATAAAATGGCATTAACCATTCTATCCCTATTTTAATAAGGACAAATGTCTAATAAGAATAATTATATAATTCATGAGAAAATAGTATTTTGGAATTTACCCAAGTGGAATAAAAGTGGTTTAATTTACTTAAATAAAATAAATCTTCCAAATAAAATTTAGGGAATTAAAACTATATTTAATTCCATTGGAATTAAAACAAATACCCAATTCAAATGATTTATGAATCATATTAAATACTTTCCAAATAATTCAAGATGAATTATTTGACACCCTATTAAACAAATAAAAACCTACTGAAAAGATTTGGAAGGTTTAAGAATTCAAATGGTGTTTTGAGGATATTATTAAATCTTATTTGAATTAAAATAAAGGCCTAAATAAATAAGTAAAAGACCCCAAAAAGAATAAAAAATTTATTCCAAAATTGACTTCAGATTATATTACTAATCAGTATTTAAACCTACACAAATCTTGGTTGAGGTTTGATTTCAAATAGATGTTTGAATAGACTAAACAAAATCAAAACATAAAAATCAAATTGGAAAAAGAAAAATAACAAGAGAAAGAAAAAAAATAAGAAACAAAGCAACCCAGCTAACCTAGCCCACTAAGCCCATCAGCAGCCCATCTCCCTTCCCCGCGGGAAAAACGTTTCGTACTCGCGAATAGACCCACAGCGTCACTGACCGCCTGGACCCACTCCCCTCCCTCCCTCACGCTGACAACGGACCCCACAGCCAGGTCATCATCTTCTTCAGCCCGCGTTGAACACGCCTGGCAGTTTCTGCCGTTGATTTGCTCGGATGAATTCGCATAAATGTCACAGTTAATCCTCCCCTGACCACGCCTTCGTAATCGCCAGCATCCCCTCTCTATTTCCCCCCAGACGCCACACCAATGGAGCCACTAGGCTGCTCAAATTTTTGCCTCAACTGCCCCTACCTCCGACGCCCTCCGGCGAAGATTCCGGCCAGCCACCGTCGCCCCTCGCCCCCTCGACCACACAAGTGTGTTCACATACTCTTGCGCACCTCCCAGTACCCTCCACCTGCCCGCGCATGCCTCGAAGCCTCGACTCTGACCACGTCTGAGCGCCACCAAATGATGAACTCGACTCCGGCGAGCTATAGCCGACGACCTCGTGCGCCCCTTGCTCACTGGTGAGTGTTCCCATGATCCTTGAACCCGTGTGCACCTTCCTTACTCGTTGTTTTGCTCGTTCGCGTTCCAGAGACTCGCCTTCGACCACGGCCGTGCGTGCGCGAGCCAGCAAGCTACTCCGGCGAGGAATTCCTGTCGCTTCTGTGCGCCCCTTGACAGAAGGAAATCACCCCGACCACCACCACGACCACGCGATTCTGGTGAGCATCTCCTTTCACTCTCTCGCTTCCTGCATCGCCAGCTCCGCCGCCGTCTGACCGCGCGCCGCCACACGCCGCCGCCAGCGCCGCTACTTATTGGTCAAACCTGTAGCGACCGTTGGATCTCGATCCTGTGACATAGATAGATTCACTTAAAGCGAAGGGGTATGCGATCTATGCCGTGCGATCAAGTGAAATCCTACGGTCTGTGTTAGACGATCCGCACGAAGAGGTATAGACGAATCAGAATGTGACACGTAGCCTGGAATCTGTTTTAAAAACAGAAACTTGTCTATTAGATGTTCAATTTTGAAAAATTCATAACTTTTAAACCACACGTCCAAATTTTGCAAATATTTTATAAATGGATTCAACAAAACAAGTACTTTCTAACCATGCACTTTTTTTAGTAAAATGCTTCTGTTAAATTGATTGTTTTTGCAGAAACTTGTGTATGCATGTTTAGAATATAAAAATTGTTCTAAAATGATTTTTGAGATAAAACCTTTGGAAAATGGTTTGTTTTGAACCTACTGACCATAGGAATCAATTTGTGATTTCAAAAATATATTTGGTGAATAAAAAGAATAAACTTTTGATTTAAACCATTTCTAGTCAAATAAAAGTAATGTTTATTTATTAAAAATGCTTTTGGGAGAAAATCTTTGGGAAATGTTTTGGAATAAACTCTCTGACCCCAAGCACCAAGTTTTATGAATTAAAAATGTATTTGGTGAACTCCATAAAGATTATTACTTTGCTAAAAGCATTTTCAACCACATGAAATAATGATTTGGTTTAAAATTTATTTATAAGTAAAATATTTTGCAAATGGTTTTGGCACTTTATAAAATGAACAATAAGTGTTTTAGAATGTTCATAACCTATTATTAAACACTTTTGTAAATAAAACAAAGTTTGGCATGCTTGCATGCATTGTTTTGTTTCTATTATTTTATGTGATGTTGCTTGAATGGTAGATTGAAATATTGCTTGCTTGATTGAATTGTAGTGATTTGAAGTGTGTGAACATTGCAAAGATCAAGGAGTGAACCTATATTCTCTACCAAAAAGGCAAGTGATGCTTCATACTTTTTGTCCCATTATTTTCACTATGCATTAGATATATTTCTAAAGTAGGACTTGCATGGAATTTTGCTAAGTGTAAACTATACCATGGGAAATCCTAGTAGATGAAACGTTAGTAAAATTTCCTAAGTTAAGATTCCTACTACTATCATGCTTAGCTTATCTAGTAGAAAACAAGGGTGGAATATATATTCATGCTATGGAATATTTCTAAGTCTATGGACTTGTGTTTTGTTTAATAAAACAACTAAGTGAATGAATCACCTGGGTGGAATGGAAGGAATGGTTTATGTTGAGTGGTTACACAAGGCCCATTTCTATGGTTTACCTTGTGTATCACACTTGTGGATGGCCACCCAGGAACAAAGAGATTTGAGATGTCAAATGTTGAGAAGCTTCAAGTGTAGCCACTTGGCATTATGGGCTCTGCCTGGATCATATAGGTTGCAATAACTTAGCCAAATGGACAGTTGGTGGTAGGGGTTTGATAGGTTGGAACGCGTCCATTCTGGTCTAAGGGAAGGCTTCTGAAAGATCTTGTCTTGGTGAAACCAAGTCTTGTGGGGAAAGTGCACCACCTCTACAGAGTGAAAAATCTAAGTACTTAGCCATGTCCCAGGTAAAGGACAATTTGAGCATCAAGACATTGAAGCTATCAAGAATCTCCTCATCCCAATTTCTAAGTTAAAAAACTTGTGGTTGAAAAAGGGTTGAAGGATCACCAATTTCTATTGGGAGATGCCTTGGGTAATTTTTGTCAAGCAAAAACTTAGTGTTTTCAAATGATAAGGAAAATCTATTTTGAGCACAGCAAGCCTAAGCTCCACTTAGCCAAAAGCATATAGATGATAGACTCCACTATACTACCATAGTATCACTTGCCAATACAATTCAAATGTATTGACCCTTGTGGCTGTAACTTGTTATATTGCAGGTTTGTTTGATATTAGTGAAGTTTAATGATTAGGATTACAAGTCTACAACCAACATGTCTGCCTGTGGCACTTTGAAGATGAAGGACCCCATGTTATTGTTATATTCTGCTTCTTTG
Source organism: Avena sativa (assembly GCA_916181665.1). NCBI lineage: Eukaryota > Viridiplantae > Streptophyta > Magnoliopsida > Poales > Poaceae > Avena > Avena sativa. The sequence goes on from OV702281.1 coordinate 185,173,493, forward strand.
TAATGAGATAGCCAAATGAGCTATGTAAGATGTAATGAATTATTTTATTCCTGGTTATAAAGTTGTATTATGACCTTTGTTTCTTGATATTACATCTTAATTGTGGATGCTAGCTAATGATCCAGGGACTAGCATTGTAAACACAGGGATATCTACCTTATTAAAGGTTGGGAACCTTACACACCTACTGTAGCTTACCTCCTATTTGTCCCTAGTGCTTGTAAGAATAAGGGAGAGACAATATCTTGGCATATCTTGTGCTTTATAAGCTTGGCAGCAGCTACCCCACTCCCGTCTCCCTCTCTGGTCGAGCTACGTCCCCAGCACCTCCCCTCTTGCCGAATGAGCAGCCAGCCACCCTTGCCCTTGTCCAAATGGTCTTGGCCCCTCTCACACAACTCTCTCTCAGTTTATAAGGCCCCAGGCCAGTACAACTCTCCCCCTCGCGCTCATTTGCCCCCTCTCCTCCCCACATACCTCCACAGAGATCCCCTCCTTCTCCCCATCTCTGTCTAGCCCGAAGGAATAAGGAGAGCAAGCTCTCGGCCTCCCCCATGAAATCGAGCATGGCTCCTTCCCCTATGCTCCCCTGGCCCTGCATGTCACCCTACAGTACTCTCGTCCTCCTCCTCTATCTAATCCTGGCCTTTTATTTGACATGCAGGCACCCCTGCGGCCGCACTGCAGAGCTCCGGCGAGCTCCCTCTCGGTCATCATTGCGCAAGGACCTCCCCGACGCCAAACCATCCCCTGCCGCCCATCCCCGGAGTCGCCGTCATCGACCGCGTTGCCCCGTTGCCTCCACGACCGCCCTCGAGCCCCCGGTGAGCATTCTCGCCCCTCCTCGTTGTCAGCTAGGGTTTCGCCATCGTTTGGCCGATGCCACAGGGACGACTAACCCTGACCATCGATCTGTCCCAGATCTAACGGCCCAAGGTCGCGCCTACCCCTTCGTCTTGCGGGCCAGCGGGTGGGCCGCATCTGGCTACGCGCCTCCAGTGCACGCTCGTCGCTGCTTGGCCGATTTCCCCCTAGACAGCCCACTCCCCATGCAGATCTGGCCCGATGACCCTTCTCTCACCTTTTTCTTTTTTGTTTTCCTAGATCTGTTTCTAGACTTTTTGGATTAAATCATTTTGAAAATGCAAAATGAATACAAATGGCTAGATCTAAAAGTCCTAAGGTATCTGGATGTCCTACCTAACAAGCAGAGCCATTCCCTAACCATTTTGATGTTTAGGATTAATATGATAAATCATATACCCAGATATGTCTAGTGCACAAAATAAATTCCCTAGGGATTTCCACTAACCCAAATGGGGTGAATCCAATTGTTGTGGAAAGGTATTAACTATACCTTTCATATCCCACAGGACCCATAGTCAATTGCTTCCTAGTTTGCTGGTAGCCAAAATATCTAAATCGAGCCAATTCTGCCTTTAGGAAATTCTCTAGGTTTTTGGTGTCTCTATTAAATTTTAGCGAATTAAACTATTTTGTGCATGTTTTATTTACTAATATAATCACTACAGTAACTCTGCAACACCAAAAAGGTTGATTCCAATTCCTACAGAAAGGTATTCTTCGTAGATAACATGTGTCCTTGGAATCACCTAAAAAGCTTATGTAGATTAAATTTGGTGAAAAAGACAAATCCCATCCAGTACTGTATTTGGGAATTTCTCAAGAGCATTATGGTAATATTCTTGAGGTGATTCCAACTCCTCTTGATTCGGTCCACCAAATACTAACTAATATCCCAAGGAAATAATTTTTGGAACTCCAGAACAGTTCTCGTGAATTATTTCCTAAAACTACGGTTTTATCCACTATAAATTCCATTATAAATCATTGGAAATTGATAAAATAATGAAGCCACTTTTGTTGGATTCATTTTATCAATACCTATCTGATGGTATCATTTTTACACAATGGTATCATACAAATCAAACCCTTGATAAAAAACCCCTCTCTTAGGTAGTTCATAGATTTCAAATCCAAAGGCATCTTTTCCCTATGGTCTACAAATCTTCTCCCAAACCAATCACATCAAACCTCCAGCATCCTACTGGTGTATATCTTGCATTTATCCTTTGCTTGTTGTATCGGTTGATGCTTGTATGCCTTGTATTGATTGGTGTATTGTTTGTTTCCATGTACGCTCGATAACGGCGATAGTTGCGATTGTGTGACGCCGAGAAGAAGGAAGCATTGGGGTTATCTTTATTATTGGTATTCTGGGTATCTAACAACGTCAAGGGACATCTCGCTGCTCATAGGCAAGCCACCATTCCTGAACTCCTAAATTAATCTACTCCTGTTTATCAATTGTTTTATATATCGTTTATCAACTGCATAATTAAATTGCATGGTTTGTTTCAAATAAAAGTGCATGAGTAACTTGGCTCCTCCAAGTTATGGATGCGTGCCCATTAGGACACTTACACTGATAACACCTACTTTACCCCTTTAGATCGATGCTAAGATGATTAACATCTTCCCTCTTGGAAACCCGCAGATTTTCAAGAATAAAACTATTTTGGGTTTTACCCTACTACAAAGTTTTCAAAATAAAACCCTTGGAAAGAGGCATCAGGTCCGAGTGGAAGTTTTACTAAAAGAAGATATGAGGTGGATGAAGAGAACAAATGAAAGAGAAGGGATGTTCTAAGCCAATGTACAGAACAATTTTATCCGTGCAACCACATTACCCCAGACGTTGGAGCTTAGATCATAGTTTGTTCTCTTTAGCCAGGGCTGCTCGTACTCGCTAAAGGGGAGAAATCCCCTGAAATCCGGACTGCCATGGGAAAGGTACCGGTGCAACAATTGGGTCTCTCGTGGACGGTATGATTTTTGGCACAATTGTCACAATTGCTACCGGTCAAACTTCGGTTTGGAGGTAGGGGTCAGTACGGGAGGAAGGACCAGGGTCATCGTACGCCATACTCGTACCGAAGAGAACAAACCCAAAAGGAAAAGCCGCTATTGCAAGGGATGGACAAATGAAAGGTTTAAGTTTGATTATCCGAACCCCCATCTACAGTGTGTAGCAGGTCGTGGTTAAATCCCGACGGATGTATTGATTCTCCCAGAGATGGTCAAAGACGTTTAAAAAGGGTTTTACAACAAAACTGTTTTAAATCTTTTTAACAAGGATGTGGAGATGTCTGGATTTTCAAAAAGGAGGAATATTTTCCAAAAACCCTTTTTCAACAAAGATATAGAGATGGTATTATTATATTTGTTCAGAAAACAACCATAGAGTAGAGCTATCTTGCCATATCCCAGTATGCATGATTCTTATTACCTTGTCTCGGTGGTTTGCTAGTACATTCAAAGTACTCACCGGTATGATCCCTGGCTATTTACTTGGCCAGATTGAAGAGTTAAGAAGGAACGAAGGTGCTGACGTCTATGCGAGCTAGGCCGTCTTCCCAGTCAGTTTCCTGTAGGTTAAGGCATGGGCTCTGCGCTTGAAGACTTCCGCTATTTGTGTTGTATTCACCATAATGGCCACTTTGTAAGTTCTGTAATCATTACTATATGGATGTTGTAATGATACTAGTCAGTTATGCTCATGGCTCACTGATCATGGGAACGTGAATTGTATGCATAACGGGTATTCACAGACCGTAAATCCGGGGTGCCACAGACATGGTATCCGACCCATCCTGACTGTAGGAGACCTTATTTAGCATGGACGTTAGACAGGACAACCCCTATTTCTGAAAACACCCGGCTTTCGAAAACTATTTCTCAAAAGCTTTTCGAAAGATTTCTTATCTCTCCTTCTCTTACTTAAACCATTTGAAAGGGGTTACTCTATACCTCGTGTACTTCAACTAATCCGTTTTCAGAAACCAAGTCCAAATTGGAGACTATGAAGCCGAAGATCCCAGAAGAAAGTGACCCCAAGACAAGCAAAACAAAGGAGCTACCAACGACGAAAGACACTACAAGATTTCCCTACCAAAGGAGTCCTTCATCACCCCGAGCCAATCAAGTACGACACCGACACAATAGACGGCAAGACAAAAGCTAAGACCCCTGTAACTTCCGTACTTAGGATTATCATCCCTAATATAGGATTACCCCTTATGGCGTGTAGTCACCTCCTTAGTACCTATGGTAGGTCCTGTTTTCTTTTCATGTGCATGTATGATGCTTGGAATGTGTTTGCTTGACTGCCCTAGATCCTCTTATTCTAAAGTTTTGACCACCATGCTGACGTGTCCTGATGCTAACTCTCGCAACCCCTTAGCCGGAAACCTCTCCTCAGTAGGATGGCCACATAAGAAAGCATCGACACCCTAAAGTAAAACCCTAAGGTGGAAAAACTATGTATTTACACTCAAACTCCAATTCCAACGAACCACCCACCCTCTACTTCGAGAGTCGTCTAAGGAAAACCAAGCCGTGACGCTGTTTTGTACCAACTGTGTACCCTGATAGATCTGCACCTATCTGTTTTATCTCCTCCCTAAACCACATACCCTCCTCTGTGCAGATGGTACCCATTGACGAAGCATGGCTAAGCGCCGGATTCCTAGTGCTCCTTTGGGACTCCCTGCAGCTTTGCGGATATACCCAACCTCCCACATTCCAGCTTCACAAGGGACTGGAAACCGGGCTATATCTTGGACAAGTTACCATCCAGCCAAAGTATAGAGTACCAGGAGAACCCATTCGTGCCACGGGATTTCGCATGCCAACCCCAGTGATGGCTCTAAATATGGCTGCAAGAGAAGCATTGTTCCGCATCAGTGATGTCCTTCCTAAAATGAGGCAACCCACAACCTTCTACCTACCCATCAAAGGAAACGTGGATTCATCCGGACAGTCCCAAAATCCTCGCTTGACCTATCCCGCCCTGCAGCTGCAAGCCCGTTATAGCTATGCGGGAAATGAGCTTCTCACCGCAGTCGTCGATGAGTACCGCCGCACCCAAATGGAACTTCATCGTGTGCAAGCTATCCTGCATCGCAAAGAAGCTCTAGAAGACCAGCAAAGGAATCAAGCCCTGATCAAGGAACCGGAAGAAGCCTCTGGAAGACGCATCCTCATAGGAAGAAATAAGTGTGTTACCGCTCAGCAGTATCTCAAGAGGTTTAAGACACCCCAAGATATACAAGGATCCTCCACAAATCTCCCTGAAGGAGAAGATGAAGCCAAAGAGGATTCTCCTGGATCGTCCGCAAGCGGCAACTAGCCTAACGTGGTACCGATGTATCGCAGTATCTATGTACCATCCCAAGACCTGTTTTGTAAAACTCTAACTGCCTTGTCTCCTTGCTCCACAGACCTGTTTTATAACCCTTAAGTACCTCCTCCACTGACCGGCATGAACCATCTAAATGTATGGATGTTATGCAAGCAAGATATCCTTCTTTGCATGTTTTACCCACGACGTTGCATTAGACTAAACCCGGAACGACCCCATTCCAACGGACCTCGTTTCCTAGACCACCAAAATCCAATGGCATCCTCCAACCCGTCGGAACCGTAAACCGCTCAGAACTAACTACCTGGAATATAGTAGACGCCCTTTCCGATAGACCTTCTAACTCCTGAAGCGGTTCTGACAACGTCGACAAAACTTGACCACTCCGGACAAAAGGTGTAGTGCCATCCCCCGACATCAGCATACGACTCCACACAATAAAGATGGCATCTTCACTAAGCACCCGTAGCTTTGCTTTAAGGGGGAAAGACTGTGTCTTTCCCGTCCAAAAACCGATAGACCCCGGGAGTCGACCACTAGTATCCCTAAGGGATGATCACCCCTCCAAGCCCGAATCATTGACCCTGCAAGAAAGACGAAATATGGCACTTCCCCATTATCGGAAGGAACTTCAAGAAAGTCCTCCACTCCAAGGTCGACCGCCCAGCCAACATCCCGGTATATCAAGACCTTGAAGAGAGAAAGTCGACCATAGGGCGATGAAATAAAGAAGACTCAACTCGCTGTCTCGCCTCAAGAAGGAAGTACCCCGTCGACGTTAAACTTACCTAGACTTGTCCTAAGGGGAAAAGACTGCGTATGTTCCATTCGTTTCATCCAAACAACCCAAATCCGAAGCCCCCCAGCTCTAACCTGTGACTAACCACGTTGGGTCTTTGCAAAACTTATTAGCACCTAATAATTTCCACCACTGAAATTGTTAAGCGGATGTTATCACCCTAAACCTACTCCTCCCTAATCTTGGGACGAGATTATTTTAAGGGGGGAAGGTCTGTAACATCCCAATTTCAGCAACCCTGATTAAATGTCAAAAAGGCAAAAACCAGGGGGAACAAAAACTTTTTCTTGCATTGTGTGTTTACCTGTTTGCTTGTGCTCAAGCAACTGTTTGTGTATTAGTTGTGTACTCCTCACCTCAACACTAGCTTACAAAAACTATTTTACAAAAGAGATGTTTGTGCTCATCTTTCATATTCCCAAATGATCTTGCATTTCAAAAACCTAAGCCAAGACGACTTTGACACAACCAAATACTTTACTAGCTTCTATTGCCAAAACTATGGAAACATATATATAATATCCTTATGTTTTCAAGACAGAATCTTCAACTACCCTTATCTCTAGGTTTTCCAAAAACCTTTATTAAAACCTTTTATTCCAATCTTGGTAATAATACCAAGATGATCCCTATCTTAATTCAAAGCAAAACCCCTTTCCAAAATACCCCTCCTTACCTCGAGCTAGGCTTGATGGTAACCCTACTAGTAGTTAGATAAGTGATAAGATGAATTGCCTTGATCTGCTGGTTGATGAATTTCTTAGGAACTAGAATGAGCTAATTTAGTAGCCCATCCCTTAGGACCCAGTCCTTGCTTGTGATCATCAAGCCATTATCAAGCATTAAAGTTTGGATTCCATATTTGCAATCTGTACCTCAACATCAACCACTTGTTGGACAGGATAAACCCTTGCCACCCTCTCAAATGTTTCCCTCTTGCACTCTAGTCTAAAACCCTGAATCTGCCAAAATGGCAAAGTCTGGATTTCTTATCTAGATTCAATCTTTGGAGCTCCACCTTCTCCAACCTATGTGCATTATTGAGAATGTACCTACACCATCTTGTAGTACATATTTAGTACTACCAAAGCCTACACTTTCCCTTGGCTAAGCCATTCTAATTACCACCCATCCATGATGGTTTTGTAGTCAAGATACTAATCTTTTATGCAAATTTTATCATCTTGCCTACTTTGGCAGAAGCTCACATCTATATGCCACCTCCCATTGACCAAATCTTTGCATGGTTATGATCTACTAACCATGGCCTATCAACCCCCACTTCACTTGTTTCTATTAGAGCCTTGTGCTTCTTAAACCCACATGGTTTAGGAGACTACCTGATATATCTATCGTGGCAGCCTTATTTTCAACAAAGTTTGCCATCACTACAAAACCACCTCAAATCCAACCAAGCCTAACCCTTGCCTCCATATCATCTATATGACTTGGTATATCCATCCATATACCCCTTGTACCAAGGTGAACTATGAGCTCCTTAATCCAACCTTGTTTAGATGGCCTCAGAATAACTAAACCCTAGATCCTCCCTTATCTAGTTTCCATCCTTTTCACCACTTTTCTTCAAAACCAAGGTTGACTTTGATGCCTATATCAAGTTTACATCCTTTAACTTGGATATAAGCATCCCCAAATAATTCCCATAATTATTTGGATTATTAAACTATTTTATTTCCTTTACTTACCAATTTCTCAAAATCCTTGTCTTCAAAGGCAAGTTTGGTTTTTCTCCAAATCACCTTGCCAACTCAAGGCACATTTGATTCCTATATATCATATCCCATCTTTCCAACTCAAAAATAAATATTTCTGAGATTCTTTATTATTTCTTTTTGCCCTTTTTCTTAAATTGCAGAAACAAGAAATAATTCCCCAAAAATACTTTTACACCTCAATAAATCCCAATAAAATTCTCCAATGTGTGTTATGGAATTTAGGACCATATGACATAAAAAACCAAGCTTGTCCAATATAAAAATACCATCTTAGCTTCCAGAATCTACTTCAGCACTTTTTGAAGAAGTGCATTTAAATGCGATTATAATCTAAGGAAAAATATCATTTAAATCATGAAGAGAGTATTTTAACTACTCCACCTACCAGTTCCATTTCCACATTTTGTCCAATGCAACAATTTCAACTTCCTTCGCAAGCACCCACTTGATCAATTTTGATAAACCAAGCAAAACTTGATTCAAACCAAAAACAAACCAGCCCCAATCTTCCCAAGCACTGCTCCACAGCACCAACTACACTTTATGGTCGTGTGCTACAGTACCACCTATTACTTCCCTCCTCTTTGTCCCTAGTGCTTGTAAGAATAAGGGATTGACAATATCTTGGCATATTTTGTGCTTTAAAAGCTTGGCAGCAGCTACCCCACTCCCCTCTCCCTCTCTGGTCGACCTACAGGCCCCAGCACCTACCCTCTTGCCCAATGAGCAGCTAGCCACCCTTGCCCTTGTCCAAATGGAATTGTCCCCTCTCACACTACCCTCCCTTGGTTTATAAGGCCCTAGTCGAGTACAGCTCTCCCCCTCGCCCTCATTTGCCCCTCTCCTCCAAACTGACCACCCTAGAGCTCCCCTCCCTCTCCCAGCTCTGTCTAGCCCGAAGGAAGAAGGAGAGGAAGCTCTCGGCCTCCCCCACGAAATCGAGCATAGCTCCTTCCCCTGTGCTCCCCTGGCCCTGCATGTCACCCTGCAGTACTCCCCTCCTCCTCCTCTATCTAATCCTGGCCTTTTCTTTGACATGCAGACACCCCTACGGCCACCCCGCGAGCTCCGACAAGATCCCTCTCGATCGTCATCACGCGAGGACCTCCCCGACGCCAAACCATCCCCTGCCGCCCATCCCCGGAGTCGCCATTGTCGACCGCATCGCCCCTTCGCCTCCACGACCACCCTCGAGCCCTCGTTGAGCCTCCACGCCCCTCCCTGTTGTGAGCTAGGCTTTCGTCGTCGTCTGGTCGATGCCACCAGGACGACGAAACCTGACAGTCGATCTGTCCCAGATCTAATGGCCCAAGGTCGCCCTTACCCCTTCGTCCCATGGGCCAGGGGCTGGGACACATCTGGCTATGCGCCGCCAGCACATGTCCGTCGCTGCTGGGACGATTTCCCCCTGGACATCCCACTCCCCTTGCAGATCTGGCCCGATGACCCTTCTCGCCCCTTTTTCTTTTTGTTTTCCCTAGATCTGTTTCTAGCCTTTTTAGATTAAATCATTTTGAAAATGCAAAATGAATGAAAATGGCTAGATCTGAAATTCCTAAGGTATCTGGATGTCCTACCTAACATGCAGAGCCATTCCCTAATCCTTTTGATGTTTAGGATTAATAAGATAAATCATATACCCAGATTTGTCCAGTGCACTAAATAAATTCCCCAGGGATTTCCACTAACTCAAATGGGGTGAATACAATTATTTAAGAAAGGTATTAACCATACCTTTCACAAACCATAGGCCCCATAGTCGATTACTTCCTAGTTTGCTGGTAGCAAAAATATCAAAATCAAGCCATTTCTGCCTTTAGGAAATTCTCTAGGTCAAACCAAGTGAGGTTTGCACCTAATTCGAACTCCCCTTGAACACACATAAACATATCTTTCAGAATCCAACAGCCCATAGTTTTTGGAGTCTCTATTAAATTTCAGTGAATTAAACTATTTTGTGCATGGTTTATTCACTAATAAAATCACTAAAGTAACTCTGCAACTCCAAAAAGGTTGATTCCAATTCCTACATAAAGGTATGTCAGTAGCTAACATGTGTCCTTGGAATCACCTAAAAATCTTCTGTAGGTTAAATCTGGTGAAAAAGACAAATCTCATCCAGTACTGTATTTGGGAATTTCTCAATGGCATTCTGTTAATTGTCTTGAGGTGATTCCAACTCCTCTTGATTCGGCCCGTCAAATATTAACTAATCACCCAAGGAAATAATTTTTTGAACTCCAAAACAGTTCTGGTGATTTATTTCCTAAAACTAGGGTTTTATCCACTATAAATTCCATTATAAATCATTGGAATTGATGAAATAGTGAAACCACTTTTGTTGGATTCATTTTATCAATACCTATCTGATGGTATCATTTTTACACAATGTTATCATACATATCAAACCCTTGGTCAAAAACCCCTCTCTTAGGTAGTTCCTAGATTTCAAATCCAAAGGCATATTTTCCCTAAGGTCTACAAATATTCCCCCAAACCAATCACGTAAAACCTCCAGCATCCTACTGGTGTATATATTGCATTCATACTTTGCTTGCTATATGGTTTGATGCTTGTATGCCTTGTATTGATTGGTGTATTGTTTGTTTCCATGTACGCTCGATAACGGCGATAGTTGCGATTCTGCGACGCCGAGAATAAGGAAGCATCGGGTTTATCTTTATTATTTGTATTTTTGGTATTTTGGTTATCTAACGCCGTCAAGGGACATCTCGCTGGTCACAGGAAAGCCACCATTCTTGAACTCCTAAATTAACCTACTCCTGTTTATCAATTGTTTTATATCTCGTTTATCAACTCCATAGTTAAATTGCATGGTTTGTTTCAAATAAAAGTGCATGAGTAACTTGGCTCCTCCAAGTTATGGATGCGTGCCCATTAGGACACTTACACTGATAACACCTACTTTACCCCTTTAGATCGATGCTAAGATGATTAACATCTTCCCTCTTGGAAACCCGCAGATTTTCAAGAATAAAACTATTTTGGGTTTTACCCTACTACAAAGTTTTCAAAATAAAACCCTTGGAAAGAGGCATCAGGTCCGAGTGGAAGTTTTACTAAAAGAAGATATGAGGTGGATGAAGAGAAAGTCAAACAAGAGAAAGAGAAGGGATGTTCTAAGCCAATGTCCAACACAATTTTATCCGTGCAACCACATTACCCTAGACGCTGGGGCTTAGCTCGTAGTTTGTGGTCTTTAGCCGGGGCTACTCGTTGTCACATCCCAAGATTTTCTAAATCTTGTAATGTGAAAATAAATTAATAAAATAAAAAAAAATTGTTTAAATTTCAGAGCCAGAAGAAACTTTTGAATTTAAATGGAACCTCAAACCCATTTGAATTTAATAAAAACTAAAGGGATTTAAAAAGATAAACATTTAATAAAAGGAAAATAAAAACATTTGGAAATACTATTTTGAAACAATTAAATGAAAAGATTTGTTTTCAAATGAAATAGAAGTTTTATAAATAAAAGAATATTTTATAAACCCAAATTAAAACTTGGCCAAGCTTTTGAATTAAAACATTTTATTTTAAATAAAATAGTAAAGGTTTATTTAAATAAATTAATAAGGATTTAATATCCAAGTTTTATTTAAGTAAAGACTTATTCCATTTTAAATAAAACACTAAAACCTATTTATTTATTTTAAAATAAGTTTTCCCAAGTATTTATATTCTCAAATAAAACCTATTAAAGTGTTTTGGCTTTATTTTAGATTTCAAAATAAATATATCAATAAAACAAATCTTATTTGATTTAATAATGGAAGTCTATTATAATAATTAATAATGGACACTAAAATAGAAGGTTAGTTTGTTTTAAAACAAATTTCCAAATATTATATACTTCCCAAATTAAACCTACTAATTTGGTTTTGAAAATATTTAGGTTTCAAATAAAGATTTTATTAATAAAATCAAACCCTATTTTGATTTAATAACTAAGTTCCATTTTATTTAATTATTAATGGACCCTAAAGTAAAAGGATTATTTTATTTTAAACAAGTTTTCCAAATATTCTTTATTTCCAAATAAAACTTACTGTTTGGGTTTTGAAAGCATTTGAATTTTAAATGAAGATTTCATTAAATAAAACAAACCCTATTTTATTAAATAACTAATGATCCATTTATTTAATTAATAAATGAAACCTAAAAAGATTTAAAATAATATTTTATTTTAGAATGTGATTTATGATGTTAAGCAGAACCAAATTCATATTTGAAAAGCTTGATGATTGTTTGAATCATTTTGAATGTGTTTGGTTGTTTGAATTTCAAAACAGAAAAAGAATTAGAAAAGAATAAAACAAATAGACAGAAAAAAATAGAGGAAACAGACCAGCCCAACAAAGTGGCCCAACAGCAGCCCAGACCAGCCCAGTTCTTTCCGCAGAAAACGATTCGAACCAACTCCCTAACCCGCAAAGCAACTGACATGTGGACCCTCTTCTCCCCCTCACTCAAACGCTAACAAGCCGACCCCACCCCCTCCTATTCATCGTCTTCAACACGACCTCGTCGCCCTGGCTGTTACTGCCGATTGATTGCCTCGTCAATTCGCTTCAATGCCGTGCGATTAACGCCCCCTGACCACACACGCTTAAACGCCAGTGACTCCTCTCTCGTTCCCCTTTGTTTCCTTCCCCGAGCACGCCTCCAGTCCATCCCAATTTCTCTCTGTACCACGGCTACTCCGACGACCCCTCTCGCCAATTCCGGCCAGCACACGCTCCCTTCCGCCCCCCTGAGCACACGAGCACGCTCACCATACACTGGCGCATCCTTCTGTGTCAATCACTCGACCGCGGACACCTCCGAGCCTCGCCAACGACAACCTCTAGTACCGCCGCCGTCTGCCTCCGCTCCGACGAGTCCCACCGGTGAGATCAGACCACCCCTTCACCTCTCGTTCAAGCACACAGATTTGCCTTGATCCCACGCACCTAACCGTGCCTCTCCTTTGCCTTAGCGCAGTCCTAAGCAACGCCAACAACGACAACCCGAGAGCACCGCCGCCCGCACCAACTCCGGCGAGGAATTCTGCCCGTCCCCGTGCGCCCCTCGACGGACCAGTCCCACGTTAAGCATCAGCGTCGCTCCACGAACCCGGTGAGCTTCCTCCCCCTCTTCCTCGCTTCCTGCCTCGCCAACGCCGCTGCCGTCTGCCCATCGCCGCCGCGCGCTGCCGCTAAGCGCCGCCAGTCTTAGGTCATTAGACGAGGACCGTTGGATATGGATCCTAAGGCTCAGATAGGATCACTTAAAACCGAAAGGGTATGCGTTCAGAGCCGCACGATTAGACTTAATCCAACGCACCAGAGCGTGATCCGCAGCGAACCGGTACCGTCCAATAAAATCTCGACGCGTGTCACCTGTCTGTTTAAAAACAGAAATTGAAATCAGATTGAAATGCCATTTTGAAAACCCTATAACTTTCAAACCACACGTCCAAATTTTGCAAATTTTATATCAATGAATCCAGGAGAACAAGCCCTAGCCAACCATGGCCTTAGTTTAGCAAATAGTATATGTTAACTTGTTTGAATTTGCAGAAACATTTGTGTACTTGTTTAGGGTATAAAAATTGTTTAAAAATGATTTTTGAATTAAAACCTTTGCAAAATGGTTTGTTGTGACCTTACTGACCCTAGGAACCAACCCTTGGTATTAAAAATTATTTTTGAAGGATTTGGGTTAGATTAATTGACTTAGCCAATTTCCAGCCAAATAAAAAGAAATGGTTTTGTTATAAAAATGTTTATGAAAAGAAAACTTCAAGGAAATGGTTTGGACCAAACCTACTGACCAAAACACCAAGTTTTGCAATAGCAACTCATTTGGTGAACCCTATAGGCTAATGCCTTAATAAAAATATTTCTACACCACATAAAATAACACTTTGTTTTGAAAATGGTTTTAAAGTGAAACCTTTTGCAAATGACTTGGCCACTTGAGGAAATGACCATTAGATGTACCCAAATGACTATGACCCACTAGGAACCACTTTTTCAAACAAAACAAAGCTTGGCATGCTTGCATGCATTTCTTTGACTTTGTTATTTATGTGTGTTGTTTTGCTTGATTGGTAGATTGAATTTGTGTTTGCTTGATTGATTTGTAGTGAAGTGTGAGACTACCAAGATCAAGGAGTGAACCACCATTCCCTACCAAAAAGGCAAGTGATGCTTCATACTTTTGTCCCATTACTTTTTCTATGCATTAGTGATTTTTGCTAAGTAAAACTTGCATGAATTTTTCTAAGTATAGGACTTGCTATAGGAAAACCTAGAAGATGAATCCTTAGTAGGATTTTCTAAGTTAAGTTTCCTACTACTACCAAGCTTAGCCTAGCTAATAGAAAACATGGGTGGAACATATATTCACACTATGGAAAAACATTCTAAGTCTGAAGGACTTGTGATTTTGTCTAATAAAACAACTAAGTAAATGAATCACCTGGGTGGAATGGAACAGCTTGGTGGAGAATGGTTGAGTGGTTCACAATGCCATGGACTTGGATTGTGTATCTCACTTGTGGTATGCCACCCAGGAAACAAAGGGATTTGAGATGTCAAATGTTGAGAAGCTTCAAGTGCAACCTCTTGGCAATATGGGCTCTGCCATGATCATATAGGTTGCAAGAACTTAGCCAAATGGACAGTGGGTGGTAGTGTTTGATAGGTTGGAGCGCGTCCATTTTGGTCTAAGGGAAGGCTTCTAAAAGATTTTGTCTTGGGAAACCAAGTCTTGTGGGGAAAGTGCACCACCTCTGCAGAGTGTAAAATCTAAGTACTTAGCCATGTCTCTGGTAAAGGACAATTTGAGCATCAAGACATGGAAGCAATCAAGAATCTCATCACTCGAATTTCTAAATTAAAATCTTGTGGTTTGAACAAGGGTTGTTTGAATTCTTCAATCATTGATGGAGAGATGGCTTGGTACAAGGATCTTGAAATCTTGATTGAGGAAAAAATGATTTTGTCAAACAAAAACTTAGTATTTTAAAAATGATAAGAAAAATCTATTTTGAGCAATGCAAGCCTCAACTCCACTTAGCCAAATGCATTTAGATTATAGACACCACTATACAAATATAGTATCACTTGCCAATACAATTCAAATGTATTGACCCTTTGTGGATGTAACTTGTATGTTGCAGGTTTGATTGATTTTAGTGGAGATTGATTGTTTAGGATTACAAAGTCTACAACCAACATCTGCCTGTGGCACTTTGAAGATGAAGGACCCATGACTATATTTATTCCGCTGCAATGTAATGTAATAGCCTAATGAGCTATGTTTGATGTAATAAAATTATGTTATTCCTGGTTATAAAGTTATATTATGACCCTTGTTTCTTGATATTACATCTAAACTGTGGATGCTAGCTATTGATCCAGGGACTAGCATTGTAAAACACAGGAGGGAGCAATTTTATCTAAGATTGGGACCCCTACAGATGGTATCAGAGCATTGTGTTGCCTGTAGGATTTGTAAACCTAGGATTGGACAAAAACCCTTAGAAAAATAGGAGTGTATTTGTTCCAAAAACTTATTTACAAAAACACTTGTAAACTCTTTCCTCAACCATTTTGGTTTCAACTCTACATCTCTTCTATTTCAAACTTGATGGAAAAACCTACCCATGACCAAAGACTACACCATGTGCAAAGGACTTCTTCAACTTCTTCAACTCTAATGACTTCAACATCTTCAGCATATTCACCAAAGACTTCCAACATGGATATCACCAAGGACTACAAGTGAAACAAGGAAATCCTACTCAAGATTTAGAGACTGAGGGAATGCAAAAAGTTAGAAGGAGCCTACATCATTTGAAGTATTGTGACCAAGAGTTTTTCTCAAGGAAACCATGATCTCATACAAGAAGAATCATGAAGGAAGGAAAGATCACAAGTGAACCATTTAGATGGACCACCATTTATAGCTAAGTCAAAAACACACCAACTTATGTGGTGTAACAAAAATATTTTGTTGACTAAGTATGTGCTTGAACCTTGTTTGAGTGAAATGTTTGGTTTGTGATTGCATGCACATTGTTTGTGTGAATTGTGATGTGTGTGATTAGAATTGATTCCTTAGAAATATCTTGCCTATTCTAATTCCCCTTCAACCCAAACAGATGACTACTCCAAGAGACACCAACACCAACCAAGAAGACAACATGAGAGAACTTATAGCAACCCAAAACCAGTTGAGCCAAGAGACAACTCAGCTTTTAGCCAACAAAAATGGACTAGAACCCGCCATACAAAGGATTTTGAAACTTCAATCCCAAATGTTGCAAGGATTGGTTACTCAAATGATCAACATGGGAGAAAACTTTTCCCAAAGAGCTAATGACAACAAGGATGACAAAGATGTTATTCTTGAAGGAACCCAAGCTAGCAATATTTTTAGATACAAGGATCATACATCCAAGGAGCATGAAGATCAATGCCCCAAGAAGAGAGAAAGATCTCCCACCTATGAAGTACATGAACTAGAAGAACTCCTAGCTTTGGAGAGACCCAAAAAGAAGAAAAAGGACATAAGCCAAGTGCAATGTTTCAATTGCAAAGAGATGGGACACTATGCCAATGAATGCCCAGAGAAAAAGAAGAACCAAAGAAACAAACAGAAAACAATGATACCAAAGGAAAAGAAAGATATCAGCCAAGTGATTTGTTTCAACTGCAAGAATCCAGGACATTATGCAAGCAACTGTCCAGAAAAGTTGAAGAACAAGTTGAACAAGCCTATGGAGAAACTCAACCTTGGCCCATGAGTCAAGTATGGAAACAAAGGAACTCTATGCAAAAGTTTGCTTAGAAATTTTTTTTCAGGACCCAAGAAGGCCAATATGTAATTTCTGTTTGAAAATTTTTAAGGGTGGTAGAGCCCTAGTTGTTTTGAACTTGCTTGTAACCCCAGCCTTCCCAAATCTCGGGACGAGATTTATTTTAAGGGTGGTAGCCTGTCACATCCCAAGATTTTCTAAATCTTGTAATGTGAAAATAAATTAATAAAATAAAAAAAATTGTTTAAATTTCAGAGCCAGAAGAAACTTTTGAATTTAAATGGAACCTCAAACCCATTTGAATTTAATAAAAACAAAAGGGATTTAAAAAGATAAACATTTAATAAAAGGAAAATAAAAACATTTGGAAATACTATTTTGAAACAATTAAATGAAAAGATTTGTTTTCAAATGAAATAGAAGTTTTATAAATAAAAGAATATTTTATAAACCCAAATTAAAACTTGGCCAAGCTTTTGAATTAAAACATTTTATTTTAAATAAAATAGTAAAGGTTTATTTAAATAAATTAATAAGGATTTAATATCCAAGTTTTATTTAAGTAAAGACTTATTCCATTTTAAATAAAACACTAAAACCTATTTATTTATTTTAAAATAAGTTTTCCCAAGTATTTATATTCTCAAATAAAACCTATTAAAGTGTTTTGGCTTTATTTTAGATTTCAAAATAAATATATCAATAAAACAAATCTTATTTGATTTAATAATGGAAGTCTATTATAATAATTAATAATGGACACTAAAATAGAAGGTTAGTTTGTTTTAAAACAAATTTCCAAATATTATATACTTCCCAAATTAAACCTACTAATTTGGTTTTGAAAATATTTAGGTTTCAAATAAAGATTTTATTAATAAAATCAAACCCTATTTTGATTTAATAACTAAGTTCCATTTTATTTAATTATTAATGGACCCTAAAGTAAAAGGATTATTTTATTTTAAACAAGTTTTCCAAATATTCTTTATTTCCAAATAAAACTTACTGTTTGGGTTTTGAAAGCATTTGAATTTTAAATGAAGATTTCATTAAATAAAACAAACCCTATTTTATTAAATAACTAATGATCCATTTATTTAATTAATAAATGAAACCTAAAAAGATTTAAAATAATATTTTATTTTAGAATGTGATTTATGATGTTAAGCAGAACCAAATTCATATTTGAAAAGCTTGATGATTGTTTGAATCATTTTGAATGTGTTTGGTTGTTTGAATTTCAAAACAGAAAAAGAATTAGAAAAGAATAAACAAATAGACAGAAAAAAATAGAGGAAACAGACCAGCCCAACAAAGTGGCCCAACAGCAGCCCAGACCAGCACAGTTCTTTCCGCAGAAAACGATTCGAACCAACTCCCTAACCCGCAAAGCAACTGACATGTGGACCCTCTTCTCCCCCTCACTCAAACGCTGACAAGCCGACCCCACCCCCTCCTATTCATCGTCTTCAACACGACCTCATCGCCCTGGCTGTTACTGCCGTTTGATTGCCTCGTCAATTTGCTTCAATGCCGTGCGATTAACCCCCCCTGACCACACACGCTTAAACGCCAGTGACTCCTCTCTCGTTCCCCTCTGTTTCCTTCCCCGAGCACGCCTCCAGTCCATCCCAATTTCTCTCTGTACCACGGCTACTCCGATGACCCCTCTTGCCAATTTCGGCCAGAACACGCTCCCTTCCACCCCCCTGAGCACACGAGCACGCTCACCATACACTGGCGCATCCTTCTGTGTCAATCACTCGACCGCGGACACCTCCGAGCCTCGCCAACGACAACCTCCAGTACCGCCGCCGTCTGCCTCCGCTCCGATGAGTCCCACCGGTGAGATCAGACCACCCCTTCACCTCTCGTTCAAGCACACAGATTTGCCTTGATCCCACGCACCTAACCGTGCCTCTCCTTTGCCTTAGCGCGGTCCTAAGAGACGCCAACAACGACAACCCGAGAGCACCGCCGCCCGCACCAACTCCGGCGAGGAATTCTGCCCGTCCCCGTGCGCCCCTCGACGGACCAGTCCCACGTTAAGCATCAGCGTCGCTCCACGAACCCGGTGAGCTTCCTCCCCCTCTTCCTCGCTTCCTGCCTCGCCAACGCCGCCGCCGTCTGCCCATCGCCGCCGCGCGCTGCCGCTAAGCGCCGCCAGTCTTAGGTCATTAGACGAGGACCGTTGGATATGGATCCTAAGGCTCGGATAGGATCACTTAAAACAGAAAGGGTATGCGTTCAGAGCCGCACGATTAGACTTAATCCAACGCACCAGAGCGTGATCCGCAGCGAACCGGTACCGTCCAATAAAATCTCGACGCGTGTCACCTGTCTGTTTAAAAACAGAAATTGAAATCAGATTGAAATGCCATTTTGAAAACCCTATAACTTTCAAACCACACGTCCAAATTTTGCAAATTTTATATCAATGAATCCAGGAGAATAAGCCCTAGCCAACCATGGCCTTAGTTTAGCAAATAGTATATGTTAACTTGTTTGAATTTGCAGAAACATTTGTGTACTTGTTTAGGGTATAAAAATTGTTTAAAAATGATTTTTGAATTAAAACCTTTGCAAAATGGTTTGTTGTGACCTTACTGACCCTAGGAACCAACCCTTTGTATTAAAAATGATTTTTGAAGGATTTGGGTTAGATTAATTGACTTAGCCAATTTCTAGCCAAATAAAAAGAAATGGTTTTGTTATAAAAATGTTTATGAAAAGAAAACTTCAAGGAAATGGTTTGGACCAAACCTACTGACCAAAACACCAAGTTTTGCAATAGCAACTCATTTGGTGAACCCTATAGGCTAATGCCTTAATAAAAATATTTCTACACCACATAAAATAACACTTTGTTTTGAAAATGGTTTTAAAGTGAAACCTTTTGCAAATGACTTGGCCACTTGAGGAAATGACCATTAGATGTACCCAAATGACTATGACCCACTAGGAACCACTTTTTCAAACAAAACAAAGCTTGGCATGCTTGCATGCATTTCTTTGACTTTGTTATTTATGTGTGTTGTTTTGCTTGATTGGTAGATTGAATTTGTGTTTGCTTGATTGATTTGTAGTGAAGTGTGAGACTAGCAAGATCAAGGAGTGAACCACCATTCCCTACCAAAAAGGCAAGTGATGCTTCATACTTTTGTCCCATTACTTTTTCTATGCATTAGTGATTTTTGCTAAGTAAAACTTGCATGAATTTTTCTAAGTATAGGACTTGCTATAGGAAAACCTAGAAGATGAATCCTTAGTAGGATTTCCTAAGTTAAGTTTCCTACTACTACCAAGCTTAGCCTAGCTAATAGAAAACATGGGTGGAACATATATTCACACTATGGAAAAACATTCTAAGTCTAAAGGACTTGTGATTTTGTCTAATAAAACAACTAAGTAAATGAATCACCTGGGTGGAATGGAACAGCTTGGTGGAGAATGGTTGAGTGGTTCACAATGCCATGGACTTGGATTGTGTATCTCACTTGTGGTATGCCACCCAGGAAACAAAGGGATTTGAGATGTCAAATGTTGAGAAGCTTCAAGTGCAACCACTTGGCAATATGGGCTCTGCCATGATCATATAGGTTGCAAGAACTTAGCCAAATGGACAGTGGGTGGTAGTGTTTGATAGGTTGGAGCGCGTCCATTTTGGTCTAAGGGAAGGCTTCTGAAAGATTTTGTCTTGGGAAACCAAGTCTTGTGGGGAAAGTGCACCACCTCTGCAGAGTGTAAAATCTAAGTACTTAGCCATGTCCCTGGTAAAGGACAATTTGAGCATCAAGACATGGAAGCAATCAAGAATCTCATCACTCCAATTTCTAAATTAAAATCTTGTGGTTTGAACAAGGGTTGTTTGAATTCTTCAATCATTGATGGAGAGATGGCTTGGTACAAGGATCTTGAAATCTTGATTGAGGAAAAAATGATTTTGTCAAACAAAAACTTAGTATTTTAAAAATGATAAGAAAAATCTATTTTGAGCAATGCAAGCCTCAACTCCACTTAGCCAAATGCATTTAGATGATAGACACCACTATACAAATATAGTATCACTTGCCAATACAATTCAAATGTATTGACCCTTTGTGGCTGTAACTTGTATGTTGCAGGTTTGATTGATTTTAGTGGAGATTGATTGTTTAGGATTACAAAGTCTACAACCAACATCTGCCTGTGGCACTTTGAAGATGAAGGACCCATGACTATATTTATTCCGCTGCAATGTAATGTAATAGCCTAATGAGCTATGTTTGATGTAATAAAATTATGTTATTCCTGGTTATAAAGTTATATTATGACCCTTGTTTCTTGATATTACATCTAAACTGTGGATGCTAGCTATTGATCCAGGGACTAGCATTGTAAAACACAGGAGGGATCAATCTTATCTAAGATTGGGACCCCTACACTCGTACTCGCTAAGTGGGAGAAATCCCCTGAAATCCGGACTGCCATGGGCAAGGTATCGGTGCAATAATTGGGTCTCTCGCGGACGGTATGATTTTTGGCTAGTACGGGAGGAAGTTATTGTCACAATTGCTACCGGTCAAACTTCGGTTTGGAGGTAGGGGTCCGTACGGTAGGAAGGACCAGGGTCGTCATACCCCATACTCGTACCGGAGAGAACAAACCCAAAAGGAAAAGCCGTCATTGCTAGGGATGGACAAATGAAAGGTTTAAGTTTGATTATCCAAACCCCCGTCTACAGTGTGTAGCGGGCTGTGGTTAAATCCCGGCGGATGTATTGATTCTTGTGGGTAAAGTGCACAAACTCAGTAGAGTCTAATCTATTGGAATAGTCGTGTCCACAGTCAAGGACGGTTGGAATGGCAAGTGCTAGGAGGACCCTTCGATTATGTTGTGATGAAATAAAGTATGTGACTTGGTCACGAGGAAAGATAAGAACGAGTTTGGTTTTGACGAGGGATGGTCAAAGACGTTTAAAAAGGGTTTTACAACAAAACTGTTTAAAATCTTTTTAACAAGGATGTGGTGATGTCCAGTTTTTCAAAAAGGAGGCATATTTTCCAAAAACCCTTTTTCAACAAAGATATAGAGATACCATTGTTAGATTTGTTCAGAAAAAACCATAGAGTAGAGCTATCTCGCCACAGTCCAGTATGCATGATTCTTATTACCTTGTCTCGGTGGTTTGCGAGTACATTCAAAGTACTCAACGGCATTCTCCCTGGCTATTTCCTTGGGCAGATTGCAGATGTTAAGAAGGAATGAAGGTGCCGACGTATATGCGAGCTAGGCCGTCTTCCCAGTCAGTTTCTTGTAGGTTAAGGCATGGGCTCTGCGCTTGAAGACTTCCGCTATTTGTGTTGTATTCGCCATAACGGCCAATTTGTAAGTTCTATATTTGTTACTATATGGATGTTGTAATGATACTAGTCGGTTATGCTCACGGCTCACTGATCATGGGAACATGAATTGTATGCATAACGGGTATTCTCGGACCATAAATCCGGGGTGCCACAATTTCTCCACTAAAATCCCATTAAATTTCCACCAACTTTAATGTAATCTCTCTTTAAATAAAACTCCTTTTATATATTTATCTAGAATTTTGTCAATTACATTAGTTAACAAACATTCACATAAAAAATCTTGCTAGTATTTTATTTCACATGTAGAAACAATTTCAGCAATTTCACCCGAAACAATTCTGGTGTCTAGTGAAATAATTCGTGTGTTTTGCAATTCTTTTCGTCTAGAACATATTTGTTCCAAATGGTGCCGGTGTCTATTAAGTGTGTCACCCTACAGCTCGTGAATAATGCGGACATGATCGAGACCCCTCCCAGATCAATAATCAGAAGCGGAACCTGGAGATCCATACTGACTTCCACAGATTCAAAAATGACTTCTTGTGATCGTGAGAACATTTTACGATAGTAACTTAATCCCTTTTTCTAGTGATATATTACATTTCTGAGATTCGATCATCGGTATCTCCATACCTAGGTTGATCTTGTTACCGACATGTACTCTTTTCTCGTTCGCATGATATAACATTCTAGTGATCAAATCACTTGCTTGCAAGCTAACTAATGTGATATCACCGAAAGGGCCTAGAGTATTTATCTCCATCATCGGGATGGAAAATTACACTCTTGATCCATGATGCTCTACATAACACCTTCATAGCACTAAACCCATCTTTATAGTCACCCTGTTACAGTGTGACATTTGATGTTTATCAAGATACTCTTCTAGTGTTAATGATTGACATGATCTCATGGTCTTAGGATTAGTATTACTTCGTATGATGTTATAGCAATATAAACACAATGACTTTTATCATAATGATATACTTCAGATGATTGTTCATCACAACATTCCAATAATGTTGTGACCTTGTTATTAACAACATCCAATGTCCATGATCAAGAAACCTTGATCATCTTGTTAATCAATGAGCTAGTTTATAAGAGAGGCATAACTAGGAACTTTCCATTTGTTTATTAAACACACATGTATTAACATTTCCGTATTAATATAATTATAGCATGCAAAATAAACATCTATCATATACTTGGAATATACATAATAGCATATTTATTATTGCCTCTTAGGGCATATTCCCTTCACTCCGTTACCCCGCCGTCGTGCCCTCCTACCTTATGTCGTCCTTGGCCCTAGAGCCGCCCCTACCCCTAGCTATAGAGCCCACTCCACCTCCGGCTCCGCTCCCGCCACCGCTAGATCTACCCCTTTTGTGGAATAGTATGCAACACCGGCTGGTACACCGGCCATCCGCGTCGAGCACGGAAAAGAATGCGTGGAATCGGAGGGATCTAACACATGGATTCCATCTGGGTAAGCCTTGTTTCCCTTTGTGGATTGATTATTGGTAGCATTTGAGCGCGAATCTATGGTGCTCAACTAACTGCCTTGCTTTTCTAATAGGATTCATTCAGTGCTGGAATTTTGGCTAGCGGTTAGACTGGATACTAGCGTAAATCGTGGTTGTGAACAATATCTCTATGAATTTTACTTCCCAGCGGTGGTTGCAACCTCCATAACTTTCAAAGATTTGATAGCTAAAATCTATTATAAATTCCCCTGGAGTAGAGGCGAGTCAGTTGATTTGCAATATTTCAATATTAGCGAGAAAAGATTGCTCCCACTAACTAGCAAAGATGATCTGGTAATGCTTTTCTCTTTGAATGATGCCGAACATTTTGGTCGAATTCGTCTCCATGTGCAACCTAAATTTGAGCACACGGTAAAGAGTGTTAAATCATCGTCCGGTGGTCACGCATCATCAGGTGGTCGGGCATCAGATGAAATTTCCTAGGATATATATTTGATGACACTGATGACGAAGAGAATGAGGAGAACAATGACACCCTCGTTTTAGCCGAGTACGATGGTGAGGACTTGCCCATAATTGAGTGGGATAGGGATGATCCTAAGATTACAGAAGGCATCGTATTTGAAATGATGCGAGACTATCGTAATGCCCTTACTACATATTGCATTCACACCAATAATGATTACGATGTTATTAAGAGTGAGTCGGCAAGATTCAAAGTGAAGTGCCCATACAAGAAGTGTAGGTGGAGGATGCATGCATCTACTATGCTCAGGAGCAGTTTGGTTCAAGTATTACAACCAGTTGTGTATTTTAGATCATTGTGTAGAGTTTGTTAGCTGTACCTAACATTTCCATTATGTTTTAGATAACAATTAACTGGTTCAAACATTCTTGTCCACCTCAAGGGGGACAGCCAAATAACAAAACAAAAATAGAAAAGACTAGGTGGTTGGCAGATGCAATCATGGATTAGATGAGAGAGGACCATCACTTTGTGCAGCAACGCTCATAAAAGATGTTTCTAAAAAGTTTAATATTACAGTACCCTACACAAGGATGTTCTATGCAAAGGAAATGGATCTTAAGAGGATCAATGTTCCATGGAATGAAAGTTTTCAGTTTCTTTAAAGCTTCAAAGCTGAAGTGAAGATGGCTAGTCCAGGTAGTGTTGTACAGATAGACAGGTATAAAGTTTAGTACAAAATAAGAGGGAAGACAATGGAGAAGGAGTGATTTAGAAGGGCTTTTGTTTGTTTCAAAGCTTGCTGGCAAGGGTTTATGGGTGGTTGCAGGCCCGATTTGGCCGTGGATGCAATAGCTCTTCATGGCAGATTTAAAGGGAAGCTAGTAGCCTCTACTTCAGTTGATGGCCACAATTGGATGTTCCCTGTTGCTTATGGAGTTTTGTAGATTGAGTCGGAGGAAAGTTGGACTTGGTTTCTGGAGAATTTGCGCGACCTTATAGGTCATCCACCAGGACTTACTATCCAAATAGATGCTTGCAAAGGTTTGGAGAAATCTGTAGAAGTAGTATTCCCCGAAGTGGAACATCTGGAATGTATGCGAATCTTAGTGAAGAATTTTACAAAGAAATTCAAGGGTAAAGTTTATACTGAAAACCTATGGCCAGATTCATACACATACAGTTTGAGGAAGCATCTGTATCATTTGGAAGTTTTGTATAAATAAAACCTATGGTGAAGGAGTACTTGGATTCACATCATGGAATGGTGTGGTCAAGAAGCCGATTCAATGAAATTTGCAAGGTAGACTATGTAACAAGTAAACTTGTAGAGAGTTTCAATGCAAAGTTCAAGTAGTTGAAAGGGATTATGCTGTGGCAAATATTTGATAAGATTAGGAATATGATCATGATAAATATCGATTTGTGTCAAAGAATTGCATCAACAGTATATGCTGGCCAAAACAATTGAAGATGAAATGCATTAGAAGAGGAATGGAGGCTGAGGTAACGTACACTGATAGTAAAGATAGGCAATGGAGGTATCCAGTGAGTTTGTGTGGTGACCCAGCATGCCACTGTATGTGTAGTATACTATAGTCATTGATATGACATCCACAGAACACCGTTCCGTAAAAATCACATCCCTCAGAGTGGTACAACAGAAACATTGCGGGTCCATCTTACAAAAATACACTTATTATTAATATTACAATACCGGAAGTTCAAGACTTCAAAATATTCAACTTAGAAACCAAATTATAAAGAGTTTCAGTGGAAGTTAAAAGTAACAACTCCAACTAAGAGTTGAGCTCAGCAGCTTATTATATAAGGTTCATGCTGCTCGGTTACTAATAATTAGAGCAACTAAGCTAATTCGTTGCCATCTACTCCATATCGGATATCGTAATCCACTCCTTCAACACCACCTGACAGGTCAGGCTCCTCATAGAAGACATCATCTTGACATTCTGCTGCATACATTTGAGTGTCTTCGGGATCCTCAGAGTCTAAGCAGGGGATCAAAGGAAAAGGTGAGTAACAGCGTTACCCAACAAGTTCATTATATGCAAGGTGAGAAGTTTGATGCTATATCTACCACCTCGGACTATAAGTCCTTGGCACTATGAAGTTTTCATAATTCTCCAAAGATTTATTTTAATATTAAAATCTATGTCCATCAGCCTTCACAGGTTTACCAGAACTTCCATGGAGTTCCTTTCCTGCTGTGTTCTAGCTCCTTCCCGGAACAGGGAGTAACAAGTTACAGTTCTTACACTCTATAGAGGTGCGTTACTTTAACCATGAGAGATCAACTCCTTGTTGCATAACCGAGCGTACTTCCCCGTCCACAATTCCATGATGTGGGGCCCATTAGGTGATACGTTGGAAACGTATCTATAATTTTTGATGCTCCATGCTTGTTTTGTATCTACTTTGCTTTACTTGTCCACACTTTGAGGTGCTTTTTACATGTTTTCTGGTACTAACCTATTAACAAGTTGCAACAGTGCTAGATGCCTATTTTCTGGTGTTTTTGTTTTCAGAAAAGTTAGTAAAGAAATATTCTCGGAATTGGACGGGACGAACGCCAAAGTCAATTACTTTCCGTGGGGAACAAAAAGTACAGAGGAGAGCCGAAGGTGCCGGCCAGGGGGCCAGACCCACCCCAGGCACGGGCACAGGTGGGCCCACGCCTGGCTAGGGTTTGGTGTCCCTGGCCGCCTCCCGGTTTCGCCCCTTCGCCTATAAGAAGCCCTCGATGCAGAAACCCTCAGTACCCGATCAGAAATCCACGAAACCGTCTGTAGCCACTGCCACCATCGTCCATATATCGGGGGGATCTGAAGTTCTTCTCGGCACCTTGCCGGAGGGGAGATTATCTCGGAGGTCTTCTCTCCAGTATGATGTGTGTGTAGTTCCACCTTGGACTATGGGTCCATGTAGTAGCTAGATGGTTGTATCTCCTCCTTTGTGCTTTCATGTATAGATCTTGTGAGCTCCATTCATGATCAAGATCTAATCTATTTGTAATCATAAATGTTGTGTTTGCGGGGATCCGATGGATATTGAGATTATTATGTTGGTTTGATTAATGGTTTTATCTTTATGATTCTATCATGTCTGTGTTGTTTGTGATCTTGAATGCTCTCCGTTGTTAGTAGCTATCTTGGCCAAGTAGTTGCTAGTGACTCCAAGAGGGGGTATTTATGCTCGATAGTGGGTTCATGCCTCTAGTTTCCAAGGGAAGTGACAATAATCTCTTCGGTTGTAGATGTGTTGTTGCTACTAGGGAGAAAACAACGGTCTCTTGTTCATAGAACATGTGAACTATTTACCTTACACACTTTGCTTAAAGAAGTTGTCTGTTCCTTGCAACTTAATAGTGGAGGGGGTTCGGATGATAACCTGAAGGTGGACTTCTAGTCATAGATGCAGCTGGATGGCGGTCTATGTATATTGTTGTATTGCCCAATCAACCTCATAGGACCTTTCTGGCTATTAATTGCATTGTTATGCCTTGCTCAGTTCCTGTCAATTGCCCCGCTGTAATTTGTTTACCCTTCATGCCATGTTGTTTATCTAAGGAGAGCACCTCTAGTGAACTATGGACCCCGGTCGAATCTTTGCCATTGATACATCTTCCACTGTTACCTATTTACTTGCTAGAAACCATTACCTTCCACACCATATGTTTAATCCTTTGTTACAGCAAACTGGTGAGCTTGACAACCTCACTGATTCGCTAGGGAAAAGTCTTGAGTTTGTGTTGTGTAGGTCTCCGCGTTGCTAGCAACACCAGTGTGACGTTTCCTTCCTCCTAATGGTTCGATAACCTCGGTTTCTTACTGAGGGAAACTTGCTGCTATGCTGCTTCATACCTTGCTCTTGGGGTTTCCAACGAAGCATCCCACGACAAGTGGTGGGCGCTATCAAGCTATTTTCTGGCGCTGTTGCCGGGGAGGCTAAGGACGTCTTCACTAGGGGAGTTCTTCACTTCCTTTCTCTTTACTTTGTTTTTAGTTTGCTTTCTTTCTTTTGCTTGGTTTTGTTTGCCTCTTTTCAAAAAACTCAAAAAAATTAGTATAGTTTGGTTTGCTTGCCTTATTCAAAAACACAAAAAAATTAGTTCCCGCTCTAGCTCACCATGTTGCTCCCCCATTTTGCCCTGAAAGATCTTGCAATAGGTAGTGGCTCCATAACTAGGAAAGATAATATTGAAGAATTCTTTAATTATGTTAGCAAGCATGAGGATATTGAGGATAAATCTATAGCAGAGCTTGCTCCTAATTATGAGATTGCTGCAGCTTCTTTAGTTCATATGTTGGAGGCTAGGTTTGTTAGCCTTAACCCCTTCATACAATTCTTGTTCCTAAAACTAAAAGAAGAGAAGAATGTTGAAAAAAGGGAATTCGTCCTTGAAACTTTATCAAAAGAATTCCATGATGTTGCTAGGGAAGCCAAAAAGGTTTTTGAACGTTTCAATATGCTAGGTTCAAGTGTAGATGTTGTGGGTTTTTCTGATAAAACTAAGCCTAGAGAGGAATTCAATATACCCATACCCTTTAAGCTTTTTGGAATGCATGAAGCCTTTGAAAAGAACTTTGATTGCATTGCCCCTAAATATCTTTTTGATGAAGGTAGTGGACCAAAGAGAGATGAGAAAGGATCCTACAAAACCCATTTGGATGAGATACCTTTTATAGTTGAAGATTTTGCAAATATGAATGTTAATGCTTCTTTATTTGGAAATACTTGATTCTTCTTGCTTCTTGTGCCTAAATTAAAGGCGTTAAAGAAAAGTACTTGTTGGGAGATAACCCAAGAGTTTCCTTGAGTCTTGGAAGTTATTACTTCTGTAATGACCTCTCCTTATCCTTTTTGTTTGCCTTTTGTGCCAAGAATGACCTCTAATGAGAGGGAAATAAGATTTGGGGAGTTGCTATCCTAAAACAGATTTTTGTCCTCCACCAAAAAAAATCGTGAGGAGTCTCTGTAACTCGGATTGAGCTCAAAATTTACGAATAAATCCCCCAGTATGTTAGATATTTTCGTTAGTTCAAAACTTTTTGATTTGAGCAACAGAAGATGTTCAAAAAAATTCGTTTCCACCTACTGGTCTGTTTTAACAGATTTCTGCTATTATTTGCATTTGCTTCTTATTGATTCATTTTTTAGTTCTCTTCAGGTAAATTGAGCTTTTTTAAGGAGTTACTACAGTAGATTGTGGTTTTAGTGAAAATCCTTGCTGTTCCAAAGCTTTGCCAGTGGTCTAATATCCTTTGAATAAGCTAATGTTGCCAATGAAGATTGTGTGAAGTTTTGTATGAAGGAAAAATTTCAGGTGTAGAGAGAGAATGATGCAATGAGATGAAGAATGGACAAAAGCTCAAGCTTAGGGATGCCACCATGGTGTCACCACAAGAAATATCCAAGAAGTACAAGCATCAAAGCTTGGGGATGCCCAAGGCATCCCCTTCTTCATCAATAAAAAGCTCAGGTCTGTCTAGACACTTCGTTTTTATTGTTTCATGCACAATTGTGTTGTTCTTGGAGCGTCTTAGTTTTCGTTTGCTTTGCTTAGGTTGTTTAGTTTACTTGAATAAATTAGTTTGGACCCCCGTTCTTGATGTGTTGTTTTGCAAATAAGTTTGCTTGGTGTTTGGAAAGGAGTAGTAAGTTCTTGCTTGAAGTGCAAGAGGAGCTTGCATTGACTGTGACTTAGAATTTAGCATGACATGCTAGATGTTGTTTTAGAATTATGCTTAGTGATTATTGCTGTAGCATGTCTTGTTCCAAACAATATGGAACGCTTAGTGTGCCTTGAAGAAATTATGCGTTGTTTTAGCATGCAAAATCATAGTATTGTGGTATTCTCCTTTGATGTTTTGCTTGGGTTGACTTGGCACATGCTCACACCATGTTATGAATATGACAAGTCACCATTAGCCTCTATGAATCATTTAGTCCTTGACTTGTAGTACCACTCTTTGCTTTGATTAGTTTGCTTTGTTGCATTGCATGATTTTGGGCATTATTTCTCTCTTAGTTGGTTGCTCCCAGTCTTTTGCTAGCCTCCACTTATATGAGTAAGTTCTACTCATGCTTCCAACTCCCAAGAAACCAAGTTATTCCAAAGTGTCCACTATAAACTCCTATGCCTGGTGTGTTACACCATTCCAAGTATATTCTTGTGTTCAACTATCTTCCAATTAAAAACTATGTTGTTATGTGAAAACTTAGTGATTAAAGCCCCCTCACGAACTTGATGGCACACTTTATTCTTTGCCCCTAATAAACTTGAACCATTGAGGCAACTTTGTTGTATATGCTTGCACTTATAAGTTGGGATTAGCAAAACCGTTCTGTCATGGGGAACGTTTTCAACATTGCACTTGTACTTATTGTACTCCGTTGATATCATGCTCTTTTTTCTATGGATGTTACCGGTGTGAAATGAAGTGGAAACTTGTAAGTTTATGGAGTTTGTATTATGTGTTAGAGAAACGCCTGGGTCGCTAGCCTAAGCCATGCCTAATCATGGTGGAAACTTGCAGCATCACCATAGTGACATCTATGAAGAATTCTTCTTATTAAAAAAAGACACATTGAGAAAAGAGGAAAGAGAGAAAAAAGCACCATATTACCATGGTACATAAGAAGAATTGTTAATATGCTCATTGTTTGCTTGCCTTGTCATTTTGGTTATGGGAAAGCTCATGTACCATGTGCAAGGGGTACCCTGTTGGTGGTTCTCAATGATATGAAAATACTTACAATGACACCTGGACCCAAAGTTGAGTATGAATGAGGTGTGGCCCTCGTATTCAAGGGGCATGAGATTGCCAACTTATACTTCGTCAAGCATATACTCCAGCTTTGCCACTTTAACCTTAACCACTTCAAGATGCTTATCATAGGGGCAATGAGGGCTGAAATCTAACAAGTACCATAATTTTTGGAAGCTCTTTTTGAAACATGTAATCCCTTCTTATTTTACAAAAAGGACTTTCTTCCACCACTATTGAGTCTCCACCTTCTACCTTTAGGCACCATTGAGAGAGCATAGTTGTTATTCAGTGTGCATTGTTCCAAAGCATATTAATTGATGCATATTGTGTTATTACTTGTTCTTGTGCTACTTGTTTCTAGTCACCCTTGTGAACTTTGCAGGCGTCCTATGCATTATAGTGCTACTCTATGAGGGACAAGCTGAATGCCACTATGCTATGTTTTCTGTATGTGAAACAAACAAACATTTTTCAATGCATGTTATTCATGATCTTTGTTTGTAGCTTGTCATGTTGCATGCATAGTTACTATGTCCTATTGTTATAACTCCATCTTTCATGCACATGTTTAGAGTTCTTTGATCCCAGCTTTCAATGCTTGCAAATGATTGGATCTTTGTGAGGGTGCATGTCACCTCAAAAATTATTCTCTTTAGCACTTACCTACTCGAGGACGAGCAGGAGTTAAGCTTGGGGATGCTGATACGTTGGAAACATATCTATAATTTTTGATGCTCCATGCTTGTTTTGTATCTACTTTGCTTTACTTGTCCACACTTTGAGGTGTTTTTTATATGTTTTCTGGTACTAACCAATTAAAAAGTTGCAACAGTGCCAGATGCCTGTTTTCTGCTATTTTTGGTTTCAGAAAAGTTAGTAAAGAAATATTCTCGGAATTGGACAGGACAAACGCCAAAGTCAATTACTTTCCGTGGGGAACAAGAAGTACAGAGGAGAGCCGAAGGGGTGCCAGACCCACCCCAGGCGCGTGGTTAGGTGGGCCCGCGGTTAGCTAGGGTTTGGTGGCCCTGGCCGCCTCCTGGTCTCGCCCCTTTGCCTATAAGAAGCCCCCGATGCAGAAACCCTGTGTACCTGATCAGAAATCCATGAAACCGTATGTAGCCGCCGCCATGATCATCCCTAGATCGGGGGAGGGGATCTGAAGTTCTTCTCGGCACCCTGCTAGAGGGGAGATCATCCCGGAGGCCTTTTATCCAGTATGATGTGTGCGTAGTTCCACCTTGGTATATGGGTCCATGTAGTAGCGAGATGGTTATATCTCCTCCTTTGTGCTTTCATGTATAGATCTTGTGAGCTCCGTTCATGATCGAGATCTAATGTATTTGTAATCATGCATGTTGTGTTTGTGGGGATCCGATGGATATTGAGATTATTATGTTGGTTTGATTAATGGTTTTATCTTCATGATTCTATCATGTCTATGTTATTTGTGATCTTGCATGCTCTCCGTTGTTAGTAGCTATCTTGGTCAAGTAGTTGCTAGTGACTCCAAGAGGGGGTATTTATGCTCAATAGTGGGTTCATGCCTCTAGTTTCCAAGGGAAGTGAAATAATCTCTTCGGTTGTAGATGTGTTGTTGCTACTAGGGAGAAAACAACGGTCTCTTGTTCATGGAACAAGTGGACTGTTGACCTTACACACTTTTCTTAAAGTAGTTGTCTATTGATTGCAACTTAATACTGGAGGGGGTTCAAATGATAACCTGAAGATGGACATCTAGTCATAGGTGCAGCTGGATGGCGGTCTATGTATATTGTTGTATTTCCCAATCAACCTCATAGGATCTTTCTAGGTAGTAATTTCATTGTTATGCCTTGCTCAGTTCCTGTAAATTGCCCCGCTGTAATTTGTTTACCCTTCATGCCATGTTGTTTATCTAAGGAGAGCACCTCTAGTGAACTATGGAACCCGGTCCAATCTTTACCATTGATATATCTTCCACTGTTACCTGTTTACTTGCTGCAAACCATTACCTTCCACACCATACGTTTAATACTTTTTTACAGCAAACCGGTGAGCTTGACAACCTCACTGATTCGTTGGGGCAAAGTCTTGAGTTTGTGTTGTGCAGGTATCCGCATTTCTAGCAACACATGTGTGACGTTTCCTTCCTCCTACTGGTTTGATAACCTCGGTTTCTTACTGAGAGAAACTTGCTGTTGTGCTGCTTCATACCTTGCTCTTGGTGTTTCAAACGAAGCGTCCCACGACAAGTGGTGGGCGCCATCAGTAGGTGATCCAAGCCAATCATTGCCCCCTTCGTGACCTCGCATGTCCCCTTGGTGTACACCATGCCCACCCATTGAATTACGGCAGGTTTTTACAGACCGTTAGATGCCAGAACTATCGTGGGACGATGAGGGTTCCCACCCAGATGCTGCATATCCTCTATGAATTACCAATTAATATACATGCTACGATGATAATAGCCACGACGTTCACATCCGGCTACATGCGAGAGGAAGAAGATACAGCTGACTTCTCCGTCCCATCCAAATCTCATGGTTAACGTGTGATATACGGCTCTAGAATCACTGATGTCATGTGTTATTAAGTTCCTAGTTGATCATTATTGTTGCAAATCGAAACTTAAGTTCTATTTCTCCATTATATCATCACTTAGGATGATATCAACAATTTATTTGTTTGAGAAAATAATACTTTATTTCCTTGAAACATAGATGATAACACATAATTTGCAAATACTTTGTTTAAAGAATCTTCAAAGGACATGAGCAAATGATGAACTTTCGTTGTGATTGCAAGGTAGTGAAGTCGGATGCTTGCACTGGACCTTGAGCTTCTATGTCTACAAAACATCATTATTGCCCGGTAAGGACAATATTTAAAGAAGCAATATGAATATGCATAGTAATGTAATGCATTATTTATGATTAATCTTCTTTGTGTGTTTTACCCATTATTTTAGTTTTCTAGAATTTCTTTAAGTAATAAAGGAATCCATTTTTAAAGAATAAACTTTAATAACTATTGAATATCATATTTACTATGTAATAATTTATTTATAGAACTAAAATTTTAACATTACTCTTGTATTTATTTATTTAATAATTCTTTTAAGAATTAGCATTTAACTAATAGAATTTCTTTTTATAACTCCAAATATTTATTTAGTATTTTTCTAAAATACTATAATAATAATATATAATAAAAGTGATTTTATTTAATTTTTTTTCCTTTTTCATTTATTTTATAAAATTCTATCAGAAATAAATATATTGTAAAATTATTGACTACGAATAATATGTATAAAAATATTTCTTAATTTCATTAAATAGGTTGGATTATTATGAATCCAGAAATATTTTATTTACAATTTTTAGATTTCTATTTTATTTTCCATAATTTTATTTAACTCTAGGGGTATTTTGGTCTTTTATTAATGATTAAAACTTCATTTAAGTTTTGGTCTAGTCTTATTGGGCTTATTGGGCTAATTTGGCCCAAGTGACTTGACCAAAAGGGCACCCCGAAGGGCTCTAGCCCTATTTGCCCATTCCCTCTGTCTCTCTCTCTCGACCTCACCTCCTCTCCTCCTAGACCCCGTGGCATGCTGGCGACGCCGTCGTGCGATTCTCTCCACCGTGGTCCTCCCTAGACACTGTTGTGGTGCAGGGCGAGGTTGTCGACCATGCTCTTTCATCTGCTCCGCCTTGATTTGATCCTGGGGCCCTCATGTGGCCAGGCTAGCCCATTCCCGAACCTTAGGGTTTGGGGTGGTGCTGCTAGTGTCGCCGTTGATCCTCCCGTGGTGGTGTGCAGTGCTCGTGCGCTACTGTGGCCACCGCCATGGCTGGTGTGGGTTGCAGCACCCTCTGGGGTGCTCCCCGTGCCGCCACGATCTCGTTGGCCCTTCTGCTTCCTCTTCAAATCTTCAGCGAGGACCACTAGTGAGTTGTGTCTCTGGGAGTTCCCATGCCTCTGTTTACTTCGAGTGCCTCCATGTGTAACTAGTGGTTTATCCTCCATTAGGATTTGTTCTAGTCCTAGGGTTTAATCCATATGTGCTTGTAAACTGATGTTATGATCTGGTAGTGATGCTTAGTGAAGATTGAGTTCTCTGCACCTCAGTGCTTGTTGTCATCCTTTAATTATGTGATGTTGTTGTTGGTCTGAGGATAATGTTGGATCTGATGCTAGTGGTTCATAGATTTTTCTCTGATTGGTGATGTTGTTACTACGTATGTTCATTTTCTGTCAGTGTCTTGATACTGACAGTATCACTGTCAGTGATGATTCAATGCATCAGTAAGTGTTGTCTTATATGTTTATCCATAGACTGAACTTGATTACTAGAGTATAATGATTCTTTGGATAAATTAAATGATATTTGAGTATATCTCAAGTAAATGACAGTTTTGTGACTTGCTAGTTCATTCATGAAATCTAGAATATCTGTTTGGCTTATTTGTAGGATCAGTTTTTGTGAAACCATCTTGGAATGCCACACAAGTTGATCTTGCTGCTAGTCTTACTTATGGTCTGTACTTGAGACGTGGTAGATGCTTAATAATAAGTTGAAAAGTTCACTTAATGTTTATGCCTATGATGCTGGTCTGAGGCTCTAGGAACTAAATTCCTATGTTGCTATAACTTTTAAAAATGTCTAAGGCATCATAGTTGCTTACTGGATCTTGGATCTAAGTTGGTTAAGTTAGTTGATTTATTTGTAGCTTATGAGATCTGAGGTGCTACTCCTTCTTTGAGATGTGCCCAGATTTTATAAGAACAACTGATAGAACATATAAGTTGCCTTTTTGGTATCACCAAATCTATGAGGCTGGTCTGAGATTTTGGTGTGTTTGTTAGAGTTTGGTTTTGGCCTTTATATTGGAAATCCTCTAGGATAGGTTCACCCCACTTGGGTGATCACTAAGAGGTTGCCTTATGAAACAACACATATTTTATGTTTGGATAAAATTAACAAATCATGTGAATGTTTATGACACTCACCACAAAAATTGATGATTGTGGTTTTGCTGGCCTGATCCAGTCCTTCACCTCCTGATGCTGTTCTTGTTTCCCCTTGTTCCTGTGCTTGGCCTTGATCAACCCTTCTCCTCCTAGCTCTTGTGGGCTTGGCCTTGTTGTCCACCTAATTCTCCCCCTCCTTATGTTACCATCTTGTGATGTTTGGTTTGATCTGGTGTGGGGTTTTGTTGGCTAGTTTTCTTGGCTGTTCTTGTGCGGTGTGAGAAATGGAGGGATGCACTAGTGCTTGCCCACGGCTGTGCTTGGTGTTTTACTTGTTTGAGCAGTTGTGGCTATGTCGACAGCACACCCATGCAGTTTGGTGATTGAGCTACTTGTGTGTCTGCTGCATGGTTGTGGATATGCTCAATGAGGTGTTCTACCTTTTATCTTGTTACTATTAACTTGCTTGGTGAAACTTGCCCCTTTACTTGCTGTGATCATTTTACTTGTGGCCTATTTGTTATGAAAGATTGAATTCTTTCATATTGGTGAAACTTGCCCCTAAAATATTTACTCCATGATGTAAAGTTGAGCAGTGCAACTCACTGCTCTCTACTGAGAGTAAAATTTAATAACTTAACCTTATTTTCATCTTTGTTTGTTATTTATTTTGCAGGTACAAGATTGGAAGATTCAAGATTAGTATAGGTTCACTTTTAGACAGATGTAATCCTTTGTAATTTTATTTCATTCTTTTGTAAGGAATTTGTAATAGTTTATTAATATATATATATTCCTCTTTTTGTAATTTCATTTCTGTAAAGATTCTTTATTGAATTAATGAGTTACTTTTTGTAACTTATTCATGGAATAAAAATATGGAATAAATATTCATTTTCTTAATTGTATTTCTTATTTAGAGTTTCTATTACTACATATTATGTCTTGATTAAATAATATTACTAAGTCATAATTCTTAGCTTTTAAAATATAAACTCAAATTTCAAGTTTGAATTCAAATTCTTTTCCCAAAAACACACTAATTCATATAGATTATGTCAAAATTTATAACGATCTCTCCAGAGCTATTCCTAAACTTAGAGAGTGAAAGAAACTCTGATCACTTTAAGTTTTTATTTCGCGTAAAATTTACCCACATCTTGTAGATGAATGCATGCATATGCACAATTTCGTAAATCTGCCCTTCGTTAGTTCCTAAATGATGGTATGTTAAAGTTTGGTTGATAGGAGATGCCATTGCAGGCAATGGTAGCTCCGTGGGAAACCCTGCATGCATGCATTGTTTTTCATGGGTGTTCTAGGAGGTGAAGAGGGTGAAGTTGATCGATACGTGTTGGAGTATTTTTCCGTTTCCAAATTTAGGGCAGCATATGATCAGAATGTTCTAGCCTTGTTGGGAAAATACCAATGGATAGAAGTGGATCCAGGATTCAAGCTACACCCTCTAGTTTTTACTAGATCAGCATGTAGGACAAGGAATAATAGGATAAGAGCTAGTGCAGAGGGTGGTGCACCACCTCGATGACGTAAGTGAAAACGTTGTGGGATCCTAGGGCACATTTCTAGGCTTTGTAAAAATGAAGTGGACCTAGCTTACAGAATGGATGATTAGGAGGGAGCAGCAAATGTAGATGAGAATGAAGTATTTGAACGAGAGGAGAATGAAACAATGGATACATTGAAGATTGAACCAACAGATTGAGAGGATATTGGACCAAATGGAGAGCAGATTGAACCAAATGCACGGGAGATTGAACCAATGGATCGGGAGGAGATTGAACCAAATGCAGGGGAGATTGAACTAGTCAATCAAGAGGAGATTAAACCAAATGCAGGGGAGATTACATCAACTGCATGGGAGATTGAAGTATATTTAAAATGTAAAGGAATTACATGAGCGAATATTGACGAAATGGAGGCAAAGATTTTTGAACCATATGAACCAGAGGATTGAAATGTGATTGAACCAATTGTATGACAGACTGAAGCACTTGATTCATTGGATGCATAGAAAAAAGAACAAAGGGAAAAAACAGAAGAAGCTGATGGTAGACTCTGATAATATTCCAGCTAGGATCACTAGGAGCAAGGTGGTGAACCTAGCGAAAAACACTAGGAGCAAGAAAAAATGGATTTCAATTATTAATTTGAATTTTATGATAAATTTGAACAACTATCAATGTTTGTATTGAATTCAAACTAGTGTGACACTCCCAAGTTTGTATGTTGGAAAATCCCATAATGTATATGTTGTTGCAAGTTTCTATGGTCATGCACCTAGTTTCTTAGCAATGCTCAGTTTTGCCCTCGACATGTGGTCAACACATTGACCAATTGATCCAAAATTTGGCTTAGCACTGCTAGTTCATGGCTTAAACGTTGACTAATTGATCCAAAATTTGGCACACTTGTGTATCTTGGATTGATTTACCATATGAAATTGGAAATTTTGGATTAACTTGTAATCATCCACATTTTTATTTTTCTAAGTGATTAAATTCAAAAAAATGGTTTTAGGGTTAGTTTAATTCAAAAAAAGTGACAACATAGTGCAACCTTAAAATGGAGTCTTGTTATGTTGCCTACAACCTAGAATGAATAATAAAGGAAAAGGAAATAAGGAGAAATGGACTTATCCCCTAAACCACTTCTTAAACCCTTCTTGGAATGAGCTACTAGCTCTGAAGATGCATGGCTTTCTACTCGATCGACCTCCAAAATATCTTTGAGTTGCAAACAATATAATATAGACCAAGATGAATTATTTTTTTCAAATAACACATTTTCCATTTTTTATGCCAAAAGCTTGAATTTCCCTTACTCATTTTTTATCTGAGTGCCCTTGTTTTCCTTAGCTCTACTAAATTTCCCCTCCCTCTAATGTTTTCCTTACTTTTCCCCTCCCGCTAAAGTTTTCCTCACTTTTCCCGTCTCTCCTGAATCAAACCCTCACAACATCTCAACTTGCGCTCAGTTTGGCAGCTGCGCTCTGATTGGTCGAGATGTATGTCACACGGATCTTGGACAACCACCATTGGATACATCATGATCTGACAGGCTAGAGGTCTCTATCTCTCCCGATGGGCGCACCTACCTTGTGTCAACACCCGGATTTT
This sequence comes from Avena sativa, assembly GCA_916181665.1. NCBI lineage: Eukaryota > Viridiplantae > Streptophyta > Magnoliopsida > Poales > Poaceae > Avena > Avena sativa. Next base: position 185,212,273 of record OV702281.1, read on the forward strand.
TAATCCCAGATGCCTGTTATACCATACATCGCAATCCCAGGATTACCATTTTTGCGAGACATAACAGATTGGTACCATAGTTCATCATCCATTACAAAGCATAATAAAGGTCTTACAAATAAAGGATCTCATTATCAAGTCTTAATACAATCAACATAGCGGAATAATAATAAGGGTAGCATGGTCGAAGCTCCATCTTCAGGGTCACAGGCAATGCTGACGATGGGAGATGATCCTAGTTGTCATAGACTTCCTACTGTCCATCATCCTGGTAGTCCTCCTCATAGTCTGGCCATATGAATAGCCAGGGACAAAAACATGAGTATTGTTTAAGTACTCGCAAACTATCACTATCAAGTAAAGTAGTTCAAGTAGGAATCCTAAGCTCTAGGTTTATTTGCAAAAATCCAGGTTTATCTCTAACTAAGTTTAGAATTACAGAAAACTAACTTAATGTTTTAGAACACCCAAGTGGAACTTAGTTTTCATGTTCACAATCCTGTTGTGGTTAAGTCAAAGTCATAGTTCATTTCACAAGTCATTTTGAAAACATCTGACGACGGAACAGTATGGCCACTCCAACTGTCCATAACCGCTAACGTGGCTATTCGAATAGTTTGACACTCTACAGAGGTGGTACACTTTCACCACAACATTCGATACATCCGTATGCGGATAATCAATCCTAATCTCTCAATTACAAACCCTAGTATAGGCACCTCCCCTATGAGTTTGGCCTCCCAACCATGAGCATCTGTCATCTTGGGAACTGCATAGGTGGACATTCATCATGAGGTAGCCTCAGCTCAAACCTCTTCTGCAAGGGAACCCATACTAAGATATATAAACTTCCAGTGAAGCCCTACCCAAATTCGGGTATTGTGGTTGTACGGAAAAAATTGAATGGTATCGCATCCGAACCCAACTGTCAGTTTTATAAAGTGCTCAGGCTCAGGCCTCAACATTTTCATCATCAAATCATCTGGTGTTCATAACACATGTAAAAACATACCATTAGAATGACTCATCATTCCAAGGTTTTCATAATCATTTTCACCAAGTATTCCCATCTAAAGTGATCAACTTTTATGCTTAGCAGTAGCCACTAAAATCGAGGGTAATCACTAATGAGTGTTTCTAATCAAGTGTGACTATCCAAATCTAGATCTCATGCCTCAGTATGACATCTAGTTCTAACTAACTTAGGCCAAGTTTTATGTTCTTTATGCTACCTATAATATCTTTCCAAAACTCACAAGTGACTAAGTAAAAGTAATAAAGAACTTTGATAAATAAAAAAAGAATAAACCTTGCAAGTAAAATTGAGATTTTGTATAATCAAGGTTGTATAACCAAAGTATGCCTAATGCCTCTTGCATAGGTTAACTGGTAGGGATAGGCTTGCAAGGATGGCTTGCATGGTTTAGCTTAGCTTGCCTTGATTGGTCAATTGGTTGAAGTTTTCTTCGTAGTAGTAGTAGTACCTCCTCCTCGTAGACTTGGTCGGTACTATCATCTATAAATAAATACGAGGTACACAATCACCAAACAATACTTAACTACCTCTATTTAGCACACAAAGGTTCACACTAGATGATCTAGCATCATCACAATAAAGACCTAGTCTTATTTATTTTAGTTTAGAAAAGTAATTTCTACTCATTGAAAACTACTTAAGATTTAATATTCTCCAATTAAAATATGGGATCATGTTGACACATGTCATCACCACATATTTTAATACTTGGGAATATGATTTAAAGTGGCAAACATATTTTATAAAGTTTAAAAATACTATTTTAAATAATTAATGTTACTAGAAATGCCTATGTAGCATTCTTTTAGTATAGTCCAAGATCACTGCATGTAAACCTAAATATTTTTACATATTCAACTAGAATCACCTAAAAAGCATTTATGGTTGATTTTTGAAAAATGTTTGAATGTGGAAAAGTATTGTCTTGTTATTTTTACTATAGGTGATCTATAATTTCAAATGATTTGAATCCAACAGACTTGGATTGATAATTTCAGTACCTTTCTAGAAAGATTGGTTTCTTGCAATTTGGTTCAGTAAAACTCTTTGAATTGATTTTTAAAGTTACTGATTAAACTAGAGTTTGAATAAATTGGAAATTATCTATTCGAACTACTGGGCTGAGCTCGGGAATGTTACTGGGTCAGCCCTGCTACACAGCGCGCACCCAGCAGGCTGCTGACAGGGGGGTCCAGGCATCAACGGCTCAATCTAAACGAAGGGGTATGTTTAAATCTGAGCCGTGCGATTAGACTACGATCTATGGCTCACGTTCGTTGTCTCTATCGAACAGCTCTGACGAGACCGAACCCTAATGCGATGGTGGGGGTATGCGGTGGCTCACCTGGGCTCCAACTAGGGTTGGCGATGGGGGAGAATGACATTTTCGGCGACAGCGGTTTGAACGTTGGTCACGGTGGCTCCAATCAACAGCTCCGCTCCTCCTCTATTGCGGCCGACTCCGGTGAAATTTCGGTGGCCTGGTGCTTTCCTTGCTCCGGGAAACGGTGTGGGGTGGTTCTAAGAGAGAGGGGAGTGAGATGGTGTGATGAATTGAGGCGGGGGTGGCATCTATTGATACCCCGGCAAGAGGGGTAGTGCGTCATGGGAAGGATCCTCCGTCGATGTCAGCACAGTGAGCTACAGGCATGGCGAAGGGTGTAGGACGGTGCGGTGTCTTCTGGCGGTCGTCGCAGGCTTAAAGGCAAGACACAGGGCGGTCGAGAATGGTCGGAACGAGTCGACGCTCTATGCGGCACCGACGGTGTTTTCGACGACGTACAGGGGCTTCGTGTCGCGCGGCGGCGAACAGTCGTGTCTGGGAGGTATCTAGGGGCATGGCGTGTGCAGTTATGTGCAGTCAGGGCGAGGCGCGGCGAGGGCGAGCGTGTCCACTGCGGTGCTCTGGCGCGCTCTCGGCATGGTAGAGAGAAAATGGGCGCGGCTGTTCTCAGTGGTCCAGGGCTTGGGTGAGCTCGAGGGTTGGACATGTGTGGCGGTGGACGGTGGCCTGCCTCTTGGACATCGTGGATGGGCGCGATGTGTCCTCCTGCGTGCTGGCCATGGTCGGCCGGCAATGGTGGCTTTGGGTGGCATGGCACTGGTGCAAGCAGTGAAGAGGGGGCTGGTTCAATGCCGTGTTGGGTGCTGGAGGTGACAAGGGATAGTTGGTGACAAGTAGAGCACAATGCATTAATCAAGAACAGTAGAAGTTAGGTCAGTTGATTTGTACTCACCAAGTGTTTGAGAATTTAGTTTTGAATTTCTAGATGAATTTTGTGAGTGCTCTCGACACATGCTTGGTAGTATCTGGTTTCTTGGGTTTGGCAAGGTGAACTGGTTTGAGTGGTTTTTGAGAAGTGGGTATCTTAGTACCTATACTTGCTTCAATTTTGAACTATCCTTTAAATTGGTTTGGAATTTGTTTCTATTGGTTTGTAAAGTGGGCTTGTTTTTTGTTACTTGTTCTAGCAAGGGGTGAAAATAATTGGATTTGTTTCTATTAGAAATCTTTGACTAGGAACACTCAAAGTGGTCTAGTGAACAAGTTTAGCCAAAATGAGGATTTGCTCATATATCTTATTTTTATTTTCTCTTCATTTGATTCTGCTTCGAAATGATCTAGATTATATTGTTTTCATCTTTAAACCAATCCTTAGTATTCATATCAATCAACCATGGAAATCTCAATCATTCATGGATTAATCACACACACATGCATTCATATTAATTTTAATAATAAAAGTTTTTGTTAACCCTAAACTTGGGTGATTAGAACTTGATAATATTGTTTTATATTTTTGGGATGTTACAAACCTTACCTCCTTAAACAAAATCTTTTCCCAAGATTTAAGAAAAAAGAAAACTAGGAACTAAAGATATCTGGAAACTCAGTCCTAATGTAATCTTCTCGTTCCCAAGTAGCTTCTTCTTCAGTATGGTTACTCCACTAGATCTTTTGAAACTTGATACTCTGGGTTCTGGTGGTTCTGAAGGCTTCTTCCAAAATACGAATGGGTACTTCACAATAAGTTAGGTCCTTGTTGAGCTCTATGGTTCTGTGATCAATATTCTTGAAAACTTCGGTCTTCTCCGGGACTTCTAGGCATTTGCAAGGTAACGAGATATGGAACACATAATGCATGTCTGATATCTCCTCCGGAAGTTCCAGTTGATATGATACTTCTCCTCGGTGATTCAAAATCTTGAAGGGTCCAATATATCTGGGGGCTAACTTCCATTTCAGTTGGCAACACTACATTCCTTTCAACGGTGATACTTTCAGATACACAAAATCTTCGATAGCGAAAGCTAGATCTCGACGTCTCTTGTCGGCATAACTCTTATGTCTAGATTGGGCGGTCTTAAGGTGCTCCCGGATCTTGTGAACTTTCTCTTCGGCTTCTTGTTCACAGGACCCTTGGAAAACCTTATCCACAGGCCCCTTGTTCGTGGCGCACCTGAAATAATGCGCCACTAACAAGGTTATCTGTGGCGCACGCGCCAATTATGCGCCACTAACTCCAAAGTATCTGTGGCGCACGCAGGATCGGTGCGCCACGCATAAGGCGGGGCCCACCTTTGACGGCCGGCCACCACTATCCCTGGTGCGCGGAAACTGGGGTGCTCCACGAACATGGGTGGAGTCTGTGGCGCACCGTTTCGCGTGTGCGCCACGACCTACGTTGGGCAGGCGCCCTACAAAATTTTCATGGACATTTGTGGCGCACCCTATTTCGGTGCGCCACGAACCTGGGTAGTCTGTGGTGCACCGAAACTAGGTACGCCACGAAGCTGTCGTCCCACCCTCCATAAAGGTGGCACCTTCTCCTATCAACCACCACAAGCAAGCCATTACTTCCCATAGATCTAGATCGACCCCCTCCTCCTCACCCTATTTTCTTGAATTCTACCTCCATTTTAGGTTGCCAAACACCTTTTGGTTGGATGGGTGTGGGGAGGGAGTCCCTCTCCACCATGTAGATTCTGTGAAAGGCAGACAATCTTCCCATTTCAATCCATATTCCAACACACACGCTCTCAGCATATCTTCGAGTATCTGAGTTGCTCGCTCCGTTTGTCCATCAGTCTGCGGGTGATAAGATATGCTGAAATCCAGTCTGGTTCCCAATCCTTCTTGGACTTTCTTCCAAAATCTCGAGGTAAAATGGGTTTCTCGATCCGACACAATATTCTTGGGGACTCCATGCAAACTGACTATTCTAGGAATGTACAACTCGGCTAGCTTCGAACTCTGATAAGTGGTCTTGACCGGTAACAAATGTGCTACTTTGGACAGTCTATCCAGTATGACCCAAATAGAGTCATTTCCCTACTATATGTAGGCAAACCGGTGATAAAATCCATTCCAACTGAATCCCATTTTCATTCCGGAATCTGCAAAGGTTGCAAAAGTCCTACGGGTTTCTGATGTCCTTCCTTAACTCTCTAACAGATATCAGATTTGGCTATGTAGCTTCTGATTTCTCTCTTCATCTTGTGCTACAAAAATTGTTCCTTCAAATCCTGATACATCTTGGTTCCTCCAGGGTGGATAGAATAAAGAGTATCATGGGCTTCTTGCAAAATAGCTTGTTTCAACTCTGAATCTGCTGGTACACAGATACGTTCTTTGTACCACAAAACTCCTTCTTCATCTTCGGTGAATCTGGGTACCTTCCCTGTACCGATACGACGTTTTATTCCGTCGATAATAGCATTTCCTTTCTGCGCCTCCTTGATTTGACTGATCAAAGTGGGTTGAAGTTCTATGCTAGCAAAAAACTCTTCACTAACTAGCTCCACTCTGAAATTTTCCATCTCCTCATGCAAACTTGGTTGGTCTTCTTTTATCATGGTGTTCAATCGACACGACAATCATGGAGTTAAAGCGACACGACAATCTGCTAAGAGCATCTGCTACTACATTGGCTTTGTCGGGGTGATAGTGAATGTCAAGATCATAGTCCTTGATTAACTCTATCCATCTCCGTTGCCTCATATTTAGCTCCTTCTGGGTGAAAATATACTTCAAACTCTTATGATCCGAAAGCGGTTACCCATGAGGTAATGTTGCCATGTCTTCAAGGCTAAAACTACGACTGCTAGTTCAAGGTCATGGGTTGGGTAATTATGTTCATGTTGCTTTAGTTGTCGGGACAGATAGGATATGACTTTGCCTTCTTGCATTAACACACATCCAAGACCAACCTTGGATGCGTCACAATACACATCAAAAGGCTTCGTGATATCTGGCATAATCAAGATTTGGGTTGAGATCAATCTCTTCTTGAGCTCTTGAAAACTTGCTTCACATTTGTCGTCTATTCAAATTTCTTATCTTTCTTCAATAACTGGGTCACGGGTCTTGCGATGCTCGATAATCCTTCTACGAACTTGCGGTAATATCCCGCTAATCCGAGAAAAGCGCGAACTTGGGTTTGAGTGGTTTGGGCTTGCCATTCCTCAACATCCTTAACTTTCGCAGGGTTGACAGCAATTCCTCTTGCCGACACGATATGTCCGAGGAATCCTACTTCCTTTAACCAGAACTCACATTTGCAGAACTTGGCATACAACTGGTACTCCCTAGAGGTTAAAAAAAACTTATGCTCCCTAAGGGATTCAAGGATGGTTCTCAGGTGTAGCGCATGTTCTTCTTTTGATTTGGAATAGATCAGAATGTCATCGATGAAAACAACGACAAACTTATCCAGGAACTTCATAAAAATCTTATTCATGAGGTTCATGAAATAAGCGGGGGCATTGGTTAATCCAAAAGACATGATAGTGTACTCATACAATCCATATCTGTTGGTGAAGGCAGTATTTGGAATATCCGTTGCGTGAATCTTAAGTTGATGATAACCAGTTCTAAGATCAATCTCAGAATACACTTTGGCACCCGCCAACTGGTCAAACATATCTTCTATCTTCGGTAGTGGGTACTTGTTCTTAATGGTGACATCATTTAGCTTCCGATAATCCGTGCACAAACGGTTACCTCCATCTTTATTATCCACAAAACAAAACAGGTGATATCCATGGCGACGTAGTTGGTTGAATTAGACCTATCTCCAACATAGCATCCAGTTGCTTCTTTAGCTCCACTAATTCAGACGGGTTCATACTATATGGTCTTTGAGCTATGGGTCCAGTTCCAGGGATTAATTCAATGATATACTCGATATCTCGACCTGAGGGCTTACCGGGCAATACCTCTCGGAATACGTCGGGGTATTCACAGACTACACTGACTTTGTCAATGGTTGGTTGGGCTAGATTCTTATTGCACTTGAATTGACAGGACAAAGTTTCAGATACATGCTCTACTGATACTCAAGTGGTACTCTTCATGGTTATGGCTTTCTTGGCACAGTCGATTAATCCTTTATGTTTCGACATCCAATCCATTCCAAGTACTACTTCCAAACCTTTGGTTCCAACTACTATTAGATTAGCATAAAAATCTATTCCATGGATTCTGATAGGTACGGCCTTGCAAATTTGTTTAGCTTTGGTAGTTGAACCAGGTATTTGAACTACCATAACATGCTTTAATTTTGTTGGTTGAATCTTACCAGTGCATGCTAATTCTTCTGTAACAAATGAGTGCGATGCTCCAGAATCAAACAACACTCTTGCAGTACTAAGTTAACAGAAAACATAACCAGCACAACATCTGGCGTTTCCTGAGCTTCTTTAGCATTCATGTGAAACCGACGTCTGTTGCGGTTGAGCGAATTCCCTAGGGCAAATCAACTTCCAGGCTGAATACGGCGCTGTTGCTGAGCTGGGGCATTCACATTGGTGGCTGCTGCAAGCTTCTTGTGGCACTCATTGGAGTAGTGACCCTTGACTCTGCATTCAAAACAAGTAACCTGAGACTTGTCTTTTCCTGCAACAGGCACGACATTGCTTCCAGTCTTTGGGGCAGTATTCGTGTTGTTGGGGTTGTTGTTGTTGGACTTGGGTGGTGCACGACTGAAATTGTTGGAGTTTCCAGGGTTGTTGTTGTGGTTTCCTCTGGGCCTTGGGTTTCCTCTATGGTTGGGATAGTTCACACGAGACATAGGGGGTCTATTGTTTCTCGGGGCATATCCTGCAGACAGGTTGGGGCGATACTTCGGGGTATGGTGGGTTCCTGGTTGATGCGTCATTCGACGCTTGCGATTCTCATTGGCTTGGTTGATATTGCCTTCCATCTGGATTGTAGAATCCACTAAGTCTTCAAGATCAGCAAACGGGATATTGACTAACACCGTTTGCATCTCATCATGCATACCATTCAAGAATCTCTCCTTCTTCTTGGCTTTAGTACTAATCTCATCAGGGGCATACCTAGACAGAGACAGAAATATGTCACGGTACTCTACTACAGTCATCCTTCCTTGCTTCAGCTCCTTGAATTCATCCTTCATGCGTAGAATCAAACCCTAGGCACATGGGTTTCGATGAACTTGAGTTTGAATTCGTCCCAAGCCATCATCTGTCCTCCATTCATGGTACGAATGCTATTCTACCAACCTCTTGCATCACCAGTCAGATAATGGGTGGCAAACAGTACTTTCTTATTGGACACCACTCCTGCAACTTCTAAGTTATTCTCCATGGTTTGTAGCCAGTTATCAGCATCTAATGGCTCTTCAGACTTACTAACTATGGGCGGATTAGTGTTTTGAAAGTTCCTGAGCTTGGATCCATGGTAATCCTATTTTCCATGTCTTTGATTATTATTGGCCATCTGAGCTATCTGTTGAAGGGTGGCTAAGTTAGCTTGACGTTCAGCTCTTCCAGCTTCATGGTCAGCAACCAACATTTGCAAGATTTGCAGCATTGGGTCTTGAGATGAGATGCTCCCTCCACGAGGCATCTGAAGATTGAGATAGATCATGAGATAAGAGAGAAATTTCTAAGGTACAGGGATTTGTTGTTGAAAAGCTTTAAAACTTTGAGTTTGACTCTAGTTTTGCCAACTAGCAACTTGCTTTTCATTCATTCGTTCATAGCACCCAACACAAACACACACCACACTATGGTAACAGATGGTTTTAAGAACCATTTTGTGAAGCTACGATATAGTGGGACCAGATACAACTCACACCTACGATAGTGCTCAAGTGCTACTACTCATCAGAACCGGTGGATTCATCATCATCAATGAAGGTGGAATCATCATCATCGGTGTGGAAGTCCATGGCTTGGTCCTCCAGGTAGTCATCATCATCACTAAGATAGGAGTAGGGATCTCCACGGATATCTTCCCCTTCGTTCTCCCTCTCCCCAATCTACATCTCCCGCTCATGGATGGTCTCCTCCAAGTTTGACACTTTGTGACAAAGGCGAGCAATGATGCGATCCTTCTTGTCACACAGACGGCAAAGTGACTTGCGCTCCTTCACAAGGATGGCGAGGGTCTGGTCCTTCTTGACTGCAATGGCATAGTTGTGGTTGGCGTAGGCGCGGGCGTTGTCCAACCCCTTCTGCCTGTCATATAGAATGAAGTAGAGATGATCCACCTGATGCTTCATCTCCAGATGACCTGGCACCTCCAGTGGATGTCCCATAGCATCACACCTTGCGTAGTACTCAAAGCGAGTGCCCTCGATCTGGTTGATGCTTTGCCCCCACAGACGGGAAGGAGCTTCCTGCATAGCCCTGGCGAGTCCATCTAGCGAGTTGTTCTCCCTCAGTTTGAATTGTATTCCCTCTGAGGTGGGTGCCTCCAACTTTCCTCTGAGATTTGCAACGATCAGCCATTGTAATTCTCCTCCTTGCTGATCAGTGAGCTGTGCTCCGAAGAACTCGGGGTGTGGGTGCTCAAGAAGTTCCGAGAGTTGGTATAAATCACGCTCGAAGATGAGCTTTCCTCCTTTCCCAACTGGTAGAACTTGCTATACTTCACTTCCATCTATAATAATGTAGGATGAGTAAGTTAGTGAGGTGATCAAGTGTGTCAAATTTTATGTAGGATTGTAAGAATTTTTGAGGAATATCAATTTTCTTGAAAGAATCTTAGTGATAAGAATGAGAATAGGTTTTCATAAAGACTCACTTCTTTTGTTTTGCAAACCAAGTTTTTGATTCACTCGTCCATTCTAACTGGGGTCTCCTATGGTCAGGATGGCTCTGATACCAACTTGCCAACACCCGGATTTTTAATCCCAGATGTCTGTTATGCCATACATCACAATCCCAAGATTACCATTTTTGCGAGACATAACATATTGGTACCATAGTTCATCATCCATTAAAAACTATAATAAAGGTCTTACAAATAAAGTATCTCATGATCCAGTATAAATACAGTCAACGCAGCGCAATAATAATACGGGTAGTGTGGTCGAAGCTCCATCTTCAAGGTCACATGCAATGCTGACGATGGGAGATGATCCCAGTTGTCATAAACTTCCTGTTGTCCATCATCCTGGTAGTCCTCTTCACAGTCTAGCCATAGGAATGGCCAGGGAAAAAGCCATGAGTACTCTTTAAGTACTCTCATACTATCACTAACATGTAAAGTTGTAGAGGTCCCAACCTTTAATAAGGTAGAGACCCTGTGTTTACAATGCTAGTCCCTGGATCAATAGCTAGCATCCATAGTTAAGATGTAATATCAAGAAACAAAGGTCATAGTACAACTTTATAACCAGGAATAAAATAATTCATTACATCTTACATAGCTCATTTGGCCATCACATTACAATGTAGCAGAATATCTATATAGCATGGAGTCCTTCATATTCAAAGTGCCACAGGCAATCATGTTGGTTGTAGACGTGTAATCCTATTCAACACACTTCACTAACATCAAACAAACCTGCAACATAATAAGTTGCAGCCACAAAGGTCAATACATTTGAATTGTATTGGCAAGTTTCAATATTATGTAGAAATAGGTGGATCCTATCATTACATGCACATTTGGCTAAGAAGGGTTTAGGCTCATTTGCAGAAAGCAATATGGTTTTATCCTATCTTTTCAAAATAGTTTTGATCTTTTGTCAACTCTTTCTGAACTCCTTGGAAAACTCCAAGTGCTTCTAATCCCTTGTTGTCACCATCAAGTTTTACTTTGAGAAATTGGAATGTCGAGGCTTCCATAGCTTCAGGCCTTAGTTGCTCAAAGTTGTCCATAACCGGGGACACGGCTAAGTACTTAGAATTTGATCTTCTACAGAAGTTGTACACTTTACCCACATGAAACAATCCCGTCTTGACGCCACCAGTGGCCGCAGGATAAGTACTCACCAAATGGAGTACCAGCAGATCGAGAATGTGACAAAGTCTCTCCATAGAAGTCCTCCCAATACACAATGCTAGCTTGTATACCAGGCACCAATGTAGGGATATATTTCCCTACACAATTCTAGTTAACCTGAAGATGTCAATGCATGGGTCTTCCACTATGTAGTTGACTAAGCCAGAGCCCATTTAGCATGTGGCTATACACGGAAGCCACTGTACGAGAAACTTGTTCAATCTCTAAGTCCCTGGGTGGTTTCCTTATAGTGCACATACAAAAAGATAGCCATATAAACATGGTTCCCTTTGTTGCCACCTTGTCCAAAACTTGAGTATCCTCTTTCCACCCAGGTGGTTCATTGAGTACTTGTTTTATTATATAAAACATATATTTTTCCAACACTTCATATAATCATATAATGTATCCCATCCCAAATATATATCAGGGCTAAGCATACTACAACTACATTGTTTTCACTAAGGGAGATATAAGGATATCCTAATAGGATATAGCATAGCATAGAAATATAGTAGTCTTATCATGCATGTTACAAAAATCCACTAAGTGTAATGAAAATAGTAGGACATGGATGATAGTGTCACTTGCCTTAGTAGTTGGTGGGGTTGGTACACTCTTGGCAATAACACACTTGACAATCAACACAATCTATCAAGCAAAACAACCAAGACAAAACATACACAAGATCAACACTAATGGAAACACAAAAATCATGCAAGATGGCAATTTTTATTGTAAATTTTTTTATAACAAGGTTGTGAACATTACTAAGTGATTTATGAACATTTTATATTTTCAATATTACAAATGCAACCATTTGTGCAATTGTAGCAATTAGCAACATTTTCTAACAGTTGGAAAGGTCATTCTAACTAAATAATTGTCACGGTCTTATTTATACTAGAATAAAATTATATTTTGGTCTTACTGTATAGACGGTTCAATTTACAACCATTTGCAAAAGGATTTACTTAAAAATAATTTACACAACAATTTTTATACTCAAAATACTCCACAAATGGTTCTGTATAAACGTCATTTTAACAGACTCAATAATACCGAATTATGGGTCCACTGTATTCTACTCGTTTTTGTGAATCCATAGACATATTATTTGCTAAATTTGGATATACAGAACTAAAGATATAATTTTTATGGTGAAAATGACCAATTAAACCATTTAATTTATAAATCAAATTTTTGTACAGAGAATAAGTAATATTATTGCATAAATGGATTCTACAGAATCTCAACTTTTCAGAGATACCAAATTTATAATTTTTGGACTTCTAAATCTTTTTCTATGAATTATACAAGTTCGTACTAAAATCTGGAAAAGTCAAACTCAAGAATTGACTGAAATTGACTTTGACTGATCTGACTGAGTTGACTGTTGACAACGCTGATGTCATGATGATGTCAGATTTGACTACAGAAAAAGTTGATCGGATGGAAAAACTTTCTACATAAAAGTTGTAGATAACAACTAGATCTAACTATTTTTCAAAGGAAATTGAATTTGGAGCAACGAGGTGGGCGCAAAATGGATTATACCTTCTAAGATCTGAATCTTTGACCGCATTTTTCTCTCTGCTCGATGAACAAAACGAGGTGAAACCAGCGGGAATGGAACTGTCTTAACGAGGAGAACAACTTCTGTCTTCAAGCCGCCGCGATCCGAGGTCGTCTTGAAGGTCTATTTGGATGGAGAAGATTGGGGAGAATTTGGGACGAAAATGGAGCTATGATGAGTTGAAAAATTGTGAACTTTCCTGGAGTCGGGTTTATATAGGAGGAGGGTGGGGGCTTGATTAAAGGAGATTAAAGAGGGAGAGAAATTAGAGGACATTTAGTGCAATTTAGGAGGGCAATTGAGAGTCATTTATGAGCATTAGATTCAAAGAAAATGATGACCAAGTGCTCCCTTGTTCGTTCCTCTAGGTACATGGTAGCCTCCTGCCGATCGGGCTGGTTGGGCCGGCCCATTTTGGCTGGCCTGGCCGGCCATTTTTTTTGTTTTGTTTTTTTCTATTTCATAATTTTTCATAACTTTCGATTTAGAGCTCCGAATTTACTGATTCAAATTTCAGCGTGTTCATAAATTCATGGGCAATATTTTAGGACATAAATTTTATATATTTGTAAATATTTAATTTTCTCAATTATTAATTAGTCAATTATTATACGATTGCATGTGGGCGATATTGGTCTAGTTGCAGGGCAATATATTTGGAATGACTTGGATTCTTTCCTTATTTGAACTTGATTCGGTTTAGTTCCACTTTACATGGATAACCATGAATTAAAGTTTGAAAATATGAGAGGATAATTTTATAAAATCTTAAAAATAGCTCATATAAGCTATGGTGCATATTTTAAAATGAGACTCTTTGCTTTTATTTTTGGTTCAAAACAAAAGAAAGGTTGTTTGAAAAATGTAATTGAAGTAGTTGAGATGTATAGATGGTTTTTGGTTGAGAACATTCCTCAAGATTAAAAATAGATTTTCAAATACAGGAAGTTTGTGAAAACGATTTTGAAGGGGAAACTTGCAAATTAAAATTTTGAAGTAGAGGAGATATATGGATAATCTTGATGCTTTGATCTTAGGTTTTTTGTTAAATGCTATTTTTATTTTAAGGAGTACCTTTATTTGGGGGAAAACTTTTGTAATAGTTTAAAAGGTTTTAATGTTTCCAATTAGAAGCAAAAAGTTTCTTTTACCCATAAATTCAAACAATTGTTTCTTTTGTTTATTTATTTTTCACATTTCAAAATTTGGAAAATTTTGGGATGTGACAAAAGTAGTTCAACTAGGAAACCTAAGATCTACGTTCATTTGCGAAAATCCAGGTTTATCTCTAACTGAGTTTAGAAGTAAAGAAAACTAATTTTGTGTTCTAAAGAACTTAAGTGGGAACTTAGTTCACAACCCTGTTATGGTCAAGTCAAAATCATAGTTCATGTCACAAGTCATTTTGAAAACATCTGACGATGGAACAGTATGGCGACTCCAACTGTCCATAACCACGGATGCGGCTATTCGAATAGTTTGACACTCTACAGATGTGGTACACTTTCACCACAACATTCGATACATCCGTCAGGAACAATCCTGAGTCACCATACTCAGTATGCGCATAATAAATCCTAACCTTTCAATTACACACCCTAGTATAGGCACCTCCCCTATGAGTTTGGCCTCCCAACCATGACCATCTGTCATCTTGGGAACTACACAGGTGGACATTCATCATTAGGTAGGCTCAGCTCAAACCTCTTCCGCAAGGGAACCCATACTAAGATATATAAACTTCCAGTCAAGACCTACCCAAATTCATGTATTGTGGTTGTACGGAAAAATTGGAAGGGTATCGCATCCGAACCCAACCATCAGTTTTCTAAAGGGCTAAGGCTCATGCCTCAACATTTTCATCATCAAATCATCTGGTGTTCATAACACATGTCAAAACATGTCATTAGAATGACTCATCATTCCAACGTTTTCATAATCATTTCACCAAGTATTCCCATCTAAAGTGATCAAATTTTATGCTTAGAACTAGCCACTAAATTCAGGGTAATCACTAATGAGGGATGATAATCAAGTGTGACTATCCAAATCTAGATCTCATGCATCAGTATGACATCTGGTTCTAACTAACTTAGGCCAAGTTTTATGCTCTTTATGCTACCTATAATATCTTTCCAAAAATCACAAGTCACTAAGTAAAAGTAATAAAGAAGTTGGATAAATAAATAAAAGAATAAAGCTTGCAAGTAAAACTGGGATTTGGTATAATCAAGGTTGCATAACCAAAGTATGCCTAATGCATCTTGCACAGGTTAGCTAGTAGGGTTATGCATGGTTTCGCTTATCTTGCCTTGATTGGTGCAGTGGTTGAAGTTTTCTTCTTCGTAGTAGTAGTTGTACTCCTCCTCCTCGTAGTCTTGGTCGGTACTAGCGTCTATAAATAAATACGAGGTACACAATCACCAAAGAATACTTAATTACCTCTATTTAGCACACAAAGTTTCACACTAGATGATCTAGCATCATCACAATCATCACATGAAATAAAGTCCTAGTCTTATTTATTTTATTTTAGAAAAGTAATTTATACTCATTGAAAACTACTTAAGATTTAATATTCTCCAATTAAAATATGGGATCATGTTGACACATGTCATCACCACATATTTTAATACTTGGGAATGTTATTTAAAGTGGTGGTCATATTTTATAAACATTAAAAATACTATTTTTAAATAATTAAAGTGACTAGAAATGCATATTAGCATTCTTTTAGTACTAATCCAAGATCACTGCATTTAAACCTAAATATTTTTACATATTCAGTTAGAGCAGGTTAAATGTGATTTTTGAGAGCTGGAATCAACTGAAAAGCATTTATGGTTCATTTTATAAAAATGTTTGAATGTGGAATAGTCTTTGTCTTGTTATTTTTACTATAGGTGATCTATAATTTCAAATGAATTGAATCCAATGGAATTGGATTGATAATTTCAGTACCTTTCTAGCAAAATTGGTTTCATACAATTTGGTTCAGTGAAACTCTTTGAATTGATATTTAAAGTTACTAACTGAACTAGAGTTTGAATAAATTGGAAAATATCTATTTGAACTGCTGGGTTGAGCGCGGGAATGATACTAGGTCGGCCTAGCTACACAGCGTGCGTAGAGGGCTGCTGATAGGGGGTCCAGGCGTCAGCGGCTCAGTCTAAATGAAGGGGTATGTTTCAATCTGGGCCATGAGATTAGACTACGATCTACGGCTCATGTTCGTCGTCTCCGTCGAACAGCTCCGACGAGACCGAACTCTAACGCGATGGTGGGGGTACGCGATGGCTCACCTGGGCTCAAACTAGGGTCGGCGATGGGGGTGAACGACGTTGTCGATGACGGCGGTTCGAACGGTGGTCACGGTGGCTCCTGGGATGGATCGAATCAACGGCTCTGCTCCTCCTCAGCAGTGGTAGACTCTGGTGAAATTCCGGTGGCCTGGTGCTCGCCTTGATCCGGGGAAGGGTGTGGGGTGGTTCCGAGAGGTAGGGGAGTGAGATGGTGTGAAGAATTGAGGCGGGGGTGGCCTCTATTTATTCCCCGGCTAGAGGGGTATTGCGGCATGGGCAGGCTCCTGTGGCGACGTCAGTACAGCGAGCTACGGGCATGGCGAAGGGCGTAGGACGGTGCGGTGTCTCCTGGAGATCGTCTTAGGCTTAAAGGCACGGCACGGGGAGGTCGAGAATGGTCAGAACGATTCGATGCTCTGCGCGGCACCGACGGCGTTTTCGATGATTTATAGGGGCTTCGTGTCTCGCGGCAGCGAACTATCATGTCTGGGAGATAGCTAGGGCCATGGCGCGCGCAGTTATGCGCGGCGAGGGCGAGGCGCGACCTGTGCGAGCATGTCGGCTGTGGAGCTCTGGCGCACTCTCGGCATGGCAGAGAAAAAATGGGCGCGGCTGTTCTCAGTGGTCCAGGGCTTGGCTGAGCTCGAGGGTTGGACAGGGCGGTGGCGGTGGACGGTGGCCTGCCTCCTGGACATCGTGGATGGGCGCGGCGTGTCCTCCTGCGTGCTGGATATGGTTGGCCGGCAATGGTTGCTTCGGTTGGCATGGCACTGCTGCAAGTAGTGAAGAGGGGACTGGTTCAATGCCGTCCCAGCACGACATCTGGCGTTTCTTGAGCTTCTTCAGCATTCATGTGAAACAGACGTCCGTTGCGGTTGAGCGGATTCCCTGGGGCAAATTTCCTTCCAGGCTGAACACGGCGCTGCTACTGAGCTGGGGAATTCACATTCGTGGCTGCTGCAAGCTTCTTGGGGCACTCATTGGAGTAGTGACCCTTGACTCCGCATTCAAAACAAGTAACCTGAGACTTGTCTTTTCCTGCAACAGACACGACATTGCTTCCAGTCTTTGGGGCAGTATTCGTGTTGTTGGGGTTGTTATTGTTGGAATTGGGTGGTGCATGACTGAAATTGTTGGAGTTGCCAGGGTTGTTGTTGTGGTTGTTGGAGATATGCCCTAGAGGCAATAATAAATGTAGTTATTTTTATATATTTGTGTTTATGATAAATGTTTACATTCATGCTATAATAGTATTAACAAGGAAACATTAATACTTGTGTGATTTGTAAACTAAATTAGAGTCCCTAGTGAAGCCTCTTTATAATACTAGCTTGTTGGTTAATAGATGATTGTGGTTTCCCTATCATGAACATTGAGATGTTATTAACAACAAGATCATATCATTAGGAGAATGGTATGATGGACATACTCCTATAGATAAGCGTAGCATAAAGATCAAGTCATTTTAATAGTTCAATTGCTATATGCTTTCTGATACATAGTAACCTAATTCCTTAGACCATGAGATCAAGCTTATCACCATACCCTAACTAGGTGGTTATAAAGGTGGCATTGAGTGTTCGGAAAGTATTGGTTGAGACACATGGATCAAGACTGGGATTTGTCCATCCATATGACGGATAGATATACTCTGGGCCCTCTCGGTGGAATGTCATCCAATTGGCTTGCAAGCATGTGACTAGATCACAAGGGATCACATATCACGGGAACGAGAAAAGAGTACTTATCAGTAACGAGGTTGAACTAGGTATGCAGAGATACAGACGATCAAAACCTTGGATAAGTAAACTATCGTGAGACAAAGGGAAATTGGTATCGTATGTAAGTGGTTCATTCGATCGCAAAGTAATCGTAGAAATATGTGGGAGCCATATGAATTTCCAGATTCCTCTATTGGTTATTGTTCGGAGAAGTGTCTCGATCATGTCCGCATAATTCACGAACCGTAGGGAGACACACTTAAGGATTCGATGTTGTTGAGTAGTTATGGAATGATGAGTAAGAGACCGAATGTTGTTCGGAGTCTCGGATGGGATCCGGGATATCACGAGGAGATCCGGAATGGTCCGAAGAATAAGATTCATATAAGGAAAGTCCTGTTTCGGGGTAGGAGAATGGTTCCAGTGTTTTCATCGGGAATGTTCTAGAAGGTTCCGGAAGGTCCGGCACTCCGGAGAGGAAGGGTACATGAATGTGTCATAACAAGTTGGAATGGTTGCATCATGTACTAGGTGTCATCGTTGAGCAAAATAAAGGGATAAATCAAATCCTAGTTTGAAAAGTCAAACGCCAATTTGAAAAGTCAAACGCGGCAAGTTTTGCTTGGTGGAGGGAGAGTAAGAAACCTACTTGGGGAGGAGTTCCTCTCCCTCCACCCACCGGCATTGGAAGCCGAGTTGGGGAGGGACTCCCCTCCCCTTGGCCGGCGCCCTCCACCTATATAAGGAGGGGCAGGGCTGCCCCTCCAAGAACACACCTCTACCACCCAAAACCCTAGCCCTAGCCGTCGGCCCTCCTACAGCCGCCGCCGCCCTAGGGAAAACCCTAGCCGCCGACTTGGGGGCAATCCCCTTGCCCTAGACGCCGGCCTAGCCCTCTCTCCTTGGTGTGTCTAAACCCTTGATCGCCAAGGCCTCTCTCATAGTCCACCATACTCGCTCCGGCTTAAGGCGAAGCCCTGCGAGATCTCCCCTCTACTTCCGGTACCACGCCGTCGTGCTGCCGGAATCGCGAGGAGAGTGCTACAACCTCCGCTGCCTGCTGAAACAAGGGAGAGGAAGGTCTTCATCGAGTACCGAACGTGTGACCGACTGCGGAAGCGCTGCTGGAACGCAGCGCTGGAAGGATCGTCTACACGATCTTGAGATCGGCAAGAGTACGACTACATCGCCCACGAGAATCCGCTCTCGTTAAACACTTTGGAATCTTCGAGGGTAAGTTATTCCATCGACTCGTTGCTACAATATGATAGATAGATCTTGGCTTGTTTGTTTGTATGCGGTAGAATTTTTTTGTTTTCCATGCTACGAACCCCTAAAGTGGTATCAGAGCCATGTCTATATGTAGATCTGTTGCACGAGTAGAACACAATGGTCATTGTGGGCTGTGGTGCTTTTATTATCAATTTCTTCTTGTGTACTTTGCATCTTGCGGTATGATGGGATGAAGCGGCCCGGTCTAACCTTACATGACATCGTTCATGAGACTTGCTCCACGCTCAACATGCAACTTGTATTGCATAAGTGGCTTTGCGGGTGTCTGTCTCTCCCATTATAGTATAGATCCAATTTACAACGGGCACTTGATAGTTCAAACATCAACGTTGTGGTTCTTGTTCGTAAGTTAGATCGACACTTATTGAAAGCCCCAAACCACATAAAATATGAAAAGAAAATTAGAGGCGTCTAACTTTGTTTTGCAGGGGTGTGTTGTGATGTGATATGGCCATGATTGTGATTATATTTGATGTATGCAATGTTCCTTATTGTAAGTTGTCAACCGGAAGGAGCCATATGGTTGTCTTTATTTTCTGTTAAGACCCGCGTGTCTATTCAAAGTAGTTGTAATAGTTGAAGCCGGTGGACGACAACAATGGAGCAGCGTCATTGACCTTGATGCAATGTCGGTGATGATGGAGATCATGTTCGTTCTTGAAGATGGAGATCGGAAGCACAAAGAAGAAAGTCCATATCATATCACATATTATGAATTGCATGTGATGTTAATCCTTTATGCATCTTGTATAGCTTAGTTAACGACGGTAGAATTATAAGATGATCCCTCATGCACATGAATTTCAAGTTCTTAAGTGTTCATCCTTAGTAAGCACCGTTGCTAAAGCTTGTTGTTTTGAAGCACCATGTGATGATCGGGTGTGTTAGATTCTGCAAGTGTATACAACGTGAGCAAGCCAGATTTGCTCATGCGGAAGCTAAGGTTTGATCTTGACGAGCCTAGCAGGTACAGACATGGTCTCGGAACACAGATCACCGAAAGGTAAAGCATGAATCATATAGTAGATATGATGAACATGTAGATTGTTGGCGGATTGGTTCCTAGAGAAAGAAAAGAAAAGTTGAAAAGTTGAAAGAAAAGTTGAAAAACAATGGAAGCAACTTCGCGGATTGGTTCTGCAATTTGAGGATTGTCCTCAATGTTGGTAATTTGACCTATGTGCTGGATGCACCGCTGGGTGACCCGCCTGCAGCTGATGCTACCGATGAAGTAAACAATGTTTACCTCGCTCGGAAGAATCAGTACTCCACAGTTCATTGTGCTATCTTGTATCGTTTGGAATCGGAGCTTCAGAAAAGGTTTGTGAACTCAAATTGATTTTTGAGACTCACGCGGCAGTTGAGAGCTATGAGGCTTCTGAAAAGTTCTCTAACTGCAAGATGGAAGAGGGAAGCTCCATCAGTGAGCATGTGCTTAAGATGTCTGGGCACGCAAAGAAACTCCAAAGCTTGGGTATAGTGATTCCTAATGCTCTGGGGATTTACCGTGTCCTCCAATCACTACCACCAAGTTACAAGAACTTTGTGATGAACTACAATATGCAAAGAATGAACAAGAAGTTGCCAGAACTCTTCTCCATGTTAAAATCTGCAGAAGTGGAGATCAAGAAAGAGCACCAAGTGTTGATGGTCAATAAGACCACCAAATTCAAGAAAGGCAAGTCTAAGCAAAATGGACACTTCAAGAAGGGTGGTAAGAAAGTTACCGCACCGACGAAGAAGACCAAGGCTGGACCGAAGCCTGATACTGAGTGCTTTTACTGCAAGGGAGAAGGTCACTAGAAGCGGAATTTCCCAAAGTACTTGGCGGATTTTAAGAACGGCAACATCAAGAAGAAAGGTATATCCGATATACATGTTATTGATGTGTATCTCACTAGTACACGTAGTAGTGCATGGGTATTTGATACTGGTTCGGTTGCTCATATTTGTAACTCGAAACAGGTGCTGCAGAATAAACGGAAGCTAGCGAAGAACGAGGTGACGATGCGCGTAGGAAATGGATCAAAGGTTGATGTGATCGCGGTCGGCACGCTACCTCTTCATCTACCATCGGGATTAGTTTTATACTTAAATAATTGTTATTTGGTGCCTGCGTTAAGCATGAACATTATATCGGGATCTTGTTTATTGCGAGACAGTTACTTGTTTAAGTCCGAGAATAATGGTTGTTCGATTTATATGAGTAATATGTTTTATGCACATGCACCTTTGATAGATGGTCTATTCTTATTGAATCTCGATAGTGGAAATACACATATTAATAACATTGAAGCTAAACGTTTGAAATCGAGTGATAACTCGACCTATATGTGGCACTATCGTCTTGGTCACATTGGAGTGAAGCGTATGAAGAAACTCCATTCCGATGGACTTCTTGAATCACTTGATTTCGAATCACTTGAAAGATGCGAAGCATGTCTGATGGGTAAAATGACTAAGACTCCATTTTCTGGGATGACGGAGCGAGCTACGGACTTATTGGAAATCATACATACCGATGTGTGTGGTCCAATGAGTGTAGCATCGCGCGGTGGTTATCGTTATGTTCTTACCTTTACGGATGACTTGAGTAGATATGGGTATATCTATTTCATGAAACATAAATCCGAAACTTTCGAGAAGTTTAAGGAATTTCAAAGTGAGGTGGAGAATCAACGTAACAAGAAGATTAAATTTCTATGTTCTGATCGTGGAGGTGAATATCTAAGTTACGAGTTTGGCGAGCATTTGAAGAAATGCAGAATACTTTCACAATTGACACCGCCGGGAACACCACAGCGTAATGGTGTGTTTGAACGTCATAATCGAACTCTCTTAGATATGGTTCGTTCTATGATGTCACTTACAGATTTACCGCTATCATTTTGGGGTTATACATTAGAAACAGCCGTATTCACTTTAAATAGGGCACCATCTAAATCCGTTGAAATGACACCGTATGAATTATGGTTTGGGAAGAAACCTAAATTGTCGTTCCTAAAAGTTTGGGGTTGCGAAGCCTATGTAAAGAAGTTACAGCCGGACAAGCTTGAACCCAAAGCGGAAAAATGCGTCTTCATAGGATACCCGAAGGAAACTATTGGGTATACCTTCCATCATAGATCTGAAGGCAAAATTTTCGTTGCCAAGATGGATCCTTTCTAGAGAAGGAATTTCTCTCAAAAGAAGTAACTGGAAGGAAAGTAGAACTCGACGAGGTTGTCGAACCTTCTCTTGAACTTGCGAGTAGCACAGCACCGGAAGAAGTTCCTGTGGTGCCTGCACCAATAAGAGAGGAAGCTAATGATGATGATCATGAAACTTTAGTTGTAGTTGCTACAGAACCTCACAGGTCAACAAGAACTCGTACCACTCCAGATTGGTATGATCCCGTAATGAGTGTCATGTTGGTGGACAACACCGATGACCCTGCGACATATGAAGAAGCGATGATGAGCCCAGATTCCAATAAATGGCAAGAAGCCATGAAATCCAAGATTGGATCCATGTACGGAAACCAACTATGGTCTTTGGTGGACTTACCGGATGGCCGGAAGGCTGTCGAGAACAAATGGATTTTCAAGAAGAAAACAAATGCTGATGGTAATGTTACTGTCTATAAAGCTCGACTTGTCGCAAAAGGGTTTTGACAAATTCAAGGAGTTGACTATGATGAGACTTTCTCACCAGTAGCGAAGCTAAAGTCTGTGAGGATTTTGTTAGCAATCGCTGCATATTACGATTATGAGTGGCAGATGGATGTCAAAACAGCATTCCTCAATAGAGACATTGATGAAGAGTTGTATATGATGCAACCCAAAGGTTTTGTCGATCCTAGAGATGCTAACAAGGTATGCAAACTTCAACGGTCCATATATGGATTGAAGCAAGCATCCCGAAGTTGGATCAACGTTTTGATAAGGTAATCAAAAGTTTTGGTTGTATACAAACTTATGGAGAAACTTGTATTTACAAGAAAGTGAGTGGGAGCTCTGTAGCATTCTTAATACTATATGTAGATGACATATTGCCCTTCTTAATAGTGTCAAGGAATATTTGAATAATAGTTTTTCAATGAAAGATCTTGGCGAAGCACCTTACATATTAGGCATAAAGATTTATAGAGATAGATCGAGGCGCCTAATATCATTGTCACAAAGTACATATTTGGACAAAGTTCTAAAGAGGTTTGGAATGGAAGATAGCAAGAAAGGGTTCTTGCCCATGTTGCCCAATACGACCTTGAGTAAAACTCAAAGTCCATCAACGGCAGAAGATAGAGAAAGGATGAGTAAGACTCCCTATGCCTCAGCCATAGGATCTCTAATGTATGCCATGCTATGTACTAGACCCGACATTGCATATGCTGTTAGTTTGACTAGCAGATATCAAAGTGATCCAGGAGTGGATCATTGGACAGCAGTCAAAAACATCCTTAAGTACTTGAGAAGAACTAAGGATATGGTTCTTTCTTATGGAGGTGATGAACAACTCGTTGTTAATGGTTACACCGATGCTAGTTGGAACACCGATCCGGATGATTCTAAATCTCAATATGGATACGTATTTACTTTGAATGGTGCAGCAGTTAGCTGGAGGAGTGCAAAGCAAAGCGTTGTGGCGAGATCTTCAACTGAATCGGAATACATAGCTGCTTCGGAGGCTTCACAAGAAGCGATATGGATGAAGGAGTTCATTACAAAGCTCGGTGTGGTTCCAAGTGCGCTGGACCCAATGTCTATCTACTATGATAACATGGGCGCCATAGCCAATGCGCAAGAACGAAGGTCACACAAGAAGCTGAAGCACATCAAGCTACGTTTTCACGCTATTCGAGAACATGTCCAAGATGGTGACATAAAGATTTGCGAAGTACACACAGATCTGAATGTGGCGGATCCGTTGACTAAACCTCTCCCGAGGGCAAAACATGACCAACACCAAACTGCCATGGGTCTTCGGTATATTACCATGTAATCTAGATTAGTTGACTCTAGTGCAAGTGGGAGACTGTTGGAGATATGCCCTAGAGGCAATATTAAATTTAGTTATTATTATATCTTTGTGTTTATGATAAATGTTTACATTCATGCTATAATAGTATTAACAAGGAAACATTAATACTTGTGTGATTTGTAAACTAAATTAGAGTCCCTAGTAAAGCCTCTTTATAATACTAGCTTGTTGGTTAATATATGATTATGGTTTCCCTATCATGAACATTGAGATGTTATTAACAACAAGATCATATCATTAGGAGAATGGTATGATGGACATACTCCTATAGATAAGCGTAGCATAAAGATTAAGTCATTTTAATAGTTCAATTGCTATATGCTTTCTGATACATAGTAACCTAATTCCTTCGACCATGAGATCATGCTTATCACCATCACCGGAAGGATGATTTGATGACATCAAACACCACACCGTAACTGGGTGGTTATAAAGGTGGCATTGAGTGTTCGGAAAGTATTGGTTGAGACACATGGATCAAGACTGGGATTTTTCCATCCATATGACGGATAGATATACTCTGGGCCCTCTCGGTGGAATTTCATCCAATTGGCTTGAAAGCATGTGAATATATCACAAGGGATCACATATCACGGGAACGAGAAAAGAGTACTTATCAGTAACGAGGTTGAACTAGGTATGCAGAGATACCGATGATCAAAACCTCGAATAATTAAACTATCATTAGACAAAGGGAAATTGGTATCGTATGTAAGTGGTTCATTCGATCGCAAAGTAATCGTAGAAATATGTGGGAGCCATATGAATTTCCAGATTCCTCTATTGGTTATTGTTCGGAGAAGTGTCTCGATCATGTCCGCATAATTCACGAACCGTAGGGAGACACACTTAAGGATTCGATGTTGTTGAGTAGTTATGGAATGATGAGTAAGAGACTGAATGTTGTTCGGAGTCTCGGATGGGATCCGGGATATCACGAGGAGATCCGGAATGGTCCGGAGAATAAGATTCATATAAGGAAAGTCCTGTTTCGGGGTTGGAGAATGGTTCCGGTGTTTTCATCGGGAATGTTCTAGAAGGTTCCGGAAGGTCCGGCACTCCGGAGGGGAATGGTACATGAATGTGTCATAACAAGTTGGAATGGTTGCATCATGTACTAGGTGTCATCGCTGAGCAAAATAAAGGGATAAATCAAATCCTAGTTTGAAAAGTCAAATGC
Organism: Avena sativa; assembly: GCA_916181665.1. Classification (NCBI taxonomy): domain Eukaryota; kingdom Viridiplantae; phylum Streptophyta; class Magnoliopsida; order Poales; family Poaceae; genus Avena; species Avena sativa. Next base: position 185,237,661 of record OV702281.1, read on the forward strand.
CAATTTGAAAAGTCGAACATCAAGTTTTGCTTGGTGGAGGGAGAGTAGGAAACCTACTTGGGGAGGAGTTCCTCTCCCTCCACCCGCCGGCCTTGGAAGCCGTGTTGGGGAGGGACTCCCCTCCCCTTGGCCGGCGCCCTCCACCTATATAAGGAGGGGCAGGGCTGCCCCTCCAAGAACACACCTCTACCACCCAAAACCCTAGCCCTAGCCGCCGGCCCTCCTGTAGCCGCCGCCGCCCTAGGGCAAACCCTAGCCGCCGACTTGGGGGAAATCCCCTTGCCCTAGCCGCCAGCCTAGCCCTCTCTCCTTGGTGTGTCTAAACCCTAGATTGCCAAGGCCTCTCTCGTAGTCCACCATACTCACTCCGGCTTAAGGCGAAGCCCTGCGAGATCTCCCCTCTACTTCCAGTACCACGCCGTCGTGCTGCCAGAATCGCGAGGAGAGTGCTACAACCTCCGCTCCCTGCTGGAACAAGGGAGAGGAAGGTCTTCATCGAGTACCGAACGTGTGATCGACTGCGGAAGCGCTGCCGGAACGCAGCGCCGGAAGGATCATCCACACGATCTTGAGATCGGCAAGAGTACGACTACATCGCCCACGAGAATCCGCTCTCGTTAAACACTTTGGAATCTTCGAGGGTAAGTTATTCCATCGACTCGTTGCTACAATCTAGTAGATAGATCTTGGCTTGTTTGTTTGTATGCGGTAGAAAAATTTTGTTTTCCATGCTACGAACCCCTATAGTGGTTTTCTCCGGGCCTTGGGTTTCCTCTACGGTTGGGATAGTTTGCACGGGACATAGGGGGTCTATTGTTTCTCGGGGCATATCCTGCAGACAGGTTGGGGCGATACTTCGGGGTATGGTGGGTTCCTGGTTGATGCGTCATTCGACGCTTGCGATTCTCATTGGCTTGGTTGATCTTGCCTTCCATCTGGATTGCAAAATCCACTAAGTCTTCAAGATCAGCAAACGGGATATTGACTAACACCGTTTGCATCTCATGATGCAGACCATTCAAGAATCTCTCCTTCTTCTTGGCTTTAGTACTAATCTCATCAGGGGCATACCTAGACAGAGACAGAAATATGTCACGATACTCTACTACAGTCATCCTTCCCTGCTTCAGCTCCTTGAATTCATCCCTCATGCATAGAATCAAACCCTAGGGCACATGGGTTCGGCTGAACTTGAGTTTGAATTCGTCCCAAGCCATCATCTGTCCTCCATTCATGGTATGAATGCTATTCCACCAACCTCTTGCATCACCAGTCAGATAATGGGTGGCAAACCGTATTTTCTTATTGGACACCACTCCTGCGACTTCTAAGTTATTCTCCATGGTTTGTAGCCAGTCATCAGCATCTAATGGATCTTCAGACTTGCTAACTATGGGGGGATTAGTGTTTTGAATGTTCTTGAGCTTGGATCCATGGTTGTCCTATTTTCCATGGCCTTGATTATTATTGTCCATCTGAGCTATCTGTTGAAGGGTGGCTAAGTTAGCTTGACGTTTAGCTCTTCCAGCTTCATGGTTAGCAACCAACATTTGCAAGATTTGCAGCATTAGGTCTTGAGATGAGATGCTCCCTCCGCGAGGCATCTGAAGACTGAGATAGATCATGAGACAAGAGGGAAATTTCTAAGGTTCAGGGATTTGTTGTTGAAAAGCTTTAAAACTTTGAGTTTGACTCTGGTTTTGCCAACTAGCAACTTGCTTTTCATTCATTCGTTCATATCACCCAATACAAACACACACCACACTATGGTAACAGATGGTTTTAAGAAACATTCTGTGAAGCTATGATACAGTTGGACCAGATACAACTCACACCTACGATAGTGCTCAAGTGCTACTACTCATCAGAACCGGTGGCTTCATCATCATCAATGAAGGAGGAATCATCATCATCGGTGTGGAAGTCCATGGCTTGGTCCTCCAGGTAGTCATCATCATCACAAAGGTAGGACTAGGGATCTCCACAGATATCTTCCCCTTTGTTCTCCCTCTCCCCAAGCTGCATCTCCCACTCATGGATGGTCTCCTCCAAGTCTGACACTTTGTGACAAAGGCGAGCAATGATGCGATCCTTCTTGTCATGCAGATGGCAAAGTGACTCGTGCTCCTTCACAAGGATGGCGAGGGTCTGGTCCTTCTTCGCTGCAATGGCATAGTTGTGTTTGTCGTAGGTGCGGGCATTGTCCAACTCCTTCTGCCTGTCATACATCATGAAGTCGAGATGATCCACCTGATGCATCATCTCTGGATGACCTGGCACCTCTAGTCGCTGTCCCATAGCATCACGCCTTGCATAGTACTCAAAGTGAGTGCCCTTGATCTGGTTGATGCTTTGCCCACATAGACGAGCAGGAGCTTCCTGCATAGCCCTGGCGAGTACATCTAGCCAGTTGTTCTCCCTCAAGCTGAATTAGATTCCCTCTGAGGTGGGTGCCTCCATCTTTCCTCTGAGATTTGCAATGACAAGCCATTGTAATTCTCCTCCTTGCTGATCATTGAGCTGTGCTCCGAAGAACTTGGGGTGTGGGTGCTCAAGAAGTTCCGAGTGTTGGTCTAAATTGCGCTGGAAGATGAGCTGTCCTCCATTGCCCAACTGGTAGAACTTGCTATAATTCACTTCCATCTATAAGAATGTAGGATGAGTAAGTTAGTGAGCTGATCAAGTGTGTCAAATTTTATGTAGGATTGCAAGAATTTTTGAGGAATATCAATTTTCTTGAAAGAATCTTAGTGATGAGAATGAGAATGCGTTTTCATAAATACTCACTTATTTTGTCTTGGAAACTAAGTTTTTGATTCACTCGTCCATCCTAACTGGGGTATCCTATGGTCAGGATGGCTCTGATACCAACTTGCCAACACCCGGACTTTTAATCCAGATGCCTGTTATGCCATACATCGCAATCCCAGCATTACCATTTTTGCGAGACATAACATATTGGTACCATAGTTCATCATCCATTAAAAACTATAATAAAGGTCTTACAAATAAAGGATCTCATGATCCAGTATAAATACAATCAACGCAGCAGAATAATAATAAGGGTAGCGTGGTCGAAGCTCCATCTTTAGGGTCACAGGCAATGCTGACGATGGGAGATGATCCTAGTTGTCATAGACTTCCTGCTGTCCATCATCCTGGTAGTCCTCTTCACAGACTAGCCATAGGAATGGCCAGGGACAAAGCCATGAGTACTCTTTAAGTACTCGCATACTATCACTAACATGTAAAGTAGTTCGACTAGGAATCCTAAGCTCTAGGTTCATTTGCAAAAATCCAGGTTTATCTCTAACTGAGTTTAGAAGTAAAGAAAACTAATTTTGTGTTCTAAAGAACTTAAGTGGGACCTTAGTTTTCATGTTCACAACCCTGTTGTGGTCAAGTCAAAATCATAGTTCATTTCACAAGTCATTTTGAAATCATTTGACGATGGAACAGTATGGCCACTCCAACTGTCCATAACCGCGCAGGCGGCTATTCGAATAGTTTGAAACTCTACAGAGGTGGTACACTTTCACCCCAACATTTGATACATCCGTCACGATCAATCCTGAATCACCATACTTAGTATGCGGATAATGAATCCTAACCTTTCAATTACACACCCTAGTATAGGCACCTCCCCTATGAGTTTGGCCTCCCAACCATGACCATCTATCATCTTGGGAACTACACAGGTGGACATTCATCATTAGGTAGGCTCAGCTCAAACCTCTTCCGCAAGGGAACCCATACTAAGATATATAAACTTCCATTCAAGCCCTACCCAAATTTGGGTATTGTGGTTGTACGAAAAAATTGGAATGGTATCGCATCCGAACACAACCATCAGTTTTCTAAAGGGCTAAGGCTGATGCCTCAACATTTTCATCATCAAATCATCTGGTGTTCATAACACATGTCAAAACATGTCATTAGAATGACTCATCATTCCAAGGTTTTCATAATCATTTTCACCAAGTATTCCCATCTAAAGTGATCAACTTTTATGCTTAGAACTAGCCACTAAAATTCAGGGTAATCACTAATGAGGGATGCTAATCAAGTGTGACTATCCAAATCTAGATCTCATGCCTCAGTATGAAATCTGGTTCTAACTAACTTAGGCCAAGTTTTATGCTATTTATTCTACCTATAATATCTTTCCAAAACTCACAAGTCACTAAGTAAAAGTAATAAAGAACTTTGATAAATAAATAAAAGAATAAAGCTTGCAATTAAAACTGGGATTTGGTATAATCTAGGTTGCATAACCAAAGTATGCCTAATGCATCTTGCATAGGTTAGCTGGTAGGGTTAGGCTTGAAAGGATGGATTGCATGGTTTAGCTTAGCTTGCATTGATTGGTGCAGTGGTTGAAGTTTTCTTCGTAGTAGTAGTAGTAGTAGTAGTAGTAGTAGTAGTAGTAGTAGTACTCCTCCTCCTCGTAGTCTTGGTTGGTACTAGCGTCTATAAATAAATACGAGGTACACAATCACCAAACAATACTTAACTACCTCTATTTAGCACACAAAGTTTCATAGTAGATGATCTAGCATCATCACAATCATCACATGAAATAAAGACGTAGTCTTATTTATTTTATTTTAGAAAAGTAATTTCTACTCATTGAAAACTACTTAAGATTTAATATTCTCCAATTAAAATATGCGATCATGTTCACACATGTCATCACCACATATTTTAATACTTGGGAATGTTATTTAAAGTGGTGGTCGTATTTTATAAAGTTTAAAAATAATATTTTAAATAATTAAAGTGACTAGAAATGAATATGTAGCATTCTTTTAGTACTAGTCCAAGATCACTGCATGTAAACCTAAATATTTTTACATATTCGCTTAGAGCAGGTCAAACGTGATTTTTGAGAGCTGGAATCAACCGAAAAGCATTTATGGTTGATTTTTGAAAAATGTTTGAATGTGGAAAAGTCTCTGTCTTGTTATTTTTACTATAGGTGATCTGTAATTTCAAATGATTTGAATCCAATGGGCTTGGATTGATAATTTCAGTACCTTTCTATGAAAATTGGTTTCATACAATTTGGTTTGGTGAAACTCTTTGAATTGATATTTAAATTTACTGACTGAACTAGAGTTTGCATAAATTGGAAAATATCTATTTGAACTGCTGGGTTGAGCGCGGGAATGATACTGGGTCGGCCTAGCTGCACAGCATGCGCAGCGGGCTGCTGACAGGGGGGTCCAGGCGTCAGCGGCTCAGTTCAAACGAAGGGGTATGTATCAATCTGGGCCGTGCGATTAGACTACGATCTATGGCTCATGTTCATTGTCTCTGTCGAATAGCTCCGACGAGACCGAACCCTAACGCGATGGTGGGGGTTCGGAATGGCTCACCTAGGCACCAACTAGGGTTAGCGATGGGGGCGAATGACGTTGTCGACGATGGTGGTTCGAACGGTGGTCATGGTGGCTCCTGGGATGGCTCCAATCAATGGCTCCGCTCCTCCTCTACAGCGGCAGACTCTGGTGAAATTCCGGTGGCCTGGTGCTTGCCTTGATCCAGGGAAGGGTGTGGGGTGGTTCTGAGAGAGAGGGGAGTGAGATGGTGTGAAGAATTGAGGCGAGGGTGGCCTCTATTTATACCTCGGCGAGAGGGGCAGTGCGGCATGGGCAGGATCCTCTGGCAACGTCAGTACATCGAGCTACGGGCATGGCGAAGGGCGTAGGACGGTGCGGTGTCTCCTGGAGGTCGTCGTAGGATTAAAGGCATGGCACGGGGCGGTTGAGAATGGTTGGAACGATTCGACACTCTGCGCGGCACCGACGGTGTTTTCGACCATTTACAGGGGCTTCGTGTCTCGCGGAAGCGAAAAGTCTTCGTGTATGGGAGGTAGCTATGGGCATGGCGCATGCAGTTATGCGCGGCGAGGGCGAGGCGCGGCATGTGCGAGCCTGTCGGCTGCGGCGCTCTGGCGCGCTCTCTGCATGGCAGCGAGAAAATGGGCGCGACTGTTCTCATTGGTCCAGGGCTTGGCTGAGCTCGAGGGTTGGATGGGGTGGTGGCGGTGGACGGTGGCCTGCCTCCTGGACATCATGGATGGGCGCGGCGTGTCCTCCTGCGTGCTGGACATGGTTGGCTGGCAATGGTTGCTTCGAGTGGCATGGCACTGGTGCAAGCAGCGAAGAGGGGGCTGGTTCAATGCCGTGTTGGGTGCTGGGGGTGACAAGGGCTAGTAGTGGTGACAAGTAGAGGACAATGCATTGATCAAGAATAGTAGCAGTTAGGCCAGTTGATCTGTGCTCACCAAGTGTTTGAGAAAATGGCCGCATGAAATTTAGTTTTGAAATTATTATGTAACAAACGAGTGCGATGCTCCAGAATCAAACAACACTCTTGCAAGTACTGAGTTAACAGAAAACATACTCAGCACGACATCTGGCGTTTCCTGAGCTTCTTCAGCATTCATGTGAAACACACATCCATTGCGGTTGAGTGAATTCCCTGGGGAAAATCTCCTTCCAGGCTGAACACCGCTGCTGCTGAGATGGGGCATTCACATTGGTGGCTGCTGCAAGATTCTTGGGGCACTCATTGGATTAGTGACCCTTGACTCCGCATTGAAAACAAGTAACCTGAGACTGGTCTTTTCCTGCAACAGGCACGACATTGCTTCCAGTCCTTGGGGCAGTATTCGTGTTGTTGTGGTTGTTTTTGTTGGACTTGGGTGGTGCACGGCTGAAATTGTTGGAGTTGCCGGGGTTATTGTTGTGGTTTCTTCCGGGCCTTGGGTTTCCTCCATGGTTGTGATAGTTCACACGAGACATAGGGGGTCTATTGTTTCTCGGGGCATATCCAGCAGACGGCTTGGAGCGATACTTCGGGGTATGGTGGGTTCCTGGTTGATGCATCATTTGACGCTTGCGATTCTCATTGGCCTGGTTGATCTTGCCTTCCATCTGGATTGCAGAATCCACTAATTCTTCAAGATCATCAAACGGGATATTGACTAACACCGTTTGCATCTCATCATGCAGACCATTCAAGAATCTCTCCTTCTTCTTGGCTTCAGTACTAATCTCATCAGGGGCATACCTAGACAGAGATAGATATATGCCAGGGTAATCTACTACAGTCATCCTTCCCTGCTTCAGCTCCTTGAATTCATCCCTCATCCGTAGAATGAAACCCGGGGGCACATGGGTTCGTCTGAACATGAGTTTGAATTCGTCCCAAGCCATTATCTGTCCTCCATTCATGGTATGAATGCTATTCCACCAACCTCTTGCCTCACCAGTCAGATAATGGGTGACAAACAGTACTTTCTTATTGGACACCACTCCTGCGACTTCTAAGTTATTCTGAAATTTAGTTTTGAATTTCTGGATGAGTTTTTGTGAGTGCTCTAGACACATGCTTGTTACTGTCTGGTTGCTTGGGTTTGGCAAGGTGAACTGGTTTGAGTGGTTTTTGAGAAATGGGGATCTTAGTACCTATAATTGATTCAATTTTGAATTGTCCTTTAAATAGGTTTGGAATTTGTTTCTGTTGGTTTGTAAAGTGGGCCAAGGTTCTTTGTTACTTGGTTTAGAAGGGGTGAAAAGAATTGGATTTATTTCTGTTAGAAATCTTTGACTAGGAACACTCAAACAAGTCTAGTGAACAAGTTTGGCAAAAATGACCATTTTCTCATATATCTTATTTTTTATTTTCTCTTCATTTGATTATGCTTGGAAATGATCTAGATGATATTGTTTTCATCTTTAAACCAGTCCTTAGCATTTATATCCATCAATCATGGCATTCTCAATCATTCATGCATTAATCACACACACATGCATCATATTAATTTTAATAATAAAAGTTTTTTTTAACCCTAAACTTGGGTGATTAGAACTTGATAATATTGTTTAATATTTTTGGGATGTTACACCTTGTACGGAGAGGAGAGCCTGACAGGCTGGATGTCGCTCCCTCCCTTTCCCTCCCGCACGTATACCAGCCACATTAGTTTGGGTGCGCTCTAATTGGTCGAGAGATATGTCACACGGATCTTGGCCAACCACCGTTGGATACATCATGATCGGATGAGCTGGAGGTCTCTCTCTCCCGATGGGCGCACCTACCATGTACACAGAGGAGAGCCCGATGGGATGGATGTCTCTCCCTCCTTTTCCATGTCGCACATATACCAGCCTCATCTTCCTCCCTTCCTATCAACGTACGGTGGCGCGGCAGTCCAAATGGCTTGCGGCGGCGCGGTTCTAAGCGTGGTAGTCCAAACAGCGTGCGGCAGCGCGGACCTAAGCCTGGCGGTCTGAATGGTGTGATACATCGCGGACCTAAGCATGGGGTTCGGAATGGCGTGCGACGGTGCCGATCTAAGCATGGCGGTCGGAATGGCGTTGACCTAAGCGTGGGGGTCAGAACAACTTGAGGTGGCATGGATCCAAAGGTTGCGGCTGGAACGACGTGTGGCGGTGAGGATCTAAGTGTCTGAAATGTCTGTCTCTGTCTGTCTCACTCCTGTTCATCTCCTCAAATCCATTGATGATGAAAGACACCGAGGCGGCAGTGCCGATAGTGGTCATCAATGCAACGGCGATTGAAGCTATCATACGCGACATCACCACGACGACGCAGATCAAGCCCTCATGAACCAATGCTATGGGAGGCAGGCCATGGCCACGGCTGGCGCGTCGAGGTGCACTTCAACGGTGAAGGACATATGTACCTCGTGGCCGGATGGATGCGGCAGGGAGGGCGGCTAGCTCACCGTACACTTAAATATTGGGACAAATTTGATCCCAAGTTGCACCAAAATTATGCGACTTAAAATATATGTATGATTTGAATAAATTTGATACTCCCTCCGAACCATATTAGTTGACTTAGATTCATCTAGATATGAATGTATCTAGTCAAGTTTTAGTGCTAATATGGGTCGGAGGGAGTATGTATTTGAGCCATGAGACCGGTGTATATGCTCTAAAGCTGATTCATAAGTAGCAATACTTTCTTTGACAATCTCCGATGGGATTGTATAAATTTGATCGAAATATGTATCATTTTAATCAATATTAATAATCCCTCCGATTCGTACTACTTTTCATTGAAATGGATGTATCTAGCACTAAAACATGTCTAGATACATCCATTTCAGAGACAAGTAGTAATATGGATTGGAGGGATATGCTTTAAAGCTGATTCATAAGTAGTATGCCCTCTGTCCCAAATTAGTTGATTTAGATTTGTCTAGATTTGATTGTATCTAGACATGAATTATTATTAGATTCATCCGTCTCTTGACAAATTTGAGTCAACTAATTTGGATCGCAGGGAGTAGTACTTTCTTTGACAGATCGCCTCTCTAGATAAGAAGAATGCGACATCAAGAAGAACGGGGAATATATGCTACCGTCAATGCTACAAGTCTACATGGAAGCCACGATGGCAGCGACACAACGGTCATAACTGATAGGGCACCCATTTTGACCCTCAAGGAATTGGCACGCCAACTATGGGCAGCTAGATCCAATGGCAAGCAACTCGGGCCCCAGAATGCATTCTCTTGACAACTTTGGAACTGCAAAGTGACTAAATTAGGAGGAACTCACAACCATCTATCGAATAACAATTCTACTCTCTAAATTAGATATCAATTCAACTAATCATTACACGGGTCACCTTCACCACAACCCCATGCTGCAACTGTTAGGACGAGGATGACAACTACTAAAACTGCCCACATGAATCTACTATTCTCATCCCCCTTCACTTGTTCATATTTTAGATTTTCTACCACTTGATCATATACGACAAGATCAGACTCAAGTGTCAACTTCTCTTTCCGAATAAGCTCTGAGTTCTTCTTTTCTTCCTCGATGGTACGCTTCAGCTCCAATATCAACAGGTTTTTATGGGTGAATATATCACCTAAATTTGCAACCATCTCCTCCAAATCCATCCTCTAGCTAAACCACTGTGTTGATTCATCTTGGTATGCAATATACCATGGATCATCGGCTTGCATAGCACACTGTAACAATTGCAAAACAAACCTAAATAAAAACAGCCTGACAGGCCATGGCGGCACTTCAAATTCAATGGTAGTACAAAGATAAGGAGCTACCTGCACTTCCGATGTTGTAGGAGAAGGAGAATGTGGCCATGATATGATTGAATCTCCACCCTCGCCGGTGTACCCGCTACGACCAGACATTGAAGACTAATTTACCCATGCAATATCGAGGAAATTACGGGAACCGAATCGATTAGGGTAGGCGGAGCAAGAGCGAAGGTCTTACCAAGCACTACTAGCAATTGCTGCGACCGTGCATCGATCTATGGCGGCGGAACAAAATCCCGGTCTTCATGGGAGGAGGACCTACCTGCGGTCGGTATTGCCCCAACGTACAATGCTCATAGACGAAACAGGTGTTGGAGCTGTGGTTGAGGGGTAGCGCGGCAGTCCGTCCGACGGCAACGTAGGACGGAGCCACCGACAATGACTGCTCTGTCCGCCGGCGGGATAGGAGCTGCTCGGGGCTAGGGGCTAGAGGCGACCTCACGTGTGTCATACACGATCCCAGCTATCAATGTTTGGGGGAGTAGCTTCTCTGGGATTTTTGCATATTTGTGAATTTTGCGTATCTAGCAAACTTTTTCTTTGAAGTTTTCATATTTGCCACACGACCCCCACATGTCAGTGACACAAAAAATGGAAAATATGCAAGTTGCAACGTAAAACGTGGCAAATATGCAAATCCCCTCTCTAGCCCCACAACACGGATCCATCGGTCATTGGCTTCGACGACCCCACATGATGGCCCCATCATTGAATGGCTTCGATGGCCCCACTGGACGAAATTTTTCTTTGAAATTTGCATATTTTCCACATGACCACCACATGTCAGTGACACAAAAATGGCAAATATGCAAGTTGCAACGTAAAACGTGGCAAATATGCAAATTCCCCCTCCAGCCCGACATCACAGCCCCATCGGTCATTGGATTCGACGACCCACATGACGGCCCCACATAACGGCCCCATCGTTCACTAGCTTCGATGGCCCTACATAACAGCCCCATTTGTCATTGGCTGCACCGGCCACCCAATCAGGAAAAAGCGGCCCACAAGTCAGCGAGATATGGATAGCGGGTCTGACGTGTATCCTGCCCCACCTGTCATCATGTAACGGCCACGGAAGAACTCGCCCCAACGTGGTACCACCAGTCAGCATGTAACGGTTAAGCCTTTTACCTGACGGCATCCCTCCGTCTGAGCGCCTATGAGGGTCTCGTAACATAGCGAGGGGAAAAGTGAGTAAAAGGTAAGCGGCTGGGAAAAACTCAGTACAACTAACGAACCAGGGGCACGGAAATTGTAACAACCCAAAAATATTAATCAAGGTTATCAAATTCCAATCACCCAAATTTAGGGTTAATAAAACCTTTTGTTAATTAAAATCAATATGAATGCATGTGTGTGTGATGAATGCATGTATAATTGGATGGAATTGTTTGATTGTTATGAACGGCAAGGGTTGGTTTGAAGATGAAAACAACATCATCCCTTGCTAGACCTAGTAAAAGTGAACCCAATCCCACCTTGCAAATCAATAGAAACAATTTGAAAATCTATGCCAAGGATAATTCAAAATTGAATCTAGTTCATATGGTAAGATCACCATTTCTCAAAACCCAACCAAACTAGTTCACCTTGACAAATCCAAACAACCAGATAATATCCAGTGTGTGACCAATGCACCCAACAATTTTTATCCAAAAATTCAAATCTAAATTGCTTACGGCCATTTTGTCGAACACATTACAGACAAAAATAAACCCAGGCCTAACTACACTATTGTTAGTAGTGATCTTCGACCATTTGGTCCCCTCTTAACTCGCTTTTCTCTCCTGAGCCTAGACAATCCCCCAGACAAAACCCTTCTTAGCCGCGGGCATAGTGGAGCGCCGCCCATTTTTGGTCGTCGCCGGCCAACAGTGGACAACACGCCAGGAGCATCGTCGCCCTCGCCCACGATGCGCACTAGACACGCTGCACTCCACCGCCACCCCTGTCCTAGCCTCTACCATAGAAGAACCCTGGACCACCCTAGCACCGACGCACCCTATACCTCTATGCCATGTCCAGAGCGCGCCAGCTCGCCGTAGACGACTACCTCGCACAAACCGTGCCTCACCCTCGCCGCGCACGCGCACACGCACCATGATCACAATAACCCCACAGATACCCCGTTCGCCGCAGCATGACCCGCAGCTACCGCACACCGTCGCAAACACCTCTGCATCCGCGCAGAGCGCCACACATTCCCGAACAAATCACACCACCCCTTACGCGCCATCAAGTCATTGAGCACCGCCAGGAGACCACCCACTGTCCTAGCACCCGAGCCACGCCGCTAGCCGCATGTAGCGTCGTCACCGATGAGCTCGCACCCGCACCGTTCGGTCCCCTCGCCGTAGTATAAATAGAGGCCTCCCCCGCACAATTTCTTCACACCATCTCACTCCCCACCTCTCATGATCCTTCCCACTTCTTCCCGGAGCCAGGCGAGCTCTCCCTCGCCGGAATTTGGCCGAAGTCTGCCGCTGCTGGAGGAGAAGGGCACCGTCTATTGCGGCCACCCCAGGAGAAGCCGCCGGTACCAGGAGAACCACCGTCGTCGACAACCTCATTCGCCCCCTTCGCCGATCCTAGGTAGAGCCCAGGTGAGCCCCGCTAGACCCCCACCGCCGCGTTAGGGTTAGTTACTCGTCGTCGAGCTTAAGAAGAGATTGATCTCATCCCGGATATCACAAAGTGTTTTGATGTGTTTTGTGACGCATCCAAGATCGGTCTCGGATGTGTGCTAATGCAAGAAGGCATATCTATCCCCAAAACTGAAGCAATATGAGCATAATTACCCTACCCATAACCTTGAACTAGCAGCCGTAGTTTTAGCCTTGAAGACATGGCGGCATTACCTCATGGGTGACCGTTGTGAAATTTATTTGGATCACAAGAGCCTGAAGTATATTTTCACCTAGAAGGAGCAGAATATGTGGCAAAGGATATGGATAGAGTTAATCAAGGACTATGATCTGGACATCCACTATAACCCCGGTAAAGCCAATGTGGTAGCAGATGCCCTTAGCAGATTTCCGTGTCGCTTGAACTCCCTCAGCAGATGCCCTTAGTAAGTGAAGGATTTTGGCTAGCATAGAACTTCAACCCACTTTGATCAGTCAGATCAAGGAGGCGCAGAAAGGAAATGCTAGTATCGATGGAATAAAACGTCGTATTGGTATAGGTAAAGTACCTGGCTTCACCGAGGATGAAGAAGGAGTTTTGTGGTACAAAGGACGTATCTGTGTGCCAGCAGATTCAGAGTTGAAGCAAGCTATTTTGAAAGAATCCCATGATACTCTTTATTCTATCCACAAGAGGAACAAATATGTATCATGATTTGAAGGAGAAATTTTGGTGGCATAAGATGAAGAGAGAAATCGGAAGTTACATAGCCAAATGTGATATCTGTCAGAGAGTCAAAGCGGGACATCAGAACCCGCAGTAGTTTTGCAACCATTACAGTTTCCGGAATGGAAATGGGATCTAGTTGGAATGGATTTTATCACCGGTTTGCCTACATCTAGTAGGGGAAATGACTCTATTTGGGTCTTAGTGGATAGACTGTCCAAAGTCGCCCATTTCTTACCAGTCAAGACCACTTACCAGAGTTCGAAGCTAGCATAGTTGTACATTGCTAGAATAGTCAGTTTGCACAGAGTCCCCAAGAACATTGTGTCGGATCGAGGAACTTAGCTTACCTCAAGGTTTTGGAAGAAAGTCCAAGAAGGCTTAGGAACCCGACAGGATTTTAGCATAGCTTATCACCCTCAAACTGATGGACAAACGGAGCGAGTAAACCAAATACTCGAAGATATGTTGAGAGCCCGTGTGTTAGAATATGGATCTAAATGGGAAGACTGTCTACCTTTCACAGAATTTTCATACAACAACAGTTATCAAGCCATATTAAAAATGGCCCCATTTGAATTCATGTATGGAAGGAAGTGTCGTACCCCTTTGAATTGGTCGGAAGTAGGAGAGAGTCAGATTTTCGGACCCGACATCCTACGAGATGCAGAAGAGAAAGTTCACAAGATCCGTGAGAACCTCAAGACCGCCCAATCCATACAGAAGAGGTATGCCAACAAGATACGTCGAGACCTATCCTTCAACATCGGAGATTTTGTGTATCTCAAAGTATCACCTTTGAATGAAATGCAACGTTTCCAGGTCAAAGGAAAGTTAGCCCCAGATATATCGGACCCTTCAAGATTTTCAATCGTCGAGGAGAAGTATCGTATCAACTGGAACTGCCAGAGGAGATGTCAGCCGTGCATAATGTGTTTCATATCTCATTATTTCGCAAATGCCTAGAAATCCCAGAGAAGGCCGAAGTTTTCAAGAATATTGATCACCAAACTATATAGATCAACAATGACCTGAAATATCCCGAAGTACCCATCCGTATTTTGTAGGAAGCTTTCAGAACCACCAGGACCCGGAGTATAAGGTTTCCCAAGATCCAATGGAGTAACCACACTAAATAAGAAGCTACATGGGAGTGAGAAGACTACATTAGGACAGAGTTTCCAGATCTCTTTAAATCCTATTTTTCTCTTTTGCACAAATCTTGGGACGATATTTTTTTTAAGGAGGGAAGGTTTGTAACATCCCAAAAATATTAACCAAGGTTAGGAAATTCCAATAACCCAAATTTAGGGTTAACAAAAACTTTTGTTAATTAAAATCAATATGAATGCATGTGTGTGTGTGATGAATGCATGAATACTTGGATGGACTTGTTTGATAGTTATGAATGGCAAAGATTGGTTAAAGATGAAAACAACATCATCTAAATCATTTCCAAGCAGAATCAAATGAAGAGAAATTAAAAAACAAACCATATGTGCTAATGGTCATTTTGACCAAAGTTAACCAATAGACCACTTTGAGTGTTTCTAGTCCTAGATTTCTAACAAAAACAAATCCAATTCTTTTCACCCCTTGCTAGACCAAGTAAAAGTGAACCCAAGCCCACGTTGCAAATCAACCGAAACAATTTGTAAATCCAGGCCAAGGACAATTCAAAATTGAATCTAGTTCATATGGTAAGATCACCATTTCTCAAAACCCAACCAAACCAGTTCACCTTGAAAAATCCAAACAACCAGATATTATCCAGTGTGTGACCAATGCACCCAACAATTTTCATCCAAAAATTCAAATCTAAATTTCTTGCGGTCATTTTGTCAAACACCTTGCAGACACAAATAAACCCTTGCCTAACAACACTGTTGTGAGCAATGATCTTCGACCATTTGGTCCCCTCTTAACTCTCTTGTCTCTCCTTAGCTTAGCCAATCCCCCAGACCAAACCCTTCTTAGTCGCGGGCATAGTGGAGCGTCGCCCATTTTTGGTCGTCGTCGGCCGACGGTGGATAGCACGCTAGGAGCATCGTCGCCCTCACCCACGATGCGCACCAGACATGTCGCACTCCATCGCCACCCCCTGTCCCAGCCACGACTGCAGAAGAGCCCCGGACCACCCTAGCACCGACGCGCCCTATACCTCTGTGCCATGTATAGAGCCCGCCAGCTCGCCCTAGCCGACCGCCTCGCACAGATGGCGCCTCGCCCTCGCCGTGCACGCACCCACGTACCATGATCACAATAACCCCGCAGACACCCCCGTTCGCCACCGCATGACCCGCAGCTACCGCACGTCGTCGCAAACACCTCTGCATCCGCGTAGAGCGCCACACGCTCTCGACCAAACCACACCGCCCCTTGTCGCGCCATCAAGTCATTGAGCACCGCCAGGAGAACGCTCACCGTCCTAGCACCCGAGCCATGCTGCTAGCCTCCTGTAGCGTCGTCACCGATGAGCTCGCACCCACACCATTCGATCCCCTCACCGCAGTATAAATAGAGGCCTCCCCCGCACAATTTCTTCACACCATCTCACTACCCACCTCTCAATGATCCGTCCCACTTCTTCACGGAGCAAGGCGAGATCTCTGTCGTCGGAATTTGGCCAGAGTCTGCCGTTGCTAGAGGAGAAGTGCGCCGTCGATTGCGGCCACCCCAGGAGAAGCCGCCAGTACGAGGAGAACCGTCGTTGTCGACAACCTCATTCGCCCCCTTCGCTGGAGCCCAGGTGAGCCCCGCCAGACCCCCACCGCCACGTTAGGGTTAGTTCCTCGTCGTAGAGCTTAAGAAGAGATTGATATCATCCCCAATCTTCATCATGCCAGATATCACGAAGCTTTTTGATGTGTTTTGTGATGCATCCAAGATCGGTCTCGCATGTGTCCTAATGCAAGAAGGCAAAGTAATATCATATCTATCCCCACAACTGAAGCAACATGAGAAGAATTACCCTACCCATGACCTTGAACTAGCAGCCATAGTTTTAGCCTTGAAGACATGGCGGCATTACCTCATGGGTAACCGTTGTGAAATTTATTTGGATCACAAGATCCTGAAGTATATTTTCACCCAGAAGGAGCTGAATATGAGGCAAAGGAGATTGATAGAGTTAATCAAGGACTATGATCTGGACATCCACTATCACCCCGGTAAAGCCAATGTGCTAGCAGATGCCCTTAGCAGATTGTTGTGTTGCTTGAACTCCTTGATTCTGAAGGAGCAATGAAGTTTGCACAAGGAGATGGAAGATTACAGAATGGAGCTAGTAAGTGAACGATTTTTGGCTAGCATAGAACTTTAACCCACTTTGATCAGTCATATCAAGGAAATGCTAGTATTGATGGAATAAAACGTCGTATTGGTACAAGGAAAGTACCCGGATTCACCGAGGATGAAGAAGGAGTTCTATGGTACAAAGGTCGTATCTGTGTGCCAGCAGATTCAGAATTGAAGCAAGCTATTTTTAAAGAAGCCCATGATACTCTTTATTCTATCCACCCTAGAGGAACGAAGATGTATCAGGATTTGAATGAGCAATTTTGGTGGCATAAGATGAAGAGAGAAATCGGAAGCTACATAGCCAAATGTGATATATGTCAGAGAGTCAAAGCGGGACATCAGAGACCCGCAGGACTTCTGCAACCATTGCAGATTCTGGAATAGAAATGGGATTCAGTTGGAATGGATTTTATCACCGGTTTGCCTACATCTAGTAAGGGAAATGACTCTATCTGGGTCATAGTGGATAGATTGTACAAAGTCGCCCATTTCTTACCAGTCAAGACCACTTACCAGAGTTCGAAGCTAGCAGAGTTGTACATTGCTAGAATAGTCAATTTGCATGGAGTCCCCATGAACATTGTGTTGGATCGAGGAACACAGTTTACGTCGAGGTTTTGGAAGAAAGTCAAAGAAGGATCAGGAACCCGACTGGATTTTAGAACAGCTTATCACCCTCAGACTGATGGACAAACGAAGCAAGTAAACCAAATACTCGAATATATGTTGAGAGCCTGTGTGTTAGAATATGGATCTAAATGGGAAGACTGTCTGCCTTTCGTAGAATTTTCATACAACAACAGTTATCAAGCTAGCTTGCAAATGGCCCCATTTTAATTCATGTATGGAAGGAAGTGTCGTACCCCTTTGAATTGGTCGGAAGTTGGAGATAGTCAGATTTTTGGACCCGACATCCTACGAGAAGCAGAAGAGAAAGTTCACAAGACCCGTGACCACCTCAAGACCGCCCAATCTAGACAGAAGAGTTATGCCGACAAGAGGGGTCGATACCTAGCCTTCAACATCGGAGATTTTGTGTATCTCAAAGTATCACCTTTGAAAGGAATGCAACGTTTCCAACTCAAAGGAAAGTTAGCCCCTAGATATATCGGACCCTTCAATATTTTCAATTGTCGAGGAGAAGTTTCGTATCAACTGGAACTGCCAGAGGAGATGTCAGCCGTGCATAATGTGTTTCATATCTCATTACTTCGCAAATGCCTAGAAGTCCCGGAGAAGACCGAAGTTTTCAAGAATATTGATCACCGAACCATAGAGACCAACGATGATCTGACATATCCCGAAGTACCTGTCCGTATTTTCGAGGAAGCTTTCAGAACCACCAGGACCCAGAGTATCAAGTTTCTCAAGATCCAGTGGAGTAACAACATCGAAGAAGAAGCTACCTGGGAGCGAGAAGACTACATTAGGACAGAGTTTCTAGATCTCTCTAAATCCTAGTTTTCTCTTTTTCTCAAATCTCAGGACGATATTTTTTTTAGGAGGGAAGGTTTGTAACATCCCAAAAATATTAATCAAGGTTATCTAATTCCAATCACCCAAATTTAGGGTTACCAAAAACTTCTGTTAATTAAAATCAATATGAATGCATGTGTGTGTGATGAATGCATGAATACTTGGATGGACTTTTTTGATTGTTATGAATGGCAAGGATTGGTTTAAACATGAAAACAACATCATATAAATCATTTCTAAGAAGAATCAAGTGAAGAGAAATTCAAAAACAAACCATATGAGTTAATGGTCATTTTGACCAAAGTTAACCACTAGACCACTTTGAGTGTTTCTAGTCCACGATTTCTAACAGAAACAAATCAAATTCTTTTCACCCCTTGCTATACCAAGTAAAAGTGAACCGAAGCCCACCTTGCAAATCAATAGAAACAATTTGCAAATCTATGCCAAGGACAATTCAAAATTGAATCTAGTTCATATGGTAAGATCACCATTTCGCAAAACCCAACCAAACCAGTTCACCTTGACAAATCCAAACAACCAGATACTATCCAGTGTGTGACCAATGCACCCAATAATTTTCATCCAGAAATTCAAATATAAATTTCTTGCGGCCATTTGGTCAAACACCTCGTAGACACAAATAAACCCTTGCCTAACAACACTGTTGCGAGCAGTGATCTTCGACCATTTGGTCCCCTCTTAACTCTCTTGTCTCTCCTAAGCCTAGCCAATCCCCCAGACCAAACCCTTCATTGCCGCGGGCATAGTGGTGCGCCGCCCATTTTTGGTCGTCGTCGGCCGATAGTGGATAGCACGCTAGGAGCATCGTCGCCCTCTCCCACGACGCGCACCAGACATGTCGCACTCCGCTGCCACATCCTGTCCCAACCACGACCGCAGAAGATCCCTAGACCACCCTAGCACCGTCGCGCCCTATACCTATATGCCATGTCTAGAGCGCGCCAGCTCGTTGTAGCCGACCGCCTCGCACAGACCGCGCCTCGCCCTCGCCGCGCACGCGCACACGCACCCTGATCACAGCAACCCCGCAGACACCCCCTTTCGCCACCGCACAACCCGCAGCTATCGCACGCTGTCGCAAACACCTCTGCATCCGCGTAGAGTGCCGCACGCTCCCGACCAAACCACACCGCCCCATGCCGCGCCATCAAGTCATTGAGCACCGCCAGGAGACCGCCCACCGTCCTAGCACCCGAGCCATGCCGCTAGCCGCATGAAGCGTCGTCACCGACGACGTCGCACCCACACCAGTCGGTCCCCTCACCGCAGTCTAAATAGAAGCCTCCCCCGCACAATTTCTTCACACCATCTCACTCCCCACATCTCAATGATCCTTCCTACTTCTTCCCGGAGCAAGGAGAGCTCTCTCTCAGCGACATTTGGCCGGATTCTTCCGCTGCTGGACGAGAAGGGCGCCGTCGATTGTGGCCACCCTAGGAGAAGTGCCAGTACCAGGAGAACCGCCATCGTCGATAACCTCATTCGCCCCCGTCTCTGATCCTAGCTGGAGCCCAGGTGAGCCCCACTAGACCCCCACCGCCGCGTTAGGGTTAGTTCCTCGTCGTAGATCTTAAGAAGAGATTGATCTTAGCCCCAATCTTGATCATGTCGGATATCACGAAGCCTTTTGATGTGTTTTGTGACGCATCCAAGATTTTGTCTCGGATGTGTGCTAATGCAAGAAGGCAAAGTAATATCATATATATCCCCACAACTGAAGCAACATGAGCAGAATTACCCTACCCATGACCTTGAACTAGCAGCCATAGTTATAGCCTTGAAGACATGGCGACATTACCTCATGGGTAACTATTGTGAAATTTATTCGGATCACAAGATCCTGAAGTATATTTTCACCCAGAAGGAGCTGAATATGAGGCAAAGGAGATGGATAGTGTTAATCAAGGACTATGATCTGGACATCCACTATCACCCCGGTAAAGCCAATGTGCTAGCAGATGCCCTTAGCAGATTGTCGTGTCGCTTGAACTCCATGATTCTGAAGGAGCAACCATCTTTGCGCATGGAGATGGAAGATTTCAGAATGGAGCTAGTAAGTGAAGGATATTTGGCTAGCATAGAACTTCAACCCACTTTGATCAGTTAGATCAAGGAGGCGCATAAAGAAAATGCTAGAATCGACGGAATAAAACATCGAATTGGTACAGGGAAAGTACCCGGATTCACCGAGGATGAAGAAGGAATTCTGTGGTACAAAGGACGTATCTGTGTGCCAGCAGATTCAGAGTTGAAGCAAGCTATTTTGAAAGATGCCCATGATACTCTTTATTCTATCCACCATAGAGGAACGAAGGTGTATCCGGATTTGTTGGAGCAATTTTGGTGGCATGAGATGAAGAGAGATATCGGAAGCTGCATAGCCAAATGTGATATCTGTCAGAGAGTCAAAGCGGGACATCAGAGACCCACAGGACTTTTGTAACCATTCCAGATTCCGGAATGGAAATGGGAGTCAGGTGGAATGGATTTTATCACCGGTTTGCCTACATCTAGTAGGGGAAATGACTCTATTTGGGTCATAGTGGATAGACTGTCCAAAGTCACCCATTTCTTACCAGTCAAGACCACTTATAGTTCGAAGCTAGCAGAGTTCTACATTTCTAGAATAGTCAATTTGCACGGAGTCCCCAAGAACATTGTGTTGGATCAAGGAACTCAGTTTACCTCAAGGTTTTGGAAGAAAGTCCAAGAAGGATTAGTAACCCGACTGGATTTTAGCACAGCTTATCACCCTCAGATTGATGGACAAACAGAGCGAGTAAACCAAATACTCAAATATATGTTGAGAGCCTGTGTGTTAGAATATGGATCTAAATGGGAAGACTGTCTGCCTTTCGTAGAATTTTCATACAACAACAGTTATCAAGCTAGCTTGCAAATGGCCCATTTTAATTCATGTATGGAAGGAAGTGTCGTACCCCTTTGAATTGGTCGGAAGTAGGAGAGAGTCAGATTTTCGGACCCGACATCCTAAAAGAAGCAGAAGAGAAAGTTCACAAGATCCGTGACCACCTCAAGACCGCCCAATCCAGACAGAAGAGTTATGCCGACAAGAGACGTCGAGACCTAGCCTTCAACATCGGAGATTTTGTGTATCTCAAAGTATCACCTTTGAAAGGAATGCAACGTTTCCAACTCAAAGGAAAGTTAGCCCCTAGATATATCGGACCCTTCAAGATTTTGAATCGTCGAGGAGAAGTATCGTATCAACTGGAACTGCTAGAGGAGATGTCAACCGTGCATAATGTGTTTCATATCTCATTACTTCGCAAATGCCTAGAAGTCCCGTAGAAGACTGAAGTTTTCAAGAATATTGATCACCGAACCATAGAGACCAACGATGACCTGACATATCTCGAAGTACATGTCCGTATTTTGGAGGAAGCTTTCAGAACCACCAGGACCCGGAGTATCAAGTTTCTCAAGATCCAGTGGAGTAACAACATTGAAGAAGAAGCTACCTAGGAGCGAGAAGACTACATTAGGACAGAGTTTCTAGATCTCTCTAAATCCTAGTTTTCTCTTTTTCTCAAATGTCAGGACGATATTTTGTTTAAGGAGGGAAGGTTTGTAACATCCCAAAAATATTAATCAAGGTTATCAAATTCCAATCACCCAAATTTAGGGTTAACAAAAACTCATGTTAATTAAAATCAACATGAATGCATGTGTGTGTGATCAATGCATGAATACTTGGATGGACTTGTTTGATTGTTATGAATGGCAAGGATTGGTTTAAACATGAAAACAACATCATCTAAATAATTTCTAAGAAGAATCAAATGAAGAGAAATTCAAAAACAAACCATATGAGCTAATGGTCATTTTGACCAAAGTTAACCACTAGACCACTTTGAGTGTTTCTAGTCCAAGATTTCTAACAGAAACAAATCCAATTATTTTCACCCCTTGCTAGACCAAGTAAAAGTGAACCGAAGCCCACCTTGCAAATCAATAGAAACAATTTGCAAATCTATGCCAAGGACAATTCAAAATTGAATCTAGTTCATATGGTAAGATCACCATTTCGCAAAACCCAACCAAACCAGTTCACCTTGACAAATCCAAACAACCAGATACTATCCTGTGTGTGACCAATGCACCCAACCATTTTCATCCAAAAATTCAAATCTAAATTTCTTGCGGCCATTTTGTCGAACAACTTGCAGACACAAATAAACCCTTGCCTAACAACACTGTTGTGAGCAGTGATCTTCGACCATTTGGTCCCCTCTTAACTCTCTTGTCTCTCCTGAGCCTAGCCAATACCCCATACCAAACCCTTCTTAGCCGCGGGCACAGTGGAGTGCCGCCCATTTTTGGTCGTCGCCGGCCGATAGTGGACAGCATGCCAGGGGCATCGTCGCCCACGCCCACGACGCGCACCAGACACGCCGCACTCCACCGCTACCCCCTGTCCCAGCCTCGATAGCAGAAGATCCCTGGACCACCCTACCACCGTCGCGCCCTATACCTCTATGCCATGTCCAGAGCGCGCCAGCTCGCTGTAGCCGACCACCTCGCACATAGCGCGCCTCGCCCTTGCTGTGCACGTGCACACACACCATGAGCACAGCAACCCCGCAGATACCCCCGTTCGCCGTCGAGCGACCCGCAGCTACTGCATGCCGTTGCAAACACCTCTGCGTCCGTGTAGAGCGACGCACGCTCCTGACCAAACCACACCGCCCCTTGTCGCGCCATCAAGTGGATGAGTACCGCTGTAATATCCCTCCCTTTATAAAGGTAAGGATCCCTGTGATTGCAATGCTAGTCCCTGGATCAATGCTGGCATCCACAGTTTAAGATGAAGTACACAGAAACAAAGGTCATTATTACATATCATTCCAGAGACAAATATGGTCTTTTACAAACTCCATGGCCATAGGCCTAATACAAGAGTTCAAATATATAATAAGATAAATAAGTCTTCATCTTCATGTGCCACAGGCAAGCATGTTGACTGTAGACTCATAACCCCTAGTCACCATCAGAATAACCTGCAACATCACAAGTTACAACCACAGTGGGTCAATACATTGGAATAGTATTGGCAAGCGGTACCTTAGTATAATATTGGCATCTAGATACTATATGCATTTTGGCTAAGTGTAGTTTAGGCTTGCTTTGCTCAAAATAGGTTTTACCTATCAGTTGAAAACACTAAGTTTTTCTTTGACAAAACTTTCCCAAGGAACCACCAATAGACATTGGTGAACCTTTACCCTTGTTCACCCACAAGTTTTAACTTAGAAATTGGGATGAGGATATTCTTGATAGCTTCCATGTCTTGATGCTCAAGTTGTCCAATACTAGGGACATGGCTAAGTACTTAGATTCTTCCATCTGCAGAGGTTGTGCACTTTCCCCACAAGGCTTGATTATTGCAACCTATGTGATCCAGGCAGATCCCATATTGCCATGTGGCTGCACTAGAAGCTTCTTAACATTTGGCCTCTCAAATCCCTTTGTTCCTGGTTGGCTTTCCACAAGTGAGATACACAAGGTAAACCATAGAAATGGGTCTTATGTAACCACACAACATAAACCATTCTTTCCATTCCACCCAGGTGATTCATTCACTTAGTTGTTTTATTAAGCAAAACACAAGTCCAATGACTTAGAAATATTTTTACATAACATGGATATATAACCACCCTTGGTTGCTACTAGCTAGGCTAAGCATGGCATTGATAAGCATCTTAACTTAGAAATTTCTAGCAATTCTACAAATACTAGGATTTCCCAAGCATAGCATATAGATCAAAATATTCCTGCAAGTCCTATACAAAATATTTCTAGTGCATAGTTGAAAAACATAGGAATAAAATCATGAAGCACCACTTGCCTTGGTAGTTTGGGGAGTAGCAACAATCTTCAAAATCACAATCACTATTTGCACCAAAATCTACACATAAAATAATGACACCAAATCACATACAAAATATACACAAACAAAAATATATGTATGCATGCAAATGCCATGTGATGGTTTTTCTACACCAAACAAGACAAGTGAACATTACTGAAACATAAACAAGTCCAAGATATTCCAAATAAACCTTATTTGATCTTTAAAACATTTTTCAAATAATTTGTATAATCAAAATAAGCCTACACAAGTTTTTGCATAAACAACCATTTTTACAGAGGCAAAATATTAAACACATTGCATAAATAGATAGGATTTTCTCTCCTGATTCCAATGATATAAATTTGTAAAATTTGAACGTGTGGATCAAAAGTTATGAATTTTACAAGTTTGGTTAACTAATAGATCAAATTTCTGTTTTTAAATTCAAACACAGGCCACGCGGCGCTTGATTTGTCGGTACCATTTTGCGCGAATCGACTAGTGTGGACCGCATGATCTAAATGAAATCGCACGGCCAGATCTGACCCGTACCCCTTCGTTAAGTGATTCTATCAGATTCATTGCATCTAGATCTAACGGTCCTAGACCATGCGACCAAAGTTCGGCGGCGCTAGCGACGGTGGCGCGGCGGCGGCGCTCTGTCTGCGATGCTCCAGCAAAAACAGAAGGAGATGGGATGTGTGGCGTGGCTCACCAGACTCGCACAATCACGAGGAAGCTCAACATGGTCTTCGTTGGCAAAGGGGTGCACCGTAGAGGTCGTTGGGGCTCGTCGGAGTTGTGCGCGGCGTCGGGTGCTTGCAGACGTCGACGCTGCCGAGGTTCTGGGTCGCCCTAGCACGAGTCAGTGGTGTTAGCAGCTGCGGAAAGACAAGGTGAATCCGACAGTATGCATGCGGGGTCAAGGGGCGTTTGATTCATACCGCTATTGCTCGTCGGAGTTGAGCGGCGGCTCTGGTGGTTGCGGGCGTGAACAAAGACGGCGACCTGGGTCACGAGCAGGCAAACCAGGGGTGTTAGCAGATGCACAAGGACATGGCGTCACGCTCGTTTGAACCACCCGCTGACAGCTCGACCCCACAACGCCTCGTCAGCTTCGTCCTCAATCAACGCGCATGACCGCCATGTCCTTGTGCATCTGCTAACACCCCTGGTTTACCTGCTCGTGACCCAGGTAACCGTCTTCGTTCACGCCCGCAACCACCAGAGCCGCCGCTCAACTCCGACGAGCAATAGTGGTATGAATCGAACGCCCCTTGACCCCGCATGCATACTATCGGATTCACCTTGTCTTTCCGCAGCTGCTAACACCACTGACTCATGCTAGGGCGACCCAGAACCTCGGCAGCGTCGACGTCTGCAAGAACCCGATGCCGTGCACAACTCCGACGAGCCCCAACGACCTCTACAGTGCGCCCCTTCGCCAACGAAGACCACGTTGAGCTTCCTCATGACTGTGCGAGTCTGGTGAGCCATGCCACACATCCCACCTCGTTCTTTTTTCACCAGATCTTCGCTGACAGAGCGCCTCCGCTGCGCCACCGTCGCCAGCGCCGCCGAACTTTGGTCGCATGGTCCAGGACCGTTAGATCTAGATCCAACGAATCTGATAGAATCACTTAACGAAGGGGTATGGGCCAGATCTGGCCGTGCGATTTCATTTAGATCGTGCGGTCCACACTAGTCGATCCGCGCGCAACGGTACCGACGAATCACAGAGCGCCGCGTGGCCTGTGTTTGAATTTAAAAACAGAAATTTGATCTATTAGTTAACCAAACTTGTAAAATTCATAACTTTTGATCCACAGGTTCAAATTTTACAAATTTTATATCATTGGAATCAGGAGAGAAAATCCTATCTGTTTATGCAATGTGTTTAATATTTTGCCTCTGTAAAAATGGTTTCTTATGCAGAAACTTGTGTAGTCTTATTTTGATTATACAAATTATTTGAAAAATGTTTTAAAGATCAAATAAGGTTTATTTGGAATATCTTGGACATGTTTATGTTTTAGTACTGTTCACTTGTCTTGTTTGGTGTATAAAAATCATCACATGGTATTTGCATGCATACATATATTTTTGTTTGTATATATTTTGTATGTGATTTGGTGCCATTATTTTATGTGTAGATTTTGGTGCAAATAGTGATTGTGATTGTGAAGATTGTTGATACTCCCCAAACTACCAAGGCAAGTGGTTCTTCATGATTTTATTCCTATGTTTTTCAACTATGCACTAGAAATATTTTGTATAGGACTTGTAGGAATATTTTGATCTATATGCTATGCTTGGGAAATCCTAGTAGTTGTAGAATTGCTAGAAATTTCTAAGTTAAGATGCTTATCAATGCCATGCTTAGCCTATCTAGTAGCAACCAAGGGTGGTTATATATCCATGTCATGTAAAAATATTTCTAAGTCTTTGGACTTGTGTTTTTCTTAATAAAACAACTAAGTGAATGAATCACCTGGGTGGAATGGAAAGAATGGTTTATGTTGAGTGGTTACATAAGGCCCATTTCTATGGTTTACCTTGTGTATCTCACTTGTGGAAATCCACCCAGGAACAAAGGGATTTGAGAGGCCAAATGTTAAGAAGCTTCTAGTGCAGCCACATGGCAATATGGGCTCTTCCTAGATCACATAGGTTGCAATAACTTAGCCATTTGGAAAGTTGGTGGTAGTGGGATGATATGTTGTAACGCGTCCATTTGGTCTAAGGGAAGGCTTCTGAAAGGTCCTGTCTTGGTGCAAAATAAAGTCTTGTGGGGAAGTGCACAACCTCTGCAGATGGAAGAATCTAAGTACTTAGCGATGTCCCTGGTATTGGACAACTTGAGCATCAAGACATGGAAGCTATCAAGAATCTCCTAATACCAATTTCTAAGTTAAAACTTGTGGGTGAACAAGGGTAAAGGTTCACCAATGTCTATTGGTGGTTCCTTGGGAAAGTTTTGTCAAAGAAAAACTTAGTGTTTTCAACTGATAGGTAAAACCTATTTTGAGCAAAGCAAGCCTAAACTACACTTAGCCAAAATGCATATAGTATCTAGATGCCAATATTATACTAAGGTACCACTTGCCAATACTATTCCAATGTATTGTCCCACTATGGCTGTAACTTGTGATGTTGTAGGTTATTCTGATGGTGACTAGGGGTTATGAGTCTACACTCAACATGCTTGCCTGTGGCACATGAAAATGAAGACTTATTTATCTTATTATATATTTGAACTCTTGTATTAGGCCTGTGGCCATGGAGTTTGTAAAAGACTATGTTTGTCTCTGGAATGATATGTAATAATGACCTTTGTTTCTGTGTACTTCATCTTAAACTGTGGATGCTAGCATTGATCCAGGGACTAGCATTGCAATCACAGGGATCCTTACCTTTATAAAGGGAGGGATCTTACAGATGGTATCAGAGCATTGTGTTTCCTGTAGGATTATGACCCTAGGATTGGAAACCACTAAGGAAAATTTTCAACAACTTCCACACTTGTCTTTTCTTCTCGTAAACTTTTCTAATCTTCTTTCTCATCTCTATTTGTAGATGAACTCCATCAACGAAGCCGTGAGGAAGGGACCACTCATGACTATGACTTTGGAATGTGATATAGAATTCCCCAAGGCTCTCAAGGACCTCATGGTTTCCATGGGAATACATGGTGCAGTTTTGTACAAAGGTTTTCCCGTGATGGATGAAGGAGTTGAGTACTGGTGGGTGCAACTTCACTTGTATAAAAACAAGGAAGACAACCACAAGGAGTCAGGATTCTGCATGGTCACCAACTCAGTGATGCACACCACATTCTTTTATTCCGCAAGGGATGCAGCTTGGAAGGCCATCAAAGAGCTTGGTGATAGAATCCAGTGCAGAATGCTCAACACCCAGAATGACCTAAGGGAAGAAAAGAAGCATACCTAAGAGTTAGAGGCTACCAACCAACGTTTAAGAAAGGACATCATAGACTTAGCAATGGAGTCATGTGATGAGTATCGACAGATTGCCTCTAGGGATGCCCTGTTAGCCAAATTGACAAGTGAGATGGGATTGTAACGTACTTCGTTAGTTGGACCACCACACTTATCATTTTATTTTCCCAAATGTTGTCTAAAATAAGTTGAACCTTGGATGCTTGTAATGGTTTTATGTATGCCATGACTTGTGTGTTTTGATTGTCAAATATATGCAAGTGATGCTTCATACTTTTGTCCCATTATTTTCACTATGCATTAGTGATATTTCTAAAGTAGGACTTGCATGGAATTTTTTCTAAGTGTAAACTATGCCATGGGAAATCCTAGTAGATGAAACCTTAGTAGAATTTTCCTAAGTTAAGATTCCTACTACTATCATGCTTAGCTTAGCTAGTAGAAAACAAGGGTGGATTATATTCATGCTATGGAATATTTCGAAGTCAAGGACTTATGTTTTGTTTAATAAAACAACTAAGTGAATCAATAACCTGGGTGGAATGGAAGGAATGGTTTTTGTTGAGTGGTTACTCAGGGCCCATTTCAATGGACTACCCTGGTGTATCACACTTGTGGATGGCCACCAAAGAATAAAGAGATTTGAGATGTCAAATGTTGAGAAGCTTCAAGTGCAGCCACTTGGCATTATGGGCTCTGCCTGGATCATATAGGTTGCAATAACTTAGCCAAATGGACAGTTGGTGGTAGGGGATGATAGGTTGGAACGCGTCCATTCTGGTCTAAGGGAAGGCTTCTGAAAGATCTTGTCTTGGTGAAACCAAGTCTTGTGGGGAAAGTGCACAACCTCTGTAGAGTGTAAAATCTAAGTACTTAGCCATGTCCATGGTATTGGACAACTTGGGCATCAAGACATGGAAGATATCAAGAATCTCCTCATCCAAATTTCTAAGTTAAAAACTTGTGGTTGAACAAGGGTTGAAGGATCACCAATTTCTACTGGGAGATGTCTTGGGTGGTTTTTGACAAGCAAAAACTTAGTGTTTTCAAAGGATAAGGAAAAATCTATTTTGAGAAAAGCAAGCCTAAGCTCCACCTAGCCAAGTGCATATAGATGATAGACTCCACCATACTACCATAGTATCACTTGCCAATACAATTCAAATGTATTGACCCTTGTGGCTGTAACTTATTATGTTGCATGTTTGTTTGATGTTAGTGAAGTTTATTGATTAGGATTACAAGTCTACAACCAACATGACTGCCTGTGGCACTTTGAAGATGGACCCCATGCTATTGTTATATTCTGCTACATTGTAATGAGATAGCCAAATGAGCTATGTAAGATGTAATAAATTATTTTATTCTTGGTTATAAAGTTGTATTATGACCTTTGTTTCTTGATATTACATCTTAACTGTGGATGCTAGCTATTGATCCAGGGACTAGCATTGTAAACACAGGGATCTCTACCTTATTAAAGGTTGGGACCTCTACAACCGCTAGGAGATTGCCCACCGTCCTAGCACCCGAGCCACGCCGCTAGCCGCCTGTAGCATCGTCACCGACGAGCTCACACCCGCACCATTCGGTCCCCTCACCGCAGTATAAATAGAGGCCTCCTGTGCACAATTTTTCACACCATCTCACTCCCCACCTCTCACTGATCCTTCCCACTTCTGGAGGAGAAGCGCGCCATCGATTGCGACCACCCCAGGAGATGCCGCCAGTACCGGGAGAACCGCCATCGTCAACAACCTCATTCGCCCCCGTCGCCGACCCTAGCTGGAGGCTAGGTGAGCGGCGCCAGACCCCCACCGCCGGGTTGGGGTTAGTTCCTTGCCGTAATAGCTCGTCGTCTACGAGGACTCTGAGCCATTGGATTAGAATTAGATCTTCAGGTTTAGATTCGTAAATATCGTTTCGTTTAGTTAGTTCCGCTGACTAGTGGAACCCATCTGTCAGTAGCCCGCGCGCGTGCAGTGTGCAGTGGGCTGGCCCAGTTACTCTCCCACGCGACCCAGTTAGTTTAAATTTAGATTTTTCATTTTAGTTTCAAAACTAGTTCGGTCTGTTGATTCAAAAATCAATTCAGAGAGTTTTACCTAACCAAATAGCATGAAACCAATTTTTTTAGAAAGATATGGAAATTCTTAATCCAAGGCCATTGGATTTAAACCATTTGGAATTATATATCACCTATAGTAAAAATAACAAGGAAGATACTTTTCTGCATTCAAACATTTTTCAAAAATCAACTATAAATGCTTTTGAGTTGATTCCAACTCTCAAAAATCTCATTTGACAAGACCTTTCTGAATATATAAAAATATCCATGTTTACTTGCAGTAATATTGGATAAGTAATAAAAGAATGTCCCATAGGAATTTCTACTCACTTTAATTAATTAAAATAATAAGGTTAAACCTTATTAAATTGTGACACCACTTTAAATCACATTCCCAAGTATTAAAATATGTGGTGATGACATGTGCGAACATGATCCCATATTTTAATTGGAGAATATTAAATCTTAAGTAGTTTTTTAATGAGTAGAAATTAATTTTCTAAAATAAAATGAATAAGGCTAATGCTTTAATCCTTGTGATGATTGGATGATGCTAGGTCATCTAGTGTAAACCCTTCTGTGCCAAATAGAAGTAATTAAGTATTGTTTGGTTATTGTGTACTTCGTATTTATTTATAGACGCTAGTACCGACCGAGGATATGAAGAGGAAGGGGACTACTACGAAGAGGAAGTAGAGGAGAACTTCAACCACTGCACTTCGCAAGGAAATCCTAACACTACAAGTTGACCTTGCAAGCTAACACTTGCATGATAACTATGCAAACTAGATGCCTTAGGAATATTTGGTTATACCACTTGATTATACCAAATCCCTGTTTTACTTGCAAGCTTGGTTATTTTTATTTCTTTATCAAAGCTTTTTATTTATGCTTACTTAGTGGCTTGTAAATTTTGGAAAGATGTTAGAGGTAGCATAAAGAGCATAAAACTTGGCCTAAGTTAGGTAGAACTAGATGTCAATCTGAGGCATGAGATTAGATTTAGATAAGTCACACTTGTAGATGGCTAGTGCTAAGCATAAAACTTTATCACTCCTCGTTAGAGATTACCCCCAACTGTAGTGGCTAGTGCTAAGCATAAAACTTTATCACATTAGATGGGAATAATTGGTGAAAATGGTTATGAAAACCTTAGAATGATGAATCATTCTAATGAAATGTTTTGACATGTGTTATGAACACGAGATGACTTGATGATGAAAATGTTGAGGCATGAGCCTTAGTCGCCTTTATAAAAACTGATGGTTGCGATATCATTCCAATGTTACCGTACAGCCACAATACCTGAATTTGGGTAGGGCTTGACTGGAAATTTATATATATTAGTATGGGTTCCCTTGCGGACGAGGTTGGAGCTAAGGCTACCTCGTGATGATTGTCCACCTGTGCAGTTCCCAAGATGACAGATGTTCATGGTTAGGAGGCCAAAATCATAGGGAAGGTGCCTATACAAGGGTGTGTAATTGAAAGGTTCAGATTGATTATCCGCATACTGAGTATGGTGATTCAGGATTGTTTCTGGCGGATGTATCGAATATTGTGGTGAAAGTGTACCAGCTCTGCAGAGTGTCAAACTATTAGAATAGCCGCGTCCGTGATTCTGGATAGTTGGACTGGCCATACTGTTCCGTTGTCAGATGTTTTCAAAATGACTTGTGAAATGAATCATGACTTTGACTTGACCACAACAGGGTTTTTAAAGTGAAAACTAAGTTCCCTCTTAGGTGTTATAAGACATTAAACTAGTTTTCTTTACTTCAAAACTCAGCTAGAGATAAACCTGGATTTTTTGCAAAACAACCTAGAGCTTAGGACTCCTACTTGAACCACTTTACTTGTTAGTAGTAGTTTGCGAGTACTCATGGCTTTGTCCCTGGCTATTCCTATGGCCAGAATATGAGGACTACCAGGATGATGGACAACAGGAAGTCTACGACAACTAGGATCATCTCCAATCGTCAGCATTGCCTGTGACCCTGAAGATGGAGCTTCGCCCACGCTACCATTATTATATTATTCCGCTGTGTTGATTGTATTAAGACTGGATCATGAGATCCTTTATTTGTAAGGCCTTTATTATGGTTTGTAATGGATGATGAACTATGGTACCAATATGTTATGTCTCGCCAAAATGCTAATCCTGGGATTGCGATGTATGGCATAACAGGCATCTGGGATTAAAAATCTGGGTGTTGACAAAAATAGAAATCTTTGGTTACTTTGGTTAAGCGTTTAGGTTTTTTTAGCTGAAAAGATGCAGTCTTTTCCCCTTAGGACGATTATGCGTAGGTTTAGCATCGACAAGGTCCTTTCTTCGTGGCTCAAATGGCAAGTTAAGTATGCTTTAGACCTTTATCGCGATTTTCCTTTATTTTTGGATTTGATACATCGAGAGTTGTTATGGGACGATTATCATTGGATTGGGGTATTTTCCAAGGTACCTTCCAAGGAGGAAATCTACTGTTTATTGTCATTTCTATAGGTTCCATGACTCTTCCTTTGATGATTATCACCACCTGATCACAACGAGGGATCGAACTCCTAAAATTGCTTCTGGTTGTGGGTTATTCTGGGTGAGTGGGAAAAATGTAGTCTTTCCCCCTTAGAGTAGCACTAAGGGTGCTTGGAGAAGACGCAGACCTTTCTTCTTGGAGTTGTAAGATGAGGTTGGAAGGATGTTTCACCTTTCACCCAGAATTGGTATCTTAAGTTGACCTCATACATGCTGCTCCTTAAGAAGCGCATATACTACTTCTCTCCATAAGATGTCTCTCGTGAAAGGCGTCTAACTAGCCTCCTAGGAGTTAAATCTGAGCTAATTAGGGATTTGATAGGTTGGGAGGATGTCGTTTGTAGTTGGAGTGGATTTAGCGATCCTATTCAGGTAGGTGGTTGGGGGACGGAGTCTTTCCGGATTTGTTGGGTATGATGTTACATCATGGGTAAAACACATAGAGGAAAACATCAGACTAGCATATCATCCAAACAGGGTTCATTCATGGAAAGTAAGTCGGCGCTGGTAGGCCACAATAGTACTTAATGCTTTACAAAAAGGTTTAGGGACGATACATAAATCTACACTATGATAGAAGGGTGAGCGCAGGGTACGAATGAATACTCCACGAGTACTTCTTTAACCTTATAGTCATCTTTGGATTGGGTAGAGACTCTAGTTACTGCAATTCCTCGGGGGTGTGAGGGATATTTAGTTCTTCAGCCATAAGGATGAGGGTGGTGCCTTCACCGAGGGTGCTTTCGACCGGTGTTTCTTCCGAGGGTGGTGACTAAAAAATGGGTTGATACTCATAGAGGGAAAGTTGTTCGTCTTCAGTCTCTGGGTTTGCAGTTCAGGAGTTGAGGGCATGGTAGCGGCCACTTTCCTCTCTAGGCGATTATTGGCACCTCTCAGACTCTTCTTCTAGGTGCGGAGTATGGCGCGATACATAAGCATGAGGTTGTTCTGACGACGGGTATTATCAAGGTATTCCTGATGGAGTTGTCGTAAGTATTCCATATTCTCTAGTTGATTCCCAATACAATAAGTGAGAAAAGACTTGGTGGGAAGTCCATCCTTATCGCACTTTTCGAACAAGTGATAAGGGGTGTCCTTTAGCTCCTCTTCATGGATCTTGCAAAGGCGTCCAGATTTTCTGTATAGCTCGCACTACACCATCAACCCAGTTGTGGTCTATGAAGGTAAATGCGGTGGGCTCTGGTCAGTTTCGTGAGCGGGAATGGTGACTTTGATGACCCATTGGGTTACGCTGATATTGCTGTGAGGAAGCTCTGTCCCTTTAATCACGGGTGGGGACCTGCAGACGATCTTCAGTAGGTCATGCAGTTGCTCTTCAAAGGGCCAGAATATTTCTCCAACGATGATACACTCTGAGCGGGAAGGGGCCATCTACACAAGTTGTAAGGAAATGTTGATGAAGGGGTAGGTGTGCAGACTCTTAAGGATTTAAAGCTCATTTTACTACAAGGGGGTGGTACGGGTATAAGGGGTGTAGATCTCTTATGTTGCCATCCTGATGAAGAGAGGTCTTTAATTAGTTTCATTCTACTTGATGGTAAATATCCAAGTCCTGAGGTGTTTCACTCCTAAATTGGATTATGGATCCATCACAACATTTTTGGACTTTGGCTGGAAGGGATTAGACACACATATCATGTGACTAGGGCGAGGGGATCACGCTATGCTCTAAAAATAGAGGAATACAAACCACATTCCACTTGCAACACTGTTGTCATTCATCAAGAAATCCATGCATACCATAAGTATCATGAAGGAAACTACGCGCCATATATGGGAATCCTATCTTGAGATGATTGATGCTAAGTACAGATGTTATGTGAGATCTTGACTTCTGTCCTGCCTTTGTGGACATTGATGCTGCACTTGCTCCTTTTGGGCAAGGAAGGATTACGCTGGTATGGCCATATTGTAGTGTCTATTGTCGTTGGTAGCTCCTTTGGTTTTCTTATCTTTGTTTCTCTTCATCTCGGGATCTCTGTCTTCACGGTTCTAAGTCGGATTTGTTTTAAAACCGATATTTGAATGTGGAAGAGTTATAGAGTAAATCATTTTAAATTAGTTTTAACTATGGAGAGGACATGATATAGAACTTTTTGAAAAGATTTTAAGAAAATAGTTTTCGAAAGTTGGGGTTTCCAAAATAGTCATTATCCTTTCTAACGTCTATGCTAACTAAGGTCTCCTACAGTCAAGATGGCTCTCATACCATGTCTATGGGACCCCAGATTTACAACCTAAGATTTCCATGTTATGCCTGCAATTCACGTTCCCAATATCAGTGAGTTCTGACCATAACCGACAAGTATCATCACAACATCCCTAAAGTAACGAGTACAACTTACTGTATGGCCATTATGTAAATACAAACATCAGCAACAGTTTTTCCTCAAACGTAGAGCCCATGTCATGCCTTAACCTATAGGAAACTGACTGGGAAGATAGCCTAGTTTGCACAGATGTCAATCACTCCTTCCTCCTTATAGTATCTGAAAATCTGGCCAAGTAAATAGCCAGGGACAAAGTTGGTGAGTACTTTTGAATGTAATCGCAAACCACCAACACAAGATAAACAAGATAATGCAATTTGGCTATCGCGAGATAGCTCTTTGAAAAGCCTAGTTTTCTCTAGTAGATATGGCATCTCTATATCTTTGTTGAAAAAGAGTTTTTGAAGACATGCCTCCTTTTGATAGTTGGGATATCTCCATATCCTTGTTGAAAACATTTTTGAAACCACCTTTAGAGTAAAACACTTTTAAACATCTTAGACCCTTTCTGGTCAAAACAAAACCTATTCTCATACTTTCTTGTGAACAAGTCACATCCCTTTTATCTTTCTAAAATACCAACACTTGGATACTCCTAGCAGTCACCTTTCCAACCATCCTTGAGTATAAACACAACTATTCAAATATATTAGACTCTGCAGAGTTTGTGCACTTTCCACACAAGAATCAATACATCCACCGAGATGGAACCACAACCCGATACACTCTTGTATGGGGGTCAGGATAATCTAACCTAACCTTTCGTTTGTCGTCCCTAGTATGGGCACTTTCCCTATGATCTTATTTCTCCCCAGATGAATACCTGAATTCGCAAGTCCAAATCTCCCTACCTTACTCCCTGAATCATTTGTCCATCCCCTTACTCCCTTAAACTATACCATCCACGAGATCCTGATAGTTGTAGACGACCTCGAGGCTATAAATAGAACCTTCTGGGTACGACGAACACCTAGGTGGAAAGGAACCGGCTTCGAGGGCCTCGAACCCCTTTGTATGCATTGTGGCATAGCCCGTACGAAGGAAAACAAACTACGAGTTAAGCCCCGAGATACACCCTGGGTAATGTGGTTGCACGAGTAAATTGTTCCGGTAAAAGACAAGAGTATCCCTTCTCTTTTCTTATCCATCTTTCTCAATTCTCCTCATCACCCTTTTCTTTGGTTAAAACATCCACTTGTAAATGATGCCTCTTTCCAAGGGTTATGCGAAACATTTTATAAACCTTGATAGTAGGGTAAGCCCCAAAACAGTTTTGTTTAGCAAAGCCACGATTTCCAATGAGGTAGGATGCTAACCATCCAAAACTCGGTCTGAAGGTAAAATGAAGGTGTCAACAAGTGTAGGTGTCCTATTGGGCACTCATTCATAACTTGGAGGGGCCAAGTATTAGCGCGGTGTTTGTAAAGCAAAGCATGTAGGTACAAATGCAGTTTATGAAAGGAGATGCGAAACAAGTATGTAAAAGGAGTATGACATATATCAGAGTTTAGGAATGGTGGCTTGCCTATGAACAACGATATGCCCCTGGAATTCTTCTTTAGATAACCAAGAATGCAAAAATAATATAGTGATCCCTTCTTATTGATGTTAATACAATCGCAACTATCATCGTCATAGAGAATACACTAGTAGGAAAAGTCCTAGTGGCACCGTTCAGAAAAGGAGGTTCATGGCGTTGAACACACATGCCACTAATATCACGCCACTGGTAGAAGATAGTGGTGGCGTCTGAGCTAAACGCCACCAGTAGTATATGTAGTGGTGGTGTGTACAGTAACCGCCACCACGATTAGTCATAATAGTGGCGTTTCCTATAATCATCATCATTATATACCTATTTGTGGCGTTTCTATTATTTTGAGCACCACAATTGAGTTTTCGAAAATTAAAAAAATTCCGGTGCATCGAATTGAATATTCACAGCACAACAGGATATATTCACAGCACAACAGGATATATTCATAAAGTCAACTAAATATAGGAGCACATCATTCCAGTCAACTACATATATATAGTTGAGCTATCTAACTACATAACACTAACTACAAGTCCCCAAAAGGATTATTGGTAACAATGTCCGTGCCATACCTAATGGCAGCAGCAAGAATCTCGTCATCTAAAGAAGCGTCAGAGTATGTCGATGATTCATGGCATAGGTAGTTGAAGTAGCTCATGCGATCTTCACAGAAGGAAGACCAACTTCTCTTGGGCGTCCATTTTATAGGCATCGACCATCTCAGTCCACCTCGGTCCACCGAAATAGGTGCAGTTCGCCCCGTTCGTGACTTTCACCGTGTAGGTCTATGCATGTTGCTTTAGAGGCAGCAGATCGACCTGAAACTTTACCTGTTGCCACAATGTCCAATCAAAATGGTCCAGGAACTCAAGTCTAAACTTGTAGGGTATATATAGTTTGATTGCTTGTAAATGGACATACCAAACTAACTTCATAGTCAAAAGGGAGCACTATGACAGCCTTCTTGTTCTTGCACCCTTGGTAACTACAATGCTCACACCCATCATCACTCATTATACCTATATATGATCATGCAAACTTAGTTATACAGACCATTTTAGCATCATAAGTAGCACAATATATCAACATAACAAATGAGTAGGATTATATATTAGTAGGTAGCACAATATATCAACATAACACATAAGTAGTACGATATGTAGCATAACAGTAACATGAGAACATCCTAAACTCAAGTAGACCCAGTGTTAGTGACTTTTTCATCATGCAAGCTGGCCCAGAAATAGGACGTCAGCTGCCAGAGTCGTCCTGCTGAGTGCCAGAGGGGCCAGCCTCGTCCTGCCCACGCTGCTGCTGCTGTCAGCTCTTGCTAAGGACCTCGTACTGGACCGCCATCACCTGGCGATCAAGTACGAGATCCCTGATACGTTGGAAACTTATCTATAATTTTTGACGCTCCATGCTTGTTTAGTATCTACTTTGCTTTACTTGTCTACACTTTGAGGTGCTTTTTACAAGTTTTCTGGTACTAACCTATTAACAAGTTGCAACAGTGCCAGATGCCTGTTTTCTACTATTTTTGGTTTCAGAAAATTTAGTAAACAAATATTCTCGGAATTGGACGGGACACTGTGGGGAACAAGAAGTCTAGAGGAGAGTCGGAGACGCTGGCCAGGGGGGCAGACTGTGGCATCCCGCAAAACCACGACTAGAAAATCGCGTTGTTTTTGTGCATTGCATCGTCATGACCGCATGCTCATGTCATCATGCCACCTTGCATTCGAGCATCGTCATCATCTTGCATTTCTTGCATAAAACTATTTGCAGAAAAACCTATTTTGTGTTTCTAAAACGCCCCGTCTTTGTTCAAACACAAAACCCGGGTCTTCGGATTTATTTTGTTTTGTCTGCTATCGGTTTGCAAAAGCCCGGTTTGAAATAAATAAAATAGTTAATTATTTTTAGTGGGGCAGTCGAACGGGCCGAATCGACCCGAACGACCACCCCCAGAATAAAATCGGTCCAGCTTAGACCCCACCCCAAATCTTTTCTTACCCCAGTCCTATCTACCCACCCTCCAGCCACCTCACCCCACCCAATCCTCTCTCGCCACGTCACCTCTCCCCTCCCTCTAACCTATCCCACACAGCCACCTCACCCGCAACCACCTGCCCTCTCTCTTCCCCTGGCCCACACGCCAGCCCCACCCCACTCAATCCCACGCCCTAGCCCACCGCCCCACCTCCCTGGCCCACCAGCACCGCACCCCACTCCCCTGGCCGCCTTCCCCCCCCCCCGCTCCTCTTCCTCCCTGGCTTCTCTCTGCACCGCCGCGCTCGCCCACCTCCTGCTCCCTCCTCTGGCTCTCCTCGCCGCGGCCTCCTCCCTCCGCTCGGCCTCGCCCCTGCCTCGCCTCCTCCTCGACCTCGCCCCGCCCTTCTTCCGCATCGCCGCCGCTCCTCCTCCACCCCCTCCGGCCACGGTCCTCGCCTCCGACCGCCACCTCCAAGCCCCGAGCTCTCCGCCCTGGCCGACCCCGGCCTCCGCGTTCCCCTCCTTCCTCCCGCTCGGCCTTCCCCCTCTCTCCGCGCCAGCCGACCCCAGCCCCGCTCTGGCCCCCCCTCGCCAGCGCCTCCCCATCGCCGCTCCCCCCCACCAAGCTCGCCGTCGCCTCCTCCGCGGCGCCCTCGGACGTCACCGCCACCAGCCCGCCGGCCTTCTCCGCGCCTCCACCGCCGCTCGCGTCTACCTCGCCGTCGCCTCACCCTCTCCTGGAGGCGCGCCGCCGCACCCTCCGGCCATCGCCACCTCCCACGAGAGCTGCAGCCGCCAGGCCTCCCCTCGCCGGAGCCCCCTTCCCCCCCCCCCCCCCGCCAGCGTCGCTGGAGTCCGCCTCTTCCTCTGCCTCTGAGCCTGCCGCGCTGCTCGGGAACCAGCTCGCCTCCCTCGTCGATGTGGCCGTCCTCGGCGTCATCTCCCCAACCCGTCGGTTTTCTCCACCTCCGCCGATGCGTGTGTCCGCGAGCCTGGGCGCCCGCGTCACCTCGGAACGCCTTGTCGTCAGATGCCCTGCTGGTCCAATCCAACCACACCACACGGCGGGCTCCAACTCCTGCGCGTGCACGTCCCTGTTTTGTGTTCCCGAGCTCAAGTACATGCTCTGCATCGTTACTCCATCTCTGCATGCGAGACCAAATGGTGTTTACAATTAAAGAGGTACTGGCGTTAGCTGTGGGAATGACATTGGTTGGTGCTACCGGAAGAACCACGTAAGCTGGATCCATCCAAGTTCTACACCGTGCGACAAGACCTTCTCGGAACCGAGGATCATCAAGACTTCCGCTCGGCAACGCCAAGGTCGACGACACGGATACGACATGAACTTCACCCCGGACGCCGAGACCCTGGACGACAAGTTCTCCTTCCCGGAAGTACCGACGCTCGCGCGACAAGATCTACTTTCCCGGTCCGAAGACCCTAAAACCCCGGAGTCTGAACCTCGTTCCCCGTCGAACCCTGAACCCCGTCGAACCCTAACCAAGATCGCCGAACCCTAATGTGTGACCCCTTTTCTTGAGCCCTATTTTATAAATATAACATTACCTGTTGCATATTAAATTGTCATTCATGCATGCATAATTGTGTGGTTTGGGGGCCTTATGCCGATTCACCTAAATTAAATATGGGGCCCATATGCGGGCAAACCTAGCCTTATATCGGCCTCATTTAAATTTGTGTAGCGAACCGGTGATATATTTTGCCTTGTTAAGACAACATTTAAATTGCGGGGTTTCTAAACAACATGAACCACCTAACTAATTGTCGGGACACCGGTTCCGCTTAATTTGGCCTAATTGCATTGCACCCTTGCCATGTCATGCATCATACATGCATCATGCCGATCTTTTGCCATAGTATTAAATAGTGCATCCGGTGTTTATTCTAGTGTTTTGGTTCTTCGCGGATAAGGCCGTTGAGTTGATGCGAGTGTCGACCCGATCTTCGGTTGGACCTTCGACAATGTTTTCAGGCGAGCATCT
The DNA here is from genome assembly GCA_916181665.1 of Avena sativa. Classification (NCBI taxonomy): domain Eukaryota; kingdom Viridiplantae; phylum Streptophyta; class Magnoliopsida; order Poales; family Poaceae; genus Avena; species Avena sativa. The sequence goes on from OV702281.1 coordinate 185,278,190, forward strand.
CCCCCTTTCTACCTATCTTACTTTCATAGTATTTATTTCCTCCTGTTGATCTATTGCTATCTGTGTTGTGTTGCTCTAGTTTTTCGTACCCGTGATATCCCTTGCAGCCTTATATTGCTCTGGACACATCCTATTACCTGTTGTTTGGTAGATAGTTGGCCTTGCGCGTCGTAGTCGCTTGCTCAAGTGTCGTTGCGTGTCGTCAAGTGCCACAGTTGTTGGTGTATGGCTGCATGTTAATGTTGGAGATGATCATGGTTTATTTATTGCTCACTTTAATTATTGTTTAACAACTAAAATGGAAGTAGGTAAGCAGAGGCACAGGTGGGCAATAGATGTTATTTGGTTGTTAACCGTCCACTTGTGTCCTGTAGGACCCCGAGTGCTTGATACCTATTCCTTGATTTATCGCGCTATCCACATACGGGGAATTATGGGCCCCCCTTAGCCAGAGCTTGATTCAGTCTTATTTCTTGGGGCCACAAACTAGTTTGAGGTTTTATTTACGATCCTGTACTTATGCCATGCTTTACTGCTTTATTTACGATTGTGCGATGGATAGCACACTGTACTGTTTAGGATCGTGACCCGTTTTTGCGGTATCGACACCCCGAGTTTTCGGGTTCCCAGTCGTTTACAGCCGGCCCCACAAACCTTGAGTCCGTCTCGGAGCCGGCCAGTTTCGTTGCGGGTGTACTCCAAGGGGTGGCCCCCTGAAATATTTCTGAATCCTGTGATTGCTTTGTCGTGAAAGCCTCGTTGGGTTTTGATTTGGTTTTTCCGAGGTTGATCGTGTGTGTGTTGCTATTTGTGCACCCCGGACGGGTTAAAACTTTCTGAAATCCGTGTGCGCGGTTATGGACGACTTGGAGCACAGTATCTCGATCATAGACAACTATAACTAAAGTAGAGCTATAAATTTGACTTTATACTGACTAGTAATGAGCTTCACTATAATGGAATGGCTTAATAAAACTGCCAACAATTGCTTGTTTGGGTTGTCGCTGGCGACCATTGTATCTGACTAGTAAGTATTGTAACTATAACGGAATGGCTAAATAAAAGTACCAACAACTGCTGGGTTTTGGGAATATCTCACGCTAATGGTATCTGACTAGTAAGTGTCGCAACTACAGCGGAATGGTTAACTAAAATGGCACACTGCTTATTTTATCAGGACGATTATCTATACCTGACTAGTAATTGCCGCAATGATAACCGAATAAATAAAACTGCCAACTGTGTGAGTTCCTCGGTTGACTTCCTCGTTTGGTCTCGAGGGGGAAAAACCAGGATGGGTTTGTTTGGGGTTTAGCTTCAGGTTGGACCCGGATAGGTCATTCTTATCCCTCTCTGATAACCGCCAGTTGTATCGAGTCTCTATAGGTTGTTTAGTGCATGCTGCCGCTGCCGCTTCAGTCCACCATACCTATGTAGGCGAGGACCGCCGAATTCTAGCCTCGACGTGTACTGGCCTCAGTACTGACGCTCCTCTTTTCCCTTTTCCCTTTGTCGGCACCCCTTTTGTTTAAGCAGGTTTTGAGATCGACGTCGTTAGCAGGGTTACCCTTCCGGCTTGGCCTGGGCAGGGTTATGGACGCCATTGGTTATTCTTCAGGTCTCTTAGCCCCATTTGCATCTTGTCCGTAGTCGGACGCTCTATCATTTTCAAGGTGATTTGGATCTTTGTATATTATATCTGTATTCTTGACTCATGGAGTCGTGTGGTGTATATATCTGTTCTGTGGGTCCCATCGAGGACTGTTGTGTAATGTTATTACTTCGTTTTCCACCCGCACGAAAGTGCCTGGTGGGCACCTTTGAATCGTTTCTATGCGGGTTGGGCGGGTTTCGCTAAAACTTGCATAGGGCCGATTCTGAGGGTGTTACACAGACCCACCCCAGGCGCGACGGCAGGTGAGCCCGCGCCTGGCTAGGGTTTGGTGCCCCTCGCCGCCTCCGGTCTCGCCCCTTCGCCTATAAGAATCCCCCGATACAGAAACCCTGGGGACCCGATCAGAAATCCACGAAACCGTCTGTAGCCACCACCATCGTCCATAGATCGGGGGGGTTCCGAAGCTCTTCCTGGCACCCTGCCAGATAGGAGATCATCCCGGAGGCCTTTTCTCTGGTATGATTTGTGAGTAGTTCCACCTTGGACTATGGGTCCATGTAGTAGCTAGATGGTTATATCTCCTCCTTTGTGCTTTCATGTATAGATCTTGTGAGCTCCATTCATGATGAAGATCTAATCTATTTGTAATCATGCATGTTGTGTTTGCGGGGATCCGATGGATATTGAGATTATTATGTTGGTTTGATAAATGGTTCTATCTTTATGATTCTATCATGTCTATGTTGTTTGTGATATTGCATGCTCTTCGTTGCTAGTAGTTATCTTGGCCAACTAGTTGCCAGTGACTCCAAGAGGGAGTATTTATGGTTGATAGTGGGTTCATGCCTCTAGTTTCCAAGGGAAGTGACAGAAATATCTTCGGTTGTGGATGTGTTGTTGCTACTAGGGAGAAAACAACGGTCTCTTGTAATGGAACATGTGGACTGTTTACCTTACACACTTTGCTTAAAGCAGTTGTCTGTTGCTTGCAACTTAATACTGGAGGGGTTCAGATGAACTTGAAGTTGGACTTCTAGTCATAGATGCAGTTGGATGACGGTCTATGTATATTGTTGTATTGCCCAATCAACTACATAGGATCTTTCTGGCTAGTAATTGCATTGTTATGCCTTGCTCAGTTCCTGACAATTGCCCCACTTTAATTTTTTACCTTTCATGCCATGTTGTTTATCTTAGGAGAGCACCTCTAGTGAACTATGGACCTCGGTCCAATCTTTACCATTTATACATCTTCCACTTTTACTTGTTTACTTGCTGCAAACCATTACCTTCCACACCATATGTTTAATCCTTTCTTACAGCAAACCGGTGAGCTTGACAACCTCACTGATTCGTTGGGGCAAAGTCTTGAGTTTGTGTTGTGCAGGTCTCCGCGTTGCTTGCAACACCTGTGTGACATTTCCTATCTCCTACTGGTTCGATAACCTCAGTCTCAACTGAGGGAAGACTTGTTGATGTACTCTTCACACCTAGCTCTAGGGGTTCCCAACAAGACTCCACATCAAGCACCAAGTTCTCTAGCGCCACCAAGGAGTCATCAACAAGTTTTCTGGCGCCGTTGTCGGGGAACGAAGAAGAAGAAACTCCCACGTCAACCACGCGCCAGCAAACACAAGTTTTCTGGCGCCGTTGCTGGGAAGGCTAAGGACGTCTTCACTAGGGGAGTCCTTCACTTCCTTTCTCTTTACTTTGTTTTTAGTTTGCTTTGTTTCTTTTTCTTGGTTTTATTTGCCTCTTTCCAAAAAACCCCAAAACAAAATTAGTCTAGCTTGGTTTGCTTTCTTTATTCAAAAACACAAAAAAGTAGTTCCTACCTTAGTTACTACCATGTCTGGTTTTGATCCAATCTCTGTGACACCTATGGAAAAGATCTTTACTTTAAAACAATAAAGTGAAGAGAGTTTCAAAGAATCTTGGTCTAGAATCTCTGCTTTACAAAGGGAAACTGAGCCTAAGATGAGTCTTAGCTTGGTTATTGATATTTTCTACCGCGGTATTGCTCTTCGTTATAGATATGCTTTGGATGGTGTGGCTGAAAAAGATTTTTTGCTTTGTACTGAGGATGAAGCTTATGATGCTATAAGAAAATTAATCATGATCTATGATACACCTGGCAAGTCTGATTCCTCTTTCACAAGTATTTTTGCTAGGTTGAACCATCTTGAGACCAGTATTGCTGCCATGAATAGTTGCTATCACACTCTTGGGGCTTACCATGATTATGTTCCCATAAATTCTGATCCTTCAAATTGGTTTCCCACAATTAAAGTCTCAATAAACACTACACTCTTTGATGCTCGCTATGATATCATGTCTGAATTTTGTCTCATGCCCAAAGATATTTTTGATTCCTTGAGTCTTTGGGGGCTTATTGAAGGAGGAGAAGAAATCTCTCTTACCAACAATGCCACTATATTACCCATTGGAATATCTGAAGGTGTGTTTACAAAATTCTCAGGGAAAATGGTGTCTACTGATTATCTTGTTATTGAATGTGTAGGCAAAGGACATATCACACTTGGAAGATCTCTACTAAAACACCTTGGGGCAGTAATAGATGTGGGAGAAGGCATCATTCACCTTACTCCCCCGGTAATCAATCATATCTTCCCTAAAAATAAAAATAAAGGTAAGAAAAGCAAGAACAATTGGGGCAATTCTTCATTTGAAAATACTTGATTCTTCTTGCTTCTTGTGCCTAACTTAAAGGCGTTAAAGAAAAGTACTTGTTGGGAGATAACCCAAGATTTTACTTGAGTCTTGGAACTTATTACTACTGTAATGACCTCTCATTATCCTTTGTGTTTGATTTTTGTGCCAAGAATGACCGCTAATGAGAGGAAAGTAAGATTTGGGGAGTTGTTGTCCCGAAACAGATTTCTGTCCTCCACCAAAAATATTCGCGAGGAGGCTTTGTAACTCGTATTGAGATCAAAATTTACCAATAAATACCCCAGTATGTTGGCTAACTTTCGTTAGCTTAACACTTTTTGATTTGAGCAACATAAGATGTTCTAAAAAATTCGTTTCTACCTGCTGGTCTGTTTTGATAGATTGCTGCCATTATTTGCATTTGCTTCTTATTGATTTCTTTTTGAGCACTCTTCAGGTAAATTGAGTTTCTTTGAAGGGGTTACTACAGTAGCTTGTGTTTTTAGTGAAAATCCTTGCTGTTCCAAAGCTTTACCAGTGGTCTAATATCTTTTGAACAAGCTAATGTTGCTAATGATGATTGTGTGAAGTTCTGTATGAAGGAGAAAATTTCAGGTGTAGAGGGAGAATGATGCAATGATATGAAGAATGGACAAAATCTCAAGCTTGGGGATGCCACCATGGTGTCACCCCAATAAATATCCAAGAGGTAAAAGCGTCAAAGCTTGGGGATGCCCAAGGCATCCCCTTCTTTATCAATAAAAAGCTCAGGTTAGTCTAGACACTGCACTTTTATTGTTTCATGCACAATTGTGTTGTTCTTGGAGTGTCTTAGTTTTCGTTTGCTTTGCTTATTTCGTTAGTTTGATTTAGTATTTTGGACCCCCATTCTCGCTGTGTTGTTTTGCAAATAAGTTTGCTTGGTGTTTGGAAAGGAGTAGTAAGTTCTTGCTTGAAGTGCAAGAGGATCTTGCATTGACTGTGACTTAGACTTTAGCATGACATGCTAGGCATTGTTTTAGCATTATGCTTAGTGATTATTTCTGCAGGATGTCTTGTTCCAAACAATTGGGATTGCTTGGTGTGCCTTGAAGAAATTATGCGTTGTTTTAGCATGCAAAAGCATAGTATTGTGGTATTCTCCTTTAATGTTTTGCTTAGGTTGACTTGGCACATGCTTACACCATGTTATGACTATGAAAAGTCACCATTAGCCTCTATGATCATTTAGTCCTTGACTTGTAGTACCACTCTTTGCTTTGATTAGTTTGCTTTGTTGCATTGCATAATTATGGCCATTATTGCTCAATTAGTTGGTTGCTCCTAGTCTTTTTCTAGCCTCCACTTGTATGAGTAAGTTCTACTCTGTAGGGGTCCCAATCTTTAATAAGATAGAGCCTCATGTGTTTACAATGCTAGTCCCTGGATCAATAGCTAGCATCCACAGTTAAGATGTAATAACAAGAAACAAAGGTCATAATATAACTTTATAACCAGGAATAACATAATTTTATTACATCTTTCATAGCTCATATGGCTATTACATTACATTGCAGCGGAATAACTATAAGCATGGGGTCCTTCATCTTCAAAGTGCCACAGGCAGATGTTGGTTGTAGACTTTGTAATCCTAATCAAACAATCTTCACTAAAATCAATCAAACCTGCAACATACAAGTTACAGCCACAAAGGGTCAATACATTTGAATTGTATTGGCAAGTGATACTATATTTGTATAGTAGAGTCTAACATCTATATGCATTTGGCTAAGTGGAGTTGAGGCTTGCATTGCTCAAAATAGATTTTTCTTATCATTTTGAAATACTAAGTTTTTGCTTGACAAAATCATTTTCTCAATCAAAGATTTCAAGATCCTTGTACCAAGCCATCTCTCCATCAATGATTGAAGAATTCAAACAACCCTTGTTCAATCCACAAGTTTTAATTTAGAAATTTGAATGATGAGATTCTTGATTGCTTCCATGTCTTGATGCTCAAATTGTCCTTTACCAGAGACATGGCTAAGTACTTAGATTTTACACTCTGCAGAGGTGGTGCACTTTCCCCACAAGACTTGGTTTCCCAAGACAAGATCTTTCAGAAGCTTTCCCTTAGACCAAAATGGACGCGTTCCAACCTATCAAACACTACCACCCACTGTCCATATGGCTAAGTTCTTGCAACCTATATGATCATGGCAGAGCCCATATTGCCAAGTGGTTGCACTTGAAGCTTCTCAACATTTGACATCTCAAATCCCTTTGTTTCCTGGGTGGCATACCACAAGTGAGATACACAATCCAAGCCTATGGCATTGTGAACCACTCAACCATTCTCCACCAAGCAAGCCCATTCCACCCAGGTGGTTCATTAACTTAGTTGTTTTATTAAACAAAACTTAAGTCCTCAGACTTAGAATATTTTTCCATAGTGTGAATATATATTCCACCCATGTTTTCTATTAGCTAGGCTAAGCTTGGTAGTAGTAGGAAACTTAACTTAGGAAATCCTACTAAGGATTCATCTACTAGATTTCCTATAGCAAGGTTTATACTTAGCAAAATCCATGCAAGTTTTACTTAGCAAAATCACTAATGCATAGAGAAAGTAATGGGACAAAAAGTATGAAGCATCACTTGCCTTTTTGGTAGAGTATAGGTTCACTTCTTGATCTTTGCAACAATCACACTCTTCAAGTCACTACAAATCAATCAAGCAAGGCACAAACTCAATCAACCAATCAAGCAAAACAACACACATAAATAACAAAGACAAAGAAATGCATGCAAGCATGCCAAGCTTTGTTTTATTTGAAAAAGTGGTTCCTAGTGGGTCATAATCATTTGGGTACATCTAATGGTCATTTCCTAAAGTGGCCAAGTCATTCGCAAAAGGTTTCACTTAAAAACCATTTTCAAAACAAGGTGTTATTTTATATGGTGTAGAAATATTTTTTTACTAAGGCATTAGCCTATAGGGTTCACCAAATGAGTTGCTATTGCAAAACTTGGTGTTTTTGGGTCAGTAGGTTTGATCCAAAACATTTCCTTGAAGTTTTCTTTCCATAAACATTTTTATAATAAAATCAACCATTTTATTTGGCTAGAAATGGACTAAATCAAGTAATCCAACCTAAATCTTACAAAAATCATTTTTAATACCAAGGGTTGGTTCCCAGGGTCAGTAAGATCACAACAATCCAACTTGCAAAGGTTTAATCCCTAAATTCAATTTTAAACAATTTTTATACTCTAAACAAGCATTCATAAGTTTCTGCGAATTCAAACAAGATAACAAATACTATTTGCTAAACTAACTCCACAGTTGGATAGGGCTTGTTCTCCTGAATCCATTGATATAAAATTTGCCAAATTTGGACGTGTGGTTCAAAAGTTATAAGGGTTTGAAAATGACTTTTAAATCTGGTTTCTAATTCTGTTTTAATCAAAACAGGGGACACGCGGCGTTATCTTATTGGGCGATTCCGGTTCGGCCAGATCGTGGCCTGCTGTGCGTTGGATCTAAACGAATCGTGCGGCTCTGAAAACGTACCCTTTCGGCGTTAAATGATTCTATCGTGCCCGCCCGATCTAGATCGAACGGTTCCTATCTAATGGCCATGAACTGGCGGCGCGAGGTCATCGGCGAGCGGCGGAGCGACCAGTTGGCGGCGGCGCTGGCGAGGCAGGAAGCAAGAGAGGGTAAGAAGATGCTCACCAGGCTCAGGAGAACACGGCGAAGCTCAAGGTGCTCGCGGTTGGTCAAGGGGCGCACAGATGGGTCGGCAATCTCTCGCCGGAGTCAGGGCGGCGTCGGTCTTGTTCAGATGTTGTCGAAGGTGAGGATAGAGGGCGCCCTATGACAAACGGAAGGTGTGGTTAGATTCGTAAGAGCTTGGAGATCATGCTCGTGTCCACGGGGATGAGAGGGGATTCAGGTTTTACCGGGGAGACGTCGTCGGAGAACAGCAGTAGACGGTGGCGTTCAGTGGTGTGTTGGAGTCGAGGTTCTGAGGTGCCCGTGGTCAAATGGAAGGTGCAGGGAGATGCTACAGGAAGTGGGGAATGTGCCTGCGTGCTTGGGGAGGCAAGGAGTGGCAAGACACGGCCGGAATTCTTGCCGGAGCGTCGTCGGAGATAGGGCAGTCAAGGAGAAATTGGGATGGACTGGAGGCGTGCTCGGGGAAGGAAACAGAGGGGAACGAGAGAGGAGTCACTGGCGTTTAAGCGTGTGTGGTCAGGGGGCGTTAATCGCACGGCATTGAAGCGAATTGACGAGGCAATCAATCGGCAGTAACGGCCAGGGCGACGAGGTCGTGTTGAAGACGATGAATAGGAGGGGGTGGGGTCGGCTTGTCAGCGTTTGAGTGAGGGGGAGAAGAGGGTCCACATGTCAGTTGCTTTGCGGGTTAGGGAGTTGGTTCGAATCGTTTTCTGCGGAGAGAACTGGGCTAAGTGGGCTGTTTGGGCCGGGGTAGTTGGGTCTGGTCCACTTTCATTTTTTTTTATTCTGTATCCTTTTCTTTTTCTATTTCTAAATTCTGTTTTGAATTTCCAAACAAATAAATCACACCCAAATCAATTCAAACAATCATTCAGCTTTGTAATTTTGAATTTGATTCTGTTTATCAACATACCCAAATTCCAGAATAAATTAATATTTTTATATTTAATTTAGGATCCATTTAATAATTAAATAAAATGGATATTTAGTTATTTAGTAAAATAGGGTTTGATTTATTTACATAAAATTTCCATTTGAAATCCAAATGTTTTCAAAACCAAATCAGTAGGTTTTATTTGGAAATATTAAATACTTGTAAACTTGTTTTTAAAACAAAATAACATTTTATTTTAGAGTCCATTATTAATTAAATAAAATAGACTTTCATTATTAAATCAACTTGGGTTTGTTTTATTGAGAATATTTATTTTAAAATCTAAAATAAAGCCAAAACACTTTAGTAGGTTTTATCTGAGAATATAAAGTACTTGGAAAACTTTATTAAATTAAACAAATAAGTTTTTGATGGTTTATAAATGATAGACCCTTTATTAATAAAACTTGGATATTAAATCCTTATTAATTTATTTTAATTAAACCTTTGCTAATTTTATTTAGAATAAAATGTTTTTTTTAATTTCCAAAGCTTGGCCAATGTTTAATTTGGCTTTATAAAATAATCTTTATTTAAATCCATCTTTTCTTTTGAATACCCAATCTTTTATTTTAAAAGATCCAAAATAGTAATTCCAAAACATTTTTAATTTCCTTTATTAAATGTTTATCTTTATGAATCCCTTTGGGATTTTATTTAATTCAAATGGGTTTGAAGTTCCAATTGAATTCAAAAAGTTTCTTCTGGCTCTGAAAATCAAACAAAGTTTTATTTTATTCATTTATTTTCACATTACAAGATTTGGAAAATCTTGGGATATGACATACTCATGCTTCCAACTACCAAGAAACCAAGTTATTCCAAAATGTCCACTATAAACTCCTATGCCTGGTGTGTTACACCATTCCAAGTATATTCTTGTGTTCAACTATCTTCCAATTAAAAACTATGTTGTTATGTGAAAACTTAGTGATTAAAGCCCCCGCACGAACTTGATGGCACACTTTATTCTTTGCCCCTAATAAACTTGAACCATTGAGGCAACTTTGTTGTATATGCTTGCACTTATAAGTTGGGATTAGCAAAACCGTTCTGTCACGGGGAACGTTTTCAACATTGCACTTGTACTTATTGTACTCCGTTGATATCATGCTCTTTTGTCTATGGATGTTACCGGTGTGAAATGAAGTGGGAACTTGTAAGTTCATGGAGTTTGTATTCTGTGTTACGCCTGTGTCGCTAGCCTAAGCCATGCCTAATCATGGTGGAAACTTGCAGCATCACCATAGTGACATCTATGAAGCATTCTTCTTATTAAAAAAAGACACATTGAGAAAAGAGGAAAGAGAGAAAAAAGCACCATATTACCATGGTACATAAGAAGAATTGTTGAGATGCTCATTATCTGCTTGCCTTGTCATTTTGGTTATGGGAAAGCTCCTATGCCATGTGCAAGGGGTACCCCGTTGGCGGTTCTCAATGATATGCAAATACTTACAGTGACAAGAACTTACCTGGGCCCTAAGTTGAGTATCCATGAGGTGTAGCCCTCATAGTCAAGGGACTTGAGATTGCCAACATATATTTTGCCAAGCATATACTCCAGCTTTGCCACTTTAACCTTAACCACTTCAAGATGCTTATGATAGGGGAAATGAGGGCTGAAAGATAATAAGTACCATAATTTTTGGAAGCTCTTTTTGAAACTAGTAATCCCTGCTTCCTTTACAAAAAGGCTTTTCTTCTACCATTATTTGAGTCTCCACCTTCTACCTTTAGGCACCAATAAGAGAGCATAGTTGTCATTATGTGTGCAGTTTTCCAAAGCTTATTGATTGATGCATATTGTGTTATTACTTGTTCTTGTGCTATTTGTTTCTAGTCACCCTTGTGAACTTTACATGTGTCCTATGCATTACATTGCTACTCTATGCGGGATAAGATGATTGCCACTATGCTATGTTTTATGCATGTGAAACAAACAAATTTTTTATAATGCATATTATTCATGATCTTTGTTTGTAGCTTGTCATGTTGCATGCATAGTTACTATGTCCTATTGTTAGAACTCCATCTTTCATGCACATGTTTATAGTTCTTTGATCCCATCTTTCAATGTTTGCAAATGGTTGGATGTTTATTGTGAGGGTCCATGCATCTAAAAAAATCTTCTTTTATCACTTACCTACTCGAGGACGAGCAGGAGTTAAGCTTGGGAATGCTGATACGTTGGAGACGTATCTATAATTTTTGATGTTCCATGCTTGTTTAGTATCTACTTTGCTTTACTTGTCTACACTTTGAGGTGCTTTTTACATGTTTTCTGGTACTAACATATTAACAAGTTGCAACAGTGCCAGATGCCTGTTTTCTGCTGTTTTTGGTTTCAGAAAAGTTAGTAAACAAATATTCTTGGAATTGGACGGGACAAACATCAAAGTCAATTACTTTCCCTGGAGAACAATAAGTCGAGAGGAGAGCCGGAGAGGCTGGCCAGGGGCCCAGACCCACCCAGGCGCGGGGGCAGGTGGGCCCGCGCCTGGCTAGGGTTTGGCGGCCCTGGCCGCCTCCCGGTCTCGCCCCTTCGCCTATAAGAAGCCCCGGATGAAGAAACCCTGGGGACCCAATCAAAAACCCACGAAACTGTTTGTAGCCGCCGCCACCATCGTCCCTAGATCGGGGGATCTGAAGCTCTTCCCGGCACCCTGCCAGAGGGAAGATCATCCCGGAGGCCTTCTCTCTGGTATGATTTGTGAGTAGTTCCACCTTGGACTATGGGTCCATGTAGTAGCTAGATGGTTGTATCTCCTCCTTTGTGCTTTCATGTATAGATCTTGTGAGCTCCGTTCATGATCAAGATCTAATCTATTTGTAATCATGCATGTTGTGTTTGCAGGGATCCGATGGATATTGAGATTATTATGTTGGTTTGATTAATGGTTCTATCTTTATGATTCTATCATGTCTATGTTGTTTGTGATCTTGCATCCTCTCCGTTGCTAGTGGTTATCTTGGCCAAGTAGTTGCTAGTGACTCCAAGATGGAGTATTTATGGTTGATAGTGGGTTCATGCCTCTACTTTCCAAGGGAAGTGACATAAATCTCTTAGGTTGTAGATGTGTTGTTGCTACTAGGGAGAAAACAACGGTCACTTGTTCATGGAATTTGTGGACTGTTTACCTTACACACTTTGCTTAAAGCAGTTATCTGTTGCTTGCAACTTAATACTGGAGGGGGTTCGGATGATAACCTTAAGGTGGACTTCATGTCATAGATGCAGTTGGATGACAGTCGATGTATATTGTTGTATTTCCCAATCAACTTCATAGGATCTTTCTGGCTAGCAATTGCATTGTTATGCCTTGCTCAGTTCCTGTCAATTGCCCCGGTGTAATTTGTTTACCCTTCATGCCATGTTGTTTATCTAAGGAGAGGACCTCTAGTGAACTATGGACCTCGGTCCAATCAACATAACACATAAGTAGTACGATAGGTAGCATAACAGTAACATGAGAACATGCTAAACTCAAGTAGACCCAGTGTCAGTGACTTTTTCATCATGCAAGCTGGCCCAGAAATAGGACGTCAGGCTGCCAGAGTCGTCCTGCTGAGTGCCAGAGGGGCCAGCCTCGTCCTGCCCACGCTGCTGCTACTGTCAGCTCTTGCTAAGGACCTCGTACTGGACCGCCATCACCTGGCGCTCAAGTACGAGATCCCTGATACGTTGGAAATGTATCTATAATTTTTGACGCTCCATGCTTGTTTAGTATCTACTTTTCTTTACTTGTCTACACTTTGAGGTGCTTTTTACATGTTTTCTGGTACTAACCTATTAACAAGTTGCAACAGTGCCAGATGCCTGTTTTCTACTATTTTTGGTTTCAGAAAAGTTTGTAAACAAATATTCTCGGAATTGGACGGGACAAACGTCAAAGTCAATTACTTTCTGTGGGGAACAAGAAGTCCAAAGGAGAGTCAGAGACGCTGGCCAGGGGGGCAGACCCACCCCAGGCGCGAGGGCAGGTGAGCCCGCGCCTGGCTAGGGTTTGGTGCCCCTGGCCGCCTCCGGTCTCGCCCTTCGCCTATAAGAAGCACCCGATACAGAAACCCTGGGGACCCGATCAGAAATCCACGAAACCGTCTGTAGCCGCCACCATCGTCCATAGATCGGGGGGGGGGGTTCCGAAGCTCTTCCTGGCACCCTGCCAGATAGGTGATCATCCTGGAGGCCTTTTCTCCGGTATGATTTGTGAGTAGTTCCACCTTGGACTATGGGTCCATGTAGTAGCTAGATGGTTGTATCTCCTCCTTTGTGCTTTCATGTATAGATCTTGTGAGCTCCATTCATGATGAAGATCTAATCTATTTCTAATCATGCATGTTGTGTTTGCGGGGATCCGATGGATATTGAGATTATTATGTTGGTTTGATTAATGGTTCTATCTTTATGATTCTATCATGTCTATGTTGTTTGTGATCTTGCATGCTCTCCGTTGCTAGTAGTTATCTTGGCCAACTAGTTGCCAGTGACTCCAAGAGGGAGTATTTATGGTTGATAGTGGGTTCATGCCTCTAGTTTCCAAGGGAAGTGACAGAAATATCTTCGGTTGTGGATGTGTTGTTGCTACTAGGGAGAAAACAACGGTCTCTTGTAATGGAACATGTGGACTGTTTACCTTACACACTTTGCTTAAAGCAGTTGTCTGTTGCTTGCAACTTAATACTGGAGGGGTTCAGATGAACTTGAAGTTGGACTTCTAGTCATAGATGCAGTTGGATGACGGTCTATGTATATTGTTGTATTGCCCAATCAACTACATAGGATCTTTCTGGCTAGTAATTGCATTGTTATGCCTTGCTCAGTTCCTGACAATTGCCCCACTATAATTTTTTTACCTTTCATGCCATGTTGTTTATCTTAGGAGAGCACCTCTAGTGAACTATGGACCTCGGTCCAATCTTCACCATTGATACATCTTCCACTGTTACTTGTTTACTTGATGCAAACCATTACCTTCCACACCATACGTTTAATCCTTTGTTACAGCAAACCGGTGAGCTTGATAACATCACTGAATTCATTGGGGCAATGTCTTGAGTTTGTGTTGTGGAGGTCTCCGCGTTGCATGCAACACCTGTGTGACGTTTCCTTCCTCCTACTGGTTCGATAACCTCGGTCTCAACTGAGGGAAGACTTGCTGCTATACTCTTCACACCTTGCTCTTGGGGTTCCCAACAAGACTCCACATCAAGCACCAAGTTCTCTAGCGCCACCAAGGAGTCATCAATCCCTAACCATGGGGTCATCCTCCTCATGATGGTGGCGTGCCAGCTGCCTCTCTGCCTGGCGGTGCTCCCTCTCCTTGTCCCTCATGGCGATTCTCATGCCCTCTGGCGCTAACAGATGCACCATGCGACATTCCTCCTCAAAGTTGAGGACCGCTCTCGCCCCAAGTGTTGGAACACGATGCAGTCGTAGGCATGGGACGCCTGCCACGGGCACATGAAGGCACCTAGCTGGATCTTTTTGTTTTTCACTGTGATATGAGATGCCCAAGTCGAGGTCCTCGTGGGTTTCCGGTGAACACGAAAAAACCTTGGCTCCGGCTCGACATGATACTAATTAAACAACAACATTTTTATACAATAATTAGTCAACATATAAGAAATAAATATATATGTACATTAAATCATCTATACTAAATCATCTACGCTGAAATCATCTATTGTAAACTTATATACACTAAAATCATCTACCCTAAATCATCTACACTAAATCATCTAAATTAAATAATCTAAACTAAATCATCTACCCTAAATCATCTAAAATAAATCATCTGCAATCGATCTACTAAATCAGCTACCCAAAATCATCTAAAATCATCTAAACTAAATCATCTACAATCGATCTACTAAATCATCTATACTAAAAAAACAAATAAAAAAGGGGGAAAAGGGGGGCTCACCGACGGCGGTGGTGGTCGAGGCGGGGGCGCTGATAGGGGAGACAGGACGAGGCGGCGGCAGCAAGATGCGGTCGAGGTGGTGGCTGATGCGGTCGAGGAGGGGGCGCAGGGGTGGTCGAAGCAGGGGCTCAGCGGCGGTCAAGGCGGGGGAACGTTGTCGAGGGCGGTCGAGACGGGAGGCACAGTGGCGTTCGACAGGATAAGTAGAGTGATAGTGATAGTGAGAGTGTGTGAAAGAGAAAGAGAGAGTGCACGGGCAGTGCCTCTAAATTTTTGGATGTTATAGTGGTGGCGTCCAAATATCCCCGGGCGTCAATACTAGAAACTATTTAAGGCGTTCATTTATGTCGAACACCTAGGTTATTTTGGTATAGGCTCGCATGGTTGTCCCCAATTAGTGGCGGAGTTTCATTTTGCTCGAATGCCAGGCCTAATTCATAGTGTCGGCGCTCGCGTTTCTTCCAACGCCGCCACTATTTTTGCCCTTGAGTGGTGGCGCCTTCTTTACTCTACCCGTCACTAGAAAAATGACTGTTATATGGGTTTTCCTACTAGTGATACATGCAAACAAGTAATTACCACAATCAACACAAGGCATACAAGCATGAATACAAAAAATTATGAAATTAAACAATACAAGTATACCATTTAGTAGATTTTAAGTAACTGAGTTCAAAACAAATGGAATTACTTAAATTGCAAGTGTGGATTGTCTTTAATGGTTAAGAAGCCAAAAACAACTTAATTAAGGGGGTTTTAGACCAAGGACAAGTTCTGTATGATATCATTGTACAATAATGATATCATCAGAAAGGTACTGACAAAACAAAGCCACCAAAAGTGGATTTACTCTTTTATCATTTTTCTTTGATTTATTATGAATTTTCTAGTGAGAAAAGATCTAGTTTTACTAAATAAATCATAGTAGAAGATCTATAGGTTCAAAAAATTATTTCTTTCACTATGAGTTGGTATCACCTCAAAATATTTACCAGAAGGCCCTTAGTAAAATCCCGAAGTTAGTTCTAGAAGATATTTGTCTTTTTCACCAGATTAAATCTACAAATCCTTTTTGGAAGAATCCAAAGACACATGGTTGGTATTTTATATACCTTTCTTAGGAATAGGATTTACTATTTTTGGAACAACAGAGCTTCTAGAATGACTTATCTAGTGAAATAACTATATGCAGAATAGTTTTATTCACTAGAAACAACCAGGTCTCAATGAATAATGGTCTTATGGAGTTTTTTAAGGTAGAATGGGTTAGGCGTAATAATATTTGGAATTAGGTCAAAATCATTTTTGGTTTGGCATGAAGAAATTCCTAAAATCAGAAGTGGTCTATTTTTGTTATTTTTGCTACAGGCAAACCATGAGGATTTTTGGGGTGCAGCCAAGGTGGCCAACAAGGTATCATCAGTACCTTGCAGAACAACTTGGTTTCAGCTCATTTGTAGATACCAAACTTCCATAAGTATTTATTAAGTGCTAGGGATACCTCTGGGGATTAAATTCACCATGTAAAACCTAATCGAGATCTGGGGTCACCTTTTGTTCTGCATGATAGATAATCCACAAATATATCTGAAATAAATAGATCTGGCTAAAAGGAGGCCCTTTTCATTTTCAATAATATTTAAATAGAACGGCTGCTTTTCAGATCATTTAAAAAATAGAAAAGGAAAAGAGGGCAATGGGATGGTTTAGCACTGCAATGGGCCGCCTCTGTCCAAGAGGCCCACCCAAAGGACGCTGACGCGTGGGAGGAGGGGTTTGAATGGGCCGCAGCGGGACCCGCCCGTCAGCCGCATGCGGGGGTGAAGGGGTAGGAGAGGATGGAGTCCGTTGGATTATGTTTCATTGGGTGGTTGCATGTCGTTGTCCCCAATTGAACATGACAGCGACGAGCAAACCCTAGGATGGGTAGGGGTTGGTCGGGGGCTCACCTAGGGGCCTTTCCGGCATCGGAGAGACATCGGAGGAGAGGTAGGGCTCCATAGCGAGCATAGGTAGGGTGGCCAAGGGGTTTCTGACCTGATTGCAAGCTCGCATGAGAGTGCCAAAATGAGGGTCACCGGACCTTGCTACAGGCAACGATATCTGGCAGTCCTATAGAAAGGAGAGGCATGGTTAGGTGTAGAAGGTCGAGGCGAGCTCAGTAGTGGGACATGCAGGGAGAGGAGTAGAGGAGGAGCACCACGAGCAGATCTGGAGGTGACCGAGAGGTTTTCTCTCTCTTCTCCTGGCCAGTACAGAGCAAGGGAGTAGGTATGGTGTTTTGGAGGGTAAGTGAGGAGGAGAGGGAGCAAATGATCCTAAGGGGGAGTTTTGGGTGGCCTCTACCCTTTTATTTTAAGGAGGGCATGTCCATGGTGAACTATGCCTGTGGGGAAGGAATGGGGAGGTGAAAACCAGGGTCTGGTTGTTGTGGGTGGTGGTGACGTGAGGTGGGTGCCCTGGTGTCATGCTAAGGGCAGAAAAGGAGGGGTACAGCAGACCCAGGCAATTAAATGGACAACATATGACCTAGAACTTGTCCCTTACATAAAAAAGTACAAAAGGCAAGGGAGTTCTACAGTGAATAGCTACAGTGTAGCTCGAACAGGGAGGGTTCTAGGGTTCTGTGGTGTCTAGTGTGCAAGGATTAAGGGAGGTTGGAGGGGATTAAGTTCATGAGTTGAATCAAACTAAAGTTAGCAAGAATGATGATCATGAAGCAAAAGCTCATAATTGGTATTGGCATGATGAGACAACGATGTTTCTAGATGGATGTGGTCAAGACACATCTATAAGAATTATTTGGGAATTTTCTGAATAATTTAGAGGCTCGTTATATCAATAATTGGAAAGGTACTAAATTGGTTTTAAGGATGTTATTTGTGATTTCTGAATTCGACAAGTGGGGTTTTTTATTTGAGAAGGCCTAAAATACGGATTAATACTTTGGAGAATTTTCCCATAATTTATTGAGAAGAAAAAGTATTTAAAATCATTATTTTTTTATTTCTTCCTTTTTAGAAAAAGGGCAAAAATAAATAATAGAGATTTTCAAAAAAAAGTATTTTTAGATGGAAAGATAGGATATAATATATAGGCCTCAAGTGTGCCTTAATTTGGCAAAGTTTTTTGGAAAAAAGCTAACTTCCTATATAGAGGATGTTTTGAAGATTTTGTAAAAGAAGGGAAATACGTAGTTTTAGGGCCAAAATAATAATGGAACATATTTCATAAATTTTTATGTCAATGGAGTATGATGTAAACTTAGTGTATACAGCATTTTCAGCCTTGGGTTTTGCAAATCAAACTTGATTTTGGAGGAAAAAAGAATTAGATGATCTAGGACGCTAATATTTTTATTCCACATGAACCTTGTTGTAATTAGGAGCTCACGGCTCCCCTTGGGTCATGGGCTAGATGGATAGATAGATCAAGTTATATAGATAACCATGGTACCAAGAGTTGATCATAACCTTGTTTGATGTAGCTTAGAGATGATGCCAAACTTTGTTGAAATTAAGGATGCCATAACAGATTATCATTTAGCCTAAAAAACTAGGTGGGTTTAAGAGGCACAGAGCTCCAATGAAAACAAGGGAAGGATGGATGGGTAGACCATGTTTAGTAGATCCCAAACATGCCTTGATTTTATCAAATGAAGATAACATAGAGATGGGAGCTTCTGCCAAAATAGGCATGATCATAAGATTTGCAGAAAAGTTTATTTCCTAGGCTCCCTATCTTCTCTATATAAGAAACTATCGATACTTCTTGATCCCTCCGTCTATATAACCAGTCCCGACACAAATACTGCCGTGTATCACAACTATGATTTCTTCGTCGAAGTTCCGCCGACCGTGGTGACACCATCCTCAAATTTTTCTGGTAGAGAAAGGCAAAGCCCATGATTCTTCCTCTCCTTTTTTTAGTCTCTACACAATTTCACACCAAGTTTTCTCAGTATATCACCCAATTGTGCATCTTGTGACGCTCTAGGAGGACAACCGAGGTGATATAGGCTCTGTCCGTATGCTACCGCCGCCATTGGGAACACTGAGAAGGACCATCGAGAGGCTATGGTCTCAGTCCAAAATGCTCTGCACCGACAACAACTTCCTCTACTCCAAGAATATTTCCTTAGACTACTCCGTCGCTATTTGCGTCCGTCGCCATCTTCCCTGTAATTGACGACATCGACTGCCAGAGTGTGATCGGTGAGATTTTTGTCTTGTCTGTATATATACAGATATATAGTTAAGTTTAGCTTAAGACTTGGATCGGTAATAGATTGAGATTTAGATTGAGTAGTCAGCAGTCCATGTTGAATCAAAGAGGCAACCAACAACCAGAATTCTGCTACACGAAAACTAAGAAAATAAAAATAAAGAATTCTGCTACTTGACAATATTCATCTATTTTAGGATTTTATGGATAGAATACATAGGTTCTTAAAAAAGATCATAGTTTATGTTCTATTTATACAAATTTATATAATAAGATGTCTATGGATACAGAGAAAATGAGTAGGACATCATGGTGGTGTACCCTTCCATCACCGTTGGCCTCATCGCCATGGAAGCCATGCCATTCACGTCGCCAAACGACCTCTGCCGGAGCAAGTTGTGCATCTTCCGTCTTCACCAGTCGTGTCACGATGTTTGCTTCGTCCCCGCGCCCTCTACATCGACTTCATGGAATACCCCCGAAGACCATGCATGATCATCTATGTCGACTACTTTGTTGTCGCTTCGTGTTGTCGTCTTCCTCCTCGTCTCCAATGGCGTTTGTTCCTGTTGTTAAGTCAACTCATCTTTGTTCTAATACCCTCTAATCCTATCAATGGTTTATATCACGCCACTCCCTATAGGTTTAAACGATAGAGTATCCTTCAATCTTACATGATCATTTTTTCGTCCGACTAGATTTAAACAACATATTTAGCTGTTGGTATTCTTTTATGTTACACCGAAAAAAAAATCTAAATGTTCATAGCACCACATTGTGAACCAGCTAAGTGTACCATCCTATAGTCTCACGCCGTGTCCGGAATAAAATTATTTTTTCTGAATTATTAAATAGACAAGAATTTAGTAATCTTCCAAAATTTATAACTTTCAGTCAGTTCATAAAAAAATTAGCAAACAAATATTCGTATCCCTAGAACATGTAGAACACATTTGGATTATTGGTTTGCGAATATCTGTAGTTTACACATTATTTAAATTACGAAAGGGTAACTAGAGTATTATGGGCAATGTTCGTCCATATAAGACAAAATAAGATAAAGAAAATTTACGAAGAACAATTTTGAGGTACGTGTACTATTTGTCACGTACAAGATGTATATATTAGGATAAGTAAAAGCCGGTATCAATAGCGTTTATATATGTACTACTAGAAAACATCCAAAAAAAAGCATGTGCCTAGCTTCATCGCAAAAAGAAACAACAAACCACGCTTGTACGTACGGTTAGATGCACTTACAGACTCGGACACAATTATGGCTGAGAAAACTCTCAGACTGAAGATGGCCAACTCATTAAGCTGCGGGCAAATAAAATTGCAGATTTATTATCTATTTGATAAAAGTAAGATATGCATGTAAAATCAAGTAGCATATACCTTGCCAACAAGAGGACGCATTTTAGTTTACAAGAATTCCATAGATAATAATTCAAGTTTGCTTTAGAATAATCGGTTCAGAAATAATTTCCCTAAAATTAACAAGAGAACCAAATACAATAAAAAGCTTTTCAATGCAATTATATATTGAACCATGACAAGAAAATTATTAATACATAATGCAATCCTATTTTGGAGTTGCTGTTTTGCATGCCTACATGTGCATATCGAACTGTTTGAGATGCTTGTTCATTGCTTGTTATTCTTTTAAACGTATAGAATGTGCGCGGTGCAACGTCTACTTTGCGGAGAGAGAGAACAACAAATACTATCAAGGCAAGTGATACTTTGGTCATCAAAAGTCTTATCTTTTCTATATTGCATTAGTGAAGTTTTTGTAGCGTGCATGATAGAACTATTATGTATATTACTATGCTATGCTATTCATATAGTATCTACCTTGGTGGTGTTTTCTAAAGATCGGAGACATCGTAAAAATTAGAATGCTTAGTCTTTCTATATAGATTCATGGGTGGAAATCATGATATGTTGTCTTATGGAAATATAAGTATTTTTGGACTAATGAAAACAACTGATGTTAATGAAACACCAGGGTGAAAATGGGACTTGTATGGATTATGTTGGTGGTTACTCAGGGCCCATGTCTATGGTTTACCCTGGTGTATCGCACTTGTCGATGGCCACCCAGGAAAAAAGAGATTGGAGACGTTCTTGTCGCAAAGCTTCCAGTGCAGCCACATGGCATATGGGCTCTGCCTTGACCAATTAAGTTGCGAGAACTCAGCCACTCGGATAGAGGGTGGTAGTGATGATAGGATGGAACGCGTCCGTGGTGGTCTAAGGGATTGCTTTTGAAAAGTCTCGTCTCGATGCACATCGAGTCTTGTGGGGAAAGTGAACCACCTCTCGAGAGGGTAAAAACTAAGTACATAGCCCTGTTCCTGGTTAGGGACAACTTTTGAGCATAAAGACAATGAAGCAGAATCAAGAATCTCATCATTCTAATTCTCTATGTTAAAAGTTGTTGGGTGAACAAGGGAAGCACCTGGAGGGTATCCAGAGTTCCAAGTTTGATGAAAAGAGAAAAACTATTTTACAATGGATAGGGAAAACTTACTTTATGCAAAGGCCAGCCAAAACTCCACTTAGCCATATATTCATGCAGATGTTAGGTTTTCTATATCAATATGGTATCACTTTCCAATACAATTTAAATGTATTGACCCTTGTGGCTGTAACTTATCATGTTTCAGGATTACTTGATGATAGTGAAGTTTGATGAGTAGGGATTACGAGTTTGCAACCAACATGTTTTCATGTGGCACATGAAGATGAAGGACTACATTCTTTATAGTTATATTTGTTGCTTTGTAATAAGATAGCCATATGAGCTATGCAAGTGGTAATGAACTATTTTTATACCTGTATATGCGATGTAATATGACCTTTGTTTCTTGATATTACATCTTAACTGTGGGTGCTAGCTATTCGATCTAGGGACTAGCACTATAAACACAGGGATTCGAACTTATCGGGTTCGGTCCGCTACAGATGGTATCAGAGCATTGTGTTGCCTGTAGGTTTGTAACCCTAGGATTGGACAAAACCCCTTAGAAAATAGGAGTTGAATTTGTTCTAACTTATTTACAAACAATCTTGTAAACTCTTTCCTTAGTATCCTGTTTTGTTTCTATATCTCTCCCTTTTTCAACTTTATGGCCAAAGACTTCAACATGAGCGAGGACTTCAACTACGGCATGACTAAGGACTTCAACATCATAAAGGAGTTTAGTTTCAGCATCACAAAGGACTTCAGCTTCAGTTTCACAAAGGATTGGTTTCATCATCGTTAAAGACTTCGGCTTCACCATCACCATTGAATTCATGACCACCTTCTTGGAATTGGACTTCTCAACATCATCAACATGCTCGAACTACATATATCCATTACCAAAATAAGCTAAGTGAAGAAGTTTTAGAAGGAAGAATTGTGCTTCATTAGTTCTAGGACTTAGAAATGTAGGATCTTCTTGAAGATAAAAGCAACCAACTACTTGGGATATTATGAGCAACACGCACAATTCAAGGATAAGGACAAGGCATTCCAAGTTCAAGAAGAGAAGTCAATATCAATGGAGAAGTTCAAGTTTAGTAGAAGAAGGAAATATGAGAGAGAAATTAGGAAAGACCATAGGGTGAGAAACTTATCCATTATGATTTTACTAGGTTATATTTGTGTTAGTTTCTTGTGGAAGTGGAACTATCTTGATTCTTTTGGCAAGCGTCAACAAATCTATAAAGGAAGACAATAACAAGACAATGGGACTTTGGATGTTCACCAACTCAAATCCTCCTACGTCATTCTTGAATCAACAAGAAGTGCCTCATGGAGATCCATTGAAGAACATGGAGAGAGACTTTGTCATAGACTTGACAACACTCAAAAGTACTTCAAGTAAGATAAGAATAATACTCAAGACCTGGAGACTAAGGAAACTCAACTTAGGAGGAACATTATAGACATCGCGTTCGAACTTTGTGACAAGATGACATAATTTCTTCCAAGGACGCCTTGATGTCATTCCTAATGTAGTAGCTATGGAGAAGGATAGAATGATCTCAAGTGATACCCTATAGTTGGAACACCATACTAAGTATTTCGTTTAAATCAACTTCCCGGTCGTTTATTAATCATACCAACCTATGTAGTGTGATAATAATATTTTGTTTGCCTAAGATATGCTTGAACCTTGTTGTTTGAGTTATGGAATGCACGATTGATATTTCTTTCATATTGTTTTTTGTGATTTTTTGCGTATGAATAGAATTCTTGATATCATTTGTCTATTCTAATCCCAACCGAACCCAAGTAGATGACTTCTCCAAAGATACCACAAGTCCAACAACGACCCCATTACAATGCAACTACTAGCAACCCAAACTAAGTTGAATCAAGAGAAAACCCAGTTTTTAGCCAACAACTGCAACAACACTAAGTTAGACCCGTCCATGCTAAAGTTCTTGGGATCCCAATCCCAATTGTTACAAAGGATGACCAATCATATGGTCAACATGATCAATAACCCTCCTTAGAGAGACCATGACAAACAATGAATCCAAGGATAAGCCTCGAAAATCTATGGAGACATTGGACACACTTATAAAGAGCATAATAACCATTTACCTAATTGTGATGGAAGCCATCCAGCTACATAATGCCCCACATATTAAGTTACATGTTTCTTATGTAAAGAAACTGATCATATCCCGGTGGAATGCCACATCTATCTTGTAGTTCAATAGGTAAAACATCAAGGTAAGGATGGAATTTTTCAATCTCCCAATGATAACCTTGAAGGTACAATATCTACCAAGAGTGATGAAGCCAAAGTAAATTCTCAAGATGCAATCTAGTTAAATTCTCTTAAGGGTGGTAGTACCATGTTTTCCTGAAACCCAACATATTCTTTCTAGCCTTCCCGAATCTCGGGACGAGATTCCTTTTAAGGGTGGTAGCCTGTCACATCCCAAAATTTTCTAAATTTTGAAATGTGAAAAATAAACAATCAAAAGAAATAAAGGATGAAATTTACGGGTAAAAGAAACTTTTTGATTCCTCTTAAAGGAATATAAAAACCTTAATTAAAAATAATAAATTTGAATGAGAAAGTTACAAAAAAAAATTATCAAAGAAAAAACGAAAAAAAGAACGAGCCTCGCTGGACCAACCCAGCCGAAAGTGGCCCAAGATCAGCCCAACCGATTAACCCTTCTCCTATTTTTTTCACCTTTTCCATTTTTACTGGTCCGAAATCCTTGGTCCATTTTTCCATCCCAACCGACACGCTCTACTTCATCTTCTTGGTACAGAAATTACAGAAGCCAATGCTTACAGCCATGGACATGCCTAGCTTTTTCCCTTCCTCTTCCATCTATTATATTGGATGTCATCACTTTCTTTAAACATGTAAATTACTCTTAGCTTAACCACGAAATTATTCAGGAAAATTAAATATGTAAATTACTCCTAGATTAACCATGAATTCATTCAAGAAAATTAAACACGTAAATTACTCCTAGCTTAACCACGAATTCATTCAGGAAAATTAAACACGTAAATTAATTCTAGCTTAACCATGAATTCATTCAGGAAAATTAAACATGTAAATTACTCCTAGTTTAACCACGAATTCATTCAGGAAAATTAAACTGCACATCAATATGCCTTAAAAACATCTATTGTTGATGATATTGAAACAACACGGAATGGTCGAACCATGTGAAGAAGCCACTGTTGCTAGGCTCCCTATCTTCTCTATATAAGAAACTATCGATACTTTTTGATCCCTTCGTCTCTCTATCCAGTCCCACACAAATAGTGTCGCGTATCACAGCTACGATTTCTTCTTCGAAGTTCCGCCGACCGTGGCGACACCATCCTCAATTTTGTCTGGTAGAGAAAGGCTAAGCCCATGATTCTTCCTCTCCTTTTTTAGTCTCTACACGATTGTACACCAAGTTTTCTCAGTATATCACCCAATTGTGCAGCTTGTGACGCGCTAGGAGGACAGCTGAGGTGATATAGACTCTGCTTGTACGCCACCGAAGATATTGGGAACAGAAGGACCATCGAGAGGCTATGGTCTCCGCCCAAAATGCTCTGCACCGACAACTACTTCCTCTACTCCAAGAATATTTCCTTATAATACTCCGTCGCTATTTGCGCCCATCGCCATCTTCCCTGTAATTGACGACGTCGACTGCCAGAGTGTGATCAGTGAGTTTTTTCCTTATCTATATATATACAGACATACAGTCAAGTTTAGCTTAAGACTTGGATCGGTAATAGACTCTGGGATTTAGATCGAGTAGTCAGCAGTCCATTTTGAATCAAAGAGGCAACCAACAACCAGAATTCTGCTACAAGAAAACTAAGAAAATAAAAATAAAGAATTATGCTACTTGACAATCTTCATCTATTTTAGGATTTTATGGATAGAAGACATAGGAACTTAAAAAAGATCATAGTTTATGTTCTATTTATACAAATGTAGATAATAAGGTGTCTATGGATTCAAAAAAATGAGTAGGACATCATGGTGGTGTACCCTTCCATCACCGTTGGCCTCGTCGCCATGGAAGGCATGCCATTCGCGTCGCCAAACGACCTCCTCCAGAGCAAGCTGTGCATCTTCCGTCTTCACCAGTCGTGTCAAGATGTTTGCTTCGTCCCCACGCCCTCTATATCGACTTCATGGAATACTCCCGAAGACCATGCATGATCATCTATGTCGACTACTTTGTTGTCGCTTCGTGTTGTCGTCTTCCTCCTCGTCTCCAATTGCGTTTGTTCCTGTTGGTAAGACAATTCATCTTTGTTCTAATACCCTCTAATCCTATCAATGGTTTATATCATGCCACTCCCTATAGGTTTAAACGATAGAGTATCTTTCAATCTTACATGATTATTTTTCTGTTCGACTAGATTTAAACAACATATTTAGATGTTTGTATTCTTTTATGTTACACTGGAAAAAATATTCTAAATGTTCATAGCACCACATTGTGAACCAGCGAAGTGTACCATCCTATAGTCTCATGCCCTGTCCGGATTAAAATCATTTTTTCTGAATTATTAAATAGACAAGAATCTAGTAATCTTCTAAAATTTATAACTTTTAGTCAGTTCATAAAAATATTAGCAAACAAATATTCCTATCCTTAGGACATGTAGAACACATTTGGATCATTGGTTTGCAAATATCTGTAGTTTACACATTATTTAAATTATAGAAGGGTAACTAGAGTATTGTTGGCAACGTTCGTCCATATAAGACAAAAAAAGATAAAGAAAATTTACGAAGAACAATTTTGAAGTACGTGTATTATCTGTCACGTAAAAGATGTATATATTAGGATAAGTAAAAGCCAGGATCAAAAGCGTTTATATGTGTACTACTAGAAAACATCCACAAACAATCACGTGCCTAGCTTCATCGCTAAAAGAAAACTACAAACCATGCATGTACATACAGTTAGACGCACTTACAGACTCGGACACAATTATAGCTGAGAAAACTCTCGAACTGAAGATGGCCAACTCATCAAGCCGCGGGCAAATAAAATTTCAGATTTATTCTCTATTTATAAAAGTAAGATATGCATGTAAAATCAAGTAGTATATACCCTGCAAACAAGAGGACGCATTTTAGTTTACAAAAATTCTGTAGATAATAATTTAAGTTTGCTTTAGAATTATATGTTCAGAAATAATTTACCTGAAATTAACAAGAGAACCAAATACAAAAAAAGCTTTTCAATGCAATTATATATTGAACCATGACCAGAAAATTATTAATATATAATGCAATCCTATTTTGGAGTTGTTGTGTATGCCTACATGTGCATATCTAATTGTTTGAGATGCTTGTTCATTGCTTGTTATTCTTTTCAAAGTATAGATTATGCGTGGTGCAACGTTTACATTGTGGAGAGAGAGAGAGAGAAAACAACAAATACTATCAAGGCAAGTGATACTTTGATCATCAAAAGTCCTATCTTTTCTATATTGCATTAGTGATGTTTTTGTAGCGTGCATGATAGGACTATTATGTACATTACTATGCTATGTTATTCGTATAGTATCTACCTTGGTAGTATTTCCTAAATATAGGAGACATCGTAAGAATTAGAATGTTTAGTCTTGCAATATACATTCGTGGGTGGAAATCATGGTATGATGTCTTATAGAAATATAAGTATTCTTGGACTAATGAAAACAACTGATGTTAATGAAACACCTGGGTGGAAATGGGACTTGTATGGATTATGTTGAGCGGTTACTCAGGGCCCATGTCTATGGTTTACCCTGGTGTATCGCACTTGTGGATTTTTTGGAAATGGCGCATTTATTAACAAAACTGTTTAATGCTTACACCCGGCCTCTGCATAACCAAGGTGCACACAACCACACAAACGACAGAACTAAGGTAAAAAGTAGACAAGCATTACAAAAAGGCACTATCTAAATAAATTACTATAATCTAAGACATATCAATCCTTAGATCACGCGGCCATCCATGTCGGGAGAAAATATCCCTCGTTGTGTCCTCCAATCGCATACATCCCTCCATAAATAAGTCGCGAAACTCCATGTGTTGGAGAATATTCCATGATCGGAGGATATTCGTGGCTCAATAAATAACCTGCAGAGGAGAAGACATAATATTATTAAAAATCTTGTCATTTCTACAAAGCCATAGCTACCATATAATGGCAAGCGCTCCCATCCTAAAAAGGTTATGTACTTATAAACAATTTCACGCAACCAATTACCAAAAACATTAGTTACAGAATGTGGTGGAGATAAACCAAAAGCTATTTGGATGAATGACCATATAGAGTGAGCAAATTTGCAATGGAAGGATAAATGGCGAATTATCTCATCTTGATGACAAAAAACACATTGTGTACTTCCATGCCAATTCCTCTTTGCAAGATTATCTTTTGTTTGAATTACCCCTTTCCGTAGATACCATTCAAATATCTTCGTCTTAAGGGGTATTTTCATTTTCCAAATTTTACTATTATCATCGACCGGGATATCAGGTTGGACCAAAGCTTTATATAGTGATCCAACAGAAAATTTACCACCCAGGAACAAAGAGATTGGAGACGTTCTTGTCGTGAAGCTTCCAATGCAGCCACATGGCATATGGGCTCTGCCTGGACCAATGAAGTTACGAGAACTCAGCCAGACGGACAGAGGGTGTTAGTGATGATACGATGGAACACGTCTGTGGTGGTCTGAGGGATTGCTTCTGAAAAGTCTCGTCTCGATGCATGTCGAGTCTTGTTGGGAAAGTGCACCACCTATCGAGAGGGTAAAAACTAAGTACTTAGCCCTGTCCCTGGTTATGGACAACTTTTGAGCATCAAGACAATGAAGCAGAATCAAGAATCTCATCATTCTAACTTCTCTAAGTTAAAACTTGATGGGTGAACAAGGGAAGCACCTGGAGGGTATCTAGAGTGCCAAGTTTGATGAAGAGTTGATGAAAAGAGAAAAACTATTTTACAAAGGATAGGCAAAACTTACTTTATGCAAAGGCCAGCCAAAACTCGACTCAGCCATATATTTATGCAGATGTTAGGTTTTCTATATCAATATGGTATAACTTGCCAATACAATTCAAATGTATTGACCCTTGTGGCTATAACTTATCATGTTGCAAGATTACTTGATGAGTAGGGATTACAAGTCTGCAACCATCATGTTTTCATGTGGCACATGAAGATGAAGTACTCCATGCTTTATAGTTATATTTGTTGTTTTTTAATAAGATATCCATATGAGCTATGTAAGTGGTTATGAACTATTTTTATTCCTAGATATGCGATGTAATATGACCTTTGTTTCTTGATATTACATCTTGAAGGGTTTCACAGCATATTAAATCAAAAAAATTCTACGGATGCGAACAAGAAATCCAAGATCTAATCTAGGAGATGTAATCAATGAGAGAGATTGATGAGATCTTCATACCCTTGAAGAAATCGCACAGCGGAAATGTTGAACGGAACGTGGTTGACGTAGTCGTACTCGCTGTCTCCTCCTCGCGATCCTACGCCGCAAGTGGCTGCGCCTCCGAGAGATGCACACGTACGGTGCAGCGAAGTCTCTTCCTTTCCTTGGTCCAGCAAGTATGGTGGAGATATAGATTGGATCTGCAGCACGACGGTGTGGTGCTTATGGTGGAGAGTTTCTCCGGCAGGGCTTCGCCTACGCGCATTGGGGAGAGAGAGAGAGGTGGAGGGGCAGCAGTCGGACGGAGTCTAGGGTTGGAGGAGTGAGGGGAGGCTGTGCCCCTGCCCTCCTCATATAAGGGGCTGGCCGGCCCCCTTTGACCCCTCCTCCAAGCGCTAGGGCGGCGGCCCAAGGTGTGGAGTGGGGGGCAAGCCACCCCCCCTCTTCTAGAAGGCTCCCCTAGGGTTTCCCCTAGGGCTGGCCGGCTGGGCCTTAGGGGCCTTGTGCCCCTAGCCCAAAGTGGCAAGAGCACTTTCCCTTACGCCCACGCAGGCCTCCGATAAGTGGGCCCACGTTGGTCCCACTCTGAAACCTTCTAGAACCTTCTAGTACAATACCGATAAACTCCGAAATGATTTCGAAATCCAAAAACTGCTTTCCTTTATATGAATCTTATTCTCCAGACCATTCCGGAACCTCTTGTGATGTCCTGGGTCTCATCCGAGACTCCGAACAAAAACTCATAACCAATTATCCATTCTATCCTAGCGTCGATGCATGTTAAGTGTGTGACCCTACGGGTTCGAGAATATGCAGACATTATCTTCTATCAATAATCAACATCGGGATCTGGAAACACATATTGACTCCCACATATTCATCGATGATCATATCGGATGAACCACGATGCCAGGATTCAATTAATCCCATATATGTATTCGCTTCGTCACGCGATATTTTACTTGCCCGAGATTCGATCATTGGTATCGGCATACCTAGTTAAATCTGTTGGAATTATGCCCTAGAGGCAATAATAAAGCTGTTATTATTATAATTCTTGTTCATGATAATGTTTATATTCCATGCTAGAATTGTATTAAGCGGAAACTTTAATACTTGTGTGGTTTGTAAACAACACCGTGTCCCTAGTATGCCTCTATGGACTAGCTCATTGATTAATGATGGTTAAGGTTTCCTAACCATGGACATAAGTTGTCAATTGATAATGAGATCATATCATTGGGAGAATGATATGATGGACATACCCAAACTAAGCGAAGCAATTAGATCGTGTCATCGTGTTCGTCTTTGCGAAGCTTTTCTTATGTCAAATATTGTATTCCTTAGACCATGAGATAATGCAACTCCCTGGTATCGGAAGAAAGCTTTGAGTTCATCAAACGTCATCCTATGAGAGGGTGATCATAAAGGTGTCTCTCAGGTGATCGGAAAGTATCTGTTGGGTTGTATGTATCGAGATGGGATTTGTCCCTCCCAAGTCGGAGAGATATACTTCGGGCCCACTCGGTAATCGATATCAACACCGCTTGCAAGCATGTGGTTAAGGAGTTAATCACAAAGTGATATCGGATTATGGAACGAGTAAAGTACTTGCTGTGAACGAGATTGAACTAGGTATGACGGTACCGACGATCGAATCTCGGGCAAGTAAAATATCGCGAGACGAAGGGAATATATATATGGGATTGATTGAATCCTGACATCGTGGTTCATCCGATATGATCATCGATGAATGTGTGGGAGTAAATATGGGTTTCCAGACCCCGCTGTTGATTATTGATAGAAAGATCATGTCTGCATATTCTCGAACCCGCAGGGTCACACACTTAACGTGTCTCGACGCTAGGATAGATTGGATAATTGGTTTATGTGTTTTTGTTCGGAGTCTCGGATGGGATCCGGGACATCACGAGAGGTTCCGGAGTGGTCTGGAGAATAAGATTCATATAAGGCAGTGCAGTTTTTGAAGTTCGGAATTGTTCCGGGTTAATCGGTATTGTACCGGAAGCTTCTAGAACCTTCCGGAAGGGGACCAACGTGGCCCCACCTTCCGGGAGGGGGCATGGGCCTATGAGGGAGTGCCCTGGCCGCGTTGGGCCAGGGGAACAAGGCCCCATAGGGCCCAGCCGGCCTAGAGAGTTTTAAACTCGAGATAGACCTTCTAGAAGGGGGGTTTCCTTGCCCCCCACTCCTCCTCCTTGGGGCCGCCGGTTTGGGCTTGGGAGAGGGGCTAGGGCTGCGCCCCCCTCTATATAAAGAGGGGTGGGGGAGCACCCCCCCACACCTTCCCCTCCAACCCTAGCTGCCCTGCTGCCTTCCTCTCTCCCTCCCGACTGCTTGCAGGCGAAGCGATGCTGCAGAAATTCTACACCATATACACCGCGCCGTCGCGTTGTAGATCCAATCCGTCTCTCCACCATACTTGCTGGACCGAGGAAGGAGGAGACGTCGAGGTGCTGCACGTGTGCATCTCACGGAGGCACCGCCACTTGTGGTGCTAGATCGGATCGGATCGCGAGGAGGAGAAGCGAGTACGACTACATCACCCACGTTCCGACGAACGTTCCGCTGTGCGAATCTTCAAGGGTATGAAGAACTAATCCAATATCTCTCGTTGTTTGCATCTCCTAGATTAGATCTTGGCTTCCCTCTGTTCGCATCCGTAGAAAATTTGGATTTACTATGCCGCGAAACCCTTCACAATCTCGTTCACAGCAAGTACTTTACTCGTTCAGTAATCCGATATCACTTTGTGGTTAACTACTTAACCACGTGCTTGCAAGCGGTGTTGATATCTATTACCGAGTGGGCCCGAAGTATATCTCTCCAACTCGGGAGGGACAAATTCCATCTGGATACATACAACCCAACAAGTACTTTCCGATCACCTGAGAGACACCTTTATGATCACCCTTATATAGGATGACGTTTGATGACCTCAAAGTTTTCTTCTGATACCAAGGAGTTGTATTATCTCATGGTCTAAGGAATACAATACTTGACAGAGCAAAAAGCTTCGCAAAAATGAACACGATGACACGATCTAATTGCTCTGCTTAATTTGGGTCTATCCATCATATCATTCTCCTAATGACATGATATCATTATTAATCGACAACTCATGTCTATGGTTAGGAAACCTTAACCATCATCAATCAATGAGCTAGTCCAACACAAGTATCAAAGTTTCCGCTTAATACAATTCTAGCATGGAATATAAACTTTATCATGAACAAGAATTATAATAATAACATCTTTATTATTGCCTCTAGGACATAATTCCAACAGTCTCCCACTTGCACTAGAGTCAATAATATAGTTTTCATCTGGCAACAATCTAACACCCATGGCATTAAGGTGCTGATCATGATTTGCTCGTGGAAGAGGTTTAGTCAACGGATCTGCGACATTCAGATCCGTATGTACTTTGCTAATCTTCAGATCTCCATCTGCTATATAATCTTGAATTATATGAAAACGGAGGTTGATGTGCTTGGTCTTTCGATGATATCTTGGTTCCTTAGCCACTGCTATGGCACCAGTGTTGTCGCACAATATCTCCATTGGGTCCATGGCACTTGGAACCACACCAAGCTTAGTGATGAAGTTCCTGATCCAAACTCCTTCACTTGACGCTTCTGAAGCAGCCATGTATTCCGCTTCTGTTGTAGATCCCGCGATCACGCTTTGCTTACAGCTTCTCCAGCTCACAGCTCCACCATTCAAAATATTAACGTATCCTGTCTGAGATTTAGAATCATCCGGGTCGATGTCGAAACTAGCGTCGACGTAACCTTTTACGACGAGCTACTTATCACCTCCATAGACCAAGAACATTTCTTTAGTACTATTTAAATACTTTAGGATGTTCTTTACGGCTGTCCAGTGTTCCACTCTTGGATCACTTTGGTATCTGCTCGTCAAACTAATAGCATTGGACACATCCGGTCTAGTACATAGCATGGCATACATGATAGAACCTATGGCCGAGGCATATGGCACTTTGCTCATAGTATCTCTATCGTTTACCGTAGCTGGACACTGAGCCTTGCTCAATATCTTACCTGACATCATGGGCAATGAACCTTTATTTGCTTTATCCATTCTGAACCTTTTCAGAACTTTGTCTAGATATGTACTTTGTCTAAAAGCTATTAGGGGTCTTTGTCTATCTCTATATATTTTGATGCCTAATATATAAAAAGCTTCTCCTAGGTATTTCATTGAAAAACATTTATTTAAATAACTCTTCACATCGTTAAGCATACCAATGTCATTTCCAATAATCAATATGTCATCCACATATAGTACTAAAAATGTCACCGAGCTCCCACTCACTTTCTTGTAGATACAAGATTCGTAGCAATTTGGAACAAATCCAAAACTCTTGATCACTTGATCAAAACGAAGGTTCCAACTCCGAGATGCTTGCTTCAGTCCATAAATGCAATGCTGAAGTTTGCACACCTTATTAGCATCCTTAGGATCGATAAAACCTTCGGGCTGCATCATATACAACTTTTCATCAATGTTGCCATTGAGGAACGCAGTCTTGACATCCATCTGCCATATTTCATAATCATGAAATGCAACAATTGCTAATAAAATCCGAATGGACTTAAACATCGCTACGAGAGAGAAATTCTCATCGTAGTCAACACCTTGAACTTGCCGAAACTCTTTTGCGACAAGCTGAGCTTTATAGACAGTAATATTACCATACGCGTCCGTTTTCTTCTTGAAAATCCATTTGCACTCAACGGCCTTACGGTCGCTAGGAGGGTCCACCAAAGTCCATACTTGGTTTTCGCTCATGGATCCGAATTCGGATTTCATGGCCTCTAGCCATTTCTCAGAGTCTGGGCTCATCATTGCTTCCTCATAATTCGCAGGTTCACTGTTGTCTAACAACAAGACAGTTAAGACAGGGTTGCCGTACCATTCAGGAGTGGCACGTGACCTTGTTGACCTGCGAAGTTCAGTAGTAGCATCGTTCGAAGTTTCATGATCCTCGTCATTAGCATACTCTCTTGTTGCTGCAGACGGCACTGGAACAATTTCAGGTGCTGCGCTACTCTCCAACTCGAGACAAGGTTCAATAACCTCGTCTAGATCTACCTTCCTCCCACTCACTTCTTTCGAGAGAAACTCCTTCTCAAGAAAGGATCCGTTCTTTGCAACAAACACTTTGCCTTCGGATCTGTGGTAGAAGGTATACCCAATTGTTTCCTTAGGGTATCCTATGAAGACACATTTCTCCGCTTTGGGTTTGAGCTTGTCCGACATCAACTTATTGACGTAAGCTTCGCATCCCCAAACTTTAAGAAACGACAACTTAGGTTTAGCACCAAACCATAGTTCGTACGGTGTCGTCTCAACGGATTTAGATGGTGCCCTATTTAAAGTGAATGAAGCGGTTTCTAATGCATAACCCCAAAATGATAACGGCAAATCTGTAAGAGACATCATTGATCACACCATATCTAATAGAGTTCGATTCCGGCGTTCAGACACACCATTGCACTGTGGTGTTCCGGGTGGCGTGAGTTGCAAAACGATTACACTTGCTTTAAGATGCGTGAGAAAATCATAATTCAAATATTCACCTCCACGATCGGATCGTAGAAATTTAATTTTCCTATTATGATGGTTTTCCACTTCGTTCTGAAATTCTTTGAACTTTTCAAACGTTTCAGATTTATGTTTCATTAAATAGATATACCCATATCTACTTAAGTCATCAGTAAAAGTGAGAAAATAGCGATATCCACCGCTCGTTGAAACATTCATTGGTCCGCATACATCGGTATGTATGATTTCCAATAAGTCCGTTGCTCGCTCCATTATTCCGGAGAACGGGGTTTTGATCATCTTGCCCATGAGGCACGGCTCGTACATGTCAAATGATTCAAAATCAAGAGACTCCAAAAGTCCATTAGAATGGAGTTTCTTCATGCGTTTTACACCAATATGACCTAGACGGTAGTGCCACAAATAAGTTGGATTATCACTATCTACATTGCATCTTTTAGCCTCAATTTTATGGATATGCGTTTCATTGCTTTCGAGATTCAGAAGAAATAAACCATTCACAACA
Organism: Avena sativa; assembly: GCA_916181665.1. Taxonomy (NCBI): domain Eukaryota; kingdom Viridiplantae; phylum Streptophyta; class Magnoliopsida; order Poales; family Poaceae; genus Avena; species Avena sativa. The sequence goes on from OV702281.1 coordinate 185,313,351, forward strand.
GGTGCATGACCATAAAATATGTTATTCATATAAATGGAACAACCATTATTCTCTGATTTAAAGAATAACCGTCTTGCAATAAACACGATCCAGATATAATGTTCATGCTCAACGCTGGCACATAATAACACTTATTAAGGTTTAAAACTAATCCCGAAGGTAAAACTAAGGAGAGCATGCCGACGGCCATCACATCAACTTTTGATCCATTGCCAACGCGCATCGTCACCTCATCCCTTGCTAGCCCCCGTCTATTCCGTAGCTCCTGTTTTGAGTTACAAATATTAGAAACTGAACCAGTATCATATACCCAGGCACTACAACGAGCGCTAATAAGGTAAACATCAATAACATGTATATCAAATATACCTTTAATGGTGCCAGCCTTCTTGTCCGCTAAGTACTTCGGACAGTTGCGCTTTTAGTGACCCTTGTCCTTGCAATAGAAGCACTCAGTGTCCGGCTTAGGTCCAGACTTGAGCTTCTTCTCAGCAGGGGCAACGCGCTTGCCGTTGCCTTTCTTTAAGGATTTCTTTGCACCCTTAGCTTTCTTAAAGCTAGTGGTCTTGTTGACCATCAACACATGATTATCTCTCTTGATATCCACCTCCACAGCTTTCAGCTTAGCGAAGAGCTCAGTGATCGTATCAGTGGAACCAATTTGATTGTGAGTAACTACAAAACCTTTGTAGCTAGGAGGGAGTGATTGCAGAACTCTGTCAATCTTGAGCTCTTCTGGAATCTTGCAGTCCAGTTGCTCAAGATGTTGAGTGTAGCCCGATATCTTAATGGCGTTCTCACTAACGGAACTCCCTTCCATCATCTTGCAGTTAAAGAACTTCTCAGAGATCTCATATCTCTCAGAACGGGCCTGAGTATGAAACATGATTTTCAGTTCCTCAAGTATCTCAAAGGGCCCGTCGAATTCCTCAAAACGATTTTGAATTTCTGGTTCCATAGCAAACAACATGGTACTCTTAATCACTGCATAATCATCTATGCGTGACTAATAAACAGCTTTTTCATGAGCCGGCGCATCAGTAGCAGGGGCGTCACCTAGCGCTTTCTCAAGTACATAGTCTTTTTGTCCGCCAGCTAGAATGATTCTCAGATTGCGGAACCAGTTGGTGAAGTTAGACCCATTGTTCTTAAGCTTTTCTTTCTCAGCAAAAACATTAAAGTTGAAGTTGGACTTAGCCATTTGATCTACAAAATTTGCAAATACAATTTAGACTATGTTCATGATAACTAGATCAACTTAATCAAATTACTAGATGAACTCCCACTAAATTCAACATCCCTCAAGTTGTTTAGTGAACACGATCCAAATTCACCAGACCTAATCCGATCTTCACGAGAAGAGATGTGGTTTCAATGGTGGACAAAAAAGTGTCGATCATATCATTCATATGACTCATGTTTAACCTTTCAGTTCGTGTGTTCCGAGGCCATGTCTGTACATGCTAGGCTCGTCAAGTCAAACCCAAGTATTTCCGCATGTGCAAAACTGGCTTGCACCCATTGTATGTGAATGTAGAGTTTATAGCACCCGATCATCACGAGGATCTTGAAAACGGTGAACTTTCGCAACGGTGCATACATGGGGAGAACACAATTTTATCTTGATCTTTAAGTGAGGAATCATCTTATAATGCTACCATCGCGATCTAAGCATAATAAGATACATAAAAGGATAAACATCACATCCATATAATTTTTTGTGACATGGTATAGCCAATCTCCGCGCAATGATCTCCATCTTGTGCGCACCAGCATGATCTCCATCACTCCACCATGATTGCCTCCACCAAGAATAGCAACTACAAGTATTGCTAACTACTTAGCGATAAAGTAAAGCTATTACATGTCATATAAGAAGTTGACATGCAGGTCATACACAATTATAAAGACAACCATACGGCTCCTGCCGGTTGTGAACTCATCGACATGCAAGTCATGAAATATTACAAAACATGATCATTGCATACATCTCAATTCATACACATCATGTCTTGGGCCATACCATATCACTAAACACTCCCTGCAAAAACAAGTTAGACGCCTCTACTTTGTTGTTGCATGTTTTACGTGGCTTATGGGAGTAACAATCTAAGAACGATTCTTACCTACGGAAAGTCACAACAGTGATATTATGATTGCTAACATCCGTTGTAAATCCCATGACTACTATAGTGAGAGAAACTGGCATCCACCAGCCGCATGTGTGGAACAAGCCACACGTCAAGTGCGGAGCCGGTCTCGCGAACGAGGTCACGTAAAGTTGGCCTGGACCGCTTATATCTCACTATGCCGCATCATAAGAAATACACAACAAGATGTTTGCAACATAAAACATCAATGCCTGCAACAAGCATGTTGCGTTCTACTCGTGAAACACATCTATGCATAGATCTAGCTCTCATACCACTGAAGGGTTTTGCAGCATAGTAAATCAAAAAAATTCTACGAATGCGAACAAGAAAGCCAAGATCTAATCTAGGATATGTAATCAACGAGAGAGATTGATGAGATCTTCATACCCTTGAAGAAATCGCACAGCAGAAACGTTCAACAGAACGTGGTTGACGTAGTCGTACTCGCCGTCTCCTCCTCGCGATCCGATCCGATCCTACGCCGCAAGTGGCGGCGCCTCCGAGAGATGCACACGTACGGTGCAGTGACGTCTCCTCCTTTCCTTGGTACAACAAGTATGGTGGAGAGATAGATTGGATCTGCAGCACGACGGTGTGGTGCTTATGGTGGAGAGTTTCTGCGGCAGGGCTTCGCCTACGCGCATTGGGGAGAGAGAGAGGTGGAGGGGCAGCAGTAGGACAGCGGCTAGGGTTCGAGGAGTGAGGGGGAGGCTGCGCCCCTGCCCTCCTTATATAGGGGGCTGGCCGGCCCCCTTTGACCCCTCCTCCAAGCCCTAGGGCGGCGGCCCAAGGGGTGGAGTGGGGGCCAATCCACCCCCCCTGTTCTAGAAGGCTCCCCTAGGGTTTCCCCTAGGGCTGGCCGGCTGGGCCTTAGGGGTCTTGTGCCCCTGGCCCAAAGTGGACAGATCACTTCACCTTAGGCCCACGCAGGCCTCCGATAAGTGGGCCCACGTTGGTGCCACTCCGGAACCTTCTAGAACCTTCTGGTACAATACCGATAAACTCCGAAACGATTTCGAAATTCAAAACCTGCTTTCCTTTATATGATTCTTATTCTCCGGACCATTCCAGAAACTCTCGTGATGTCCTGGGTCTCATCCGAGACTCCGAACAAAAACTCATAAACCAATTATCCATTCTATCCTAGCGTCGATGCACGTTAAGTGTGTGACCCTACGGGTTCGAGAATATGCAGACATGATCTTCTATCAATAATCAACAGCGGGATCTGGAAACCCATATTGACTCCCACATATTCATCGATGATCATATCGGATGAACCACGATGCCAGAATTCAATTAATCCTATATATGTATTCCCTTCGTCACGCAATATGTTACTTGCCCGAGATTCGATTGTTGGTATCGGCATACCTAGTTCAATCTCGTTCACAGCAAGTACTTTACTCATTCCGTAATCTGATATCACTTTGTGGTTAACTCCTTTACCACGTGCTTGCAAGCGAAGTATATCTCTCCAACTCGGGAGGGACAAATTCCATCTTGATACATACAACCCAACAAGTACTTTCCGATCACCTGAGAGACACCTTTATGATCACCCTTACATAGGATGACGTTTGATGACCTCAAAGCTTTCTTTCGATACCAGGGAGTTGTATTATCTCATTGTCTAAGGAATACAATACTTGACATAGGAAAAAGCTTCGCAAATATGAACATGATGACACGATCTAATTGCTCTGCTTAATTTGGGTCTGTCCATCATATCATTCTCCTAATGACATGATCATATTATTAATCGACAACTCATGTCTATGGTTAGGAAACCTTAACCATCATCAATCAATGAGCTAGTATATAGAGGCCTACTAGGGACACGGTGTTGTTCATAATACAATTCTAACATGGAAGATAAACTTTATCATAAACAAGAATTATAATAATAACATCTTTATTATTGCCTCTAGGGCATAATTCCAACACATCTTAACTGTGGGTGCTAGCTATTCAATCTAGGGACTAGCACTATAAACACAGGGATTCGAACTTATCGGGTTCGGTTCGCTACAAAAACCATCAAGAACAAGTGGGTCAGAGGATGATTTGATCAAGGGCAAGAGTGTTATTTGATAGTACTTAAGATGGTATACAATATAGTTCAAGTGCATTTCCAAAAATGCACAAGGGTTGAGAAAGGAAGGGACTCAAGGATGTGATATTGATATCATTTCCAGACTTAGTCAAAATAGGCAGATTTGGGGTGTTTGACTAGTATGCAAGAGGAGATGATTTTGAGAGGATGAAAGGTTGCAAAATCTTTGTCAAGTGGATCATGTTGAAGTATATATTGGGTAGTTTGGATCCAGTCTTATATATTGTCTCCATTGACTTGGAAGCTACTAGGAGGGATTAACTCAGAATTGATCTGGTTTAGGGAACTAGAGGGTCACCTTAGTGACTAGAGATATATCAAGCTTAGGTAACTCTATAAAGGTTGTTATTATTAACTTAGCTTGATCGTAGAAGATGAGTTACTAGGGCAGTTCACTGTAGTTCCTAAGTAAGCAACATGATAGAAGATCAAGGCAATTTATATTAACAAGCAGATTAAGGCAATTCATCTAATAGAATTCAACCACTACTAAAGTTACCATCAAGCCTAGCTTGAGGAAAGGATCGGTATTTTGAGAGGTTATGTTTTGAAGTAATATAAGAGTCTATTGGTACTTATACCAACAGTAGAGTTTAACAGGTTTTATGAAAGGTTTTTGGAAAACCTAGAGGTAAGAGTAGTTGGAAGTTCTGTCTTGAAAGAATAAGGAGATTATATCATATAGATATGAATAATTTTGTTAATAGATGCTAGTAAGGATTTTGTTGTGGCAAGGTCACCTTGGCTCAGGTGTTGAAATGTCATAACATTTGAGAATTTGAAAACTAAGCCAAGACATCTCTTTTGTTAAATAGATTTTGTCAACTAGGGTTGAGGTAAGGAGTATATCATCTATTTGAATTCAGTTGCAAAGGCACAGAGAAATAATCAAACAAAAAATTCACCACTTAAAAAGAAAAAGTTCCAGTTCCTTCTGATTTTTGCATTCTAGATAACTAATCAGGGTTACTAAAATTGGGATGTTACAGGGGAGACACTGATAGAGTTTTCGCCGTATACACTATGAAATTTGGCACAATGGGAATGAGAGTCCAACCTGTAGATGACAAGAACACGTCCGCCACTGGATGAGCATTCGGTCTCGATGCAAGCCCTGCCGGAGGCTTGGATGACTGCTCGGCGGGCGATGAGGGTTCCGGCGTGGCCAGAAGAAACCCTAAGGGCGACGGACACCTCACCCTTTGCGTGACCCACTCACACGCAAAAGGAGAAGGACGCTTCAGAAAAGGTGCTGTGGCTGACAGAATCAAATAAGCCACCTAAAGATTCGAAGCATAGACTGATGAGGTCCTCAGCTCCACCATAGACAAATGTTTCGACACTGGTTTGATCATAGCAATGGCTAGGTTAACGACTCAGAGTTGAGAGGTGAGTGTGGGAATGTGATAGAAAGAGAGGGGATGGTGGGACGAGTGGGTAACCCTCTATACCCTTTAGTAGTTGTATTGTACTACAAAAAAATAACTACATTTCATATATCATAACTTTTTAACAAACTAGTTCATTTCTTTGAACCAAATAAAATAGTGGGTACCCTTTAGGGTCCAAACATCCATCTGGACACTCTTCCCAAAAGAAATATCGGGTCATGCGTACCTTCTATTGACAAGACCATGCAACTTTATTAGTACCTGTTCTACTAGTAGTAAATACAATACAATACCTTGTATTACCCTCCGTGGTACTTTTCACAAAAAATTACTAGTATACTACATTTTTGTAGATAAAGGAAATTGCATAATCCATGAATTTAAGTCGTTTGTCAATATTACGTAAAATTTGAACTACGATTAAATGGTAGCAATATTGATGTTGTATGAGGAGCAAAAATTTGAAATACAAGAAAGTGGTAAAATTTTAACTACGATTAATTGGCTTAGGAGAGGAATTAGTATGGAGATTATGGCTCAATCAGCTGCTTTCTCGAGAAGATGTCAAACCTGATTGTGTTCCTTGCTTAATTTTAGGGTGCTTCATGCTAACTATATGGACCTCGATGTAATTTGCCCTTTTTATGTCATTGATGTAAAATTTACTACCACCTCCATGTAAAATTTCAACCTAAAAGTAAGGGGTAAATTTTAAACGAATTTAAGCTCAGTTGTCAATGAGTATGAACATTTTTGGATTTAGAGCCGAATGACCAAGGTCATGGACATATGTAAATCATAATTTATGTCGATGATGATCCAATATCCAAGAATTTTGATGCCGCCAAATTTGGCCATATTTTGAAAATAATTGAAGAGGAAGTAGCATGAAGAGTATGGCTCGATCCTCTCCTCTCTTGAGAAAGAGCCAAACCCGACTTCTTTCCTTTCTTAATTTTAGGGCCCTTTATGCTAAATGTATGGACCTTTATGTAATTTTACATTTTTAGGTCCTTGGTATAAAATGTACTCCCATTGTCCGTGTGAAATTTTAACCTAAAAGTAAGTGGAAAAACCAAAACGATTTTAAGCTTTGTTGTCAATGCGTATGAACATTTTTGATTTCAAGTCGAAAGACCAAGGTCATGGCCATATGTACATCATACTTTATGTCGATGAAGATACCATATCCAAGAATTTGCATGCCGCCAAATTTGGACATATTTTAAAAACAATCGAAGAGGAAGTAGAATGAAGAGTATGGCTTGATTAGCTGCTCTCTCGATAAGGAGTGAGCTGACCCAACGGTTTTCCTTGCTTAATTTTAGGGTCCTTTGTGATAAATTTATGGACCTCAATGTGATTTTCCCCTTTTTAGGTCCTTGATATAAAATGCACTACCACCTTCCAAGTAAGTGATAAAATTTAAATGAAATTAAGCTTTGTTTCAATCGGTATGAACATTCTTGGGTTTCAAGCCGAGAAACCCAGATCATGGCCATCTCTACATCATACTTTATGTTGATGACCTCATATCCAAGAATTTGCATGCCTCCCAAATTGTCCATATTTGAAAAACAATCGAAGAGGAAGTAGTATGAAGAGTATGGATCAATTAGCTGCTCTCTCAAGAAGGAGCAGACCTGACTGTTTTCCTTGCTTAATTTTAGGGTGCTTCATGATACATGTATGGACCATATGTATGGACCAAGTAAGTGGTAAAATTTAAATGATATTAATATTAGTTGTCAATCAGTATGAAAATCCTTGGATTTCAAGCCGAACAACCAAGTTCATGGCTATATCTACATCATACTTTATGCTAATGATCCCATATCCAAGAATTTGCATGCCGCCAATTTTGGCCATATTTTGAAAACAATCAAAGAGGAAGTAGTACGAAGAGTATTGCACGATCAGCTGCTCTCTCGAGAAGGATCCAAACCCGATTGTTTTCCTTCCTTAATTTGAGGGTCCTTTGTGCTAAATGTATGGACCTTGATGTGATTTTACCATGTTTAGGTCCTTGATGTAAAACTTAGCCCCACCATCTGTGTAAAATTTTAACTAGAGGAGTAAAAGTAAATGCGATATATTCCTCTTAAAATTTTCCAAAAATCTTTCTAAGCTAACTAGGAATTCAGTATAGCAAAACAACCGAGAGTTCTGAAAATTTCAAGTTCTTAGCTATGAAAGAACTTGGCGTGGTGGAGTTACCATTATTGGTAGCAGTACACGGGTGCCTCTTGGCATGGAGAACAATATTTCCCTAGCAGATTCCCCGTGTTAAATAAAAATCAGGGAGCAAGAAAAGACTGAGTGTTGGGAATATGCCCTAGAGGAAATCATGTATGATGAGATTTCCCATTGTATTCATAAAGATATTAAGTAGTCCTTGTCTAAACATCTGATGTATATCATTGAATATGTGATTCGGTTGTGGAACTATGCATTCATGTTGTTTGTACTAAATATCCTTGGTCATCGAAGTTGTCCTGGACACACAACTTGGACCAATGTGAAAGTTGGCTTGATGAATCGGTTCCACTTGTCATGAGCATGGAGATGCTATTCCAACTTACACAGAATCGACTAAAGAGTTTAGCGAGTTGGATTGACCCATATTGAGGTGCGACGAACAAGTTGTCATTTGTATATCTAAATCAATGTAATCCTTTGACCTGAGGTTATTGCATAGTCCGAGTTGAGGATCACCGACTTAGGTTCTGTCAAGCGCTGATCCGTAACTAGGCAGTTATAAAGGCAGAGTTCAGGTCGACTGAGAATCAAGCTGCGTGATGTGAATAACCAAGATGGGATTTTGCCCCTCCACTTGGAGAGATATTCTCTGGGCCCTCTCGTGAGATATTATTCGGAAAGCACGGCCATGCACGACTCGGTTAAGTGTTAACTGAGGCGATCGACTAAGAGTTATTCGGGTGAATCACTTATCTCAGATCGAGAAGAGAGTCGGACTATTTAAGGGATGACATATATTCACCTATAGTCTGACAAGGTATATCGTGAGGAAAAAGGGACTCGGACGTAAGTCGCATTGGAAAGGCAAGTCGTCATGACTCTTTGGTACTTGGGAGGCGGCACGTTCTGCTAGGAGCCGCTACCGACTGATCGATTGAGAGTCGGACTCCAATCGTGTCCAAGTAGCCATGAGCCTGCGGGGTCACACACTTAAGAGTGGGAGCAAGTTCGGATTGGATCTGAACTTGTAATCAGGTTGGGTTGGACCTAAACCGGATTAGTACTGAGTTAGTGAGTTGGACTCACGGTGACTAGTGTTATACGGGCTTTAGTGAATGGGTCGCGCGAGCAGAGCCCACGTTCACTCCCTATATATAGTGGAGCACCGTAACCCAGAAATGTTAATCGTTGTTCGGTTAGGTCATTCCATGTGTTGAAAACCCTAGCTCCACAGCAGTCCTACCGTCGATACGAACCTAGCAGTTCGCCGCCGGTGCTCCTCCTTGTACGTGTGGATGCTAGCAGAGGTGCTGTGCGATCAGCACCAGGACGATCGGATCATGAGGACTGCACTGCATCAACTGACGCGCTTCATCAGTAATCCGCAACTGCGCGTCTAGTGGTAAACCTCGTGGCCTTCTACCTCAGCTAGATCTTGGGATCACCACGTTAGAGGAAAAGTTTTGTTTTATCTCTGCGTGGCCCAACAGTGGTATCAGAGCGATAGCTTCTGGTTTTAGGCTCGAGATCTCGCATATGTGATATGCGGTAGGATGTAGATGAGATCTATATGCTATTTGGTGGTCGATATATGAGATAGATCGGTTTTGTACAAGGTTGATTGGATCAACTGTACTCGGCGAATGATAGATCTGATTTCCGTGATCATACAGCTGAGGTCGTGGAACGACATACCCCTACCAGTCGGCTTCCGCCATCGGGGTAGACTGTGACACGTAAATCCAGAAGCGGTGATCGAAGATCAAAGAGTTTGATCGAATCGGAATGATGGTCGGAATCCATGTCCGGATCGTAGATGAGATCTACGTTTTCGGAAAAATCATAGCGGGGCCGCCGGTAGATATTGTATCTATGCATAACTTGTTTTTGCAGGAAGTTGTGAATGGTATGGTTCATGTGCATGTGATGTATGTGTGTAATCCATACGTGATCTGCGAATCACAGTTTTTGTCAGCCGGCTGGAGCCTAGGTGTTGTCATTTTATTGTATAACGACCTTCGTGTCGGATTCTCTATGTAATTTACTTTACTAACCTAGTGTAGCTGTTTGGAGAACCCGGCCGAAGGCATGCAAGGAGTTGTACATGTCGGCGACATGGAGTAAGACGGCAAATGACAAGAGTTGGCACGAGTCGGATTACAGGCTTTGTGGAGATGGAGATCGCCATGAAAAGAGCCATACCATTTCACATTATAAATGCTTTATTTTGTGTTATTGTTATGTCTCAGTTTTACCTCTATTAGATGGTAAAATTTAATCCCTCAAATAACGTCTAGTCGGTTTTCCCGCCAGTGTTTGCACCATCACAAGTCGGACATTTTTGGTAGTGGGCTCATAAAATTGAGGTGCTGCCAATTCTTTCCGACTAGGTGGGTTTGAGTCGGACTCTTACTGCGGAAACACTCGGTAAGCTAGACGGGTCTATCACAACGGTTGTGGGACTCGGGGAAAAGTCGGATGGGAGCCGGGGCATGTGATGCCACCCGTCCAACAGAAGTCGTATGGGATACGATTGACAAGGAGTTGTCTACCTAGATCCCTTGGCGGCTAGCGGTGATGCTAAAGCTCACTAGCCGACTTGCTTATTTAGGATCCTAAATCACTAAGCAACCATCAGAGGGGTGTTGGTTCTAGTGGGAGCATAAAATATTAAAATGTTTAATATGCTTGCTCTTTTATGAATACATGTCTTAAGTGTTTTGCATATTTTCTGTTGTAGATCATGGCACCAAGTAGCAGTCACTCTCAGATATCCGGTTTTGCGTTGAGAACCATTCTTGAGAAACATAAACTGAATGACACTAATTTTACCAACTGGTATCGAAATCTGAGAATTGTTCTCAAACAAGAAAAGAAGGACCATGTCATAGACAACCCACTTCCAGATGAGCCGAATGAGAATGCGAATGTCGCAGCCACCAATGCCTACCGTCAGGCTAAGGATGAGTCCACGGATATTAGTTGTCTTATGCTTGCTCACATGGAACCGGACTTGCAAAAGCAGTTCGAGCATGTTGAGGCCTACGATATGATCGAAATCCTCAAAAGTATGTTCCAGGCTCAGGCGAAGACTGAGAGGTATCAAGTCTCTCAGGCTTTGCTGAGTTGCAAGCTTAAGGATGGTGATCCACTGAGTACGCATGTGATCAAAATGGTTGGTTACGTGCAGTCTCTGGAGAGGCTTGGCTACCCCATAAGCGAAGAGTTCGCTATAGACATAATTCTGAACTCTCTTCCTAGTGCATATGGACAGTTCATTTCCAACTACCACATGCATGGTATGGATAAGAAGCTCACTGAATTGCATTGGATGCTCAAGCAGGCAGAGGCGGATCTCAAGAAGGGCGCCAGTCAAGTGTTGATGGTGTAGAATAAGGCTAAGTTCAAGAAGAGTTCTTGGACTAAGAAGAAGGCTAAGTCAGGAGGAAAGCAGGCTCCGGACCCGGTCCCAAGCGCTTCCTCAGGGACAAAGCCATCTCCTTCAGCCGAATCCACTTGCTTCTACTTCAAGGCGGATGGCCACTGGAAGAGGAACTGCAGCAAGTACTTGGCCGACAAAGCAAAGAGTGGAGGTATGACTTCTGACTCAGGTACACTTGTTTGCAATGTTATAGACATATATCTTGTGGATGCACCTAATAGTTCTTGGGTATATGATACCGTATCAGTTATTCACATCTGCAACTCGTTGCAGGGACTGGTAAGAACTAGGAGTGTAGCAAGATGCGAGGTTGATATTCGAGTCAGCAACAAAGCAAGAGTTGCTGCGTTGGAAGTCGGCATGATGCAACTTCATTTACCTTCCGGATTCATTATGGAACTGAATAATTGTTATTATGTTCCAATGCTCAGTCGAAACATTATTTCTGCTTCATGTTTGATGAGGCAAGGCTATGAGTCGAATATCAAGAATAATGGTTGTTCTTTATATTTGAATGATATGTTTCACGGATTTGCACCCGTCCAGGACGGGTTATTTATTTTGAATCTTGATGGTGAGTCGATTTATAACATAAATGTTAAAAGGTTGAAACCAAATGATCTGAATATGACTTACTTTTGGCACTATCGGCTTGGTCATATAAGTTGGTAACGCATGAAGAATCTCCATGATGATGGACTCCTAACTTCGTTCGACTTGGAGTCGTTCGAGACATGCGAATCTTGCCTACTCGGCAAAATGACCAAGACACCTTTTGCAAAGAGTTGCGAAAGGGCGTCCGACTTGTTGGTACTAGTACATAGTGATGTATGTGGACCAATGAGCACGACAGCCAGGGGTGGTTATGAGTACTTCATTACCTTCACTGATGATTTGAGTAGGTATGGATATATCTACTTGATGAAACATAAGTTGGAAGCCTTTGAAAAGTTCAAAGAATTCCAGAATGAAGCACAAAATCAACTCGGCAAGAAAATAAAGTTTCTTCGGTCGGACCGAGGAGGCGAGTACACGAGCCATGAGTTCGATGACCATCTGAAAAGTTGTGGAATAGTTCCTCAACTTACTCCACCAGGAATGCCACAAAGGAATGGTGTTTCAGAAAGGCGGAATCGAACCTTGTTGGACATGGTACGATCAATGATGAGTCAGACAGATCTGCCTTTATCATTTTGGGGTTATTGTCTAGAAACAGCGGCGTTCACACTAAACAGAGTATCATCAAAATCAGTAGAGAAGACACCGCATGAGATGTGGACAGGCAAAAAGCTGAGTTTGTCTTTTCTTAAGATTTGGGGTTGTGAAGCATTTGTCAAGCGACTACAGTCGGACAAGCTTACAGCTGAGAAGGATAAGTGTATTTTCGTGGGGTATCCGAGGGAAACCTTGGGTTACTACTTCTACAACCGAGAAGAGGGCAAATTGTTTGTCGCTCGGAACGGTGTCTTCCTTGAGAAAGAGTTTCTCGGTTGGGGATTCAGTGGGAGCACGGTGCAGCTTGAAGAAATTCGAGAGGAACCGGCTAGTAGCGAGTCGGCAAAAACCTTGGAGGTTAAGCCGGTCGTGGCAGCTGAGTCGGCAGCAGCACCTGTACTACGAAGATCGGCAAGATTACGAAGTGTTCGTGATGTGTTATTGTTAGACAGTGATGAGCCGGCAAATTATTCGGAAGCGATGGTGTGATCTGATTCCGAGTAATGGCTTGGAGCCATGAGATCCGAGATAAAGTCCATGGATGAAAATCAAGTTTGGAACTTGGTTGATCTGCCAGACGGTGCAAGACCCGTCGAGTGCAAATGGGTCTTTAAGAAGAAAACTGATATGGATGGAAATGTTTCCTTCTATAAAGCACGCCTTGTCGTGAAGGCGTTCCGACAAATTCAAGGAGTTGATTACGACGATACTTTCTCGCCCGTAGCGATACTTAAATCAGTTCGGATCATGTTAGCTATAGCGGCCTATTTCGACTATGAGATATGGCAGATGGATGTCAAAACGGCTTTCCTTAACGGAAATTTAACCAAGGACGTGTATATGATACAACCCGAGGGTTTTTTCGATCCGGCTAATGCTGACAAAGTATGTAAACTTCAGAAATCCATTTATGGGTTGAAGCAAGCATCTCGGAGTTGGAATATTTGCTTTGATGAGGTAGTGAAATCGTTTGGCTTCATCAAGAGTGATCATGATTCTTGTTTTTACAAGAAGTTTAGTGGGAACAAAGTAAATTTTCTAATCTTATATGTGGATGACATATTACTGATTGGAAATGATGTCCAGATGTTACAAGAAACCAAGGAATCATTGGAAAGGAGTTTCTCAATGAAAGACTTGGGTGAGGCAACATACATCCTTGGAATCCGGATCTATAGAGACAGATCAAGGAGGCTCATTGGATTGAGTCAGAGTACTTATTTGGACAAAGTGTTGAAGAAGTTCAACATGGAATCGTCTAAGAAGGGGTTCTTACCGATGTCCCATGGTGTAAAACTTAGTAAGACTCAGTGTCCTTCGACAACTGATGAGCGAAGTCGGATGAGTGCGATTCCATATGCTTCTGCAGTCGGATCCATCATGTATGCCATGATTTGTACTAGGCCGGATGTTTCCTATGCTCTTAAGTGTTGTGAGCAGATACCAGGCTGATCCTGGAGAGATCCACTGGACAGCGGCTAAAATATCCTAAAGTACTTGAGAAGGACTAAGAATATGTTCTTGGTTTATGGTGGTGAAGATGAACTCAGTGTAAAGGGTTACACGGATACGAGTTATCTTACCGACTCTGATGATTCTCATTCGCAATCCGGATACGTGTTTATTATAAACGGAGATGTTGTGAGCTGGAAGAGTTCCAAGCAAGAGACTATGTCTGCGTCTAAAACAGAGGCTGAGTATATTGCCGCCTCGGAGGCAGCAAAGGAAGCTGTTTGGATGAGGAATTTCCTCATGGATCTTGGTGTGGTTCAGGGCTCGTCCAATCCGTTGGACATGTATTGTGACAACAATGGTGCTATTGCACAAGCCAAGGAACCTAGAAAGCACCAGAAGAACAAGCACATACTCATGCGGTACCACCTAATTCGCCAGTTCGTGGATCAGGGTGATATCAAGTTATGCAAGGTACACACAGATGCAAATATTGCAGATCCGTTGACAAAGCCGTTACCACAGCCAAAGCATGAGGCGCACCTGAGAGCCATGGGTATTAGATGCTTAGACATGTGATGTCGGAAGATTGACTCTAGTGCAAGTGGGAGACTGTTGGCAATATGCCCTTGAGGCAATCATGTATGATGAGATTTCCCATTGTATTCGTAAAGATATTAAGTAGTCCTTGTATAAACATCTGATGTATATCATTGAATATGTGATTCGGTTGTGGAACTATGCATTCATGTTGTTTGTACTAAATATCCTTGGTCATCGAAGTTGTGTTGGACACACAACTTGGACCAATGTGAAAGTTGGCTTGATGACTCGGTTCCACTTATCATGAGCATGGAGATGCTATTCCAACTTACACAGATTTGGCTAAAGAGTTTAGCGAGTCGGATTGACCCATATTGAGGTACAACGAACAAGTTGTCATTTGTATATCTCAATCAATGTAATCCTTTGACCTGAGGTTATTGCATAGTCCGAGTTGAGGATCACCGACTTAGGTTCTGTCAAACGCTGATCCGTAACTGGGCAGTTATAAAGGCAGAGTTCGGGTCGACTGAGAATCAAGCTGCGTGATGTGAATAACCAACATGGGATTTTGCCCCTCCACTTGGAGAGATATTCTCTGGGCCCTCTCGTGAGATATGATTCGGAAAGCATGGCCATGCACGGCTCGGTTAAGTGTTAACCGAGGCGATCGACTAAGAGTTAGTCGGGTGAATCACTTATCTTGGATCGAGAAGAGAGTCGGACATATATTCGCCTATAGTCTGACAAGGTATATCGTGAGGCAAAAGGGACTCCGACGTAATTCGCATTGGAAAGGCAAGTTGTCATGACTCTTTGGTACTTGGGAGTCGGCACGTTTTGCTAGGAGCCGCTACCGACTGATTGATTGAGAGTCAGACTCCAATCGTGTCCAAGTAGCCATGAGCCTGCGGGGTCATACACTTAAGAGCGGGAGCAAGTTCAGATTGGATCTGAACCTGTAATCTGGTTGGGTTGGACCTAAACCGGATTAGGACTGAGTTAGTGAGTTGGACTCACGGTGACTAGTGTTATATGGGCTTTAGTGAATGGGTCGCGCGAGCAGAGCCCACGTTCACTCCCTATATATAGTGGAGCACCGTAACCTAGAAAGGTTAATCGTTGTTCGGTTAGGTCATTACATGTGTTGGAAACCCTAGCTCCACAGCAGTCCTACCGTCGATACGAACCTAGCAGTTCGCCGCTGGTGCTCCTCCTTGTACGTGTGGATACCAGCAGAGGTGTTGTGCGATCAACACCAGGACGATCGGATCGTGAGGACTGCACTGCATCAACTGACACGCTTCATCAGTAATCCGCAACTGCGCGTCTAGTGGTAAACCTCGTGGCCTTCTACCTCAGCTAGATCTTGGGATCACCACGTTAGTTAGAGGAAAAGTTTTGTTTTATCTCTGCGTGGCCCAACACTAAGCGCACAAAGGTGGCAACGCGAAAGAAGCGAATAGGAGAATTTGAAGGCGGTGCGATGTCAGACCAAAGCTGCGAGGTATAGGGTATAGTGAATAGTAGTAAACAAATTGTGTTTTCTCTCGCCTTCACTTCCTCATGACCATCCCAACACCCCACCGGCTGATATCTCCCACATCCAATATGTGGCGCTGCGCACATGTGCCAACCTGCCTTGTCGTTCCATTTCAAAAGTGAGGAGCGTTTTTTTGTGTGTGAAGCAAGTATAGTAGTATGGTATGGCTCAGGTACTCGCTAGAGAAGGAGCGGACCAGACTGCTTTTCTTTGCTTAATTTTAGGGGCCTCTATGCAAAATGTTGGACCTCTATGTAATTTTCTATTATTTGATGTCTTCTATGTAAATTGTACTCCCACCGATCGTGTCAAATTTTAACTACAGATAAGCGCAATAAATTGCTCTTGAAATTTTCAAAAAATCTCTTGATGCTAACCAGGAATTCAGTACATTGAAAACCACCCAAAGTTCTAAAAAATTCAAGTTCTTGTTGTGCATCCCCATCCCGACAAAGTTGACATGGTTTTGTTAACATTCAAATAAAGAATAAAAAGGTATAATAATTTTTGTGTGGCATCCTCTTATTAATTATTCTTTAGTTTCAACTCAAACTAAACGACGAAGTCCATGCCCTTATCGACATCATATGTTTATTAGGATAGAGTTCCGACATCTTCTATATTGGGAGCATCTTGTTGTACTAATCCATTTTGCTAGCAGGAGTTCCCAAATATCAGAAAAAAGTTTACGATAATTTTCCATGTAATATGATTGTTTTGACTATAAAGAATGTATAAAGTGTATGAATCGAAATGCGATACTCTAGTTTCAGATAGAATGGACGATCATGCTCTTACTCACGACTCCGAAGTTCCTTGAGTTTTAAATCTTCTTATTAGCCGAACCCCGCCCACTTAAATTACACGATTTATTAAGATTACCAATTTTCTAAGTGACAAGAATGTTTTAAAATTTATAAGAACAAGAAAAACAAACTCAGGCTTCAAAAAATTTGCATGTAGAAAAAATTCAATTTGCATCTAGAAAAATTTGACGTTGATTCGAAAACAATAAAAATAAATGAAAAAACATCGCACAACGTCCTTTGACTTGTACTTCTTGCCATGAAAGATGATAATCATGAGCGTCCCCGACTTTTGAAAAAACAAACTACTTCAAAATATAGCATTCATACATTCTTGGGCTTCATGCCGAATGACAAGGGTAACTAACCATACTTTGTGGTAATGTTTGATCCAATAATTGGTAGGTGGGTGCATCTTGGCATGATGAACAAAAATTCTACTAATAATAGGAGTTTGGAAGTTTTATCAAAAAAACATGTTGGATTTTCGAAATGAAAATAATTAATGTTTTCCTTTAAATTAAAGAAAGTCATATCTACATATTATACTTTATATTGATTATCTCATATCCAAGAATTTGCATACCGCCAAATTTGTCCATATGTTGAAACCAATCAAAGAGGAAGTAGTATGAAGAGTATGGCTCGACCAACTATGTGGTCTCTCGAGAAGGAGTCGAACCTGACTATTTTACATGCTTAATTTTAGGGTGCTTTGTGCTAAATGTAGGAACCTTGATGTGATTATCCCTTTTTTAGGTACTTTATGTAAAATGCACTCCCATCATTTATTTAAAATTCGAACCTAATAGTAAGTCGTAAAATTTAAATGAATTTAAGATTAGTTGTCATAATAATTATGAACATCCTTGTATTTCAAGCCGAACGACCAAGGTCATGGAGTTATCCACATCATAATTTATGTTGATGCTCCCATATCCTAGAATTTGCATGCTGCCAAATTTGGCCATATTTTTTTGAGGTTGAAATAGTAGGGGAAAGACCCCACTGCAATTTTTATATAATCTGAAGGAGTTACATAAGTACATATTTACAAGTCCAAGACCACCTCAGAGAGGGATATCATTAAAAGGCTAGCTATCTCCTATCCAAATGGGTGTTGATCCAGGCTTTGAAATCCTGGTAGTATTTTTTATTAATTCTAAATAGAAACCATCTTAATTCTTGGGATACAATAGCCTTCCATTCTCCGAGAGAAGCATGCCTGTTGTTTAAAATTTCATTGTTTCTGCAAATCCAGATGCCCCAAGCTCCCAAAATAATAATTTCCATTGCAAAGGGAGCATTCAATCTGAACTTTATATCTACCAAGGCCTCATTTAGAGCTAAGTCAATATTTCTGACAGGACAGATTTCATCAAAGTATGATTTGCAAAAGGACAGTCCCAGAATAAATGAGTTAAAGTTTCCTTAGCAATGCAACCAGAAGTCACACAATTATAGGTGGGCAGTGAAAACTTTTTTCTCTTCAACAAGTTTCTAGTATTCAGTCTGTCAATGAGAAGCAGCCAGAAAAAGAACTTGTGCTTTTGCTGGCAAGAGGACTTCCAGAACCAAGAGAAATGAGGTTGTACTGCAATATGTCCAGACAAGGAGGAATAGGCTTATTTGACAGAGGAGTCACTTCCCCAAATGTAAATCCATTTATCTGGTTCTTCTTGAAGCCCAGCACTGTCATTGTCTTGGCAAAAATTTTGTCCATATTTTTAAAACAAATAAAGAGGAAGTAGTATGAAGAGTATGGATCGATTAGCTGCTCTCTAGAGAAGGAGCCAAACCCAACTATTTTCCTTGATTCATTTTAAGGTGCTTCGTGCTAAAAGTATGGACATCGATGTAATTTTCCTTTTTTAGGTGTTTGATGTAAAATGTGCTCCCACCATCCGTGTAAAATTTTAACCTAAAAGTAAGTCACTAAATTTAAATGAAATTAATCTTAGTTGTCAGTGAGTATGAACATTCTTGGCTTTCAAGCAGAAGAACCGAGAACATGGCCATATCTACATCACACTTTATGTTGATGATATCATATCCAAAAATATGCATACCGCCAAATTTGTCCATATTTTGAAAACAATCGAAGAGGAAGTAATATGAAGAGTATGGCTCGATCAGCTGCTCTCTCGAGGAGGCGAACCCGACTGTTTTCCTTTCTTATTTTGAGGGTCATTTGTGCTAAATGTATGGACCTTGATGTGATTTTCCCTTTATTAGGTCCTTGATGTAAAATTTACTCCCATCATTAGTGTAAAATTCTAACTAGAGGAGTACAAGTAAATGTGATAGATTACACTTAGGATTTTCCAAAAGTCTTTCTAAGATAACTAGGAATTTAGTACAGCAAAACAACCGAGAGTTATAAAAAATTCATGTTCTTAGCTATGTAAGAACTTGGCGTAGTGGAGTTACCATATTTGGTAGAAGCACATGGGTGCCTCTTGGCATGGTGAACAATATTGCCACTATGAGTTTCCCCCTTGAAAAAAACTGGGAGCAAAAAGAGACGAAGAGCAGCTGGAGGAAGTGCAAGAGTAGCGAAGAGGAGGATTTAAAGGCGGTACGATGACAGAGAAAAGTTGTGATCGGTTCCTGACATGAGGTAGAGGGTATAATGAGTAGTATAGTAAATTTCAAGACCTTTACTATATATGCATGCAAAAAATGTGTTTTCTCTCTCCTTCACATCCTCATCACCATCCCCACACCCCGGTAGGATGATCTTTCCCTCGTCCACAATGTGGTGCTACGCACGTGCGTTGACCTACCTTATCATTCCATTTCACACCCTACAACCCACGGCACGCTGGTTGAAAAGTGAGGAGCATTTTTTGTGTGTGTGAAGCAAGTACAGTAGTATGAAGGGTATGTCTCAACATCGCGCTAGAGCAGGAGCCAGACCAGACTACTTCTCTTTGCTTAATTTTAGGGGCATTTGTGCTAAATGTATGGACCTCTACATAATTTCTGTTCTTTGAGGTCTTTGATGTAGCCAGTACTCCCACCGACCATGTCAAATTTTAACTACATGTAAGGGCGATAGGTTCCTCTTATACTTTTGCAAAAATATTTTAAAGATAAAAAGGAATTTAATACATCGAAAACCACCGAAAGTTTTGAAAAAATCAAGTTCTTTCTATTCAACGGCATCCCGACAAATTTGACATAGTTTTGATAACATTAAAATAAAGAATAAAAAGTACGAATTCAAACAAAAAAGATAAAATCAGAAAACTAAAAGATTTATGTAAGACGTCCTTTCATGTGTTCTACTTGCAATAAAAATGATAAAAATGAGATTTGACAATTTCCACCTGATCCCAGGATTAGCCTAAGCATCGCCGCAAAAGGTTGCATCAGGAACTTCAAACTTTTTTCCTGCACGGTGTGATTTTCCTTGCGATTATTCCGTAGCTACCGACATGAAAAATAGTAGCCCCTCAAACTTTGGGCTAGCGTTGCTGGCCAGAGCATTTAATAAATAGATCAAATGTTGGGTTATTATTTCTTTTTTCATAAGCGTCTACTTTAACGTTCCGTGTTAGATCTGAAAAACGCAGGAGAACCGTCCAATCCCATCTTTTATGGTGAGAAATAGCGCACCCCTGATCCACTTCCTCTATCGTTCCGGCCGCTTGTGTACGATCATTGCCTTATCGACCCTTGTAGAAAGGTAGAAACCGACAACCATCCCCACTAATCTTTTGCGGTTCTCTTACCCAGAACAACGTATGATAGTGTTCATCCGTCTGGAAAAATGAAGCGTAAGATATCTGATTTTTATAGCTAGGCAATGGAATTTGGCAACCTCCACTACAGACCGCTGAGCAACATCACCAGTCATGCCGATATTCTGAGCACTGATCACCTGGCTTGCGGCATGGTTGGCATGTGTCGATGGATTTTGGAAGATCCCGGTCTCCCATTTGATTCACCCATCCTACTTCACTCTGACCCACAGACATGGCCATTCGTCCATGACGAGAAGGTAAAAAGAAGTTTTGTATGATTTTTGTAGGATTCGAATCCTTAGATTGTTTCCTATGCCTAAATACCGCAGGAATTGGAACATCTACTTGAGCGTCAACTCTCATCATGTGGATAGGATCCAGACAGGCCATTCATGTAGGTAGTTTTCCTATGTTTTACAATTGCTTGTTTTTCACCAGCAAACCTATGACATTCTTGTGTTCTCAATCCTGTGATCCAAATAGGTCTAAGACTTTTGCTTCAAGGTCCAAGTTGGATAGGAAAAATTGCATATGAATTTTGTAGGATTCTAACCCACAGGAATATTGGAAGATATCAAATTCCTATGGAGCCCCTTATTAGTTCCTATGCCCTCCACTCCATAAGAATCTAATCATTAGCTCCAACCTAATTTTATTTCTCCTTTGAGAAGTCTAATGCGCTCACACTCTATATATTCATGCAAAATTCATGTGTTTGTTTCCAATGCACCATACAAAGACAGCCCTTGCAAAATTCTTGTGTTTTTAAATCCTAACATAAATTTACTGTACAGGCTGTGTCAATCTTGTGTTTTTCCTTTTCCTACATTATTTAGATACCAATGATCGAAAGAGGCTCCTAATCTTGTTAATCAATCATAGGAAAATTGCCTGTGTTTTGTCCTCTAGTCCATTCCTTTGAACCAAACGATTGAACAGTGCCACCACCATAGGAAAATTTCCTATTAGTACACTTTTTCTTTAACCCAAACAAGAACTTATTCCTCGGTGTGTTTGTTTGCATTAATGATTTATTCATCACGTTTTTGCATCTTTCAGATAGTAGTTTTCTGCAAATCTAGCTAGTCAGTTCCCCTTTGTGGAACACCTTGCATGCCCTTGGATATGAATAAAATCTATTGCAAGGCATTGACGAGTTGCTGATGCCACTAGACAATCCAACAGTAGAAAAATGTGTACCAATTGATGATGACATACAAGGAACTTGGGATGATGAATGATTTAAAAAAAAGGTTGATGGGTTGGTGCCAGCGGAGACTGGATTGCGATGGCAAAGCATATGGGGCGCTGGTATCTCCAAAACGTCTACAGTATGGAACATATCGAGCTTCCACCTATGCATCATGTTGATATTTATCCATCGGGTCAACGGTTTTTCCCTAGCCCCCATGCACTTACAGCTACAAGCACGCGAGTATCGAGCTTATGAAGATACAGATAACAAGTAAACCATACAGATTTGACATCCAATGGCACTATAGGGCGATGGTGGTGTTTGAAAAATTCATTGATACCATAGATTTTCCTTGTCACGGGGACTGGATTATCCTTTGGAACGACTATCTTGCACCAGCAAAGTATGTCGATGCCATTGCCATAAGTATAATCAGTGGTTGTATTGATTGCATATATGTGGTGACAGAACTGCGAGGAGATGTTCATGTCTAGGAACCTACCAAGTGGAGTGAGTCCGTTATTTAAAAGTAAAGTTTATAAATTACATACAACTCCATTGTTAGTGATAATTTTGCTAACTGAAATGCACACATAGGTATACTTGCAGGTCCGCATGTCATATAGTCTCCAGTAATTGAAGAGTCGGCAATTGTCCAAGCTGGTGACGATACCGAGGTTGAAGATATTGCGTCACGTAGCGGGTACTTGGCAAAGTTTGACTGGGTGTCCTGTTTCATACATGGGTAGAGAGCTACTCTCTTATCCCTCGCTCCACTGCCACGTTTTATAGAGGGCCCTTTACCGGAATAACCCTGTAGCACCGGACTGGATCAAAAGGAATAGTCTTGATGGGAGATCAGTGTTTATGGGAATCAACGAGCCATTAATCCTCGACCCCCTTCAAACCGGAACCTACTACTGCCGATGCTGCCGAACCTCTTCCCATGTTAAGAGCAGACTGTGTGTTTGCTACACAAGTGCACTCCCAACATCGCCAATAGCCAATTCCATATTGGATCCGCATGAACGTCAATGGTGGGCTTCCATAGGGTCATTAGTTAACTACGCGAGAGAAGAACATAGGGAGCAAATGATCAAGGCGCCAATGTGGTTCATGCCAACCATGTCTAGAACTATCTGAAGTTTGACCAAGATGCAGAAAAACATATTATTAGCACTCGCAACATCATTTCTATAGCTAGTAGTAGTCACTATTTAATTTATAATGCTACGTACCTAGTAATTTTATATTGTATTGTAGTACCAGCACTTGCAACATCGTATCCACTATTTCTTATAGGCAGCATGTAATATACTATCATATTATGTTTTCTTATTCAAGCACTCAAGCTGCCGTGCCCAATTTTCTATAGTAGGTTATTAATTTTTGCATCACAACTAGTAGTACTATATTGGTGGCCATTGGATTTTCTTATAGGTGGATATGGCGGGAAAGCCAAGGTTTTCTTTGTCTATAGCATCTTCCCTTGCTACATTTATTCCCTCACTAGCCTGAGCCCCCAACTCCAAATCTCTCTCACACGCACTCCGTGTGTCTCTACTTTTATCGCCATTGCGCTTCCTCCATTGACGACCACCACCACCGTAACTTACTCGTCTTAGGTGGATTGGTGGTTGGAGGTGGCCCCTGCAACCTCATATTTAGAGTCGTCGCATCCCTCAAGCATCGCGGTGGCAGTACAGTATGTACATAATCCTCGAAACCCTTAATCTTGATGACTAGATGCGGTCAGTTTATATTGGTTGATGTATCCCAACATACGTAAATCGCCGTTGGTCCACATCATGCTACACCAACCGTTCCTACAAAGGTGAATTCCTTCAATATCTTGTCTTCCTTTGGTAATCACGTGAATGGGATCCTACTTGAGCCAAGTGGCTATTGTATGACGAGGCCCATGACCATGATGCCAAAAGGAGGAGACAAGGATGCCCAAGACCTCCGACACCAGGACCGGGCTGCCGTATCCACCACCAGATCAGTCCGGCGCCACGCTGAACCGACCGGCACACCGCCAAAAGGCCCGTCAGTATGCTCATCCGGCAGCCCATGGAAGAACCGGCGCCATGCCGAAGCATTCGGTACATGGCCCGGCTCGCCGACTTAGCCCCTGACCCGTCCGGCTCGCCGACCCGTCCGACTCCTAGCCCGGCTCCTCTGACTTGACCGCCAAAATAGCCAGTCTGCGCACTGTTTAGGATTTGATGCCCAAGAATATTCCCCCACATACCACTTTTCCCAAGTACTATAAATAGCCCCATGTGTCTCATATCTAGGTATACATGATGATGTATTGACTTGAGACTCATGGGTTAGGACAAACCCTGGATGGGAACCCCTCTCATTAGATTATCTATGAGTTGTATCAAGGCCTTTTTAATTTAAGTCGTCAATGTGCTCTTGTAGTTCTTGATCTCTTCCATATATGGATTGTAGTAGTGTTTGGTATCTCCCCTTTGGGATTCTACTTGGTTTCTACTCTCTCCCTATGTGTGATTCTATCAAGAGCTAGCCAATATCTCTTAAGAGATTCTACCTTTGGTCTCTCCCTCTATGATTCTATTGGGTTGGTGGTTCGGGCCAAAAATAGAAAACTGATTTGGGTGTGGTGTGCGTTTGTATCTTCGATTCCCCTCAAGTGTTCATCGTGTTCTCGCTCTCCTCCCCCAAATCCCCTCGAATCTATGAAGATGGGCCATCAAAGTGGTTATAAGCCACATCACATGGTATCAGAGCCTTTAGTTGACATGGATTCGAGTTTGTGTTGAGTTTCTAGCCACCAATTTTTTTTCTTACCTAAATTCAAAAATTTCCACCAAAAATATCCATATTCGTGATTTGGATCGATCTGGATTTTGATAGTATTTTTGTACATTTTGATCCATAGATCCGCTGCCAATCTTGTTGTTCTATCTTCCATTACGTTCCCTTAGCCTAATTCCATAATTTGCCAATCAGATCTAGAGTTCTTCATCGTGTTTTTGTGCAAAAAATCGTAAAATTTGAGTTCACAAACTCGTTTTCGGCTCACAGTTTGTAACAGTCAGCCCTTCCACCGGATAGTCCAGCACCAGCCCAGGTGCCGCCGAGTCATTCCGTATTTTTCCAAACCATTCCGCGACTTCTCCCTACTTGCATACCTTGTGAGCCACACCATATTTGCGATATAACAAGCACCTACTGAGACTAGTTTCTCATATGATTGCTTGGGCTTTACACATTTGATAACTTATAGAATTCCGAGAAAAAGTTTTGAGCGCTATCTCATATAGTTACCTTGTATAGTGGTTGGCACAAGGAAAAGCAAGTGAAAGAAAGACAGAATAAAGAATAGAGAGAAAAATACAAATTAAAAAAAATAGTGAAAGAAAGATACATGTGCCATATAGAATAGGAAGCGCAAGCTCGATGACAAACTTGTAGGTGGTACTTATTCTACAAATCTTGTAGCCCTCCAAATTTTGTGCAATCGAACTAGTGTCTTTCCTTGTACTTGTACGACATGAGCTTATAGTCTTTGCTAGGACTTAATTTGGTTCTTAGCTCACTTTTTCCGTCGCACAAGTACCATTTATTCCACCATGTGTGTTTCCTTGATCTTAATTCCTATCTTGTGGATTGACTTGTTTGCTTTGTGATCATCGTGGTTCTTTACTTGCCTTTACAAATCTTGATTTCCGGTTGTTCCAATTTTCATGCCACTTCCATACCTAAGCTCCTCATAGGTCGTATATGTTTGGTGTTTCTTGTGTTTGTTGATAGAACGCCACTTATCCTTTGTATTTGGTTTGATCTTGGTCCATAACATTGATCCAATACTATCTACAATGTGAGTTAAGGCGTAGAATCCTTGAATCAAATTTCCACTATATCACACTTGGTCTTGTGAGCAACATGTATAGGGACTCCGAAACTAATGAGGAAGAGTCTATGATGAGCCACGACAACAACGACTCCACAAGCATCGATGACATGATGGAGCACTACACCGACATTGGCTCTGCATGCTTGGAGGACGTGGAGTACTACACCAACGATGACTCCCCAAGCATGTAGCACATGGCATACCAGGAGGACTTCGGCTTCTCAAGCATGATGGATATGGAACACTTCATTGACTATGATAGCGACTCCCTCATGATCTATGATGACTTCTTCCACCACTCGGAGACCAAGAACTTCTACGCCATGCAAGCGGTGGCACATCTCCAAGAGGCCAACAATGACAAGCTCTTCAAGTCGCATCCATCAAAAGGAACCATCTATGATGATGGTTGTCCATCAAGATCAATATGGCACCAAAACCCAACAAGCGCCAATACACATGAGCCAACACAAGTGCGTCGCCAACAACAAGAGCTCAAGAGAATCAATGCTATGTGCGCTACAAGATCAAGATGGCGTACAAGTACTCTCCACCATGAGAACAAGCAAGAAAGCTACCTTTCGCGCCATCAAGATACATTGACAAAACAAGTTCGACATAAGGTGTCCAACTACAAGAACATCAACGACACCACTTATCCTCCCAGGAAGACTACTACACGAGCTTCAAGAACCTCAAGAGAGAATACCTCATGTGACGTGAGTTCTACCTCATAGACAAAGAAGGAAAACAAGCATGAACACCATCATCGACGCCATGAATCTTCCAATGCCAAGAACTCCCACGATAAACCTTTGTCAAGGAAGCTTCCTACATAAGCTACAAGATCGTCAACAAATGAGAAGGACGCTATGGATCTCTACTTCGCCAAGTTGGATGAACCTATCAAGATTACCTCTCATGAATTTGACACTTTCAAGAGATGGTACCAAACCTTGGACAAGAGTTGTGAGGTGGAGGATGGTGATCATGGTATTTTCCCTTCACCAAAGGAGGTGTATGGAGTGGACGAAACCGAGCCTATTCCCATATGGTTGAGTGATCATGTGGTACCAATCCCATGTGAGATTGAGAGACACATAGACCACTAGAGTGAGATCCAAAGTGAGATGAGTGATTCCACCATATGTGAGAGTGTGTGTTTCCAGTTTGAGGACATGAGCGATACACTGAGTGAGTTGAGAGTGGTAGTTGATAGTTCAAGTGAGGCTATTCCAATTGCTAACAACTTACCCTCTACCTCTAGTGGTTTGTCTCATGATGTGCTAGGTACCTTGGAGCTAGAGACGCCAAGCTGGGAGATGGTGGTTCCTCCTACCAAGAGATGTACATGGTGCATGAAGATGATGACATCCCCATATATGATGAAGAAGTCGTCCACATGGAGGCCACTCCTACCACAACACCCACTTCATATGAGAGGTATGACCAATTTAAACATACGGGTGTTGATGATGTCATGATCCCACTAGTGGACATGATGAATTGTGACGATATGCATGTTATGGACACTACTTATGACATTTCATATGCTTAATTCTTGTTCCCATGTGATACTTTGCCTTTGCATAATGTTGACCATGTGGAATTATTTGCATGCAATGATATTGCCATAGACATGCCATGATTCAAATCCTTCTTTTATCCTACATTTTTTGTGACAAACTTGATGAACAAATGCTCTTTCCCTATGTTTGTCGGAAACCATACTCATACTTTGTAAATGCTTGATCATGCATCTACTTCATATTCTCCCATTGTTTCTTGCAATATGTTGAACAATTTCTCTTTAACATGTTTTTCTAGCAATAATGATCGTATGGTCCAATAATGAGATCACCCTGAAGCTTTCTCAACTTTTGGAGATTTTGATACTTGCCATGATAAGTATCTACCCACAATTTTCTTGCATAATCACCATGCCTTCTATAATATATTGCTTGACGCTAATGGTGATGTGCACAAGATAAGATGCATCATGATGGATGATGTATTCATCTACCACATACATATGTTATTTCTTTCATATATGGTGTGTGTAGGTACCTATGTTCCAATGTCAACCTCTATTGAGCACGAGTTGACAAAACAAGCTATAAAGAGCATCCATCAATACATAGCGGTCATATCTCCTTCCTTAGAAGATGGTGACGGAATATCATCGAGGTCGACTCTTTTCAAGCGGGGGAGATGATGTAGCCCAACATAAGGGAATTACCGTTGGCTCGGTGCCGCTAGATCAGTCCGGCGCCACGCCGAACCGACTGGCGCCCCGCCAAAATACATGCCAATACGCTCATCCGGCAGCCCATGGATGAATTGGCATCGTGCCAAAGCATTTGGCGCATGGCCTAGCTCACCGACTTAGCCGTCGACCCGTCTAGCTCCCAGCCATGTTCCGCTGACTTGACCACCAAAATGTCCAGTATGCGCATTGTTTAAGGTTTTATTCCCAGGAATAATCCCCCCACCTACCACTTCACCCCAAGTACTATAAATAGCCCCCTGTGGCTCAGATCAAGGTAGCGATGATGATGAATTGAGTTGAGACTCATGGATTAGGCCAAACGCTGGATGGGAAAACCCTCTCATTAGATTATATATGAGTTGTAGCACGGACTTTTTAATTGAAGTCGTCAAGGAGCTCTTCTAGTTCTTGATATCTCCCATATATGGATTATAGTAGATCTTGGTCTCTCCCCTTTGGGATTCTACTTGGTTGCTACTCTCTCCCTACGTTTGATTCTATCAAGAGCTAGCCAATCTCTCGCAAGGGATTCTACTTTTGGTCTCCCCCTCTATGATTCTATTGGGTTGGTGGTTCAGGCCAACGACAAGCATATTTGGGTGTGGTGTGCATTTGTATCTTTGATTCCCCTCATGTTTTCATCATGTTCTTCGCTCTCCTTCCCCAAATCCCCTAGAATCTATGAAGATCGGGCCACAAAAGTGGTTATTATCCACATCATTGGTGGTTGGTTAACACTGGTTTGGTGTTGAGTACTAGTAGTTCTCATCTAGTGTATTTAACCCGTTTGTATACTATAGTTTTACACATGCAAGAAAGTTTACGGTCTAGATCTATAGTGAACAGTAATAATAAGTTCAAATTTTGTATTGATCAATCCACAACTAATAATGGTTTCGGAGGCGACTTCTCATGTTTTGCTTGGCTGGTCTTAGGGGCGAAGGTCCCTTTAGCTTGGACAAGTTAGGGCAGCTGCTGCCCTACCCTGATTTTTTCCAAAATTTCAAGTATATGTATGCATCTCTAGCATCAGCAGCAAATAGAGCTCATCATGTCTATCTGTTCTTCTATTTGTGTGTGTTCGGTATTTGTACTGGTCTATAATGGACTGCACTAATGTGATTCCTATACCTTGGTAGTACAAATATAACTAGCATTCATGCTAGCTTGAGTTAAGATTTTGTGTACTTCGGTAAGAAAATTGCTCCACTTTACTTTCTTAGCTGATCTTATATTGTACTCTACTCTCTCCATCCCCCGGAATAAGGCATCCTTGTTTTCCATGTTTTTTCTTTGGCCAAAAATTAGTCTAAATATATAAATAATGTTGTTACTAGCATAGTTGAAAAGAATTTTTAATACGAATCCAACATTACTAATTATGAACAATTTAATTAAAATATTGTTGCTCAGTTTTTTCAGTCAGCTAATAATATATTTCACAATTATTGAAAGCTGGTAGAGACATTATCTATCCACGGGCTTTTTTTCCAGTGTTTGGGCAAGAAGCTCAAGCTTGGATAGACTCATCATCGAAGAATACATGAGAGCCATGTGTAGTCTGGATGGATGGGCGAGCCAGGAACACCCACGTGGAGAACACCTATGACGAGTTCTGCAAGATGTTAATAACGGGCAGGTTAGACGTGCGGAGCATACCCAACACCTTTTTCCAACGTTTGGTGGTGAGTATCCGGAAGCCATCAAGCTAAGAGCTGCAAAGCCTACAGCTGGGATGTTGACCTGAGGAATCAAGATGGCAAGGTTATCCTTGACAAAGGATAGCTAGATTTTGTCAAAGCACATGACTTGAAGTTAGGATACTTTCTATTACTCAAGAAGCTTTCCACCACATCCTTTAAGGTGATGATATTTGATCATGATAACTGGGAGAAGGTGATCAGATGTGCAGGTTGTCAACCATCATTTGATCAACAATTTACTATATTAGAGGTGTATTAAGGCGGTTACTGTTCACTTCTAACTATAACTATTTTGTAAAGAGGTGGTATATATCTATACCCCTCTAGTGATGCATTGTATTGGAACATCGTGGTACTTGATCGCGCTTGTCAACACCCGTATTTTTAATCCCAGATGCATGTTATGCCATACATTGCAATCCTAGGATTACCATTTTTGCGAGACATAACAGATTGGTACCATAGTTCATCATCCCTTACAAACCATAATAATGGTCTTACAAATAAAGGATCTCATGATCCAATCTTAGTACAATCGATGCAGCGGAATAATAATAACATGGTCAAAGCTCCATCTTCAGGGTCACAGGCAATGCTGACGATGGGAGATGATCCTAGTTGTCATAAACTTCCTGTTGTCCATCATCCTGGTAGTCCTCCTCATAGTCTGGCCATAGGAATAGCCAGGTACAAAGCCATGAGAACTCTTTAAGTACTCGCAAACTATCACTATCAAGTACAGTAGTTCGAGTAGGAATCCTGAGCTCTAGGTTTATTTGCAAAAATACAGGTTTATCTCTAACTGAGTTTAGAAGTAAAGAAACTAACTTAATGTTTTAGAACACCTAAGTGGGAACTTAGTTTTCATGTTCACAACCCTGTTGTGGTCAAGTCAAAGTCCTAGTTCATTTCACAAGTCATTTTGAAAACACCTGACGAAGGAACAGTAGGGCCACTCCAACTGGCCATGATGGTGGACGTGGCGATTCGAATAGTTTGACACTCTGCAGAGGTGGTACACTTACACCACAACATTCGATACATCTGTCAAGAACAATCCTGAATCATCATACTTAGTATGTAGATAATCAATCCTAACCTATCAATTACACACCCTAGTATAGGCACCTCCCCGATGAGTTTGGCCTCCCAACCATGACCATCTGTCATCTTAGGAACTGCACAAGTGAACATTGATCACGAGGTAGCCTCATCTCAAACCTCTTCCGCAAGGGAACCCGTACTAAGATATATAAACTTCCTGTTAAGACCAACCCAAATTCAGGTATTGTGGTTGTACAGTAAACTTGGAATGTTATCGAATGCAAACCCAACTATCAGTTGTTATAAAGGGCTAAGGCTCATGCCTCAACATTTTCATCATCAAATCATCTTGTGTTCATCACACATGTCAAAACATTTCAATAGAATGAATCTTCATTCCAAGGTTTTCATAATCGTTTTCACCAAGTATTCCCATCTAAAGTGATCAATTTTAATGCTTAGCACTAGCCACTAAAGTTGAGGGTATTCACTAATGAGGGGGCTAATCAAGTGTTACTATCCAAATCTAGTCTCATGCCTCGGTATGACATCTAGTTTTAACTACTTAGGCCTAGTTTCATGCTCTTTATGCTATCTATACTATATTTCCAAAACTCACAAGTATCTAAGTAAAAGTAATAAAGAACTTTGGTAAGAATAAAGCTTGCAAGTAAAACTGGGATTTGGTATAATCAAGGTTGCATAACCAAAGGATGCATAATGCATCTTTCATAGGTTATCTTGCATAAGTAGCATGCAAATTTCTAGCTTGCAATTGTTAGATTGCCTTGATTGGTGCAGTGGTTGAAGTTTTCTTCTTCTTCGTAGTACTCCTCCTCCTCGTAGCCTTGGTCGGTACTAGCGTCTATAAATAAATACGAGGTACAAAATCACCAAACAATACTTAACTACCTCTATTTAGCACACAAATGTTCACACTAGATGATCTAGCATCATCACAATCATCACATGAAATAAAGACCTAGTCCTTTTTATTTTATTTTGGAAAAGTAATTTCTACTCATTGAAAACTACTTAAGATTTAATATTTTCCAATTAAAATATGGGATCATGTTGACACATGTCATCACCACATATTCTAATACTTGGATGTGATTTAAAGTGGTGGTCACATTTTATAAAGTTTAAAATTACTATTTTATATAATTAAAGTGACTAGAAATGCCTATGTAGCATTCTTTTAGTACTAGTCAAAGATCACTGCTTGTAAACCTAAATATTTTTACATATTCAGTTAGATCTTGTCAAATGTGATTTTTTAGAGTTGGAATCAACTCAAAAGCATTTATGGTTGATTTTTGAAAAATGTTTGAATGTGGAAAAGTCTCTGTCTTATTATTTTTACATAGGTGATCTATAATTTCAAATGGTTTGAATACAACGGGCTTGGATTGATAATTTCAATACCTTTCTAAAAAAATTGGAAGAGGGTCATTTGGTTTAGTAAATCTCTTTGAATTGATATTCAAAGTCACTGATTGTACTAGGATTGAATTAAAATAGAAAAAAGATTGTTTGGATCTCTAGGCTACACACGAGAATGTTACTGAGCCGGCCCAGCTGCACAACGTGCGTGTAGCAGGCTGCTGATAGGGGGTCCAGGCATCAGCGGCTCTATCCAAACGAAGCGGTATGTTTTAACCGAGGCTGTGCGATTACAACAAGATCTACGGCCTACGTTCTTCGTCTCCGTCGAACAGCTCCGACGAGACCAAACCCTAACGGCGACGGTGGGGGTACGCGGTGGCTTACCAGGTCTCCATCTAGGGTCGGTGATGGGGGCAAACGATGGCGGTTC
Source organism: Avena sativa (assembly GCA_916181665.1). Lineage (NCBI taxonomy): Eukaryota > Viridiplantae > Streptophyta > Magnoliopsida > Poales > Poaceae > Avena > Avena sativa. The sequence goes on from OV702281.1 coordinate 185,345,879, forward strand.
AAATGGTGGTTGCGGTAGCTCCTAGGGTGGCTCCAATCAACGGCTCCTCTCCTCCTCTGCATCGTAGGAATCCGGTGAAATTCCGGGGGAAGGTGTGGGGTGGTTCTAAGAGAGAGGGGAGTGAGATGTTATGGAGAATGAGGGTTGGGGTGGCCTCTATTTAAAAACTAGTGAGAGGGGCAGTGCGGCATGGTCAGGCTCCTCCGGCGACATCAGTACAACGAGCTGAAGCCATGGAGAAGGGCGCAGGACGGTGCGGTGTCTCTTGGCAATCATCACAGGCTTAATGGCGAGGCAAGGGGTGGTCGAGAACGGTCGAGAGCGTTCGTTGCTCTCAGCGAAAACGGCGGTGTTCGGGATGACGTACAGGTGCTCCGTGTCGCGTGGCGGCAAGCGGTCATGTCTGGGAGGTAGCTAGGGTCGTGGCGAGTGCAGTCACACGCGGTGAGGGCGAGGCGCCGCATGTGCGTGCGTGTCGGCTGCGGCGCTCTGGCGCGCTCTCGGCATGGTTCCAGATAAATGAACGCAACAATTATCCTGTGGTCCATGGCTTGGCTGACCTCGAGGGGTGGACAGGGAGTGGCGGTGGACGGTGGCCTGCCTCCTAGACATCATGGTCGTGCGTGGCTCTTCCCGCTGCGTGTTATCCATGGCACTGGTGCAAAGGGTAGAGGGGTATCTTGTTCAATGAGATGCTGGGCACTGGGGGTGATAAGGGGAGTGAATTAGGGACAATGGTTTGATCAAATACTACTCAAAATAGTAGAAGTTAGGCAAGGTTGATCTATGCTCACCAAGTGTTTGATGAAATGGCCGCATGAATTTTAAATTTGAATTTTTGGATGAATTTTGGTGAGTGCTCTGGTCATAAGCCCGGTAGTCTGAGGTTGCTTGGGTTTGGCAAGGTGAAGTGGTTTGGTTGATTTTTGAGAAATGGCTATCTTAGTACCTACAATTGATTCAATTTTCAATTTTCCTTTAAATAGATTTGTAATTTTTTTCTGTTGGTTTCTAAAGTGGCTTGGGTTCACTTTCACTTGGTCTAGCAAGGGGTGAAAATAATTGGATTCGTTTCTGTTAGAAATCTTGGACTAGGAACACCCAAAATGGTCTAGTGAACAAGTTTGGCAAAAATAACCATTTTCCTATATTTCTTATATTTGATTTTCTCTTTATTAGATTCTGCTTGGAAATAATCTAGATGATATTGTTTTCATCTTTAAACCAATCCTTATCATTCATAGCAATCAAACATGGCATTGCAATAATTCATGCATTAATCACACACACATGCATTCATATTGATTTTAATAATAAAAGTTTTTGTTAACCCTAATCTTGGGTAATTGGAACTTGATTATATTGCTTAATATTTTTGGGTGTTATAAACCTTCCCTCGTTAAACAAAATCTTGTCCCAATATTTAAGAAAAAGAAAACTAGGAACTAAAGAGATCTGGAAACTCAGTCCTAATGTAATCTTCTCGCTCCCAAATAGCTTCTTCTTTAGTATGGTTACTCCACTGGATCTTGAGAAACTTGATACTCCGGGTTCTAGTGGTTCTGAAGGATTCTTCCAAAATACGAATGGGTAACTCTCAATAAGTTAGGTCCTCGTTGAGATCTATAGTTCTATAATCAATATTCTTGAAAACTTCGTTCTTCTCCGGGAGTTCTAAGCATTTGCTAAGTAACGAGATATGGAACACATCATGCAGGGTTGACATCTTTTCCGGCAGTTCCATTTGATATGATACTTCTCCTCGGCGATTCATAATCTTGAAGGGTCCAATATATCTAGGGGATAACTTCCCCTTTACTTGGAAATGTTGCATTCCTTTCAAGGGTGATACTTTCAGATACACAAAATCTCCGATAGTGAAGGCTAGATCTCAACGTCTCTTGTCGGTATAACTCTTCTCTATGGATTGGGCGGTCTTAAGGTGTCCATGGATCTTGTGAACTTTCTCTTCGGCTTCTCTAAGGATTTCGGGTCCGAAAATCTGACTCTCTCCTACTTCCGGCCAATTCAGTGGCGTACGACAATTCCTTCCATACATAAATTCAAATGAGGCCATTTGCAAACTGGCTTGGTAACTGTTGTTGTATGAGAATTCTGTGAAAGGCAGACAGTATTCCCATTTAGATCCATATTCCAACACACAAGATCTCAACATATCTTCGAGTATCTCGTTTACTCGCTTCGTTTGTCCATCAGCCTGCGGGTGATAAGCTATGCTGAAATCCAGTCTGGTTCCCAATCCTTCTTGGACTTTCTTCCAAAATTTCGAGGTAAACTAAGTTCCTCGATCTGACACAATGTTCTTGGGGACTCCATGCAAACTGACTATCCTAGCAATGTACAACTCTGCTAGCTTCGAACTCTGGTAAGTGGTCTTGACCGGTAAGAAATGGGCTACTTTGGACAGTCTATCCACTATGACCCAAATAGATTCCCCTACTAGATGTAGGAAAACCGGTGATAAAATCCATTCCAACAGAATCACATTTCCATTCTGGGATCTGCAAAGGTTGCAAAAGTTTTCCGGGTCTCCGAAGTCCTGCTTTGACTCTCTGGCAGATATCACATTTGGCTATGTAGCTTCCGATTTCTCTCTTCATTTTATGCCACCAAAATTGCTCCTTCAAATCCTAACACATCTTCGTTCCTCCATGGTGCATAGAATAAAGAGTAACATGGGATTCTTGCAAAATAGCATGTTTCAACTATGAATCTGCGAGCACACAGATTCGTCCTTTATACCCCAAAACTTCTTCTTCATCTTCAGTGAATCTGGGTACCTTACCTATACCGATACGACGTTTGATTCCGTCTATGCTAGCATTTCCTTTCTGCGCCTCCTTGATCTGACTGATCAAAGTGGGTTGAAGTTCTATGATAGCCAAAAATACTTTACTAACTAGCTCCACTCTGAAATTTTCCATCTCATCATGCAAACTTGGCTGGGATGGTTTTATCATGGTGTTCAATCGACACGGAAATCTGCTAAGAGCGTCTACTACCACATTGGCTTTGCCAGGGTGATAGTGAACGTCAAGATCATAGTACTTGATTAGCTCTATCCATCTCCTTTGCCTCATATATTAGATCCTTCTGGGCGAAAATACACTTCAGACTCTTGTGATCCGAATAAATATCATAGCGATTACCCATGAGGTAATGCCGCCATGTCTTCAAGGCTAAAACTACAGTTGTTGATTCGAGGTCATGGGTAGGGTAATTCTGCTCATGTTGCTTCAGTTGTCGGGACAGATCGGATATAACTTTGCCTTCTTGCATCAGGACACATCCGAGACCAAACTTGGATGCGTCACAATACACATCAAAAGGTTTCTTGATATCCGGCATAATCAAGATTGGGGCTAAAATCAATCTCTTCTTGAGATCTTGAAAACTTGCTTCACATTTGTCCGTCCATTAAACCTTGTTATCCTTCTTCAACAACTGGGTCATGGGTCTTGCGATGCTCGAGAATCCTTCTATGAACTTGCGGTAATTTCCCGCTAATCCTAGAAATGCACGAACTTGGGTATGAGTGGTTGGGGCTTGCCATTCTTAAACATCATTAACTTTGGCGGGATCGACAGAAATTTCTCATGCCGACACGATATGTCCTAGGCATCCTATTTCCTTTAACCAGAACTCACATTTGCTAAACTTGGCATACAACTGATGCTCTCTAAGGGTTTCAAGGATGGTTCTCAGGTGTATCTCATGGTCTTCTTCTGATTTGGAATAGATCAGAATATCATCGATAAAACAATGACAAACTTATCCAGGAAGTTCATAAAATATTATTCATGATATTCATGAAATAAGCGAGGGCATTGGTTAATCAAAAAGACATCACAGTGTACTCATACAATCCATATCTGGTGGTGAAGGTAGTCTTTGTAATATCTTCTTCGTGAATCTTGAGTTGATGATAACCAGTTCTAAGATCAATCTTAGAAAATGCTTTGGCACTTGTCAACTGGTCAAACAAATCTTCTATCTTTAGCAGTGGGTACTTGTTCTTAATGGTGACATCATTCAGATTCCGATAGTCCATGCACAAACGGTTACCTCCATATTTCTTATCCACACACAAAACAGGTGATCTCCATGGAGACGCACTTGGTTGAATTAGACCTATCTCTAGCATAGCATCTAGTTGCTTCTTTAGCTCCACTAATTCAGACGGGTTCATAATATAAGGTCTCTGAGCTATGGTTCCAGTTCTAGGGATTAGTTCAGTGATAAACTCGATATCCCGATCTGGGGGCATACCGGGAAATACATGTGGGAATACGTCGGGGTATTCACAGACTACTCTGACTTTGTCAATGGTTGGTTGGGCTAGACTCTTGTTGCACTTGAATTGATGGGGCAAAGTCTCAGATACATGCTCTACTAATACTCCATTGGTACTAGTCATGGTTATCGCTTTCTTGGCACAGTCGATTAATCCTTTATGTTTCGACATCCAATCCATTCCTAGTACTACTTCCAAGCCTTTGGTTCCAAGTACTATTAGATTAGCATAAAAATCTATTCCATGGATTCTGATAGGTATGGCCATGCAAATTTGTCTAGCTTTGGTGGTTGAACGAAGTATTTGAACTATCATAACATGCTTCAATTTTGTTGGTTGAATCTCACTAGTGCGTGCAAATTCTTCTATAAAAAATGAGTGTGATGCTCTAGAATCAAACAACACTCTTGCAAGTACTGAGTTAACAGAAAACATACCCAGCACGACATCTGGCGCTTCCTAAGCTTCTTCAGCATTCATGTGAAATAGACGGCCGTTGCGGTTGAGTGAGTTCCCTAGGGCAAATCTCCTTCCAGGCTGAACACGGCACTACTGCTGAGCTGGGGCATTCACATTGCCTGCTGCCGCAAGCTTCTTGGGGCACTCGTTGGAGTAGTGACCCTTGACTCTGCATTCAAAACAAGTAACCAGAGACTTGTCTTTTCCTACAACAGGCACGATGTTGCTTCCAGTCCTTGGGGCAGTATTGTTGTTGTTGGTCTTGGGCGATGCACAGTTTAAATTGTTGGAGTTTCTGAGGTTGTTTTTGTGGTTTCCTCCGGCCATTGGGTTTCCTCCTCCACGGTTGGGATAGTTTGGACGGGACATAGGGGGTCTATTGTTTCTCAGGGCATATCCTGCAGACGGGTTGGGGCGATACTTCGGGGTATGGTGGGATCCTGGATGATGCATCATTCGACGCTTGCGATTCTCATTGGCTTGGTTGATCTTGCCTACCATCTGGATTTCAGAATCCACTAAGACTTCAAAATCAACAAATGGAATGTTGACCAGCACTGTCTCCATTTCATCATGCAGACCATTCAAGAATCTCTCCTTATTCTTGGCTTCAGTACCAATCTCATCAGGGGCATACCTAGATAGAGATAGAAATCTGTCACGGTACTCTACTACAGTCATTCTTCCCTGCTGCATCTCCTTGAATTCATCCCTCATCCGCATAATCAAAGCTGGGGGCACATGGGTTCGGCTGAACTTGACTTCGAATTCATCCCAAGCCATCATTTGTCCTCCATTCATGGTACGGATGCTATTCCACCAAGCTCTTGCATCACCTGCCAGATAGTGGGTGGCTGATGACCCACAAGTATAGGGGATCACAACAGTCTTTGAGGGTAGTATTGATTCGACACAAGGGGAGCCAAAGAATACTTGCAAGCTGTAACACCCTAGTTTTTAGTAAATAGTAATTAGGGTTGATTGTGCATTGCATGAGCATCATCCCTTTAAACTTTGCATTTAAGAAAATAAAGCAAACCCTAAAACCATAATCTTCCCCCTCTCTTTCCAAGCAATTCAAAATGCTCTGAATTTTGAAAACTACCAAAAATAGTGGAGCCCAAACTGAATACAAGGGCTCTGCAATATTTTAGATATTATACAAACCCTCTGGTATTTTTTTTGAATTATTCAAAATAGATTCAAATTGGAAAATATAAAATAGGAAATAACTAAATAGGAAAAGTAAAGTTTCTGGAAAAAAATAGAGGCAGCAGCAAGCCAGGCCGCAGCCCAGCCGGCCCAGTTCCCTCCCCTCCCTAACCGCTGCTCAACGCGCAGCCAACAGCCAGCCTCCGTCCCAGCGCGGCCCAGCGCCAGGCCCATACCCCTTCAGCCTTCTCCCTGTCGTCTCCCTCCTCCTGGAAGCTGCTCGGTGTCGTGCGCGCGGCCGCCCGATGCTCACGGCCATTGATCCCCGCCGCCTTCCCCTAGCCGTCCGACGAGCCCCAAGGTGGGGATTGCAGAGTAAGTGTTCCCTGAAGACGAGTTTCATACTACATCGACATCGACGAGTAGCTTGGGGTTCCCGGCCAGCAGCCTGGAATCTATGGGCTGGGACGTCATCATTATGCTTCACGCCTCTTAGGCCATTTGTTAAGTTTGCTATACTTAATAGAATAATTTGCCTTCCGTTGTTTGATGTTTGTGGTCAGTGACCTCTGTTTGTAATAATTTGGTTCTCTCCTCAGTTATGAGTTTGCTGTAATAAATTTTGTGTCGTAGGGTCACTGTTATGTTACCGATTCTTCACTGGATATTCTCGAGATCAAGGTTAAGCTTCTATTAGACGGAGGTCTGGGTTTTGTTTAGCCCTGATCCCGGGGGTGTCACACAAGCCTTAACAATTGAGTTGTCAATTCAGCTGCACCTAGAAATAGTTCTTGCTCATAGAAGTTTATCAGTAACAATAGTTTGTAGTAGCAACAGCAGCAGTGGAACATGAGCAATAGTAATAGTAGCAGCAAACATTAGGATGTGAGCGCGGTAGGCATAGGGATGGATGGACGGGCGTTGCATGGACGAGTCTAAACATGTAACTTCAAGATCTAGGGCATTGCGGATAAATAAGAACAAGCATCCAAGTACTAAACAATCATAGGAACATGGTCCATATATAGTCATGCGTGCTCGCAATGGGATCTTTCACAACATCTTTTGTCCTGCCAGCCTGTGGCAGCGGGGCCTCTAGGGAACTACTGTCAAGTAAGGTGCTCCTTTTAATAGAGCACCGAAGCAAAGCATTAACACTCCGTGAATACATGTGACCCTCACACCACAGCCATCCCCTCCGGTTGTCCCAATTTCTGTCTCTTCGGGACCTTTGGATCCGGACAATGATATGTGTACACAACTTGCAGATAATATTACAAACAATACTATCATAATGATTCAATAATAAGTTCAGATAGGAGATCATGGCACTCGGGCCCTAGTACAAGCATTAAGCATAACAAGTTACAACAAAGTCAAATAGCACTAATAGAGATACTAGGAACTATGCCCTAACAATCTTATTCGATTACAAGATAGAACTCATCCAATCCCTACCATCCCCATAGCCTACAGTGGGGGATTACTCACGCATGGATGAGGGAAACATTGATGTTTGATGGAGAGGCGGTGGTGATGACGATGGCGATGATCCTTCCCAAATTCCCCATCCCGGCAGGTGCCAGAACGGAGTTTCTAAATCTGAATCGCGCTTCTGGTGGTGGAGGCACAGCAGAACTCTTTCTAGAAAAACATCGAACCCCCTCAGTTTTTAGGTCAAGGGGTAACTTATAGGCAAAGAGGGAGCCCGAGGGGGTGCCTGGGGTGGCCGCACCCCCCTAGGCACGGGCTGGGCCCACCCGCGCCTGGCAGGGGTGTGGGCTCCCCCATGCCTCCACTTCGTTTTGTCTTGTGGCTCCATGGATCTTGTGGCGAAATAGGATTTTTGGCATATTTTCCGAGATTTTTCCTGATTGTTGATTTTCTGCACAAAAACTAGACACCAAGGTAATTCTACTGAAAACAGCGTCAGTCCGTGTTAGTTGTATCCAAATCACACAAGTTTAGAGGAGAAAGAATAGCAAAAGTGTTCGGGAAAGTAGATATGTTTTGGACGTATCAACTCCCCCCAAGCTTAGCTTATTGCTTGTCCTCAAGCAATTCAGTTGAAAACTGAGTGCGATAAAAGAACTTTCACGAACACATTTACTTCATATGATGTATATATTCTCAGCACAGGAGTAAATACTTAAACCATTCATAATAAGAAGTATGCAACCAAGTCTACTCAATAGTCATTGCAATATATGAAGACAAACCAACTCAATAATAATAAGTAGCATGGAACATAAACATAAGCAATATTGCAATGATCATAGTAAGGTATGATAGAGTGGTATCTCGCTTGCCTTTGTTTGTAGAGCACAATATAAATGCCAAGGCACCTCTGAAGTTCACATGAAGACTAAAAGTAAAGATACTAGAGATATAAACATCAAAGTCATGACATAATTAACCAAGTTTTGAGACAAACACAAGAATGACAACTATGATCTCAAGAAGGTGCTCATAGAATAAGTTGTGACTCAATAAGGAAGTGAAAAGGTTTTGAAAAGTTTGAAAGGCTTCCAAATGCTGAAAGTAAGGTACTCACTAGCTTTGAGATATCATTGCCCCTATAATAGGCATCTTTATATGGTTAAGGTGAAAGTGAGGTCCAATCTGACTTATATGCTTGACAGACTATAAACTGGAAATCCCAAGTCCCTTGAGTATGAGGGCCGCTTCGAATGCTACTCAACTTTGGTTACCTACAAGTTCTTGTCAATGTACATACATGCATATCACAGAGAACCTCCAATGGGGTACCCTTTGCACATGATATAGGAGCTATCCCGTAATCAAAATGACAAGGCAAGCAGACAATGAGCACCTCAGCAATCTTTTTATTTACTATGCTCATAGCTTTTTATTGAGGATGCTTCATAGACGCTCATTATGGTGATGCTACAAGTTTTAACCATGATTAGGCATGGCTTAGGCTAGCGGCCCAGGCGTTTCTCTAACACAAATATATACTCCATGAACTCACAAGTTCCCCTTTTATTTCACACCGACGACATCCGCAAACAAAAGAGCAAGGTATCAACTGGATAGGTATCCATAAGTGTTAAAAGGGTTCCATGTGACAACACGGTTCTGCTAACTCCCAACATATAATTTGCAAGCATATAACTTTCATGGACAGGTCACAATGGTTCAGGATTATTAAGTGCAAGAAACAAAGTGTGCCATAAAGTTCGTGAGAGCTTTACTAACTAACTTTCTCAAAGCAGTTAAACATTTTATTTGGAAGAAAATGAGGCATATAGAATATGCACTGAAATAGCAAATGATGCTAATAGGTAGGTATGGTGGACACAGTTGACAATAATGGTTTTGGAGAGTTGGAAACACAAGTAGAGCTCATACTCAGTACAAGTGGAGGCTAGCAATAGAGAGGGAGCGACAAACGAGAGAGTAATAATTGTCATAATCATGCTTGCAACAAAATAGGACTAATTATGGCATGAAAGTGATACAAGAACTCTGAGGCAAAATAAATCATCGAGGCTTACTGACTATTGTTTAGTCATATGCATGCGTGAGCATGTGCCAAGTCGATTCACATGAAACATTCAGAGGAGGGTACCACAATATCATACAAAAATATGTATAAAACAATGCAAGCCAAAACATTCATATGACATGCTACAAACTATTAGCAAGCTGGAGCTAATCACAGACAAGCAAGAACTACTAAACATCCATTAGTAACATACTCCTTACATGAACAGACTAAGCATGCTCACAATGATGAATATATGTACAAAAATAAAAACAAATAGAGTTCGTTAACAGCCTCTTACCACACCTCAAGTTGTCTTAATCTTCATTATTGCCCTTCACTTGTGTGACTTGAGTAATAACATGAAACCAAAATCCACTAAGGACGGCTGAACCCTGCAAAGAACTCACAAAACCAAATAAGAACAACAAATATTTTTGGTGTTTGCGATTTTTAAAACAAGCAAACAAAGCAAAAACAAAACAAACAAAGCAAAATATTTTTGTATTTTTTCTTTTAAGGCAAACCAAAGCAAAGAAACAAACCAAGAGAAACAACAAAAATATTTTTGGTATTTTTGTGTTTTTGAGAAAGCAGCAGCAAGAACCAAAAAGAAAACAAAACAATGGATATACAAAGAACCGACCGAAGATGATATATAGATGAGTGTGATGTCGGTATACCTCCCCCAAGCTTACGCTTTTGTCCTAAGTGGGGCTCAATAGCGTTGGTAGTAACCCCAAGCTGGTGGGTCATCATAGGAATGATCATAGTCAGGCGCTTGGGTTGAAGAAGAAGACGCGCCCCAATCATAGGAGGGTTGCTGGTATGAAGACTCTCCCAAGTTGGAGGGCTGGACCGAATCATCTTCGGCATCCTCTCCAACATTCTCCTCTTACTGGGAGAGCTCCGCTACTTATGTGTCAAACTCTTCTTCCGTGAGCGACCGTCCTTGCCTGTGATCAAAATTAATCAAAGCAGGTGTAGGCAAATAAACTATTTTCTCAATCCTACCCCCTCTCCAACCACGCTTGGCAAAAGATAGCTCATACGGTAAACTTATCACAGTAGCCCCCTAGGAAACAAAACCGTGCTGAAACATGGATTCAAGATCAAGACTCTCTATGGGGAACTGATAATCTAAATTGTGAGGCTCTAAACCATGGAAATCTAGCAACTTAAAAGTAATAAGACGTCCACAAATTCCACCCTTCACGTGGTTGGTGGTGAGACAGTAAACTATCAAAGTACCCAGGTTATAAGATCTATTTCTATTCAAAGCAACTGCGATAAAAGATAGATCAAAAGAAGATAACTTCCTACCAATCTTTCTAGCAAGAACACACTTGGTAATGAAATAGGCAAAATATCTAACGGCTGGGAACTGAATGTTTCGAATTTTACCACTTTCCTTTGAGAAGTCGAAACCTTGGCAAATCTCAGCATAAAAATCCAAAAGTAACTTGGGCCTCTCCTTGATCTTCTCACAAGATCCCCACCGAGGCACTCTAATTGCTGCACAGAAATCAGCAAAAGTCAGGTCGATAGCTAGATTGTATATTTTATAATGGGCCATGGGATTAGATGAATACCAAGTAAACCGGAAGTCCTGCACAACGCCATGGTTAGCTTAACATATTGAAGTGTTTCACCTTCAGCAAAGTGTTCCAACCCTGCATTGGTAATCATACTTTGGAAATCCTAGAGGATTCCCGTGGCTCTCATAAATTTCTGGCATGGATATATGGAAGGGAAGACTCCTTCCTCACGATGAACTTTCATTGGCTTAGGTACCATAAAATCATATTGATTTAGTGGATATGCACTGATCATACTTTCTGAAATTTTTAGACAAAAATCAAACCAAGTGATTTCCAAGTTGATAAATGATGAGAAACTACTATAGGAACTTGCTTGAGGGATACACATGCATCAAAATGAAATCTCTAAGCATAGAACAAGCATGCAAGCTCACACAACCTGTCACCTATAGCATCAAAATACTTAAGATACAATCTATCAATTACAAATCTAATTAGACAAGTGGAGGAGGCACATACCAAGGATCAATCCCTCCCAAAATCAACAGCAAATATGGGATGAGCAAGGAGATCGAAAATCCTAAGCAAGAACAACAGGAACTCGAGCTTGAGCAAGTTTTCCGGTGTTTTTCGGGAGAGAGAAAGAAGATGGCTGGGAGGAGACACTTTCACTAGTAGAGAAAACCCTACCGCCGGCGAACAGAAAAGGATCATCGCCGACGTCTCCTTGCTCGCCGGCGACCTCCACGCCGGTGGTAAGTCCTCATCGACGGCGCCTCTGTATTTTGTCAGTGACAATATGCAGCTACCACCAGCGAGCAGTAGCGAACGCTGGGGGTACACCTACATCGCCGGCGCTTTCCTATATCGCCGATGGTAAAATGCGCTAGCGCCAGCGAGTAGAAAGAAACGCCGGGGGTAAGCACGCTTGTCGGCGCCTCCTCGTATCGCCGGTGGTAGTTTAGTACAGGCAAAATCTGTTTCGCCAGGGATAGACCAACAGTTTGGCCAGGGATAATACTACTAGGAGTTAAAAAAGAAAATCAATATACACACAGAATACACTGTAATCTTGATACAATACATAGGATAATGACAGAATACACACAGCAGATACAGGAAATACAAATATGTTCAAACCATACATCAATAACATTCAAACAGTTCACACAAGTGTAGAAAGTGACCATATATGACATAATATTACAAGTCTCCGGAGTTGTATGACACATTCAAACAGTTTCACACATTCAAATAGTTCATAGTTCATACAAAAGATACCTACTGGACTCCAACTAGCAAATAGACTAGAGAGGCGGCGGTGGCTGCGAGCATCATCATGACGAAGGGGGTCAACCGGCTCCTCCACATCTCCGTCCTTCACCCCACTAGAAACCTCTCGTAGCGAGTTTCCGCCTCCTCCAAAGTGGCATAGCCCTTGAAACTATTCCTGCAGAAACGGTGGATTTGCCTCCTATAATCCTCCCAGTCGTCGTAGACTCCAGGAACCCTGCCCTCGTACACGACATACCACGGCATCTACCCACACACACACAAGAAAGAAATGTTAGTGTTGTCACCACATATTCATAATAGAGATATAACATATAGGTATGCAAAAAAGAAAAGGCATCGGATATAGCTAAGTAATTCTATGACTAACATTTGCATGGAAAGATAGGTATGCAAAAAGAAAAGCATAAAATAAACTAATCATAATTCTATGACTAACATCAGGTTTTATTCGGCTTCGGCGGGAAGGGATGGATGCCACCTAGCGTGGTGAATGTCCTCCCATTGGCGACCGCATCTAAGCGGTCCTCGACCTCTGAATTAGTGAGGGGATACCGCTGTAGTTGAATGTGGCACCCCTAGTCAAGACATCCCTCTTGAGTATCGTGCCAATCTCCCGCTGGATGGCACGGAACTCGGCTCTGATGTTTTCATCGGTCATTTCCGTCATGTCTTTGCACCTTTTATCGAGACCGGATGGCATCAAGAGTTTCTCCTCATCCTTTGCGTACTCCCTCATCTGTAGGATGGCGAACCAGGGCTCCATCCAATTGTCAGTCGACGATTGCCTAAGGCAGGGGAAATTGGTTACATGGGAGTTCACATAGATGCCTTTGGATCTTTTATCATACTTGAGAGGTCCAACCACGGCTCTGAAACCGTTGAGGGATTTATCAAGAGTAGACTTGACGTCGGTGTAGTCTTTCTACACGTCTCTCCTGGAGTCGAGATAGATGACATGGGAATAATACGGTTGAAAGGCGATGAGGACGCACCCATTCTCTCTGCGCAAAACAGTTGGAATAAACCATCATCCTCAGCTATTAAGGAAATTCACAAAAGAATGTAATAGCAGGAAGTTTAGTGACCGACTACTTACTCGGGAAAGTATGGAAGGAGAAAGCAATAATTGTCCTCATCCGCCACCAAGAAATCCGCGATATACTTCGCGACAAACGCTTGTTCCTTGTCAATGGTGCCTACGGTCATGTAGAAGGGGTCCATCATAGAGAGGTGTGGCGTCTTCTGCACGATGATATTGTGCGCCATTTTTAGCGATACCAGGCGGACCACATTTTGATCGAGCCGTAACATGTGGAAGAGCTTGAAGACGTCTTCATACATGATGAAGAACAACTCGCCGGGGGGGGGGTGACGAAGCCACAGTTAGTGGGGACTCTGACCGCGAAGAGCGGGTAGGAGGGATTTTTATCTTGCAGAAGATGCTGCTCTAGATACCTAACAGTATCATACATGCTACTCAGGTCCAACGACAGCGTCTTGACAATGTGGTCCAACAGGATCGTTTTACCAAGATAATGCATCGTCCTCCACTTGGTCGACAGCTTGTCGAGAACCACTTTTTTGCTTGCTGCGGCGTCTTTCCCATGCTTCGGCTTCCGCTTCCTGCCCTTCTTATGGCATGGAGGGGTGCCGGTTTGTCTTATCACCTCCATGCCCGTATCACGGAGTGTCCTCGGGGTAACCTTAGAATGCGGCGGAGTAGTGAAGGCGGTAGCGTCTTCCTGCTTTGGCGTTTCTTGAGAAGTTAAGAGCTTCTTCTTCGTCATGGTATCACGGGAGGGTGCCTCGGAAGGAGCAACATTGATGGGAGCCTCCAAATCAGCGATGAACGAATCGATGGGAGCCTTATCGATGTCCACCGCGTTGTCGTGCTCATGTGTCTCGGGATCGGGAGGATCATTGGCAGGTGGAGGAGTGACCCTTTGGCTTGCCACCGCAGGCACAGACGCTGGAGTGACCCTTTCTTGGCTTGCCGCCATAGGCGGAGATGCTGGAGTGACCCTTTCTTGGCTTCCCGCCGTAGGCACAGATGTTGGACTGACCATTTCTTCGGCGGTCTTCAGCCGAAGTAGGGCTTTTGGCCATATAAGGACATGATTCTTCAGTTGCCCGACCTTCATCTCGTCTTCGGCACCCGGGGGTTGATGAGGAGGAACCAAGTGTGTGCATCCCTGGAATGACCGATCCACCTCAACCCGATGCACGCTATCGTCCACGGGCTTGCTGTAGAATGTCCGGTGTGTTGGGTTCATGATGTGTCCCCTCGAAACATCCTTGAGATTTTTGTCCACATACATGAGCATGGTGCAAGGAACACTTTGCTCCTGTGAAGAAACATGCATGTGTTGGTCGGAGAGGGGCGGTGACGAATAATTAACTTTCGTATAGGCTCAATTAATTACCGTGAGAGCGTCCAGCTCGGCTCGCGTCGAGGGACCGAGGCAGGGTGTGCAAGCGATCGAGGGGCTGCTGGCTGCCCCCATGGCCGGAGAATCCCCATAGCACCAGCATTAGCGTCGACAGGTGGAGTCGCCAATATAGGCGCATCTTGAGCCCATGTAGCAGGAGGCCGCGTGTTGCCCGAGTTGCTACCGCCTAGGCTGCTCACCGGGAGTGGTCCTGTTTGGCCATTGGCAAAGTAAGTGGAGATCGACTCCACCATTCCAGGAATGATCTCATTGAACCGGCTGGCCACCATGCCATCGAACTTGCCGGCCACCTCTGCCTAGACCCTAGTTTCTTCCTCGGCTTGGACCGCGGCTTGGACACGCTGCTCAAAGGTTGCTTCCAAGTTGGCCACCTTATCCAATAGAGCCACGTGCTCTCGGTCCTTCTTCGCGTGCAGCGAGTCCTTGGTGGTGGGCACGTCCAAGCCAGAATCGACATGTTGGCAACCTCCTCCCACGCCGGGGACACGTCCTCTTGCCGGCCTCTTCAACGGTGGATGCTCTTTCACGATGTTCAAGCCCCTGATAAAAGGGTTGTCCCACAAGACTTTTCCCGTCGACGTCTGGGACGAGGAGCAAGACTTTTTAGCTTCTTCCACGAACTGCAAGTAGCATGAAGAATTTTAGAGATGGAGTTGTGGTGAGCAGTATGAAACTAGTAATCCGGGTCGGTGACCAAGACAACACCATCCACCACTGTAGGGCTCGTGAAAAGTTTCCCATCAATCTCTTTACGGTATCGGGAGCTGACAAATGCCCTTAAGAGCGGGTTCTTGTACTTGGCCCAAGGGTTCTCGATTCCCTTCTCTACGTAGGTCTCGTCCTCCTTCTGCCACTTGTTCGCCTTGCCGTCGTGGCCACGACAGCCGATACGGTGGTGACCGATGTTCTTCTCCGCCAGCTCCTTTCCCCAGGCCGATAGATCCTTGGTGTAGGCTAGCTCCTCGTTTTCTAGGAAGCGCGTGTAGTCCTAGGCATAAGCCGCGAGAAGTGGCGCTTGATCTCTTCCCATGGCTCGTCGTCAGCAATCATCCCCCTTAGCATGGTTGTATATCCGCTGAGGTTCCTGGTGAACCTGCCGAGGGCGAACTTGTTCACGATGTTCTCCTTGGGATCCAGGCTCATGAAGCCCTCGGGGAATAGGTACCACGCATGCATTTGCAAGAGGAGTTGGTCCTGCAAATGCTTCTTCTTCTTCGTTCGGAGTTTCGTCTCATTGACATTGACGACTTCCGTTGTGAATGTCTCCTTCATGGTGCCGACCGTGTACGGTCGCCGCTTCTTCCATTCCTCTTGGCCGACGTCGTTGTCTGCGATCCACCCCCGATGACGCCACTGTCGGTGGTCTCGTCGCCCCTCTCATGACCGCCATCAAGGCGGTCATCGACGCCCATCTCCTCGCCGCCATCATCGGTGATCTCATCATCTTCTTCGCCCCGTCCCCCTACCTCCTCCAGCTCTATCTCCTGGGACATGAGCCTGTAGTGCTCCTCTAAGTCTCGCTGGCCCCGATCGTCTTCGTTGCGGTTTCCACAAGACGACATGGCTATACCGAGCACTACACAAGCGAAAAGAAAGGATTTTAGATACACAAATTCACGGTGGAAATCCAGCATGACCTTTTCTAAAAATGGTCATGCCTGAGTGCCAGAAATTCATCGGAACAGAAATTAATCGACATTCCGGCGAAACATTTCCACTCAATGTACCTGCATAACATTCAGCTACAAAACCACCAAAACAGACTTTATACAATATCCAAAACAGACAATATCAGATGCATTCACATTGACAGTAAAGTATTGACAGGAGGGGGGCAGTATATGTGCGTGTCGCAGGGTCTGTGACATTCTGCTGCAAGTTTTGCAGGTCTAGGAAAGCTGCAGGAGAAGAAGATGAATTGATCGATGGATCATGCGGTGCAGATACACGATTGGTTTCTAGCTAACTTGACTAGAATCATCTGTCCCAACGAGGTCATATTACCGATAGTAAGGTAAGATGCAACTTTGGCATAGCTAAGTTGCAATTTGGCAACCATTTTGATTGTACTAATGTTTCAGTAAAAAATCTAGAGCAGTCCATATCAGGGAATACAGTGTTTTTAAAAACTACTAGCTGAATGCCCGTGCGTTGCTACGGCCGGCCATAAACATCTCTTTGTGATTTTTTTAAATAACAGCAGGAGAGCTGCTGTACTACTCTATATGAGTCCCTTGTGTTGTATCCATGACTCTTAGGGCATTGCTAGACCCGTCGCTCCCTTCCTTCTAAAAAAAACTCTCTTGGCGATCAACGGGTCCTTGTCACCTCCGCAGTCGCTCCTACGGGCTAGAGGGGGTGGGGACCCAGGACGTTCATTTGGAGTTGCGACATGGTCCACAAGGTTAGTGTTTTGTGGTGTTGTGGCGGTGCATCTCAGTTGGCGGTGGATGCACTACTTTGAATAATAGTACACCAGCTTGAACACCATCTTTGCGATGTTTACGATGTGGAAAAGCCTGTGAGATATGCTTTGCTGGGCGTGTGCTCCGTCTTTGTGTAGTGTTGATCTCGTCGTCTAGTCCTATCGGCCTTGGAGTGCGGCGGTGAGGATTGCTGCTGGTTTGTGGTGAATAGTGGAGGATCCGACCGCTTGATAGACTGGATGGCGCTAACCCCGGATCCGGCGTTGAGGATGCTCAGAGGGCTCATCCGACTAATGTTCCTTAGCACCAAGCTAGATCCAGTCTTACGGGGCTGGTGATTATTGCGGTTCATTAATGCCTTATGGTTAGGGGTTTCTTTAGTGGCAAAGTATAGACTGTGATCTTCTTCTTCTCTAGCTTTAGCGAAGGATTTGGAATCCTTAGTAGTTGAAGCAAGGATGGTTTGTAACCATTCAACCGTTTGTTTTCTCTTTCTTTTCTATTACTTGTATGTGTATTATTTTTGTATTTATACAGTTATAAATACAAGTAATATATGTCCATGGACGTACATATTCAAAAAGAAGTTTGTCTATTGCGTCTCCCCGACGACGATATTACCGCGAGCACATGACGATGTTCTTCCTCCCCTCACCACTCCTAGCCATGCTCATTGCTGTTGACTTCTCTCATCTGACTCTCTAATGTATCAAAACATTGTGTGTTATGACCTCCCTTGATAGACTCTGAAGTTTCTCCATATTGCAGATCTATTACAGATCTATAGCAAATGTATCATCCAAAAAAAAGAATAAAATACACGAGACAGCATGAAACTTGTCCGTATAAATCAGTTCAGTCATTATACTTACAAAAGTTTAACTTACGATCCCCAGAGACGTTTTGAAGGGTCATCTACGATCACTGACGATGGTTTAGATACGTATTTGATGACGTGGCAAGATGTTGATCGGTAAAACTATCCACGTAACCCTCGAGTTGTGCAATTTATTTTACAAAATGAACTATAAGGCGACTGATGCGTTCGGTTCACGCCGTCGCTCTCCGCGTCGGCCAACTATCTCGTCATCCGCTTCCTCCCAGCTGAAGGAATAGAGTAGCAGAGCTCCGTGTCGCCCACCTCGTGTTCGTGTTCCCCGTCTCCCCCGGTTGGTCGTCGACGTGTCGTCAATCTCCTCTACGCCCTCTACGCCCGTGCTTCGCCGTAGAGCTCCCCAATCTTCATGTTGATCTTTTGGCGCACTCTCGTCTGCTGCTGCTGCTGCCGTCGAGGCTTCTTCTTTTTTTTTTTTTTTTTTGCGAAAAGCCGTCGAGGCTTCTTGAACGCGCACTGGTCCGCCCTCAACGTCATCAACGTGGCGTCCAGCAAGCCTGCCCAGGCCGTCTACGTCGCGGCAGTACCGATCATTCCTCATTACTCCCCAGCAACAGTCCAAGAGCAAATTGGCGAGCGTGTGTGCAGGCGCATCCGTGCATGGCTAGCTTGCACGTTGCACACATGAAGGCTTACATGAATCCGAGAGAGATGGTCAGCACCGCGGTCTTCTCACGTTCTGCTCCATGCTCATGCCACCCCTGTACCACGGAGGACGAATGTTACGTTCTGCTCCATGCTCATGCCACCCCTGTACCACGGAGGACGAATGTGATCTCGCCTACATGCTCGAAGCTGCCAAACTCGAGCACATCGGCGCGTTGCCCGCTCCTTCAGACGAGCACGTGCAGCACCGCGATGTGTGGCGCCCGACCTTTGTTTCGTTTCGTGCTCTGGAGGCAAGGTGGCAGCGTATGCCGACCGTGCATATATAAAGCAACACAACACACACGTACGGAGGACGGGGCTAGATGGGTCGGCGGCATGAGCTAGGCATCTGGCTGGGCTGGTTTACGTAGCTCAACTGGATCACGCTCAGCCAAAACTGCTCTGTATGGCTGCGCGACCTTGAAACCGGCCGCTGCCCTGTTGCTGAAATCCTTAATCTGCCTCATTATGTAGAGGCAACATCCAGTGATTGAATATTTCCTTTCTGTTTTCTCGGAAAGAACACGCTATTGGGTCAGCGGCAAACTCACGGCCACACAGGGACAGACTCGCTTTGTGCTCGGCATGTAGGCATGGACATGACGATGGCCTTCATCTTGGCCTGGTTGTGGAGGTGCGGGACGATGCCGTCGAGGCCGGAGGTGAGGCGCAGGCGCGCAACTCGGTGCGCTTGCGGAAGGCGTTCTAGCAGTAGATGTGTGTGCCGTCACGTTGCCCTTCTCCATGACCTCCTTTACATTGAGCTTCTGCTCCTTCTCGTACTTGCGCTCCTGCCGCTGCAGCGACTTGAGGACGATCTGTGCAGCCTCTCCGGGTTGGCCATGTTGCTTCCGATCTAGGGATTCAGATGATGGGCTTCCGGTGAGAGATCGAGATATGTGGGATCAGTTTGGAAGAGATAGACGACCCATCAGAGATTCATCCCGCGTCTTGCGCGATTAGGCTCGATGATGCGACGACTTACAATGGGAGCTGCCTTATCCATGCTGCTACGCTACGGTTTCCGATGGGATTCGATTTTATTTGGAGAGGAGGCGGAGGAGAGGAAGCTTCGGCCGGTCCGTTTATTCTCCGCACGTGGTCCGATTGAATTAGTCATGCTGTAACACGACTTGCAAGAGAAGACACATGGACGGAGACGTACTTGGGTGAACGGAAACGTATTTACCTCCACACAACCAACCTACCTCAAGAGAAATTAGTATATAGAAAAGTATCCCAAAACTGAGAGTGATTTCTAGAAATAATAAAGTATGTAATACTTTAACGTGTTTGGCTTCAGAGAATACAGTTGTTTTAAAAACTAAAGTATCCCAAAACCTACAGTTTTTTTAACGTCTTGAAAACTTCAATCCTGACCATTTTTTTGCAAAACTGAGAAAAAATTATGCAAAAGGTACCGAAGACGTATGAGTTCTGAAAGCTCTCGTGCAGAAATTTGCATTTGGATTTCTGAAAGCAATGATCACATGATTTTATCCTGGAGGCTAGAGCATGAGTTCCTTACAAAATCTTGTAAACCCATGCTACATAGAACCAGAGGGTTTTCAGTAGTGTTCCCCAGGTAGTAGCATGTTTTTAGGCTAGTCAAGCCGGTCCTGCAATCTAACTTGTATGGAACTATGAACTGCCAACTTAAGATCTTCTAGTACTATGATTTTCGTGATATCATTCCAGGAATTTGCATCTGGATTTCTCTGTGCAATGATATGAGATGGATCATGAGTTTCTTATTGAATCCATAAACCCAGGTTAAATGTGGCGAATCAAGTACTTGCATGATGTAGTATATTCTTTACTGAAATAAAGGATAATTAACCTTTAAACATCAGCACCCCAGGTAGTACTATGTTTTTGGCTTACTTAAGCTTGCTGCAGTAGTCAACTTGTATTGGATTATGAACTGCTAATTTTAGTTCTACTATATATATACTATAATCGGTGTGCTATATATCAATTAATGTGATGTGCAGTTTGATTTCGGTATGCAATGGTTTGTGATGGATCATGGAACAACTATTATCTAATCTAGCAAACCCAGGTTTGAAGATGTATGATGTATGAAGTCTACTACTGTGCTGCTATACTTTCGAGCTGTACCGTGGAACAAAAGATCTTTTAAACAATGGAACATGTATCTGTAGATCCATTACTTGATTGACACGGGACCAGCTTGTTTCAGAGAGCAAGCAAGGCAAAAATGATGTCAAGTGCATGATGTTACAACATAGATAAGCATCATTTTGTGGAGGCACCAGACTTAGAGGGTAAGCACCACATGGCTACTACACTGGACTCGGTGTTACATTTGGAACATCAACATCGTATTTTCCCCCTGATCTGAAGGCAGGACTCTACCAGGATCTCATCTTGTCCAAAATTTGAAACTCCTGTTACAAAGTAAGGAGAATGACCCACTACAAGGATGGCTACTTCCTGGCCTTCTTGCTCCGGTGTGTGTTCTCCAGTGCGTGTTCTCGGGCGTCAAACCAAAATTTGAAAATTTGGTGAAGCAAGCAAGGAGCAAAGAAGCTAGCAGCTAGCCATGGTGAAGACGGTGGCGACTAATGGCGGCATGGTGGCGAGGCGGCAGCAGCAGCTCGCGGGCGTGGTGGCGAGGCAGAATCTTCCGATATTTTTCTATCCTATTATATACTGCTGAATCTATCAAATGCTACTGAATCTGGCAAATGTTATGTCGCTACTATTACTAAATTATTTTCTGGAACTAATACTGATGTATTGGTACTTGTTTAGATCAAGTGTAGTAGTTAGTATTGCTATTCTTTTAAAACATGGCCTTGTCTCAATCTAGATGAGACTTGGAAATTTTGGGTTGCATCGGGGGTCACACGGGCATCGATGTGAGAAGAAGATACTCAAAGAAGACTTGATCATCAGTTTTCACTCCAATGGTTGAGTATGTTCGGAGAAAAGGGCGAACTAATCGCGCGACAAGGTTTTTAGAGCTTAAACAAAAACTGGTTCTCTATACTGCTATTGTATTTCAGTGTCTGTATAGCTAAATCGCTCACTTCGAAATGCTGCTGAATTGGTCAAGTGCTTCTAAATATGAACTGCGAATCTGTCGATAATTTTTGGTCTTATTTTGTACTGCGAAACTTTTGATGAATATCTACCAAAAAGAATTATTGTTTCCCCCCTCACTATCTAAGGTCTTTGTTTTGAATCCGGGCGAGCCACAGTACAATGCAATTTGTATATATGAGGAGAATAAATCTAGCTCATTTGTCCTCTCTTTAGACTAGAACATTTTAATTCGGTCTTTTAGGGGTCAAGGGACTGTTGACCAAAGCCCGAAGAAATTTGAGAAAGGAGTCTATGGAGCATAGCAAGAACATTTAAATTCGGCATTTTAGGCGTCAGGGGAGTGCTGAGCATAGCCCAGTGAAATTTGAGAAAGGAGCCCACGGACCATATCCTATGCAGTATAGCCCATGTAGAGAAGCCCATGTAGAATAGCCAAACTCTTAATTTGTCCTTTTTAGTATTGCCCCTCACCTCTCAAAATAAAAAAAACTCTGCCTAACCATGTTTTTAGGAAAATACTCTATTATGTGGCATTTTATAAACTGAGATGCCAGGAGCACTACTCTTTTTTATTATAAAAGATGTAAACATGGACACAAATATCATTAAGAAGACAACTAAATAATGTGAGTAATAATAAATGTTTAATGATATATTTTCTATAAATACCTTTGGTTTTGTGGTAACGCACTCAGTTTACCTTCTATTTAATTTGAAGGTCTTTAGTTCGAATCCCGTGTGTGTACATCTATATATCTTGGGTTTACCATTTTCTTCTTATAGCTATATCGCATTACGGAGAGGCTTACATCGCAGACCCACTAGCCTGCAGCGTCCGTCGTGTTTAATGGGAGGGTGTGAAAAAAAGTTAAATACTTGTACAGAGAGGCTGGTATCTGGGACCCACCAGCCAGAACATACAAGGATGCATTAGGAACCCACAAGTTAGAACATACTATAGAGGCTGACAATGGGGCCCCAACAGACCATACACGGCTTCTGCATCGAGCAACATTGTTGCGTATATTTTTCCCGTGAAGGAAACTAGGGTCCAAAGATCGCTTGCTTCGAGAGGGGGGTGAACACGTGGTTCCAAGGAGTCTCAGTGACGATGGCGATGACAGAGCAAGAAAACGACAGAGAGGTGACACAAGGGTTTTTTTTACCCAGGTTCGGGACCCTCTTGAGGAGGTAGCCCCTACTCCTTCTTTGTTGTATTGCGTACGTGCTTCGCGAGGGTACAATGGAGGGTAAAAGTCTAGGGTTTTAGATCTCAGGGATAAAACCCTTCTAAGGTAGCAAGAGGGCTCCCTTTATAGTGGCGTCGGGCATCTTTCCCCCATTCTTAGTGAGGAAGGGTCACCACATTCCCGCTCGATGGGTTTCGGTCCGCCTTCTCTTCACTTGGTTGCCGGCCAGCTATAGCACCGAGGCTGTGGATGATCGCCCTTCTACATTGATGCGTCACCCTAGTATCCTTGCACCAAAGTGGCAATGTCAGGCCCTTCCGCTTCCCTGCGTCACCCCCCCCATCTTTGCACTGTGGGGACAGGCAGCATCTCGTTTTCCCAAGGTGGACCGATTGCTTCTTGGACTGGCCATTGGCACGTAATCTTGTTGGGCGCGCCCATTTATGAGGGCGCTCCCCTTAATGAGGCCTCGTCGAGAGGATATTAGCCCGTGGCGAGGTTGGTATTGGTTCCCGCTGAAGTCTTAGGCTCCTTCTTACCTCCTGAGGGTCGCACTCCTCGTGCGTCCTCTAGAGGGTGTGTCTGATGGACCTGGCGACTCGGCAGGATGGAGTACCCTTGGTGCCAATAGTCCGACAGTTTCTAAGGTCAAGATAGTGGAAGATGCCGCAAAAAATTCCATCGTACACATGTTTCATTTACAGAGAGACTGGCATGTGGGACCCACTAGCGATACCTTATACAGTTGCTGCATCAAGAAACATTCGGTAGTTTGAAACAGGGAGGCGTGAGCGAGAAAAAAGTCCAAGCCACACATCAAGCAACTGTTTCTTTCACTATGGCAAGGCATGCAGTTGACCGCTTCTAAGGTCTTGAGTTTGAATCCTAGGCAATTTGTGTTATTATAGAGTCACCTTTTTGTACTCTGAGGCTGTGTCAACACCCAGATTTTTAATCCCAGATGCCTACTATGCCATACATCGCAATCCCAGGATTACCATTTTTTAGAGACATAAAAGATTGGTACCATAGTTCATCATCCATTAAAAACCATAATGGTCTTACAAATAGTTGATCTCATGATCAAGTATGATTACAATCAAAGCAGTAGAATAATAATAATAGTAGCATGGTCGGGGATCCATCTTCAGGGTCACAAGAAATGCTGACGATGGGAGATGATCCTAGTTATCGTAAGCGTCCTGTTGTCCATCCTCCTCATAGTCTCCTTCATAGTCTGGCCATGTGAATAGCCAGGGACAAAGCCATGAGTACTTTGAAGTACTCGCAAACTTTTACTAAGGCAGCAAGGCCATTCTATTTTATTTAAAAATCTCTAGGTTTGTTTGCCACAAGCCAATTTTATTTCAACCAGTATCTAGTAATAAAAATCTAACTTTAGTTATCTTAGTTGCTTAGGTGGGAACCTAGCTTCATCTCCACAACTTGTGGGGTCAAGTCATAGTCATCATTCAAGTCACGGGTAATTTTGGAAAACATCTGACAACGGAATAGTATGGCCATCCAACTGTCCATAACCGCGAACGTGGCTATTCAAATAGTTTGACACTCTGCAGAGGTGGTAGACTTTCACCAGAACATTTGATACATCCATCAGGAACAATCCTGAATGATAATACTTGGTATGCGGATAATCAATCATAACCTCTCAATTACACACACTAGTATAGGCACCTCCCCTATGAGTTTGGCCTCCAAACCATGACCATCTGTCATCTTGGGCACTACATAGGTGGACAGTCGCATTCACAAGGTAGCCTCAGCTCACCTCGTACCACGAGGGAACCCATTCTAAGACATATAAACTTCTAGTCAATCCCTACCCAAATTCGGGTATTATGGTTGTACGGTAAACATTGGAATTGTATCGCATCCAAACCCAACCATCAATTTTTATCAAAACCAAGTCAAAAACTTCCTTCACCATCATATTCAAGTCATTTTGTCCATAACACAAGTCAAAACATTTCAGTAGAATGACTCATCATTCCATGGTTTTAATAATCATTTGTTCTTATCTAGTGATCAAGTTTATTTTAGCACTAGCATCTATAAAAAAGGGGGTGTATGTCACTAGTTGTAGGGTACTAAGCTGGTGTATCTAACTTCATCAAGTTCCAAGCTCTTGAGAACACTTTCCTAATCTTCCACTAATCATCAATTAATTAACTACGAAACAACTTCACAAAAAGTAAAGCTTGCAAGTAAAACCGAGATTTGTTATAATAAAAAAAGGTACCACAAAGGCTTGCAAGTGGGGCTTGCATGGTTATCTTAGATTGCCTTGGTTGGTAAGGTGGTCGAAGATCTCGTCCTCGTCTTCGTAGAATTCCTCCTCATCGTATCCCGAATTGATACTAGCGTCTATAA
Organism: Avena sativa; assembly: GCA_916181665.1. NCBI lineage: Eukaryota > Viridiplantae > Streptophyta > Magnoliopsida > Poales > Poaceae > Avena > Avena sativa. The sequence continues at coordinate 185,371,222 of OV702281.1, forward strand.
ATAAATACGATGTACACAATACCAAACAATACTTAACTACTTCTATTTATCACACAAGGGTCGCACTAGATGATCTAGCATCATCCCTATCATTACAAGAAAAGGGGAGATAAGATTTTATTTATCTTATTTTTAGAAAAGTAATTTCTACTAATTGAAAAGTTAAGATATAATATTATACAAATTAAAATATGAGATCATATTGACACATGTCATCACCGCATATTCTAATACTTGAGAATGTGATTTGAAGTGGTTGGCCTAAATTATAAAGCATAACACTATTATTTTACTAATATTTAAGTGGCTAAAAGTGACTAGAAAGTTATTCTTTAATTTTGGTCGAGAACTACTTTATGTAAGTATGTAGATTTTTACATATTCAGAAAGGTCTTGTCAAATGTGATTTTTGAGAGTTGGAATCAACTCAAAATCACTTATGGTTGATTTTAGAAAAATGTTTGAAGTTGCAAAAGCTACTGTCTTGTTATTTTTACCAAGGGTGATCCATAGTTTCAAACTTTTTTGAATCCAATGGGAGTGATTAGAGATTTTCATCTACTTTCAAACAAAATTGGATTCATTCCATTTGGTGCAGTGAATCTCTCTGAATTGATTTTTAAAGTTCACTATAGAATGGGATTTTCAAATAAAAGATAAAACTAAGTTTCAATTAACGTGATGTGTGCGGGAACGCTAATGGCTGGCCCAACTACGCAACACGCATGCAGCGGGCTGCTCCGGGGCTGGTCATACCTGTCAGTGGCTAAACAGACGCGAAGCGGTATCGGAGATTCTAGGCCTTACGATTAGAGCGCGATCAGCGGCTGAGCGTCGTCGTCTCCGTCGCAGGACACACGCGGGTCAGAACCCTAGCGCTACGACGGGGGTCGTTGGGGGCTTACCAGGGCACCAGCTAGGTGCGGTGATGGGGGAAAACAAACAAGTTGACGACGATAGTTCGAACGGTGGTCGTGGCAGCTCCTAGGGTGGATCCTAGCTTCGGCTCCTTCCTTCCTCTGCAGCGGCGAACTCCGGTGAAATTCTGGCGAAGTGGTGCTCGCCTTACTCCAGGGCTGGGTCAGAGAGGTTCCTAGGTGAGAGAGGAGTGGAATGGTATGCATTTTGGGGTCGGGCTGGTCTCTATTTATACTGCGGAGAAGGGGGCATGGCGGCATGGCTCGGGCTCGCCGGCGATGCAGTTATAGTGAGCTACAGGCATGGCCACGGGTATAGGTCGATGCAGTGCTTTAGGGCGAATGTCATACGCATAGTGGCACGGCCAGGCATGGTCTGAATTGTTGGGGAACCTCCGTGCTTTGTTACTGTACCGGCGGCATTCTTCACGACGTACGGTGGTCACGGTGATCGCACAATCAAACGATCATGTCTTGGAGCTCACTGGATTCATGGCGGACGTAGTGGCGCAAGGTGAGGGCAAGGCGTGGCGTGTGCACGCAGGATTGCTCGGCACTCTGGTGCGGTGACCGACAAGCTTTGGTGTTAAATGGGCATGGCTGTGCTGGCGTCGTCTCGAGCTGCCTTTGGTCGGGGCGTGCACAAGCAGAGACGGTGAGGTAAAGGCTACCTCGTAGACATCATGGGAGAGGGCAGTGCGGTCTATGGCATCGTGTCCATGTCGGGGTCCCAAGGTGAGCTCGCGTACCACTTTGCATGGGTCAACCGGCGAGTGATATGAGCTCAATTGCGCAGGCTTGTACTGGGTGAGTTGAGTACACGATGTGTGATCTCGGTGAGGTCTCAATGGTGAGCAAAGGATTGATGAAAATAGTAGATAGTTGGTAGAGTTGTACTGTGATCACCAAGTGTTCGATCAAATGGCTGCATGAACTAAATCATCCTCAAATTCAGTGATTTTTGGGTGGTGTTCTGATACTAATCTTGGTAGTATCTAAGTGCAATGGTTTGCTAAGTGGTGATGGTTTGAGTGGTTTTCCAAAAATGGCTATCATGATACATAAGATAGATTCAAATTTGAATTTCCTCTCAAAAGAGTTTGAAAATGTTTCTCCCAAGTTGGAAAGCTCCCTTGGGTTCAGTGTCACTAGGTCTAGCAAGGGGAGAAAAGAAATGGGAAAGTTTCTGTTGGAGATTAGTTGCTAGAGATTCTCAAAGTAGGCTAGTGGTTAACTTCGGGAGAAATGACCATTAGGTATTAGGATTCTTATTTTAATTTTCTTTTGTTTTGATCTGGTTTGATAGTGACCTAGATGATATGGTTTTGATCATTAAACCATTTCTCATCATTTACAACAATCATACATGGCATTGCAAGCATTCATACACACAAGCATTAAGATTTGAATTTAATTGATGAAAGCTTTTGTTAACCCTAATCTTGATTAATTATGGAATGATCCTCATTAATATTTTTGGGGTGTTACAAACCTTCCCCCTTTAAACAGAATCTCATCCTGAGATTCAGGAAAAACTAAGAAATAAAGAGATTGGGAAACTTCGTCCTCATGTAATCCCCGCGCTCCCAAGTGGCTTCTTCTTCAGTATGGTTGCTCCATTGGATCTTGAAAAACTTGATATTCCTGGTCCGTGTGGTCCGGAAACCTTCTTACAAAATACAGTTGGGTACTTCATGATAGGTGATGTTCGGGTTGATATCCACATCTCTGTGATCGATGTTCTTGAAAACTTCCATCGTTTCTGGAACTGATAAACACTTCCAAAGTAACGAGACATGAAACACATCATGCATGGCTGGCATCTCTTCTGGTAGCTCTATCTTATAAGATACCTCTCCTTGGTGACTTAGAATCTTGAAGGGTCCAATGTATCTGGGTTCAAGCTTTCCTTTGAGTTGGAAACGCTGCATTCATTTCATGGGTGATACTTTGAGATAAACAAAATCTTCGACATTGAAGGTGTAACATCCCAAAAATGTTGAACAATGATGATCAAATTCCAGTCACCAAAATTAGGGTTAACAAAAACTTTTGTTCATTAAAAACATATGAATGCATGTGTGAATGTGATGATTGTATGAATGCATGAATGGACTTGTGTGATTGATCTAAATAGCAAGAAATGGTTTAAAGATGAAAACACCATCATCTAAAACATTTCCAAATAGAAACAAATCAAGAGAAAATCAAAAACAATCAAATAAAGCAAATGGTCATTTTTGCCAATCTTGCTCACTAGACCCCTTTGAGTGTTTCTAGTACAAGATTTCAAACAGAAACATATCCATTTCTTTCACCCCTTGATACACCAAGTAAAAGTGAATCAAAGCCCACCTTTCAAACTTGCAGAAACTTTTGGCAACTTGATTCAAATGACATTTAAAAATTGAATCTTTAACATAGGTGAAGATCACACATTTTCAAAACCGAACCAAACCAGGGCACCTTAACCAATCCAAGCAACTACAGACTCCCTAGTATGTAACTAGCACACCCACAAAGTTTGATTCAAAAATTCAAATTTGAATCTCTTTCGGCCATTTCATAAAACACCTTGCTGGAACTAGACAAACAAACCACAAACACTATTAGGAGCAGTGATTTTGGACTAACGTCTCCCCTATCTAGCTCACACTACACTCAGTAGATCATCTAACTTGTTTAACCCCTCTAGCTCACTGTAAAGCAGACCATGCCATCAATGGCAAGCATGTCGAGAGCACCCTTGACACCCTAATGTTGCCAGAAAGCTAGGAGAAGCACCAAGCCTAGCAACCATGTCTGGGACACTCACCATCGTCCACCGCCACCCCCTGTCCAAGCCTCGAGCACTGCCAGCCCCTAGACCACATAGCCCGAGCGTGCCCAGCTTCTCTGCGAGCATGCCGAGAGTGCCCCAGAGCGTCCCCGCGATACATGCCCACAGACCGCGCGCCGCCCTCGTCGAGTGCATGCAGGATCGCCACCATCCCAGGAACACCACAGACACGCCCGTTCGCCGTCGTGCGACCCGTATCACCTGTGCGCCATTAAAACCTCCATCTGACCCGCCCAGAGCGTCGACGTGTTCCGACCATCTCACACCGCCCCACGCCATGTATCCATGCCTTCAATCTTCGCCAGGGAGCACAACACTGTCCCCTACCTTTGCCCATGCCAGTATCTCGCTGTAACGATGACCACGACGAGCTCCGCCCACGCCATTCGGTCCCCTCGCTGCACTATAAATAGAGGCCTTCCCAGCACGAATTCTTCACAACATCTCACTCCCCTCTCTCTCAGAGGCACCCCACCTCACTCCCGGAGAAAGGCGAGCAGCGCATCGCCGGAATTTCGCCGGAGCTTTCCGCTGCTGGAGGAGAAGTGTGCCGTTGATTGGAGCCGCCCAAGGAGGAGCTTTCGGTACCAGGAGGATCGCCGTCGTCGACTTTGTCGTTTGCCCCCATCGCCGACCCTAGCCTAAGCCCCGGTGAGCCTCCCACGACCCCCACTGGCCGCGCTAGGCTTCTGTCTCGCCGGCGTTGCCCGACGTGGATGATGGACCACAGCCGTTGGATTAGAGTTTGATTGCACAGTTTAGATCACCCCATACCACTTCGCACCCCCCTGTCTCGCTGACTAGTGGGGACAGCCACTTAACTAGCCCGCGCATACGCTGTGCGTAGTGGGCCGGCCCAGTTAACATCCCACGCGACCCAGTAATTCAAATTTAGGATATTCTTTTAGTTTCAAACCCAATTCTGTACCTAGATTCAAAAATCAACCCAGGTCGATTCACTGAACCAAATTGCATGAAACCAATTTTCCTAGAAAGGTACTGAAATGCTTAATCCAAGCCCGATAGATTCAAACCAATTGGATTTGTAGATCAGCTATAGTAAAAATAACAAGGCATAAGCTTTTCTGTATTCAAATTTTTTCAAAATTCAACCATAAAAGCTTTTGAGTTGATTCCAACTCTTAACAAGAGCTTTCAGAATATATAAAAATATATAGGTTTACTTATAGAAATAATAGACAAGTAATAAAAGAATGCCTCATAGGCATTTCTAGTCACTTTAGTTCATTAAAATATAAAGGTTAAACCTTATTAAATTGTGACACTACTTTGAATCATATTCCCATGTACTAAAATATGTGGTGATGACATGTGTCAACATGATCCCATGTTTTAGTTGGAGAATATTAAAATTTAAGTAGTTTTTCAATGAGTAGAAATTACTTTTCTAAAATAAAGGAAGTAAAACTATTGCCTTAATATTTGTAATGTTGGTGATGATGCTAGATCATCTAGTTAAAACCATGGTGTGATAAGTAAAAGTAGTTAAGTATTGTTTGGTGATTGTGTACCTCGTATTTATTTATAGATGCTAGTACCTACCAAGGATACGAGGAGGAAGGAGGATACTACGAGGAACAAGCTGAGGAGAACTTCAACCACTGCTCTGCACAAGGCAAGCCTAATACTACCAGATGACTTGGCAAGCTAAAACTTGCATGATACTATGCAAACTAGGTGCTTTAAGCATATGTGATTATACCCACTTGAGGATACCAAATCCCAGTTTTACTTGCAAGCTTAGTATTTTATTTCTTTATCAAAGCTTTCTATTAGAGTTTACTTAGTGACTTGTAGATTTTAGAAAGATATTTAAAGGTAGCATAAAGAGCATAAAAGTTGGCCTAAGTTAGATAAATCTTGATGTCATCCTGAGGCATGAGATTGAACTTAGATAAGATACACTTGTTGACCACCCCTCATTAGTATTTACCCCAATTTATAGATGCTAGTGCTAAGCATAAAATTTGATCCACTTTAGATGGGATTACTTGGTGAAAATGATTGTGGAAACCTTAGAATGATGAGTCATTCTACTGAAATGTTTTGACATGTGTTCTTGAACACCAGATGATTTTGATGATGAAAATTTTAAGGCATGAGCCTTAGCCCTTTATAAAACTGATGGTTGTCTGGATGCGACACCATTCCAATTTTACCGTACAACCACAATACCCAAAATTTGGGTAGGGCTTGACTGGAAGTTTATATACCTTAGTATGGATTCCCTTGCGGCCAAGGTTTGAGCTGAGGCTCCCTTGTGAAGATTGTCCACCTGTGCAGTTCCCAAGATGAAAGTTGGTCATGGTTGGGAGGCCAAACTCACAAGAGAGGTGCCTATACTAGGGCATGTAATTGAAAGGTTAGGATTGATTATCCACATACTGAGTATGGTGAATTCAGGATTGTTCCTGACGGATGTATCGAATGTTGTGGTGAAAGTGTACCACCTCTGCAGAGTGTCAAACTATTCGAATAGCCGCGTCCGCGGTTATGGACAGTTGGAATAGCCATACTGTTCCGTCGTTAGATGTTTTTCAAAAGTACTTGTGAAATGACTCATGACTTTGACTTGACCACAACAGGGTTGTGATATGAAATTCAAGTTCCCACTTAGGTGTTATAAAACTTTAACCCAGCTTTCTTTGCTTCTGAACTCAGTAGATATAAATCTGGCTTTTTTGCAAAACAGCCCTAGAGCTTAGTATATCCTACTAAAAAACCACTTCACTTGTTAGTATTAGTTTGCGAGTACTTAAAGAGTACTCATGGCTTTATCCGTGGATATTCCCGTGGCCAGACTATGAAGATGAGTATCAGGAGGACAGACATCAGGAAGGTTACGACAACTAGGATCATTTCCCATCGTCAGCATTGCCTGTCACCATGAAGATGGAGCCTCGCCTACGCTATCGTTATTATTACGTTATTCTGCTTCTTTAATTGTATTAAGACTGGATGATGTGATCCTTTATTTGTTGTAAGACCTTATGTATGGTTTGTAATAGTTAATGTACTATGATATTCAATCTGTTATGTCTCGCAAATATGGTAATCCTGGGATTGCGATGTATGGCATAACAGGCATCTGGGATTAAAAATCCGGGTCTTGACAAGTTGGTATCAGAGCCATCCTGACCATAGGAGACCCTAGTTTAGAATGGACGTTTGAATCAAAAACTTAGTTTCAAAACCAAGGAAGCAAGTATTTATGAAAACTTATTCTCATTCTTATCACTTAGACTCTTTCATGAAAATTCATGTTCCTCAAAAATTCTTTTAAACTTAAATAAAATTTGACACACTTGATCACTCTACTAACTTACTCATCCTATATTCTTATAGATGGACGTGAAGTACATCAAATTTTATCAGTTGGGGAATAGAGGAGACCTCATCTTTGAGCGTGACTTGGACCAGCTGTCGGATATGCTGGAGCATTCGCACCTCGAGTTCTTCGGAGCTCAGCTCAACGATCAGGAAGAGAGGAGTTGAAATGGCTAGTTGTTGCAAGTCTCCGAGGAAAGATTAAAGCCCCGACCTCAGAGGGAATTTAGTTCACCTTGAGAGAGAACAACTGGCTCGATGGACTTGCCAGGGCCATGCAAGAAGCTCTTGCCTGTCTGTGTGGGCAGAGTATCAATCAGATCAAGGGTACCCTCTTTGAGTTCTATCCAAGGCGTGATGTTATGGGACAGCCACTTGAGGACCCATATCACCATGAACTGAAGACTCAACTAGACCACCTCAGCTTCATGATATATGATCATCAGAAGGAGGTAGACAATGCCCGCTCCTATGCCAACCACAAGTACGCCATCACCACCAAGAAGGATCAGACCATTGCCATGCTAGTGAAGGATCGCCAGTCTCGTCGCCATCAGCTCCACTGCCCGTCTCCGTCACTGGATCACGAATTTGGAGGAGACCATCCACGAAAGAGACATGCAACTGGAGGAGAAGGATAATGCAGGGGAAGACCTTCGTGGAGACCCCTACTCCTATCTCAGTGACGATGATGACTTTCTGGAGGATCCGGCCATGGACTTCTTCACCGATGAGGATGACTTTGCCTTCATTGATGATGATGATGAGGATAATGAGGACACTGACTCCAAGGAGTAGTAGCACTTGAGAACTGGCATTAGTGAGTTGTATCCGGTCCCACTATATCATAGTTTCATAGAATGGTTCTTAAAACCATCTGTTCTTCATTTGTTGTGGTGTGTGTCTATATCATGTGCTATGAATGAATGAATGAATGAAAAGCAAGTTGCTAGAAAAATCTGAGTCAAACCTTGAAAACTTTTCAAAACACCATAACCCTGAACCTTAGAAATTTCCCTCTTTTCTCATGATCTATCTCAATCTTTAGATGCCTCGCGGAGGAAGCACTTCATCCCCGGACCCGATGTTGCAAATCTTACAAATGTTAGTTTTGGACCGCGAAGCCGAAAGAGCCGTACGTCAAGCCAACTTAGCCACCCTTCAACAGATAGCTCAGATGGCCAACAACAACAATCCAGACCATGGAAATCAGGACAACCATGGATCCAATCTCAAGAATTTCCAGAACATCAATCCACCCATTTTCACTAGGTCTGAAGAACCCCTAGATGCAGATGATTGGCTGCAAACCATGGAGAACAACCTAGAAGTTGCAGGAGTGGAAGCTAACGATAAAGTCCTGTTCGCCACCCACTATCTGGCCAGAGATGCAAGAGCATTGTGGAACAGCGTTCGCGCCATGACTGTAGGACAGATGATGACTTGGGAAGAGTTCAAAGACAAGTTCACCAGAACCCATGTGCCACCGGGTTTGATCAAGCGGATGAGAGATGAATTCAGGGAACTGAAGCAAGGCAAGATGACAGTAGTGGAGTACCGTGATTTTTTTGTCATTGACTAGGTATACACCTAATGAGATAGACACTGAAGCCAAGAAGAAGGAGAGATTCTTGAATGGTCTGCACGATGAGATGCAGAAGGTGTTAGTCAATATCCCATTTTCTGATATTGAAGCCTTAGTGGACTCTGCCATTCAGATGGAAGTTAAGATCAACGAAGCTAATGAGAACCGCAAGCGTCGCATGATGCATCAACCAGGAACCCATCATACCCCAAAGTATCGCCCCAACCCATCTCCAGTACTTGCCCCAAGAACCAATAGACCCCCGATGAACCGTCCGACCTATCCCAACCATGGAGGAGGAAACCAAAGGCCCAGAGGAAATCACATCAACCCTGGCAACCCCAGAAATTTCAACCGTGCACCGCCCAAGTTCAACAACAACAATTCCGCCACCAACACCAACACAGCCCCAAGGACTAGAAGCAATGATGTGCCTGCTGCAGCAAAGGACAAGTCGTAGGTGACTTGTTATGAATGTGGAACCAAGGGTCACTATTCCAATGAGTGCCCCAAGAAGATTGCCGCATCCCCCAATGCAAATGCCCCAGCTCAGCAGCAACGTCGTGTTCAGCCCGGAAGGAGGTTTGCCCCAGGGAACTCGCTCAATTGCAATGGTCATCTCTTTCTCATGCATGCTGAAGAAGCCCAAGAAGCGCCAGATGTCGTGCTGGGTGTGTTTTCTGTTAACTCAGTACTTCCAAGAGTGTTGTTTGATTCTGGAGCATCGCACTTGTTTGTTACTGAAGAATTTGCCTGCACTAGTAAGATTCAACCCACCAAATTGAAGCATGTTATGATAGTTCAAATACCTGGTTCAACCACCAAAGCTAGACAAATTTGCAAGGCCGTTCCTATCCGAATCCATGGCATATATTTTTATGCTAATCTAATAGTACTCGGAACTAAAGTTTTGGAAGTAGTACTAGGAATGGATTGGATGTAGAAACATAAAGGATTAATCGACTGTGCCAAGAAATCCATAACCATGACTAGTAAAGCTAGAATATCAGTCGAGCATGTATCTGAAACCATGCCCCGCCAATTTAAATGCAACAAGAGTCGAGCCCAACCAACCATTGACCAAGTCCGGATAGTCTGTGAATATCCCGATGTATTTCTAGATGTTTTGCCTGGTATGACCCAGATCGAGATATCAAGTTTATCATTGAACTAATCCCTAGAACCAGACCCATAGCCCAGAGACCATATAGTATGAACATGTCTGAATTAGTGGAGCTGAAGAAGCAACTGGATGCTATGCTGGAGATAGGATTAATCCAACCAAGTGGGTCGCCATGGAGATCACCTGTCTTGTTTGTGGACAAGAAATATGGAGGTAACTGTTTGTGTACGTATTATCGGAAGTTGAATGATGTCACCATCAATAACAAGTACCCACTGCCAAAGATAGAAGACCTATTTGACCAGTTGATTGGTGCCAAAGTATTTTCTAAGATTGACCTTAGAACTGGTTATCATCAACTCAAGATTTGCGCAGAGGATATTCCAAAGATTGCCTTTACCACCAGATATGGATTGTATGAGTACACGGTCATGTATTTTGGATTAACCAGTGCCCCCTCTTATTTCATGAACCTCATGAACAAAACTTTTATGGACTTCCTGGATAAGTTTGTCATTGTGTTTGTCGATGACATTCTGATCTATTCCACGTCAGAAGAAGAACTTGAGCTACACCTAAGAAACATCCTTGGAACCCTTAGGGAGCATCAGTTATATGCCAAGTTTAGCAAATGTGAATTCTGGTTACAGGAGGTAGGATTCCTTGGACATATCGTATCGCCGTTGACCCTGCAAAGGTGAAGGATGTTGAAGATTGGCAAGCCCCAACCACTCAAACCCAAGTTCATGCATTTCTCGGATTAGCGGGATAATACCGCAAGTTCGTAGAAGGATTCTCGAGTATTGCTAGACCCATGACCCAATTGTTGAAGAAGCATAAGATGTTCGAATGGATGGACAAATGTGAAGCGAGTTTTCAAGAACTCAAGAAGAGATTGATTTCAGCCCCAATCTTGATCATGCCGGATATCACGAAGCCGTCTGATGCGTATTGTGACGTATCCAAGATCGGTCTCGGATGTGTCTTTATGCAAGAAGGCAAGGTTATATATTACATATCCCGACAACTGAAGCAACATGAATAGAATTATGCAACCCATGATCTTGAACTAGCAGTCGTAGTTCTAGCCCTGAAAACATGGAGGCATTACCTGATGGGGAACCGTTGTGAGATTTATTCGGATCTCAAGAGCCTGAAGTATATATTCACTCAGAAGGAGCTGAATATGAGGCATACAAGATGGATAGAGCTAATCAAGGACTATGATCTGGACATTCACTATCACCCCGGTAAAGCCAATGTGGTAGCAGATGCCCTTAGCAGATTGCCGTGTCGCTTGAACTCCATGATTCTGAAGGAGCAACCAAGTTTGCACAAGGAGATGGAATATTTCAGAATGGAATTAATAAGTGAAGGAGTTTTGGCTAGCACAGAACTTCAACCCACTTTGATCAGTCAGATCAAGGAGGCGCAGAAAGGAAATGCTAGCATTGACGGAATCAAACGTCGTATCGATACAGGCAAAGTACCCAGGTTCACCGAGGACGAAGAAGGAGTTCTGTGGTACAAAGGACGTCTCTGTGTACCAGTAGATTCAGAGTTGAAGGATATATTTTGAAGGAATCCCATAATACTCTATATTCTATCCACCCCGGAGGGACAAAGATGTATAAAGATCTAAAGGAGCAATTTTGGTGGCATAAGATGAAGAGAGAAATTGGAAGCTATATAGCCAAGTGTGATATTTGTCAGAGAGTCAAGGCGGGACATCAGAGACCCGCAGGACTATTGCAACCACTGCAGATTCTAGAATGGAAATGGGATTCAGTTGGAATCGACTTTATCACCGGATTGCCTACTTCTAGTAGAGGAAATGACTCTATTGGGGTCATAGTTGATAGAATGTCCAAGGTCGCCCATTTCTTACTAGTCAAGACCACTTAGCAGAGCTCAAAGCTAGCGGAGTTATACATCGCTATAATTTTCATTTTGCACGGAGTTGCCAAGAACATTGTGTCAGATCGAGGAACTCAGTTTAACTCGAGATTTTGGAAAAAAACTCCAAGAACGATTGGGAACCCGACTAGATTTGAGCACAGCTTATCACCCTAAGACCGATGGACAAATGGAGCGAGTAAATCAAATACTCGAAGATAAGTTGAGAGCATGTGTGCTAGAGTATGGATCTAAATGGGAAGACTGTCTGCCTTTCGCAGAATTTTCTTACAACAACAGTTATCAAGCTAGTTTGCAAATTTCCCCATTTGAGCTCATGCATGGAAGAAAGTGTCGCACCCCTTTGAACTGGTCGGAAGTAGGAAAGGGTCAGATATTTGGACCCGCCATTCAATGATTAGCATAAGAGAAAGTTCACAAGATCTATGAGCACCACAAGACCACCCAGTCAAGACAGAAGAGTTACACCGACAAGAGACGTCGAGACCTCGCTTTCAATATCGGAGATTTTATTTATCTCAAAGTGTCACCTTTGAAGGGAATGCAGCATTTCCAACTCAAAGGACAACAAGACCCCAGATATATCGGACCTTTCAAGATTCTGAATCATCAAGGAGAAGTATCATATCAACTGGAACTGCCAGAGGATATGTCGTTACTTCACAAATGCCTTGAAGTTCCGGAGAAGACTGAAGTTTTCAAGAACATTGATCACCGGACCAGAGAGATCAACGATGACCTGACGTATCCCGAAGTACCCATCCGTATTTTGGAGGAAGCTTTCAGAACCACAAGGACCCGAAGTATCAAGTTTCTCAAGATTCAGTGGAGTAACCACACCGAAGAAAAAGTTACCTGGGAATGAGAAGATCACATCAAGATGGAGTTTACCGATCTTTTTAAATCCTAGTTTTCTTCTTTCTTCTTTCTCAAATCTTGGGACGATATTTTGTTTAAGGATGGAAGGTTTGTAACATCCCAAAATTGTTGAACAATGATTATCAAATTCCAATCATCAAAATTAGGATTAACAAAAACTTTTGTTAATTAAAATGATATGAATACATGTGTGAATGTGATGATTGAATGAATACATGAATGGACTTGCGTGATTGATCTAAATAGCAAGAAATGGTTTAAAGATGAAAACAACATCATCTAAAACATTTCCAAACAGAAACAAATCAAGAGAAAATAAAAAACAACAAATAAAGCAAATGGTCATTTTTGCCAATCTTGCTAACTAGACCACTTTCAGTATTTCTAGTCCAAGATTTCAAATAGAAACACTTCCATTTCTTTTCACCCCTTGCCAGACCAAGTAAAACTGAATCAAAGCCCACCTTTCAAACTTGAAGAAACTTTTGGCAACTTGATTCAAATGACATTTAAAAATTGAATCTTTAACATAGGTGAAGATCACACATTTTCAAAACCCAACCAAACCAGTGCACCTTGACCAATCCAAGCAACCAGAGACTCCCTAGTATGTAACTATCACACCCACAAAGTTTGATTCAAAAATTCAAATTTGAATCTCTTTCGGCCATTTCATCAAACACCTTGGTAGCACCACACAAACAAACCACAAACACTATTAGGAGCGGTGATTTTGGACTAACTTGTACCCTATCTAGCTCACACTACACTCTCAGTAGATCATCTAACTTGTTTAACCCATCTAGCTCACTGTAAATCAGACCATGCCATCAATGGAAAGCATGCCGAGAGAAACCTTGCCACCCTAATGTTGCCAGAACTCTTGGCGAAGCACCAAGCCTAGCAACCATGTCTAGGACACTCACCACCATCCATCGCCACCCCCTGTCCAAGTTTCGAGCACTGCCAACCCCTGGACCACACAGCCCGAGTGCGCCTAGCTTCTCTGCAAGCATGCCGAGAGCGCGCCAGAGCGTCACCCGCGACACATGCCCACGGACCGCGTGCCGCCCTCGCCGCGTTCATGCAAGATCGCCACCACCCAAGGGACACCCTAGACATGCCCGTTCGCCGTCGTGCGACCCGTATAACCTGCGTGACATTAAAACCACCATCAGACCTGCCTAGATCGTCGACGTGTTCCGACCATCTCACAGCGCCCCACACCGCGTAGACATGCTGTTGAGCTTCGCCAGAGAGCACAGCACTGTCCCCTACCTTTGCCCATGCAAGTAGCTCGATGTAACAACGACCACGACGAGCTCCGCCCGCTCCATTCGGTCCCCTCGTTGCACTATAAATAGAGGTCTTCCCAACACGAATTCTTGACACCATCTCAGTCCCCTCTCTCTCAGAAGCACCCCACATCACTCTCAGAGCAAGGCGAGCAACACATCGCCGGAATTTCGCCGGAGCTTGCCGCTGCTGGAGGAGAAGGGCGTCGTTGATTGGAGCCGCCCCAGGAGGAGCTGCCGGTACCAGGAGGATCGCCGTCGTCGACTTTGTCGTTCTCCCCCATTGCCGACCCTAGTCTAAGCCCCGGTGAGCCTCCCACGACCCCCACTGGCCGCACTAGGTTTCTATCTCGCCGGCGTTGCCCGGCGTGGACAATGGACCACCGCCATTGGATTAGAGTTTGATCACACGGTTTAGATCACCCCATACCGCTTCACACCCCCCCTGTATCGCTGACTGGTGAAATTTAGGTTTATTCTTTTAGTTTCAAACTCATATCTGTACCTAGATTCAAAAATCAACCCATGTCGATTCACTGAACCAAATTGCATGAAACCAATTGGATTTGTAGATCAACTGTAGTAAAAATAACAAGGCAGAAGCTTTTCTGCATTCAAACATTTTTCAAAATTCAACCATAAAAGCTTTTGAGTTGATTCCAACTCTCAAAAATCACATTTAACAAGACTTTTCAGAATCTATAAAAATATATAGGTTTACTTACAGAAATAATGGACAAGTAATAAAGTAATGCCTCATAGACATTTCTAGTCACTTTAGTTAATTAAAATAAAAAGGTTAAGCCTTATTAAAGCTTAGTATTAGAGTTTTACTTGCAAGCTTAGTATTTTATTTCTTTATCAAAGCTTTCTATTAGAGTTGACTTAGTGACTTGTAGATTTTAGAAATATATTTAAAGGTAGCATAAAGAGCATAAAAGTTGGCCTAAGTTAGATAAATCTTGATGTCATCCTGAGGCATGAGATTGAACTTAGATAATATACACTTGTTGACCACCCCTCATTAGTATTTACCCCCACTTATAGATGCTAGTGCTAAGCATAAAATTTGATCCCCTTTAGATGGGATTACTTGGTGAAAATGATTGTGAAAACCTTAGAATGATGAGTCATTATACTGAAATGTTTTGACATGTGTTCTTAAACACTAGATGATTTTGATGATGAAAATGTTAAGGCATGAGCCTTATCCCTTTATAAAACTGATGGTTGTTTGGATGCGATACCATTCCAATTTTACCGTACAACCACAATACCAGAAATTTGGGTAGGGCTTGACTTGAAGTTTATATACCTTAGTATGGGTTCCCTTGCGACCAAGGTTTGTGATGAGGCTATCCTGTCAAGATTGTCCACCTGTGCAGTTCCCAAGATGACAGTTGGTCATGGTTGGGAGGACAAACTCACAGGAGAGGTGCCTATACTAGGGCGTGTAATTGAAAGGTTAGGATTGATTATCCGCATACTGAGTATGGTGAATTCAAGATTATTCCTAAAGGATGTATAGAATGTTGTGGTGAAAGTGTACCACCTCTACAGTGTGTCAAACTATTCAAATAGCCGCATTCGTGGTTATGGACAGTTTGATTGGCCACATTGTTTCATCGTCAGATATTTTTCAAAAGGACTTGTGAAATGACTCATGACTTTGACTTGACCACAAAAGGGTTGTGATATGAAATTCAAGTTCCCACTTAGGTGTTATAAAACTTTCAGCAAGCTTTATTTGCTTCTACACTCAGTAGAGATAAATCTGGCTTTTTGCCACAACCCTAGAGGTTAGTATATCCTACTCAAAAACCACTTCACTTGTTAGTATTAGTTTGCGAGTACATAAAGAGTACTCATGGCTTTGTCCCTGGCTATTCCCATGGCCAGACTATGAAGAGGAGCATCACGAGGACGGGTAGTAGGAAGGTTACGACAACTAGGATCATCTCCCATCGTCAGCATTGCCTATGACCATGAAGATGGATCCTCGCCTACGCTATCGTTATTATTACGTTATTCCGCTGCTTGAATTGTATTAAGACTGGATCATGTGATCCTTTATTTGTTGTAAGACCTTATGTATGGTTTGTAATGGATGATGTACTGTGATATCCAATCTGTTATGTCTCGCAAAAATGGTAATCCTGGGATTGCGATGTATGTTATAACAAGCATCTGGGATTAAAAATCCGGGTGTTGACAGAAGGCTAGATCTTGATGTCTCTTGTCGGCATAACTCTTTTGTCTGGACTAAGCGGTCTTTAGGTTCTCACGGATCTTGTGAACTTTCTCTTTGGCTTCTTGTAGGATGTCAGGTTCAAAGATCTGACTCTCTCCTACTTGTGACCAATTTAGTGGGGTACGACACTTCCTTCCATACATAAACTCAAATGGGGCCATTTGCAAACTAGCTTGATAACTGTTGTTGTATGAGAATTCTGCGAAAGGTAGACAGTCCTCCCATTTAGATCCATATTCCAACACACAAGCTCTCAACAGATCTTTGAGCATTTGTTTTACTATCTCCATTTGTCCATCCGTCTATGGGTGATAAGCTATGCTGAAGTTCAGTTTGGTTCCTAATCCTTTCTGGACTTTCTTCAAAATCTTGAGGTAAACTGTGTTCCTCGATCCGACACAATGTTCTTGGGAATTCCATGCAAACTGACTATCCTAGCAATGTATAACTCTACTAGCTTCGATCACTGGTAAGTGGTCTTGACAGGTAAGAAATGATCTACTTTGGAAAGTCTATCCACTATGACCCAAATAGAATCATTTCCCCTACTAGATATAGGCAAACCGGTGATGAAATCCATTCCAACTGAATCCCATTTCCATTCTAGGATCCGCAAAGGTTACAAAAGTCCTGCGGGTCGTTGGTGTTCCTCTTTGACTCTCTGACACATATCACATTTGTGTATGTAGCTTCCAACTTCTCGCTTCATATTATGCCACCCAAATTGCTCCTTCAAATCCTCATACATCTTGGTTCCTCCCGGGTGGATGGAGTAAAGAGTAACATGGGATTCTTGCAAAATAGCTTGTTTCTAATCTGAATCTGCTGGCATGCAGATTCGTCCTTTATACCATAGAACTCCTTCTTCATCTTCCGTGAATCTGGGTACCTTCCCTTTACCGATACGACGCTTAATTCTGTCAATACTGGCATTTCCTTTCTGAGCTTCCTTTATCTGATCTATCAAGGTGCGCTGAAGTTCGATACTAGCTAGGAATCCTTCGCTAACTAGCTCCATGCTGAAATCTTCCAACTCCTTATGCAAACTTGGTTGCTCTTTCAGAATCATGGTGTTTAATCTACACGGCAGTCTACTAAGAGCATCCGCTACCACATTGGCCTTGCCTGGGTGGTAGTGAATGTCAAGGTCATAATCCTTGATTAACTCTATCCATCTCCTTTGCCTCATATTCAACTCCTTCTGAGTAAAAATATACGTCAAGCTCTTGTGATCTGAGTAAATCTCATAGAGATTACCCATAAGATAATGACGCCATGTCTTCAAGGCTAAAACAACGGCGGCTAACTCTAAGACATGGGTGGGGTAATTCTGCTCATGCTGCTTGTGTTGTCAGGACATATATGATATCAATTTTCCTTCTTGCATCAACACACATCTGAGACCAATCTTAGATGCATCACAATACACGTGGTGATATCCGACATGATCAAAATTGGGGCTGAAATCAATATCTTCCCGAGCTCCTGAAAACTTGCTTCACATTTGTCGGTCCATTCAAACTTATGATCTTTATTGAGTAACTGATTCATCGTCCTAGCGATGCATGAAAATCCTTCAAAAAACTTGCGGTAATATCCCGCTAATCCAAGAAATGCACGAACATTAGTTTGAGTGGTTGGTGCTCTCCATTACTCCACATCCTTAATCTTGCCGGGGTCGACAGCAACTCCACTGGATGACAAGATATGTCTTAGTAATCCTACTTCCTTTAACCATAATTCACATTTGCTAAACTTGTCATACAACTGATGCTCTGTCAAGGTTCCAAGGATGGTTCTTAGGTGCTATTAATGTTCTTCCTCCGATTTAGAGTAGATTAGAATGTCATCGATGAAAAGAACGACAAACTTATCCAAGAAGTTCATGAAAATCTTATTCATGAAATAAGCGGGGGAATTGGTTAATCCAAAAGACATGACCTTGTACTCATACAATCCATATCCGATAGTGAAAGCTGTCTTTGGAATATCCGTTGCACGAATTTTTAGTTGATGATAACAAGTTCTATGATCAATATTAGAGAACACTCTGGCACCGGTCAACTGGTTAAAAAAGTCTTTTATCTTTGGCAAAGGGTACTTTTTCTTGATGGTGACATCATTCAACTTCCGGTAATACGTACATAAATGGGTGGCACCATCATTCTTATCCACAAATAGAACCGGTGATCTCCATGGCGATGCACTAGGTTGAATCAGATCTTTGCTAACCATGTCATCCAGTTGCTTCTTGAGCTCCACTAACTCAGATAAGGTTCATACTATAGGGTCTCTGAGCTATGGGTCCAGTTCTAGGGATTAGTTCAATGATAAACTCGATATCCCGATCTAGGGGCATACCGGGCAATTCATCTAGGAAGACATTAGGGTATTCACATACTAATCTGACTTGGTGGAGGGCAAGGTTTCAAACACATACTCAACTGACACTCCGGTTCTACTGATCATGGTTATGGCTTTCTTAGCACAATCTACAAGTCCGTGATGATTCGACATCCAATCCATTCCTAGTAATACTTCCAAACCTTTTGTTCTGAGTACTATTATATTGGCATCGAAATATATTCCATTAATTGTGATGGGTACGACCTTGCAATTTTTTCTAGATTTGGTAGTTTACCCAGGTATTTGAACTATCATAACATGCTTCAAATTTGTTGGTTGAATCTTACTACTGCATGAAAATTCTTCTATAACAAATGAGTGCGATGCTCCAGAGTGAAACAACACTCTTGCAAGTGCGGAATTAACGGAAAACATACCCTGCACGACATCTGGCACTTCCTGGGCTTGTTCAGCATTCATGTGGAAAAGACGGACAGCATGGTTGTTCGGGTTGCCTAGGGCGAATCTCTCTCTAGGTTGGACACGACGCTGCTGCTGGGCTGGTGCAGTGACATTGGATGCTGCAACAATCTTCTTCGGGCACTCATTGGAATAGTGACCCGTCACTCCACACTCAAAGCAGGTGATTGTTGACTTGTCCTTCCCCGCAACAGGTACAACATTACTTCCAGTCCTTGGCGCAATATTGTTATTGGGATTGGTGGGCCTTGGTGGTGCACGGTTGAAGTTATTGGGGATGCCATGGTTGTAGTGGTTGTTGCCTCTAGGTCTTGGGTTTCCTTCGCTACGATTGGGAAATTTCGGGCGTGACATGGGTGGCCTAGTGTTCCTTGGTGCAAATCCAACATACGAACTGGGGCGATACTTTGGGGTATGGTGGGGTCCAGGTTGGTGCATCATACGACGCTTACGGTTTTCAGCAACTTGGTTGATCTTTCCTTCCATATGGATTATTGAATCAACTAAAGCTTCTAGGTCAGCAAATTGGATATTGACTAACATTGTCTGCATCTCATGATGCAAACCATTCAGAAATCTCTCCTTTTTCTTGGCTTCAGTACCAATCTCATTAGGGACATACCTAGACAGAGACATGAATCTGTCAAGGTACTCTACTACGGTCATCCTTCCCTACTTAAGCTCCTTGAATTCATCCCTCATCCACAGAATCAAACCCGGTGGCACATGGGTTCGGCTGAACTTGATTTTGAATTCATCCCAAGTCATCATCTGTCCTCCATTCATGGTACGGGTGCTATTCCACCATGCTCTTGCAGAACCAGCCAGATAGTGGTTGGCAAATAGTACTTTTTTCTGTGTCCTCCACTACGGAATATTCCAAGTTGTTCTCCATAGTCTGCAGCCATTCATCGGCATCTAAGGGCTCTTCTGACTTACTAAAGATAGGTGGGTTGGTATTCTGGAAGTTCTTAAGTTTGGATCCATGATGATCCTGATTTCAAGGGCCTTGGTTGTCATGTGCCAGTTGAGCGATCTGTTGAAGAGTGGCTAGATTGGCTTGACGCTCGGTTCTATCGGCTTCTCGATCAGCTACTAACATTTGCAAGATTTGGACCATCGGGTCTTGAGATGAGCTGCTCCCTCCATGAGGCATATGAAGATTGAGATAGATCATGATACGAGAGGGAATTTTTTCTAAGGTTTATGGGTTTGGTTTTAAAATCTTTTAACTTTTGAGTAAGGCTAAGGTTTGAAATCCAACAACTCATTCTCATTCATTCCAATCACACAATACAAGCAACACATTCCAACACAACACAACAACAAACAACACATACCAACAAAAAACAACAACAAACAAATGGTTTTAGGAAGCATTCTAGCAAGCTATGATACAGTGGGACCGGATACAACTCACAACTACGATAGTGCTCAAGTGCTACTACTCATCAGCACCGCTGGCTTCTTCATCATCAATGAAGTCGCGGTCCGCATCATCAGTGTGGAACTCCTGGTCCATGTCCTCAAAGTAGTCATCATCATCACTGAGATACAAGTAGGGATCTCCACGGATATCTTCCCCTTCATTCTCCCTTTCCTCAAGCTGCATGTGCCGCTCAAGGGTGGTCTCCTCCAAAGATGACACCTTGTGACAAAGGCAGGAAATGATGCGATCCTTCTTGTCACGCAGATGGCGAAGTGACTTGCCCTCCATCATGAGGATGGCTAAGGTCTGGTCCTTCTTGGTGGCAGCAAGTTGTTCTCGTTGGCGTCAGCACGAGCGTTGCCCATCTCCTTCTGAGTCTCATGAAGCATGAAGGCAAGGTGGTCAACATGTTTCTTCAACTCAGGATGGCTTGGAAGATCTAGGGGTTGTCCATTGGAGTCACTTGTTGATATTCTGCCCACATAATTGGGCAAGTGCTTCCTGCATTGTTCTGGAGAGTTCATCGATCCAGTTGTTCTCTCTGATGGTGAAATGGATCTTCTCCGATGTAGGTGGATCCATCTTTCTGCGAAGATCGGCAACTATCAGCCACCGCAGCTCCCCTCCAGGGTGATCATGGAGTTGAGCTCCATAGAACTCCGGATGCAGGCGCTCCAGAAATTCTGCAAGCTGACTCAGGTCATTCTCAAAGATGAGATTCCCTCCATTGCCCAATTGGTAAATCTTGATGTAGGCGTAGTCCATCTATAAGCACTCTGAGGGGAGTAAGTTAGATAAGTGATCAAGTGTGTCAAATTTTAGGTAAGGTTGCAAAAATTTTAAGGAACATATGAATCTCTTTTGGAAAGAATTTCAAGGGCAAGAGTGAGAATAGGTTTTCAAAGATACTCACTTTCTTGGTTTTGTAAATTAAGTTTTTCTGACGTCCATGCTAACTAGGGTCTCCTATGGTCAGGATGGCTCTGATACCAACTTGTCAAAACCCGGATTTTTAATCCTAGATGCCTATTATGTCATACATCGCAATCCCATGATTACCATTTTCACGAGACATAACAGATTGGTACCATAGTTCATCATCCATTAAAAACCATAAAGGTCTTACAAATAGTTGATCTCATGGTCAAGTCAGATTACAATCAAAGTAGTGGAATAATAATAATAGTAGCATGGTCGGGGCTCCATCTTCAGGGTCACAGGCAATGCTGACGATGGGAGATGATCCTAGTTGTCATAGACTTCCTACAGTGCATCATCCTGGTAGTCTCCTTCATAGTCTGGCCATGGGAATAGCCAGGGACAAATCCATGAGTACATTGAAGTACTCGCAAACTTTCACTAAGGCAGTAAGGCCATTCTAACAGGAATCTTAAGCTCTAGGTTTGTTTGTCACAAGCCAATTTTATTTCAACCAGTATCTAGTAATAAAAATCTAACTTTAGTTGTCTAAGTTTCTTAGGTGGGAACCTTGCTTCATCTCCACAACTTGTGGGGTCAAGTCCCTGTCATCATTCAAGTCATGGGTCATTTTCGAAAACATCTGACAATGGAATAGTATGGTCATCCAACTGTCCATAACCGCGGATGCGCCTATTTGAATAGTTTGACACTCTGCAGAGGTAGTACACTTTCACCACAACATTCGATACATCCGTCAGGAACAATGCTGAATCATCATACTTGGTACGCGGATAATCAATCCCAACCTTTTAATTTACACACCCTACTATAGGCACCTGCCCTATCAATTTGGCCTACCAACCATGACCATCTGTCATCTTGGGCACTGCATCGGTGGACATTCACATTCACAAGGTAGCCTCAGCTCACCTCGTTCCGCGAGGGAACCCATACTAAGACATATAAACTTCCAGTCAAGCCCTACCCAAATTCGGGTATTGTGGTTGTACGATAAACGTTGGAATGGTATCCCATCCAAAACCAACCATTATTTTTTATCAAAGTCAAGTCACAAACTTCCTTCACCATCATCTTCAAGTCATTGTGTCCATAACATGTCAAAATATTTCAATAGAATGACTCATCATTCCAAGGTTTTCCTAATCATTTGTTCCCATCTAGTGATCAAGTTTATTTTATGTAACACCCCACTTTCAACTAATTATATATTAGGGTTTTGATTGTGCATTGTATAAGCATCATCTCTAAAATTGCATGTAAGAAAATAAAGAAAACCCTAAAACCCTTATCTTCCCTCTCTCTCTATTTGAAAACAATTCAAAAGGATTTGAATATTTTGGAAAATACCAAAATAATTGGAGCCCAACATGTTAAAAGGGCCCCACAATGTTTTATATACTTCATACAAATTCCTGGTATTTTTGGAATGTTTAAAACAGTATTTGAGATGAAATTACAAATAGAAAACAGAAATAGAATTGGAAAAAACAATTTACAGAAAAAAATGAGTAACCCATGTCCCCAGGCCGGCCCAGCTTGCTCTCTCCCTTCTCTCCCCTCTAACTGCCGCCCCGCGTGCAGCTCTACACCCAGCTAGGCCCGCCCGCAGCACAGGAGTAGCCCGTACCGGTTCGGTCTGTCCCGCTCGTCGTCTTTGTCGATGATGGCGAGCAGCTCACTGTCGACGACCCCGCCGTCCGCTCGCCCAGCGATTCACGCTGCCACTGTTCCGCGTCTGCAAGGGGATAAGAAGGCTTCCGAGCCTTCCCTCTCCCATCTGATCTTATCCCCTCCCCTGGCCTCTCTCCCTCTTGTTCACCATCGCGAGCCGAAACCCTAGTTTCGGAGCTCACTGGCGCCTTGCTGTTTCCGCCCCCCCTCTCGTTCATCTGATAGTGCCAGAAGCTCTGCCTCGGACCCCTGCTTCGGCCCGTCGAAGGAATTAAGCATGGGCGCCTCCAGTCGTCGGCATCAACTTCGTCTTCCCGAGCCCGACCAAGCGCCGCCAACGCCATTGTCGTCACTCGTGACCACGCCTCCTCGAGCTGAACCCTTCTCTGCGCTCTAGGTGAGCTCATGGTCCTCCTGGACCCCTCTTTTCTCTCCCTCCCGCTCTTAGTCGCTCCCGCGTCATGCACCTGCCGCCGCTGCCGTTCGCTATTGCTGGCCATGCTCTGATGGTCATCCCGCAGCGGCGCCGCCCTATTTAGGTTCGCAGTGAAGCACTGATTCGAGTAGGCTAGCTCATGTAGCCCCACGCGCCCTCCTCCACCGTCTGCCGTTGCTGTCTGGCCCGTTGGCCGACGAGCCGACGTGGCGTCCACGTGGTGCTTGCGTGGCCTCGGCCCCACCCGTCAGTCGGAGTGGGTAACCTCTGCCCCGGTGAAAAATGCCCATCGGTCAGTCACTGTGGCTATCCCATCCTGCGGTGTAAAAAGGATTTCCAGATTTATTTAAATTAAGAAAAAGTTTAATAATTTCAGAATTTGAATAAAACTTGTAAATTCAATATCTAATTATTTATAAATCAGAAAAATGTGTATAATATAACAAAATGTTCAGAAAAATGAAACCTAGCTATCTAAGCTATAATCATGCATTTTTCAACAACTTAAATGACAAGTTTAATTAGAGAACTAATCCACCCCTCCCATATGATTCCAGAGTTTTCCCGAGTTAGGGTTTTCACCCCTCGAAACCCCGATTAAGTTGTCGAGCATGCTTTAGGATTTCAATTCAATACAATTTAACTTGTCATATCATCATACTTGCTTGAGCATTGTATCGATGTCATGTGTTGATTGTTTCCCTCTCTTTCAGGTGTTTGGTTCTTCTCGGTAGAATACGAGATAGAGATCAAGATCGAAGACCGAGATCAACACCGTCGAAGATCGAAGATCGATGAAAAATAATTGACCAACTATAACCAAGTCAAGTACAAGGCTCCCGAAGAGCTTCTTATATATTATCATCTGGAAAAGGCAAGCATAGCCCCACTATGATACAATCCTACGATTTCGAAAGCATTTCTATTCCTCCCATGATGCATACGATTCTACTGTGGTCTTTTATCGATAGATAGAATATCCTATCTATTGCATTAATCCCTTTGAGCTTATATTACCTGATCCACTGCTCCTAGCATAACTAGGTTTGGCTTGTGTGGACTGTTACAGCTTATATCTGTGTCCTGCTTAGCCATGCATAGCTGCCAGTTCTGGTCCATCTAGAGGAAGTATCAGATGCAGATAATCTAGTATGACAGGAGAACGTGATGAGATGATATCAGAGGTGATATGAGTTAAACATGCTAAGGCTTGTATGGGAGGCCACGGTGGGATGTGGTTTTTCTATTCCCATGCTCGCCACCACTAGCAACTGAGTTCTTTCCTTTGGAACCTAGAGGAGCATAAAACCACACGGGGCCTGGAAAACCTCACGAGAAACTAACTTGCCTAGTAGATTCCATGATTCACATAGTTCGGGCGTTCCATTCGACATATGCATAGAAAAACGTTTGAAAGATTTTCCGGGTGAAGGTGCACTCATAGCAGGTAGGTAAGCGTAGACCGGGTTGCTTGGGGTCGATGGAGCCCCTGTTAACTAACCTGGCCTCACATCTTTAAGTACAGGCTTCGGGATTTGACCCGTTACGGAGGAATCATACTTATTGCGTGACTCATGGTCTCGGTGAAAGCAAGGTAAAGATCGTATCTAACCACCCTCTGCCGCCCTTCCAAGGAAGAGAGCTATTACTAGTGGCATTAAGAAAAGGTTAGTACGTGTGGGTAAATTTGTACACCCCTGCAGGGTAATAATCTTTTCGAAAATCTGTGTTCACAGTTATGAACGCTTGGTGACCAGATTCTAAGATCATAGAAAACTATAACCTAATTGTAAAACTTGGCAGAACAACGTGTGCTTAAGGATGCTTCCTCATGGATACGAGGGGGTGATCCTAGTTCAGATGATGATGATTCGGTGGATATCAAAAGATGATGATCAGTGTTATGGAGACGTCGCTCTCTTATCCTCTTTTAAAATACTGTGATTAGATGAGCTTATTCTCCCTCTTGTTTTATAAACAAAAGTTGGTTTATGGAAAACAACTCCACCAGCCATAAGTCTTGCGGAGTACACCCTGTACTCACCCTTGATTTGTTGATACTTTTGGCAGAGTAAGTGTTCATCTGAAGACGAGTTCCGTACTACATCGACATCGACGAGTAGCTTGGGGTTCCCGGCCGGCAGCCTAGAATCTATGCGTTGGGACGTCATCGTTATGCTTCAGGCCTCTTAGGCCATTTGTTAAGTTTGCTATACTTAATAGCATAATTTTCCTTCTGTTGTTTGATGTTTGTGGTCAGTGACCTCTGCTTGTAATAATTTGGTTCGCTGCTCAGTTATGAGCTTGCTGTAATAAATTTTGTGTCGTAGGGTCACTGTTGTGTTACCGATTCTTCACTGGATATCCTCGAGCTCAAGGTTAAGCTTATGTCAGACGGAGGTCTGGGATTTGTTTAGCCCTGATCCCGGGGGTATCACAGTTTTTGGTATCAGAGCAGTATCGACCGTAAGAAAACCTTGCTATTGGTCGATGTTGAGTCTAATGTTTGTGAAAATTATTTTAAAGCTGAAAAGTATTTGCGAAAATTCTAGTATGCTTATTTTACTCCTTATCCAGTTTCGCTCTAACTCTGGGTCATCTTATCTGGTGTTGATTTTGGAAAACTTTTGATATCTCTTCTAGTCTTTCAAAGCTTAGGTGCCGTTTGGGCATGTCGTTTCTCAGCCAGTTGACCTTGTGTTGAATTATCTAGAGTTTTGTGTGTTGTGAATTCCTTGTTACCCCTTGCTCTGCTTCATCTGAGAGATTGCTTTCTATCATGATCTCTCTATCTTTTGGCCCCACAATATTATATTGTTTGTTCCATAGTGTTCCGTTCTAGGCTTCGAGGTTTCCTTTCGCCTCATGTGCCTCCTTTTTATTTGTTTGGGTACTTCAGAAGTTGTTTCTTATCTTGGAAGTTACCTCGTGGTTACTATCTTGCAGTGTAAGTTAGGTCACTCAAGTAGTAGTTACTCCTTTATTTGTGTTTTAACCGTCGTACTTGAACCTAAGATCCCTAATTGTGCTGGATTCTGGTGTTGTGAATCTTTTACATGAAGCTGACCTTTAACCCAAGATCCATCCTTTTGACCACTGTTGTTAATGTACACACATTACCTCAGGATGGCTGGTATTACAATTCTAGCCTCCAAGCTTGTGGTTATTGTCGCGATTGAATTGTGACAATAAAGGACTTCCCCTACCACATGCTATGGCAGATGTTCTTTAATGGAACCAAAAAGATCATGACAAGAGTACTCCTCGAGAGTCTCGCATCTATACTCGTGACTCTGCAACACTTTACCCCTTCTTTGCATTGGTTTTCGGAAGGTTGTTGACTTATGCATCCACATCTCGGGATTCCATCCTGAGCATGTTCTTCTCCCCTTGTTGTTTCCTGACCTTTGTCTACCAGTTGGTGTCTTTCGTTGTAAGATACTCTTGTGGTGCGTCAAGACAAACCATTTCGGAATGTCTAGGAGAAACAAACTCCAGTACCTCGTCATTTCTAGTACCGCAGATCAAGAGGCATTGATTAGCTTCTATTTGTCCTACCTTAAAGTATCACACTCTTTTGTACTAAGAGGTTGTGTCGAGTTTCATGACCCCTTAATGAAGTGAAGCTCCTACACATACTTACCCACCCTCCCTCGAGCTTTCACGTTCGTGAGTGATGTGGACATCCCTTATATTGATACAACCGTTGTACCTACAGCAACACACATATAAGGACCCATCACAAGATCTCGTGCCAAACAACTTAACTATCAGGTACTTTCGTTTCTTGGAACTATTCCTCACATACATGAGAATATGATGCTGCCTAAATCAGATGTATTTCTTACTCTTAGGAATGATGGACCAAGCATGGATGAGAGGGACAAGCATTGGAGCATGGCCATGCATGGAGATGGCAGCAAGCATGTGATGATCCAAGAGAAGGCCACGGATGAAGATTTCAGAACTTTGAGGCCACCATAATGAAGAAAGAAGGCTTGGACGAAATATTCAAGATCAATACTTTACGAATTCGTCCATAGCTTAATATGGTGCTGCGACACCTTTATTTTGGGCTAGTCCCATGTAATTTTCGCAAGATTTTAATTAGCCACTTTTTAGATTCCGTATTTAAGGGGAAAAGGACTTCTAGGGTTGGATTCGGCCACCACTTCCATGGCTGGACGAAACCCCACTTTTTCGCCCTTAAATACTCCCCATAGACGTTCCCCGAGACTCGGATTTTGTTTAGACATTAAGTTAGCCATCATAGCAACTTCGCCAAGGTTCGAGCGTCGCAGAGGCCTCTTGTACTTCGCACCTATTCAGGATCCCACCTTTTCAATAAAGCTTTCCTCTTAATCCGCAATATCTTGATTGCAATATTAGTTCTTACTTGTTCTCGATTTCAGGTAGGAATTAAGACCCTCGTTGGTCAGGCTGATCGTGTTCACGCAGGATCGGTAACCTCCAAGAGATTGGCCTAGCGATTGCATTGGCGCTCGTGCTCTCACATGTAGTCGGATCATCAAGCCCGAACTCTACCAAAATCGATTATCGCCATCTCATCAAAAGATCGGACACCTTTGCCCTATCAGTGAGTGATGCGTGAGCGTAACAATGTGGCCATCTGAGATTCTAGCGATTATTATTGTTTTGAACTCTAAGGACATTTGAGTCATTCTTAGCGTGATTGGTTAACCTTATCACTAAGCAAAGGATGATTGTGCTACCAAGTCCACTATGTGTGTATATTCAAAATTTGGATTCTTTTGAATTGCCATGGTTCTATGTTTCTTTGCTTGTAAAATGATTCTTAGGTGAAATAAACATCATCAAACAATCACCAAACTTTTCCCAAAGACAAACAACTCAAAATGAATAAATTAACTTTTCCCAAGTCTGGAACCGCCTCCGATTTTTTTTCTGGCTATACTGTTTTTCGACCCCGCGGATCACTTTTCTCCATCGGCCGTTATAGCGATATTTTTTTGCGCCTGCACGCTTTCCGGAGCAAAATAAAAAAATTCGAATTTTTTTTTGGGGCTAACCTATTTTTAGACCCCGTAGATCAGTTCTAGACACTCGCCATCATAGTGATTTTCCACCTCTCGGTTCGCTTTTCAGGGTGCCATATCATCATACATTGCTTGTTGTGTCGCGTCGTGACATCGTTGGTGATCTAGGCTCGCGTCTCTAGTACGGTCTAGCCTAGGACCAGCACAGTACCGTCGTTGAGCATTCTTTCAACATTTGCATTGCTGTTTTGATAATTGCTAACCCCCTTTGCTAAGCCTTCCCAGAGCTCCACAGATATTCTCCACGTGCGGTGTTTCGACTTCTAGTAATCGCTTGGTGCAATCTCTGGACCCACTGATCCTCGCGATTGCACATCGCCTTTTCCCGCTGTTTGGTAAGAACTTGTAAGAGCTTTGTATATTGCTTGACGGATTACGCGTTCCTTCCACCATATTTCCGTAGTATATACCTGTGCTTTTTAAGGACTAACCATGACAGATACTTCGCGGAACCCTGCCACAATGACGAACGAAGAACTACATGCCCACTTCTCCGCGGTCTTGGTTAGTCGCGCTGAAGACGTGGATAAGCGCCTAGGGGAGTTTGACACCAAGCTCACCAACGCCATGGACAAGATCGATGGACTCGAGAAATCCTTCAACGCCAAGCTTGACGTTCGGTTCAGGGAGATTTTGAACAGATTGCCCGCACCTGCACCCGCACCCACACATGGCGCACGACGCATTCCGATCACGGGTCGGACTGCTGGTTCGTCTGCCGCCGCACCCCCGGCCGCTACCGCTGCGGCTGACGCACCTCAGACTTCCGCCGCGGCTGCTGCTGCAACATTGGGGACAGACGACGGGTACTGCTACGAACCCGACGACGACGATCTTTTTGACGAGGATGTTGAACAACCTCCACAGGTACCTGCTGGCCGTCCCCGACATTACTACCGCAACGCTCGACCACCGGTACGTGATGATGATCATGTTGCAAATCTTAAATTAAATATTCCATCTTTTGAGGGTAAATATAATCCTGATGCATATCTTACATGGGAGATGGAAGTAGAACAACGTTTTGCATGCTTAAAATATCCTAAGAATATGCGTGTTAGTGCTGCTACATGTGAATTTACTAAATTTGCTTCCGTTTGGTGGTCTGAGTATTGTCGTTTAAATCCTACTACTATTCCTAGTACTTGGACTGCTTTAAAAACTGCTATGCGTCTTCGTTTTGTACCTCCCACTTATCAACGTGATTTACTAAAGAATCTGACACATTTAGAGCAAGGGAAAAAATCTGTAGAAGAGTATTATCAGGAATTGCAAACGGGGATGGTTCGGTGTGGTCTTGTTGAATCTAATGAACAAATGCTTGCACGTTTCTTTGGTGGATTAAACAAGGACATTCAGCACATCTTAGATTATAAGGAATATAATTCTATCACTCGTTTGTTTCATCTTGCTTGCAAAGCTGAACGTGAAGTGCAGGATCGCCAAACACCATGGAGGAGGACTAATAATTCTGCAGGTTGCACATCCACTTGGACATCCCGACAATCAGCGCCTCCTTCTCATGATTCGTCACCAGCTACTACCACATCCAAGGCCACCACAAGATTTCCAGCTGCTCCTCCACCGTCATCCAATACTCCTGCTCGTAGTGCATCTTCTATGGCTTCCACGGGTAAAACAAAGGATATACAATGCCGCAAGTGCTGGGGTTTTGGTCATATTGAGAGACAGTGCACAACACAACGTGTGATGATGGTGCGGGATGATGGTCAATACGATTCAGTGAGCGACTTTGATGAAGATACATTAGCCCTTATTTCTGCTCGAGATGGAGACAATTTTGATGCTGATGAAGAGACAGAGGTAATGGGAGCTGAAGCTGCTGTTCAATACAAGAGTTTAATTACACAACGTGTGTTGAGTGTGCAATTGAGAAAATCTGAACAAGATCAACGCCACAACCTGTTCCAAACACGTGGTGTTGTCAAGGAAAGAGCTATACGGATCATCATTGATGGAGGGAGTTGTAATAATCTGGCTAGTGTTGACATGGTAGAGAAGATTGCACTTCCCACAAGACAACGCACACATTCATATTACATCCAATGGTTTGAGAGTTCCCGCAAGATCAAGGTAACAAGAACGGTACACGTGCATTTTACTATTGGTACATATTCTGATTTTGTTGATTGTGATGTTGTACCTATGCAAGCTTGTTCTTTGTTACTTGGTAGACCATGGCAATTTGATAGAGAATCTGTTGATAATGGCAAAACTAATCACTATTCTCTTATGCATGATGGAAAGAAAATTGGTTTAAAACCTATGAATCCCGAACAGATTTTAAAAGATGATCTTGCTAGAGCTAGTAGAGCTAAAACTGAGGAGAAACATAAAAGTGAGAATCAGATTGTTGCTGCAGATTTTGTACCACCAAATAACACTAAATCTGATTCTACCCATGCTACTGAAATTCGTTTGAAGAGTCCATGTATGCTTGCAACTAAAATTGATATTGCTGAACTAGATGTAAACACTACTCAATGTTATGCAATTGTCTGCAAAGAGGTTTTGTTTTCATTTGAGGATATGCCTCCTTCTTTGCCACCCGCTATTGCTAACCTTTTGCAGGAATATGAGGACGTCTTTCCCGCTGAGCTGCCACCAGGACTACATCCTATTAGAGGAATTGAGCTCCAAATTGATCTAATTCCTGGTGCTACGTTGCCCAACCGCGCACCATATAGAACCAATCTAGAGGAGACAAAGGAGATACAACGCCAAATTCAGGAACTACTCGACAGAGATCATATTCGTGAGTCCCTTAGCCCCTGTGCTGTTCCTATTATTTTGGTACCTAAGAAATATGGTTCTTCGCGCATGTGTACTGATTGTAGAGCTATCAATAATATTACTATTAGATATCGTCATCCTATTCCACGTTTAGATGACATGCTTGATGAATTGAGTGGCTCTACCATGTTTTCTAAAGTTGATTTGTGTAGTGGTTACTACCAGATTCGTATGAAATTAGGAGATGAATGGAAAACAACATTTAAAACTAAGTTCGGTTTATATGAGTGGTTAGTAATGCCATTTGGTTTAACTAATGCACCTAGCACTTTCATGAGATTAATGAACGAAGTTTTACGTGCTTTCATTGGACGTTTTGTGGTAGTCTACTTTGATGATATTCTGATTTATAGCAAATCTTTAGAGGATCATTTGGACCATTTACGTGTTGTTTTCAATGCTTTACGTGATGCACGTTTGTTTGGTAACCTTGAGAAGTGCACCTTTTGCACCAATCGAGTTGTGTTTCTTGGCTATGTTGTTACATCACAAGGTATTGAAGTGGATCCATCCAAGATTGAAGCTATTGAGAATTGGCCGCAGCCCAAGACGGTCACACAAGTGAGGAGTTTTCTTGGCCTCGCTGGTTTTTATAGGCGCTTTGTCAAAGACTTTGGATCAATTGCCGCGCCGCTGAATGAGCTTACCAAGAAGGATGTGCCCTTTGTTTGGGGCGATGCACAACAACAGGCCTTTGTCATATTGAAAGATAAGCTAACACATGCTCCCTTACTCCAACTTCCTGATTTTACTAAGACTTTTGAGCTTGAATGTGATGCTAGTAGAATTGGTTTGGGAGGGGTGTTATTACAGGAGGGAAAACCTGTTGCATATTTTAGTGAAAAATTGAGTGGGGCTAGTCTGAACTATTCTACTTATGATAAAGAATTATATGCGTTGGTTCGGACATTAGAAACTTGGCAACATTATCTATGGCCTAAAGAATTTGTTATTCATTCTGATCATGCATCTTTGAAGCATATTCATAGTCAAGCTAAGTTGAATTGTCGTCATGCAAAGTGGGTTGAATTTATTGAGTCTTTTCCTTATGTTATCAAACACACAAAGGGTAAAGATAATATTATTGCTGATGCTTTGTCGCGCCGTTATGCTTTGTTATCTCAACTTGACTTCAAAATATTTCAATTGGAAACTATTAAGGAACAATATGTGCATGATGCTGAATTTAAAGATGTGTTGCAGAATTGTAGAGATGGTAGAACTTGGAACAAGTTCGTCTTCAATGATGGATTTGTGTTCCGTGCTAACAAACTATGCATTCCAGATAGTTCTGTTCGTCTTTTGTTGTTACAAGAGGCGCATGGAGGAGGATTGATGGGACACTTTGGTGTCAAGAAGACGGAGGATGTTCTTGCTGCACACTTCTTTTGGCCACGTATGCGTCGAGATGTTGAGAGATTTGTGGCACGCTGCACTACTTGTCAAAAAGCTAAGTCTCACCTTAATCCACATGGTTTATATATGCCTCTTCCTGTTCCTAGTGTTCCTTGGGTGGATATTTCTATGGACTTTTTTTGGGATTGCCACGAACACAGAAGGGGAGGGATAGTATTTTTGTTGTTGTGGATCGGTTTTCTAAGATGGCAAACTTTATTCCTTGTCATAAAACGGATGATTCTGCGCATATTGCTGATTTGTTCTTTCGTGAAATTGTTCGTTTGCATGGTGTGCCAAATACTATTGTCTATGATCGTGATACTAAATTTCTTAGCCACTTTTGGAGATGTTTATGGGCTAAGTTGGGGACTAAATTGCTGTTTAGAACTACATGTCATCCCCAAACTGATGGTCAAACTGAAGTAGTAAATAGAACTTTGTCTACTATGTTGCGGGCTGTTTTAAAGAAGAACTTAAAATTGTGGGAAGAGTGTTTACCGCATACAGAATTTGCTTATAATCGTTCGCTGCATTCTACCACAAAGATGTGCCCATTTGAGATTGTGTATGGTTTTGTTCCTCGTGCACCTATTGATTTATTGCCTTTACCTTCTTCGGTGCAACATAATTTGGATGCTACAGAACGCGCTGAAATGATATTAAACTTGCATAAGACTACTAAAGATAACATTGAACACATGAATGCTAAGTATAAACTTGCTGGGGATAAAGGGAGAAAGCATGTTGTGTTTGATGTTGGCGATCTTGTTTGGTTACATTTGCGTAAAGATCGTTTTCCTGATTTACGCAAGTCTAAGTTAATGCCACGTGCTGCTGGTCCCTTTAAGGTGTTAGAGAAAATAAATGATAATGCATATAAACTTGAGTTGCCTGCAGACTTTTGTACGGTTAGTCCTACGTTTAACATTGTAGATTTGAAGCCTTACTTTGGTGAGGAAGATGATATTGCGTCGAGGACGACTTCAATTCAAGAAGGGGAGCATGATGTGGACATCCCTTCTATTGATACAACCGTTGTACCTACAACAACACACATACAAGGACCCATCACAAGATCTCGTGCCAAACAACTTAACTATCACGTACTTTCGTTTCTTGGAACTATTCCTCACATAGATGACAATATGATGCTGCCTAAATCAGATGTATTTCTTACTCTTAGGAATGATGGACCAAGCATGGATGAGAGGGACAAGAATAGGAGCATGGCCATGCATGGAGATGGCAGCAAGCATGTGATGATCCAAGAGAAGGCCACAAATGAAGATTTCAGAACTTTGAGGCCACCATAATGAAGAAAGAAGGCTTGGACGAAATATTCAAGACCAATACTTTACGAATTCGTCTATAGCTTAATATGGTGCTGCGACACCTTTATTTTGGGCCAGGCCCATGTAATTTTTGTAGGATTTTAATTAGCCACTTTTTAGAGTCCGTATTTGATGGAAAAAGGACTTCTAGGGTTGGATTCGGCCACCACTTCCATGGCTAGCTGAAACCCCACCGTTTTGCCCTTAAATACTCCCCATAGCCGTTCCCCTAGACTCGGATTTTGTTTAGACATTAAGTTAGCCATCATAGCAACTTCGCCAAGGATCGAACATCGCAGAGGCTTCTTGTACTTCGCACCTATTCAGGATCCCACCTTTTCAATAAATCTTTCCTCTTAATCCGCAATATCTTGATTGCAATATTAGTTCTTACTTGTTCTCGATTTCAGGTAGGAATTAAGACCCTCGTTGGTCAGGTTGATCATGGTCACGCAGGATCGGTAACCTCCAGGAGATTGTCCTAGCGATTGCATTGGCGCTCGTGCTCGCACGTGTAGTCGGATCGTCAAGCCCGAACTCCACCAAAATCGATTATCGCCATCTCATCGAAAGATTAGACACCTTTGCCCTATCAGTGAGTGATGCGTGAGCGTAATAATGTGGCCATCTGATATTCTAGCGATTATTATTGTTTTGAACTCTAAGGACATTTGAGTCATTCTTAGCGTGATTGGTTAACCTTATCACTAAGCAAAGGATGATTGTGCTACCAAGTCTGCTATGTGTGTATATTCAAAATTTGGATTCTTTTGAATTGCCATGGTTCTGTGTTTCTTTGCTTGTAAAATGATTCTTAGGTGAAATAAACATCATCAAACAATCACCAAACTTTTCCCAAAGACAAACAACTCAAAATGAATAAATTAAGTGAATGGTCACTTTGGCCAAATTAACTACCATGCCCACTGTGGCTATCTCTAATTTTCAAAACTCAACAGAAATATGTATGGATCTTTGCACCCCTTGTTAGTACTCATAATAAGGTACCAAGGCCCACTTTGTGATATTCCAAAAACATTTAAATGCTTAGTTTAAATGACAGTTTAAAATTAAATCTATCTCATATGGGAAGATCCCACTATTTCAAAAACCACTCAAATAAGCTCAATTTTCAAAACCCAAGAACCAATAGATTCCCCAACACATTCCCAGCACACCCACCAAAAATATTTTCAAAATTCAAAAATAAATTTCTTGCGGCCATTTCATTAAACAGGTTGCAGATTCAAATCAAACAAATCAAAAACAATATGTTGAGCAGTGTTTTGGCCAACCTTGTTCCCTCTCTGGTTGCAACTAGCCTTAGTAGATCATCTAGCATCTTTAACTGACATCTAGCACCAATGTGAGCTTGCCAATGCCATCAATGGTGAGCAGGCTGAGCCTCACCATGTCACCCTAGTGTGGACAGCAAGCTAGGAGAAGAACTAGCCGTGCCCACCTTGTCTAGCATGCAGCCCATGCCTCACCGCCCCCTCTCGACCAGCCCTAGCTCGAAGACAAAGACCAGAACCGCCAGGAATGTCGCGCCCGCACCGCTGTCGACCATGCCGACGCGCACCCTAGAGCACGCACCGTTCCCACGCAACCCGACCACCTCGAGCCCTTGACGCTCGCCAGCATGCACCCCACCGTCCCAGGAGACCACCAGACATGTTCGTTTCATCGCCCGTACCCTGTAGCCACCGCTCGCCGTAGAGTTCGCCGCCTCTGCCTCGCAGAGCACCGCACGTTCCCGACCAATTTCCACCGCTCCTAAGCTCGCATTAAAGTTCTAGAGCATCGCCAGGAGACCGCCCGTCGATCGCCAACCGCAGTCATGCCTCTAGGCGCCCGTAGCCATGTCGCCACCGTCACCTTCCCATCCCTCTCGGTCTCACTGTCTAACCTATAAAAGGAGACGACCCCCACTCGATTTCCTCACACCAGTTCCCTTCCCTCTCACCCAGAACCACCCACCTCACTCCCGGAGCAAGGCGAGCAGCGCATCGCCAGAATTTGGCCGGAGCCCGCCACTGCTGGAGAAGAAGGAAGCCATCGATTGGAGCCGCCCCAGGAGGAGCTGTCGGTGCCAGGAGAATCACCGTCGTCGACTTCGTCGTTCGCCCCCATCGCCGACCCTCTCCTGAGCCCCGGTGAGCCTCCCACAGCACCCACTGAGACGCTAGGTTTTGAGTTCGCCGGTGACATGTTCATCATCGATGACGACCCTCAGCCGTTGATCTCACTTCTAATCCAACGCACCACATCGCCCCGTACCGCTTCGCGTGTTATGAGCCACTGACGTGTGGAACCCCCTATCAGCTGAGCCCCGCGCTACGGAGTGACACTGGGCCAGCCCATTAGCATTTCCCTCGTAGCCCAACCATTTGAATTTAGATTTTTCTATTTTAATTCAAGCTCAGTTCTGTACCTAGTTTCAAAAATCAACCCAGCTCGATTCAGTTAACAAAAGTGCATGAAACCAATTTTGTTAAAAAGATACTGAAATGGTTAATCCAAGCCCGTTGGATTCAAATCATTTGGATCTGTAGATAACCCTTGGTAAAAATAACAAGGCAGAAGTTTTTCTGCATTCAAACTTTTTTCAAATTTCAACCATAATAGCTTCTAAGTTGATTCCAACTCTCAAAAATCACATTTGATCATACCTTTCAGAATATATAAAAACATATGGGTTTACTTACAGAAATAATGTTCAAGTAATAAAAGAATGCCACATAGGAATTTCTAGTCACTTTATTTATTTAAGATAAATGATTAAACCTTATTAAATTGTGACACCAATTTAAATCACATTCCCATGTACTGAAATATGTGGTGATGACATGTGTCAACATGATCCCATGTTTGGTTTGGAGAATATTAAATCTTAAGTAGTTTTTCAATGAGTAGAAATTACTTTTCTAAAAATAAAATAAATAAGACCAAAGCATTAATCTTGTAATGTTAGTGATGATACTAGATCATCTATAGTGCACCTTTGTGTGATGATTGCAAATATTTAATTATTGTTTGGTGATTGTGTACCTCGTATTTATTTATAGACGCTAGTACCGAGCAAGGATACGAGGAGGAAGGAGGATGCTACGAAGAAGAAGCCGAGGAGAACTTCAACCACTACTCTGCTCAAGGCAAGCTAACCCTTGCAACTTAGCAAGCTTATACTGATACTTATGCAAGCAAATACTTGCTTGCTACCATGCCAACTATATCCACCAAGCATGCTTGGTTAGACACATTTTGATGATACCAAATCCTAGTTTTACTTCCAAGCTTTATACTTTATTTTTTTATCAAAACTTTCTCTTAGAGTTTACTTAAGTGACTTGTAGATTCTAGAATGATAATTAAATTTGGCCTAAGCTAGATAATCTTGATGTCATCCTAAGGCATGAGATTGAACTTAATTAATCACCACTTGTTTGCCACCCCTCATTAGTACCTACCCCACTTGTAGATGCTAGTGCTAAGCATAAAACTTGATCAACTTTAGATGGGAATACTTGGTGAAAACGGTTATGAAAACCTTGGAATGATGAGTCATTCTACTGAAATGTTTTGACATGTGTTTCCGAACACTGGATGATTTTAATGATGAAAATGTTGAGGCATGAGCCTTAGACCTTTATAAAACTGATGGTTGTCTGGATGCGATACCATTCCAATTTTTACCGTACAACCACAATACCCGAAAATTGGGTAGGGCATGACTGGAAACTTATATACTTTAGTATGGGTTCGATCACGGCCAAGGTCTGAGCCGAGGCTACCTTGTGAAGATTCTCCACCTGTGCAGTACCCAAGATGACAGTTGGTCATGGTTGGGAGGCCAAACTCACAGGAGAGGTGCCTATACTAGGGCGTGTAATGGAAAGGTTAGGATTGATTATCCGCATACTGAGTATGGTGAATTCAGGATTTGTTCCTGACGGATGTATCGAATGTTGTGGTGAAAGTGTACAATCTCTGCAGAGTGTCAAACTATTAGAATAGACATGTCCGCGGTTATGGACAGTTGGAGTGGCCATACTGTTCCCCCGTCAGATGTTTTCAAAATGACTTGTGAAATGAGTTGAGATTTTGACTTGACCACAACAGAGTTGTGATATGAAATTCAAGTTCCCACTTAGGTGTTATGAAATTTCAACTAGCTTTTCTTGCTTCTGAACTTAGTAGACGTAAATCTAGCCTTTTGCAAAACAACCCTATAGCTTAGTGTCCTACTACAAAAACCCCCTTAACTTGTGAGTATTAGTTTGCGAGTACATAAAGAGTACTCATGGCTTTGTCCCTGGCTATTCCCGTGGCCAGACTATGAAGAGGAGTACCAGGATGATGGACCCAAGGAAGGTTACAAAAACTAGGATCATCTCCCATCGTCAACATTGTCTGTGACCCCGAAGATGGAGCTTCGCCTACGCTACCTTTATTATAACGTTATTCCACTGCTTGAGATGTATTAAGAACTGGATCATGAGATCCTTATTTGTGTAAGACCTTATGTATGGTTTGTAATGGATGATGTACTATGATATCCAAATCTGTTATGTCTCGCAAAAATGGTAATCCTGGGATTGCGATGTATGGCATAACAGGCATCTGGGATTAAAAATCCGGGTGTTGACAAGTTGGTATTAGAGCCATCCTGACGATAGGAGACCCTAGTTAGACTGGACATTTGAATCAAAAACTTAGTTTCAAAACCAAAGGAAATAAATATTAACAAAAACTTATTCCCATTCTTATCACTTTGATTCTTTCATGAAAATTCATGTTCCTCAAAAACTCTTGCAAAATACATAAAATTTGACACACTTGATCACTCTACTAACTTACTCATCCTATACTCTTATAGATGGACGTGAAGTACAGTAAGTTTTACTAGTTGGGGAATGGATGAGACCTCATCTTTGAGCGGGATTTGTACCAGCTTTCAGAACTTCTGGAGCGTCCACACCCCGAGTTCTTTGGAGCTCACCTCAATGATCAAGGAGGAGAAGATCTGTAGTGGCTAATTGTTGCAAGCCTCCGAGGAAAGATTGAATCTCCCACTGCAGAGGGAACTCAGTTCACCTTAAGAGAAAACAACTGGCTCGATGGACTTGCCAGGTCCATGCAGGAAGCTCTTGCCTGTCTGTGTGGGCGGAGTATCAACCAGATCAAGGGTACCCGCTTTGAGTTCTTTCCAAGGCGTGATGCTATGGGATAGCAACTGGAAGCCCCATACCACCCCGAGCTGAAGACTCAGTTGGACCACCTTAGCTTCATGATGTATGATCGTCAGCAGGAGTTAGACAATGCCCGTGACTACTCCAACCACAAGTCCTCCATCATCAAGACGAAGGATCAGACCATGGCCATGCTAGCGAAGGATCGCGAGTCTTGCCGCCGTCAGCTCGACAAGAAGGAGCGCATCATTGCTCGTCTTCGCCACCGTATCTCGGATTTGGAGGAGACCATCCATGAGAGAGACATGAAGTTGGAGGAAAGGGACAATGCCGGAGAAGATCTTCGTGGGGACCCCTACTCCTATCTCAGCGATGACGATGATTTTCTGGAGGATCAGGCCATGGACTTCTTCACCGATGAAGATGATTTTCCCTTCATCAATGACGATGAGGATGATGAGGATGACGACTACACCGACTCCGAGGAGTAGTAGCACTTGAGCACTAGAGTAGTGAGTTGTATTCGGTCCCACTGTATCGTAGTTTCCAGAATGGTTCTTAAAACCATCTGTTTTCCTTTGTTGTGGTGTGTGTTTGTATCGTGTGCTATGAATGAATGAATGAAAAGCAAGTTGCTAGAAAATCTGAGTCAAACTTAAAAAAAAACTTTTCAAAGTACCTGAACCTTAGAAATTTCCCTCTTTTCTCATGATCGATCTCAATCTTCAGATGCCTCGCGGAGGAAATGGATCATCCCCGGACCCGATGTTGCAGATCCTACAAATGTTGGTTTCTGACCGCGAAGCTGAAAGAGCAGAACGTCAAGCCAACCTAGCCACCCTTTAGCACATAGCTCAGATGGCCAACAACAATCAAGGCCAAGGAAATCAGGACAACCATGGATCTAAGCTCAAGAATTTCCAGAACGCCAACCCACCTGTTTTCACTAAGTCAGAAGAGCCCCTAGATGCAGACGATTGGCTGCAAACCATGGAAAACAACCTGGAAGTCGCCGGAGTGGAATCCAACGAGAAAGTTCTATTCGCCACCCACTATCTAGCGGGAGATACAAGAGCATGGTGGAACAGCGTTCGTGCAATGACCGGAGGACAGATGATGACCTGGGAGGAATTCAAGGTCAAGTTCAGCAGAACCCATGTGCCACCGGGTTTGATCAAGAGAATGAGAGATGAGTTCAGAGAACTCAAGCAAGGAAGGATGACCGTAGTGGAATACCGTGACAAATTCGTGTCATTAGGTAGGTATGCCCCAGATGAGATCGATACTGAAGCCAAGAAGAAAGAAAGATTCTTGAATGGTCTGCACGATGAGATGCAGACAGTGTTGGTCAATATCCTCTTTGCTGATATTGAAGCCCTTGTCGACTCTGCCATCCAGATGGAAGGAAATATCAACCAAGCCAATGAGAACCGCAAGCGTCGCATGATGCATCAGCTAGGGGCCCATCTTACCCCAAAGTATCGACCTAACCCATCTCCAGGATTTGCCCCAAGAACCAACAGACCCCGGATGAACCGTCCGACCTATCCCAACCGTGGAAACCCAAGGACCGGAGGAAATCACAACCCTGGCAACCCTAACAATGTCAACCCTGCACCACCCAAGTTCAACAACAACAATCCTGCCGCCAACGCCAACACTGCCCTGAGGACTGGAAGCAATGATGTTCCTGTTGCAGCAAAGGACAAGTCGCAAGTTACTTGTTATGACTTTGGAAATAAAGGTCGCTACTCCAATGAGTGCCCCAAGAAGAATCCGCAGCCCCACTGCAAATGAACCAGCTCAGCAACAGCGTCGTGTTTAGCCCGGAAGAAGGTTTTCCCCAGGGAATTCGCTCAACCGCAACGGCCGTCTTTTTCTCATGCATGCTGAAGAAGCTCAGGAAGCGCCAGACGTCGTGCTGGGTATGTTTTCTGTTAACTCAGTACTTCCTAGAGTGTTGTTTGACTCTGGTGCATCGCATTCATTTGTCACCGAAGAATTTGCATGCACTAGTAAGATTAAACCAACCAAACTGAAGCATGTGATGATTGTTCAAATTCTTGGTTCAACTACCAAAGCTAGGAAAATCTGCAAAGCTGTACCTATCCGAATCCATGGCATAGATTTTTATGCTAATCTGATAGTGCTCAGAACTAAAGGTTTGGAAGTAGTACTAGGAATGGATTGGATGTCCAAACATAAAGGATTAATTGACTATGCCAAGAAATCCATAACCATGACAAGTATAGCCGGAATATTAGTCGAGCACGTATCTAAAACCTTACCTCGTCAATTCAAGTGCAACAAGAGTATAGCCCAACCTACCATGGACCAAGTCCAGATAGTCTGTGAATACCCCAATGTATTTCAAGATGATTTGCCCGGTATGCCCCTAGATCGGGATATCAAGTTTATCATTGAACTAATCCCCGGAACATGACCCATACCCTAGAGACCATATAGTATGAACCCGTCTAAACTAGTAGAACTGAAGAAGCAACTAGATGCCATGCTGGAAATTGGATTGATTCAACCAAGTGCGTCACCATGGAGATCACATGTCTTGTTTGTGGATAATAAGGATGGAGGTAACCGTTCGTGTACGGATTATCGGAAGTTGAATGATGTCACTATCAAGAACAAGTACCCATTGCCC
The DNA here is from genome assembly GCA_916181665.1 of Avena sativa. NCBI lineage: Eukaryota > Viridiplantae > Streptophyta > Magnoliopsida > Poales > Poaceae > Avena > Avena sativa. The sequence goes on from OV702281.1 coordinate 185,413,152, forward strand.
AAGATAGAAAATTTGTTTGATCAGTTGACCGGTGCCAAAGTGTTTTCTAAGATTGATCTTAGAACTGGCTATCATCAACTCAAGATTCGCGTAGAGGATATTCCCAAGACCGCCTTTACCACCAGATATGGATTATACGAGTATATTGTCATGTCTTTTGGATTAACCAATGCCCCCGCTTATTTCATGAATCTCATGAATAAGATTTTTATGGACTTCCTGGATAAGTTTTTCGTTGTTTTCATCGATGACATTCTGATTTATTCCAAATCGGAAGAAGAACATGAGCTACACCTAAGGACCATTCTTGGAACCCTTAGAGAGCATCAGTTGTATGCCAAGTTTAGGAAATGTGAATTCTGGTTACAGGAGGTAGGATTCCTCGGTCACATTGTATCAGCCGAAGGAATTGCCGTTGACCCTGCAAAGGTGAAAGATGTCGAATATTGGCAAGCCCCAACCACTCAAACCCAAGTTCGTGCATTTCTCGGATTGGCGGGATACGACCGCAAGTTCGTAGAAGGATTCTCGAGTATCGCGAGACCCATGACCCAATTGCTGAAGAAGGACAAGAAGTTTCAATGGACGGACAAATGTGAAGCGAGTTTTCAAGAACTCAAGAGAAGATTGATTTCAACCCCAATCTTAATCATGGCGGATATCACAAAGCCCTTTGACGTGTATTGTGATGCATCCAAGATCGGTCTCGGATGTGTTCTAATGCGAGAAGGTAAAGTTATATATTATCTATCTCGACAACTGAAACAACATGAGCAGAACTATCCAACCCATGACCTCTAGCTCGCAGCCGTAGTTCTAGGCCTGAAGACATGGAGGCATTACCCGATGGGAAACCGTTGTGAGATTTATTCGGATCACAAGAGCCTGAAGTATATATTCACTCAGAAGGAGCTGAATATGAGACAGAGAAGATGGATTGAGCTAATCAAGGACTATGATCTGGACATTCACTATCACCCCGGGTCATCCGAGAACGATTTCTTACGATCAGAAGGAGTTTGAATTTGGCCTAATCTAAATAATATTGATGTCATCCTAAGGCATGAGATTGAACTTAATTAATCACCACTTGTTTACCACCCCTCATTAGTACCTACCCCACTTGTAGATGCTAGTGCTAAGCATAAAACTTGATCAACTTTAGATGGTAATACTTGGTGAAAATGGTTATGAAAACCTTGGAATGATGAGTCATTCTACTGAAATGTTTTGACATGCGTTTCCGAACACCGGACGATTTTGATGATGAAAATGTTGAGGCATGAGCCTTAGCCCTTTATAAAATTGATGGTTGTATAGATGCGATACCATTCCAATTTTTACCGTACAACCACAATACCCGAAAATTGGGTATGGCTTGACTGGAAACTTATACACTTTAGTATGGGTTCCCTCACGGCCAAGGTTTGAGTTGAGGCTACCTTGTGAAGATTGTCCACCTGTGCAGTACCCAAGATGACAGTTGGTCATGGTTGGGAGGCCAAACTCATAGGAGAGGTGCCTATACTAGGGCGTGTAATGGAAAGGTTAGGATTGATTATCCGCATACTGAGTATGGTGAATTCAGAATTTGTTCCTAACGGATGTATCGAATGTTGTGGTGAAAGTGTACAATCTCTGCAGAGTGTCAAACTATTCGAATAGCCGCCTCCGCGGTTACGGACAGTTGGATTGGCCATAATGTTCCCCCGTCAGATGTTTTAAAAATGACTTGTGAAATGAATTGAGATTTTAGCTTTACCACAACATAGTTGTGATATGAAATTCAAGTTCCCACTTAGGTGTTATAAAATTTCAACTAGCTTTTCTTGCTTCTGAACTTAGTAGACGTAAATCTGGCCTATTGCAAAACAGCCCTAGAGCTTAGTGTCCTACTACAAAAACCCCCTTAACTTGTGAGTATTAGTTTGCGAGTACTTAAAGAGTACTCATGGCTTTGTCCCTGGCTATTCCCGTGGCCAGACTATGAAGAGGAGTACCAGGACGATGGACCCCAGGAAGGTTACGACAACTAGGATCATCTCCCATCGTCAGCATTGCCTGTGACCCCGAAGATGGAGCTTCGCCTACGCTACCTTTATTATTACGTTATTCCGCTGCTTGAGTTGTATTTGACATGGTTATACCCTACGGGTACGTGACTTTAGCATACCTAGTGCAGCCCAAGGAAGGCCCACAGCAGATATGTACTAGCCCATGAAGATTTTCGGGTGGCCAAGTCCCATGACGCCTTCGGATCCTTGGAGAACAAGACTAGCGGAGATAGGAAATTCAAAGGGGTAAAACCCTAGAACTTGTAACCGACTAGGACTATGCCCGAGACCTGCCTAAGTCTATATAAAGGCCAGGAGGGCACGTCCTAGATCTCTCGACTCATACTTTCGCACACGCATCCACGCCTGATCGAATCTGCGCACCCTGTAACCTTCGTTTCCGGCGTAATCAAGAGCAGACAAGCAGGAGTAGGGTTTTCCCTCCGAGGGCCTGAACCTGGGTAAATCTCATGTCCCCTGGTTGCTTGTCTGTTAACCGTGCCACGATCTCCAGCATCCCCATCTTCTCCAAAACCCAAGTCCATAACAATGGGCATTGACGAGATTAAACCTCGTCAATTGGCGCCGTATGTGGGAATTGGGGCTGCTGATTGTGCGGTCGTGACGGTTCCGACCCGATCGATCTACAACTCCGCGGCGACGGAGAATCACCTTCTCTTCGGCGCTTTCGACTTCACCGCCCACTCGCCAGCCACCATGAAAGATTTCGAGCCCGTAGGCGACGGACTCGAGATTTTGTTCGGGAGTTTCTGCTTCTAGGTGGGACAAACTGGCACCCTCCGCCTCCCTGAGCGGGTGCCCGTGCCGTCAATCAGGCCCGCTTCATGGGCTCCACACCCCATGCTACGCACGTCACCATCGACAGATGAGTTCTACAGCAGCAGCAGCTGCCACTCCGATCTGTGCGATCCACCTTCGGATGAAGGGACCTACGGTTCCGGATCCGAAAGCTGCGGCAGCAGCCGACCAATCTGCAAGCGCTATCTATGCGCCGCAGTCATCCAAACCGACGAGGAAACGCCTAACCCGCCGCCTAATCGAAACGGCGAAAACGGCAAAAACAGAAGAAGCCAGTCCCCCCACCCAACAGGGAAAGCAACGGCCACGTCATCCAACTTAGCAAAGAAGGATGGGTCCAGGCTCGCCGTGCAGTCGCAGGCGACATCGTCTTACCTGCAGACGCCTCACGTGACCTACTGATGGCATACCACTACCTCCTCATCGAGGAGCACAAGAAACAAGCCAAGATGCAGGAGACGCTCGACAAACGCAAGCAAGCAGCCTCCGAGTCCAGCGCACGACGAGCTGCGCTCTCCGCCATGGCACCCGGCTCTAGCACAAACGGAAACCAGGGAAATAAGCACCGTTCTCGGGTGGAAAACATGGATCCCAAGGAGCGGCGTGATGTGACACGAACTCTCCACACATCGTTCATGGATATGGATGCCGACGGCAACATCATCCCGAAGACGCCACAAGCTGCGATCATGGCAGCCACTGCGTATCTCGCGGCTCACCCACCACCGGAGGGGGACCCGAAAAGGGCCATGCATAGGTCCGCACTCACCGGACTAGGACTAATCGGAGCTGCGCTCCATGAAGACGCTCCTGCGGAGCCGAAGAAGAAAGCTCCGTCCAGGCGCGACCGGAGCCCCACACCCTCATCCGAAGAGGAAGAGGAGCACGATCTTCCTCAAAGGAAGAAGAGTTCACACCGCCATAAACGCGACTACGACGCCAGAGACAAGCTTACACAGCGCAAGATCGACAAAGCACACGCTAAACGCGCATGCTCGTCCGAATCTGAGATGGATGAAGACGAAGGAGAACTCTGCGGAGCTCGATGCTTCAGCAGGTTCGTTCGGCGAACACAGATGCCACGCAACTTCAAGCTTCCTTCAGATACTTCGAGGTTCAACGGCACGCAAGATCCAAAGTCCTGGCTCAGTGACCATCTGTCATCCGTCAAGCTTCACGGAGGCAACAAAGAAACCGCCATGCAATGCCTTCAGCTGCAGCTGACAGGCGCGGCGCGGGTCTGGCTTAGCAGCCTATCATCAGGATCCATCCGAAGCTGGGAGGAGCTCGCTTACAGCTTCATCCGAAATTTCAAAGGCACCAGCAAGAGGCCCGCCTCAATCGAAGAGTTGCGAGCCTGCACTCAGAGAACGGGTGAATCTATTCGCTCATACATACTACGCTGGTCTACAACCAAGAACTCCGCAGCACACATCTCCGAAGAGCGGGCCATCGACGCCTTCAGGGACGGTGTCAAGCGCCCAGACTTCAAGGAGGAACTTGGGCGTGTAAAGCCCAAGACACTCGACCACCTCATGGAAATCGCCAATAGTTGGGCAGACGGCGAAGATTGCATCCAGCGAGCGCAATCAGATGAAGAGGACGACTATGGCCGAAGACGCGAACGCCGCAGCAAGAGGAGATTGCGCATCTACGAGGAACGCGACGGACCCGACATGGTCGCGGCCGGCTACGCCGACCGCCGTAACGACAACAGCCGCAACAGCGGAGGATACCGCAGCGGAAACTTCCGCGACAACGGACGACCAACGCAGTCGTGGCAACGCCGCGACCGCGACAACGGACCCTCAGCATTCGACAAACTTTCGGGTCCATGCACCATCCACTTCTACATCGACAAACAGGATGGCAAAAAGAAAGCTAGCCACATGCTCAACGACTGCCGCGAGTTCCAGAAACTCAGCGAAGGCATGGTGCAGATGAGGCAACAAGCTCCAATTCCTGCGTTCGGAAACGCACCTGTGCCAGGTGAAATAGCACACGGAGCTCCTCCACCGCCGCCTATTGGAGGCCCAAATCAACCAGTCGCACCAGCGCAAAACAACGCCGGGGTCGCATACCCCCCACCAAAAGGAGCACTAAATATGATCCAGAAGGGACGCCCCACAAACAGGGTGCAGAAGAAAATCACCCGACAAATCAACTTGGCCGTGGCAACTCCGCCTGCAACCCCTGAGTACCTCAGCGGATCGGAGTCCTGCATCACATTCACTCCTGCGGATCACCCTTGCCAGATCCCTCGCCCAGGTCATGCTGCCCTGGTGCTGGAGGCGCAGATCGGAGGCTTCGAGATGAGTCGCGTCTTCATGGACGGCGGCAGCGGCATCAACCTAATGTTCGCAAGCACTCTAGCGGCTATGTGGATCCCGCAATGCAGCCTGGAACAATCAGACACAACGTTCCACGGCATTGTCCCAGGGAAGGGCATATTCCCCCTGGGCAAAATAGGGCTCGACGTCATCTTCGGGAAGCCGGACAACTTTCGGCAGGAGCGCCTAGAATTCGAAGTGGTGGACTGGCCGTCGCAATACCACGCCATCTTGGGGCGTGTAGCATTCGCAAGGTTCCTGGCCGTCCCACACTATGCATACCTACTACTCAAGATGCCAGGACCAAGGGGCGTCATCACAGTCCACGGGAGCTTCACCCGATCGGACCAATGCGACAGGGATTTCAACAAAATCTCCCAGTATTTCGGCATGCAAGACAAGCTTGTAAGGCTCCGCGAGGTGACGGACAATGGGCTACCCCCAGTCACAAGGCAAAACGCACCTGACATGTCCTTCGACTCCACCGTCAACACCAAGAAAGTGCAGGTCCATCCAACGGACGCCTCCAAGATGGCGCTGATCGCCAATGACCTCAGCACCCCATAGGAAGGCGCGCTCATCGAATTCCTCCGTGAGCGCTGGGAAATCTTTGCCTGGTGTCCTGCGGACATGCTAGGAGTTCCCAGGGAATTTGCCGAGCACGCACTCAATGTCTTTCAAGATACCAAGCCAGTCAAGCAGTCCATCCGAAGACTGTCGGAGCCACGAGCCGAAGCTATCGGCAAGGAAATCAACAGATTACTCGCAGCAGACTTCATTCGGGAAATAAAGGAAAGCGAGTGGCTGGCAAACACGGTGATGGTCCCGAAGAAGGACACGGACATCCTGCGGATGTGCGTAGACTTCACGTCACTAAACAAACACTGCCCAAAGGACCACTTCCCTCTTCCTCGGATCGACCAGATCATCGATTCGACTGCAGGTTGCGAGAAACTCTCCTTCCTAGACGCCTACTCAGGCTATAACCAGATTCGACTCAAGGTCGAAGATCAAGAGAAAACGGCGTTCATCACACCGTTCGGAGTATACTGCTACAACACAATGCCCTTCGGTCTAAAGAACGCGGGTGCCACGTACCAGCGATGCATGCAGGCCTGCCTCAAGGACCAGATCGGTCGCAACGTCCAAGTCTATGTCGACGACATAGTAATAAAAACCAAGGAGGCAAGGACACTTATCGACGACCTCCGCGAGACGTTTGACAACCTTGATCGCTACAGGATCAAGCTCAATCCAGAAAAGTGCGCCTTCGGCGTCCCCTCGGGTCAGCTGCTCGGGTACTTCATCTCTCAACGAGGGATCGAGGCGAACCCGAAGAAAATCAAAGCCATCATGACAATGGAGAAGCCGAAAAACCTCAAGGGCGTTCAGCAGCTCGCAGGGAGAGTAGCGGCACTAAGCAGGTTCATCAGCCGCATGGGCGAGAAGGCCCTACCATTCTACCAGCTGTTGCGCAAGGCAGACAAGTTCGAATGGACACCAGAAGCCAACGACGCATTCGAAAGCCTCAAGCGGCTCCTCTCCACCTCGCCCGTTTTGGTCACGCCAAAGGAGCGCGAGCCCCTGCTGCTGTACATAGCAGCCACACACCAGGTGGTCAGCACCGTACTCGTGGTCGAACGACCCGAAGAAGGCAAGACCCACGGGGTCCAGCGCCCAATTTACTACCTCAGCGAGGTACTTACTCCAACAAAACAGCGGTACCCGCACTACCAGAAGCTAGCCTACGGCGTGTTCATGACGGCTCGACGACTGAGCCACTACTTCCAGGAGCATCAGGTGATGGTCGTCAATGAGGCACCCCTGAACAGCATCCTGAATAACCCAGAGGCCACAGGACGCGTGGCCCTGTGGGGCATCGAACTATCACCCTTGGACATCGTCTACGAGAAGCGACACGCAATCAAATCTCAAGTCCTTCCGGACTTCCTGGTGCACTGGATGGAGCTGCAGCTGCCTGACATCCCAGACATGTCGCAGTCCTGGACAATGCATTTCGACGGCTCCAAGCGCGAAGCTGGAGCAGGGGCAGGAGTCATACTGACCTCCCCGCAAGGTGACAAGATGAAGTACTTTCTTCGGATGAAATTCAGAGCCTCCAACAACGAGGCCGAATACGAAGCCCTCATACATGGCATGAAGATGGCAAAAATATGCGGCGCAACGCGCCTGGTCATCTACGGTGACTCCAACCTTGTCGTACAACAGACGATGAATGAGTGTGACGCACACGCCGAAAACATGATCGCGTACCGCGCGCTATACAACACACTCGAAGGAGAATTCGACGGCTGCGAACTTCGGCATGTTGGAAGAGAGAGCAACGAGGAGGCCGATAGACTCACCAACATCGGCTCCACTTGTGCAAAGGTACCACCAGGTGTGTTCCTCGAACAGATCTGCGTGCCATCCATCAAGCAGAAATTCCCCAAGGGATCACCCGAAGAAGCAGAACACTCGGGGGCTACGCTACCCGAAGGTCATGAAGGACCCTAAAAGTTGGATACTGAAGTTGCCATGGTCAACCTGATGCAGGTCATGGCAGTCGAAGAAACTTGGACACGTCCATACCTCCAGTTCCTGATAAACGGAGAATTGCCTGACAGCCCGACAGATGCCCGGCGCATATCTCGTCGGTCAAAAGCCTTCACCATCATCAACGGCGAGCTGTACAAACGCAGCATTACGGGTGTACTACAACGGTGCGTCACCATCGACGAAGGCAAGGCCATACTCCAAGATATCCATCAGGGCATCTGCGGCCACCATGCAGGCAGCCGCTCCCTTGTCGCCAAGGCTCTACGAGCAGGATTCTACTGGCCAACGGCCATGAGCGACGCGAAGGACATCGTCCGAAGATGCAACGGGTGCCAACGGTTCGCCGACAAACCGCACGCACCTGGGTCCGAACTTCGACCCATACCCATAGCCTGGCCCTTTGCCCAATGGGGCCTCGACATGATCGGCAAACTGCCAAAGTCCTCGAAAGGGGGACACGTCTTCCTCCTGGTCGCAGTCGACAAATTCACCAAGTGGATCGAGGCCATGCCAGTCACCAACCAGAAGGGAAAAACCGCCGTCAAATTCTTCGAATCCATTGTCTACAGGTTCGGCGTACCGCACAGCATCATCACCGACAACGGATCGAACTTCATCTCCGAAGAATTCCAGGACTTCTGCGAAGGCCTCGGGATCAATATCACGTATGCCTCAGTGGCACACCCGCAAACAAACGGGCAAGTGGAAAAGGCCAACGGCCTAATCGGCGCCAGCATCAAGAAGCGCCTCATGAGCTCACTCGAGCACAAAGCTGGAAACTGGACGAAAGATCTACCGTCTGTCCTGTGGAGCTTACGGACTACGCCAAACAGCTCCACCGGCTACACACCGTTCTTCATGGTGCACGGAGCTGAGGCCATGCTACCAGACGAAGTACGCCACCAGGCTCCACGAGTCGTCGCTTACAGCGAAGCCGAATCCACGGCTGCACTCGAAGATGTCGTCGACACACTCGACGAAGCATGGGATATAGCAGCATCTAGATCAGCGGTGTACCAGCAAAGTATCCGCAACTACCACAGCCGCCGGCTGCGCCCAAGGTCCTTCGTCGAAGGAGACCTCGTCTTACGGCTCAAGCAAAAGCGACCGAATAAATTCGAGTCACCATGGGAAGGACCCTATGTCATCACCGAAGTCATCCGAGGTGGCGCCTATCGCCTCAAGCACGTGGAGTCTGGAGTCGCATACTCCAACCCATGGAACATCTCGCACCTGCGACGATTCTACCCGTAGCAACCTACCCCCTTTTACTTTCAATAAGGCTTTCAGCCAAGGCTACTCAGCCGAACCATGTACCTCCTCCATTATAATATAAATAAAGCTAAGTGTCTCGCCCCCAACCTTTGGTTGAATATTTTTCTGCAAATTTACTACATGCTACATACGCACTCGGGGTCTCCCCCCACCTCACGATTTCATCGACTGAGGACCAAACGTGTACACCTGAGTAGCTGACCACGTCAGGCAAACGAAAAGGACACGTACTCAATTAAAGCACTGCGTGCTCACAAACAAGCAAACCTTTACAACAAAGGGCACAAAAACGCCCAGCCGACATATACAAATTTTACATCTATCTGTTTATTTTCAGGTCCTACCTGTTCTGAAGAATAACCTGAGCACGCTGCTCAAACAAATCTACAATTTGTTCGGCATACTGCCTTACAGCCGCGTAATGCGGAAGCATGTTCCACTCGCCACCATCCGGTCGAAGAGGCGGCCCAGATGCCACAGCAGCCAAATCTACGTCAGGGCGGTGCACCCTCACAAGAGACAAGGAAGCCTTCACTCCTGCCACGAGCTGCTGCCGCACCAGCTCCTTGACATTGCCGGCACTCCGAAACTTCGACAAAAGACCTGCAAGGGTCGTCGGCACGGCATCCAAAGGAAACATGACGTGCAGCACCGAGGACAGTGATGTCTGCACCTGGCAGAGCACCCGCGAAACTTGATAAACACGATCCTGCACCGTCGCCAGAACCATGGCGCGATCGCGGTCCATCCAGAAGAAGCCGCCGGTCTCCATGTCCTGTTGAGTCAAGCAATTGACCCGAACAGCGACACGCTCCTTTTCTTCCCTCGGAGCAAAATTGGCGCCTGCGACAATCGCACAAAACAAGAATAAGTCTAGCAGGCTCACCCGAAGAACTGAGCTATAGCCCGAAACAAGGATCAACTTACATTGCAGGCGACCCAACTCCGCCATCAAGTACTCCTCTCTGGCTGCACCACGATCTGCCTTGGATTTCCAAACGTCGGCGCGACCACGCAACCCGAGCAATTCCCTCTCCAAGCTGCGCACGCGATCTCGAAGGAAAGCGAGCTGCGAGGAATCATCCAACTATGGTCGCAAAGGCCTTGCGGGTGAGGGGTCAACTGGGTCAGCACCCGAAGGAACCTATAAGCAGCAGAAAAAAAGAAGGCACACAGACATCTCAGCCAAGAATAGAGAACAACTCGGAGGAATTCATTAAAATATATAAGGCCACTACGTGGCACAAGGATGGTACTACAAAAGATATTTACAACAAAAGTAGACTACATACTACCCTACGTCTACTATGCCTAAGGTGCAGGACACTGAGTCGCCGCAGAGCCAGACTGCCTAGCTTTGGCCTCGCCCTGCTGCCGCAGTGAGTACTCAGACAGCAAGTCAATGAGCTTGGGCCCATATCGTCTGCAGCGAGCGGAGTAGGCAGCGAAGGCTACCTCGGATCCATCCGCAACCGTCGGCATCCGAGAAGTGATTTGGGGCAAGTCCAGCTCCGCCCCAGCCGCCATGGCCATCGCCAGCCCGACGGACGCGTCGATGCCCTTCTGCTTGCGCTTGTACGCCGCAGGCGCTTCGGCTGACAGAGCCTCTGCCAGGGCATCCACATCTTCAAGGGCTGCGCCCTTCGGGAAGAGCTCCTGGTAGAAGCGACCAAGGACCTCTTTCGCCTTGGCAAGGGAGTTGACGACGGTGCCGCAGCGGTCTTCGACCGCCACAGTGGCATTATCTAGAGCACTCCCGTGCTCCAGAGCACCGCGGTCGAACTCGATGCATGCGGCATCTGAGACAAAAATGAAGAAAAGCATGAAGAAAAGCAGCATAGCAGACGACCCGTGGAAAAAGAAACAAATACAGAACATGCACTCACCTGAAATAGCCTTGGCAGCAGCCATGAGCTTCGCCGCCACCCCTCTTTCACGAGCAGCCGCAACGGTGGCCAGCTGCTCCTCACGATCTGCGGCCTCCTGCTGCAGACGCTCCTTCGCTCCGGCTGCTTTCGTCAGCTCCAGCTCAAGGCGCTCTTTCGCACCAGCGGCAGCTTCGGCCTTCTGCTCCGATTGGCCAAGGCTCGTTTTAAGAGCGCCGACCTCACGGAGAGAGTCGTTATGCTCCTCTACATTTAAGACAAGCAAGTGTCAAAGAACAGGACCAGGATAAACAAGAGAGGTACTAAAAGGCAGACGGATACCTTGAAGCTGCCGCAGCTTCGCCTCCAGCGTCAGGCGCTCCTCCACCAGCCGCTTGGCCTCTTGGACAAAAGGCTGCAGAAAAAGGCAATAGCAGTAAGAACAGGACTTGGGGGCTACGCCCAGCACAAAGAAGCAAAAACAACATCAGCACACGAAGACACTCGGGGGCTCCCCCCGTGACATGAAGCAGAAAAACTTACATGCTCCGATGGCGATCCCGAAGGCCCGCCTGCGAAATTCTGAGGCGCAACCACCAGCCCCTCCCGCACAGGAGGAACTGGAGCGGCGTCACCCGAAGTCGCCACCGTCTGAGGAGTAGGCGACACAATGTTCGACTCCCCCATCATCTCCCGCGCACCATCACTAGAGCCGTCGGAGGATTGCCTGCATACGAAGCCAATCAACACAGGTGCAAACATCATCAAGGGAAAAGGGTAACCGTACAACAAGAAAACTTACGAGCCCAATGCGCTCAGGTCGAAGATGGGAGAAGCCCTTCGGGCCCTCTTCTCCTCTTTCTTCTCTTCCTTCTTCTCCTCCTTCTTTTATTCCTTCTTCCGCTTTGCTGGCGGGTGCGGCGCAACAGCCCGCACAGGAATAGCAGGAAGGGGAGAGGAAGAACCTCCATGACCATCATCATGACGCTCAAGGCCCAGAGGATTTCTGGGAGTCGGAGGAGTCGACGCATCCGAAGACTCGGTGGAGCTCCGAGATCGCTTGCGCGAATGGTCCTCACTCGACTCGTCGGCATCCTCTGCTGCAGATCACGCTGACGGTAGCTCGGACACGGAATCCACCACTTCATTATCCGGGGCATTCGGGTACCTTTCGGGCAACGGTGGTACCATGCCCGGCACATTGAAGCTCTGCAAGATGAGAAGGAACTTTGTTAGCAAACAAAGGAAACAAATACACAGCCGACCAAAACAAAGGGAGATCACTATGTGCGCAAATCTACACCTTCGGTATGACCAACGTCAAAGAAAAGGGAGGAGTCAGCGACTTCCCCGGGATTTATTCGTCGGCCTTGAACTTCAACAACGCGCGAAGAGCCTTGTCAAGTTCCACCTCGGAGATTTTCTCACTCGAAACCCTCGTCGGATCACGGCGCCCAGAATAAAGAAACATCGGGTGCGCCCTCGCTTGGAGAGGCTGCACCCGACGCTCAAGAAATGTCCGGATGATGTCCACGCCGTTCACCTCTTTCTCCGGAATCAATTGGAGATCCTCCACCCGACGATAAAGGGCCTCTATCTCCGCCACTTCACCGTCCAAGATTTGGTTTCTCCAGGATCTTTTCTTCTCAATCAATTGGGAGGGGTCAAAGGGAACAAGACCAAAATCTTGCCCGGGCACTACGGAGTCACGGATATAAAACCATCGCCTCCGCCAGTACTGGATAGATTCGGACATGGAAAAGGAAAAGAATTGTAGATTGGGACTAAGGGAGATGATGAAACCCCCAATGGGATAAACACCATCCGAACCAGATTGCCTCTTCACGGAATAGAGCTTCCGGAAGAGGCCAAAGTGCGGCTCAATGCCCAGCCAGCACTCGCAAAAGGTGATAAAACACGCAATGTGGAGAAGAGAATTGGGAGACAGATGATGCAGCTGAACCCCATAGAAGAAAATCAATCCACGAAGGGAGTCATGGACTGGATACGAAAACCTACGCAAAACGAAGGCGACAAACATAACCCGGTACCCAGATGGGGGACGGGGGATTACCTCATTGCCGGGGAGTCTCACGGCCGTCGTATCTTGCGGGATCAGGCCCCGCTCGCTCAGTTTGCGGAGATCGCTCTCTCGCGTCTCTGATCGCCGCCAACCACCATCGGTGACGCGAGCAGCAGCGGTGCCCTTCTTGCCTCCGGCGGCAGTGGTCCCAACCGCAGATGAGAACTTCTTTGTTTTCCCCATGGCGCTACGGCGATGGTGGTGATGCCAACGCAGAAAGAACGAAGGAAATGTGGAAGGAAAGCTCAGCGTGCAGCAAGATTCGCTCAAGAACAAGGAGGCAGTGAACAGATGAACTGGTGCGGTGAAAAACAAACCATGATTTCACCAAGGATTATAACAGCGAAGACGACGCGCGCTGGCCGTCCATCGAGAAGACCTAATGCCAACGGTAGATCTGGCCGTACACGTGTCAACACCACAACGAACCGTCGTTACCACGCCGTCCACTACGCGCGGAAATCGAGGAGACACCGTAATTATCTCCACGCCCCACGTGACCGGTCAATGCAAAGTCAGCAAGTGGGACCCATGTTCGTCCAGTCAAGTCATCTCTGGCGTAGCAGACGCTTGAGGTCATCAATCGTACGCACTGACCTCATCAAAAGCTATACTAGCACCACTTCGGCTCCACAGCTAAGAGTACTCACTCGAATCTTCGATTCGACTAAATACTCGGGGGCTACTCCTATCAGGAGCGCTGGCCGCGCACCCGACAGACAAATGAGGACAAATTACTTCTCTGAGTCCTCCGTCGAGTCTACGACTCCACTACGGACTCGGGGGCTACTCCCATAGGGAGGATGGATTTAAGCATCCAAAAAATTTCGAGTCCTGCGGACTTAATGACAAAAACAATGCTTGAACTAAAGTCTCCGTTCGAGTCTACGACTCGAACAGACACTTGGGGGCTACTCCCATAGGGAGCGCTGGTCGCGCACCCTATGAAATCTTCGACTGCGATCCTCCGGATGAGCATGCAAATTTTTTTTGGCAACTTTGCCCCAACAAAACGGCCGAGTGAGCAACAATCTCCTAGGTCACCCGAAACACCTCCGTGGTGATAAATGTTCGGATCCTGCGTCTGCGACGAAAAGATAAGACCTATAGATATCATCTGATGGCCTGGCAACGCACCTGACTGCTCTCTGCCAGTACGAATCCGTACCAGCAGGTACGATGAAAAATCCCGACGGACGCATTGGGTACACCAATTCAAATCACTGGAATTCCACTCCTGTAAGTCCTCCGCGGCCTGAGTCGAATTACACCAGCATATGTTCCAGGTCCAGGTTAAGGGACCCGAACCTGAAGAAGATCGTGTCGTTTCGTCCTAAGACAGTTAACTGACCCTGATCCGTCGGGTGAGTCAGGCACACGCATGAACAATCCCTACACACATATACTATTAATATATAGCTGCACCCGAAAGATGGAAGATTCCTCAGCCGAATCTACGATTCGACTGATCACTCGGGGGCTACTGACATGGTTATACCCTATGGGTACGTGACTTTAGCATACCTAGTCCAGCCCAAGGAAGGCCCACAGCAGATATGTACTGTCCCATGAAGATTTTCGGGTGGCCAAGGCCCATGACGCCTTCGGATCCTTGGAGAACAAGACTAGCGGAGATAGGAAATTCAAAAGGGTAAAACCCTAGAACTTGTAACCGACTAGGACTATGCCCGGGACCTGCCTAAGTCTATATAAAGGACAGGAGGGCACGTCCTAGATCTCTCGACTCATACTTTCGCACACGCATCCACGCCAGATCGAATCTGCGCACCCTGTAACCTTCGGTTCCGCCGTAATCTAGAGCAGACAAGCAGGAGTAGGGTTTTCCCTCCGGGGGCCTGAACCTGGGTAAATCTCGTGTCCCCTGGTTGCTTGTCTATTAACCGTGCCACAATCTCCAGCATCACCATCTTCTCCAAAACCCAAGTCCATAACAATGGGCATTGACGAGATTAAACCTCGTCAGTATTAAGAACTGGATCATGAGATCCTTATTTGTGTAAGACCTTATGTATGGTTTGTAATGAATGATGTACTGTGATATCCAAATCTGTTATGTCTCGCAAAAATGGTAATCCTGGATGCGATGTATGGCATAACACGCATCTGGGATTAAAAATCCGGGTGTTGACACTAGCTCCATCTTTTAGAGCTGACACTATAGTCTCTGTCTTGAGAATCTAGTAACTTTACCTTCGCGGTAAATGTTGCAAATTTTCTATTCAGACATGCTGAGTCTGAAGTATCATTTCACCTAACCAAAGCTGAATCTCAAGAAGCAATGATGGTTGGTGCTTCCCAAGGTTTTGACATAGGTCTCTTTGTAAGTCTGGCAAGATTAATGTAATGGTTGACACACTTAGCCGGAAAGACCTTTTCCCATATTCTCTTGAATCAGCAGTAACAACCGTTCTTCATAAGGCTTCTTCTATAATTCATTATAGGAGTTGTGCTTATGGTTTGCTTTGTCTCCGAAGTCTGACCTTTATTTGGTGTCTGATTTCTCGAACATCAAGGAGAACATCTAAAGTAGTGTTGCTAAATGTCTCTCGGTCAATCCTCCAGAACCTTTATGTTGGCAAGCCTCTTGTTGTGCCAAGTAATTGAAGTCTGAGAATGAAGTTTCTTTCTTCCCGTGTCATCAGAATATTCTTAACTATTCATCCTATTAGTGTAAAGTGATACCATGATCTTTGGCAAAGATTTTGCTATACCTAGATGAATAAAGAGTTTCCTTCGTTTCTCAACCATGTTTTAAGAATGACTATGATTTAGGTAATCATAAGTTTTTCTTGGTACATTTTGTTTGTGACTCTTATGAGTCCTCTCCATAAAACACCTTTCCGTCTTGGCCTTCTGTTGAATGAAAGAGTGACCCTTCCGTTTGAAAAGTAGTTCAACAACTTGGTTTTGTTGATCCATATCTCTGCAACCTAAAGTCCCTACTTAAGCCGTTTAGTAGAGGTTCCCTATCGAAGTCTATGGTTATATTCTTCCCGTTGAAACCTTCCTTTCCGGAAGCTTCAAACACTCCTGTAAGCTCCATGGTCTCAATCCTTATGAAGACCAGCTATCTAACAACTTGAAACTTTCTCCTCTTGTTTCCTCTTTTACCTTGATGTGTTTCATGTTTGTCCTCTTAGAGTTGTTTCTGAACACTCCATCCATGATTTGACCATGAGATATTGTGTGTGTTGTTTAGTGTGTTTCCCTCTTGTCTTTAGAGTGGCCCTGTTTCTTCCTCTCTCTGTCTCTCTTCCTACCTTAGGAATCTCGGGTCGAGATTCTCATAAGGGGGATAGAGCTGTAACACCCCACTTTCAACTAATTATATATTAGGGTTTTTATTGTGCATTGCATATGCATCATCTCTAAAATTGCATGTAAGAAAATAAAGAAAACCCTAAAACCCTAATCTTCCCTCTCTCTCTCTATTTGAAAACAATTCAAAAGGATTTGAATATTTTGGAAAATACCAAAATAATTGGCCCCACAATGTTTTATATACTTTATACAAATTCCTGGTATTTTTGGAATGTTTAAAACAGTATTTGAAATGAAATTACAAATAGAAAACATAAAAAGAATTGGAAAAAAACAATTTATAGAAAAAAATGAGTAACCCATCTCCCCAGGCTGACCCGGCTTGCTCTCTCCCTTCTCTCCCCTCTAAACGCCGCCCCGCGTGCAGCTCTGCAGCCCAGCTAGGCCCGCCCACAGCCCAGGAGCAGCCCATACCTGTTCGGTCTGTCCCGCTCGTCGTCTTCGTCGACAACGGCGAGCAGCTCGCTGTCGATGACCCCGCCGTCCGCTGGCGCAGCGATTCGCGCCGCCGTTGTTCCACGTCTGCAAGGGGATAAAAAGGCTGCCGAACCTTCCCTCTCCCCTCTGATCTTATCCCCTCCCCTGGCCTCTCTCCCTCTTGTTCCCCATCGCGAGCCGAAATCCTAGTTTTGGAGCTCACCGGCACCTCGCTGTTTCCGCCCCGCCTCGTTCATCTGACAGTGCCAGAAGCTCCGCCTCGGACCCTTGCTTCGGCCTGTCGAAGGAATCAAGCCCGGGCGCCTCCAGTCGTCGGCATCGACTTCGTCTTCCCGAGCCTAACCCCTTCTCTGCGCTCTAGGTGGGCTCATGGTCCTCCTGGATCCCTCCTTTCTGTCCCTCCTGCTCTCAGTCGCTCCCGCATCATGCACCTGCCGCCGCCGCCGTTCGCTATTGCCGGCCATCCTCCGGTGGTCATCCCGCAGCGGCACCGCCCTATTTAGGTTCGCATTGAAGCGCTTATTCGAGTAGGCTAGCTCCTGCAGCCCCACGCGCCTTCCTCCGCCGTTTGGACCGTTGGCCGGCGAGCCGACGTGGCGACCGTGTGGCGTCCACGTGGTGCTTGCGTGGCCTCGGCCCCACCCGTCAGTCGGAGTCGGTAACCTCTGCCCCGGTGAAAAATGCCCCTGAGCCCATTTCGCGTGTGTGGCTGCTGAGGTGGCAACGGGCCCATCGGTCAGTGACTATGGCTAGCCCATCCTGCGGTGTAAAAAGGATTTCCAGATTTATTTAAATAGAGAAAAAGTTTGGTAATTTCAGAATTTGAATAAAACTTGTAAATTCCATATCTAATTATTTATAAATCAGAAAAATGTGTATAATATATCAAAATGTTCAGAAAAATGAAACCTAGCTATCTAAGCTATAATCATGCATTTTTCAACAACTTAAATGACAAGTTTAATTAGAGAACTAACCCACCCCTCCCATATGATTCCGGAGTTTTCCCGAGTTAGGGTTTTCACCCCTCGAAACCCCGATTAAGTTGTCAATCATACTTTAGGGTATCAATTCAATACAATTTAACTTGTCATATAATCATACTTGATTGAGCATTGCATCAATGTCATGTGTTGATTGTTTCCCTCTCTTTCCAGTGTTTGGTTCTTCTCGGTAGAATACGAGATTGAGATCAAGATCGAAGACCGAGATCAACACCGTCGAAGATCGACGAACAATAATAAACCAACTATAACCAAGTCAAGTACAAGGCTCCCGAAGATCTTCTTATCTGTTATCAACTGGCAAAGGCAAGCATAGCCCCACCATGATACAATCCTACGATTTCGAAAGCATTTCTATTCCTACCATGATGCATACGATTCTATTATGGTATTTTATCGATAGATAGAATATCCTATCTGTTGCATTATTCCCTTTGAGCTTCTATTACCTGATCCACTGCTCCTAGCATAACTAGGTTTGGCTTGTGTGAACTGTTAGAGCTTATATCCGTGTCCTGCTTAGCCATGCATAGCTGCCAGTTCTAGTCCATCCACAGGATGTATCAGATGCAAATAATCTAGTATGACAGGAGAACGCGATGGGATGATATCAGAGGTGATATGAGTTAAACATGCTAAGGCTTGTATGGGAGGCAACGGTGGGATGTGGTTTTTCTAGTCCCATGCTCGCCACCATTAGGAACTGAGTTCTTGCCTTTGGAACCAAGACGAGCGTACAACCACACGAGTCCTGGAAAACCTCACGAGCAACTAACATGCCTAGTAGATTCCATGAGTCACATAGTTCAGGCGTTCCATTCGACATATGCATAGAAAATCGTTTGAAAGATTTTCCGGGTGAAGGTGCATTCATAACAGGTAGGTAAGCGTGGACCGGGTTGCTTGGGGTCGATGGAGACCCTGTTAACAAACCTCGCCTCACATCTTTAAGTACCGTCTTCGGGATTTGACCCGTTACGGCGGAAGCGGAACCATACTTATTGCGTGACTCATGGTCTCGGCGAAAGCAAGGTAAAGGTCGTGTCTAACCACCCTCTGTCGGCCTTCCAAGGAAGAGGGCTATTACTAGTGGCATTCAGAAAAGGTTAGTACGTGTGGGTAAAGTTGTACACCCCTGCAGGGTAATAATCTTTTCGAAAAGCCGTGTTCACGGTTATGAACGCTTGGTGACCAGATTCTAAGATCATAGAGAACTTTAACCTAATCATAAAATTTAGTAGATCAACGTGTGCTTGAGGATGCTTCCTCATGGGTACGAGGGGGTGATCCTGGTTCAGATGATGAGGATTTGGTGGATATGAAAAGTTGATGATAAATACTTTGGAGATGTCGCTCTCTTATCCCCTTTTAAAATACTTTGACTAGACGAGCTTCTTCTCTTCCTCTTGTTTCATAAACAAAAGTGGCTTTATGCAAAACAACTCCACCAGCCATAAGTCTTGCGGAGTACACCCTGTAATCACCCTTGCTTTATTGATAGTTTTGGCAGAGTAAGTGTTTCCTGAAGACGAGTTCCGTTCTACATCGACATCGACGAGTAGCTTGGGGTTCCCGGCCGGCAGCCTGGAATCTATGGGCTGGGACGTCATCGTTACGCTTCAGGCCTCTTAGGCCATTTGTTAAGTTTGCTATACTTAATAGCATAATTTGCCTTCCGTTGTTTGATGTTTGTGGTCAGTGACCTCTGCTTGTAATAATTTGGTTCTCTGCTCCGTTATGAGTTTGCTGTAATAAATTTTGTGTCGTAGGGTCACTGTTGTGTTACCGATTCTTCACTAGATATCCTCGAGCTCAAGGTTAAGCTTATGTCAGATGGAGGTCTGGGATTTGTTTAGCCCTAATCCCGGGGGTGTCACATTTTAGCACTAGCATCTATCAAAAAGGGGGTGTGTGTCACTAGTTGTAGGATAGTAAGCAGGTGTATCTACCTTCGTCAAGTTCCAAGCTCTTGAGGACACTTTCCTAATCTCCCACTAATCATCAATTAATTAACTATGGAACAAATTTGCGAAAAGTAAAGCGTGCAAGTAAAACTGGATTTGGTATAATAAAAAAAAGATATAACAAAGTCTTGCAAGTGGGGCTTGTATGGCTTAGCTTAGCTTGCCTTGGTTGGTAAGGTATTTGAAGTTCTCGTCCTCGTCTTCGTAGAATTCCTCCTCGTCATAGCCCGGATTGATACTAGCTTCTATAAATAAATACGAGGTACACAATCACCAAACAATACTTCACTACTTCTATTTATCACATAAGGGTCACACTAGATGATCTAGCATCATCCCTATCATTACAAGAAAAGGGGTGATAAGATTAGATTTATCATATTTTTAGAAAAGTAATTTCTACTCATTGAAAAGTTACTTAAGATTTAATATTCTCCAAATTAAAATATGGGATCATATGGACAACATGTCATCACCACATATTCTAATACTTGAGAATGTGATTTAAAGTGGTTGGACTAAATTATAAAGCTTAACACTAAAATTAAAGTCATTCTTTAATTTTGGTCCAGGAATACTGTATGTAAGTATGTATATTTTTATATATTCAGAAAGGTCTTGTCAAACGTGATTTTTGAGAGTTGTAATCAACTCAAAATCACTGATGGTTGATTTTAGAAAAAATGTTTGAAGTTGCATAAGTTATTGTCTAATTATTTTTACCAAGGGTGATCCATAGTTTCAAACTTTTTGAATCCAATGTGAGTTATTATATATTTTCATCTACTTTCAAACTAAATTGGATCCATTCAATTTGGTTTAGTGAATCTCTCTGAATTAATTTTTAAAGTTCACTATAGAATGGGATTTCGAAATAAAAGATAAAACTAAGTTTGAATTGACGGGTTGTGCACGTGAACGCTCATGGGTTGCCCCAACTACGCAACGCGCGTGCAGCGGGCTGCTCCGAGGCTAGTCCTACCTGTCAGTGGCTAAGCAAACACGAAGCAGTATCGGCCATTCTAGGCCTTACGATTAGAGCGCGATCAACGGCTGAGCGTCATCATCTTCGTCGTAGGGCCAGCGTGGGTAAGAACCCTAGCGTTACGGCGGGGGTCTTTGGGGGATTACCAGGCTCCGGCTAGGTGCGGAGATGGGGGCGAACGAACGAGTCGACAGCGGCGGTTCGAACGGTGTTCGTGGCAGCTCCTAGGGTGGCTCCTAGCTTTGGCTCCTTCCTTCCTCTACAGCGGTGAACTCTGGTGAAATTCTGGAAAAGTGGTGCTCGCCTTGCTCTAGGGTTGGGTCAGAGAGGTTCCTGGGTGAGATAGAGGAGTGTAATGGTGTGTGTTTTGGGGTCGGGGTGGTCTCTATTTATACTGCAGCTAAGGGGGCACGACGGCATGGCTCGGGCTCGCCGGCGACACAGTTATAGTGATCTACAAGCATGGCCACGGGCATAGGTCGACGCGGTGCTTCAGGGCGAACATCATACGCACAGTGGCACGGCGAGGCGCGGTCTAAATTGTTGGGGAACCTCCGTGCTCTATGACTGTACCGGCAGCATTCGTCACGACATATGGTGGTCACGGCAATCGCGCGGTCAAACGATCATGTCTGGGATCTTGATGGAGTCATGGAGGACGTAGTGGCGCAAGGTGAGGGCAAGGTGCGGCGTGTGCACACATGATGGCTCAGCGCTCTGGCGCGGCGACCGGCAAGGTTCGGTGTTAAATGGGCATGGCTGGGTTGGCATCATATCGAGCTGTCTTTGGTCGGGGCATGCATAGGCAAAGGCGGTGAGATCAGGGCTACCTCCTAGATATCAGGGGAGAGGGCATCATGGTCTGTGGCATCGTGTCCATGTCGGGGTGGCAAGGTGAGCTCGGGTACCACTTTGCATGGGTCAACCGGTGAGTGAGATGAGCTCAATTTCGCGGGCTTGTACTAGGTGAGTTAAGAGAACGACGTGTGAGCTCGGTGAGGTCACAATGGTGAGCAAAGGATTTATCTAAACAGTAGATAGTTGGTAGAGTTGTACTGTGATCACCAAGTGTTCGATCAAATGTCCACATGAACTAAATCATCCTCAAATTCAGTGATTTTCGGTGGGTGTTCTGATACAAATCACGGTAGTCTCTGGGTGCAATGGTTTGATAAGTGGTGATGGTTTGAGTGGTTTTCCAAAAATGGCTATCTTGATACGTAAGATAGATTAAAATTTAAATTGCCTCTCAAAAGAGTTTGAAAAAGTTTTTGCCAAGTTGAAAAGCTCCCTTGGGTTCAGTGTCACTAGGTCTAGCTAGGGGAGAAAAGAAATAGGAAAGTTTTTGTTGGAGATTAGTTGCTAGAGATGCTCAAAGTGAGCTAGTGGTTAACTTGGGCAGAAATGACCATTAGGTATTAGGCTTCTTATTTCAATTTTCTTTTGTTTTGATATGGTTTACTAATGACCTAGATGATATGGTTTTGATCTTTAAACCATTAATCATCATTTACAACAATCTTACATGGCATTGCAAGCATTCATACACACAAGCATTAAGATTTGAATTTAATTAATGAAAGCTTTTGTTAACCCTAATCTTGATTAATTAGGGAATGATCCTCATTAATATTCTTGGGGTGTTACAGGCTGACATCTAGGACCTAGATAAACTGATGCTTCATCTAGCAATGTTGCCAATGTCACAACGGCGGACATGACCTGAAAAAACAGTCCAACATAAACACGTTTCTTTCAAATAGAGGCTAATATCTAGGACCCAACATAGACACGTTTCCTTTATAGAGGAGGCTAACATGTGGGACCCAGCAACGGACCAAGGTCAAAATAGTGTTCGTGGCAATTTCTGTTATTATATAGATTGATATTTTTTGTAATCTAAGGCTGATACCTAGGACCCAGATAAATTGTTGCTGCATCTAGAAATGTTTCCAAGGTCAGAATGGCGGATTCAAACCGAAAAAACAGTCCAACAAACACACATTCCTACACAGAGGAGGCTGGCATGTGGGATCCAACAATGGACTAAGGTCAAAATAGTGGTCGTGACAATTTTTGTTATTATATAGATTGACATTTTTTGTACTCTAAGGCTGATACATGGGACTCAGATAAACTGTTGCTGCATCTAGCAATGTTTCCAAGGTCAGAATGGCAGACTCGACCCGGAAAACCAGTCCAGCATACACACGTTTATTTCAAATAGAGGCTGACATCTGGGACCCAGCATAGACATTTTTAAGGTTGTTGAGATCTAGGATCCAGCAACGGACCAAGGTCAGAACAATCTAGGCATCTGGAAAAAAAGTCCATTATAACTCGTTTCATTTACGGAGAGGCTGACATGTGGAACCCACCAGAGAGACCTTATATAGGTGCTGCATTGATCAACGTTGCTAGTACGAATACGGGAGGTGTGAGTGAAAAAAAAGTCCAACATGCTCATGTTTCTTCTAATGATATGCTGACACGTGGGACCCAGCAGCGTGACCGAACGTCACATTCGTCGAGCAATGTTATCTAGTTCGGAATAGTGTAGTGCTAGAAAATAAAATTCCATCATATACATACGATTCTTCTAATGTGAGGCTAACATTAGGGACCCACCAGCCTGAATAAACGGCTGATGCAGCGAGAAACATTACCAAGTTAACACGGAGGCGTGACCGATGGCAAAAATTCCATCATACACATGGTTCTTCTAATGAGAGGATGACCTGGGGGACCTAGCTGCGTGATTAAACGATAGATGCATCTAGTAACGCTATCAAGTTTGGAACAGAGTAGCGCGAGCGAAGAAAAAAATTTCCATCATACACACGATTCTTCTAATGAGAGGCTAAATAGATAAAATAAGGTTATCGAGTTCAAATCAACGAGGCACGACACAAGGAAAAACATCCATCAAGCACATGTTTCTTCTAATGTGAGGATGACATGTGGGACCCAGCAACCTGATTAATCGGGAGATGCATCGAGCAACGCAATCAAGTTTGGAATAGGGAAAGAAACAAATTTCATCATACGGATAATTCTTCTAATGAGAGGCTGACATGTGGGACCCAGTAGCCTTACTAAATGGAATACGCATCGAATAATGCTATCGAGTTCAATTTAGGGAGACATGATCAAAAAGTATGGACTTCTAGAGTCACTCACATTCGGGACCCACATGCCTAAAATGACTTTCGTAATAAAACATCGCATGAGGAACCGAAAATCTTGCTTCTGCCACGCGCTCGTTGAGCTTCGTCCACATTTTTAGCGGTTTCGTCGTAGTAGAGGGGCACGAAACCGAAAAAAAGTTTTCCATCAGGCACGGTCGAGCCGAGAAATTCGTCGTGGAAGACAAGCCTTTTTACGACGACTGTCGGTCCAAGTCATTGCGGAAGGAAATATTTCTTGTAGTTATATTCGATCATCGGTATACCCATACCTAGTTTAATCTCGTTACTGACAAGTACTCTTTTCTAGTTCCTGTGATATAACATTCCTTTTGATCAAATCACCTGCTTCCAAGCTTTTGTCAATGTGATATCATCAAGAGAGCCTAGAGTATATATCTCCACCATCGGGATGGATAAATCCCACTCATGATCCATGGTCTTCTACATAACACTTCCGGAGTACCTGAACCCACCTTTATAGTCACCCTGTTAGGGTGTGACGTTTGATGTTATCAAAGTATTCTTCTAGTGTTAGTGACTGACATGATCTCATGGTCTAAGGATTAGGGTTACTTCGTACGACATATTATAGTAATGTAACATAATGAGTTTGATCATAATACTATACTTCGGGTGGGTGTTCATCACATCATTCCACCAATGTTGTGACCCCGTTATTAGCAACATCCAATGTCTATGATCAGGAAACCTTTGATCATCTTGTTAATAACCGAGATAGATTATATTAGAGGCATAACTAGGAACACTGATTTGTTTATTAAACACCCATGAATTAACGTTACCAATTATAACAATATAGCATGAAAAATAAACATTTATCATAAACAAGGAATAGGATAATAACCACTATATTATAGCCTCTCAGACATATTCCCGTTAGTTTCCCACTTGCACTAGAGTCAATAATCTAGTTTTAAAACTAGCGCATTCAACACCTATGTATTTCTGGTGTTGTACAAATGTGCTGCTGGTGGTGACCCTAATCCCTAGATCTTACACTTTTAGGTATGTGTGAATTTGCGTGTCTTTGCATCTCTATATGTAACTCATTCTCGAACGATATGGCATTGTATAAATTTGGTCTCTTTGTGAGACCTCGGTTCCTTGGGTTAATTCATGTTGACACTATTTATCGTACAATATATATTTTGTTGGGGGGATGACACCTAGATGGGGAAAGTCAGGTCTAAGCAGGACGGCTCCAAAAGCTATCGGCTGGCTAGCCGCTAAACAGAAGAACTACATCCAGATGGCTAGTCCTATCCGATTAGAGCTTGAAGGCTTTCCCGGCTGGCCTGCCTAGCCAGATAGCCAGAAGAACCGGATGAGTGGTTGTTTCCACCCGGACCTCCTAGGATTCGATGGAGGATGCAGAGGGGGTGACACTCCTTGCGGGGTACGCCTCTGGTCCCTCCCGTCACCACATAGGCTGGCGCGCCACCCTGACCGGCGCTACTAGACAAGGATAAAGCGAAGTTGTCGGTTGACCGCTAAAGAAGCCATGAGTGACTATTAAAGCGGAGGATGACGCCCAAAGGAGGGAGTTGGGCCACTGTAGCACCATCCACCGATATACTAGAGGCTGACTGGGTCCTGGTCCAACGGTTGGGGCCATGCAGCCGCCCCGCCTTGTAAACCCAAAGTACAAACAGTAATTCGTAGAACCCACATTATAACCTACCTATCCCAGCCAGTATATAAGGGAGGGCAGAGGTAGGGTTCTGGGTAAGTTTCACATTCAGTAGAGATCTCCTCTAGATCATCTTCTTCCTCTAGCTTCCAATAGTTGTTAAGGAAATAGCTCCAGGAGCACTTGTATTGGTTGTTTGCCCCCATCATAGTAGATATTGCATGAGTAGGGGTGTTACCTCATAGAGAGGGCCCCGAACCTGGGTACGTCGTTGTGTTTGCAGTTCCTCGTATCCAACCCGCTGCGATAGCTACTAATTGCATCTTGAGTGTCCCTCTCAAGCCATCCCCGATGGCATTGCCATGTTCCACACCACAACAGTTGGCGCCCACCATGGGGCACAGCGCTTTGGTTGGGATCATCTTTCGCACAGCACTGCCGCTCATTGCCGGTGAGCGCGTGGCCTCTAGCCTCGTACACACACTCGGCACCTACAACTGCATCATTGACAATGCTTCATTCTTCGACGGGGACACATTTCCGTCGACGGCTCCATACTTCACTTCTATGACCACTGCGTCTATGTCGCCACCGTTGTTGTGGCCATACCCAGCAAGGTCGACACCTTATCCAGCGTGTCTCTTGGCCACGCCGCCAGCAGCGTCGCCACAGCTAGTGGTTGCGTTGAGGTCATGGTGGAAGGTCCCCACGAGAACCACCGCCCACCATCGGAGCGCCGAGCGGGAGGTAACGACGCCATGCCCTGGCAAGATCAAGATCCGCTCACCACCTCCATCCAACACCTCCACGCCCACGTCGTCATCGAGGCAGACCTAGCAGCTGACGCGGCCGCGCTTGAGGCTACACGCCAGAAGCTTTTGGAGGAAACCAACAAGGTCGCTGCTACCTAGCGCCGGCTAAACGCCACCATGCGCGAGTACAACGCTGCTCACGTCCTTCTGTCAACACCTGGATTTTTAATCCCAGATGCCTGTTATGCCATACATCGCCATCCCAGGATTGCCATTTTTGCGAGACATAATAGATTGGTACCGTAGTTCATCATCCATTACAAACCATAATAAAGGTCTTACAAATAAAGGATCTCATGATCCAGTCTTAATACAACTAACGCAGCGGAATAATAATAATAACGTTAGAATGGGCGAAGCTCCATCTTCAGGGTCATAGGCAATGCTGACGATGGGAGATGATCTTAGTTGTCATAGACTTCCTGCCGTCCATCATCCTGGTAGTCCTCCTCATAGTCTGGCCATAGGAATAGCCAGGGACAAAGCCATGATTACTCTTTAAGTACTCGCAAACTATCACTAACAAGTAAAGTGGTTCAAGTAGGAATCCTAAGCTCTAGGTTGTTTTGCAAAAAGCCAGATTTATCTCTAACTAAGTTTAGAAGTAAAGAAAGCTAGTTTAATGTTCTAAAACACCTAAATGGGAACTTAGTTTTCATGTTCACAACCCTGTTGTGGTCAAGTCAAAGTCATGATTCATTTCACAAGTCATTTTTAAAACATCTGACGACGGAACAGTATGGCCAGTCCAACTGTCCATAACCGCGGACGCGGCTATTCGAATAGTTTGACAATCTATAGAGATTGTATATTTTCACCACAACATTCGATACATCCATCAGGAACAATCTTGAATTACCATACTCAGTATGCGGATAATCAATCCTAAACTTTTAGTTACACACCGTAGTATAGGCACCTCCCCTATGAGTTTGGCCTCCCAACCATGACCATCTGTCATCTTGGGAAGTGCAGAGGTGGACATTCATCATGAGGTAGCCTCAGCTCAAACCTCTTCTGCAAGGGAACCCAAACTAAGATATAAAAATTTCCAGTCAAGGCCTACCCAAATTCGGGTATTGTGGTTGTACGGTAAGATTGGAATGGAATCGCATCCGAACCCAACCATCAGTTTTATAAAGGGCTAAGGCTCATGCCTCAACATTTTCATCATCAAATCATCCGGTGTTCATAACAGATGTCAAACCATTTCATTAGAATGACTCATCATTCTAAGGTTTTCATAATCATTTTCACCAAGTATTCCCATCTAAAGTGATCAAGTTTTATGCTTAGCACTAGCCACTAAAGTTAAGGGTGATCACTAATGAGGGGTGCTAATCAAGTGTGGCCTATCTAAGTATAATATCATGCCTCAGTATGACATCTAGTTCTAACTAACTTAGGCCAAGTTTTATGCTCTTTAGGCTACCTATAATATCTTTCCAAAAATTCACAAGTCACCAAGTAAAAGCAAAAAATGAGTTTTGATAAAGAAATAAACTAATACCGCTTGCAAGTAAAACTGGGATTTGGTATAATCATGTGGTATAACCAAATATGCCTCAGGCCTCTAGTTTGTATAGTTATCATGCAAGTGCTAGCTTGCAAAGTTCTAGCTTGCGAAGATTGCTTGCCTTGAGTAGTAAAGTGGTTGAAGTTATCCTCTGATTCCTCTTCGTAGTAGTCTCCTTACTCTTCGTATCCTTGGTCGCTACTAGCATCCATAAATAAATACGAGGTACACAATCACCAAACAATACTTAATTACTTCTATTTGCCACACAAAGGTTCACACTAGATGATCTAGTCATCATCACAATGATTAAACCCTTAGTCTTATTTATTTTATTTTGGAAAGTAATTTCTACTCATTGAAAACTACTTAAGATTTAATATTCTCCAATTAAAATATGAGATCATGTTGACACATGTCATCACCAGATATTTTAATACTTGGGAATGTGATTTAAAGTGGTGTCACAATTTAATAAGGTTTAACCTTATTATTTTAATTAATTAAAGTGACTAGAAATGCCTATGGGGCATTCGTTTAATACTTGTTCATTATTACTGCAAGTAAACCTAGATAAGTTTATATATTCAGAAAGGTCTTACCAAATGTGATTTTTGAGAGTTTGAATCAACTTAAAATCATTTATGGTTGATTTTTGAAAAAAAATTGAATGCAAAAAAGTCTCTGCCTTGTTATTTTTAATATAGATGATCTATAATTTCAAATGGTTTGAATCCAACGGGATTGGATTAAAAATTTCAATACCTTTCTAAAAAAATTAGTTTCATGCGATTTCATTCAATGAATCTCTCTGAATTGATTTTTGAATCTACTGACAGAACTAAGTTTGAACTTAAATAGAAAAAATCAATATTTGAAATTACTAGGTCGCGTGGGAACTAACTGGGCTGGCAAACTACGCACAGGGCAGCGCGTGGGCTGACTTAAGTGATGGTCCCACGCGTCAGCTACTCTGGCTACGCGAAGCGGTAAGTGGAAATATGGAGCGTGCGATTAGCATCTAATCTAACGGCTGGGGTGTGTCGTCTCCGTCAGGCAGCGCCTGCGAGACTGAACCCTAACGCGGCGGTGGGGGTCGTGTGAGGCTCACCAGGGCTCCAGCAAGTGAACAAGTTTGGCAAAACTGACCATTTTCTGATAATGTTTATATTTGAATTTCTCTTCAATTGATTCTTCTTGGAAAAGTTTTAGATGATGTTATTTTCATCTTTAAACTAATCCTTGCCATTCATAACAATCAAACATGGCAATACAAGCCTTCTTGCATTCATCACATACACACAGGCACTCATATTGATTTGAATTAACAAATGTTTTTGTTGACCCTAAATTTGGTTGATTGGAACTTGATAACCTTGATTAATATTTTTGGGATGTTACAAACCTTCCCTCCTTAAACAAAATCTCATCCTTTCATTTGAGAAAAAAGAAAACTAGGATTTAAAGAGATCCAGAAACTTAGTCCTAATGTAATCTTCTTGATCCCAGGTAGCTTCTTTAGTCTGGTTACTCCACTGGATCTTGAGAAACTTGATACTATGGGTTCTGGTGGTTCTGAAGGCTTATTCCAAAATACAAATGGGTACTTCGGGATATGTTAGGTCATCGTTGATCTCTATGGTCCTATGATCAATATTCTTGAAAACTTCGGTCTTTTCCGGGACTTCTAGGAATTTGCAAAGTAACAAGATATGAAACACATTATGCACGGCTGGCAGTTCTAGTTGATATGATACTTCTCCTCAGCGATTCAAAATCTTGAAGGGTCCGATATATCTAGGGGCTAACTTTCCTTTGAGTAGGAAACGTTGCATTCCTTTCAAGAGTGATACTTTCAGATATACGAAATCTCCGATATTGAAGGCTAGGTCTCGACGTCTCATGTCGGCATAACTCTTCTGTCTGGATTGGGCGTTCTTAAGGTGCTCACAGATCTTGTGAACTTTCTCTTCGGCTTCTCGTAGGATGTCCGGTCCGAAAATCCGACTCTGTCCTACTTCCGACCAATTCAAAGGGGTACGACACTTTCTTCAATACATGAACTCAAATGGCGCCATTTGCAAACTAGCTTGACAACTGTTGTTATACGAAAATTTTGCGAAAGGCAGACAGTCTTCCCATTTTGATCCATATTCTAGCACACAAGATCTCAACATATCTTCGAGTATCTGGTTTACTCACTCCGTTTGTCCATCAGTCTGCAAGTGATAAGCTGTGCTGAAATACAGTCTTGTTCCTAATCCTTCTTGAACTTTCTTCCAAAACCTCGAGGTAAACTGAGTTCCTTGATCTGACACAATGTTCTTGGAGACTCCATGCAAACTGACTATTCTAGCAATGCACAACTCTGCTAGCTTTGAACCCTGATAAGTGGTCTTGACGGGTAAGAAATGAGCGACTTTGGACAGTCTATCCACTATGACCCAAATAGAGTCATTTCCCCTACTAGATGTAGGCAAACCGGTGATAAAATCCATTCCTACAGAATCCCATTTCCATTCTGGAATCTGCAATAGTTGAAGAAGTCCCGGGGGTCTCTGATGTCCCGCTTTGACTCTCTAACAAATATCACACTTGGCTATGTAGCTTCCGATCTCTCTCTTCATATTATGACACCAAAATTTCTCCTTCAAATCCTGATACATCTTCGTTCCTCCTGGGTGGATAGAATAACAAGTATCATGGGCTTCTTTCAAAATAGTTTGTTTCAATTCTGAATCTGCTGGCACACAAATACGTCCTTTGTACCATAAAAATCCTTCTTCATCTTCAGTGAATCCGGGTACTTTCCCTGTACCGATACGACGTTTGATTCCGTCGATACTAGCATTTCCTTTCTATGCCTCCTTCATCTGACTGATCAAAGTAGGTTGAAGTTCTATGCTAGAAAAAAATCCTTCACTAACAAGATCCATTCTAAAATCTTCCAACTCCTTGTGCAAACTTGGTTGCTCCTTCAGAATCATGGTGTTCAATCGACACGGCAATCTGCTAAGGGCGTCTGCTACCACATTGGCTTTGCCGGGGTGATAGTGAATTTCAAGGTCATAGTCATTAATTAGCTCTATCCATCCCCTTTGCCTCATATTAAGCTCCTTATAGGTGAAAATATACTTCAGACTCTTGTGATCCGAATAAATTTCACAACGGTTACCCATGAGGTAATGTTGCCATGTCTTGAAGGCTAAAACTATGGCTGCTAGTTCAAGGTCACGGGTAGGGTAATTCTGCGCATGTTGTTTTAGTTGTCGGGATAGATAGGATATGACTTTGCCTTCTTGCATCAACACACATCCGAGACCAATCTTGGATGCGTCACAAAACACATCGAAGTGCTTCGTGAGGTCCGCCATAATCAAGATTGGGGCTGAGATCAATATCTTCTTGAGCTCTTGGAAACTTGCTTCACATTTGTTTGTCCATTCAAACTTCTTATCTTTCTTCAACAACTGGGTCATGGGTCTTGTGATACTCGAGAATCCTTCTACGAACTTGCGGTAATATCCCGCTTATCCGAGAAATGCACGAACTTGGGTTTGAGTGGTTGGAGCTTTCCATTCTTCAACATCCTTAACCTTGGCAGGGTCAACAGCAATTCCTCCTGCTGACACGATATGTCCGAGGAATCCTACTTCCTGTAACCAGAACTTCATTTGCTAAACTTGGCATATAGTTGATGCTCCCTAAGGGTTTCAAGGATGGTCCTTAGGTGTAGCTCAGGTTTCTTCTTCTGATTTGGAATAGATTAGAATGTCATCAATGAAAACAACAACAAACTTATCTAGTAAGTTCATAAAAATCTTATTCATAAGGTTCATGAAATAAGTTGGGGCATTGGTTAATCCAAAAGACATGACAGTGTACTCATACAGTCCATATCTGGTGGTAAAGGCAGTCTTTGGAATATTCTCTACGCGAACCTTGAGTTGATGATAACCAGTTCTAAGATCAATCTTAGAAAACACTTTGGCACCGGTCAACTAGTCAAACAGATCTTCTATCTTCGGTAGTTGGTACTTGTTCTTAATGGTGACATCATTCAGCTTCCGATAATCCGTGCACAAACGGTTACCTCCATCGTTCTTATCCCCAAACAAGACATGTGATCTCCATGGCGACGCACTTGGTTGAATCAGACCTATCTGTAGCATAGAATCCAGTTGATTCTTCATCTCCACAAATTCAGATAGGTTCATACTATAAGGTCTCTGAGCTATGGGTCCAGTTCCAGGGATTAGTTCAATGATAAACTTGATATCCCGATCTGGGGGCATATCGGGCAATACATCTGGGTATACGGAGGGGTATTCGCAAACTACTCTGACGTAGTCAAGGGTTGGTTGGTCTAGACTCTTATTGCACTTGAATTGACGGGGCAAGGTTTTAGATACATTCTCTATTGATACTCCAGCGGTACTAGTCATGGTTATGGATTTCCTGGAACAGTCGATTAATCATTTATGTTTCGACATCCAATCCATTCCTAGTACTACTTCCAAACCTTTGGTTCCAAGTACTATTAGATTAGCATAAAAATCTATTCCATGGATTCTGATAGGTACGGCATTGCAAATTTGTCTAGATTTGGTGGTTGAACCAGGTATCTTAACTATCATAACATGCTTCAATTTTGTTGGCTGAATTTTACTAGTGCATGCAAATTGTTTTGTAACACACGAGTGCGATGCTCCAGAATCAAACAACACTCTTGAAGTACTGAGTTAACAGAAAACATACCCAACACGACATCTGGCGCCTCATGGGCTTCTTTAGCATTAATGTGAAACACACAGCCGTTGCGGTGACCCTTGGTTCCGCATTCATAACAAGTAACCTGAGACTTGTCCTTTCCTGCAACAGGCATGACATTGCTTCTAGTCCTTGGGGCAGTATTGGTGTTGGTGGGGTTGTTGACTTTGGGCGGTGCACGGTTGAAGTTGTTGGAGTTGTCGGGGCTGTTTTGGTGGTTTCCTCCGGGCCTTGGGGTTCCTCCTCCATGGTTGGGATAGTTCGGATAGGTCATCGGGGGTCTATTGTTTCTTGGGGCATATCCTGTAGACGGGTTGGGGCGATACTTCGGGGTATGGTGGGTTCCTGGTTGATTCATCATTCTACGCGTGCGATTATCATTGGCTTGGTTGATCTTGTCTTCCATATGGATTGCAGAATCCACTAGGGCTCCAAGGTCAGCAAACGTGATATTTCCTAACAGTCTCTACATCTCATCATGCAGACCATTCAAGAATATCTCCTTCTTCTTGGCTTTAGTGCTACTCTCATCAGGGGCATACCTAGATAGAGATAGAAATCTTTCACGGTACTCTACCACAGTCATTCTTCCCTGATTCGGCTCCTTGAATTCATCTCTCATCCGTAGAATCAAACCTGGTGGCACGTGGTTTCGGCTGAACTTGAGTTTGAATTCATCCCAAGCCATCATATGTCCTCCATTAATGGTGTGAATGCTATTCCACCAAGCTCTTGCATCTCCTGCCAGATAATGGGTGGCAAACAGTACTTTCTCATTGGCCTCAACTCCTGCGACTTCTAAGTTATTCTCCATGGTCTGTAGCTAGTCATCAGCATCTAATGGCTCCACAGGCTTACTAAAAATGAGTGGATTGGTGTTCTGAAAGTTCTTGAGCTCGGATCCATGGTTGTCCTAGTTTCCATGGCCTTGATTGTTATTGTCCATCTGAGCTATGCGTTGAAGGGTGGCTAAGTTGGCTTGACGTTCGGCTCTTTCGGCCTTACGGTCAGAAACCAACATTTGCAAGATTTGCAGCATTGGGTCCGGGGATGAACTGCTTCCTCCGCAAGGCATCTGAAGATTGAGATAGATCATGAGACAAGAGGGAAATTTCTAAGGTTCATGGG
The DNA here is from genome assembly GCA_916181665.1 of Avena sativa. NCBI lineage: Eukaryota > Viridiplantae > Streptophyta > Magnoliopsida > Poales > Poaceae > Avena > Avena sativa. The sequence continues at coordinate 185,446,935 of OV702281.1, forward strand.
TTTATTTTTGAAAAGTTTTAAAAATTTGAGTTCGACTCAGGTTTTTGCCAACTAGCAAGTTGCCTTTCATTCATTCATGCATAGCAGACAATACAAACACACACCACAATAAGGAAAAAGATGGTTTTAAGAACCATTCTATGAAACTACGATACAATGGGACCGTATACAACTCACACCTATGCTAGTGCTCTAAGTGATACTACTCATAGGAATCCGTGGCTTCATCATCATCATCATCATCAATGAAGGAGGAATCATCATCATCAGTGTGGAAGTCCATGGCTTGGTCTAGTCATCACCATCGCTGAGGTAGGAGTAGGGGTCTCCACGGATATCTTCCCCTGCATTCTCCCTCTCCTCAAGCTGCATGTCCCGCTCATGGATGGTCTCCTGTAAGTCTATCACTGTGTGACGAAGGAGAGCAATGATGCAATCCTTCTTGTCATGCAAACGGTGAAAATTCTTGCGCTCCTTTGAAACCATGGCGATGATCTGGTCCTTCTTTATTGCGATGGCATAGTTGTGGTTTGTGTAGGAGCGGGCATTGTCCAACTCCTTCTGCCTGTCATGCAGCATGAAGCTGAGATGATCCACCTGATGCTTTAGCTCCGTGTGGTATGGCACCTCCAATGGTTGTCCCATAGCATCAAGCCTTGTGTAGAACTCAAAGTGGGTGCCCTTGATCTGACTGATGCTTTCCCCACATAGAGGGGAAAGAGCTTCCTACATAGCCCTGGCGAGTTCGTCTAGCCAGTTTTTCCCTCTTAAGGTGAATTGGATTCCCTCTGAGGTCGGTGCTTCCATCTTGCCTATGAGGCTTGCAACTATCAGCCATTGCAATTGTCCTCCTTGCTGATCATTGAGATGTGCTTCGAAAAACTCGGGGTGTGGGTGCTCAAGAAGTTCCGAGAGTTGGTCCAAATTGCGCTCAAAGATGAGCTCTCCTCCATTGCCCAACTGGTAGAACTTGCTATACTTCACCTCCATCTATAAGAATGTAGGATGAGTAAGTTAGTAGAGTGATCAAGTGTGTCAAATTTAATGTAAGTTTGCAAGAATTTTTGAGGTACATGAATTTTCATGAAAGAATCTAAGTGATAAGAGTGAGAATAGGTTTTCACAAATAATGACTTCTTTTGTTTTGAAACTAAGTTTTTTTATTCAAGCTTCCATTCTAACTAGGGTCTCATATGGTCAGGATGGCTCTGATACCAACTTGTTAACACCTGGATTTTTAATCCCAGATGCCTGTTATGACATACATCGCAATCCCAATATTACCATTTTTGCGAGACATAAGAGTTTGGTACTATAGTTCATCATCCATTACAAACCATAATAAAGATCTTACAAATAAAGGATCTCATGATCCAGTCTTAATACAATCAACGCAGTGGAATAATAATAATAACGGTAGCATGGGCGAAGCTCCATCTTCAGGGTCACAGGCAATGCTGACAATGGGAGATGATACTAGTTGTCATAGACTTCCTGTGGTCCATCATCATTGTAGTCCTCCTCATAGTATGGCCATAGGAATAGCCAGGGACAAAGACAAGAGTACTCTTTATGTACTCGCAAACTATCACTAACAAGTAAAGTGGTTCAAGTAGGAATCCTAAGATCTAGGTTGTTTTGCAAAAAGCCAGATTTATCTCTAACTGAGTTTAGAAGTAAATAAAACTATTTTAATGTTCTACAACACCTAAATGGGAACTTAGTTTTCATGTTCACAACCTTGTTGTGGTCAAGTCAAGCCACATTCATTTCATAAGTCATTTTGAAAACATCTGACGACGGAACAGTATGGCCACTCCAACTGTCCATAACCGCGGACACGGCTATTCGAATAGTTTGACACTCTGCAGAGATTGTACACTTCACCACAACATTTGACACATCTGTCAGGAACAGTCCTAAATCACCATACTTAGTATGCGGATAATCAATCCTAACCTTTTAATTACACACCCTAGTATAGGCACCTCCCCTATGAGTTTGGCCTCCCAACCATGACCATCTGTCATCTTGGGATCTGCACAGTTGGACATTCATCATGAGGCAGACTCAGCTCAAACCTCTTCTAGAAGGGAACCCATACTAAGATATATAAATTTCTAGTCAAGCCCTACCCAAATTATGCTATTGTGGTTGTATGGTAAAATTGGAATGGTATTGCATCCGAACCCAACCATCAGTTTTATAAAGGGGTAAGGATCATGCCTCAACATTTTCATCATCAAATCATCTGGTGTTCATAACACATGTCAAAACATTTCATTAGAATGACTCATCATTCTAAGTTTTTCATAATCATTTTCACCAAGTATTCCCATCTAAATTGATCAAGTTTTATGCTTAGCACTAGCCACTAAAGTTGAGGGTAATCACTAATGAGGGGTGCTAATCAAGTGTGACTGATACGTCAGAAACGTATCTATAATTTTTGATGTTCCATGCTTGTTTAGTATCTACATTGCTTTGCTTTGTCTATACTTTGATGTTTCTTTATATGTTTTCTGGAACTAACCTATTAACAAGTTCCCACAGTGACAGTTGCCTGTTTTCTTCTATTTTTGGTTCCAGAAAGCCAGAAAATCAATATTCTCGGAATTGGACAGGACAAAAGCCAAAGTCAATATTTTACCGTGGGCAACACGAAGCCAGAATACGAGACGGAGGAGCTTCACTAGGGGGCCACATCCCTTGGCCGTGCGGGTGGGCCCACCTCGCGCCTAGGGGGTGAAGCCGCCCTGGTGGCCCCCTGCCTCGCCTCTTCGCCTATAAAGTTCCCCCGATGCATAAACCCTAGGCACCCGATCAAAATTCCACAAAACCGTCTGTAGACACTACCACCATCGTCCCTAGATCGGGGGGATCTGAAGTTCTTCCCGGCACTTTGCCAGAGGGGAGATCATCTCGGGGGCCTTCTTCTTCATCATGCCATCCTCCGGTATGAACCGTGAGTAGTTCCACCTTGTACTACGGGTCCATGTAGTAGCTAGATGGTTGTATCTCCTCCTCGTGCTTTCAAGTATAGATCTTGTGAGCTTCGTTCATGATCAAGATCTAATCTATTTGTAATCATGCATGTTGTGTTTGCGGGGATCCGATGGATACTGAGATTAATTTATCAGATTGATTAATGGTTTTGTCTATTTGATTCTATCATGTCTGTGTTGTTTGTGATCTTGCTTGCTCTCCGTTGTTAGTAGATATCTTGGCCAAGTAGTTGCAAGTGTCTCCAAGTGGGGGTATTTATGCTCGATATTGGGTTCATGCCTCTATTTACCAAGGGAAGTGACAGAAATCTCTATGGTGGTAGATGTGTTGTCGCTAGTAGGGAGAAAACAACAGTCTCTTGTTCATGGAACAAGTGGATTTTTTACCTTACACACTTTCTTAAAGCAGTTGTCAGTTCCTTGCAACTTAATACTGGAGGGGGTTCGGACGATAACCTGAAGGTGGACTTCTACTCATAGATGTAGTTGGATGGCGGTCTATGTATATTGTTGTATTGCCCAGTCGAATCTCATAGGATCTTTTTGTCTAGTATTGCATTGTTATGCCTTGATCAGTCCTCTCAATTGCCCTACTGTAATTTGTTTACCCAGCATGCTATGTTTGTTTATCTATGGAAAGCACCTCTAGTGAACTATGGACCCTGGTCCAATATTTACCATTGAAACATCTTCCACTGTTACTATTTACTTGCTGCAAACCATCATCACCTTCCACACCATACAGTTAATCCTTTGTTACAGGAACCGGTGAGATTGACAACCTCACTGTTCATTGGGGCAAAGTCTGGAGTTTGTGTTGTGCAGGTTTCCACGTTGCTTCCAACACCTTTGAGACATTTCCTTCCTCCTACTGGTATGATAACCTTGGTTTCTTACTGAGGGAAGACTTGCTGATGTGCTGCTTCACACCTTGCTCTTGGGGTTTCCCGACGAAGTCCTCCACGTCAACAAGGAGTCATCAACAAGTTTTCTAGTGCCGTTGCCGTGGAGGCTAAGGACGTCTTCACAAGGGGAGTTCTCCTCAACCTTTCTCTTTACTTTGTTTTAGTTTTCTTAGTTTCTTTTGCTTGGTTTTGTTTGCCTATTTTTATCAAAAACTCCAAAAAAATTAGTTTAGTTTGGTTTGCTTTCTCTTATCAAAATCACAAAAAAAATTGTTCCTGCTCTAGCAGCTGCTGCTGTTTTGGCTTGCCTAACTTTTGCCAAAATGAAATCTGCTGAGAACACCAAGTTCTGTGATTTAACTTGCACGAACAATAATGGTTTCCTTAGCACTCCTATTGCTCCACCTGCTCCTGATTCTACCTTTTATGAAATTAAGCCTGCTTTGTTGAATCTTGTGATGAGAGAGCAATTTTCTGGTGCTAGTTCTGATAATGCTGCTGCCCATCTCAATAGCTTTGTTGAAGTTTGTGAGATGCAAAAGTATAAGGATATAGATGGATATATTATTAATCTCAAGCTGTTTCCTTTCTCCTTGAGAGGAAAAGATAAAGAATGGTTGCTATCCTTGCCTAGAAATAGTATTGATTCTTGGATTAAGTGCAAGGATGCTTTTATTGGAAAGTACTACCCTCCTGCTAAGATTATATCTACGAGAAGTGATATTATGAAATTTAAACAACTTGATAATAAACATGTTGCTGAATCTTGGGAAAGAATGAAATCTTTGGTTAAGAATTTCCCCACTCATGGTCTTACTGCTTAGATGATTATCTAGACTTTTTATGCAGGTTTGAACTTCTCTTCAAGAAACCTATTGGATTCAGCTACTGGAGGTACCTTTATGGGCATCACTTTGGGTGCTATAACAAAACTCCTTGATAATATGATGGTTAATTACTCTGAATGGCACACTGAGAGAGCTCCACATAGTAAGAACATAAATTTTGTTGAAGAAACCTCCTCTTTGAGAGATAAGATTGATGTTATTATGGCTATGCTTGTTAACAGGAAAGCTCCTTTAGATCCAAATAATGTTCCCTTAGCCTCTTTGGTTCCTCAATAAGAGCAAGTTGATGTGAACTTCATTAGAAACAATAATTTCAACAATAATGCCTATAGGAATAATTTTGGTAGTAACAAAAATTATAGGCCTCATCCTCCTAATAGCAAAAATTCCTATGGGAACTCCTACAACAATACTTGAAGTGCCCCCTCTGAACTTGAAGTTATGCTCAAAGACTTTATTAGTAAACAAACCGGTTTCAACAAGACTGTGGAGGAAAAACTTTTAACTATTGAGAAAAATATTTCCTATGTGTTTGAAGCACAGTCCTCCTTGATTAATAAAATGGCTGCTAAACATGAAACCATGAAAGGTACCTTTGCTGCTATTCATGCCATACAAGTTACTATTGATGAAAATGTTAGACTGTTAGCTCAACTTCATGCTAAGTGGGAAAGGGAAGATGAAATTGATAGAAACAATAGTGTGTGCACCATCACCAAAATGGATGCCACTAAACCACAAGAAGTCCCTATTCCTCCTACTACAATGCCTAAGCCTATTGATTCTACTACTAGTGATGCTAAGTTTGATTTTGATATGGTTGCAATATTTCTAAAGTGATTTTGTTCCTGCAAAAACTTGCTAGAAGTCCCGATGCTAGTGATATGCATGTTGCTTTCACCAAACACATTACAACTTCTCTTGTGAAGATTAAGGAAGAGAAGTTAAAACACAAAGCTTCTATTCCTAGGAAAGTATAAGATAGTTGGGAACCCATTATTAATATGCAAGTGAATGACTTGATCTCAAAGCTTCATGTGATCTTGGTTATAATGTCTCTGTTATTCCTAGGAAGATTTATGAAATGCTTGATTTTCCACCTTTGGAAGACTGTTATTTGGATGTCCCACTTGATGATAATGCTAAGAACAAACTCATGGGGAGTATTAATCATGTTCTCATTATGGTTAACAATGCTTATGTCCATGTTGATTTCTCTCTTTTGGATGTTAAATACAATGCTTCTTGTCCTATTACTTTGGGAAGAACTTTTCTTAGAACTGTTGGTTCCATCATTGATATGAAGGAAGGCACCATTAAGTATCAATTTCCATTCAAGAAAGGTATTGAACACTTACATATGAGGAGAGAGATCATGCTTTTTCCTCCTCCTTTGAAAGCAAGGTTTGATGTTAATGCTTCCTCATTTGAAAATACTTCATTTCTTGCTTCTTGTGCCTAACTTAAAGGCGTTAAAGAAAAGTACTTGTTGGAAGTTAACCCAAGAGTTTCCTTGAGTCTTGGAAGTTATTACTTCATTATTGACCTCTCCTTATCCTTTTTTTTCTTTTTGTGCCAAGAATGACCTCATATGAGAGGGAAGTAAGATTTGGGGAGTTGCTGTCCCGAAACAAATTTCTGTCCTCCACCATAAAAATTTGTGACGAGTCTCTGTAAGTCGGATTGAGCTGAAAATGTATGAATAAATCGCCCAGTATGTTATCTAACTTTCGTTAGTTCAACACTTTGTGATTTGAGTAACACAAGATTTTTGAAAAATCGATTTCTACCTGCTGGTCTGTTTTGACAAATTTCTGCCATTATTTGCATTTGCTTCTTATTGATTCCTTTTTGGGTTATTTTTGGGAAATTGAGATTTTTGAAGGAGTTGCTACAATATCATGTGTTTTTAGTGAAAAGTTTTTCTGTTCCAAAGTTAAACCCAAGAGTCTATTATCTTTTGAATACACTAATATTGCTAATGAAGATTGTGTGAAGTTTTGTATGAATAAAAAATTTTAGGTGTAGAGAGAGAATGATGTAATAAGATGAAGAATGGACAAAAGCTCAAGCTTAGGGATGCCACCTCGGTGTCACCCCAAGAAATATCCAAGAGGTACAAGCGTCAAAGCTTGGGGATGCCTTGGGGCGTCTTAGTTTTCTTTTGCTTTGATTAGTTGTTTAGTTTTATTCAATAAAGTAGTTTGGACCCCCATTCTCGCTGTGTTGTTTCAAATAAATCGATTGGTGTTGGAAAGGAGTAGAAAGTTCTTGCTTGAAAGTGCAAGAGGAGCTTGCATTAACTATGACTTAGACTTTAGCATGACATGCTAGGTGTTGTTTTGACCTTATGCTTAGTGATTATTGATGTAGAATTTATTGTTCCAAACAATTGGGATTGCTTAGTGTGCCTTGAAAGAATCATGCGTTGTTTTAGCATACAAAAGCATAGTATTGTGGTATTCTCCTTTGATGCTTTTTTTGGGTTGACTTGGCACATTCTCACACCATGTTATGACTATGAACAAGTGACCATAGCCTCTATGATCATTTAGACCTTGACTTTTAGTACCACTCTATTGTTAGACCCCTCCTTTATAAAGGAAAGGATCCCTGTGATTGCAATGCTAGTCCGTGGATCAATGCTAGCATCCACAGTTTAAGATGAAGTACACAGATACAAAGGTCGTCTATTACATTCATTCCAGAGATAAAACATAGTCTTTTACAACTCAGGGCCATAGGCCTAATACAAGAGTTTAAGGAATAAGTAAATAAACATAAGTCTTCATCTTCATGTGCCACAGGCAAGCATGTTGAGTGTAGACTCATGACTCCTACTCATCATCGGAGTAACCTGCAACATCACAAGTTACAGCCACAGAGGGTCAATACTTTGGAATAGTATTGGCAAGTGATACCTTAGTATATTTTTAGTGGACTATATTACTATATGCATTTTGGCTAAGTGTAGCTTGGCTTGCTTTGCTTGAAAATAGTTTTACTTATTAGTTGAAATCACTAAGTTTTTCTTTATCAAAAACTTCCCAAGAAACCACCAATAGACATTAGGGTCCTTCACCCTTGTTCACCCACAAGTTTTATTTTAGAAGTTGGAGTGATGAGATTTTTGTAGCTTCCATGTCTTGATGCTCAAGTTGTCCATTGCCTTGGACTAGGCTAAGTACTTAGGTTTTCCATCTACAGAGGTTGTGCACTTTCCCCACCAGACTTGGTTTCCCAAGACAGGACCCTTCAGAAGCCTTTCCTTAGTCAAATGGACGCGCTCCAACCTATCATTCCCACTACCACCAACTGTCCAAGTGACTAAGTTCTAGCAACCTATATGATCATGGCGGAGCCCATATTGCCAAGTGGTTGCACTGTAAGCTTTCTCAACACTTGGCCTCCAAATCCCTTTGTGCCTGGGTGGCATACCACAAGTGAGATACACAACCCAAGTCCATGGCCTTGTGTAACCACTCAACATAACCCAATCCTTCCATTCCACTCAGGAGGTTCATTTGACTTAGTTGTTTTTATTAGGAAAGTATAAGTCTCATGACTTAGAAATATTTTTATCATAATAAGTATAGATTTTCACCAACCCTTGTTTGCTAAATAGCTAGGCTAAGCATGGTATGATAACTTAACTTAGGAAAATTCCCTAGCAATTCTACAATTCTACACTACTTAGGATTTCCCAACTTAGCATTAGGCAAAAGTAGCATGCAAGACTTAGCAAAATATCTAATGCTAGTACAAAACATAGGATAGAAATATTCATGAAAATATCACTTGCCTTGGTAATGTGGAGAGTAGCACTCCTCACAATCACAATCACTAGCAAAATCTACACAAAAATTTGTAGCACACCATTACACACAATTATATACAATCAAAAATAATATGAATGTATGCATGCAAGAATTTACTAAGTGGTGATTTGGAAAACTCTACCAAGCATGTGCATGTTTACAGAAACTTAACAAGTCACAAGTTTGCCAACTAAACTTATTTATCCTTAAAACAAATTACTAAACTAAATCCATACTCAAAATAGCCTTAAACATGTTTCTACAAATAAAGTCATTCTAATGGTTACTATTTGTTAAACACTTTGCATAAACAGAAAGGCCTTGATTTCCTGAATCCATCGGTATAAAGTTTGCAAAATTCCAACGTGGCAATCAAAAGTTATAAGCATTTGAAATTTGGATCAAATTCTGGTTTTAAATCTGTTTTTAGTTCTAACACTTGCCACGCGTCGTGTTGTGATTTGCGCGTACCGGTTCGCACCGGATCGAGTTCTGTAGCCGCAGGATCTAAATAGATCGTACGCTCCAGATCGCGTACCTCTTCGCCGATTAATGAATCTATCCTAACGCTTGGATCAAGATCCAACGGCGCGCGAGCAAGCGACCATGTCCTGGCGGCGCGCGGCGTCAGTGAGCGGCGGAGCGCTCGGTCTACGGCGGCGCTAGCGTTCCAGATCGTTCCAGGATGCAAGAAGGTACTCACCGGATCCGCAAAGGCGTGCTAAAGCTCGACGTGGTACTGGTTTGCGGAGGGGCGCTCGGACGTGGCTAAGAGAGCTCGTCGGAGTCGTGCACGGCGTCGGGTGGTTGTTGTCGGCGTCGTTGCCGAGGTTCCGCGTCTCCCTAACACAAGCCAGAGGGTTTAGGAGATGCGCAAGAGCGTGGCGCACAATCTCGTGTGAGTCAGAAGTGAAGGGGCGCACGGGACTTACGGAATTTGGTCGCCGGAGTCGAGGTGGTCGTCAGATGCTTGCGGCGTCGAGCGGGAACGGCGACCTGGGGCAGTACATGATGAACTGGTGGGGTCAGGAGGTGCGCAAGGAGATTGCGAAGTGGTTCTAATGAATCAGAGAGGAAGGGATGCACGGAGCTCACCGGAATCGATCGCCGGAGTGAGCTCTGTCTGCGGCGGTGTTGTGTGAGTCGTGGGCAGCCTGGTGGCGTGAAGGCAGAATTGACTGGGGGGAAATGGTCGCTAGGAGGTGGGGATCTTATAGCCGGAGCCTCGACAGGAAACGCTCGTCGAATCAATGCTAATTACACTTGCGAGATCAGCGCTGCAACGGCCAGCGGCGGAGTCGTGCGCGGAATCAGAGGGGAAGACGATGCTGACGTGGAGGAGGCCCGCTTGCCAGTGAAGTGCGTGAGGTGGAGGTGGGGTCTGTCTGTCAGCGACAGATTGCGTGCGCTCGCGCGTGAGAGAAGAAAAGGAAACCCCCGGGTGGGCTAGTTGGGCTCGATTCTCTGCTGGGCTAGATATCTGGCGCGCGGCCTTTTTCATTTGTTTAATTCTTTTTCTTTTTCTATTTCGATTTTCTGAATGGGTTTTCAAATGGTTTCAAAATCAATTTGAATTCAAATCTTCCTGAGGTTTTGTAGTGGTGATTTGGTCTCAGAAATGGGTCAAAACTTATGGGGCTATTTTGCAAGGGCTTGGTCAAACTTGGATTTCAAACAAACAGAGACTTTGCTTCTATTTTGCAAATGTTTGAAATAGGGGTTTTGTAATTATTTCTAAATTATTACTTTGGTCTAAAATTTTCATACACCCTTTCCAACAATGGAGGCAAGCAACCAAGTTCCTAAAACTCCCAACTTTCCAATGGTGTTGGCTATTTAAAATAAGACTGACCACATAAAATCATGGTACCATATGTTTCTGTTATCTGAAATGATTTGGGAAAACCCTAAATGATGATGGATGCAAGGATGATATGAATGAGCTTTGAAACATGAATTTAGGGATGTTACAAAACTAACCCCCTTAAGATGAATCTCGCCCTCGAGATTCGGATTGGCTAGCAAATAGGTGAGGGTGGTCTTTCCGAAGATCATCTTCTCTTTCCCATGTTGCTTCCTCTTCGGAATGATGATTCCATTGTACTTTGCAAAACTTGATAGTCTTTGTCCTTGTGACTCTTTCTGCGGTTTCAAGAATCTTGACAGGCTTTTCTTCATAGGTGAGATCACTTTCTAGTTGAACTTCTTCCAATGGTATGGTATCCTTCAGAGAAGATTCTTCCATTTCTGGGTGACATTTCTTAAGCTGACTCACATGAAACACGTTATGGACAGCTGACAGAGGCTCTGGCAATTCAACTTCATATGAAACTTCTCCCTTGTGACTTAGAATCTTGAATGGCCCAACATATCTTGGTGCCAACTTTCCTTTGACTCCAAATCTTTTCACTCCACGAAGTGGTGATACTCTAAGATAAGCTCTATCCCCAACTTCGTAGGTGACTTCTCTACGCTTAGAATCCACGTAGCTTTTCTGTCGTGACTGTGCTATCTTTAACCTGTCCTTAATCAATTTGACCTTCTCTTCCGCGTCTTTGATAAGATCAGGTCCATATAAACTTCTTCCTCCCACACCATTCCATAGTAATGGGGTGGTACACTTCCTTCCGTAGAGAAACTCAAATGGTGCCATCCCAATGCTAGATTGGTAACTGTTATTGTAAGAGAACTCTGCGTAAGGCAAACTTTCATCCCAACTTGCTCCATAGTCTAGGGCACATGCCCTCAACATGTCTTCAAGAATCTGATTAGTCCTTTCTGTTTGTCCATTAGTTTGAGGATGAAAAGCAGTGCTGAATTCCAACCTCGTTCCCAAAGATTCATGAAGCTGTCTCCAAAAGTGAGAAGTAAACTGAGTTCCTCTATCAGACACAATACTCTTAGGCACACCGTGAAGGCACACAATTCTGCTCATGTAGATTTTGGCTAACTTGGCACTCGTATAAGTTGTCTTCACGGGTATAAAATGAGCCACTTTAGTTAGGCGGTCCACTACTACCCATATAGAATCATACCCTGACCTGGTCCTTGGTAATCCGGTAATGAAATCCATACCGATATTTTCCCACTTCCATTCAGGAATAGGTAGTGGTTGAAGCAAACCTGCTGGTTTCTGATGCTCCGCTTTTACTCTGCTACACACATCACACAAAGCAATATGCTCGGCGATGTCCCTTTTTAGATTGTTCCACCAAAATCTTTCTTTCATATCCATGTACATCTTGGTGTTTCCTGGGTGAATAGAATACGGAGAGTTGTGGGCTTCCTGTAAAATCAGTTTCCGCAACTCCGTGTCTTGTGGAACACAAATACGTTTCCCGTGCCATAAAGTACCTTGTTCGTCAATATGGAAACTTTTAGCTTTCCCTTGGCTAATCCTTTCCTGAATCTCTTCGATTTCTTTATCCGTCTTCTGGGCTTCTTTAATCTTATCCAACAGAGTGGGTTGAACATCCAAAGTCATAAGATGTCCTTCTGGTACAATCTCCAATCTGAGTTCTTTGAATTGCTTACACAAGTCATGTGGCAATTCACCTTTGGTAATGCCATTCACAAACGTCTTACGACTTAGAGCATCTGCTACTACATTTGCTTTACCGGGGTGGTACTGCAAACTTAAGTCGTAATCCTTGATAAGCTCTAGCCATCTGCTTTGTCTCATATTGATTTCCTTCTGGGTGAAGATATACTTCAAACTCTTATGATCGGTGAATACTTCACAACGCTTTCCCAAAAGGTAATGTCTCCATGTTTTGAGTGCATGGACGACAGAGGATAACTCCAAATCATGAGTAGGATAGTTTACTTCATGAGTTTTGAGTTGTCTCGAGGCATAGGCTACGACTTTACCGTCTTGCATAAGTACGGCACCCAAACCCTGATGAGACGCATCACAATATACTTGGAAATCCTTTTCCAAATCTGGCAGACATAGTACCGGTGCTGTTACAAGTCTCTTCTTCAATTCTTGGAAGCTGACTTCACAACCTTCAGACCGAGCAAATTTCTTGTCCTTCTTTAACAATTCAGTCATTGGCTTAGCAACCTTTGAGAAATTCTCAATGAACCTTCTGTAGTAACCTGCTAAACCAAGGAAACTGCAAACTTCTTTTACGTTCTTGGGAGATTCCCATTCTGTCACAGCTGAAACTTTAGCAGGATCAACTGCCACACCATCTTTTGTCATAACATGACCAAGAAAACCAACTTCCTCTAACCAAAACTCACACTTGCTGAATTTGGCATAAAGCTTATGCTCTCTTAACTTCTCAAGTATCAAGCGTAAGTGCCCTTCATGCTCTTCTTTGCTCTTAGAGTAGACTAAGATGTCATCAATGAAAACGACAACAAACTTGTCGAGGAATTCCATGAACGCTTTGTTCATCATATTCATGAAGTATGCTGGAGCGTTGGTTAAACCAAAAGGCATCACAGTGTACTCATACAATCCATACCTTGTGGTGAATGCTGTTTTTGGTATGTCTTGCTCTCTTATCTTGAGTTGAAAATAGCCTGACCGGAGATCAATCTTTGAGAACACACAGGCTCCCTCTAGCTGATCAAACAAGTCATTGATCCTAGGCAAAGGATATTTGTTCTTGATAGTTACCTCGTTGAGTGAACGGTAATCTATGCATAACCTTTGGCTTCTATCTTTCTTCTCCACGAACAATACTGGGGCTCCCCAAGATGAAGAGCTTGGTTGAATAAACCCTTTCTTCAACTGTTCTCCTAGTTGCTTCTTGAGCTCTTTCAGTTCATCAACTGACATTTTGTACGGTCTTTTTGCTATTGGTACAGAACCTGGTACCAAATCTATCAGAAACTCCACATCTCTATCTGGTGGCATTCCTGGCAACTCTTCCGGAAACACATCCAGATACTCACACACAATTGGGACACTGTCCATGCTACCCCCCTTAAGAGAATTTAGCTTACTTCCTTTGGATTCAAAGTTTGACCTGAATTTTATTCTTTTTCCTTCTGGGGTTGTGAGTGCAACAGTACGATTAGCACAATCTAGTACTCCTTCATACTTAGCCATCCAATCCATTCCCAAAATTACGTCTAGTCCTTGGGAATCTAGGATTATCAGGCTCACTGGAAACTTATGCTTCCCAAACTCTATGACAAGATCCCGGCATCCAAGACTTACTATCATATCGCCACCCGGAGAACTAACTTTTATTGGACACCCAATGTTTTCAGATGCAAACCCCTTTCTATCAACAAATGCTTTTGATATGAATGAATGAGATGCACCAGTGTCAAAGAGTACAAATGCTGGAATGGAATTGAGTCTGAACTTACCAGCAACGGCATCAGGCTCCTCATAGACCTCCTCCACATTGATGTGGTTAACCTATCCTTTCTGAAAAGGATTGGGCTTGTTAGGTCGTTCAACTTTCTTCTCAGGTCACTCATTAGCATAATGCACCAGCTTCTTGCATTTGAAGCACTCAACCTGACTGATGTCCTTTTTTGCAGGCTGACTTCCACTTCCACTTCCACTGTGATGGCTCTTATGTCCACTCTTGTGGTTCTTGTACTTATCATTGTCATGACTACGATGATGCTTGTTGTCATGACGGTTGTGGTTGTGGTGCTTGTTGAATTTCCCATGCTTATGGGATCCCGAGCTGCCACTGTCATCATAGTGAGATCGTTTGTGAGACAATCCCGAGCTGTGCTTGTCGGAGTGTTTCCTCTTCCTACTCTCGACTTGTTTCATTTTACTCTCCAAAATAGCAGCCGTGTCACACAAAGACTGGTAAGTTGGAACATATGCCACAGACAACTGTAGGTTCAGCTCATCATTCAAGCCTTCCAGAAACTTTTCCTTTCTTTTGGCATCTGTGTCAACCTCATCCGGTGCATAGCAGGCCAGATTGTTGAACTCTTCTATGTATTCAGCCACGCTGCGGTGGCGCTGCTTCAAGTTGTGAAACTCTTTCTTTTTCAGGCTCATCATTCCCGATGAGATATGAGCAGTGCGAAAGCCATCTTCAAAGATAGCCCAAGTCACCTCATCAATAGGAGTGGTGATTTGGAAGTTGTCCCACCATGTGGCGGCTGGTCCTTCCAACAGATGTGCTGCGAACCTGACTTTTTCAGCATCCGTGCAGCCCACGGTAACTAAATCTTTGTTCACAGAACGTAGCCAGTCATTGGCCACCATGGGATCAGTCGTACCCGAAAACTTTGCTGGCCTCAAACGCAGAAATCTGGTGAGCATATCAAAACCCGGAGGGTTGTTGTTTTTGTTGTTATTGTTGTTCTTGTTGTTATTGGGGTTGTTGTTGTTGTTATTCTGGTTTTGGATGAATGTTGTCATCATCTGCATAAGCTGTGTTTGCGCATTCATCATTTGTTGCATTTCCGGGGTGATGTTGTTGGGGTTGGGGTTTGCGCGACGGGGAGGCATCTGTGGTTTGTTCAAATATATAAGAATGAGATACCCATAGATGTTTTATGCACAAAACATCACAAGCAAACACATAACGTGCAAATTAAGGATAAAAGCTCAACAACAGAATAACAAATTTCTCGAAATAAAACACACAAGTGGCAAGCCATCCACATGTCGGATGGTCCAATAACAAGTTCACAAATAACAAGTATGAAATGAAAGATAAACGAGTAGTCAAGTCTACTCATCAGCATCAATCTCCTCCTCGACGAAGGTAAGACCTGCGTTCTCCATTGCGGTCTTGTTCTCCTCAATCGTAGTGGTCAAGGAATCGACCTTGGCCTTGAGAGCCCTCTTCTGGGAGCGAAGCCTCTCAATAACCATCTGCTGCTGCTCAAGCTCGAAATCCTTGGACTTCAGTTCCTCGGTCATGTCTCGGATCTTCTTGTTCCTATCCTGGACGCGTTTCTCCTGACTCTTGAACTTGCGGTCCTAGGCCTCGAACTTCGTCTCCATTTCCTTGATCATCTCATCCTGCTGTGCGAAAAGCTTGTCCTTCTCGCGAAGCTGCACCTGGAGCTCGTCATTGCTGAGCATGACGTTCGTCCTGTCCGTGTCCACGTGCCTGATGAGAGACTCTAAGTCCTGAAGATAGAGACGTATCGGCTCTGCCGTGTCCCTCGAGTCGTCCTCATAGTCAATAGACTCTCCACCATCGTCACGCCTTCCGAAGACTTGGAAGTGAGTGCCTCTAACCTGTCGGGAGTGACGGCCTAACAGAAGTCCTATCAGGTCCTGCATGGCTACCTCCATGGCTCTCTCCCTGTCGTCGTGCATCAGCTTGAAGACGATGGCCTCCGTAGTAGGCTCCGTCTGGCGTCCGGGCTGGTTCACCTTGAAGCCCCAGAGGTCCTTCCTCTCGAACTTGGTGAGTGGGTGCACCGTGATGGTGGGAAGAGGGAGATCGAGCAAAGTGGTAAGCTCAACGATGCGAGGGCCGAAACGGGTAACCTGGAACTCCTCAACGGTGCTGATGGTAATAGGCATCTATTTATAAGATTAAAAAGTTAGAACAGCACAATTTAAGATAAAACAAGACAAACATTTCACACATATCCATGGAACACAAACATCACACAAGTCATGCATACATGAGTCCATTACATCAATCAAGGTCCATACTTATTTAAGGTATCATTTTTGAAAAATAAGGTGATAGATGGTGGTCCAACTAACGAAGTGTGCTCACAATCCTATCTCACTAGATCTGGTGGCTATCACAATGTTCCTAGAGGCAATCCACCTATCTTGTTCACATGATTCCATCACTAAGTCTATTATATCTCCCCTTAACTTTTGGTTGGTGGCTTCCAACTCTTGGGTAAGTTCCTTCTCCTTCTCTAAGTCTTTTTGGAGGTTGAGCATCATGCACTTGACTCCAGCACTTAGTTCTTTGATAGTCCTCCAAGCGGCATCTCTGGCTAACTCAAAGAATGTGGTGTGCATTACAGTGTTGGTGTACATGCAGAATCCCCTTTCTTTGTGGTTGTCTTCCTTGTTTTTGTACAAGTGAAGTTGCACCCACCAATACTCCACTCCTTCATCCATCACTGGAAAGCCTTTGTATATAGCTGCTCCATGTGCTTCCATTGCCACCATGAGGTCCTTGAGAATCTTGGGAAACTCAGTTTCACACTCCAAGGTCATGGTCATGAGTGGTCCTTTCTTCACGGCTTCGTTGATGGAGTTCATCTACAAATGGAGTTGAGAATGAAAAGATTAGAAAAGTTTTACGAGAAGAATAGACAAGTGTAGAAGTAGTTGAAAACTTTTCCTTAGTGGTTTTCCAATCCTAGGGTCATAATCCTACAGGCAACACAGTGCTCTGATACCATCTGTTAGACCCCTCCTTTATAAAGGAAAGGATCCCTATGATTGCAATGCTAGTCCCTGGATCAATGCTAGCATCCACAGTTTAAGATGAAGTACACAGATACAAAGGTCGTTTATTACATTCATTCCAGAGATAAAACATAGTCTTTTACAACTCAGGGCCATAGGCCTAATACAAGAGTTTAAGGAATAAGTAAATAAACATAAGTCTTCATCTTCATTTGCCATAGGCAAGCATGTTGAGTGTAGACTCATGACTCCTACTCATCATCGGAGTAACCTGCAACATCACAAGTTACAGCCACAGAGGGAATGCTTTGGAATAGTATTGGCAAGTGATACCTTAGTATATTTTTAGTGGACTATATTACTATATGCATTTTGGCTAAGTGTAGCTTGGCTTGCTTTGCTTGAAAATAGTTTTACCTATTAGTTGAAATCACTAAGTTTTTCTTTATCAAAAACTTCCCAAGAAACCACCAATAGACATTGGGGTCCTTCACCCTTGTTCACCCAGAAGTTTTAATTTAGAAGTTGGAGTGATGAGATTTTTGTAGCTTCCATGTCTTGATGCTCAAGTTGTCCATTGACTTGGACTAGGCTAAGTACTTAGGTTTTCCATCTGCAGAGGTTATGCACTTTCCCCACCAGACTTGGTTTCCCAAGAAAGGACCCTTCAGAAGCCTTTCCTTAGTCAAATGGACGCGCTCCAACCTATCATTCCCACTACCACCAACTGTACAAGTGACTAAGTTCTAGCAACCTATATGATCATGGCAGAGCCCATATTGCCAAGTGGTTGCACTGCAAGCTTTCTCAACACTTGGCCTCCAAATCCCTTTGTGCCTGGGTGGCATACCACAAGTGAGATACACAACCCAAGTCCATGGCCTTGTGTAACCACTCAACATAACCCAATCCTTCCATTCCACCCAGGAGGTTCATTTGACTTAGTTGTTTTTATTAGGAAAGTATAAGTCTCATGACTTAGAAATATTTTCATCATAATAAGTATAGATTTTCACCAACCCTTGTTTGCTAAATAGCTAGGCTAAGCATGGTATGATAACTTAACTTAGGAAAATTCCCTAGCAATTCTACAATTCTACACTACTTAGGATTTCCCAACTTAGCATTAGGCAAAAGTAGCATGCAAGACTTAGCAAAATATCTAATGCTAGTACAAAACATAGGATAGAAATATTCATGAAAATATCACTTGCCTTGGTAATGTGGAGAGTAGCACTCCTCACAATCACAATCACTAGCAAAATCTACACAAAAATTTGTAGCACACCATTACACACAATTATATACAATCAAAAATAATATGAATGTATGCATGCAAGAATTTACTAAGTGGTGATTTGGAAAACTCTACCAAGCATGTGCATGTTTACAGAAACTTAACAAGTCACAAGTTTGCCAACTAAACTTATTTATCCTTAAAACAAATTACTAAACTAAATCCATACTCAAAATAGGCTTAAACATGTTTCTACAAATAAAGTCATTTTAATGGTTACTATTTGTTAAACACTTTTCATAAACAGAAAGGCCTTGATTTCCTGAATCCATCGGTATAAAGTTTGCAAAATTCCAACGTGGCAATCAAAAGTTATAAGCATTTGAAATTTGGATCAAATTCTGGTTTTAAATCTGTTTTTAGTTCTAACACTTGCCACGCGTCGTGTTGTGATTTGCGCGTACCGGTTCGCAACGGATCGAGTTCTGTAGCCGCAGGATCTAAATAGATCGTACGCTCCAGATCGCGTACCTCTTCGCCGATTAATGAATCTATCCTAACGCTTGGATCAAGATCCAACGGCGCGCGAGCAAGCGACCATGTCCTGGCGGCGCGCGGCGTCAGCGAGCAGCGGAGCGCTCGGTCTACGGCGGCGCTAGCGTTCTAGATCGTTCCAGGATGCAAGAAGGTACTCACCGGATCCGCAAAGGCGTGCTAAAGCTCGACGTGGTACTAGTTTGCGGAGGGGCGCTCGGACGTGGCTAAGAGAGCTCGTCGGAGTCGTGCACGGCGTCGGGTGGTTGTTGTCGGCGTCGTTGCCGAGGTTCCGCGTCGCCCTAACACAAGCCAGAGGGTTTAGGAGATGCGCAAGAACGTGGCGCACAATCTCGTGTGAGTCAGAAGTGAAGGGGCGCACGGGACTTACGGAATTTGGTCGCCGGAGTCGAGGTGGTCGTCAGATGCTTGCGGCGTCGAGCGAGAACGGCGACCTGGGGCAGTACAGGATGAACTGGTGGGGTTAGGAGGTGCGCAAGGAGATTGCGAAGTGGTTCTAATGAATCAGAGAGGAAGGGGTGCACGGAGCTCACCGGAATCGATCGCCGGAGTGAGATCTGTCTGCGGCGGTGTTGTGTGAGTCGTGGGCAGCCTGGGGGCGTGAAGGTAGAAATGACTGGGGGGAAATGGTCGCTAGGAGGTGGGTGTAACACCCTCAGAATCGGACCTATGCAAGTTTTAGCGAAACCCGCCAAACCCGCATAGAAACGATTCAAAGGTGCCCACCAGGCACTTTCGTGCGGGTGGAAAACAAAGTAATAACATTACACAACAGTCCTCGATGGGACCCACAGAACAGATATATATACAACAACGACTCAATGAGTCAAGAATACCGATATAATATACAAAGATCCAAATCACCTTGAAAACGATAGAGCGTCCAGCTACGGACAAGATGCAAATGGGGCTAAGAGCCCTGAAGAATAACCAATGGCGTCCATAACCCTGCCCAGGCCAAGCCGGAAGGGTAACCCTGCTAACAACGTCGATCTCAAAACCTGCTTAAACAAAGGGGTGCCGACAAAGGGAAAAGGAAAAAGAGGAGCGTCAGTACTGAGGCCAGTACACGGCGAGACTAGAATTCGGCGGTCCTCTCCTACATAGGTATGGTGGACTGAAGCGGCAGCGGCAGCATGCACTAAACAACCTATAGAGACTCGATACAACTGGCGGTGATTAGAGGGGGTAAGAAAGTACTATTCGGATCCAACCTGATACTATCATCAAACAAACCCATCCTGGCGTTTCCCCCTCGAGACCAAACGAGGAAGTCAACCGAGGAACTCACACCGTTGGCAGTTTTACTTATTCAGTTATAGTTGCGGCACTTTACTAGTCAGGTTTAGATATTCGTCCTGATAAGGTAAGCAGTGGGCACTTTTAGTTAACCATTCCATTGTAGTTGCGACACTTACTATTCAGATACAATTAGCATGAGATAACCCAAAAACCCAGCAGTTGTTGGTACTTTTATTCAGCCATTCAGTTGTAGTTGCCATAATTACTAGTCAGGTACAATGGTCGCAAGCGACACTCCAAACAAGCAATTGTGGGCAGTATTATTTAGCCATTCCATTATAGTGAAGCTGATTACTAGTCATTATAAAGTCAAATGTATAGCAATAAACTTTAGTTATGCTTGTCTATGGTCGAGATACTGTGCTCCAAGTCGTCCATAACCGCGGACACGGCTTTCAGAAAGTTTTACCCGGCCGGGGTGCACCAATAGCAACACACACTCGATCAACCTCGGAAAAACCAAATCAAAACCCAACGAGGCCTTCACGACAAAGCAATCACAGGATTCAGAAATATTTCAGGGGGCCACCCCTTGGAGTACACCCGCAACAAAGTAAGCAAGCTCCGAGACGGACTCAAGGTTTGCGACAATGGCTGTAAGCGACAGCAGATCCCCAAACGGGGACTGTCGATACCGCGAAAACACTCCGCTTCCAAAACAGTACAGCGTGCTCCTCACACAATCGTAAATAAAGCAGTAAAGCATGGCATAGGTACAGGATAGTAAATAAAACCTCAAACTAGTTGTGGCCCCAAGAAATAAGACGGAATCAAGCTCTGGCTAAGGGGGGTCCCATATACCTCCCGGATGTGGATAGCGCGATAATTCAAGGAACATGTATCAAGTACTCGGGGTCCTACGGGACACAAGTGGGCGTTCGGAAAACCAAATATTATCTATCACCCACCGATGCCTCTGCTTACTTCAATTTTAGTTATTAAACAGGAATTAAAGTGAACGATAAGTAAAGCCGAGATCATCTCCAACATCCAACAGGTGGCAATACTCCAACAACTGTTGTACATGGCGATGTGCAACAACACTTGAGCAAGCGACTACGACGCGCAAGTCCAACTATCTACCACACAACAGGTAATAGGATGTGTCCAAGGCAATATAGGGCTGCATGGTATATCACGGGTACGGAAACTAAAGCATCGCAACACGGATAGCAATAGATCAACAGGAGGGAAATAAATACTATAAAAGTAAGATAGGTAGAAAGGGGGAGATGCTCGCCTGAAACATTGCCGAAGATTCAACCGAAGATCGGAGCGAAGCTCACATCAACTCAACGGCCTTATCCGCGAAGAACCAAAACACTAGAAGAAACACCGGATGCAATATTTAATACAACGGCAGAAGACCGGCATGATGCTTGTATGATGCATGGCATGGCAAGGTGCGATGCAATTAGGTCATATTAAGCGGAACCGGGGTCCCGACAATTAATTAGGTGGTTCATGTTGTTTAGCTACCCCGCAATTTAAATGTTGTTTTAGCATGGCAAAAGATAGCACCGGGTTCGCTACACAAATTTAAATGAGGCCAATATGAGACTAGATTTGCCCGCATATGGGCCCCATATTTAATTATTAGATTAATTGGCATAAGGCCCCCAAACCACACAAATATGCATGCGAGTATGACAATTCAATATGTGACAAGTTGTTATTATATTATAAAATAGGGTTCTCGGATAAGAGGTTCACACATTAGGGGTCTCGACGATCTTGGGGTTCCGGGGGTTCGGGGTCGGGTCTCGGGGTTTGACGGAAACGTTCTCGGATAGCGGGGGTAGGTCTTGTTGTCCTGTGTCGGTGACCTCGGCATCCGGGAAGCAGGACTTGGTTCGGTGCCGGGGCGCATCGGGTTCGTTTGGTCGGTGCCGTTCTTGTCGTCGCGGGGATCTTGTCGGGTCGTCGGTCTTGTCGTTGCGAGGCTCTTGTCAGTACCGCGTACCGGTCGGTCTTGGCGTCCGAGTGGCAGTGCTTGGCGTTCTGCGTCGGTATCCTTACCGACCGTGTTCTCGAGCACCGCCTCCGGGAAGGAGTACTTGTCGCACCGGGGTCTCGGCGTCCTCGGATCCGGTTGAAGATCTTGGCGTTCGGCGGAATCGGTCTTCAGGGTATCCACATCCGGGTTCGGTCTTCGCGGTTCTCATTGTCCGAAAAGGCGTGCTTGGAGTTCCGTCTTCGGTGGTCGGGGTAGTAGCTCATGGAGTTCCGAGATGGTTCACTTTGGTCGTCGGTTCGGGGACTTGTGTGCCCGGTGGACGATCTTGACGGATCACAAAGGTTCACGTCTTGCGACGGTGCATCTCCAGAAGCTCTTGTCGTTACTGCCCGAAGCAAAGTCTTGACAGAAAAAGTGCCCATCCGAGGACAACAGGAGCTCTCCCGTACGAAGATGAACACCCAAAGGAGCTGCAGGACCCGGTGAAAGGACGGCAGCGCAGAACTTGGAGAGGTGCCCATCGGCGAGGTCGGCCTCGACAGGACGGAGACGGCTCGGCTTGCCGGGGAGGAGCTTGGAGAAGGGCGGATGAACGAGGTGGTGGCGGAGGGCAGAGGGCGGCCGTCGGGGTAGGTCGTTGCGGGTGGGCGACCGGCGGCGCTTGGAAGGAGCCGCGACGAGGAAAAAGGGGCGGCTGGACGACGGCGAGCGAGCGGAGGCTGCAGGGCAGAGGCGACGAGGTCCAGCGGGAGGGGAACGGCCCGGCGAGCAGCGGCGGTTCGAGAACGCGAGGGGCGAGGCGGTCGCGGCCTGGGCGGAGGCTGAGCGGGTCGCCGGCGGCGGGGGCGACGAGGGGAGGGCGCAGGGCGTCGGAGGCGGAGCAGAGCGTGGTGAGGCGGGGCGGTTGATGCGGGGTCGGGGCGGAGCCGGAGGGGCGGTTGGCCGGCGTCGCGGCGGGGCAGACGGGGAGGGTAGAGGCGAGAGGGAGCGGGCGGCGCAGACTCGACGGAGGCGGCGGGAGCGCGGGCGCGCGCGGGGAAGCTCGCCGGCGAGCGGCGGCGCGAGAGGGGAGAGGGGCTGGTGGCGAACGGCGCTTGGGAGCGGGAGACGCCAGGGGAGAGAGGGGTTGCGTGCCGCGCGGGAGAGAAGGAAGAGGACGCGGGGGAGAGAGAGAAGGGAGAGAGAGAGAGGGCCCGCAGGGCAGGTGGTGGGCCACGGGGTGGGGTGGCCTGGCGCGTGTGTGCGTGTGTCTGTGTGTGCTTGTGTGTGGTGCGGCTGGGTGGTGGGGGTGGTGAGAGAGGGAGAGAGAGAGGAGGGGGTGATGTGGCATGGTGGGATTGGTAGAGGGGAGAGGCAGGGTGACGTGGCAGACTGTGATAGGTGGGAGTGATGTGGAGGCAAGGGTGGGTAGGAAGGTGGGTTGCTGTAGGATTTGTTGGGGTGTTCAGGTGGGCCGATTTGAAAAATGGGGGTGGTCGTTCGGGTCGATTCGGCCCGTTCGACTGCCCCCGCTAAAACAATCAAACTTTTTATTTGTTTTAAACGGGCCGTATGCAAACCGATAGCAACAAAACAAAATAATCCGGAGACCCGGGTTTGGCGTTTGAATAAAAGACGGGCGTTTTAGGAAAACAATTTGGGTTTTCCGAAAATAGTTTTATGCGAACAGATGCAAGATGATGACGATGCTCAAATGCAATGCGGCATGATGACATGAGCATGCGGTCATGATGATGCAATGCACAAAAACAACGCGATTTTCTAGTAGTGTTTTTGCGGGATGCCACAATTCGACACCACTAACAAGGGATCTCGCCCTCGAGATCGACCTCATGGTACCGGAAGGAAGGGTCGGCGATCTGCGTCTTCTCGCTTCGTGCAGAGCTTTGCGACACCACTAACAAGGGTTCGTTGTCCGTGATCGTCGAGAGAACACTCCGGAAACAAAAGGTCGAAGGTAGAGGTATCCGCAAATAAAGCCACCTCTAACTTCGGTGGAAAGGGGAACCGATGCATTCTCATCCACTTCAATGTACCAAAGCGAATAGAAGGGGTAGTCGGCATGGGGGCCAATCCATCACGCACCCAAACTATTACTCCGCACAATCAGTGGAAAAGCGTGCAACCATTCTCGGAATCAGACTGAAGATCTCGACAAACGAGGTTAGGAACAACGGAGTGATGCAGACTCTGCATCGGATCTGGCATAGAGGATGTCGTAGCGTCGGAAAACACCGGAAGGCACAGACAAGGAACAAAGAATGGTAACACCGTAGACGGATTCATCAGGCAGCTTGAACACCGGATGGTAGAACACCGTTATCAGAGACGGAAGCGAAACCCTGAAGGTACGACGGAAACCCAACCACGAGAATTCCTGGACTCGAAGAAAGAGACGAGGGCGGATTCAAAACACGTAGAGGTAAGAGGAGAACAGCAGAGGGGTAAGGAGTAAAATCAGACCTAATCAGAACTATCCAACCGTTTTTCAAAAATAGTTTTGACACTCTACTTCGGCCATTAGCTAGGTTATCCTACAGGCTGGACTTGTGGGGTATCGCAACTGCTGAGCTCTGATACCACTCTGTAACACCCTCAGAATCGGACCTATGCAAGTTTTAGCGAAACCCGCCAAACCCGCATAGAAACGATTCAAAGGTGCCCACCAGGCACTTTCGTGCGGGTGGAAAACGAAGTAATAACATTACACAACAGTCCTCGATGGGACCCACAGAACAGATATATATACAACAGCGACTCAATGAGTCAAGAATACCGATATAATATACAAAGATCCGAATCACCTTGAAAACGATAGAGCGTCCAGCTACGGACAAGATGCAAATGGGGCTAAGAGCCCTGAAGAATAACCAATGGCGTCCATAACCCTGCCCAGGCCAAGCCGGAAGGGTAACCCTGCTAACGACGTCGATCTCAAAACCTGCTTAAACAAAGGGGTGCCGATAAAGGGCAAAGGAAAAAGAGGAGCGTCAGTACTGAGGCCAGTACACGGCGAGACTAGAATTCGGCGGTCCTCGCCTACATAGGTATGGTGGACTGAAGCGGCAGCGGCAGCATGCACTAAACAACCTATAGAGACTCGATACAACTGGCGGTGATTAGAGGGGGTAAGAAAGTACTATTCGGATCCAACCTGATACTATCATCAAACAAACCCATCCTGGCGTTTACCCCTCGAGACCAAACGAGGAAGTCAACCGAGGAACTCACACCGTTGGCAGTTTTACTTATTCAGTTATAGTTGCGGCACTTTACTAGTCAGGTTTAGATATTCGTCCTGATAAGGTAAGCAGTGGGCACTTTTAGTTAACCATTCCATTGTAGTTGCGACACTTACTATTCAGATACAATTAGCATGAGATAACCCAAAAACCCAGCAGTTGTTGGTACTTTTATTCAGCCATTCAGTTGTAGTTGCCATAATTACTAGTCAGGTACAATGGTCGCAAGCGACACTCCAAACAAGCAATTGTGGGCAGTATTATTTAGCCATTCCATTATAGTGAAGCTGATTACTAGTCATTATAAAGTCAAATGTATAGCAATAAACTTTAGTTATGCTTGTCTATGGTCGAGATACTGTGCTCCAAGTCGTCCATAACCGCGGACACGGCTTTCAGAAAGTTTTACCCGGCCGGGGTGCACCAATAGCAACACACACTCGATCAACCTCGGAAAAACCAAATCAAAACCCAACGAGGCCTTCACGACAAAGCAATCACAGGATTCAGAAATATTTCAGGGGGCCACCCCTTGGAGTACACCCGCAACGAAGTAAGCAAGCTCCGAGACGGACTCAAGGTTTGCGACAATGGCTGTAAGCGACAGCAGATCCCCAAACGGGGACTGTCGATACCGCGAAAACACTCCGCTTCCAAAACAGTACAGCGTGCTCCTCACACAATCGTAAATAAAGCAGTAAAGCATGGCATAGGTACAGGATAGTAAATAAAACCTCAAACTAGTTGTGGCCCCAAGAAATAAGACGGAATCAAGCTCTGGCTAAGGGGGGTCCCATATACCTCCCGGATGTGGATAGCGCGATAATTCAAGGAACAGGTATCAAGTACTCGGGGTCCTACGGGACACAAGTGGGCG
Source organism: Avena sativa (assembly GCA_916181665.1). Taxonomy (NCBI): domain Eukaryota; kingdom Viridiplantae; phylum Streptophyta; class Magnoliopsida; order Poales; family Poaceae; genus Avena; species Avena sativa. The sequence continues at coordinate 185,473,013 of OV702281.1, forward strand.
TTCGGAAAACCAAATATTATCTATCACCCACCGATGCCTCTGCTTACTTCAATTTTAGTTATTAAACAGGAATTAAAGTGAACGATAAGTAAAGCCGAGATCATCTCCAACATCCAACAGGTGGCAATACTCCAACAACTGTGGTACATGGCGACGCGCAACAGCACTTGAGCAAGCGACTACGACGCGCAAGTCCAACTATCTACCACACAACAGGTAATAGGATGTGTCCAAGGCAATATAGGGCTGCACGGTATATCACGGGTACGGAAACTAAAGCATCGCAACACGGATAGCAATAGATCAACAGGAGGGAAATAAATACTATAAAAGTAAGATAGGTAGAAAGGGGGAGATGCTCGCCTGAAACATTGCCGAAGATTCAACGGAAGATCGGGGCGAAGCTCACATCAACTCAACGGCCTTATCCACGAAGAACCAAAACACTAGAAGAAACACCGGATGCAATATTTAATACAACGGCAGAAGACCGGCATGATGCTTGTATGATGCATGGCATGGCAAGGTGCGATGCAATTAGGTCATATTAAGCGGAACCGGGGTCCCGACAATTAATTAGGTGGTTCATGTTGTTTAGCTACCCCGCAATTTAAATGTTGTTTTAGCATGGCAAAAGATAGCACCGGGTTCGCTACACAAATTTAAATGAGGCCAATATGAGACTAGATTTGCCCGCATATGGGCCCCATATTTAATTATTAGATTAATCGGCATAAGGCCCCCAAACCACACAAATATGCATGCGAGTATGACAATTCAATATGCGACAAGTTGTTATTATATTATAAAATAGGGTTCTCGGATAAGAGGTTCACACATTAGGGGTCTCGACGATCTTGGGGTTCCGGGGGTTCGGGGTCGGGTCTCGGGGTTCGACGGAAACGTTCTCGGATAGCGGGGGTAGGTCTTGTTGTCCTGTGTCGGTGACCTCGGCATCCGGGAAGCAGGACTTGGTTCGGTGCCGGGGCGCATCGGGTTCGTTTGGTCGGTGCCGTTCTTGTCGTCGCGGGGATCTTGTCGGGTCGTCGGTCTTGTCGTTGCGAGGCTCTTGTCAGTACCGCGTACCGGTCGGTCTTGGCGTCCGAGTGGCAGTGCTTGGCGTTCTGCGTCGGTATCCTTACCGACCGTGTTCTCGAGCACCGCCTCCGGGAAGGAGTACTTGTCGCACCGGGGTCTCGGCGTCCTCGGATCCGGTTGAAGATCTTGGCGTTCGGCGGAATCGGTCTTCGGGGTATCCACATCCGGGTTCGGTCTTCGCGGTTCTCGTTGTCCGAAAAGGCGTGCTTGGAGTTCCGTCTTCGGTGGTCGGGGTAGTAGCTCATGGCGTTCCGAGATGGTTCACTTTGGTCGTCGGTTCGGGGACTTGTGTGCCCGGTGGACGATCTTGACGGATCACAAAGGTTCACGTCTTGTGACGGTGCATCTCCAGAAGCTCTTGTCGTTACTGCCCGAAGCAAAGTCTTGATAGAAAAAGTGCCCATCCGAGGACAACAGGAGCTCTCCCGTACGAAGATGAACACCCAAAGGAGGTGCAGGACCCGGTGAAAGGACGGCAGCGCAGAACTTGGAGAGGTGCCCGTCGGCGAGGTCGGCCTCGACAGGACGGAGACGGCTCGGCTTGCCGGGGAGGAGCTTGGAGAAGGGCGGATGAACGAGGTGGTGGCGGAGGGCAGAGGGCGGCCGTCAGGGTAGGTCGTTGCGGGTGGGCGACCGGCGACGCTTGGAAGGAGCCGCGACGAGGAAAAAGGGGCGGCTGGACGACGGCGAGCGAGCGGAGGCTGCAGGGCAGAGGCGACGAGGTCCAGCGGGAGGGGAACGGCCCGGCGAGCAGCGGCGGTTCGAGAACGCGAGGGGCGAGGCGGTCGCGGCCTGGGCGGAGGCTGAGCGGGTCGCCGGCGGCGGGGGCGACGAGGGGAGGGCGCAGGGCGTCGGAGGCGGAGCAGAGCGTGGTGAGGCGGGGCGGTTGATGCGGGGTCGGGGCGGAGCCGGAGGGGCGGTTGGCCGGCGTCGCGGCGGGGCAGACGGGGAGGGCAGAGGCGAGAGGGAGCGGGCGGCGCAGACTCGACGGAGGCGGCGGGAGCGCGGGCGCGCGCGGGGAAGCTCGCCGGCGAGCGGCGGCGCGAGAGGGGAGAGGGGCTGGTGGCGAACGGCGGTGGGGGCGCTTGGGAGCGGGAGACGCCAGGGGAGAGAGGGGTTGCGTGCCGCGCGGGAGAGAAGGAAGAGGACGCGGGGGAGAGAGAGAAGGGAGAGAGAGAGGGCCCGCAGGGCAGGTGGTGGGCCACGGGGTGGGGTGGCCTGGCGCGTGTGTGCGTGTGTCTGTGTGTGCTTGTGTGTGGTGCGGCTGGGTGGTGGGGGTGGTGAGAGAGGGATAGAGAGAGGAGGGGGTGATGTGGCATGGTGGGATTGGTAGAGGGGAGAGGCAGGGTGACGTGGCAGACTGTGATAGGTGGGAGTGATGTGGAGGCAAGGGTGGGTAGGAAGGTGGGTAGCTGTAGGATTTGTTGGGGTGTTCAGGTGGGCCGATTTGAAAAATGGGGGTGGTCGTTCGGGTCGATTCGGCCCGTTCGACTGCCCCCGCTAAAACAATCAAACTTTTTATTTGTTTTAAACGGGCCGTATGCAAACCGATAGCAACAAAACAAAATAATCCGGAGACCCGGGTTTGGCGTTTGAATAAAAGACGGGCGTTTTAGGAAAACAATTTGGGTTTTCCGAAAATAGTTTTATGCGAACAGATGCAAGATGATGACGATGCTCAAATGCAATGCGGCATGATGACATGAGCATGCGGTCATGATGATGCAATGCACAAAAACAACGCGATTTTCTAGTAGTGGTTTTGCGGGATGCCACAATTCGACACCACTAACAAGGGATCTCGCCCTCGAGATCGACCTCATGGTACCGGAAGGAAGGGTCGGCGATCTGCGTCTTCTCGCTTCGTGCAGAGCTTCGCGACACCACTAACAAGGGTTCGTTGTCCGTGATCGTCGAGAGAACACTCCGGAAACAAAAGGTCGAAGGTAGAGGTATCCGCAAATAAAGCCACCTCTAACTTCGGTGGAAAGGGGAACCGATGCATTCTCATCCACTTCAATGTACCAAAGCGAATAGAAGGGGTAGTCGGCATGGGGGCCAATCCATCACGCACCCAAACTATTACTCCGCACAATCAGTGGAAAAGCGTGCAACCATTCTCGGAATCAGACTGAAGATCTCGACAAACGAGGTTAGGAACAACGGAGTGATGCAGACTCTGCATCGGATCTGGCATAGAGGATGTCGTAGCGTCAGAAAACACCGGAAGGCACAGACAAGGAACAAAGAATGGTAACACCGTAGACGGATTCATCAGGCAGCTTGAACACCGGATGGTAGAACACCGTTATCAGAGACGGAAGCGAAACCCTGAAGGTACGACGGAAACCCAACCACGAGAATTCCTGGACTCGAAGAAAGAGACGAGGGCGGATTCAAAACACGTAGAGGTAAGAGGAGAACAGCAGAGGGGTAAGGAGTAAAATCAGACCTAATCAGAACTATCCAACCGTTTTTCAAAAATAGTTTTGACACTCTACTTCGGCCATTAGCTAGGTTATCCTACAGGCTGGACTTGTGGGGTATCGCAACTGCTGAGCTCTGATACCACTCTATAACACCCTCAGAATCGGACCTATGCAAGTTTTAGCGAAACCCGCCAAACCCGCATAGAAACGATTCAAAGGTGCCCACCAGGCACTTTCGTGCGGGTGGAAAACGAAGTAATAACATTACACAACAGTCCTCGATGGGACCCACAGAACAGATATATATACAACAGCGACTCAATGAGTCAAGAATACCGATATAATATACAAAGATCCAAATCACCTTGAAAACGATAGAGCGTCCAGCTACGGACAAGATGCAAATGGGGCTAAGAGCCCTGAAGAATAACCAATGGCGTCCATAACCCTGCCCAGGCCAAGCCGGAAGGGTAACCCTGCTAACGACGTCGATCTCAAAACCTGCTTAAACAAAGGGGTGCCGATAAAGGGCAAAGGAAAAAGAGGAGCGTCAGTACTGAGGCCAGTACACGGCGATACTAGAATTCGGCGGTCCTCGCCTACATAGGTATGGTGGACTGAAGCGGCAGCGGCAGCATGCACTAAACAACCTATAGAGACTCGATACAACTGGCGGTGATTAGAGGGGGTAAGAAAGTACTATTCGGATCCAACCTGATACTATCATCAAACAAACCCATCCTGGCGTTTACCCCTCGAGACCAAACGAGGAAGTCAACCGAGGAACTCACACCGTTGGCAGTTTTACTTATTCAGTTATAGTTGCGGCACTTTACTAGTCAGGTTTAGATATTCGTCCTGATAAGGTAAGCAGTGGGCACTTTTAGTTAACCATTCCATTGTAGTTGCGACACTTACTATTCAGATACAATTAGCATGAGATAACCCAAAAACCCAGCAGTTGTTGGTACTTTTATTCAGCCATTCAGTTGTAGTTGCCATAATTACTAGTCAGGTACAATGGTCGCAAGTGACACTCCAAACAAGCAATTGTGGGCAGTATTATTTAGCCATTCCATTATAGTGAAGCTGATTACTAGTCATTATAAAGTCAAATGTATAGCAATAAACTTTAGTTATGCTTGTCTATGGTCGAGATACTGTGCTCCAAGTCGTCCATAACCGCGGACACGGCTTTCAGAAAGTTTTACCCGGCCGGGGTGCACCAATAGCAACACACACTCGATCAACCTCGGAAAAACCAAATCAAAACCCAACGAGGCCTTCACGACAAAGCAATCACAGGATTCAGAAATATTTCAGGGGGCCACCCCTTGGAGTACACCCGCAACGAAGTAAGCAAGCTCCGAGACGGACTCAAGGTTTGCGACAATGGCTGTAAGCGACAGCAGATCCCCAAACGGGGACTGTCGATACCGCGAAAACACTCCGCTTCCAAAACAGTACAGCGTGCTCCTCACACAATCGTAAATAAAGCAGTAAAGCATGGCATAGGTACAGGATAGTAAATAAAACCTCAAACTAGTTGTGGCCCCAAGAAATAAGACGGAATCAAGCTCTGGCTAAGGGGGGTCCCATATACCTCCCGGATGTGGATAGCGCGATAATTCAAGGAACAGGTATCAAGTACTCGGGGTCCTACGGGACACAAGTGGGCGTTCGGAAAACCAAATATTATCTATCACCCACCGATGCCTCTGCTTACTTCAATTTTAGTTATTAAACAGGAATTAAAGTGAACGATAAGTAAAGCCGAGATCATCTCCAACATCCAACAGGTGGCAATACTCCAACAACTGTGGTACATGGCGACGCGCAACAGCACTTGAGCAAGCGACTACGACGCGCAAGTCCAACTATCTACCACACAACAGGTAATAGGATGTGTCCAAGGCAATATAGGGCTGCACGGTATATCACGGGTACGGAAACTAAAGCATCGCAACACGGATAGCAATAGATCAACAGGAGGGAAATAAATACTATAAAAGTAAGATAGGTAGAAAGGGGGAGATGCTCGCCTGAAACATTGCCGAAGATTCAACGGAAGATCGGGGCGAAGCTCACATCAACTCAACGGCCTTATCCATGAAGAACCAAAACACTAGAAGAAACACCGGATGCAATATTTAATACAACGGCAGAAGACATGCATGATGCTTGTATGATGCATGGCATGGCAAGGTGCGATGCAATTAGGTCATATTAAGCGGAACCGGGGTCCCGACAATTAATTAGGTGGTTCATGTTGTTTAGCTACCCCGCAATTTAAATGTTGTTTTAGCATGGCAAAAGATAGCACCGGGTTCGCTACACAAATTTAAATGAGGCCAATATGAGACTAGATTTGCCCGCATATGGGCCCCATATTTAATTATTAGATTAATCGGCATAAGGCCCCCAAACCACACAAATATGCATGCGAGTATGACAATTCAATATGCGACAAGTTGTTATTATATTATAAAATAGGGTTCTCGGATAAGAGGTTCACACATTAGGGGTCTCGACGATCTTGGGGTTCCGGGGGTTCGGGGTCGGGTCTCGGGGTTCGACGGAAACGTTCTCGGATAGCGGGGGTAGGTCTTGTTGTCCTGTGTCGGTGACCTCGGCATCCGGGAAGCAGGACTTGGTTCGGTGCCGGGGCGCATCGGGTTCGTTTGGTCGGTGCCGTTCTTGTCGTCGCGGGGATCTTGTCGGGTCGTCGGTCTTGTCGTTGCGAGGCTCTTGTCAGTACCGCGTACCGGTCGGTCTTGGCGTCCGAGTGGCAGTGCTTGGCGTTCTGCGTCGGTATCCTTACCGACCGTGTTCTCGAGCACCGCCTCCGGGAAGGAGTACTTGTCGCACCGGGGTCTCGGCGTCCTCGGATCCGGTTGAAGATCTTGGCGTTCGGCGGAATCGGTCTTCGGGGTATCCACATCCGGGTTCGGTCTTCGCGGTTCTCGTTGTCCGAAAAGGCGTGCTTGGAGTTCCGTCTTCGGTGGTCGGGGTAGTAGCTCATGGCATTCCGAGATGGTTCACTTTGGTCGTCGGTTCGGGGACTTGTGTGCCCGGTGGACGATCTTGACGGATCACAAAGGTTCACGTCTTGTGACGGTGCATCTCCAGAAGCTCTTGTCGTTACTGCCCGAAGCAAAGTCTTGATAGAAAAAGTGCCCATCCGAGGACAACAGGAGCTCTCCCGTACGAAGATGAACACCCAAAGGAGGTGCAGGACCCGGTGAAAGGACGGCAGCGCAGAACTTGGAGAGGTGCCCGTCGGCGAGGTCGGCCTCGACAGGACGGAGACGGCTCGGCTTGCCGGGGAGGAGCTTGGAGAAGGGCGGATGAACGAGGTGGTGGCGGAGGGCAGAGGGCGGCCGTCAGGGTAGGTCGTTGCGGGTGGGCGACCGGCGGCGCTTGGAAGGAGCCGCGACGAGGAAAAAGGGGCGGCTGGACGACGGCGAGCGAGCGGAGGCTGCAGGGCAGAGGCGACGAGGTCCAGCGGGAGGGGAACGGCCCGGCGAGCAGCGGCGGTTCGAGAACGCGAGGGGCGAGGCGGTCGCGGCCTGGGCGGAGGCTGAGCGGGTCGCCGGCGGCGGGGGCGACGAGGGGAGGGCGCAGGGCGTCGGAGGCGGAGCAGAGCGTGGTGAGGCGGGGCGGTTGATGCGGGGTCAGGGCGGAGCCGGAGGGGCGGTTGGCCGGCGTCGCGGCGGGGCAGACGGGGAGGGCAGAGGCGAGAGGGAGCGGGCGGCGCAGACTCGACGGAGGCGGCGGGAGCGCGGGCGCGCGCGGGGAAGCTCGCCGGCGAGCGGCGGCGCGAGAGGGGAGAGGGGCTGGTGGCGAACGGCGGTGGGGGCGCTTGGGAGCGGGAGACGCCAGGGGAGAGAGGGGTTGCGTGCCGCGCGGGAGAGAAGGAAGAGGACGCGGGGGAGAGAGAGAAGGGAGAGAGAGAGGGCCCGCAGGGCAGGTGGTGGGCCACGGGGTGGGGTGGCCTGGCGCGTGTGTGCGTGTGTCTGTGTGTGCTTGTGTGTGGTGCGGCTGGGTGGTGGGGGTGGTGAGAGAGGGAGAGAGAGAGGAGGGGGTGATGTGGCATGGTGGGATTGGTAGAGGGGAGAGGCAGGGTGACGTGGCAGACTGTGATAGGTGGGAGTGATGTGGAGGCAAGGGTGGGTAGGAAGGTGGGTAGCTGTAGGATTTGTTGGGGTGTTCAGGTGGGCCGATTTGAAAAATGGGGGTGGTCGTTCGGGTCGATTCGGCCCGTTCGACTGCCCCCGCTAAAACAATCAAACTTTTTATTTGTTTTAAACGGGCCGTATGCAAACCGATAGCAACAAAACAAAATAATCCGGAGACCCGGGTTTGGCGTTTGAATAAAAGACGGGCGTTTTAGGAAAACAATTTGGGTTTTCCGAAAATAGTTTTATGCGAACAGATGCAAGATGATGACGATGCTCAAATGCAATGCGGCATGATGACATGAGCATGCGGTCATGATGATGCAATGCACAAAAACAACGCGATTTTCTAGTAGTGGTTTTGCGGGATGCCACAGTGGGGATCTTATAGTCGGAGCCTCGACAGGAAACGCTCGTCGCATCAATGCTAATTACACTCGCGAGATCAGCGCTGCAACGGCCAGCGGCGGAGTCGTGCGCGGAATCAGAGGGGAAGACGATGCTGACGTGGAGGAGGCCCGCTTGCCAGTGAAGTGCGCGAGGTGGAGGTGGGGTCTGTCTGTCAGCGACAGATTGCGTGCGCTCGCGCGTGAGAGAAGAAAAGGAAACCCCCGGGTGGGCTAGTTGGGCTCGATTCTCTGCTGGGCTAGATATCTGGCGCGCGGCCTTTTTCATTTGTTTAATTCTTTTTCTTTTTCTATTTCGATTTTCTGAATGGGTTTTCAAATGGTTTCAAAATCAATTTGAATTCAAATCTTCCTGAGGTTTTGTAGTGGTGATTTGGTCTCAGAAATGGGTCAAAACTTATGGGGCTATTTTGCAAGGGCTTGGTCAAACTTGGATTTCAAACAAACAGAGACTTTGCTTCTATTTTGCAAATGTTTGAAATAGGGGTTTTGTAATTATTTCTAAATTATAACTTTGGTCTAAATTTTTCACACACCCTTTCCAACAATGGAGGCAAGCAACCAAGTTCCTAAAACTCCCAACTTTCCAATGGTATTGGCTATTTAAAATAAGACTGACCACATAAAATCATGGTACCATATGTTTCTGTTATCTGAAATGATTTGGGAAAACCCTAAATGATGATGGATGCAAGGATGATATGAATGAGCTTTGAAACATGAATTTAGGGATGTTACATCTATGCTTTGATTAGTAATGTTTTGTCGCTCTAGATGATTATGGCCATTATAAGTGTCCACTATAAATTCCTATGCATGGTGTGTTACACCATTCTATGTATATTCTTGTTTTCAGCTATCTTCCAATTAAAAAGTATTTTGTTATGTGAAAACTTAGTGATTAAAGCCCTCACAAACTTGATGGCACACTTTGTATTCCTTGCCCCTAATAAAATTGAACCATTGTGTCATTTGTGTTGTATATGCTTGCAGTTATACGTTGGAATCAGCAGAACCATGCTGTCATGGGGAACGTTTTCAAAATTGCACTTGTACTTTGTACATAGTTGATATCATGCTCTTTTGTCTATGGATGTCGCCGGTGTGAAATAAAGAGGAATCTTGTAAGTCCATGGATTTATGTATTTTGTGTTAGAGAAAAGCCTAGGCCGCTAGCCTAAGCCATGCCTAATCATGGTGGAAACTTGCAACATCACCATAATGAGTATTTTGTGAAGCATCCTCAATAAAAATCTATGCACATAGTAAATAAAAAGATCGCTCAGATGCTCATTGTCTGCTTGCCTTGACATTTTGGTTATGGGATAGCTCCTGTACCATGTGCAAGGGGTATCCCATTGGCGGTTATCTATGATACACATGTACTTACTATGATAAGAACTTACAAGTGACTGAGTTGAGTAGCATGAGGTGTGTCCCTTGTATTCAAGGGACATGAGATTGCCAACTTATACTTTGTTAAGCATATACTCCATATTTGTTCACTTTAACCTTAATCACTTCAAGATGCTTATGATAGGGGCAATGAGGGCTGAAAGCTAACAAGTACCATAATTTTTGGAAGCTCTTTTTGAGACTTGAAATCCATGATTCCCTTTGAAGGGCCTTTCTTCCACCAATATATTAAGTCTCCATCTTCTATCCTTAGGCACCAGTTAAGAGAGCATAGTTGTCATTCTTAGTTTTATGTGCAGTGTCCCAAAAATTATTGATTGATGCATATTGTTGATATTGCTTGTTGTTGTGCTAATTGTATCTAGTCACTCTTATGAACTTTGAAGGTGTCCTATGCATCTATTTTCTACTCCATGAGGGACAAGCTGAATGCCACTATGCCATGTTTTCTGTATGTGAAACAAGCAAACGTTTTTCAATGCATGTTATTCATGATCTTTGTTTGTAGCCTTTCATGTTGCATGCATAGTTACTTTGTCTTATTGTTAGAACTCCATCTTTCATGCACATGTTTAGAGTTCTTTGATCCTAGCTTTCAATGCTTACAAATGGTTTGATCTTGGTTTTGATGGTGCATGTCACCTCAAAAATTATTTTTTTATCACTTACATGCTCGAGGACGAGCAAGAGTTAAGCTTGGGGATGCTTGATACGGAAACGTATCTATAATTTTTTATGTTCCATGCTTGTTTAGTATCTACTTTGCTTTGCTTTGTCTACACTCCGAGGAGTTTTTATATGTTTTCTGGAACTAACCTATTAACAAGTTGCCACAGTGCCAGTTGTTTTATTCTGTTTTTGGTTCCAGAAAGGCAGAAAATCAATATTCTCGGAATTGGACGGGACAAAAGCCAAAGTCAATATTTACTGTGGGCAACACAAAGCCAGAATAGGAGACAAAGGAGGCTAACCAGGGGGCCACGCCCCAGGCCGCGTGTGTGGGCCCACCCCGCGCCTGGGGGGTGCAGCCGCCCTGGTGGCCCCCTTGCCTCGCCTCTTCACCTATAAAGTCCCCCTGATGCAGAAATCCTAGGCACCCGATCAAAATTCCACTAAACCGTCTGTAGCCGCCACCACCTTCGTCCCTAGATCGGGGGGATCTAAAGTTCTTCCCGGCACCCTGCCGGAGGGGAGATCATCTCGGAGGCCTTCTTCTTCATCATGCCAGCCTCCGTTATGAAGCATGAGTAGTTCCACCTTGGACTACGGGTTCATGTAGTAGCTAGATGGTTGTATCTCCTCCTCGTGCTTTCATGTATAGATCTTGTGAGCTCCGTTCATGATCAAGATCTAATCTATTTGTAATAATGCATGTTGTGTTTGCGGGGATCCGATGGATATTGAGATTACTTTGTCAGATTGATTAATGGTTTTGTCTATTTGATTCTATCATGTCTGTGTTGTTTATGATCTTGCATGCTCTCCGTTGTTATTCGCTATCTTGGCAAAGTAGTTGCCAGTGTCTCCAAGTGGGGGTATTTATGCTCGATAGTGGGTTCATGCCTCTATTTACCAAGGGAAGTGACAGAAATCTCTATGGTGGTAGATGTGTTGTTGCTACTAGGGATAAAAAACAGTCTCTTGTTCATGGAACAAGTGGATTGTTTACCTTACACACTTTGCTTAAAGAAATTGTCTATTGATTGCAACCTAATACTGGAGGGGGTTCGGATGATAACCTGAAGGTTGACTTCTATTCATAGATGCAGTTGGATGGCGGTCTGTGTATATTATTGTATTGCCCAATCGCATCTCATAGGATCTTTTTGTCTAGTATTGCATTGTTATGCCTTGCTTAGTCCTGTCAATTGCCCTGCTGTAATTTGTCTACCTAGCATGCTATGTTTGTTTATCTAAGGAGAGTACCTCTAGCGAACTATGGAGCCCGGTCAATCTTTACAATGGATACATCTTCCACTGTTATTGTTTACTTGCTGCAAACCATCATCACCTTCCACACCATACAGTTAATCCTTTGTTACAGCAACCGGTGAGATTGACAATCTCACTGTTCGTTGGGAAAAGTCTTGAGTTTGTGTTGTGCAGGTTTCCACGTTGCTTGCAACACCTTTGAGACGTTTCCTTCCTCCTACTAGTTCTATAACCTTGGTTTCTTACTGAGTGAAGACTTGCTGCTGTGCTGCTTCACACCTTGCTCTTGCGGTTTCCCGACGAAGTGCTCCACGTCAACAAGGAGTCATCAGTGACTTATCTAAGTATAATATCATGCCTCAGTATGAAATCTAGTTCTAAGTAACTTAGGCCAAGTTTTATGCTCTTTATGCTACCTATAGTATCTTTCCCGAAATTCACAAGTCACCAAGTAAAATCAAAAAAAGAATTTTGAAATAAACTAATACAGCTTGCAAGTAAAACTGGGATTTGGTATAATCAAGTGGTATTACCAAATATGCCTCAGGCCTCTAGTTTGTATAGTTATCATGCAAGTGTTAGCTTCCAAATTTCTAGCTTGCTAAGATGGCTTGCCTTGAGTAGTGTAGTGGTTGAAGTTCTCCTCTTCTTCCTCTTCATTGTAGTCTCCTTCCTCTTTGTATCCCTGGTCGGTACTACCGTCTACAAATAAATACAAGGTACACAATCAACAAACAATACTTAACTACTTCTATTTGGCACACAAAGGTTCACACTAGATGATCTAGTCATCATCACAATCATCATAAGGATTAAAGCCTTTGTCTTATTTATTTTAGTTTGGAAAGTAATTTCTACTCATTGGAAACTACTTAAGATTTAATATGCTCCAATTAAAATATGGGATCATGTTGACACATGTCATCACCACATATTTTAATACTTGGGAATGTGATTTAAAGTGGTGTCACAGTTTAATAAGGTTTAACCTTATTATTTTAATTAATTAAAGTGACTAGAAATGCCTATGGGTCATTATTTTAATACTTGTTCATTATTACTGCAAGTAAACCTAGATATATTTATATATTCAGAAAGGACTTATCAAATATGATGTTTGAAAGTTGGAATCAACTCAAAAGCATTTATGGTTGATTTTTGAAAAATGTTGGAATGCAGAAAAGTCTCTGCCTCGTTATTTTTACTATAGGCGATCTATAATTTCAAATGGATTGAATCCAATGGGCTTGGATTAAAAATTTCAATACTTTTCTAAAAAAATAGTTTGATGCAATTTGGTTTAGTGAAACTCTCTGAATTTATTTTTGAATCTACTGACAAAACTAAGTTTGAACTAAAATGAAAAATCTATATTTCAAATTACTGGGTCGCGCCGGAACTAACTGGGCCGGCCCACTGCGCACAACGCAGCGTGCGGGCTGGCTGGCTTAAATGATGGCCCCACGCGTCAGCGACTCTGTCTACGTGAAGCGGTAAGTGGCAATCTGTACCGTGCGATTAGCATCTAATCTAACGGCTGGGGTGTGTCGTCTCCGTCGGGCAGCGCCAACGAGACTGAACCCTAACATGGCGGTGGGGGTCATGTGAGGCTCACCAGGGCTCCAGCTAGGGTCGACGTTGGGGGCCAACTACGTTGTCGACGATGGCGGTTCGAACAGTGGCTGCGGCAGCTCTTGGGGTGGCTCCAATCAACGGATCCACTTCTCCTCCTCCATGGCAGACTCCGGTGAAGGGTCAGTGGTGCTCTATGATAGGTGGGGAGGGAGGTGGTGTGGAGAATTGAGGCTGGGGAGGCCTCCTTTTATAGCCGAGCGAGAGAGGCAGTGCAGCATGGGCAGAGCTCGTCGGTTATGACGCTACAGTGGTCTAACGGCATGGCAGAGGGTGTAGGCCGGTGTGCGGTCTCCTGGCGATGCTCAAGGACTTCATGGCGCGGGGCAAGGGGCTATCGAGGTTGGTCAAGAATGGTCGACACTCTGCGTGGAACCGATGGTGGTTTTGATGATGCACGGGTGCTACGGATCGCGTCACGATGAACGGGGATGTCTGGGAGGTTCCTGGGGTCGCTGTGATTGCAGGCACGGGAGGTCTATTGTTTTTTGGGGCATATCCTATAGACGGGTTGGGGCGAGACTTCGGGGTATGGTGGGTTCCTGGTTGATTCATCATTCTACGCTTGCGATTCTCATTGGCTTGGTTAATCTTGTCTTCCATCTGGATTGCAGAATCCACTAGGGCTTCAAGGTCAGCAAACAGGATATTTCCTAACACTGTCTGCATCTCATCATGTAGACCATTCAAGAATATCTCCTTCTTGGCGTTAGTGCTAATCTCATCAGGGGCATACCTAGACAGAGATAGAAATCTTTCACGGTACTCTGCCACAGTCATTCTTCCTTACTTCAGCTCCTTGAATTCATCTCTCATCCGCAGAATCAAACCTGGTGGCACATGGTTTTGTCTGAACTTGAGTTTGAATTCATCCCAAGCCATCATTTGTCCTCCATTCATGTTGAAATGCTATTCCACCAAGCTCTTGCATCTCCTGCCAGATAATGGGTGGCAAACAGTACTTTCTCATTGGCCTCCACTCCCGCGACTTCTAAGTTATTCTCCTTGGTCTGTAGCTAGTCATCAGCATCTAATGGCTCCTCAGACTTACTAAAAATGGGTGGATTTTTGTTCTGAAAGTTCTTGAGCTTGGATCCATGGTTGTCCTAGTTTCCATGCCTTGATTGTTATTGGCCAGTTGAGCTATGCGTTGAAGGGTGGCTAAGTTGGCTTGACGTTTGGCTATTTCAGCCTTACGGTCTGAAACCAACATTTGCAAGATTTGCAGCATTGGGTCCGGGCATGAACTGCTTCCTCCGCGAGGCATCTGAAGATTGAGATAGATCATGAGACAAGAGGGATATTTCTAAGGTTCATGGGTTTATTTTTGAAAAGTTTTTAAAATTTGAGTTTGACTCAGGTTTTTTCCAACTAGCAACTTGCCTTTCATTCATTCATGCATAGCACACAATACAAACACACACCACAATAAGGAAAAAGATGGTTTTAAGAACCATTCTATGAAACTATGATACAATGGGACCGTATACAACTCACACTTGCGCTAGTGCTCAAGTGCTACTACTCATCGGAATGTGTGGCTTCATCATCATCAATGAAGGCGGAATCATCATCATTAGTGTGGAAGTCCATGGCTTGGTCTAGTCATTATCATCGCTGAGGTAGGAGTAGGGGTCTCCACGGATATATTCCCCTGCATTTTCTCTCTCCTCAAGCTGCATGTCCCGCTCATGGATGGTCTCTTCCAAGTCTGTCACTTTGTGACGAAGGCGAGCAATGATGCGATCCTTCTTGTCATGCAGACGGCAAAAATTCTTGCACTCCTTTGCTAGGATGGTGATGGTCTGGTCCTTCTTAACTGCGATGGCATAGTTGTGGTTGGCGTAGGAGCGGGCATTGTCCAACTCCTTCTGCCTGTCATGGAGCATGAAGCTGAGATGATCCACCTGATTTTTCAGCTCCGTGTGTTATGGCACCTCCAATGGTTGTCCCATAGAATCAAGCCTTGCGTAGAACTCAAATTGGGTGCCCTTGATATGATTGATGCTTTGCCGACATAGACGGGCAAGAGCTTCCTGCATAGCCCTGGCGAGTCCGTCTAGACAGTTGTTCTCTCTTAAGGTGAATTGGATTACCTCTGAGGTGGGTGGTTCCATCTTGCCTCTGAGGCTTTCAACTATCAGCCATTGCAATTCTCCTCCTTGCTGATCATTGAGATGTTCTTTGAAAAACTCGGGGGTGCGGGTGCTCAAGAAGTTCCGAGAGTTGGTCCAAATCGCGCTCAAAGATGAGCTCTCCTCCATTGCCCAACTGGTAGAATTTGCTATACTTCACCTCCATCTATAAGAATGTAGGATGAGTAAGTTAGTAGAGTGATCAAGTGTGTCAAATTTTATGTAAGTTTGCAAGAATTTTTTAGGGACATGAATTTTCATGAAAGAATCTAAGTGATAAGAGTGAGAATAGGTTTTCATAAATACTCACTTCTTTTGTTTTGAAACTAAGTTTTTTGATTCAAGCGTCCATTCTAACTAGGGTCTCCTATGGTTAGGATGGCTCTGATACCAACTTGTCAACACCTGGATTTTTCATCCCAAATGCCTGTTATGCCATACATCGCAATCGCAGTATTAAAATTTTCGCGAGACATAAAAAATTGGTACCATAGTTCATCATCCATTACAAACCATAATAAAGGTCTTACAAATAAAGGATCTCATGATCCAGTCTTAATACAATCAACATAGTGGAATAATAATAATAACGGTAGCATGGGCGAAGCTCCATCTTCAGGGTCACAGGCAATGCTGACGATGGGAGATGATCCTAGTTGTCATAGACTTCCTGCGGTCCATCATCCTGGTAGTCCTCCTCATAGTCTGGCCATAGGACTAGCCACGGACAAAGCCATGAGTACTCTTTAAGTACTCTCAAACTATCACTAACAAGTAAAGTGGTTCAAGTAGGAATCCTAAGCTCTAGGTTGTTTTGAAAAAAGCCAGATTTATCTCTAACTGAGTTTAGAAGTAAATAAAACTAGTTTAATGTTCTACAACACCTAAATGGGAACTTAGTTTTCATGTTCACAACCCTGTTGTGGTCAAGTCATGATTCATTTCACAAGTCATTTTGAAACATCTCACGGAGGAACAGTATGGCCACTCCAACTGTCCATAACCGCGGACGCGGCTATTCGAAAAGTTTGACACTCTGTAGAGATTGTACACTTTCACCACAGCATTCGATACATCCGTCAGGAACAATCCTGAATCACCATACTTAGTATGCGGATAATCAATCCTAACCTTTTAATTATACACCCTAGTATAGGAACCTCCCCTATGAGTTTGGCCTCCCAACCATGACCATCTGTCATCTTGGGATCTGCACAGGTGGACATTCATCATGAGGTAGCCTCAGCTCAAACCTCTTCTGCAAGGGAACCCATACTAAGATATATAAATTTCTAGTCAAGCCCTACCCAAATTCTGGTATTGTGGTTGTACGGTAAAATTGGAATGTTATCGCATCCGAACCCAACCATCAGTTTTATAAAGGTGTAAAGCTCATGCCTCAACATTTTCATCATCAAATCATCTGGTGTTCATAACACATGTCAAAACATTTCATTAGAATGACTCATCATTCTACGGTTTTCATAATCATTTTCACCAAGTATTCCCATCTAAAGTGATCAAGTTTTATGTTCCATGCTTGTTTAGTATCTACTTTGCTTTGCTTTGTCTATACTTTGTGGTGTTTTTATATGTTTTTTGGAACTAACCTATTAACAAGTTTCCACAGTGCCAGTTGCCTGTTTTCTTCTATTTTTGGTTCCAGAAATGCAGAAAATCAATATTCTCGGAATTGTACAGGACAAAAGCCAAAGTCAAAATTTTACCGTGGGCAACACGAAGCCAGAATACGATACAGAGGAGGCTCACCAGGGGGCCACATCCCATGGCCATGCGGGTGGGACCACCCCACGCCTAGGGGGGTGCAGCCGCCCTGGTGGCCCCTGCCTCGCCTCTTCACCTATAAAGTCCCCCCGATGCAAAAAAACCCTAGGCACCCGATCAAAATTCCACAAAACCGTCTGTAGCCGCCGCCACCATCGTCCCTAGATCGGCGGATCTGAAGTTCTTCCCGGCACTTTGCCGGAGGGGAGATCATCTCGGGGGCCTTCTTCTTCATCATGCCAGCCTCCGGTATGAAGCGTGATGTAAGATCCCACCCTTATAAAGGTAAGGATCCCTGTGATTGCAATGCTAGTCCCTGGATCAATTGCTAGCATCCACAGTTTAAGATGAAGTACACAAAAACAAAGGTCATTGTTACAACGTCATTCCAGAGATAACATAGTCTTTTACAACTCCATAGCCATAGGCTAGTACAAGAGTTTAACTTAACAATATAAAATAGAAGTCTTCATCTTCATGTGCCACAGGCAAGCATGTTGAGTGTAGACTCATAACCCTTAATCATCATCAGAGTAACCTGCAACATCACAAGTTACAGCCACAGTGGGTCAATACATTGGAATAGTATTGGCAAGTGACACCTTAGTAGAATATTAACATCTAGTTACAACATGAATTTGGCTAAGTGTAGCGTAGGCTTGCTTTTCTCAAAATAGGTTTTACCTATCAGTTGAAAACACTAAGTTTTTCTTTGACAAAACTTTCCCAAGGAACCACCAATAGAAATTGGTGAGCCTTCACCCTTGTTCAACCACAAGGTTTAACTTAGAAAATTGGGATGAGGAGATTCTTGATAGCTTCCAAGTCTTGATGCTCAAGTTGTCCATTACTGGGGACATGGCTAAGTACTTAGTTTATTCCATCTACAGAGGTGGTGCACTTTCCCCACAAGACTTGCTTTCACCAAGACATGACCTTTCAGAAGCCTTCCCTTAGACTAGAATGGACGCGCTCCAACCTATCATTCCCCTACCACCAACTGTCCATTTGTCTAAGTTACTGCAACCTATATGATCCAGGCAGAACCCATAATGCCATGTGGCTTGAGTAGAAGCTTCTTAACATTTGGCATCTCAAATCCCTTTGTTCTTAGGTGGAAATCCACAAGTGAGATACACAAGGTAAACCATAGAAATGGGCCTTGTGTAACCACTCAACCAAAAACCACCAAGCAATTACCATTCCACCCAGGTGTTTAATTCACTTAGTTGTTTTATTAAGCAAAACCATAAGTCAAGGACTTCAGCAATATTTTTACATAGCATGTATATATTCCACCCTTGGTTGCTACTAGCTAGGCTAAGCATGGCAATAGAAATTATATTAACTTAGAGAAAATTCTAACAATTCTACAACTACTAGGATTTCCCAAGCATAGTATATAGATACTTAGCAAAATATTTATGCAAGCCTATAAAAAATATTTCTAATGCATAGTAAAAATATAGGGGGAAAAATATGAAGCACCACTTGCCTTGGTAGTTGGGGGAGTAGCAACAATCTTCACAACCACAATCACTATTAGCACCAAAATCTACACATCAAATGATAGCACCAAATTCACATATCAAAAATATACAAGCAAAAATATATGAATGCATGCAAAATGCCATGTGATGATTTTTATAAATCAAACAAGACAAGTGAAACATTACTGAATCATAAACAAAACAATTACACACTAAATAAAATTAATTTGGCCCTTAGAACATTTTCCATACAATTTTGATATACAAAATAAGCTAATAAATGTCTCTGCAAAAACAACCCATTTTACAGATGCAATTTATTAAACAAAGTGCATAATTGGATAGAATTCTTTCTCCTGATTCCAATGATAGAAAATTTGCAAAATTTGAACGTGTGGGTCAAAATTTATGAATTTTGCAACTTTGAAAAACTAAAAGATCTATTTCCAGATTTTAAATTTAAACTCTAGCCACGCGGCGCTTTATGATTCGCTGATAGCGGTTCGCACTGGATCATGCTCACGGGCCGTTAGATCTAACTAACTAAGCACGGCCCAGATCTGCGCATACCCCTTTGCGGGTTGATCTAATCGCATCCGCTAGATCCAGATCCAGTGGACCATGTTGCTCTGACCAACAGCGGGCGGCGCAAATGGCTACTGCGACGCCTGCGCGTCTGCCAGTGATGTTCCAGTGAGACCAGAGGGCCAGAGCGAGGGGGCTGGTGCTTATCGAGGTCGCGGAGACACGACGAAGCTCAACGGGCAGTTGGACAAGGTCGGGGCGCACGGACACGATGGGGATTCCTCGTCGGAGTGAAGCCTGTCATCGGGTGCTCACGATCGTCGTCGAAGGCGATGCTCTCGTGCGAATTAAAGCAAATGGCGAACGTTAGGAGATGATCAAGGTGATAGAGGACAAGCTTGCATGAACCAGAGAGCAAGGCGCGCACGAGGCTTACCACAATCGGCAGCCGGAGTTCGTCGGGACAGCGGAGTTATGGAGAGAAAAGCGAGCAGCCTGGCGGCGTTCAGAGGGAATTGAGTGGATGGAAATGGAGCGGGGACTGTGGGGTTTAAGTATCCGGAGCTGGGCAAGGAGTTACTCGGCGAATCACCGACATTTAACTCGTGAATTCAATGGCAGTGATGGGGGAGGAAACGGCCGAAGCGGGTCGCGGGTGCGCGATTTCGGGGAAGATGATGACTTGGCGTGTGGGGCCAGCGCGTCAGCAACCGTGGGTAGAGCTATGCGCGTGAGAGAGAGGGGGAAAGGGGAAATGGCCGGGTGGGCTTCGCGGGCTGCATCTGCTGTTGGGCTGGAAGAGTGGCGCCGACCCTTTTCCTATTCTTTTGTCTTTTTCTTTTTTTTCTGATTTGATTTTCTGCAATCAAATTCAAAGGGTTTTCAAATGGGTTTGAATTCAAACTTGTTCCGATTTTTTGTAAAGTAGAATTTGTACCTTATTGGCTGCAGAACAAAGTTGTTCACTCAAAATACCTTAGCCCAATGGAATTTAAATAAAAACAATGCCTTTACCATTTGTTTAATAAAGGTATAAGAATGGTTTTAAAATTCATACCTTGTTTTGAAACTTGTCCAAATTTTTGGAAATTATCACTCAAACTTGGGATCAAACCCTACTGATCAAAATAACAGACATTCAAATGCTTCTGTTTTCAAATAACTTTGAAAATGATCCTAAAATGATTATGAATGCATGGATGATATGCAAACATTGAAATCATGATTTTTGGGATGTTACAAAACTAACCCCCTTAAGGTGAATCTCGCCCTCGAGATTCGGATTGGCTAGCAAATAGGTGAGGGTGGTCTTTCCGAAGGTCATCTTCTCTCTCCCATGTTGCTTCTTCTTCGGAATGGTGGTTCCATTGAACTTTGCAGAATTTGACAGTCTTTGTCAATGTAACCGTTTCTGCAGTCTCAAGAATCTTGAAAGGTTTTTCCTCATAAGTGAGATCACTTTCCAATTGGACCTCCTCCAAAGGTATAGTATCCTTCAAAGAAGTCTCTTCCATCTCTGGATGGCATTTCTTTAGCTGACTCACATGAAACACATTATGAACGGCAGACAATGATTCTGGCAATTCAATCTCATAAGATACTTCTCCTTTACGACTCAGAATCTTGAATGGTCTAACATATCTTGGGGCCAATTTTCCTTTGACTCTGAATCTCTTCACTCCACGAAGTGGTGACACTCTAAGATAAGCTCTATCACCCACCTCATAGGTGACTTCTCTACGGTTAGGATCTGCGTAACTCTTCTATCGGGATTGAGCTATCTTCAATCTGTCCTTTACTAGGTTGACTTTCTCTTCAGCCTCTTTGATTAGTTCTGGCCCGAACAAGTTTCTTTCTCCCACAACGTTCCATAGTAATGGGGTAGTACACTTCCTTCCATAGAGAAACTCAAACGGTGCCATTGTAGGGGTCCCAACCTAATAAGGTTGATCCCTCCTGTGTTTTACAATGCTAGTCCCTGGATCAATAGCTAGCATCCACAGTTAAGATGTAATATCAAGAAACAAAGGTCATAATATAACTTTATAACCAGGAATAACATAATTTTATTACATCAAACATAGCTCATTAGGCTATTACATTACATTGCAGCGGAATAAATATAGTCATGGGTCCTTCATCTTCAAAGTGCCACAGGCAGATGTTGGTTGTAGACTTTGTAATCCTAATCAAACAATCTTCACTAAAACAATCATCCTGCAACATACAAGTTACAGCCAAAAAAGGGTCAATACATTTGAATTGTATTGGCAAGTGATACTATATTTGTATATTGGAGTCTATCATCTATATGCATTTGGCTAAGTGGAGTTGAGGCTTGCATTGCTCAAAATAGGTTTTTCCTTAACATTTGAAAATACTAAGTTTTTTGCTTTGATAAAAATCATTTCCCTCAATCAAAGATTTCAAGATCCTTGTACCAAGCCATCTTTCCATCAATGATTGAAGAATTCAAACAATCCCTTGTTCAAACCACAAGTTTTTAATTTAGAAATTTGAATGATGAGATTCTTGATTGTTTCCATGTCTTGATGCTCAAATTGTCCTTTACCAGTGACATGGCTAAGTACTTAGATTTTACACTCTGCAGAGGTGGTGCACTTTCCCCACAAGACTTGGTTTCCCACTACAAAATCTTTCAGAAGCCTTCCCTTAGACCAAAATGGACGCGTTCCAACCTATCAAACACTACCACCCACTGTCCATTTGGCTAAGTTCTTGCAACCTATATGATCATGGCAGAGCCCATATTGCCAAGTGGTTGCACTTGAAGCTTCTCAACATTTGACATCTCAAATCTCTTTGTTTCCTGGGTGGCATTCCACAAGTGAGATACACAATCCAAGCCTATGGTATTGTGAACCACTCAACCATTCTCCACCAAGCAAGCCCATTCCACCCAGGTGATTCATTAACTTAGTTGTTTTATTAGACAAAATCACAAGTCCTTAGACTTAGAATATTTTTCCATAGTGTGAATATATATTCCACCCATGTTTTCTATTAGCTAGGCTAAGCTTGGTAGTAGTAGGAATCTCTAACTTAGGAAAATCCTACTAAGGATTCATCTACTAGGTTTTCCTATAGCAAGATCTATACTTAGCAAAATCCATGCAAGTTATACTTAGTAAAATCACTGCCTTTTTGGTAGAGTATAGGTTCACTTCTTGATCTTTGCAACAATCACACTCTTCAAGTCACTACAAAACAATCAAGCAAGGCACAAACTCAATCTACCAATCAAGCAAAACAACACACATAAATAACAAAGTCAAAGAAATGCATGCAAGCATGCCAAGCTTTGTTTTGTTTGAAAAAGTGGTTCCTAGTGGGTCATAGTCATTTGGGTACTTCTAATGGTCATTTCCTAAAGTGGCCAAGTCATTTGCAAAAGGTTTCACTTTAAAACCATTTTCAAAACAAAGTGTTATTTTATGTGGTGTAGAAATATTTTTACTAAGGCATTAGCCCATAGGGTTCACCAAATGAGTTGCTATTGCAAAACTTGGTGTTTTGGTCAGTAGGTTTGGTCCAAACCATCTACTCAAAGTTTTCTTCCCATAATCATTTCCATAATAAAATCAATTCTTTTTATTTGGCTAGAAAATGGCTAAGTCAATTAATCTAACCTAAATCTTTCAAAAATCATTTTTAATACCAAGGGTTGGTTCCTAGGGTCAGTAAGGTCACAACAATCCATTTTGCAAAAGTTTTAATCCAAAAATCATTTTTAAACAATTTTTATACTCTAAACAAGCATACAAAAGTTTCTGCAAATTCAAACAAGCTAACAGATACTATTTGCTAAACTAAGGCCATGGTTGTCTAGGTCTTGTTCTCCTGATTTCATTGATATAAAATTTGCCAATTTTGGACGTGTGGTTTGAAAGTTATAGGGTTTTCAAATTGCTTCTTAAATCTGTTTTACAAATCCTGTTTTAAAACAGATCCTGCCACGCGGCTTGCTCCTATTCGCCAGTACCGGTTCGCACGGATCAGTCGCTGGGGAGCGTTGGATCTAGTTAGATCGAGTGGTTCTGTAAGCGTACCCTTTCGGCGTTAAATGATTCTATCGTGCCCGCCCGATCTAGATCGAACGGTTGCGGCAGACTCGACCTAAAGTGGGCGGCGCTGCGGTGGCTACCTGCGGCGGAGCGGTCGGTCGATGACGATTCCGGCGATACAGGAAGCGAGAGAGAGAAAGGGCATGCTCACCAGGCTCAGGGGGTCACGGCGAAGCTCAGGGTACTGCTGGCTTGACAAGGGGTGCTCAGGTACTGCGGCAATTGCTCGCCGAAGTAGAGGACGGCGTCGGGTGCGTCGGGTGGTCGTCGTGAACGTCGCTATGGATCACCCCAAGACAAGGCGAAGACGTGGTTAGACGCGCAAGATCGAGACAGAGTCGTGTGCGAGAATTAGAAGAAGAGGGGCGACCGGAATCTACCTGTGGAGCTCGTCGGAGAAGAAGGCAGACGCGGCGGCGTCGGGAGCTTGACGTAGGCGACGTTCTGGGGCGCCCGCGGTCGAACAGAGGGTACTAGGAGATGCGTGAGGCCGAGAGGGGTCCACTTGCGTGAAGTAGAGGCAGAGGGGTGGTCGGAGTTGGCCGGAATTGCTGCGACAGCTCGTCGGAGACGGCGGCGGTGTAGAAGAAAATGGCAACAGCCTGGTGGCGGAAAGAGGGTGGCGTCTGAGGGAAACAGAAGAGGGAAGGCTGGCGCTTTAAGGTGCTTGATCGCGGCGAGTTATGGTGGCTGCGTTAAGGCGTATTGATGCCGCGATTCAATGCTGGCAACGGCGACGAGAGGAGGAAGAAGTAGTCGCGGGTTGGAGAAGGAGAACAGTGGAAAGGGGGTCTAGCGGTCAGTGGGAAAGGAAAAGGGAACGGGGTCCACTTGCCAGTCTCTTAGCGGGTTCCTTTCGCGGTGAAGAAAAACGGTTCGGGGAAAAGAGGAGGTGGGCTGCGAGTTGGGCTGTTGGGCCAGATTGGGCTAGATGGTTGGGCTGCTCCATTTTTTTCCTGTCTAAATCTTTTTCCTTTTCTATTTCTATTTTCTGATTTGTTATTTCAAACAATTATTCAAGCATTCTAATATTTCAAACAATTCAAACAATCATTAAACTTTGCATTGTGTTTTTGGTTCTGTTTTAACATCATAACTCACATAAAATATTATTTTAAATCTTTTTAGGTTCCATTTATTAATTAAATAAATGGATCATTAGTTATTTAATAAAATAGGGTTTGTTTTATTTAGTAAAATCTTCTTTTAAAATCCAAAATGCTTTCAAAATCAAACAGTAGGTTTTATTTGGAAATAAAGAATATTTGGAAAACTTGTTTAAAACAAAATAACATTTTTGCTAAAGGGTCCAATATTAGTTATATAAAATGGTCAAGGTTTATTAATCAAATAAGCTTTGATTTTATTAATAAAATCTTCATTTAAAACTTAAATATTTTCAAAATCAAATTAGTAGGTTTAATTTGGGAGGTATATAATATTTGGAAATTTGTTTTAAAACAAAATAACATTTTATGTTAGAGTCCATTATTAATTAAATAAAATAGACTTTCATTATTAAATCATCTAGGGTTTGTTTTATTGAGAATATTTATTTTGAAATCTAAAATAAAGACAAAACACTTTATTTAGGTTTTATTAGAGAATATAAAATACTTGGAAAACTTTATTAAATTAAACAATTAAGTTTTTGATGGTTTATAAATGATAGAATATTTATTAAGAAAACTTGGATATTAAATCCTTTACTATTTTTATCAAAACAAATTGTTTTATTCAAAGACTTGGCCAAGGTTTAATTTGGCTCTATAAAACAATCTTTATCTATAAAATTTTTAATTGAAAACCAAATCCTTTTATTTTAATGATCAAAAATAGTATTTCCAAAATATTTTGTTTTCCTTTATTTAAAATGTTTATTATTTTTTTTAAATCCCTTTAGGATTTTATTTTATTCAAATGGGTTTGTAGTTCCAATTGGTTTTAAAAGTTTCTTCTGGCTCTAAAAATCAAACAAATTTTTTTATTTTATTCATTTATTTTCACATTACAAGATTTGGAAAATCTTGGGATGTGACAGGCTACCACCCTTAAAATAAATCTCGTCCCGAGATTTGGGAAGGTTGGGTTACATGCAAGTTCAAAACAACTAGGGTACTACCACCCTTAAAAAATGTTCAAACAAAAATTACATCTTGGCCTTCTTGGGTCCTGGAAACTTCTCTAAGCAAACTTTTGCTTTATTTCTACACTTGACTCATGGGCCAAGGTTGAGCTTCTCCATAGACTGGTTTATCTTGTTCTTCATCTTTTCTGGACAATTGCTTGCATAGTGGCCTAGTTCCTTGCATTTGAAACACATCACTTGGCTGATATCTTTCTTTTCCTTTGGTATCATTGTGTCTTGTTTGTTTCTTTGGTTCTTCTTCTTTTCTGGGCATTCATTGGCATAGTGTCCCATCTCGTTGCAATTGAAACATTGCACTTGGCTTATGTCCTTTTTCTTCTTTTTGGTTCTCTCCAAAGCTAGGAGTTCTTCTAGTTCATGTTCTTCATAGGTGGGAGATCTTTCTCTCTTCTTGGGGCATTGATCTTCATGCTCCTTGGATGCATGATCCTTGTCTCCAAAAATATTGCTAGCTTGGGTTCCTTCTAGATTAATATCTTTGTCATCCTTGTTGTCATTAGCTCCTTGGGAAAAGTTTTCTCTCATGTTGATCACTTGAGTAACCAATCCTTGCAACAATTGGGTTTGAAGTTTCAAAATCCTTTGTATGGCTGGGTCTAGTCCATTGTTGTTGGCTAAAAGCTGAGTTGTCTCTTGGCTCAACTGGTTTTGGGTTGCTATGAGCTCTTTCATGTTGTCCTCTAGGTTGTGGTTGTCATCATCCTTGATGTTGGAGTTTCTTGTAGTAGTCATCTGTTTGGGTTTGGTAGGAGATTAGAATAGGCAAGATATTTCTAAGGAATTATTTCTAATCACACACATCACAATTCACACAAACAATGTGCATGCAATCACAAACAATCATTTCACTCAAACAACAAAGTTCAAGCACATACTTAGGCAACAAAATATTTTTGTTACACCACACAAGTTGGTGTGTTTGACTTAACTATAAATGGTGGTCCATCTACATGGTTTACTTGTGATCTTTCCTTCCTTCATGATTCTTCTTACTTGAGATCTTGGTTTACTTGAGAAAACTCTTGGTCACATTACTTCAAAGTTGTTGATGGTTCTTTCTTATTTTGCATTCCCTCAGTCTCTAAATCTTGAGCAAGATTTCTTTGTCTCACTTGTAGTCCTTAGTGGTTTCCAAGTTGGAAGTCCTTGGTGAACATGCTGAAGATGTTGAAGTCATTAGAGCTGAAGATGTTGAAGTCATTAGAGTTGAAGAAGTTGAAGAAGTCCTTTGCACATGGTGTAGTCTTTGGCCATGGGTAGGTTTTTCCATCAAGTTGAAGTAGAAGAGATGTAGAGTTGAAACCAAAATGGTTGAGGAAAGAGTTTACAAGTGTTTTTGTAAATAAGTTTTTGGAACAAATACAACTCCTATTTTTCTAAGGGTTTTTGTCCAATCCTAGGGTTTACAAATCCTACAGGCAACACAATGCTCTGATACCATCTGTAGGGGTCCCAACCTAATAAGGTTGATCCCTCCTGTGTTTTACAATGCTAGTCCCTGGATCAATAGCTAGCATCCACAGTTAAGATGTAATATCAAGAAACAAAGGTCATAATATAACTTTATAACCAGGAATAACATAATTTTATTACATCAAACATAGCTCATTAGGCTATTACATTACATTGCAGCGGAATAAATATAGTCATGGGTCCTTCATCTTCAAAGTGCCACAGGCAGATGTTGGTTGTAGACTTTGTAATCCTAATCAAACAATCTTCACTAAAACAATCATCCTGCAACATACAAGTTACAGCCACAAAGGGTCAATACATTTGAATTGTATTGGCAAGTGATACTATATTTGTATAGTGGAGTCTATCATCTATATGCATTTGGCTAAGTGGAGTTGAGGCTTGCATTGCTCAAAATAGGTTTTTCCTTAACATTTGAAAATACTAAGTTTTTTGCTTTGATAAAAATCATTTCCCTCAATCAAAGATTTCAAGATCCTTGTACCAAGCCATCTTTCCATCAATGATTGAAGAATTCAAACAATCCCTTGTTCAAACCACAAGTTTTTAATTTAGAAATTTGAATGATGAGATTCTTGATTGTTTCCATGTCTTGATGCTCAAATTGTCCTTTACCAGGGACATGGCTAAGTACTTAGATTTTACACTCTACAGAGGTGGTGCACTTTCCCCACAAGACTTGGTTTCCCAAGACAAAATCTTTCAGAAGCCTTCCCTTAGACCAAAATGGACGCGTTCCAACCTATCAAACACTACCACCCACTGTCCATTTGGCTAAGTTCTTGCAACCTATATGATCATGGCAGAGCCCATATTGCCAAGTGGTTGCACTTGAAGCTTCTCAACATTTGACATCTCAAATCTCTTTGTTTCCTGGGTGGCATTCCACAAGTGAGATACACAATCCGAGCCTATGGTATTGTGAACCACTCAACCATTCTCCACCAAGCAAGCCCATTCCACCCAGGTGATTCATTAACTTAGTTGTTTTATTAGACAAAATCACAAGTCCTTAGACTTAGAATATTTTTCCATAGTGTGAATATATATTCCACCCATGTTTTCTATTAGCTAGGCTAAGCTTGGTAGTAGTAGGAATCTCTAACTTAGTAAAATCCTACTAAGGATTCATCTACTAGGTTTTCCTATAGCAAGATCTATACTTAGCAAAATCCATGCAAGTTTTACTTAGTAAAATCACTAATGCATAGTGAAAGTAATGGGACAAAAAGTATGAAGCATCACTTGCCTTTTTGGTAGAGTATAGGTTCACTTCTTGATCTTTGCAACAATCACACTCTTCAAGTCACTACAAAACAATCAAGCAAGGCACAAACTCAATCTACCAATCAAGCAAAACAACACACATAAATAACAAAGTCAAAGAAATGCATGCAAGCATGCCAAGCTTTGTTTTGTTTGAAAAAGTGGTTCCTAGTGGGTCATAGTCATTTGGGTACTTCTAATTGTCATTTCCTAAAGTGGCCAAGTCATTTGCAAAAGGTTTCACTTTAAAACCATTTTCAAAACAAAGTGTTATTTTATGTGGTGTAGAAATATTTTTACTAAGGCATTAGCCCATAGGGTTCACCAAATGAGTTGCTATTGCAAAACTTGGTGTTTTGGTCAGTAGGTTTGGTCCAAACCATCTACTCAAAGTTTTCTTCCCATAATCATTTCCATAATAAAATCAATTCTTTTTATTTGGCTAGAAAATGGCTAAGTCAATTAATCTAACCTAAATCTTTCAAAAATCATTTTTAATACCAAGGGTTGGTTCCTAGGGTCAGTAAGGTCACAACAATCCATTTTGCAAAAGTTTTAATCCAAAAATCATTTTTAAACAATTTTTATACTCTAAACAAGCATACAAAAGTTTCTGCAAATTCAAACAAGCTAACAGATACTATTTGCTAAAGTAAGGCCATGGTTGGCTAGGTCTTGTTCTCCTGATTTCATTGATATAAAATTTGCCAATTTTGGACGTGTGGTTTGAAAGTTATAGGGTTTTCAAATTGCTTCTTAAATCTGTTTTACAAATCCTGTTTTAAAACAGATCCTGCCACGCGGCTTGCTCCTATTCGCCAGTACCGGTTCGCACGGATCAGTCGCTGGGGAGCGTTGGATCTAGTTAGATCGAGTGGTTCTGGAAGCGTACCCTTTCGGCGTTAAATGATTCTATCGTGCCCGCCCGATCTAGATCGAACGGTTGCGGCAGACTCGACCTAAAGTGGGCGGCGCTGCGGTGGCTACCGGCGGCGGAGCGGTCTGTCGATGACGATTCCGGCGATACAGGAAGCGAGAGAGAGAAAGGGCATGCTCACCGGGCTCAGGGGGTCACGGCGAAGCTCAGGGTACTGCTGGCCTTACAAGGGGTGCTCAGGTACTGCGGCAATTGCTCGCGGGAGTAGAGGACGGCGTCGGGTGCGTCGGGTGGTCGTCGTGAACGTCGCTATGGATCACCCCAAGACAAGGCGAAGACGTGGTTAGACGCGCAAGATCGAGACAGAGTCGTGTGCGAGAATTAGAAGAAGAGGGGCGACCGGAGTCTACCTGTGGAGCTCGTCGGAGAAGAAGGCAGACACGGCGGCGTCGGGAGCTTGACGTAGGCGACGTTCTGGGGCGCCCACGGTCGAACATAGGGTACTAGGAGATGCGTGAGGTCGAGAGGGGTCCACTCGCGTGAAGTAGAGGCAGAGGGGTGGTCGGAGTTGGCCGGAATTGCTGCGACAGCTCGTCGGAGACGGCGGCGGTGTAGAAGAAAATGGCAACAGCCTGGTGGCGGAAAGAGGGTGGCGTCTGAGGGAAACAGAAGAGGGAAGGCTGGCGCTTTAAGGTGCTTGATCGCGGCGAGTTATGGTGGCTGCGTTAAGGCGTATTGATGCCTCGATTCAATGCTGGCAACGGCGACGAGAGGAGGAAGAAGCAGTCGCGGGGTGGAGACGGAGAACAGTGGAAAGGGGGTCCAGCGGTCAGTGGGAAAGGAAAAGGGAACGGGGTCCACTTGCCAGTCTCTTAGCGGGTTCCTTTCGCGGTGAAGAAAAACGGTTCGGGGAAAAGAGGAGGTGGGCTGCGAGTTGGGCTGTTGGGCCAGATTGGGCTAGATGGTTGGGCTGCTCCATTTTTTTCCTGTCTAAATCTTTTTCCTTTTCTATTTCTATTTTCTGATTTGTTATTTCAAACAATTATTCAAGCATTCAAATATTTCAAACAATTCAAACAATCATTAAACTTTGCATTGTGTTTTTGGTTCTGTTTTAACATCATAACTCACATAAAATATTATTTTAAATCTTTTTAGGTTCCATTTATTAATTAAATAAATGGATCATTAGTTATTTAATAAAATAGGGTTTGTTTTATTTAGTAAAATCTTCTTTTAAAATCCAAAATGCTTTCAAAATCAAACAGTAGGTTTTATTTGGAAATAAAGAATATTTGGAAAAGTTGTTTAAAACAAAATAACATTTTTGCTAAAGGGTCCAATATTAGTTATATAAAATGGTCAAGGTTTATTAATCAAATAAGCTTTGATTTTATTAATAAAATCTTCATTTAAAACTTAAATATTTTCAAAATCAAATTAGTAGGTTTAATTTGGGAGGTATATAATATTTGGAAATTTGTTTTAAAACAAAATAACATTTTATGTTAGAGTCCATTATTAATTAAATAAAATAGACTTTCATTATTAAATCATCTAGGGTTTGTTTTATTGAGAATATTTATTTTGAAATCTAAAATAAAGACAACACACTTTATTTAGGTTTTATTAGAGAATATAAAATACTTGGAAAACTTTATTAAATTAAACAATTAAGTTTTTGATGGTTTATAAATGATAGAATCTTTATTAAGAAAACTTGGATATTAAATCCTTTACTATTTTTATCAAAACAAATTGTTTTATTCAAAGACTTGGCCAAGGTTTAATTTGGCTCTATAAAACAATCTTTATCTATAAAATTTTTAATTGAAAACCAAATCCTTTTATTTTAATGATCAAAAATAGTATTTCCAAAATATTTTGTTTTCCTTTATTTAAAATGTTTATTATTTTTTTTAAATCCCTTTAGGATTTTATTTTATTCAAATGGGTTTGAAGTTCCAATTGGTTTTAAAAGTTTCTTCTGGCTCTAAAAATCAAACAATTTTTTTTATTTTATTCATTTATTTTCACATTACAAGATTTGGAAAATCTTGGGATGTGACAGCCATCTCAATGTTGGCTTGATAGCTGTTGTTATAAGAGAATTCTGTGTAAGGCAGACTCTCATCCCAACTAGCTCCATAGTCTAGGGTACATGCCCTCAACATATCCTCTAGAATCTGGTTGGTCCTTTCGGTCTTTCCATCAGTCTGGGGATGAAAAGCAGTACTGAATTCCAATCTCGTTCCCAATGATTCATGTAGTTGCCTCCAAAAATGAGACATGAATTGGGTTCCCCTATCAGACACAATACTCTTGGGTACTCCATGCAGACACACAATCCTATTAATATAGATCTTGGCCAACTTAGCACTTGTATAGGTTGTCTTTACGGGTATGAAATGAGCCACTTTAGTGAGGCGATCCACTACTACCAAAATAGAATCATATCCTGACCTGGTCCTTGGCAATCAGGTGATGAAGTCCATGCCAATCTTGTCCCACTTCCAATCAGGAATAGGCAGTGGTTGTAGCAACCCTGCTGGTTTCTGATGTTCCGCTTTCACTCTACTACATACATCACACAAAGCAATATGTTCGGCGATGTCTTTCTTGAGATTATTCCACCAAAATCTTGCCTTCATATCCATGTACATTTTTGTGTTACCCGGATGAATGGAATATGCTGAGTTGTGTGCTTCTTGTAAAATCAGTTTCCGAAGTTCCAGGTCTTGCGGAACGCAGATACGTTTTCCATACCATAAGGTACCCTTTTCGTCTTCATGGAATCCTTTGGCTTTTCCTTTGCCAATCTTTTCTTTAATATCTTCAATTTCCTTGTCCGTCTTTTGGGCTTCCTTGATTTTGTCCAACAAGGTGGGTTGAACATCCAATGCCATGAGATGTCCCTCAGGCACAATCTCCAATCTAAGGTCTCTAAATTGGGCACACAGATCATCTGGCAATTCTCCCTTAGTAAGGCCATTCACAAATACCTTACGGCTTAGCGCATCCGCTACAACATTTGCTTTACCGGGGTGGTATTACATACTCAAGTCATAGTCCTTGATGAGCTCTAGCCATCATCTTTGTCTCATATTGATTTCTTTCTGAGTGAAGATATACTTCAAACTTCTGTGATTTGTGAACACTTCACATCGCTTTCCCAAATGATAATGTCTCGATGTTTTGAGTGCATGGACAACAGAGGCTAACTCTAAATCATGAGTCGGATAATTCACTCATGAGTTTTGAGTTGTCTCGAGGCATAAGCCACAACTTTCCCTTCTTAAATCAGAACTGCACCTAATCCATGATGGGATGCATCACAATAAACCTGGAAATCCTTCTCCAAGTCTGGTAGACATAAGACTGGTGTTGTCACTAGTCTGTTCTTCAATTCCTGGAAACTCAGTTCACATCCTTCAGTCCAAGCAAATTTCTTGTCTTTCTTTAGTAACTCCATCATTGTCTTAGCTACCTTGGAGAAATTCTCAATGAATCTTCTATAGTATCCAGCCAAGCCAAGGAAACTACAAACTTCCTTCACTAACTTAGGAGATTCCCATTCAGTTACAGCTGACACTTTTGCGGGATCAACTGCTACACCATCTCCTGACACAATGTGTCCAAGGAATCCAACTTCGTTCAACCAGAATTCACAATTGCTAAATTTAGCATACAACTTATGCTCTCTAAGATTCTCAAGTATTAAACGCAAATGTCCTTCATGCTCTTCTTTGCTCTTGGAGTAGATCAAAATGTCATCGATGAAAATGACAACAAATTTGTCAAGGAACTCCATGAACACCTTGTTCATCATATTCATGAAGTAATCTGGTGCATTGTTCAAACCAAATGGCATCACGGTGTACTCATACAATCCATACGTAGTGGTGAAAGCTGTCTTAGGTATGTCTTGTTCTCTTATCTTAAGCTGAAAATAACCTGACCGGAGATCAATCTTTGAGAACACACAGGCTCCTTCTAACTGATCAAACAAGTCATTGATTCTGGGCAAAGGATATTTGTTCTTGATAGTCACCTCATTTAGTGAACAATAATCGATGCATAACCTTTGACTTCTATATTTCTTTTCCACAAACAAGACTAGTGCTCACCAAGATGAAGAACTTGGTTGAATAAATCCTTTTTGCAACTGTTCTCCAAGTTTTTTCTTGAGTTCTTTCAACTCGTCAACTGACATATTGTAAGGTATCTTTGCTATTGATACTGATCCTGGCAGCAAGTCAATCGGAAATTCCACATCCCTATCTGGTGGCATTCCCGACAATTCTTCCGGAAACACATCCGGATATTCTCTTACAATTGGTACACTGTCTATGCTAACCCCCTTGAGAGAATTCAGCTTACTCCCTTTTGATTCGAACTTAGACTTGAATCTTATCCGTTTATTTTCCGGGGTTGTGAGTGCGACAGTACGATTGGCACAATCTAGTATTCCTTCATACTTGGTCATCCAGTCTATTCCCAATATTACATCCAGTCCTTGGCAATCTAGGATTATCAGACTAACTAGAAACTTATGCTTTCCAAATTCTATCACTAGATCACGACATCCAAGACTTACTATCATGTCTCCACCGAGAGAACTTACTTTTATTGGACACCCAATATTTTCAGTTGGAAACCCATTTCTATCAACAAATGCTTTTGATATGAATGAATGTGATGCACTAGTATAAAAAAGAACAAGTGCTGGAATAGAATTGAGTTTGAACTTACCAGCCACAGCATCTGACTCCTCATAAATCACTTCCACATTGATGTGGTTTACTTGTCCCTTCTGGAAAGGGTTGGGCTTGGTGGCTCCTTCAACTTTCTTCTCTGGGCACTCATTTGCAAAATTCCCCAGCTTCTTACACTTGAAACATTCAACCTGACTGATATCTCTCTTTGCAGGCGGACTACCACTTCCACTTCCACCTCCACTGTGGTGACTCTTGTGTCCACCCTTGTGGTTATTGTACTTGTCACTATCATGACTACGGTGATGCTTGTTGTCATGATGGCGGTTGTGGTTGTGGTGGTTGTTTTGCTTTCCATGTTTGTGGGATCCAGAACTCCCACTATCATCATGATGGGAACGCTTTTGAGACGATCCCGAGCTGTGCTTGTCAAAGCTGTGCTTCCTCTTTCTGCTTTCAACCTGTTTCATCTTGCTCTCCAAGATGGTATCCTTGTCACAAAGGGATTGGTAGGTTGGGACATAGGCAACAGATAGCTGCAGATTCAGCTCATCGTTCAGTCCTTCGAGGAATTTCTCCTTCCTCTTGGCATCGGGATCAACTTCATCCGGTACATAACGCGCCAGATTGTTGAACTCCTCAATATATTCAGCCACGCTGCGGTGACGCTGTTTCAGGTTATGGAACTCCTTCTTCTTCAAGTTCATCACCCCGGATGTGATGTGATCTATACGGAAACCATCTTCAAAGATAGCCCATGTCACATCCTCAACGGGAGTGGTGGTCTGGAAGTTATCCCACCAAGTAGCTGCTGGTCCTTCCAACAGATGTGCTGCAAACCTGACCTCCTCCTCGTCGGTGCAGCCGACAGTTACCAAATCCTTGTTCACCGAACGTAGCCAATCATTGGCCACCATGGGATCAGTAGTTCCTGAGAACTTTGCAGGCCTCAGTCTTAGGAATCTAGTGAGCATGTCAAATCCTGGTGGATTGTTCGGATTGTTGTTGTTGTTGTTATTATTCTGATTCTGCATAAAAGTGGTCAGCATCTGCATCTGCTGTGCCTGTGCTGTCATCAGCTGCTGCATCTCGGGGTTAACATTGTTTTTTTTTGGGTTGGGGTTGGCACGTCGAGGAGGCATCTGTGGTTTTCATAAGGATAAGAATGAGGTACCCATAGATTCTTAACATGCACAATACACATTACATAGACAATCACCAAAACAAGCATTAAAATAATCATAAGGTTCAACAACATAAACAACAAGTTTGAAAAAAGTAAACACACCATAGCAAGCCACCCACATGTTGGATGGTCATTGCGACTCAATAAACATAAGCATGGTAAATGAAATATAAATGAGTAGTCATCACTACTCCTCTGCATCAACCTCCACATCAACAAGTGTAAGACCTGCATTCTCCATAGCGGTCTTGTATTCCTCGACATTGGTAGTCAAGGCCTCTATCTTGGCCCTAAGAGCCCTCTTCTGTGAGCAAAGTGTCTCAATCACACCCTGCTGGTGATCGAGCTCGAAGTCCTTGGCCTCCAGCTCTTCCTTCATCTCCCGGATCTTCTTGTTCCGGTCTCGGACTCTCTTCTCTTGGCTCTTGAATTTCCTGTCCTGGCTCTCAAACTTGGCCTCCATTTCCTTGACTATCTCGTCTTGCTCTGCGAAGAGCTTGTCCTTCTCACGAAACTGCACCTGGAGCTCGTTATTGCTGAGCATGACGTTGGTCCTATCAGTATCTAGGTGCATAATAAGAACCTCTAGGTCCTGAAGGTATAGTCGAATCGGCTCCACTGTCTCTCTAGAAGCATCCTCGAACTCAATAGCCTCACCCTCCTCGTCACGTCTCCCGAAGGGGTGAAAGTAAAGACCTCTAAGCTCTCTGCAGTGTCTCCCTACCAGACGCCCAAGTAACTCGTCCATAACTATATCTAATCCCTTCTCCTTGTTGTCATGCATCAACATGAAGGTGATGGTCTCCGTGGTCGGCTCTGTCTGGCGTCCGGGCTAAGTGACTCTGAAGCCCCAAAGGTCCTTCCTCTCAAACTTGGTGAGGGGAAGCGTCATGATGCTAGGGAGCGGAAGGTTGAGCACACTAGTGAGCTCAATAAGACGAGTGCCAAAACGAGTTCCCTTGAACTCTTCAGTCGTGTTGATAATAATAGCAGGCATCTATTTTTTATAAGATAGATAAAAGTTAGAATCAACATCAATAGAGAAAAATCACAAGACAAAGTATCGCAAGCATATCTTTGGCAACAATCACACAAGTCATGGAATACACAAATCCATTACAAGCATCAAAGGTTCAACATAACTTAGATAAATTTTTTGGAAATAAAACGATAAGTGTGGTGGTCCAACTAACGAAGTACATTACAACCCCATCTCACTTGCCAAGTTGGCTAACAGGGCATCCCTAGAGGCAATCTGTCGATCCTGATCACATGACTCCATTGCTAAGTCTATGATGTCCGTTCCTAAACGTTGGTTGGTAGCCTCTACCTCTTGGGTATGGTTCTTTTCTTCCCTAAGGTCATTTTGAGTGTTGAGCATTCTTCACTTGAGTCTATCACCAAGCTCCTTGATAGCATTCCATGCTGCATTTCTTGCAGAGTCAAAGAATGTCGTGTGCATTACTCAGTTGGTGACCATGCAGAATCCTGATTCCTTGTGGTTGTATTCCTTGTTTTTGTACAAGTGAAGTTGCACCCACCAGTACTCTACTCCTTCATCCATCACGGAGAATCCTTTGTACACAGCTGCACCATGTATCCCCATGGCAACCATGAGGTCCTTGAGGGCCTTAGGGAATTCTGTCTCACACTCCAAGGTCATGGTTATGAGTGTTCCCTGCCTCACGGCTTCGTTGATGGAGTTCATCTACAAATAGAGATGAGAAAGAAGATTAGAAAGGTTTATGAGAAGAAAAAGACAAGTGTGGAACTGGTTGAATTTGTTTTTCCTTAGTGGTTTCTAATCCAATCCTAGGGTCATAATCCTACAGGCAACACAGTTCTCTGATACCATCTGTAAGATCCCACCCTTATAAAGGTAAGGATCCCTGTGATTGCAATGCTAGTCCCTGGATCAATTGCTAGCATCCACAGTTTAAGATGAAGTACACAGAAACAAAGGTCATTATTACAACGTCATTCCAGAGATAACATAGTCTTTAACAACTCCATAGCCATAGGCTAGTACAAGAGTTTAACTTAACAATATGAAATAGAAGTCTTCATTTTCATGTGCCATAGGCAAGCATGTTGAGTGTAGGCCCCCTTCTTTTCAGCTTATTGGCCAGCTTCTCCCAGAAGCTACCCTCGACCAGCTTCTCCCAGAATCTCATCTGCCAAAATCATTTATACTTTTAAATTGACATTGAAACTACTAGTTAAGAAGTTTGAACGAATTTTGAAGATGAGATTCTGGGAGAAGCTGGTTGAGGGTATCTTCTGGGAGAAGCTGGCCAAGAAGCTTAAAAGAAGGGGGTCGTAGACTCATAACCCTTAATCATCATCAGAGTAACCTGCAACATCACAAGTTACAGCCAAAGTGGGTCAATACATTGTAATAGTATTGGCAAGTGATACCTTAGTATAATATTAACATCTAGTTACTACATGAATTTGGCTAAGTGTAGCTTAGGCTTGCTTTGCTCAAAATAGGTTTTACCTATCAGTTGAAAACACTAAGTTTTTCTTTGACAAAACTTTCCCAAGGAAGCACCAATAGAAATTGGTGAACCTTCATCCTTGTTCAACCACAAGTTTTAACTTAGAAAATTGGGATGAGGAGATTCTTGATAGTGTAAGGTTCCCAACCTTTAATAAGGTAGAGTCCCCTGTGTTTACAATGCTAGTCCCTCGATCAATAGCTAGCATCCACAGTTAAGATGTAATATCAAGAAACAAGGGTCATAATACAACTTTATAACCAGGAATAACATAATTTTATTACATCTTACATAGGTCATTTGGCTATTACATTACATTGCAGCAGAATATCTATAAGCATGGGGTCCTTCATCTTCAAAGTGCCACAGGCAGACATGTTGGTTGTAGATTTTGTAATCCTAATCAATCAACTTCACTATATCAATCAAACCTGCAACATCACAAGTTACAGCCACAAGGGTCAATACATTTGAATTGTATTGGCAAGTGATACTATGGTAGTATGGTGGAGTCTATCATCTATATGCATTTGGCTAAGTGGAGTTGAGGCTTGCATTGCTCAAAATAGATTTTCCTTATCATTTTGAAAACACTAAGTTTTTGCTTGACAAAATCATTTTTCTCAATCAAAGATTGAAGATCCTTTAACCCTTGTTCAAACCACAAGATTTTAACAGGGACATGTCTTCCATGTCTTGATGCTCAAATTGTCCTTTACCAGGGACATGGCTAAGTACTTAGATTTGAATGATGAGATTCTTGATTGCTTCCATGTCTTGATGCTCAAATTGTCCTTTACCAGGGACATGGCTAAGTACTTATATTTTACACTCTGCAGAGGTGGTGCACTTTCCCCACAAGACTTGGTTTCCCAAGACAAGATCTTTCAGAAGCCTTCCCTTAGACCAAAATGGACGCGTTCCAACCTATCAAACTCTACCACCAACTGTCCATATGGCTAAGTTCTTGCAACCTATATGATCCAGGCAGAGCCCATAATGCCAAGTGGCTGCACTTGAAGCTTCTCAACATTTGACATCTCAAATCTCTTTGTTCCTGGGTGGCAATCCACAAGTGAGATACACAAGGTCAAACATAAACATGGGCCTTGTGAACCACTCAACCAAAAACCACCAATCAAGTCCCATTCCACCCAGGTGATTTATTGACTTAGTTGTTTTATTTAAGAAAAACATAAGTCCTCAGACTTAGAAATTTTCCATAGTATGAATGTATATCCCACCCTTGTTTTCTATTAGCTAAGCTAAGCATGATAGTAGTAGGAGTCTTAACTTAGGAATTTTCTAGTAAGGTTTCATCTACTAGGTTTTTCTATAGCAAGGTTTACACTTAGCAAAATTCCATGCAAGTTTTACTTAGAGAAAATCACTAATGCATAGTGAAAGTAATGGGAGAAAAAGTATGAAGCATCACTTGCCTTTTTGGTAGAGTATAGGTTCACTCCTTGATCTTTGCAATGTTCACACACTTCAAGTCACTACAAATCAATCAAGCAAACAATAATTCAATCTACCATTCAAGCAATTCATCACATAAAATCACAAAGTCAAAGTAATGCATGCAAGCATGCCAAGGATTGTTTTATTTGGACAAGTGGTTCCTAATGGGACATAAACACTTGAAAAAACCTAATGGTCATTTTATAAAGTGGCAAAGTCATTTGCAAAGGATTTCATTTCCTAAACCATTTTCAAAACAAAGTATCATTTCATGTGGTGTAGAAATGTTTTTACTAAGGCATTAATCTATAGGGTTCACAAAATATGTTTTCAAACCATAAAACATGGTGTTTGGGGTCAGAGAGTTTAAAACAAAACATTTCCCAAAAGTTTTCCTTCAAAACCATTTTTAATAAATAAACCATATTTTTATTTGTCTAGAAACGGTTTTAAATCAAAGAATCATTCTTTTGCATCACCAAATATATTTTTGAAACCACAAAGTGTTTCCTATGGTCAGTAGGATCAAATCACACCATTTGCCAAAGATTTTAACCCCAAAATCATTTTTGAACAATTTTCACATTCTTTACAAGCATACAAATGTTTCTGCAAAAACAAACATTTTTCCAGAAGCTTTTTGCTAAACAAATGGCATGGTTGGCTAGGGCTTGTCTTGCTGATTCCATTGGTATAAAATTTGTAATTTTTGGACATGTGGATCAAAAGTTATACCAATTACAAATTTGCATTCTAATCAGATCAAAAATCTGTTTTAAAACAATTCCAGTCCACGTGGCAGTTTCTGATTGGACAATAACGGTTCGCTCGGATCGGCTACGGGGTGCGTTGGATCTTACTAAAAACGTGCGTCACAGATGGACGTGTACCCCTTCGGCTAAGGATCTATCGTGAGCGTCAGATCAAGATCCTACGGTGCGCAGCGTGCCAGCCATAGATGGGCGGCGCTGCGGTGGCTACTGGCGGCGGAGCGGCCAGACGGTGGCGGCGCCAGCGATACAGGAAGCAACGGTGGCTGGGGAGATACTCACAGTGTTCGTGGCGTCGTGCTGATTCTCAACATGTGGTTCGTTTGTCGAGGGGCGCTCTGGTCCGATGTGGATTGCTCACCGGAGTCCACACGGCGGCGGGCGTGCTCTAGAGATCGTCGAGGGCGAGGATGGAGGGCACCCTAGGACAAACGGGAGGCACCGTTAGGTTCGCAAGAGCATGGCGATCATTATCGCGTCCACGGGGAAGAGAGGGGAGGTCTGGTTTACCTGGGAGACGTCGCCGCAGTTGGAGACAGACGGCGGCGCTGGCTCGGGGTGACGCTGTCGAGCTTGCAGAGCTCGCACGGGTGAGCTGGCGATGCGAAAAGGTGCGCCAGGGCTTGGGGAGTATGCGAGTGTGGTCAAGGAGGCAAGTGGGGGCAGGACACGGCCAGAATCGAGGGAAAAGCTCGTCGGTGGCAGTGAGGTTGGGAGAAGAATCAGGGCGGCCTGGGGGCGTGCTAATGTGGGGTGACAGAGGGGAAATGGAGAGGAGGTATGGGCGTTTAAGCTTGCGTGATCAAAGCGAGTGATGGTGGCCGCGTTAAGACGAATTAAACCGGAGGAATCAACGGCAGGATCGGGGAAGAACTGGTCGCGGCTGTAGACGATGAACAGGAGAGGGTGGGGTCGGCTGGTCAGTGAGAAAGGGAGTGAGGGGGAGGGTCCACCAGTAATTGGTTCTGCAGGTGCGGGTCTGAGTGAGAAAAACGTTTTGGCAGAGGGGGATAGATGGGCTGGACTGGGCTGCTGGGCCTAGTTGGGTTGGGTCAGTCCGTTCTCATATTTTTTTTCTGTCTGAATCTTTTTCTTTTTCCAATTTCAATATTTCTGTTTTGAAATTTCAAACAACATTCATACGTTCAAATCACATTCAAACATTCAACACACTTTGCAATTGAATTTGGTTCTGTTTAACAACATAAACCAAAATTCAAAATAAAATAATATTTTTATTTTAGAGTCCATTTATAATTAAATAAAATGGACACTAGTTAATAAATCAAATGGGTTTTAATTTATTTAAAAAACTCCATTTGAAATCTAAATATTTTCAAAACCAAATCAGTAGGTTTTATTTGAAAACAGAAGATATTTGGAAAACTTGTTTAAAATAAATAACATTTTATTTTAG
The DNA here is from genome assembly GCA_916181665.1 of Avena sativa. NCBI lineage: Eukaryota > Viridiplantae > Streptophyta > Magnoliopsida > Poales > Poaceae > Avena > Avena sativa. Next base: position 185,513,943 of record OV702281.1, read on the forward strand.
GGTCCATTAATAATTAAATAAAATGTACCTTGGTTATTAAATCAAATAGGATTTGTTTTATTTAAAATCTTTATTTGAAATCTAAAATAAAACCAAAACACTTCAGTAGGTTTTATTTGAGAATATAAACTACTTGGAAAACTTATTTAAAATAAATAAATAAGTTTTAGTGTTTATTTAAAATGGGAAAAGACTTTACTTAAATAAAATTGGATATTAAATCCTTATTATTTTATTTAAATAAACCTTTACTATTTTTATCAAAACAAAACATTTTATTTCAAAAACTTGGCCAAGGTTTAATTTGGCTCTATAAAATAATCTTTATTTATAAATCCACCTTTTCTTTTGGAAACCAAATCCTTTTATTTAAAAGATCCAAAATAGTAATTTTAAATATTTTAAGTTTATTGTTTATTTAACTTTTTAAATCCCTTAAGGATTTATTTGTTCAAAATAGGTTTGAAGGTTTCCAATTGGAATCAAAAAGTTTCTTCTCACCCTGAAAATCAACAAAGTTTTATTTCATTCATTTATTTTTCACATTACAAGATTTGGAAAATCTTGGTATGTGACAGATAGCTTCCATGTCTTGATGCTCAAGTTGTCCATTACCGGGGACACGGGTAAGTACTTAGTTTATTCCATCTGCAGAGGTGGTGCACTTTCACCACAAGACTTGGTTTCACCAAGACAGTACCTTTCAGAAGCATTCCCTTAGACCAGAATGGACGTGCTCCAACCTATCATTCCCCTACCACCAACTGTCCATTTGGCTAAGTTATTGCATCCTATATGATCCCGGCAGAGCCCATAATGCCATGTGGCTGCACTAGAAGCTTCTTAACATTTGGCCTTGTGTAACCACTCAACCAAAAACCACCAAGCAATTACCATTCCACCTAGGTGTTTCATTCACTTAGTTGTTTTATTAAGCAAAACCATAAGTCAAGGACTTTAGCAATATTTTTACATAGCATGTATATATTCCACCGTTGGTTGCTACTAGCTAGGTAAGCATGGAAACAGCAAGTATCTTAACTTAGAGAAAATTCTAACAATTCTACAACTACTAGGATTTCCCAAGCATAATATATAGATACTTAGCAAAATATTTATGCAAGCCTATACAAAATATATCTAATACATAGTCAAAATGTAGGGGAAAAAATATGAAGCACCACTTGCCTTGGTAGTTCGGGGAGTAGCAACAATCTTCACAACCACAATCACTATTAGCACCAAAATCTACACATAAAATGATAGCACCAAATTCACATATAAAAAATATACAAGCAAAAATATATGAATGCATGAAAAATTCCATGTGATGATTTTTCTAAATCAAACAAGACAAGTGAAACAATACTGAATCATAAACAAAACAATTATACACTAAATAAAATTAATTTGGCCATTAGAACATTGTCCATGCAATTTTTATATACAAAATTAGCTTATAAATGTCTCTGCAAAAACAACCCATTTTACAGATGCAATTTATTAAACAAAGTGCATAATTAGATAGAATTCTTTCTCCTGATTCCAATGATATAAAATTTGCAAAATTTGAACGTGTGGATCAAATGTTATGAATTTTCATGTTTGAATAACTAATAGATCTATTTTCAGATTTTAAATTTAAACTCTAGCCACGCGGTGCTTTCTGATTCGCTGGTAGCGGTTCGCACTGGATCACGCTCGTGGGCCATTGGATCTAACTAACTAAGAACGGCCCAGATCTGCACATACCCCTTCACGGGTTGATCTAATCGCATCCGCTGGATCCAGATCCAGCGGACCATGTTGCTCTAACCAACAGCGGGCGGCGCAAATGGCTACCGCGGCGGATGCGCGTCTGCCGGTGATGTTCCGGCGAGACCAGAGGGCCAGGGCGAGGGGGCTGGTGCTTACCGAGGTCGCGGAGACACGGCGAAGCTCAACGTGCAGCTGGACAAGGTCGGGGCGCACGGACACGGTGGGGATTCCTCGTCGGAGTGAAGCCTGTCGTCGGGTGCTCATGGTCGTCGTCGAAGGCGACGCTCTGGTGCAAAATAAGGCAAATGGCGAACGTCAGGAGATGTGGAAGGTGATAGCGGACAAGCTTGCATGAACCAGAGAGCGAGGCGCGCACAAGGCTTACCACAATAGGTCACCGGAGTTCGTCGGGACAGCGGTTTTGTGGAGAGAAAAGCGAGCAGCCTGGTGGCGTTCAGAGGGAATTGAGTGGGGGGAAATGAAGTGGGTACTGTGGGGTTTAAGTAGCCGGAGCTGGGCGAGGAGTTACTCGGCGAATCAACGGCATTTAATTCGCGAATTCAACGGCAGTGACGGGGGAGGAAACGGCCGGAGTTGGTCGCGGGTGCACGATTTCGGGGAAGATGATGACTTGGCGTGTGGGGCCAGCGCGTCAGCGACCGTGGGTAGAGCTGCGCGCGTGAGAGAGAGGGGGAAAGGGGAAATGGCCGGGTGGGCTTCGCGGGCTGCATCTGCTGTTGGGCTGGAAGAGTGGCGTTGGTCCTTTTCTTTTTTTATAATTTGATTTTCTGGAATCAAATTCTAAGGGTTTTCAAATGGGTTTGAATTCAAACCTGTTCCGAATTTTTGTAAAGTAGAATTTGTACCTTAGTGGCTGCAGAACAAAGTTGTTCACTCAAAATACCTTAGCACAATGGAATTTAAATAAAAACAGTGTCTTTACCATTTGTTTAATAAAGGCATAAGAATGGTTTTAAAATTCATACCTTGTTTTGAAACTTGTCCAAATTTTTGGAAATTATCACTCAAACTTGGTATCAAACCCCTACTGATCAAAACAAGTGTTTTTAATTCTCAAGGGTAGCAATAAGGCTAATGCCTTGCTTAAATAACATAACAGACATTCAAATGCTTCTGTTTTTGAAATAACTTTGAAAATGATCCTTAAATTATTATGAATGCATGGATGATATGCAAACTTTGAATTCATGATTTTTGGGATGTTACACGTGAGTATTTCCACCTTCGACTGCGGGTCCATGTAGTATCTAGATGGTTATATATACTCCTTATGCTTTCATGTATAGATCTTGTGAGCTTCGTTCATGATCAAGATCTAATCTATTTGTAATCATGCATGTTGTGTTTGCGGGGATCGATGGATATTGAGATTACTTTGTCAGATTGATTAATGGTTTTGTCTATTTGATTCTATCATGTCTGTGTTGTTTGTGATCTTGCATGATCTCCGTTGTTAGTAGCTATCTTGTCCAAGTAGTTGCTAGTGTTTCCAAGTGGGGGTATTTATGCTCGATAGTGGGTTCATGCCTCTATTTACCAAGGGAAGTGACAGAAATCTCTACGGTGATAGATGTGTTGTTGCCACTAGGGAGAAAACAATGGTCTCTTGTTCATGGAACAAGTGGATTGTCTACCTTACACACTTTGCTTAAAGCAGTTGTCTGTTGCTTGCAACTTAATACTGGAGGGGGTTCGGATGATAACCTAAAGGTGGACTTCTAGTCATAGATGCAATTGGATGGCAGTCTGTGTATATTGTTGTATTGCCCAATCGAATCTCATAGGATCTTTTTGTCTAGTATTCAATTGTTATGCCTTACTCAGTCCTGTCAATTGCCCTGCTGTAATTTGTTTAACCAGCATGCTATGTTTGTTTATCTAAGGAGAGCACCTCTAGTGAACTATGGACATCGGTCCAATATTTACCATTGATACATCTTCCACTATTACTGTTTACTTGCTGCAAACCATCATCACCTTCCACACCATACAGTTAATCCTTTGTTACAGCTACCGGTGAGATTGACAACCTCACTGTTCGTTGGAGCAAAGTCTTGAGTTTGTGTTGTGCAGGTTTCCACGTTGCTTGCAACACCTTTGAGACGTTTCCTTCCTCCTACTGGTTCGATAACATTTGTTTCTTACTGAGGGAAGACTTGGTGCTGTGCTGCTTCACACCTTGCTCTTGGGGTTACCCGACGAAGTGCTCCACGTCAACAAGGGGTCATCAACAAGTTTTCTAGTGCCATTGCCGGGGAGGCTAAGGACGTCTTCACAAGGGGAGTCCTCCTCAACCTTTATCTTTACTTTGTTTTTAGTTTGCTTAGTTTCTTTTGCTTGGTTTTGTTTGCCTATTTTTTATCAAAAACTCCAAAAAATTAGTTTAGTTTGGTTTTATTTCTCTTATCAAAAACACAAAAATTGTTCCTGCTCTAGGTGCTGCTGCTATTTTGGCTTGCCCCACATTTGCCAAAATGAACTCTGCTGAGAACACCAAGTTGTGTGAATTCACTAGCACAAACAACAATGATTTCCTTAGCACTCCTATTGCTCCACCTGCTCCTGATGCTAGCTTTTATGAAATTAAGCCTGATTTGTTGTATCTTGTGATGAGAGAGCAATTTTCTGGTGCTAGTTCTGATGATGTTGCTTCCCATCTCAATAGCTTTGTTGAGCTTTGTGAGATGCGTAAGTATAAGGATGTAGATGGAGATATTATTAATCTCAAGCTGTTTCCTTTCCCCTTGAGAGGAAAAGCTAAAGAATGGTTGCTATCCTTGCCTAGAAATAGTATTGATTCTTGGATTAAGTGCAAGGATGCTTTTATTGGAAAATACTACTCTCGTGCTAAGATTGTATCTATGAGAAGTGATATTATGAAATTTAAACAACTTGATAATAAACACGTTGCTCAAGCTTGGGAAAGAATGAAATCTTTGGTTAAGAATTGTCCCACTCATGGACTTACTACTTAGATGATTATCCAGACTTTTTATGCAGGTTTGAACTTCTCTTCAAGAAACCTGTTGGATTCAGCTGCTGGAGGTACCTTTATGGGCATCCCTTTGGGTGCTACAACAAAACTCCTTGATAATATGATGGTTAATTACTCTGAACGACACACTGAGAGAGCTCCACATGGTAAGAAGGTAAATTCTGTTGAAGAAACCTCCTCTTTGAGTGATAAGATTGATGTTATTATGGCTACGCTTGTTAACGGGAAAGCTCCTTTAGATCCAAATAATTTTCCCTTAGCCTCTTTGATTGCTCAAGAAGAGCAAGTTAATGTGAACTTCATTAGAAACAATAATTTCAACAACAATGCCTATAGGAATAATTTTGGTAGTAACAAAAATTATAGGCCTCATCCTCCTAATAGTGGCAATTCCTATGGGAACTCCTACAACAATGCTAGAAGTGCCCCCTCTAAACTTGAAGTTATGCTCAAAGAATTTATTAGTAAGCAAACCGCTTTCAACAAGACTGTGGAGGAAAAACTTTTAACTGTTGAGAAAAATATTTCCTCTATATCTGAAGCATAGTCCTCCTTGATTAATAAAATGGCTGCTAAACCTGAAACCATGAAAATTACCTTTGCTGCTACTCATGCCATACAAGTTACTATTGATGAAAATGTTAGACTGTTAGCTCAACTTCATGCTAAGTGGGAAAGGGAAGATGAAATTGATAGAAACAATAGTGTGTGCACCATCACCAAAATGGATGCCACTAAACCTCAAGAAGTCCCTATTCCTCCTACTACAATGCCTAAGCCTATTGATTCTACTACTAGTGATGCTAAGTTTGATTTTGATATAGATGGTTGCAATATTTATAAAGTGATTTTGTTCCTGCAAAGACTTGCTAGCAGTCCTGATGCTAGTGATATGCATGTTGCTTTCATGAAACACATTAAAACTTCTCTTGTTAAGATTAAGTAAGATAAGTTAAAACACAAAGATTCTATTCCTAGGAAAGTAGAAGATAGTTGGGAACCCATTATTAATATGCAAGTGAATGACTTTATTTCAAAGCTTAATGTGATCTTGGTTCTAGTGTCTCTTTTATGCCTAGGAAGATTTATGAAATCCTTGATTTGCCACCTTTGGAAGACTGTTATTTGGATGTCCCACTTGATGATAATGCTAAGAACAAACTCATGGGGAGTATTAATGATGTTCTCATTATGGTTAACAATGCTTATGTCCCTGTTGATTTCTATGTTTTGGTTGTTGAATATAACTCTTCTTGTCCTATTACTTTGGGAAGACCTTTTCTTAGAACTATTGGTGCCATCATTGATATGAAAAAAGGCACCATTAAATATCAATTTACATTCAAGAAAGGTATTGAACACTTACCTATGAGGAGAGAGAACATGCTTTTTCCTCCTCCTTTGAAAGCAAGGTTTGATGTTAATGTCGTGGTATTGCCGATGAGTACGCCATGGAGGGGTCCTCACTGTGCGTGTTTAGAGACGTGGGGGAAGGCGGACGGTTGACGGGTACGAGGTAACACATCTTACCTAGGTTCAGATCCCACAACGGTGGCGGAATCCTACTCCTGCTATAAATCACTATAAGGGCAATACGCCGAGTTACAGTGATTGATTCGCTGTGCGAGGTGACTAGAGAGTCTAAGTTATCGTTCCCTAAAGGCTCCCATAGGCCCGACTTATATAGTCATCAGGTCCTAGGGTTATAGGGAGAAGTCCTAGCCGGACAGGTTACAGAGTCCTATACCGTCTATTACTAGTCTAGCGTGTCTTGTACTCCAAGGCTCCGGGTACGTTGGTGACTCCACCTTAGCCTTCCTTTATCTGGCATGGGCCTCCCTTCTGGATCCATCTAACTGGGCCGCCCAGCAGGCCATGGGCCATCCTATAAACTATGGGCCACCTGGGTTATCCAGATAAGAGACATGCTATGAGGATACCCATATAGCATATCCCCAATAGTAGCCCCCGGAGAACTCCGAGATCTTGCTCTGTCTTGCCTCTTCACGTGGAATGCTCCGTCTAGATGGATGTCGGCAAATCGTCAAGCAACATCTTGTAGTCCTCCCAAAGAACCCTGCAAGGTTTTCTCCGTCTTCAATTTGTAAGTCAGAGAATTGTTGAATCTTCCATCATACTCTTTTGTAGCCGGACTAAATCCGTCTATGCCAGAATCTTCTGATGTGATGGTTCACCTGCCTATGTCAGCTACACTACTAGAAAAACGGCTATAGGTAATCCAAACTTCCGTGGCTCACGTGGTTGGAGTGCCCCACGGGTAAAATAGGCGTGGCTCACCTGTGGGCAGTGCCCTACTAGTAACTACAACAACTGTGGCGCACATGGTGATGGTGCGCCACAGATGTGTGTGGGCCAGGGTCCTGCTGGCCGCATGCCGCATATCTGTAGCGCACATGGGGAAGGTGCGCTACGGATGTTATGGTTAACCGTGGCGCACGTGGAGGGGGTGCGCTACGCCTAAGTGGAGGCCTCTCTGTTCTGTAAATGGACAGACACATTTGTGGCGCACTAGGGCCATGTGCGCCATGGTTGTGTTTTGTTCCTGTGGCGCACTAGGGGCATGTGCGCCACTGTTGTGTCGACCAGTATTTTTTTGGTAGCTCCACTTTGTGCACATGTGTGATCACTACCACCTCACACTTCACTTTCCCCTTCTTCCTCCTCCTTAGATATAGTCGGGATCCTTCTCCTTCCCACCTCAATTTCTCCACTCATTCACCATTTTTAGCATGTGGAACTTGCCTTGGATGTTACATACGTAATAGAGGAAGCTCTTCGGTCTCTCGCAACTCCTTCTCGGCCGGTCTCGCGCGCACCTCTCCTTTCCATCTTCTCGCGATCTCGGTCTCTCATATCGGTAAGTTGTCCATGTAAGGATGTGCTCATATGTATGTAGATGATTGATGCTCATGATGTGTGTATGGAGAGGATCGTCGATGGTCATGTGTGTGTATATATATGGAGAGTATCGATGCTCATATGCATGTGTGCATGGAGAGGATAATGATATGTTCATGTGTTTATGGATCGGTCTCTCTCTTGTGTTTGTGTGTGAACAAGTTGCCATTTGTTTTGCCAAAATGTTGATTCATTTCCATTTTGGCAAGACTTTGGAATTTCCCAAAGGTACTAATTTTAGGATAGGTCCTGCCGAAATTTTATATCGACCATTGCATGCATGCATTCATTATGTGGTTCTAATAGACTTCTAATTGTACCGTGTACACCGTGCAGGCAAAAATGGTCCGCATAATGAGCGAAGGCATTGTGGATAGATTTTTGAAATGTGCGACGACCGACATGATACGAAATAACAAGACAGATATAAGGTGTCCGTGCAGAAGATGCAAACTCAACTAGGTGATCGACCCATATTCCGGGAATCTGCAGGCGCACTTGCTCCGCCATGGTTTCATGGATGGATACACTCGTTGGATAAGAGATGACGAAGACGATGGAGACGGTGAAGGTGGGCAACATGACGGTGATCATCATCATGGCGAGAACGGGCGAGATGATGAAGAGTCTCCTGGAGATGGTGAAGGTGCAGAAGCAGACCGGGATGATCATGATCTAGATGCCGGAGGAGGAGACAACGATGGAACAATGTCAGGCTGGGTGCGGGACCCTTATGTGCAAGAGCTGCTTCTCAAGCAGACGAGTAACGCCAGGGCTACTGCTAGAGAGAAATCCAAGCTTGCGCAACTTGAGAAAGATGCGGTTACTCCATTGTATGAAGGATGCAGGCTCGATGATACCCGGTTGAATGTAACGCTCAAGGCTATGGAGATGAAGGCAAAACACAAATTGAGCGACGCAAGCTTGGATGATATGATGGCATTCTGGCACGATCGTCTCCTGGAGGGGAACACATGTCCAACTAGTATCGAGGACGCCAAGAAAATCGTCTGTCCTCTCGATCTACCGCACGTTAGATATCACGTATGCATCAGCGATTGCATCATTTATCGGGGCGAGGACACGGAGAAAACCACATGTCCGGTGTGCGGCGTGAGTCGATACAGGAAAGGGAAGAAAGCACCTCGAAAAGTGATATGGTACTTTCATATCACTCCTCGTTTGTAGCGCTATTTCACGGACCCTAAGGAACTGAAGCTCATGCGATGGCATGCGGAAAGGAAGAAGCCAGGAGATGACGATGATGACCCCGAAAAGGATGAGCTGCTGACGCACCCTTCAGATGCTAGCCAGTGGAAAGAATTGGACCTCGAATTCCCAGAATTCGGTGGAGATTCGAGGAACATCTGGCTTGGTGCGAGCACCGATGGACTCAATCCGTTCGGTAGCCAGAGCAGCACGCACAGCACTTGGCCCGTGTTTGTATGGATGTACAACCTCCCTCCATGGTTGTGCATGAAGAAGAAGTACATACAAATTAGTATGCTAATTCAAGGGCCGAAACAACCTGGTACCGACATCAATTTGTATCTCGGGCTGTTGAAAGAGGAGCTAGCCACGTTATGGGAATCTGGAGCCAATACTTACGACACCGTCGCACAAGATTATTTCACTACGAGAGCAGCGTTGGTCACTACGATGCAAGACTATCCAGGTTGCGGGTATATCTCGTGGCAGGTTATCCAAGGATTCTGCGCATGCGTTAGGTGCATGGATAACACAAGCTATCTCCAACTAGAGAAAGATCCAGGGTCATCGAAAACCGTGTTCATGGCGCACCGGAGGTGGCTCAGCAAGAATGATCCATGGAGAAAACATGGAGACCTGTTCAATGGCAAATTCGAGACCCGAGGAAACCCAGAGCGTAGGAGCAGCGAAGAAGTGGAAGAGTTGCTAAAAAACTGGAAAGATTTTCCTAATCCTGGAAAGAAGCAAAAGAGGCAGCAAGACAATCCGCTGATGAAGGTATGGAAAACAAGGTATGTTTTCCAGGAGTTTCCATACTAGAAGTTTCTCCGCACGCCTCATAGCCTCGACATCATGCATATCACGAAAAACGTGTGCGAGAGTCTGGTCGCCACCATAATCAACATGCCAGATAGGACGAAAGATGGTCCGAAAGCAAGGCACGACCTGATATGCTTGGGTATCCGGAAGGAGCTTCACGGAGGACGCACTACTCCTGATGATCAGGAAGATGATGATGATCATGAGTTGGAGACGACACAAGGTCGTCGGAAGGGTAAAAAGTTCAATAAGAACGAATATTACTGCCCTCCTTCTTGCTTCACTCTAAGCCAGGATAAGATCAAACAGTTTTTCAAGTGCCTTTTAGGAGTCTAATTTCCTTACGGCTACATGGGCAAGATAAGAAGATACCTAGATGAGGCGAAGCAGAGGTTCAGTGGCATGAAGTCTCACAATTGTGCCGTGCTAATGACGCACGTACTTCCGGTTGCACCAAGAGGGATAATGGAAGAGCACGTCCGTGAAACGTTATTTGGCCTCTGCAAGTTTTTCGACGTCATCTCTAGGAAGTCGATTGGCGTGAATCAGCTCGGGAGGCTACAGGAGGAGATCGTGGTGATACTATGCGAGCTTGAGGTCTACTTCCCACTCGCATTCTTTGACATTATGGTTCATCTGCTGGTCCATGTCGTGGAGGACATCGTCCAAATCGGGCCGATGTTCCTCCGCAGCATGATGGCGTTCGAAAGGATGAACGGACACATCAAAGGATACGTTCGCAACAGGTCCCGTCTAGATGGAAACATAGCCAAGGGCTTTCTGGCCGAAGAGTGCATCTCTTTCTGCACGAATTATCTAGACATCGAGAACCCTGTCGGTCTTCCCGTCAACAGGCACCTTGGCAAGCCCGACGGATCTGGTCACCGAGAGGGTCGTCGCATACTGCATGCAGACTTCGATTTTCGACGCGCAGACTTTGATCGAGCAAACCTCATCGCGCTACAGCATTTAGAACTGGTCGATCCTTGGGTACAGAAACACAAAAGGTTAATCGAGAAGAAGTACAGTGACCAGGGCATACAAAGGACGCATGGAGAAATAATCAAAGAGCACAACTCAGATTTCACGCGTTGGTTTAGGCAGAAGATCCTTGATAATCCCCCGCGATCACATTCTTCTGACACGGAAAAGATCATATTCACCTTGTCGCAGGGACCGATGCAAAACCTGGTGACCTATCAGGCGTATGATATCAACAGCTAAACATTCTACACGGAGGAAGGACAACAAGTGTGATTATCAGAACTCAGACGTAACATCGGAATTCTACACCGATGACAACGTGACGGAAAGATTATACGGAAGAATCGAGGAGATCTGGGAGCTCGACTACTGTGGAGAAAAGGTGCCGATGTTCCGTGTCAGATGGGAAAAGAGCGTCGAAAGAGAAGACCGGTATTTCACAACCATGGTTACACCCAAAGCAGCCAAATCCAAGGCCGTCGGTGCGAACGTGGTCGCGAAAAATGAACCGTGGGTACTAGCTACCAAAGTGGACCAATGTTTTTTCATTACCGACCCAACAAATCCTAGCCGTGTTGTCGTGAGGAGAGGAAAAATAAACATCATCGGAATGGATGGAGTCACCAACGAGCAAGACTTCGACCAGTATGGCGATCCAAAGATTGAAGATGACGATGACTACGATGCAGCAACATACATCACAAGAAGAAAAAGGACAACCCTACCCAAAAAAGGTAGCCCGTTCGAAAGAAGAAACATTAAAGTGTCAGAGCTAAATTATTCAACCGCGACAAAGAAAGGAAAAAAGATTGTAAAACGCTAGCTCAAAAAATATTGTAAAACGCTTGGTCGAAAAAGATTGTAATATTCATGGACAAATTATTATGAAATATTTGTATCATGGACAAATTATTATGACATATTTGAATCAAATTTAATTTGTACCACTTTTATGACATATATTATCACTTTTGGGCATTTTTGGAATATTTAAAAGTATTTTAAAAACAAAACAAAACTTTTATGGAATATATCACCACTTTTGGGCATTTTTTGGAACATTTAAAAATATTTTTAAAATAAAAATAAAAAAGGTGGGCAGGATTCGAACCTGGGTGCTCACAGGTTTAGATTAGAGAAGTGGGTGGAACTAGTGGGATAGGCTAGTGTAGTTGTACACAATGGAGCTACAACCATCTTATACAGTCAATAAATGCCGATAGGCGTAGCGCACTATGCCCAAGTGCGCTATGCCTATCTAGGCACGGCTGGTCAATTGCGCCACGTCCTTCTCCATCTCAGACACCATCTCAATCAAGCCTGTCTCTCTCGCCGCGCTCTCGATCCGTCGCTGCGCTCTCGATCCGCCGCCTCGCCAGCCGCCTTCGCTCGAGGAGGATGCCGTGGAGCAGGAGCAGGAGGAGGCCCTCACGCCAGCCATCGTCGTCTGCCCGCCCGCCATCGTCGTCCGCCCGCCCGCCCGCCATCGTCGTCCTCATCTCAGAGGTGAGCGTCGCCCCTCCCCTCTCTCCCTCTCTCCCTCTCTTCCTCTTTCTCCGTCTCTCCCCTCTCTCAGCAGGCCATGGTTAGGGTTCCTGTAAGCTGGGCAAGATGCATCTTATTCTTATCCCAAAAAAAAAAAAATTTGTTTTCTTCCTAGGATTTTGTTGTAAAGCGACATTACACTACGCCATGTGGAATGTTCAGTCATGATCCAGCATTACAGCACCACCAGGACATCTTAAATACACGTGGAAGTAGTCTTAATCACTTGTGTTCATACTTAAATGATAACCAGATTGTGCTATGATCAATTTTGTACTGCTAGTTACTTATATTACTGAAGGCCAAAGATGGCATGTATATCTTTGTATATACATTCTGCTAGTGACCTGATGAGCGATGCTAGTTAAGTGAAGATGGCATGTATATCTTTGTATGTGTAAGACAGAGAAACAAAATGGACCATTGATGTGCCAATTTGGTCATTTTTTTGCGAGTAATTTGGTCATTTAGTCCATGCACAATGCAAATGCTTAGCAAAACAAAATAGTCTCTTTGCCATGTAGGATAATATTTCTGATTTTTTAAATGACGAGTGATTGATTAGGCACATATTTCATATTTCGTTGATCAAATTTGTAGTTATTCTTGAACTCTGTGTTAGTCAAATTTGTATTTAAAAACTGGAATTTTGTAGTCATCTGAAAGCATTGATCGTTTCTGCCCATAAGCATATGCCTGTAGGTGTCCAGAGGCATACTTTTGTCTGTACATGTATGTAAGTAGGTTCAACAGTTCACAGTTTTGGATTTTTCTTTTCTTTGATTTCTAGAAGTAAAAGGAGTGACTGCACTAATTTTTTCCGCTTGTATAGTCCTGACCATGTTCTTATTTTTTGTCTGCTTGTACATATGTTTGTTTGATTAATACTAACTACAGTATTAACTGGGGTTCATGCTAAACTGGTAGTAGCTAGTGTCTTATGACGAAATGCAATGCTGAATTGATGCCACCTCTTTTAATCTCTGTTGCACAGTTACTTTCATTGCTTCATTTTTGCTTCTATTTAACTTGTGTCTAGATTTAGGATGGTACTGTAATCATGAATGTATAAGGTGTATATCTATTCTTACACTTCTAAATTAATTTCCATCACAAGCAAATGTTTCTTTTAATTTCATCAGCATAGTTTGTGATGTATGAATGCCCATGGTAGATTTGGCAGGTCAGGAATATGCACATTCATTTGTTATGACAATAGAAATCGTTTGTAGCCATGCCAATGGATGTTGCAGCATTTAAGGATTTACAAGTCACTTCATATCCTCTTTTCATGTGTTATTATGTCCTAAAAGGGACTAGTGGTCCTAGGGTCATCCATGATTAGATTGAATTTAATGTGAATGTGTAACTCTCTGCTTGGTAATTGATATAGAGCTGCTGCTGACCCTAGGTAATGTGAAATATGGTTAGGGCTCAAACAATGTGTATATACTGATGAAATGCTCCTGCTGAAATCCTAGTTATGTTCTATGGTTTTAGTACTGATCCTGGTGATGGTCTAGTAGTGCTGAAAAGGCACTACTGCAAGAAATATGTTGCAGTGAATATATAAAATGAATATGTGCTGAACCAAATGTGTGAATATAAACGTGTATTTGCTTCTTTGTCGCGGTTGTGTATTTGCTTGCTGTCATATTTATTGTCATATAAACTTGTATTTGCTTGCTGTCATATAATGACAGGTGCTATAATCTGCATGTATTTGCTTGCTGTCATCAATGACAGATGATATAATCTGTGGTGATATAATTGTAGTAATTGAAATTGTGCTTGTACTTGTATGAAGCACTTTATTATGTCGTGTATGCAGGTTCTTGTATGAAATGAGTCCTGATTTTTGCCGGAATGTTGATTAACTTCCGTTTCGGCAGAAATCGGGCACTCCTAGTTTAAGAAAATTAGCAAAGGTCATGCCGGATTTTTCCGTGCATTTAACCAATTATTTGTTTTTTTAGTGCAAAGATGTGTGACCGACGAGGCTGGATGTTCTAAGCGCATCAGCGCTGAAGGAGAACTCCGACCTCCGAATAAACAATTGACATTCTAGGAGGCGGCCTAGCGGCTAGAAGACGATGAAGAATACCATCCTTCGGAGAGCGAGGATGATGAGATGGAAGACGCGGAGGAAGAAGACGAAGGAACGGCGGGTGATGAAACCACTGATGGCGGCGAGGGCACAGGGAATGGTAGCAATCCTCCTAAGAAGAAGAAGAAGCCGAAGGACCGGCGCCCGAACACGGTCGGCACGGTCAGGGAGGAAATTACCGAAGTGTGGCCAACAGGGGTTCCTTTGGAGCCCGACCTTGTCGTCAAAGGGTACGGTGGTCAAGTGGCAGCGATCACCCAGACAACCATCTCGATCAACACCGATAATCTATGGCATAAAGATAATGGCCACTTGCGCACACTCCTCTCCGAGACGCTGCACGCAAGATACAAGTTCCCCGCTAAGTATCAAAACACAAATTATCATGGGAACGAAGTAAACAAATCCGCCCTCACAAAGATGAGCACCGCCCTGGCCAGCTGGAGAACCTGGATAAAGAAGAAGATCTATAAAGAATGCAAAAGTCTCGAGGAGATCCAGAAGATTGACCCGCAGATCACCGAAGATCAGTTCCGGGAGTTCAAGGAGAGGTGTGAATCCGAAAGAGCCCTGGCCAATAGTAATCGGGGAAAGGTGCTACAGGCGATGAATATAGGTCATCACCATCTCGGATCTGATGGATACAGAACCGCGGAGGCCAAATGGAATAAGGAGGACGAAGAGTATAGATCCAAGGGGATAGAAAACAACTTTGCGAAATTCGAACCCGGGCAGGTTCGAAACTTCATCAGGGCCCGTTACCATGTGGACCCAAAAACCAAACAACTCACCGCGGATCCTGCGGTGAAGGAATTCGAGGAAATTGTGGTAAGTATAATCTAATTACCGCGGATCAACTCGATTGCATTCTAATTGACGATCTAAACGACTCATATTACTTCTTCTGCAGGAGGAGGAAATTGTTGCTAGTCATGGATCCCAGGGTTCCTCATCCCAGGGGTCGACGGCAGCCACCCGGTGGGATAACCCTTTTAACAGGGCGATGAACCAGGCCAAGAAAATAGAGCCGGTTATGAAGAAGCCGTCGTCGGCTGGCCGTCTGGCCGGCTTCGGGGGTAAGAATTGGGTGGATCATTTTGGTCCACCGCCGAGGACGCATCTGGCGCCGTCGGGAAGGAGCGAGGAGGAAAACCACGAGGTTCAAGAACTTAAGGAAGAAGTGGCACGGATCCCGCAGATCGTCCAAGACAACCTGGCAATCACCCTCACGTCCTTCGTGCCTACCTTGGTGGAGTCAATAGTGAACTGGAGTGCGGGTGGTCGAGTAGGGACGTGCCCAATTCCAAGCATGGTCAGCAGCCACTCGAACAACGCGGCGCCGATGAATCAGGCGAACTACGTGTTCGTGACTCCGCCCGCTAGCACCGCGGCACCGCAAGTGTTGGTGACTCCCCCTGCCATCACCGCGGCGCCGGAGTACATGTTGGTGGCCCCTCCTGCCATCGTCGCAGCGGCACCGGAGCTCCAAGCACCCGGCGGTAGGTAGAATACACCGGCGGCCAGCACCGCTCCATCAAGCAGCCCTTCCGTCTCTTGCACGCCCGTCGCCGTATGCGGTGCCTCGACATTAGCCGAATTCGACGCCATCACGGTAAACAAATTGCTTTACCACCTTTCACGCCATCTATTACTCTTATGGCATCTCAGACGACGCCGTACATGTTTTCCGCAGACGGATGTTTCTTCCACTCTCTTACGCTACGTGAACAACGAGCCGAGGGATGTTGCCAAGGGTACCATCGTTCAACCCTTGCTGCGCACGTTCCACTCAAGGCCGATGGCAGATAGCGTGCACAGGGTTAAAATTAGTCGGGTGCTAAGGGGCTGCGATGACATGGAACCTCCCATTCAACCCCCAGGAGCGGATGAAGAAGAGTCGACTGTCCTCAAAAGTTGATTTGGCTTATTCTTGCAATGGCCAAAGAACATGATCTGTTTGGGGACGGCGGGGGCCAACACGCCACAGACAACAACACCGCCTGTCGTGCCAGCGACAAGTGGTGGCAAGGCCCCCTTACCGCCCTCGCCGTCACCTCCACGCGGTCGGTCGGATGATCATGTTAATGATATGCACATGGCGCAGGATCCGGCCGAGGACGACGAAGACTGGAATGATCACTTCTTCAACACTCAGTTTAGAAACGAAGACCTAGCTGGTGGCCCCACAGAGAAATCCACTGTAACATCCCAAAAATACTAAACTAGAATAATCAAACTCTAATCATCAAATTTAGGGTTAACAAAAACTTTTCTAAATAAAAATATGAAAGCATGCATGTGTGTATGCATTCCAATTTGGATTATTTTGAATTTCCTTGTTTTTGTGTTTCTTTGATTGTAAAATGATTCTTAGGTGAAATAAACATCATCTAAACAATTCCCACACTTTTCCCAAAGACAAATAAATCAAAACAAACAAAATGAGTGAATGGTCATTTTGACCAATTTAACTCCCATGCCTACTTTAGCTGTCTCTAACTTTCAAAACTTAACAAAAACTTGTTTGGATCTTTGCACCCCTTGATAGTACTCATAACAAAGTATCAAGGCCCACTTTGTGATCATCTAGAAACATTCAAATGCATAGTTTAAAGGACAGTTTAAAATTGAATCTATATCATATGGGAAGATCCCACTTTTTAAAAAACCACTTAAACACGCTCAACTTTCAAAACCCAAGCATCTACAGACTCACCAGCACCAACCTAGAACAGCCACAAAAAATCTTTTCAAAATTCAAATCTTGAGTTCTTGCGGCCATTTCATCAAACACCTTGCAGATGCAAATCAAAAACAATCAAAACACTATTTTGAGCAGTGATTCTGGCCTAACTTGTTCCCTCACTGGACACCACTAGCCTTAGTAGATCATCTAACAACCTAAACTAATCTCTAGCACTACTGTAAGCTAGCCATTGTCATCAATGTTGAGTAGGCCGAGTGCACCCTTGCCACCCACATGTCGA
Source organism: Avena sativa (assembly GCA_916181665.1). Taxonomy (NCBI): domain Eukaryota; kingdom Viridiplantae; phylum Streptophyta; class Magnoliopsida; order Poales; family Poaceae; genus Avena; species Avena sativa. Next base: position 185,531,287 of record OV702281.1, read on the forward strand.
CAACGAGCTAGGAGAAGCACCAAGCCTAGCCAACATGTCTGGGAGCAAGCCAGCACCCCACCGCCACTCCCTATCCCAGCCGCGAGCGATGCCAGCCCCTGGACCACACGCACAGACCATGCCAAGCTCTCCACCAACCATGCCAAGAGAGCGCCCCGTGCGCCACGCTCGAAAGACGCCCACAGACCGCGTGCCGCCCTCGCCGCATGCATACGTGATCACCACCATCCCAGCAACCCCGCAGACACGCTCGTTCGCCGCCACGCGGACCACGCACGCTGTGCTCCATAAAAACTTCCGTTGGGCACGTGCAGAGCACCGCCGCGTTCCGACCGATCAGCACCGCCCCACGCCTCGCCACCACGACGTTGAGCTTCGCCAGGGAGCACAACACCACCCCCTACCATCGCCCACGGCGATAGCCCTCTGCGTCGTTGACCAAGACAAGCTCACTTTGCGCCCGTCGGTCCCCTCTCGCCACTATAAATAGAGGCCACCCCCAGCTGAATTGAGCACACCATCTCACTCCCCTCTCCTCACTGATCGTTCCACCCCGTTCCCAGAGCAAGGCGAGCAGCGCATCGCCGGAATTTCACCGGAGCCCGCCGTTGCTGGAGAAGAAGAGAGCCCGCCCGCCGTTCATCGTGGGGACATCAACTTAACCAGCTCGCGTAAGCGCTGTTCTTAGCAGGCCGGCCCAGTATCGTTTCCCGCGCAACCCACTGTTTGAATTCAACTTTTTCCATTTAAGTTCAAACCTCGTTCTGTACCCATTTTCAAAAATCAACCCAGCTCGATTGAATGAAACCAATTTTGTTAGAAAGGTCTTGAAATGCTGAATCCAAGCCCGTTGGATTTAAATCATTTGGATTTGTGGATCACCCTTGGTAAAAATAACAAGGCAGAACCTTTTCTGCATTCAAACATTTTTCAAATTTAAACCATAATAGCTTTTGAGTTGATTCCAACTCTCAAAAATCAGATTTGATCATACCTTTCAAAATATATAAAAACATTTGGGTTTACTTACAGAAATAATGTTCAAGTAATAAAAGAATGCCACATAGGCATTGCTAGCCACTTTATTTAATTAAAATAAAAGGTTAAACCTTATTAAATTGTGACACCACTTTAAATCACATTCCCATGGACTAAAATATGTGGTGATGACATGTGTCAACATGATCCCATGTTTGGTTTGGAGAATATTAAATCTTAAATAGTTTTTCAATGAGTAGAAATTACTTTTCTAAAAATAAAAGGAATTAAACCAAGCTTGAATCTTGTAATGTTAGTGATGATGCTAGATCATCTATAGGACCCTTTTGTGTGATGATTGGAAGTAGTTATGTATTGTTTGGTGATTGTGTACCTCGTATTTATTCATAGACGCTAGTACCGACCAAGGATACGAGGAGGAAGGAGGATACTACGAAGAAGAAGCCGAGGAGAACTTCAACCACTGCTCTGCACAAGGCAAGCTAACACTTGCAAGATACTATACCTATGCAAGCCTTACTAATCAAGTTGACCTATGCAAGCCAATACTTGCAAGTTAACACTTGCAATTTAGCAAGCTTATACTGATATTGATGCAAGCCTAATACTACTAGTTGAATGTGCAGGCAAATACTTGCTTGTTACCATGCCAACTATATGCCTTAAGCATATATGATCATAACCACTTGATAAACCAATCCTAGTTTTACTTACAAGCTTTATACTTTATTTCTTTATCAAAGATTTTACTTAGGGTTTACTTAAGTGACTTTTAGATACTAAAAAGATAATGGAAGGTTGCATAAAGAGAATAAAACTTGCCCTAAGCTAGATAATCTTTATGTCACCCCAAGGCATGAGATTGTATTTAGTTGAAACTCCACTAATTTACCACCCCTCATTAGTACTTACCCCCACTTGTAGATGCTAGTGCTAAGCATAAAACTTGATCAACATTACATGGGAATACTTGGTGGAAAAATGGTTATGAAAACCTTGGAATGATGGATCATTCTATTGAAATGTTTTGGACATGTGTTTCCGAACACTAGATGATTTATGGTGATGAAAATTTTGAGGCATGAGCCTTAGCCCTTTATAAAACTGATGGTTGTCTGGATGCGATACCATTCCAATTTTACCGTACAACCACAATACCCGAGAATTGGGTAGGGCTTGACTGGAAACTTATATACCTTAGTATTAGTTCCCTCACAGCCAAGGTCTGAGCTGAGGCTACCTTGTGAAGATTATCCACCTGTGCAGTAACCAAGATGACTCTTGGTCCTGGTTGGGAGGCCAAACTCATAGGAGAGGTGCTTATACTAGGGCGTGTAATGGAAAGGTTAGGATGGAATATCTGCATACTGAGTATGGTGAATTCAGGATTTATTCCTGACGGATGTATCAAATGTGGTGGTGAAAGTGTACAACCTCTGCAGAGTGTCAAACTATTCGAATAACCGCGTCCGCGGTTATGGACAGTTGGAGTGGCCATACTGTTCCCCCGTTAGATGTTTTCAAAATGACTTGTGAAATGAATTGAGACTTTGACTTGACCACAACAGAGTTGTGAAATACAAGTTCCCACTTAGGTGTTATAAAACTTTAACTAGCTTTCTTCGCTTCTTAACTTAGTAGAGGTAAATCTGGCTTTTTGCAAAACAACCCTAGAGCTTAGTGTCCTACTACAAAAAAAACCTTCACTTGTTAGTATTAGTTTGCGAGTACTTAAAGAGTACTCATGGCTTTGTCCCTGGCTATTCCCGTGGCCAGACTATGAAGAGGAGTACCTGGAGGATGGACCCCAGGAAGGTTACGACAACTAGGATCATCTCCATCGTCAGCATTGCCTATGACCCCGAAGATGGAGGTTCGCCTACGCTACCGTTATTATTACGTATTTCCACTGCTTGAGTTGTATTAAGAACTGGATCATGAGATCCTTATTTGTGTAAGACCTTATGTATGGTTTGTAATGGATGATGTACTGTGGTATCCAATTTTGTTATGTCTTGCAAAAATGGTAATCCTGGGATTGCGATGTATGGCATAACAGGCATCTGGGATTAAAAATCCGGGTGTTGACAGCCACTATCACCAAACGTCTGTTTGGTTCTTAGGAGACGCCTCCAGCTTGCGCCTTTACAGAGCCAGCTGATACAACCAACCAGCCCTTTATTCTAAGCCCTGACACACTACATAGGGCGGCCGGTGCTCAGATTGCGGTGTCTGCCCGCTCTCCAAAAGTAAAAAAGGGCAGGAAAAGAAAATCTAGCATCTCGAGCCAGCCGGTGGCGTCAACAACTACGAATCCCATCAGGTTTCGGGACGGGCCACCAAGACCCGAGGGTATTATGTGGAGGATTCATGTGCCGGGTGAGCCCATGCTACCTAAGAATTTGCGGAGGCTCGCTAGTTCGGAACTGCAGAGTGTGCATGACGGCATGCTGACGATAGAGAGACGCCTTCTATCGGAGAAAGATCCCTCGCACCCGGTATTCGTAGTTAAGGTTCCACCAGGATTGGGCTTCGTCGAAAATGCCCCTGCGGATCTGTTCTTCTTGCGGTTCGACGACATCTTCAATATGTTCCACCTATACCCGCTGCACTATACCATGGTCCGCCTGTTTTCTCTCAGCCTGGCCATGCAGATCATTAGAGAGAACACACCGGACATCGCTATAGTGGACCCCTACTACATGCGTGACGGCTGGCTGGGTTCCCCCGCTGAACGACGTATCGTGGCCTCGTACCTAAAAAGAATCCTCGTGGCGAACAAGAAAATGGAATACATTCTCGTGCCTTACTTTCCCGAGTAAGTCGTTATTCACTCGCCACCGTCGATTGGCTTTATTAGATTATTATCATTCTTTTTCCAACACATTCCATTTGATTTTTTTGCGTAGAGATGAACACTGCACGCTCATCTCCTTATCGCTGAAGCATTCCCACGCCACGTATTTCGACTCGGGGAGTCTAGAAAATAAGAAAAACTACGACAAGATCAAGGAAGTTTTGGATGATCCTCTCACTGGCTATGCCTCGACAGAAGGCACCACCTTCGCGCGTACGAAGGTCAAGTTCGGCAGGCACGTCTTTAACCACGTAACGGAGTTCCCCTGCGTGAATCAGCCGGAAAACAATAAGAAGGAATCCTACTACGCACTCCATCACATGAGGGCGTTCCTACTTGACCAGCAGAATTCTACGCTGCCAGATCATCTCAAACAATGGGCCGAAGTAAAGGCCAAGATCACTGATTCAGATATTAGACAAGAGATGTATCGCATCCAGCAGCAGTTTGGGGCAATCATCTTTCGTGATTTCATGACTTCGGGGGGGGGGGGAGGGGATCTTCTACGGAGGAAATATCCCGAATAACCGTGACATAGAAGATCGCCTAGAGATGCAGGGTGACTATAGGAAGTTCATGACGAGACAAGGCGTCCTCCCGTTCCCTAAGCCGAGCCAGAAGGCTTGATGTTGGCCTAGTTGTAGTTACAAACTATAGATGACCTTTGTGTGTATGTGGACATGTGTACATGCTACTATACTTATCTTATTAGGTTTATGAATTGTTGCAGGGGATCTTATTAGGTGTATGTGACCACTGCAGGCAATGTTCTATTCTAGCACTTGTGGTCTTAATCAAATTCCATGCAACATTGAAACTACGCTTCATATAACACAAACTTACATATCGCAATGGTTCCGGACGAGGAGATAAGTGGAGTAGGTTCTTGCCATCCCACCAATCTAAATGACCAACAACCATGAGCAATGGCGACATTATTAACAGGAAAATAAATTTTGATGTTCGACGTAATGAACCAGACTGACTAACTAAAGCAACACAATTCAGCAATGACTAGAGCACCATGTACTGCCTTGTTGCAAAGAAACTGGGGATGGTAAGGAGAAATGACTAGAGCATCATGTCTTTTTAAGCTGTTGCATTGTGATCTTTGGGCGTCCCCCAACCCAAGTGTGTTTGTTTGTAATTATTATCTTGTTATTATGCTCTCAATTTCTCAGGACGTTTTCTCTTGGCAACAAATCAGATATTAACTCTATTTTTCTGAACTTCCAGGGATATGTCTCCAACCATGTTTTTGCACCCCCATTAAGATATCTTCAGTGCGACAATGGGAGGGGATTTGACATGGTAAGCCCAATCTGACAAACTCCCTTCCTTCCCTGTCCACTACGCGGCCACCAAATCCCAACTTGGGTTGGATAGATTCGGCATGTGTGCATCCATGTCCACTACGCTAAAGGCAGAGCCGTCGGCATTGCCCCTGGCGCGCGCATCGCCGTCTACAAAGCATGCTGGAAAGGCGTGTCCGAGGCCACCATACAGAGGGAGAGAGAGGGACAGAGGGAGAGAGAGGGAGAGAGAGAGAGAGGGAGAGAGGGAGAGACAGGGGAGGGGCGACGCTCACCTCTTACGGGCAGACGACGGCGGGCGTACGACGGTGGCATCCACCTCCTCGAGCGGCACGAGATCCTCCTCCTCCACAAGCGGCGCGGGCCTCCTCCTCCTCCATGGATCGGCAGCGGCGCGGGCCTCCTCCTCCTCGAGAGTGCAGCGCGGTGGTGGCAGATCGAGAAAGCAGCGGGGCGGTGGCGGATCGAGAGAAAGCAGCGGCGGTGGCGGTGTCTGTGAGATGGGGATGAGAGAGGCGGACGTGGCACGCGCGGTTGACTAGTCCAACCCACATAAGCGTAGCGCATCCTGGCCAAGTGCGCTACGGATAACCGTAGCGCACTTGGCCAGGGTGCGCTATGCCTATGTGGGTTGGACTATCAGATAAGAGGGCGTCCACCCCACTAATTAACACTAGTATTGTCTTATCCCACTGGTTCTGCCCCTTAGCTCTATTCTAAACTATGAGCACCCAGGTTCGAATCCTGGTGCTCCACTTTTTATTTTTATTTTAAAAATACTTTTAAATGTTCCAAAAAATGCCCAAAAGTGGTGATATATGCCATACAAGTTTTGTTTTGTTTTTAAAATACTTCTAAATATTGCAAAAATGCCCAAAAGTGGTGATATATGTCATAAAAGTGTTACAAATATGATTCAAAGTATAACTAAATTTCATAATAATTTGTCCATGAATATTACAATCTTTTTTGACCACGCGTTTTACAATATTTTTTGAGCTAGCGTTTTACAATCTTTTTTCCCTTCTTTGTCGCGGTTGAATAATTTAGCCCCGGCACTTTAATGTTTCTTCTTTCGAACGGGCTACCTTTTTTGGGTAGGGTTGTCCTTTTTTCTTCTTGTGATGTATGTTGCTGCATCGTAGTCATCGTCATCTTCAATCTTTGGATTGTTGTACTGGTTTCAGTCTTGCTCGTTGGCGACTCCATCCATTCCGATGATGTTTCTTTTTCCTCTCCTCACGACAACACGGCTAGGCTTTGTCGGGTCGGTAATGAAAAAACATTGGTCCACTTTGGTAGCCAGTACCCACGGTTCATTTTTCGCGGCCACGTTTGCACCGGCGACCTTGGATTTGGCTGCTTCGGGTATAACCATGGTTGTGAAATATCGGTCTTCTCTTTCGACGCTCTTTGCCATCTGACATGGAACATCAGCACCTTTTCTCCACAGTAGTCGAGCTCCCAGATCTCCTCGATTCTTCTGTAGAATGTTTCCTTCACGTTGTCATCGGCGTAGAATTCCTACGTTATGCCTGAGTTCTGATAATCACAGTTGTTGTCCTTTTCCTCCGTGTAGAATGTGTAGCCGTTGATATCATACGCCTGATAGGTCACCAGGTTTTGCATTGGTCCCTGCGACAAGGTGAATATGATCTTTTCCGTGTCAGAAGAATGCGATCACGGGGGATTATCAAGGAGTGTCTGCCTAAACCAACTCGTGAAATCTGAGTTGTGCTCTTTGATTATTTCTCCCTGCATCCTCTGTATGCCCCGGTCACTGTACTTCTTCTCGATTAACCTTTTGTGCTTCTGTACCCAAGGATTGACCAGTTCTAAATGCTGTAGCGCGACAAGGTTTGCTCGATCAAAGTATGCGCGTCGAAAATCGAAGTCTGCATGCAGTATGCGACGACCCTCTCGGTGACCAGATCCGTCGAGCTTGCCAAGGTGCCTGTTGACGGGAAGACCGACAGGGTTCTCGATGTCTAGATAATTCGTGCAGAAAGAGATGCACTCTTCGGCCAGAAAGCCCTTGGCTATGCTTCCATCTGGACGGGACCTGTTGCGAACGTATCCTTTGATGTGTCCGTTCATCCTTTCGAACGCCATCATGCTGCGGAGGAACATCGGCCCGAGTTGTACGATGTCCTCCACGACATGGACCAGTAGATGCACCATAATGTCGAAGAATGCGGGTGGGAAGTAGACCTCAAGCTCACATAGTATCACCATGATCTCCTCATGTAGCCTCCCAAGCTGATTCACGCCAATCGACTTCCTAGAGATGACGTCGAAAAACTTGCATTGGCCAAATAACGTTTCACGGACGTGCTCGTACATTATCCCTCTTAGTGCGACCGGAAGTACCTGCGTCATTAGCACGCCACAGTCGTGAGACTTCATGCCACTGAACCTCTGCTTCGCCTCGTCTAGGTATCTGCTTATCTTGCCCGCGTAGCCGTAAGGAAATTTGACTCCTAGAAGGCACTTGAAAAACTGTTTGATCTCATCCTGGCTTAGAGTGAAGCAAGAAGGAGGGCAGTAATATTCGTTCTTCTTGAACTTTGTACCCTTCCGACGACCTTGTGTCGTCTCCGACTCATGATCATCGTCATCTTCCTGATCATCAGGAGTAGTGCATCCTCCGTGAAGCTCCTTTCGGATACCCAAGAATATCAGGTTGTGCCTTGCTTTCGGACCATCTTTCGTCCTATCTGGCATGTTGATTATGGTGGCGACCAGACTCTCGCACACATTTTTCTTGATATGCATGATGTCGAGGCTATGAGGCGTGCGGAGAAACTTCCAGTATGGCAACTCCCAGAAAACAGACCTTGTTTTCCATACCTTCATCAACGGCTTGTCTTGTTGCTGCCTCTTTCGCTTCTTTCCAGGCTTAGGACAATCTTTCCAGTTTTTCAGCAACTCTTCCACTTCTTCGCTTCTCCTATGCTCTGGGATTCCTCGGGTCTCTGATTTGCCATCGAACAGGTCTCCACGTTTTCTCCATGGATCATTCTTGCCGAGCCACCTCCGGTGCGCCATGAACACGGTTTTCGATGACCCTGGATCTTTCTCTAGTTGGAGATAGCTTGTGTTATCCATGCACCTAACGCATGCGCAGAATCCTTGGATAACCTGCCCCGAGATATACCCACAACCTGGATAGTCTTGCACCGTAGTACCAATGCGGCTCTCATAGTGAAATAATCTTGCGCGACGGCGTCGTAAGTATTGGCTCCAGATTCCCATAACGTGGCTAGCTCCTCTTTCAACAGCCCGAGATACAGATTGATGTCGGTACCAGGTTGTTTCGGCCCTTGAATTAGCATACTCATTTGTATGTACTTCTTCTTCATGCACAACCATGGAGGGAGGTTGTACATCCATATAAACACGGGCCAAGTGATGTGCGTGCTGCTCTGGCTACCGAACGGATTGAGTCCATCGGTGCTCGCACCAAGCCTGATGTTCCTCGAATCTCCACCGAATTCTAGGAATTCGAGGTCCAATGCTTTCCACTGGCTAGCATCTGAAGGATGCGTTAACAGATCATCCTTTTCGGGGTCATCATCATCATCTCCTGGCTTCTTCCTTTCCGCATTCCATCGCATGAGCTTCGCTTCCTTAGGGTCCGCGAAATAGCGCTGCAGACGAGGAGTGATTGGAAAGTACCATACCACTTTTCGAGGTGCTTTCTTCCCTTTCTTGTATCGACTCACGCCGCACACCGGACATGTGGTTTTCTCCTCGTCCTCGCCCCGATAAATGATGCAATCGTTGATGCATACGTGATATCTAACGTGCGGTAGATCGAGAGGACAGACGATTTTCTTGGCATCCTCGATACTAGTTGGACATGTGTTCCCCTCCGGGAGACGATCGTGCCAGAATGCCATCATATCGTCGAAGCTTGCGTCGCTCAATTTGTGTTTTGCCTTCATCTCCATAGCCTTGAGCGTTACATTCAACCGGGTATCATCGGGCCTGCATCCTTCATACAATGGAGTAACCGCGTCTTTCTCAATTTGCGCAAGCTTGGCTTTCTCTCTAGCGGCAGCCCTGGCGTTACTCGTCTGCTTGAGAAGCAGCTCTTGCACATAAGGGTCCCGCACCCAGCCTGACGTTGTTCCATCGTCGTCTGCTCCTCCGGCATCTAGATCATCATCATCCCGGTCTGCTTCCGCACCTTCACCATATCCAGGAGACTTTTCATCATCTCGCCCGTTCTCGCCGTGATGATGATCATCGTCATGTTGGCCACCTTCACCATCTCCATCGTCTACGTCATCGCTTATCCAACGAGCGTATCCATCCATGAAACCATGGCGGAGCAGGTGCGCCTGTAGATTCCCGGAATCTGGGTCGATCACCCAGTTGAGTTTGCATCTTCTGCACGGACATCTTATATCTGTCTAGTTATTTCGTATCATGTCGGCCGTCGCACATTTCAAAAATCTACCCACAATGCCTTCGCTCATTATGCGGACCATTTTTGCCTGCACGGTGTACACGGTACAATTTTGAAGTCTATTAGAACCACATAATGAATGCATGCATGCAATGGTCGATAGAAAATTTCGGCATGACCTATCCTAAAATTATGACCTTTGCGAAATGCCAAAGTCTTTCCAAAATGGAAATGAATCAACATTTTGGCAAAACAAATGGCAACTTGTTCACATACAAACACAAGAGAGAGAGAGACCGATCCATACACACATGAACATATCATTATCCTCTCCATACACACATGCATGAGCATCATCGATACTCTCCATATACACACACATATGACCATCGATCCTCTCCATACACACATCATGAGCATCGATCATCTACATACATATGAGCACATCATCCATATACACATGAACACATCCTTACATGGACAACTTACCGAGATGAGAGACCGATCGCGAGAAAGATGTAAAGAAGAGGTGCGCGCGAGACCGGAGACCTTCCTCTATTACTTATGTAACATCCAAGGCAAGTTCTACATGCTAAAAATGGTGAATGGGTGGAGAAATTGAGGTGGGAAGGAGAAGATCCCGACTTGATCTAAGGAGGAAGAAGAAGGGGAAAGTGAAGTGTGGGGTGGTGGATGTGGTCACACATGTGCACATAAAGTGCTGTCAAAAAAAATCGACACATCCGTGGCGCACATGGCCCTAGTGTGCCACAGGGAAGAGTAACATCTGTGGCGCACATGCCCTAGTGCGCCACAGGGAGTAGTAACATCCGTGGCGCACATGCCATAGTGCGCCACGGATGTGTCTGGCCGTTTCACAGCAGAGGTGGGGCGTAGCGCACGCCCACAATGTGCGCCACAGTTGGCACTAACATCTGTAGCGCACCTGCCCTATGTGCGCTACGGATGTTTGGCGTGCAGCCAAAAGGGCCCTGGCCCACACATATCTGTGGCGCACTATGGTCATGTGCGCCACGGTTGTTCTAGTTACTAGTAGGGCACTGCCCACAGGTGAGCCACGCCTGTTAGCCGTGGGGCACTTCAACCATGTGAGCCACGGATGTGCTGATTACCTATAGCCGTTTTCCTAGTAGTGAGGTATGGGTGATCCTTCCCGTCCCAAGTGATTGGAACCTCTGACCAGTGTAGGTACTGGGGAACTAGGGGTAGAGTAGCCATCAGTATCCTCATAGAGGTCATCTGTTGTCGGACGGTGGGGGTGCTAAGGAAAGTGTGGAAAATTGCCGCCTTCTTCTCGAAGGGTTCTTTCCTTTGTCGTCGCTCTTGGCGGCGTGCTTGGGGTCGACATCCTCGTCCATGTCACTTGAATCCGTGGACTCGTCCTCCTTCTTCTTCCCCTTGCCCTTGCCTCGCGGTCTATTCTTCCGACTTCGCTTGTAGCCGGACTCCGGGTCCTCCTTGAGGTTGTTGACGAACTTGCAGTGTCGATTGGTATGGGTGGCTTTGCCATTGACATCGAGGTGTACGAGGCATGGCATATCACGGTACTCTTCGTAGGTTTGGGGAACACGGAGCACTAACGAGGTAGTTTCACTTCCTCGCTGCTGCCCACGACCAGCTCCTCGTCCTCGGCCACGTTGTCCTCCATCACCTCGTCCTACGAAGGTCATAGAGACCATGTTGGGAGTTTGCTTTTCTTATGGAGCGGTTTTCCACTTTGTGTTGCTGTTCCTCCGAGCTTGAGTTGGAACGGCAGTTGCCGGCAGAGAGCCGCGAGCATCGTCGTCGGCAGCTGCGAACTTACTAGCCAACTGAATGATCTGGTTCAAGTCAAGCTGGTGATTGTCCTTCAAGCGCTTTAGTTTATGTCAGAGAAACGTGCCATTTTCCAACCCATTGATGAAGGCGGCCATGGCGGTCTGAGCGTGCACTCCCGCGCAGAAATTTTTCATATCCAGCCAGCGGGAGAGGTAGGCGCGAGATGTCTCATCTTTCTCTTGCATGCACTGTTGTAGATCGCCAACAGTGAAGGGACGTTTGTACGTACCCTCGAAGTTCTTGGTGAACGCCTCTTGCATGTCCAACCAATTGCAGATGGATTTTTCCGCCAAGTCATCAATCCATTGATGGGCTGTGCCCGCCAACATCAATGGGAGGTACTTGACGGCAACGTTGGGGTTACCCCCGGCAATCTCTACCGCGTTGCCGTAATCCTGCAACCATGTAGCTGGCTTAGCGGTGCCGCCATAGGGCTTGATGGTCTTGTCAATCCGGAAACCTTTGGGGTAAGTTGCGGACCGTATCACAGGTCCAAAGCAACGTGGTCCCATGTATGGTCCTTCCCGGGCCTCGTGGATCTTGTTGATCCGCGAAGGTGCATCGTATGGCTCCGGGTTTCGTTTCTTCTTGTCAACAAGGGATGGGCTGCGTGAATGACGCGGGCCTCCTCCGCCATGGTGACTGCTAGGTGGCAACGGAGGCGGAGGTGGCGGTGGGTTAGCCTTCTTGCTATTACCCTCCTTCGATGCCTCACGTCTGTCGTGATTCCTTGTCGGACGCATAGGGTCATGACGCGACCTGCTCTTGTGTCCCTGGTTGCGCTCTCCGTCATGACGGGTCTGCTCCGTGTTGTCCCGGATGACGATGCCGCTCTGCCTTGGCGGGGGCATATCCGTACGACGGTGAGCCTTGGGGTCTTCGCGATGTCGGGGCGAGCGAGGCGGTGGCGATGGGAGACGAGGTTGGGCCTTTTATCCGTGGTCGGAGGATATGGGGATAGAATCCTTCCTGTTGCACGCATCCCTCCGTCTTCGTTCTGATGAACCCGTCTGAGACACGACATCAAGAGGAGATCTGTCCCTTGGCGGCTTATACTGGCTAGACCGGCAAAGAGCTGGGTCGGACTCGAGCCTCTGAGAGGTGGCCTTTTCCTGCTGCTTTACCGCCTTGGCCACTAGGTCATAGACCTGGTACACCGCCTCAGGCGATCTATCCTGCTCCAGAAGTGTCTTCGCAATCGCGAGGTTGAGGAGAGGAGTGGGCATCACCTGCCTGCCTTCACTGTCAATGTATGGCTTGGCTTGTGCCGTCTTCGGGGGAGCCCATCCTAGGTTTCTCCATACACCAGGATCGTTGATGACGCGAGTCGGACCTTTCTTGGACTTCTACTACTGTAGCAGAGTCTTGTACTCGGCCTCCATTGCTCTAGCTTTCTCTATGGATTTCTATGCGTTGACCAGATCTCGATCTCGCTTAGCGCCTTTCTCCCCGATGGCCTGCGCTTCCTCCAGCAGCTGCTGGCTCTTCTCGTCAATCTGGGTTACGTTCCGGATATGAGCTACGGTCAGTGGCTCGTCGAGGAGATTGTCGTACATCACTCTATCAGCTGGAGTAACTTGGGCAGCAGCAGACGTAGATTCCGGAGGTGGCAAGTTTGCGGTGTTGTTGTTCCTAGGACCGGTTCCGAGTTCCTGCGGTTGTTGCACTGGGTTAGGTGGAGGGGGCATGACCTTTGCGCGATCATTGTTGGCAGCAACAGGTGGTCCCTTACCTTTGTCCAGGGTTGTAGGCAGAGCTCGTCCGGGTTGATCTTCATCCATCGCCATCCCAATGGTGAAGAACACCTCTCGAGACGTGAAGACATTGTTGGCTTGCTCGTCGCGCGTGTACTCCTCCTCCATCTCCTACATGGCGGAGTCTAGTTCCTCTGGACTAAAATCTATCTCCTCTGAATCTGCACTGAAGTCGGCATATAGCGCGTCAATCACAGAGTCGGAGGGTGCTAGGACTTCCTTGATGACGGGGGGTGGAGGTGCAACAGTAGCGACGATGACTAGAGCTGGTGGCACAACTGCGGTGATGGCGGCCGGAGGTGGTGGTGGCGGTGGCTGAATCGGAGGGGCTCCGTCAATGAGCGGAAGCGCTGTCTGAGCTGCCGCTTCGGCCTCCGCGTAGTTGTTGACGGTGTTTACCATGCCTTCGAAGGTAAGTCGTCCCAAAGCCTGCTGCCGCCTTAGAGAATGCCGGAGAAGCGTGCCGTGGTCCAGTCCTTCCACAAAGTGATACATAGCATCATCATTGGGGTAGTGGGCCAGATCGGATCGTATACAGAGCCACCTGTCAAGGTAATCACGGGGGTTTTCGCCTTCTCTCTAAACACAATGCGACAGATCGAAGATGGTAACCATGCCGACGAACTTGGATCTGTGCTGTCCAGACACACAGACGAAGCCGGCGGACCTGCAGTGATCTTTCACCGTTATATCCTACACTGGGGCGGTTTGGGTGGGCCTTGAATTTTTCCGATCTTTGCCGGCAAACTCCGAAGAGAGATCCGACATCGATCCTTCCACGAACGTATCCTTCCCGTAGGCGGTCCGTGCGGGTCTTGATGCTCCTCTGACTCCTAGGGAACTAGTGCCCGAGTCGGTTTCGCCGATGAAGAGCTGGATATCTCCGATAGGAACGCTCGAACACCGCGTAGGGTTCGTCTTCGCCGGGATCCAGAATCGTCGGGGGGGGGGGGGGGGGGGAACCGGAATGCGACCAATTGCTACGGTTTCGCCGATTCCCGTAAAGATCTTGGTCCTTGCCCGCTGAAGAGCCTAAAGCACCTCTTGTCCCACGGTGGGCGCCAACTCTCGTGGTATTGCCGACGAGTACGCCATGGAGGGGTCCTCACAGTCCGTGTTTAGAGACATGGGGGAAGGCGGACAGTTGACGGGTACGAGGTAACACAGCTTACCCAGGTTCAGATCCCACAATGGTGGCGCAATCCTACTCCTGCTATAAATCACTATAAGGGCAATACACCAACAGATAATGCTTCCTCATTTGAAAATACTTGATTTCTTGCTTCTTGTGCCTAACTTAAAGGCGTTAAAGAAAATTACTTGTTGGTAGATAACCCAAGAGTTTTCTTGATTATTGGAAGTTATTACTTCAGTAATGACCTCTCCTTATCCTTTTTGTTTGATTTTTGTGCCAAGAATGACCTCATATGAGAGGGAAGTAAGATTTGGGGAGTCGTCGTCCCGAAACAAATTCTGTCCACCACCATAAAAACATGTGAGAAGTCTCTGTAAGTCGAATTGATCTCACAATTTACGAATAAATCGCCCAGTATGTTATCTAACTTTTGTTAGTTCAACACTTTGTGATTTGAGTAACACAAGATTTTCGAAAAAATCGGTTTCTACCTGCTGGTCTGTTTTGACAGATTTCTGCCATTATTTGCATTTGCTTCTTATTGATTCCTTTTTGGGTTATTTGTGGGAAATTGAGATTTTTGAAGGAGTTGCTACAGTATCTTGTGTTTTTAATGAAATTTTTTCTGTTCTAAAGCTAAACCCAAGGGTCTATTATCTTTTGAATACACTAATGTTGCTAATGAAGATTGTGTGAAGTTTTGTATGAAGGAAAAAATTTAGGTGTAGAGAGAGAATGATGTAATAAGATGAAGAATGGACAAAAGCTCAAGCTTAGGGATGCCACCTCGGTGTCACCCCAAGAAATATCCAAGAGGCACAAGCGTCAAAGCTTGGCTATGCCCAAGGCATCCCCTTCTTCATCAATAAAAAGCTTAGGTCTTTCTAGAGACTTCGTTTTTATTGTTTCATGCATTGTTGTGTTGTTCTTGGAGCGTCTTAGTTTTCTTTTGCTTTTCTTAGTTGTTTAGTTTTCTTGAATAAAGTATCTTGGACCCCCGTTTTCGTTGTGTTGTTTCAAATAAATCGATTGGTGTTGGAAAGGAGTAGAAAGTTGTTGCTTGAAAGTGCAAGAGGATCTTACATTGACTGTGACTTGGACTTTAGCATGACATGCTAGGTGTTGTTCTGACCTTATGCTTAGTGATTATTGATGTAGCATGTCTTGTTCCAAACAATTGGTATTTCTTAGTGTGCCTTGAAATAATCATGCGTTGTTTTAGCATACAAAAGCATAGTATTGTGGTATTCTCCTTTCATGCTTTTTTTGGGTTGACTTGGCACATGCTCACACCATGTCATGACTATGAACAAGTCACCATATCCTCTATGATCATTTAGTCATTGACTTTTAGTACCACTCTATGCTTTGATTAGTAATGTTTTGTCGCTCTACATGATTATGGCCATTATTGCTCTCTTAGTTGGTTGCTCACAGTTTTTTCTAGCCTCCACTTGTATGAGTAAGCTCTACTCATGCTTCCAACTCCCAAGAAACCAAGTTATTCCAAAGTGTCCACTATAAATTCCTATGCATGGTGTGTTACACCATTCCAAGTATATTCTTGTTTTTAGCTATCTTCCAATTAAAAAGTATTTTGTTATGTGAAAACTTAGTGATTAAAGCCCTCACAAACTTGATGGCACACTTTATATTCCTTGCCCCTGATAGAATTGAACCATTGTGTCATCTATGTTGTATATGCTTGCAGTTATACGTTGGAATTAGCAGAACCATGCTGTCATGGGGAACGTTTTCAACATTGCACTTGTACTTTGTACATAGTTGATATCATGATCTTTTGTCTATGGATGTCGCCGGTGTGAAATAAAGAGGAATCTTGTACGTCCATGGATTTATGTATTTTGTGTTAGAGAAACGCCTGGGCCTCTAGCCTAAGCAATGCCTAATCATGCTGGAAACTTGCAGCATCACCATAATGAGTATTATGTGAAGCATCCTCAATAAAAAGCTATGCAAATAGTAAATAAAAAAGCTCTCTCAGATGCTCATTGTCTGCTTGCCTTGACATTTTGGTTATGGGATAGCTCCTGTACCATGTGCAAGGGGTACCCCATTGGCGGTTCTCTATGATACACATGTACTTACTATGATAAGAACTTACAGGTGACTGAGTTGAGTAGCATGAGGTGTGTCCCTCCTATTCAAGGGACATGAGATTGCCAACTTATACTTTGTCAAGCATATACTCCATCTCTGTTCAGTTTAACCTTAATCACTTCAAGATGCTTATGATATAGGCAGTGAGGGCTGAAATCTAACAAGTACCATAATTTTTGGAAGCTCTTTTTGAGACTTGAAATCCCTGCTTCCCTTTGAAGGGCCTTTCTTACACCATTATATTGAGTCTCCACCTTCTATCCTTAGGCACCAGTTAAGAGAGCATAGTTGGAAATCATGCATGTTGTGTTTGTGGGGATCCAATGGATATTGAGATTACTATGTCCGATTGATTAATGATTTTGTCTATTTGATTCTATCAAGTCTGTGTTTGTGATCTTGCATGATCTCCATTGTTAGTAGCTATCTTGGCCAAGTAGTTGCTAGTGAATCCAAGAGGGGGTATTTATGCTCGATAGTGGGTTCATGCCTCTATTTACCAAGGGAAGTGACAGAAATCTCTACGGTGGTAGATGTGATGTTGCCACTAGGGAGAAAACAACGGTCTCTTGTTCATGGAACAAGTGGATTGTTTACCTTACACACTTTGCTTAAAGCAGTTGTCTGTTGCTTGCAACTTAATAATGGAGGGGGTTTGGATGATAACCTAAAGGTGGACTTCTAGTCATAGATGCAGTTGGATGGCAGTCTATGTATATTGTTGTATTTCCCAATCGAATCTCGTAGGATGTTTTGTCTAGTATTGCACTGTTATGCCTTGCTCAGTCCTGTCAATTACCCTGCTGTAATTTTTTTACCCAGCATGCTATGTTTGTTTATCTAAAGAGAGCACCTCTAGTGAACTATGGACCCCGGTCCAATCTTTACAATTGATACATCTTCCACTATTATTGTTTACTTGCTGCAAACCATCATCACCTTCAACACCATACAGTTAATCCTTTGTTACAGCAACCGGTGAGATTGACAACCTCACTGTTCATTGGGAAAAGTCTTGATTTTGTGTTGTGCAGGTTTCCACGTTGCTTGCAACACCTACTGGTTCGATAACCTTGGTTTCATACTGAGGGAAGACTTGCTGTTGTGCTGCTTCACACCATGCTGTTGGGGTTTCTCGACGAAGTGCTCCACGTCAACAAGGAGTCATTAGTGACTTATCTAAGTCTAATCTCATGCCTCAGTATGACATCTAGTTCTAACTAACTTAGGCCAAGTTTTATGCTCTTTATTCTACCTATAATATCTTCCCCGAAATTCACAAGTCACCAAGTAAAAGCAAAAAAAATTTTTGAAATAAACTAATACCGCTTGCAAGTAAAACTAGGATTTGGTATAATCAAGTGGTATAACCAAATATGCCTCAGGCCTCTATTCTGTATAGGTATCATGCAAGTGTTAGCTTCCAAAGTTCTACGTTGCTAAGATGGCTTGCCTTGAGTAGTGAAGTGGTTGAAGTTCTGCTCTGCTTCCTCTTCGTAGTAGTCTCCTTCCTCTTCGTATCCTTGGTCGGTACTAGAGTCTATAAATAAATACAAGGTACACAATCACCAAACAATACTTAACTACTTCTATTTGGCACACAAAGGTTCACAATAGATGATCTAGTCGTCATAACAATCATCACAAGGATTAAAGCCTTAGACTTATTTATTTTATTTTTGAAAGTAATTTCTATTCATTGAAAACTATTTAAGATTTAATATTCCCCAATTAAAATATGGGATCATGTTGAACATGTCATCACCACATATTTTAATAATTGGGAATGTGATTTAAAGTGGTGTTACAATTCAATATGGTTTAACCTTATTATTTTAATTAATTAAAGTGACTAGAAATGTCTATGGGGCATTCTTTTAATACTTGTTCTTTTAATGACTAGAAATGTGATTTTTGAGAGTTGGAATCAACTCAAAAGAATTTATGGTTGATTTTTGAAAAATTTATGAATGCGTAAAAGTCTCCGCCTTGTTATTTTTACTATAGGTGATCTATAATTTCAAATGGACTGAATCCAATGGGCTTGGATTCAAAATTTCAATACCTATCTAAAAAAATTAATTTCATGCAACTTGGTTCAGTGAATCTCTCTGAATTGATTTTTGAATCTACTAAAAGAACTAAGTTTGAACTAAAATGGAAAAATCTATATTTGAAATTATTGGATCGCGCTGGAACTAACTGGGCTGGCCCACTGCGCGCAGCGCAGCGTGCGGGCTGACTTGAGTGATGGCCCCACGCATCAGCGACTCTGTCTACGCGAAGCGGTAAGTGGAAATATGGACCGTGCGATTAGCATCTAATCTAACAGCTAGGGTGTGTCGTGTCTGTATGGCAGCGCCGGCGAGACTGAACCCTAATGTGGCGGTGGGGGTCCTGTGAGGCTCATCAGGGCTCCAGCTAGGGTCGGCGTTTTGGGCGAACTATGTTGTCGACGATGGCTGTTCGAATGGTGGTTGCGGCAGCTCCTGGGGCTGCTCCAATCAACGGCTCCATTTCTCCTCCTCTGTGGCAGACTCCGGTGAAATTCCGGCGACCTAGTGTTCGCCTTGTTCCGGGGAAGGGTCAGTGGTGCTCTGTGAGAGGTGGGGAGTGAGATGGTGTGGCGAATTGAGGCTGGGGAGGCCTCCTTTTATAGCCGAGCGAGAGAGGCAGTGCGGCATGGGCAGAGCTCGTCGGTGACGACGGTGGAGTGGTCTAACAACATGGAGGAGGGTGTAGGCCGGTGTGCGGTCTCCTGAAGATGCTCAAGGACTTGATGGTGCAGCAAGGGGCTTTCAAGGTTGGTCAGGACCGGTCAACACTCTGCGCGGCACCGACGGTGGTTTTGACGACGCACGGGTGCTACGGGTAGCATGCGGCAAACGGGGATGTCTGGGAGGTTCCTGGGGTCGCGGTGATTGCAGGCACGGGCGGAGAGGGCAAGGCGCGGCGTGTGCGAGAGTGTTGGGCACGGCGCTCTGGAATGCTCTTGGCATGACGCAGAGACATTGGGAGCGGTGTGTTCTCTATGGTCTAGGGCCTGACTACGTGCGAGGTCTGGACAGGGGGTGGCGGTGGACGGTCAGCTGCCTCCTGGACATGGTGGCTAGGCGCGGCAGTTGCTCCTACTAGCTAGCCATGGTCGGATGGCTAGGGGTGGCTTCGGGTGGCACGACATGGTGCAAGGGTAGGGGTGGTAGCTGCTTCAATGCGAGTGTGATCACTGGGGAAGACAATGGGAGTGAGATGAGGAAAAATGTTTGATCAAACACTGCTCCAAACAGTATAAGTTAGGCAGTTTTGAATTGTGCCTCCAGGTGTTTGATGAAATGGCAGAAATAATTCATGTTTGAAATTTTTGAATGAATTTTGGTGAATGTACTTGTCACATAGTTGGTAGTATCTGGTTGCTTGGGTTTGTCAAGTTGAACTGGTTTGTCAAGGTCTGAAGTATCTTTTCACACAACCTGATCTAAATCTCAGGCAAAGAAGATGGTTGGAACCCATCAAGGACTATGATTTGGGTCTCAACTATCAACCTGGTAGAGCCAATGTTGCTGCTGATGCGCTAAGTCGTAAGTCTTATTGCAACAACCTGATGATCAAACAATCTCAACCTTCTCTTCATGAGGAATTTTCTAGATTGAATTTTGAAGTAGTTCCCCGTGGATTACTTTCTACCCTTGAAGTGAAATCTTCTATAGAGGATGAAATTAAGCTTGCCCAGAAATATGATTCTAAGATTGCTAAGTTAAAAAGGAACATTGCTAGTGGAGTTGCTAAATGTTTCTCAGTTGATGATCGAGGAGTAGTTTACTTTGGTAACTGTCTAGTAGTGCCAAAGAGAACAAAGTTGAGGGATTTAATTCTCCGAGAGGCTCATGAATCACCTCTTTCTATCCACCCTGGAGGTTCCAATATGTATCGGGATCTTCGTCAAACATTCGAGTGGTCTAGTATGAAGAAGGATATCGCTCGTTTTGTTGCCGAATGTGACGTCTGTCGTCGCGTCAAGGGTGAGCACCAAAGACCCGCTGGTCTCCTGCAACCACATCGAATCCCTGAATGTAAATGGGATGAAGTTGGTATGGATTTCATTACTGGTATTCCTACGACTTAGAAAGGAAATGATGCCATCTGGGGTAATCGTTGACTATCTGTCCAAGGTTGCTCACTTCCTACCTGTTCGCGAGAGTATTAATGCTAGTCAGTTAGCAGATCTATATATCTCTCGAATAGTTTTCCTTCATGGGATTCTGAAGAAAATCGTCTCTTACCGAGGGAGTTTGTTCACCTCAAGGTTCTGGACAATTTTCCAAACTGCTATGGGGAATTTCCTCTCCTTTAGTAAAGCTTATCATCCTAGCACCGGTGGCCAGACTGAAAGAGTGAATCAAATCCTTGAAGACATGCTAAGAGCGTGTGTCATATCTTTTGGCAAAGACGAGGATAAATGCCTTCCTTTTGCCGAATTCTCCTACAACAATAGGTATTAGTCTAGTATAGAAATGTCACCTTTCCAGTTCTTGTATGGAAGAACCTATCGTACTCCTTTGAACTGGTCGGAAACCAGCGAAAGAAAGTTCTTTGGTACGGATATGATCCAGGAAGCAGAAGATCAAGTTCGTATCATTCAAGATCGTTTGAAAACTTCTCAATCTCGCCAGAAAAGCTATCATGATCGTCACCATCAACATGTTGAATATGAAGTTGGTGACCATGCTTATCTTTGAGTCACTCCTTTAAAGGGTGTCCATCGTTTCGGCATCAAAGGAAACTAGCTCCTTGCTATTTTGGTCCTATTCGCGTTCTTTCCAGGCAAGGTAAACTTGCATATCAATTGGAGTTGCCTACAAACTTCCCTGAGGTGCATGACGTCATTCATGTGTCTCAACTCAAGTGTTGCTTCAAAGACCCTGTCTGTGGTGTTGATCACCAAACTCTTGATCTCTAGAAGGATCTGACTTATCGTGAGTATCTTGTTCGTATCCTTGATGAAACCAAGCGCAAGACTCGTCATCAAAACATCAAGTTCCTGAAAGTTCAGTGGTGTCATCACTCTGAGCACGAAGCAATTGTGGAACAAGAATATCGTCTTCGATCTGATTAGCCTGCCTTCTTTTCTAAAACTTAGGAATCTCGGGATGAGATTCTTGTAAGGAGGGTAGAGCTGTAACAACCCATGTTCGTGTTATATATAAATAGTACTTAAGCATTGCATGCATATGTATAAATCAACAAAGTAATGCATGAGAGAAAGTGTTGGAACAAATTCAAACCCTAAACCCTAGTTCTCCCCTCTCTTTGAAACAGATTCAAATGGTTTTGATATTTCAAAAAGTACCAAAATTTATTGGAGCCCAAATGGACTAAAAGGGCCTCATAGTATTTTAATAGTTTTATAAACCATTTGGTATTTTTGAAATATCACAACTTAGATTTGATACTCAAATACAAATGGAAATGTTAAAACATAATTGGCAAAAAACGTTTTTAGGGAATAAAACAGCAGCAGAGCCCAACCAGGTCGTGTCCCAGCTCTCTTCTCTCCTCTCCCTGTCGCCCGCGTAGCACCCCTTGGCCCAAGTGCAGCCCAGCTACCATCCGATTATCGCTTCAGCCTTTTCCCTGTTCGTCGTCTTCCTCGACGACGAGGAAGCGGCTCGGTGTCTCGAGGCGCTGCCGTCGATCTCCATCACTTCCTCGCCGCCGTCCGTCGAGCTCCAGGGAAGGAAAAGATTGCCGCTGATCCGTGCCCTCCTCAACCTCATCCACTCTTCCTCTCCCGTGTTCTCTTTATCTCTTCCCCAGCAAGGCCGAAAACCTAGCCCCAGGATCCGGCCGTTCCCGTCGTTCTAGACCTCCCCGTGTCTAGCCGAGGACCCTGGAAGAACCGCCTTGACGCCCTCTACCTCCCTGCCAAAGGAATCAAGGAGTGGAGCCTCAAATCTTTCTCGCCGACCGCCCCTTCTGAGCCTCTGTCCGAGCGCCGCCGTTGACATCGTCGTTGTTTCCGAGCCATCCATCAGCACCAGGGTGAGCATACGGTGCTCAGGCACCCCTTTGAACCCTCCCTCTCATCCTATATCACCCTAGCCACGCAGTACGTACCGCACCATCGCAGAAGCTCGCTGTCGGCCATGCCCCGGTGACAAAATCCGGGCGGGGCTAGAGCAGGCTTGCTAGTTGTCGTAGCATGGTTCGAACACACCCTATCGAGCGTCCAGGCATGCTCTGGTTCGCCGCCGGCAACCACCGTCTGGTGGCTCCGCCGTGCGTGAGGTGGCGCTGACGCAGCGCGTGCGTGGCCTGCTGATGTGACCCTGGGCCTAGCGGTCAGTCACTGTGTGTAGCTTCTATTGCAGTGTAAAAAGTATCAGATTGCTCTGCTGATGTCCTTCTGATGTATTGATGACGCACTAAATGTTTTAAATGGTTTAAATATTTTCATAAATTGTTTTAATCTTGTAAATTCCATAACTATTTAATTATAAGTCAGAAAAATATGTATAATATATCAAAATGTTCATAAAATTGAGAGCTATATGTCTAAGCTATTATCATACATTGTCAGGAAACTTTAAACCCTAGTTTAGTTGGAATAACATCGACACCCCTTATGTGCATGTGGGTTCGACGATGTTCCTTCGCCAGGTCATTTGGAACCCTCTTAAATCGATGTTGTTCTTAGGGTTAATGTGTAATCTCTAAGCTGAAATGTCATACATATTGATTGCACATTGCATTATTCCATGTCTTGATTGTCGCCTTTCTTTCCGGTATTGGTTCTTCGCGATAGGACCCGAACCCGAGGCTGAAGTCAACAACACCAAAGATCCATACCTGTCTACTGACAGACAAGGCAAGCGTAGCCTCTCATTCTGAACCTACTTTTACAAAGTATCTTACTTTCTCGCTATGATGCCCACGATTCCAATGTGGTCTTTTGTTAGTAGCTAGTGTTACCTATCTATTGCACAGTTTCCCTTTTGTAGCCTTATACTACTGATCCACTGCTCCTAGAATACCTAGGTCTGGCATTTGAGCGTTTCTAGAGATTTTGTGATCAACAGCTTAGACATGCATAGTAACAACTTCTGATCTATCCGAATGATGAATTAGAGATGCCGGTGAATCTAGAAAGGTAGGAGATGGTGACATCATCGAAAGAGTGAACTAAACATGCTAAGGCTTGTATGGGAGGCCACGTTGGGTGTGGTTTTTGTAGTCCCATGCTCGCCCCCACTAGGAACTGAGTTCTTGCCTTCGGAGCCGAGACTAGCGTACAACCACTCAGGGCCTAGAAAACCCCATGAGCAACTAACTTGCCTAGTAGATTCCATGAGTCACATAGTTCGGGCTTTCCATTTGGCATACGTATTGAAAATGTTTTCGAAAGAGGAAGTGATGGAGGCGCATGATAATAGGTAGGGAAGCGTGGCCGCGGTTGCTTGGGGTGGATGGATCCCCTGGTAAACCAACCTCGCCTCACATCTTTAGGGACTGGCTTCGGGACTTGACCCATTACGGCGGAACCATCCATAGGGCGTGACTCATGGTCTCGGAAAAATAAAGGTAAAGGTCATGGCCAACCACCCTCTGCCGGCCTTCCAAGGAAGAGGGCTGATAATATTTGGCATTAAGAATCGGTTGGTAGGCGTAGGTAAAGTTGTACACCCCTGTAGGGTATTAATATTTTCGATAAGCCGTGTTCATGGTTATGAACGCTTGGTGACCAGATTCTAAGATCATAGATAAAATTAACCACTATAAAACTTCCTGATCCATGTGTGCTTGAGGATGCTTCCTCTGGTTCGAGGGGGTGATCCTAGATAGGAGGTTCTGATGAAGCTGGTGGTTACCAAGATATGATGAACAAGATGAAGAAGTCGTTATCTTATCCCCTTTAAAAGATTCTAAGTAAACGAGCCTCTTCTATATCTTGTTTACAAATAAATATCGCTTTATGCAAAAGTAAATCCAGAGAAAGCCTTTCTAGCCAGAGCATGTAGATACTAGGTTATCTAAGTATTGCGGAGTACATTCTCATACTCAACCTTGCGCCATTGTTGTTTTATTATAGATGATCTAGTTGCGACTGAAGGTGGCTTCTACGTTGACATCGACGAGTAGTTGGGGGTCCCAGGTAGAAGCCTGAGGACTATGGGATGGACGTCGCTTCTGTTTATGGCCTCTTAAGCCCTTTGCTAAGTTATTGTGTAGAACAACATAATTTGCTTTCGCTGTGTGATGTACTGTTGGGTCTATGTCCTTTGGTTTGTAATAACTCTAATAGCGTACTCTGTTAAGAGTTTCAACTTATGATTATCAATCCCTAAGTTCTGTAATGTTACCGAATCATACTGTGATCTTCCATGCTTAGAGTTGAGCTTAACTTAGATGGTGATCTGAGGTTA
Organism: Avena sativa; assembly: GCA_916181665.1. Lineage (NCBI taxonomy): Eukaryota > Viridiplantae > Streptophyta > Magnoliopsida > Poales > Poaceae > Avena > Avena sativa. The sequence continues at coordinate 185,556,139 of OV702281.1, forward strand.
GTTTAACCCTAATCCTGGGGGTGTTACAAAACTCATCCATCTGGGATCCATCTTCACCCTAGACAGGTACAGGAAGCTAAGGCATCGATCGTCATCATCAACCGCTGCATTACCACCATCTCCATCCATCCCATCTACATCTTGTCTAGATCTTGTCGTAATTTCCGTACTTATTGTGGATTTATACAAGTATTATTTATCTATGATAGATTGCATTGTCTTTACAGTGATGTTGATTGCCTCCATGTCTGAGTAGATCATTACTTCTTGGGGAGATGGAGAAACCCTAGCATGAGATTGAAATAAGATAAAGTTTATTATGATATTCATCACTGTGACCATGTGTTAGATTGTCTTCATCTTGATGTTGGGATAAATCAAGCTCTCAATATTTGCCTCTTGTGGGGACTTGATGGAGGGAACTACTTGTTGGTAGACGGAGGTGTGCTAGCACTTACAGTGACTATAAAGCTGTTGGCACTCCTTACGTATAAACTTGGGAATCAAGGAAACTCACGGAACACTATCCATGCCATGGGATACATTTTACGGGATAAAGTCCCTTAATACCGCAGTAATTCGAGTGATGTTGATTGCTTGTATGTTGTGGTTATGAGAATGATATGAGTAGTGGTTGCTTCCTATTCGGCCAATTACAGAGTTCCTACCACACATACATCGTTTAGAATGTTCATGATAATAATATTTACCTTAGCCCTTTATAATGATAGAGGTGTATCCTCTACTTCCTGAGAACGCTTTTTCCCAGTGCAGTTTCACATCGCTTTTACATACGTGATATTTACTTTCTGTATTCAGTTTGTTTTACTTTACTTTTGTTCTCTTATAAAAAAACCCAAAAACACCTATTGACACAACACTCACATTTTATCTTGTTACTTAGAATGTTATTTAGCATCTAATTCAAGAGTTATTAGACTTCAGAACTCCCGCTCCCCGTGGGATCGATATCTTTATTTCGAAACTAGCTACAAACGATTTGTGCACTTGCAGTCAACAGCCCCTCGTCCCCGTCGTTAGCTGCAATGGCATAGAAATGTCAGAAATAACCTATGTTGGCAAACCAAATGGCAAGTTCCAATCGGCCCTTACCATGTGGGTTAGAGGGCCCGTTGTTGGCCCGGATAGGGAACCCTGCTGGCTCCGTCTAGGGGTACTTCAGTTTTCGCCGGTCTGCACTGAAGTCGGGGAGAGCATGGTCGCCAACGCCATCCTCGGCTAGCTACCCTGCAAAGAGATACTCAAGGGGAGAAATAAGAAATGTGGAACAACCCTTCAGGAAAAGAATCTATTCAGAAAAGGAAGAGTAACTTTCCCGAGGCGGTAACTGGTCGCGGTGATGCGGTGAGAAGGAGTAGTGCCAATCGGTCTCTAGGTGGAACTTGGAGATCATGGGGAGCCAACTCCGGAGGGCCTCGTGCGGCACCTCCAGCCTCAAGGTGAGTATGGTGCGGCTTGTGTTAGGCCTTTTGGTGCAGGATATGAGTGAGATCAAATGGTTTGGGCTAAAATGGGGAAGAGTACATCGTGGAGCGTAGCGGTGCGGGATTAGCAAAATCGCGGACTGGGGCAGTGTGGATCGGTGTGGGTGGGTGGTGGGGGATATAGAAGTGGGCTGAACCCGTGGGTTCAATCCGTGGGCTCAACCCGCATCATCCTGGATTCCTAGTCGAGAAGAGACTAGTTGATAGACTCCCAACGCATCGTCCCCCCCAGCACGTCCTGAGCGGCCACTGTTCCTCCCCATGGTTTCAGGTGTGGGTTGTGAATGGTTTCAAACCGCAAAACAGAAATGGATTGGTGTGGTTTGGGGACTGCTTCGTCGCGGGTTGGCGCGGTTTGGATTCTATAGATTAATAAGTGGGTTGGATTGGTGTGGGGGTGACGTGCTTTTCTTGGTGGGCTCGTGCAGGTGTGGTGAGGGTCTCTCCCCATTCTCAGCATGACTCCATCCAGGACGCCCGGGTGGGGTCATCCACGGTGGAGAGGTGGCACATCTTGTGCAACCGCTACTGCAGCGGAAGCACCCGGCATGCCATCCAGGAGAGCGCGATGTCCCGGGAGCTGAGCCTCTCTGTCGCCACCATCGCCTCCACCCGGGCCTCCATCCGGTTGATATCCGCCTAGGCCCCCATGCCCTTCATTGACAAGCCCTTTCGCGTCGATGACATGTTGGCGAAGACGGGGAGCCGGATCTAGTCGACATCGGTGGCGTTGCTCAAATAGAAGTTTGAGAGTTGCCACAACTTGACGGTGTCGGGGAGGTCGAACCGCGGAATTGGTTAGATGGCTCAGCAACAGGTGTCCACTAGCGGGCCATCCCTGCTCAGCGTCTAAGCCTTGAAGTTGAGGAACTTCAGGAAGTTCGCCGTGTCAGGGCGAACTCCCATGTACGATTCGCAGCATGCTGCATGATTTGATAGCTAAGCGATGGCGTTGGCACCGAGGTGCTGGAGCTATAGGTCGAAGAAGCCAAAAAAACTCCAACAGGAAGTCGCTGGCGGGGAGGCCGAAGCCGCGAGCGAAGTGGGCAAGGAAGACAACGGCCTCCCCCGCTCGAGGCTCTGGCACCCGCTCCCCCTCCGACGCGAGCCGGTGCTTCACTAGCCTCGTCGATAGGACAAACTTCCCCTGCCGATACTTGAGGACGAGGTCGTAAGTGATGAATGACCCGCACCAGCCGCCATGCTAATATAGAAGCATATCAGTGCGTGGAGCAGCCGTGGCGAATATGCGGGTTCCTAGTGTGCATGCGGGAAATGACAATGGCTCCAGCGACCAAAATCGAGCGGCGCAAGGAAGAAAGAAAAGCTGGATCACAAGAGCACGAGAAGGCAAGAAGGAAAGTGCAGGGAGGAAGACGAAGTGGGAGGCCATTGTCCCCCGTGGCCCTATTTATTACCGTGGCACGGAAACGATTCCCCTGCCGCGATGGTTCGGATATGGATCCCTTGTACCCGCATGGTCACACAGAAGATCTGTAGGAGTTATTGAGGGAGACAAGGCATGCACATGCGCCCCAAGAAACTGCAGTGGCAAGGCGTGCGTGCAGTTACCAAAAAACTGACGCCACAGCACCAAGAGTCAAATGGTGCGACGTGCGCCAGAACTGCCAGTCGTGGCTGACGCAAGTGCCGACCTCATTAATAGACGTTTTGTTTCCATCTACTCTAGCCGGTCACTGCCTTCGCTGTTTACACCTAGTGGGCGGGCACCGACTCCGTAGCCGTTCAAATCCAGCTAGAAAGCGTAAAGCAAAAGTTGTAGATGGATTTTGTCAACAACAACTTCAACCCAACCAAAGGATCTCGCAAGAACTTCCCCACAGGCAAAAGTCCTAACACGCTCGGGGACTAGTGTCGGGGGTGACCCCCGGATAGGGAAAACCGGGCCTAATAAGGCTGGCTCTATAAGCTATTAGTCGGCTGGCCGCTAAACAGAAGAACTCCAGCCAGATGGCTAGTCCTATCCGGTTGGAGCTTATAGGCTTTTCCGGTTGGCCCGCCTAGCCGGATAGCCAGAAGAACCGGCTAGGTGGCTGTTTCCACCCAACCCACCTCGGATTTGATGGAGGATGTAGAGGGGGTGACGCTCCTTGCGGGGTACGCCTCTGGTCCGTCCCGTCACCAGTCAAGCTGGCGCGCTGCCCTGACCGGCGCTACTAGACAAGGATAAATCAAAGTTGTCGGCTGACTGTTAAAGCGGAATATGATGCCCAAAGGAGAGCGTTGGGCCACTGTAGCATCGTCCACCGATGTACTGGAGGCTGACTAGGTACTTGTCCACCGGCTGGGGCCCTGCAGCCGGCCCGCCCTATAAACCCCAAAGTCCAAACAGTAAACCCTAGAGCCCACATTGTAACCTACCTCTCCTAGCAAGTATATAAGGCAGGGTAGAGCTAGGGTTCTGGGTAAGATTCACATTCAGTAGAGATCTCCTCTATATCATATTCTTCCTCTAGCTTCCGATAGTTGCTAAGGAAACAGCTCAGGAGCACTTGTATTGGGCGTTCACCGCCATCATAGTAGATCGTGCAGGAGTAGGGGTGTTACCTCATAGAGAGGGCCCCGAACGTGGGTACGTCATTGTGTTTGCATATCCTCATATCCAACCCATTGCGATAGCCACCGATTGCATCCTGAGTGTCCCTCTCAAGCCATCCTCGATAGCACTATCGTGTTCCACACCACGACATATTTATAGTGTTAACCCGCTTTGAACCACACCTAGTTTGATAACAAACTACTTGAAAAAATGCCCTCTTTTGCTGCTACTACAGTAGTCATATACTTACCCTTTGTTGTAGTATCCGTCATAATGTCTTAACTTTGGAACTCATCCAAATATATCATGGAACTTTCTTTCCATTACATTGTTCCATCCATAGTTTAAATTGAGATAAACTTAATTTGTATCTTGTGAAATAACTAGTACCAACGAAACACTTTACAATAAACTATTTGTCTAGTAACAATGTAACACATTACAATGAACTATCTATCACTTCTACATATATAAGATATTCTTAGTTCTTCCAAAGATCATATGAATATCCTTACTATCGTCCAATGGCCATTTTATGAGTCACTATGGTATATCCTCATAACATTTAAAGCATAGGACATATCTTGATGTGTACATATCACAGTATGATTGATCAAAACATTCATGTGATTTCACTCACCTAGTGTCAAAACACTTGAATCTCGTTTTACTCACCAAGTGTCAATACACTTGAATCTTGATTCAACCTTTGCCATACAGCAAGAACGTTTCTTCTCGTTTCCATATTGAACTCATTCAATATCTCATCTATGTACATTTGGCACAACCATATTAGCGTCTTAATATATACATATAGACATGGATGCCTAATATTCGGATTTTGCCTAAGTCTTTCATCAAAATCTAATTTTAATGAAACTCTTAACCTATGTCTATAAAATATACATCATTTTAAATCAAGAAGATGTCTTCTACATAATTTATTAGAAATATGTCTCAGCGCTCCCACTTAATTTCTTGCAAATGCAAGCATCATCATCTCTAATGAAATTAAACCTTCTAAAAATGTCATCAAAGTGAAGATTCCAACTCCGTGGTGCTTACATTAACCATTGAAGTTTGCATGCACTTTTAGTATCCTTTTAATTAACAAAACTCTTTGGACCATGTCATGTACATGTCCTAGGTAACCATTCTATTAGAAGAACTTTGTTTTGTTTTTTGAACTACCATATACCATAATTATATATAGTGGTTGCTACAATAATCCGTCCAAACTAAATATCGCTATGAGAGATCAATTCTTGTCATAGTAAACTCCTTGAACATTGTCGTAAACTCTTTTTTGACATGTCGGCAATTACGTAGATGTGAAACATCCATGTCTGTTTCTTTATAGATCCAAATACGACCAATGGGCTTTGATACGTCGGAAACATATCTATAAATTTTGATGTTCCAGCTTGTTTAGTATCTACTTTGCTTTGTCCACACTTTGAGGTGTTTTTATATGTTTTCTAGTACTAACCTATTAACAAGATGCCGCAGTGCCAGTTACCTGTTTTCTGCTATTTTTGGTTCGAGAAGAGCTAGTAAGGAAATATTCTCAGAATTTGACGCGACAAAAGCCAAAGACAATATTTCACCAAGGAGAACACGGAGTCCAGAGGAGAGACGGAGGGGAGACACAGGGTGGCCACACCCCCCAGGCACGGGCCCACCTTAGGCCGCGCCTAGGCAGGGTGTCGCCCCCCTGGCCACCTCCCTTCCTCGTCTCTTCGCCTATAAGAAGCCACTGATGCCTAAACCCGAAGTACCCGATCAATATTCCACGAAACCGTTTGTAGCCGCCGCCACCATCGTCCTTATATCGGGGGATCTGAAGCTCTTCCCGGCACCCTGCTGGAGGGGAGATTATCCCGGAGGCCTTCTTCTTCATCATGCCAGCCTCCGGTATGAAGCATGAGTAGTTCCACCTTGGACTACGGGTCCATGTAGTATCTAGATGGTTGTATCTCCTCCTTTGTGCTTTCATGTCTACATCTTATGAGCTCCGTTCATGATCAAGATCTCATCTATTTGTAATCATGCATGTTGTGTTTGCAGGGATCCAATGGATATTGAGATTACTATGTCATATTGATTAATGGTTTTGTCTTATTGATTCTATAATGTCTGTGTTGTTTGTGATCTTGCATGCTCTCCATTGTTAGTAGCTATCTAGGCCAAGTAGTTTCTAGTGACTCCAAGAGGGGGTATTTATGCTCGATAGTGGGTTCATGCCTCTATTTAATCTATGGGAAGTGATAGAAATCTCTAAGGTTGTAGATGTGATGTTGCCACTAGAGAGAAAACAACGGTCTCTTGTTCATGTGTCACATCCCAAAATTTTCCAAATTTTGAAATGTGAAAAATAAATAATTGTTGAAATTTAGGGTGAAAAGAAACTTTTTGATTTCAAATGGAAACATCAAAAACCCATCTTGAACAAATTTGTATAAAAGGGAATCCAAAAAAATTCAAATCAAGTAAAATGCATTCGTCAATGAATGAATCTTGAAATTTAAACACTTGGAAAAGTTAACCCAAAACCCTAAAACCCTAATGGAAGAAAGCATTTCCAAGATCTCTCTAAGACTATGGATTTGACCCATATAAAAATTTGACAACAAACATTTATAAGTGATCAATAATGATAAATAAAAATATTATAAAACCATAGAAATTGATTTCATTCAATTTGGAACCATGGATAAAAACTTATGAACATTATAAGACAAAAGGGAATAATTTACAAAGCTAATAAAGCTCCTATCTAAAATCCATACCAAATTGTGAGCAAATTAATCCTAAAAGGATTTAAAAAGATAAACAAATATTAAATAAGATTATACAAATTGGAATCACCAATTTTGGATCTATAAATAAAAAGATATGGATTTCATAAGGAACATTTAAAAAGGCAAATTTAATATTGGAAAAGTCCAAAAACAAATAAAAGTTTATTCAATAATAAAAGTAATAAAAATATAGTTTAAAATAAAACTATATGGGCTTTGAACCATATTCAATTTTACTTAAACAAAGACTATTGGCCTAAATAATAAATCATAAGTAAATTATTTAGAGGACAAATTAAAACATGAATTAGAATCCATAAGCAAAAGGAATAAAGGTAATCCAAATCTAAATAAAATAAAAGGATAAGGAATATTCAAATAAAATAATATGGCCTTAACCAAATTCTATTCCATTTGAATGAAGACAAAATCCCTTAGGTAAATGATTAATTAAATCATGAGAAAATAATAAATGGGAATTTACCAAAGTGGATTAAAAGTTATCCAATTAACTTAAAAGAATTGTTTGAATAAAATTTATATGGATTTAAAACCATATTGGATTTTATTTGAATAAAGACAATTGCCCAATTTAAATGATTAATAAATCATATTAAAATACTTTAAATAATTCAAAGTGAAGTATTTCCACTAATGAATAAATAAAACCTACTGAGAAGGTTTGGAGAAAATAGGAATTCAAATAAGAAATTAAATTATATTCAAACCTTATTTGTTAAAGACAAGTTGCTAGTTTGAATAATTAATAAACCATAGAAGAATAAAAGAAAATTATTTAAAAAATGGTCTTTAAAATACATGTTTAAACAGAATAGGAACTCACTGAAAAGTTTTGAATTAAAAAGGGGTTTGAAATCATTTGAACAAATTCAAAACAGAAAATGAAAACAGAAAAAAGGAAAAATAAAACAGAGAAGAAAAAATAGAAACAAGCCAGCCCAGCCCACCAGGCCCAGCTAGCCAATCTCCTTCTCCCCCCCCGCAGAAAATGATTCACACCGCAGCACTTACCCGTGCCCTCACTGATGCTTGGACCCCACCTAAACCCTCTTTCTCTTGATTAAACCCTAGAAAATTATTACTTTGTTTAAAGGCATTTCCAACAAAATAAAATATTGCTTTGATTAAAAAAATGTTTTAAATGAAACCCTTTGCAAATTAAATTGTTCTAAAACATAATGACCATAAACATTAACATTGGTGTTTAAAAACATTTTGGCTAACAGTAGAAATTATTCTTTGAATAAATCATTTCTAGCAAAACAAAAATGATTGAAAGTGGCTATTTTCACAAACTCGATATCAAATGGTTTTGCCACATTTATAAATGACCAATAGGTGTTTTATAATGTTTATAACCTATTAGAAACCATTTTTCCAAACAAAACAATCTTTGGCATGCTTGCATGCATTGCTTTGTTTTTATTATTTTATGTGTTGCATTGTTTGAGTGTTAGTTTTGAAATTGTTCCTTGCTTGATTGAATTATAGTGGAATTTGAAGAGTGTGACTATTGCAAGATTAAGGAGTGAACTTATATTCCCCACCAAAAAGGCAAGTGGTGCTTCATACTTTTGTCCCATTATTTTCACTATGCATTAGTGATATTTCTAAGTAGGACTTGCATGGAATTTTTACTAAGTATGCTATTCCATGGGAAATCCTAATAGATGATGCCTTGGTAGAATTTTCCCTAAGTTAAGATCCCTACTACTATCATGCTTAGCTTATCTAGTAGAAAACAAGGGTGGATTATATTCATGCTATGGAATATTACTAAGTCTATCACTTGTGTTTTGTTTAATAAAACAACTATGTGAATCTTGTGTATCACCTAGGTGGAATGGTGGGAATGGATTTATGTTGAGTGGTTACACAAGGCCAGGGGACTGGTGAACCTTGTGTATCACACTTGTGGAATGCCACACAGGAACAAAGAGATTTGAGATGTCAAATGTTGACAAGCTTCAAGTGCAGCCACTTGGCATTATGGGCTCTGCCTGGATCATATAGGTTGCAATAACTTAGCCAAATGGACAGTTGGTGGTAGGGGATGATAGTATTGGAACGCGTCCATTTTGGTCTAAGGGAAGGCTTCTGAAAGATCTTGTCTCGATGCATGTTGAGTCTTGTGGGGAAACTGCACCACCTCTCTCGAGAGAAAATCTAAGTACTTAGTCGTGTCCCCGGCAATGGACAATTTGATCATCAAGACATGGAAGCTATCAAGGATCTCCTCATCCCAATTTCTAAGTTAAAAACTTGTGGTTGAACAAGGTTAAAGGATCACCAATGTCTATTGGTAGATGCCTTGGGTGATTTTGTCAAACAAAAACATAGTGTTTCAAATGATAAGGAAAATCTATTTTGAGCAAAGCAAGCCTAAGCTCCACTTAGCCAAATGCATATAGATGATAGTTACCACTATACTACCATAGTATCACTTGCAGGTTTGTTTGATGTTAGTGAAGTGTGCTGATTAGGATTACAAGTCTACAACCAACATGATTGCCTGTGGCACTTTGAAGATGAAGGACTCCATGCTATAGTTATTTATGTTGCACTGTAATGAGATAGCCAAATGAGCTATGTAAGATGTAATGAATTATTTTATTCCTGGTTATAAAGTTGTACTATGACCTTTGTTTCTTGATATTACATCTTAACTGTGGATGCTAGCTATTGATCGAGGGACTAGCATTGTAAACATAGGGATCTCTACCTTATTAAAGGTTGGGACCTCTACAGATGGTATCTGAGCATTGTGTTTCATGTAGGATTGTAACCCTAGGATTGGACAAAACCCCTTAGAAAAATAGGAGTTGTATTTATTCCAAAACTTATTTACAAACAATCTTGTAAACTCTTTCCTCAACCATTTTGGTTTTGATTCTACATCTCTTCTTTTTCAACTTGATGGACAAGACTCCACCATGAGCAAAGACTTCAACATGAGCAAAGTACTTCACCAACTCAAATGACTTCAACTTCACCATCATCAATGACTTCAACCTTAATTTCATCAAGGACTTCAACTTGGACATCACTAAGGACTACAAGTGAGAAAAGAATGTTACTCAAGACCTGAAGACTTAGAAGGAACCATCATCACCTTTGAAGTTTTGTGACCAAGATGCAAGAATTTTTCCAAGGAAACATGATCTTGTTCAAGAATAAACAACAAAGAAGAATGGAATGATTTCAAGAAAACCATATAGTTGGACCACCATACTAATGATTAGTTTAAACACACCAACTTATGTGGTGTAGCAAAAATATTTTGTTGCCTAAAATGTGCTTGAACTTTGTTGTTTGAGTGGAATGTTTGTTTGTGATTACTTGCACATTGCTTGTGTGAATTGTTGTGTGATTAGAATTCTTTCCATAAAAATCTTTTGCCTATTCTAATCCCAATCCAACCAAAACAGATGACTTCTCCAAGAGACTTCAACATCAATAATGGTGACAACAACAACAACCAAGAGATGCACATGAGAGAACAACTACTAGAAAACCAAACCAGTTGAATTAGATGACAACCCGTTTTTAGACAACAACAATGAGTTAGACCCAATCATGCAAATTTTTTTGGAAATCCAGTCCCAATTGTTGCAAGGGATGACCACTCAAATGATCAACATGAAAGACAACCTTTCCCAAGGAGTTTGTGACAACAATGATGTCAAGGATGATATTATAGAAGGAACTCAAGCTTGCAATATTTATGGAGACATGGATCACACTTCCAAAGAGCATGAAGATCAATGCCCTAATTGTGAAGAGAAACATCCAACTAAACAATGCCCCACATCTCAAGTGACTTGTTTCCTATGTGAAGGAAATGATCATGTCCCTTTCCAATGCCCCATCTATCCTATAGTTCAACAAATGAAACAAGGTAGAATGCCTCAAAGGTTTGGGAACACCCATGAGGAAACAACTTCTATCAAGAAGGATGAAGACAAAAGCAAACCTCAGATTGCACCTCCATACATTAGGAATCACCTTGATGGACAAAAGATGAAACATATGTATTATCCAAGGAATCATTCAAGGAACCAAGGAAGCTTTCCCACCTTTGAGGTGAGATATGAAGAACATGAACTAGAGGAACTCCTAGCTTTGGAGAAACCCAAGAAGAAGAAGAATATGGAAATTAGCCAAGTGTGGTGCAACAACTACAAAGAGCTAGGGCATTAGATATCAACTTGTCCAGAGAGGATACATGAAGAACTCAACCTTGTCACATGTTACAAGTGTGGTGACAAAGGACATTATGAAAGACAAGCAAAGACAAGAAATTGTCCAGAAAAGAAGAAGTACAAGACAAGCAAGGCAATGAAGGATATCATCCTTGTCACATGTTTCAAGTGTGGAAACAAAGGACACTATGCAGATGTCTTTCCAGATAAGTTTCATCAAGACCTCAAGTAAGCCAAGATGTAATCTAGTTGAAAACCTTTTTAAGGGTGGTAGTACCCTAGTTGTTTTGATGCCAATTTGTAATCTCTATCCTTCCCAAATATCGGGACGAGATTTATTTTAAGGGTGGTAGCCTGTCACATCCCAAAATTTTCCAATTTTTAAAATGTGAAAAATAAATAAACAAAATAAATAACTGTTGAAATTTAGGGTGAAAAGAAACTTTTTGATTTCAAATGGAAACATCAAAAACCCATCTTGACAAAATTTGAATAAAAGGGAAACCAACAAAATTCAAATCAAGTAAAATGCATTCATCAATGAATGAATCTTGAAATTTAAACACATGGAAAAGTTAACCCAAAACCCTAATGGAAGAAAATCATTTGCAAGATCTCTCTAAGAATATGGATTTGACCCATATAAAAATTTAACACAAACATTTATAAGTGATCAAGAATGATAAATAAAAATATTATAAAACCATAGAAATTGATTTCATTCAATTTGGAACCATGGATAAAAACTTATGAACATAATAAGATAAAAGGGAATAATTTTGCAAAGCTAATAAAGCTCCTATCTAAAATCAATAAAAAATTGTGAGGAAATTAATCCTAAAAGGATTTAAAAAGATAAACAAATATTAAATAAGATTCAACAAATTGGAATCACCAATTCCGGATCTATAAATAAAAAGATATGGATTTCATAAGACAAAGAAATAAATAAATAAGGAACATTTAAAAATAAAATTTTAATATTGGCCAAGTCCAAAAACAAATAAAAAGTTTATTAAATAATAAAACTAAATAAAAATATAGTTTAAAATAAAACTATATGGGCTTTGAACCATATTCAATTCTACTTAAACAAAGACTATTGTCCTAAATAATAAATCCTAAGTAAATTATTTAGAGGACAAATTAAAACTTGAATTAGAATCCATAAGCAAAAGGAATAAAGGTAATCCAAATACAAATAAAATAAAAGGATAAGGAATATTCAAATAAAATAATATGGTCTTAACCAAATTCTATTCCATTTGAATGAAGACAAAATCCCTTAGGTAAATGATTAGTTAAATCATGAGAAAATAATAAATGGGAATTTACCAAAGTGGATTAAAAAGTTATCAAATTAACTTAAAAGAATTGTTTGAATAAAATTTATATGGATTTAAAACCATTTGGATTTTATTTGAATAAAGACAATTGCCCAATTTAAATGATTAATAAATCATATTAAAATACTTTAAATAATTCAAATTGAATTATTTACACTAATGAATAAATAAAACCTACTGAGAAGCTTTTTAGAAAATAGGAATTCAAATAAGAATTTAAATTATATTCAAACCTTATTTGGTTAAAGACAAGTGGCTAGTTTGAATAATTAATAAATCATAGAAGAATAAAAGAAAATTATTTTAAAAATGGTCTTTAAAATACATGTTTAAACATAATAGGAACTCACTGAAAAGTTTGAAAATTTTTGAATTAAAAAGAGGTTTGAAATCATTTGAACAAATTCAAAACAAAAAATGAAAACAGAAAAAGGAAAAATAAAATAGAGAAGAAAAATAAAATAGAGAAGAAAAATAGAAACAAGCCAGCCCAGCCCACCAGGCCCAGCTAGCCCATCTCCTTCTCCCCCCGGCAGAAAACGATTCACACCGCAGCACTTACCCGCGCCCTCACTGAAGCTTGGACCCCACCTGAACCCTCTCTCTCTCGTTGACAAAACGACCCCACCTGTCAGTCGTCTTCCTCACCCACCGCGACCGATTCTCCCCCAAACCTCGCCCGTCTCTACCGTTCAATGCCAGCTTCAATTTGAGTAAATGCCTGATTTATTCCTCCCAGTAACGACGCCACCTTAAACTCCCACGCCCTCTCTTACCTTTCCCCCAGACACCATTTCCTCTCAGCCCCCAGGCCGCCTTGAATTCGCCTCGAAACCTCTCTGTCTCGGTCGAACCTTTCTTTCGATTCTGGCCAGACACCGTCGCCCCTTGCTCCCTGACCTCCACGAGCCTACTCCCCAGCCTCTTGCGCATCTCCCAGTGCTGCCCGTTCAACCGCGCGAGCACCGTAACCTCGGCAACGATGAGAACCGAGAGCCGCCACCATCTGCCTCTACTCCGGTGACCATTCCCCGTAAGACACGACCACTCCTCATTCTCTGAATGACACTCCTACACTCTTCTCTCTCTCGCGCAACTAACAAACCCTCTGCCTTGCTTTTACGTGCACCGTAGCATCGCCACAGTCTTCAACAGTGAGCGCCTAACGCCGACGGCAACTACGGCGAGCGATCGACGACACGTCTGAGCGCCCCTGCCTTCCGGCGAGTATGTTGAGCATCAGCAATGCATGGAGAATCTTGTGAGCTACTTCTCTCTCTCCCGCGCTTCCCGGTTTCGCCGTTACGCCATCGCTTGAGCGCCGCCATCGCGCGCCATCGTCGAGGGCCGCCAGAGTATGGTCAAAACATTTCAGGCTGTTAGATTTAAATCATAAGGACATGTTAGATCCACTTAAGAGAAAGGGTAAGTTTGCATCTGTGACTCACGATCCTAATTATATCCAACACACCGCATAGCTCGATCCAACCGAACCAGTACCGACGAATAGAAAACAGCCACGTGGCCTGTAGATTGTTTTAAAAACAGAAACATTTCTATTAGATGGTTAGATTTGAAAATTTTATCAATTGAAATCTACATGTCCAAATTTTGCAAACTTTATATCAATGGAATCACGAAAAAAATCCTATCGAACCATGCCATTTGTTTAATGAATTGCTTCTGTCAAATTGGTTGTTTTTGCAGAAACTTGTTTAGGCATATTTTGAATAAAAAAATTATTCTAGAAATGTTTTTAGAATAAAATATTTTGTAAATGGTTTATTTTGAACCTACTGACCATGGAAACCAACTTTTGTATTTAAAATTATATTTTGTGACACTTAGGAATTATTCCTTTAAATTAAAACATTTCTAGCTAAATAAAAATGTTGAATATGTTTTAAAAAATAGGTTTTGAGTAAAACCTTTTGAAAATGGTTTGAATTAAACTCTCTGACCCTAAAAACCAAGTTTTAGGATTTAAAAATGTATTTGATTAAACCCTATAAAATTATTACTTTGTTTAAAGGCATTTCCAACAAAATAAAATATTGCTTTGATTAAAAAAATAGTTTTTAGATGAAACCCTTTGAAAATGGAATTGTTCTAAAACATAATGACCATAAACATTAATATTGGTGTTTAAAAACATTTTGGCTAACGCTAGAAATTATTCTTTTAATAAATCATTTCTAGCAAAACAAAAATCATTTAAAGTGGCCATTTTCACAAACTTGATATCAAATGGTTTTGCCACATTTATAAATGACCAATAGGTGTTTTATAATGTTTATAACCTATTAGAAACCACTTTTCCAAACAAAACAATCTTTGGCAGTCTTGCATCCATTGCTTTGTTTTTATTATTTTATGTGTTGAATTGTTTGAGTGTTAGTTTTGAAATTGTGCCTTGCTTGATTGAATTGTAGTGGAATTTGAAGAGTGTGACTATTGCAAGATCAAGGAGTGAAATTATATTCTCTACCAAAAAGGCAAGTGGTGCTTCATAATTTTGTCCCACTATTTTCACTATGCATTAGTGATATTTCTAAGAAGGACTTGCATGGAAGTTTTACTAAGTATGCTATGTCATGGGAAATCCTAGTAGATGATTCCTTAGTAGAATTTTCCCTAAGTTAAGATACCTACTACTATCATGCTTAGCTTAGCTAGTAGAAAACAAGGGTGGATTATATTCATGCTATGGAATATTTCTAAGTCTATGACTTGTGTTTTGTTTAATAAAACAACTATGTGAATGAATCACCTAGGTGGAATGGTGGGAATGGATTTATGTTGAGTGGTTACACAAGGCCAGGGGACTGGTGAACCTTGTGTATCACACTTGTGGAATGCCACCCAGGAACAAAGAGATTTGAGATGTCAAATGTTGAGAAGCTTCAAGTGCAGCCACTTGGCATTATGGGCTCTGCCTGGATCATATAGGTTGCAATAACTTAGCCAAATGGACAGTTGGTGGTAGGGGATGATACGTTTGGAATGCATATATTTTTGTCTAAGGGAAGGCTTCTGAAAGATCTTGTCTCGATGCATGTTGAGTCATGTGGGGAAATTGCACCACCTCCCGAGAGAGTAAAATCTAAGTACTTAGCCGTGTCCCGGGCAATGGACAATTTGAGCATGAAGACATGGAAGCTATCAAGGATCTTCTCATCCCAATTTCTAAGTTAAAAACTTGTGGTTGAACAAGGGCAAAGGATCACTAATGTCTATTGGTAGATGCCTTGGGTGATTTTGTCAAACAAAAACTTAGTGTTTCAAATGATAAGGAAAATCTATTTTGAGCAAAGCAAGCCTAAGCTGCACTTAGCCAAATGCATATAGATAATAGTTACCACTATACTAATATAGTATCACTTGCCAATACAATTCAAATGTATTGACCCTTGTGGCTCTAACTTATTATGTTGCAGGTTTATTTGATGTTAGTGAAGTGTGTTTATTAGGATTACAAGTCTACAACCAACATGATTGCCTGTGGAACTTTGAAGATGAAGGACTCCATGCTATAGTTATTTCTGCTGCATTGTAATGAGATAGCCAAATGAGCTATGTAAGATGTAATGAATTATTTTATTCCTGGTTATAAAGTTGTACTATGACTTTTGTTTCTTGATATTACATCTTAACTGTGGATGCTAGCTATTGATCCAGGTACTAGCATTGTAAACACAGGGATATCTACCTTATTAAAGGTTGGGACCACTACATCATGGAGCAAGTGGATTATTTACCTTACATACTTTGCTTAAAGCAGTTGTTTGTTGCTTGCAACTTAATACTGGAGGGGGTTCAGATGATAACGCAAAGGTGGACTTCTAGTCATAGATGCAGTTGGATGGCGATATATGTATCTTGTTGTATTGCCCAATCGAATCTCATAGGATCTTGATATCTAGTATTGCATTGTTATGCCTTGCTCAGTCCTGTAATTTCCTTGCTACAATTTGTTTACCTTGCATGCCATGTTTGTTTATCTAAGGAGAGCACCTCTAGTGAACTATGGACCCTGGTCCAATCTTTACCATTAATACATCTTCCACTATTACTGTTTACTTTCTAAAACCACTATCACCTTCCACACCATATAGTTAATCCTTTGGTACAAGAACCAGTGATATTGAAAAACGCATTGTTCGTTGGGGAAAAGTCTTGAGTTTGTGTTGTGTAGGTTTCCAAGGTGCTTGCAACAACTTTGAGACGTTTCCATCCTCCTACTGGTTCGATAACCTTGGTTTCTTACTGAGGGAAAACTTGCTGCTATGCTGCTTCACACCTTGCTCTTGGGGTATCCTGACGAAGCACTCCAACATCAACGAAGCGCCATCATCATGCTTTTTTGGCGCCGTTGTCGGGGATCTATAGGATAGCTTCAACCTTTTCCTCCCCGTCAAAAGCTTTTCCGGCACCGTTGCCGGGGAATCTAAGGACGTCTTCACAAGGGGAGTCCTTCTCAACCTTTCTCTTTACTTTGTTTTTGGTTTTCTTAGTTTCTTTTGCTTGGCTTTGTTTGCCTATTTTTATCGAAAATTCCAAAAAAAAATTGTTTAGTTTGGTTTGCTTTCTCTTATCAAAACACACAAAAATTAGTTCCTGCTCTAGTTGCTACTATTTCTGGTTTTGGTCCAATCCTTGTGTCAACTATGGAAAGGATATTTACTTTCAAGAAAAGAAGTGGAGAGATTTTCAAAGAAGCTTGGTCTAGAATCTCTGCTTTACAAAGGGAAACTGAGCCTAAGATGAGTCTTAGCTTGGTTATTAATTGTTTGTACCACAGTATTGCTCTTTGTTATAGTTATGCTTTAGATGCTGTGGCTGAGAAAGATATTTTTTGTTGTACTGAGGATGAAACTTTAGATGCTATAAAGAGGTTGATTATAATTTATAATATGCCTGGCAAGTCTGATTCTTCTTTTATAGACATTTATGCTAGGTTGAACACTCTCGAGACTAGTACTGCTGCTTTGAACAGTTGCTATCACACACTTAGAGAGAACCATGGTTATGTTCCAATAAATTCTGAGCCTTCAAAGTGGTTTCCTACCATAAAAGTTTCTATAAATAGTGCAACTTTTGATGCTCGCTGTGATATCATGTCTGAATTTTGCCTTATGCCTAAGGATATTTATGAGTCTTTGACTCTTTGGGGACTTTCTAAAGGAGGAGAAGAAATATCACTTACCAATAATGCAACTTTATTACCCATTGGAATAGCTGAAGGTGTGTTTACAAAAATGTGAGGGAAAATGGTGTCTACTGATTATCTTGTTATTGAATGTGTAGGAAAAGGACAGATTACACTCGAAAGATACCTGCTGAAACACCTTGGAGCAGTAATAGATGTGGTAAAAGGCATTATGCATTTTGCTCCTCGAGTAAGAAATCATATATTCCCTAAAAATAAGAAAAAAGGTAAGAAAGGTAGGAGAAAGAGAGTTGATGTTAATGCTTCTTCATTTCAAAACACTTGATTCTTGCTTCTTTTGCCTAAATTAAAGGCGTTAAAGAAAATTACTTGCAGGGAGATAACCCAAGAGTTTTCTTGAGTCTTGGAAGTTATTACTTCAGTAGTGACCTCTCCTTATCCTTTTTTGTTTGCTTTTTATGCCAAGAATGACCTCTAGTGAGAGGGAAGTAAGATTTGGGGAGTTGCTATCTCGAAACAGACTTTTGTGCTCCACCATAAAAATTCTTGAGGAGTCACTGTAAGTTGGTGTAACATCCCAGCATTTAGGAACCAACGAAGGGTAGATTTAGGGATTTGTGCATATGCATACATTCATCTGTAAAATGTGGGTAAATTTTTCGCCAAATAAAAATCTAAAGTGATTAGACTTTCTTTTACTCTCTAAGTATAGGAATAGCTCTGGAGAGTGATCATTATAAATTTTGACATGATCTTTATGAATTAGTGTGTTTTGGGGGAAAAGAATTTGACTTCAAATTTGGACTTGGAGTTTATATTTAAAGTTAAGGATTGATATTTTAGAATGTGTTTCAAAATGATTTAGAAATATTATTTAATTTAATCAAGAAATAATAAATATTTATAGAAATTCAAATAAGAAGTGACTCTTTTATTCCTTATCTTTATTCCATAAATAAATTACAAAGATTAACTCATAGAGTTAATAAAGAATCATTACAGTAAGGAAATTACAAAAATAGAAATATGTTTATATGAATAGATTATTACAAATTTATTACAAAAGAATGAAATAAAATTACAAAGGAATTTATTTATCTAAAGTAATCCTATACTAAATCTTTAATCTCTAGATCTTGTACCTGCAAAATAAAGAACAAACAAAAGGAAAATGAAAGTTAAATTGTTAATTTTAATCTCAGTAGAGAGCAGTGAGTTGCACTGCTCAATATTACATCATTGAGTAAATATTTTAGGGGAAAGTTTCACCAACATGAAAGAATTTGATCTTTCATAATAAATAAGCCATAAGTCAAATGATCACATCAAAGTATGAACGCTAGAACCAGGGATGAACCCTAGAACCAGTATGAACCCTAATGAAGGATAGCCACTAGTTACACAGAGATAATCGAAGTAGACAAAGGCACAGGTGATAACAAAGAATCAACTCACCTGTGGTCCTCGCTGGAGAATTGAAGAGGAAGCAGAGGGGCCGACGAGCTCGCGGCAGCACGGGGAGCACCCCAAAGGGCACTGCAACCCGCAACCAGCCACGACGGCGGCCACAACAGCACACAAGGGCACACGAGCACCGCACGTCACCACGGGAGCATCGGCGGCGGCGCTAACAGCACCACCCCAAACCTAGGGTTCACGACGGGGCTAGCCTGGCCACAAGAGGGCCCCAGAACCAAATCGAGTCGGAGCAGATGAAGGAGAGTGGTCGATAACCTCGCCATACACCATGGCGGCTGCTAGGGAAGGCCACGGCGGCAAGCATCAGTCGGCGGCGGCGCTAGCGACCACGAGGTCGAGGAGGAGAATAGGTAAGGTCGACAGAGGGAGAGACAGAGAGAATGGGCCAATAGGGCCAGAACCCTTTGGGGAGACCTTTTGGCAAACCACTTGGGCCAATTTGGCCCAATAAGCCCAAAGGGTTAGCCCAAAAACTTTTAGAGAATAAAATACCCCTAGAACTGGATAAAATTTTGGAGAATAAAATAAAAGTCTAAAAATTGCAAATATTATATTTTTAGATTCATAATAATCCAACCTATTTAAATAAATTAAGAGATAATTTATATATATATTTTTTGGTCAAGAATTTTATAATATATATTCCTTATGGAATTTTATAAAAATTAAAGTAAAAGGATAAAAATAAATAAAAATCACTTATATTATATTTTATTATGATAGTATTTTAGAAAAATACTACATAAATATTTAGAGTTACCAAAAGAAATTTTATTTAAATGCTAATTCTTAAAAGGAATTATTAAACAAATAAATACAAGAGTTCCTAATAATAAATAAAATCTTTGGATTTTTAACTCTATTAATTATGTATTACATTATAAAAATAGTGAATGTAATATTTATGAAATATTAAAAAGTTATTCTTTGAAATAAATCTCTTTATTACCTAAAGTAATTCCAATAAACTAAGAATATTGGGTAAAACATACAAAGAAGATAAATAAGAAATAATGCATTACATTACTATGCATATTCATTTTACTTCTTTAAGTATTGTCCTTACCGGGCAATAATGATGTTTTGTAGACATAGAAGCTCAAGGTTCAGTGTAAGCATCCGACTTCACTACCTTGCAATCACAAGGCAAGTTCATCACGTGCTCATGTCCTTTTGAAGAGTCCTTACCAAAGTATTTACAAATTGTGTTTTATCATCTATGTTCAAGTAAAGAAAATAGTATTTTCTTAAAAAATGATGATATCATCCTAAGTGATGGTATAGAGAAGCAATAGAACTGAGTGTTGTAGATATACCCTAGAGGCAATAATAAAAGTGGTTATTATTATATCTTTGTGTTTATGATAAATGTTTAATTTCATGCTATAATAGTATTAACCAGAAACATTAACACTTGTGTGATTTGCAAACTAAATTAGAGTCCCTGGTAAAGCCTCTTTGTAATACTATCTTGTTGGTTAATAGATGATCGTGGTTTATCGATCATGAACATTGAGATGTCATTAACAACAAGATCATATCATTAGGAGAATGGTATGATGGACATACTCCTATAGATAAGCGTAGCGTAAAGATCAAGTCATTTTAATAGTTTTTCTATAAGATTTGTGATACATAGTAACCTAATTCCTTCGACCATGAGATCATGCTAATCACCATCACCGGAGGATGCTTTGATGACATCAAACACCACACCGTAACTAGGTGGCTATAAAGGTGGCATTGAGTGTTCAGAAAGTATGTGTTGAGGCACATGGATCAAGAGTGGGATTTGTCCATCCATATGACGGATATATATATATACTCTGGGCCCTCTCGGTGGAATTTCATCCAATTAGCTTGCAAGCATGTGACTGGATCACAAGGGATCACATATCATGGGAACAAGAAAGGAGTACTTTTCAGTAACGAGGTTGAATTTGGTATGCAGAGATACCGACGATCAAACCTCGGATGAGTAAACTATCGCGAGACAAAGGTAAATTGGTATCATATGTAAGTGGTTCATTCGATCGCAAAGTAATCGTAGAAATATGTGGGAGCCATATGAATTTCCATATTCCTCTATTGGTTATTGATCGTAGAAGTGTCTCGATCATGTCCGCATAATTCACGAACCGTAGGGAGACACACTTAAGGATTCCATGTTGTTTAGTAGATATGGAATGTAAGTAGGGAGACCGAATGTTGTTCGGAGTCTCGGATGGGAACCGGGATATCAAGAGATTGATCCGGAATGGTCCGGATAATAAGGTTCATATAAGGAAAGTCCGATTCCGGAGTTCGGGAATCATTCCGATTTTTTCGCGAAGAGGTTTAGAAAGGTCTAGAAGGTTCACCAGACCGGAAGGGGAATGGTTCACGAATGTGTCATGGTTAAGTGGAATGATTGGATCATGTCCTAGGTCACTTGGTTGGGCATTTGCAAGAGAGGAATTGAGCTCCAAATTGCAAGTCAAAAGGCATGTTTGAAAAGTCAAACTGGAACAATGGTTTCCTAGTGGAAGAAGGAAAGAGTCCTTCTTTCCATCCAACTTGGATAGGGATTTGGGGAAGGATTCAAACTCCCCTCTCCCAAGTTGCCCTCCCTCTCATCAATAGAGGGGAGGGGCTGCCGCAAGAGAACTACAACCAGCCCTCCCCACCAAGCCGCTTCGCTTGCCGCCACACCGTTGCAGACTTCACCTCCTCCTCTCCGACACTCTAAATCTAGATCACCGGAAACCCTAGATCCACCATAACCTGCTCCGGTTTAGGCGAAGCCCTGCAGGATTCTCCCTCTACTTCCAACACCACGCCGTCGTGCTGCCGGAATCGCGAGGGGTGAACTGCAACCTCTGCTGCCTACTGGAACAAGGGAGAGGAAGGTCTTCATCGAGTACCGAACGTGTGACCGACTGCGGAAGTGCTGCCGGAATTACACGCTGAAAGGATCGTCTAAGCGATCTTGAGATCGGCAAGTGTACGACTACATCATCCACGAGAATCTGGTCTTGTTAACCGCTTTGGAATCTTCGAGGGTGAGTACTCTAATCGACTCGTTGCTACAATCTAGTAGATAGATATTGGCTTGTTTGTGTGCATGCGGTAGAATTTTTTTGTTTTCCATGATACGAACCCCTATAGTGATATCAGAGTCGTGTCTATATGTAGATCTGTTGCACGATTAGAACAAAATGGTCATTGTGGGCGGTGGTGCTTTTATTATCAATTGCTTTTTGTGTACTTTGCATCTTGCGGTATGATGGGATGAAGCGGCCCGGGCTAACCTTACATGACATCGTTCACGAGACTTGCTCCACGCTTGACATGCACCTTGTATTGCATAAGTGGCTTTGCGGGTGCCTGTATCTCCCATCATAGTATAGATTCAATTTACAACTGGCACTTAACAGTTCAAGCATCAACGTTGTGGTTCTTGTTCGTAAGTTAGAACGACACTTATTGAAAGCCCCAAACCATGTAAAACATGCAAATAAAATGAGAGGCATCTAAATTTGTTTTGCAGGGGTGTGCTGTGATGTGATATGGACATGATTGTGATTATATATGATGTATGCAATGTTCCTTATTGTAAGTTGGCAACCGACAGGAGCCATATGGTTATCTTTTAATTTCGTTAAGACCTGCGTTCTATTATTCAAAGTAGTTGTAATAGTTGATGCTGGTGGACGACAACCATGGAGCAGCGACATTGACCTTGACGCAATGCCGGTGATGATGGAGATCATGTTCGTGCTTGAAGATGGAGATCAGAAGCATAATAAGAAAGGGCATATCATATCACATATTATGAAGTGCATGTGATGTTAATCCTTTTATGCATCTTGTATTTCTTAGTTCGCGACGGTAGTATTATAAGATGATCCCTCTCACAAAATATCAAGTTATAAAGTGTTCATCCATAGTAAGCACCGTTGCTAAAGCTCGTTGTTTTGAAGCACCATGTGATGATCGGGTGTGTTAGATTCTACGAGTGTATACAACGGGAGCAAGCCAGATTTGCTCATGCGGAAGCTAAGGTTTGATCTTGACGAGCCTATCATGTACAGACATGGTCTTGGAACACGGATCACCAAAAGGTAAAGCATGAGTCATATAGTAGATATGATTAACATGTTGATTTTTCTCCATTGAAGCTACATCAACTCTCGTGATGATCGGTTTTGATGTGGTGGATTTGGTTTGTGTGATCACTAAAACAATGTGAGGGATATTGTTTTGAGTGGGAGTTCACCTAGATTAATTTAACTATTAATTAGAACTCAATTTGTTATAAACTTAGTCTAAACTATTGCAAATATGTTGTAGATCAATGGCGGCCCCTACCATCAATTTTAATGCGTTCCTAGAGAAAGAAAAGTTGAAAAACAATGGAAGCAACTTCACAGATTGGCTCCGCAACTTGAGGATTGTCCTCAATGCTGGTAATTTGACCTATGTGCTGGATGCATCGTTGGGTGACCCACCTGCAGCTGATGCTACCGATGAGGTGAAGAATGTTTTCCTCACTCGGAAGAATCAATACTCCATAGTTCAGTGTGCTATCTTGTACGGTTTGGAATCGGATCTTCAGAAAAGGTTTGAGAACCATGACCCACATGATATTGTCCATGAACTCAAAATGATATTTGAGGCTCATGCGAAAGTTGAGAGTTATGAGGCTTCTAAAAAGTTCTTTAACTGCAAGATGGAAGAGGGAAACTCCATTAGTGAGCATGTGCTTAAGTTGTCTGGGCACGCTACCAAGCTCCAAATCTTGGGTATAGTGATTCCTAATGCTTTGGGGATTCACCGTGTCCTCCAATCACTACCACCAAGTTACAAGAACTTTTTGATGAACTACAATATGCAAAAAAAAGAACAAGTCATTGCCTGAACTCTTCTCCATGTTAAAGTCTGTAGAAGTGGAGATCAAGAAAGAGCACCAAGTGTTGATGGTCAATAAGACCACCAAATTCAAAAAGGAAGGCAAGTCTAAGAAAAAGGGAAACTTGAAGAAGGACGGTAAGAAAGTTACCCCACCGGCAAAGAAGACCAGGGCTGGTCCTAAGCCTGATATTGAGTGCTTATACTACAAGGGAGAAGGTCACTGGAAGCGAAATTGCCCTAAGTACTTGGCGGATTTGAAGAACGGCAACATCAAGAAGAAAGGTATATCTGATATACTTGTTATTGATGTGTATCTCACTAGTAGTCGTAATAGTGCCTAGGTATTTGATACTAGTTCGGTTGCTCATATTTGTAACTCGAAACAGGTGCTGCAGAATAGAAGGAAACTAGCGAAGAACGAGGTGATGATGCGCGTTGGAAATGGATCAAAGGTTTATGTGATCGCGGTCGGCACGCTACCTCTTCATCTACCATCGGGATTAGTTTTATACTTAAATAATTGTTATTTTGCATGTGTTGAGCATGAACATTATATCCGGATCATGTTTATTGCGAGACGGTTACTTGTTTAAGTTCGAGAATAATGGTTGTTCTATTTATATGAGTAATATTTTTTATGCACATGCACCTTTGATATATGGTCTATTCTTGTTGAATCTCGATTGTAGTAATACACATATTAATAACATTGAAGCTAAACATTTGAAATTGAGCGATAACTCGACCCATATGTGGCACTGTCGGCTTGGTCACATTGGAGTGAAGCGTATGAAGAAACTCCATTCCGATGGACTTCTTGAATCACTTGATTTTGAATCACTTGAAAGATGCGAAGCATGTCTAATGGGAAAAATGACTAAGACTCCATTTTCTAGTATGATGGAGCGAGCTACGGAATTATTAGAAATCATACATACCGATGTGTGTGGTCCAATGAGTGTAGCATCGCACGGTGCTTATCGTTATGTTATTACTTTCACGAATGACTTGAGTAGATATGGGTATATCTATTTCATGAAACATAAGTCCGAAACTTTGGAGAAGTTTAAGGAATTTCAAAGTGAAGTAGAGAATCAATGTAACAAGAAGATTAAATTTCTACGATCTGATCGAGGAGGTGAGTATCTAAGTTACGAGTTTGGCGAGCATTTGAAGAAATGCGGAATACTTTCACAATTGACACCGCCGGGAACACCACAACGTAATGGTGTGTCTGAATGTTGTAATCGAACTCTCTTAGATATAGTACGTTCTATGATGTCACTTATAGATTTACCGCTATCGTTTTGGGGTTATTGTCACATCCCAAAATTTTCCAAATTTTGAAATGTGAAAAATAAATATACAAAAAAAATAATTGTTGAAATTTAGGGTGAAAAGAAACTTTTTGATTCCAAATGGAAACTTAAAAACCCATCTTGAATTTTTTTGAATAAAGATTGAATCCAACTAAATTCAAATCAAGTGAAATGCATTCTTCATCAATGCATCTTGAAATTTAAACACTTGGAAAAAAAATAAACCAAAACTCTAAAACCCTAATGGAAGAAGACTAAGATAAAAGAAATAAATTTCCAAAGCTAATGAAGCTCGTATCTAAATCCATAACAAATTATGAGAAAGTAAGACTAAAAGGATTTAAAAGGATAAAAAATATTAAATAAAAATTATACAAATTGGAATCACCATTTTTGGATCTTTAAATAAAAAGATATGGATTTTATAAAGCAAGGGAACAAATGAATAAACAAGGACTATTTTAAAAAGCCAAATTAACCTTGGACAAACAAATGAATTGAAAGATTTTTGTATAATAAAAAGAGTAAAGGATTGTTTAACTAAAACCGTAAGGATTTATTAATATCCAATTTTATTTAAGTAAAGACATTTCCCAATTTAAATGTAAATTATATTAAAGTATTTTAAATAATAATTCAAAGTGAAATTATTTTGAATAAATAAAACCTACTGAAAAAAAATTTTGGTAAAAATTTAGAATTCAAATATAGTTTGAAAACATATTTAAATCTTATTTTGAAATAAAGAAAAATGTCTATTTTTAAATATATAATAGACCCTAAAAGAATAAAAGAAATATTCTAAATTGGACTTTAGAATATGTTAATAAACAGTATTGAAATATACCCAAGGTTTGGAAAAGATTTGAAATTCAAATGGTTGTTTGATTTGTTTGAACAAATTCAAAACTGAATAAAAGAAACAGGGAAAAAGAAAAATAAACAGAACAAAAAAATGAAAGCAGCCAAACCAGCCCAGCAAACCCAGTCCAGCCCAGCACCAGCCCACTCCCTCTCTCCCCGCGAGAAAACGATTCTCACATGTGAACTTACCCGAACAGTCCATGACGTCTTGTAACATCCCAAAAATATTAAACTAGAATCATCAAACTCTAATCATCAAATTTAGGGTTAACAAAAACTTTTCTAAATAAAAACATGAAAGCATTCATATGTGTATGCATCCTAATTTGGATTCTTTTGAATTGCTTTGTTTATGTGTTTCTTTGCTTGCAAAAGGATTCTTAGGTGAAATAAACACCATCTAAACAATCCCAAAGACAAATAAATCAAAACAAACAAAATAAAGGAATGGTAATTTTGGCCAATTTAACTCCCATGCCTACTTTGGCTGTCTTAAACATTCATAACTTAACATAAACTTGTTTGTATCTTTACACCCCTTGATAGTACTCATAACAAAGTATCAAGGCCCACTTTGTGATCATCCAGAAACTTTGAAATGCATAGTTTAAATGACAATTCAAAATTGAATCTTTATCATATGGGAAGATCCCACTTTTTCAAAAACCACTCAAACAAGTTCAACTTTCAAAACCCAAGCATCTGCAGACTCACCAGCACCAATCTAGAACACCCACCAAAAATCTTTTCAAAATTCAAAACTTGAATTCATGCGGCCATTTCATCAAACACCTTGTAGATACAAATATAAACAAAATCAAAACACTGTTTTGAGCAGTGAATTGAGCCTAACTTGTTCCCTCTCTGGACACCACTAGCCTTAGTAGATCATCTAACAATCTTAACTAATCACTAGCACCACTGTGAGCTTGCCAATGTCATCAATGGTGAACAGCCGAAGCCACCCAAGAAGCAATGTTGTGCCTGTAGCAACAAAGGACAAGTCGCAAGTGACTTGTTATGACTGTGGAAATAAGGGCCACTATTCCAACGAGTGCCCAAACAAGAAGAATGCCACAGCACCCAATGCCAATGCCCCAGCTCAGCAGCAGCGTCTTGTTCAGCCCGGAAGAAGGTTTGCCCCAGGGAATTCGCTCAACCGCAATGGCCATCTTTTTCTCTTGCATGCTGAAGAAGCTCAGGAAGCGCTAGACGTCGTGCTGGGTATGTTTTCTGTTAATTCAGTACTTGCAAGAGTGTTGTTTGATTCTGGTGCATCACACTCATTTGTCACCGAAGAATTTGCATGCACTAATAAAATTCAACCAACCAAACTGAAGCATGTCATGATTGTTCAAATTCCCGGATCAACCACCAAGGCTAGGAAAATTTGCAAAGCCGTCCCTTTCCGAATCCATGGCATAGATTTTTATGCAAATCTGATAGTACTCGGAACTAAAGGTTTGGAAGTAGTACTAGGAATGGATTGTATATCCAAACATAAAGGATTGATTGACTGTGCCAAGAAAGCCATAATCATGACCAGTACATCCGGAATATCCGTCGAGCATATATCTGAAACCTTACCTCGCCAATTCAAGTGCAACAAGAGTATAGCCCAACCTACCATTGACCAAGTCCGGATAGTCTGTGAATACCCCGATGTATTTCCAGATGTTTTGCCCGGTATGCCCCTAGATCGGGATATCGAGTTTATCATTGAACTAATCCCCAGAACTAGACCCATAGCCTAGAGACCATATAGTATGAACCCGTCGGAACTAGAGGAACTGAAGAAGCAACTGGATTCCATGTTGGAAATTGGACTGATTCAACCAAGTGTGTCACCATGGAGATCACCTGTCTTGTTTGTGGACAAGAAAGATGGAGGTAACCGTTTGTGTACGGATTATCGGAAATGGAATGATGTCACCATCAAGAACAAATACCCTTTGCCCAAGAGAGAAGATTTGTTTGATCAGTTGACCGGTGCCAAAGTGTTTTCTAAGATTGATCTTAGGACTGGCTATCATCAACTCAAGATTCGTACGGAAGATATTCCCAAGACTGCCTTTACCACTAGATATGGATTATACGAGTATACCGTTATGTCTTTTGGATTAACCAATGCCCCCGCTTATTTCATGAATCTCATGAATAAGATTTTTATGGACTTCCTGGATAAGTTTGTCATTGTTTTCATCGATGACATTCTGAATTATTCCAAATCAGAAGAAGAACATGAGCTACACCTAAGGACCATTCTTGGAACCCTTAGAGAGCATCAGTTGTATGCCAAGTTTAGCAAATGTGAATTCTGGTTACAGGAGGTAGGATTCCTCGGTCACATTGTATCAGCCGGAGGAATTGCCGTTGACCCTGCAAAGGTGAAAGATGTTGAAGATTGGCAAGCCCCAACCACTCAAACCCAAGTTCGTGCATTTCTCGGATTGGCGGGATACTACCGCAAGTTCGTAGAAGGATTCTCGAGTATCGCCAGACCCATGACCCAATTGCTGAAGAAGGACAAGAAGTTTGAATGGACCGACAAATGTGAAGCGAGTTTTCAAGAACTCAAGAGGATATTGATTTCAGCCCCAATCTTAATCATGCCGGATATCACGAAGCCCTTCGATGTGTATTGTGATGCATCCAAGATCGGTCTCGAATGTGTGCTAATGCAAGAAGGCAAAGTTATATCTTATCTATCTCGACAACTGAAACAACATGAGCAAAATTACCCAACCCATGACCTCGAACTCGCAGCCATAGTTTTAGCCCTGAAGACGTGGAGGCATTACCTGATGGGAAATCATTGTGAGATCTATACGGATCACAAGAGTCTAAAGTATATATTCACTCAGAAGGAGCTGAATATGAGACAGAGAAGATGGATTGAGCTAATCAAGGATTACGATCTGGACATTCACTATCACCCTGGTAAAGCTAATGTGGTAGCAGATGCCCTTAGGAGATTGCCATGCCGCTTGAACTCCATGATCTTGAAGGAGCAACCAAGCTTGCACAAAGAGATGGAAGATTTTCGAATGGAATTAGCGAGTGAAGGATTTTTGGCTAGCATAGAACTCTAGCCCACTTTGATCAGCCAGATTAAAGAGGCGCAGAAGGGAAATGCTAGTATCGACGGAATCAAGCATCGTATCGGTACAGGCAAAGTTTCCGGATTCACCGAAGACGAAGAAGGAGTTCTGTGGTACAAAGGACGCCTTTGTGTACCATCAGATTCTGAGTTGAAAGAAGTTATTTTGAAGGAAGCTCATGATACTCTTTATTCTATCCATCCCGGAGGAACTAAGATGTATGAAGATTTAAAAGAGCAATTTTGGTGGCATAAGATGAAGAGAGAAATCGGAAGCTATATCGCCAAGTGTGATATATGTCAGCGAGTCAAGGCAGGACATCAAATACCCGTTGGATTGTTGCAACCATGGCATATTCCGGAATGGAAATGGGATTCCTTTGGAATGGACTTTATCACTGGACTTCCTACTTCTAGTAGGGGAAATGACTCTATCTGGGTCATAGTGGACCGATTTTCCAAAGTCGCCCATTTCTTACCCGTCAAGACCACATATCAGAGTTCGAAGCTAGCGGAGTTATACATCACTAGAATAGTTAGTTTGCATGGAGTCCCCAAGAACATCGTATCGGATTGAGGAACTCAGTTTACCTCGAGATTCTGGAAGAAAGTTCAAGAAGGTTTAGGAACCCGCCTAGATTTCAGCACCGCATATCACCCTCAGACCGATGGACAAACGGAGCGAGTAAATCAAATACTCGAATATATGCTGAGAGCATGTGTGTTAGAATATGGATCTAAGTGGGAAGATTGTCTGCCATTCGCAGAATTTTCATACAACAACAATTATCAAGCTAGTTTGCATATGGCCCCATTTGAATTTATGTACGGAAGAAAGTGTCGCACCCCTTTGAACTGGTCGGAAGTAGGAGAGAGTCAGATTTTCGGACCCGACATCCTACGATAAGCATAAGAGAAGGTTCACAAGATTCGTGAGCACCTCAAGACTGCCCAGTCCAGACAGAAGAGTTACGCCGACAAGAGACGTAGGGACCTCGCCTTCAACATAGGAGATTTTGTGTATCTGGAAGTGTCACCATTGAAGGGAATGCAATGTTTCCAACTCAAAGGAAAGTTAGCCCCGAGATATATCGGACCTTTCAAGATTTTGAACCGTCAAGGAGAAGTGTCGTACCAATTGGAACTACCAGAAGAGATGTCAGCCGTGCATAATGTTTTCCATATCTCGTTACTTCGCAAGTGTCTCGAAGTCCCAGAGAAGACCGAAGTGTTCAAAAACATCGATCACCGGACCATAGAGATCAACGATGACCTGACCTATCCCGAAGTACCCATCCGTATTTTGGAAGAAGCTTTCAGAACTACCCGAACCCGAAGCATCAAGTTTCTCAAGATTCAGTGGAGCAACCACACAGAAGAGGAAGCTACCTGGAAGCGCGAAGATCCCATCAGGACAGAGTTTCCCGATCTCTTCAAATCCTAGGTAATCTTTTTTGTCCTTTTTCAAATCTCGGGACGACATTTTGTTTAAGGGGGAAGGTTTGTAACATCCCAAAAATATTAAACTAGAATCATCAAACTCTAATCATCAAATTTAGGGTTAACAAAAACTTTTCTAAATGAAAACATGAAAGCATTCATATGTGTATGCATCCTAATTTGGATTCTTTTGAATTGCCTTGTTTATGTGTTTCTTTGCTTGCAAAAGGATTCTTAGGTGAAATAAACATCATCTAAACAATCCCCACACTTTTCCCAAAGACAAATAAATCAAAACAAACAAAATAAAGGATTGGTCATTTTGGCCAATTTAACTCCCATGCCTACTTTGGTTGTCTCAAACTTTCAGAACTTAACAGAAACTTGTTTGGATCTTTACACCCCTTGATAGTACTCATAACAAAGTATCAAGGCCCACTTTTGATCATCCAGAAACTTTCAAATGCATAGTTTAAATGACAATTCAAAATTGAATCTTTATCATATGGGAAGATCCCACTTTTTCAAAAGCCACTCAAACAAGCTCAACTTTCAAAACACAAGCATCTGTAGACTCACCAGCACCAATCTAGCACACCCACCAAAAATCTTTTCAAAATTCAAAACTTGAATTCATGCAGCCATTTCATCAAACACCTTGCAGATACAAATCTAACAAAATCAAAACACTGTTTTGAGCAGTGAATTGAGCCTAACTTGTTCCCTCTCTGGACACCACTAGCCTTAGTAGATCATCTAACAATCTTAACTAATCACTAGCACCACTGTGAGCTTGGCAATGTCATCAATGGTGAACAGCTGAAGCCACCCCAGTGTAAACAGCAAGCTAGGAGAAGCACCAAGCCTAGCCAGCATGTCTGGGAGCAAGCCCATGCGTCACCGCCCCCTCTCGACCATCCCTGCCTCGAAGACACCGACCAGAGCACCCAGGAACCCCGCGCCCATGCCTCTGCCAACCATGCCGAGCATGCGCCAGAGCGCCACCCTCGACACACGCCCACAGACCGTGCGCCGCCCTCGCCGCGTGCATACATGATCGCCACCAACCCAGGAGACCGCCAGACATCCCCGTTCGCCGCCCCATGCCGCACAGCCACCGCTCGTCGTCGAAGACGCCGGCTCTGCCATGCAGAACGTCGAGCGTTCCAGACCATTTGCCACCACCCCTACACGCGCATTAAAGCCGTAGAGCATCACCAGGAGACCACCAAGCGATCGCCACCGGCGGCCATGCCTCTAGCAGCCCGTAGCCATGTCGCCACCGTCACCTGCCCATGCCGTTCGGTCTCGTCGTCGAGACTATAAATAGAGGCCACCCCCGCTCAAACCCTTCACACCATCTCACTCCCCTCTACTCACTGATCGTGCCACACCGTTCCCGGAGCAAGGAGAGTAGCACTTCGCCGGAATTTAACCGGAGCCTGCCGCTGCTGGAGAAGAAGGGGGCCAGCGATTGGAGCCGCCCAGGAGAAGCTGCCGGTACCAGGAGGTTCGTCGTCATCGACTTCGTCGTTTGCCTGCCTCGCCGACCCTCGCCTGAACCCCGGTGATCCCCCAACGACCCCCACTGGCCGCGCTAGGTTTCGGTCTCGCCAGAGTTGCCCGACGTGGACGACGACCCTCAGCCATTGGATTAGACTTAGATCGTGTGGCCGATATTGCCCCGTACCGCTTCGCGTTTAAAGAGCCACTGACTGGTGGAACCCTCCTGTAAGCTGAGCCCCGCGCCGCGGAGTTTCACTGGGCCGGCCTGTTAACAGTTCCCGCGCAGCCCACTCGTTTGAATTTAGATTTTTCTATTTAGATTCAAACTCAATTTTGTACCTAGTTTCAAAAATCAACCCAGCTCAATTCATTGAACCAAATTGAATGAAACAAATTTTGTTAGAAAGGTCTAGAAGTGCTGAATCCAAGCCCGTTGGATTCAAGTCATTTGGATCTATAGATCATCCATGGTAAAAATAACAAGGCAGAAGCTTTTCTGCATTCAAACATTTTTCAAATTAAAACCATAATATCTTTTGAGTTGATTCCAACTCTCAAAAATCACATTTAACCATACCTTTCAGAATATATAAAAATATATAGGTTTACTTATATAAATAATGTTCAAGTAATAAAAGAATGCTACCTAGGCATTTCTAGTCACTTTATTTAATTAAAATAAAAGGGTAAGACCTTATTAAATTGTGACACCACTTTAAATCACATTCCCATGGAATAAAATATGTGGTGATGACATGTGTCAACATGATCCCATGTTTGGTTTGGAGAATATTAAATCTTAAGTAGTTTTTCAATGAGTACAAATTACTTTTCTAAAAATAAAAGGAATTAAACCAAGCTTTAATCTTGTAATGTTAGTGATGATGCTAGATCATCTATAGGACCCTTGTGTGTGATGAATGCAAGTAGTTAAGTATTGTTTGGTGATTGTGTACCTCGTATTTATTCATAGACGCTAGTACCGACCAAGGATACGAGGAGGAAGGAGGATACTACGAAGAAGAAGACGAGGAGAACTTCAACCACTGCTCTGCACAAGGCAAGCTAACACTTGCAAGATACTCTACTTTAGCAAGGCAATACTTGCAAGCTATTAACCTTGCAATCTAACAATTGCAATTTAGCAAGCTTAGACTGATACCGATGCAAGCCAATACTTGTTTGTCACCATGCCAACTATATGCCTTGAGCATAGATGATCCTACCCACTTGATAAACCAATCCTAGTTTTACTTACAAGATTTATACTTTATTTCTTTATCAAAGCTAGTACTTAGAGCTTACTTAAGTGAATTGTAGATATTAGAAAGATAATTGAAAGTTGCATAAAGAGCATAAAATTTGGCCTAAGCTAGATAATCTTTATGTCATCCTAAGGCATGAGATTGAACTTAGTTGAAACTCTACTTGTTTAACACCCCTCATTAGTGCTACCCCCACTTGTAGATGCTCGTGCTAAGCATAAAACTTTATCAACTTTAGATGGGAATACTTGGTGGGAAAATGGATATGAAAACCTTGGAATGATGGATCATTCTATTGAAATGTTTTGACATGTGTTTCCAAGCACCAGATGATTTTGGTGATGAAAATGTTGAGGCATGAGCCTTAGCCCCTTATAAAACTGATGGTTGTCTGGATGCGATACCATTCCAATTTTATCGTACAACCACAATACCCGAGAATTGGGTAGGGCTTGACTGGAAACTTATATACCTTAGTATCAGTTCCCTCACGGCCAAGGTCTGAGCTAAGGCTACCTTGTGAAGATTATCCACCTCTGCAGTACCCAAGATGACAGTTGGTCATCGTTGGGAGGCCAAACTCATAGGAGAGGTGCTTATACTAGGGCGTGTAATTGAAAGGTTAGGATTGATTATCCGCATACTGAGTATGGTGAATTCAAGATTTGTTCCTGAAGGATGTATCGAATGTTGTGGTGAAAGTGTACAATCTCTACAGAGTGTCAAACCATTTCCCAAAGATTTTATCACAAAAATAATTTTAGAATGAATTTTATATTCTAAATATGCCTACACAAGTTTCTGCAAAAACAACCAATTTAACAGAAGCAATTTACTAAAAAAAGTGTATGGTTGTAAATTACTTGTCTTTATGATTCCATTGATATAAAATTTGTAAAATCTGGACGTGTGGATTGAAAGTTATGAATTTTGCAAGTTTACATATCCAATAGATCAAATTCTGTTTTAGAAATCAGAGTCTGGCCACGTGGCCCGTTTCTATAGGCTGGGACCGGTTCGTTCGGATCACGCACTGAGGATCGTTGGATCTCATGCGAAACACACGGCTTATATGCTCTCATACCCCTTCGATAAGTTTGTATCCTATCCACGCGATCCAGATCCAACGGTTGCTGCGCGTTTGACCTAGAACGAGTGATGCTGGCGGCGGCTATGCGGCGGCGGCGCTCTGGAGGCGAGGTTGCCAACGGAATAGGAAGCGCGGAAGGGGGAGAATATGCTCACTGGGTTCGTCTTGTCGTGCTGAAGCTCAAGTTGGTCGTCGTTGCTGAAGGGGTGCGCAGAGCTGCTGGCGATTCCTCGCCGTAGTTGTAGTCGGCGTCTGGCGCCTCTGTTCGTCGTCGGGGGCGAGGCTATAGATGACGAAAAAAACAGAGGAGGGTGGCATTAGACGTGCAAAGAAGATACAAAGGTGCGAGCATCAAAGAGTGGAAGGGGCGCGGTCAGAAACTACCCGTAGGGTTCGCTAGAGTTGGAGCAGGAGGCAGTGGTGTTCTGGTGTTGATGTTGTCGACGCTAGGCGCACGCACGAGCGAGGGGAAGGCACTGGGAGGTGCAGGAGATGCTGGCGAGCAAGCTCGTGTGCTCTAGAGGCAGTGGGTCTCACGGTGGTGGCCGGAATTTTGAACGTGAGCTCGGTAGAGACAGTGGGGTTCGGGCTTGCGATTCGAGCAGCCTGGTGGCGGTGATGAGTTGGCGTCCGAGGGAAAATGTAGAGGGAAGAGAGGCGCCTAAGAGTGCGAGGTCGCGGGGCTGTTAATCATGGCGTTTACTGCGAATTTACGCCGGAAATCAATTGGCAGTAAACGGCCGGGGAGGGCGTGGTCTTCGCGCGGTGAGGAAGAAGACTGGGGGGTGGGGTCCGGGTGTCAGCGAGAGAGAGAAGCGAGGTGGGGTCTGGTTGTCATCCACTGTGCGGGTCATTTCGTATGTGAGAGAAAACGCTTCGGGGGAGAGGGTTACTGGGCCAGTTGGGCCTTGCTGGGCTAGGTTGGTTTTGTTCATTTTTTGTACAGATTGTTTTTCCTTTTCTTCTTCTATTTATCTGTTTTGATTTTTTTCAAATAATTTCAAACTCTTTTTCTTTTCAATTCTTTTCAAACTTTTCAGTATGCTTTAATACTGTTTTAAACCTGTATTTTAAATACCATTTTGGTATAATTCTTTTATTCTTTTATGGTTTATATTTTATTTAAAAAGGGCATTTGCCTTTATTCAAATAAGATTTTAAATAAAATTCCAACTCTTATTTGAATTCAATTTTCACCAAACCTTTTTCAGTAGGTTTTATTTATTTATTTATTTATTAGGGTGTTAAATAATTCATTTTGAATTATGTGGAATATTTTTAATATTATTTATTAATCATTTAAATTGGGTAATTGTCTTTATTCCAATGAATTTAAATATGGGTTTAATTCCATAAATTTATTTAGTTGATTTCTTTGATCCCATT
Organism: Avena sativa; assembly: GCA_916181665.1. Classification (NCBI taxonomy): domain Eukaryota; kingdom Viridiplantae; phylum Streptophyta; class Magnoliopsida; order Poales; family Poaceae; genus Avena; species Avena sativa. The sequence goes on from OV702281.1 coordinate 185,592,086, forward strand.
AAGTTAATTAAACAACGTTTATCCCACTTGGGTAAATTCCAAATACTATTTTCCCATGATTTAATTAATCATTCTTATTAGGGAATTTGTCTTAATCCAATGGAATAGAATTTGGTTAAGGCCATATTATTTTATTTCCATATTATTTATTCATTTAATTCATTTGAACTTGAATTATGTTTATTTCATTTACTTATGGTCTTGGCCAAGTTTTAATTTCGCTTTTAAATATTCCTCATTTAATATTTCTTTCTTTATCTTATAAAATCCATATCTTTTTATTTATAGATCCAAACTTGGTGATTCCAATTTGTATATTTTTTTTTAGTATTTATTTATCCTTTTAATTATCTTTAGGATTATTTACTCACTAATTGGTATGGATTTTTAGATAGGTGCTTTATTATCTTTGGAAATTCAATTTCCTTATCTTATTAAATTCATAAGATTTTATCTATGGCTCCAATTTAAGTGAAACCAATTCATATGGTTTTATAATATTTCTATTTGTTATTCTTGATCATTTTGAAATGTTTGTTTGACCAATTTTTATATAGATCCAATCCATAGGCTTAGATATAACTTGGAAATGTTTTCTTTCCATTAGAGTTTTAGGGTTTCGGTTTATTTTCCAAGTGTTTAAATTTCAAGGTGCATTTAAGAAGAATGCATTTCACTTGATTTGAATTTGGTTGGAGTCAGACATTGATCAAAGTTTGTTCAAGATGGGATTTTAAGTTTCCATTTTGGAATCAAAAAGTTTCTTTTCACCCTAAATTTCAATAATTAATTATTTTGTTTATTTATTTTTCACATTACAAAATTTGGAAAATTTTGGGATGTGACAGGCTACCACCCTTAAAATAAATCTCGTCCCGAGATTACGGAAAGATAGGGGTTACAAGTTGGCTTCAAGGCAACTAGGGCACTACCACCCTTAAAAATTTCCAACTAGATTACTTCTTGGCTTGCTTGGGATCTTGTTGAAACTTCTCTGGACACTTGTCTGCATAATGTCCTAGCTCTTTGCATTTGAAACACATCACTTGGATATTATCCTTCTTCTTCTTTGGTATCAATTCCTCTTTTTTATTTCCTTGGTTCTTCTTCTTTTCTGGGCAATCACTGGCATAGTGTCCCATTTCTTTGCAATTGTAACATTGCAACAGGCTTATGTCCTTCTTCTTTTTGGGTCTCTCCAAAGCTAGGAGTTCTTCTAGTTCATGCTCTTCATACTTCACCACAAAGGTGGGAAATATTTCTCACTTCTTGGGCAGTTACTAGAGATATGACCTTCTTCTTCACAAGAGTAGCAACACTTTGTGGTCACTTTGGATTTGGCCTTATGAGGCATGGTTCTGACTTTGCCTTCATCCTTCTTGGTAGAAGTTGTTCCCTCCTGAGGGTTTACAAACTGTTGATGCACTCCACCTTGTTTCCTTTGTTGAAATATGGAATAGACGGGGCATTGTATAGGGACATGATTATTTCCTTCACTTAGGAAACAAGTAGCTTGAGATGTGGGGCATTGATTAGCTGGATGTTTCTCTTCACAATTAGGGCATTGATTTTCATGCTCTTTGGAAGTGTGATCCATGTCTCCACAAATATTGCAAGCTTGAGTTCCTTCTACAATATCATCCTTGACATCATTGTTGTCACAAACTCCTTGGGAAAGGTTGTCTTTCATGCTGATCATTTGAGTGGTCATCCCTTGCAACAATTGGGATTGGATTTCCAAAAATTTTTGCATGGTTGGGCCTAACTCATTTTTGTTGGCTAAAAACTGAGTTGTCATCTGATTCAACTAGGTTTGATTTGCTAGTAGTTGTTCTCTCATGTGCACCTCTTCGTTGTTGTTGTTGTCACCCTTCTTGATGTTGGAGTTTCTTGGAGTAGTCATCTGTTTGGGTTGGATTGGGATTAGAATAGGCAAAATATTTCTAAGGAAATAGTTCTAATCACACACATCACAATTCACACAAGCAATGTGCAAACATTCACAAAAAAACATTCCACTCAGACAACAAGTTTCAAGCACATTTTTAGGCAACAAAATATTTTTGCTACACCACATAGGTTGGTGGGTTTGATTTAAACTAAATATGGTGGTCCAACTATATGGTTCACTTGAGATCTTTCCATTCTTGTTAGTTGATTCTTTATGAACAAGATCCTTATATCCATGGAGAATTTCTTGTATCTTGGCCACAAAACTTCAAAGGTGATGATTGTTCCTTCTAAGTTGTATTTCCTTAGTCTCCAAGTCTTGAGTAATATTTTTGTCTCTCTTGTAGTCCTTAGTGATGTCCAAGTTGAAGTCCTTGGGGAAAATAAAGTTGAAGTCTTTGATGATGTTGAAGTTGAAGTCATTTGAGTTGGTGAAGTCCTTTGCTCATGGTGAGGTCTTTGCTCATGGTGGAGGCTTTATCCTTCAAGTTGAAATAGACAAGATGTAGAATCAAAACCAATAATGGTTGAGGAAGGAGTTTACAAGATTTGTTTTAAATAAGTTTTGGAACAAATACAACTCCTATTTTTCTAACGGGTTTTGTCCAATCCTAGGGTTACAATCCTACAGGAAACACAATCCTCTGATACCATCTGTAGAGGTCCCAACCTTTAATAAGGTAGAGATCCCTGTGTTTACAATGCTAGTCCCTGGATCAATAGCTAACATCCACAGTTAAGATGTAATATCAAGAACAAAGGTCATAATATAACTTTATAACCAGGAATAAAATAATTCATTACATCTTACATAGCTCATATGGCTATCTCAATACAATGCAGCAGAAATAACTGTAGTATGGAGTCCTTCATCTTCAAAGTGCCACAGGCAAACATGTTGGTTGTAGACTTGTAATCCTAATCAACACACTTCACTAACATCAAACAAAACATGCAACATAATAAGTTATAGCCACAAGGGTCAATACATTTGAATTGTATTGGCAAGTGATACTATGGTAGTATAGTGGAGTCTATCATCTATATGCATTTGGCTAAGTGGAGCTTAGTCTTGCTTTTCTCAAAATATATTTTCCTTATCATTTGAAAACACTAAGTTTTTGTTTTGACAAAAATCACCCAAGGCATCTCCCAATAGAAATTGGTGATCCTTTAACCCTTGTTCAACCACAAGTTTTTAACTTAGAAAATGGGATGAGGAAATTCTTGATAGCTTCCATGTCTTGATGCTCAAATTGTCCTTTACCAGGGACATGGTTAAGTACTTGGATTATACACTCTGGAGAGGTGGTGCACTTTCCCCACAAGACTTGGTTTCACCAAGACAAGATCTTTCAGAAGCCTTCCCTTAGACCAGAATGGACGCGCTCCAACCTATCAAACCCCTACCACCAACTGTCCATTTGGCTAAGTTATTGCAACCTATATGATCCAGGCAGAGCCCGTAATGCCAAGTGGCTGCACTTGAAGCTTCTCAACATTTGACATCTCAAAACTCTTTGTTCCTGGGTGGCTATCCACAAGTGAGATACACAAGGTAAACCATAGAAATGAGCCTTGTGTAACCACTCAACACAAACCATTCCTTCCATTCCACCCAGGTGATTCATTCACTTAGTTGTTTTATTAAACAAAACAAAAGTCCTTGACTTAGAAATATTCCATAGTATAAATATAATCCACCCTTGTCTTCTACTAGCTAAGCTAAGCATGATAGTAGTAGGAATCTTAACTTAGAAAATTTCTACTAAGGTTTCATCTACTAGGATTTCCCATGGCATAGTTTATACTTAGCAAAAATTCCATGCAACTCCTACTTAGAAATATCACTAATGCATAGTGAAAATAATGGGACAAAAGTATGAAGCATCACTTTCCTTTTTCGTAGAGAATATAAGTTCACTCCTTGATCTTGCAATATTCACACTCTTCAAATCACTACAATTCAATCAAGCAAGGCACAATTTCAATCTACCATTCAAGCAAACATCACATAAAATACTAGAAACAAAGCAATGCATGCAAGCATGCTAAAGATTGTTTTATTTGGAAAAGTGGTTTCTAATAGGTTATAAACATTCTAAAACACCTATTGGTCATTTTATCAAAGTGGCAAAACCATTTGCAAAAGATTTTACTTATAAACCATTTTTAAACCAAATCAATATTTTATGTGGTTGAAAATGTCGTTAGCAAAGCAATAATTTTTATAGGGTCCACAAAATATATTTTCAAATCATAAAACTTTATGTTTAGGGTCAGAGAGTTTAAATCAAAACATTTCCCAAAGGTTTTTCCACAAAAAGCATTTTTAACATATAAACATTATTTTTATTTGACTAGAAATGTTCTAAATCAAAGATTTATTCTTTTGCTTCACAAAATATGTTTTTAAATCCACAAGTTGGTTCATATGGTCAGTAGGTTCAAAACAATCCATTTGCAAAGATTTTATCACAAAAATAATTTTAGAATGAATTTTATATTCTAAATATGCCTACAAAAGTTTCTACAAAAACAACCAAGTTAACAGAAGCAATTTACTAAACAAAGTGTATGGTTGTAAAGTACTTGTCTTTCTGATTCCATTGATATAATGTAAAATTTGAACGTGTGGATTGAAAGTTATGAATTTTGCAAGTTTACATATCCAATAGATCAAATTCTGTTTTAGAAATCAGAGTCTGGCCACGTGGCGTGTTTCTATAGGCTGGTACCGGTTCGTTCGGATCACGCACTGAGGATCGTTGGATCTAATGCAAAACGCACGGCATATATGCTCTCATACCCCTTCGATAAGTTTGTATCATATCCACACGATCTAGATCCAACGGTTGCTGCGCGTTTAACCTAGAATGAGCGACGCTGGCGGCGGCTATGCGGCGACGGCGCTCTGGCGGCAAGTTTGCCGATGGAATAGGAAGCGCGGAAGGGGGAGAATATGCTCACTGGGTTCGTCTTGTCGTGCTGAAGCTCAAGGTGGTTGTCGTTCTTGAAGGGGCGCACATACCTGCTGGCGATTCCTCGTCGTAGTTGTAGTCAGCGTCTGGCGCCTCTGTTCGTCATCGGGGGCGAGGCTATAGATGAAGAAAAAACATAGGAGGGTGGCGTTAGACGTGCAAAGAAGAGACAAAGGTGCGAGCATCAAAGAGAGGAAGGGGCACGGTCAGAAACTACCCGTAGGGTTCGCCGGAGTTAGAGCAGGAGGCGGTGGTGTTCTGGTGTTGACGTTGTCGACGCTAGGGGGCACGGGCGAGCGAGGGGAAGGCACTGGCAGGTGCAGGAGATGCTGGCGAGCAAGCTCGTGTGCTCTGGAGGCAGTGGGGCTGACGGTGATGGCCGGAATTTTGAACGTGAGCTCGCCGGAGATAGTGGGGTTCGGGCTTGCGATTCGAGCAGCCTCGTGGCGGTGAGGAGTTGGCGTCTAAGGGAAAATGTAGAGGTAAGAGAGGCGCTTAAGAGTGCGAGGTTGCGGGGCTATTAATCACGGCGTTTACTGCGAATTTACGTCGGCAATCAATCGGCAGTAAACGGCCTGGGAGGGCGTGGTCTTCGCGCGGTGAGGAAGAAGACTGGGGGGTGGGGTCTGGGTTTCAGAGAGAGAGAGAGAAGCTAGGTGGGGTCTGGTTGTCATCCAATGTGCGGGTCATTTTGTGAGTGAGAGAAAACGCTTCGGGGGAGATGGTTACTGGGCCAGTTGGGCCTTGCTGGGCTGGGTTGGTTTTGTTCATTTTTTTGTACAGATTATTTTTCCTTTTCTTCTTCTATTTATCTTTTTTATTTTGTTCAAATAATTTCAAACTCTTTATCTTTTCAATTCTTTTCAAACTTTTCAGTATGCTTTAATATTGTTTTAAACCTGTATTTTTTAACATCCCAAAAATACTAAACTTGGATCATCAAACTCTAATCTTCAAAATAGGGTTAACAAAAACATTTCTAAATAAAAATATGAAAGCATGCATGTGTGTATGCATTCCAATTTGGATTATTTTGAATTGCCTTGTTTATGTGTTTCTTTGCTTGTAAAATGATTCTTAGGTGAAATAAACATCATCTAAACAATTCCCAAACTTTTCCCAAAGATAAATAATTCAGAACCAACAAAATGAGTGAATGGTCATTTTGACCAATTTGACTCCCATGCCTACTTTGGCTGTCTCATCAATGGTGAGCAGGCCGAGTGCACCCTTGCCACCCACATGTCGACAGCGAGCAAGGAGAAGCACCAAGCCTAGCCGACATTTCTGGGAGCAAGCTAACACCCCACCGCCACTCCCTGTCCAGCGCTCGAACCTTGCCAGCCCGTGGACCACACGCACATACCATGCCAAGCTCGCCAGCAACCATGTCGAGAGCGCGGCCCGTCCGCCACGCTCGACATACGCCCACAGACCGCGCGCCGCCCTTGCCGCGTGCATACGTGATCACCACCGTCCCAGCAACCCCGCAGACACGCTCGTTCGCCACCAAGTGGACCACGCGAGTTGTGCGCCATAAAAACTTCCGTCGGGCACGCGCAGAGCACCGCCGCGTTCCGACCAATCCGCACCGCCCCATGCCTCACCACCACGTCGTTGAGCTTCGCCAGGGAGCACAGCACCGCCCCCTAACGTCGCCCACGCCGATAGCCCTCTGTGTCATCGACCACGACGAGCTCACCTTGCGCCCGTCGGTCCCCTCGCGCCACTATAAATAGAGTCCACCCCTAGCCAAATTGAGCACACCATCTCACTCCCCTCTCCTCACTGATAGTTCCACCCCGTTCCAGAAGCAAGGCGAGCAACGCATCGCCGGAATTTTATCGGAGCCCGCCGCTGCTGGAGAAGAAGGGAGCCAGCGATTGGAGCCACCCCAGGATAAGCTGCTGGTACCAGGAGGTCCGCCGTCGTCGACTTTGTCGTTCACCCGCCTCACCGACCCTCGCCCGAGCCCCGGTGAGCCCCCGACGACCCCCACCTTCCGCGTTAGGTTTCTGTCTCGCCGACGCTGCCCGACATGGACGATGAACCATGGCCGTTAGATTAGAACCAGATCCCACAGCTCACATTGCCCCATACCGCTTCGCACCCCCTCGTCTCACTGACGCGTGGGGACAGCAACATAACCGGCCCGCGTAAGCGCTATGCTTAGCAGGCTGGCCCAGTATCATTTCCCGCGCAGCCCAGTTGTTTGAATTTAACCTTTTCCATTTAAGTTCAAACCTAGTTCTGTACCCATTTTCAAAAATCAACCCAGCTCGATTCAGTGAACCAAATTAGATGAAACCAATTTTGTTAGAAAGGACTGGAAATGCTGAATCCAAGCCCATTGGATTCAAAACATTTGAATCTATAGATCAACCTTGGTAAAAATAACAAGGCAGAACCTTTTCTGCATTCAAACATTTTTCAAATTTATACTATAATAGCTTTTGAGTTGATTCCAACTCTCAAAAATCACATTTGATCATACCTTTCAGAATATATAAAAACATTTGGTTCTACTTATAGAAATAATGTTCAAGTAATAAGAGAATGCCACATAGGCATTTCTAGTCACTTTATTTAAATAAAAGAAAAGGTTAAACCTTATTAAATTGTGACACCACTTTAAATCACATTCCCATGGACTAAAATATGTGGTGATGACATGTGTCAACATGATCCCATGTTTGGTTTGGAGAATATTAAATCATAAGTAGTTTTTCAATGGGTAGAAATTACTTTTCTAAAAATAAAAGGAATTAAACCAAGCTTTAATCTTGTAATGTTAGTGATGATGCTAGATCATCTATAGGACCCTTTTGTGTGATGATTGAAAATAGTTAAGTATTGTTTGATGATTTTGTACCTCGTATTTATTCATAGACGCTAGTACCGACCAAGGATACGAGGAGGAAGGAGGATACTACGAAGAAGGAGCCGAGGAGAACTTCAACCACTGCTCTGCACAAGGCAAGCCAATACTTGCAAGCTATTAACCTTGCAAGCTATTAACCTTTAAAGATAACACTTGCAATTTAGCAAGCCTAATACTACTAGTTGAATGTGCAAGCTAGCACTTGCAAGATACTCTACTTTAGCAAGCCTTACTAATCAAGTTGACCTATGCAAGCAAATACTTGCTTGTTACCATGCCAACTATATGCCTTAAGCATATATGATCATAACCACTTGATAAACCAATCCTATTTTTACTTGAAAGCTTTATACTTTATTTCTTTATCAGAGCTCTTACTTAGAGTTTACTTAAGTAAATTATAGATACTAGAAAGATAAATGAAGGTTGCATAAAGAGCATAAAACTTGGCCTAAACTAGATAATCTTTATGTCATCCTAAGGCATGAGATTGAACTTAGTTAAAATCCACTAGTTACCACCCCTCATTAGTACTTACCCCCACTTGTACATGCTAGTGCTAAGCATAAAACTTGATCAACTTAGATGGGATTACTTGGTGGAAAAATGGTTATGAAAACCTTGGAATGATGGATCATTCTATTGAAATGTTTTGGACATGTGTTTCCGAACACCAGATGATTTATGGTGATGAAAATGTTGAGGCATGAGCCTTAGCCCTTTATAAAACTGATGGTTGTCTGGATGCGATACCATTCCAATTTTACCTTACAACCACAATACCCGAGAATTGGGTACGCATTGACTGGAAACTTATACACCTTAGTATTAGTTCCCTCACGGCCAAGGTCTGTGCTGAGGCTACCTTGTGAAGATTGTCCACCTGTGCAGTACCCAAAATGACAGTTGGTCATTGTTGGGAGGCCAAACTCACAGGAGAGGTTCTTATAATAGGGCGTGTAATTGAAAGGTTAGGATTGATTATCCGCATACTAAGTATGGTGAATTTAGGATTTGTTCCTGACGGATTGTATCGAATGTTGTGGTGAAAGTGTACAATCTCTGCAGAGTGTCAAACTATTCGAATAGCCACGTCCACGGTTATGGACAGTTGGAGTGGCCATACTGTTCCCCTGTCAGATGTTTTCAAAATGACTTGTGAAATGAATTGAGACTTTGACTTGACCACAACAGAGTTGTGACATGAAATTCAAGTTCCCACTTAGGTGTTATAAAATTTGACTAGATTTCTCTCACCCCTGAACTTAGTACAGGTAAATCTGGCTTTTTGCAAAACAACCCTAGAGCCTAGTGTCCTGTTACAAAAAAACCCTTCACTTGTTAGTATTAGTTTGTGAGTACTTAAAGAGTACTCATGGCTTTGTCCCTGGCTATTCTCGTGGCCAGACTATGAAGAGGAGTACATGGAGGATGGACCCCAGGAAGGTTACAACAACAAGGATCATCTCCCATCGTCAGCATTGCCTGTGACCCCGAAGATGGAGCTTCGCCTACGCTACCGTTATTATTACGTATTCTGCTGCTTGAATTGTATTAAGAACTGGATCATGAGATCCTTAACTGTGTAAGTCCTTATGTATGGTTTGTAATGGATGATGTACTGTGGTATCCAAATCTGTTATGTCTCGCAAAAATGGTAATCCTGGGATTGCGATGTATGGCATAACAGGCATCTGGGATTAAAAATCCGGGTGTTGACAAGTTGGTATCAGAACCATCCTGACCATAGGAGACCCTAGTTACACTGGACGTTGAATCAAAAACTTAGTTTCAAAACCAAAGGAAGAAAATATTTACAAAAACTTATTCCCACTCTTATCACTTTGATTCTTTCATAAAAATTTATGTTCCTCAAAAACTCTTGCAAAATACATAAAATTTGACACACTTGATCACTCTACTAACTTAATCATCTTATATTCTTTTAGATGGACGTGAAGTACAACAAGTTTTACCAATTGGGGAATGGCGGAGACCTTACCTTTGAGAGGGATTTGGACCAGATTTCGGAACTTCTAGAGCGTCCGCACCCCGAGTTCTTCGGAGCTCAGCTCAATGATCAAGGAGGAGAAGATCTGCAGTGGCTAATTGTTGCAAGTCTCCGAGGAAATATTGAACCTCCCACTGCGGAGGGAATTCAATTCACCTTAAGAGAGAAGAACTGGCTCGATGGACTTGCCAGGGCCATGCAGAAAGCTCTTGCCCGTCTGTGTGGGCAGAGTATCAAGCAAATCAAGGGTACCTGCTTTGAGTTTTGCCCAAGGCGTGATGCTAATGGACAACCACTGGAAGCCCCATACCACCACGAACTGAAGACCCAATTGGACCACCTTAGCTTCATGATGTACGATCATCAGTAGGAATTAGAAAATTGCCGTGACCACTCCAACCAAAAGTCTGCCATCATCAAGACGAAGGATCAGACCATCGCCATGCTAGCAAAGGATCGCAAGTGTCAACACCCGGATTTTTCAATCCTAGATGCCTGTTATGCCATACATCGCAATCCCAGGATTACCATTTTTGCGAGACATAACAGAATTGGATACCATAGTACTTCATCCATTACAAACGATACATAAGTTCTTACACAAATAGGGATCTCATGATCCAGTTCTTAATACAACATCAAGCAGCGGAATACGTAATAATAACGGTAGCGTAGGCGAAGCTCCATCTTCGGGGTCATAGGCAATGCTGACGATGGGAGATGATCCTAGTTGTCGTAAACTTCCGGGGGTCCATCTTCGAGGTACTCCTCTTCATAGTCTGGCCATGGGAATAGCCAGGGACAAAGACATGAGTACTCTTTAAGTACTCGCAAACTAATACTAAGAGGTAAAAGGGTTTTTGGATAATAGGACACTAGGCTCTAAGGTTGTTTTGCAAAAGCCAGATTTATCTTTACTAAGTTCCAAAGCTGGTCACAATTTTATAACTCCTAAGTGGGATCTTGTAATTCAGGTCACAACTCTGTTGTGGTCAAGTCAAAGTCTCAACTCCTTTCACAAGTCATTTTAAAAGTCTGACGGGGGAAGAGTATGGCCACTCCAACTGTCCATAACCGCGGACGCGGCTATTCGAATAGTTTGACACTCTGCAGAGATTGTACACTTTCACCACAACATTCGATACATCCGTCAGGAACAAATCCTGAATTCACCATACTCAGTATGCGCATAATCAATCCTAACCTTTCAATTACACTCCCTAGTATCACCACCTCTCCCGTGAGTTTGGCCTCCCAACCATGACCACTGTCATCTTGGGTACTGCACAGGTGGACAATCTTCACAATGTAGCCTCAGCTCAGACCTTGGCCGTGAGGGAACTAATACTAAGGTATATAAATTTCCAGTCAAGCCCTACCCAATATTCGGGTATTGTGGTTGTACGCTAAAATTGGAATGGTATCACATCTAGACAACCATCAGTTTTATAAAGGGCTAAGGCTCATGCCTCAACATTTTCATCACCAAAATCATCAAGTGTTTGGAAACACATGTCCAAAACATTTCAATAGAATGATCCATCATTCCAAGGTTTTCATAACCATTTTCCACCAAGCATTCTCATCTAAAAGTTGATCAAGTTTTATGCTTAGCACTAGCATCTACAGGTGGGAGTAGTAATAATGAGGGGTGGTACCTGGTGGAGTTTCACTAAGTCCAACCTTATATCTTAGGCTGATATCAAGGTTTCTAGCTTAGGCCAAATTTTATGCTCTTTAAGCAACCTTCAGCACAACTGTATAGTATCTACCAAACTTTTAGGTAGCCTCTAAGTAAGCTTTGATAAAGAAATAAAGTAAGAAGCTTGCCATAAAACTAGGATTGGTTTAGCAAGTGGATATGATCACATATGCTTAAGGCATATAATAGTCATATCACAAGTATGGGTTTGTGGCATCAGTAGGGTATCTTGCAAGGGTTAACTTGCACTGGTATAATATCAGCTTGCATCAATATCAGTATAAGCTTGCCTTGTGCAGAGAAGTGGTTGAAGTTCTCCTCGGCTTCCTCTTCGTAGTATCCTCCTTCCTCCTCGTAGTATCCTTTGTCGGTACTAGCATCTAGGAATAAATATGAGGTACACAATCACCAAACAATACTTAACTACTTGCAATAATCACACACAAGGGTCCTATAGATGATCTAGCATCATCTCTAACATTACAAGGTTAAAGCTTGGTTTAAAACTCCTTATTTTTAGAAAAGTAATTTCTACTCATTGAAAAACTAATTAAGATTTAATATTCTCCAAACTAAACATGGGATCATTTTGACACATGTCATCACCACATATTGTAGTCCATGGGAATTTGATTTAAAGTGGTGACACAATTTAATAAGGTTTTACCCTTTTATTTTAATTAATTAAAATGGCTAGAAATGCTTATGAAGCATTCTTTTATTACTTGAACATTATTTCTGCAAGTAAACCTATATATTTTTATATATTCTGAAAGGTATGGTTAAATGTGATTTTTGAGAGTTGGAATCAACTCAAAAGCTTTTATGGTTTAAATGTGAAAAATGTTTGAATGCAGAAAAGCTTCTGCCTTGTTATTTTTACTATGGGTGATCTACAGATCCAAATGACTTGAATCCAACGGTCTTGGATTAAGCATTCACAGACCTTTCCAACAAAAATAGTTTCATTCAATTTGGTGTACTGAATCGATCTGGGTTGATTTTTGAAGTTGGGTACATAAGTGTGTTTGAATTTAAAAAGAAAATGGTTTAATTTGAATTGCTGGGCTGCGCGGGAAATTCTAACGGGCCGGCCTGCTAAGCGCAGTGCTCCCGCGGGTTGCTTAAGTAGGTGTCCCCACTCGTCAGTGACACGGGGCTGGGCGAAGCGATATGGGGCAACGTGGATCGTTCGATCTAGTTCTAATCTAACGGCTGAGGGTCATCGTCGACGCGAGACAGCTCCGGCGAGAACGAAACCTAGCGCGGCCAGTGAGGGGTGCTGGGGGCTCACCGGGGTACGGGCGAGGGTCGGTGAGGCGGGCGAACGACGAAGTCTACAACGGCGAACCTCCTGGTACCGGTGGCTTCTCCTGGGGCGGCTCCAATCGCTGGCTCCCTTCTTCTCCAGAGGCGGCGGGCTCCAGTGAAATTCCGGCGAGGTGGTGCTTGGCTTGCTCTGAGGATGGTGTGGCACGGTCAGTGGGGAGAGGGGAGTGAGATGGTGTGAAGAAATCGTGCGGGGGTGGCCTCTATTTATAGTCGAGCTAGGCGACCGTCGGGGTGCACGGTGAGCTCGTCGGGGGCGACGTTACAGGCGGCTATAGGCATGGGCAAGGGTAGGGGACGGTGCTGTGTTTCCTGGCGATGCTCAACGACATGATCGCGAGGCATGGGGCGGTGCGGTTTGGTCTGGAACGGGCGGCGCTCTGCGCGGCAGAGGCGGCGTCTTCGACGGCGGGCAGTGGCTGTATGGCACGGGGCGGCAAATGGGGGTGTCTGGCGGTCTCCTGGGTCGGTGGTGATCGTGTATGCACGCGGTGAGGGCGGCGCGCGGTCTGTGGGTGATGGTCGAGGGTGGCGCTCTAGCGCACGCTCGGCATGGTCTGGGCGTGTCTCGTGCGCGTGGTCCAGGGCTTGGCAATGCTCGCGGCTGGGACAGGCAGTGGCGGTGGACGGTGGGCTACCTCCCAGACATGCTGGCTAGGCTTGCTGCTGCTCCTAGCTTGCTGTCCACAATGGGGTGACATGGGGGTGCTCGGCTGTTCACCATTAATGACAATGGCAAGCTCACAGGGGTGCTAGTGTTGGGCTAATCTTTCTAGATGATCTACTGGGTTGTGTGTGAGCTAACTAGGGAACAAGTTAGGCTCAAAACACTGCACACTATAGTGTTTGATGTTTTGTTTGATTTGTGTATGCAACCTGTTTGATGAAATGGCCGCATGAAATCAAGTTTTGAATTTTGAAATGAATTTTGGTGGGTTTGCTAGATTGGTTCTGGTGAGTCTGCAGATGCTTGGGTTTTGAAAGTTGAGCTTGTTTGAGTGGGTTTTGAAAAAGTGGGATCTTCCCATATGAAGCAGATTCAATTTTGACTTGTCATTTAAACTATGCATTTGAAAGTTTCTGGATGATCACAAAGTGGGCCTTGATACTTTGTTATGAGTACATTCAAGGGGTGCAAAGATCCAGAAAAGTTTCTGTTAGGTTTTGAAAGTTTGAGACAGCCAAAGTAGGCATGGGAGTTAAATTGGTCAAAATGACCATTCACTTAATATATTTGTTTTGATTTACTTGTCTTAAGGAAAAGTGTGGGAAATGCTTTAGATGATGTTATTTTCACCTAAGAAACATTTTACAAGCAATGGTTCACACAAACAAGGTGGTTTTTAAAGAAATTCAAAATCCATGCATACACATATACATGCATTCATGAATTCATTTAGAAAAGTTTTTGTTAACGGTAATCCTTATGATTAGTGTTTTAATGATCTAAGTTTGATATTTTTGGGATGTTACAAACCTTCCCCCCTTAATCAAAATCTCGTCCCGAGATTTGAAAAAGGACGAAAAGATTACCTAGGATTTGAAGAGATCTAGAAACTCCGTTCTGATGTGATCTTCGCGTTCCCAGGTAGCTTCCTCTTCTGTGTGATTGCTCCACTGAATCTTGAGAAACTTGATGCTTCGGGTTCTGGTAGTTCGAAAGGCTTCTTCCAATATACGGATGGGTACTTCGGGATAGGTTAGATCATCGATGATCTCGATGGTCCGGTGATCGATATTCTTGAACACTTTGGTCTTCTCGGGGACTTCGAGACATTTGCGAAGTAACGAGATATGGAACACATTATGCACCGCTGACATCTCCTCAGGTAGTTCCAGTTGATGCGATACTTATCCTCGACGGTTCAGAATTTTGAAAGGTCCGATATATCTCGGGGCTAACTTTCCTTTGAGTTGGAAACGTTGCATTCCCTTCAATGGCGACACTTTCAGATAAACAAAATCTCCGATGTTGAAGGCGAGGTCTCGACGTCTCTTGTCGGCGTAACTCTTCTGTCGGGATTGGGCTGTCTTGAGGTGCTCACGAATCTTGTGAACCTTCTCTTCTGCTTCTCGTAGGATGTCGGGTCCGAAAATTTGACACTCTCCTACTTCCGACCAGTTCAAAGGGGTGCGGCACTTTCTTCCGTACATAAATTCAAATGAGGCCATTTGCAAACTGGCTTGGTAACTATTGTTGTATGAAAATTCTGCAAACGGCAGACAGTCTTCCCACTTGGATCCATATTCTAGCACACATGCTCTAAGCATATCTTCGAGTATTTGGTTTACTCGCTCCGTTTGTCCATCGGTCTGAGGGTGATACGCGGTACTTAAATCTAGGCGGGTTCCTAAACCTTCTTGGACTTTCTTCCAGAATCTTGAGGTAAACTGAGTTCCTCGATCCGATACTATATTCTTGGGGACTCCATGCAAACTAACGATCCTAGCGATGTACAACTCCGCTAGCTTCGAACTCTGATAGGTAGTTTTGACGGAGAAGAAATGGGCGACTTTGGACAATCTGTCCACTATGACCCAAATAGAGTCATTTCCCCTACTAGAAGTAGGTAGTCCAGTGATAAAGTCCATTCCTATAGAATCCCATTTCCATTCCGGAATTTGCAAAGGTTGCAACAATCCAGCGGGTCGTTGATGTCCTGCTTTGACTCGCTGACATATATCACACTTGGCGATATAGCTTCCGATTTCTCTCTTCATCTTATGCCACCAAAATTGCTCTTTCAAATCTTGATACATCTTAGTTCCTCCGGGATGGATAGAATAACGAGTATCGTGAGCCTCCTTCAAGATAACTTCTTTCAATTCCGAATCTGCTGGTACACAAAGGCGTCCTTTGTACCACAGAACTCCTTCTTCGTCCTCGGTGAATCCGGGTACTTTGCCTGTACCGATACGACGCTTGATTCCGCTGATACTGGCATTTCCCTTCTGCGCCTCTTTAATCTGACTGATCAAAGTGGGCTGAAGTTCTATGCTAGCCAAAAATCCTTCACTTACTAATTCCACTCGAAAATCTTCCATCTCTTTGTGCAAACTTGGTTTCTCCTTCAAAATCATGGAGTTCAAGCGGCACGGCAATCTGCTAAGGGCATCGGCTACCACATTGGCTTTTCCAGGGTGATAGTGAATGTCCAGGTCGTAATCCTTGATTAGCTCAATCCATCTTCTCTGCCTCATATTCAGCTCCTTCTGAGTGAATATATACTTTAGGCTCTTGTGATCCGAATAAATCTCACAACGGTTTCCCATCAGGTAATGTATCCATGTCTTTAGGGCTAGAACTACGGCTGCGAGTTTGAGGTCATGGGTTGGGTAATTTTGTTCATGTTGCTTCAATTGTCGCGATAGATAAGATATAACTTTTCCTTCTTGCATTAGCACACATCCGAGACCAATCTTGGATGCGTCACAATACACATCGAAGGGCTTCGTGATATCCGGCATGATCAAGATTGGGGCTGAAATCAATCTCCTCTTGAGTTCTTGAAAACTCGCTTCACATTTGTCGGTTCATTCAAACTTCTTGTCCTTCTTCAGCAATTGGGTCATGGGTCGGGCGATACTAGAGAATCCTTCTACAAATTTGCAGTAATATCCCGCCAATCTGAGAAAAGCACGAACTTGGGTTTGAGTGGTTGGGGCTTGCCAATCTTCTACATCTTTCACTTTGGCAGGGTCAACGGCAATTCCTCTGGCTGATACAATGTGACCGAGGAATCCTACTTCCTGTAACCAGAATTCACATTTGCTAAATTTTGCATACAACTGATGCTCTCTAAGGGTTCCAAGAATGGTCCTTAGGTGTAGCTCATGTTCTTCTTCTGATTTGGAATAAATCAGAATGTCATCGATGAAAACAACGACAAACTTATCCAGGAAGTCCATAAAAATCTTATTCATGAGGTTCATGAAATAAGCGGGGGCGTTGGTTAATCCAAAAGACATGACTGTATACTCATACAATCCATATCTGGTGGTAAAGGCGGTCTTTGGAATATCCTCTGCACGAATCTTGAGTTGATGATAGCCAGTTCTAAGATCAATCTTAGAAAACACCTGGGCACCAGTCAACTGATCAAACAAATCTTCTATCTTAGGCAAGGGGTACTTGTTCTTGATGGTGACATCATTCAACTTCCGATAATCCGTACACAAACGGTTACCTCCATCCTTCTTGTCCACAAACAAGACAGGTGATCTCCATGGGGACGCACTCGGTTGAATCAATCCGATTTCTAGCATGGAATCCAGTTGGTTCTTCAGTTCCTCTAGTTCTGATGGGTTCATACTATAGGATCTCTGGGCTATGGGTCCTGTTCCGGGGATTAGTTCGATGATAAACTCGATATCCCGATCTGGGGGCATACCGTGCAAAACATCTAGAAATACATCGGGGTATTCGCAGACTATCCGAACTTGGTCAATGGTAGGTTGGGCTATACTCTTGTTACACTTGAATTGACGAGGTAAGGTTTCAGATATATGCTCGACTGATATTCCGGTGGTACTGGTCATGGTGATGGCTTTCTTGGCACAGTCAATCAATCCTTTATGTTTGGACATCCAATCCATTCCTAGTACTACTTCCAAATCTTTAGTTCCGAGTACTATTAGATTAGCATAAAAATCTATGCCATGGATTCGGATAGGGACGGCTTTGCAAATTTTCCTAGCCTTGGTGGTTGATCCGGGAATTTGTACAATCATCACATGCTTCAATTTGGTTGGTTGAATTTTACTAGTGCAAGCAAATTCTTCGGTGACAAATGAATGCGATGCACCAGAATCAAACAACACTCTTGCAAGTACTGAATTAACAGAAAACATACCCAGCACGACGTCTGGCGCTTCCTGAGCTTCTTCAGCATGCATGAGAAAAAGACGTCCATTGCGGTTGAGTGAATTCCCTGGGGCAAATATTCTCTCTGGCTGGACACGACGCTGCTGCTGAGCTGGGACATTGGCATTGGGGGCTGTAGCATTCATCTTGTTGGGGAACTCATTGGAATAGTGGCCTTTATTTCCACAGTCATAACAGGTCACTTGTGACTTGTCCTTGGCTGTGACAGGCACAGCATTGCTTCCATTCCTCGGGGCAGTGTTGGGGTTGGTGGTAGTATTGTTGGTGTTGAATTTGGGTGGGGCACAGGTGAAATTGCTAGAGTTGTCGGGGTTGTTGTGATTTCCTCTGGGTCTAGGGTTTCCACGGTTGGGATAGGAGGACGGGTCATAGGGGGTCTGTTGGTTCTTGGGGCAAATCCTGGAGATGGGTTGGGGCGATACTTTGGGGTTTGATGGGTTCCTGGTTGATGCATCATGCGACGCTTGCGGTTCTCATTGGCCTGGTTGATCTTTCCTTCCATCTGGATAGCAGAGTCTACAAGGGCTTCATTATCAACAAAGGGGATATTGACTAACACCGTCTGCATCTCGTCATTGGCTTCCATTCAAAAATCTTTCTTTCTTCTTGGCTTCAGTGTCTATCTCGTCCGGGGAATACCTAGCTAATGACAAAAATTTGTCACGGTATTCCACTACAGTCATCCTTCCTTGCTTCAACTCTCTGAACTCGTCTCTCATTCTCTTGATTAAACCTGGTGGCACATGGGTTCTGCTAAACTTGACCTTCAATTCCTCCCAGGTCATCATCTGGCCTCCGGTCATCGCACGAACACTGTTCCACCATGCCCTGGCATCTTCGGCTAGATAATGGGTGGCGAACAAGACTTTCTCGTTGGCTTCCACTCCGGCTACTTCTAAGTTATTTTCCATGGTTTGCAGCCAATCATCGGCGTCTAGGGGTTCTTCCGACTTGGTGAAAACGGGTGGGTTGGTATTCTGGAAATTCTTGAGCTTAGATCCATGGTTATCCTGATTTCCATGGCCTTGGTTGTTGTGGGCTAGCTGGGCTATCTGTTGCAGAGTGGCTAGGTTGGCTTGACGTTCGGCTCTTTCAGCTTCGCGGTCAGAAGTCAACATTTGCAGGATCTGCAACATCGGGTCCGGGGCTGAACCACTTCCTCCATGTGGCATCTGAAGATTGATATAGATCATGAGAAAAGAGGGAAATTTCTAAGGTTTTGGGTCTTTGAAAAGTTTTTAGAGTTTGACTCAGGTTTTTCTAGCAACTTGCTTTTTCATTCATTCACTCATAGCACACAGTACAACACACACCACAATAAAGAAAAACAGATGGTTTTAAGAACCATTCTGGAGTCTACGATACAGTGGGACCGACTACTACTCACTACGCTAGTGCTCAGTGCTACTACTGCTCGGAGTCTGTGGCTTCATCATCTTCCGCATCATCGATGAAGGCGAAATCATCCTCATCGGTGAAGAAGTCCATGGCCTGATCCTCCAGAAAATCATCGTCATCGCTGAGATAGGAGTAAGGGTCTCCACGAAGATCCTCTCCTGCATTCTCCCTTTCCTCTAAATGCATGTCTCTCTCGTGGATGGTCTCTTCCAGAGATGAGATGCGATGGCGAAGATGGGCAATAATGCGCTCCTTCTTGTCGAGCTGACGGCGGCGAGACTTGCGATCCTTTGCTAGCATGGCGATGGTCTGATCCTTCGTCTTGATGATGGCAGACTTGTGGTTGCCATAGTCACGACAGTTGTCCAACTCTTGTTGACGATCATGCATCATGAAGCTAAGGTGGTCCAATTGAGTCTTTAGCTCGGGGTGGTATGGGGCTTCCAGTGGTTGTCCATTTGCATCACGCCTTGGGCAAAACTCAAAGCGAGTACCCTTGATCTGATTGATGCTCTGCCCACATAGACGGGAAAGAGCTTCCTGCATTGCTCTGGCAAGTCCATCGAGCCAGTTGTTTTCTCTCAAGGTAAACTAAATTCCCTCCGCTGTGGGAGGTTCAATCTTTCCTCGGAGACTTGGAACAATTAGCCACTGCAGATCTTCTCCTACTTGATCATTGAGCTGAGCTCCGAAGAACTCGGGATGCAGACGCTCCAAAAGTTCCAAAAGTTGGTCCAGATCCCTCTCAAAGATAAGGTCCCCTCCATTTCCGAGTTGATAAAACTTGTTGTACTTCACGTCCATCTATAAAAATAGAGGATGAGTAGATTAGCAGAGTGATCAAGTGTGTCAAAATTTTATCTATTTTGCAAGAGTTTTTGAGGAACATGAAGTTTTATTACAGA
The DNA here is from genome assembly GCA_916181665.1 of Avena sativa. Lineage (NCBI taxonomy): Eukaryota > Viridiplantae > Streptophyta > Magnoliopsida > Poales > Poaceae > Avena > Avena sativa. The sequence goes on from OV702281.1 coordinate 185,612,128, forward strand.
ATTAAAGAGGTAAGAATGAGAATAAGTTTTCGTAAATATTTTTGTCCTTTGGTTTTGAAACTAAGTTTTTGGTTCAACGTCCAATCTAACTAGGGTCTCCTATGGTCAGGATGGCTCTGATACCAACTTGTCAACACCCGGATTTTTCAATCCTAGATGCCTGTTATGCCATACATCGCAATCCCAGGATTACCATTTTTGCGAGACATAACAGAATTGGATACCATAGTACTTCATCCATTACAAACGATACATAAGTTCTTACACAAATAGGGATCTCATGATCTAGTTCTTAATACAACATCAAGCAGCGGAATACGTAATAATAACGGTAGCGTAGGCGAAGCTCCATCTTCAGGGTCACAGGCAATGCTGATGATGGGAGATGATCCTAGTTGTCGTAAACTTCCGGGGGTCCATCTTCGAGGTACTCCTCTTCATAGTCTGGCCATGGGAATAGCCAGGGACAAAGCCATGAGTACTCTTTAAGTACTCGCAAACTAATACTAACAGGTAAAAGGGTTTTTGGATAATAGGACACTAGGCTCTAAGGTTGTTTTGCAAAAGCCAGATTTATCTTTACTAAGTTCCAAAGCTGGTCACAATTTTATAACTCCTAAGTGGGATCTTGTAATTCAGGTCACAACTCTGTTGTGGTCAAGTCAAAGTCTCAACTCCTTTCACAAGTCATTTTAAAAGTCTGACGGGGGAACAGTATGGCCACTCCAACTGTCCATAACCGCGGACGCGGCTATTCGAATAGTTTGACACTCTGCAGAGATTGTACACTTTCACCACAACATTCGATACATCCGTCAGGAACAAATCCTGAATTCACCATACTCAGTATGTGGATAATCAATCCTAACCTTTCAATTACACTCCCTAGTATCAGCACCTCTCCTGTGAGTTTGGCCTCCCAACCATGACCACTGTCATCTTGTGTACTGCACAGGTGGACAATCTTCACAAGGTAGCCTCAACTCAGACCTTGGCCATGAGGGAACTAATACTAAGGTATATAAGTTTCCAGTCAAGCCCTACCCAATATTCGGGTATTGTGGTTGTACGCTAAAATTGGAATGGTATCGCATCCAGACAACCATCAGTTTTATAAAGGGCTAAGGCTCATGCCTCAACATTTTCATCACCAAAATCATCAAGTGTTTGGAAACACATGTCCAAAACATTTCAATAGAATGATCCATCATTCCAAGGTTTTCATAACCATTTTTCCACCAAGCATTCCCATCTAAAAGTTGATCAAGTTTTATGCTTAGCACTAGCATCTACAGGTGGGAGTAGTAATAATGAGGGGTGGTAACTGGTGGAGTTTCACTAAGTCCAACCTTATATCTTAGGCTGATATCAAGGTTTCTAACTTAGGCAAAATTTTATGCTCTTTAAGCAACCTTCATCACAACTGTCTAGTATCTACCAAACTCTTAGGTAGCCTCTAAGTAAGCTTTGATAAAGAAATAAAGTAAGAAGCTTGCCATAAAACTAGGATTGGTTTAGCAAGTGGATATGATCACATATGCTTAAGGCATATAATAGTCATATCACAAGTATGGGTTTGTGGCATTAGTAGGATATCTTGCAAGGGCTAACTTGCACTGGTATAATATCAGTTTGCATCAATATCAGTATAAGCTTGCCTTGTGCAGAGCAGTGGTTGAAGTTCTCCTCGGCTTCCTCTTCGTAGTATCCTCCTTCCTCCTCGTAGTATCCTTGGTCGGTACTAGCGTCTAGGAATAAATACGAGGTACACAATCACCAAACAATACTTAACTACTTGCAATCATCACACACAAGGGTCCTATAGATGCTCTAGCATCATCTCTAACATTACAAGGTTAAAGCTTGGTTTAAAACTCCTTATTTTTAGAAAAGTAATTTCTACTCATTGAAAAACTACTTAAGATTTAATATTCTCCAAACTAAACATGGGATCATTTTGACACATGTCATCACCACATATTGTAGTCCATGGGAATGTGATTTAAAGTGGGGTCACAATTTAATAAGGTTTTACCCTTTTAATTTAATTAATTAAAGTGGCTAGAAATGCTTATGAAGCATTCTTTTATTACTTGAACATTATTTCTGCAAGTAAACCTATATATTTTTATATATTCTGAAAGGTATGGTTAAATGTGATTTTTGAGAGTTGGAATCAACTCAAAAGCTTTTATGGTTTAAATGTGAAAAATGTTTGAATGCAGAAAAGCTTCTGCCTTGTTATTTTTACTATGGGTGATCTACAGATCCAAATGACTTGAATCCAACGGGCTTGGATTAAGCATTCACAGACCTTTCCAACAAAATTGGTTTCATTCAATTTGGTGTACTGAATCGATCTGGGTTGATTTTTTAAGTTGGGTACAGAAGTGTGTTTGAATTTAAAAAGAAAAAGGTTTAATTTGAATTGCTGTGCTGCGCGGGGAATTCTAACGGGCCGGCCTGCTAAGCGCAGTGCTCCCGCGGGCTGCTTAAGTAGGTGTCCCCACTCATCAGTGAGACGGGGCTGGGCGAAGCGGTATGGGGCAACGTGGATCGTTCGATCTAGTTCTAATCGAACGGCTAAGGGTCATCGTCGACGCGAGACAGCTACAGCGAGAATGAAACCTAGCGCGGACAGTGAGGGGTGCTGGGGGCTCACCGGGGTACGGGCGAGGGTCGGCGAGGCGGGCGAACGACGAAGTCGACGACGGCGAATCTCCTGGTACCGGTGGCTTCTCCTGGGGCGGCTCCAATCGCTGGCTCCCTTCTTCTCCAGAGGCGGCGGGCTCCAGTGAAATTCCGATGAGGTGGTGCTTGGCTTGCTCTGAGGATGGTGTGGAACGGTCAGTGGGGAGAGGGGAGTGAGATGGTGTGAAGAAATCGTGCGGGGGTGGCCTCTATTTATAGTCGAGCTAGGCGATCGTCGGGGCGCACGGTGAGCTCGTCGGGGGCGACGTTACAGGCGGCTATAGGTATGGGCAAGGGTAGGGGACGGTGCTGTGTCTCCTGGCGATGCTCAACGACATGATCGTGAGGCATGGGGTGGTGCGGTTTGTTCTGGAACGGGCGGCGCTCTGCGCGGCAGAGGCGGCGTCTTCGACGGCGGGCGGTGGCTGTATGGCACGGGGCGGCAAACGGGGGTGTCTGGCAGTCTCCTGGGTCGATGGTGATCGTGTATGCACGCGGTGAGGGCGGCGCGCAGTCTGTGGGTGATGGTCGAGGGTGGCGCTCTGGCGCACTCTCGGCATGGTCTGGACGTTACAGGCGGCTATAGGCATGGTCCAGGGCTTGGCAACGCTCGCGGCTGGGACAGGCAGTGGCGGTGGACGGTTGGTTGCCTCCCAGACATGCTGGCTAGGCTTGCTGCTGCTCCTAGCTTGCTGTCCACAATGGGGTGACATGGGGGTGCTCGGCTATTCACCATTAATGACAATGGCAAGCTCACATGGGTGCTAGTGTTGGGCTAATCTTTCTAGATGATCTACTGGGTTGTGTGTGAGCTAACTAGGGAACAAGTTAGGCTCAAAACACTGCACACTATAGTGTTTGATGTTTTGTTTGATTTGTGTCTGCAACCTGTTTGATGAAATGGCCGCATGAAATCAAGTTTTGAATTTTGAAATGAATTTTGGTGGGTTTGCTAGATTGGTTCTGGTGAGTCTGCAGATGCTTGGGTTTTGAAAGTTGAGCTTGTTTGAGTGGGTTTTGAAAAAGTGGGATCTTCCCATATGAAGAAGATTCAATTTTGAATTGTCATTTAAACTATGAATTTGAAAGTTTCTGGATGATCACAAAGTGAGCCTTGATACTTTGTTATGAGTACATTCAAGGGGTGCAAAGATCTAGGAAAGTTTCTGTTACGTTTTGAAAGTTTGAGACAACCAAAGTAGGCATGGGAGTTAAATTGGTCAAAATGACCATTCACTTAATATATTTGTTTTGATTTACTTGTCTTAAGGAAAAGTGTGGGAAATGTTTTAGATGATGTTCTATTCACCTAAGAAACATTTTACAAGCAATGGTTCACACAAACAAGGTGGTTTTTAAAGAAATTCAAAATCCATGCATACACATATACATGCATTCATGAATTCATTTAGAAAAGTTTTTGTTAATCCTAATCTTGATGATTAGTGTTTTGATGATCTAAGTTTGATATTTTTGGGATGTTACAGCAAGTCTCGCTGCCGTCAGCTAGATAAGAAGGAGCATCATTGCCCGTCTTCACCACTGTATCTCGTCTTTGGAGGAGACCATCCGCGAGAGAGACATGCAGTTGGAAGAAAGGGAGAATGCTGGATAGGATCTTTGTGGAGACCCCTACTCCTACCTCAGCGATGATGATGATTTTCTGGAGGATCAGGCTATGGATTTCTTCACTGATGAGGAGGATTTCGCCTTCATCAATGACGATGATGATGAGGATGACGACTACACCGACTCCGAGGAGTAGTAGCACTTCAGCACTAGCGTAGTGAGTAGTATTCGGTCCCACTGTATTGTAGTTTCCAGAATGGTTCCTAAAACCATCTGTTTACCTTGTGGTGTGTGTTTGTATCAGGTGCTATGAATGAATGAATGAAAAGCAAGTTGCTAGAAAATCTGAGTCAAACTTTAAAAACTTTTCAAAGTCCCAAAACCTTAGAAGTTTCCCTCTTTTCTCATGATCTATCTCAATCTTCAGATGCCACGCGGACGAAGTGGTTCATCCCCGGACCCGATGTTGCAGATCCTGCAAATGTTGGTTTCTGACCGCGAAGCTGAAAGAGCGAAACGTCAAGCCAACTTAGCCACCCTTCAGCAGATAGCCCAGCTAGCCCACAACAATCAAGGCCAAGGAAATCAGGACAACCATGGTTCAACCCACCTATTTTCACTAAGTCGGAAGAGCCCCTAGATGCCGATGATTGGCTGCAAACCATGGAAAATAACCTAGAAGTCGCCGGAGTGGAAGCTAACGAGAAAGTTCTGTTCGCCACCCAGTATCTAGCCGGAGATGCCAGAGCATGGTGGAACAGTGTTCGTGCAATGACCGGAGGACAGATGGTGACCTAGGAGGAATTCAAGGTCAAGTTCAGCAGAACCCATGTGCCACCGGGTTTGATCAAGAGAATGAGAGATGATTTCAGAGAACTGAAGCAAGGAAGGATGACCGTAGTGGAATACCGTGACAAATTATTGTCATTAGCTAGGTATGCCCTAGATGAGATCAACACGAAATCCAAGAAGAAGGAGAGATTCTTGAAGGGTCTGCACGATGAGATGCAGACTGTGTTAGTCAATATCCCCTTTGCTGATATTGAAGCCCTGGTCGACTCTGCCATCCATATGGAAGGAAAGATCAACCAAGACAATGAGAACCGCAAGCATCGCATGATGCATCAACCAGGAACCCATCAGACCCCAAAGTATCGCCCTAACCCATCTCCAGGATTTGCCCCGAGAACCAACAGACCCCCGATGAACCGTCCGACCTATCCTAACCGTGGAAACCCAAGGCCCGGATGAAATCACAACAACCCCGACAACTCTAACAATTTCAACTGTGCCCCACCCGAGTTCGAAAACAACAATGCTACCGCCAACACCAACACTGCCCCGAGGACTGGAAGCAATGTTGTGCCTCTGGCAGCAAAGGACAAGTCGCAAGTAACTTGTTATGACTGTGGAAATAAGGGTCACTACTCCAATGAGTGCCCCAACAAGAAGAATGCCGCAGCCCCCAATGTAAATGCCCCAGCTCAGCAGCAGCGTCGTGTTCTACCAGGAAGAAGGTTTGCCCCAGGGAATTCGCTCAACCGCAATGGCCGTCTTTTTCTCATGCATGCTGAAGAAGCTCAGGAAGCGCCAGACGTCGTGTTGGGTATGTTTTCTGTTAATTCAGTACTTGCTCGAGTGTTGTTTGATTCTGGTGCATCGCATTCATTTGTCACCAAAGAATTTGCCTACACTAGTAAGATTCAACCAACAAAACTGAAGCATGTTATGATCGTCCAAATTCCCGGTTCAACCACCAAAGCTAGGCAAATTTGCAAAGCCGTCCCTATCCGAATCCATGGCATAGATTTTTATGCTAACCTGATAGTACTCGGAACTAAAGGTTTGGAAGTAGTACTAGGAATGGATTGGATGTCTAAACATAAAGGATTGATTGACAGTGCCAAGAAAGCCATCACCATGACCAGTACAGCCGGAATATCAGTCGAGCATATCTCTGAAACCTTACCTCGTCAATTCAAGTGCAACAAGAGTATAGCCCAACCTACCATTGACGAAGTCCGGATAGTTTGTGAATACCCCGATGTATTTCCAGATGTTTTGCCCGGTATGCCCCCAGATCGGGATATCGAGTTTATCATCGAACTAATCCGCGGAACAGGGCCCATAGCCCAGAGTCCATATAGTATGAACCCGTCTGAACTAGCAGAACTAAAGAAGCAACTGCATGCCATGCTGGAAATTTGATTGATTCAACCAAGTGCGTCACCATGGAGATCACCTGTCTTATTTGTGGACAAGAAAGATGGAGGTAACCGTTTGTGTACGGATTATCGGAAATTGAATGATGGCCATCAAAAACAAGTACCCCTTGCCCAAGATAGAAGATTTGTTTGATCCGTTGACTGGTGCCAAAGTGTTTTCTAAGATTGATCTTAGGACTGGCTATCATCAACTCAAAATTCACGCAGAGGATATTCCAAAGACTGCCTTTACCACCAGATATGGATTATACGAGTATACCGTTATGTCCTTTGGATTAACCAATGCCCCCGCTTATTTCATGAATCTCATGAATAAGATTTTTATGGACTTCCTAGATAAGTTTGTCGTTGTTTTCATCGATGACATTCTGATTTATTCCAAATCGGAAGAAGAACATGAGCTACACCTAAGGACCATTCTTGGAACCCTTAGAGAGCATCAGTTATATACCAAGTTTAGCAAATGTGAATTATGGTTACAGGAGGTAGGATTCCTCGGTCACATTGTATCAACCGGAGGAATTGCCGTTGACCCTGCAAAGGTGAAATATGTTGAAGATTGGCAAGCCCCAACCACTCAAACCCAAGTTCTTGCATTTCTCGGATTGGCGGGATACTACCACAAGTTCGTAGAAGGATTCTCGAGTATTGCTAGACCCATGACCCAATTGCTGAAGAAGGACAAGAAGTTTGAATGGACCGACAAATGTGAAGCGAGTTTTCAAGGACTCAAGAGAAGATTGATTTCAGCCCCAATCTTAATCATGTCGGATATCACAAAGCCCTTCGACGTGTATTGTGATGCATCCAAGATAGGTCTCGGATGTGTGCTAATGCAAGAAGGCAAAGTTATATCTTATCTATCTCGACAACTGAAATAGCATGAGCAAAATTACCCAACCCATGACCTCGAACTCGCAGCCGTAGTTCTAGCCCTGAAGACATGGGGGCATTACCTGATGGGAAATCGTTATGAGATTTATTCGGATCACAAGAGCCTGAAGTATATATTCACTTAGAAGGAGTTGAATATGAGGCAGAGAAGATGGATTGAGTGAATCAAAGATTACGATCTGGACATTCACTATCACCCTGCTAAAGCCAACGTAGTAGCAGATGCCCTTAGCATATTGCCGTGCCGCTTGAACTCCATGATTTTGAAGGAGCAACCAAGTTTGCACAAAGAGATGGAAGATTTTCGAATGGAATTAGTTAGTGAAGGATTTTTGGCTAGCATCGAACTTCAACCCACTTTGATTAGCCAAATCAAAGAGGCGCAGAAAGGAGATGCTAGTATTGACGGAATCAAGCGTCGTATCGGTACAGGCAAGGTACCCGGATTCACCGAAGACGAAGAAGGAGTTTTGTGGTACGCCTTTGTGTACCAGGAGATTCTGAGTTGAAAGAAGTTATTCTCAAGGAAGCTCATGATACTCTTTATTCTATCCACCCCGGAGGAACTAAGATGTATCAAGATTTGAAAGAGCAATTTTGGTGGCATAAGATGAAGAGAGAAATCGGAAGCTATATCGCCAAGTGTTATATATGTCAGAGAGTCAAGGCCGGACATCAAAGACCCGCTGGATTGTTGCAACCATTGCAGATTCTGGAATGGAAATGGGATTCCGTTGGAATGGACTTTATCACCAGATTGCCTACTTCTAGTAGGGGAAATGACTCTATCTGGGTCATATTGGACAGATTGTCCAAAGTCGCCCATTTCTTACCCGTCAAGACCACATAATAGAGTTCGAAGCTAGCAGACTTATACATTGCTAGAATCGTCAGTTTGCATGGAGTCCCCAAGAACATTGTATCGGATCGAGGAACTCATTTTACCTCGAGATTCTGGAAGAAAGTTCAAGAAGGTTTAGGAAATCGCCTAGATTTCAGTACCGCTTATCACCCTCATACCGATGGACAAAATGAGTGAGTAAATCAAATACTCGAAGATATGCTGAGAGCATGTGTGTTAGAATATGGATCTAAGTGGGAAGAATGTCTGCCGTTTGCAGAATTTTCGTACAACAACAGTTATCAAGCTAGTTTGCAAATGGCCCCATTTGAATTCATGTACGGAAGGAAGTGTCACACCCCTTTGAACTGGTCGGAAGTAGGAGAGAGTCATATTTTCGGACCCGACATCCTACGAGAAGTGGAAGAGAATGTTCACCAGATTCGTGAGCACCTCAAGACCGCCTAGTCCACACAGAAGAGTTACGCCGCCAAGAGACGTCGATACCTCGCCTTCAACATAGGATATTTTGTATATCTGAAAGTGTCGCCACTAAAGGGAATGCAGCGTTTCCAACTCAAAGGAAAGTTAGCCCCCAGATATATAGGACCTTTCAAAATTCTAAACCGTCGAGGAGAAGTGTCGTATCAATTGGAACTACCCGAAGAGATGTCAGCCGTGCACAATGTGTTCCATATCTCATTACTTCGTAAGTGTCTCGAAGTCCCGGAGAAAACGGAAGTGTTCAAGAATATCGATCACCGGACTATAGAGATCAATGATGACCTGACCTATCCTGAAGTACCCATCCGTATTTTGGAATAAGCTTTCAGAACTACCCGAACTCGAAGCATCAATTTTCTCAAGATTCAGTGGAGAAACCACACAAAGCTACCTGGGAGCGCGAAGATCACATCAGGACGGAGTTTCCAGATCTCTTCAAATCCTAGGTAATCTTTTCGTCCTTTTTCAAATCTCGGGACGAGATTTTGTTTCAGGGGGGAAGGTTTGTAACATCCCAAAAATACTACACTTGGATCATCAAACTCTAATCTTCAAAATTAGGGTTAACAAAAACATTTCTAAATAAAAATATGAAAGCATGCATGTGTGTATGCATTCCAATTTGGATTATTTTGAATTGCCTTGTTTATGTGTTTCTTTGCTTGTAAAATGATTCTTATGTGAAATAAACATCATCTAAACAATTCCCAAACTTTTCCCAAAGACAAATAAATCAAAACCAACAAAATGAGTGAATGGTCATTTTGACCAATTTAACTCCCATGACTACTTTGGCTGTCTCAAACTTTCAGAACTTAACAGAAACTTGTTTGGATCTTTGCACCCCTTGATAGTACTCATAACAAAGTATCAAGGCCCACTATGTGATCATACAGAAACATTTGAATGAATAGTTTAAATGACAGTTCAAAATTGAATCTTTATCATATGGGAATATCCCACTTTTTCAAAAACCACTCAAACTAGCTCAACTTTCAAAACCCAAGCATCTGCATACTCACCAGGACCAAACTAGCACACCCACCAAAAATCTTTTCAAAATTCAAAACTTGAGTTCATGCGGCCATTTCATCAAACACCTTGCAGATACAAATCAAATAAAATCTAAAGACTATTTGGAGCATTGATTTGAGCCTAACTTGTTCCCTCTCTGGACACCACTAGCCTTAGTAGAACATCTAACAACCTAAACTAATCTCTAGCACTACTGTAAGCTAGCCATTGTCATCAATGGTGAGAAGGCCGAGTGCACCCTTACCACCCACATGTCGACAGCGAGCTAGGAGAAGCACCAAGCATAGCCAACATGTCTGGGAGCAAGCTAACACCCCACCGCCACTCCTGTCCAGCGCTCGAACCTTTCCAGCCCCTGGACCACACGCACAGACCATGCCAAGATCGCCAGCAACCATGCCGAGAGCGCGCCCCGTGCGCCACGCTCGACAGACGCCCATAGACCGCGCGCCGCCCTCGCCGCGTGCATAGGTGATCACCACCGTCCCAGCAACCCTGCAGACACGCTCGTTCGCCGCCGCACGGACCACACGCGTTGTGCGCCATAAAAACTTCCGTCGGGCACGCGCAGAGCACCGCCGCGTTCCGACCAATCCGCGCCGCCCCATGCCTAACCACCACGTCGTTGAGCTTCGCCAGGGAGCACAACACCGCCCCCTGCCGTCGCCCACGCCGATAGCCCTCTGTGCCGTCGACCACGATGAGCTCACCTTGCTCCCGTCGGTCCCCTCGCGCCACTATAAATAGAGGACACCCCTAGCCGAATTGAGCACACCATCTCACTCCTCTCTCCTCACTGATCGTTCCATCCCATTCCCGGAGCAAGGCGAGCAGCGCATCGACGGAATTTCACCGGACCCGCCGCTGCTGGAGAAGAAGGGAGCCAGCGATTGGAGCCACCCTAGGAGAAGCTGCCGGTACCAGGAGGTTCGCCGTCGTCGACTTCGTCGTTCGCCCGCCTTGCCGACCCTCGCCTGAGCCCCGGTGAGCCCCCGACAATCCCCACCTTCCGCGTTAGGTTTCTGTCTCACCGGCGCTGCCCGACGTGGACGATGAACCAGGGCCGTTCGATTAGAACCAGATCCCACGGCTCACATTGCCCTGTACCGCTTCGCACCCCCTCGTCTCACTAACACGTGGGGACAACAACTTAACCAGCCCGTGTAAGCGCTATGCTTAGCAGGCCGGCCCAGTATCATTTCCCGCGTAGCCCAGTTGTTTGAATTTAACTTTTTCCATTTAAGTTCAAACCTAGTTTTGTACCCATTTTCAAAAATCAACCCAGCTTGATTTAGCGAACCAAATTAGATGAAACCAATTTTGGTAGAAAGATCTAGAAATGCTGAATGCAAGCCCATTGGACTCAAATCATTTGAATGTATAGATCAACTTTGGTAAAAATAACAAGGCAGAACCTTTTCTGCATTCAAACATTTTTCAAATTTAAACCATAATAGCTTTTGAGTTGATTCCAACTCTCAAAAATCACATTTGATCATACCTTTCAGAATATATAAAAACATTTGGGTTTACTTACAGAAATAATGTTCAAGTAATAAAAGAATGCCACATAGGCATTTCTAGTCACTTTATTTAAATAAAAGAAAAGGTTAAACCTTATTAAATTGTGACACCACTTTAAATCACATTCCCATGGACTAAAATATGTGGTTATGACATGTGTCAACATGATCCCATGTTTGGTTTGGAGAATATTAAATCTTAAGTAGTTTTTCAATGAGTAGAAATTACTTTTCTAAAAATAAAAGGAATTAAACCAAGCTTTAATCTTGTAATGTTAGTGATGATGCTAGATCATCTATAGGACCCTTTTGTGTGATGATTGAAAATAGTTAAGTATTGTTTTATGATTGTGTACCTCGTATTTATTCATAGACGCTAGTACTGACCAAGGATATGAGGAGGAAGGAGGATACTACGAAGAAGAAGTCGAGGAGAACTTCATCCACTGCTCTGCACAATGCAAGCCAATACTTGCAAGTTATTAACCTTGCAAGCTAACACTTGCAATTTAGCAAGCCTAATACTACTAGTTGAATGTGCAAGCTAACACTTGCAAGATACTCTACTTTAGCAAGACTTACTAATCAAGTTGACCTATGCAAGCAAATACTTGCTTGTTACCATGCCAACTATGTGCCTTAAGAATATATGATCATAACCACTTGATAAACCAATCCTAGTTTTACTTGCAAGCTTTATACTTTATTTCTTTATCAGAGCTCTTACATAGAGTTTACTTAAGTAAATTGTAGATACTAGAAAGATAATTGAAGATTGCATATAGAGCATAAAACTTGGCCTAAACTAGATAATCTTTATGTCATCCTAAGGCATGAGACTGAACTTAGTTAAACTCCACTAGTTACCACCCCTCATTAGTACTTACCCCCACTTGTAGATGCTAGTGCTAAGCATAAAACTTGATCAACTTAGATGTGATTACTTGGTGGAAAAATGGTTATGAAAACCTTTGAATGATGGATCATTCTATTGAAATGTTTTGTACATGTGTTTCCGAACACCAGATGATTTATGGTGATGAAAATGTTGAGGCATGAGCCTTAGCCCTTTATAAAACTGATGGATGTCTGGATGCGATACCATTCCAATTTGACCGTACAACCACAATACCTGAGAATTGGGTAGGGCTTGACTGGAAACTTATAAACCTTAGTATTAGTTCCCTCACGGCCAAGGTCTGAGCTGAGGCTACCTTGTGAAGATTGTCCACCTGTGCAGTACCCAAGATGAAAGTTGGTCATGGTTGGGAGGCCAAACTCACAGGAGAGGTGCTTATACTAGGGTGTAGAGGTCCCAACCCAATAAGGTAGGGTCCTCCTGTGTTTTACAATGCTAGTCCCTGGATCAATAGCTAGCATCCACAGTTAAGATGTAATATCAAGATACAAAGGTCATAATATAAATTTATAACCAGGAATAACATAAGTTTATTACATCAAACATAGCTCATTTGGCTATTACATTACATTTGCAGCAGAATAACTATAAGTATGGGTCCATCATCTTCAAAGTGCCACAGGCAGATGTTGGTTGTAGACTTTGTAGTCCTAGTCAATCAAACAATCTTCATTTAAAAACAATCAACCTGCAACATTACAAGTTACAGCCACAAGGGTCAATACATTTTGAATTGTATTGGCAAGCTTCACTGTTATATATAAGAGTGGATCCTATCATTATATGCATATTTGGCTAAGTAGAGTTTAAGGCTTATTTGCATAAAGCATTGTTTTGTCCTATCTTTTCAAAAAGGGTTTTAAAGTCCTTTGTCAAATTTCTTTTCCAAGTTCCTTGAACTCCTTGGTAGAAACTCAAGTGTTCAAATCCTTGTCAAAATCCCTTGAGCACCTTGGTAACCCCAAGTGCAACAAGTTTTATCAAAACTCATGATTTCCTTGGTAACCCCAAGTACATCATGCTCTTGAGCACCTTGGTAACCCCAAGTGCAACAAATTTAACAAAATCTCTTTGAATTCCTTGGTAGACACACAAGGGCATCAAGTTTTTATATTAGAAGTTGGAATGTCGAGATCTCCCATAGTTCAAACTTTAGTTGCTCAGTATTGTCCATAACCGGGGATACGGCTAAGTACTTAGATTTAATTTACTTCTGCAGAAGGAGTACACTTTACCCACATGTCACAATCCCATCCTTTTTCCACCAGTGGCCTACTGGATTAGTGCTCACCAAGATGGAGTACTGGCAGATTGAGAATGTGACGAAGTCTTTCCAAAAGGTCCTCCCATACATCATTGCTAGCTTTGTCTTCAGCCCCCATGAAGCATTCCAGATCCCCATGTCCAGTAACTAAAGACAATGTATGGGTCTTCCTAATGTAATTGACTAAGCCAGAGCCATAATAGCATGTGGTTGCACACGAAAGCCACAATTGGAGAAACATGTTTGATCTCTAAGTTTCCTAGGTGGTTTTCTTTTGGAGCACAACACAAAGTGATTGCCATAGACATGGTTCCCTTTTGTTGCCACCTTCTCCAAAACTTAAAGTAGCCTCCACCTAGGTGGTTCATTGAGTCCTTGTTTTATTATGTAAAACACAAGTCCTTTTCTCAACCTTTGTAAATCTCAACATGTATCTCTTTTTCAAAATATAGCATATAGCATGGCTAAGCATGTACATCTTCAATATTTTCACTAAGGAATGTGTAGGGAATCCTATTAGGATTTTAGCATAGCATAAGTATAAAGTGTCTTTCATGCATGTTTTCATAATCCACTAAGTATAATGAAAATAGTAGGACTTTTGTATGATAGTGTAACTTGCCTTTTTGGTAGGGAATGAGGGTTCACTTCCTTGATCTTGCTAGTTTCACACTTTGCTAATTTCACTACAAGTCAATCAAGCAAATCACCAAATCAACTAACATTCCAAACCAAGGTTAAACAAACAATTTCACACACATAGCAATGGAGTCTAAGTCATGCAAAGGGGGTTCTTTTTGCAAGGTTGGTCTCTACTAGGTTTATAAACTTTGTAAGGTCCAAATTGGTCATTTACCAAAGTGGCAAAGTCATTTGCAATTGGGTTTTATCTCAAGACCAATTTAAAATTCATTCATCATTTTATGTGGTGAAAATTATTCTTATCAAAGCAAAACTTTTAGGTTTTTCACCAAGTGAGTTGCCCTTGGCAAGGTTTGATGTTTTGGGTCAGTAAGTTTTGGTCCAAAACATTTTCCCAAAGTTTTCCTTGCAAAAACATTACCATGATAAAATCACCAAGGGTTGGTTCCTAGGGTCAGTATGGTCACTAAAAACCATTTTGCAAAAGATTTATTCCTAAAATCAAATTTAAACAATTTTTATACTCTAAACAAGTACACAAATGTTTCTGCAAATTTATTCAAGCTAACAGATACTATTTTCAAAACTAAGGCCATGGTTAGCTAGGGCTTGTTCTCCTGAATCCAACGACATAACATTTGTAAAATTTGGACGTGTGGATCAAAAGATATAAGGGTTTGAAGTTTGCAAAAGTTTCTGTTTTCAAATCTGTTTTAAATCCAATAGGTGACACGCGGCGTGTTTTAACTGGACGATACCGGTTCGGGTGGATCATGAGACGCTGGCTGTTGGATCTAATTATCACCGCGCGGCTCAGATCATTCGATACCCCTTCGCTCACTTTCTTTCCTAGCCGCTGGATCAAGATCGGACGGTGCTCAGAAGGTTGACCAATAGCTGGCGGCGCCGGTGGCGACGACTGGCGGCGCACGCTCTGTCCGAGGTGGTCTGGCCGTTCTAGGAAGCGAGAGAAGAGGAGGAGAGGCTCACCGTGATCGCAGGGTCGTGGGGAAGCTCTACGTGGTTTCGTGGAGGCGAGGGGCACACTGGGGCGGTACTAATCGCTCGCCGGAGTAAAGGACGGTGTCGGGTGGTCTCAGTCGTGGTCGAAGACGATGTTGTAGATCGTCCTAGGACAAAACAGAGGCATGGTTAAGTGTGGGAGGTCACGGAGAGGTCACGTGCATGAACGAGAAGGTACGGGGCGGTCGGAATCTACCTGAGTTCTTGCCGGAGTTGAAGGGTTGGTTCCTAGGGTCAGTATGCACAAAAACCCCCTTCACTTGTTAGTATTAGTTTGCGAGTACTTAAAGAGTACTCATGGCTTTGTCCCTGGCTATTCCCGTGGCCAGACTATGAAGAGGAGTACCTGGAGGATGGACCCCAGGAAGGTTATGACAACTAGGATCATCTCCCATTGTCAGCATTGCATGTGACCCCGAAGATGGAGCTTCGCCTACGCTACCATTATTATTACGTATTCCGCTGCTTGAATTGTATTAAGAACTGGATCATGAGATCCTTATTTGTGTAAGACCTTATGTATCGTTTGTAATGGATGATGTACTGTGGTATCCAAATCTGTTATGTCTCGCAAAAATGGTAATCCTGGGATTTCGATGTATGGCATAACATGCATCTGGGATTAAAAATCTGGGTGTTGACATATTTTAAAAACCGTTTTGGTATAATTCTTTTATTTTTTTTATGGTTTATATTTTATTCAAATAAGAATTTAAATAAAATTCCAACTCTTATTTGAATTCAATTTTCACCAAACCTTTTTTAGTAGGTTTTATTTATTTATTAGGGTCTTCGCGCGGTGAGGAAGAAGACTAGAGTTGGGGTCTGGGTGTCAGCGAGAGAGAGAGAAGCGAGGTGGGGTCTGGTTGTCATCCACTGTGCGGGTCATTTCGTATGTGAGAGAAAACGCTTCGGGGGTGAGGGTTACTGGGCCAGTTGGGCCTTGCTGGGCTGGGTTGGTTTTGTTCATTTTTTTGTACAGATTGTTTTTAGTTTTCTTCTTCTAATTATCTTTTTTCATTTTGTTCAAATAATTTCAAACTCTTTCTCTTTTCAATTCTGTTCAAACATTTCAGTATGCTTTAATACTGTTTTAAACATGTATTTTAAATACCATTTTGATATAATTCTTTTATTCTTTTATGGTTTATATTTTATTTAAAAAGGGCATTTGACTTTATTCAAATAAGATTTTAAATAAAATTACAACTCTTATTTGAATTCAATTTTCACCAAACCTTTTTTAGTAGGTTTTATTTATTTATTAGGGTGTTAAATAATTCATTTTGAATTATGTGGAATATTTTTAATATGATTTATTAATCATTTAAATTGTGTAATTGTCTTTATTCCAATGAAATTAAATATTGGTTTAATTCCATAAATATATTTAGTTGATTTCTTTGATCCCATTTAGTTAATTAAACAACTTTTATTCCACTTGGGTAAATTCCAAATACTATTTTCCCATGATTTAATTAATCATTCTTATTAGGGAATTTGTCTTAATCCAATGGAATAGAATTTGGTTAAGGCCATATTATTTTATTTCCATATTATTTATTCATTTAATTCATTTGAACTTGAATTATGTTTATTTCATTTACTTATGGTCTTGCCCAAGTTTTAATTTGGCTTTTAAATATTCCTCATTTAATATTTCTTTCTTTATCTTATAAAATCCATATCTTTTTATTTAAAGATCCAAACTTGGTGATTCCAATTTGTATATTTTTATTTAGTATTTATTTATCCTTTTAATTATCTTTAGGATTATTTACTCACCATTTGGTATGGATTTTTAGATAGGTGCTTTATTAGCTTTGGAAATTCAATTTCCTTATCTTATTAAATTCACAAGATTTTATCTATGGATCAAATTTAAGTGAAACCAATTCATATGGTTTTATAATATTTCTATTTGTTATTCTTGATAATTTTGAAATGTTTGTTTGACCAATTTTTATATGGATCCAATCCATAGGCTTAGATATCACTTGGAAATGTTTTCTTTCCATTAGAGTTTTAGGGTTTGGGTTTATTTTCCAAGTGTTTAAATTTCAAGGTGCATTTAAGAAGAATGCACTTCACTTGATTTGAATTTGGTTGGATTCAAACATTGATCAAAGTTTGTTCAAGATGGGATTTTAAGTTTCCATTTTGGAATCAAAAAGTTTCTTTTCACCCTAAATTTCAACAATTAATTATTTTGTTTATTTATTTTTCACATTACAAAATTTGGAAAATTTTGGGATGTGACAACCATAAAACACTAACATTTGTGTTTAAAATGTATTTGCCAAACACTAGAAATATTCCTTGGATTTAAATCCTTTCTAGCAAAACAAAAATGATTTAAAGTGGCCATTTTTCACTAACTTAATATCAAATGGTTTTACCACTTTTTTAAATGACCAATAGGTGTTTTAAAATGTTTATAACCTATTAGAAACCACTTTTCCAAATAAAACAATCTTTGGCATGTTTTCATGTATTGCCTTGTTTTATTATTTTATGTGATGTTTGCTTGAATGGTAGATTGAATATTGCTTGCTTGATTGAATTGTAGTGAAATTTGAAGAGTGTGACTATTGCAATATCAAGGAGTGAACTTATAATTCTCTACCAAAAAGGCAAGTGATTCTTCATACTTTTGTCCTATTATTTTCACTATGCATTAGTGATATTTCTAAGTAGGACTTGCATGGAATTTTTGCTAAGTATAAACTATGCCATGGGAAATCCTAGTAGATGAAACCTTAGTAGAATTTTTCTAAGCTAAGATTCCTACTACTATCATGCTTAGCTTAGCTAGTAGAAAACAAGGGTGGATTATATTCATGTTATGGAATATTTCTAAGTCAAGGACTTGTGTTTTGTTTAATAAAACAACTAAGTGAATGAATCACCTGGGTGGAAGGGGACTTGCTTGGTGGTTTTTGGTTGAGTGGTTACACAAGGCCCATTTCTATGGTTTACCTTGTGTATCTCACTTGTGGATTGCCACCCAGGAACAAAGAGATTTGAGATGTCAAATGTTGAGAAGCTTCAAGTGCAGCCACTTGGCATTATGGGCTCTTCCTGGATCATATAGGTTGCAATAACTTAGCCAAATGGATAGTTGGTGGTAGGGGATGATAGGTTGGAGCGCGTCCATTCTGTTCTAAGGGAAGGCTTCTGAAAGATCTTGTCTTGGTGAAACCAAGTCTTGTGGGGAAAGTGCACCACCTCTACAGAGTGTAAAATCTAAGTACTTAGCCATGTCCCCGACAAAGGACAATTTGAGCATCAAGACATGGAAGCTATCAAGAATCTCCTCATCCCAATTTATAAGTTAAAAACTTGTGGTTGAACAAGGGTGAAGGTTCACCAATTTCTATTGGTGGTTCCTTGGGTGATTTTGTCAAACAGAACTTAGTGTTTTCAAATGATAAGGAAATTTTTTTTTGAGCAAAGCAAGCCTAAGCCCCACCTAGCCAAATGCATATAGGTGATAGACTCCACTATACTACCATAGTATCACTTGCCAATACAATTCAAATGTATTGACCCTTGTGGCTGTAATTTATTATGTTGCAGGTTTGTTTGATGTTAGTGAAGTGTGTTGATTAGGATTACAAGTCTACAACCAACATGATTGCCTGTGGCACCTTGAGGACGAAGTACTCCATGCTATAGTTATTCGTGCTGCATTGTAATGAGATAGCCAAATGAGCTATGTAAGATGTAATCAATTATTTTATTCCTGGTTATAAAGTTGTATTATGACCTTTGTTTCTTGATATTACATCTTAAATGTGGATGCTAGCTATTGATCCAGGGACTAGCATTGTAAACACAGGGATCTCTACCTTATTAAAGGTTGGGGCCTCTATAGTTATGCATTAGAAACAGCCGGATTCACTTTAAATAGGGCACTATCTAAATCCGTTGAAACGACACCGTATGAATTATGGTTTGGGAAGAAACCTAAATTGTCGTTCCTTAAAGTTTGGGGTTGCGAAGCTTATGTAAAGAAGTTACAGCCCGACAATCTTGAACCCAAAGATGAAAAATGCGTCTTCTTAGGATACCTGAAGGAAACTATTGGGTATACCTTCTATCATAGATCCAAGGGCAAAATCTTCGTTGCCAAGAATGGATCCTTTCTAGAGAAGGAGTTTCTCTCAAAAGAAGTGACTGGAAGGAAAGTAGAACTCGACGAGGTTGTTGAACCTTCTCTCAAACTTGAGAGTAGCGCAGCACCGGAAGTAGTTCATGTGGCGCCTACACCAATAAGAGAGGAAGGTAATGATGTTGATCATGAAAATTGGGTTTAAGTTACTACGGAACCTCGCAGGTCAACAAGAACTCATACCACCCATGATTGGTATGATCATGTTATGAGTGTCATGTTGGTGGACAACACCGATGACCCTTCAACATATGAGGAAGCGATGAAGAGCCCAGATTCCAATAAATGGAAAGAAGCCATGAAATCCGAGATTGGATCCATGTACGAAAACCAAGTATGGAATTTGGTGGACTTACCGGATGGCCGGAAGGCTGTCGAGAACAAATGGATTTTTAAGAAGAAAATAGATGACGATGGTAATGTTACTGTCTATAAAGCTCGATTTGTCGCAAAAGGGTTTCGAGAAATTCAAGGAGTTGACTACGATGAGACTTTCTCACAGGTAGCAAAGCTTAAGTCTGTGAGGATTTTGTTAGCAATCGCTGCATATTATGATTATGAGATATGGAAGATGGATGTCAAAATGGCGTTCCTCAATGGAGACATTGATGAAGAGTTGTATATGGTACAACCCAAAAGTTTTGTAGATCCTAAAGATGCTAACAAGGTATGCAAACTTTGGTCCATTTATGGATTGAAGCATGCATCCCAGAGTTGGAATCAACATTTTGATAAGGTAATCAAAAGCTTTGGTTTTATACAAACTTATGGAGAAGCTTGTATTTACAAGAAAGTGAGTGGGAGTTCTGTAGCATTCCTAATACTATATGTAGACGGCATATTGTTGATTGGGAATGATGTAGACCTTCTTAATAGTGTCAAGGATTATTTGAATAATAGTTTTTCAATGAAAGATCTTGGCGAAGCAGCTTACATATTATGCATACAGATTTATAGTGATAGATCGAGACGCCTAATATCATTGTCACAAAGTACATATTTGGACAAAGTTCTAAAGAGGTTTGGAATGGAAGATAGCAAGAAAGGGTTCTTACCCATGTTGCCCAATACGACCTTGAGTAAAACTCAAAGTCCTGCAACGACAGAAGATAGAGAAAGGATGAGTAAGACTCCCTATGCCTCAGCCATAGGATCTCTCATGTATTCCATGCTATGTACTAGACCCGACATTGCATATGTTGTTAGTTTGACTAGCAGATATCAAAGTAATCTAGGAGTGGATCAATGGAAAGCGGTCAAAAACATCCTTAAGTACTTGAGAAGAACTAAGGATATGGTTCTTCCTTATGGGGGTAATTGTTAGACCCCTCCTTTATAAAGGAAAGGATCCCTGTGATTGCAATGCTAGTCCATGGATCAATGCTAGCATCCACAGTTTAAGATGAAGTACACAGATACAAAGGTCGTTTATTACATTCATTCCAGAGATAAAACATAGTCTTTTACAACTCAGGGCCATAGGCCTAATACAAGAGTTTAAGGAATAAGTAAATAAACATAAGTCTTCATCTTCATGTGCCACAGGCAAGCATGTTGAGTGTAGACTCATGACTCCTACTCATCATCGGAGTAACCTGCAACATCACAAGTTACAGCCACAGTGGGTCAATACTTTGGAATAGTATTTGGCAAGTGATACCTTAGTATATTTTTAGTAGACTATATTACTATATGCATTTTGGCTAAGTGTAGCTTGGCTTGCTTTGCTTGAAAATAGGTTTTCCCTATTAGTTGAAAACACTAAGTTTTTCTTTGTCAAAACATTCCCAAGAAACCACCAATAGACATTGGGGTCCTTCACCCTTGTTCACCCACAAGTTTTATTTAGAAGTTGGAGTGATGAGATTCTTGTAGCTTCCATGTCTTGATGATCAAGTTGTCCATTGCCTTGGACTAGGCTAAGTACTTAGATTTTTCCATCTGCAGAGGTTGTGCACTTTCCCCACCAGACTTGGTTTCCCAAGACAGGACCTTTCAGAAGCCTTTCCTTAGTCAAATGGACGCGTTCCAACCTATCAATCCCTTCTACCACCAACTGTCCAAAAGACTAAGTTCTAGCTACCTATATGATCAAGGCAGAGCCCATTTTGCCAAGTGGTTGCACTGTAAGCTTTCTCAACACTTGGCCTCCAAATCCCTTTGTGCCTGGGTGGCATACCACAAGTGAGATACACAAGCCAAGTCCATGGCCTTGTGTAACCACTCAACCAAAAACCACCATTCAAGTCCCATTCCACCCAGGAAGTTCATTGACTTAGTTGTTTTATTAAGAAAAGCATGAGTCCCAAAGGACTTAGAATTATTTCACCATAGCATGTACATTCTTTACCAACCCTTGTTTTCTACTATTTTCTACTACCCTTGTTTTCTACTATTTTCTACTAGCTAGGCTAAGCATGGCATAGTAACTTAACTTAGGAAAATTCCCTAGCAATTCTACAATTCTACACTACTTAGGATTTCCCAACTTAGCATTTGGCAAAAGTAGCATGCAAGACTTAGCAAAATATCTAATGCTAATACAAAATATGGGAAGGAAATATTCATGAAAATATCACTTGCCTTGGTAATGTGGAGAGTAGCACTCCTCACAATCACAGTCACTAGCAAAATCTACACAAAAATTTGTAGCACACAATTACACACAATTATATACAATCAAAAATAATATGAATGCATGCATGCAAGAATTTACTAAGTGGTGATTTTGAAAACTCTACCAAGCATGTGCATGTTTACAGAAACTTAACAAGTCACAAGTTTGCCAACTAAACTTATTTATCTCTAAAACAAATTACTAAACTAAATCCATACTTATAATAGCCTTAACATGTTTTTTACAAATAAAGTCATTCTAATGGTTACTATTTGTTAAACACTTTGCATAGTCAGAAAGGCCTTGATTCCTTGAATCCAACGGTATAAAGTTTGCAAAATTCCAATGTGGAAATCAAAAGTTGTAAGCATTTGAAATTTGGATCAAATTCTGATTTAAAATCTGTTTTTAGATCTGTTCCTAGCCACGCGTCGTGTTGTGACTGGCCCGTACCGGTTCGCACCGGATCGAGCTCTGCAGCCGCAGGATCTAAATAGATCGCACGCTCCAGATTGCGTACCTGTTCGCCGATTACTGAATCTATCCTAACGCTTGGATCAAGATCCAACGGCGCGCGAGCAAGCGACCATGTCCTGGCGGCGCGCGGCGTCAGCGAGCGGCGGAGCGCTCGGTCTACGGCGGCGCTAGCGTTCCAGGTCGTCCGTGAGAGGGAGAAGGGCCATACAAGATTCGCAAGAGGCTGCTGAAGCTCAAGGTAGCGTCGGTTTGCGAAGGGGCGTGCTGACACGGCGATGATTCCTCGTTGGAGTTGAGTCTGGAGACAGGTGGTTCCGTTCGAGGTCGAAGGCGACGTTGTAGATCACTAGGAGGCAAACGGGGGTGTGGTCAGATTCAGAAGGTCACGGAGTAAAAGCGTGTGTGAAAGACAAGGTTCGGGGCGGTCTGGACTTACCGCTGGAGCTCGCCGGAGTTGAAGCTGGAGGAGGTGGCGGTCAGACGTTTGCGTAGCCGACGTTCTGGGTCACCCGCGGGCAAACCTGGAGTGCTAGGAGATGCGTGAGGTCAAGTGGAGTCTGTTCGTGTGAAGCAGAGGCAGAGGGGTGGTCAGAGGTGGCCGGAATTGTGGCTGCAGCTCGTCGGAGACGGCGGGGTTACAGAGAGCAATGCATGTATCCTGGGGGCGCTCTGGGCTTGGGAGTTGGGGGGGAAGGGAGAGGGGACAGAGGGGGTTTAAATAGCCTGGTCGTGAGCGAGAATTACTCGGGCATTGATACGAATTGAAGCCGCGAATCAAACAGGAAACGGCCGCGCTGATTTGGGGGTGAACTGGTCGTGGGGGGGCGGTGGAGACGACGATGCTCGAGTGGGCCGCGGTTGTCAGCGATAGAGGGAAAAGGGAGTGGGTCCCTTATGTCAGTGAGCTGGTGGGTGCGAGAGTGGGTAAAGAAAACGATTCGCGGGGGTGTGCGCTACTGGGCTAGTCTGGGCCGAATTGGGCTGGGTCGGCCTGATTAGCTGGTTGTCTTATTTTTTTCCTCTTTATTCCTTTTCCTTTTCTGATTGCTTTTCTAAATATGGTTTTCAAACCCAAATTCAAATCTGTTTGAATCCAAAGTTTTACAGGACTTTTGTACAATAAATCTTGCTCTTAAATAAGTGTTAAACACATCTGAACACTTCTGAACACTTGGGTCTTTTGAAAAATAAATTAAAACCATGCCTTTATGAGATGTGATAATAGGCATAGAATTTGTTTTAATTCATAATTTTCTTTGAGACTTTGCTTAAGTTTTTGAGACCACTTAAGTTTGAATTCAAATCATCCTGAATGAATAACAACATCTTTCTCAATAGCATGTAGCACAAAGGCTAGGGTTTTCAAAAATAATGAGCCACAATTGCTCCTGTTTCTGAAATGATTTTGAGAAAATCCCTAAATGATGATGAATGCAAGGATGATATGAATGAGTTTTGGAATATGAATTTAGGGATGTTACAAATCTAACCCCCTTAAGATGAATCTCGCCCTCGAGATTCGGATTGGCTAGCAAATAGGTGAGGGTGGTCTTTCCGAAGATCATCTTCTCTTTCCCATGTTGCTTCTCTTCAGAATGATGATTCCATTGCACTTTGAAAAACTTGATAGTTTTTGTCCTTGTGACTCTTTCTGCAGTCTCAAGAATCTTGACAGGCTTTTCTTCATAGGTGAGGTCACTTTCTAGTTGAACTTCTTCCAATGGTATGGTATCCTTCAGAGGAGATTCTTCCATTTCTGGGTGACATTTCTTAAGCTGACTCACATGAAACACATTATGGACAGCTGACAGAGACTCTGGCAATTCAACTTCATATGCAACTTCTCCCTTGCGACTTAGAATCTTGAATGGCCCAACATATCTTGGTGCCAACTTTCCTTTGACTCCAAATCTTTTCACTCCACGAAGTGGTGATACTCTAAGATAAGCTCTATCCCCAACTTCGTAGGTGATTTCTCTACGCTTAGAATCCGCATAGCTTTTCTGTCGGGATTGTGCTATTTTCAACCTGTCCTTAACCAATTTGACTTTCTCTTCAGCGTCCTTGATAAGATCAGGTCCAAACAAACTTCTTTCTCCCACACCATTACATAGCAATGGGGTGGTACACTTTCTTCCGTAGAGAAACTCAAATGGTGCCATCCCAATACTAGATTGATAACTGTTATTGTAAGAGAACTCTGCGTAAGGCAGACTTTCATCCCAACTTGCTCCATAGTCTAAAGCACATGCCCTCAACATGTCTTCAAGAATTTGGTTAGTCCTTTCTGTTTGTCCATCAGTTTTAGGATGAAAAGCAGTGCTGAATTCCAATCTTGTTCCCAAAGATTCATGAAGCTGTTTCCAAAAGTGAGAAGTAAACTGAGTTCCTCTATCAGACACAATACTCTTAGGCACACCGTGAAGGCACACAATTATGCTCATGTAGATTTTGGCTAACTTGGCACTTGTATAAGTTGTCTTCATGGGTATAAAATGAGCCACTTTAGTTAGGCGATCCACTACTACCCATATAGAATCATACCCTGACCTGGTCCTTGGTAATCCGGTAATGAAATCCATACCGATATTCCCACTTCCATTCAGGAATAGGCAGTGGTTGAAGCAAACCCGCTGGTTTCTGATGCTCCGCTTTTACTCTACTACACACATCACACAAAGCAATATGCTCGGCGATGTCCCTTTTTAGATTGTTCCACCAAAATCTTTCTTTCATATCCATGTACATCTTGGTGTTTCCTGGGTGAATAGAATACGGAGAGTTGTGGGCTTCCTGCAGGATCAGTTTCCACAACTCCGTGTCTTGTGGAACACAAATACGTTTCCCGTGCCATAAAGTACCTTGTTCGTCTATATGGGAACTCTTAGCTTTCCCTAGACTAATTTTTTCCTTAATATTTTCAATTTCCTTATCAGTCTTCTGAGCTTCTCGGATCTTGTCCAATAAAGTGGGTTGAACATCTAAGGACATGAGATGTCCTTCAGGCACAATCTCCAATCTGAGTTCTTTGAATTGCTTACACAAGTCATCTGGCAATTCACCTTTGGTAAGGCCATTTACAAACACCTTACGGCTTAGAGCATCTGCTACTACATTTTCTTTACCGGGGTGGTACTGCAAACTTAAGTCGTAATCCTTGATAAGCTCTAGCCATCTCCTTTGTCTCATATTTATTTCCTTCTGGGTGAAGATATACTTCAAACTCTTGTGATCGGTGAACACTTCACAACGCTTTTCAAAAAGGTAATGTCTCCATGTTTTGAGTGCATGGACGACAGAGGCTAACTCCAAATCATGAGTAGGATAGTTTACTTCATGAGTTTTGAGTTGTCTCGAGGCATAGGCTACGACTTTACCGTCTTGCATAAGTACGGCACCCAAACCTTGGTGAGACGCATCACAATATACTTGGAAATCCTTTTCCAAATCAGGCAGGCATAAAACCGGTGTTGTTACATGTCTCTTCTTTAATTCTTGGAAGCTGACTTCACAACCTTCAGACCAAGAAAATTTCTTGTCCTTCTTTAAAATTTTAGTCATTGGTTTTGCAACCTTTGAGAAATTTTCAATGAACCTTCTGTAGTAACCTGCTAAGCCAAGGAAACTACGAACTTCTTTCACATTCTTTGGAGATTCCCATTCTGTCACAGCTGAAACCTTAACAGGATCAACTGCTACACCATCTTTTGTCATAACATGACCAAGAAAACCAACTTCCTCTAACCAAAACTCACACTTGCTGAATTTGGCATAAAGCTTATGCTCTCTTAACTTCTCAAGTATCAAGCGTAAGTGCCCTTCATGCTCTTCTTTGCTCTTAGAGTAGACTAAGATGTCATCGATGAAAACGACGACAAACTTGTCGAGGAATTCCATGAACACTTTGTTCATCATATTCATGAAGTAGGCTGGAGCATTGGTTAAGCCAAAAGGCATCACGGTATACTCATACAATCCATACCTTGTGGTGAATGCTGTTTTTGGTATGTCTTGCTCTCTTATCTTGAGTTGAAAATAGCCTGACCAGAGATCAATCTTTGAGAACACACATGCTCCCTCTAGTTGATCAAACAAGTCATTGGTTCTAGGCAAAGGATATTTGTTCTTGATAGTTACCTCGTTGAGTGAACGGTAATCTATGCATAACCTTTGGCTTCTATCTTTCTTCTCCACGAACAATACTGGGGCTCCCCAAGATGAAGAACTTGGTTGAATAAACCCTTTCTGCAACTGTTCTCCTAGTTGCTTCTTGAGCTCTTTCAGTTCATCAACTGACATTTTGTACGGTCTTTTTGCTATTGGTCCAGAACCTGGTACCAAATCTATCAGAAACTCCACATCTCTATCTGGTGGCATTCCTGGCAACTCTTCCGGAAACACATCCGGATACTCACACACAATTGGCACACTGTCCATGCTAACCCCCTTAAGAGAATTTAGCTTACTTCCTTTGGATTCAAAGTTTGACCTGAATTTTATTCTTTTTCCTTCTTGGGTTGTGAGTACAACAGTACGATTAGCACAATCTAGTACTCCCTCATACTTAGCCATCCAATCCATTCCCAAAATCACATCCAATCCTTGGGAATTCAGGATTATTAGGTTCACTGGAAACTTATGTTTTCCAAACTCTATGACTAAGTCATGACATCCTGAGTTTACTATCATTTCTCCACCCGGAGAACTTACTCTTATAGGACACCCAATGGTTTCTACCGGTAGTTCATTTCTTTCAACAAATGCTTTTGATATGAATGAATGAGATGCACCGGTATCAAAGAGTACAAATGCTGAAATTGAATTGAGTCTGAACTTACCAGCAACAGCATCAGGCTCCTCATAGACCTCCTCCACATTGATGTGGTTAACCTGTCCTTTCTGAAAAGGATTTGGCTTGTTAGGTCCTTCAACTTTCTTCTCAGGGCACTCATTAGCATAATGCCCCAGCTTATTGCATTTGAAGCATTCAACCTGACTGATGTCCCTTTTTGCAGGCTGACTTCCACTTCCACTTCCACTGTGGTGGCTCTTATGTCCACTCTTGTGGTTCTTGTACTTATCATTGTCATGACTGCGACGATGCTTGTTGTCATGACGGTTGTGGTTGTGGTGCTTGTTGAATTTCCCAGGCTTATGGGATCCCGAGCTGCCACCGTCATCATAGTGAGATCGCTTGTGAGACGATCCTGAGTTGTGCTTGTCGGAGTGTTTCTTCTTCCTACTCTCGACTTGCTTCATTTTACTCTCCAAAATAGCAGCCTTGCCACACAGAGACTGGTAAGTTGGAACATATGCCACAGACAGCTGCAGATTCAGCTCATCATTCAAGCCTTCCAGAAACTTTTCCTTTCTTTTGGCATCTGTGTCAACCTCATCCGGTGCATAGCGCGCCAGATTGTTGAACTCTTCTATGTATTCAGCCACGCTGCGGTGGCGCTGCTTCAAATTGTGAAACTCTTTATTTTTCAGGCTCATCATTCCCGATGAGATATGAGCAGTACGAAAGCCATCTTCAAAGATAGCCCAAGTCACCTCATCTAAAGGAGTGGTGATTTGGAAGTTGTCCCACCATGCGGCGGCTGGTCCTTCCAACAGATGTGCTGCGAACCTGACCTTTTCAGCATCCGTGCATCCCACGGTCACTAAGTCCTTGTTCACAGAACATAGCCAATCATTGGCCACCATGGGATCAGTTGTCCCCGAAAACTTTGCTGGCCTCAATCGCACAAATCTGGTGAGCATATCAAAACCCAGAGGGCTGTTGTTGTTGTTGTTATTGGGGTTGTTATTGTTGTTGTTTTTATTCTGGTTTTGGATGAATGTTGTCATCATCTGCATAAGCTGCGTTTGAGCATTCATCATCTGTTGCATTTCTGGGGTGATGTTGTTGGGGTTGGGGTTTGCGCGACGGGGAGGCATCTGTGGTTTGTTCAAATAGATAAGAATGAGATACCCATAGATGTTTTATGCACAATACATCACAAGCAAATCACATAGCATGCAACTCAAGAATAAAAGTTCAACAACCAGATAACAAGTTCATGAAATAAAACACACAAGTGGCAAGCCATCCACATGTCGGATGGTCCAATAACAAGTTCACAAATAACAAGTATGATAATGAAAGATAAACGAGTAGTCAAGTCTACTCATCAGCATCAATCTCCTCCTCGACGAAGGTAAGACCTGCGTTGTCCATCGCGGTCTTGTTCTCCTCAATTGTTGTGGTCAAGGAATCGACCTTGGCCTTGAGAGCCCTCTTCTGGGAGCGAAGCCTCTCAATAACCATCTGCTGCTGCTCTAGCTCAAAATCCTTGGACTTCAGTTCTTCGGTCATGTCCCGGATCCTCTTGTTCCTATCCTGGACGCGTTTCTACTGACTCTTGAACTTGCGGTCCTGGGCCACGAACTTCGTCTCCATTTCCTTGACCATCTCATCCTGCTGTGCGAAAAGCTTGTCCTTCTCGCGAAGCTGCACCTGGAGCTCGTCATTGCTGAGCATGACGTTCGTCCTGTCCGTGTCCACGTGCCTGATGAGAGACTCTAAGTCCTGGAGATAGAGACGTATCGGCTCTTCCGTGTCCCTCGAGTCGTCCTCATAGTCAATAGACTATCCGTCATCGTCACGCCTTCCGAAGACGTGGAAGTGAGTGCCTCTAACCTGTCGGGAGTGACGGCCTAACAAACGTCCTATCAGGTCCTGCATGACTACCTCCATGCCTCTCTCCCTGTCGTCGTGCATCAGCTTGAAGACGATGGCCTCCGTAGTAGGCTTCGTCTAGCGTCCGGGCTGGTTCACCTTGAAGCCCCAGAGGTCCTTCCTCTCGAACTTGGTGAGTGGGTGCACCGTGATGGTGGGAAGAGGGAGATCGAGCAAAGTGGTAAGCTCAACGATACGAGGGCCAAAACGGGTAACCTGGAACTCCTCAACAATGCTGATGGTAATAGGCATCTATTTATAAGATTAGAAAGTTAGAACAACACAATTTAAGATAAAACAAGACAAACATTTCATACATATCCATGGAACACAAACATCACATAAGTCATGCATACATAAGTCCATTACATCAATCAAGGTCCATACTTATTTAAGGTATCATTTTTTTTGGAAAATAAGGTGATAGATGGTGGTCCAACTAACGAAGTGTGCTCACAATCCTATCTCACTGGATCTGGTGGCTATCATAATGTTCCTAGAGGCAATCCACCTATCTTGTTCACATGATTCCATCACTAAGTCTATTATATCTCCCCTTAACTCTTGGTTGGTGGCTTCCAACTCTTGGGTAAGTTCCTTCTCCTTCTCTAAGTCTTTTTGGAGGTTGAGCATCCTGCACTTGACTCTAGCACTTAGTTCTTTGATAGTCCTCCAAGCTGCATCTCTGGCTGACTCAAAGAATGTGGTGTGCATTACAGTGTTGGTGTACATGCAGAATCCCCTTTCTTTGTGGTTGTCTTCCTTGTTTTTGGACAAGTGAATTTGCACCCACCAATACTCCACTCCTTCATCCATCACTGGAAAGCCTTTGTATATATCTGGTCCATGTGCTTCCATTGCCACCATGAGGTCCTTGAGAATCTTGGGAAACTCAGTTTCACACTCCAAGGTCATGGTCATGAGTGGTCCTTTCTTCACGGCTTCGTTGATGGAGTTCATCTACAAATAGAGATTAGAATGAGAAGATTAGAAAAGTTTACGAGAAGAATAGACAAGTGTAGAAGTATTTAAAAAATTTCCTTAGTGGTTTCCAATCCTAGGGTCATAATCCTACAGGCAACACAGTGCTCTGATACCATCTGTTAGACCCCTCCTTTATAAAGGAAAGGATCCCTGTGATTGCAATGCTAGTCCATGGATCAATGCTAGCATCCACAGTTTAAGATGAAGTACACAGATACAAAGGTCGTTTATTACATTCATTCCAGAGATAAAACATAGTCTTTTACAACTCAGGGCCATAGGCCTAATACAAGAGTTTAAGGAATAAGTAAATAAACATAAGTCTTCATCTTCATGTGCCACAGGCAAGCATGTTGAGTGTAGACTCATGACTCCTACTCATCATCGGAGTAACCTGCAACATCACAAGTTACAGCCACAGTGGGTCAATACTTTGGAATAGTATTTGGCAAGTGATACCTTAGTATATTTTTAGTAGACTATATTACTATATGCATTTTGGCTAAGTGTAGCTTGGCTTGCTTTGCTTGAAAATAGGTTTTCCCTATTAGTTGAAAACACTAAGTTTTTCTTTGTCAAAACATTCCCAAGAAACCACCAATAGACATTGGGGTCCTTCACCCTTGTTCACCCACAAGTTTTATTTAGAAGCTGGAGTGATGAGATTCTTGTAGCTTCCATGTCTTGATGATCAAGTTGTCCATTGCCTTGGACTAGGCTAAGTACTTAGATTTTTCCATCTGCAGAGGTTGTGCACTTTCCCCACCAGACTTGGTTTCCCAAGACAGGACCTTTCAGAAGCCTTTCCTTAGTCAAATGGACGCGTTCCAACCTATCAATCCCTTCTACCACCAACTGTCCAAAAGACTAAGTTCTAGCTACCTATATGATCAAGGCAGAGCCCATTTTGCCAAGTGGTTGCACTGTAAGCTTTCTCAACACTTGGCCTCCAAATCCCTTTGTGCCTGGGTGGCATACCACAAGTGAGATACACAAGCCAAGTCCATGGCCTTGTGTAACCACTCAACCAAAAACCACCATTCAAGTCCCATTCCACCCAGGAAGTTCATTGACTTAGTTGTTTTATTAAGAAAAGCATGAGTCCCAAAGGACTTAGAATTATTTCACCATAGCATGTACATTCTTTACCAACCCTTGTTATCTACTATTTTCTACTAGCTAGGCTAAGAATGGCATAGTAACTTAACTTAGGAAAATTCCCTAGCAATTCTACAATTCTACACTACTAAGGATTTCCCAACTTAGCATTTGGTAAAAGTAGCATGCAAGACTTAGCAAAATATCTAATGCTAATACAAAATATGGGAAGGAAATATTCATGAAAATATCACTTGCCTTGGTAATGTGGAGAGTAGCACTCCTCACAATCACAGTCACTAGCAAAATCTACACAAAAATTTGTAGCACACAATTATATACAATCAAAAATAATATGAATGCATGCATGCAAGAATTTACTAAGTGGTGATTTTGAAAACTCTACCAAGCATGTGCATGTTTACAGAAACTTAACAAGTCACAAGTTTGCCAACTAAACTTATTTATCTCTAAAACAAATTACTAAACTAAATCATACTCATAATAGCCTTAACATGTTTTTTAAAAATAAAGTCATTCTAATGGTTACTATTTGTTAAACACTTTGCATAGTCAGAAAGGCCTTGATTCCCTGAATCCAACGGCATAAAGTTTGCAAAATTCCAACATGGAAATCAAAAGTTATAAGCATTTGAAATTTGGATAAAATTCTGATTTAAAATATGTTTTTAGATCTATTCCTAGCCACGCGTCGTGTTGTGACTGGCGCGTACCGGTTCGCACCGGATCGAGCTCTGCAGCCACAGGATCTAAATAGATCGCACGCTCCAGATCGCGTACCTCTTCGCCGATTACTCAATCTATCCTAACGCTTGGATCAAGATCCAACGGCGCGCGAGCAAGCGACCATGTCCTGGCGGCGCGCGGCGTCAGCGAGCGGCGGAGCGCTCGGTATACGGCGGCGCTAGCGTTCCAGGTCGTCCGCGAGAGGGAGAAGGGCCATACCAGATTCGCAAGAGGCTGCTGAAGCTCAAGGTAGCGTCGGTTTGCGAAGGGGCGTGCTGACACGGCGATGATTCCTCGTCGGAGTTGAGTCTGGCGACAGGTGGTTCCGTTCGAGGTCGAAGGCGACGTTGTAGATCACTAGGAGGCAAACGGGGGTGTGGTCAGATGCAGAAGGTCACGGAGTAAACGCGTGTGTGAAAGACAAGGTTCGGGGCGGTCTGGACTTACCGCTGGAGCTCGCCGGAGTTGAAGCTGGAGGCGGTGGCGGTCAGACGTTTGCGTAGCCGACGTTCTGGGTCACCCGCGGGCAAACCAGGAGTGCTAGGAGATGCGTGAGGTTAAGTGGAGTCTGTTCGTGTGAAGCAGAGGCAGAGGGGTGGTCGGAGGTGGCCGGAATTGTGGCTGCAGCTCGTCGGAGACGGCGGGGTTATAGAGAGCAATGCGTGCAGCCTGGGGGCGCTCTGGGCTTGGGAGTTGGGGGGGAAGGGAGAGGGGACAGAGGGGGTTTAAATAGCCTGGTCGTGAGCGAGAATTACTTGGGCATTGATACGAATTGAAGCCGCGAATCAAACAGGAAACGGCCGCGCTGATTTGGGGATGAACTGGTCGTGGGGGGTGGAGACGACGATGCTCGAGTGGGCCACGGTTGTCAGCGATAGAGGGAAAAGGGAGTGGGTCCCTTCTGTCAGTGAGCTGGTGGGTGCGAGAGTGGGTAAAGAAAACGATTCGCGGGGGTGTGCGCTACTGGGCTAGTCTGGGCCGAATTGGGATGGGTCGGCCTGATTAGCTGGTTGTCTTATTTTTTTTCCTCTTTATTCCTTTTCCTTTTCTGATTGCTTTTCTAAATATGGTTTTCAAACCCAAATTCAAATATGTTTGAATCCAAAGTTTTACAGGACTTTTGTACAATAAATCTTTCTCTTAAATAAGTGTTAAACACATCTGAACACTTCTGAACACTTGGGTCTTTTGAAAAATAAATTAAAACCATGCCTTTATGAGATGTCATAATAGGCATAGAATTTGTTTTAATTCATAATTTGCTTTGAGACTTTGCTTAAGTTTTTGAGACCACTTAAGTTTGAATTCAAATCATCCTGAATGAATAACAACATCTTTCTCAATAGCATGTAGCACAAAGTCTAGGGTTTTCAAAAATAATGAGCCACAATTGCTCCTATTTCTGAAATGATTTTGAGAAAGGCCCTAAATGATGATGACTGCAAGGATGATATGAATGAGTTTTGGAATATGAATTTAGGGATGTTACAGTAATGAACACCTCGTTGTTAATGGTTACACCGATGCTAGTTGGAACACCGATCCGGATGATTCTAAATCTCATTCTGGATACGTATTTACTTTGAATGGTGCAGCAGTTAGCTGAAGGAGTGCAAAGAAAAGCGTTGTGGCGAGATCTTCAACTGAATCGGAATACATAGCTGCTTCGGAGGCTTCACAAGAGGCGATATGTATAAAGGAGTTCATTACAGAGCTCGGTGTGGTTCCCAGTGTGTTAGACCCAATGTTTATATACTGTGATAACAAGGGCGCCATAGCCAATGCGCAAGAACCAAGGTCACACAAGAAGCTAAAGCACATAAAGCTACGTTTTCAAGATATTCTAAAGCATGTCCAAGATGGTGACATAAAGATTTGCAAAGTACACACAGATCTGAATGTGGCGGATCCGTTGACTAAACCTCTCCCGAGGGCAAAACATGACCAGCACCAAACTGCCATGGGTGTTCGGTATATTACCATGTAATCTAGATTAGTTGACTCTAGTGCAAGTGGGAGACTGTTCGAGATATACCCTAGAGGCAATAATAAAAGTGGTTATTATTATATCTTTGTGTTTATGATAAATGTTTACATTCATTCTATAATAGTATTAACCGGAAACATTAATACTTGTGTGATTTGTAAACTAAATTAGAGTCCGTGGTAAAGCCTCTTTATAATACTAACTTGTTGGTTAATAGATGATCGTGGTTTCTTGATCATGAACATTGAGATGTTATTAACAACAAGATCATATCATTAGGAGAATGGTATGATGGACATACTCCTATAGATAAGTGTAGCATAAAGATCAAGTCATTTCAATAGTTCATTTGCTATAAGCTTTCTGATACATTGTAACCTAATTCCTTCGACCATGAGATCATGCTAATCACCATCACCGGAATGATGCTTTGATGACATCAAACACCACACCGTAACTGGGTGGCTAGAAAGGTGGCATTGAGTGTTCATAAAGTATGTGTTGAGGCACATGGATCAAGAGTGGGATTTGTCCATCCATATGATGGATAGATATACTCTGGGCCCTCTCGGTGGAATTTCATCCAATTATCTTGCCAACATGTGACTGGCTCACAAGGCATCACATATCACGGGAACGAGAAAAGAGTCCTTGTCGGTAACGAGGTTGAACTAGGTATGTAGAGATACCGACGATCAAACCTCGGATGAGTAAACTATCGCGAGAAAAAAGGAAATTGGTATCATATGTCAGTGGTTCATTCGATCGCAAAGTAATCGTAGAAATATGTGGGAGCCATATGAATTTCTAGATTCCTCTATTGGTTATTGATCGGAGAAGTGTCTCGATCATGTCTGCATAATTCGTGAACCGTAGGGAGATACACTTAAGTATTCGATGTTGTTTAGTATATATGGAATGTAAGTAGGGAGACCGAATGTTGTTCGGAGTCTCATATGGGATCCGGGATATCACGAGGAGATCCGGAATGGTCCGGATAATAAGGTTCAAATAAGGAAAGTCCGATTCCGGAGTTCGGGAATGATTCCGATGTTTTCATCAGAGAGGTTCTAGAAGGGTCTAGAAGGTTCACCTGACCGGAAGGGGAATGGTTCATTAATGTGTCATGGTTAAGTGGAATGATTGGATCATGTCCTAGGTCACTTGGTTGGGCATTTTCAAGAGAGGAATTGAGCTCCAAATTGCAAGTCAAAAGGCAGGTTTGAAAAGTCAAACTGGAACAATGGTTTCCTAGTGGAAGAAGGAAAGAGTCCTTCTTTCCCTCCAACTTGGATAGGGATTTGGGGAAGGATTCAAACTCCCCTCTCCCAAGCTGCTCTCCCTCTCATAAATAGAGGGGAGGGGCTGCCCCAAGAGAACTACAACCAGCCCTTCCCACCAAGCCGCGCCGCTTGCCGCCCCAACCTGCCGCCCTAGCCGCCACCGACTCCACCTCCTCCTATCCGACCATCTAAATCTAGATTGCCGGAAACCCTAGATCCACCATAACCTGCTCCGATTTAGGCAAAGCCCTGCAGGATTTTCCCTCTACTTCCGACACCACGCCGTCGTGCTGCCAGAATCACGAGGGGAGAATGTTGGAGATATGCCCTAGAGGCAATAATAAATGTAGTTATTATTATATCTTTGTGTTTATGATAAATGTTTACATTCATGCTATAATAGTATTAACAAGGAAACATTGATACTTGTGTGATTTGTAAACTTAATTTGAAGTCCCTAGTAAAGCCTCTATATAATACTAGCTTGTTGGTTAATAGATGATTGTGGTTTCCATATCATGAACATTGAGATGTTATTAACAACAGGATCATATCGTTAGGAGAATGATATGGTGGACATACTCCTATAGATAAGCGTAGCATAAAAGATCAAGTCATTTTAATAGTTCAATTGCTATATGCTTTCTGATACATAGTAATCTAATTCCTTCGACCATGAGATCATGCATATCACCTTTACCGGATGGATGCTTTGATGACATCAAACACCACACCGTAACTGGGTGGCTATAAAGGTGGCATTGAGTGTTCGGAAAGTATTGGTTGAAACACATGGATCAAGAGTGGGATTTGTCCATCCATATGACGGATAGATATACTCTGGGCCCTCTTGGTGAAATGTCATCCAATTAGCTTGCAAGCATGTGACTGGCTCACAAGGGATCACATATCACGGGAACGAGAAAAGAGTACTTATCAGTAACGAGGTTGAACTAGGTATGCAGAGATATCGACGATCATAACCTCGGATAAGTAAACTATCGTGAGACAAAGGGAAATTGATATCGTATGTAAGTGGTTCATTCGATCGCAAAGTAATCGTAGAACTATGTGGGAGCCATATGAATTTCCAGATTCCTCTATTGGTTATTGGTCGGTGAAGTGTCTCGATCATGTCCGCATAATTCACGAACCGTAGGGAGACACACTTAAGGATTCGACGTTGTTTGAGTAGTTATGGTATGATGAGAAAGAGACTGAATGTTGTTCGGAGTCTCGGATGGGATCCGGGATATCACGAGGAGATCCGGAATGGTCCGGAGAATAAGATTCATATAAGGAAAGTCTCGTTTCGGAGTTGGGGAATGATTCCGGTGTTTTCATCGGGAATGTTCTAGAAGGTTCCGGAATGTCCGGCACTTCGGAGGGGAAGGGGTACATGAATGTGTCATTACAAGTTGGAATGATTGCATCATGTACTAGGTGTCATCGCTGTCCAAAATAAAGGGTTTATTCAAATCCTAGTTTGAAAAGTCAAACGGCTAGTTTGAAAAGTCAAACGACAGTTTTTGGAAAGAGGAGGAGAGGTGGAAACCGAGTTGGGGAGGAGTTCCCTCCTCCAACCGGCGGCTCACCTCCAAGCCGAGTTGGGGAGGGACTCCCCTCCCCTTGGCCGCACCTCCCACCTATAAAGGGAGGGGCAGGGCTTCCCCTCCTAGCACATAAGTTCCCTGCCCCAAACCCTAGCTTGGCGCCACCACCTCCTGCAGCTGCCGCCGCCTCCTAGGGTTGCCCTAGCCGCCGACTTGGGCTGCCCCAAGCCCTAGCCGCTGGCTCTAGCACCTCCTCCTTGGTGTGTCTAAACCCTAGATCGCCGAGGAGCTCTCTCATAATCCACCATACTTGCTCCGGCTTAAGGCGAAGCCCTGCGAGATCTCCCCTCTACTTCCGGTACCACGCCGTTGTGCTGCCGGAATCGCGAGGAGAGTGCTACAACCTCCGCTGCCTGCTGGAACAAGGGAGAGGAAGGTCTTCATCGAGTACCGAACGTGTGACCGACTGCGGGAGCGCTGCCGGAACGCAGCGCCGGAAGGATCGTCTACGCGATCTTGAGATCGGGAAGAGTACGTCTACATCACCCACGAGAATCTGCTCTCGTTAAACACTTTGGAATCTTTGAGGGTGAGTTATTCCATTGACTCGTTGCTACAATCTAGTAGATAGATCTTGGCTTGTTTGTTTGTATGCGATAGAAATATTTTGTTTTCCATGCTACGAAACCCTACAGTGGTATCAGAGCCGTGTCTATATGTAGATCTGTTGCACGAGTAGAACACAATGGTCATTGTGGGCGTTGATGCTTTATTGTCGATTGCTTCTTGTGTACTTTGCATCTTGCGGTATGTTGGGATGAAGCGGCCCGGGCTGACCTTATATGACATCGTTCATGAGACTTGCTCCACGCTTGACATGCAACTTGTATTGCATAAGTGGCTTTGTGGGTGCCTGTTTCTCCTAGCATAGTTAAGATCCAATTTACAACGGGTGATTAACAATACTAGTATCAATGTTGTGGTTCTTGTTCGTAAGTTAGAACGACACTTATTGAAAGCCCCAAACCATGTAAAATATGCAAAGAAAGTAGAAGCGTCTAACTTTGTTTTGCAGGGGTGTGCTGTGATGTGATATGGCCATGATTGTGATTATATTTGATGTATGCAAAGTTCCTTATTGTAAGTTGGCAACCGGCAGGAGCCATATGGTTGTCTTTAATTTATGTTAAGACCTGCGTGTCTATTCAAAGTAGTTGTAATAGTTGAAGCCGGTGGACGACAACCATGGAGAAGCGTCATTGACCTTGATGCAATGTCGGTGATGATGGAGATCATGTTCGTGCTAGAAGATGGAGATCGGAAGCACAAAGAAGAAAGGCCATATCATATCACATATTATGAATTGCATGTGATGTTAATCCTTTATGCATCTTGTATTGCTTAGTAGACGAAGGTAGCATTATAAGATGATCCCTCATGCACATGAATTTCAAGTCATAAAGTGTTCACCCTTAGTTAGCACTGTTGCTAAAGCTTGTTGTTTCGAAGCACCACGTGATGATCGGGTGTGTTAGATTCCGCAAGTGTATACAACGTGAGCAAGCCAGATTTGCTCATGCAGAAACTAAGGTTTGATCTTGACGAGCCTATCATGTACAGACATGGTCTCGGAACACGGATCACCGAAAGGTAAAGCATGAATCATATAGTAGATATGATGAACATGTCGATTGTTCGCCATTGAAACTATATCAACTCTCATGATGAACGGTGTTGATGTGGTGGATTTGGTTCGTGTGATCACTAAAACAATATGAGGGATATTGTTTTGAGTGGGAGTTCACCTAGATTAATTTTATTATTAATTTGAACTCAATTTGTCATAAACTTAGTCTAAACTATTGCAAATATGTTTTAGATCAATGGCAGCCCCTACCATCAATTTTAATGCGTTCCTAGAGAAAGAAAAGTTGAAAAACAATGGAAGCAACTTCGCGGATTGGTTCCGCAATTTGAGGATTCTCCTCACAGCTGGTAATTTGACCTATGTGCTGGATGCACCGCTGGGTGACCCACCTGCAGCTGATGCTACCGATGAAGTAAAGAATGTTTACCTAGCTCGGAAGAATCAGTACTCCATAGTTCAGTGCGCTATCTTGTATGGTTTAGAATCGGAGCTTCAGAAAAGGTTTGAGAATTTAGACCCATATGATATTGTTGAGGATCTCAAATTGATTTTTGAGACTCATGCGGCAATTGAAACCTATGAGGCTTCTGAAAAGTTCTTTAACTACAAGATGGAAGAGGGCAGCTCCGTCAGTGAGCATGTGCTTAAGATGTCTGGGCACGCAAACAAACTTCAAAGCATGGGTATAGTGATTCCTAATGCTTTGGGGATTTACCGTGTCCTCCAATCACTACCACCAAGTTACAAGAACTTTGTGATGAACTACAACATGCAGAACATGAACAAGCAGTTACCAGAACTGTTTGCCATGTTGAAGTCTGCAGAAGTGGAGATCAAGAAAGAGCACCAGGTGTTGTTGGTCAATAAGACCACCAAATTCAAGAAAGGCAAGTCTAAGCATAAGGGACACTTCAAGAAGGGTGGTAAGAAAGTTACCACGCCGACGAAGAAGACCAAGGCTGGACCTAAGCCTAATACTGAGTGCTTTTACTCCAAGGGAGAAGGTCACTGGAAGCGGAATTGCCCAAAGTACTTGGCGGATTTGAAGAACGGAACATCAAGAAGAAAGGTATATCTGATATACATGTTATTGATGTGTATCTCACTAGTACTCGTAGTAGTGCCTGGGTATTTGATTCTGGTTCGGTTGCTCATATTTGTAAATCGAATCAGGTGCTGCAGAATAAACGGAAGCTAGCAAAGAACGAGGTGACGATGCGCGTTGGAAACGGATCAAAGGTTGATGTGATCGCGGTCGGCACGCTACCCCTTCATCTACCATCGGGATTAGTTTTATACTTAAATAATTGTTATTTGGTGCCTGCGTTGAGCATGAACATTATATCGGGATCTTGTTTATTGCGAGACGGTTACTTGTTTAAATCCGAGAATAATGGTTGTTCGATTTATAAGAGTAATATGTTTTATGAACATGCACCTTTGATAGATGGTCTATTCTTGTTGAATCTCGATAGTGGAAATACACATATTAATAACATTGAGGCTAAACGTTTGAAATCGAGCAATAACTCGACCTATATGTGGCACTGTCGTCTTGGTCATATTGGAGTGAAGCGTATGAAGAAACTCCATTCCGATGGACTTCTTGAATCACTTGATTTCGAATCACTTGATAGATGCGAAGCATGTCTGATGGGTAAAATGACTAAGACTCCATTTTCTGGTATGATGGAGCGAGCTGCGGACTTATTGGAAATCATACATACCGATGTGTGTGGTCCAATGAGTGTAGCATCGCGCGGTGGTTATCGTTATGTTCTTACCTTCACGGATGACTTGAGTTGATATGGGTATATCTATTTCATGAAACATAAGTCCGAAACTTTCGAGAAGTTTAAGGAATTTCAAAGTGAGGTAGAGAATCAACGTAACAAGAAGATTAAATTTCTATGTTCTGATCGTGGAGGTGAATATCTAAGTTACGAGTTTGGCGAGCATTTGAAGAAATGCGGAATACTTTCACAATTGACACCGCCGGGAACACCACAGCGTAATGGTGTGTCCGAACGTCGTAATCGAACTCTCCTAGATATGGTTCGTTCTATGATGTCACTTACAGATTTACCGCTATCATTTTGGGGTTATGCATTAGAAACAGCCGCATTCACTTTAAATAGGGCACCGTCTAAATCCGTTGAAACGACACCGTATGAATTATGGTTTGGGAAGAAACCTAGATTGTCGTTCCTTAAAGTTTGGGGGTGCGAAGCCTATGTAAAGAAGTTACAGCCGGACAAGCTTGAACCCAAAGCGGAAAAATGCGTCTTCATAGGATACCCGAAGGAAACTATTGGGTATACCTTCTATCATAGATCCGAAGGCAAAATCTTCGTTGCCAAGAATGGATCCTTTCTAGAGATGGAATTTCTCTCAAAAGAAGTGACTGGAAGGAA
Organism: Avena sativa; assembly: GCA_916181665.1. Classification (NCBI taxonomy): domain Eukaryota; kingdom Viridiplantae; phylum Streptophyta; class Magnoliopsida; order Poales; family Poaceae; genus Avena; species Avena sativa. The sequence goes on from OV702281.1 coordinate 185,652,961, forward strand.
AGTAGAACTTGACGAGGTTGTCGAACCTTCTCTCGAAATTGCGAGTAGCGTAGCACCAGAAGATTTTCTTGTGGTGCCTACACCAATAAGAGAGGAAGCTAATGATGATGATCATGAAACTTCGGTTGAAGTTGCTACAGAGCCTCGCAGGTCAACGAGAACTCGTACCACTCCAGATTGGTATGATCCCGTTATGAGTGTCATGTTGGTGGACAACAGCGATGACCCTGAGACATATGAGGAAGCAATGATGAGCCCAGATTCCAATAAATGGCAAGAAGCCATGAAATCCGAGATTGGATCCATGTACGAAAACCAAGTATGGACTTTGGTGGACTTACCGGACGGCCGGAAGGCTGTCGAGAACAAATGGATTTTCAAGAAGAAAACAGATGCTGATGGTAATGTTACTGTATATAAAGCTCGACTTGTCGCAAAAGGGTTTCGACAAATTCAAGGAGTTGACTACGATGAGACTTTCTCACCAGTAGCGAAGCTAAAGTCTGTGAGGATTATGTTAGCAATCGCTGCATATTATGATTATGAGATATGGCAGATGGATGTCAAAACAGCATTCCTCAATGGAGACATTGATGAAGAGTTGTATATGATGCAACCCAAAGGTTTTGTCGATCCTAAAGATTCTAACAAGGTATGCAAACTTCAACGGTCCATCTATGGATTGAAGCAAGCATCCCGAAGTTGGAATCAATGTTTTGATAAGGTGATCAAAAGTTTTGGTTTTATACAACTTATGGAGAAGCTTGTATTTACAAGAAAGTGAGTGGGAGCTCTGTAGCATTCTTAATACTATATGTGGATGACATATTGTTGATTGGGAATGATGTAGACCTTCTTAATTGTGTCAAGGAATATTTGAATAATAGTTTTTCAATGAAAGATCTTGGCGAAGCAGCTTACATATTAGGCATAAAGATTTATAGAGATAGATCAAAACGCCAAATATCATTGTCACAAAGTACATATTTGGACAAAGTTCTAAAGAGGTTTGGAATGGAAGATAGCAAGAAAGGGTTCTTGCCCATGTTGCCCAATACGACCTTGAGTAAAACTCCAAGTCCGACATCGGCAGAAGATAGAGAAAGGATGAGTAAGACTCCCTATGCCTCAGCCATAGGATCTCTAATGTATGCCATGCTATGTACTAGACCCGACATTGCATATGATGTTAGTTTAACTAGCAGATATCAAAGTGATCCAGGAGTGGATCATTGGACAGCGGTCAAAAACATTCTTAAGTACTTGAGAAGAACTAAGGATATGGTTCTTATGGAGGTGATGAATAGCTCGTTGTTAATGGTTACACCGATGCTAGTTGGAACACCGATCCAGATGATTCTAAACACAATCTGGATACGTATTTATTTTGAATGGTGCAGCAGTTAGATGGAGGAGTGCAAAGCAAAGCGTTGTGGCGAGATCTTCAACTGAATCGGAATACATGGCTGCTTCGGAGGCTTCACAAGAAGCGATATGGATGAAAGAATTCATTACAGAGCTGGGTGTGGTTCCTAGTGCGCTGGACCCATTGTCTATCTACTGTGATAACATGGGCGCCATAGCCAATGCGCAAGAACCAGGGTCACACAAGAAGCTGAAGCACATCAAGCTACGTTTTCACGCTATTCGAGAACATATCCAAGACGGGGATATAAAGATTTGCAAAGTACACACAAATCCGAATGTGGCGGATCCGTTGACTAAACCTCTCCCGAGGGCAAAACATGACCAACACTAAACTGCCATGGGTGTTCGGTATATTACCATGTAATCTAGATTAGATGACTCTAGTGCAAGTGGGAGACTGTTGGAGATATGCCCTAGAGGCAATAATAAATGTAGTTATTATTATATCTTTGTGTTTATGATAAATGTTTACATTCATGCTATAATAGTATTAACAAGGAAACATTGATACTTGTGTGATTTGTAAACTTAATTTGAAGTCCCTAGTAAAGCCTCTATATAATACTAGCTTGTTGGTTAATAGATGATTGTGGTTTCCATATCATGAACATTGAGATGTTATTAACAACAGGATCATATCGTTAGGAGAATGATATGGTGGACATACTCCTATAGATAAGCGTAGCATAAAAAATCAAGTCATTTTAATAGTTCAATTGCTATATGCTTTCTGATACATAGTAATCTAATTCCTTCGACCATGAGATCATGCATATCACCTTTACCGGATGGATGCTTTGATGACATCAAACGCCACACTGTAACTGGGTGGCTATAAAGGTGGCATTGAGTGTTCGGAAAGTATTGGTTGAAACACATGGATCAAGAGTGGGATTTGTCCATCCATATAACAGATAGATATACTCTGGACCCTCTCGGTGAAATGTCATCCAATTAGCTTGCAAGCATGTGACTAGCTCACAAGGGATCACATATCACGGGAACGAGAAAAGAGTACTTATCAGTAACGAGGTTGAACTAGGTATGCAGAGATACCAACGATCATAACCTCGGATAAGTAAACTATCGTGAGACAAAGGGAAATTGATATCGTATGTAAGTGGTTCATTCGATCGCAAAGTAATCGTAGAAATATGTGGGAGCCATATGAATTTCCAGATTCCTCTATTGGTTAACTTTCGGAGAAGTGTCTCGATCATGTCCGCATAATTCACGAACCGTAGGGAGACACACTTAAGGATTCGACGTTGTTTGAGTAGTTATGGTATGATGAGAAAGAGACCGAATGTTGTTCGGAGTCTCGGATGGATCCGGGATATCACGAGGAGATCCGGAATGGTCCGGAGAATAAGATTCATACAAGGAAAGTCTCGTTTCGGAGTTGGGGAATGATTCCGGTGTTTTCACCGGGAATGTTCTAGAAGGTTCCGGAATGTCCGGGTACATGAATGTGTCATTACAAGTTGGAATGATTGCATCATGTACTAGGTGTCATCGCTGTCCAAAATAAAGGGTTTATTCAAATCCTAGTTTGAAAAGTCAAACGGCTAGTTTGAAAAGTCAAACGGTAGTTTTTGGAAAGAGGAGGAGAGGTGGAAACCGAGTTGGGGAGGAGTTCCCTCCTCCAACCGGCGGCTCACCTCCAAGCCGAGTTGGGGAGGGACTCCCCTCCCCTTGGCCGCACCTCCCACCTATAAAGGGAGGGGCAGGGCTGCCCCTCCTAGCACACAAGTTCCCTGCCCCAAACCCTAGCTTGGCGCCACCACCTCCTGCAGCTGCCGCCGCCTCCTATGGTTGCCCTAGCCGCCGACTTGGGCTGCCCCAAGCCCTAGCCGCCGGCTCTAGCACCTCCTCGTTGGTGTGTCTAAACCCTAGATCGCCGAGGAGCTCTCTCATAATCCACCATACTCGCTCCGTCTTAAGGCGAAGCCCTCCGAGATCTCCCCTCTACTTCCGGTACCACGCCGTTGTGCTGCCGGAATCGCGAGGAGAGTGCTACAACCTCCGCTGCCTGCTGGAACAATGGAGAGGAAGGTCTTCGTCTAGTACCGAACGTGTGACCGACTGCGGGAGCGCTGCCGGAACGCAGCGCCGGAAGGATTGTCTACGCGATCTTGAGATCGGGAAGAGTACGACTACATCACCCACGAGAATCTGCTCTCGTTAAACACTTTGGAATCTTCGAGGGTGAGTTATTCCATTGACTCGTTGCTACAATCTAGTAGATAGATCTTGGCTTGTTTGTTTGTATGCGATAGAAATTTTTTGTTTTCCATGCTACGAAACCCTACAGAGAACTACAACCTCCGCTGCCTGCTGGAACAAGGGAGAGGAAGTTCTTCATCGAGTACCGAACGTGTGACCGATTATGGAAGCGCTGCCGAAACGCAGCGCCGGAAGGATCGTATATTGGATCTTGAGATCGGCAAGTGTACGACTACATCATCCATGAGAATCTGCTCTCGTTAACAGCTTTGGAATCTTCGAGGATGAGTACTCTAATAGGCTCGTTGCTACAATCTAGTAGATAGATCTTGGCTTGTTTATGTGCATGCAGTAGAAATTTTTTGTTTTCCATGCTACGTACCCCTACACTTAGGGTTCTATTTGCAACGGTGATAATCATCTAGGAATTTAACAACCCCTGACATCAGTGACTCTAGCGCCATATATTGCGCGTTAACCATGAGATTTGGAATGGGACAGAGAAGTCAGTTATATCTTCTTCCTCTCGCATGTAGCCGGATGTGCAGGTCGTGGTTGTTATCCTCGTAACGTGCATTTAATTGGTAATTCATAGAGGATATGCAACATATGGGTGGGAACACTCATCGTCCCACGATAGTTCTAGCATCTAACAGTCTATACAAACACTTGCCGTAATTAAATGGGTGGGCATGGTGTACACCAAGGAGGCATGCGGGGTCGCGAAGGGGGCAGTGATTGTCTTGCATGACCTACTGGGCCCCACATCCAGGAATTGTGGACGGGAAAGTATGCCCGATTGTGCAACAAGGAGTTGATATCTCATGGGTAAAGTAACGCACCTCTACAGAGTGTAAGAACTATAACTTGTTACTCCCTGTTCCGGGAAGGAGCTATGAACGCGGCTGGAAAGGAACTCCATGAAAGTTCTGGTAAACCTGTGAAGGCTGATGGTCATAGATTTCACAATAAAATCAATCTTTGAAGAAAGACTTACGAAAACTGCATAGTGTGAAGGACTTATAGTCCGAGGTGGTAGATAGAGCATCAAACTTCCTACCTTGCATATAATGAACTTGCTGGGTAACGTTGTTACTCACCCTTTCCTTTGATCCCCTGCTTAGACTCTAAGGATCCAGAAGATACTCCAATGTATGCAGCAGAATGCCAAGATGATGTCTTCTATGAGGAGCCTGACCTGTCCGGAGGTGTTGAAGGGGTGTACTACGAGATCCGATATGGAGTGCACAGCAACGAGTCAGATTAGTTGCCTTAGTTATTAGTAATCAATTGAGCCAAGGAGCATGAACCTTATTGTAAAGGGAGTGTCCCAACCTTTATACAACATAAGATGGAGTCCCCTGTGTTTACAATGCTAGTCCCTGGATCAATAGCTAGCATCCACGGTTAAGATGTAATATCAAGAAACAAAGGTCATAATATAACTTTATAACCAGGAACATCATAATTTTATTACATCATACATAGCTCATTTGGCTATTACATTACATTGCATTGGAATAACTATAGTCATGGGGTCCTTCATCTTCAAAGTGCCACAGGCAGATGTTGGTTGTAGACTTTGTAATCCTAATAATTCAATCTTCACTAAAAAAATCAAACCTGCAACATTACAAGTTACAGCCACAAGGGTCAATACATTTGAATTGTATTGGCAAGCTTCACTACTATGTATAATATGAGTGGATCCTATCAATACATGCATAATTGGCTATGTAGAGTTTAAGGCTTATTTGCGCAAAGCAAAATTTATCCTATCTTTTCAAAATGGTTTTGGTCCTTTGTCAAATCTCTTTTTCCAAGTTCCTTGAACTCCTTGGTAGAAACTCAACTATTCAAGTCCTTGTCAAAAATCTCTTGAGCTACTTGGTAACCCCAAGTGCAACAAGTTTTATCAAATTCTCATGAGTTCCTTGGTAACCCCAAGTACATCAAGCTTTAAGCAAAATCTCTTGAGCACCTTGGTAACCCCAAGTTCATCAAGCTTAACAAAATCTCTTTGAATTCCTTGGTACCCCCAAGTGCATCAAGTTTTTATTTTAGAAGTTGGAATGTCGAGATCTCCCATGGTTCAAACTTTAGTTGCTCAGTATTGTCCATAACCGGGGACACGGCTAAGTACTTAGATTTTATTATCTTCTGCAGAAGGAGTACACTTTACCCACATGTCACAATCCCATCCTTTTGCCACCAGTGGCCTACTGGATTAGTGCTCACCAAGATGGAGTACTGGCAGATTGAGAATGTGACGAAGTCTTTCCAAAGGGTCCTCCCATACACCATTGCTAGCTTGCCTTCAACACCCATGTAGGATTCCAGGTCCCCATGTCCAGTTAACTGAGGACAGTGCATGAGTCTTCCCAATGTAGTTGACTAAGCCAGAGCCATAATAGCATGTGGTTGTACACGAAAGCCACAATTGGAGAAACATGTTCAATCTCTAAGTTTCCTAGGTGGTTTTCTTTTGGAGCACAACACAAAGTGATACCCATAAACATGGTTCCTTTTGTTGCCACCTTCTCCAAAACTTAAAGTATCCTCCACCTAGGTGGTTCATTGAGTCCTTGTTTTATTATGTAAAACACAAGTCCTTTTCTCAACCTTTGTAAAATCTCAACATGTATCTCTTTTCAAAATATAGCATGGCTAAGCATGTAACAACTACAATATTTTCACTAAGGAGTGTATAGGGAATCCTATTAGGATTTAGCATAGCATAAGTATAAAATTGTTTTCATGCATGTTTTCAAAATCCACTAAGTATAATGAAAATAGTAGGACTTTTGATGATAGTGTCACTTGCCTTTTTGGGTAGGGAATGATGGTTCACTCCTTGATCTTGCTAGTCTCACACTTTGCTAATTTCACTACAATCAATCAAGCAAACATAATTTCAACTAGTATTCCATATAATCAATCAAACAATAATTCACACACACAAAACAATGGGGTCTAAGATCTAAGTCATGCATGTAAGCACACAAGAGGTGGTCCTATTTGAAAAAGTGGTCTCCACTAGGTTTCTAAACTTTGTAAGGTTCAAGGTGGTCATTTTCAAAGTGGCAAAGTCATTTGTAAAAAGGGTTTTGTTTCAAAAACTATTTTAAAATCCATCATCATTTTATGTGGTGGAAAACATTTTTATCAAAGCAAAACTTTATGTTTTTCACCAAATGAGTTGCTATTGCAAAACTTGGTGTTTTGGGTCAGTAGGTTTGGTCCAAAAAATTTTCCCAAAGTTTTCTTTACAAAAACATTTTCATAATAAAATCAATAATTTTATTTGGCTAGAAAATGGCTAAGTCAAATAATCCAACCTAAATTTTACCAAAATCATTTCTAACACCAAGGGTTGGTTCCTAGGGTCAGTGAGTTTACAACAAACCATTTTGCAAAGGTTTTAACCCTAAAAACATTTTTAAACAATTTTTCTAATCTAAACAAGCACACAAAAATATCTGCAAAAACAAGCAAACTAACAGATACTATTTACTAAACCAAGGGTATGGTTGGCTAGGGCTTGCTCTCCTGAATCCAACGACATAAAATTTGTAATTTTTGGACGTGTGGATCCAAAGTTACAAAGGTTTGAAATTCACAACTAATCAGATTTCAAACTTCTGTTTTTAAACCTTTCTGGCCACGCGTCGTGTTTTAACTGGACAGTACCGGTTCGGGTGGATCGCGGGCTGCAGGCCGTTAGATCAAGTTGCATCGCACGGCACTGGCTGCGTACCCTTTCGAGTTTAAGTGATCTAATCTCGTCTCTCCGATCTAAATCGAACGGTTGCTACTGCCTGGCCAAGAACTGGCGGCGCGACGACGGTGGCGCGCGGCGGCGACGGTCTGGTTGCGGGCTAACGGCGGTTCTAGGAAGCAAGGAAGAAAGAGGGGGTGCTTACCGTGTTCGTGAGGACGAGGTGATGCTCGGCGTGTGTTCGTCGTGGCAAGGGGCGCACGGGGTCAGGTGGAATCGCTCACCGGAGTTTGCAACGGCGTCAGACGGCTCTGTCCACGGTCGAAGGCGACGTTGTAGATCGCCCTAAGGCAAGACAGGGGCATGGTTAGGCGCGCAAGACCAAGGAAAGGATGTTCGCGTGATCGAGAAGACGCGGGGAGGTCAGTGCTTACCGGGGGAGGTCGTCGGAGAGGTTGCAGACGCGGCGGCGTTCGGAAGCTTGACGTAGCCGACGCTCTGGGGCGCCCGCGGTCGAATGAAAGGTACTGGGAGATGCGCCAAGAAGTGGTGAGTCTGGGTGCGAGGTCAGGGAGGCAAGGGGTGGTGATACTTGGACGGAATCGACACCGAACCTTGTCGGAGCAAAGGGTGCTCGAGGAGGAAATTGGGGAGGTCTGGGGGCGTGCCAGCGCGGGGTGTCAGAAGGGAAATGTAGAGGAGGCATGGGCGTTTAAGCCTGCGTGATCGAAGCAAGTAACGGTGGTCGCGTTAAGACGAATTAAGGTGCGTAATCACTGCAGGAAACATCGACGAGGGGGAAAGAACAGGTCGCGCGGGTGTGGACGATGAACAGGGGGGAGTGGGGTCTACCTGGCAGTGAGAAAAGAAATGAGGGGGAGGTCCACCAGTCATTCTCTCTGTGGGTTTGATACTGCGTGCGAATCGTTTTTCCTCAGGGAGGAATAGCTGGGCTGTTTCTGGGCTTTAGTGGGCTGCTGGGTTGGGTTGACCTAACCTCATTTTTTTCCTATTCTGATTTTTTTTTTCTTTTTCCTGAATCTAATTTCTGATTTGAAATTCAAACAACAAACAACAATCCAATCAAATTAAACAATCACTAAACTTTGTTCTTTGAATTTGGTTCTGTTTATCAACATAAACCAAATTCCAAAATAAAATAATAATTTTTATTCTTTTTAGGATCCATTCTTTAATTAAATAAAATGGATCTTTAGTTATTTAATAAAATAGGGTTTGATTTAATTAATAAAATCCCCATTTGAAATCCAAATATTTTCAAAACCAAATCAGTAGGTTTTATTTGGAAATAATGAATATTTGGTAACTTGTTTAAAATAAAATATCCTTTTAATTTTTGGGTCCATTATTAATTAAATACAATAGACTTTTATTATTAAATAAAATAGGATTTATTTTATTAAAATATTTATTTTGAAATCTAAATAAAGCCAAAACACTTCAGTAGGTTTTATTTGAGAATATAAAATATTTGAAAAACTTCTTTAAAATAATTTAATAATTTTTTGATGTTTTAATTAAAATGGTAAAACCTTTTATTTAGATAAAATTGGATGTTAAATCCTTATTAGTTTTATTTAAATAAACCTTTGCTATTTTTATTCCAAACAAAATGTTTTAATTTCAAAGCTTGGCCAAGGTTTGATTTGGCTTTATAAAATAATCTTTATTTATAAATCCTCCTTTTCATTTGAAAACAAAATCTTTTATTAAAAGATCCAAACTAGTAATTCCCAAAGTATTTTATTTTCCTTTATTAAATGTTTATATTTATAAATCCCTTTAGGATTTATTTGATTCAAATTGGTTTGAGATTCCATTTGAATTCAAAAAGTTTCTTCTGGCCCTGAAAATCAAACAAAGTTTTATTTCATTCATTTATTTTCACATTACAAGATTTGGAAAATCTTGGGATGTGACACTTATATAATAAGTTGTTGATCTCAACTCTAGGATGGAGTTTTTACTTTCAACTTCCGCCGAAACACTTTATATTTTGGTTTGTAAGTTGACTCTTTTGAAGTATTGAACTTCTGGTATTGTAATAATAATAATGTGTATGTTTGTAATATGGACCCGCAATATTTATGTTGTGCCACTTTGAGGGATGTGATATTTACGAAACGGTGTTCTGTGGATGTCATGTCAACGACTATAGTATACTACACATGAAGTGGTATGCTGGGTCACCGCAGTTGGTATCAAAGAAAATTGCTTTGACCTTAGGTTGGAAACCTAGTAAAGGGTATTACCTATAGAGTGTATATCAACGATAAAAATTCTCTAAAAGGGTATAATGGTTATTCAAATGAGAATATTTCGTTATTATGTTTTAGTGCGATAATTCTTTGTTATGATGCAATATATTGTTGGTTACTAATAAATATATTTTTTATATATAGAGTTATGGCACCAAAGTTTCCAAAATAAACTTTGGTAAGGACAGAGGAGACTCTCGATGACTACCAAGGATCATTCACTGATCAGCTTCGTCAACTCTTAAGGATTTTTAGTTGTCCAACTAAAATTCTGGTGAATACCATAACCTATTATGATGGTCGGATGTTATCCAAGTATCGTGTGAGTATCCAACTTCCAGAGGAGCTTGGATTATATCATGATCTACCCATAGTGAAGGCAGGAGTCATTTAGAGGCATATCATGTTGTTGTTGTGGAGGCGATAGCCAATATCCGGGAGCATAAAGCCAAGGAGTTAGAAGCGAGCCCATTTTCTATGATTCCTCATGATTATATAGACTCGGAGCCAGTACCGGATCATCTTACTTTGGTGAAGAAACATCCTAAGTTAGCTTCCAAGTTTATGGATCGATATCGAACACTTGTTGGGTCTTTTTATAAGGCACATCAAGTTATAGTTGAAGATAAAAATGACATGTTAGAGGATCTAACTGATCCCGAATGAAGAAAGCAGTTAACATTCCAGTTGGAGAAAGAAGCAAGGAGTAGTGCAAAACCAATTTTTAAGGATATGCCCATAGATCCTAAATCTTTTACACCATATCCTTATTCACGCAGACTAGAACCTACCCATGATCCTACAATATATATGAGGTATTCTATGCCATAGGGTTCAGAGGAAGAGTTCGATTTAGAACTTCATATCGAGAATTCTGATGGATGGATAATAGGGTCAATTGAAGGATCCCAAGAGAATCAGATGTCTGTAGATGGGTCTGACAGAAATGTTGGACAATCCAGTTGGATGGGTGCAAGAACCAATCATAATAACAATAGTAGAAATACCATATTCGTAGATGATCATGATGAGGAAGAAGATCTTGAGGAGAGAGTGTTTGAATCATCAACATCTTCTCAAAACCTAGGGAATATACATTATCCAGTGTTTAATTATCTTGCCCAACAGAGCACTAGGGAGCAGCAGAATCTGCGTATTGTGTTGATAACTCTAGGAATGAAGCTCATGAGATGCAAGTGGGAGATAATGCTGAACATGGTTCTAAAGACTTTTCAGCTTAGCTGGATAGAGTCAATACACTCAGGCTGAGTAATGACTCAAGTCCTGATACTTCAGATACTGAGTATGTTCCTTCTGGAAGGCCATTTGTTTCACAAACTGTGCGACGGACGTTACTTCATCACGTTTGTACTTTAGGCATGTATGATGAGCGTCGCGGATACTAGAAGCAGGCTACTTATTACGAAGTATCGGGTATGGCATATTGTAATCCGAGAGAATGATGTAGCTAAATAAATAGGAAGTGTTGTTTAGTTGTTAATGTACTTACATGGTACATGTTGTAATGAGTTTGTATTCCTAACTTTTTTGTAATGTATAATATGTAAAATGCATATTTAGATTTTATTTGGATTTTGATTTCCATTGTGTGACTAGTTCTGTGTGTAAAGTTGAGCTCAGAACACATGTGCATGATGTAATTATGAGTATTCGCTCTATGTTGTAGGACCAGGGGTCATGGAATCGGGTTAGAAACCGAATCTGAGCAGCAGCGCATGTAGTGCGAGGCCAAGGAGAAGGCAGATGCAGATGCCGGAAATCAGGGAACATTACCACCACCAACAATGAGGCTGCTAATGGAGCATAATTTTATGCAGTACATGAAAATGATGCAATAAAACCAAAACAAGTTCATGGAAGAGTTGTTAGGACGAGTTGGAAACTCGAGAGCACCTGAAGGTGGAGGAGTTAGTCTTTCCGACTTCCAGAATGCAAGGCCTTTACCTTATGCATCAGCCCCTGAACTAATGGATCAGAAGATTGGCTAGCAGATACGGAGAGAAAGCTGAAGACTGTAGGTTGTAATGATGAGGAAAAGCTGAGGTATGCAACTCATCTTTTGACAGGACCTGCAACATCATGATGGGAAAATCAGTTAGCCATGCAACAACCAGGAAGAGAGTATACTTGGGAAGAATTCAAGCAGAGGTTCCATGAGTATCATGTTCCGGAAAGTGTTATGGAATTGAAGCGGAGGGAGTTTGAGGAGCTTCAGCAAGGTTATACTAGTGTCATGAGGTACATCCTGGAGTTTAGCCAGTTATCTTGTTATGCCGAAGATGAAGTGAGTACTGAAGAAAAGAGAAAGAAGCGTTTTCTGCGAGTGTTAAACCCATTCGTGAAGATGCAGTTGAGGTTGGCCAATAAACAAACTTTTCAGCAGTTACTGGATGCAACCATCACTTTTGAAGATGACTATAAGAATGTGCAAGAGAACCGAAGGAAGAGAGCCAAGAAGGAGACAAAGAGGATTCAATCAAGTAAACCTAATCCTAATCTGGAGTTAAAACCCAGGAACAAAGCTTACAACAACAATAACAATAACAAGGGGAATGGTGGAAATCAGTCCAATCCTCGGAGAAATGTTATTTGCAACAATTGTGGACTTCTAGGGCATTTCCAGAGATAATGCAAAAAGCCAGTAGTTATTTGTTACGGTTGTGGCCAGAAAGGTCATATCAAGCCTGATTGTCCAAGTAAACCACCAGGTGGTTGGCCTACTAAGAGTGTAGGACAAGCTAGTGGAGGTAATGGACAGCCCAATCGACGAGGAAATTATGTCATGAACAACAATTGTAAGAGGAACAGACCCAACGGGAAGCTGAATTGTGCAACCTTGAAGGAGGTGGATAATTCAGAGCATGCGGTAATAGGTACGCTCAATATCCTTATCAATCCTGGAAAATTTCTATTTGATACTGGTGCAACTACTTCATTCATTTCTGAAGAATTCTTTGATAAATTTGGTATTAGAAGGGCAACGTTAGAAAACCCTATGACCGTGGTGACGGCAGGGGGAAATGTAGTTGTACGCCACATAAAAAAAGGTCAGGTTATCTTGATCTATGGTTGTACCTACTTTTCGGACCATTATGTGATTTCTTTGAAGGAAATTACAATAGTGCTGGGTATGGACTGGATGACTGAACATGGGGCCCAGATCAATTGTGAGGATAAAACTGTCTCAATCAAGACTCCAAGTGGAGCAAGGATAGTTTATCAAGCTGATAAGCATAGTAATATCATGTTGGATCTTTAGTTGAATTCAATGAAGAAGGTCAAGTTGGAGGATATTCCTGTAGTAAATGAGTTTCAAGATGTTCTTCTAGCAGAGCTACCAGGAATGCCACCAGATTGGGAAATAGAGTTCACTATTGATCTAATTCCGGGTACAACACCAATAGCTCAAACACCATACAAGATGGGTCCAAAAGAATTAAAAGAACTTAAAGAGCAAATTGATGAGTTAGCCAAAAAAGGATTCATTCAAGAAAGTGTATCTCCATGGGGAACTCCGGTGATATTTGTAGATAAAAGAGATAGAGGAATAAGGATGTGTGGGGACTATAGAAATCTCAACAATGTTACCATCAAGAATAAGTATCCATTACCTAGAATTCAGGATCTGTTTGATCAAGTTAAAGGAGTAGGAGTATTTTCTAAGATTGATCTAAGATCTGGATACCACCAAATAAAAATCAAACCGGAAGATGTTCCGAAGACAACATTTGTCTCAAGGTATGGACATCATGAGTATCTTGTCGTATCGTTTGGATTGACCAATGAACCAGCAATATTCATGAATTTGATGAACAAAATCTTCATGCCGTACTTGGACAAGTTTTTCATAGTGTATATTGATGATATTCTGATATATTCCAAGGATAAGGAAGAGCATGCTGATCATTTGAGAATAGCATTGTCGATCCTAAGAAAACATAAGCTTTATGCTAAGTTTAGAAAGTCTGAATTCTAGCTAGATGAGGTAGAATTCCTAGGTCATGTGATCAGTAAGGATGGGATTTCTGTAAATCCATCCAAAGTTCAATCACTATTAGAAAGGACTACACCAACCAATGTAAAACAAATTCGAGGTTTATTGGGAATGGCTAGTTATTATCATAGGTTCGTTGAAGGTTTCTTCAAGATAGCTGGACCAATGACCAAATTGTTAAGGAAGAATACACTGTTCATCTAGGATGAGAAGTGTGAAGCAAGCTTTCCGGAGTTAAAGACTAGATTAACTACCGCTCCAATTTTAGCAGTTCCTGAAACAGGGAAGGACTTTACAGTATATTGCGATGCATCTAAAGAAGTGTTGGGTTGTGTGTTAATGCAAGATCGTAAAGTAATTTCTTAGGGATCAAGACAACTGAAACCATATGAAGTCAATTATCCAACCCATGATTTGAATTAGCAGCAGTAGTCTTTGCTTTGGAAGGATGGAGGCATTTCCTTTATGGAGCCAGATGTGAGTTATACACTGACCACAAAAGTCTCAAATATTTCTTCACTCAAAAGTAATTGAATATGAGACAGAAGCGTTGGTTAGAGCTAATCAAAGATTATGATTTGACAATCAATTATACCCCTGGAAAGGCAAATGTGGTAGCAGATGCTTTAAGTCATAAAAGTGCAGATATTCAGCCTAGCAATCGGGAGCTACCAAAAGAGCTACAGATGGATTTGGAAAGATTAGAGCTTCAATTCATAAGAACAGAGACTCTTGGAGGATTAGCTACTATGCAGGTGGTTGCAGAACAGAATAGTGATCTCAAGCACGAAATTTTTAGACATCAAGGTGATGATCCTTTTATTGCTGAAGAAATTCGGAGGATATCTCAAGGACAAGCATCAGTTTTTCACCTAGGAGATTATGGATCTTTGTGGTTCCAAGATCGTCTTTGTGTTCAAGATGTGTCAGAAATTCGTGAAGTGATACTTTGAGAGGAACATGAAACACCATATTCCATTCATCCAGGAAGTACTAAGATATACATGGATTTGAAAGAATTATTCTGGTGGAATAACATGAAAAGATACATTGCAAAATATGTGTCATAATGCCATACTTGTCAAAGAGTAAAAGCTGAACGTCATAGTCCAGCAGGACCATTACAACCATTGGAAATTCTCGAGTGGAAATGGGAGGAAATTGGTATGGATTTCATCACAGGATTACCCATGACACCAAAACGGAAGGATATGATATGGGTGATTGTTGATCACTCACTAAAAGTGCACATTTTATTCTGGTAAATCAGAAAGATTATGCCGAGAAGTTAGTAGAAGTTTACATCAAGGAGATAGTAAGTAAGCACGGAGTGCCCAAGAAGATGTAACTGATATGGGATCGGTGTTTACTTCAGCATTTTGGAAACAATTACATGAAGCACTTGGGTCAAAGTTGGATTTTAGCACAGCCTATCATCCAGAAATTGGGGGTCAGACTGAAAGAACTAATCAATAACAGAAGACATGCTTAGGGATTATGCATTAGATTTTGGAGGTTCGTGGGAAGATCATCTACCATTTGCAAAATTTTCCTACAACAACAGCTATCAGAGTAGTCTGAAGGAAGCTCCATATCAAGTACTTTATGGAAGAAAATGTAGATCACCAATATGTTGGTATGAGCCTGGGAGTAGCAAATAATTTGCACCATCGATAAAATCAACGATAGATTAAAAATAGGTCAAAGGCAAAAAAAGTGATGCAAGCCCAATGAAAGGAGTTAAGAGGTTCGGAGTTAAAGGAAAATTGAGGCCAAGATATATAGGACCATTCAAATTACTGAGTCAGAACAAGACCATAGCTTATGGTTTAGAGTTACCATCAAGATTGTCTCAAGTTCACAATGTTTTCCATGTGTCACAACTCCGGAAATGTCTTAAGGTTCCTGATGATGCAATCACACATCAAGAGGTAGAATTACAAGCAGACCAGACGTATGTTGAGAAACCCTATAAAATTCTGGAAGAAAATTGGAAGAGGTTAAGAAATAGGGAATCAAGTACTGTAAGGTACAATGGGAGCATCATCCCAAGAGAGAAGCCACATGGGAGAAAGATGATGACTTAAGAGAAGCATATCCAGAACTATTCAGGTACACTTTAGCAAACTTCGGGACGAAGTTTAATTTAAGGGGGGAAGTCTATAACATCTCAACATTGAGGAACCAACGAAGGGTAGATTTAGGGATGTGTGAATATGCATGCATTTATCTGTAAAATGTGGGTAAATTTTTCGCCAAATAAAACCTAAAGTGATCAGAGTTTCTTTTACTCTCTAAGTATAGGAATCATTTATGCATATGCACTGAGTTGTTAATTTTACTCTTAGTAGAGAGCAGTGAGTTGCACTGCTCAAGATTACATCATTGAGTAAATCTATTAGGGGCAAGTTTCACCAATATGAAAGAATTTGATCTTTCATAATAAATAATCCATAAGTCAAATGATCACAGCAAGTAAAGGGGCAAGTTTCACCAGACGGGATAATAGTAAAAAGATCAAAGGGGTGAGACACCTCACTGATCTCATCCACAACTATGCAACAGACATACAGGTAGCTCAATCAAGAAACTGCATGGGGTGTGCTATCGACACAGCCACATCATCTCACCAAGTAAAAGGACCAAGCACAGCTGTGGGCAGCCACTAGTGTATCTCTGCATTTTCAACACCACACCAAGAACACTCAACTTAGCAAAGCCAAGCAAACCACTAGCCAATACCTCTTACCAAACCATCCAAGCATCACCATATGGTGACATAAGGAGGGGGAGAATCAGGTGGACAGCAAGGTCAAGCTCATAGGAGCTAGGAGGTGCAGGGCTGATCAAGGCCAAGCACATGAACCAGAAGTAGTAAGAGAAGCACTAGGAGGTGAAGGACAAGATCAAGCCAGCAACATAATCAGCAAGATCAAGCCACAGATCAACCAACAACCAACACAAATCATCAATTATTGTTGTGAGTATCATAAAACGTCCACATGATCTGTTAATCTTATTCAGACAGAAAAGCATGTGATGTTTTAGAGTTAACCTCTCAGTGATCACCCAAGTGGGGTGAACCTATCCTAGAGGATTTGAAATATAAAGAACAGAAGTAAACTCTACCAAATCCACCAAAATCTCAGACCAGCATCATAGATCTGGTGATACCAAAAATAGCTTATATGTTCCATCCTTTGTTCATATAAAAATCTGGGCACATCTCCTAAAAGAGTAACACCTCAGATTTCATAAGCTACAAACAAACCAATCATATTAACCAACTAGGATCCAAGATCCAGTGAGAAACTATGATGCCTTAGAATATTTGAAAGTGACAGCAAGATAGGAATCTAGTTCCTAGAGCCTCAGACCAGCATCATAGGCATAAATATGAAGAGAAGCTTTCAACTTATTTTTAGGCATCTATCCAATCTCAAGTACTGACCATAGTAAAGCCAGTAAGTAGAATCATCTTGTGGACCATTCTAAGATGGTGTCACAAGAACAAATCCTACCACCAAGCCAAAGAAATATTTTACTTTCATGAATAAACCAGTATGACAATAATTGTCATTTCCCTGAGATTACACTCAGATATCATCTAATATATCCATCTATCTTCAAAGTATCATTAGACTCTAATGGTTAAGTTCAATCTTTTGATGAACATACAAGCCAACACCCACTGATGCAGTGAACAACCACTGATAATGTTACTGTCAGTATCAAACTAATGATAGCAAGTGAACACACTAAACATCAATCTCACCCAACAGATTTCACAATTATGCCATTAGGTTCAGCATCCTAATCACCAATCAGAGGCAACATTATCTAACCACTAGCATCTAATTCACAGTGGCATCATACAATCAAATCATGATAGTCAGCCTTAAATTACAATGAGCATAATTCATACTAGGCAACACTTCCTGATCAAATCATCATCATCATACAAGCACACAAAGGGATGAACCCTACAACCAGTATGAACCCTAATGAAGGATAGCCACTAGTTACACACAAAGATACTCGAAGTAGACAAAGGCATGGGTGATAACAAAAAATCAACTCACATATTGTCCTCGCTGGAGAATTGAAGAGGAAGCAGAGGGGTTGACGAGCTCACGGCGGCATGGGGAGCACCCCAGAGGGCGCTGCAACCCGCAACCAGCCATGGCGGTGGCCACATCAGCACACGAGGGTGCATGAGCACTGCACGTCACCACGGGAGCATCGACGGCGGCGCTAACAACACCACCCCAAACCTACGGTTCGAGACGGGGCTAGCCTGGCCACAGGAGGGCGCCAGAACCAAATCAAGATGGAGCAGATGAAGGAGAGTGGTCGACAACCTCACCATACACCACGACGGCGTCCAGGGAAGGCCACGGCGGCGGGCATCGCTCGGCGGCGGCGCCAGCGACCACGGGGTCGAGGAGGAGAAGAGGTAAGGTCGAGAGAGGGAGAGACAGAGAGAATGGCACGATAGGGCCAGACCCCTTTGGGGATACCTTTTGGCCAAGCCACTTGGGCTAGTTTGGCCCAATAATCCCAAAGGGTTAGCCCAAAAACTTAAAAGAAATTTTAATAATTAATAAAAGACCAAAATACCCCTAGAATTGAATAAAAATTTAGAGAATAAAATAAAAGTCTAAAAATTGCAAACAATATATTTTTAGATTCATAATAATCCAACCTATTTAAATAAATTAAGAGAGAATTTATATATATAATTTTTGGTCAATAATTTTATAATATATATTCCTTAGGGAATTTTGTAAAAATTAAAGTAAAAGGATAAAAATAAATAAAATTAACTTTTATTATATTTTATTATGATAGTATTTTAGAAAAATAATAAATAAATATTTAGAGTTAGCATAAGAAATTTTATTTAAATGCTAATTCTTAAAAGGAATTATTAAACAAATAAATACAAGAGTTCCTAATAATAAATAAAATCTTTGGATTTTTAAATCTATTAATAATATATTACATTATAAAAATAGTGAATGTAATATTTATAAAATATTAAAAAGTTTTTCTTTAAAATAAATCTCTTTATTACTTAAAGTAATTCCAGAAACTAAGAATATTGGGTAAAACATACAAAGAAGATAAATAAGAAATAATGCATTACATTACAATGCATATTCATTTTGCTTCTTCAAATATTGTCTTTACCGGACAATAATGATGTTTTGTAGACATAGAAGCTCAAGGTACAATGCAAGCATCACTTGCTCTTGTCCTTTTGAAGATTCCTTACCAAAGTATTTACAAATTGTGTGTTATCATCTATGTTCAAGTAAAGAAAATAATATTTTCTTAAAAAAATAAAATGATGATATAATCCTAAGTGATGATATAGAGGAGCAATAGAACTTAGGGTTCTATTTGCAATGGTGATAATCATCTAGGAATTTAACAACCCCTAACATCAGTGATTCTAGCGTCGTATATTGCGCGTTAACCATGAGATTTGGAATGGGACAGAGAAATTAGATGTACCTTCTTCCTCTCGCATGTAGCCGGATGTGCAGTTCATGGCTGTTATCCTCGTAATGTGCATTTAATTGGTAATTCGTAGAGGATATGCAACATATGGGTGGGAACCCTTATCGTCCCACGATAGTTCTGGCATTTAACGGTCTATACAAACCATTGCCGTAATTCAATGGGTGGTCATGGTGTACACCAAGGAGGCATGCGGGGTCGCGAAGGGGGAAGTGATTGGCTTGGATCACCTACTGGGCCCCAGATCATTGAATTGTGGACGGGAAAGTATGCCCGGTTGTGCAACAAGGAGTTGATCGCTCATGGGTAAAGTAATGCACCTCTACAGAGTGTAAGAACTGTAACTTGTTACTCCCTGTTCTAGGAAGGAGCTACGAACGCGGCAGGAAAGGAACTCAATGAAAGTTCTGCTAAACCTATGAAGGCTGACGGTCATAGATTTCACAATAAAATCAATCTTTGAAGAAAGACTTACGAAAACTGCATAGTGCCAAGGACTTATAGTCCGAGGTGATAGATAGAGCATCAAACTTCCTACCTTGCATATAATGAACTTGCTGGGTAACGTTGTTGCTCACCCTTTCCTTTGATCCCCTGCTTAGACTCTGAGGATCCAGAAAATACACCAATGTATGCAGTAGAATGTCAAGATGGTGTCTTCTATGAGGAGCCTGACCTGTCTGGAGGTGTTGAAGGGGTGGACTACCAGATCCGATATGGAGTGGACGGCAACGAGTCAGATTAGTTTCCTTAGTTATTAGTAATCAATTGAGCCGAGTATAAGAAGTTGTTGAGCTCAACTCTGGGATGGAGTTGTTACTTTCAACTTTCGCTAAAACACTTTATATTTTGGTTTGTAAGTTGAATCTTTTGAAGTCTTGAACTTATGGTATTTTAATAATAATCATGTGTGTATGTTTGTAATATGGACCCGCAATGTTTCTGTTGTGCCACTCTAAGGGATGTGATATTTACGGAACGGTGTTCTATGGATTTCATGTCAACGACTATAGTCTACAACACATGCAGTGGTATGCTAGGTCACCACAGTCGGCCTGAGCTAAAAATTTACTAATAAATCCCCCAGTATGTTAGCTAACTTTTGTTAGTTCAACACTTTTTGATTTGAGCAACAGAAGGTCTTCGAAAAAATCGTTTTATACATGCTGGTCTGTTTTGCCAGATATCTGCCATTATTTGCATTTGCTTATTATTGATTCCTTTTTGGGAAATTGAGCTTTTTGAGGGAATTGCTATAGTATCTTGTGTTTTTAGTGAAATTTTTGTTGTTCTAAAGCTAAACCCAAGGGTCTATTATCATTTTAATACACTAATGTAGCTAATGAAGATTGGGTGAAGTTTTGTATGAAGGAAAAATTTCAGGTGTAGAGAGAGAATGATGTAGTGAGTTGAATAATGGACAAAAGCTCAAGCTTGGGGATGCCACCCCGGTGTCACCCCAATAAATATTCAAGAGGTACAAGCGTCAAAGCTTGGGGTTCCCAAGGCAACCCCTTCTTCATCAATAAAAAGCTCGGGTCTTTCTAGACACTTCGTTTTTATTGTTTCATGCACTAGTGTGTTGTTCTTGGAGCGTCTTAGTTTTCGTTTGATTTGCTTAGTTTGTTTAGTTTGCTTGAATAAAATAGTTTGGACCCATGTTCTCGTTGTGATTGTTTCTAATAAGTTGATTGGTGTTGGAAAGGAGTAGAAAGTTCTTGCTTGAAGTGCAAGAGGAGCTTGCTTTGACTATGACTTAGACTTTAGCATGTCATGCTAGGTGTTGTTTTGACCTTAAGCTTAGTGATTATTGCTGTAGCATGACTTGTTCCAAACAATTGGAATTGCTTAGTGCGGTGACCCAGCATACCACTAGATGATGTAGTACACTATAGTCGTTGACATTACACCAATGAAACACCGTTCACTAGTATTACACCCCTCAGAGTGGTACAACAGAAACACAACAGGTCCAAGACATGACTATAGGTTACAACTCGACTCTTTACATAAGATCCAGTGAACACTCTAGGTTAAAGAGAGAGAAAGAAACTTCTTACAAAGAAGAATCAGAAATAAAGAACTCAAAAATTATCATACTAATAAGACTAGTATCTCAACTATAGGGCTTGTATTGCTGCTATAGCAATATTCTATAGAAATAGGTTCTATGGCGAGAGATTATATTTCTATCTAATCAGTAACTTCGTCTTCACTTTAATTGATATATATGTTGACTTCCTTAACTTTAATGAAGATCTTGAGTTGTTGATGAAGATTCCCTTGAGCATAAGTTGATACAGGCATCGTTTGTATTGGCTTTAGAATCTAGCAAGGGTTAAGAAGATACTTTGAGTATGAGCATACTCATCAAGTTCACTAAAAAAGATTGTTTGATGCACTATATCTACGGCCACAGACCATAGGTCGTAGGTAATGCAAGTTTTCGTAAATATTTCTTCAAAGGATGCTTTTATTCTAAAAAAGCTATGTCCGCCAGCCTTCACCGGTTTACTAGAACTTTCATGGAGTTCCTTTCCCGCTGTGTTCGTAGCTCCTTCCCGGAACAGGGAGTAACAAGTTACAGTTCTTACACTCTGCAGAGGTGCGTCACTTTACCCATGAGAGATCTTAGCTTTGTTGCACATCCGAGTTATAGGCTCGTTCACACTTACTTGGTGTGAGGACCAGACTAAGATACAAGCCAATCACTGCCTTCTCCGTGACCCCACATGTCTTCTTGGTGTACGCCAGCCCACCTATTGAATTATGGCAATTGGCAGTACAGACCGTTCAGATGTCGGAACTATCATGGGAGGTTGAGGGTTCCCAACCATATGGTGTATATCCTCTACGAATTACCAATATATGCATGCTACGAGTGATAACATCCACGACCCGCACATCTGGATCCATGCGAGAGGGAAAAGATACAGCTGACTTATCCGTCCCATTCCAAATCTCATGGTCAACGAGTAATATACGACGCAAGAATCACTGGTGACATTGGTTGTTAAGTCCTATGTGATATAGTCTTATGTAGTGGTATTCCAATTGCCAGGCTTAATAGATTAGCTGATCGCCCTGGATCAGTAACCGATAGTTCACATTATTATCAAAAATAGTGTTTTCTAACCTTTTTGAAATGCAGGTGATGAAAACACTAGATTTTCAAAATACTTTACAGAAAATAATCAAAGGACATGAGCAAGTGTGTACTTTCCTTTTGTGATTGCAAGATTATACACTCACGGTCTTCAAGACAATATAAGATCCAATATATGAAAACAGTATCATTGGTCCGGTAAGGACTAATGTTTAAATAAGCAAGATGCCATTATGCATAGTAATGTAATGCAAATTGATAAACTCGAATTCCCAGAATAAACGTTGTCAAAGGGTTTGGATACTGGGGATGGTTCCTTTAGAATGTGTTGTACTTTTAGATAAGATTCACACTCGTGCTTCTTATTATGGCTTGTGAGTGTGTGTGAAATAATCATGTAAACATAATAAGTAACATACCATAATAAACATGCAAGTTTGGAAGGTATCTAAATACTGTGTATACAAGGTTTGTTCATCATTTAGAGACTTCATAAGAATGCTTAGGTCTTGCTTTATAATGTATCTTAAAAGAATAACTTTTGAAGAAAATCTTATTTAACTAAGCAGAATTATTTAAGATTTAAGTTAACGTTATTAAGTGTTCTTACCAGTTATAGTCCTTAAGTAAGAAATAATTACTCCACTTGAATAATGACATCACTAGTATTTGAGACTTATTTATCTTCGTTTTTAACTTGGTTAGTTTGGCATTGAGACGTAGTAGGTTTTAATTGAAACAGACCAAATTAAACTATAAAACTTATAATGAAGTCTTTAACATAGTGTTTATAGTCTTGCAGACTAAAATTAACCTTACGGACATAGATGGACTTAAGATGTAATGCTTTTGATAATTGTACTTTGTTCACTTCATAATGTTTCTTTAAAGCTAACTAAGAATGGTATTTTTTTGAGTAGTGGTTTCTCAATACTAAAATGGAATAGAATCATTTATCTTTTTATGAATGAGTGGTTATGATTTGGAAACAAGGAAATAATATTACTTAACTACTAATGGATTCACTATAGTGTTTTGATATGTTTATAAACTTGTTGTTAAGGTAAGTAAAAAGGTTTTATTTAATCCCAAATTATTCTTGAAGATTTTATAATTAATAAAGATCTTTTTGGAAAATAAACTACACATATGGTTGAATGATAATTCAATAAATATGTATTTAAAATGTATTGGACACTTTTGACTTTATATTAAAAATATTTAAGACTAATATTATTTATTAGACCTTAATTGGCAATTTTAGAAATATTAACAATTTTTATTACTCTTGTATGAATTATTGATTAAGGAAATTGGGTTTAAATTCAAGTTATTAAATTATTAAGTTTTTACTTACTTTAAAAGTGGAATGTTATATTTTTAACATGTAGGTATTATTTTTGTGATCATTTAGGTTATATGTATTTTTATGAATTTTAAATAATAAGATATGATTCTTATAAATTTTATTATTTTATAAACACTTAATAAATAATAGATATTGAATTGAGTGAAATAATAATACATGATTATATTTTTAAATTATAGTTCTTATTTTTCTAAGATTTTTGGTATATTATTTATATTTTTATCATTTACCATTATTAAATTATGAATTTTCAAAGTTTTATTACTTATAAAATCTTTATTAAATAATAATTATTTAAATAACTAAAATAATAATGTTTGATAATAGTTTTAAGTTGTGTATTTTATTTTTCTAAACATTTTCGTATATTACATATATTTTTCAGAATTATAAAACAAAAGTTATTAATTTAACAAGATTTAATCATTTTCTAAATAATATTGCAAACAGGGAATTACATTAATACCTAGGCTAAACTTACCCTAGTCACTGGCTAGTGGGGTCAGGGACAAGTAATACACCACATGGGCAGTGGACTAGTCAAACCTGCTAACTAGACGGGAGGTGACATGAGCAAGATGTCATCGTGATGTCAGCATGAGGTGATCCTCACAGATCGAGGATCGATCGGCCGATTGGGTGCATGCATGCGGCTGCGGAGGTCTTCGTTGGATAGAGGGCGCGAGCGCGAACCCAATAGTGGTGGCGCCTCTCTATTTTGGTCACCAGAGCTACTCCGGCCACCAACAACGGTGGTGGCCGACGGCGGTACACGATGGAACGGCGATACTTAGCGATAGGGAGAGATTAGAGAGGTCCATGGGGACCGGTAGCTCACCCTGATGATGTTGAGGTGGTTGACGATGATGATGGCGCTCCGATATGACCTGATTTTCATGAACTCTGACGATCACTGGGAAAAGGGGAAATCCAATTCTTTCCGAGCTCCACTTGGTACTACGTTCTTCTTAGATGATCTGCATGCGATGGCTCTTCTCCTTGTCCACTCCACGGACTCTGAGGTGGTCTCTACCAGCGACGAGGCGTGGCTCCGGTGCGCTAGGGTTTCGGTGTTCTATCCGCGAGAGAGATAGAGAGATAGAGAGAACGAGAGAGAGAGTGTGGTACAGGTACGAGTGGATAGAGGAAGGCTGGGCATTCTTATCCTCATCCTCACCAGCTGCGGTGCGCATCGTAGCGCGTCAAAGATCGACGACGGCCGCGACGCCATGAAGCTACTTCTGTCGGCGAGGAAGACGACAAGGAATAGAGGTTGAAGGGGTACGAGATTCTAGCGGGATGGTGCAGGTCCGTGTGGGCTGCAAGACTGCGCGCGAGCATCAGATAGCGAAGAGGGAAGATGGGCCACATGCCAGATACTGCTCTCCTTTTGTTTTTCCTTGTTCTTTCCTTTTTCTATATTCTGTTTTGTATTTTTATTTCATATTTGTATATTACTCATTTGTTTGAAATTTTCTTTATAGGATTTTAAGTAGTTGTAGCAATACTTAATTGTATTTAATATCATTTTGTGAACTTTTATTATATAACATTTTTATATTTTCTTTATTTCCTTTATATAGGTCTTTTTCTTTTTAATAATATTATAATGGCCTTTGTTATTAATTTTCTTTCCATAATAAACCATGGATTTATTATATGATATTTATTTATTTCTAAAACTTAGTTCTAGATAACTTATAATTTGGAGGGAAATTTTTATATAATGATCCTATATCATTATTTGATGAATGATATATTAAGGAATTAATATGGTTAATATTATTCCCATAAATCTAGGAATAGCAATGTATATATTTTATTATATCTAACATAGGAGTTAGGTTTTGAATTGTAAATGCTTACCCTAGGGTTTAGGGTACTTAATACACTTATACTCTTTTGTTGATGTGAATAAAGATTAATGGCTAAACATATTGGATTTATGTTTGTGATCTTTAATGATATCACCCTTTAAAATATAAAGTTATTTTCTGGAATGTCTTATGGAAAAGAATTGATAAATATAACTCCTAAGCACATATGGTTATGATAATTGGAAATGACAAATATGTCCTTAGGTGATTTTCTATAGGAAAATATTCCTATAAATCATTGTGGAGATAAGATGATAGATCAATCATATGAAATGGATATTATGTTTGGTTAAAGATTTAAAGTTGAGTGTTTACCAAGAATTCCTATCTTCCATACTTCAGAATTCTTGGCTTCTACTTAAGGAGTTCCTTTCCAAGATATATTATGTTGGTGGGGGTGACCCCGGATAGGGTCAAGATAGGGGAAAGAAGAAAGGAGTCTCCCTTACCTTAAGCCGAATTACTAACTGTGTTGGCCGAATCATGTAAGATCCGACCGAGATAAGTTGAGCCTTGGCAAATATAGAATGAGTAACACCTTACTCGGCCGACGTATGAGCTATGTCGGCCAAGTGATACTGATCGACTTGTATGCAGGTGAAGGCCGAGCTGAATGATGCGAGGCGAGGCCGAATAACATGAAAATTGCAGGAGAAGGAGGTGCCTATAGTCAAACCCTAGTTGCTGGCTCGGAGGAATCTAGACAGAGCCAAGCGCTAAGGACAAGGAGCAGAGCTGCAGAAGGGAAGACAAGTGTCACGGAGGTGACAGTGAGGAAGCCCGAGGCGCACATGTGAGGGTCTCTCGAACATTGCCACCGATAGAAGGGGGACACGGAAAGGAGCCCGCCGATTTACCACTTTGGGACAAGCATATTCCAAGAATATGCTTGCCACGTCAGCCCTAGAAGGAGTCAAGGAACCCCTTTATAAGGAGGGGAACAGGCTCCAGAGAGGGGGATCGATTCATTCCAGGCCAAAGGGCTCGCGTAGTAGTTCTATTCTTCCCTTTGACACAACTCAAGGAGCATTTGTAGCCCTTGAGAGGAGGAATAAAGAGCTACTTGTTAGTCATATGAGTGTAGAAATCACTACATCTTCCCTCCCGGATCCCTCTAGCATCCATTGGCCCCAAACTTTAGCCTACCCATGGCATCTGCCGTGCCACCACCACGAAAGTTGGCGCCCACCGTGGGGCCAGCAGCGGTGCTAGCTAGAGTCCAGATCCGAACGAGAAACGTCATCCACACCGGCGAGCGGATTGTCTCTGGCTTAGTCTGAAGATTTGATATCTGGGACTATGTCAGCGATAACGCCGGTAGCTTCAGGAGGAAAGCACCTTCGCGCAACGGCATCTTCATCAACCTGGGCGCTCACAAGGTCTACGTCGGCATCGACACATCCTGCGTCTACCCGCACCGAGTCATTGAAGCAGGAGAACCTCCCCTACGTGCTGCTAGTGGTCAGCGTGGCGTTCGCCCCGTTGGCAGCGTCGAGGTAATGATGACGGCACCGGCACTAGCAGCGGGAGCAGGCGCCGGACCAAGAAGGGACCCGGCAACAGGAGTACACATAGCCATGAAGAAGGCAGTTCCAGAGCCCATCGAGGTAGATCCACGAGCGACCAAAACAGCCGAGGTGCAGGAGGTGACTCCCGAGGAGGCAAGGGTAAGATGGCCACCTCTAGAGAGGCCAGAGAATATCCTTCAGGCAACGATAGATAATCTAACTACGCCTGTGGCGCCGATACTTGACCCGGCAAATGCACAAGCGGAGTTAGAAGAAACTAGACAGAAAGTGCTAGTAGAGGCAAAAAAGCTGTCGGTCTTGCGGGAATCCTTAAATAGGACCCTGCGTGAATATGCTAGGGAAAACAAACTAGATGTGGCCCCTGACCGAGTAGATGGATTGAGATTAAGAGGAAAGAACCTCATGAATGATATCAACAAAGAGCACGAGGCTCATCCAGGTGATTCGGTCGATCCAGGCTAGCCAAGGTATAATACCCTGGCAAAGAACCTCAGAGCGGCAAATGCCGCAGCCCTGGAGTTGGAAGGATTAAGCGGGGAAGCCCGGCAAAAACAGCAATAAAGAGTAAATGAGCTGGTGCGCATCGTGAACCAGTAGAATGAGGAAATGCTTAGGGCTGACCCGGCGAGGCCAGGACCTTCGCGCATTTTTTATTCGGCAGGAGCAGCCCCCGCACTATCTGCGGCAGCAGCATCCTCACCCAGAAACTATGCGTGAAAAGACAGAGCTGTGACTTCGGGAAAAAGAAATAAGAAAATTGTCCCATATGCTCCGGCGATGGCCGGGAAGGTCAATGAGAATAGAGGCAATGGAAGCCGAGGTAATAGTGGAGATAGAAACCCAGGCCGTGCAAACAGAGAGCACGGAAACCTCGTAAGGGGAAATCGTGAGAACAATGACCCGGTGGAAGGGAGGAGGAACCCTCCGCAGGATCCTCAGCCGAGGTATGAGCCTCGGCAAGAGCGAGAAACTCGACTAGCTCAGCATAATCAAGCAAATGATAGATACAATGATGGTTACACGGACATGGAGTATGCAGAGCATGGTTGGCACAACCACTACGGGGTACAGGAAAGAATTGTTTATAGAAACTTGTCGTCAACTGACACAAGGTTAAAACTGGACAGGTTGTATCGGTCAGAGCTATTGGAAGAACAGGGTCCACCTGGTCCGCGCGTGTTTTGGACCTCGGATCATGGGCAAACCACCCGTACCGAACTTCCAGTTAGCAAGGGGCACGGAAACGTACAATGGAAGTACGAAACCATAAGATTGGTTGATCGAATATGACACGGTGGTGAAGATAGAAAGTGGAAATTTAAGATGGGCAGTAAGATACGTCCCACAAATGTTGGAAGGGATAGCCAGAGTATGGTTGAATAATCTACCAGCAGAAAGTATCAACTGCTGGCTAGATTTTGAAGAAATGTTTGTTAGTAATTTTACCAGTACCTATAAGAGACCAAACAGGACGCAACATCTCGCAATGTGAAAGCAGAAGCCGAATTAAACAGACAGAGAATTCTTGACTCGATGGTGCAATCTCGGGAACTCATGCGAAGGGGTCATAGAATCTCAAGCGATAGCTTGGTTTTCTTAGGGCTGCCGATATTGAAGTGTATTATGGAAAAGGTTGCAAAGAGATATGCCAACCACGTTGGAAGAAACCATCAGGATAGCAGATTCATATGCCTTAGGGGATCCAACTCAACCAGAGTTAATGTCGGCAGAGCATCGGGAGAACCAAGATCAGTATGCTAGGGATGCAGCCGGATCATCGTGGCGCAATGAATACCGAGGTAGAAGAATGGAAGAGAGTCCGGATTACAGATATGCTTCCAATCAAGTGGCAGCGGTTGTACAGGATCAACCGAGTCATGGGAACAATCAGCGACAGAAGAATGGTCCTCAGCAGTGGACGCCGAGGAATGAAGGGAAAAGACAGTCGACACCAGAACAGAAGAAGCAATGGCAAGAAAGGCCAAAGTACACATTTGAATCCATTTTGGACGGCAGCGACGTCACACCGGCGGTGACGTTGCAGACGGCAGCGGGGACGGTGACTGGGCACGCACGAGACTACGAGGGCTAGCGCGTTTGAATCAGCGCATCGAGGGGAACCTAAATATGGCGGCGCCGCTTGAGTTGGGTCATCGGAGCACGGGTTACGACGGCGAGTGGCGGAGGTGCTTGCAGGTACATGACGCGCGGCGGCTACGGCAAGCAAACAGGCAAACGGAGCTCACCTTGAGCTTCATAAACTCACCAGGAGCTCAAAAAACTTGACGGTAGGGTTCGGGGTGGCCGGAATCAGCGGCGGAGGCGGTGGCCGGAGTCGGGGAAGGAGGTATTGATTGAGTGTCTGGGAGCTTCCCCGGCTTGCGTGCTTCATAGAGGAGATAGAGGGAGACGAGGAAGTTTCAGGAGCGTGCTCGACGGAGCTCGGGGCGACCGAAGTTGGATGGCCGCTGGTGGGGTCCGAAAGCTAGGGTTCGGCCAGAGGAGAAAATGGGGAAGAGGAAGAGGATAAGATTCATCCGGCGGTGGCATGGGGTCTTATAGGCGTCACCGGTGCGTCGGTAGAGAGAATCTTAGCGAGGCGGGCATCTCGGCGAGGCGGGGACAGCGCCGGCGTCGACACCCAGTAGCTCTCCTCGCCGGCATCCTTCTGGCTCGAGGTAGAAGAAAAGTAAAAAGGGGCGAAGCGGTACGGGCCTGGTGCTGGGCACAGTTGGGCTATGGTAGCTGCACGCGAGCGGCAGAGAGAGGTGAGGGGGAGATGGGCTGGCCTGTTTGGCTGCTGCTGCCTTTTTTATTTCCAAAACATTTTTCCAATTCTTTTTCTGTTTTGCTGTTTGTATTTTCCAATTTGAATATTTTTTGAGTAATTCAAAAAAAATACCCGAGAGTTTGTAGAATATCTAAAATATTGTAGAGCCCTTGTATTCAGTTTGGGCTCCACTTTATTTTGGGATTTTTCAAATTCAAACCATTTTTAATGGATTTTAGAGAGATGGAAAAACTAGGGTTTAGGTTTTTTTATTCTTTCTTGCATGCATTAATAGAGATGATGCTTATGATGCACAAATCAAACCTTAATATAGATTAACTAAAACTGGGGTGTTACAATAATGGCGTGGTACACTTCCTTCCATAAAGGAATTCAAATGGAGCCATCTCTATGCTTGCTTGATAGTTGTTATTGTAAGAGAATTCTGCATATGGCAGACTTTCATCTGAACTAGATCCATAGTCTAGTGCACATGCCCTCAACATATCTTCCAAAATCTCATTGGTCCTTTCTGTCTGTCCATCAGTCTGAGGGTGAAAAGTTATGCTGAATTCTAGACTTGTTCCCAATGATTCATGCAGTTGTCGCCAAAAATGCAAAGTGAACTGAGTTCCTCTATCAGATACAATACTCTTAGGCACTCCATGTAAACATACAATTCTATTCACATAGATGTTGGCCAATTTATCACTTGTATATAGAATCATAACCATGCCGGTATGAAATGAGCCACTTTAGTTAGGCGATCCACAACAACCCATATAGAATCATATCCAGCTCTGGTTCTTGGCAGTCCGGTGATAAAATCCATACCAATCTTATCCCACTTCCAATCAGGTATAGGTAGTGGTTGTAATAACCCTGCCGATTTCTGATGTTCCGCCTTCACTCTACTACACACATCACACAAAGCAATGTGCTCTGCAATATCTTTCTTAAGATTGTTCCACCAAAATCTTTCCTTCACATCCATGTACATTTTGGTGTTACCTAGATGAATAGAATATGGTGAATTGTGTGCTTCTTGTAGAATCAATTTACGAAGTTCCGGATCTTGTGGAATGCAGATATGCTTTCCATACCATAAGGTTCCTTGTTGATCTTCATGGAATCCTTTCGCCTTTCCTTTACTAATTTTACTCTTAATCTCTTCTATTTCCTTTTCCAACTTTTGGGCTTCTTTGATCTTATCCAACAATGTTGGTTGAACTTCCAATGACATGAGATATCCTTCAGGAACTATCTCCAAACTTAGCTCCTTAAATTGGGCACACAAATCATCTAGCAATTATCCTTTGGTGAGACCATTCACATAGACTTTACGGCTTAAACCATCAGCTACAACATTTGCTTTACCAGGATGGTATTGCAAACTCAAATCATAATCCTTGATAAGTCCAAGCCACCTTCTTTGTCTCATGTTGAGTTCTTTCTGGGTGAAAATATATTTCAAACTCTTGTTATCTGTGAACACTTCGCAACGCTTCCCAAAAGATAGTGTCTCCATGTTTTGAGTGCATGGACAACAGAGGCTAACTCTAAGTCATGAGTAGGATACTTTACTTCACGAGTCTTGAGTTATCTCGAGGCATAATCAAGAACTTTTCCTTCTTGCATCAATACTCCACCCAATCCTTGGTGAGATGCATCACAATAAACTTGGAAGTCTTTCTCTAGATCTGGCAGACATAAAACTGGTGCCGACACCAATCTTTTCTTCAACTCTTGGAAACTGGTTTCACACCCTTCAGTCCAATCAAACTTCTTCTCTTTCTTAAGTAACTCCGTCATTGGCTTAGACACTTTTGAGAAATTCTTGATGAACCTTGTATAGTATCCTGACAAGCCTAAGAAAGTACGAAATTCTTTAACTGACTTGGGAGATTCCCACTTAGTTACAGATGATACCTTTGCGGGATTGATAGCTATACCATCTCTAGACACAATATGTCCAAGAAATACAACTTCATTCAACCAAAATTAACACTTACTGAACTTGGCATACAACTTGTGCTCCCTGAGTTCCTCAAGAATCAAATGCAAATGTTCTTTCATGCTCTTCTTTGCTATTGGAATAGATCAAAATGTAATCGATGAATACGACAACAAACTTGTCAAGAAACTCCATGAACACCTTGTTCATCATGTTCATGAAATAATCTGGTGCATTTGTTAATACAAATGGCATCATAGTATACTCATCCAATCCATACCTAGTGGTAAAAGCAGTTGATGTCTACGCACTTCTATTTTGTAGACAGTTGGTGGGCCTCCAAGTGCAGAGGTTTGTAGAACAACAGCAAGTTTCCCTTAAGTGGATGAACCAAGGTTTATTGAACTCAGGGAGGAAGTGGTCAAAGGTATTCCCTCTCAAGCAATCCTACAATCAAGATACAAGAACTCTCTTGTGTCCCCAACACACCTAATACACTTGTCAGGTGTATAGGTGCACTAGTTCGGCGAAGAGATAGTGAAATACTGGAAGCAAGCAAACATGCAAACAGATCTAGATGCAAACGGTGTTTCAATGTTTAGAAACAAGGCCTAGGGATCATACTTTCACTAGTGAACACTCTCTCATATAAATATCCTCTCTTCATGATACTACTCTTAACTACTCTCCGGTTGGACACACTAATCCATGGTAGGGCTATAACAGCACAACTCAAAGTCCGCCTTCTCCAATCTAGATAACCCTACACTGTTACCTTGAGAGCTAGATGGTTCCAACAAACACCAAAATTTCATAGAGACATCCAACTCCAAATATAACTCATAACAAATATTCAATCTAGGCAAAGTGCCACACACGATATGCACGCTGTCACTTTCACACACGTGGGGAAGAGCATAGATCTATTAAAGCACAAAGAGTATTTATGTAGACTCAAACCTAGGTGCCACCATGGCGTGCATGCTATCACTTTCACACACATGGGGAGAGTAGAGATCTATTAAAGAACTTGAGTAGCAAGGTATATCTACTTGATTACAAAGCTCATGACCACAACAAGATCATGCCTACAGAGAGAGGTGAACACATAGCTACCGGTAGAGCCCTTAGCCTTGAGAGAGAACTACTCCCTCATCATCATGGGAATCCGAAACGGTGATGAATATGGTGATGAAGATCGAGGGAGATGGCTCCGGGGGCACTTCCCCATCCCGGCAGGGTGCCGGAACAGAGACTTTCTGTCCTCCGAATCTCCCCTTCGACGGCGGCAGCGCAGCAGAGGTTTTCGTGGATTTCTTCTGGATGCCCTAGGGTTTTTGGGTCGGAGGTTTCTTATAGGTGAAGGGGGAGGCCAAGGAGGAATTCAGATAGCCCACACCCTCTCTAGGCGCGAGCCAGGCTTGGCCGCGCCCAGGGGGGTCTGGCCACCCTCTGGTGCCTCTCCGTCCCTCCTTCTGGATTCGTGGCCCTCACGGAAAGTTATTGACTTTGGCTTTGGTCCTGTCCAATTCCGAGAATATTGATTTTCCGCCTTTCTGGAACCAAAAATATAAGAAAACAGGCAACTGGCACTGTGGCAACTTGTTAATAGGTTGGTTCCATAAAAGATAAAAAAACACCTCAAAGAAAGACAAAGCAAATCAAAGTAGATACAAAACAAGCATGGAGCATCAAAAATTATAGATACGTTTCCGACGTATCAAGCATCCCCAAGCTTAACTCCTGCTCGTCCTCGACTAGGTAAGTGATAAAATAATAATTTTTGAGGTGACATGCACCCTCACAATAAAGATCCAACCATTTGCAAGCGTTGAAAGCTAGGATCAAAGAACTCTAAACATGTGCATGAAATATGTAGTTCTAACAGTAAGACAAAGTAACTAAGCATGCAACATGAAAGGCTACAAACAAAGATCATGAATAACATGCATTGAAAAACGTTTGTTTGTTTCACATACAGAAAACGTGTCATAGTGGCATTCAGCTTGTCCCTCATAGAGTAGCAAATAGATGCATAGGACACCTTCAAAGTTCACAAAGGTGACTAGAAACAAATATCAAAAGAACAAGTAGTATCACAATATGCATCAATTAATAAGCTTTGGAACACTAAACACAGAATCAAAACTATGCTCTCTTAATGGTGCCTAAAGGTGGAAGGTAGAGACTCAATAATGGTGGGAGAAAGGCCTTTTTGTAAAGGAAGAAGGGATTACAAGTTTCAAAAAGAGCTTCCAAAAATTATGGTACTTGTTAGCTTTCATCCCTCATTGCCCCTATCATAAGCATCTTGAAGTGGTTAAGGTTAAAGTGGGAAAGGTGGAGTATTTGCTTGACGAAGTATAAGTTGGTAATCTCAAGTCCCTTGAATACGAGGGCCAAACCTCATGCATACTCAACTTTGGGTCCAGGTAAGTTCTTGTCATTATAAGTATTTGCATATCATTGAGAAACGCCAATGGGGTACCCCTTGCACATGGTACATGAGCTTTCCCATAACCAAAATGACAAGGCAAGCAGATAATGAGCATCTCAGCAATCTTTTTATTTACCATATGCATAGATTTTTTATTGAGGATGCTCCATAGATAGCTCATTATGGTGATGCTGCAAGTTTCCACCATGATTAGGCATGTCTTAGGCTAGAGGCCCAGGCGTTTCTCTAACACAGGATACAAACTCCATGTACTTACAAGTTCCCTCTTTATTTCACACCGGTGACATCCATAGACAAAAGAACATGATACAACTGAGTACGAAGTATAAGTGCAACGTTGAAAACATTCCCCGTGACAGCACGGTTCTGCTAATTCCAACGTATAACTGCAAGAATATACAACATAGATGACACAATGTTCAAGTTTATTAGGGGCAAAGGATATAAAGTGTGCCATCAAGTTCGTAGGGGATTTAATCACTAAGTTTTCACATAACAAAATAGTTTTTAATTGGAAGATCGTTGAAAACAGGAATATACTTGGAATGGTGTAACACACCATGCATAGGAGTTTATAGTGGACACTTTGGAATAACATGGTTTCTTGGGAGTTGGAGGCATGAGTAGAACTTACTCATACAAGCGGAGGCTAGAAAAAGACTGGGAGCAACCAACTAAGAGAGCATAATGGCCATAATCATGCAGTGCAACATCATTACTAATCAAAGCATAGAGTGGTACTACAAGTCAAGGACTAAATGATCATAGAGGCTAATGGTGACTTGTCATAGTCATAACATGGTGTGAGCATGTGCCAAGTCAACCCAAGCAAAGCATCAAAGGAGAATACCACAATACTATGCTTTTGCATGCTAAAACAACACATAATTTATTCAAGGCACACTAAGCAATCCCAATTGTTTCGAACAAGACATGCTACAGCAATAATCACTAATCATAAGGTCAAAACAACACCTAGCATGTCATGCTAAAGTCTAAGTCACAGTCAATGCAAACTCCTCTTGCACTTCAAGCAAGAACTTACTACTCCTTTCTAACACCAAGCAACTTATTTGAAACAACTCACTAAGATAATAATCAATAAAGATAAATGAGCTTGTCTCACAAATCCACAAAGAAGAACAAAAAAGTTCTAAGCTGAAAGCACAAGAAAACTAAGGCTAAATACAGTGCTAGCAAAAGTGAACACTCACAAAACAATAAGAGTGAAAACTAGAGTGTTATAGGCAATGGAAATAGAGTGTGTCTCTCTCCAAAAGATTTTGGTGTAACCAACCAACTTACTCAAGCAAACTAAGCAAACGAAAACTAAAAACGAAAACATAGATGCTCCAAGAACAACACAACAATGCATGAAACAATAAAAACGAAGTGTCTAGACAGACCTGAGATTTTTATTGATGAAGAAGTGGATTCCTTGGGGTGACACCGGGGTGGCATCCCCAAGCTTGAGCTTTTATCCATTCTTCATCTCATTACATCATTCTCTCTCTACACCTGAATTTTTTCCTTCATACAAAACTTCACACAATCTTCATTAGCAACATTAGTGTATTCAAAAGATATTAGACCCTTAGGAAAAGATTTGGAACAGAAAAACTTTTCACTAAAAACACAAGATACTGTAGCAACTCCTTCAAAAAGCTCAATTTCCCAAAAGAGAACTCAAAAAGGAATCAATAAGAAGCAAATGCAAATAATGGCAGAAATCTGTCAAAACAGATCAGTAGTTAGAAACCGATTTTTTGAACACCTTATGTTGCTCAAATCAAAATGTGTTGAACTAACAAAAGTTAGCTAACATACTGGGGGATTTACTCGTAAATTTGCATCTCAATCCGATTGACAGAGACTCCTCACGAGTTTTTTTGGTGGAGGACAGAAATCTGTTTCGGGACAGCAACTCCCCAAATCTTACTTCCCTCTCATTAGAGGTCATTCTTGGCACAAAAAGCAACAAAAAGGATAAGGAGTGGTCATTACTGAAGTAATAACTTCCAAGACTCAAGAAAACTCTTGGGTTATCTCCCAACAAGTACTTTTCTTTAATGCCTTTAAGTTAGGCTTGATAGTTTGAGAAGATGCTCACATAAGAAATATGAATTAAAGTAAAAGAGAGCATCAAGAAACACATTCAAAACACATTTAAGTCTAAACACTTACTATGCATAGTAATATTGTAAAAAAAAGTCATGAAAGCACAAAGCACAACGCATAGGAAATAAAACAAGTGCAACTTCAAGATTTTCAACATCAAGAGGGTAAATTTAATATTTTTGATATGCATTAAACTATGTTTCCCTCTCTCATAATAACTTTCAGTGGAAT
Organism: Avena sativa; assembly: GCA_916181665.1. Lineage (NCBI taxonomy): Eukaryota > Viridiplantae > Streptophyta > Magnoliopsida > Poales > Poaceae > Avena > Avena sativa. Next base: position 185,689,565 of record OV702281.1, read on the forward strand.
CATGAACAAAATAAACAATATAACTATCACATAAAACATTCTTATCATGACCAACATGCATATAATAATTATTACTCTCCACATAAGAACATTCATTCTTATTAATTGTAGTGGGAGCAGATTCAACAAAATAGCTATCACTATTATTCTCATCACCATAATCATCAAATATAGGAGGCATATTGTAATCACAATAATTTTTCTCCTCAATAGTAGGTGGACTGAAAATATCATACTCATCATTGCAATCATCATAAATTGGAGGTTTGGTATCATCATAAGCAATAGAATAGCTATCTTCCAAAGCTCGGGGACTAAAAAGATCATTTTCATAACAAGTAGCTTCCCCAAGCTTAGAAGTTTCCATAGCATTAGCAATAATGGTGTCCAAAGAATTCATACTAATAACATTGCTATTAGCATGCAAATAAAGTTCCATAGGTTTTTTAATTTTCTCTTCAAACACTTCATGTCCTAACTCAAGATAAACACTATAGAGCTCTCTAATTTTGTTGTTGTTTTACATTAAGCCTAACTAGTGAAAACAAGAAACAAAAATACAAAACTGCAGAATCTAAAGGAAATAACTCCAAGCACTCACACCGGATGATGTGAGTACCTTTTACCTTACCTTCCTAGCAACAGCGCCGGAAAATAGCTTTCTAGCTTACTGTTGCCGTGGGGTAACGTGTGTGAGTGCCTTTTACCTTTGCTCCCCAGAAACGGTGCCATAAATAGCTTGATGTCTACGCACTTCTATTATTGTAGACAGTTATCGGGCCTCCAAGTGCAGAGGTTTGAAAAACAGCAGCAAGTTTCCCTTAAGTGGATCACCCAAGGTTTATCGAACTCAGGGAGGAAGTGGTAAAAGGTATTCCCTCTCAAGCAATCCTGCAATCAAGATACAAGAAGTCTCTTGTGTCCCCAACACACCTAATACACAGGTCAGGTTTATAGGTGCACTAGTTCAACGAAGAGATATTGAAATACAAGTGGTAACAGTGCCAGAAAATAGCTTTGATGGAGCTTGACAGTGAGGTAAAGACTGGAAGCAAGCAAACATGGAACAAATCTAGATGCAAACGGTGTTTCAATGTTTAGAAACAAGGCCTAGGGATCATAGTTTCACTAGTGAATACTCTCTCATATAAATATCCTCTCTTCATGATACTACTCTTAAATACTCTCCGGTTGGACACTCTAATCCATGGTAGGGCTATAAAAGCACACCTCAAGGTCTGCCTTCCCCAATCTAGGTAACCCGACATTGTCACCTTGAGCGCTAGATGGTTCCAACAAACACCACAATTTCATAGAGACATCCAACTCCTAATATAACTCATAACAAATATTCAATCTAGCCAAAGTGCCACACAGTATGCACGCTGTAACTTTCACACACGTGGGGAAAAACATAGATCTATGGAAGCACAAACAGTATTTATGTAGACCCAAACCTAAGTGCCACCATGGCTTGCATGCTATCACTTTCACACACATGGGGAGAGCAGAGATCTATTAAAGCACTTGAGTAGCAAGGTAGATCTACTTGATTACAAAGCTCATGACCACAACAAGATCATGCCTAGAGAGAGAGATGAACACATAGCTACCGGTAGAGCACTTAGCCTTGAGAGAGAACTACTCCCTCCTCATCATGGGAATCAGCAACGGTGATGAAGATGGTGATGGAGATCGATGGATATGGCTCCGGGGGCACTTCCTCGTCCCAGCAGGGTGCCGGAACAGAGACTTTCTGTCCCCCAAATCTCCCCTTCGGTGATGATGGCGCATCAGAGGTTTTCATGGATTTCTTTTGGATGCCCTAGGGTTTTTGGGTCAGAGGCTTCTTATAGGCGAAGGGGGAGGCCGAGGAGGCGGCCAGAGGGCCCACACCCTCCCCAGGCGCGGGCCAGGCTTGGTCGCGCCTAGGGGGGTCTGGCCACCCTCTGGTGCCTCTCCGTCCCTCCTTCTGGATTCGTGTCCCTCACCGATGTTGGGCCACGTAGAGAAAAAAAATTTCCCTCTAACGTGGTGATCCCAAGATCTAGCTGAGGTAGAAGGCCACAAGGTTTACCACTAGACGCGCAGTTGCGGATTACTGATGACGCTCGTCAGTTGATGCAGTGCAGTCCTTTGCGATCCGGATGACCTGGTGCTGATCGTACATCACCTCTGCTGGTATCCACACGTACAAGGAGGAGCACCGGCGGCGAACTGCTAGATTCGTTACGACAGCAGGACTACTATGGAGCTAGGGTTTCCAACACATGGAATGACCTAACCGATCAAAAATGTTTAACCCTTCTGGGTTACTGTGCTCCACTATATATAGGGAGTGAATGTGGGCTCCACTCTCGTGGACCATTCACTAAAGCCCATATAAAAATCGACTCACTGACTTATTCCTAATCCAGCTTGGTTGTAGAAGTGGTAACCCAAGGAAGACACCGTTAGGAGCAACAAACACTTTGCCCTCTTCTCGGTTGTAGAAGTAGTAACCCAAGGTTTCCCTCGGATACCCCATGAAAATACACTTATCTCACTTGGCCGTAAGCTTGTCCGACTGAAGTTGCTGGACAAATGCTTCACAACCCCAAATCTTAAGAAAAGACAAACTCAGATTTTTGCCTGTCCACATCTCATGCGGTGTCTTCTCTACTGACTTTGATGGTACTCTGTTTAGTGTGAACGCCGCTGTTTCTAGACAATAACCGCAAAATGATAAAGGCAGATCTGTCCGACTCATCATTGACCGTACTATGTCCAGCAAGGTCATATTCCGCCTTTCCTAAACACCATTCCTTTGTGGTGTTCCTGGCAGATAAAGTTGAGGAACTATTCCACAACTTTTCAGATGGTCATCAAACTAATGGCTCATGTACTCGCCTCCTCGTTCCGACCGAAGAAACTTTATTTTCTTGTCGAGTTGATTTTGTGCTTCATTCTGGAACTCTTTGAACTTTTCAAAGGATTCCGACTTATGTTTCATCAAGTAGATATATCCATACCAACTCAAATCATCAGTGAAGGTAATGAAGTACTCATAACCACCCCTGGCTATCGTGCTCATTGGTCCACATACATCACTATGCACTAGTCCCAACAAGTCGGATGCTCTTTCGCAACTCTTTGCAAAAGGTGTATTGGTCATTTTGCTGAGTAGGCAAGATTCCCATGTCTCGAATGACTCCAAGTCGAACGAAGTTAGGAGTCCATCATCATGGAGCTTCTTCATGCGTTTCCAACTTATATGACCAAGCCGACAATGCCAAAAGTAAGTCATATTCAGATCATTTGGTTTTAACCTTTTAACATTTATTTTATAGATCGACTCACCATCAAGATTCAAAATAAATAACCCGTCCTGTATGGGTGCAAAGCCGTGAAACATATCATTCAAATACAAAGAACAACCATTATTCTTGATATTCGACTCATAGCCTTGCCTCATCAAACATGAAGCAGAAATAATGTTTCGACTGAGCACTGGAACATAATAACAATTATTCAGTTCCATAATGAATCCGGAAGGTAAATGAAGATGCATCATGCCGACTTCCAATGCAGCAACTCTTGCTTTGTTGCCAACTCGAATATCAACCTCGCCTCTTGCTACGCTCCTAGTTCTTACCAGCCCCTGCAACGAGTTGTAGATGTGAATAACTGATCCGGTATCATATACCCAAGAACTATTAGGTGCATCAAAAAGATATATGTCTATAACATTGCAAACAAGTGTACCTGAGTCGAAAGTCATACCTCCACTCTTGGCTTTGTCGGCAAAATATTTGCTGCAGTTCCTCTTCCAGTGGCCATCCGCCTTGCAGTAGAAGCAACTAGATCCGGCTGAAGGAGATGGCTTAGTCCCCGAGGAAGCGCTTGGGAACGGGTCCTGAGCCTGCTTTCCTCCCGACTTAGCCTTCTTCTTAGTCCAATAAATCTTCTTGAACTTATCCTTATTCTGCACCATCAACACTTGACTGGCGCCCTTCTTGAGATCCGCCTCTGCCTGCTTGAGCATCCCACGCAATTCAGTGAGCTTCTTATACATACCATGCATGTGGTAATTCGAAATGAACTGCCCATATGCACTAGGAAGAGAGTTCAGAATTATATCCGTAGCGAACTCTTCGCTAATGGGGTAGCCAAGCCTTTCCAGAGACTGCATGTAACCAGCCATTTTGATCACATGCGGACTCAGTAGATCACCATCCTTTAGCTTGCAACTCTACAAAGCCTAAGACAGCTAATATCCGTGGACTCATCCTTAGCCCGACGGTAGGCATTGGTGGCAGCGACAGTCGCATTCTCATTCGTCTCATCTGGAAGTGGGTTGTCTAGGACATGGTCCTTCTTTTCTTGTTTGAGAAAAATTCTCAGATTTCGATACCAGTTGGTAAAATTAGTGTCATTCAGTTTATCTTTCTCAAGAATGGTTCTCAATGCAAAACCGGATATCTGAGAGTGTCTGCTACTTGGTACCATGATCTACAGCAGAAATATGCAAAACACTTAAGACATGTATTCATAAAAGAACAGGAATATTAAACACTTTAATATTCTATGATCCCACTAGAACCAACACCCCTTCGATGGTTGCTTAGTGATTCAGGACCATAAATAAGCAAGTCGGCTAGTGAGCTTTAGCATCACGGCTAGCCGTCAAGTGATCTAGGTAGACAACTCCTTGTAAATCGTATCTCATATGACTCCTGTTGGACGGGTGGCATCTGTAACACCCTCAGAATCGGACCTATGCAAGTTTTAGCGATTCCCGCCAAACCCGCATAGAAACGATTCAAAGGTGCCCACCAGGCACTTTCGTGCGGGTGGAAAACGAAGTAATAACATTACACAACAGTCCTCGATGGGACCCACAGAACAGATATATACAACAGCGACTCAAAGAGTCAAGAATACAGATATAATATACAAAGATCCAAATCACCTTGAAAATGATAGAGCGTCCGACTACGGACAAGATGCAAATGGGGCTAAGAGCCCTGAAGAATAACCAATGGCGTCCATAACCCTGCCTAGGCCAAGCCGGAAGGGTAACCCTGCTAACGACGTCGATCTAAAAACCTGCTTAAACAAAAGGGGTGCCGACAAAGGGCAAAGGAAAAAGAGGAGCGTCAGTACTGAGGCCAGTACACGGCGAGACTAGAATTCGGCGGTCCTCGCCTACATAGGTATGGTGGACTGAAGCGGCAGCGGCACCATTGCACTAAACAACCTATAGAGACTCGACTCAACTGACGGCTATCAGGGAGGGGTAAGAAAGACCTATTCGGATCCAACCTGAAGCGAACACCAAACGTACCCATCCTGGTGTTTCCCCCTCGAGACCAAACGAGGAAGTCAACCGAGGAACTCACACAGTTGGCAGTTTTATTTATTCAGTTATCGTTGCAGCAATTACTAGTCAGGTATAGATAATCATCCTGATAAAATAAGCAGTGGGTCATTTTAGTTAACCATTCCGTTATAGTTGCAACACTTACTAATCAGATACAATTAGCTTGAGATAACCCGAAAACCCAACAGTCGTTGGTACTTTTATTTAGCCATTCCGTTGTAGTTGCAATACTTACTAGTCAGGTACAATGGTCGCAAGCGACAACTCAAGCAAGCAGTTGTTGGCAGTATTATTTAGCCATTCCATTATAGTGAAGCTGATTACTAGTCATTATAAAGTCAACTTTATAGCACTACTTTAGTTATAGTTGTCTATGATCGAGATACTGTGCTCGAAGTCGTCCATAACCGCGGACACGGCTTTCAGAAAGTTTTACCCGGCCGGGGTGCACCAATAGCAACACACACTCGATCAACCTCGGAAAAACCAAAACAAAACCCAACGAGGCTTTCACGACAAAGCAATCACAGGATTCAGAAATATTTCAGGGGGCCACCCCTTAAAGTAGACCCGCAACGAAGCCGGCCGGCTCCGAGACGGACTTAAGGTTGTGGGGACGGCTGTGAACGACTGGGAACCCGAAAGTGTGGCTGGGCTTGTCGACACCGCGGAATCGTGCCACGATCCTAAACAGTACAGTGTGCTCCTCGCACAAACGTAAATACAGAAGTAGCATGGCATAAGTACAGGATAGTAAATAAAACCTCAAACTAGTTTGTGGCCCCCAGAAATAAGACTGAATCAAGCTCTGGCTCAGGGGGGTCCCATATACCTCCCGGATGTGGATAGCGCGATAAAACAAGGAACAGGTATCAAGTACTCGGGGTCCTACGGGACACAAGTGGGCGTTCGGAAACCAAATATTATCTATCACCCACCGATGCCTCTGCTTACTTCAATTTTTGTTATTAAACAGGAATTAAAGTGAACGATAAGTAAAGCCATGATCATCTACAACATCAACATGCGGCATTACTCCGACAACTGTGGCACTTGACGACTCGCAACAGCACTTGAGCAAGCGACTACGACGCGCAAGTCCAACTATCTACCAAACAACAGGTAATAGGGTGTGTCCGAGGCAATATAGGGATGCAAGGGATATCACGGGTACGGAAACTAGAGCATCGCGACACAGATAGCAATAGATCAATAGGAGGGAATAAATACTAGAAAAGTAAGATAGGTAGAAAGAGGGAGATGCTCGCCTGGAAACATTGTCGAAGGTTCAACCGAAGATCGGGTCGACACTCGCATCAACTCAACGGCCTTATCCGCGAAGAAGCAAAACACTAGAAGAAACACCGGATGCAATATTTAATACAACGGCAGAAGATCGGCATGATGCATGTATGTTGTATGGCATGGCAAAGATGCGATGCAATTAGGTCATATTAAGCGGAAACGGGGTCCCGACAATTAAATATATGGTTCAAGTTATTTATCTACCCTGCAAATTAAAGGTTGTTTAACACGGCAGAATATGACAACGGTTCGATGCACAAATTTACATGAGGCCAATATAAGACTAGGTTTGTCCGCATATGGGCCCCATATTTAATTATTAGGTGAATCGGCAAAAAGGCCCCCCAAACCACAGACAAGTATGCATGCATGACCAATTAATATGCGACAAGTTGTATTATGTTATGAAATAGGGTTTCGGGAAGGGGTCCACACATTAGGGTTCGCCGAGCTTGGGGTTTCCGGGGTTCGGGGTCCGGTCTCGGGGTTCGACGGAAGCGGGGTTCGGACTCCGGGATCGTTCTCGGATGTCGGGGGTCGATCTTGTCGCCTCCGGGAAGCAGGACTTGGGTCGGTGTCGGGGCGCATCGGATGCTTCCGGGTCGGTGCCGTTCTTGTCGTCGTGACGATCTTGTCGGGTCCGCGCTTCGGATTCCGTGGGGCGATCTTGCCGTCCCGTGTAGGCGTTCTCGAGGTCGATGGCGAACTTGTCCGGTACCGGGGTTTCTCGGAGATCTTGGCGCGGCACCGGGTACGGGATCGGGCTTTGGGTTCGGGGGTCGCGACGTCCGTAGTAGGTCTTGGCGTCCAAGGCGCGGCATCAAAACAGCGGGGTCCTGTCGTTCCGAGTCGGTGATCTTGGCGTTCGGGTCCTCGACGTCGCATTCGGGAAGAAGGTCTTGAGGATCCGGCGCCGGTGGCCTTGGATAGGCCTTCGGGTCTCGTATCGTGCCGGTCTTGGGCTCTTGACAGGCAACACCATCTTCTTATCATCGTACCACCCCCGCTCAGTACCAACACCACCTCTTTCCTCGGAGAACATGGATCAGCACCGACACATAGACTCCAGCAAGCATTACACTTCCGCGAAGGGAGCTAGCACTAAAAGAATTAGCACGAGCGTTCCAGAAAACAACAGAACAAGGACACAGCGAGCTTGGGCGCCACACAGATAGAACAACACCGGAGCCAGGAGGTGGCCATGGCATGCTCAGGGACGGGGGCCGCGACGTGCAGGGGGCCCGGCGGGGAAGGAATCCCAGGGAGAGCTCCTGCAGGTGGTGGGGCGAGGGGAGCGGCGGAGCGGATGCGGCGGTGGGCGGGGCAGGTGAGCGCCGGGGAGCGAAGGATGGAGGGAGGGGGCGGCCGGACGGTGGCGCGGTGGCGAGCAGAGGAGGGGTGCCAGCGCAGCGGCGGGCGAGTGGGAGCAGAGCGGAGGGACGCAGAGGCGGGGCGAGGCGCGAGGTGGAGGCGGCTTGCCGGCGGCAGCGGTTGGCGCGGCCGAGCGGGAAGGCGCGCTCGGCGGGGCAGCGGCGGCTGCTGGAGAGGAAGAGTGCGGGGAGGCGCCGGTGAGGGGAGAAGGGGAAGGAGGACGGGGGCATCGGGTGCGAGGAGGGGGAAGCGGAGGAGCAGGGGGCGGCTGGAGGCGAGTCGGCGGTCGGTGGGGAGCACCGCGGGAGGAGGAAGATGGGGAGGGGAGAGAGCGTGGGAGGAGGGGCCGACGGGGTGGGCCAGGTGGGGTCCCGCGGGGGAGTGCGTGTGTGTGGATGAGGTGTGGGGAGTGGGGGGGAAGGGGTGAGGTGGCAGATTCTCGTTGGGTGGGGATAGGGAGAGGGTGAGGTGGCATATGGTGATTGGCCAGGGTGATGTGGAGGCAAGGGTGGGTATATAGGTTGGTAGCTTTAGGATTTAGAGGGGCTGATTAGGTGGACCGTTTTTGGTTCTGGGGGTGGTCGTTCGGGTCGGGTCGGCCCGTTCGACTGCCCCCACTAAAATAATTAAACATTTTATTTGTTTTAAACGGGCCGTTTGCAAACCGATAGCAGCCAAAACAAAATAATCCGGAGACCCGGGTTTGGCGTTTGAATAAAAGACCGGGCGTTTAGAAAACAAAACCAGGCTTTTCAAAAATAGTTTTATGCAAGCAAATGCAAGATGATGACGATGATCAAATGCAATGTGGCATGATGACATGAGCATGCGGTCATGATGATGCAATGCACAAAAACAACGCGATTTTCTAGTAGTGGTTTTGCGGGATGCCACAGCATCACATGCCCCGGATCCCGTCCGACTTTTCCCCGAGCCCCACAACCGTTATGATAGACCCGTCTAGCTTACCGAGTGTTTCCGCAGTAAGAGTCCGACTCGAACCCACCTAGTCGGAAAGAATTGGCAGCACCTCAATTTTATTTGCCCACTACCAAAAATGTCCGACTTGTGATGGTGCAAACACTGGCGGGAAAACCGACTAGACCTTCTTTGAGGGATTACATTTTACCAACTATCTAATAGAGTTAAAATAGAGACATAACAATAACACAAAATAAAAGAAATTATGATGTGAAATGGTATGGCTCCCTTCATGGCGATCTCCATCTCCACAAAGCCTGTAATCCGACTCGTGCCAACTCTTGTCACTTGTCGTCTTACTCCATGTCGCCAACATGTACAATGCCTTGCATGCCATCTGGGTTCTCCAAACAGCCACACTAGCTTAGTAAAGTAAATTAGAAGGAGAATCCGACACGCAGGTCGTTATACAATAATATGACAGCACCTAGGCTCCCGTCGACTGAAAAAACCGTGATTCGTAGATCACGTATGGATTACACACATACATCACATGCACATGAACCATACCATTCACAACTTCCTACAAAAACAAGTTATGCATAGATACAATATATATCGGTGTTGTGAAACTCGCAACGACATTTAAGGCTCTATGATAGGGCGAAGCCGGCGGTCTCATCTACGATATGGACATGGATTCCGACCATCATTCCGATCCGATCAAACCTTTTGATCTTTGATCACCGCCTCTGGATTTACGTGTCACAATCTACCCCGATGGCGGAAACCGACCGGTAGGGGTATGTCGTTCCACGACCTTAGCAGTATGATCACGGTAATCAGATCTACCATTCCCCGAGTACAGTTGATCCAATCAACCTTGTAAAAAACCGATCTATCTCATAGATCGACCACCTAAACATCATATAGATCTCATCTACAGCCAACCGCATATCACATATGCGAGATCTCGAGCCTAAAACCAGAAGCTATTTCTCTGATACCACTATTGGGCGATCTAGAGAGAAAACAAAATTTTCCCTCTAACGTGGTGATCCCAAGATATGGCTGAGGTAGAAGGCCACGAGGTTTACCACTAGACGCGTAGTTGCGGATTACTGATGAAGCGCGTCAGTTGATGCAGTGCAGTCCTTTGCGATCCGGACGTCCTGGTGCTGATCGTACAGCACCTCTGCTGGTATCCACACATACAAGGAGGAGCAACGGCGGCGAACTGCTAGGTTCGTTATGATGGCAGGACTACTGTGGAGCTAGGGTTTCCAACACATGGAATGACCTAACCGATCAAAAATGATTAACTGTCACATCCAAAATTTTAGATTTGGTTCTGCATATCATTCATATCATTGCATCATGCTTTTCGATACAAAACTGTCGATCGAAATGAATCGGCAAAACGCTATTTTCGAAACCCTATTCTATTTTGCTACGAGGCTCCTGCGGGAGGCTTTAGTAGGACTAGCATTGTCCACCCTTGTATCCTAGTGGTTTCGTACAACCCTTGACCCTAGTTTGTTTCCCTCGATTTTACAAAACCGTAGGAGCAAGAATCGCTCGATTCGGAGCTCGTACGGAAAAGTTATCGCCGTTTCATTAAAAGTTGGAAAAACGGTCCGATTTTTGGGCCGATTTCCGAGTCCTTTTCCAATTGCGCGCCGTATCCATGTAGGACCCACGGAGGGGCCCCACATAAGAGGCAGCCGCCGCTGCCTCGTAAACCGCACCCACCTGCCCGCCTCGATCGCACCCCGCCGCCTCGATCGCCTCCTCCTCGAACCGCGTGCTCGCGCCGCCGCCAGGGCTCCGCGTCGCCGCCTCCTGGGCCTCGCCGCCGCCGCCTCTTCCCGCGACCGCCGCGCCGCCGCCCAGGTACGCCGCCTCCGCCCTCCAGCCCCGCAGCGCCGTCCGCCGCCTAGGGCCTCGCACCTCGCCGCCTCGAAGACCCCGCCGCCCTGCGCCTTCACCCGCGCGCCCTGCGCGCCGAGCCGCGCCATCGCCACCGCCTCGCTCGCCCGCCTCCGCAGCGCCGCGCCCGAGCCGCCCTGCAGCGCCGCCTGCCGCGTTGCTGCTGCGCCGCAGCGCCGCGCGCCTGCCACTGCGATCGCCGCCGCCGCTTGCTGCAGCGCCGCGCGCCGCGTGCGCCGCCCGCGCCTGCTGCCCTGCGCGCGCTGCTGCTGCTGCCGCTTGCTACTGCCGCTGCGCTTGCCCACGCACGCACGCGCGCCGTCTTGCGCCGTTGCGTTGACTATCTCGACCCGTGCGCTAACCGTTTCTTTCCGCGCAGGAAAAACACCGCCGCCGGAATCGATCGCCACCGCCGTTCGTTTCGCCATTCGTTCCCGGTAAGTCTGCAGCCACCGTTAGATCTCAGATCAGCGGTTCAGATCAGTCGTTGACTGGTCAGCACTCAGGCGTTGACTAGTCAGACACCCAGTCAGCGCCCAGTCAGCAGACGCGTTGACCAGTCAACAGACACAGTTGACTGGTTATTTTCGTTAATCGTTTTAGTTGACAGATTTCTGTAGAAACTTGTAAATTGCGTAGAAATTAAACCGCTGAGCCAAAAATTGCAAATAAAATATGAGTAGGTTCAGTAAGTCGTGTAGAATCTTGTTGTACCTTTGGTTCAGGCTTTTGCAGCAAGATTTAGTACAGTTTAATCAAATGAGTTAATGGCCTTTTTGGAGTAATTAATTCGTAGAAAAAGATCCGTAGCTCCAAAAATCGCGTATGATATGTCCCTGGATTCATTGGAACGAGGGGAATCTCATCGTGAATTAAAAGGATAGGCTTACAGTGAAAACTTCTGCAGAAACTGTCTAGTGGATTTCTGCAGTGTTTTAATTACTCGGGGAGTTTTATAATTCCTTTTTGAGTAATTCCATTTGGTACTGTTTCTAAATAGCAATGCCTATACTGTAGAATTTTCCCAAGATTTTACAAACAGTATACTACCGGTAGTGAATTAATTGAGTTCTAGCTCTAGATTTGGGTTTTATATTTTGCATAATAGTTTTCTTTGCGCTAATACTATTTACCATGCATGCAATCAGTAGTATTATTGTATATGTGTGGTGCAGCTGTAGCACCAATTCACTTGTCTTGCTTGCATTCATGCATCATCTTTGTTGCATATGCTTGTGGATTGTTTGTTTATGATTGCAATTGTATCGTGTAGATTGTGACGAGTGCAACGCTTGCTTGTCTGTGGATTGTTCTTCCGACCGCTACAACCAAGGCAAGTAGATGCTACTTTGTTCATGATATCGTCCTACTATTTTCAATGCATTGTCTTGTATTTTGTAGATGAATGTGTAGGATGATACTATCGCTATGCTATGTCCTATTATGTGGTAGGTCCTTCCTTGTAGATGAACCACCGTTGGTAGATGTGCTTAGCCATGCTATGTTGAACGAGGGATGGGTTACATCATTGAGACTTGTTTCTAAAAGTATTGGTTTGTGAGAACTAAAACAACTTAATCAATGAATCTCCTGGGTGTGATGGTATTGATAATTTTTGGTGGTTTCATTGCGGAAAGGCATCCAGGTATCAAGAGAGAATGATTGGCTTCTTTATTGTGTAGCTTACGTGTACAACCATGTGCCAATAATGGAATGGGCGGTTGGTTGGACTTAGTAGGTTGTGGTAACTCGAACCCGCGTATCCAGAGATGTAGAATTTTGGTAGGTTGGACCGGTGCGCGTCGGGATTGGGGTGCTACTTCCCGAACAGTATCTTCTTGGACTTCTCCCTATCATCACCCAAAATGAGAGTGATGGTACGAGCTGGGCTGGCCAAGTCACATGGGTAAAGTGTACTAACCCCTGCAGGGTGTATAATCTAATCGATTAGCCGTGTCCCCGGTTATGGACAACTGAGTTGCTTGATATTGATTCCATGACATGTTTCTCGCTCATTCTAATTTCATATTGTTTTAATATTGTTGGGTTAACTTAATTGGGATCTTTTCAAAGAAAATCAAAAACTGTTTTTGAAAGTAGGAAAAATGTATTTGCAAATGCAAGCCAGACACAGCTCCAATTGCCAAATATGCATGTAGATGTTAGTACTATTGTCTCCATTACTATCTCTACTTGCCATACATTCCATGTATTGACCCTTCGGGGCTGCTACATTTCATGTTGCAGGTTATTCCGATTCTGAGTAATCGATATAGGCCACGGTACTCCACTCGACACTTGTTCACTTGTGGGAAATTTGAAGAATGGAGGATTTACTTTATTTATGTTGCTACCTGAATAATTTGAGCTAGCCTTGGGCTAAGCTTTTATTGTAATAATGGTACTCTGGATCTTCGTTATTCATGATACACGGATATTTTGCTATGTTATTCATCTTATTCTATTGTGGGCCAATGAACCGATCCAGGGATTGGCATGTCACATAGAAGCCACGGTCTTTTCAGAACCGCGGTGTTACAAGATGGTATCAGAGCCCGTGTGTCAACTGGAGGATCGTGACATAGGAATTGGATTAGGAAGCCATAGATTTATTAAAGCCTATATTAACTCTGTCTTTCATCTTATGCCTTTCACCCTCGTAAATTCTTACCATATGCTATTCTCACACTTTCCCCTTTTACTTGATAGATGGGAGAAGTCAGGACTGAGTATGCCACCATGGAGTCACCAAGGCCCTTTGCAAGGCAGTTAGCTCAGCTCTCGCAGTCATTGGGATTTCCACTGCCCATGTTCAAGGGAAGAAGGTTGTACACCTATGGATATGGAGAAGATGCATGGGAGATCACTACCTTCATATTCAGAGATGCCGCCTTGCCAAACCCCGTGCACCTGATCTACACCAAGACATACTGCAACTGGGGACTTGGTATCAACTTGGCCATACATCAAGCCCTGTCTCGCCAGTGCCATAATGTCCGACACCTACTGCCAGCAGATTCACCCTACCGTGACTATGGGAGGCGTGATGACGATGGGCACATTGTGGTTACCCCGGGCGACAGTAACAACATGCCGCCCCGTCGGAGGCACATAGAGGACATGGAAAGGGAGAATGGAGCTCTAGCTGAGAAGGTGATGATGATAAAGGAGATTGCAGATTTCGCTAGCAATGGTATGGTGGTCCAAGGACAGGAGATTGACACCCTGCATGAAGCTGTGGGAGTTCTGGAGAATGCCCTAATATCCAGAGATGCAACCATAGCTCATCTTCATGGTACTGTGCAGGAGAACACCCAGAACATACAACAGTTGCAAGGGACCGTCCAGGAAAGGGATCAAACTATTGAAGCTATGACAGCCCAGATTGCCGCTCTCCAAGAACAGCTGAATCCACCCTCTGATGATGACAATGGAGATGATGCAACAATGGGGATGATGATGACAGTGGAGACAATGATGATGATGAGGACGAGGATGATGATGATGGAGACGATGATGGTGGAGGAGATGAAGCTGTTGCAGTTGCAGCTGAGAGTGAAGAAGAAGAGGAGGATCCAGAAGAGGTGGAGTTTGAGATCTCAAGTGATGGTTCAGGAGAAGTGTACACTCCGCCGCCATGGTTGAACCGTGGACCGAAGCGCCAACGCATGAGTGCAAGGACCTACCGCAACCTCTTCAAGAAGTAGATAGAAGTCCACCAATTAGTCCACGTTAGGCAAATTCGTTAGGATTAGTCTCGATCGTTGTGAATCTTAGTTCGTGTTAGTTTAAGAGTGATTAGTTGCTTATTTGTGTACTCCAATATCCCAGGAATTATTTGTGCGAATTTTATGAAAGAGTTGTGGCAATTTTGGTTACTATCTGTGTTATTTTCGCTGCAGTTTTTCTGCTTATACAGCAGTACTGCGCGATTTTTCATATTTTTCTGGTAACTGGGAAAAATCTGAAAAAAATTGGGCTGATGCGAAACTCTCTGTACTATATGTGAAAAAATCAGATAATTTTTCTGACGAGATTAAGTCAGGCGGAAAAATTCACGAACGCTGCTGGACTATTCTGGCAGATTGCTGTTTTTGTTGTTTAGTTGATCAACTGTTTGGTTAACCATTGCCAACTCTAGTAAAACTATTTCAGTAGGTATATACTGCTAGGATAACCCCCTGGGATGTTGCTGGATCACTTGTTTGTTGATGTGTTGCTTGCTTGTGATTGTCTGCTATTGTTTGTTGTTGTTTGATCATATGCATGGTTAGAATCCTGTTGTCGTAGTTGAATCTTTCTAAACTTACCTGTGCTGAACCGCAGATGCCTCCCCGCCGTCAACCCACTGAGTTGGAGCAGATCATGGAAGCTCAGGCACAACTGACCCAAGTGATGACTCAGTTCATGGCAAATCAGAACAACAACAATGGAAACAATCAGCCTCAGGGGGATGCTCTCACCAGATTTCTGAGGCTAAGGCCAGCTAAGTTCTCTACTGCAACGGAACCAATGGTTGCTCTCGACTGGTTGCGTTCAGTCAACAAGGATCTGGTAACTGTCGAATGCACTGATGCTGAGAAGGTGAGGTTTGCCGCTCACCTACTGGAGGGACCAGCCGCTTCTTGGTGGGACACTTTTCAGATCACCCACCCGATGGATACCGTGACTTGGGCAATGTTTGAGGAAGGTTTCAGGACCAACCACGTGTCTTCAGGAGTTCTGAGCTTAAAGAGGAAGGAGTTCCGCAACTTGCGCCAAACCAATCGCACCGTGGCCGAGTACATTGAGGAGTTCAACAACCTGTCCCGTTATGCACCTGAGGATGTTGACACTGATGCAAAAAGGAGGGAGAGATTCCTGGATGGCCTCAGTGATGAGCTTTCAATGCAGCTACTGGTGGTTTACTGCCCCACTTTCTAGGAGCTTATGGACAAGGCCAGGATCTTGGAAGGGAAGCACAAGTAGGTGGAGAGCCGCAAGAGGAAGAGTAACAATCACCACTCTAGTTCACATCACAAGTCTCGCACTTCATATGATGGATACTCCAAGCATGGAGGGAGTGACCATGGGAGCCATGATCGCCACCACCATGGAGGCGATGGGCATCGTCATGAAAACCATAGGAGCAACCACCACAGCCACAAGGGAGGACACTCTCACCACTCTGGAGGACACGGTGGACATGACCGCAACCGTGATCGTAGCTTTGTGAAGAAGGATCTGAGTGAGGTGACATGATTCAAGTGTAAGCAGAAGGGACACTATGCTGACAACTGTCCGGAGAGGAAAGGACTGAAGCCAACCAACAACGAGAAGGCCACAGTGAACCACATGAATGTGGAGGAGATCCCAGATGAGCCCGACCTTGTGATTGGTAAGTTTCCAATCAACACTCACCCTGCACTTATACTTTTCGATACTGGTGCATCGCATTCATTCATATCAAGGGCATTTGTGGATAAGTATATGCTACCTACTGAGTCTATGAAAAGGACTATTAGAGTGAGTCACCTGGAGGATATATGATAGCTAGCGCGGGATGCCGCGATTTAACTGTGAGGATTGGAACACACAACTTCAGTGCAATTTTGGTAGTGTTGGAATCACAGGGATTAGACGTTATTCTGGGTATGGATTGGATGTCTATGCATGGGGGACACATAGATTATGCACAGCGAGCTGTTTCACTCAAAACCCCGGATGGCAAGAGGATTAGATTTAAGTCGGCTGTATGACCAGGAAGGTGTAAGTTGAATTCTCTTAAGGGGGTTAGCATGGATACCGTGCCAGTGATTAGGGATTACCCTGACGTGTTTCCGGAGGAGCTGCCAGGGATGCCCCTTGACAGGGAAGTAGAGTTTCTTATCGACCTGATGCCGGGAACATGACCAATAGCAAAGAAACCATATAAGATGGATGTGGATGAGCTGAAGGAATTGAAGAAGCAGTTGAAAGAGCAGCTGGAAAAGGGATTCATTCAGCCTAGTTCGTCGTCATGGGGTGCACATGTTCTGTTTGTGGAGAAGAAAGACAGCAGCAAGAGATTAGTAGTGGACTATCGCTCGCTGAATGAAGTAACCATCAAGAACAAGTACCCTCTGCCAAACTTAAATGATTTGTTTGATCAACTGGAAGGAGCGAAGGTGTTCAGTAAGATTGATCTGCGATCAGGCTACTTCCAATTGAAGATCCGGGAGGAGGACGTACCAAAAACTGCCTTCACCACTAGGTATGGTTTATATGAGTATACGGTTATGTCTTTTGGACTAACGAATGCCCCGGCATACTTCATGACTATGATGAACAAGGTATTTATGGAATACTTGGACAAGTTCGTGGTGGTGTTTATTGACGACATACTGATATATTCCAAGGATGATGCTGAGCATGAGAAACATCTGCGACTGCTTATGGAGAAGCTGAGGGAACATAAGCTGTATGCCAAATTTAGCAAGTGTGAATTCTGGCTTAACACTATTGGATTTCTTGGACACATGGTGTCAGGAGAAGGAGTCGCTGTTGATCCAAGCAAAGTGACTGCAGTGACAGAGTGGGAAGCGCCCAAGAATGCAGGAGAGATACGAAGCTTTTTGGGACTTGCTAGTTATTACAGGAGGTTCATGGAAAACTTTTCCAAGATTGCTAAGCCGATGACTGAACTTCTGAAGAAGGAGAGGAAGTTTGAATGGTCAGACGTATGTGAAGCCAGCTTTCAGGAACTGAAGCGTCGACTAGTGACTGCGCCTGTTCTATGTTTACCAGATCTTCAGAAGGATTTCCAAGTGTACTGTGATGCTTCTCGACAGGGACTTGGGAGTGTGCTGATGCAAGATGGGAGAGTAGTGTCATATGCCTCGCGGCAACTCAAGCACCATGAGCGTAATTACCCCACGCACGACTTGGAGTTAGCGTCAGTGGTTCATGCGCTCAAGGTATGGAGGCATCATTTAATGGGAAAACACTGTGATGTATACACCGACCACAAGAGCCTGAAGTACATATTCACGCAGAAGGAACTGAACATGAGGCAACGGAGATGGTTGGAACTTATCAAGGATTATGATATGAATCTACAATACCACCCAGGAAAGGCCAATGTAGTGGCAGATGCTCTAAGCCGGAAGGTTTATGCCAATGGATTGACAATTGGTGAATTGCCTGAGGATTTGTGCAAGCAATTCAAGGACCTTAGACTGGAAGTAGTGTCTGGAGGATACTTGGCTACAATGGAAGTCCAACCAACACTACAGGACAGGATCATGAAGGCTCAGGTGGGAGACAAGGAGATAGAGGAGATAAAGGAAAAGATGAAGGAGAATCGGGAAAAGGATATTCGCGAGGATGAGCATGGTACCTTGTGGTATGGAGATCGTTTGTGTGTGCCCAGCGACCCGGAGATAAGGGAGTTGATTCTGCAGGAGGCTCATAACTCGCCATACTCCATACATCCAGGCAACACAAAGATGTATATGGATTTGAAGAGCAGATTTTGGTGGAACAACATGAAGGGAGATATCGCCAAGCATATTGCCCTATGTGATGTGTGCAGCCGAGTGAAGGCGGAACACCAGAAGCCAGCAGGACTGCTACAGCCGTTGCCCGTGCCAGATTGGAAGTGGGATAGAGTGGGAATGGATTTTATCACAGGACTGCCCAGGACCAGGTCAGGATATGACTCCATTTGGGTAGTGGTCGACCATTTGACCAAGGTAGCCCACTTTATAACGGTGAAGACGACCTATACGAGTGCAAAGTTGGCCAAGATTTACATGGACAGAATTGTGTGCCTACACGGAGTTCCCAAGAGTATCGTATCTGATAGAGGCACCCAATTTACCTCACACTTCTGGTGCCAGCTGCACGAGTCACTTGGTACTAGATTGGAGTTTAGCACAGCATTTCACCCACAGACCGATGGACAGACCGAGAGGGTGAATCAGATTTTGCAGGACATGCTGAGAGCTTGCGCCTTGGCTCATGGCTCTAGTTGGGATGAGAATCTGCCGTATGCGGAGTTTTCCTACAACAACAGCTATCAGACAAGCATCAAGACATCACCGTTCGATGTGCTATATGGGAAACGGTGCCGAACACCATTGCTATGGGATGGGGTAGGAGAACGCTAGTTGTTTGGACCCGATT
Source organism: Avena sativa (assembly GCA_916181665.1). Taxonomy (NCBI): domain Eukaryota; kingdom Viridiplantae; phylum Streptophyta; class Magnoliopsida; order Poales; family Poaceae; genus Avena; species Avena sativa. The sequence goes on from OV702281.1 coordinate 185,708,598, forward strand.
TGATCAAGGATGCTGAGGAGAAGGTCGCCTTGATTAGAGACAGGCTGAAGGTAGCGCAATCAAGGCAGAAGAGCTACGCTGACGCCAAGCGCAAGGAAGTGGTGTATGAGATAGGTGATAGAGCATACCTCAGAGTGTCGCCACTTCGTGGAATCAAGAGATTTGGAATTAAGGGTAAGCTGGCACCACGGTTTATTGGACCGTATCGGGTCTTAGCACGCAAAGGAGAAGTTGCTTATCAATTGGAGTTGCCAGAGGCTCTGTCCGCTGTTCACAATGTGTTCCACGTATCCCAGCTGAAGAAGTGTCATCCGGAGATGGCGGATACACCATTGAGAGACACTGTACCGCTAGAGGAGGTTCAGCTTGAGAATGACTTGACCTATGAGGAGAAGCCGGTCAAGATTATGGAGACATAGGAGAGGATTACACGTACCAAGATGATCAGGTTTTGCAAGGTACAGTGGAGCCACCACACCGAAGACGAAGCCACTTGGGAGCGTGAGGATGACATCCGAGAGGACTACCCACACCTATTTGCTAGCCGCGCCGAATCTCGAGGACGAGATTCATCTTAAGGGGGTTAGTCTTGTCACATCCCAAATTTTAGATTTGGTTCTGCATATCATTCATATCATTGCATCATGCTTTTCGATACAAAACCGTCGAGCGAAATGAATCGGCAAAACGCTATTTTCGAAACCCTATTCTATTTTGCTACGAGGCTCCTGCGGGAGGCTTTAGTAGGACTAGCATTGTCCACCCTTGTAGCCTAGTGGTTTCGTCCAACCCTTGACCCTAGTTTGTTTCCCTTGATTTTACAAAACCGTAGGAGCAAGAATCGCTCGATTCGGAGCTCGTACGGAAAAGTTATCGCCGTTTCATTAAAAGTTGGAAAAACGGTCCGATTTTCGGGCCGATGTCCGAGTCCTTTTCCAATTGCGCGCCGTATCCGCGTAGGACCCACGGAGGGGCCCCACATAAGAGGCAGTCGCCGCTGCCTCGTAAACCGCACCCACCTGCCCGCCTCGATCGCACCCCGCCGCCTCGATCGCCTCCTCCTCGAATCGCGTGCCCGCGCCGCCGCCAGGGCTCCGCGTCGCCGCCTCCTGGGCCTCGCCGCCGCCGCCTCTTCCCGTGACCGCCGCCGCGTCGCCGCCCAGGTACGCCGCCTCCGCCCGCCAGCCCCGCCGCGCCGTCCTCCGCCTAGGGCCTCGCACCTCGCCGCCTCGAAGACCCCGCCGCCCTGCGCCTTCACCCGCGCGCCCCGCGCGCTGAGCCGCGCCATCGCCGCCGCCTCGCTCGCCCGCCTCCGCAGCGCCGCGCCCGAGCCGCCCTGCAGCCGCCGCCTGCCGCGCTGCCGCTGCGATCGCCGCCGCCGCTTGCTGCAGCGCCGCGCGCCGCGTGCGCCGCCCGCGCCTGCTGCCCTGCGCGCGCTGCTGCTGCAGCCGCTTTCTACTGCCGCGCTGCGCCGCTGCGCGCCTTCGCGCGCGCGCTTGCCCACGCACGCACGCGTGCCGTCTTGCGCCGTCGCGTTGACTATCTCGACCCGTGCCCTGACCGTTTCTTTCCGCGCAGGAAAAACACCGCCGCCGGAATCGATCGCCACCGCTGTCCGGAACTCGCCGCCGTTCGTTCCCGGTAAGTCTGCAGCCATCGTTAGATCTCAGATCAGCGGTTCAGATCAGTCGTTGACTGGTCAGCACTCAGGCGTTGACTAGTCAGACACCCAGTCAGCGCCCAGTCAGCAGACGCGTTGACCAGTCAACAGACACAGTTGACTGGTTATTTTCGTTAATCGTTTTAGTTGACAGATTTCGGTAGAAACTTGTAAATTGCGTAGAAATTAAACCGCTTAGCCAAAAATTGCAAATAAAATATGAGTAGGTTCAGTAAGTCGTGTAGAATCTCGCTGTACCTTTGGTTCAGGCTTTTGCAGCAAGATTTAGTATAGTTTAATCAAAAAATTAATGGCCTTTTTGGAGTAATTAATTCGTAGAAAAAAATCCGTAGCTCCAAAAATCGCGTATGATATGTCCCTGGATTCAGTGGAACGAGGGGAATATCATCGTGGATTAAAAGGATAGGCTTACAGTGAAAACTTCTGCAGAAAGTATCTAGTGGTTTCCTGCAGTGTTTTAATTACTCGGGGAGTTTTATAATTCCTTTTTGAGTAATTCCAATTGGTACTGTTTCTAAATAGCAATGCCTATACTGTAGAATTTTCCCAAGAGTTTACAAACAATATACTACCGGTAGTGAATTAATTGAGTTCTAGCTCTAGATTTGGGTTTTATATTTTGCATAATAGTTTTCCTTGCGCTAAAACTATTTACCATGAATGCAATCAGTAGTATTATTGTATAGGATTGTGTGGTGCAGATGTAGCACCAATTCACTTGTCTTGCTTGCATTCATGCATCATCTTTGTTGCATATGCTTGTGGATTGTTTGTTTATGATTGCAATTGTATCGTGTAGATTGTGACGAGTGCAACGCTTGCTCGTGTGTGGATTGTTCTTCCGACCGCTACAACCAAGGCAAGTAGATGCTACTTTGTTCATGATATCGTCCTACTATTTTCAATGCATTGTCGTGTATTTTGTAGATGCATGTGTAGGATGATACTATCGCTATGCTATGTCCTATTATGTGGTAGGGCCTTCCTTGTAGATGAACCACCGTTGGTAGATGTGCTTAGCCATGCTATGTTGAACGAGGGCTGGGTTACATCATTGAGACTTGTTTCTAAAAGTATTGGTTTGTAAAAACTAAAACAATTTAATCAATGAATCTCCTAGGTGTGATGGTATTGATAATTTTTGGTGGTTTCATTGCGGAAAGGCACTCAGGTATCAAGAGAGAATGATTGGCTTCTTTATTGTGTAGCTTACGTGTACAACCATGTGCCAATAATGGAATGGGCGGTTGGTTGGACTTAGTAGGTTGTGGTAACTCGAACCCGCGTATCCAGAGATGTAGAATTTTGGTAGGTTGGACCGGTGCGCGTCGGGATTGGGGTGCTACTTCCCGAACAGTCTCTTCTTGGACTTCTCCCTATCATCACCCAAAATGAGAGTGATGGTACGAGCTGGGCTGGCCAAGTCACATGGGTAAAGTGTACTAACCCCTGCAGGGTGTATAATCTAATCGATTAGCCGTGTCCCCGGTTATGGACAACTGAGTTGCTTGATATTGATTCCATGACATGTTTCTCGCTCATTCTAATTTCATATTGTTTTAATATTGTTGGGTTAACTTAATTGGGATATTTTCAAAGAAAATCAAAAACTGATTATGAAAGTAGGACAAATGTATTTGCAAATGCAAGCCAGACACAACTCCAATTGCCAAATATGCATGTAGATGTTAGTACTATTGTCTCCATTACTAGCTCTACTTGCCATACATTCCATGTATTGACCCTTCGGGGCTGCTACGTTTCATGTTGCAGGTTATTCCGATTCTGAGTAATCGATATAGGCCACAGTACTCCACTCGGCACTTGTTCACTTGTGGGCAATTTGAAGAATGGAGGATTTACTTTATTTATGTTGCTACCTGAATAATTTGAGCTAGCGTTGGGCTAAGCTTTTATTGTAATAATGGTACTCTGGATCTTCGTTATTCATGATACACGGATATTTTGCTATGTTATTCATCTTATTCTATTGTGGGCCAATGAACCGATCCAGGGATTGGCATGTCACATAGAAGCCACGGTCTTTTCAGAACTGCGGTGTTACATTAACCCTTCTGGGTTACTATGCTCCACTATATATTGGGAGTGGACGTGGGCTCCACTCTCGTGGCCCATTCAATAAAGCCCATATAACACTAGTCACCGCGAGTCCGACTCACTAACTCAGTCCTAATCCGGCTTGGGTCCAACCCAACCAGATTTCTAGTTCAGATCCAATCCGAACTTGCTCCCGCTCTTAAGTGTGTGACCCCGTAGGCTCATGGCTACTTGGACACGATTAAAGTCCGACTCTAAACCAATCAATCGGTAGTGGCTCCTAGCAGAACATGCCGACTCCTAAGTATCAAAGAGTCAAGACGACTCGCCTTTCCAATGCGACTTGCGTCCGAGTCCCTTTTGCCTCATGATACACCTTGTCAGACTATAGGCGAATAATTTTCATCCCTTAAATAGTTCGACTCTCTTCTCGATCCGAGATAAGTGATTCATCCGACTAACTCTTAGTCGATCGCCTCGGTTAACACTTAACCGAGTCGTGCATGGCCATGCTTTACGAATAATATCATCCGAAAGGGCCCAAAGAATATCTCTCCAAGTGGAGGGGCAACACGTAGCTTGATTCTCAGTCGACCCGAACTCTGCCTTTATAACTGCCCAGTTACGGATAAGCGTTTGACAGAACCTAAGTCGGTGATCCTCAACTCGGACTATGCAATAACCTCAGGTCTAAGGATTACATTGATTGAGATATACAAATGACAACTTGTTCGTTGTACCTCAATATGGGTCAATCCGACTCGCTAAACTCTATAGCCGAGTCTGTGTAAGTCGGAATAGCATCACCATGCCCATGACAAGTGGAACCGAGTCATCAAGCCAACTTTCACATTGGTCTAAGTTGTGTGTCCAGCACAACCTCAATGACGAAGGACATTTAGTACAAACAACATGAATGTATAGTTCCACAACCGAATCACATATTCAATGATACACATCAGATGTTTATACAAGGACAACTTAATATATTTATGAATACAATGGGAAATATCATCATACATGATTGCCTCTAGGGAGTATTCCCAACAAGGGAAAGTTATTGACTTTGGATTTTGTCCCGTCCAATTCCGAGAATATTGATTTTCTTCCTTTCTGGAACCAAAAACAGAAGAAAACAGGCAAATGGCACTGTGGCAACTTGTTAATAGGTTAGTTCCAGAAAAGATATAAAAACATCTCAAAGAAAGACAAAGCAAAGCAAAGTAGACACAAAACAATCATGGAGCATCAAAAATTATAGATACGTTTTCGACCTATCAGAAGTCTTAGGTATGTCTTGCTCTCGAATCTTTAACTGAAAATAGCCTGATCGGAGATCAATTTTTGAGAACACACGAGCTCCTTATAGCTGATCAAAGAGGTCACTAATTCTAGGTAAAGGATACTTATTCTTTATAGTCACCTCATTGAGTGAACGATAATCTATGCATAGTTGTTGACTTCTATCTTTCTCCTCAACAAACAGTTCTGGTTCACCCCAAGATGAAGAACTTGGTTGTATAAATCCTTCCTGCAACTATTATCCAAGCTGTTTTTTGAGTTCTTTCAACTCATCAACTGACATCTTGTAGGGCCTTTTTGCTATTGGTCCAGATCCTGGTAGTAAGTCAATCAAAAACTCCACATCTCTATCTGGTGGCATTCCTGGTAATTCCTCCGAAAACACATCTGGGTACTCTTTCACCACTGGTACGCTGTCTATGCTACCCCCCTTAAGAGAATTGAACTTACTCCGTTTCGATTCAAAGTTGGACTTGAACCTAATCCGTTTCTTATCCCAGGTTGTGAGTGTAACGGTAAGATTGGCACAATCTATTACTCCTTCATACCTAGTCATCCAATCCATGCCCAAAATTACATCCAATCCTTGGGAATCTAGGATTATCAGACTAACTGGAAACTTATACTTTCTAAACTCTATTACTAGATCATGACATCCAAAATTCACTACCATCTCTCTACCTACAGAGCTTATTTTAATTGGACATCCAATAGTTTCAGTTGGAAGTCTATTTTTGTCTACTAATGCTCTTGATATAAATGAATGCGATGCGCCGGTATAAAAAAGGACAAGTGCTGGAAAGGAATTAATCTTGAACTTACGAGCAACAGCATTAGACTCCCCATAGATTTCCTCCACATTAATGTGGTTCACATTACCCTTATAGAAAGGGTTTGGCTTGTTAGCTCCATCAGTCTTCTTTTCTAGGCATTCATTTGCATAGTGCCCAGTCTTCTTGGACTTGAAGCATTCAAGCTAACTGATGTCCCTCTTAGCAGGCTGACTCCCATTGCCATTTCCACTGTGGTGACTCTTGTGTCCACTCTTGTGGTTTTTATATCCACCATTGTCATGACTACGGTGATTCTTTCTATAATGGTGGCGGTTACTGTTGTGGTGGTTGTTATATTTCCCATGTTTGTGGGATCCAGAACCTCCACTATCTTCACCATGGGAACGTTTGTGTGACAATCCAGAACTATGCTTATCAAAGTGATGCTTCCTGTTCCTGTTCTCAACCTGCTTCATCTTACTTTCCAAGATGGTAGCTTTGTCACACAAGGATTGATAGGTTGGAACATATGCAACAGATAGTTGCATGCACATATCATCATTCAGTCCCTCAAGGAACTTCTCCTTCCTTTTTGCAACAGTGTCAACCTCATCCGGTGCATAGAGTGCCAGATTGTTGAACTCCTCAATATATTCTGCAACACTGGCGTTGCTTAAGATTGTGGAATTCCTTCTTCTTTAAACTCATCACCCATGAAGATATGGGTGGTAAGGAATCCATCTTCAAACATTTCCCAAGTCACTTCTTCAATAGGAGTAGTGATTTGGAATTTGTCCCACCAAGTAGCTGCTGGTCCTTCTAGCAGGTGTGCTACAAATCTGATTTTCTCCTCATCAGTACAACCAATAGTGACTAAGTCCTTGTTCACAGAACTTAACCAGTCATTGGCTACCATAGGATCAGTGGTTCCAGAAAACTTTCAAGGACTCAACCTTAGAAACCTTGTAAGCATATCAAACACCGGTGGGTTGTTTTGGTTGTTGTTGTTGTTGTTGTTGTTGTTGTTGTTGTTGTTGTTTTGGTTCTGATTCTGATTCGCCATGAACTAGGTCATCATTTGCATCAACTGAGTCTGGGATGTCATCAGCTGCTGCATCTCATTGCCATTGTTGTTATTGTTGGGATTGGCACGACGAGGAGGCATCTGTGGTTTCAATAAGGATAAGAAAGGATAAATACCCCATAGATGCTAACATGCACAATACAATACAATACATAGCAACAATCACAAATAAACAAGCACACGATAAACTTAGAGTTTTAAAACAACACGAACAACAAGTTTGCAAAGTAAACACTCTAGCAAAGCCATCCACATGTTGGATGATCAATGCGACTCGATAAATAAAAGATGATAAATGGATAAATAGCCAAGTAGTCAACACTACTCCTCCATATCGACTTCCACCTCCACTAGTGCAAGTCCTGCTGCGTCAATTCCTGCCATGTACTCCTCCACGCTGGTGGTCAAGGCACTGACCTTCGCCTGAAGCTTCCTCTTCTGCGAACGCAGCCTCTCAATCACCTCTTGGTGTGACTCTAACTCAAGATCCTTGAGTTCCATCTCGGCATTCATCACATTGATCCTCTTGTTCCTATCATGCACTCTCTTCTCTTGATTCTTGAACCCCTTGTCTTTCTTCTCGAACCTAGCCTCCATCTCCTTGATGCTCTCCTCCTGCTCCTCGAAGTCCTTGTCCTTCTCCATCAACTGGACACGAAGCTCGTCATTGCAAAGCATGACGTTGGTCCTATTGGTGTCAAGGTGCCTAAAGAGGCTCTCTAGGTCCTGAAGATAGAGAAGTATTGGCTCAATAGTCTCCCTAGTGGCATCGTCATGCACTACAGCCTCTCCCTCCTCGTCACGTCTCCCAAATGGTTGGAAGTACAGGTCCCTAAGCTCGGTGGAGTGACGTCCACATAGACGACCAAGTAGACGTCGAGTCCCTTCTCCTTGTCATCATGGAGTAACTTGAAAGCAATCTCCTCGGTGGGTGGCTCCGACTGGCGTCCTGGCTGTGAGACTCTAAATCCCCATAGATCCATCCTCTCGAACTTCGTAAGCTGAAGTCCCTTAATGTTATGGAGGGGGATATTGAGCACACTAGTGAGCTCCACAATACGAGAACCAAAACTAGTTCCCTTGAACTCCTCGGCGGTGCTCATAACAAAGCTAGGCATCTATTGCATAGGATAGAGAAAAATTAGAAACAACACAAGTAAAGAGAAAAACATAAGGTAGTGAAACAAAAGCCAAAAACATACATGAAACACACAAGTCATGGCATACAATATTCAATCACCAACTGTAGGGTTTCGTAGCATGGAAAACAAAAAATTTCTATCGCATACAAACAAACAAGCCAAGATCTATCTACTAGATTGTAGCAACGAGTCGATGGAATAACTCACCCTCGAAGATTCCAAAGTGTTTAACGAGAGCAGATTCTCGTGGGTGATGTAGTCGTACTCTTCCCGATCTCAAGATCGCGTAGACGATCCTTCCGGCGCTGCGTTCCGGCAGCGCTCCCGCAGTCGGTCACACGTTCGGTACTCGACGAAGACCTTCCTCTCCCTTGTTCCAGCAGGCAGCGTAGGTTGTAGCACTCTCCTCGCGATTTCGGCAGCACAACGACGTGGTACCGGAAGTAGAGGGGAGATCTCGCAGGGCTTCGCCTTAAGCCGGAGCGAGTATGGTGGAGTATGAGAGAGTCCTCGGTGTTCTAGGGTTTAGACACACCAAGGAGGGGACAAGCCGGCGGCTAGGGTTTAGCTAGGCGGCGGCGAGTTGGTGCCCTAGGGGCCGGCGGCGGCTTGGGGCTAGGGTTTAGAGGAGTAGGAGTTGTGTGTTTCTAGGAGGGAGCCCTGCCCCTCCTTATATAGGTGGAGGGGCCGGCCGGCCAAGGGGAGGGAGAGGAGTCCCTCCCCAACTTGGCTTGGGTGGGCGCCGCCGGTTGGAGGAGGGAACTCCTCCCCAACTCGGTTTCCCACTCCTCCTCTTTCCAAAACTTGCCGTTTGACTTTCAAACTAACCGTTTGACTTTTCAAACTAGGATTTGAATAAACCCTCTATTTTGAACAGCGATGACACTGAGTACATGATGCAACTATACCAACTTGAAATAACACATTCATGTACCCTTCCCCCCCGGAGTGCCGGACATTCCGGAACCTTCTAGAACATTCCCGATGAAAACACCTGAATCATTCCCCAACTCCGAAACGAGACTTTCCTTATATGAATCTTATTCTCCGGACCATTCCGGATCTCCTCGTGATATCCCGGATCCCATCCGAGACTCCGAACAACATTCAGTCTCTTTCTCATCATACCATAACTACTCAAATAACGTCGAATCCTTAAGTGTGTCTCCCTACGGTTCGTGAATTATGCGGACATGATCGAGACACTTCTCCGAACAATAACCAATAGAGGAATCTGGAAATTCATATGGCTCCCACATATTTCTACGATTACTTTGCGATCGAATGAACCACTTACATACGATATCAATTTCCCTTTGTCTCACGATAGTTTACTTATCCGAGGTTATGATCGTCGGTATCTCTGCATACCTAGTTCAACCTCGTTACCGATAAGTACTCTTTTCTCGTTCCCGTGATATGTGATCCCTTGTGAGCCAGTCACATGCTTGCAAGCTAATTGGATGACATTTCACCGAGAGGGCCCAGAGTATATCTATCCGTCATATGGATGGACAAATCCCACTCTTGATCCATGTGTTTCAACCAATACTTTCCGAACACTCAATGCCACCTTTATAGCCACCCAGTTACGGTGTGGTGTTTGATGTCATCAAAGCATCCATCCGGTAAAGGTGATATGCATGATCTCATGGTCGAAGGAATTTAGATTACTATGTATCAGAAAGCATATAGCAATTGAACTATTAAAATGACTTGATCTCTATGCTACGCTTATCAATAGGAGTATGTCCACCATATCATTATCCTAACGATATGATCCTGTTGTTAATAACATCTCAATGTTCATGATATGGAAACCACAATCATCTATTAACCAACAAGCTAGTATTACATAGAGGCTTTACTAGGGACTTCAAATTAAGTTTACAAATCACACAAGTATCAATGTTTCCTTGTTAATACTATTATAGCATGAATGTAAACATTTATCATAAACACAAAGATATAATAATAACTACATTTATTATTGCCTCTAGGGCATATCTCCAACAGTCTCCCACTTGCACTAGAGTCATCTAATCTAGATTACATGGTAATATACCGAACACCCATGGCAGTTTGGTGCTGGTCATGTTTTGCCCTCGGGAGAGGTTTAGTCAACGGATCCGCCACATTCAGATCTGTGTGTACTTTGCAAATCTTTATATCCCCATCTTGGATATGTTCTTGAATAGCGTGAAAACGTAGCTTGATGTGCTTCAGCTTCTTGTGTGACCTTGGTTCTTGCGCATTGGCTATGGCGCCCATGTTATCACAGTAGATAGACATTGGGTCCAGCGCACTAGGAACCACACCCAGCTCTGTAATGAACTCTTTCATCTATATCGCTTCTTGTGAAGCCTCCGAAGCAGCCATGTATTCCGATTCAGTTGAAGATCTCGCCACAACGCTTTGCTTTGCACTCCTCCAGCTAACTGTTGCACCATTCAAAATAAATACATATCCAGATTGTGATTTAGAATCATCCGGATCGGTGTTCCAACTAGCATTGGTGTAACCATTAACAACGAGCTGTTCATCACCTCCATAAGAAAGAACCATATCCTTAGTTCTTCTCAAGTACTTAAGGATGTTTTTGACCGCTGTCCAATGATCCACTCCTGGATCACTTTGATATCTGCTAGTTAAACTAACAGCATATGCAATGTCGGGTCTAGTACATAGCATGGCATACATTAGAGATCCTATGGCTGAGGCATAGGGAGTCTTACTCATCCTCTCTCTATCTTCTTCCGATGTCGGACTTTGAGTTTTACTCAAGGTCGTATTGGGCAACATGGGCAAGAACCCTTTCTTGCTATCTTCCATTCCAAACCTCTTTAGAACTTTGTCCAAATATGTACTTTGTGACAATGATATTTGGCGTTTCGATCTATCTCTATAAATCTTTATGCCTAATATGTAAGCTGCTTCGCCAAGATCCTTCATTGAAAAACTATTATTCAAATATTCCTTGACACTATTAAGAAGGTCTACATCATTTCCAATCAACAATATGTCATCTACATATAGTATTAAGAATGCTACAGAGCTCCCACTCACTTTCTTGTAAATACAAGCTTCTCCATAAGTTTGTATAAAACCAAAACTTTTGATCACCTTATCAAAATGTTGATTCCAACTTCGGGATGCTTGCTTCAATCCATAGATGGACCGTTGAAGTTTGCATACCTTGTTAGCATCTTTAGGATCGACAAAACCTTTGGGTTGCATCATATACAACTCTTCATCAATGTCTCCATTGAGGAATGCTGTTTTGACATCCATCTGCCATATCTCATAATCATAATATGCAGCGATTGCTAACATAATCCTCATAGACTTTAGCTTCGCTACTGGTGAGAAAGTCTCATCGTAGTCAACTCCTTGAATTTGTCGAAACCCTTTTGCGACAAGTCGAGCTTTATAGACAGTAACATTACCATCAGCATATGTTTTCTTCTTGAAAATCCATTTGTTCTCGACAGCCTTCCGGCCATCGGTAAGTCCACCAAAGTCCATACTTGGTTTTCGTACATGGATCCAATCTCATATTTCATGGCTTCTTGCCATTTATTGGAATCTGGGCTCACCATTGCTTCCTCATATGTCTCAGGGTCATCGGTGTTGTCCACCAACATGACACTCATAACGGGATCTTACCAATCTGGAGTGGTACGAGTTCTCGTTGACCTGCGAGGCTCTGTAGCAACTTCAACCGAAGTTTCATGATCATCATCATTAGCTTCCTCTCTTATTGGTGCAGGCACCATAGGAACTTCTTCCGGTGCTGCGCTACTCGCAATTTCGAGAGAAGGTTCGACAACCTCGTCAAGTTCTACTTTCCTTCTAGTCACTTCTTTCGAGAGAAATTCCTTCTTTAGAAAGGATCCATTCTTGGCAACGAAGATTTTGCTTTCAGATTTATGATAGAAGGTATACCCAATAGTTTCCTGCGGGTATCCTATGAAGACGCATTTTTCCTCTTTGGGTTCAAACTTGTCCGGCTGTAACTTCTTTACATAGGCTTCGCACCCCCAAACTTTAAGGAACGACAATCTAGGTTCCTTCCCAAACCATAATTCATACGGTGTCGTTTCAACGGATTTAGACGGTGCCCTATTTAAAGTGAATGCGGCTGTTTCTAATGCATAACCCCAAAATGATAGCGATAAATCTGTAAGTGACATCATAGAACGAACCATATCTAGGAGAGTTGGATTACGACGTTCGGACACACCATTACGCTGTGGTGTTACGGGCGGTGTCAATTGTGAAAGTATTCCGCATTTCTTCAAATGCTCGCCAAACTCGTAACTTAGATATTCACCTCCACGATCAGATCGTAGAAATTTAATCTTCTTGTTACGTTGATTCTCTACCTCACTTTGAAATTCCTTAAACTTCTCGAAAGTTTCGGACTTATGTTTCATGAAATAGATATACCCATATCTACTCAAGTCATCCGTGAAGGTAAGAACATAACGATAACCACCGCGCGATTCTACACTCATTGGACCACACACATCGGTATGTATGATTTCCAATAAGTCCGTAGCTCGCTCCATCATACCAGAAAATGGAGTCTTAGTCATTTTACCCATCAGACATGCTTCGCATCTATCAAATGATTCGAAATCAAGTGATTCAAGAAGTCCATCGGAATGGAGTTTCTTCATACGCTTCACTCCAATATGACCAAGATGACAGTGCCACATATAGGTCGAGTTATCGCTCGATTTCAAACGTTTAGCCTCAATGTTATTAATATGTGTATTTCCACTATCGAGATTCAACAAGAATAGACCATCTATCAAAGGTGCACGTGTATAAAACATATTACTCTTATAAATCGAACAACCATTATTCTCGGATTTAAACAAGTAACCGTCTCACAATAAACAAGATCCCGATATAATCTTCATGCTCAACGCAGGCACCAAATAACAATTATTTAAGTATAAAACTAATCCCGATGGTAGATGAACGGGTAGCGTGCCGACCGCGATCACATCAACCTTTGATCCGTTTCCAACGCGCATCGTCACCTCGTTCTTCGCTAGCTTCCGTTTATTCTGCAGCACCTATTTCGAGTTACAAATATGAGCAACCGAACCAATATCAAATACCCAGGAACTACTACGAGTACTAGTGAGATACACATCAATAACATGTATATCAGATATACCTTTCTTCTTGATGTTGCCGTTCTTCAAATCCGCCAAGTACTTTGGGCAATTCCGCTTCCAGTGACCTTCTCCCTTGCAGTAAAAGCACTCAGTATCAGGCTTAGGTCCAGCCTTGGTCTTCTTCGTCGGCGTGGTAACTTTCTTACCACCCTTCTTGAAGTGTCCCTTCTGCTTAGACTTGCCTTTCTTGAATTTGGTGGTCTTATTGACCAACAACACTTGGTGCTCTTTCTTGATCTCCACTTCTGCAGATTTCAACATGGCAAAGAGTTCTGGCAACGTCTTGTTCATGTTTTGCATGTTGTAGTTCATCACAAAGTTCTTGTAACTTGGTGGTAGTGATTGGAGGACATGGTAAATCCCCAAAGCATTAGGAATCACTATACCCAAGCTTTGAAGTTTGTTTGCGTGCCCAGACATCTTAAGCACATGCTCACTGACGGAGCTGCCCTCTTCCATCTTGCAGTTAAAGAACTTTTCAGAAGCCTCATAGCTTTCAATTTCCGCATGAGTCTCAAAAATCAATTTGAGATCCTCGACAATATCATATGGGTCTGAATTCTCAAACCTTTTTTGAAGCTCCGATTCTAAACCATACAAGATAGCACACTGAACTATGGAGTACTGATTCTTCCGAGCGAGGTAAACATTCTTTACTTCATCAGTAGCATCAGCTGCAGGTGGGTCACCCAGCGGTGGATCCAGCACATAGGTCAAATTACCAGCTGTGAGGACAATCCTCAAATTGCGGAACCAATCCGCGAAGTTGCTTCCATTGTTTTTCAACTTTTCTTTCTCTAGGAACTCATTAAAATTGATGGTAGGGGCTGCCATTGATCTACAACATATTTGCAATAGTTTAGACTAAGTTTATGACAAATTGAGTTCAAATTAATAATAAAATTAATCTAGGTGAACTCCCACTCAAAACAATATCCCTCACATTGTTTTAGTGATCACACGAACCAAATCCACCACATCAACACCGATCATCACGAGAGTTGATATAGTTTCAATGGCGAACAATCGACATGTTCATCATATCTACTATATGATTCATGCTTTACCTTTCGGTGATCCGTGTTCCGAGACCATGTCTGTACATGCTAGGCTCGTCAAGATCAAACCTTAGTTTCCGCATGAGCAAATCTGGCTTGCTCACGTTGTATACACTTGCGGAATCTAACACACCCGATCATCACGTGGTGCTTCGAAACAACAAGCTTTAGCAACGGTGCTAACTAAGGGTGAACACTTTATGACTTGAAATTCATGTGCATGAGGGATCATCTTATAATGCTACCGTCGTCTACTAAGCAATACAAGATGCATAAAGGATTAACATCACATGCAATTCATAATATGTGATATGATATGGCCTTTATTCTTTGTGCTTCCGATCTCCATCTTCTAGCACGAACATGATCTCCATCATCACCGGCATTGCATCAAGGTCAATGACGCTTCTCCATGGTTGTCGTCCACCGGCTTCAACTATTACAACTACTTTGAATAGACACGCGGGTCTTAACATAAATTAAAGACAACCATATGGCTCCTGCCGGTTGCCAACTTACAATAAGGAACATTGCATACATCAAATATAATCACAATCATGGCCATATCACATCACAGCACACCCCTGCAAAACAAAGTTAGACGCTTCTACTTTCTTTGCATATTTTACGTGGTTTGGGGCTTTCAATAAGTGTCGTTCTAACTTACGAACAAGAACCACAACATTGATACTAGTATTGTTAATCACCCGTTGTAAATTGGATCTTAACTATGCTAGGAGAAACAGGCACCCGCAAAGCCACTTATGCAATATAAGTTGCATGTCAAGCGTGGAGCAAGTCTCATGAACGATGTCATGCAAGGTTAGCCCGGGCCGCTTCATCCCAACATACCGCAAGATGCAAAGTTGTAACACCCTCAGAATCGATCCTATGCAAGTTTTAGCGATTCCCGCCAAACCCGCATAGAAACGATTCAAAGGTGCCCACCAGGCACTTTCGTGTGGGTGGAAAACGAAGTAATAACATTACACAACAGTCCTTGATGGGACCCACAGAACAGATATATATACAACACGACTCCATGAGTCAAGAATACAGATATAATATACAAAGATCCAAATCACCTTGAAAACGATAGAGCGTCCAGCTACGGACAAGAGGCAAATGGGGCTAAGAGCCCTGAAGAATAACCAATGGCGTCCATAACCCTGCCCAGGCCAAGCCGGAAGGGTAACCCTGCTAACGGCGTCGATCTCAAAACCTGCTTAAACAAAAGGGGTGCCGACAAAGGGCAAAGGAAAAAGAGGAGCGTCAGTACTGAGGCCAGTACACGACGAGACTAGAATTTGGCGGTCCTCGCCTACACAGGTATGGTGGACTGAAGCGGCAGCGGCAGCATGCACTGAACAACCTATAGAGACTCGATACAACGGGCGGCTATCAGAGAGGGGTAAGAAAGACCTATTCGGAACCCACCTGATGCTACCATCAAACAAACCCATCCTGGTGTTTCCCCCTCGAGACCAAACGAGGAAGTCAACCGAGGAACTCACACCGTTGGCAGTTTTATTTATTCAGTTATCGTTGCAACAATTACTAGTCAGGTAGAGATAATCGTCCTGATAAAATAAGCAGTGGGAACTTTTAGTTAACCATTCCGTTATGGTGGCAACACTTACTAGTCAGATACAATTAGCATGAGATAACCCAAAAACCCAGCAGTTGTTGGTACTTTTATTTAGCCATTCCGTTGTAGTTGTAATACTTACTAGTCAGATACAATGGTCGCTGGCGACGACCCAACCAAGCAATTGTTGGCAGTTTTATTTAGCCATTCCATTATAGTGAAGCTGATTACTAGTCATTATAAAGTCAAATTTATAGCACTACTTTAGTTATAGTTGTCTATGATCGAGATACTGTGCTCCAAGTCGTCCATAACCGCGGACACGGCTTTCAGAAAGTTTTAACCCGGCCGGGGTGCACAAATAGCAACACACACACGATCAACCTCGGAAAAACCAAATCAAAACCCAACGAGGCTTTCACGACAAAGCAATCACAGGATTCAGAAATATTTCAGGGGGCCACCCCATTGAGTAGACCCGCAACGAAGCTAGCTGACTCCGAGACGGACTCAAGGTTTGCGTCAATGGCTGTAAACGACTGGGAACCCCAAACGGGGCTTGTCGATACCGCGAAAACACTCCGCTTACCTAAACAGTACAGTGTGCTATCCATCGCACAATCGTAATAAAACGGTAAAGCATGGCATAAGTACAGGATCGTAAATAAAACCTCAAATTAGTTTGTGGCCCCAAGAAATAAGAATGAATCAAGCTCTGGCTCAGGGGGGCCCATAATTCCCCGTATGTGGATAGCGCGATAAATCAAGGAACAGGTATCAAGCACTCGGGGTCCTACGGGACACAAGTGGACGGTTAACAACCAAATAACATCTATTGCCCACCTGTGCCTCTGCTTACCTACTTCAATTTTAGTTGTTAAACAATAATTAAAGTGAACAATAAATAAAGCCATGATCATCTCCAGCATTCAACAGGCGGCAATTCTCCAACAACTGTGGCGCTTGACGACACGCGACAACACTTGAGCAAGGGACTACGACGCGCAGGTCCAACTATCTACCAAACAACGGTAATAGGAGGTGTCCAAGGAAATATAAGGCTGCACGGGATGTCTCGGGCACGAAAACTAGAGCATCGCAACACAGATAGCAATAGATCAACAGGAGGGAATAAATACTATAAAAGTAAGATAGGTAGAAAGGGGGAGATGCTCGCCTGAAAACATTGTCGAAGGTTCATCCGAAGATCGGGGCGAAGCTCACATCAACTCAACGGCCTTATCCACGAAGAAGCAAAATACTAGAATAAACACCGGATGCAATATTTAATACTACGGCAAAAGATCGGGCATGATGCATGTATGATGTATGGCATGGTAAGGTGCGATGCAATTCGGCAAGATTAAGCGGAACCGGGGTCCCGACAATTAATTATGTTGTTCATGTTGTTTAGAACCCCGCAATTTAAATGTTATTTTAACATGGCAAAAGATAGCACCGGTTCGCTACACAAATTTAAATGAGGCTGATATGAGACTAGAATTGCCCGCATATGGGCCCCATATTTAATTATAAAGTGAATCGGCATAAGGCCCCCAAACCACACAAATATGCATGCGAGTATGACAATTTAATATGCAACAGGTTTTATAATTAGCATTTATAAAATAGGGGCTCGGGAAAAGGTTCACACATTAGGGGGTCTCGACGAACTTGGGGTTCCGGGGTTCGGGGTTCGTTCTCAGGGTTCAGGGTTCAACGGGATCTTTCTCGGACAACTGAGGTAGATCTTGGCGTTCCGGGAAGCAGGACTTGGTTCGGCGTCGGGGCGTAGCGTGTCCGCCCTGGTCGGTGCCGATCTTGTCGTTGCGCAGATCTTGTCGGGTCCTCGAGTCGGGTCGGTCTTGGCGTTCGGGGTGAAGTGCTTGTCGTTCTATGGCAAACTTGGCGGCTTCGGATCCGGAAAGAAGCACTCGACGTTCTGGGGGGAAGACCTTGACGTCCTATATTGAGGTTGTCGGGTGTCGGTGCCGGACTCGGGTGTGGCGTCGATGGTCTTGCGTGGCCCGATGGTTCCATGCAGGAGATTTACGGGTACCGCGGCGGAGTTCTCGGGTTGCATAAACTCTAAAACGTCTCCACCAATCTTCCACCACTGCACCTCATCTCCAAAACAGCACATCTTAGCAAAGCCACCATAGTACCAATATACCACACGCATACAGTACAGGTGCTACCCGTGTCTGTGAGTGATAGCTACTGCCAGAACAACACAGACAACGGGAACCCATTGGTACAGTGTGCGACAGGGGCGGTGATAGAGGCGCACGGCCGCGGTATTCAGAGGCGCAGGGGGTCTCGGCGTCGCATCCAGCAGCCGACGGAGGGGCGAGGTTGGTGGTGGCCTGGGCGGCAGACCGCGGCGCCCGCGGGGCTGGCCGGAGGCAGAGGGCGGCGCTCCGGGGGGGTTGCTGCAGCGGAAGGGACGAGCGGGGGTGGGGAACCTCGCGGTGAGGAGACCGAAGGGGGCGCCGGCGGCGGAGCTTGCAAGCGGAGAGGCGGCGTC
Organism: Avena sativa; assembly: GCA_916181665.1. Classification (NCBI taxonomy): domain Eukaryota; kingdom Viridiplantae; phylum Streptophyta; class Magnoliopsida; order Poales; family Poaceae; genus Avena; species Avena sativa. Next base: position 185,727,003 of record OV702281.1, read on the forward strand.
GGGTCCGGCGACGGCGGCGCGCGGGGCCCGCACGGAGGGGCGCTGGAGGGGGATCCGCGATGGCGGGGCGAAGGGGCGGCAGCGGCGGGCGGCACTTGCGGCGGAGGAAGCGAGCGATGGGAGGGGAGGAGGAGGCCGAGGCGAGCGACGGGCTCCGGGCGGGGACGGTGGCGAGGGGGTCGCCGGAGAGGAGGGTGAAAGGGGTGGGGCGCGTCGGGTTGGGGGTGGGGGAGAGGAGCGGGCCGGCTCTGGCGAGGCGGGGAGGAGGAGGAGGGCGACGCCGCGGCCGGAGGCGGCTCCTGGGTGGCGGGCGGACCGGAGGAGGCCGGCGCGGGGTCGGGGCGAGGGGGCCGAGCCCGGAGGGAGGAGGAGGAGGACGCGCCGGCGCGGCGGCGGGGTCAACCGACGGAGGGAGGCCACGGCGGAGGGCGCGGCGCCGGCGGGCTCTGCCTCGGGGCGAGGGCGGTGGAGCGGAGAGAGGGGGCGAGGCGAGGACGCGGGGCAGAGGAGGGAGGAGGCTGCGGTCTAGAGGAGGAAGAGGGTGGGGGAGGGAGATGAGCGCATGGGGAACGGGGTCGCTGAGGTGGTGGGACCGGGTGGGGCCAGGGGCTGGCAGCGTGCGTGTGGTGGGAATGGGGCAGACGTGTGTGGTGTGGAGGGAAGACCAGGAGAGAGAGAGGAAAGGGAGTGGGGTGAGGTGGCGGTGTCTGGTTGGGTGGGGAAGGGAAAAAGGTGAGGTGTCGGCCTGGGATAGGCTGGGGTGAGGTGGCCGGAGGGGTGGGTAGATTAGGTTGGGTAGCTTTAGGATTCTGGTGGACCGTTTTTTATTTCTGGGGGTGGTCGACTGGGTCGGGTCGGCCCGTTCGACTGACCCCACTAAAATAATTAAAAATTTTATTTATTTCACACAGGGCTTTTGCAAACCGATAGCAGACAAAACAAAATAATCCGGAGACCCGGGTTTTGCGTTTGAATTAAGACGGGGCGTTTAGAAAACAAGAACAGGTTTTTCCGCAATAGTTTTATGCAAGCAAATGCAAGATGATGACGATGCTCAAATGCAATGCGGCATGATGACATGAGCATGCGGTCATGATGATGCAATGCACAAAAACAACGCGATTTTCTAGTAGTGGTTTTGCGGGATGCCACAATTCGACACCACTAACAATGGATCTCGCCCTCGAGATCCGCCTCATGGTACCGGAAGGATAGTCGGCGATCTGCGTCTTCTCGCTTCGTGTAGATCCTCGCGACACCACTAACAATGAGGTCGTTGTCCGTGATCGTCGAGAGAACACTCCGGGAACAAAAGGTCGAAGGTAGAGGTATCAAAAAATAAAGCCACCTCTAACTTCCGTGGACGGAGTAAAATTGCTGGATCCACTGATTCGATGTACAAGAGCGAATGATAAGAGTAGTCGGATGGTGATCAGTCCATCGCGCACCCAAACCATTACTCTGCACACGAATAGGCGGGTTATGCAACCAACTCTCGGAATCAGACTGAAGATCTCGACAAGCGAGGTTCGGAAACAAAGGAGTGACGCATACTCTGCATCGGATCTGGCGTAGATGATGTCGTCGCGTCGGAAAACACCGGAAGGCACGAGAAGGATCAAAGAGAAGCCCACCAGACGAAGGATTCCTCGGATAGCATGAAGACCAGATGTAGCAACACCGTTACCAAAAGAGGAAGCGAAACCCTGAAGGTACGACGAAACCCAACCACGAGAACTCCTGGACTCGAAGAGAGAGAAGAGAGCGGATTCAAAACACGCAGAGGTGAGGGGAGAGCAGCAGAGGGGTAAGGAGTAAAGTAAGACCTAATCAGAACTATCCAACCGGTTTTGCAAAAATAGTTTTGACACTCTACTTCGGCCGTTAGCTAGGTTATCCTACAGGCTGGACTTGTGGGGTATCGCAACTGCTGAGCTCTGATACCACTCTGTAACACCCTCAGAATCGATCCTATGCAAGTTTTAGCGATTCCCGCCAAACCCACATAGAAACGATTCAAAGGTGCCCACCAGGCACTTTCGTGCGGGTGGAAAACGAAGTAATAACATTACACAACAGTCCTCGATGGGACCCACAGAACAGATATATATACAACACGACTCCATGAGTCAAGAATACAGATATAATATACAAAGATCCAAATCACCTTGAAAACGATAGATCGTCCAGCTACGGACAAGAGGCAAATGGGGCTAAGAGCCCTGAAGAATAACCAATGGCGTCCATAACCCTGCCCACGCCAAGCCGGAAGGATAACCCTGGTAACGGCGTCGATCTCAAAACCTGCTTAAACAAAAGGGGTGCCGACAAAGGGCAAAGGAAAAAGAGGAGCGTCAGTACTGAGGCCAGTACACGGCGAGACTAGAATTCGGCGGTCCTCGCCTACACAGGTATGGTGGACTGAAGCGGCAGCGGCAGCATGCACTGAACAACCTATAGAGACTCGATACAACCGGCGGCTATCAGAGAGGGGTAAGAAAGACCTATTCGGAACCCACCTGATGCTACCATCAAACAAACCCATCCTGGTGTTTCCCCCTCGAGACCAAACGAGGAAGTCAACCGAGGAACTCACACCGTTGGCAGTTTTATTTATTCAGTTATCGTTGCAACAATTACTAGTCAGGTAGACATAATCGTCCTGATAAAATAAGCAGTGGGCACTTTTAGTTAACCATTCCGTTATGGTGGCAACACTTACTAGTCAGATACAATTAGCATGAGATAACCCAAAAACCCAGCAGTTGTTGGTACTTTTATTTAGCCATTCCGTTGTAGTTGCAATACTTACTAGTCAGATACAATGGTCGCTGGCGACGACCCAAGCAAGCAATTGTTGGCAGTTTTATTTAGCCATTCCATTATAGTGAAGCTGATTACTAGTCATTATAAAGTCAAATTTATAGCACTACTTTAGTTATAGTTGTCTATGATCGAGATACTGTGCTCCAAGTCGTCCATAACCGCGGACACGGCTTTCAGAAAGTTTTAACCCGGCCGGGGTGCACAAATAGCAACACACACACGATCAACCTCGGAAAAACCAAATCAAAACCCAACGAGGCTTTCACGACAAAGCAATCACAGGATTCAGAAATATTTCAGGGGGCCACCCCATTGAGTAGACCCGCAACGAAGCTAGCTGACTCCGAGACGGACTCAAGGTTTGCGTCAATGGCTGTAAACGACTGGGAACCCCAAACGGGGCTTGTCGATACCGCGAAAACACTCCGCTTAACTAAACAGTACAGTGTGCTATCCATCGCACAATCGTAATAAAGCGGTAAAGCATGGCATAAGTACAGGATCGTAAATAAAACCTCAAACTAGTTTGTGGCCCCAAGAAATAAGAATGAATCAAGCTCTGGCTCAGGGGGGCCCATAATTCCCCGTATGTGGATAGCGCGATAAATCAAGGAACAGGTATCAAGCACTCGGGGTCCTACGGGACACAAGTGGACGGTTAACAACCAAATAACATCTATTGCCCACCTGTGCCTCTGCTTACCTACTTCAATTTTAGTTGTTAAATAATAATTAAAGTGAACAATAAATAAAGCCATGATCATCTCCAGCATTCAACAGGCGGCAATTCTCCAACAACTGTGGCGCTTGACGACACGCGACAGCACTTGAGCAAGCGACTACGACGCGCAGGTCCAACTATCTACCAAACAACGGTAATAGGAGGTGTCCAAGGCAATATAAGGCTGCAAGGGATGTCCCGGGCACGAAAACTAGAGCATCGCAACACAGATAGCAATATATCAACAGGAGGGAATAAATACTATAAAAGTAAGATAGGTAGAAAGGGGGAGATGCTCGCCTAAAAACATTGTCGAAGGTTCATCCGAAGATCGGGGCGAAGCTCACATCAACTCAACGGCCTTATCCGCGAAGAAGCAAAACACTAGAATAAACACCGGATGCAATATTTAATACTACGGCAAAAGATCGGGCATGATGCATGTATGATGTATGGCATGGTAAGGTGCGATGCAATTCGGCAAGATTAAGCGGAACCGGGGTCCCGACAATTAATTATGTTGTTCATGTTGTTTAGAACCCCGCAATTTAAATGTTATTTTAACATGGCAAAAGATAGCACCGGTTCGCTACACAAATTTAAATGAGGCCGATATGAGACTAGAATTGCCCGCATATGGGCCCCATATTTAATTATAAAGTGAATCGGCATAAGGCCCCCAAACCACACAAATATGCATGCGAGTATGACAATTTAATATGCAACAGGTTTTATAATTAGCATTTATAAAATAGGGGCTCGGGAAAAGGTTCACACATTAGGGGGTCTCGACGAACTTGGCGTTCCGGGGTTCGGGGTTCGGTCTCAAGGTTCAGGGTTCAACGGGATCGTTCTCGGACAACTGAGGTAGATCTTGGCGTTCCGGGAAGCAGGACTTGGTTCGGCGTCGGGGCGTAGCGGGTCCACCCTGGTCGGTGCCGATCTTGTCGTTGCGCAGATCTTGTCGGGTCCTCGAGTCGGGTCGGTCTTGGCGTTCGGGGTGAAGTGCTTGTCGTTCTATGGCAAACTTGGCGGCTTCGGATCCGGAAAGAAGCACTCGACGTTCTGGGGGGAAGACCTTGACGTCCTATATTGACGTTGTCGGGTGTCGGTGCCGGACTCGGGTGTGGCGTCGATGGTCTTGCGTGGCCCGATGGTTCCATGCAGGAGATTTACGGGTACCGCGGCGGAGTTCTCGGGTTGCATAAACTCTAAAACGTCTCCACCAATCTTCCACCACTGCACCTCATCTCCAAAACAGCACATCTTAGCAAAGCCACCATGGTACCAATATACCACACGCATACAGTACAAGTGCTACCCGTGTCTGTGAGTGATAGCTACTGCCAGAACAACACAGACAGCGGGAACCCATTGGTACAGTGTGCGACAGGGGCGGTGATAGAGGCGCACGGCCACGGTATGCAGATGCGCAGGGGGTCTCGGCGTCGCATCCAGCAGCCGACGGAGGGGCGAGGTTGGTGGTGGCCTGGGCGGCGGACGGCGGCGCCCGCGGGGCTGGCCGGAGGCAGAGGGCGGCGCTCCGGGGGGGTTGCTGCAGCGGAAGGGACGAGCGGGGGTGGGGAACCTCGCGGTGAGGAGACCGACGGGGGCGCCGGCGGCGGAGCTTGCAAGTGGAGAGGCGGCGTCGGGTCCGGCGACGGCGGCGCGCGGGGCCCGCACGGAGGGGTGCTAGAGGGGGAGCCGCGACGGCGGGGTGAAGGGGCGGCAGCGGCGGGCGGCACATGCGGCGGTGGAAGCGAGCGATGGGAGGGGAGGAGGCGGCCGAGGCGAGCGACGGGCTCCGGGCGGGGACGGTGGCGAGGGGGTCGCCGGAGAGGAGGGTGAAGGGGGTGGGGAGCATCGGGTTGGGGGGTGGGGGAGAGGAGCGGGCCGGCTCCGGCGAGGCGGGGAGGAGGAGGAGGGCGACGCCGCGGCCGGAGGCGGCTCCTGGGTGGCGGGCGGACCGGAGGAGCCCGGCGCGGGGTCGGGGCGAGGGGGCCGAGCCCGGAGGGAGGAGGAGGAGGACGCGCCGGCGCGGCGGCGGGGTCGACTGACGGAGGGAGGCCGCGGCGGAGGGCGCGGCGCCGGCGGGCTCTGCCTCGGGGCGAGGGCGGTGGAGCGGAGAGAGGGGGCGAGGCGAGGGCGCAGGGCAGAGGAGGGAGGAGGCTGCGGCCTAGAGGAGGAAGAGGGTGGGGGAGGGAGATGAGCGCGTGGGGAACGGGGTCGCTGAGGTGGTGGGACCGGGTGGGGCCAGGGGCTGGCAGCGTGCGTGTGGTGGGAATGGGGCAGACGTGTGTGGTGTGGAGGGAAGACCAGGAGAGAGAGAGAGGAAAGGGAGTGGGGTGAGGTGGCGGTGTCTGGTTGGGTGGGGAAGGTAAAAAGGTGAGGTGTCGGCATGGGATAGGCTGGGGTGAGGTGGCCAGAGGGGTGGGTAGATTAGGTTGGGTAGCTTTAGGATTCTGGTGGACCGTTTTTTATTTCTGGGGGTGGTCGACTGGGTCGGGTCGGCCCGTTCGACTGCCCCCACTAAAATAATTAAAATTTTTATTTATTTCAAACAGGGCTTTTGCAAACCGATAGCAGACAAAACAAAATAATCCGGAGACGCGGGTTTTGCGTTTGATTAAGACGGGGCGTTTAGAAAAAAAGAACAGGTTTTTTCGCAATAGTTTTATGCAAGCAAATGCAAGATGATGACGATGCTCAAATGCAATGCGGCATGATGACATGAGCATGCGGTCATGATGATGCAATGCACAAAAACAACGCGATTTTCTAGTAGTGGTTTTGCGGGATGCCACAAAAGTACACAAGGAGCAATCAACAATAAAAGCATCAACGCCCACAATGACCATTGTGTTCTACTCGTGCAACAGATCTACATATAGACACGGCTCTGATACCACTGTAGGGTTTCGTAGCATGGAAAACAAAAATTTTCTATCGCATACAAACAAACAAGCCAAGATCTATCTACTAGATTGTAGCAACGAGTCGATGGAATAACTCACCTTCGAAGATTCCAAAGTGTTTAATGAGAGCAGATTCTCGTGGGTGATGTAGTCGTACTCTTCCCGATCTCAAGATCGCGTAGACGATCCTTCCGGCGCTGCGTTCCGGCAGCGCTCCCGCAGTCGGTCACACGTTCGGTACTCGACGAAGACCTTCCTCTCCCTTGTTCCAGCAGGCAGCGTAGGTTGTAGCACTCTCCTCGCGATTCTGGCAGCACAACGGCGTGGTACCAGAAGTAGAGGGGAGATCTCGCAGGGCTTCGCCTTAAGCCGGAGCGAGTATGGTGGAGTATGAGAGAGTCCTCGGTGTTATAGGGTTTAGACACACCAAGGAGGGGACAAGCCGGTGGCTAGGGTTTAGCTAGGCGGCGGCGAGTTGGTGCCCTAGGGGCCGGCGGCGGCTTGGAGGCGGCGGCGGCTTGGGGCTAGGGTTTAGAGGAGTAGGAGTTGTGTGTTTCTAGGAGGGAGCCCTGCCCCTCCTTATATAGGTGGAGGGGCTGGCCGGCCAAGGGGTGGGAGAGGAGTCCCTCCCCAACTCGGCTTTGGTGGGCGCCGCCGGTTGGAGGAGGGAACTCCTCCCCAACTCGGTTTCCCACTCCTCCTCTTTCCAAAACTTGCCGTTTGACTTTCAAACTAGCCGTTTGACTTTTCAAACTAGGATTTGAATAAACCCTCTATTTTGAACAGCGATGACACCGACTACATGATGAAACTATACCAACTTGATATAACACATTCATGTACCCTTCCCCCCCGGAGTGCCGGACATTCCGGAACCTTCTAGAACATTCCCGATGAAAACACCGGAATAATTTCCCAACTCCGAAACGAGACTTTCCTTATATGAATCTTATTCTCCGGACCATTCCGGATCTCCTCGTGATATCCCGGATCCCATCCGAGACTCCGAACAACATTAGGTCTCTTTCTCATCATACCATAACTACTCAAACAACGTCGAATCCTTAAGTGTGTCTCCCTACGGTTCGTGAATTATGCGGACATGATCGAGACACTTCTCCGAACAATAACCAATAGAGGAATCTGGAAATTCATATGGCTCCCACATATTTCTACGATTACTTTGCGATCGAATGAACCACTTACATACGATATCAATTTCCCTTTGTCTCACGATAGTTTACTTATCCGAGGTTATGATCGTCGGTATCTCTGCATACCTAGTTCAACCTCGTTACCGATAAGTACTCTTTTCTCGTTCCCGTGATATGTGATCCCTTGTGAGCCAGTCACATGCTTGCAAGCTAATTGGATGACATTTCACCGAGAGGGCCCAGAGTATATCTATCCGTCATATGGATGGACAAATCCCACTCTTGATCCATGTGTTTCAACCAATACTTTCCGAACACTCAATGTAACCTTTATAGCCACCCAGTTACGGTGTGGTGTTTGATGTCATCAAAGCATCCATCCGGTAAAGGTGATATGCATGATCTCATGGTCGAAGGAATTTAGATTACTATGTATCAGAAAGCATATAGCAATTGAACTATTAAAATGACTTGATCTTTATGCTACGCTTATCTATAGGAGTATGTCCACCATATCATTCTCCTAACGATATGATCATGTTGTTAATAACATCTCAATGTTCATGATATGGAAACCACAATCATCTATTAACCAACAAGCTAGTATTACATAGAGGCTTTACTAGGGACTTCAAATTAAGTTTACAAATCACACAAGTATCAATGTTTCCTTGTTAATACTATTATACCATGAATGTAAACATTTATCACAAACACAAAGATATAATAATAACTACGTTTATTATTGCCTCTAGGGCATATCTCCAACACAAACACCAAAGTTCAACATAACTTAGACAAATTTTTGCCATACCACATAGGTTCGTATGATCAAAATTATTAACGCGAGAAAATGACAAGTGTGGTGGTCGAACTATTGGAGTACATCACAACTCTCACTCACTTATCAAGATAGCTATTAGGGCATCCTTGGAGGCAATCTATTTGTCTTGGACACAAGACTCCCATGCTAAGTCTATGATATCTTCCCTTAGAAGTTTGTTTGTAGCCTCTAAGTCTTGGGTATTCTTCTTCTCTCTAAGGTCATTTTGAGTGTTGAGCATTCTACACTTGAGTCTTTCACCAATCTCCTTGATGCCATTCCATGTTGCATTCCTTGCAGAGTCAAAGAATGACATGTGCATTTCGGAGTTGGTGACCATGCAGAACCCCACTCTTTGTGGTTGTCCTCCTTCTTTTTGTACAAGTGGAATTGTACCCACCAATATTTTTCTCCTTCATCCATCACTAGAAATCCCTTGTACACAGCTTCACCATGTATCCCCAAGCTAACCATGAGGTTTTTGAGTGTCTTGGTAAACTCCGTCTCACATTCTAAAGTCATGGTCATGTGTAACATCCCTAAAATCATGTTTTCAAAATTTGCATATCATTCATGCATGCATATCATTTAGGGATCAATTTCAAACTCATTTCAAGAAAACAGAAGCACTAAGTGCTAATATTTTATGTGGGCAAGCATTGATCTAATGCCACTCTCAAGTGAGAGAATTTTTTTTAAAACCATTGTATGAGTTCATAGGATTGGTTGGTTGAGTTCCAAGCTTGGACAAATTTTTTCCAAAACAAAATATGGTATTAAAACCATTTTCAAATATTTATCAAACTTTGTGCAGAGCCACTGTTTATTTTGAATTTTCAAAAGGACGAAGCAAGTCTAATAAGACAGCAAGGTTTTATGCCCAAAAATATGAAGTTTACACTTTACAAAAATCCAGAAAAGGTTTGGATTTCAAATGATTTTGAATTTGTTTGAAAATGAATCCTGAAAATCATTCTGGAAAAAGAAAAGGAATTAGAAAACTCAACTGGGCCTGGCGCCAGCCTTTCGGCCCATCAGACAAAACGACCCACTCGGGCCACTCCTCTCTCTGTTTTTCCTCACCCGCGCAGAACCCACCCCCCCTCGCTGACTATTGGGCCCCGTCCACGTCATAGTCGTCTTCCCCAAATCTCGCGAAGAACACGTCGCCACTGGCCGTTGCTGGCATTAATCGTGCAGCGTAATTGCCATTGAATATGCAGGCATTTCATGTCGATCCCCCTGCCTAATTAAACCCCTCTGCGCCGCGAGTCTTTCTCCTCACTCAGCACCTCCACTCCGCCACCAGGCTACCGGCAATTCGAGCTGCAACTCCGTTGCCCGACGCACTCCGGCGACCTATTCCGGTGAAACCCGTGCTCCCCTTCATGTCTCGTTCATACGAGCTTGCCTGTCCTGCCCGGGCGCATCTTCTCACACTTTCTGTTTGCTCTATATCGCCCCAGGTCGTCGTCTCCGTCGAAGCCTGCAAACAACCGAAGCGCCGTCCAACTCTGACGAGCAATCACGGTAAAAAAGAACCACCCCTTGATCCCTAGTTCATACGACCGTGTTCGCCTCGCCTCTTTGCATCTCCTAATGCTTTTCATGCATCTTATTGCGCCGTAGAACGTCGCCTCCATCTCCGGCAGTGAGCACCCGACGCGAAAGCAAACTCCAACGAGGATTTCCGGCCGTCCCAGTGCGCCCCTGTCCAAGCAAAGACCACGTTGAGCTTCCTCGTGTTCTTGCGAATCTGGAAAGCCACGCCACACACCTCAGCCCTCCCTGTATTTTTCAGAGCGTCGCCAACAGAGCACAGCCGCCGCGCCACCGTCACCAGCGCCGCCGAACTTTGGTCGCATGGTCCACGACCGTTAGAGCTAGATCCAACGAATCTGATAGAATCACTTATCGAAGGGGTACGGGTCAGATCTGGCCGTGCGATTTCATTTAGATCGTGCGGTCCACACTAGCCGATCCGCGCGAAACGGTACCGACGAATCAGAGAGCGCCGCGTGGCCCGTGTTTAAATTTAAAACAGAAATTTGATCTATTAGTCAACCAAACTTGTAAAATTCATAACTTTTGATCCACACGTTCAAATTTACAAATTTTATATCATTGGAATCAGGAGACAAAATCCTTTCTGTTTATGCAATGTGTTTAATGTTTTGCCTCTGTAAAAATGGTTGTTTTTACAAAAACATTTGTAGGCATAATTTGTGTATAGTAATTATTTGAAAAATGATTTGTTGATCAAATAAAGTTTATTTAGTGTGTTTTGGACTTGTTTAGGATTCAGTACTGTATACTTGTCTTGTTTGGTGTAGAAATATCATCACATGGCATTTTCATGCATTCATATATTTTTGTTTGTATATTTTGATATGTAATTTTGGTGCCATTATTTTATGTGTAGATTTTGGTGCAAATAGTGATTGTGATTGTGAAGATTGTTGCTACTCCCCAAACTACCAAGGCAAGTGGTGCTCCATGATTTTATTCCTATGTTTTTCAATTATGCACTAGAAATATTTTATATAGAACTTGCATGAATATTTTGATCTATATGCTATGCTTGGGAAATCCTAGTAGTTGTAGAATTTCTAGAAATTTCTAAGTTAAAATGCTTACCATTGCCATGCTTAGCCTAGCTAGTAGCAACCAAGGGTGCTTATATATTCATGCTATGTAAAAATCTTTCTAAGTCTTTGGACTTGTGTTTTTGCTTAATAAAACAACTAAGTGAATGAAACACCTGGGTGGAATGGAAAGAATGGTTTATGTTGAGTGGTTACACAAGGCCCATTTCCATGGTTTATCTTGTGTATCTCACTTGTGGAAAGCCACCCAGGAACAAAGGGATTTGAGATGACAAATGTTAAGAAGCTTCTAGTGCAGCCACATGGCATTATGGGCTCTGCCTGGATCATATAGGTTGCAATAACTTAGCCATTTGGACAGTTGGTGGTAGTGGGATGATAGGTTTGGAGCGCGTCCATTTGGTCTAAGGGAAGGCTTCTGAAAGCTCCTGTCTTGATGAAAATCAAGTCTTGTGGGGAAAGTGCACAACCTCTGCAGATGGAAGAATCTAAGTACTTAGCCATGTCCCTGGTAAAGGACGATTTGAGCATCAAGACATGGAAGCTATCAAGAATCTCCTCATCCCAATTTCTAAGTTAAAAACTTGTGGTTGAACAAGGGTAAAGGTTCACCAATGTCTATTGGTGGTTCCTTGGGAAAGCTTTATCAAAGAAAAACTTAGTGTTTTCAACTGATAGGCAAAACCTATTTTCAGCAAAGCAAGCCTAAGCTACACTTAGCCAAAATGCATATAGTCCCTAGACTGCTAATATTCTACTAAGGTACCACTTGCCAATACTATTCCAATGTATTGACCCACTGTGGTTGTAACTTATGATGTTGTAGGTTATTCTGATGATGATTAGGGGTTATGAGTCTACACTCAACATGCTTGACTGTGGCACATGAAGATGAAGACTTATTTATCTTATTATATATTTGAACTCTTGTATTAGGCTTGTGGCCATGGAGTTTGTAAAAGACTATGTTTGTCTCTAGAATGATTTGTAATAATGACCTTTGTTTCTATGTACTTAATCTTAAACTGTGGATGCTAGCATTGATCCAGGGACTAGCATTGCAATCACATGGATCCTTACCTTTATAAAGGGAGGGATCTGACAGATGGTATCAGAGCACTGTGTTGCCTGTAGGATTATGACCCTAGGATTGGACTAGAAACCACTAAGGAAAATTTTCCAACAACGTCCACACTTGTCTTATTCTTCTCGTAAACTTTTCTAATCTTCTTTCTCATCTCTATTGATAGAAGGATGCATTTTTAGCCTTTAGACTAGATAGTGAAAGATGTTTTGTGCCTTGTTAGTTGGACCACCACACTTATCATTATATTTCCAAAAAAATTAACTAAGTGATATTGAACCTTAGATGTTTGTATACTATGATTTGTGTGATTGTTTCCCAATGATATACTTGAGTCACTTTGTCTTGTGTGTTTCTATTGAAGTTGTTTCTAACATTTGCCTATCTTATAAAATAGATGCCTAATGTTACTATCAGCATGGCTGAAGAGTTCAAGGGAACTCGTTTTGGCACTCGTCTTATTGAGCTCACTAGTGTGCTCAATCTCCCACTTCCTACCATCATGATGCTTCCCCTCACCAAGTTCGAGAGGAAGGACCTTTGGGGCATCAAGGTTACTCAGCCAGGATGCCAGACTGAGCCAGCCATGGAGGCCATCACCTTCAAGCTCATGCATGATGACAAGGAGAGAGGCCTAGAGGTAGTCATGCAGGATTTGCTTGGACGTTTGTTAGGGAGACACTCTCGGGAGATTAGAGGTACTCACTTCCACGCCTTCAGAAGACGCGACGAGGATGGTGAGGCCATTGACTTCGAGGATGCTTCTAGAGAGGCAGCAGAGCCGATTCGTCTATACCTCCAGGACTTAGAGGTTCTTCTTAGGCACCTAGATACTGATAGGACCAACATCATGCTTAGCAATGACGAACTCCAGGTGCAGCTTCGTGAGAAGGACAAGCTCTTCGCGGAGCAATTTGAGATAGTCAAGGAAATGGAGGCCAAGTTTGAGAGTCAGGATAGAAAGTTCAAGAGTCAAGAGAAAAGAGTCCAAGATAGGAACAATAGGATTTGAGAGATGACTGCAGATCTAGAGGCCAAGGACTTCGAGCTCGAGCATCAGCCGGTGGTGATTGAGAGACTTCGTTCACAGAAGAGGGCTCTCAAAGCCAAAGTAGAGGCCTTGACTACCAATGTCGAGGAATACAAGACCGCTATGGAGAATGCAGGTCTTACACTTGTTGATGAGGAAGTTGATGCAGAGGAGTAGTGATGACTACTCATTTATCTATCATTTACCATACCTTTGATTATTGAGTCGCAATGACCATCCAACATGTGGATGGCTTGCTATTGGTGTGTTTACTTTTCAAACTTGTTGTTATGTCGTTGAACCTTATGTCTTTTTGATGCATGTTTGGTGATTGTCTATGTGATGTATTGTGCATGTTAAGCATATATGGGTATCTCATTATTATCCTTATTGAACACCACAGATGCCTCCTCAACGTGCCAATCCCAACCCTAACAACAACAATATCACCCCTGAGATGCAGCAGATGATGACAGCTCAGACGCAGCTGATGCATATGATGACCACGTTCATACAGAATCAGAATAACAAAAACAACAACAATAATAACAACAACAACAACAATCAGAATAACCCACCGGGTTTTGACATGCTTACCAGATTCTTAAGACTGAGGCTAGCAAAGTTCTCAGGAACTACTGATCCCATGGTGGCCAATGATTGGCTACGCTCAGTGAACAAGGATTTGGTAACTGTTGGCTGTACTGATGAGGAGAAAGTCAGGTTTGCAGTACACTTGTTGGAAGGACCAACAGCTACTTGGTGGGATAACTTCCAGATCACCACTCCCATTGAGGATGTGACATGGGTTATCTTTGAAGATGGTTTCCGTACAGCTCACATCTCATCCGGAGTGATGAGTTTGAAGAAGAAGGAATTTCGTAACTTGAAGCAGCGCCACCGCAGCGTGGCTGAGTATATTGAGGAGTTCAACAATCTGGCGCGTTATGCACCGGATGAAGTTGACACTGATGCTAAGAGGAAAGAGAAGTTCCTCGAAGGTCTGAACGATGAACTGAACCTGCAGCTATCTGTGGCCTATGTCCCCACTTATCAGTCTCTTTGTGACAAGGCTGCAATCTTGGAGAGCAAGATGAAATAGGTTGAAAGCAGGAAGAGGAAGCACTCTGACAAGCACAGCTCGGGATCGTCTCACAAGCGTTCCCATTATGATGATAGTGGGAATTCTGGATCCCACAAGCATGGAAAGTACAACATCCACCACAAACACAACTGTCATCATGACAACAAGCATCACCGTAGTTATGACAATGACAAGTACAAGAATCACAAGAGTGGGTACAAGAACCACCATAGTGGAAGTGGAAGCCAGCCGGTCAAGAAGGATCTTAGTCAGGTTGAATTTTTTAAGTGCAAGAAGATGGGGCATTATGCGAATGAGTGCCCAAAAAAGAAATTTGAAGGACCCAACAAGCCCAACCCTTTCCATAAGGGGCAAGTGAACCACATCTATGTGGAGGAAATCTATGAAGAGTCAGATGCTGTGGCTGGTAAGTTCAAACTCAATTCTATTCGAGCATTTGTTCTTTTTGATACTGGTGCATCACATTCATTCATATCAAAAGAATTTGTTGATAGAAATGGGTTTCCAACTGAAAACATTGGGTGTCCAATAAAAGTAAGTTCTCCAGGTGGAGATATGATAGTGAGTCTTGGATGCCGGGATCTGGTAATAGAGTTTCGAAAGCATAAGTTTCCAGTGAGTCTGATAATCCTAGATTCCCAAGGACTGGATGTAATTTCGGGAATCTATTGGATGACCAAGTATGAAGGGGTACTAGATTGTTCTAATCGAACTATTGCACTCACAACCCCGGAAAAGAAACGGATAAGATTCAAGTCTAACTTTGAATCGAAAGGGAGTAAGATAAATTCTCTTAAGGGGGTTAGCATAGACAGTGTGCCAATTGTGAGTGAATCTCCGGATGTGTTTCCGGAAGAATTGCTGGGAATGCCACCACAAGATGTCAGTAGATGAGTTGAAAGAACTCAAGAAGCAACTTGGAGAATAGTTGCAGAAAGGATTTATTCAACCAAGTTCTTCGTCTTGGGGAGCACCCGTGTTGTTTGTGGAAAAGAAGGATAGAAGTCAAAGGTTATGCATAGATTACCGTTCACTCAATGATGTGACTATCAAGAACAAATATCCTTTGCCGAGAATCAATGACTTGTTTGATCAGTTAGAAGAAGCCTGTGTGTTCTCAAAGATTGATCTCCGATCAGGTTACTTTTAGCTTAAGATAAGGGAACAAGACATACCAAAGACAGCTTTCACCACTAGGTATTGGTTGTATGAGTACACCGTGATGCCATTCGGCTTGACCAATGCACTAGCTTATTTCATGAATATGATGAACAAGGTGTTCATGGCGTTCCTTGATAATTTTGTTGTCGTATTCATCGATGACATTTCGATCTACTCCAAGAGCAAAGAAGAGCATGAAGGACATTTGCGTTTGATACTTGAGAAGCTTAAGGAGCATAAGCTGTATGCCAAATTCAGTAAGTGTGAGTTTTGGTTGAATGAAGTTGGATTTCTTGGACACGTTGTGTCAGGAGATGGTGTAGCAGTTGATCCTGCTAAAGTTTCAGTTGTAACTGAATGGGAATCTCCTAAGTTAGTGAAAGAGGTTCGTAGTTTCCTTGGCTTGGCAGGATACTACAGAAGGTTCATTGAGAATTTCTCCAAGATAGCTAAGCCAATGAGAGAGTTACTAAAGAAAGACAAGAAATTTGCTTGGTCTTAAGGATGTGAACTCATTTTCCAAGAATTGAAGAAGAGGCTAGTGATACCACCAGTCTTGTGTCTGCCAGATTTGGAGAAAGATTTCCAAGTGTATTGTGATGCATCTCATCATGGATTAGGTGCAGTGCTAATGCAAGAAGGGAAAGTTGTGGCTTATGCCTTGAGACAACTCAAAACTCATGAGGTAAACTACCCTACTCATGATTTAGAGTTAGCCTCTGTTGTCCATGCAATCAAAACATGGAGACACTACCTTTTGGGAAAGCGATGTGAAGTGTTCACAGATCACAAAAGTTTGAAGTATATCTTCACCCAGAAATAAATTAACATGAGACAAAGTAGATGGCTACAACTCATCAAGGACTATGACTTGAGTTTGCAATACCACCCCGGTAAAGCAAATGTTGTAGCAGATGCTCTAAGTGATAAGGTTTTTGTGAATGGCCTTACAAATGGAGAGTTGCCAGATGATCTGTGTGCCCAATTTAGAGATCTCAGACTGGAGATTGTGCCTGAAGACATCTCATGTCATTGGATGTTCAACCCACTTTGTTGGACAAAATCAAATAAGCTTAAAAGACAGATAAGGAAATTGAGGAGATTAAGGAAAAGATTGGCAAAGGAAAAGCCAAAGGGTTCCATGAAGACGAACAGGGTACTTTATGGTATGGAAAACGTATCTGTGTTCCACAAGATCCGGAGCTTCGGAAACTGATCTTACAAGAAGCACACAACTCACCATATTCCATTCATCCAGGTAACACCAAAATGTACATGGATATGAAGGAAAGATTTTGGTGGAATAATCTCAAGAAGGACATCGCCGAACATATTGCTTTGTGTGATGTATGTAGTAGAGTGAAAGCGGAACATCACAAACCGGCAGGATTGCTACAACCACTACCTATTATTGATTAGAAGTGGGACAAGATTGGCATGGATTTCATCATTGGATTGCCAAGGACCAGGTCAGGATATGATTCTGTTTGGGTAGTAGTGGATCGCTTAACTAAAGTGGCTCATTTTATACCCGTGAAGACAACCTATACAAGTGCTAAGTTAGCTAAGATTTATATGAGTAGAATTGCATGTCTACATGGAGTACCCAAGAGTATTGTGTCTAATAGGGGAACTCAATTCACTTCTCATTTTTGGAGGCAACTACATGAGTCATTGGGAACGAGGTTGGAATTCAGCACTGCTTTTCATCCTCAGACTGATGGACAAACAAAAAGGACCAACCAGATTCTTGAAGATATGTTGAGGGCATGTTCCCTAGACTATGGAGCCAGTTGGGATGAAAGTCTGCCTTACGCAGAATTCTCTTACAATAACAGCTATCAAGCTAGTATTGAGATGGCACCATTTGAGTTTCTCTATGGAAGAAAGTGTACCACCCATTGCCATAGAATGGTGTGGGAGAAAGAAGTTTGTTAGGACCGGAACTAATCAAGGAGGCTGAAGAGAAAGTCAAGATAGTTAAGGACAGATTGAAGATAGCACAATCCCAACAGAAGAGCTACGCAGATCCTAAGCATAGAGAAGTCACCTATGAAGTAGGTGATAGAGCTTATCTTAGAGTGTCACCACTTCGTGGAGTGAAGAGGTTTGGAGTCAAAGGAAAATTGGCCCCAAGATATGTTGGACCATTCAAGGTTCTGAGTCATAAAGGATAAGTAGCTTATGAGATTGAATTGCCAGAATCATTGTCTGCCGTTCACAATGTGTTTCATGTGAGTCAGCTTAAGAAATGCCATCCAGAGATGGAAGAGACTTCTTTGAAGGATACTATACCTTTGGATGAGGTCCAATTGGAAAGTGATCTCAATTATGAGGAAAAACCTATCAAGATTCTTGAGACTGCAGAAAGAGTTACTCGGACTAAGACTATCAAATTCTGCAAAGTTCAATGGAACCATCATTCCGAAGAAGAAGCAACATAGAGAAGATGATCTTCGGAAGGACCACCCTCACATATTTGCTAGCCAATCCGAATCTCGAGGGCGAGATTCACCTTAAGGGGGTTAGATTTGTAACATCCCTAAAATCATGTTTTCAAAATTTGCATATCATTCATGCATGCATATCATTTAGGGATCAATTTCAAACTCATTTCAAGAAAACAGAAGCACTAAGTGCTAATGTTTTATGTGGGAAAGCATTGATCTAATGCCACTCTCAAGTGAGAGAATATTTTTTTTAAAACCATTGTATGAGTTCATAGGATTGGTTGGTTGAGTTCCAAGCTTGGACGAATTTTTCCAAAACAAAATTTGGTATTAAAACCATTTTCAAATCTTTATCAAACTTTGTGTAGAGGCACTGTTTATTTTGAATTTTCAAAAGGACCAAGAAAGTCTAATAAGACAGCAAGGTTTTATGCCCAAAAATATGAAGTTTACACTTTACAAAAATCAAGAAAAGGTTTGGATTTCAAATGATTTTGAATTTGTTTGAAAATGAATCCTGAAAATCATTCTGGAAAAAGAAAAGGAATTAGAAAACCCAACTTGGCCTGGCGCCAGCCTTTCGGCCCATCAGACAAAACGACCCACCCGGGCCACTCCTCTCTCTGTTTTTCCTCACCCGCGCAGAACCCCCCCCCCTCGCTGACTACTGGGCCCCATCCACGCCACCGTCGTCTTCCCCATATCTCGCGAATAACACGTCGCCGCTGGCCATTGCTGGCATTGATCGCGCGGCGTAATTGCCATTGAATCTACAGACGTTTCCTATCGAGCCCCCTTCCTACTTAAACCCGTCTGCACCGCGAGTCTTTCACCTCACTCAGCACCTCCACTCCGCCACCAGGCTGCTGGCAATTCGAGCTGCAACTCCGCTGCCCGACGCACTCTGGCGACCTATTCCGGTGAAACCTGTGCTCCCCCTTCACCTCTCATTCATACGAGCTTGCATGTATTGCCCGGGCGCATCTTCTCACACTTTCTTTTTTCTCTATATCGCCCCAGGTCGTCGTCTCTGTCGAAGCCTGCAAACAACCGAAGCGCTGTCCAACTTCGACGAGCAATCACGGTAAAAATAGATTGCCCCTTGATCCCTAGTTCATACGACCGTGTTCGCCTCGCCTCTGTGCATCTCCTAATGATTTTCGTGCGTCTTATTGCGCCGTAGAACGTCGCCTCCATCTCTGGCAGTGAGCACCCAACGCGAAAGCAAACTCCGACGAGGATTTCCGGCCGTGCCAGTGCGCCCCTGTCCAAGCAAAGACCACGTTGAGCTTCCTCGTGTTCGTGCAAATCTCGTAAGCCACGCCACACACCTCATCCCTCCCTGTATTCGCTGGAGCGTCGCTGACAGAGCGCCGCCGCCGCGCCACCGTCACCAGCGCCGCCGAACTTTGGTCGCATGGTCCAGGACCATTAGATCTAGATCCAACGAATCTGATAGAATCACTTATTGAAGGGGTACGGGTCAGATCTGGCCGTGCGATTTCATTTAGATCATGAGGTCCACACTAGCTGATCTGCGCGAAACGGTACCGACAAATCAGAGAGCGCCGCGCGGCCTGTGCTTAAATTTAAAACAGAAATTTGATCTATTAGTTAACCAAACTTGTAAAATTCATAACTTTTGATCCACACGTTCAAATTTTACAAATTTTATATCATTGGAATCAGGAGAGAAAATCCTTTCTGTTTTTGCAATGTGTTGAATGTTTTGCCTCTGTAAAAATGGTTGTTTTTACAGATACATTTGTAGGCATAATTTGTGTATAGTAATTATTTGAAAAATGATTTGTTGATCAAATAAAGTTTATTTAGTGTGTTTTGGACTTGTTTAGGATTCAGTAATGTATACTTGTCTTGTTTGGTGTAGAAATATCATCACATGGCATTTTCATGCATTCATATATTTTTGTTTGTATATTTTGATATGTAATTGTGGTGCCATTATTTTATGTGTAGATTTTGGTACAAATAGTGACTGTGATTGTGAAGATTGTTGATACTCCCCAAACTACCAAGGCAAGTGGTGCTTCATGATTTTATTCCTATGTTTTTCAATTATGCACTAGAAATATTTTATATAGAACTTGCATGAATATTTTGATCTATATGCTATGCTTGGGAAATCCTAGTAGTTGTAGAATTGCTAGAAATTTCTAAGTTAAAATGCTTACCATTGCCATGCTTAGCCTAGCTAGTAGCAACCAAGGGTGCTTATATATTCATGCTATGTAAAAATATTTCTAAGTCTTTGGACTTGTGTTTTTGCTTAATAAAACAACTAAATGAATGAAACACCTGGGTGGAATGGAAAGAATGGTTTATGTTGAGTGGTTACACAAGGCCCATTTCTATGGTTTACCTTGTGTATCTCACTTGTGGAAAGCCACCCAGGAACAAAGGGATTTGAGATGCCAAATGTTAAGAAGCTTCTAGTGCAGCCACATGGCATTATGGGCTCTGTCTGGATCATATAGGTTGCAATAACTTAGCCATTTGGATAGTTGGTGGTAGTGGGATGATAGGTTTGGAGCGCGTCCATTTGGTCTAAGGGAAGGCTTCTGAAAGGTCCTGTCTTGGTGAAAATCAAGTCCTGTGGGGAAAGTGCACAACCTCTGCAGATGGAAGAATCTAAGTACTTAGCCATGTCCCTAGTAAAGGACGATTTGAGCATCAAGACATGGAAGCTATCAAGAATCTCCTCATCCCAATTTCTAAGTTAAAAACTTGTGGTTGAACAAGGGTAAAGGTTCACCAATGTCTATTGGTGGTTCCTTGGGAAAGCTTTATCAAAGAAAAACTTAGTGTTTTCGACTGATAGGAAAAACCTACTTTGAGCAAAGCAAGCCTAAGCTACACTTAGCCAAAATGCATATAGTACCTAGACTGCTAATATTCTACTAAGGTACCACTTGCCAATACTATTCCAATGTAATGACCCACTGTGGCTGTAAGTTGTGATGTTGTAGGTTATTCTGATGATGATTAGGGGTTATGAGTCTACACTCAACATGCTTGCATGTGGCACATGAAGATGAAGACTTATTTATCTTATTATATATTTGAACTCTTGTATTAGGCCTGTGGCCATGGAGTTTGTAAAATACTATGTTTGTCTCTGGAATGATTTGTAATAATGACCTTTGTTTCTGTGTACTTCATCTTAAACTATGGATGCTAGCATTGATCCAGGGACTAGCATTGCAATCAAAGGGATCCTTACCTTTATAAAGTGAGGGATCTTACATCATGAGTGGTCCCTTCTTGACAGCTTCATTGATGGCGGCCATCTACAAATAGAGATGAGAAATAAGATTAGGAGAAGTTTTACGAGATGAAAAATAAACAAGTGTGGAAATTTGTGAAGGAGTTTGCATTTCCTAGTGGTTTCCTTAGTCTAATCCATCTTAGGGTCATAATCCTATAGGCAACACAGTGCTTTGATACCATCTGTAAGACCTCATCATTTATGGTAAAGGCCCCTGTGATTGCAATTCTAGTCCCTGGATCGAATTGCTAGCATCCATAGTTTAAGATGAAGTACACAGAGGAAAAAGGTCATTAGTACATCGTAATATCCAGAGATACATAGTTCTTACAACTCATTAGCCCAAGGATAATACATAGAGTTCACAATACTTAACAAAATAAATAAAGTCTTCATCTTCAAGTGCCACAGGCAAACATGTTGAGTGTAGACTCATAACCCTAGGCACCATCAGAGTAAGCTGCAACATAATAAGTTACAGCCACAGAGGGTCAGTACATTTGGAATTGTATTGGAAAGTGATACCTTAGTAGTATAGTAACATCTAATAACTATATGAATTTGGCTAAGTGTAGTTCAGGCTGGCTTTGCTCAAAATAAGGTTTTTCTTATTAGTTGAAAACACTAAGTTTTTGTTTCAAAAAAACACCCAAGGAACAACCAATAGACATTGGTGAACCTTTACCCTTGTTCAACCACAAGTTTTAACTTAGAGAAATTGGGATGAGGAGATCCTTCATCATTTCAATTTCTTTGAGGCTCAAAATGTCCGTTACCGGTGACACGGCTAAGTACTTAGGTTTTACCCTCTCGAGAGGTGGTGTACTTTCCCCATAAGACTCTACATGCATCGGGACGAGACTTTTCAGAAGCATGCCCTTAGACCACCATGGACGAGTTCCATGCTATCAACCCTACCACCAACTGTAAATTTGGCTAACTTCCTGCAACCTAGTTGGTCAAGGCAGAGCCCATATGCCATGTGGTTACACTAGAAGCTTCTCAACACTAAACATCTCAAATCTCTTTGTTCCTGGGTGGCCATCCACAAGTGTGATACACGAGGTAAACCATAGATGTGGGCCTTGTGTAACCACTCAACACAAACCAAACTTTCCATTCCACCAAGGTGATTCATTAACATGTTGTTTTATTAATCAAAAACATAGTCATAGATTTTGCATAATATCATAGCATGAATATTCCACCCTTGAATTTTATACGGCCAATTTGCATCACCATTCTATATCATAATCTACCTCTATTCATTGATATTTGTCTTATTATGAGGTATTACTTATGTCTTTTCCACTATTTATGCATGTTGGATGATTCTTGGTGGATGCACTGCCGGAGTCTGGATTCTGATGGAAAAGAAGGCGTTTCGATGAAATTTCGCGAAGATCGGAAAAATACCAGAAAAGTATGGGAAAATATTATTTTTCTAGAAGATTGAGGAAGCCATAAGGAGGGACGAAGAAGGGCCATAGGGAGCCCACACCCCCCTAGGAGCGGGCCCACCTAACCCCGCGCCTAGGGAAGGTGTGGCCCACCTGCCCGGCTTCCGACTCCGCCACTTCGCCTATATCTTCCCTACGGAACCTTAAGCCTCGGGGAGCGACCACAGATAGATTTCTACCGTCTCTGGGGGTGTAAAACACCGAGAAAGAAAGATCTCTCCGGCAGATAGATTTCTGCCGGGCGAATTCCTTCCCAGAGAGGGGAGATCACGCCATCAACACCGTCATCAAGCTAGGCTTCATCGGGATCATCATCATGATCATCCACACCATCATCTCCGCCAGCACCATCATCACCACTCTGTCCCGCTGTAACAATTGTGTTGGATATTGCTTTAGTTCTTAGGGGAAACTTTCCCGGTGTTAATTACTATTGTAGTTGATCCCGGTGTTCTTAGGGGAAACTTTCCCGGTGTTAAACCCCAAACTTTAAGGAACGACAATTTAGGTTTCTTCCCAAACCATAATTCATACGGTGTCGTTTCAACGGATTTAGATGGTGCCCTATTTAAATTGAATGTGGCTGTTTCTAATGCATAACCCCAAAAAGATAGCGGTAAATCTGTAAGTGACATCATAGAACGAACCATATCTAAGAGAGTTCGATTACGAAGTTCGGACACACCATTACATTGTGGTGTTCCCGGTGGTGTCAGTTGTGAAAGTATTCCGCATTTCTTCAAATGCTCGCCAAACTCGTAACTTAGATATTATCCTCCATGATTAGATCGTTGAAATTTAATCTTCTCGTTATGTTGATTCTCCACTTCACTTTGAAATTCCTTAAACTTCTCGAAAGTTTCGGACTTATGTTTCATGGAATAGATATACCCATATCTACTCAAGTCATCTGTGAAGGTTAGAACATATCGATAACCACCGCGCGATGCTACACTCATTGGACCACACACATCGGTATGTATGATTTCCAATAAGTTCGTAGCTCGCTCCATCATACCAGAAAATGGAGTCTTAGTCATTTTACCCATCATACATGCTTCACATCTTTCAAGTGATTTGAAATCAAGTGATTCAAGAAGTCCAACGGAATGGAGTTTCTTCATACGCTTCACTCCAATATGAACAAGACGACAGTGCCACATATAGGTCGGGTTGTCGCTCAATTTCAAACGTTTAGCTTCAATGTTATTAATGTGTGTATTTCTACAATCAAGATTCAATAAGAATAGACCATCTATCAAAGGTGCATGTGCACAAAACATATTACTCATATAAATCGAACAACCATTATTCTTGGACTTAAACAAGTAACCGTCTCACAATAAACATGATCCGGCTATAATATTCATTAATGTGTGTATTTCTACAATCAAGATTCAATAAGAATAGACCATCTATCAAAGGTGCATGTGCACAAAACATATTACTCATATAAATCGAACAACCATTATTCTTGGACTTAAACAAGTAACCGTCTCGCAATAAACATGATCCGGATATAATATTCATGCTCAACGCGGGCACCAAATAACAATTATTTAAGTATAAAACTAATCTCGATGGTAGATGAAGAGGTAGCGTACCGACCGTTATCACATCAACCTTTGATACATTTCCAACGCGCATTGTCACCTTGTTCTTCGCTAGTTTCCGTCTATTCTGCAGCACCTGTTTCGAGTTACAAATATGAGCAACCGAACTAGTATCAAATACCCAGGCACTACTATGAGTACTAGTGAGATACACATCAATAACATGTATATCGGATATACCTTTCTTCTTGATGTTGCCGTTCTTCAAATCCGCCAAGTACTTAGGGAAATTCTGCTTCTAGTGACCCTCTCCCTTGCACTAAAAGCACTTAGTATCAGGCTTAGGCCCAGCCTTGGTCTTCTTCGCCGGCGCGGTAACTTTCTTACCGCCCTTCTTGAAGTTTCCCTTTTTATTAGACTTGCCTTGCTTCTTGAATGTGGTGGTCTTATTGACCATCAACACTTGGTGCTCTTTCTTGATCTCCACTTCCGCAGACTTTAAAATGGAGAAGAGTTCGAGAAACGACTTGTCCATGTTTTCATATTGTAGTTCATCACAAAGTTCTTGTAACTTAGTGGTAGTGATTGGAGGACACGGTGAATACCCAAAGCATTAGGAATCACTATACCCAAGCTTTGAAGCTTGCTTGCGTGCCCAGACATATTAAGCATGTGCTCACTAATGGAGCTTCCCTCTTCCATCTTGCAGTTAAAGAACTTTTCAGAAGCCTCATAACTTTCAACTGCCGCGTGAGCCTCAAATATCATTTTGAGTTCACGGACAATATCATGTGGGTCCTGGTTCTCAAACCTTTTCTGAAGCTCCGATTCCAAACCATACAAGATAGCACACTGAACTGTGGAGTACTGATTCTTCCGAGCGAGGAAAACATTCTTTACCTCATCGGTAGCATCAGCTGCATGTGGGTCACCCAGCGGTGCATCTAGCACATAGGTCAAATTACCAGCATTGAGGACAATCCTCAAGTTTCAGAACGAATCCGCGAAGTTGCTTCCATTGTTTTTCAACTTTTCTTTCTCTGGAACGCATTAAAATTGATGGTAGGGGCCGCCATTGATCTACAACATATTTGCAATAGTTAAGACTAAGTTTATGACAAATTGAGTTCTAATTAATAGTTAAATAATCTAGGTGAACTCCCACTCAAAACAATATCCCTCACATTGTTTTAGTGATCACACGAACCAAATCCACCACATCAAAACCGATCATCACGAGAGTTGATGTAGCTTCAATGGCAAACAATCAACATGTTCATCATATCTACTATATGAATCATGCTTTACCTTTCAGTGATCCGTGTTCCGAGACCATGTATGTACATGCTAGGCTCGTCAAGATCAAACCTTAGCTTCCGCATGAGCAAATCTGGCTTGCTCCCGTTGTATACACCCGTAGAATCTAACACACCCTATCATCACGTGGTGCTTCGAAACAACGAGCTTTAGCAACAATGCTTACTAAGGATGAACACTTTATAACTTGATATTTTGTGCTAGAGGAATCATCTTATAATGCTACCGTCGTGAACTAAGCAATACAAGATGCATAAAAGGATTAACATCACATGCAATTCATAATATGTGATATGATATGGCCTTTCTTCTTGTGCTTCCGATCTCCATCTTCAAGAACGAACATGATCTCCATCATCACCGGCATGGCGTCAAGGTCAATGGCGCCGCTTCATGATTGTCGTCCACCAGCATCAACTATTACAACTACTTTGAATAATAGACACGCAGGTCTTAACGGAATTAGAAGACAATCATATGGCTCCTGCGGGTTGCCGACTTACAATAAGGAACATTGCATACATCATATATAATCACAATCATGGCCATATCACATCACAGCACACCCCTGCAAAACAAATTTAGACGCCTCTAATTTTCTTTGCATGTTTTACGTGGTTTGGGGATTTCAATAAGTGTCGTTCTAACTTATGAACAAGAACCACAACGTTGATACTAGTATTGTCAATTACCCGTTGTAAATTGAATCTTCACTAAGTTGGGAGAAACAGGCACCCGCAAAGCCACTTATGCAATACAAGTTGCATGTTACGCGTGGAGCAAGTCTCACGATGTCATGTAAGGTTAGCCCGGGCCGCTTCATCCCACCATCCCGCAAGATCCAAAGTACACAAGAAGCAATCGACAACAAAAGAATCAACGCCCACTATGACCATTGTGTTCTACTCGTGCAACAGATCTACATATCGACACGGATCTGATACCACTATAGGGGTTCGTAGCATGGAAAACAAAAATTTCTACCGCATGCATACAAACAAGCCAAGATCTATCTACTAGATTGTAGCAATGAGTCGATTAGAGTACTCACCGTTGAAGATTCCAAAGCGGTTAACGAGAGCAGATTCTCGTGGGTGATGTAGTCGTACACTTCCATAGACGATATATCTCAAGATCGCGTAGACGATCCTTCCGTCGCTGCGTTCCGGCAGCGCTTCCGCAGTCGGTCACACGTTTGGTACTCGATGAAGACCTTCCTCTCCCTTATTCCAGCAGGCAGTGGAGCTTGTAGTTCTCCCCTCACGATTCCCGCAGCACGACGGCGTGGTGTCGGAAGTAGATGGAAGATACCGCAGGGCTTCGCCTAAGACGGTGCGAGTTATGGTGGATCTAGGTATTCCGGCGATCTAGGTTTAGAAGGACAGAGAGGAGGAGGTGTCGGTGATGGCTAGGGCAACGGCGACGAGACGGTGGCGGCGCGAGGCTGCGGTGTGCGGCGTGCGGTGGCGGCGCACGGGGTGGGGAGGGCAAGGTTCTGTGTTCTTTGGGGCATCCCTCCCCCTCTATTTATGAGAGGGAGGGAGGCTTGGGAGAGGGGAGTTTGAATCCATACCCAAACCCAAGTTGGATAGAAGGAAGGACTCTTTCCTTCTTCCACTAGGAAACCATTGTTCCAGTTTGACTTTTCAAACCTACCTTTTGACTTTCAATTTAGAACTTCATTTCTCTCTGACAAATGCCCAACCAAAGTGACTTAGGAAATGATCCAATCGTTTCGCTTACCAATGACACATTCATGGACCATTCCCCTTCCGGTCCGATGAACCTTCTAGAACCTTTTAGAACCTCTCCGATGAAAACATCGAAATCATTCCCGAACTCCGGAATTGGACATTCCTTATATGAATCTTATTCTCCAGACCATTCCGGATCTCCTCGTGATATCCCGGATCCCATCCGAGACTCTGAACAACATTCGGTTTCCCTACTTACATTCCATATATACTAAACAACATCGAATCCTTAAGTGTGTCTCCCTATGGTTCGTGAATTATGCGGACATGACCGAGACACTTCTCCGATCAATAACCAATACAGGAATATGGAAATTCATATGTCTCCCACATATTTCTATGATTACTTTGCGGTCAAATGAACCACTTACATACGATACCAATTTCCCTTTATCTCGCGATAGTTTACTTATCCGAGGTTTGATCGTCGTTATCTCTGCATACCAAGTTCAACCTCCTTACTGATAAGTACTCTTTTCTCGTTCCCGTGATATGTGATCCCTTCTGAGCCAGTCACATGCTTGCAAGCTAATTGGATGACATTCCACCGAGTGGGCCCAGAGTATATATATCGTCATGTGGATGGACAAATCCCACTCTTGATCCATGTGCCTCAACACATACTTTCTGAACACTCCATATTTATAGCCACCCAGTTATGGTGTGGTGTTTGATGTCATCAAAGCATCCTTCTGGTGATGGTGATTAGCATGATCTCATGGTCAAAGGTATTAGCTTACTATGTATCAGAAAGCTTATAGCAAACGAACTATTGAAATGACTTGACCTTTATGCTACGCTTATCTATAGGAGTATGTCCATCATACCATTCTCCTAATGATATGATCTTGTTATTAATAACATATAAATGTTCATGATCGAGAAACCACGATCATCTAATAACCAACAAGCTAGTATTATAAAGAGGCTTTACTAGGGACTCTAATTTAGTTTACAAATCACACAAGTATTAATGTTTCAAGTTAATAATATTATAGCATGAATGTAAACATTTATCATAAACACAAATATATAATAATAACCACTTTTATTATTGCCTCTAGGGCATATATCCAACAGCTGCCTTGTAGATTAAACACCATGATTATGAAAGAGCATCCAAGTTTGCCTAAGGAGTTGGAGGATTTAAGAATGTAGCTAGTTAGCGAAGTATTCCTAGCTAGTATTGCACTTCAACCCACTTTGATAGATCAAATAAAGGAAGCTCAGAAAGGAAATGCCAGTATCGACGGAATTAAACATCGTATCGGTATAGGGAAGGTACCCAGATTCATGGATGATGAAGAAGGAGTTCTGTGGTATAAGGGACGAATCTGTGGGCCCGCAGATTCTAAGTTGAAACAAGTTATTTTGCAAGAAGCCCATGATACTCTTTATTCTATTCATCCGGGAGGAACAAAGATGTATCAGGGTTTGAAGGAGCAATTTTGGTGCACAAAATGAAGAAGTCGGAAGCTACATCGCCAAGTGTGATATTTGTCAAAGGGTCAAAGCAGAACACCACCGACCCGTAGGACTTTTGCAACCTTTGCAAATTCCAGAATGGAAATGGGATTTAGTTGGAATGGATTTCATCACCGGTTTTCCAACATCTAGTAGAGGAAATGATTATATTTGGGTCATAGTTGACAGACTTTCCAAAGTAGCTCATTTCATACCAGTCAAGACCACTTATCAGAGCTCGAAGATAGCAGAGTTGTATATTTCTAGAATAGTCAGTCTGCATGGAACCCCCAAGACCATCATATGAGATCATGGAACCCAGTTTACCTCGATATTTTGGAAGAAAGTTAAAGAAGGGTTTGGAACCAAACTGAACTTCAGCATAGCTTATCACCCACAGACCGATAGACAAAGGAAAGAGTAAACCAAATACTCGAGGATATGTTGAGATCTTGTGTATTAGAATATGGATCTAAATGGGAAGACTGTCTTCCTTTCGCATAATTCTCATACAACAATAGTTATCAAGCCAGTTTGCAAATGGCCCCATTTAAGTTTTTGTATGGAAGGAAGTGTCGTACCCCCCCTGAATTGGTCGCAAGTAGGAGAGAGTCAGATCTTCGGACCAGACATCCTACGAGAAGCCGAATATAAGGTTCACAAGATTCGTGAGAACCTCAAGACCGCTCAATCCAGAAATAACATTTATGCTGAAAAGATACGTTGAGATCTAGCCTTCAATATCAGAGACTTTGTTTATCAGAAAGTATCACCTTTGAAAGGAATGCAGCGTTTCCAACTCAAAGGAAATCTTGCACCCGGATATATTGGACCCTTCAAGATTTTAATTCACCGAGGAGAAGTATCATATCAGATAGAACTGCCAGAAGAGATGTAAGCCGTTCATGACGTGTTTCATATCTCGTTACTTCAAAAATTCTTGGAAGTTCCATAGAAGACAGAAGTTTCAATAACATCGATCACAGAGACATGGATATCAACCCGGATTTAACCTATCATGAAGTACCCATTCGTATTTTGGAAGAAGATTTTAGAACTACCCGGACTAGGAGTATCAAGTGTAACATCCCAATTTCAGCAACCCTGATTTGCTGTCCAAAATGCAAAAATTAGGGGGAACAAAAACATTTTCTTGTTAAGTGTTGCAATGTTTTCTTACTTGTTTGCTTGTGTTCAAGCAACTGATTTTGTATTAGATGATATACTCCTTATCTCCACACTAGCTAACAAAAACTATTTCCCAAAGGAGATGTCGTGGCTCCTCTTTAATAATTCCCAAATATTCTGGCATTCCAAACCTGAGCCAAGATGACTTTGATAAAACCAACTATTTAATAATTCCATTAACAAAACTATGGAGACCTACATATTATCTCCTTATGTTTTCAAGACAGAACTTCAACTACCCTTACCTCTAGTTTTTCCAAAAACCTTCTCCTCCATCTTGGTAGAAATACAAAAGGTACTTACCTTACTTCATAGCACAACCAATTCAAAATACCCATCCCTACCTCAAGCTAGGCTTGATGGTAACCCTAGTAGTAATTGGATAAGTTTGAGAAGATGAATTGCCTTGATCTGCTGTCTGATGAATTACCTTGAACTGCTGATACCTTGTTTGCTTAGGAACTAGAGTGAGATAATCCAGTAGCTCATCCCTTAAGACCAAACCTATGATTATGATCATAATTCCCCAACCCAAGAATCCAAATATGGATCTTCCCTAAGCCACTAAAGTGACCATCTCACCTCCTACTCAGATTAAACCAAGGATAATCCCCTTTGATAGTTTCCAACTCAGTGAAGACCCACTATAGGCATGGATTCTATATACTTATTTATCACATCAACATCATCCCTTTGAATCATGAGTTTGGAACATAGCATCCTCTCAAAATCACCTACACTTGTAATCTAGTCCAAAACCCTAAATCTGCAAAAATGGCTAAGTTTGGAATTCTTACCTACATTCAATCTTTGGAGATCTACCTTTTCCAACCTATATGCATTCTTGAGAATGTACTTGAACCATCTTGTAGTACATCATTATTACTACCAAGGCCCACTCTTTCTATTGGATAAACCATTATGGTTCCCACTCATCCATGATGGTTTTGTAGTCAAGATAATAATGTTTTCTGCAAATCTTATCATCTTGCCTACTTTGGAAGAAGCTCATATCTATATGCTACCTCCCCATGACCAACTTTTTGCATGATTATGATCTACTAACCATGGTCTATGAATCCATACCTCACTTGTCCCCATTGGATCCTTGTGCCTCTTAAACCCCCACGGTTTAGGAGGCATCATGACAACTCTGTTATGACAGCCTTATTTTCAACAAAGTTTGCCATCTATTCTACAACACCTAAACTACAACGAAGCCCAACTATTGCTTACATGATCATCTATATAACTTTTTATATCTACCCATCTATCCCTTGCACCAAGGTGAGCTTTGAGCTCACTAATCTAACCAAGTTTATGTGGCATAAAAATATCAAAACCCTAGATTCCCAAAGAATATAGTTTCTTCCTTTATCACCATATTCCCTCGAGAATCAAGTTGTAATTGATGCATAATTCAAGTATACATAATATACCTTGGTTATGTTATTCCCCCAAATAATTACCATAATTATTTGGATCCTCAAACTATTTAATTTCCACTTTTGGCAAAACCCTAGAATCCTTGTCTATAAAGGAAAGTTTGATTTCCTCCAAATAACTTTGCCAACTCAATGCACCTTTGAGTTATATATATCATACCCCACCTTCCCATCCAAAAATAAATATTTTTGAGATCCCTTATTATTTCTTTTTGCCCCTTTTCTCAAATGGCAGAAATAAGAACTAATTCCTTAAAAATACTTATACACCTCAATAAATTCTAATAAAATTCTCCAATGTGTAATATGGTATCTAGGACCATATCACATCAAAAACCACACTTGTAAAATGTAAAAATATCAAATAACCTTCTATAATCTATTTCTTTACTTTTCGAAGAATTGATTTTTAGTGAACTAACAATCATCCTAAAAATCCCAATTAATTATGTGAGGCATATCTTGATATTATCTACATCCCAATACCCTCTCTCTACTTTGTTCAATGCAAGATTTCAACTTCCTTTATAACTCTTACTTTGAGCAAATTTGTAAAAACCATCAAGATCACTAATCAACTCACTCCCAAACCTCACCAAACCTTGCCAATCAAGATTGTACACCAAGCACACCCCTCCCAGTAGAGATACACTATAGCTTGACACTATAGCAACTCGTAACCCCTTGTCCTCTGTGCTTGTTTGAAGAGGAGACCAAGGCTAGGTCATGTACTAACCCTCATATTTAATGCAATAGCCACCCAGCTCCTTGCCCGTCACTCTACTCTACCCAGGGACCCCTCACACATCTCTGCACCACCTCTCTTAGCCAATACCTGGCTGCCTCCCTCTCTCCATGCCACCATAGTCTAAGTACACCATGAACCCATATCCCTTGACATAAAAGGTCCAGAGGCCTCCCCTGTGCCTCCTCTCGCCTCATTTCTCCCCCAACCCACCAGATAACCTCCCCCCGAGCTCTCCCTCACCCCCTCTGCCCTTCCATCCCATGAAATGGGTGATATCCCTCCTCTCGGGCATGCAAGAAGAAGGAAGGCCTGACATCATTCCCGACCACCCCTCCCCTTCCCTCTCTTCTCATTGTGTTCCCCTACCTCTGACCTACTTCCCCTTTCTCCTCCCACTTCCATAGGAACGCTGGAGGTTGTCACCACCATGCATGTCCGTCTCGGGAGCTCCCCTTAGGTTCAATGCGTTCGAGCTTCAGAAGCTTCGCCAACGTCCTACCCAGGGTATCAACCATGCTCTAAGCTCCCAGGGTCGTCGTGGCACCGACATGCAGGCTCTTAGACGAGCCCCGACGCGCACCCGAGTGATCCCCGTCGCCACAAATGCTTGCAACCCTAGATCTGCGCGGAACAATGCCTCGCCGCCCCTCTCCGGAACCACCCTGTCACGCCGTGTCCTCTCCGACACTCCCTAGCCGATGGACAACCCCCGGTAAGCCACCCGAAGACCCACCCGTTCCTCCCTAGGGTTTCCCCTCATCGCTGTCGAGCCTGAGGATGACGACGACCTCGTAACATCGATCCAGCCTAGATCCAATGGCCCTTGTCGCCCTATACCTCTTCACACCGTTGAGTCGCTGACGACCGGGGCTGCCCAGGCTATTCGAACTTGATCCCTACGGCACACGGTCACACCTAGATGGGTCGTGGTGGCCCATTTCGGCTTGCCTTGCGAAATCTGGCCCCTTTTGTCTTTTCCTTTTAATAGTTTTGCCCAGATCTGGCCATAGCACAGTTGGATTAAATCAAAACGAAAATTGAAAATACATATTTATGGCCAGGGGATAATTTTAACCTGAACACACATGTTTTATAAAACATTCAGTGCCTAAGTTTGACCCAACACATGTCTAGTTTTATCTCAATAAATAAGCTACATAAATGTATCCTTTTCACTAGAAAATACTTGCAGGGAGTTTCACTGATCCAAATAAGTTAAAACCAAATCCATATGAAAGGTAATTGAACTACACATCTACTATCCTTGGTCCCATATCTTTTGAAGCCATAGATTGATCCTAGTAGATTTAACAAATTCACTCCAGATTGGACTCTAGGAATTTCTCTAGGTCAAACAAATAATGGTTTTGACCCAATTCCATCTCCTAGTAGACATGCATACTCATATCCTTAAATCACCTGGAGCCCAATATTTATTTGGGTTTCTTTGAATTTTGGTGAATTAAACTCTTCCGTGTAGGCTTATTTCACCAATAAATTCACCACTTGAAATCTGATGAAAAAGACAAAAACCCTTAAGAACTAACTTTGGGAATTTCCCAAGGGATTCTTGTAATTATTTTGAATTATTCCAACACCCCTTGAATCAGTATATAAAATACTATTTAATCACCAAAGTAAATAATTTTTGGAAACTCCAAAACAATTCTGGTGAATTATTTCCTAAAACTAGAGTTTAAATCACTATAAAATCCATTATAAATCTTGGCAATTGATAAAATAGTGAAACCACTTTTGTTGGCTTCATTTTATGAATACCTATCTGAGGGTATCATGTTTGCACATTGTTCTCATGCAGAACTTGGCCTTGCTCCAAAAACCCCTTATCTAGGAGGTTTTGGACCTTAAATCCTAAATATAAAAAATCCCCAAATGCAACCCAAGCACCTCCCTTGCTTTCCCAACCAAATCCTCAACACTTACTGATCCATAACCTTGTTTTTCCCACTGAATATTGTATGGTTTGATGCTTGTCTGCCTTGTATTGATGGTGGTGTTGTTTGTTTGCATGTTTGCTCGATAACGGCGATAGTTGCGACTATGTTACGCCGAGAAGAAGTAAGCCTTGGGTTATTCTTATTAGTATTGTATTTTTTATTCTGGTTTTCTAACAAAGACAAGAGACATCTCTTTGGTCACGGGAAAGTCACCTTCTTGCTCATACGCCTTGTCCTATTATTTTATCTATGCATGTTTTATCTACCCGTTTGTGCAAATTGCATTGTTTTACTATATTATGTTATGTGGGGAAATGTTTGGCTCCTCCAAACCATTACCCCTTAGTACCATTAGGTATGTAACATCCCAAAAATATTAATCAAGGTTATCAATTCCAATCACCCAAATTTGGGGTTCACTACTAGGAAAATGGCTATAGGTAATCAGCACATCTGTGGCTCACATGGTTGAAGTGCCCCACGGCTAAAACAGGCGTGGCTCACCTATGGGCAGTGCCCTACTGTTAACTAGAACAACCATGGCGCACATGAACATAGTGCTCCACAGATATGTGTGGGCCAGGGCCCTGTTGGCCGCACGCCAGACATCCGTAGCGCACATAGGGTAGGTGCGCTACGCCTGTTGGTGTTATCCGTGTCGCACGTTGGGGGGGGTGCGCTACGCCTAAGCGCATGCCCCTCTGCTCTGTAAAACAGTCAGACACATCCGTGGCGCACTATGGCATGTGCGCCACGGATGTTACTAATCCCTGTGGCGCACTGGGGCCGAGTGCTCCACGGATGTGGCGATTTTTTTTTTGCCAGCACCACTTTGTGCACATGTGTGATCATCCACCACCCCACACTTCACTTTCCCCTTCTTCCTTCTTAGATCTAGTCGGGATCCTTCTCCTTCCCACCTCAATTTCTCCACCCATTCACCATTTTTAGCATGTAGAACTTGCCTTCGATGTTACATAAGTAATAGAGGAAGCTCTCCAGTCTCTCATCTCCTTCTCCGGTCTCGCGCGCACCTCTCCTTTACATCTTCTCGCGATTGGTCTCTCATCTCGGTAAGTTGTCCATGTAAGGATGTGTTCATGTGTATATGGATGATATGCTCATATGTATGTAGATGATCGATGCTCATGATGTATGTATGGAGAGGATCGATGGTCATATGTGTGTATATATGGAGAGTATCGATGATGCTCATGCATGTGTGTATGGAGAGAATAATGATATGTTCATGTGTGTATGGATCTCGGTCTATCTCTCTTGTGTTTGTATGTGAACAAGTTGCCATTTGTTTTGCCAAAATGTTGACTCATTTCCATTTTGGTAAGACTTTGGCATTTCGCAAAGGTCCTAATTTTAGGATAGGTCATGCCAAAATTTTCTATTGACCATTGCATGCATGCATTCATTATGTGGTTCTAATAGACTTCTAATTATACCGTGTATACCGTGTAGGAAAAAATGGTCCGCATAATGAGCGAAGGCATTGTGGCTAGATTTTTGAAATGTGCGACGGCAGACATGATACGAAATAACAAGACGGATATAAGATGTCTGTGCAGAAGATGTAAACTCAACTGGGTGGTCGACCCAGATTCCGGAAATCTGCAGGCGCACCTGCTCCGCCATGGTGGATCTTGTCACCGAGAGGGTCGTCGCATACTGCATGCAGACTTCGATTTTCGACGCGCAGACTTTGATCGAGAAAACCTCGTCGTGCTACAACATTTAGAACTGGTCGATCCTTGGGTACAGAAGCACATGAGGTTAATCGAGAAGAGGTACAATGACCGGGGCATACAGAGGACGCAGGGAGAAATAATCAAAGAGAACAACTCAGATTTCACGCGTTGGTTTAGGCAGACGCTCCTTGATAATCCCCCGCGATCGCATTCTTCTGACACGGAAAAGATCATATTCACCTTGTCGCAGGGACCAATGCAAAACCTGGTGACCTATCAAGCGTATGATATCAACGGCTACACATTCTACACGGAGGAAAAGGACAGCAAGTGTGATTATCAGAACTCAGGCGTAATGTCAGAATTCTACACCGATGACAACATGAAGGAAAGATTCTACGGAAGAATCAAGGAGATCTGGGAGCTCCACTACTGTCGAGAAAAGGTGCCGATGTTCCGTGTTAGATGGGCAAAGAGCATCGAAAGAGAAGACCGGTATTTCACAACCATGGTTATACCCAAATCAGCCAAATCCAATGCCGCCGATGCGAACGTGGCAGCGAAAAATGAACCGTGGGTACTGGCTACCAAAGTGGACCAATGTTTTTTCATTACCGACCCGAAAAAGCCTAGCCGTGTTGTCGTGAGGAGAGGAAAAAGAAACATCATCGGAATGGATGGAGTCGCCAACGAGCAAGACTTCGACCAGTACGGCGATCCAAAGATTGAAGATGATGACGACTACGATGCAACAACATACATCACAAGAAGAAAAAGGACAACCCTACCCAAAAAGGTAGCCCGTTCGAAAGAAGAAACATTAAAGTGTCGGGGCTAAATTATTCAACCGCGACAAAGAAGGGAAAAAAGATTATAAAACTCTAGCTCAAAAATATTGTAAAACGCGTGGTCGAACAAGATTTTAAAGTGCGGGTGGTCGAGTAGGGCCGTGCCCGATTCATATTATTATGGACAAATTATTATGAAATTTAGTTATACTTTGAATCATATTATTTTTACCACTTTTATGACATATATTATCACTTTTGGGAATTTTTGGAACATTTAAAATTATTTATAAAATAAAAACAAAACAAATATGACATATACTACCACTTTTGGGCATTTTTGGAACATTTAAAAATATTTTTAAAATAAAAATAAAAAAAGGGGGCACCAGGATTCAAACCTGGGTGCTCAGAAGTTTAGAATTGAGCAGTGGGCAGAACCAGTGGGATAGGATAGTGATTCTGTTAGATAGTGGGACACTCCTTTCTTATACAATTGCTAGAGGAGATAGGCGTAGCACACTCTGGCATAGTGCGCTACGAATATCTGTAGCGCACTATGTCAGAGTGCGCTACGCATATCTGTGCCTTATCCACATGCACGCAGGCACACGTCCCTCATCCCCATTCTCAACCGCGCCCACCGCCGCCGCTGTCGATCCCGAGCCCGAGCCCCCGCCGCCTCTCTCTCGATCCGCCTCCTCGCCAGCCGCCGTTGCTCGAGGAGGAGGCCGTGGAGCAGGAGGAGGCCGTGGAGCAGGAGCAGGAGGAGGCCCGCCGCCGCCGCCGCTCGAGGAGGAGGCCCACGCACCCGCCATCATCGTCCTCATCTCATATGTGAGCGTCGCCCCTCCCTCTCTCCCTCTCTCCCTCTCTCTCCCTCTCTCCCTCTCTCTATCCCTCTCTCCCCTATCTCCCTCATCTCTGTGTTGTTCAGGTGTTATGATTTTAGACCCTGTAGGATTTTAGGGTGCTCCTGTGGGAGGAACAATCCAATTGACCCGTAACCTAAGCATCCAATTGATAGATTTTGTCCTTTTACCTTCACCTCTGTCCTCACTGTCGTGTGTCGAAGGTGAGTTCACCATGCCGCAACCATGGTGGCGATGATGCACCGCCTTGTCTACAACTTCTCAGGTGAGCTACTTTTTGTAGTATGCTCTGGCCATCGAGCCGGTGACCTCCAATCTCACCTAGTTTCTAAGTTTTGACTCAAATAATTTGACATCTGGGCTTCTTTATTTGATGGTACTAGTGTTCATAGTAAGCCAGTGTAACTGATAAGGCCTAGGCCTAAACTTTCTATCATCTGGTACATGATAGCACCTGTTGGTATTGTGTGGTCCTAAGAATATTTTGTGGATGAACTGCAAAATATGTGACAGTGTACTGTACTTGTCCACTCAATGCATGGACTCCATATGAGGCATCCGTGCAACTAATTTGTTACTATGTCATATTTTTTAGCTTGTGGATATAGCTTAGGAGCTTACTAAGCGCTCATTCTCATAAGAAGATCACTAGTAGGAGAAGCCTTTAGAACATCTGTGGTTTTTATTAGTATGATCTGCAAATGCAAGTGAACATGAGAGGAGATGCCTAAATCACCTTTTGGAAAACTCACTAAGCCAGTGTTTGTATCGAAAACATGCTTTTGGTCATTTCTAGATTCCAATTTTCGACATTTTTTAAGGTGATTCTGACTAAGTGCTTATGCTGCTATCTTCTTGTCTCATGTCATAACCTCTATGTGATGATCTCTCATGCTCACTCATGTGCAGATCTGAAGAAAATATCTTGTAGTTGGCTTATAACATTTATCTGTACTGATCATGCTGTAATACAGTACTTCCAAGCCATGTTTTTCTTTATGGTTTCCTACTGTTTCAAGTTGCGGCTCATTGACAACTGTAGGTGCATGAAACTGATCAGAAATTCAGCGCATGCTGATTGGTGGTATTATGGTGTATCCTATCCTGTGATGTTTGAGGTCATTGTTTGAGGTCTTAAGAAAGAATCTGTCTTCTTGTATTTTTGTATGATTCCAGAACACTTGCTAGGAAAATGATTTATTTTAATTGGCTTGTCATTGTTGCTTAAAGAGATAGCTTCTGTCATATGGCTATGCTTAAATTGATAAGAAAAGTATATATGGTTGTGGCACTGTGCTGGGACTGGATGGATGTGGTTGTGAAATGGTTTGGAAGGAAAAAATAGAGTAGTGTTGGTTTTGCTACTATCTGTGATGGGACAACAGCACCATGAAATTGTGCTTGTGCTTGTATATGAAGCACTTTATTATGTCGTGTATGCAGGTTCTTGTATGAAATGAGTTCCGATTTTTGCCGGAATGTTGATTAACTTCCGTTTCGGCAGAAATTGGGCACTCCTAGTTTAAGAAAATTAGCAAAGGTCATGCCGGATTTTTCCGTGCATTTAACCAATTATTTGTTTTTTATTAGTGCAAAGATGTGTGACAACGATGAGGCTGGATGTTCTAAGCGCATCAGCGCTTAAGGAGAACTCGGACCTCCGAATAAACAATTGAAATTCTGGGATGCGGCCCAGCGGCTAGAAGACGATGAAGAATACCATCCTTCGGAGAGCGAGGATGATGAGATGGAAGATGCGGAGGAAGAAGCCGAAGGAACGGCGGATGATGAAACCACTGATGGAGGCGAGGGCACAGGGAGTGGTAGCAATCCTCCTAAGAATAAGAAGAAGAAGCCGAAGGAACGGCGCCCGAACACGGTCGGCACCGTCAGGGAGGAAATTACCGAAGTGACCCCATCAGGGGTTCCTTTGGAGCCCGCCCTTGTCGTCAAAGGATACGGTGGGCAAGTGGCGGCGATCACCCGGACAACCATCTGAATCAACACCGAGAATCTCCGGCATAAAGATAATGGCCACTTGTGCACATTCCTCTTCGAGAAGCTGCACGCAAGATACAAGTTCCCCGCTAAGTATCAGAACACAAATTATCATGGGAACGAAGTAAACAAATCCGCCCTCACAAAGATGAGCACCGCCCTGGCCAGCTGGAGAACTCGGATAAAGAAGAAGATCTATAAAGAAGGCAAAAGTCTCGAGGAGATCCAGAAGACCCGCAGATCACCAAAGATTAGTTCCGGGAGTTCAAGGAGAGGTGTGAATCCGAAAGAGCCCTGGCCAATAGTAATCGGGTAAAGGTGCTGCCGGCGATGAATATAGGTCATCACCATCTCGGATCTGGTGGATACAAAACCGCAGAGGCCAAATGGAATAAGGAGGACGAAGAGTATAGATCCAACAAGGGGATAGAAAACCCCTTTGCGAAATTCGAACCCGGGCAGGTTCGAAACTTCATCAAGGCTCGTTACCATGTGGACCCAAAAACCAAACAACTCACCGCGGATCCTGCGGTGAAGGAATTCGAGGAAATTGTGGTAAGTAATCTAATTGTCGCAGATCAACTAGATTGCAATCTAATCGATGATCTCAACGATTCACTGTTACTTCTTCTGCAGGAGGAGGAAATTGTTGCTACTCATGGATCCCAGGGTTCCTCATCCCAGGGTCGACGGCGGCCACCCGGTGGGATAACCCTTTGAACAGGGCGATGAACCGGGCCAAGAAAATAGAGCCGGTTACGAAGAAGCCCTCATCGGCTAGCCGTCTGGCCGGCCTCGGGGGTAAGAATTGGGTGGATCATTTTGGTCCACCGCAAAGGACGCATGTGGCGCCATCTGGAAGGAGCGAGGAGGAAAACCGCGAGGTTCAAGAACTTAAGGAACAAGTGGCACGGATCCCGCAGATCATCCAAGACAACCTGGCAATCACCCTAACGTCCTTCCTGCCTACCTTGGTGGAGTCAATAGCGAACTGGAGTGCGGGTGGTCGAGTAGGGCCATGCCTGATTCCAAGCATGGTCAGCAGCCACTCGAACAACGCGGCACCGACGAATCAGGCGAACTACGTGTTCGTGACTCCGCCCGCTTGCACCATGGTGCCGCAAGTGTTGTTGACTCCCCCTGCCATCACCGCGGCGCCGGAGTACATGTTGGTGCCCCCCTGCCATCGTCGCGGCGGCACCGGAGCTCCAAGCACCCGTCGGTAGGGAGAATACACCGGCGGCCAGCACCGCACCATCAAGCAGC
Organism: Avena sativa; assembly: GCA_916181665.1. Lineage (NCBI taxonomy): Eukaryota > Viridiplantae > Streptophyta > Magnoliopsida > Poales > Poaceae > Avena > Avena sativa. The sequence goes on from OV702281.1 coordinate 185,767,675, forward strand.
CCTTCCGTCTCTTGCACGCCCGTCGCCGTATGTGGTGCGTCGACATTAGTCGATCTCGACGCCATCACGGTAAACAAATTGCTTTACTGCCTTTAACGCCATCTATTACTCTTATGGCATCTCTGACGATGCCGTACATGTTTTCCGCAGACGGATGTTCCTTGCACTCTCTTATGCTATGTGAACAACGAGCTGAGGGATGTTGCCAAGGCTACCATCGTTCAACCCTTGCAGCGGACGTTCCACTCAAGGCCGATGCCAGATAGCGTGCACAAGGTTAAAATTAGTCGGGTGCTAAGGGGCTGCGACGACCTGGAAACTCCCATTCAACCTCCAGGAGCGGATGAAGAAGAGCCGTCTGTCCTCAGAACTTGCTTCGGCTTATTCTTGCAATGGCCAAAGAGCATGATCCGTTTGGGGACGGCGGGGGCCATCACGCCACAGACAACAGCACCGGCTGTCGTGCCAGCGACAAGCGGTGGCAAGGCTCCCTTACTGCCCTCGCCGTCACCTCCACGCGGTGGGTAGGATGATCATGTTGATGATATGCACATGGCGCAGGATCCGGTCGAGGACGACGAAGACTGGAATGATCACTTCTTCAACACTCAGTTTAACAACGAAGACCTAGCTGGTGGCCCCACAGAGAAAGCCACTATCACTAAGCGTCTGTTTGGTTCTCAGGAGACGCATCCAGCTTGCGCCTTTAAAGAGCTAGCTGATACAACCAACCGGCCCTTTATTATAATCCCTGACACACTACATAGGGCGTCTGGTTCTCAGATTGCGGTGCCTACCCGCTCTCCAAAAGGAAAAAAGGGCAGGAAAAGAAAATCTAGCAGCTCGAGCCAGCCGGTGGCGTCAACAACTGCGAATCCGATCAGGTTTCGGGACGGGCCACCAAGACCAGAGGGTATTATGTGGAGGATTCATGTGGCGGGTGAGCCCATGCTACCTAAGAATTTGCGGAAGCTTGCCAGTTCGGAACTGCAGAGTGTGCATGACGGCATGTTGACGATAGAGAGACGCCTTCTATCTGAGAAAGATCCCTCGCACCCGGTATTCGTGGTTAAGGTGCCACCAGGCTTGGGCTTCGTCGACAATGCCCCTGCGCCTGTGGTTCGACGACATCTTCAATATGTTCCACCTATACCCGCTGCACTATACCATGGTCCGTCTGTTTTCTCTCAGCCTGGCCATGCAGATCATTAGAGAGAACACACCGGGCATCGCTATAGTGGACCCCTAATACATGCGTGACGACTGCTTGGGTTCCCCCGCCGAATGACGTATCGTGGCCTCGTACCTAAAAAGAATCCTCGTGGCGAACAAGAGAAAGGAATACATTCTCGTGCCTTACTTTCCCGAGTAAGTCGTTATTCACTCGCCACCATCGATTGGCTTTATTAGATTATCATCATTCTTTTTCCAACACAATCCATTTGAATTTTTGCGTAGAGATGAACATTGCACGCTCATATCCTTATCGCCGAAGCATTCCCACGCCACGTATTTTGACTCGGGGAGTCTAGAAAAGAAGAAAAACTACGACAAGATCAAGGAAGTTCTGGATGATGCTCTCACTGGCTTTGCCTCGATGGAAGGCACCACCTTCGTGCATACGAAGGTCAAGTTCGGCAGGCACGTCTTCAACCACGTAACGGAGTTCCCCTGCGTGAAGCAGCCGGAAAACAGTAAGAAGGAAGCCTACTACGCACTCCATCACATGGGGGCGTTCCTACTTTACCAGCAGAATTCTACGCTGCCAGATCATCTCAAACAGTGGGCCGAAGCAAAGGCCAAGATCACTGATTCAGATATTAGACAAGAGATGTATCGCATCCAGCAGTAGCTTGGGGCAATCATCTTTCGTGATGTCATGACTTCGGTGGGAAATCTTCTACGGAGGAAATATCCCGAATAACCGTGACATAGAATATCTCCTAGAGATGCAGGGTGACTATAGGAAGTTCATGACGAGACAAGGCGTCCTCCTGTTCCCTAAGCCGAGCCAGAAGGCTTGATGTTGGCCTAGTTGTAGTTACAAACTATAGAGACCTTTGTGTGTGTGTGGACAAGTGTACATGCTACTATACTTATCTTATTAGTTTTATGAATCATCGCTTACTTCTTTGGCTTATTATTATATATAAATCAATGCTTGGTTTTTTTGCTTACTCTTTGGTCCTTTGCTCACTTTGGTCCTTTTTTTCCTTACTTTATTAGTCCTTTTTCGAGAATAATGCCAATGATTGAAATGTCGTGGCACAATATATATGTGAATGTGCTACGACGGGATTGTGATCCTTGTGATATGCAAAAGTCTAGGTCTTGTGCATCCTACTTGGCTCACGGTTCCGTCGTAGCATATTCCTGTGTCCAACGACCTATATATATATGAGGCATTCTTTTTGATTTACTTTGGTCTTTTTTGAGAATAATGCCGATGATTGAAATGTCGTGGTACAATATATATGTGAATGTGCTACGACGGGATTGTAAGCCTTGTGTTATGCACAAGTCTAGATGTTGTGCATCCTACTTGGCTTACGGTTCCATCGTAGCATATTCCTGTGTCCAACGACCTATGTATATATATATGAGGTATTCTTTTTGATTTAATTTGGTCTTTTTCAAGAATAATACCGATGATTGAAATGTCGTGGCACAATATATATGTGAATGTGCTACGACGAGATTGTGAGCCTTGTGATATGCACAAGTCTAGGTCTTGTGCATCCTACTTGGCTCAGACTTCCATCATAGCATATTCCTGTGTCCAACGACCTATGTATATATATATATATGAGGCATTCTTTTCGAGTTACGTTGGTCTTTTTCGAGAATAATGCCGATGATTGAAATGTCATGGCACACTATATGTGAATGTGCTGCGATGGGATTGTCTGCCTTGTGCTATGCACAGGTCCAGGTGTTGTGCATCCTACTTGGCGAACAGTTCCATCGTAGAATATTCCTGTGCCGAACAACCTAGTTATATATGAGGCATGCTTTTTGAGTTTGGTATTTTTTATTTAGGAGTACTTTCTATAAGTGTATCTTCATATGCGACTTTAATTATATATGTTTTTTTCAATCATCGGTTAATTATATTGTCAACTTATAGATGACGTGGTACGTCGTGTACAAGGGACGGGTTTCCGGAGTCTTCGATGATTGGGAAGACTGCCGGAGACAGGTGCACCATTTCAGCGGCAATAGCTACAAAGGGTACAACACTATGGCGGAGGCGAAATCTAGATACACGCGCTATCTAGCGGGAGTTAGGACGAGGAACCGGATGAAGACCTACACCTTTGTCGCAGCGGTGATCATGCTTATCTTCTTTGGTTGTTTATCCTGCGTTTGTGTCTAGCTAGTTTAGATGTCTAGGCGAGCTTTCGATCGAGCTCTAACTTGTTCGATCGACACATGTATTCGCATGTCACCAACTACTTTGTAACTTAATCGAAACAATGTATAACTTATGTATTCATGTATGAGACTTATCTATATGTATTTGTTTCAATCTTGTTTGCCGAATTATGCATTTATATATAACTGTATATCTTATATCTGTGTCTATATCTGCCTATATAATCTGTATTGTATATCATATGGCCCTAAATGTTTTTTAAAAGAAAAGACACCCGTGGCGCACATGGCACAACTTCTGTGGCGCACTGCAACTGAAGCGCACCTGCACAGCTTAGTGGCGCACTGAAACGTGCGCCACAGAAGATCTAAGCCGTAGCGCACCTGCCAACATATTCGTGGCGCACTAGCAGGTGTGCTACGCCTATCTCCACATAACCGTGGCGCCCCAGGCAGTGCGCCACAGCTAGGAGATAGCCGTAGCGCAAGGCCTATGGCGCACCACTAGTGCGCCACAGATGGTCCTTTTAGGTGCGCCATAGACGACCATTTTCCTAGTAGTGGTTAACAAAAACATTTGTGAATTAAAATCCATATGAATGCATGTGTGTATGTGTTGAATGCTTGTATGGACTTGTGTGATTGTTATGAATGGCAAGGATTGGGTTAAAGATGAAAACAACATCACCTAAATCATTTCCAAGAAGAATCAAATCATGAGAAATTAAAAAAAAAACTATATAACCAAATGGTCATTTTTGCCAATCTTGTTCACTAGACCACTTTGAGTGTTTCTAGTCCAAGATTTCTAACGTAAACAAATCCAATTCTTTTCACCCCTTGTTATACCAAGTAAAAGTGAACCCAATCCCACCTTGCAAACCCACAGAAACATTTGGCAACCCTATTCAAATGATATGTAAAAATTGAATCTAGTTCATATGATAAGATCACCATTTCTCAAAACCCAACCAAAGCAGTTAACGTTGACAAATCCAATCAACCAGAAACTCTCTAGTATGTGCCCAGTACACTCACCAAGTTTCATCCAAAAATTCAAATATCAAACACCTTCTAAGAACAAATGAAATAAAGCAACAAACACTATATTGAGGAGTGTTCTTGCCAATATTGTTCCCTCTATAGCCTCCACAATACTCCCAGTATGTGACCCACCTTGTCTATGCAACCCTAGCCTACTGTACATGATACGCCGGAACCGTATCTATAATTTTTGATTCTCCATGTTTGTTTATTATCTACTTTGCTTTGCTTTGTCTACACTTTGAGGTGTTTTTATATCTTTTCTAGAACTAACCTATTAACAAGTTGCCACAGTGCCAGTGTCCTGTTTTCTTCTGTTTTTGGTTCCAGAAATGAAGAAACTCATTATTCTCGAAATTTGACGGGACAAAAGACAAAGTCAATATTTACCATGGGCGACACGAAGTCCAGAGGAGACACGGAGAGGCCACCAGAGCCGCCACACCCCCCTAGGCGCGAGTGGGACCACCTCGCGCCTGGGTAGGGTGTGGGACCCCTGGCCGCCTCCTAGTCTTGCATCTTCGCCTATAAGAAGCCCCCGATGCAAAAACCCTAGGCACCCGATCAAAACTCCATGAAACCTTCTGTATCCGCCGCCACCATCGTCCCTAGATCGGGGGGGATCTGAAGTTCTTCCCGGCACCCTGCTGGAGGGGAGATCATCCCGGAGGCCTTCTTATCCGGTATGAAGCGTGAGTAGTTCCACCTTGGACTATGGGTCAATGTAGTAGCTAGATGGTTGTATCTCCTCCTTGTGCTTTCATGTATAGATCTTGTGAGCTCCGTTCATGATCAATATCTAATCTATTTGTAATCATGCATGTTATGTTTGTGGGGATCCGATGGATATTGAGATTACTATGTCAGACTGATTAATGATTTTGTCTTTATGATTCTATCATGTTTGTGTTGTTTGTGATATTGCATGCTCTTCGTTGTTAGTAGCTATGTTGGCCAAGTAGTTGCTAGTGACTCCAAGAGGGGGTATTTATGCTCGATAGTGGGTTCATGCCTCTAGTTTCCAAGGGAAGTTATGGAAATCTCTTCGGTTGTAGATGTGCTGTTGCTACTAGGGAGAAAACAACGGTCTCTTGTCCATAGAACAAGTGGATTGTTTACCTTACACACTTTGCTTAAAGCAGTTGTTTGTTGCTTGCAACTTAATACCTAACCTGAAGGTGGACTTCTAGTCATAGATACAATTGGATGGTTATCTATGTATATTGTTGTATTGCCCAATCGAATCTCATAGGATATTTTTTTCTGGTATTGCATTGTTATGCCTTGCTCAGTTCCTATCAATTGCCCTGCTGTAATTTGTTTACCCTTCACGCCATGTTGTTTATCTAAGGAGAGCACCTCTAGTGAACTATGGACCCCGGTCCAATATTTACCATTGATACATCTTCCGCTCTTACTTGTTTACTTGCTGCAGACCATTACCTTCCACACCATATGTTTAATCCTTTGTTACAGCAACCGGTGAGATTTACAACCTCACAGTTCGTTGCGGCAAAGTCTTGAGTTTGTGTTGTGCAGGTTTCCACGTTGCTTGCAACACCTATGTGACGTTTCCTTCGTCCTACTGGTTTGATAACCTCGGTTTCTTACTGAGGGAAGACTTGCTAATGTGCTGCTTCACACCTTGGTCTTGGGGTTCCCAACAGGTTACACTTCAACTGATCCATCAGTACACACGACCAGTTCATCAATGGCATACATGGCCGAGCACTTTTGCCACCCCCACCGGCGACAACATGATGCAAGCCAAACCGACCTCGCCTACCATGTCTAGTACGTTGCCCATGCCTCACTGCCCCCTTCAGACCAGCCCTAGCTCAGGGGCAGAGCGAGCAGACGTCGAGAATGCCGTGCCCGAGACGCTGTCGACCATGCCGACGCACACTCGCAGTTCACGCCCATTCCCGCTCGACCCGACCACCTCGAGCTCTCGTCGCCCGCCTACGTGATCACCACCGTCGCAGGAGACCAAAAGACATGCTCGTGCCCTCGACCGTGCCCTGTAGTCGCCGGACGCCACGAAATTCGCTGTCGGTCCCGCGCAGAGCATCGCCCCATTCTGACCGCTGCAGACCTCCATTTACTAAGCCACGTAGTCCGTGATGACCGCCAGGCGACCGCCCAGCGTCCTAGCCTCCGAACCATGCCCCTAGCTCGCGGTGACACCAGCCCCGACAACCTCTTCCCACGCCGTGATGCACCCCTCGCCCCACTATAAAAAGGGAGCTCCCCCGCACCAACTCTTCACACCATCTCACTCCACACATCCTCAGCAACGCCTCCGAGCAACACCAGAGCAAGCCGCTGCCTGTAGCTCCCCAATTCCACCAGAGACCGCCACGGAAAGTGGAGAAGGGCTCCGTCGATTTAGGCCACCGAAGGAGAAGCCGTCGGAACCAGGAGAACCGCCGGAGCCACCTCATTCTTTTTCCCCCATCACCGACCCTCGCCCGAGCTCCGATAAGCCTCCGCTGACACTCACTGACCTCGCTAGGGTTTCTCCCCGTCGTGTCCTGTTCCGATGAGGAAGATGGTCGTGAGCCGTTGATCTAGGATCTAATCCTACAGTCAGAATCCTCCCATACCCCTTCGGCACCCCCTGTATCACTGACGAGTGGGGCCATCACTTAAACCAGCCCGCTTGCGCTGTGTGCAGTGGGCCGGCCCATCTAGATCTCCCGCGCGACCCAGTAGATTCAAATTTAGATTTTTCAATTTAGTTCAAACCTTAGTTCTGTCAATAAATTAAAAATCAATTCAGAGAGATTCACTGAACGAAATTGCATGAAACTAATTTTGTTAGAAAGGTATTCGAATTTTTAATACAAGCCCGTTGGATTCAAACCATTTGAAATTATAGATCACCTATAGTAAAAATAACAAGGAAGATACTTTTCTGCATTCAAACATTTTTCAAAAATCAACCATAAATGCTTTTGAGTTGATTCCAACTCTCAAATATCACATTTTCCCGGTTAGAGATAGCTTAGGTTTTTTTTGTTTATTATTTTCGTTTTTTATTTCTTTTGTAACTTTTGAAATATAGCTCCAAATGAGCTCAAACCTATTTTTAAATTTTTCTAAAATTCATAATATGAATATGGACTACTAGGGATACGTGATCCCATCCATTCAAAATATTCAAACATAGGTTTTGAAACAAGACCTAATAGATGCATAGAAGGGTTTTTCAAATAGGGTTCCTCACAAATGGTTTTGAAATTGAGATTTTTGCAAGATGCTTAATGCAATGCATATGAATCCTATGAATCTTTCCCATTTTAAAATTTGGGATGTTACAAACTAAGCCCCTTAAGATGAATCTCGTCCTCGAGATTTGAAATGGCTAGCAAATAGGTTCTAGTGGTGTTCTTGAAGATTGTATTTCTAGCATCCATGTGGCTTCTCTTTATATGGGTACATAATCAAGCTAACCCCCTTAAGGGAACTGAACTTGCATCTCCAAACATGTAAGACTTAATTTGGCATCTTGTACTAGCTATCAATTTCTTCTCCACTGAATTCACTTTAACAGATCCTCTAAGTAACTCCATATGTGACTAGTATCATCCATGGATGCCTTGATATGAATGAATGCGATGCACTAGTTTGAAAAGGTACGAGTGCATTGCATAAATTAACTAGAAGCTTACCAGTCATGGAGCATGGCTTATTATATCCTATCTTCATGTTCATGTGGTTCACAGTTGCTTCTCAGTTGAGTTTGTCTTGGTTCCATCTTCTGGACAACTATAGGCATAGTGTCCTAACTTCCTGCACTTGTAGCATTCCACATTACTGAGATCTTTATTTCCATTATAATTATGGCCATTGCTACCTTTTTTGTGGCCATTACCATTGTGTACATTACCTCCGTTGTTGTGGTCATCTGAATTGTCATTGCCATCCTGGAAGGTACGTTTATGATATGATGTTGAGTTGTGATGGCCGTTGTGCTTCCTCTTGCGTCGTTCCACTTGCTTGTGCTTCCCTTCAAGAATTCTTGCCTTGTCCATCATCTTTTGGAAAGTGGGACAGTAGACCACAGACAACTGCAGCGAGAGCTCATCACTGAGACCATCCAAAAACCTCTCTCTCCTCTTGGCATCAGTGTAAACATCTTCAGGTGCATAGCGTGACAGATTGTTGAATTCCTTTATGTAGTCCTCCACTGTGCGATTAGTTTGGTACAAGTTGCAAAACTCCTTCCTCTTTAGACTTAGGACCCCTGAAGAGACATGGTTGGTCTTAAATACTTCTTCAAACATGGCCCAAGTAACATTGTCTAGTGGGTGGGTGATTTGTAAAGTATCCCACCAAGGAGCAGCTGGTCCCTCTAGTAGGTGAGCAGCAAATCTCACCTTCTCAGCATCAGTGCATCCAACTGTCACTAAGTATTTGTTCACCGAGCGCAACCAGTCAAGAGCAATCATAGGTTCAGGTGCAGTGGAGAACTTAGCTGGCCTCAGTTTCAGAAACCTGGTGAGAGCATTCTCCTGGGACTGGTTGTTTCCGTTGTTGTTGTTGTTGTTGTTTTTTTTGAGGATAAAACAGTAGGGTAAAAAAAACCCACTGCAATTTTTCTTTATATATATCAAGTAGAGTTACAGAAGATTATTTACAAGCATATTCCACCTCAAAAAAAGAGGGATAACATTTAAAGCAGCTATCTCATGTCTAAATTGGTTTCAATCCAGTCCTTAAGGCCCTGATAATACTTTTTCTTAATTCTATAAAGGACCCATCTTAATTCCTGGGCTATAATAGCCTTCCCGGTCTCCACCGATGTGTGCTGATTGTTGAAAAATTCATTATTTCTGCAAATCCAGATGCCCCAAGTTCCAAGTATCAGAATTTCCATTGCAAAAGGGACCTTTAGGTCTTTTTTAATACTGGCTAGAACTTCAAAGATGCTTTGATCAGCCATATTAACCTGTGAGATTTCAGCCCAGCAGGCTCTAGCAAAAGGGCATTCCCAAAACAAATGTAAACTAGTTTCTTCACTGTGGCAGTTCTGGAAGACACAATCATAAGATGCTAGAGAAAAACATTTTCTTTTCAGAAGATTCCTTGTGTTGAGTCTATCAAGCAGAAGAAGCCAGAAGAAAAATTTGTGCTTCTGTTGGCAAGAAGATTTCCAAATCCATGAAAAATGTGGCTGAACTGGTTGGTATCCAACTAAAGAATAGTAAGCCTTTTTTACTGAAAAAGTACTACCCCAAATATAAGACCAACAATCCGATTCCCCTTCCCTGCTGTAATCAAGAATTTGTTCAAGACTTTGATATTCCTGATATGCTTGTTGAGACAAAGGCAGATAAAAGAGATCCTGAGTATTTGCAGTATGCATGAACTCCCTGACAGAAATGTGTGGATTTTTTGCAAATGTAAGAAGGTGAGGGAGCTTATGTTGGAGGCAATTATTATTCCACATATCAGTCCAGAATAGTGTAGATTCCCCATTTCCAACCAAGCACTTTGCAAGTCCTTTAAAAGTGTCAATTAGCTTCAGATGAGCTTTCCACCAAAAAGATCCCTCAACTCTTCTTCCAGGGAGCTTATCATTACAATAGTAGGTGTTCCACACCAAATGCACCCATGGAATATCCCTATGATTATAGAATTTATCCAAATTCTTCAAGAGAAGAGCAGAATTTTGAACATTAAGGTCCAGAACTCCCAATCCACCTTGACTCTTGGGTCTACAAACTTTCTTCCATGCAACAAGAGCAGTACCTCTAGCTTGAACATCAGTTGTTTTCTTTCTCCACAAGCATTGCCTCATATATTTAACCAACTGTTCTTTGATAGAGACAGGGAGATCAAAGCAGCTCATGTAATATATGGGGAGGGAGGATAACACAGATTTGAATAACTGTAATTTCCCCCCATAATTCAGAAAGTCAACAATTCCACACAATCTTCTTTCAATTCTCTGAACAATAGGCAAGAAGTGCTCCACATCAGGTTTATTCAAGCTCAGAGGCAGACCAAGATAGGTAAAAGGCAAGGACCCAGTGAGGCAAGAAAGTGTATTAGCAAAGTGCTCAAGCCTTTCAGAATCCATATTAATAGGCATCATGCTGGACTTGGAATAATTGACTTTAAGCCCAGTGGAAATAGCAAAAGTATGCAAGATTGCTTTAAGACACAATAGTTGTTCAGAATCAGCCTTCAGGATTACTAAAGTGTCATCTGCATACTGGACCACAGGGAAATCAGGACAAAAAACATTCTCAGAGGGCAGAGAAAGCAAACCCAGGAACATTGCTTTATTGAGGATGCTCTGAAGAAGATCAGCAGCCAGTACAAACAGCAGAGGGGACAAAGGGTCACCTTGCCTGACACCCCTTCTACAGTAAAAAAATTTCCCAGGCACACCATTTAAAAGCACAGAGGAAGAAGCAGACCCAAAAATCAACTGCATCCAAGAAATCCATTTAACTCCAAAACCTTTGGCTTTAAGGATATCAATGATTGCAGAATGCTCAATTCTGTCAAAAGCCTTCTCAAAATCCAACTTGAGAATTAAAATTTCCTCCTTTGACTTGTGACACTGATCAAGAAATTCAAAAGCCCAGCCTAAACAGTCTTGAATTGATCTTTGCTTGAGGAAACCATATTGATTCTTGTGAACAAGTTTCAGAATGACTTTTTGCAGTCTATTGGCCAGAATCTTAGTGATAATCTTGAGGACACTATTTAGCAAGGAAATAGGCCTAAAGTCAGCAGGAGTCAAAGGAGCAGCAATTTTTGGAATGAGGGTGATGAAAGAGGAATTAATGCTCTCTAAAGAGACATTCCCTGCATGGAACTCAAGAAGAAGATGTTTCACATCACCCTTGATAATAGGCCAGCAAAGCTTCATGAATTCATTATTAAAACCATCAGGTCCAGGAGACTTATCATTAGGCAAATTTGTGATGACTTCTTCAATTTCTGCATCAGAGAAAGGCTTTTCCAAAGCTTCCTTGTCCTCCTGGCTTAAGCAATCACCAGCCAATTCATCAAGGTTAAAATGCATTTCAGGCTTATCAGAAGTACCCATTCTATCTTTAAATGAGTTCCAAAGAAGATTTGCTTTGCCATCATGATCATAGATCTCAAGATCGGAATCACCTTTGAGCATTGAAATGTAATTATGTCGAAAACTAATGGTAGCTTTGGAGTGAAAGAATTTGGTGTTCTCATCCCCCAGTTTAACCCATTTGATTTTCCCTCTCTGCTTCCAATAAGTATTCTGGTTTTGTAGAAGAGAAATAATAAGATCCTTCAAGATATCTCTAAGATTCCACTCATGAACAGTAAGAGTTCTCATTTCCTCCATGATATCAAGCAAATCAATAGTGGCATTAACATTACAGATTTGTGTCTTCAGACAAGGAAGCTGCTTGGCCCAAAGCTTCAGCCCTCTTCTCACATTTTTGAATTTGGCATTTTTTTTTTGCAGGATCAAGGAAACCCACAGGAATGTTCCATGCATTTTGAACAATAGCTTTAAACTCTTTATATTGCAACCAATGATTTTCAAATCTGAACACCTGAGCTTTTGGAATCATTGTGCCAATGGTAATGACACAGGGAAGGTGATCAGAAGTAGGCTTAACAAGAGGAGCAACAAAAGTAGAGGGAAAACTTTGAGTCCAGACAGCAGAAGTAAAAAACCAATCCAGTCTTTCCAAAAGAGGATCCTTCTGCATATTACTCCAAGTGAATTTTCTACCCTTAAGAGGTAACTCAATGAGACCTAAATTATTAATAGCTTCATTAAAGAGGAGCATACCATTCACATCCCCTCCCAATTTGTTTCTATCAGAGGGCTGTCTACAGAAGTTGAAATCTCCCACAATAAGCCAATCCACATCATCTGGCATATCAATACTACCAAACCAGTCTAGAAATTCAGACTTTTTTTCAGGTAAACATGGCCCATAAATGTTAGAGAGAATCCAAGATTTATTGGACAGGCAAGATGTCAAGGTAATGGAGATAGAGAACTCATTAAGGAAAGAGAGTTGACCAGAGAACAAGGAGCCATTCCAAATGATGATTAAACCACCAGATGCACCTCTGGAGGGAAGGAATTCAAAGTTGGAAAATCTGGAGGGGCAAAATTTTTTAATGAAGGATTTATCAAAACTCTCACGCTTAGTTTCTTGAAGACAAATAATGTCACAGCCAGACTCCTCAATTTTGCTTCTAAGAGCAAACCATTTCTTATCAGAATTAATTCCCCTGATATTCCAATTCAGGATCTTCCAAGTTCTGTTGTTACTCATTAAGAAACCAGGAGCAATTATAGATGTGGGGTGAAGTAAATAATATAATCACCCATAAGAGAGAACAGCATGTACATAGGCCAAAGCTCAACCATAATAGAGTACCACAAATATGATCCACAAAAAGTACCAACCATATTGCAATATCACTAACACAGAACACATAACAGGAGGTCAACAAGACCCCAGCAAAAGATATAGCTTGACACATTAGCACACTTAAGAGGAGGTTTTCTTCTTGGCTTGCTGTCCACAGGTACCAGCAACCCCAGGCTTCTTCTTGCCTCCAATCCCCAAGCTGAAAGAGGGACCACCTTTAATGCTGCCTTTTGTAGGAGCCTTAATAGCCACCTCAGTGATCTTCCCTCTCTTGAGTATCCTCTTCTCCAGGTTTCCATCTTTAACCTTGCAGAATGAAGCAGCAAGATTTTTAACCACTTTGGCATTCAAGCAAGGGGGGGCAGCATTACAAACCAGGCAATCAACAATTTGACAATGTAAGTGACTTTTAAAACCCCCATTTAATTCAACAATCCTAGGACTTCTCCTCACCTCAGATTCCACAAGAGGTTCCTTGCCTTTTCTCTTTCTAGCAGGGGTAGAGGGAGAACCTGAAGATGTTTTAACTTCAATGCCCAGGCAAGAAGGGGCCATCTGGGAAAAATTCTCATTAGGAATGATGAAAGATATTGAACTTTCCTCAGCAATAGGTTCTTTATTAATTTCCCATAAAGGAGAAGTAAGAAATCCTTTGACCCAATTAAATTTATCAGGAGTAGCAAGCATGAGAGTGATGAAATTAAACCAACTTACAGGGATATCACACTTAAAAGAGCCCTTTGAAGAAGCTTCTTTCTGGATATGGGGAGCAAAATAATTCTCCCAGAGCTCCAGGCCTTGCTGAGAGAAACCCTGTTTGGCAATGTGCACATCAGGAATGGTAATGAAAGTTCTCACCATTCCAACCTAAAGGTGAGATTCATTTGGGGAAAGAAGGTGCTGATCCTCCATCATCCAGTCCTCATTCTCAGGGGCAACAACACTAGAATCCATAGGACTTCCAGTCTCCTCCTTGGCAGCATCATTGGGCTCCTCCTCATCAACCAGATAGTTTTGAAAGATATTTTGCAGACCTTCCCCAATGCCAACCCCCTGGGGTGCAACTGCAACACCATGCTCCTCCACATCCTCAGGCTCATTAACAGATTCCTCATCATCAGACTCCCAGTCCTGAACAATGATACCAGTAACACCACTATTCACATCCTGTGGTGGAAGATGCAGATTGTCAATAGGCATGTCCTCTCCAGGAGCTATGACAGGCCCTTGAACAGGAGCAGCAGCAGCTTCCCAAGGACCCCAACCTTCAGCATTCCCAGCCTCAGGAGCAGGGTTCTGAACAGGACCCAACCACTGACCCCAATCACCCCCATGAGCAGGGGGGGGAGGGGGAGGAGGTGGCACCTGAGGTCCAAAGACTGTTGTTGTTGTTGTTGTTGTTCTGGGCAGCCATGAACTGAGTTATCACCTATTCTAGTTGTGCCTGGGCTGCTATCAGCTGCTCCATCTCAGTGGGTTGACGGCGAGGCAGCATCTGTTTGAGACAGCAGAGATAAGTTATAGATAGAAGGGACTAGAGAAAGTAGTACTACCCATAACTATATGAAGCAATCAGTGACACAAACAAGCAAACCATCATAAGCAATCAACACAAAATAAACCACTTGCATAAAAACATTACAGGGGTCTAATCTTAGCAGTATATAACCACAAAATAGTTTGAATATGTTGGGGACAAAACTAGAGTAAGATAGTGCAACATATAAGTAATACACAAAATCTGTCAAAACGGTACAGCCGGTTTCACGAATTGTTCTGACCGAGATAAACACGTTAGGAATTTTTTTGTGCATATAGTACAGGAAGTTTCGCACCAAACACTATTTTTTCAGATTTTTCCCAGTTACCGAAAAAACATGAAAAATCTCTCTGTACAACAGGTTCCGCAGAAAACTGCAGTAGTAATATCACGAATTTCAATCAATTCACACCAATAAACTAATCTAAAAACCTCACGAAAATTTCAGAAACTTTAGAGTTCAAAACTAAGTGATCCTAGCAAGGCATCACAAAAAATAACTCAATACAAACCAGCAAGCCACCTATATTGTCATACCACATAAGTTGGTAAGATCAATATGCTAGCACGATAGCGATGATCTCCTAAAGAGATAAATATGGTGGACCAAAACTAACCAATCATGGTGAGATATTCATTCATGTCACTCTATTCTTATTTTACTTGTAGGCCAATCTCATATATGTATCTAAAGAATGGACAACTGCTAAATTTTGAACAAGAAGAGGTTCCAGAAAAGATAGACAATGAATATAAGAACTCTAATAAGTAGAAAATATGATTACTTCTAATAGAGGTCTCCCATTACTAATCCATTTCTAAGGTCACGAACCTATAGTCAACGCAATGCTCTGATACCATCCGAAGCGATCTAACCCGTTAATAATTGGATCCTGTGTTTACAGTGCTAGTCCCTTGGATTGATTAGCTAGCACACACAGTTTCAATGAATAAAAGAGTATCAATGCGTCACATTATTACAACGATTGATCCAAGAATATAAATATTACAAAGTTGCTTAGCTCATAGCTATCTCAAATAACATAGTTCAACAAATAAACAATATATAAAGGCTCAATCACGCCACAGGCAACTCGCTGAGTGGAGATTCGCAACCTAAGCGACAACCTTACTTGTCGTCGAAATAACCTACAACATAAAAAGTTGCAGCCACGAATGGTCAATACATTTGAATTGTATTAGCAAGATTTCACTGTTATGTGGACACAATTGGCAACCTGTCATATACATGCACACTTTGGCTAGTGGAGTTCAGGCTATTTGCACAAAGCAGGATTTTCTCCTACCTTTTTAAATAAAGTTTTAGTTCTTCAAAATAACTAAGAACAACTCGAGTCACTCGAGAGATCCTAAAAACTATGGACACATTGAGTCACTCAAGTTCTCCTATAACCCATTAAGTTCACCCATCAAGTTTTATTACAGAAATTAGAATGAATAAGACTTTTCAACTGCATCAAGAGAAGTTACTCATAATTGTCCATTAACAGGGACACGGCTAAGTACTTAGTTCATAAACCATCTGCAGAGTCTAGTACACTTTACCCACAAGACCCAATCAACCCCTTTTGAGAGAAGACCAGGACGAGACCTTTGGGAAACAGAATCATGAGCCTAGCTCCGGACCGTACCATCCTATCAACACCTACATCTGCTAGTCACGGTAGGACATGATCCCATAACTTACTCAGTCAAGTCAGAGCCCATATGACATATGGTTGTACATGAAAGTTACTAATCAAGACCGCCTATTATCTCTTTGAATCCTGGGTGGCAATCCCCACCAAAATCCACACTCGATGACCCAATCAATGCCATTCCACCCAGGTGATTCATTGATTAAGTGGTTTTCCTTTAAGAAAAACATAATCCTTCTCATACACATATGTATCATGAAAACCACCCACACAGCTAATAACATGGCTAAGCATCTACAATACGATGGCTATTAAGGAATCAACTATGGTCGATGACAATTCTATTGGGTACTCACACCATAGCATAGCATATATAATATAAAACATTTCCTTAAATGCATCCTACTAAAAACTAAATGAATAAGAAAACAATAGGAGATTCATGATAGTGACACTTGCCTCAGTTGTAGTAATTGTTCACACAGTCGTCGCAATCACAATAATCACACTCCGGGCAATATATCACGCAAAACAATAAATGGAATCAATCATACAGTAGATCAACACAACAAAACAGTATGCATGCATTTTAGTGAACAGAAACAAGTACAAAAGCTTTTCATAGGCATTTTATATTAAATAAATAGGATTTTAATAGGAATTATAGGAATCTGACTACTTTTAGTACAAAATAGTTTCAGAAAATTATGAGAACCATGCTACTGAATAGGTAATGTCCATAGCTTTCATTTGCCACTTCTTTCACCTTAAAATGATTTATAGATTAAAAGTTATAGCCAAAATACTCATATATGGGATTTAATAATAGATAATTATTTTGTACTCTACCAAAATCAACTAATGATACAGTGATGTAGATTACAATTTTCTGAATCCATAGAAACCAAATTTTCCAATTTTGGAGTTGTGGATATTTTCCTATGAATTATTTACCATATAACAGATTTAATTATTCCAGAAACTATGCATTGGTCAAATTACAAATTTTGTTGCATGATAATATTCTACACATTATTCTGAATCCAGGGATATATCACATGTATTTTTCTGGTCAATATTCAATTTTATATGAATTTTACAAGTTTGCAAAAATTTCTGTCTATTTTCTTATTCTAGAAATCCCGGGGAATATTCCCTGGCATATTCCCGCTGATGCGGCAGCTGACTCAGCGCTGCGCTGACTGGTCAATAGTCATCCACGCGGTCAAAGAAACGATCTGGGCCGCGGGTTCTCGATCTGACGGCGTGGGCTAGTTGGGCTTGGTGCTCACCGGTAAGGTGGAGGGCAGCGGCGGCGGACGTGGCAGACAGTGGCAATGGGAGGCAATCTGGCGGTATTCGTCGGTGTCCAGATGGTCGACCGGGTGCATCACGGCACGGGTAGAAAGATGGTCATGACGGAGGCATCGTTTGCTTCCCCTAGCGATGGTGACGGGCGGCTGGAGACGGTGGGTCGCTGCAGGGCTCCAGCGGCTGATCCTTGGTGCTCCAGTGACCCTGTGGGCAAAATAGAGGCATGAGGAGAAGAGGTTCATCGAGGGAGGTCAATTAGAAGGAAGAAGGGGGTGTGGGAGGCTCGGAACCTCGTTCTCGAGTTCACGGTGAAGCTCCGATGGCGGCGGCGGCGTGACCTCCAGAGAGGTTGCGGGAAGGCAACTAGGGTTTTGTATAGGGCAAAAAAATTGCACGGGAGCGGGCCGAGGAAATATATGGAGGGGTGGTGTGTGGATAGGGCAAGGGATCTACGGAAATCGACGGAAAATCGGGATCTCCGTTCGGGATCGAACGAAGGCGTACAGGACGCGGTGTCCATCGCGTGAGGAAGGAGACGATGGGGCGGCCCCACGTGTCGGCTACACAAGGGAGGAAGGCAGGCTCTATGGGTGCTAGGTGGGCTAGCGCTGGGCTATGCTTGCTATGGTCCTTGCGGCTGCGCGCGAGAGAGAAGAGGCGGGCTTAGCTAGCGCGTGAGCGGCAGAGAAGGGCTAGGCCAGCCTAGTGGCTGCTCGGTTAGAGTTAGCTTAGGTTTTTTTTTTTATTATTTTCCTTTTTCTGATTTCTTTTGTAACTTTTGAAATATAGCTCCAAATGAGCTCAAACCTATTTGTAAATTTTTATAAAATTCATAATATGAATATGGACTATTGGGGATACATAATCCTGTCCATTCAAAATATTCAAACATAGGTTTTTGAAACAAGACCTAATAGATGCATAGAAGGGTTTTTCAAATAGGGTTCTTCGCAAATGGTTTTGAAATTGAGATTTTTGCAAGATGTTTAATGCAATGCATATGAATCCTATGAATCTTTCCATTTTAAAATCTGGGATGTTTCATAGATCATCAAGTGTGAACCTTTGTGTGCCAAATAGAAGTAGTTAAGTATTGTTTGGTGATTGTGTACCTCGTATTTATTTATAGACGCTAGTACCGACCAAGGATACGAAGAGGAAGGAGACTACAACGAAGAGGAAGGAGAGGAGAACTTCAACCACTGCACTACTCAAGGCAAGCCATCTTAGCAAGCTAGAACTTTGCAAGCTAACAATTGCATAATAACTATGCAAACTAGAGGCCTTAGGCATATTTGGTTATACCACTTGATTATACCAAACCCCAATTTTACTTGCAAGCTTTACTCTTTTATTTCTTTACCAAAGTTCTTTATTACTTTAAGTTAGTGTGTGTGATATTTAGGAAGGATATTAGAGGTAGCATAAAGAGCATAAAACGTGGCCTAAGTTAGATAGAACTAGATGTCATACTAAGGCATGAGATTAGATTTAGATAAGTCACACTTGATTATCACCCCTCATTAGTGATTACCCCCAGCGTTAGTGGATAGTGCTAAGCATAAAATTTGATCACTTTAGATGGGAATACTTGGTGAAAATGATTATGAAAACCTTAGAATGATGAGTCATTCTAATGAAATGTTTTGACATGTGTTCCTAAACACCAGATGATTTTGATGATGAAAATGTTGAGGCATGAGCCTTATCCCTTTATAAAACTGATGGTTGTGTTCGGATGCGATAACATTCCAATGTTACGTACAACCACAATACCCGAATTTGTGTAGGGCTTGACTGGAAGTTTATATACCTTAGTATGGGTTCCCTTGCTGCCGAGGTTTGAGCTGAGGCTACCTCGTGATGATTGACCACATGTGCAGTTCTCAAGATGACAAATGGTCATAGTTGGGAGGCCAAACTCATAGGAGAGGTTTCTATACTAGGGTTTATAATTGAAAGGTTATGATTGATTATCCGCATACTGAGTATGGTGAATTCAGTTCCTGACGGATGTATCGAATATTGTGGTGAAAGTGTACCACCTCTGCAGAGTGTCAAACTATTCGAATAGACGTGTTTGTGGTTATGGACAGTTGGAGTGGCCATACCGTTCCGTCGTCTGATGTTTTCAAAATGACTTGTGAAATGAACTATGGCTTTGACTTGACCACAACAGGGTTGTGACATGAAAATTAAGTTCCCACTTAGGTGTTGTAAAACATTAAACTAGTTTTCTTTACTTCTAAACTCAGTTAGAGATAAATCTGGCTTTTTGCAAAACAACCTAGAGCTTAGGATTCCTACTCAAACTACTAACTTTTTAGTGATAGTTTGCGAGTACTTAAAGAGTACTCATGGCTTTGTCCCTGGATATTCCTATGGCCAGACTATGAGGAGGACTACTAGGATGATGGACATCAGGAAGTCTATGACAACTAGGATTATCTCTCATCGTCAGCTTTGCCTGTGAACCTGAAGATGGAGCTTGGCCCATGCTACCGTTATTATTATTATTATTCCGCTGCGTTGATTGTATTAAGACTGGATCATGAGATCCTTTATTTGTAAGACCTTGATTATGGTTTGTAATGGATGATGAACTATGGTACCAATCTGTTATGTCTCGCAAAAATGGTAATCCTGGGATTGTGATTTATGGCATAACAGGCATCTGGGATTAAAAATCCGGGTGTTGACAAGTTGGTATCAGAGCCATCCTGACCATAGGAGATCCTAGTTAGAATGGACTCTTGAATCAAAAACTTAGTTTCAAAACAAAATAAGTGAGTATTTATGAAAACCTATTCTCATTCTTATCACTTAGAGTCTTTCATGAAAATTCATGTTCCTCAAAAATTCTTGCAAAAATCTTACAGAAAATTTGACACACTTGATCACTCTACTAACTTACTCATCCTACATTCTAATAGATGGACGTGAAGTATAGAAAGTTATACTAGTTGGGCAATGGAGGAGAGCTCTTCTTTGAGCGCGATTTAGACCAACTCTCGGAACTTCTTGAGCACCCGCACCCCGAGTTCTTCGGAGCACAACTCAATGATCAGCAAGGAAGAGAACTACAATGGCTGATTGTTGCAAGCTCCAGAGGCAAGATGGAAGAACCCACCTCAGAGGGAATCCAATTCACCTTAAGAGTGAACAACTGGCTAGACAGACTCGCCAGGGCTATGCAGGAAGCTCTTGCCCGTCTGTGTGGGCAAAGCATCAATCATATCAAGGGCACCCCCTTTGATTTCTACACAAGGTGTGATGCTATGGGACAGCCATTGGAGGTGCCATATCACCCGGAGCTGAAGCATCAAATGGATCATCTTAGTTTCATGTTGTATGATAGGCAGAAGGAGTTGGACAATGCCCGCTCTACGCCAACCATAGCCATGCGATTGCAGTCAAGAAGGACCAGACCATCACCATCCTTACAAAGGAGCGCAAGACTTTTGACCATCTGCGTGACAAGAAGGATCACATTATTGCTCGCCTTCATCACAAAGTGACGGACTTGGAGGATACCATCAATGAGCGGGACATGAAGCTTGAGGAGAGGGAGAATGCAAGGGAAGATATCCGTGGAGACCCTTACTCCTACCTCAGCGATGATGATGACTACCTAGAGGACCAAGCCATGGACTTCCACACTGATGATGATGATTCCTCCTTCATCGATGATGATGATGAATCCACCGATTCCTATGAGTAGTAGCACTTGAGCACTAGCGTAGGTGTGAGTTGTATCCGGTCCCATTGTATCGTAGTTTCACAGGATGGTGCTTAAAACCATATGTTTCCTTATTATGGTGTGTGTTTGTATTGTGTGCTATGAATGAATGAAAAGCAAGTTGCTAGTTGGCAAAAACCTAAGTCAAACTCAGAGTTTAAAAACTTTTCAAAAATAAACCCATGAACCTTAGAAATTTCCCTCTTGTCTCATGATCTTTCTCAATCTTCAGATGCCTCGCGGAGGAAGCAGTTCATCCGCGGACCCAATGTTGTAAATCTTGCAAATGTTGGTTTTATATCGTGAAGCTGAAAGATCTGAACGTCAAGCCAACTTAGCCACCCTTCAACACATAGCTCAGATGGCCAACAACAATCAAGGCCATGGAAACCAGGACAACCATGGATCCAAGCTCAAAAACTTTCACAACACCAATCCACCCATTTTAAGTAAGTCTGAAGATCCATTAGATGCTGATGACTAGATGGAGACCATGGAGAACAACTTACAAGTCGCAGGAGTGGAGGCCAATGAGAAAGTACTGTTTGCCACCCACTATCTGTCAGGAGATGCAAGAGCTTGGTGGAACAGCGTTCGCTCCATGAATGGAGGATAGATGATGACTTGGGATGAATTCAAACTCAAGTTCAACCAAACCCATGTGCCACCGGGTTTAATCAAGAGGATGAGAGATCAATTCAGAGAATTGAAACAAGGGAGGATGACCGTAGTTGAGTACCGTGACAAAATTTTGTCATTTGCTAGGTATGCACCCGAGAAGATTGACACTGAAGCCAAGAAGAAGGAGAGATTCTTGAATGGTCTGCATGATGAGATGCAAACAGTGTTAGTCAACATCCCATTTGCTGACATTGAAGCCTTAGTGGATTCTGCCAATCAGATGGAAGGCAAGATCAATCAAGCCAATGAGAACCGCAAGCGACGAATGATGCATCAACCAGGAACCCATCATACCCCAAAGTATTTCCCCAACCCGTCTACATGATTTGCCCCAAGAAACAATAGACCCCTGATGAACCGTCCAACCTATCCCAACCATGGAGGAGGAAACCCAAGGCCTGGAGGAAACCACAACAACAACACCGGAAACCCCAACAATTTCAATCGTGCACCGCCCAAGTTCAACAACAACAATGTCGCCAACAACACCAATACTGCCCCAAGAACTGGAAGCAATGCTCTGCCTGTTGCAGGAAAGGACAAGTCTCAGGTGACTTGTTATGAATGTGGAACTAAGGGTCACTATTCCAATGAGTGCCCAAGAAGCTTGCAGCAGCCCCCAATGTGAATGCCCCAGCTCAGCAGCAGTGCCGTGGTCATCCTGGAGGAAGATTTCCCCCAGGGTACTAACTCAACCGCAACAGCCGTCTGTTTCACATGAATGCTGAAGAAGCCCAAGAAGCGCCAGATGTCGTGTTGGGTATGTTTTCTGTTAACTCAGTACTTGCAAGAGTGTTGTTTGATTCTAGAGCATCGCACTCGTTTGTTATAGAAGAATTTGCATGCACTAGTAAGATTCAACCAACAAAATTGAAGCATGTTATGATAGTTCAAATACCTGGTTCAACCACCAAAGCTAGACAAATTTGCAAGGCCGTACCTATCAGAATCGATGGCATAGATTTTTATGCTAATCTAATAGTACTCAGAACCAAAGGTTTGGATGTAGTACTAGGAATGGATTGGATGTCGAAACATAAAGGATTAATCGACTATGCCAAGCAAGCCATAACCATGACTAGTACAGCCGGAATATCAGTAGAGCATGTATCTGAAGCTTTGCCCCGTCAATTCAAGAGCAACAAGAGTCTATCCCAACGAACCATTGACCAACTCCGAGTAGTCTGTGAATACCCCGATGTATTTCCAGATGTTTTTCCCGGTTTGCCCCCAGATCGGGATATCGAGTTTATCATTGAACTAATCCCTGGAACCAGACCCATAGCCCAGGGATAGTATGAACCCGTCTGAATAAGTGGAGATGAAGAAGCAATTGGATGCTATGCTGGAGATAGGCCTGATTCAACCAAGTGCGTCGCCATAGAGATCACCTATATTGTTTGTGGATAAGAAAGATGGAGGTAACCGTTTGTGCACGGATTATCGAAAGCTGAATGATGTCACCATTAAGAACAAGTACCCACTTCCGAAGATAGAGATCTGTTTGACCAGTTGACCGGTGCCAAATTGTTTTCTAAGATTGATCTTAGAACTGGTTATCATCAACTCAAGATTTGAGCAGAGGATATTCCAAAGACTGCCTTTACCACCAGATATGGACTGTATGAGTACACTGTCATGTCTTTCGGATTAACCAATGCCCCCGCTTATTTCATGAACCTCATGAATAAGATTTTTATGGACTTCCTGGATAAGTTTGTCTTTGTTTTCATCGGTGACATTCTGATCTATTCCAAATCAGAAGAAGTACATGAGCTACACCTGAGGACCATCCTGGAAACCCTTAGGGAGCATCAGTTGTATGCCAAGTTTAGCAAATGTGAGTTCTGGTTAAAGGAAGTAGGATTCCTCGAACATATCGTGTCGGCAGGAGGAATTGTTGTCGACCCTCCCAAGGTTAAGGATGTTGAAGAATGGCAAGCCCCAACCACTCCAACCCAAGTTCGTGCATTTCTCGGATTTGCGGGATATTACCGCAAGTTCGTAGAAGGATTCTCGAGCATCGTAAGATGGACAAATGTGAAGCAAGGTTTCAATAGCTTAAGAAGAGATTGATCTCAACCCCAATATTGATTATGCCTGATATCACGAAGCCTTTTGATGTGTATTGTGACGCATCCAAGGTTGGTCTCGGATGTGTGCTAATGTAAGAAGGCAAAGTCATATCATATCTATCCCGACAACTGAAGCAAAATGAGCAGGATTACCCTACCCATGACCTCGAACTAGCAGCCGTAGTGTTAGCCTTGAAGACATGGAGGCATTACCTCATGGGTAACCACTGTGAGATTTATTCGGATCAGAAGAGCCTGAAGTATATTTTCACCCAGGAGCTGAATATGAGGCAAAGGAGATGGATAGAGGTAATCAAGGACTATGATCTTGACATTCACTATCACCACGACAAAGCCAGTGTGGTAGCAGATGCCCTTAGTAGATTACCATGTCGATTGAACACCATGATTCTGAAAGAGAAACCAAGTTTGCGCAAGGAGTTGGAAGATTTCAGAATGGAGCTAGTAAGTGAAGGATCTTTGGCTAGCATAGAACTTCGACCCACTTTGATCAGTCAGATCACGGATGCGCAGAAAGAAAATGCTAGTATCGACGAAATCAAACGTCATATCGGTACAGGGAAAGTACCCGGATTCACTGAAGATGAAGAAGGAGTTTTGTGGTACAAAGGACGTATTTGTGTGCCAGCAGATTCAGAGTTGAAACAAGCTATTTTGAAATAAGCCCATGATACTCTTTATTCTATCCACCCCGGAGGAACGAAGATGTATCAGGATTTGAAGGAGCAATTTTGGTGGCATAAGATGAACAGAGAAATCGGAAGCTACATAGCCAAGTGTGATATTTGTCAGAGAGTCAAGGCGGGACATTAGAGACCCACTGGACTGTTGAAACCATTGCAGATTCCGGAATGGAAATGGGATTCAGTTGGAATTGATTTTATTACCGGGTTGCCTACATCTAGTAGGGGAAATGACTCTATTTGGGTCATAGTGGACAGACTGTCCAAAGTCGCTCATTTCTTACGATTCAAGACCACTTACCAGAGTTCGGAGCTAGAAGAGTTGTACATTGCTAGAATAGTCAGTTTGCATGGAGTCCCCAAGAACATTATGTCGGATCGAGGAACCCAGTTTACCTCGAGAATTTGGAGGAAAGTCCAAGAAGGATTAGGAACCAGACTATATTTTAGCACAACATATCACCCTCGGACTGATGGATAAACGGAGCAAGTAAATCAAATACTCGAAGATATGTTGAGAGCGTGTGTGTTAGAATATGGATTTAAATGGGAAGACTGTCTGCCATTTGCTGAATTTTCATATAACAACAGTTATGAAGTTAGTTTGCAAATGGCCCCATTTGAATTCATGTATGGAAGGATGTGCCGTACCCCTTTGAATTGGTCGGAAGTAGGAGAGAGTCAGATTTTTTGGACCCGACATCCTACGAGAGGCTGAAGAGAAAGTTCACAAGATCCGTGAGCACCTCAAGACTGCCCAATCCAGACAGAAGAGTTATGCCGACAAGATACTTCGAGACCTAGCCTTCAATATCGGAGATTTTGTGTATCTCAAAGTGTCACCTTTGAAAGGAATACAACGTTTCTAGCTCAACGGAAAGTTAGCCCCCAGATATATCGGACCTTTCAAGATTATGAATCGTCGAGGAGAAGTATCATATCAACTTGTCACATCCCAAGATTTTCCAAATCTTGTAATGTGAAAAATAAATAAACAAAATAAATTATTGTTGAATTTTAGGGTGAAAAGAAACTTTTGTTTCTAAATGGAAACTTAAAATCCCATCTTGAACAAACTTTAATTAAAGTTTGAATCCAACAAAATCCAAATCAAGAGAAATGCATTCCTCTTAAATGCATCTGGAAATTTAAACACTTGGAAAATAAATCCAAACCCTAAACCCAAATGGAATAAAATCATTTCCAAGTTATCTCCAAGCCTATGGATTTGAACCATATAAAAAGTTGTCAACAAATATTTACAAATTATCAAGAATGACAAATAGAAATATTATAATATTATATAAATTGGTTTCACTTAATTTGGAGCCATAAATAAAATTTTATGAATTTAATAAAATAAGGAAAAGTAATTTCCAAAGCTAATAAAGCCCTTATCTAAAAACTATACCAAATGGTGAGAAAATAATCCTAAAGATATTTAAAAGGATAAATAAATCTCAAATAAGATTTTACAAATTGGAACCACCAAGTTTGGATCTCTAGATAAAAAGATATGGATTTTATAAGATGAAGAAAGAAATATTAAATAAGGAATATTTAAAGACCAAATTAAATCTTGGCCAAGACCATTAGCAAATGGAATGAATATAATCCAAAACCCAAATAAAATAAATGGATAGAGAATTTTCCAAAATAAAAATAAAGTGGCATTAACCAAATTTCATTTCCATTTGAATAAAGACAAAATCCCTATTAGAAATGATTAATTAAATCATGATAAAATAGTATTTTGGAATGTACCCTAGTGGAATATAAGTTGTTTAATTAATTTAAATAAAATAAATCTTCCAAGTAAAATTTAGGGAATTAAAACTATAATCAATTCCTTTGGAATTAAAACAAAAACCCAAATCAAATGATTTATGAATCATATTAAATATTTTCCAATTAAATTCAAGGTGAATATTTTGACACCCTATTATGTAAATAAGACTTACTCAAAGGTTTTGGAAGGATTTAGAATTCGAATGGAAATTAAAAACATTATTAAGTCTTCAATGAATTAATACAAGGACCTACTTTAAATAATTAAAAAGGCACTAAAGGAATAAAAGATTTATTCTAATTTTAACTTCACATTGTCTTAGCAATCAGTGTTTGAATATACAAAAAAAGTTGAGAGAAGTTTGAATTCAAATAGAGGTTTGAAAAGTTTAAACAAAATCAAAACAGAATAAAAGAAATGGAAAAAGAAAAAGAAACAGGAACAAAAAAATGTAAAAGACTCAGCCCAACCTAACTGGCCCAACTAAGCCCAGTCCAGCCCACCTCTCCCTCTCACCCGAACGAACCGTTTTTCACCAGAGAAAGAACCCGCAGAATCACTGACGAGTCGGCCCCACTCTCCCTCTCCCTCTCTCTCTGACACCCGGACCCGTGCCATGCTGGCATCGTCTTCCTCGCGTGAAACCCGCCCCTCTTTCCTCCCCGGTCGTTCTGGCGCCGTTTCCTCGTGTTAATACACAGTAACGACACCATTAAACGACCCCGTGATCACGCTTACTTAGTCTCCTGCGTCTCCTCTCTCTTTCCCCTCCGTCGCCTCACCCTAGCGCGCCCCCAGGCTGCTCAATTTCTCTCTGCACCGCCCTCTGCTCCGGCGAGCTCCACCAGCAATTCCGGCCAGCCTCCTCCGCCCCTTGCCTCCTCGACCACGCTCGCATACTCCCCATTCTCAGGCGAACCTCCCCGTAGCGCCAGCTCGTCCCCGAGCGCCCAGAACCTCGGCAACGACGACGACCACCGCCGCCACCGTCTGTTTCCTCTCCGGCGAAGCCTCAGGTAAGAACCAGACCGCCCCTCTCTTTCTCTTTCACACGCGCATCCTCGCCACGTCTTTGCGCATATAACCATACTCTCATCTCCCTCTGGCATGCACCAAAGCCCCGTCCCCGTCGACAAGCAGAAGCTCCTGGCGCCACCCCTAACTCCGACGAGCGATTCTCATCGACCCCGTGCGCCCCCTCTCTAGCAAGTACCACCTTGAGCTTCCCCACTCCACGCCGAACTCGGTGAGCATATCCCCTTCCTCCCTCGCTTCCTCTATCACCAGCCCCGCCGTAGCCAGTGCCAGCGCCGCCACCAGCCGCCGCCAGGGCCGCCCATCTCTGGAAAGCATGCTAAGCACCGTCAGATCTCGATCGCACAGTTAGGATAGAAACTTAAACGAAAGGGTAAGGATGAACCTGAGCCACTCGATCTAACTTAGATCCAACGCACCAGAGAGCGTGATCCAGACGAACCGGTACCAGCGAATAAAATCAATACACGTGGCCCTGTTAGTTGATTTAAAACAGAAACTTGTCTATTTGATGTTCCAATTTGAAAAATCCATAACATTCAAACCACACGTCCAAATTTTGAAAAATTTATATCAATGGATTCAGCAAGACAAGTACTTTCTGACCATGCACTTTGTTTAGAAAAATGCTTCTGTTAAATTGATTGTTTTTGCAGAAACTTGTGTATACATGTTTAGAATATAAAAATTGTTCCAAAATGATTTTGGGGATAAAATCTTTGGAAAATGGTTTGTTTTGAACCTACTGACCCTAGGAATCAATTGGTGGTTTCAAAAATGTATTTGGTGAAGCAAAAGAATAAAACCTTGAATTAAAATATTTCTAGCCAAATAAAAATATGGTTTAATTGTTAAAAATGATTTTGGAGGAAAACCTTTGGGAAATGTTTTGATTTAAACTCTCTGACCCTAAACACCAAGTTTTATGACTTAAAAATATATTTGGTAAACCCTATAAAGATTGATACTTTGATAAAGGCATTTTCAACCACATAAAATAATGATTTGGTTTGAAAATGGTTTATAGGTAAAATCTTTTGCAAATAGTTTTGCCACTTTATAAAATGACCAATAAGTATTTTAGAATGTTTATAACCTGTTATAAACCACTTTTGTAAATAAAACAAAGTTTGGCATGCTTGCATGCATTGTTTTGTTTCCATCATTTTATGTGATGAAATTGCTTGAATGGTAGATTGAAATATTGTTTACTTGATTGAATTGTAGTGATTTGAAGTGTGTGAACATTGCAAAGATCAAGGAGTGAACCTATATTCTCTACCAAAAAGGCAAGTGATGCTTCATACTTTGTCCCATTATTTTCAATATGCATTAGTGATATTTCTAAGTAGGACTTGCATGGAATTTTGCTAAGTGTAAACTATGCCATGGGAAATCCTAGTAGATGAAACCTTAGTAAAATTTCCTAAGTTAAGATTCCTACTACTATCATGCTTAGCTTAGCTAGTAGAAAACAAGGGTGGAATATATATTCATGCTATGGAAAAATTTCTAATTCTGAGGACTTGTGTTTTGTTTAATAAAAAAACTAAGTGAATGAATCACTTGGGTGGAATAGAAGGAATGGTTTGTGTTGAGTGGTTCACAAGGCCCATTTCTATGGTTTACCTTGTGTATCTCACTTGTGGATGGCCACCCAGGAACAAAGAGATTTGAGATTTCAAATGTTGAGAAGCTTCAAGTGCAGCCACTTGGCATTATGGGCTCTTCCTGGATCATATAGGTTGCAATAACTTAGCCAAATGGACAGTTGGTGGTAGGGGATGATAGGTTGGAACGCGTCCATTCTGGTCTAAGGGAAGGCCTCCGAAAGATCTTGTCTTGGTGAAACCAATTCTTGTGGGGAAAGTGCACCACCTCTATAGAGTGTAAAATCTAAGTACTTAGCCATGTCCCTAGTAAAGGACAATTTGAGCATCAATACATGGAAGCTATCAAGAATGTCCTCATCCCAATTTCTAAGTTAAAATATTGTGGGTGAACAAGGGTTGAAGGATCACCAATTTCTACTAGGAGATGCCTTGGGAAAGATTTTGTCAAGCAAAAACTTAGTGTTTTCAAATGATAAGGAAAATCTATTTTGAGCAATGCAAGCCTAAGCTCCACTTAGCCAAATGCATATAGATGATAGACTCCACTATATTGCCATAGTATCACTTGCCAATACAATTCAAATGTATTGACCCTTGTGGCTGTAACTCGCTATGTTGCAGGTTTGTTTGATATTAGTGAAGTAGGATTACAAGTCTACAACCAACATGTCTGCCTGTGGCACTTTGAAGATGAAGGACCCCATGCTATTGTTATATTCTGCTGCATTGTAATGAGATAGCCAAATGAGCTATGTAAGATGTAATAAATTATTTTATTCCTGGTTATAAAGTTGTATTATGACCTATGTTTCTTGATATTACATCTTAACTGTGGATGCTAGCTATTGATCCAGGGACTAGCATTATAAACACAGGGATCTCTACCTTATTAAAGGTTGGGAACCTTACACAACTGGAACTGCTAGAGGAAATGTTAGCCGTGCATAATGTGTTCCATATCTCGTTACTTCGCAAATGCCTAGGAGTCCCGGAGAAGACCGATGTTTTCAAGAATATTGATCACTGGACCATGGAGATCAACGATGACCTAACATATCCCAAAGTACACATCCGTATTTTGGAGGAATCTTTCAGAACCACCATAACCCGGAGTATCAAGTTTCGCAAGATCCAGTGGAGTAACCACACTAAAGAAGAAGCTACATGGGAACGAGAAGACTACATTAGGATGGAGTTTCCAAATCTCTTTAAATCCTAGTTTTCTTTCTCTCAAATATCGGTACGATATTTTCTTTAAGGAGGGAAGGTTTGTAACATCCCAAAAATATTAATCAAGGTTATCAATTCCAATCACCCAAATTTAGGGTTAACAAAAACTTTTGTGAATTAAAATCCATATGAATGCATTTGTGTATGTGATGAATGCATGAATGCTTGTACAGACATGTGTGATTGTTATGAATGGCAAGGATTGGGTTAAAGATGAAAACAACATCATCTAAATCATTTCCAAGAAGAATCAAATCATGAGAAATTCAAAAACAAACTATATAAGCAAATTGTCATTTTTGCCAATCTTGTTCACTAGACCACTTTGAGTGTTTCTAGTCCAAGATTTCTAACAGAAACAAACCCAATTCTTTTCACCACTTGCTAGACCAAGTAAAAGTGAACCCAAGCCCACCTTGCAAACCCATAGAAACATTTGGCAACCCTATTCAAATGACATTTAAAAATTGAATCTATTTCATATGATAAGATCACCATTTCTCAAAAACCAACCAAACCAGTTCACCTTGACAAATCCGATCAACCAGATACTCCCTAGTATGTGCCTAGTACACTCACTAAGTTTCATCCAAAAATTCAAGTATGAATTTCTTGCGGCCATTTTGTCAAACACCATCTGAATACAAATGAAATAAAGCAACAAACACTATATTGAGTAGTGTTCTTGCCAAACTTGTTCCCTCTACAGCCTCCAGAACACTCCCAGTATGTCACCCACCTTGTTTATGCATCCGTAGACCACTGTACATGATACGTCGAAAACGTATCTATAATTTTTGATGCTCCATGCTTGTTTAGTATCTACTTTGCTTTGCTTTGTCTACACTTTGAGGTGTTTTTATTTCTTTTCTGGAACTAACCTATTAACAAGTTGCCACAGTGCCAGTTGCCTGTTTTCTGCTATTTTTCGTTCTAGAAAGGCAGAAAATACATATTCTCGGAATTGGACGGGACAAAAGCCAAAGTCAATATTTTACCGTGGGCGACACGAAGTCCAAAGGAGAGACGGAGAGGCGAGCTAGGGCCTCCACACCCCCTAGGCGTGGGTAGGCCCACCCCGTGCCTAGGTAGGGTGTGGGACCCCTGGACGCCTCCCAGCCTCGCCTCTTCGCCTAAAAGAAGCCCCTGATGTAGAAACCCTATGCACCCGATCAAAACTCCATGAAACCTTCTGTAGCTGCTGCCACCGTTGTCCCTAGATCGGGGGGGTCTGAAGTTCTTCCCGGCACCCTGCCGGAGGGGAGATCATCCTGGAGGCCTTCTTCTCTGGTATGAAGCGTGAGTAGTTCAACCTTGGACTATGGGTTCATGTAGTAGTTAGATGGTTGTATCTCCTCCTTGTTCTTTCATGTATAGATCTTGTGAGCTCCGTTCATGATCAAGATCTAATCTATTTGTAATCATGCATGTTGTGTTTGCGGGGATCTGATGGATATTGAGATTACTATATCAGATTGATTAATGGTTTTGTCTTGATGATTCTATCATGTCTGTGTTTTTTCTGATCTTGCATGATCTACGTTGTTAGTAGCTATCTTGGACAAGTAGTTGCTAGTGACTCCAAGAGGGGGTATTTATGCTCGATAGTGGGTTCATGCCTCTAGTTTCCAAGGGAAGTGACAGAAATATCTTCGGTTGTAGATGTGTTGTTGCTACTAGGGAGAAAACAACGGTCTCTGGTTCATGGAACTAGTGGATTGTTTACCTTACACACTTTGCTTAAAGAAGTTGTCTGTTGCTTGCAACTTAATACTGGAGGGGGTTCGGATTATAACTTGAAGGTGTACTTCTAGTCATAGATGCAGTTGGATGGCATTCTATGTATATTGTTGTATTGCCCAATCGAATCTCATAGGATCTTTTTGTCCGGTATTGCATTGTTATGCTGCTTAGTTCCTGTCAATTGCGCTGCTGTAATTTGTTTACCCTTCATGCCATGTTGTTTATCTAAGGAGAGAACCTCTAGTGAACTATGGACCCCGGTCCAATATTTACCATTGATACATCTTCCGTTGTTACTTGTTTACTTGCTGCAAACCATTACCTTCCACACCATATGTTTAATCCTTTGTTACAGCAACCGGTGAGATTGACAACCTCATTGTTCGTTGGGAAAAGTCTTGAGTTTGTGTTGTGTAGGTTTCCATGTTGCTTGCAACACCTGTGTGAAGTTTACTTTCTCCTAATGGTCCGATAACCTCGGTTCATGCCCGTTCCCGCTGGACCCGACCACCTCAAGCTCTCACCGCCCGCCTACGCGATCACCACTGTCCTAGGAGACCAAAAGACATGCCCGTGCCCTCGACCGTGCCCCGTAGCCGCCGGACACTGCAAAATTTGTCGTCGGTGCCGCACAGAGCATCGCCCCATTCTGATCGTTGCAGACCTCTATTTACTGAGCCACGATGTCCGTGATGACCGCCAAGCGACCGCCCATCGTCCTAGCCTCCGAAAAATGCCCATAGCTCGCGATGACACCAGCCCCGATGACCTCTGCCCACGCCGTGATGCACCCCTCGCCCCTCTATAAAAATGGAGCTCCCCCGCACCAACTCTTCACACCATCTCACTCCACACATCCTCATCAATGCCTCTGAGCAACCCCAAAGCAAGTCGCCCCCTGTTGCTCCCCAATTTCACCGCAGACCGCCACGGCAGGAGGAGAAGGGCGCCGTTTATTTAGGCCACCGCAGGAGAACCTCCGGTACGAGGAGAACCGCTGGAGCAGCCTCGTTCTTTTGCTCCAATCACCGACCCTTGCTGGAGCTCCGGTAAGCCTGCCCCGACCCTCACTGACCTTGCTAGGGTTTCTCCATGTCGTGTCATGTTCCGATGAGGAATATGGCCATGAGCCGTTGATTTGGGATCTAATCCTACAGTCAGAATCCTCCAATACCCCATCGGCACCCCTTGTCTCACTGACGAGTGGGGCCATCACTTAAACTAGCCCGCGCGTTGTGCGCAGTGGTCTGGCCCATCTAGCTCTCCTGCGCGACCCAGTAGATTCAAATTTAGATTTTTCAATTTAGTTCAAACCCTAGTTCTGTCAGTAGATTTAAAAATCAATTCAGAGATATTCATTGAACCAAATTGCATGAAACTAATTTTGTTAGAAATGTATCGGAATTGTTAATCCAAGCCCATTGGATTCAAACAATTTGAAATTATAGATCACGTATTGTAAAAATAACAAGGCAAAGACTTTTCTGCATTCAAACATTTTTCAAAAATCAACCCTAAATGCTTTTGAGTTGATTCAAACTCTCAAAAATCACATTTGATAAGACCTTTCTGAATATATAAAAATATCTAGGTTTACTTGTAGTAATAATGGACAAGTATTAAAATAATGCCCCATAGGCATTTCTAGTCACTTTAATTAATTAAAATAAGAAGGTTAAACCTTTTTAACTTGTGACACCACTTTAAATCACATTCCCAAGTATTAAAATATGTAGTGTTGACATGTGTCAACATGATCCCATATTTTAATTGGAGAATATTAAATCTTAAGTAGTTTTCAATGAGTATAAATTACTTTTCTAAAAATAAAATAAATAAGATTAAGCCTTTAACTCATGTGAGGATTGTGATGATGCTAGATCATCTAGTGTGAACCTTTGTGTGCCAAATAGAAGTAGATAAGTTTTGTTTGGTGATTGTGTACCTCGTATTTATTTATAGACGCTAGTACCGACCAAGTATTCGAAGAGGAAGGAGACTACTACGAAGAGGAAGCAGAGGAGAACTTCAACCACTGTACTACTCAAGGCAAGCCATTTTAGCAAGCTAGAAATTTTCAGGATAACACTTGAATAATAACTATGCAAACTAGAGGCCTTAGGCATATTTTCTTATACCACTTGATTATACCACATCCCAGTTTTACTTGCAAGCTTTATTCTTTTATTCTTTAGCAAAGTTCTTTATTACTTTTATTTAGTGTTTGTGATATTTTGGAAGGATACTAGAGGTAGCATAAAGAGCATAAAACATGGCCTAAGTTAGATAGAACTAGATGGCATACTGAGGCATGAGATTAGATTTGGATAAGTCACACTTGATTATCACCCCTCATTAGTTATTAACCCCAACATTAGTGGCTAGTGCTAAGCATAAAACTTGATCACTTTAGATGAGAATACTTGGTGAAAATGATTATGAAAACCTTAGAATGATGAGTCATTCTAATGAAATGTTTTGACTTGTGTTCCAGAACACCAGATGGTTTTGATGATGAAAATGTTGACGCATGATCCTTAGCCCTTTATAAAACCGATGGTTGTGTTCGGATGCAATACCATTCCAATGTTACCGTACAACCACAATACCCGAATTTGGGTAGGTCTTAACTGTAAGTTTATATACCTTAGTATGGGTTCCCTTGCGGCCGAGGTTTGAGCTGAGGCTACCTCGTGATGATTGACCACCTGTGCAGTTCCCAAGATGACAGATGGTCATGGTTGGGAGGCCAAACTCATAGGAGAGGTTCCTATAGTAGGGTGTGTAATTGAAAGGTTAGGATTGATTATCCGCATACTGAGTATGCTGAATTCAGGATTGTTCCTGACGGATGTATCTAATATTGTGGTGAAAGTGTACCACCTCCGCAGAGTTTCAAACTATTCGAATAGCCGCGTCTATGGTTATGAACAGTTGGAGTGGCCATACTGTTCCACCGTCAGATGTTTTCAAAATGACTTGTGAAATGAACTATGACTTTGACTTGACCACAACTGGGTTGTGATATGAAAATTAAGTTCCCACTTAGGTGTTGTAAACCTTAAATTAGTTTTCTTTACTTCTAAACTTAGTTAGAGATAAATATGGATTTTTGCAAAACAACCTGGAGCTTAGGATTCGTACTCAAACTACTTACTTGTTAGTGATAGTTTGCGAGTACTTAAAGAGTACTCATGGCTTTGTACCTGGCTACTCCTATGGCCAAACTATGAGGAAGACTACCAGGATGATGGACAACAGGAAGTCTATGACAACTAGGATCATCTCCGATCGTCAGCATTGCCTGTGACCCTGAAGATGGAGCTTCGCCCACTCTACCATTATTATTATTATTCTGCTGTGTTGATTGTATTAAGAATGGATATGAGATCCTTTATTTGTAAGACCTTGATTATGGTTTGTAATGGATGATGAACTATGGTACCAATCTGTTATGTCTCGCAAAAATGGTAATACTGGGATTGCGATATATGGCGTAACAGGCATCTGGGATTAAAAATCGGGGTGTTGACAGGGCACAACCCACTTTTATGATACCTACCTTCCCCTAGTATGATAGATGGTGTATAACACCATGCCCCTTTGGAAACCCAGCTTTAGCCGAAACAAAAACTATGGGATGGGAAGAACCCGGAAAAAGGTTTACAAAAATGATTTATGAGAAAACATTGGTGAGGCTTGGCCTACCAAGTTATGTTGGAAATGAGAAAGGTTTTGGTTCACAAAATGGTCTAACGAAAGATGGAGGAAAAATGTTTACGAAAACACGCTGGGATGTACAGTTTACTATGCTAGAACAATTAACCCGTGCAACCACATTACTCTGGAATGGGATGGGGCTGCGCTGGAAGTTTGTCTAATCTGGTATAGGTGCCTCACACTACTACAAGGGCAAACAATCCCTGGAGGGTGGGTCGTCTTTGTCCAACAGTCCATGAGTAGCATCGACCGGGAGAAGGAACGGAGGGTTTGTGGGCCTCCATGCGATACTATGAGTCCCTCATTGAAAGAGCACACCCGTCGAGGTGCAAAACACGCTCCGGTTGGCTTGGTAACTATATAGGGTGTCCCGTTTTTTAGGGGATTAACTTCATAGGGTATGCACTTGTATCAGAGAGGGCATCCGGAAGGTCTTAACCGGTTATTCGGCCCACGATCGGTGTAGATCAGGGACAGGTAATCAGATGATGTGGGTATAGTGTACAACCTCTGCAGAGTGTAAATTTATTCGAATAGACGATTCCTCGGTCATGGACGGTTGTGATGGCGGCTGTACGGCGGGTGATGGTTTTGA
The DNA here is from genome assembly GCA_916181665.1 of Avena sativa. Taxonomy (NCBI): domain Eukaryota; kingdom Viridiplantae; phylum Streptophyta; class Magnoliopsida; order Poales; family Poaceae; genus Avena; species Avena sativa. The sequence continues at coordinate 185,803,929 of OV702281.1, forward strand.
TTTCAAAAACGACTTCGGAAAAGCAATGGCTTGAAAAAGGTTTTGACCATGAGATGGTCGAAAGAAGGAGGGAGGAGTTTGGTCATCAGATGATCGGGAAGGAAAACAAATGGGTGACACAATCCTAGTGTTTTATTAAAACTCTTCAAAAAGGTTTCCAAAATGTTTTACAAAAGTTTTTCAACAAAGATATAGATATATGCTATATCTACAAGAGAAACTAGTTTATAAAAGAACCTCTCATGGAGCCATCCTACTACAGCTATATTGCATACCCTTTATTATTTTTCTCTTAAGGTGGTTTGCGAGTTGATACGCCCAATTTGCATCACCTTTCTATATAATAATTTACCTCTATTCATTGATATTTGTCTTATTATGAGGTATTACTTATGGCTTTTCATCTGTTTGTGCATGTTGGATGATTCTTGGAGGGTGGACTGCTGGAGTCTGGATTCTGATGGAAAAGAATGTGTTTCGATGCAATTTCGCGAAGATCATAAAAATACCAGAAAAATATGGAAACATATTATTTCCCCAGAAGACGAAGGGAGCCATAAGGAGGAGCGAAGAGGGGCCACAGGGGGCCCACAACCCCCTAGGAACGGTCCCACGTGACCCCGCACCTAGGGCAGGTGTGGCGCACCTGCCCGGCCTCCGACTCTGCCCCTTCGCCTATATCTTCCCTACGGAACCCTAAGCCTCAGGGAGCGACCACAGATAGATTTTCTCCGCCTCTGGGGGCGGAAAACACCGAGAGAGAAAGATCTCTCCGGCAGATAGATTTCTACCGGGGGAATTCCTTTGCGAAGAGGGGATACCGTCGCCATCAACACCATCATCAAGCTAGGCCTCATCGGGATCATCATCATCATCATCATCCACACCATCATCTCTACCAGCACCATCATCACCACTCCGTCCCACTATAACAATTGTGTTGGATATTGCTTTAGTTCTCAGGGGAAACTTTCCCGGTGTTGATTACTATTGTAGTTGATGCTTGCGAGTGGAACCACTGGATTATTGTTTATGTTCAAATTGTTATCCATTACCATATCGTCTTTGATCTTGATCCATATGATGTCTTTTTAGTAGTTCATTGTGTTCTTGAGGACATGGGAGAAGTCATGTTGTTAGTAGTGAATTTGTGTTGAGTTATTATTCAATGGTTTAGTATTTAAGTTGTGGTGCTATACTTCTAGTGGTGTCATGTGAACGTCGACTACATGATACTTCAACATTTATGGGTCTAGGGGAATGCATTGTGTATTTGGATACTAATTATGGGGTCGCCGGAGTGACAGAAACCTGAACCCCCGTTAGGACACCTTTGCACAAGGAAGTGTAGGATCTCAGAGTTTAAGGTTATGGTTAGATTTATATCTTAATTACTTTCCTGTAGTTACGGATGTTTGCAGGGGTTTTAATCACAAGTATGTATTAGTCCAAGTAAGGTCGGTACATTAGCACATGTTCACCCACACAACACTTACAACACCAGCGAAGAGTACTCAGCTATTTGAAGCGAAAGCACTTGACAGAATTCCCATGTGTCCTGGAGAATGTTTGGTTCTTATAAGTATTTCCACCGGCTTGTCCTTTGCTAAGAAATGATTGGGCTACTTGTTGCGTTTGTTCTTTGTTACTTGCTCTTTGTTTTGTTGGCTTATCATAAAACCACTAAAAATCTGTTTGCTAAGTATTCACAGGGATTTCCTGCTCCATACCACTGTTTAGCACCTTCTGCTCCTCTTTGGGATCAACACTCCTATTTATCAAAAGTACTACGACACACCTCCTATACTTGTGGGTCATCAAGACTATTTTGTTGCGCCGTTGCCGGGGAGTGACGCGCTATTGAAGAGTGGAACTGGTAAGGGAAACTTTTACTGTGAGTATTGCTTTTGTTACTGCTTGTTACTTTCTTTCCAATATGGATAACCCACTTGGTTTTATGCGGAAAACTACTACCACTTCTAGGGTAGTAGATGAACCACCACTTGTTGAGATAGATCCTTTTAAGATACCTACAAGTATTGTTAATCGTGTTATGGATAACTATTATTTTGGGGATGGAACTGTCCATCCTGGTGATCACTTGCTTTTTATCCATGAATTATGTGGGTTGTTTAAGTGTGCAGGTATCACAACTGAACATGTGAAGAAGAAACTACTCTCCATATCCTTGAAAGAGAGAGCTGAAGAATGGTATAAGCTGCTGAAGAATGGACAATCCATGGAATGGGGGGAGATGGCATCTCTCTTTTACTCTAAACTTTATCCTCCCAGTGAAATTCATAAGGATAGAAATCTTATATATAACTTTTGACCTCTTGATGGAGAGAGTACATCTCAAGCTTGGGGGAGGTTAAAGTTACTAATGACTAAATGTCATATTCATGAACTCCCTAACAACATTATTCTCAATTACTTTTATGCTAGGCTTTCTCTTCATGATAAAGATTTCTAGATGCTTCTTGTGCTAGATCATTTACATGTATGAAGGAAGAAGCTAAATGGGATCTCTTAGACCATATTCAAGATAACACTGAACCTTGGGAGAATGACAAAGGAAGAAAGTCAGGTATAAAGTATGATTATGAATGCATTAAATCTTTTATGAGAACTGATGACTTCCGTGATATTAGCAATGATTTTGTTCTTGATCCCTAAGTCCTTGCAAAATGTTTTAAGGCCTTTGCCTCTTATATTGAAATTCCCAAGAAAGAGTGGGACAAGTACCATGCTCCTTATAAATACATTGTTACCCATGTTCCTCCCAGCATAGATGTTTGCACTGTTGATCCTATTTTTCATGAACCTTATGTTAAGAAAACTCCTTTTCCTTCCAAGGTAAGGGAGCATTCTATTATGGATAATGTGGTTAGCAAAAGCGCAAAGAAAACTGTAGGGTCCGATGAGCTTATGATATTGAGCCTGTGGTAGCTATTGTGAAAGATCGTATCACTAGAAATATAGAGGGTGAGCATATTATCTTCTGTGAAGATGCTACTAATATTGTTTCTCATCCTAGGAAAGTTAGAAAAGCTAGTGTCCCTGTGCTTTCTATTAAAATTGGTAGTCATAGCTATTATGGTTTATGTGATATTGGTGCCAGTTCTAGTGCTATTCCTTATGATCTTTACAGGGAAATTATGCATGATATTGGTCCTTGTGAGCATGAGGACATTTATGTGGTTATTAACCTTGCTAATAGAGAGCAAGTTTTCCCCGTTGGCATTGTAAGAGATGTGGAGGTCCTTTGTGGTAAGATTAAATATCCTGCTGATTTTCTGGTACTTGGTAAAGAAGCTAGTAAAACCTATCCTATTATCTTTGGTAGACCCTTTCTGAATACTTGTGGGGCCATCAGAGATTGTAGGAAGGAAAAAGTTTTGACTAAGTTTGCTGGAGAGTCTTATGAGTTTAATTTTTCCAAAATTTGCCAAAACTCCATATGAAAATGAACTGCCTGATGAGGATTTCAGGGTTGAACAACTTTCTGCTATTTCTCTTGCTCCTAATAATGCTTTGCAGCAATTTATGGAAGATCATGAAAGTGATGTCTTCAGGAAGGAAAGAAATGAGATTGACGGGGCTTTCCTTCGTCAGCGTGAGTTACTTAAGCATAATCTACCTATGGAAGATTTAGGTACCACACTACCACCTAAAGGGGATCCTGTTTTCGAATTAAAACCTTTACCTAATGATCTTAAATATGCTTATCTTGATGATAAGAAAATATATCATGTTATTATTAGTTATATACTTTTAGGAAAGTAAGAAGAAAGGTTATTGGAGATATTGAAGAAAACCGAGGAGCTATGGGTTATACTCTTGACGAATTAAAGGGGATTTCTCCTACTATATGTCAGCATGCTATTAATATAGAGCCTGATGCAAAACCAGTTGTTGAGCACCAACGCCGTCTAAATCCTAAGATGAAGGATTTGGTAAGAAATGAGGTATTAAAACCGCTTGATGTTGGTATTATTTATCCTATTCTTGATAGTAAGTGGGTTAGCCCTGTTCATCGTGTTCCCAAGAAAGGGGAATAACAGTTGTGCCTAATGAGGATAATGAGCTTATACCCCAAAGAGTAGTGGTTGGGTATAGAATGTGCATTGATTTTAGAAAGATTAATAAAGTTACTAAGAAAGATCATTACTCTTTGCCCTTTATTGATCAAATGCTTGAGAGGTAGTCCAAAAAGACTCACTTTTGCTTTATTGATGGTTATTCTGGGTTTAATCAAATTGCTGTGAAAGCACAGGACCAAGAGAAAACTACTTTCACTTGTCCTTATGGTACTTATTCTTGTAGGCGTATGCCTTTTGGTTTATGTAATGCTCCTGCTACCTTTCAGACATATATGTCTGCTATCTTTCATGGTTTTTCTGAAGAAATTGTGGAGGTTTTGATGGACAATTTTTCCGTCTATGGAACTTCTTTTGATAACTGTTTTCACAACCTTGATAAAGTTTTGCAGAGATGTGAAGAAACCAACCATGTTCTTAATTGGGAGAAATGCCATTTCATGGCTAATGAAGGGATTGTTCTTGGACACAAGATCTCTGAAAGAGGCATTGAAGTTGACAGAGCCAAAATTGAAGCAATTGAGAAGATGCCTTGTCCTAGAGATATCAAAGGTATTTGTAGTATCCTTAGTCATGCTGGTTTCTATAGCAGGTTTATTAAAGATTTCTCCAAAATTTCAAATCCCATTACTAATCTTCTTCAAAAAGATGTACCTTTTGTTTTTTATGATGATTGTAAGGATGCTTTTGAAACTTTGAAGAAAGCTTTGAGAACTGCTCCTATTGTCCAACCACCTGATTGGAGTTTACCTTTTGAAAGCATATGTGATGCTAGTGACTTTGATGTGGGTATTGTCCTTGGACAATGTGTTGACAAGAAGCTGAATGTTATTCATTATGCTAGCAAGACTCTGGATGCTCCTCAAAAGAATTATGCTACTACTGAAAAAGAGTTATTAACTATAATCTTTGCTTGTGATAAGTTTAGACCTTATATTGTTGATTCTAAGGTTACTATTCATACTGATCATGCTGCTATTAAGTACCTTATGACGAAGAAGGACGCTAAGCCCAGGCTTATAAGGTGGGTGTTGCTTTTGCAAGAGTTTGATCTGCATATTGTGGATAGGAAAGGTGATGATAATCATGTTGCTGATAATTTATCTCATTTGGAAAACATTTCTTTTGACCCTTTGCCTGTTAATGATAGTTTTCCAAATGAGCAGTTAGCTGCAATAAGGGTAAGTCCACATGAGAGTCCTTGGTATGCTGATTATGCTAACTTTATAGTTTCAAGTATTTGCCTCCAACCTTTACATCTCAGCAAAGAAGGAAATTATTTTATGATCTAAGGCATTACTTTTGGGAGGACCCACACTTATATAAAGGAGTAGATGGCATTATGCGAAGATGTGTTCCAGAATTTGAACAACAAGAGATATTGAGAAAATGTCATGGCGGTGCTTATGGAGGACATCATGCAAGGGATAGGACTGCACAAAAAGTTTTACAATCTGGATTTTATTGGCCTGCCGTTTTTAAAGATGCAACGAAGTTTTTCTTATCATGTAATGAATGCCAACGAGTAGGTAACATCTCTAGATGCAGTGAAATGCCTATGAATTATTCTCTTGTTATTAAACCTTTTGATTGTTAGGGATTTGACTTGATGGGGTCTTTTCCTCCTTGAAAAGGGTATACTCATCTTCTTGTTGTTGTTGACTATGTTATAAAGTGGGTAGAAGCCATACCTACAAACAGTGTTGATGGTAAGACCTCTTTGAAAATGCTTAAAGATGTCATTTTTCCTAGGTTTGGTGTGCCTAGATATCTCATGACTGATGGAGGCTCTCATTTTGTTCATGGGGGTTTTAGAAAAACTCTCGCTAAGTATGATGTAAACCATAGAATTCCTTTAGCTTATCACCCCCAAACTAGTGGGCAAGTAGAATTTTCCAATAGGGAAATTAAATCTATCTTGCAAAAGACTGTCAATAGATCTAGAAAAAATTGGGCTAAAAATTTGAATGACGCTTTGTGGGCTTATAGAACTTCTTATAAAATCATATGGGGATGTCTCCTTACAAAATGGTCTATTGCAAAGCGTGTCACTTGCCTTTAGAAATAGAACACAAACCTTATTGGGCAGTGAAAGAGTTGAATAGTGATTTTAGACTTGCTGGTGAGAAAAGACTGCTCGACTTAAGTAATCTAGATGAGTGGAGAGGTGAAGCTTATGAAAATGCTAGGATCTTTAAGGAAAAAGTAAAAAAGATGGCATGATAGGAGAATTCTAAAAATGGAGTTCCATGTTGGTGAGAAAGTTCTTTTGTATAGGTCTCGTCTCAGATTTTTTGCAGGGAAATTACTCTCAAAATGGGAAGGACCTTTTGTTATCAAGGAAGTGTACCCTTCAGGTGCCATCAAAATTTCTTCTCTGAAGGATGAAAGAACAAAGGTGGTTAATGGTCAACGACTAAAACAATATATTTCTGGAGATTCTTATAATGAAGATGTGGATGTTATTCAAATGGTGACTCCAGAAGAATTTATCAGAAGCCAAACACCAGAAACTGCAGAGTTCATCTTTGAATAGGTAAACATGGTGAAAACAGAAGGTTCATGAAACTCCAATCTTTTTATATTTTTGATGTTTTTAATACATAAGGAAGACTACGAGATGGAACTGAAGAGGAACCGGAGGCCGGGGTGGCCAAACCCACCCCAGGCGCTGGCCCACCTTTCCCCGCGCCTGGAGGGGGTGTGCCACCCCCTGATCTCTGACTCCGCCTTGTTTCCGTATCAGAACCTTCCTTATGCCTTGAAACTTCGTAATATATAACCTCCCCGGTTCCCCGAGGTTCTTGCATCGTGTTCTCGTCATGTTTTCGTTTCGATCTGTTTCTGTCAGGAAAATTCTCAGATTTGGAGCCTAAATGTCTTCCTCTGGATCACCCACGGAGGATTGCTCTATGGACGTCCTCAACCCGTACATGTATGAGTTGAGGATTCATCCCAAAGAGTTGATCCTCAAAGAGGGGAAGGTACAGATGAAAGAAGTTCAAGGGCCTATAGGAGAAGGCAGTCTAGAAGACAGGATGGAAGCATTGGAACAGGAAGTTTTCAGGTACAAGAAGATGGCAGAACGCAAAGTGGATGTTATTCACAAGATAAGTTCAGAACGCATCACCAAGCACGAGGGAGAAGTTGCTGAGCTCCGAGAAGAGATATTATCACTCCGTCAGACCACCAATCAATTGCAAGCATAACTCTATGACATAAAGAATCAAAACTGTGAGTATGAGGCTAGATTTGATCGCATAACCTCTGCTACTAGTTTCAGGATTGCAGAGATAAGGACATCCTTTTTGGATGGGGAACCTTTGCCTTGGAAGTTTTATGATGACAAGGGGGGCAACACCACCACCACCGAAGGAGTAATACATCATCAGGTTTGGCATCCCCTTGGCTTGTTCCAAGCTTGGGGGAGTGCCGCGGTATCACCACCATTATCTTTCATCTTTTACCTTTTTAGTGGATTCATATCTGTGATAGAGAGGTTATCTTATAGTTTGGTTTGCATGTCGAAGTATCTCTCCTTTAGTTGATTATCTATGTATCCCTTGGTGTGAGTAACTTTATTGAATATTAATGAGAAGTCTCATATTTTACTTTTTGCACTTCTTATTTTAGTTTGCAATCTCTATTATATGATGGATCTTGTTGATCAGTATTGGCATCACTTTGGGATCATCAAGTGGATCTAAATTGGTTTTGGCAAACCAAGTTTTGGTCAGTAGCATTACTTTGAAAGAGAAAAAGAGAAAGAGCTTACAGGTATTTTGTATCATTTGTTTTCTTTCTTGTTGGCTCATAAGCTTAGTATTTTTATTTAAGATCTTTTGTGTCTTCAAGGAAGATTGCATGTTTGTCTTTATTAATTGTATGTTTGCTTGTTTCATTCAACTCTCTTGCTTTCTACCCAGCCCTGCTAGCCAAAAACCTATTTTGAGATGGAATACTTCTCATGTTTCCAATCCCTTTGAACCAAAACCTTTGCCACTTGTGTCCACCTTATCTACCTAGTAGAATTTTTTTGATATTCCAAGAAAATTCTCAAGTTTCATCTACCTTTCGAATTAAAAAGTATTTTGTTATGTGAAAACTAGTTAGTAAAGCTCTCACGAACTTGATGGAACACTTTATTTTCTTTCCCCTAATAAACTTGAACCATTATGCCATCAAAGTTGTATATGCTTGCACCTATACGTTGGAATTAGCAGAACTGTGCTGTCACGGGGATCATTTTCAACATTGTACTTGTACTATGTACACAGTTGATATCATGCTATTTTGTTTATGGATGTCAACTGTGTGAAATAAAGAGGGAACTTGTAAGTCCATGGAGTTTGTATCCTGTGTTAGAGAAACGCCTGGGCCGCTAGCCTAAGCCATGCATAATCATGGTGGAAACTTGCAGCATCACCATAGTCAGCTATCTATGAAGCATCCTAAATAAAAAGCTATACATATAGTAAATAAAAAGATCGCTGAGATGCTCATTGTCTACTTTCCTTGTCATTTTGGTTATGGGAAAGCTCATGTACCATGTGCAAGGGGTACCCTGTTGGCGGTTCTCAATGATATGCAAATACTTACAATGACAAAAACTTACCTGTGACCAAAGTTGAGTAGCATGAGGAGTGGCCCTCATATTCAAGGGACATGAGATTGCCAACTTATATTTCGTCAAGCATATACTCCATCTTTGTGCACTTTAACCTTAATCATCTCAAGATGCCTATGATAGGGGCAATGAGGGATCAAAGCTAGTAAGTATCATAACCTTTTGGAAGCTCTTTATGACTTGTAATCCATGCTTCCCTCTATAAGGGACCTTTATCCCACTTCCAAATTGAGTCAGTAAACCTATTTCCTCTCTTTATCTAGCAAGCATTTGAGTTGTTGTGTTTCAAGCATTCATATGGTGATTTATTCAATCATGTTCTTTATCTTCCTTGTTTGCACAAAACTCTTATATCTTGAGTATTACTTTGAAGGCCTTCACTTGTGAAAACCTTTTTGAGTAAAGAATGCTCTTGTTTTGAAATTTCTACAAAAAGCTTTTGTGAAATTGTTTGCCAGGTGTTCTTTGACCAAGAACAAGTTTGCCAATTCCAATTATGATTTATCTTTATGCATCTCTATTGTGAATGTTGTACTTGGTTGCAAGCTAAGTTATATATTGGTGAGTTGATTTCTTCTATGAGTTTTGAAATGGTAAGTGTGATGCTTCTTGTTTGTATTATTTTATCGACACTTCACTCCATAAACCTGTGGACATGTTTACTGAGCTCAGTTTTCGCTTGGGGACAAGAGAAGTATAAGCTTGGGGGAGTCCATACGCCCAATTTGCATCACCTTTCTATATCATAATTTACCTCTATTCATTGATATTTGTCTTATTATGAGGTATTACTTATGGATTTTCATCTGTTTATGCATGTTGGATGATTCTTGGAGGATGGACTGCCAGAGTCTAGATTCTGATGGAAAATAAAGCGTTTCGGTGCAATTTTGCGATGATCAGAAAAATACCAGAAAAATATGGAAACATATTATTTTCGCAGAAGACAAAGGGAGCCAAAAGGTGGAGAGAAGAGGGGCCACAGGAGGCCCACACCCCCTAGGCACGGTCCCACCTGACCCCGCGCCTAGGGCAGGTGTGGCCCACCTTCCCGGCCTTCGACTCTGCCCCTTCGCCTATATGTTCCCTACAGAACCCTAAGCCTCAGGGAGCGACCACAGATAGATTTCCGCAGCCTCTGGGGGCGGAAAACACCGAGAGAGAAAGATCTCTCCGGCAGACAGATTTCTGCCAGGGGAATTCCTTCCCGGAGATGGGAGATCGTCGCCATCAACACCATCATCAAGCTAGGCTTCATCGGGATCATCATACACACCATCATCTCCACCATCACCATCATCACCACTCCATCCCACTGTAACAATTGTGTTGGATATTGCTTCCATTCGTAGGGGAAACATTCCCGGTGTTGATTACTATTGTAGTTGATGCTTGCGAGTGGAACCATTGGATTATTGTTTATGATCGGATTGTTATCCATTACAATATCATCTTTGATCTTGATCCATATGATGTCTTGTGAGTAGTTCGTTGTGTTCTTGAGGACTTGGGAGAAGTCATGTTGTTAGTAGTGAATTTGTGTTGAGTTATTATTCAATCGTTTAGTATTTAAGTTGGGGTGCTATTCTTCTAGTGGTGTCATGTGAAAAACGTCGACTACATGATACATCACCATTTATGGGCCTAGGGGAAGGCAATGTCTATTTGGATACTAATAGTGGGGTTGTCGGAGTGATATAAACCTGAACCCCCGTTAGGACACCTTTGCACAAGGGAAAATAGGATCTCAGAGTTTAAGGTTGTGATTAGATTTATATCTTAATTACTTTCCTGTAGTTACGGATGTTTGCAAGGGGTTTAATCACAAGTATGTATTAGTCCAAGTAAGGTTGGTTCATTAGCACAGGTTCACCCACACAACACTTACAACACCAGCGAAGAGTACTCAGCTATTTGAAGCGAAAGAACTTGACAGAATTCCCATGTGTCGTGGAGAACGTTTGGTCCTTATAAGTATTTCCACCATCTTGTCCTTTGCTAAGAAATGATTGGGCCACTTGCTGCGTTTGTTCTTTGTTACTTGCTCTTTGTTTTGTTGCCTTGTCAGAAAACCACTAAAAATCCATTTGCTAAGTATTCACAGGGATTTCCTGCTCCATACCACTGTTCAGCACCTTCTGCTCCTTGTTGGGATCGACACTCCTATTTATAGAAAGTACTACGATACACCCCCTATACTTGTGGGTCATCACGAGTACATTCAAGGTACTCACCGGCGTTGTCCCTGACTATTTACTTGGCCAGACTTTTAGATGATCAAGGGAAACGATGGATATGCTAACGTCTATGCGAGCTAGGTCGTCTTCCCATTCAGTCGCCTGTAACTTTTGTAATCGTTACTGTTATGGATGATGTAATGATACTGGTCGGTTATGCTCACGTCTCACTGATCATGGGAACATGAATTTCATGCATAACGGGTATTCTCGGAGCGTAAAATCTGGGGTGCCACAGACTTGGTATCATAGCCATCCTGACTATAGGAGACCTTAGTTAGCATAGATGTTAGACATGACAACCCCTATTTCTGAAAACATCGGCTTTCGAAAATTATTTCTCAAAAGCTTTTCAAAGTATTTCTTACCTCGTTTTCTCTGACTTCAATTATTTGAAAATGGATTAATCCACCTCTCGTCTATCTTCAAATGTCCGTTTTCAAAAACAAATCCTGACTTGGAGAATATGACGACGGAGATCCTGGAACAACGACAGACACTGCAAGATCGCCCTACCAACGGAGTCCTTCATCGCCCCCAAACCGACAAGTATGACACCAATGAAAATAGATGGCAAGATAGAAGTCAAGACCCCCGTAACGTCCGTACTTAGGATTAGCATCCCTAAAATTGGATTCCCCTTATGGCGTGTAGTAACCCTTAGTACCTATGGTACGCCTTGTTTGCTTGTCATGTGCTTATATGATGCTTGGAATGTGTTTCTTGTCTGCCTTGGATCATCCAATCCTAAAGTTTTGATCACCTTATCGGCATGCCCCGACGCTAAACCTCACAACCCCATAGCTGGAAACCAGTCCTCAGTAGGATGGACACATAAATAAATCCCCGACAACTCCTATTCGTGCCTTAGATCTAATCTCCCCAAAATGGCAACGACCCAATTCAACCCTCTACCAAAGACAATGAATCTACTCCATCATCGAACCATAGCAACACCAAGAGTTCAAGTGAAGACAACACATCTGGAGCTAAAATGCCTCCACCTCAACTAAGGACGAAGAAGAAGCGTCGCTAACCCTTACCTCTTCGTTACATAACCACCTTAGGAAGGTAGTCGCAATAAGGAGCCACCCGAAGACCTCAATTCAAGTGTCACACCAACACTCCAAGACGAAGGATCTACCCTAGCTAAGTAAAGCTCTAATGTGGAAATACTGCGTCTTTCCACTCAAATCCAGAATACCAGCTACGAGAAGATAATCCAGGAGGACCTCCAATCCAAGAACCGGCCCCAAGCACCACCTCGAGAGTCGTCAGAGGAACAGAACATAGATATCACCAAAAATCTCCGGAAGTTTTATTGATCCTCCCAACAACCGAGGCGTTCAGAATTAAGACGACAAGACTACCTAACACTGCCAATACTATCCTCCGAGGAGAATAAAGAAACCCAAAGCATCAAGTTTCCCCGAAGATGTCGCGAAGCCCCCTTCTCTGCTTTGCTACTAACGACCCACCCAAAAAGACCTCCGAATCTACAAACCCCGAGATGGAGAATGAAGAACTATCCCCCCTCCACGAGTACCAACCCCTCTTTGAGCCGCCACCCCCGGAAGGTCCATTCGTCAAAGCAAACATCAGAGAAGGCACGACTCTCCCTGCTGCAGAGCTGAATGTCCCTCATACCCCCCATGAGGAAATACAGTAACCAAAGTTGGTACCCAACCCAAGGATGGCTACAAGATTCAAGGAGCACCCTCGACATAATCCTTTGTACCCTACGAACTCACTCTTCCAACCTCTAGAAAGTGATGGATCGTCTCTAAACCTGTTCAGTAAGGCGTCAAGTACCTTCACCATTGTCCAGCGCAAATCTGCTGAATTCTAGATGGACCATGTTGGATGATATGTAAGAATAATTCCCTTCTTCGCGTGTTTTATCCACGAATTTGCATCATACCGAACCCGAAAAACGACCCCTTTCTAAAGGACTGCGTTCCTAGCCTCCAACCTCTAACGACATCCTCCCACCCATTGGACCCCTAACTAGCTCAAAACTAACTAGCCGGAAACTAGTAGACGTCCTTTCCAATAGACCTCCTAACTCAAGAAGTGATATTGACGTCCCTCACAAAGCGTATTATACAAGGTCGATAGAAGATAACCACCTCCGGACAAAAGGTGCAGCGCCATCCCCCAGTATCAGCATATGACTCCAATCAAGAAAGTCGGCGACTCCACCAAAACCCCTGGTGTCGCTCTAAGGGGGAAAGACTGCGTCTTTCCCGCCCAAAAACCCGATAGAACCCTAGAGTCGAACACTAGTTATCGTTAATTGAAGACCACCCATACAATAATCCGAACCATCGACCCTGCAAGAAGGACGACGATGGACATTTTAGGAAATTTCTCCATCATAGAGTCGACATCCCATCCAGCCATTCCGACGTTTCAAGACCAAGAAGGCAGAGAAGCTGACTTCAACGATAAAAGTTTAAAGAAGGCTCAACTCGCCTTCTCCCCTCAAGAAGGAAGGATCTTGTCGACACTAAACCGACTTGGAATTTTCCTAAGGGGCTTTTTCACCCGTTGCATCTAAACCGATCAATTCGAAGCCACTCAGCTCCAACCCATAACTGACCACGCCTGTTTGTCGTTAGACCTATTAACAGCTAATATTTCCACCATTGAAATTGTCAAGCGGATGTTATCACTCAACCCTACTCCTCCCTAATCTCGGGACGAGATTATTTTAAGGGTGAAAGGTCTGTAACATCCCAATTTCAGCAACACTGATTTGCTGTCCAAAATGCAATTATTAGGGGGAACAAAAAAAAATCTTGTTAAGTGTTGCAATGTTTGCTTACTTGTTTTCTTGTGTTCAAGCAACTGATTGTGTATTAGGTGATATACTCCTTATCTCAACACTAGCTAACAAAAACTATTTTCCAAAGGAGGTGTCCTGGCTCCTCTTTAATAATCCCAAATATTCTGGCATTCCAAACCTAAGCCAAGATGACTTTGATAAAACCAACTATTTTACTAATTCTATTAAACAAAACTATGGATACCTACATATTATCTCCTTATGTTTTCAAGACAGAACTTCATCTACCCTTACCTCTAGGTTTTTCCAAAACCTTCTCTTCCAATCTTGGTATAAATACCAAGAGGTACTTACCTACGTTAAAGCACAACCAACTCAAAATACCCATACCTACCTCAAGCTAGGCTTGATGGTAACCCTAGTAGTAATTGGTTAAGTTTGATAAGATGAATTGCCTTGATTTGTTGTCCGATGAATTGCCTTGATCTATTGATTGCCTTTATGCTTAGGAACTAGAGTGAGCTAATATAGTAGCTCATCCCTTAGGACCCAACCTATTATTGTGATCATCATTCCCCAACCCAAGCATCCTAATCTAGATCTGCCCTAATCCACTAAAGTGACCATCTCACCTCCTACTCAGATTAATCCAAGGATAATCCCCTTTGATAGTTTCCAACTTAGTGAAGACCCACTCTAGGCATGGATCCTATCTAATTATTTATCACATCAACATCATCCCTTTGAATCATGAGTTTGGAACATAGCATCCTCTCAAAATCACCTACACTTGTAATCTAGTCCAAAACCCTAAATCTGCCAAAATGTCTAAGTCTGGAATTCTTACCTAGATTCAATCTTTGGAGATCTACCTTTTCCAACCTATATGTATTCTTGAGAATGTACTTGAACCATATTGTATTACCTCATTAGTACTACCGAGTACCACTCTTTCCCTTGGATAAACCATTCTGGTTCCCACTCATCCATGATGGTTTTGTAGTCAAGATAATAATATTTTCTACAAATCTTATCATCTTGGCTACATTGGCAGAAGCTCATATCTATATGCTACCTCCCCTTGACCAACTATTTGCATGATTATGATCTACTAACCATGGTATATGAAACCATACCTCACTTGTCCCCATTGGAGCCTTATGCTTCTTAAACCCCCATGGTTTAGGAGGCATCATGACAACTTTGTTATGACAGCCTTATTTTGAACAAAGTTTGCCATCTCTTCTAGACCACCTCAACTACAACCAAGCCCAACTATTGCTTCCATGGTCAGCTATATAATTTGTTCTATCTACCCATCTATCCCTTGCACCAAGGTGATCTCTGAGCTCACTAATCTCACCAAGTTTATGTGGCATAAAAATATCAAAACCATAGATTCCCCAAAAATCTAGTTTCTTCCTTTCTCACCATATTCCATCAAGAATCAAGTTGCAAATGATGCATAATTCAATTCTACATCATCTACCTTGGTTATGTTATTCCCCCAAATAATTTCCATAATTATTTGGATCCTCAAACTATTTAATTTCCACTTTTGGCAAAACCCTAGAAATCTTGTCTATAAAGGCTAGTTTGATTTCCTCCAAATAAATTTGCCAACTCAATGCACCTTTGATTTCTATATATCATACCCCACCTTCCCATCTCAAAAATAAATATTTTTGAGATCCCTTATTATTTCTTTTTGCCCTTTTTCTCAAATGGTAGAAACAACAAATAATTCCTTAAAAATACTTATACACCTCAATAAATTCCAATAAAATTATCCAATGTGTAGTATTGTATCTATGACCATATCACATCAAAAACTACACTTGTAAAATGTAAAAATATCATATAACCTTCTATAATCTATTTCTGTACTTTTTTAAGAATTGATTTTTAGTGAACTAAAAATCATCCTAAAAATCCCAATTAATTATGTGAGGTATATCTTGATCTTATATACACCCCAGTACCCTCTCTCCACTTTGTTCAATGCAAGATTTCAAACTTCCTTCATAACTCTTACTTTGAGGAAATTTGTAAAAACCATCAAGATCACTAATCAACTCACTCCCAAACCTTGCCAATCAAGATGTACACCAACCACACCCCTCCTGGTCGAGATACACTGTAGCTGGTCACTGTAGCAACTCCTAACCCCTTGTGCTCTATGCTTGTTTGAAGAGGAGACCAAGGCTAGGTCATGTCCTAACCCTCCTATTCAATGCAACAGCCACCCAGCTCCTTGCCTGTCACTCTGCTCGACCCAGAGCCCCCCCTCACCTCTCTGCACTGCCTCTCTTGGCCAATCCCTGGTTTCCTCCCTCTCTCCAAGCCCCCATGGTCTAAGTCCACCATGATCCCAAATCCGTCGAGATAAAAGGTCCAAAGGCCTCCCATGCGCCTCCTCTCGCATCATTTCTCCCCCAACCCACCAAATAACCTCCCCCGAGCTCTCGCTCACCCCTTCTGACCTTCCACGCCATGAAATGGGTGATATCCCTCATCTTGGGCATGCAAGAAGAAGGAATGCCTATCATCATTCCCGACCACCCCTCCCCTTCCCTCTCTTCTCATTATGTTCCCCTACCTCTGACCTACTTCCCCTTTCTCCTCCCACTATCGCAGGAACGCTGGAGGTCGTTACCACCATGCATGTCCGTTTCGGGAGCTCCCCTTCAGGTCCGACGTGTTAGAGCTTCAGAAGCTTCGCCAATGTCATCCCCAGGGTCTCAACCTTCCTCTAATCTGCCAGAGTCGTCGTGGCGCCGACATACGGACTCTCAGACGAGCCCCGACACGGACCCGAGCGATCCCCGTCGCCACAAATGCTTGGAACTCTAGATCTGCATGGAACTCTTCCTCGTCACCTCTCTCCGAAACCACCCCGTCGTGATGCGTCCCCTCCGCCACTCCCCAGCCAATGGAGAACCCGCGGTAAGCCTCCCTGATCCCGACCCGCTCCTCCCTAGGGTATCCCCTAATCACCGCCGGGCCTGAGGATGATGACGACCCTGTGTCGTCGATCCAGCCTCGATCCCACAGCCCCTGTTGCCCTATACCTCTTCACACCGCTGAGTCGCTGAAAACCGGGGCCTACCCAGGCCGTTCAAAATTGATCCCTCCCGCGCGTGGTCGCACCTAGCTGGGCCGTGGCGGCCAATTTCGGCTTGCCCTACGAAATCTGGCCCCTTCTGCCTTTCGCTTTTATTATTTTTGCCCAGATCTGGCAATTGCACAGTTGGATTAAATCAAAACCAAAAATGGAAAATACATATTTATGGCTAGAGGATAATTTTAACTTGAACCCACATGTTTTATCTAACATTCAATGCCTAAGTTTAACCCAACACATGTCGAGTTTTATCTCAATAAATCATCTACATAAATGTATCCTTTTCACTAGAAAATCCTTGCAGGGAGTTTCATTGATCCAAATAAGTTAAAACCAAATCCCTATGAAAGGTAATTGAACTACCCATCTACTAGACATGGTCCCATGTATTTTGAAGCCAAAGATTGATCCTAGTAGATTTAAAAAATTCAGTCCATATTGGACTTTAGGAATTTCTCTGGGTCAAACCAATAATGATTTTGACCCAATTCCAACTGCTAGTAGACATGCATATTCATATCCTTCAAACACCTGGAGCCCAATATTTATTGGGGTTCTTTGAATTTTGGTGAATTAAACTCTTTTGTGTAGGCTTATTTCACCAATAAATCCACCACTTGAAATCTGATGAAAAAGACAAAAACCTTCAAGAACTGACTTTGGGAATTTCCTAAGGGTATTCTGGTAATTATTTTAAATTGACTCCAACACCCCTTGAACCAGTGCATCAAATACTATTTAATCACCCAAGTAAATATTTTTTTGGAAATTCCATAACAGTTCTGATGAATTATTTCCTAAAACTAGAGTTTAAATCACTATAAAATCCATTATAAATCTTTGATAATTGATAAAATAGTGAAACCATATTTGTTGGCTTCATTTTATCAATACCTACCTAAAGGTATCATGTTTGCACATTGGTCTCATGCGGAACTTGGCCTTGATCCAAAAACCTCTTATCTAGGAGGTTTTGGACCTTAAATCCTAAATAGAAAAAATACCCAAATGCAACCCAAGCACCTCCCTTGCTTTCCCAACCAAATCCTCAACATTTACTGATCCATAACCTTGTTTTCCCCAGTGATTATTGTATGGTTTGATGCTTGTCTGCCTTGAATTGATGGTGGTGTTGGTTGTTTGCATGTTTTCTCGATAATGGCGATAGTTGCGACTATGTGACGACGAGAAGAAGGAAGCATCGGTTTATTCTTATTATTATTGTATTTGGTATTCTGGTTTTCTAACAAAGACAAGAAACATCTCACTGGTCACAGGAAAGCCACCTTCTTGCTCATACGCCTTGTCCTATTATTTTATCTATGCATGTTTTATCTACCCGTTTATGCAAATTGCATTGTTTTACTATATTACGTTATGTAGGGAAATGATTGGGTCGTCCAAACCATTACCCTTAGTACCATTACGTACAAACCACTTCTATGATACCTACATGCCCCTGGTACGATAGATGGTGTATAACACCATTCCCCTTTGGAAACCCCGCTTTAGCCGAAACAAAAACTATGGGATAGGAAGAACCCGGAAAAAGGCTTACAAAAATGTTGTATGAGAAAACCTTGGTGAGGCTTGGCCTACCAAGTGATGTTGCAAATGATAAAGTTTTTGGTTTACAAAATGGTCGTACGAAAGATGAAGGAAAAATGTTTACAAAAACACGCTGGGTTGTACAATTTACTATGCTAGAACAATTAACCTGTGCAACCACAATACTCTAGAATGGGACGGGGCTCGGCTGGAAGTTTGTCTAATCTGGTATAGGTGCCTCACACTAATACAAGGGCAAACAATCCCTGGAGGGTGGGCCTTATTTGTCCAACGGTCCATGCGTAGCATCAACCGGGAGAAGGAACGAAGGGTCTGCGGGCCTTCACGCAATACTATGAGCCCCTCATTGAAAGCGCACAACCGTCGAGGTGCAAAACATGCTCTGGTTGGCTTGGTAACTATATAGGGAATCCCGGTTTTGAGGGGATTAACTTCATAGGGTAGGCACTTGTATCGGAGAGGGCACCCGGAAGGTCTTGACCGGTTATTCGACCCACGATCGGTGTAGATTAGGGATGGGTAATCTTATGGTGTGGTTACAGTGTACAACCTCTGTAGAATGTAAATCTATTCGAATAGTCGAGACCTCTATCATGTACGGTTGTGATGGCCGCTGTATGGTGGGTGATGGTTTTGATTTCAAAAAGGACTTCGGAGAAGCAATGGCTTGAAAAAGGATTTGACCATGAGATGGTCAGCAGAAGGAGGAAGGGGTTTGGTCATGAGATGACCGGGAAGAAAAGCAAATGGGTGACCCAATACTAGTGTTTTATTAAAACTCTTCAAAAAGGTTTCCAAAATGTTTTACAAAAGTTTTTCAACAAAGATATAGAAATATGCTATATCTACAATAGAAACTAGTTTATAAAATAACCTCTTATGGAGTCATCCTAATACAGCTATATTGCATATCCTTTATAATTGTTCTCTTAAGGTGGTTTGAAAGTACATTCAAAGTACTCACCAGTTTTGTCCCTCGCTATTTACTTGGCCAGACTTTCAGATGATCAAGGGAAACGATGGAGATGTTGACGTCTATGCGAGCTAGGATGTCTTCCCAGTCAGTCGCCTGTAGGTTAAGGCGTGACATGGGATCTGCGACTGGAGACTTTCGCTACTCGTGTTGTAATCGCCATAATGGCCACTTTGTAAGTTCTGTAATCGTTATTGTTATGGATTATGTAATTATACTGTTCAGTTATTCTCATGGCTCACTGATCATGGGAACATGAATTGCATGCGTAACGGGTATTCTCGGACCGTAAAATTCGGGGTGCCACATCAAGTTTCTCAAAATTCAGTGGGCCAACCATACGGAAGAAGAAGCCACATGGGAACGCGAAGATTACATGAGGACTGAATTTCCCAATCTCTTTAGTTTCTAGTTTTTCCTGAATCTCAGGACGATATTATGTTTAAGGGGGAAGGTTTGTAACATATCAAAATATTAATGAGGATGTTAATTTCTAATCAACCAAAATTAGGATTAACAAAATCTTTTAATTAATAAACCCTATCTTAATGCATGTGTGTTATGATTGTGTATGAATGTTTGCAATGCCATGTTTGATTGTTGTAAATGATGATCAATAGTTTAAAGATCAAAGACGTATCATCTAGGTAAAATCCAAACCAGATCAAAACAAAAGAAAATTAAAATATGAAGCATATGACCTAATGGTCATTTTTGCAAAAGTCAACCCCTAGCACACTTTGAGCATCTCTAGCAAGTGATCTCAAACAGAAACAATTCCCTTTATTTTTGCCCCTTGCTAGACCAAGTGACACTAAACACAATGGAGCTTTCCAATATTGCAGAAACATTTTCAACCCATTTGAGAGGCAGTTCAAAATTGAATCTATCTTATGCATCAAGATAGTCATTTTTGTAAAACCATTAAAACCTTCACAACTTAGCAAACCCTTGCACCCAGAGACTACCAAGCCTAGGACCATAACACCCACCAAAAAAAAATGGCAAATTCAAAGATTGAATTCTTGCGGCCATTTGATCAAACACCTGGTGATTACAGTACAAACTCAACAACTATCTACTGCTTTGATCAATCCTTTGATCATCTTTGTGACCTCACTGAGCTCCCACGACGTGCCCTTAACTCACTCAGTACCAGCCCGTGCATTGGAGCTCATCTCACTCGACCAAATGATTTGTGCAAAATGGTACCCGAGCTCACCTTGCCACCCTGATAGGGACACGCTGCCACAGACCGCATCGCCCTCGCCCACGATGTCTAGGAGGTAGCCCTGCCTCACCGCCCCTGAATATGCAAGACTCGACCAACGAACGCCCGCGGAGACGCCAGCGTAGCCATGCCCATTTAACACCCGACCGTGCCGATCTCTGCGCCAGAGCGCCCAGCAATCCCGCGTGCACATGCCGCGCCTCGCTCTCGCCTTGCGCCAATAAGTTCGCCGCGACTCTAGCGACCGTCCTGACATGATCGTTTGACCCCGCGCTCGTCTTGACCACTGTACGCCGTGACTAATTCCGATGGTACCGCTGAAGAGCATGGATGTTCTAGAATGATGGAGACCCCGCCTCGCCATTCCACTGTGCGCATGACAACCGCCCTAAAGCACCATGTCGACCTACACACTTGTCCATGCAGATAGCACACCGTAACTACTCGCCGACGAGCCCGAGCCATGCCGCCGTGACCGCTTCGCCGCAATATAAATAGAGCCATCCCTCGGCCTCAAAACGCACACCATTCCACTCCCCTCTCACCCAGCAACCTCTCTGACCCATGTCACATCCCAAAAAATTTCAAATTTTGAAATGTGAAAAATAAATAAACAAAATAAATAATTGTTGACATTTAGGGTGAAAAGAAACTTTTTGTTTCTAAATGGAAAAATTAAAACCCATCTTGAAGAAAATTTGAATAAAAGGTAAACCAACAAAATTCAAATCAAGTGAAATGCATTCATCAATGAATGTATCTTGAAATTCAAACTTGGGAAAAATAAACCAAAACCCAAAACCCTAATGGAATAAATCATTTCCAAGATCTCTCTAAGACTATGTATTTGATCCATATAAAAAAATTCAACAAACATTTATAAATTATCAAAAAGGATAAATAAAAATATTATAAAACCATAGAAATTGGTTTCACTTAATTTGGAACCATGGATAAAAACTCATGAATTTAATAAGATGAAAGGAAATAATTTCCAAAGCTAATAAAGCTCCTTTCTAAAATCCATACCAAACTGTGAGAAAATAATCCTAAAGAGATTTAAAAGGATAAGCCAATATCAAATAAAATTATACAAATTGGAATCACCAAGTTTGGATCTTTAAATAAAGAGATATGAATTTTAAAAGATAATGAAAGGAATAAATAAATAAGGAATATTTAAAAGCCAAATTAAATCTTGGCCAAATCCATAAGGAAATGAAATAAAGATAATCCAAATAAAATTAAGGGATAAAGATTATTCCAGTAAAATTATATGGCATTAAGCCATATTCTAATTATATATGGATAAAGATAAAATTCCTAATAGAAATGATTAATTAAATCATGAGAAAGTAATAAATGGAAATTTATCAAATTGGATTAAAAAGTTATCAAATTAACTTAAAAGAATTATTTGAATAAAAATTATATGGTATTAAAACCATAATCAAATTTTATTTAATTAAAGACAAATGCCCAAATTAAATGATTGGTAAATCATAATAAAAATAATTCAAATAAATTAAAATGAATTATTTAACACCGTATTAAATAAATAAAACCTACTGAAAAAGGTTTAGTGAAAATTAGAATTCAAATAAAGAGTTTGAAAATATAATTAAATCTTGTTTGAATAAAACAATGGTCTATTTAAATAAATAATAAAGCCCAAGAAAATACAAAGAAATATTCTTAATTTGGACTTTCAAATACTTTATTAAACAATACTAAAACATACTGAATGTTTGGAATTCAAATGTTGGTTTGAAATTCAAAACAGAAAATCAAATTGGAAAAAGAAAAAAAGATACAGAGAAGAAAAAAAGAAAGGGGCCAACCCACTAACCTACCTAGCCCAGCAAAGCCCCAGGCCCATTAGCCAGCACACCCGGCACCTCTTTCTTCCCCTATTATTTTCTCACCCGCGCCCTTACCCCCTCACCTCACTGACCGCTTGGACCCACGCCAACCTAGCATCGTCGTCTCCACCCCGCGGTGACCACGCCCCTCTCCTCGTCGTTACTGGACGTTGAAGACTCAATTCAATTCACGTTGCTGCGTGAATTCCTCCATGCTCCGCCACTGCCTCCGACGAGTTCCCCGTTGAATTCCGGCGAGCCCAGACCCCCTCTTACCTCCTAGACCAAACTAGCTTGACCCCCATCACCGTGCGTATCTGCCAGTGGCCTCAGTTTGCCCGCGGACGCCCCACAACCTCGGCTGTGTCCACGTCTGAGCGTCGCTGCTGTATGCCTCGACTCCGGCAAACTCTACTGGTAACCTCTGACCGCGCCTCCCCCTCTCATTGACACTCGCATAGTTCCCTCTCTCGTTCGCATCTAACGCGATCCTTACTTTGCCTTGGCACTCCTTGTAGCTTCATCGTCGACGACGCCCGAGCGCACCCGTCGCCAGGAGCATCTCCGGCAAGCAATCGACGTCGAACCCGTGCGCCCCTCGACCAACGCTGACCACGTTGAGCATCATCACGTCATTGCGAACCTGGTCAGCCCATCCTCCCCTCCTCTCGCTTACTGGAATAGAAAGACCACCGTCGACTGAGCGCCACCGCCGCTCATCGTCGCGAAGCGCCAACCATCTCTGGTCGTTGCACTCCGGACCGTTAGATGATGATCTAGTGGCCAGGATAGAATGACTTAACGAAGGGGTATCACTTGATCTGCATCGTGCGATCTAAATGAGATCCTACGGTCTGTATCAGCCGATCTGACCAAACCGTTATCGTCCAAGAAGATTGCTCCACGTGGCCTGAGTTTAGTTTTAAAAAAACAAAAATATTTCTATTAGATGGATAGATTTGAAAAATTCATAACTTTAAATATACACGTCCAAATTTTTCAAACTTTATATCAATGGAATCAGAAAGAAGAAAACTTTCCAACCGTTCCCTTTGTTTAATGTTTTGCTTCTGTAAAATTAGTTGTATTTGCAGAAACATGTGTAGGCATATTTTGAATATAAAAATTATTCTAGAAAGGTTTTAAGGTTGAAATATTTTGTAAATGGTTTTTTGAACCTATTGACCATAGAAACAAACTTTTGGATTTAAAAGTATATTTTGTGACACCTAGGAATAAATCTTTGAATAAAAGAATTTCTAGTTAAATAACAATATTGTTTATGTTTTAAAAATGCTTTTTGAGTAAAACCTTTTGAAAATGGTTTGAATTAAACTCTCTAACCCTAAACAATAAGTTTTGCATTTAGAAATACATTTGTTGAACCCTAGAAAAATTATTACTTTGTTTAAAGGCATTTCCAACAAAATAAAATGTTGCTTTGATTTAAAAATGGATCTTGGATGAAACCCTTTGCAAATGGAATTGTTTTAAAACATTATGAACATAAACATTAATATTGGTGTTTAAAAACATTTTGGCTAACATTAGAAATTATTCTTTGAATAAAATCAAATTCTAGCAAAAAAATGATTTAAGTGGCCATTTTCACAAACTTGATATCAAATGGTTTATCCACATCTATAAATGACCAATAGGTGTTTTGTAATGTTTATAACCTATTAGAAACCACTTTTCCAAATAAAACAATCTTTTACATGCCTACATGCCTACATGCATTGCTTTGTTTTTATTATTCTATGTGATGAATTGCTTGAATAGTAGATTGAATTTGTGCCTTGATTGAATTGTAGTGAAATTTGGAGAGTGTGACTATTTCAAGATCAATGAGTGAACTTATATTCTCTACCAAAAAGGCAAGTGGTGCTTCATACTTTTTTCCTATTATTTTCACTATGCATTAGTGATATTTCTAAGTAGGACTTGCATGGAATTTTCTAAGTATAAACTATGCCATGGGAAATCCTAGTAGATGAAACCTTAGTAGAATTTTCCTAAATTAAGATTCCTACTACTACCATGCTTAGCTTAGCTAGTAGAAAACAAGGGTGGATTATATTCATGCTATGAAATATTTCCAAGTCAAGGTCTTGTGTTTTGTTTAATAAAACAACTATGTAAATGAATCACCTTGGTGGAATGGGACTTGCATGGATGGATTTTTGTTGAGTGGTTACCAGGGCCCATTTTTCAATGATCTACCCTGTGTATCTCACTTGTGGAATGCCACCCAGGAACAAAGAGATTTGAGATGTCAAAAGTTGAGAAGCTTCAAGTGCAGCCACATGGCATTATGGGCTCTTCCTAGATCATATAGGTTGCAATAACTTAGCCAAATGGACAGTTGGTGGTAGGGGATAATAGGTTTGGGAACGCGTCCTTTCTGGTCTAAGGGAAGGCTTTTGAAAGATCTTGTCTTGATGCATGTCGAGTCTTGTGGGGAAAGTGCACCACCTCTCGAGAGAGTAAAATCTAAGTACTTAGTCGTGTCCCCGGCAATGGACAATTTGAGCATCAAGACATGGAAGCTATAAAGAATCTCCTCATCCCAATTTCTAAGTTAAAAACTTATGGTTGAATAAGGGTTAAAGGATCTTCAATCTTTGATTGGTAGATGCCTTGGGTGATTTTGACAAACAAAAACTTAGTGTTTTCAAATGACAAGGAAAATATATTATGAGCAAAGCAAGCCTAAGCTCCAATCATCCAAATGCATATAGATGATAGATACCACTACTCTACCATAGTATCACTTGCTAATACAATTCAAATGTATTGACCCTTGTGGCTGTAACTTATTATGTTGCAGGTTTGTTTG
The DNA here is from genome assembly GCA_916181665.1 of Avena sativa. Lineage (NCBI taxonomy): Eukaryota > Viridiplantae > Streptophyta > Magnoliopsida > Poales > Poaceae > Avena > Avena sativa. Next base: position 185,829,279 of record OV702281.1, read on the forward strand.
ATGTTAGTGAAGTGTGTTGATTAGGATTACAAGTCTACAACCAACATGATTGCCAGTGGCACTTTGAAGATGAAGGACTCCATGCTATATAGTTATTTCTGTTGCATTGTAATGAGATATCCAAATGAGCTATGTAAGATGTAATGAATTATTTTATTCCTGGTTATAAAGTTGTATTATGACCTTTGTTTCTTGATATTACATCTTAACTATGGATGCTAGCTATTGATCCAGGGACTAGCATTGTAAACACAGGGATCTCTACCTTATTAAAGGTTGGGACCTCTACAGATGGTATCAGAGCACTGTGTTGCATGTAGGATTGTAACCCTAGGATTGGACAAAACCCCTTAGGAAAATAGGAGTTGTATTGGCTCAAAATTATTTACAAACAATCTTGTAAACTCTTTCCTCAACCTTTTTGGTTTTGATTCTACATCTCTTATATTTCAACTTGATGGGATGTAGACCTCAACTTGAGCAAAGGACTTCACCAACTCAAATGACTTCAACTTCAACATCACCAATGATTTCAACTTTAGTTTCACCAAGGACTTCAACTTGAACATCACCAAAGACTACAAGTGAGACAAGAAATATTACTCAAGACTTGAAGACTAAAGAAACACAACTTAGAAGAAATCATCATCACCTTTGAAGTTATGTGACCAAGATGCAAGAATTTTTCCAAGGGAACCATGAACTCATTCACGAAGAATCAACCAAGAAGAATGGAATGATCTCAAAAAAACCATATAGTTGGACCACCATACTAATGTTTAAATCAAACACACCAACTTATGTGGTGTACCTAAATTATTTTGTTGTCTAAAAATGTGCTTGAAACTTGTTGTTTGAGTGGAATGTTTGTTTGTGATTGCTTGCACATTGCTTGTGTGAAATTGTTGTGTGTGATTAGAATTCTCTCCCTAGAAATCTTTTGCCTATTCTAATCCCAATCCAACCCAAACAGATGACTTCTCCAAGAGACTCCAACATCAAGAGTGGTGAAAACAACAACCAACAGATGCACATGAGAGAACAACTACTAGCAAACCAAACCTAGTTCAATCAGATGATAACTCAATTTTTAGCCAACAACAATGAGTTAGAACCAATTGTTGCAAAGGATGACGAATCAAATGATCAGCATGATAAGCAACTCTTCCCAAGGATATTGTGACAACAATGATACCAAGGATGATAATATGGAAGGAACTCAAGCTTGCAATATTTGTGGAGACATGGAACACACTTCCAAAGAACATGAGGATCAATGCCCTTATTGTGAATAGAAACATCCAACTAAACAATGCCCCACATCTCAAGTTACTTGTTTCCTATGTGAAGGAAATGATCATGTCCCTATCCAATGCCCCATCTATCCTTATAGTTCAACAAATGAAGCAAGATGGAATGCATCAAATGTTTAGAAACCTCCATAAGGGAACAACTTCTACCAAGAAGGATGAAGGCAAAGTCAGAACCATGACTCCTAAGGCCAAATCCAAAGTGACTACCAAGTGTTGCTATCTTGTGAAGAAGAGGGTCATATCTCTAGTAACTACCCGAAGAAGAGAGAAAGATTTCCCACCTTTGAGGTGAGATATGAAGAGAACGAACTAGAAGAACTCCTAGCTTTGGAGAGACCCAAAAAGAAGAAGAAGGACATAAGCCAGGTGCAATGTTACAATTGCAAAGAGATGGGACACTATGCTAGTGATTGCCCAGAAAAGAAGAAGAGCCAAGAAGACAAACAAAAGCTAGTGAAACCCAAGATGAGAAGGGATATTATCCATGTGATGTGCAACCACTGCAAAGAACTAGGACACTATGCATCATGTTGTCCAGAGAAGCCACCTCAAGACCTCAACCTTATCACATGCTTCAAATGCAAAGAACTAGGCCATTATGCAAGCAAGTTCCCAGAGAAGATACATCAAGATCCCAAGTAAGCCAAGATGTAATCTAGTTGAAAATCTTTTATGGAAGGTAGTAATATAGTTGCCTTGAATACAATTTGTAACCTCTAGACTTCCCAAATCTCGGGACTAGATTTCTTTAAGGGTGGTAGCCTGTCACATCCCAAAAAAATTCAACTTTTGAAATGTGAAAAATAAATAAACAAAATAAATAATTGTTGAAATTTAGGGTGAAAAGAAACTTTTTGTTTCTAAATGGAAACATTAAAACCCATCTTGAACAAACTTTGAATAAAAGGGAAACCAACAAAATTCAAATAAAGTGAAATGCATTCATCAATGAATGTATCTTGAAATTCAAACTTGGGAAAAATAAACCAAAACCCAAAACCCTAATGGAACATTACTATGGATTTGATCCATATAAAAATTTGTCAACAAACATTTATAAATGATCAAAAAGGATAAATAAAAATATTGTAAAACCATAGAAATTGGTTTCACTTAATTTGGAACCATGGATAAAAACTTATGAATTTAATAAGATGAAAGGAAATAATTTCCAAAGCTAATAAAGCTCCTATCTAAAATCCATACCAAATTGTGAGCAAAATAATACTAAAGAGATTTAAAAGGATAAGCCAATATCAAATAAAATTATACAAATTGGAATCACCAAGTTTGGATCTTTCAATAAAAAGATATGGATTTTATAAGATAAGGAAAGGAATAAATCAATAAGGAATGTTTAAAATCCAAATTAAATCTTAGCCAAATCCAAAAGCAAATGAAATAAAGATAATCCAAATAAAATAAAGGGATAAAGATTATTCCAATAAAATTATATGGAATTAAACCGTATTCTAATTATATATGGATAAAGATAACATTCCTAATAGAAATGATTAATTAAATCATGAGAAAATAATAAATGGAAAATTATCAAAGTGGATTAAAAAGTTATCAAATTAACTTAAAAGAATTATTTGAATAAAATTTATATGGTATTAAAACCATAATCAAAATTTATTTAATTAAAGACAAATGCCCAAATTAAATGATTGGTAAATCATAATAAAAATAATTCAAATAAATCAAAATGAATTATTTAACACCCTATCAAATAAATAAAACCTACTGAAAAAGGTTTAGTGAAAACTAGAATTCAAATGAAGAGTTTGAAAATATAATTAAATCTTGTTTGAATAAAAACAATGGTCTATTTAAATAAATAATAAAGCCCAAGAAAATACAAAGAAATATTCTGAATTTGGACTTTCAAATACTTTATTAAATAATACTAAAACATACTGAATGTTTGGAAAAGATTTAAAAAGGAAATCTGAATTCAAATGTTGGTTTGAATTCAAAATAGAAAATCAAATTGGAAAAAGAAAAAAAGAAACAAAGAAGAAAAAAGAAAGGGACCAACCCACTAACCTACCCAACCCAGCAAAGCCCTAGGCCCATTAGCCAGCCCACCCAGCACCTCTCTCTTCCCCTATTATTTTCTCACCCGCGCCCTTACCCCCTCACCTCAATGACCGCGTGGACCCACACCAACCTAGCATCGTCATCTCCACCCCGCGGTGACCACGCCCCTCTCCTCGCCGTTACTGGCCGATGAAGACTCGATTCAATTCACGTTACGGCCACACTAATCCCTCCCTGCGACCACACCCTACTAATCTCCCCTCTCTACCCTCTCTTTCCCCTCAGACACCACGCCATCGGAGCCTCTAGGCTGCCTGAATTCCTCCTTGCTCCGCCACTGCCTCCGACGAGTTCCCCGTCGAATTCCGGCGAGCCCCGACCCCCTCTTACCTCCTATATCACACGAGCTTGACCCCCATCGACGTGCGTATCTGCCAGTGGCCTCAGTTTGCCCGCGGACGCCCCACAGCCTCGGCTCTGTCCACGTCTGAGCGTCGCAGTTGTCTGCCTCGACTCCGGCGAACTCTACTGGTAACCTCTGACCGTGCCTCCCCCTCTCATTGACTCTCGCATACTTCCCTCTCTCGTGTGCATCTAACGCGACCCTTAATTTGCCTTGGCACTCCTTGTAGCTTCACCGTCGACGACGCCGAGCGCACCCGTCGCCAGGAGCATCTCCGGCAAGAAATCGACGTCGAACCCATGCGCCCCTCGACCAACGATGACCACGTTGAGCATCAGCACATCGTTGCAAACCTGTTGAGCCCCTCCTACCCTGCTCTCGCTTCCTGGAATAGCCAGACCACCGTCGACTGAGCGCCACCACCGCTCATCTTCGCCAAGCGCTGTCCATCTCTGGTCGTTGCGCTCTGGACCATTAGATGATGATCTAGTGGCTAGGATAGAATGACTTAACGAAGGGGTATCACTTGATATGCATCGTGCGATCTAAATGAGATCTTGCGTTATGTAATAGCCGATCCGACCGAACCATTATCGTCCAATAAGATTGCTCCACGTGGCCTGAGTTTAGTTTTAACAAACAGAAAGATTTCTATTAGATGGTTAGATTTGAAAAATTCATAACTTTATATGAAGTAGTTGGTTAAGATGTCAGCTAATGTGTTGTTCTTGTTAGACTTTCTTTAGTCTTGTAACACCCCGGTTCTGAAAAGACCGTGGCCTCTATGTGACATGCCAATCCCTGGATCGGTTCATTGGCCCATAATAGAGTAAGATAGATAACATAGCAAAATATCCGTGTATCATAAATAACGAAGATCCAGAGTACCATTATTACAATAAAAGCTTAGCTCAATGCTAGCTCAAATTATTCAGGTAGCAACATAAATAAGATAATCCTCCATTCTTCAAATTGCCCACAAGTGAACAAGTGCCGAGTGGAGTACCGTGGCCTATAACGATCAATCAGAATCGGAATAACCTGCAACATGAAACGTAGCGGCCCCGAAGGGTCAATACATGGAATGTATGGCAAGTAGAGCTAGTAATGGAGACAATAATACTAACATCTACATGCATATTTGGCAAGTGGAGCTGTGTCTGGCTTGCATTTGCAAATACATTTGTCCTACTTTCATAAACAGTTTTTGATTTTCTTTGAAAAGATCCCAATTAAGTTAACCCAACAAGATTAAAACAATTATGAAATTAGAATGAGCGAGAAACATGTCATGGAATCAATATCAGGCAACTCAGTTGTCCATAACCGGGGACACGGCTAATCGATTATATTATACACCCTGCAGAGGTTAGTACACTTTACCCATGTGACTTGGCCAGCCCAGCTCGTACCATCACTCTCATTTTGGGTGATGATAGGGAGAAGTCCAAGAAGAGACTGTTCGGGAAGTAGCACCCCAATCCCGACGCGCACCGGTCCAACATACCAAAATTCTACATCTCTGGATACGCGGGTTCGGGTTACCACAACCTACTAAGTCCAACCAACCGCCCATTCCATTATTGGCACATGGTTGTACACGTAAGCTACACAATAAAGAAGCCAATCAATTTCTCTCGATACCTGGGTGCCTTTCCGCAATGAAACCACCAAAATTATCAATACCATCACACCCAGGAGATTCATTGATTAAGTTGCTTTAGTTTTCACAAACCAATACTTTTAGAAACAAGTCTCAATGATGTAACCCAGCCCTCGTTCAACATAGCATGGCTAAGCACATCTACCAACGGTGGTTCATCTACAAGGAAGGCCCTACCACATAATAGGACATAGCATAGCGATAGTATTATCCTACACATGCATCTACAAAGTACACGACAATGCATTGAAAATAGTAGGACGATATCATGAACAAAGTAGCATCTACTTGCCTTGGTTGTAGCGGTCGGAAGAACAATCCACACACGAGCAAGCGTTGCACTCGTCACAATCTACACGATACAATTGCATTCATAAACAAACAATCCACCACATATGCAACAAATATGATGCATGAAATGCAAGAACGACAAATGCATTAGTGCTACAGCTGCACCACAACATCCTATACCATAATACTACCGATTTCATGCATGGAAGAATAGTTTTAGCGCAAGGAAAACTACTAGACAAAAGTAATGCTCCAAACTAGAGCTAGAACTTCAAATAATTCACTACCGGTAGTATACTGTTTGTAAAATCGTGGGAAAAATCTACAGTACGGGCATCGCTGATTAGAAATAGTACCAATTGGAATTACTCAAAAAGGAATTATAAAACTCCCGGAGTAATTAAAACACTGCAGAAAGCCACTAGACAGTTTCTGCAGAAGTTTTTACTGTAAGCCTATCTTTTTAATTCACGATAAGATTCCCCTCATTCCACTGAATCCAGGGATATATCATACGCGATTTTTGGAGCTACGGATATTTTTCTACGAATTTATTACTCTGAAAAGGCCATTAACCTATTTGATTAAACTGTACAAAACCTTGCTTCAAAAGCCTGAACCAAAGGTACAGCGAGATTCTACACGACTCACTGGCGACGGCGATCGGTTCCGGCGTCGGGGTTTTTCCTGCACGGAGGGAGACGGTCAACGAACGGTCCAAGATCGTCAACACGGAGCGCAAGACGGCACGCGTACGTGCGGGCGTGCGTGCGTGTGTACACACGTAGGCGCGCAGCGAGTAGCGCGCACGTAGGGCAGCAGCTAGCGCGCAGCAGCGCATGCGGCAGCGGCGCAACAGCAACTAGCGCGTGCAGTGGCGGCGCGCACAGCGAGGCGGCGCGCTGCGGTGAGGCGCGGCGCAGCAAGCGCGGCAGCAGGCGGTGGCGCGCGGCGGCGGTGGTGCGGGGCGCCGGCGGCGGAAGGGCGGCGAGGCGGGGCGCGGGCCGAGGCGGCGCAGGCGGCGGGATGCGGCACGGCGGCGAGATGCGGCGCCGGCGGCGGGGCAAGGTGGCGTCAGCGGCGGCCTTACCTAGCGGCGGGGATGGCGACGGCCGGCGGCGGCGGCCGAGGGGAGGGTAGCCGGCAGCGGCGGCGCGTGGAGGAGGCGGCGCGCGGGGCGGCTCCTGGCGGCGCGCGGTTAGCGAGGCGGGGGCAATCGCGCGGGGGAGGCGGGGTCGGCGGGCACGGGTACCGAGGCCGAGGTGGGGTCCTTTTGTGGCCCCTCGCGCGGAATCCTAAACTGAAACGGCACGGAGTTAGACGCGGATTCGGAAATCGGTCCGGAATTTCGGACCGTTTTCCGACGATTCACTAAAATGGCGACAACTTCTCCGTACGAGCTCCGATTTAAGCGATTCTTGCGCCTACGTGTTCGTATGGTCAAGGGGAACAATCTGGCGTCAAGGTTTGAGCGAAACCACTAATCTACAAGGGCGGTCAATGCTAGTCCTACTAAAGCTTCCCGCAGGAACCTCGTATCAAAATAGAATAGGGTTCTGCAATTGGCGTTTCGCCGAACCTTTTCACTCGACGGTTTTTCATGGAAAAGCATGATGCAATGATATGAATGATATGCAAGACCAAATCTAAAATTTGGGATGTGACAAGTCTACACGTCCAAATTTTTCAAACTTTATATCAATGGAATCAACAAGAAGAGACCTTTCCAACCATGCCCTTTGTTTAATGTTTTGCTTCTGTAAAATTAGTTGTATTTGCAGAAACATGTGTAGGCATATTTTGAATATAAAAATTATTCTAGAAAGGTTTTTAGGATGAAATATTTTTTCAATGGTTTTTTTTTAACCTATTCACCATAGAAACAAACTTTTGGTTTTAAAAATATATTTTGTGACTCTTAGGAATAAATCTTTGAATAAAAGCATTTCTAGTTAAATAAAAATATTGTTTATGTTTTTAAAATGCTTTTTGAGTAAAACCTTTTGAAAATGGTTTGAATTAAACTCTCTGACCCTAAAAAATAAGTTTTGGATTAAAAAATATATTTTTTGAACACTAGAAAAATTATTAATTTGTTTAAAGGCATTTCCAACAAAATAAAATGTTGCTTTGATTTAAAAATGGATATTGGATGAAACCCTTTGCAAATGGATTTGTTTTAAAACATTATGACCATAAACATTAATATTGGTGTTTGAAAACATTTTGGCTAACATTAGAAATTATTCTTTGAATAAAATCAAATTCTTGCAAAACAAAAATGATTTAAGTGGCCATTTTCACAAACTTGATATCAAATGGTTTTGCCACATCTATAAATGACCAATAGGTGTTTTAGAATGTTTATAACCTAATAGAAACCACTTTTCCAAATAAAACAACCTTTGACATTCATGCATGCATTGCTTTGTTTTTATTATTCTATGTGATGAATTGCTTGAATGGTAGATTGAATTTGTGCCTTGATTGAATTGTAGTGAAATTTCGAGAGTGTGACTATTGCAAGATCAAGGAGTGAACTTATATTCTCTACCGAAAAGGCAAGTGGTGCTTCATACTTTTGTCCTATTACTTTCACTATGCATTAGTGATATTTCTAAGTAGGACTTGCATGGAATTTTCTAAGTATAAACTATGCCATGGGAAATCCTACTAGATGAAACCTTAGTACAATTTTCCTAAGTTAATATTCCTACTACTACCATGCTTAGCTTAGCTAGTATAAAACAAGGGTGGATTATATTCATGCTATGGAATATTTCCAAGTCAAGGACTTGTGTTTTGTTTAATAAAACAACTATGTAAATGAATCACCTGGGTGGAATGGGACTTGCATGGATGGATTTTTGTTGAGTGGTTACTAGGGCCCATTTTTCAATGGCCTACCCTGTGTATCTAACTTGTGGAATGCCACCTAGGAACAAAGAGATTTGAGATGTCAAATGTTGAGAAGCTTCAAGTGCAACCACTTGGCATTATGGGCTCTGCCTGGATCATATAGGTTGCAATAACTTAGCAAAATGGACAGTTGGTGGTAGGGGATGATAGGTTTGGGAACACGTCCATTCTGGTCTAAGGGAAGACTTTCGAAAGATCTTGTCTCGATGCATGTCGAGTCTTGTGGGGAAAGTGCACCACCTCTCGAGAGAGTAAAATCTAAGTACTTAGCCGTGTCCCCGACAATGGAAAATTTGAGCATCAAGACATGGAAGCTATCAAGAATCTCCTCATCCCAATTTCTAAGTCAAAAACTTGTGGTTGAACAAGGGTTAAAGGATCTTCAATTTTTGATTGATAGATGCCTTGGGTGATTTTGACAAACAAAAACTTAGTGTTTTCAAATGATAAGGAAAACCTTATTTGAGCAAAGCAAGCCTAAGCTCCACTTATCCAAATGCATATAGATGATAGATATCACTACTCTACCATAGTATCACTTACCAATACAATTCAAATGTATTGACCCTTGTGGCTGTAACTTATTATGTTGTAGGTTTGTTTGATGTTAGTGAAGTGTGTTGAGTAGGATTACAAGTCTACAACTAACATGATTGCCTGTGGCACTTTGAAGATGAAGGACTCCATCCTATATAGTTATTTTGGCTGCATTGTAATGAGATAGCCAAATTAGCTATGTAAGATGTAATGAATTATTTTATTCCTGGTTATAAAGTTGTATTATGAACTTTGTTTCTTGATATAACATCTTAACTGTGGATGCTAGCTATTGATCTAGGGACTAGCATTGTATACACAGGGATCTCTACCTTATTAAAGGTTGGGACCTCTACGGGAGAACTTCAACCACTACTCTGCACAAGACAACCTACTATCTAAGCAAGCTAACACTTGCACCTTAGCTAGCTTATACTGATATCTTAGCAAACCTAGCTGGAGCCCTGGTAAGCCCCCAATGACCCTGTCACATCCCAAGATTTTCCAAATCTTGTAATGTGAAAATAAATTAATAAAACAAAACTTTGTTTGATTTTCAAGGCCAGAAGAAACTTTTTGAATTTAAATGGAACCTCAAACCCATTTGAATCAAATAAATCCTAAAGAGATTTAAAAAGATAAACTTTTATTAAAGGAAAATAAAAATAATTAAAATTATTATTTTGAATCTTTGAATAAAAAGATTTGGTTTTCAAAAGAAAAGGTGGAATCATAAATAAGGATTATTTTATAAAGCCAAATTAAACCTTGACCAAACTTTGGAATTAAAACATTTTGTTTTGAATAAAAATAGTAAAGGTTTATTTAAATAAAATAATGAGGATTTAATATCCAATTTTTATTTAAGTAAAGGCTTTTCCCATTTTAAATAAACACCAAAACTTATTATTTTGTTTTAAGTAAGTTTCTAAGTATTTTATATTCACAAATAAAACCTATTAAAGGGTTTTGACTTTATTTTAGGTTTCAAAATAAATATCTAAATAAAACAAACCCAAGTTGATTTAATAATGAAAGTCTATGTTATTTAATTAATAATGGAGTCTAAAATAAAATGTTATTTTGTTTTAAAAACAAGTTTCCAAGTATTTAATATTTCCAAATAAAACCTACTGATTTGGTTTTGAAAATATTTAGGTTTCAAATAAAGATTTTATTAATAGAATCAAACTCTATTTGATTTAATAACTAAGGCCCATTTTATTTAATTACTAATGGACCCTAAAATAAGAGGTTATTTTGTTTTAAACAAATTTTCCAAATATTCTTTATTTCCAAATAAACCTACTGATTTAGATTTGAAAACATTTTGGATTTTAAATGAAGATTTTATTAAATAAAACAAACCCTATTTTATTAAATAACTAATGATCCATTTATTTAATTAATAAATGGAACATAAAAAGATTTAAAATAATATTTTATTTTAGAATGTGAATTATGATGATAAACAGAACAAATTCATAGCTACAAAGTTTGTTGGTTGTTTGAATGGAATTGAGTGTGAATTGTTTGTTTGAAATCAAAACAGAAAAGAATAAAACAAATAGACAGAAAAAAAAATAGAGGAAACAGACCAGCCCAACAAAGTGGCCCAACAGCAGCCCAGACCAGCCCAGTCTTCTCCCTCTTTCCCCCGAAGAAACCATTCCTCACTCTGTTTCCGACCCACACCGAGACTGACTGGTGGACCTTCCCCTTTCTCTCCTTTTCTCACTGATAGAGGACCCCACACTCTACTGCTCTTCTTCCCCACCCCGCGACTGGTTCTTCCCCCTATCCTCGCCGTTGCAGGCTTAATTTCTTGGCTTGATTACGCCTTAACGCCGTGTTAATTCCTCGTCGCGACAACGCCCATTTAACCGCCTGCTCCTCCTCCTCCTTTTCCCCCAGACACCGCCTCCCCTCTGCCTCCAGGCCGCCCTAATTTTTCTCTGTACCGCTGCTACTCCGACGACCCTCCTCGCCAATTCCGGCCAAGACTCGCCGCCCCTCTCCTTCCCGAGAACACGATGATGATCTCCAAGCTCAGACGAACCTAACAGCACTTTCCGTTTGTCTTAGGGCGCCCCCAATCTTCGCCTTCGTCAAGCACAGAGCGCCGCCGTGTCTGCTTCTCCTCCGGCGACGTTCCCCGGTAAGCCTCGACCGCCCCGAGCCCTCTCGTTCACGCTCACAGCTCTGTCATGATCTCCTGCGTCTAACCCTGCCTTCGGTCTGTCTTCTCTTGACCTGTAGCGTCGTCTTCAACCGCGGACAGAGCCGTCCGTCGCCGTTCCCAACTCCGACCAAGAATTGCGACTGCCTCTGAGCGCCCCTTGTCAAGCCAGCAGTACCCTGAGCTTCGCCGTGACCCCCTGAGCCTGGTGAGCATGCCCTTTTTCTCTCTTGCTTCCTGTATCGCCGGAACCATCGTCGACCGACCGCTCCGCCACCAGACGCCGCCGCCAGCGCCGCTGCTTTTTGGCCAAGCGATAGGAACCGTAGGATGCAGATCCACTGGCTTGGATAGAACGACTTAAGCGAAGGGGTATCAAGCGATCTGTGCCGCACGATTAGACTTAATCCAACGCACCAGAGCGTGATCCGCAGCGAACCGGTACCGTCCAATAGAATCTCGACGCGTGTCACCTGTCTGTTTAAAAACAGAAATTGAAATCAGAATTTGATGCCATTTTCAAACCCTTATAACTTTTGATCCACACGTCCAAATTTGACAAAATTTATATCAATGGATTCAGGAGAACAAGCCCTAGCCAACCATGGCCTTAGTTTAGCAAATAGTATCTGTTAGCTTGTTTGAATTTGCAGAAACAATTGTGTACTTATTTAGAGTATAAAAATTGTTTAAAATTGAATTTAGGGATAAAACCTTTGAAAATTGGATTGTTGTGATCTTACTGACCCTAGGAACCAACCATTGGTGTTAGAAATGATTTTCGTAAGATTTAGGTTAGATTACTTGACTTAGTCATTTTCTAGCCAAATAAAAAAATAGTTTTTATTATAAAAATGTTTATGAAAAGAAAACTTTAAGGAAATAGTTTGGACCAAACCTACTGACCAAAACACCAAGTTTTGCAATAGCAACTCATTTGGTGAACCCTATAGGCTAATTCCTTAATAAAAATATTTCTACACCACATAAAATAACACTTTGTTTTGAAAATAGTTTTAAAGTGAAACCTTTTGCAAATGACTTGGCCACTTTAGGAAATGACCTTTAGATGCACCCAAATAACTATGACCTACTAGGAACCACTTTTCCAAACAAAACAAAGCTTGGCATGCTTGCATGCATTTCTTTGACTTTGTTATTTATATGTGTTGTTTTGCTTGATTGGTAGATTGAGTTTGTGCCTTGCTTGATTGATTTGTAGTGACTTGAAGAGTGTGATTGTTGCAAAGATCAAGAAGTGAACCTATACTCTACCAAAAAGGCAAGTGATGCTTCATACTTTCCATCCCATTACTTTTCTATGCATTAGTGATTTTGCTAAGTAAACTTGCATGGATTTTGCTAAGTATAGATCTTGCTATAGGAAACCTAGTAGATGAATCCTTAGTAGGATTTTCCTAAGTTAAGATTCCTACTACTACCAAGCTTAGCCTAGCTAATAGAAAACATGGGTGGAATATATATTCACACTATGGAAAAATATTCTAAGTCTAAGGACTTGTGATTTTGTTTAATAAAACAACTAAGTTAATGTATCACCTGGGTGGAAATGGAAGGATTGGGTTATGTTGAGTGGTCACACAAGACCATGGACCTGGCTTGTGTATCTCACTTGTGGATGGCCACCCAGGAAACAAAGGGATTTGAGATGTCAAATGTTGAGAAGCTTCAAGTGCAACCACTTGGCAATATGGGCTCTGCCATGATCATATAGGTTGCAAGAACTTAGCCAAATGGACAGTGGGTGGTAGTGTTTGATAGGTTGGAGCGCGTCTATTTTGGTCTAAGGGAAAGCTTCTGAAAGATCTTGTCTTGGGAAACCAAGTCTTGTGGGGAAAGTGCACCACCTCTGTAGAGTGTAAAATCTAAGTACTTAGCCATGTCCCTGGTAAAGGACAATTTGAGCATCAAGACATGGAAGCAATCAAGAATCTCATCATTCCAATTTCTAAATTAAAATCTTGTGGTTTAAACAAGGGTTGTTTGAATTCTTCAATCATTGATGGAGAGATGGCTTGGTAAAAGGATCTTGAAATCTTTGATTGAGAAAAATGATTTTGATAAGCAAAAACTTAGTATTTTCAAATGTTAAGGGAAAATCTATTTTGAGCAATGCAAGCCTCAACTCCACTTAGCCAAATGCATATAGATGATAGACTCCACTATACAAATATAGTATCACTTGCCAATACAATTCAAATGTATTGACCCTTTGTGGCTGTAACTTGTATGTTGCAGGTTTGATTGATTTTAGTGAAGATTGATTGTTTAGGATTACAAAGTCTACAACCAACATCTGCCTGTGGCACTTTGAAGATGAAGGACCCATGACTATATTTATTCCGCTGCAATGTAATGTAATAGCCATATGAGCTATGTTTGATGTAATAAACTTATGTTATTCCTGGTTATAAAGTTATGTTATGACCTCTGTTTCTTGATATGACATCTAAACTGTGGATGCTAGCTATTGATCCAGGGACTAGCATTGTAAACACAGGAGGGATCAATCTTATCTAAGGTTGGGATCCCTACAGACCCCCTCCATAGCGCTAGGGTTCAATCTCGCGCGCACCATGCGACAGAGATGACGACGCACAGCCATCGATAGCACTCTAATCGTGTGGCCTAGATTGTGACATACCTCTTCTCGTTTGGTTAGCCGCTGACGAGTGGGACCAACCCCGGTGCAGCCTGCCGCATGCACGTCGCATAGTTGGGCCAGCCCATTAGCATTCCCACGCGTAGCCCACAGATTCAAACTTAGGTTTTTCTTTTATTTGAAAATCCCATACTGTAGGTAACTCTGAAAAACAATTCAGAAATATTCACTGAACCAAATTGAATGAAACTAATTTTGTTAGAAAGTAGATGAAAAGCTCTAATCACTACCGTTGGATTCAAACAATTTGAAATTATAGATCACCCTCAGTAAAAATAACAAGACAGTAGCTTTTACCCCTTCAAACATTTTTCTAAAATCAACCATAAGTGATTTTTAGTTGATTCCATCTCTCAAAAATCACATTCGCCATGACCTGTCTGAATATTTAAAAATATATAATTTTTCATATAGTAGTCCGGGACCAAAAATAAAGAATTGATTTATAGTCATTTCTAGTCACTTAAATATTATTAAATGGCATTGTTAAACTTTACCAATTAGGCCAACCACTTTAAATAACATTCCAAAGTATTGGAATATGTGGTGATGACATGAGTATCCCATATTGCAATTAGAGAATATTACTTCTTAAGTAGTTTTTCAATGAATAGAAATTAGTTTTCTAGAAAATAAAATAAATAAAATGTTGTCACCCTTTTATTGTAATGATAGAGATGATGCTATATCCTGTAGTGTGAATCTTGGTGTGTTAAATAGAAGTAGTTAAATATTTTTTTGGTGATTGTGTACCTCGTATTATTTGTAGACGCTACTATCAATCTAGGATACGAGGAGGAATAATTCTATGAATACGAGGAAGAGAACTTCGACCACCTTACCAACCAAGGCAAGCTAAGCTAAATTACCATGCAAGTTATACTGTGCAAGATAGACCTATGCATACACTTTTGTTACCACCTTGATTATACCAATCCCAAGTTTTACCTGCAAGCTTTATCTTTTATCCTTTTTGCAAAGTTGTTCAAGTAGTTAATTAATTGGTGATTAGTGGAAAATTAGGAATAATGTCATCAAGATCTTGGAACTTGATGTAGGTAGTTACACTTGTTTAGCACCCCTCAAATAGTGACACTATCATTGATAGATGCTAGTGCTAAACCAATCTTGATCACTATAGATGGGAACAAATGCTTATGAAAACCTTGGAATGATGAGTCATTCTATTGAAATGTTTTGACATGTGTTATGGACACAATGAGTTAAAGATGATATTGCATGAAACTTATGCCCTGACTTTGATAAAAACTAATGGTTGGGTTCGGATGCGATGCCATTCCAATTTTACAGTACAACCACAATACCCGAGTTTGGGTAGGGCTTAACTGGAAGTTTATGTTTCTTAGTATGGGTTTCCTTGTGGAACAAGGTGAGCTGAGGCTACCTTGTGAATATGAATGTCCACCTATGAAGTTCCCAGGATGACAGATGGTCATGGCTGGGAGGCCAAACTTATAGGGGTGGTGCCTATTCTAGGGTATGTAATTGAAAGGTTAGGATTGATTATCCGCATACCAAGTATGATGATTCAGGGTTACCCCTGACGGATGTATTAAATGTTGTGGTGAAAGTGTACCACCTCTGGAGAGTGTCAAACTATTCGAATAGCCGCGTCCATGGTCATGGACAGTTGGATGGCCATACTGTTCCGTTGTCAGATGTTTTCAAAATTACTTGTGACTTGAAGTATGACTTTGACATGACTCCACAAGAATGTGGATATGAAACTAGGTTCCCACTTAAGTAATCTAGACAACTAAAGTTAGGTCTCAACTACTAAGTAATTGTGAAATAAAACTGGCTTGTTGCAAACAAACCTAGAGATTAGGATTCCTACTAGATTGGTCTTACTGCTTTAGTGATAGTTTCGGAGTACTTAAAAGTTCTCATGACCCTGAAGACGAAGCCCCTACTATGCTACTAGTATTCCACTTCTTGAGCTATAATCAGACCTGATCATGAGATGAACTATTTGTAAGTATATTATGGTTTGTAATGGATGATGTACTGTGCTCCTAATTTTGTTATGTCTCGCAAAAATGGTAATCCTGGGATTGCAATGTACGACATAACAGGCATCTAGGATTAAAAATCCGGGTGTTGACATATAATCTAGACACCAATATCACAAGTACATAAGGGTTCCCACCCATATTGACTCCTCGCAGGGAATCTATAACTTCACGATAAGGTCATTCGTTCATGTGAAAGTAAGAAGATGCAGACGACTTCTCCATCCCATTCCAAATATCATGGTTAACACATGATATACGGTGCAAGAATCACTTGCGACATGGTTTGTTAAGTCCTAGATAATATATTCCTTTACCACCGGAACTTTCATAGTAGGTTATTACCTCTTGTTAAATAACCTATAATAATATAATTTTGAAAATAGTGTTTTCTAGAATTTTTTAAATGCAGGTGATGAAAACACTGTATTTTTAAAATACTTGATAGAAAATAACCAAAGGACATGAGAAAGTGTGAACTTGCCTTTTGTGATTGCAAGATTATGCACTCACAGTCTTCGAGACAATAGAAGATCCAATATCTAAAAACATCATCATTGGTACGGTAAGGAATAATGTTAAAAAAGCAAGATGCTATTATGCATAAGTAATGTAATCCAATTTGATAAACTCGAATTACCGGAATAATTGTTGATGGTCTAAGGTTTTGGAGACTGGAAATGGTTTCGTTGGAATGTGTTGCCCTTTTAGATTAAGTTTCACACTTGTGCTTCTTATTAAGGCTTGTGAGTGTGTGTGAAGCAACATGTAAGGATAATAAGTAGCATACAATAATAAAGCACTCCGGTGTGGAATGGTATCTAAAGACTCCTTATATAAAGGTTGTTACTCATGTAGATTTATTTTGGAATGCTTAAGAATTACTTTTAGTGTATCTTAAAAGCATAACTTTTGAAGAAAAGTTTACTTAACTAAATGAAAGCACTTAAACTTTAAGTTAACATTTTTAGGTTTCTTATTAGCTATAGTTCTCTAGGATGAAAATATTTACTTCATTTGAATAATGACCACACTAGTAGTTGAGACTTATCTATCTTGGTCATTAGATGGTATTATAATTTGCTCACTTGATAATGTTTCCTAGATATTAATTAATAATGGTATTACATCTATTTGATTAGTGGTTTCTTAACATTATGATTGAATGGAATCATTTATCTCCTTCAAAATGAATGGTCATAATTAATAAACATCGAATCAATATTAGTTAACTACTTATGAATTATCTTTGGATTTATAATATATTTATAAACTTGTGGTTGAAGTAATGGTGAAAGGTTTTATTTAGTTAAAAATATTCTTCTTGAGGATTTTATATTTGATAAGAATCATTTTGGAAGATAATATATACTTATTGGTGAATTATAATTCAATAAAATTATATTTATAATGTTTTGAAGTAATTTTACTTCATTCCATCAATATTTAAGACTAAAACTATTTTTAGATCTCAAAAGGATAATTTTATAAATATTAGCAAATTTTTCATTTACTCTGTTGTGAATTAATAGTTAAAGAAATAGATTTAAATTCAAGTTATTAGAGTATTAAATTTTTATTAACTTTAAAAGTGGAATGTTATATTTTTAACATGTATATATTATTTTTTTGATCATTTTGATATATTATATGTATTTTTATTATATTTAAATATTTAAATATTATTTTTATAAGCTTTATTACTTTATAAACACTTAATAAATAATAAATATTTAGTTAAGTGATATAATATTTTATGTTTATAGTTTTACATTGTAGTTCTTATTTTTTTAAGAATTTTAGTATATTTTATAATTTTCTCATTTACCATTATTAAAATATCATTTTTCCAAGTTTTATTAATTATAAAATCTTTATTAAATAACAATTATTTAAGTAATTAACAAAATAATGTATGATAATAAATTTAAAATATAGATTTTATTTTTATGTAAATTTTCATATATTAAACATATTTTTCTGAATTATAAAACAAAACTTATTAAATTATTAATGTTTATCCATTTTCTAATGAAATTTTAAACAGGGAATATTTTTTACACTAGAAGTAAATCTAGCCTAGGTCGCAGACAGGTGGGCCGATGGCCACGTTCGCACGCCATGTTGGCATGGACCAGTCAACATGTGGACCTGGTCAAGGATGACATCATCCTGATGTTTGAAATGGGGAGGAGCTCCCATTCGAGCACGGATCGGTCGATCCCGTGTGTGCCAGAAGGCGTGAATGTGTGTGTTAGAGAGAGAGCACGATGGGGAATCGACCAGTGGTCGCGCGGCCGGTTTTTGGTTGCTGGAGACAGCGGCATGACGACGGACAATGGCGGCGGACGGCAAGACGCGGCGGAAAAGAAAACCAGGGCGAGAGCGAGGCAAGGGAGAGGTTCTAGAGCACCACAAGATCATCGAGATTGTAGTAAAGAGATTGCTGAGACCGGAGGGGCTCGGAAAGTGGCTAATCGATAGCGATGCCTATGGCGGCCGGGGGAGGCGGATCTTGATTCCACGCAAATGACTTCTCCCCGGCTTGTGA
The DNA here is from genome assembly GCA_916181665.1 of Avena sativa. NCBI lineage: Eukaryota > Viridiplantae > Streptophyta > Magnoliopsida > Poales > Poaceae > Avena > Avena sativa. Next base: position 185,847,894 of record OV702281.1, read on the forward strand.
TACTTCACAAGAACGCTGAGCATGATGCAATGCTTCTCCCAAGAATCACGGCGGAGTGGGGCAATGTCTGCAATGGAAAGGTTCCATGGCTTCTATGTGACTAGTGTTTCGGTTGTGGGAAAAACTAGAAGAGGGCACGAGATCAAGAGATATGGGTATGGGGAGGAAGAGGAGGTCGTGGCCGATCTTATCATCATGGACTAAAGCGGTGGTGTAACATCCCAAAAATATTGATCAAGGTTATAAATTCCAATCACCAAATTTAGGGTTAACAAAAACTTTTGTTAATTAAAATCATTATGAATGCATGTGTGTATGTGATGAATGTATGAATGCATGAATGGACTTGTTTGATTGTAGTTAATAGCAAGGAATGGTTTAAATATGAAAACAACATCATATAAATCAATTCCAAGAATAAACAAATCAAGAGAAATTAAAAAACAAACAAAACAAGCAAATGGTCATTTTTGCCAATCTTGCTCACTAGGCCACTTTGAGTGTTTCTAGTCCAAGATTTCAAACAGAAACAATTCCATTTCTTTTCACCCCTTGCTAGACCAAGTAAAAGTAAACCCAAGCCCACTTTGCAAACCCACAGAAACATTTGGCAACCTTATTCAAATGACAATTCAAAACTGAATCTATATCATATGTGAAGATCACCATTTCTCAAAACCCAACCAAACCCGTGCAGCTTGACAAAACCAAGCAACCATAGACTACCTAGTATGTGACTAGTACACCCACCAATTTTCATCCAAAATTCAAATTCAAATGTCTTGCGGCCATTTCATCAAACACCTCCTAATCACAAATCAAATAAAACATCAAACACTATAGTGAGCAGTGTTTGTTCCTAACTTGTTCCCTGTCTATCTCACAAACCATCTAACTTGTTTAACCAGCCCTATCTCACTGTAACTTGACAATGCCATCAATGGTGACCATGCCCGAGCACACTTGCCACCCCACTGTCAACATCAAGTTAGAACCTCACTAGCCTCGCCAACCTTGTCTAGCCACCAAGACACCGTCCACCGCCACACCCTATCCAGCGCCCAAGACCTGCCAGCCACTGGACCAAACAGAACGAGCACGCCCAGTCTCTCTACGACCATGCCGAGAGTGCACAGAGCGCCGCGCTCGACGCGCTTGCATAGACCGCACCCCGCCTTTGCCTCTCGCGTGCGTGATCACTACCGCCTAGGGAACCACCCAGACATGCCTGTTCGCCGCCGCGCGGACCATAGACGCAGTGCACCATTACAACTTCCATCGGACCTGCCAGAGCATCCAAGTGTTACGACCACATCGCATCGCCCCATGCCTCGCCACCATGCCGTTGAGCCTTGCCAGGTGGCAGCACACCGTCCCCTACCCCCAGCCATGTCGTTAGCTCGCTGTGCAGACGACCACGACGAGCTCCACCCGCACCCTTCGCTCCCCTCGTTGCACTATAAAAGGAGGCCTCCCCAGCAAGAATTCTCCACACCATTCCAATCCCCTCTCTCTTAGAACCACCCCACCTCTTCCCCGGAGCAAGGCGATCACCAGGTGGCCAGAATTTTGCCGGAGCTTGCCGCTGCTGGAGGAGAAGGGCGCCGTCGATTGGAGCCGCCCTAGGAGGGGCCACCGGTACCAGGAGGATCGCCGTCGTCGACTTCTTCGTTCTCCCGTATCGCCGACCATTGCTGGAGCCCCGGTGCGCCCCCACTGGCCACGCTAGGGTTCGACCACGCCACGTTCTGTTCATACATGGACGATGAACCTCAGCCATCGATCGCACTTCTAATCCTACGGCCCAAATCACCCCTTACCCCTTCGCACCCGCCTGTCTCACTAACTGGTGGGGACAACCACTTAAACCGCATGCACGCGCTGTGCGCTATGGGCCGGCCCAGTTAGCACTCCCGCGCGACCCAGTAATTCAAACTTAGGTTTTTCAATTTAGTTTCAAACATAGTTCTGCCTCTAGATTCAAAAATCATTCCAGGGAGATTCACTAAACCAAATTGCATGAAATCAATTTTTCTAGAAAGGTATTGAAATTATTAATCCAAGCCAGTTGGATTCAAATCATTTGGAATTATAGATCACCTATAGTAAAAATAACAAGGAAGATACTTTTTTGCATTCAAACATTTTTTAAAATTCTACCATATATGCTTTTGAGTTGATTCCAACTCTCAAAAATCACATTTGATAAGACCTTTGTGAATATATAAAAATATCTAGGTTTACTTACAGTAATATTGGACAAGTAATAAAAGAATGCCTCATAGGCATTTCTAGTCACTTTATTTAATTAAAATAAAAAGGTTAAACCTTATTAAATTGTGACACCACTTAAAATCACATTCCCAAGTACTGAAATATGTGCTGATGACATGTGTCAACATGATCCCATGTTTTAGTTGGAGAATATTAAATCTTAAGTAGTTTTTCAATGAGTAGAAATTACATTACTAAAATAAAATAAATAGAACTTTTTCCTTAATCTTTGTGATAATAGTGATGATGCTAGATCATCCAGTGTGAACCTTTGTGTGCTGAATAGTGTAGTTAAGTATTGTTTGGTGATTGTGTACCTCGTATTTATTTATAGACGCTAGTACCGAACAACGATACAAAGAGGAAGTTGGATACTACGACGAAGAAGCGGAGGGGAACTTCAACCACTGCTCTACACAAGGCAAGCTAGAACTTTGAAATTTAACCCTTGCATTATAACTATGCCAACTAGATGCATCAAACATGCAGTAATTATACCACTTGATGATATCAAGTCCCAGTTTTACTTGCAAGATTTAATATTTTATTTCTTATCAAAGCTTTTATTTGTGTTTACTTAGTGATTTATAGATTTTAGAAAGACTATTAAAGGTAGCATAAAGAGCATAAAATTTGGCCTAAGTTAGATAAATCTTGATGTCATCATGAGGCATGAGATTGAACTTAGATAAGTCGCACCTGTCTACCACCCCTCATTAGTGTTTACCCCCAACTTTAGTGGCTAGTGCTAAGCATAAAACTGGATCACTTTAGATGGGAATACTTGGTGAAAATGGTTATGAAAACATTAGAATGATGAGTCATTCTAATGATGATATCAAATCCCAGTTTTACTTGCAAGCTTAAATATTTTATTTCTTATCAGAGCTTTTATTTGTGTTTACTTAGTGATTTGTAGATTTTAGAAAGACTATTAAAGGTAGCATAAAGAGCATAAAATTTGGCCTAAGTTAGATAAATCTTGATGTCATCCTGAGGCATGAGATTGAACTTAGATAAGTCACACCTGTTTACCACCCCTCATTAGTGTTTACCCCCAACTTTAGTGGCTAGTGCTAAGCATAAAACTGGATCACTTTAGATGGGAATACTTGGTGAAAATGGTTATGAAAACATTAGAATGATGAGTCATTCTAATGAAATGTTTTGACATGTGTTATTAAAAAACAGATGATATTTTATGATGAAATGTTGAGGCATGAGCCTTAGCCCTTTATAAAACTGATGGATGTCTAGATGCGATACCATTCCAATTTTACCGTACAACCACAATACCCGAAATTTGGGTAGGGTTTGACTGGAAGTTTATATACCTTAGTATGGGTTCCCTTGCGTACAAGGTTTGAGCTGAGGCTACTTTGTGAAGATTGACCACCTGTGCAGTTCCCAAGATGACAGATTGTCAGGGTTGGGAGGCCAAACTCATAGGAGAGGTGCCTATACTAGGGCGTCTAATTGAAAGGTTAGGATTGATTATCCGCATACTGAGTATGGTGAATTCAGGATTGTTCTTGACGGATGTATTGAATATTGTGGGGAAAGTGTACCACCTCTGCAGAGTGTCAAACTATTCGAATAGGCGCGTCCACGGTTATGGACAATTGGAGTGGCCATATTGTTCTGTCGTCGGATGTTTTCAAAATGACTTGTGAAATGAATCATGACTTTGACTTGACCACAACAGGGTTGTTATATGAAATTCATGTTCCCACTTAGGTGTTATAAAACTTTCAACTAGATTTCCTTGCTTCTAAACTTAGTTAAGGTAAATCTGGATTTTTGCAAAACAACCTAGATCCTAGTACTTCCGATTCAAAACCACTTCACTTGTTAGTATTAGTTTGTGAGTACTTAAAGAGTACTCATGGCTTTGTCCCTGGCTATTCCCGTGGCCAGAATATGAAGAGGAATATCAGGAGATGGACCGCATGATGGTTACGACAACTAGGATCATCTCCCATCGTCAGCATTGCATGTGTCCATGAAGATGGAGTCTCACCCACGCTATCGTTATTATTATATTATTCCGCTGCTAGGATTGTATTAAGACTATATCATGAGATCCTTTATTTTTTTGTAAGACCTTATGTATGGTTTGTAATGGATGATGTACTGTGATATCAAATCTGTTTTGTCTCGCAAAAATGGTAATCCTGGGATTGCGATGTATGGAATAACAGTAATCTGGGATTAAAAATCCTGGTGTTGACAAGTTGGTATCAGAGCCATCCTAACCGTAGGAGACCCTAGTTAGAATGGACGCTTGAATCAAAAACTTAGTTTCAAAACAAAAGAAGTGAGTATTTATGAAAACCTATTCTCATTCTTACCACTATTCTTGCCAATTCATGTTCCTCAAAAATTCTTGCAAGCTTACATAAAATTTGACACACTTGATCACTCTACTAACTTGCTCATCCTACATTCTTATAGATGGACGTGAAGTATAGCAAGTTCTATAAGTTGGGGAATGGAGCAGATCTCATCTTTGAGCGTGAATTGGACCAGCTTTCGGAACTTCTGGAGCGCCCTCATCCCGAGTTCTTTGGATCTTACTTCAATGATCAGGAAGGAGGAGAATTGCAATGGCTGATTGTTGCAAGTCTCCGAGGAAAGATTGAAGCCACCACCTTAGTGGGAGTCCAGTTCACCTTAAGGGAGAACAACTAGCTCGATGGACTTGCCAGGGCCATGCAGGAAGCTCTTGCCCGTCTTTGTGGGCAGAGTATCAATCAGATCAAGGGCACAGACTTCGAGTTCTATCCGAGGCGTGATGCTATGGGACAGCCACTAGAGGTGCCACGTCACCCAGATCTGAAGCATCAAGTGGACCACCTCAGCTTCATGATGTATGACTCGTAGAAGGAGTTGGACAATGCCCGCTCCTACGGCAACCACAACTATGCCCTCACTATCAAGACGGACCAGACCATCGCCATGCTGGTGAAGGATCGCAAGTCTCGCTGCCGTCAACTTGACAAGAAGGAGAACATCATTTCCCGCCTTCGTCACAGGATCACGGACTTGGAGGAGACCATACACGAGAGAGACATGGAGCTTGAGGAGAGGGAGAACGCAGGGGAGGATATCCGTGGAGACCCCTATTCTTACCTCAGTGATGATAATGAATTTTTGGAGGATCAGTCCATGGACTTCTTCACCGATGAGGATGACTTTGCCTTCATTGATGATGATGATGATGAGGATGATGAATCCACCGATTCCGAGGAGTAGTAGCACTTGAGCACTAGCGTTAGTGAGTTGTATCTGGTCCCACTGTATCATTGTTTCACAGAATGGTTCTTAAAACCATCTGTTTTCCTTGTTGTGGTGTGTTTTTGTATGGTGTGTTATGAATGAATGAAAAGAAAGTTGCTAGAAAAATCCGAGTCAAACTTTGAAAACTTTTCAAAAATAAAACCCCAAACCTTATAAATTTTCCTCTTTTCTCATGATCTATGTCAATCATCAGATGCCTCGCGGAGGAAGCACTTCGTCCCCGGACCCAATGTTGCAGATCTTGCAAATGTTGGTTTCTAACCGCGAAGCTGAAAGAGCCGAATGTCAATCCAACTTAGCCACCCTTCAACACATAGCTTAGATGGACAACAACAATCAAGGTAATGGAAACCAGGACAACCATGGATACAAGCTCAAGAACTTTCAAAACACAAATCCACCCATCTTCACTAAGTCTGAAGAGCCCCTAGATGCAGATGATTGGCTGCAAACCATGGAGAACAACTTAGAAGTTGCAAGAGTAGAAGCCAACGAGAAGGTACTGTTTTCCACCCACTATCTGGACGGAGATGCAAGATCTTGGTGGAACAGCGTTCGTGCCATGAATGAAGGATAGATGATGACTTGGGATGAATTCAAACTCAAGTTTAGCAGAACCCATGTGCCACCGGGTTTGATCAAGAGGATGAGAGATGAATTCAGAGAACTTAAGCAAGGGAGGATGACAGTAGTTGAGTACCATGACAAATATTTGTCACTGGCTAGGTATGCACCGGATGAGATTGACAAGGAAGCCAGGAAGAAGGAGAGATTCTTGAATGGTCTGCATGATGAGATGCAGACGGTATTGGTCAAAATTCCGTTTGCTCACATTGAAGCCTTTGTGGATTCTGCCATTTAGATGGAAGGAAAGATCAACCAAGCCAATGAGAACCGCAAGCATAGAATGATGAATCAACCAGGAACCCACCATATCCCAAAGTAACGCCCCAACCCGTCTCAAGGATTTACCCCAAGAAACAATAGAGCCCCGATGAACCGTTCAACCTATCCCAACCGGGGAGGAGGAAACCCAAGGCCCGGAGGAAACCACAACAGCAACCCTGGAAACTCCAACAATTTCAACCATGCACCGCCCATGTTCAACAACAACAATGCCGCCACCAACACCAATACTGCCCGACTGGAAGCAATGTTGTGCCTGTTGCAGTCAAGGACAAGTCTCAGGTGACTTTTTATGAATGCGGAACCAAAGGTCACTATTCCAATGAGTTCCCCAAGAAGATTGCAGCAGCCCCCAATTTGAATGCCCCAGCTCAGCAGCAGCGTCGTGTTCAGCCTGGAAGAAGATTTTCCCCAGGAAATTCGCTCAACCGCAACGGCCGTCTGTTTCTCATGAATGCGGAAGAAGCCCAAGAAGCGCCAGATGTTGTGCTGGGTATGTTTTCTGTTAACTCATTACTTGCAAGAGTGTTGTTTGATTCTGGAGCATCGCACTCGTTTGTTACAGAAGAATTTGCATGCACTAGTAAGATTCAACCAAAAAAATTGAAGCATGTTATGATAGTTCAAATACCTGGTTCAACCACCAAAACTAGACAAATTTGCAAGGCCGTACCTATCCGAATCCATTGCATAGATTTTATTTTAATCTAATAGTACTTGGAACTAAAGGTTTGGATGTAGTAGTAGGAATGTATTGGATGTCGAAACATAAAGGATTAATTGACTGTGCCAAGAAAGCCATAACCATGACCAGTACAGCCGAAATATCAGTAGAGCATGTATCTGAAACCTTGCCCCATCAATTAAAGTGCAACAAGAGTCTAGCCCAACCAATCATTGACCAAGTCAGAGTAGTCTGTGAATACCCCGATGTATTTCCAGATTTTTTGCCCAGTATGCCCCTAGATCGGGATATCGAGTTTATCATTGAACTAATCCCTGGAACCAGACCCATAGCCCAGAGCCGTATAGTATGAACCCGTATGAAATAGTGGAGCTGAAGAAGCAACTGGATGCTATGCTGGAGATAGGACTGATTTAACCAAGTGCGTCGCCATGGAGATCACCTGTCTTGTTTGTGGACAAAAAAGATGGAGGTAACCGTTTGTGTACGGATTATCAGAAGCTGAATGCTGTCACTATCAAGAACAAGTACCCACTACCAAAGATAGGAGACCTGTTTGACCAGTTGACCGGTGCCAAAGTGTTTTCTAAGATTGATCTTAGAACTGGTTATCATCAACTCAAGATTCGCGCAGAGGATATTCCAAAGACTGCCTTTACCACCAAATATGGACTGTATGAGTATACTGTCATATCTTTTGGATTAACCAACGCCCCGCTTATTTCATGAACCTCATGAATAAGATTTTTATGGACTTCCTGGATAAGTTTGTCGTTGTTTTCATCAATGACATTCTGATCTATTCCAAATCAGAAGAAGAACATGAGCTACACCTAAGAACCATCCTTGGAACCCTTAGGGAGCATCAGTTGTATGCCAAGTTTAGCAAATGTGAATTCTGGGTACAGGAGGTAGGATTCCTCGGACATATCGTATCAGCCGGAGGAATTGCTGTTGACCCCGCCAAAGTTAAGGATGTTGAAGAATGGAAAGCCCCAACCAATCAAACCCAAGTTCGTGCATTTCTCGGATTAGGGCGATACTACCGCAAGTTCGTAGAAGGATTCTCGAGTATCGCAAGACCCATGACCCAATTGCTGAAGAAGGATAAGAAGTTTGAATGGACGGACAAATGTAAAGCACATTTTCAAGAACTCAAGAAGAGATTGATTTCAGCCCCAATCTTGATCATGCCGGATATTACGAAGCCTTTTGATGTATATTCCAAGATCGGTCTCAGATGTGTGCTTATGCAAGAAGGCAAGGTCATATCTTATCTATCCCGAAAACTGAAACAACATGAGCAGAATTATCTTACCCATGACCTTGAACTAGCAGTTGTAGTTCTAGCCCCAAAGACATGGCGTCATTACCTTATGGGAAACCATTGTGAGATTTATTCGGATCGTAAGAGCCTGAAGTATATTTTCACTCAGAAGGAGCTGAATATGAGGCAAAGGAGATGGATATCTAATCAAGGACTATGATCTGGACATTCACTATCACCCCGGTAAAGCCAATGTGGTAGCAGATGCCCTTAGAAGGTTGTCGTGTCGACTGAACTCTATGATTCTGACGGAGCAACCAAGTTTGCACAAGGACTTGGAAGATTTCAGAATGGAGATAGTAAGTGAAGGATTTTTGGCTAGCATAGAACTCCATCCCACTTTGATCAGTCAGATCAAGGAGGCGCGGGGAGGAAATGCTAGGATCGATGGAATCAAACATCGTGTCGGAACAGGAAAAGTACCCGGATTCACCGAAGATGAAGAAGGAGTTTTGTGGTACAAAGGACGCCTCTGTGTGCCAGCAGAATCGCATTTGAAGCAAGCTATTTTGAAACAAGCCCATGATACTCTTTATTCTATTCACCCCGGAGGAACGAAGATGTATCAGGATTTGAAGGAGCAATTTTGGTGGCACAAGATGAAGAGAGAAATCGGGAGCTACATAGCCAAGTGTGATATTTGTCAGAGAGTCAAGGCGGGACATCAGAGACCCGCAGGACTATTGCAACCATTGCAGATTCCAGAATGGAAATGGGATTCCGTCGGAATGGATTTTATCACCAGTTTGCCTACATCTAGTAGGGGAAATGACTCTATTTGGGTCATAGTTGATACATTGTGCAAAGTCGCCCATTTCTTACCAGTCAAAACCACTTATCAGAGTTCGAAGCTAGCAGAGTTGTACATCGCTACAATCATCAGTTTGCATGGAGTGCCCAAGAACATCGTGTCGGATCGAGGAACTCAGTTTACCTCGAGATTTTGGTAGAAAGTCCAAGAAGGACTGGGAACAAGATTAGATTTCAGCACAGCTTATCACCCTCAGACTGATGGACAAATGGAAGGAGTAAATCAAATACTCGAAGATATGTTGATAGCATGTGTGCTAGAATATGGATCAAAATGGGAAGACTATATGTCATTCGCAGAATTTTCGTACAACAACAGTTATCAAGCCAGTTTGCAAATGGCCCCATTTGAATTTATGTATGGAAGGAAGTGTCGCACCCCTTTGAATTGGTCGGAAGTAGGAGAGAGTCAGATTTTCGGACCCGACATCCTACGAGAAGCAGAAGAAAAGTTCACAAGATCTGTGAGCACCTCAAGACCGCCCAATCCAGACAGAAGAGTTATGCCGAAAAGAGACGTCGAGACCTCGCCTTCAATATCGGAGATTTTGTGTATCTCAAAGTGTCGCCTTTGAAGGGAATGCAATGTTTTCAACTCAAAGGAAAGTTAGCCCCTAGATATATCGGGCCCTTCAAGATTTTGAATTGTCGAGGAGAAGTATCATATAAACTGGAACTGCTAGAGGTGATGTTAGCCGTGCATAATGTGTTCCATATATCGTTACTTCGCAAATGCCAAGAAGTCCCGGAGAAGACCGAAGTTGTCAAGAACATTGATCATCGAACCATAGAGATCAACAATGACCTCACATATCCTGAAGTACCCATCCAAATTTTGGAGGAAGCTTTCAGAACCACCAGGACCCGGAGCATCAAATTTCTCAAGATCAAGTGGAGTAACCACATTGAAGAAGAAGCTACCTAGGAGCGAGAAGATTACATTAGGACTGAGTTTCCACATCTCTTTAAATCCTAGATTTCTTTTTTTCTCAAATCACAGGACGAGATTTTGTTTAAGGAGGTAAGGTTTGTAACATCCCAAAAATATTGATCAAGGTTATCAATTCCAATCACCAAATTTAGGGTTAATAAAAACTTTTGTTAATTAAAATCATTATGAATGCATGTGTCTATGTGATGAATGTATGAATGAATGGACTTGTTTGATTGTAGTGAATAGCAAGGAATGGTTTAAAGATGAAAACAACATCATATAAATCAATTCCATGCAGAAATAAATCAAGAGAAATTCAAAAACAAACAAAACAAGCAAATGGTGATTTTTTCCAATCTTGCTCACTGGGCCACTTTGAGTGTTTCTAGTCCAAGATTTCAAATAGAAACAATTCCTTTTCTTTTCATCCCTTGCTAGACCAAGTAAACGTGAACCCAATCCCACTTTGCAAACCCACAGAAACATTTGGCAACCTTATTCAAATGACAATTCAAAATTGAATCTATATCATATATGAAGATCACCATTTCTCAAAACCCAACCAAACCCGTGCACCTTGACAAAACCAAGCAAACATAGACTACCTAGTATGTGACTTGTACACCCACAAATTTTCATCCGAAAATTCAAATTCAAATCTCTTGCGGCCATTTCATCAAACACCTTCTGATCACAAATAAAATAAAATATCAAACACTATAGTGAGTAGTGTTTGTGCCTAACTTGTTCCCTCTCTAGCTCACAATACACTCTCAGTAGATCATCTAACTTGTTTAACTAGCCCTAGCTCACTATAACTTGACAATGCCATCAATGGTGACCATGGCCGAGCACACTTGCCACCCCCACTGTTGACAGCAACCTAGAAGCCTCACTAGCCTCGCCAACCTTGTCTAGCCAGCAAGCCACCGTCCACCGCCACCCCATGTCCAACACCCAAGCCCTGCCAGCCACTGGACCACACAGAATGAGAACGACCAGTCTCTCGGCGACCATGCTGAGAGCGCGCCAGAGCACCGCGCTCGACACGCTCGCACATACCGCGCCCCATCTTCGCCACTCGCGTGCGTGATCACCACCGTCCAGGGAACCGCCAAGATATGCCCGTTCACCGCCGCGTGGACCGTAGACGCTGTGCACCATTTAAACTCCGTCGAAGCCGCCCAGAGCATCGAAGTGTTCCGACCGCATCGCACCACCCCACGCCTCGCCAGCATGCCGTTGAGGTTCACTAGGAGGCAGCACATCGTCCCCTACCCCCAGCCATGTCGTTAGCTCGATGTGCAGACGACCACGACGAGCTCCACCCGCACCCTTCGGTCCCCTCGTCGCACCATAAAAGGAGGCCTCCCCAGCACGAATTCTCCACACCATTCCACTCCCCTCTCTCTCAGAACCACCCCACCTCTTCCCCGGAGCAAGGCGAGCACTAGGTGGTTGGAATTTCACCGAAGCTTGCCGCTGCTGGTGGAGAAGGGCGCCGTCGATTGGAGCCGCCCCAGGAGAATCCACCAGTATCAAGATCGCCGTCGTCGATTTCGTCGTTCACCCCCATCACCGACCATCGCCGGAGCCCCGGTGAGCCCCCACTGACCCCCACTGGCCGCGCTAGGGTTCTACCTCGCCGCGTTCTGTTCAGACATGGACGATGAACCTCAGTCGTCGATCACACTTCTAATCCTACGACCCTAATCACCCCGTACCCCTTCGCACCTCCCTCTCTCACTGACTGGTGGGGACAACCACTTAAACCGCCCGCGCGCGCTGTGCATAGTGGGCCGGCCCAGTTAGAACTCCCGCGCGACCCAGTAATTCAAACTTATGTTTTTCAATTTAGTTTCAAACTTAGTTCTGCCTCTAGATTCAAAAATAATTCCAGAGAGATTCACTGAACCAAATTGCATGAAACAAATTTTCCTATAAAGGTATTGAAATTCTTCATCCAAGCCCGTTGGATTCAAATCATTTGCATTTATAATCACCTATAGTAAAAATAACAAGGCAGAGACTTTTCTGCAGTCAAACATGTTTCAAAATTCAACAATAGATGCTTTTGAGTTGTTTCCAACTCTCAAAAATCACATTTGATAAGACCTTTCTGAATATATAAAAATATGTAGGTTTACTTGTCACATCCCAAGATTTTCCAAATCTTGTTATGTGAAAAATAAATGAATAAAATAAAACTTTGTTGAATTTCAGGGTGAGAAGAAACTTTTTGAATCCATTTGGAAACTTTCAAAACCTATTTGGATCAAATAAAATCCCAAAGGGATTTGAAAAGTTAAATAAACAAGAAACTTCAAAATATTTAAATTACTGTTTTTGGATCTTTTAATAAAGGTTTTGGTTTTCAAATGAAAAAGAATAGATTTATAAATAAAGATTATTTTATAGAGCCAAATTAAAACTTGGCCAAGCTTTTGAAATAAAATGTTTTGTTTTGATTAAAAATAGTAAAGGTTTATTTAAATAAAATAATAAGGATTTAATATCCAATTTTATTTAAGTAAAGGCTTTTCCCATTTTAATTAAACATAAAAACTTATTTATTTATTTTAAATAAGTTTTCCAAGTATTTTATATTCTCAAATAAAACCTACTGAAGTGTTTTGGTTTTATTTATATTTCAAAATAAAGTTTTTAATAAAACCAATCCTATTTGATTTAATAACTAAGGTCCATTTTATTTAATTCTTAATGGACCATAAAACAAAAATGTTATTTTGTTCTAAACAAGATTTCCAAATATCTTTTACTTTCAAATAAAACCTACTGATTTGGTTTTTGAAAATATTTGGATTTCAAATGAAGATTTTATAAAATAAATGAAACCCTATTTGATTAGATAACTAAAGGTCCATTTTATTTAATTAATGAATGGATCCTAAAATGATTAAAAATATTATTTTATTTTGGGAATTGGTTTATGTTGTTAAACAGAACCAAAAACTCATTACAAGTTTGGATGTGTTTGAATTTTTTGAATGTTGTTTGATTGTTTGAATTTCAAAAACAGAAAAAGAATTAGAAAAGGAAAAAGGTTCCAGGAAGAAAAAAATGGATGTGGATGTAGCCCAGCCGGCTAAGCCCACAAGCCCAACAAACCAGCCCAGCTCCCCCTCCCGAAGAAAAAATTTTGTACTCAGAATCTAACTCAGACAGACGATGACTGGTGGACCTCCCTCTCACTTCTTTTCCCACTGACGACTGGACCCCACTCTCCTGTTCATCCTCCTCACCCGCGCGACCTCTTCTCCCTCCCCCGTCGCCGTTTCCTGCAGTGATTCCGCGGCACTAATTCGTCTTAACGCAGCCACCATTACTCGCCTTGACCATGCACGTTAAAACGCCAGTGACTCTTCTCTCTTTCCCCTCTGTCGCCCCTCCTCGACACGCCCCCAGGCTGTCGAATTTTGATCAACCACCACCCTGTCTACGACGAACAACCGCGACGATTCCGGCGAGCCCAGCCACCGCCTGGACCCCTCGACCACCCGAGCGTGATCCCCATCTACCTACGCATCTCCCAGAACCAACCACTCGTCCGCGCGTGCTCTAGAACACCGACAACAAACACGACAGAGCGCCGCCGTCTTCTGTCGTTCTCCGACGACGTCTCCCCGGTAAAATCCGACCACCCCTCTCTTGCCCGTGGATACGTTAATGACCGCCATGCTCTCGTGGACCTAATGGTGCTATTCGTTTGTCCTAGGGTGCTCCTTATCCTCACCCTCGACGACCTCTAGTACCACCCGAGGCCCAGCTCATCTCCGGCAAGCAATCGCAACTGCCCCCGGGCGCCCCTCGACGGACAAGCCACACGTTGAGAATCAGCACGACGCCACAAACGCGGTGAGCTTACTCCCTCCCTTTTTCGCTTCCTGCCTCGCCAGCGCCGCCGCCATCTGGCCGCTCCGCCGCTTGCCGTTGACATTGCGCCGCCAGTTCCTGGCTAGTCGATAGGAACCGTTCGATTTAGATCGAAGAGACGAGATAGATTCACTTAACAGCGAAAGGGTACGCGCCCTGCGCCGTGCGATCTACCTAGATCCTGCGGTCCACATTGTCGATCCGGCCGAACCGGTATCATCCAACCAGAACGCGCCGCGTGGCCAGATTGGTTTAAAACAGAAATTTGAAATCGGATTAGATTGTGATTTTCAAACCTTTGTAACTTTTGATCCACACGTCCAAAAATTGCAAATTTGGTATCATTGGAATAAGTGGAACAAGCCCTAGCCAACCATGCCATTAGTTTAGTAAATAGTATCTGTTAGCTTGTTGGTTTTTGCAGAAACTTTTGTGTGCTTGTTAAGGACGTAAAAATTGTTTAAAAATGAATTTGGGGATAAAATCTTTTGCAATTGGTGTGATTTGAACCTACTAACATTAGGAAACACTTTGTGGATTCAAAAATGAATTTGGTGAAACAAAATAATGATTCTTGGACTTAAAACCATTTCTAGTCAAATAGAAATGTGGCTTATTTATTAAAAATGATTTTGAAGGAAAACTTTTGGGAAATGTTTTGTTTTAAACTCTCTGACCCCAAACACCAAGTTTTATGGTTTGAAAACATATTTAGTGAACCCTAGAGATTAATGCCTTAGTAAAATTATTTCTACACCACATAAAATGATACTTTGTTTTGAAAATGGTTTTTGAAGTGAAACCTTTTGCAAATGACTTTGCCACTTTATGAAATGACCATTAGGTGTTTTCAAATGTTTGTGACCCATTAGGAACCACTTTTTCAAACAAAACAAAGCTTGGCATGCTTGCATGCATTACTTTCACTTTGTCATTTTATGTGATGATTTGCTTGATTGGTAGATTGAGTTTGTGCCTTGATTGATTGAATTGTAGTGACTTGAAGAGTGTGATTGTTGCAAGGACAAGGAGTGAACCCATACTCTACCAAAAAGGCAAGTGATGCTTCATACTTTTGTCCCATTACTTTCACTATGCATTAGTGATTTTCTCTAAGTAAAACTTGCATGGAATTTTTGCTAAGTATAAACCTTGCTATAGTAAAACCTAGTAGATGAAACCTTAGTGGAAATCTTCCTAATTTAAGATTCCTATTAGTATCAAGCTTAGCCTAGCTAATAGAAAACATGGGTGGAATATATATTCACACTATGGAAAAATATTCTAAGTCTGAGGACTTGGTTTTTTGTTTAATAAAACAACTAAGTTAATGAATCACCTGGGTGGAATGGTAATTGCTTGGTGGTTTTTGGTTGAGTGGTTACACAAGGCCAGGGGACTGGTGATCCTTGTGTATCTCACTTGTGGATGGCCACCCAGGAACAAAGAGATTTGAGATGTCAAATGTTGAGAAGCTTCAAGTGCAACCACTTGGCAATATGGGCTCTGCCATGATCATATAGGTTGCAAGAACTTAGCCATGTGGACAGAGGGTGGTAGAGTTTTGATAGGTTGGAACGCATCCATTTTGGTCTAAGGGAAAGCTTCTGAAAGATCTTGTCTTGGGAAACCAAGTCTTGTGGGGAAAGTGCACCACCTCTGCAGAGTGAAAAATCTAAGTACTTAGCCATGTCCCTGGTAAAGGAAAATTTGAGCATCAAGACATGGAAGCAATCAAGAATCTCATCATTCAAATTTCTAAGTTAAAAACTTGTGGATGAACAAAGGTTAAAGGATCTTCAAATCTTTGATTGAGAAAAACTATTTTTGTCAAGCAAAAACTTAGTGTTTTCAAAATGATAAGGAAAATCTATTTTGAGCAATGCAAGCCTCAACTCCACTTAGCCAAATGCATATAGATGATAGACTCCACTATACTACCATAGTATCACTTGCCAATACAATTCAAATGTATTGACCCTTGTGGTTGTAACTTGTTATGTTGCAGGTTTGATTGTTTTTAGTGAGGATTGATTGATTAGGATTACAAAGTCTACAACCAACATGTCTGCCTGTGGCACTTTGAAGATGAAGGACCCCATGCTTATAGTTATTCCGCTTCAATGTAATGTAATAGCAAAATGAGCTATGAAAAGATGTAATAAAGTTATGTTATTCCTAGTTATAAAGTTATATTATGACCTTTGTTTCTTGATATTACATCTATACTGTGGATGCTAGCTATTGATCCAGGGACTAGCATTTTAAACACAGGGGACACCACCTTATGTTCTGTAAAGGTTGGGATACTCCCTCTACAGATGGTATCAGAGCATTGTGTTGCCTGTAGGATTTGTAAACCCTAGGATTGGACAAAAACCCTTAGAAAATAGGAGTTGTCTTATTCCAAAAAGCTTATTTACAAAAACACTTGTAAACTCTTTCCTCATCCATTTGGTTTCAACTCTACATCTCTTCTATTTCAACTTGATGGAAAACCTACCCATGGCCAAAGACTACACCATGTGCAAAGGACTTCTCAACTTCTTCAACTCTAATGACTTCAACTTCTTCAACTCTAATGACTTCAACTTCTTCAACTCCAATGACTTCAACATCTTCAGCATATTCCCCAAGGACTTCCAACTTGGAAACCACTAAGGACTACAAGTGAGACAAGGAAATCTTGCTCAAGATTTAGAGACTGAGGGAATGCAAGAGTTAGAAGGAACCTACATCACTTGAAGTATTGTGACCAAGAGTTTTTCTCAAGGAAACCATGATCTCATACAAGAAGAATCAAGAAGGAAGGAAAGATCACAAGTGAACCATATAGATGGACCACCATATATAGTTAAGTTAAACACACCAACTTATGTGGTGTAACCAAAAATATTTTTGTTGCCTAAGTATGTGCTTGAACTTTGTTGTTTGAGTGAATTGTTTGGTTGTGATTGCATGCACATTGCTTGTGTGAATTGTGACGTGTGTGAATAGAATTGACTCCTTAGAAATATTTTGCCTATGCTAATCCCAATTCAACCCAAACAGATGACTACTCCAAGAGACTCCAACATCAAGGTTGATAACACCAAAAACAACCAAGAGGACAACATGAGAGAACTTATAGCAACCCAAAACCAGTTGAGCCAAGAGACAACTCAACTTTTAGCCAACAACAATGGACTAGACCCAGCCATACAAAGGATTTTGAAACTTCAATCCCAATTGTTGCAAGGATTGGTTACTCAAATGATCAACATGGGAGAAAACTTTTCCCAAAGAGCTAATGACAACAAGGATGACAAAGATGCTAATATAGAAGGAACCCAAGCTAGCAATATTTTTAGAGACAAGGATCATGCATCCAAGGAACATGAAGATCAATGCCCCAAGAAGAGAGAAAGATTTTCCACCTATGAAGAACATGAACTAGAAGAACTCCTAGCTTTGGAGAGACCCAAAAAGAAGAAGAAGAAATTCCCCAACCCTAACAAGGAGGATATTACTCAAGTGCAATGTTACAATTGCAAAGAGATGGGACACTATGCCAATGAATTCCCAGAAAAGAAGAAGTATCAAAGAAACAAACAAGAGGCAATGATACCAAAGGAAAAGAAAGATATCAGCCAAGTGATGTGTTTCAAATGCAAGGAACTAGGCAACTATGTAAACAATTGTCCAGAAAAGATGAAGAACAAGTTAAACAAGTCTATGAAGGATCTCAACCTTGGCCCATGAGTCAAGTGTGGAAACAAAGGACACTATGCAAAGGTTGCCCAAGAGAAGTTTTCCCAGGATCCCAAGCAAGCCAAGATGTTATTTAGTATGAAAATTTTAAGGGTGGTAGTACCCTAGTTGTTTTGAGCCTACTTGTAACCCTAGCCTCCCAAAATCTCGGGACGAGATTTATTTTAAGGGTGGTAGCCTGTCACATCCCAAGATTTTCCAAATCTTGTTATGTGAAAAATAAATGAATAAAATAAAACTTTGTTGAATTTCAGGGTGAGAAGAAACTTTTTGAATCCATTTGGAAACTTTCAAAACCTGTTTGGATCAAATAAAATCCCAAAGGGATTTGAAAAGTTAAATAAACAAGAAACTTCAAAATATTTAAATTACTGTTTTCGGATCTTTTAATAAAGGTTTTGGTTTTCAAATGAAAAAGAATAGATTTATAAATAAAGATTATTTTATAGAGCCAAATTAAAACTTGGCCAAGCTTTTGAAATAAAATGTTTTGTTTTGATTAAAAATAGTAAAGGTTTATTTAAATAAACTAATAAGGATTTAATATCCAATTTTATTTAAGTAAAGGCTTTTCCCATTTTAATTAAACACAAAAACTTATTTATTTATTTTAAATAAGTTTTCCAAGTATTTTATATTCTCAAATAAAACCTACTGAAGTGTTTTGGTTTTATTTAGATTTCAAAATAAAGTTTTTAATAAAACCAATCCTATTTTATTTAATAACTAAGGTCCATTTTATTTAATTGTTAATGGACCATAAAACAAAAATGTTATTTTGTTCTAAACAAGATTTCCAAATATCTTTTACTTTCAAATAAAACCTAATGATTTGGTTTTTGAAAATATTTGGATTTCAAATGAAGATTTTATAAAATAAATCTAACCCTATTTGATTAGATAACTAAAGGTCCATTTTATTTAATTAATGAATGGATCCTAAAATGATTAAAAATATTATTTTATTTTGGGAATTGGTTTATGTTGTTAAACAGAACCAAAAACTCATTAAAAGTTTGGAAGTGTTTGAATGTTGTTTGATTGTTTGAATTTCAAAAACAGAAAAATAATTAGAAAAGGGAAAAGGTTCCAGGAAGAAAAAATGGATTTGGACCTAGCCCAGCCGGCCAAGCCCACAAGCCCAGCAAACCAGCCCAGCTCCCCCTCCTGAAGAAAACATTTTGTACTCAGAATCTAACTCAGACAGACGATGACTGGTGGACCTCCCTCTCACTTCTTTTCCCACTGACGACTGGACCCCACTCTCTTGTTCATCCTCCTCACCTGCGCGACCTCTTCTCCCTCCCCCGTCGCCGTTTCCTGCAGTGATTCCGCGGCACTAATTCGTCTTAACGCAGCCACCATTACTCGCCTTGACCATGCACGTTAAAACGCCAGTGACTCTTCTCTCTTTCCCCTCTGTCGCCCCTCCTCGACACGCCCCCAGGCTGTCGAATTTTGCTCAACCACCCCCCTGTCTCCGACGAACAACCGCAACGATTCCGGCGAGCCCAGCCACCGCCTGGACCCCTCGACCACCCGAGCGTGATCCCCATCTCCCTACGCATCTCCCAGAACCAACCACTCGTCCGCGCGTGCTCTAGAACGCCGACAACAAACACGACAGAGTGCCGCCATCTTCTGCCGTTCTCCGACGACGTCTCCCCGGTAAAATCCGACCACCCTCTCTTCCCCGTGGATACGTTAATGACTTCCATGCTCTCGCGGACCTAATGGTGCTATTCGTTTGTCCTAGGGTGCCCCTTATCCTCACCCTCGACGACCTCTAGTACCACCCGAGGCCCAGCTCATGTCCGGCGAGCAATCGCAACTGCCCCCGAGCGCCCCTCGACAGACAAGCCACACGTTGAGAATCAGCACGACGCCACGAACGCGGTGAGCTTACTCCCTCCCTTTTTCGCTTCCTGCCTCGCCAGCGCCGCCGCCATCTCGCCGCTCCGCCGCTCGCCGTTGACATTGCGCCGCCAGTTCCTGGCTAGTCGATAGGAACCGTTCGATTTAGATCGAAGAGACGAGATAGATTCACTTAACAGCGAAAGGGTACGCGCCCTGCGCCGTGCGATCTACCTAGATCCTGCGGTCCACATTGCCGATCCGGCCGAACCGGTATCATCCAACCAGAACGCGCCGCGTGTCCAGATTGGTTTAAAACAGAAATTTGAAATCAGATTAGATTGTGATTTTCAAACCTTTGTTACTTTTGATCCACACGTCCAAAAATTGCAAATTTTGTATCATTGTAATCAGTGGAACAAGCCCTATCCAACCATGCCGTTAGTTTAGTAAATAGTATCTGTTAGCTTGTTGTTTTTTGCAGAAACTTTTGCGTGCTTGTTAAGGATGTAAAAATTGTTTAAAAATGAATTTGGGGATAAAATCTTTTGCAATTGGTGTGATTTGAACCTACTAACATTAGGAAACACTTTGTGGATTCAAAAATGAATTTGGTGAAACAAAATAATGATTCTTTGACTTAAAACCATTTCTAGTCAAATAGAAATGTGGCTTATTTATTAAAAATGATTTTGAAGGAAAAATTTTGGGAAATGTTTTGTTTTAAACTCTCTGACCCCAAACACCAAGTTTTATGGTTTTAAAACATATTTAGTGAACCCTAGAGATTAATGCCTTAGTAAAATTATTTCTACACCACATAAAATGATACTTTGTTTTGAAAATGGTTTTTGAAGTGAAACCTTTTGCAAATGACTTTGCCACTTTATGAAATGACCATTATGTGTTTTCAAATGTTTGTGACCCATTAGGAACCACTTTTTCAAACAAAACAAAGCTTGGCATGCTTGCATGCATTACTTTCACTTTGTCATTTTATGTGATGATTTGCTTGATTGGTGGATTGAGTTTGTGGCTTGCTTGATTGAATTGTAGTGACTTGAAGAGTGTGATTGTTGCAAGGACAAGGAGTGAACCCATACTCTACCAAAAAGGCAAGTGATGCTTCATACTTTTGTCCCATTACTTTCACTATGCATTAGTGATTTTCTCTAAGTAAAACTTGCATGGAATTTTTGCTAAGAATAAACCTTGCTATAGTAAAACCTAGTAGATGAAACATTAGTGGAAATATTCCTAAGTTAAGATTCCTATTACTATCAAGCTTAGCCTAGCTAATAGAAAACATGGGTGGAATATATATTCACACTATGGAAAAATATTCTAAGTCTGAGGACTTGGTTTTTTGTTTAATAAAACAACTAAGTTAATGAATCACCTGGGTGGAATGGTAATTGCTTGGTGGTTTTTGGTTGAGTGGTTACACAAGGCCAGGGGACTGGTGAACCTTGTGTATCTCACTTGTGGATGGCCACCCAGGAACAAAGAGATTTGAGATGTCAAATGTTGAGAAGCTTCAAGTGCAACCACTTGGCAATATGGGCTCTGCCATGATCATATAGGTTGCAAGAACTTAGCCATATGGACAGAGGGTGGTAGAGTTTTGATAGGTTGGAACCCGTCCATTTTGGTCTAAGGGAAAGCTTCTGAAAGATCTTGTCTTGGGAAACCAAGTCTTGTGGGGAAAGTGCACCACCTCTTCAGAGTGAAAAATCTAAGTACTTAGCCATGTCCCTGGTAAAGGACAATTTGAGCATCAAGACATGGAAGCAATCAAGAATCTCATCATTCAAATTTCTAAGTTAAAAACTTGTGGATGAACAAAGGTTAAATGATCTTCAAATCTTTGATTGAGAAAAACTATTTTTGTCAAGCAAAAACTTAGTGTTTTCAAAATGATAAGGAAAATCTATTTTGAGCAATGCAAGCCTCAACTCCACTTAGCCAAATGCATATAGATGATAGACTCCACTATACTACCATAGTATCACTTGCCAATACAATTCAAATGTATTGACCCTTGTGGTTGTAACTTGTTATGTTGCAGGTTTGATTGTTTTTAGTGAGGATTGATTGATTAGGATTACAAAGTCTACAACCAACATGTCTGCCTGTGGCACTTTGAAGATGAAGGACCCCATGCTTATAGTTATTCCGCTGCAATGTAATGTAATAGCCAAATGAGCTATGAAAAGATGTAATAAAGTTATGTTATTCTTGGTTATAAAGTTATATTATGACCTTTGTTTCTTGATATTACATCTATATTGTGGATTCTAGCTATTGATCCAGGGACTAGCATTGTAAACACAGGGGACACCACCTTATGTTGTGTAAAGGTTGGGATACTCCCTCTACATTACTTACAGTAATATTGGACATGTAATAAAATATTGCCTCATAGAGATTTCTAGTCACTTTATTTAATTAAAATAAAAAGGTTAAACCTTATTAATTTGTGACACCACTTAAAATCACATTCCCAAGTACTAAAATACGTGGTGATGACATGTGTCAACATGATCCAATGTTTTAGTTGGAGAATATTAAATCTTAAGTAGTTTTTCAATGAGTAGAAATTACTTTTCTAAAATAAAATAAATAGAACTTTTGCCTTAATCTTTGTGATAATAGTTATGATGCTCCATCATCTAGTGTGAACCTTTGTGTGCTAAATAGAGTAGTTAAGTATTGCTTGGTGATTGTGTACCTCGTATTTATTTATAGACGCTAGTACTGAACTAGGATACGAAAAGGAAGGAGGATACTATGATGAAGAAGCAGAGGAGAACTTCAACCACTGCTCTTCACACGGCAAGCTAGAACTTTGCAAGTTAACCCTTGCATTATAACTATGCCAACTAGATGCATCAGACATGCAGTAATTATACCAGTTGATGATACCAAATCCCAATTTTACTTGCACGCTTAATTATTTTATTTCTTATCAAACCTTTTATTTGTGTTTACTTAGTGATTTGTAGATTTTAGAAAGACTATTAAAGGTAGCATAAAGAGCATAAAATTTGGCCTAAGTTGGATAAATCTTGATGTCATCCTGAGGCATGAGATTGAACTTAGATAAGTCGCACCTGTTTACCACCCCTCATTAGTGTTTACCCCCAACTTTAGTGGCTAGTGCTAAGCATAAAACTGGATCACTTTAGATGGGAATACTTGGTGAAAATGGTTATGAAAACCTTAGAATAATGAGTCATTCTAATGAAATATTTTGACATGTGTTCTTGAACACCAAATGATTTTTGATGATGAAAATGTTGAGGCATGAGCCTCTGATGGTTGTCGGGATGCGATACCATTCCAATTTTACCATACAACCACAATAACCGAAATTTGGGTAGGGCTTGACTAGAAGTTTATATAAATTAGTATGGGTTCCCTTGCGGCCAAGGTTTGAGCTGAGGCTACCTAGTGAAGATTGACCACCTGTGCAGTTCCCAAGCTGACAGATGGTCATGGTTGGGAGGCCAAACTCATAGGAGAGGCGCCTATACTAGGGCGTGTAATTGAAAGGTTAGGATTGATTATTCTCATACTGAGTATGGTGAATTCAGGATTGTTCCTGACGGATGTATCCAATATTGTGGTGAAAGTGTACCACCTCTGCAGAGTGTCAAACTATTCGAATAGCCGCATCCACGGTTATGTATAGTTGGAGTGGCCATACTGTTCCGTCGTCATATGTTTTCAAAATGACTTGTGAAATGAATCATGACTTTTACTTGACCACAACAGGGTTGTGATATGAAAATTAAGTTCCCACTTAGGTGTTATAAAAAATTTCAACTAGCTTTCTTTGCTTCTGAACTTAGTTAAGGTAAATTTGGCTTTTTGCAAAACAACCTAGAGCCTAGTATTTCCTACTCAAAACCCTTTCACTTGTTAGTCTTAGTTTGTGAGTACTTAAAGAGTACTCATGGGTTTGTCCCTGGCTATTCCGGTGGCCATACTATGAAGAGGACTATCAGGAGGATGGATCGCAGGAAGGTTACGACAACTAGGATGATCTCCCATCGTCAGCATTTCCTGTGACCATGAAGATGGAGTCTCGCCCACGCTATCATTATTATTATATTATTCCGCTGCTATGATTGTATTAAGACTGGATCATGAGATCCTTTATTTTGTTGTAAGACCTTATGTATGGTTTGTAATGGATGATGTACTATGATATCAAATCTGCTGTGTCTCGCAAAAATGTTAATCCTGGGATTGCGATGTATGGCATAATAGGCATATGTGATTAAAAATCCGGGTGTTGACAGGTGGCGAGCATCGCAAAGCGGCGGTTGATAGATGATGGCAGTGAAGCCACGCAGTTGCTTAACAGTGATGAGGAAGACGACAAATATGAGCTCGAATCGGTATGTGCTGGAAATGGGCAGCGCGCGGGCTACTGTTCGGCCATGATCGAGTGAGTGAGGATGCTGTTGTGGCTGCACGCGAGCGCCAGATAAGGAGAGGAGAAAATGGGCCACGGGCTAGAATTGATCTATTTCGATTTTTCTTTCTTTTTTCCTTATTCTTTCTTTTTATATATTTATCCATTGTATGTTTGATTCCATTAAGTTTTTAAATTATCAAAATTGCTGTAGAATATCCCAAGTATCTCAGGGTTCATTATACCTATTTGGTTTTGAATTATTATATATATATTTGTGCAAATCCTATTTATTTGTGTGATGTATATGAGAAAAGCTCATTAATCATTTAGGTTTAAGTCTTTGTTTCTTATTTAGAAACCTTCTTCAGGCTATGCTTTGATTTATCTATTGTTAAATGTGGTTTAAGATATCTATAAAATCATTAGAGAGGGCCTCATATAATAATTATTATATATAATTAATGCCTTAGTGTGGTGGTGAATAATAGTTATAAATTTCCCTTACATAATATACCCTAAATTTATTAGAGGATGCACTCCTATATATGCATGAAACTTGGCTATCATTATATTTATATATTTTAAGGAAACTTTCTAATGGTGATCCTACATTATTATTTGGTGCATAAAATGTAACATCCTAGCATTAGAGCTTATAAATAAGCCAAACACAGATGTGTGCATTGCATTCATGCATAAAAAATCCGAATAATTTTTGCGCTTTTGAACAAAACTTGTCAAAGGGATTGAAGCTTCTCTTAACTTGATGGAAGTAGATCATCAAGTTGACTGCGATAAGTTTAAATATGGCCTTTGCTAAAACATTATTTTGGATAAAAATGATTTAATCTAAGGGTAGATTAAATGCAGCAAAAATAAACCACAACATCTTATTTAATGATTGATATCTAATCTTCTAGAGATTATATTCTAGTATCCATTACACAACTCATGAATACCCAATAAAGAATACAACTCAATTAATAAGACTCCAATAACCAAAATATTGATTTACCAAATTCTCATCCATTCCTACCATGATGATCAAAGTAGTTCTTTAACACTAATTCTTTATCACTTGTTGAGTAGGAAGGAATTCAAGTCAAAGACCATTCACCATATATCTTTCTTTCCATAACAATCTTTATCATCTCTATTTGAACAACATCCTTGTATTTGTTGTTAATCAATGTTGAAGGATCAACTGTTGATTTATAAATCCGTGATCTATTCACTATTGTCCTTATTATAGCATTCACTAAAGCTTATAAAGAAATAAGTAAGATTAGGTTAATAGTAATACTAGCTTTAGATATCATCTGTAGATGGGAATGTTCAAAGAGAATCAAATTAACAAAATACTTGATGGAGTTAATTCACTCCTGAATAGATAAAAGAGTTGTCCTAAATAAAGGTATATATTTATGGTAAGCAAAGAAGATTATAAGGATGAATTATAATTATCAACCTTACTTTTAAGCCATTCTAAAAAGAACAACTCTATTACGTTACCTTAAATAATGGTGTCATTTCCAATGATAAGCATAAAGACAAGATGTCTTAAACCTTATATTTTATTACTAACTATAAGATCATAAATAAAATGAAAAAACTTCTAAAACAGATAGTAAATAATGATAATCTTAAACCCTAAATTCTATGCAAGTTCTAACCAACTAATTATCTTAAAATCATCTAAGTCTATGATAGTAATACTAATCATTTTTAGTTCTCAAGAATTACATGTGTCAGATAATAAGAGGAATTACTATATAAAAATTTCCTAAGTGATAAGTGGATAAGAATTAAATCTCATTAATTAATAGTAATGCATTCGTTAATAAACTATGGTTAATAAAAAAAGGGACCTAAATAAAAGAAATAAGGAAAATATAAACCTTATGTAATGAAGGTTCACTAAATGAGTCTAAATACATATTATTTGTTGCTGCAAGTATTTAGCAAATCGAATTTTATAAGGAATATTAAAAACAAATGTAATATACGAATCTGAAAATAAAAAAGAAAATAGTAAAGGAAAAAACAAAGAAAAAGAAATCTGGCCCGAGCAGCAGCCCGACCCCGAGTTTCTTCTGCCTAATCGTCGGTCGCGAGCCGCATCTAGTTCTCTCTGCTCACTACACCACAGCCCAACACCAGCCCAGGCCCACGTACCCCTTTGTCCACCTATTCGTTGTCATCTACCTCGTGCTCGTCCCGAAGCAGCTCGCTGGATGTAGCGCTGCCGCTCGCCAGCGTGGAGATTCGTGCGGCCGAAAACCGGAGGGGATAAGGAGGCCACGACGACACCTCACTTCTTCATCCTCATCCACTCCCTCTCCCTCTGAAGCTCTCTCTCTCTCTCGAATCCTCATTTATCTGAAACCCTATCTTGCCGGAGCCACACATCGTCGTCGATAGAGGCCACCCTAGAGCCTATGGCGTGGTCGAGGAGAATCGCCACATTCCCCTCTTAATCCTAACAGGCTAAATAGAACAAGGGGATCTTGGGTGGGTGTGAATTTCACCGTTCTTTTTCATCAGAGTTCATTAGAGAAGTTGACCGTGTACTCGTCTCCGACTGCGCCGGTCCTCGTCGACCTCTCTATTGTAATCAGGGTGAGTTCATGAATCCTCCAGTACCCCCCAATCGCATTATATCATTGTAAATCGTCGTCGCACCATAAGACACCATCGGCCACCGTCAGAGCTTGGCGGAGCCGAGGCTCCGATGACCATTTCCGAGCGGCGCCGCCACTCTAGGGTTCAGCACGTCGCGCTGATATGAACTAGGTTAGTTTCGCTTGCTGGGGCACCGTAAATCGTCGCCGGCGACGATCCACCGACGGTGAGGACAATGCTGATGTCAACACGACGTCCTGCCGACACCACCTTTGACTTGGTCCACCCAGTTGACCAGTCCACGTCTATGTGGCAGATGACATGGCCCTGACCCCACGGGTCAGTGACCTAGGGTAGGTCTAGATGTGGTGTGAAAAAGTTATTTCCTATTTAGGAAATAGATAAAACATAAGAAGTCTAAAACTTAAATATTTCTAGAAAAATAATAAATGATTAAATCTTGAAAATTTAATAACTTTTATTTTATAAGTTAGAAAAATATGAGTAATATATGAAAATTGTTTAGAAAAATAAAATCTATAATTTAACTTTATTACCCAACATTATTATATTAACTATTTAAATAAATCTTATTTAATAAAGATTTTATAAGGAATAAAACTTTGATAATTCATCTTTTAATAATGGTAATTGATAATAATAATATAAATAATATACCAAAATTCTTATAAACATAAGAATTAAAATTTAATATTATAATCATGTATTAATATTTCACTTAATTAAATATCTATTACTTATTAAGTGTTTTATAGTAATAAATGTTATAAAACCATATCTTACTATTTGTAAGTCACAAAAATACTTGTAATATACCAAAATGATCACAAAAATAATACCTACATGTTAGAAATATAGCATACCATTTTTAAAGTAAGTAAAAGTATAATATTTAATAAATTGAATTTAAACTTATTTCTTAATTAATAATTCTTAATAGGGTAAATAAAAATTCCTAATATTTTAAGGATTAGCTAATTGAGGTCTAATAAATAATATTAGTCTTAAATATTGATAATATAAGAATACAAAATGGTTCAACACATTTTAAATAAAATCTTATTGATTTATCATTCAACCAGAAATGTAGATTATTTTCTAGAAAGATCCTTATCAAATATAAACTATTCAAGAATAATTTATGACTAAATAAAAACTTTTACCTTACTTCAACCACAAGTTTATAAACATACAGAAACACTATAGTGACTTCATAAGTAGTAACTAATATTGTTTACTTATTCAAACGATAACAACACCTTTATAAGGAGATAAGTGATTTCATTCCATTATAATAATAAGGAACTACTACTCAAATAAAAGTAATATCACTCTTATGTAACTTTAAAGAAACACTATAAAATGAATAGGTAAAAAATATCATAAGCATTACACCCTAAGTCCATCTATGTTCTTAAAGATAACTTTACGTCCACAAGACTTTAAATATAATGCTAAACACTTTATTATGTGTTTTATAGTTAACTTTGGTCTATTTTAATTAAGTCGTAAAGCATCCCAAATCTAAACTATTTAAAGAAGCGTAGACATTCTATCAATCATATTCTTTAAGCTATAAGGATTGTTTAAACCTTAGCAAAGAAATCTTTTCCTCAAATGTTATTCTTTTTGCCACTTCAAACAACAAATCTTAAGATAATATCTCCAACACTTAACAACTAAACTCAAGGACTTTCATCATAGTGAACATGTGACAATTAATCATAATCATATTGTTTAAACTTTACTTGTATACTTTGGATTGTTAACACCTAAGTTCCTTATAAATGTCATTAATTATAAAGTAAAGGTTAAAGATAGAACAATTCTTATATGAGAAGCATTGCATAGCATTCCTCATTTGTATACCTTATTGGTTGTATAGTATTTTAATTACACATTATTTCACACACTTTCACCAGCCTTAATAAGAAGCACAAGTGCGAAACTTCTCTAAAAGTATAACACATTCTAAATAAACCTTTGCAGTTTCCAAACCCTAGATCAACATTCATTCTAGGGGTACGAACTTATCAAATTGCATTACATTACTTATGCATAATAGCATCGTGCTTCTTTAAACATTAGTCCTTACCGGACCAATGATGCTGATTTCAGATATTGCATCTTATATTGTCTTGAAGACTATGAGTGCATAATATAGCAATCACAAAAGGAAAGTTCACACTTTCTAATGTCCTTTGATTATTTTCTGTAAAGTATTTTGCAAATCTAGTGTTGTCATCACCTGCATTTGAAAAAGGCCAGAAAACACTATTTTCATAATAATATGATTATAGGTTAATTACAATTAGGTAATAACCTACTAAGAAAGTTTCGGTGGTAAAGGAACATATTATCTTGGACTTAACAACACATGTCGCCAGTGATTCTTGCGTCGTATAGAACGCGTTAACCATGAGATTTGAAATGGGACGGAGAAGTCAAATGTATCCTTTTCCTTTCGTATGGAGGCAAGACGACCTTAACGTGACATTGTGATTCCTTGTGCAGATCCAACATATGGGTGGGAACCCTTTAGGCCCCACGTTTTTGGTATCTATATTACCTATGAGTGGTTGTCGGAGTTATAGCCTGACCTATATGGTACTTGCCAGGGGCATCACCAGCTCATAGAGTCTTCGGGAACTCATCAGGGTTTTAGCCTGCCCGAAAGGGGGATTAACGGAGGTGAGACAACCCCGAAGGATTGTGCAGACATATAGGGTCGCGGAGAGGGCAGTGATTGGCTTGGATCATCCACAACATGGAATTGTGGATAGGTAAGTTGCCCGGTTGTGCAACAAGGAGTTGATCTCTCATGGGAAAAGTAACGCACCTCTGCAGAGTGTAAGAACTGTAACTTGTTACTCACTGTTCCGGGAAGGTGCGGCGAACGCGGCGAGAAAGTAACTCCATGAAAGTTCTGGTAAACCTGTGAAGGCTGACAGACATAGCTTTTCAGAATAAAAGAAACCTTTGAAGAAAAGTTTACGAAAACCTGCATTGCCTATGACTTACGGTCTGTGGCTATAGATATAGTGCATCAAACACTCCTTTCTAGTGAGCTTGCTGAGTATGCTCGTACTCAACGTATCTTCTTAACCCTTGCTAGATCTGAAGCCAATAAGACGATGTCTACACCAAGTTATGCTCCAGGAGTCATCATAAAAATCTCAAGCTCTTCAATGAAGTCAAGAAAGTCAACATACACATCAATTCAAGTAAAGACGAAGTTGCCGAATAGATAGGAATATAATCTCTAGCCATAGAACTTACATCTGTAGAGTATTGCAATAGCAGTAATGCAAGCCCACAATACTTCATATTCTAGTCTGTTAGTATATTACTTATGAGTTGATTATTCCTGATTCTTCTTTGTAATAAGTTTCTTTCTCTCTCTTTATCCTAGAGTGTCCTCTGGATCTTATGAGAAGGGTCGAGTTGTAACCTTTAGTCATGTCTTGGACCTGTTGTGTTTCTGTTTTACCAGTATGAGGGATGTAATACTGGTGAACGGTGTTTCATTGGTGTTATTTCAACGACTATAGTATACTACATCATGCAGTGGTATGCTGGGTCACCGCAGCTGGTATCATAGAATATGATTTGACCTTAGGTTGGAAACATAGTAAATGGGTAGAACCTGTAGGAAACATATTTGCAATAATAAAGAGTTCTCTAGTGATATCATAGATATTCAACTCAGAATAGTCATGTCATGTTGGTAGTGCGATAATTCTTTATTAGGATTTCAATTTCGATCATTACCCAAGAGTTTTAACTCTATGTGAATGATGATAATTTCTTATCTATAGTTCTATATGGCACCTCTATATCCACCCCGAAATGTTCAAGTTATGAATAGGACGTTAAATGACTACGGATGGGATTGGACAAATACTCTCCGACAACTTCTATGGAGTTTGGATTGTGAATCAAGACTTTTGGTCACGATTTACATTTATTATGATGGGCAGGTATTAGCTAAATACCGTGTCATGATCATACTACCCAAGAAGTTAGGACTTAGTGGAGAAATGCCATCAGGAGAGGCAAGGTGCAGATCAGATTGCTTTGGAAGGTAGTACTCACACCATTATACCCCATGAAACCTCAGGTATGGAGCATGAGCTAGATCACTCTACTCTAGTACAAACTGAACCTACTTTAGCCGTAGAATATATGGATCGTTATTAGTCTTTACTAAACACTTACCATAACACTCACCAAGTCCTAGTTCAGGAGCTGGATAGTGTCATTGAGGATTTTACTGATCCTGTCAAAGCAATGACACGTAGAAAGAAGTTAGATAAAGAAGCTAGGCATCCTAAAAAAATCTTTTCAGGTGAAGTGTATGAAGAAACCGAATTTGATGATCCATAGTCAGTAACCTACGCCTACTACCAAAATAAACCCCAGTCACCTGAAGATCCATGGACAAAGTATACCTCCGATCAGAAAGTTTGGGAGGGGCTATTCCAAATAACCCTGAGCAGAACCAGTATGAATGGGGAGTAGAATCTAAGGATGGAACTATAGGAAATCCTATACCTTGTGATATAGGTATCGGAGAAGAAACCAACTATAACCTTAAAGAGCCTTATGGACCATATGGGGATAATACCAATACAATCGACTTGGAGGAATATTCCGGTAGTTATTATACCAATATGTGTGAATGGATCCAAGAAAATGAGAAGGAACCATCTTACTTTGAGGAAGTGTTGCCGGAAACGCAGGTATATCCTGCAGAAGATTACGCCAACTCTAGTCATTTTTCAATGTCTAATCTCGTTCTAGGTACTTCTGATGAAGAATACGCACCTCCTGGATGCTCTTACGCTCTAGAAGGACGTCGTAGGACTTCACGTCATCATGGACGGAACTCTAGGAAGCACTAGAGGAAGATGAAAGTAATAATGGGATGAAGTTCGAAGTGATGAGTGATTGATAAAGTACACAGAGGGTAATGCGTATTGTAGTTTTTAGAGGTTTGCTAAAATAAGTGAGTATATACTCACATGAACAAGAAGTTCTTGTAAGATAGTTATGTAATGTATATGAGAGGCGAACAGCAGGAACATTCAGTTCATCTGTAAATTATCTAAAACTTATGTATAATACAGGATATATGATTTATTGTTTATCGACTTTGGTATTTTCTTGCATCTTCTTGAATGACTATATCTATGCATAAAGTTTGGCTTGGTGTGCAAATGCATGATGTAATACCCAGTTATTACTTGATGTTATAGACCTAGATAGGAATGGAAATTCGTGTAACAGAGTGACGAGTTCCAAAGACCAAGAAGGAGATTTACATGAGGAATGAAGAAACAAGAAGTGGTGAAATTAAGTTCACCCAAAAAAGGTGATGTTGTTAAGAAGTTAATAAAGTAGTTATACCATATTCATGAAAGTATCATGAATAAGTACAAATGAGAAGTTTTGAAACAAAAATGGTATTCAAGCTTTGAAAACTCAGAGAGAATACCAATAATAGGTCAGAAATCGTAGGGTAAGACATACACCCTAGGATAATTCGCAGCTAATATTTGATTCGTAGCTGGTATCTTGTCCGCTGTTGATGTTTGGTTGACATAGTTAACTAGATCATCTTAGTTGTTACATAAAGAGCATAAAACTTGGCCTAAATTAGAAAGGACATAAAGAAGTATAAAAATTTAAGGCGGCCGTCTTTCGAGATGTTTCGCGAAATTAGACCTGCTAAGGATAGGAGGTCCAAACAAGAGGTAAGCCAAGTAATGTGGAAGATTCACTTCAGATATCCACAATTGTGTGGGTATACCGTAAACCTTTCGTGAAACCATAAATAAGTAGAGTATAAGTTGAACAGAGTCCAGAATGCGTGTTATAAAGTCAATGGTTACT
The DNA here is from genome assembly GCA_916181665.1 of Avena sativa. Taxonomy (NCBI): domain Eukaryota; kingdom Viridiplantae; phylum Streptophyta; class Magnoliopsida; order Poales; family Poaceae; genus Avena; species Avena sativa. The sequence continues at coordinate 185,880,592 of OV702281.1, forward strand.
ATATAGGTAGTATAGAGACCTTAATAAACCCTAAGGGGAGAGTAAATAGTAAATGTAGGAATTGTTATCTAAATCTCCGAGTGATGGTACTTGAAAAGGTATTTAAGTTAATAACAAAAGGTTGTTTCAAAGCTTGCCAAGGAAAGAGCTTGAAGATGATAGATTAGGTTAGTCTTAATGGACGAATTCCGTAGGAGACAACTCTTAAGTGGTCCTTGATAGGTGATACAGTGCATCTAATTAGTCATGTATAGTAAAACAAGAAATTCCGAAGGGTATGAACTAAATGTGTGCAACACCAATCTTCGGAAGGACTACAAGTACAACCCATCTAAGGATAAATTAAAGATTAGTCTTTTGGCCTTAACTATGGACTAATAAAAATTCAAAACCTTGTTTTAATGAAACTGACTAGACTTTATAGAATATAATAAAGAAGTTTAGTGATTAAGTCAAGGGGTTGGATTAGGATATACCTAATCAGAGAAATGAACTAAATAAGAGACACCAATTAAAGAATTATGTAATAAGGACATATTTTTAAAGGGCTGAAGTAAAAGGAACTTTGGAGTATTGGAGGCAACAAGTTGAGGATTGTTGAGTATGAGGAGAATTCAAGAAAGGATTTGGATACGGAAAACTATAATTATTTCCATTTGAGGTTACCATGGAGCTGAGACGTATCATAACCTATACAAGTCAATTCCTCATTCTGAAACGTGAGAGTATACACACTTCAAGGACGAAGTTTATTTTAAGTGGGAGAGTCTATAACATCCCAGCATTAGAGCTTAGAAATAAGCTAAACACAGATGTCAGCATTGTATTCATGCATATAAAATCTGAATAATTTTCGCGCTTTTGAACAAAACTTGTCAAAGGGATTGAAGCTTCTCTTAACTTGATGGAATTGAAGTAGATCATCAAGTTGACTGCGATAAGTTTCAATATGACCTTTGCTAAAACTTTATTTTGGGTAAAAATGATTTAATCTAAGGGTAGATTAAATGCAGTAAAAATAAACCAGAACATCTTATTTAATGATTGATATCTGATCTTCTAGAGATTATATTCCAGTATCCATTACACAACTCATGAATACCCAGTAAAGAATACAACTCAATTAATAAGAATCCAATAACCAAAATATTGATTTACCAAATTCTCATCCATTCCTACCATGAGGATCAAAGTAGTTCTTTAACACTAAATATTTATCACTTGTTGAGTAGGAAGTAATTCAAGTCAAATACCATTCACCATATATCTTTATTTCCATAACAATCTTTACCATCTCTATTTGAACCACATCCTTGTATTTGTTGTTAATCAATTTTTAAGGATTAACTGTTGATTTATCAATCCTTGATCTATTCACTCTTGTCCTTATTATAACATTCACTAAAGCTTATAAAGAAAGAAGTAAGATTAGGTTAATAGTAATACTAGCTTTAGATATCATCTGTAGATGGGAATGTTTGAAGAGAATCAAATTAACAAAATACTTGATGGAGTTAATTCACTCCTGAATAGATAAAAGAGTTGTCCTAAATAAAGGTATATATTTATGGTAAGCAAAGAAGATTATAAGGATGAATTCTGAAGATAGTTACTAGGAGTAATCCTATTGGATTAAGTAGGAATAGTCAATGAATAAATATCTTAGTCAAATAAGGATACTAAGAATATAATTATAATACAATCATAATATTCTATTGATAAAGCCTTAATTAGCCAACTATAAATCTAAGCCATAAATTATACAAGGACTATAATGATCATGCTTCTGACATTAAGAGGGAATGATGATATCATTTATAAGTGATATTGGTGATAGGATATGAATATACCCTAGTATGGATATGTTATCCTAGGTTAGTCATGACAAATCAAAATGGTATAATGAGAAATTAGTATATGAGTTATTGATGCAATTAAAGGATAAGATAGTATGATTAAGTTAATGTCACAACAACATTGAGTCATTTCTATTATAGGATATTATACACTTGAGGAAAGTATATTTTGACAGGTACATCTCTTGCAGTCATGTTAGTAATGGAGGATAAATAAAGTATATAAAGGGAGTTAGAAGCCACTACTAAATGAATTAGAGGGTGATCATTTAAGTGAAATTAGGTTCATAAGAAGTACTATAAATATGAGAATAATCTCTATGGAGAGATCATGTTGAGCTTAGTGTCAAGCTCATTGGATTTACAAATAGAATTAGAAGGAGGGAGTGATGTTAATAATATTCTTGTGAAGTAAAGTTCATCATATTAACACATGATGATGGATATGAAGAAGAAAAATATCTAGGAAAGGAATTCCTGAATTAGGAGTCCAGAATTATGAACTATGGAAGCTAGGAAATTCTTGGTAAGCATTCAACTTAAATCCATAAGAAAGCTCAATATCTATTCATATGTATGATCAACCATTCTATTTTCACAATGGCCTATAGGAATATTTTCCTATAGAAAACCATTGAAGTATATCTTGCCACTTCACAACATTAAAACAATAAGTGCCTAGGAATTATAATTATCAACCTTACTTTTAAGCCATTATAAAAATAACAACTCTATTAGTTTACCATAAATAATGGTGTCATTTCCAATCATAAGCATAAAGACAATATGTCTTAAACCTTTAATGTTATTCCTAACTCTAAGATCATATATATAAATAAAACCTTATAAAACAGATAGTAAATAATGATAATCTTAACCCCTAAATTATATGAAAGTTCTAACCAACTAATTATCTTAAAATCATCTAAGTCTATGAGAATAACACTAATAATTTTTAGTTCTCAAGAATTACATGTGTCAGATAATAAGAGGGATTACTATATAAAAATTTGATAAGTGATAAGTGGATAAGAATTAAATCTCATTAATTAATAGTAATGCATTCTTTAATAAATTGTGGTTTATTTAGGTAATCATACTCATAACAATAACCTCTAAAATGTTAATAAAAAAGGGAACTAAATAAAAGAAATAAGGAAAATATAAAGATTACATAATGAATGCTCACTAAATGAATCTAAATACATATTATTTGTTGCTGCAAGTATTTAGCAAATAGAATTTTATAAGAAATATTCAAAACAAATGTAAAATACAAATTTGAAAATAAAATAGAAAATAGTAAAAGAAAATAGAAAGAAAAAGAAACCTGGCCCGAGCAGTAGGCCGGCCCAGGGTTTCCTCATCCTATCTATCGCTCGCGAGCACCAGCCAGTTCCTCTGCTCACTACACCACAACCCAACACCGGCCCAGGCCCACGTACCCCTTTGTCCACCTAATTGTTGTCATCTACCTCATGCTCATCCTGAAGCAGCTCGTTGGCGGCAGCGCCGCCGCTCGCCGGTGTGGAGATTCGTGCGGTAGACAACCGGAGGGGATAAGGAGGCCATGAAGACACCGCACTCCTTCATCCTCATCCAGTCCCTCTCCCTCTGAAGCTCTCTCTCTCTCTCTCTCTCTCTCTTGATTCCTCATCTATCTGAAACCCTTGCTCGTCGGAGCCACACATCACCGTCGATAGAGGCCACCCTAGAGCCTATGGCGTGGTCGAGGGGAATCTCCATGTTCCCCTCTTAATCATAATAGGCTAAATAGAACAAAGGGAGATTGGGTGGGTGTAAATTTCACCGTTCTTTTTCGTCGGAGTTCGTCAGAGAAGTTGACCGTGTACCTCCTACCGTGCCGGTCCTCGTCGACCTCTCTATCGTAATCAGGGTCAGTTCTTGAATCCTCTAGTACCCCCCAATCGCATTATCTTGATGTAAATCGTCGTCGCACCATAAGACACCATCGGCCACCGTCGAAGCTCGTTGGAGTCGAGGCTCCGATGACCATTTCCGAGCGGCACGGCCACTCTAGGGTTCAACACGTCGCGTTGATTCAAACTAGGTTAGTTTCGCTTGCTGGGGCTCTGTAAATTGTCACCGGCGACCATCCACCAGCGATGAGGACAGTGCTGATGTCATCACGATGTCATGCCGACACCAACTTTGACTTTGTCCACCCAGTTGACCAGTCCACGTCTATGTGGCACATGACATGGCCCTGACCCCACGGGTCAGTGACCTAGGGTAGGTCTAGATGTGGTGTGAGAAGTTATTTCCTATTTAGAAAATATATAAAACATAGTAAGTCTAAAACTTAAATATTTCTAGAAATTTAATAAATGATTAAATCTTGAAAATTCAATAACTTTTATTCTATAAGTTAGAAAAATATGTATAATATATGAAAATTGTTTAGAAAAATAAAATCTATAATTTAACTTTATTACCCAACATTATTATATTAACTATTTAAATAAATCTTATTTAATAAAGATTTTAAAAGGAATAAAACTTTCATAATTCATATTTTAATAATGGTAATTGATAAAAATATAAATAATATACCAAAATTCTTAGAAAAATAAGAACTAAAATTTAATATTATAATCATATATTATTATTTCACTTAATTAAATATCTATTACTTATTAAGTGTTTTTATAGTAACAAATATTATAAAAATCATATCTTATTATTTGTAAGTCACAAAAATACTTGTAATATACCAAAATGATCATAAAAATAATACTTACATGTTAAAAATATAACATCCCATTTTTAAAGCAAGTAAAAGTCTAATACTTTAATAAATTGAATTTAAACTTATTATCTTAATTAATAATTCTTAATGGGGTAAATAAAAAATTAATAATATTTTAAGGATTAGCTAATTGAGGTCTAATAAATAATATTAGTCTTAAATATTGATAATATATGAATACAAAATGGTTCAACACATTTTAAATATAATCTTATTGAATTATCATTCAACCAGAAATGTAGCTTATTTTCTAGAAAGATCCTTATCAAATATAAAGTATTCAAGAATAATTTATGACTAAATAAAACCTTTTCCCTTACTTCAACCACAAGTTTATAAACATACCAAAACACTATAGTGACTTCATAAGTAGTAACTAATATTGTTTACTTATTCACAAACCATAACCACACCTTTATAATGAGATAAGTGATTTCATTCCATTATAATAATAAGGAACTACTACTCAAATAAAAGTAATATCACTCTTAAGTAACTTTAAAGAAACACTATGAAATGAACAGGTACAGATATCATAAGCATTACACCCTAAGTCCATCTATGTTCTTAAAGATAACATTACGTCTACAAGACTTTAAATATAATGCTAAAGACTTTATTATGTGTTTTATAGTTAACTTTGGTCTATTTTAATTAAGTCGTAAAGCATCCCAAATCCAAACTATTTAAACAAGCGCAGACATTCTATCAATGATATTCTTTAAGCTATAAGGATTGTTTAAACCTTAGCAAAGAAATCTTTTCTTCAAATGTTATTATTATGCCACTTCAAACAACAAATCTTAAGATAATATCTCCAACACTTAACAACTAAACTGAAGGACTTTCATCATAGTCAAAAGATGACAATTAATCATAATCACATAGTTTAGACTTTACTTGTATACTTTGGATTGTTAACACCTAAGTTCCTTATACATGTCATTAATTGTAAAGTAAAGGTTAAAGATAGAACAATTCTTATATGAGAAGCATTGCGTAGCATTCCTCATTTGTATCCCTTATTGGTTGTATAGTGTGAAACTTAATAAGAAGCACAAGTGCGAAACTTAATAAGAAGCACAAGTATAACACATTCTAAATAAACCTTTCCAGTTTCCAAACCCTAGATCAACATTCATTCTAGGGGTACGAACTTATCAAATTGCATTACATTACTTATGCATAATAGCATCTTGCTTCTTTAAACATTAGTCCTTACCAGACCAATGATGTTGATTTCAGATATTGGATCTTATATTTTCTTGAAGACCGTGAGTGCATAATCTTGCAATCACAAAAGGCAAGTTCACACTTTCTCATGTCCCTTGATTATTTTTTGTAATGTATTTTGCAAATCCAGTGTTGTCATCACCTACATTTGAAAAAGGTCAGAAAACACTATTTTCATAATAATATGATTATAGGTTAATTACCATGAGGTAATAACCTACTATGAATGTTCCGGTGGTAAAGGAACGTATTATCTAGGACTTAACAACTCATGTCGCCAGTGATTCTTGCGCGGTATATAACGTGTTAACCATGAGATTTGGAATGGGATAGATAAGTCAGCTGTATCCTTTTCCTTTCGTATGGAGGCAAGATGACCTTAACGTGACGTTGTGATTCCTTGTGCGGATCCAACATATGGGTGGGCACCATTTAGGCCCCATGTTTTGGTGTCTAGATTATCTATGAGTACTATATGGTACTTGCCAGGGGCATCACCAGCTCATAGAGTTTTCGGGAACTCATCAGGGTTTTAGCCTGTGCGAAAGGGGGCTTAACGGAGGTGAGCCAGCCCCGAAGGATCGTGCAAACATATGGGGTCACGGAGAGGGCAGTGATTGTCTTGGATCATCTACTGGGATCCACAACATGGAATTGTGGACGGGTAAGCTCCTTGGTTGTGCAACAAGGAGTTGATCTCTCATGGGAAAAGTAACACACCTCTACAGAGTGTAAGCTGCCCTGTTGTGCAACAAGGAGTTGATCTCTCCGGGAAGGAGTTGCAAACGCAGCGGGAAAGGAACTCCATGAAATTTCTGGTAAACCCGTAAAGGCTGACGGACATAGCTTTTCAGAATAAAAGAAACCTTTGAAGAAATTTTTACAAAAACCTGCATTGCCTATGACTTACGGTCTGAGGTTGTAGATATAGTGCATAAAACACTCCTTTCTAGTGAGCTTGCTGAGTATGATCGTACTCAACGTATCTTCTTAACCCTTGCTAGATCTGAAGCCAATAAGATAAATACACCAAGTTATGCTCCAGGAGTCATCATCAAAAGCTCAAGCTCTTCAATGAAGTCAAGAAAGTCAAGATACACATCAATTCAAGTGAAGACGAAGTTGCTGAATAGATAGGAATATAATCTCTAGCCATAGAACCTACTTCTGTAGAGTATTGCAATAGCAGCAATGCAAGCCCACAATAGTTCATATGGTAGTCTGTTAGTATATTAGTTATGAGTTGATTATTCCTGATTCTTCTTTGTAAGAAGTTTCTTTCTCTCTCTTTAACCTAGAGTGTCCTCTGGATCTTATGAGAAGGGTAGAGTTGTAACCTTTAGTCATGTGTTGGACCTGTTGTGTTTCTGTTGTACCACTCTGAGGGATGTAATACTAGTGAACGGTGTTTCATTGGTGTTATGTCAATGACTATAGTATACTACATCTTGAAGTGGTATGCTGGGTCACCGCATAAAATCCTATGAATTACAATGTTTAGCATTAATCACATGATCCTAGGGGATATCAAGGTCTATGTTTTGTTATAACTAGCCTAGGAGTTAGGGTTTGGAATTACAAGCATTTACCATAAGTTTTAGACTTGATATACTTATAATCTTTTATATACATGGATGAAGATTAATTGTTAAGACGTATTGTCTTCATGCTTGTGTTCATGAATGATATCACCATCCAAGTTAAAATAGTAGGGTTGTCCTCTGGAATAACTTATGAGAAAGAGTTGATAAAGATAGTTTCTAAGCAGATATGATCATGATGTTTGGGAGAGAATAAGATATGCTTAGGTGATTTGCTATAGAATATCATCCGTAGAGAATATTATGAATTTGGATAGTGGATCAAACATCTGGAATAGATATCAATCTTGGTATAGAGTTATGGTTGAATGTTTACCAAAAATTCCTATCTTCCATACTTAAGAAGTATTGGCTTTATCTACATACCTTTCTGCAATGATACTAAGTAGGGGAAAAATAACTTGATCAACTTACACAACTAAATATAACCTCTTATTCTAAATATTTTCTTCTTTAATTAGTGTGGGTGACTCCTAGTGACAAGTTACCATGTACTGGTTGATAATGAGCATTACTTATACGATAAAGGTAATTCATTTACCTTGTGGCAATTGATTAGGTTTTAGAGGAGTGATATAGATAATGGTTTTGATATGGAGTGATATAGTCTTAGTTAATGGCTTATTAGGAATTCCTCTCCTAGATATATTACTACTTCACATTTATCATCATGTATTAACATGATGAGCTTTAATACCTCCGTCCCAAGGCTTAAGGCCTATAACTTTTTTGAAAAGACAAACTACCTAAAATTTGACCAAGTTTATAGAGAAAAATATTAATATTTACAATACGTAATCCATACCCTTTCATATATCATGAAACATATTTTCACATAATATCTATATAATATAATAGTTCATTGATATTTTGTCACATCCCTTTTAAGGGTGGTAGTCTGTCACATCCAAAAAAATTCCAAATTTTGAAATGTGAAAAATAAACAAACAAAAGAAATAATTGTAGAAATTTAGGGTGAAAATAATTTTTTTTCTTCTAAATGGAAACATCAAAACCCATCTTGAACAAAATTTAAATGAAAAGGACATCCAACAAAATTTCAATCAAGTGAAATGCATTAATCAAAGAATGTATCTTGAAATATAAACACTTGGAAAAGTTAAACCAAAACCCCAAATCTCAATGAAAGAAATCATTTCCAAAGATCAAATGCATTTTATGGATGGAAAGAATCTTGAATTTAAACACTTGGAAAAGTTAAACCAAAACCCTAAACCCTAATGGAATAAATCATTTCCAAGATATCTCTAATACTATGGATTTGTTCCATATAAAAATTCAACAACAAACATTCATTCAATTTGGATCCATGGATAAAAACTTATGAATTTAATAAGTTAAAAGGAAAATAATTTCCAAAGCTAATAAAGCTCCTAATAAAAAACCAAACCAAGTTGTGAGCAAAGTAATCCTAAAAGGATTTAAAAAGATAAACAAATATTAAATAAAATCATACAAATTGGAATCACCAATTTTGGAACTATAAATAAAAAGATATGGATTTTATAAGGCAAAGAAAGAAAGAAAGAAATAAGAAAAATATTCAAAAGGCAAATTAAATCTTGGCCAAATCCATAAACAAATGAAAGTTTACTGAATAATAAAAAGGAATAAAAGATTATTTAAATAAAATCATATGGATTGAACCATATTCAATTTTATTTAAATCAAGACAAATTGCCTAAACTAAATAATAAATCCCAAGAAAATTATTTGGAAGTCAATTTAAAACTTGAATTAAATCCATAAGCAAATGGAATAAAGATAATCCAAATAAAAATAAAAGAATAAAGATTATTCAAATAAAATTATATGGGATTAAACCATATTCAATTTATTTAAATGAAGACAAAATCCCTATTATAAATGATTAATTAAATCATGAGAAAATAATAATTGAAATTGCCAAAGTGAATTAAAAGTTTTCTAATTAACTGAAAAATAATAAAAGATTAATCAAATAGAATTATATGGTTTGGAACCATATTCAAATTCATTTAAATAAAGACAAAAGCCTCATTTAAATGAATATTAAATCATAATAAAATGTCTGAAATAATTCAAAGTGAATTATTTAAACACACTAATCAATAGTTTAAACCTACTGAAAAAGTTTGGTGAAATTTGAATTCAAATGGAAGCTTGAATCAATGGTTTGAATAAATACACAAACCTCATTTAAATAAATATTAAACTATAAAATAATATATGGATAGTCTAAAATGGAATTTTAAACACATTACTAAGCAATACAAACTTACTGAAAAGGTTTGAGAAACATTTGAATTTAAACAGATTTTAAATCATTTGAATAAAATAATATGGATTGGAACCATATTTAAATCTTATTTAAATAAAGACAAATATCTAATTTAAATAAATAATAAACCATAAGAGAATATAAGAAAATATTCTAAAATGGACTTTAAAATACATTGTTAAACAGTATAAAAACATACTGGACATTTGGGAAAGATTTGAAAACAAATGAGTGTTTGAATCATTTGAATAAAATCAAAACGGAAAAAGGAAAAAGAAATCAGAAAGAAAAAAATAATAATAAAGGGATCAAACCCAACCATCCCAAAAAAAACCAGCCCAGCAGGCCCAATCCCTAGCCCACCCGGCACTCTCTCCCTCCCCCGCAGATTCTTTTCTCACCGTGGACCCCACCCACAACCCCACTGACAAACTGGCCCCACAGCCACGTCATGTCGTCCTCTCCACCCCACGGTGACCACGCCCCTCACTTCGCCGTTTCTGGCCATTGAAGGCTGCTTCAATTCGCATTAATGGCCCAGTAATTCCTCCCCGTAACCTTGCCCTCTTAATCGCCCTCCTATCCTCCCCATTTCCCCCACTCGCTCGCGCACGAATGCCACTAGGCTGCCCCAATTGCTGCTTGCGCCACCACTGCTCCGACGAGCTTCCCCATCGAATTCCGGTGACGCCTGCCCCCCTTTTACCCCCTAGATCACACGAGCCTGACCCCCATCACCTCGCGCACCTTCCATCATCATCAGTTTCCACACGTGCACCCCAGAAGCTCGGCTTCGTCTTAGTCTGAGCGCCGCCGCTGACTGCCTCGACTCCGGCGACTTCCCCCGGTGAGATCAGACCGTCCCCTTCTCTCTAGTTGACACTCGTATACTCGTGTGTCTCCCGCGCATCTTTCTGACTTGTTGTCTTGCATTTCCGTGCCTCGTAGCTTCATCACCGACGACACCAGTGCGTGCCTGATGCTGACGACAGCTCCGACGAGAAATTAGCGATGACCCCGTGCGCCCCTTGGCTATCAGAGACCACGTCGAGCATCGCCTTGTCACTGCGAACATGGTGAACCTCTTCCCTTTATCCCTCGCTTCCTACTATCACCGGAACACCATCGCCTGAGCGCCGCCGCCGCGCGCCGTCGCCAAGCGCCTCCAGTACTTCGTTAGAGCGCTGAGAGCCATCAGATCTAGATCGTAGAGATAGGATAGATTAACTTATCGAAACGGTATGGATCAATCTGATCCGTGCGATGCCCTTTTAATCCAATAGCCTACGTTGCTAGATCCAGACGAAGCGGTACAGACCAACAGAAACATTCCACATGGCCAGATGTGTCTGTTTTAAATTGCAGAAATGAATTTAAATAACTAAACTTGTAAAATCGATAACTTTTGTTCTGCTTGACCAAAATTTACAAATTTTATATCATTGGATTCATTAAAATATGAACTTTGCAACAATTCCCTTAGTTTAGTATTTTGATTCTGAAAAATTAGGTTTTTTTGCAGAAACATTTGTAAGTCTATTTTGGTTATAAAAATTATTCTAAAAATACTATTTGATTAAAACCTTTTGCAAATGGTTTGATTTGAACTCTCTGACCCTAAACACTAACATTTGTGTTTAAAAACATATTTTTATAACACAAGGAATTATTCCTTTTAATAAAAGCATTTATAGTAAAACAAAAATGTTGCTTTGATTTAAAAATGATTTTTGAGTGAAACCTCTTGTAAATGGATTTGTTTTAAACACTTTGACCATAAACACTAACATTTGTGTTTAAAAACATATTTGGCTAACACTAGAAATTATTCCTTTAATAAAATCATTTCTAGCAAAGACAAAAATGATTTAAAATGGCCATTTTCACTAATTTGATTCTAAATGACTTTGCCACATTTATAAATGACCAATAGGTGTTTTAAAATGTTTATATCTTATTATAAAACACTTTTACAATGAAACAACCTTTTTCATGCTTGCATGCATTGTTTTGTTTTCATTATTTTATGTGATTAATTGTTTGAATGCTAGTTTTGAATTTGTGCCTTGATTGAATTGTAGTGAACTTTGAAGAGTGTGACAATTGCAAGATCAAGGAGTAAATCTATATTCTCTACTAAAAATGCAAGTGGTGCTTAAAATATTTTGTCCTATTATTTTGACTATGCATTAGTGATATTCTAAGTAGGACTTGCATAGAATTTTCTATTTGTTAACTATACCTTGGGAAATCCTAGTAGATGATGCCTTAGTAGAATTTTCCCTAAGTTAAGATTCTTTATACTAGTATGCTTAGCCTAGATAGTAGAAACCAAGGGTGGATTATTCATGCTATGAAATATTTCTAAGTCTATGGCTTGTGTTTTGCTTAATAAAACAACTATGTGAATGAATCACCTAGGTGGAATGGAAAGAATGGGTTATGTTGAGTGGTTACCCATGGCCCCATATTTATGGCCTACCCTATGTATATCACTTGTGGAAAGCCACCCAGGAACAGAGAGTTATGAGATGTTAAAGTGTTAAGAAGCTTCTAGTGCAGCCACATGGCAATATGGGCTCTGCCTGGATCATATAGGTTGCAATAACTTAGCCAGATGGACAGAAGGTGGTAGGGGTGATAGGTTGGAACGCGTCCATTTGGTCTAAGGGAAGGCTTCTGAAAGATCTTGTCTCGATGCATGTCGAGTCTTGTGGGGAAAGTGCACCACCTCTCGAGAGAGTAAAATCTAAGTACTTAGACGTGTCCCCGCCAATGGATAATTTGAGCATCAAGACATTGAAGCTATCAAGGATCTCCTCATCCCAATTTCTAAGTTAAAAGCTTGTGGTTGAACAAGGGTTAAAGGTTAACCAATTCTCTATTGGTTGTTCCTTGGGTGATTTTGAGAAACAAAAACTTTGTGTTTTCAACTAATAAGGAAAACCTTATTTGAGCAAAGCAATCCTAAGCTCCACTTAGCCAAATGCATATACAAGATAGATACCACTATTCTACCATAGTATTACTTGCCAATACAATTCAAATGTATTGACCCTTGTGGCTGTAACTTATTATGTTGCAGGTTTGTTTGATGTTAGTGAAGTGTGTTGAGTAGGATTACAAGTCTACAACCAACATGATTGCATGTGGCTCTTTGAAGATGAAGGACTCCATGCTATATAGATTTTTCTGCTGCATTGTAATGAGATAGCCATATGAGCTTTGTAAGATGTAATGTATTATTTTATTCCTGGTTATAAAGTTGTATTATGACCTTTGTTTCTTGATATTACATCTTAAACTGTGGATGCTAGCTATTGATCCAGGGACAAGCATTGTAAACACAGGGATCTCTACCTTATAAAGGTTGGGACCTCTACATGAATCTCAAAAGATTGTCACTGAAGCTTTTCATAATCTTGCCATATCTACACTTGGTTATATCATACTATTAGTGATAACCATCAAACGACTACTTCTAGATTTCCTCACCTTCTCCTTTATCATCCATTGCCACATCATTCTAATAATGTATACTGCCTTTATTTTTGATACCTAAAATGGTTACTATTCTCTTAAAGAAATGATACTACTTCTATAGCTCAATGCTGCTCAAGTATGATCTTGGTTATACTACCTTAACTTTAGTTATCTCAGTAACTCCCACTTCATCTTATACCATTGTAATTTGTTATGACTAATCCTAAGATAGCATATCTATACTAGGGTTCAATCATGTTCTACCCACCACTGTCACTTATGCATCATGTAATCAATCACTCTCAGTGACTTAAGAGTGATCATTATAATCATTCCATCATTTATGGTTTAGGTTTCTAGTTGGCTAATCAAGGCATCATTAATACAACATTACAGTTCTATTATAATTATCTTCTTAGTATATCTGTTTGACTAAGAGATACGATTCATTGTTGATGCCTATTTGATCCAATAATATTACTCCTTGGTAACTTATATCTTCAAGATTCATCCTTTTGATCCTCCGGTTTACAATATAAATATTTATTCAAGATAACTCTTATATTGCTTTCAAAAGTGAATTAACTACACAAATTATGATGTTGTTTTGATTCTCTTCAAACACTCCCATCCTATAAATGATATTTAAAACTAGCATAACTATGTACCTCTTCTTACTTCTTTCTCTATAGGATTTAAATAAATGGTATGATAAGACTAGAGCTGATAGATCAGGAATTGATAGATTAAGAATTGATAAATCAATAGTTGATCACTCAACATTGATGTTCATGAGATATTAGAACATGGTTCAAAAGAGATGATAAGTATTGGTATGGAAATAAGGATATGTGGTGAATGGTCCTTGACTTGGTTTCCTTCCTACTCAATAAGTGATAAGGAATTAGTGTTTAAGAAGTACCATGATGCTCATGGTAGGAATGTATAAGAATAAGATAGATAAGGATTTAGTTATTGAATTCTAGTTACTTGAGTTATATACCTAACTTGGTATTCAAGAGTTTTTGTACTGAATGCCATGATATGATCTCTTAAGGATCTGTCTTTAATCATTAAGCAATGTGTTGTAGTTTAGTTTTATTACATATGACTACCCTTATATCAAATCATCTTTACCCAAGATAAGGTTTTAACAAAGGTCATATTGAAACTTATCGCAATAAACTTGATGATCTACTTCAGTTCCACCAAGCTAAGAGAAGCTTCAATCACTTTGACAAGTTTTTATTCAAAAGGGCGAAAATTATTCGGATTTTCTATGCATGAATCCAATGCACATATCTGATCTCAGCTTATTTCTAAGCTCTAATGCTGGGATATTACAGAACCCGAAAGTGTGACTAGGCTTGTCGGTACCGCGTTAACATTCTTCATTTGTTCCAAAACCAAACAGTAGTAAACACTCTTCGAGATAAAGTAGTAAATAATGCAGTAAAGCATGGCATAAGTACAGGATAGTAATAACGCCCCAAACTACTTGTGGCTCTAAGAAATTAAATATGACTCAAGCTATGACTCAGGGTATTCATGGTCCCAGATGATGATAGTGCGATAGTCAAGGAACAAGAATCAAGTACTCGGAGTTCTACGGGACACAAGTGAGCTTAAAGAACCAAATGATAGTTAATGCCCACTGGTGCCTCTTTCATTAGTTATCCCATTACTACTTAATTCAGTTGTTTTAAGTACCTCATTATTCAACGACAATCACAAACCATACATGTCACATCCCAAAAATTTCCAAATTTTGAAATGTGAAAAATATATGAACAAAATAAATAATTGTTGAAATTTAGGGTGAAAAGAAACTTTTTGTTTCTAAATGGAAACTTAAAATCCCATCTTGAACAAACTTGAGTAATGTTTGAATCCAACTAAATTCAAATCAAGTGGAATGCATTCTTGATAAATGCATCTGGAAATTTAAACACTTGGAAATAAACCCAAACCGTAAAAACCCTAATGGAAGAAAAACATTTCCAAGTTATCTCTAAGCCTATGGTTTTGATCCACATAAAAATTAGTCAACAAACATTTCAAAATGATCAAGAACGACAAATAGAAATATTATAAAACCATATGAATTGGTTTCACTTAATTTGGAGCATAGATAAAATCTTATGAATTTAATAAGATAAGGAAATAGAATTTCCAAAGCTAATGAAGCACCTATCTAAAAATTCATACCAAATGGTGAGAAAATAATCCTAAAGAGAATTAAAAAGGATAAACAAATACTGAATAAAATTATACAAATTGTAATCACCAAGTTTGGACATATAAATAAAAAGATATGGATTTTATAAGGTAAAGAAAGAAATATTAAATGAGGAATATTTAAAGGCCAAATGAAAACTTGGCCAATACCATAAGTAAATGGAATAAACATAATTCAAGTTCAAATGAAATAAATGAATAAATAATATGGAAATAAAATAATATGGCCTTAACCAAATTCTATTCCATTGGATTAAGACAAATTCCCAAATAAGAATGATAAATTAAATCATGGGAAAATAGTATTTGGAATTTACCCAAGTGGTATAAAAGTTATTTAATTAACTTAAATGGGATCAAAGAAAGCAAATAAAATTTATGGAACTAAACCCATATTTGATTTCATTGGAATAAAGACAAATACCCAATTTAAATGATTAATAAATCATATTAAAAATATACCAAATAATTCAAAGTGAATTATTTGACACCGTAATAAATAAATAAAACCTACTGAAAAAAGTTTGGTAAACATTTGAACTCAAATAAGAGTTTATATTTAAAATCTTGTTTGAATTAATACAAGGGCTTATTTTAAATAATTAATATATCTCAAAAATAATAAAAATATTGTTCTAAATTTGACTTTAGAATGTGTTAAATAACAGTATTAAATCTACACAAAGTTTGGTTGAAGTTTGAATTCAAATGGTTGTTTAAAATGATTAAACAAAATCAAAAAAGAACAATAGAAATGGAAAAAGAAAAATGAACCAGTATAAAAAAATGAAAACTAGCCCAACCCAACCTGGCCCAGTCCAGCCCAGCAAGCCCATTTCTCTCTTTCCCCGCAGAAAACGTTTCATACTCGACAGCGAACCCACAGCCTCGCTGACATCTGGATCCCCACCTTCTCCCTCTCTCTCTCACTAAACGGCCGACCCCACTTGCAGTCGTCGTCTCCACCGCGGACTCGTTCTTCTTCCCCTCGCTGTCGTTCACTGTCAATCAAATCCTCGAGTAAATTCGCATAATTGCAGCGTTGATTCCGCACGGTAACCTCGCTCACTTAATCGCCCGCGTCCCCTCTCTCGCCCGGCTCTCTCTGCCCCCAGGCCATCCCCATTCTCGCTTACACCGCCGCGGCCTCAGATGAAATCCGACGATGATTCCGGCCATCCTCCATCACACCTTGCCCCCTCGACCACGCGAGCTTGTTCCCCATCAACCACTGCATCTCCCAATAGTCTCGGCTTGCTCGCGCTTGACCCACAACATCGGCAATGACGACAACTGAGCATCGCTACCGTCTGCTCCTCCTCCGGCAAGTTTCCCAGGTAGTGTCTGACCGCCCCTCGCCCCCTCTTTCTCATACTTGCACTCTCCGCAACCTTACGCATCTAACCGCATCTTTCTTTCTCTCTGGCGTAAACCGTAGCGTCGCCTCCGTCAATGTCTGAGAGCACCCGTCGACTTTGTGAACTCCGGCGAGGAATCACCGGTGATCCAGAGCGCCCCTCGACAAGTGACGACCACGTTGAGCATCAGCAAGCTCCTGCCGTTCTGGTAAGCTCCTCCCCTTCTTCCCTCGCTTCCTGTAGTCGCCGCGACGCCGTAGATAGAGCGCCTCCGCCGCTTGCCACCGCGCCAGCGCCGCCACTCGATGGGTAGTGGATATGAACCGTAGGATCTCGATCTGATGGATGCGATAGAAAGTTAAGTGAAAGGGTAAGTTTGGTTCTGCACCGTGCGATGCGCATTAGATCTAACGGCTAGCATCTATCGATCCACACGAAACGGTATGGCCTAGTAGAATCATGCCACGTGGCCCAGTCTGTTTTATAAAAACCAGAAATGTTCTATTAGAGGTTAGAGTTTGTAAAATTTATAACTTTTGATCCACACGTCCAAATTTTGCAAATTGTATATCAATGGAATCAGCAGACCAAGTACTATCTAACCATGCACTTTGTTTAATTAATTTCTTCTGGTAAAATGGTTGCTTTTGCAGAAACTTGTGTAGGCATATTTTGAATATAAAATTCATTCTAAAATTATTTTTGTGATAAAATCTTTGGAAATGGATTTTTTTGAACCTACTGACCATAGAAACCAACTTGTGGATTCAAAAACATATTTTGTGAGGCAAAAGAATAAATCTTTGATTTAGAACATTTCTAGTCAAATAAAAATGTTGTTTATATGTTAAAAATACTTTTTGGAGAAAAACCTTTGGGAAATGATTTGTATTAAACTCTCTGACCCTAAACACAAAGATTTATGATTTAAAAAATATTTTGTGAACTCTATAAAATTATTACTTTGCTAAAGGCATTTTCAACAACATAAAATATTGATTTGGTGTAAAAAAATGGTTTATAGGTGAAACCTTTTGCGAATGCTTTTAATATTAAACACTTGACCATAAAACACTAACATTTGTGTTTAAAATTGTATTTGTCAAACACTAGAAAATATTACTTTGGTTTGAACCATTTCTAGCAAAATAAAAATGACTTAAAATGGCCATTTTTACTAACTTGATATCAAATGATTTTGCCACATTTACAAATGACCTTGACACTTTTATTAATGACCAATAGACATTTTATGATGTTTATAACCTATAGAAACCACTTTCCCAAAATAAAACAATCTTGGGCATGCTTGCATGCATTGCTTTGTTTTTATTATTTTATGTGATGTTTGCTTGAATGGTAGATTGAATATTACTTGCTTGGTTGAATTGTAGTGGAATTTGAAGAGTGTGAATGTTGCAAGATCAAGGAGTGAACTTATAATTCTCTACCAAAAAGGCAAGTGATGCTTCATACCTTTGTCCCATTATTTACACTATGCATTAGTAATATTTCTAAGTAGGACTTGCATGGAATTTTGCTAAGTACAAACTATGCCATGGGAAATCCTAGTAGATGAAACCTTAGTATAATTTCCTAAGATAAGGTTCCTACTACTATCATGTTTAGCTTAGCTAGTAGAAAACAAGGGTGGATTATATTCATGCTATGGAATATTTCTAAGTCAAGGACTTGTGTTTTGTTTAATAAAACAACCAAGTGAATGAATCACCTGGGTGGAATGGAAAGAATGGTTTGTGTTGAGTGGTTATGCAAGTCTAGTATGCTGGGGAAAACTTGGTCATCACCAAGTCCAGTATACTGGGGAAAACTTGGTATCTCACTTGTGGAATGCCACCCAGGAACGAAGAGATTTGAGATGTCAAATGTTGAGAAGCTTCAAGTGCAGCCACTTGGCATTATGGGCTCTGCATGGATCACATAGGTTGCAATAACTTAGCCATTTGGACAGTTGGTGGTAGTGGGATGATAGGTTTGGAGCACGTCCATTTGGTCTAAGGGAAGGCTTCTGAAAGATCTTGTCTTGGTGAAACCAAGTCTTGTGGGGAAAGTGCACCACCTCTGCATAGTGAAAAATCTAAGTACTTAGCCATGTCCCTGGCAAAGGACAATTTGAGCATCAAGACATGGAAGCTATCAAAAATCTCCTCATCCCAATTTCTAAGTTAAAAACTTGTGGCTGAACAAGGGTTTAAGGTTCACCAATTTCTATTGGTGGTTCCTTGGGTGATTTTGACAAACAAAAACTTAGTGTTTTCAAATGATAAGGAAAATCTATTTTGAGCAAAGCAAGCCTAAGCTCCACTTAGCCAATTGCATATAGATGATAGAATCCACTATACTACCATAGTATCTCTTGCCAATACAATTCAAATGTGTTGACCCATGTGGCTGTAACTTATTATGTTGCAGGTTTGTTTGATGTTAGTGAAGTGTGTTGATTAGGATTACAAGTCTACAACCAACATGATATCCTGTGGCACTTTGAAGATGAAGTACTCCATGCTATAGTTATTTCTACTGCATTATAATGAGATAGCCAAATGAGATATGTAAGATGTAATAATGTAGCATCCCTAAATTCATGATTTCAAAGTTTGCATATCATTCATGCATGCATATAGAATTGGGATCAATTTCAAAACTCATTTCAGAAAAACAGAAGCACATAGTGCTATCATTTCATGTGAGTAAACTTAAATCAAATGGCCATCCCCATTTGAGAGTTTGAATGTTTTAAACCTAGATTGTTTGTCTCCCTTGTTGAATGGTTTGAGTGTGGAATTGGAACCAAGCTTTACAAAATGGAAATGGTTCAAAAACCATTTTTCAAACATTTGCAAATCAGGTGCAAAGCTCATGATATTTTGTTTCTCCAAGAGTGACCAAGCCTTTGCAAAGTAACCACATGGTTTTAGGCCTATATTTGGAACTATTGAACACTTCAAAAATCTCAAATTGGTTTGAATTAAAATGGGACTTGAATTCATTTGAAAATCATTCCTGAAAAATCAAAACAGAAAAAGAAAAGGGTAAAAGAAAAGAAAAAGGCCAGGCGCCCTAATCTAGCCCAGCAGCGGAACCGGCCCAGCTAGCCCACCCGGCCACTCTCTCGCTCGCTCGCACGTGCAGACGCACCCACACCGATGCTGACACTCGGACCCCACCCCCTCTCCGTAGCACTCGCTGACTGGTGGCCCTCTCCACGTCACACCTTCTTCCCCAAAACCCGCCCGCAGACCATGTCGCTGCTGCTGTCGATGCCGGTAATGGCGTGGCGTAATTAGCCTTGATGCCGCAAGCGTTTCTTGTCGCGCATGAGCCTATTTAAACCACACCCCGCCGCGGTCATTTCCCCCCACTCTCCTCGCTGACTCCGCCACCAGGCTGCGCGCATTTGACTTCGAAACTCCGCAGTACCGACAACTCCGGTGACTAATTCCGGTGAGCCTCGACCGCCCCCCTCTCTCTGGTTCAAACAATCGTGCCCATCTTGATCTTGTGCACCTCCTGATACCCTTCGTTTGCTTTCTCGTGACCCAGGCCGTCGTCCCCGTTTGTTCCTGCAACCGACTACGCCGCCGCTCGACTCCGGCGATCAATTGAGGTAAAACCCGAGCGCCCCTTGCCCCCTCTTTCATACGAGAACGTTCTCCTTCGTCTTGTGCATCTCCTGAACCCTCTGGTTCATGCTAGGGTGACGCCACACCTCGGCAACAACCTCGACTGCAAGCGACAGACGCCGCCCGCAACTCCGACGAGCCCCAGCGACCGTACCCGTGCGCCCCTTCCCAAGCCATCGCCACCTTGAGCATCAGCAGCCCCCTGCGGTTCTGGTAAGCACACCCTTTCTTCCCCGGGCAACCTAGAACGCCAGCGCCGCCGCTGACAGACGCGCCGCCGCCAGTCGCCGCCGCTAGCGCCGCTCGTATTAGGTCAAAGCGATTTGGATCGTTAGATGCAGATCCTGCGGCTGAAATTAGAACTTAAGCGAAGAGGTAAGCGCGCATCTGAGCCACCAGATCTGACTTAGATCCAACGGCCCGTAGAGCTCGATCCGTCCGAATCGGTACGCGCCAGTAGCGTTAAGACACGTGGCTAGGATTTGAATCAAAAACAGATTTGAAAACAGATTTAGATTCAGTTTTGAAATGGCTATAACTTTTGATTCCCACGTTAGAGTTTTGCAAATTTTATATCATTGGAATCAGGGAGACAAGCCCTTTCTGTTTATGCAATGTGTTTAGTAAAAAGTTTCTGTTAAAATGACTTTTTATGCAGAGACTTGTTTAGGGCTATTTTGAGTATAGAATTTGTTTAGTAATTGCTTTAGTGCTAAATAAGTTTGGATTAGCAAGTTTTTGACTTAGCTATGATTCAGTAACATGCACTTGCTTGGTGGAATTTCAAAAATAATCACTTAGCACTCTTGCATGCATGCATACATTTTTTTTTTTGTATATGAATGGTATGTGATTGTGGTTATAAACTTTGTCTAGATTTTGGTGCTAGTGATTGTGATTGTGAAGAGTGCTACTCTCCCCATTACCAAGGCAAGTGGTACTTCATGAATATTTCCATCCCTATACTTTGTACAAGCATTAGAAATATTTTGCTAGGTCTTGCATGTTACTATGTTTGCCAAGTGCTATGTTGGGAAATCCTAAGTAGTTGTAGAATTGCTAGGAAATTTCCTAAGTTAAGATACTATGACATGCTTAGCCTAGCTAGTAGCAAACAAGGGTTGGTAAAGTATATACATGCTATGATGAAAATATTTCTAAGTCTTTGGGACTTATGTTTTTCTTAATAAAACAACTAAGTCAATGAACCTCCTGGGTGGAATGGGACTTGAATGGTGCTTTTTGGTTGAGTGGTTACACAAGGCCCATGGACATGGTTTACCTTGTGTATCTCACTTGTGGTATGCCACCCAGGCACAAAGGGATTTTGGAGGCCAAGTGTTGAGAAGCTTATAGTGCAGCCACTTGGCAATATGGGCTCTGCCTTGATCATATAGGTTGCTAGAACTTAGTCATTTGGACAGTTGGTGGTAGTGGGATGATAGGTTGGAACGCGTCCATTTGGCTAAGGGAAGGCTTTTGAAAGGTCCTGTCTTGGGAAACCAAGTCTGGTGGGGAAAGTGCACAACCTCTGCAGATGGAAAATCTAAGTACTTAGCCAAGTCCATGGCAATGGACAACTTGAGCATCAAGACATGGAAGCTATCAAGAATCTCATCACTCCAACTTCTAAGTAAAAACTTGTGGGTGAACAAGGGTGAAGGACCTCAATGTCTATTGATGGTTTCTTGGGAAATGTTTTGACAAAGAAAAACTTAGTGATTTCAACTAATAGGAAAAACCTATTTTGAGAAAAGCAAGCCAAGCTACACTTAGCCAAAATGCATATAGTAATATAGTCCACTTAAAATTTACTAAGGTATCACTTGCCAATACTATTCCAAAGTATTGACCCACTGTGGCTGTAACTTGTGATGTTGCAGGTTACTCCGATGATGATTAGGTGTCATGAGTCTACACTCAGCATCCTTGCCTGTGGCACATGAAGATGAAGACTTATGTTTATTCCAAAACTCTTGTATTAGGCCTGTGGCCTTGAGTTGTAAAAGACTATGTTTTATCTCTGGAATGGATGTAATAAATGACCTTTGTATCTATGTACTTCATCTTAAACTGTGGATGCTAGCAATGATCTAGGGACTAGCATTGCAATCACAGGGATCCTTTTCCTTTACAAAGGAGGGATCTTACATATGGTATCAGAGCACTGTGTTGCCTGTAGGATTATGACCCTAGGATTGGAAACCACTAAGGAAAAAATTTCAACTACTTCTACACTTGTCTATTCTTCTCGTAAACCTTTCTAATCTTCTCATTCTCATCTCTATTTGTAGATGAAGTCCATCAACGAAGCCGTAAAGAAAGGACCACTCGTGACCATGACCTTGGAGTGTGAGACTGAGTTTCCCAAAATTCTCAAGGACCTCATGGTGGCAATGGAAATACATGGTGCAGCTGTGTACAAAGGCTTTCCAGTGATGGATGAAGGAGCTGAGTACTGGTGGGTGCAACTTCACTTGTACAAAAACAAGGAAGACAACCACAAAGAAAAAGGATTCTGCATGTACACCAACACTGTGGTGCATACCACATTCTTTGAGTCAGCAAGAGAAGAAGCTTGGAGGACTATCAAAGAACTTAGTGCTAGAGTCAAGTGCAGAATGCTCAACCTCCAAAAAGACTTAGAGAAAGAGAAGGAACATACTCAAGAGTTGGAAGCCACCAACCAAACCTTAAGAGGAGATATTATAGACTTAGTGATGGAATCATGTGAGCAAGATAGGCTGTTTGCCTCTAGGAACATTGTGTTAGCCAACAGATCTAGTGAGATAGGATTGTAAACGCACTTCGTTAGTTGGACCACCACCTATCACCTTATTTTCCAAAATGATACCTTAAATAAGTTTGGACCTTGTTTGATGTAATGGATTCATGTATGCATGACTTGTGTGATTTTGTGTTCCAAGGATATGTATGTTTGTCTTTATTTTGTCTTAAATTTTGTTGTTCTAAATTTTCTATCTTATAAATATATGCCTATTACCATCAGCACTGTTGAGGAGTTCCAGGTTACCCGCTTTGGTCCTCGTATCGTTGAGCTTACCACTTTGCTCAATCTCCCCCTTCCCACCATCATGGTGCATCCACTCACCAAGTTCGAGAGGAAGGACCTCTGGGGCTTCAAGGTGAACCAGCCCGGACGCCAGACGAAGCCGACTACGGAGGCCATCGTCTTCAAGCTTATGCACGATGACAGGGAGAGAGGCATGGAGGTAGTCATGGAGGACCTGATAGGATGTCTGCTAGGCCGGCACTCCCGACAGGTTAGAGGCACCCACTTCCACGTCTTCGGAAGACGTGATGAGGATGGAGAGTCCATCGACTTCGAACACGACTCGAGGGACGCAGCAGAGCCGATACGTCTGTATCTCCAGGACTTAGAGTCTCTCATTAGGCACGTGGACATGGATAGGACCAATGTCATGCTCAGTAATGACGAGCTCCAGGTGCAGCTTCGCGAGAAGGACAAGCTCTTCGCGCAGCAGGTGAGATAGTCAAGGAAATGGAGGCGAAGTTCGAGACCCAGGACCGGAAGTTCAAGAGTCAGGAGAAACGTGTCCAGGATAGGAACAAGAAGATCCGGGACATGACTAAAGAACTGAAGTCCAAGGACTTCGAGCTAGAGCAGCAGCAGATGGTGATTGAGAGGCTTCGTTCCCAGAAGAGGGATCTCAAGGCCAAGATTGAGTCCTTGACCACTACTATTGAGGAGAAAAAGACCGCGATGGAGAACACAGGTCTTACCTTTGTCGAGGAGGAGATTGATGCTGATGAGTAGACTTGACTACTCGTTTATCTTTTATTATCGTACTTGTTATTTGTGAACTTGTTATTGGACCATCCGACATGTGGATGGCTTGCCACTTGTGTGTTTTACTTGGTGAACTTGTTATCTTTTTTGTTGAAACTTTTATCTTCTGTTGTATGCTTGTGTTTGCTTATGTGATGTAAGGTGCATAAAAACATCTATGGGTATCTCATTCTTATCTCTATTTGAACAAACCACAGATGCCTCCCCATCGCGCAAACCCCAACCCCAACAACAACATCACTCCAGAAATGCAGCAAATGATGAATGCTCAAACACAACTCATGCAGATGATGACAACATTCATTCAGAACCAAAACAACAACAACAACAACAACCCCAATAATAACAACAATAACAACAATAACAACAACAACCCTCCGGGCTTTGATATGCTCACCAGATTTCTGCGATTGAGGCCAGCTAAGTTCTCAGGGACAACTGATCCCATGGTGGCCAATGATTGGCTGCGTTCTGTAAACAAGGACTTAGTAACCGTGGGCTGCACGAATGCTGAAAAGGTCAGATTTGCAGCACATCTGCTAGAAGGGCCAGCCGCCACTTGGTGGGACAACTTCCAAATCACCACTCCTATAATGAGGTGACTTGGGCGATCTTTGAGGATGGCTTTCACACCGCTCATATCTCATCAGGAATAATGAGCCTGAAAAAGAAAGAGTTCCATAATCTAAAGCAGCGCCACCGCAGCGTGGCTGAATACATTGAAGAGTTCAACAATCTGGCACGTTATGCACCAGATGAGGTTGACACAGATGCCAAAAGAAAGGAAAATTTTCTGGAAGGCTTGAATGATGAGCTGAATCTGCAGCTGGCTGTGGCATATGTTCCCACTTATCAGTCACTATGTGACAAGGCTGCTATATTGGAGAACAAAATGAAGCAAGTCGAGAGTAGAAAGAGGAAGCACTCCGACAAACACAGCTCGGGATCGTCTCACAAACGATCTCACTATGATGACAGTGGAAGCTCAGGATCCCACAGGCATGGGAAATTCAACAAGCACCACAACCACAACCGTCATGACAACAAGCATCATCGCAGTCATGACAATGACAAGTACAAGAACCACAAGAGTGGACATAAGAGCCACCACAGTGGAAATGGTAGTGGAAGTGGAAGTCAGCCCGCTAAAAGGGACATCAGTCAGGTTGAGTGCTTCAAATGCAAGAAGATGGGACACTATGCTAATGAGTGCCCTGAAAAGAAAGTTGAAGGACCTGTCAAGCCCAATCCTTTCCAGAAAGGACAGGTGAACCACATCAATGTGGAGGAGGTCTATGAGGAGCCTGATGCTGTTGCTGGTAAGTTCAGACTCAATTCCATTCCAGCATTTTTACTCTTTGATACTGGTGCATCTCATTCATTCATATCAAGAGCATTTGTTGAAAGAAATGAACTATCGGTAGAAACCATTGGGTGTCCTATAAAAGTAAGTTCTCCTGGTGGAGAAATGATAGTGAATTCAGGATGCCATGATCTAGTCATAGAATTTGGGAAGTATAAGTTTCCGGTTAACTTGATAATACTAAACTCCCAAGGATTGGATGTCATTCTGGGAATGGACTGGATGACTAAGTATAAAGGAGTGATAGATTGTGCCAGCCATACTGTCTCACTCACAACTCCGGAAAATAAAAGGATCAGATTCAAGACCAGCTTTGGAGCAAAGAGGAGTATGCTTAATTCTCTTAAGGGGGTTAGCATGGACAGTGTGCCAATTGTGAATGAGTATCCGAATGTATTTCCGGAAGAATTGCCAGGAATGCCACTGGATAGAGATGTGGAATTTCTGATAGATTTGGTACCAGGTTCTGGACCAATAGCAAAGAGACCATATAAAATGTCAGTTGATGAACTGAAAGAGCTCAAGAAGCAACTAGGAGAACAGTTGCAGAAAGGATTTATTCAACCAAGTTCTTCATCTTGGGGAGCCCCAGTTTTGTTTGTGGAGAAGAAGGATAGAAGCCAAAGATTATGCATAGATTACCGTTCACTCAACGAGGTAACTATCAAGAACAAATATCCTTTACCTAGAATCAATGACTTGTTTGATCATCTAGAAGGAGCATGTGTGTTCTCAAAGAATGATCTAAGGTCAGGTTATTTTCAACTTAAGATAAGAGAGCAAGACATACCTAAAACAGCATTCACCACAAGGTATGGATTGTATGAGTATACCGTAAAGCCTTTCGGCTTGACCAATGCTCCAGCATACTTCATGAATATGATGAACAAAGTGTTCATGGAATTCCTCGACAAGTTTGTTGTCGTTTTCATCGATGACATCTTAGTCTACTCCAAGAGTAAAGAAGAGCATGAAGGACACTTGCGTTTGATACTTGAGAAGTTGAGAGAGCATAAACTTTATGCCAAATTTAGCAAGTGTGAGTTCTGGTTAGAAGAAGTTGGTTTTCTTGGTCATGTTATGACAAAGGATGTTGTAGCAGTTGGTCCTGCTAAGGTTTCAGCTGTGACGGAATGGGAATCTCCCAAGAATGTGAAAGAAGTTCGCAGTTTCCTTGGCTTAGCAGGTTACTACAGAAGGTTCGTTGAAAATTTCTCAAAGGTTGCTAAGCCAATGACTGAATTATTAAAGAAAGACAAGAAGTTTGATTGGTCTGAAGGTTGTGAAGTCAGCTTTCAGGAGTTAAAGAAGAGACTTGTGACAGCACCAGTTCTATGTCTGCCAGATTTGGAAAAGGATTTCCAAGTATATTGTGATGCATCTCATCAAGGTTTGGGTGCAGTACTTATGCAAGACGATAAAGTTGTAGCTTATGCCTCGAGACAACTCAAAACTCATGAGGTGAACTATCCTACTCATGATTTGGAGTTAGCCTCTATTGTCCATGCACTCAAAACATGGAGGCACTACCTTTTGGGAAAGCGTTGTGAAGTGTTCACCGATCACAAGAGTTTGAAGTATATCTTCACCCAAAAGGAAATCAATATGAGACAAAGAAGATGGTTAGAGCTTATCAAGGACTATGAGTTAAGTTTGCAATACCACCCCGGTAAAGCGAATGTTGTAGCAGATGCTCTAAGTCGTAAGGTATTTGTAAATGGCCTTACCAAAGGAGAATTGCCAGATGATTTGTGTACCCAATTCCGAGAACTCATATTGGAGATTGTGCCTGAAGGACATCTCATGTCTTTGGATGTTCAACCCACTTTGTTGGACAAGATCCGAGAAGCTCAGAAGACTGATAAAGAAATTGAAGAGATTAAGGAGAAGATTGGCCAGGGAAAGCTAAAAATTTCCATGAAGGCGAACAGGGTACTTTATGGCATGGGAAACGTATCTGTGTTCCACAAGATCCGGAGTTGCGGAAACTGATATTGCAGGAAGCACACAACTCTCCATATTCTATTCACCCGGGTAACACCAAAATGTACATGGACATGAAAGAAAGATTTTGGTGGAACAATCTCAAGAGGGACATCGCCGAACATATTGCTTTGTGTGATGTGTGTAGTAGAGTAAAAGCAGAGCATCAGAAACCAGCAGGTTTGCTTCAACCACTACCTATTCCTGATTGGAAGTGGGACAAGATTGGTATGGATTTCATTACCGGATTATCAAGGACCAGATCTGGATATGATTCCATATGGGTAGTAGTGGATCGCCTAACTAAAGTGGCTCATTTCATACCCGTGAAGACAACTTATACAAGTGCCAAGTTAGCCAAAATCTACATGAGTAGAATTGTGTGTCTACATGGGGTGCCCAAGAGTATTGTGTCTGATAGGGGAACTCAATTCACTTCCCATTTTTGGAGACAGCTACATGAGTCATTGGGAACGAGGTTGGAATTCAGTACTGCTTTTCATCCTCAAACCGATGGACAAACGAGAAGGACTAATCAAATTCTGGAAGACATGTTGAGGGCATGTGCCCTAGACTATGGAGCCAGTTGGGCTGAAAGTCTGCCTTACGCAGAATTTTCTTATAACAACAGCTATCAAGCCAGCATTGAGATGGCACCGTTTGAGTTTCTCTACGGAATAAAGTGTACCACCCCATTGTTATGGAATGGTGTGGGAGAAAGAAGTTTATTCAGGCCAGACCTTATCAAAGAAGCCGAAGAGAAGGTCAAATTGGTTAAGGATAGGTTAAAGATAGCACAGTCCCGACAGAAAATCTACGCAGATCCTAAGCGTAGAGAAGTCACCTACGAAGTTGGTGATAGAGCCTATCTTAGAGTATCACCACTCCGTGGAGTGAAAAGATTCGGAGTCAAAGGAAAGTTGGCACCAAGATATGTTGGGCCATTCAAGGTTCTGAGTCGCAAAGGAGAAGTTGCTTATGAAATTGAACTGCCAGAATCTTTGTCAGCAGTCCATAATGTGTTTCATGTGAGTCACTTAAGAAATGTCACCCAGAAATGGAGGAAACTTCTTTGAAGGATACCATACCTTTGGAAGAAGTGCAACTATAAAGTGATCTCACTTATGAAGAGAAACCTATCAAAATTCTTGAGACTGCAGAAAGAGTCACAAGGACAAAGACTATCAAGTTCTGCAAAGTACAGTGGAATCATCATACCGAAGAGGAAGCAACATGGGAAAGAGAAGATGATCTTCGGAAAGACCACCCTCACCTATTTGCTAGACAATCCGAATCTCGAGGGCGAGATTCACCTTAAGGGGGTTAGATTTGTAACATCCCTAAATTCCGGATTTCAAAGTTTGCATATCATTCATGCATGCATATAGAATTGGGATCAATTTCAAAACTCATTTCAGAAAAACAGAAGCACATAGTGCTATCATTTCATGTGAGTAAACTTAAATCAAATGGCCATCCCCATTTGAGAGTTTGAATTTTTTAAACCTAGATTGTTTGTCTCCCTTGTTGAATGGTTTGAGTGTGGAATTTGAACCAAGCTTTACAAAATGGAAATGGTTCAAAAACCATTTTTCAAACATTTGCAAATCAGGTGCAAAGCTCCTGATATTTTGTTTCTCCAAGAGTGACCAAGCCTTTGCAAAGTAACCACATGGTTTTAGGCCTATATTTGGGACTATTGCACACTGCAAAAATCTCATATTGGTTTGAATTCAAATGGGACATGAATTCATTTGAAAATCATTCCTGAAAAATCAAAACAGAAAAAGAAAATGGTAAAAGAAAAGAAAAAGGCCAGGCGCCCTAATCTAGCCCAGCAGCGGAACCGGCCCAGCTAGCCCACCCGGCCACTCTCTCGCTCGCTCGCACGCGCAAACGCACCCACACCGACGCTGACACTCGGACCCCACCCCCTCTCCGTAGCACTCGCTGACTGGTGGCCCTCTCCACGTCACACCTTCTTCCCCAAAACCCGCCCGCAGACCACGTCGCTGCTGCTGTCGATGCCGGTAATGGCACGGCGTAATTAGCCTTGATGCCGCAAGCGTTTCTTGTCGCGCGTGAGCCTATTTAAACCACACCCCGCCGCGGTCATTTCCCCCCACTCTCCTCGCTCACTCCGCCACCAGGCTGCGCGCATTTGACTTCGAAACTCCGCAGTACCGACGACTCCGGTGACTAATTCCGGTGAGCCTCGACCGCCCCCCTCTCTCTGGTTCAAACAATCGTGCCCAGCTTGATCTTGCGCACCTCCTGATACCCTTCGTTTGCTTTCTCGTGACCCAGGCCGTTGTCCCCGTTCGTGCCTGCAACCGACTGCGCCGCCGCTCGACTCCGGCGATCAATTGAGGTAAAACCCGAGCGCCCCTTGCCCCCTCTTTCATACGAGAACGTTCTCCTTCATCTTGTGCATCTCCTGAACCCTCTGGTTCATGCTAGGGTGACGCCACACCTCGGCAACAACCTCGACTGCAAGCGACAGACGCCGCCCGCAACTCCGACGAGCCCCAGCGACCGTACCCGTGCGCCCCTTCCCAAGCCATCGCCACCTTGAGCATCAGCAGCCCCCTGCGGTTCTGGTAATCACACCCTTTCTTCCCCGGGCAACCTAGAACGCCAGCGCCGCCGCTGACAGACGCGCCGCCGCCAGTCGCCGCCGCTAGCGCCGCTCGTATTAGGTCAAAGCGATTTGGATCGTTAGATGCAGATCCTGCGGCTGAAATTAGAACTTAAGCGAAGAGGTAAGCGCGCATCTGAGCCACCAGATCTGACTTAGATCCAACGGCCCGTAGAGCTCGATCCGTCCGAACCGGTACGCGCCAGTAGCGTTAAGACACGTGGCTAGGATTTGAATCAAAAACAGATTTGAAAACAGATTTAGATTCAGTTTTGAAATGGCTATAACTTTTGATTCCCACGTTAGATTTTTGCAAATTTTATATCATTGGAATCAGGGAGACAAGCCCTTTCTGTTTATGCAATGTGTTTAGTAAAAAGTTTCTGTTAAAATGACTTTTTATGCAGAGACTTGTTTAGGGCTATTTTGAGTATAGAATTTGTTTAGTAATTGCTTTAGTGCTAAATAAGTTTGGATTAACAAGTTTTTGACTTAGCTATGATTCAGTAACATGCACTTGCTTGGTGGAATTTCAAAAATCATCACTTAGAACTCTTGCATGCATGCATACATATTTTTTTTGTTTGTATATGAATGGTATGTGATTGTGGTTATAAACTTTGTCTAGATTTTGGTGCTAGTGATTGTGATTGTGAAGAGTGCTACTCTCCCCGTTACCATGGCAAGTGGTACTTCATGAATATTTCCATCCCTATACTTTGTACAAGCATTAGAAATATTTTGCTAGGTCTTGCATGTTACTATGTTTGCCAAGTGCTATGTTGGGAAATCCTAAGTAGTTGTAGAATTTCTAGGAATTTTCCTAAGTTAAGATACTATGACATGCTTAGCCTAGCTAGTAGCAAACAAGGGTTGGTAAAGTATATACATGCTATGATGAAAATATTTCTAAGTCTTTGGGACTTATGTTTTTCTTAATAAAACAACTAAGTCAATGAACCTCCTGGGTGGAATGGGACTTGAATGGTGGTTTTTGGTTGAGTGGTTACACAAGGCCCATGGACATGGTTTACCTTGTGTATCTCACTTGTGATATGCCACCCAGGCACAAAGGGATTTTGGAGGCCAAGTGTTGAGAAGCTTATAGTGCAGCCACTTGGCAATATGGGCTCTGCCTTGATCATATAGGTTGCTAGAACTTAGTCATTTGGACAGTTGGTGGTAGTGGGATGATAGGTTGGAACGCGTCCATTTGGCTAAGGGAAGGCTTTTGAAAGGTCCTGTCTTGGGAAACCAAGTCTGGTGGGGAAAGTGCACAACCTCTGCAGATGGAAAATCGAAGTACTTAGCCAAGTCCATGGCAATGGACAACTTGAGCATCAAGACATGGAAGCTATCAAGAATCTCATCACTCCAACTTCTAAGTAAAAACTTGTGGGTGAACAAGGGTGAAGGACCTCAATGTCTATTGATGGTTTCTTGGGAAATGTTTTGACAAAGAAAAACTTAGTGATTTCAACTAATAGGAAAAACCTATTTTGAGCAAAGCAAGCCAAGCTACACTTAGCCAAAATGCATATAGTAATATAGTCCACTTAAAATTTACTAAGGTATCACTTGCCAATACTATTCCAAAGTATTGACCCACTGTGGCTGTAACTTGTGATGTTGCAGGTTACTCCGATGATGATTAGGTGTCATGAGTCTACACTCAGCATGCTTGCCTGTGGCACATGAAGATGAAGACAGGGATCTCTACCTTACTAAAGGTTGGGACCTCTACAGATGGTATCAGAGCACTGCGTTGCCTGTAGGATTGTAACCCTAGGATTGGACAAAACCCCTCAGAAAAATAGGAGTTTTATTTGTTCAAAATTATTTACAAACAATCTTGTAAACTCTTTCCTCAACCTTTTTGGTTTTGATTTTACATCTCTTCTATTTCAAACTTGACGGACAAAGCCTCCTCCATGACCAAAGACTTCAACTTTATTTTCACCAAGTAATTCAACTTTGGATATCATAAGGACTACAAACCTTCCTCTAAGCTGATATCAGTAGAGGGTCTCAACCTTCCTCTAAGCTGCCAGAGTCGTCGTGGCGCCGACATACCGACTCTCAGACGAGCCCCGACACGGACCCGAGCGATCCCCGTCGCCACAAATGCTTGGAACTCTAGATCTGCATGGAACTCTTCCTCGTCACCTCTCTCCGAAACCCCTCCGTCGTGATGCGTCCCCTCCGCCACTCCCCAGCCAATGGAGAACCCGCGGTAAGCCTCCCTGATCCCCACCCGCTCCTCCCTAGGGTATCCCCTAATCACCGCCGGGCCTGAGGATGATGACAACCCTGTGTCGTCGATCCAGCCTCGATCCCACAGCCCCTGTTGCCCTATACCTCTTCACACCGCTGAGTCGCTGACGACCGGGGCCTACCCAGGCCGTTCAAACTTGATCCCTTCCACGCGTGGTCGCACCTAGCTGGGCCGTGGCGGCCAATTTCGGCTTGCCCTACGAAATCTGGCCCCTTTTGCCTTTCGCTTTTATTATTTTTGCCCAGATCTGGCAATTGCATAGTTGGATTAAATCAAAACCAAAAATGGAAAATACATATTTATGGCTAGAGGATAATTTTAACTTGAACCCACATGTTTTATCTAACATTCAATGCCTAAGTTTAACCCAACACATGTCGAGTTTTATCTCAATAAATCATCTACATAAATGTATCCTTTTCACTAGAAAATCCTTGCAGGGAGTTTCACTGATCCAAATAAGTTAAAACCAAATCCCTATGAAAGGTAATTGAACTACCCATCTACTAGACATGGTCCCATGTATTTTGAAGCCATAGATTGATCCTAGTAGATTTAAAAAATTCAGTCCATATTGGACTTTAGGAATTTCTCTGGGTCAAACCAATAATGATTTTGACCCAATTCCAACTCCTAGTAGACATGCATATTCATATCCTTCAAACACCTGGAGCCCAATATTTATTGGGGTTTCTTTGAATTTTGGTGAATTAAACTCTTTTGTGTAGGCTTATTTCACCAATAAATCCACCACTTGAAATCTGATGAAAAAGACAAAAACCTTCAAGAACTGAATTTGGGAATTTCCTAAGGGTATTCTGTTAATTATTTTAAATTGACTCCAACACCCCCTGAACCAGTGCATCAAATACTATTTAATCACCCAAGTAAATAATTTTTTGAAAATTCCATAACAATTCTGATGAATTATTTCCTAAAACTAGAGTTTAAATCACTATAAAATCCATTATAAATCATTGGTAATTGATAAAATAGTGAAACCATATTTGTTGGCTTCATTTTATCAATACCTACCTAAAGGTATCATGTTTGCACATTGGTCTCATGCGGAACTTGGCCTTGCTCCAAAAACCTCTTATCTAGGAGGTTTTGGACCTTAAATCCTAAATAGAAAAAATACCCAAATGCAACCCAAGCACCTCCCTTGCTTTCCTAACCAAATCCTCAACACTTACTGATCCATAACCTTGTTTTCCCCAGTGATTATTGTATGGTTTGATGCTTGTCTGCCTTGAATTGATGGTGGTGTTGGTTGTTTGCATGTTTTCTCGATAATGGCAATAGTTGCGACTATGTGACGCCGAGAAGAAGGAAGCATCGGGTTATTCTTATTATTATTGTATTTGGTATTCTGGTTTTCTAACAAAGACAAGAAACATCTCACTGGTCACAGGAAAGCCACCTTCTTGCTCATACGCCTTGTCCTATTATTTTATCTATGCATGTTTTATCTACCCGTTTATGCAAATTGCATTGTTTTACTATATTACGTTATGTAGGGAAATGATTGGCTCCTCCAAACCATTACCCTTAGTACCATTAGGTACAAACCACTTTTATTATACCTACCTGCCCCTGGTACGATAGATGGGGTATAACACCATTCCCCTTTGGAAACCCCGCTTTAGCCGAAACAAAAACTACGGGATAGGAAGAACCCGGAAAAAGGCTTACAAAAATGTTGTATGAGAAAACCTTGGTGAGGCTTGGCCTACCAAGTGATGTTGCAAATGATAAAGTTTTTGGTTTACAAAATGGTCGGACGAAAGATGAAGGAAAAATGTTTACAAAAACACGCTGGGTTGTACAATTTACTATGCTAGAACAATTAACCTGTGCAACCACAATACTCTAGAATGGGATGGGGCTCGGCTGGAAGTTTGTCTAATCTGGTATAGGTGCCTCACACTAATACAAGGGCAAACAATCCCTGGACGGTGGGCCTTCTTTGTCCAACGGTCCATGCGTAGCATCAACCGGGAGAAGGAACGAAGGGTCTGCGGGCCTCCACGCGATACTATGAGCCCTTCATTGAAAGCGCACACCCGTCGAGGTGCAAAACATGCTCCGGTTGGCTTGGTAACTATATAGGGAATCCCGGTTTTGAGGGGATTAACTTCATAGGGTAGGAACTTGTATCGGAGAGGGCACCTGGAAGGTCTTGACCGGTTATTCGACCCACGATCGGTGTAGATTAGGGATGGGTAATCGTATGGTGTGGTTACAGTGTACAACCTCTGCAGAATGTAAATCTATTCGAATAGTCGAGACCTCTATCATGTACGGTTGTGATGGCCGCTGTACGGTGGGTGATGGTTTTGATTTCAAAAAGGACTTCGGAGAAGCAATGGCTTGAAAAAGGTTTTGACCATGAGATGGTCAGCAGAAGGAGGAAGGGGTTTGGTCATGAGATGACCGGGAAGAAAAGCAAATGGGTGACCCAATCCTAGTGTTTTATTAAAACTCTTCAAAAAGGTTTCCAAAATGTTTTACAAAAGTTTTTCAACAAAGATATAGAAATATGCTATATCTACAATAGAAACTAGTTTATAAAATAACCTCTTATGGAGTCATCCTACTACAGTTATATTGCATATCCTTTATAATTGTTCTGTTAAGGTGGTTTGCAAGTACATTCAAAGTACTCACCAATTTTGTCCCTCGCTATTTACTTGGCCAGACTTTCAGATGATCAAGGGAAACGATGGAGATGTTGACGTCTATGCGAGCTAGGACGTCTTCCCAGTCAGTCGCCTGTAGGTTAAGGCGTGACATGGGATCTGCGACTGGAGACTTTCGCTACTCGTGTTGTAATCGCCATAATGGCCACTTTGTAAGTTCTGTAATCGTTACTGTTATGGATTATGTAATTATACTGGTCAGTTATTCTCATGGCTCACTGATCATGGGAACATGAATTGCATGCGTAACGGGTATTCTCGGACCGTAAAATTCGGGGTGCCACATCAAGTTTCTCAAAATTCAGTGGACCAACCATACGGAAGAAGAAGCCACGTGGGAACGCGAAGATTACATGAGGACTGAATTTCCCAATCTCTTTAGTTTCTAGTTTTTCCTGAATCTCGGGACGATATTATGTTTAAGGGGGAAGGTTTGTAACATATCAAAATATTAATGAGGATGTCAATTTCTAATCAACCAAAATTAGGATTAACAAAATCTTTTAATTAATAAACCCTATCTTAATGCATGTGTGTTATGATTGTGTATGAATGTTTGGAATGCCATGTTTGATTGTTGTAAATGATGATAAATAGTTTAAAGATCAAAGACGTATCATCTAGGTCAAATCCAAACCAGATGAAAACAAAAGAAAATTAAAATATTAAGCATATGACCTAATGGTCATTTTTGCAAAAGTCAACCCCTAGCACACTTTGAGCATCTCTAGCAAGTGATCTCAAATAGAAACAATTCCCTTTCTTTTTACCCCTTGCTAGACCAAGTGACACTAAACACAATGGAGCTTTCCAATATTGCAGAAACATTTTCAACCCATTTGAGAGGCAGTTCAAAATTGAATCTATCTTATGCATCAAGATAGTCATTTTTGTAAAACCATTAAAACCTTCACCACTTAGCAAACCCTTTCACCCAGAGACTACCAACCCTAGGACCATAAAACCCACCAAAAAGAATTGGCAAATTCAAAGACTGAGTTCTTGTGGCCATTTGATCAAACACCTGGTGATTACAGTACAAACTCAACAACTATCTACTGCTTTGATCAATCCTTTGATCTTCTTTGTGACCTCACTGAGCTCCCACGACGTGCCCTTAACTCACTTAGTACCAGCCCGTGCATTGGAGCTCATCTCACTCGACCAAATGATCTGTGCAAAATGGTACCCGAGCTCACCTTGCCACCCTGATAGGGACACGCTGCCACAGACCGCATCGCCCTCGCCCATGATGTCTAGGAGGTAGCCCTGCCTCACCGCCCCTGAATATGCAAGACTCGACCAACGAACGCCCACGGAGACACCAGCGTAGCCATGCCCATTTAACACCCGACCGTGCCGATCTCTGCGCCAGAGCGCCCAGCAATCCCGCGCGCACATGCCGCGCCTCGCTCTCGCCTTGCGCCAATAAGTTCGCCGCAACTCCAGCGACCGTCCTGACATAATCGTTTGACCCCGCGCTCGTCCTGACCACTGTACGCCGTGACTAATTCCGATGGTATCGCCGAAGAGCATGGATGTTCTAGAATGATGGAGACCGCGCCTCGCCATTCCACTGTGCGCATGACGACCGCCCTGAAGCACCATGTCGACCTACACACTTGTCCATGCAGATAGCACACCGTAACTACTCGCCGACGAGCCCGAGCCATGCTGCCGTGACCCCTTCGCCGCAATATAAATAGAGCCATCCCTCGGCCTCAAAACGCACACCATTCCACTCCCCTCTCACCCAGCAACCTCTCTGACCCATGTCACATCCCAAAAAATTTCAAATTTTGAAATGTGAAAAATAAATAAACAAA
Source organism: Avena sativa (assembly GCA_916181665.1). NCBI lineage: Eukaryota > Viridiplantae > Streptophyta > Magnoliopsida > Poales > Poaceae > Avena > Avena sativa. The sequence continues at coordinate 185,917,675 of OV702281.1, forward strand.
ATAAATAATTGTTAACATTTAGGGTGAAAAGAAACTTTTTGTTTCTAAATGGAAACATTAAAACCCATCTTGAAGAAACTTTGAATAAAAGGTAAACCAACAAAATTCAAATCAAGTGAAATGCATTCATCAATGAATGTATCTTGAAATTCAAACTTGGGAAAAATAAACCAAAACCCAAAACCCTAATGGAATAAATCATTTCCAAGATCTCTCTAAGACTATGTATTTGATCCATATAAAAAAATTCAACAAACATTTATAAATTATCAAAAAGGATAAATAAAAATATTATAAAACCATAGAAAGTGGTTTCACTTAATTTGGAACCATGGATAAAAACTCATGAATTTAATAAGATGAAAGGAAATAATTTCCAAAGCTAATAAAGCTCCTTTGTAAAATCCATACCAAATTGTGAGCAAATAATCCTAAAGAGATTTAAAAGGATAAGGCAATATCAAATAAAATTATACAAATTGGAATCACCAAGTTTGGATCTTTAAATAAAGAGATATGAATTTTATAAGATAATGCAAGGAATAAATGAATAAGGAATATTTAAAAGACAAATTAAATCTTGGCCAAATCCATAAGGAAATGAAATAAAGATAATCCAAATAAAATTAAGGGATAAAGATTATTCCAGTAAAATTATATGGCATTAATCCATATTCTAATTATATATGGATAAAGATAAAATTCCTAATAGAAATGATTAATTAAATCATGAGAAAGTAATAAATGGAAATTTATCAAATTGGATTAAAAAGTTATCAAATTAACTTAAAAGAATTATTTGAATAAAAATTATATGGTATTAAAACCATAATCAAATTTTATTTAATTAAAGACAAATGCCCAAATTAAATGATTGGTAAATCATAATAAAAATAATTCAAATAAATCAAAATGAATTATTTAACACCCTATTAAATAAATAAAACCTACTGAAACAGGTTTAGTGAAAATTAGAATTCAAATAAAGAGTTTGAAAATATAATTAAATCTTGTTTGAATAAAACAATGGTCTATTTAAATAAATAATAAAGCCCAAGAAAATACAAAGAAATATTCTTAATTTGGACTTTCAAATACTTTATTAAACAATACTAAAACATACTGAATGTTTGGAAAATATTTAAAAAGGAAATCTGAATTCAAATGTTGGTTTGAAATTCAAAACAGAAAATCAAATCGGAAAAAGAAAAAAAGATACAAAGAAGAAAAAAAGAAAGGGGCCAACCCACTAACCTACCTAGCCCAGCAAAGCCCCAGGCCCATTAGCCAGCCCACCCGGCACCTCTTTCTTCCCCTATTATTTTCTCACCCGCGCCCTTACCCGCTCAACTAACTGACCGCTTGGACCCATGCCAACCTAGCATCGTCGTCTCCACCCCGCGGTGACCACGCCCCTCTCCTCGTCGTTACTGGATGTTGAAGACTCAATTCAATTCACGTTGCTGCGTGAATTCCTCCATGCTCTGCCACTGCCTCCGACGAGTTCCCCGTTGAATTCCGGCGAGCCCAGACCCCCTCTTACCTCCTAGACCAAACTAGCTTGACCCCCATCACCGTGCGTATCTGCCAGTGGCCTCAGTTTGCCCGCGGACGCCCCACAACCTCGGCTGTGTCCATGTCTGAGCGTCGCCGCTGTCTGCCTCGACTCCGGCAAACTCTACTGGTAACCTCTGATCGCGCCTCACCCTCTCATTGACACTCGCATACTTCCCTCTCTCGTTCGCATCTAACGCGATCCTTACTTTACCTTGGCACTCCTTGTAGCTTTACTGTCGATGACGCCCGAGCGCACCCGTCGCCAGGAGCATCTCCGGCAAGCAATCGACGTCGAACCCGTGCGCCCCTCGACCAACGATGACCACGTTGAGCATCAGCACGTCGTTGCGAACCTGGTCAGCCCCTCCTACCCTCCTCTCGCTTACTGGAATAGAAAGACCACTGTCGACTGAGCGCCACCGTCGCTCATCATCGCGAAGTGCCGCCCATCTCTGACCGTTAGATGATGATCTAGTGGCCAGGATAGAATGACTTAATGAAGGGGTATCACTTGATCTGCATCGTGCGATCTAAATGAGATCCTACGGTCTGTATCGGCCGATCTGACCGAACCGTTATCGTCCAAGAAGATTGTACCACGTGGCCTGAGTTTAGTTTTAAAAAAACAAAAACATTTCTATTAGATGGATAGATTTGAAAAATTCATAACTTTAAATCTACACGTCCAAATTTTTCAAACTTTATATCAATGCAATCAGAAAGAAGAAAACTTTCCAACCATTCCCTTTGTTTAATGTTTTGCTTCTATAAAATTAGTTGTATTTGCAGAAACATGTGTAGGCATATTTTAAATATAAAAATTATTCTAGAAAGGTTTTAAGGATGAAATCTTTTGTAAATGGTTTTTTTGAACCTATTGACCATAGAAACAAACTTTTGGATTTAAAAGTATATTTTGTGACACCTAGGAATAAATCTTTGAATAAAAGAATTTCTAGTTAAATAAAAATATTGTTTATGTTTTAAAAATGCTTTTTGAGTAAAACCTTTTGAAAATGGTTTGAATTAAACTCTCTAACCCTAAATAATAAGTTTTTCATTTAGAAATATATTTTTTGAACCCTAGAAAAATTATTACTTTGTTTAAAGGCATTTCCAACAAAATAAAATGTTGCTTTGATTTAAAAATGGATCTTGGATGAAACCCTTTGCAAATGGAATTGTTTTAAAACATTATGAACATAAACATTAATATTGGTGTTTAAAAACATTTTGGCTAACACTAGAAATTATTCTTTGAATAAAATCAAATTCTAGCAAAAAAATGATTTAAGTGGCCATTTTCACAAACTTGATATCAAATGGTTTTGCCACATCTATAAATGACCAATAGGTGTTTTATAATGTTTATAACCTATTAGAAACTACTTTTCCAAATAAAACAATCTTTTACATGCCTACATGCCTACATGCATTGCTTTGTTTTTATTATTCTATGTGATGAATTGCTTGAATAGTAGATTGAATTTGTGCCTTGATTGAATTGTAGTGAAATTTGGAGAGTGTGACTATTGCAAGATCAATGAGTGAACTTATATTCTCTACCAAAAAGGCAAGTGGTGCTTCATACTTTTGTCCTATTATTTTCACTATGCATTAGTGATATTTCTAAGTAGGACTTGCATGGAATTTTCGAAGTATAAACTATGCCATGGGAAATCCTAGTAGATGAAACCTTAGTAGAATTTTCCTAAATTAAGATTCCTACTACTACCATGCTTAGCTTAGCTAGTAGAAAAGAAGGGTGGATTATATTCATGCTATGAAATATTTCCAAGTCAAGGTCTTGTGTTTTGTTTAATAAAACAACTATGTAAATGAATCACCTGGGTGGAATGGGACTTGCATGGATGGATTTTTGTTGAGTGGTTACCAGGGCCCATTTTTTAATGATCTACCCTGTGTATCTCACTTGTGGAATGCCACCCAGGAACAAAGAGATTTGAGATGTCAAAAGTTGAGAAGCTTCAAGTGCAGCCACATGGCATTATGGGATCTTCCTGGATCATATAGGTTGCAATAACTTAGCCAAATGGACAGTTGGTGGTAGGGGATGATAGGTTTGGGAACGCGTCCTTTCTGGTCTAAGGAAAGGCTTCTGAAAGATCTTGTCTCGATGCATGTCGAGTCTTGTGGGGAAAGTGCACCACCTCTCGAGAGAGTAAAATCTAAGTACTTAGCCGTGTCCCCGGCAATGGATAATTTGAGCATCAAGACATGGAAGCTATAAAGAATCTCCTCATCCCAATTTCTAAGTTAAAAACTTATGGTTGAATAAGGGTTAAAGGATCTTCAATCTTTGATTGGTAGATGCCTTGGGTGATTTTGACAAACAAAAACTTAGTGTTTTCAAATGATAAGGAAAATATATTATGAGCAAAGCAAGCCTAAGCTCCAATCATCCAAATGCATATAGATGATAGATACCACTACTCTACCATAGTATCACTTGCCAATACAATTCAAATGTATTGACCCTTGTGGCTGTAACTTATTATGTTGCAGGTTTGTTTGATGTTAGTGAAGTGTGTTGATTAGGATTACAAGTCTACAACCAACATGATTGCATGTGGCACTTTGAAGATGAAGGACTCCATGCTATATAGTTATTTCTGCTACATTGTAATGAGATATCCAAATGAGCTATGTAAGATGTAATGAATTATTTTATTCCTGGTTATAAAGTTGTATTATGACCTTTGTTTCTTGATATTACATCTTAACTATGGATGCTAGCTATTGATCCAGGGACTAGCATTGTAAACACAGGGATCTCTACCTTATTAACGGTTGGGACCTCTACAGATGGTATCAGAGCACTATGTTGCATGTAGGATTGTAACCCTAGGATTGGACAAAACCCCTTAGAAAAATAGGAGTTATATTGGCTCAAAATTATTTACAAACAATCTTGTAAACTCTTTCCTCAACCTTTTTGGTTTTGATTCTACATCTCTTCTATTTCAACTTGATGGGCAAAAACCTCAACTTGAGCAAAGGACTTCACCAACTCAAATGACTTCAACTTCAACATCACCAATGATTTCAACTTTAGTTTCACCAAGGACTTCAACTTGAACATCACCAAAGACTACAAGTGAGACAAGAAATATTACTCAAGACTTGAAGACTAAAGAAACAGAACTTAGAAGAAATCATCATCACCGTTGAAGTTATGTGACCAAGATGCAAGAATTTTTCCATGGGAACCATGAACTCATTCATGAAGAATCAACCAAGAAGAATGGAATGATCTCAAAAAAACCATATAGTTGGACCACCATACTAATGTTTAAATCAAACACACCAACTTATGTGGTGTACCTAAATTATTTTGTTGTCTAAAAATGTGCTTGAAACTTGTTGTTTGAGTGGAATGTTTGTTTGTGATTGCTTGCACATTGCTTGTGTGAAATTGTTGTGTGTGATTAGAATTCTCTCCCTAGAAATCTTTTGCCTATTCTAATCCCAATCCAACCCAAACAGATGACTTCTCCAAGAGACTCCAACATCAAGAGTGGTGACAACAACAACCAACAGATGCACATGAGAGAACAACTATTAGCAAACCAAACCTAGTTCAATCAGATGACAACTCAATTTTTAGCCAACAACAATGAGTTAGAACCAACCATGAAAAAGTTTTTGGAGACCCAATCCCAATTGTTGCAAAGGATGATGAATCAAATGATCAGCCTGATAAGCAACTCTTCCCAAGGAGATTGTGACAACAATGATACCAAGGATGATAATATGTAAGGAACTCAAGCTTGCAATATTTGTGGAGACATGGAACACACTTCCAAAGAACATGAGGATCAATGCCCTTATTGTGAATAGAAACATCCAACTAAACAATGCCCCACATCTCAAGTTACTTGTTTCCTATGTGAAGGAAATGATCATGTCCCTATCCAATGCCCCATCTATCCTTATAGTTCAACAAATGAAGCAAGATGGAATGCATCAAATGTTTGGAAACCTCCATAAGGGAACAACTTCTACCAAGAAGGATGAAGGCAAAGTCAGAACCATGACTCCTAAGGCCAAATCCAAAGTGACTACCAAGTGTTGCTACTCTTGTGAAGAAGAGGGTCATATCTCTAGTAACTGCCCGAAGAAGAGAGAAAGATTCCCCACCTTTGAGGTGAGATATGAAGAGAACGAACTAGAAGAACTCCTAGCTTTGGAGAGACCCAAAAAGAAGAATAAGGACATAAGCCAGTTGCAATGCTACAATTGCAAAGAGATGGGACACTATGCCAGTGATTGCCCAGAAAAGAAGAAGGGCCAAGAAGACAAACAAAAGCTAGTGAAACCCAAGATGAGAAGGGATATTATCCATGTGATGTGCAACCACTGCAAAGAACTAGGACATTATGCATCATGTTGTCCAGAGAAGCCACCTCAAGACCTCAACCTTATCACACGTTTCAAATGCAAAGAACTAGGCCATTATGCAAGCAAGTTCCCAGAGAAGATACATCAAGATCCCAAGTAAGCCAAGATGTAATCTAGTTGAAAATCCTTTATAGGAGGTAGTAATATAGTTGCCTTGAATACAATTTGTAACCTCTAGCCTTCCCAAATATCGGGACTAGATTTCTTTTAAGGGTGGTAGCCTGTCACATCCCAAAAAAATTCAAATTTTGAAATGTGAAAAATAAATAAACAAAATAAATAATTGTTGAAATTTAGGGTGAAAAGAAACTTTTTGTTTCTAAATGGAAACATTAAAACCCATCTTGAACAAACTTTGAATAAAAGGGAAACCAACAAAATTCAAATCAAGTGAAATGCATTCATCAATGAATGTATCTTGAAATTCAAACTTGGGAAAAATAAACCAAAACCCAAAGCCCTAATGGAACATTACTATGGATTTGATCCATATAAAAATTTGTCAACAAACATTTATAAATGATCAAAAAGGATAAATAAAAATATTATAAAACCATAGAAATTGGTTTCGCTTAATTTGGAACCATGGATAAAAACTTATGAATTTAATAAGATGAAAGGAAATAATTTCCAAAGCTAATAAAGCTCCTATCTAAAATCCATACCAAATTGTGAGCAAAATAATACTAAAGTAATTTAAAAGGATAAGCCAATATCAAATAAAATTATACAAATTGGAATCACCAAGTTTGGATCTTTAAATAAAAAGATATGGATTTTATAAGATAAGGAAAGGAATAAATAAATAAGGAATGTTTAAAAGCCAAATTAAATCTTAGCCAAATCCATAAGCAAATGAAATAAAGATAATCCAAATAAAATAAAGGGATAAAGATTATTCCAATAAAATATATTGAATAAAACCATATTCTAATTATATATGGATAAAGATAACATTCCTAATAGAAATGATTAATTAAATCATGAGAAAATAATAAATGGAAAATTATCAAAGTGGATTAAAAAGTTATCAAATTAACTTAAAAGAATTATTTGAATAAAAATTATATGGTATTAAAACCATAATCAAAATTTATTTAATTAAAGACAAATGCCCAATTTAAATGATTGGTAAATCATAATAAAAATAATTCAAATAAATCAAAATGAATTATTTAACACCCTATTAAATAAATAAAACCTACTGAAAAAGGTTTAGTGAAAACTAGAATTCAAATAAAGAGTTTGAAAATATAATTAAATCTTGTTTGAATAAAAACAATGGTCTATTTAAATAAATAATAAAGCCCTAGAAAATACAAAGAAATATTCTGAATTTGGACTTTGAAATACTTTATTAAACAATACTAAAACATACTGAATGTTTGGAAAAGATTTAAAAAGGAAATCTGAATTCAAATGTTGGTTTGAATTCAAAATAGAAAATCAAATTGGAAAAAGAAAAAAAGAAACAAAGAAGAAAAAGAAAGGGACCAACCCACTAGCCTACCCAGCCCAGCAAAGCCCTAGGCCCATTAGCCAGCCCACCCGGCACCTCTCTCTTCCCCTATTATTTTCTCACCCGCGCCCTTACCCCCTCACCTCAATGACCGCGTGGACCCACGCCAACCTAGCATCGTCGTCTCCACCCCGCGGTGACCACGCCCCTCTCCTCGCCGTTACTGGACGATGAAGACTCGATTCAATTCACGTTACTGCCACACTAATCCCTCCCTGTGACCACACCCTACTAATCTCCCCTCTCTACCCTCTCTTTCCCCTCAGACACCAAGCCATCAGAGCCTCTAGGCTGCGTGAATTCCTCCTTGCTCCGCCACTGCCTCCGACGAGTTCCCCGTCGAATTCCGGCGAGCCCCAACCCCCTCTTACCTCTTATATCACACGAGCTTGACCCCCATCGCCGTGCGTATCTGCCAGTGGCCTCAGTTTTCCCGCGCACGCCCTACAACCTCGGCTCTATCCACGGTTGAGAGTCGCAGTTGTCTGCCTCGACTCCGGCGAACTCTACTGGTAACCTCTGACCGTGCCTCCCCCTCTCATTGATGCTCGCATACTTCCCTCTCTCGTGTGCATCTAACGCGACCCTTAATTTGCCTTGGCACTACTTGTAGCTTCACCGTCGACGACGCCCGAGCGCACCCGTCGCCAGGAGCATCTCCGGCGAGCAATCGACGTCGAACCCATGCGCCCCTTGACCAACGATGACCACGTTGAGCATCAGCACATCGTTGCAAACCTGTTGAGCCCCTCCTACCCTCCTCTCGCTTCCTGGAATAGCCAGACCACCGTCGACTGAGCACCAACACCGCTCATCTTCGCCAAGCGCCGCCCATCTCTGGTCGTTGCGCTCTGGACCGTTAGATGATGATCTAGTGGCTAGGATAGAATGACTTAACAAAGGGGTATCACTTGATCTGCATCGTGCGATCTAAATGAGATCTTGTGGTCTGTAATAGCCGATCCGACCAAACCGTTATCGTCCAATAAGATTGCTCCACGTGGCCTGAGTTTAGTTTTAACAAACAAAAAGATTTCTATTAGATGGTTAGATTTGAAAAATTCATAACTTTATATGAAGTAGTTGGTTAAGATGTCAGCTAGGGTGTTGTTCTTGTTAGAATTTCTTTAGTCTACACGTCCAAATTTTTCAAACTTTATATCAATGGAATCACCAAGAAGAGACCTTTCCAACAATGCCCTTTGTTTAATGTTTTGCTTCTGTAAAATTAGTTGTATTTGCAGAAACATGTGTAGGCATATTTTGAATATAAAAATTATTCTAGAAAGGTTTTTAGGATGAAATATTTTTTAAATGGTTTGTTTTGAACCTATTCACCATAGAAACAAACTTTTGGATTTAAAAATATATTTTGTGACTCTTAGGAATAAATCTTTGAATAAAAGCATTTCTAGTTAAATAAAAATATTGTTTATGTTTTTAAAATGCTTTTTGAGTAAAACCTTTTGATAATGGTTTGAATTAAATTCTCTGACCCTAAAAAATAAGTTTTGGATTAAAAAATATATTTTTTGAACCCTAGAAAAATTATTAATTTGTTTAAAGGCATTTCCAACAAAATAAAATGTTGCTTTGATTTAAAAATGGATATTGGATGAAACCCTTTGCAAATGGAATTGTTTTAAAACATTGTGACCATAAACATTAATATTGGTGTTTAAAAACATTTTGGCTAACACTAGAAATTATTCTTTGAATAAAATCAAATTCTTGCAAAACAAAAATGATTTAAGTGGCCATTTTCACAAACTTGATATCAAATGGTTTTGCCACATCTATAAATGACCAATAGTTGTTTTAGAATGTTTATAACCTATTAGAAACCACTTTTACAAATAAAACAATCTTTGACATTCATGCATGCAGTGCTTTGTTTTTATTATTCTATGTGATGAATTGCTTGAATGGTAGATTGAATTTGTGCCTTGATTGAATTGTAGTGAAATTTCGAGAGTGTGACTATTGCAAGATCAAGGAGTGAACTTATATTCTCTACCGAAAAGGCAAGTAGTGCTTCATACTTTTGTCCTATTATTTTCACTATGCATTAGTGATATTTCTAAGTAGGACTTGCATGGAATTTTCTAAGTATAAACTATGCCATGGGAAATCCTACTAGATGAAACCTTAGTACAATTTTCCTAAGTTAATATTCCTACTACTACCATGCTTATCTTAGCTAGTATAAAACAAGGGTGGATTATATTCATGCTATGGACTATTTCCAAGTCAAGGACTTGTGTTTTGTTTAATAAAACAACTATGTAAATGAATCACCTAGGTGGAATGGGACTTGCATGGATGGATTTTTCTTGAGTGGTTACTAGGGCCCATTTTTCAATGGCCTACCCTGTGTATCTAAATTGTGGAATGCCACCCAGGAACAAAGAGATTTGAGATGTCAAATGTTGAGAAGCTTCAAGTGCAACCACTTGGCATTATGGGTTCTGCCTGGATCATATAGGTTGCAATAACTTAGAAAAATGGACAGTTGGTGGTAGGGGATGATAGGTTTGGGAACACGTCCATTCTGGTATAAGGGAAGACTTTCAAAAGATCTTGTCTCGATGCATATCGAGTATTGTGGGGAAAGTGCACCACCTCTTGAGAGAGTAAAATCTAAGTACTTAGCCGTGTCCCCGACAATGGAAAATTTGAGCATCAAGACATGGAAGCTATCAAGAATCTCCTCATCCCAATTTCTAAGTTAAAAACTTGTGGTTGAACAAGGGTTAAAGGATCTTCAATTTTTGATTGGTAGATGCCTTGGGTGATTTTGACAAACAAAAACTTAGTGTTTTTAAATGATAAGGAAAACCTTATTTGAGAAAAGCAAGCCTAAGCTCCACTTAGCCAAATGCATATAGATGATAGATATCACTACTCTACCATAGTATCACTTGCCAATACAATTCAAATGTATTGACCCTTGTGGCTATAACTTATTATGTTGTAGGTTTGTTTGATGTTAGTGAAGTGTGTTGAGTAGGATTACAAGTCTACAACCAACATGATTGCCTGTGAAACTTTGAAGATGAAGGACTCCATGCTATATAGTTATTTCGGCCGCATTGTAATGAGATAGCCAAATTAGCTATGTAAGATGTAATGAATTATTTTATTCCTGGTTATAAAGTTGTATTATGACCTTTGTTTCTTGATATAACATCTTAACTGTGGATGCTAGGTATTGATCCAGGGACTAGCATTGTATACACAGGGATCTCTACCTTATTAAAGGTTGGGACCTCTACGGGAGAACTTCAACCACTGCTCTGCACAAGACAACCTACTATCTAAGCAAGCTAACACTTGCAACTTAGCTAGCTTATACTGATATCTTAGAAAACCTAGCTGGAGCCCTGGTAAGCCAACGATGACCCCCTCCATAGCGCTAGGGTTCAATCTCGCGCGCACCATGCGACAGAGATGACGACGCACAACCATCGATAGCACTCTAATCGTGTGGCCTAGATTGTAACATACCTCTTCGCGTTTGGTTAGCCGCTGACGAGTGGGACCAACCCCGGCAGCCCGCCGCATGCACGTCGCATAGTTGGGCCAGCCCATTAGCATTCCCACGCGTAGCCCATAGATTCAAACTTAGGTTTTGCTTTTATTTGAAAATCCCATACTGTAGGTAACTCTGAAAATCAATTCAGAAATATTCACTGAACCAAATTGAATGAAACTAATTTTGTTAGAAAGTAGATGAAAAGCTCTAATCACTACCGTTGGATTCAAACAATTTGAAATTATAGATCACCCTCAGTAAAAATAACAAGACAGTAGCTTTTACCCCTTCAAACATTTTTCTAAAATCAACCATAAGTGATTTTTAGTTGATTCCATCTCTCAAAAGTCACATTCGCCATGACCTGTCTGAATATTTAAAAATATATAATTTTTCATACAGTAGTCCGGGACCAAAAATAAAGAATTGATTTATAGTCATTTCTAGTCACTTAAATATTATTAAATGGGATTGTTAAACTTTACCAATTAGGCCAACCACTTTAAATAACATTCCAAAGTATTGGAATATGTGGTGATGACATGAGTATCCCATATTGCAATTAGAGAATATTACTTCTTAAGTAGTTTTTCAATTAATAGAAATTAGTTTTCTAGAAAATAAAATAAATAAAATGTTGTCACCCTTTTATTGTAATGATAGAGATGATGCTATATCCTGTAGTGTGAATCTTGGTGTGTTAAATAGAAGTAGTTAAGTATTTTTTGGTGATTGTGTACCTCGTATTATTTGTAGACGCTACTATCAATCTAGGCTACGAGGAGGAAGAATTCTATGAAGACGAGGAAGAGAATTTCGACCACCTTACCAACCAAGGCAAGCTAAGCTAAATTACCATGCAAGTTATACTGTGCAAGATAGACCTATGCATACACTTTTGTTACCACCTTGATTATACCAATCCCAAGTTTTACCTGCAAGCTTTATCTTTTATCCTTTTTGCAAAGTTGTTCAAGTAGTTAATTAATTGGTGATTAGTGGAAAATTAGGAATAATGTCATCAAGATCTTGGAACTTGATGTAGGTAGTTACACTTGTTTAGCACCCCTCAAATAGTGACACTCTCATTGATAGATGCTAGTGCTAAACCAATCTTGATCACTATAGATGGGAACAAATGCTTATGAAAACCTTGGAATGATGAGTCATTCTATTGAAATTTTTTGACATGTGTTATGGACACAATGAGTTAAAGATGATATTGCATGAAAGTTATGCCCTGACTTTGATAAAAACTGATGGTTGGGTTCGGATGCGATGCCATTCCAATTTTACAGTACAACCACAATACCCGAGTTTGGGTAGGGCTTAACTGGAAGTTTATGTTTCTTAGTATGGGTTTCCTTGTGGAACAAGGTGAGCTGAGGCTACCTTGTGAATATGAATGTCCACCTGTGAAGTTTCCAGGATGACAGATGGTCATGGCTGGGAGGCCAAACTTATAGGGGTGGTGCCTATTCTAGGGTGTGTAATTGAAAGGTTAGGATTGATTATCCGCATACCAAGTATGATGATTCAGGGTTATCCCTGACGGATGTATCAAATGTTGTGGTGAAAGTGTACCACCTCTGGAGAGTGTCAAACTATTCGAATAGCCGCGTCCATGGTCATGGACAGTTGGATGGCCATACTGTTCCGTTGTCAGATGTTTTCAAAATGACTTGTGACTTGAAGTATGACTTTGACATGACTCCACAAGAATGTGGATATGAAACTAGGTTCCCACTTAAGTAATCTAGACAACTAAAGTTAGGTCTCAACTACTAAGTAATTGTGAAATAAAACTGGCTTGTTCCAAACAAACCTAGAGATTAGGATTCCTACTAGATTGGTCTTACTGCTTTAGTGATAGTTTCAGAGTACTTAAAAGTAATCATAACCCTGAAGACGGAGCCCCTACTATGCTACTATTATTCCACTTCTTGAGTTGTAATCAGACCTGATCATGAGATGAACTATTTGTAAGTATATTATGGTTTGTAATGGATGATGTACTGTGCTGCTAATTTTGTTATGTATCGCAAAAATGGTAATCCTGGGATTGCAATGTACGGCATAACAGGCATCTAGGATTAAAAATCCGGGTGTTGATAGATAATCTAGACACCAATATCACAAGTACATAAGGGTTCCCACCCATATTGACTCCTCGCAGGGAATCTATAGCTTCACGATAAGGTCATTCGTTCATGTGAAAGTAAGAAGATACAGACGACTTCTCCATCCCATTCCAAATATCATGGTTAACATATGATATACGGTGCAAGAATCACTTGCGACATGGTTTGTTAAGTCCTAGATAATATGTTCCTTTACCACCGGAACTTTCATAGTAGGTTATTACCTCTTGTTAAATAACCTATAATAATATAATTTTGAAAATAGTGTTTTCTAGAATTTTTTAAATGCAGGTGATGAAAACACTGTATTTGTAAAATACTTGATAGAAAATAACCAAAGGACATGAGAAAGTGTGAACTTGCCTTTTGTGATTGCAAGATTATGCACTCACAGTCTTCGAGACAATAGAAGATCCAATATCTGAAAACATCATCATTGGTACGGTAAGGAATAATGTTAAAAAAAGCAAGATGCTATTATGCATAAGTAATGTAATCCAATTTGATAAACTCGAATTACCAGAATAATTGTTGATGGTCTAAGGTTTTGGAGACTGGAAATGGTTTCATTGGAATGTGTTGCCGTTTTAGATTAAGTTTCACACTTGTGCTTCTTATTAAGGCTTGTGAGTGTGTGTGAAGCAACATGTAAGGATAATAAGTAGCATACAATAATAAAGCACTCCGGTGTGGAATGGTATCTAAAGACTCCTTATATAAAGGTTGTTACTCATGTAGATTTATTTTGGAATGCTTAAGAATTACTTTTAGTGTATCTTAAAAGCATAACTTTTGAAGAAAAGTTTACTTAACTAAATGAAAGCACTTAAACTTTAAGTTAACATTTTTAGGTTTCTTATTAGCTATAGTTCTCTAGGATGAAAATATTTACTTCATTTGAATAATGACCACACTAGTAGTTGAGACTTATCTATCTTGGTCATTAGATGGTATTATAATTTGCTCACTTGATAATGTTTCCTAGAGATTAATTAATAATGGTATTACTTCTATTTGATTAGTGGTTTCTTAACATTATGATTGAATGGAATCATTTATCTCCTGCAAAATGAATGGTCATAATTAATAAACATCGAATCAATATTAGTTAACTACTTATGAATTATCTTTGGATTTATAATATATTTATAAACTTGTGGTTGAAGTAATGGTGAAAGGTTTTATTTAGTTAAAAATATTCTTCTTGAGGATTTTATATTTGATAAGAATCATTTTGGAAGATAATATATACTTATTGGTGAATTATAATTCAATAAAATTATATTTATAATGTTTTGAAGTAATTTTACTTCATTCCATCAATATTTAAGACTAAAACTATTTTTAGATCTCAAAAGGATAATTTTAGAAATATTAGCAAAATTTTCATTTACTCTCTTGTGAATTAATAGTTAAAGAAATAGATTTAAATTCAAGTTATTAGAGTATTAAATTTTTATTTACTTTAAAAGTGGAATGTTATATTTTTAACATGTATATATTATTTTTTTGATCATTTTGATATATTATATGTATTTTTATTATATTTAAATATTTAAATATTATTTTTATAAGCTTTATTACTTTATAAACACTTAATAAATAATAAATATTTAGTTAAGTGATATAATATTTTATGTTTATAGTTTTACATTGTAGTTCTTATTTTTGTAAGAATTTTAGTATATTTTATAATTTTCTCATTTACCATTATTAAAATATCATTTTTCCAAGTTTTATTAATTATAAAATCTTTATTAAATAACAATTATTTAAGTAATTAACAAAATAATGTATGATAATAAATTTAAATTATAGATTTTCTTTTTATGTAAATTTTCATATATTAAACATATTTTTCTGAATTATAAAACAAAACTTATTAAATTATTAATGTTTATCCAGTTTCTAATGAAATTTTAAACAGGGAATATTTTTTACACTAGAAGTAAATCTAGCCTAGGTCGCAGACAGGTGGGCCGATGGCCACGTTCGCACGCCATGTTGGCATGGACCAGTCAACATGTGGACCCGGTCAAGGATGACATCATCCTGACGTTAGCAATGGGGAGGAGCTCCCATTCGAGCACGGATCGGTCGATCCCGTGTGTGCCAGAAGGAGTGAATGTGTGTGTTAGAGAGAGAGCACAATGGGGAATCGACCAGTGGTCGCGCGGCCGGTTTTTGGTTGCTGGAGCCAGCGGCATGACGACGGACAATGGCGGCGGATGGCAGGACGCGGCGGAAAAGAAAACCAGGGCGAGAGCGAGGCAAGGGAGAGCTTCTAGAGCACCACAAGATCATCGAGATTGTAGTAAAGAGATTGCTGAGACCGGAGGGGCTCGGAAAGTGGCTAATCGATAGCGATGCCTATGGCAGCCGGGGGAGGCGGATCTTGATTCCACGCAAATGACTTCTCCCCGGCTTGTGATACTTCACAAGAACGCTGAGCATGATGCAATGCTTCTCCCAAGCATCACGGCGGAGTGGGGCAATGTCTGCAATGGAAAGGTTCCATGGCTTCTATGTGACTAGTGTTTCGGTTGTGGGGAAAACTAGAAGAGGGCACGAGATCAAGAGATATGGGTATGGGGAGGAAGAGTAGGTCGTGGCCGATCTTATCTTCATGGACTAAAGCGGTGGTGTAACATCCCAAAAATATTGATCAAGGTTATAAATTCCAATCACCAAATTTAGGGTTAACAAAAACTTTTGTTAATTAAAATCATTATGAATGCATGTGTGTATGTGATGAATGTATGAATGCATGAATGGACTTGTTTGATTGTAGTGAATTGCAAGGAATGGTTTAAATATGAAAACAACATCATATAAATCAATTCCAAGCATAAACAAATCAAGAGAAATTCAAAAACAAACAAAACAAGCAAATGGTCATTTTTGCCAATCTTGCTCACTAGGCCACTTTGAATGTTTCTAGTCCAAGATTTCAAACAGAAACAATTCCTTTTCTTTTCACCCCTTGCTAGACCAAGTAAAAGTAAACCCAAGCCCACTTTGCAAACCCACAGAAACATTTGGCAACCTTATTCAAATGACAATTCAAAACTGAATCTATAACATATGTGAAGATCACCATTTCTCAAAACCCAACCAAACCCGTGCAGCTTGAAAAAACCAAGCAACCATAGACTACCTAGTATGTGACTAGTACCCCCACCAATTTTCATCCAAAAATTCAAATTCAAATGTCTTGCGGCCATTTCATCAAACACCTCCTAATCACAAATCAAATAAAACATCAAACACTATAGTGAGCAGTGTTTGTGCCTAACTTGTTCCCTGTCTATCTCACAAACCATCTAACTTGTTTAACCAGCCCTATCTCACTGTAACTTGACAATGCCATCAATGGTGACCATGCCCGAGAACACTTGCCACCCCACTGTCGATATCAAGTTAGAACCTCACTAGCCTCGCCAACCTTGTCTAGCCAGCAAGACACCGTCCACCGCCACACCCTATCCAGCGCCCAAGCCCTGCCAGCCACTAGACCAAACAGAACGAGCACGCCCAGTCTCTCTACGACCATGCCGAGAGTGCGCCAGAGCGCCGCGCTTGCATAGACCGCACCCCGCCTTTGCCTCTCGCGTGCGTGATCACTACCGCCCAGGGAACCGCCCAGACATGCCTGTTCGCCGCCGCGCGTACCATAGACACAGTGCACCATTACAACTTCCATCGGAGCTGCCCAGAGGATCCAAGTGTTACGACCACATCGCATCCCCCCATGCCTCGCCACCATGCCGTTGAGCCTTTCCAGGTGGCAGCACACCGTCCCCTACCCCCAGCCATGCCGTTAGCTCGCTGTGCAGACGACCACGACGAGCTCCACCCGCACCCTTTGCTCCCCTCGTTGCAGTATAAAAGGAGGCCTCCCCAGCAAGAATTCTCCACACCATTCCAATCCCCTCTCTCTTAGAACCACCCCACCTCTTCCCCGGAGCAAGGCGATCACCAGGAGGCCGGAATTTCGCCGGAGCTTGCCGCTGCTGGAGGAGAAGGGCGCCGTCGATTGGAGCCGCCCTAGGAGGGGCCACCGGTACCAGGAGGATCGCCGTCGTCGACTTCGTCGTTCGCCCCTATCGCCGACCATTGCTGGAGCCCCGGTGAGCCCCCACTGGCCACGCTAGGGTTTGACCACGCCACGTTCTGTTCATACATGGACGATGAACCTCAGCCATCGATCGCACTTCTAATCCTACGGCCCAAATCACCCCTTACCCCTTCGCACCCGCCTGTCTCACTAACTGGTGGGGACAACCACTTAAACCGCATGCACGCGCTATGCGCTATGGGCCGGCCCAGTTAGCACTCCCGGGCGACCCAGTAATTCAAACTTAGGTTTTTCAATTTAGTTTCAAACATAGTTCTGCCTCTAGATTCAAAAATCATTCTAGGGAGATTCACTAAACCAAATTGCATGAAATCAATTTTTCTAGAAAGGTATTGAAATTCTTAATCCAAGCCAGTTGGATTCAAATCATTTGGAATTACAGATCACCTATAGTGAAAATAACAAGGAAGATACTTTTTTGCATTCAAACATTTTTTAAAATTCTACCATATATGCTTTTGAGTTGATTCCAACTCTCAAAAATCACATTTGATAAGACCTTTGTGAATATATAAAAATATCTAGGTTTACTTACAGTAATATTGGACAAGTAATAAAAGAATGCCTCATAGGCATTTCTAGTCACTTTATTTAATTAAAATAAAAGGTTAAACCTTATTAAATTGTGACACCACTTAAAATCACATTCCCAAGTACTGAAATATGTGCTGATGACATGTGTCAACATGATCCCATGTTTTAGTTGGAGAATATTAAATCTTAATTAGTTTTTCAATGAGTAGAAATTACATTACTAAAATAAAATAAATAGAACATTTTCCTTAATCTTTGTGATAATAGTGATGATGCTAGATCATCCAGTGTGAACCTTTGTGTGCTGAATAGTGTAGTTAAGTATTGTTTGGTGATTGTGTACCTCGTATTTATTTATAGACGCTAGTACCGAACAAGGATACAAAGAGGAAGTTGGATACTACGACGAAGAAGCAGAGGGGAACTTCAACCACTGCTCTACACAAGGCAAGCTAGAACTTTGAAATTTAACCCTTGCATTATAACTATGCCAACTAGATGCATCAAACATGCAGTAATTATACCACTTGATGATATCAAATCCCAGTTTTACTTGCAAGATTAAATATTTTATTTCTTATCAAAGCTTTTATTTGTGTTTACTTAGTGATTTGTAGATTTTAGAAAGACTATTAAAGGTAGCATAAAGAGCATAAAATTTGGCCTAAGTTAGATAAATCTTGATGTCATCATGAGGCATGAGATTGAACTTAGATAAGTCGCACCTGTCTACCACCCCTCATTAGTGTTTACCCCCAACTTTAGTGGCTAGTGCTAAGCATAAAACTGGATCACTTTAGATGGGAATACTTGGTGAAAACGGTTATGAAAACATTAGAATGATGAGTCATTCTAATGATGATATCAAATCCCAGTTTTACTTGCAAGCTTAAATATTTTATTTTTTATCAAAGCTTTTATTTGTGTTTACTTAGTGATTTGTAGATTTTAGAAAGACTATTAAAGGTAGCATAAAGAGCATAAAATTTGGCCTAAGTTAGATAAATCTTGATGTTATCCTGAGGCATGATATTCAACTTAGATAAGTCGCACCTGTTTACCACCCCTCATTAGTGGCTAGTGCTAAGCATAAAACTGGATCACTTTAGATGGGAATACTTGGTGAAAATGGTTATGAAAACATTAGAATGATGAGTCATTCTAATGAAATGTTTTGACATGTGTTATTGAAAACCAGATGATATTTTATGATGAAATGTTGAGGCATGAGCCTTAGCCCTTTATAAAACTGATGGATGTCTAGATACGATACCATTCCAATTTTACCGTACAACCACAATACCCGAAATTTGGGTAGGGCTTGACTGGAAGTTTATATACCTTAGTATGGGTTCCCTTGTGGACAAGGTTTGAGCTGAGGCTACTTTGTGAAGATTCACCACCTGTGCAGTTCCCAAGATGACAGATGGTCAGGGTTGGGAGGCCAAACTCATAGGAGAGGTGCCTATACTAGGGCATCTAATTGAAAGGTTAGGATTGATTATCCGCATACTGAGTATGGTGAATTCAGGATTGTTCCTGACGGATGTATTGAATATTGTGGGGAAAGTGTACCACCTCTGCAGAGTGTCAAACTATTCGAATAGGCGCGTCCACGGTTATGGACAATTGGAGTGGCCATATTGTTCTGTCGTCGGATGTTTTCAAAATGACTTGTGAAATGAATCATGACTTTGACTTGACCACAACAGGGTTGTTATATGAAATTCATGTTCCCACTTAGGTGTTATAAAACTTTCAACTAGATTTCCTTGCTTCTAAACTTAGTTAAGGTAAATCTGGATTTTTGCAAAACAACCTAGAGCCTAGTACTTACTATTCAAAACCACTTCACTTGTTAGTATTAGTTTGTGAGTACTTAAAGAGTACTCATGGCTTTGTCCCTGGCTATTCCCGTGGCCAGACTATGAAGAGGACTATCAGGAGATGGACCGCATGATGGTTACGACAACTAGGATCATCTCCCATCGTCAGCATTGCATGTGTCCATGAAGATGGAGTCTCACCCACGCTATCGTTATTATTATATTATTCCGCTGCTAGGATTGTATTAAGACTAGATCATGAGATCCTTTATTTTTTTGTAAGACCTTATGTATGGTTTGTAATGGATGATGTACTGTGATATCAAATCTGTTTTGTCTCGCAAAAATGGTAATCCTGGGATTGCGATGTATGGAATAACAGTAATCTGGGATTAAAAATCCTGGTGTTGACAAGTTGGTATCAGAGCCATCCTAACCACAGGAGGCCCTAGTAAGAATGGACGCTTGAACCAAAAACTTAGTTTCAAAACAAAAGAAGTGAGTATTTATGAAAACCTATTCTCATTCTTACCACTTAGATGCTTTCATGAAAATTCATGTTCCTCAAAAATTCTTGCAAACTTACATAAAATTTGACACACTTGATCACTCTACTAACTTGCTCATCCTACATTCTTATAGATGGACGTGAAGTATAGCAAGTTCTATCAGTTGGGGAATGGAGGAGATCTCATCTTTGAGCGTGAATTGGACCAGCTTTCGGAACTTCTGGAGCACCCTCACCCCGAGTTCTTCGGAGCTTACTTCAATGATCAGGAAGGAGGAGAATTGCAATGGCTGATTGTTGCAAGTCTCCGAGGAAAGATTGAAGCCACCACCTCAGTGGGAGTCCAGTTCACCTTAAGGGAGAACAACTAGCTCGATGGACTTTACAGGGCCATGCAGGAAGCTCTTGCCCGTCTTTGTGGGCAGAGTATCAATCAGATCAAGGGCACAGACTTCGAGTTCTATTCGAGGCGTGATGCTATGGGACAGCCACTAGAGGTGCCACGTCACCCAGATCTGAAGCATCAAGTGGACCACCTCAGCTTCATGATGTATGACTGGCAGAAGGAGTTGGACAATGCCCGCTCCTACGGCAACCACAACTATGCCCTCACTATCAAGACGGACCATACCATCGCCATGCTGGTGAAGGATCGCAAGTCTCGCTGCCGTCAACTTGACAAGAAGGAGAACATCATTGCCCGCCTTCGTCACAGGATCACGGACTTGGAGGAGACCATACACGAGAGAGACATGGAGCTTGAGGAGAGGGAGAACGCAGGGGAGGATATCCGTGGAGACCCCTATTCTTACCTCAGTGATGATAATGAATTTTTGGAGGATCAGGCCATGGACTTCTTCACCGATGAGGATGACTTTGCCTTCATTGATGATGATTATGAGGATGATGAATCCACCGATTCCGAGGAGTAGTAGCACTTGAGCACTAGCGTTAGTGAGTTGTATCCGGTCCCACTGTATCATTGTTTCACAGAATGGTTCTTAAAACCATCTGTTTCCTTGTTGTGGTGTGTTTTTGTATGGTGTGTTATGAATGAATGAAAATAAAGTTGCTAGAAAAATCCGAGTCAAACTTTGAAAACTTTTCAAAAATAAAACCCCAAACCTTATAAATTTTCCTCTTTTCTCATGATCTATGTCAATCATCAGATGCCTCGCGGAGGAAGCACTTCGTCCCCGGACCCAATGTTGCAGATCTTGCAAATGTTGGTTTCTAACGGCGAAGCTGAAAGAGCCGAACGTCAATCCAACTTAGCCACCCTTCAACACATAGCTCAGATGGCCAACAACAATCAAGGTAATGGAAACCAGGACAACCATGGATACAAGCTCAAGAACTTTCAAAACACCAATCCACCCATCTTCACTAAGTCTGAAGATCCCCTAGATGTAGATGATTGGCTGCAAACCATGGAGAACAACTTAGAAGTTGCAAGAGTAGAAGCCAATGAGAAGGTACTGTTTTCCACCCACTATCTGGTCGGAGATGCAAGAACTTGGTGGAACAGCGTTCGTGCCATGAATGAAGGATTGATGATGACTTGGGATGAATTCAAACTCAAGTTTAGCAGAACCCATGTGCCACTGGGTTTGATCAAGAGGATGAGAGATGAATTCAGAGAACTTAAGCAAGGGAGGATGACAGTAGTTGAGTACCATGACAAATTTTTGTCACTGGCTAGGTATGCACCGGATGAGATTGACAAGGAAGCCAAGAAGAAGGAGAGATTCTTGAATGGTCTGCATGATGAGATGCAGACGGTATTGGTCAAAAGTCCGTTTGCTGACATTGAAGCCTTTGTGGATTCTGCCATTCAGATGGAAGGCAAGATCAACCAAGCCAATGAGAACCGCAAGCATAGAATGATGAATCAACCAGGAACCCACCATATCCCAAAGTAACGCCCCAACCCGTCTCAAGGATTTACCCCAAGAAACAATAGAGCCCCGATGAACCGTTCAACCTATCCCAACCGGGGAGGAGGAAACCCAAGGCCCGGAGGAAACCACAACAGCAACCCTGGAAACTCCAACAATTTCAACCATGCACCGCCCAAGTTCAAATACAACAATGCCGCCACCAACACCAATACTGCCCGACTGGAAGCAATGTTGTGCCTGTTGCAGTCAAGGACAAGTCTCAGGTGACTTTTTATGAATGCGGAACCAAAGGTCACTATTCCAATGAGTTCCCCAAGAAGATTGCAGCAGCCCCCAATTTGAATGCCCCAGCTCAGGAGCAGCGCCGTGTTCAGCCTAGAAGAAGATTTTCCCCAGGAAATTCGCTCAACTGCAACGGCCGTCTGTTTCTCATGAATGCGGAAGAAGCCCAAGAAGCTTCAGATGTTGTGCTGGGTATGTTTTCTGTTAACTCATTACTTGCAAGAGTGTTGTTTGATTCTGGAGCATCGCACTCGTTTGTTACAGAAGAATTTGCATGCACTAGTAAGATTCAACCAAAAAAATTGAAGCATGTTATGATAGTTCAAATACCTGGTTCAACCACCAAAACTAGAAAAATTTGCAAGGCCGTACCTATCTGAATCGATGGCATAGATTTTATGTTAATCTAATAGTACTTGGAACTAAAGGTTTGGATGTAGTACTAGGAATGGATTGGATGTCGAAACATAAAGGATTAATTGACTGTGCCAAGAAAGCCATAACCATGACCAGTACAGCCGAAATATCAGTAGAGCATGTATCTGAAACATTGCCCCGTCAATTAAATTGCAACAAGAGTCTAGCCCAACCAATCATTGACCAAGTCAGAGTAGTCTGTGAATACCCCGATGTATTTCCAGATTTTTTGCCCGGTATGCCCCTAGATCGGGATATCGAGTTTATCATTGAACTAATCCCTGGAACCAGACCCATAGCCCAGAGACCGTATAGTATGAACCCGTATGAAATAGTGGAGCTAAAGAAGCAACTGGATGCTATGTTGGAGATAGGACTAATTTAACCAAGTGCGTCGCCATGGAGATCACCTGTCTTGTTTGTGGACAAAAAAGATGGAGGTAACCGTTTGTGTACGGATTATCAGAAGCTGAATGCTGTCACTATCAAGAACAAGTACCCACTACCAAAGATAGGAGACCTGTTTGACCAGTTGACCGGTGCCAAAGTGTTTTCTAAGATTGATCTTAGAACTGGTTATCATCAACTCAAGATTCACGCAGAGGATATTCCAAAGACTGCCTTTACCACCAAATATGGACTGTATGAGTATACTGTCATATCTTTTGGATTAACCAACGCCCCGCTTATTTCATGAACCTCATGAATAAGATTTTTATGGACTTCCTGGATAAGTTTGTCGTTGTTTTCATCAATGACATTCTGATCTATTCCAAATCAGAAGAAGAACATGAGCTACACCTAAGAACCATCCTTGGAACCCTTAGGGAGCATCAGTTGTATGCCAAGTTTAGCAAATGTGAATTCTGGGTACAGGAGGTAGGATTCCTCGGACATATCGTATCAGCCGGAGGAATTGCTGTTGACCCCGCCAATGTTAAGGATGTTGAAGAATGGAAAGCCCCAACCAATCAAACCCAAGTTCGTGCATTTCTCGGATTAGCGCGATACTACCGCAAGTTCGTAGAAGGATTCTCGAGTATCGCAAGACCCATGACCCAATTGCTGAAGAAGGATAAGAAGTTTGAATGGACGGACAAATGTAAAGCACATTTTCAAGAACTCAAGAAGAGATTGATTTCAGCCCCAATCTTGATCATGCCGGATATTACGAAGCCTTTTGATGTATATTCCAAGATCGGTCTCAGATGTGTGCTTATGCAAGAAGGCAAGGTCATATCTTATCTATCCCGAAAACTGAAACAACATGAGCAGAATTATCTTACCCATGACCTTGAACTAGCAGCTGTAGTTCTAGCCCCAAAGACATGGCGTCATTACCTTATCGGAAACCGTTGTGAGATTTATTCGGATCGTAAGAGCCTGAAGTATATTTTCACTCAGAAGGAGCTGAATATGAGGCAAAGGAGATGGATATCTAATCAAGGACTATGATCTGGACATTCACTATCACCCCGGTAAAGCCAATGTGGTAGCAGATGCCCTTAGAAGGTTGCCGTGTCGACTGAACTCTATGATTCTGACGGAGCAACCAAGTTTGCACAAGGAGTTGGTAGATTTCAGAACGGAGATAGTAAGTGAAGGATTTTTGGCTAGCATAGAAGTCCATCCCACTTTGATCAGTCAGATCAAGGAGGCGCGGGGAGGAAATGCTAGGATCGATGGAATCAAACATCGTGCCGGAACAGGAAAAGTACCCGGATTCACCGAAGATGAAGAAGGAGTTTTGTGGTACAAAGGACGCCTCTGTGTGCCAGCAGATTCGCATTTGAAGCAAGCTATTTTGAAACAAGCGCATGATACTCTTTATTCTATTCACCCCGGAGGAACGAAGATGTATCAGGATTTGAAGGAGCAATTTTGGTGGCACAAGATGAAGAGAGAAATCGGGAGCTACATAGCCAAGTGTGATATTTGTCAGAGAGTCAAGGCGGGACATCAGAGACCCGCAGGACTTTTGCAACCATTGCAGATTCCAGAATGGAAATGGGATTCCGTCGGAATGGATTTTATCACCGGTTTGCCTACATCTAGTAGGGGAAATGACTCTATTTGGGTCATAGTTGATAGATTGTGCAAGGTCGCCCATTTCTTACCAGTCAAAACCACTTATCAGAGTTCGAAGCTAGCAGAGTTGTACATCGCTACAATCATCAGTTTGCATGGAGTGCCCAAGAACATCGTGTCGGATCGAGGAACTCAGTTTACCTCGAAATTTTGGTAGAAAGTCCAAGAAGGACTAGGAACAAGATTAGATTTCAGCACATCTTATCACCCTCAGACTAATGCACAAATGGAAGGAGTAAATCAAATACTCGAAGATATGTTGATAGCATGTGTGCTAGAATATGGATTAAAATGGGAAGACTATATGTCGTTCGCAGAATTTTCGTACAACAACAGTTATCAAGCCAGTTTGTAAATGGCCCCATTTGAATTTATGTATGGAAGGAAGTGTCGCACCCCTTTGAATTGGTCGGAAGTAGGAGAGAGTCAGATTTTTGGACCCGACATCCTACGAGAAGCAGAAGAAAAGTTCACAAGATCTGTGAGCACCTCAAGACCGCCCAATCCAGACAGAAGAGTTATGCCGAAAAGAGACGTCGAGACCTTGCCTTCAATATCGGAGATTTTGTGTATCTCAAAGTGTCGCCTTTGAAGGGAATGCAACGTTTTCAACTCAAAGGAAAGTTAGCCCCCAGATATATTGGGCCCTTCAAGATTTTGAATTGTCGAGGAGAAGTATCATATAAACTGTAACTGCCAGAGGTGATGTTAGCCGTGCATAATGTGTTCCATATATCGTTACTTCGCAAATGCCAAGAAGTCCTGGAGAAAACCGAAGTTGTCAAGAACATTGATCATCGAACCATAGAGATCAACAATGACCTCACATATCCTGAAGTACCCATCCAAATTTTGGAGGAAGCTTTCAGAACCACCAGGACCCGGAGCATCAAATTTCTCAAGATCAAGTGGAGTAACCACATTGAAGAAGAAGCTACCTAGGAGCGAGAAGATTACATTAGGACTGAGTTTCCACATCTCTTTAAATCCTAGATTTCTTTTTTTCTCAAATCTCGGGACGAGATTTTGTTTAAGGAGGTAAGGTTTGTAACATCCCAAAAATATTGATCAAGGTTATCAATTCCAATCACCAAATTTAGGGTTAATAAAAACTTTTGTTAATTAAAATCATTATGAATGCATGTGTCTATGTGATGAATGTATGAATGAATGGACTTGTTTGATTGTAGTGAATAGCAAGGAATGGTTTAAAGATAAAAACAACATCATATAAACCAATTCCAAGCAGAAATAAATCAAGAGAAATTCAAAAACAAACAAAACAAGCAAATGGTGATTTTTTCCAATCTTGCTCACTAGGCCACTTTGAGTGTTTCTAGTCCAAGATTTCAAATAGAAACAATTCCTTTTCTTTTCACCCCTTGCTAGACCAAGTAAAAGTGAACCCAAGCCCACTTTGCAAACCCACGGAAACATTTGGCAACCTTATTCAAATGACAATTCAAAATTGAATCTATATCATATATGAAGATCACCATTTCTCAAAACCCAACCAAACCCGTGCACCTTGACAAAACCAAGCAAACATAGACTACCTAGTATGTGACTAGTACACCCACAAATTTTCATCCAAAAATTCAAATTCAAATCTCTTGCGTCCATTTCATCAAACACCTTCTGATCACAAATCAAATAAAATATCAAACACTATAGTGAGTAGTGTTTGTGCCTAACTTGTTCCCTCTCTAGCTCACAATACACTCTCAGTAGATCATCTAACTTGTTTAACTAGCCCTAGCTCACTGTAACTTGACAATGCCATCAATGGTGACCATGGACGAGCACACTTGCCACCCCCACTGTTGACAGCAACCTAGAAGCCTCACTAGCCTCGCCAACCTTGTCTAGCCAGCAAGCCACCGTCCACCGCCACCCCATGTCCAACACCCAAGCCCTGCCAGCCACTGGACCACACAGAATGAGCACGCCCAGTCTCTCTGCGACCATGCCGAGGGCGCGCCAGAGCGCCGCGCTCGACACGCTCGCACATACCGCGCCCCATCTTCACCACTCGCGTGCATGATCACCACCGTCCAGGGAACCTCCAAGATATGCCCGTTCACCTCCGCGTGGACCGTAGACGTTGTGCACCATTTAAACTCCGTCGGAGCCGCCCGGAGCATCGAAGTGTTCCGACCGCATCGCACCGCCCCACGCCTCGCCACCATGCCGTTGAGCTTCACTAGGAGGCAGCACATCGTCCCCTACCCCCAGCCATGTCGTTAGCTCGATGTGCAGACGACCACGACGAGCTCCACCCGCACCCTTCGGTCCCCTCGTCGCACCATAAAAGGAGGCCTCCCCAGCACGAATTCTCCACACCACTCCACTCCCCTCTCTCTCAGAACCACCCCACCTCTTCCCCGGAGCAAGGCGAGCACCAGGTGGCTGGAATTTCACCGAAGCTTGCCGCTGCTGGTGGAGAAGGGCGCCGTCGATTGGAGCCGCCCCAGGAGAAGCCACCAGTACCAAGATCGCCGTCGTCGATTTCGTCATTCACCCCCATCACCGACCATCGCCGGAGCCCCGGTGAGCCCCCACTGACCCCCACTGGCCGCGCTAGGGTTCTACCTCGCCGCGTTCTGTTCAGACATGGACGATGAACCTCAGCCGTCGATCACACTTCTAATCCTACGACCCTAATCACCCCATACCCCTTCGCACCTCCCTCTCTCACTGACTGGTGGGGACAACCACTTAAACCGCCCACGCGCGCTGTGCGCAGTGGGCCGGCCCAGTTAGAACTCCCGCGCGACCCAGTAATTCAAACTTATGATTTTCAATTTAGTTTCAAACTTAGTTCTGCCTCTAGATTCAAAAATACTTCCAGAGAGATTCACTGAACCAAATTGCATGAAACAAATTTTCCTAGAAAGGTATTGAAATTCTTCATCCAAGCCAGTTGGATTCAAATCATTTGCATTTATAGATCACCTATAGTAAAAATAACAAGGCAGAGACTTTTCTGTAGTCAAACATTTTCCAAAATTCAACAATAGATGCTTTTGAGTTGTTTCCAACTCTCAAAAATCACATTTGATAAGACCTTTCTGAATATATAAAAATATGTAGGTTTACTTACAGTAATATTGGACAATGTAATAAAATAATGCCTCATAGAGATTTCTAGTCACTTTATTTAATTAAAATAAAAAGATTAAACCTTATTAATTTGTGACACCACTTAAAATCACATTCCCAAGTACTAAAATACGTGGTGATGACATGTGTCAACATGATCCAATGTTTTAGTTGGAGAATATTAAATCTTAAGTAGTTTTTTAATGAGTAGAAATTACTTTTCTAAAATAAAATAAATAGAACTTTTGCCTTAATCTTTGTGATAATAGTGATGATGCTACATCATCTAGTGTGAACCTTTGTGTGCTAAATAGAGTAGTTAAGTATTGCTTGGTGATTGTGTACCTCGTATTTATTTATAGACGCTAGTACTGAACAAGGATACGAAAAGGAAGGAGGATACTATGATGAAGAAGCAGAGGAGAACTTCAACCACTACTCTTCACACGACAAGCTAGAACTTTGCAAGTTAACCCTTGCATTATAACTATGCCAACTAGATGCATCAGACATGCAGTAATTATACCAGTTGATGATACCAAATCCCAATTTTACTTGCACGCTTAATTATTTTATTTCTTATCAAACCTTTTATTTGTGTTTACTTAGTGATTTGTAGATTTTAGAAAGACTATTAAAGGTAGCATAAAGAGCATAAAATTTGGCCTAAGTTAGATAAATCTTGATGTCATCCTGAGGCATGGGATTGAACTTAGATAAGTCGCACCTGTTTACCACCCCTCATTAGTGTTTACCCCCAACTTTAGTGGCTAGTGCTAAGCATAAAACTAGATCACTTTAGATGGGAATACTTGGTGAAAATGGTTATGAAAACCTTAGAATAATGAGTCATTCTAATGAAATGTTTTGACATGTGTTCTTGAACACCAAATGATTTTTGATGATGAAAATGTTGAGGCATGACCCTTAGCAGTTTATAAAACTGATGGTTGTCTGGATGCGATACCATTCCAATTTTACCATACAACCACAATAACCGAAATTTGGGTAGGGCTTGACTAGAAGTTTATATAAATTAGTATGGGTTCCCTTGCGGCCAAGGTTTGAGATGAGGCTACCTAGTGAAGATTGACCACCTGTGCAGTTCCCAAGCTGACAGATGGTCATGGTTGGGAGGCCAAACTCATAGGAGAGGCGCCTATACTAGGGCGTGTAATTTAAAGGTTAGGATTGATTATTCGCATACTGAGTATGGTGAATTCAGGATTGTTCCTGACGGATGTATCGAATATTGTGGTGAAAGTGTACCACCTCTGCATAGTGTCAAACTATTCGAATAGTCGCATCCACGGTTATGGATAGTTGGAGTGGCCATACTGTTCCGTCGTCATATGTTTTCAAAATGACTTGTGAAATGAATCATGACTTTTACTTGACCACAACAGGGTTGTGATATGAAAATTAAGTTCCCACTTAGGTGTTATAAAAAAATTTCAACTAGCTTTCTTTGCTTCTGAACTTAGTTAAGGTAAATTTGGCTTTTTGCAAAACAACCTAGAGCCTAGTATTTCCTACTCAAAACCCTTTCACTTGTTAGTCTTAGTTTGTGAGTACTTAAAGAGTACTCATGGGTTTGTCCCTAGCTATTCCAGTGGCCATACTATGAAGAGGACTATCAGGAGGATGGATCGCAGGAAGGTTACGACAACTAGGATCATCTCCCATCGTCAGTATTTCCTGTGACCATGAAGATGGAGTCTCGCCCACGCTATCATTATTATTATATTATTCCGCTGCTATGATTGTATTAAGACTGGATCATGAGATCCTTTATTTTGTTGT
This sequence comes from Avena sativa, assembly GCA_916181665.1. Classification (NCBI taxonomy): domain Eukaryota; kingdom Viridiplantae; phylum Streptophyta; class Magnoliopsida; order Poales; family Poaceae; genus Avena; species Avena sativa. Next base: position 185,947,448 of record OV702281.1, read on the forward strand.
AAGACCTTATGTATGGTTTGTAATGGATGATGCACTGTGATATCAAATCTGCTGTGTCTCGCAAAAATGTAATCCTAGGATTGCGATGTATGGCATAATAGGCATATGGGATTAAAAATCCGGGTGTTGACAGGTGGCGAGCATCGCAAAGCGGCGGTTGATAGATGATGGCAGTGAAGCCACACAGTTGCTTAACAGTGATGAGGAAGACGACAAATATGAGCTCGAATCGGTATGTGCCGGAAATGGGCAGCGCGCGGGCTACTGTTCGGTCGTGATCGAGTGACCGAGGATGCTGTTGTGGCTGCACGCGAGCGCCAGATATGGAGAGGAGAAAATGGGCCACGGGCTAGAATTGATCTATTTCGATTTTTCTTTCTTTTTTCCTTATTCTTTCTTTTTATATATTTATCCATTGTATGTTTGATTTCCATTAAGTTTTTAAATTCTCAAAATTGTTGTAGAATATCCCAAGTATCTCAAGGTTCATTATACCTATTTGGTTTTGAATTATTATATATATATATTTGTGCAAATCCTATTTATTTGTGAGATGTATATGAGAAAAGCTCATTAATCATTTAGGTTTAAGTCTTTATTTCTTATTTAGAAACCTTCTTCAGGCTATGCTTTGATTTATCTATTGTTAAATGTGGTTTAAGATATCTATAAAATCATTAGAGAGGGCCTCATATAATAATTATTATATATAATTAATGACTTAGTGTGGTGGTGAATAATAGTTATAAATTTCCCTTACATAATATACCCTGAATTTATTAGAGGATGCACTCCTATATATGCATGAAACTTGGCTATCATTATATTTATTTATTTTAAGGAAACTTTCTAATGGTGATCATACATTATTATTTGGTACGTAAAATGTAACATCCTAGCATTAGAGCTAATAAATAAGCTAAACACAGATGTGTGCATTGCATTCACGCATAAAAAATCCGAATAATTTTTGCGCTTTTGAACAAAACTTGTCAAAGGGATTGAACCTTCTCTTAACTTGATGGAATTGAAGTAGATCATCAAGTTGACTGCGATAAGTTTAAATATGGCCTTTTCTAAAACTTTATTTAGGATAAAAATGATTTAATCTAAGGGTAGATTAAATGCAGTAAAAATAAACCACAACATCTTATTTAATGATTGATATCTAATCTTCTAGAGATTATATTCTAGTATCCATTACACAACTCATGAATACCCAATAAAGAATACAACTCAATTAATAAGACTCCAATAACCAAAATATTTATTTACCAAATTCTCATCCATTCCTACCATGATGATCAAAGTAGTTCTTTAACACTAATTCTTTATCACTTGTTGAGTAGGAAGGAATTCAAGTCAAAGACCATTCACCATATATCTTTCTTTCCATAACAATCTTTATCATCTCTATTTGAACAACATCCTTGTATTTGTTGTTAATCAATGTTGAAGGATCAACTGTTGATTTATAAATCCGTGATCTATTCACTGTTGTCCTTATTATAGCATTCAGTAAAGCTTATAAAGAAATAAGTAAGATTAGGTTAATAGTAATACTAGCTTTAGATATCATCTGTAGATGGGAATGTTCGAAGAGAATCAAATTAACAAAATACTTGATGGAGTTAATTCACTCCTGAATAGATAAAAGAGTTGTCCTAAATAAAGGTATATATTTATGGTAAGCAAAGAAGATTATAAGGATGAATTATAATTATCAACCTTACTTTTAAGCCATTCTAAAAAGAACAACTCTATTACTTTACCTTAAATAATGGTGTCATTTCCAATCATAAGCATAAAGACAAGATGTCTTAAACCTTATATTTTATTACTAACTCTAAGATCATAAATAAAATAAAAAAACATCTAAACAGATAGTAAATAATGATAATCTTAAACCCTAAATTCTATGCAAGTTCTAACCAACTAATTATCTTAAAATCATCTAAGTCTATGATAATAACACTAATCATTTTTAGTTCTCAAGAATTACATGTGTCAGATAATAAGAGGAATTACTATATAAAAATTTCCTAAGTGATAAGTGGATAAGAACTAAATCTCAATTAATAGTAATGCATTCGTTAATAAATTATGGTTAATAAAAAAGGGACCTAAATAAAAGAAATAAGGAAAATATAAACCTTATGTAATGAAGGTTCACTAAATGAGTCTAAATACATATTATTTGTTGCTGCAAGTATTTAGCAAATCGAATTTTATAAGGAATATTAAAAACAAATGTAATATACAAATCTGAAAATAAAAAATAAAATAGTAAAGGAAAAAACAAAGAAAAAGAAATCTGGCCCGAGCAGCAGCCCGACCCCGAGTTTCTTCTGCCTAATCGTCGGTCGCGAGCCGCAGCTAGTTCTCTCTGCTCACTACACCACAGCCCAACACCGGCCCAGGACCACGTACCCCTTTGTCCACCTAATCGTTGTCATCTACCTCGTGCTCGTCCCGAAGCAGCTCGCTGGATGTAGCGCCGCCGCTCGCCAGCGTGGAGATTCGTGCGGCCGAAAACAAGAGGGGATAAGGAGGCCACGATGACACCTCACTTCTTCATCCTCATCCACTCCCTCTCCATCTGAAGCTCTCTCTCTCGAATCCTCATTTATCTGAAACCCTATCTTGCCGGAGCCACACATCGTCGTCGATAGAGGCCACCCTAGAGCCTATGGCGTGGTCGAGGAGAATTGCCACATTCCCCTCTTCATCCTAACAGGCTAAATAGAACAAGGGGAGCTTGGGTGTGTGTGAATTTCACCGTTCTTTTTCATCAGAGTTCGTTAGAGAAGTTGACCGTGTACTCGTCTCCGACTGCGCCGGTCCTCATCGACCTCTCTATTGTAATCAGGGTGAGTTCATGAATCCTCCAGTACCCCCCAATCGCATTATATCATTGTAAATCGTCGTCGCACCATAAGACACCATCTGCCACCGTCGGAGCTTGGCGGAGCCGAGGCTCCGATGACCATTTTCGAGCGGCGTCGCCACTCTAGGGTTCAGCACGTCGCGCTGATATGAACTAGGTTAGTTTCGCTTGCTGGGGCACCGTAAATCATCGCCGGCGACGATCCACCGGCGGTGAGGACAGTGCTGATGTCAACACGACGTCATGCCGACACCACCTTTGACTTGGTCCACCCAGTTGACCAGTCCACGTCTATGTGGCAGATGACATGGCCCTGACCCCACGGGTCAGTGACCTAGGGTAGGTCTAGATGTGGTGTGAAAAAGTTATTTCCTATTTAGGAAATAGATAAAACATAAGAAGTCTAAAACTTAAATATTTCTAGAAATTTAATAAATGATTAAATCTTGAAAATTCAATAACTTTTATTTTATAAGTTAGAAAAATATGAATAATATATAAAAATTGTTTAGAAAAATAAAATCTATAATTTAACTTTATTACCCAACATTATTATATTAACTATTTAAATAAATCTTATTTAATAAAGATTTTATAAAGAATAAAACTTTGATAATTCATATTTTAATAATGGTAATTGATAATAATAATAATATAAATAATATACCAAAATTCTTATAAAAATAAGAATTAAAATTTAATATTATAATCATGTATTAATATTTCACTTAATTAAATATCTATTACTTATTAAGAGTTTTATAGTAATAAATATTATAAAACCATATCTTATTATTTGTAAGTCACAAAAATACTTGTAATATACCAAAATGATCAGAAAAATAATACCTACATGTTAAAAATATAGCATACCATTTTTAAAGTAAGTAAAAGTATAATACTTTAATAAATTGAATTTAAACTTATTTCTTAATTAATAATTCTTAATAGGGTAAATAAAAATTCCTAATATTTTAAGGATTAGCTAATTGAGGTCTAATAAATAATATTAGTCTTAAATATTGATAATATATGAATACAAAATGGTTCAACACATTTTAAATAAAATCTTATTGATTTATCATTCAACCAGAAATGTAGATTATTTTGTAGAAAGATCCTTATCAAATATAAACTATTCAAGAATAATTTATGACTAAATAAAAACTTTTACCTTACTTCAACCACAAGTTTATAAACATACCGAAACACTATAGTGACTTCATAAGTAGTAACTAATATTGTTTACTTATTCACAAACGATAACAACACCTTTATAAGGAGATAAGTGATTTCGTTCCATTATAATAATAAGGAACTACTACTCAAATAAAAGTAATATCACTCTTAAGTAACTTTAAAGAAACACTATAAAATGAATAGGTAAAAATATCATAAGCATTACACCCTAAGTCCATCTATGTTCTTAAAGATAAATTTACGTCCACAAGACTTTAAATATAATGCTAAACACTTTATTATGTGTTTTATAGTTAACTTTGGTCTATTTTAATTAAGTCATAAAGCATCCCAAATCTAAACTATTTAAACAAGCGTAGACATTCTATCAATCATATTCTTTAAGCTATGAGGATTGTTTAAACCTTAGCAAAGAAATCTTTTCCTCAAATGTTATTCTTTTTGCCACTTCAAACAACAAATCTTAAGATAATATCTCCAACACTTAACAACTAAACTCAAGGACTTTCATCATAGTCAACATGTGACAATTAATCATAATCATATTGTTTAAACTTTACTTCTATACTTTGGATTGTTAACACCTAAGTTCCTTATAAATGTTATTAATTGTAAAGTAAAGGTTAAAGATAGAACAATTCTTATATGAGAAGCATTGCGTAGCATTCCTCATTTGTATACCTTATTGGTTGTATAGTATTTTAATTACACATTATTTCACACACTTTCACCAGCCTTAATAATAAGCACAAGTGCGAAACTTCTCTAAAAGTATAACACATTCTAAATAAACCTTTCCAGTTTCCAAACCATAGATCAACATTCATTCTAGGGGTACGAACTTATCAAATTGCATTACATTTCTTATGCATAATAGCATCCTGCTTCTTTAAACATTAGTCCTTACCGGACCTATGATGCTGATTTCAGATATTGCATCTTATATTGTCTTGAAGACCATGAGTGCATAATCTTGCAATCACAAAAGGAAAGTTCACACTTTCTAATGTCCTTTGATTATTTTCTGTAAAGTATTTTGCAAATCTAGTGTTGTCATCACCTGCATTTGAAAAAGGTCAGAAAACACTATTTTCATAATAATATGATTATAGGTTAATTAAAATTAGGTAATAACCTACTAAGAAAGTTTCGGTGGTAAAGGAACATATTATCTTGGACTTAACAACCCATGTCGCCAGTGATTCTTGCGTCGTATATAACGCGTTAACCATGAGATTTGAAATGGGACGGAGAAGTCAAATGTATCCTTTTCCTTTCGTATGGAGGCAAGACGACCTTAACGTGACGTTGTGATTCCTTGTGCAGATCCAACATATGGGTGGGAACCCTTTAGGCCCCACGTTTTTGGTGTCTAGATTACCTATGAGTTGTTGTCGGAGTTATAGCCTGACCTATATGGTACTTGCCAGGGGCATCACCAGCTCATAGAGTCTTCGGGAACTCATCAGGGTTTTATCCTGCCCGAAAGGGGGCTTAACGGAGGTGAGACAACCCCGAAGGATCGTGCAGACATATGGGGTCGCGGAGAGGGCAGTGATTGGCTTGGATCATCCACAACATGGAATTGTGGATAGGTAAGTTGCCCGGTTGTGCAACAAGGAGTTGATCTCTCATGGGAAAAGTAACGCACCTCTGCAGAGTGTAAGAACTGTAACTTGTTACTCACTATTCCGGGAAGGTGCGGCGAACGCGGCGAGAAAGTAACTCCATGAAAGTTCTGCTAAACCTGTGAAGGCTGACAGACATAGCTTTTCAGAATAAAAGAAACCTTTGAAGAAATGTTTACGAAAACCTACATTGCCTATGAATTACGGTCTGTGGCTATAGATATAGTGCATCAAACACTCCTTTCTAGTGAGCTTGCTGAGTATGCTCGTACTCAACGTATCTTCTTAACCCTTGCTAGATCTGAAGCCAATAAGATAATGTCTACACAAAGTTATGCTCCAGGAGTCATCATAAAAATCTCAAGCTCTTCAATGAAGTCAAGAAAGTCAACATACACATCAACTCAAGTAAAGACGAAGTTGCCGAATAGATAGGAATATAATCTCTAGCCATAGAACTTACATCTGTAGAGTATTGCAATAGCAGTAATGCAAGACCACAATACTTCATATTCTAGTCTGTTAGTATATTAGTTATGAGTTGATTATTCCTGATTCTTCCTTGTAATAAGTTTCTTTCTCTCTCTTTATCCTAGAGTGTCCTCTGGATCTTATGAGAAGGGTCGAGTTGTAACCTTTAGTCATGTCTTGGACCTGTTGTGTTTCTGTTTTACCAGTATGAGGGATGTAATACTGGTGAACGGTGTTTCATTGGTGTTATTTCAACGACTATAGTATACTACGTCATGCAGTGGTATGCTGGGTCACCGCAGCTGGTATCATAGAATATGATTTGACCTTAGGTTGGAAACATAGTAAATGGGTAGAACCTGTAGGAAACATATTTGCAATAATAAAGAGTTCTCTAGTGATATGATAGATATTCAACTGAGAATAGTCATGTCATGTTGGTAGTGCGATAATTCTTTATTAGGATTTCAATTTCGATCATTACCCAAGAGTTTTAACTCTATGTGAATGATGATAATTTCTTATCTATAGTTCTATATGGCACCTCGATATCCAGCCCGAAATGTTCAAGTTATGAATAAGACGTTAAATGACTACGGATGGGATTGGACAAATACTCTTCGACAACTTCTATGGAGTTTGGATTGTGAATCAAGACTTTTGGTCACGATTTACATTTATTATGATGGGCAGGTATTAGCTAAATACCGTGTCATGATCATACTACCCAAGAAGTTAGGACTTAATGGAGAAATGCCATCAGGAGAGGCAAGGTGCAGATCAGATTGCTTTGGAAGGTAGTACTCACACCATTATACCCCATGAAACCTCAGGTATGGAGCATGAGCTAGATCACTCTACTCTGGTACAAACTGAACCTACTTTAGCCGTAGAATATATGGATCGTTATTAGTCTTTACTAAACACTTACCATAACACTCACCAAGTCCTAGTTCAGGAGCTGGATAGTGTCATTGAGGATTTTACTGATCCTGTCAAAGTAATGACACGTAGAAAGAAGTTAGATAAAGAAGCTAGGCATCCTAAAAACATCTTTTCAGGTGAAGTGTATGAAGAAACCGAATTTGATGATCCATAGTCAGAAACCTACGCCTACTACCAAAATAAACCCCAGTCACCTGAAGATCCATGGACAAAGTATACCTCCGATCAGAAAGTTTGGGAGGGGCTATTCCAAATAACCCTGAGCAGAACCAGTTTGAATGGGGAGTAGAATCTAAGGATGGAACTATAGGAAATCCTATACCTTGTGATATAGGTATCGGAGAAGAAACCAACTATAACCTTAAAGAGCCTTATGGACCATATGGGGATAATACCAATACAATCGACTTGGAGGAATATTCCGGTAGTTATTATACCAATATGTGTGAATGGATCCAAGAAAATGAGAAGGAACCATCTTTCTTTGAGGAAGTGTTGCCGGAAACGCAGGTATATCCTGTAGAAGATTACGCCAACTCTAGTCATTTTTCAATGTCTAATCTCGTTCTAGGTACTTCTGATGAAGAATACACACCTCCTGGATGCTGTTACGCTCTAGAAGGACGTCGTAGGACTTCACGTCATCATGGACGGAACTCCAGGAAGCACTAGAGGAAGATGAAAGTAATAATGGGATGAAGTTCGAAGTGATGAGTGATTGATAAAGTACACATAGGGTAATGCGTATTGTAGTTTTTAGAGGTTTGCTAAAATAAGTGAGTATATACTCACATGAACAAGAAGTTCCTGTAAGATAGTTATGTAATGTATATGAGAGGCGAACAACAGGAACATTCAGCTCATCTGTAAATTATCTAAAACCTATGTATAATACAGGATATATGTTTTATTGTTTATCGACTTTGGGATTTTCTTGCATCTTCTTGAATGACTATATATATGCATAAAGTTTGGCTTGGTGTGCAAATGCATGATGTAATACCTAGTTATTACTTGATGTTATAGACCTAGATAGGAATGGAAATTCGTGTAACAGAGTGACGAGTTCCAAAGACCAAGATGGAGATTTACATGAGGAATTAAGAAACAAGAAGTGGTGAAATTAAGTTCACCCAAAAAGGTGATGTTGTTAAGAAGTTAATAAAGTAGTTATACCATATTCATGAAAGTATCATGAATAAGTACAAATGAGAAGTTTTGAAACAAAAATAGTATTCAAGCTTTGACAACTCAGAGAGAATATCAATAATAGGTCAGAAATCGTAGGGTAAGACATACACCCTAGGATAATTCGCAGCTAATATTTGATTCGTAGCTGGTATCTTGTCCGCTGTTGATGTTTGGTTGACATAGTTAACTAGATCATCTTAGTTGTTACATAAAGAGCATAAAACTTGGCCTAAATTAGAAAGGACATAAAGAAGTATACAAATTTAAGGCGGCCGTCTTTCGAGATGTTTCGCGAAATTAGACGTGCTAAAGATAGGAGGTCCAAACAAGAGGTAAGCCAAGTAATGTGGAAGATTCACTTCAGATATCCACAATTTTGTGGGTATACCGTAAACCTTTCGTGAAACCATAAATAAGTAGAGTATAAGTTGAACAGAGACCAGAATGCGTGTTATAAAGTCAATGGTTACTATATAGGTAGTATAGAGACCTTAATAAACCCTAAGGGGGAGAGTAAATAGTAAATGTAGGAATTTTTATCTAAATCTCCGAGTGATGGTACTTGAAAAGGTATTTAAGTTAATAACAAAAGGTTGTTTCAAAGCTTGCCAAGGAAAGAGCTTGAAGATGATAGATTAGGTTAGTCTTAATGGACGAATTCCGTAGGAGACAACTCTTAAGTGGTCCTTGATAGGTGATATAGTGCATCTAATTAGTCATGTATAGTAAAACAAGAAATTCCGAAGGGTATGAACTAAATGTGTGCAACACCAATCTTCGGAAGGACTACAAGTACAACCCATCTAAGGATAAATAAAGATTAGTCTTTTGGCCTTAACTATGGACTAATAAAAATTCAAAACCTTGTTTTAATGAAACTGACTAGACTTTATAGAATATAATAAAGAAGTTTAGTGATTAAGTCAAGGGGTTGGATTAGGATATACCTAATTAGAGAAATGAACTAAATAAGAGACACCAATTAAAGAATTATGTAATAAGAACATATTTTTAAAGGGCTGAAGTAAAAGGAACTTTGGAGTATTAGAGGCAACAAGTTGAGGATTGTTGAGTATGAGGAGAATTCAAGAAAGGATTTGGATACGGAAAACTATAATTATTTCCATTTGAGGTTACCATGGAGCTGAGACGTATCATAACCTAGACAAGTCAATTCCTCATTCTGAAACGTGAGAGTATACGCACTTCAAGGACGAAGTTTATTTTAAGGGGGAGAGTCTATAACATCCCAACATTAGAGCTTAGAAATAAGCTAAACACAGATGTCAGCATTGTATTCATGCATAGAAAATCTGAATAATTTTCGCGCTTTTGAACAAAACTTGTCAAAGGGATTGAAGCTTCTCTTAACTTGATGGAATTGAAGTAGAACATCAAGTTGACTGCGATAAGTTTCAATATGACCTTTGCTAAAACTTTATTTTGGGTAAAAATGATTTAATCTAAGGGTAGATTAAATGCAGTAAAAATAAACCAGAACATCTTATTTAATGATTGATATCTGATCTTCTAGAGATTATATTCCAGTATCCATTACACAACTCATGAATACCCAGTAAATAATACAACTCAATTAATAAGAATCCAATAACCAAAATATTGATTTACCAAATTCTCATCCATTCCTACCATGAGGATCAAAGTAGTTCTTTAACACTAATTATTTATCACTTGTTGAGTAGGAAGTAATTCAAGTCAAATACCATTCACCATATATCTTTATTTCCATAACAATATTTATCATCTCTATTTGAACCACATCCTTGTATTTGTTGTTAATCAATGTTTAAGGATCAACTGTTGATTTATCAATCCTTGATCTATTCACTCTTGTCCTTATTATAACATTCACTAAAGCTTATAAAGAAAGAAGTAAGATTAGGTTAATAGTAATACTAGCTTTAGATATCATCTGTAGATGGGAATGTTTGAAGAGAATCAAATTAACAAAATACTTGATGGAGTTAATTCACTCCTGAATAGATAAAAGAGTTGTCCTAAATAAAGGTATATATTTATGGTAAGCAAAGAAGATTATAAGGATGAATTCTGAAGATAGTTACTAGGAGTAATCCTATTGGATTAAGTAGGAATAGTCAATGAATAAATATCTTAGTCAAATAAGGATACTAAGAATATAATTATAATACAATCATAATATTCTATTGATAAAGCCTTAATTAGCCAACTATAAATCTAAGACATAAATTATACAAGGACTATAATGATCATGCTTCTGACATTAAGAGGGAATGATGATATCATTTATAAGTGATATTGGTGATAGGATATGAATATACCCTAGTATGGATATGTTATCCTAGGTTAGTCATGACAAATCAAAATGGTATAATGAGAAATTAGTATATGAGTTATTGATGCAATTAAAGGATAAGATAGTATGATTAAGTTAATGTCACAACAACATTGAGTCATTTCTATTATAGGATATTATACACTTGAGGAAAGTATATTTTGACAGGTACATCTCTTGCAGTCATGTTAGTAATGGAGGATAAATAAAGTATATAAAGGGAGTTAGAAGCCACTACTAAATGAATTAGAGGGTGATCATTTAAGTGAAATTTGGTTCATAAGAAGTACTATAAATATGAGAATAATCTCTATGGAGAGATCATGTTGAGCTTAGTGTCAAGCTCATTGGATTTACAAATAGAATTAGAAAGAGGGAGTGATGGTAATAATATTCTTGTGAAGTAAAGTTCATCATATTAACACATGATGATGGATATGAAGAAGAAAAATATCTAGGAAAGGAATTCCTGAATTAGGAGTCTAGAATTATGAACTATGGAAGCTAGGAAATTCTTGGCAAGCATTCAACTTAAATCCATAAGAAAGCTCAATATCTATTCATATGTATGATCAACCATTCTATTTTCACAATGGCCTATAGGAATATTTTCCTATAGAAAACCATTGAAGTATATCTTGCCACTTCACAACATTAAAACAATAAGTGCCTAGGAATTATAATTATCAACCTTACTTTTAAGCCATTCTAAAAATAACAACTCTATTAGTTTACCATAAATAATGGTGTCATTTCCAATCATAAGCATAAAGACAATATGTCTTAAACCTTTAATGTTATTCCTAACTCAAAGATCATATATATAAATAAAACCTTATAAAACAGATAGTAAATAATGATAATCTTAACCCCTAAATTATATGAAAGTTCTAACCAACTAATTATCTTAAAATGATCTAATTCTATGAGAATAACACTAATAATTTTTAGTTCTCAAGAATTACATGTGTCAGATAATAAGAGGGATTACTATATAAAAATTTGCTAAGTGATAAGTGGATAAGAATTAAATCTCATTAATTAATAGTAATGCATTCTTTAATAAATTGTGGTTTATTTAGGTAATCATACTCATAACAATAACCTCTAAAAATGTTAATAAAAAAGGGACCTAAATAAAAGAAATAAGGAAAATATAAAGATTATATAATGAATGCTCACTAAATGAATCTAAATACATATTATTTGTTGCTGCAAGTATTTAGAAAATAGAATTTTATAAGAAATATTCAAAACAAATGTAAAATATAAATTTGAAAATAAAACAGAAAATATTAAAAGAAAATAGAAAGAAAAAGAAACCTGGCCCGAGCAGTAGGCCGGCCCAGGGTTTCCTCATCCTATCTATCGCTCGCGAGCACCAGCCAGTTCCTCTGCTCACTGTACCACAACCCAACACCGGCCCAGGCCCACGTACCCCTTTGTCCACCTAATTGTTGTCATCTACCTCATGCTCATCCTGAAGCAGCTCGTTGGCGGCAGCGCCGCCGCTCGCCGGTGTGGAGATTCATGCGGTCGACAACCAGAGGGGATAAGAAGGCCATGACGACACCGCACTGCTTCATCCTCATCCACTCCCTCTCCCTCTGAAGCTCTCTCTCTCTCTCTCGATTCCTCATCTATCTGAAACCCTTGCTCGTCGGAGCCACACATCACCATCGATAGAGGACACCCTAGAGCCTATGGCGTGGTCGAGGGGAATCTCCATGTTCCCCTCTTAATCCTAATAGGCTAAATAGAACAAGGGGAGATTGGGTGGGTGTAAATTTCACCGTTCTTTTTCGTCGGAGTTCGTCAGAGAAGTTGACCGTGTACCTCCTACCGCGCCGGTCCTCGTCGACCTCTCTATCGTAATCAGGGTCAGTTCCTGAATCCTCTAGTACCCCCCAATCCCATTATCTTGATGTAAATCGTCGTCGCACCATAAGACACCATCGGCCACTGTCGGAGCTCGTTGCAGTCGAGGCTCCGATGACCATTTCCGAGCGGCACGGCCACTCTAGGGTTCAACACGTCGCGTTGATTCGAACTAGGTTAGTTTCGCTTGCTGGGGATCTATAAATTGTCACCGGCGACCATCCACCAGCGATGAGGAGAGAGCTGATGTCATCACGATGTCATGCCGACACCAACTTTGACTTTGTCCACCCAGTTGACCAGTCCACGTCTATGTGGCACATGACATGGCCCTGACCCCACGGGTCAGTGACCTAGGGTAGGTCTAGATGTGGTGTGAAAAGTTATTTCCTATTTAGGAAATATATAAAACATAGTAAGTCTAAAACTTAAATATTTCTAGAAATTTAATAAATGATTAAATCTTGAAAATTCAATTACTTTTATTCTATAAGTTAGAAAAATATGTATAATATATGAAAATTGTTTAGAAAAATAAAATCTATAATTTAACTTTATTACCCAACATTATTATATTAACTATTTAAATAAATCTTATTTAATAAAGATTTTAAAAGTAATAAAACTTTCATAATTCATATTTTAATAATGGTAATTGATTAAAATATATATAATAAACCAAAATTCTTAGAAAAATAAGAAATAAAATTTAATATTATAATCATATATTATTATTTCACTTAATTAAATATCTATTACTTATTAAGTGTTTTTATAGTAACAAATATTATAAAAATCATATCTTATTATTTGTAAGTCACAAAAATACTTGTAATATACCAAAATGATCATAAAAATAATACTTACATGTTAAAAATATAACTTCCCATTTTTAAAGCAAGTAAAAGTCTAATACTTTAATAAATTGAATTTAAACTTATTATCTTAATTAATAATTCTTAATGGGGTAAATAAAAAATTAATAATATTTTAAGGATTAGCTAATTGAGGTCTAATAAATAATATTAGTCTTAAATATTGATAATATATGAATACAAAATGGTTCAACACATTTTAAATATAATCTTATTGAATTATCGTTCAACCAGAAATGTAGCTTATTTTCTAGAAAGATCCTTATCAAATATAAAGTATTCAAGAATAATTTATGACTAAATAAAACCTTTTCCCTTACTTCAACCACAAGTTTATAAACATACCAAAACACTATAGTGACTTCATAAGTAGTAACTAATATTGTTTACTTATTCACAAACCATAACCACACCTTTATAATGAGATAAGTGATTTCATTCCATTATAATAATAAGGAACTACTACTCAAATAAAAGTAATATCACTCTTAAGTAAGTTTAAAGAAACACTATGAAATGAACAGGTACAGATATCATAAGCATTACACCCTAAGTCCATCTATGTTCTTAAAGATAACTTTACGTCTACAAGACTTTAAATATAATGCTAAAGACTTTATTATGTGTTTTATAGTTAACTTTGGTCTATTTTAATTAAGTCGTAAAGCATCCCAAATCCAAACTATTTAAACAAGCGCAGACATTCTATCAATGATATTCTTTAAGCTATAAGGATTGTTTAAACCTTAGCAAAGAAATCTTTTCTTCAAATGTTATTATTATGCCACTTCAAACAACAAATCTTAAGATAATATCTCCAACACTTAACAACTAAACTGAAGGACTTTCATCATAGTCAAAAGATGACAATTAATCATAATCACATAGTTTAGACTTTACTTGTATACTTTGGATTGTTAACACCTAAGTTCCTTATACATGTCATTATTGTAAAGTAAAGGTTAAAGATAGAACAATTCTTATATGAGAAGCATTGCGTAGCATTCCTCATTTGTATCCCTTATGGGTTGTATAGTGTGAAACTTAATAAGAAGCACAAGTGCGAAACTTCTCTAAAAGTATAACACATTCTAAATAAACCTTTCCAGTTTCCAAACCCTAGATCAACATTCATTCTAGGGGTACGAACTTATCAAATTGCATTACATTACTTATGCATAATAGCATCCTTGCTTCTTTAAGCATTAGTCCTTACCAGACCAATGATGCTGATTTCAGATATTGGATCTTATATTTTCTTGAAGACCATGTTAGACCCCTCCTTTATAAAGGAAAGGATCCCTATGATTGCAATGCTAGTCCCTGGATCAATGCTAGCATCCACAGTTTAAGATGAAGTACACAGATTCAAAGGTCGTTTATTACATTCATTCTAGAGTTAAAACATAGTCTTTTACAACTCAGGGCCATAGGCCTAATACAAGAGTTTAAGGAATAAGTAAATAAACACAAGTCTTCATCTTCATGTGCCACAGGCAAGCATGTTGAGTGTAGACTCATGACTCCTATTCATCATCGGAGTAACCTGCAACATCACAAGTTACAGCCACAGAGGGTCAATACTTTGGAATAGTATTGGCAAGTGATACCTTGGTATATTTTAAGTGGACTATATTACTATATGCATTTTGGCTAGGTGTAGCTTGGCTTGCTTTGCTTAAAAATAGGTTTTACCTATTAGTTGAAACACTAAGTTTTTCTTTGTGAAAACATTCCCAAGAAACCACCAATAGACATTGGGGTTCTTCACCCTTGATTACCCACCAATTTTTACTTAGAAGTTGGAGTGATGAGATTCTTGTAGCTTCCATGTCTTGATGCTCAAATTGTCCATTGCCTTGGACTAGGCTAAGTACTTAGGTTTTCCATCTGCAGAGGTTGTGCACTTTCCCCACCAGACTTGGTTTCCCAAGACAGGACCTTTCAGAAGCTTTTCCTTAGTCAAATGGACGCGTTCCAACCTATCATCCCAACTACCACCAACTGTCCAAGTGACTAAGTTCTAGCAACCTATATGATCAAGGCAGAGCCCATATTGCCAAGTGGTTGCACTGTAAGCTTTCTCAACACTTGGCCTCCAAATCCCTTTGTGTCTGGGAGGCATACCACAAGTGAGATACACAACCCAAGTCCATGGCCTTGTGTAACCACTCAACATAACCCAATCCTTCCATTCCACCCAGGAGGTTTATTTGACTTAGTTGTTTTATTAGGAAAGCATAAGTCTCATGACTTAGAATTATTTCTCTATAGTAAGTATAGATTTTTACCAACCCTTGTTTGCTACATAGCTAGGCTAAGCATGGTAAGATAACTTAACTTAGGAAAATTCCTTAGCAATTCTACAATTCTACACTACTTAGGATTTCCCAAATTAGCATTAGGCAAAAATAGCATGCAAGACTTAGCAAAATATCTAATGCTAGTACAAAAACATAGGATAGAAATATTCATGTAAATATCACTTGCCTTGGTAGTGGGGAGAGCTGCACTCTTCACAATCACAATCACTAGCAAAATCTACACAAAATTATAGCATACAATTACACACAATTATATACAATCAAAAATAATATGAATGCATGTATGCAAGAATTTACCAAGTGGTGATTTTGAAAATTCTACCAAGCATGTGCATGATACTGAAACACAACAGGACACAAAATTTGCCAAAACAAACTTATTTGACACTAAAACCACTTACCACAATAAATCTATACTCAAAATAGCTTTAAACATGATTCCACAAATAAAGTCATTTTAATGGTTACTATTTGTTAAACACCTTGCATAATCAGAAAGGTCTTGAATCACTGAATCCAACGGTATAAAGTTTGTAAAATTCTAACGTGGCATTCAAAAGTTATAGCAGTTTGAAGTTTGGATCTAAATCAGGTTTAAATTCTGTTTTTGAATTCATCCTAGCCACGCGTCGCAACCTCACTGGCTCATACCGGTTCGCGCGGATCGAGCTCTGCGGACCGCACGATCTAAATGAGATCTGGCGGCTCAGACACACGCGTACCCCTTCGTCCTACTTCTATTCTATGCCACAGGATCTAGATCCAACGCTCCCAAACATTCTGACCACACTCTGGCGACGCTAGCGGTGCTGACCGGCGGCGGCAAGTCAGACTACAGTGGCGCCGACGTTCTAGATCGTCCCAGGAAGCAGGGAGGTGCTTACCAGATCCGCAAGGTCGTGCTGAAGCTTGACGTGGTACTGGTTTGCGGAGGGGCGCTCGGAGATGGACTCTGGATCTCGTCGGAGTTGCGTCTGGCGTCGGGTGGATGTTGTCGGAGTCGTTGCCGAGGCTCCGCGTCTCCCTAACACGAACCAGGGGGTTTAGGAGGTGCGCAAGACAGTTGCGAACACGCTCGTGTGAAGGAAAGTCAAGGGGTGCACGGGACTTACTGAGATTGGTCGCCGGAGTTGGGGTGGTCGTCAGGTGCTTACGGTGTCAAGCGAATACGGCGACCTGGGGAAATACAGGATGAGCTAGTGGGTCAGGAGGTGCGCCAGGAGATTACAAAGTGGCTAGAACAATCCAGAGGGGAAGGGGCGCACGGGGCTCACCTGAATCGATCGCCGGAGTGAGCTCTGTCTGCGGCGGTTTTGAGCGAGTCGTGGGCAGCCTGGTGGCGTGAATGCAGAATTGGCTGGGGGAAAATGACTGCGAGGAGGTGGGGATATTATAGCCGGAGTTTCGACAGGAAACGCTCGTCGCATCAATGCAATTTACGCCCGCGGATTCAGTGCTGCAACGGCCAGCGGCGGAGGTCACGCGCGGAATCAGAGGAAGACGATGACGGCGTGGACCGGGCCCGTTCGTCAGTGAAAGATGCGAGGTGGAGGTGGGGTATGGTTGTCAGTGACTGAACGCGTGCGCTCGCGCGTGAGAGAAGAAAAGGAACTCCCCGGGTGGCTTGTTGGCCTGGGTTCGTTGCTGGGCCAGATATCTGGCGCGTGGCCTTTTTCCTTTGTTTAGTTCTTTTTCTTTTCTAATTCGATTTTCTGATTAGGTTTTCAAATGGTTTCATAAACAATTTGAATTCAAATTTTCCTGAGGTTTTGTAGGGGTGAATTGGTCTCAGAAATAGGTCAAAACTCGTGGGGCTACCTTGCAAGGGCTTGGTCCAACTTGGATTTCAAACAACAGAGGCTTTGCATCTGTTTTGAAAATGCTTGGAAACGGGATTTTGAATTTCTTTCTAAATTGAAACTTTGGTTAACCCTTCTCTCCTAAACTTTTCCAACAATGGGGCAAGCAAACAAGTTCCTAAACATTCAAGTTTCAAATGGTGTTGGTCTTTTGAATTAAATTTGTCCACATAAAATCACAACATCAAAAGCTTCTGTTTTTCTGAAATGATTTTGAGAAAATCCCTAAATGATGATGAATGCAAGGATGATATGAATGAGTTTTGGAATATGAATTTAGGGATTTTACAAATCTAACCCCCTTAAGATGAATCTCGCCCTCGAGATTCGGATTGGCTAGCAAATAGGTGAGGGTGGTCTTTCCGAAGATCATCTTCTCTTTCCCATGTTGCTTCCTCTTCGGAATGATGATTCCATTGCACTTTGCAAAACTTGATAGTTTTTGTCCTTGTGACTCTTTCTGCGGTCTCAAGAATCTTGACAGGATTTTCCTCATAGGTGAGATCACTTTCTAGTTGGACTTCTTCCAAAGGTATGGTATCCTTCAAAGATGATTCTTCCATCTCTGGGTGACATTTCTTGAGCTGACTCACATGAAACACATTATGGACAGCTGACAGAGATTCTGGCAATTCAACTTCATATGCAACTTCTCCCTTGCGACTTAGAATCTTGAATGGCCCAACATATCTTGGTGCCAACTTTCCTTTGACTCCAAATCTTTTCACTCCACGAAGTGGTGATACTCTAAGATAAGCTCTATCCCCAACTTCGTAGGTGACTTCTCTACGCTTAGAATCCGCGTAGCTTTTCTGTCGGGACTGTGCTATCTTCAATCTGTCCTTAACCAATTTGATTTTCTCTTCGGCGTCTTTGATAAGATTAGGTCCAAATAAGCTTCTTTCTCCCACACCATTCCATAACAATGGGGTGGTACACTTCCTTCCGTAGAGTAACTCAAACGGTGCCATTCCAAAACTAGATTGATGACTGTTATTGTAAGAGAACTCCGCGTAAGGCAAGCTTTCATCCCAACTTGCTCCATAATCTAAAGCACATGCCCTCAACATGTCTTCAAGAATCTGGTTAGTCTTTCTGTTTGTCCATCAGTTTGAGGATGAAAAGCAGTGCTGAATTCCAATCTCGTTCCTAAGGATTCATGAAGCTGTCTCCAAAAGTGAGAAGTGAACTGAGTTCCCCTATCTGATACAATACTCTTAGGCACACCGTGAAGGCATACAATCCTGCTCATGTAGATTTTAGCTAACTTGGCACTCGTATATGTTGTCTTCACGGGTATAAAATGAGCCACTTTAGTTAGGCGATCCACTACTACCCATATGGAATCATACCCTGACCTGGTCCTTGGTAATCCGGTAATGAAATCCATACCGATATTCTCCCACTTCCATTCAGGAATAGGTAGTGGTTGAAGCAAACCTGCTGGTTTCTGATGCTCCGCCTTCACTCTACTACACACATCACACAATGCAATATGCTCGGAGATGTCCCTTTTGAGATTGTTCCACCAAAATCTTTCTTTCATGTCCATGTACATCTTGGTGTTTCCCGGGTGAATAGAATACGGAGAGTTGTGACCTTCTTGTAAGATCAGTTTTCGCAACTCCGGGTCTTGTGGAACACATATACGTTTCCCGTGCCATAAAGTGCCTTGTTCGTCTATATGGAAACTCTTAGCTTTCCCTAGACTTATATTTTCCCTAATCTTTTCAATTTCCTTATCAGTCTTCTGAGGTTCTTGGATCTTGTCCAATAAAGTGGGTTGAACATCCAAATACATGAGATGTCCTTCAGTCACAATCTCCAATCTGAGTTCTTTGAATTGCTTACACAAGTCATCTGGCAATTCTCTTTTGGTAAGGCCATTTACAAACGTCTTACGACTTAGAGAATCTGCTACTACATTTGCTTTACCGGGGTGATATTGCAAACTTAAGTCGTACTCCTTGATAAGCTCTAGCCATCTTCTTTGTCTCATATTGATTTCCTTCTGGGTGAAGATATACTTCAAACTCTTATGATCGGTGAATACTTCACAACGCTTTCCCAAAAGGTAATGTCTCCATGTTTTGAGTGTATGGACGACAGAGGCCAACTCCAAATCATGAGTAGGATAGTTTACTTCATGAGTTTTGAGTTGTCTCTAAGCATAGGCTACGACTTTACCGTCTTGCATAAGTACGGCACCCAAACCTTGATGAGACGCATCACAATATACTTGGAAATCCTTTTCCAAATCTGGCAGACATAGAACTGGTGCTGTTACAAGTCTCTTCTTCAATTCTTGGAAGCTGACTTCACAACCTTCAGACCAAGTAAATTTCTTGTCCTTCTTTAACAATTCTGTCATTGGCTTAGCAACCTTCGAGAAATTTTCAATGAACCTTCTGTAGTAACCTGCTAAGCCGAGGAAACTACGAACTTCTTTCACATTCTTGGGAGATTCCCATTCTGTCACAGCTGAAACTTTAGCAGGATCAACTGCCACACCATCCTTTGACATAACATGACCAATAAAGCCAACTTCCTCTAACCAAAACTCACACTTGCTGAATTTAGCATAGAGTTTATGTTCTCTTAACTTTTCAAGTATCAAGCGTAAGTGTCTTTCATGTTCTTCCTTGCTCTTGGAGTAGACCAAGATGTCATCGATGAATACGACAACAAACTTGTCGAGAAATTCCATGAATACCTTGTTCATCATATTCATGAAGTATGCCGGAGCGTTGGTTAAACCAAAAGGCATCACAGTATACTCATACAATCCATACCTTGTGGTGAATGCTGTTTTAGGTATGTCTTGCTCTCTTATCTTGAGTTGAAAATAGCCTGACCGAAGATCAATCTTTGAGAACACACATGCTCCTTCTAGCTGATCAAACAAGTCGTTGATTCTTGGCAAAGGATATTTGTTCTTGATGGTTACCTCGTTGAGTGAACGGTAGTCAATACATAATCTTTGTGTTCTATCCTTCTTCTCTACGAACAATACTGGGGCTCCCCAAGATGAAGAACTTGGTTGAATAAACCCTTTCTACAACTGTTCTCCTAGTTGCTTCTTGAGTTCTTTCAGTTGATCAACTGACATTTTGTATGGTCTCTTAGCTATTGGTCCAGAACCTGGTACCAAATCTATCAGAAACTCCACATCTCTATCCGGTGGCATTCCTGGTAACTCTTCTGGAAATACATCCGGATACTCACACACAATTGGCACACTGTCCATGCTAACCCCCTTAAGAGAATTCAGCTTACTTCCCTTGGATTCAAAGTTTGACTTGAATTTTATTCTTTTTCCTTCTGGGTTGTGAGTGTAACTGTACGATTGGCACAATCTAGTACTCCTTCATACTTAGCCATCCAATCCATTCCCAAAATCACATCCAATCCTTGGGAATTCAGGATTATTAGGTTCACTGGAAACTTATGTTTTCCAAACTCTATGACTAAGTCATGACATCCTGAGTTTACTATCATTTCTCCACCCAGAGAACTTACTCTTATAGGACACCCAATGGTTTCTACCGGTAGTTCATTTCTTTCAACAAATGCTTTTGATATGAATGAATGAGATGCACCGGTATCAAAGAGTACAAATGCTGAAATTGAAATGAGTCTGAACTTACCAGCAACGGCATCAGGCTCCTCATAGACCTCCTCCACATTGATGTGGTTAATCTGTCCTTTCTGAAAAGGATTTGGCTTGTTAGGTCCATCAACTTTCTTCTCAGGGCACTCATTAGCATAATGCCCCAGCTTCTTGCATTTGAAGCACTCAACCTGACTGATATCCTTTTTAGGAGGTTGGCTTCCACTTCCACTACCATTTCCACTATAGTGGCTCTTATGTCCACCCTTGTGGTTCTTGTACTTATCCTTGTCATGACTGCGGTGATGCTTGTTGTCATGACGGTTGTGGTTGTGGTGCTTGCTGAATTTCCCATGCTTATGGGATCCCGAGCTGCCACTGTCATCATAGTGAGATCGTTTGTGAGACGATCCCGAGCTGTGCTTGTCGGAGTGTTTCCTCTTTCTACTCTCAACTTGCTTCATTTTACTCTCCAAAATAGCAGCCTTGTCACACAAAGACTGATAAGTTGGAACATATGCCACAGACAACTGTAGATTCAGCTCATCATTCAAGCCCTCCAAAAACTTTTCCTTTCTTTTGGCATCTGTGTCAACTTCATCCGGTGCATAACGCGCCAGATTGTTGAACTCTTCTATGTATTCAGCCACGCTGCGGTGGCGCTGCTTCAGGTTGTGAAACTCCTTCTTTTTCAGACTCATCATTCCTGATGAGATATGAGCAGTGCGGAAGCCATCTTCAAAGATAGCCCAAGTTACTTCATCCAAAGGAGTGGTAATTTGGAAGTTGTCCCACCATGTGGCGGCTGGTCCTTCCAACAGATGTTCTGCGAACCTGACTTTTTCAGCATCCGTGTAGCCCACGGTCACTAAGTCCTTATTCACGGAACGTAGCCAGTCATTGGCCACCATGGGATCAGTTGTTCCCGAAAACTTTTCTGGCCTCAATCGCAGAAATCTGGTGAGCATATCAAAACCCGGAGGGTTGTTGTTGTTGTTGTTGTTGTTGTTGGGGTTGTTGTTGTTGTTATTGGGGTTGTTGTTGTTGTTATTCTGGTTTTGGATGAATGTTGTCATCATTTGCATAAGCTATGTTTGCGCATTCATCATTTGTTGCATTTCCAGGGTGATGTTGTTGGGGTTGGGGTTTGCGCAACGGGGAGGCATCTGTGGTTTGCCAAATAGAGATAAGAATGAGATACCCATAGATGTTTTATGCACATTACATCACAAACAAACACATAGCAAGCAACATAAGAATAATAGTTCAACAACCACATAATACATTCATGAAGTAAAACACACAAGTGGCAAGCCATCTACATGTCGGATGGTCCAATAATAAGTTCACAATAACAAGTACGAATATAAAAGATAAACGAGTAGTCAAGTCTACTCATCAGCATCAATCTCCTCCTCGACAAAGGTAAGACCTGCGTTCTCCATCGCGGTCTTGTTCTCCTCAATCGTAGTGGTCAAGGAATCGACCTTGGCCTTGAGAGCCCTCTTCTGGGAGCGAAGCCTCTCAATAACCATCTGCTGCTGCTCTAGCTCGAAATCCTTGGACTTCAGTTCCTCGGTCATGTCTCGGATCTTCTTGTTCCTATCCTGGACTCGTTTCTCCTGACTCTTGAACTTGCGGTCCTGGGCCTCGAACTTTGTCTCCATTTCCTTGATCATCTCATCCTGCTGTGCGAACAGTTTGTCCTTCTCGCGTAGCTGCACCTGAAGCTCGTCATTGCCAAGCATGACGTTCGTCCTATCCGTGTCCACGTGCCTGAGGAGAGTCTCTAGGTCCTGGAGGTAGAGACGTATCGGCTCTGCCGCGTCCCTCGAGTCGTCCTCAAAGTCGATGGACTCTCCATCAACATCACGTCTTCCAAAGACGTGGAAGTGAGTGCCCCTAACCTGTCGAGAGTGACGGCCTAACAGACGTCCTATCAGGTCCTGCATGACTACCTCCATGCCTCTCTCCCTGTCGTCGTGCATCATCTTGAAGACGATGGCCTCCGTAGTGGGCTCTGTATGGCGTCCAGGCTAGTTCACCTTGAAGCCCCAGAGGTCCTTCCTCTCGAACTTGGTGAGTGGGTACACCGTGATGGTGGGAAGAGGGAGATCGAGCAAAGTGGTAAGCTCAATGATACGGGAACAAAAACGGGTAACCTGGAGCTCCTCAACGGTGCTGATGGTAATAGGCATCTATTTATAAGATTGAAAAAGTTAGAACAACACAATTTAAGATAAAACAAGACAAACATTCATACATATCCATGGAACACAAACATCACACAAGTCATGCATACATAAGTCCATTACATCAATTAAGGTCCATACTTATTTAAGGTATCATTTTTGGAAAATAAAGTGATAAGTGGTGGTCCAACTAACGAAGTGTGCTCACAATCCTATCTCACTGGATCTGGTGGCTATCACAATGTTCCTAGAGGCAATCCACCTATCTTGTTCACATGATTCCATCACTAAGTCTATTATATCTCCACTTAACTCTTGGTTGGTGGCTTCCAACTCTTGGGTAAGTTCCTTCTCTTTCTCTAAGTCTCTTTGGAGGTTGAGCATTCTGCACTTGACTCTAGCACTTAGTTCTTTGATAGTCTTCCAAGCTGCATCTCTGGCTGACTCAAAGAATGTAGTGTGCATTATAGTGTTGGTGTACATGCAGAATCCCCTTTCTTTGTGGTTGTCTTCCTTGTTTTTGTACAAGTGAAGTTGCACCCACCAATACTCGACTCCTTCATCCATCACTGGAAAGCCTTTGTAAATAGCTGCTCCATGTGCTTCCATTGCCACCATGAGGTCCTTGAGAATCTTGGGAAACTCAGTTTCACACTCCTCAATCGTAGTGGTCAAGGAATCGACCTTGGCCTTGAGAGCCCTCTTCTGGGAGCGAAGCCTCTCAATAACCATCTGCTGCTGCTCTAGCTCGAAATCCTTGGACTTCAGTTCCTCGGTCATGTCTCGGATCTTCTTGTTCCTATCCTGGACTCGTTTCTCCTGACTCTTGAACTTGCGGTCCTGGGCCTCGAACTTTGTCTCCATTTCCTTGATCATCTCATCCTGCTGTGCGAACAGTTTGTCCTTCTCGCGTAGCTGCACCTGAAGCTCGTCATTGCCAAGCATGACGTTCGTCCTATCCGTGTCCACGTGCCTGAGGAGAGTCTCTAGGTCCTGGAGGTAGAGACGTATCGGCTCTGCCGCGTCCCTCGAGTCGTCCTCAAAGTCGATGGACTCTCCATCAACATCACGTCTTCCAAAGACGTGGAAGTGAGTGCCCCTAACCTGTCGAGAGTGACGGCCTAACAGACGTCCTATCAGGTCCTGCATGACTACCTCCATGCCTCTCTCCCTGTCGTCGTGCATCATCTTGAAGACGATGGCCTCCGTAGTGGGCTCTGTATGGCGTCCAGGCTAGTTCACCTTGAAGCCCCAGAGGTCCTTCCTCTCGAACTTGGTGAGTGGGTACACCGTGATGGTGGGAAGAGGGAGATCGAGCAAAGTGGTAAGCTCAATGATACGGGAACAAAAACGGGTAACCTGGAGCTCCTCAACGGTGCTGATGGTAATAGGCATCTATTTATAAGATTGAAAAAGTTAGAACAACACAATTTAAGATAAAACAAGACAAACATTCATACATATCCATGGAACACAAACATCACACAAGTCATGCATACATAAGTCCATTACATCAATTAAGGTCCATACTTATTTAAGGTATCATTTTTGGAAAATAAAGTGATAAGTGGTGGTCCAACTAACGAAGTGTGCTCACAATCCTATCTCACTGGATCTGGTGGCTATCACAATGTTCCTAGAGGCAATCCACCTATCTTGTTCACATGATTCCATCACTAAGTCTATTATATCTCCACTTAACTCTTGGTTGGTGGCTTCCAACTCTTGGGTAAGTTCCTTCTCTTTCTCTAAGTCTCTTTGGAGGTTGAGCATTCTGCACTTGACTCTAGCACTTAGTTCTTTGATAGTCTTCCAAGCTGCATCTCTGGCTGACTCAAAGAATGTAGTGTGCATTATAGTGTTGGTGTACATGCAGAATCCCCTTTCTTTGTGGTTGTCTTCCTTGTTTTTGTACAAGTGAAGTTGCACCCACCAATACTCGACTCCTTCATCCATCACTGGAAAGCCTTTGTAAATAGCTGCTCCATGTGCTTCCATTGCCACCATGAGGTCCTTGAGAATCTTGGGAAACTCAGTTTCACACTCCAAGGTCATGGTCATGAGTGGTCCTTTCTTCACGGCTTCGTTGATGGAGTTCATCTACAAATGGAGTTGAGAATGAAAAGATTAGAAAAGTTTTACGAGAAGAATAGACAAGTGCAGAAGTAGTTCAAAAATTTTCCTTAGTGGTTTTCCAATCCTAGGGTCATAATCCTACAGGCAACCTGGCTCTGATACCATCTGTTAGACCCCTCCTTTATAAAGGAAAGGATCCCTGTGATTGCAATGCTAGTCCCTGGATCAATGCTAGCATCCACAGTTTAAGATGAAGTACACAGATTCAAAGGTCGTTTATTACATTCATTCCTGAGATAAAACATAGTCTTTTACAACTCAGGGCCATAGGCCTAATACAAGAGTTTAAGGAATAAGTAAATAAACACAAGTCTTCATCTTCATGTGCCACAGGCAAGCATGTTGAGTGTAGACTCATGACTCCTATTCATCATCGGAGTAACCTGCAACATCACAAGTTACAGCCACAGAGGGTCAATACTTTGGAATAGTATTGGCAAGTGATACCTTGGTATATTTTAAGTGGACTATATTACTATATGCATTTTGGCTAGGTGTAGCTTGGCTTGCTTTGCTTAAAAATAGGTTTTACCTATTAGTTGAAACACTAAGTTTTTCTTTGTGAAAACATTCCCAAGAAACCACCAATAGACATTGGGGTTCTTCACCCTTGTTTACCCACCAATTTTTACTTAGAAGTTGGAGTGATGAGATTCTTGTAGCTTCCATGTCTTGATGCTCAAATTGTCCATTGCCTTGGACTAGGCTAAGTACTTAGGTTTTCCATCTGCAGAGGTTGTGCACTTTCCCCACCAGACTTGGTTTCCCAAGACAGGACCTTTCAGAAGCTTTTCCTTAGTCAAATGGACGCGTTCCAACCTATCATCCCAACTACCACCAACTGTCCAAGTGACTAAGTTCTAGCAACCTATATGATCAAGGCAGAGCCCATATTGCCAAGTGGTTGCACTGTAAGCTTTCTGAACACTTGGCCTCCAAATCCCTTTGTGCCTGGGTGGCATACCACAAGTGATATACACAACCCAAGTCCATGGCCTTGTGTAACCACTCAACATAACCCAATCCTTCCATTCCACCCAGGAGGTTTATTTGACTTAGTTGTTTTATTAGGAAAGCATAAGTCTCATGACTTAGAATTATTTCTCTATAGTAAGTATAGATTTTTACCAACCCTTGTTTGCTACATCGCTAGGCTAAGCATGGTAAGATAACTTAACTTAGGAAAATTCCTTAGCAATTCTACAATTCTACACTACTTAGGATTTCCCAAATTAGCATTAGGAAAAAATAGCATGAAAGACTTAGCAAAATATCTAATGCTAGTACAAAAACATAGGATAGAAATATTCATGTAAATATCACTTGCCTTGGTAGTGGGGAGAGCTGCACTCTTCACAATCACAATCACTAGCAAAATCTACACAAAATTATAGCATACAATTACACACAATTATATACAATCAAAAATAATATGAATGCATGTATGCAAGAATTTACCAAGTGGTGATTTTGAAAATTCTACCAAGCATGTGCATGATACTGAAACACAACAGGACACAAAATTTGCCAAAACAAACTTATTTGACACTGAAACCACTTACCACAATAAATCTATACTCAAAATAGCTTTAAACATGATTCCACAAATAAAGTCATTTTAATGGTTACTATTTGTTAAACACCTTGCATAATCAGAAAGGTCTTGAATCACTGAATCCAATGGTATAAAGTTTGTAAAATTCTAACGTGGCATTCAAAAGTTATAGCAGTTTGAAGTTTGGATCTAAATCAGGTTTAAATTCTGTTTTTGAATTCATCCTAGCCACGCGTCGCAACCTCACTGGCGCGTACCGGTTCGCTCGGATCGAGCTCTGCGGACCACACGATCTAAATGAGATCTGGCGGCTCAGACACACGCGTACCCCTTCGTCCTACTTCTATTCTACGCCACAGGATCTAGATCCAACGCTCCCAAACTCTGGCGACGCTAGCGGCGCTGACCGGCGGCGGCGAGTCAGACTACGGTGGCGCCGGCGTTCTAGATCGTCCCAGGAAGCAGGGAGGTGCTTACCAGATCCGCAAGGTCGTGCTGAAGCTTGACGTGGTACTGGTTTGCGGAGGGGCGCTCGGAGATGGACTCTGGATCTCGTCGGAGTTGCGTCTGGCGTCGGGTGGATGTTGTCGGAGTCGTTGCCGAGGCTCCGTGTCGCCCTAACACGAACCAGGGGGTTTAGGAGGTGCGCAAGACAGTTGCGAACACGCTCGTGTGAAGGAAAAGGCAAGGGGTGCACGGGACTTACTGAGATTGGTCGCCGGAGTTGGGGTGGTCGTCGGGTGCTTACGGTGTCAAGCGAATACGGCGACCTGGGGCAATACAGGATGAGCTAGTGGGTCAGGAGGTGCGCCAGGAGATTACAAAGTGGCTCGAACAATCCAGAGGGGAAGGGGCGCACGGGGCTCACCTGAATCGATCGCCGGAGTGAGCTCTGTCTGCGGCGGTTTTGAGCGAGTCGTGGGCAGCCTGGTGGCGTGAATGCAGAATTGGCTGGGGGGAAATGACTGCGAGGAGGTGGGTATCTTATAGCCGGAGTTTCGACAGGAAATGCTCGTCGCATCAATGCAATTTACGCCCGCGGATTCAGTGCTGCAACGGCCAGCGGCGGAGGTCACGCGCGAAATCAGAGGAAGACGATGACGACGTGGACCGGGCCCGTTCGTCAGTGAAAGATGCGAGGTGGAGGTGGGGTATGGTCGTCAGTGACTGAACGCATGCGCTCGCGCGTGAGAGAAGAAAAGGAACTCCCTGGGTGGCTTGTTGGGCTGGGTTCGTTGCTGGGCCAGATATCTGGCGCGTGGCCTTTTTCCTTTGTTTAGTTCTTTTTCTTTTCTAATTCGATTTTCTGATTACGTTTTCAAATGGTTTCATAAACAATTTGAATTCAAATTTTCCTGAGGTTTTGTAGGGGTGAATTGGTCTCAGAAATAGGTCAAAACTCGTGGGGCTACCTTGCAAGGGCTTGGTCCAACTTGGATTTCAAACAACAGAGGCTTTGCATCTGTTTTGAAAATGCTTGGAAAAGGGATTTTGAATTTCTTTCTAAATTGAAACTTTGGTTAACCCTTCTCTCCTAAAATTTTCCAACAATGGGGCAAGCAAACAAGTTCCTAAACATTCAAGTTTCAAATGGTGTTGGTCTTTTGAATTAAATCTGTCCACATAAAATCACAACATCAAAAGCTTCTGTTTTTCTGAAATGATTTTGAGAAAATCCCTAAATGATGATGAATGCAAGGATGATATGAATGAGTTTTGGAATATGAATTTAGGGATGTTACAGACCGTGAGTGCATAATCTTGCAATCACAAAAGGCAAGCTCACACTTTTTTGTAATGTATTTTGCAAATCCAGTGTTGTCATCACCTACATTTGAAAAAGGTCAGAAAACACTATTTTCATAATAATATGATTATAGGTTAATTACCATGAGGTAATAACCTACTATGAATGTTCCGGTGGTAAAGGAACGTATTATCTAGGACTTAACAACTCATGTCGCCAGTGATTCTTGCGCCGTATATAACGCGTTAACCATGAGATTTGGAATGGGATAGATAAGTCAGTTGTATCCTTTTCCTTTCGTATGGAGGCAAGATGACCTTAACGTGATGTTGTGATTCCTTGTGCGGATCCAGCATATGGGTGGGCACCCTTTAGGCCCCACGTTTTTGGTGCCTAGATTATCTATGAGTGGCTGTCGGAGGTATAGCCGGACCTATATGGTACTTTCCAGGGGCATCACCAGCTCATATAGTTTTCGGGAACTCATCAGGGTTTTAGCCTGCCCGAATGGGGGCTTAACGGAGGTGAGCCAGCCCCGAAGGATCGTGCAAACATATGGGGTCACGGAGAGGGCAGTGATTGTCTTGGATCATCTAGTGGGATCCACAACATGGAATTGTGGACGGGTAAGCTGCCTGGTTGTGCAACAAGGAGTTGATCTCTCATGGGAAAAGTAACACACCTCTATAGAGTGTAAGCTGCCCTGTTGTGCAACAAGGAGTTGATCTCTCCGGGAAGGAGTTGCAAACGCAGCGGGAAAGGAACTCCATGAAATTTCTAGTAAACCCGTAAAGGCTGACGGACATAGCTTTTCAGAATAAAAGAAACCTTTGAAGAAATTTTTACGAAAACCTACATTTCCTATGACTTACGGTCTGAGGATGTAGATATAGTGCATAAAACACTCCTTTCTAGTGAGCTTGCTGAGTATGATCGTACTCAACGTATCTTCTTAACCCTTGCTAGATCTGAAGCCAATAAGATGATGTATACACCAAGTTATGCTCCAGGAGTCATCATCAAAAGCTCAAGCTCTTCAATGAAGTCAAGAAAGTCAAGATACACATCAATTCAAGTGAAGACGAAGTTGCTGAATAGATAGGAATATAATCTCTAGCCATAGAACCTACATCTGTAGAGTATTGCAATAGCAGCAATGCAAGCCCACAATAGTTCATATGGTAGTCTGTTAGTATATTAGTTATGAGTTGATTATTCCTTATTCTTCTTTGTAAGAAGTTTCTTTCTCTCTCTTTAACCTAGAGTGTCCTCTAGATCTTATGAGAAGGGTAGAGTTGTAACCTTTATTCATGTGTTGGACCTGTTGTGTTTCTGTTGTACCACTCTGAGGGATGTAATACTAGTGAACGGTGTTTCATTGGTGTTATGTCAATGACTATAGTATACTACATCTTGAAGTGGTATGCTGGGTCATCGCATAAAATACTATGAATTACAATGTTTAGCATTAATCACATGATCCTAGGGGATATCAAGGTCTATGTTTTGTTATAACTAGCCTAGGAGTTAGGGTTTGGAATTACAAGCATTTACCATAAGTTTTAGACTTGATATACTTATATTCTTTTATATACATGGATGAAGATTAATTGTTAAGACGTATTGTCTTCATGCTTGTGTTCATGAATGATATCACCATCCAAGTTAAAATAGTAGGGTTGTCCTCTGGAATAACTTATGAGAAAGAGTTGATAAAGATAGTTTCTAAGCAGATATGATCATGATGTTTGGGAGAGAATAAGATATGCTTAGGTGATTTGCTATAGAATATCATCCGTAGAGAATATTATGAATTTGGATAGTGGATCAAACATCTAGAATAGATATTAATCTTGGTATAGAGTTATGGGTGAATGTTTACCAAAAATTCCTATCTTCCATACTTAAGAAGTATTGGCTTTATCTATATACCTTTCTGCAATGATACTAAGTAGGGGAAAAATAACATGATCAACTTACACAACTAAATATTACCTCTTATTCTAAATATTTTCTTCTTTAATTAGTGTGGGTGACTCCTAGTGACAAGTTACCATGTACTGGTTGATAATGAACATTACTTATACGATAAAGGTAATTCATTTACCTTGTGGCAATTGATTTGGTTTTAGAGGAGTGATATAGATAATGGTTTTGATATGGAGTGATATAGTCTTAGTTAATAGCTTATTAGGAATTCCTCTCCTAGATATATTACTACTTCACATTTATCATCATGTATTAACATGATGAGCTTTAATACCTCCGTCCCAAGGCTTAAGGCCTATAACTTTTTTGAAAAGTCAAACTACCTAAAATTTGACCAAGTTTATAGAGAAAAATATTAATATTTACAATACGTAATCCATACCCTTTCATATATCATGAAACATATTTTCACATAATATCTATATAATATCTATATAATATAATAGTTCATTGATATTTTGTCACATCCCTTTTAAGGGTGGTAGTCTGTCACATCCACAAAATTTCCAAATTTTGAAATGTGAAAAATAAACAAACAAAAGAAATAATTGTAGAAATTTAGGGTGAAAATAATTCTTTTTGCTTCTAAATGGAAACATCAAAACCCATCTTGAACAAAATTTAAATGAAAAGGACATCCAACAAAATTTCAATCAAGTGAAATGCATTCATCAAAGAATGTATCTTGAAATATAAACACTTGGAAAAGTTAAACCAAAACCCCAAATCTCAATGAAAGAAATCATTTCCAAAGATCAAATGCATTTTATGGATGGAAAGAATCTTGAATTTAAACACTTGGAAAAGTTAAACCAAAACCCTAAACCCTAATGGAATAAATCATTTCCAAGATATCTCTAAGACTATGGATTTGTTCCATATAAAAATTGAACAACAAACATTTATAAATGATCAAAAATGATAATCAAAAATATTATAAAGCCATAGAAATTGTTTTCATTCAATTTGGATCCATGGATAAAAACTTATGAATTTAATAAGTTAAAAGGAAAATAATTTCCAAAGCTAATAAAGCTCCTAATAAAAAACCAATACCAAGTTGTGAGCAAAGTAATCCTAAAAGGATTTAAAAAGATAAACAAATATTAAATAAAATCATACAAATTGGAATCACCAATTTTGGAACTATATATAAAAAGATATGGATTTTATAAGGCAAAGAAAGAAAGAAAGAAATAAGAAAATATTCAAAAGGCAAATTAAATCTTGGCCAAATCCATAAACAAATGAATGTTTACTGAATAATAAAAAGGAATAAAATATTATTTAAATAAAATCATATGGATTGAACCATATTCAATTTTATTTAAATCAAGACAAATTGCCTAAACTAAATAATAAATCCCAAGAAAATTATTTGGAAGACAATTTAAAACTTGAATTAAATCCATAAGCAAATGGAATAAAGATAATCCAAATAAAAATAAAAGAATAAAGATTATTCAAATAAAATTATATGGGATTAAACCATATTCAATTTATTTAAATGAAGACAAAATCCCTATTATAAATGATTAATTAAATCATGAGAAAATAATAATTGAAATTGCCAAAGTGAATTAAAAGTTTTCTAATTAACTGAAAAATAATAAAATATTAATCAAATAGAATTATATGGTTTGGAACCATATTCAAATTCATTTAAATAAAGACAAAAGTCTCATTTAAATGAATATTAAATCATAATAAAATGTCTAAAATAATTCAAAGTGAATTATTTAAACACACTAATCAATAGTTTAAACCTACTGAAAAAGTTTGGTGAAATTTGAATTCAAATGGAATCTTGAATCAATGGTTTGAATAAATACACAAACCTCATTTAAATAAATATTAAACTATAAAATAATATATGGATAGTCTAAAATGGAATTTTAAACAAATTACTAAGCAATACAAACTTACTGAAAAGGTTTGAGAAACATTTGAATTTAAACAGATGTTTAAATCATTTGAATAAAATAATATGGATTGGAACCATATTTAAATCTTATTTAAATAAAGACAAATGTCTATTTTAAATAAATAATAAACCATAAGAGAATATAAGAAAATATTCTAAAATGGACTTTAAAATACATTGTTAAACAGTATAAAAACATACTGGAAATTTGGGAAAGATTTGAAAACAAATGAGTGTTTGAATCATTTGAATAAAATCAAAACAGAAAAAGGAAAAAGAAATCAGAAAGAAAAAAATAATAGTAAAGGGATCAAACCCAACAATCCCAAAAAAAACCAGCCCAGCAGGCCCAATCCCTAGCCCACCCGGCACTCTCTCCCTCCCCCGCAAATTCTTTTCTCACCGTGGACCCCACCCACAACCCCACTGACAAACTGGCCCCACAGCCACGTCATGTCGTCCTCTCCACCCCACGGTGACCACGCCCCTCACTTCGCCGTTTCTGGCCATTGAAGGCTGCTTCAATTCGCGTTAATGGCCCAGTAATTCCTCCCCGTAACCTTGCCCTCTTAATCGCCCTCCTATCCTCCCCATTTCCCCCACTCGCTCGCGCACGAATGCCACTAGGCTGCCCCAATTGCTGCTTGCGCCACCACTGCTCCGACGAGCTTCCCCATCGAATTCCGGTGACGCCCGCCCCCCTTTTACCCCCTAGATCACACGAGCCTGACCCCCATCACCTCGCGCACCTTCCATCATCATCAGTTTCCACACGTGCACCCCAGAAGCTCGGCTTCATCTTAGTCTGAGCGCCGCTGCTGACTGCCTCGACTCCGGCGACTTCCCCCGGTGAGATCAGACCGTCCCCTTCTCTCTAGTTGACACTTGTATACTCGTGTGTCTCCCGCGCATCTTTCTGACTTGTTGTCTTGCATTTCCGTGCCTCGTAGCTTCATCACCGATGACACCAGTGCGTGCCTGATGCTGACGACAGCTCCGACGAGAAATTAGCGATGACCCCGTGCGCCCCTTGGCTATTAGAGACCACGTCGAGCATCGCCTCATCACTGCGAACATGGTGAACCTCTTCCCTTTCTCCCTCGCTTCCTACTATCACCGGAACACCATCGCCTGAGCGCCGCCGCCGTGCGCCGTCGCCAAGCGCCTCCAGTACTTCGTTAGAGTGCTGAGAGCCATCAGATCTAGATCGTAGATATAGGATAGATTAACTTATCGAAACGGTATGGATCAATCTGATCCGTGCGATGCCCTTTTAATCCAACAGCCCACGTTGCTCGATCCAGACGAAGCGGTACAGACCAACATAAACATTCCACATGGCCAGATGTGTCTGTTTTAAATTGCAGAAATGAATTTAAATAATTAAACTTGTAAAATCGATAACTTTTGTTCAGCTTGACCAAAATTTACAAATTTTATATCATTGGATTCATAAAAATATGAACTTTGCAACCATTCCCTTAGTTTAGTATTTTGATTCTGAAAAATTAGGTGTTTTTGCAGAAACATTTGTAAGTCTATTTTGGTTATAAAAATTATTCTAAAAATACTATTTGAGTAAAACCTTTTGCAAATGGTTTGATTTGAACTCTCTGACCCTAAACACTAACATTTGTGTTTAAAAACATATTTTTATAACACAAGGAATTATTCCTTTTAATAAAAGCATTTATAGTAAAACAAAAATGTTGCTTTGATTTAAAAATGATTTTTGAGTGAAAACTCTTGTAAATGGATTTGTTTTAAACACTTTGACCATAAACACTAACATTTGTGTTTAAAAACATATTTGTCTAACACTAGAAATTATTCCTTTAATAAAATCATTTCTAGCAAAGACAAAAATGATTTAAAATGGCCATTTTCACTAATTTGATTCTAAATGACTTTGCCACATTTATAAATGACCAATAGGTGTTTTAAAATGTTTATAGCTTATTATAAAACACTTTTACAATGAAACAACCTTTTGCATGCTTGCATGCATTGTTTTGTTTTCATTATATCATGTGATTAATTGTTTGAATGCTAGTTTTGAATTTGTGCCTTGATTGAATTGTAGTGAACTTTGAAGAGTGTGACAATTGCAAGATCAAGGAGTAAATCTATATTCTCTACTAAAAATGCAAGTGGTGCTTAAAATATTTTGTCCTATTATTTTGACTATGCATTAGTGATATTTTAAGTAGGACTTGCATAGAATTTTCTATGTGTTAACTATACCTTGGGAAATCCTAGTAGATGATGCCTTAGTAGAATTTTCCCTAAGTTAAGATTCTTTATACTAGTATGCTTAGCCTATATAGTAGAAACCAAGGGTGGATTATTCATGCTATGAAATATTTCTAAGTCTATGGCTTGTGTTTTGCTTAATAAAACAACTATGTGAATGAATCACCTAGGTGGAATGGAAAGAATGGGTTATGTTGAGTGGTTACCCATGGCCCCATATTTATGGCCTACCCTATGTATATCACTTGTGGAAAGCCACCCAGGAACAGAGAGTTATGAGATGTTAAAGTGTTAAGAAGCTTCTAGTGCAGCCACATGGCAATATGGGCTCTGCCTGGATCATATAGGTTGCCATAACTTAGCCAGATGGACAGAAGGTGGTAGGGGTGATAGGTTGGAACGCGTCCATTTGGTCTAAGGGAAGGCTTCTGAAAGATCTTGTCTCGATGCATGTCGAGTCTTGTGGGGAAAATGCACCACCTCTCGAGAGAGTAAAATCTAAGTACTTAGACGTGTCCCCGCCAATGGATAATTTGAGCATCAAGACATTGAAGCTATCAAGGATCTCCTCATCCCAATTTCTAAGTTAAAAGCTTGTGGTTGAACAAGGGTTAAAGGTTAACCAATTCTCTATTGGTTGTTCCTTGGGTGATTTTGACAAACAAAAACTTTGTGTTTTCAACTAATAAGGAAAACCTTATTTGAGCAAAGCAATCCTAAGCTCCACTTAGCCAAATGCATATACAAGATAGATACCACTATTCTACCATAGTATTACTTGCCAATACAATTCAAATGTATTGACCCTTGTGGCTGTAACTTATTATGTTGCAGGTTTGTTTGATGTTAGTGAAGTGTGTTGAGTAGGATTACAAGTCTACAACCAACATGATTGCCTGTGGCTCTTTGAAGATGAAGGACTCCATGCTATATAGATTTTTCTGCTGCATTGTAATGAGATAGCCATATGAGCTTTGTAAGATGTAATGTATTATTTTATTCCTGGTTATAAAGTTGTATTATGACCTTTGTTTCTTGATATTACATCTTAAACTGTGGATGCTAGCTATTGATCCAGGGACAAGCATTGTAAACACAGGGATCTCTACCTTATAAAGGTTGGGACCTCTACATGAATCTCAAAAGATTGTCACTGAAGCTTTTCATAATCTTGCCATATCTACACTTGGTTATATCATACAATTAGTGATAACCATCAAACGACTACTTCTAGATTTACTCACCTTCTCCTTTATCATCCATTGCCACATCATTCTAATAATGTATACTGCCTTTATTTTTGATACCTAAAATGGTTACTATTCTCTTAAAGAAATGATACTACTTCTATAGCTCAATGCTGCTCAAGTATGATCTTGGTTATACTACCTTAACTTTAGTTATCTCAGTAACTCCCACTTCATCTTATACCATTGTAATTTGTTATGACTAATCCTAAGATAGCATATCTATACTAGGGTTCAATCATGTTCTACCCACCACTGTCACTTATGCATCATGTAATCAATCACTCTCAGTGACTTAAGAGTGATCATTATAATCATTCGATCATTTATGGTTTAGGTTTCTAGTTGGCTAATCAAGGCTTCATTAATACAACATTACAGTTCTATTATAATTATCTTCTTAGTATATCTGTTTGACTAAGAGATACGATTCATTGTTGATGCCTATTTGATCCAATAATATTACTCCTTGGTAACTTATATCTTCAAGATTCATCCTTTTGATCCTCCGGTTTA
This sequence comes from Avena sativa, assembly GCA_916181665.1. NCBI lineage: Eukaryota > Viridiplantae > Streptophyta > Magnoliopsida > Poales > Poaceae > Avena > Avena sativa. The sequence continues at coordinate 185,984,210 of OV702281.1, forward strand.
CAATATAAATATTTATTCAAGATAACTCTTATATTGCATTCAAAAGTGAATTAACTACAAAAATTATGATGTTGTTTTGATTCTCTTCAAACACTCCCATCCTATAAATGATATTTAAAACTAGCATAACTATGTACCTCTTCTTACTTCTTTCTCTATAGGATTTAAATAAATGGTATGATAAGACTAGAGCTGATAAATCAGGAATTGATAGATTAAGAATTGATAAATCAATAGTTAATCACTCAACATTGATGTTCATGAGATATTAGAACATGGTTCAAAATAGATGATAAGGATTGGTATGGAAATAAGGATATGTGGTGAATGGTCCTTGACCTGGTTTCCTTCCTACTCAATAAGTGATAAGGAATTAGTGTTTAAGAAGTACCATGATGCTCATTGTAGGAATGTATAAGAATAAGATAGATCAAGATTTAGTTATTGAATTCTAGTTACTTGAGTTATATACCTTACTTGGTATTCAAGAGTTGTTGTACTGAATGCCATGATATGATCTCTTAAGGATCTGTTTTTAATCATTAAGCAATGTGTTGTAGTTTAGTTTTATTACATTTGACTACCCTTATATCACATCATCTTTTCCCAAGATAAGGTTTTAACAAAGGTCATATTGAAACTTATCGCAGTAAACTTGATGATCTACTTCAGTTCCACCAAGCTAAGAGAAGCTTCAATCACTTTGACAAGTTTTTATTCAAAAGGGCGAAAATTATTCTGATTTTCTATGCATGAATCCAATGCACATATCTGATCTCAGCTTATTTCTAAGCTCTAATGCTGGGATATTACAGAACCCGAAAGTGTGACTAGGCTTGTCGGTACCGCGTTAACATTCTTCATTTGTTCCAAAACCAAACAGTAGTAAACACTCTTCGAGATACAGTAGTAAATAACGCAGTAAAGCATGGCATAAGTACAGGATAGTAATAACGCCCCAAACTACTTGTGGCTCTAAGAAATTAAATATGACTCAAGCTATGACTAAGGGTATTCATGGTCCCAGATGATGATAGTGCGATAGTCAAGGAACAAGAATCAAGTACTCGGAGTTCTAAGGGACACAAGTGAGCTTAAAGAACCAAATGATAGTAAATGCCCACTGGTGCCTCTTTCATTAGTTATCCCATTACTACTTAATTCAGTTGTTTTAAGTACCTCATTATTCAACGACAATCACAAACCATACATGTCACATACCAAAAATTTCCAAATTTTGAAATGTGAAAAATATATGAACAAAATAAATAATTGTTGAAATTTAGGGTGAAAAGAAACTTTTTGTTTCTAAATGGAAACTTAAAATCCCATCATGAACAAACTTGAGTAATGTTTGAATCCAACTAAATTCAAATCAAGTGGAATGCATTCTTGATAAATGCATCTGGAAATTTAAACACATGGAAATAAACCCAAACCCTAAAAACCCTAATGGAAGAAAAACATTTCCAAGTTATGTCTAAGACTATGGTTTTGATCCACATAAAAATTAGTCAACAAACATTTCAAAATGATCAAGAACGACAAATAGAAATATTATAAAACCATATGAATTGGTTTCACTTAATTTGGATCCATAGATAAAATCTTATGAATTTAATAAGATAAGGAAATAGAATTTCCAAAGCTAATAAAGCACCTATCTAAAAATCCATACCAAATGGTGAGAAAATAATCCTAAAGAGAATTAAAAAGGATAAACAAATACTGAATAAAATTATAAAAATTGTAATCACCAAGTTTGGACATATAAATAAAAAGATATGGATTTTATAAGGTAAAGAAAGAAATATTAAATGAGGAATATTTAAAGGCCAAATTAAAACTTGGCCAATACCATAAGTAAATGGAATAGTTCAAATGAAATAAATGAATAAATAATATGGAAATAAAATAATATGGCCTTAGCGAAATTCTATTCCATTGGATTAAGACAAATTACCAAATAAGAATGATAAATTAAATCATGGGAAAATAGTATTTGGAATTTACCCAAGTGGTATAAAAGTTATTTAATTAACTTAAATGGGATCAAACAAAGCAAATAAAATTTATGGAACTAAACCCATATTTGATTTCATTGGAATAAAGACAAATACCCAATTTAAATGATTAATAAATCATATTAAAAATATACGAAATAATTCAAAGTGAATTATTTGACATCCTAATAAATAAATAAAACCTACTGAAAAAAGTTTGGTAAAAATTTGAACTCAAATAAGAGTTTATATTTAAATTCTTGTTTGAATTAATACAAGGGCTTATTTTAAATAATTAATATATCTAAATAATAATAAAAATATTGTTCTAAATTTGACTTTAGAATGTGTTAAATAACAGTATTAAAATCTACACAAAGTTTGGTTGAAGTTTGAATTCAAATGGTTGTTTAAAATGATTAAACAAAATCAAAACAGAACAATAGAAATGGAAAAAGAAAAATGAACCAGTATAAAAAAATGAAAACTAGCCCAACCCAACCTGGCCCAGTCCAGCCCAGCAAGCCCATTTCTCTCTTTCCCCGCAGAAAACGTTTCATACTCGACAGCGAACCCGCAGCCTCGCTGACATCTGGACCCCCACCTTCTCCCTCTCTCTCTCACTGAACGGCCGACCCCACTTGCCAGTCGTCGTCTCCACCGCGGACTCGTTCTTCTTCCCCTCGCTGTTGTTCACTGTCAATCAAATCCTCGAGTAAATTCGCATAATTGCAGCGTTGATTCCGCACGGTAACCTTGCTCACTTAATCGCCCGCGTCCCCTCTCTCTTTCCCCTCTCTCGCCCGGCTCTCTCTGCCCCCAGGCCATCCCCATTCTCGCTTACACCGCCGCGGCCTCTGATGAACTCCGACGACGATTCTGGCCATCCTCCATCACGCCTTGCCCCCTCGACCACGCGAGCTTGTTCAACATCAAACACTGCATCTCCCAGTAGTCTCGGCTTGCTCGCGCTTGCCCACAGCGTCGGCAACGACGACAACTGAGCATCTCTACCGTCTACTCCTCCTTCGGCAAGTTTCCCAGGTAGTGTCTGACCGCCCCTCGCCCCCTCTTTCTCATACTTGCACTCTCCGCAACCTTATGCATCTAACCGCATCTTTCTTTCTCTCTGGCGTAAACCGTAGCGTCGCCTCCGTCAACGTCTGAGAGCACCCGTCGACTTTGTGAACTCCGGCGAGGAATCACCGGTGATTCAGAGCGCCCGTCGACAAGTGATGACCACGTTGAGCATCAGCAAGCTCCTGCGGTTCTGGTAAGCTCCTCCCCTTCTTCCCTCGCTTCCTGTAGTCGCCGCGACGCCGTAGATAGAGCGCCTCCGCCGCTTGCCACCGCGCCAGCGCCGCCACTCGATGGCTAGTGGATATGAACCGTAGGATCTCGATCTGATGGATGCGATAGAAAGTTAAGTGAAAGGGTAAGTTTGGTTCTGCACCGTGCGATGCGCATTAGATCTAACGGCTAGCATCTATCGATCCACACGAAACGGTATGGCCTAGTAGAATCACGCCACGTGGCCCAGTCTATTTTATAAAAACCAGAAATGTTCTATTAGAGGTTAGAGTTTGTAAAATTTATAACTTTTGATCCACACGTCCAAATTTTGCAAATTTTATATCAATGGAATCAGCAGACCAAGTACTATCTAACCATGCACTTTGTTTAATGAATTTCTTCTGGTAAAATGGTTGCTTTTGCAGAAACTTGTGTAGGCATATTTTGAATATAAAATTCATTCTAAAATTATTTTTGTGATAAAATCTTTGGAAATGGATTGTTTTGAACCTACTGACCATAGAAACCAACTTGTGGATTCAAAAACATATTTTGTGAGGCAAAAGAATAAATCTTTGATTTAGAACATTTCTAGTCAAATAAAAATGTTGTTTATATGTTAAAAATACTTTTTGGAGAAAAACCTTTGGGAAATGATTTGGATTAAACTCTCTGACCCTAAACACAAAGATTTATGATTTAAAAAAATATTTTGTGAACCCTAAAAAATTATTACTTTGCTAAAGGCATTTTCAACAACATAAAATATTGGTTTGGTGTAAAAAAATGGTTTATAGGTGAAACCTTTTGCAAATGCTTTTAATATTAAACACTTGACCATAAAACACTAACATTTGTGTTTAAAATTGTATTTGTCAAACACTAGAAAATATTACTTTGGTTTGAACCATTTCTAGCAAAATAAAAATGACTTAAAATGGCCATTTTTACTAACTTGATATCAAATGATTTTGCCACATTTACAAATGACCTTGACACTTTTATAAATGACCAATAGACATTTTATGATGTTTATAACCTATAGAAACCACTTTCCCAAAATAAAACAATCTTGGGCATGCTTGCATGCATTGCTTTGTTTTTATTATTTTATGTGATGTTTGCTTGAATGGTAGATTGAATATTACTTGCTTGGTTGAATTGTAGTGGAATTTCAAGAGTGTGCATGTTGCAAGATCAAGGAGTGAACTTATAATTCTCTACCAAAAAGGCAAGTGATGCTTCATACCTTTGTCCCATTATTTACACTATGCATTAGTGATATTTCTAAGTAGGACTTGCATGGAATTTTGCTAAGTATAAACTATGCCATGGGAAATCCTAGTAGATGAAACCTTAGTAGAATTTCCTAAGATAAGGTTCCTACTACTATCATGTTTAGCTTAGCTAGTAGAAAACAAGGGTGGATTATATTCATGCTATGGAATATTTCTAAGTCAAGGACTTGTGTTTTGTTTAATAAAACAACCAAGTGAATGAATCACCTGGGTGGAATGGAAAGAATGGTTTGTGTTGAGTGGTTATGCAAGTCCAGTATGCTGGGGAAAACTTGGGCATCACCAAGTCCAGTATACTGGGGAAAACTTGGTATCTCACTTATGGAATGCCACCCAGGAACAAAGAGATTTGAGATGTCAAATGTTGAGAAGCTTCAAGTGCAGCCACTTGGCATTATGGGCTCTGCATGGATCACATAGGTTGCAATAACTTAGCCATTTGGACAGTTGGTGGTAGTGGGATGATAGGTTTGGAGCACGTCCATTTGGTCTAAGGGAAGGCTTCTGAAAGATCTTGTCTTGGTGAAACCAAGTCTTGTGGGGAAAGTGCACCACCTCTGCATAGTGAAAAATCTAAGTACTTAGCCATGTCCCTGGCAAAGGAGAATTTGAGCATCAAGACATGGAAGCTATCAAAAATCTCCTCATCCCAATTTCTAAGTTAAAAACTTGTGGTTGAACAAGGGTTTAAGGTTCACCAATTTCTATTGGTGGTTCCTTGGGTGATTTTGACAAACAAAAACATAGTGTTTTCAAATGATAAGGAAAATCTATTTTGAGCAAAGCAAGCCTAAGCTCCACTTAGCCAATTGCATATAGATGATAGAATCCACTATACTACCATAGTATCTCTTGCCAATACAATTCAAATGTATGAACCATGTGGCTGTAACTTATTATGTTGCAGGTTTGTTTGATGTTAGTGAAGTGTGTTGATTAGGATTACAAGTCTACAACCAACATGATTGCCTGTGGCACTTTGAATATGAAGGACTCCATGCTATAGTTATTTCTGCTGCATTGTAATGAGATAGCCAAATGAGATATGTAAGATGTAATAATGTAACATCCCTAAATTCATGATTTCAAAGTTTGCATATCATTCATGCATGCATATAGAATTGGGATCAATTTCAAAACTCATTTCAGAAAAACAGAAGCACATAGTGCTTTCATTTCATGTGAGTAAACTTAAATCAAAGGGCCATCCGCATTTGAGAGTTTGAATGTTTTAAACCTAGATTGTTTGTCTCCCTTGTTGAATGGTTTGAGTGTGGAATTTGAACCAAGCTTTACAAAATGGAAATGGTTCAAAAACCATTTTTCAAACATTTGCAAATCAGGTGCAAAGCTCCTGATATTTTGTTTCTCCAAGAGTGACCAAGCCTTTGCAAAGTAACCACATGGTTTTAGGCCTATATTTGGGACTATTGCACACTGCAAAAATCTCAAATTGGTTTGAATTCAAATGGGACTTGAATTCATTTGAAAATCATTCCTGAAAAATCAAAACAGAAAAAGAAAAGGGTAAAAGAAAAGAAAAAGGCCAGGCGCCCTAATCTAGCCCAGCAGCGGAACCGGCCCAGCTAGCCCACCCGGCCACTCTCTCGCTCGCTCACACGCGCAGACGCACCCACACCGACGCTGACACTCGGGCCCCACCCCCTCTCCGTAGCACTCGCTGACTGGTGGCCCTCTCCACGTCACACCTTCTTCCCCAAAACCCGCCCGCAGACCACGTCGCTGCTGCTGTCGATGCCGGTAATGGCGCGGCGTAATTAGCCTTGATGCCGCAAGCGTTTCTTGTCGCGCGTGAGCCTATTTAAACCACACCCCGCCGCGGTCATTTCCCCCCACTCTCCTCGCTCACTCCGCCACCAGGCTGCGCGCATTTGACCTCGAAACTCCGCAGTACCGACGACTCCGGTGACTAATTCCGGTGAGCCTCGACCGCCACCCTCTCTCTGGTTCAAACAATCGTGCGCACCTCCTGATAACCTTCGTTTGCTTTCTCGTGACCCAGGCCGTCGTCCCCGTTCGTGCCTGCAACCGACTGCGCCGCCGCTCGACTCTGGCGATCAATTGAGGTAAAACCCGAGCACCCCTTGCCCCCTCTTTCATACGAGAACGTTCTCCCTCTTTCTAGGGTGACGCCACACCTCGGCAACAACCTCGACTACAAGCGACAGACGCCGCCCGCAACTCCGACGAGCCCCAGCGACCGTACCCGTGCGCCCCTTCCCAAGCCATCGCCACCTTGAGCATCAGCAGCCCCCTGCGGTTCAGGTAAGCACACCCTTTCTTCCCCGGGAAACCTAGAACGCCAGCGCCGCCGCTGACAGACGCGTCGCCGCCAGTCGCCGCCGCTAGCGCCGCTCGTATTAGGTCAAAGCGATTTGGATCGTTAGATGCAGATCCTGCGGCTGAAATTAGAACTTAAGCGAAGAGGTAAGCGCGCATCTGAGCCACCAGATCTGACTTAGATCCAACGGCCCGTAGAGCTCGATCCGTCCGAACCGGTACGCGCCAGTAGCGTTAAGACACGTGGCTAGGATTTGAATCAAAAACAGATTTGAAAACAGATTTAGATTCAGTTTTGAAATGGCTATAACTTTTGATTCCCACGTTAGATTTTTGCAAATTTTATATCATTGGAATCAGGGAGACAAGCCCTTTCTGTTTATGCAATGTGTTTAGTAAAAAGTTTCTGTTAAAATGACTTTTTATGCAGAGACTTTTTTAGGGCTATTTTGAGTATAGAATTTATTTAGTAATTGCTTTAGTGCTAAATAAGTTTGGATTAGCAATTTTTTGACTTAGCTATGATTCAGTAACATGCACTTGCTTGGTGGAATTTCAAAAATCATCACTTAGCACTCTTGCATGCATGCATACATATTTTTTTTGTTTGTATATGAATGGTATGTGATTGTGGTTATAAACTTTGTGTAGATTTTGGTGCTAGTGATTGTGATTGTGAAGAGTGCTACTCTCCCCATTACCAAGGCAAGTGGTACTTCATGAATATTTCCATCCCTATACTTTGTACAAGCATTAGAAATATTTTGCTAAGTCTTGCATGTTACTATTTTTGCCAAGTGCTATGTTGGGAAATCCTAAGTAGTTGTAGAATTGCTAGGAAATTTCGCAAGTTAAGATACTATGACATGCTTAGCCTAGCTAGTAGAAAACAAGGGTTGGTAAAGTATATGCATGCTATGATGAAAATATTTCTAAGTCTTTGGGACTTATGTTTTTCTTAATAAAACAACTAAGTCAATGAACCTCCTGGGTGGAATGGGACTTGAATGGTGGATTTTGGTTGAGTGGTTACACAAGGCCCATGGACATGGTTTACCTTGTGTATCTCACTTGTGGTATGCCACCCAGGCACAAAGGGATTTTGGAGGCCAAGTGTTGAGAAGCTTATAGTGCAGCCACTTGGCAATATGGGCTCTGCCTTGATCATATAGGTTGCTAGAACTTAGTCATTTGGACAGTTGGTGGTAGTGGGATTATAGGTTGGAACGCGTCCATTTGGCTAAGGGAAGGCTTCTGAAAGGTCCTGTCTTGGGAAACCAAGTCTGGTGGGGAAAGTGCACAACCTCTTCAGATGGAAAATCTAAGTACTTAGCCAAGTCCATGGCAATGGACAACTTGAGCATCAAGTTATGGAAGCTATCAAGAATCTCATCACTCCAACTTCTAAGTAAAAACTTGTGGGTGAACAAGGGTGAAGGACCTCAATGTCTATTGATGGTTTCTTGGGAAATGTTTTGACAAAGAAAAACTTAGTGATTTCAAGTAATAGGAAAAACCTATTTTGAGCAAAGCAAGCCAAGCTACACTTAGCCAAAATGCATATAGTAATATAGTCCACTTAAAATTTACTAAGGTATCACTTGCCAATACTATTCCAAAGTATTGACCCACTGTGGCTGTAACTTGTGATGTTGCAGGTTACTCCGATGATGATTAGGTGTCATGAGTCTACACTCAGCATGCTTGCCTGTGGCACATGAAGATGAAGACTTATGTTTATTCCAAAACTCTTGTATTAGGCCTGTGGCCTTGAGTTGTAAAAGACTATGTTTTATCTCTGGAATGGATGTAATAAATGACCTTTGTATCTGTGTACTTCATCTTAAACTGTGGATGCTAGCAATGATCTAGGGACTAGCATTGCAATCACAGGGATCCTTTTCATTTACAAAGGAGGGATCTTACAGATGGTACCAGAGCACTGTGTTGCCTGTAGGATTATTACCCTAGGATTGGAAACCACTAAGGAAAAAATTTCAACTACTTCTACACTTGTCTATTCTTCTCGTAAACCTTTCTAATCTTCTCATTCTCATCTCTATTTGTAGATGAACTCCATCAACGAAGCCATAAAGAAAGGACCACTCATGACCATGGCCTTGGAGTGTGAGACTGAGTTTCCCAAAATTCTCAAGGACCTCATGGTGGCAATGGAAATACATGGTGCAGCTGTGTACAAAGGCTTTCCAGTGATGGATGAAGGAGCTGAGTACTGGTGGGTGCAACTTCACTTGTACAAAAACAAGGAAGACAACCACAAAGAAAAAGGATTCTGCATGTACACCAACACTGTGGTGCATACCACATTCTTTGAGTCAGCAAGAGAAGCAGCTTGGAGGACTATCAAAGAACTTAGTGCTAGAGTCAAGTGCAGAATGCTCAACCTCCAAAAAGACTTAGAGAAAGAGAAGGAACATACTCAAGAGTTTGAAGCCACCAACCAAACCTTAAGAGGAGATATTATAGACTTAGTGATGGAATCATGTGAGCAAGATAGGCTGATTGCCTCTAGGAACATTGTGTTAGCCAACAGATCTAGTGAGATAGGATTGTAAACGCACTTCATTAGTTGGACCACCACCTATCACCTTATTTTCCAAAATGATAACTTAAATAAGTTTGGACCTTGTTTGATGTAATGGATTCATGTATGCATGACTTGTGTGATTTTGTGTTCCAAGGATATGTATGTTTGTCTTTATTTTGTCTTAAATTGTGTTGTTCTAACTTTTCTATCTTATAAATAGATTCTTATTACCATCAGCACTGTTGAGGAGTTCCAGGTTACCCGCTTTGGTCCTCGTATCGTTGAGCTTACCACTTTGCTCAATCTCCCCCTTCCCACCATCATGGTGCATCCACTCACCAAGTTAGAGAGGAAGGACCTCTAGGGCTTCAAGGTGAACCAGCCCGGACGCCAGACGGAGCCGACTACGGAGGCCATCGTCTTCAAGCTTATGCACGATGACAGGAAGAGAGGCATGGAGGTAGTCATTCAGGACCTGATAGGACGTCTGCTAGGCCGGCACTCCCGACAGGTTAGAGGCACCCACTTCCACGTCTTCGAAAGACGTGATGAGGATGGAGAGTCCATCGACTTCGAGGACGACTCGAGGGACGCAGGAGAGCCGATACGTCTGTATCTCTAGGACTTAGAGTCTCTCATTAGACAAGTGGACACGGATAGGACCAATGTCATGCTCAGTAATGACGAGCTCCAGGTGCAGCTTCGCGAGAAGGACAAGCTCTTCGCGCAGCAGGACGAGATAGTCAAGGAAATGGAGGCGAAGTTCGAGACCCAGGACCGGACGTTCAAGAGTCAGGAGAAACGTGTCCAGGATAGGAACAAGAAGATCCGAGGCATGACTGAAGAACTGAAGTCCAAGGACTTCGAGCTAGAGCAGCAGCAAATGGTGATTGAGAGGCTTCGTTCCCAGAAGAGGGCTCTCAAGGGCAAGATTGAGTCCTTGACCACTACTATTGAGGAGAACAAGACCGCGATGGAGAACACAGGTCTTACCTTTGTCGAGGAGGAGATTGATGCTGATGAGTAGACTTGACTACTTGTTTATCTTTTATTATCGTACTTGTTATTTGTGAACTTGTTATTGGACCATCCGACATGTGGATGGCTTGCCACTTGTGTGTTTTACTTGGTGAACTTGTTATCTTTTTGTTGAAACTTTTATCTTCTGTTGTATGCTTGTGTTTGCTTATGTGATGTAAGGTGCATAAAAACATCTATGGGTATCTCATTCTTATCTCTATTTGAACAAACCACAGATGCCTCCCCGTCGCGCAAACCCCAACCCCAACAACAACAACAACATCACTCCAGAAATGCAACAAATGATGAATGCTCAAACACAACTCATGCAGATGATGACAACATTCATTCAGAACCAAAACAACAACAACAACAACAACAACAACAACCCCAATAATAACAACAATAACAACAACAACCCTCCGGGCTTTGATATGCTCACCAGATTTCTGCGATTGAGGCCAGCTAAGTTCTCAGGGACAACTGATCCCATGGTGGCCAATGATTGGCTGCGTTCTGTAAACAAGGACTTAGTAACCGTGGGCTGCACGGATGCTGAAAAGGTCAGATTTGCAGCACATCTGCTGGAAGGGCCAGCCGCCACTTGGTGGGACAGCTTCCAAATCACCACTCCTATAAATGAGGTGACTTGGGCGATCTTTGAGGATGGCTTTCGCACTGCTCATATCTCATCAGGAATAATGAGCCTGAAAAAGAAAGAGTTCCATAATCTGAAGCAGCGCCACCGCAGCGTGGCTGAATACATTGAAGAGTTCAACAATCTGGCACGTTATGCACCAGATGAGGTTGACACAGATGCCAAAAGAAAGGAAAAATTTATGGAAGGCTTGAATGATGAGCTGAATCTGCAGTTGGCTGTGGCATATGTTCCCACTTATCAGTCACTCTGTGACAAGGCTGCTATATTGGAGAACAAAATGAAGCAAGTCAAGAGTAGAAAGAGGAAGCACTTCGACAAACACAGCTCGGGATCGTCTCACAAATGATCTCACTATGATGATAGTGGAAGCTCAGGATCCCACAGGCATGGGAAATTCAACAAGCACCACAACCACAACCGTCATGACAACAAGCATCATCGCAGTCATGACAATGACAAGTACAAGAACCACAAGAGTGGACATAAGAGCCACCACAGTGGAAATGGTAGTGGAAGTGGAAGTCAGCCTGCTAAAAGGGACATCAGTCAGGTTGAGTGCTTCAAATGCAAGAATATTGGACACTATGCTAATGAGTGCCCTGAAAATAAAGTTGAAGGACCTATCAAGCCCAATCCTTTCTAGAAAGGACAGGTGAACCACATCAATGTGGAGGAGGTCTATGAGGAGCCTGACGCTATTGCTGGTAAGTTCAGACTCAATTCCATTCCAGCATTTGTACTCTTTGATACTGGTGCATCTCATTCATTCATATCAAGAGCATTTGTTGAAAGAAATGAACTACCGGTAGAAACTATTGGGTGTCCTATAAAAGTAAGTTATCCTGGTGGAGAAATGATAGTGAATTCAGGATGCCATGATCTAGTCATATAATTTGGGAAGTATAAGTTTCCTGTTAACTTGATAATACTAAACTCCCAAGGATTGGATGTCATTCTGGGAATGGACTGGATGACTAAGTACAAAGGAGTGATAGATTGTGCCAGCCATACTGTCTCACTCACAACTACAGAAAATAAAAGTATCAGATTCAAGACCAGGTTTGGAGCAAAGAGGAGTATGCTTAATTCTCTTAAGGGGGTTAGCATGGACAGTGTGCCAATTGTGAATGAGTATCCGGATGTATTTCCGGAAGAATTGCCAGGAATGCCACCGGATAGATATATGTGGAATTTCTGATAGATTTGGTACCAGGTTCTGGACCAATAGCAAAGAGACCATATAAAATGTCAGTTGATGAACTGAAAGAGCTCAAGAAGCAACTAGGAGAACAGTTGCAGAAAGGATTTATTCAACCAAGTTCTTCATCTTGGGGAGCCCCAGTTTTGTTCGTGGAGAAGGATAGAAGCCAACGATTATGCATAGATTACCGTTCACTCAATGAGGTAACTATCAAGAACAAATATCCTTTACCTAGAATCAATGACTTGTTTGATCAGCTAGAAGGAGCATGTGTGTTCTCAAAGATTGATCTAAGGTCAGGTTATTTTCAACTTAAGATAAGAGAGCAAGACATACCTAAAACAACATTCACCACAAGTTATGGATTGTATGAGTATAACGTAATGCCTTTCGGCTTGACCAATGCTCCAGCATACTTCATGAATATGATGAACAAAGTGTTCATGGAATTCCTCGACAAGTTTGTTGTCGTTTTCATCGATGACATCTTAGTCTACTCCAAGAGCAAAGAAGAGCATGAAGGACACTTGCGTTTGATACTTGAGAAGTTGAGAGAGCATAAACTTTATGCCAAATTTAGCAACTGTGAGTTCTGGTTAGAAGGGTTTTCATGGTCATGTTATGACAAAGGATGGTGTAGCAGTTGATCCTGCTAAGGTTTCAGCTGTGACGGAATGGGAATCTCCCAAGAACGTGAAAGAAGTTCCCAGTTTCCTTGGCTTAGCAGGTTACTACAGAAGGTTCATTGAAAATTTCTCAAAGGTTGCTAAGCCAATGACTGAATTATTAAAGAAAGTCAAGAAGTTTGCTTGGTCTGAAGGTTGTGAAGTCAGCTTTCAGGAGTTAAAGAAGAGACTTGTGACAGCACCAGTTCTATGTCTGCCAGATTTGGAAAAGGATTTCCAAGTATATTGTGATGCATCTCATCAAGGTTTGGGTGCAGTACTTATGCAAGACGGTAAAGTTGTAGCTTATGCCTCGAGACAACTCAAAACTCATGAGGTGAACTATCCTACTCATGATTTGGAGTTAGCCTCTGTTGTCCATGCACTCAAAACATGGAGGCACTACCTTTTGGGAAAGCGTTGTGAAGTGTTCACCGATCACAAGAGTTTGAAGTATATCTTCACCCAAAAGGAAATCAATATGAGACAAAGAAGATGGTTAGAGCTTATCAAGGACTATGACTTAAGTTTGCAATACCACCCCGGTAAAGCGAATGTTGTAGCAGATGCTCTAAGTAGTAAGGTATTTGTAAATGGCCTTACCAAAGGAGAATTGCCAGATGATTTGTGTACCCAATTCCGAGAACTCAGATTGGAGATTGTGCCTGAAGGACATCTCATGTCTTTGGATGTTCAACCCACTTTGTTGGACAAGATCCGAGAAGCTCAGAAGACTGATAAAGAAATTGAAGGTATTAAGGAGAAGATTGGCCAAGGGAAAGCTAAAAATTTCCATGAAGACAAACAAGGTACTTTATGGCATGGGAAACGTATCTGTGTTCCACAAGATCCGGAGTTGCGGAAACTAATATTGCAGGAAGCACACAACTCTCCGTATTCTATTCACCCGGGTAACACCAAAATGTACATGGACATTAAAGAAAGATTTTGGTGGAACAATCTCAAGAGGGACATCGCCGAACATATTGCTTTGTGTGATGTGTGTAGTAGAGTAAAAGCAGAGCATCAGAAACCAGCAGGTTTGCTTCAACCACTACCTATTCCTGATTGGAAGTGGGACAAGATTGGTATGGATTTCATTACCGGATTACCAAGGACCAGATCTGGATATGATTCCATATGGGTAGTAGTGGATCGCCTAACTAAAGTGGCTCATTTCATACCCGTGAAGACAACTTATACAAGTGCCAAGTTAGCCAAAATCTACATGAGTAGAATTGTGTGTCTACATGGGGTGCCCAAGAGTATTGTGTCTGATAGGGGAACTCAATTCACTTCCCATTTTTGGAGACAGCTACATGAGTCATTGGGAACGAGGGTGGAATTCAGTACTGCTTTTCATCCTCAAACCGATGGACAAACGGAAAGGACTAATCAAATTCTGGAAGACATGTTGAGGGCATGTGCCCTAGACTATGGAGCCAGTTGGGATGAAAGTCTGCCTTACGCAGAATTTTCTTATAACAACAGCTATCAAGCCAGCATTGAGATGGCACCGTTTGAGTTTCTCTACGGAAGAAAGTGTACCACCCCATTGTTATGGAATGGTGTGGGAGAAAGAAGTTTATTCGGGCCAGACCTTATCAAAGAAGCCGAAGAGAAGGTCAAATTGGTTAAGGATAGGTTAAAGATAGCATAGTCCCGACAGAAAAGCTACGCAGATCCTAAGCGTAGAGAAGTCACCTACGAAGTTGGTGATAGAGCCTATCTTAGAGTATCACCACTCCGTGGAGTGAAAAGATTCGGAGTCAAAGGAAAGTTGGCACGAAGATATGTTGGGCCATTCAAGGTTCTGAGTCGCAAAGGAGAAGTTGCTTATGAAATTGAACTGCCAGAATCTTTGTCAGCAGTCCATAATGTGTTTCATGTGAGTCAGCTTAAGAAATGTCACCCAGAAATGGAGGAAACTTCTTTGAAGGATACCATACCTTTGGAAGAAGTGCAACTAGAAAGTGATCTCACTTATGAAGAGAAACCTATCAAAATTCTTGAGACTGCAGAAAGAGTCACAAGGACAAAGACTATCAAGTTCTGCAAAGTATAGTGGAATCATCATACCGAAGAGGAAGCAACATGGGAAAGAGAAGATGATCTTCGGAAAGACCACCCTCACCTATTTGCTAGCAAATCCGAATCTCGAGGGCGAGATTCACCTTAAGGGGGTTAGATTTGTAACATCCCTAAATTCATGATTTCAAAGTTTGCATATCATTCATGCATGCATATAGAATTGGGATCAATTTCAAAACTCATTTCAGAAAAACAGAAGCACATAGTGCTATCATTTCATGTGAGTAAACTTAAATCAAATGGCCATCCCCATTTGAGAGTTTGAATGTTTTAAACATAGATTGTTTGTCTCCCTTGTTGAATGGTTTGAGTGTGGAATTTGAACCAAGCTTTACAAAATGGAAATGGTTCAAAAACCATTTTTGAAACATTTGCAAATCAGGTGCAAAGCTCCTGATATTTTGTTTCTCCAAGAGTGACCAAGCCTTTGCAAAGTAACCACATGGTTTTAGGCCTATATTTGGGACTATTGCACACTGCAAAAATATCAAATTGGTTTGAATTCAAATGGGACTTGAATTCATTTGAAAATCATTCCTGAAAAATCAAAACAGAAAAATAAAAGGGTAAAAGAAAAGAAAAAGGCTAGGCGCCCTAATCTAGCCCAGCAGCGGAACCGGCCCAGCTAGCCCACCCGGCCACTCTCTCGCTTGCTCGCACGCGCAGAGGCACCCACACTAACGCTGACACTCGGACCCCACCCCCTCTCCGTAGCACTCGCTGGCTGGTGGCCCTCTCCACGTCACACCTTCTTCCCCAAAACCCGCCCGCAGACCACGTTGCTGCTGCTGTCGATGCCGGTAATGGCGCGGCGTAATTAGCCTTGATGCCGCAAGCGTTTCTTGTCGCGCGTGAGCCTATTTAAACCACACCCCGCCGCAGTCATTTCCCCCCCCCCACTCTCCTCGCTCACTCTGCCACCAGGCTGCGCGCATTTGACTTCGAAACTCCGCAGTACCGACGACTCCGGTGACTAATTCCGGTGAGCCTCGACCGCCCCCCTCTCTCTGGTTCAAACAATCGTGCCCAGCTTGATCTTGCGCACCTCCTGATACCCTTCGTTTGCTTTCTCGTGACCCAGGCCGTCGTCCCCGTTCGTGCCTGCAACCGACTGCGTCGCCGCTCGACTCCGGCGATCAATTGAGGTAAAACCCGAGCGCCCCTTGCCCCCTCTTTCATACGAGAACGTTCGCCTTCATCTTGTGCATCTCCTGAACCCTCTGGTTCGTGCTAGGGCGACGCCACACCTTGGCAACAACCTCGACTGCATGCGACAGACGTCGCCCGCAACTCCGACGAGCCCCAGCGACCGTACCCGTGTGCCCCTTCCCAAGCCATCGCCACCTTGAGCATCAGCAGCCCCCTGCGGTTCTGGTAAGCACACCCTTTCTTCCCCGAGCAACCTAGAACGCCAGCGCCGCCGCCAGTCGCCGCCGCTAGCGCCGCTCGTATTAGGTCAAAGCGATTTGGATCGTTAGATGCAGATCCTGCGGCTGAAATTAGAACTTAAGCGAAGAGGTAAGCGCGCATCTGAGCCACCAGATCTGACTTAGATCCAACGGTCCGTAGAGCTCGATCCGTCCAAACCGGTATGCGCCAGTAGCATTAAGACACGTGGCTAGGATTTGAATCAAAAACAGATTTGAAAACAGATTTAGATTCAGTTTTGAAATGGCTATAACTTTTGATTCCCACGTTAGATTTTTGCAAATTTTATATCATTGGAATCTGGGAGACAAGCCCTTTCTGTTTATGCAATGTGTTTAGTAAAAAGTTTCTGTTAAAATGACTTTTTATGCAGAGACTTGTTTAGGGCTATTTTGAGTATAGAATTTGTTTAGTAATTGCTTTATTGCTAAATAAGTTTGGATTAGCAAGTTTTTGACTTAGCTATGATTCAGTAACATGCACTTGATTGATGGAATTTCAAAAATCATCACTTAGCACTCTTGCATGCATGCATACATATTTTGTTTGTTTGTATATGAATGGTATGTGATTGTGGTTATAAACTTTGTGTAGATTTTGGTCCTAGTGATTGTGATTGTGAAGAGTGCTACTCTCCCCATTACCAAGGCAAGTGGTACTTCATGAATATTTCCATCCCTATACTTTGTACAAGCATTAGAAATATTTTGCTAAGTCTTGCATGTTACTATTTTTGCCAAGTGCTATGTTGGGAAATCCTAAGTAGTTGTAGAATTGCTAGGAAATTTCCAAAGTTAAGATACTATGACATGCTTAGCCTAGCTAGTAGCAAACAAGGGTTGGTAAAGTATATGCATGCTATGATGAAAATATTTCTAAGTCTTTGGGACTTATGTTTTTCTTAATAAAACAACTAAGTCAATGAACCTCCTGGGTGGAATGGGACTTGAATGGTGGTTTTTGGTTGAGTGGTTACACAAGGCCCATGGACATGGTTTACCTTGTGTATCTCACTTGTGGTATGCCACCCAGGCACAAAGGGATTTTGAAGGCCAAGTGTTGAGAAGCTTATAGTGTAGCCACTTGGCAATATGGGCTCTGCCTTGATCATATACGTTGCTAGAACTTATTCATTTGGACAGTTGGTGGTAGTGGGATGATAGGTTGGAACACGTCCATTTGGCTAAGGGAAGGCTTCTGAAAGGTCTTGTCTTGGGAAACCAAGTCTGGTGGGGAAAGTGCACAACCTCTTCAGATGGAAAATCTAAGTACTTAGCCAAGTCCATGGCAATGGACAACTTGAGCATCAAGACATGGAAGCTATCAAGAATCTCATCACTCCAACTTCTAAGTAAAAACTTGTGGGTGAACAAGGGTGAAGGAACCTCAATGTCTATTGATGGTTTCTTGGGAAATGTTTTGACAAAGAAAAACTTAGTGATTTCAACTAATAGGAAAAACCTATTTTGAGCAAAGCAAGCCAAGCTACACTTAGCCAAAATGCATATAGTAATATAGTCCACTTAAAATTTACTAAGGTATCACTTGCCAATACTATTCCAAAGTATTGACCCACTGTGGCTGTAACTTGTGATGTTGCAGGTTACTCCGATGATGATTAGGTGTCATGAGTCTACACTCAGCATGCTTGCCTGTGGCACATGAAGATGAAGACTTATGTTTATTTACTTATTCCAAAACTCTTGTATTAGGCCTGTGGCCTTGAGTTGTAAAAGACTATGATTTATCTCTGGAATGGATGTAATAAATGACCTTTGTATCTGTGTACTTCATCTTAAACTGTGGATGCTAGCAATGATCCAGGGACTAGCATTGCAATCACAGGGATCCTTTTCCTTTACAAAGGAGGGATCTTACAAATAAATTATTTTATTCTTGGTTATAAAGTTGTATTATGACCTTTGTTTCTTGATATTACATCTTAACTGTGGATGCTAGCTATTGATCCAGGGACTAGCATTGTAAACACAGGGATCTCTACCTTACTAAAGGTTGGGACCTCTACAGATGGTATCAGAGCACTGCGTTGCCTGTAGGATTGTAACCCTAGGATTGGACAAAACCCCTCAGAAAAATAGGAGTTTTATTTGTTCAAAATTATTTACAAACAATCTTGTAAACTCTTTCCTCAACCTTTTTGGTTTTGATTTTACATCTCTTCTATTTCAAACTTGACGGACAAAGCCTGCTCCATGACCAAAGGCTTCAACTTTATTTTCACCAAGTAATTCAACTTTGGATATCATAAGGACTACAAATGAGAAAAGAAATATTGCTCAAGACTTGAAGACTAAGGAAACACAACTTAGAAGGAACCATCATCACCTTTGAAGGTTTGTGACCAAGATTCAAGAAATTCTCCAAGGATACAAAGATCTTGTTCATGAAGAATCAACTAAGAAGGAAGGAATGATCTCAAGTGAACCATATAGTTGGACCACCATACTAATGATTAGTTCAAACCCACCAACTTATGTGGTGTAGAAAAAATATTTTATTGCCTAAAAAGTGTACTTGAACTTTGTTGTTTGAGTGGAATGTTTGTTGTGATTGCTTGCACATTGCTTGTGTGAACTGTGTTGTGTGTGATTAGAGTTATTTCCTTAGAAATCTTTTGCCTATTCTAATCCAAATCCAACCCAGACAGATGACTACTCCAAGAAACTCCAACATCAAGGATGGTGACAACAACAACAACCAAGGAATCAACATGAGAGAACTCATAGTAACCCAAACCCAGTTGAACCAAGTGACAACTCAATTTTTGGCCAACAACAATGAGTTAGACCCAACCATGAAAAGGTTTTTGGAAACCCAAACCCAATTGATGCAAAAGGTGACAAATCAAATGATCAACATGGGAGACAATCCTTTCCAAGGAGCTCGTGACAACAATGATGTCAAGGATGATATTATAGAGGGAACTCAAGCTTGCAATATTTGTGGAGCCATGGATCACACTTCCAAGGAGCATGAAGATCAATGCCCTAATTGTGAAGAGAAACATCCAACTAATCAATGCCCCACATCTCAAGCTACTTGTTTCCTATGTGAAGGAAATAATCATGTCCCTATCCAATTCCCCATCTATTCCATAGTTCAACAAAGGAAACAAGGTGGAGTGCATCAACAGATTGTAAACCCCCATGAGGGAACAACTTCTACCAAGAAGGATGAGGACAAAGGAAAATCTCAGCTTGCACCTCCATGCAATATGACTCACCTTGATGGACAGAAGAAGACACATATGTATTATCCAATGAAAAGATTAAGGAGACAAGGAGACTTTCCCACCTTTGAGGTGAGATATGAAGAGCATGAACTAGAAGAACTCCTAGCTTTGGAGAAACCCAAGAAGAAGAAGGATAAAAGCCAAGTGTATTGTTGCCATTGCAAAGAGATGGGACACTATGCCAATGAATTTCCAAAGAAGAAGAAGAAGTATAAGGAAATTATCCAAGTGTGGTGCAATAACTGCAAAGAGCTAGGCCATTATGTATCAAATTGTCCACAGAAGATACGTGAAGAACTCAATCTTGTCACATGTTACAATTGTGGTAACCAAGGACATTATGCAAGCAATTGTCCAGAAAAGAAGAATCACAAGATAAACAAGCCTATGAAGGATCTCATCCTTGTCACATGTTTCAAGTGTGGAAACAAAGGACACTATGCAGATGTTTGCCTAGAGAAGTTTCATCAAAATCCCAAGCAAGCCAAGATGTAATCTAGTTGAGAAATTTTTAAGGGTGGTAGTACCCTAGTTGCTTGAGCCAACTTGTAACCTGTCACATCCCAAGATTTTCCAAATCTTGTAATGTGAAAATAAATGAATAAAATAAAACTTTGTTTGTTTTTCAGGGCCAGAAGAAACTTTTTGAATTCAATTGGAACTTCAAACCTATTTGGATTAAATAAAATCCTAAGGAAATTTAAAAAGATAAACATTTAATAAAGGAAAATAAAATATTTTGGATTTACTATTTTGGATCTTTCAAATAAAAGGTTTTGGTATTCAAAAGAAAAGGAAGGTTTGGAATAAGAAATTATTTTACAAAGCCAAATTAAACCTTGGCCAAGCTTTTGAAATATAACATTTTGTTTTGATAAAAATGGTAAAGGTTTATTTAAAATAAATTAATAAGGATTTAATATCCAAGTTTTATAAATAAAGGTTTTACTATTTTAATTAAACCATCAAAACTTATTTATTTATTTCAAATAAGTTTTCCAAGTATTTTATATTCCCAAATAAAACCTACTGATTTGGTTTTGAAAATATTTAGTTTTCAAATGGGGATTTTTAATAAATCAAATTCTATTTTTTTTTATTAAACAAAGTCTAATTATTTAATTAATAATGGACCCTAAAATAAAATTATTATTTTGGATTTGGAATTTTAGTTTCTGAACAGAACCAAATTCATAGTGCAAGGTTTGGTGATTGTTTGATTTGATTTGAACCTTGTTTGGTTGTTTGAAATTTCAAAACAGAATTGGAAAATAGAAAAAGGAAAAGGTTCAGGAAAGAAAAAAATAGAGTCTCGACCAGCCCAGCCAGCCAAGCCCACAAGGCCCAGTACCAGCCCAGCCTTCTTTACCCCGAAGAAAACGCTTCGCACCTGGCAACTGACCCACAGAGAAACTGACTGGTGGACCTCCCTCTCACTCCTTTTCCCACTGACCAGCAGACCCCACTTTTCCAGCTCGTCTCCTTCCTCGCGACGACCACGCCGGCCGTTTCTGCCGTTGATGTCGCGGCTTGAATACGCATTGATTCTTCGCCTTAACCTCGCCGTGACTGCACGCTATTAAACGCCAGCGTCTCCTCCTCCTTTCCCCTCTGTCGCCCCACCTCGACACGCCTCCAGGCTGCCCCATTTCTCGCCGCACCACCCTCGGTCCGACGAGCTTCCACCTTCGATTCCGGCCGAGCCACAACACCTCCTGCCTCCACAAGCAAACGAGAACGCTCACCACTCCCAGGCGCATCTGCCTGTACTCTTCGTTCGACCGCGGGCGCCCCAGAGCAACGTCCGCAACAAGCTCTAAACAACGCCGCCGTCCGCTCCAACTCCGACGAGCCCCACAGGTATTTTCCGGCCGCCCTTCACCTCTCGTTCAAGCGCACAGCTTTATCTTGATCCTGCGCGTCTAACCGCGTCTTCGTTTTGTCTCGGGGTGAACCACAGCATCGCCTTCGACCACGAACAGAACCATCCGACGCCGACGACGCCTCCGACGAGCAATTACGACCGTTCCCGGGCGCCCCCTGCCTCGTCGACCACACGTTGAGCTTCCCCCGCCTCCTGCGATCTCGGTGAGCACCCCCTCGGTCTACCTTGCTTCCTAGAACAGCCGCTAGCCCGCTGCCTGACCGTCGCCGCCGTCCATCGCCGCGCAGCGCCGCCAGTTAGTGGTCTGATTGATTGCGTCCGTTAGATCTAGATCGTAAGGCTGTAATAGAACATAAGCGAAGAGGTATCGTATGCCTCTGCGCCGCTCGATCTAAATGAGATCCTACGGTCTGCAGCACATGATCCACCCGAACCGGTACCGTCCAATTAGGAAGTGCCGCGTGTCACTAGTTCCGTTTAAAAACAGAATTGAAATCAGAATAGAATGTGAATTTCAAACCTTTATAACTTTTGATCCACACGTCCAAAAATTACAAATTTTATATCATTGGAATCAGTGGAACAATCCCTAGCCAACCATGCCTTTGGTTTAGCAAATAGTATCTGTTAGAGTGTTGGTTTTTGCAGAAACTTTTGTACGCTTGTTTACAATAGAAAAATGATTCAAAAATGTTTTTAGGGTTAAAACCTTGGCAAATTGATTTGTTGTGAACTTACTGATCCTTGGAACCAACCCATGGAGTTAAAAATGAATTTGGTGAAATTTAGGATGGATTAATTAGTTTAGCCCATTTCTAGCCAAATAAAATAATGGTTTTACTATGAAAATGTTTTTGGAAAGAAAACTTTGAGAAAATGGTTTGGATCAAACCTACTGACCCAAAAACACCAAGTTTTGTGAATTAACAACTTATTTGGTGAACAACCTAAAGTTGTTGCTTTGGTAAAAATATTTTTCACCACATAAAATGATGATTAGATTAAAAAAATGGTTTATGGACCAAAACCCTTTTGCAAATGACTTTGTGTAACACCCTCAGAATCGACCCTATGCAAGTTTTAGCGAAACTCGCCAAACCCGCATAGAAACGATTCAAAGGTGCCCACCAGGCACTTTCGTGCGGGTGGAAAACGAAGTAATAACATTACACAACAGTCCTCGATGGGACCCACAGATCAGATATATATAACAGCGACTCAAAGAGTCAAGAATACAGATATAATATCCAAAGATCCAAATCACCTGTAAAACGATACAGCGTCCGGCTACGGACAAGATGCAAATGGGGCTAAGAGCCCTGAAGAATAACCAATGGCGTCCATAACCCTGCCCAGGCCAAGTCGGAAGGGTAACCCTGCTAACGACGTCGATCTCAAAACCTGCTTAAACAAAAGGGGTGCCGACAAAGGGCAAAGGAAAAAGAGGAGCGTCAGTACTGAGGCCAGTACACGGCGAGACTAGAATTCGGCGGTCCTCGCCTACAAAGGTATGGTGGACTGAAGCGGCAGCGGCAGCATACACTAAACAACCTATAGAGACTCGATACAACTGGCGGTTGTCAGAGAGGGATAAGATTGGCCTATCCGGATCCAACCTGAAACGAACACCAAACAAACCCATCCTGATGTTTCCCCCTCGAGACCAAACGAGGAAGTCAACCGAGGAACTCACACCGTTGGCAGTTTTAGTTATTCAGTTATCGTTACAGCAATTACTAGTCAGGTATAGATAATCATACTGATAAAATAAGCAGTTGGCACTTTTAGTTAACCATTCCGTTATAGTGGCAACACTTACTAGTCAGATACAGGTAGCATGAGATAACCCAAAAACCCAGCAGTTGTTGGTACTTTTATTTAGCCATTCCGTTGTAGTTGCAATATTTACTAGTCAGGTACAGTGGTCGCAAGCGACACTCCAAACAAGCAATTGTGGGCAGTATTATTTAGCCATTCCATTATAGTGAAGCTGATTACTAGTCATTATAAAGTCAAATTTATAGCGATAAACTTTAGTTATGCTTGTCTATGGTCGAGATACTGTGCTCTAAGTCGTCCATAACCGCGGACACGGCTCTCAGAAAGTTTTACCCGGCCGGGGTGCACCAATAGCAACACACACTCGATCAACCTCGGAAAAACCAAATCAAAACCCAACGAGGCTTTCACGACAATGCAATCATAGGATTCAGAAATATTTCAGGGGGCCACCCCATTGAGTAGATCCGCAACGAAGTAAGCAAGCTCCGAGACGGACTCAAGGTTTGCGACAATGGCTGTAAACGACTGGGAACCCGAAAGTGTGGCTGGGCTTGTCGATACCGCGAAAACATTCCGCTTACCTAAACAGTACAGTGTGCTCCTCGCACAATCGTAAATAAAGCAGTAAAGCATGGCATAAGTACAGGATCGTAAATAAAACCTCAAACTAGTTTGTGGCCCCAAGAAATAAGACTGAATCAAGCTCTGGCTAAGGGGGGTCCCATATACCTCCTGGATGTGGATAGCGCGATAAATCAAGGAACAGGTATCAAGTACTCGGGGTCCTACGGGACACAAGTGGGCGTTCGGAACCCAAATATTATCTATCACCCACCGATGCCTCTGCTTATTTCAATTTTAGTTGTTAAACAGGAATTGCAGTAAGCGATAAGTAAAACTATGATCATCTCCAACATCAACATGCGGCAATACATCAACAACTGTGGCACTTGACGACACGCAACAGCACTTGAGCAAGCGGCTACGACGCGCAAGTCCAACTATCTACCAAACAACAAGTAATAGGTTGTGGCCAAGGCAATATATGGCTGCAAGGGATATCTCGGGTACGGAAACTAGAGCATCGCAACACAGATAGCAATAGATCAACAGGAGGGAATAAATACTGTAAAAGTAAGATAGGTAGAAAGGGGGAGATGCTCGCCTGAAAACATTGTCGAAGGTTCCACCGAAGATCGGGGCGAAGCTCACATCAACTCAACGGCCTTATCCACGAAGAAGCAAAACACTAGAAGAAACACCGGATGCACTATTTAAGATTACGGCAGAAGATCGGGCATGATGCATGTATGATGTATGACATGGCAAAGGTGCGATGCAATTAGTTCAGATTAAGCGGAACCGGGGTCCCGACAGACAATTAAATGGTTCAAGTTATTTATCTACCCCGCAAATTGAATGTTGTTTACAAGGCAGAATATAGCACCGGTTCGCTACACAAGTTTAAATGAGGCCGATATGAGACTAGATTTGCTCGCATATGGGCCCCATATTTAATTAGAGGTGAATCGGCATAAGGCCCCCAAACCACAGACAAGATGCATGCAAGCATGAACAATTTAATATGCGACAAGTTGTTATTTCATTTATATAAAATAGAGCTCGAGAAAAGGGGTCACACATAGGGTTCGGCAGATCTTGGGGTTCCGGGGTTCGGGGTCGGTCTCAGGTTCAGGGTTCGACGGAAACGGCAGGGTCCGGGGTTCGACAGGGTCCAGGGTTCGGCAGGATCGTTCTCGGATGCAGAGTAGATCTTGGCGCGTCCGGGTGCAGGACTTGGGTCGGTGTCGGGGCGCATCGGATTCTTCCGGGTCGTTGTCGTTCTTGTCGTTGCGTAGGTCTTGTCGGTTCCACGGTTTCGGTCTTCGGGATCCAGGAAGGAGGCCTTCGGATCCTCGGGTCCGTGTCGGAGTACTTGGCGTCTGTGCCGAATTCCTTCGGTCATCGAACCCGTGTAGGCGCACCCCGGTCTCGACGTCTAGGTTCCGTGAAGATCTTGGCTAATCCGGTCATCGGTCCTGCTTGTGCTTCCCGTTGTCGATCTTGTCGCATGGCCCCTGTACATCTCCGAACCATGCACTCCTCGGCAGAGGGCCAAACCACGCATCCTTGTCTTCGGGAGATCTTGTCGAGCCTTGTCGCACGCGAGCACACAGGTACTAGGAAGATCATCTGGCAGGAGCACAGCAGCAACAACCAAGCGCCAGGGGGCCTGGGGCGAGCTTGGCGGAGGTGATGCGCGGCCGCGACGCAGAGCTCGGCTTCAGAGGACAGCGGCCAGACAGGGGGTCACGCAGAGCAGCGGCGGCCGGAAGACGGGGCCCGGTGGTCTCGGCTCACAGCTCGGGGTGGCGCGGCAGGGAACGACGGGGGCCGACGGGAGGTGCGACGGCGGCCAGCACTGGCCGGAGCGGCGCGGCCGACGGGCTCGGGGCGGGTCGGTGGCGAGGACTTGGCGGGGAAGCGGACGATGGAGGGGGCGGGGCTGGCCCGGCCAGAGGCGGCGCGCGCGGCGGCAGGAGACTCGACGAGGAGGGGGAACCCGCGAAGGTGGTGGGGAGGAACGGCGGGGCACGCGTGCGGGAAGGTTTGAGGAAGGCGTGGGCGGAGCGGCGGCGGAGCTCGCGAGGTGCAGACGGCGCGGGGTCGGGTCGACGGCGCGGCTCGGGAACGGCGCGGAGGTGCGGAGGACGCGGTCGCCGGCGAGGAGGGTCGGCGAGGGAAGGGGCGGGGCCGAGGTGGTTGGTGGAGGCGGTTGGTGACGGCGACAAGCGGGCGGCCGGCCGTGGGGAAGAGAGGGAGCGGGGCCGGCGAGGTCGACGGAGGTTCGGCGGCGAAGGGAGCTCGCAGGGAGGTGGGCTGGCGGCGCGCGGCGGCCGGCGCGCGCGGGAGGTGATGGAGGCGAGCGTCGGCGGCGAGGTGGCGTGGCGGCTTGGCTCGGCCGGGCGCGGCCTCGAGCGGGGCGGCGGGGCACTCGGTGGGTGGAGGGACGCGGTCGGGGAGAGGGTGGAGGAAGAGGACGCGGTGGGGCGAGCGGCGCGCAGCAAGGAGAGGAGGAAGAAGGAGGGTGGGCGACGGGGCGGTCTGGGCGCGGGCGCGCGTGGGGGATCGCGCGGGTGGGTCCCGCATGGGGATCTGGGCAGGTGGGCAGGGGGTTTGACCGCGTGGTTGCCGTGAGTCTGCTGTGTTGCATGTGTGTGTGGGGCTGGGTTAGGTGGGGCTCGGTGGAGGGAGTGGGAAGAGAGAGAGAGGCCAGGGCTGCTGAGGTGGCAGTTCCTGGTTGGGTAGAGGGGGGGAGAGGGTGAGGTGTCACTAGGGGATTGGGTGGGGTGATGTGGCCAAAGGGGTGTGGGTAGATTATCTGGGTAGCTGTAGGATTTGTCTGAGGTGTTCAGGTGGACCGATTAAAATCCTGGGGGTGGTCGTTCGGGTCAATCGGCCCGTTACTGCCCCTATTAAAAATAATTAAATCTTTTATTTGTTTTAAACGGGCCGTTTGCAAACCGATAGCGGCCAAAACAAAATATTCCGGGGACCCGGTTTTGGTGTTTGAATAAAGATGGGGCGTTTTAGAAAACAAAACGGGCTTTGCGAAAAATAGTTTTAGACAAACAACATATGATGATGCCGATGCAATGCACTAATTCAACGCGATTTTCTAGTAGTGGTTTTGCGGGATGCCACACTTTGCCACTTTGGAAAATGACCACTTTGGACTTTACAAAGTTTAGAAGCCTAGTGGAGACCACCTTTGCAATTAGAACCATCCCTTGCATGCTTGCATGCATAGCTTAGATCCCATTGTTTTATGTGTGTGAATTGTTTGATTGATTATTGGTTTGGAATGCTAGTTGATTTTGTGTTTTCTTGATTGATTGTAGTGAAATTAGCAAAGTGTGAGACTAGAAAGATCAAGGAGTGAACCATCATTCCCTACCAAAAGGAAAGTTACACTATGATCTAAAAGTCCTACTATTTTCATTATACTTAATGGATTTTGAAAACATGCATGAAAAGAATTTTATACTTATGCTATGCTAAAAACCTAATAGGATTCCCTATACATTCCTTAGTGAAAACAAATGTAGTTGTTACATGCTTAGCCATGCTATATGTTGAAAAGAGATACATGTTGAGATTTTGATGAAATTGAGAAAAGGACTTGTGTTTTTATATAATAAAACAAGGACTCAATGAACCACCTGGGTGGCCAAAGATACTTTGAGTATTGGAGAAGGTGGCAACAAAAGGAACCATGTCTATGGCAATCTCTTTGTGTTGTGCTCCAAAGGAAACCACCCAGGAAACTTAGAGATTGAACATGTTTCTCCAATTGTGGCTTTCGTGTGCAACCACATGCTATTATGGCTCTGGCTTAGTCAACTACATTGGGAAGACCCATGCATTGTCTTCATTTTACTGGACATGGGGATCTGGAATGCTTCATGGGTGCTGAAGACAAGCTAGCAATGGTGTATGGGAGGACCCTTTGGAAAGACTTCGTCACATTCTCAATCTGCCAGTACTCCATCTTGGTGAGTGCTAATCCAGTGGCCACTGGTGGCAAAAGGATGGGATTGTGACATGTGGGTAAACTGTACTCCTTCTGCAGAAGATAATAAAATCTAAGTACTTAGCAGTGTCCCCGGTTATGGACAATACTGAGCAACTAAAGTTTGAAGCTATGGGAGATCTCGACATTCTAATTTCTAAAAGAAAACTTTTAAGGACTTGAAGCACTTGGGTTTACCAAGGAGCTCAAGAGACTTTGACAAAACTTGATGTACTTGGGGTTACCAAGGAACTCAAGAGATTTTGTTGAAAACATGAACACTTGGGGTTACCAAGGAACTCATGAGATTTTGATAAAACTTGTTTCACTTGGGGTTACCAAGGAGCTCAAGGGATTTTGACAAGGACTTGAACACTTGAGTTTCTACCAAGGAGTCCAAGGAACTTGGAAAAAGGAGATTTCACAAAGGACCAAAACCATTTTGAAAAGATAGGATAAACTTTGCTTTATGCAAATGAGCCTTAAACTCTACTTAGCCAAATATGCATGTATTGATAGGATCCACTCATATTATACATAGTAGTGAAGCTTGCCAATACAATTCAAATGTATTGACCCTTGTGGCTGTAACTTGTAATGTTGCAGGTTTGATTGATTTTAGTGAATATTGATTGATTAGGATTACAAAGTCTACAACCAACATCTGCTTGTGGCACTTTGAAGATGAAGGACCCATACTTATAGTTATTTTGCTGCAATGTAATGTAATAGCCAAATGAGCTATGTATGATGTAATAAAATTATGTTATTCCTGGTTATAAAGTTATATTATGACCTTTGTTTCTTGATATTACATCTTAACTGTGGATGCTAGCTATTGATCCAGGGACTAGCATTATAAACACAGGGGACACCACCTTATATTGTATTAAGGTTGGGCCACTCCTTCTACATAACCCCTAGCCTTCCCAAATCTCGGGACGAGATTTCTTTTAAGGGTGGTAGCCTTTCACATCCCAAAATTTTCCAAATTTTGAAATGTGAAAAATAAATAAACAAAATAAATAATTGTTGAAATTTAGGATAAAAAGAAACCTTTTGTTTCTAAATGGAAACTTAAAATCCCATCTTGAACAAACTTGAGTAATTTTTGAATCCAACTAAATTCAAATCAAGTGGAATGCATTCTTCATAAATGCATCTAGAAATTTAAACACTTGGAAATAAACCCAAACCCTAAAAACCCCAATGGAAGAAAAACATTTCCAAGTTATCTCTAAGCCTATGATTTTGATCCACATAAAAAATTAGTCAACAAACATTTCAAAATGATCAAGAACGACAAATAAAAATATTATAAAACCATATGAATTGGTTTCACTTAATTTGGAGCCATAGATAAAATCTTATGAATTTAATAAGATAAGGAAATTGAATTTCCAAAGCTAATAAAGCACCTATCTAAAAATCCATACCAACTGGTGAGAAAATAATCCTAAAGAGAATTAAAAAGGATAAACAAATACTAAATAAAATTATACAAATTGGAATCACCAAGTTTGGACTTATAAATAAAAAGATATGGATTTTATAAGGTAAAGAAAGAAATATTAAATAAGGAATATTTAAAGGCCAAATTAAAACTTGGCCAAGACCATAAGTAAATGGAATAAACATAATTCAAGTTCAAATGAAATAAATGTATAAATAATATGGAAATAAAATAATATGGCCTTAACCAAATTCTATTCCATTGGATTAAGACAAATTCCCAAATAAGAATGATTAATTAAATCATGGGAAAATTGTATTTGGAATTTACCCAAGTGGTATAAAAGTTATTTAATTAACTTAAATGGGATCAAAGAAATCAAATAAAATTTATGGAACTAAACCCATATTTGATTTCATTGGAATAAAGACAAATACCCAATTTAAATGATTAATAAATCATATTAAAAATATCCCAAATAATTCAAAGTGAATTATTTGACACCCTAATAAATAAATAAAACCTACTGAAAAAGGTGTGGTAAAAATTTGAACTCAAATAAGAGTTGAATTTAAATTTAAAATCTTGTTTGAATTAAGACAAGGGCTTATTTTAAATAATTAATATATCCCAAAAAGAACAAAAATATTGTTCTAAATTTGACTTTAGAATGTGTTAAATAACAGTATTAACATCTACACAAATTTTGGTTGAAGTTTGAATTCAAATGGTTGTTTAAAATGATTAAACAAAATCAAAACAGAACAATAGAAATGGAAAAAGAAAAATGAACCAGTATAAAAAAATGAAAACCAGCCCAACCCAACCTGGCCTAGTCCAGCCCAGCAAGCCCATTTCTCTCTTTCCCCGCAGAAAACGTTTCATACTCGACAGCGAATCCGCAGCCTCGCTGACGTCTGGACCCCACCTTGTCCCTCTCTCTCTTACTGAACGGCCGACCCCACTTGCCAGTCGTCGTCTCCACCGCGGACTCGTTCTTCTTCCCCTCGCTGTCGTTCACTGTCAATCAAATCCTCGAGTAAATTCGCATAATTGCAGCGTTGATTCCGCACGATAACCTCGCTCACTTAATCGCCCGCGTCCCCTCTCGCTTTCCCCTCTCTCGCCCGACTCTCTCTGCCCCCAGGCCGTCCCCATTCTCGCTTACACCACCGCGGCCTCTGACGAACTCTGACGACTATTCCGGCCATCCTCCATCATGCCTTGCCCCCTCGACCACGCGAGCTTGTTCCCCATCAACCACTACATCTCCCAGTAGTCTCGGCTTGCTCGCGCTTGACCCACAGCGTCGGCAACGACGACAACTTAGCATCGCTACCGCCTGCTCCACCTCCGGCGAGTTTCCCAGGTAGTGTCTGACCGCCCCTCGCCCCCTCTTTCTCATACGTGCACTCTCCGCAACCTTACGCATCTAACCGCATCTTTCTTTCTCTCTGGCATAAACCGTAGCGTCGCCTCCGTCAACGTCTGAGAGCACCTGTCGACTTTGCGAGCTCCGCCGAGGAATCAGCGGTGATTCAGAGCGCCCCTCGACAAGTGACGACCACGTTGAGTATCAGCAAGCTCTTGCGGTTCTGGTAAGCTCCTCCCCTTCTTCCCTCGCTTCCTGTAGTCTCCGCGACGCCGTAGACAGAGCGCCTCCTCCGCTTGCCGCCGTGCCAGCGCCGCCACTCGATGGCTAGTTGATATGAACCGTAGGATCTCGATCTTATGGATGCGATAGAAAGTTAAGCGAAAGGGTAAGTTTCATTCTGCACTGTGGGATGCGCATTAGATCTAACGGCTAGCATCTGTCGATCCACACAAAACGGTATGGCCTAGTAGAATCACGCCACGTGGCCCAGTCTGTTTTATAAAAACAAGAAATGTTCTATTAGAGGTTAGAGTTTGTAAAATTCATAACTTTCGATCCACACGTCCAAATTTTGAAAATTTTATATCAATGGAATCAGCAGACCAAGTACTATCCAACCATGCACTTTGTTTAATGAATTGCTTCTGGTAAAATTGTTGCTTTTGCAGAAACTTGTGTAGGCATATTTTGAATATAAAATTCATTCTAAAATTATTTTTGTGATAAAATCTTTGGCAAATGGATTGTTTTGAACCTACTGACCATAGAAACCAACGTGTGGATTCAAAAACATATTCTGTGAGGCAAAAGAATAAATCTTTGATTTAGAACATTTCTAGTCAAATAAAAATGTTGTTTATATGTCAAAAATACTTTTTGGAAAAAACCTTTGTGAAATGATTTGGATTAAACTCTCTGACCCTAAACACAAAGATTTATGATTTAAAAAAATATTTTGTGAACCCTATAAAATTATTACTTTGCTAAAGGCATTTTCAACAACATAAAATATTGATTTGTTGTAAAAAAATGGTTTATAGGTGAAACCTTTTGCAAATGGTTTTAATATTAAACACTTGACCATAAAACACTAACATTTGTGTTATTTGTCAAACACTAGAAAATATTACTTTGGTTTGAACCATTTCTAGCAAAATAAAAATGACTTAAAATGGCCATTTTTACTAACTTGATATCAAATGATTTTGCTACATTTAAAAATGACCTTGACACTTTTATAAATGACCAATAGACATTTTATGATGTTTATAACCTATAGAAACCACTTTCCCAAAATAAAACAATCTTGGGCATGCTTGCATGCATTGCTTTGTTTTTATTATTTTATGTGATGTTTGCTTGAATGGTAGATTGAATATTACTTGCTTGGTTGAATTGTAGTGGAATTTGAAGAGTGTGAATGTTGCAAGATCAAGGAGTGAACTTATAATTCTCTACCAAAAAGGCAAGTGATGCTTCATACCTTTGTCCCATTATTTACACTATGCATTAGTGATATTTCTAAGTAGGACTTGCATGGAATTTTGCTAAGTATAAACTATGCCATCGTAAATTCTAGTAGATGAAACCTTAGTAGAATTTCCTAAGTTAAGATTCCTACTACTATCATGCTTATCTTAGCTAGTAGAAAACAAGGGTGGATTATATTCATGCTATGGAATATTTCTAAGTCAAGGACTTGTGTTTTTATTTAATAAAACAACCTAGTGAATGAATCACCTGGGTGGATGGAAAGAATGGTTTGTGTTGAGTGGTTATGCAAGGTATGCTGGGGAAAACTTGGGCATCACCAAGACCAGTATACTGGGGAAAACTTGGTATCTCACTTGTGGAATGCCACCCAGGAACAAAGAGATTTGAGATGTCAAATGTTGAGAAGCTTCAAGTGCAGCAACTTGGCATTATGGGCTCTACCTGGATCACATAGGTTGCAATAAAAAAGCCATTTGGGAAGTTGGTGGTAATGGGGATATAGGTTTGGAGCGCGTCCATTTGGTCTAAGGGAAGGCTTCTGAAAGATCTTGTCTTGGTGAAACCAAGTCTTGTGGGGAAAGTGCACCACCTCTGCAGAGTGAAAAATCTAAGTACTTAGCCATGTCCCTGGCAAAGGACAATTTGATCATTAAGACATGGAAGCTATCAAAAATCTCCTCATCCCAATTTCTAAGTTAAAAACTTGTGGTTGAACAAGGGTTTAAGGTTCACCAATTTCTATTGGTGGTTCCTTGGGTGATTTTGACAAACAAAAACTTAGTGTTTTCAAATGATAAGGAAAATCTATTTTGAGCAAAGAAAGCCTAAGCTCCACATAGCCAATTGCATATAGATGATAGACTCCACTATACTACCATAGTATCTCTTGCCAATACAATTCAAATGTATTAACCCATGTGGCTGTAACTTATTATGTTGAAGGTTTGTTTGATGTTAGTGAAGTGTGTTGATTAGGATTACAAGTCTACAACCAACATGATTGCCTGTGGCACTTTGAAGATGAAAGACTCCATGCTATAGTTATTTCTGCTGCATTGTAATGAGATAGCCAAATGAGCTATGTAAGATGTAATAAATTATTTTATTCCTGGTTATAAAGTTATATTATGGCCTTTTTGGAGGTTGAGCATCTTGCACTTGACTCTAGCACTTAGTTCTTTGATAGTCCTCCAAGCTGCATCTCTGGCTGACTCGAAGAATGTGGTGTGCATTACAGTGTTGGTGTACATGCAGAATCCCCTTTCCTTGTGGTTGTCTTCCTTGTTTTTGTACAAGTGAAGTTGCACCCACCAATACTCCACTCCTTCATCCATCACTGGAAAGCCTTTGTAAATAGCTGCTCCATGTTCTTCCATTGCCACCATGAGGTCCTTGAGAATCTTGGGAAACTCAGTTTCACACTCCAAGGTCATGGTCATGAGTGGTCCTTTCTTCACGGCTTCGTTGATGGAGTTCATCTACAAATGGAGTTGAGAATGAAAAGATTAGAAAAGTTTTACGAGAAGAATAGACAAGTGTAGAAGTAGTTGAAAATTTTCCTTAGTGGTTTTCCAATCCTAGGGTCATAATCCTACAGGCAACACAGTGCTCTGATACCATCTGTTAGACCCCTCCTTTGTAAAGGAATGGATCCCTGTGATTGCAATGCTAGTCCCTGGATCAATGCTAGCATCCACAGTTTAAGATGAAGTACATAGATACAAAGGTCGTTTATTACATTCATTCCAGAGATAAAACATAATCTTTTACAACTCAGGGCCATAGGCCTAATACAAGAGTTTTAAGGAATAAGTAAATAAACATAAGTCTTCATCTTCATGTGCCACAGGCAAGCATGTTGAGTGTAGACTCATGACTCCTACTCATCATCGGAGTAACCTGCAACATCACAAGTTACAGCCACAGAGGGTCAATACTTTGGAATAGTATTGGCAAGTGATACCTTAGTATATTTTTAGTGGACTATATTACTATATGCATTTGGCTAAGTGTAGCTTGGCTTGCTTTGCTTGAAAATAGGTTTTACCTATTAGTTGAAATCACTAAGTTTCTTTATCAAAACTTCCCAAGAAACCACCAAGAGACATTGGGGTCCTTTACCCTTGTTCACCCACAAATTTTTACTTAGAAGTTTGAGTGATGAGATTCTTGTAGCTTCCATGTCTTGATGCTCAAGTTGTCCATTGCCTTGGACAAGGCTAAGTACTTAGGTTTTTCCATCTGCAGAGGTTGTGCACTTTCCCCACCAGACTTGGTTTCCCAAGACAGGACCCTTCAGAAGCCTTTCCTTAGTCAAATGGACGCGCTCCAACCTATCATTCCCACTACCACCAACTGTCCAAATGACTAAGTTCTAGCAACCTATATGATCAAGGCAGAGCCCATATTGCCAAGTGGTTGCACTGTAAGCTTTCTCAACACTTGGCCTCCAAATCCCTTTGTGCTTGGGTGGCATACCACAAGTGAGATACACAACCCAAGTCCATGGCCTTGTGTAACCACTCAACATAACCCAATCCTTCCATTCCACCCAGGAGGTTCATTTGACTTAGTTGTTTTATTAGGAAAGCATAAGTCTCATGACTTAGAAATATTTTCATCATAGTAAGTATAGATTTTCACCAACCCTTGTTTACTAAATAGCTAGGCTAAGCATGGTAAGATAACTTAACTTAGGAAAAATTCCCTAGCAATTCTACAACTCTACACTACTTAGGATTTCCCAACTTAGCATTAGGCAAAAATAGCATGCAAGACTTAGCAAAATATCTAATGCTAGTGCAAAACATAGGATATAAATATTCATGAAAATATCACTTGCCTTGGTAGTGGGGAGAGTAGCACTCTTCACAATCACAATCACTAGCAATATCTACACAAAAATTATAGCATACAATTACACACAATTATATTCAATCAAAAATAATATGAATGCATGCATGCAAGAATTTACCAAGTGGTGATTTTGAAAAATCTACCAAGCATGCACATGTTTACAGAAACTTAACAAGTCACAAGTTTTCCAACTAAACTTATTTGGCACTAATACAATTTACCAAAATAAATCTATACTTAAAATAGCCTTAAACATTTTTCTACAAATAAAGTCATTTTAACTGTTACTATTTGTTAAACACATTGGATATTCAGAAAGGTCTTGTTTCACTGAATCCAACGGTATAAAGTTTGCAAAATTCCAACGTGGCAATCAAAAGTTATAAGCATTTGAAATTTCGATCAAATTCTGGTTTTAAATCTGTTTTTAGTTCTAAGACTTGCCACGCGTCGCGTCCCTATTGGCGCGTACCGCTTCGGATGGATCGGGTCCTGCGGACCGCACGATCTAAGTGAGATCTGGCGGCTTAGACGTGCGCGTACCTCTTCGTCCTCTTTCTATTCTACGCCACAGGATCTAGATCCAACGTTCCTAATCAACCTAACCATACTCGGGCGGCGCTAGCGGTGTTAACTGGCGGTGGCGTGTCTGACTACGGCGGTGCCGGCGTTCTACATCGCCCCAGGAAGCAAGAAGGTGCTTACCAGATCCGCAAAGGCGTGCTGAAGATCGACGTGGTACTGGTTTGCGGAGGGGCGCTCGGATGTGGCTGAGAGAGCTCGTCGGAGTCGTGCACGGCGTCGGGTGGTTGTTGTCTGCGTCGTTGCCGAGGTTCCGTGTCGCCCTAACACAAGCCAGGGGGTTTAGGGGATGCGCAAAAACATGGCAAACAATCTCGTGTGAGTCAGAAGTGAAGGGGTGCACGGGACTTACGGAATTTGGTCGCCGGAGTCGAGGTGGTTGTCAGATGCTTGCGGCGTCGAGCGGGAACGGCGACCTGGGGCATTACAGGATGAACTAGTGGGGTCAGGAGGAGCGCTAGGAGATTGCGAAATGGCTCGACCGAATCAGAGAGGGAGGGGCGCACGGAACTCACCGGAATCGATCGCCGGAGTGAGCTCTGTCTGCGGCGGTGTTGTGTGAGTCGTGGGCAGCCTAGTGGCGTGAAGGCAGAATTGACTGGGGGAAATGGTTGCTAGGAAGTGGGTATCTTATAGCCAGAGCCTCGACAGGAAACGCTCGCGGATTAATGCCCAATTATGCCACGCCATTACCGGCCATGACTGCAGCTGCGACGTGGTCGCGGGCGCGGTTTGGGGAAGACGAGGACAGCATGGGCAGGGCCCGCTCGTCAGCGATGTGCGCGAAGTGAGGGTGGGGTCCGGTCGTCAGTGACCGTCTGGGTGCGCTGGCGCGTGCGAGAGGAAAAGAAAACCCCCGGGTGGGCTTGTTGGGCTCGATTCGATGCTGGGCCTAAAACCTGGCGCGTGGCCTTTTCCTTTGTTTATTTCTTTTTCCTTTTCTATTTTGATTTTCTGGGTAGATTTTCAAATGAAATCAAGTTCAATTTGAATTCAAATTTTCCTGGGTTTTTTGTAGTGAGCAGTAGTCTCAAAAATGGTCATATAACCATGGGGTAGCTTTGTAAAGGATTGGTCAAGCTTGGAGATCAAAATATCAGAGGCTATGCACTTTGGTTTAAAATTTGAAAGATGGTTTTTGGAACCCATTTCCATTTGAAAAACTTGGTTTTAAATCTGCACTTAAATCCTATGCTCATAGAAGGCAACCTTACTTGTTCACAACAATCCAACTTACAAGTGGTGTTGGCCATTTAAAATAAGTCTGTCCACATAAAATCATGATACCATATGTTTCGGTTTTCTGAAATGTTTTGAGAAAACCCTAAATGATGATGGATGCAAGGATGATATGAATGATCTTTGAAATATGAATTTTAGGGATGTTACAAATCTAACCCCCTTAAGATGAATCTCGCCCTCAAGATTCGGATTGGCTAGCAAATAGGTGAGGGTGGTCTTTCCGAAGATCATCTTCTCTTTCCCATGTTGCTTCCTCTTCGGAATGATGATTCCATTGCACCTTGCAAAACTTGATAGTTTTTGTCCTTGTGACTCTTTCTGCGGTCTCAAGAATCTTGACAGGCTTTTCCTCATAGGTGAGATCACTTTCTAGTTGGACTTCTTCCAAGGCTATGGTATCCTTCAAAGATGATTCTTCCATCTCTGGGTGACATTTCTTAAGCTAACTCACATGAAACACATTATGGACAGCTGACAGAGACTCTGGCAATTCAATTTCATATGCAACTTCTCCGTTGCGACTTAGAATCTTGAATGGCCCAACATATCTTGGTGTCAACTTTCCTTTGACTCCAAATCTTTTCACTCCACGAAGTGGTGATACTCTAAGATAAGCTCTATCCCCAACTTCGTAGGTGACTTCTCTACGCTTAGAATCCGTGTAGCTTTTCTGTCGGGACTGTGCTATCTTCAACCTGTCCTTAACCAATTTGACTTTCTCTTCAGCATCTTTGATGAGATCGGGTCCAAACAAACTCCTTTCTCCCACACCATTCCATAGCAATGGGGTGGTACACTTTTTTCCGTAGAGTAACTCAAATGGTGCCATTCCAATACTAGATTGGTAACTGTTATTGTAAGAGAACTCTGCGTAAGGCATACTTTCATCCCAACTTGCTCCATAGTCTAGGGCACATGCCCTCAACATGTCTTCAAGAATCTGATTAGTCCTTTCTGTTTGTCCATCAGTTTGAGGATGAAAAGCAGTGCTGAATTCCAACCTCGTTCCTAAGGATTCATGAAGCTGTCTCCAAAAGTGAGAAGTGAACTGAGTTCCTCTATCTGACACAATACTCTTAGGCACACCATGAAGTCATATAATTCTGCTCATGTAGATTTTTGCTAACTTGGCACTTGTATAAGTTGTCTTCATGGGTATAAAATGAGCCACTTTAGTTAGGCGATCCAGTACTACCCATATGGAATCATACCCTGACCTGGTCCTTGGTAATCCGGTAATGAAATCCATACCAATATTTTCCCACTTCCATTCAGGAATAGGTAGTGGTTGAAGCAAACCCGCTGGTTTCTGATGCTCCGCTTTTACTCTGCTACATACATCACACAAAGCAATATGTTCGGTGATGTCCCTTTTGAGATTGTTCCACCAAAATCTTTCTTTCATGTCCATGTACATCTTGGTGTTTCCCGGGTGAATAGAATACGGAGAGTTGTGGGCTTCCTGTAAAATCAGTTTCCGCAACTCCGGGTCTTGTGGAACACATATACGTTTCCCGTGCCATAAAGTACCTTGTTCGTCTATATGGAAACTCTTAGCTTTCCCTAGACTTATATTTTCCTTAATCTTTTCAATTTCCTTATCAGCCTTCTGAGTTTCTCGGATCTTGTCCATTAAAGTGGGTTGAACATCTAAGGACATGACATGTCCTTCAGGCACAATCTCCAATCTGAGTTCTTTGAATTGCTTACACAAGTCATCTGGCAATTCACCTTTGGTAAGGCCATTTACAAACGTCTTACGACTTAGAGCATCTGCTACTACATTTGCTTTACCGGGGTGGTATTGCAAACTTAAGTCGTAATCCTTGATAAGCTCTAGCCATCTCCTTTGTCTCATATTGATTTCCTTCTAGGTGAAGATATACTTCAAACTCTTATGATCGGTGAATACTTCACAACGCTTTCCCAAAAGGTAATGTCTCCATGTTTTGAGTGCATGGACGACAGAGGCTAACTCCAAATCATGAGTGGGATAGTTTATTCATGAGTTCTGAGTTGTCTCGAGGCATAGGCCACAACTTTACCGTCTTGCATAAGTACGGCACCCAAACCTTGATGAGACGCATCACAATATACTTGGAAATCCTTTTCCAAATCTAGCAGACATAGTACCGGTGCTGTTACAAGTCTCTTCTTCAATTCTTGGAAGCTGACTTCACAACCTTCAGACCAAGCAAATTTCTTGTCCTTCTTCAGCAATTCAGTCATTGGCTTAGCAACCTTTGAGAAATTCTCAATGAACCTTCTGTAGTAACCTGCTAAACCAAGGAAACTGCGAACTTCTTTTACGTTCTTAGGAGATTCCCATTCAGTCACAGCTGAAACTTTAGCAGGATCAACTGCCACACCATCCTTTGTCATAACATGACCAAGAAAACCAACTTCCTCTAACCAGAACTCACACTTGCTGAATTTGGCATAAAGTTTATGTTCCCTTAGTTTCTCAAGTATCAAGCGTAAGTGTCTTTCATGTTCTTCCTTGCTCTTGGAGTAGACCAAGATGTCATCGATGAAAACGACCACAAACTTGTCTAGAAATTCCATGAACACCTTGTTCATCATATTCATGAAGTATGTCGGAGCGTTGGTTAAACCAAAAGGCATCACAGTGTACTCGTACAATCCATACCTTGTGGTGAAAGTTGTCTTAGGTATGTCTTGCTCTCTTATATTGAGTTGAAAATAGCCTGACCGAAGATCAATCTTTGAGAACACACATGCTCCCTCTAGTTGATCAAACAAGTCATTGATTCTAGGCAAAGGATATTTATTCTTGATAGTTACCTCGTTGAGAGAACGGTAATCTATACATAACCTTTGGCTTCTATCTTTTTTCTCCACGAATAATACTGGGGCTCCCCAAGATGAAGAACTTGGTTGAATAAACCCTTTATGCAACTGTTCTCCTAGTTGCTTCTTGAGCTCTTTCAGTTCATCAACTGACATTTTGTACGGTCTTTTTGCTATTGGTCCAGAACCTGGTACCAAATCTATCAGAAACTCCACATCTCTATCTGGTGGCATTCCTGGCAACTCTTCCGGAAACACATCCGGATACTCACACACAATTGGCACACTGTCCATGCTAACCCCCTTAAGAGAATTTAGCTTACTTCCTTTGGATTCAAAGTTTGACCTGAATTTTATTCTTTTTCCTTCTGGGGTTGTGAGTGCAATAGTACGATTAGCACAATCTTAGCCATCCAATCCATTCCCAAAATTACGTCTAGTCCTTGGGAATCTAGGATTATCAGGCTCACTGGAAACTTATGCTTTCCAAACTCTATGACAAGATCCCGGCATCCAAGACTTACTATCATATCTCCACCCGGAGAACTAACTTTTATTGGACACCCAATGTTTTCAGATGCAAACCCATTTCTATCAACAAATGCTTTTGATATGAATGAATGAGATGCACCAGTGTCAAAGAGTACAAATGCTGGAATGGAATTGAGTCTGAACTTACCAGCAACGGCATCAGGCTCCTCATAGACCTCCTCCACATTGATGTGGTTAACCTGTCCTTTCTGGAAAGGATTGGGCTTGTTAGGTCCTTCAACTTTCTTCTCAGGGCACTCATTAGCATAATGCCCCAGCTTCTTGCATTTGAAGCACTCAACCTGACTGATGTCCTTTTTAGGCTGGCTTCCACTTCCACTTCCACTGTGGTGGCTCTTATGTCCACTCTTGTGGTTCTTGTACTTATCATTGTCATGACTGCGATGATGCTTGTTGTCATGACGGTTGTGGTTGTGGTGCTTGTTGAATTTCCCATGCTTGTGGGATCCTGAGCTGCCACTGTCATCATAGTGAGATCGCTTGTGAGACGATCCCGAGCTGTGTTTGTCGGAGTGTTTCCTCTTCCTACTCTCGACTTGCTTCATTTTACTCTCCAAAATTGCAGCCTTGTCACACAAAGACTGATAAGTTGGAACATATGCCACAGACAGCTGCAGATTCAGCTCATCATTCAAGCCCTCCAGAAACTTTTCCTTTCTTTTGGCATCCGTGTCAACCTCATCTGGTGCATAGCGCGCCAGATTGTTGAACTCTTCTATGTATTCTGCCACGCTGCGGTGGCGCTGCTTCAGGTTGTGAAACTCTTTCTTTTTCAGGCTCATCATTCCTGATGAGATATGAGCAGTGCGAAAGCCATCTTCAAATATAGCCCAAGTCACCTCATCCAAAGGAGTGGTAATTTGGAAGTTGTCCCACCATGTGGCGGCTGGTCCTTCTAACAGATGTGTT
Organism: Avena sativa; assembly: GCA_916181665.1. Lineage (NCBI taxonomy): Eukaryota > Viridiplantae > Streptophyta > Magnoliopsida > Poales > Poaceae > Avena > Avena sativa. The sequence continues at coordinate 186,025,486 of OV702281.1, forward strand.
GCGAACCTGACTTTTTCAGCATCCGTGCAGCCCACGATCACTAAGTCCTTGTTCACGGAACATAGCCAATCATTGGCTACCATGGGATCAGTTGTCCCCAAAAACTTAGCTAGCCTCAAACGCATAAATCTGGTGAGCATATCAAAACCCGGAGGGTTGTTGTTGTTGTTGTTATTGTTGTTGTTGTTGTTGTTATTGGGGTTGTTGTTGTTGTTGTTGTTATTCTGGTTTTGGATGAATGTTGTCATCATCTGCATAAGCTGTGTTTGCGCGTTCATCATTTGTTGCATTTCCGGGGTGACGTTGTTGGGGTTGGGGTTTGCGCGACGGGGAGGCACCTGTGGTTTGTTCAAATAGATAAGAATGAGATACCCATAGATGTTTATGCACAATACATCACAAGCAAACACATAGCATGCAACTCAAGAATAAAAGTTCAACAACCAGATAATAAGTTCATGAAATAAAACACACAAGTGGCAAGCCATCCACATGTCGGATGGTCCAATAACAAGTTCACAAATAACAAGTACGAATATGAAAGATAAACGAGTAGTCAAGTCTACTCATCAGCATCAATCTCCTCCTCGACGAAGGTAAGACCTGCGTTCTCCATCGCGGTCTTGTTCTCCTCAATAGTAGTGGTCAAGGAATCGACCTTGGCCTTGAGAGCCCTCTTCTGGGAGCGAAGCCTCTCAATAACCATCTGCTGCTGCTCTAGCTCGAAATCCTTGGACTTCAGTTCCTCGGTCATGTCCCGGATCTTCTTGTTCCTATCCTGGACGCGTTTCTCCTGACTCTTGAACTTGCGGTCCTGGGACTCGAACTTCGTCTCCATTTCCTTGATCATCTCATCCTGCTGTGCGAAAAGCTTGTCCTTCTCGCGAAGCTGCACCTGGAGCTCGTCATTGCTGAGCATGACATTCGTCCTGTCCGTGTCCACGTGCCTGAGGAGAGACTCTAAGTCCTGAAGATAGAGACGTATCGGCTCTGCCGCGTCCCTCGAGTCGTCCTCAAAGTCGATGGACTCTCCATCAACATCACGTCTTCCGAAGACGTGGAAGTGAGTGCCCCTAACCTGTCGGGAGTGACGGCCTAACAGACGTCCTATCAGGTCCTGCATGACTACCTCCATGCCTCTCTCCCTATCTCCGTGCATCAGCTTGAAGACGATGGCCTCCGTAGTGGGCTCTGTCTGGCGTCCGGGCTGGTTCACCTTGAAGCCCCAGAGGTCCTTCCTCTCGAACTTGGTGAGTGGGTACACCATGATGGTGGGAAGAGGGAGATCGAGCAAAGTGGTAAGCTCAACGATACGGGGGGCAAAACGGGTTACCTGGAGCTCCTCAACAGTGCTGATGGTAATAGGCATCTATTTTATAAGATTGAAAAAGTTAGAACGACACCATTTAAGATAAATCAAGACAAACATTCATACATATCCGTGGAACAAAAAATCAACCAATTCATGCATACATAATCCCATTACATTAATCATGGTCCAATACTTATTTAAGATATCATTTTGAAAAATAAGGTGATAGGTGGTGGTCCAACTAACGAAGTGTGCTTACAATCCTATCTCACTGGATCTGGTGGCTATCACAATGTTCCTAGAGGCAACCCACCTATCTTGTTCACATGATTCCATCACTAAGTCTATTATATCTCCCCTTAACTCTTGGTTGGTGGCTTCCAACTCTTGGGTAAGTTCTTTCTCCTTCTCTAAGTCTTTTTGGAGGTTGAGCATCTTGCACTTGACTCTAGCACTTAGTTCTTTGATAGTCCTCCAAGCTGCATCTCTGGCTGACTCAAAGAATGTGGTGTGCATTACAGTGTTGGTGTACATGCAGAATCCCCTTTCCTTGTGGTTGTCTTCCTTGTTTTTGTACAAGTGAAGTTGCACCCACCAATACTCCACTCCTTCATCCATCACTGGAAAGCCTTTGTAAATAGCTGCTCCATGTTCTTCCATTGCCACCATGAGGTCCTTGAGAATCTTGGGAAACTCAGTTTCACACTCCAAGGTCATGGTCATGAGTGGTCCTTTCTTCACGGCTTCGTTGATGGAGTTCATCTACAAATGGAGTTGAGAATGAAAAGATTAGAAAAGTTTTACGAGAAGAATAGACAAGTGTAGAAGTAGTTGAAAATTTTCCTTAGTGGTTTTCCAATCCTAGGGTCATAATCCTACAGGCAACACAGTGCTCTGATACCATCTGTTAGACCCCTCCTTTGTAAAGGAATGGATCCCTGTGATTGCAATGCTAGTCCCTGGATCAATGCTAGCATCCACAGTTTAAGATGAAGTACACAGATACAAAGGTCGTTTATTACATTCATTCCAGAGATAAAACATAATCTTTTACAACTCAGGGCCATAGGCCTAATACAAGAGTTTTAAGGAATAAGTAAATAAACATAAGTCTTCATCTTCATGTGCCACAGGCAAGCATGTTGAGTGTAGACTCATGACTCCTACTCATCATCGGAGTAACCTGCAACATCACAAGTTACAGCCACAGAGGGTCAATACTTTGGAATAGTATTGGAAAGTGATACCTTAGTATATTTTTAGTGGACTATATTACTATATGCATTTGGCTAAGTGTAGCTTGGCTTGCTTTGCTTGAAAATAGGTTTTACCTATTAGTTGAAATCACTAAGTTTTTCTTTATCAAAACTTCCCAAGAAACCACCAAGAGACATTGGGGTCCTTTACCCTTGTTCACCCACAAATTTTTACTTAGAAGTTTGAGTGATGAGATTCTTGTAGCTTCCATGTCTTGATGCTCAAGTTGTCCATTGCCTTGGACAAGGCTAAGTACTTAGGTTTTTCCATCTGCAGAGGTTGTGCACTTTCCCCACCAGACTTGGTTTCCCAAGACAGGACCCTTCAGAAGCCTTTCCTTAGTCAAATGGACGCGCTCCAACCTATCATTCCCACTACCACCAACTGTCCAAATGACTAAGTTCTAGCAACCTATATGATCAAGGCAGAGCCCATATTGCCAAGTGGTTGCACTGTAAGCTTTCTCAACACTTGGCCTCCAAATCCCTTTGTGACTGGGTGGCATACCACAAGTGAGATACACAACCCAAGTCCATGGCCTTGTGTAACCACTCAACATAACCCAATCCTTCCATTCCACCCAGGAGGTTCATTTGACTTAGTTGTTTTATTAGGAAAGCATAAGTCTCATGACTTAGAAATATTTTCATCATAGTAAGTATAGATTTTCACCAACCCTTGTTTACTAAATAGCTAGGCTAAGCATGGTAAGATAACTTAACTTAGGAAAAATTCCCTAGAAATTCTACAATTCTACACTACTTAGGATTTCCCAACTTAGCATTAGGGCAAAAATAGCATGCAAGACTTAGCAAAATATCTAATGCTAGTGCAAAACATAGGATAGAAATATTCATGAAAATATCACTTGCCTTGGTAGTGGGGAGAGTAGCACTCTTCACAATCACAATCACTAGCAATATCTACACAAAAATTATAGCATACAATTACACACAATTATATTCAATCAAAAATAATATGAATGCATGGATGCAAGAATTTACCAAGTGGTGATTTTGAAAACTCTACCAAGCATGCACATGTTTACAGAAACTTAACAAGTCACAAGTTTGCCAACTAAACTTATTTGGCACTAATACAATTTACCAAAATAAATCTATACTTAAAATAGCCTTAAACATGTTTATACAAATAAAGTCATTTTAACTGTTACTATTTGTTAAACACATTGGATATTCATAAAGGTCTTGCTTCACTGAATCCAACGGTATAAAGTTTGCAAAATTCCAACGTGGCAATCAAAAGTTATAAGCATTTGAAATTTGGATCAAATTCTGGTTTTAAATCAGTTTTTAGTTCTAACACTTGCCACGCGTCGCGTCCCTATTGGCGCGTATCGCTTCGGTTGGATCGGGTCCTGCGGACCGCACGATCTAAGTGAGATCTGGCGGCTCAGACGCGCGCGTACCTCTTCGTCCTCTTTCTATTCTACGCCACAGGATCTAGATCCAATGTTCCTAATCAACCTAACCATACTCGGGCGGTGCTAGCGGCGTTAACTGGCGGTGGCGCGTCTGACTACGGTGGTGCCGGCGTTCTACATCGCCCCAGGAAGCAAGAAGGTGCTTACCAGATCGGCAAAGGCGTGCTGAGGATCGACGTGGTACTGGTTTGCGGAGGGGCGCTCGGATGTGGCTGAGAGAGCTGGTCGGAGTCGTGCACGGCATCGGGTGGTTGTTGTCTGCGTCGTTGCCGAGGTTCCGCGTCGCCTTAAGACAAGCCAGGGGGTTTAGGGGATGCGCAAAAACGTGGCGAACAATCTCGTGTGAGTCAGAAGTGAAGGGGTGCACGGGACTTACGGAATTTGGTCGCCGGAGTCGAGGTGGTTGTCAGATGCTTGCGGCGTCGAGCGGGAACGGCGACCTGGGGCAGTACAGGATGAACTAGTGGGGTCAGGAGGAGCGCTAGGAGATTGCGAAATGGCTCAAACGAATCAGAGAGGGAGGGGCGCACGGAACTCACCGGAATCGATCGCCGGAGTGAGCTCTGTCTGCGGCGGTGTTGTGTGAGTCGTGGGCAGCCTGGTGGCGTGAAGGCAGAATTGACTGGGGGGAAATGGTCGCTAGGAAGTGGGTATCTTATAGCCGGAGCCTCGACAGGAAACGCTCGCAGATTAATGCCCAATTATGCCGCGCCATTACCGGCCATGACTGCAACTGCGACGTGGTCGCGGGCGCGGTTTGGGGAAGACGAGGACAGCGTGGGCAGGGCCCGCTCGTCAGCGATGTGCGCGAAGTGAGGGTGGGGTCCGGTCGTCAGTGACCGTCTGGGTGCGCTGGCGCGTGCGAGAGGAAAAGAAAACCCCCGGGTGGGCTTGTTGGGCTCGATTCGATGCTGGGCCTAAAACCTGGCGCGTGGCCTTTTCCTTTGTTTATTTCTTTTTCCTTTTCTATTTTGATTTTCTGGGTAGATTTTCAAATGAAATCAAGTTCAGTTTGAATTCAAATTTTCCTGGGATTTTTGTAGTGAGCAGTAGTCTCAAAAATGGTCATATAACCATGGGGTAGCTTTGTAAAGGATTGGTCAAGCTTGGAGATCAAAATATCAGAGGCTATGCACTTTGGTTTAAAATTTGAAAGATGGTTTTTGGAACCCATTTCCATTTGAAAAACTTGGTTTTAAATCTTCACTTAAATCCTATGCTCATAGAAGGCAACCTTCCTGGTTCACAACAATCCAACTTACAAGTGGTGTTGGCCATTTAAAATAAGTCTGTCCACATAAAATCATGATACCATATGTTTCTGTTTTCTGAAATGTTTTGAGAAAACCCTAAATGATGATGGACGCAAGGATGATATGGATGAGCTTTGAAATATGAATTTTAGGGATGTTACAATCATCCCATGAAATGCCTCAAGTAAGTTTTTATGCATAAACTACCCATGTTTAAGTGGATAGCTACATATATATGCCCCCACCCTCTATTGTAAACTCTAGACATACATGATAAGACTAGAAACCTAAATTGGATCCTCTACATGTGTCTCACTCCCTTGCTAAGGGAGACCTTATCACTCAAGACCTCTTTGGATTTTACCTTGATGGTGTATAATAGATATACAATGCCTATTCTTCTGTTGTCAAGATCCTATACAAGGTGTTCTTACCTCTCTGATTTGGATCGAGGGAGTGTATTGCCCAAGATTCCTTGCAATGATGTTATTGGATCGGTGACCACTGATGAGAGACATTAGTCAAGTTATTGTGTTGTATGAGTTTGTTGTGTTCTTCGTGTTTGTGTTCTATTCTCACGTATCTTCTCCCTTTTCCCCATGAATTTACATGCCTCATACCATCTATAATCGTGAATATTGGGACACCCTCCTGAGTTAACCCCAACACTATGATAACCTATAATGGGAGCAAGTGCAAAAGTAGCATGCAGAGAACATGAAACCAACAATTAAAACTTGGAGTGGAATGAATGAAGTCATGCATGAACTCTTTGTTCCAAAAAACTACATGCGAGATCTCTTGAAAAACCTCAAAAGTTTAAACCAAGGTATCAAGAGTGTGGATGAGTACTATAAGGATATGGAAATTTCAATGGGGATATCAAACATCATGGATTCCTTTGAAAAAACAACTCCAAGATTCTTTTATGGATTTAACTAACTAGTAAAGAGCATCACTAAATTCCAAAGATACAAAACCATTGTTGAATTGGTTCATCAAGCTGGCAAGGCCAAGAGAAGAGTCCAAATGGTCTTCTCTTCTTCATGTCCGAGAAAGACTAAAAGAGCATTTCCCATCTTAATGATGTTTTGGTGTTTGTTTTCAACACAAGTGACTTTTTACCATGTGTTAAGTATCTTCCAGGTCTTAACTTCAAAGAGGCATAATACGGTGTTCAAACCCTCATTGGAGAAAAGTTAGGAGAAGAATCAAGAAGAGGCTGCCTAAAATGGAAGTAGAGTTCGGAAGGTGCCTTGGGTCTGGAGACCCCAGGGTTCAAGACAGAAGACTCCGTTTGAAAGCATCGTATGGGCACCTAGAGGGAAGGTGAATATGTGCTACTTCAAATTTTACTCTTTTTCCAGTTAGCGTTTGACACAAAAGGTAAATTATCTAGGTTATGCAACTATGGTGAATTTACCTATATGTCAATCTAGCACAAACAATAAGCAAGAAAAATATAAGTAAAGTGTGGTAAAGGATAGAAGTAGCCAAAGTGGAGCACGTGGAGACACAAGATTTGTTTCCCGCATTTCCTTTCTTTTGAGGTGAAGTATGTATGCGTTGAGAGGGGGTGGTTTCAAACCACCAACGCCATGATAGGCCTCCCTTGTTCTCCGATGAACCTCATCCCAATGGGTTCGATTCACCTCTTCCACTTATATTGGCAACCTTCGAGGTGGAAGTAGGCACCTTTACAAAAAGGTCGAGGCACACATCCACAACTGAATTGGAGGCTACCGAATGCAAGCAAGTTGTCACACAGTAAAAGACAAGCTTGTAAGAACCAAATCAAGAGCGAGGGTTTCAAATGAAACACTAGAGCAAGGGGCCTTCAAGTTAATGAGGGGTAAATGAAGATCTCGCTTGGTGATATCAAGGCCTCTTTCTTCAATTCTCCAAAGATAAATGACTTTGGATGGTTGGATAAAGAGATCTTGGTGATTTGGTGGCTCAAATGGAGGTGGTGTTCTTGAATCGAACGAGCAGCCTCCAAATGTAGAAGAAGGGGTCCTTTTATAGGCCCCCTAGAATTGTAGCCGTTGGAGATCACTTAACCCGGACAGTCCGACCGAACTCTGCCGGACACTCTGCCTTGGCAAAGTATTCGTCCAGTATCCGGGAAGTTTCTGAAGAGGGTCCCAGGGGCCAGACACTACGGCCCGAACCAGCCGGACACTCCGGCCTGTCAAAGTTTCTGGCCAGTGTTCGGGCAGTGTCCAAAGAGGGTCCCCGTACGACTTAGGTGCCTCGACAAATCCCAGGGCCGGACACTCCAGCCCGAACCAGCAAGACACTCCGGCCTAGCCGGATTCTCTCGCCGATCTCAGCCGGACGCTCTGGCCCACATGCTTCCTCCTGATAAATAGATGCTTGGGGAACTCTTTTCCCTTATTGAGCCATAATATTATTTAGCTGCAACTATTGTTATATCCTGAAACATTTAACAGCTGATTAAACAAGTCCAAGTGTTGTCAACAAACATCAAAATAAGTGTGAAGGGCATAAATGCCCTTTCAATATCCCCCTTTTTTGTGTTTGATGAAAACCCAAGGATTTCCATAGAATATATACAATAAGTAAATGATCAGTGCATCAAATGGTTTACAAAATATAGGAGAGATCCCCTTAGATGTGTGACCATTTTATAATATGCTTTTGAATGCAATATCACACAACCTAGGATCAACACCTTTACTATATATTGTAACCACACCAAGATAATACATGATAAATAATATAGAGACTACAAAGATAATCTAAGCACAACATAGTCTCCAACAAACCCGGGTACACATGTCTTAGCACACACAACGGAGTTCAACACAACATATTTCACAATAAAATAAGATAAATACACGAAGCTTCAAAGAGGCAAATCGAAATAAGGTGAAGCTCGTGTACCCATGCAAATCTCTGGTAGCAACCTAGTAAAGGGCTACTTCTCCTCCTTTGGCATCGAGACGCCAAAAAGGGAAAAGAGAACTACAAAATCTTCCCAAACCAATGCTAGCCACAGAAGTCATCATGGTCGATGTCCTCATCCTCATCGCTGTCCTCATCATCATAATCATCCTGAGTCGAACTCTGGCCGTGAGGGCGAGAAGAGGAAGACACATCCTCAAACATGGACTAGTCCACATGTCCCTAACTCAAGTGACCATATGAGAGAGTGCCATCTGATGCATGCTGCTGGGAGGGATCAACATCCATGGGATGGTTTATTATATTGAGTTCCTTCATGACATCCATGTTGGCCTTGTATGCGTCATACTGTCCATGGCGAATGTTAATGTTCTGGCATAAGAGAAGATTTTTCCACCAAGAGGCCTTTTTCACCTTCTTGTGCACTTCCTCTTTAGAGGTGTTAAAGCGAAACGCGTTACTAGCATGCTTCATGCGAGGGACACGGGTGCTAACTTTGTGCACCTCCTCAGACTCATCATCACTGTTAGTGTCATCTACATCCACATCATCATCCTAAAAAATGTCCTGAGCAGGGGGATAGCTGTAACATCCCTAAATTCATATTTCAAAACTCATTCATATCACCCTTTCATCCATCATCATTTAGGGTTTTTCTCAAAATCATTTCAGAAATAGGAGCATTTGTGGCTCATTATTTTATGTATGAAACCCTAGCCTTTGTGCTACATGCTAATGAGAAAGATGCTATTATTCATTCAGGATGTTTTGAATTCAAACTTAAGTGGTCTCAAAAGCTTGAGCAAGGTTTCAAAACAAAATATGGAATAAAACCAAAGTTTTGCCTATTATTATATCTCCTAAAAGGCTTGGTTTTATTGGATTATTTTCAAATAACCTAAGTAAGTCTGAGTGAACAGATGTGTGTTACACCTATTTAAATGCAAGGAGCACTATACAAAAGGCTGGAGCAAGTTTGAATTCAAACTTATTTGAAAAGAGGTTTGAAAACCATTTCTAGAAATTCAATCAGAAAAAGAAAAGGAATAAAGAGGAAAACAAATAGACAACCAGCCAATCTGGCCGAACCAGCCCAACACGGCCCAGCTAGCCAGCTGCCCCACCCGCGCGAACCATTTTCTTTCACTCACTCCCGCACCCACCGAGTGACCGACGGGCATGACCCACTCCCTCTCCTTTCCTCTCGCTGACAGCCGCGGCCCACACGACGTCGTCGTCTCCACCCGCAGACAGCTCAATCCCCAAATCACGCCGGCCGTTTCCAGTGTTGATTCGCGGCGTCAATTCACGATGAATGCAGGAGTAAATCTCGCTCACGAACAGGCTACTTAAACCCCCTCTGTCCCCTCTCCCTTCTTCCCCAAACCCCGAACCCAGAGCGCCACCAGGCTGCGTGAATTGCTCCCTGCAACCCCGCCGTCTCCGACGAGCTGCAGCCACGATTCCGGCCAACTCCGACCACCCCTCTGCTTCTGCTTCACACGAGCAGACTCCGCTTGGCCTCACGCATCTCCTAGTACCTCTGTTTCGCCCGCGCGTGACCCAGAACATCGGAAACGCAAATGACTGAGCCGCCACCGTCTTCGGCTTCAACTCCGTCGAGCTCCTCCGGTAAGACCAGACCGCCCCAAGACTTTTTATTCACGCACGCGTATTCTCCGTGAACTCCTGCATCTAACCACATCCTCCGCTTGCCTTCTCGTGATCGACAGCGTCTCCTTCGACCTCGAACCGAACCATCCGTCGCCAGACCCTACTCTAGCGAGAAATCCACCGCAACCCTGAGCGCCCCTTGCCGAGCTGACCACACGTTGAGCATCCCCACGTCCTTGCGATCACGGTGAGTACCTTCCCTACCTTTCTAGCGTCCTGTATCGCTGGCGCCTCCACCGTCTGACCGTCGCCGCCGCGCGCAGTCGTTCAGCGCCGCCAGTTAATGGCTCGCTGATTGAGTCCGTTGGATCTGTATCGTAGGGCTAGGATAGATCTTAAACGAAGAGGTACGCGCGCATCTGAGCCGCCAGATCTAAGTTAGATCCTACGGTCCGCATCTGTCGATCCGACCGAATCGGTACGCGCCAGTAGTTTTGCGACACGTGTCTAGGGTTGGATCTGAAATAGAAATTCAAATCAGATTTAGATCAGATTTTCAAATGGCTATAACTTGAGATTTCCACGTTGGAATTTTGCAAACTTTATACCGTTGGATTCAGTGAAACAAGGACTTTCTGAATCTACAATGTGTTTAACAAATAGTATCTGATAAAATGACTTTTTATACAGAAACATGTTCAAGGCTATTTTGAGTATAAATTTAGTTTAGTAATTTGTATTAGTGCCAAACAAGTTTGATTGGCAAACTTTGTGACTTGTTATGTTTCTGTATCATGCACTTGCTTGGTAGGGTTTTCAAAATCATCACTTAGTAAATTCTTGCATGCATGCATTCATATTTTTGCTTGTATATAAATTGTGTGTAATTGTATGCTACAAATTTTTGTGTAGATTTTGCTAGTGACTGTGATTGTGAAGAGTGCTACTCTCCCCATTACCAAGGCAAGTGATACTTCATGATATTTCCACCCTTTATTTTGAATAAGCATTAGAATTATTTTGCTAAGTCTTGCATGCTACTTTTGCCAAAAGCTATGTTGGGAAATCCTATGTAGTCTAGAATTGTAGAATTGCTAGGGAATTTTCCTAAGTTAAGTTACTATGCCATGCTTAGCCTAGCTAGTAGAAAACAAGGGTTGGTAAAGTATGTACATGCTATGGTGAAATAATTCTGAGTCCTTTAGGACTCATGCTTTTCTTAATAAAACAACTAAGTCAATGAACTTCCTGGGTGGAATGGGACTTGAATGGTGGTTTTTGGTTGAGTGGTTACACAAGGCCATGAATTTGGCTTGTGTATCTCACTTGTGGTATGCCACCCAGGCACAAAGGGATTTGGAGGCCAAGTGTTGAGAAAGCTTATAGTGCAACCACTTGGCAATATGGGCTCTGCCTTGATCATATAGGTTGCTAGAACTTAGCCATTTGGACAGTTGGTGGTAGTGGGATGATAGGTTGGAACGCGTCCATTTGGCTAAGGGAAGGCTTCTGAAAGGTCCTGTCTTGGGAAACCAAGTCTGGTTGGGAAAGTGCACAACCTCTGTAGATGGAAAATCTAAGTACTTAGCCATGTCCATGGCAATGGACAACTTGAGCATCAAGACATGGAAGCTACAAGAATCTCATCACTCCAACTTCTAAGAAAAACTTGTGGGTGAACAAGGGTGAAGGACCCCAATGTCTATTGGTGGTTTCTTGGGAAGGTTTTGACAAAGAAAAACTTAGTGATTTCAACTAATTGGAAAAACCTATTTTCAAGCAAAGCAAGCCAAGCTACACTTAGCCAAAATGCATATAGTAATATAGTCCACTTAAAAATTTACTAAGGTAGCACTTGCCAATACTATTCCAAAGGAATGACCCACTGTGGCTGTAACTTGTGATGTTGCAGGTTACTCCGATGATGAGCAGGAGTCATGAGTCTACACTCAACATGCTTGCCTGTGGCACATGAAGATGAAGACTTGTGTTTATTTACTTATTCCAAAACTCTTGTATTAGGCCTGTGTCCATGAGTTGTAAAAGACTATGTTTTATCTCTGGAATGGATGTAATAAATGACCTTTGTATCTGTGTACTTCATCTTAAACTGTGGATGCTAGCAATGATCCAGGGACTAGCATTGCAATCACAGGGATCCTTTTCCTTTACAAAGGAGGGATCTTACAGATGGTATTAGAGCACTGTGTTGCCTGTAGGATTATGACCCTAGGATTCGAAACCACAAAGGAAAAAATTTCAACTACTTCTACACTTGTCTATTCTTCTCGTAAACTTTTCTAATCTTCTCTTTCTCATCTCTATTTGTAGATGAACTCCATCAACGAAGCCGTGAAGACAGGACCACTCATGACCATGACCTTGGAGTGTGAAACTGAGTTTCCCAAAATTCTCAAGGACCTCATGGTGGCAATGGAAGCACATGGTGCAGCTGTTTACAAAGGCTTTCCAGTGATGGATGAAGGAGTGGAGTATTGGTGGGTGCAACTTCACTTGTACAAAAACAAGGAAGACAACCACAAAGAAAGAGGATTTTGCATGTATACCAACACTGCGATGCACACCACATTCTTTGAGTCAGTAAGAGAAGCATCTTGGAGGACTATCAAAGAACTAAGTGCTAGAGTCAAGTGCAGAATGCTCAACCTCCAAAAAGACTTAGAGAAGGAGAAGGAACTTACCCAAGAGTTGGAAGCCACCAACCAAACCTTAAGGGGAGATATTATAGACTTAGTGATGGAATCATGTGAACAAGATAGGTGGATTGCCTCTAGGAACATTGTGTTAGCCAACAGATCCAGTGAGATAGGATTGTAAACGCACTTCGTTAGTTGGACCACCACCTATCACCTTATTTTCCAAAATGATACCTTAAATAAGTTTGGACCTTGATTGATGTAATGGATTCATGTATGCATGACTTGTGTGATTTTGTGTCCCAAGGATGTGTATGTGATGTTGTCTTTGTTTATCTTAAATAGTGTTGTTCTAACTTTTCTATCTTATAAATAGATGACTATTACCATCAGCACTGTTGAGGAGTTCCAGGTTACCCGTTTCGGTCCTCGTATCGTTGAGCTTACCACTTTGCTCGATCTCCCTCTTCCCACCATCATGGTGCACCCACTCACCAAGTTCGAGAGGAAGGACCTCTGGGGCTTCAAGGTGAACCAGCCCGGATGTCAGACAGAGCCTACTACGGAGGCCATCGTCTTCAAACTTATGCACGATGACAGGGAGAGAGGCATGGAGGTCGTCATGCAGGACCTGATAGGACGTCTGTTAGGCCGTCACTCCCGACAGGTTAGAGGCACCCACTTTCACGTCTTCGGAAGACGTGATGACGATGGAGAGCCCATCGACTTTGAGGACGACTCGAGGGACGTAATAGAGCCGATACGTATCTATCTCCATGACTTAGAGTCTCTTATCAGGGACGTGGACACGGACAGGACCAACGTCATGCTCAACAATGACGAGCTCCAGGTGCAGCTTCACGAGAAGGACAAGCTTTTCGCACAGCAGGATGAGATAGTCAAGAAAATGGAGACGAAGTTCGAGGCCCAGGACCGCAAGTTCAAGAGTCAGGATAAACGCGTCTAGGATAGGAAGAAGAAGATCCGGGAAATGACCGAGGAACTGAAGTCCAAGGATTTCGAGCTAGAGCAGCAGCAGATGGTGATCGAGAGGCTTCGCTCCCAGAAGAGAGCTCTCAAGGCCAAGATCGATTCCTTGACCACTACGATTGAGGAGAACAAGACCGCGATGGAGAACGCAGGTCTTACCTTTGTCGAGGAGGAGATTGATGCTGATGAGTAGACTTGACTACTCGTTTATCTTTCATTATCATACTTGCTATTTGTGAACTTGTTATTGGACCATCCGACATGTGGATGGCTTGCCACTTGTGTGTGTTATTTCGAGAACTTTGTTATTCCGTTGTTGAACTTTTATCCTTGAGTTGCATGATTTGTGATTGCTTGTGATGTATTGTGCATAAAACATCTATGGGTATCTCATTCTTATCTATTTGAATAAACCACAGATGCCTCCCCGTCGCGCAAACCCCAACCCCAACAACATCACTCCAGAAATGCAACAGATGATGAATGCTCAAACACAGCTTATGCAGATGATGACAACATTCATCCAAAACCAGAATAACAACAACAACCCCAATAACAACAACAACAATAACAACAACAACAACAACAACAACAACAACAACCCTCCAGGTTTTGATATGCTCACCAGATTTCTGCATTTGAGGCCAGCTAAGTTTTCGGGGACAACTGATCCCATGGTGGCCAATGATTGGCTACGTGCTGTGAACAAGGACTTAGTGACCGTGGGCTGCACGGATGCTGAAAAGGTCAGGTTCGCAGCGCATCTGTTGGAAGGACCAGCCGCCACATGGTGGGACAACTTCCAAATCACCACTCCTTTAGATGAGGTGACTTGGGCTATCTTTGAAGATGGCTTTCGCACTGCTCATATCTCATCGGGAATGATGATCCTGAAAAAGAAGGAGTTTCACTACCTGAAGCAGCGCCACCGCAGCGTGGCTGAATATATAGAAGAGTTCAACAATCTGGCACGCTATGCACCGGATGAGGTTGACACAGATGCCAAAAGAAAGGAAAAGTTTCTGGAAGGCTTGAATGATGAGCTAAACTTACAGTTGTCTGTGGCATATGTTCCAACTTATCAGTCTCTGTGTGACAAGGCTGCTATTTTGGAGAATAAAATGAAGCAAGTCGAGAGTAGGAAGAGGAAACACTCCGACAAGCACAGCTCGGGATCGTCTCACAAACGATCTCACTATGATGACAGTGGAAGCTCAGGATCCCATAAGCATGGGAAATTCAACAAACACCACAACCACAACCGTCATGACAACAAGCATCACCGCAGTCATGACAATGACAAGTATAAGAACCACAAGAGTGGACATAAGAGCCACCACAATGGAAATGGTAGTGGAAGTGGAAATCAGCCTGCTAAAAGAGACATCAGTCAGGTTGAGTGCTTCAAATGCAAGAAGATGGGACACTATGCAAATGAGTGCCCCGAAAAGAAAGTTGAAGGACCTGTCAAGCCCAATCCTTTCCAGAAAGGTCAGGTGAACCACATTAATGTGGAGGAGGTCTATGAGGAGCCTGACGCTGTTGCTGGTAAGTTCAGACTAAATTCCATTCCAGCATTTGTACTCTTTGATACTGGTGCATCTCATTCATTCATATCAAGAGCATTTGTTGAAAGAAATGAACTGCCGGTAGAAACTATTGGGTGTCCTATAAAAGTAAGTTCTCCTGGTGGAGAAATGATAGTGAATTCAGGATGCCATGACCTAGTCATAGAATTCGGGAAGTATAAGTTTCCCGTTAACTTGATTATATTAAACTCCCAAGTTTTGGATGTCATTCTGGGAATGGACTGGATGACTAAGTACAAAGGAGTGATAGATTGTGCCAGCCATACTGTCTCACTCACCACTCCGGAAAATAAAAGGATCAGATTTAAGACCAGCTTTGGAGCAAAGAGGAGTATGCTAAATTCTCTTAAGGGGGTTAGCATGGATAGTGTGCCAATTGTATGTGAGTATCCGGATGTGTTCCCGGAAGAATTACCAGGAATGCCACCAGATAGAGATGTGGAGTTTCTGATAGATTTAGTACCAGGTTCTGGACCAATAGCAAAAAGACCGTACAAGATGTCAGTTGATGAACTGAAGGAACTCAAAAAGCAACTAGGAGAACAGTTGCAGAAAGGATTTATCCAACCAAGTTCTTCATCTTGGGGAGCCCCAGTATTATTCGTGGAGAAGAAAGATAGAAGCCAAAGGTTATGCATAGATTACAGTTCACTCAACGAGGTAACTATCAAGAACAAATATCCTTTGCCTAGAATCAATGACTTGTTTGATCAACTAGAAGGAGCATGTGTATTCTCAAAGATTGATCTCCGGTCAGGCTATTTTCAACTTAAGATAAGAGAACAAGACTTACCTAAAACAGCATTCACCACAAGGTATGGATTGTATGAGTATACCGTAATGCCTTTCGGCTTAACCAATGCCCCAGCATACTTCATGAATATGATGAACAAGGTGTTCATGGAATTTCTTGACAAGTTCGTTGTCGTTTTCATCGATGACATCTTAGTCTACTCTAAGAGCAAAGAAGAGCATGAAGGACACTTGCGTTTGATACTTGAGAAGTTGAGAGAGCATAAGCTTTATGCCAAATTCAGCAAGTGTGAGTTCTGGTTAGAGGAAGTTGGTTTTCTTGGTCATGTTATGACAAAGGATGGTGTGGCAGTTGATCCTGCTAAAGTATCAGCTGTGGCAGAATGGGAATCTCCCAAGAATGTGAAAGAAGTTCGTAGTTTCCTCGGCTTAGCAGGTTACTACAGAAGGTTCATTGAAAATTTCTCAAAGGTTGCTAAGCCAATGACTGAATTATTAAAGAAAGACAAGAAGTTTGCTTGGTCTGAAGGTTGTGAAGTCAGCTTTCAAGAATTAAAGAAGAGACTTGTGACAGCACCAGTTCTATGTTTGGCAGACTTGGAAAAGGATTTCCAAGTATATTGTGATGCGTCTCATCAAGGATTGGGTGCCTTACTTATGCAAGACGGTAAAGTTGTGGCCTATGCCTCGAGACAACTCAAAACTCATGAAGTAAACTATCCTACTCATGATTTAGAGTTAGCCTCTGTCGTCCACGCACTCAAAACATGGAGACATTACCTTTTGGGAAAGCGCTGTGAAGTGTTCACGGACCACAAAAGTTTGAAGTATATCTTCACCCAAAAGGAAATCAATATGAGACAAAGAAGATGGTTAGAACTTATCAAGGATTATGACTTGAGTTTGCAATACCACCCCGGTAAAGCAAACGTGGTAGCAGATGCTCTTAGTCGTAAGGTGTTTGTAAATGGCCTTAGCAAAGGAGAATTGCCAGATGATTTGTGTACTCAATTCAAAGAACTCAGATTGGAGATTGTGCCTGAAGGACATCTTATGTCTTTGGATGTTCAACCCACTTTGTTGGACAAGATTTGAGAAGCTCAGAAGTCCGATAAGGAAATTGAAGAGATTAAGAAAAATATTGGTCTAGGGAAAGCTAAGAATTTCCATGATGACGAACATGGTACATTATGGTATGGGAAACGTATCTGTGTCCCACAAGATCCGGAGTTGCGGAAACTGATTTTGCAAGAAGCACACAACTCTCCATATTCTATTCATCCGGGTAACACCAAAATGTACATGGACATGAAAGAAAGATTTTGGTGGAACAATCTCAAGAGAGACATCGCCGAACATATTGCTTTGTGTGATGTGTGTTGTAGAGTAAAGGCGGAGCATCAGAAACCAGCAGGTTTGCTTCAACCACTACCAATTCCTGATTGGAAATGGGACAAGATTGGTATGGATTTCATTACCGGATTACCAAGGACCAGATCAGGATATGACTCCATATGGGTAGTAGTAGATCGCCTAACTAAAGTGGCACATTTCATACCCGTGAATACAACTTATACAAGTGCCAAGTTAGCCAAAATCTACATGAGTAGAATTGTATGCCTTCACGATGTGCCTAAGAGTATTGTGTCCGATAGGGGAACCCAATTCACTTCCCATTTTTGGAGACAACTACATGAGTCATTGGGAACGAGGTTGGAATTCAGTACTGCTTTTCATCCTCAAACTGATGGGCAAACAGAAAGGACTAATCAAATTCTGGAAGACATGTTGAGAGCATGTGCCCTAGACTATGGAGCAAGTTGGGATGAAAGTCTGCCTTACGCAGAATTTTCTTATAATAACAGCTATCAAGCCAGCATTGAGATGGCACCGTTTGAGTTTCTCTATGGAAGAAAATGTACCACCCCATTGTTATGGAATGGTGTGGGAGAAAGAAGTTTATTCAGGCCAGATCTTATCAAAGAAGCCGAAGAGAAGGTCAAATTGGTTAAGGACAGATTGAAGATAGCACAGTCTCGACAGAAAAGCTACGCAGATTCTAAGCGTAGAGAAGTCACCTACGAGGTTGGTGATAGAGCCTATCTTAGAGTATCACCACTTCGTGGGGTGAAAAGATTAGGAGTCAAAGGAAATTTGGAACCAAGATATGTTGGACCATTCAAGATTCTGAGTCGCAAGGGATAAGTTGCTTATGAAATTTAACTGCCAGCATCTCTATCAGCAGTCCATAATGTATTTCATGTGAGTCAGCTTAAGAAATGTCACCCAGAAATGGAAGAATCTTCTTTGAAGGATACCATACCTTTGGAAGAAGTTCAACTAGAAAGTGATCTCACTTATGAGGAAAAGCCTATCAAGATTCTTGAGACTGCAGAAAGAATCACGAGAACAAAGACTATCAAGTTTTGCAAAGTGCAATGGAACCATCATACCGAAGAGGAAGCGACATGGGAAAGAGAAGATGATCTTCGGAAAGACCACCCACACCTATTTGCTAGCCAATCCGAATCTCGAGGGCGAGATTCATCTTAAGGGGGTTAGATTTGTAACATCCCTAAATTCATATTTCAAAACTCATTCATATCACCCTTTCATCCATCATCATTTAGGGTTTTTCTCAAAATCATTTCAGAAATAGGAGCATTTGTGGCTCATTATTTTATGTATGAAACCCTAGCCTTTGTGCTACATGCTAATGAGAAAGATGCTATTATTCATTCAGGATGTTTTGAATTCAAACTTAAGTGGTCTCAAAAGCTTGAGCAAGGTTTCAAAACAAAATATGGAATAAAACCAAAGTTTTGCCTATTATTATATCTCCTAAAAGGCTTGGTTTTATTGGATTATTTTCAAATAACCTAAGTAAGTCTGAGTGAACAGATGTGTGTTACACCTATTTAAATGCAAGGAGCACTGTACAAAAGGCTGGAGCAAGTTTGAATTCAAACTTATTTGAAAAGAGGTTTGAAAACCATTTCT
Source organism: Avena sativa (assembly GCA_916181665.1). Lineage (NCBI taxonomy): Eukaryota > Viridiplantae > Streptophyta > Magnoliopsida > Poales > Poaceae > Avena > Avena sativa. Next base: position 186,044,283 of record OV702281.1, read on the forward strand.
AGAAATTCAATCAGAAAAAGAAAAGGAATAAAGAGGAAAAAAAATAGACAACCAGCCAATCTGGCCGACCCAGTCCAACACAGCCCAGCTAGCCAGCAGCCCCACCCGCGCGAACCGTTTTCTTTCACTCACTCCCGCACCCACCGAGTGACCGACGGGCAGGACCCACTCCCTCTCCTTTCCTCTCGCTGACAGCCGCGGCCCACACGACGTCGTCGTCTCCACCCGCAGACAGCTCAATCCCCAAATCACGCCAGCCGTTTCCAGTGTTGATTCGCGGCGTCAATTCACGATGAATGCAGGAGTAAATCTCGCTCACGACCAGGCTACTTAAACCCCCTCTTTCCCCTCTCCCTTCTTCCGCAAACCCCGAACCCAGAGCGCCACCAGGCTGCGTGAATTGCTCCCTGCAACCCCGCCGTCTCCGACGAGCTACAGCCACGATTCCGGCCAACTCCGACCACCCCTCTGCTTCTGCTTCACACGAGCAGACTCCGCTTGGCCTCACGCATCTCCTAGTACCTCTGGTTCGCCCGCGCGTGACCCAAAACGTCGGCAACGCAAACGACTGAGCTGCCACCGTCTTCGGCTTCAACTCCGTCGAGCTCCTCCGGTAAGACCAGACCGCCCCAAGCCTTTTTCTTCACGCACACGTATTCTCCGTGAACTCCTTCATCTAACCACATCCTCCGCTTGCCTTCTCGTGATCGACAGCGTCGCCTTCGACCTCGAACCAAACCATCCGTCGCCAGACCCTACTCCGACGAGCAATCCACCGCAACCCTGAGCGCCCCTTGCCGAGCTGACCACACGTTGAGCATCCCCACGTCCTTGCGATCACGGTGAGTACCTTCCCTACCTTTCTAGCGTCCTGTATCGCCGGCGCCGCCACCGTCTGACCGTCGCCGCCGCGCGCAGTCGTTCAGCGCCGCTAGTTAGTGGCTCGCTGATTGAGTCCGTTGGATCTGTATCGTAGGGCTAGGATAGATCTTAAACGAAGAGGTACGCGCGCATCTGAGCCGCCAGATCTAAGTTAGATCCTACGGTCCGCATCTGTCAATCCGACCGAATCGGTACGCGCCAGTAGTTTTGCGACACGTGTCTAGGGTTGGATCTGAAATAGAAATTCAAATCAGATTTAGATCAGATTTTCAAATGGCTATAACTTGAGATTTCCACGTTGGAATTTTGCAAACTTTATACCGTTGGATTCAGTGAAACAAGGCCTTTCTGAATCTACAATGTGTTTACCAAATAGTATCTGATAAAATGACTTTTTATACAGAAACATGTTTAAGGCTGTTTTGAGTATAAATTTAGTTTAGTAATTTGTATTAGTGCCAAATAAGTTTGATTGGCAAACTTTGTGACTTGTTATGTTTCTGTATCATGCACTTGCTTGGTAGGGTTTTCAAAATCATCACTTAGTAAATTCTTGCATGCATGCGTTCATATTTTTGCTTGTATATAAATTGTGTGTAATTGTATGCTACAAATTTTTGTGTAGATTTTGCTAGTGACTATGATTGTGAAGAGTGCTACTCTCCCCATTACCAAGGCAAGTGATACTTCATGATATTTCCACCCTTTATTTTGAATAAGCATTAGAATTATTTTGCTAAGTCTTGCAAGCTACTTTTGCCAAAAGCTATGTTGGGAAATCCTATGTAGTGTAGAATTGTAGAATTGCTAGGGAATTTTCCTAAGTTAAGTTACTATGCCATGCTTAGCCTAGCTAGTAGAAAACAAGGGTTGGTAAAGTATGTACATGCTATGGTGAAATAATGCTAAGTCCTTTAGGACTCATGCTTTTCTTAATAAAACAACTAAGTCAATGAACTTCCTGGGTGGAATGGGACTTGAATGGTGGTTTTTGGTTGAGTGGTTACACAAGGCCATGGATTTGGCTTGTGTATCTCACTTGTGGTATGCCACCCAGGCACAAAGGGATTTGGAGGCCAAGTGTTGAGAAATCTTACAGTGCAACCACTTGGCAATATGGGCTCTGCCTTGATCATATAGGTTGCTAGAACTTAGCCATTTGGACAGTTGGTGGTAGTGGGATGATAGGTTGGAACGCGTCCATTTGGCTAAGGGAAGGCTTTTGAAAGGTCCTGTCTTGGGAAACCAAGTCTAGTGGGGAAAGTGCACAACCTCTGCAGATGGAAAATCTAAGTACTTAGCCAAGTCCATGGCAATGGACAACTTGAGCATCAAGACATGGAAGCTACAAGAATCTCATCACTCCAACTTCTAAGAAAAACTTGTGGGTGAACAAGGGTGAAGGACCCCAATGTCTATTGGTGGTTTCTTGGGAAGGTTTTGACAAAGAAAAACTTAGTGATTTCAACTAATAGGAAAAACCTATTTTCAAGCAAAGCAAGCCAAGCTACACTTAGCCACAATGCATATAGTAATATAGTCCACTTAAAAATTTACTAAGGTATCACTTGCCAATACTATTCCAAAGTATTGACCCACTGTGGCTGTAACTTGTGATGTTGCAGGTTACTCCGATGATGAGTAGGAGTCATGAGTCTACACTCAACATGCTTGCCTGTGGCACATGAAGATGAAGACTTGTGTTTATTTACTTATTCCAAAACTCTTGTATTATGCCTGTGGCCATGAGTTGTAAAAGACTATGTTTTATCTCTGGAATGGATGTAATAAATGACCTTTGTATCTGTGTACTTCATCTTAAACTGTGGATGCTAGCAATGATCCAGGGACTAGCATTGCAATCACAGGGATCCTTTTCCTTTACAAAGGAGGGATCTTACAATAGCCTTGAGGAGCCTTGGAAGAAGGGGCATCCTTTCGCTAAAGCTTGGCAGCAAGGTGTGGGACAAGCTCCTTGTATAGGAAGGGGTTGCTGGAGTGTTGGCAGCAATGAGCTTCATCACATAAGGAGCAAGTAGAGGACACTTCTTGTCTGTAATGCACTTGTACAAGTCCTGATAGATGAAGTACATGAAATCAATAGAACCACATGGATTGTTTAGGCCATGGGTATACACTGAGTGAGCATGGTCCATAAGATTGATTTATGATCCTCTCATCTCATCCTTGTTTCCTGCCTTGGGAGTGAGAGTGTAGCGGAACATGTGAAGCAGAATGTTGTAGATGAGCTTGGTATTGGTGGTTTGGCAAACCACACCATGATGAGAGTAAATCGGGGCCAACATTTTCTTGTCGTAGGCCTGTCCATGAACATGCATCCTGATACCACTAGGAGCATTGGGATTGAAAGGCAATCCAAGAATCTATGCAAACTGAACCATGTTGGAATGACACATAGTAGTGTCAGATATCCACTCAAGGGGAATATTGGTAGTTTCCCCAAAGACAATCGTGGCATAGAACTGCTGGACCAACTCAATATTGTAGTCTTCTATTGCTTGAAAGATGGTATGCAGCCCCATCTTCTCAGTCACCCAAAGAGCATCCTCAAAGTAGGTGTGAGCACGGAGCTTCTCAATATCCAACCACTGCATGGGGCATACAGGATGCCTGAACTCACAAAACAACACAGAATAGAGAAGGAATTGTTCATTCATCCAGAAGCGATCATTAGTAGAGGTTCGTGGCAGAGAATAGAACCGTTGGACTCTCATCTCCACAAAATCTTTAGTGCCCAAATCTGCCAATGTAATCAAGGCTTTGAATTTCATGCGCTTAGATTCATCCCTTTTCAGTTGCCGGATCTTTTCTTGCTTAGCCGTAGCACGGCCACCTGCTGACTGTGTGACCATAACAAGATCCATGTGCACATGTCTCTCTTCATCATATCAGAACTTGCGTGGAGGAGCCTTTTGACCAGCCTGAGACCGGCGAGGGCGAGAACCACCTATGAAATCAGAGGAGGGAGGTAGCAAATGGGGTAAGCACATTTGTCTAGGAGGTACAAAAAATAGCAGTAGGCAAAGTAATACAGGAACTGTTCTAGCTGAAAATCCTCGGACTGTCCGGAGGGATCACCTCGGAGGCTCCGCCTGTCCCAAACATTCCGGTGCGTACGCACCGGACATTCCGGTTGGACCGAAGTGTCCGGCTTGTACACGCCAGACATTCCGGTTGGACCGGAGTGTCCGGCTCATACACGCCGAACATTCTAGCTAGATCCTTGGTGATTCCTCGGCAGTTCGGGAGGGTTTAGAAAGAGCATATCGGCATTGCTAGGACTAGTACTAGGATGAGCATTGCACGCATATATGATGGAAGCATGGATTTAGGAAAGAAATAGCCCTCAAAAATTCATTTAGGGCAACCCTAGAGATTGAGAAGGGGAGGGGAACTATACCAGCATCCATGTAGGTCTTCAGTAGAGGGGAAAGGATCCCAATGGAAAAGGTAAGGCAATGGCCAGCGGCAACGACTGGATTCGGGATGGAGGAGCCCTCCATGTGGTGCTTCTGGTCGGGGACAGCAGTTTGAGAGCAAGAGGGGGTCGGGGAGGACAAGGAGGACTGAACCGTCCACTTCTCCCTGACCCCTTTTACGAGATTGATACTGCTAGGGCCAGAGTGTCCGGCCTGGCCGGAGACTCTGGTCGGTTCAGGGCGGACAGTCCGGACCCCTTCCTTCGACCAAGAAACCCATAGACAAGTATGTGGACAAATGTGTGGAAAGAAGAGCATGTTTAAAGGTGAGAGTAGGCCTAAGATTTAGAAGATGTACTGTGAAGAACCAAGAAACCGTAAATATCAATCAGATGTAAAATTAAGCTCCAAATGAGATGAACCAAGAACCAACTCTTAAATCAAGAAGAGGTTGGTGTTCGAGGCCACCATGTAAGAGTTTGTGGCATGACACTTCGAAGAATTATCCTTGGGTTCATAGCCACTACTCATCAATGAAGCTCACATGTCACAAAATGATATTAAGAGAATTGATTTTCTTAAAGTCGGCATTATGAGGGAAGGATAGCCCAATGTATTAGGATCGCACGCCCCCTATCTCCATGCATGCACCTAAACCAAATAAGAGTCAAGATATAGGTGAGTATGCAAGGTGATCAAGTCAAGCTCCTTGAATCTATGATATTTAGTTCATTCCTCAAATAACAAAACCTTGCTTCATCAAGTGGCTTCATGAATATGTCAGTAAGTTGGTCTTTGGTTGACACATAGGATAGCTCAATATCACCTCGAGCAACATGGTCTCTAATGAAGTGATGACGAATCTCAATATGCTTTGTCCTTGTATGATCCACCAGGTTGTAGGCAATCTTGATAGAACTTTAATTGTCACATAGAAGAGGCACTTTGTCACAATGGACACCGTATTCCTTTAAATTTTGCCTCATCCATAGCAATTGAGTGCAAGCACTAGGAGCTGCCACATATTCGGCTTCGAAAGTGGAGAGAGATATACAATTTTGCTTCTTAGAAGACCAACACACCAAAACTACCAAGGAATTGTCAAGCCCCATAGGTTGATTTTCTATCATCCTTATCACCAGCCTAACCCGAATCCATGTATCCACAAAGAGAGAATGTTGGGCCCCTAGGATACCAAATACCATAGTCTTGGGTATGAAAAAAATATCAAAAGATTCTTTTGACCGCCATCAAATGGATTTATTTAGGAGTCGCCTTATATCTTGCACACACTCCTACACTCAACACAATACCGGGTCTAGATGCACAAAGGTAAAGCAAAGAACCAATCATAGACCGGTATACCTTTTGATCCACATCTTTACCATTTGGATTTAGTTCAAGATGAGTGTAGGGGTCCCAACCTAATAAGGTAGAGTCCTCCTGTGTTTTACAATGCTAGTCCCTGGATCAATAGCTAGCATCCACAGTTAAGATGTAATATCAAGATACAAAGGTCATAATATAACTTTATAACCAGGAATAACATAAGTTTATTACATCAAACATAGCTCATATGGCTATTACATTACATTGCAGCGGAATAAATATAGTCATGGGTCCTTCATCTTCAAAGTGCCACAGGCAGATGTTGGTTGTAGACTTTGTAATCCTAATCAAACAATCTTCACTAAAATCAATCAAACCTGCAACATACAAGTTACAGCCACAAAGGGTCAATACATTTGAATTGTATTGGCAAGTGATACTATATTTGTATAGTGGAGTCTATCATCTATATGCATTTGGCTAAGTGGAGTTGAGGCTTGCATTGCTCAAAATAGATTTTTCCTTAACATTTGAAAAATACTAAGTTTTTGCTTGACAAAATCATTTTTCTCAATCAAAGATTTCAAGATCCTTGTACCAAGCCATCTCTCCATCAATGATTGAAGAATTCAAACAACCCTTGTTCAAACCACAAGATTTTAATTTAGAAATTTGAATGATGAGATTCTTGATTGCTTCCATGTCTTGATGCTCAAATTGTCCTTTACCAGGGACATGGCTAAGTACTTAGATTTTACACTCTGCAGAGGTGGTGCACTTTCCCCACAAGACTTGGTTTCCCAAGACAAGACCTTTCAGAAGCCTTCCCTTAGACCAAAATGGACGCGCTCCAACCTATCAAACACTACCACCCACTGTCCATTTGGCTAAGTTCTTGCAACCTATATGATCATGGCAGAGCCCATATTGCCAAGTGGTTGCACTTGAAGCTTCTCAACATTTGACATCTCAAATCTCTTTGTTCCTGGGTGGCATTCCACAAGTGAGATACACAATCCAAGCCTATGGCATTGTGAACCACTCAACCATTCTCCACCATGCAAGCCCATTCCACCCAGGTGATTCATTAACTTAGTTGTTTTATTAAACAAAACCACAAGTCTTTAGACTTAGAATATTTTTCCATAGTGTGAATATATATTCCACCCATGTTTTCTATTAGCTAGGATAAGCTTGGTAGTAGTAGGAATCTCTAACTTAGGAAAATCCTACTAAGGATTCATCTACTAGGTATTCCTATAGCAAGATCTATACTTAGCAAATCATGCAAGTTTTACTTAGCAAAATCACTAATGCATAATAAAAGTATTGGGATAGAAGGTATGAAGCATCACTTGCCTTTTTGGTAGAGTATAGGTTCACTTTTTGATCTTTGCAACAATCACACTCTTCAAGTCACTACAAATCAATCAAGCAAGGCACAAACTCAATCTACCAATCAAGCAAAACAACACACATAATTAACAAAGTCAAAGAAATGTATGCAAGCATGCCAAGCTTTGTTTTGTTTGAAAAAGTGGTTCCTAGTGGGTCATAGACATTTGGGTACATCTAATGGTCATTTCCTAAAGTGGCCAAGTCATTTTGCAAAAGGTTTCACTTTAAAACCATTTTCAAAACAAAGTGTTATTTTATGTGGTGTAGAAATATTTCTTTACTAAGGCATTAGCCTATAGGGTTCACCAAATGAGTTGCTATTGCAAAACTTGGTGTTTTTGGGTCAGTAGGTTTGGTCTAAAACATTTCCTTGAAGTTTTCTTTTCATAAACATTTTTATAACAAAACCATTCTTTTTATTTGGCTAGAAAATGACTAAGTCAAGTTATTCAACCTAAATTTCACCAAAGTCATTTTTAACACCAAAGGTTGGTTCCTAGGGTCAGTAAGGTCACAACAAACCAATTGGCAAAGGTTTGATCTCAAAATTCATTTTTAAATGATTTTTCTAATGTTAGCAAGCACACAAAAGAATCTGCAAAATCAAACAAGCTAACAGATACTATTTGTCAAACTAAGGCCATGGCTGGCTAGGGCTTGTTCTCCTGATTTCATTGATATAAAATTTGCCAAATTTGGACGTGTGGATCAAAAGTTATAGGGTTTTCAAATTGCTACTTAAATCTGGTTTCAAATTTCTGTTTTAATCAGAACAGGGACACGCGTCGAGATTCTATTGGACGGTACCGGTTCGCTGCGGATCACGCTCTGGTGCGTTGGATTAAGTCTAATCGTGCGGCTCTGGAGGCGTACCTCTTCGGCGTTAAATGATTCTATCGTGCCCGCCCGATCCAGATCGAACGGCTCCTATCTAATGGCCATGAACTGGCGGCGCGAGGTCATCGGCGAGCGGCGGAGCGACCAGTTGGCGGTGGCGCTGGCGAGGCAGGAAGCAAGTGAGGGTAAGAAGATGCTCACCAGGCTCAGAAGAACACGGCGAAGCTCAAGGTGCTCGCGGTTGATCAAGGGGCGTACTAGGGTTGCAGTAATTTCTCACCGGAGTTGTGAACGGCGTCAGGTGGTCCTGGTTGCGGTCGGGGCGACGCTGTCGATCATGAGAAGCCAAACGGAGGGCACGATTAGGTGCGCAAGACCAAGGTGAAGCTGCTAGCATGATCGAGAAGTAAAGGGGCGGCCGGTCTCTACCTGGGGTTGTCGTCGGAGATGAAACAGGCGGCGGCGCTGTCAGAGTTAGTCCAAGCCCAAGCTCTGGGGCGCCCGCGGTCGAGTGATTGACACAGAAGGATGCGCCAGTGTATGGTGAGCATGCTCGTGTGCTTAGGGAGGCGGAAGGGAGCGTGTGCTGGCCGGAATTGGCGAGAGGGGTCGTCGGAGGCAGAGGGAGTGGCTGACGGATTATGGCAGCCTGGGGGCGTGCTTGGGGAAGGAGGCAGAGGGGAAACGGAGAGGAGTGACTGGCGATTTAACACGCGTGATCACTGCAGGTTTTACTCGTGGAATTAAAGCGAATTAAGTCTGAGGAATCAAGTCTGCAACGGCGAAGTGAGAGGAAGAACAGCTCGCGGGTAGGGAAGAAGAGCAGTGGGGTGGGGGGTCCGCTGGCAGTGAAAGAAAGGGAGAAAGGGAGGGGTCCACTTGTCTGTTGCTCCGCGGGTCAGATTATGGGTGCAAACCGTTTTCCTTCGGGGAGGGAGGAAGCTTGGCTGGATTGGGCTGTGTTGGGCTGGGTCGCCCTCTTTGTTATTTTTTTTTTCTGTTTCTGATTTCTTTTCTTTTTCTATTTCTATTTCCTGATTTGATTTTCAATCACATTTCAAACATTCAAACTATTCAAACAATTCAACCATTGTAATGAGTTTTTGGTTCTGTTTAACAACATACCCAAATTCCAGAATAAAATAATATTTTTATATTTAATTTAGGATCCATTTAATAATTAAATAAAATGGATCTTTAGTTATTTAATAAAATAGGGTTTGATTTATTTAAATAAAATTTCCATTTGAAATCCAAATGTTTTCAAAACAAAATCAGTAGCTTTTATTTGGAAATAAAGAATATTTGAAAAACTTGTTTAAAACAAAATAACCTTTTATTTTAGGGTCCATTAATAATTAAATAAAATGGGCCTTGGTTATTAAATCAAATAGAGTTTGATTTTATTAATAAAATCCTTATTTGAAATCTAAATATTTCCAAAACCAAATCAGTAGGTTTTATTTGGGCAATATAGACTACCTGGAAACTTGTTTTAAATAACATTTTATTTTAGAGTCCATTATTAGTTAAATATAATAGACTTCTTTATTAAAATAGGATTTGTTTTATTGAGATGTTTATTTTGAAATCTAAAATAAAACCAAAACACTTTAGTAAGTTTTATTTGAGAATATCAAATATTTAGAAAAAAATAGTTTTTAATAAGTTTTGATGTTTCAATTAAATTGGTAAAACCTTTTATTTAAATAAAGTTTGGATATTAATTCCTTATTATTTTATTTAAGCAATCCTTTATTATTTTTAAATAAACCTTTGCTAAACATAAAATGTTTTAATTCCAAAGCTTGGCCAAGGTTTAATTTGGCTTTATAAAATATTCTTTATTTATAAACTTCTATTTCATTTGAAAATGAATCTTTTCACTTAAGAGTTTCAAAATAGTATTTCCAAAACATTTTATTTTCTTTATTAAAAAGGTTTATCTTTTTAAATCTCTTTAGGATTTATTTGATCCAAATGGGTTTGAAGTTCCAATTGAGTTCAAAAAGTTTCTTCTGGCCTTGAAAAACAAACAAAGTTTTATTTTATTCATTTATTTTCACATTACAAGATTTGGAAAATCTTGGGATGTGACAGGCTACCACCCTTAAAATAAATCTCGTCCCGAGATTTGGGGAGGCTGGGGTTACAAGCAAGTTCAAAACAACTAGGGTACTACCACCCTTAAAATTTTTCAAACAAAAATTACACATTGTCCTTCTTGAAAACTTCTCTAAGCAAACTTTTGCATTGAATCCTTGGTTTCCATTCTTGACTCATGGGCCAAGGTTGAGATCCTTCATAGACTTGTTTAACTTGTTCTCCATCCTTTCTGGACAATTGTTTGCATAGTGGCCTAGTTCCTTGCATTTGAAACACATCACTTGGCTGATATCTTTCTTTTCCTTTGGTATCATTGCCTTTTGTTTGTTTCTTTGGTTCTTCTTCTTTTCTGGGCATTCATAGGCATAGTGTCCCATCTCTTTGCAATTGTAACATTGCTCTTGAGTAATATCCTTCTTGTTAGGGTTGGGGCATTTCTTCTTCTTCTTGGGTCTCTCCAAAGCTAGGAGTTCTTCTAGTTCATGTTCTTCATAGGTGGGAGATCTTTCTCTTTTCTTGGGGCATTGATCTTCATGTTCCTTGGATGCATGATCTTTGTCTCTAGAACTATGGTTGGCTTGGGTTCCTTCTAGAATAGCATCCTTGTCATTCTTGTTGTCATTGGCTCTTGGGAGAAAGCTTTCTCTCATGTGGATCATTTGAATAACCAATCCTTGCAACAATTGGGATTGAAGTTTCAAAATCCTTTGTATGGCTGGGTATAATCCATTGTTGTTGGCTAAAAGCTGAGTTGTCTCTTGGCTCAACTGGTTTTGGGTTGCTATAAGTTCTCTCATGTTGTCCTCTTGGTTGTTGTTGGTGTCATCAACCTTGATGTTAGAGTTTCTTGGAGAAGTCATCTGTTTGGGTTGAAGGGAGATTAGAATAGGCAAGATATTTCTAAGGAATTATTTCTAATCACACACATCACAATTCACACAAGCAATCACAAACAAACATTTCACTCAAACAAGGTTCAAGCACATACTTAGGCAACAAAATACTTTTGTTACACCACACAAGTTGGTGGTTTTGTCTTAACTAAAATATGGTGGTCCATCTATATGGTTCACATGTGATCTTTCCTTCCTTCTTGGTTCTTCTTGTATGAGATCTTGGTTTCCTTGAGAAAAACTCTTGGTCACAATACTTCAAAGTTGTTGATGGCTTCTTCTTATTTTGCATTCCCTCAGTCTCTAAATCTTAAGCAAGATTTCCTTGTTTCACTTGTGGTCCTTAGTAGTTTCCAAGTTGGAAATACTTGGTGAACATGCTGAAGATGTTGAAGTCATTAGAGTTGAAGAAGTTGAAGAAGTCTTTTGCATATGTTGTAGTCTTTGGTCATGGGTAGGTTTTTCCATCAAGTTGAAGTAGAAGAGGTGTAGAGTTAAAACCAAAATGGTTGAGGAAAGAGTATACAAGTGTTTTTTGTAAATAAGTTTTGGAACAAAATACAACTTCTATTTTTCTAAGGGTTTTTGTCCAATCCTAGGGTTTACAAATCCTACAGGCAACACAATGCTCTGATACCATCTGTAGGGGTCCCAACCTAATAAGGTAGAGTCCTCCTGTGTTTTACAATGCTAGTCCCTGGATCAATAGCTAGCATCCACAGTTAAGATGTAATATCAAGATACAAAGGTCATAATATAACTTTATAACCAGGAATAACATAAGTTTATTACATCAAACATAGCTCATATGGCTATTACATTACATTGCAGCGGAATAAATATAGTCATGGGTCCTTCATCTTCAAAGTGCCACAGGCAGATGTTGGTTGTAGACTTTGTAATCCTAATCAAACAATCTTCACTAAAATCAATCAAACCTGCAACATACAAGTTACAGCCACAAAGGGTCAATACATTTGAATTGTATTGGCAAGTGATACTATATTTGTATAGTGGAGTCTATCATCTATATGCATTTGGCTAAGTGGAGTTGAGGCTTGCATTGCTCAAAATAGATTTTTCCTTAACATTTGAAAAATACTAAGTTTTTGCTTGACAAAATCATTTTTCTCAATCAAAGATTTCAAGATCCTTGTACCAAGCCATCTCTCCATCAATGATTGAAGAATTCAAACAACCCTTGTTCAAACCACAAGATTTTAATTTAGAAATTTGAATGATGAGATTCTTGATTGCTTCCATGTCTTGATGCTCAAATTGTCCTTTACCAGGGACATGGCTAAGTACTTAGATTTTACACTCTGCAGAGGTGGTGCACTTTCCCCACAAGACTTGGTTTCCCAAGACAAGACCTTTCAGAAGCCTTCCCTTAGACCAAAATGGACGTGCTCCAACCTATCAAACACTACCACCCACTGTCCATTTGGCTAAGTTCTTGCAACCTATATGATCATGGCAGAGCCCATATTGCCAAGTGGTTGCACTTGAAGCTTCTCAACATTTGACATCTCAAATCTCTTTGTTCCTGGGTGGCATTCCACAAGTGAGATACACAATCCAAGCCTATGGCATTGTGAACCACTCAACCATTCTCCACCAAGCAAGCCCATTCCACCCAGGTGATTCATTAACTTAGTTGTTTTATTAAACAAAATCACAAGTCTTTAGACTTAGAATATTTTTCCATAGTGTGAATATATATTCCACCCATGTTTTCTATTAGCTAGGATAAGCTTGGTAGTAGTAGGAATCTCTAACTTAGGAAAATCCTACTAAGGATTCATCTACTAGGTATTCCTATAGCAAGATCTATACTTAGCAAATCATGCAAGTTTTACTTAGCAAAATCACTAATGCATAATAAAAGTATTGGGATAGAAGGTATGAAGCATCACTTGCCTTTTTGGTAGAGTATAGGTTCACTTTTTGATCTTTGCAACAATCACACTCTTCAAGTCACTGCAAATCAATCAAGCAAGGCACAAACTCAATCTACCAATCAAGCAAAACAACACACATAATTAACAAAGTCAAAGAAATGTATGCAAGCATGCCAAGCTTTGTTTTGTTTGAAAAAGTGGTTCCTAGTGGGTCATAGACATTTGGGTACATATAATGGTCATTTCCTAAAGTGGCCAAGTCATTTTGCAAAAGGTTTCACTTTAAAACCATTTTCAAAACAAAGTGTTATTTTATGTGGTGTAGAAATATTTCTTTACTAAGGCATTAGCCTATAGGGTTCACCAAATGAGTTGCTATTGCAAAACTTGGTGTTTTTGGGTCAGTAGGTTTGGTCTAAAACATTTCCTTGAAGTTTTCTTTTCATAAACATTTTTATAACAAAACCATTCTTTTTATTTGGCTAGAAAATGACTAAGTCAAGTAATTCAACCTAAATTTCACCAAAGTCATTTTTAACACCAAAGGTTGGTTCCTAGGGTCAGTAAGGTCACAACAAACCAATTGGCAAAGGTTTGATCTCAAAATTCATTTTTAAATGATTTTTCTAATGTTAGCAAGCACACAAAAGAATCTGCAAAATCAAACAAGCTAACAGATACTATTTGTCAAACTAAGGCCATGGCTGGCTAGGGCTTGTTCTCCTGATTTCATTGATATAAAATTTGCCAAATTTGGACGTGTGGATCAAAAGTTATAGGGTTTTCAAATTGCTACTTAAATCTGGTTTCAAATTTCTGTTTAATCAGAACAGGGACACGCGTCGAGATTCTATTGGACGGTACCGGTTCGCTGCGGATCACGCTCTGGTGCGTTGGATTAAGTCTAATCGTGCGGCTCTGGAGGCGTACCTCTTCGGCGTTAAATGATTCTATCGTGCCCGCCCGATCCAGATCGAACGGCTCCTATCTAATGGCCATGAACTGGCGGCGCGAGGTCATCAGCGAGCGGCGGAGCGACCAGTTGGCGGCGGCGCTGGCGAGGCAGGAAGCAAGTGAGGGTAAGAAGATGCTCACCAGGCTCAGAAGAACACGGCGAAGCTCAAGGTGCTCGCGGTTGATCAAGGGGCGTACTAGGGTTGCAGTAATTCCTCACCGGAGTTGTGAACGGCGTCAGGTGGTCCTGGTTGCGGTCGGGGCGACGCTGTCGATCATGAGAAGCCAAACGGAGGGCACGATTAGGTGCGCAAGACCAAGGTGAAGCTGCTAGCATGATCGAGAACTAAAGGGGCGGCCGGTCTCTACCTGGGGTTGTCGTCGGAGATGAAACAGGCGGCGGCGCTGTCAGAGTTAGTCCAAGCCCAAGCTCTGGGGCGCCCGCGGTCGAGTGATTGACACCGAAGGATGCGCCAGTGTATGTTGAGCGTGCTCGTGTGCTCAGGGAGGCGTAAGGGAGCGTGTGCTGGCCGGAATTGGCGAGAGGGGTCGTCGGAGGCAGAGGGAGTGGCTGACGGATTATGGCAGCCTGGGGGCGTGCTTGGGGAAGGAGGCAGAGGGGAAACGGAGAGGAGTGACTGGCGATTTAACACGCGTGATCACTGCAGGTTTTACTCGTGGAATTAAAGCGAATTAAGTCTGAGGAATCAAGTCTGCAACGGCGAAGTGAGAGGAAGAACAGCTCGCGGGGTGGGGAAGAAGAGCAGTGGGGTGTGGGGTCCGCTGGCAGTGAAAGAAAGGGAGAAAGGGAGGGGTCCACTTGTCTGTTGCTCCGCGGGTCAGATTATGGGTGCAAACCGTTTTCCTTCGGGGAGGGAGGAAGCTGGGCTGGATTGGGCTGTGTTGGGCTGGGTCGCCCTCGTTGTTATTTTTTTTTTCTGTTTCTGATTTCTTTTCTTTTTCTATTTCTATTTCCTGATTTGATTTTCAATCACATTTCAAACATTCAAACTATTCAAACAATTCAACCATTGTAATGATTTTTTGGTTCTGTTTAACAACATACCCAAATTCCAGAATAAAATAATATTTGTATATTTAATTTAGGATCCATTTAATAATTAAATAAAATGGATCTTTAGTTATTTAATAAAATAGGGTTTGATTTATTTAAATAAAATTTCCATTTGAAATCCAAATGTTTTGAAAACAAAATCAGTAGCTTTTATTTGGAAATAAAGAATATTTGAAAAACTTGTTTAAAACAAAATAACCTTTTATTTTAGGGTCCATTAATAATTAAATAAAATGGGCCTTGGTTATTAAATCAAATAGAGTTTGATTTTATTAATAAAATCCTTATTTGAAATCTAAATATTTCCAAAACCAAATCAGTAGGTTTTATTTGGGCAATATAGACTACCTGGAAACTTGTTTTAAATAACATTTTATTTTAGAGTCCATTATTAGTTAAATATAATAGACTTCTTTATTAAAATAGGATTTGTTTTATTGAGATGTTTATTTTGAAATCTAAAATAAAACCAAAACACTTTAGTAAGTTTTATTTGAGAATATCAAATATTTAGAAAAAATAGTTTTTAATAAGTTTTGATGTTTCAATTAAATTGGTAAAACCTTTTATTTAAATAAAGTTTGGATATTAATTCCTTATTATTTTATTTAAGCAATCCTTTATTATTTTTAAATAAACCTTTGCTAAACATAAAATGTTTTAATTCCAAAGCTTGGCCAAGGTTTAATTTGGCTTTATAAAATATTCTTTATCTATAAACTTCTATTTCATTTGAAAATGAATCTTTTCACTTAAGAGTTTCAAAATAGTATTTCCAAAACATTTTATTTTCTTTATTAAAAAGGTTTATCTTTTTAAATCTCTTTAGGATTTATTTGATCCAAATGGGTTTGAAGTTCCAATTGAGTTCAAAAAGTTTCTTCTGGCCCTGAAAAACAAACAAAGTTTTATTTTATTCATTTATTTTCACATTACAAGATTTGGAAAATCTTGGGATGTGACAATGAGTCTTGGTAGCCATGGGATTAGGAGCTCCATTTAGATATTTCATGTTGAATCTCTTGAGCATGTCTTGACTATACTTGTCTTGGTTGAAGAAGGTTCCTCCCCTTACTTGCTTGATCTCAAAACCAAGAAATACTCTCAATTCTCCCATCATAGACATCTGGAACCTATTAGACATAAGCTTTTAGAATTCATCATTAAAAGCTTTGTTAGATGAGCCAAAGATAATATCATCAAAATATATTTGGCATACGAAAACTCCCCATTGACCTTCTTAGTAAAAAGAGTGGGATCAATTTTCCCAACCTCAAACCAACGGTCTAGCAACAACTCTCTAAGGTGCTCATACCACGTGAATGGGGCTTGTTTGAGCCCATAGAGCGCCTTATAAAGATTTTAGAGATGGTTTGGGAAGTTGGGATCCTCGAACCCTGGGGGTTGATTTACATATCCCAACTCATGCAATGGACCATTTAGGAATGCACTTTCTACATCCATTTGTTGCAATTTAAAGTTATTATGTGCCGCATAATCTAGAAGGATACGTATGGACTCAAGGTGAGCCATGGGATCATATGTCTCTCCATAATCAATGCCTTCAATTTGAGAGAACCCTTGAGCTATCAATATCGCCTTGTTCCTTACAACAATACCATGCCCATCTTGCTTGTTCTTGAATATCCACTTGGTGCATATAACATTGTGGCAATCTTTTGGCTTTTCAACTAACTTCCACACTTTGTTTCTCTCAAAGTTGTTGAGCTCTTTATGCATTGCTTCTAGCCAATCTGAATCCTCAAGAGATTCCCATACTCTCATTGGTTCCACCATGGATATATGTTCTTGATGCTCACCAAAATGCTTCAATTGGGCTCAAGTGGACATTGCTCTTCTTATATCACCAAGTACATTCTCAAGAGTGTGATCTCTAATTTCCAACATCCTATCCACTCTAGCTTTACGACGAGTTCAATCTCCTTGTTATCTCTTATGGGGATCTCTTCATCATTTTGGTCCTCGTCTTGACCATCATTTTGACCTAGTTCTTCACTGGATCATTCTCACCATCATGAGTCACATATTGACCTTGGTCATGATCAGGCACACTTTTGGACAGGCGTTGAGAAGATCTTCTGGTTGATTCTATAAATCTGCATTGAACAATAGACTGAGCAGCGCTGGACAATCTGGAGAGTGGAGAATCCTATTCATCCTGACTAGAAGTTTCTGCCTGATCAACTTGTTGAGGGTTCTCAGCTTGTCTTTGGCTTGGGTCATCATTTTCCTCAATAGCAGGTGCTTGTTGATCTAAGATGAGGGCTCCACTTGAGTAGAGCATTGTTCTTTTCGATCCGCCACAAGGGGTTCCTCAACGGGGCAGATGAATCTCGCACCCATTCTTCGTATGGCATCTTGAGGCATTTCATCATCTACATCACAAACATCAACGCGCCCCCTTGGGGACCATCATATTCTTTGAAAACCACACTACAAGATTCTATGACAACTCTAGAGAGTTTATCATAGATTCTATAAGTGTGGGATTCTAGACCATAGCCAACAAACATACCGTCTAACGCTTTGGAATCAAACTTGGACAAACGAACACCCTTAATGCGATAGAAACACTTACAACCGAAAACCCGGAAGTATGAAACATTGGGCTTGTTACCGGTAAGAATTTCATATGGAGTCCTGATCAATTATTTGCGAAGATAGAGCCGCTTTGATGCATGGCATGCAGTGTTAGACCCCTCCTTTATAAAGGAAAGGATCCCTGTGATTGCAATGCTAGTCCCTGGATCAATGCTAGCATCCACAGTTTAAGATGAAGTACACAGATACAAAGGTCGTTTATTACATTCATTCCAGAGATAAAACATAGTCTTTTACAACTCATGGCCATAGGCCTAATACAAGAGTTTTATGGAACAAGTAAATAAACATAAGTCTTCATCTTCATGTGCCACAGGCAAGCATGTTAAGTGTAGACTCATGACTCCTACTCATCATCGGAGTAACCTGCAACATCACAAGTTACAGCCACAGAGGGTCAATACTTTGGAATAGTATTGGCAAGTGATACCTTAGTATATTTTAGGTGGTCTAAAGTACTATATGCATTTTGGCTAAGTGTAGCTTGGCTTGCTTTGCTTGAAAATAGGTTTTACCTAATAGTTGAAATCACTAAATTCTTCTTTGTCAAAAACATTCCCAAAGAACCTCCAATAGACATTGGGGTCTTCTCCCTTGTTCACCCACAATTTTTTTATTTAGAAGTTGGAGTGATGAGATTCTTGTAGCTTCCATGTCTTGATGCTCAAAGTGTCCATTTCCTTGGACTAGGCTAAGTACTTAGGTTTTCCATCTGCAGAGGTTGTGCACTTTCCCCACCAGACTTGGTTTCCCAAGACAGGACCTTTCAGAAGCCTTTCCTTAGTCAAATGGACGCGTTCCAACCTATCATCCCATCTACCACCAACTGTCCAAAAGACTAAGTTCTAGCAACCTATATGATCATGGCAGAGCCCATATTGCCAAGTGGTTGCACTGTAAGCTTTCTCAACACTTGGCCTCCAAATCCCTTTGTGCCTGGGTGGCTTACCACAAGTGAGATACACAACCCAAGTCCATGGCCTTGTGTAACCACTCAACATAACCCATACTTTCCATTCCACCCAGGAGGTTCATTTGTCTTAGTGGTTTTATTAGAAAAGTATAAGTCTCTTGACTTAGAAATATTTTCTTCATAGTAAGTGTAGTTTTTCACCAACCCTTGTTTTGCTATAAGCTAGACTAAGCAAGTATGGCAACTTATCTTAGGGATAATTCCTTAGCAATTCTACTAGACTACATAGGATTTCCCAACTTTTGCATTAGACAAAATAACATGCAATACTATAACAAAATAACTAATGCCAGTTCAAAACATAGGACAAATTTATTCATGTAAATATCACTTGCTTTGGTAGTGGGGAGAGTAGCACTCTTCACAATCACAATCACTAGCAAAATCTACACAAGAAATTAAAGCATACAATTACTCACAATTATATACAACCAAAAATAATATGAATGCATGCATGCAAGAATTTACTAAGTGGTGATTTTTGAAAATTCTACCAAGTATGCTCATGTCTACAGAAACTTTAATAAGTCACAAATTTGCCAACTAAACTTATTTGGCTCCAATACAATTTACCAAAATTAATCTCTATTTAAAATGGCCTTAAAACATGTTCTATGAATAAAATCATTTTAACTGTTACTATATGCTAAATAAATTGGATATTCAGAAAGGTCTTGTTTCACTGAATCCAACGGTATAAAATTTGCAGAAATCTAACGTGGCATTCAAAAGTTATAAGCATTTGAATTTGGAACAAATTTCTGATTTTAAATCTAATTTTAGATCTAACTTAGCCACGCGTCATGTTCTTATTCGCCCATACCGTTTCGCACTGGATCGAGCTCCACAGCCGTAGGATCTAAATGAAATCTGGCGGCTCAGATCGCGTACCGCTTCGGGTTAAGTGGATCTATCCTAGCGCTACGATACAGATCTAACGGCTGCTATTGTCCTGGCCAAGAACTGGCGGCGGAGCGGTGGCTACCGGCGGCGGAACTGTCGGTCGACGACGGAGGCGACACTACAGGGGGTAAGTGAGATCGAGGAGTAGCTCACCGGGCTCAGGGGGTCACGGTGAAGCTCGTCGTACTCGCGGTTGGTCAAGGGGCGCTCGGACACGGTTGCGATTGCTCGCCGGAGTGGAGGACGGCGTCGGTGTGTCGAGTGGTCGTTGTGGACGTCGCTGTGAACCACCCCAAGGCAGGACGAGGACACGGTTAGATTCACAGAGTCAAGGCAGAGTTGTGTGCTTGAACTAGAAGACGCGGGGCGGTCGGGGCTTACCGCTATAGCTCGCCGGAGTTCGTACAGAAGACGGTGGCGACCAGTCGTTGACGTTGCCGAAGCTATGGGTCATGCGAAGGTAAACGGAGGGTGTCAGAAGGTGCACAGAGATTCACTGAACAGGATAGCGTAAACGCGAGACCGAGGGGAACTCTAGGCTCACCGGAATTTGCCGGCGCAGTCGTCGGAGACGGCGGGGTTGCAGAGAGAAATGCGCGCAGCCTGGGGGCGTTCTGTGCTTGGGGTTTGGGGGAAAAGAGAGAGGGGACAGAGGGGGTTTATATAGCCTGGTCAAGCGCGAGAATCACTCGGCCATTGATTCGAATTGACGCCGCGAATTAAACACAGAAAACGGCCGCGTTGATTGGGGACGAACAGGTCGTGCGGGTGGAGACGACGCTGGCGTGGAGAAGGCCCGCTTGTCAGCGAGGTGCGCGGAGTGTAGGTGGGGTTTGCCTGTCAGCGGCTCAGCGCGTGCGCTCGCGCGTGAGAGAAAAATAAGAAGATCCCGAGTGGGCTTACTGGGCTCGATTTGCTGCTGGGCCAGATTACTGGCGCTCGGCCTTTTTCCTTTGTTTAAGTTTTTTTCTTTTCTAATTCTATTTTCTGGAATGATTTTTGATATGAATTCAAATCCTTTTGAATTCAAACAAAATTTGGGATCTTTGCAGGGTTCTGTGGTTTCAAATACAGTCAGTTAACCAAGTGGTTACCTTGTAAGGGCCTGGTCAAGCTTGGGTTTTGAAACAAACAGAGACTTGTCTCTAGTTTGTGAATGATTGAAATAGGGTTTAGAAAATATTTCTAAATTGGAAACTTGGGTTAAAAATGCTACACCTAATCTTTCCAACAATGGAAGCAAGCAAACAAGTACCTAACATTCAAATTTCAAAGGGTGATGGCCATTTGAGATGAATTGCCCACATGAAATCATAGCTCAAACTTCTGTCTCTAAATGATTTTTGAGAAAAATCCTAAATGGATCAATGATGCAAGAATGATATGAATGAGTTTTGGAATATGAATTTAGGGATGTTACAAATCTAACCCCCTTAAGATGAATCTCGCCCTCGAGATTCGGTTTGGCTAGCAAATAGGTGAGGGTGGTCTTTCCGAAGATCATCTTCTCTTTCCCATGTTGCTTCCTCTTCGGAGTGATGGTTCCATTGCACTTTACAAAACTTGATAGTCTTGGTCCTGGTAACTCTTTCTGCGGTCTCTAGAATCTTGACAGGCTTTTCCTCATAGGTGAGATCACTTTCTAGTTGGACTTCTTCTAAAGGTATGGTATCCTTCAAAGAAGATTCTTCCATCTCTGGGTGACATTTCTTAAGCTGACTCAGATGGAACACATTATGGACAGCTGACAGAGATTCTAGCAGTTCAACTTCATATGCAACTTCTCCCTTGCGACTTAGAATCTTGAATGTCCCAACATATCTTGGTGCTAACTTCCCTTTGACTCCAAACCTTTTCACTCCACGAAGTGGTGATACTCTAAGATAAGCTCTATCCCCAACTTCGTAGGTGACATCTCTACGCTTAGAATCCGCGTAGCTTTTCTGTCGGGACTGTGCTATCTTCAGTCTGTCCTTAACCAGTTTGACTTTCTCTTCGGCGTCTTTGATAAGATCAGGTCCAAATAAGCTTCTTTCTCCCACACCATTCCATAACAATGGGGTGGTACATTTCCTTCCGGAGAGTAACTCAAATGGTGCCATTCCAATACTAGATTGATGACTATTGTTGTAAGAGAACTCTGCGTAAGACAAGCTTTCATCCCAACTTGCTCCATAGTCTAAGGCACATGCCCTCAACATGTCTTCAAGAATTTGGTTAGTCCTTTCCGTTTGACCATCAGTTTGGGGATGAAAGGCAGTACTGAATTCCAACCTTGTTCCCAAAGATTCATGAAGCTGTCTCCAAAAGTGAGAAGTGAACTGGGTTCCTCTATCTGACACAATACTCTTTGGCACACCGTGAAGGCATACAATTCTGCTCATGTAGATTTTAGCTAACTTGGCACTTGTATAGGTTGTCTTCACTGGTATAAAATGAGCCACTTTAGTTAGGCGATCCACTACCACCCATATGGAATCATACCCTGACCTGGTCCTTGGTAATCCGGTAATGAAATCCATACCAATATTTTCCCACTTCCATTCAGGAATAGGCAGTGGTTGAAGCAAACCTGCTGATTTCTGGTGCTCCGCTTTGACTCTGCTACACACATCACACAAAGCAATATGTTCGGCGATGTCCCTTTTGAGATTGTTCCACCAAAACCTTTCCTTCATGTCCATGTACATCTTGGTATTTCCCGGGTGAATAGAATACGGAGAGTTGTGACCTTCTTGTAAGATCAGTTTCCGTAACTCCGGGTCTTGTGGAACACATACACGTTTCCCGTGCCATAAAGTACCTTGTTCATCTATATGGAAACTCTTAGCCTTCCCTAGACTAATATTTTCCTTAATCTTTTCAATTTCTTTATCGGTCTTCTGGACTTCTCGGATCTTGTCCAATAGAGTGGGTTGAACATCTAAGGACATGAGATGTCCTTCTGGTACAATCTCCAATCTGAGTTCTTTGAATTGCTTACACAAGTCATCTGGCAATTCCCCTTTTGTAAGGCCATTTACAAACGTCTTACGACTTAGAGCGTCTGCTACTACATTTGCTTTACCGGGGTGGTATTGCAAACTTAAGTCGTAATCCTTGATAAGTTCTAACCATCTCCTTTGTCTCATGTTGATTTCTTTCTGGATGAAGATATACTTCAAGCTCTTATGATCGGTGAACACTTCACACCGCTTACCCAAAAGGTAATGTCTCCATGTTTTGAGTGCATGGACGACAGAGGCTAACTCCAAATCATGAGTAGGATAATTCACTTCATGAGTTTTGAGTTGTCTCGAAGCATAGGCTACGACTTTACCATCTTGCATAAGTACGGCACCCAAACCTTGATGAGATGCATCACAATATACTTGGAAATCCTTTTCCAAATCTGGCAGACATAGAACTGGTGCTGTCACAAGTCTCTTCTTCAACTCTTGGAAGCTGACTTCGCAACCTTCAGACCAAGCAAATTTCTTGTCCTTCTTTAGCAATTCCGTCATTGGCTTAGCAACCTTTGAGAAATTTTCAATGAATCTTCTGTAGTAACCTGCTAAGCCGAGGAAACTACGAACTTCTTTCACATTCTTGGGTGATTCCCATTCTGTCACAGCTGATACTTTAGCAGGATCAACTGCCACACCATCCTTTGTCATAACGTGACCAAGAAAACCAACTTCCTCTAACCAAAACTCACACTTGCTAAACTTGGCATAAAGTTTATGCTCCCTTAACTTTTCAAGTATCATGCGTAAGTGTCTTTCATGTTCTTCCTTGCTCTTGGAGTAGACCAAGATGTCATCGATGAAAACGATAACGAACTTGTCAAGAAATTCCATGAACACCTTGTTCATCATATTCATGAAGTATGCTGGAGCGTTGGTTAAACCAAAAGGCATCATAGTGTATTCATACAAGCCATACCTTGTTGTGAATGCTGTTTTAGGTATGTCTTGCTCTCTTATCTTGAGTTGAAAATAGCCTGACCGAAGATCAATCTTCGAGAACACACATGCTCCTTCTAACTGATCAAACAAGTCATTGATTCTTGTCAAAGGATATTTATTATTGATGGTCACCTCGTTGAGAGAACGGTAGTCAATACACAATCTTTGCGTTCTATCCTTTTTCTCCACGAACAATACTGGGGCTCCCCAAGATGAAGAACTTGGTTGAATAAACCCTTTCCGCAACTGTTCTCCTAGCTGTTTCTTGAGTTCCTTCAGTTCATCAACTGACATTTTGTACGGTCTCTTAGCTATTGGTCCAGAACCTGGTACCAAATCTATCAGAAACTCCACATCTCTATCTGGTGGCATTCCTGGTAATTCTTCCGGAAACACATCCGGATACTCACACACAATTGGTACACTATCCATGCTAACCCCCTTAAGAGAATTCAGCTTACTTCCTTTGGATTCGAAGTTTGACTTGAATTTTATTCTTTTTCCTTCTGGGGTTGTGAGTGTAACAGTACGATTAGCACAATCTAGTACTCCCTCGTACTTAGCCATCCAATCCATTCCTAGAATCACATCCAGTCCTTGGGAATTTAGGATTATTAGGTTCACTGGAAACTTATGTTTTCCAAAATCTAGGACTAAGTCATGGCAACTTGAGTTTACTATCATTTCTCCACCCGGAGAACTTACTCTTATAGGACACCTAATGGTTTCTACCGGTAGTTCATTTCTTTCAACAAATGTCTTTGATATGAATGAATGAGATGCACTGGTATCAAAGAGTACAAATGCTGGAATTGAGTTGAGTCTGAACTTACCAGCAACGGCATCAGGCTCTTCATAGACCTCCTCCACATTGATGTGGTTAACCTGTCCTTTCTGGAAAGGATTCGGCTTGTTAGGTCCTTCCACCTTCTTTTCGGGGCACTCATTTGCATAGTGTCCCATCTTCTTGCATTTGAAGCATTCAACCTGACTGATGTCCTTTTTAGCAGGCTGACTTCCACTTCCGCTACCATTTCCACTATAGTGGCTCTTATGTCCACCCTTGTGGTTCTTGTACTTGTCCTTGTCATGACTGCGGTGATGCTTGTTGTCATGACGGATGTGATTGTGCTTGCTGAATTTCCCATGTTTATGGGATCCTGAGTTGCTACTGTTATCATGGTGAGATCGTTTGTGAGACGATCCCGAGCTGTGTTTGTCGGAGTGTTTCCTCTTCCTACTCTCGACTTGTTTCATTTTACTTTCCAAAATAGCAGCCTTGTCACACAACGACTGATAAGTTGGAACATATGCCACAGACAACTGTAGGTTCAGCTCATCATTCAAACCCTCCAAGAACTTTTCCTTTCTCTTGGCATCTGTATCAACCTCATCCGGTGCATAGCGCGCCAGATTGTTGAACTCTTCTATGTATTCTGCCACGCTGCGGTGGCGCTGTTTCAGGTTGTGAAACTCCTTCTTTTTCAGACTCATCATTCCGGATGAGATATGATCAGTGCGAAAGCCATCTTCAAAGATAGCCCAAGTCACCTCATCAATAGGAGTGGTGATTTGGAAGTTGTCCCACCATGTGGCGGCTGGTCCTTCCAATAGATGTGCTGCGAATCTGACTTTTTCAGCATCCGTGCAGCCCACTGTCACTAAGTCTTTGTTCACAGAACGTAGCCAGTCATTGGCTACCATGGGATCAGTTGTTCCCGAAAATTTTTCTGGCCTTAGACGCAGAAATCTGGTGAGCATATCAAAACCCGGAGGGTTGTTGTTGTTGTTGTTGTTGTTGTTGTTGTTGTTGTTGGGGTTGTTGTTGTTATTCTGGTTTTGGATGAATGTTGTCATCATTTGCATAAGCTGTGTTTGCGCATTCATCATTTGTTGCATTTCCGGGGTGATGTTGTTGGGGTTGGGGTTTGCGCGACGGGGAGGCATCTGTGGTTTGTTCAAATAGATAAGAATGAGATACCCATAGATGTTTCATGCACAATACATCATAAGCAAACACATAACAAGCAACATAAGAATAAAAGTTCAACAACCACATAACAAGCTCATGAAGTAAAACACACAAGTGGCAAGCCATCCACATGTCGGATGGTCCAATAATAAGTTCACAATAACAAATAAGAATATGAAAGGTAAACGAGTAGTCAAGTCTACTCATCAGCATCAATCTCCTCCTCGACGAAGGTAAGACCTGCGTTCTCCATCGCGGTCTTGTTCTCCTCAATCGTAGTGGTCAAGGAATCGACCTTGGCCTTGAGAGCCCTCTTCTGGGAGCGAAGCCTCTCAATGACCATCTGCTGCTGCTCAAGCTCGAAGTCCTTGGACTTCAGTTCCTCGGTCATGTCCCGGATTTTCTTGTTCCTATCCTGGACGCGTTTCTCCTGACTCTTGAACTTGCGGTCCTGGGCCTCGAACTTTGTCTCCATTT
The DNA here is from genome assembly GCA_916181665.1 of Avena sativa. Classification (NCBI taxonomy): domain Eukaryota; kingdom Viridiplantae; phylum Streptophyta; class Magnoliopsida; order Poales; family Poaceae; genus Avena; species Avena sativa. The sequence goes on from OV702281.1 coordinate 186,069,992, forward strand.
CCTTGATCATCTCATCCTGCTGCGCAAAAAGCTTGTCCTTCTCGCGTAGCTGTACCTGAAGTTCGTCATTACCTAGCATGACGTTCGTCCTGTCCGTATCTACGTGCCTGAGAAGAGTCTCTAAGTCCTGAAGATAGAGACGTATCGGCTCTGCAGTGCTCCTCGAGTCGTCCTCAAAGTCGATGGAATCTCCATCAACATCACGCCTTCCGAAGGCGTGGAAGTGAGTGCCCCTAACCTGTCGGGAGTGACGGCCTAAGAGTCGTCCTATCAGGTCCTACATGACAACCTCCATGCCTCTCTCCCTGTCGTCGTGCATCAGCTTGAAGACGATGGCCTCCGTAGTAGGCTCAGTCTGGCGTCCGGGCTGGTTCACCTTGAAGCCCCAGAGGTCCTTCCTCTCGAACTTGGTGAGTGGGTACACCGTGATGGTGGGAAGAGGGAGATCGAGCAGAGTGGTAAGCTCAACGATACGGGGTCCGAAACGAGTAACCTGGAACTCCTCAACAGTGCTGACGGCAATAGGCATCTATTTATAAAATCGAAAAAGTTAGAACAACGCAATTCAAGGTAAATCAAGACAAACATTCATACATATCCATGAAACATAATTGTCACACAAGTCATGCATACATAAATCCCTTACATCATTCAAGGTCCATACTTATTTAAAATAACTTTTGGAAATAAGGTGATAAGTGGTGGTCCAACTAACGAAGTGTCCTTACAATCCAATCTCACGGGATCTATTATTAAACACAATGTTCCTAGAGGCAATCCACCAATCTTGCTCTCTTGACTCTATCACTAAGTCTATAACATCTCCCCTTATTTCTTGGTTGGTGTCTTCCAACTCTTGAGTAAGCTCCTTCTCTTTCTCTAAGTCCTTTTGGAGGTTGAGCATTCTGCACCTGACTCTAGCACTAAGTTCTTTGATAGTCCTCCAAGCTGCATCTCTGGCTGACTCAAAGAATGTGGTGTGCATTGTAGTGTTGGTGTACATACAGAATCCCCTTTCTTTGTGGTTGTCTTCCTTGTTTTTGTACAAGTGAAGTTGCACCCACCAATACTCCACTCCTTCATCCCTCACTGGAAAGCCCTTGTACACGGCTTCACCATGTGCATCCATTGCCTCCATGAGGTCCTTGAGAATATTGGGAAACTCAGTTTCACACTCCAAGGTCATGGTCATGAGTGGTCCCTTCTTCACGGCTTCGTTGATGGAGTTCATCTACGAAGGGAGTTAAAAGAGATTAGAAAAGTTTTACGAGAAGAATAGACAAGTGTAGAAGTAGTTGAAAAACTTTTTCCTTAGTGGTTTTCCAATCCTAGGGTCATAATCCTACAGGCAACACAGTGCTCTGATACCATCTGTTAGACCCCTCCTTTATAAAGGAAAGGATCCCTGTGATTGCAATGCTAGTCCCTGGATCAATGCTAGCATCCACAGTTTAAGATGAAGTACACAGATACAAAGGTCGTTTATTACATTCATTCCAGAGATAAAACATAGTCTTTTACAACTCATGGCCATAGGCCTAATACAAGAGTTTTATGGAACAAGTAAATAAACATAAGTCTTCATCTTCATGTGCCACAGGCAAGCATGTTAAGTGTAGACTCATGACTCCTACTCATCATCGGAGTAACCTGCAACATCACAAGTTACAGCCACAGAGGGTCAATACTTTGGAATAGTATTGGCAAGTGATACCTTAGTATATTTTAGGTGGTCTAAAGTACTATATGCATTTTGGCTAAGTGTAGCTTGGCTTGCTTTGCTTGAAAATAGGTTTTACCTATTAGTTGAAATCACTAAATTCTTCTTTGTCAAAAACATTCCCAAAGAACCTCCAATAGACATTGGGGTCTTCTCCCTTGTTCACCCACAATTTTTTATTTAGAAGTTGGAGTGATGAGATTCTTGTAGCTTCCATGTCTTGATGCTCAAAGTGTCCATTTCCTTGGACTAGGCTAAGTACTTAGGTTTTCCATCTGCAGAGGTTGTGCACTTTCCCCACCAGACTTGGTTTCCCAAGACAGGACCTTTCAGAAGCCTTTCCTTAGTCAAATGGACGCGTTCCAACCTATCATCCCATCTACCACCAACTGTCCAAAAGACTAAGTTCTAGCAACCTATATGATCATGGCAGAGCCCATATTGCCAAGTGGTTGCACTGTAAGCTTTCTCAACACTTGGCCTCCAAATCCCTTTGTGCCTGGGTGGCTTACCACAAGTGAGATACACAACCCAAGTCCATGGCCTTGTGTAACCACTCAACATAACCCATACTTTCCATTCCACCTAGGAGGTTCATTTGACTTAGTGGTTTTATTAGAAATGTATAAGTCTCTTGACTTAGAAATATTTTCTTCATAGTAAGTGTAGTTTTTCACCAACCCTTGTTTTGCTATAAGCTAGACTAAGCAAGTATGGCAACTTATCTTAGGGATAATTCCTTAGCAATTCTACTAGACTACATAGGATTTCCCAACTTTTGCATTAGACAAAATAACATGCAATACTGTAACAAAATAACTAATGCCAGTTCAAAACATAGGACAAATTTATTCATGTAAATATCACTTGCCTTGGTAGTGGGGAGAGTAGCACTCTTCACAATCACAATCACTAGCAAAATCTACACAAGAAATTAAAGCATACAATTACTCACAATTATATACAACCAAAAATAATATGAATGCATGCATGCAAGAATTTACTAAGTGGTGATTTTTGAAAATTCTACCAAGTATGCTCATGTCTACAGAAACTTTAATAAGTCACAAATTTGCCAACTAAACTTATTTGGCTCCAATACAATTTACCAAAATTAATCTCTATTTAAAATGGCCTTAAAACATGTTCTATGAATAAAATCATTTTAACTGTTACTATATGCTAAATAAATTGGATATTCAGAAAGGTCTTGTTTCACTGAATCCAACGGTATAAAATTTGCAGAAATCTAACGTGGCATTCAAAAGTTATAAGCATTTGAATTTGGAACAAATTTCTGATTTTAAATCTAATTTTAGATCTAACTTAGCCACGCGTCATGTTCTTATTCGCCCATACCGTTTCGCACTGGATTGAGCTCCACAGCCGTAGGATCTAAATGAAATCTGGCGGCTCAGATCGCGTACCGCTTCGGGTTAAGTGGATCTATCCTAGCGCTACGATACAGATCTAACGGCTGCTATTGTCCTGGCCAAGAACTGGCGGCGGAGCGGTGGCTACCGGCGGCGGAACTGTCGGTCGACGACGGAGGCGACACTACAGGGGGTAAGTGAAATCGAGGAGTAGCTCACCGGGCTCAGGGGGTCACGGTGAAGCTCGTCGTACTCGCGGTTGGTCAAGGGGCGCTCGGACACGGTTGCGATTGCTCGCCGGAGTGGAGGACGGCGTCGGTGTGTCGGGTGGTCGTTGTGGACGTCGCTGTGAACCACCCCAAGGCAGGATGAGGACACGGTTAGATTCACAGAGTCAAGGCAGAGTTGTGTGCTTGAACTAGAAGACGCGGGGCGGTCGGGGCTTACCGCTATAGCTCGCCGGAGTTCGTACAGAAGAGGGTGGCGACCAGTCGTTGACGTTGCCGAAGCTATGGGTCATGCGAAGGTAAACGGAGGGTGTCAGAAGGTGCACAGAGATTCACTGAATAGGATAGCGTAAACGCGAGACCGAGGGGAACTCTAGGCTCACCGGAATTTGCCGGCGCAGTCGTCGGAGACGGCGGGGTTGCAGAGAGAAATGCGCGCAGCCTGGGGGCGTTCTGTGCTCGGGGTTTGGGGGAAAAGAGAGAGGGGACAGAGGGGGTTTATATAGCCTGGTCAAGCCCGAAAATCACTCGGCCATTGATTCGAATTGACGCCGCGAATTAAACACAGAAAACGGCCGCGTTGATTGGGGACGAACAGGTCGTGCGGGTGGAGACGACGCTGGCGTGGAGAAGGCCCGCTTGTCAGCGAGGTGCGCGGAGTGTAGGTGGGGTCTGCCTATCAGCGGCTCAGCGCGTGCGCTCGCGTGTGAGAGAAAAATAAGAAGATCCCGGGTGGGCTTACTGGGCTCGATTTGCTGCTGGGCCAGATTACTGGCGCTCGGCCTTTTTCCTTTGTTTAAGTTTTTTTCTTTTCTAATTCTATTTTCTAGAATGATTTTTGATATGAATTCAAATCCTTTTGGATTGAAACAAAATTTGGGATCTTTGCAGGGTTCTGTGGTTTCAAATACAGTCAGTTAACCAAGTGGTTACCTTGTAAGGGCCTGGTCAAGCTTGGGTTTTGAAACAAACAGAGACTTGTCTCTAGTTTGTGAATGATTGAAATAGGGTTTAGAAAATATTTCTAAATTGGAAACTTGGGTTAAAAATGCTACACCTAATCTTTCCAACAATGGAAGCAAGCAAAAAAGTACCTAACATTCAAATTTCAAAGGGTGATGGCCATTTGAGATGAATTGCCCACATGAAATCATAGCTCAAACTTCTGTCTCTAAATGATTTTTGAGAAAAATCCTAAATGGATGAATGATGCAAGAATGATATGAATGAGTTTTGGAATATGAATTTAGGGATGTTACATGCAGTGGAGATTGCTTCAGCATAAAATTTGTATGGGGAATTAAACTCCGCCAACAAGGACCTAGCCATATAAATTAGAGTTTGGTTCTTCCTCTTAGCTAGAACATTTTATTGAGGAGTATATGCAATGGAATATTGATAATTTATGCCCTCACCACTAAGAAATCCATTCAAGGTGTAGTTCTTGAATTTGGTGCTTTTGTCACTTCTTATTATCAGCACAGGGACATTGTGTTGACGTTGAACAATTTTGATAAAGTCGATGAAATTTTCTTGGGTCTCACTTTTCAACCTGAATAAGTATACCCATGTGTATCTTGAGTAGTCATCAATAATCACCAAACAATACTTATTCCCACCAAGACTAGCATGAGATGGAGGGCCAAAGTGATCCACATGAAGGAGCTCCAAGATCCTCTTAGACCTGATGAAGTTATTTGGTTTGTGGGGAGAATCATCCATCTTTCCTTCAACACACTCCCTGCACACACGATCTTCGGCAAAACAAACATTTTCTTTTAGTCCAACAACATGGCACCATTGAGGAGACTTTGCAAAGTTCTCATGTTGATATGGGCTAGTCGACGATGATAGCGCCAACCCACATCGGCCTTTCCGAATAAGCACATCGCACTTGTAGTGGTTTTGCTCGAAAATTCAACCACATACATGTCATTTTCGACGTACCCAATAAAAGCTACCTTTAGAGACTTGATCCACAAGAGGAACACAATATCATTTTCAATAAATACAGCAAAACCCATATTTCCAAGAGAACAGACTGAAAGTAAACTATATCCAAGGGTTTCAACAAGCATGACGTCCATGAGTGTAATATCGTGAGCAACCACAACCTTGCCAAAACCCAATACCTTAGACTTTGACTTGTCGGCATATGTCACGGTTATTTGATCATCATTTGGTCTCATCTCCTTGACAATAGCTTTGCTTCCGGTCATATGACTTGTGCATCCACTATCAAGCACCCACTTTGACCCTCTGGAAGCATGGTTCTACAACAGATCAAACTAGTTTTTAGGTACCCATTTTTCAATGGGTCCTCTTTTGTTAGCAACAAGGGTCTTGGGAACCCAAATAGGACAAGCAATATAACAATCAAGGGGGCCAACATATTGTGCATAAACATCACCATAATAATCACACATTAAGACATAGTGAGGGTTATCACTTCCCGCAAAATCATCATGTGACATAGTTTTGCCACTTGTGGTCTTACTACCCACAATGGCCTTGTCTTTTGCTTGTGTGGGTATGGCCTTCTTGTTCTTGTTGTTCTTCTTCTTAGCTTTGGATGCAAAGCCAATGCCCCCGTTCTCATTATTTGACCTTTTCTTACTCAAAATAGACTTGTTTCCTTTGGGAAAGGTGGCACTAGCAAGCTCCCCCTTCAACCTAGCATTTTATTAATGAAAATACTAGGTGAGACAATGTTAGTCAATTGAGTTTGAAGTGTTTAACGAGACTCTGTGAGCAACAAGAGTTCACTTTCCAAGGCCTTGTGAGCCTTATAAAGCTTCCTAAAGTCCTCAAAAAGTTTGTCATGAACAACACCAAACTCAACCTTATCCTTTTTATCCTTTTTATACTTAGCAATGGCATGATCATGTTCCTTGATGAGTTTATTTATAATTTTATCATTTTCCTCATCGAGGCCTTCAATTTTTATTTCAAGAGACATCCTAGTATCTTGCTCTTCTTCTAGAGCATTATTTAGTGCCTCCACCTCAAACATATGCTCTCTCCATAGTTTACATCTTTCATCAAGAAGCTCTTATGTGTGAGAAAGTTGACTCAAGAGGTTCACAAAATGCTTCTTGTGCTACCCTTGCAAATTAGGCATAAACACATCAAAAGAAACTAATTCCTCTCTGAACTCGAGAAATATATCATCATCAAGTTCATCATCAATCATCAAGGCGGGGTGTGAAGATGATAATACCTATGATCCTCTTACCATAAGGCAAGTGACGTTCTTGTTAGAGATGTTCTCATTTGGAGAGTCGAAGAGTGAGAAAGAGGATGGAGAAGTAATGGCCATAGCAGCCACATTGTTTGATGTTTCATCATCATCTTCTTCATTATCGGAGGATAATTCTTCATGTGTTATCAAAACAATCTCACCCGACTTCTTGTTGGAGGTACTCTTATTGATGAAGGGTTTCTTGAAAGTAGCCTTGGAGTTGTTCTTTAATACAAGTTTACCCCCCATGATCTTCTCTTTTCTCATAGGGACAACTGGAAACAGAGTGATAGAAGTCACCATAGTTGAAGCAAGTTCTCAACTTTGAGCTGTTGGCTCTTCTCCCATTTGAGTTGCTTCTTCGTTGCATTTTCATCTTGGCCTTGGAGGGGTCTTTCCAAAAATTCCTTGGATAGAAGGCCATGTATTTACCATGAGCAACCTTGACATATTCGGGATGGCTCAAAGATAAGCATTCATCACATCCTTCTTCATCCATATACTCTACCACTTTAGCTTTTAGGGCAAGGTTGACGCCACTATTCATTCCAAGGGCTCTAGCACGAGCATCTTTGGCATTCTTGGCTACAACCTTGAAAGCGGTCATCTCTTGCATAACTTCATTGGAGGTCATGAGGTGTTAGTTGTGTCTTCCTTGGAGACTCTTCAAGTGGGTGGGATCGAAAGGCATGAGTGCACACACATATTTTCTTTTTATCCAAGCATCATCCACATATGAGGCACCAACATTCCTAAAGGCGGTGGTAGTGGATTTGAGACTTCGATACATGTCTTCATGATCTTCACCATCCTTCATATAGAAGCCTTCGGCTTCATTTCTCGGGGCATCATAACGGTTTCTTCTCATGCTCTCATTCCCAACAAATAAATATGTGAGAGCATACCAAGCTTCATTGGTGATGTTGAGGTGTTCTATGTGAGGGAAATCTTTTGTCCCTAAACCTTGTTGAATCATGTGCAAAGCAGTGGCATTGAGTTCACTATTGACAACTTCTCTTCTTGGCAAGTTGGTTGGATCCACAATTCTGAGTCCTTCCTCAATAATATTCCATAATTCAATGAAAGAGTTGCACACATGATATTTCATTAATGATTTACATTGAGCAGATGTATGTTCAACTAGCTTAGGTGGGTCACGTCTATTGTTTATATGTGGGTGAGGTATTGGAGGGTCGGGAGATTACCAACTGGGAACCTTATTGTAACATCCCTAAAATCATGTTTTTAAAAGTTTGCATATCATCCATGCATGCATAATCATTTATGGATCAATTTCAAAGTCATTACAAAAACAGAAGCATTTGGGTGCTTATTATTTTATGTAAGCAAGCATTGATCCAAGGCTACTTTCTAGAGAGATAATATTTGTTTCAAACCAAGGATTGTTTGTTCATGAGATGGTGTGGTTGAGTTCCAAGCTTGGACAAAATTTTCCAAAACAAATAATGGTTTTAAAACCATTTTCAAATCTTTATCAAATCTTGTGCTAAGGCACTGTTTATTTTAAAATTTCAAAGGAACCAAACTAGTCCAGTGAGACAGCATGGTTTTATACTCAAAATTATGCAGGTTTCACTTTATAAAAGTCTAGAAAGATTTGGAATTCAAATGCTTTTGAATTTATTTGAAAAGGATTCCTGAAAATCGATTTAGGAAAAGAAAAAGAATTAGAAATCAGAATTGGGCCTGGCGCCACTCTTTCAGCCCAACAGACAAGCAGCCCACCCGGGGTTTTCTTTTCCCTCTGTTTCAAACCGCAGCCGCGTGCACCCACCCGCTGACAGCTTGACCCCACCGTGCCCCGTCAGCTTCGTCCTCAATCAACGCGCGGCCGAGTAGCTTCGCCGTTACCTCGCCGCAGTCACTGCTCGCTTAAATACCATTGACGAAGGAAGTAATCGCCGACCCGCTCCTGGCTATTTAATCTCCTCTTCACCACGGCCATTTCCCCTCACACCACACGCTCTCTCCGCCACCAGGCTGCCACAATTTCGCGTTGCAATGCCGCTGTACCGACGGACTCTGGCGGTGAATTCCGGTGAGCACACTTCGCCCCTTGCCTTTTAAACTTGCCAGAATGATCTTCGCAACCGCGCGCATCGTTTAACCCCATTGGTGCATGCTAGGGCCATCCAGAGCCTCTCCAGCGTCAACACCAGAACGCCACCGACGACCACGTCCACTCTGGTGAGTTCTTCCCGTAAGCTCCGACCGCCCCTTTTCCTGTCTTTGATACTCGCGTGTTCGCCAGGCTTGTGCGCGTCTAATGACGACATCCGTTTTGCCAGGCGCGGTCTATATCTTCGCCAACGACGACGAGCGACCGTAACCGACGGCAGTAGGTTCTCCGACGAGCAATAGCAGTCGAGTCTATGCGCCCCTGTCCCTCCCTTGACCACCTCGAGCACCACAATAACCACGCGAACCCAGTAAGCATCCCCACTCCTCCCCGCGTGTAGCACCCCAGGAATTCCCCAATTATAATTTGCTCGTTGTTTTACCTTGTTGCATCATCATGGTCTCATGCATCATCATGTTTGTTATGCCACCTTGCATGGAACATATAATTAAATTGTTGCATTTAAATTATCTCACTTGTTCATTGTTCTTGATATTTATATTTGGATCTTGCTATTTGCCCCTCTCCATTTGTATCCTCTCTATATTCTATCTCTAGTTGGTGCCATACTTGACTTGGAACCATGATGTCAAATTTTACTTACTTGAGTCTTGCTATTTTTATAATTGTCAAAATGCCCAAATTGAGTTGGGGGCATATCTTTTCAATTCATTCTACCCACTAACATGCCAACACATCCTGTCACATGATCTCCCTGTATTTTTCCACCACATATATGCCATATGGACTTCCACTTTATTTATGCCATGTGTATTTTAAATCATGCCATATGAAAATGTGTGGAATCCATCCATTTAAATTTAACCATGTTCTAATTCTAGTGCTTTGCACTCTTCGATAGCCATCTATGCATGTATCTCCTTTTGTCTCCTTTTTCTAGAGCACATGCTATAACAACCATCATGTGCTTGCGACATGAGATAACAAACCCCATATGGTCTTGCCTCTTGTCTTAAATTCCATTTGAGTTTTTGCTTATTTGGTTTTTCTGTTCAAATCTAATCTCTTGCCATCCTATCTACCCCTCCTGTTTTAAAATCCATGCAAAGTTTCAAAAGGTTTTTGAAAAGAAGCAAAAGCTAAAAGAAAAGAGAAAAGGTTTTAGCAAATAAATTAGCGTGATAGAGTAGCAGCTTGCAACCGTGACCCATCTTCCTTTGACCCAACCAAAACGACCAGCCCATCTATATCGCAAACTAAAAGTTTCTGTTTATCTTCCCTATCAGCGCCTGGCTCGCCACTGTACGGCAACACATCCGAGCACGTGCAGGTCGCTGTTCTCCGGATGGACGACGTACACTTTGTCCCCCTCTCGCTCCCTAGGCAACCTGAAGGAAACCCTAGCTTCCTTCTACCCCAGCAGCCGCCATGTTTCTTTCTTCCTGTTTTATGTTCTCCACCTCACCGTGAGCAACACCGCCGCTTCCCGTCGATCGCGCATGTCCACATCTTCTACGGCACCCCAGCAGGTCGACGCAGATCACGGGATCACCTAGGACCATCTCCCAGTGAGCTCCACCTTCCCCTGAAACTCCTCGCCTTGACTCGCCTTAACCTGCTCAGCACACGCACGTGCATCAGCCGCGATAGCATCTGCATCCTGAACCGCCTCCATTCCCCTCACGTTTCTGGCACATTCCGCCCATCTCCGGCGGATCCCGCCTTACCCCGTCGAATAGGGATGTCTCAGCTTCCCATAGGCGAAAACCTCAGGCAAATCCGCCACCGGAGTCACTTGAAAACATAATCGCGAGTCAGCCTAACCTACTGTCAATTCTGCTCCCCAAATTCAGTTTCGCGCCCGCAGAAGACCCTCTAAAACTTCTTGTTTTCCGTAGATCCCCGCTTCCCTCCTGCGGATCTTTGCAGCTCACGTTTTGGTCTGATGTACCAGCTCGCCACAGGAGCAAGCGGCGCGTAAAATCATCGCTCGGATCTCCTGATATCTTCGATCTAAGTCAGCTCCTTTTATCGTTAACTCTGAAGCGCGTTGGTCATGAAAATGTTCAGTATTTTTGTCCTCTATTTTATTCTACTTCTATATCCCTAAAAATTGCAAACTCTTGTTTCTATGGTTCAGAACATCAGTGTCTTCATATTGGGTATGTGCTGTACTACAATTTCATCCTGGGTACGAATCCTCTCTTGTCCAAGTAAATGACACCCCTTTTTACTCCTTTTATCTATATGTAACTACCGCGCTTGATTTGTGAAAATGCATCAGGCCTCCTTTTGTTAAGCATCAAAGCAGCACTGTAGTGGCTTGCAACCTTGACTGTTTCACATCTCTGTCCGAGACCAATCCCCACAGCCACCCAATCCATCCACTCCTTTTTTTGTGTTATTTTATCTCTACACTCTCCTGTACTGCTGGTACAAAATTCAATTGCCACCTCAATGTTAAGTAACTTTAGCCCAACCAAGTGTGTCTCTCTCTCTCTCTATATATATATATATCTTTGTAGCCATCGACACAAGTTCAAATCTTCTCTTGGGCATTTCTTTTCCTTTTCAAATAAATTCCAGAAAGTGAGACTGTCTTGTTAATGTTATAACGTTTTCCCTGTTTTTTTTTTCAAAAACATTAAATATGATATATCAAAATGCTTTGAAAAATAAACTCTATATGAATATGGCATTTCCATGTCGTGTAACAACATTTAGTTCTGATGTTTAGTTTAACCAATATTAAACATAATCTTATGCATATGGTGTGTATGGAAATTGCTATATAATCTTTTTCAACCTCATTTAAATTGCGTAGCTTGTTACCATGATCACCCATGCCATCCTCTACATGCTACCTAACATTAATTTCGATGCTTGGAGAATAACTCGAACCTCTAATCAATTATCAGGATTCCGGTACCACTTAATATTGCTAAGTCGCATCGAATTTGCCATGTCATGCATACATATTGTAATCATGTCGGTTCTTCCGCATTAGTTATAATTTTTGCATCCCTTGTTCTATTTAGTGATTTGCTTCTTCCCGGATAGGACGATAAGATATTGTGAGCTTTGACAAGTGCTACAGATATATCTTCAGCAGTCTTTCCAGGCGAGCATTCTCCCCCCTTTCTACCTATTTTACATTTCTAGTCTTTATTTTCTCCTGTTGATCTATTGCTATCTGTGTTGCGATGCTATAGATTATGTACCCCGTTATACTTTCTTGCAGCCATTATATTGCCTTGGACACCTCCTATTACCTGTTGTTTGGTAGATAGTCGGCTTTGCGAGTCATAGTTGCTTGCTCAGGTGTTGTTTCGATGTTCTCAAGTACCACCGTTGTTGGAGAAATGCCGCATATTTAATGTTGGAGATGATCATGGCTTTAATTACCGTTTAATAACTAAAATTGAAGTAGGTAAATAATGTAGAGGCACAGGTGGGCAATAGATGTTATTTGGTTTTTAACCGTCCACTTGTGTCCCGTAGGACCCCGAGTACTTGATACATGTTCTTTGAATATTCGCACTATCCACATGTGGGACCATGAATCCCCCTAGCCAGAGCTTGAGTCATATATTATTTCTTGGGGCCACAAACTAGTTTGGGGCTTTATTACTATCATGTACTTATGCCATGTTTTACTGCTTTATTTATGATTGCGCGTGGAGCGCCTGTACTGTTTTGGATCGCGGCACGATTACGTGGTATCGACAAGCCTAGTCACACTTTTGGGTTCCCAGTCGTTTACAGCCGTTCTCGCAAACCTCTGGGTCCGTCTCGGAGCCGGCCAACTTCGTAGCGGGTAGCTTGGTGAGGTGGCCCCCTGAAATTTATATGAATCTTGCAATTGCTCTGTCGTGATGCCTCGTTGGGTTTTCATTTGGTTTTTCTCGAGGTTGATCGTGCGTGTGTTGCTATTTGTGCCCCCCTGCAGGGTAAAACTTTCTGAAAGCCGTGTCCGCGGTTATGGACGACTTGAAGCAAAGTATCTCGATCATGGACAACTATAACTAAAGTAGTGCTATAAATTTGACTTCATAATGACTAGTAATCAGCTTCACTATAATGGAATGGCTAAATAAAAGTGCCAACAGTTGCTGGTTTGGGTTGTCACCTATTACCATTGTATCTGACTAGTAAGTATTGCAACTACAACGGAATGGCTAAATAAAAGTACCAACAACTGCTGGGTTTTAGAATGCCTCATGCTATATGTATCTGACTAGTAAGTACTACAACTACAACGGAATGGTTAACTAAAACTGCCCACTGCTTATTGTATCAGGATTACTCATGCTATCTATATCTGACTAGTAATTGCCGCAACTATAACGGAATGAATAAAACTGCCAATTGTGTGAGTTCCTCGGTTGACTTCCTCGTTTGGTCTCGAGGGGGAAATACCAGGATGGGTATGCTTGGTGATAGTTTCAGGTTGTATTCGAATAGGTCTTTCTTATCCCTATCTGATAGCCGCCAGTTGAATCGAGTCTCTATAGGTTGTTTAGTGCATGTTGCGCTGCCGCTTCAGCCCACCATACCTATGTAGGCGAGGACCGCCGAATTCTAGTCTCGCCCTGTACTGGCCTCAGTACTGACCGCTCTCTTTTTCCTTTGCCCTTTGTCGGAACCCCTTTTGTTTAAGAAGGTTTGAGAATGACGTCGTTATCAGGGTTACCCTTCCGGCTTGGCCTGGGCAGGTGAAAGGATACGGATGTCGCCTAGAGGGGGGTGAATAGGCGATTAAAACTTTTCCTAGAGTGGCTCAACAAAGGCGGAATAAAACTAGTGTTTACTTTGTAAAGCACAACCTAGAAACAACTAAGGTTTACCTATGTGCACCAACAACTTATGCTAAGGAATACAAGCAACACAGTGATAGCAAGATATATATTACTTCAAGCACGAAGGCTATAACAATGTAAAGTGCATACGTAAAGACACTACTATGAAAACGGCTACAGGTAATCAGCACATCCGTGGCTCACATGGTTGAAGTGCCCCACGGCTAAAACAGGCCTGGCCCAGTGGGCAGTGCCCTACTAGTAACTAGAACAACCGTGGAGCACATGACTATAGTGCGCCACAGATGTGTGTGGGCCAGGGCCCTGTTGGCCGCACGCCAAACATCTGTAGAGCACTACAGTCATGTGCGCCATGGTTGTTAGTGTCAACCGTGGCGCACATGGGGGGGTGCGCTACGCCTAAGCGCATGCCCCCCTCTGCTGTGAAACGGCCACAAACATCTGTGGCGCACTCGGCCTAGTGCGCCACAGGGAGTAGGAACATCTGTGGCGCACATGGCATAGTGCGCCACGGTTGTTTCTACTCCCTGTGGCGCACTAGGGACGTGTGCGCCACGGATGTGTCGATTTTTTTAGGACAGCACTTTATGTGCACATGTGTGACCACATCCACCACCCCACACTTCACTTTCCCCTTCTTCTTCCTCCTTAGATCTAGTCGGGATCTTCTCCTTCCCACCTCAATTTCTCCACCCATTCACCATTTTTAGGATGTAAAACTTGCTTTGGATGTTACATAAGTAATAGAGGAGGTCTCCGGTCTCTCATCTCCTTCTCCGGTCGACGCGCGCACCTCTCCTTTCCATCTTTCTCGCGATCGGTCTCTCATCTCGTTAAGTTGTCCATGTAAGGATGTGTTCATGTGTATATGGATGATGTGCTCATATGTATGTAGATGATCGATGCTCATGATGTGTGTATGTGGAGAGGATGGTCATATGTGTGTGTATATGGAGAGTATCGATGATGCTCATGCATGTGTGTATGGGGAGGATAATGATATGTTCATGTGTGTATGGATCGGTCTCTCTCTCTCTTGTGTTTGTATGTGAACAAGTTGCCATTTGTTTTGCCAAAATGTTGATTCATTTCCATTTTGGCAAGACTTTGGCATTTCGCAAAGGTCCTAATTTTAGGATAGGTCATGCCGAAATTTTCTATCGACCATTGCATGCATGCATTCATTATGTGGTTCTAATAGACTTCAAAATTGTACCGTGTACACCGTGCAGGCAAAAATGGTCCGCATAATGAGCGAAGGCATTGTGGCTAGATTTTTGAAATGTGCGACGGCCGACATGATACAAAATAAAAGACAGATATAAGATGTCCGTGCAGAAGATGCAAACTCAACTGGGTGATCGACCCAGATTCCGGGAATCTGCAGGCGCACCTGCTCCGCCATGGTTTCATGGATGGATACACTCGTTGGATAAGCGATGACGTAGATGATGGAGACGGTGAAGGTGGCCAACATGACGATGATCATCATCACGGCGAGAACGGGCGAGATGATGAAGAGTCTCCTGGAGATGGTGAAGGTGCGGAAGCAGACCGGGATGATGATGATCTAGATGCCGGAGGAGCAGACGACGATGGAACAACGTCAGGCTGGGTGCGGGACCCTTATGTGCAAGAGCTGCTTCTCAAGCAGACGAGTAACGCCAGGGCTGCCGCTAGAGAGAAAGCCAAGCTTGCGCAACTTGAGAAAGATGCGGTTACTCCATTGTATGAAGGATGCAGGCCCGATGATACCCGGTTGAATGTAACGCTCAAGGCTATGGAGATGAAGGAAAAACACAAATTGAGCGACGCAAGCTTCGACGATATGATGGCATTCTGGCACGATCGTCTCCCGGAGGGGAACACATGTCCAACTAGTATCGAGGATGCCAAGAAAATCGTCTGTCCTCTCGATCTACCGCACTTTAGATATCACGTATGCATCAACGATTGCATCATTTATCGGGGCGAGGACGCGGAGAAAACCACATGTCCGGTGTGCGGCGTGAGTCGATACAAGAAAGGGAAGAAAGCACCTCGAAAAGTGGTATGGTACTTTCCTATCACTCCTCGTCTGCAGCGCTATTTCGCGGACCCTAAGGAAGCGAAGCTCATGCGATGGCATGCGGAAAGGAAGAAGCCAGGAGATGATGATGACCCCGAAAAGGATGAGCTGCTGACACACCCTTCAGATGCTAGCCAGTGGAAAGCATTGGACCTCGAATTCCCAGAATTCGGTGGAGATTCGAGGAACATCAGGCTTGGTGCGAGCACCGATGGACTCAATCCGTTCGGTAGCCAGAGCAGCACGCACAGCACTTGGCCTGTGTTTGTATGGATGTACAACCTCCCTCCATGGTTGTGCATGAAGAAGAAGTACATACAAATGAGTATGCTAATTCAAGGGCCGAAACAACCTGGTACCGACATCAATCTGTATCTCGGGCTGTTGAAAGAGGAGCTAGCCACGTTATGGGAATCTGGAGCCAATACTTATGAAGCCGTCGCACAAGATTATTTCACTATGAGAGCCGCGTTGGTCACTACGGTGCAAGACTATCCAGGTTGCGGGTATATCTCGGGGCCGGTTATCCAAGGATTCTGCGCATGCGTTAGGTGCATGGATAACACAAGCTATCTCCAACTAGAGAAAGATCTAGGGTCATCAAAAACCGTGTTCATGGCGCACCGGAGGTGGCTCGGCAAGAATGATCCATGGAGAAAACGTGGAGACCTGTTCAATGGAAAATCAGAGACCCGAGGAATCCCAGAGCGTAGGAGCAGCGAAGAAGTGGAAGAGTTGCTGAAAAACTGGAAAGATTGTCCTAAGCCTGGAAAGAAGCGAAAGAGGCAGCAACAAGACAAGCCGCTGATGAAGGTATGGAAAACAAGGTCTGTTTTCTGGGAGTTGCCATACTGGAAGTTTCTCCGCACGCATCATAGCCTCGACATCATGCATATCACGAAAAACATGTGCGAGAGTCTGGTCGCCACCATAATCAACATGCCAGATAGGACGAAAGATGGTCCGAAAGCAAGGCACGACCTGATATGCTTGGGTATCCAGAAGGAGCTTCACGGAGGACGCAGTACTCCTGATGATCAGGAAGATGACGATGATCATGAGTCGGAGACGACACAAGGTCGTCGGAAGGGTAAAAAGTTCAAGAAGAACGAATATTACTGCCCTCCTTCTTGCTTCACTCTAAGCCAGGATGAGATCAAACAGTTTTTCAAGTGCCTTCTAGGAGTCAAATTTCCTTACGGCTACGCGGGCAAGATAAGCAGATACCTAGACGAGGCGAAGCAGAGGTTCAGTGGCATGAAGTCTCATGACTGTGCCGTGCTAATGACGCAGGTACTTCCGGTCGCACTAAGAGGGATAATGGACGAGCACATCCGTGAAACGTTATTTGGCCTATGCAAGTTTTTCAACGTCATCTCTAGGAAGTCGATTGGCGTGAATCAGCTCGGAAGGCTACAGTAGGAGATCGTGGTGATACTATGTGAGCTTGAGGTCTACTTCCCACCCGCATTCTTCGACATTATGGTGCATCTGCTAGTCCATGTCGTGGAGGAAATCGTACAACTCGGGCCGATGTTCCTCCGCAGCATGATGGCGTTCGAAAGGATGAACGGACACATCAAAGGATACGTTCGCAACAGGTCCCGTCCAGATGGAAGCATAGCCAAGGGCTTTCTAGCCGAAGAGTGCATCTCTTTCTGCACGAATTATCTAGACATAGAGAACCCTGTCGGTCTTCCCGTCAACAGGCACCTTGGCAAGCTCGACGGATCTGGTCACCGAGTGGGTCGTCGCATACTGCATGCAGACTTCGATTTTTGACGCGCAGACTTTGATCGAGCAAACCTCGTTGCGCTACAGCATTTAGAACTGGTCGATCCTTGGGTACAGAAGCACAAAAGGTTAATCGAGAAGAAGTACAGTGACCGGGGCATACAGAGGACGCAGGGAGAAATAATCAAAGAGCACAACTCAGATTTCACGCGTTGGTTTAGGCAGAAGCTCCTTGATAATCCCCCGCGATCGCATTCTTCTGACACGGAAAAGATCATATTCACCTTGTCGCAGGGACCGATGCAAAACCTGGTGACCTATCAGGCGTATGATATCAACGGCTACACATTCTACATGGAGGAAAAGGACAACAAGTGTGATTATCAGAACTCAGGCGTAACGTCGGAATTCTACACCGATGACAACGTGAAGGAAAGATTCTACGGAAGAATCGAGGAGATCTGGGAGCTCGACTACTGTGGAGAAAAGGTGCCGATGTTCCGTGTCAGATGGGCAAAGAGCGTCGAAAGAGAAGACCGGTATTTCACAACCATGGTTATACCCGAAGCAGCCAAATCCAAGTCCACCGTTTGCAAACGTGGCCGCGAAAAATGAACCGTGGGTACTGTCTACCAAAGTGGACCAATGTTTTTTCATTAACGACCCGAAAAAGCCTAGCCGTGTTGTCGTGAGGAGAGGAAAAAGAAACATCATCGGAATGGATGGAGTCGCCAACGAGCAAGACTTCGACCAGTACGACGATCCAAAGATTGAAGATGACGACGACTACGATGCAGCAACATACATCACAAGAAGAAAAAGGACAACCCTACCCAAAAAAGGTAGCCCGTTCGAAAGAAGAAACATTAAAGTGCCGGGGCTAAATTATTGAACCGCGACAAAGAAGGGAAAAAAGATTGTAAAACGCTAGCTCAAAAAATTATGACATATTTGTATTATGCACAAATTATTATGACATATTTGTATTATGGACAAGTTATTATGACATATTTGAATCATATTGGTACCACTTTTATGACATATATTATCACCTTTGGGAATTTTTGGAATATTTAAAAGTATTTTAAAAACAAAACAAAACTTTTATGGCATATATCACCACTTTTGGGCATTTTTTGGGACATTTAAAAATATTTTAAAAATAAAAATAAAAAAGATGGGCACCAGGATTCGAACCTGGGTGCTCATAGGTTTAGAATAGAGCAGCGGGCGGAACCATTGTGATAAGACAGTGCTAGTGATCAGAATGGGGGTGGTAGCCCTCTTATCAGACTAGTCCTACGCACTTAGGCATAGCGCACCCTGGCCAAGTGCGCTACGGATAACCTGATATCAAACTTCAGCTGTACATCTATAAGAATACAGTAAACACGCTTGCTTGTTTGTTAGAACTGCTATGATAATGTCCTGTAAATCAATCATACGCTTGCTTGTTTAGTTAGGACTTAGGAGTGAAGGTAAGATATAAACTGAACTAAAAGATCAGGCTCACGTCATTTGTATCTTGTTGCATTCTTGTGTTGTGTGGTTAAAAAGATAAAAAATTACATGATCCTTTTGTTAGAAAACAGAGAGCTTGCTAGATTTTTTGTTAGAAACAGAGAGCAAACAGAGAGCTTGAAGATTTTTTGTTAGAAACAGAGAGCAAACAGAGGCTTGATGTTCTGTTAGAAACAAAGAGCAAACAGAGAGCTTGTAGGTTTAGGCTTGATTTTTAGCTTGTAGTTCTTGTAGGTTTAGGCTTGTAGTTCTTGATTTTTAGCAAACAGAGAGCTTGAAGATGTTTTAGCCATGACTTAATCTGGTTGCTCTTTTTTCTATTATCATGTAGCTTGTAGTTCTTGTCTATTTGCTCTCTGTTTCTGCTTGTAGTATTGCCCAACACCCACTATCTAGCTACCTACCTACCTACCAGGAGATGAGGTTTTCTTGGCAAGGAAGAGTGGTTCAGACTTGAGAAGCAACAGTGAGTTTTTGGCTTCTTGGTGTCCCTACTGCTGGTTTATATAGAAGTTGGGGGAGGGGTAATGGTAGAGAGAGAGGAGGAGGGGGAGGAGGAGCAGATCTAGTGGAAGGGATGATAATACCAAATCATTACTGCATCTCTATTAATGGAGAAGATGGTAGTGTGGGCAGTGTCAAGAAATGGCCCCGGTGTCTCTTGTTGTAGGATGAAATTAATAATGGAAAAGAGATGCCCATCATCTATCAGTGATGAGTGTGTAGCTCTGAAGTTTATTTGATAGGTAGGATCCCCTTTCTCTTTTCTGTACCCTTTTAGCCAAGTTGTGTCTGCAAGCGCACAACACATATTTTCAAACCCTTCCTACAGCTATTACTCATGCAGGTACACATATAATTAGTTAACATATCTATACAGATAGAAATAGCTTGAAGCTATGTAGGTGACTATTAGTGGAGTGTTTTGTTAAGACACCTTATTCCCGTGCATGATTCCTTGAAGAAAATCATGCATCTGCCTTTCTAGCAAACTTCTGTAATATAGCCTACAAACTAAATAAACTTAGTTCAATACTGAGACCTATACTCCTGATTGCATTTCTGTACAGATAGAAATAGCTTGAAGCTCTGGCACTGTTGCCTGTACAGGGTGCTGAGAGCTCAGTTGGTTTCTGTTTTTTTCTATATATAGAGAGAGAGGGACACGAGTGAGGGACTGAACTGAACCACCCAATTTGTCTGGACTGCAACTGAGGTGTTGTTGGGGACACAATTCCATTTCTCTCCACTATGTATATTACTATTAGTTTTCTCCTATATATAATCCTCTTCAGATATAATCCTGTGTTGCTCTGCTCTTGTCACTATATAATTACTCTTTTTTTTCCTACTGGATTATTGTTGTTTGTGCGGACCAAATGCCTCTCTTGTTTCTATTTCATCTATATTTTGGCTGGATGGATTACTGTGTGTGGTCGACCATATGTGGGTGCTAGCTGTGAGTCTGTGGGTGCAATGCTGGCCATGCTAGTTAGGGTGTTTGTTTATGTTCTTGTCTGAATGTCTGGCTATGATGGCCATTTATTGTGTGCTAGCTATGCTGGCCATATATATGCAGGTTCTTGTATGAAATGAGTCCCGATTTTTGCCGGAATGTTGATTAACTTCCGTTTCGGCAGAAATCGGGCACTCCTAGTTTAAGAAAATTAGCAAAGGTCATGCCGGATTTTTCCGTGCATTTAACCAATTATTTGTTTTTTATTAGTGCAAAGATGTGTGACAACGACGAGGTTGGATGTTCTAAGCGCATCAGCGCTGAAGGAGAACTCAGACCTCCGAATAAACAATTGACATTCTGGGAGGCGGCCCAGCGGCTAGAAGACGATGAAGAATACCATCCTTCGGAGAGCGAGGATGATGAGATGGAAGACGCGGAGGAAGAAGCCGAAGGAACGGCGGACGATGAAACCACTGATGGTGGCGAGGGCACAGGGAGTGGTAGCAACCCTCCTAAGAAGAAGAAGAAGCCAAAGGACCGGCGCCCGAACATGGTCGGCACGGTCAGGGAGGAAATTACTGAAGTGAGCCCAACCGGTGTTCCTTTGGAGCCCGACCTTGTCGTCAAAGGGTACGGTGGGCAAGTGGCGGCGATCACCCGGACAACCATCTCGATCAACACCGAGAATCTCCGGCATAAATATAATGGCCACTTGCGCACACTCCTCTTCGAGAAGCTGCACGCAAGATACAAGTTCCCCGCTAAGTATCAGAACACAAATTATCATGGGAACGAAGTAAAAAAATCCGCCCTCACAAAGATGAGCACCGCCATGGCCAGCTGGAGAACCCGGATAAAGAAGAAGATCTATAAAGAAGGCAAAAGTCTCGAGGAGATCCAGAAGATTGACCCGCAGATCACCGAAGATCAGTTCCGGGAGTTCAAGGAGAGGTGTGAATCCGAAAGAGCCCTGGCCAGTAGTAATCGGGGAAAGGTGCTACAGGCGATGAATATAGGTCATCACCATCTCGCATCTGGTGGATACAAAACCGCGGAGGCCAAATGGAATAAGGAGGACGAAGAGTATAGATCCAAGGGGATAGAAAACCCCTTTGCTAAATTCGAACCCGGGCAGGTTCGAAACTTCATCAGGGCCCGTTACCATGTGGACCCAAAAACCAAACAACTCACCGCGGATCCTGCGGTGAAGGAATTCGAGGAAATTGTGGTAAGTATAATCTAATTACCGCGGATCAACTCGATTGCAATATAATCGATGATCTAAATGATTCACTGTTACTTCTTCTGCAGGAGGAGGAAATTGTTGCTAGTCATGGATCCCAGGGGTCGACGGCGGCCACCCGGTGGGATAACCCTTTTAACAGGGCGATGAACCGGTCCAAGCAAATAGAGCCGGTTACGAAGAAGCCGTCGTCGGCTGGCCGTCTGGCCGGCCTCGGGGGTAAGAATTGGGTGGATCATTTTGGTCCACCGTCGAGGACGCATGTGGCGCCGTCGGGAAGGAGCGAGGAGGAAAACCGCGAGGTTCAAGACCTTAAGGCACAAGTGGCGCAGATCCCGCAGATTGTCCAAGACAACCTGTCAATCACCCTCACGTCCTTCCTGCCTACCTTGGTGGAGTCAATAGCGAACTGGAGTGCAGGTGGTCGAGTAGGGACGTTCCCGATTCCAAGCATGGTCAGCAGCCACTCGAACAACGCGGCGCCAACGAATCAGGCGAACTACGTGTTCGTGACTCCGCCCGCTAGCACCGCGGAGCCGCAAGTGTTGGTGACTCCCCCTGCCATCACCGCGGCGCCGGAGTACATGTTGGTGCCTCCCCTGCCATCGTCGCGGCGGCACCGGAGCTCCAAGCACCCGTCGGTAGGGAGAATACACCGGCGGCCAGCACCACGCCATCAAGCAGCCCTTCCGTCTCTTGCACGCCCGTCGCCGTATGCGGTGCGTCGACATTAGCCGATCTCGACGCCATCACGGTAAACAAATTGCTTTAATTACCACCTTTCATGCCATCTATTACTCTTATGGCATCTCTGACGATGCCGTACATGTTTTCCGCAGACGGATGTTCCTTGCACTCTCTTATGATACGTGAACAACGAGCTGAGGGATGTTGCCAAGGGTACCATCGTTCAACCCTTGCAGCGCACGTTCCACTCAAGGCCGATGTCAGATAGCGTGCACAGGGTTAAAATTAGTCGGGTGCTATGGGGCTGCGACGACCTGGAACCTCCCATTCAACCCCCAGGAGCGGATGAAGAAGAGCCGTCTGTCCTCAGAACTTGCTTCGGCTTATTCTTGCTATGGCCAAAGAGCATGATCCGTTTGGGGACGGCGGGGGCCATCACGCCACAGACAACAGCGCCGCCTGTCGTGCCAGTGAGAAGAGGTGGCAAGGCCCCCTTACCGCCCTCGCCGTCACCTCCACGCGGTGGTCGAATGATCATGTTGATGATATGCACATGGCGCAGGATCCGGCCGAGGACGACGAAGACTGGAATGATCACTTCTTCAACACTCAGTTTGGCAACGAAGAAGACCTAACTGGTGGCCCCATAGAGAAAGCCACTATCACCAAGCGTCTGTTTGGTTCTCAGGAGACGCCTCCAGCTTGCGCCTTTACAGAGCCAGCTGATACAACCAACCGGCCCTTTATTCTAAGCCCTGACACACTACATAGGGCGGCCGGTGCTCAGATTGCGGTGCCTGCCCGCTCTCCAAAAGGAAAAAAGGTCAGGAAAAGAAAATCTAGCAGCTCGAGCCAGCCGGCGGCATCAACAACTACGAATCCGATCAGGTTTCGGGACGGGCCACCAAGACCCGAGGGTATTATGTGGAGGATTCATGTGGCGGGTGAGCCCATGCTACCTAAGAATTTGCGGAAGCACGCCAGTTCGGAACTGCAGAGTGTGCATGACGGGGTGCTGACGATAGAGAGACGCCTTCTATCGGAGAAAGATCCCTCGCACCCGGTATTCGTGGTTAAGGTGCCACCAGGATTGGGCTTCGTCGACAATGCCCCTGCGGATCTGTTCTTCCTGCGGTTCGACGACATCTTCAATATGTTCCACCTATACCCGCTGCACTATACCATGGTCCGTCTGCTTTCTCTCAGCCTGGCCATGCAGATCATTAGAGAGAACACACCGGGCATCGCTATAGTGGACCCCTACTACATGCGTGACGGCTGCTTGGGTTCCCCCGCCGAACGACGTATCTTGGCCTCGTACCTAAAAAGAATCCTCGTGGCGAACAAGACAAAGGAATACATTCTCGTGCCTTACTTTCCCGAGTAAGTCGTTATTCACTCGCCACCGTCGATTGGCTTTATTAGATCATCATCATTCTTTTTCCAACACATTCCATTTGAATTTTTTGCACAGAGATGAACACTGCACGCTCATCTCCTTATCGCCGAAGCATTCCCATGCCATGTATTTTGACTCGGGAGTCTAGAAAAGAAGAAAAACTACGACAAGATCAAGGAAGTTCTGGATGATGCTCTCACTGGCTTTGCCTCGACGGAAGGCACCACCTTCGTGCGTACGAAGGTCAAGTTCGGCAGGCACGTCTTCAACCACGTAACGGAGTTCCCCTGCGTGAAGCAGCCGGAAAACGGTAAGAAGGAAGCCTACTACGCACTCCATCACATGAGGGCGTTCCTACTTGACCAACAGAATTCTACGCTGCCAGATCATCTCAAACAGTGGGCCGAAGCAAAGGCCAAGATCAATGATTCGGATATTAGACAAGAGATGTATCGCATCCAGCAGCAGTTTGGGGCAATCATCTTTCGTGATGTCATGACTTCAGGGGGGATCTTCTACGGAGGAAATATCCCGAATAACCGTGACATAGAAGATCGCCTAGAGATGCAGGGTGACTATAGGAAGTTCATGACGAGACAAGGCGTCCTCCCGTTCCCTAAGCCGAGCCAGAAGGCTTGATGTTGGTCTAGTTGTAGTTACAAACTATAGATGACCTTTGTGTGTGTGTGGACAAGTGTACTTATCTTATTAGGTTTATGAATCATCGCTTACTTATTTTGCTTATTATTATTATATATCAATCAATGCTTGGTTTTTTTGCTTACTCTTTGGTCCTTTACTCAATTTGATCCTTCTTTTTTTCCTTACTCTTTTTTCGAGAATAATGCCGATGATTGAAATGTCGTGGCACACTATATATGTGAATGTGCTACGATCGGATTGTGAGCCTTGTGATATGCACAAGTACAGGTCTTGTGCATCCTACTTGGCTCACCGTTCCATCGTAGCATATTCCTGTGTCCAACGACCTATGTATATATATGAGGCATTCTTTTCGAGTTATTTTTGTCTTTTTCGAGAATATGCCGATGATTGAAATGTCGTGGCACAATATATATGTGAATGTGCTATGACGGGATAGTTAGCCTTGTGATATGCACAAGTCCAGGAATTGTGCATCCTACTTGGCTAACGGTTCCGTCATAGCATATTCCTATGTCCAACGACCTAGCTAGTTATATATGAGGCATTCTTTTCGAGCTACTTTGGGCTTTTTCGAGAATAATGCTAATGATTGAAATGTCGTGGCACACTATTATGTGAATGTGCTACGATGGGATTATGAGCCTTGTGATATGCACAAGTCCAGGTCTTGTGCATCCTACTTGGCTCACAGTTCCATCGTAGCATATTCATGTGTCCAACGACCTATGTATATATATGAGACATTCTTTTCGAGTTATTTTTGTCTTTTTCAAGAATATGCCGATGATTGAAATGTCGTGGCACAATATATATGTGAATGTGCTATGACGGGATAGTTAGCCTTGTGATATGCACAAGTCCAGGAATTGTGCATCCTACTTGGCTAACCGTTCCGTCATAGAATATTCCTGTGTCCAACGACCTAGCTAGTTATATATGAGGCATTCTTTTCGAGCTACTTTGGTGTTCTTCGAGAATAGTGCCGATGATTGAAATGTCGTGGCACACTATATATGTGAATGTGCTACGATGAGATTGTACGCCTTGTGCTATGCACAAGTCCAGGTGTTGTGCATCCTACTTGGCGTACGGTTCCATCATAGCATATTCCTATGTCCAACGACCTATGTATATATATGAGGCATGCTTTTTGAGTTACTTTGGTCTTTTTCGAGAATAATGCCGATGATTGAAATGTCGTGGCACACTATATGTGAATGTGCTGCGATGGGATTGTTCGCCTTGTGCTATGCACAGGTCCAGGTGTTGTGCATCCTACTTGGCAAACAGTTCCATCGTAGCATATTCCTGTGTCGAACAACCTAGTTATATATGAGGCATGCTTTTTGAGTTTGGTCTTTTTGATTTAGGAGTACTTTCTATAAGTGTATCTTCATATGCGACTTTAATTATATATGTTTTTTTTCAATCATCGGTTAATTATTATTATCAACTTATAGATGACGTGGTACGTCGTGTACAAGGGACGGGTTCCCGGAGTCTACGATGATTGGGAAGACTGCCGGAGACAGGTGCACCGTTTCAGCGGCAATAGCTACAAGGGTACAACACTATGGCGGAGGCGGAAGCTAGATACACGCGCTATCTAGCGGGAGTTAGGACAAGGAACCAGATGAAGACCTACACCTTCGTCGTGGCGGTGATCATGCTTATCTTCTTTGGTTATTTATCCCACGTTTGTGTCTAGCTAGTTTAGATGTCTAGGCGAGCTTCCGAGCTCTAACTTGTTCGATCGACACATGTATTCGCATCTCACCAACTACTACTTTGTAACATGATCGAAACAATGTAACTTAGACTATGTATGCATGTATGAGACTTATCTATATGTATTTGTTTCAATCTTGTTTTTCATATTGAGTATTTATATATATAATTGTATATCTTGTATCTGTGTGTGTATATCTGCTATAATATTGTATATAATCTTTATTGTATATAACCTGGCTCGGAAATGATAGGCAATAAAATTTCACTATTGCACATGAGAGAAGTCGATGAAATGATAGGCAATAAAATTGCTAGATTGACATATTTGGGATTGGAGGATCATGTGCATGATTTTGTATTGTCCCAATTATATGCACTCATCTCAACTTATACACATATACAATATAGAGTCCTCTTAATACCATGGCTAGAGATACAACAATAAATATAATAACAAAAATTCATGCCAAGATGCAACCTACAAAAGGTTGGAAGAAATATAAATATGCATGAGCAAGAGATACTTGTTACCGAGATATAATTGGTAGGATGTAGAGGATATGAATTCGTTGATCATCCTATAGCTTGCCTCAAATTTTCTTCTAAGCATCACTTCTTCAAAATCGAGAGACAAGCGTCCAATATATCTCCAATGTACCTCAAACACATTTAAGTACAAAATGGTCCCCAAACTTATTGGGTCCAATGTATTTAGTGCAACTACAATACATAGGAGAGACTCCACATAAATATGTGCATATAGATTTGAAATTGAATTTCATGCACAACTTAGTCGATGGGATTTGGTGGAGTTTCCCCTATATATTGGATCAAAGAAAGCAAGCATGCCATAATATAGATATGTAGTAAATATTTCATGCACAAGGTTTTCAAGAACCAAGAATGAGATACAATTTGAACAAAAACACCAAGTAAACCACGATGGCACACACAAGAGTGTGGCAATAACTTTTGACTGGAAGCTCCGATTGACCCGATTCAAATTGCGTTGGATAGAGGGCGACAAGGGCTTCCCAATAAAAAGTGGAAATATTGATTATCACCAAGTGAGAAAGTATCAAGTAGAATAATGTGATATACCTCACTTGGTGAGAAACCGAAAATCCACATAAATCAAAATCGCAACAAGATACAAATGGGAGATCCGATTTAGATGAACAAGAGCTTGTTATGGAGATTACCACAAGCTCTATATCCTCACATGGATAGGACCAAATATAAAACAAATACGATGATGCAAGTATGCAAGAAACAAGCACATACAAGGAAGATATACAATAAAGCACATGGAAGCAAAAATGAAGTCACAACATATACTAATAAGATTTTTGCTTCGAAGCATGGCCAAAGGCTCACATATATCTTATTGTACATTAACGAGCTTTAAAAACCAACACACTACATATATTACAACTATCACCAAGGGAAAAGGAGAAAGTTGGAATATATGGAGAAAGGCAACAAGGATCATAAGATAAAATAGACTAGCAAAATCTCACTATTGCACATGAGAGAAGTCGATGAAATGATAGGCAATAAAATTGCTAGATTGACATATTTGGGATTGGAGGATCATGTGCATGATTTTGTGTCACATCCCAAGATTTTCCAAATCTTGTAATGTGAAAATAAATGAATGAAATAAAACTTTGTTTGATTTTCAGGGCCAGAAGAAACTTTTTGAATTCAAATGGAATCTCAAACCAATTTGAATCAAATAAATCCTAAAGGGATTTATAAAGATAAACATTTAATAAAGGAAAATAAAATACTTTGGGAATTACTAGTTTGGATCTTTTAATAAAAGATTTTGTTTTCAAATGAAAAGTAGGATTTATAAATAAAGATTATTTTATAAAGCCAAATCAAACCTTGGCCAAGCTTTGAAATTAAAACCTTTTGTCTGGAATAAAAATAGCAAAGGTTTATTTAAATAAAATTAATAAGGATTTAACATCCAATTTTATCTAAATAAAAGGTTTTACCATTTTAATTAAAAGGTTTTATTAAATTATTTTAAATAAGTTTTTCAAATATTTTATATTCTCAAATAAAACCTACTGAAGTGTTTTGGCTTTATTTAGATTTCAAAATAAATATTTTAATAAAACAAATCCTATTTGATTTAATAATAAAAGTCTAATGTATTTAATTAATAATGGACCCAAAAATTAAAAGGATATTTTATTTTAAACAAGTTTCCAAATATTCATTATTTCCAAATAAAACCTACTGATTTGGTTTTGAAAATATTTGGATTTCAAATGGGGATTTTATTAATTAAATCAAACCCTATTTTATTAAATAACTAAAGATCCATTTTATTTAATTAAAGAATGGATCCTAAAAAGAATAAAAATTATTATTTTATTTTGGAATTTGGTTTATGTTGATAAACATAACCAAATTCAAAGAACAAAGTTTAGTGATTGTTTAATTTGATTGGATTGTTGTTTGTTGTCTGAATTTCAAATCAGAAATTAGATTCAGGAAAAAGAAAAAAATTCAGAATAGGAAAAAAATGAGGTTAGGTCGACCCAACCCAGCAGCCCACTAAAGCCCAGAAACAGCCCAGCTATTCCTCCCCGAGGAAAAACGATTCGCACGCAGTATCAAACCCATAGAGAGAATGACTGGTGGACCTCCCCCTCATTTCTTTTCTCACTGCCAGGTAGACCCCACTCCCCCCTGTTCATCGTCCACACCCGCGCGACCTGTTCTTTCCCCCTCGTCGCTGTTTCCTGCAGTGATTCCGCACCTTAATTGGTCTTAACGCGACCACCGTTACTTGCTTCGATCATGCAGGCTTAAACGCCCATGCCTCCTCTACATTTCCCCTCTGACACCCCGCGCTGGCACGCGCCCAGACCTCCCCAATTTCCTCCCCGAGCACCCTCTGCTCCGACAAGGTTCGGTGTCGATTCCGGCCAAGTATCACCACCCCTTGCCTCCCTGACCTCGCACCCAGACTCACCACTTCTTGGCGCATCTCCCAGTACCTTTCGTTCGACCGCGGGCGCCCCAGAGCGTCGGCTACGTCAAGCTTCCGAACGCCGCCGCGTCTGCAACCTCTCCGACGACCTCCCCCGGTAAGCACTGACCGCCCCGCGTCTTCTCGATCACGCGAACATCCTTGCCTTGGTCTTGCGCGCCTAACCATGCCCTGTCTTGCCTTAGGGCGATCTACAACGTCGCCTTCGACCGTGGACAGAGCCGTCTGACGCCGTTGCAAACTCCGGTGAGCGATTCCACCTGACCCCGTGCGCCCCTTGCCACGACGAACACACGCCGAGCATCACCTCGTCCTCACGAACACGGTAAGCACCCCCTCCGTCTTCCTTGCTTCCTAGAACCGCCGTTAGCCCGCAACCAGACCGTCGCCGCCGCGCTCCACCGTCGTCGCGCCGCCAGTTCTTGGCCAGGCAGTAGCAACCGTTCGATTTAGATCGGAGAGACGAGATTAGATCACTTAAACTCGAAAGGGTACGCAGCCAGTGCCGTGCGATGCAACTTGATCTAACGGCCTGCAGCCCGCGATCCACCCGAACCGGTACTGTCCAGTTAATACACGACGCGTGGCCAGAAAGGTTTAAAAAACAGAAGTTTGAAATCTGATTAAGTTTTGAATTTCAAACCTTTGTAACTTTGGATCCACACGTCCAAAAATTACAAATTTTATGTCGTTGGATTCAGGAGAGCAAGACCTAGCCAACCATACCCTTGGTTTAGTAAATAGTATATGTTAGTTTGCTTGTTTTTGCAGATATTTTTGTGTGCTTGTTTAGATTAGAAAAATTGTTTAAAAATGTTTTTAGGGTTAAAACCTTTGCAAAATGGTTTGTTGTAAACTAACTGACCCTAGGAACCAAGCCTTGGTGTTAAAAATGATTTTGGTAAAATTTAGGTTGGATTATTTGACTTAGCCATTTTCTAGCCAAATAAAATTATTGATTTTATTATGAAAATGTTTTTGCAAAGAAAACTTTGGGAAAATATTTTGGACCAAACCTACTGACCCAAAACACCAAGTTTTGCAATAGCAACTCATGTGGTGAAAAACATAAAGTTTTGCTTTGATAAAAATGTTTTCCACCACATAAAATGATGATGGATTTTAAAATAGTTTTTGAAACAAAACCCTTTTTACAAATGACTTTGCCACTTTGAAAATGACCACCTTGAACCTTACAAAGTTTAGAAATCTAGTGGAGACCACCTTTGCAAATAGGACCACCTCTTGCGTGCTTACATGCATGACTTAGATCTTAGACCCCATTGTTTTGTGTGTGTGAATTATTGTTTGATTGATTATATGGAATACTAGTTGAAATTATGTTTGCTTGATTGATTGTAGTGAAATTAGCAAAGTGTGAGACTAGAAAGATCAAGGAGTGAACCATCATTCCCTACCCAAAAAGGCAAGTGACACTATCATCAAAAGACCTACTATTTTCATTATACTTAGTGGATTTTGAAAACATGCATGAAAACAATTTTGTAATTATGCTATGCTAAATCCTAATAGGATTCCCTATACACTCCTTAGTGAAAATATTGTAGTTGTTACATGCTTAGCCATGCTATATTTTGAAAAGAGATACATGTTGAGATTTTACAAAGGTTGAGAAAAGGACTTGTGTTTTACATAATAAAACAAGGACTCAATGAACCACCTAGGTGGAGGATACTTTAAGTTTTGGAGAAGGTGGCAATAAAAGGAACCATGTTTATGGGTATCACTTTGTGTTGTGCTCCAAAATAAAACCACCTAGGAAACTTAGAGATTGAACATGTTTCTCCAATTGTGGCTTTCGTGTGCAACCACATGCTATTATGGCTCTGGCTTAGTCAACTACATTGGAAAGACTCATGCACTGTCCTCAGTTAACTGGACATGGGGACCTGGAATCCTACATGGGTGCTGAAGGCAAGCTAGCAATGGTGTATGGGAGGACCCTTTGGAAAGACTTCGTCACATTCTCAATCTGCCAGTACTCCATCTTGGTGAGCACTAATCCAGTAGGCCACTGGTGGCAAAAGGATGGGATTGTGACATGTGGGTAAAGTGTACTCCTTCTGCAGAAGATAATAAAATCTAAGTACTTAGCCGTGTCCCCGGTTATGGACAATACTGAGCAACTAAAGTTTGAACCATGGGAGATCTCGACATTCCAACTTCTAAAATAAAAACATGATGCACTTGGGGGTACCAAGGAATTCAAAGAGATTTTGTTAAGCTTGATGCACTTGGGGTTACCAAGGTGCTCAAGAGATTTTGCTTAAAGCTTGATGTACTTGGGGTTACCAAGGAACTCATGAGAATTTGATAAAACTTGTTGCACTTGGGGTTACCAAGTAGCTCAAGATATTTTTGACAAGGACTTGAATACTTGAGTTTCTACCAAGGAGTTCAAGGAACTTGGAAAAAGAGATTTGACAAAGGACCAAAACCATTTTGAAAAGATAGGATAAATTTTGCTTTGTGCAAATAAGCCTTAAACTCTACTTAGCCAATTATGCATGTATTGATAGGATCCACTCATATTATACATAGTAGTGAAGCTTGCCAATACAATTCAAATGTATTGACCCTTGTGGCTGTAACTTGTAATGTTGCAGGTTTGATTGTTTTTAGTGAAGATTGAATGATTAGGATTACAAAGTCTACAACCAACATCTGCCTGTGGCACTTTGAAGATGAAGGACCCCATGACTATAGTTATTCCGCTGCAATGTAATGTAATAGCCAAATGAGCTATGTATGATGTAATAAAATTATGATGTTCCTGGTTATAAAGTTATATTATGACCTTTGTTTCTTGATATTACATCTTAACTGTGGATGCTAGCTATTGATCCAGTGACTAGCATTGTAAACACAGGGGACTCCACCTTATGTTTTATAAAGGTTGGGACACACCCTCTACATTTTGTATAGTCCCAATTATATGCACTCATCTCAACTTATACACATATACAATATAGAGTCCTCTTAATACCATGGCTAGAGATACAACAATAAATATAATAACAAAAATTCATGCCAAGATGCAACCTACAAAAGGTTGGAAGCCATATAAATATTCATGAGCAAGAGATACTTGTTACCGAGATATAATTGGTAGGATGTAGAGGATATGAATTCGTTGATCATCCTATAGCTTGCCTCAAATTTTTTTCTAAGCATCACTTCTTCAAAATTGAGAGACAAGCGTCAAATATATCTCCAATGTACCTCAAACACATTTAAGTACAAAATGGTCCCCAAACTTATTGGGTCCAATGTATTTTGTGCAACTACAATACATAGGAGAGACTCCACATAAATATGTGCATATAGAATTGAAATTGAATTTCATGCACAACTTAGCCGATGGGATTTGGTGGAGTTTCCCCTATATATTGGATCAAAGAAAGCAAGCATGCCATAATATAGATATGTAGTAAATATGCATGCACAAGGTTTTCAAGAACCAAGAATGAGATACAATTTGAACAAAAACACCAAGTAAACCACGATGGCACACACAAGAGTGTGGCAATAACTTTTGACTGGAAGCTCCGATTGACCCGATTCAAATTGCGTTGGATAGAGGGCGACAAGGGCTTCCCAATAAAAAGTGGAAATATTGATTATCACCAAGTGAGAAAGTATCAATTAGAATAATGTGATATACCTCACTTGGTGAGAAACCGAAAAGCCGCATAAATCAAAATCGCAACAAGATACAAATGGGAGATCCGATTTAGATGAACAAGAGCTTGTTATGGAGATTACCACAAGCTCTATATCCTCACATGGATAAGACCAAATATCAAACAAATACGATGATGCAAGTATGCAAGAAACAAGCACATACAAGGAAGATATACAATAAAGCACATGGAAGCAAAAATGAAGTCACAACATATACTAATAAGATTTTTGCTTCGAAGCATGGCCAAAGGCTCACATATATCTTCTTGTACATTGAAGAGCTTTAAAAACCAACACACTACATATATTAGAACTATCACCAAGGGAAAAGGAGAAAGTTGGAATATATGGAGAAAGGCAACAAGGATCATAAGATAAAATAGACTAGCAAAATCTCACTATTGCACATGAGAGAAGTCGATGAAATGATAGGCAATAAAATTGCTAGATTGACATATTTGGGATTGGAGGATCATGTGCATGATTTTGTATAGTCCCAATTATATGCACTCATCTCAACTTATACACATATACAATATAGAGTCCTCCTAATACCATGGCTAGAGATACAACAATAAATATAATAACAAAAATTCATGCCAAGATGCAACCTACAAAAGGTTGGAAGCCATATAAATATTCATGAGCAAGAGATACTTGTTACCGAGATATAATTGGTAGGATGTAGAGGATATGAATTCGTTGATCATCCTATAGCTTGCCTCAAATTTTTTTCTAAGCATCACTTCTTCAAAATTGAGAGACAAGCGTCAAATATATCTCCAATGTACCTCAAACACATTTAAGTACAAAATGGTGCCCAAACTTATTGGGTCCAATGTATTTTGTGCAACTACAATACATAGGAGAGACTCCACATAAATATGTGCATATAGAATTGAAATTGAATTTCATGCACAACTTAGCCGATGGGATTTGGTGGAGTTTCCCCTATATATTGGATCAAAGAAAGCAAGCATGCCATAATATAGATATGTAGTAAATATGCATGCACAAGGTTTTCAAGAACCAAGAATGAGATACAATTTGAACAAAAACACCAAGTAAACCACGATGGCACACACAAGAGTGTGGCAATAACTTTTGACTGGAAGCTCCGATTGACCCGATTCAAATTGCGTTGGATAGAGGGCGACAAGGGCTTCCCAATAAAAAGTGGAAATATTGATTATCACCAAGTGAGAAAGTATCAAGTAGAATAATGTGATATACCTCACTTGGTGAGAAACCGAAAAGCCGCATAAATCAAAATCGCAACAAGATACAAATGGGAGATCCGATTTAGATGAACAAGAGCTTGTTATGGAGATTACCACAAGCTCTATATCCTCACATGGATAAGAACAAATATCAAACAAATACGATGATGCAAGTATGCAAGAAACAAGCACATACAAGGAAGATATACAATAAAGCACATGGAAGCAAAAATGAAGTCACAACATATACTAATAAGATTTTTGCTTCGAAGCATGGCCAAAGGCTCACATATATCTTATTGTACATTGACGAGCTTTAAAAACCAACACACTACATATATTACAACTATCACCAAGGGAAAAGGAGAAAGTTGGAATATATGGAGAAAGGCAACAAGGATCATAAGATAAAATAGACTAGCAAAATCTCACTATTGCACATGAGAGAAGTCGATGAAATGATAGGCAATAAAATTGCTAGATTGACATATTTGGGATTGGAGGATCATGTGCATGATTTTGTATAGTCCCAATTATATGCACTCATCTCAACTTATACACATATACAATATAGAGTCCTCGTAATACCATGGCTAGAGATACAACAATAAATATAATAACAAAAATTCATGCCAAGATGCAACCTACAAAAGGTTGGAAGCCATATAAATATTCATGAGCAAGAGATACTTGTTACCGAGATATAATTGGTAGGATGTAGAGGATATGAATTCGTTGATCATCCTATAGCTTGCCTCAAATTTTTTTCTAAGCATCACTTCTTCAAAATTGAGAGACAAGCGTCAAATATATCTCCAATGTACCTCAAACACATTTAAGTACAAAATGGTGCCCAAACTTATTGGGTCCAATGTATTTTGTGCAACTACAATACATAGGAGAGACTACACATAAATATGTGCATATAGAATTGAAATTGAATTTCATGCACAACTTAGCCGATGGGATTTGGTGGAGTTTCCCCTATATATTGGATCAAAGAAAGCAAGCATGCCATAATATAGATATGTAGTAAATATGCATGCACAAGGTTTTCAAGAACCAAGAATGAGATACAATTTGAACAAAAACACCAAGTAAACCACGATGGCACACACAAGAGTGTGGCAATAACTTTTGACTGGAAGCTCCGATTGACCCGATTCAAATTGCGTTGGATAGAGGGCGACAAGGGCTTCCCAATAAAAAGTGGAAATATTGATTATCACCAAGTGAGAAAGTATCAAGTAGAATAATGTGATATACCTCACTTGGTGAGAAACCGAAAAGCCGCATAAATCAAAATCGCAACAAGATACAAATGGGAGATCCGATTTAGATGAACAAGAGCTTGTTATGGAGATTACCACAAGCTCTATATCCTCACATGGATAAGAACAAATATCAAACAAATACGATGATGCAAGTATGCAAGAAACAAGCACATACAAGGAAGATATACAATAAAGCACATGGAAGCAAAAATGAAGTCACAACATATACTAATAAGATTTTTGCTTCGAAGCATGGCCAAAGGCTCACATATATCTTATTGTACATTGACGAGCTTTAAAAACCAACACACTACATATATTACAACTATCACCAAGGGAAAAGGAGAAAGTTGGAATATATGGAGAAAGGCAACAAGGATCATAAGATAAAATAGACTAGCAAAATCTC
The DNA here is from genome assembly GCA_916181665.1 of Avena sativa. NCBI lineage: Eukaryota > Viridiplantae > Streptophyta > Magnoliopsida > Poales > Poaceae > Avena > Avena sativa. The sequence continues at coordinate 186,105,603 of OV702281.1, forward strand.
ACTATTGCACATGAGAGAAGTCGATGAAATGATAGGCAATAAAATTGCTAGATTGACATATTTGGGATTGGAGGATCATGTGCATGATTTTGTATAGTCCCAATTATATGCACTCATCTCAACTTATACACATATACAATATAGAGTCCTCGTAATACCATGGCTAGAGATACAACAATAAATATAATAACAAAAATTCATGCCAAGATGCAACCTACAAAAGGTTGGAAGCCATATAAATATTCATGAGCAAGAGATACTTGTTACCGAGATATAATTGGTAGGATGTAGAGGATATGAATTCGTTGATCATCCTATAGCTTGCCTCAAATTTTTTTCTAAGCATCACTTCTTCAAAATTGAGAGACAAGCGTCAAATATATCTCCAATGTACCTCAAACACATTTAAGTACAAAATGGTCCCCAAACTTATTGGGTCCAATGTATTTTGTGCAACTACAATACATAGGAGAGACTCCACATAAATATGTGCATATAGAATTGAAATTGAATTTCATGCACAACTTAGCCGATGGGATTTGGTGGAGTTTCCCCTATATATTGGATCAAAGAAAGCAAGCATGCCATAATATAGATATGTAGTAAATATGCATGCACAAGGTTTTCAAGAACCAAGAATGAGATACAATTTGAACAAAAACACCAAGTAAACCACGATGGCACACACAAGAGTGTGGCAATAACTTTTGACTGGAAGCTCCGATTGACCCGATTCAAATTGCGTTGGATAGAGGGCGACAAGGGCTTCCCAACAAAAAGTGGAAATATTGATTATCACCAAGTGAGAAAGTATCAAGTAGAATAATGTGATATACCTCACTTGGTGAGAAACCGAAAAGCCGCATAAATCAAAATCGCAACAAGATACAAATGGGAGATCCGATTTAGATGAACAAGAGCTTGTTATGGAGATTACCACAAGCTCTATATCCTCACATGGATAAGAACAAATATCAAACAAATACGATGATGCAAGTATGCAAGAAACAAGCACATACAAGGAAGATATACAATAAAGCACATGGAAGCAAAAATGAAGTCACAACATATACTAATAAGATTTTTGCTTCGAAGCATGGCCAAAGGCTCACATATATCTTATTGTACATTGACGAGCTTTAAAAACCAACACACTACATATATTACAACTATCACCAAGGGAAAAGGAGAAAGTTGGAATATATGGAGAAAGGCAACAAGGATCATAAGATAAAATAGACTAGCAAAATCTCACTATTGCACATGAGAGAAGTCGATGAAATGATAGGCAATAAAATTGCTAGATTGACATATTTGGGATTGGAGGATCATGTGCATGATTTTGTATAGTCCCAATTATATGCACTCATCTCAACTTATACACATATACAATATAGAGTCCTCGTAATACCATGGCTAGAGATACAACAATAAATATAATAACAAAAATTCATGCCAAGATGCAACCTACAAAAGGTTGGAAGCCATATAAATATGCATGAGCAAGAGATACTTGTTACCGAGATATAATTGGTAGGATGTAGAGGATATGAATTCGTTGATCATCCTATAGCTTGCCTCAAATTTTTTTCTAAGCATCACTTCTTCAAAATTGAGAGACAAGCGTCAAATATATCTCCAATGTACCTCAAACACATTTAAGTACAAAATGGTCCCCAAACTTATTGGGTCCAATGTATTTTGTGCAACTACAATACATAGGAGAGACTCCACATAAATATGTGCATATAGAATTGAAATTGAATTTCATGCACAACTTAGCCGATGGGATTTGGTGGAGTTTCCCCTATATATTGGATCAAAGAAAGCAAGCATGCCATAATATAGATATGTAGTAAATATGCATGCACAAGGTTTTCAAGAACCAAGAATGAGATACAATTTGAACAAAAACACCAAGTAAACCACGATGGCACACACAAGAGTGTGGCAATAACTTTTGACTGGAAGCTCCGATTGACCCGATTCAAATTGCGTTGGATAGAGGGCGACAAGGGCTTCCCAATAAAAAGTGGAAATATTGATTATCACCAAGTGAGAAAGTATCAAGTAGAATAATGTGATATACCTCACTTGGTGAGAAACCGAAAAGCCGCATAAATCAAAATCGCAACAAGATACAAATGGGAGATCCGATTTAGATGAACAAGAGCTTGTTATGGAGATTACCACAAGCTCTATATCCTCACATGGATAAGAACAAATATCAAACAAATACGATGATGCAAGTATGCAAGAAACAAGCACATACAAGGAAGATATACAATAAAGCACATGGAAGCAAAAATGAAGTCACAACATATACTAATAAGATTTTTGCTTCGAAGCATGGCCAAAGGCTCACATATATCTTATTGTACATTGACGAGCTTTAAAAACCAACACACTACATATATTACAACTATCACCAAGGGAAAAGGAGAAAGTTGGAATATATGGAGAAAGGCAACAAGGATCATAAGATAAAATAGACTAGCAAAATCTCACTATTGCACATGAGAGAAGTCGATGAAATGATAGGCAATAAAATTGCTAGATTGACATATTTGGGATTGGAGGATCATGTGCATGATTTTGTATAGTCCCAATTATATGCACTCATCTCAACTTATACACATATACAATATAGAGTCCTCGTAATACCATGGCTAGAGATACAACAATAAATATAATAACAAAAATTCATGCCAAGATGCAACCTACAAAAGGTTGGAAGCCATATAAATATGCATGAGCAAGAGATACTTGTTACCGAGATATAATTGGTAGGATGTAGAGGATATGAATTCGTTGATCATCCTATAGCTTGCCTCAAATTTTTTTCTAAGCATCACTTCTTCAAAATTGAGAGACAAGCGTCAAATATATCTCCAATGTACCTCAAACACATTTAAGTACAAAATGGTCCCCAAACTTATTGGGTCCAATGTATTTTGTGCAACTACAATACATAGGAGAGACTCCACATAAATATGTGCATATAGAATTGAAATTGAATTTCATGCACAACTTAGCCGATGGGATTTGGTGGAGTTTCCCCTATATATTGGATCAAAGAAAGCAAGCATGCCATAATATAGATATGTAGTAAATATGCATGCACAAGGTTTTCAAGAACCAAGAATGAGATACAATTTGAACAAAAACACCAAGTAAACCACGATGGCACACACAAGAGTGTGGCAATAACTTTTGACTGGAAGCTCCGATTGACCCGATTCAAATTGCGTTGGATAGAGGGCGACAAGGGCTTCCCAATAAAAAGTGGAAATATTGATTATCACCAAGTGAGAAAGTATCAAGTAGAATAATGTGATATACCTCACTTGGTGAGAAACCGAAAAGCCACATAAATCAAAATCGCAACAAGATACAAATGGGAGATCCGATTTAGATGAACAAGAGATTGTTATGGAGATTACCACAAGCTCTATATCCCCACATGGATAAGACCAAATATCAAACAAATACGATGATGCAAGTATGCAAGAAACAAGCACATACAAGGAAGATATACAATAAAGCACATGGAAGCAAAAATGAAGTCACAACATATACTAATAAGATTTTTGCTTCGAAGCATGGCCAAAGGCTCACATATATCTTATTGTACATTGACGAGCTTTAAAAACCAACACACTACATATATTACAACTATCACCAAGGGAAAAGGAGAAAGTTGGAATATATGGAGAAAGGCAACAAGGATCATAAGATAAAATAGACTAGCAAAATCTCACTATTGCACATGAGAGAAGTCGATGAAATGATAGGCAATAAAATTGCTAGATTGACATATTTGGGATTGGAGGATCATGTGCATGATTTTGTATAGTCCCAATTATATGCACTCATCTCAACTTATACACATATACAATATAGAGTCCTCGTAATACCATGGCTAGAGATACAACAATAAATATAATAACAAAAATTCATGCCAAGATGCAACCTACAAAAGGTTGGAAGCCATATAAATATGCATGAGCAAGAGATACTTGTTACCGAGATATAATTGGTAGGATGTAGAGGATATGAATTCGTTGATCATCCTATAGCTTGCCTCAAATTTTTTTCTAAGCATCACTTCTTCAAAATTGAGAGACAAGCGTCAAATATATCTCCAATGTACCTCAAACACATTTAAGTACAAAATGGTCCCCAAACTTATTGGGTCCAATGTATTTTGTGCAACTACAATACATAGGAGAGACTCCACATAAATATGTGCATATAGAATTGAAATTGAATTTCATGCACAACTTAGCCGATGGGATTTGGTGGAGTTTCCCCTATATATTGGATCAAAGAAAGCAAGCATGCCATAATATAGATATGTAGTAAATATGCATGCACAAGGTTTTCAAGAACCAAGAATGAGATACAATTTGAACAAAAACACCAAGTAAACCACGATGGCACACACAAGAGTGTGGCAATAACTTTTGACTGGAAGCTCCGATTGACCCGATTCAAATTGCGTTGGATAGAGGGCGACAAGGGCTTCCCAATAAAAAGTGGAAATATTGATTATCACCAAGTGAGAAAGTATCAAGTAGAATAATGTGATATACCTCACTTGGTGAGAAACCGAAAAGCCGCATAAATCAAAATCGCAACAAGATACAAATGGGAGATCCGATTTAGATGAACAAGAGCTTGTTATGGAGATTACCACAAGCTCTATATCCTCACATGGATAAGAACAAATATCAAACAAATACGATGATGCAAGTATGCAAGAAACAAGCACATACAAGGAAGATATACAATAAAGCACATGGAAGCAAAAATGAAGTCACAACATATACTAATAAGATTTTTGCTTCGAAGCATGGCCAAAGGCTCACATATATCTTATTGTACATTGACGAGCTTTAAAAACCAACACACTACATATATTACAACTATCACCAAGGGAAAAGGAGAAAGTTGGAATATATGGAGAAAGGCAACAAGGATCATAAGATAAAATAGACTAGCAAAATCTCACTATTGCACATGAGAGAAGTCGATGAAATGATAGGCAATAAAATTGCTAGATTGACATATTTGGGATTGGAGGATCATGTGCATGATTTTGTATAGTCCCAATTATATGCACTCATCTCAACTTATACACATATACAATATAGAGTCCTCGTAATACCATGGCTAGAGATACAACAATAAATATAATAACAAAAATTCATGCCAAGATGCAACCTACAAAAGGTTGGAAGCCATATAAATATGCATGAGCAAGAGATACTTGTTACCGAGATATAATTGGTAGGATGTAGAGGATATGAATTCGTTGATCATCCTATAGCTTGCCTCAAATTTTTTTCTAAGCATCACTTCTTCAAAATTGAGAGACAAGCGTCAAATATATCTCCAATGTACCTCAAACACATTTAAGTACAAAATGGTCCCCAAACTTATTGGGTCCAATGTATTTTGTGCAACTACAATACATAGGAGAGACTCCACATAAATATGTGCATATAGAATTGAAATTGAATTTCATGCACAACTTAGCCGATGGGATTTGGTGGAGTTTCCCCTATATATTGGATCAAAGAAAGCAAGCATGCCATAATATAGATATGTAGTAAATATGCATGCACAAGGTTTTCAAGAACCAAGAATGAGATACAATTTGAACAAAAACACCAAGTAAACCACGATGGCACACACAAGAGTGTGGCAATAACTTTTGACTGGAAGCTCCGATTGACCCGATTCAAATTGCGTTGGATAGAGGGCGACAAGGGCTTCCCAATAAAAAGTGGAAATATTGATTATCACCAAGTGAGAAAGTATCAAGTAGAATAATGTGATATACCTCACTTGGTGAGAAACCGAAAAGCCGCATAAATCAAAATCGCAACAAGATACAAATGGGAGATCCGATTTAGATGAACAAGAGCTTGTTATGGAGATTACCACAAGCTCTATATCTTCACATGGATAAGAACAAATATCAAACAAATACGATGATGCAAGTATGCAAGAAACAAGCACATACAAGGAAGATATACAATAAAGCACATGGAAGCAAAAATGAAGTCACAACATATACTAATAAGATTTTTGCTTCGAATCATGGCCAAAGGCTCACATATATCTTATTGTACATTGACGAGCTTTAAAAACCAACACACTACATATATTACAACTATCACCAAGGGAAAAGGAGAAAGTTGGAATATATGGAGAAAGGCAACAAGGATCATAAGATAAAATAGACTAGCAAAATCTCACTATTGCACATGAGAGAAGTCGATGAAATGATAGGCAATAAAATTGCTAGATTGACATATTTGGGATTGGAGGATCATGTGCATGATTTTGTATAGTCCCAATTATATGCACTCATCTCAACTTATACACATATACAATATAGAGTCCTCTTAATACCATGGCTAGAGATACAACAATAAATATAATAACAAAAATAAGATGCAACCTACAAAAGGTTGGACGCAATATAAATATGCATGAGCAAGAGATACTTGTTACCGAGATATAATTGGTAGGATGTAGAGGATATGAATTCGTTGATCATCCTATAGCTTGCCTCAAATTTTCTTCTAAGCATCACTTCTTCAAAATTGAGAGACAAGCGTCCAATATATCTCCAATGTACCTCAAACACATTTAAGTACAAAATGGTCCCCAAACTTATTGGGTCCAATGTATTTTGTGCAACTACAATACATAGGAGAGACTCCACATAAATATGTGCATATAGAATTGAAATTGAATTTCATGCATAACTTAGCCGATGGGATTTGGTGGAGTTTCCCCTATATATTGGATCAAAGAAAGCAAGCATGCCATAATATAGATATGTAGTAAATATGCATGCACAAGGTTTTCAAGAACCAAGAATGAGATACAATTTGAACAAAAACACCAAGTAAACCACGATGGCACACACAAGAGTGTGGCAATAACTTTTGACTGGAAGCTCCGATTGACCCGATTCAAATTGCGTTGGATAGAGGGCGACAAGGGCTTCCCAATAAAAAGTGGAAATATTGATTATCACCAAGTGAGAAAGTATCAAGTAGAATAATGTGATATACCTCACTTGGTGAGAAACCGAAAACCCGCATAAATCAAAATCGCAACAAGATACAAATTGGAGATCCGATTTAGATGAACAAGAGCTTGTTATGGAGATTACCACAAGCTCTATATCCTCACATGGATAAGACCAAATATCAAACAAATACGATGATGCAAGTATGCAAGAAACAAGCACATACAAGGAAGATATACAATAAATCACATGGAAGCAAAAATGAAGTCACAACATATACTAATAATATTTTTGCTTCGAAGCATGGCCAAAGGCTCACATATATCTTATGGTACATTGACGAGCTTAAAAAACCAACACACTACATATATTACAACTATCACCAAGGGAAAAGGAGAAAGTTGGAATATATGGAGAAAGGCAACAAGGATCATAAGATAAAATAGACTAGCAAAATCTCACTATTGCACATGAGAGAAGTCGATGAAATGATAGGCAATAAAATTGCTAGATTGACATATTTGGGATTGGAGGATCATGTGCATGATTTTGTATAGTCCCAATTATATGCACTCATCTCAACTTATACACATATACAATATAGAGTCCTCTTAATGCCATGGCTAGAGATACAACAATAAATATAATAACAAAAATAAGATGCAACCTACAAAAGGTTGGACGCAATATAAATATGCATGAGCAAGAGATACTTGTTACCGAGATATAATTGGTAGGATGTAGAGGATATGAATTCGTTGATCATCCTATAGCTTGCCTCAAATTTTCTTCTAAGCATCACTTCTTCAAAATTGAGAGACAAGCGTCCAATATATCTCCAATGTACCTCAAACACATTTAAGTACAAAATGGTCCCCAAACTTATTGGGTCCAATGTATTTTGTGCAACTACAATACATAGGAGAGACTCCACATAAATATGTGCATATAGAATTGAAATTGAATTTCATGCATAACTTAGCCGATGGGATTTGGTGGAGTTTCCCCTATATATTGGATCAAAGAAAGCAAGCATGCCATAATATAGATATGTAGTAAATATGCATGCACAAGGTTTTCAAGAACCAAGAATGAGATACAATTTGAACAAAAACACCAAGTAAACCACGATGGCACACACAAGAGTGTGGCAATAACTTTTGACTGGAAGCTCCGATTGACCCGATTCAAATTGCGTTGGATAGAGGGCGACAAGGGCTTCCCAATAAAAAGTGGAAATATTGATTATCACCAAGTGAGAAAGTATCAAGTAGAATAATGTGATATACCTCACTTGGTGAGAAACCGAAAAGCCGCATAAATCAAAATCGCAACAAGATACAAATGGGAGATCCGATTTAGATGAACAAGAGCTTGTTATGGAGATTACCACAAGCTCTATATCCTCACATGGATAAGAACAAATATCAAACAAATACGATGATGCAAGTATGCAAGAAACAAGCACATACAAGGAAGATATACAATAAAGCACATGGAAGCAAAAATGAAGTCACAACATATACTAATAAGATTTTTGCTTCGAATCATGGCCAAAGGCTCACATATATCTTATTGTACATTGACGAGCTTTAAAAACCAACACACTACATATATTACAACTATCACCAAGGGAAAAGGAGAAAGTTGGAATATATGGAGAAAGGCAACAAGGATCATAAGATAAAATAGACTAGCAAAATCTCACTATTGCACATGAGAGAAGTCGATGAAATGATAGGCAATAAAATTGCTAGATTGACATATTTGGGATTGGAGGATCATGTGCATGATTTTGTATAGTCCCAATTATATGCACTCATCTCAACTTATACACATATACAATATAGAGTCCTCTTAATGCCATGGCTAGAGATACAACAATAAATATAATAACAAAAATAAGATGCAACCTACAAAAGGTTGGACGCAATATAAATATGCATGAGCAAGAGATACTTGTTACCGAGATATAATTGGTAGGATGTAGAGGATATGAATTCGTTGATCATCCTATAGCTTGCCTCAAATTTTCTTCTAAGCATCACTTCTTCAAAATTGAGAGACAAGCGTCCAATATATCTCCAATGTACCTCAAACACATTTAAGTACAAAATGGTCCCCAAACTTATTGGGTCCAATGTATTTTGTGCAACTACAATACATAGGAGAGACTCCACATAAATATGTGCATATAGAATTGAAATTGAATTTCATGCATAACTTAGCCGATGGGATTTGGTGGAGTTTCCCCTATATATTGGATCAAAGAAAGCAAGCATGCCATAATATAGATATGTAGTAAATATGCATGCACAAGGTTTTCAAGAACCAAGAATGAGATACAATTTGAACAAAAACACCAAGTAAACCACGATGGCACACACAAGAGTGTGGCAATAACTTTTGACTGGAAGCTCCAATTGACCCGATTCAAATTGCGTTGGATAGAGGGCGACAAGGGCTTCCCAATAAAAAGTGGAAATATTGATTATCACCAAGTGAGAAAGTATCAAGTAGAATAATGTGATATACCTCACTTGGTGAGAAACCGAAAAGCCGCATAAATCAAAATCGCAACAAGATACAAATGGGAGATCCGATTTAGATGAACAAGAGCTTGTTATGGAGATTACCACAAGCTCTATATCCTCACATGGATAAGAACAAATATCAAACAAATACGATGATGCAAGTATGCAAGAAACAAGCACATACAAGGAAGATATACAATAAAGCACATGGAAGCAAAAATGAAGTCACAACATATACTAATAAGATTTTTGCTTCGAATCATGGCCAAAGGCTCACATATATCTTATTGTACATTGACGAGCTTTAAAAACCAACACACTACATATATTACAACTATCACCAAGGGAAAAGGAGAAAGTTGGAATATATGGAGAAAGGCAACAAGGATCATAAGATAAAATAGACTAGCAAAATCTCACTATTGCACATGAGAGAAGTCGATGAAATGATAGGCAATAAAATTGCTAGATTGACATATTTGGGATTGGAGGATCATGTGCATGATTTTGTATAGTCCCAATTATATGCACTCATCTCAACTTATACACATATACAATATAGAGTCCTCTTAATGCCATGGCTAGAGATACAACAATAAATATAATAACAAAAATAAGATGCAACCTACAAAAGGTTGGACGCAATATAAATATGCATGAGCAAGAGATACTTGTTACCGAGATATAATTGGTAGGATGTAGAGGATATGAATTCGTTGATCATCCTATAGCTTGCCTCAAATTTTCTTCTAAGCATCACTTCTTCAAAATTGAGAGACAAGCGTCCAATATATCTCCAATGTACCTCAAACACATTTAAGTACAAAATGGTCCCCAAACTTATTGGGTCCAATGTATTTTGTGCAACTACAATACATAGGAGAGACTCCACATAAATATGTGCATATAGAATTGAAATTGAATTTCATGCATAACTTAGCCGATGGGATTTGGTGGAGTTTCCCCTATATATTGGATCAAAGAAAGCAAGCATGCCATAATATAGATATGTAGTAAATATGCATGCACAAGGTTTTCAAGAACCAAGAATGAGATACAATTTGAACAAAAACACCAAGTAAACCACGATGGCACACACAAGAGTGTGGCAATAACTTTTGACTGGAAGCTCCAATTGACCCGATTCAAATTGCGTTGGATAGAGGGCGACAAGGGCTTCCCAATAAAAAGTGGAAATATTGATTATCACCAAGTGAGAAAGTATCAAGTAGAATAATGTGATATACCTCACTTGGTGAGAAACCGAAAAGCCGCATAAATCAAAATCGCAACAAGATACAAATGGGAGATCCGATTTAGATGAACAAGAGCTTGTTATGGAGATTACCACAAGCTCTATATCCTCACATGGATAAGAACAAATATCAAACAAATACGATGATGCAAGTATGCAAGAAACAAGCACATACAAGGAAGATATACAATAAAGCACATGGAAGCAAAAATGAAGTCACAACATATACTAATAAGATTTTTGCTTCGAATCATGGCCAAAGGCTCACATATATCTTATTGTACATTGACGAGCTTTAAAAACCAACACACTACATATATTACAACTATCACCAAGGGAAAAGGAGAAAGTTGGAATATATGGAGAAAGGCAACAAGGATCATAAGATAAAATAGACTAGCAAAATCTCACTATTGCACATGAGAGAAGTCGATGAAATGATAGGCAATAAAATTGCTAGATTGACATATTTGGGATTGGAGGATCATGTGCATGATTTTGTATAGTCCCAATTATATGCACTCATCTCAACTTATACACATATACAATATAGAGTCCTCTTAATGCCATGGCTAGAGATACAACAATAAATATAATAACAAAAATAAGATGCAACCTACAAAAGGTTGGACGCAATATAAATATGCATGAGCAAGAGATACTTGTTACCGAGATATAATTGGTAGGATGTAGAGGATATGAATTCGTTGATCATCCTATAGCTTGCCTCAAATTTTCTTCTAAGCATCACTTCTTCAAAATTGAGAGACAAGCGTCCAATATATCTCCAATGTACCTCAAACACATTTAAGTACAAAATGGTCCCCAAACTTATTGGGTCCAATGTATTTTGTGCAACTACAATACATAGGAGAGACTCCACATAAATATGTGCATATAGAATTGAAATTGAATTTCATGCATAACTTAGCCGATGGGATTTGGTGGAGTTTCCCCTATATATTGGATCAAAGAAAGCAAGCATGCCATAATATAGATATGTAGTAAATATGCATGCACAAGGTTTTCAAGAACCAAGAATGAGATACAATTTGAACAAAAACACCAAGTAAACCACGATGGCACACACAAGAGTGTGGCAATAACTTTTGACTGGAAGCTCCAATTGACCCGATTCAAATTGCGTTGGATAGAGGGCGACAAGGGCTTCCCAATAAAAAGTGGAAATATTGATTATCACCAAGTGAGAAAGTATCAAGTAGAATAATGTGATATACCTCACTTGGTGAGAAACCGAAAACCCGCATAAATCAAAATCGCAACAAGATACAAATTGGAGATCCGATTTAGATGAACAAGAGCTTGTTATGGAGATTACCACAAGCTCTATATCCTCACATGGATAAGACCAAATATCAAACAAATACGATGATGCAAGTATGCAAGAAACAAGCACATACAAGGAAGATATACAATAAATCACATGGAAGAAAAAATGAAGTCACAACATATACTAATAATATTTTTGCTTCGAAGCATGGCCAAAGGCTCACATATATCTTATGGTACATTGACGAGCTTAAAAAACCAACACACTACATATATTACAACTATCACCAAGGGAAAAGGAGAAAGTTGGAATATATGGAGAAAGGCAACAAGGATCATAAGATAAAATAGACTAGCAAAATCTCACTATTGCACATGAGAGAAGTCGATGAAATGATAGGCAATAAAATTGCTAGATTGACATATTTGGGATTGGAGGATCATGTGCATGATTTTGTATAGTCCCAATTATATGCACTCATCTCAACTTATACACATATACAATATAGAGTCCTCTTAATACCATGGCTAGAGATACAACAATAAATATAATAACAAAAATTCATGCCAAGATGCAACCTACAAAAGGTTGGAAGCCATATAAATATTCATGAGCAAGAGATACTTGTTACCGAGATATAATTGGTAGGATGTAGAGGATATGAATTCGTTGATCATCCTATAGCTTGCCTCAAATTTTTTTCTAAGCATCACTTCTTCAAAATTGAGAGACAAGCGTCAAATATATCTCCAATGTACCTCAAACACATTTAAGTACAAAATGGTCCCCAAACTTATTGGGTCCAATGTATTTTGTGCAACTACAATACATAGGAGAGACTCCACATAAATATGTGCATATAGAATTGAAATTGAATTTCATGCACAACTTAGCCGATGGGATTTGGTGGAGTTTCCCCTATATATTGGATCAAAGAAAGCAAGCATGCCATAATATAGATATGTAGTAAATATGCATGCACAAGGTTTTCAAGAACCAAGAATGAGATACAATTTGAACAAAAACACCAAGTAAACCACGATGGCACACACAAGAGTGTGGCAATAACTTTTGACTGGAAGCTCCGATTGACCCGATTCAAATTGCGTTGGATAGAGGGCGACAAGGGCTTCCCAATAAAAAGTGGAAATATTGATTATCACCAAGTGAGAAAGTATCAAGTAGAATAATGTGATATACCTCACTTGGTGAGAAACCGAAAAGCCACATAAATCAAAATCGCAACAAGATACAAATGGGAGATCCGATTTAGATGAACAAGAGCTTGTTATGGAGATTACCACAAGCTCTATATCCTCACATGGATAAGAACAAATATCAAACAAATACGATGATGCAAGTATGCAAGAAACAAGCACATACAAGGAAGATATACAATAAAGCACATGGAAGCAAAAATGAAGTCACAACATATACTAATAAGATTTTTGCTTCGAAGCATGGCCAAAGGCTCACATATATCTTATTGTACATTGACGAGCTTTAAAAACCAACACACTACATATATTACAACTATCACCAAGGGAAAAGGAGAAAGTTGGAATATATGGAGAAAGGCAACAAGGATCATAAGATAAAATAGACTAGCAAAATCTCACTATTGCACATGAGAGAAGTCGATGAAATGATAGGCAATAAAATTGCTAGATTGACATATTTGGGATTGGAGGATCATGTGCATGATTTTGTATAGTCCCAATTATATGCACTCATCTCAACTTATACACATATACAATATAGAGTCCTCGTAATACCATGGCTAGAGATACAACAATAAATATAATAACAAAAATTCATGCCAAGATGCAACCTACAAAAGGTTGGAAGCCATATAAATATGCATGAGCAAGAGATACTTGTTACCGAGATATAATTGGTAGGATGTAGAGGATATGAATTCGTTGATCATCCTATAGCTTGCCTCAAATTTTTTTCTAAGCATCACTTCTTCAAAATTGAGAGACAAGCGTCAAATATATCTCCAATGTACCTCAAACACATTTAAGTACAAAATGGTCCCCAGACTTATTGGGTCCAATGTATTTTGTGCAACTACAATACATAGGAGAGACTCCACATAAATATGTGCATATAGAATTGAAATTGAATTTCATGCACAACTTAGCCGATGGGATTTGGTGGAGTTTCCCCTATATATTGGATCAAAGAAAGCAAGCATGCCATAATATAGATATGTAGTAAATATGCATGCACAAGGTTTTCAAGAACCAAGAATGAGATACAATTTGAACAAAAACACCAAGTAAACCACGATGGCACACACAAGAGTGTGGCAATAACTTTTGACTGGAAGCTCCGATTGACCCGATTCAAATTGCGTTGGATAGAGGGCGACAAGGGCTTCCCAATAAAAAGTGGAAATATTGATTATCACCAAGTGAGAAAGTATCAAGTAGAATAATGTGATATACCTCACTTGGTGAGAAACCGAAAAGCCACATAAATCAAAATCGCAACAAGATACAAATGGGAGATCCGATTTAGATGAACAAGAGCTTGTTATGGAGATTACCACAAGCTCTATATCCTCACATGGATAAGAACAAATATCAAACAAATACGATGATGCAAGTATGCAAGAAACAAGCACATACAAGGAAGATATACAATAAAGCACATGGAAGCAAAAATGAAGTCACAACATATACTAATAAGATTTTTGCTTCGAAGCATGGCCAAAGGCTCACATATATCTTATTGTACATTGACGAGCTTTAAAAACCAACACACTACATATATTACAACTATCACCAAGGGAAAAGGAGAAAGTTGGAATATATGGAGAAAGGCAACAAGGATCATAAGATAAAATAGACTAGCAAAATCTCACTATTGCACATGAGAGAAGTCGATGAAATGATAGGCAATAAAATTGCTAGATTGACATATTTGGGATTGGAGGATCATGTGCATGATTTTGTATAGTCCCAATTATATGCACTCATCTCAACTTATACACATATACAATATAGAGTCCTCGTAATACCATGGCTAGAGATACAACAATAAATATAATAACAAAAATTCATGCCAAGATGCAACCTACAAAAGGTTGGAAGCCATATAAATATGCATGAGCAAGAGATACTTGTTACCGAGATATAATTGGTAGGATGTAGAGGATATGAATTCGTTGATCATCCTATAGCTTGCCTCAAATTTTTTTCTAAGCATCACTTCTTCAAAATTGAGAGACAAGCGTCAAATATATCTCCAATGTACCTCAAACACATTTAAGTACAAAATGGTCCCCAGACTTATTGGGTCCAATGTATTTTGTGCAACTACAATACATAGGAGAGACTCCACATAAATATGTGCATATAGAATTGAAATTGAATTTCATGCACAACTTAGCCGATGGGATTTGGTGGAGTTTCCCCTATATATTGGATCAAAGAAAGAGCATGCCATAATATAGATATGTAGTAAATATGCATGCACAAGGTTTTCAAGAACCAAGAATGAGATACAATTTGAACAAAAACACCAAGTAAACCACGATGGCACACACAAGAGTGTGGCAATAACTTTTGACTGGAAGCTCCGATTGACCCGATTCAAATTGCGTTGGATAGAGGGCGACAAGGGCTTCCCAATAAAAAGTGGAAATATTGATTATCACCAAGTGAGAAAGTATCAAGTAGAATAATGTGATATACCTCACTTGGTGAGAAACCGAAAAGCCGCATAAATCAAAATCGCAACAAGATACAAATGGGAGATCCGATTTAGATGAACAAGAGCTTGTTATGGAGATTACCACAAGCTCTATATCCTCACATGGATAAGAACAAATATCAAACAAATACGATGATGCAAGTATGCAAGAAACAAGCACATACAAGGAAGATATACAATAAAGCACATGGAAGCAAAAATGAAGTCACAACATATACTAATAAGATTTTTGCTTCGAAGCATGGCCAAAGGCTCACATATATCTTATTGTACATTGACGAGCTTTAAAAACCAACACACTACATATATTACAACTATCACCAAGGGAAAAGGAGAAAGTTGGAATATATGGAGAAAGGCAACAAGGATCATAAGATAAAATAGACTAGCAAAATCTCACTATTGCACATGAGAGAAGTCGATGAAATGATAGGCAATAAAATTGCTAGATTGACATATTTGGGATTGGAGGATCATGTGCATGATTTTGTATAGTCCCAATTATATGCACTCATCTCAACTTATACACATATACAATATAGAGTCCTCGTAATACCATGGCTAGAGATACAACAATAAATATAATAACAAAAATTCAATGCAACCTACAAAAGGTTGGACGCAATATAAATATGCATGAGCTAGAGATACTTGTTACCGAGATATAATTGGTAGGATGTAGAGGATATGAATTCGTTGATCATCCTATAGCTTGCCTCAAATTTTCTTCTAAGCATCACTTCTTCAAAATTGAGAGACAAGCGTCCAATATATCTCCAATGTACCTCAAACACATTTAAGTACAAAATGGTCCCCAAACTTATTGGGTCCAATGTATTCTGTGCAACTACAATACATAGGAGAGACTCCACATAAATATGTGGATATAGAATTGAAATTGAATTTCATGCACAACTTAGCCGATGGGATTTGGTGGAGTTTCCCCTATATATTGGATCAAAGAAAGCAAGCATGCCATAATATAGATATGTAGTAAATATGCATGCACAAGGTTTTCAAGAACCAAGAATGAGATACAATTTGAACAAAAACACCAAGTAAACCACGATGGCACACACAAGAGTGTGGCAATAACTTTTGACTGGAAGCTCCGATTGACCCGATTCAAATTGCGTTGGATAGAGGGCGACAAGGGCTTCCCAATAAAGTATCAAGTAGAATAATGTGATATACCTCACTTGGTGAGAAACCGAAAAGCCGCATAAATCAAAATCGCAACAAGATACAACTGGGAGATCCGATTTAGATGAACACAAGCTTGTTATGGGAGGTCCTGCATGACTACCTCCATGCCTCTCTCCCTGTCGTCGTGCATCAACTTGAAGACGATGGCCTCCGTAGTAGGCTCAGTCTGGCGTCCGGGCTGGTTCACCTTGAAGCCCCAGAGGTCCTTCCTCTCGAACTTGGTGAGTGGGTACACCGTGATGGTAGGAAGAGGGAGATCGAGCAAAGTGGTAAGCTCAATGATACGGGGTCCGAAACGAGTAACCTGGAACTCCTCAACAGTGCTGACGGCAATAGGCATCTATTTATAAAATTGAAAAGTTAGAACAACACTTATTTAAAATGAACACAAAACAACCATCTCATACATAACCATGGAACACAAATATCACACATGTCATGCATACACAATCCATTACATCAAACAAGGTCCAATTTATTTAAGGTATCATTTTGGAAAATAAGGTGATAAGTGGTGGTCCAACTAACGAAGTGTTCTTACAATCCAATCTCACGGGACCTATTATTAAACACTATGTTCCTAGATGCAATCCACCAATCTTGCTCTCTTGACTCTATCACTAAGTCTATAACATCTCCCCTTATCTCTTGGTTGGTGTCTTCCAACTCTTGAGTAAGTTCCTTCTCTTTCTCTAAGTCCTTTTGGAGGTTGAGCATTCTGCACTTGACTCTAGCACTTAGTTCTTTGATAGTCCTCCAAGCTGCATCCCTGGCCGACTCAAAGAATGTGGTGTGCATTGTAGTGTTGGTGTACATACAGAATCCCCTTTCTTTGTGGTTGTCTTCCTTGTTTTTGTACAAGTGAAGTTGCACCCACCAATATTCCACTCCTTCATCCATCACTGGAAAGCCCTTGTACACAACTTCACCATGTGCATCCATTGCCTCCATGAGATCCTTGAGAACATTGGGAAACTCAGTTTCACACTCCAAGGTCATGGTCATGAGTGGTCCCTGCTTCACGGCTTCGTTGATGGAGTTCATCTACAAAGGAAGTTGAAAGAGATTAGAAAAGTTTTACGAGAAGAATAGACAAGTGTAGGAGTATTTGAAAAACTTTTTCCTTAGTGGTTTTCCAATCCTAGGGTCATAATCCTACAGGCAACACAGTGCTCTGATACCATCTGTTAGACCCCTCCTTTATAAAGGATAGGATCCCTGTGATTGCAATGCTAGTCCCTGGATCAATGCTAGCATCCACAGTTTAAGATGAAGTACACAGATACAAAGGTCGTTTATTACATTCATTCCAGAGATAAAAACATAGTCTTTTACAACTCCTGTCCATAGGCCTAATACAAGAGTTTTAAGGAACAAGTAAATAAACACAAGTCTTCATCTTCATGTGCCACAGGCAAGCATGTTGAGTGTAGACTCATGACTCCTATTCATCATCGGAGTAACCTGCAACATCACAAGTTACAGCCACAGTGGGTCAATACTTTGGAATAGTATTGGCAAGTGATACCTTATTATATTTTAAGTGGACTATATTACTATATGCATTTTGGCTATGTGTAGCTTGGCTTGCTTTGCTTGAAAATAGGTTTTTCCTATTAGTTGAAATCACTAAGTTTTTCTTTATCAAAACATTCCCAAGGAACCACCAATAGACATTGAGGTCCTTCACCCTTGTTCACCCATCAATTTTTATTTAGAAGTTGGAGTGATGAGATTCTTGTAGCTTCCATGTCTTGATGCTCAAAGTGTCCATTTCCTTGGACAAGGCTAAGTACTTAGGTTTCCCATCTGCAGAGGTTGTGCACTTTCCCCACCAGACTTGGTTTCCCAAGACAGGACCTTTCAGAAGCTTTTCCTTAGTCAAATGGACGCGTTCCATCCTATCATCCCATCTACCACCAACTGTCCAAGTGACTAAGTTCTAGCAACCTATATGATCATGGCAGAGCCCATATTGCCAAGTGGTTGCACTGTAAGCTTTCTCAACACTTGGCCTCCAAATCCCTTTGTGCCTGGGTGGCTTACCACAAGTGAGATACACAACCCAAGTTCATGGCCTTGTGTAACCACTCAACATAACCCATACTTTCCATTCCACCCAGGAGGTTCATTTGACTTAGTGGTTTTATTAGAAAAGTATAAGTCTCTTGACATAGAATATTTTCTTTATAGTATGAGTAGTTTTTCACCAACCCTTGTTTTGCTATAAGCTAGGCTAAGCAAAGTATGGCAACATATCTTAGGGATGATTCCTTAGCAAATCTACTAGACTACATAGGATTTCCCCATATTTTACATTAGACAAAAATAGCATGCAACACTATAACAAAATATCTAATGCTAGTTCAAAATATATAGGACAAATTTATTCATGTAAATATCACTTGCCTTGGTAGTGGGGAGAGTAGCACTCTTCACAATCACAATCACTAGCAAAATATACACAAGAAACAATAACATACAATTACACACAAATATATACAACCAAAAATAATATGAATGCATGTATGCAAGAATTTACTAAGTGGTGATTTTTGAAAATTCTACCAAGTATGCTCATGGGTACAGAAACTTAACATGTCACAAGTTTGCCAACTAAATTCATTTGGCTCCATTTTAATTTACCAAATTAAATCTATACCTAAATTAGCCTAAAACTTGTCCCACAAATAAAATCATTTTATCTATTACTATATTCTAAACAAATTAGATATTCAGAAAGGCCTTGTTTCACTGAATCCAACGGTATAAAGTTTGCAAAAATCCAACGTGGCATTCAAAAGTTATAAGCATTTGAAGTTTGAAACTAAATCTGGTTTTTAAATCTGTTTTTAGATTTAACCTAGCCACGCGTCATGTTTTTATTCGCCCGTACCGGTTCGCACCGGATCACCCTTCTGTGCCGTTGGATCTAACTAACGCTGCACGGCTCAGATCGCGTACCTCTTCGGTTTAAGTGAAACTATCCGAGCGCTGCGATGCAGATCCAACGGTCCACATCACCAAGCCAGAAACGGGCGGCGCTGGCGGTGCTAACTGGCGGCGGCGCGTCTGACTACGGCGGCGCCGACGTTCTACATCGTCCGCGAGAGGGAGAGGGGTATTACCAGGTTCGCCGGAGGCTGCTGAAGCTCATCGTGGTGCTGGCTTGCGAAGGGGCGCTCAGAGATGGGCTCTAGATCTCGTCGGAGTTGCGTCTGGCGTCGGGTGGGTGTTGTCGGAGTCGTTGCCGAAGTTCTGCGTCGCCTGAGCGCGAACCAATGGGTTTAGAAGATGCGCAGGACAACTGCGAACACGCTCGGGTGAATAAGAAAGCAAGGGGCGCTCGAAACTTACTGAGATTGCTCGCCGGAGTTGGGGTGGTCGTCGGGTGCCTACGGCGTCAAGCGAACACGTCGACCTGGGGCAATACAGGATGCTCTGTTGTGGTTACAAGGTGCGCGGGAGGTTTACTAAGCGTCTCGAACAAACCAGAGGGAAAGGGGCGCTCGAGGCTCACCTGAATCGGTCGCCGGAGTTGCTCTGTCTGCGGTGGTTTTGTGCGAATCGGGGGCAGCCTGGGGGCGTGAGTGTGCGATTGACTGGGGGAAAATGATCGTGGGGAGGTGGGGATCTTATAGCCGGTGCCTCGACAGGAAACGCCTGCGTTTAATTGCCCAATTAAGCCGCGCCATCACCGGCAGTCACTGCAGCTGCGACGTGGTCGCGGGCGAGTTTTGGGGAAGACGATGACAGCGTGTCCAGGGTCCACTCGTCAGCGATGTGCGCGAAGTGAGTGTGGGGTCTGGCTGTCAGCGGCTCAGTGTGTGCGCTCGCGCGTGAGAGGAGAAAAAGAAATCCCCAGGTGGGCTTGCTGGGCTCGATTGGTTGCTGGGCCAGATACCTGGCGCCTGGCCCTTTTCTTTTGTTTGTTTCTTTTCTTTTTCTATTTCTATTTTCTGGAATGATTTTTGATATGAATTCAAATCCTTTTGAATCCAAGCTGTTCTGGGAATTTTTGCAGGGTTTTGTGGATTCAAAAACAGTCATTTTAACTAAGTGTTTACCATGCAAGGCTTGGTCAAGCTTGGTTTTCAAAGTAAACAGAGATTTGCTCTAGTTTGTAAATATTTGAAAAAGATTTTGAAACCATTTCCAAATTTGAAAACTTGGGTAAAAGCTTCACCTAAACTTTCCATCAATGGAGTCAAGTGAACCAGTATTTAAACTTTCACATTTCAAAGGGGTGATGGTCATTTTGGAATAAAAATGTCCACATGAAATCATAGCCCCAACTTCTGTTTCTAAGTGATTTTTGAGAAAACCCTAAATGGATGAATGATGCAAAGATGATATGAATGAGTTTGGAAACTATGATTTTTGGGATGTTACAAATCTAACCCCCTTAAGATGAATCTCGCCCTCGAGATTCGGTTTGGCTAGCAAATAGGTGAGGGTGGTCTTTCCGAAGATCATCTTCTCTTTCCCATGTTGCTTCCTCTTCGGAGTGATGGTTCCATTGCACTTTACAAAACTTGATAGTCTTGGTCCTGGTGACTCTTTCTGCTGTCTCTAGAATCTTGACAGGCTTTTCCTCATAAGTGAGATCACTTTCTAGCTAAACTTCTTCCAAAGGTATGGTATCCTTCAAAGAAGACTCTTCCATTTCTGGGTGACATTTCTTAAGCTGACTCACATGAAATACGTTATGGACTGCTGATAGAGATTCTGGCAATTCAACTTCATATGCAACTTCTCCCTTGCGACTTAGAATCTTGAATGGCCCAACATATCTTGGTGCCAACTTTCCTTTGACTCCAAATCTTTTCACTCCACGAAGTGGTGATACCCTGAGATAAGCTCTATCCCCAACTTCGTAGGTGACTTCTCTACGCTTAGAATCCGCGTAGCTTTTCTGTCGGGACTGTGCTATTTTCAATCTGTCCTTAACCAATTTGACTTTCTCTTCGGCGTCCTTGAAAAGATCAGGTCCAAATAAGCTTCTTTCTCCCACACCATTCCATAATAATGGGGTGGTACATTTCCTTCCGTAGAGTAACTCAAACGGTGCCATTCCAATACTAGATTGATGGCTGTTATTGTAAGAGAACTCCGCGTAAGGCAAACTTTCATCCCAACTTGCTCCATAATCTAGAGCACAGGCCCTCAACATGTCCTCAAGAATTTGGTTGGTCCTCTCTGTTTGTCCATCTGTTTGAGGATGAAAAGCAGTGCTAAACTCCAATCTCGTTCCTAAGGATTCATGAAGTTGTCTCCAAAAGTGAGATGTGAACTGGGTTCCTCTATCTGACACAATACTCTTTGGCACACCGTGAAGGCATACAATCCTGCTCATGTAAATTTTTGCTAACTTGGCACTTGTATAAGTTGTCTTCACGGGTATAAAATGAGCCACTTTTGTTAGGCGATCCACTACTACCCATATGGAATCATACCCTGATCTGGTCCTTGGTAATCCGGTAATGAAATCCATACCGATATTCTCCCACTTCCATTCAGGAATAGGCAGTGGTTGAAGTAAACCTGCTGGTTTCTGGTGCTCCGCTTTGACTCTGCTACACACGTCACACAAAGCAATGTGTTCGGCGATGTATCTTTTGAGATTGTTCCACCAAAACCTTTCCTTCATGTCCATGTACATCTTGGTATTTCCCGGGTGAATAGAATACGGAGAGTTGTGACCTTCTTGTAAGATCAGTTTCCGCAATTCTGGGTCTTGTGGAACACATATACGTTTTCCGTGCCATAAAGTACCCTGTTCGTCAACATGAAAACTCTTAGCTTTCCCCAGACCAATATTTACCTTAATCTTTTCAATTTCCTCATCAGTCTTCTGGACTTCTCGGATCTTGTCCAATAGAGTGGGTTGAACATCTAAGGACATGAGATGTCCTTCTGGCACAATCTCCAACCTGAGTTCTTTGAATTGCTTACACAAGTCATCTGGCAATTCCCTTTTGGTAAGGCCATTTACAAATGTCTTACGACTTAGAGCATCCGCTACTACATTTGCTTTACCGGGATGGTATTGCAAACTTAAGTCGTAATCTTTGATAAGTTCTAACCATCTCCTTTGTCTCATGTTGATTTCCTTCTGGGTGAAGATATACTTCAAACTCTTATGATCGGTGAACACTTCACAACGCTTTCCCAAAAGGTAATGTCTCCATGTTTTGAGTGCATGGACGACAGAGGCTAACTCCAAATCATGAGTAGGATAGTTTACTTCAGGAGTTTTGAGTTGTCTCGAAGCATAGGCTACGACTTTACCATCTTGCATAAGTACGGCACCCAAACCTTGATGAGAAGCATCACAATACACTTGGAAATCCTTTTTCAAATCTGGCAGACATAGAACTGGTGCTGTTACAAGTCTCTTCTTCAATTCTTGAAAACTGACTTCGCAACCTTCAGACCAGGCAAACTTCTTGTCCTTCTTTAGCAATTCTGTCATAGGCTTAGCAACTTTCGAGAAATTTTCAATGAACCTTCTGTAGTAACCTGCTAAGCCGAGGAAACTACGAACTTCTTTCACATTCTTAGGTGATTCCCATTCTGTCACAGCTGAAACCTTAGCAGGATCAACTGCCACACCATCTTTTGTCATCACATGACCACGAAAACCAACTTCCTCTAACCAGAACTCACACTTGCTGAATTTGGCATATAGTTTATGTTCCCTTAGTTTCTCAAGTATCAAGCGTAAGTGTCTCTCATGCTCTTCCTTACTCTTGGAGTAGACCAAGATGTCATCGATGAAAACGACAATGAACTTGTCAAGGAATTCCATGAACACCTTGTTCATCATATTCATGAAGTATGCCGGAGCGTTGGTTAATCCAAAAGGCATCACAGTATACTCATACAATACATACCTTGTGGTGAATGCTGTTTTTGGTATGTCTTGCTCTCGTATCTTGAGTTGAAAATAACCTGACCGAAGATCAATCTTCGAGAATACACATGCTCCTTCTAGCTGATCAAATAAGTCGTTGATTCTTGGTAAAGGATATTTGTTCTTGATGGTAACTTCGTTGAGAGAACGGTAGTCAATACATAATCTTTGGGTCATATCCTTCTTCTCCACGAACAACACTGGGGCTCCCCAAGATGAAGAACTTGGTTGAATAAACCCTTTCTGTAACTGTTCACCTAGTTGTTTCTTGAGCTCTTTCAATTCATCCACAGACATTTTGTACGGTCTCTTAGCTATTGGTCCTGATCCTGGCACCAAATCTATCAGAAACTCCACATCTCTATCCGGTGGCATTCCTGGTAATTCCTCCGGAAATACATCCGGATATTCACATACTATTGGTACGCTGTCCATGCTAACCCCCTTAAGAGAATTTAACTTACCTCCTTTGGATTCAAAGTTTGACTTGAATTTTATCCTTTTACCTTCGGGGGTTGTGAGTGTAACTGTACGATTGGCACAATCTAGTACTCCTTCATGTTTAGCCATCCAATCCATTCCCAAAATTACATCTAGTCCTTGGGGAATCCAGAATTATTAGGTTCACTGGAAACTTATATTTTCCAAACTCTATGACTAAGTCATGACAACCCGAGTTTACTATCATTTCTCCCCCCGGAGAACTTACTCTTATAGGGCACCCAATGGTTTCTACTGGCAGTTCATTTCTTTCAACAAATGCCTTTGATATGAACGAATGAGATGCACCGGTATCAAAGAGTACAAATGCTGAAATAGAATTGAGTCTGAACTTACCAGCCACGGCATCAGGTTCCTCATAGACCTCCTCCACATTGATGTGGTTAACCTGTCCTTTCTGGAAAGGATTCGGCTTGTTAGGTCCTTCCACCTTCTTTTCGGGGCACTCATTTGCATAGTGTCCCATCTTCTTGCATTTGAAGCATTCAACCTGACTGATGTCCTTTTTAGGAGGTTGGCCTCCACTTCCACTACCATTTCCACTATAGTGGCTCTTATGTCCACCCTTGTGGTTCTTGTACTTGTCCTTGTCATGACTGCGGTGATGCTTGTTGTCATGACGATTGTGCTTGCTGAATTTCCCATGTTTATGGGATCCTGAGCTGCCACTGTCATCATAGTGAGATCGTTTGTGAGACGATCCCGAGCTGTGCTTGTCGGAGTGTTTCCTCTTTCTACTCTCGACTTGCTTCATTTTACTTTCCAAAATAGCAGCCTTGTCACACAACGACTGATAAGTTGGAACATATGCCACAGACAACTGTAGGTTCAGCTCATCATTCAAACCCTCCAAGAACTTTTCCTTTCTCTTGGCATCTGTATCAACCTCATCCGGTGCATAGCGCGCCAGATTGTTGAACTCTTCTATGTATTCTGCCACGCTGCGGTGGCGCTGTTTCAGGTTGTGAAACTCCTTCTTTTTCAGACTCATTATCCCTGATGAGATATGAGCCGTGCGAAAACCATCTTCAAAGATAGCCCAAGTCACTTCATCAATAGGAGTGGTGATTTGGAAGTTGTCCCACCATGTGGCGGCTGGTCCTTCCAACAGATGTGCTGCAAACCCGACCTTTTCAGCATCCGTGCAGCCCACGGTCACTAAGTCTTTGTTCACAGAACGTAACCAGTCATTGGCTACCATGGGATCAGTTGTTCCCGAAAACTTTGCTGGCCTCAGACGCAGAAATCTGGTGAGCATATCAAAACCCGGAGGGTTGTTGTTGTTGTTGTTGTTGTTGTTGTTGGGGTCGTTGTTGTTGTTGTTGTTGTTGTTATTCTGGTTTTGGATGAATGTTGTCATCATTTTCATAAGCTGCGTTTGTGCATTCATCATTTGTTGCATTTCCGGGGTGATGTTGTTGGGGTTGGGGTTTGCGCGACGGGGAGGCATCTGTGGTTTGTTCAAATAGATAAGAATGAGATACCCATAGATGTTTCATGCACAATACAATATAAGCAAACACATAACAAGCAACATAAGAACAAAGGTTCAACAACCACATAATAAGCTCATGAAGTAGAACACACAAGTGGCAAGCCATCCACATGTCGGATGGTCCAATAATAAGTTCACAATAACGAGTATGAACATGAAAGGTAAACAAGTAGTCAAGTCTACTCATCAGCGTCAATCTCCTCCTCGACGAAGGTAAGACCTGCGTTCTCCATCGCGGTCTTGTTCTCCTCAATAGTAGTGGTCAAGGAATCGACCTTGGCCTTGAGAGCCCTCTTCTGGGAGCGAAGCCTCTCAATGACCATCTGCTGCTGCTCAAGCTCGAAGTCCTTGGACTTCAGTTCCTCGGTCATGTCCCGGATTTTCTTGTTCCTGTCTTGGACGCGTTTCTCCTGACTCTTGAACTTGCGATCTTGAGCCTCGAACTTCTTCTCCATTTCCTTGATCATCTCATCCTGCTGTGCGAAAAGCTTGTCCTTCTCGCGTAGCTGCACCTGAAGCTCGTCATTGCCAAGCATGACATTCGTCCTATCCGTATCTACGTGCCTGAGAAGAGTCTCTAAGTCCTGAAGATAGAGGCGTATCGGCTCTGCAGTGCTCCTCGAGTCGTCCTCAAAGTCGATGGAATATCCATCAACATCACGCCTTCCGAAGGCGTGAAAGTGAGTGCCCCTAACCTGTCGGGAGTGACGGCCTAACAGTCGTCCTATCAGGTCCTGCATGACTACCTCCATGCCTCTCTCCCTGTCGTCGTGCATCAACTTGAAGACGATGGCCTCCGTAGTAGGCTCAGTCTGGCGTCCGGGCTGGTTCACCTTGAAGCCCCAGAGGTCCTTCCTCTCGAACTTGGTGAGTGGGTACACCGTGATGGTAGGAAGAGGGAGATCGAGCAAAGTGGTAAGCTCAATGATACGGGGTCCGAAACGAGTAACCTGGAACTCCTCAACAGTGCTGACGGCAATAGGCATCTATTTATAAAATTGAAAAGTTAGAACAACACTTATTTAAAATGAACACAAAACAACCATCTCATACATAACCATGGAACACAAATACCACACATGTCATGCATACACAATCCATTACATCAAACAAGGTCCAATTTATTTAAGGTATCATTTTGGAAAATAAGGTGATAAGTGGTGGTCCAACTAACGAAGTGTTCTTACAATCCAATCTCACGGGACCTATTATTAAACACTATGTTCCTAGATGCAATCCACCAATCTTGCTCTCTTGACTCTATCACTAAGTCTATAACATCTCCCCTTATCTCTTGGTTGGTGTCTTCCAACTCTTGAGTAAGTTCCTTCTCTTTCTCTAAGTCCTTTTGGAGGTTGAGCATTCTGCACTTGACTCTAGCACTTAGTTCTTTGATAGTCCTCCAAGCTGCATCCCTGGCTGACTCAAAGAATGTGGTGTGCATTGTAGTGTTGGTGTACATACAGAATCCCCTTTCTTTGTGGTTGTCTTCCTTGTTTTTGTACAAGTGAAGTTGCACCCACCAATATTCCACTCCTTCATCCATCACTGGAAAGCCCTTGTACACAGCTTCACCATGTGCATCCATTGCCTCCATGAGATCCTTGAGAACATTGGGAAACTCAGTTTCACACTCCAAGGTCATGGTCATGAGTGGTCCCTGCTTCACGGCTTCGTTGATGGAGTTCATCTACAAAGGACGTTGAAAGAGATTAGAAAAGTTTTACGAGAAGAATAGACAAGTGTAGGAGTATTTGAAAAACTTTTTCCTTAGTGGTTTTCCAATCCTAGGGTCATAATCCTACAGGCAACACAGTGCTCTGATACCATCTGTTAGACCCCTCCTTTATAAAGGATAGGATCCCTGTGATTGCAATGCTAGTCCCTGGATCAATGCTAGCATCCAAAGTTTAAGATGAAGTACACAGATACAAAGGTCGTTTATTACATTCATTCCAGAGATAAAAACATAGTCTTTTACAACTCCTGGCCATAGGCCTAATACAAGAGTTTTAAGGAACAAGTAAATAAACACAAGTCTTCATCTTCATGTGCCACAGGCAAGCATGTTGAGTGTAGACTCATGACTCCTATTCATCATCGGAGTAACCTGCAACATCACAAGTTACAGCCACAGTGGGTCAATACTTTGGAATAGTATTGGCAAGTGATACCTTATTATATTTTAAGTGGACTATATTACTATATGCATTTTGGCTATGTGTAGCTTGGCTTGCTTTGCTTGAAAATAGGTTTTTCCTATTAGTTGAAATCACTAAGTTTTTCTTTATCAAAACATTCCCAAGGAACCACCAATAGACATTGAGGTCCTTCACCCTTGTTCACCCATCAATTTTTATTTAGAAGTTGGAGTGATGAGATTCTTGTAGCTTCCATGTCTTGATGCTCAAAGTGTCCATTTCCTTGGACAAGGCTAAGTACTTAGGTTTCCCATCTGCAGAGGTTGTGCACTTTCCCCACCAGACTTGGTTTCCCAAGACAGGACCTTTCAGAAGCTTTTCCTTAGTCAAATGGACGCGTTCCATCCTATCATCCCATCTACCACCAACTGTCCAAGTGACTAAGTTCTAGCAACCTATATGATCATGGCAGAGCCCATATTGCCAAGTGGTTGCACTGTAAGCTTTCTCAACACTTGGCCTCCAAATCCCTTTGTGCCTGGGTGGCTTACCACAAGTGAGATACACAACCCAAGTCCATGGCCTTGTGTAACCACTCAACATAACCCATACTTTCCATTCCACCCAGGAGGTTCATTTGACTTAGTGGTTTTATTAGAAAAGTATAAGTCTCTTGACATAGAATATTTTCTTTATAGTATGAGTAGTTTTTCACCAACCCTTGTTTTGCTATAAGCTAGGCTAAGCAAAGTATGGCAACATATCTTAGGGATGATTCCTTAGCAAATCTACTAGACTACATAGGATTTCCCCATCTTTTACATTAGACAAAAATAGCATGCAACACTATAACAAAATATCTAATGCTAGTTCAAAATATATAGGACAAATTTATTCATGTAAATATCACTTGCCTTGGTAGTGGGGAGAGTAGCACTCTTCACAATCACAATCACTAGCAAAATCTACACAAGAAACAATAGCATACAATTACACACAAATATATACAACCAAAAATAATATGAATGCATGTATGCAAGAATTTACGAAGTGGTGATTTTTGAAAATTCTACCAAGTATGCTCATGGGTACAGAAACTTAACATGTCACAAGTTTGCCAACTAAATTCATTTGGCTCCATTTTAATTTACCAAATTAAATCTATACCTAAATTAGCCTAAAACTTGTCCCACAAATAAAATCATTTTATCTATTACTATATGCTAAACAAATTGGATATTCAGAAAGGCCTTGTTTCACTGAATCCAACGGTATAAAGTTTGCAAAAATCCAACGTGGCATTCAAAAGTTATAAGCATTTGAAGTTTGAAACTAAATCTGGTTTTTAAATCTTTTTTTAGATTTAACCTAGCGACGCGTCATGTTTTTATTCGCCCGTACCGGTTCGCACCGGATCACCCTTCTGTGCCGTTGGATCTAACTAACACTGCACGGCTCAGATCGCGTACCTCTTCGGTTTAAGTGAATCTATCCTAGCGCTGCGATGCAGATCCAACGGTCCACATCACCAAGCCAGAAACGGGCGGCGCTGGCGGTGCTAACTGGCGGCGGCGCGTCTGACTACGGCGGCGCCGGCGTTCTACATCGTCCGCGAGAGGGAGAGGGGTATTACCAGGTTCATCGGAGGCTGCTGAAGCTCGTCGTGGTGCTGGCTTGCGGATGGGCGCTCAGAGATGGGCTCTAGATCTCGTCGGAGTTGCGTCTGGCGTCGGGTGGGTGTTGTCGGAGTCGTTGCCGAAGTTCTGCGTCACCTGAGCGCGAACCAATGGGTTTAGAAGATGCGCAGGACAACTGCGAACACGCTCGGGTGAATAAGAAAGCAAGGGGCGCTCGAAACTTACTGAGATTGCTCGCCGGAGTTGGGGTGGTCGTCGGGTGCCTACGGCGTCAAGCGAACACGTCGACCTGGGGCAATACAGGATGCTCTGTTGTGGTTAGAAGGTGCGCGGGAGGTTTACTAAGCGTCTCGAACAAACCAGAGGGAAAGGGGCGCTCGAGGCTCACCTGAATCGGTCGCCGGAGTTGCTCTGTCTGCGGTGGTTTTGTGCGAATCGGGGGCAGCCTGGGGGCGTGAGTGTGCGATTGACTGGGGGAAAATGATCGTGGGGAGGTGGGGATCTTATAGCCGGTGCCTCGACAGGAAACGCCTGCGTTTAATTGCCCAATTAAGCCGCGCCATCACCGGCAGTCACTGCAGCTGCGACGTGGTCGCGGGCGAGTTTTGGGGAAGACGATGACAGCGTGTCCAGGGTCCACTCGTCAGCGATGTGCGCGAAGTGAGTGTGGGGTCTGGCTGTCAGCGGCTCAGTGTGTGCGCTCGCGCGTGAGAGGAGAAAAAGAAATCCCCGGGTGGGCTTGCTGGGCTCGATTGGTTGCTGGGCCAGATACCTAGCGCCTGGCCCTTTTCTTTTGTTTGTTTCTTTTCTTTTTCTATTTCTATTTTCTGGAATGATTTTTGATATGAATTCAAATCCTTTTGAATACAAGCTGTTCTAGGAATTTTTGCAGGGTTTTGTGGATTCAAAAACAGTCATTTTAACTAAGTGTTTACCATGCAAGGCTTGGTCAAGCTTGGTTTTCAAAGTAAACAGAGATTTGCTCTAGTTTGTAAATATTTGAAAAAGATTTTGAAACCATTTCCAAATTTGAAAACTTGGGTAAAAGCTTCACCTAAACTTTCCATCAATGGAGTCAAGTGAACCAGTATTTAAACTTTCACATTTCAAAGGGGTGATGGTCATTTTGGAATAAAAATGTCCACATGAAATCATAGCCCCAACTTCTGTTTCTAAGTGATTTTTGAGAAAACCCTAAATGGATGAATGATGCAAAGATGATATGAATGAGTTTTGAAACTATGATTTTTGGGATGTTACAGTAGTAAATATGCATGCACAAGGTTTTCAAGAACCAAGAATGAGATACAATTTGAACAAAAACACCAAGTAAACCACGATGGCACACACAAGAGTGTGGCAATAACTTTTGACTGGAAGCTCCGATTGACCCGATTCAAATTGCGTTGGATAGAGGGCGACAAGGGCTTCCCAATAAAAAGTGGAAATATTGATTATCACCAAGTGAGAAAGTATCAAGTAGATTAATGTGATATACCTCACTTGGTGAGAAACCGAAAAGCCACATAAATCAAAATCGCAACAAGATACAAATGGGAGATCCGATTTAGATGAACAAGAGCTTGTTATGGAGATTACCACAAGCTCTATATCCTCACATGGATAAGACCAAATATCAAACAAATACGATGATGCAAGTATGCAAGAAACAAGCACATACAAGGAAGATATACAATAAAGCACATGGAAGCAAAAATGAAGTCACAACATATACTAATAAGATTTTTGCTTCGAAGAATGGCCAAAGGCTCACATATATCTTATTGTACATTGACGAGCTTTAAAAACCAACACACTACATATATTACAACTATCACCAAGGGAAAAGGAGAAAGTTGGAATATATGGAGAAAGGCAACAAGGATCATAAGATAAAATAGACTAGCAAAATCTCACTATTGCACATGAGAGAAGTCGATGAAATGATAGGCAATAAAATTGCTAGATTGACATATTTGGGATTGGAGGATCATGTGCATGATTTTGTATAGTCCCAATTATATGCACTCATCTCAACTTATACACATATACAATATAGAGTCCTCTTAATACCATGGCTAGAGATACAACAATAAATATAATAACAAAAATAAGATGCAACCTACAAAAGGTTGGACGCAATATAAATATGCATGAGCAAGAGATACTTGTTACCGAGATATAATTGGTAGGATGTAGAGGATATGAATTCGTTGATCATCCTATAGCTTGCCTCAAATTTTCTTCTAAGCATCACTTCTTCAAAATTGAGAGACAAGCGTCCAATATATCTCCAATGTACCTCAAACACATTTAAGTACAAAATGGTCCCAAAACTTATTGGGTCCAATGTATTTTGTGCAACTACAATACATAGGAGAGACTCCACATAAATATGTGCATATAGAATTGAAATTGAATTTCATGCATAACTTAGCCGATGGGATTTGGTGGAGTTTCCCCTATATATTGGATCAAAGAAAGCAAGCATGCCATAATATAGATATGTAGTAAATATGCATGCACAAGGTTTTCAAGAACCAAGAATGAGATACAATTTGAACAAAAACACCAAGTAAACCACGATGGCACACACAAGAGTGTGGCAATAACTTTTGACTGGAAGCTCCAATTGACCCGATTCAAATTGCGTTGGATAGAGGGCGACAAGTGCTTCCCAATAAAAAGTGGAAATATTGATTATCACCAAGTGAGAAAGTATCAAGTAGAATAATGTGATATACCTCACTTGGTGAGAAACCGAAAAGCCGCATAAATCAAAATCGCAACAAGATACAAATGGGAGATCCGATTTAGATGAACAAGAGCTTGTTATGGAGATTAACACAAGCTCTATATCCTCACATGGATAAGACCAAATATCAAACAAATACGATGATGCAAGTATGCAAGAAACAAGCACATACAAGGAAGATATACAATAAAGCACATGGAAGCAAAAATGAAGTCACAACATATACTAATAAGATTTTTGCTTCGAAGCATGGCCAAAGGCTCACATATATCTTATTGTACATTGACGAGCTTTAAAAACCAAAACACTACATATATTACAACTATCACCAAGGGAAAAGGAGAAAGTTGGAATATATGGAGAAAGGCAACAAGGATCATAAGATAAAATAGACTAGCAAAATCTCACTATTGCACATGAGAGAAGTCGATGAAATGATAGGCAATAAAATTGCTAGATTGACATATTTGGGATTGGAGGATCATGTGCATGATTTTGTATAGTCCCAATTATATGCACTCATCTCAACTTATACACATATACAATATAGAGTCCTCTTAATACCATGGCTAGAGATACAACAATAAATATAATAACAAAAATAAGATGCAACCTACAAAAGGTTGGACGCAATATAAATATGCATGAGCAAGAGATACTTGTTACCGAGATATAATTGGTAGGATGTAGAGGATATGAATTCGTTGATCATCCTATAGCTTGCCTCAAATTTTCTTCTAAGCATCACTTCTTCAAAATTGAGAGACAAGCGTCCAATATATCTCCAATGTACCTCAAACACATTTAAGTACAAAATGGTCCCCAAACTTATTGGGTCCAATGTATTTAGTGCAACTAAAATACATAGGAGAGACTCCACATAAATATGTGCATATAGATTTGAAATTGAATTTCATGCACAACTTAGCCGATGGGATTTGGTGGAGTTTCCCCTATATATTGGATCAAAGAAAGCAAGCATGCCATAATATAGATATGTAGTAAATATGCATGCACAAGGTTTTCAAGAACCAAGAATGAGATACAATTTGAACAAAAACACCAAGTAAACCACGATGGCACACACAAGAGTGTGGCAATAACTTTTGACTGGAAGCTCCGATTGACCCGATTCAAATTGCGTTGGATAGAGGGCGACAAGGGCTTCCCAATAAAAAGTGGAAATATTGATTATCACCAAGTGAGAAAGTATCAAGTAGAATAATGTGATATACCTCACTTGGTGAGAAACCGAAAAGTCGCATAAATCAAAATCGCAACAAGATACAAATGGGAGATCCGATTTAGATGAACAAGAGCTTGTTATGGAGATTAACACAAGCTCTATATCCTCACATGGATAAGACCAAATATCAAACAAATACGATTATGCAAGTATGCAAGAAACAAGCACATACAAGGAAGATATACAATAAAGCACATGGAAGCAAAAATGAAGTCACAACATATACTAATAAGATTTTTGCTTCGAAGCATGGCCAAAGGCTCACATATATCTTATTGTACATTGACGAGCTTTAAAAACCAACACACTACATATATTACAACTATCACCAAGGGAAAAGGAGAAAGTTGGAATATATGGAGAAAGGCAACAAGGATCATAAGATAAAATAGACTAGCAAAATCTCACTATTGCACATGAGAGAAGTCGATGAAATGATAGGCAATAAAATTGCTAGATTGACATATTTGGGATTGGAGGATCATGTGCATGATTTTGTATAGTCCCAATTATATGCACTCATCTCAACTTATACACATATACAATATAGAGTCCTCTTAATACCATGGCTAGAGATACAACAATAAATATAATAACAAAAATAAGATGCAACCTACAAAAGGTTGGACGCAATATAAATATGCATGAGCAAGAGATACTTGTTACCGAGATATAATTGGTAGGATGTAGAGGATATGAATTCGTTGATCATCCTATAGCTTGCCTCAAATTTTCTTCTAAGCATCACTTCTTCAAAATTGAGAGACAAGCGTCCAATATATCTCCAATGTACCTCAAACACATTTAAGTACAAAATGGTCCCAAAACTTATTGGGTCCAATGTATTTTGTGCAACTACAATACATAGGAGAGACTCCACATAAATATGTGCATATAGAATTGAAATTGAATTTCATGCATAACTTAGCCGATGGGATTTGGTGGAGTTTCCCCTATATATTGGATCAAAGAAAGCAAGCATGCCATAATATAGATATGTAGTAAATATGCATGCACAAGGTTTTCAAGAACCAAGAATGAGATACAATTTGAACAAAAACACCAAGTAAACCACGATGGCACACACAAGAGTGTGGCAATAACTTTTGACTGGAAGCTCCAATTGACCCGATTCAAATTGCGTTGGATAGAGGGCGACAAGGGCTTCCCAATAAAAAGTGGAAATATTGATTATCACCAAGTGAGAAAGTATCAAGTAGAATAATGTGATATACCTCACTTGGTGAGAAACCGAAAAGCCGCATAAATCAAAATCGCAACAAGATACAAATGGGAGATCCGATTTAGATGAACAAGAGCTTGTTATGGAGATTAACACAAGCTCTATATCCTCACATGGATAAGACCAAATATCAAACAAATACGATGATGCAAGTATGCAAGAAACAAGCACATACAAGGAAGATATACAATAAAGCACATGGAAGCAAAAATGAAGTCACAACATATACTAATAAGATTTTTGCTTCGAAGCATGGCCAAAGGCTCACATATATCTTATTGTACATTGACGAGCTTTAAAAACCAAAACACTACATATATTACAACTATCACCAAGGGAAAAGGAGAAAGTTGGAATATATGGAGAAAGGCAACAAGGATCATAAGATAAAATAGACTAGCAAAATCTCACTATTGCACATGAGAGAAGTCGATGAAATGATAGGCAATAAAATTGCTAGATTGACATATTTGGGATTGGAGGATCATGTGCATGATTTTGTATAGTCCCAATTATATGCACTCATCTCAACTTATACACATATACAATATAGAGTCCTCTTAATACCATGGCTAGAGATACAACAATAAATATAATAACAAAAATAAGATGCAACCTACAAAAGGTTGGACGCAATATAAATATGCATGAGCAAGAGATACTTGTTACCGAGATATAATTGGTAGGATGTAGAGGATATGAATTCGTTGATCATCCTATAGCTTGCCTCAAATTTTCTTCTAAGCATCACTTCTTCAAAATTGAGAGACAAGCGTCCAATATATCTCCAATGTACCTCAAACACATTTAAGTACAAAATGGTCCCCAAACTTATTGGGTCCAATGTATTTTGTGCAACTACAATACATAGGAGAGACTCCACATAAATATGTGCATATAGAATTGAAATTGAATTTCATGCATAACTTAGCCGATGGGATTTGGTGGAGTTTCCCCTATATATTGGATGAAAGAAAGCAAGCATGCCATAATATAGATATGTAGTAAATATGCATGCACAAGGTTTTCAAGAACCAAGAATGAGATACAATTTGAACAAAAACACCAAGTAAACCACGATGGCACACACAAGAGTGTGGCAATAACTTTTGACTGGAAGCTCCAATTGACCCGATTCAAATTGCGTTGGATAGAGGGCGACAAGGGCTTCCCAATAAAAAGTGGAAATATTGATTATCACCAAGTGAGAAAGTATCAAGTAGAATAATGTGATATACCTCACTTGGTGAGAAACCGAAAAGCCGCATAAATCAAAATCGCAACAAGATACAAATGGGAGATCCGATTTAGATGAACAAGAGCTTGTTATGGAGATTAACACAAGCTCTATATCCTCACATGGATAAGACCAAATATCAAACAAATACGATGATGCAAGTATGCAAGAAACAAGCACATACAAGGAAGATATACAATAAAGCACATGGAAGCAAAAATGAAGTCACAACATATACTAATAAGATTTTTGCTTCGAAGCATGGCCAAAGGCTCACATATATCTTATTGTACATTGACGAGCTTTAAAAACCAAAACACTACATATATTACAACTATCACCAAGGGAAAAGGAGAAAGTTGGAATATATGGAGAAAGGCAACAAGGATCATAAGATAAAATAGACTAGCAAAATCTCACTATTGCACATGAGAGAAGTCGATGAAATGATAGGCAATAAAATTGCTAGATTGACATATTTGGGATTGGAGGATCATGTGCATGATTTTGTATAGTCCCAATTATATGCACTCATCTCAACTTATACACATATACAATATAGAGTCCTCTTAATACCATGGCTAGAGATACAACAATAAATATAATAACAAAAATAAGATGCAACCTACAAAAGGTTGGACGCAATATAAATATGCATGAGCAAGAGATACTTGTTACCGAGATATAATTGGTAGGATGTAGAGGATATGAATTCGTTGATCATCCTATAGCTTGCCTCAAATTTTCTTCTAAGCATCACTTCTTCAAAATTGAGAGACAAGCGTCCAATATATCTCCAATGTACCTCAAACACATTTAAGTACAAAATGGTCCCCAAACTTATTGGGTCCAATGTATTTTGTGCAACTACAATACATAGGAGAGACTCCACATAAATATGTGCATATAGAATTGAAATTGAATTTCATGCATAACTTAGCCGATGGGATTTGGTGGAGTTTCCCCTATATATTGGATGAAAGAAAGCAAGCATGCCATAATATAGATATGTAGTAAATATGCATGCACAAGGTTTTCAAGAACCAAGAATGAGATACAATTTGAACAAAAACACCCAGTAAACCACGATGGCACACACAAGAGTGTGGCAATAACTTTTGACTGGAAGCTCCGATTGACCCGATTCAAATTGCGTTGGATAGAGGGCGACAAGGGCTTCCCAATAAAAAGTGGAAATATTGATTATCACCAAGTGAGAAAGTATCAAGTAGAATAATGTGATATACCTCACTTGGTGAGAAACCGAAAACCCGCATAAATCAAAATCGCAACAAGATACAAATTGGAGATCCGATTTAGATGAACAAGAGCTTGTTATGGAGATTACCACACGCTCTATATCCTCACATGGATAAGACCAAATATCAAACAAATACGATGATGCAAGTATGCAAGAAACAAGCACATACAAGGAAGATATACAATAAATCACATGGAAGCAAAAATGAAGTCACAACATATACTAATAATATTTTTGCTTCGAAGCATGGCCAAAGGCTCACATATATCTTATGGTACATTGACGAGCTTAAAAAACCAACACACTACATATATTACAACTATCACCAAGGGAAAAGGAGAAAGTTGGAATATATGGAGAAAGGCAACAAGGATCATAAGATAAAATAGACTAGCAAAATCTCACTATTGCACATGAGAGAAGTCGATGAAATGATAGGCAATAAAATTGCTAGATTGACATATTTGGGATTGGAGGATCATGTGCATGATTTTGTATAGTCCCAATTATATGCACTCATCTCAACTTATACACATATACAATATAGAGTCCTCTTAATGCCATGGCTAGAGATACAACAATAAATATAATAACAAAAATAAGATGCAACCTATAAAAGGTTGGACGCAATATAAATATGCATGAGCAAGAGATACTTGTTACCGAGATATAATTGGTAGGATGTAGAGGATATGAATTCGTTGATCATCCTATAGCTTGCCTCAAATTTTCTTCTAAGCATCACTTCTTCAAAATTGAGAGACAAGCGTCCAATATATCTCCAATGTACCTCAAACACATTTAAGTACAAAATGGTCCCCAAACTTATTGGGTCCAATGTATTTTGTGCAACTACAATACATAGGAGAGACTCCACATAAATATGTGCATATAGAATTGAAATTGAATTTCATGCATAACTTAGCCGATGGGATTTGGTGGAGTTTCCCCTATATATTGGATCAAAGAAAGCAAGCATGCCATAATATAGATATGTAGTAAATATGCATGCACAAGGTTTTCAAGAACCAAGAATGAGATACAATTTGAACAAAAACACCAAGTAAACCACGATGGCACACACAAGAGTGTGGCAATAACTTTTGACTGGAAGCTCCGATTGACCCGATTCAAATTGCGTTGCATAGAGGGCGACAAGGGCTTCCCAATAAAAAGTGGAAACATTGATTATCACCAAGTGAGAAAGTATCAAGTAGAGTAATGTGATATACCTCACTTGGTGAGAAACCGAAAAGCCGCATAAATCAAAATCGCAACAAGATACAAATGGGAGATCCGATTTAGATGAACAAGAGCTTGTTATGGAGATTAACACAAGCTCTATATCCTCACATGGATAAGACCAAATATCAAACAAATACGATGATGCAAGTATGCAAGAAACAAGCACATACAAGGAAGATATACAATAAAGCACATGGAAGCAAAAATGAAGTCACAACATATACTAATAAGATTTTTGCTTCGAAGCATGGCCAAAGGCTCACATATATCTTATTGTACATTGACGAGCTTTAAAAACCAACACACTACATATATTACAACTATCACCAAGGGAAAAGGAGAAAGTTGGAATATATGGAGAAAGGCAACAAGGATCATAAGATAAAATAGACTAGCAAAATCTCACTATTGCACATGAGAGAAGTCGATGAAATGATAGGCAATAAAATTGCTAGATTGACATATTTGGGATTGGAGGATCATGTGCATGATTTTGTATAGTCCCAATTATATGCACTCATCTCAACTTATACACATATACAATATAGAGTCCTCTTAATGCCATGGCTAGAGATACAACAATAAATATAATAACAAAAATTCATGCCAAGATGCAACCTACAAAAGGTTGGACGCAATATAAATATGCATGAGCAAGAGATACTTGTTACCGAGATATAATTTGTAGGATGTAGAGGATATGAATTCGTTGATCATCCTATAGCTTGCCTCAAATTTTCTTCTAAGCATCACTTCTTCAAAATTGAGAGACAAGCGTCCAATATATCTCCAATGTACCTCAAACACATTTAAGTACAAAATGGTCCCCAAACTTATTGGGTCCAATGTATTTAGTGCAACTAAAATACATAGGAGAGACTCCACATAAATATGTGCATATAGATTTGAAATTGAATTTCATGCACAACTTAGCCGAGGGGATTTGGTGGAGTTTCCCCTATATATTGGATCAAAGAAAGCAAGCATGCCATAATATAGATATGTAGTAAATATGCATGCACAAGGTTTTCAAGAACCAAGAATGAGATACAATTTGAACAAAAACACCAAGTAAACCACGATGGCACACACAAGAGTGTGGCAATAACTTTTGACTGGAAGCTCCAATTGACCCGATTCAAATTGCGTTGGATAGAGGGCGACAAGGGCTTCCCAATAAAAAGTGGAAATATTGATTATCACCAAGTGAGAAAGTATCAAGTAGAATAATGTGATATACCTCACTTGGTGAGAAACCGAAAAGCCGCATAAATCAAAATCGCAACAAGATACAAATGGGAGATCCGATTTAGATGAACAAGAGCTTGTTATGGAGATTACCACAAGCTCTATATCTTCACATGGATAAGACCAAATATCAAACAAATACGATGATGCAAGTATGCAAGAAACAAGCACATACAAGGAAGATATACAATAAAGCACATGGAAGCAAAAATGAAGTCACAACATATACTAATAAGATTTTTGCTTCGAAGCATGGCCAAAGGCTCACATATATCTTATTGTACATTGACGAGCTTTAAAAACCAAAACACTACTCATATTACAACTATCACCAAGGGAAAAGGAGAAAGTTGGAATATATGGAGAAAGGCAACAAGGATCATAAGATAAAATAGACTAGCAAAATCTCACTATTGCACATGAGATAAGTCGATGAAATGATAGGCAATAAAATTGCTAGATTGACATATTTGGGATTGGAGGATCATGTGCATGATTTTGTATAGTCCCAATTATATGCACTCATCTCAACTTATACACATATACAATATAGAGTCCTCTTAATACCATGGCTAGAGATACAACAATAAATATAATAACAAAAATAAGATGCAACCTACAAAAGGTTGGACGCAATATAAATATGCATGAGCAAGAGATACTTGTTACCAAGATATAATTGGTAGGATGTAGAGGATATGAATTCGTAGATCATCCTATAGCTTGCCTCAAATTTTCTTCTAAGCATCACTTCTTCAAAATTGAGAGACAAGCGTCCAATATATCTCCAATGTACCTCAAACACATTTAAGTACAAAATGGTCCCCAAACTTATTGGGTCCAATGTATTTTGTGCAACTACAATACATAGGAGAGACTCCACATAAATATGTGCATATAGAATTGAAATTGAATTTCATGCATAACTTAGCCGATGGGATTTGGTGGAGTTTCCCCTATATATTGGATCAAAGAAAGCAAGCATGCCATAATATAGATATGTAGTAAATATGCATGCACAAGGTTTTCAAGAACCAAGAATGAGATACAATTTGAACAAAAACACCAAGTAAACCACGATGGCACACACAAGAGTGTGGCAATAACTTTTGACTGGAAGCTCCGATTGACCCGATTCAAATTGCGTTGGATAGAGGGCGACAAGGGCTTCCCAACAAAAAGTGGAAATATTGATTATCACCAAGTGAGAAAGTATCAAGTAGAATAATGTGATATACCTCACTTGGTGAGAAACCGAAAACCCGCATAAATCAAAATCGCAACAAGATACAAATTGGAGATCCGATTTAGATGAACAAGAGCTTGTTATGGAGATTACCACAAGCTCTATATCCTCACATGGATAAGACCAAATATCAAACAAATACGATGATGCAAGTATGCAAGAAACAAGCACATACAAGGAAGATATACAATAAATCACATGGAAGCAAAAATGAAGTCACAACATATACTAATAATATTTTTGCTTCGAAGCATGGCCAAAGGCTCACATATATCTTATGGTACATTGACGAGCTTAAAAAACCAACACACTACATATATTACAACTATCACCAAGGGAAAAGGAGAAAGTTGGAATATATGGAGAAAGGCAACAAGGATCATAAGATAAAATAGACTAGCAAAATCTCACTATTGCACATGAGAGAAGTCGATGAAATGATAGGCAATAAAATTGCTAGATTGACATATTTGGGATTGGAGGATCATGTGCATGATTTTGTATAGTCCCAATTATATGCACTCATCTCAACTTATACACATATACAATATAGAGTCCTCTTAATGCCATGGCTAGAGATACAACAATAAATATAATAACAAAAATAAGATGCAACCTACAAAAGGTTGGACGCAATATAAATATGCATGAGCAAGAGATACTTGTTACCGAGATATAATTGGTAGGATGTAGAGGATATGAATTCGTTGATCATCCTATAGCTTGCCTCAAATTTTCTTCTAAGCATCACTTCTTCAAAATTGAGAGACAAGCGTCCAATATATCTCCAATGTACCTCAAACACATTTAAGTACAAAATGGTCCCCAAACTTATTGGGTCCAATGTATTTTGTGCAACTACAATACATAGGAGAGACTCCACATAAATATGTGCATATAGAATTGAAATTGAATTTCATGCATAACTTAGCCGATGGGATTTGGTGGACTTTCCCCTATATATTGGATCAAAGAAAGCAAGCATGCCATAATATAGATATGTAGTAAATATGCATGCACAAGGTTTTCAAGAACCAAGAATGAGATACAATTTGAACAAAAACACCAAGTAAACCACGATGGCACACACAAGAGTGTGGCAATAACTTTTGACTGGAAGCTCCAATTGACCCGATTCAAATTGCGTTGCATAGAGGGCGACAAGGGCTTCCCAATAAAAAGTGGAAATATTGATTATCACCAAGTGAGAAAGTATCAAGTAGAATAATGTGATATACCTCACTTGGTGAGAAACCGAAAACCCGCATAAATCAAAATCGCAACAAGATACAAATTGGAGATCCGATTTAGATGAACAAGAGCTTGTTATGGAGATTACCACAAGCTCTATATCCTCACATGGATAAGACCAAATATCAAACAAATACGATGATGCAAGTATGCAAGAAACAAGCACATACAAGGAAGATATACAATAAATCACATGGAAGAAAAAATGAAGTCACAACATATACTAATAATATTTTTGCTTCGAAGCATGGCCAAAGGCTCACATATATCTTATGGTACATTGAAGAGCTTAAAAAACCAACACACTACATATATTACAACTATCACCAAGGGAAAAGGAGAAAGTTGGAATATATGGAGAAAGGCAACAAGGATCATAAGATAAAATAGACTAGCAAAATCTCACTATTGCACATGAGAGAAGTCGATGAAATGATAGGCAATAAAATTGCTAGATTGACATATTTGGGATTGGAGGATCATGTGCATGATTTTGTATAGTCCCAATTATATGCACTCATCTCAACTTATACACATATACAATATAGAGTCCTCTTAATGCCATGGCTAGAGATACAACAATAAATATAATAACAAAAATAAGATGCAACCTACAAAAGGTTGGACGCAATATAAATATGCATGAGCAAGAGATACTTGTTACCGAGATATAATTCGTAGGATGTAGAGGATATGAATTCGTTGATCATCCTATAGCTTGCCTCAAATTTTCTTCTAAGCATCACTTCTTCAAAATTGAGAGACAAGCGTCCAATATATCTCCAATGTACCTCAAACACATTTAAGTACAAAATGGTCCCCAAACTTATTGGGTCCAATGTATTTTGTGCAACTACAATACATAGGAGAGACTCCACATAAATATGTGCATATAGAATTGAAATTGAATTTCATGCATAACTTAGCCGATGGGATTTGGTGGAGTTTCCCCTATATATTGGATCAAAGAAAGCAAGCATGCCATAATATAGATATGTAGTAAATATG
The DNA here is from genome assembly GCA_916181665.1 of Avena sativa. NCBI lineage: Eukaryota > Viridiplantae > Streptophyta > Magnoliopsida > Poales > Poaceae > Avena > Avena sativa. The sequence goes on from OV702281.1 coordinate 186,149,093, forward strand.
CATGCACAAGGTTTTCAAGAACCAAGAATGAGATACAATTTGAACAAAAACACCAAGTAAACCACGATGGCACACACAAGAGTGTGGCAATAACTTTTGACTGGAAGCTCCAATTGACCCGATTCAAATTGCGTTGGATCGAGGGCGACAAGGGCTTCCCAATAAAAAGTGGAAATATTGATTATCACCAAGTGAGAAAGTATCAAGTAGAATAATGTGATATACCTCACTTGGTGAGAAACCGAAAAGCCGCATAAATCAAAATCGCAACAAGATACAAATGGGAGATCCGATTTAGATGAACAAGAGCTTGTTATGGAGATTACCACAAGCTCTATATCCTCACATGGATAAGACCAAATATCAAACAAATACGATGATGCAAGTATGCAAGAAACAAGCACATACAAGGAAGATATACAATAAATCACATGGAAGCAAAAATGAAGTCACAACATATACTAATAAGATTTTTGCTTCGAAGCATGGCCAAATGCTCACATATATCTTATGGTACATTGACGAGCTTTAAAAACCAACACACTACATATATTACAACTATCACCAAGGGAAAAGGAGAAAGTTGGAATATATGGAGAAAGGCAACAAGGATCATAAGATAAAATAGACTAGCAAAATCTCACTATTGCACATGAGAGAAGTCGATGAAATGATAGGCAATAAAATTGCTAGATTGACATATTTGGGATTGGAGGATCATGTGCATGATTTTGTATAGTCCCAATTATATGCACTCATCTCAACTTATACACATATACAATATAGAGTCCTCTTAATACCATGGCTAGAGATACAACAATAAATATAATAACAAAAATAAGATGCAACCTACAAAAGGTTGGACGCAATATAAATATGCATGAGCAAGAGATACTTGTTACCGAGATATAATTGGTAGGATGTAGAGGATATGAATTCGTTGATCATCCTATAGCTTGCCTCAAATTTTCTTCTAAGCATCACTTCTTCAAAATTGAGAGACAAGCGTCCAATATATCTCCAATGTACCTCAAACACATTTAAGTACAAAATGGTCCCCAAACTTATTGGGTCCAATGTATTTAGTGCAACTAAAATACATAGGAGAGACTCCACATAAATATGTGCATATAGATTTGAAATTGAATTTCATGCACAACTTAGCCGATGGGATTTGGTGGAGTTTCCCCTATATATTGGATCAAAGAAAGCAAGCATGCCATAATATAGATATGTAGTAAATATGCATGCACAAGGTTTTCAAGAACCAAGAATGAGATACAATTTGAACAAAAACACCAAGTAAACCACGATGGCACACACAAGAGTGTGGCAATAACTTTTGACTGGAAGCTCCAATTGACCCGATTCAAATTGCGTTGGATAGAGGGCGACAAGGGCTTCCCAATAAAAAGTGGAAATATTGATTATCACCAAGTGAGAAAGTATCAAGTAGAATAATGTGATATACCTCACTTGGTGAGAAACCGAAAAGCCGCATAAATCAAAATCGCAACAAGATACAAATGGCAGATCCGATTTAGATGAACAAGAGCTTGTTATGGAGATTAACACAAGCTCTATATCCTCACATGGATAAGACCAAATATCAAACAAATACGATGATGCAAGTATGCAAGAAACAAGCACATACAAGGAAGATATACAATAAATCACATGGAAGCAAAAATGAAGTCACAACATATACTAATAAGATTTTTGCTTCGAAGCATGGCCAAATGCTCACATATATCTTATGGTACATTGACGAGCTTTAAAAACCAACACACTACATATATTACAACTATCACCAAGGGAAAAGGAGAAAGTTGGAATATATGGAGAAAGGCAACAAGGATCATAAGATAAAATAGACTAGCAAAATCTCACTATTGCACATGAGAGAAGTCGATGAAATGATAGGCAATAAAATTGCTAGATTGACATATTTGGGATTGGAGGATCATGTGCATGATTTTGTATAGTCCCAATTATATGCACTCATCTCAACTTATACACATATACAATATAGAGTCCTCTTAATGCCATGGCTAGAGATACAACAATAAATATAATAACAAAAATTCATGCCAAGATGCAACCTACAAAAGGTTGGAAGCCATATAAATATGCATGAGCAAGAGATACTTGTTACCGAGATATAATTTGTAGGATGTAGAGGATATGAATTCGTTGATCATCCTATAGCTTGCCTCAAATTTTCTTCTAAGCATCACTTCTTCAAAATTGAGAGACAAGCGTCCAATATATCTCCAATGTACCTCAAACACATTTAAGTACAAAATGGTCCCCAAACTTATTGGGTCCAATGTATTTAGTGCAACTACAATACATAGGAGAGACTCCACATAAATATGTGCATATAGATATGAAATTGAATTTCATGCACAACTTAGCCGATGGGATTTGGTGGACTTTCCCCTATATATTGGATCAAAGAAAGCAAGCATGCCATAATATAGATATGTAGTAAATATGCATGCACAAGGTTTTCAAGAACCAATAATGAGATACAATTTGAACAAAAACACCAAGTAAACCACGATGGCACACACAAGAGTGTGGCAATAAGTTTTGACTGGAAGCTCCGATTGACCCGATTCAAATTGCGTTGGATAGAGGGCGAAAGGGCTTCCCAATAAAAAGTGGAAATATTGATTATCACGAAGTGAGAAAGTATCAAGTAGAATAATGTGATATACCTCACTTGGTGAGAAACCGAAAAGCCGCATAAATCAAAATCGCAACAAGATACAAATGGGAGATCCGATTTAGATGAACAAGAGCTTGTTATGGAGATTACCACAAGCTCTATATCCTCACATGGATAAGACCAAATATCAAACAAATACGATGATGCAAGTATGCAAGAAACAAGCACATACAAGGAAGATATACAATAAATCACATGGAAGCAAAAATGAAGTCACAACATATACTAATAAGATTTTTGCTTCGAAGCATGGCCAAATGCTCACATATATCTTATGGTACATTGACGAGCTTTAAAAACCAACACACTACATATATTACAACTATCACCAAGGGAAAAGGAGAAAGTTGGAATATATGGAGAAAGGCAACAAGGATCATAAGATAAAATAGACTAGCAAAATCTCACTATTGCACATGAGAGAAGTCGATGAAATGATAGGCAATAAAATTGCTAGATTGACATATTTGGGATTGGAGGATCATGTGCATGATTTTGTATAGTCCCAATTATATGCACTCATCTCAACTTATACACATATACAATATAGAGTCCTCTTAATGCCATGGCTAGAGATACAACAATAAATATAATAACAAAAATAAGATGCAACCTACAAAAGGTTGGACGCAATATAAATATGCATGAGCAAGAGATACTTGTTACCGAGATATAATTGGTAGGATGTAGAGGATATGAATTCGTTGATCATCCTATAGCTTGCCTCAAATTTTCTTCTAAGCATCACTTCTTCAAAATTGAGAGACAAGCGTCCAATATATCTCCAATGTACCTCAAACACATTTAAGTACAAAATGGTCCCCAAACTTATTGGGTCCAATGTATTTAGTGCAACTACAATACATAGGAGAGACTCCACATAAATATGTGCATATAGATATGAAATTGAATTTCATGCACAACTTAGCCGATGGGATTTGGTGGACTTTCCCCTATATATTGGATCAAAGAAAGCAAGCATGCCATAATATAGATATGTAGTAAATATGCATGCACAAGGTTTTCAAGAACCAATAATGAGATACAATTTGAACAAAAACACCAAGTAAACCACGATGGCACACACAAGAGTGTGGCAATAACTTTTGACTGGAAGCTCCGATTGACCCGATTCAAATTGCGTTGGATAGAGGGCGAAAGGGCTTCCCAATAAAAAGTGGAAATATTGATTATCACGAAGTGAGAAAGTATCAAGTAGAATAATGTGATATACCTCACTTGGTGAGAAACCGAAAAGCCGCATAAATCAAAATCGCAACAAGATACAAATGGGAGATCCGATTTAGATGAACAAGAGCTTGTTATGGAGATTACCACAAGCTCTATATCCTCACATGGATAAGACCAAATATCAAACAAATACGATGATGCAAGTATGCAAGAAACAAGCACATACAAGGAAGATATACAATAAATCACATGGAAGCAAAAATGAAGTCACAACATATACTAATAAGATTTTTGCTTCGAAGCATGGCCAAATGCTCACATATATCTTATGGTACATTGACGAGCTTTAAAAACCAACACACTACATATATTACAACTATCACCAAGGGAAAAGGAGAAAGTTGGAATATATGGAGAAAGGCAACAAGGATCATAAGATAAAATAGACTAGCAAAATCTCACTATTGCACATGAGAGAAGTCGATGAAATGATAGGCAATAAAATTGCTAGATTGACATATTTGGGATTGGAGGATCATGTGCATGATTTTGTATAGTCCCAATTATATGCACTCATCTCAACTTATACACATATACAATATAGAGTCCTCTTAATGCCATGGCTAGAGATACAACAATAAATATAATAACAAAAATAAGATGCAACCTACAAAAGGTTGGACGCAATATAAATATGCATGAGCAAGAGATACTTGTTACCGAGATATAATTGGTAGGATGTAGAGGATATGAATTCGTTGATCATCCTATAGCTTGCCTCAAATTTTCTTCTAAGCATCACTTCTTCAAAATTGAGAGACAAGCGTCCAATATATCTCCAATGTACCTCAAACACATTTAAGTACAAAATGGTCCCCAAACTTATTGGGTCCAATGTATTTTGTGCAACTACAATACATAGGAGAGACTCCACATAAATATGTGCATATAGAATTGAAATTGAATTTCATGCATAACTTAGCCGATGGGATTTGGTGGAGTTTCCCCTATATATTGGATCAAAGAAAGCAAGCATGCCATAATATAGATATGTAGTAAATATGCATGCACAAGGTTTTCAAGAACCAAGAATGAGATACAATTTGAACAAAAACACCAAGTAAACCACGATGGCACACACAAGAGTGTGGCAATAACTTTTGACTGGAAGCTCCGATTGACCCGATTCAAATTGCGTTGCATAGAGGGCGACAAGGGCTTCCCAATAAAAAGTGGAAACATTGATTATCACCAAGTGAGAAAGTATCAAGTAGAGTAATGTGATATACCTCACTTGGTGAGAAACCGAAAAGCCGCATAAATCAAAATCGCAACAAGATACAAATGGGAGATCCGATTTAGATGAACAAGAGCTTGTTATGGAGATTAACACAAGCTCTATATCCTCACATGGATAAGACCAAATATCAAACAAATACGATGATGCAAGTATGCAAGAAACAAGCACATACAAGGAAGATATACAATAAATCACATGGAAGCAAAAATGAAGTCACAACATATACTAATAAGATTTTTGCTTCGAAGCATGGCCAAATGCTCACATATATCTTATGGTACATTGACGAGCTTTAAAAACCAACACACTACATATATTACAACTATCACCAAGGGAAAAGGAGAAAGTTGGAATATATGGAGAAAGGCAACAAGGATCATAAGATAAAATAGACTAGCAAAATCTCACTATTGCACATGAGAGAAGTCGATGAAATGATAGGCAATAAAATTGCTAGATTGACATATTTGGGATTGGAGGATCATGTGCATGATTTTGTATAGTCCCAATTATATGCACTCATCTCAACTTATACACATATACAATATAGAGTCCTCTTAATGCCATGGCTAGAGATACAACAATAAATATAATAACAAAAATTCATGCCAAGATGCAACCTACAAAAGGTTAGAAGCCATATAAATATGCATGAGCAAGAGATACTTGTTACCGAGATATAATTTGTAGGATGTAGAGGATATGAATTCGTTGATCATCCTATAGCTTGCCTCAAATTTTCTTCTAAGCATCACTTCTTCAAAATTGAGAGACAAGCGTCCAATATATCTCCAATGTACCTCAAACACATTTAAGTACAAAATGGTCCCCAAACTTATTGGGTCCAATGTATTTAGTGCAACTAAAATACATAGGAGAGACTCCACATAAATATGTGCATATAGATATGAAATTGAATTTCATGCACAACTTAGCCGATGGGATTTGGTGGACTTTCCCCTATATATTGGATCAAAGAAAGCAAGCATGCCATAATATAGATATGTAGTAAATATGCATGCACAAGGTTTTCAAGAACCAAGAATGAGATACAATTTGAACAAAAACACCAAGTAAACCACGATGGCACACACAAGAGTGTGGCAATAACTTTTGACTGGAAGCTCCGATTGACCCGATTCAAATTGCGTTGGATAGAGGGCGACAAGGGCTTCCCAATAAAAAGTGGAAATATTGATTATCACCAAGTGAGAAAGTATCAAGTAGAATAATGTGATATACCTCACTTGGTGAGAAACCGAAAACCCGCATAAATCAAAATCGCAACAAGATACAAATGGGAGATCCGATTTAGATGAACAAGAGCTTGTTATGGAGATTACCACAAGCTCTATATCCTCACATGGATAAGACCAAATATCAAACAAATACGATGATGCAAGTATGCAAGAAACAAGCACATACAAGGAAGATATACAATAAATCACATGGAAGCAAAAATGAAGTCACAACATATACTAATAAGATTTTTGCTTCGAAGCATGGCCAAATGCTCACATATATCTTATGGTACATTGACGAGCTTTAAAAACCAACACACTACATATATTACAACTATCACCAAGGGAAAAGGAGAAAGTTGGAATATATGGAGAAAGGCAACAAGGATCATAAGATAAAAATAGACTAGCAAAATCTCACTATTGCACATGAGAGAAGTCGATGAAATGATAGGCAATAAAATTGCTAGATTGACATATTTGGGATTGGAGGATCATGTGCATGATTTTGTATAGTCCCAATTATATGCACTCATCTCAACTTATACACATATACAATATAGAGTCCTCTTAATGCCATGGCTAGAGATACAACAATAAATATAATAACAAAAATTCATGCCAAGATGCAACCTACAAAAGGTTGGAAGCCATATAAATATGCATGAGCAAGAGATACTTGTTACCGAGATATAATTTGTAGGATGTAGAGGATATGAATTCGTTGATCATCCTATAGCTTGCCTCAAATTTTCTTCTAAGCATCACTTCTTCAAAATTGAGAGACAAGCGTCCAATATATCTCCAATGTACCTCAAACACATTTAAGTACAAAATGGTCCCCAAACTTATTGGGTCCAATGTATTTAGTGCAACTACAATACATAGGAGAGACTCCACATAAATATGTGCATATAGAATTGAAATTGAATTTCATGCATAACTTAGCCGATGGGATTTGGTGGAGTTTCCCCTATATATTGGATCAAAGAAAGCAAGCATGCCATAATATAGATATGTAGTAAATATGCATGCACAAGGTTTTCAAGAACCAAGAATGAGATACAATTTGAACAAAAACACCAAGTAAACCACGATGGCACACACAAGAGTGTGGCAATAACTTTTGACTGGAAGCTCCAATTGACCCGATTCAAATTGCGTTGGATCGAGGGCGACAAGGGCTTCCCAATAAAAAGTGGAAATATTGATTATCACCAAGTGAGAAAGTATCAAGTAGAATAATGTGATATACCTCACTTGGTGAGAAACCGAAAAGCCGCATAAATCAAAATCGCAACAAGATACAAATGGGAGATCCGATTTAGATGAACAAGAGCTTGTTATGGAGATTACCACAAGCTCTATATCCTCACATGGATAAGACCAAATATCAAACAAATACGATGATGCAAGTATGCAAGAAACAAGCACATACAAGGAAGATATACAATAAATCACATGGAAGCAAAAATGAAGTCACAACATATACTAATAAGATTTTTGCTTCGAAGCATGGCCAAATGCTCACATATATCTTATGGTACATTGACGAGCTTTAAAAACCAACACACTACATATATTACAACTATCACCAAGGGAAAAGGAGAAAGTTGGAATATATGGAGAAAGGCAACAAGGATCATAAGATAAAAATAGACTAGCAAAATCTCACTATTGCACATGAGAGAAGTCGATGAAATGATAGGCAATAAAATTGCTAGATTGACATATTTGGGATTGGAGGATCATGTGCATGATTTTGTATAGTCCCAATTATATGCACTCATCTCAACTTATACACATATACAATATAGAGTCCTCTTAATGCCATGGCTAGAGATACAACAATAAATATAATAACAAAAATTCATGCCAAGATGCAACCTACAAAAGGTTGGAAGCCATATAAATATGCATGAGCAAGAGATACTTGTTACCGAGATATAATTTGTAGGATGTAGAGGATATGAATTCGTTGATCATCCTATAGCTTGCCTCAAATTTTCTTCTAAGCATCACTTCTTCAAAATTGAGAGACAAGCGTCCAATATATCTCCAATGTACCTCAAACACATTTAAGTACAAAATGGTCCCCAAACTTATTGGGTCCAATGTATTTTGTGCAACTACAATACATAGGAGAGACTCCACATAAATATGTGCATATAGAATTGAAATTGAATTTCATGCATAACTTAGCCGATGGGATTTGGTGGAGTTTCCCCTATATATTGGATCAAAGAAAGCAAGCATGCCATAATATAGATATGTAGTAAATATGCATGCACAAGGTTTTCAAGAACCAAGAATGAGATACAATTTGAACAAAAACACCAAGTAAACCACGATGGCACACACAAGAGTGTGGCAATAACTTTTGACTGGAAGCTCCAATTGACCCGATTCAAATTGCGTTGGATCGAGGGCGACAAGGGCTTCCCAATAAAAAGTGGAAATATTGATTATCACCAAGTGAGAAAGTATCAAGTAGAATAATGTGATATACCTCACTTGGTGAGAAACCGAAAAGCCGCATAAATCAAAATCGCAACAAGATACAAATGGGAGATCCGATTTAGATGAACAAGAGCTTGTTATGGAGATTACCACAAGCTCTATATCCTCACATGGATAAGACCAAATATCAAACAAATACGATGATGCAAGTATGCAAGAAACAAGCACATACAAGGAAGATATACAATAAATCACATGGAAGCAAAAATGAAGTCACAACATATACTAATAAGATTTTTGCTTCGAAGCATGGCCAAATGCTCACATATATCTTATGGTACATTGACGAGCTTTAAAAACCAACACACTACATATATTACAACTATCACCAAGGGAAAAGGAGAAAGTTGGAATATATGGAGAAAGGCAACAAGGATCATAAGATAAAATAGACTAGCAAAATCTCACTATTGCACATGAGAGAAGTCGATGAAATGATAGGCAATAAAATTGCTAGATTGACATATTTGGGATTGGAGGATCATGTGCATGATTTTGTATAGTCCCAATTATATGCACTCATCTCAACTTATACACATATACAATATAGAGTCCTCTTAATGCCATGGCTAGAGATACAACAATAAATATAATAACAAAAATAAGATGCAACCTACAAAAGGTTGGACGCAATATAAATATGCATGAGCAAGAGATACTTGTTACCGAGATATAATTGGTAGGATGTAGAGGATATGAATTCGTTGATCATCCTATAGCTTGCCTCAAATTTTCTTCTAAGCATCACTTCTTCAAAATTGAGAGACAAGCGTCCAATATATCTCCAATGTACCTCAAACACATTTAAGTACAAAATGGTCCCCAAACTTATTGGGTCCAATGTATTTAGTGCAACTAAAATACATAGGAGAGACTCCACATAAATATGTGCATATAGATTTGAAATTGAATTTCATGCACAACTTAGCCGATGGGATTTGGTGGAGTTTCCCCTATATACTGGATCAAAGAAAGCAAGCATGCCATAATATAGATATGTAGTAAATATGCATGCACAAGGTTTTCAAGAACCAAGAATGAGATACAATTTGAACAAAAACACCAAGTAAACCACGATGGCACACACAAGAGTGTGGCAATAACTTTTGACTGGAAGCTCCAATTGACCCGATTCAAATTGCGTTGGATAGAGGGCGACAAGGGCTTCCCAATAAAAAGTGGAAATATTGATTATCACCAAGTGAGAAAGTATCAAGTAGAATAATGTGATATACCTCACTTGGTGAGAAACCGAAAACCCGCATAAATCAAAATCGCAACAAGATACAAATGGGAGATCCGATTTAGATGAACAAGAGCTTGTTATGGAGATTACCACAAGCTCTATATCCTCACATGGATAAGACCAAATATCAAACAAATACGATGATGCAAGTATGCAAGAAACAAGCACATACAAGGAAGATATACAATAAATCACATGGAAGCAAAAATGAAGTCACAACATATACTAATAAGATTTTTGCTTCGAAGCATGGCCAAATGCTCACATATATCTTATGGTACATTGACGAGCTTTAAAAACCAACACACTACATATATTACAACTATCACCAAGGGAAAAGGAGAAAGTTGGAATATATGGAGAAAGGCAACAAGGATCATAAGATAAAAATAGACTAGCAAAATCTCACTATTGCACATGAGAGAAGTCGATGAAATGATAGGCAATAAAATTGCTAGATTGACATATTTGGGATTGGAGGATCATGTGCATGATTTTGTATAGTCCCAATTATATGCACTCATCTCAACTTATACACATATACAATATAGAGTCCTCTTAATGCCATGGCTAGAGATACAACAATAAATATAATAACAAAAATTCATGCCAAGATGCAACCTACAAAAGGTTGGAAGCCATATAAATATGCATGAGCAAGAGATACTTGTTACCGAGATATAATTTGTAGGATGTAGAGGATATGAATTCGTTGATCATCCTATAGCTTGCCTCAAATTTTCTTCTAAGCATCACTTCTTCAAAATTGAGAGACAAGCGTCCAATATATCTCCAATGTACCTCAAACACATTTAAGTACAAAATGGTCCCCAAACTTATTGGGTCCAATGTATTTTGTGCAACTACAATACATAGGAGAGACTCCACATAAATATGTGCATATAGAATTGAAATTGAATTTCATGCATAACTTAGCCGATGGGATTTGGTGGAGTTTCCCCTATATATTGGATCAAAGAAAGCAAGCATGCCATAATATAGATATGTAGTAAATATGCATGCACAAGGTTTTCAAGAACCAAGAATGAGATACAATTTGAACAAAAACACCAAGTAAACCACGATGGCACACACAAGAGTGTGGCAATAACTTTTGACTGGAAGCTCCAATTGACCCGATTCAAATTGCGTTGGATCGAGGGCGACAAGGGCTTCCCAATAAAAAGTGGAAATATTGATTATCACCAAGTGAGAAAGTATCAAGTAGAATAATGTGATATACCTCACTTGGTGAGAAACCGAAAAGCCGCATAAATCAAAATCGCAACAAGATACAAATGGGAGATCCGATTTAGATGAACAAGAGCTTGTTATGGAGATTACCACAAGCTCTATATCCTCACATGGATAAGACCAAATATCAAACAAATACGATGATGCAAGTATGCAAGAAACAAGCACATACAAGGAAGATATACAATAAATCACATGGAAGCAAAAATGAAGTCACAACATATACTAATAAGATTTTTGCTTCGAAGCATGGCCAAATGCTCACATATATCTTATGGTACATTGACGAGCTTTAAAAACCAACACACTACATATATTACAACTATCACCAAGGGAAAAGGAGAAAGTTGGAATATATGGAGAAAGGCAACAAGGATCATAAGATAAAATAGACTAGCAAAATCTCACTATTGCACATGAGAGAAGTCGATGAAATGATAGGCAATAAAATTGCTAGATTGACATATTTGGGATTGGAGGATCATGTGCATGATTTTGTATAGTCCCAATTATATGCACTCATCTCAACTTATACACATATACAATATAGAGTCCTCTTAATGCCATGGCTAGAGATACAACAATAAATATAATAACAAAAATAAGATGCAACCTACAAAAGGTTGGACGCAATATAAATATGCATGAGCAAGAGATACTTGTTACCGAGATATAATTGGTAGGATGTAGAGGATATGAATTCGTTGATCATCCTATAGCTTGCCTCAAATTTTCTTCTAAGCATCACTTCTTCAAAATTGAGAGACAAGCGTCCAATATATCTCCAATGTACCTCAAACACATTTAAGTACAAAATGGTCCCCAAACTTATTGGGTCCAATGTATTTAGTGCAACTAAAATACATAGGAGAGACTCCACATAAATATGTGCATATAGATTTGAAATTGAATTTCATGCACAACTTAGCCGATGGGATTTGGTGGAGTTTCCCCTATATACTGGATCAAAGAAAGCAAGCATGCCATAATATAGATATGTAGTAAATATGCATGCACAAGGTTTTCAAGAACCAAGAATGAGATACAATTTGAACAAAAACACCAAGTAAACCACGATGGCACACACAAGAGTGTGGCAATAACTTTTGACTGGAAGCTCCAATTGACCCGATTCAAATTGCGTTGGATAGAGGGCGACAAGGGCTTCCCAATAAAAAGTGGAAATATTGATTATCACCAAGTGAGAAAGTATCAAGTAGAATAATGTGATATACCTCACTTGGTGAGAAACCGAAAACCCGCATAAATCAAAATCGCAACAAGATACAAATGGGAGATCCGATTTAGATGAACAAGAGCTTGTTATGGAGATTACCACAAGCTCTATATCCTCACATGGATAAGACCAAATATCAAACAAATACGATGATGCAAGTATGCAAGAAACAAGCACATACAAGGAAGATATACAATAAATCACATGGAAGCAAAAATGAAGTCACAACATATACTAATAAGATTTTTGCTTCGAAGCATGGCCAAATGCTCACATATATCTTATGGTACATTGACGAGCTTTAAAAACCAACACACTACATATATTACAACTATCACCAAGGGAAAAGGAGAAAGTTGGAATATATGGAGAAAGGCAACAAGGATCATAAGATAAAAATAGACTAGCAAAATCTCACTATTGCACATGAGAGAAGTCGATGAAATGATAGGCAATAAAATTGCTAGATTGACATATTTGGGATTGGAGGATCATGTGCATGATTTTGTATAGTCCCAATTATATGCACTCATCTCAACTTATACACATATACAATATAGAGTCCTCTTAATGCCATGGCTAGAGATACAACAATAAATATAATAACAAAAATTCATGCCAAGATGCAACCTACAAAAGGTTGGAAGCCATATAAATATGCATGAGCAAGAGATACTTGTTACCGAGATATAATTTGTAGGATGTAGAGGATATGAATTCGTTGATCATCCTATAGCTTGCCTCAAATTTTCTTCTAAGCATCACTTCTTCAAAATTGAGAGACAAGCGTCCAATATATCTCCAATGTACCTCAAACACATTTAAGTACAAAATGGTCCCCAAACTTATTGGGTCCAATGTATTTTGTGCAACTACAATACATAGGAGAGACTCCACATAAATATGTGCATATAGAATTGAAATTGAATTTCATGCATAACTTAGCCGATGGGATTTGGTGGAGTTTCCCCTATATATTGGATCAAAGAAAGCAAGCATGCCATAATATAGATATGTAGTAAATATGCATGCACAAGGTTTTCAAGAACCAAGAATGAGATACAATTTGAACAAAAACACCAAGTAAACCACGATGGCACACACAAGAGTGTGGCAATAACTTTTGACTGGAAGCTCCAATTGACCCGATTCAAATTGCGTTGGATCGAGGGCGACAAGGGCTTCCCAATAAAAAGTGGAAATATTGATTATCACCAAGTGAGAAAGTATCAAGTAGAATAATGTGATATACCTCACTTGGTGAGAAACCGAAAAGCCGCATAAATCAAAATCGCAACAAGATACAAATGGGAGATCCGATTTAGATGAACAAGAGCTTGTTATGGAGATTACCACAAGCTCTATATCCTCACATGGATAAGACCAAATATCAAACAAATACGATGATGCAAGTATGCAAGAAACAAGCACATACAAGGAAGATATACAATAAATCACATGGAAGCAAAAATGAAGTCACAACATATACTAATAAGATTTTTGCTTCGAAGCATGGCCAAATGCTCACATATATCTTATGGTACATTGACGAGCTTTAAAAACCAACACACTACATATATTACAACTATCACCAAGGGAAAAGGAGAAAGTTGGAATATATGGAGAAAGGCAACAAGGATCATAAGATAAAATAGACTAGCAAAATCTCACTATTGCACATGAGAGAAGTCGATGAAATGATAGGCAATAAAATTGCTAGATTGACATATTTGGGATTGGAGGATCATGTGCATGATTTTGTATAGTCCCAATTATATGCACTCATCTCAACTTATACACATATACAATATAGAGTCCTCTTAATGCCATGGCTAGAGATACAACAATAAATATAATAACAAAAATAAGATGCAACCTACAAAAGGTTGGACGCAATATAAATATGCATGAGCAAGAGATACTTGTTACCGAGATATAATTGGTAGGATGTAGAGGATATGAATTCGTTGATCATCCTATAGCTTGCCTCAAATTTTCTTCTAAGCATCACTTCTTCAAAATTGAGAGACAAGCGTCCAATATATCTCCAATGTACCTCAAACACATTTAAGTACAAAATGGTCCCCAAACTTATTGGGTCCAATGTATTTAGTGCAACTAAAATACATAGGAGAGACTCCACATAAATATGTGCATATAGATTTGAAATTGAATTTCATGCACAACTTAGCCGATGGGATTTGGTGGAGTTTCCCCTATATACTGGATCAAAGAAAGCAAGCATGCCATAATATAGATATGTAGTAAATATGCATGCACAAGGTTTTCAAGAACCAAGAATGAGATACAATTTGAACAAAAACACCAAGTAAACCACGATGGCACACACAAGAGTGTGGCAATAACTTTTGACTGGAAGCTCCAATTGACCCGATTCAAATTGCGTTGGATAGAGGGCGACAAGGGCTTCCCAATAAAAAGTGGAAATATTGATTATCACCAAGTGAGAAAGTATCAAGTAGAATAATGTGATATACCTCACTTGGTGAGAAACCGAAAAGCCGCATAAATCAAAATCGCAACAAGATACAAATGGGAGATCCGATTTAGATGAACAAGAGCTTGTTATGGAGATTACCACAAGCTCTATATCCTCACATGGATAAGACCAAATATCAAACAAATACGATGATGCAAGTATGCAAGAAACAAGCACATACAAGGAAGATATACAATAAATCACATGGAAGCAAAAATGAAGTCACAACATATACTAATAAGATTGTTGCTTCGAAGCATGGCCAAATGCTCACATATATCTTATGGTACATTGACGAGCTTTAAAAACCAACACACTACATATATTACAACTATCACCAAGGGAAAAGGAGAAAGTTGGAATATATGGAGAAAGGCAACAAGGATCATAAGATAAAAATAGACTAGCAAAATCTCACTATTGCACATGAGAGAAGTCGATGAAATGATAGGCAATAAAATTGCTAGATTGACATATTTGGGATTGGAGGATCATGTGCATGATTTTGTATAGTCCCAATTATATGCACTCATCTCAACTTATACACATATACAATATAGAGTCCTCTTAATGCCATGGCTAGAGATACAACAATAAATATAATAACAAAAATTCATGCCAAGATGCAACCTACAAAAGGTTGGAAGCCATATAAATATGCATGAGCAAGAGATACTTGTTACCGAGATATAATTTGTAGGATGTAGAGGATATGAATTCGTTGATCATCCTATAGCTTGCCTCAAATTTTCTTCTAAGCATCACTTCTTCAAAATTGAGAGACAAGCGTCCAATATATCTCCAATGTACCTCAAACACATTTAAGTACAAAATGGTCCCCAAACTTATTGGGTCCAATGTATTTTGTGCAACTACAATACATAGGAGAGACTCCACATAAATATGTGCATATAGAATTGAAATTGAATTTCATGCATAACTTAGCCGATGGGATTTGGTGGAGTTTCCCCTATATATTGGATCAAAGAAAGCAAGCATGCCATAATATAGATATGTAGTAAATATGCATGCACAAGGTTTTCAAGAACCAAGAATGAGATACAATTTGAACAAAAACACCAAGTAAACCACGATGGCACACACAAGAGTGTGGCAATAACTTTTGACTGGAAGCTCCAATTGACCCGATTCAAATTGCGTTGGATCGAGGGCGACAAGGGCTTCCCAATAAAAAGTGGAAATATTGATTATCACCAAGTGAGAAAGTATCAAGTAGAATAATGTGATATACCTCACTTGGTGAGAAACCGAAAAGCCGCATAAATCAAAATCGCAACAAGATACAAATGGGAGATCCGATTTAGATGAACAAGAGCTTGTTATGGAGATTACCACAAGCTCTATATCCTCACATGGATAAGACCAAATATCAAACAAATACGATGATGCAAGTATGCAAGAAACAAGCACATACAAGGAAGATATACAATAAATCACATGGAAGCAAAAATGAAGTCACAACATATACTAATAAGATTTTTGCTTCGAAGCATGGCCAAATGCTCACATATATCTTATGGTACATTGACGAGCTTTAAAAACCAACACACTACATATATTACAACTATCACCAAGGGAAAAGGAGAAAGTTGGAATATATGGAGAAAGGCAACAAGGATCATAAGATAAAATAGACTAGCAAAATCTCACTATTGCACATGAGAGAAGTCGATGAAATGATAGGCAATAAAATTGCTAGATTGACATATTTGGGATTGGAGGATCATGTGCATGATTTTGTATAGTCCCAATTATATGCACTCATCTCAACTTATACACATATACAATATAGAGTCCTCTTAATGCCATGGCTAGAGATACAACAATAAATATAATAACAAAAATAAGATGCAACCTACAAAAGGTTGGACGCAATATAAATATGCATGAGCAAGAGATACTTGTTACCGAGATATAATTGGTAGGATGTAGAGGATATGAATTCGTTGATCATCCTATAGCTTGCCTCAAATTTTCTTCTAAGCATCACTTCTTCAAAATTGAGAGACAAGCGTCCAATATATCTCCAATGTACCTCAAACACATTTAAGTACAAAATGGTCCCCAAACTTATTGGGTCCAATGTATTTAGTGCAACTAAAATACATAGGAGAGACTCCACATAAATATGTGCATATAGATTTGAAATTGAATTTCATGCACAACTTAGCCGATGGGATTTGGTGGAGTTTCCCCTATATACTGGATCAAAGAAAGCAAGCATGCCATAATATAGATATGTAGTAAATATGCATGCACAAGGTTTTCAAGAACCAAGAATGAGATACAATTTGAACAAAAACACCAAGTAAACCACGATGGCACACACAAGAGTGTGGCAATAACTTTTGACTGGAAGCTCCAATTGACCCGATTCAAATTGCGTTGGATAGAGGGCGACAAGGGCTTCCCAATAAAAAGTGGAAATATTGATTATCACCAAGTGAGAAAGTATCAAGTAGAATAATGTGATATACCTCACTTGGTGAGAAACCGAAAAGCCGCATAAATCAAAATCGCAACAAGATACAAATGGGAGATCCGATTTAGATGAACAAGAGCTTGTTATGGAGATTACCACAAGCTCTATATCCTCACATGGATAAGACCAAATATCAAACAAATACGATGATGCAAGTATGCAAGAAACAAGCACATACAAGGAAGATATACAATAAATCACATGGAAGCAAAAATGAAGTCACAACATATACTAATAAGATTTTTGCTTCGAAGCATGGCCAAATGCTCACATATATCTTATGGTACATTGACGAGCTTTAAAAACCAACACACTACATATATTACAACTATCACCAAGGGAAAAGGAGAAAGTTGGAATATATGGAGAAAGGCAACAAGGATCATAAGATAAAATAGACTAGCAAAATCTCACTATTGCACATGAGAGAAGTCGATGAAATGATAGGCAATAAAATTGCTAGATTGACATATTTGGGATTGGAGGATCATGTGCATGATTTTGTATAGTCCCAATTATATGCACTCATCTCAACTTATACACATATACAATATAGAGTCCTCTTAATGCCATGGCTAGAGATACAACAATAAATATAATAACAAAAATAAGATGCAACCTACAAAAGGTTGGACGCAATATAAATATGCATGAGCAAGAGATACTTGTTACCGAGATATAATTGGTAGGATGTAGAGGATATGAATTCGTTGATCATCCTATAGCTTGCCTCAAATTTTCTTCTAAGCATCACTTCTTCAAAATTGAGAGACAAGCGTCCAATATATCTCCAATGTACCTCAAACACATTTAAGTACAAAATGGTCCCCAAACTTATTGGGTCCAATGTATTTTGTGCAACTACAATACATAGGAGAGACTCCACATAAATATGTGCATATAGAATTGAAATTGAATTTCATGCATAACTTAGCCGATGGGATTTGGTGGAGTTTCCCCTATATATTGGATCAAAGAAAGCAAGCATGCCATAATATAGATATGTAGTAAATATGCATGCACAAGGTTTTCAAGAACCAAGAATGAGATACAATTTGAACAAAAACACCAAGTAAACCACGATGGCACACACAAGAGTGTGGCAATAACTTTTGACTGGAAGCTCCGATTGACCCGATTCAAATTGCGTTGCATAGAGGGCGACAAGGGCTTCCCAATAAAAAGTGGAAATATTGATTATCACCAAGTGAGAAAGTATCAAGTAGAGTAATGTGATATACCTCACTTGGTGAGAAACCGAAAAGCCGCATAAATCAAAATCGCAACAAGATACAAATGGGAGATCCGATTTAGATGAACAAGAGCTTGTTATGGAGATTAACACAAGCTCTATATCCTCACATGGATAAGACCAAATATCAAACAAATACGATGATGCAAGTATGCAAGAAACAAGCACATACAAGGAAGATATACAATAAATCACATGGAAGCAAAAATGAAGTCACAACATATACTAATAAGATTTTTGCTTCGAAGCATGGCCAAATGCTCACATATATCTTATGGTACATTGACGAGCTTTAAAAACCAACACACTACATATATTACAACTATCACCAAGGGAAAAGGAGAAAGTTGGAATATATGGAGAAAGGCAACAAGGATCATAAGATAAAATAGACTAGCAAAATCTCACTATTGCACATGAGAGAAGTCGATGAAATGATAGGCAATAAAATTGCTAGATTGACATATTTGGGATTGGAGGATCATGTGCATGATTTTGTATAGTCCCAATTATATGCACTCATCTCAACTTATACACATATACAATATAGAGTCCTCTTAATGCCATGGCTAGAGATACAACAATAAATATAATAACAAAAATTCATGCCAAGATGCAACCTACAAAAGGTTAGAAGCCATATAAATATGCATGAGCAAGAGATACTTGTTACCGAGATATAATTTGTAGGATGTAGAGGATATGAATTCGTTGATCATCCTATAGCTTGCCTCAAATTTTCTTCTAAGCATCACTTCTTCAAAATTGAGGGACAAGCGTCCAATATATCTCCAATGTACCTCAAACACATTTAAGTACAAAATGGTCCCCAAACTTATTGGGTCCAATGTATTTAGTGCAACTAAAATACATAGGAGAGACTCCACATAAATATGTGCATATAGATATGAAATTGAATTTCATGCACAACTTAGCCGATGGGATTTGGTGGAGTTTCCCCTATATATTGGATCAAAGAAAGCAAGCATGCCATAATATAGATATGTAGTAAATATGCATGCACAAGGTTTTCAAGAACCAAGAATGAGATACAATTTGAACAAAAACACCAAGTAAACCACGATGGCACACACAAGAGTGTGGCAATAACTTTTGACTGGAAGCTCCGATTGACCCGATTCAAATTGCGTTGGATAGAGGGCGACAAGGGCTTCCCAATAAAAAGTGGAAATATTGATTATCACCAAGTGAGAAAGTATCAAGTAGAATAATGTGATATACCTCACTTGGTGAGATACCGAAAAGCCGCATAAATCAAAATCGCAACAAGATACAAATGGGAGATCCGATTTAGATGAACAAGAGCTTGTTATGGAGATTACCACAAGCTCTATATCCTCACATGGATAAGACCAAATATCAAACAAATACGATGATGCAAGTATGCAAGAAACAAGCACATACAAGGAAGATATACAATAAATCACATGGAAGCAAAAATGAAGTCACAACATATACTAATAAGATTTTTGCTTCGAAGCATGGCCAAAGGCTCACATATATCTTATGGTACATTGACGAGCTTTAAAAACCAACACACTACATATATTACAACTATCACCAAGGGAAAAGGAGAAAGTTGGAATATATGGAGAAAGGCAACAAGGATCATAAGATAAAATAGACTAGCAAAATCTCACTATTGCACATGAGAGAAGTCGATGAAATGATAGGCAATAAAATTGCTAGATTGACATATTTGGGATTGGAGGATCATGTGCATGATTTTGTATAGTCCCAATTATATGCACTCATCTCAACTTATACACATATACAATATAGAGTCCTCTTAATGCCATGGCTAGAGATACAACAATAAATATAATAACAAAAATTCATGCCAAGATGCAACCTACAAAAGGTTGGAAGCCATATAAATATGCATGAGCAAGAGATACTTGTTACCGAGATATAATTTGTAGGATGTAGAGGATATGAATTCGTTGATCATCCTATAGCTTGCCTCAAATTTTCTTCTAAGCATCACTTCTTCAAAATTGTGAGACAAGCGTCCAATATATCTCCAATGTACCTCAAACACATTTAAGTACAAAATGGTCCCCAAACTTATTGGGTCCAATGTATTTAGTGCAACTACAATACATAGGAGAGACTCCACATAAATATGTGCATATAGATATGAAATTGAATTTCATGCACAACTTAGCCGATGGGATTTGGTGGAGTTTCCCCTATATATTGGATCAAAGAAAGCAAGCATGCCATAATATAGATATGTAGTAAATATGCATGCACAAGGTTTTCAAGAACCAAGAATGAGATACAGTTTGAACAAAAACACCAAGTAAACCACGATGGCACACACAAGAGTGTGGCAATAACTTTTGACTGGAAGCTCCGATTGACCCGATTCAAATTGCGTTGGATAGAGGGCGACAAGGGCTTCCCAATAAAAAGTGGAAATATTGATTATCACCAAGTGAGAAAGTATCAAGTAGAGTAATGTGATATACCTCACTTGGTGATAAACCGAAAAGCCGCATAAATCAAAATCGCAACAAGATACAAATGGGAGATCCGATTTAGATGAACAAGAGCTTGTTATGGAGATTACCACAAGCTCTATATCCTCACATGGATAAGACCAAATATCAAACAAATACGATGATGCAAGTATGCAAGAAACAAGCACATACAAGGAAGATATACAATAAATCACATGGAAGCAAAAATGAAGTCACAACATATACTAATAAGATTTTTGCTTCGAACATGGCCAAATGCTCACATATATCTTATGGTACATTGAGGAGCTTTAAAAACCAACACACTACATATATTACAACTATCACCAAGGGAAAAGGAGAAAGTTGGAATATATGGAGAAAGGCAACAAGGATCATAAGATAAAATAGACTAGCAAAATCTCACTATTGCACATGAGAGAAGTCGATGAAATGATAGGCAATAAAATTGCTAGATTGACATATTTGGGATTGGAGGATCATGTGCATGATTTTGTATAGTCCCAATTATATGCACTCATCTCAACTTATACACATATACAATATAGAGTCCTCTTAATGCCATGGCTAGAGATACAACAATAAATATAATAACAAAAATAAGATGCAACCTACAAAAGGTTGGACGCAATATAAATATGCATGAGCAAGAGATACTTGTTACCGAGATATAATTGGTAGGATGTAGAGGATATGAATTCGTTGATCATCCTATAGCTTGCCTCAAATTTTCTTCTAAGCATCACTTCTTCAAAATTGAGAGACAAGCGTCCAATATATCTCCAATGTACCTCAAACACATTTAAGTACAAAATGGTCCCCAAACTTATTGGGTCCAATGTATTTTGTGCAACTACAATACATAGGAGAGACTCCACATAAATATGTGCATATAGAATTGAAATTGAATTTCATGCATAACTTAGCCGATGGGATTTGGTGGAGTTTCCCCTATATATTGGATCAAAGAAAGCAAGCATGCCATAATATAGATATGTAGTAAATATGCATGCACAAGGTTTTCAAGAACCAAGAATGAGATACAATTTGAACAAAAACACCAAGTAAACCACGATGGCACACACAAGAGTGTGGCAATAACTTTTGACTGGAAGCTCCGATTGACCCGATTCAAATTGCGTTGGATAGAGGGCGAAAGGGCTTCCCAATAAAAAGTGGAAATATTGATTATCACCAAGTGAGAAAGTATCAAGTAGAATAATGTGATATACCTCACTTGGTGAGAAACCGAAAAGCCGCATAAATCAAAATCGCAACAAGATACAAATGGGAGATCCGATTTAGATGAACAAGAGCTTGTTATGGAGATTACCACAAGCTCTATATCCTCACATGGATAAGACAAAATATCAAACAAATACGATGATGCAAGTATGCAAGAAACAAGCACATACAAGGAAGATATACAATAAATCACATGGAAGCAAAAATGAAGTCACAACATATACTAATAAGATTTTTGCTTCGAAGCATGGCCAAAGGCTCACATATATCTTATGGTACATTGACGAGCTTTAAAAACCAACACACTACATATATTACAACTATCACCAAGGGAAAAGGAGAAAGTTGGAATATATGGAGAAAGGCAACAAGGATCATAAGATAAAATAGACTAGCAAAATCTCACTATTGCACATGAGAGAAGTCGATGAAATGATAGGCAATAAAATTGCTAGATTGACATATTTGGGATTGGAGGATCATGTGCATGATTTTGTATAGTCCCAATTATATGCACTCATCTCAACTTATACACATATACAATATAGAGTCCTCTTAATGCCATGGCTAGAGATACAACAATAAATATAATAACAAAAATTCATGCCAAGATGCAACCTACAAAAGGTTAGAAGCCATATAAATATGCATGAGCAAGAGATACTTGTTACCGAGATATAATTTGTAGGATGTAGAGGATATGAATTCGATGATCATCCTATAGCTTGCCTCAAATTTTCTTCTAAGCATCACTTCTTCAAAATTGAGAGACAAGCGTCCAATATATCTCCAATGTACCTCAAACACATTTAAGTACAAAATGGTCCCCAAACTTATTGGGTCCAATGTATTTAGTGCAACTACAATACATAGGAGAGACTCCACATAAATATGTGCATATAGATATGAAATTGAATTTCATGCACAACTTAGCCGATGGGATTTGGTGGAGTTTCCCCTATATATTGGATCAAAGAAAGCAAGCATGCCATAATATAGATATGTAGTAAATATGCATGCACAAGGTTTTCAAGAACCAAGAATGAGATACAATTTTAAGAAAAACACCAAGTAAACCACGATGGCACACACAAGAGTGTGGCAATAAGTTTTGACTGGAAGCTCCGATTGACCCGATTCAAATTGCGTTGGATAGAGGGCGAAAGGGCTTCCCAATAAAAAGTGGAAATATTGATTATCACCAAGTGAGAAAGTATCAAGTAGAATAATGTGATATACCTCACTTGGTGAGAAACCGAAAAGCCGCATAAATCAAAATCGCAACAATATACAAATGGGAGATCCGATTTAGATGAACAAGAGCTTGTTATGGAGATTACCACAAGCTCTATATCCTCACATGGATAAGACCAAATATCAAACAAATACGATGATGCAAGTATGCAAGAAACAAGCACATACAAGGAAGATATACAATAAATCACATGGAAGCAAAAATGAAGTCACAACATATACTAATAAGATTTTTGCTTCGAAGCATGGCCAAATGCTCACATATATCTTATGGTACATTGACGAGCTTTAAAAACCAACACACTACATATATTACAACTATCACCAAGGGAAAAGGAGAAAGTTGGAATATATGGAGAAAGGCAACAAGGATCATAAGATAAAATAGACTAGCAAAATCTCACTATTGCACATGAGAGAAGTCGATGAAATGATAGGCAATAAAATTGCTAGATTGACATATTTGGGATTGGAGGATCATGTGCATGATTTTGTATAGTCCCAATTATATGCACTCATCTCAACTTATACACATATACAATATAGAGTCCTCTTAATGCCATGGCTAGAGATACAACAATAAATATAATAACAAAAATAAGATGCAACCTACAAAAGGTTGGACGCAATATAAATATGCATGAGCAAGAGATACTTGTTACCGAGATATAATTGGTAGGATGTAGAGGATATGAATTCGTTGATCATCCTATAGCTTGCCTCAAATTTTCTTCTAAGCATCACTTCTTCAAAATTGAGAGACAAGCGTCCAATATATCTCCAATGTACCTCAAACACATTTAAGTACAAAATGGTCCCCAAACTTATTGGGTCCAATGTATTTTGTGCAACTACAATACATAGGAGAGACTCCACATAAATATGTGCATATAGAATTGAAATTGAATTTCATGCATAACTTAGCCGATGGGATTTGGTGGAGTTTCCCCTATATATTGGATCAAAGAAAGCAAGCATGCCATAATATAGATATGTAGTAAATATGCATGCACAAGGTTTTCAAGAACCAAGAATGAGATACAATTTGAACAAAAACACCAAGTAAACCACGATGGCACACACAAGAGTGTGGCAATAACTTTTGACTGGAAGCTCCGATTGACCCGATTCAAATTGCGTTGGATAGAGGGCGAAAGGGCTTCCCAATAAAAAGTGGAAATATTGATTATCACCAAGTGAGAAAGTATCAAGTAGAATAATGTGATATACCTCACTTGGTGAGAAACCGAAAAGCCGCATAAATCAAAATCGCAACAAGATACAAATGGGAGATCCGATTTAGATGAACAAGAGCTTGTTATGGAGATTACCACAAGCTCTATATCCTCACATGGATAAGACCAAATATCAAACAAATACGATGATGCAAGTATGCAAGAAACAAGCACATACAAGGAAGATATACAATAAATCACATGGAAGCAAAAATGAAGTCACAACATATACTAATAAGATTTTTGCTTCGAAGCATGGCCAAAGGCTCACATATATCTTATGGTACATTGACGAGCTTTAAAAACCAACACACTACATATATTACAACTATCACCAAGGGAAAAGGAGAAAGTTGGAATATATGGAGAAAGGCAACAAGGATCATAAGATAAAATAGACTAGCAAAATCTCACTATTGCACATGAGAGAAGTCGATGAAATGATAGGCAATAAAATTGCTAGATTGACATATTTGGGATTGGAGGATCATGTGCATGATTTTGTATAGTCCCAATTATATGCACTCATCTCAACTTATACACATATACAATATAGAGTCCTCTTAATGCCATGGCTAGAGATACAACAATAAATATAATAACAAAAATTCATGCCAAGATGCAACCTACAAAAGGTTCGAAGCCATATAAATATGCATGAGCAAGAGATACTTGTTACCGAGATATAATTTGTAGGATGTAGAGGATATGAATTCGTTGATCATCCTATAGCTTGCCTCAAATTTTCTTCTAAGCATCACTTCTTCAAAATTGAGAGACAAGCGTCCAATATATCTCCAATGTACCTCAAACACATTTAAGTACAAAATGGTCCCCAAACTTATTGGGTCCAATGTATTTAGTGCAACTACAATACATAGGAGAGACTCCACATAAATATGTGCATATAGATATGAAATTGAATTTCATGCACAACTTAGCCGATGGGATTTGGTGGAGTTTCCCCTATATATTGGATCAAAGAAAGCAAGCATGCCATAATATAGATATGTAGTAAATATGCATGCACAAGGTTTTCAAGAACCAAGAATGAGATACAATTTTAACAAAAACACCAAGTAAACCACGATGGCACACACAAGAGTGTGGCAATAAGTTTTGACTGGAAGCTCCGATTGACCCGATTCAAATTGCGTTGGATAGAGGGCGAAAGGGCTTCCCAATAAAAAGTGGAAATATTGATTATCACCAAGTGAGAAAGTATCAAGTAGAATAATGTGATATACCTCACTTGGTGAGAAACCGAAAAGCCGCATAAATCAAAATCGCAACAAGATACAAATGGGAGATCCGATTTAGATGAACAAGAGCTTGTTATGGAGATTACCACAAGCTCTATATCCTCACATGGATAAGACCAAATATCAAACAAATACAATGATGCAAGTATGCAAGAAACAAGCACATACAAGGAAGATATACAATAAATCACATGGAAGCAAAAATGAAGTCACAACATATACTAATAAGATTTTTGCTTCGAAGCATGGCCAAATGCTCACATATATCTTATGGTACATTGACGAGCTTTAAAAACCAACACACTACATATATTACAACTATCACCAAGGGAAAAGGAGAAAGTTGGAATATATGGAGAAAGGCAACAAGGATCATAAGATAAAATAGACTAGCAAAATCTCACTATTGCACATGAGAGAAGTCGATGAAATGATAGGCAATAAAATTGCTAGATTGACATATTTGGGATTGGAGGATCATGTGCATGATTTTGTATAGTCCCAATTATATGCACTCATCTCAACTTATACACATATACAATATAGAGTCCTCTTAATGCCATGGCTAGAGATACAACAATAAATATAATAACAAAAATAAGATGCAACCTACAAAAGGTTGGACGCAATATAAATATGCATGAGCAAGAGATACTTGTTACCGAGATATAATTGGTAGGATGTAGAGGATATGAATTCGTTGATCATCCTATAGCTTGCCTCAAATTTTCTTCTAAGCATCACTTCTTCAAAATTGAGAGACAAGCGTCCAATATATCTCCAATGTACCTCAAACACATTTAAGTACAAAATGGTCCCCAAACTTATTGGGTCCAATGTATTTTGTGCAACTACAATACATAGGAGAGACTCCACATAAATATGTGCATATAGAATTGAAATTGAATTTCATGCATAACTTAGCCGATGGGATTTGGTGGAGTTTCCCCTATATATTGGATCAAAGAAAGCAAGCATGCCATAATATAGATATGTAGTAAATATGCATGCACAAGGTTTTCAAGAACCAAGAATGAGATACAATTTGAACAAAAACACCAAGTAAACCACGATGGCACACACAAGAGTGTGGCAATAACTTTTGACTGGAAGCTCCGATTGACCCGATTCAAATTGCGTTGGATAGAGGGCGAAAGGGCTTCCAATAAAAAGTGGAAATATTGATTATCACCAAGTGAGAAAGTATCAAGTAGAGTAATGTGATATACCTCACTTGGTGATAAACCGAAAAGCCGCATAAATCAAAATCGCAACAAGATACAAATGGGAGATCCGATTTAGATGAACAAGAGCTTGTTATGGAGATTACCACAAGCTCTATATCCTCACATGGATAAGACCAAATATCAAACAAATACGATGATGTAAGTATGCAAGAAACAAGCACATACAAGGAAGATATACAATAAATCACATGGAAGCAAAAATGAAGTCACAACATATACTAATAAGATTTTTGCTTCGAACATGGCCAAATGCTCACATATATCTTATGGTACATTGACGAGCTTTAAAAACCAACACACTACATATATTACAACTATCACCAAGGGAAAAGGAGAAAGTTGGAATATATGGAGAAAGGCAACAAGGATCATAAGATAAAATAGACTAGCAAAATCTCACTATTGCACATGAGAGAAGTCGATGAAATGATAGGCAATAAAATTGCTAGATTGACATATTTGGGATTGGAGGATCATGTGCATTATTTTGTATAGTCCCAATTATATGCACTCATCTCAACTTATACACATATACAATATAGAGTCCTCTTAATGCCATGGCTAGAGATACAACAATAAATATAATAACAAAAATAAGATGCAACCTACAAAAGGTTGGACGCAATATAAATATGCATGAGCAAGAGATACTTGTTACCGAGATATAATTGGTAGGATGTAGAGGATATGAATTCGTTGATCATCCTATAGCTTGCCTCAAATTTTCTTCTAAGCATCACTTCTTCAAAATTGAGAGACAAGCGTCCAATATATCTCCAATGTACCTCAAACACATTTAAGTACAAAATGGTCCCCAAACTTATTGGGTCCAATGTATTTTGTGCAACTACAATACATAGGAGAGACTCCACATAAATATGTGCATATAGAATTGAAATTGAATTTCATGCATAACTTAGCCGATGGGATTTGGTGGAGTTTCCCCTATATATTGGATCAAAGAAAGCAAGCATGCCATAATATAGATATGTAGTAAATATGCATGCACAAGGTTTTCAAGAACCAAGAATGAGATACAATTTGAACAAAAACACCAAGTAAACCACGATGGCACACACAAGAGTGTGGCAATAACTTTTGACTGGAAGCTCCGATTGACCCGATTCAAATTGCGTTGGATAGAGGGCGAAAGGGCTTCCAATAAAAAGTGGAAATATTGATTATCACCAAGTGAGAAAGTATCAAGTAGAATAATGTGATATACCTCACTTGGTGAGAAACCGAAAAGCCGCATAAATCAAAATCGCAACAAGATACAAATGGGAGATCCGATTTAGATGAACAAGAGCTTGTTATGGAGATTACCACAAGCTCTATATCCTCACATGGATAAGACCAAATATCAAACAAATACGATGATGCAAGTATGCAAGAAACAAGCACATACAAGGAAGATATACAATAAATCACATGGAAGCAAAAAATGAAGTCACAACATATACTAATAAGATTTTTGCTTCGAACATGGCCAAATGCTCACATATATCTTATGGTACATTGACGAGCTTTAAAAACCAACACACTACATATATTACAACTATCACCAAGGGAAAAGGAGAAAGTTGGAATATATGGAGAAAGGCAACAAGGATCATAAGATAAAATAGACTAGCAAAATCTCACTATTGCACATGAGAGAAGTCGATGAAATGATAGGCAATAAAATTGCTAGATTGACATATTTGGGATTGGAGGATCATGTGCATGATTTTGTATAGTCCCAATTATATGCACTCATCTCAACTTATACGCATATACAATATAGAGTCCTCTTAATGCCATGGCTAGAGATACAACAATAAATATAATAACAAAAATAAGATGCAACCTACAAAAGGTTGGACGCAATATAAATATGCATGAGCAAGAGATACTTGTTACCGAGATATAATTGGTAGGATGTAGAGGATATGAATTCGTTGATCATCCTATAGCTTGCCTCAAATTTTCTTCTAAGCATCACTTCTTCAAAATTGAGAGACAAGCGTCCAATATATCTCCAATGTACCTCAAACACATTTAAGTACAAAATGGTCCCCAAACTTATTGGGTCCAATGTATTTTGTGCAACTACAATACATAGGAGAGACTCCACATAAATATGTGCATATAGAATTGAAATTGAATTTCATGCATAACTTAGCCGATGGGATTTGGTGGAGTTTCCCCTATATATTGGATCAAAGAAAGCAAGCATGCCATAATATAGATATGTAGTAAATATGCATGCACAAGGTTTTCAAGAACCAAGAATGAGATACAATTTGAACAAAAACACCAAGTAAACCACGATGGCACACACAAGAGTGTGGCAATAACTTTTGACTGGAAGCTCCGATTGACCCGATTCAAATTGCGTTGGATAGAGGGCGACAAGGGCTTCCCAATAAAAAGTGGAAATATTGATTATCACCAAGTGAGAAAGTATCAAGTAGAGTAATGTGATATACCTCACTTGGTGATAAACCGAAAAGCCGCATAAATCAAAATCGCAACAAGATACAAATGGGAGATCCGATTTAGATGAACAAGAGCTTGTTATGGAGATTACCACAAGCTCTATATCCTCACATGGATAAGACCAAATATCAAACAAATACGATGATGTAAGTATGCAAGAAACAAGCACATACAAGGAAGATATACAATAAATCACATGGAAGCAAAAATGAAGTCACAACATATACTAATAAGATTTTTGCTTCGAACATGGCCAAATGCTCACATATATCTTATGGTACATTGACGAGCTTTAAAAACCAACACACTACATATATTACAACTATCACCAAGGGAAAAGGAGAAAGTTGGAATATATGGAGAAAGGCAACAAGGATCATAAGATAAAATAGACTAGCAAAATCTCACTATTGCACATGAGAGAAGTCGATGAAATGATAGGCAATAAAATTGCTAGATTGACATATTTGGGATTGGAGGATCATGTGCATTATTTTGTATAGTCCCAATTATATGCACTCATCTCAACTTATACACATATACAATATAGAGTCCTCTTAATGCCATGGCTAGAGATACAACAATAAATATAATAACAAAAATAAGATGCAACCTACAAAAGGTTGGACGCAATATAAATATGCATGAGCAAGAGATACTTGTTACCGAGATATAATTGGTAGGATGTAGAGGATATGAATTCGTTGATCATCCTATAGCTTGCCTCAAATTTTCTTCTAAGCATCACTTCTTCAAAATTGAGAGACAAGCGTCCAATATATCTCCAATGTACCTCAAACACATTTAAGTACAAAATGGTCCCCAAACTTATTGGGTCCAATGTATTTTGTGCAACTACAATACATAGGAGAGACTCCACATAAATATGTGCATATAGAATTGAAATTGAATTTCATGCATAACTTAGCCGATGGGATTTGGTGGAGTTTCCCCTATATATTGGATCAAAGAAAGCAAGCATGCCATAATATAGATATGTAGTAAATATGCATGCACAAGGTTTTCAAGAACCAAGAATGAGATACAATTTGAACAAAAACACCAAGTAAACCACGATGGCACACACAAGAGTGTGGCAATAACTTTTGACTGGAAGCTCCGATTGACCCGATTCAAATTGTGTTGGATAGAGGGCGACAAGGGCTTCCCAATAAAAAGTGGAAATATTGATTATCACCAAGTGAGAAAGTATCAAGTAGAATAATGTGATATACCTCACTTGGTGAGAAACCGAAAAGCCGCATAAATCAAAATCGCAACAAGATACAAATGGGAGATCCGATTTAGATGAACAAGAGCTTGTTATGGAGATTAACACAAGCTCTATATCCTCACATGGATAAGACCAAATATCAAACAAATACGATGATGCAAGTATGCAAGAAACAAGCACATACAAGGAAGATATACAATAAAGCACATGGAAGCAAAAATGAAGTCACAACATATACTAATAAGATTTTTGCTTCGAAGCATGGCCAAAGGCTCACATATATCTTATTGTACATTGACGAGCTTTAAAAACCAACACACTACATATATTACAACTATCACCAAGGGAAAAGGAGAAAGTTGGAATATATGGAGAAAGGCAACAAGGATCATAAGATAAAATAGACTAGCAAAATCTCACTATTGCACATGAGAGAAGTCGATGAAATGATAGGCAATAAAATTGCTAGATTGACATATTTGGGATTGGAGGATCATGTGCATGATTTTGTATAGTCCCAATTATATGCACTCATCTCAACTTATACACATATACAATATAGAGTCCTCTTAATGCCATGGCTAGAGATACAACAATAAATATAATAACAAAAATAAGATGCAACCTACAAAAGGTTGGACGCAATATAAATATGCATGAGCAAGAGATACTTGTTACCGAGATATAATTGGTAGGATGTAGAGGATATGAATTCGTTGATCATCCTATAGCTTGCCTCAAATTTTCTTCTAAGCATCACTTCTTCAAAATTGAGAGACAAGCGTCCAATATATCTCCAATGTACCTCAAACACATTTAAGTACAAAATGGTCCCCAAACTTATTGGGTCCAATGTATTTTGTGCAACTACAATACATAGGAGAGACTCCACATAAATATGTGCATATAGAATTGAAATTGAATTTCATGCATAACTTAGCCGATGGGATTTGGTGGAGTTTCCCCTATATATTGGATCAAAGAAAGCAAGCATGCCATAATATAGATATGTAGTAAATATGCATGCACAAGGTTTTCAAGAACCAAGAATGAGATACAATTTGAACAAAAACACCAAGTAAACCACGATGGCACACACAAGAGTGTGGCAATAACTTTTGACTGGAAGCTCCGATTGACCCGATTCAAATTGCGTTGGATAGAGGGCGACAAGGGCTTCCCAATAAAAAGTGGAAATATTGATTATCACCAAGTGAGAAAGTATCAAGTAGAATAATGTGATATACCTCACTTGGTGAGAAACCGAAAAGCCGCATAAATCAAAATCGCAACAAGATACAAATGGGAGATCCGATTTAGATGAACAAGAGCTTGTTATGGAGATTAACACAAGCTCTATATCCTCACATGGATAAGACCAAATATCAAACAAATACGATGATGCAAGTATGCAAGAAACAAGCACATACAAGGAAGATATACAATAAAGCACATGGAAGCAAAAATGAAGTCACAACATATACTAATAAGATTTTTGCTTCGAAGCATGGCCAAAGGCTCACATATATCTTATTGTACATTGACGAGCTTTAAAAACCAACACACTACATATATTACAACTATCACCAAGGGAAAAGGAGAAAGTTGGAATATATGGAGAAAGGCAACAAGGATCATAAGATAAAATAGACTAGCAAAATCTCACTATTGCACATGAGAGAAGTCGATGAAATGATAGGCAATAAAATTGCTAGATTGACATATTTGGGATTGGAGGATCATGTGCATGATTTTGTATAGTCCCAATTATATGCACTCATCTCAACTTATACACATATACAATATAGAGTCCTCTTAATGCCATGGCTAGAGATACAACAATAAATATAATAACAAAAATAAGATGCAACCTACAAAAGGTTGGACGCAATATAAATATGCATGAGCAAGAGATACTTGTTACCGAGATATAATTGGTAGGATGTAGAGGATATGAATTCGTTGATCATCCTATAGCTTGCCTCAAATTTTCTTCTAAGCATCACTTCTTCAAAATTGAGAGACAAGCGTCCAATATATCTCCAATGTACCTCAAACACATTTAAGTACAAAATGGTCCCCAAACTTATTGGGTCCAATGTATTTTGTGCAACTACAATACATAGGAGAGACTCCACATAAATATGTGCATATAGAATTGAAATTGAATTTCATGCATAACTTAGCCGATGGGATTTGGTGGAGTTTCCCCTATATATTGGATCAAAGAAAGCAAGCATGCCATAATATAGATATGTAGTAAATATGCATGCACAAGGTTTTCAAGAACCAAGAATGAGATACAATTTGAACAAAAACACCAAGTAAACCACGATGGCACACACAAGAGTGTGGCAATAACTTTTGACTGGAAGCTCCGATTGACCCGATTCAAATTGTGTTGGATAGAGGGCGACAAGGGCTTCCCAATAAAAAGTGGAAATATTGATTATCACCAAGTGAGAAAGTATCAAGTAGAATAATGTGATATACCTCACTTGGTGAGAAACCGAAAAGCCGCATAAATCAAAATCGCAACAAGATACAAATGGGAGATCCGATTTAGATGAACAAGAGCTTGTTATGGAGATTAACACAAGCTCTATATCCTCACATGGATAAGACCAAATATCAAACAAATACGATGATGCAAGTATGCAAGAAACAAGCACATACAAGGAAGATATACAATAAAGCACATGGAAGCAAAAATGAAGTCACAACATATACTAATAAGATTTTTGCTTCGAAGCATGGCCAAAGGCTCACATATATCTTATTGTACATTGACGAGCTTTAAAAACCAACACACTACATATATTACAACTATCACCAAGGGAAAAGGAGAAAGTTGGAATATATGGAGAAAGGCAACAAGGATCATAAGATAAAATAGACTAGCAAAATCTCACTATTGCACATGAGAGAAGTCGATGAAATGATAGGCAATAAAATTGCTAGATTGACATATTTGGGATTGGAGGATCATGTGCATGATTTTGTATAGTCCCAATTATATGCACTCATCTCAACTTATACACATATACAATATAGAGTCCTCTTAATGCCATGGCTAGAGATACAACAATAAATATAATAACAAAAATAAGATGCAACCTACAAAAGGTTGGACGCAATATAAATATGCATGAGCAAGAGATACTTGTTACCGAGATATAATTGGTAGGATGTAGAGGATATGAATTCGTTGATCATCCTATAGCTTGCCTCAAATTTTCTTCTAAGCATCACTTCTTCAAAATTGAGAGACAAGCGTCCAATATATCTCCAATGTACCTCAAACACATTTAAGTACAAAATGGTCCCCAAACTTATTGGGTCCAATGTATTTTGTGCAACTACAATACATAGGAGAGAATCCACATAAATATGTGCATATAGAATTGAAATTGAATTTCATGCATAACTTAGCCGATGGGATTTGGTGGAGTTTCCCCTATATATTGGATCAAAGAAAGCAAGCATGCCATAATATAGATATGTAGTAAATATGCATGCACAAGGTTTTCAAGAACCAAGAATGAGATACAATTTGAACAAAAACACCAAGTAAACCACGATGGCACACACAAGAGTGTGGCAATAACTTTTGACTGGAAGCTCCGATTGACCCGATTCAAATTGTGTTGGATAGAGGGCGACAAGGGCTTCCCAATAAAAAGTGGAAATATTGATTATCACCAAGTGATAAAGTATCAAGTAGAATAATGTGATATACCTCACTTGGTGAGAAACCGAAAAGCCGCATAAATCAAAATCGCAACAAGATACAAATGGGAGATCCGATTTAGATGAACAAGAGCTTGTTATGGAGATTAACACAAGCTCTATATCCTCACATGGATAAGACCAAATATCAAACAAATACGATGATGCAAGTATGCAAGAAACAAGCACATACAAGGAAGATATACAATAAAGCACATGGAAGCAAAAATGAAGTCACAACATATACTAATAAGATTTTTTCTTCGAAGCATGGCCAAAGGCTCACATATATCTTATTGTACATTGACGAGCTTTAAAAACCAACACACTACATATATTACAACTATCACCAAGGGAAAAGGAGAAAGTTGGAATATATGGAGAAAGGCAACAAGGATCATAAGATAAAATAGACTAGCAAAATCTCACTATTGCACATGAGAGAAGTCGATGAAATGATAGGCAATAAAATTGCTAGATTGACATATTTGGGATTGGAGGATCATGTGCATGATTTTGTATAGTCCCAATTATATGCACTCATCTCAACTTATACACATATACAATATAGAGTCCTCTTAATGCCATGGCTAGAGATACAACAATAAATATAATAACAAAAATTCATGCCAAGATGCAACCTACAAAAGGTTGGAAGCCATATAAATATGCATGAGCAAGAGATACTTGTTACCGAGATATAATTTGTAGGATGTAGAGGATATGAATTAGTTGATCATCCTATAGCTTGCCTCAAATTTTCTTCTAAGCATCACTTCTTCAAAATTGAGAGACAAGCGTCCAATATATCTCCAATGTACCTCAAACACATTTAAGTACAAAATGGTCCCCAAACTTATTGGGTCCAATGTATTTAGTGCAACTAAAATACATAGGAGAGACTCCACATAAATATGTGCATATAGATTTGAAATTGAATTTCATGCACAACTTAGCCGATGGGATTTGGTGGAGTTTCCCCTATATATTGGATCAAAGAAAGCAAGCATGCCATAATATAGATATGTAGTAAATATGCATGCACAAGGTTTTCAAGAACCAAGAATGAGATACAATTTGAACAAAAACACCAAGTAAACCACGATGGCACACACAAGAGTGTGGCAATAACTTTTGACTGGAAGCTCCGATTGACCCGATTCAAATTGCGTTGGATAGAGGGCGACAAGGGCTTCCCAATAAAAAGTGGAAATATTGATTATCACCAAGTGAGAAAGTATCAAGTAGAATAATGTGATATACCTCACTTGGTGAGAAACCGAAAACCACATAAATCAAAATCGCAACAAGATACAAATGGGAGATCCCATTTAGATGAACAAGAGCTTGTTATGGAGATTACCACAAGCTCTATATCCTCACATGGATAAGACCAAATATCAAACAAATACGATGATGCAAGTATGCAAGAAACAAGCACATACAAGGAAGATATACAATAAATCACATGGAAGCAAAAATGAAGTAACAACATATACTAATAAGATTTTTGCTTCGAAGCATGGCCAAATGCTCACATATATCTTATGGTACATTGACGAGCTTTAAAAACCAACACACTACATATATTACAACTATCACCAAGGGAAAAGGAGAAAGTTGGAATATATGGAGAAAGGCAACAAGGATCATAAGATAAAATAGACTAGCAAAATCTCACTAATGCACATGAGAGAAGTCGATGAAATGATAGGCAATAAAATTGCTAGATTGACATATTTGGTATTGGAGGATCATGTGCATGATTTTGTATAGTCCCAATTATATGCACTCATCTCAACTTATACACATATACAATATAGAGTCCTCTTAATGCCATGGCTAGAGATACAACAATAAATATAATAACAAAAATAAGATGCAACCTACAAAAGGTTGGACGCAATATAAATATGCATGAGCAAGAGATACTTGTTACCGAGATATAATTGGTAGGATGTAGAGGATATGAATTCGTTGATCATCCTATAGCTTGCCTCAAATTTTCTTCTAAGCATCACTTCTTCAAAATTGAGAGACAAGCGTCCAATATATCTCCAAAGTACCTCAAACACATTTAAGTACAAAATGGTCCCCAAACTTATTGGGTCCAATGTATTTTGTGCAACTACAATACATAGGAGAGACTCCACATAAATATGTGCATATAGATATGAAATTGAATTTCATGCACAACTTAGCCGATGGGATTTGGTGGAGTTTCCCCTATATATTGGATCAAAGAAAGCAAGCATGCCATAATATAGATATGTAGTAAATATTCATGCACAAGGTTTTCAAGAACCAAGAATGAGATACAATTTGAACAAAAACACCAAGTAAACCACGATGGCACACACAAGAGTGTGGCAATAACTTTTGACTGGAAGCTCCGATTGACCCGATTCAAATTGCGTTGGATAGAGGGCGACAAGGGCTTCCCAATAAAAAGTGGAAATATTGATTATCACCAAGTGAGAAAGTATCAAGTAGAATAATGTGATATACCTCACTTGGTGAGAAACCGAAAAGCCGCATAAATCAAAATCGCAACAAGATACAAATGGGAGATCCGATTTAGATGAACAAGAGCTTGTTATGGAGATTACCACAAGCTCTATATCCTCACATGGATAAGACCAAATATCAAACAAATACGATGATGCAAGTATGCAAGAAACAAGCACATACAAGGAAGATATACAATAAAGCACATGGAAGCAAAAATGAAGTCACAACATATACTAATAAGATTTTTGCTTCGAAGCATGGCCAAAGGCTCACATATATCTTATTGTACATTGACGAGCTTTAAAAACCAACACACTACATATATTACAACTATCACCAAGGGAAAAGGAGAAAGTTGGAATATATGGAGAAAGGCAATAAGGATCATAAGATAAAATAGACTAGCAAAATCTCACTATTGCACATGAGAGAAGTCGATGAAATGATAGGCAATAAAATTGCTAGATTGACATATTTGGGATTGGAGGATCATGTGCATGATTTTGTATAGTCCCAATTATATGCACTCATCTCAACTTATACACATATACAATATAGAGTCCTCTTAATACCATGGCTAGAGATACAACAATAAATATAATAACAAAAATAAGATGCAAAATACAAAAGGTTGGACGCAATATAAATATGCATGAGCAAGAGATACTTGTTACCGAGATATAATTGGT
This sequence comes from Avena sativa, assembly GCA_916181665.1. Lineage (NCBI taxonomy): Eukaryota > Viridiplantae > Streptophyta > Magnoliopsida > Poales > Poaceae > Avena > Avena sativa. Next base: position 186,187,465 of record OV702281.1, read on the forward strand.
AGGATGTAGAGGATATGAATTCGTTGATCATCCTATAGCTTGCCTCAAATTTTCTTCTAAGCATCACTTCTTCAAAATTGAGAGACAAGCGTCCAATATATCTCCAATGTACCTAAAACACATTTAAGTACAAAATGGTCCCCAAACTTATTGGGTCCAATGTATTTTGTGCAACTACAATACATAGGAGAGACTCCACATAAATATGTGCATATAGATATGAAATTGAATTTCATGCACAACTTAGCCGATGGGATTTGGTGGAGTTTCCCCTATATATTGGATCAAAGAAAGCAAGCATGCCATAATATAGATATGTAGTAAATATTCATGCACAAGGTTTTCAAGAACCAAGAATGAGATACAATTTGAACAAAAACACCAAGTAAACCACGATGGCACACACAAGAGTGTGGCAATAACTTTTGACTGGAAGCTCCGATTGACCCGATTCAAATTGCGTTGGATAGAGGGCGACAAGGGCTTCCCAATAAAAAGTGGAAATATTGATTATCACCAAGTGAGAAAGTATCAAGTAGAATAATGTGATATACCTCACTTGGTGAGAAACCGAAAAGCCGCATAAATCAAAATCGCAACAAGATACAAATGGGAGATCCGATTTAGATGAACAAGAGCTTGTTATGGAGATTACCACAAGCTCTATATCCTCACATGGATAAGACCAAATATCAAACAAATACGATGATGCAAGTATGCAAGAAACAAGCACATACAAGGAAGATATACAATAAAGCACATGGAAGCAAAAATGAAGTCACAACATATACTAATAAGATTTTTGCTTCGAAGCATGGCCAAAGGCTCACATATATCTTATTGTACATTGACGAGCTTTAAAAACCAACACACTACATATATTACAACTATCACCAAGGGAAAAGGAGAAAGTTGGAATATATGGAGAAAGGCAATAAGGATCATAAGATAAAATAGACTAGCAAAATCTCACTATTGCACATGAGAGAAGTCGATGAAATGATAGGCAATAAAATTGCTAGATTGACATATTTGGGATTGGAGGATCATGTGCATGATTTTGTATAGTCCCAATTATATGCACTCATCTCAACTTATACACATATACAATATAGAGTCCTCTTAATACCATGGCTAGAGATACAACAATAAATATAATAACAAAAATAAGATGCAAAATACAAAAGGTTGGACGCAATATAAATATGCATGAGCAAGAGATACTTGTTACCGAGATATAATTGGTAGGATGTAGAGGATATGAATTCGTTGATCATCCTATAGCTTGCCTCAAATTTTCTTCTAAGCATCACTTCTTCAAAATTGAGAGACAAGCGTCCAATATATCTCCAATGTACCTAAAACACATTTAAGTACAAAATGGTCCCCAAACTTATTGGGTCCAATGTATTTTGTGCAACTACAATACATAGGATAGACTCCACATAAATATGTGCATATAGATATGAAATTGAATTTCATGCACAACTTAGCCGATGGGATTTGGTGGAGTTTCCCCTATATATTGGATCAAAGAAAGCAAGCATGCCATAATATAGATATGTAGTAAATATTCATGCACAAGGTTTTCAAGAACCAAGAATGAGATACAATTTGAACAAAAACACCAAGTAAACCACGATGGCACACACAAGAGTGTGGCAATAACTTTTGACTGGAAGCTCCGATTGACCCGATTCAAATTGCGTTGGATAGAGGGCGACAAGGGCTTCCCAATAAAAAGTGGAAATATTGATTATCACCAAGTGAGAAAGTATCAAGTAGAATAATGTGATATACCTCACTTGGTGAGAAACCGAAAAGCCGCATAAATCAAAATCGCAACAAGATACAAATGGGAGATCCGATTTAGATGAACAAGAGCTTGTTATGGAGATTACCACAAGCTCTATATCCTCACATGGATAAGACCAAATATCAAACAAATACGATGATGCAAGTATGCAAGAAACAAGCACATACAAGGAAGATATACAATAAAGCACATGGAAGCAAAAATGAAGTCACAACATATACTAATAAGATTTTTGCTTCGAAGCATGGCCAAAGGCTCACATATATCTTATTGTACATTGACGAGCTTTAAAAACCAACACACTACATATATTACAACTATCACCAAGGGAAAAGGAGAAAGTTGGAATATATGGAGAAAGGCAATAAGGATCATAAGATAAAATAGACTAGCAAAATCTCACTATTGCACATGAGAGAAGTCGATGAAATGATAGGCAATAAAATTGCTAGATTGACATATTTGGGATTGGAGGATCATGTGCATGATTTTGTATAGTCCCAATTATATGCACTCATCTCAACTTATACACATATACAATATAGAGTCCTCTTAATACCATGGCTAGAGATACAACAATAAATATAATAACAAAAATAAGATGCAAAATACAAAAGGTTGGACGCAATATAAATATGCATGAGCAAGAGATACTTGTTACCGAGATATAATTGGTAGGATGTAGAGGATATGAATTCGTTGATCATCCTATAGCTTGCCTCAAATTTTCTTCTAAGCATCACTTCTTCAAAATTGAGAGACAAGCGTCCAATATATCTCCAATGTACCTAAAACACATTTAAGTACAAAATGGTCCCCAAACTTATTGGGTCCAATGTATTTTGTGCAACTACAATACATAGGAGAGACTCCACATAAATATGTGCATATAGATATGAAATTGAATTTCATGCACAACTTAGCCGATGGGATTTGGTGGAGTTTCCCCTATATATTGGATCAAAGAAAGCAAGCATGCCATAATATAGATATGTAGTAAATATTCATGCACAAGGTTTTCAAGAACCAAGAATGAGATACAATTTGAACAAAAACACCAAGTAAACCACGATGGCACACACAAGAGTGTGGCAATAACTTTTGACTGGAAGCTCCGATTGACCCGATTCAAATTGCGTTGGATAGAGGGCGACAAGGGCTTCCCAATAAAAAGTGGAAATATTGATTATCACCAAGTGAGAAAGTATCAAGTAGAATAATGTGATATACCTCACTTGGTGAGAAACCGAAAAGCCGCATAAATCAAAATCGCAACAAGATACAAATGGGAGATCCGATTTAGATGAACAAGAGCTTGTTATGGAGATTACCACAAGCTCTATATCCTCACATGGATAAGACCAAATATCAAACAAATACGATGATGCAAGTATGCAAGAAACAAGCACATACAAGGAAGATATACAATAAAGCACATGGAAGCAAAAATGAAGTCACAACATATACTAATAAGATTTTTGCTTCGAAGCATGGCCAAAGGCTCACATATATCTTATTGTACATTGACGAGCTTTAAAAACCAACACACTACATATATTACAACTATCACCAAGGGAAAAGGAGAAAGTTGGAATATATGGAGAAAGGCAATAAGGATCATAAGATAAAATAGACTAGCAAAATCTCACTATTGCACATGAGAGAAGTCGATGAAATGATAGGCAATAAAATTGCTAGATTGACATATTTGGGATTGGAGGATCATGTGCATGATTTTGTATAGTCCCAATTATATGCACTCATCTCAACTTATACACATATACAATATAGAGTCCTCTTAATACCATGGCTAGAGATACAACAATAAATATAATAACAAAAATAAGATGCAAAATACAAAAGGTTGGACGCAATATAAATATGCATGAGCAAGAGATACTTGTTACCGAGATATAATTGGTAGGATGTAGAGGATATGAATTCGTTGATCATCCTATAGCTTGCCTCAAATTTTCTTCTAAGCATCACTTCTTCAAAATTGAGAGACAAGCGTCCAATATATCTCCAATGTACCTAAAACACATTTAAGTACAAAATGGTCCCCAAACTTATTGGGTCCAATGTATTTTGTGCAACTACAATACATAGGAGAGACTCCACATAAATATGTGCATATAGATATGAAATTGAATTTCATGCACAACTTAGCCGATGGGATTTGGTGGAGTTTCCCCTATATATTGGATCAAAGAAAGCAAGCATGCCATAATATAGATATGTAGTAAATATTCATGCACAAGGTTTTCAAGAACCAAGAATGAGATACAATTTGAACAAAAACACCAAGTAAACCACGATGGCACACACAAGAGTGTGGCAATAACTTTTGACTGGAAGCTCCGATTGACCCGATTCAAATTGCGTTGGATAGAGGGCGACAAGGGCTTCCCAATAAAAAGTGGAAATATTGATTATCACCAAGTGAGAAAGTATCAAGTAGAATAATGTGATATACCTCACTTGGTGAGAAACCGAAAAGCCGCATAAATCAAAATCGCAACAAGATACAAATGGGAGATCCGATTTAGATGAACAAGAGCTTGTTATGGAGATTACCACAAGCTCTATATCCTCACATGGATAAGACCAAATATCAAACAAATACGATGATGCAAGTATGCAAGAAACAAGCACATACAAGGAAGATATACAATAAAGCACATGGAAGCAAAAATGAAGTCACAACATATACTAATAAGATTTTTGCTTCGAAGCATGGCCAAATGCTCACATATATCTTATGGTACATTGACGAGCTTTAAAAACCAACACACTACATATATTGCAACTATCACCAAGGGAAAAGGAGAAAGTTGGAATATATGGAGAAAGGCAACAAGGATCATAAGATAAAATAGAGTAGCAAAATCTCACTATTGCACATGAGAGAAGTCGATGAAATGATAGGCAATAAAATTGCTAGATTGACATATTTGGGATTGGAGGATCATGTGCATGATTTTGTGTAGTCCCAATTATATGCACTCATCTCAACTTATACACCTATACAATATAGAGTCCTCTTAATCCCATGGCTAGAGATACAACAATAAATATAATAACAAAAATTCATGCCAAGATGCAAAATACAAAAGGTTGGAAGCAATATAAATATGCATGAGCAAGAGATACTTGTTACCGAGATATAATTGGTAGGATGTAGAGGATATGAATTCGTTGATCATCCTATAGCTTGCCTCAAATTTTCTTCTAAGCATCACTTCTTCAAAATTGAGAGACAGGCGTCCAATATATCTCCAATGTACCTCAAACACATTTAAGTACAAAATGGTCCCCAAACTTATTGGGTCCAATGTATTTAGTGCAACTAAAATACATAGGAGAGACTCCACATAAATATGTGCATATAGATATGAAATTGAATTTCATGCACAACTTAGCCGATGGGATTTGGTGGAGTTTCCCCTATATATTGGATCAAAGAAAGCAAGCATGCCATAATATAGATATGTAGTAAATATGCATGCACAAGGTTTTCAAGAACCAAGAATGAGATACAATTTGAACAAAAACACCAAGTAAACCACGATGGCACACACAAGAGTGTGGCAATAACTTTTGACTGGAAGCTCCGATTGACCCGATTCAAATTGCGTTGGATAGAGGGCGACAAGGGCTTCCCAATAAAAAGTGGAAATATTGATTATCACCAAGTGAGAAAGTATCAAGTAGAATAATGTGATATACCTCACTTGGTGAGAAACCGAAAAGCCGCATAAATCAAAATCGCAACAAGATACAAATGGGAGATCCGATTTAGATGAACAAGAGCTTGTTATGGAGATTACCACAAGCTCTATATCCTCACATGGATAAGACCAAATATCAAACAAATACGATGATGCAAGTATGCAAGAAACAAGCACATACAAGGAAGATATACAATAAATCACATGGAAGCAAAAATGAAGTAACAACATATACTAATAAGATTTTTGCTTCGAAGCATGGCCAAATGCTCACATATATCTTATGGTACATTGACGAGCTTTAAAAACCAACACACTACATATATTACAACTATCACCAAGGGAAAAGGAGAAATTTGGAATATATGGAGAAAGGCAACAAGGATCATAAGATAAAATAGACTAGCAAAATCTCACTATTGCACATGAGAGAAGTCGATGAAATGATAGGCAATAAAATTGCTAGATTGACATATTTGGGATTGGAGGATCATGTGCATGATTTTGTATAGTCCCAATTATATGCACTCATCTCAACTTATACACATATACAATATAGAGTCCTCTTAATACCATGGCTAGAGATACAACAATAAATATAATAACAAAAATAAGATGCAAAATACAAAAGGTTGGACGCAATATAAATATGCATGAGCAAGAGATACTTGTTACCGAGATATAATTGGTAGGATGTAGAGGATATGAATTCGTTGATCATCCTATAGCTTGCCTCAAATTTTCTTCTAAGCATCACTTCTTCAAAATTGAGAGACAAGCGTCCAATATATCTCCAATGTACCTCAAACACATTTAAGTACAAAATGGTCCCCAAAATTATTGGGTCCAATGTATTTAGTGCAACTAAAATACATAGGAGAGACTCCACATAAATATGTGCATATAGATATGAAATTGAATTTCATGCACAACTTAGCCGATGGGATTTGGTGGAGTTTCCCCTATATATTGGATCAAAGAAAGCAAGCATGCCATAATATAGATATGTAGTAAATATGCATGCACAAGGTTTTCAAGAACCAAGAATGAGATACAATTTGAACAAAAACACCAAGTAAACCACGATGGCACACACAAGAGTGTGGCAATAACTTTTGACTGGAAGCTCCGATTGACCCGATTCAAATTGCGTTGGATAGAGGGCGACAAGGGCTTCCCAATAAAAAGTGGAAATATTGATTATCACCAAGTGAGAAAGTATCAAGTAGAATAATGTGATATACCTCACTTGGTGAGAAACCGAAAAGCCACATAAATCAAAATCGCAACAAGATACAAATGGGAGATCCGATTTAGATGAACAAGAGATTGTTATGGAGATTACCACAAGCTCTATATCCCCACATGGATAAGACCAAATATCAAACAAATACGATGATGCAAGTATGCAAGAAACAAGCACATACAAGGAAGATATACAATAAAGCACATGGAAGCAAAAATGAAGTCACAACATATACTAATAAGATTTTTGCTTCGAAGCATGGCCAAAGGCTCACATATATCTTATTGTACATTGACGAGCTTTAAAAACCAACACACTACATATATTACAACTATCACCAAGGGAAAAGGAGAAAGTTGGAATATATGGAGAAAGGCAACAAGGATCATAAGATAAAATAGACTAGCAAAATCTCACTATTGCACATGAGAGAAGTCGATGAAATGATAGGCAATAAAATTGCTAGATTGACATATTTGGGATTGGAGGATCATGTGCATGATTTTGTATAGTCCCAATTATATGCACTCATCTCAACTTATACACATATACAATATAGAGTCCTCTTAATACCATGGCTAGAGATACAACAATAAATATAATAACAAAAATAAGATGCAAAATACAAAAGGTTGGACGCAATATAAATATGCATGAGCAAGAGATACTTGTTACCGAGATATAATTGGTAGGATGTAGAGGATATGAATTCGTTGATCATCCTATAGCTTGCCTCAAATTTTCTTCTAAGCATCACTTCTTCAAAATTGAGAGACAAGCGTCCAATATATCTCCAATGTACCTCAAACACATTTAAGTACAAAATGGTCCCCAAAATTATTGGGTCCAATGTATTTAGTGCAACTAAAATACATAGGAGAGACTCCACATAAATATGTGCATATAGATATGAAATTGAATTTCATGCACAACTTAGCCGATGGGATTTGGTGGAGTTTCCCCTATATATTGGATCAAAGAAAGCAAGCATGCCATAATATAGATATGTAGTAAATATGCATGCACAAGGTTTTCAAGAACCAAGAATGAGATACAATTTGAACAAAAACACCAAGTAAACCACGATGGCACACACAAGAGTGTGGCAATAACTTTTGACTGGAAGCTCCGATTGACCCGATTCAAATTGCGTTGGATAGAGGGCGACAAGGGCTTCCCAATAAAAAGTGGAAATATTGATTATCACCAAGTGAGAAAGTATCAAGTAGAATAATGTGATATACCTCACTTGGTGAGAAACCGAAAAGCCACATAAATCAAAATCGCAACAAGATACAAATGGGAGATCCGATTTAGATGAACAAGAGATTGTTATGGAGATTACCACAAGCTCTATATCCCCACATGGATAAGACCAAATATCAAACAAATACGATGATGCAAGTATGCAAGAAACAAGCACATACAAGGAAGATATACAATAAAGCACATGGAAGCAAAAATGAAGTCACAACATATACTAATAAGATTTTTGCTTCGAAGCATGGCCAAAGGCTCACATATATCTTATTGTACATTGACGAGCTTTAAAAACCAACACACTACATATATTACAACTATCACCAAGGGAAAAGGAGAAAGTTGGAATATATGGAGAAAGGCAACAAGGATCATAAGATAAAATAGACTAGCAAAATCTCACTATTGCACATGAGAGAAGTCGATGAAATGATAGGCAATAAAATTGCTAGATTGACATATTTGGGATTGGAGGATCATGTGCATGATTTTGTATAGTCCCAATTATATGCACTCATCTCAACTTATACACATATACAATATAGAGTCCTCTTAATACCATGGCTAGAGATACAACAATAAATATAATAACAAAAATAAGATGCAAAATACAAAAGGTTGGACGCAATATAAATATGCATGAGCAAGAGATACTTGTTACCGAGATATAATTGGTAGGATGTAGAGGATATGAATTCGTTGATCATCCTATAGCTTGCCTCAAATTTTCTTCTAAGCATCACTTCTTCAAAATTGAGAGACAAGCGTCCAATATATCTCCAATGTACCTAAAACACATTTAAGTACAAAATGGTCCCCAAACTTATTGGGTCCAATGTATTTTGTGCAACTACAATACATAGGAGAGACTCCACATAAATATGTGCATATAGATATGAAATTGAATTTCATGCACAACTTAGCCGATGGGATTTGGTGGAGTTTCCCCTATATATTGGATCAAAGAAAGCAAGCATGCCATAATATAGATATGTAGTAAATATTCATGCACAAGGTTTTCAAGAACCAAGAATGAGATACAATTTGAACAAAAACACCAAGTAAACCACGATGGCACACACAAGAGTGTGGCAATAACTTTTGACTGGAAGCTCCGATTGACCCGATTCAAATTGCGTTGGATAGAGGGCGACAAGGGCTTCCCAATAAAAAGTGGAAATATTGATTATCACCAAGTGAGAAAGTATCAAGTAGAATAATGTGATATACCTCACTTGGTGAGAAACCGAAAAGCCGCATAAATCAAAATCGCAACAAGATACAAATGGGAGATCCGATTTAGATGAACAAGAGCTTGTTATGGAGATTACCACAAGCTCTATATCCTCACATGGATAAGACCAAATATCAAACAAATACGATGATGCAAGTATGCAAGAAACAAGCACATACAAGGAAGATATACAATAAAGCACATGGAAGCAAAAATGAAGTCACAACATATACTAATAAGATTTTTGCTTCGAAGCATGGCCAAAGGCTCACATATATCTTATTGTACATTGACGAGCTTTAAAAACCAACACACTACATATATTACAACTATCACCAAGGGAAAAGGAGAAAGTTGGAATATATGGAGAAAGGCAATAAGGATCATAAGATAAAATAGACTAGCAAAATCTCACTATTGCACATGAGAGAAGTCGATGAAATGATAGGCAATAAAATTGCTAGATTGACATATTTGGGATTGGAGGATCATGTGCATGATTTTGTATAGTCCCAATTATATGCACTCATCTCAACTTATACACATATACAATATAGAGTCCTCTTAATACCATGGCTAGAGATACAACAATAAATATAATAACAAAAATAAGATGCAAAATACAAAAGGTTGGACGCAATATAAATATGCATGAGCAAGAGATACTTGTTACCGAGATATAATTGGTAGGATGTAGAGGATATGAATTCGTTGATCATCCTATAGCTTGCCTCAAATTTTCTTCTAAGCATCACTTCTTCAAAATTGAGAGACAAGCGTCCAATATATCTCCAATGTACCTAAAACACATTTAAGTACAAAATGGTCCCCAAACTTATTGGGTCCAATGTATTTTGTGCAACTACAATACATAGGAGAGACTCCACATAAATATGTGCATATAGATATGAAATTGAATTTCATGCACAACTTAGCCGATGGGATTTGGTGGAGTTTCCCCTATATATTGGATCAAAGAAAGCAAGCATGCCATAATATAGATATGTAGTAAATATTCATGCACAAGGTTTTCAAGAACCAAGAATGAGATACAATTTGAACAAAAACACCAAGTAAACCACGATGGCACACACAAGAGTGTGGCAATAACTTTTGACTGGAAGCTCCGATTGACCCGATTCAAATTGCGTTGGATAGAGGGCGACAAGGGCTTCCCAATAAAAAGTGGAAATATTGATTATCACCAAGTGAGAAAGTATCAAGTAGAATAATGTGATATACCTCACTTGGTGAGAAACCGAAAAGCCGCATAAATCAAAATCGCAACAAGATACAAATGGGAGATCCGATTTAGATGAACAAGAGCTTGTTATGGAGATTACCACAAGCTCTATATCCTCACATGGATAAGACCAAATATCAAACAAATACGATGATGCAAGTATGCAAGAAACAAGCACATACAAGGAAGATATACAATAAAGCACATGGAAGCAAAAATGAAGTCACAACATATACTAATAAGATTTTTGCTTCGAAGCATGGCCAAATGCTCACATATATCTTATGGTACATTGACGAGCTTTAAAAACCAACACACTACATATATTGCAACTATCACCAAGGGAAAAGGAGAAAGTTGGAATATATGGAGAAAGGCAACAAGGATCATAAGATAAAATAGAGTAGCAAAATCTCACTATTGCACATGAGAGAAGTCGATGAAATGATAGGCAATAAAATTGCTAGATTGACATATTTGGGATTGGAGGATCATGTGCATGATTTTGTGTAGTCCCAATTATATGCACTCATCTCAACTTATACACCTATACAATATAGAGTCCTCTTAATCCCATGGCTAGAGATACAACAATAAATATAATAACAAAAATTCATGCCAAGATGCAAAATACAAAAGGTTGGAAGCAATATAAATATGCATGAGCAAGAGATACTTGTTACCGAGATATAATTGGTAGGATGTAGAGGATATGAATTCGTTGATCATCCTATAGCTTGCCTCAAATTTTCTTCTAAGCATCACTTCTTCAAAATTGAGAGACAGGCGTCCAATATATCTCCAATGTACCTCAAACACATTTAAGTACAAAATGGTCCCCAAACTTATTGGGTCCAATGTATTTAGTGCAACTAAAATACATAGGAGAGACTCCACATAAATATGTGCATATAGATATGAAATTGAATTTCATGCACAACTTAGCCGATGGGATTTGGTGGAGTTTCCCCTATATATTGGATCAAAGAAAGCAAGCATGCCATAATATAGATATGTAGTAAATATGCATGCACAAGGTTTTCAAGAACCAAGAATGAGATACAATTTGAACAAAAACACCAAGTAAACCACGATGGCACACACAAGAGTGTGGCAATAACTTTTGACTGGAAGCTCCGATTGACCCGATTCAAATTGCGTTGGATAGAGGGCGACAAGGGCTTCCCAATAAAAAGTGGAAATATTGATTATCACCAAGTGAGAAAGTATCAAGTAGAATAATGTGATATACCTCACTTGGTGAGAAACCGAAAAGCCGCATAAATCAAAATCGCAACAAGATACAAATGGGAGATCCGATTTAGATGAACAAGAGCTTGTTATGGAGATTACCACAAGCTCTATATCCTCACATGGATAAGACCAAATATCAAACAAATACGATGATGCAAGTATGCAAGAAACAAGCACATACAAGGAAGATATACAATAAATCACATGGAAGCAAAAATGAAGTAACAACATATACTAATAAGATTTTTGCTTCGAAGCATGGCCAAATGCTCACATATATCTTATGGTACATTGACGAGCTTTAAAAACCAACACACTACATATATTACAACTATCACCAAGGGAAAAGGAGAAATTTGGAATATATGGAGAAAGGCAACAAGGATCATAAGATAAAATAGACTAGCAAAATCTCACTATTGCACATGAGAGAAGTCGATGAAATGATAGGCAATAAAATTGCTAGATTGACATATTTGGGATTGGAGGATCATGTGCATGATTTTGTATAGTCCCAATTATATGCACTCATCTCAACTTATACACATATACAATATAGAGTCCTCTTAATACCATGGCTAGAGATACAACAATAAATATAATAACAAAAATAAGATGCAAAATACAAAAGGTTGGACGCAATATAAATATGCATGAGCAAGAGATACTTGTTACCGAGATATAATTGGTAGGATGTAGAGGATATGAATTCGTTGATCATCCTATAGCTTGCCTCAAATTTTCTTCTAAGCATCACTTCTTCAAAATTGAGAGACAAGCGTCCAATATATCTCCAATGTACCTCAAACACATTTAAGTACAAAATGGTCCCCAAAATTATTGGGTCCAATGTATTTAGTGCAACTAAAATACATAGGAGAGACTCCACATAAATATGTGCATATAGATATGAAATTGAATTTCATGCACAACTTAGCCGATGGGATTTGGTGGAGTTTCCCCTATATATTGGATCAAAGAAAGCAAGCATGCCATAATATAGATATGTAGTAAATATGCATGCACAAGGTTTTCAAGAACCAAGAATGAGATACAATTTGAACAAAAACACCAAGTAAACCACGATGGCACACACAAGAGTGTGGCAATAACTTTTGACTGGAAGCTCCGATTGACCCGATTCAAATTGCGTTGGATAGAGGGCGACAAGGGCTTCCCAATAAAAAGTGGAAATATTGATTATCACCAAGTGAGAAAGTATCAAGTAGAATAATGTGATATACCTCACTTGGTGAGAAACCGAAAAGCCACATAAATCAAAATCGCAACAAGATACAAATGGGAGATCCGATTTAGATGAACAAGAGATTGTTATGGAGATTACCACAAGCTCTATATCCCCACATGGATAAGACCAAATATCAAACAAATACGATGATGCAAGTATGCAAGAAACAAGCACATACAAGGAAGATATACAATAAAGCACATGGAAGCAAAAATGAAGTCACAACATATACTAATAAGATTTTTGCTTCGAAGCATGGCCAAAGGCTCACATATATCTTATTGTACATTGACGAGCTTTAAAAACCAACACACTACATATATTACAACTATCACCAAGGGAAAAGGAGAAAGTTGGAATATATGGAGAAAGGCAACAAGGATCATAAGATAAAATAGACTAGCAAAATCTCACTATTGCACATGAGAGAAGTCGATGAAATGATAGGCAATAAAATTGCTAGATTGACATATTTGGGATTGGAGGATCATGTGCATGATTTTGTATAGTCCCAATTATATGCACTCATCTCAACTTATACACATATACAATATAGAGTCCTCTTAATACCATGGCTAGAGATACAACAATAAATATAATAACAAAAATAAGATGCAAAATACAAAAGGTTGGACGCAATATAAATATGCATGAGCAAGAGATACTTGTTACCGAGATATAATTGGTAGGATGTAGAGGATATGAATTCGTTGATCATCCTATAGCTTGCCTCAAATTTTCTTCTAAGCATCACTTCTTCAAAATTGAGAGACAAGCGTCCAATATATCTCCAATGTACCTCAAACACATTTAAGTACAAAATGGTCCCCAAAATTATTGGGTCCAATGTATTTAGTGCAACTAAAATACATAGGAGAGACTCCACATAAATATGTGCATATAGATATGAAATTGAATTTCATGCACAACTTAGCCGATGGGATTTGGTGGAGTTTCCCCTATATATTGGATCAAAGAAAGCAAGCATGCCATAATATAGATATGTAGTAAATATGCATGCACAAGGTTTTCAAGAACCAAGAATGAGATACAATTTGAACAAAAACACCAAGTAAACCACGATGGCACACACAAGAGTGTGGCAATAACTTTTGACTGGAAGCTCCGATTGACCCGATTCAAATTGCGTTGGATAGAGGGCGACAAGGGCTTCCCAATAAAAAGTGGAAATATTGATTATCACCAAGTGAGAAAGTATCAAGTAGAATAATGTGATATACCTCACTTGGTGAGAAACCGAAAAGCCACATAAATCAAAATCGCAACAAGATACAAATGGGAGATCCGATTTAGATGAACAAGAGATTGTTATGGAGATTACCACAAGCTCTATATCCCCACATGGATAAGACCAAATATCAAACAAATACGATGATGCAAGTATGCAAGAAACAAGCACATACAAGGAAGATATACAATAAAGCACATGGAAGCAAAAATGAAGTCACAACATATACTAATAAGATTTTTGCTTCGAAGCATGGCCAAAGGCTCACATATATCTTATTGTACATTGACGAGCTTTAAAAACCAACACACTACATATATTACAACTATCACCAAGGGAAAAGGAGAAAGTTGGAATATATGGAGAAAGGCAACAAGGATCATAAGATAAAATAGACTAGCAAAATCTCACTATTGCACATGAGAGAAGTCGATGAAATGATAGGCAATAAAATTGCTAGATTGACATATTTGGGATTGGAGGATCATGTGCATGATTTTGTATAGTCCCAATTATATGCACTCATCTCAACTTATACACATATACAATATAGAGTCCTCTTAATACCATGGCTAGAGATACAACAATAAATATAATAACAAAAATAAGATGCAAAATACAAAAGGTTGGACGCAATATAAATATGCATGAGCAAGAGATACTTGTTACCGAGATATAATTGGTAGGATGTAGAGGATATGAATTCGTTGATCATCCTATAGCTTGCCTCAAATTTTCTTCTAAGCATCACTTCTTCAAAATTGAGAGACAAGCGTCCAATATATCTCCAATGTACCTCAAACACATTTAAGTACAAAATGGTCCCCAAAATTATTGGGTCCAATGTATTTAGTGCAACTAAAATACATAGGAGAGACTCCACATAAATATGTGCATATAGATATGAAATTGAATTTCATGCACAACTTAGCCGATGGGATTTGGTGGAGTTTCCCCTATATATTGGATCAAAGAAAGCAAGCATGCCATAATATAGATATGTAGTAAATATGCATGCACAAGGTTTTCAAGAACCAAGAATGAGATACAATTTGAACAAAAACACCAAGTAAACCACGATGGCACACACAAGAGTGTGGCAATAACTTTTGACTGGAAGCTCCGATTGACCCGATTCAAATTGCGTTGGATAGAGGGCGACAAGGGCTTCCCAATAAAAAGTGGAAATATTGATTATCACCAAGTGAGAAAGTATCAAGTAGAATAATGTGATATACCTCACTTGGTGAGAAACCGAAAAGCCACATAAATCAAAATCGCAACAAGATACAAATGGGAGATCCGATTTAGATGAACAAGAGCTTGTTATGGAGATTACCACAAGCTCTATATCCCCACATGGATAAGACCAAATATCA
The DNA here is from genome assembly GCA_916181665.1 of Avena sativa. Lineage (NCBI taxonomy): Eukaryota > Viridiplantae > Streptophyta > Magnoliopsida > Poales > Poaceae > Avena > Avena sativa. Next base: position 186,203,126 of record OV702281.1, read on the forward strand.
AACAAATACGATGATGCAAGTATGCAAGAAACAAGCACATACAAGGAAGATATACAATAAAGCACATGGAAGCAAAAATGAAGTCACAACATATACTAATAAGATTTTTGCTTCGAAGCATGGCCAAAGGCTCACATATATCTTATTGTACATTGACGAGCTTTAAAAACCAACACACTACATATATTACAACTATCACCAAGGGAAAAGGAGAAAGTTGGAATATATGGAGAAAGGCAACAAGGATCATAAGATAAAATAGACTAGCAAAATCTCACTATTGCACATGAGAGAAGTCGATGAAATGATAGGCAATAAAATTGCTAGATTGACATATTTGGGATTGGAGGATCATGTGCATGATTTTGTATAGTCCCAATTATATGCACTCATCTCAACTTATACACATATACAATATAGAGTCCTCTTAATGCCATGGCTAGAGATACAACAATAAATATAATAACAAAAATTCATGCCAAGATGCAACCTACAAAAGGTTGGAAGCAATATAAATATGCATGAGCAAGAGATACTTGTTACCGAGATATAATTGGTAGGATGTAGAGGATATGAATTCGTTGATCATCCTATAGCTTGCCTCAAATTTTCTTCTAAGCATCACTTCTTCAAAATTGAGAGACAAGCGTCCAATATATCTCCAATGTACCTCAAACACATTTAAGTACAAAATGGTCCCCAAACTTATTGGGTCCAATGTAGTTAGTGCAACTACAATACATAGGAGAGACTCCACATAAATATGTGCATATAGATATGAAATTGAATTTCATGCACAACTTAGCCGATGGGATTTGGTGGAGTTTCCCCTATATATTGGATCAAAGAAAGCAAGCATGCCATAATATAGATATGTAGTAAATATGCATGCACAAGGTTTTCAAGAACCAAGAATGAGATACAATTTGAACAAAAACACCAAGTAAACCACGATGGCACACACAAGAGTGTGGCAATAACTTTTGACTGGAAGCTCCGATTGACCCGATTCAAATTGCGTTGGATAGAGGGAGACAAGGGCTTCCCAATAAAAAGTGGAAATATTGATTATCACCAAGTGAGAAAGTATCAAGTAGAATAATGTGATATACCTCACTTGGTGAGAAACCGAAAAGCCACATAAATCAAAATCGCAACAAGATACAAATGGGAGATCCGATTTAGATGAACAAGAGCTTGTTATGGAGATTACCACAAGCTCTATATCCTCACATGGATAAGACCAAATATCAAACAAATACGATGATACAATTATGCAAGAAACAAGCACATACAAGGAAGATATACAATAAAGCACATGGAAGCAAAAATGAAGTCACAACATATACTAATAAGATTTTTGCTTCGAAGCATGGCCAAAGGCTCACATATATCTTATTGTACATTGACGAGCTTTAAAAACCAACACACTACATATATTGCAACTATCACCAAGGGAAAAGGAGAAAGTTGGAATATATGGAGAAAGGCAACAAGGATCATAAGATAAAATAGACTAGCAAAATCTCACTATTGCACATGAGAGAAGTCGATGAAATGATAGGCAATAAAATTGCTAGATTGACATATTTGGGATTGGAGGATCATGTGCATGATTTTGTATAGTCCCAATTATATGCACTCATCTCAACTTATACACATATACAATATAGAGTTGTAGAGGTCCCAACCTTTAATAAGATTGATCCCTCCTGTGTTTACAATGCTAGTCCCTGGATCAATAGCTAGCATCCACAGTTAAGATGTAATATCAAGAAACAAAGGTAATATTATAACTTTATAACCAGGAATAACATAATTTTATTACATCTTTCATTGCTCATATGGCTATTACATTACATTGCAGCGGAATAAATATAGTCATGGGTCCTTCATCTTCAAAGTGCCACAGGCAGATGTTGGTTGTAGACATTGTAATCCTAATCAAACATTCTTCACTAAAACAATCAAACCTGCAACATACAAGTTACAGCCACAAAGGGTCAATACATTTGAATTGTATTGGCAAGTGATACTATGGTAGTATAGTGGAGTCTATCATCTATATGCATTTGGCTAAGTGGAGTTGAGGCTTGCATTACTCAAAATTGATTTTTCTTATCATTTTGAAAATACTAAGTTTTTGTTTGACAAAATCATTTTTCTCAATCAAAGATTTCAAGATCCTTGTACCAAGCCATCTCTCCATCAATGATTGAAGAATTCAAACAATCCCTTGTTCAAACCACAAGATTTTAATTTAGAAATTAGAATGATGAGATTCTTGATTGCTTCCATGTCTTGATGCTCAAATTGTCCTTTACCAGGGACATGGCTAAGTACTTAGGTTTTACACTCTGCAGAGGTGGTGCACTTTCCCCACAAGACTTGGTTTCCCAAGACAAGATCTTTCAGAAGCTTTCCCTTAGACAAAAATGGACGCGCTCCAACCTATCAAACACTACCACCAACTGTCCATATGGCTAAGTTCTTGCAACTTATATGATCATGGCAGAGCCCATATTGCCAAGTGGTTGCAGTTGAAGCTTCTCAACATTTGACACCTCAAATCTCTTTGTTCCTGGGTGGCATACCACAAGTGAGATACACAAGCCAAGTCCATGGCCTTGTGAACCACTCAACCATTCTCCACCAAGCTTTCCCATTCCACCCAGGTGATTCATTAACTTAGTTGTTTTATTAGACAAAGCATAAGTCCTCAGACTTAGAATATTTTTCCATAGTGTGAATATATATTCCACCCATGTTTTCTATTAGCTAGGCTAAGCTTGGTAGTAGTAGGAATCTTAACTTAGGAAAATCCTACTAAGGATTCATCTACTAGGTTTCCTATAGCAAGTTCTATACTTAGCAAAATCCATGCAGGTTTACTTAGCAAAAACACTAATGCATAATAAAAGTATTGGGATAGAAAGTATGAAGCATCACTTGCCTTTTTGGTAGAGTATAGGTTCACTTCTTGATCTTTGCAACAATAACACTCTTCAAGTCACTACAAATCAATCAAGCAAGGCACAAACTCAATCTACCAATCAAGCAAAACAACACACATAAATAACAAAGTCAAAGAAATGCATGCAAGCATGCCAAGCTTTGTTTTTTTTGAAAAAGTGGTTCCTAGTGGGTCATAGACATTTGGGTACATCTAATGGTCATTTCCTAAAGTAGCCAAGTCATTTGCAAAAGGTTTCACTTTAAAACCATTTTCAAAACAAAGTGTTATTTTATGTGGTGTAGAAATATTTTTACTAAAGCATTAGCCTATATGGTTCACCAAATGAGTTGCTATTGCAAAACTTGGTTTTTTGGTCAGTAGGTTTGGTCTAAAACATTTCCTTGAAGTTTTCTTTTCATAAACATTTTTATAATCACAAACCATTCTTTTTATTTGGCTAGAAAATGGCTAAGTCAATTAATCTAATCTAAATCTTTCAAAAAACATTTTTAATACCAAGGGTTGGTTCCTAGGGTCAGTAAGGTCACAACAAACCATTTTGCAAAGGTTTTATCTCAAAATTCATTTTTAAACAATTTTTATACTCTAAACAAGCATACATAAGTTTCTGCAAATTCAAACAAGATAACAAATACTATTTGCTAAACTAACTCCACAATTGGATAGGGCTTGTTCTCCTGAATCCATTGATATAAAATTTGCCAAATTTAGACGTGTGGTTCAAAAGTTATAAGGGTTTGAAAATGACTTTTAAATCTGGTTTCTAATTCTGTTTTAATCAAAACAGGGGACACGCGGCGTTATTCTATTGGACGGTACCGGTTCGCTGCGGATCACGCTCTGGTGCGTTGGATTAAGCCTAATCGTGCGGCTCTGAACGCATACCTCTTCGGCGTTAAATGATTCTATCGTGCCCGCCCGATCTAGATCGAACGGTTGCGGCAGGCTCGACCTAAAGTGGGCGGCGCTGCGGTGGCTAACGGCGGCGGCGACTCTGTTTCACGGCGGCACCGGCAATATAGGAAGCGAAGCAGAGGGGGAGTGTGCTCACCGGGTTCGCTGACGCTCGCTGATGCTCAACGTGGTACGGGTTGGTGAAGGGGCGCACTGGTCTTGGCAGGATTGCTCGCCAGAGTTGCTTCGAGCGGCGGTGCTCTCGGGTTGTTGTTGCCGGCGTCGTTTAGGACCGCGCTAGGACAAAATAGAGGCATGGTTAGGTGCGCTCGAGGGTTGTGAGTAAGGGAACATCATCGGGTTTGAGAGGGGAGGTCGGGTTCTACCTGGGAACATCGTCGGAGAATGGCAGACGCGGCGGCGTTCGAAAGCTTGATGTAGCCGACGCTATGGGGCGCCCGCGGTTGAGAGGAGGATGCTGGGAGATGCGTCTGGTTGTGGGGAAGCTGTGAGCTTGGTCAATGAAGCAAGGGGAGGTCTGGTTTCGCCGGAATCATCACCGGAGCATCATCGGAGACAGAGCAGTCGAGGAGAAATTGTGGCGGCCTGGAGGCGTGTCGAGGAGGGGCATCTGGGGAAAACAGAAGAGGGGAGGCTGGCGCTTTAAGGTGCTTGATCGCGGCGAGTTATGGTGGCTGCGTTAAGGCGTATTGATGCCGCGATTCAATGCTGGCAATGGCGACGAGAGGAGGAAGAAGCAGTCGCGGGGTGGAGAAGGAGAACAGTGGAAAGGGGGTCCAGCGGTCAGTGGGAATAGAAGAAAGAACGGGGTCCACTTGTCAGCTGCTTAGCGGGTCAGAACATGGGTGCCAATCGTTTTCCTCGCGGGGTGAGGAACTGGGCTGTGGGACTGTGGGGCTGGGCCTTGTTGGGCTGGTCTGTTTCCTCTATTTTTTTCTGTCTATTTGTTTTATTCTTTTCTAATTCTTTTTCTGTTTTGAAATTCAAACAACCAAACACATTCAAAAGATTCAAACAATCATCAAGCTTTTCAAATATGAATTTTGGTTCTGCTTAACATCATAATTCACATTCTAAAATAAAATATTATTTTAAATCTTTTTAGGTTCCATTTATTAATTAAATAAATGGATCATTAGTTAAATAAAATAGGGTTTGTTTTATTTAATAAAATCTTCATTTAAAATCAAAAATGTTTTCAAAACCCAAACAGTAGGTTTTATTTGGAAATAGAGAATATTTGGAAAATTTGTTTAAAACAAAATAACATTTTTGCTAAAGGGTCCAATATTAGTTATATAAAATGGCCAAGGTTTATTAATCAAATAAGGTTTGATTTTTATTAATAAAATCTTCATTTAAAACCTAAATATTTTCAAAATCAAATTAGTAGGTTTAATTTGGGAAGTATATAATATTTGGAAATTTGTTTTAAAACAAAATAACATTTTATGTTAGAGTCCATTATTAATTAAATAAAATAGACTTTCATTATTAAATCAACTAGGGTTTGTTTTATTGAGAATGTTTATTTTTCAAAATCTAAAATAAAGTTAAAACACTTTAGTAGGTTTTATTAGAGAATATAAAATACTTAGAAAACCTATTTAAACCAAAATAATAAGTTTTGGTGTTTATTTAAAATGGGCAAGGCTTTTACTTAAATAAAAAAAAATTGGATATTAAATCTTCATTATTTTATTTAAGTAAACCTTTGCTATTTTTATCAAAACAAATTGTTTTATTCAAAGACTTGGCCAAGGTTTAATTTGGCTCTATAAAATAATCTTTATTTAAAAATCTATTCTTTTTCATTTGAAAACCAAATGTTTTTATTAAAGGTCCTAAAATAGTAATTCCAAAATATTTTATTTTCCTTTATTAAATGTTTATATTTTTTTAAATCCCTTTAGGATTTTATTTAATTCAATTGGGTTTGAAGTACCCTTTACATTCAAAAAGTTTCTTCTGGCTCTGAAAATCAAACAAAGTTTTATTTTATTCATTTATTTTCACATTACAAGATTTGGAAAATCTTGGGATGTGACAGGCTACCACCCTTAAAATAAATCTCGTCCCGAGATTTGGGAAGGCTGGGGTTACAAGCAGGTTCAAAACAACTAGGGTACTACCACCCTTAAAAATTTTCAAACAAAATTACACATTGTCCTTCTTGAAAACTTCTCTAAGCAAACTTTGCATGTGTCCTTGGTTTCCATACTTGACTCATGGCCCAAGGTTGAGTTTCTCCATAGGCTTGTTTAATTTGTTCTCCATCCTTTCTGGACAATTGTTTGCATAGTGGCCTAGTTCCTTGCATTTGAAACATGTGACAAGGCTGAGATCCCTCATAGGCCGGTTTATCTTATGCTTCATCTTTTCTGGACAGTTGTTTGCATAATGTCCTAACTCTTTGCAGTGTTTGCACATCACTTGGCTAATATCTTTCTTTTCCTTGGGTTTCACTAGCCTTTGTTTGTTTTCTTGGTTCTTCTCCCTTTCTGGGCATTCATTGGCATAGTGTCCCATCTCTTTGCATTTGAAACATTGCACTTGTGTAATATCCTTCTTGCTAGTGTTGGGGAATTTCTTCTTCTTCTTGGGTCTCTCCAAAGCTAGGAGTTCTTCTAGTTCATTTTCTTCATAGGTGGGAGATCTTTCTCTCTTCTTGGGGCATTGATCTTCATGCTCCTTGGATGCATGATCCTTGTCTCTAAAAATATTGCTAGCTTGGGTTCCTTCTAGAATAACATCTTGGTCATCCTTGTTGTCATTAGCTCTTTGGGAAAAGTTCTCTCTCATGTTGATTATTGAGTAACCAATCCTTGCAACATTTGGGATTGAAGTTTCAAAATCCTTTGTATGGCTGGGTCTAGTCCATTGTTGTTGGCTAAAAGCTGAGTTGTCTCTTGGCTCAACTGGTTTTGGGTTGCTATAAGTTCTCTCATGTTGTCTTCTTGGTTGGTGTTGGTGTCTCTTGGAGTAGTCATCTGTTTGGGTTTGAAGGGAGTTTAGAATAGACAAGATATTTCTAAGGAATTATTTCTAATCACACACATCACAATTCACACAAGCAATATGCATGCAATCACAAACCAAACACTCACAAACAACTTTGCACTCAAACAATAAAGTTCAAGCACACACTTAGGCAACAAAATATTTTTGTTACACCACATAAGTTGGTGAGTTTGACTTAACTAAAATATGGTGGTCCATCTATATGGTTTACTTGTGATCTTTCCATCCTTCATGATTTTTCTTGTATGAGATCTTGGTTTCCTTGAGAAAAACTCTTGGTTACAAATACTTCAAATTTGTTGATGGCTCCTTCTTATTTTGCATTCCCTTAGTCTCTAAATCTTGAGCAAGATTTTCCTTGTTTCACTTGTAATCCTTGGTGATATCCATATTGGAAGTCCTTGGTGAATATGCTGAAGATGTTGAAGTCATTAGAGTTGAAGAAGTTTGAAGAAGTCCCTTGCACATGGTGTAGTCTTTAGTCTTCGGTAGGTTTTTCCATCAAGTTGAAGTAGAGGAGAAGTAGAGTTGAAACCAAAATAGTTGAGGAAAGAGTTTACAAGATTGTTTGTAAATAAGTTTTGGAACAAATTATAACTCCTATTTTTCTAAGGGTTTTTTGTCCAATCCTAGGGTTTACAAATCCTACAGGCAACACAATGCTCTGATACCATCTGTAGAGGTCCCAACCTTTAATAAGATTGATCCCTCCTGTGTTTACAATGCTAGTCCCTGGATCAATAGCTAGCATCCACAGTTAAGATGTAATATCAAGAAACAAAGGTCATATTATAACTTTATAACCAGGAATAACATAATTTTATTACATCTTTCATAGCTCATATGGCTATTACATTACATTGCAGCGGAATAAATATAGTCATGGGTCCTTCATCTTCAAAGTGCCACAGGCAGATGTTGGTTGTAGACTTTGTAATCCTAATCAAACATTCTTCACTAAAACAATCAAACCTGCAACATACAAGTTACAGCCACAAAGGGTCAATACATTTGAATTGTATTGGCAAGTGATACTATGGTAGTATAGTGGAGTCTATCATCTATATGCATTTGGCTAAGTGGAGTTGAGGCTTGCATTACTCAAAATAGATTTTTCTTATCATTTTGAAAATACTAAGTTTTTGTTTGACAAAATCATTTTTCTCAATCAAAGATTTCAAGATCCTTGTACCAAGCCATCTCTCCATCAATGATTGAAGAATTCAAACAATCCCTTGTTCAAACCACAAGATTTTAATTTAGAAATTAGAATGATGAGATTCTTGATTGCTTCCATGTCTTGATGCTCAAATTGTCCTTTACCAGGGACATGGCTAAGTACTTAGGTTTTACACTCTGCAGAGGTGGTGCACTTTCCCCACAAGACTTGGTTTCCCAAGACAAGATCTTTCAGAAGCTTTCCCTTAGACAAAAATGGACGCGCTCCAACCTATCAAACACTACCACCAACTGTCCATATGGCTAAGTTCTTGCAACTTATATGATCATGGCAGAGCCCATATTGCCAAGTGGTTGCACTTGAAGCTTCTCAACATTTGACATCTCAAATCTCTTTGTTCCTGGGTGGCATACCACAAGTGAGATACACAAGCCAAGTCCATGGCCTTGTGAACCACTCAACCATTCTCCACCAAGCTTTCCCATTCCACCCAGGTGATTCATTAACTTAGTTGTTTTATTAGACAAAGCATAAGTCCTCAGACTTAGAATATTTTTCCATAGTGTGAATATATATTCCACCCATGTTTTCTATTAGCTAGGCTAAGCTTGGTAGTAGTAGGAATCTTAACTTAGGAAAATCCTACTAAGGATTCATCTACTAGGTTTCCTATAGCAAGTTCTATACTTAGCAAAATCCATGCAGGTTTACTTAGCAAAAACACTAATGCATAATAAAAGTATTGGGATAGAAAGTATGAAGCATCACTTGCCTTTTTGGTAGAGTATAGGTTCACTTCTGCATCTTTGCAACAATCACACTCTTCAAGTCACTACAAATCAATCAAGCAAGGCACAAACTCAATCTACAAATCAAGCAAAACAACACACATAAATAACAAAGTCAAAGAAATGCATGCAAGCATGCCAAGCTTTGTTTTGTTTGAAAAAGTGGTTCCTAGTGGGTCATAGACATTTGGGTACATCTAATGGTCATTTCCTAAAGTAGCCAAGTCATTTGCAAAAGGTTTCACTTTAAAACCATTTTCAAAACAAAGTGTTATTTTATGTGGTGTAGAAATATTTTTACTAAGGCATTAGCCTATATGGTTCACCAAATGAGTTGCTATTGCAAAACTTAGTGTTTTGGTCAGTAGGTTTGGTCTAAAACATTTCCTTGAAGTTTTCTTTTCATAAACATTTTTATAATCACAAACCATTCTTTTTATTTGGCTAGAAAATGGCTAAGTCAATTAATCTAATCTAAATCTTTCAAAAATCATTTTTAATACCAAGGGTTGGTTCCTAGGGTCAGTAAGGTCACAACAAACCATTTTGCAAAGGTTTTATCTCAATATTCATTTTTAAACAATTTTTATACTCTAAACAAGCATACATAAGTTTCTGCAAATTCAAACAAGATAACAAATACTATTTGCTAAACTAACTCCACAGTTGGATAGGGCTTGTTCTCCTGAATCCATTGATATAAAATTTGCCAAATTTGGACGTGTGGTTCAAAAGTTATAAGGGTTTGAAAATGACTTTTAAATCTGGTTTCTAATTCTGTTTTAATCAAAACAGGGGACACGCGGCGTTATTCTATTGGATGGTACCGGTTCGCTGCGGATCACGCTCTGGTGCGTTGGATTAAGCCTAATCGTGCGGCTCTGAACGCATACCTCTTCGGCGTTAAATGATTCTATCGTGCCCGCCCGATCTAGATCGAACGGTTGCGGCAGGCTCGACCTAAAGTGGGCGGCGCTGCGGTGGCTAACGGCGGCGGCGACTCTGTTTCACGGCGGCGCCAGAGATATAGGAAGCGAAGCAGAGGGGGAGTGTGCTCACCGGGTTCGCTGACGCTCGCTGATGCTCAACGTGGTACGGGTTGGTGAAGGGGCGCACTAGTCTTGGCAGGATTGCTCGCCGGAGTTGCTTCGAGCGGCGGTGCTCTCGGGTTGTTGTTGCCGGCGTCGTTTAGGACCGCGCTAGGAAAAAATAGAGGCATGGTTAGGTGCGCTCGAGGGTCGTGAGTAAGGGAACATCATCGGGTTTGAGAGGGGAGGTCGGGTTCTACCTGGGAACATCGTCGGAGAATGGCAGACGCGGCGGCGTTCGAAAGCTTGATGTAGCCGACGCTATGGGGCGCCCGCGGTTGAGAGGAGGATGTTGGGAGATGCGTCTGGTTGTGGGGAAGCTGTGAGCTTGGTCAATGAAGCAAGGGGAGGTCTGGTTTCGCCGGAATCATCACCGGAGCATCATCGGAGACAGAGCAGTCGAGGAGAAATTGTGGCGGCCTGGAGGCGTGTCGAGGAGGGGCGTCTGGGGAAAACAGAAGAGGGGAGGCTGGCTCTTTAAGGTGCTTGATCGCGGCGAGTTATGGTGGCTGCGTTAAGGCGTATTGATGCCGCGATTCAATGCTGGCAACGGCGACGAGAGGAGGAAGAAGCAGTCGCGGGGTGGAGAAGGAGAACAGTGGAAAGGGGGTCCAGCGGTCAGTGGGAATAGAAGAAAGAACGGGGTCCACTTGTCAGCTGCTTAGCGGGTCAGAACATGGGTGCCAATCGTTTTCCTCGCGGGGTGAGGAACTGGGCTGTGGGACTGTTGGGCTAGGCCTTGTTGGGCTGTTCTGTTTCCTCTATTTTTTCTGTCTATTTGTTTTATTCTTTTCTAATTCTTTTTCTGTTTTGAAATTCAAACAACCAAACACATTCAAAAGATTCAAACAATCATCAAGCTTTTCAAATATGAATTTTGGTTCTGCTTAACATCATAATTCACATTCTAAAATAAAATATTATTTTAAATCTTTTTAGGTTCCATTTATTAATTAAATAAATGGATCATTAGTTAAATAAAATAGGGTTTGTTTTATTTAATAAAATCTTCATTTAAAATCAAAAATGTTTTCAAAACCCAAACAGTAGGTTTTATTTGGAAATAGAGAATATTTGGAAAATTTGTTTAAAACAAAATAACATTTTTGCTAAAGGGTCCAATATTAGTTATATAAAATGGCCAAGGTTTATTAATCAAATAAGGTTTGATTTTTATTAATAAAATCTTCATTTAAAACCTAAATATTTTCAAAATCAAATTAGTAGGTTTAATTTGGGAAGTATATAATATTTGGAAATTTGTTTTAAAACAAAATAATATTTTATGTTAGAGTCCATTATTAATTAAATAAAATAGACTTTCATTATTAAATCAACTAGGGTTTGTTTTATTGAGAATGTTTATTTTTCAAAATCTAAAATAAAGTTAAAACACTTTAGTAGGTTTTATTAGAGAATATAAAATACTTAGAAAACCTATTTAAACCAAAATAATAAGTTTTGGTGTTTATTTAAAATGGGCAAGGCTTTTACTTAAATAAAAAAAAATTGGATATTAAATCTTCATTATTTTATTTAAGTAAACCTTTGCTATTTTTATCAAAACAAATTGTTTTATTCAAAGACTTGGCCAAGGTTTAATTTGGCTCTATAAAATAATCTTTATTTAAAAATCTATTGTTTTTCATTTGAAAACCAAATGTTTTTATTAAAGGTCCTAAAATAGTAATTCCAAAATATTTTATTTTCCTTTATTAAATGTTTATATTTTTTTTAAATCCCTTTAGGATTTTATTTAATTAAATTGGGTTTGAAGTACCCTTTACATTCAAAAAGTTTCTTCTGGCTCTGAAAATCAAACAAAGTTTTATTTTATTCATTTATTTTCACATTACAAGATTTGGAAAATCTTGGGATGCGACAAGAGTCCTCTTAATACCATGGCTAGAGATACAACAATAAATATAATAACAAAAATTCATGCCAAGATGCAACCTACAAAAGGTTGGAATCCATATAAATATGCATGAGCAAGAGATACTTGTTACCGAGATATAATTGGTAGGATGTAGAGGATATGAATTCGTTGATCATCCTATAGCTTGCCTCAAATTTTCTTCTAAGCATCACTTCTTCAAAATTGAGAGACAAGCGTCCAATATATCTCCAATGTACCTCAAACACATTTAAGTACAAAATGGTCCCCAAACTTATTGGGTCCAATGTATTTTGTGCAACTACAATACATAGGAGAGAATCCACATAAATATGTGCATATAGATATGAAATTGAATTTCATGCACAACTTAGCCGATGGGATTTGGTGGAGTTTCCCCTATATATTGGATCAAAGAAAGCAAGCATGCCATAATATAGATATGTAGTAAATATGCATGCACAAGGTTTTCAAGAACCAATAATGAGATACAATTTGAACAAAAACACCAAGTAAACCACGATGGCACACACAAGAGTGTGGCAATAACTTTTGACTGGAAGCTCCGATTGACCCGATTCAAATTGCGTTGGATAGAGGGCGACAAGGGCTTCCCAATAAAAAGTGGAAATATTGATTATCACCAAGTGAGAAAGTATCAAGTAGAATAATGTGATATACCTCACTTGGTGAGAAACCGAAAAGCCGCATAAATCAAAATCGCAACAAGATACAAATGGGAGATCCAATTTAGATGAACAAGAGCTTGTTATGGAGATTACCACAAGCTCTATATCCTCACATGGATAAGACCAAATATCATACAAATACGATGATGCAAGTATGCAAGAAACAAGCACATACAAGGAAGATATACAATAAAGCACATGGAAGCAAAAATGAAGTCACAACATATACTAATAAGATTTTTGCTTCGAAGCATGGCCAAAGGCTCACATATATCTTATGGTACATTAACAAGCTTTAAAAACCAACACACTACATATATTACAACTATCACCAAGGGAAAAGTAGAAAGTTGGAATATATGGAGAAAGGCAACAAGGATCATAAGATAAAATAGACTAGGAAAATCTCACTATTGCACATGAGAGAAGTCGATGAAATGATAGGCAATAAAATTGCTAGATTGACATATTTGGGATTGGAGGATCATGTGCATGATTTTGTATAGTCCCAATTATATGCACTCATCTCAACTTATAAACATATAAAATATAGAGTCCTATTAATGCCATGGCTAGAGATACAACAATAAATATCATAACAAAAATTCATGCCAAGATGCAACCTACAAAAGGTTGGAAGCCATATAAATATGCATGAGCAAGAGATACTTGTTACCGAGAAATAATTGGTAGGATGTAGAGGATATGAATTCGTTGATCATCCTATAGCTTGCCTCAAATTTTCTTCTAAGCATCACTTCTTCAAAATTGAGAGACAAGCGTCCAATATATCTCCAATGTACCTCAAACACATTTAAGTACAAAATGGTCCCCAAACTTATTGGGTCCAATGTATTTTGTGCAACTACAACACATAGGAGAGAATCCACATAAATATGTGCATATAGATATGAAATTGAATTTCATGCACAACTTAGCCGATGGGATTTGGTGGAGTTTCCCCTATATATTGGATCAAAGAAAGCAAGCATGCCATAATATAGATATGTAGTAAATATGCATGCACAAGGTTTTCAAGAACCAAGAATGAGATACAATTTGAACAAAAACACCAAGTAAACCACGATGGCACACACAAGAGTGTGGCAATAACTTTTGACTGGAAGCTCCGATTGACCCGATTCAAATTGCGTTGGATAGAGGGCGACAAGGGCTTCCCAATAAAAAGTGGAAATATTGATTATCACAAAGTGAGAAAGTATCAAGTAGAATAATGTGATATACCTCACTTGGTGAGAAACCGAAAAGCCACATAAATCAAAATCGCAACAAGATACAAATGGGAGATCCGATTTAGATGAACAAGAGCTTGTTATGGAGATTACCACAAGCTCTATATCCTCACATGGATAAGACCAAATATCAAACAAATACGATGATGCAATTATGCAAGAAACAAGCACATACAAGGAAGATATACAATAAAGCACATGGAAGCAAAAATGAAGTCACAACACATACTAATAAGATTTTTTCTTCGAAGCATGGCCAAAGGCTCACATATATCTTATGGTACATTGACGAGCTTTAAAAACCAACACACTACATATATTACAACTATCACCAAGGGAAAAGTAGAAAGTTGGAATATATGGAGAAAGGCAACAAGGATCATAAGATAAAATAGACTAGCAAAATCTCACTATTGCACATGAGAGAAGTCGATGAAATGATAGGCAATAAAATTTCTAGATTGACATATTTGGGATTGGAGGATCATGTGCATGATTTTGTATAGTCCCAATTATATGCACTCATCTCAACTTATACACATATACAATATAGAGTCCTCTTAATACCATGGCTAGAGATACAACAATAAATATAATAACAAAAATTCATGCCAAGATGCAACCTACAAAAGGTTGGAAGCCATATAAATATGCATGAGCAAGAGATACTTGTTACCGAGATATAATTGGTAGGATGTAGAGGATATGAATTCGTTGATCATCCTATAGCTTGCCTCAAATTTTCTTCTAAGCATCACTTCTTCAAAATTGAGAGACAAGCGTCCAATATATCTCCAATGTACCTCAAACACATTTAAGTACAAAATGGTCCCCAAACTTATTGGGTCCAATGTATTTTGTGCAACTACAATACATAGGAGAGACTCCACATAAATATGTGCATATAGATATGAAATTGAATTTCATGCACAACTTAGCCGATGGGATTTGGTGGAGTTTCCCCTATATATTGGATCAAAGAAAGCAAGCATGCCATAATATAGATATGTAGTAAATATGCATGCACAAGGTTTTCAAGAACCAAGAATGAGATACAATTTGAACAAAAACACCAAGTAAACCACGATGGCACACACAAGAGTGTGGCAATAACTTTTGACTGGAAGCTCCGATTGACCCGATTCAAATTGCGTTGGATAGAGGGCGACAAGGGCTTCCCAATAAAAAGTGGAAATATTGATTATCACCAAGTGAGAAAGTATCAAGTAGAATAATGTGATATACCTCACTTGGTGAGAAACCGAAAAGCCGCATAAATCAAAATCGCAACAAGATACAAATGGGAGATCCAATTTAGATGAACAAGAGCTTGTTATGGAGATTACCACAAGCTCTATATCCTCACATGGATAAGACCAAA
The DNA here is from genome assembly GCA_916181665.1 of Avena sativa. NCBI lineage: Eukaryota > Viridiplantae > Streptophyta > Magnoliopsida > Poales > Poaceae > Avena > Avena sativa. Next base: position 186,218,315 of record OV702281.1, read on the forward strand.
TATCATACAAATACGATGATGCAAGTATGCAAGAAACAAGCACATACAAGGAAGATATACAATAAAGCACATGGAAGCAAAAATGAAGTCACAACATATACTAATAAGATTTTTGCTTCGAAGCATGGCCAAAGGCTCACATATATCTTATGGTACATTAACAAGCTTTAAAAACCAACACACTACATATATTACAACTATCACCAAGGGAAAAGTAGAAAGTTGGAATATATGGAGAAAGGCAACAAGGATCATAAGATAAAATAGACTAGGAAAATCTCACTATTGCACATGAGAGAAGTCGATGAAATGATAGGCAATAAAATTGCTAGATTGACATATTTGGGATTGGAGGATCATGTGCATGATTTTGTATAGTCCCAATTATATGCACTCATCTCAACTTATAAACATATAAAATATAGAGTCCTATTAATGCCATGGCTAGAGATACAACAATAAATATCATAACAAAAATTCATGCCAAGATGCAACCTACAAAAGGTTGGAAGCCATATAAATATGCATGAGCAAGAGATACTTGTTACCGAGAAATAATTGGTAGGATGTAGAGGATATGAATTCGTTGATCATCCTATAGCTTGCCTCAAATTTTCTTCTAAGCATCACTTCTTCAAAATTGAGAGACAAGCGTCCAATATATCTCCAATGTACCTCAAACACATTTAAGTACAAAATGGTCCCCAAACTTATTGGGTCCAATGTATTTTGTGCAACTACAACACATAGGAGAGAATCCACATAAATATGTGCATATAGATATGAAATTGAATTTCATGCACAACTTAGCCGATGGGATTTGGTGGAGTTTCCCCTATATATTGGATCAAAGAAAGCAAGCATGCCATAATATAGATATGTAGTAAATATGCATGCACAAGGTTTTCAAGAACCAAGAATGAGATACAATTTGAACAAAAACACCAAGTAAACCACGATGGCACACACAAGAGTGTGGCAATAACTTTTGACTGGAAGCTCCGATTGACCCGATTCAAATTGCGTTGGATAGAGGGCGACAAGGGCTTCCCAATAAAAAGTGGAAATATTGATTATCACAAAGTGAGAAAGTATCAAGTAGAATAATGTGATATACCTCACTTGGTGAGAAACCGAAAAGCCACATAAATCAAAATCGCAACAAGATACAAATGGGAGATCCGATTTAGACGAACAAGAGCTTGTTATGGAGATTACCACAAGCTCTATATCCTCACATGGATAAGACCAAATATCAAACAAATACGATGATGCAATTATGCAAGAAACAAGCACATACAAGGAAGATATACAATAAAGCACATGGAAGCAAAAATGAAGTCACAACACATACTAATAAGATTTTTTCTTCGAAGCATGGCCAAAGGCTCACATATATCTTATGGTACATTGACGAGCTTTAAAAACCAACACACTACATATATTACAACTATCACCAAGGGAAAAGGAGAAAGTTGGAATATATGGAGAAAGGCAACAAGGATCATAAGATAAAATAGACTAGCAAAATCTCACTATTGCACATGAGAGAAGTCGATGAAATGATAGGCAATAAAATTTCTAGATTGACATATTTGGGATTGGAGGATCATGTGCATGATTTTGTATAGTCCCAATTATATGCACTCATCTCAACTTATACACATATACAATATAGAGTCCTCTTAATACCATGGCTAGAGATACAACAATAAATATAATAACAAAAATTCATGCCAAGATGCAACCTACAAAAGGTTGGAAGCCATATAAATATGCATGAGCAAGAGATACTTGTTACCGAGATATAATTGGTAGGATGTAGAGGATATGAATTCGTTGATCATCCTATAGCTTGCCTCAAATTTTCTTCTAAGCATCACTTCTTCAAAATTGAGAGACAAGCGTCCAATATATCTCCAATGTACCTCAAACACATTTAAGTACAAAATGGTCCCCAAACTTATTGGGTCCAATGTATTTTGTGCAACTACAATACATAGGAGAGACTCCACATAAATATGTGCATATAGATATGAAATTGAATTTCATGCACAACTTAGCCGATGGGATTTGGTGGAGTTTCCCCTATATATTGGATCAAAGAAAGCAAGCATGCCATAATATAGATATGTAGTAAATATGCATGCACAAGGTTTTCAAGAACCAAGAATGAGATACAATTTGAACAAAAACACCAAGTAAACCACGATGGCACACACAAGAGTGTGGCAATAACTTTTGACTGGAAGCTCCGATTGACCCGATTCAAATTGCGTTGGATAGAGGGCGACAAGGGCTTCCCAATAAAAAGTGGAAATATTGATTATCACCAAGTGAGAAAGTATCAAGTAGAATAATGTGATATACCTCACTTGGTGAGAAACCGAAAAGCCGCATAAATCAAAATCGCAACAAGATACAAATGGGAGATCCGATTTAGATGAACAAGAGCTTGTTATGGAGATTACCACAAGCTCTATATCCTCACATGGATAAGACCAAATATCAAACAAATACGATGATGCAAGTATGCAAGAAACAAGCACATACAAGGAAGATATACAATAAATCACATGGAAGCAAAAATGAAGTCACAACATATACTAATAAGATTTTTTCTTCGAAGCATGGCCAAAGGCTCACATATATCTTATGGTACATTGACGAGCTTTAAAAACCAACACACTACATATATTACAACTATCACCAAGGGAAAAGGAGAAAGTTGGAATATATGGAGAAAGGCAACAAGGATCATAAGATAAAATAGACTAGCAAAATCTCACTATTGCACATGAGAGAAGTCGATGAAATGATAGGCAATAAAATTGCTAGATTGACATATTTGGGATTGGAGGATCATGTGCATGATTTTGTATAGTCCCAATTATATGCACTCATCTCAACTTATACACATATACAATATAGAGTCCTCTTAATGCCATGGCTAGAGATACAACAATAAATATAATAACAAAAATTCATTGCAACCTACAAAAGGTTGGACGCAATATAAATATGCATGAGCAAGAGATACTTGTTACCGAGATATAATTGGTAGGATGTAGAGGATATGAATTCGTTGATCATCCTATAGCTTGCCTCAAATTTTCTTCTAAGCATCACTTCTTCAAAATTGAGAGACAAGCGTCCAATATATCTCCAATGTACCTCAAACACATTTAAGTACAAAATGGTCCCCAAACTTATTGGGTCCAATGTATTTTGTGCAACTACAATACATAGGAGAGAATCCACATAAATATGTGCATATAGATATGAAATTGAATTTCATGCACAACTTAGCCGATGGGATTTGGTGGAGTTTCCCCTATATATTGGATCAAAGAAAGCAAGCATGCCATAATATAGATATGTAGTAAATATGCATGCACAAGGTTTTCAAGAACCAATAATGAGATACAATTTGAACAAAAACACCAAGTAAACCACGATGGCACACACAAGAGTGTGGCAATAACTTTTGACTGGAAGCTCCGATTGACCCGATTCAAATTGCGTTGGATAGAGGGCGACAAGGGCTTCCCAATAAAAAGTGGAAATATTGATTATCACCAAGTGAGAAAGTATCAAGTAGAATAATGTGATATACCTCACTTGGTGAGAAACCGAAAAGCCGCATAAATCAAAATCGCAACAAGATACAAATGGGAGATCCGATTTAGATGAACAAGAGCTTGTTATGGAGATTACCACAAGCTCTATATCCTCACATGGATAAGACCAAATATCAAACAAATACGATGATGCAAGTATGCAAGAAACAAGCACATACAAGGAAGATATACAATAAATCACATGGAAGCAAAAATGAAGTCACAACATATACTAATAAGATTTTTTCTTCGAAGCATGGCCAAAGGCTCACATATATCTTATGGTACATTGACGAGCTTTAAAAACCAACACACTACATATATTACAACTATCACCAAGGGAAAAGGAGAAAGTTGGAATATATGGAGAAAGGCAACAAGGATCATAAGATAAAATAGACTAGCAAAATCTCACTATTGCACATGAGAGAAGTCGATGAAATGATAGGCAATAAAATTGCTAGATTGACATATTTGGGATTGGAGGATCATGTGCATGATTTTGTATAGTCCCAATTATATGCACTCATCTCAACTTATACACATATACAATATAGAGTCCTCTTAATGCCATGGCTAGAGATACAACAATAAATATAATAACAAAAATTCATTGCAACCTACAAAAGGTTGGACGCAATATAAATATGCATGAGCAAGAGATACTTGTTACCGAGATATAATTGGTAGGATGTAGAGGATATGAATTCGTTGATCATCCTATAGCTTGCCTCAAATTTTCTTCTAAGCATCACTTCTTCAAAATTGAGAGACAAGCGTCCAATATATCTCCAATGTACCTCAAACACATTTAAGTACAAAATGGTCCCCAAACTTATTGGGTCCAATGTATTTTGTGCAACTACAATACATAGGAGAGAATCCACATAAATATGTGCATATAGATATGAAATTGAATTTCATGCACAACTTAGCCGATGGGATTTGGTGGAGTTTCCCCTATATATTGGATCAAAGAAAGCAAGCATGCCATAATATAGATATGTAGTAAATATGCATGCACAAGGTTTTCAAGAACCAATAATGAGATACAATTTGAACAAAACCACCAAGTAAACCACGATGGCACACACAAGAGTGTGGCAATAACTTTTGACTGGAAGCTCCGATTGACCCGATTCAAATTGAGTTGGATAGAGGGCGACAAGGGCTTCCCAATAAAAAGTGGAAATATTGATTATCACCAAGTGAGAAAGTATCAAGTAGAATAATGTGATATACCTCACTTGGTGAGAAACCGAAAAGCCGCATAAATCAAAATCGCAACAAGATACAAATGGGAGATCCAATTTAGATGAACAAGAGCTTGTTATGGAGATTACCACAAGCTCTATATCCTCACATGGATAAGACCAAATATCATACAAATACGATGATGCAAGTATGCAAGAAACAAGCACATACAAGGAAGATATACAATAAAGCACATGGAAGCAAAAATGAAGTCACAACATATACTAATAAGATTTTTGCTTCGAAGCATGGCCAAAGGCTCACATATATCTTATGGTACATTAACGAGCTTTAAAAACCAACACACTACATATATTACAACTATCACCAAGGGAAAAGTAGAAAGTTGGAATATATGGAGAAAGGCAACAAGGATCATAAGATAAAATAGACTAGCAAAATCTCACTATTGCACATGAGAGAAGTCGATGAAATGATAGGCAATAAAATTGCTAGATTGACATATTTGGGATTGGAGGATCATGTGCATGATTTTGTATAGTCCCAATTATATGCACTCATCTCAACTTATACACATATACAATATAGAGTCCTCTTAATGCCATGGCTAGAGATACAACAATAAATATAATAACAAAAATTCATGCCAAGATGCAACCTACAAAAGGTTGGAAGCAATATAAATATGCATGAGCAAGAGATACTTGTTACCGAGATATAATTGGTAGGATGTAGAGGATATGAATTCGTTGATCATCCTATAGCTTGCCTCAAATTTTCTTCTAAGCATCACTTCTTCAAAATTGAGAGACAAGCGTCCAATATATCTCCAATGTACCTCAAACACATTTAAGTACAAAATGGTCCCCAAACTTATTGGGTCCAATGTAGTTAGTGCAACTACAATACATAGGAGAGACTCCACATAAATATGTGCATATAGATATGAAATTGAATTTCATGCACAACTTAGCCGATGGGATTTGGTGGAGTTTCCCCTATATATTGGATCAAAGAAAGCAAGCATGCCATAATATAGATATGTAGTAAATATGCATGCACAAGGTTTTCAAGAACCAAGAATGAGATACAATTTGAACAAAACCACCAAGTAAACCACGATGGCACACACAAGAGTGTGGCAATAACTTTTGACTGGAAGCTCCGATTGACCCGATTCAAATTGAGTTGGATAGAGGGCGACAAGGGCTTCCCAATAAAAAGTGGAAATATTGATTATCACCAAGTGATAAAGTATCAAGTAGAATAATGTGATATACCTCACTTGGTGAGAAACCGAAAAGCCGCATAAATCAAAATCGCAACAAGATACAAATGGGAGATCCAATTTAGATGAACAAGAGCTTGTTATGGAGATTACCACAAGCTCTATATCCTCACATGGATAAGACCAAATATCATACAAATACGATGATGCAAGTATGCAAGAAACAAGCACATACAAGGAAGATATACAATAAAGCACATGGAAGCAAAAATGAAGTCACAACATATACTAATAAGATTTTTGCTTCGAAGCATGGCCAAAGGCTCACATATATCTTATGGTACATTAACGAGCTTTAAAAACCAACACACTACATATATTACAACTATCACCAAGGGAAAAGTAGAAAGTTGGAATATATGGAGAAAGGCAACAAGGATCATAAGATAAAATAGACTAGCAAAATCTCACTATTGCACATGAGAGAAGTCGATGAAATGATAGGCAATAAAATTGCTAGATTGACATATTTGGGATTGGAGGATGATGTGCATGATTTTGTATAGTCCCAATTATATGCACTCATCTCAACTTATAAACATATAAAATATAGAGTCCTATTAATGCCATGGCTAGAGATACAACAATAAATATAATAACAAAAATTCATGCCAAGATGCAACCTACAAAAGGTTGGAAGCCATATAAATATGCATGAGCAAGAGATACTTGTTACCGAGAAATAATTGGTAGGATGTAGAGGATATGAATTCGTTGATCATCCTATAGCTTGCCTCAAATTTTCTTCTAAGCATCACTTCTTCAAAATTGAGAGACAAGCGTCCAATATATCTCCAATGTACCTCAAACACATTTAAGTACAAAATGGTCCCCAAACTTATTGGGTCCAATGTATTTTGTGCAACTACAACACATAGGAGAGAATCCACATAAATATGTGCATATAGATATGAAATTGAATTTCATGCACAACTTAGCCGATGGGATTTGGTGGAGTTTCCCCTATATATTGGATCAAAGAAAGCAAGCATGCCATAATATAGATATGTAGTAAATATGCATGCACAAAGTTTTCAAGAACCAAGAATGAGATACAATTTGAACAAAAACACCAAGTAAACCACGATGGCACACACAAGAGTGTGGCAATAACTTTTGACTGGAAGCTCCGATTGACCCGATTCAAATTGCGTTGGATAGAGGGCGACAAGGGCTTCCCAATAAAAAGTGGAAATATTGATTATCACCAAGTGATAAAGTATCAAGTAGAATAATGTGATATACCTCACTTGGTGAGAAACCGAAAAGCCGCATAAATCAAAATCGCAACAAGATACAAATGGGAGATCCAATTTAGATGAACAAGAGCTTGTTATGGAGATTACCACAAGCTCTATATCCTCACATGGATAAGACCAAATATCATACAAATACGATGATGCAAGTATGCAAGAAACAAGCACATACAAGGAAGATATACAATAAAGCACATGGAAGCAAAAATGAAGTCACAACATATACTAATAAGATTTTTGCTTCGAAGCATGGCCAAAGGCTCACATATATCTTATGGTACATTAACGAGCTTTAAAAACCAACACACTACATATATTACAGCTATCACCAAGGGAAAAGTAGAAAGTTGGAATATATGGAGAAAGGCAACAAGGATCATAAGATAAAATAGACTAGCAAAATCTCACTATTGCACATGAGAGAAGTCGATGAAATGATAGGCAATAAAATTGCTAGATTGACATATTTGGGATTGGAGGATCATGTGCATGATTTTGTATAGTCCCAATTATATGCACTCATCTCAACTTATAAACATATAAAATATAGAGTCCTATTAATGCCATGGCTAGAGATACAACAATAAATATAATAACAAAAATTCATGCCAAGATGCAACCTACAAAAGGTTGGAAGCCATATAAATATGCATGAGCAAGAGATACTTGTTACCGAGAAATAATTGGTAGGATGTAGAGGATATGAATTCGTTGATCATCCTATAGCTTGCCTCAAATTTTCTTCTAAGCATCACTTCTTCAAAATTGAGAGACAAGCGTCCAATATATCTCCAATGTACCTCAAACACATTTAAGTACAAAATGGTCCCCAAACTTATTGGGTCCAATGTATTTTGTGCAACTACAACACATAGGAGAGAATCCACATAAATATGTGCATATAGATATGAAATTGAATTTCATGCACAACTTAGCCGATGGGATTTGGTGGAGTTTCCCCTATATATTGGATCAAAGAAAGCAAGCATGCCATAATATAGATATGTAGTAAATATGCATGCACAAAGTTTTCAAGAACCAAGAATGAGATACAATTTGAACAAAAACACCAAGTAAACCACGATGGCACACACAAGAGTGTGGCAATAACTTTTGACTGGAAGCTCCGATTGACCCGATTCAAATTGCGTTGGATAGAGGGCGACAAGGGCTTCCCAATAAAAAGTGGAAATATTGATTATCACCAAGTGAGAAAGTATCAAGTAGAATAATGTGATATACCTCACTTGGTGAGAAACCGAAAAGCCACATAAATCAAAATCGCAACAAGATACAAATGGGAGATCCGATTTAGATGAACAAGAGCTTGTTATGGAGATTACCACAAGCTCTATATCCTCACATGGATAAGACCAAATATCAAACAAATACGATGATGCAATTATGCAAGAAACAAGCACATACAAGGAAGATATACAATAAAGCACATGGAAGCAAAAATGAAGTCACAACATATACTAATAAGATTTTTTCTTCGAAGCATGGCCAAAGGCTCACATATATCTTATGGTACATTGACGAGCTTTAAAAACCAACACACTACATATATTACAACTATCACCAAGGGAAAAGGAGAAAGTTGGAATATATGGAGAAAGGCAACAAGGATCATAAGATAAAATAGACTAGCAAAATCTCACTATTGCACATGAGAGAAGTCGATGAAATGATAGGCAATAAAATTTCTAGATTGACATATTTGGGATTGGAGGATCATGTGCATGATTTTGTATAGTCCCAATTATATGCACTCATCTCAACTTATACACATATACAATATAGAGTCCTCTTAATACCATGGCTAGAGATACAACAATAAATATAATAACAAAAATTCATGCCAAGATGCAACCTACAAAAGGTTGGAAGCCATATAAATATGCATGAGCAAGAGATACTTGTTACCGAGATATAATTGGTAGGATGTAGAGGATATGAATTCGTTGATCATCCTATAGCTTGCCTCAAATTTTCTTCTAAGCATCACTTCTTCAAAATTGAGAGACAAGCGTCCAATATATCTCCAATGTACCTCAAACACATTTAAGTACAAAATGGTCCCCAAACTTATTGGGTCCAATGTATTTTGTGCAACTACAACACATAGGAGAGAATCCACATAAATATGTGCATATAGATATGAAATTGAATTTCATGCACAACTTAGCCGATGGGATTTGGTGGAGTTTCCCCTATATATTGGATCAAAGAAAGCAAGCATGCCATAATATAGATATGTAGTAAATATGCATGCACAAAGTTTTCAAGAACCAAGAATGAGATACAATTTGAACAAAAACACCAAGTAAACCACGATGGCACACACAAGAGTGTGGCAATAACTTTTGACTGGAAGCTCCGATTGACCCGATTCAAATTGCGTTGGATAGAGGGCGACAAGGGCTTCCCAATAAAAAGTGGAAATATTGATTATCACCAAGTGAGAAAGTATCAAGTAGAATAATGTGATATACCTCACTTGGTGAGAAACCGAAAAGCCACATAAATCAAAATCGCAACAAGATACAAATGGGAGATCCGATTTAGATGAACAAGAGCTTGTTATGGAGATTACCACAAGCTCTATATCCTCACATGGATAAGACCAAATATCAAACAAATACGATGATGCAATTATGCAAGAAACAAGCACATACAAGGAAGATATACAATAAAGCACATGGAAGCAAAAATGAAGTCACAACATATACTAATAAGATTTTTTCTTCGAAGCATGGCCAAAGGCTCACATATATCTTATGGTACATTGACGAGCTTTAAAAACCAACACACTACATATATTACAACTATCACCAAGGGAAAAGGAGAAAGTTGGAATATATGGAGAAAGGCAACAAGGATCATAAGATAAAATAGACTAGCAAAATCTCACTATTGCACATGAGAGAAGTCGATGAAATGATAGGCAATAAAATTTCTAGATTGACATATTTGGGATTGGAGGATCATGTGCATGATTTTGTATAGTCCCAATTATATGCACTCATCTCAACTTATACACATATACAATATAGAGTCCTCTTAATACCATGGCTAGAGATACAACAATAAATATAATAACAAAAATTCATGCCAAGATGCAACCTACAAAAGGTTGGAAGCCATATAAATATGCATGAGCAAGAGATACTTGTTACCGAGATATAATTGGTAGGATGTAGAGGATATGAATTCGTTGATCATCCTATAGCTTGCCTCAAATTTTCTTCTAAGCATCTCTTCTTCAAAATTGAGAGACAAGCGTCCAATATATCTCCAATGTACCTCAAACACATTTAAGTACAAAATGGTCCCCAAACTTATTGGGTCCAATGTATTTTGTGCAACTACAATACATAGGAGAGACTCCACATAAATATGTGCATATAGAATTGAAATTGAATTTCATGCACAACTTAGCCGATGGGATTTGGTGGAGTTTCCCCTATATATTGGATCAAAGAAAGCAAGCATGCCATAATATAGATATGTAGTAAATATGCATGCACAAGGTTTTAAAGAACCAAGAATGAGATACAATTTGAACAAAAACACCAAGTAAACCACGATGGCACACACAAGAGTGTGGCAATAACTTTTGACTGGAAGCTCCGATTGACCCGATTCAAATTGCGTTGGATAGAGGGCGACAAGGGCTTCCCAATAAAAAGTGGAAATATTGATTATCACCAAGTGAGAAAGTATCAAGTAGAATAATGTGATATACCTCACTTGGTGAGAAACCGAAAAGCCGCATAAATCAAAATCGCAACAAGATACAAATGGGAGATCCGATTTAGATGAACAAGAGCTTGTTATGGAGATTACCACAAGCTCTATATCCTCACATGGATAAGACCAAATATCAAACAAATACGATGATGCAAGTATGCAAGAAACAAGCACATACAAGGAAGATATACAATAAATCACATGGAAGCAAAAATGAAGTCACAACATATACTAATAAGATTTTTGCTTCGAAGCATGGCCAAATGCTCACATATATCTTATGGTACATTGACGAGCTTTAAAAACCAACACACTACATATATTACAACTATCACCAAGGGAAAAGGAGAAAGTTGGAATATATGGAGAAAGGCAACAAGGATCATAAGATAAAATAGACTAGCAAAATCTCACTATTGCACATGAGAGAAGTCGATGAAATGATAGGCAATAAAATTGCTAGATTGACATATTTGGGATTGGAGGATCATGTGCATGATTTTGTATAGTCCCAATTATATGCACTCATCTCAACTTATACACATATACAATATAGAGTCCTCTTAATGCCATGGCTAGAGATACAACAATAAATATAATAACAAAAATAAGATGCAACCTACAAAAGGTTGGACGCAATATAAATATGCATGAGCAAGAGATACTTGTTACCGAGATATAATTGGTAGGATGTAGAGGATATGAATTAGTTGATCATCCTATAGCTTGCCTCAAATTTTCTTCTAAGCATCACTTCTTCAAAATTGAGAGACAAGCGTCCAATATATCTCCAATGTACCTCAAACACATTTAAGTACAAAATTGTCACATCCCAAGATTTTCCAAATCTTGTAATGTGAAAATAAATGAATAAAATAAAACTTTGTTTGATTTTCAGAGCCAGAGGAAACTTTTTGAATTTAAATGGAACCTCAAACCCATTTGAATCAAATAAAACCCTAAAGGGATTTATAAAGATAAACATTTATTAAAGGAAATTAAAATGTTTTAAAAAAATTACTATTTTTAAATCTTTAAATAAAAAGGCTTTGACTTTCAAATGAAAAAGAATGAATTCATAAATAAAGAACATTTTATAAAGCCAAACTAAACCTTGGCCAAGCTTTGGATTTAAAACATTTTGTTTTGAATTAAAATAGCAAAAGCTGATTTAAATAAAGTAATAAGGAATTAATATCCAAACTTTATTTAAATAAAAGGGTTTATCATTGTAATTAAAACATCAAAACTTATTAAATTATTTTGAATAGGTTTTCCAAGTATTTTATATTCTCTAATAAAACCTACTAAAGTGTTTTGGCTTTATTTTAGATTTCAAAATAAATATCTCAATGAAACAAATCCTATTTTAATAAAGAAGTCTAATATATTAATTAATAATGGACACTAAAATAAAAGGTTATTTTGTTTTAAAACAAATTTCCCAATATTATATACTTCCCAAATTAAACCTACTAATTTGAATTTGAAAATATTTAGGTTTCAAATAAAGATTTTATTAATAAAATCAAACTCTATTTGATTTCATAACTAAGTTCCATTTTATTTAATTATTAATGGACCCTAAAGTAAAAGGATTATTTTATTTTAAACAAGATTTCCAAATGAAATTTATTTCCAAATAAACCTACTGATTTGGTTTTTTGAAAACATTTGGATTTCTAATGAAGATTTTATTAATTAAAACAAACCCTATTTTATTTAACTAATGATCCATTTATTTAATTAATAAATGGAACCTAAAAAGATTTAAAATAATATTTTGTTTTGAGATTTGGATTATGTTGAAAAACAGAACCAAATTCAGAGTAAAGTTGAGTGTTTGTTTGAATTAATTTGAGTGTTGTTTGAATGTGTGAATAATTGTTTGAAATTCAAAACAGAAAAAGAATTAGAAAAGAATAAAACAAATAGACAGAAAAAAATAGGGAAAAGGACAACCCAACAAGGCCCAGCCCATTCTAGCCCAACAACCCACCTCTCCCCAGCGAGTCGTTAATTTCTCACTCAGGAATCTACCCGCACCGAGTATGACGATTGGACCCCACACTCACGCACCCTCTCTCGCTACCAGTGGACCCCTTTCCACTGTTTGTCCTCCCCACCCGCACGACCCTTCTCCCCCACCCCTCGCCGGCCGTTGCAGGCGGATTAACTCCGGCGTAATACGCCTTAATCACGCAATGAATCTGCCCCTTGACCACGCAGGATAAATCGCCAGCACCCCTTCTTCAATTTCCCCCTGACTCCTTCCCCGAGCACGCCTCCAGGCCGTCGCAATTTGTCCTCAAACAGCTCCGTCTCCGACGGGCTTCCACCGACGAATCCGGCAGCCCCTCACCACCCCTTGCCTCCCCGACCATACTCCTGTGATCCCTACCTCCTGGCGATCATCACCGTAGCGCCAGCTCGCCCCCAAGCGCTCCAGAACGTCAGCAATATCTCCACCTGCACGCCACCGACGACCCCGCAACTCCGGTGAGCTCTGGCACTCGACTCCGTTCGCGCCTTGATCAGTGAGTCATGCCACTTGATTAGTCTGTGTCCTCTGCCTCTCCAGGTACTCGCCAAACACTCGCGCGTGGTCTGCAACCTCGTCCCCGTCGACGAGCAGAAGCTCCTGGCGCCAGTAGAAGCTCCGGCGAGCAATTCCCTAGGAAACCGTGCGCCCCTTGTCCAACAAAAACCTCGTTGAGCATCAGCAGTGTGCCGCGAACTCGGTGAGCTCACCCTCCCTCTCTCTCGCATCCTACATCGTCGGCAACCTCGCCGTCTGGTCGCTCCGCCGCCAACCACCGCCGCCAGCGCCGCCACTTTGTGGTTGATTGATCAGGACCGTTCGATTTAGATCAAAGGCGTAGAAACAGATGACTTAAACGAAGGGGTATGCATCGATCTGCGCCGCACGTTCCAGTTAGATCCTGCGGTTCACGATGCCGATCCGGCCGAACCGGTATCGCCCGGTAGAAAAACGACGCGTGTCCAGTGTTGAGATAAAACAGGTTTTTGAATCAGATTTATTTGCAAACTTCAAACCTTTGTAATTTTCAAACCACACGTCCAAATTTGGCAAATTTTATATCAATGAAATCAGGAGAACAAGCCCTAGCCAACCCTGCCCTTAGTTTAGCAAATAGTAGCTGTTAGCTTGTCTGAATTTGCAGAAACTTATGTATGCTTATTTAGAGTATAAAAATTGTTTAAAAATGATTCTTGGATTAAAACTTTTGCAAAATGGATTGTTGTGATCTTACTGACCCTAGGAACCAACCCTTGGTATTAAAAAAATGATTTTTGAAAGATTTAGGTTAGATTAATTGACTTAGCCATTTTCTAGCCAAATAAAAAGAATGGTTTTTATTATAAAAATGTTTATGAAAATAAAACTTCAAGGAAATGTTTGGACCAAACCTACTGACCCAAAAACACCAAGTTTTGCAATAGCAACTCATTTGGTGAACCCTATAGACTAATGCCTTAGTAAAAATAATTCTACACCACATAAAATAACTCTTTATTTTGAAAATGGTTTTTAAGTGAAACCTTTTGCAAAAGACTTGGCCACTCTAGGAAATGACCATTAGATGTACCCAAATGTCTATGACCCACTAGGAACCACTTTTTCAAACAAAACAAAGCTTGGCATGCTTGCATGCATTTCTTTAACTTTGTTATTTATGTGTGTTGTTTTGCTTGATTGGTAGATTGAGTTTGTGCCATGCTTGATTGATTTGTAGTGACTTGAAGAGTGTGATTGTTGCAAAGATCAAGAAGTGAACCTAAACTCTACCAAAAAGGCAAGTGATGCTTCATACTTTCTATCCCAATACTTTTATTATGCATTAGTGATTTTGCTAAGTAAAACTTGCATGATTTTGCTAAGTATAGATCTTGCTATAGGAATACCTAGTAGATGAATCCTTAGTAGGATTTCCTAAGTTAAGTTTCCTACTACTACCAAGCTTAGCCTAGCTAATAGAAAACATGGGTGGAATATATATTCACACTATGGAAAAATATTCTAAGTCTGAGGACTTATGTTTTTGTTTAATAAAACAACTAAGTTAATGAATCCCCTGGGTGGAATGGGCTTGCTTGGTGGAGAATGGTTGAGTGGTTCACAATGCCATAGGCTTGGATTGTGTATCTCACTTGTGGATGGCCACCCAGGAAACAAAGAGATTTGAGATGTCAAATGTTGAGAAGCTTCAAGTGCAACCACTTGGCAATATGGGCTCTGCCATGATCATATAGGTTGCAAGAACTTAGCCATATGGACAGTGGGTGGTAGTGTTTGATAGGTTGGTGTGCATCCATTTTGGTCTAAGGGAAGGCTTCTAAAAGATCTTGTCTTGGGAAACCAAGTCTTGTGGGGAAAGTGCACCACCTCTGCAGAGTGTAAAACCTAAGTACTTAGCCATGTCCCTGGTAAAGGACAATTTGAGCATCAAGACATGGAAGCAATCAAGAATCTCATCATTCCAATTTCTAAATTAAAATCTTGTGGTTTGAACAAGGGTTGTTTGAATTCTTCAATCATTGATGGAGAGATGGCTTGGTACAAGGATCTTGAAATCTTTGATTGAGGGAAATGATTTTGTCAAACAAAAACTTAGTATTTTCAAAATGATAAGAAAAATCTATTTTCAGCAATGCAAGCCTCAACTCCACTTAGCCAAATGCATATAGATGATAGATTCCACTATACTACCATAGTATCACTTGCCAATACAATTCAAATGTATTGACCCTTTGTGGCTGTAACTTGTATGTTGCAGGTTGATTGATTTTAGTGAAGATTGATTGTTTAGGATAACAAAGTCTACAACCAACATCTGCCTGTGGCACTTTGAAGATGAAGGACCCATGACTATATTTATTCCGCTGCAATGTAATGTAATAGCCATATGAGCTATGTTTGATGTAATAAACTTATGTTATTCCTGGTTATAAAGTTATATTATGACCTTTGTATCTTGATATTACATCTTACTGTGGATGCTAGCTATTGATCCAGGGACTAGGATTGTAAACACAGGAGGGATCAATCTTATCTAAGATTGGGACCCCTACAGATGGTATCAGAGCATTGTGTTGCCTGTAGGATTTGTAAACCTAGGATTGGACAAAAACCCTTAGAAAAATAGGAGTTGTATTTGTTCAAAAACTTATTTACAAAAACACTTGTAAACCCTTTCCTCAACCATTTTGATTTCAACTCTACATCTCTTCTACTTCAACTTGATGGAAAACCTACCCATGACCAAAGACTACACCATGTGCAAAGGACTTCTTCAACATCTTCAACTCTAATGACTTCAACATCTTCAGCATAATCATCATGGACTTCCAACTTGGAAACCACCAAGGACTACAAGTGAAACAAGGAAATCTTGCTTAAGATTTAGAGACTGAGGGAATGCAAAATAAGAAGAAATCATCAACAACTTGAAGTATTGTGACCAAGAGTTTTCTCAAGGAAACCATGATCTCAAGTAAGAAGAAGCAACCAAAGAATGATGGCAAAATCACAAGTGAACCATATAGATGGACCACCATATTTTAGCCAAGACAAAACCACCAACTTATGTGGTGTAACAAAAATATTTTGTTGCCTAAGTATGTGCTTGAACCTTGTTTGAGTGAAATGTTTGTTTGTGATTGCATCCACATTGTTTGTGTGAATTGTGATGTGTGTGATTAGAAATAATTCCTTAGAAATATCTTGCCTATTCTAATCTCCCATCAAAACCCAAACAGATGACTACTCCAAGAGACTCCAACATCAAGGTTAATGACAACAACAACCAAGAAGACAACATGAGAGAACTCATAGCAACTCAAAACCAGTTGAGCCAAGAGACAACTCAACTTTTAGCCAACAACAATGGACTAGACCCAGCCATACAAAGGATTTTGAAACTTCAATCCCAAATGTTGCAAGGATTGGTTACTCAAATAATCAACATGAGAGAGAACTTTTCCCAAAGAGCTAATGACAACAAGGATGACAAAGATGTTATTCTAGAAGGAACCCAAGCTAGGAATATTTTTAGAGACAAGGATCATGCATCCAAGGAACATGAAGATCAATACCCCAAGAAGAGAGAAAGATCTCCCACCTATGAAGAACATGAACTAGAAGAACTCCTAGCTTTGGAAAGACCCAAGAAGAAGAAGAAATTCCCCAACACTAGCAAGAAGGATATTACACAAGTGCAATGTTTCAAATGCAAAGAGATGGGACACTATGCCAATGAATGCCCAGAAAGGGAGAAGAACCAAGAAAACAAACAAAGGCTAGTGAAACCCAAGGAAAAGAAAGATTTTAGCCAAGTGATGTGCAAATACTGCAAAGAGTTAGGACATTATGCAAACTACTGTCCAGAAAAGATGAAGTATAAGATAAACAAGCCTATGAGGGATATCAGCCTTGTCACATGTTTCAAATGCAAGGAACTAGGCCACTATGCAAACAATTGTCCAGAAAGGATGGAGAACAAATTAAACAAGCCTATGGAGAAACTCAACCTTGGCCCATGAGTCAAGAATGGAAACCAAGGACACCATGCAAAAGTTTGCTTAGAGAAGTTTGACCCAGGATTCCAAGTAGGACAAGATGTAATTTTTGTTTGAAAATTTTTAAGGGTGGTAGTACCCTAGTTGTTTGAACTTGCTTGTAACCCTATCCTCCCCAAATCTCGGGACGAGATTTATTTTAAGGGTGGTAGCCTGTCACATCCCAAGATTTTCCAAATCTTGTAATGTGAAAATAAATGAATAAAATAAAACTTTGTTTGATTTTCAGAGCCAGAGGAAACTTTTTGAATTTAAATGGAACCTCAAACCCATTTGAATCAAATAAAACCCTAAATGGATTTATAAAGATAAACATTTATTAAAAGAAATTAAAATGTTTTAAAAAAATTACTATTTTTAAATCTTTAAATAAAAAGGCTTTGACTTTCAAATGAAAAAGAATGAATTCATAAATAAAGAACATTTTATAAAGCCAAATGAAACCTTGGCCAAGCTTTGGATTTAAAACATTTTGTTTTGAATTAAAATAGCAAAAGCTGATTTAAATAAAGTAATAAGGAATTAATATCCAAACTTTATTTAAATAAAAGGTTTTATCATTTTAATTAAAACATCAAAACTTATTAAATTATTTTGAATAGGTTTTCCAAGTATTTTATATTCTCTAATAAAACCTACTAAAGTGTTTTGGCTTTATTTTAGATTTCAAAATAAATATCTCAATGAAACAAATCCTATTTTAATAAAGAAGTCTAATATATTAATTAATAATGGACACTAAAATAAAAGGTTATTTTGTTTTAAAACAAATTTCCCAATATTATATACTTCCCAAATTAAACCTACTAATTTGACTTTGAAAATATTTAGGTTTCAAATAAAGATTTTATTAATAAAATCAAACTCTATTTGATTTCATAACTAAGTTCCATTTTATTTAATTATTAATGGACCCTAAAGTAAAAGGATTATTTTATTTTAAACAAGATTTCCAAATGAAATTTATTTCCAAATAAACCTACTGATTTGGTTTTTTGAAAACATTTGGATTTCTAATGAAGATTTTATTAATTAAAGCAAACCCTATTTTATTTAACTAATGATCCATTTATTTAATTAATAAATGGAACCTAAAAAGATTTAAAATAATATTTTGTTTTGAGATTTGGATTATGTTGAAAAACAGAACCAAATTCAGAGTAAAGTTGAGTGTTTGTTTGAATTAATTTGAGTGTTGTTTGAATGTGTGAATAATTGTTTGAAATTCAAAACAGAAAAAGAATTAGAAAAGAATAAAACAAATAGACAGAAAAAAATAGGGAAAAGGACAACCCAACAAGGCCCAGCCCATTCCATCCCAACAACCCACCTCTCCCTAGCGAGTCGTTAATTTCTCACTCAGGAATCTACCCGCACCGAGTATGACGATTGGACCCCACACTCACGCACCCTCTCTCGCTACCAGTGGACCCCTTTCCACTGTTTGTCCTCCCCACCCGCACGACCCTTCTCCCCCACCCCTCGCCGGCCGTTGCAGGCGGATTAACTCCGGCGTAATACGCCTTAATCACGCAATGAATCTGCCCCTTGACCACGCAGGATAAATCGCCAGCACCCCTTCTTCAATTTCCCCCTGACTCCTTCCCCGAGCACGCCTCCAGGCCGTCGCAATTTGTCCTCAAACAGCTCCGTCTCCGACGGGCTTCCACCGACGAATCCGGCAGCCCCTCACCACCCCTTGCCTCCCCGACCATACTCCTGTGATCCCTACCTCCTGGCGATCATCACCGTAGCGCCAGCTCGCCCCCGAGCGCTCCAGAACGTCAGCAATATCTCCACCTGCACGCCACCGACGACCCCGCAACTCCGGTGAGCTCTGGCACTCGACTCCGTTCGCGCCTTGATCAGTGAGTCATGCCACTTGATTAGTCTGTGTCCTCTGCCTCTCCAGGTACTCGCCAAACACTCGCGCGTGGTCTGCAACCTCGTCCCCGTCGACGAGCAGAAGCTCCTGGCGCCAGTAGAAGCTCCGGCGAGCAATTCCCTAGGAAACCGTGCGCCCCTTGTCCAACAAAAACCTCGTTGAGCATCAGCAGTGTGCCGCGAACTCGGTGAGCTCACCCTCCCTCTCTCTCGCATCCTACATCGTCGGCAACCTCGCCGTCTGCTCGCTCCGCCGCCAACCACCGCCGCCAGCGCCGCCACTTTGTGGTTGATTGATCAGGACCGTTCGATTTAGATCAAACGCGTAGAAACAGATGACTTAAACGAAGGGGTATGCATCGATCTGCGCCGCACGTTCCAGTTAGATCCTGCGGTTCACGATGCCGATCCGGCCGAACCGGTATCGCCCGGTAGAAAAACGACGCGTGTCCAGTGTTGAGATAAAACAGGTTTTTGAATCAGATTTATTTGCAAACTTCAAACCTTTGTAATTTTCAAACCACACGTCCAAATTTGGCAAATTTTATATCAATGAAATCAGGAGAACAAGCCCTAGCCAACCCTGCCCTTAGTTTAGCAAATAGTAGCTGTTAGCTTGTCTGAATTTGCAGAAACTTATGTATGCTTATTTAGAGTATAAAAATTGTTTAAAAATGATTCTTGGATTAAAACTTTTGCAAAATGGATTGTTGTGATCTTACTGACCCTAGGAACCAACCCTTGGTATTAAAAAAATGATTTTTGAAAGATTTAGGTTAGATTAATTGACTTAGCCATTTTCTAGCCAAATAAAAAGAATGTTTTTTATTATAAAAATGTTTATGAAAATAAAACTTCAAGGAAATGTTTGGACCAAACCTACTGACCCAAAAACACCAAGTTTTGCAATAGCAACTCATTTGGTGAACCCTATAGACTAATGCCTTAGTAAAAATAATTCTACACCACATAAAATAACTCTTTATTTTGAAAATGGTTTTTAAGTGAAACCTTTTGCAAAAGACTTGGCCACTCTAGGAAATGACCATTAGATGTACCCAAATGTCTATGACCCACTAGGAACCACTTTTTCAAACAAAACAAAGCTTGGCATGCTTGCATGCATTTCTTTAACTTTGTTATTTATGTGTGTTGTTTTGCTTGATTGGTAGATTGAGTTTGTGCCATGCTTGATTGATTTGTAGTGACTTGAAGAGTGTGATTGTTGCAAAGATCAAGAAGTGAACCTAAACTCTACCAAAAAGGCAAGTGATGCTTCATACTTTCTATCCCAATACTTTTATTATGCATTAGTGATTTTGCTAAGTAAAACTTGCATGATTTTGCTAAGTATAGATCTTGCTATAGGAATACCTAGTAGATGAATCCTTAGTAGGATTTCCTAAGTTAAGTTTCCTACTACTACCAAGCTTAGCCTAGCTAATAGAAAACATGGGTGGAATATATATTCACACTATGGAAAAATATTCTAAGTCTGAGGACTTATGTTTTTGTTTAATAAAACAACTAAGTTAATGAATCCCCTGGGTGGAATGGGCTTGCTTGGTGGAGAATGGTTGAGTGGTTCACAATGCCATAGGCTTGGATTGTGTATCTCACTTGTGGATGGCCACCCAGGAAACAAAGAGATTTGAGATGTCAAATGTTGAGAAGCTTCAAGTGCAACCACTTGGCAATATGGGCTCTGCCATGATCATATAGGTTGCAAGAACTTAGCCATATGGACAGTGGGTGGTAGTGTTTGATAGGTTGGTGCGCGTCCATTTTGGTCTAAGGGAAGGCTTCTGAAAGATCTTGTCTTGGGAAACCAAGTCTTGTGGGGAAAGTGCACCACCTCTGCAGAGTGTAAAACCTAAGTACTTAGCCATGTCCCTGGTAAAGGACAATTTGAGCATCAAGACATGGAAGCAATCAAGAATCTCATCATTCCAATTTCTAAATTAAAATCTTGTGGTTTGAACAAGGGTTGTTTGAATTCTTCAATCATTGATGGAGAGATGGCTTGGTACAAGGATCTTGAAATCTTTGATTGAGGGAAATGATTTTGTCAAACAAAAACTTAGTATTTTCAAAATGATAAGAAAAATCTATTTTGAGCAATGCAAGCCTCAACTCCACTTAGCCAAATGCATATAGATGATAGATTCCACTATACTACCATAGTATCACTTGCCAATACAATTCAAATGTATTGACCCTTTGTGGCTGTAACTTGTATGTTGCAGGTTGATTGATTTTAGTGAAGATTGATTGTTTAGGATAACAAAGTCTACAACCAACATCTGCCTGTGGCACTTTGAAGATGAAGGACCCATGACTATATTTATTCCGCTGCAATGTAATGTAATAGCCATATGAGCTATGTTTGATGTAATAAACTTATGTTATTCCTGGTTATAAAGTTATATTATGACCTTTGTATCTTGATATTACATCTTACTGTGGATGCTAGCTATTGATCCAGGGACTAGCATTGTAAACACAGGAGGGATCAATCTTATCTAAGATTGGGACCCCTACAAAAATGGTCCCCAAACTTATTGGGTCCAATGTATTTTGTGCAACTACAATACATAGGAGAGACTCCACATAAATATGTGCATATAGATATGAAATTGAATTTCATGCACAACTTAGCCGATGGGATTTGGTGGAGTTTCCCCTATATATTGGATCAAAGAAAGCAAGCATGCCATAATATAGATATGTAGTAAATATGCATGCACAAGGTTTTCAAGAACCAAGAATGAGATACAATTTGAACAAAACCACCAAGTAAACCACGATGGCACACACAAGAGTGTGGCAATAACTTTTGACTGGAAGCTCCGATTGACCCGATTCAAATTGCGTTGGATAGAGGGCGACAAGGGCTTCCCAATAAAAAGTGGAAATATTGATTATCACCAAGTGAGAAAGTATCAAGTAGAATAATGTGATATACCTCACTTGGTGAGATACCGAAAAGCCGCATAAATCAAAATCGCAACAAGATACAAATGGGAGATCCGATTTAGATGAACAAGAGCTTGTTATGGAGATTACCACAAGCTCTATATCCTCACATGGATAAGACCAAATATCAAACAAATACGATGATGCAATTATGCAAGAAACAAGCACATACAAGGAAGATATACAATAAAGCACATGGAAGCAAAAATGAAGTCACAACATATACTAATAAGATTTTTGCTTCGAAGCATGGCCAAAGGCTCACATATATCTTATTGTACATTGACGAGCTTTAAAAACCAACACACTACATATATTACAACTATCACCAAGGGAAAAGGAGAAAGTTGGAATATATGGAGAAAGGCAATAAGGATCATCAGATAAAATAGACTAGCAAAATCTCACTATTGCACATGAGAGAAGTCGATGAAATGATAGGCAATAAAATTGCTAGATTGACATATTTGGGATTGGAGGATCATGTGCATGATTTTGTATAGTCCCAATTATATGCACTCATCTCAACTTATACACATATACAATATAGAGTCCTCTTAATACCATGGCTAGAGATACAACAATAAATATCATAACAAAAATTCATGCCAAGATGCAACCTACAAAAGGTTGGAAGCCATATAAATATGGATGAGCAAGAGATACTTGTTACCGAGATATAATTGGTAGGATGTAGAGGATATGAATTCGTTGATCATCCTATAGCTTGCCTCAAATTTTCTTCTAAGCATCACTTCTTCAAAATTGAGAGACAAGCGTCCAATATATCTCCAATGTACCTCAAACACATTTGAGTACAAAATGGTCCCCAAACTTATTGGGTCCAATGTAGTTAGTGCAACTACAATACATAGGAGAGACTCCACATAAATATGTGCATATAGATATGAAATTGAATTTCATGCACAACTTAGCCGATGGGATTTGGTGGAGTTTCCCCTATATATTGGATCAAAGAAAGCAAGCATGCCATAATATAGATATGTAGTAAATATTGCATGCACAAGGTTTTCAAGAACCAAGAATGAGATACAATTTGAACAAAAACACCAAGTAAACCACGATGGCACACACAAGAGTGTGGCAATAACTTTTGACTGGAAGCTCCAATTGACCCGATTCAAATTGCGTTGGATAGACGGCGACAAGGGCTTCCCAATAAAAAGTGGAAATATTGATTATCACCAAGTGAGAAAGTATCAAGTAGAATAATGTGATATACCTCACTTGGTGAGAAACCGAAAAGCCGCATAAATCAAAATCGCAACAAGATACAAATGGGAGATCCGATTTAGACGAACAAGAGCTTGTTATGGAGATTACCACAAGCTCTATATCCTCACATGGATAAGACCAAATATCAAACAAATACGATGATGCAAGTATGCAAGAAACAAGAACATACAAGGAAGATATACAATAAAGCACATGGAAGCAAAAATGAAGTCACAACATATACTAATAAGATTTTTTCTTCGAAGCATGGCCAAAGGCTCACATATATCTTATTGTACATTAACGAGCTTTAAAAACCAACACACTACATATATTACAACTATCACCAAGGGAAAAGGAGAAAGTTGGAATATATGGAGAAAGGCAACAAGGATCATCAGATAAAATAGACTAGCAAAATCTCACTATTGCACATGAGAGAAGTCGATGAAATGATAGGCAATAAAATTGCTAGATTGGCATATTTGGGATTGGAGGATCATGTGCATGATTTTGTATAGTCCCAATTATATGCACTCATCTCAACTTATACACATATACAATATAGAGTCCTCTTAATGCCATGGCTAGAGATACAACAATAAATATAATAACAAAAATTCATGCCAAGATGCAACCTACAAAAGGTTGGAAGCAATATAAATATGCATGAGCAAGAGATACTTGTTACCGAGATATAATTGGTAGGATGTAGAGGATATGAATTCGTTGATCATCCTATAGCTTGCCTCAAATTTTCTTCTAAGCATCACTTCTTCAAAATTGAGAGACAAGCGTCCAATATATCTCCAATGTACCTCAAACACATTTAAGTACAAAATGGTCCCCAAACTTATTGGGTCCAATGTAGTTAGTGCAACTACAATACATAGGAGAGACTCCACATAAATATGTGCATATAGATATGAAATTGAATTTCATGCACAACTTAGCCGATGGGATTTGGTGGAGTTTCCCCTATATATTGGATCAAAGAAAGCAAGCATGCCATAATATAGATATGTAGTAAATATTTCATGCACAAGGTTTTCAAGAACCAAGAATGAGATACAATTTGAACAAAAACACCAAGTAAACCACGATGGCACACACAAGAGTGTGGCAATAACTTTTGACTGGAAGCTCCGATTGACCCGATTCAAATTGCGTTGGATAGACGGCGACAAGGGCTTCCCAATAAAAAGTGGAAATATTGATTATCACCAAGTGAGAAAGTATCAAGTAGAATAATGTGATATACCTCACTTGGTGAGAAACCGAAAAGCCGCATAAATCAAAATCGCAACAAGATACAAATGGGAGATCCGATTTAGATGAACAAGAGCTTGTTATGGAGATTACCACAAGCTCTATATCCTCACATGGATAAGACCAAATATCAAACAAATACGATGATGCAAGTATGCAAGAAACAAGAACATACAAGGAAGATATACAATAAAGCACATGGAAGCAAAAATGAAGTCACAACATATACTAATAAGATTTTTGCTTCGAAGCATGGCCAAAGGCTCACATATATCTTATTGTACATTAACGAGCTTTAAAAACCAACACACTACATATATTACAACTATCACCAAGGGAAAAGGAGAAAGTTGGAATATATGGAGAAAGGCAACAAGGATCATCAGATAAAATAGACTAGCAAAATCTCACTATTGCACATGAGAGAAGTCGATGAAATGATAGGCAATAAAATTGCTAGATTGGCATATTTGGGATTGGAGGATCATGTGCATGATTTTGTATAGTCCCAATTATATGCACTCATCTCAACTTATACACAAATACAATATAGAGTCCTCTTAATACCATGGCTAGAGGTACAACAATAAATATAATAACAAAAATTCATGCCAGGATGCAACCTACAAAAGGTTGGAAGCAATATAAATATGCATGAGCAAGAGATACTTGTTACCGAGATATAATTGGTAGGATGTAGAGGATATGAATTCGTTGATCATCCTATAGCTTGCCTCAAATTTTCTTCTAAGCATCACTTCTTCAAAATTGAGAGACAAGCGTCCAATATATCTCCAATGTACCTCAAACACATTTAAGTACAAAATGGTCCCCAAACTTATTGGGTCCAATGTAGTTAGTGCAACTACAATACATAGGAGAGACTCCACATAAATATGTGCATATAGATATGAAATTGAATTTCATGCACAACTTAGCCGATGGGATTTGGTGGAGTTTCCCCTATATATTGGATCAAAGAAAGCAAGCATGCCATAATATAGATCTGTAGTAAATATTGCATGCACAAGGTTTTCAAGAACCAAGAATGAGATACAATTTGAACAAAAACACCAAGTAAACCACGATGGCACACACAAGAGTGTGGCAATAACTTTTGACTGGAAGCTCCGATTGACCCGATTCAAATTGCGTTGGATAGACGGCGACAAGGGCTTCCCAATAAAAAGTGGAAATATTGATTATCACCAAGTGAGAAAGTATCAAGTAGAATAATGTGATATACCTCACTTGGTGAGAAACCGAAAAGCCGCATAAATCAAAATCGCAACAAGATACAAATGGGAGATCCGATTTAGATGAACAAGAGCTTGTTATGGAGATTACCACAAGCTCTATATCCTCACATGGATAAGAACAAATATCAAACAAATACGATGATGCAAGTATGCAAGAAACAAGAACATACAAGGAAGATATACAATAAAGCACATGGAAGCAAAAATGAAGTCACAACATATACTAATAAGATTTTTGCTTCGAAGCATGGCCAAAGGCTCACATATATCTTATTGTACATTAACGAGCTTTAAAAACCAACACACTACATATATTACAACTATCACCAAGGGAAAAGGAGAAAGTTGGAATATATGGAGAAAGGCAACAAGGATCATCAGATAAAATAGACTAGCAAAATCTCACTATTGCACATGAGAGAAGTCGATGAAATGATAGGCAATAAAATTGCTAGATTGGCATATTTGGGATTGGAGGATCATGTGCATGATTTTGTATAGTCCCAATTATATGCACTCATCTCAACTTATACACAAATACAATATAGAGTCCTCTTAATACCATGGCTAGAGGTACAACAATAAATATAATAACAAAAATTCATGCCAAGATGCAACCTACAAAAGGTTGGAAGCAATATAAATATGCATGAGCAAGAGATACTTGTTACCGAGATATAATTGGTAGGATGTAGAGGATATGAATTCGTTGATCATCCTATAGCTTGCCTCAAATTTTCTTCTAAGCATCACTTCTTCAAAATTGAGAGACAAGCGTCCAATATATCTCCAATGTACCTCAAACACATTTAAGTACAAAATGGTCCCCAAACTTATTGGGTCCAATGTAGTTAGTGCAACTACAATACATAGGAGAGACTCCACATAAATATGTGCATATAGATATGAAATTGAATTTCATGCACAACTTAGCCGATGGGATTTGGTGGAGTTTCCCCTATATATTGGATCAAAGAAAGCAAGCATGCCATAATATAGATATGTAGTAAATATTTCATGCACAAGGTTTTCAAGAACCAAGAATGAGATACAATTTGAACAAAAACACCAAGTAAACCACGATGGCACACACAAGAGTGTGGCAATAACTTTTGACTGGAAGCTCCGATTGACCCGATTCAAATTGCGTTAGATAGACGGCGACAAGGGCTTCCCAATAAAAAGTGGAAATATTGATTATCACCAAGTGAGAAAGTATCAAGTATAATAATGTGATATACCTCACTTGGTGAGAAACCGAAAAGCCGCATAAATCAAAATCGCAACAAGATACAAATGGGAGATCCGATTTAGATGAACAAGAGCTTGTTATGGAGATTACCACAAGCTCTATATCCTCACATGGATAATACCAAATATCAAACAAATACGATGATGCAAGTATGCAAGAAACAAGAACATACAAGGAAGATATACAATAAAGCACATGGAAGCAAAAATGAAGTCACAACATATACTAATAAGATTTTTGCTTCGAAGCATGGCCAAAGGCTCACATATATCTTATTGTACATTAACGAGCTTTAAAAACCAACACACTACATATATTACAACTATCACCAAGGGAAAAGGAGAAAGTTGGAATATATGGAGAAAGGCAACAAGGATCATCAGATAAAATAGACTAGCAAAATCTCACTATTGCACATGAGAGAAGTCGATGAAATGATAGGCAATAAAATTGCTAGATTGGCATATTTGGGATTGGAGGATCATGTGCATGATTTTGTATAGTCCCAATTATATGCACTCATCTCAACTTATACACAAATACAATATAGAGTCCTCTTAATACCATGGCTAGAGGTACAACAATAAATATAATAACAAAAATTCATGCCAGGATGCAACCTACAAAAGGTTGGAAGCAATATAAATATGCATGAGCAAGAGATACTTGTTACCGAGATATAATTGGTAGGATGTAGAGGATATGAATTCGTTGATCATCCTATAGCTTGCCTCAAATTTTCTTCTAAGCATCACTTCTTCAAAATTGAGAGACAAGCGTCCAATATATCTCCAATGTACCTCAAACACATTTAAGTACAAAATGGTCCCCAAACTTATTGGGTCCAATGTAGTTAGTGCAACTACAATACATAGGAGAGACTCCACATAAATATGTGCATATAGATATGAAATTGAATTTCATGCACAACTTAGCCGATGGGATTTGGTGGAGTTTCCCCTATATATTGGATCAAAGAAAGCAAGCATGCCATAATATAGATATGTAGTAAATATTGCATGCACAAGGTTTTCAAGAACCAAGAATGAGATACAATTTGAACAAAAACACCAAGTAAACCACGATGGCACACACAAGAGTGTGGCAATAACTTTTGACTGGAAGCTCCGATTGACCCGATTCAAATTGCGTTGGATAGACGGCGACAAGGGCTTCCCAATAAAAAGTGGAAATATTGATTATCACCAAGTGAGAAAGTATCAAGTAGAATAATGTGATATACCTCACTTGGTGAGAAACCGAAAAGCCGCATAAATCAAAATCGCAACAAGATACAAATGGGAGATCCGATTTAGATGAACAAGAGCTTGTTATGGAGATTACCACAAGCTCTATATCCTCACATGGATAAGACCAAATATCAAACAAATACGATGATGCAAGTATGCAAGAAACAAGAACATACAAGGAAGATATACAATAAAGCACATGGAAGCAAAAATGAAGTCACAACATATACTAATAAGATTTTTGCTTCGAAGCATGGCCAAAGGCTCACATATATCTTATTGTACATTAACGAGCTTTAAAAACCAACACACTACATATATTACAACTATCACCAAGGGAAAAGGAGAAAGTTGGAATATATGGAGAAAGGCAACAAGGATCATCAGATAAAATAGACTAGCAAAATCTCACTATTGCACATGAGAGAAGTCGATGAAATGATAGGCAATAAAATTGCTAGATTGGCATATTTGGGATTGGAGGATCATGTGCATGATTTTGTATAGTCCCAATTATATGCACTCATCTCAACTTATACACAAATACAATATAGAGTCCTCTTAATACCATGGCTAGAGGTACAACAATAAATATAATAACAAAAATTCATGCCAGGATGCAACCTACAAAAGGTTGGAAGCAATATAAATATGCATGAGCAAGAGATACTTGTTACCGAGATATAATTGGTAGGATGTAGAGGATATGAATTCGTTGATCATCCTATAGCTTGCCTCAAATTTTCTTCTAAGCATCACTTCTTCAAAATTGAGAGACAAGCGTCCAATATATCTCCAATGTACCTCAAACACATTTAAGTACAAAATGGTCCCCAAACTTATTGGGTCCAATGTAGTTAGTGCAACTACAATACATAGGAGAGACTCCACATAAATATGTGCATATAGATATGAAATTGAATTTCATGCACAACTTAGCCGATGGGATTTGGTGGAGTTTCCCCTATATATTGGATCAAAGAAAGCAAGCATGCCATAATATAGATATGTAGTAAATATTGCATGCACAAGGTTTTCAAGAACCAAGAATGAGATACAATTTGAACAAAAACACCAAGTAAACCACGATGGCACACACAAGAGTGTGGCAATAACTTTTGACTGGAAGCTCCGATTGACCCGATTCAAATTGCGTTGGATAGACGGCGACAAGGGCTTCCCAATAAAAAGTGGAAATATTGATTATCACCAAGTGAGAAAGTATCAAGTAGAATAATGTGATATACCTCACTTGGTGAGAAACCGAAAAGCCGCATAAATCAAAATCGCAACAAGATACAAATGGGAGATCCGATTTAGATGAACAAGAGCTTGTTATGGAGATTACCACAAGCTCTATATCCTCACATGGATAAGACCAAATATCAAACAAATACGATGATGCAAGTATGCAAGAAACAAGAACATACAAGGAAGATATACAATAAAGCACATGGAAGCAAAAATGAAGTCACAACATATACTAATAAGATTTTTGCTTCGAAGCATGGCCAAAGGCTCACATATATCTTATTGTACATTAACGAGCTTTAAAAACCAACACACTACATATATTACAACTATCACCAAGGGAAAAGGAGAAAGTTGGAATATATGGAGAAAGGCAACAAGGATCATCAGATAAAATAGACTAGCAAAATCTCACTATTGCACATGAGAGAAGTCGATGAAATGATAGGCAATAAAATTGCTAGATTGGCATATTTGGGATTGGAGGATCATGTGCATGATTTTGTATAGTCCCAATTATATGCACTCATCTCAACTTATACACAAATACAATATAGAGTCCTCTTAATACCATGGCTAGAGGTACAACAATAAATATAATAACAAAAATTCATGCCAGGATGCAACCTACAAAAGGTTGGAAGCAATATAAATATGCATGAGCAAGAGATACTTGTTACCGAGATATAATTGGTAGGATGTAGAGGATATGAATTCGTTGATCATCCTATAGCTTGCCTCAAATTTTCTTCTAAGCATCACTTCTTCAAAATTGAGAGACAAGCGTCCAATATATCTCCAATGTACCTCAAACACATTTAAGTACAAAATGGTCCCCAAACTTATTGGGTCCAATGTAGTTAGTGCAACTACAATACATAGGAGAGACTCCACATAAATATGTGCATATAGATATGAAATTGAATTTCATGCACAACTTAGCCGATGGGATTTGGTGGAGTTTCCCCTATATATTGGATCAAAGAAAGCAAGCATGCCATAATATAGATATGTAGTAAATATTGCATGCACAAGGTTTTCAAGAACCAAGAATGAGATACAATTTGAACAAAAACACCAAGTAAACCACGATGGCACACACAAGAGTGTGGCAATAACTTTTGACTGGAAGCTCCGATTGACCCGATTCAAATTGCGTTGGATAGACGGCGACAAGGGCTTCCCAATAAAAAGTGGAAATATTGATTATCACCAAGTGAGAAAGTATCAAGTAGAATAATGTCATATACCTCACTTGGTGAGAAACCGAAAAGCCGCATAAATCAAAATCGCAACAAGATACAAATGGGAGATCCGATTTAGATGAACAAGAGCTTGTTATGGAGATTACCACAAGCTCTATATCCTCACATGGATAAGACCAAATATCAAACAAATATGATGATGCAAGTATGCAAGAAACAAGAACATACAAGGAAGATATACAATAAAGCACATGGAAGCAAAAATGAAGTCACAACATATACTAATAAGATTTTTGCTTCGAAGCATGGCCAAAGGCTCACATATATCTTATTGTACATTAACGAGCTTTAAAAACCAACACACTACATATATTACAACTATCACCAAGGGAAAAGGAGAAAGTTGGAATATATGGAGAAAGGCAACAAGGATCATCAGATAAAATAGACTAGCAAAATCTCACTATTGCACATGAGAGAAGTCGATGAAATGATAGGCAATAAAATTGCTAGATTGGCATATTTGGGATTGGAGGATCATGTGCATGATTTTGTATAGTCCCAATTATATGCACTCATCTCAACTTATACACAAATACAATATAGAGTCCTCTTAATACCATGGCTAGAGGTACAACAATAAATATAATAACAAAAATTCATGCCAGGATGCAACCTACAAAAGGTTGGAAGCAATATAAATATGCATGAGCAAGAGATACTTGTTACCGAGATATAATGGTAGGATGTAGAGGATATGAATTCGTTGATCATCCTATAGCTTGCCTCAAATTTTCTTCTAAGCATCACTTCTTCAAAATTGAGAGACAAGCGTCCAATATATCTCCAATGTACCTCAAACACATTTAAGTACAAAATGGTCCCCAAACTTATTGGGTCCAATGTAGTTAGTGCAACTACAATACATAGGAGAGACTCCACATAAATATGTGCATATAGATATGAAATTGAATTTCATGCACAACTTAGCCGATGGGATTTGGTGGAGTTTCCCCTATATATTGGATCAAAGAAAGCAAGCATGCCATAATATAGATATGTAGTAAATATTGCATGCACAAGGTTTTCAAGAACCAAGAATGAGATACAATTTGAACAAAAACACCAAGTAAACCACGATGGCACACACAAGAGTGTGGCAATAACTTTTGACTGGAAGCTCCGATTGACCCGATTCAAATTGCGTTGGATAGAGGGCGACAAGGGCTTCCCAATTGTCACATCCCAAGATTTTCTAAATCTTTTAATGTGAAAATAAATTAATAAAATAAAAAATTTTGTTTAAATTTCAGAGCCAGAAGAAACTTTTGAATTTAAATGGAACCTCAAACCCATTTGAATTTAATAAAAACTAAAGGGATTTAAAAAGATAAACATTTAATAAAAGGAAAATAAAAACATTTGGAAATAATATTTTGAAACAATTAAATGAAAAGATTTGTTTTCAAATGAAATAGAAGTTTTATAAATAAAAGAATATTTTATAAACCCAAATTAAAACTTGGCCAAGCTTTTGAATTAAAACATTTTATTTTAAATAAAATAGTAAAGGTTTATTTAAATAAATTAATAAGGATTTAATATCCAAGTTTTATTTAAGTAAAGACTTATTCCATTTTAAATAAAACACTAAAACCTATTTATTTATTTTAAAATAAGTTTTCCCAAGTATTTATATTCTCAAATAAAACCTATTGAAGTGTTTTGGCTTTATTTTAGATTTCAAAATAAATATATCAATAAAACAAATCTTATTTGATTTAATAATGGAAGTCTATTATAATAATTAATAATGGACACTAAAATAGAAGGTTAGTTTGTTTTAAAACAAATTTCCAAATATTATATACTTCCCAAATTAAATCTACTAATTTGGTTTTGAAAATATTTAGGTTTCAAATAAAGATTTTATTAATAAAATCAAACCCTATTTTGATTTAATAACTAAGTTCCATTTTATTTAATTATTAATGGACCCTAAAGTAAAAGGATTATTTTATTTTGAACAAGTTTTCCAAATATTCTTTATTTCCAAATAAAACTTACTGTTTGGGTTTTGAAAGCATTTGAATTTTAAATGAAGATTTCATTAAATAAAACAAACCCTATTTTATTAAATAACTAATGATCCATTTATTTAATTAATAAATGAAACCTAAAAAGATTTAAAATAATATTTTATTTTAGAATGTGATTTATGATGTTAAGCAGAACCAAATTCATATTTGAAAAGCTTGATGATTGTTTGAATCATTTTGAATGTGTTTGGTTGTTTGAATTTCAAAACAGAAAAAGAATTAGAAAAGAATAAAACAAATAGACAGAAAAAAATAGAGGAAACAGACCAGCCCAACAAAGTGGCCCAACAGCAGCCCAGACCAGCCCAGTTCTTTCCGCAGAAAACGATTCGAACCAACTCCCTAACCCGCAAAGCAACTGACATGTGGACCCTCTTCTCCCCCTCACTCAAACGCTGACAAGCCGACCCCACCCCCTCCTATTCATCGTCTTCAACACGACCTCGTCTCCCTGGCTGTTACTGCCGATTGATTGCCTCGTCAATTCGCTTCAATGCCGTGCGATTAACGCCCCCTGACCACACACGCTTAAACGCCAGTGACTCCTCTCTCGTTCCCCTCTGTTTCCTTCCCCGAGCACGCCTCCAGTCCATCCCAATTTCTCTCTGTACCACGGCTACTCCGACGACCCCTCTTGCCAATTCCGGCCAGCACACGCTCCCTTCCGCCCCCCTGAGCACACGAGCACGCTCACCATACACTGGCGCATCCTTCTGTGTCAATCACTCGACCGCGGACACCTCCGAGCCTCGCCAACGACAACCTCCAGTACCGCCGCCGTCTGCCTCCGCTCCGACGAGTCCCACCGGTGAGATCAGACCACCCCTTCACCTCTCGTTCAAGCACACAGATTTGCCTTGATCCCACGCACCTAACCGTGCCTCTCCTTTGCCTTAGCGCGGTCCTAAGCGACGCCAACAACGACAACCCGAGAGCACCGCCGCCCGCACCAACTCTGGCGAGGAATTCTGCCCGTCCCCGTGCGCCCCTGGACGGACCAGTCCCACGTTAAGCATCAGCGTCGCTCCACGAACCCGGTGAGCTTCCTCCCCCTCTTCCTCGCTTCCTGCCTCGCCAACGCCGCCGCCGTCTGCCCATCGCCGCCGCACGCTGCCGCTAAGCGCCGCCAGTCTTAGGTCATTAGACGAGGACCGTTGGATATGGATCCTAAGGCTCGGATAGGATCACTTAAAACCGAAAGGGTATGCGTTCAGAGCCGCACGATTAGACTTAATCCAACGCACCAGAGCATGATCCGCAGCGAACCGGTACCGTCCAATAAAATCTCGACGCGTGTCACCTGTCTGTTTAAAAACAGAAATTGAAATCAGATTTAAATGCCATTTTGAAAACCCTATAACTTTCAAACCACACGCCCAAATTTTGCAAATTTTATATCAATGAATCCAGGAGAACAAGCCCAAGCCAACCATGGCCTTAGTTTAGCAAATAGTATATGTTAACTTGTTTGAATTTGCAGAAACATTTGTGTACTTGTTTAGGGTATAAAAATTGTTTAAAAATGATTTTTGAATTAAAACCTTTGCAAAATGGTTTGTTGTGACCTTACTGACCCTAAGAACCAACCCTTGGTATTAAAAATGATTTTTGAAGGATTTGGGTTAGATTAATTGACTTAGCCAATTTCTAGCCAAATAAAAAGAAATGGTTTTGTTATAAAAATGTTTATGAAAAGAAAACTTCAAGGAAATGGTTTGGACCAAACCTACTGACCAAAACACCAAGTTTTGCAATAGCAACTCATTTGGTGAACCCTATAGGCTAATGCCTTAATAAAAATATTTCTACACCACATAAAATAACACTTTGTTTTGAAAATGGTTTTAAAGTGAAACCTTTTGCAAATGACTTGGCCACTTGAGGAAATGACCATTAGATGTACCCAAATGACTATGACCCACTAGGAACCACTTTTTCAAACAAAACAAAGCTTGGCATGCTTGCATGCATTTCTTTGACTTTGTTATTTATGTGTGTTGTTTTGCTTGATTGGTAGATTGAATTTGTGTTTGCTTGATTGATTTGTAGTGAAGTGTGAGACTAGCAAGATCAAGGAGTGAACCACCATTCCCTACCAAAAAGGCAAGTGATGCTTCATACTTTTGTCCCATTACTTTTTCTATGCATTAGTGATTTTTGCTAAGTAAAACTTGCATGAATTTTTCTAAGTATAGGACTTGCTATAGGAAAACCTAGAAGATGAATCCTTAGTAGGATTTCCTAAGTTAAGTTTCCTACTACTACCAAGCTTAGCCTAGCTAATAGAAAACATGGGTGGAACATATATTCACACTATGGAAAAACATTCTAAGTCTAAAGGACTTGTGATTTTGTCTAATAAAACAACTAAGTAAATGAATCACCTGGGTGGAATGGAACAGCTTGGTGGAGAATGGTTGAGTGGTTCACAATGCCATGGACTTGGATTGTGTATCTCACTTGTGGTATGCCACCCAGGAAACAAAGGGATTTGAGATGTCAAATGTTGAGAAGCTTCAAGTGCAACCACTTGGCAATATGGGCTCTGCCATGATCATATAGGTTGCAAGAACTTAGCCAAATGGACAGTGGGTGGTAGTGTTTGATAGGTTGGAGCGCGTCCATTTTGGTCTAAGGGAAGGCTTCTGAAATATTTTGTCTTGGGAAACCAAGTCTTGTGGGGAAAGTGCACCACCTCTGCAGAGTGTAAAATCTAAGTACTTATCCATGTCCCTGGTAAAGGACAATTTGAGCATCAAGACATGGAAGCAATCAAGAATCTCATCACTCCAATTTCTAAATTAAAATCTTGTGGTTTGAACAAGGGTTGTTTGAATTCTTCAATCATTGATGGAGAGATGGCTTGGTACAAGGATCTTGAAATCTTGATTGAGGAAAAAATGATTTTGTCAAACAAAAACTTAGTATTTTAAAAATGATAAGAAAAATCTATTTTGAGCAATGCAAGCCTCAACTCCACTTAGCCAAATGCATTTAGATGATAGACACCACTATACAAATATAGTATCACTTGCCAATACAATTCAAATGTATTGACCCTTTGTGGCTGTAACTTGTATGTTGCAGGTTTGATTGATTTTAGTGGAGATTGATTGTTTAGGATTACAAAGTCTACAACCAACATCTGCCTGTGGCACTTTGAAGATGAAGGACCCATGACTATATTTATTCCGCTGCAATGTAATGTAATAGCCTAATGAGCTATGTTTGATGTAATAAAATTATGTTATTCCTGGTTATAAAGTTATATTATGACCCTTGTTTCTTGATATTACATCTAAACTGTGGATGCTAGCTATTGATCCAGGGACTAGCATTGTAAAACACAGGAGGGATCAATCTTATCTAAGATTGGGACCCCTACAGATGGTATCAGAGCATTGTGTTGCCTGTAGGATTTGTAAACCTAGGATTGGACAAAAACCCTTAGAAAAATAGGAGTGTATTTGTTCCAAAAACTTATTTACAAAAACACTTGTAAACTCTTTCCTCAACCATTTTGGTTTCAACTCTACATCTCTTCTATTTCAAACTTGATGGAAAAACCTACCCATGACCAAAGACTACACCATGTGCAAAGGACTTCTTCAACTTCTTCAACTCTAATGACTTCAACATCTTCAGCATATTCACCAAAGACTTCCAACATGGATATCACCAAGGACTACAAGTGAAACAAGGAAATCCTACTCAAGATTTAGAGACTGAGGGAATGCAAAAAGTTAGAAGGAGCCTACATCATTTGAAGTGTTGTGACCAAGAGTTTTTCTCAAGGAAACCATGATCTCATACAAGAAGAATCATGAAGGAAGGAAAGATCACAAGTGAACCATTTAGATGGACCACCATTTATAGCTAAGTCAAAAACACACCAACTTATGTGGTGTAACAAAAATATTTTGTTGACTAAGTATGTGCTTGAACCTTGTTTGAGTGAAATGTTTGGTTTGTGATTGCATGCACATTGTTTGTGTGAATTGTGATGTGTGTGATTAGAATTGATTCCTTAGAAATATCTTGCCTATTCTAATTCCCCTTCAACCCAAACAGATGACTACTCCAAGAGACACCAACACCAACCAAGAAGACAACATGAGAGAACTTATAGCAACCCAAAACCAGTTGAGCCAAGAGACAACTCAGCTTTTAGCCAACAAAAATGGACTAGACCCCGCCATACAAAGGATTTTGAAACTTCAATCCCAAATGTTGCAAGGATTGGTTACTCAAATGATCAACATGGGAGAAAACTTTTCCCAAAGAGCTAATGACAACAAGGATGACAAAGATGTTATTCTAGAAGGAACCCAAGCTAGCAATATTTTTAGATACAAGGATCATACATCCAAGGAGCATGAAGATCAATGCCCGAAGAAGAGAGAAAGATCTCCCACCTATGAAGTACATGAATTAGAAGAACTCCTAGCTTTGGAGAGACCCAAAAAGAAGAAAAAGGACATAAGCCAAGTGCAATGTTTCAATTTCAAAGAGATGGGACACTATGCCAATGAATGCCCAGAGAAAAAGAAGAACCAAAGAAACAAACAGAAAACAATGATACCAAAGGAAAAGAAAGATATCAGCCAAGTGATTTGTTTCAACTGCAAGAATCCAGGACATTATGCAAGCAACTGTCCAGAAAAGTTGAAGAACAAGTTGAACAAGCCTATGTAGAAACTCAACCTTGGCCCATGAGTCAAGTATGGAAACAAAGGAACTCTATGCAAAAGTTTGCTTAGAAAAAAAAATTCAGGACCCAAGAAGGCCAATATGTAATTTCTGTTTGAAAATTTTTAAGGGTGGTAGAGCCCTAGTTGTTTTGAACTTTCTTGTAACCCCAGCCTTCCCAAATCTCGGGACGAGATTTATTTTAAGGGTGGTAGCCTGTCACATCCCAAGATTTTCTAAATCTTGTAATGTGAAAATAAATTAATAAAATAAAAAAAATTGTTTAAATTTCAGAGCCAGAAGAAACTTTTGAATTTAAATGGAACCTCAAACCCATTTGAATTTAATAAAAACTAAAGGGATTTAAAAAGATAAACATTTAATAAAAGGAAAATAAAAACATTTGGAAATACTATTTTGAAACAATTAAATGAAAAGATTTGTTTTCAAATGAAATAGAAGTTTTATAAATAAAAGAATATTTTATAAACCCAAATTAAAACTTGGCCAAGCTTTTGAATTAAAACATTTTATTTTAAATAAAATAGTAAAGGTTTATTTAAATAAATTAATAAGGATTTAATATCCAAGTTTTATTTAAGTAAAGACTTATTCCATTTTAAATAAAACACTAAAACCTATTTATTTATTTTAAAATAAGTTTTCCCAAGTATTTATATTCTCAAATAAAACCTATTAAAGTGTTTTGGCTTTATTTTAGATTTCAAAATAAATATATCAATAAAACAAATCTTATTTGATTTAATAATGGAAGTCTATTATAATAATT
Organism: Avena sativa; assembly: GCA_916181665.1. NCBI lineage: Eukaryota > Viridiplantae > Streptophyta > Magnoliopsida > Poales > Poaceae > Avena > Avena sativa. The sequence continues at coordinate 186,257,207 of OV702281.1, forward strand.
AATAATGGACACTAAAATAGAAGGTTAGTTTGTTTTAAAACAAATTTCCAAATATTATATACTTCCCAAATTAAACCTACTAATTTGGTTTTGAAAATATTTAGGTTTCAAATAAAGATTTTATTAATAAAATCAAACCCTATTTTGATTTAATAACTAAGTTCCATTTTATTTAATTATTAATGGACCCTAAAGTAAAAGGATTATTTTATTTTAAACAAGTTTTCCAAATATTCTTTATTTCCAAATAAAACTTACTGTTTGGGTTTTGAAAGCATTTGAATTTTAAATGAAGATTTCATTAAATAAAACAAACCCTATTTTATTAAATAACTAATGATCCATTTATTTAATTAATAAATGAAACCTAAAAAGATTTAAAATAATATTTTATTTTAGAATGTGATTTATGATGTTAAGCAGAACCAAATTCATATTTGAAAAGCTTGATGATTGTTTGAATCATTTTGAATGTGTTTGGTTGTTTGAATTTCAAAACAGAAAAAGAATTAGAAAAGAATAAAACAAATAGACAGAAAAAATAGAGGAAACAGACCAGCCCAACAAAGTGGCCCAACAGTAGCCCAGACTAGCCCAGTTCTTTCCGCAGAAAACGATTCGAACCAACTCCCTAACCCGCAAAGCAACTGACATGTGGACCCTCTTCTCCCCCTCACTCAAACGCTGACAAGCCGACCCCACCCCCTCCTATTCATCGTCTTCAACACGACCTCGTCGCCCTGGCTGTTACTGCCGATTGATTGCCTCGTCAATTCACTTCAATGCCGTGCGATTAACGCCCCCTGACCACACACGCTTAAATGCCAGTGACTCCTCTCTCGTTCCCCTCTTTTTCCTTCCCCGAGCACGCCTCCAGTCCATCCCAATTTCTCTCTGTACCACGGCTACTCCGACGACCCCTCTCGCCAATTCCGGCCAGCACACGCTCCCTTCCGCCCCCCTGAGCACACGAGCACGCTCACCATACACTGGCGCATCCTTCTGTGTCAATCACTCGACCGCGGACACCTCCGAGCCTCGCCAACGACAACCTCCAGTACCGCCGCCGTCTGCCTCCGCTCCGACGAGTCCCACCGGTGAGATCAGACCACCCCTTCATCTCTCGTTCAAGCACACAGATTTGCCTTGATCCCACGCACCTAACCGTGCCTCTCCTTTGCCTTAGCGCGGTCCTAAGCGACGCCAACAACGACAACCGGAGAGCACCGCCGCCCGCACCAACTCCGGCAAGGAATTCTGCCCGTCCCCGTGCGCCCCTCGACGGACCAGTCCCATGTTAAGCATCAGCGTCGCTCCACGAACCCGGTGAGCTTCCTCCCCCTCTTCCTCGCTTCCTGCCTCGCCAACGCCGCCGCCGTCTGCCCATCGCCGCCGCGCGCTGCCGCTAAGCGCCGCCAGTCTTAGGTCATTAGACGAGGACGTTGGATATGGATCGTAAGGCTCGGATAGGATCACTTAAAACCGAAAGGGTATGCGTTCAGAGCCGCACGATTAGACTTAATCCAACGCACCAGAGCGTGATCCGCATCGAACCGGTACCGTCCAATAAAATCTCGACGCGTGTCACCTGTCTGTTTAAAAACAGAAATTGAAATCAGATTGAAATGCCATTTTGAAAACCCTATAACTTTCAAACCACACGTCCAAATTTTGCAAATTTTATATCAATGAATCCAGGAGAACAAGCCCTAGCCAACCATGGCCTTAGTTTAGCAAATAGTATATGTTAACTTGTTTGAATTTGCAGAAAACATTTGTGTACTTGTTTAGGGTATAAAAATTGTTTAAAAATGATTTTTGAATTAAAACCTTTGCAAAATGGTTTGTTGTGACCTTACTGACCCTAGGAACCAACCCTTGGTATTAAAAATGATTTTTGAAGGATTTGGGTTAGATTAATTGACTTAGCCAATTTCTAGCCAAATAAAAAGAAATGGTTTTGTTATAAAAATGTTTATGAAAAGAAAACTTCAAGGAAATGGTTTGGACCAAACCTACTGACCAAAACACCAAGTTTTGCAATAGCAACTCATTTGGTGAACCCTATAGGCTAATGCCTTAATAAAAATATTTCTACACCACATAAAATAACACTTTGTTTTGAAAATGGTTTTAAAGTGAAACCTTTTGCAAATGACTTGGCCACTTGAGGAAATGACCATTAGATGTACCCAAATGACTATGACCCACTAGGAACCACTTTTTCAAACAAAACAAAGCTTGGCATGCTTGCATGCATTTCTTTGACTTTGTTATTTATGTGTGTTGTTTTGCTTGATTGGTAGATTGAATTTGTGTTTGCTTGATTGATTTGTAGTGAAGTGTGAGACTAGCAAGATCAAGGAGTGAACCACCATTCCCTACCAAAAAGGCAAGTGATGTTTCATACTTTTGTCCCATTACTTTTTCTATGCATTAGTGATTTTTGCTAAGTAAAACTTGCATGAATTTTTCTAAGTATCGGACTTGCTATAGGAAAACCTAGAAGATGAATCCTTAGTAGGATTTCCTAAGTTAAGTTTCCTACTACTACCAAGCTTAGCCTAGCTAATAGAAAACATGGGTGGAACATATATTCACACTATGGAAAAACATTCTAAGTCTAAAGGACTTGTGATTTTGTCTAATAAAACAACTAAGTAAATGAATCACCTGGGTGGAATGGAACAGCTTGGTGGAGAATGGTTGAGTGGTTCACAATGCCATGGACTTGGATTGTGTATCTCACTTGTGGTATGCCACCCAGGAAACAAAGGGATTTGAGATGTCAAATGTTGAGAAGCTTCAAGTGCAACCACTTGGCAATATGGGCTCTGCCATGATCATATAGGTTGCAAGAACTTAGCCAAATGGACAGTGGGTGGTAGTGTTTGATAGGTTGGAGCGCGTCCATTTTGGTCTAAGGGAAGGCTTCTGAAAGATTTTGTCTTGGGAAACCAAGTCTTGTGGGGAAAGTGCACCACCTCTGCAGAGTGTAAAATCTAAGTACTTAGCCATGTCCCTGGTAAAGGACAATTTGAGCATCAAGACATGGAAGCAATCAAGAATCTCATCACTCCAATTTCTAAATTAAAATCTTGTGGTTTGAACAAGGGTTGTTTGAATTCTTCAATCATTGATGGAGAGATGGCTTGGTACAAGGATCTTGAAATCTTGATTGAGGAAAAAATGATTTTGTCAAACAAAAACTTAGTATTTTAAAAATGATAAGAAAAATCTATTTTGAGCAATGCAAGCCTCAACTCCACTTAGCCAAATGCATTTAGATGATAGACACCACTATACAAATATAGTATCACTTGCCAATACAATTCAAATGTATTGACCCTTTGTGGCTGTAACTTGTATGTTGCAGGTTTGATTGATTTTAGTGGAGATTGATTGTTTAGGATTACAAAGTCTACAACCAACATCTGCCTGTGGCACTTTGAAGATGAAGGACCCATGACTATATTTATTCCGCTGCAATGTAATGTAATAGCCTAATGAGCTATGTTTGATGTAATAAAATTATGTTATTCCTGGTTATAAAGTTATATTATGACCCTTGTTTCTTGATATTACATCTAAACTGTGGATGCTAGCTATTGATCCAGGGACTAGCATTGTAAAACACAGGAGGGATCAATCTTATCTAAGATTGGGACCCCTACAGATGGTATCAGAGCATTGTGTTGCCTGTAGGATTTGTAAACCTAGGATTGGACAAAAACCCTTAGAAAAATAGGAGTGTATTTGTTCCAAAAACTTATTTACAAAAACACTTGTAAACTCTTTCCTCAACCATTTTGGTTTCAACTCTACATCTCTTCTATTTCAAACTTGATGGAAAAACCTACCCATGACCAAAGACTACACCATGTGCAAAGGACTTCTTCAACTTCTTCAACTCTAATGACTTCAACATCTTCAGCATATTCACCAAAGACTTCCAACATGGATATCACCAAGGACTACAAGTGAAACAAGGAAATCCTACTCAAGATTTAGAGACTGAGGGAATGCAAAAAGTTAGAAGGAGCCTACATCATTTGAAGTGTTGTGACCAAGAGTTTTTCTCAAGGAAACCATGATCTCATACAAGAAGAATCATGAAGGAAGGAAAGATCACAAGTGAACCATTTAGATGGACCACCATTTATAGCTAAGTCAAAAACACACCAACTTATGTGGTGTAACAAAAATATTTTGTTGACTAAGTATGTGCTTGAACCTTGTTTGAGTGAAATGTTTGGTTTGTGATTGCATGCACATTGTTTGTGTGAATTGTGATGTGTGTGATTAGAATTGATTCCTTAGAAATATCTTGCCTATTCTAATTCCCCTTCAACCCAAACAGATGACTACTCCAAGAGACACCAACACCAACCAAGAAGACAACATGAGAGAACTTATAGCAACCCAAAACCAGTTGAGCCAAGAGACAACTCAGCTTTTAGCCAACAAAAATGGACTAGACCCCGCCATACAAAGGATTTTGAAACTTCAATCCCAAATGTTGCAAGGATTGGTTACTCAAATGATCAACATGGGAGAAAACTTTTCCCAAAGAGCTAATGACAACAAGGATGACAAAGATGTTATTCTAGAAGGAACCCAAGCTAGCAATATTTTTAGATACAAGGATCATACATCCAAGGAGCATGAAGATCAATGCCCGAAGAAGAGAGAAAGATCTCCCACCTATGAAGTACATGAACTAGAAGAACTCCTAGCTTTGGAGAGACCCAAAAAAGAAGAAAAAGGACATAAGCCAAGTGCAATGTTTCAATTTCAAAGAGATGGGACACTATGCCAATGAATGCCCAGAGAAAAAGAAGAACCAAAGAAACAAACAGAAAACAATGATACCAAAGGAAAAGAAAGATATCAGCCAAGTGATTTGTTTCAACTGCAAGAATCCAGGACATTATGCAAGCAACTGTCCAGAAAAGTTGAAGAACAAGTTGAACAAGCCTATGTAGAAACTCAACCTTGGCCCATGAGTCAAGTATGGAAACAAAGGAACTCTATGCAAAAGTTTGCTTAGAAAAAAAATTTCAGGACCCAAGAAGGCCAATATGTAATTTCTGTTTGAAAATTTTTAAGGGTGGTAGAGACCTAGTTGTTTTGAACTTGCTTGTAACCCCAGCCTTCCCAAATCTCGGGACGAGATTTATTTTAAGGGTGGTAGCCTGTCACATCCCAAGATTTTCTAAATCTTGTAATGTGAAAATAAATTAATAAAATAAAAAAATTTGTTTAAATTTCAGAGCCAGAAGAAACTTTTGAATTTAAATGGAACCTCAAACCCATTTGAATTTAATAAAAACTAAAGGGATTTAAAAAGATAAACATTTAATAAAAGGAAAATAAAAACATTTGGAAATACTATTTTGAAACAATTAAATGAAAAGATTTGTTTTCAAATGAAATAGAAGTTTTATAAATAAAAGAATATTTTATAAACCCAAATTAAAACTTGGCCAAGCTTTTGAATTAAAACATTTTATTTTAAATAAAATAGTAAAGGTTTATTTAAATAAATTAATAAGGATTTAATATCCAAGTTTTATTTAAGTAAAGACTTATTCCATTTTAAATAAAACACTAAAACCTATTTATTTATTTTAAAATAAGTTTTCCCAAGTATTTATATTCTCAAATAAAACCTATTAAAGTGTTTTGGCTTTATTTTAGATTTCAAAATAAATATATCAATAAAACAAATCTTATTTGATTTAATAATGGAAGTCTATTATAATAATTAATAATGGACACTAAAATAGAAGGTTAGTTTGTTTTAAAACAAATTTCCAAATATTATATACTTCCCAAATTAAACCTACTAATTTGGTTTTGAAAATATTTAGGTTTCAAATAAAGATTTTATTAATAAAATCAAACCCTATTTTGATTTAATAACTAAGTTCCATTTTATTTAATTATTAATGGACCCTAAAGTAAAAGGATTATTTTATTTTAAACAAGTTTTCCAAATATTCTTTATTTCCAAATAAAACTTACTGTTTGGGTTTTGAAAGCATTTGAATTTTAAATGAAGATTTCATTAAATAAAACAAACCCTATTTTATTAAATAACTAATGATCCATTTATTTAATTAATAAATGAAACCTAAAAAGATTTAAAATAATATTTTATTTTAGAATGTGATTTATGATGTTAAGCAGAACCAAATTCATATTTGAAAAGCTTGATGATTGTTTGAATCATTTTGAATGTGTTTGGTTGTTTGAATTTCAAAACAGAAAAAGAATTAGAAAAGATAAAACAAATAGACAGAAAAAATAGAGGAAACAGACCAGCCCAACAAAGTGGCCCAACAGCAGCCCAGACCAGCCCAGTTCTTTCCGCAGAAAACGATTCGAACCAACTCCCTAACCCGCAAAGCAACTGACATGTGGACCCTCTTCTCCCCCTCACTCAAACGCTGACAAGCCGACCCCACCCCCTCCTATTCATCGTCTTCAACACGACCTCGTCGCCCTGGCTGTTACTGCCGATTGATTGCCTCGTCAATTCGCTTCAATGCCGTGCGATTAACGCCCCCTGACCACACACGCTTAAACGCCAGTGACTCCTCTCTCGTTCCCCTCATTTTCCTTCCCCGAGCACGCCTCCAGTCCATCCCAATTTCTCTCTGTACCACGGCTACTCCGACGACCCCTCTCGCCAATTCCGGCCAGCACACGCTCCCTTCCGCCCCCCTGAGCACACGAGCACGCTCACCATACACTGGCGCATCCTTCTGTGTCAATCACTCGACCGCGGACACCTCCGAGCCTCGCCAACGACAACCTCCAGTACCGCCGCCGTCTGCCTCCGCTCCGACGAGTCCCACCGGTGAGATCAGACCACCCCTTCACCTCTCGTTCAAGCACACAGATTTGCCTTGATCCCACGCACCTAACCGTGCCTCTCCTTTGCCTTAGCGCGGTCCCAAGCGACGCCAACAACGACAACCCGAGAGCACCGCCGCCCGCACCAACTCCGGCGAGGAATTCTGCCCGTCCCCGTGCGCCCCTCGACGGACCAGTCCCACGTTAAGCATCAGCGTCGCTCCACGAACCCGGTGAGCTTCCTCCCCCTCTTCCTCGCTTCCTGCCTCGCCAACGCCGCCGCCGTCTGCCCATCGCCGCCGCGCGCTGCCGCTAAGCGCCGCCGGTCTTAGGTCATTAGACGAGGACCGTTGGATATGGATCCTAAGGCTCGGATAGGATCACTTAAAACCGAAAGGCTATGCGTTCAGAACCGCACGATTAGACTTAATCCAACGCACCAGAGCGTGATCCGCAGCGAACCGGTACCGTCCAATAAAATCTCGACGCGTGTCACCTGTCTGTTTAAAAACAGAAATTGAAATCAGATTGAAATGCCATTTTGAAAACCCTATAACTTTCAAACCACACGTCCAAATTTTGCAAATTTTATATCAATGAATCCAGGAGAACAAGCCCTAGCCAACCATGGCCTTAGTTTAGCAAATAGTATATGTTAACTTGTTTGAATTTGCAGAAAACATTTGTGTACTTGTTTAGGGTATAAAAATTGTTTAAAAATGATTTTTGAATTAAAACCTTTGCAAAATGGTTTGTTGTGACCTTACTGACCCTAGGAACCAACCCTTGGTATTAAAAATGATTTTTGAAGGATTTGGGTTAGATTAATTGACTTAGCCAATTTCTAGCCAAATAAAAAGAAATGGTTTTGTTATAAAAATGTTTATGAAAAGAAAACTTCAAGGAAATGGTTTGGACCAAACCTACTGACCAAAACACCAAGTTTTGCAATAGCAACTCATTTGGTGAACCCTATAGGATAATGCCTTAATAAAAATATTTCTACACCACATAAAATAACACTTTGTTTTGAAAATGGTTTTAAAGTGAAACCTTTTGCAAATGACTTGGCCACTTGAGGAAATGACCATTAGATGTACCCAAATGACTATGACCCACTAGGAACCACTTTTTCAAACAAAACAAAGCTTGGCATGCTTGCATGCATTTCTTTGACTTTGTTATTTATGTGTGTTGTTTTGCTTGATTGGTAGATTGAATTTGTGTTTGCTTGATTGATTTGTAGTGAAGTGTGAGACTAGCAAGATCAAGGAGTGAACCACCATTCCCTACCAAAAAGGCAAGTGATGCTTCATACTTTTGTCCCATTACTTTTTCTATGCATTAGTGATTTTTGCTAAGTAAAACTTGCATGAATTTTTCTAAGTATAGGACTTGCTATAGGAAAACCTAGAAGATGAATCCTTAGTAGGATTTCCTAAGTTAAGTTTCCTACTACTACCAAGCTTAGCCTAGCTAATAGAAAACATGGGTGGAACATATATTCACACTATGGAAAAACATTCTAAGTCTAAAGGACTTGTGATTTTGTCTAATAAAACAACTAAGTAAATGAATCACCTGGGTGGAATGGAACAGCTTGGTGGAGAATGCTTGAGTGGTCCACAATGCCATGGACTTGGATTGTGTATCTCACTTGTGGTATGCCACCCAGGAAACAAAGGGATTTGAGATGTCAAATGTTGAGAAGCTTCAAGTGCAACCACTTGGCAATATGGGCTCTGCCATGATCATATAGGTTGCAAGAACTTAGCCAAATGGACAGTGGGTGGTAGTGTTTGATAGGTTGGAGCGCGTCCATTTTGGTCTAAGGGAAGGCTTCTGAAAGATTTTGTCTTGGGAAACAAGGTCTTGTGGGGAAAGTGCACCACCTCTGCAGAGTGTAAAATCTAAGTACTTAGCCATGTCCCTGGTAAAGGACAATTTGAGCATCAAGACATGGAAGCAATCAAGAATCTCATCACTCCAATTTCTAAATTAAAATCTTGTGGTTTGAACAAGGGTTGTTTGAATTCTTCAATCATTGATGGAGAGATGGCTTGGTACAAGGATCTTGAAATCTTGATTGAGGAAAAAATGATTTTGTCAAACAAAAACTTAGTATTTTAAAAATGATAAGAAAAATCTATTTTGAGCAATGCAAGCCTCAACTCCACTTAGCCAAATGCATTTAGATGATAGACACCACTATACAAATATAGTATCACTTGCCAATACAATTCAAATGTATTGACCCTTTGTGGCTGTAACTTGTATGTTGCAGGTTTGATTGATTTTAGTGGAGATTGATTGTTTAGGATTACAAAGTCTACAACCAACATCTTCCTGTGGCACTTTGAAGATGAAGGACCCATGACTATATTTATTCCGCTGCAATGTAATGTAATAGCCTAATGAGCTATGTTTGATGTAATAAAATTATGTTATTCCTGGTTATAAAGTTATATTATGACCCTTGTTTCTTGATATTACATCTAAACTGTGGATGCTAGCTATTGATCCAGGGACTAGCATTGTAAAACACAGGAGGGATCAATCTTATCTAAGATTGGGACCCCTACAGATGGTATCAGAGCATTGTGTTGCCTGTAGGATTTGTAAACCTAGGATTGGACAAAAACCCTTAGAAAAATACTAGTGTATTTGTTCCAAAAACTTTTTTACAAAAACACTTGTAAACTCTTTCCTCAACCATTTTGGTTTCAACTCTACATCTCTTCTATTTCAAACTTGATGGAAAAACCTACCCATGACCAAAGACTACACCATGTGCAAAGGACTTCTTCAACTTCTTAAACTCTAATGACTTCAACATCTTTAGCATATTCACCAAAGACTTCCAACATGGATATCACCAAGGACTACAAGTGAAACAAGGAAATCCTACTCAAGATTTAGAGACTGAGGGAATGCAAAAAGTTAGAAGGAGCCTACATCATTTGAAGTATTGTGACCAAGAGTTTTTCTCAAGGAAACCATGATCTCATACAAGAAGAATCATGAAGGAAGGAAAGATCACAAGTGAACCATTTAGATGGACCACCATTTATAGCTAAGTCAAAAACACACCAACTTATGTGGTGTAACAAAAATATTTTGTTGACTAAGTATGTGCTTGAACCTTGTTTGAGTGAAATGTTTGGTTTGTGATTGCATGCACATTGTTTGTGTGAATTGTGATGTGTGTGATTAGAATTGATTCCTTAGAAATATCTTGCCTATTCTAATTCCCCTTCAACCCAAACAGATGACTACTCCAAGAGACACCAACACCAACCAAGAAGACAACATGAGAGAACTTATAGCAACCCAAAACCAGTTGAGCCAAGAGACAACTCAGCTTTTAGCCAACAAAAATGGACTAGACCCCGCCATACAAAGGATTTTGAAACTTCAATCCCAAATGTTGCAAGGATTGGTTACTCAAATAATCAACATGGGAGAAAACTTTTCCCAAAGAGCTAATGACAACAAGGATGACAAAGATGTTATTCTAGAAGGAACCCAAGCTAGCAATATTTTTAGATACAAGGATCATACATCCAAGGAGCATGAAGATCAATGCCCGAAGAAGAGAGAAAGATCTCCCACCTATGAAGTACATGAACTAGAAGAACTCCTAGCTTTGGAGAGACCCAAAAAGAAGAAAAAGGACATAAGCCAAGTGCAATGTTTCAATTTCAAAGAGATGGGACACTATGCCAATGAATGCCCAGAGAAAAAGAAGAACCAAAGAAACAAACAGAAAACAATGATACCAAAGGAAAAGAAAGATATCAGCCAAGTGATTTGTTTCAACTGCAAGAATCCAGGACATTATGCAAGCAACTGTCCAGAAAGTTGAAGAACAAGTTGAACAAGCCTATGTAGAAACTCAACCTTGGCCCATGAGTCAAGTATGGAAACAAAGGAACTCTATGCAAAAGTTTGCTTAGAAAAAAAATTTCAGGACCCAAGAAGGCCAATATGTAATTTCTGTTTGAAAATTTTTAAGGGTGGTAGAGCCCTAGTTGTTTTGAACTTGCTTGTAACCCCAGCCTTCCCAAATCTCGGGACGAGATTTATTTTAAGGGTGGTAGCCTGTCACATCCCAAGATTTTCTAAATCTTGTAATGTGAAAATAAATTAATAAAATAAAAAAAATTTGTTTAAATTTCAGAGCCAGAAGAAACTTCTGAATTTAAATGGAACCTCAAACCCATTTGAATTTAATAAAAACTAAAGGGATTTAAAAAGATAAACATTTAATAAAAGGAAAATAAAAACATTTGGAAATACTATTTTGAAACAATTAAATGAAAAGATTTGTTTTCAAATGAAATAGAAGTTTTATAAATAAAAGAATATTTTATAAACCCAAATTAAAACTTGGCCAAGCTTTTGAATTAAAACATTTTATTTTAAATAAAATAGTAAAGGTTTATTTAAATAAATTAATAAGGATTTAATATCCAAGTTTTATTTAAGTAAAGACTTATTCCATTTTAAATAAAACACTAAAACCTATTTATTTATTTTAAAATAAGTTTTCCCAAGTATTTATATTCTCAAATAAAACCTATTAAAGTGTTTTGGCTTTATTTTAGATTTCAAAATAAATATATCAATAAAACAAATCTTATTTTATTTAATAATGGAAGTCTATTATAATAATTAATAATGGACACTAAAATAGAAGGTTAGTTTGTTTTAAAACAAATTTCCAAATATTATATACTTCCCAAATTAAACCTACTAATTTGGTTTTGAAAATATTTAGGTTTCAAATAAAGATTTTATTAATAAAATCAAACCCTATTTTGATTTAATAACTAAGTTCCATTTTATTTAATTATTAATGGACCCTAAAGTAAAAGGATTATTTTATTTTAAACAAGTTTTCCAAATATTCTTTATTTCCAAATAAAACTTACTGTTTGGGTTTTGAAAGCATTTGAATTTTAAATGAAGATTTCATTAAATAAAACAAACCCTATTTTATTAAATAACTAATGATCCATTTATTTAATTAATAAATGAAACCTAAAAAGATTTAAAATAATATTTTATTTTAGAATGTGATTTATGATGTTAAGCAGAACCAAATTCATATTTGAAAAGCTTGATGATTGTTTGAATCATTTTGAATGTGTTTGGTTGTTTGAATTTCAAAACAGAAAAAGAATTAGAAAAGAATAAAACAAATAGACAGAAAAAATAGAGGAAACAGACCAGCCCAACAAAGTGGCCCAACAGTAGCCCAGACCAGCCCAGTTCTTTCCGCAGAAAACGATTCGAACCAACTCCCTAACCCGCAAAGCAACTGACATGTGGACCCTCTTCTCCCCCTCACTCAAACGCTGACAAGCCGACCCCACCCCCTCCTATTCATCGTCTTCAACACGACCTCGTCGCCCTGGCTGTTGCTGCCGATTGATTGCCTCGTCAATTCGCTTCAATGCCGTGCGATTAACGCCCCCTGACCACACACGCTTAAACGCCAGTGACTCCTCTCTCGTTCCCCTCTTTTTCCTTCCCCGAGCACGCCTCCAGTCCATCCCAATTTCTCTCTGTACCACGGCTACTCCGACGACCCCTCTCGCTAATTCCGGCCAGCACACGCTCCCTTCCGCCCCCCTGATCACACGAGCACGCTCACCATACACTGGCGCATCCTTCTGTGTCAATCACTCGACCGCGGACACCTCCGAGCCTCGCCAACGACAACCTCCAGTACCGCCGACGTCTGCCTCCGCTCCGACGAGTCCCACCGGTGAGATCAGACCACCCCTTCACCTCTCGTTCAAGCACACAGATTTTCCTTGATCCCACGCACCTAACCGTGCCTCTCCTTTGCCTTAGCGCAGTCCTAAGCGACGCCAACAACGACAACCCGAGAGCACCGCCGCCCGCACCAACTCCGGCGAGGAATTCTGCCCGTCCCCGTGCGCCCCTCGACGGACCAGTCCCACGTTAAGCATCAGCGTCGCTCCACGAACCCGGTGAGCTTCCTCCCCCTCTTCCTCGCTTCCTGCCTCGCCAACGCCGCCGCCGTCTGCCCATCGCCGCCGCGCGCTGCCGCTAAGCGCCGCCAGTCTTAGGTCATTAGACGAGGACCGTTGGATATGGATCCTAAGGCTCGGATAGGATCACTTAAAACCGAAAGGGTATGCGTTCAGAGCCGCACGATTAGACTTAATCCAACGCACCAGAGCGTGATCCGCAGCGAACCGGTACCATCCAATAAAATCTCGACGCGTGTCACCTGTCTGTTTAAAAACAGAAATTGAAATCAGATTGAAATGCCATTTTGAAAACCCTATAACTTTCAAACCACACGTCCAAATTTTGCAAATTTTATATCAATGAATCCAGGAGAACAAGCCCTAGCCAACCATGGCCTTAGTTTAGCAAATAGTATATGTTAACTTGTTTGAATTTGCAGAAAACATTTGTGTACTTGTTTAGGGTATAAAAATTGTTTAAAAATGATTTTTGAATTAAAACCTTTGCAAAATGGTTTGTTGTGACCTTACTGACCCTAGGAACCAACCCTTGGTATTAAAAATGATTTTTGAAGGATTTGGGTTAGATTAATTGACTTAGCCAATTTCTAGCCAAATAAAAAGAAATGGTTTTGTTATAAAAATGTTTATGAAAAGAAAACTTCAAGGAAATGGTTTGGACCAAACCTACTGACCAAAACACCAAGTTTTGCAATAGCAACTCATTTGGTGAACCCTATAGGCTAATGCCTTAATAAAAATATTTCTACACCACATAAAATAACACTTTGTTTTGAAAATGGTTTTAAAGTGAAACATTTTGCAAATGACTTGGCCACTTGAGGAAATGACCATTAGATGTACCCAAATGACTATGACCCACTAGGAACCACTTTTTCAAACAAAACAAAGCTTGGCATGCTTGCATGCATTTCTTTGACTTTGTTATTTATGTGTGTTGTTTTGCTTGATTGGTAGATTGAATTTGTGTTTCTTGATTGATTTGTAGTGAAGTGTGAGACTAGCAATATCAAGGAGTGAACCACCATTCCCTACCAAAAAGGCAAGTGATGCTTCATACTTTTGTCCCATTACTTTTTCTATGCATTAGTGATTTTTGCTAAGTAAAACTTGCATGAATTTTTCTAAGTATAGGACTTGCTATAGGAAAACCTAGAAGATGAATCCTTAGTAGGATTTCCTAAGTTAAGTTTCCTACTACTACCAAGCTTAGCCTAGCTAATAGAAAACATGGGTGGAACATATATTCACACTATGGAAAAACATTCTAAGTCTAAAGGACTTGTGATTTTGTCTAATAAAACAACTAAGTAAATGAATCACCTGGGTGGAATGGAACAGCTTGGTGGAGAATGGTTGAGTGGTTCACAATGCCATGGACTTGGATTGTGTATCTCACTTGTGGTATGCCACCCAGGAAACAAAGGGATTTGAGATGTCAAATGTTGAGAAGCTTCAAGTGCAACCACTTGGCAATATGGGCTCTGCCATGATCATATAGGTTGCAAGAACTTAGCCAAATGGACAGTGGGTGGTAGTGTTTGATAGGTAGGAGCGCGTCCATTTTGGTCTAAGGGAAGGCTTCTGAAAGATTTTGTCTTGGGAAACCAAGTCTTGTGGGGAAAGTGCACCACCTCTGCAGAGTGTAAAATCTAAGTACTTAGCCATGTCCCTGGTAAAGGACAATTTGAGCATCAAGACATGGAAGCAATCAAGAATCTCATCACTCCAATTTCTAAATTAAAATCTTGTGGTTTGAACAAGGGTTGTTTGAATTCTTCAATCATTGATGGAGAGATGACTTGGTACAAGGATCTTGAAATCTTGATTGAGGAAAAAATGATTTTGTCAAACAAAAACTTAGTATTTTAAAAATGATAAGAAAAATCTATTTTGAGCAATGCAAGCCTCAACTCCACTTAGCCAAATGCATTTAGATGATAGACACCACTATACAAATATAGTATCACTTGCCAATACAATTCAAATGTATTGACCCTTTGTGGCTGTAACTTGTATGTTGCAGGTTTGATTAATTTTAGTGGAGATTGATTGTTTAGGATTACAAAGTCTACAACCAACATCTGCCTGTGGCACTTTGAAGATGAAGGACCCATGACTATATTTATTTCGCTGCAATGTAATGTAATAGCCTAATGAGCTATGTTTGATGTAATAAAATTATGTTATTCCTGGTTATAAAGTTATATTATGACCCTTGTTTCTTGATATTACATCTAAACTATGGATGCTAGCTATTGATCCAGGGACTAGCATTGTAAAACACAGGAGGGATCAATCTTATCTAAGATTGGGACCCCTACACCAATAAAAAGTGGAAATATTGATTATCACCAAGTGATAAAGTATCAAGTAGAATAATGTGATATACCTCACTTGGTGAGAAACCGAAAAGCCGCATAAATCAAAATCGCAACAAGATACAAATGGGAGATCCGATTTAGATGAACAAGAGCTTGTTATGGAGATTACCACAAGCTCTATATCGTCACATGGATAAGACCAAATATCAAACAAATACGATGATGCAAGTATGCAAGAAACAAGCACATACAAGGAAGATATAGAATAAAGCACATGGAAGCAAAAATGAAGTCACAACATATACTAATAATATTTTTGCTTCGAAGCATGGCCAAAGGCTCACATATATCTTATTGTACATTAACGAGCTTTAAAAACCAACACACTACATATATTACAACTATCACCAAGGGAAAAGGAGAAAGTTGGAATATATGGAGAAATGCAACAAGGATCATAAGATAAAATAGACTAGCAAAATCTCACAATTGCACATCAGAGAAGTCGATGAAATGATAGGCAATAAAATTGCTAGATTGACATATTTGGGATTGGAGGATCATGTGCATGATTTTGTATAGTCCCAATTATATGCACTCATCTCAACTTATACACAAATACAATATAGAGTCCTCTTAATACCATGGCTAGAGGTACAACAATAAATATAATAACAAAAATTCATGCCAAGATGCAACCTACAAAAGGTTGGAAGCAATATAAATATGCATGAGCAAGAGGTACTTGTTACCGAGATATAATTGGTAGGATGTAGAGGATATGAATTCGTTGATCATCCTATAGCTTGCCTCAAATTTTCTTCTAAGCATCACTTCTTCAAAATTGAGAGACAAGCGTCCAATATATCTCCAATGTACCTCAAACACATTTAAGTACAAAATGGTCCCCAAACTTATTGGGTCCAATGTAGTTACTGCAACTACAATACATAGGAGAGACTCCACATAAATATGTGCATATAGATATGAAATTGAATTTCATGCACAACTTAGCTGATGGGATTTGGTGGAGTTTCCCCTATATATTGGATCAAAGAAAGCAAGCATGCCATAATATAGATATGTAGTAAATATGCATGCACAAGGTTTTCAAGAACCAAGAATGAGATACAATTTGAACAAAAACACTAAGTAAACCACGATGGCACACACAAGAGTGTGGCAATAACTTTTGAATGGAAGCTCTGATTGACCCGATTCAAATTGCGTTGGATAGAGGGCGACAAGGGCTTCCCAATAAAAAGTGGAAATATTGATTATCACCAAGTGAGAAAGTATCAAGTAGAATAATGTGATATACCTCACTTAGTGAGAAACCGAAAAGCCACATAAATCAAAATCGCAACAAGATACAAATGGGAGATCCGATTTAGATGAACAAGAGCTTGTTATGGCGATTACCACAAGCTCTATATCCTCACATGGATAAGACCAAATATCAAACAAATACGATGATGCAAGTATGCAAAGGTTTGAGCTCTCTTCGAACGATGTGACCAAATTACTCATATGAGAGCCCCTCTTGATAGTACGGTTATCTATCCTAAACCCGGTCTCCTACACACAACAAGAGACCGGCAAAAGAGAAAACCTATCACGATTATACCTTTGCCTTGAGCATTCCACTTGAGCTCGATGTGGACGGTCTTTCCCTTCTCAAGATGGAACGCCTTTCTTAATTCCTCATCATCGACCTCGCATATTGAGCTTGCCCAACAAATCTTCTTTGCATTTCATCAACCTTGAAGCCAATCACATGCTCCAAGCGATGCCAATGGACAAATCCTACAAGTATAACTTAGTACACACATTAGTCCATAAATATTGTCATTAATTACCAAAACCACACATGGGGGCCCAACATGTTCTTTCAATCTCCCCCATTTTGGTAATTGATGACAATCCCTTAAGAGGTTTTATATAAGGAATATTAATGAATAAAATGGTAATACCAATATCAAATACTACAAAAGTATGTGATATTGGTACCACCACCATATATAGAGCAAACTCCCCCACAATCTATGCATGTGTGATGAACTTGAATTTCATTGCATATATTGCCAATCAATATCATTGGTGGAGTTTCCTCTATATATACCACATGCTAAGCAACAACAAAGATGCAAGAGCATGAGAAACAAATGCACCAGAACAAACTCAATGCATAAACCAACTTCCCTTAAACCCTCTAAAACTTCTCCCCCATTGGCATCGATTGCCGAAATGGGTGACAAGTTCTAGAAGGCAAATATAGTAATAATTCCTCCAAAGGTGTGCCTTCGCACATATCTAATGATGATTACTTGGGAGGGAGTAGAACTATATCGAGGACCCGAAGATTGCCAAAATAAAGTAAAATGACGCAAGCAACTACAAGGTCCGACAAACCAATTTGAAAACAACAAATGAGTCCAAATGGAAACAACAATTTGTTATGATATAAGCAAAAGAGTGTTTTAAATAACAAATAGAGAAGCTCCCCAATATTTGTGCACAATTCAAAATAAATGCATTGGAATACATAATGCACAAATATGGAATCCTTTCTCCCCCATAAGCATTTAAAACACAACAAATGAGAAAGAAGACAAATGTGCATTATTAGATGAGCTCCCCAAAGATAATACACCAATTATGATAATTTTATTTGGGATCAAGGTGCATAATCATGGAATCCTCACTCATCCAAGTTCATTTAACAATACAAGGCATGAGAGAATAAATATGAGTGCCCAAAGATGCAAACAAGAGGAACAAGCACTCATAGGCAATTAAATTTGGAAGCCACCGAAGAATCAAAAGGAATAGAAAGGTGGTCTCCAAGGATTTAAAAATCAACTAAAATTATCTTCTCATATGTGTATATGTCTCTAAGTGGATGACATCACAAAGACATATGCCCATAAAGAAACAAGCACATACAAGGAAGATATACAATAAAGCACATGGAAGCAAAAATGAAGTCACAACATATACTAATTAGATTTTTTGCTTCGAAGCATGGCCAAAGGCTCACATATATCTTATTGAACATAAACGAGCTTTAAAAACCAACACACTACATATATTATAACTATCACCAAGGGAAAAGGAGAAAGTTGGAATATATGGAGAAAGGCAATAAGGATCATAAGATAAAATAGACTAGCAAAATCTCACTATTGCACATGAGAGAAGTCGATGAAATGATAGGCAATAAAATTGCTAGATTGACATATTTGGGATTGGAGGATCATGTGCATGATTTTGTGTAGAGGGAGTGCCCCAACCTTTACACAGTATAAGGTGGAGTCCCCTGTGTTTACAATGCTAGTCCCTGGATCAATAGCTAGCATCCACAGTATAGATGTAATATCAAGAAACAAAGGTCATAATATAACTTTATAACCAGGAATAACATAATTTTATTACATCTTTTCATAGCTCATTTGGCTATTACATTACATTGCAGCGCAATAACTATAAGCATGGGTCCTTCATCTTCAAAGTGCCACAGGCAGATGTTGGTTGTAGACTTTGTAATCCTAATCAATCAATCTTCACTAAAATCAATAAAACCTGCAACATTACAAGTTACAGCCACAAGGGTCAATACATTTGAATTGTATTGGCAAGTTTCACTACTATGTAGAATATAAGTGGATCCTAACATTACATGCATATTTGGCTAAGTAGAGTTTTGGGTTCATTTGCATAAAGCAATAATTTATCCTATCTTTTCAAAATGGTTTGGTCCTTTGTCAAATCTCCTTTTCCAAGTTCCTTGAACTCCTTGGTAGAAACTCAAGTGTTCAAGTCCTTGTCAAAAAAATCTCTTGAGCTCCTTGGTAACCCCAAGTGCATCAAGTCTTATAAAAATCTCATGAGTTCCTTGGTAACCCCAAGTGTTCATGTTTTCAACAAAATCTCTTGAGTTCCTTGGTAACCCCAAGTACATAAAGTTTTGTCAAAGTCTCTTGAGCTCCTTGGTAACCCCAAGTGCATCAAGTCTTTAAAAGTTTTCTTTTAGAAATTAGAATGTCGAGATCTCCCATAGCTTCAAACTTTAGTTGCTCAGTATTGTCCATAACCGGGGACACGGCTAAGTACTTAGGTTTTTGTTATCTTCTGCAGAAGTTGTACACTTTACCCACATGTCACAATCCCATCCTTTTGCCACCAGTGGCCACTGGATTAGTGCTCACCAAGATGGAGTACTGGCAGATTGAGAATGTGACGACGTCTTTCCAAAGGGTCCTCCCATACATCATTGCTAGCTTTGTCAACAGCACCCAGGTAGGATTCCAGGTCCACATGTCCAGTAAACTGAAGACAATGGATGGGTATCCCCAATGTAGTTGACTAAGCCAGAGCCATAATAGCATGTGGTTGCACACGAAAGCCACAATTGGAGAAACATGTTCAATCTCTAAGTTTCCTGGGTGGTTTCCTTTGGAGCACAACACAAAGAGATTGCCATAGACATGGTTCCTTTTGTTGCCACCTTCTCCAATAATCGAAGTATCCTTGGCCACCCAGGTGGTTCATTGAGTCCTTGTTTTATTATATAAAATCATAAGTCCTTCTCTCAACTTCATAAAATCTCAACATGTATCTCTTTTCAAAATATAGCATGGCTAAGCATGTAACAACTACATTGTTTTTACTAAGGTATATATAGGGAATCCTATTAGGATTTAGCATAGCATATGTATAGAAATTATTTTCATGCATGTTTCAAAATCCACTAAGTATAAAGAAAATAGTAGGAGTTTAGATGATAGTGTAACTTGCCTTTTTGGTAGGGAATGATGGTTCACTCCTTGATCTTGCTAGTCTCACACTTTGCTAATTTCACTACAATCAATCAAGCAAAACCAATATCAACAAGCATTCCAAACCAAGAATCAATCAACAATTCACACACATAAAACTATGGGATCTAAGTCATGCATGTGAGCATGCAAGAGGTAGTTCTATTTGC
Source organism: Avena sativa (assembly GCA_916181665.1). Classification (NCBI taxonomy): domain Eukaryota; kingdom Viridiplantae; phylum Streptophyta; class Magnoliopsida; order Poales; family Poaceae; genus Avena; species Avena sativa. The sequence goes on from OV702281.1 coordinate 186,277,405, forward strand.
AAAGGTGGTCTCCACTAGGCTTCTAAACTTGGTAAGGTTCAAGTTGGTCATTTTCCAAAGTGGCTAAGTCATTTTCAAAAGAGTTTTGTCTAAAAACCATTTTTAAATCCATTCATCATTTTATGTGGTGGAAAATATTTTTTACCAAAGCGACAACTTTAAGTTGTTCACCAAAATAAGTTATTATTTCACAAAACTTGGTGTTTAGGGTCAGTAGGTTTGATCCAAAACATTTTACCAAAGTTTTTACCCCAAAAACATTTTCATAACAAAACCATTCTTTTTATTTGGCTAGAAATGGGCTAAGTTAATTAATCCAACCTAACTTTACTAAAAATCATTTCCAAGACCAAGGGTTGGTTCCTAGAGTCAGTGAGTTCACCACAAACTAATTTGCCAAGGTTTCAACCTCAAAAACATTTTTGAATCATTTTTCTATTCTAAACAAGCAAACAATAGTTTCTGCAAAAACCAACAAGCTAACAGATACTATTTGCTAAACTAAAGGCATGGTTGGCTAGGGTTTGTTCTACTGATTCCAACGACATCAAATTTGTAATTTTTGGACGTGTGGATCAAAAGTTACAGGGTTTTCAAATTGCAACTTAAATCTGTTTTTCAAATTCTGTTTTAAACAGAACTGGCCACGCGTCGCTATTTCACTGGTCGATACAACCGGTTCGGCCGGATCGGCTCTGCGGCGCGTTGGATCTAAATAGATCGTGTGGTCCAGAGAGCGTACCCTTTCGCGGTTAAGTGATTCTATCGTGAGCGTCAGATCTTGATCCTATGGTGCTAGCATGTTTGACCAAAAGTGAGCGGCGCCGACGGTGGCTAGCGGCGGCGTACGGCCAGGCGGTGGCGGTGCTGGCAAAACAGGAAGCGAGGGAGGATGGGAAGGTGCTCACCACGTTCGCAAAGGCCTGAGGAAGCTCGACGTAGTCTCCTTGGGTCAAGGGGCGCACGAGGGCAGGAGGAATTCCTCACCGGAGTTCGTTCTGGCGACGGTTGGCTCTGGTCGAGGTCGAAGACGATGCTACGGGTCTCGAGAAGGCAAACCAGAAGCATGGTTAGATGCGTACGATCAAGGTGATGCTGTGTGCATGAAGGAGAAGAAGAGGGGCGGTCTGGACTTACCGGAGGAGATCGACGGAGGCGAGACAGACGGCGGCGCTCAAAGCTTTGTCAAAGACGGCTCCCTGGGGCGCCCGCGGTCGAACAAAGGGTACTGGGAGATGCGACAGGGAGTGGTGAGTGCGCTCGTGTGCTCGGGGAGGCAGGAGGTGGCGAGGCCCGGCCGGAATCGAGGGAGGACGATGGTCGGAGACAGGGGTTGTCGCAAGCAATGCGAGCAGCCTGAGGGCAGAGCGGGGGCGATGTTTGGGAAAACAGAAGAGGGGAGGGAGACGCTTAAGTGCACGCAGTCACTGGGCTGATTCAACGAGTGATTAAGAGGAATTAAGCGCGCAGTTATCTGACAGAAATGGCGATGAGGTTTGGGGGAAGAAGAAGTCGCGCGGGTGAGGAGGATGAACAGGAAGGTGGGGTCGGCTGGTCAGCGAGAAAGAGAGTGAGGGAAGGGTCTACCAGTCAGCGTCTGTTTGAGTTACAATCTGAGTGCGAATCGTTTTTCTTCGGGGAGGGGAGCTGGGCTGTTTCTGGGCTTATTGGGCTTGGCCGGCTGGGCTGGGTCTGGTTCTATTTTTTTCCTTTCCTGAACCTTTTTCTTTTTCTAACTCTGATTTCTGTTTTGAAATTCAAACATCCAAACAACATCCAAATCAATTCAAACAATCACCAAACTTTGCAACTATGAATTTGGTTATGTTCAGTAACATAATCTAAAATTCCAAAAACTAAAATAATAATTTTGTTTAGGGTCCATTATTAATTAAATAAACAGACCTTTGTTGTTAACTCAAAATAGGATTTGTTTTATTTAAAATACCCCTTTTGAAATCTAATTATTTTCAAAACCAAATCAGTAGGTTTTATTTGGGAATATAAAATACTTGGAAAACTTATTTTAAATAACTAAATAAGTTTTGATGTTTTGGAAATAGTAAAACCTTTATTAATAAAACTTGGATATTTAAATCCTTATTAATTTATTTTAAATAAACCTTTACTATTTTTATCAAAACAAAATGTTTTATTTCCAAAAATTTTGGCCAAGGTTTAATTTGGTTCTATAAAATAATCTTTATTTATAAATCCACCTTTTCTTTTGAAAACCAAATCCTTTTATTTAAAAGATCCAAATTAGTATTTCCAAAATATTTTATTTTCCTTTATCAAATGTTTACCTTTTTTAAATCTCTTTAGGATATGTAGTAAGCAAGCATGCCATAATATAGATATGTAGTAAATATGCATGCACAAGGTTTTCAAGAACCAAGAATGAGATACAATTTGAACAAAAACACCAAGTAAACCACGATGGCACACACAAGAGTGTGGCAATAACTTTTGACTGGAAGCTCCGATTGACCCGATTCAAATTGCGTTGGATAGAGGGCAACAAGGGCTTCCCAATAAAAAGTGGAAATATTGATTATCACCAAGTGAGAAATTATCAAGTAGAATAATGTGATATACCTCACTTGGTGAGAAACCAAAAAGCCGCATAAATCAAAATCGCAACAAGATACAAATAGGAGATCTGATTTAGATGAACAAGAGCTTGTTATGGAGATTACCACAAGCTCTATATCCTCACATGGATAAGACCAAATATCAAACAAATACGATGATGCAAGTATGCAAAGGTTTGAGCTCTCTTCGAACGATGTGACCAAATTACTCATATGAGAGCCCCTCTTGATAGTACTATGTAAAGGTTGCCCAAGAGAAGTTTCCCCAGGATCCCAAGCAAGCCAAGATGTAGTTTAGTTGGAAAAATTTTAAGGGTGGTAGTACCCTAGATTGTTTTGAGCCAATTTGTAACCCTAGCCTCCCCAAATCTAGGGACGAGATTTATTTTAAGGGTGGTAGCCTGTCACATCCCAAGATTTTCCAAATCTTGTAATGTGAAAAATAAATGAATAAAATAAAACCTTGTTGATTTTCAGGGTAAGAAGAAACTTTTTGAATCCAATTGAAAAACTTTCAAACCTATTTTGATCTTGGATCCAATAAAAAATCCTAAAGGGATTTAAAGGGTTAAATAAGCAATAAAGCTAAAAATATTTGGAATTACTATTTTGGATCTTTTAATAAAAGATTTGGTTTTCAAATGAAAAAGAATAGATTTATAAATAAAGAATTATTTTATAAAGCCAAATTAAACCTTGGCCAAGCCTTTGAATTAAATTTTTTTGTTTTGAATAAAAATAGCAAAGGTTTATTTAAATAAAATAATAAGGATTTAATATCCAAATTTTATTTAAGTAAAGCCTTTTTGCCATTTTAAATAAAACACTAAAACTTATTTATTTATTTTAAATAAGTTTTCTAAGTATTTTATATTCTCAAATAAAACCTACTAAAGTGTTTTGGTTTTATTTTTAGATTTCAAAATAAAGATTCTATTAAAACAAATCCTATTGGATTTAATAACTAAGGCCCATTTTATTTAATTATTAATGGACCCTAAAATTAAAAATGTTATTTTGTTTTAAACAAGTTTTCCAAATATCTTCTATTTTCAAATGAAACCTACTGATTTGATTTTGGAAATATTTAGATTTCAAATGGAGTTTTTAAATAAATAAAAACCCATTTGATTTATTAACTAGTGTCCATTTTATTTTATTATAAATGGACTTTAAAATAAAAATATTATTTTATTTTGGGATTTGGTTTATGTTGATAAACAGAACCAAAAACTCATTACAAGTATGGATATTGTTTGAATTGTTTGAATGTTTGAATAGTTGATTGAAATTCAAAACAGAAATTGAAATTGGAAAAAGGAAAATAGATTCAGAACAAAAAAAAGGATCAGACCAAGCCCAGCCCATCCCAGCCCAGCAGCCCACCTCTCTCCCTAGCGAATCATTATTTTCTCACTCAGGAACCTACCCGCACCGAGTATGATGATTGGACCCCACGCTCACGCACCCTCTCTCGCAGACATCTAGGACCCACCTAGCCACCACGTCGTCATCAAACTCGCGCGCCCGTTGCCAGTGAGTGATTCTCGGCTTAAATTCGCTCTAACGTGATCTTAATCACCAAAACCATCAAGTCCCTCTTAATCCCCTCTGACTCCTCCTCATTTCCCCTCAACAACCACCGCTAATGAGCCACTGAGCACCTCGAATTCGAGCTCAACGTCTCGCCGGCTCCGACGAGTTCCAGAGCCAAATTTCGGTGAAAAGAACACACCCGCACCTCCATTTTTCTGTTAAATCTTCCTAGTATTCTTACGCGCACCTTCCTGACTCCTTGGTTTGGTTTCTTGATCCCCAGGCATTCGATATTGACAACATCTGCAAGCGTCGCCGCAAGCACGACTCCGGCCACCCCTAGGAACCACTCCAGGAAGCAAACCTCCACCGCTCCAACGCCATTGGCTTTGCCCAGAACTTTTGTGCATCGTCTCCGTCTTCACCGTCTTCGGGAACCACCAGAACGTCGCATTCTTACACATCCCGAGCGTCGCCGCCGTCCTCACCATCGCCGGTGACCAGAGCCACCAGGTGAGCCAGCACCCTCTGTTCCTTACCCTTCGATCTTCCTTCGACGGACACGATTAGATCTAGCCGAGCCTAGCCAAGCCACGCGTCGTGAGCCAAGATTCCAGCCTAGCTCGAGCCTTGATGAATCTGCACCGTTCATTTTATGTAAATCGTGCGACCCACACCATCTATCCACACTGAACCGGCATGGACCAATAGAAACATTACACGTGGCCTGTAGTTGATTTAAAAGACAGATTTTGATCTATTAGATTTCCAATTTTGTAAATTACACAACTTTTAAACCACATGTCCAAATGTTGCAAACTTTATATCGTTGGAATCAGTGGAACAAGCCCTAGCCAACCATGCCTTTTGTTTAGTGAAAAGCTTCTGGAAAAATGGTTGTTTTTGCAGAAAAATTTGTATGCTTGTTAAGGATGTAAAAATTGTTTAAAAATGAATTTGGGGATAAAATCTTTGGAAAATGGTGTGATTTGAACCTACTAACATTAGGAAACACTTTGTGGATTCAAAAATGAATTTGGTGAAACAAAATAATGATTCTTTGATTTAAAACCATTTCTAGTCAAATAGAAATGTGGTTTACTCATTAAAAATGGTTTTGGAAGAAAACCTTTGGAAAATGTTTTATTTTAAACTCTCTGACCCCAAACACCAAGTTTTATGGTTTGAAAATGTATTTTGTGAACCCTATAGGTTAATGCCTTAGTAAAAATATTTCAACACCACATAAAATGATACTTTGTTTTGAAAATGGTTTTTGAAGTGAAACCTTTTGCAATTGACTTTGCCACTTTGAAAAATGACCAATAGGTGTTTGCAAATGTTCATGACCCATTAGGAACCACTTTTCAAAACAAAACAAAGCTTGGCATGCTTGCATGCATTACTTTGACTTTGTTATTTTATGTGTTGTTTTGCTTGATTGGTAGATTAAGATTGTGCCTTGCTTGATTGATTTGTAGTGACTTGAAGAGTGTGATTGTTGCAAGGACAAGGAGTGAACCTATACCCTCTACCAAAAAGGCAAGTGATGCTTCATACTTTTTGTCCCATTACTTTCACTATGCATTAGTGATTTTCTCTAAGTAAAACTTGCATTGAATTTTGCTAAGTATAAACCTTGCTATAGAAATCCTAGTAGATGAAAACTTAGTAGAAATTCCTAAGTCAAGATACCTACTACCATCATGCTTAGCTTAGCTAATAGAAAACATGGGTGGAATATATATTCACACTATGGAGAAATATTCTAAGTCTGAGGACTTGTGTTTTGTTTAATGAAACAACTAAGTTAATGAATCACCTGGGTGGAATGGGACTTGCTTGGTGGTTTTTGGTTGAGTGGTTCACAAGGCCCATGTCTATGGTTGACATTGTGTATCTCACTTGTGGATGGCCACCCAGGAACAAAGAGATTTGAGATGTCAAATGTTGAGAAGCTTCAAGTGCAACCACTTGGCAATATGGGCTCTACCATGATCATATAGGTTGGAAGAACTTAGCCATATGGACAGTGGGTGGTAGTGTTTGATAGTTTGGAGCGCGTCCATTTTGGTCTAAGGGAAGGCTTCTGAAAGATCTTGTCTTGGGAAACCAAGTCATGTGGGGAAAGTGCACCACCTCTGCAGAGTGTAAAATCTAAGTACTTAGCCATGTCCCTGGTAAAGGACAATTTGAGCATCAAGACATGGAAGCAATCAAGAATCTCATCATTCAAATTTCTAAGATAAAAACTTGTGGTTGACCAAGGGTTAAAGGATCTTCAAACTTTGATTGAGAAAAATGTTTTTGTCAAACAAAAACTTAGTGTTTTCAAAATGATAAGGAAAATCTATTTTGAGCAATGCAAGCCTCAACTCCACTTAGCCAAATGCATATAGATGATAGACTCCACTATACTACCATAGTATCACTTGCCAATACAATTCAAATGTATTGACCCTTGTGGCTGTAACTTGTAATGTTGCAGGTTTGATTGATTTTAGTGAAGATTGATTGATTAGGATTACAAAGTCTACAACCAACATCTGCCTGTGGCACTTTGAACATGAAGGACCCCATGACTATAGATATTCTGCTGCAATGTATTGTAATAGCCAAATGAGCTATGTAATATGTAATAAAATTATGTTATTCCTGGTTATAAAGTTATATTATGACCTCTGTTTCTTGATATTACATCTTAACTGTGGATGCTAGCTATTGATCCAGGGACTAGCATTGTAAACACAGGGGACTCCACCTTATATTGTTGTAAGGTTGAGACACTCCCTCTACAGTTATCTATCCAAAACCCGGTCTCCTACACACAACAAGAGTCCGACAAAAGAGAAAACCTATCATGATTATACCTTTGCCTTGAGCATTCCACTTGAGCTCGATGTAGACGGTCTTGCCCTTCTCAAGATGGAACGCCTTTCTTAATTCCTCATCATCGACCTCGCATATTGAGCTTGCCCAACAAATCTTCTTTGAATTTCATCAACCTTGAAGCCAATCACATGCTCCAAGCGATGCCAATGGACAAATCCTACAAGTATAACTTAGTACACACATTAGTCCATAAAGATTGTCATTAATTACCAAAACCACACATGGGGGCCCAACATGTTCTTTCAGCAGGGTTATGGACGCCATTGGTTATTCTTCAGGGCTCTTAGCCCCATTTGCATCTTGTCCGTAGTCGGACGTTGTATAATTTTCAAGTTGATTTGGATCTTTGTATTGTATATCTGCATTCTTGACTCTTGGAGTCGTTGTTGTATATATATGTTCTGCGGGTTCCATCGAGGACTATTGTGTAATGATATTACTTCGTTTTCCACCCGCACAAAAGACCCTGGTGGGCACCTTTGAATCGTTTCTATGCGGGTTTGGTGGGAATCGCTGAAACTTGCATGGGGCCGATCCTGAGGGTGTTACTGAGTGGTATCAGAGCCCAGCAGTTACGATACCCCACTGGTCCATCTTGTAGGATAACCTAGCTAACGGACGTTGTAGAGTGTTAAAACTATTTTGGAAAATCGGTTGAATAGATCTGATTAGGTCTGCTTTTACTCCTTACCCGTCTGCTATTCTCCTCTTACCTCTGCGTGTTTTGAATCTACCCCCTTATCTTTTATTCGAGTCCAGGAATTCTCGTGATTGGGTTTTTGTCGTACCTTTAGGGTTTCGCTTCCTCCTTTTGTAACGGTGCTTCGAATCCGATCTTCATGCTATCTGAGGGATCTTTCGTCTGTTGTACCTTTCAGTGGACCAAATATTCACTAAAAAATTTCTTTGTATCTTATGGTGTTCTTCAACACGACGACATCCTCTGCATCATATTTGATGAAGAACCTCTATCATTCATTTATTTTCCGAACATCGGTTGTGAAGGTCTTCAGTCTAAATTCCAAGAATGGTTGCGCGATTTTCTACTACTTGTGCGGAGTAATAGTTTGGGTGCGTGATGGATTGGCCCCCATGCCGATTACTCATTCTATTTGCTCTTGTACAATGAAGTGGATTAGAATGCATTTTTTTCTCTCCTTTAATCAAAGATAGAGGCGGCTTTATTTCTCGATGCCTTTACCTTCGGCATTTGTTCTCTGGTGTGTTCTCTCAACGAACGTGAGAAACGACCCCTTGTTGGTGGTGCCATTGATTTCAAGATGGAGAAATGATCATTGTTAGTGGTGTCGCGAGGATCTACATGAAGCGATAAGATTTAGACCGACGGCCTTCTTCCCGTACCATGAGGCGGATCTCGAGGGCGAGATCCATTATTATTGGTGTCGAATTGTAGCACCCCAGTAATTCCCCAATTATAATTTGCTTGTTGTTTTACCTTGTTGCATCATCATGGTCTCATGCATCATCATGTTTGTTATGCCACCTTGCATGGAACATATAATTAAAATGTTGCATTTAAATTATCTCACTTGTTCATTGTTCTTGATCTTTATATTTGGATCTTGCTATTTGCCCCTCTCCATTTGTATCCTCTCTATATTCTATCTCTAGTTGGTGCCATACTTGACTTGGAACCATGATGTCAAATTTTACTTACTTGAGTCTTGCTATTTTTATAATTGTCAAAATGCCCAAATTGAGTTGGGGACATATCTTTTCAATTCATTCTACCCACTAACATGCCAACACATCTTGTCACATGATCTCCCTATATTTTTCCACCACATATATGCCATATGGACTTCCACTTTATTTATGCCATGTGTATTTTAAATCATGCCATATGCAAATGTGTGGAATCCATCCATTTAAATTTAACCATGTTCTAATTCTAGTGCTTTGCACTCTTCGATAGCCATCTATGCATGTATCTCCTTTTGTCTCCTTTTTCTAGAGCACATGCTATAACAACCATCATGTGCTTGCGACATGAGATAACAAACCCCATATGGTCTTTGCCTCTTGTCTTAAATTCCATTTGAGTTTTTGCTTATTTGGTTTTTCTTTTCAAATCTAATCTCTTGCCATCCTATCTACCCCTCCTGTTTTAAAATCCATGCAAAGTTTCAAAAGGTTTTTGAAAAGAAGCAAAAGCTAAAAGAAAAGAGAAAAGGTTTTAGCAAATAAATTAGTGTGAGAGAGTAGCAGCTTGCAACCGTGACCCACCTTCCTTTGACGCAACCAAAACAACCAGCCCATCTATAGCCCAAACTAAAAGCTTCTGTTTATCTTCCCTATCAGCGCCTGGCTTTCCACTGTACGGCAACACATCCGAGCACCTGCAGGTCGCTGTCCTCCGGATGGACGATGTACACTTCGTCCCCCTCTCGCTCCCTAGGCAACCTGAAGGAAACCCTAGCTTCCTTCTACCCCAGCAGCCGCCATGTTTCTTTCTTCCTGTTTTATGTTCTCCACCTCACCGTGAGCAACACCGCCGCTTCCCGTCGATCGAGACAACGCTGTGGAGCTGCACTCGCGCATGTCCACCTCTTCTACGGCACCCCGGCAGGTCGACGCAGATCACGGGATCACCTAAGACCATCTCCCGGTGAGCTCCACCTTCCCCTGAAACTCCTCGCCTTGACTCGCCTTAACCTGCTCAGCACACGCACGCGCATCAGCCGCGATAGCATCTGCAGCCTGAACCGCCTCCATTCCCCTCACGTTTCTGGCACATTCCGCCCATCTACGGCGGATCCCGTCTTACCCCATCGAAGAGGGATGTCTCAGCTTCCCGTAGGCGAAAACCTCAGGCAAATCCGCCACCGGAGTCACTCGAAAACATAATCGTGAGTCAGCCTGACCTACTGTCAATTCTGCTCCTGAAATTCAGTTTCGCGCCCGCAGAAGACCCTCTGAAACTTCTTGTTTTTCGTAGATCCCCGCTTCCCTCCTGCGGATCTTTGCAGCTCACGTTTTGGTCTGATGTACCAGCTCGCCACAGGAGCAAGCGGCGCGTAAAATCATCGCCCGGATCTCCTAATATCTTCGATCTAAGTCAGCTCCTTTTATCGTTAACTCTGAAGCGCGTTGTTCATGAAAATGTTCAGTATTTTTGTCCTCTATTTTATTCTACTTCTATAGCCCTAAAAATTGCAAACTCTTATTTCTATGGTTCAGAACATCAGTGTCTTCATACTGGGTATGTGCTGTACTACAATTTCATCCTGGGTACGAATCCTCTCTTGTCCAAGTAAATGACACCCCTTTTTACTCCTTTTATCTACATGTAACTACCGCGCTTGATTTGTGAAAATGCATCAGGCCTCCTTTTGTTAAGCATCAACGCAGCACTGTAGTGGCTTGCAGCCTTGACTGTTTCCGAGACCAATCCCCACAGCCACCCAATCCATCCACTCCTTTTTTTGTGTTATTTTATCTCTACACTCGCCTGTACTGCTGGTACAAAATTCAATTGCCACCTCAATGTTAAGTAACTTTAGCCCAACCAAGTGTCTCTCTCTCTCTCTCTCTCTCTCTCTCTCTCTATATATATATATATATATATATATATATATATATATATATATATATATATATATATTTGTGGCCATCGACACAAGTTCAAATCTTCTCTTGGGCATTTCTTTTCCTTTTCAAATAAATTCCGGAAAGTGAGTCTGTCTTATTAATGTTATAACGTTTTCCCTGTTTTTCTTTAAAAACATTAAATATGATATATCAAAATGCTTTGAAAAAAAAATCTATATGAATATGGCATTTCCATGTCGTGTAACAACATTTAGTTCTGATGTTTAGTTTAACCAAGATTAAACATAATCTTATGCATATGGTTTGTATGGAAATTGCTATATAATCTTTTTTAACCTCATTTAAATTGCGTAGCTTGTTACCATGATCACCCATGCCATCCTCTACATGCTACCTAACATTAATTTCGATGGTTGGAGAATAACTCGAACCTCTAATCAATTATCAGGATTCCGGTACCACTTAATATTGCTAAGTCGCATCGAATTTGCCATGTCATGCATACATATTGTAATCATGCCGATTCTTCCGCATTACTTATAATTTTTGCATCCCTTGTTCTATTTAGTTATTTGCTTCTTCCCGGATAGGACGATAAGATATTGTGAGCTTCGACAAGTGCTTCAGATATATCTTCAGCAGTGTTTCCAAGCGAGCATTCTTCCCCTTTCTACCTATTTTACATTTCTAGTCTTTATTTCCTCCTGTTGATCTATTGCTATCTGTGTTGCGATGCTATAGATTATGTACCCCGTTATACTTCCTTGCAGCCATTATATTGCCTTGGACACCTCCTATTACCTGTTGTTTGGTAGATAGTCGGCCTTGCGAGTCATAGTTGCTTGCTCAGGTGTTGTTTTGATGTTCTCAAGTACCACCGTTGTTGGAGAAATGCCGCATATTTAATGTTGGAGATGATCATGGCTTTAATTACTGTTTAATAACTAAAATTGAAGTAGGTAAATAATGCAGAGGCACAGGTGGGCAATAGATGTTATTTGGTTTTTAACCGTCCACTTGTGTCCCGTAGGACCCCGAGTACTTGATACATGTTCTTTGAATATTCGCACTATCCGCATGTGGGACCATGAATCCCCCTAGCTAGAGCTTGAGTCATATATTATTTCTTGGGGCCACAAACTAGTTTGGGGCTTTATTACTATCATGTACTTATGCCCTGTTTTACTTCTTTATTTATGATTGCGCGTGGAGCGCCTGTACTGTTTTGGATCGCGGCACGATTACGCGGTATCGACAAGCCTAGTCATACTTTTCGGTTCCCAGTCGTTTACAGCCGTTCTCGCAAACCTCTGGGTCTGTCTCGGAGCTGGCCAACTTCATAGAGGGTAGCTTGGTGGGGTGCCCCCCTGAAATTTATATGAATCTTGCAATTGCTCTGTCGTGATGCCTCGTTGGGTTTTCATTTGGTTTTTCTCGAGGTTGATCGTGCGTGTGTTCCTATTTGTGCCCCCCTGCAGGGTAAAACTTTCTGAAAGCCGTGTCCGCGGTTATGGACGACTTGGAGCACAGTATCTTGATCATAGACAACTATAACTAAAGTAGTGCTATAAATTTGACTTCATAACGACTAGTAATCAGCTTCACTATAATGGAATGGCTAAATAAAAGTGCCAACAGTTGCTGGTTTGGGTTGTCAACTATTACCATTGTATCTGACTAGTAAGTATTGCAACTACAACGGAATGGCTAAATAAAAGTACCAACACCTGCTGGGTTTTAGAATGCCTTATGCTATATGTATCTGACTAGTAAGTACTACAACTACAACGGAATGGTTAACTAAAACTGTCCACTGCTTATTGTATCAGGATGACTCATGCTATCTATGTGTGACTAGTAATTTCCGCAACTATAACGGAATGAATAAAACTGCCAATTGTGTGAGTTCCTCGGTTGACTTCCTCGTTTGGTCTCGAGGGGGAAATACCAGGATGGGTATGCTTGGTGATAGTTTTAGGTTGTATCTGAATAGGTCTTTCTTATCCCTATCTGATAGTTGCCAGTTGAATCGAGTCTCTATAGGTTGTTTAGTGCATGTTGTGTTGCCGCTTCAGCCCACCATACCTATGTAGGCGAGGATCGCCGAATTGTAGTCTCGTCGTGTACTGGCCTCAGTACTGACCACTCTCTTTTTCCTTTGCCCTTTGTCGGCACCCCTTTTGTTTAAGCAGGTTTGAGATTGACATCGTTAGCAGGGTTACCCTTCCGGCTTGGCCTGGGCAGGGTTATGGACGCCATTGGTTATTCTTCAGGGCTCTTAGCCCCATTTGCATCTTGTCCGTAGTCAGACGCTGCATCATTTTCAAGTTGGTTTGGATCTTTGTACTGTATATCTGTATTCTTGACTCTTGGAGTCGTTGTTGTATATATATGTTCTGCGGGTTCCATCGAGGACTATTGTGTAATGATATTACTTCATTTTCCACCCGCACGAAAGTGCCTGGTGGGCACCTTTGAATCGTTTCTATGCGGGTTTGGCGGGAATCGCTGAAACTTGCATGGGGCCGATCCTGAGGGTGTTACACCGCGCGACCTAAATCGCCGGCAACTTCTCTGGCAGAGCCGCGCCGCCGCCGCTGGCGCCGCCCATCCTTAGTCGCATGCTTAGCAGCCGTAGGATCTAGATCCAGCGCTCTAGATTAGATCTGAAACGAAGCGGTAAGTGACGATCTGAGCCGTAGGTGTTAAGTTAGATCTAACGGTGCACGAGCATGATCCAGTGCGAAGCGGTACCGTCCAATCAGACGCTGTCGCGTGTCCTGTGTTAGATTTAAAAATAGAATTTAGATCTATTAAACATTCAAACTTGTAAAATTCATAACTTTTGATCCACACGTCCAAATTTTACAAATTTTATATCATTGGAATCAGGAGAAAAATTCTATCTGTTTATGCAATGTGTTTAATGTTTTGCCTCTGTAAAAATGGTTGTCTTTGCAGAATCATTTGTAGGCATATTTTAGGTATAGAAATGATTTCAAAATGATTTAAAAATCAAACAAAGTTTAATTTAGTATATTTTTGGTCTTGTTTATGTTTCAGTACTGTTTACTTGTCTTGTTTGGTGTAAGAAATCATCACATGGCATTTTGCATGCATTCATATATTTTTATTTTATATATATTTTGTTATGTGATTTTGGTGCCCTTATTTTATGTGTAGATTTCGGTGCTAATAGTGATTGTGGTTGTGAAGATTGTTGCAACTCCACAAACTACCAAGGAAAGTGGTACTACATGTTTTTGTCCCAATATTTTATACCATGCATTAGAAATATTTTGTATAGGACTTGCATGATTATTTTGCCAAGTATCTATATGTTATGTTGGGAAATCCTAGTAGTTGTAGTAATGTTAGAGTTTCCTCTAAGTTATGATAATTGCCTTTTCCATGCTTAGCCTAGCTAGTAGAAACCAAGGGTGGTTTATATAATCATGCTATGAGAAATATTTCTAAGTCTTTGGACTTATGTTTTGCTTAATAAAACAACTAAGTGAATGAAATACCTAGGTGGAATGGAAAGATTGGTTTGTGTTGAGTGGTTACACAAGGCCCATTTCTATGCTTTACCTTTTGTATCTCACTTGTGGAAAGCCACCCAGGAACAAAGGGATTTGAGATGCGAAATGTTAAGAAGCTTCTAGTGCAACCACATGGCATTATGGGCTCTACCTGGATCATATAGGTTGCAATAACTTAGCCATTTGGACAGTTGGTGGAAGTGGGATGATAGGTTTGGAGCGCGTCCATTTGGTCTAAGGGAAGGCTTCTGAAAGGTCATGTCTTGGTGAAAATCAAGTCTTGTGGGGAAAGTGCACAACCTCTGCAGATGGAAGAATCTAAGTACTTAGCCATGTCCATGGTATTGGACAACTTGAGCATCAAGACATGGAAGCTATCAAGAATCTCCTCATCCCAATTTTCTAAGTTAAAACTTGTGGTTGAACAAGGGTGAAGGTTCACCAATTTCTATTGGTGATTCCTTGGGGAAAGTTTTGTCAAAGAAAAACTTAGTGTTTTCAACTAATAGGTAAAACCTATTTTGAGAAAAGCAAGCCTAAGCTACACTTGGCCAAATTCATGTAGTGTCTAGATGCTAATCTTATACTAAGGTATCAGTTGCCAATACTATTCCAATGTATTGACCCACTGTGGCTGTAACTTGTTATGTTGCAGGTTATTCTAATGATGATTAGTGGTTATGAGTCTACACTCAACATGCTTGCCTGTGGCACATGAAGATGAAGACTTATTTATCTTATTCTATATTTGAACTCTTGTATTATGCCCATGGCCATGGAGTTTGTAAAAGACTATGTTTGTCTCTGGAATGATATGTAATAATGACCTTTGTTTATGTGTACTTCATCTTAAATTGTGGATGCTAGCATTGATCCAGAGACTAGCATTGCAATCACATGGATCCTTACCTTTACAAAGGGAGGGATATTACAGATGGTATCAGAGCACTGTGTTTCCTGTAGGATTATGACCCTAGGATTGGATTAGAAACCACTAAGGAAAAAAATTACAATAACTTCCACACTTGTCTTATTCTTCTCGTAAACTTTTCTAATCTTCTTTCTCATCTCTATTGATAGAAGGATGCTTTGATAGCCTTTATACTAGAGAGTGAAAGATGTAATGTGTCTTGTTAGTTGGACCACCACACTTATCATTATATTTCCAAAATTTTGACTAAGTTATAATGAATCTAGGATGCTTGTAATATGTATACCATGACTTGTGTGTTTGTTTGTCAATGATATGCTTGTGATACTTGTCTTGTGTATTTTCTATTGTTGTTGAATCTAACTTCTTCCTGTCTTACAAAATAGATGCATAATGTCACTACCAACACGGCCGAAGATTTCAAGGGAACTCGTTTTGGCACTCGTCTTATTGAGCTCACTAGCATGCTCAATCTTCCTCTTCCTAGCATCATGGTGCTTCCCCTTACCAAGTTTGAGAGGAAGGACCTTTGGGGCTTCAAGGTTAATCAGCCAGGACGCTAGACTGAGCCTACCACGGAGGCAATCATCTTCAAGTTTATGCATGACGACAGGGAGAGAGGCCTAGAGGTAGTCATGCAGGATTTACTTGGGCGTCTGTTAGGGAGACACTCTCAGGAGATTAGAGGTACTCACTTCCACGCCTTCGGAAGACGCGATGAGGATGGTGAGGCTATTGAGTTCGAGGATGCTGCTAGAGAGACGGCAGAGCCGATTCGTCTATACCTCCAGGAGCTAGAGGTTCTTCTTAGGCACCTAGATACTGGTAGGACCAACGTCATGCTTAGCAATGACGAACTCCAGGTGCAGCTTCGTGAGAAGGACAAGCTCTTCGCGGAGCAAGATGAGATAGTCAAGAAAATGGAGGCCAAGTTCGAGAGTCAAGATAGAAAGTTCAAGAGTCAAGAGAAAAGAGTCCAAGATAGGAACAAGAGGATTCGAGAGATGACTGCAGAACTAGAGACCAAGGACTTCGAGCTCGAGCATCAATAGGGTGTGATTGAGAGGCTTCGTTCACAAAAGAGGGCTCTCAAAGCCAAGGTAGAGGCCTTGACTACCAATGTCGAGGAGTACAAGACCGCTATGGAGAATGCATGTATTACACTTGTCGACGAGGAGGTTGATGCAGAGGACTAGTGATGACTACTCGTTTATTTGTCATTGACCATGCTTTTGATTATTGAGTCGCAATGACCACCCAAACCAACATGTGGATGGCTTTCTATTGGTGTGTTTGCTTTTAAAAAACTTGATGTCTATGTTGTTGAACTTTTGTTATTTTGATGCTTGTTTGTGATTGTCTATGTGTTGTATTGTGCATAATAAGCATCTATGGGTATCTCATACTTATCCTTATTTGAAAAACCACAGATGCCTCCTCGACGTGCCAACCCCAACCCGAACAACAACAATGTCACGCTAGAGATGCAGCAGCTGATGACAGCACAAGCACAGCTGATGCAAATCATGACTACTTTCATGCAGAATCAGAACAACAACAACAACAACAACAACAACAATAACAACAACAACAACAATCAGAATAACCCACCAGGATTTGACATGCTCACCAGATTCTTAAGACTGAGGCCTGCTAAGTTCTCAGGAACTACTGATCCCATGGTGGCCAATGATTGGCTACATTCCGTTAACAAGGATTTGGTAACTGTTGGCTGTACTGATGAGGAGAAAGTCAGGTTTGCAGCACACTTGTTGGAAGGACCAACAGCTACTTGGTGGGATAACTTCCAGATCACCACTCCCATTGAGGATGTGACATGGGCTATCTTTGAAGATGGTTTCCGTATAGCTCACATCTCATCCGGAATGATGAGCTTGAAGAAGAATGAATTCCATAATCTGAAGCAGTGCCACCGCAGCATGGCTGAATATATTGAGGAGTTCAATAATCTGGCGCGTTATGCACCGGATGAAGTTGACACTGATGCCAAGAGGAAGGAGAAGTTCCTCGAAGGATTGAATGATGAACTGAACCTGTAGTTAGTTGTGGCCTATGTCCCCCACTTAACAATCTCTTTGTGACCAGGCTGCCATCTTGGAGAGCAAGATGAAACAGGTTGAAAGCAGGAAGAGGAAACACTCTGACAAGCATAGCTCGGGATCGTCTCACAAGCATTCCCATTATGATGATAGTGGGAGTTCTGGATCCCACAAGCATGGAAAGTACAACAGCCACGACAACCACAACCGTCATCATGACAATAAGCATCACCGTAGTCATGACAATGACAAGTACAAGAATCACAAGAGTGGATACAAGAACCACCACAATGGAAGTGGAAATGGTAGTGGAAGCCAGCCTGTCAAGAAGGATGTTAGTCAGGTTGAATGTTTCAAGTGCAAGAAGATGGGGCATTATGCAAATGAATGCCCAGAAAAGAAAGTTGAAGGACCCAACAAGCCCAACCCTTTCCAGAAGGGACAAGTGAACCACATCAATGTGGAAGAAATCTATGAGGAGTCCTATGTTGTGGCTGGTAAGTTCAAACTCAATTCTATTCCAGCACTTGTTCTTTTCGATACTATTGCATCACATTCATTCATATCAAAAGCATTTGTTGATAGAAATGGGTTTCCAACTGAAAACATTGGGTGTCCAATAAAAGTAAGTTCTCCCGGTGAAGATATGATAGTAAGTCTTGGATGCCGTGATCTAGTGATAGAGTTTGGAAAACATAGGTTTTCAGTGAGTCTGATAATCCTAGATTCCCAAGGACTGGATGTAATTTTGGGAATGGACTGGATGACCAAGTATGAAGGAGTAATAGATTGTGCCAATCGTACCATCGCACTCACAACCCTGGAAAAGAAACGGATAAGATTCAAGTCTAACTTTGAATAAAAAGGAAGTAAGCTAAATTCTCTTAAGGGGGTTAGCATAGACAGTGTGCCAATTGTGAATGAATATTCGGATGTGTTTTCGGAAGAATTGCCGGGAATGCCACCAGATAGGGATGTGGAATTTTTGATTGATTTGCTACCAGGATCAGGACCAATAGCAAAGAGACCATACAAGATGTCAGTTGATGAGTTGAAAGAACTCAAGAAACAACTTGGAGAACAGTTGCAAAAAGGATTTATTCAACCAAGTTCTTCATCCTGGGGAGCACCAGTTTTGTTTGTGGAAAATAAAGATAGAAGTCAAAGGTTATGCATAGATTATCGTTCACTCAATGAGATGACTATGAAGAACAAATACCCTTTGCCTAGAATCAATGACTTGTTTGATCAGTTAGAAGGAGCATGTGTATTCTCAAAGATTGATCTCCGATCAAGTTATTTCCAGCTCAAGATAAGAGAACAAGACATACCTAAGACAACTTTCACCACTAGGTATGGATTGTATCAGTACACTGTGATGCCATTTGGTTTGACCAATGCACCAGCTTATTTCATGAATATGATGAACAAAGTGTTCATGGAGTTCCTTGACAAGTTTGTTGTCGTATTCATCGATGACATTTTGATCTACTCCAAGAGCAAAGAAGAGCATGAAGGACATTTGCGTTTGATACTTGAGAAGCTTAGAGAGCATAAGTTGTATGCCAAATTCAGCAAGTGTGAATTTTGGTTAAATGAAGTTGGATTTCGTGGACACGTTGTGTCAGGAGATGGTGTAGCAGTTGATCCCGCTAAAGTATCATCTATAACTGAATGGGAATCTCCAAGTCAGTAAAAGAGGTTCGTAGTTTCCTTGGCTTGGCAGGATACTACAGAAGGTTCATTGAGAATTTCTCCAAGATAGCTAAGCCAATGACAGAGTTGCTAAAGAAAGACAAGAAATTTGCTTGGTTTTAAGGATGTGAACTCAGTTTCCAAGAATTGAAGAAGAGACTAGTGAAAGCACCAGTCTTATGTTTACCAGATTTGGAGAAGGATTTCCAAGTGTATTGTGATTCATCTCATCATGGATTAGGTGTAGTTCTAATGCAAGAAGGGAAAGTGGTGGCTTATGCCTCGAGACAACTCAAAACTCATGAGGTAAATTACCCTACTCATGATTTAGAGTTAGCCTCTGTTGTCCATGCACTCAAAACATGGAGGCATTATCTTTTGGGAAAGCGATGTGAAGTGTTCACAGATCACAAAAGTTTGAAGTATATCTTCACCCAGAAGGAAATCAATGTCGTGGGAATGACCACGGCAGATGCTGCAATCGGCAGCGAGTAGTAGAACATGGGGCAAGGGCGGCCAGCCATCTGCGGTGCGAGATGAGGGCGGAGACACAGGGTTTTACCCAGGTTTGGGCCCCCAGAGGGTAAAGACCTACTCCTGCTAGATTGTATTATGATGGAAGTACAATGGGGCGAGCTCGGCGGCTAGGCGGCGAGTCGCTTGGGTGGATGATGGAACGTATCCTCTACACGCCCTCTAGGGAGGTTTATATAGACTCACCCCCTAGGGTTTACATATCTCAACCGAATCAGTTAAGGTTTCGGCAATCGCTTAACCTGATCTGACTGGGCCTATCTACTCTCCTGGGCCTTCAGCTTCCAGTCGCTTGAATCTATGCCAGGTCTTGATCCAGTCGACGTCCTGCAGGCCCACTCGCCAGTTCCTGGGGCGGTCGGAAACGTCCTGCTGGGTATACCCCGGTAGGCATATCCCCATCAGTAGTCCCCGAGGCCGTCGTTGATTGGTCGCAGGTGTTCGTTGGCAGTCGGAGTATACGGGTCCAATGCGGATGCCTAGTCAAATCGGCGGCGGACTCCTGAATAAAGGAAAAACCAGTTATTCTAGACGCAATGATAGCGGTCAGTCGGGTCGCAGCTCGGCGAACGGGTCGGCGAAATGTTTAGTCACTGTTGTAGTGATCGGGTCAGCAAGTCGAATGGATGAAGTTGGACCGTCAGATGCAGTCAAAACTAGCCGTTGGGGTAATCCAACGGTAACTTTGGCGTAATCACCACGTAGTAACGGCTCCCGGAATTGGCGGGTAGCAACCGCTATATAAGGGAAATGGCAGGCGATCGGGGAACCACTCCTTCGTATTTTCCTCCGATTTCGCCCATCTCCGTTTTCCTCCGCGTCGCGATCCAATTGATCCAAAAAACCTTCGACCTCCGCGAACCTTTCAGCCAATGGCCCCCTCCACCGAACCATGGGGCAGGTCCATGTGCACCAGAGCGCTACTGGCATCCTTCGAGGAGGCCGGGATCCTGCGCGCCGGCAGGTGGCGCATCCCCGCGGCCAGAGAGGTGACTCCGAACCCACGCGAGGAAGAATTTATTTGCTTCACCAGCCACCTGGAGCGGGGGCTGGGGTTTCCCACATCTCTCTTCTTCCGGCGCTTCTGCGCCTTCTACGGGATCCAGCCGTTGGACCTGGGCCTGCACAGCATCGAGCAGCTCGCCATTTTCGTGGCGTTCTACGAGTGCTATCTGGGCTGCAGGCCCTACTTCCCCCTGTGGCAAGATCTGTTCCACGGGAGGATCAGTCGTGAAGAATCAGGAGGCCCAATGCTGGCTGCGGGCGGCCTGACGTTTCAGTTGAAGTCGAAGGCCTCCTTCTTCGACCTGATGCTGCCTGCCAAGGCGGCAAGCGATTGGAAGAAGTCCTGGTTCTACGTCACCGAGGCGACTCTAGACGGCGAGGTAGCGATCCCAAGGTACTCCGCCGACCGACCCGAACCGCGCTGACTCCAGGTCGGCAAGCTCCCAGTAGACCAGCGGATGGTCGTGGACGAGATGCTTCAAACCATCCGCGGCCTAAAGAAGAAGGGCCTTCAAACCATCAATCTGTATAACTGTTGGCTCGGGCAACGACTCTTTCCCCTGGCCCGCCGCGACCATTACATGTACGATTACACAGGCAGGGAGGACTCGACGAAATCCTACCTCGCCGAGTGGAAACTCGAAGACTACGTCCTGGCGCTGAAGAATATCACCCAGGCAGCATACCTGGATGCGAAGGCTGGGGTCGCCACCTACACCGCGAAGCATCCAGCTCCGACGGTAAGTCGTTGTCTTCACTACCATTCGCAGTCGCAGTTGATGTTGTCGCGGTTATATTGATACTGTCTCGTGCCTGCTGCAGTTATTTCAAGTGGTGGAAGGGTGGCTCCCACTCGCGGACGACGAGAACTCGAGCTCGTCCGTCCAAGACGGGGGCGAATCGCCTCCTGCAAAGGGCGGTATCGGGAGCGACGCGAGTGATGACGACGACGATGACGACGAGCCCAGGGAAGACGCCGCCCCGATGGTTCGCAAAACTCGCGGGCAACATCAACGCGAGCTCGAGGCGAGTAGAAGCCTCGAACGTCACGATGACGACGACGACGAGCTTCCCGAGCACACCTCGCGTCGTGAGGCTACACCGTCGAAAAATAAGAAGAAGAAGAAGGAAGTGAAGGCTCCACCAAAGAGGAAGACGAAGCCGGCGAAACAGGCATCTCCGCCTCGTTCGGTGAGTAGTTCGGACGCCACCAGCTTGGCCAAGAATGAAGCGTCGCAGACGACAGCAGCGCCTAATGCTGCTGCCGCCCTGGATGAGGTACCTCTGGCCTCGCTTCCACCCCTATTCGCCCCTGTCTCTGGGTTGAGGGCTGCTCCAGCCGCAGCAGCTTCACCTCCCAGGAGAACTCCTGCCGACGTTGTCTCGGAGGCTCCTGTCGCGGCCTCGTCGTCGAAGAGGCCTTCCGTGTCTTGGGCACATGATGTTTTTGAGATGGGCCTCAGTCAGAAACTGGGCCCCAAACTGGAGAAGCCGGCCAGTATCCGCACGGGAGTGCGGTTCATACTAGTCGCCAAGTAAGTTTTGTCCTATTTCTTGTCTTTCGTTGTACTCGGACAATTTTGCTCATATCGTTATTTCACAGGACTGGAGTTAAGAAGATCGGCCACCCTTCCGTGGCCAAGGTGCCACCAGTCGTCGCCGAAGAGGACCCCTCACGGAAGTGGAAAGCTGATGAAGTCGCTGCCCCCGCGGACAGTGCTAAGAAGGCCAAGGGCGACGACGTCGTCACGGTCTCTGACGACACGACGGTCGCTCTGAGTGATCCTCCGACTACGACGGAGGTGGCCGTGAAGACCAAGGAGGGTGTTTCCTCGCCTGGAATTGCCGAGCCAACTCCCAGTGGCGCTGGAGCGTCCGCCGCGACCTTCTCCCGCTTCATGGCCAAAGCGGCTACAGCGAGTGGTACAACGCCATCGAGCCGCGCACCTGGGGTCGCCGAAACGGAGGTCGAGTAGCGTCGCGGGCACACTCCAGCTCTTCTCGCATCTGTGGACGCGCTACAGCTCCATGGCATGCTGGGCGCAGCCATCCAGGTATGTCCAGTCCCCGAGGATCGTGCCACTGAATTTCAGTGGTCAAATTCTTTTGGTGTTTGTTTTTATTTGTAGCACCCAGTCCCCGAGTGTCCAGTCGCTGAATTTCAGTAGGTGGGCACTTAGGATTTTTGATCTCCAGTCCCCGAGTGTCCAGTTGATGAATTTCAGCGGGTGGGCACTTAGGATTTTTGATCTCCAGTCCCCGAGTGTCCAATCGCTCAATTTCAGCGGGTGGGCACTTAGGATTCCGTTGTTGTTAACTGTTTGATTTGTGCACAGGGCTTGCAGCGTGAATCAGCTGACCGGCTTGCTGCAAAGTGTCGCGCGGAGAAGGAACTTGTTGTCGTCCAAGAGACGAACAAGGGACTCCAGGCGATCGCTGCCAAGGCAGAGGAGGTCCGCCAGGGCCTTGTCCCGGCGAGTGAACTGACGGCGGCTCAGTCTGCAGTGAATTCGGCTGAGAAGCGGATCGCTGACTTTGAGCGCGAGCTTAAGGAAGCGAAGGCGGAGGCGAGTTCAGCAGATGGGCGAGCCAGAGCTGCTGTTACGGCTGCCGCTGAAGAGCGTAAGGTCTCTGACGCCCTCGTTGTTGGGCTACAAGACGACTTCTCCTCTCTTCAAAGCTTCATCACGGGCCTCTGCCGTCCTTTGATTGGTAAATTTGCCTGCCTCTTCCTATAGTAGCTACATTGTGAAATCGTCGTTGTACTTACCGCCAACCCCTGTCCGCAGGTCGGATTATCGACAGCTCGGAGGAGGCGCAGTCGTATGACGCGCGGCAGTGTGTGGCCACTTTGGTCGACTCGGCCACGTTGCCTGCGGCTTGCATTCGAGCGTATCTTCAAGAGATGTCGCCCACGGAAGTGATTCCCAGCGATCTCGTCGAAGTATGGCGGTATCTGGAGAAGGCGCCGTCAGTCGTCGAGTTCATGACGTTGGTCGGCATTCCGGCGCGGGGCGGCAACGACGCTTAGCCTTGGGCTTGCCCACTTCCAGGAGGACTTCGACCTTGACGACGTGACGAGTGGCTACCCCTCGTCGACGGGCTCGGTGGAGATTGCCGAGGTGCTGAAGCTGACTGACCGGGCCGCGGTATACTCCGACCGCGTCTGGGCGATGGGCGACCTCCTCCCTTATCAGGAGACGACTGTCGCACCCAACGATCCCGAGCCGCCACACCGGGACTTCAAGGTCGAGCATCCCTTTCGTGCAGCGATGGCGGGTGAGTTGACAACGTACCCGTCGAACCCGTACACTCCCTTCATTCGCAACCGCAAGGGTGGCGGCGAGTTGACGTTGAAGCCTGCGGAATAGAAACATTGTGTCCTGGGGCGTTAGTAGCAATTTTGCCATTGGGATCAACTTGTATTTTGTAACGACTTTGTTCTGCTGTGATGGAATTTCGCGTTATTTTGTGAATTGTCTTGCGATTTTGATTGCTGGTTGGACGAGTCCCCGAGCGCATCCGCCCTTTTTATGGGGTTTACCTCGTTCGTTATGTGTGTGTGGTTTTGAACGTTTTGTCAGTTGTTTTGTTATTGAGGTCGACTCGCCCGAGCTTGGAAAGCCAGTCGCAGGGCGACTCCCATGAGTGCTCTTTACTTGACCATTTTCCCTTGCGCGAATAAGGTCGGGTAGCCGAGTCCCC
Organism: Avena sativa; assembly: GCA_916181665.1. Lineage (NCBI taxonomy): Eukaryota > Viridiplantae > Streptophyta > Magnoliopsida > Poales > Poaceae > Avena > Avena sativa. The sequence continues at coordinate 186,301,472 of OV702281.1, forward strand.
GAGCGTGGTACTTGGTGGTTCTAGTCGCGGCTCTAGGGTGGGTGAGGTCTGCTCGCGTTAGAGTGAGCGCATCACTCCTGCCTGACCCGTCGGGTCAGTCGCATGGCGAGTCCTGGGCAAGCTCTCATACTTGGCGTTTTTCCCTAGTCGCTCGCGCTTAACTGGTCGTCAGTCCCCGAGCATGGTACTTGGCCGTTCGAGTCGCTGTGTCGAGGATGTGGAGGATCATAGTCACTGTGAGGAGCGAAGGTAGTTGTCTTGGCTCGTTAAGCCAGTCGAGCTAGGCGACTCCAATGGGGCTCAGGGTAGGTGTTTTTCGTGGACGTTATGAGTCATGGGGTAACCCAGTACCCTCGTAACGCACTACTTGGCCGTGCTAGTCGCTGTACCAGAGGTTGACTTCTGCAGTTAGCTTGACGCTGTTATTACGAGTGCGAGTGGCACAAGACACGGAGAGTAGACGTAATTCGTGGTAACCAATATGTTTTATTTCATAGCTAGTGGAGGGTACATGTGTGGAGTTCTAGGAGTATAACTTCCGTAGGAGGTTTACATTCCACGGTCGCTTGACGTCGAGTTTCCCGTCTCCGCGGACGTCGGTGAGGTAGTAGGCGTCGTTGCCGAGTACTCGCCCGATGGCGAATGGTCCCTCCCATGGGGGGGGAGCTTGTGCATGCCCTTCTTGTCCTGGATGAGGCGTAGCACCAGGTCACCTTCCTGGAAAGTGCGAGTCCTCACTCGCCGGCTATGGTAGCGGCGGAGTCCTTGCTGGTAGATGGCAGTGCGGGAGCGAGCTAGGTCGCGTGCCTCGTCGAGTTGATCGACTCCATCCTGGCGTGCGAGTTCGTTTGCAGCCTCCGTGTAGTGGACAACCCTTGTCGAGTCGTGCTCTAGGTCGGTGGGCATGACTACCTTGGCACCATACACCATGAAGAAGGGGTGAATCCTGTCGACCTGTTGACAGATGTGCGGATGCCCCAGATGACGGAGGGTAGATCCTCTACCCAGCACCCGGCGGTGCGCTCGAGTGGTACTTGGAGTCGTGGCTTCGGGCCATGGAGGATGCTCTGGTTGGCCCGTTCCGCCTGGCCGTTGGACTCCGGGTGGGCGACTGAAGCAAGGTCGAGTCGGATGTGGTGTTCTTCGTAGAACTCAGCCATGGATCCTTTGGCGAAGTTGGTGCCGTTGTCCGTGATGATGCTGTTTCGGAACCCGTAGCGATATATGAGCTCGCATAGGAACTTGGTGGCGGTCTTACCATCGCATTTCCGGACTGGCTTGGCCTCCACCCACTTTGTGAATTTGTCGACCGCGACCAGGAGGTGAGTGAAGCCGGAGGGGGCCTTTTTGAAAGGGCCTACCATGTCCATACCCCATACGGCGAACGGCCAGGTGATGGGGATTGTCTTGAGCGCCGAGATCGGCACGTGGGTCTAATTGGCGTACTTCTGGCACCCGGCACACCGCTGGACAATGTCGACAGCGTCTGCGTGTGCGGTGGGCCAGTAGAAGCCATGTCGCATAGCCTTTGCGACCAGAGAGCGGGCGCCGGCATGGTGGCCGCAGTCGCCGGAGTGGATGTCGTGGAGGATTTTGCGTCCTTCAGCGGGTTGGACGCAGCGTTGGAACACGCCGGTCATGCTGCGCTTGTGGAGCTCGTCGTCGATGATGACGAAGGATTTGCAGCGGCATGCTATCATCGGGGCGTCTATTTCGTCTGCTGGCTAGGTGCCTCCCTCCAGGTAGGCGATGTACGGTGTAGTCCAGTCTTCTGGCTCGACGATGAGTGCGACCAGGGCTGCCTCTAGTTGCAGCGGGACTCCGATGTCGATCTCCCTTGGGGGAGAGACGGAAGGCTTGGTGATGGTGTCGAGGAAGACGTCGGCGGGTGGTGCGAGTCGAGCCGAGCCGATACGAGAGAGTGCGTCGGCCTCCTCGTTTTTCCGCCTGTCGATCCACTCGACGGAATATCCTGCGAAGTGTCCGCCCAGCTTTTCCACTGCTTGGCGGTATGCCGCCATGGTGGGGGAGACGGCGTCGCAGGTGCCGGCGACTTGCCCAGCGACGAGGTCGGAGTCTCCATAGCAGCGTAGGCGGTTGACATTCATCTCCTTGGCGGCTCGCATGCCATGGAGTAGTGCCTCGTACTCGGCCATGTTGTTGGTGCAGGGGGTGAAGTCGAGGCAGAGGACGTAGCGGAGCTTGTCACCCTTCGGGGAGGTCAGCACGATCCCTGCTCCTGCGCCGTCTGCGTTCTTGGAGCCGTCAAAGTGAAGACTCCAATAGTGGAGGTACGACAGTTTTTCTGGCTGCTGGGCCTCTTCCCAGTCGGCGATGAAGTCCGCGAGGGCCTGCGACTTGATCTCTTTGCGCGGCTCATACTTGATGTTGTGGACGCCGATTTCGACGGCCCACTTGGCGACTCGCCCGGTCGCCTCACGGTTGCGGATTATGTCCTGCAACGGTGCTGAGGAGACGACCGTGATCGGGTGCTCCTAGAAGTAGTGCGGCAGTCGCTGCTGTGCTCTGAAGACCGCGTATACTAGTTTCTGGTATTGCGGGCATCGCTGGCGCGACTCGGTGAGGACCTCGCTGATATAGTACACCGGTCGCTACACTGGGCGCTCCTTTCCTTCCTCTGGTCGCTCGACGACCATGACGGCGCTGACGGCGCGCTCGGAAGCCGCGACGTAGACCACCATGGGTTCCTTGTCGACGGGGGCGGCGAGTAGCGGTGCTGCGAGTAGCACCTTCTTGAGGTCGCGGAGCGCGTCGTCCGCCTCCTTGTCCCACTGGAAGGTGGGGTTCTTGCGCATCAGGCGGTATAGGGGCATCGCCTTTTCGCCCAATCGCGGGATGCAGCGACTGAGAGCCGTGACTTGCCCGGCCAGCTTTTGGACGTCGCGCAGGCACTCGGGTTTGCCAAGTCGAGCGATCGTGTCGATCTTGGTGGGGTTCGCCTCGATCCCGTGCTTGGAGAAGACGTATCCCAGTAGTTGCCCTGCTGGTACACCGAAGGTGCATTTGCCTGGGTTTAGCTTTATCTTGTATTTCCGCAGGTTGGCGAATGTTTCCGCCAGGTCAGCGAGTAGGTCTCTCTGGCGAGCGGACTTTACGACCACGTCGTCGATGTAGACGTGGATATTGCGGCCAATTTGGCTCGCAAGGCACTCCTGCATGCACCGCTGGTAGGTTGCCCCGACGTTCTTGAGGTCGAAGGTCATGGCGGTGTAGCAGAATGCTCCGAATGGCGTGATGAACGCCGTCTTTTCTTCGTCCTCAACAGCCATTTTGATCTGGTTGTACCCAGAATAGGCGTCGAGGAAGCACAGAGACTCCGAGCCCGCGGTGGAATCGATTATTTGGTCGATCCGCGGGAGGACGAATTGTTCCTTCGGGTAGGCGCTGCTTTAGTTTGTGTAGTCGATACACATCCTCCAGGTCCCATTTTTCTTCTCGACCAAGACTAGGTTTGCCAGCCACTTGGAGTATTTTATTGGCCGGATGAAGCCTGCAGCGAGCAGACGCTGCACCTCCTGGGCGATGGCTCAGCGGCGCTCTTCGTTGAAGGGCCGCAGCGACTGCTTGACAGGTCGCACTTTGGGGTCGGCGTTGAGTTTGTGCTCAGAGAGTTCCCTAGGGACACCAAGCATGTCAGAGGGCTTCCATGCGAAGATGTCCCTGTTCTCACGGAGGAACTCGATGAGCGCGCCTTCCTATGCTAGGCTCATGCCCGTCCCGATCGTCACCTCCTGGCTGGAGTCGCCTGGGACCAGCTCGACGGTGCGGGTGTGCGTCGTTGCCTCGAAGGCTGAGGTGTTTCCGCCCTCCGAGTTGGGCTTATTGAGTATAGTGGGGTCGTCGTTGTTGACCCTGCTCGCATATTTGGCGAGCTCGTCAGCATGGTTGGCCTCTGCCGCGATGACGGCGTCGGCGAGTTCGGCTCCTTTGGCCTCGCACTCGGCGGCCATGTCGGGGTTGCCGTGGATGGTGATGACGCCACGCGGTCTGGGGAGCTTCATCGTGTTGTACGCGTAGTGGGGCGCCGCCATGAACTTGGCGAACCGCCTGGCGCCCCAGGACGCAGTGGTAGGGGCTGTCGAAGGGCACCAGCTCGAAGACGATCCGCTCGGTGCGGAAGTTTGCTGGTGTGCCGAAGGTGACTGGCAGCGTGACCTTGCCGATCGGGTACGCCTTCCGACCGGTGATGATGCCATGGAACGTGGTTTAGGTCGTCTCGACCATCGACTACAGGAGCCGCAGTCGCCTGAAGGTGTCCAGGTACAGGATTTTGATGGAGCTGCCGCCGTCCATCAATGTCTTGGGGAGCCAGTAGTCTCCCACCTTGGGCTTGATTACCAGGGCGACTCGGCCTGGGTACTCGATGCGCGGCGAGTGGTCCTGGCGGCTCCAAGTGATTGGTTGCTCCGACCAGTTCAGGAACTGGGGAACGTCCACCTGGGCCACCGCGTTGACGGTGTCGGCGCGGGCGATGACCTTCTTCTCGCGCTTCGTGTTGAAGCCTGTGAAGGTGTGGAGCGAGCCGGCCACGCTGCCGAATTTTCCGCCGTTTGGCGGGTTGTTGTCGGGGTCCTCCCGCGCTCGCCGTGCCTTCTCGATCTCCTTGAGAGAGTGGCAGTCGGCGGTCGTGTGCGTGGCGGGCTTCCCTTCCCTGCTGTGAAACGCACAAGGTTGGTTAAGGAGGGCCGCGGGGTCGAACCATGGTTTCGCCTTGTAGTTTCCGCCGTCGCGGCGTTGCCCCCCGTCGCGGCGGAAGCTCTTGGGCTCGCGCTACGCGTGCCTAACATTGGCGACAAAGTCGATTCGCCCGTCACTGCGGCGCTTGCCGGTGAGGCGAGTGTTGCTGTAGCATAGATCGGACCGTCGTCCGTTGTCGTTGCCGTTCGTGCGGCGTTGCCCTCCCGAGTCGTCTTCGGTTTCTTGGTTTGGGTCTTCCTCCGCGTATCTTTTGGCGATCTCAAGGAGGTCCGGTATGTTGTCGAGTGTGCGGTATGCTCGTTTGAGCTTGGCAACCAGGGGCTCGTAGCGGCACGAGGTCTTGAAGCAGTGGATTGCGGTGTCTGGGTGGATACCGACCGTGTTGTACCACAGTTCTTGCCATCGTTGGACCCAGCTGCGGGTCGACTCGCGAGGTCCCTGGACGCATTGTTCCAGGTCCTCGATGGTGGTGGCGCGGGTGTATGAACCCTCGAAGTGCCTGACGAAGGCGTCGCGCATCTCTTCCCAGGAGTCGATGCTGTCCGCGGGGAGAGTGTTGATCCACTGCCTGCACGCCCCCTCCATCATCAGGGGAAGGTAGTGGGCGGCGAGTAGATCGGTGTGGCCGGCGATCCCCATTGACATGAGGTAAGTGACCAGCCACACAGAGGGATCGTACGTGGAGTCGTACTTCTCTATTTCCTTCGGCGCTTTGAAGTTCTCCGGGTATCTTTCGCCTCGGATCATTGGTCCGAAGCACCAGGGCCCGAGTCGGCTTAGCGACCCCATCGGCTCGCCGTCGCGGCGGTTGGTTAGGGTATGTTGCAGGTCGTCGGGCTGGCGTGCGCGCCAACTCTGGTTGTTGATGATGTGGGTGCGGGCGTCAACGGGCTGACCGTTGGCGGCGACGAAGTTGGTCGCTGGCCTGGGGTCGTTGGTGGAGAGTGCCGCGTTCGCGGGTCGGTGTTGGAGCTGCAGTGGTTCGGGTGGCGGGCAGTTGAGGGTGTTTGCCGCCAATGGACGGCCGCTTGAGGCTGCTCTGCTGCCGGATGAACGCGAGTACATCCGACCCTGTGAGTCGACGCCTGCGTTTTGCTGCTCGACCGCCTTTGCGAGCAAGGCCTTGACGTACTGGATCTGTAGGGCGCCGTCACCGGTGGTCGTGATGTTGTCGGCCGCTGCTCGGCCCGCCACGAGGTTGTCCATCGGGGTGGAGAACAGTGGTAGGCCGTTCGCGTCTCGCTCCCGTGAGGAGACCACGATCCGCGGCTGGTCCCATGGGGGTGCGCGGTTGGGTGGAGGTGGGGCGCAATTCGCCGTCGACCCTGGTGGGGGCCGGGCGCTTCCTCCTGGTGGCGCGTTCTCACAGATCGCGCGATCGGCCACGCGGGCTGGGTCGTTCTCGTCGTCGAAGTTCATGGCGCGCCCCTGGACGGTGGGGTTCAAGCGTGACCTGATTCGCTGCTGGTGGTAGCGCGACAGCTCCTGCGCCGTCACCTGCTCGAGGCGAAATTTTTCGCGCTCGGCTTGCTCCTTGCGGACTGCTTCCGCCAGCTTCAGGCGGAGTTCCTCGACCTCTGTTGCCGTTGCGTTGGGAGGGATCGGGGTGGAGAAGGGATCCTCCGGTGGGTCGGTGCCAGTCGCCATGTAGGTCGCGGCGTGGCGACCGGTCCTGTCGCGGATATCGGCGGAGTTTTCCGACCCGGAGTCGATGTCGAAGATCCCAAGGATGGAGGGATCCTCGAAGTCTCCAACATTGGAGAGCCGGTCGCGAGGCGGCGACTCGCGGATGCGAGCCGAGTCCTCCGAGACGATGACGTCGGTGAGGCCGACGAAGAGGCTGATCGTGCCGACTGGCAATATCATGCTATGCGTGACGGGTCGCGCCGCCGGGACATAGCTGCTCGGCAAGATCTGGAGCATCTTGCCGATCGCTATCATGCGGCCGGTGGCGACCGACTCGTTGATGGGCAGATTGGATCTCGCCGCAGAACACCGGCTAGACCGGCCAGGCCCCACGGTGGGCGCCACTGTCGTGGGAATGACCACGGCAGATGCTGCAATCGGCAGCGAGTAGTAGAACATGGGGCAAGGGCGGCCAGCCATCTGCGGTGCGAGATGAGGGTGGAGACGCAGGGTTTTACCCAGGTTCGGCCCCCCGGAGGGTAAAGACCTACTCCTGCTAGATTGTATTATGATGGAAGTACAATGGGGCGAGGTCGGCGGCTAGGCGGCGAGTCGCTTGGGTGGATGATGGAACGTATCCTCTACACGCCCACCCCCCTAGGGTTTACATATCTCAACCGAATCAATTAAGGTTTCGGCAATCGTTTAACCTAATCCGACTGGGCCTATCTACTCTCTTGGGCCTTCATCTTCCAGTCGCTTGAATCTACGCCAGGTCTTGATCCAGTCACCGTCCTGCAGGCCCACTCGCCAGTTCCTGGGCCGGTCGGAAACGTCCTGTTGGGTATACCCCGGTAGGCATATCCCCATCAATCAACATGAGACAAAGAATATGGCTAGAACTCATCAAGGACTATGACTTGAGTTTGCAATACCACCCCGGTAAAGCAAATGTTATAGCAGATGCTCTAAGACGTAAAGTTTTTGTGAATGGCCTTACTAAGGGAGAGTTGCCAGATGATCCGTGTGCTCAATTTAGAGATCTCAGATTGGAGATTGTGCCTGAGGGACATCTCATGTCATTGGATGTTCAACCCACTTTGTTGGAAAAAATCAAAGAAGCCCAAAAAACAGATAAGAAAATTGAAGAGATTAAGGAAAAGATTGGTAAAGGAAAAGCCAAAGGATTCCAAGAAGACGAACAGGGTACTTTATGGTATGGAAAACGTATCTGCGTTCCGCAAGATCCGGAGCTTCGGAAACTGATTTTACAAGAAGCTCACAACTCACCATATTCCATTCATCCGGGTAACACCAAAATGTACATGGATATGAAGGAAAGGTTTTGGTGGAATAATCTCAAGAAGGACATCGCCGAACATATTGCCCTGTGTGATGTATGTTGTAGAGTGAAAGCGGAACATCAGAAACCAGCAGGATTGCTACAACCGTTACCTATTCCTGATTGGAAGTGGGACAAGATTGGCATGGATTTCATCACCGGATTGCCAAGGACCAGAACAGGATATGATTCTATTTGGATAATAGTGGATCTCCTGACTAAAGTGGCTCATTTCATACCCGTGAAGACAACCTACACAAGTGCTAAGATAGCCAAGATCTATATGAGTAGTATTGTATGTCTACATGGAGTACCTAAGAGTATTGTGTCTGATAGGGGAACTCAATTCACTTCTCATTCTTGGAGGCAACTACATGAGTCAATAGGAACGAGATTAGAATTCAGCATGTGCTCTAGATTATGGAGCTAGTTGGGATGAAAGTCTGCCTTACGCAAAATTCTCTTACAATAACAGCTATCAAGCCAGTATTGAGATGGCATCATTTGAGTTTCTCTATGGGAGAAAGTGTACCACCCCATTACTATGGAATGGTGTGGGAGAAAGAAGTTTGTTTGGACCAGAACTAATCAAAGAGGCTGAAGAGAAAGTCAAACTAGTTAAGGACAGATTGAAGATAGCACAGTCTCGACAGAAAAGCTACGCAGATCCTAAGCGTAGAGAAGTCACCTATGAAGTGGGTGATAGAGCTTATCTTAGAGTGTCACCACTTCGTGGAGTGAAGAGATTTGGAGTCAAAGGAAAATTGGCCCCAAGATATGTTGGACCATTCAAGATTCTGATTCGTAAAGGAGAAGTAGATTATGAGATTGAATTAACAAAATCATTGTCTGTCGTTCACAATGTGTTTCATGTGAGTCAGCTTAAGAAATGCCATCCAGAGATGGAAGAGACTTCTTTGAAGGATACCATACATTTGGAGGAGGTTCAATTGGAAAGTGATCTCACTTATGAGGAAAAACCTATCAAGATTCTTGAGACTGCAGAAAGAGTTACTCGGACTAAGACTATCAATTTCTGCAAAGTTCAATGGAACCATCATTACGAAGAAGAAGCAACATGGGAAAGATAAGATGATCTTCGGAAAGACCACCCTCACCTATTTGCTAGCCAATCCGAATCTCGAGGGCGAGATTCACCTTAAGGGGGTTAGATTTGTAACATCCCTAAAATCATGTTTTTCAAAAGTTTCCATATCATCCATGCATGCATAATCCTTTAGGGATCAATTTCAAAGTCATTACAAAAACAGAAGCATTTGGGTGCTTATTATTTTATGTAAGCAAGCATTGATCCAATGCTACTTTCTAGAGAGAGAATATTTTTTTCAAAACAAGAATTGTTTGTTCATGAGATTTGGAATGAAGGTTTCACTTTATAAAAGTCCAAAAAGATTTGGAATTCAAATGCTTTTGAATTTATTTGAAAAGGATTCCTGAAAATCGATTTAGAAAAAGAAAAAGAATTAGAAATCAGAACTGGGCCTGGCGCCACTCTTTCATCCCAACAGACAAAGCAGCCCACCCGGGGTTTTCTTTTCCCTCTGTTTCTCACCGCAGCCGCGTGCACCCACCCACTGACAGCTTGACCCCACCGTGCCCCGTCAGCTTCGTCCTCAATCAACGCGTGGCCGAGTCGCTCCGCCGTTACCTCGCCGCAGTCACTGCTCGCTTAAATCCCATTGATGCAGGGAGTAATCGCCGCCCCGCTCCTGGCTATTTAATCTCCTCTTCACCACGGCCATTTCCCCTCACACCACACGCTCGCTCTGCCACCAGGATGCCACAATTTCGCGTTGCTATGCCGCTGTACCGACAGACTCCGGTGGTGAATTCCGGTGAGAACACTTCGCCCCTTGCCTTTTAAACTTGCCAGAATGATCTTCGCAACCGCGTGCATCGTTTAACACCATTGGTGCATGCTAGGGCCATCCAGAGCCTCGCGAGCGTCAACACCAAAACGCCACCGACGACCACGTCCACTCCGGCGAGTTCTCCCCGTAAGCTCCGACCGCCCCTTTTCCTCTCTTTGATGCTCGCGTGTTCGCCAGGCTTGTGAGCATCTAATGATGCCATCCGATTTGCCAGGCGCGGTCTATATCTTCGCCAACGATGACGAGTGACTGTAACCGATGGCAGTAGGTTCTCCGGCGAGCAATAGCGGTCGAGTCCGTGCGCCCCTGTCCCTCCCTCGGCCAACTCGAGCACCGCAGCAACCACGCGAACCCAGTAAGCATCCCCTCTCCTCCCCGCACGACCTAAATCGCCGGCAACTTCTCTGCAGAGCCGTGTCGCCTCTGGCGCCGCCCATCCTTGGTCGCATGCTTAGTAGCCGTAGGATCTAGATCCAGCGCTCTAGATTAGATCTGAAACGAAGCGGTAAGTGACGATCTGAGCCGTACATGTTAAGTTAGATCAAACGGTGCGCGAGCGTGATCCAGTGCGAAGCGGTACCATCCAATCAGATGCTGCCGCGTGTCCTGTGTTAGATTTAAAAACAGAATTTAGATCTATTAAACATTCAAACTTATAAAATTCATAACTTTTGATCCACACGTCCAAATTTTACAAATTTTATATCATTGGAATCAGGAGAGAAAATTCTATCTGTTTATGCAATGTGTTTAATGTTTTGCCTCGGTAAAAATGGTTGTTTTTGCAGAATCATTTGTAGGGATATTTTAGGTATAGAAATGATTTAAAAATCAAACAAATTTGATTTAGTATATTTTTGGTCTTGTGTATGTTTCAGTACTGTTCACTTGTCTTGTTTGGTGTAAGAAATCATCTCATGGCATTTTGCATGCATTCATATATTTTTGTTTGTATATATTTTGTTATGTGATTTTGGTTCCCTTATTTTATGTGTAGATTTTGGTGCTAATAGTGATTGTGTTTGTGAAGATTGTTGCAACTCCACAAACTACCAAGGCAAGTGATGCTACATGTTTTTGTCCCAATATTTTATACCATGCATTAGAAATATTTTGTATAGGACTTGCATGATTATTTTGCCAAGTATCTATATGTTATGTTGGGAAATCCTAGTAGTTGTAGTAAGTTTCCTCTAAGTTATGATACTTTCCTTTGCCATGCTTAGCCTAGCTAGTAGCAACCAATGGTGGTTTATATAATCATTCTATGAGAAATATTTCTAAGTCTTTGGACTTATGTTTTGCTTAATAAAACAACTAAGTGAATGAAACACCTGGGTGGAATGGAAAGATTGGTCTGTGTTGAGTGGTTACACAAGGCCTATTTCTATGGTTTACCTTGTGTATCTCACTTGTGGAAAGCCACCCAGGAACAAAGGGATTTGAGATGCCAAATGTTACGAAGCTTCTAATGCAACCACATGGCATTATGGGATCTGCCTGGATCATATAGGTTGCAATAACTTAGCCATTTGGAAAGTTGGTGGTAGTGGGATGATAGTTTTGGAGCGCGTCCATTTGGTCTAAGGGAAGGCTTATGAAAGGTCCTATCTTGGTGAAAATCAAGTCTTGTGGGGAAAGTGCACAACCTCTGTAGATGGAAGAATCTAAGTACTTAGCCATGTCCCAGGTATTGGACAACTTGAGCATCAAGACATGGAAGCTATCAAGAATATCCTCATCCCAATTTTCTAAGTTAAAACTTGTGGTTGAACAAGGGTGAAGGTTCACCAATTTCTATTGGTGATTCCTTGGGGAAAGTTTTGTCAAAGAAAAACTTAGTGTTTTCAACTAATAGGTAAAACCTATTTTGAGCAAAGCAAGCCTAAGCTACACTTAGCCAAATTCATGTAGTGTCTAGATGCTAATCTTATACTAAGGTATCACTTGCCAATACTATTCCAATGTATTGACCCACTGTGGCTGTAACTTGTTATGTTGCAGGTTATTCTAATGATGATTAGGGGTTATGAGTCTACACTCAACATGCTTGCCTGTGGCACATGAATATGAAGACTTATTTATCTTATTATATATTTGAACTCTTGTATTAGGCCCATGGCCATGGAGTTTGTAAAAGACTATGTTTGTCTCTGGAATGATATGTAATAATGACCTTTGTTTCGGTGTACTTCATCTTAAACTGTGGATGCTAGCATTGATCCAGGGACTAGCATTGCAATCATAGGGATCCTTACCTTTACAAAGGATGGGATCTTACAGATGGTATCAGAGCACTGTGTTGCCTGTAGGATTATGACCCTAGGATTGGATTAGAAACCACTAAGGAAAAAAATCAACAACTTCCACACTTGTCTTATTCTTCTCGTAAACTTTTCTAATCTTCTTTCTCATCTCTATTGATAGAAGGATGCTTTGATACCCTTTAGACTAGAGAGTCAAAGATGTAATCTGCCTTATTAGTTGGACCACCACACTTATCATTATATTTCCAAAATTTTGACTAAGTTATATTGAATCTAGGATGCTTGGAATATGTATACCATGACTTGTGTGTTTGTTGGTCAATGATATGCTTGTGATACTTGTCTTGTGTATTTTCTATTGTTGTTGAGTCTAACTTCTTCCTGTCTTATAAAATAGATGCCTATTGTCACTATCAACACGGCCGAAGAGTTCAGAGGAACTCGTTTTGGCACTCGTCTTATTGAGCTCAATAGCATGCTCAATCTTCCTCTTCCTAGCATCATGGTGCTTCCCCTTACCAAGTTTGAGAGGAAGGACCTTTGGAGCTTCAAGGTTAATCAGCCAGGACGCCAGACTGAGCCTACCACGGAGGCTATCATCTTCAAGTTTATGCATGACGACAGGGAGAGAGGCCTAGAGGTAGTCATGCAGGATTTACTTGGGCGTCTGTTAGGGAGACACTCTCGGGAGATTAGAGGTACTCACTTCCACGCCTTCGGAAGACGCTACGAGGATGGTGAGGCTATTGAGTTCGAGGATGCTGCTAGAGATACGGCAGAGCCGATTCGTCTATACCTCCAGGACCTAGAGGTTCTTCTTAGGCACCTAGATACTGATAGGACCAACGTCATGCTTAGCAATGACGAACTCCTGGTGCAGCTTCGTGAGAAGGACAAGCTCTTCATGGAGCAAGATGAGAAAGTCAAGGAAATGGAGGCCAAGTTCGAGTCAAGATAGAAAGTTCAAGAGTCAAGAGAAAAGAGTCCAAGATAGGAACAAGAGGATTCGAGAGATGACTGCAGAACTAGAGACCAAGGACTTCGAGCTCGAGCATCAATAGGGTGTGATTGAGTGGCTTCGTTCAAAGAAGAGGGCTCTCAAAGCCAAGGTAGAGGCCTTGACTACCAATGTCGAGGAGTACAAGACCGCTATGGAGAATGCAGGTCTTACACTTGTCGACGAGGAGGTTGATGCAGAGGAGTAGTGCTGACTACTCGTTTATTTGTCATTTACCATGATTTTGATTATTGAGTCGCAATGACCATCCAACATGTGGATGGCTTTCTATTGGTGTGTTTGCTTTTCAAAAACTTGATGTCTATGTTGCTGAACTTTTGTTATTTTGATGCTTATTTGTGATTGTCTGTGTGTTGTATTGTGCATAATAAGCATCTATGGGTATCTCATACTTATCCTTATTCGAAAAACCACAGATGCCTCCTCAACGCGCCAACCCCAACCCGAACAACAACAATGTCACCCAAGAGATGCAGCAGTTGATGACAGCACAAGCACAGCTAATGCAAATGATGACTACTTTCATGCAGAATCAGAACAACAACAACAACAACAACAACAACAACAACAACAACAACAACAACAACAACAACAACAACAACAACAATCAGAATAACCCACCAGGATTTGACATGCTCACTAGATTCTTAAGACTGAGGCCTGCTAAGTTCTCAGGAACTACTGATCCCATGGTGGCCAATGATTGGCTACATTCCGTGAACAAGGATTTGGTAACTGTTGGCTGTACTGATGAGGAGAAAGTCAGGTTTGCAGCACACTTGTTGGAAGGACCAACAGCTACTTGGTGGGATAACTTCCAGATCACCACTCCCATTGAGGATGTGACATGGGCTATCTTTGAAGATGGTTTCCGTACAGCTCACATCTCATCCGGAATGATGAGCTTGAAGAAGAAGGAATTCCATAATCTGAAGCAGCGCCACCGCAGCGTGGCTGAATATATTGAGGAGTTCAATAATCTGGCGCGTTATGCACCGGATGAAGTTGACACTGATGCCAAGAGGAAGGAGAAGTTCCTCGAAGGATTGAACGATGAACTGAACTTGTAGTTAGTTGTGGCCTATGTCCCCACTTATCAATCTCTTTGTGACCAGGCTGTCATCTTGGAGAGCAAGATGAAACAGGTTGAAAGCAGGAAGAGGAAACACTCTGACAAGCATAGCTCGGGATCGTCTCACAAGTGTTCCCATTATGATGATAGTGGGAGTTCTGGATCCCACAAGCATGGAAAGTACAACAGCCACCACAACCACAACCGTCATCATGATAATAAGCATCACCGTAGTCATGACAATGACAAGTACAAGAATCACGAGAGTGGATACAAGAACCACCACAATGGAAGTGGAAATGATAGTGGAAGCCAGCCTGTCAAGAAGGATCTTAGTCAGGTTGAATGTTTCAAGTGCAAGAACATGGGCATTATGCAAATGAATGCCCAGAAAATAAAGTTGAAGGACCCAACAAGCCCAACCCTTTCCAGAAGGGACAAGTGAACCACATCAATGTGGAAGAAATCTATGAGGAGTCCTATGCTATGGCTGGTGAGTTCAAACTCAATTCTATTCCAGCACTTGTTCTTTTTTATACTGGTGCATCACATTCATTCATATCAAAAGCATTTGTTGATAGAAATGGGTTTCCAACTGAAAACATTGGGTGTCCAATAAAAGTAAGTTCTCCCGGTGGATATATGATAGTAAGTCTTGGATGTCGTGATCTAGTGATAGAGTTTGGAAAACATAAGTTTCCAGTGAGTATAATAATCCTAGATTCCCAAGGACTGGATGTAATTTTGGGAATGGACTGGATGACCAAGTATGAAGGAGTAATAGATTGTTCCAATCATACCGTCGCACTCACAACCCCGAAAAACAAATGTATAAGATTCAAGTCTAACTTTGAATAAAAAGGAAGTAAGCTAAATTCTCTTAAGGGGGTTAGCATAGACAGTGTGCCAATTGTGAATGAATATTCGGATGTGTTTCCGGAAGAATTGCCGGGAATGCCACCAGATAGGGAAGTGGAATTTTTGATTGATTTGCTACCAGGATCAGGACCAATAGCAAAGAGACCATACAAGATGTCAGTTGATGAGTTGAAAGAACTCAAGAAACAACTTGGAGAACAGTTGCAAAAAGGATTTATTCAACCAACTTCTTCATCCTGGGGAGCACCAGTTTTGTTTGTGGAAAAGAAAGATAGAAGTCAAAGGTTATGCATAGATTATCGTTCACTCAATGAGGTGACTATCAAGAACAAATACCCTTTTCCTAGAATCAATGACTTGTTTGATCAGTTAGAAGGAGCCTGTGTGTTCTCAAAGATTGATCTCCGATCAGGTTATTTCTAGCTCAAGATAAGAGAACAAGACATACCTAAGACAGCTTTCACCACTAGGTATGGATTGTATCAGTACACCGTGATGCCATTTGGTTTGACCAATGCACCAGCTTATTTCATGAATATGATGAACAAAGTGTTCATGGAGTTCCTTGACAAGTTTGTTGTCGTATTCATCGATGGCATTTTGATCTACTCCAAGATCAAAGAAGAGCATGAAGGACATTTGCGTTTGATACTTGACAAGCTTAGAGAGCATAAGTTGTATGCCAAATTCAGCAAGTGTGAATTTTGGTTAAATGAAGTTGGATTTCTTGGACACGTTGTGTCGGGATATGGTGCAGCAGTTGATCCCGCTAAAGTATCAGTTGTAACTGAATGGGAATCTCCAAAGTCAGTAAAAGAGGTTCGTAGTTTCATTGGCTTGGCAGGATACTACAGAAGGTTCATTGAGAATTTCTCCAAGATAGCTAAGCCAATGACAGAGTTGCTAAGGAAAGACAAGAAATTTGCTTGGTCTGAAGGATGTGAACTCAGTTTCCAAGAATTGAAGAAGAGACTAGTGACAGCACCAGTCTTATGTTTGACAAATTTGGAGAAGGATTTCCAAGTGTATTGTGATGCATCTCATCATGGATTAGGTGGAGTTCTAATGCAAGAAGGGAAAGTGGTGGCTTATGCCTCGAGACAACTCAAAACTCATGAGGTAAATTACCCTACTCATGATTTAGAGTTAGCCTCTGTTGTCCATGCACTCAAAACATGGCGGCATTATCTTTTGGGAAAGCGATGTGAAGTGTTCACAGATCACAAAATTTTAAGTATATCTTCACCCAGAAGGAAATCAACATGCGACAAAGAAGATGGCTAGAACTCATCAAGGACTATGACTTGAGTTTGCAATACCACCCCGGTAAAGCAAATGTTGTAGCAGATGCTCTAAGCCGTAAAGTTTTTCTGAATGGCCTTACTAAGGGAGAGTTGCCAGATGATCTGTGTGCTCAATTTAGAGAACTCGGATTAGAGATTGTGCCTAAGGGACATCTCATGTCATTGGATGTTCAACCCACTTTGTTGGACAAAATCAAAGAAGCCCAAAAGACAGATAAGGAAATTGAAAAGATTAAGGAAAAGATTGGTAAAGGAAAAGCCAAAGGATTCCAAGAAGACGAACAGGGTACTCTATGGTATGGAAAACGTATCTGCGTTCCGCAAGATCCGGAGCTTCGGAAACTGATTTTACAAGAAGCGCACAACTCACCATATTCCATTCATCCGGGTAACACCAAAATGTACATGGATATGAAGGAAAGGTTTTGGTGGAATAATCTCAAGAAGGACAACGCCGAACATATTGCCCTGTGTGATGTATGTAGTAGAGTGAAAGCAGAACATCAAAAACCAGCAGGATTGCTACAACCACTACCTATTTCTGATTGGAAGTGGTACAAGATTGGCACGGATTTCATCGCCGGATTGCCAAGGACCAGATCAGGATATGATTCTATTTGGGTAATAGTGGATCGCCTGACTAAAGTGGCTCATTTCATACCCGTGAAGACAACCTACACAAGTGCTAAGCTAGCCAAGATCTATATGAGTAGTATTGTATGTCTACATGGAGTACCCAAGAGTATTGTGTCTGATAGGGGAACTCAATTCACTTCTTATTTTTGGAGGCAACTACATGAGTCATTAGGAACGAGATTCGAATTCAGCACTGCTTTTCATCCTCGGACTGATGGTCAGACATAAAGAACCAACCAGATTCTTGAAGACATGTTGAGAGCATGTGCTCTAGATTATGGAGCTAGTTGGGATGAAAGTGTGCCTTACGCAGAATTCTCTTACAATAACAGCTATCAAGACAGTATTGAGATGGCACCATTTGAGTTTCTCTATGGGAGAAAGTGTACCACCCCATTATTATGGAATGGTGTGGGAGAAAGAAGTTTGTTCGGACCAGAACTAATCAAAGAGGCTGAAGAGAAAGTCAAACTAGTTAAGGACAGATTGAAGATAGCACAGTCTCGACAGAAAAGCTACGCAGATCCTAAGCGTAGAGAAGTCACCTATGAAGTGGGTGATAGAGCTTATCTTAGAGTGTCACCACTTCGTGGAGTGAAGAGATTTGGAGTCAAAGGAAAATTGGCCCCAAGATATGTTGGACCATTCAAGACTCTGAGTCGTAAAGGAGAAGTAGCTTATGACATTGAATTGCCAGAATCATTGTCTGCCGTTCACAATGTGTTTCATGTGAGTCAGCTTAAGAAATGCCATCCAGAGATGGAAGAGACTTCTTTGAAGGATACCATACCTTTGTAGGAGGTTCAATTGGAAAGTGATCTCACTTATGAGGAAAAACCTATCAAGATTCTTGAGACTGCAGAAAGAGTTACTCGGACTAAGACTATCAAGTTCTTCAAAGTTCAATGGAACCATCATTCTGAAGAAGAAGCAACATGGGAAAGAGAAGATGATCTTCGGAAAGACCACCCTCACCTATTTTCTAGCCAATCCGAATCTCGAGGGCGAGATTCACCTTAAGGGGGTTAGATTTGTAACATCCCTAAAATCATGTTTTTCAAAAGTTTGCATATCATCCATGCCTGCATAATCATTTAGGGATCAATTTCAAAGTCATTACAAAAACAGAAGCATTTGGGTTCTTATTATTTTATGTAAGCAAGCATTGATCCAATGCTACTTTCTAGAGAGAGAATATTTGTTTCAAACCAAGGATAGTTTATCCATGAGATGGTGTGGTTGAGTTCCAAGCTTGGACAAAATTTTCCAAAACAAATAATGGTTTTAAAACCATTTTCAAATCTTTATCAAATATTGTGCTAAGGCACTGCTTATTTTAAAATTTCAAAGGAACCAAACTAGTACAGTGAGACAGCATGGTTTTATACTCAAAATTATGCAGGTTTCACTTTATAAAAGTCCAGAAAGATTTCAAATTCAAATGCTTTTGAATTTATTTGAAAAGGATTCCTGAAAATCGATTTAGAAAAAGAAAAAGAATTAGAAATCAGAACTGGGCCTGGCGCCACTCTTTCAGCCCAACAGACAAAGCAGCCCACCCGGGGTTTTCTTTTCCCTCTATTTCTCACCGCAGCCGCGTGCACCCACCCACTGACAGCTTGACCCCATTGTGCCCCGTCAGCTTCGTCCTCAATCAACGCGCGGCCGAGTCGCTTCGCCATTACCTCGCCGCAGTCACTGCTTGCTTAAATCCCATTGATGCAGGGAGTAATCGTCGCCCCGCTCCTGGCTATTTAATCTCATATTCACCACGGCCATTTCCCCTCACACCACATGCTCGCTCCGCCACTAGGCTGCCACAATTTCGCGTTGCAATGCCGCTGTACCGACGGACTCTGGCGGTGAATTCCGGTGAGCACACTTCGCCCCTTGCATTTTAAACTTGCCAGAATGATCTTCGCAACCGCGCGCATCGTTTAAACCCATTGGTGCATGCCAGGGCCATCCAGAGCCTCGCCAGCGTCAACACCAGAACGCCACCGACGACCACGTCCACTCCGGCGAGTTCTCCCGTAAGATCCGACCGCCCCTTTTCCTCTCTTTGATGCTCGCGTGTTCGCCAGGCTTGTGCGCGTCTAATGACGCCATCCGTTTTGCCAGGCGCGGTCTATATCTTCGCCAATGACGACGAGCGACCGTAACCGACGGCAGTAGGTTCTCCGGCGAGCAATAGCGGTCGAGTCCGTGCGCCCCTGTCCCTCCGTCGGCCACCTCGAGCACCGCAGCAACCACGCGAACCCAGTAAGCATCCCCACTCCTCCCCGCGCGACCTAAATCATCGGCAACTTCTTTGGCAGAGCCGCGCCGCCGCACCGCCGCTGCTGGCGCCGCCCATCCTTGGTCCCATGCTTAGCAGCCGTAGGATCTAGATCCAGCGCTCTAGATTAGATCTGAAACGAAGCGATAAGTGACGATCTGAGCCGTACGTGTTAAGTTAGATCTAACGGTGCGCGAGCGTGATCTTGTGCGAAGCAGTACCATCCAATCAGACGCTGCCGCGTGTCCTGTGTTAGATTTAAAAACAGAATTTAGATATATTAAACATTCAAACTTGTAAAATTCATAACTTTTGATCCACACGTCCAAATTTTACAAATTTTATATCATTGGAATCAGGAGAGAAAATTCTATCTGTTTATACAATGTGTTTAATGTTTTGCCACTGTAAAAATGGTTGTTTTTTCAGAATCATTTGTATGCATATTTTAGGTATAGAAATGATTTGAAAATGATTTAAAAATCAAACAAAGTTTAATTTAGTATATTTTTGGTCTTGTTTATGTTTTAGTACTGTTCACTTGTCTTGTTTGGTGTAAGAAATCATTACATGGCATTTTGCATGCATTCATATATTTTTGTTTGTATATATTTTGTTATGTGATTTTGGTGCCCTTATTTTATGTGTAGATTTTGGTGCTAATAGTGATTGTGGTTGTGAAGATTGTTGCAACTCCCAAACTACGAAGGAAAGTGGTGCTACATGTTTTTGTCCCAATATTTTATACCATGCATTAGAAATATTTTGTATAGGACTTGCATGATTATTTTGCCAAGTATCTATATGTTATGTTGGGAAATCCTAGTAGTTGTAGTAATGTTAGAGTTTCCTATAAGTTATGATACTTGCCTTTGCCATGCTTAGCCTAGCTAGTAGCAACCAACGGTGGTTTATATAATCATGCTATGATAAATATTTCTAAGTCTTTGGACTTATGTTTTGCATAATAAAACAACTAAGTAAATGAAACACCTAGGTGGAATGGAAAGATTGGTTTGTGTTGAGTGGTTACACAAGGCCCATTTCTATGGTTTACCTTGTGTATCTCACTTGTGGAAAGCCACCCAGGAACAAAGGGATTTGAGATGCCAAATGTTAAGAAGCTTCTAGTGCAACCACATGGCATTATGGGCTCTGACTGGATCATATAGGTTGCAATAACTTAGCCATTTGGACAGTTGGTGGTAGTGGGATGATAGGTTTGGAGCGCGTCCATTTGGTCTAAGGGAAGGCTTCTGAAAGGTCCTGTCTTGGTGAAAATCAAGTATTGTGGGGAAAGTGCACAACCTCTGCAGATGGAAGAATCTAAGTACTTAGCCATGTCCCTGGTATTGGACAACTTGAGCATCAAGACATGGAAGCTATCAAGAATCTCCTCATCCCAATTTTCTAAGTTAAAACTTGTGGTTGAACAAGTGTGATGGTTCACCAATTTCTATTGCCGATTCCTTGGGGAAAGTTCTGTCAAAGAAAAACTTAGTGTTTTCAACTAATAGGTAAAACCTATTTTGAGCAAAGCAAGCCTAAGCTACACTTAGCCAAATTCATGTAGTGTCTAGATGCTAATCTTATACTAAGGTATCACTGGCCAATACTATTCCAATGTATTGACCCACTGTGGTTGTAACTTGTTATGTTGCAGGTTATTCTGATGATGATTAGGGGTTATGAGTCTACACCAACATGCTTGCCTGTGGCACATGTGAAGACTTATTTATCTTATTCTATATTTGAACTCTTATATTAGGCCCATGGCCATGGAGTTTGTAAAAGACTATGTTTGTCTATGGAATGATATGTAATAATGACCTTTGTTTCTGTGTACTTCATCTTAAACTGTGGATGCTAGCATTGATCCAGGGACTAGCATTGCAATCACAGGGATCCTTACCTTTAAAAAGGGAGGGATCTTACACTTATGGTACTCTTCCTTCCCATCATCCTTTTTGGTGGAGGGATTAGTGTTGTCAGGATCACCCCCCACCACCACAACTGCAGGTGATGCCGAAGCATTCACCTTTGGGAGTGTGGTGGGTTCCTCTAGAAGAGGAGGAGGAGGTGAGGCCATTTTATCCTTAACAAGTTTCTCAACTAAGTCGCGCAGCTATTTGATTTCGTTGCCCAGGGAGGATCTCAAGCTTGATTCCAATTTCTTGAGATCCTCCATGGACACCGTGTTACTAACCTCACTCCCATCTCCTCTATCGTGGCTACCCATATACTCTTAGGAGGTAAAGTCCGAATAAAGATCCGAGGCTCTGATACGAATTAAAAGGATCGTATGGGAACCTAGAAGGGGGGTGAATAGGTTCTACTTCAAATTTTACTCCTTTTCAAGTTAGGGTTTGAAAAAGAGTTAAATTCTCTAGATTATGCCACTATGGTGAATTTACCTATATGTCAACCTATCACAAACACTAAGCAAGAACAAGATAAGTAAAGTGCGGTAAAGGATAGAAGTAACCAATGTGGAGCACACGGAGACACAAGGATTTGTTTCCTGCAGTTCCTTCCTTTTGAGGGGAAGTACGTCTGCGTTTGGAGAGGGGGTGGTTTCAAAGCACCAACGCCTTGAGAGGCCCCCCTTGTTCTCCGATGGAACTCACCCCAATGGGTTTAATTCACCTCTTCCACTTATATCGGAAACCTTCAAGGTGGAAGTAGACACCTTTACAACAAGTTCGAGGCACACATTCACAACTGAATTGGAGGCTCCCGAATGCAAGCAAGTTGTGACACAATCAAAGACAATCTTGTAAGAACCAAATCAAGATCTAGGTTTTCCAATGAAACATTAGAGCAAGGGGACCTCAAGTGAATGAGCGGTAAATGAAGATCTCTCTTGGTGAATCTATATATCAAGGCCTCCTCCTTCGATTCTCCAACGATCAATGACTTTTGATGGTTGGATGAAGAGATCTTCATGATTTGGTGGCTCAAACGGAGGTGGTGTTCTTGACTAGGATGAGCAGCCTCCAAAGGTACAAGAAGGGGTCCTTTTATAGCCCCCCCTGGAATTGTAGCCGTTGGAGGTCAGTTAACTCGGACAATCCAGCCGAAATGGCCCAGGCAATCCGGCCGAACCCTGCCGGACACTCTGGCCTGGCAAAATTTTCGGCCAGTATCCAGACAATGTCCGAAGAGGGTCCCTGTATGACTCAGACGCTTTGAAAAATTCCAGGGGCCAGACACTTCAGCCTGAACCAGCCGGACACTCCGGCCTGGCACCAGTGTTCGGGCAGTGTCCGAAGAGGGTCCCCATATGACTCAGGCGCCTCGACAAATACAACACTTTGTCCCACATGCTTCCTCCTGATAAACAGATACTTGGGGAACTCTTTTCCCTTATTGAGCCATAATATTATTCAGCTGCAACTATATTTATATCCTAAAACATTTAATAGCTGATTAAACCTGTACAAGTGTTGTAAACAAACATCAAAATAAATGTGAAGGGCATAAATGCCCTTTCACCGTTGTGCATGGCCGAAGACTCTGGCCTAGTCTTCGATCTGGACTTTGGGCCTCCTAGAGTTGCTCTTTGTATACCCCTTCGGAGTGTGGCTTGGAGTCAGGCTCCACCCTGGAGACTCTGGTGCTGGTGCCCGGAGACTCCGGCCAGGTCTCCTGCCCTCCTAGGTTTTCTCGATGTATGCCCCTGCGGAGACTGGCCCAGAGTCCTGTGTTGTACCCCAAAGACTCTGGCCCACGCGACTGGAGACTCCAGGGTTAGTCGTCTACAATGGCTCTTTCCCTAGAGCTGCTATATAAGGACCCCTTCTTATCCAATCTAAGGTTGCGACTTCTACTCTCTAACCTCCGTTGTTGTTGATCTCAAATCTCCTAGAACTCCACCCCTATCCACTAAAACATAATGCCCTTTGGGGAATCAAGGGAGGAGAGCTACATGCAGCTTTCCAAGAAGGGGATTTGTGTGTCCCCACCATTTGTGTAAGGAGTTATTTCTCTAGGGTTTGAGGAAATACTAACTTGAAGAAGTCGCCCTCCATAGCTCATCCTCATGTGTAAGAGCTTCGAGGTCGTCTTGGGATCCTCCAATTGATTTGTGGAGAAGTTTCCCAAGGAAGTGTAAAGGTTCCGGTCGCCGCCTTCAAGTACACTGCATAGTGGATCATGTGATTGCTGTTAGGAGGGTGCGTGGAAATAGGGTGAAGCCTTATGTGGCGCTGGTGTTCTTAGTACCGCCCACCCCTATGATGGAGTCATACTTCCCCTCAAAAGGAAGGAACATCAAAAAAACATCTCGATGTCTACTCTCGGTTATTTCTACCCTTTACTCCCTATTATTGTTATTGCATGCTAGCTTTTCATATAGGCGCCTTGTTCCATATCTATAGAACTTACTTTGTTTCAATCCTCAATTTGAAAAGAAACTAAAACTTGTGTAGCGCCTATTCACCCTCCTCTAGTTGCTTATACGGACTTATCAATTGGTATTAGAGCCACGTCTCTTACTTTGGATTAGCCGCCTAAGAAAAGTATGAGTGACATGAATAAGTAAGGTGAAAATACTCCCATATCTAGGAAAGAACTTTTCGAATCTATGGATTCGGTACGGCAAGAGATGAGAGCCATGTTTGATTTATATCTTGGTAAAATCGATGCTATCGTTGCCAATAATGCTGATAATCAATCAAGTGGTACCAAACCGGTGGAAGATCCCCTCAAGGAGCCTAACTCCGGTGAGGGAAGCAACAAGGAAAAAACGAAAACCCATGGGAAGTGTTCCACCACCACTTGGTATCAAGAAAATCCCCTTCTGAACACTCATATTAACCATCGCGGTCCACCTCCTAAGCTTGTTGAATCTAATTTTGCCAATTGGCAATATCTAATGCGCTCTCACTTCCCTACGAGTATGGATTATGGATTAAATCTTTGGAAGGTCAAGTTTTCATCTTTGGAAGGTTGTGGATTATGGATTAAATGTATCCAATCCCTTCAACATGGCGGCCATGGAGGAGATAAACAATCAATGGAATGCCACTGCCATGGCCATTCTCCAAGATGCCTTGACTCAAGAGAAAATGACCCACATTCATCCCTACGATACTGCCAAAGAATCTTGGAATTCTTTTGAATGGGTATATCTTGGCAACAAGAGCATTCAAAGCTCCAAATATGAAGAACTACACTATGAAGTCGATGCCTTTCTTGGAAAGGAAGATGAGACTCCCAAAGAGCTCTATCAAAGGGTCACGACCCTTTCAATTAGGATGATTGATCATGGGAATAAGGATGTGGATGAAAAGTGGATCAAGCGCAAGCTCATGCAAGCCATCTTACCCTTCCGAAGAGAAATGGCCAACAATATTTGCTCAAGAGAGGATTTCTATGCCATGTCCTCAAATGAAGTGTTAAGTGAGTTTGTGGCTCTTGGAATCATCAACAAGACCGCCGATCATGCTCTCGCTCGTGCTCGGAGAATGCATTCTCCCAACCTTTCCTTGAAGTCCAAGGCTCATGTAGTTGAAGAAGAATATTAAGACTTGGAAGTGATTGGAGGTGATGCCGAAGACATAAAGTGTACCATGCATGAGTATTTAACTCTACCCTCAAGGACATTTTGGAAGAACCAAGGAACATCACAAGTAGCTCAAGACCCAAGTTGATATCGTGCTACAACTGTCAAGAAACAAACCACTTTATTGTCGAGTGCCCATATGAGAAGAGAAAAGACCATGGAGGACGGCTTGTACCACTCCAAACAAGAACTTCGTCAAGAATGTCCAAAACAAGAACCTCGACAACAAGAACTACCCCAACAAGAAGGAGCCACAAAAATATGTTTTTGTGGCTCATGAAGAATACGAAGAGAATAATGAGAATGAGAGTGACGATGGAGATCAAGGAGATATTGTGGTGTGGCCGCCATTGCCACAATTGCTATCGCTTCTGCTACTACTACCTCTTCATGTACTACCACCGCAACCACTTCACCTACATCCCTTTTTGACTCACCCAGTGAGAACAAGATCATCACCAAGTCCATATGCCTCATGGCTAAAGCCTCTGTGGTAACTCCTCCATCCCCAACTCCTTCTATTGACGTATCTTCTTATAATGATGATACGAGTCTCAATATTAAGAAGTAAGTGGTGGAGTGCACTAGTTTCATTATTAACTTGGAAGGTGAAGCCAAGATTTGTGTTGAGTCTCTCATGAGCCAACTAGGTGAAGCATGATATATCATCGATGAAAGATATGATACCATCTCGGAGATGTTTGGGCATGCTCGTGAGGTCACCATGGAGATTTACGCCTTGTCAAGTGCTCTTGAGGAAGAGTTGTAGCACCCCAGGAATTCCCCAATTAGAATTTGCTTGTTATTTTACTTTGTTGCATCATCAATATATCATGCTCATGTCATCATGCCACATTGCATTTGAGCATCATATCAAACTTTGCACTTGTGTTTGTATTTCTTGTGTTGTTACTACCAACATTACCTCTCCATCTTCTATATCTCTATTTTGTATCCTACAAGTTAGGACCCAATTTCTAGGGTTCAATATTTTATAAATGTTTTATTCCTTTTTATCAAAGACTGTAAATCCCTAGTATATTGTAATAATTCCCAAAAAGGTTAAAGGGGCATCTCTATTCTCTTCTATATTACCTCAAGACTGTTTTGCTACACCATATTCCTCTTGTTCAAATACCTCTACCAAACTTCAAAAGAATTTTTGAATTAACTGATGGTTTGAAAGTGTGGAAACCCTAAACAAAACAAATAAGAAATAAAAACAAGGAAAAATATAAGTAAAAGAAAACAGAGGGAGAGAGAGAAGTCTGCAGTATCCTGGCCCATCCCTTTTCATCCTCCACCGATCAGCCCACCCGGGTACTACCTTGCCTCCCTCCTTCCTCCCCTAGGTCGGTCGAAAGCCTCGTCAACTAGTCAGTACCGCTTTGAGACCATACACAAAGTTCTTTCCCTTTTGTTCTTCTTTGTCGTCCTTCTCTCTCTGCAGCTCCAATGGTATCGAGTGGGTGGCCGTCCCCGCTCTGTTTGTCATGTCACTTCAGAGCCACATCCTCCTTCTTATCCTCTTTCGTGTTTCTGCTTGAACCCTAGCTGCCTGCAGCATCTTCTTTACCCTCTGTCTCCTTTCCTCTCTATAGCTCCACCCCGCCGCCTCTGCCTTACCAACAAGCCGTCGCCGTCCCTGGCGAGACCAAGAGTACCGGCGGGTGTATAATGACTTAGGGAGTCTACCAGTACCACCAACTCGCCCCACGCACCGTCAATCAATGACAATGTCATCTTCCCTCCCTCCGGACGCTGCACTATTTCTCCGATTTTGGCAAGCTCTCTCATCCACTACATTCTCTGGCCAACGTATCGTGTCCCCGGTGATCCCCTACATCGTTTGGACATTGCCTTGGTCTCCTTTGCCTTCTAGTCCATTTACTCGTTTTCTGACCAACTAGTTCAGCCGCAGATGCTGGACTCTGGCGGCCTCCCTGTGCGTCCCCATACTCCGTGCCACCTGTAAATGGTCAGTGATGACTCCTCTAATTACCCACGACGGTTTCTGCACTCCAACTCGCGCCCAAGCCTTCTCTGCTTCGACGTCCGTGTCGAAGCAGCGCACGGCCACCACACTACCGCCACCTATGTTCGTCGTCATATCCACCTCATCTCTATTGGTCCCCGGCCTGCCGAGGCCACGGCCGGCCTCGCGGTATGTTCCTCTCCCGATTCCACTCTCTTACACATCCTCTCCTTTGCCTAGGTACTCTCCACCATAGTCGGAAGTCGCCGCCGCGTACATTTCTATCAAAGTTCAGTACACACTTGTAGGTGTGTATAGTTCGACAGCCTGTAGTCCGAAAGTCCCGAGCCAAACCATCCCAGATCGGTATCTTCCAGAACCTTTTGCCAAAACAAGAAAGATACAAAGTTGTAGCCCTAACTTTCCTCCAAATGTTTACATTACGGATTTTCCAAATTATCAAAGGGTTGTTCGCAATCATCGAGCAAAGACATACCTAGCTAGCTGGTCTATCACCGATCAATTGCAGACTTTCTTCAGTAAGCGACGTGTCCTTGATGTTTTGCAGCAACACACCCAATGCTTGATCCTATAAACCTGGCATCCACCTATGAACCCCACCCGTCAGCAACCCCCGCAGCCATCTTAGCCTCAGAGCCCAGTCAGCTGCTAGTGGTCCACAGGTCAGCTGCAATGTCCAGAACCAGCCGAGTAACAAAACACCAAAAGCGTTAAAATATTTAAAATCAATTTAAAAGTCAAACCTAATTCAAATGTTGAACATTTTTTGTTTAAAATTTGTTATGAAGTTTGAAAAGATTCAAAAACCAAAGTTGTTTGTTTCAAAATTTTGAACATGAAAATGCCCTCGAATTATTTTTTAAAATATTGAAAAAATAAATGTTTTTCCAATATTATTGAATTCTTTAGTATATGGTAAAACACATATTTTTATTGCTAACTCCAAATGTTACAAATAATATATATTTTCTAATCATAAAAAATGCAAGGATTAATAAGATGATCTCTCAAATAATTTTTGGACAATTAAAATCTCAAAATTATTTTAATGCTAAATTACCTTTTCTTAATAAATTCATAAATTTAATTCTGTAAATCGAAATTCGACAAATAATATTTCTAACACAACAAGCGCGATGATCCCTTTCCAACTACACGTTCCATACTTGCAATTCATCATTCATTATGGAGAACTTGAAAAACCGGAATTGTTTATCCAAGGAAAATATGATGAATAAAATTGAAAACTAATTATTTTATATTAATAATGCATCACGGATGTGGTATCATTAGTGTGCTATGAAAATGACATCTTTTTAACATAGTTTGCATCATTCACTTGCCATCACATGCATCATATCATGATCAAGTTGGTTCTTCCGCATTAGTTGTAGTTGTTGTATTGCTTGTTTCTTTCTAGTGGTTTGCTTATTCCCAAATAGGACGATGAGGTGTTGTGATCTTCGGCAAGTTCTTCGGATATATCTTTAGCTATGGTTCCTAGTCAAGCACTCTCCCCTTTGATACATATTTTTGCTTTATGGATTTACTTCTCTCTATTGCTATCTGTGTTGCGATGCTTTAGTTTCCGTATCATTTATACTCCTTGCATCCTATATTTCCTTGGTCACTTCCTATTGCCCGTTGTTCTGGTAGATAGCTGGCCTCGCAAGTCGTAGTTGCTTGCTCAGGTGTTGGTTCGAGTCATTGAGTGTCACAGTTGTTGGGAGGTTGTCACATGCTTAATGGTGGAGATAATCATGGTTTTACATACAACTTGACTAAAATGTTGGAAATAGTGATAACTAATGAAGAGGCACTGTTGGGCAATAGTTAAGATCTAGCTTTTATCCCACCCACTTGAGTCCATGTAGGAGCTGAGTACTTGATGCATGTTCCTTGACTATCACACTATCCACATGTGGGAGACTTTCTGGGATCCCCTTTTCCTAAGCTTGATTCACATCTTATTTCTTGGGCCACAAAATAGTTTGGGGCTTTGCTAATATCTTGTACTTATGCCATACTTTACTGCTTTATTTACTATTGTTTCTCAAGGAGCAGTTTACTACTCTACTGTATAGTTTAGGTCTTTTGCCAAGTTTCCACGGTATCAAAAAGACCAGTCACACTTTCTGATTCCTAGTCATTTATAGTCGTCGCCACAAACCCTTGGTCTATCTCGGAGCCAGCCGACTTCATTGAGGATATCTTAGTGGGGTGGCCCCCTAAAATCATTTTTGAATCTTGCGAATGCTTTGTCGTGATGCCTTATTTCTTTTATTTGGTGTTTCCCAAGGTTGATCGTCTGTGTTGCTATTTGTACAACCCGGTAGGGTAAATATTTTTAAAAAGTCATATCCGCGGTTATGTGCTACTTGGATATAGTGTCTTGACCATATACAACTCAAACTAAACTAGTGCTATAAATAATGCCTTTGGCATTACTAACAATTATCTCCTCTACAACGGAATGGTTAATTAAAAGTGCCAACAAATGGTGATATCGGGATGTCTTCCTCTATCTATATCCGACTAGTAAGTATTGTAACCATAATGGAATGATTAATAAAATTGCCAACTGTGTGTGTTCCTTGGAAGTATTTCCTCGTTTGGTCTCAGGGGGAAACTCTAGGATGGGTTATGATTGGTTTTAGTATCAAGTTGGTTCCGAATAGATCTCACTTACCCTTCTCTGATAGACGATACGTGTATCGAGTCTTTGTAGGTTGTTTAGTGCATGCTTTGTGTCTTCTTCATTCCACCATACCCATGTAGGTGAGGGCCACCAAATTCTAAGACTCGCTATGTACTAGCCTTAGTACTGACGCTCCCTTTTTTATTTGCCCTTTGTCAGCACCCCTTTTCTTTGACAGGTAGGAGTTCTAAGACGTTAGCAAGGTTACCCTTCCAGATTGTCCTGGGCAGGGTTATGAATGCCATTGGTTATTCTTTAGGACTCTTAGTCCAGTTTTCATCTTATTCGTACTCGGATGTTGTACTGTCTTCAACATGCTTTGGATCTTTGTAATGTATATTTGTATTCTTGACTCACTGAGTTATTGTTGTATATATATGTTGTTTGTGGGTTCCATCATGAACTATTGTGTAATGGTATTACTTCATTTTCCACCCGCATGAAAGTGCTTGGTGGAAATCATCGAATCGTTTCTATACGGCTTTGGTGGGAATCGCTAAAATCTGCATAGGGCCGACTCGACGGTGTTACAAGTGGTATCAGAGCCTTGGTTTTCGATACCCCACTAGTCCATCTTGTAGGGTAACCTAGCTAACGGGCGATGTAGAGTGTCAAAACTATTTTCCAAATTCCGCTGGATAGATCTAAATAGATCTATTTTTACTCATTACCTCTATGTTATTCTCCTCTTACCCTTGCATGTTTTGAATTTGCTCTCTTACCATCCTTCAAGTTCAGGATTTCTTGTGGTTGGATTTTCGTCTTACCTTTAGGATTTAGTTTCCTTCCTCTTGCAACGGTGTTTCCACATCCGGTCTTCATGCTATGTGAGAAATCTTTCATCTATTGTACCTTTCGTTTTGCCCAAAATTCACTAATCTTTTTCTTTATACCGTTCGGAGTTTTCTGAGACGAAGACATCATCTATGTCAGATTCGATAAAGATCCTACATCACTCCTTTATTTTCCAAAGTTTTCCGAACATCACTTGTCGAAACCTCCACTCTGAATTTCAAGTTCGGGGTTGGTCATGCTAGACTAAATGAAGAATTTGAGAAACTCAAGAAGGACTATGATGCCCTATTGAGCAAATTCTCTAACCTTTCAAAGTCACATGAACAATTTCAAACTCAAGTGACAAAGAAATTCCAGCTATGTCAACTAGTGTTGCTTCATGTTCTACTAACCCTTGTTGCGAGGATGGAGATCTTATTGAGGAGAACAATAGGTTGAAGGCGACAATTTATAAAGGCCTTGTCTCTTTCATACAAGGTGAGAAAATTCTAAATGTTATTTTGACTAATCAGGGATGATATGGCTAAGGAAGGACTTGGATTTGAACCCGAGTCAAAGAGGAAGAGCAAGGGAAAGAACAAGAAGAAGAACTTGCCTACTCCCATCAAAAAATGTTACTTTTGTGAAGGATGGGGAGAAGGAAAAAGAGAAGCAATCATGTGTCATTAAGAGTGGTGAAGAACCCTCTCATAATGAATTTGCTGGAAAATATAACCCATCCTGTTTCCTCATAAAATCTTATGATGTTCAAGTATTTGCTAAATATGTAGGCACCTCTTATGGTGATGATTTCCATTGGTCCATTTGGGTTCCTAAGATACCTGTGACTAACAAAAGAGGACCCATTCCACAATGTCTACCTAAGACCAAGCATTAATTTCTTGTAGGATTATGCTTCCGTTAGGAGAAAATGGGTGGTTGAGAGTGGTGCCACTAGTCATATGACCGGAAGCAAGGAGATGCTCGATGAGACAAAACCAAATACTTCCAACATGTCTATCACTTATGGAGATGAATCAACTTCTAAGGTATTTGGTTTGGGTAAGGTAGTGGTCACATTGGATATTTCCATTGTGGATATTATGCTTATCCAAACCCTTTCATACAATTTACTTTCCGTTCATCAACTTTCTCTCATGGGATAAATAGCCTACTTTGACCTTAAGGTTGTGATTCTCATGTGGAGCAAGACTCTCTATAGCCTTTGTTGGGCATGCAGAAAAATGGTTTGTATGTTGTAGACTTTGCAAAGAAACCAAAACCTATCGCGGCTTGCCTAATGGCTAAAGGCAATGTGGGATGGCTTTGGCATCGTCACCTTGCCCATTTTAATATGAGGTCTTTGCAAAGTCTCACCATGGGAGGTGTAAGACCTCACCATTTAAGGTAAAGGACCCTGTGATTGCAATGCTAGTCCCTCGATTGAATTGCTAGCATCCACAGTTTAAGATGAAGTACACAGATACAAAGGTCATTATTACATCGTAATATACATAGATACAATAATTCTTACAACTCATTAGCCCAAGGCTAATACATAGAGTTCACAATACTTAGAAAAATAATTAAGTTCTTCATCTTCATGTGCCACAGGCAAACATGTTGAGTGTAGACTCATAACCCCAGTCACCATCAGAGTAACCTACAACGTAATAAGTTACAGCCATAGAGGGTCAATACATTTGGAATTGTATTGGCAAGTGATACCATAGTAGTATAGAAATATCTAATAACTATATGAATTTGGCGAAGTGTAGTTCAGGCTAGCTTTGCTCAAAATAAGGTTTCACTTATTAGTTTGAAAACACTAAGTTTTTTTTGACAAAAACACCCAAGGAACCACCAATAGACATTGGTAAACCTTTACCCTTGTTCAACCACAAGTTTTAACTTAGAGAAATTGGGATGAGGAGATTCTTGATCATTCCAATGTCTTTGATGCTCAAAATGTCCGTTACCAGGGACACGACTAAGGACTTAGGTTTTACCCTCTCGATAGGTGGTGCACTTTCCCCACAAGACTCAACATGCATCGAGACGAGAATTTTCAGAAGCCTTCCCTCAGACCACCATGGACGCATTCCATCCTATCAACCCTACCACCAACTGTCCATCTGGCTGAGTTCTTGCAACCTAGTTGGTCAAGGCAGAGCCCATATGCCATGTGGTTGCCCTATAAGATTCTCAACACTAAACATCTCAAATCTCTTTGTTCCTGGGTGGCAATCCACAAGTGTGATACACAAGGTAAATCATAGACATGGGCCTTGTGTAACCACTCAACAAAAACCAATCTTCCCATTCCACCCAGGTGATTCATTAACATGTTGTTTTATTAATCAAAAATAGTCATTGACTTTGCATAATATTATAACATGAATATTCCACCCTTGCTTTCTACTATCTAGGCTAAGCATACTAGCATAACATGTCTCTTAACGTAGGGAAAAACTACTAAGACAATATCTATATGATTTACCAAAGCATAGCATATACTTAGAAAAACCACCATGCAAATCCTACTCAAAATATCACTAGTGCATAGATAAAATAATAGGTCAAAAAGATGAAGTATCACTTGCCTTGGTAGTTAGGGGAATAGACACAATCCTCACAATCACACTCTCCAAAATCCACAAAACCTACACGACAAATTCATACAACAGTATTCAATTCAATATACAAACAAAAGTAGTTATGAATGCATGCAAAATGCAATATGATGATTTGCCACACTTTTCGAATCATACTTTTCAGTACTGAACACAAAGCATACTTTCTAAGGTCTAAATAAACCAAAATTTAGTTTAAAACAATTTTTGAAATAATTTTTACATCCAAAATAGGCCTACAAATGCTTCTGCATAAATTCCTAATTTTTCAGAGCCAAATAGCCAAACCAATGGCACAGATGCAAAGGGCTCATTTTTCTGATTCCATTGATATAAAATTTGTAATTTTTGGATAAACAAAAAAAAGTTATTGAATTTACAAGTTTGAATAACCAATAGATCAAAATTCAGATTTTAAAACAAAAACTAGCCCACACACACGTTTTGATTGGCGTGTACCGCTTCGAGCTGGATCTCGCTTCTGCACCGTTAGATCTAAAGGAAATCCAGCGGCTCAAATCTACTCATACCGTTTCGCTAAGTAATCTAATCGCAGCCCTCAGATGCAGATCCAACAGATCTGACACGCTCGACCATAACCTAGCGGCGGCAATGGCTCTGGTGGCGGCGACGCCACTGGCGGTGTCACGCCGGCGAGGATAGAGGGGTAGGGGTTGTGTTGGTGCTTACCGAGCTTGCAGGAATGTGGGTATGCTCAACATGGATGCGACTAAGGCGGGGGCGCACAGACACGGGCTTAGATGCTCGTCGGAGTTTGTCCGCGCGGATGCTCACGGTCGGAGACGAAAACGATAACCTAGGATGCAATAGTACAAACGAATGGAATAAGGAGGTGCGCAAGGATCTGGCGAACTCAATTGTGTGAAGCAGAGGTCAAGGGGCGCACAAAATTTACCGAGATTGCTCGCCGAAGTTGAGCTTTGCCTCGGATGTTTGCAGACATCGACGTGGACGAGGCTCTGGTGCAAGATATAACGAACGTCAAGTGTCAGGAGCAGCGCAAGATGATGGCAAACAAGGTCATGCGAACCGGAAGGCAAGATGCGCTCGAGACTCACCGTGATAGCTCGCCGAAGCTCCTCGGTGCTGCGGCGGTGCAAAGCAAAATTCCTAGAGCCTGGCGGCGCTTGGTACTGGCTAGGTGAGGGGAAATGGTCGCAAGGGGGTTGGGATTAAGTAGCCAGCGCAGGGGCGAGAATCACACGGAGAATCAATGGAATTTACTCACGAATCAATCGGCAGTGAAGGGGGGAGAAACGGCCAACGGAGCTAGTCACGGGCGCGGTGTCAGGGGACGACGAAGTTGACGTGGTAACGGGGCCACTGGTCAGCGAGGGGGGAGGATGCGCGCATGGGTGAAAACCCAGGGAGAGAGAGGGGGAGGTTCATGGGTGGGTCATGGGCTGGTAGGGGAAATGGGCCAGAAGGGTGCCGCCTGTTTTATTTTTTTCTTTTGCTCTTTTCTTTTTGTTTCTTTGATTTTCTAAATTAGATTTGAATGGTCATTTCAAATCCAAATGAATTCAAATCTTCAACAAACTTCTGTGCTATGATCCTTGTGTCCAAAAGTTTGTCAAACACATCTAATCACTCAAAATCATGTTGGTTCATGAAAATAAAATAAAACCTTGCCCCATATATATAGTATAAGAAGGGGTTTAAATACGGTTTTATTTAGGGTTTAGTTTTGAATTTTTTTATGCAAAGTAATAATGCCATGATGATATGACTGCAACAACATGGTTTTGAATTTGATGAAATTTGGGATGTTACAAATCTAACCCCCTTAAGATGAATCTCACCCTCGATATTCGGATTGGCTAGCAAATAGGTGAGGGTGACAATTTTTTATCTCCGGATCCAATGGTATAGTGTCCTTCAATGAAGTTTCTTCCATCTCTGGATGACACTTTTTCAACTAGCTCACGTGAAACACATTGTGAACTGCTGACAGTGATTCAGGTAGTTCTAACTCTAAAGCCACTTCTCCTTTGCGGTTCAAAATCTTGAATGGCCCAACATATCGAGGTGCCAATTTTCCTTTGACTCCAAATCTCTTCACACCACGAAGTGGTGAGACTCTAAGATAAGCTCTATGACCTACCTCATAGGTTACTTCCCTATGCTTGGGATCTGCATAGCTCTTTTGTCGAGATTGGGCTATCTTCAATCTGTCCTTTACCATTCTGACTTTCTCTTTAGCTTCCTTGATCAGTTCTGGTCCGAATAAATTTCTTTCTCCTACTCCATTCCATAGTAATGGCGTAGTACACTTCCTTCCATAAAGGAATTCAAATAGAGCCATCTCTATGCTTGCTTGATAGCTGTAATTGTAAGATAATTCTGTGTATGGCAGACTTTCATCCCAACTAGATCCATAGTCTAGCGCACATTCTCTCAACATATCTTCCAAAATCTGATTGGTCCTTTCTGTCAGTCCATCAGTCTGAGGGTGAAAAGTTGTGCTGAATTCTAGCCTTGTTCCCAATGATTCATGTAGTTGTCGCCAAAAATGTGAAGTGAATTGATTTCCTCTATCAGACACAATGCTCTTAGGTACTCCATGTAAACATATGATTCTGTTCATGTAGATCTTAGCCAATTTAGCATTGGTATAGGTAGTCCACAGGTATGAAATGAGCCACTTTAGTTAGGCGATCCACAATAACCCATATAGAATCGTATCCAGATCTGGTCCTTGGTAGTCCGGTGATAAAATCCATACCAATCTTATCCCACTTCCAATCAGGTATATGCAGTGGTTGCAATAACCCTGCCGGTTTGTGATGTTCCGCCTTCACTCGACTACACACATCACACAAAGCAATGTGTTCCGCGATATCTTTCTTGAGATTGTTCCACCAAAATCTTTCTTTCACGTCCATGTACATTTTGGTGTTACCCGGATGAATAGAATATAGCGAATTGTGTGCTTCTTGCAAAATCAACTTCTGAAGGTCAGAATCTTGTGGAATGCAGATACGCTTTCCATACCATAAAGTTTCTTGTTCATGTTCATGGAATCCTTTCGCCTTTCCTTTGCTAATTTTACTTTAATATCCTCTATTTCCTTGTCCAACTTTTGGGCTTCTTTGATATTATCCAACAGTGTTGGTTAAACTTCCAAAGACATGAGATATCCTTCAAGCACTATCTCCAATCTTAGTTCTTTAAATTGGGCAAATAAATTATCTGGCAGTTCTCCATTGGTGAGGCCATTCACATAAACTTTGCGGCTTAATGCATCCGCTACGACATTGTAACATCCCAAAAATACTAAGCTTGGATCATCAAATTCTAATCATCAAAATTAGGGTTAACAAAAAACTTTTCTAAATGAAACCATGAATGCATGCATATGTGTATGCATGGATTTTGAAATCCTTTAAAACCACCTTGTTTGTTTGTTCCATTGCTTGTAAAATGTTTCTTAGGTGAAATAAACATCATCTAAAACATTTCCCACACTTTTCCTAAAGACAAGTAAATCAAAACACATATATGAAGTGAATGGTCATTTTGGCCAATTTAACTCCCATGCCTACTTTGGCTGTCTCAAACTTGCAGAACCTAACAGAAACTTTTCTGGATCTTTGCACCCCTTGAATGTACTCATAACAAGGTATCAAGGCCCACTTTGTGATCATCCAGAAACTTTCAAATGCATAGTTTAAATGATAATTCAAAATTGAATCTTTATCATATGGGAAGATCCCACTTTTTCAAAAACTACTCAAACAAGATCAACTTTCAAAACCCAAGCATCTGCAGACTCACCAGCACCAATCTAGCAAACCCACCAAAAATCATTTCAAAATTCAAAACTTGATTTCATGCGGCCATTTCATCAAACAGGTTGCAGACACAAATCAAACAAACATCAAACACTATTGTGAGCAGTGATTTTTGCCTAACTGGTTCCCCATTTAGCTCACACACAACTCAGTAGATCATCTAGGAAGTTTAGCCAGGCACTAGCACCACTGTGAGCTTGCCATTGTCATCAATGGTGAATAGCCGAGAACCCTCTTGTCACCCCATAGTCGACAGCAAGCTAGGAGCAGCAGCAAGCCTAGCCAGCATGTCTGGGAGGCAGCCCACCGTCCACCGCCACTCACTGTCCCAGCCGAGAACGTTGCCAAGCCCTGGACCACGCGCACAAGCCACGCCCAGACCATGCTGAGCGTGCGCCAGAGCGCCACCCCGACCATCACCCATAGACCGCGCGCCGCCCTCGCCTTGTGCATACACAATCCCCACCGACCCAGGAGACCGCCAGACATCCCCGTTTGCCGCCCCGTGCCGCACAGCCACCGCCCGCCGTCAAAGACGCCGCCTCTGCCACGCAGAGCACCGCCCGTTCCAGACCAAACCACACCGCCCCATGCCTTGAGACCATGTCGTTGAGCATCGCCAGGAGACACCGCACCGTCCCCTACCCTTGCCCATGCCTTTAGCCGCCTGTAACCTCGCCCCCGACGAGCTTACCGTGCGCCCCGACGGTCCCCTCGCTCGACTATAAATAGAGGTCACCCCCGCACGATTTCTTCACACCATCTCACTCCCCTCTCCTCACTGATCGTGCCACACCATTCTCATAGCAAGGCGAGCACCACCTCACCGGAATTTCACTGGAGCCTGCCGCTACCGGAGAAGAAGGGAGCCAGCGATTGGAGCCGCCCTAGGAGCTTCCGCGACCACCCCTGAGTTCGCCGTCGTCGACTTCGTCGTTCGCCCGCCTCGCCGACCCTCGCCAGCACCCCGGTGAGCCCCCAGCGACCCTCACTGGCCGCGCTAGGTTTCGTTCTCGCCGGAGTTGTCTCGCGTCGACGATGACTCCCAGCCGTTAGATTAGAACTAGATCGAACGATCCACGTCGCCCCATACCGCTTTGCCCAGCCCCGTGTCACTGACAAGTGGGGACACCCACTTAAGCAGCCCGCGAGAGCACTGCGCTTAGCAGACCGGCCCAGTAACTTTTCCCGCGCAGCCCAGTTATTCAAATTAAACCTTTTTCTATTTTAATTCAAACACACTTCTGTACCCAACATCAAAAATCAACCCAGATCGATTAAGTGCACCAAATTGAATGAAACCAATTTTATTGGAAAGGTCTGTGAATGCTGAATCCAAGCCCATTGGATTCAAGTCATTTGGATCTATAGATCACCCATGGTAAAAATAACAAGGCAGAAGCTTTTTTGCATTCAAACATTTTTCAAATTTAAACCATAATAGCTTTTGAGTTGATTCCAACTCTCAAAAATCCCATTTAACCATACCTTTCAGAATATATAAAAATATATAGGTTTACTTGTAGAAATAATGTTCAAGGAATAAAAGAATGCTACATAAGCATTTCTAGCCACTTTAATTAATTAAAATAAAAGGGTAAAATCTTATTAAATTGTGACACCACTTTAAATCAGATTCCCATGGACTACAATATGTGGTGATGACATGTGTCAACATGATCCCATGTTGAGTTTGGAGAATATTAAATCTTAAGTAGTTTTTCAATGAGTAGAAATTACTTTTCTAAAAATAAAAGGAATTAAACCAAGCCTTAACCTTGTAATGTTAGGGATGATGCTAGATCATCCATAGGACCCTTGTGTGTGATGATTGCAAGTAGTTAAGTATTGTTTGGTGATTGTGTACCTCGTATTTATTCATAGACGCTAGTACCGACCAAGGATATGAGGAGGAAGGAGGATACTACGAAGAAGAAGCCGAGGAGAACTTCAACCACTGCTCTGCACAAGGCAAGCTAGTAACCCTGCAAGCTAACCCTTGCAAGATACCCTACTGATGCAACAAACCCATACTTGTTACTATACCTACTATATGCCTTAAGCATATGTGATCATACCCACTCGATAAACCAATCCTACTTTTACTTTCAAGCTTCTTACTCTATTTATTTATCAAAGCTTACTTAGAGTTTACTTAAGTGACTGGTAGATTTTGGAAAGATGCTGAAGGTTGCATAAAGAGCATAAAATTTGGCCTAAGTTAGAAACCTTGACATCAGCCTGAGACATGAGGTTGTACTTAGTTGAAACTCCACTAGTTACCACCCCTCATCAATACTACCCCCACCTGTATATGCTAGTGCTAAGCATAAAACTTGATCAACTTTTAGATGGGAATACTTGGTGGAAAAATGGTTATGAAAACCTTGGAATGATGGATCATTCTATTGAAATGTTTTGGACATGTGTTTCCAAACACTTGAGAATTTTGGTGATAAAAATGTTGAGGCATGAGCCTTAGCCCTTTATAAAACTGATGGTTGTCTGGATGCGATACCATTCCAATTTTATCGTACAACCACAATACCCGAATATTGGGTAGGGCTTGACTGGAAACTTATGTACCTTAGTATTAGTTCCCTCACGGCCAATGTCTGAGCTGAGGCTACCTTGTGAAGATTGTCCACCTATGCAGTACCCAAGATGACAGTTGGTCATGGTTGGGAGGCCAAACTCACAGGAGAGGTGCTTATACAAGGGCGTGTAATTGAAAGGTTAGGATTGATTATCCGCATACTGAGTATGGTGAATTCAGGATTTGTTCCTGACGGATGTATCGAATGTTGTGGTGAAAGTGTACAATCTCTGCAGAGTGTCAAAATATTCGAATAGCGGCATCCGCGGTTATGGACAGTTGGAGTGGCCATACTGTTCCCCCGTCAGACTTTTCAAAATGACCTGTGAAATGAATTAAGACTTTGACTTGACCACAACAGAGTTGTGATATGAAATACAAGTTCCCGCTTAGGATTTATAAAATTGTGACTAGCTTCGGAGCTTAGTAGAGATAAATCTGGCTTTTGCAAAATAACCCTAGAGCCTAGTGTCCTATTATCCAAAAACCCCCTTTACCTACTAGTATTAGTTTGCGAGTACTTAAAGAGTACTCATGGCTTTGTCCCTGGCTATTCCCATGGCCAGACTATGAAGAGGAGTACCTGGAAGATGGACCCCAGGAAGGTTACGACAACTAGGATCATCTCCCATCGTCAGCATTGCCTGTGACCCCGAAGATGGAGCTTCGCCTACGTTACCGTTATTATTACGTATTCCGCTGCTTGATGTTGTATTAAGAACTGGATCATGAGATCCCTATTTGTGTAAGAACTTATGTATCGTTGTAATGGATGATGTACTATGGTATCCAATTCTGTTATGTCTCGCAAAAATGGTAATCCTGGGATTGCGATGTATGGCATAACATGCATCTAGGATTGAAAAATCTGGGTGTTGAAAGACATTCTCTTTACCGGTATGTTATTGCAAACTGAAGTCATAATCCTTGATAAGCTCCAACCACCTTATTTGCCTCATGTTGAGCTCTTTCTAGGTGAAAATATATTTCAAACTCTTGTGGTTAGTGAACACTTCACAACGCTTCCCAAAAGATAGTGTCTCCATGTTTTGAGTGCATGGACAACAGAGGCCAACTCTAAGTCATGGGTAGGATAATTCACTTCATGAGTCTTGAGTTGTCTCGAGGCATAGGCCACAACTTTTCCTTCTTGCATCAAAACTCCACCCAACCCTTGGTGAGATGCATCACAATAGACTTGGAAATCTTTCTCTAGATCTGGTAGACATAAAACTGGTGCTGACACCAACCTTTTCTTCAACTCTTGAAAACTGGTTTCACATCCTTCAGTCCAATCAAACTTTTTCTGTTTCTTAAGTAACTCCGTCATTGTCTTGGCCACCTTCAAGAAATTCTCGATGAACCTTCTATAGTATCCTGCCAAGCCTAGGAAACTATGAACTTCTTTAACTGACTTGGGAGATTCCCACTCAATTACAGCTGACACCTTTGTGGGATCGATAGCTATACCATCTCCAGACACAATATGTCCAAGAAATCCAACTTCATTCAACCAAAATTCACACTTACTGAAATTGGCATACAACTTGTGCTCCCCGAGTTTCTCAAGAATCAAACGCAAATGTTCTTCATGCTCTTCATTGCTCTTGGAATAGATCAGTATGTCATCGATGAATACGACAACAAACTTGTCCAGAAACTCCATGAACACCTTGTTCATCATGTTCATGAAATAAGATGGTGCATTTGTTAGACCAAATGGCATCATGTTATACTCATACAATCCATACCTAGTGGTAAAAGCAGTCTTAGGTATGTCTTGTTCTCTAATCTTTAGCTAAAAGTAGCCTGATCGGAGATCAATTTTTTAGAACACATAGGCTCCTTCTAGCTGATCAAATAGATCATTGATTCTAAGTAAGGGATATTTGTTCTTTATGTTCACCTCATTGAGTGATCGATAATATATGCATAGCCTTTGAATTATGTCCTTCTTCTCAACAAACAGAACTGGTGCACCCCAAGACGAAGAACTTGTATGGATAAATCCTTTCTGCAACTATTCTCCAAGTTGTTTCTTGAGCTCTTTCAACTCATCAACTGACATCTTGTAGGGTCTATTTGCTATGGGTTCAGATCCTGGTAGTAAGTCAATCAAAAACTCCAGATCTCTATCTGGTGGCGTTCCTGGTAATTCTTTCGGAAACACATCCGGGTACTCATTTACTACTAGCACACTGTCTATGCTAACCCCCTTAAGAGAATTTAGCTTATTCCCTTTGGATTCAAAGTTAGACTTGAACTTAATCCGTTTCTTATCTGGGGTTGTGAGTGTAACAGTACGGTTGGCACAATCTATTACTCCTCCATACTTAATCATCCAATCCATGCCCAAAATTACATCCAATCTTTGGGAATCTAGGATTATCAGACTAACTGCAAACTTGTATTTTCCAAACTCTATTACTAGATCATGACATCCAAAATTTACTATCATCTCTCCACCTGGAGAGCTTACCTTAATAGGACATCCAATAGTTTCAGTTAGGAGTCTATTTTTGTCTACAAATGCTCTTGATATGAATGAATGCGATGCGCCGGTATCAAAAAGAACAAGTGCTGGATAGGAATTAATCTTGAACTTACCAGCCACAGCATCGGACTCCTCATGGATTTATTCCACATTGATGTGGTTCACATGACCCTTCTGAAAAGGTTTTGGCTTGTTGGCTCCATTAGTCTTCTTTTCTGGGCATTCATTTGCATAGTGCCCAGTTTTCTTGCACTTGAAGGATTCCACCTGGCTGATGTCTCTCTTAGCTGGCTGATTCCCCTTGCCATTTACATCATGGTGACTCTTGTGTCCACTCTTGTTGCTGCGGTAATCACCATTGTTGTGCCCACAATTTTTATTGCTATCATGGTGACGGTTACTATTGTGGTGGTTGTTATATTTCCCTTGTTTGTGGGATCCAGAACCTCCACTATCTTCACCATGGGAACTCTTGTGTGACGATCCATAACTATGCTTACCAAAGTGATGCTTTCTCTTCCTATTCTCCACCTGCTTCATCTTACTTTCCAAGATGGTAGCCTTATCAGACAGAGATTGATAGGTTGGAACATATGCAAAAGCTAGTTGCATGCACATCTCATCATTCAGTCCCTCAAGGAACTTCTCCTTCCTTTTTCCATCAGTGTCCACCTCATCCGGTGCATAGCGTGCCATATTGTTGAACTCCTCAATATATTCTGCAACACTGCGGTGGCGTTGCTTAAGGTTGTGAAATTCCTTATTATTCAAACTCATCACTCCTGAAGAGATATGAGCATTGCGGAATCCATCCTCAAACATTTCCCAAGTCACTTGATGAGTGCAGCAGCACTTCGTTGGGAGACCCCAAGCGGAAGGTATGATGCAGTACAGCAGGAAAGTTTCCCTCAGTAAGAAACCGAGGTTATCGAACCAGTAGGAGCAAGGAAACGTCCCAAAGGTGCTGCAAGCAACGTGGAGACCTGCACAACACAAAC
The DNA here is from genome assembly GCA_916181665.1 of Avena sativa. Taxonomy (NCBI): domain Eukaryota; kingdom Viridiplantae; phylum Streptophyta; class Magnoliopsida; order Poales; family Poaceae; genus Avena; species Avena sativa. Next base: position 186,344,075 of record OV702281.1, read on the forward strand.
TCAAGACTTTGCCCCAACTAATAGTGCGGTTGTTGTAACAAAGGATTAATTGTATGGTGTGGAAGGTGATGAATGGTTTGCAGCAAGTAAACAATGGTAGATGTATTAATGGTAAAGACTAGACCGGGGTCCATAGTTCACTAGAGGTGCTCTCCTTAGATAAACAACATGGCATGAAGGGTAAACAAATTACAGCAGGGCAATTGAAAGGAAGTGAGCAAGGCATAACAATGCAATACAAGACAAAAAGATCCTATGAGATTCGATTGGGCAATACAACAATATACATAGACCGCCATCCAACTACATCTATGACTAGAATTCCACCTTCAGGTTATCATCCGAACCCCCTCCAGTATTAAGTTGCAAGCAATAGACAACTGCTTTAAGCAAAGTGTGTAAGGTACACAATCCACTTGTTGCATGAACAAGGGACTATTGTTTTCTCTCTACTGTCAACATCACATCTACAACCGAAGAGATTTCTGTCACTTCCCTTGGAAACTAGAGGCATGGACCCACTATCGAGCATAAATACCCCCTCTTGGAGTCACTAGCAACTACTTGGCCGGAGAGCATGCAAGATCACAAACAACACAAACATGATAGAATCAATAAGACAAAACCATTAATTAATCTGATATAGTAATTTCAATATCCATCGGATCCTCGCAAACACAACATGCATGATTACAAATAGATTAGAGCTTGATCATGAACGGAGCTCACAAGATCTATACATGAAAGCACAAGGAGGAGATACAACCATCTAGCTACTACATAGACCCGTAGTCCAAGGTGGAACTACTCACTTTTCATACTGGAGAAGAAGGCCTCCGGGATGATCTCCCCTCCGGCAGGGTGCCGGGAAGAACTTCAGATCCCCTCGATCTAGGGACGATGGAGGTGGCGGCTATAGAAGGTTTCGTGGAGTTTTGATCGAGTGCCTAGGGTTTCTGTATTGGGGGCTTCTTATAGGCGAAGAGGCGAGGGAGGGGGGCCTCCAGGGGGGCCACACCCTGCCCAGGTGCAGGCTGGGCCCACCCGCGCCTAGGGGGTCTGGCCACCCTGTGGTGCCCCTCCGTCTCGTCTTCCGGCTTCGTGTCGCCCACGGTAAAATATTGACTTTGTCTTTTATCCCGTCCAATTCCGAGAATATTGATTTTCTGCCTTTCTGGAACCAAAAACAGAAGAAAACGGGCAACTGGCACTATGGCAACTTGTTAATAGGTTAGTTCCAGAAAAGATATAAAAACACCTCAAAGTGTAGACAAAGCAAAGAAAAGTGGATACTAAACAAGCATGTAGCATCAAAAATTATAGATATGTTTCCGACGTATCAAGCATCCCCAAGCTTAACGCCTGCTCGTCCTTGAGTAGGTAAGTGATAAAAAGAATAATTTTTGAGGTGACATGCACCATCAAAACCAAGATCAAACCATTTTCAAACATTGAAAGTTGGGATCAAAGAACTCTAAACATGTGCATGAAATATGGAGTTCTAACAATAAGACAAAGCAACTATGCATGCAACATGAAAGGCTACAAACAAAGATCATGAATAACATGCACTGAAAAACATTTTTTTGTTTCACATACAGAAAACATGGCATAGTGGCATTCAGCTGGTCCCTCATAGAGTAGCAAATAGATGCATAGGACACCTTCGAAGTTCATAAGAGTGACTAGATACAAATATCACAAGAACAAGTAATATCACAATATGCATCAATCAATAAGTTTTGGGACACTGCACACATAATGGCAACAATGCTCTCTCAATGGTGCCTAAAGGTAGAAGGTGGAGACTCAATAAAATGGTCGAAGAAAGGCCCTTCATAAAGGGAAGCAGGGATTTCAAGTTTCAAAAAGAGCTTCCAAAAATTATGGTACATGTTAGATTTCAGCCCTCATTGCCCCTATCATAAGAACCTTGAAGTGATTAAGGTTAAAGTGAACAAACTATGGAGTATATGATTGACGAAGTATAAGTTGGCAATCTCAAGTCCCTTGAATACGAGGTCCACACCTCATGCTACTCAACTTCAGTCACCTATAAGTTCTTGTCATAGTAAGTACATGCGTATCATAGAGAACCACCAACAGGGTACCCCTTGCACATGGTACACGAGCTATCCCATAACCAAAATGGCAAGGGAAGCAGACAATGAGCATCTCAGCGATCTTTTTATTTACTATGTGCATAGCTTTTTATTAAGGATGCTTCACAGATAGCTCATTATGGTGATGCTGCAAGTTTCCACCATGATTAGGCATGGCTTAGGCTAGCGACCCAGGCGTTTCTCTAACACAAAATACATAACTCCATGTACTTACAAGCTCCCTTTTCATTTCACACCGGTGACATCCATAGACAAAAGAGCATGATATCAACTGTGTACAAAGTACAAGTGCAATGTTGAAAACATTCCCCATGACAACATGGTTCTGCTAATTCCAACGTATAAATGCAAGCATATATAACATAGATGAAACAATGGTTCAAGTTTATTAGGGTCAAGAAAAATAAAGTGTGCCATCAACTTCGTGAGAGCTTTAATCACTAAGTTTTCACATAACAAAATACTTTTTAATTGGAAGATAGATGAAAACAAGAATATACTTGGAATGCTGTAACACACCATGAATAGGAATTTATAGTGGACACTTTGGAATAAATTGGTTTCTTAGGAGTTGGATGCATGAGTAGAGCTTACTCATACAAGTGGAGGCTAGCAAAAGACTGGGAGCGACCAACTAAGAGAGCAATAATGGCCATAATCATGCAGAGCAACAAAACATTACTAATCAAAGCATAGAGTGGTACTACAAGTCAAGGACTAAATGATCATAGAGCCTATGGTGACTTGTTCACAGTCATAACATGGTGTGAGCATGTGCCAAGTCAACCCAAACAAAGCATCAAAGGAGAACACCACAATACTATGATTTTGCATGCTAAAACAACGCATAATTATTTCAAGGCACACTAAGCAATCCTAATTGTTTGGAACAAGACATTCTACACCAATAATCACTAAGCATAAGGTCAAAACAACACCTAGCATGTCATGCTAAAGTCTAAGTCACAGTCAATGCAAGCTCCTCTTGCATTTTCAAGCAAGAACTTTGGAAAAAGTCCAAAACAAACCTTAAACTCGTAGCCAAAAGATAAATCGAACCCCAAAATCCCAATCCTTGAAATCGACACTCTTAACTTATTAATACCGGTCTATTTTAAACCCTGAGTCAGTTTGCCACACCGGGAAAGTAACAATCCTAACCAGGTAGCATTGTAGTCTCACTAACAGCGTGGCCCTACCTATCATGTCCATCTTCCTCCTTTGTCTCTGTAAAATTCCCCCAATGAATCCCGAGTCAATCCCGCTACATAACTCATCTCTCACCCGCGCCACCGACAACCTCACTGTGCGCCTCCACCTTGGGAAAAAATCCTCATGGGCATCTGCCGCGTCCCTGATATCTGCCCCCATGCGAGCCGCCATCAGCCTCGTGTTGCCGCACTTGCCTATGTTTTCCGCGGTGGAAGATGTGCTAAAATTCGGCACGCCGAGGCTGAGCACGGTCGGGCCAACGGAAGAGCTAGGAGCTTGAGAGGGCCATGCCACCCGGCCGCCGGGGTCCAGATTGCTGGAGCTGCTAGCTTGATGATCGTCCCTCGATCTGATGCATCACCGTGATGCTAGACGGATGGTCGACGGCTCTCCGCACTATGGCGCTACCATTACTCGGCGAAGCCTGAAATCCCGCACGCGCTCCATGTCATAGGCAGTGCTGTGGTGCTGCTTACTGATGCAGTCGTGTGTGTTTTGCTAGGAGCACATGGGCACGACAAGGGCGCTGACTTGGGATATGCTCAACCGCCTCCAATGGATCGATTGAATACAACTAGCTATCTTGTCACATACATCTAGTTAGCTTTGCTAGATCAAATAAATATTGGTCAAGTCACAAATAATGCATTGTAGGTAGATGATGAATATGACATGTGGGTCCATTTTGGTAACGAGAGCAACTAACTATTTAATTTTTAATTTTATGTGCAAATCCCACATAGGGTTCAAAATAGACCGGGATCTATAAGTTCGGAGTGTTAATTTCAAGGATTCAAAGCTTAGGGTTTGATTTATCTTTTGTCTACGAGTTCGAGGTTTGTTTTGGACTTTTTCCCAAGAACTTTCTACTCCTTTCCAACACCAATCAACTTATTTGAAACAACACAGCGAGAACGGGGATCCAAACTACTTTACTCAAGCAAACTAAACAAACTAAGCAAACCAACCTAAAACTAAGACGCTCCAAGACCAACACAATAGTGCATGAAACAATAAAAACGAACTATCTAGACAGACCTGAGCATTTTATTGATGAAGAAGGGGATGCCCAAGGCATACCCAAGCTTTGACGCTTGTACATATTGGATATTTCTTGGGGTGAAACCGGGGTGGCATACCCAAGATTGAGCTAATTTCCATTCTTCATCTCATTACATCATTCTCTCTCTACACCTGAAATTTTTTTCTTCATACAAAACTTCACACAATCTTCATTAGCACCAGTAGTTTATTCAAAAGATAATATACCTTTAGGCTTAGCTTTGGAACAGAAAAACTTTTCACTAAAAACACAAGATACTGTAGTAACTCCTTCAAAAAGCTCAATTCCCCAAAAGAGAACTCAAAAAGGAATCAATAAGAAGCAAATGCAAATAATGGCAAAATCTGTCAAAACAGACCAGCAGGTAGAAACCGATTTTTTCGAAAATCTTTTGTTGCTCAAATAAAAAAGTGTTGAACTAAGTTAGCTAACATACTGGGGGATTTACTCATAAATTTTCATCTCAATCAGACTTACAGATACTCCTCACTAATTTTTATGGTGGAGGACAGAAATCTGTTTCGGGACAGCAACTCCCCAAATCTTACTTCCCTCTCATTAGAGGTCATTCTTGGCAAAAAAAGAAAACAAAAAGGATAAGGAGATGTCATTACTGAAGAATAACTTCCAAGACTCAAGGATACTCTTGGGTTATCTTCCAACAAGTACTTTTCTTTAACACCTTTAAGTTAGGCACAAGAAGCAAGAAATCAAGTATTTTCAAATGAGGAAGCATTAACATCAAACCTTGCTTTCAAAGGAGGAGCAAAAAGCAACTTATATCTCCTAATAAGTAAGTGTTCCATACCTTTATTGAATGGGAATTGATATTTAATGGTGCATCCTTTCATATCAGAGATGGCAACAACAGTTCTAAGAAAAGGTCTTCCCAAAGTAATAGGACAAGAAGCATTGTATTCAACATCCAAAACATAGAAATCGACAGGGACATAAGCATTGTTAACCATAATGAAAACATCATTAATACTCCCCATGAGTTTCTTATTAGCATTATCATCAAGTGAGACGTCCAAATAACAATCTTCCAAATGTGGCAAATCATGCATTTCATAAATCTTCCTAGGCATAATAGAGACACGAGAACCAATATCACATGAAGCATTGAGATCAAAGTCATTCACTTGTATATTAATAATGGGTTCCCAAATATCTTATACTTTCCTAGGAATAGAAGCTTTGTGTTTTAACTTCTCTTCCTTAATCTTAAAAAGAGCATCTGTAATGTGTTTAGTGAAAGCAACATGCATATCACTAGCATCAGGATTTCTAGCAAGCTTTTGTATGAACAGAATCACTTCAGAAATATTGCAACCATCTATATCAAAATCAAACTTAGCATCACTAGTAGTAGACTCATTAGGCTTAGGAATTGTAGGATGAGTCATAGGGGCTTCTTGTGGTTTAGTTTTCTCCATTCTAGTGATGGTGCACACACTATTGTTTCTATCAATTTTAGCTTCCCTTTCCCACTTAGCATGAAGTTGAGATAACAGCCTAACATTTTCATCAATAGTAACTTGTATGGCATGAGTAGCAGCAAAGGTACTTTCCATGGTTTCAGGTTTAGCAGCCATTTTATTAATCAAAGAGGATTGTGCTTCAGACAAAGAGGAAATGTTCTTCTCAACAGTTAAAAGTTTTTCCTCCACAGTCTTGTTGAAATCGATTTGTTTACTAATAAAATCTTTGAGCATAACTTCAAGTTCAGAGGGGGAACTTATAGCATTGTTGTAGGAGTTTCCATATGTATTGCCATTATTAAGAGGATAAGGCCTATAGTTGTTACCACCAAAATTACTCCTATAGGCATTGTTGTTTCTAATGAAGTTCACATCAAGTTGCTCTTCTTGAGTAACCAAAGAGGCTAAGGTAACATTTTTTGGATCTAAAGGAGCTTTCCCATTAACAAGAATAGCCATAATAACATCTATCTTATCACTCAAAGAGGAGGTTTCTTCAACAGAATTTACCTTCTTACCATGTGGAGCTCTCTTAGTGTGCCATTCAGAGTAATTAACCATCATATTATCAAGGAGTTTTGTTGCAACACCCAAAGTAATGCCCATAAAGGTACCTCCAGCAGCTGAATCCAACAGGTTTCTTGAAGAGAAGTTCAAACCTGCATAAAAAGTCTGGATAATCATCCAAGAAGCGAGTCCATGAGTGGGAAAATTCTTAACCAACGATTTCATTCTTTCCCAAGCTTGAGCAACATGTTAATTATCAAGTTGTTTAAATTTCATAATGTCACTTCTCATAGATATAATCTTAGCAGGAGGATAGTACTTTCCAATAAAAGCATCTTTGCACTTAGTCCAACAATCAATACTATTTCTAGGCAAGGATAGCAGCCATTCTTTAGCTTTTCCTCTCAAGAAGAAAGGAAACAACTTGAGCTTAATAATATCTCCATCTACATCCTTATACTTTTGCATCTAACAAAGTTCAACAAAGTTATTGATATGGGAAGCAGCATCATCAGAACTAGCACCAGAAAATTTCTCTCTCATCACAAGATTCAACAAAGAAGGCTTAATTTCATAAAAGGTAGCATCAGGAGTAGGTGGAGAAATGAGAGTGCTAAGGAAATCATTGTTGTTTGTGCTAGTGAAGTAAAACAACTTGGTGTCCTCAGCAAAGTTCATTTTGGCAAAGGTGGAGCAAGCCAAAAACAAAAGCAGTAGCTAGAGCAGGAACTAATTTTTTGTGTTTTTGAATAGAGAAAGCAAACCAAACTAAACTAATTTTTTGAGATTTTGATAAAAAGAGGCAAAAAAACCAAGCAAAAGAAACTAAGCAAACTAAAAAAAAGTAAAGAGATAGGTTGAGGAGGACTCCCCTTGTGAAGACGTCCTTAGCCTCCCCAGCAACGGCGCCAGAAAAATCCTTGATGAGTGTAGCAGCACTTCGTTGGGAGACCCCAAGCGGAAGGTATGATGCAGTACAACAGGCAAGTTTCCCTTAGTAAGAAACCGAAGTTATCAAACCAGTAGGAGGAAGGAAACGTCCCAAAGGTGCTGCAAGCAACGTGGAGACCTGCACAACACAAACTCAAGACTTTTCCCCAACTAACAGTGAGGTTGTCAATCTCACCGGTTGCTATAACAAAGGATTAACTGTATGGTGTGGAAGGTGATGAATGGTTTGCAGACATCAAACAGTGGAAGATGTATCAATGGTAAAGACTGGATCGGGGTCCATAGTTCACTAGAGCTGCTCTCCTTAGATAAACAATATGGCATGAAGGGTAAACAAATTACAGCAGGGCAATTGATAGGAACTGAGCAGGGCATAACAATGCAATACCAGACAAAAAGATAATATGAGATTCGATTGGGCAATACAAAAATATACATAGACCGCCATCCAACTGCATCTATGACTAGAAGTCCACCTTCAGGTTATCATCTGAACCCCCTCCAGTATTAAGATGCAAGCAACAGACAACTGCTTTAAGCAAAGTGTGTAAGGTAAACAATCCATGAACAGGAGACCGTTGTTTTCTCCCTAGTGTCAATAGCACATCTACAACCTAAGAGATTTCTGTAACTTCCCTTGGAAACTAGAGGCATGAACCCACTATCGAGCATAAATACCCCCTCTTGGAGTCACTAGCAACTACTTGGCCAAGATAGCTACTAACAACGGAGATCATGCAAGATCACAAACAACACAGACATGATAGAATCAATAAGACAAACCCATTAATCAATCTGACATAGTAATCTCAATATCCATCGGATCCCCGCAAACACAACATGCATGATTACATATAGATTAGATCTTGATCATGAATGGAGCTCACAAGATCTATACATGAAAGCACAAGGAGGAGATACAACCATCTAGCTACTACATGGACCCGTAGTCCAAGGTGGAACTACTCACGCTTCATACCGGAGAAGAAGACCTCCGGGGTGATCTCCCCTCCGGCAGGTTGCCGGGAAGAACTTCAGATCCCCCCGATATAGTGATGATGGTGGCGGCGGCTACAGCAGGTTTGGTGGAGTTTTGATCGGGTTCCTAGGGTTTCTGTATCAGGGGTTTCTTATAGGCGAAGAGGCGAGGCAGGGGCCGCCAGCGGGGCCACAACCTGCCCAGGCGCGGGCTAGGCCCACCCGCGCCTAGGGGGGTATGGCCACCCTATGGAGCCCCTTTGTCTCATCTTCCGGCTTCGTGTCGCCCACGGTAAAATATTGACTTAGGCTTTTATCCCATCCAATTCCGAGCATATTGATTTTCTGCCTTTCTGGAACCAAAAACAGAAGAAAACAGGCAACTGGCACTATGGAAAATTGTTAATAGGTTAGTTACAAAAAAGATATAAAAACACCTCAAAGTGTAGACAAAGCAAAGCAAGGTGGATACTAAACAAGCATGGAGCATCAGAAATTATAGATACGTTTCCGACGAATCATCACTTCTTCAATAGGAGTAGTGATTTGGAAATTATCCCACCAAGTAGCTGTTGGTCCTTCTAGAAGGTGTGCTGCAAACCTGACTTTCTCTTCATCAGTGCAACCAACTGTGACTAAGTCCTTGTTCACATAACGTAGACAATCGTTTGCTACCATAGGATCAGTGGTTCCTGAAAACTTAGCAGGCCTGAATCTCATAAACCTTATGAGCATATCAAAAGCTGGTGGGTTGTTTTGATTGTTGTTTTTGTTGTTGTTGTTGTTGTTGTTGTTGTTTTGGTTCTGATTCTAATTCGCCATAAACTGGGTCATCATTTGCATCAACTGATTCTGGGTTGTCATCAGTTGTTGCATCTCATTGCCATTGTTGTTATTGTTGTTGTTATTGTTGGGATTGGTACGACGGGGAGACATCTGTGGTTTGAATAAGGATAAGAAAGGATAAATATCCCATAGATACTAACATGCACAATACAATACATAGAAACAATCACAATAAGCAAGCCCAATAACTTAGAGTTTAAACAACACGAACAATAGAGTAAACACACTAGCATACTCATCCACATGTTGGATGATCAATGCGACTCGATGAAATAAAAGATGATAAATGGATATATAGTGAAGTAATCAACTCTAATCCTCCATCTCGACTTCCTCATACACTAGAGTAAGTCCTGCTGCTTCGATTCCTGCCTTGTACTCCTCCACGCTAGTGGTCAAAGCATCGACCTTCGCCTGAAGCTCTCTCTTATGCGAACGCAGCCTCTCAATCACCTCCTGCTGTGTATCTAGCTCAAGATCCTTGAGCTCCATCTCGTCCTTCATCTCATTGATCTTCTTGTTCCTATCCTGCACTCTCTTTTCTTGGTTCTTGAACCTCTTGTCTTACTTCTCGAACCTAGACTCCATCTCCTTGATGATCTCCTCCTACTCCTCGAAGGCCTTGTCCTTCTCCCTCAACTGGACGCGTAGCTCATCATTGCTAAGCATGACGTTGGTCCTATCAGTATCGATGTGTCTAAGAAGGCTCTCTAGGTCCTAAAGATAGAGACGCACTGGCTCAATAGTCTCCCTAGTGGCCTCGTCATACACTATAGCCTCTCCCTCCTTGTCACATCTCCCAAATGGGTGGAAGTAGAGGCTCGGTGGAGTGACGTCCACAGAGGCGTCCAAGCAGCTCCTGCATGGAAATGTTGAGTCCCTTCTCCTTTTCGTCATGGAGTATCTTGAAAGCAATCTCCTTGGTGGGAGGCTCTAACTGGCGTCCTGGCTACGAGACTCTAAATCCCCAAAGATCCTTCCTCTCGAACTTCCTAAGCTGAAGTCCCTTAATGTTGGGGAGGGGAAGATTGAGCACACAGACGAGCTCCACGATACGGGATCCAAAACGAGTTCCCTTGAAATCCTTGGCGGTGCTGAGAATAAAGCTAGGCATCTATTGCATAGGATGGAGAAAATTATAAACAACACAAGTAAAGAGTATAACATAAAGTAGTAAGACAAAAGCCAATAACAAAAACATAATTTCTCAAAACACACAAGTCATGGCATACAATAATCTATCACAAGAACTAAGTTTCAAACATAACTTAGACAAATTTTTGCCATACCACATAGGTTGGTATGATCAAATTATTAACGCGAGAAAACGACAAGTGTGGTGGTCCAACTATTGGAGTACGTCACAACTCTCACTCATATGCTAAGTCTATGATATCTTCCTTAGACGTTTTATGGCGGTCTCTAAGTCTTGGGTATGCTTCTTCTCCTCTCTAAGGTCATTTTGAGTGTTGAGCATTCTACACTTAAGTCTTTCTCCAAGCTCCTTGATAGCATTTCAAGCTGTATTCCTTGCAAAGTCAAAGAATGACATATGCATTTCGGAGTTGGTAACCATGCAGAATCCCGACTCATTGTGGTTATCCTCCTTGTTTTTATACAAGTGGAGTTGTACCCACCAATATTCTTCTACTTCATCCATCACTGGAAATCCTTTGTTCATGGCTTCACCATATATCCCCAAGCTAACCATGAGGTTTTTGAGTGCCTTGGGAAACTCTGTCTCACATTCTAAGGTCATGGTCATGAGTGGTCCCTTCATGACGGCTTCATTGATGGTGGCCATCTACAAATAGAGATGAGAAATAAGATTAGGAGAGATTTACGAGATGAAAAGAGATAAGTGTGGAATTTTTCAAAGGGTTGCATTTTTTCCTAGTGGTTTCCTTAGTATAATCCATCTTAGGGTCATAATCCTACAGGCAACACAGTGCTCTGATACCATCTGTAAGACCTCACCATTTAAGGTAAAGGCCCCTGTGATTGCAATGCTAGTCCTTGGATCGAATTGCTAGCATCCACAGTTTAAGATGAAGTACACAGATACAAAGGTCATTATTACATCGTAATATCCAGAGATACAATACTTCTTACAACTCATTAGCCCAAGGCTAATACAAATAGTTCACAATACTTAGCAAAATAATTAAAGTCTTCATCTTGATGTGCCATAGGCAAACATGTTGAGGTAGAGTCATAACCCTAGTCACCATCAGAGTAACCTGCAACATAATAAGTTACAGCCACAGATGGTCAATAGATTTGTAATTGTATTGGCAAGTGGTACCACAGTAGTATAGAAACTTCTAATAACTATATGAATTTGGCTAAGTGTAGTTCAGGCTGGCTTTGCTCAAAATAAGGTTTGACTTATTAGTTTGAAAACACTAAGTTTTTGTTTGACAAAAACACCCAAGGAACCACCAATAGACATTGGTGAACCTTTACCCTTGTTTAACCAAAAGTTTTAACTTAGAGAAATTGGGATGAGGAGATCCTTGATCATTTAAACGTATTTGATGCTCAAAATGTTCATTACCGGGGACACGACTAAGTACTTAGGTTTTGCCCTCTCGAGAGGTGGTGCACCTTCCCCACAAGAATCAACATGCATCGAGACAAGACTTTTCAGAAGCCTTCCCTCAGACCACCATGGACGCGTTCCATCCTATCAACCCTACCACCAACTGTCCATCTGGTTGAGTTCTTGCAACCTAGTTGGTCAAGGCAGAGCCCGTATGCCATTTGGTTGCACTAGAAGCTTCTCGATACTAAACATCTCAATTCTCTTTGTTCCTGGGTGGCCATCCACAAGTGTGATACACAAGGTAAACCATAGACATGGTCCTTGTGTAACCACTCAACAAAATCCAATCTTCCCATTCTACACACGTGATTCATTAACATGTTGTTTTATTAATAAAAGACATCGTCATAGACTTTGCATAATATCATAACATGAATATTCCACCCTTGCTTTCTACTAGATAGGCTCAGCAGACTAGCATAACATGTCTCTTAACTTAGGGAAAACCTACTAAGACACTATCTATAGGATTTACCAAAGCATAGCATATACTTAGAAAAATCAGCATGTTGGGGATATTCTATATGGGTATCCTCATAGCATGTCTCTTATCCGACTAACCCGGGTGGCCCATAGTCGGTAGCATGGCCTATGGTCTGGTGGGCGGCCCAGTTAGGTGGATCCAGAAGGGAGGCCCATGCTAGATAAGGGAAGGCTACGGTGGAGTCACCAGCGTACCTGGAGCCTTGGAGTGCAAGATACACAAGACTTGTAATAGACGGTGTAGAACTCTGTAACCTGTCCGGCTAGGACTTTTCCCTGTAACCCTAGGACCTGGCGACTATATAAGTCGGGCCTATGGGAGCCTTTAGGGCATAACCTAGTATCGTTTTACACACACCTCGCACAGCGAACCTATCTCTGTAACTCGGCGTATCGCCATTATAGTGATTTATAGCAGGAGTAGGATTCCGCCACCGTTGTGGGATCTAAACCTGGGTAAGCTGTGTTACCTCGTACCCGTCAACCGTCCGCCTTACCCCACGTATCTAAACACGCACCGTGAGGACCCCTCCATGGCGTACTCGTCGGCAATACCACGACAGTTGGCGCCCACCGTGGGGCAAGAGGCGCTTCAGGCTCTTCAGCGGGCGAGGACCAAGATATTCGTAGGAATCAGCGAAACCGTAGCCATCGGTCGCGTTCTATTCTCCGGAAACGTTCCGGTCGTTCCCCTCGACGAGTTCTAGATCCCGGCGAAGACGAACCCTACGCGGTGTTCGATCGTTCCTATCGGAGACATACACCTCTTCATTGGCGAAACTGACTCGGGCACTAGTTCCCTGGGAGTCGGAGGATCATCAAGACCCGCACGGACCGCCTACGGGAAGGATACGTTCGTGGAAGGATCGATGTCGGATCTCTCCTCGGAGTTTGCCGGCAAAGATCGGAAAAATTCAAGACCCACCCAAACCGCCCCTGTGCAGGATATAAAGGTGGAAGATCACTAAAAATCCGCCGGCTTTGTCCGTGCGTCTGGACAGCGGAGATCCAAGTTCGTCGGCGTGGTTACCATCTTCGATCTGGCGCGCTGCATTCAGAGAGAGGGCGAAAACCCCCGCGATTACCTGGCCAGGTGGCTCCGTATACGAGCCGATCTGGCCCACTACCCCAATGATGATGCCATCTATCACTTTGTGGAAGGACTGGACCATGGAACGCTTCTCCGACATTCTCTAAGACGGCAACAGGCGTCAGGACGCCTCACCTTCGAAGGCATGGTGAACACAGTCAACAACTACGTGGAGGCTGAAGCGGCAGCTCAGACAGCGCTTGCGCTCATTGACGGAGCCCCTCCGATTCAGCCACCACCACCATCGCCTCCGGCCGCCATCGTCGCAGCAGCACCACCACTTCCAGTCATTGTCGAGGCCGTTGCACCTCCACCTCTCGTCATCGAGGAAGTCCTGGCACCCTCCGACTCTGTCATTGACGCGCTTTATGCTGATTTCAGTGCAGATTCAGAGGAAATAGACTTCAGTCCAGAAGAGCTAGACTCTTCCATGCAGGAGATGGAGGAGGAATACTCGCGCGACGAGCAAGCCAATAACACCGTCATGTCTCGAGGGGTGTTCGTCTCCATTGGGACAGCGATGGACGAAGATCAGCCCGGGCAAGCTTCGCCTACGGCACTAGATAAGGGGAAGGGGCCACTAATTGCTGACGACATTGATCGTGCAAAGGTCATGCCGCCTCCGCCTAACCCAGTGCAGAAGCCGCAGGAACTCGGCACCGGTCCGAGCAACAATAACACCGCGAACTTGCCGCCTCCAGCGTCCACGTCGGCAGCAGCCCATGTTACTCCAGCTGATAGAGTGATGTACGGCAATCTCCTCGTTGAGCCTCTAACCGTTGATCATATCCGGAACATGACTCGGCTTGACGAGAAGTGCCAGCAGCTGCTGGAGGAGGCGCAAGCCATCGCGGAGCAAGACGCTAAACTAGATCGAGATCTGGTCAACCCGCAGAAGTACATAGAGAAAGCAAGAGCAATGGAGGCCGAGTACAAGACTCTGCTGCAACAGCAGAAGGCTAAGAAAGCTCCGGCTCGCGTCATCAACGATCCTGGTGTACGCCGCAACCTAGGATGGGCTCCCTCGAAGCCGGCACAGGCCAAGCCATACATTGATAGTGAAGGCAAGCAGGTGATGCCCACCCCACTCCTTAACCTCGCCGTTGCCAAGACCCTTCTGGAGCAGGATAGATCGCCTAAGGCAATAGAGCAGGTCTATGACCTAGTGGACAAGGTGGTAAAGCAGCAATAAAAGGCCACCTCTCAGAGGCTTGAGTCTGACCCAGCGCTCTGCCGATCTAGCCAGTACAAACCGCCAAGGGACAGATCTCCTCAGGATGTCGGATCACGGACGGGTTCATCAGAACGAAGACGGAGGGATGCGCGCAACAGGAAGGAGGCTATACCCATATCCTTCGACCATGGATAAAAAGCCCAACCTCGCCGCCCATCGCCACCGCCCCGATCCCCCAGACGTCAGGAAGATTACAAGCCTCACCATCGTACGGATATGCCCCCTCCAAAGCAGTGTGGCATCGTCATCCGCGACAACGCGGCACAGACCCGTCATGATGGAGAACGCCACCAAGGACATAAGAGCAGGTCACACCATGACCCTCCGCGTCCGGCAAGCAACCGTGACAGGCGTGGGGCGTCGCAGGAGGGTAACAGCAAGAAGGCTAACCCACCGCCACCTTCGCCTCCGTCACCTCCAAGCAGTCACCATGACGGAAGAGGCCCGCGTCGTTCACAGAGCCCATCCCCTGTTGACAACAAGAAGAAAAACCCGGAGCCATACGATGCACGTTCGCGAATCGATAAGATCCACGAGGCCCGGGAAGGACCATACCTAGGACCACGTTGCTTTGGACCTGCAATACGGTCCGCAACTTACCCCAAAGGTTTCCGGATTGACAAGACCATCAAGCCCTATGACGGCACCGCCAAGCCCGCCACATTGTTGCAGGACTACGGCAACGCGGTGGAGATTGCTGGAGGAAACCCCAACGTCGCCGTCAAGTACCTCCCGTTAATGTTGGTGGGCACGGCCCGTCAATGGATCAACGACTTGCCGGAAAAATCTATCTACAACTGGCTGGACATGCAAGAAGCGTTCACCAAGAACTTTGAGGGTACATACAAGCGTCCCTGCACTATGGGCGATCTACAGTGGTGCGTGCAAGAGAAAGACGAGACATCTCGCGCCTACCTCTCCCGCTGGCTGGATATGAAGAATTAATGCGCAGGAGTGCACGCCTAGACCGCCATGACCGCCTTCATCAATGGATTGGAAAGGGGCACGTTACTCCGACATAAGCTAAAGCGCTTGCAGGACAATCATCAGCTGGACTTGAATCAGATGATTCAATTAGCTAGTGAGTTTGTAGCTGCCGACGACGATGCTCGTGGCTCTTTGCCGGCAACGACCGTTCCAACCCAAGCTCGGAGGAACAGCAGTACAAAGCGGAAAACCGCTCTAGAAGAAAATCAATATACCGACATGGTCGCCATGACTTTCGCAGGACGAGGAGAAGGCGGACAACATGGCCGAGGAAGGGGAGCAGGCCGCGGGCAGCAACGAATAAGTAAAACCAACTTGGCGCCACTCCGCAACCCCCAAACGTACGAAGAGTACCGCGATATGCCGTGCCTCGTACACCTCGATGTCAACGGCAAGGCCACCCATACCAATCGACACTGCAAGTTCGTCAACGACCTCAAGGAAGACCCGGAGTCCGGCTACAAGCAAAGTCGGAAGAACAGACCGCGAGGCAAGGGCAAGGGGAAGAAGAAGGAGGAGGAGTCCAAGGATTCAAGTGACATGGACGAGGACGTTGACCCCAAGCACGCCGCCAAGAGCGACGAAAAGGGCAAGAACCCCTTCGCAAAGAAGGCCCCAGTCTACCACACTTTCCTTGGCACCCCCACCGTCCGACAACAGAAGACCTCTCTAAGGATCCTGATGGCCACTCTCCCCCCAGTCCCCCAATACCTGCGCTGGTCGGAGGTTCCAATCACTTGGGACAGGACGGAACACCCAGACCTTGTGCCCACGGAGAACCAATACGCCATGGTCATCAACCCATTGATTGACGGCGTGGAGTTCACCAAGTGCATGGTGGATAGTGGAAGCAGCATCAACATCATGTACCTGGATACACTGCAGAAGATGAACTTTACGGAGGCAAACCTAAGGCGGACCAACACCGTGTTCCATGGCGTAGTTCCTGGACGGGAGTCTTGGTCCCTTGGGTGCATTACACTTCAGGTAGCCTTTGGCGATGTTAATAATTACTGCCAAGAGCGCATGACCTTTGAGGTGGTCCCCTTCAAGAGCGTGTACCACGTCATATTCGGCCGCCACATATTCCACACGTTCATGGCCAAGCCATGCTTCGTCTACAACAAACTCAAGATACCCGGACCAAACGATGTCATCACCGTATCCGGAAGCTTTACCAAGTCAAGGGACTACGAGATCAATGAAGCAGACGTTGCAGAAGTTGTCCTCTACATCGAAGAATTCAAGGAGATCCAGAGCAAGGTCAATGATTCAGAGATGCCCGCGTCGAAGAAGCAGATCTCCGACTCCACTCCTGCGTTCAAGGCCGCCATCGAGACCAAGCCGGTGGACCTTGTGGTAGGCGATGCCTCCAAGACCGTCGCCATTGGGACGAACCTGGATCCCAAATAGGAAAGCGCGCTCGTCGAGTTCCTCCGTGAGAATAGGGACATCTTTGCCTGGCAACCTGCCGACATGAAAGGTGTACCTAGGGAACTTGCCGAGCATATCTTAAACATAGATCCAAAATGTAAACCAGTGAAACAACCTCTACGACGCTTCGGAGATGAGAAGAGATGCGCCATTGGCAAAGAGATAGCTAGGTTACTTAAGGCTGAGTTTATCCGAGAAGTCCTTCACACCCGATGGGTGGCCAATCCTGTACTTGTCCCCAAAAAGGGAACCAATGAATTAATAATGTGCGTTGATTACACCGGCTTGAACAAAGCATGTCCCAAAGATCCGTTTGCTTTGCCTCACATTGACCAAGTCATTGACTCGACGGCTGGCTCGGAACTTTTGTGTTTTCTCGATGCATACTCAGGATACCACCAGATCAAGATGAGGAAGTCGGACCAATTGGCCACTTCGTTCACTACCCCATACGGCACGTTTTGCTATGTCACGATGCCCTTTGGGTTGAAAAACGCAGGTGCTACCTACCAGCGGACAATGCAACGTTGCCTTCACGACCAAATTGGTCGGAACGTTCACGCCTATGTGGACGATATCGCGGTCATGTCTAAAAAGTCAAATGACTTAATCTCCGACTTAAAAGAAACCTTTGATAATCTCCGGAAATACAACATGATGCTCAACCCTAAGAAGTGCGTCTTCGGGGTTCCAGCCGGCAAACTGTTGGGCTTCATCGTTTCCCAGCGCGGAATCGAGGTCAACCCGGAGAAAATCAAGACCATCTTAAACATAAACCATCCGACATGCCTAAAGGACATCCAACGACTAACATGTTGTGTTGCAGCAGTTAGTCGGTTCATCAGCCGACTTGGAGAGAAGGCTCTGCCACTGTACAAGTTGCTGAAGAAGGCGGACAAATTCACGTGGACGGACGAGGTAGATGCAGCATTGAAGCAGCTCAAGGAGATTCTTTCCTCAGCGCCTATCCTTGCAGCACCCGAGCGTGGCGAGCCCCTGTCAATTTACATGGCGGCAACCAACCGGGTTATTAGCATAGTCGTCATGGTAGATCGGAAGGAACCAGGCTATGAACACGGAGTGCAATGACCAATTTACTATGTAAGCGAGGTCTTGACGGAGTCCAAGCAGCGTTACCCGCACTACCAAAAGATAGCTTATGGAGTATTCCTCGCTTCGCGGAAGCTGAGGCATTACTTTCAGGAGCACCCAATCACAGTAGCGAGCAAGACTCCACTGTCCGACATTATCAACAACAGCGACGCCACATGAAGGGTCGCGAAGTGGGGCATTGAACTTTCCGCCTTCGAGATCACCTACAAAAGACGCGACGCTATCAAGTCACAAGCCTTGGCGGATTTTATTGCAGATTGGACAGAGATGCCAGATGCCACTCCGTTGCCAGAACCAGAGTACTGGGTGATGCACTTTGACGGATCAAAGCTGCTCAACGGCTCGGGGGCTGGTGTATTGCTACAGTCACCAAAAGGAGACAAGCTACACTACGTTCTGCAGATCCACTTCGAGGCTACAAACAACATGGCGGAGTATGAAGCACTCATTCACGGATTGCATGTAGCCAAGGATATTGGCATCAAGCGCATAGTTTGTTGTGGAGATTCCGACTTGGTTGCCCAGCAGGTGGCAGGCACTTGGAATGCGTGGAACCCTATGATGGCGGCATATCGCGACGAAGTGGACAAGATAGCCAAGAGCTTCTTGGGCTACGAAGTCAAGTATGTGCCTAGGGAGCAAAATGAGGCGGCTGATATATTGTCTAAACTTGGATCAGGGCGCAAGCAATTTCCGCCAGGAGTTTTCCTAGAGCATCTACACACACCATCCGTGAAGGGGGGCGACATCGACAACCCGGATAGAGCTGATTCTTTCGTCAACATGGTGATGAAGATCCCTCCGGCTTGGACAAAACCGTTCATGGAATATCTCGAACACGGAACTTTGCCCGACGACGAGGTCGAAAGACGGCAGATAGTATGACGAGCAAAGGGTTATACCATAATCAATGGGCAACTCTACAAAAGGAGCACTACTGGTGTATACCTAAAGTGTGTTTCCCAGCTATAAGGTATGGAAATCCTACGCGAAATCCATCTCGAAGATTGCGGGCATCACGCCGCTCCTCGATCGTTGGTCGCAAAAGCCTTCCGGCAAGGATTCTACTGGCTGACCGCGAAGGCGGACGCCGACAAGATGGTTGAAACATGAACATGATGCCAGTATTATGCCCGACAACCACATGTCCCTGCTGAAGAATTGCGAACAATACCTATAACTAGGCCATTTGTAGTCTAGGGGCTAGACATGGTGGGACCGTTACAAACGGCACCATGTGGATACGCATCTGCTTGTAGAAGTTGACAAATTCACCAAATGGATAGAAGCTAAACCCATTAGAAAGCTTGATGGGGCAACTTCCCTCAGGTTTGTCCGGGATCTAGTGGTGAGATTTGGTCTCCCACATAGCATCATCACCGATAATGGAAGCAACTTGTCACTCGGAGAAGTGGAGGCCTATTGCTGGGACAAAGGCATCCGACTTGACCTTGCGTCTGTGGCACACCCACAATCTAATGGTCAAGTTGAGCGAGCCAATGGATTAATTCTGTAGGGAATCAAGCCACGTCTTGAGGCGCCTCTACATAGAGCAGCTGGAGCCTGGGCGGAAGAATTGCCATCTGTGTTGTGGAGTTTACGAACTACACCCAACAGATCCACCGGCTACACCCCTTACTTCATGGTATATGGAGAAGAATCCATCCTACCTTCCGACATCCTCCACGATGCACCAAGAGTTGCCGCCTATGACGAAGATGACGCTGAAGAATCCAGAAGCCTAGATGTGGACCTTCTCGAGGAGGAGCGCGTTTTGGCATGCCAAAGATCCACCATCTACCAGCAGAATCTACGCAGCTACCATAGTCGCCGCGTCCGGCATCGCTCGTTTAAAGAGGGGGATCTAGTACTCCGACTTAAGCAGAACAAGTCACACAAATTATCCCCGCCATGGGAAGGACCGTTCATCATAAGCAAGGCGCTTCTCAATGGGTCTTACTACCTTGTCGACAATCGTGAGCTCAAGGATAGACCCAACGAGGATCATAAGCGTAAGCGACGTGACCCGGATGATGACTACCCGGAGCTTGATCGGCCATGAAACATAGCACAGCTACGTCCTTTCTACACTTAGCATTTTTTATCTAATCATGTACCTCTTATATGATCAATGAAATAAAGCTCTTTGGTTCACTCATATTGCTGAGTCTTTTACCTCCTTTAGTGTTCATTTTTGGATCATATAAACCTTTATGCACAAGCCTTGCGATTGCACTTGTGAAAATTCCGCCTACGGGCGTTAGCTTAAGATTTCTGGTCTACACATTCTTTGTTGTTTTTATGTGGGTTCTGGAGTAGTGACTTTCGGCACTTATTGTCGGCGATTTTGTGCTCAGGTTATAGACGGTGCCATTGGGCATCATCACCTAAGCGCATGGTTCCGACAAAGAGTCTTCCGACTCACGAAAAGTCAAGCGTAAAAACCAAAGTAATGGATAAGCCAGCACTTGCTTAAAAAATATATACATACTGGGCATTCATTCTTAAGTAGCAGGATACGACAGCCACTGTTTTCTGCCTTAAGATTACATCACCAAGTTTTTTCATTGCACACTCCAGAGGTGAAACAAGAATTACAAAGTGTTTTCACTCCTTGGGTGCAGGGGACTTGGAGGCCGCATCATCACCAGCCGGAGATTCACCCTCAACGTCGCCGCTGTGAGGAGACTCGGAGGATTCAGGGTTGGCGTTGTCAAGAAAGTCCCTGTAAGATCCCTCCTTTGTAAGGAAAAGGAACCCTGTGATTGCAATGCTAGTCCCTGGATCATTGCTAGCATCCACAGTTTAAGATGAAGTACACAGATACAAAGGTCATTTATTACATCCATTCCAGAGATAAAACATAGTCTTTTACAACTCAAGGCCACAGGCCTAATACAAGAGTTTGGAATAAGTAAATAAACATAAGTCTTCATCTTCATGTGCCACAGGCAAGCATGTTGAGTGTAGACTCATGACACCTAATCATTATCGAAGTAACCAGCAACATCACAAGTTATAGCCACAGTGGGTCAATACTTTGGAATAGTATTGGCAAGTGATACCTTAGTAAATTTTAAGTGGACTATATTACTATATGCATTTTGGCTAAGTGTAGCTTGGCTTGCTTTGCTCAAAATAGGTTTTTCCTATTAGTTGAAATCACTAAGTTTTTCTTTGTCAAAAACTTTTCCCAAGAAACCACCAATAGACATTGGGGTCCTTCACCCTTGTTCACCCACAAATTTTTACTTAGAAGTTGGAGTGATGAGATTCTTGATAGCTTCCATGTCTTGATGCTCAAGTTGTCCATTGCGATGGACTTGGCTAAGTACTTAGATTTTCCATCTGCAGAGGTTGTGCACTTTCCCCACCAGACTTGGTTTCCCAAGACAGGACCTTTCAGAAGCCTTCCCTTAGACAAATGGACGCGTTCCAACCTATCATCCCACTACCACCAACTGTCCAAATGACTAAGTTCTAGGAACCTATGTGGTCCAGGCAGAGCCATATTGCCAAGTGGCTGCACTATAAGCTTCTCAACACTTGGCCTCTAAAATCCCTTTGTTCCTGGGTGGCATACCACAAGTGAGATACACAAGGTAAACCATATCCATGGGCCTTGTGTAACCACTCAACCAAAAACCACCAATCAAGTCCCATTCCACCTAGGTGATTCATTGACTTAGTTGTTTTATTAAGAAAAACATAAGTCCAAAGACTTAGAAATATTTTCATCATAGCATGTATATACTTTACCAACCCTTGTTTGCTACTAGCTAGGCTAAGCATGGCATAGTAACTTAACTTAGGAATTTCCTAGCAATTCTATATCTACTTAGGATTTCCCAACATGGCATTTGGCAAAAATAGTAACATGCAAGACTTAGCAAAATATTTCTAATGCTTGTACAAAATATAGGGATGGAAATATTCATGAAGTACCACTTGCCTTGGTAGTTGGGAGAGTAGCACTCTTCACAATCACAATCACTAGCACCAAAGTCTACACAAAGAATATAACCACAATCACATACAAGTCATATACAAACAAAAAAAAATATATGCATGCATGAAAAAATGCTAAGTGATGATTTTTAAAACTCCACCAAGCAAGTGCATAGTACTGAACCATAAACAAGTCAAAATCTTGCCAAACCAAGTTTATTTAGCACTAAAACAAATTCCTAAACAATTTCTATACTCAAAATAGCCTTAAACAAGTTTCTGCAAATAAAGTCATTTTAACAGAAACTTTTCACTAAACACATTGCATAAACAGAAAGGGCTTGTCTTCCTGATTCCAACGGTATAAAATTTGCAAAAATCTAACGTGGGAATCAAAATTTATAACCTAATCAAATTTGAATCCAATTCTGTTTTAAATTCTGTTTTAAACTCAAACCCTAGCCACGTGTCTTAACCTTACTGGCGCGTACCGCTTCGCACCGGATCACGCACCCGAGCCGTAGGATCTAAGTGGCGATGCACGGTTCAGATCAAAACGTAACGCTTCGCTAAGTGAACTAATCCTACGCGCTGAATCTGGATCTGATGGCTACAATTCATCTGACCAAAACTAAGTGGCGTTAGCGGCGGCGACTGGCGGCGGAGCGTCTGTCAGCGGCGGCTCTGGCGTTCTAGGTCACGCGGAAGTGGGGGAAGAGGCTTACCAGAACCGCAAGGTCGAGGCGAAGCTCAACGTGGTGGAGGCTGGGCAAGGGGCGCACGGGGTCGTCGGGGATTCCTCGCCGGAGTTCGCGAATGCGTCTGATGCGGCTGCTGTCGATGTTGGCGAGGTTCTGCGTCGCTCTAAGTCAAAAGGAAGGCACCGTTAGATGCGCAAGACGATGGGGGTCCTAGGCGTATCAGGCAGAGGGCAAGGGGCGGCTGGTACTTACGGGGAGAGGTCGCCGGAGTTCGTGCAGAGGGCGGCGGCGCTCGGTCAAAGTCGTTGCCGAGGCTACAGATCATGCGAGAACAAACAAGGCGTGTCAGTGGATGCGCAAGAAGTTGTTGATCATGATAGCATGAGTCAGGGACAGAGGGGAACACTGAGCTCACCGGAATTCGTCGGCGCGGTCGTCGGAACAGCGGCGGCGTCGAGCGAGTTGTGGGCAGCCTGGTGGCGTGGAGAAGGAATTGGTTGAGGGGAAATGGTCGCGAGAGAGAGGGGATTATATAGCCAGAGGCTCGACAAGAAACGCCCAGGGATTACCTCGCGGAATCAAAGCAGCAACGGGCAGCGGCGGAGTTCGTGCGTGAGATTTTGGGGAAGACGATGATGACGTGGAGAGGGCCCGCTCGTCAGCGATATAAGCAGAGAGGGAGTGGGGTCTGGGTGTCAGCGACCGCGTGGGTGCGTCTGCGCGTGCGAGAGAGAGAGAGAGGGAGGCCGGGTGGGCGAGCTGGGCCGGTTCTGTTGTTGGGCTAGAATAGGAGCGCCTGGCCTTTTTCTTTTCTTTAATCCTTTTCTTTTTCCAGAATGAATTTCAGGAATGGTTTTCAAATGAATTCAAACTCTTTTTGAATTCAAATCTTTTTGGGATTGTTGCAGTGTGCAACAGTCTCACTTCTAGGCATAAAACCATGTGGTCACTTTGAAAAGGCTTGGTCATTTTTGGAGAAACAAAATAACAGGGACTTTGCACTTGATTTGCAAATGTTTGAAAAATGGTTTTTTGAAACCATTTCCATTTTATAAAGTTTGGTTCAAATTGCACACTCAATCCATTCAACAAGGGAGACAACAATCTTGGTTTAAAACATTCAAGCTTTCAAATGGGGATGGCCATTTGATTCAAGTTTGCTCACATAAAATGATAGCACTATGTGCTTCTGTTTTCTTGAAATGAGTTTGAAATTGATCTCAAATCTATATGCATGCGTGAATGATATGCTGTCACATCCCAAGATTTTCCAAATCTTGTAATGTGAAAATAAATGAATGAAATAAAACTTTGTTTGATTTTCAGGGCCAGAAGAAACTTTTTGAATTTAATTGGAAACTTCAAACCAATTTGAATCAAATAAATCCAAAAGGGATTTATAAGGATAAACATTTATTAAAGGAAATTAAAATGTTTTGGTATTGCTATTTTGGATCTTTTAATAAAAGATTTGGTTTTCAAAAGAAAAGGTGGATTCTTAAATAAAGATTATTTTATAAAGTCAAATTAAAACCTTGGCCAAGCTTTGGAATTAAAACATTTTGTTTTGAATAAAATAGCAAAGGTTTATTTAAATAAATTAATAAGGATTTAATATCCAATTTTATCTAAATAAAAGGTTTTACCATTTTAATTAAAACATCAAAAAACTTATTAAATTATTTTAAATAAGTTTTCCAATTATTTTATATTCTCAAATAAAACCTACTGAAGTGTTTTGGCTTTATTTTAGATTTCAAAATAAATATTTTAAATAAAATAAATCCTAGTTGATTTTATAATGAAGGTCTATTGTATTTAATTATTAATGGACCCTAAAATAAAAGATTATTTTATTTTAAACAAGTTTCCAAGTATTCTTTATTTCCAAATAAAACCTACTGATTTGGTTTTGAAAATATTTGGATTTCAAATGGAGATTTTGTTCATTAAATCAAACCCTATTTTATAACTAAAGATCCATTTTATTTAATTAATAAATAGATCCTAAAAAGAATAAAAAATATTATTTTATTTTAAGATTTGGTTTATGTTGATAAACAGAACCAAAAACTTATTTGCCAGTGTGGTGATTGTTTGAATGTTTGAATGTTGTTTGATAGTTTGAAATTCAAAACAGAAATTAGATTTAGAAAAAGAAAAATGTTTCAGACAGAAAAAAATAGTGCAAAGGACCAAGCCCATAAGCCCAGGACCAGCCCAGTTTCCCTCCCCGAAGAAAAAACGATTTGTAATCAAGTTCTAACCCATGCAGAGGCTGACCAGTGGACCCTCCCCTCACTCTTTTTCTCACTGACGACTGGACCCCACTTCTCCTGTTCATCCTCCTCACCCGCGCGACTCCTTTCCCCCAAACCTCGCTGTCGTTGCTGCCATTCAAAGACGCGATCAATTCGCAGTGATGTCGCGCCTTAAAACTCGCCGTGATTGCACGCTATTAAACGCCAGCGTCTCCTCCTCCTTTCCCCTCACACGCCACTCCCTCTCTGCCCCGAGGCTGCCTCAATTTGAGCTCGCACCACCGCAGCTCCGACCACCGTCCTCCCTCGATTCCGGCCGAGCCACACCACCTCCTGCCTCCACAAGCACACGAGCACACTCACCACTCCCTGGCACATCTCCCAGTAACCTCCGTTCGACCGCGGGCGCCCCAGGGAGCCGTCTTCGACAAAGTACTGAAGCGCCGCCGTCTGTCTCGTCTCCGTCGAGCTCCTCCGGTAAGTCCAGACCGACCCAAGCCTTCTCCTTCACGCTCGCGTCATCTTCGTGACCTCCTGCATCTGACCATGCCCTTTGTTTGCCTCCTCGTGATTGACAGCTTCGCCTCCGACCACGACCAGGACCACCCCACGTTGCTCTCTACTCCGGCGAGCAATTGCAGATGTACCAGAGCACCCCTTGCCGCGACAAGCACACGTCGAGCATCACCACTTCCTCGCGATTCTGGTGAGCACCTTCCCTCCCCTCTCCGCTTCCTGTAACCGCCGTAGCGCCACCGCCTGGCCGTGCGCCGCCGCTAGCCGCCGCCAGCGCCGCCGATCCTTGGCAAGCATGCTAGCAACCGTAGGATCTAGATCGAGCGAACGAAACAGATCCACTTAATCACCAAAGGGGTACGCGATCAGGACCGCACGATCTGTTCAGATCCAACGCACCGCAGAGCCGATCTGGCCGAACCGGTACCAGCCAGTCGTATTACGCCACGTGGCCAGTTTTGGTTTAAACAGAAATTTGAAAACAGAATTGTTTGTGAATTTGAAAACACTATAACTTTAGATCCACACGTCCAAAAATTACAAACTTTATACCGTTGGAATCAGTGGAACAAACCCTAGCCAACCATGCCATTTGTTGGGTAAATAGTATCTGTTAGATTAGTTGTTTTTGCAGAAACATTTGAATGCTTGTTAAGACTAGAAAAATGATTCAAAAATGTTTTTAAGTTTGAAACCTTGGCAAATTAGTTTATGGTGAACTTACTGACCCTAGGAACCAACCCATGGTTTTGAAAATAAATTTGGAGAACATTAGGATGGATTAATTGGTTTAGTTCATTTCTAGCCAAATAAAAATAATAAATTTTGTTATGAAAATGTTTTTGGAGTAAAAACTTTGGGAAAATATTTTGGATCAAACCTACTGGCCATAAACACCAAGTTTTGAGAAACCTCAACTTATTTGGTGAACCACTTAAAGTTTTTGCTTGATAAAAATGTTTTTCCACCACATAAAATGTTGAATGGATTTAAAAATGGTTTATGGATAAAACCCTTTTTTCAAATGACTTTGCCATTTTGGAAAATGACCACTTTGGACCTTACCAAGTTTAGGAGCCTAGTGGAGACCATCTTTGCAAATAGGACCATCTCTTGCATGCTTACATGCATGATTTAGGTCCCATTGTTTTATATGTGTGAAATGTTGTTTGATTATTGGTTTGGAATGCTACTTGATACTATGCTTGCTTGATTGATTGTAGTGAAGTTAGAAAAGTGTGAGACTAGCAAGATCAAGGAGTGAACCATCATTCCCTACCAAAAAGGCAAGTTACACTATCATCTAAAGTCCTACTATTTTTCATTATACTTAGTGGATTTTGAAACATGCATGAGAAGATATTTTTATACTTATGCTATGCTAAAATCCTAATAGGATTCCCTATACACTCCTTAGTGAAAATATTGTAGTTGTTACATGCTTAGCCATGCTTCATTTTGAAAAGAGATACATGTTGAGATTTTGTGAAGTTAAGAAAAGGACTTGTGATTTTATATAATAAAACAAGGACTCAATGAACCACCTGGGTGGCCAAGGATACTTTGAGTATTGGAGAAGTTGGCAACAAAAGGAACCATGTCTATGACAATCTCTTTGTGTTGTGCTCCAAAAGAAACCACCCAGGAAACTTAGAGATTGAACATGTTTCTCCAATTGAGGCTTTCGTGTGCAACCACATGCTATTATGGCTCTGGCTTAGTCAACTACATTGGGAAGACCCATGCATTGTCTTCAGTTTACTGGACATGGGGATCTGGAATGCTTCATGGGTGCTGAAGACAAGCTAGCAATGGTGTATGGGAGGACCCTTTGGAAAGACTTTGTCACATTCTCAATCTGCCAGTACTCCATCTTGGTGAGTGCTAATCCAGTGGCCACTGGTGGCAACAAGATGGGATTGTGACATGTGGGTAAAGTGTACTCCTTCTGCAGAAGATAATAAAATCTAAGTACTTAGCCGTGTCCCCGGTTATGGACAATACTGAGCAACTAAAGTTTTAAGCTATGGGAGATCTCGACATTCCAACTTCTAAAATAAAAACTTGATGCACTTGGGGGTACCAAGGAATTCAAAGAGATTTTGTTAAGCTTGATGCACTTGGGGTTACCAAGGAGCTCAAGAGACTTTGACAAAACTTGATGTACTTGGGGTTACCAAGGAACTCAAGAGATTTTGTTGAAAACATGAACACTTGGGGTTACCAAGGAACTCATGAGATTTTATAAGACTTGATGCACTTGGGGTTACCAAGGAGCTCAAGAGATTTTGACAAGGACTTGAACACTTGAGTTTCTACCAAGGAGTTCAAGGAACTTGGAAAAGAGATTTGACAAAGGACCAAACCCATTTTGAAAAGATAGGATAAATATTGCTTTAAGCAAATGAGCCTAAAACTCTACTTAGCCAAATATGCATGTAATGATAGGATCCACTTATATTCTACATAGTAGTGAAACTTGCCAATACAATTCAAATGTATTGACCCTTGTGGATGTAACTTGTAATGTTGCAGGTTTGTTTGTTTTAGTGAAGATTGATTGATTAGGATTACAAAGTCTACAACCAACATCTGCCTGTGGCACTTTGAAGATGAAGGACCCATGATTTTAGTTATTCCGCTGCAATGTAATGTAATAGCGAAATGAGCTATGCAAGATGTAATAAAATTATGTTATTCCTGGTTATAAAGTTATATTATGACCTTTGTTTCTTGATATTACATCTAAACTATGGATGCTAGCTATTGATCCAGGGACTAGCATTATAAACACAGAGGACTCCACCTTATGTTGTATAAAGGTTGGGACACTCCCTCTACAGATGGTATCAAGGCATTGTGTTGCCTGTAGGATTTTGTAAACCTAGGATTGGACAAAAACCCTTCAAAAAATAGGAGTTATATTTTGATCCAAAACTTATATACACAAAACACTTGTAAACTCTTTCCTCAACCATTTTGGTTTCAACTCTACATTCTCTTCTATTTCAACTGATGGAAAAACCTACCCATGGCCAAAGACTACACCCTGTGCAAAGGACTTCTTCAACACTTTCAACTCTAATGACTTCAACATCTTCAGCGTATTCACCAAGGACCTCCAACTTGGATATCACCAAGGACTACAAGTGAAACCAGGAAATCTTACTCAAGAAGTAGAGACTGATGGAATGCAAAATAAGAAGGAGCCATCAACAACTTTGAAGTACTGCAACCAAGAGTTTATCTCAAGGAAACCAAGATCTCATACAAGAAGAATCATGAAGGATGGAAAGATCACAAGTGAACCCTATAGATGGACCACCATATTATAGTTAAGAAAAAACCACCAACTTATGTGGTGTAACAAAAATATTTTGTTGCCTAAGTATGTGTTTGAACTTTGTGTTTGAGTGAAATGTTTGGTTTGTGATTGCATGCACATTACTTGTGTGAATTGTGATGTGTGTGATTAGAATTGATTCCTTAGAAATATCTTGCCTATTCTAACCTCCCTTCAACCCAAACAGATGACTACTCCAAGAGACTCCAACATCAAGGTTGATGGCACCAACACCAACCAAGAGGACAACATGAAAGAGCTCATAGAAACCCAGAACCTGTTGAACCAACTGACAGCTCAGTTCATAGCCAACACTAGTGATAAAGATCCAGCACTGCAAAAGTTTTTGGAGGAACAAACCCAACTGATGCTTAAGGTGACTAATCAAATGATCCACATGGAAGAAAGCCATCCCAAAAGAGTCTTTGACAACAAGGATGACAGAAATATTATTCTAGATGGAGCACCAGCTTGCATTATTTGTGGAGACAAGGATCATACTTCCAAGGAGCATGAAGATCAATGCCCTAACTGTGAAGAAAATCATCCTGTTGGACAATGTCCCACCTCTCAAGCTACTTGTTACCTTTGTGAAGGAAACGACCATGTCCCTATCCAATGCCCCATCTATTCCATTGTTGAACAGAGGAAACAAGAAGGATCCAAGTATGCCAAGAATGTTGATGGCAAAGGAAAAGGACCACTTATACCTCCAAACAAGACAACCCAATTCAAAGGATCAAAGAAACCCAAGAAGCAAAAGATAGACAAAAGCCATGTGCAATGTTATAAATGTAAGGAAATGGGACACTATTCTGGTGAATGCCCAGAGAACCCAAAGAATAAAGAGATTGGCCAGGTAGTGTGCAACAACTGCAAAGATCTAGGCCACTATGTAGCAACTTGTCCACAAGAGCCACGTAAAGAACTCAAGGACATCCATTGTTTCAACTGCAAGAATCCAGGACATTATGCAAGCAACTGTCCAGAAAAGATGAAGAACAAGTTGAACAAGCCTATGGATAAACTCAACCTTGGCCCATGAGTCAAGTGTGGAAACAAAGGACGCAATGCAAAAGTTTACTTAGAGAAGTTTCCCCAGGATCCCAAGAAGACCAATATGTAATTTTTGTTTGGGAATTTTTAAGGCTGGTAGTACCCTAGTTGCTTTGAACCTGCTTGTAACCCTAGCCTCCCCAAATCTCGGGACGAGATTTATTTTAAGGGTGGTAGCCTGTCACATCCCAAGATTTTCCAAATCTTGTAATGTGAAAATAAATGAATGAAATAAAACTTTGTTTGATTTTCAGGGCCAGAAGAAACTTTTTGAATTTAATTGGAAACTTCAAACCAATTTGAATCAAATAAATCCAAAAGGGATTTATAAGGATAAACATTTATTAAAGGAAATTAAAATGTTTTGGTATTACTATTTTGGATCTTTTAATAAAAGATTTGGTTTTCAAAAGAAAAGGTGGATTCTTAAATAAAGATTATTTTATAAAGTCAAATTAAAACCTTGGACAAGCTTTGGAATTAAAACATTTTGTTTTGAATAAAATAGCAAAGGTTTATTTAAATAAATTAATAAGGATT
Source organism: Avena sativa (assembly GCA_916181665.1). Classification (NCBI taxonomy): domain Eukaryota; kingdom Viridiplantae; phylum Streptophyta; class Magnoliopsida; order Poales; family Poaceae; genus Avena; species Avena sativa. The sequence continues at coordinate 186,374,547 of OV702281.1, forward strand.
TAATATCCAATTTTATCTAAATAAAAGGTTTTACCATTTTAATTAAAACATCAAAAAACTTATTAAATTATTTTAAATAAGTTTTCCAATTATTTTATATTCTCAAATAAAACCTACTGAAGTGTTTTGGCTTTATTTTAGATTTCAAAATAAATATTTTAAATAAAATAAATCCTAGTTGATTTTATAATGAAGGTCTATTGTATTTAATTATTAATGGACCCTAAAATAAAAGATTATTTTGTTTTAAACAAGTTTCCAAGTATTCTTTATTTCCAAATAAAACCTACTGATTTAGTTTTGAAAATATTTGGATTTCAAATGGAGATTTCAAATCAAACCCTATTTTATAACTAAAGATCCATTTTATTTAATTAATAAATAGATCCTAAAAAGAATAAAAAATATTATTTTATTTTAAGATTTGGTTTATGTTGATAAACAGAACCAAAAACTTATTTGCAAGTGTGGTGATTGTTTGAATGTTTGATAGTTTGAAATTCAAAACAGAAATTAGATTTAGAAAAAGAAAAATGTTTCAGACAGAAAAAAATAGTGCAAAGGACCAAGCCCATAAGCCCAGGACCAGCCCAGTTTCCCTCCCCGAAGAAAAAACGATTTGTACTCAAGTTCTAACCCATGCAGAGGCTGACCAGTGGACCCTCCCCTCACTCTTTTTCTCACTGACGACTGGACCCCACTTCTCCTGTTCATCCTCCTCACCCGCGCGACTCCTTTCCCCCAAACCTCGCTGTCGTTGCTGCCATTCAAAGACGCGATCAATTCGCAGTGATGTCGCGCCTTAAAACTCGCCGTGATTGCACGCTATTAAACGCCAGCGTCTCCTCCTCCTTTCCCCTCACACGCCACTCCCTCTCTGCCCCGAGGCTGCCTCAATTTGAGCTCGCACCGCCGCAGCTCCGACCATCGTCCTCCCTCGATTCCGGCCGAGCCACACCACCTCCTGCCTCCACAAGCACACGAGCACACTCACCACTCCCTGGCACATCTCCCAGTAACCTCCGTTCGACCGCGGGCGCCCCAGGGAGCCGTCTTCGACAAAGTACTGAAGCGCCGCCGTCTGTCTTGTCTCCGTCGAGCTCCTCCGGTAAGTCCAGACCGCCCCAAGCCTTCTCCTTCACGCTCGCGTCATCTTCGTGACCTCATGCATCTGACCATGCCCTTTGTTTGCCTCCTCGTGATTGACAGCTTCGCCTCCGACCACGACCAGGACCACCCCACGTTGCTCTCTACTCCGGCGAGCAATTGCAGCTGTACCAGAGCACCCCTTGCCGCGACAAGCACACGTCGAGCATCACCACTTCCTCGCGATTCTGGTGAGCACCTTCCCTCCCCTCTCCGCTTCCTGTAACCGCCGTAGCGCCACCGCCTGGCCGTGCGCCGCCGCCAGCGCCGCCGATCCTTGGCAAGCATGCTAGCAACCGTAGGATCTAGATCGAGCGAACGAAACAGATCCACTTAATCACCAAAGGGGTACGCGATCAGGACCGCACGATCTGTTCAGATCCAACGCACTGCAGAGCCGATCCGGCCGAACCGGTACCAGCCAGTCGTATTACGCCACGTGGCCAGTTTTGGTTTAAACAGAAATTTGAAAACAGAATTGTTTGTGAATTTGAAAACACTATAACTTTAGATCCACACGTCCAAAAATTACAAACTTTATACCGTTGGAATCAGTGGAACAAACCCTAGCCAACCATGCCATTTGTTGGGTAAATAGTATCTGTTAGATTAGTTGTTTTTGCAGAAACATTTGAATGCTTGTTAAGACTAGAAAAATGATTCAAAAATGTTTTTAAGTTTGAAACCTTGGCAAATTAGTTTATGGTGAACTTACTGACCCTAGGAACCAACCCATGGTTTTGAAAATAAATTTGGAGAACATTAGGATGGATTAATTGGTTTAGTTCATTTCTAGCCAAATAAAAATAATAAATTTTGTTATGAAAATGTTTTTGGAGTAAAAACTTTGGGAAAATATTTTGGATCAAACCTACTGGCCATAAACACCAAGTTTTGAGAAACCTCAACTTATTTGGTGAACCACTTAAAGTTTTTGCTTGATAAAAATGTTTTTCCACCACATAAAATGTTGAATGGATTTAAAAATGGTTTATGGACAAAACCCTTTTTTCAAATGACTTTGCCATTTTGGAAAATGACCACTTTGGACCTTACCAAGTTTAGGAGCCTAGTGGAGACCATCTTTGCAAATAGGACCATCTCTTGCATGCTTACATGCATGATTTAGGTCCCATTGTTTTATATGTGTGAAATGTTGTTTGATTATTGGTTTGGAATGCTACTTGATACTATGCTTGCTTGATTGATTGTAGTGAAGTTAGAAAAGTGTGAGACTAGCAAGATAAAGGAGTGAACCATCATTCCCTACCAAAAAGGCAAGTTACACTATCATCTAAAGTCCTACTATTTTTCATTATACTTAGTGGATTTTGAAACATGCATGAGAAGATATTTTTATACTTATGCTATGCTAAAATCCTAATAGGATTCCCTATACACTCCTTAGTGAAAATATTGTAGTTGTTACATGCTTAGCCATGCTTCATTTTGAAAAGAGATACATGTTGAGATTTTGTGAAGTTAAGAAAAGGACTTGTGATTTTATATAATAAAACAAGGACTCAATGAACCACCTGGGTGGCCAAGGATACTTTGAGTATTGGAGAAGTTGGCAACAAAAGGAACCATGTCTATGACAATCTCTTTGTGTTGTGCTCCAAAAGAAACCACCCAGGAAACTTAGAGATTGAACATGTTTCTCCAATTGAGGCTTTCGTGTGCAACCACATGCTATTATGGCTCTGGCTTAGTCAACTACATTGGGAAGACCCATGCATTGTCTTCAGTTTACTGGACATGGGGATCTGGAATGCTTCATGGGTGCTGAAGACAAGCTAGCAATGGTGTATGGGAGGACCCTTTGGAAAGACTTCGTCACATTCTCAATCTGCCAGTACTCCATCTTGGTGAGTGCTAATCCAGTGGCCACTGGTGGCAACAAGATGGGATTGTGACATGTGGGTAAAGTGTACTCCTTCTGCAGAAGATAATAAAATCTAAGTACTTAGCCGTGTCCCCGGTTATGGACAATACTGAGCAACTAAAGTTTTAAGCTATGGGAGATCTCGACATTCCAACTTCTAAAATAAAAACTTGATGCACTTGGGGGTACCAAGGAATTCAAAGAGATTTTGTTAAGCTTGATGCACTTGGGGTTACCAAGGAGCTCAAGAGACTTTGACAAAACTTGATGTACTTGGGGTTACCAAGGAACTCAAGAGATTTTGTTGAAAACATGAACACTTGGGGTTACCAAGGAACTCATGAGATTTTATAAGACTTGATGCACTTGGGGTTACCAAGGAGCTCAAGAGATTTTTGACAAGGACTTGAACACTTGAGTTTCTACCAAGGAGTTCAAGGAACTTGGAAAAGAGATTTGACAAAGGACCAAACCCATTTTGAAAAGATAGGATAAATATTGCTTTAAGCAAATGAGCCTAAAACTCTACTTAGCCAAATATGCATGTAATGATAGGATCCACTTATATTCTACATAGTAGTGAAACTTTCCAATACAATTCAAATGTATTGACCCTTGTGGATGTAACTTGTAATGTTGCAGGTTTGTTTGTTTTAGTGAAGATTGATTGATTAGGATTACAAAGTCTACAACCAACATCTGCCTCTGGCACTTTGAAGATGAAGGACCCATGATTTTAGTTATTCCGCTGCAATGTAATGTAATAGCCAAATGAGCTATGAAAGATGTAATAAAATTATGTTATTCCTGGTTATAAAGTTATATTATGACCTTTGTTTCTTGATATTACATCTAAACTGTGGATGCTAGCTATTGATCCAGGGACTAGCATTATAAACACAGGGGACTCCACCTTATGTTGTATAAAGGTTGGGACACTCCCTCTACATATGCAATCTTTGAAATCATGAATTTAGGGATGATACAAATCTAACCCCCTTAAGGTGAATCTCGCCCTCGAGATTCGGATTGGCTAGCAAATAGGTGAGTGTGGTCTTTCCGAAGATCATCTTCTCTTTCCCAAGTTGCTTCCTCTTCGGAATGATGATTCCACTGCACTTTTGCAAAACTTGATAGTCTTTGTCCTTGTGACTCTTTCTGCAGTCTCAAGAATTTTGATAGGTCACTACTGCAGAAAGACTTATAGACTCCAGTGGTTAGTGACAGGCAAAATTGTGCCTGTCACTAGTGACTATTCCTAGTGACAGGCAATTATTAGCCTGTCACTAGAAGGATTCACTAATGACAGGCGTAAAAATATGACTGTCGCTCGAAAAAAGAATTTAGTAGATGCCTGTCACTGAATTCCCAATAACTAATATGACATGCTAAAATTATGCATGTCGCTAGTATTTTTAGTGTAGGGCGACACTAACTAGGAAAATTATAGTGACATGCATTGTAAACGACCGTCACTGGTTTTAGGAATATTTTTTCCTGACAGACTACCGAGCAGATCGGTATTGCTATGCTGGACGGCCCACCCGGGCGCGCCTTTGCTGGGCCGGCCCACCCGCTTGTGCCCTTGTTCTTTTCCTGAGCTGGCTAGGCTGAACTGATGGGTATGTACAGCCGATCGCTAGACACACGCGATCGATCCGAGTAGGACTACGTACCAATTTTAATCAAAACCAATTCAATGATCCGGATACGGATGAAGATGACGAAGCTATCCAAGACTCTAGAATTACCAGAAGGACCAAACTACATTATCCGTCACATGACCCTTGAAAAGACGCAGTCATTCCGAAGGTCTAATGTATACACGGAAGAAAATTAAGACTACCGTCGAGAAGATAGTTGATGAAGATGAAACCTAATTTTTTTTCGATGCAAGATATTATGAACTATCATATATTTCCTGAATTTTGTGTTTCTAAGTTTTATAAATCTTATATGAACTTTGCATTATTTTTGGTGATTTTTTCGTGTGATTTTTTTATAAATAAAAAAACACGTTCGTGTCAACCAAACCGATTAAGTGTGGATCAGTACAACTACCACCCCCTTCCTCCCCGTCCCCAACCCCGATTCCTAGTCCCCAACTGCCACCACCCATCCAACGCCGCCAGCTCCTCCAATGCCGTCGCTCGCGGCGGCACCTTCCCCCGACGCGAGGACGCCTCCCCAAACACGAGGACGTCTTCCAACGCTGTCCTGCATCCCAAATCCTCGTCCCCTGTATCCCCGACGCGAGGCCGCCGCCGCCCGAGGACCACCAAGCCCGCCGCCGCCGACGCGTCACAGGCCTCCCGCCCCCGAGGACGCCGCCCTGCATCCCAACTCCCAGCCGCCTGTCCCCCGACGCGAGGACGCCGCCGCTCGAGGACCACCAAGCCCGCCGCCGCCGACGCGTCACAGGCCTCCCGCCCCCGAGGACGCCGCCCTGCATCCCAACTCCCAGCCGCCTGTCCCCCGACGCGAGGACGCCGCCGCTCGAGGACCACCAAGCCCACCACCGCCGACGCATCACAGGCCTCCCGCCGTCGATGCCGCCAGGCCTCCCGCCGCCGACGCGTCCCAGCAGGTTCGTATTACCGAGCCTCCCATTTTCCGTACAACCTGCAATTTAACCGCTTGATTCGCCATGTTCGATCCTGACAAATACACATGATATACTGGAGTGCGTACACTGACGTTATTCAGCTAATAGACCATAAAGCTGGAATCTCTTTATGTATTAAGTCTGAATCAGACGTGATGACTTTACTAAACTGTAGGCATGTTTTTTTGAAAAATCTGAATACAAGCTACGAGACCTCTCTGATAATTAATTTCCCAGTGCAAACTGAGTTGTTGAACTTTAAGATTTTTTGTATTCGGTTTTGCTAGTAATTCTATAACTAAAGACCAATTTAGATTTGCAAGAAAGAAAATCATCCGTACATAAACGATCACCGCAACTGCAGGTTATCAAGAATGGGTGTTCACTGCATTTTTTGGAGATGTACATGTAAACTTATTCAGTTAATATGCTTGCGCTATTTAATATGCTTGCGAGTATTTTCAACCATTATGTGCAAGATATCTCTAGGAAAAGGAAGAGATGAAATTAATTGCAGGAGTAATATACTTTAGAATCATTGAGTGAAAATGATGCATCATTTTCCTATTCTAATCAGTCATATCTCATTGTTGGTCAACAGGTGGAGTATAATCCTATGGTTTGTGCAGTTATCCTTCACTAAAACCGCTCAGATTCATATTATGTCACACTTCTTCAAGATGGCATGGATGTGTCCAATATGTTTTTGACAGCTTCTAATCTAAGGTATGATATGCTGCTCTCTGGCTGCTCGTTGCTACTGTTGGCTGCTCGCTGGCCGATATGCTACTCGCTGCTACAACTTTTGCATATTAGTGTTGATGTTGACCTTTGTTGGTTCGGTTTGCTCGGTACGGTCTTTTCGGTCATTAAAAATTCCAGTCATTCAAAAATTCTACCCGTATTAGCTTATGTTGTAGCTAGGATTCTTCTCTAGCATGGTATGCACGCCATTGTAATACGGGTATGCATTTTGGTAGCATGGTAGTATTTTTGGAAGATATCGACGACTCCGATTCTCAAGCATGGTATGCATGGCCAATTTCTTATGATGTAGCTAGGATTCTTCTCTACTGAACTGCATGTTCAGCAGATTCGAACTACATGTTCAGCTCTAAAAAAACAGTCGCAACAATCATGAAGTTTTAAACTGCTGTAGCTAGGATTCTTCTCTACTGAACATCTTTTTTGCATACTAATATGTAAATGTGCTGTGAACACTTATCTTGACTTAGGACTGATTGGTGTTTGATATGTACATGGTTATCTTGGATTCATTCTTGTCAGTTCGCATATGTCTGAAAGTTATTTTTGTCACAAAGTTAGTTTTCTTCTTTAGTTAGCATAGGATATATCTGATTGCTACAAGTTCCTACAAGCAGGTGTGCACTCGTTTTAAGCTACTAGATAGTAATCTGCTCCTTTTTACAGAAGTTCGAACAATGTCTTTGTGGCTTTATCATCGCCAAGATCAAAGTGATGACTTGTGTGCTAGACATCCTATTTAGTATTTTGTTCGGTTAATGTTTTTTTAAAAGAGTCATGCAATGTTAACTGTCGATGACGTGGTGCTATGTGACGTTAGTTTGTTGCTCATTGTCATCAAGATCAAAACTGACAGCTTGTTTCCGGAGATCTTGTTTAGTGTTGTGTTTGGTTAAAACTTTCTTAGACCCGCTTAATGTTTTTTGCCTTGGTATATCTTGATGGAGTGGATGGTACATATATTTGCATAAAATGGCTACAAAGCTACATCTTATAGTGGATCAAAGCAAATGATATACACATGCAGTCATTAAATAACCTACTAGCCAGCGTAAAAGCCAACCCTATTGTACCATGCTGGCTTTATGCTTACTCTAACTGATGTGCCATGAGCTTAGAGCCAGCAGCCAGCTTCCTTATTATTCTTGCTCTTAGTACATACTCATATCTTAGCACTGGGTACATAAATACTATGTCTAAACTGTTTACTATTTTCTCATTTCTGCAGATAGGTGTGGTGGTCTGCTCGAGGGTACTTAAACATGCCGTATATGTTGGTAGTTCTTATGTGTCATGTGGGTCTAACATGATCTTTGGAGTTCAAAGGCGAGGAAACAAGCTAAGCAAAAATTTTGTGGACGATGGTCCTATGTAAGCCTGGGCAAAAACGGTATGTCCAGTTTCACTGGTTTGGGCTAGTTCAAAATTTTGTACTAGTTTTAAAGTTTAGATTGGATTTGTGAATGGGATTGAACTAGGAATTTTTTGGCCGGTTTGACCGGTTTCACTTTTTCCACGGGCTTAGTCCTATGCCACTGTGTTATCTATGCAAAACTTATATCATATTTGCACATGTGAATGTATTATTGGTACAATATTTTATTATGATATCTGAAATATTTGTGGAAAATATATTTATAGTGCTATCCTGAATATTCAGGGTAAACGCATTTAATTTTTTTATCGAAATGCACACCAGTGACAGGCAGGATAATGGGCCTGTCACTCAAAACCCTGCAAGTCTACGGCCTCCAATAGCAACCAGTGACAGACAAAAATGATGCCTGACACTAATTCACACATACTAGTGACAGGCACCCGGAAATGACTGTCACTGGTATACGTACTAGTGACAGGCATCTGCCCGTCACTGGTAACCTTGTACCAGTGACTAGTCATTAGTGACAAGCACTTTGCCTGTCACTAATGGGCGTTTTGAGCCTGTCACTGATGGCCTATTCTGCAGTAGTGGGTTTCTCTTCATAAGTAAGATCACTTTCTAGTTGCACTTCCTCCAAAGGTATAGTATCTTTCAAAGAAGTTTCTTCCATTTCTGGGTGACATTTCTTAAGCTGACTCACATGAAACACATTATGGACAGCTGACAAAGATTCTGGCAATTCAATTTCATAGGCAACTTCTCCTTTGCGACTTAGGATCTTGAATGGCCCAACATATCTTGGTGCCAACTTTCCTTTGACTCTGAATCTCTTCACTCCACGAAGTGGTGATACTCTAAGATAAGCTCTGTCACCAACTTCGTAGGTGACTTCTCTACGCTTAGGATCTACGTAGCTTTTCTGTCGGGACTGTGCTATCTTCAACCTGTCCTTAACCAACTTGACCTTCTCTTCGGCTTCTTTGATAAGATCTGGCCCGAATAAACTTCTTTCTCCCACACCATTCCATAACAATGGGGTGGTACACTTTCTTCCATAGAGAAACTCAAACGGTGCCATCTCAATGCTGGCTTGATAGCTGTTGTTATAAGAAAATTCTGCGTAAGGCAGACTTTCATCCCAACTGGCTCCATAGTCTAGGGCACATGCCCTCAACATGTCTTCCAGAATTTGATTAGTCCTTTCTGTTTGTCCATCGGTTTGAGGATGAAAAGCAGTGCTGAAATCCAACCTCGTTCCTAATGACTCATGTAGCTATCTCCAAAAATGGGAAGTGAATTGAGTTCCCCTATCAGACACAATACTCTTGGACACACCATGTAGACATACGATTCTACTCATGTAGATTTTTGCTAACTTAGCACTCGTATAGGTTGTCTTCACGGGTATGAAATGAGCCACTTTAGTTAGGTGATCCACTACTACCCATATGGAATCATATCCTGGCCTGGTCCTTGGTAATCCGGTAATGAAATCCATACCAATCTTGTCCCACTTCCAATCGGGAATAGGTAGTGGTTGAAGCATACCTGCTGGTTTCTGATGCTCCGCTTTTACTCTACTACACACATCACACAAAGCAATATGTTCGGCATTGTCCCTCTTGAGATTATTCCACCAAAATCTTTCTTTCATGTCCATGTACATTTTGGTGTTACCCGGGTGAATAGAATACGGAGATTTGTGTGCTTCCTGCAAAATCAGTTTCCGCAACTCCGGATCTTGTGGAACACAGATACGTTTCCCATGCCATAAAGTACCTTGTTCGTCTTCATGGAAATTTTTAGCTTTTCCTTGGCCAATCTTTTCCTTAATCTCTTTAATTTCCTTATCAGTCTTATGGGCTTCTCGGATCTTGTCCAACAAAGTGGGTTGAACATACAAAGACATGAGATGTCCTTCGGGCACAATCTCCAATCTGAGTTTCCTGAATTGGGTACACAAATCATCTGGCAATTCTCCTTTGGTAAGGCCATTCACAAATACCTTACGACTTAGAGCATCTGCTACAACATTTGCTTTACCGGGGTGGTGTTGCAAACTTAAGTCATAGTCTTTGATAAGTTCTAGCCATCTTCTTTGTCTCATATTAATTTCCTTCTGGGTCAAGATATACTTCAAACTTTTGTGATCCGTGAACACTTCACAACGCTTTCCCAAAAGGTAATCTCTCCATGTTTTGAGTGCATGGACGACAGAGGCTAACTCTAAATCATGAGTAGGATAGTTCACCTCATGAGTTTTGAGTTGTCTCGAGGCATAGGCCACAACTTTACCGTCTTGCATAAGTACTGCACCCAAACCTTGATGAGATGCATCACAATAAACTTGGAAATCCTTTTCCAAATCTGGCAGACATAAAACTGGTGTTGTCACAAGTCTTTTATTCAACTCCTGAAAGCTGACTTCACAACCTTCAGACCAAGCAAACCTCTTGTCTTTCTTTAACAATTCAGTCATGGGCTTAGCTACCTTAGAGAAATTCTCAATGAACCTTCTATAGTACCCTGCTAAGCCAAGGAAACTACGAACTTCTTTCACGGACTTGGGAGATTCCAATTCAGTCACAGCTGAAACTTTAGCAGGATCAACTGCTACACCATCCTTTGTCATAACATGACCAAGAAAACCAACTTCTTCTAACCAGAACTCACACTTGCTGAATTTGGCATAAAGTTTATGCTCTCTTAATTTCTCAAGGATCAAACGCAAGTGTCCTTCATGTTCTTCTTTGCTCTTGGATTAGACTAAGATGTCATCGATGAAAACGACAACAAACTTGTCAAGAAATTCCATGAACACCTTGTTCATCATATTCATGAAGTATGCTGGAGCATTGGTCAAGCCAAAAGGCATTACGATATACTCATACAATCCATACCTTGTGGTGAATGTTGTTTTAGGTATGTCTTGTTCTCTTATCTTGAGTTGAAAATAGCCTGACCGGAGATCAATCTTTGAGAACACACATGCTCCTTCTAGCTGATCAAACAAGTCATTGATTCTAGGCAAAGGATATTTGTTGTTGATAGTTACCTCGTTGAGTGAACGGTAATCTATGCATAACCTTTGGCTTCTATCTTTCTTCTCTACGAACAAAACTGGGGCTCCCCAAGATGACGAACTTGGTAGAATAAATCCTTTCTGCAACTGTTCTCCTAGTTGATTCTTGAGTTCTTTTAGTTCATCAACTGACATTTTATACGGTCTCTTTGCTATTGGTCCATAACCTGGTACCAAATCTATCAGAAACTCCACATCTCTATCAGGTGGCATTCCCGGCAGTTCTTCCGGAAACACATCCGGATACTCACTCACAATTGGCACACTGTCCATGCTAACCCCTTTAAGAGAATTAAGCATACTCCTTTTTGCTTCAAAACTGGTCTTGAATCTGGTCCTTTTGTTTTCTGGAGTTGTGAGTGAGACAGTATGGCTGGCACAATCTATCACTCCTTTGTACTTGGTCATCCAGTCCATTCCCAGAATGAGATCCAATCCTTGGGAGTTTAGTACTATCAAGTTAACGGGAAACTTATACTTCCCAAATTCTATGACTAGATCATGACATCCCGAATTCACTATCATTTCTCCACCAGGAGAACTTACTTTTATAGGACACCCAATAGTTTCTACCGGTAGTTCATTTCTTTCAACAAATGCTCTTGATATGAATGAATGAGATGCACCAGTATCAAAGAGTACAAATGCTGGAATAGAATTGAGTCTGAACTTACCAGCAACAGCATCAGGTTCCTCATAGACCTCCTCCACATTGATGTGGTTCACCTGTCCTTTCTGGAAAGGATTGGGCTTGACAGGTCCTTCAACTTTCTTTTCAGGGCACTCATTTGCATAGTATCCCATCTTCTTGCATTTGAAGCATTCAACCTGACTGATGTCTCTCTTAGCAGGCTGACTTCCACTTCCACTACCATTTCCACAGTGGTGGCTGTTATGTCCACTCTTATGGTTCTTGTATTTGTCATTGTCATGACTGCGATGATGATTGTTGTCATGACGGTTGTGGTTGTGGTGCTTGTTAAATTTCCCATGCTTGTGGGATCCTAAGCTTCCACCGTCATCATAGTGAGATCTTTTGTGAGACGATCCCGAGTTGTGCTTGTCGGAGTGCTTTCTCTTTCTACTCTCGACTTGCTTCATTTTGTTCTCCAATATAGCAGCCTTGTCACAGAGCGACTGATAAGTGGGAACATATGCCACAGCCAATTGCAGATTCAGCTCATCATTCAAGCCTTCCAGAAATTTTTCCTTTCTCTTGGCATCAGTGTCAACTTCATCCGGTGCGTAACGCGCCAAATTGTTGAACTCCTCAATGTACTCAGCCACGCTGCGGTGGCGCTACTTCAGATTGTGGAACTCCTTCTTTTTCAGGCTCATTATTCCTGATGAGATATGGGCAGTGCGAAAGCCATCCTCAAAGATAGCCCATGTCACCTCATCTATGGGAGTAGTGATCTGAAAGTTGTCCCACCAAGTGGCGGCTGGCCCTTCTAGCAGATGTGCTGCAAATCTGACTTTTCCGCATCCGTGCAGCCCATGGTTACTAAGTCTTTGTTTACAGATCGTAGCCAATCATTGGCCACCATGGGATCAGTTGTCCCCGAGAACTTAGCTGGCCTCAAACGCAAAAATCTGGTGAGCATATCAAAGCCCGGAGGGTTGTTGTTGTTATTGTTGTTATTGTTGTTGTTATTGGGGTTGTTGTTGTTATTGTTTTGGTTCTGAATGAATGTTGTCATCATCTGCATCAGCTGTGTTTGAGCAGTCATCATTTGCTGCATTTCTGGAGTGATTTTGTTGTTGTTGTTGGGATTGGGGTTTGCACGACGGGGAGGCATCTGTGGTTTGTTCAAATAGAGATAAGAATGAGATACCCATAAATGTTTTCATGCACATTACATCACATAATCAAACACAAGCATCCAACAAAGAGATAAAAGTTCAAAAACAAGATAACAAGTTCACAAAGTAAAACACACAAGTAGCAAGCCATCTACATGTCGGATGGTCCAATAACAAGTTCTCAAATAACAAGTACGATAATAAAAGATAAACGAGTAGTCAAGTCTACTCATCAGCATCAATCTCCTCCTCGACAAAGGTAAGACCTGCGTTCTCCATCGCGGCCTTGTTCTCCTCAATAGTAGTGGTCAAGGACTCAATCTTGGCCTTGAGAGCCCTCTTCTGGGAACGAAGCCTCTCTATCACCGTCTGCTGCTGCTCTAGCTCGAAGTCCTTGGACTACAGTTCTTCAGTCATGTCCCGGATCTTCTTGTTCCTATCCTGGACACGCTTCTCCTGACTCTTAAACTTCCTGTCCTGGATCTCGAACTTCGCCTCCATTTCCTTGACTATCTCGTCCTGCTGCGCGAAGAGCTTGTCCTTCTCGCGAAGCTGCACCTGGAGCTCGTCATTACTGAGCATGACATTGGTCCTGTCCGTGTCCACGTGCCTAATGAGAGACTCTAAGTCCTGGAGGTACAGGCGTATCGGCTCTGCTGCGTCCCTCGAGTCGTCCTCGAAGTCGATGGACTCTCCGTCCTCATCACGTCTTCCGAAGACGTGGAAGTGGGTGCCTCTAACCTGTCGGGAGTGTCGACCTAGCAGACGTCCTATCAGGTCCTGCATAACTACCTCCATGCCTCTCTCCCTGTCATCGTGCATAAGCTTGAAGACGATGGCCTCCGTAGTAGGCTCTGTCTGGCGTCCGGGCTGGTTCACCTTGAAGCCCCAGAGATCCTTCCTCTCGAACTTGGTGAGTGTATGCACCATGATGGTGGGAAGAGGGAGATTGAGCAAAGTGGTAAGATCAACGATACGAGGACCAAAGCGGGTAACTTGGAACTCCTCAACAGTGTTGATGGTAATAGGCATCTATTTATAAGATAGAAAAGTTAGAACAACACAATTCAAGATAAGACAAGGACAAACATCACATACATATCCTTGGAAAGCAAAATACACAAGTCATGCATACATGAATCCATTACATCAACCAAGGTCCAATCATATTTAAGGTAACATTTTGGAAAATAAGGTGATAGGTGGTGGTCCAACTAACGAAGTACGTTTACAATCCTATCTCACTGGATCTATTGGCTAACACAATGTTCCTAGAAGCAATCAGCCTATCTTGCTCACATGATTCCATCACTAAGTCTATAATATCTCCTCTTAAAGTTTGGTTGGTAGCTTCCAACTCTTGGGTAAGTTCCTTCTCTTTCATCAAGTATTTTTGGAGGTTGAGCATTCTGCACTTGACTCTAGCACTAAGTTCTTTGATAGTCGTCCAAGATGCTTCTCTTGCTGACTCAAAGAATGTGGTGTGCACCACAGTGTTGGTGAACATGCAGAATCCTGTTTCTTTGTGGTTGTCTTCCTTGTTTTTGTACAAGTGAAGTTGCACCCACCAGTACTCAACTCCTTCATCCTTCACTGGAAATCCTTTATACACAGCTGCACCATGTATTTCCATTGCCACCATGAGGTCCTTGAGAATTTTGGGAAACTCAGTCTCACACTCCAAGGTCATGGTCATGAGTGGTCCTTTCCTTACGGCTTCGTTGATGGAGTTCATCTACAAATAGAGATGAGAATGAGAAGATTAGAAAAGTTTACGAGAAGAATAGACAAGTGTAGAAGTAGTTGAAAATTTTTCCTTAGTGGTTTCCAATCCTAGGGTCATAATCCTACAGGCAACACAGTGCTCTGATACCATCTGTAAGATCCCTCCTTTGTAAGGAAAAGGATCCCTGTGATTGCAATGCTAGTCCCTGGATCATTGCTAGCATCCACAGTTTAAGATGAAGTACACAGATACAAAGGTCATTTATTACATCCATTCCAGAGATAAAACATAGTCTTTTACAACTCAAGGCCACAGGCCTAATACAAGAGTTTGGAATAAGTAAATAAACATAAGTCTTCATCTTCATGTGCCACAGGAAAGCATGTTGAGTGTAGACTCATGACACCTAATCATCATCGGAGTAACCTGCAACATCACAAGTTACAGCCACAGTGGGTCAATACTTTGGAATAGTATTGGCAAGTGATACCTTAGTAAATTTTAAGTGGACTATATTACTATATGCATTTTGGCTAAGTGTAGCTTGGCTTGCTTTGCTCAAAATAGGTTTTTCCGATTAGTTGAAATCACTAAGTTTTTCTTTGTCAAAAACTTTTCCCACGAAACCACCAATAGACATTGGGGTCCTTCACCCTTGTTCACCCACAAATTTTTACTTAGAAGTTGGAGTGATGAGATTCTTGATAGCTTCCATGTCTTGATGCTCAAGTTGTCCATTGCCATGGACTTGGCTAAGTACTTAGATTTTCCATCTGCAGAGGTTGTGCACTTTCCCCACCAGACTTGGTTTCCCAAGACAGGACCTTTCAGAAGCCTTCCCTTAGACAAATGGACGCGTTCCAACCTATCATCCCACTACCACCAACTGTCCAAATGACTAAGTTCTAGCAACCTATGTGGTCCAGGCAGAGCCCATATTGCCAAGTGGCTGCACTATAAGCTTCTCAACACTTGTCCTCTAAAATCCCTTTGTTCCTGGGTGGCATACCAAAAGTGAGATACACAAGGTAAACCATATCCATGGGCCTTATGTAACCACTCAACCAAAAACCACCAATCAAGTCCCATTCCACCCAGGTGATTCATTGACTTAGTTGTTTTATTAAGAAAAACACAAGTCCAAAGACTTAGAAATATTTTCATCATAGCATGTATATACTTTACCAACCCTTGTTTGCTACTAGCTAGGCTAAGCATGGCATAGTAACTTAACTTAGGAATTTCCTAGCAATTCTATATCTACTTAGGATTTCCCAACATGGCATTTGGCAAAAATAGTAACATGCAAGACTTAGCAAAATATTTCTAATGCTTGTACAAAATATAGGGATGGAAATATTCATGAAGTACCACTTGCCTTGGTAGTTGGGAGAGTAGCACTCTTCACAATCACAATCACTAGCACCAAAGTCTACACAAAGAATATAACCACAATCACATACAAGTCATATACAAACAAAAAAAATATATGCATGCATGCAAAAATGCTAAGTGATGATTTTTAAAACTCCACCAAGCAAGTGCATAGTACTGAACCATAAACAAGTCAAAATCTTGCCAAACCAAGTTTATTTAGCACTAAAACAAATTCTTAAACAATTTCTATACTCAAAATAGCCTTAAACAAGTTTCTGCAAATAAAGTCATTTTAACAGAAACTTTTCACTAAACACATTGCATAAACAGAAAGGGCTTGTCTTCCTGATTCCAACGGTATATAATTTTCAAAAATCTAACGTGGGAATCAAAAGTTATAACCTAATCAAATTTGAATCCAAATCTGTTTTAAATTCTGTTTTAAACTCAAACCCTAGCCACGTGTCTTAACCTTACTAGCGCGTACCGCTTCGCACCGGATCACGCACGCGAGCCATAGGATCTAAGTGGCGATGCACGGTTCAGATCAAAACGTAACGCTTCGCTAAGTGAACTAATCCTACGCGCTGGATCTGGATCTGACGGCTATTCTTGTGACCAAAACTAAGCGGCGCTAGCGGCGGCGACTGGCGGCGGCGCATCTGTAAGCGGCAGCGCTGGCGTTCTAGGTCGCGCGGAAGTGGGGGAAGAGGCTTACCAGAACCGCAAGGTCGAGGCGAAGCTCAACGTGGTGGAGGCTGGGCAAGGGGCGCACGGGGTCGTCGGGGATTCCTCGCCGGAGTTCGTGAATGCGTCTGATGCGGCTGCTGTCGACGTTGGCGAGGTTCTGCGTCGCGCTAAGTCAAAAGGAAGGCACCGTTAGATGCGCAAGACGATGGGGGTCCTAGGCGTATCAGGCAGAGGGCAAGGGGCGGCTGGTACTTACGGGGAGAGGTCGCCGGAGTTCGTGCAGAGGGCGGCGGCACTCGGTCGAAGTCGTTGCCGAGGCTACAGATCATGCGAGAACAAACAAGGTGTGTCAGTGGATGCGCAAGAAGTTGCTGCGCATGATAGCATGAGTCAGCGACAGAGGGGAACACTGAGCTCACCGGAATTCGTCGGCGCGGTCGTCGAAACAGCGGCGGCGTCGAGCGAGTTGTGGGCAGCCTGGTGGCGTGGGGAAGGAATTGGTTGAGGGGAAATGGTCGCGAGAGAGAGGGGATTATATAGCCAGAGACTCGACAAGAAACGCCCAGGGATTCAATGCCATTTACCTCGCGGAATCAAAGCAGCAACGGGCAGCGGCAGAGTTCGTGCGCGAGATTTTGGGGAAGACGATGATGACGTGGAGAGGGCCCGCTCGTCAGTGATATAAGCAAAGAGGGAGTGGGGACTGGGTGTCAGCGACCGCGTGGGTGCGTCTGCGCGTGCGAGAGAGAGAGAGAGGGAGGCCGGGTGGGCTAGCTGGGCCGGTTCTGTTGTTGGGCTAGAATAGGAGCGCCTGGCCTTTTTCTTTTCTTTAATCCTTTTCTTTTTCTAGAATGAATTTCAGGAATGGTTTTCAAATGAATTCAAACTCTTTTTGAATTCAAATCTTTTTGGGATTTTTGCAGTGTGCAACAGTCTCACTTCTAGGCATAAAACCATGTGGTCACTTTGAAAAGGCTTGGTCATTTTTGGAGAAACAAAATAACAGGGACTTTGCACTTGATTTGCAAATGTTTGAAAAATGGTTTTTTGAAACCATTTCCATTTTATAAAGTTTGGTTCAAATTGCACACTCAATCCATTCAACAAGGGAGACAACAATCTTGGTTTAAAACATTCAAGCTTTCAAATGGGGATGGCCATTTGATTCAAGTTTGCTCACATAAAATGATAGCACTATGTGCTTCTGTTTTCTTGAAATGAGTTTGAAATTGATCTCAAATCTATATGCATGCATGAATGATATGCAATCTTTGAAATCATGAATTTAGGGATGTTACAGTCCCTGGGCACGAAGACGTCGACATCCACCAACTCGGCAACCCTGGTGTCATAACCCGCGAGTGATGACAGGATGGCTTCGTGATGGATCTCTTTGCTGTCATCATCTACGTCGGGGATACCAGATGTCACCGTGTCGATGTCGGCACCTTCATAGTGTGCCTTCACCATGGAGAACGCCATCCTTGCGCCAGCCCGTGCGCAAGAAGCTTTCCAGCTCGCGACACGCTCGGGGGCTCGGCGCAGAATCTCCGAGTACTTCACCGCGGAGTCGGAGACCTTGATATAAATTTGGAGGGGCTTGGCAATCTCCTTGGCTTGGGTGATGGCGGTATTGATGAAGTTGCCGGCAAGAATCATGCATTCCTTGTCAGAAGGAGGCGAGCGGGTTAAACCCATAGGCGCTGAAAATTCCGACAAGGAGCGCATGAGTTCAATAAAATTCTAAGTATCCAGACTACAGAGCTACAAGGCGGAGGACACTTACTGAAGATGCTGGCCTTAGCCTGCCAGACGACGTCCGCCAAAGATTCCTTCTCTTGTTGTAGGAGCTTAAACGCCTCGCTATGGCGAAGGTTTTGCTCATCGGCAGCTTGCTTTTGATCCTTTAGGATCGCAAGCTCCTCCTTCAAGCGATTGATCTCCGCGGAGGCGGAGTCCTGCAGGGCTTTCATGGAATCCTCGTGCATCTTCATCATTTCTTCCCTCTCCTTCTTAAGGATCTTGTTCTCGCTGTCCAGCTGCAGGATGTGCTTGGACTGCTCGACAATATCCTTGGCCTTGGCTACAAGCTCTGCTAGTCGGAGAAAACAAAGTACACAGTGAGTACTCGAAGAAGGAAGGCACAAAAGTAAGACGGAAGTGCGCAAAAAGAAAACAGACTCTTGTTTTTGATGATCTGTTCCTTCAAGATGGCGGTTTTACCCTTTTCGGCTTCAAGATCTGCGCGCAACTTTTGATACTTGTCATTGGCCATGCCCCTCCGAGCATTCTCGTTCTGTGGAAACAAACACAAAGTCAAGTCGTTGTTTAGTCCGCTTAGAGCCTCTAGTCGGAAATTTTCCACTTAGATGCTCGGGGGCTACAGCGAGA
The DNA here is from genome assembly GCA_916181665.1 of Avena sativa. NCBI lineage: Eukaryota > Viridiplantae > Streptophyta > Magnoliopsida > Poales > Poaceae > Avena > Avena sativa. Next base: position 186,393,398 of record OV702281.1, read on the forward strand.
GATTTTAACTTAGCAATATGCTTAGCTTTTCTTTAAGCATCTAGTCGGAGCTAATTCAGTTCTCAACTAGAAGCTTGGGGGCTACAGTATAAAGTTTTAACTCGGAAAATGCTTAGCTTTTCTTTAAGTATCTAGTCGGAACTAATTCAGTTACAACTAGAGGCTTGGGGGCTACAGCACTTAAAATTATGAACATTGTGGATGCTACTCTTAGAGCATCTAGTCGGAATAATTCATTCCATCTAAATGCTTGGGGGCTACAGTGAGAGTTTTTTCTAACTTAGTCACTCTTAGAGCATATAGATGTAAAACCAATGGTTTTCCGTCTACATCCTCGGGGGCTACAGTGGGATACTCATATGAAATGCAAAAGGTAAAGTAAAACTTACAAGTGCGATGATCTTGAGGTTTGTAGCACTCTCGGCCAGCAGCTTGCCAAAGGAAACGCTGTTTCCTCGCAAGATGTCTGCTTGACGGAGTAGATCCTCAAGACCGCACGTCGGAGATGACGGCACTCCTCCAGGAACCATAGTTGTGCTACCCCGCGTAAGCACCGGGTAAATAATCTTCGGCAACTCGAAGGGTTTCTGGGGAGTAGAGGCGCCGCCTTCGGCAGAAGTACCAGCACCCACCACCGCCTTGCCACTACCGATGGCATCCTTAGCCGGAGCTTCAGCCATTTGAAGAGCAGCGCTCTCCTGTGTCGCCTGCTCGCCGACAACTGCGAGTTCGGTAGAGGCGCCAGAATCCACTTCCATGGCGGAAGGGCCTGGTGCCTCCTGGACTTGGGAGCTTGTCGGAGCGGAGGAGAGCTTGACGGCAGGAGTAGCAGGGGCGATGGCGGGGGAGGAGTCGCGATGCAGCATATCTTTAATATTTCTAGAAGCCCCAAGAGTCTTGGAGGACTTCTTGAGGCTGGTTGTGGCTTTCTTCCTGAAACGTGCAAAATGCATAAGTACAGGAATAAGACAGATAAATAAGACAATGTCGGAGAATAAGAAGCTTACACCAGGGGGCGCTTTGGCAAACATCCTGGTGGCTTTCTTCTTTTCCGCCTCCAGGGCGGCAGTACTCTTTTTGGAGGCTCCACCCTTCGTCTTCTTCTTCTTGCCTCCGTCGGCAGCGTTAGAGGTGGAGCTCTTCCGCTTTCGCGCCAACGGGGCATCATCGTCGGACACGACCGTGACTTCCTTCATCTTGGGATCATAGATTTGGGCGGCCAGGTTGCCCTCCTCTAGATCGCTAAGCTGTTAAGTGAGAAATCATCGTGTTAGACAAGATGATATTGGCAAGACGGAAAAACTGGAGCAATGTCATACACGAAAAGTAAATACCTACCTTTGGGCACTTTCCGTCTACGAACATGTCGTAGGTGAGGGTGAAGCCACGCTTCTTGTCCTTCACCTTGACGATGTCCTTAAGGCGGAACTTGACGGAGTCGCTCGAGAAGTTGTCCTCGAAGATCCGAAGGGTATCCCTTCGGTCGCCGGTGTACTCGTGCATAAGCTTTGTATGGTGCTACAGAGGTTGGATCCGCCTGATGAACCAGCACATGGCTAGGTCCAAGCCGGTTAGACCCGTCTCTACAAACCACTCGGTCCGCCTTATTGCGCGAGAAGCGTTGAGGTCGGAGGGAAGGGAGGCATGGGACCGCCATGTGGGGACTTCAGCGGCGGCTCCATCCACGAAGTCCGGATACGTTACTTCTCGGCCTGCCAAAGGAATGTCGGGGCCATAGAAGTACGTCCGCTGCCAGTTTTTGCATGACTCGTGGCCGACGATGTCGGGGAACCGCCGGCCAGGACGGATCTTGAAGCTTATGGTGCCGCAGTTTCTAAGCTCCTCCCTACTGTGTCCAGCTTCACGTTTGACGGTGAAGAAGCAGACAAACAAATCTAACCTAGGCCTAATCCCTAGGTAACCCTCACAAAGTGCCGCGAAGTTGCTAAGCACTAAGATACTATTGGGGGAGAGGTTGTGGGGTTGGACCTTGAAGTGATTCAAGACGGACAGGAAGAAGTGGGAGATGGGCACAGAAACGCCGTGTACCAATTGCGCCTTGAGGTATACTTTCTCTCCGGCTTGGGGAGAAGGGGTCACATCGCCGGCCGGCGCCGCCCGCCAGGCGAGCCCCTCCGTCGCGGGGAGATAACCCTCAGCAATCATCTCTTGGATGTCGCGGTCGGTGATGTCCAAGCCGCGCCAGTCGCCTTTGTGCGAATCTGGCTCCTATTCCAGGGGCTCTAGCGCCGCCAGATTATGGTCGCTGCCGGTGGTTTCAATCACCGCCGATGCGGGGATGACCAGGCCCTCAGGGGACACGACGACAGAGCTCGCCGGCTTCACCGTAGCTTCGCTCGACGCCGCCATTGACGGGGATAAGCTGCTGCTAGCCATGGAGGAGGGAAAGAACACGACTGGTGCAGGCAAGAGGCTAGGGTTTCTCGAGGTTTTCCGCGGAGAGCTCGAGGAGGCGTATGGATGGAGGAAGAAGACGATGATGCGAGAGAATGAGGTGAAAAAGTGTCAAGTGTCTCACGGTTACTATTTATCTTACTCTGCGTCAAGATTCATGCAGCTAATCGGACGGTTGTCGTGTAGACGACGTGTTCGTGAACGTGCGCGGTAATTTCGCCACGTCTCCAACCGCCGCCGCCAACGGTTCGTATCACTCGCGCGGGAAAAGCGGATATGATTACGTTCTCTGCATGTGTGAGTTACAAAGCGTCGCTGACCTACAGCCTACGTCGTCATAACTGACATGGTGGATGAGCCGTCCCATCGAAGATTCCGGCATGGACGGATTTAATCCGACAACGGGAGCGTACGATGGAAGATTCAGCGTTTCTCCGAATTACTCATAGAAGACAGAGAGGCTTTTTGCAGGGTTCTTTGGGAGGACTACAAGATGTTGCTTGACAATTTGCCGACATCCATCTAGACGGAGCATTCCACGGGAAGAGGCAAGACGGCGCAAGATCTCGGAGTTCTCCGGGGCCTACTGTTGGGGATATGCTATATGGGTATCCTCATAGCATGTCTCTTATCCGACCAACCCGGATGGCCCATAGTCGGTAGCATGGCCTATGGCCTGCTGGGCGGCCCAGTTAGGTGGATCCAGAAGGGAGGCCCATGCCGGATAAAGGAAAGCTATGGTGGAGTCACCAGCGTACCCGGAGCCTTGGAGTGCAAGATACACAAGACTAGTAATAGACGGTGTAGAACTCTGTAACCTGTCCGGCTAGGACTTTTCCCTGTAACCCTAGGACCTGGCAACTATATAAGTCGGGCCTATGGGATCCTTTAGGGAATAACCTAGTATCGTTTTACACACACCTCGCACAGCGAACCTATCTCTGTAACTCGGCGTATCACTATTATAGTGATTTATAGCAGGAGTAGGATTCCGCCACTGTTGTGGGATCTGAACCTGGGTAAGCTGTGTTACCTCGTACCCGTCAACCGTCCGCCTTACCCCACGTCTCTAAACACGCACTGTGAGGACCCCTCCATGGCATACTTGCCGGCAATACCACGACACACCATGCAAATCCTACTCAAAATATCACTAGTGCATAGATAAAATAATAGGACACAAATATGAAGCATCAGTTGCGTTGGTAGTTAGGGTAATAGACACAATCCTCACAATCACACTCTCCAAAATCCAAAAAATATACACAACAAATTAATACAACAATATTCAATTCAATATACAAACAAAAATAGTTATGAATGCATGTAAAATGCAATATGATGATTTTCCACACTTTTCAAATCAAACTTTTCAGTACTGAACACAAAGCATACTTTCTAAGGTCTAAATAAACCAAAACTTACTTTAAAACAATTTTCTAAATAATTTTTATAGCCAAAATAGGCCTACAAATTCTTCTGCATAAATTCCTATTTTTTCAGAAGCAAATAGCCAAACCAATGCCGTAGATGCAAAGGGCTCATTTTTCCGATTCAATTGATATAAATTTGTAATTTTTGGATAAACAGAACAAAAGATATTGAATTTACATGTTTGAATAACTAATAGATCAAAATTCAGATTTTAAAACAAAAAACTAGGCCACACTGCACATTCGGATTGGCGCGTACCACTTCATGTTGGATCATCTTCCGCACTGTTAGATCTAAAGGAAATCCAACGGCTCAGATCTACTCATACCATTTCGCTAAGTGATCTAAACGTAGCCCTCAGATGCAGATCCAATGGATCTGAAACGCTCGACCATAACCTATCGGCGGCAATGGCTCTAGCAGCGGCAATGTCACTGGTGGTGTCACGCCGGCAGGGCTAGAGGGGTAGGGGTTGTGATGGTTCCTACCGAGCTTGCGGGAACGTGGGGATTCTCAACGTGGATGCGGCTGAGGCGGGGGGCGGACGGACACGGGCTCAGATGCTCGTCGGAGTTTGTCCGCGCCTCGGATGCTCACGGTCGGAGATGAAGACGAAAACCTAGTACACAATATTGCAAACGAATGGCATCAAGAGGTGCGCAAGGATCTGGCAAACTCAATTGTGTGAAGCAGAGGTCAAGGGGCGCATGAAATTTACCAATTGCTCGCCGGAGTTGAGCTTTGCCTCTGATGCTTGCAGACATTGACATGGACGAGGCTCTGGTGCAAGATAGAACGAACGGCAAGTGTCAAGAGCAGCGCAAGACAATGGCGAATAGGGTCGTGCGAACCAGAAGGAAAGGCACGCTCGAGACTCACCGTGATAGCTCTCCGGAGTTCCTCGGTGCTGCGGTGATGCAAAGCAAAATTCGTGGAGCCTCGCGGCACTTGGTGCTAGCTAGTGAGGGCAAATGGTCGCAAGGCGGTGGGGATTAAGTAGACGGAGCAGGGGCGAGAATCACTTGGCGAATCAATGGAATTTACTCGTCAATCAATCGGCAGTGAAGGGGGAAAAACGGACAGCGAAGCTGTCGCGGGCGTGGTGTCTGGGGACAACAAAGTTGACGTGGCAACGGGGCCACTGGTCAGTGAGGGAGAGGGAGTGCGTGCGGGTGGAAATCTACGGAGACAGAGGGGGAGGTTCCCGGGTGGGCCGTGGGCTGCCAGGGGGAAATGGGCTAGATGGGTGCCGCCTGTTTTATTTTTTTTCTTTTGCTCTTTTCTTTTTCTGTTTTGATTTTCTAAATTAGATTATGGTCATTTCAAATCCAAATGAATTCAAATCTTCACCAAACTTTTGTGTTGTGATCCTTGTGTCCAAAAGTGTGTCAAACACATCTAATCACTCAAAATCATTTTGGGTCATGAAAATAAAATAAAACCTTGCCCCATATATATAGTATAATAAGGGGTTTAAATATGGTTTTATTTAGGGTTTAGTTTTGAAAACATTTATGCAAAGTAATAATTCCATGATGATATGAATGCAACAACATGGTTTTGAATTTGATGAAATTTTGGATGTTACAGGAGAACACATCCTTGGACTAAAAGATAATATTCATTTTGTCAAAGATCATGTGTGTAGGAATTGTATTGAAGGCAAGCTCCATGAGATGTCTCACCCCCCCCCCCATGAAGGTCATTTATTCTTATGCGATTCTAGAGGTTCTTGACATTGACCTATTTGGCCCTCCATATTTTGATAGTCTTGGGGGAAACAAGTACTACTTGGTTATTATGGATGAATACTCAATATACACTTGACTATATTTCCTCAAGAATAGGAGTGAGACTTAACAAACCATCATCGAATTTGCCAATGAATTTTAACATCAATATAACAAGAAGATCTTGGCTATTAGAAGTGAAAATGGTACCGAGTTCAAGAACTACACCTTGGATGAGTTCCTTAGTGATGAGGGCATTAACAATCAATATTTGCTCCATATACCCCTCAACAAAATGTTGTGGCAAAGAGAAAGAACCAACCTCTTATGGATATGGAAAGAACCATGATTATGGAGTTAAAGTCTCCATATAATTTTTGGGCTAAAGCTATCTCGACCGTTTGTCAAATTGCTAACCATTGTTATGTGCGCAAGCACTTGGACAAGACTCCTTATGAGATCATCTCCGGCAAGAAGACAAGCATCCACTTGTTGGGGTTCGGTGCATAAAATCAAATATTTTACTACGTGGGAAACCCCAAATGCCCAAGATCTATCTACTAGTAATGCAGTAATGGAGGAAGACAGCAGTAACGTACCTTTGAAGACCGAGAGAGCGTTAGACTCATGCCTAAGCGTGGTTGATGTAGTCGTACTCGTCCAACCTCACGGTCGCGAAGCTCCTCGCAAGTCACCCCTTGTCCTGGTCCTCACACGAGGCATACAGTGCAGGACAATGACTCCTGGTCTCAGATCCCGTCGAGGTTGCCGAAGTAGACCTCCTGGCTAGAATCCCAGTAGCGTAACAGCGTGCCATAGAAGAGAACACCCTGCCTACATAGTCCATACTTGGGACTGCGCAATAGTAGAGTAAACAGGAGAGAGAGAGAGGGGAGTATTCCAACCAAAGGAATATCTCATTTTATTGTTTTTTTAATACCACCCATAATAACCTCCATATATAGGATAAGGGAGGGGTGCCCTCCCTCTTAGGTGCCCCATGTAGGACTAAAGATAAATAAAAGGAGTAGGAAAAACATCTGCCAGCCGGCTAGGCCACAAGGGCCCAACACAACGGCCAAGCTCCCGCATAGGCGGCCTACACACAGCTGACCGGGTGGGACAGCCACCAAGGCCCAGCGAGCTGCTAGTAGTTGTGGCAACCCTGGCAGGCTGGCCAGGGGACAACGGCCCAAGCCGCACATCATGGAGGCGGTGGCCTGGTGAGCTACCCGAGTGGGCCTGTACCCGGCGACCGCGCCCTAGCAAGCGAGTGGCACGGGCGGGCTAGAAATCTCCCCACGGCACAGAAGCCCGATCGGCTTGCCCGCATGCCTCGCTCCCTGTGCACCCGCATGGGCCTGGTCGAGCAGGCCTGGCGCGGTGGCCAGCTCCCCTTTGCCTGAATGCAGCGCGCTTTATTTACTACTCATTCTACTGTTTGTTTTTTCCTTTTCCTTGCGGTTTTCATTCTAGGTCAAATCCCTCCAGGGTTGGGCCTAATAATAAAGTTGCATTTATAAATCCCAATTTAAATATTTTTTTAGAATATATTAATTCACAATTAACATATAATAAATACATATTCAAATTCCCATTTATCTGAAACTCCTTTCAGTCCTTTTCCTTATTTCTTTCTCTCTCTGAACAACTTCGGATCTCCCCAGAACATTTCTGGTTTCTCTCTCTTTCTATCTCTTTCAGGATTCCCTCTTACATGAAGATCTCCACGTGTTGTAATGCCCTTAAGCGTGCGTCCCTACAGTTCGGGAATGCCATAGACATAATCTCCATTAATGATCATAGAGGTAACCGGGATGCACGTGTGACCCCCTATGGAACTCACGATTCTCCATCGTTTTGAACCTGAAACATTATGTGTTATGTTCCTTTGGTCTCTGTGATACTTATGTTGTCCGAGATTTGATCATCGACATCTCCATGCCGGGTTTGATCTCGTTACCGACAATGCTACTTTAAAATCGTACCAATAAGTGATATCCCGTGACCTAGTCACATGTTTCACAACATATTTGATATAACTTATCTGAGTGGGCCAAGAATATCTTCCATCACACGGATGTACAAATCCCGCTCTTGACACATACGCCTCTGATGGATCCATGGCAACCGGGGTACCACGTCCCCGCGGTGAACGTGCCCTGCGCTGAGGGAATCTTCACCCTCGAGAGGTGGCACGCATATAGAGGGGACCAAACTGGGCAGGCATCACAAGGCACCCGCCTCGAGGAAGATTGAACCTCCATAGTTAACGCCTCTCGAGTGAGACTTCTATGACATCATGTAATGCCTTCGAGCCTCGGATACCTCCGAGCGTGTCCGAGATAGAATAGTAACTTCGTCGTAAGGAGTATGAACTATGGCCCTGAAAGGAAGCTCAGTGCTTCCATGGTGCCAGCTGTCTTGGCAAAGAAGACTCGTTCCACCCTCCTTTTGCAGGGAAAGGACATGCGATCTCGTGGTTGAAGGCTCCCCCAAGTGCCATTTTGGTGAAAGGGGGAAAAAGCAGAGAGCGATGGATGAAGACAAGCGATGTCGCCACGCTCTCCCTGCGGATAGTTCATGTAAGGATCACGGTGAGCTAGACCAAATCCACATAAAGTAGTCTCCTAGACTAGGATCTCGAGGAGCGGCACTATGGACGTCCTTTCTGCCGAAGGGATGGTGGAAGCGGCCCGACGCCACACTATATAAGGGACCCTCCTCCTACCTTAGAAAGGATCGATCCCCGCAATCTAAACCCTAGACATTCATCCTCCATTGTACCCTAGTGAAGCCAATCGAGCAATACAACAAAGCAGGAGTAGGTGCTTTACCTCCTCATGAGGGTCCCGAACCTAGGTAAAAAATCCCCGTGTCATCTCTCTGTCGTGGTTCTTGCTCCCTCGTCGCCATCGTCTCCGAGGTTCCTTGGGAACGCGTGTTCATCCCCCTCTTGAACCAAGGGATCGTTGGACCCTAGTTCCTTCACGGGACAAATCTATGAAATTTGGCGTGCCAGGAAGGGGGCTGAGGTGCGCTTCCAAGACCTTCACCAACCTCGGTAGCATGTCAACCCGTGTTGAGGACCCACGCCGAGCATGGGCTCCGTCGTGCAGCGAGCAAGGACCAAACCGAGCCGACCCCGCGACGCGCCCCCTCCGAGCAGGACCCGTGGACCGAGGACGCGGAGGATCTACCTACCGTCCGTCAAGGGAATCCCCGTCTTCCTCATGCGGTGCCACCTCACTCTCCCGCACTGCATCCTCACGTGGCCATGACGAGCATCTCACGCCCGAGGCCACCAAGCGCATGGTGTAGGAGCTCATGGATCACCCACCGGCTGAGCCAGGCAAGGAGAGGTGGTGTGACTAAATCGCCAACCTCCCCGATGTCGCCACGCTCTCCCTGCGGGAGTAGGGGGCTCGAGGGGAGGATCAGACATTGGGGGATGGGGGCTCACGGCCGTCCCAACATCACGATGGGGCCCCCATGGTCGACCAGGTGACCCTGCCAATGGCCAACAAATTCCAGATCATCTCGCCCCACGTGGTCGCGGCACCGCCGCATGGGCGCGAGGACCATCTCACTGAAGAAATCGCTGCTGCGGGCTAGCAGAACCGTGCGGCCCTCAGAAACGGCAAGGAGGTGCAGGCCAATGGTTGCCTCGCCCTCACAAATACGCTCTTGTAAGATCCCTCCTTTGTAAAGGAAAGGATCCCTGTGATTGCAATGCTAGTCCCTGGATCATTGCTAGCATCCACAGTTTAAGATGAAGTACACAGATACAAAGGTCATTTATTAAATTCATTCCAGAGATAAAACATAGTCTTTTACAACTCAGGGCCATAGGCCTAATACAAGAGTTCTTGGAATAAGTAATTAAACACAAGTCTTCATCTTCATGTGCCACAGGCAAGCATGTTGAGTGTAGACTCATGACTCCTAATCATCATCGGAGTAACCTGCAACATTACAAGTTACAGCCACAGAGGGACAATACTTTGGAATAGTATTGGCAAGTGATACCTTAGTAAATTTTAAGTGGACTATATTAATATATGCATTTTGGCTAAGTGTATCTTGGCTTGCTTTGCTCAAAATAGGTTTTTCCTATTAGTTGAAAACTCTAAGTTTTTCTTTGTCAAAAACTTCCCAAGAAACCACCAATAGACATTGGGGTCCTTCACCCTTGTTCACCCACAAGTTTTACTTAGAAGTTGGATTGATGAGATTCTTGTAGCTTCCATGTCTTGATGCTCAAGTTGTCCATTGCCATGGACTTGGCTAAGTACTTAGATTTTTCCATCTGCAGAGGTTGTGCACTTTCCCCACCAGACTTGGTTTCAGAAGCCTTTCCTTAGTCAAATGGACGCGTTCCAACCTATCATTCCCACTACCACCAACTATCCAAGTGACTAAGTTCTAGCAACCTATGTGATCAAGGCAGAGCCCATATTGCCAAGTGGTTGCACTGTAAGCTTTCTCAACACTTGGCCTCCAAATCCCTTTGTGCCTGGGTGGCATACCACAAGTGAGATACACAAGCCAAATCCATGGCCTTGTGTAACCACTCAACCAAAATCCACCATTCAAGTCCCATTCCACCCAGGAAGTTCATTGACTTAGTTGTTTTATTAAGAAAAGCATGAGTCCAAAAGGACTTAGAATTATTTCACCATAGCATGTACATACTTTTCCAACCCTTGTTTTCTACTAGCTAGGCTAAGCATGGCATAGTAACTTAACTTAGGAAAATTTCCTAGTAATTCTACAATTCTACACTACATAGGATTTCCCAACATAGCATTTGGCAAAAGTAGCATGCAAGACTTAACAAAAATAATTCTAATGCTTATTCAAAATAAAGGGTGGAAATATCATGAAGTATCACTTGCCTTGGTATTGGGGAGAGTAGCACTCTTCACAATCACAGTCACTAGCAAAACATACACAAAAATTTGTAGCATACAATTACACTCAATTTATATACAATCAAAAATATGAATGCATGCATGCAAGAAATTACTAAGTGATGATTTTGAAAACTTTACCAAGCAATTGCATGATATAGAAACATAACAAGTCCCAAAGTTTTCTAACTAAACTTATTTATCCCAAAAACCATTTGTTAAACAAAAACTATACTCAAAATGGACCTAAACATGTTTCTGCTTACAAAGTCATTTTAACATATACTATTTGTTAAACACATTGCAGATTCAGAAAGGGCTTGACTCACTGATTCCAACGGTATAAAATTTGCAAAAATCTAACGTGGGAATCAAAAGTTATAGCCTTTTGAAAATTAGATCTAAATCTGGTTTGAAATCTGTTTTTGAACTGAACTGGTGACACGCGTCGTGTTTTGGTTGGTCGGTACCGATTCGTTCGGATCGATAGACGCGGACCGTAGGATCTAAGTGAGATCTGGTGCCTCAGATGCGCGCTTACCTCTTCGTCCACGTTCTAATCTACGCCGTAGGATCTACATCTGACGCTCCTAATCGACCTGGCCATACACGGGCGGCGCTAGCGGCGTTGACTGGCAGCGGCGCGTCTGACTGCGGTGGTGCCGGCGCTCTAGGTCGCCTGGGAAAGAAGGGAGGCGCTTACCGGATCCGCAGTGGCGTGCTGATGCTCGACGTGGTGTTGGTTTGCGAAGGGGCGCGCTGGTACGGTCTCAGGAACTCGTCGGAGTATCGGGCGGCGTCGGTAGCTTGCAGTCGTGGTCCTTGCCGAGGTTTGGCATCGCCCTAGCACGAACCAGTGGCATAAGGATTTGCGCAAGACACAGGCGAACAAACTCGTGTGAAGGAGGGGGCAAGGGGCGCTTGGGTTTTACCTTAATTGGTCGCCGGAGTTTATAGACGGCGCAGGTGGTTTCTGTCGTGGACGGAGACGACAACCTGGGTCACGAGCAGGCAAAAGGAAGGCGTCAGCGTATGCGCAAGATCAATCTGAGCATCCTCGTTTGAACCAGAGAGAGGGGGGCGGTCGAGGCTCACCGGAATCGGTCGCCGGAGTCGTCGGTACAGCGGGGCTTCGAGAGCTAATGCGCGCAGCCTGGTGGCGGAGTGAGCGAGGAGAGTGGGGGAAAATGTTCGCGGTGCAGAGGGGATTAAATAGGCCCAGGCGCGACAAGAAACGCCTGCGGCATAATGGCTAATTACGCCGCGCCATTACCGGCCTTGACAGCAGCGGCGACGTGGTCGCGGCGCGGTTTGGGGAAGACGAGGGCAACGTGGAGAGGGCCCGCTCGTCAGCGAAGCGCGCGAAGAGAAGGTGGGGTCTGGTCGTCAGCGGCTGTCTGGGTGCGTCGGCGCGTGCGAGTGGGAGAGAAATGGCCCGGGTGGGCTAGCTGGGCCTGTTCTGTTGCTGGGCTGGAATCCTGGCACCGACCTTTTTCTAATTCTTTCTCCTTTTTCTTTTTCTGTTTCAATTTTCTGGATTGATTTTCAAATGAATTCAAGTTTCATTTGAATTCAAATCTTCCTGGGATTTTTGTAGGGTACTATAGTCTCCAATTAGGCACAAGGTCAGGTGGTTTGCTAAGTAAAGGCTTGATCAAGTTTGGAGATCAGAAATATCAGAGACTAGGTACTTGGTTTTGCAAAAATTGAAAAATGGTTTTTGAAACCATTTCCAATTTGGGAAAACTTGGTTTGAATTTCTACACTCAAAACCTATCTTCATAGAAGGCAACAACTTGGTTCATAAACAATCAAATTTTCAAATGGGGATAGCCATTTGATTTAAATCTGTTCACATAAAATCATAGCACCAAGTGCTTCTGTTTTTCTGAAATGAGTTTGAAATTTGATCTCAAATCTATATGCATGCATGAATGGTATGCAAACTTTGAAATCATGATTTTAGGGATGTTCCAAATCTAACCCCCTTAAGGTGAATCTCGCCCTCGAGATTCGGATTGGCTAGCAAATAGGTGAGGGTGGTCTTTCCGAAGATCATCTTCTCTTTCCCATGTTGCTTCCTCTTCGGTATGATGGTTCCATTGCACTTTGCAGAACTTGATAGTCTTTGTTCTCGTGACTCTTTCTGTAGTCTCAAGAATCTTGATAGGCTTTTCTTCATATGTGAGATCACTTTCTAGTTGAACTTCTTCCAAAGGTATGGTATCCTTCAAAGAAGATTCTTCCATTTCTGGGTGACATTTCTTAAGCTGACTCACGTGAAATACATTATGGACTGCTGATAGAGATGCTGGCAGTTCAATTTCATAAGCTACTTCTCCTTTTCGACTCAGAATCTTGAATGGCCCAACATATCTTGGTGCCAACTTTCCTTTGACTCCGAATCTTTTCACTCCACGGAGTGGTGATACTCTAAGATAGGCTCTATCACCAACTTCGTAGGTGACTTCTCTACACTTAGGATCTGCGTAGCTTTTCTGTCGGGACTGTGCTATCTTCAACCTGTCCTTAACCAATTTGACTTTCTCTTCGGCTTCTTTGATAAGATCTGGCCCAAATAGACTTCTCTCTCCCACACCATTCCATAACAATGGGGTGGTACATTTTCTTCCATAGAGAAACTCAAACGGTGCCATCTCAATGCTGGCTTGATAGCTGTTGTTATAAGAAAATTTTGCATAAGGCAGACTTTCATCCCAACTTGCTCCATAATCTAGGGCACATGCCCTCAACATGTCTTCAAGGATTTGGTTAGTCCTTTCCGTTTGTCCATCGGTTTGAGGATGAAAAGCAGTAATAAATTCCAACCTCGTTCCTAATGACTCATGTAGCTGTCTCCAAAAATGGGAAGTGAATTGGGTTCCCCTATCGGACACAATACTCTTAGGCACACCGTGAAGGCGTACAATTCTACTCATGTAGATTTTGGCTAACTTGGCACTTGTATAAGTTGTCTTCACGGGTATGAAATGAGCCACTTTGGTTAGGCGATCCACTACTACCCATATGGAGTCATATCCCGATCTGGTCCTTGGTAATCCGGTAATGAAATCCATACCAATCTTGTCCCACTTCCAATCAGGAATAGGTAGTGGTTGAAGCAATCCTACTGGTTTCTGATGCTCCGCCTTTACTCTACTACATACATCACACAAAGCAATATGTTCGGCGATGTCTCTCTTGAGATTGTTCCACCAAAATATTTCTTTCATGTCCATGTACATTTTGGTGTTACCCGGATGAATAGAATACGGAGAGTTGTGCGCTTCCTGCAAAATCAGTTTCCGTAACTCCGGATCTTGTGGAACGCAGATACGTTTCCCATGCCATCAAGTACCCTGTTCGTCTTCATGGAAATTTTTAGCTCTCCCTTGGCCAATATTTTCCTTGATCCTTTCAATTTCCTTATCGGCCTTCTGAGCTTCTCGGATCTTGTCCAATAAAGTGGGTTGAACATCCAAAGACATGAGATGTCCTTCAGGCACAATCTCCAATCTGAGTTCCTTGAATTGAGCACACAAATCATCTGGCAATTCTCCTTTGGTAAGGCCATTCACAAATACCTTACGACTTAGAGCATCTGCTACAACATTTGCTTTACCGGGGTGGTATTGGAAACTTAAGTCGTAATCCTGGATAAGCTCTAACCATCTTCTTTATCTCATATTGATTTCCTTCTGGGTGAAGATATATTTCAAACTTTTGTGATCAGTGAACACTTCACAACGCTTTCCCAAAAGGTAATGTCTCCATGTTTTGAGTGCATGGACGACAGAGGCTAACTCCAAATCATGAGTAGGATAGTTTACTTCATGAGTTTTGAGTTGTCTCGAGGCATAGGCCACAACTTTACCGTCTTGCATAAGTACGGCACCCAAACCTTGATGAGACGCATCACAATATACTTGGAAATCCTTTTCCAAATCTGGCAGACATAGAACTGGTGCTGTTACAAGTCTCTTCTTCAATTCTTGGAAGCTGACTTCACAACCTTCAGACCAAGCAAATTTCTTGTCCTTCTTTAACAATTCAGTCATTGGCTTAGCAACCTTTGAGAAATTTTCAATGAACCTTCTGTAGTAACCTGCTAAGCCAAGGAAACTGCGTACTTCTTTTACGTTCTTGGGAGATTCCCATTCTGTCACAGCTGAAACTTTAGCAGGATCAACTGCCACACCATCCTTTGTCATAACATGACCGAGAAAACCAACTTCCTCTAACCAAAACTCACACTTGCTGAATTTGGCATAAAGTTTATGCTCTCTTAACTTTTCAAGTATCAAACGCAAGTGTCCTTCATGCTCTTCCTTGCTCTTGGAGTAGACTAAGATGTCATCGATGAAAACGACAACGAACTTGTCAAGAAATTCCATGAACACCTTGTTCATCATATTCATGAAGTATGCTGGAGCATTGGTTAAGCCGAAAGGCATCACGGTATACTCATACAATCCATACCTTGTGGTGAATGCTGTTTTAGGTATGTCTTGCTCTCTTATCTTAAGTTGAAAATAGCCTGACCGGAGATCAATCTTCGAGAACACACATGCTACCTCTAGCTGATCAAACAAGTCATTGATTCTAGGCAAAGGATATTTGTTCTTGATAGTTACCTCGTTGAGCGAACGGTAATCTATGCATAACCTTTGGCTTCTATCCTTCTTTTCCACGAACAATACTGGGGCTCCCCAAGATGAAGAACTTGGTTGGATAAATCCTTTCTGTAACTGTTCTCCTAGTTTCTTCTTGAGCTCTTTCAGTTCATCAACTGACATTTTGTATGGTCTCTTGGCTATTGGTCCCGATCCTGGTACCAAATCTATCAGAAATTCCACATCTCTATCTGGTGGCATTCCTGGCAACTCTTCCGGAAATACATCCGGATACTCACACATAATTGGCACACTGTCCATGCTAACCCCCTTAAGAGAATTTAGCATACTCTTCTTTGCTCCAAAGCTGGTCTTGAATCTGATCCTTTTATTTTCCGGAGTTGTGAGTGAGACAGTATGGCTGGCACAATGTATCACTCCTTTGTACTTTGTCATCCAGTCCATTCCCAGAATGACATCCAAACCTTGGGAGTTTAATATTATCAAGTTAACGGGAAACTTATACTTTCTGAATTCTATGACTAGGTCATGGCATCCTGAATTCACTATCATTTCTCCACCAGGAGAACTTACTCTTATAGGACACCCAATAGTTTCTACCGGTAGTTCATTTCTTTCAACAAATGCTCTTGATATGAATGAATGAGATGCACCAGTATCAAAGAGTACAAATGCTGGAATGGAATTGAGTCTGAACTTACCAGCAACAGCGTCAGGTTCCTCATAGACCTCCTCCACGTTAATGTGGTTCACCTGACCTTTCTGGAAAGGATTGGGCTTGATAGGTCCTTCAACTTTCTTTTCGGGGCACTCATTTGCATAGTGTCCCATTTTCTTGCATTTGAAGCACTCAACCTGACTGATGTCCCTCTTTGCAGGCTGACTTCCACTTCCACTACCATTTCCACTGTGGTGGCTCTTATGTCCACTCTTGTGGTTCTTGTATTTGTCATTGTCATGACTGCGGTGATGCTTGTTGTCATGATGGTTGTGGTTGTGGTGCTTGTTGAACTTCCCATGCTTATGGGATCCTGAGCTTCCACTGTCATCATAGTGAGATCATTTGTGAGACGATCCCGAGCTGTGCTTGTCGGAGTGTTTCCTCTTCCTACTCTCGACTTGCTTCATTTTGTTCTCCAATATAGCAGCCTTGTCACAGAGCGACTGGTACGTGGGAACATAAGCCACAGCCAACTGCAAGTTTAGTTCATCATTCAAGCCTTCCAGAAACTTTTCCTTTCTTTTGGCATCTGTGTCAACCTCATCCGGTGCATAGCGTGCCAGATTGTTGAACTCTTCTATGTATTCAGCCACGCTGCGGTGGCGCTGCTTCAGGTTGTGAAACTCCTTCTTTTTCAGACTCATCATTCCTGATGAGATATGAGCAGTGCGAAAGCCATCTTCAAAGATAGCCCAAGTCACCTCATCTAAAGGAGTGGTGATTTGGAAGTTGTCCCACCATGTGGCGGCTGGTCCTTCCAACAGATGCGCTGCAAACCTGACTTTTTCAGCATCCGTGCAGCCCACGGTCACTAAGTCCTTGTTCACAGAACGTAGCCAATCATTGGCTACCATGGGATCAGTCGTCCCCGAAAACTTTGCTGGCCTCAAACGCAGGAATCTGGTGAGCATATCAAAACCCGGAGGGTTGTTGTTGTTGTCATTGTTGTTGTTGTTATTGGGGTTGTTGTTATTATTCTGGTTTTGAATGAATGTTGTCATCATCTGCATAAGCTGTGTTTGAGCATTCATCATCTGTTGCATTTCCGGAGTGATGTTATTGGGGTTGGGGTTTGCGCGACGGGGAGGCATCTGTGGTTTGTTCAAATAGAGATAAGAATGAGATACCCATAGATGTTTTATGCACAATACATCACAAGTAAACACATAGCATGCAACTCAAGGATAAAAGCTCCACAACAGAATAACAAAGTTCTCGAAATAAAACACACAAGTGACAAGCCATCCACACGTCGGATGGTCCAATAACAAGTTCAAGAATAACAAGTACGATAATAAAAGACAAACGAGTAGTCAAGTCTACTCATCAGCATCAATCTCCTCCTCGACAAAGGTAAGACCTGCGTTCTCCATCGCGGTCTTGTTCTCCTCAATCGTAGTGGTCAAGGAATCGATCTTGGCCTTGAGAGCCCTCTTCTGGGAGCGAAGCCTCTCGATCACCATCTGCTGCTGCTCTAGCTCGAAATCCTTGGACTTCAGTTCTTCAGTCATGTCCCGGATCTTCTTGTTCCTATCCTGGATGCGTTTCTCCTGACTCTTGAACTTACGGTCTTGGGCCTCGAACTTCGTCTCCATTTCCTTGACTATCTCGTCCTGTTGTGCGAAAAGCTTGTCCTTCTCGCGAAGCTGCACCTGGAGCTCGTCATTGCTGGGCATGATGTTGGTCCTGTCCGTATCCACGTGCCTGATGAGAGACTCTAAGTCCTGGAGATAGAGACGTATCGGCTCTGCTACGTCCCTCGAGTCGTCCTCAAAGTCGATGGACTCTCCATCATCATCACGTCTTCCGAAGACGTGGAAGTGGGTGCCCCTAACCTGTCGGGAGTGACGGCCTAACAGACGTCCTATCAGGTCCTGCATGACTACCTCCATGCCTCTCTTCCTGTCGTCGTGCATCAGCTTGAAGACGATGGCCTCTGTAGTAGGCTCTGTCTAGCGTCCGGGCTGGTTCACCTTGAAGCCCCAGAGGTCCTTCCTCTCGAACTTGGTGAGTGGATGCACCATGATGGTGGGAAGAGGGAGATCGAGCAAAGTGGTAAGCTCCACGATACGAGGACCGAAACGGGTAACCTGGAACTCCTCAACAGTGCTGATGGTAATAGGCATCTTTATAAGATAGAAAAGTTAGAACAACACTATTTAAGATAAACAAAGACAAACATCACATACACATCCTTGGAACACAAAATCACACAAGTCATACATGAATCCATTACATCAATCAAGGTCCAAACTTATTTAAGGTATCATTTTGGAAAATAAGGTGATAGGTGGTGGTCCAACTAACGAAATGTGTTTACAACCCTATCTCATTGGATCTGTTGGCTAACACAATGTTCCTAGAGGCAATCCACCTATCTTGTTCACATGATTCCATCACTAAGTCTATAATATCTCCCCTTAAGGTTTGGTTGGTGGCTTCCAACTCTTGGGTAAGCTCCTTCTCTTTCTCTAAGTCTTTTTGGAGGTTGAGCATCCTGCACTTGACTCTAGAACTTAGTTCTTTGATAGTCCTCCAACCTGCTTCTCTTGCTGACTCAAAGAATGTGGTGTGCATCACAGTGTTGGTATACATGCAGAATCCTCTTTATTTGTGGTTGTCTTCCTTGTTTTTGTACAAGTGAAGTTGCACCCACCAATACACCACTCCTTCATCCATCACTGGAAAGCCTTTGTAAACAGCTGCACCATGTGCTTCCATTGCCACCATGAGGTCCTTGAGAATTTTGGGAAACTCAGTTTCACACTCCAAGGTCATGGTCATGAGTGGTCCTTTCTTCACGGCTTCGTTGATGGAGTTCATCTACAAATAGAGATGAGAATGAGAAGATTAGAAAAGTTTACGAGAAGAATAGACAAGTGCAGAAGTAGTTAAAAAAAATTCCTTAGTGGTTTTCCAATCCTAGGGGTCATAATCCTACAGGCAACACAGTGCTCTGATACCATCTGTAAGATCCCTCCTTTGTAAAGGAAAGGATCCCTGTGATTGCAATGCTAGTCCTTGGATCATTGCTAGCATCCACAGTTTAAGATGAAGTACACAGATACAAAGGTCATTTATTACATTCATTCCAGAGATAAAACATAGTCTTTTACAACTCAGGGCCATAGGCCTAATACAAGAGTTCTTGGAATAAGTAATTAAACACAAGTCTTCATCTTCATGTGCCACAGGCAAGCATGTTGAGTGTAGACTCATGACTCCTAATCATCATCGGAGTAACCTACAACATTACAAGTTACAGCCACAGAGGGACAATACTTTGGAATAGTATTGGCAAGTGATACCTTAGTAAATTTTAAGTGGACTATATTAATATATGCATTTTGGCTAAGTGTAGCTTGGCTTGCTTTGCTCAAAATAGGTTTTTACTATTAGTTGAAAACTCTAAGTTTTTCTTTGTCAAAAACTTCACAAGAAACCACCAATTGACATTGGGGTCCTTCACCCTTGTTCACCCACAAGTTTTACTTAGAAGTTGGAGTGATGAGATTCTTGTAGCTTCCATGTCTTGATGCTCAAGTTGTCCATTGCCATGGACTTGGCTAAGTACTTAGATTTTTCCATCTGCAGAGGTTGTGCACTTTCCCCACCATACTTGGTTTCCCAAGACAGGACCTTTCAAAAGCCTTTCCTTAGTCAAATGGACGCATTCCAACCTATCATTCCCACTACCACCAACTGTCCAAGTGACTAAGTTCTAGCAACCTATGTGATCAAGGCAGAGCCCATATTGCCAAGTGGTTGCACTGTAAGCTTTCTCAACACTTGGCCTCCAAATCCCTTTGTGCCTGGGTGGCATACCACAAGTGAGATACACAAGCCAAATCCATGGCCTTGTGTAACCACTCAACCAAAATCCACCATTCAAGTCCCATTCCACCCAGGAAGTTCATTGACTTAGTTGTTTTATTAAGAAAAGCATGAGTCCAAAAGGACTTAGAATTATTTCACCATAGCATGTACATACTTTTCCAACCCTTGTTTTCTACTAGCTAGGCTAAGCATGGCATAGTAACTTAACTTAGGAAAATTTCCTAGTAATTCTACAATTCTACACTACATAGGATTTCCCAACATAGCATTTGGAAAAGTAGCATGCAAGACTTAACAAAAATAATTCTAATGCTTATTCAAAATAAAGGGTGGAAATATCATGAAGTATCACTTTCCTTGGTATTGGGGAGAGTAGCACTCTTCACAATCACAGTCACTAGCAAAATCTACACAAAAATTTGTAGCATACAATTACACTCAATTTATATACAATCAAAAATATGAATGCATGCATGCAAGAAATTACTAAGTGATGATTTTGAAAACTTTACCAAGCAAGTGCATGATACAGAAACATAACAAGTCCCAAAGTTTGCTAACTAAACTTATTTAGCCCAAAAACCATTTGTTAAACAAAAACTATACTCAAAATGGACCTAAACATGTTTTTGCTTACAAAGTCATTTTAACAGATACTATTTGTTAAACACATTGCGGATTCCGAAAGGGCTTGACTCACTGATTCCAACGGTATAAAATTTGCAAAAATCTAACGTGGGAATCAAAAGTTATAGCCTTTTGAAAATTAGATCTAAATCTGGTTTGAAATCTGTTTTTGAACTGAACTGGTGACACGCGTCGTGTTTTGGTTGGTCGGTACCGATTCGTTCGGATCGACAGACGCGTACCATAGGATCTAAGTGAGATCTGGTGGCTCAGATGCGCGCTTACCTCTTCTCCCACGTTCTAATCTACGCCGTAGGATCTACATCTGACGCTCCTAATCGACCTGACCATACACGGGCGGCGCTAGCGGTGTTGACTGGCGGCAGCGCATCTGACTGCGGCGGTGCCGGCGCTCTAGGTCGCCTGGGAAGGAAGGGAGGCTCTTACCGGATCCGCAGTGGTGTGCTGATGCTCGACGTGGTGTTGGTTTGCGAAGGGGCGCCATTACCGGCCTTGACAGCAGCGGCGACGTGGTCGCGGCGCGGTTTGGGGAAGACGAGGGCAACGTGGAGAGGGCCCGCTCGTCAGCGAAGCGCGCGAAGAGGAGGTGGGGTCTGGTCGTCAGCGGCTGTCTGGGTGCGTCGGCGCGTGCGAGTGGGAGAGAAATGGCACGGGTGGGCTAGCTGGGCATGTTCTGAATCTTGGCGCCGGCCTTTTTCTAATTCTTTCTCCTTTTTCTTTTTCTGTTTCAATTTTCTGGATTGATTTTCAAATGAATTCAAGTTTCATTTGAATTCAAATCTTCCTGGGATTTTTGTAGGGTACTGTAGTCTCCAATTAGGCACAAGGTCAGGTGGTTTGCTAAGTAAAGGCTTGATCAAGTTTGGAGATCAGAAATATCAGAGACTAGGTACTTGGTTTTGCAAAAATTGAAAAATGGTTTTTGAAACCATTTCCAATTTGGGAAAACTTGGTTTGAATTTCTACACTCAAAACCTATCTTCATAGAAGGCAACAACTTGGTTCATAAACAATCAAATTTTCAAATGGGGATAGCCATTTGATTTAAATCTGTTCACATAAAATCATAGCACCAAGTGCTTCTGTTTTTCTGAAATGAGTTTGAAATTTGATCTCAAATCTATATGCATGCATGAATGGTATGCAAACTTTGAAATCATGATTTTAGGGATGTTACAACTCTGCCCTGTGGTCTGGCCGCACAAGTTCCGCCCAGAGACGCCTACGTGCTATGACTGAACGACCAACCCGTGCGAGTTCTTGGAGCTCTACACCACAGGCATTGAGGCCGACGACCGCATCATGGTGAACTGGCTCCCCCTATGCATGAAGGAGACGGCCAGCACTTGGATGATGAACCTTCCGGATGAATCCATCGAATCACGGGCGGATCTCAGTGTAACATCCCAGCATTAGAGGCTAGAAATAAGTTGAACCCAGATGTGTGCATTGCATTCATGCATAGAAAATCCGAATAATTTTCGCGCTTTTAAACAAAACTTGTCAAAGTGATTGAAGTTTCTCTTAGCTTGATGAAATTGAAGTAGATCATCAAGTTGACTGCGATAAGTTTCAATAAGACCTTTGTTAAAATCTCATTTTTGGGTAAGAGAAATTTGATTTAAGGGTATATCAAAATGTACCATAAGTTAAACCTTAATATAATGTGAATTATATTGATCATTAGGTGATCATATTATAGTATTCATTATAATCATTCATAAGTATCAAATTAAGGATATAAAACAGATAATAATAATGTAACCACTATATCTTAAATCCCATCTACATACATTCTGAGTATCATAGTAACACCTAATCTTAAAAACTCTTTTGATGAGTTGGAGTTGGAAAGAGATTAAGTCAAGATCATCCACTATATATATATATTTCCTTCTAGACAATCTTCATGGAACTTATCTCAATATCTGTTGTTCATCAATGTTGGATAATTCCCCATTGATTCACAACTTCTTTAATTATTAGTCCTTGATCTATTATTTGATCTTATCAGAACATCTACTCAAATCTTGTAATAAGGGCATAGTCCATTAATAACCTTAATCCAATATAAGATATTAAGAAGATAATTTCCAGACAATAAAAGGTAGGATTGATAAAACCCTGCTTAGCCAACTAAGAACTTCAGCAATAAATGATTAAGGTATTATAATGGTAATTTTTTGGCCACCAACATGGAATGCTTATATTTAGCATAGGTAATGCTGGTGGGTAGAACATGATTGGAACCCTAGTAAGGATAAGTGATCCTAGAGAAGACTTTGCAAACCACATAAATATAATCCAGGAATTGAAGTGTAGGTCATGAGGGTTAAGTGATTATAAAAGGGTGTTATTCAACTAAAGCTAGTGTAGCATAGAGTCATAAAAGTGGTGTTATTCATCTTAAAAGATAATCAACCTTAGAGAAAGATCGGTGATGGAATACTAAGGAAGAATGTGAATGAAGTTGAAGGAACTACTTGTTGGATGGAAGTTTAACAATAGTAGTATAATAGGTGCAATCAAGCAAGGATATGAGAAAGCTATGAAGTGTCTTTGTATCAAACTCATTGGATTCATCCATAAGTTTAGAAGAATGATATATTGAATAAGAAGAATTTTAATAAGTAAGACCTTCAAATTAATCATGATGATGGATAGCAAGAAGTATTATATCTAGGAAAGGAAATCCTTAATTAGAGATCCAAGATTTTGAAATATAATTATGTTATA
Organism: Avena sativa; assembly: GCA_916181665.1. Classification (NCBI taxonomy): domain Eukaryota; kingdom Viridiplantae; phylum Streptophyta; class Magnoliopsida; order Poales; family Poaceae; genus Avena; species Avena sativa. The sequence goes on from OV702281.1 coordinate 186,416,466, forward strand.
GATCATTTTCCTATTTAATCTTGGCAAGCAATAACCTCTAAATCTTAAATCAAACATAATATCCACCTTATACCATTGATCCATCATCTGATGTCTATAACCCTTTATAGAAACATTTTCCTATAACACATTACATAAACATATCTCTGTTAATTTCAACCATCATCATTATATGTGCCTAAGTATATATTTATAAGTTTACTTATATAAAACACTCTAAATATAACTTCTATTAAAAAGGGAGATTTCATCCAATACTATATACATAAGACAATATGCTTAGTTATTAAATCTTAACTCTTAAAAAGAATCCAAGCTTATACAAAACCCTAAAGCCAAGGGTAGTACTCATAATTCAAAACCCTAAACTTCTTTGTTTATAACATACATTGTTATTTTCCAACTTAATGGGAGTAATAATCATCATATCAATGTCTTTATATTTCATGTATCAAAGGATGGTGTAAAATCATTATATTTATATATAAAGTTTCTATTCAAACAATGAGCTCACTAAAAGTTGAGCTATAAACAAATAAGAATATATTACCAAGAAATCCCTAACACAAATAAGAAGAGAAAAATAATAAGAAAAGTTTATTAACAAGGGGGATCACATTAAGTAAATGCAAGAAATACAAAAAGAGGATGCAATAAGAAATTACAAATGAGACTAGGTATATATTTTGTATTGTTGTAAATGTCTAGGAAACAAGTTATACAAAGAAAGATTAAAAATATAAATCAAATTCAAATCTGAATAAGAAAACAAAAAATAGGAAAAGAATAAAACAAATAAAAATCAAACCTAGTCGCAGCCCAACACACTTATACTTACAGGTGGGGTCAAGAGAGGATCGCGGGTTGACCTAAAGAAATCGCTAGGGGGTTATCGACAAAACGACCATCGTCGTCATCGTCACGCACACAGACAGCTCGCTGGCGGAGCTCGTCGCCACCCGATGCCGTCATCGCCGTCATTGCACCAAGCTACTCGTCGCCGATGCCAGGAGGGGATAAGAAGGCCACCGCGACGCATTGCTTCCATCCCTATCCCCAATCCCTCCTTATCCTCTCAGATACGAACGAGACCGAAACCCTACCTCGCCGGAGCCACTTCTCGCCATCGAACCACGTTCCCCCACACCCTTCTGAGCCGTCATGGAGAAGCGCCATCCTCCGTATATCCTCTAGGTAGAAGCTTGCCTCAAGGGGAGCACTGGAGCGGGACAATTTGGTCTTTCCTCTTCGCAGCATTTCGTCGGAATCCTCGTCGGGGAGCTCGATTCTGACCGCGCATGTCCTCATCGACCACTCTATCATCATCAGGGTAAGCATACGCATCTCTGGACCCTAGTTTCGTTTGCGGATTCACACCGTAGGTCTAGTCTTGTTGAGCACCGCCGCTGGCCATTGCAGTAGCTCGTCGCCGATAACCCTCCGATGACCATTTACAAGCGGCGTTGCCACTATTAGGTTTAGTAGGTTGCGCTTGTTCGTACTAGACTTATTTCGCTTGCTGGGGTGTAGTAGATCGTCGCCGGTGACCACTCACCGATGGCGGTGGTGATGTTGACGCCATGCTTACCTCATGATCGAGCCACGTCAGCCGTTTGACTAGTCTTTGCCTCGCGTGGTGGATGACATGGCCCAGGGCCCACATGTGATCGACTGTGAGTAGAGAGGAGATCTGTAACTAGTTCTTTTCTTTTATCTAAGTGCTGAGGTGGACAATGGCCCACAGGTCAGTGGCTGGGGCTAGCTCTGGACGTGGTGTAAAAAGTATTTTTCTATTTAGAAATAAATAAAATGTTATAATCCAATTAATATTATTCCAGACATTTAATAAATGACTAAATCTTGTTTTATTAATAACTTTTGATTTATAATTCAGAAAAAATGTATAATATATGAAAAATTGTAGAAAAATAAAATCTACAACTTAAAATTATTATCAAATATTATTATGATGATTATTTAAATAAATATTATTTAATAAAAGTTTTATAAGTAATAAGACTTTGATAATTCATATTTTTATAATAATAAATATTAATAATAGTAATAAAATACCAAAAATCTTAGAAAAATAAGAATTCTAATTTAAAACAATAATCATGTATTATTATTTCACTTAATTAAATATTTATTACTTATTAAATAATTATAAAAGTAATAATAATTATAAAAATCATATCTTATTGTTTATAAATCACAAAAATAAATCTGATATACAAAAATGATCACAAAAATATTATTTACATGCTAAAAATCTAATAATCTCCTTTTGAGGTAAACAAGAAGATTAAATATTTTAATAACCCAAATTTAAACTTATTTACTTCATTAATAATTCATATAAAATAAATAAAATTTACTAATATTCCTAAAATGAGTTAAATAAGTCTAATAAATAGTATTAGTCTTAAATATTAATAATCTAATGCCATAATTTAAAACATTATAAATGTTCTTATTTTAGAAGAATCCACAACCATGAGTAAAGATTATCTCAAAGAATTCCACTAATAATAAAGTCTTTCAGGAACAACTTGTGAACAATCAAATCTTTTCTAAACCATATTAATCACCAAATTACAAAGACTACTACAACTCTATATAAATCCATAAGTAGTTAAGTAACATTATGTTGGGTTCATAAACTATACCACTTACTGATAAAAATAAATAAATGATATTACTCCATACTAACATCAAGAAACCATTACTCAAGTAACAGAATAAACATTCTTAAGTAACTTAAAGAACACATTTCAGATATACAAGATACCAAGGTATAAGTAAAATACTTCCAAATCTATCTATACTTTAAAGTTAACTTTAATCTACAAAATCTTAATATAACACTATAAGCATTATTATATGTTTTATAGTTAACTTTGGTCTAAAGTAGTTAAATTATAAAGAAACTCAAGCTAAACCGTTTGAGCAAACAAATGACATCAACCACCACTAACTAACCACAAAGTTATTTAGACCTTAGAAGAGAAACCTTTTCTTCGAAGGTTATCCTTTTTGCCACTTTAAATAAAAACACTTGTATAAGTACTCCTAGCTAGTATGTCATAAGTATGTATACTTTACTCCTACATATGCGTTATCTACAACCACTCCTAAACTCTAATAGAAGTACAACTATGAAACTTATCTAAAAGGACCACACATTCCAAAGTAACCATTTTCGGAATCCAAACCCTAGAACCACGTTATTCCTGGGATTTGCGTATAGAACGTGCATCACATTACTTATGCATAAAAGCATATTGCTTCTTTAAACATTAGTACTTACCGGACCAATGATGCTGATTTCAGATTTTGGATCTTATACATTGACTCAAAGACCGTGAGTGCATAATCTTGCAATCACAAAAGGCAAGTTCACACTTGATCATGTCCTTTGTTTATTTTCTGTAAAGTATTTTACAAATCCAGTGTTGTCTACACCTGCATTTGAAAAAGGTCAGAAAACACTATTTTCAATAATAATGAGGACTATTGATTACTGATCCTGGGTGGTCAGCTAATCTATTAAATCTAACTGTTGGGATACCACTATTCAGAACTATATCACCTAGGACTTAACAACCAGTGTCGCCAGTCATTCTTGCACCATATATTACGCGTTGACCATGAGATTTGGAATGGGACGGAGAAGTCAGCTGTATCTTCTTCCTCTCGCATGAAGCCGTATGTGGAGGTCGTGGCTGTTATCCTCGTAGTGTGCATATTAATTGGTAATTCGTAGAGGAAATGCAGCATATGGGTGGGAACCCTCAACATCCACGATAGTTCTGACATCTAACGGTTTGTACAAACCATTGCCGTAATTCATTATGTGGGCATGGTGTACACCAAGGAGGCATGCGAGGTAGCGAAGGGGGTAGTGATTGGCTTGGATCATCTTCTGGGACCCACATCATGGAATTGTGGACGGGAATAAGCTGCCCGGTTGTGCAACAAAGAGTTGATCTCTCATGGGTAAAGTAACGCACCTCTGCAGAGTGTAAGAACTGTAACTTGTTACTCCCTGTTCCTGGAAGGAGCTGCGAACGCGGCAGGAAAGGAACTCCATGAAAGTTCTAGTAAACCCGTGAAGGCTGACGGACATAGCTTTTCAGAATAAAAGCAACCTTTGAATAAATGATTTTGAAAACTTGCATTGCCTATGACCTACGGTCTGTGGCTGTAGTTATAGTGCATCAAACACTCCTTTTCTAGTGAATTTGCTGAGTACGCTCGTACTCAAAGTATCTTCTTAACCCTTGCTAGATTCTGAAGCCATTAAAACGATGTCTACATCAAGATATGCTCCAGGACTTATCAAGACTAGCTAAAGCTCTTCAATGAAGACAAGGAGGTCAACATATACCTCAAATCAAGTGAAGACGAAGTTACTGACTAGATAGAAATACAATCTCTAACCAAAGAACCTATCTCTGTAGTGCGTTGCAATAGCAGCAATGTCAATTCCTTAGTTAAATAATAGTTTTGATAGTATAATAGTTTTGCGTTATTTATCTTTGATTCTTTTTCGTAAGAAGTTCTTTCTCTCTCTTTAACCTAGAGTGTTCTCTGGATCTTATGTAAGGAGTGAGTTGTAACCTTTGAGCCATGTATTGGACCTGCTCTGTTTCTGTTGTGCCATTCTGAGGGATGTAATACTAGTGAACAGTGTTTCATTGGTGTTATGTCAACAACTATAGTATACTACATCATGTAGTGGTATGCTGGGTCGCCGCACTCAGCTCCCTCTTCATCACGAACTTCAAGGGGATCTACGAACACCCGCTCATGTAATTCAACCTCCCCCAAGTGCGCCAGCAACTTGTAGAGACCCTCTTCAAGTTCCTGTAGAGGTTCAGCCGAGTTCGCAATAAGATCCTCAAGATCTTGGACTCGAACGTCATCATCGCCTTCTCCGAGGGCGTCAAGGACGTAAAGATGAGGGAGAAGATAGGCATCCGAGGCGAGAACCTCACCACAGCCATCGAGCTCTTCGTCATGGATTAGAAGTGCGCCAAGGCGGAGGCGGGGAGGATGTTCGTCCTCACCGAGGCAGAAATCACCCCAATGCCTGGAGCTCATCCAAAAGCAAGGACAAATACTCCAAACGCAAGACCGCCATCGTCCTGGCTGCAGAACCCGACCGAAAGATCCCTCGCGAGGAAGGCGGCAAGGGAGTGTGGTACGACAGCGCATACTGCCACTTCCATAAGAGGAGCAAACAACCCACTGGCGACTGCTACGAGATCAAGAAGCTCCGTGACATGCGTAACAACTAGAGAAGGGGAAGTCCCAGTGGCGAACGTGGCGGGGTGAGTGGCGGAAACCATGGAGGCACACGCTGGAACAACAATTCCAGAGGCCGCAACGCGCCCTAGGCGGGCCACCGGGCCAACGCCGTGCAACAGCTTCCCCCGTAGCCTGATAAGGGACATGTCGACGACCCTGGGGGCTACCAAGTACCGCAGGGGGGTGTCACCTACATCCTTGGCGGTTCCCAGGCCCCGGTGTCTAACCTTCACTTCAAGCTGATCACTCGCGAGGTTGCCACCGTCAGGCCAGGAGTCTCGCACCCGAAGATCAAGTGGTCTCAGTAACCCATCACCTTTGACGCTCATGGCCACCCCATCTCCACTAGGCTCATAGGCATTCTACCCATGATCTGCAACCCTACCATCAACAACGTCGCAGTCACGGAGACTCTCATTGATGGAGGCGCTGACCAGAACATGATCTCCACCGAGACATTCGCCCAGCCACAGCTGCCCTACAATAGGCTGATGCTAACCATGCCATTTTCCGGGGTGACAAACGGAACCACCATACGAATCGGGTAGGTGCGCTTCTCTGTCATGTTCAAGACGCGTGACAACTACTGCACCGAGATCGTCGACTTTGATGTGGCTCACATCAAGGTCCCCTACAACATCATCCTTAGCTACCCACACTGGCAAAGTTCATGGAGAACACTCACCACGCCTACAACATCCTCAAGATGCCCGGGGACAACGGCAAAACCATCACAGTCCGCTGTGACGAAGTGGAGGCTCTGCACTCCCTCGAGCATGCCTACAAGGTAGCAGCCACTACCTACCCTGAGGGCGGCAACCACGCTATACCTGCTTCATCAGGGGCAGGGCGCAGTCGGCACCCGAGCCTTAAAGAGGAGCTAGGCATCATCCCCACCTCGTGCGAGTACTGAAGAGGCTCCTGAGGGCTACCTCGACCCAGCGGCTCCTATCCTCCCGATGGACTGCACCCACCACTCGGACCACACTGACATCCCTCCAGACGGTATCTAGCCTACCGGCCGAGCAGGAGCTCATGACAGCGGGAAGGCGGACAAGCCTCTCGAAAGAAACACTCTCGACAGCACGACTTTTTGAAGGTGACCCTCGAGAAACTCACATCCCCTGCATCATTATCTTCTATAAGATCTCACGCGAGCCACGGCGGTGCTATAATAAGCTTGAACTCTCAACAGTTTTTTGGATGTTGTCCTCTACGCACGTCTTGCCATCTAGTTTTTCCCTTGGAAAGGTCTTCTCTGAAAACTATACCTACCCGAGTTCCCTCACATACAGCTCGCGAGCAGGGGGCTAGGCACGGTGCCTGACACCGGTCACTCCCCGGCATCGTCAGAGCCTAAAGTGTTGAAATCTGAATTATAGAATTGTTCTAGCCATAAGTTACCTCACCTACAGCCTCTGGTGCTTGTGTCCCTTGTGCGGCACATGTATCGATCCCTAGCGGTACGTGCGTTTTGCCCTATGGCCCTCTCTAGGTAAGGTCTACAGGGTTGATTATGAGTGATAATTCCCCTCCGTTTACCGTCCAGGACCTAAAGTGTCAGCTCTGAACTTACGGACTAGGTCCGACTACGAGTTACCTCACCCACGCTCCTGGACCTCAAAAATAAAAATGTTTTAACAACAGCTCGCGAGGCCCCGTTCCTCCGCTAGCCTGTCTAGTACCTAAAGTATGAGCTCTGAACTTACGGACTGTGTCTGTCTACGACTTACCTCACCCACGGTTTCTGATATTTGAAAAACACCGCTTTAAGCGATGGCTCACGAGGTCCCGTTCCTCCATTATCCCGTCCAGGACCTAAAGTGTGAGCTTTGAACTGACAGACTGGGTTTGGCTACAAGTTACCTCACCCACACTCCTAGACCTTAAAAATAAAAACCCAGCGGTATGTGTGTTTTGCCCTACGGCCCTCTCCTGGTAAGGTCTATGTGGCGGCTTTCGAGGCCCTATTCCTCTGTCAGCCTGTTCGAGACCTAAAGCGTGAGCTCTGAACTTACGGACTAGGTCCAACTACGAGTTACCTCACCCCCGCTCTTGGACCTCAAAGAGAAAAAAATGTTTTGGCAACGGCTCATGAGGCCCTGTTCCTCCGTTAGCCTGTCCAGGGCCTACAGTGTGAGCTCTAAACTTACAGACTGGGTCTAGCTATGAGTTACCTCACCCACGCTCCTAAACCTCAAAAAGAAAAATGCTTTAGTAACGGCTCATGAGGCCATGTTCCTCCGCATACCGAGATTTTTCACGGCCTAAAGTGTCGAGCTCTAAACTCACGGACCAGGTATGGCTACGAGTCACCTCACCCACGGTTCTTGTCTTTATGAAAAACTCATGTGAAACCCACAAAACCCTTGACACGGGGGCTGGTGGAAAAAACACTAATTCCTGCGGCATTCTCCTCGAGAGGCTTACGGGGCGACCCTGGACACACCCTGTCCAGCGGTTAATTTTCACAGGGCCTATAGCGTGAGATCTGAACTTACAACACTAGTCGGCGGTAAGTTACCTCACCTACGGCTCCTAGAGCTTACAACACTTTGCATAAGTGCGTTTCAGGTGTCCAGCTGCATTTATTCACACGCTACGGTCATCTCCTTGGGAGGCACATAGGAAAGGATGCAAGCATCGCGAGGCCGTGGCCCAGCCATTCGAGACTTGAAAGATCCATCATCGGATCTCCTCGGCTACACCAGGTATCGGTCCTACAATACTCCGCTAGGGGACCTGAAGAAACAGCTTGGAGACAACCCCTGTCACAGGCCCACGCCCGGATAGCTGTGTCAGGGCTTGCTCCCCTTCCCTCGAAAGGTGCACAACACCTCCACCCGCACGATCAAGGTGTGGCGCTGCCCTCAAGCCTCGTGAGGCCTTGCCCACACTCAACAGGGCGGGCTCGAGAAGTTGGCACAGGATCCCTCCAGGAGGGTGCGTTTTGGAATCTCTCCTCGAGGGAACTTCTCGAGTCTGCTGCGATCGACAAGCTATGGTAAACCACCTGGGAAACCTAAGTTTCAAAATCCTAGATATTCCTTATAAGATCATTGGGCTACCCTTCTGAGGCGCTAAGAGCCTCACGGTCCTAGTCAAGCGGAGCATTCCGTGCGATAGTCTAGCCCACCGGCTGAAAGGAGCCTTAACTGCAGCGCACCGTAAGCGTCATCCTCGAGAGCTGTCTCCTCAAGCGCTAAGCCTGGAACCTCGCATCACGAGTGCACTGACCCAGGATACTGAGCCCTTCGATGGACACGCTCGATGGCTTGAGAGAACCGCTCCTGCGCAAAGAAGGCACGAGCTGCCGACCTCGTCAAGAAGGCACTACGCCATGAACATGCGACGAACTCCAGGCACCACGAGAACATGCAAAGAGAGGCAAACAGAACAAGGGTCCATATAGGAAATTTCATCCTAAAGTCTTGGTTACAAGGCATAAGGATAGCAACAAACCCGAAGATTTGTTACAGGTATGCTTATCGGTTCTTCTTACAACCCGACTATGAATCAAGAGCGTGATGGATTCTAATTGAGCAAAGGACTCCCGCCTCCACCGGTGCCAAGATGACTAATTTAGGGGTTCCCTCCAACCTCTCACAAGCAGCAGAGATAGTCAGCACGACACGGCATTAGGTCATACACAACCACTTAAAATTCCTTCTAGGTGTCGCACTGGAACCGCAACACGGAGCTGCGGCCGATCTCGTGGTCATGAATGAAGCTGTTCCAGCTAAATTTAAAGTACATCTCCTTCGACGAAGGGGTCTCGACCCCCACGAACCACTCTCCGCTGCCTCTCGAGTGCCTTAGGTGTGTGCATCCCCCGTAACGGCCCTACATCACGAGGGAGAAGTGTGTAGGAAGTCACACCCTGGAGGACCAATCATTCTCCTTCAAGACGAGGATGACATCGACCACTGGTTCAAGATCTCCCCCATCCTTGGCCTTGGGAGAAAGGTCGGTCTCCGCCCAAGGGGAACGGCTGTAGTCCTGCCATGTTTGTTCACGCCTGGCGGGGTGGCCCCCGTCCGGCTCAAAAGGCGTGGAGCCGCTCTGGAAAACCCGGAGGCCACCACCGTATGGATGCACCCAGCGACGCTTCATCCAAGGTGTATCCTTTGCCCCCGACATTGTAGCCTCTACCTTCTCTACAGTTTAGAAGCGCCTAGGCACCATGGAAAGGACGAAGTTTTGGCTCTAGGGTGCAAGAAAGGAAGGATGGATGTGAAAAGATTCCTTCCCCACCCCTCTAATTTAACCATGCTAGTTGAAAAGACGCATCACTGCGCCACGCATGCGGAATTAACCGCTAGGACACATGCGTTGTCACGTCGTGGGAACAACTCCTAGAGCGAGAACAGTGCAGCCCAAATCTATAGGCGAGCGTGCGCGGACGGTTGGGTTTCACGGCCAAGTTTAAGCATCCCAAGTCCTCGTTGACCAAGCGAGCATAGGGGCCCGTCCACTGTCTAGGGCTGCTTTCCCCTTTGGGTCCACAAGGAAACACGTGCAGGCCAAGCGCCCGGGGGCTACTGTCGGAGCCCTGGCAACTGGGGTGTCACGTCCCCGCGGTGAATGAGCCCTGCGCCAAGGAAATCTTCGCCCTCGAGTGGTGGCATGGATCTAAAGGGGACCAATCCGGGCAGGCATCGCGAGGAGCCCGCCTCGAGGAAGAGTGAACCTCCAGAGGTAACACCTCTCGAGTGAGACTGTTATGGAATCATGTAACACCTTCGATCCTCGGATAACTCCGAGTGTGATTAGGGCAGAACGGTAACTTTGTCGGAAGGGGTATGAACTACGGCCCCGACATGGAGCGTAGTGCTTCCATGGCGCCAACCGCCTCGGTAAAGAAGACTCGGTCTACCCTCCTTTCGCAGGGAAGGGACATGCGATCTCGTGGTGGAAGTCTCCCCCAGTTCCTATTTTGGTGAAAGGGGGAAAAGTAGAGAGCGCCGGATGAAAACGAGCAACATCGACAAAGGACGCTTTATAGGAGGATAGAGTGGAGCACAACGGGCTAGACCAAGTCCACGTAAAGTAATCTCCTAGGCCGAGATCTCGAGTTGCGGCATTGTGGACGCCCTTCCTGCCCAAGGGCTGGGGGAAGAGACCCTACTCCTCCCTATATAAGGGACCCTCCTCCTACCTTAGAAAGTATTAATACCTGAGATCTAAACCCTATACATTCATCCTATGTTGTACCCTCAGGAAGCCAAGCGATCAATACAACAATGTAGGATTAGGGGATTTACCTCCTCACGAGGGTCCCGAACCTAGGTAAAAAAATTCCTTGCCATCTCTCTATTGTGGTTCTTGCTCCACCATCGCCACCATCACCGAGGTTCCTTGGTGTTCAGCCCCCTCTCAAACAAAGGGATCATCGGACCCTAGTTCCTTCACGGGACAAATCTCCGACAGCCTCAACCTGTTCCTCTGGATACCCAACGACACCCTTATGATCACCTTTTCACAGAGTAATGTGAAGTGTCATCAAAGTATCCTCGGGTGACACTGATTAAATATGGTCTCACAATCTGAGGAACAAATCACTATGTTTTTGACAATTGCAATTGTGAACTTTGTGATCTGATCGTGTTGCAAAAATCATCTGCAGAACGGTGTCCACTATCTCTCTCCAATGAGATAGATCCATTGTCAATTATGTGTTGAAGAACCTTCATGGTCAGGAATCGTTTAACCATCTGTTGACCAATGAACTAGTTGAATAGAGGTTACTAGGGACTTGGGTTTGTTTATATATCACACGTATATCAATGTTTCCTTATGGATATAGTTATAGCACGATATAAAACTATTATAAACTAATGGAATGTGTATAATAAACTCCTTTATTATTTGCCTCTAGGGCACATTTCCTTCAGTCTCCCACTTGAACTAGAGTCCAAATAATCTAGTTGCATTGCTTCTAATCATAAACCATATCTCATATGCGTTTATTGACCATGCTGCTCATGGAGGACTTACTTGTCCTAAATCTATTTTACCAGATTCATAAGGTCCTTCTTTTACAAATCATTAATGTCACCTACTTGACATTAACCCACATTATCACATAATGTACATTTAGAAATTTTGGTGACAAAGTGAGACTTTCATTTTCTAGTATATACAATGATAATATATCAACCAACTGGATCTTTCAAGATGTCATGTATAACTGTAAACACACTTAGTCGAAAGTCAAACTTTCTCCAGACCAAAATTATACTTTCTAATTCCAAAGTATCATTTATACTTCTAAATCTTTATAGTTTTAATCGAAGTGCAACCCTTGCAACTTTGATTTTGACCATGCTTCCTTTGCGCTAAACTTAATTCTTATTCGGTGGTTAGCTCAGAAATCATTCTAGAATCTCTATTCTTCACAACTAAGAATAGGTGTCATATTATGTCTAATTTCACCTAAATGATCCGATCATTTCCATTACCTAGTGTGTTGTTTACCAATATGTCAACCACATATTCAAGAACGTTGTTTTGCTTCCATTTAGATGTATCAAAAACATCTGATATTTCAGGATGTCACTCATCTCCCACTCAAATATGTCAAACACATATTCCATTGGGTAAACTTCTTAGATCCCACTCAATTTAGAATCCCTCTCGATAATATTGGCAAATACAAAATTCTTTTATCTTGCATCAAATCGATAATTTCTATTACAAGACTTCAGCAATTCCTGATTGATCCAAACATGCCTGTCGTACCAGTTACAACCCTTTCTTCATACTCTTTAAGACTTTGCAGTTTTGAGCAGTCCTTAGCCAATTTCAAAATTGGACTTATCCGTTGATTCAATCCAACAGAGATTAAGCATTTGTCATAACAACTTCATGACAAATCAACACTTTATGTTTTCCTTCTAAGTTTCATTTCCATCCTTTCAACCTTTGTAGTTTACTGGGAAGGATTAAGTAATCCCCATTACTTAATGAGATCAAGTGACTCTTTACTTCACAATATCAAATGTTAATTAATTTGGGATTCCATGACTCGTAATCATTTCTTGTACTTAGGTCCATCATGCTTTCTTTGTAGTTCGTAGGTATGTATTATTCCAATAATAAATGAAGTGAATCAAGAATGAAATTCTGCAAAGGGAAGAATAAAATCATGAATCCTACTTTTATAAAGTATTAGCTAAAACATTTATGATCAAATAATTATGGTTTCCCACTATTTATAAAGTTTGTCTCTGGAACATACTCCGTTTCACAATCATAACAATTCGGAGATAAGTTCAAACCTCATGCTTTACACTTATGTCCTCCACTAACATTTCTATGAGAAAACAATTTCTCAAAAAAGCACCCCACTGCAACAAACAAACTTTGTCTTCTTTGGGTATTAGTTTGGAATTTAAGTTCATAGTCTTACTAACAACACCCTACAAATACTTACTATTCACAACGATCTCGAACTTTCAAAATCTCTAGAAACTCGGGATTGACATATCTCATATGCTATTGTTTCCATGAATCTTTAGATTCTCCTTATGTTTCATTGACTATTTACTATTTCAATCTATAACTCTACTATCTAACGTTAATCACCATAATGTATTTTAGACCATATGTATCTTATACAACATGATTATTTGCATTAGACATAACAAAACTGTTTGATTAGTCCAATCACCATAATTTGTGAAATTGTTTTTCACAAATCCTTATATGAGTCATTGCCATTAACTTGAATTTGAAGTCACTCGGATCAAATCGATAAGACTTTGAAATTCTTGTTAATTAGATATCCATATTGATTCTAAAAATTTGAATGATTCAAATCATTTTAGATTCACACTTGGATATCTCTTGGAAATTTCACATAACTTACAAATGCTTTATTATCACATAAATTAATGAGTAGAATAACTTTTTTGTGACTTCATTGCGAATCATTGAAGAAATTGTTCATAGAAAAAGGAACAACTGATTGTTTCTCATTAATATGAATAACCATCTCTCAATAAGCAAGATACACTTGAATGGTTCACTAACTCGATTATAAAGATTTTATTTAAATATTCTAATCCTAATGATATACTTTGAGGGCAGGAGTGCTTTTGGCCTTTAACCAGATTGCTTGTCGTCATCACGCCATCAAGGCCTTGTTCCACCCATAACTCATGTAGTGGGTCCTGATTACAAGTAAACCAGGGTAAGTATCCAATACTTAAAACTGCATAAGTGTTTCATGTAAACATTTATAACTTGTATATAAACATATACCTTCTCCATTGGCATCGTTCCCAACTTTGGGTTCGACTTTGATAGTCCTTAGCTTGGCTATGACCTTGCAAAAAGTATTCGGAATTCCCATCATGATCTGGTCCTTGACGATGTCCTTGTAATTGGGAGGGAGCAAATGCACCTATAGCATGCCTCAACATGTCGCCTATAGCATCCTTAAGAAGTTCATGGAGCCTTTCCATGGTGTCCAGGTGGTTATCCAAGCTAGAGTTCTCTTCCATATTTATGGAGACAAACTCCTGTACATACTCATACTTCATGCGCCTTTCCTCAGCTGGAAACATTCTGTTCAATCCATAGAGCATATCATATGTGTAGATTTCATGGAAGGGTATTCTCAAGCCATGTTCCATTGCATGGATTATGGTGTACTTTACTATCATAAAGGTCTCTCGGCGGTCACGAAGAGTCGCATCTTCATTTCCATCGGAGTCATCAGAGAAAGCATCCAGGGGTTCACGAAGGACATAGATAAGATCGTTTTCTATGAGGACTCTTCTGAGGCGTTGGTACCAGTCGGTAAAATTCGACCCATCTAGTTGAAGTTTCTCCCCGTCCATGAATAGACCAAAGGAGTTGCGAACTGAGGGGATGGCCATTATCTATAAGATATTTGCAAAAGGACTTAGACTCAGTTCATAATTAAGGAGTCTATTTGTAATCAAATTAACACACATGCTCCCACTTAAGTTGTTATCCCTAACAACAATTTAAGTGATCACATGATCCCTTTACACCACATCATCCCCGATCGTCATGGCCTTTGATGCAGCTGATAGGGTAGACATTCTCTAATGTCAATCAGATCATCCATGTGACTCATGCTCGATCTTTCAATCTCTTGTTTCTGAGGCCATGTCTACACAGGCTAGGCTCTCCAATTCTAACTAGTATGTATTGCAATGTAACCTTTCTTACACCCACTATATGTGAACATAGATATGTCTAACACCCGATCGTCACGGCATGCCTCATAACAAAGAACTTTCTTGGTGGTGCACACACTAGGGGAACACTTTCATTGGAATTATTTTTAGGGATCATCCTATTTAGATGCTACCATTGTGTATCTAATACCAGCAATCAAAATAGGATACACACAAAGATTAAATCATATATAATATAAATGTGGCGTGAGTGGTTGTCTTCTTGCTCCATGATCACCATCAGGTTCTTCGACATGATCTCATCAGGCCACCAGTTTAGAGCCAAGTCCACGACACCATCGGTCTTGTCGTTCATCGTCACGATGACTATTACTATACTACTTAGCAATAGGAATAGTAGTCTACCTTACCTCATTCATGACGTTAACCATATGACATCACAAAGCCCTCCCTGCAACAAAAATATAAACGCCTCTACTTTATCTATTGCAGGTTTTACGCAGTTATTAAGGCTTTCGCATTAGAATGCTTCTACCTACGAACTTCCAACCGCAACATGGATAGAATAGTTGTTTATACTACACCCCTTCTGGGGACTTACTTTGAAGATGCTATATCAACTACTATGAGAGATACATACACCGGTGAGCCACTTATATTGTACAAGTCGTATGTCAAGCATGGAACCATACTCGCGTAAGAGTACGCATAAGGTCGGTCGGTGCCACTTCATCTCACAGTACCGCGATATAAACAAATACATGTGGGAAGGTAACAACTAGAGTATCAATGCCCACACTTCTACATGTGTTTAACCCGTACTAGCATACTACACATAGATCAGGCTATGATACCACTGATGGGGTTCGATGTAGAAAATCAAAAAATTTACTACGCGGGAAACCCCGAATGCCCAAGATCTATCTACTAGTAATACAGTAACGGAGGAAGACATCGTTAACATACCTTTGAAGAACGAGAGAGCATTATGCTCATGCAGAAGCATGGTTGATGTAGTCGTACTCATCCGACCTCAAGGTCGCGAAGCTCCTCGCAAGTCACCCCTTGTCCTGGTCCTCGCACGATGGCCCAGAAGCTTCAATAGCCCCACCGAGTTGACACAGATATATAGTGCAAGACAAAGACTCCCGGTCTTGGATCCCGCTGAGGTTGCAGAAGTAAACCTCCTGGATGGAATCTCGGCAGCGCAACAACATGTTGTAGAAGAGAACACCTTGCCTACACAGTCTAGAATTGGGACCGCACAATAGCAGAGGCAACAAGAGATAGGGTAGTATACTGACCAAAGGGATTATCTCAATTTATTATGTGTTTAATCCCACCCATACGAACCTCCTTATATAGGCTAATGGAGGGGTTCCATCCCTCTTAGGTGCCCTATGTGGGGCTAAAGATAAAGAATAGGAGCATGAAAAACATATGCCAGCCAGCTAGGCCACAAGGGCCCAGCACAACGACCAAGCTCCTGCGCAGGCGGCCTGCACACAACTACATGGTGGGCTAGCCATCGTGGCCCAGCAAGCTGCTAGCAGCTGCGGCAACCCTAGCGGGCCGGCCAGGGGACAACAGCCCAAGCTGCACTGCGTGGAGGCGATGGCCTGGCGAGCTGCTCGGGCAGGCCCAAAATCTTCCTGCGGCCCACCAGCCTGAGCAGTTTGCCCGCGAGCCTTGCTCCCTATGGGCCCGTGTGGGCCAGGTTGAGCAGGCCTAGCTCGGTGGCCATCTCCCCGCTGCTTATGTGCAATGCGCTTTATTTGCCGCTCATTCTACTATTTTTTTCCTTTTCCTTGCGGTTTTCATGCTAGGTCAAATCCTTCTAGGGTTTGGCCTAATAATAAAGTTGCATTTATAAATATCAATTTAAATATTATATAGAATATATTAATTCACAATTAACATATAATAAATACATATTCAAATTCCCATTTATGTGAAACTCCTTTTAGTCATTTTCCTTATTTGTTTCTGTCTCCGAACAACTTCAGATCTCGCATAACATTTCTGGTTTCTCTCTCTTTCTATCTCTTTCAGGATTCCCTCTTACCGGAAGTTCTACATGCGTTGCAATGCCCTTAAGTGTGTGTCCCTATGGTTCGGGCATGCCATAGACATAATGTCCATTAATGATAATAGAGGTAACCTACATGCGTCGTTGGGTATCCAAAGGAACAGGTTTTTAACCTGAAACATTATGTGTTATGTTCCTTTTGTCACTATGATACTTACATTTTAAGATATGTTATCATCGACATCTCCATGCCGGGTTCAATCTCGTTACAGATAATGCTACTTTAAACTCGTACCGATAAGTTATATCCCGTGACCCAGTCACATGTTGCGCACCATATTTGATATAACTTATCCGAGTGGGCCTAGAGTATCTTCCATCACACAGATGTACAAATCCTTCTCTTGACGCATACGCCTAAACCTGTTCCTCCAGATACCCAACGACACCCTTATGATCACCTTCTAACAGAGTAATGTTAAGTGCCATCAAAGTATCCTCGGGTGATAGTGATTAAATATTGTCTCACATTTTGAGGAACAAATCACTATGTTTCTAACAATTGCAACTATGAACTTTGTGATATGATCATGTTGCAACAATCATATGCAGAATGGTGATAGAGTCTATAACAAGTCCACCAGGCAAGTTATAGTCTCTTGTAATGTGAAGTTTGATGAGCATCACGTCTCCCAAGTGGGGAAATTTTATCTTGCTGATGTAGGTGATGAAATTCCTCCTCAATCCATAATAAGAATGGGTGTGGGATTTTTCCGCCCCATTGAGGAACCCCTTGTCGTGGAAGCAGAATGACAATGCTCTACTCAATTAGAGCCCTCACCTACCGATGGCTCTGAAAAAAGCCATCATTTTCCGTTTTTAAACATTATTTTTAGTCAATAAATTGACAAGAATCTCTCTAGCCTTGCCACTAATGACTCAGACTCATTATTGTAAATATATCCAAACGATTGCTTTGAATTGTGTTGTGCAGGAAATCACGCTTTTTAATGCGAAATTAGGAGCCATAAATGAAGATTTTTAAGAATTCCATACGGACAAGTAATCCTGGAGCAATTACCAGGCGCCAAGGTCCATAACGACCACTGTTATGGGCAGGGCCTGCCCGCACAGCCCGCCCATACCATGTCATGGTGGCCTCGTCTCATCAAACCCTACAACTTTCGTGAAGGCTCCTATATATTTAGAGGTCCCAGCCGTCGCTTAGAGGGTTGCCATTCTCAGGTTGCATCACAACACCACCAAAGGAGATCCACACCATAATTCATCCCCTCCATCCTCCATCCTCTCCATTAGCCATAGCAATTACTTTGCACTTGAGTCCTCATTGTGAGTTGGCAACCATTGTAAGAATATTTGATTTCAATCTAAGTATATTGCACAATGTTTTCTATCCTTTGATCTTATTATTATGAGTGAGTAGTCCTCACGCGTTGGGGTTGGGGTGAAACCTTGCAGTGATTAAGTGCATATATTCTATCGGAGCATTGTGTATTGATTGAATAAGGGATCTGTATCTTTTTTTTCTTTGTCTCTTGCCTTGATATTTGGACTTGAAGGTACCTAAGACCCCAGAGATTTATAAAGGCTTGAGGTGAGATACTTGCTAGTGGTGATCTCATAGGAAACTGATGGTTGTGATAATAACACACTTTTTAGCTATATAAATTGTTTCATTTTCCTATCATATCATGCTCCATCTAACTATTGTTATGCTTGATATGCATGATTACTTGTTTTCATTATATTCAATATGATCTTTTCACATTTAGTAGTTTAGGTAGAATTTTATCCCTCTTCCTTGTCTTTCACATGTGTACGTTTTGATGATGATTATGGACAAAACAAAGGCAAAATGAACAAAGAGAGGATAGTATGGAGGAGCTGTAGGGACCAGACTTAGCCATTTGATAGGTTGGAAAATTAAATTTTTTAAACTTCTCAAAACAAATATCCAAGACCATGAGGTTGTATCCCTCGTCGAGACAAATTCAACGAGCCCAAGAACACCCAAAACGGAATTCGTATGAAGAAATGGTGGCCAAAACACTGAAGATACCGAAGGTTTAACGACCAACTATATGGCCGGAGATTTTGCTCCCACTGTATAGTTGCGGCCATATATCTGTAGAAAAGGTCGCAAACGATGGGATTTCGCCCCCAGAGGCTCAAGAACCTTCCCAAAGTCATATGACGGTATTGGGGGAACCCTAGGGCACCCCCAAGGCCTATATAAAGGAGGTAGGAGTCAAAGAAGAGAGGAGGAAGCCACCACAAATCATATACAAGATCTAGATCCCACCTTGCGCCTCCACGACAGGCCCTATCGCCATGCCACCTCCATAGCCTCCACAGCTCCACCAAGATCCAATCTCCATCAACACCATCAAGCCATCCAAGAAAGAACAGGAGGAGAAGGAGGACGCCACCATCACCACGCCGACGCCACCATCAGCACGCTGTCATGACCATCTCCATCGCTGCTACTCCTTTATCCTCCCCCATCATGTTCTCCGTGATGGGTTGTAATATGGCTTGAACCCCCTTTTATTAATGTTATGATGATTTGAGTAATTGAAGTGTGGTATGTTCTTATTAATTAATATGTTTGTGATTTCTTTTTACATTGTTCTATTCATGATATTATTTTAGTGATTGGAGATGTCCAATCCATTGTTATGGAATTTACTAGGGGTTCACAGTGTGTCACAAAACCTATCATTAGTCTCTATTCTTCCATCGGTATAACTAATAGGGTATTTGCTATAAGTGATTTGCGGAGGCAATAGAAGCTTAGGATGCACCGCCCAGAGTTTCCCTAGATCACTCATGATATAGATAGGCATAGTGTTGTGGATTGCATGTTGACCCCAAAGTGATAGGCGGGATATCTTGGGACTAGCACACTATTTTCTTAGGATTACGGTTGTCCATAGAACTTAATGGCTTTGCTCTGGTTTACCTTGATTGGTCTTGTTCCCTTAATACAGTATTCTCTTACGAGATGACCCATGTACGAAGAGGGTGTGGACAATTGAGTTGTCTAGTTGCCACTTACCAACGGTAGGAGACAACAATATTTGAGAGACCGCCACAAGTATAGTTTATGGCTATTTCATAAGAACTTATCATACACATCGGTATACACAAAATTACTTGAGGAATCATAGCATTAATATTTCATCTCATTGCATTCATCTCTTTTCAGTTTTACTTTTGTTCTAGTTTTCTTCTAGTTCTAATAGTAGTTGTTACAAATCATCTTAAATTCATTTATCCTAGCAACTTATAGAATAGGCTATTTCCAAACCATGGTTTGGGTGCGAACGTGGCCGCAATGACAACGTGGTTGCGGGTCATGTTCGCTGAGCTCCCATCGGGACAAACTCTTTAAATATTTGCTGCTACAAGTACTGCAATAACCCTGTTATTGGTGCAGGAACCCAGTAGTCAAATTGGCGCCGTTGCCGGGGAGAAAATCGTTCGGTTATCTACTCCCACATAGTTTATTTCCGTTTGTTGATGTTACTGCTTTCTTTTATATTAAAAACAATAAAAATAATTACAAAACGAAAAATTTATAAAAACTGTTGCTACTAATCATGTCTTCCGAGATAAATTTTGTTCAATAGGTAATACAAGCATTGGAGGAGATAAAGGATTCAAGTTTACCAAGCCTGGTTGCTAGACATAAGCTGATAAAGAAATTTCTGGACCAAATGGAAATGCATTCATTATGGTTGCGTGCTAATGATGGATCTTATTGCACAATTTGTACTACAGATGACCACCTTAATTTTCAATGTAAGTGTTCCAATAATCCTACTCTAGCAAATTATAATAGAGATAAATCCTATGCTAGTTTGGAAGTACTATAATACGTTCTTTTCAAAGGTGCATCTGAAATAGTATTTAGACTAGGACGTATTTGTTGAAATTTTTGCCTAAATAGGCCCAACCCATTTATTATATGCCAATAAATTTCTGAAATCCTAGAGGCCCATTTGGCCCATTCATGCAAGGCAAGAGCCGTGACAAATGTTTAGTCCCACGTTGCTAGTTGAGTGGAAGTTGGACCAGCTTATAAGGAGAGCTCTTCCACCATTTGTACGAGCTTGAGAAGAGAAGACATATACACGCGCGCTCCTCCTTCTCCTCGCTCGCCACGCCATGCCTCGCCTCGCTTCGTCACGTCACGACGCACGCGCGCCTCGGGTTGCGGGTTGCGGGAATCTCGCTGAGCCGAGCTTTATTTCGCCACGCATGAATGGTATATGAACAGTTGTATAGAAGCTGAAACAGTTTGCTCGAGTGGACTTTTAACACGAGTTAAATGAATACGAACTAAGTGGAGGTTGTCCGTCGGGATGCCGCCTGTTCGCTTCAACTTCCGTCCATTCGTTTCATCTTCTGCGCAGTCTGTCTGCCTTCCCCTATGTGCCTATAAGAGAGAGAGGTTGCGCCTCCTCTCAGACACACTGCCACACATCATTGCATACTCCTTTGCGCCTCTAGTTTCAGAGCACTTCGCTACCTAGATCTTCCCCATACCGTCTTGCGGCGTGCACCACGAGCCGGGACAGTAGGCCTCCGAGACGTCGCTGCTTTGAGTCTTGTACGGGAGAAGGGCGATAAGGTTTTTGCGAAGCGCTATCGGCACGACTACTGGCTTCATCACGGACTCCCTCTCGGATAGCGATTGCGCCGACGTCTTCCCCAACGAGGACTTCTTCCCCAACATCAACACCCTCTTCCTCGACGACATGGCTAACGACGGAGCCAACATGAACGCCGGCGGTTCCTCTTCTGCTGCTGCCGTGTATGTTTTTTTTTCTCAATCTTATTCTCATCGCATCTCCAGATCTATGTCTTGCGGTCTTTTTGCTTACCTATCTTAATATGTTTTCACTATTTTACATGATTAGTATTTTGTCTCTTATTCTAATTATGGTTTATCTAGCGTTTATTATGGGTAATTCGCTTGGTAAATTGCTCTATTTTTCAACAATCCCAAAACCTTATTTCATGCAATTTGCCCCAAGTGGCTTTGTTGCTTCTATGAAGCCACATGTGTTCGAAGGTGTGAATTATAAACGATGGCGTGCGAGAGCGGTGCTCTGGTTTCAGACCATGAGCTGCTATAACGCCATTTATGGCGCACCTGAGGGAGATATTTCCCGCTCAGGAAGAGGCATTCCAAAAACTTGATACCACTTTCAAGGATGCCTTGATCAGCATTCTTGGCTACAATATTGTCGATTAATATATGTCATTTAGCAATGGCAAGGATATGTGGGATGCGCTCGAGAAAATTTGGAGTCTCCAATGCTGGCAGTGAACTGTATGTCATGGAACAATTCTATGACTATAAGATGGTTGATGACCGCCCCATTGTGGAGCAGGCTCACGAGATACAGTCGCTTGCCAGGGAGCTTGAGCACTTCACTTGTGTGTTACCGGACAATTTTGTTGCCGGAGGCATTATTGCCAAACTTCCCCAGTCATGGAGGAATTTTGCTACTTCTCTGAAGCACAAGAGACAAGAGTTCTCCGTGACGGATCTCATTGGGACTCTTGATGTGGAAGATAAGGAGAGAACAAAAGACACATGTTCTCGAGGTATCTAGGGAGGTTTTAATGCCAATCTGGTACAGAAAAGGAACTT
This sequence comes from Avena sativa, assembly GCA_916181665.1. NCBI lineage: Eukaryota > Viridiplantae > Streptophyta > Magnoliopsida > Poales > Poaceae > Avena > Avena sativa. The sequence goes on from OV702281.1 coordinate 186,438,667, forward strand.
CCAGCCTCACAAGTTCGGGAACAAAGGCAAGTTTGATGGCAAAGGAAAGTTCGATGGAAAGAACAAGGCCTCACAGTCTACCAGCTTCAAGAAGAAGACTGATAAGAAGAAAGGTTCTTGTCATGTGTGCGGTGATCCTGATCATTGGGTGTCAACACCCGGATTTTTAATCCCAGATGCCAGTTATGCCATACATCGCAATCCCAGGATTACCATTTTTGCGAGACATAACAGAATTGGATACCACTTTACATCATCCATTACAAACCATACATAAGGTCTTACACAAATAAGGATCTCATGATCCAGTTCTTAATACAACTCAAGCAGCAGAAATACGTAATAATAACGGTAGCGTAGGAGAAGCTCCATCTTCGGGGTCACAGGCAATGCTGACGATGGGAGATGATCCTAGTTGTCGTAACCTTCCTGGGGTCCATCATCCTGGTACTCCTCTTCATAGTCTGGCCACGGGAATAGCCAGGGACAAAGCCATGAGTACTCTTTAAGTACTCGCAAACTAATACTAACAAGTGAAGGGTTTTTTTTTGTAGTAGGACACTAAGATCTAGGGTTGTTTTGCAAAAAGCCAGATTTACCTCTACTAAGTTTAGAAATGAAGAAAACTAGTTGAAGTTTTATAACACCTAAGTGGTAGCTTGTATTTCACAACTCTGTTGTGGTCAAGTCAAAGTCCCAACTCATTTCACAAGTCATTTTGAAAATATCTGACGGGGGAACAGTATGGCCACTCCAACTGTCCATAACCACGGACGTGGCTATTCGAATAGTTTGACACTCTGCAGAGATTGTATACTTTCACCACAACATTCGATACATCCGTCAGGAACAAATCCTGAATTCACCATACTCAGTATGCGGATAATCAATCCTAACATTTCCATTACACGCCCTAGTATAAGCACCTCTCCTGTGAGTTTGGCCTCCCAACCATGACCAACTGTCATCTTGGGTACTGCACAGGTGGACAATCTTCACAAGGTAGCCTCAGCTCAGACCTTGGTCGTGAGGTAACTAATACTAAGGTATATAAGTTTCCAATCAAGCCCTACCCAATTCTCGGGTATTGTGGTTGTACGGTAAAATTGGAATGGTATCGCATCCAGACAACCATCAGTTTTATAAAGGGCTAAGGTCATGCCTCAACATTTTCATCACCATAAATCATCTGGTGTTCGGAAACACATGTCCAAAACATTTCAATAGAATGATCCATCATTCCAAGGTTTTCATAACCATTTTTCCACTAAGTATTCCCATCTAATGTTGATCAAGTTTTATGCTTAGCACTAGCATCTATAGGTGGGGGTAAGCACTAATGAGGGGTGGTAGACTAGTGGAGTTTCAACTAAGTACAACCTTATGTATTAGGCTGACATCAAGGTTTCTAACTTAGGCCAAATTTTATGCTCTTTATGCTTATCACTAGCATCTACAAGTGGGGGTAAGTACTAATGAGGGGTGGTAAACTAGTGGAGTTTCAACTAAATACAATCTCATGCCTTGGGGTGACATAAAGATTATCTAGCTTAGGCCAAGTTTTATGCTCTTTATGCAACCTTCCATTATCTTTCTAGTGTCTACAATTCACTTAAGTAAGCTCTAAGTACTAGCTTTGATAAAGAATAAAGTATAAAGCTTGTAAGTAAAACTAGGATTGGTTTATCAAGTGGTTATGATCATATATGCTTAAGGCATATAGTTGGCATGGTAACAAGCAAGTATTTTCTTGCATAGGTATAGTATCTTGCAAGTGTTAGCTTGCACAAGTATCAGTATAAGCTTGCTAAGTTAATAGCTTGCAAGTATTGGCTTGCATAGGTCAACTTGATTAGTAAGGCTTGCATATGTATAGTATCTTGCAAGTGTTAGCTTGCCTTGTGCAGAGCAGTGGCTGAAGTTCTCCTTGGCTTCTTCTTCGTAGTATCCTCCTTCCTCCTCGTATCATTGGTCGGTACTAGCGTCTATGAATAAATACGAGGTACACAATCACCAAATAATACTTAACTACTTTCAATCATCACACAAAAGGGTCCTATAGATGCTCTAGCATCATCACTAACATTACAAGATTAAAGCTTGGTTTAATTTCTTTTATTTTTAGAAAAGTAATTTCTACTCATTGAAAAACTACTTAAGATTTAATATTCTCCAAACCAAACATGGGATCATGTTGACACATGTCATCACCACATATTTTAGTCCATGGGAATGTGATTTAACGTGGTGTCACAATTTAATAAAGTTTAACCTTTTATTTTAATTAAATAAAGTGGCTAGAAATGCCTATGTGGCATTATTTTATTACTTGAACATTATTTCTGTAAGTAAACCCAAATGTTTTTATATATTCTGAAAGGTATGATCAAATGTGATTTTTGAGAGTTGGAATCAACTCAAAAGCTATTATGGTTTAAATTTGAAAAATGTTTGAATGCAGAAAAGGTTCTGCCTTGTTATTTTTACCAAGGGTGATCTACAGATCCAAATGATTTAAATCCAACGGGCTTGGATTCAGCATTTCAAGACCTTTTTAACAAAATTGGTTTCATTCAATTTGGTTTACTGAATTGAACTGGGTTGATTTTTGAAAATGGGTACAAAACTAGGTTTGAACTTAAATGGAAAAAGCTGAATTCAAACGAGTGGGCTGCGCGGAAAACGATACTGGGCCGGCCTGCTAAGCACAGCGCTTACGGGGGCTGGTTAAGTTGTTGTCCCCACGCGTCAGTGAGACGAGGGGGTGTGAAGCGGTACGGGGCAATGTGAGTCGTGGGATCTTGATCTAATCTAACGGCCCTGGTTCATCGTCCACGTCGGGCAGCGTCGGCGAGACAGAACCCTAACGCGGCAGGTGGGGGTCGTCGGGGGCTCACCGGGGCTCAGGCGAGGGTCGGCGAGGCGGGCGAACGACGAAGTCGAAGACGGCGAACCTCCTGGTACCGGCAGCTTCTCCTGGGGCGGCTCCAATTGCTGGCTCTCTTCTTCTCCAGCAGAGGCGTGCTCCGGTGAAATTCCGGCGATGCGCTGCTCGCCTTGCTCCGGGAACGGGGTGCTCAATTCGGCTGGGGGTGTCCTCTATTTATAGTGGCGAGAGGGGACCGATAGGCGCAAGGTGAGCTTGTCATGGTCGACGGCACAGAGGGCTATCGGGGTGGGCGACGGTAGGGGCGGTGTTGTGCTCCCTGGCGAAGCTCAATGTCGTGGTGGCGAGGCGTGGGGCGGTGCTGATCGGTAGGAACGCGGCGGTGCTCTGCGCGTGCCCGACGGAAGTTTTTATGGCGCACAGCATGCATGGTCCGCGCGGTGGCGAACGAGCGTGTCTGCTGGGTTGCTGGGACAGTGGTGATCACTTATGCACGCGGCGAGGGCGGCGCGCAGTCTGTGGGCGTCTGTCAAGCGTGGCGCACGGGGCGCGCTCTTAGCATGGTTGCTGGCGAGCTTGGCATGGTCTGTGCGTGTGGTCCAGGGGCTGGCATCACTCGCGGCTGGGACAGGGAGTGGCGGTGGGGTGCTGGCTTGCTCCCAGACATGTTGGCTAGGCTTGGTGCTTCTCCTAGCTCGCTGTCGACATGTGGGTGGCATGGGTGCACTCGGCCTGCTCACCATTGATGACAATGGCTAGCTTACAGTATTGATAGAGATTAGTTTAGGTTGTTAGATGATCTACTAAGGCTTGTGGTGTCCAGAGAGGGAACAAGTTAGGTCAGAATCACTGCTCAAAATAGTGTTTTGATTTTGTTTGATTTGCATCTGCAAGGTGTTTGATGAAATGGCCGCATGAACTCAAGTTTTGAATTTTGAAAATATTTTTGGTGGGTGTGCTAGGTTGGTGCTGGTGAGTCTGTAGATGCTTGGGTTTTGAAAGTTGATCTTGTTTGAGTGGTTTTTTAAAAAGTGGGATCTTCCCATATGATATAGATTCAATTTTAAACTGTCCTTTAAACTATGCATTTGAATGTTTCTGGATGATCACAAAGTGGGCCTTGATACTTTGTTATGAGTACTATCAAGGGGTGCAAAGATCCAAACAAGTTTCTGTTAAGTTTTGAAAGTTAGAGACAGCCAAAGTAGGCATGGGAGTTAAATTGGTCAAAATGACCATTCACTCATTTTGTTTGTTTTGATTTATTTGTCTTTGGGAAAAGTGTGGGAATTGTTTAGATGATGTTTATTTCACCTAAGAATCATTTTACAAGCAAAGAAACACGCAAACAAGGCAATTCAAAATAATCCAAATTGGAATGCATACACACATGCATGCTTTCATATTTTTATTTAGAAAAGTTTTTGTTAACCCTAAATTTGATGATTAGAGTTTGATGATTCTAGTTTAGTATTTTTGGGATGTTACATTGGGCTCCTGCTTGTCCCAACCGCTTTGACAAGCACCATCATGGGAAGGGCAGCAAGAATGCTAATGTTGTCATGGGCGACGTTGAGACGAAAGATGTTGGGTATGGTATATTACCTACTGTTATTTCATTATGTCATTCTCCTGACTGGTGGACTGACACGGGCGCTAATGTACAAGTTTGTTCTGATATTTCCATGTTTTATTCATATCAGATCAGAGGGACTTAAACCGTGCTAATGGGGAACGACTCTCATGCTTCTGTTTATGGTGTTGGTACGGTCGATCTGAAGTTCACTTCGGGAAAGACCGTGCGCCTGAAGAACGTGCATCATGTTCCCTCAATAAGTAAAAATCTTGTTAGCGGATCTCTTCTGTGTCTAGATGGCTACAAGATTGTATTAGAGTCCAACAAATTTGTAATTTTGAAGTATGGAACCTCTGTTGGTAAAGGCTATGAATGTGGAAGCTTGTTCCGCTTATCTCAGTCAGACATTTGTAAGAAAGTTGTTAATCATATTTACATGAATTTTGAATCAAATGTCTGACACTCTCGTCTTTGTCATATTAATTTTGGTTGTATGACACGACTAGCCAAAATGAATTTAATCCCTGATTTCACAACTGTTAAGGGATCTAAATGCCAAGTCTGCATGCAAGCTAAACAACCTCGCAAGTCACATACGACTGCAGAAGTGAGAAATTTAACACCACTAGAGCTCATACATTCTAATCTTTGTGAGATGAATGGTGTGTTGACAAAAGGTGGAAAGAAATATTTCATGACTTTGATCGCTGACTCTACGAGATATGTCATGTGTATCTTCTGAAATCAAAACTGATGCTTTGAGTTTCTTCAAAATCTATAAAGGCGAGGAAGAAAATCAACTTGATCGAAAGATTAAGAGGCTTAGGTCTGATCGTGGCGGAGAGTATTTTTCCAACAATTTTGATTTCTTTTGTGCAGAACATGGCATTATTCATGAGAGGATGCCTCCCTACTCACCCCAGTCAAATGGAGTATCCGAACGAAAGAACCGTACTCTAACATATTTGGTTAACGCCATGTTAGACACATCGGGTCTCTCCAAGGAATGGTGGGGGGAGGCACTATTGACTGCGTGTCATGTCCTAAACTGAGTTCCCGCAAAGAACAAAGAAATTACTCCATTCGAAGAATGGGAGAACAAAAGATTAAAACTCTCGTACTTACGTACTTGGGGTTTTCTGGCAAAGGTTAATGTACCAATCCCCAAGAAGCGCAAGCTTGGACCAAAAACCATTGATTGTTTTTTCTGGGCTATGCTTTTCATAGCATTGGTTATAGATTTTTGATAGTAAAATCTGAAGTACCTGACATTCATGTCATTACAATCATGGAGTCGACTGATGCGACTTTCTTTGAGGATATCTTTCCTATGAAGGATAAACCTAACTCATCAAATCCAGAGATACCTAGTTCATCTAATCAGGAATTTGCTACATTTTCTGAACCTACCATTCCAATTGAACACTCTGAAAGTCCTAAGGAGGATGATAATGAAATTCCTAAAAGGAGCAAGAGATAGAGGACTGCAAAGTCCTTCGGTGATGATTTCATTGTGTACCTTGTGGATGACACTCCCACTATAATTTCAGAAGCATATGCATCTCCTGATGCTGACTACTGGAAGGAAGTCGTCCATAGTGAGATGAATTCCATCTTAGCTAATGGAACATGGGAGATCACTGATCGCCCTTATGGGTGCAAACCTGTAGGATGCAAGTGGGTGTTCAAGAAAAATCTTAGACCTGATGGTACTATTGAGAAGTACAAGGCACATATTGTGGCCAAGGGATATACTAAAACATAAGGTGAAGATTTCTTTGACAATTACTCACCCGTTGGCAGATTGACCACCATTCGAGTATTACTCTTATTGGCTGCCTCTCATGGTCTTATCGTTCATCAAATGGACGTTAAGACAACATTCCTTAATGGAGAGTTGGATGAGGAAATTTACATGGATCAGCCAGATGGCTTTGTGGTAAATGGTCAAGAAGGAAAGGTGTGCAAGTTGTTGAAGTCTTTATATGGCGTAAAACAATCCCCTAAGCAATGGCATGAGAAGTTCGAAAGAACTTTAACTACTGCAGGCTTTGTTGTAAATGAAGCTGATAAATGTGTGTACCATCACCATGGTGGGGGTGAGGGAGTCATCCTTTGTTTCTATGTTCATGACATACTGATTTTTGGAACCAAACTTAATGCAATTAAGGAGGTCAAAGATTTCATATCTCGTTCCTTTGAGATGAAGGATCTGGGAGTAGCTGATGTCATCCTGAACATCAAGATATCGAGAGATGATGATGGTGGGATTACTTTGCTTTAGTCCCACTATGTCGAAAAGGTCTTGAGTTGTTTCGGGTATAGCGACTTCAAGTTTTCTCCTACACCGTATGGTCCTAGTATGTTGCTTCGAAAGAATCGAGGAAATGCTAGAGACGAACTAAGATACTCTCAAATTATTGGCTCGCTTATGTATTTAGCTAGTGCCACGAGGCCTGACATCGCCTTTGCTTTAAGCAAACTCAGTCGATTTGTTTCAAATCCAGGAGATGATCACTAGCATGCTCTTGAGAGAGTTATGCGCTATCTAAAAGGCACTACGAGCTATGGCATTCACTATACCGGGTATCCGAGGGTACTAGAGGGTTATAGTGATTCAAATTGGATATCTGATGCTCACAAGATAAAGGCCACGAGTGGATATGTATTCACACTTGCTTGTGGCGCTGTTTCTTGGAAGTCTTGCAAGCAGACCATATTAACAAGGTCAACTATGGAAGCAGAACTCACAACATTAGACACAACCACTGTTGAAGCAGAGTGGCTTCATGAACTCTTGATGAACTTACCTGTGGTTGAAAAACCAATACCTGCAATCCTTATGAACTGCGATAATCAAAACTGTGATTTTCAAGGTAAATAGTTCTAAGGATAATATGAAGTCATCAAGACATGTGAAGAGGAGACTGAAATTTGTCAGGAAAATGAGAAAATCTAGAGTTATTGCATTGGATTATATCCAAACATCTAAAAACTTGTCAGATCCCTTCACAAAGGGTCTATCATGCAACGTGATAGAGAATGCATCAAAGGAGATGGGTATGAGACCCACATTTTGAGCTTTCCATAGTGGTAAACCACTCTATGCGATCGGAGATCCCGTGAATTAGAATTGGGAGACAAGCTGTTGGTTAGCTGAGAGGAAAGTATCCCTACTTTAATGAACACCACTCCATAAAGATGCAATACTTTCCTATTCTGCACGGCAGGTTGATTTATTATCTTAATGTTTTCTATGTGGCTTATCCTAAGGAAAGATGTTGTCCTGCAGAACATATTTTGAAGAACACACCTATATGAGTTTACTGTTAAAACATCGCATTCTATGAGAGTAGGGTGCTCTCTAATAAACTCATGAAAGGTCATGGAGTATGACGCATAAGCTCCACCCGCGGGGAAGTCCCACGGTAGCCTAGTATCGGTCAAGACTTTTTGTGAAGCTAGGTTCGCAGCAAACTTGCAGTTCAAGGCATAGTCCACTATACAAGTTGCAGCCTAGTATAACATAAAGCTCTAGGTGGAAGTTCAACTTAACAGTCTCCACTACAGTACCGGTATATAAACAATGTTTTAGAACCAAAGGAAAACTTCATGTGCCTCTGGGATCTGGTGGGGGATTATTGGAATTTTTGCCTAAATAGGCCCAACCCATTTATTATATGCCAATAAATTCCTAAAATCCAAGAGGCCCATTTGGCCCATTCATGCAAGGCAAGAGACGGGACAAATGTTTAGTCCCACATTGCTAGTTGAGTGGAAGTTGGACCAGCTTATAAGGATTGCTCTTCCACCACTTGTACGAGCTTGAGAAGAGAAGACATATACACGTGCGCTCCTCCTCCTCCTCCTCGCTCGCCTCGCCATTCCACGCCATGCCTCGCCTCGCCTCGTCACGTCACGTCATGTCACGACGCGAGCGCGCCGCTGGTTGCGGGAATCTTGCCGAGCCAAGCTTTATTTTGCCACACATGAATGGTATATGAACAGTTGTACAGAAGCTGAAATGTTTTGCTCGAGTGGACTATTAACACGAGTTAAATGAATATGAACTAAGTGGAGGCTGTCCGTTGGGTTGCCGCCTGTTCGCTTCAGCTTCCGTCCATTTGTTTCATCTTCTGCGCAATCTGTCTACCTTCCCCTCTGTGCCTATAAGAGAGAGAGGTCGCGCCTCCTTTCAGACACACTGCCACACATCATCGCATACTCCTTTGCGCCTCTAGTTTCAGAGCACTGCGCTACCTAGATATTCCCCATCATGTCTTGCGACGTGCACCACGAGCCGGGACAGTAGGCCTCCGAGACCTCGCTGTTTCGAGTCCTGTACGGGAGAAGGGCGATAAGGTTTTTGGGGAGCGCTATCGGCGCCACTACTAGCTTCATCACGGACTCCCTCTCGGATAGCGCTTGCGCCAACGTCTTCCCCAACGAGGACTTCTTCCCTGACATCAGCACCCTCTTCCTCCACGACATGGCTAACGACGGTGCCAACATGAACACCGGCCGTTCCTCTTCTTCTGCTGCTGCCGTGTATGTTTTCTTTCTCAATCTTGTTCTGATCGCATCTCAAGATCTATGTCTTGTAGTCTATTTGGTTACCTGTCTTAATATGTTTTCGCTATTTCACATGATTAGTATTTTGTCTCTTATTCTAATCATGTTTTATCTAGCGTTTATTATGGGTAATTCGCTTGGTAAATTGCTCTATTTTTCAACAGTATTGATGTTGAAAGTGAAGCACTTGATGGAGTTCTTAATTTAGTATACCTCATATTCCTCTTTTGCGACAATAATTTAAGTAATAATGCATTGGTATTATATTATTTGAAGTGGACTAAAACCACCATGGAGAAAGATAACCTTTTGTAGGATTCACTAAAGAGCGGAGAGGAAAAGGAGCACAAGGAAGAGGACGAAGAACGGATTGATCACCCGCTCACACCTTCAAATCGTACTTTTCATTCTAGAATTGCTATTAAAACACTAGTCCATGAAAAGGAGGAACAAAAAGGTGAGGTTGACAAAGAGGGTCACACTACAACTTTTGTTTGTGATGCCTCTCACTCTAATAATGATTTTTATGATGCTAAAACTTTTGATAATTGTTCTGTGTAGGCCTTGTGCCTAGACACTCATATGGAGAGCGTTGATAATAATGAACTAGAGATAGAACCAAAGTTGTCAGAATCGTGATTCTACCATGCGATTCTACGACTTTCCGACCCAATTTGAGTGGATCGATTCTACGATTCTACTAAGTAGAATCTATGATTTCACGATTCTAAAAGTTATGATCCTACGATCTATGATCCTACCATAGAGGTTCCGATACGATTCATAATCACGATTCTGACAACTTTGGATAGAACCTTGCTATACTAACATACAGGGACCTGAACTCCCTGCTATGAAGGAAGAGTACTATGAAGTGTTCCCCTACATAGGTAACCAAGGTAAATATTTAAGAATTATAGATGAATCTTCAATCCTCTCATTGCAACTATATAGGAAGGCATTTTCACCAAGCTTGGTGCATCAACACTCGCTTGAAAGCGAGAACTTGTTCATGTACATGATGCCGATGCACCGTAAGCGGGTACGACTCTGACCGAACTCTACTCCAAGATGATCCAAACTGGTATGTATAACCACACCTTGAGTCGATATCCCTTGAGATCCAGGTGGGTAAAGTATGGAGCATCCTAGCCTAGCTTTATGGCTTTAAAGAGAGCGCTTCCCGGGAGGCAGCCCGGAAGTCATTAGGCATCTTTCTTAGTTTTGTGTCTTGATTCTAGTTCCATTCATGTTGCATTGGCACTTTTATTATTTTCATGTATTGCTATTAGAGTAATCTTGTGGTAGTTTTCAAAAGGTAGAATTTACTGATACTATATTATGTGTTGCACAAACCGGTTGTACTCAAATCCCGTTTTATACCTGCTAATGTTGATCAAAAATTAAAGTTGTTATTTTCTGACAAAACATGGTGTTTCGCTAAGTCTTAGTGTAAAAAGTAATTATTGAAGAAATATATTTTTTTTGACGAATACAGTACCTTTAACGACCAACTATACGGTGGGAATAAAATTTCTAGTCGTATAGTTCCGGCCATATAGTTATTTGAGCCATCGACAATTTATCTTCTCCAAATACAGAAGGTTTAACGACCAACTATACGGTGGGACCATTTTGGTCCGGCCGTATAGTTCTGGCCGTATATATATAGCCGCCAGGAAAGAAACCCTAGAAACCCTAATTTTCGTCGTCAGACCAACTATACGGTGGGAACGAAATATTCTGGTTGTATAGTTGCAACCGTATAGTTGGCGAGACCACAACATCTCTATGGGAAGGTAACCCTCGATATACATTCTCCCTACTTCTTCTAAAAACCTCGAAACTCCACATGGTATCTTATCCCTTGATCGAGGGGAAGCCGAATATCTGTAAGAAATAAAAGTTCTACCTTAGAAACTTCCTAGACTGTAATTCTCTTTAGAAGTTCATGTTTTATTTTTTACTTTCCTTTTATTGGTGGGGTAAACGAACTATGTTCGTATACCAAACCGATGCACTTTATTTTGTGTGTTATTTTTGCAGGTATTTGAACCTTGTGTGACTACGTGTACGGTAGTGCCAACCATACAAACACTTGCATGATCCACTTGGTTGCTTAAATTCCAATATGCCTACCTATTAATGTCTCGTAAAACTTTCCAACTCAAACCTCTTTTAAAAAGCACATAAGGGCTGCACACTCATGTCTTGTATACTATTTCACTTGCACCTCATCATAATCTAGGAGATGCATCTTCTAGAACTAGTTTGTTGACTTAAGCGTGGTGCTTAGGTTGATGAACCGACTCAGTGGGACTTATATTTTTATCACTTGTGAGCTAAACCCGTGTCTTCAAAAACACCAAAATATTTCGGTTTCTTTTTAGTTTCTAAGCAGGTTCTCAAGGAAGCCACACTGGGTCATATCAAGAAACACATGTTGAAGCAAAGGTTCTTTGTCCATTGAAAGAGAGGTTACTAGTACCTCAACGGTAAAATGTGTCACCCTTGCTTTAACTTAAGCTTGGGAAGCTAACCACTTCTTATACCCACTTTTGATAACTGCATTTTCTCTTTTGTTTTCATGATCTTCTGAAGATGGTATTTGAAAAGTCTTATCTTGGGGAGGTTATTTTGCATGTGTAGAGTCTTATGCAATGTTCATATTTATATAAGGGATATACTTTCTCATATTATGCCCCATAGGAGACAATCCATAGCTTTGATGCACCTTGTTCAACTTTTATCTAGCTTGTGAAAAATATTGTGATCCTCTAAATATACATTTCCATGTTCTCTACATTTTGAAAAGAAAAAATATATAATAAGAAGTTCTTTGAAACTCGCTAGTTGTCACTATTCATAATTGTCTTAAGTGAATGATTATGGAGTAGCACGACCCAATAGTGTTCGAAATGATGGTGTTAATAGATGCTTACTAGGTGAGTTGGCAAAAAAGAAATGATGTTTCAAAGTTTCGAGATTACATATGCCAAAATTTTGTCTTGGAAATAAAAGTGAGATGTTGCTTTATGCGTGTATTGCACCACTGTCGCACAACATGGGATGCTAAAAACTCTGCTGGCCTTTGGATAATCCAAAAAGAGGAAACTATTGGAGTTTGTCTATGAGTTGCCCAACATATTTAGCAAAAATGCTATATTTGGGTTTGTATTGGTATTCTCATGGGACTGTGTTAAAAGAAAAAGTCGGAATACTCCTCTAACCATTATGAGAAATCATTACACCGAAAAGGGAAACCTTGGTAATGGTCACGAGTGTCCTTCCTAGCCTACACAGTCTCGATTGAACATATATCACTCTTTTGGCATGGTTTCGTTACTAAGAAATAGATTTTCTATGAGATCAATAATCAAATTTTGCACTTGAGAGACTTTAATAGATGGCATGAGTGGGTAGCATTGGAAAACTCTATCTCTATTTATGATTGACAACTAACCATGTTCATCTTTTCCTTATACAAATAAAAATACAAAAATATAATAAAGTGCATATAGAAGGATCACAAGTTTACTTGCAAGCTAGATTTAACTTTGACATGGGGCATAGAATTTTTTGACTAATCTCTAGTGGTTTGGAATAATATAACTGAGCTTATATTGCCTTGTATGATTATGTGCTCCCTTGCTTTGAGCTTGCAGGAAAAAAAAGAATATGGTGCATTGATTTTCAATGATAAGAAAGATCACATCCATTAAGTTATCGACCCCTTTTTCTCGAGGACGAGCAAGATCTAGATTGGGGAAGTTGATGGCATTGATAATACATATCATGATCCATCTAACTATTGCTATGCTTGATATGCATGATTACTTGTTTTCATTACATTCAGTATGAGCTTTGCACATTTAGTAGTTTAGGTAGAATTTTATCCCGCTTCCTTGTCTTTGACATGTGTAGGTGTTGAAGGCAAAAGGAACAAAGAGAGCATATTATGGAGGAGCTGTAGGGACTAGACTTAGCCATTTGAGAGATTGGAAAAGTGAACTTCTCCAACTTCCTAAAATAAAGATACAATACCATTGGTTTTTAGCCCTCGTCGAGGCGAATCCAACGAGCCCAAAAACACCCAAAACGGAATTCGTATGAATAATTGGCGGCCAAAACACTAAAGATACCGAAGGTTTAACGACCATCTATACGGCCAGAGATTTTGCTCCCGCCGTATAGTTGCGGCCGTATAGCTGGGGAAAAGGTCGCAAACAACGAGATTTTGCCCCTAGAGGCTCCAGAACCTTCCCAAAGTCATATGATGGTATTGGGGGAACCCTAGGGCACCCCTAAGGCCTATATAATGGAGGGAGGAGTCAAAGAAGAGAGGAGGAAGCCACCACAAACCATATATAAGATCTAGATCCCATCTACCGCCTCCACGGCGGCGCCCTGCCATGGTGCCACCTCCATAGCCTCCACAACTCCACCAAGATCCAATCTCGAAGTAGAGGCCTAAACCCAATAAGGTACAAGTCCTTGTGTTTACAGTGCTAGTCCCTGGATCGATTAGCTAGCACCCACAGTTTAAGATGTAATATCAAGAAACAAAGGTCTTATTACAACTCATATCTAGGAATAAAATAGTTCATTACAACTTACATAGCTCATATGGCTATCTTATTACAAAGCAGCAGATATATCTATAAGCATGGAGTCCTTCATCTTCATGTGCCATAGGCAATCATGTTGGTTGTAGACTTGTAATCCCTACTCAACAAACTTCACTAACATCAAAAAGACCTGCAACATAATAAGTTACAGCCACGAGGGTCAATACATTTGAAGTGTATTGACAAGTGATATCATATTGATATGGAGAATCTATCATCTACATGAATATATGGCTAAGTGGAGTTTTGTCTGGCCTTTGCATAAAATAAGTTTTTCCTATCCTTCGTAAAATAATTTTCTCTTTTTCAAAACACTTCATCAAACAATGGCACACTGGAATCACACCAGGTGCTACCCTTGTTCACCCAAAAAGTTCTTAGGTTTTACCCTCTCGAGAGGTGGTGCACTTTCCCCACAAGACTTGACATGCATCGAGACGATACTTTTCAGAAGAAATCCCTTAGACCACCATGGATGCGTTCCATCCTATCATCACTACCACCTTCTATACATATGGCTGAGTCCTTGCAACCTAGTTGGTTAAGGCAGAGTGCATATGCCATGTGGTTGCACTGGAAGCTTCTCAACACTAAACATATCAAATCTCTTTGTTCCTGGGTGTCCATCCACAAGTGAGATACACCAGGGTAAACCATAGAAATGGGCCCTGAGTAACCACTCAACACAAACCATACTTCCCATTCCACCCAGGTGTTTCATTAGCAAGTTATTTTCTTAGTCAAAAACACATAGGCATAACTTTTCCATAATATCATAACATGAATTCCCACCCTTGAATTATAATATCTAGGCTAAGCATACTAACATAGCATGTCTCTTAAATTAGGAAAATTTCTACCAAGATATATTCTATAGGATCTACTATAGCATAGCATTATACAAAATAGTCCTATCATGCATACTACAAAAATATCACTAATGCAATATTGAAAAGATAGGACTTTTGATGACCAAAGTATCACTTGCCTTTTTAGTATAAAATCTAGGTACTCTCCTTGATCTTTCAATTGTCACATTACTCAAAGTTCACTACATCACAATCAAGCAGAGCACACATTTAAAACTAGCACACAAAAATAACAAATCAAAACAAGAAAAACAAAGAAATGCATGCAAGCATGCAAAAGGTTATTTTATTGAAAAAGTTGTTTCTAACAAGGTTCTAAACATTTCAAAACACCTAATGGTCTTTTATAAAAGTGGAATTTCATTTGAAACCAAGTTAGTGAAAATAAGTCATTTAAATCATTTTTCTTTGGTTAGAAAAGCTTTCATTCAAAGTAATAATTTCTAGTTTCAACAAAATATATTTTTTGATTTCAAGTGTTAGTTTTTATGGTCAGAGGGTTCAAAACAAAACCATTTGCAAAAGGATTTACTCAAAAATAATTTTAGAACAATTTTTATACTCAAAATAGTCCTAAATAAGTCTCTGCCTAAAACTCTAATTTTTCTGAAGAAAAATACTAAAGTAAGGCCAAAATTGCAATGGTCTCATTTTTATGAATCCATAGACACCTTATTTGTATTTTTTGGATTTACAGAACAAAATTTATTGATTTTCGAGTTCAATCATATAATAGATCAAAATCTGGATTTTATATCTAATTCACAGACATGTGGCATGTTCTGGTTGGTCGATACCGCTTCGTGCGGATCACGCTACGCGGGCCATTGGATTTAGCTGAAAATGCACGGACTAGATCAGGTGATACCTCTTTGTTTAAGTAATCTATCATGGCCTTTCGATCTAGATCCTACGGATCAGAGCGCTCTGACCAGAGATGGGCGGCGCTGCTCTCTATGTGCAGGGGCGGCGCCTCTGGTGGAAGCGCACCGGAGATTCAGAGGGGTAAGAGGGAGATTTGAGGATGTTACCGTGGTCGCGGGGACGTGGCGATGCTCAACATGGTCGTAGGCGAGGCCGGGGAGCATGGGTGCGGCAACGATTCCTCGTCGGAGTTGCGCGCTCCGTCGGGTGCTTGCAGATACCGTTGTGGCCGAGCCTGCAGGTCACGAGCGAGCGTGTGGAGAGTATCAGTGGAAGCACAAGACCATTGTGAGGATGTTTGTTTGAACGAGAGGGCAAGGGCGCACAGGTTTGGACGCTAGGGCTCACCGGAGTTTGTCCGCCGTCAGGCGCTTGTAGAAGATGACGGAGCCGAGACTCTCGGGTGAGCGCGAGCACACGGGGAACTCCAGCAGGTGCGTATGAGGATGGAGAGTAAGCTAGCATGAACTAGGGGACAAGGGGAGGTCAGGGTTAGCCGGAATCGACGCTGGAGCGCGTTGGGTGGTGCAATGGTGCGAGCTTGAATCCGAGCAGCCTGGGGGCGCTCAGGGTGCAGCGTTTGAGGTAAAACAGAGAGGAGGGAGAGGTGGTTAAGAGGGCGAGGTCGGGGCAGGAATTAAGCTTGCTGTTAAGCGTATTAATGTGATTTAATTCGACTAGAAACGGCGAGGGGGGGGAGAACGGGTCTGCGCGCTAGAGATGACGACTGTGACGTGGTTGTGGGCCCAGGGCGTCAACGAGTGAGTGGGTGTGTGTGCGGGTGAGAAAGAGAGTAGGGGGAGAGAGAGGTGGCCCGGGTGGGCTGTTGGGATGGGTTTTGCTGGGCCTGGGGTTTGGGAAGGTTAGGCTTCTCTTTTTTTTCCTTCAATTATTTTTCCTTTTTCTTTTTCTTTTTTATTCAAACTAATTGATTTCAAATCCAAATTGTTTCAAATCTTCACCAAAAATTTTAGTAGCTTTTATACTAAAAATAAGTTGATTAATTAGTCCACTTTGGAATATTGCAAATATTTCTATTATGATTTAATATTCTTTTAAGTGAGGCATTTTGTCTTTATTGAAATAAATTTGAATATGGTTCATAAACCCATATAATTTTATTTAAATAATCTTTTATCATTTTATATTATTTAAATTACTTTTAATCCATTTACTCATGGATTTATCCAAGGTTTAAATTGTCTTTTTATTATTTATTTATTTGTTTCCTTGTCTTATAAAATTCATATCTTTTTGTTTATAGTTCAAAAAATAGTGATTCCAATTTGTATAAGTTTATTTAATATTTATTTATCTTTTTAAATCCTTTTGGGATTACTTTGTTCACAATTTGGTATTTATTTTAGCTAGGAGCTTTATTAGCCTTGGAATATTTTCTTTTATCTTATAAAAATCATAAGTTTTTATCCATTGCTCCAAATGGAGTGAAACCAATTCCCATGGTTTTGTAATATTTTTGTTTACCATTTATTGATCAATTAGGAATGTTGTTGCTAAATTTTTATATGGAACAAAGCCATAGTCTTAGAGTGATTTTGTTGATGATTTCTTTCATTAGGGTTTAGGTTTAACTTTTCCAAGTGTTCAGTTCAAGATACATTCTATGCTTGAATGCATTTGATTTGTTTAAAAAGTTGTTTGTTGCTTTTTCATTCAAATTTTGTTCAATAAGGTTTTGATGTTTCCATTAGAAGCAAAAAGTTTCTTTTCCGCCTAAATTTCAACATTTGTTTCTTTTGTTTGTTTACTTTCCACATTTCAAAATTTGCAAAATTTTGGGATGTGACACTCCATCAACACCATCAAGCCATCCAAGCAAGATTAGGAGAATAAGGAGGACACCTCCATCACCACACCAACGCCACCATCACCATGCCATCATCACCATCTCCATCGCCACTAATCCTTCATACTTCCCCATCATGGTCTCTATGATTGGTTATAATATGGCTTGAACCCCCTTTTATTAATGTTATGATGATTTGAGTAATTGAAGTGTGGTGTGTTCTTGTTAATTAATATGTTTGTGATTTCTCTTTACATTGTTCAATTCATGATATTATTCTAGTGATTGGAGACGTCCAATCCATTGTTAAGGAATTTACTAGGGATTCGCGGTGTGTCACGAAACCTATCATTAGTTTCTGATCTTCCATGGGTAGAACTAATAGGCTATTTGCTATAAGTGATTTGCGGAGGCGATAGTATCTTAGGATGCACCGCCTAGAGTTCCCCAAGATCACTAATGTTATAGATAGGCATAGTGTTGCGAATAGCATGTTGACCCCAAAGTGACAGATGGGATATCTTGTGACTAGCACCCTATTTTCTTAGGAGTACGATTGTCCATAAAACTTAATGCCTTTGCTCTAGTTTACCTTGATTGGTCTTGTTACCTTAATACACTATTCTCTTAAGAGATGACCCATGTCCGACGAGGGTGTAGATAATTTTGTTGTCTAGTTGCCACTTACCAACAGTGGGAGACAACAGTATTTTAGGTGCTGCCACAAGTACATTTTGTAGCTATTCCATAAGCACTTATCATACACACCAGTATATACAACATTACTTGAGGAATCATAGCATTAATATTCCATCTCATTGCATTCACTTATTTTCACTTTTACTTTTGTTCTAGTTTTCTTCCAGTCCTAATTGTAGTTGTTACAAATCATCTTAAATTCATTTATCCTAGCAACTTATAGAATAGGCTATTTCCAAACCACGGTTTGGGTGCGAATGTGGCCGCATTGACAATATGGCTGCGGGATCGTGTTCGTGGAGCTCCCATCGGGACAAACTCTTTAAATATTTGTTGCTACAAGTACTGCAATAACCCTGTTATTGGTGCAGGAACCCAGTCATCAGAAACCCACTGATATAAAGGACTGTATGGTCTTCCCTTAGTGACCCATTCGGGACTAACAACAACATCTCTTCTTCAGGCTTTGATCTGTGTTTTCCACTTAATAACTGTTTGTAGCCCGGTACTTCATGGTGCAAATGGTTGGATGAAAAGGCTATTGTTATGTTTGTAAATCATAGGGGATTTAGTATATCAGGATGTGCTATCCACAAAGATTTTATATATTTAAAATTACACATCACTATGCATATTATTATCTTTTATCCCACATGATGTGTAGCTGCAGATGAATCTTCAACCCCGGCCTATCTCCATCATTGAAACAACCCACAATATAAAGTAAACTAGAGTGTTCTGGTAAACAAAGATAAAACAAAAAAACAATGTCTTGCAGCCATGTTCTTTTTAATTCCTTTAAGCATTGTTTCCCAAGGTTCGATTGAACCTAGGTCTACTAGGGAAAATACTATTATACTACATCCATGAATCTGGATCGAAGGTATCAACCCCTTTCTTTTGGCGATGTTGCCAAGGAAGCAATTCACTATCCTGGTGTGATTATTAGAGACCTTGTTTTTAGTTTTATTTTTATTTATAGTTTATTTATGGTTATTATTTTACTTTTTGCTATCTAATTTAAAATCCAAAAAAACTAGTTACTTTTTTATTTGTTTCCTTTACTTTAAAAATACCAAAAATAAAAGAGCCATGTCTCAAAAGAAAAATGGGGATTATGCTACTCCTACTGATGATTTTATTCATGCACCTATTACTGAGCCCGTTGTTGATGCAGAAGCTATC
This sequence comes from Avena sativa, assembly GCA_916181665.1. Classification (NCBI taxonomy): domain Eukaryota; kingdom Viridiplantae; phylum Streptophyta; class Magnoliopsida; order Poales; family Poaceae; genus Avena; species Avena sativa. The sequence goes on from OV702281.1 coordinate 186,457,814, forward strand.
ATCGGATTGATAACAAGTATGCCATAGGGGGTCCTAAGAGCATTGAGAAAGATGGGATGTGAGCCGTACGGTGTTCCGGAATCGGTGAGCACACAAGTTACCCAGTTTCAGATCCGACATCGGTGATCGGATCCTACTTCTGCTAGTAACTAATAATATATCGGTAGAGCTAGATGTTACAACTTATTAAAAGAGAGGTTCGCATATGTGAGTAGGTTCTGGTTGTCTATGATTGTTCCCTAAAGGCCCCCGTAGGTACGGCTTATAAAGGGGCCAATACATAGGGTTAAAGCGGAGACCTATCCGGCTACGTTAAAGAGTCAATACTAGTTATAGATTGGACTACAAGTAATACTATAAGGCCTAAGTTGGTAAGTCTTCTGGGCCTTGTCGTAGCCTGAAGTGACTCCGTCTTATTTCCCTGACTAGGCCACCCGTGGATCAAAGCTCTAACCCGTTAGTCGGCCACCATAGTCAGTGAGTCCTTTGGGTATACCCGGAAAGTATATCCCCAACTGTAGCCCCCGGAAGTCTCCAAGATCCAAAGTCGGATTAATCGTCTATCTTGATGATTCTTCGGCTTGCAGAATCTTGAAGGGTTCCCAAAAACTTCATTTAGTGTGTAGGATTCTGAGTCTCATTTCAGTTGGACATGTCTTCTAAATCTTAGACATTTCCATGATCATTTCAAACTTGAGCCATTTCCAAGAGGGGGTGGAGGCTTCCCGGGGAAGCTGCCTGCATATCTCCTATACGCGTGGCGTTAATAAAGTGCACTAAGCGCGAATCTTAGCATGGAGATTGATTTATAAGGGATTTTCTTCTCCCCAATTTCATTCCATGCTACATTCATACCTCCACGTACTCCTCGTGTTCTTCCATTCCCTCTTCTCTCCCTCTCTAATGCACCTAGCGCTGCCGCTTTTTGGTCTACTTCGACGATATGGCTGAAGCGACATCAGGCTCGGTCGCTGCGGCGATAGTGGATGACAAGAAGTATAGGGGCCTTTGGGTCCCTTGCATCATGGACGAACATAATCTCCGGACGATGGAGGACGAGGGCTTCCTCGCCACCGGTGCATGGCGGAATGGTTTCAACACGACCATCCCCGCACCGCACGAGGGTGAGCGCGTCCTCTTCATGACGCATATCAATCGTGGACTCAGCCTTCCGTCATTAGAGTTCCTTAGTGAGGTACTCTGCCACTATGGCGTTCAGCTGCACAATGTCCCCCTAATTCCTTGCTAGAACTTAGTGCTCATGCAACTCTTAGTGAGGGTTTTCTTGAAATTAATCCGAGTCTTACCCTTTTCTCGTACTACTATGGTACTCGGAAGAATTCGATCAGTGTCGGTGTTAGTTACATTATCGACACTCTTAGCTTAGTTCTTAGGAGAGACCGAGTCTACCTTATAATTTTAGCGAGTGAGAAAGTTAGAAGATGGGCAACCATGTTATTTTATAACAAGGCGGAAGGTCTTCCAGTTTTCATCGATGATGCTACTCCCCACAAGGATACATGGGATACAGAGGAACCAGATCTTTCCAAAGATTTGATCCTTGCCAAGAGGAAGATCAAGTTTTTGATGAAGTATAGGTGCCTATGCAGCTCCATCTTGATTCACTGCTGGCTAGATCGTTAGATTCAACCTCTGCAGCACCATAGCGACCGATTGATGCACACAATCACCAGGGGCAAGAAATACAACATGATGGTTTGTACGAAACGAATTCCTGTGAAGGACTATAAATCCTGAATACAATTATTGGTCAAGGAGCGAGTGAACAAGAAAGTTCCCGAGATCTCCATGCCAATGTTCATAGCAGAGAGACCTCTGACTCCGGTAAGTCTTCTGACTTTGTAGTTCATCTTTTTGGTCACCTCGTCATCCGATTCTGGTGTTACAGATATCTTTTTTTGTCTTTCAGCTTAGCGATCTCCCAGAGTCAGAGTTAGCCCCTCTAGATGGTTATCCTCCAGAAGACTCGGATGCGACGGAGGATGATGAGGTGGAAGAAGTCATGGCCATGTCTTGCAAGAAGCACAAGGCCAAGGATGTTGTCACCATTGGAGCACAACTGCTGCCAGTGGTTAAAAAGTAAGTACCTCTTATCTCTAGTACTTGTTTTTACCTTGTACTTTCTAAGTCTTATCTAACATGTGGTTGTTTGTGTGACTTAGAGCTAAATCTGTTTTGAAGAGCAAGTAGAAGCCAACAAAAACTTGTAATATCACCTGCCACACCTCCTCCAACTCTAACCACCGCCATGTCCTCGCCGCCGGAGGTTTTTTCCTTTCCGCGTGCTGGAAGTGCTTCCCCTGATGCTCCTAATACCTCACAGCCCCTGGTTACCTCTACTAGCCTAGCAACTGACAAGGGTGATCCCGCTAACGATAATGATCCCATGGATGCGTCATCAGGATAGGTGGTAAAGTTTACTGGTTCTGCTTCTTTCGGGATGAAAACGAAGAAGAAAGACGAGATTCTCAAGCTGTCTCAATCCAACCTTGAGAAGCAAGTTCTCACTCTAGAAGCAGCAAGCCAGGAGACGAAGGACGTGAAATTGGAAGGCCTCCTGGAACAAATCCGAGTGAGGGATGAAAAGATCCAAGCCGAAGAAATTCCAGTAAAATATGTCACTCCTATCTCCGTTGCTGAGAAGGTCTTCCACAACACAAAACTAGGATTTGAGAAGCTACATCTAGAGGATGTTATAAGTTTTCTGTCTTTTGTTTTGTAGTATTTATTGTCATATCCTCTAGATTCCAAGCATAAAGTCGTATAGAGATCAAAATGGAGGATCTGAGTTGATTCTTATACGATGTGTAAGAAAGATATAGCCCCCCTCCCGAGGCTCGTGCTGAAATTTAGCTTAGTGTAAATTACAACCCGAGTCTCAGTAGACATCTGACTTGAGATTATCTTGACTTATAGAAAGTTGTATCTTACAGCCAAGAATTGCTGAAGAATATCTGCAACAAGCATAAAGAAATCAAAACTTTGCGTCTTGAAAATTCCAAGATGAAGATCGATAAGAATGAGGCAGAAGGTAAACTTTTCCGACACTCAACCACAATTGTTTTCTTCTTAGTCGAGTTTTACTTCTGACTGATTTTTTAAATTGTATTCTTTGAAGAATTGTTGAATGATTCAAGAAAGATGGTGGAGGAGGACGAGAACTTCAAGGTCCTCTAAATGGAGAATGATGAATTTCACTAGGAGCTGAACAAGCTAAAGGGTGATCACGAGAGATCTGTGAACAACCTCCTGGAGTCCAACAATCATGAGACCGAGAGGCTCTAAAATTTGCTGGCCGTCCAAGATAAAATTTTGATGAGCTGAAGAGTGAGTTTGACAGGCAACAGGATCTGGCGTAAGACATCCAAGCGAAGCTAAACAGCCTCAGGTAAGAGAGTTCCCAATGGAATCACTCTTTGCTTGCACTACAAGAAATATGCTCACTAGTGACCTTTTCTTAACGACCATGGATTTTTTGTCATAGATCTGTGACCATTCTGAACCAGCTGGTCATAAGATATTTGCGAAGGTACGAACCTTGAAAAATTACAACCAATTTTGTCAAAAAAATTATAATTTTCTAATATGAAATAGTCATAGACGGATAAAACTGGTTCAAAGCCTTGAATAAAGCTAAGATGCTAGAAGAGCCATTAGATCGGAGTAGAATAAATGGAATCCGGATCAGTTTTGGTGCGGATCCATGACATGGCATCTTGGCCTCCACTCCTGAAATGCAGACACCACGTCCACTCCACGTAAGATCCCGACCCAGCCCCTCCAAACCCTAATTACTTCTCCATTTCTTCCTCTCTCACAGACGCCACCGGTCTCAGCCGCCACGGACACCATCCCCAACTCCCCAAGTCCCCATCCGCCAACGTCGATCCCGCCGCAATCGCCCCACGACGGCCGGCGCAGCGCGGATGTATGTTGTTGTTCTTCCAGCCCATAGCCCCGCCGCTGGGCTCCCCCTTTCTTCCCTACTCCATCGGCCGCCTCCACCTCCCGAACAGTTGAACGCCCCAAAACCTAGATCCCTGGCGCTGCCGCATCCCTCCCTCGTCATTACCATCCATGGCCGTCAAGCACGTGTACGGGCCGCCGAGAAGGGTTCCAGGGCACACAGGAGGTGCAGTGTAGGATCTTCATCACCAAGGATTCGGTGAGCACCAGTACCGCAAACCCAAGCTCTCTGCCGGCGCATCCAGGGATGGCGGTGACCCTCGACTTGCCTCATGAGCCTGACCTCCAAGAACGAGATAAGGTATGAGGGCCTCTTCTTCGTCCTCCTGAAGCCCATGAGGTTGGTCTCATACAGGACGATTTAGTGTTTCAGATTCTATCTCCCTGTTCCGTTGAATTTAGATGTGAGCTTGGGGCACCATTTAGCTCCACATATTTTAGAGATGAACTAGGCATCCCAATGTAGCGGTTTAGCCGAATTTTAGGTCAGTGTTCAAACTAAGATTCATATATCAACTTGCCAAAGCTTTCTTTTCATGCGGGTATGCCCAGATCTACAACTAACCAAGACCGTCCATAATATAAGAGTTATACTAACTGATGATGATCGACATGATTTCAGTTATGGTGGTAAAGGTAATGGATGCTCACCCTGTGTTAGAATCAAATATCAGGCTGACAGGCTTCCAATTGTTTCAGAGACACAAGTCTTGCACACACTGCATTGGAGCCAGCAGCAGAGAGCACTTGGGGAGGTCGCGCAGTGAGCAGCGCATGTCGCCTTCGTCTTCTTGCAGCATAGACAAGGGTGGGATGCGGTGGGGGCAGCTGACGCCGGGACTATCAGCGGAGGTGGTGTAGTCACGGGATTAGACTTGGGGCGAGCAGCTGTGGCAGGGGTGGAGCATGGTAGCGTGGGGCATGCAGACGAGAGGTGGCACGTGGATTACCGAGCGAGAGGGAAGGCAAAGGTCGAAGGGAAGAACAAGCGGCAGGGCATGGCTGAGCGGCGGCGGACTATAGGGTCGGGTCCGTCTGAGGGAATGGGAACCGGGATGAGTAGGGTTAGAATAAAGTAGTTTCTTATTGAATTGAAGAGTAATTTTGGTAGTCCGCTATTGTAGTGTTACTAGTAAAAACATATGCTTTCGCTTATTACAAGTACTGCTACTAACTATTTCTTACTAGTTTCTTTACTAGGAATGGAGTAAAGCATGTTTTAAGTAATGCTACTAGTAAGAACATATTCTATTGCTTGTTTCAAGTACTGCTACTAGTAAGAACATACGCACTTCTACTTTTATTTAGCTAGTACTCTTGTGCTTATTGTAAACACTTCAGTTATTCTACTAGTCTAGACTTCCTAAGTTTCCATTGTCCTTATGAATTATTCTACATTTTTAGGTCACCATGGACATGAACAATAATGAGCTCATCGAGCTTAGTCGGACGATGAAGTTGTTGTTGCTAAGCAAGATGCTTGCTAGGAGGCGCGCCGCTGTTAGGTGTGACGCCCATATGAGCTCAACCATTTATTTTAACTGCATTCTGCCTTCAAAAGTCCAGGTTATGGTTTACTATAGCCTAACCTATATATTTCTGTACTAATCTCGAGCCTGGCGAGGGTGCTGCGGCGGAAGGCGGCAGCGGTGAGCGGTCGCGTGCGGGCAAGGTGGGTCGAGTCCGGGAGTTCAGGCCTCTCGTCGGGGACCTCTTCGCCGACAACTGCATGTTCCTGCAGGTCACGCCCTCGGACCCTAGGCCCTTTCTATGCATGTTATGGTTTCTTATTTTTAATATATTACGAGTATACAGTAGCTTCTTGCTGTAGTTTAGTGCTTGCTTTCTGAAAGTTTAGTGAATTTGGTTTCATGAATTGTTTGGACAATTAACTCGAGTATCTCTTAGATATACTGGACCATGAATTATAGTTGTACTCTTGTTGTGAGTACTCCATCTTGACGTATAGTGCTTGCTTGCTCTTCTTCTTATTGTTCTTACTGAATATTGTTGTTAGCTTTCTTGTTGTTCTTCTTATTGTGATTGCTAACACATTAATTGGTTTCTTGTTGCTTGTGAGAAATGCAAGTAGTAGTTCTAGAAATGCATCTTTCTGAATAAATATTTCCATGTTTAGTTCTGGTAAAATTAGTGATATTCCTATTTGATTTGGTGTACAAGAACAAGTTTCCTTATTACCTACTCTTATATTTTAGTAAATCTAATTTTAGTGCAGTTTAGGCTACAAACTGCAATGTTCCAATTATACTTCAGCATGAGATCTACTGAATTTTATCCATGTTTGCCATTGTATTTCTTGGACTGTGATGCACTTGTATTTACACCAGTTAATGTCTCCTTTCTTCTTGTTGAAGCAAATAGTGAAGTAAACGACATTGACAAGCTGGCCATCTCGGAGATGGCGTGCTCTATATTCCTTGGAAAGGGTATGGTGGGGATGCAGCCGAGTGATGCAAGCCAGATGTAGGACCGAACATGTAAGGTAGGCCCTCCCCGCCTGCCGAGGACAGAATCAACACAGTCATCACACACCCTCTCTAGGAGAGGCCATGTATTCAGTTTACAGATATGCTGGGATCTCATGTGTAATCAAGAAATTGCAGATTCTGTAATAATATACACATAGTTTTCTCATGGGATCTTCTCTGTGTTGGTCTTTCTCGAACAGATATGTGCCTAAGTTGCATCATATGACTTTGAATGTACCCTCTAAAAAGCGTAATTGCATCATCCTAATGAAATTTTGGGGAGGAGGGGTACATTTTCAATATCAGTATTGTCGTATGATCTGCCCTATATTTAAAGAGATTTTATTACTGTTTATACTTCGGTCCGGTTTATTAGGCGCGCACGTAGTTTAAGAACAACTTTGACCATTAATTTTGGTAACAAATTTTATATAATACGTCACAAAAATTATACCATTAGATTCATCTTCAAAAGTAGTTTCTAATAATATATTTTTTAAGACTTATATTGTATATTTTATTGATCAAAATTGATGGTCGAGGGAGTACTATGTTCATTCTACTTAAATGCCTACGTTCATTTTATTATTGTTGTACGATCTGCTCTAAGTTCATGTTCTAATTATAAGCATTGCAAGCCTTATAGAACCAAACAACTATGAGATGACTAATGGTTGGCACTTAACACTCCTCTTCTTGAGCTGATTACTGTTTGCTGTTTTAGATCGCTGCATTTTCTCTTGATATTCACCCATGGTTGGAGACAAGTTCGACAATGATGAACCAAATGAAACATGGCAGATAGGTGTGTTTTTGAGCTAGCTCAAGTTTACAAATTGCCTTGGAGCCCTCATACAATATGGATTGTAGTCTGGATTGGTAACAATTTTGGCAACATTGGCGTACCATATTTGCACCTTATTGTACTTGGAGTCCTGCCTTTCATAGATGAGTTTATTATAGTGTCGAGCGGGCGTGTTTTAGTGTCTGCAATTTTGTTTTTCTTTTCTATTATGGTATAAGTACCCAACAATTGTATATATGTTGGTGTATCTGCTAACAGTCTTGTTGCAATGAGAGTTGGTGCGCTATTTAAATATCCAATGTCTTTTACTCATGAAACCTATCCTGGATAAACTAAAGATCTTATGTACCATTGCCTATTGTATCATGTACAATAGATGATATACTAATGCTGATTAAATACTAATTTCCTCTATTTTGTCTCGATGACACATTGTTTCTTACTCTTCTCTTGTTTTGCACTTGTATGTACCTTGCCTAGAGGAGATACTTTATATCATTGAAAGAGGTGATTTGTGCTTCATAAATATGCATGCCAGGTACAATTCTTACTCTTCTATTGTTCTTCATGATGTCAATCGTTTCAGGCTAGGTGCATTTAATCAACTGATGTTTTGTTTGAAGATGCATGTAGTAGCTAAACGCTACAGGCCGGCGAGGCGAGGAGACATTGGAGCCAACTGAGACAGGAGATGCTAGCTTCTAACTTTCTTTGCCAGACGTGTAGATGCTAGCTTTTTTTGTCTTCTCGTGCTCGGGTCTAGTAATCATAACTATTTTCTTCCTCTGCTGGTGATTGTCTTGTGTAATAACATTGTTGTTGTTACTTCTAGAAAATTTTGGCATGTCGTGTTATGATTTTCTGGATTAAATGTTGCTTATTTGCTCTTAAAATGTCGTGACAAGTGGACCATCCAGAAAAGAATGAAAGAATAAGGGTCCCAGTACCATCTGGACTCTTAAAAGGACACGTCCCCAATAAAATTAGGAAAGAAATTTTAGAAAATAAGAATAATTATGCTAATAATAGAAGCTATGGCCCAAACAAGCAATGAACCATTAAAAGGTCAAGACCCAAATAAAACGAAAAAAATTCCTGGGCTTGGCCCATGTAAAGTACTAACCTGGACTGGGCTGATTTCGATCCAGGACCATCTGGTTTGGTCACAAATCTGCCAAGTAGGATTGGCCACATAGGATCCCACGTGGCAATGCCATATAGCCAGTGACCAAAAAATTTGTCATAGAAACTATGACCATCTGTATTGGTCATAGTAGTCTATGACCAATATACAAAAAATGTCTTTATTGTGCGTCAGTGACTCTGAGCTTTTGACCATCTATTTTTGGTCACAAGAAGGTCATAAATGAAGAACAATGACCATCTAGTGACCAATATGGAGGGTCAAAAATTACCACATTCCTTGTAGTGTTGGTAATTTTTTCCGACCTTGCCTTTCCCTTTTTATTTCCGACTTGGCATCATATTGTTCTTTTCCAGGTCCCCTCAACCTTTCAGACACTCTAGCTCCAACCCTCATTCTGAGCGTATCAAGTTAGTCGGAGATATAATCTACGACTTCCATTAGATTCTTGAAGACGCTAGCGAGTTGATAGAACTTTCTGATTTGGACAGATTGCCGATACTCGAAATGAGGGACAAAGCGAAGGAGATTTTGAGCTCATCGAGGACTGGAAGAAGTCGTATGCCCGTACTGCAACTCAGACTTCCCTTACCATGGTGAGATGCAAATCTAGCAAGTCACCAAGGGCATTGCCACCGAGAACAATGAGGGTAACCATCAAGACATCAAGGCTATTCAAGAGTCTTGTGCCATTTATGCTTGTCGCATGGAGGAGATGACGAACTATGCAACGCCATTCTTCAAGTCCGTCGTCATGCCACCAACTCCGAAAGATCCGGAAGAGAAAAGTCTTTTAGAAGACGAAGATGCTTCCGCGTCTCACTACTAGGAAACAAGCTATAGATAGACAAATCTTCTTTGGCGCATATGTGTGACCATGCGCCACAGATAAACTCCAGTGGCACATTTCAGGCAATGCGCCACAAAAGTATTCACACTTCTATCGCGCATATAGGGAAAAAATGCGCCATAGAAGTTTGGTTGACCCGCCACCGGGGTTGGTCTCCGTCACTTTCTATGGCGCATATGTCCAAATGCGCCACAAAAGTTGGAACTTTTGTGGCGCATATGGACATATGCGCCACAGAAAGTGAGGAACCTCTGTGGCGCATATATAGAAATGCGCCACAGAACATGGAAACCCAGATTTCACCCCCCCTGTGGATCGCCTTTTAACTTTTGTAAAAAAATGAAAATGATAAAAAATTCAAAAATAATAATTCCTTGGATATGTAGTTGTATTTTGGGGTATAGTTATAGGGAAAATTAAAAACATGAATTTTGATGTATTTTGCAAAAAAAAGTTCATGGGACATTAAAACGGCTGTAACTTTTGCATACGATGTCGGAGACCGTTCAAGTTTTATAGCTTCCCCAAATTCGAAAAGAGTAAAAAGTTATGGCAGAAAGAAGATTTTTTCCTGCAAAACAATAAAAAAGGGGGACAAACTTCTGTGGCGCATTTCTCCCATATGCGCCACAAAAGTCTTAGGCAGGATTCGAATTTTGAAATTCTGTGGTGCCCTACCCATCTCTTTTATCCTTCTCCCCTCTACTCCTCTCCTCCACTTCTTCTCTTCCTCCCCTTCTTCCTCTCCTTCTTCTCTTCCTCCCCTTCTTCCTATCCTTCTCTTCCTCCTCTTCTTCTCTTCCTCCCCTTCTTCTTGTACTTATCTTCCTCTTATTCCTCTCTCCTCTTCCTCCCCTTCTGCTCCTCCTTCTCCACTCTCCGGCCAACTCCTCCTCCTACCCCGGCCATGGCCTCCACCACCTCCAGTGACACCTCCTCCACCGCCTCCTACTACTCCTCCTCTTCCACCGACGACCTCCTTCTCCTCCTACTCCGGCGACCCCTCCTACTCCGGCGACCCTCCCCTCCTACTCCACCTACATCTGTGGCCTCCTACTCCAACAACCCTTCCTCCTACTCCTCGTACTCCTCCTACTCTAGCGACCCTCCTCCTCCCTCCTCCACCCTCCACCCACCACCCACCACCCACCTCCCACTCCGGCCAGATCTGGCCGTTTTTTTTTTGAATTTTGGAAAAAACATCAGTGGAGCATATTGCCAATATGCGCCATAGAAGTTTGAGATCTGGTTCGGGACTTCTGTGGCATATTTTGGCAATATGCGCCACAAAAGTTTTTGAGACTTATGTGGCGCATTTCAATACACGCCACATAAGTACACTTTAGTGGCGAGATACTAGTGGCGTATACCATATGCGCCACAGAAGTCCCAAAATGATGCGCCACTGATAGCCCTTTTCCTAGTAGTGTATCCAGACCGAGCCGACAGTGACGACAGTCCCAGTGCTCCAAGGTCTCCACCACCAGCACATGTAGCATAAAAACTTATGCATTATTCTGAAACAATGTCATTCATGTAATGATGGGAACAATATTTTTTGTTTCTAAGTGTTGTACTATGTAAGAAATTAAGCTTTTACTCTTAGCACTTAGTATATTTTTGTGTGCTTGAAAATTTCTTAAGCACTTTCTATTTATCCTTATCATTTATCTAGCTTTTTCATGTCGTCCCATTCGTGAGTTGGCAAACCATAAACATGGAAACTCTGCCGAGCAATGGAGCACACTTGATAAACCAGTTTAAACTCGGAAACATAGCCCGTTTCCAGTACCAACAATTCACTATTCGAAAATTCCTATATCTAAGAAATCACATAAAAACCAAAGTCTAAACATAAAATGATATTTACACCCAAAGGTAACATTTTTACAGGTTTCAAAAATCTTAACCAGAATGAACATGAGATTAAAGTACATTCAAGCATCCATATCGTTTATCTTGTATTCTGCCTCGTTCCTTTCATGAGCAAACAAACCTTTAGCATGGAAACTTTTCTAGGCAACGAAGCTCACTTGCTAAACCAATTGAAACTCGGAAACAAAGCTAGCTTCTAGTACCAACAATTTATTACTCGGAATAACGCGTGCCTGATCAATCAATCAAAGTATAAACACAAAATGAGATTTACACCCGAAGGTAATATTTGTATAGGTTTGCAAAAATCATAACCAGAACGAACATGCGCATAAATCACTTTCAAGCATCCTGGGAATTTCTAAATTGACATGCTCTTTTGGAAATAAGATGGTATAAAAACTTTTGAGAAAATGTTGAGGTAACCAATACTTTATTTCACTTTGAACATGTACATTTGATTACAGGAAAAGAACTTAATAATAGAAGGGACGAAGTTGTGCCATGGTCCATGGACGACTGATACATCGGTCCATGCTAAGCTTTTCTATACTTTGAGGTGTTTTTATATATTTTCTGGAACTAACCTATTAACAAGTTGCCATAGTGCCAGTTTCTGTTTTCTTCTGTTTTGGTTCCTGAAAGGCAGAAAATCAATATTCTCGGAATTGGACAGGACAAAAGCCAAAGTCAATTACTTTCGACACGAATCCATAAGGAGGGACGGAGAAGCACCAGAGGGTGGCCAGACCCCCCTGGGCGCGACCAAGCCTGGCTCGCGCCTTGGGAGGGTGTGGGCCCTCTGGCTGCCTCCTCGGCCTCCCCCTTCGCCTATAAGAAGCCTCCGACCCAAGAACCCTAGGGCATCCAGAAGAAATCCATGAAAACCTCCGTAGCGCCGCCGCCATCGAAGGGGAGATTCGGGGGACATAAAGTCTCTGTTCCGGCACCCTACCGGGAAGGGGAAGTGCCCCTGGAGCCATCTCCATCAATCTCCATCGCCATCTTCATCATCGTTGTTGATTCCCATGATGAGGAGGGAGTAGTTCTTCCTCAAGGCTAAGGGCTCTACTGGTAGCTATGTGTTAATCTCTCTATCTATGCATGATCTTGTTGTGTTCATGAGCTTTGTAATCAAGTAGATCTACCTTGCTACTCAAGTGCTTCATTAGATCTCTGCTCTCGCCATGTGTGTGAAAGTGACAACGGGCACGCCATGGTGGCACTTAGGCTTGAGTCTACATAAATACTCTTTGTGCTTTAATAGATCTATGCTTTTCCCCATGTCTGTGAAAGTGACAGCGTACATACCGTGTGTGGAACTTTAGCTAGATTGAATATTTGTTATGAGTTATATTTGGAGTTGGATGTCTCTATGAAATTGTGGTGTTTGTTGGAACCATCTAGCGCTCAAGGTGACAGTGTGGGGTTATCTAGATTGGGGAAGGCGGACTTTGAGGAGTGCTGCTATAGCCCTACCAATGATTAGAGTGTCCAACCGGAGAGTAGTTAAGAGTAGTATCATGAAGAGAGGATATTTATACGAGAGAGTGTTCACTAGTGAAAGTATGATCCCTAGGCCTTGTTTCTAAGCATTGAAACACCGTTTGCATCTAGATCTGTTGCATGTTTGCTTGCTTCCATCTTTGTTCCATTTGCCGGGGAGGTTTTGGGATTTTACCTTTCCTCCATGCCATCAGCTCTTTTCTGGCACCGTTACCCCACAACAACAACAAGTCATAAGCTATTTTCTGGCACCGTGACCACTTGTATTTCACTATCTCTTCGCTGAACTAGTGCACCTATATTGAGTGTGTTGGGGACACAAGAGACTTCTTGTATCTTGATTGCAGGGTTGCTTGAGAGGGAATACCTTTGACCACATCCTCCCTGAGTTCGATAAACCTTGGGTGATCCATTTAAGGGAAACTTGTTACTGTTCTACAAACCTCTGCACTTGGAGGCCCAACAACTGTCTATAAGAATAGAAGTGCGTAGACATCAACGACCTAGTTCATTTGGGTATGAACTACCACCAGCTCTCTTTCTCTTCCGAGTATAAGGTCATTCGTTGATTGTCTCATATCGGTTAAATAATACGACCCATTATGCATACCTCTGTTGATCATAAAATGTCCTTCCCAAATCGGGGAATGTTTGTGCTTTCTTTTTTGCACGAGTTGGAGAACGAAATCGACCTTTCTGAAAGAAAAATTTTGTGCTCTTTGACTATGATACTTGTATAACTTCTGCTGATAGGTTGTAGATCTATGCTTAACAACGGTGCACACTTCTTCAATTATATCGAGATCATCTTGTCGAGAAACTTGTGCACCCTCTTCGATATATGCCTTGACTCAGGGAGATTGATGGGATAACCAAATCAGATGATTATTCCTCAAGAATTTTTTGGCTGCGGCCCTATCGCAATTTTTTACGGGTTTAGCCTTAATCCATTTTGTAAATTTATCCACCACTACTAAGAGTTTGGTAAATCCACACTTTGCCATTTTCAATGGCCCTACCATATCAATCCCCAGACCGCAAGTGGCCATGTTATAGGGATTGTTCTTAGCTGATCAGCCGGAACATGTGCTTGATGGGCGTACTTTTGGCAACCTTTGCACGTTTTGACCAGTTTCTTGACGTCTGCCTGAGCTGTGAGGCAATAGAATCCATGTCGAGAAGCTTTTTCCACTAAGGATGTGGTTGTGGCATGATGACCACATTCTCCTTCGTGGTTTTCTCTTAATATTTCCACTCCATCTGGAGAAATACAACACTGAAATACCCCAAAAACACTCCACTTATAGAGCTCACAATTAATAATTGTGTAGGATTTTGCTCGGCGGATGATCTTTCGGCTCAGAAATTCGTCTTTGGGTAATTTTTCGTCTACCAGGAAATGCAGGTAGGGTTTTGTCCAGCTAGGGATTATAGCCAGAACTGCTACTAAAGGTGAGTCGAATTTCGATAGATAGTCCTCATCTACTCCTGTTATGGAGGGAACTTTTAAGTGCTCTAAAAAAGTACCATTCGGAACTGATTTGTATGTAGATCCTATTCTTGATAGAGCATCTACTTCCCCATTTTTTGCTCGAGGGATGTGTTGAACCTCAAACCCTTCAAACGTTTTGGATAATTCTTCCACAACATTCCTATATGCTGCCAAGTGTTTGTTTACATTGCAGATATTGGATACTTTCTATGCAACTAAATCCAAGTTTTCATAACACATGACGCGAATATCTTTGGCTATGTGTTTTCCATGTAACAGTGCTTCATATTTGGCAATATTATTGGTTGCTGTGAAGTGGATATATAGTACATAAAAATATTATGTCCTTGGGGTGATTTGAGCACCACACCAGCCCCCGAGCCTCCTCGTGCTTTTTACCCATCAAAGTGGAGAGTCCAAAATTTTGAGTCTGGAGGACTTCTGTTTTTTGCTGTCTCTATCCAATCGGCGACAAAGTCGGCAAGTGTTTGGGATTTTATTATTGTACATGGCTTGTACTCAATGTTGAAAGATTGTAGCTCTATTGCCCACTTGGCAACACGTCTTGTGGCATCATGATTGTTGATTATATCTTGTAGGAGAGCGGTACTCACAACTATGATCTTGTGCTGTTGAAAATAGTTTCTTAGCTTTCTGGCGGCAAAGAATACGCTATAGGCTAGATTTTAGTATTGTGGATACCTTTGCTTTGACTCTGCCAGGACCTCTTGCTACACCTAGATAATAAGTTGGATGCTATACCAGATATTTGGGATTTTCCTCCTCGTGATCCACTGATCTTATGATGCTTACGACTATATTTGTCGCTTCATTGTAGATAACATAGGCTCTTCTAGCTCAGGTGTAGCAAGGATCCGTGAAGTCGAAAGTAGATCTTTCAAACTTTGTAGGGAAGCATTGGCTTCTGCGGTCCATAAAAATTTGTTGGTTTTTGTTCAAGAGCTTGTATAAAGGTGTGGCTCTTTCTCTAAGCCAGTTGAAGAACCGGCTGACTGCTGCAATGCAACTAGTGAGTCGCTAGACATCCTTCAGGCGAGTCAACATGGTAATGTTGAGTATATCCTTAATTTTGTCCTGGTTCACCATTATGCCTCTTTGAGACACGATGAAACCTATAAATTTTCTGGCTGGTATTCCGAAGAAACATTTCTTCGGGTTAAGCATCATGTTGAATTAGCATAGATTATCGAATGTTTCCTCCAAGTCAGAAATTAGTGTTTCCTTCTTTTTATACATATCTGCTATATCATCCACATATACATGGACGTTGCATCCGATTTGGTCATTGAGACAATGCTCCATAGTACGTTGATACGTTGCTCCTGCATTCTTTAAGCTGAAAGGCATAGTTATATAGCAGAAGGTTCTGAACGGAGTGATGAAAGACATCTTAATTTGATCCGCTTTTTTCGGTATATGGTGATATTTGGAATATGCGTAGAGAAAACAGAGTAATTCCGACCCTGCCGTGGAATCAATAACTTGATCGATTCTTGGCAAGGGAAACAGATCTTTGGGACAATCCTTGTTCAAGAAAGTATAATCAACACACATCCTTAAATCAATAGTGTCTTTTTGTGGGACGAGTATAGGATTTTCCACCCAATCAGTGGATGACCTCTGTGATAAATCTGGCTAAATCTAGTCGGGCTAATTCCTTAGCTATAGCTTTACACTTTTCATCGCCAAATCGTCGAAAGGACTGTTTTATGGGTCTAGCGTCATGATACATGTTAAGAGAGTGCTCGGTAAGTTCCCTAGGTACTCTGGTCTTGTCAGAAGGTTGCCATGCAAAGATATATTTATTAGCTTTGAGGAACTCGATGAGCGTGCATTCCTATGCATGGCCTAATCCTATGCCTATATTGGTCACCTTGGAGGGATCATATTCCTTCAACGACGTGGTCTTCATCTCTTTCGGTGCCTTGAACTACAAACTCGGCTTCAGCACCTCGTTCTTTATCGCTGGAATCTCAGACAGGTCGTTATTTTTCTTGATCTCCTAGTAATCCTGGGTGTGCAGCGTGGCTTCAGCAAAGGCAGTAGCTCCTTCCTCGTAGTCTCATGCTTTCTTCGGGTTTCCCCGGATGGTGATGACGCTTTTGAGACCCGGAAGTTTTATCATGTTGTAAATGTAGCAGGGGAAGGCCATGAACGGCCATTAAGCTAGACGCCCGAAGATGGCGTGGTATGCATTTTTGAACGGTACCACCTTGAAATAGACTGGCTTGCTCCGGTAGTTCTGTAGAGTACCAAATGTTACGTACAGTGTGATCTCACCCGACAAATTTCCTTGTCTTCCTGGTACAATGCCATGAAAAATAACATTGCTCAAAATTTAACTGGCTTTCGTGAATCTTCATGTGGTGGCCTCTTAGGCCCTTTGCTAAGTTTTTTGTTTAGAACAACTTGTTTGCTTCCGTTGTTTGATGTAATGATGGGTCTGTGACCCCTGGCTTGTATGACTGGTTTGTAAATCTCTTAAGAGTTGACCTTATTAATGTATGGTTTGTATGTTCTGTAATGTTACCGATCCTTCCCTACGCGTTTCAGAATTTATGTTAGGATTATATCAGATGAGGATCTGGTATTTGTCTAGCCGTGGTCCTGGGTCATGACAGTCGCAGGGCTCGCGCGAGACATAACCCTAGCGCTACGGCGGGGGACGTCGGGGGCTTACTAGGGCTCCACTAGGTGCGGCGATGGGGGCAAACAAACGAATTGACGATGGCGGTTCGACGGGTGGTCGCGGTAGCTCCTGGGGCGTCTCCTAACATCGGCTCCTTCCTTCCTCTGCAGCGACGGACTCCGGTGAAATGCCGGCGAGGTGGTGCTCGCCTTGCTCCAGGGTTGGGTCAAAGAGGTTCCTAGGTGAGAGAGGAGTGGAATGGTGTGTGTTTTGAGGTCAGGGAAGGGCTCTATTTATACTGCGGCGAAGGGGCATGACAGCACGGCACGGGCTCACCGGAAACGCAGTTACAGTGAGCTATAGGCATGTCCAAGGGTATAGGTCGATGCGGTGCTTCAGGGCAATCGTCATGCGCACAGTGGCACAGCGAGGTGTGGTCTAAATCATTCTATAACGTCCGTGCTCTGTGGCAGTACCATCGGCAATCGTCACGGCGTACGGTGGTCACGGTGCTTGCGTGGTCAAACGAGCATGTCTGGGAGCTTGCTGGAGTCATGGCGAACGTAATGGAGCAAGGTGAGGGCGAGGCGCGGTGTGTGCACGTGGGATTTCTCGGCGCTCTGGCGCGGCGACCGTCATGGTCTGGCGTTAAATGGGCACGACTTTGCTGGCATCTCCTCGAGTGGTCTTTGGTCGGGGAGTGGACATGCAGAGGCGGTGAGGTCAGGGCTACCTCCTATACATCATGGGCGAGGGTGGCGCGGTCTGTGGCGACGTGTCCGCGTCGGGGTGGCAAGGTGAGCTTGGGTACGATTTTTTTTGCACTGCTCACTTGATCTAGTGAGAGAGCTCCTTTGCACGGGCTGGTACTGAGGGCGTTCAAGGCAAGACGTGTGAGCTCGGTGAGGTCACAAGATTATTAAAGGTTTGATCAAAATAGTGTATAGTGGTTGAGTTTGTACTATGATCACCAAGTGTTCGATCTAATGGCCGCAAGAACTAAACCATCACATTTTCTAGTGATTTTTGGTGGGTGTTCTGGTAGTAATCTTGGTAGTCTCTGGGTAAAAGGATTTGCTAAGTGGTGAAGGTTTGAGTGGCTTTCCAAAACAGCTATCTTGATAAATAAGATAGATTCATTTTGAATTGCCTCTCAAATGAGTTTGGATTTGTTTCTGCAAGGTTGGAAAGCTCAACTGGGTTTAGTGTCACTATCTCTAGCAAGGGGAGAAAAAAATGGAAAATTTTATGTTTGAGATTAGTCGCTAGAGATGCTCAAAGTGGGCTAGTGGTTAACTTGGGCAGAAATGACCATTAGGTCATATGCTTCATATTTGGATTTTATTTTGTTTGGTTCAGATTTGGAAATGACCTAGATGATATGGTTTTGATCTTTAAACCAACTCTCATCATTTACAACAATCAAACATGGCATTACAAGCATTTATACACACAAGCAATAAGATTTTATTTTAATTAATAAAAGCTTTTGTTAACCCTAATCTAGATTAATTAGAAATTGATCCTCATTAATATTTTTGGGGTGTTATAAATCTTCCCCCTTAAACAGAATCTCGTCCCGAGATTCAGGAAAAACTAGGAACTAAAGAGATTTGGAAATTCGGTCCTCATGTAATCTTCGCGTTCCCAAGTGGCTTCTTCTTCAGTATGGTTGCTCCAGTGGATCTTGAAAAACTTGATACTCCTGGTCCGGGAAGTTTGGAAAGCTTCTTCCAAAATACGAATGGGTACTTCCCGATAGGTTAAATCCGGTTTAATTTCAATGGCTCTGTGATCGACGTTCTTGAAAACTTCCGTCGTCTCTAGAACTTCTAAACATTTCCGAAGTAACGAGATAGGAAAGAAATCGTGCACGGCTGACATCTCTTCTAGCAGTTCTATCTGATAAGATACCTCTCCTCAGTGACTTAGAATCTTGAAGGGTCCAATGTATCTGGGTGCAAGATTTCCTTTGAGTTGGAAACACTGTATTCCTTTCAAGGGTGATACTTTGAGGTAAACAAAATCTCCAACATTGAAGGCTAGATCTCGACGTCTCTTGTCGGCATAACTCTTCTGTCTAGACTGAGCGGTCTTGAGGTGCTCACGAATCTTGTGAACCTTCTCTTCGGCTTCTTGTAGGATATATGGTCCAAAGATCTGACTTTCTCCTACTTGTGACCAATTCAGGGGAGCTACGACACTTCCTTCCATACAAAAACTCAAATGGGGCCATTTGCAAACTGGCACAATGCAGAATAGGCTATCAATGATAGGCTCAAAAGGTCCATTAGTGACTGGCAAAGCGCCTGTCACTGATGACTAGTCACTAGTACAAGGTTACTAGTGACAAGCAAGTGCCTTTCACTAGTAGGGGTACTAGTGATAGGCATTTACGCGTGACAGTCACTAGTATGTCTACACTAGTGACTGGAAAAAGAAATGCATGTCACTGGCTGCGATGAAAGGCCCCAGCACTACGAGGTATTTTAGTGACATGGCCATTATCGCGCCTGTCACTAGTTTGAATTTCAGTACTAAAAAAAATAATGTGTCAAATAGCACAATAAAATGTTGTAAAAATTTAAATGCATTTTCCACAAATACTCAAATAGCACAATAAGATGTTGTACCACTAATATGTTGACATGACTTAATATGATATAATATTTACAGAGATAACACACTAGCATACGAAGTTGTAATCTATCATAGACTAATAATGGATAGTTTCTTGATGAGCTATCTATTGCAAGAAGTTTGATCTCCAAAGAACACCACCACCACCGTATCACTACAAGAAATGTGCCAACTTATGACGCTTTGATAGTGACTTTGGACAAAATCGTCATAGAGTTATGACAATTTCACACCAGATCGTCTTAAGCCATTTGGGAGGGCTAAAACCTTATTAAAACTATGACGATATCACTCAAAACGTCGTAATTTCTATGGACGAAATCGTCATAATCGTTAGGTAGATTGAGATATAAGAGAAGAACAATATCGACCATTGGATGTGAACAAAATGAACGGATGAGATGATAGTTTGTGGAAACTTGTTGTGGATCGATGACCTGGCACCAGTTGAGTGCACACCTGGAATACTTCTCTAACCCTTATCTATCCCCCTCCGCCACACCGCGCCCATCTCCGCTTGCCCCCTTCTCTGCCACGACATGCTTCCTTCTTGTTCTCCAGATCTCATCGCCCCAAGCGAAGGCGACGATGCTCCTTCTCACCCGGATTCATCTTCTCTGGATCTCGGCGTCTAGACCAAGAGGCGCTCCCTCTCACCCAACGAGTCAACGCATCTCCCCCTGTTCTAAAAGAACTTCGGCACCTGCAGACCTGCGGCAGGAACTAGATCGGAATACTAGATCCCCTCTGGTTGGGTCTTCTTCAATGAAGACGGCGAGTGCACTGACCCGAATTCTACGGCATCGGCGACGCAGCGCCAGGTGCATCGTGCGGATGCCGGAGGGCCATAGTGCTACAACATTTGGTCGTGGCAGGCGGATCTTGCAGATATCGAGATGGACAAGACGGCTCCCACGGTGATCTTTCGGAGTCCGCTCTACAACCCCGTGTGCACCACGGCGAGAGGTGTGTCATCCACTCCCGTCTCGTGTCAGTGATTGTAATTTGTGATACGTGTGTGCGTTGCTCCGTCAGCGCGTGCTTTATCTAGGGTTTCATCCATGTTGATTATTTGCCTCATGAATTTCTGGATCACTCATCATATTTCCGTCTCATGGTTTTTGTTAAAATCATAAGGGGTATGCAGTGCGGGAGTTCCTGGAGCAGGGAGTGCAGCCAGGGGATCTCTCCGTCATCTCCAAGAAGGTTGTATGCTCCCTCCCTTCCCCTCTTTGTTGTAGTTAATTCTATGTGGTGTTACCCTTTGTGATTCTAGCTAGATGTTCCTGCTGACCGACTTAGAAGGTCCAGTACATTGTAAATTCTAAATTGCTAGCTACTGACTTTTAGTCATCAAATGAACTAATACTGGTTGCTGGTAGTCATATGTAAATCAGATCTGTAACCAATTTTAACTATGATCTAGCTAAATTAAATGGCAGTAGTTAAATTCTAAATTAACTATGATACTGGTTTCTTGTGCATGGGCAGGATGTAAAGATATCTGGGACAGTTTTCACTTTGTTCCTTCCACCATTGTGATCTGTCTACTTTGAAATATCCTATACCTCTGTACCTTTATTTGACCATGCAACTTCTGGTAGTACCCTTCTCTGACACACTATACTTGAGTTATACAATTATATGTTTGTTTGATTTCAGTAGGGAGATTTTGATCATGAAAACCTATTATCTCCAAAAAAATGCATTATTATTATGTTGTCACATAGCTTATAGTCCAATAGGTTGTTACAAAAGGTCATGTTGAGTGATTAACATACTGTCATGGTGATGTTTCATACATTTGTAATCTGGTAGTCTCATTCTATTGCTGAATCATCTAAATCATGTGGTTGTTATATGCCATTGCTTCTAAGCTCTGACTTGGTATTGCCTTGTTGATAGTTTTAGTTGATCATATCTTTGAATTTGTATTCCTTAAATTTTTAGTTGATCATCTCTTTGAACTTGTTCTCGTTGTTGTATGTGCATTATAGGAATGCGATTTATTTTTCTAGTGGCATGGGGTATTCTTTTATTTATTCCTAGAAATTCCTCTCCTTTTTCCTTAGATAATGGAAGACTAAACTCTCGGTCTTTGCATCACAATATGTACATAGCCTTAGTTCTGATTCGAATCTCTGATGTTATTTGCAACTGCATGTATTGATGTTGGGCTATTTGTTTCACCTATGTTGCATGGTTTGGGGAGAGAGAGGACTATTTGCTGCTGGTATATAGTAGTATCTTGGGGACAAGTAATTGTCTTGTTCAGATTACAATTGGCTTACTGAGTAAATTGTCCTGCCATATATGTAAGGCATGCAAATTTGCTTAATATGTATGCCGAGTACCTTTTTATGTACAACTCATGCTTGATGAGATACTGCTACAAATCACTGATTATTATGTCAAATAATATGTCTTCCTCACCGACGCCGGTGTGCACGTGCTCCGCGAGGAGGGCGCCGAATCTGGCTGCTCCTGGCGTCTCCAGCGTCGTCGAACTGGTGGGTGACATGGCTACTGATGGCGCCAAGACAGCCATGCCTGCGCTCTAGATCGACGACATCCTACACTCCGGCTCGACGGTATCCTGCGCACCTTCATCACCCTCAGCTGCTACAGGTGAGACCCAATCTAGCTTATATAGATCATCCTATTTCTGTCTTGCTGATAGCATTACTAGTTGATCTTGCCTTTTAAAGTCCAACTGAACCTAGTTGTTCCTACTCCTAAATTTGTCTTGCTGAAATCTTCAATGTAGCAATGCTCTGAAGTAATAAATACAACCGAACCTTGTAAAAACATTGCTAGCTATTCCTGAATTCTGATCATATTGTGCTGCTATGTAATCTACCACCTTCCTTGTAAAACTATGGACAATCCTGAGATTTCTGTTCTTAGAAATGGCTTCTGGGATGTCACTAAAGTCCCAGGTTTCATTAGAAAAATCTGTATACGTTGTTTCATATATATGTTCTAGAAGCCTAGGCATGTTCGATTCATGGTTACCTATATAAAACTACATGGTTTGAATAATTTGCTAGAGATTTTTCATGAGATGATTCCTAAAAGAAAACAATAAGGCCTATATGTACTGTTGTAAAAGATTCATAGAGGTAGATCTGGCATCTTTGTTGCACTCTACTATGCATCTTGTAAAACATTGATACATGTAGATTGATGGTGGCTGTTGCTTTTGTATATACTGTAAAGATATTGTTATATGCTGATATTTTGGGATCTCTCTTTCCATATTCTGCTTACTACAGTTGTGTGCAATTGTTATCCTATTTTCCATCAGTTCTGCACCTTAGTTCATCGTACTTCGTGAAGTATAACATTAGAAGATTACAACTGAAAGCAGGTTACAACATTGTTGCTGCTAGTAAGATAGTTATATTGATGATGCTGTTGTAGGGAGGGGTTCATGAAGGACAAGAAATAATAAGTGTAATTGAAAAACCATGTTTTCCTTGTAGTTTAAGTAATAGAATTTACGAGCTGCAGTAGCTTCTGTTCAGGATGGCCACTGGAAGTTTTGTTAGTTACTTAATTCCATATGCCATGTACTGGCAGGTGCTTGTATCATATAGATTAGCACTTGTGATTTTGACTGATAGATTTATGGAATTTGTTGGTTTTGTCTGCTGGCATATGTGTTTCCTTTTCTCCATTTGTTGAAAGTATATTGTTGTAACCATGGAACTATTGTAATCAACTATTGGAATCAACTAGTGTGTGAGCGCTGGAATCAACTACTGTCTGAAGATGGATCATTCGCTGCAAACTTGTATGTCGATCAGTTAATTATTGTGTGAACTCCATGGTTCCATCTATAGTCATTTCGGTGTGAACCTGAATGTTTGATGTTTCACTTAACTTGAATGTGAACCATTGTATGTTAGTACCGAAAAGCTAGTGATCCTAATTCATTATCATACATTGAAAAGCTGACTATATTTTCATTACTGTAATACTGGTTCTATAGATCTTCTTGTAAAGAAATTTCTCGGATCTAATTTGTAGCCTTTGTCTGTTTTCATATGTTTTTCTTTTTGTTCATTTGCTAAAAATACCTACTTCCTTAATTTGCTATATTTTATGTTTTACTCTTTGAGCTGACCTGTAGGTACACCGAGAGGAATTCTGGGCCAGCAGATATTGATTTCATCTACTTTTATGAAGTTCATGTGAAATATGAATGGCCTAACAGGAAGAAAGTGTATATTATTGGAACCATGGAACTGTTGTAATTTGAAGTGTGTGAGTGCTGGGATATTATTGTATAATGTGACTTGAAGTGTGAGTGCTGAGACATATATTGTATAGTATGTGATTTGAACCTATTGTAATTTGAAGTGTATGTCTATTGTCAGAATATTCTTGCCTTTATGAATAAATTATTAGTTGATCAATTATTGTAAAATCGTGGGAGGTTTAACGCCTGTGAAAATAAAAATTAACAAGTGGGACCTGCTGAAAATAAAAGGGCGGAAATAAAAAGAAATAAAATGTCAAAAATAAAAAAGGATTAACTATAAAAGGCCTAGACTAGAAAATAAAAAGGCCTTCATGTTGGGCCTAGCCCATATAGTTGGACGGAATTGATATAAAAAAATATAAACTGAATTATTGGGCTTGGCCCATACAAACGATAGAAATGGACCGGGCTGATTGTGTGCCACGTCGGACTGGCCACGTATGATCTGACGTGGTTAGGTCTTATTGCTCATGACAATATTGAATCGTCATAGAGGTTATGACGATCCAAGATTGTCATAGAAAGTTATGACGATTTCATCAAAATCATCGTTATAGTTCATTTGCGACGCCCAGCTTTTGACGATCTCAAAATCGTCATAGAATCGTCATAAATAGACTACTATGACGATTCTGTGACGAAAATGAAGGGTCATATATAGCCATATTCCTTGTAGTGTATATGTATTAGGGGCATATGCATAGCTGCAAGTTCCTTTCACTTTTTTACATTTCCAACATCCTTTTGAGGTGCAATTTTTTCCCTTATGTCTTCCTTGTATGGACCTGAATCGCGAAGGACATTGATGACGTGCTTAATCAGATACAAACAAGGAAATGAGCATATAATTGTGAGCAATAGCACCACATGGATAAGAACCAGTTGGGAATAAATAGATTCTAAATAAAAATAAAAATATTTCATTGTTGAGGCACTTAGCTACTTAAATATTTCATTGCTCATACTCTATGCGATCACAGGAAGTTAATCTTACGGTTCATACCGCATAATTCGGTGTTTAGATCAAACTACCTAGGCCAAACTAGCTAGGAGATCAAGTGTTCTTCAGTAAAACCTAGGGATTCAGAGATAGCAATGGGATAGTAGTAAACAGTAAGTACATAAGTCAACAGAACGTGCAAGCATATACTGAATTAAATTTAACTATAATGAGTAATAGAGTGAAAAGATGTATGCATATGTATGATCAGAATAGTTTAAATGTGTTAAATATACTAAGAAATATAGTGTCAAGTAGCAAAAAGTAAAATAGATCTTTCATTTTTTACGCATGGATTAAAAGATTATTTTTTATTAGAAGCTAGTTTAAATGAGTAATCCAAATAACAACGTACCAATACTTGTACTTCTAACATTTAAGAGGGAACACACTACTTAACACTTTCAACATTTAAGAGAGACCGAGACATAATCTGAACATAAAACATAATGTGGTTAACTATGCATGACTCAACTGAATTTTCCGGAATAGACACCCGTGCTATTCACTCACCAGACTAGACATATTTGACATTTATCACCGAACAATTTTGGAATAATCAACCTATGACTTAAATGAATGATGTAAGAAAATGGAACTGAAAATGCAAGAACCATCAAAGATTAAAAGTTGCAATTATAAAAAACTCCATCTCACACTTGCCTTAAATCGAACGCACTTGCCTTAAATCAAACGTTAGTCGAAGAATATCTACAACACCGAGAGCAGCAGAACCTTTGGAACAACAAACTACTTTGCAATATCGACAATAATATACACCAACCTTAGCTAAACCTGACGGAAAGAATTATCCAAACTGAGCAGCTAGTAACTTTTAATTTCATAGTGGGCATGCACATTTAACCTTTGTTTCCAACAACTAAGCACCAATGGCTAAGACGGATGCTTTTCACTACAATTTATTTTCTAAATCTTCTATACCACATTATGTATTCACTTCCTACATGCCGTGGGAGGAAATCAACCAAATCTTTTCTACACACATGATATCCATGTTTACCAACCTACACTAGCTAACAATCAGTTTTCTAGTCGAGAACAAGAACTAGTACTATTAGACATACTATATTATATCCAACTAATGCAGGACCCTATTTGATGGATTCCAACGAATTGGTAATCTGGCAGGAACGTTTCAAACTTCTAATCAGCCCACGCTAAACATACCTGAAAATTAGCTGGATCATGTTTCTATCAGAAAACAAACAAGCCAAACCAATATCATGCATGTGTAGTTGATTAACACGTTATATCTCCCAGCCAGATCTCTAATGAAATTATACCACCTAATCGCACTACACAACTTAGCATCCCTCAGAACTAAATTACAGTACTCCCTCTGACTCATATTAGTTGACTAAAATTTGTTTAAATATAAATGTATCTAGCACTAAAACTTAACTAGATACAACCGTATCTAGATGGATCTAAGTCAACTAATATGGGTGGAGGGGAGTACCATTATTTCTAAAAGAGATCGTACCGCCCTGTATCTCCTTCTTGGGGACAAAGGTGGATGAACATGTCAGGATATTTTCCTGCAAGAAAAGAAAAACATGCAAAGTAATCATGAGGGAAGGCGGACAGGGTTTTGATTTCGGAGTATAGAAAACGCACTTGAGAGATTAATGTCTCTCACAAAGACAGATCCTAGACCTGTATGCCCCAGGACGCGCCATAGTGAATAGCAGAACTACAGTTCCATATGAAGATAAAACATAACGACGGTCAATTTTTTTGCATCAATCCATGTAGATGTGGTGTAGGCGTGGCGGTCGTCGAGGTAGAAGCCAAGACCGGCGCAGGCGCGACCATCATGCTGGAACATGGCGAGACGGAGCAGAGCCACGGGATCGACGTCGGCAGGAGGACGGCAACGTCCAAGTGGGGGTGGGAAGGCGTGCGACGACGCTATATGAATTTGGCTTGACGTGATGGAGCGAGAGGTAGGCTCTTGCGGCAGGGAGGAGATGGGTCTGGGTCACCTGTGGTGGTTACAAGCGAAGGGAGAAGAATACGGGGTAGGTGGATATGATCGTGCGTGTTGTGTCCGTGCCTGAGCCCTGACGTTAGGGTTTCTTACAGGCTTGGGTTGGGCCAGGCTAGGGGTCGTAGGTAAATAGTTTTTAGGAAAATATACGTATCCAAAAATAAAGATTCAATTTGAAATAAAAGAGAAAACGAATTTAGTAAACAAAATAGGGTTTTAATAAAATATTTTTGAAGGCAAAATATGCATGAATATGTCATAATGATGCAAAAAACAAAACAACACACAAAAACTAAATTCAAATATTTCCCTAGTTATTACAAATCGAGAGCAACCGAGCGGGTGGGCCGGCCCAACGGAGGAGGCGCAAGGGGGAGTGTGCCACCGGGTGTACCGACCCGACGGATAAGACACGGTGGCACCGGTTTGGTCGGCACGGGCTATGAAAAAAAGTTCCCTATTACTAATGACATGCGTATTTTAAAGTTGTCGCTAACCATAGGGTTACTAGTGACATGCATATATAGATGACAGTCACTAAGTAATTTTTTCGTTCAGCTGTTCTCCAAAAATATACTAGTGACAACCACTTTTATAAGCCTGTTACTAGTGTTTTGTACTAGTGACGAGCTTATCCTTGCCTGTCGCTAGTAATGCTTACCAGCGACAGGCACAATTTTGTCTATCACAAACCACCTGGAGGCTATAAGCCTTTCTGCATTAGTGTGGCTTGATAACTGTTGTTATATGAGAATTCTGCGAAAGGCAGACAATTCTCCCATTAAGATCCATATTCCAACACACAAGCTCTCAATATATCTTCAAGTATTTGGTTTAATCTTTTTGTTTTTCCATCGGTCTGCGGGTGATAGGCTGTGCTGAAATTTAGCTTGGTTCCTAACCCTTCTTGGACTTTCTTCCAAAATCTTGAGGAAAACTGGGTTCCTCGATCCGACACAATGTTCTTGGGGATTCCATGCAGACTGACTATCCTAGCAATGTACAACTCTGTTAGCTTCGAGCTCTGGTAAGTGGTCTTGACAGGTAAGAAATGGGCTACTTTGGAAAGTCTATCCACTATGACCCAAATAGAATCATTTCTTCTACTAGATGTAGGTAAACTGGTGATGAAATCCATTCCAACTGAATCCCATTTCCATTCTGGGATCTGCAAAGGTTGCAAAAGTCCTGCGGGTTGCTGATATTCCGCTTTGACTCTCTGGTAGATATCACACTTGGCTATGTAGCTTCAGACTTTCTCTTCATTTTTTTGCCACCAAAATTGCTCCTTCAAATCCTGATACATATTCGATCCTCCCGGATGAATGGAGTAAAGGGTATCATGGTCTTCTTGCAAAATAGCTTCTTTCAACTCTAAATCCGCTGGCACACAGATTCTTCATTTATACCATAGAACTCCTTCTTTATCTTCTGTGAATCCGGGTACTTTCCCTATACCGATATGATGCTTAATTCCATTGATACTTGCATTTCCCTTCCGAGCTTCATTTATCTGATCTATCAAGGTGGGATGAAGTTCAATACTGGCTAGGAATCCTTCGCTAACTAGCTCCATTCTGAAATCCTCCAACTCCTTATGCAAAATTGGTTGCTCCTTCAAAATCATGGTGTTTAATCTACACGGCAGTCTACTAAGAGCATCCGCTACCATATTGGCCTTGCCGGTGTGATAGTGAATGTCAAATTCATAATCCTTGATTAACTCTATCCATATCCTTTGCCTCATATTCAACTTGTAACATCCCAAAAATATTAATCAAGGTTATAAATTCCAATCACCAAAATTAGGGTTAACAAAAACTTTTGTGAATTAAAATCATATGAATGCATGTTTGTATGTGATGATTGTATGAATGCATGAATGGACTTGTGCGATTGTTGTGAATAGCAAGGAATGGTTTAAAGATGAAAACAAAATCATCTAAATCAATTCCAAGAAGAAAAAAACAAGAGAAATTCAAAAACAAACAAAACAAGCAAATGGTCATTTTTGCCAATCTTGCTCACTACGCCATTTTGAGTGTTTCTAGTCCAAGATTTCAAACAGAAACAAATTCATTTATTTTTACCCCTTGATAGACCAAGTGAAAGTGAACCCAAGCCCATCTTGCAAACCCACAGAAACTTTTGGCAACTTGATTCAAATGACAATTCAAAATTGAATCTATATCATATGTGAAGATCACCATTTCTCAAAGCCCAACCAAACCAGTGCACCTTGGCAAATCCAAGCAACCATAGACTACATAGTATGTGACTAGTACACCCACCAAGTTTTACTCAAAAATTCAAATTCAAATATCTTGCGGCCATTTTATCAAACACCTTGTAAACACAAATCAAATAAAACATCAAACACTATAGTGAGAAGTGTTGTGCCTAACTTGTCTCCTCTCTAGCTCACACTACACTCTTAGTAGATCATCAAACTAATTTAACTAGCCCTAGCTCACTGTAATCATGGCAATGTCATCAATGGTGACCATGGCCGAGCCCAACTTTCCACCCCAATGTCGACAGCAAGCTAGGAGCTTCCCTAGCCTCGCCAACCTTGTCTGGGACACAAGCCACCGTCTACCGCCACCCCCTGTCCAGTGACCAAGCCTTGCCAGTCCCTGTACCACTCAGAACAAGCGCGCCCAGTCTCTCTGCAAGAATGCCAAGAGCGCGCCAGAGCGCGACGCTCGACACACTCGCATAGACCGTGCCCCGCCCTCGCCGCTTGCGTGCGTGATCACCACCGCCCCAGGAATCGCCCGGACATACCTATTCGTCGCCGCGCGACCAGGAGAGCCCGTGCAGCATTAACACTTCCGTCGGACCCGCCCAGAGCATCGCAGTGTTCCGACCAATTCGCACCGCCCCACGCCTCGCCACCATGCCATTGAGCTTCGCTAGGAGGCAGCACACCGTCCCCTAACCCTAGCCATGCCGTTAGCTTGCTGTGCAGACGACCACGATGATCTCTACCCGCACCTTTCGGTCCGCTCTTCGCACTATAAATATAGGCCGTCCCCATTCGATGTTAGCACACCATATCACTCCCCTCTCTCTCAGAACCACCCCACCTCATCCCCGGAGCAAGGCGAACACCAGGTCGCCGCAATTTCACCAGATCTTGCTGCTGCTGGAGGAGAAGGGCGCCGTTGATTGGAGCCGCCCCAGGAGGATCCACCGGTACCAGGAAGATCGCCTTCGTCGACTTTGTCGTTTGCCCCCATTGCCGACCATCGCCGGAGCCCCAGTGAGCCGCCAATGACCCCCACTAGTCGCGCTAGGGTTCGACCTCGCTGAAAGTTCTGTTCAGACGTGGACAATGAACCTCAGCCGTAGATCTAGCTTCTAATCCTACGGCGCAAATCACCCCGTACCCCTTCGTACCCCCTGTCTCGCTGACTGGTGGGGACAACCACTTAAACCCATCCGCGCGCGCTGTGCGCAGTGGGCTGGCCCAGTTACACTCCCGCGTGGCCCAGTAATTCAAACTTAGGTTTTTACATTTAGTTTCAAACTTAGTTCTGTCTCTAGATTCAAAAATCAATCCAGGGAGATTCACTGGACCAGATTGCATCAAACTAATTTTGCTAGAAAGGTACTGAAATTATTAATCCAAGCCCGTTGGATTCAAATCATATGGAATTGTAGATAACCTATAGTAAAAATAATAAGGAAGAGACTTTTCTGCATTAAAACACTTTTCAAAATTCAAACACAAAAGCTTTTGAGTTGATTCCAACTCTTAAAAATCACATTTGATAAGACCTTTCTGAATATATAAAAATATCTAGGTTTACTTGCAGAAATAATGGACAAGTAATAACAGAATGCCTCATAGGCATTTCTAGTCACTTTATTTAATTAAAATAAAAAGGTTAAACCTTATTAAATTGTGACACCACTTTAAATCACATTCCCAAATACTGAAATATGTGGTGATGACATGTGTCAACATGATCCCCTATTTTAGTTGGAGAATATTAAATCTTAAGTAGTTTTTCAATGAGTAGAAATTACTTTTATAAAATAAAATAAATATAAACAGTGCTTTAATCTTTGTGATACTAGTGATGATGCTAGATCATCTAGTGTGAACCTTGGTGTGATAAATAGAATTGGTTAAGTATTGTTTGGTAACCGTGTATCTCGATTTAAATATAGACGCTAGTACCGATCATGGATACGAGGAGTGTCAACACCCGGATTTTTAATCCCAGATGCCTGTTATGCCGTACATCGCAATCCCAGGATTACCATTTTTGCGAGACATAACGGAATTGGATACCATAGTACATCATCCATTACAAACCATACATACGGTCTTACAAAAATAAGGATCTCATGATCCAGTTCTTAATACAACTCAAGCAGCGGAAATACGTAATAATAACCGTAGCGTAGGCGAAGCTCCATCTTCGGGGTCACAGGTAATGCTGACGATGGGAGATGATCCTAGTTGTCGTAACCTTCCTGGGGTCCATCCTCCAGGTACTCCTCTTCATAGTTTGGCCACGGGAATAGCCAGGGACAAAGCCATGAGTACTCTTTAAGTACTCGCAAAATAATACTAACAAGTGAAGGGGGTTTTTGGTAGTAGGACACTAAGCTCTAGGGTTGTTTTGCAAAAAGCCAGATTTACCACTACTAAGTACAGAAATGAAGCAAGCTAGGTGAAGTTTTATAACACCTAAGTGGGAACTTGTATTTCATATCACAACTCTGTTGTGGTCAAGTCAAAATCTCAATCCATTTCCCAAGTCATTTTGAAAACATCTGACGGGGGAACAGTATGGCCACTCCAACTGTCCATAACCACGGATGCGGCTATTCGAATAATTTGATACTCTACATAGATTGTACACTTTCACCACAACATTCGATACATCCGTCAGGAACAAATCTTGAATTCACCATACTCCTCTGAGTTTGGCCTCCCAACCATGACCAACTGTCATCTTGGGTACTACACAGGTGGACAATCTTCACAAGGTAGCCTCAGCTCAGACCTTGTCCATGAGGGAACTAATACTAAGGTATATAAGTTTCCAGTCAAGCCCTACCCAATTCTCAGGTATTGTGGTTGTACGGTAAAATTGGAATGGTATCGCATCCAGACAACCATCAGTTTTATGAAGGGGTAAGGCTCATGCCTCAACATTTTCATCACCAAAATCATCTGGTGTTTGGAAACACATGTCAAAACATCTCAATAGAATGATCCATCATTCCAAGGTTTTCATAACCATTTTCCACCAAGTATTCCCATCTAAAGTTGATCAAGTTTTATGCTTAGCACTAGCATCTACAAGTGGGGGTAAGTACTAATGAGGGGTGGTAAACTAGTGGAGTTTAACTAAGTTCAATCTCATGCATTAGGATGACATAAAGATTATCTAGCTTAGGCCAAGTTTTATGCTCTTTATGCAACCTTCAATTATCTGTCTAGTATCTACAATTTACTCAAGTAAACTCTAAGTAGTAGCTTTGATAAAAAAATAAAGTATAAAGCTTGTAAGTAAAACTAGGATTGGTCTATCAAGTGGGTATAACCATATATGCTCAAGGCATATGGTTGGCATGGTAAGGCTTGCTCAAGTATAATATCTTGCAAGTGTTAGCTTGCACATTCAACTAGTAGTATTTGGCTTGCATCATTATCAGTATAAGCTTGCTAAATTGCAAGTGTTAGCTTGCCTTGTGTAGAGCAGTGGTTGAAGTTCTCCTCCGCTTCTTCTTCGTAGTATCCTCCTTCTTCCTCGTATACTTGGTCGGTACTAGCGTCTATAAATAAATACGAGGTACACAATCACCAAAAAATACTTAACTATTTTCAATCATCACACAAAGGGGTTCTATAGATGATCTAGTATCATCACTAACATTACAAGCACTTGACTTAATAATTTTATTTTTAGAAAAGTAATTTCTACTCATTGAAAAAGATACTTAAGATTTAATATTCTCCAAACCAAACATGGGATCATGTTGACACATGTCATCACCACACATTTTAGTACATGGGAGTGTGATTTAAAGTGGTGTCACAATTTAATAAGGTTTAACCTTTTATTTTAATTAAATAAAGTGACTAGAAATGCCTATGTGGCATCCTTTTATTACTTGAACATTATTTCTGTAAGTAAACCCATATGTTTTTATATATTCTGAAAGGTATGATCAAATGTGATTTTTGAGAGTTGTAATCAACTCAAAAGCTATTATGGTTTAAATTTAAAAAATGTTTGAATGCAGAAAAGGTTCTGCCTTGTTATTTTTACTAAGGTTGATCTATAGATTCAAATGATTTGAATCCAACGGGCTTGGATTCAGCATTTCCAGAACTTTCTAACAAAATTGGTTTCATTCAATTTGGTTCACTGAATCGAGCTGGGTTGATTTTTGAAACTAGGTACAGAACTGTGTTTGAATTAAAATGGAAAAAGTTAAATTCAAACGACTAGGCTGCGCGGGAACTGTTAATGGGCCGGCCTACTACACACAGCGCTTACGCAGGCTGGTTAAGTTGCTGGACCCACAAGTCAGTGAGACGGGGGGGGGGGGGGGGGGGTTCTAAGCGGTACGGGGCAACGTGGTGCGTTGGATCTAGTTATAATCCAACGGCTCTGGTTCATCGTCCACGTCGGGCAGCGCCTGCGAGACAGAAACCTAACGCGGCAGGTGGGGGTCGTCGGGGGATCACCGGGGCTCAGGCGAGGGTCGGTGAGGCGGGCGAACGACGAAGTCGACGACGACGAACCTCCTGGTACCGACAGCTTCTCCTGGGGCAGCTCCAATTGCTGGCTTCCTTCTTCTCCAGCAGCGGCGGGCTCCGGCCAAATTCCGGCGATGCGCTGCTCGCCTTGCTCCGGGAACGAGATGGAACAATCAGTGAGGAGAGGGGAGTGAGATGGTGTGCTCAATTCGGCTGGGGTCGTCTCCTTTTATAGGACCGATGGTGAGATCGAACGGGATGGGAAGGCGACGGTGGCGACATGGCTACGGGCTGCTAGAGGCATGGCCACGGGTGGCGATCTATCGGTGGTCTCCTGGCGATGCTCTATCGCTTTAATGCGTGTGTAGGGGCGATGGAAAATGGTCTGGAACGCTCGACGTTCTGCGAGGCAGAGGCGGCGTCTTCGACGGCGAGCGGTGGCTACGGGGTACGGGCGGTGAAATGGGCATGTCTGGTGGTCTCCTGGGACGGTGGGGAGCATGTTGGCGGGCGGCGAGGGCTCGAGGTGGTCTCGTTGAATGGGAACGGCGTGTGCTCTGCGGCGCACGTCGGCATGGTCGACAGCGGCACGGGCGCGGCATTCCGGGCTGTTCTGGCTGTTGTCTGCGAGGCAGGGCTGTAGGGATTCGTAGCATGGAAAACAAAAATTTTCTATCGCATACAAACAAACAAGCCAAGATCTATCTACTAGATTGTAGCAACGAGTCGATGGAATAACTTACCCTCGAAGATTCCAAAGTGTTTAACGAGAGCGGATTCTCGTGGGTGATGTAGTCGTACTCTCCCCGATCTCAAGATCGTGTAGACGATCCTTCCGGCGCTGCGTTCCGACAGCGCTCCCGCAGTCGGTCACACGTTCGGTACTCGACGAAGACCTTCCTCTCCCTTGTTCCAGCAGGCAGCGGAGGTTGTAGCACTCTCCTCGCGATTCCGGCAGCACAACGGCGTGGTACCGGAAGTAGAGGGGAGATCCCGCAGGGCTTCGCCTTAAGCCGGAGCGAGTATAGTGGAGTATGAGAGAGCTTTAGTGGTCTAGGGTTTAGACACACCAATTAGAAGGATCTAATCCGAAGGCTAGTGCAATTAGAAGCTCTAAACCAAAGCGGCTCTAAACCGGGGTCTAGGGCTAGGGTTTAGATTTAGAGGATAGGAACTTGTGTGTCTAGAGGAGGGGGCCCTGCCCCTCCTTTTATAGGTGGAGGGGCCGGCCGCGCCATGGGGAGGGAGGGGAGTCCCTCCCCAACTCGGCTTGGAGGAGGCGCGCCGGTTGGAGGAGGGTCTCCCTCCCCAACTCGGTTTCCCTCTTTCCTCTTTCCCTCTCTTTCCTGTTTTAGCCGTTTGACTTTTCAAACTTGCTATTTGACTTTTCAATTAAGGATTCAATTTAATCCTTTATTTGGAACAGCGAGAACACTAAGTACATGATGCAATCATTCCAATATGCAATGACACATTCATGTACCCCTTCCCCTCCGGAGTGCCGGACATTCCGGAACCTTCTAGAACATTCCTGATGAAAACACCGGAATCATTCCCGAACTCCGAAACGGGACTTTCCTTATATGAATCTTATTCTCCGGACCATTCCGGATCACCTCGTGATATCCCGGATCCCATCCGAGACTCCGAACAACATTCGGTCTCTTTCTCATAATACCATAACTACTCAAACAACGTCGAATCCTTAAGTGTGTCTCCCTACGATTCGTGAATTATGCGGACATGATCGAGACACTTCTCCGAACAATAACCAATAGAGTAATCTGGAAATTCATATGGCTCCCACATATTTCTACGATTACTTTGCGATCGAATGAACCACTTACATACGATACCAATTTCCCTTTGTCTCACGATAGTTTACTTATCCGAGGTTATGATCGTCGGTATCTCTGCATACCTAGTTCAACCTCGTTACCGATAAGTACTCTTTTCTCGTTCCCGTGATATGTGATCCCTTGTGATCCAGTCACATGCTTGCAAGATAATTGGATGACATTCCACCGAGAGGGCCCAGAGTATATCTATCCGTCATATGGATGGACAAATCCCACTCTTGATCCATGTGTTTCAACCAATACTTTCCGAACACTCAATGCCACCTTTATAGCCACCCAGTTACGGTGTGGTGTTTGATGTCATCAAAGCATCCATCCGGTAAAGGTGATATGCATGATCTCATGGTCGAAGGAATTAGGTTACTATGTATCAGAAAGCATATAGCAATTGAACTATTGAAATGACTTGATCTTTATGCTACGCTTATCTATAGGAGTATGTCCACCATATCATTCTCCTAACGATATGATCTTGTTGTTGATAACATCTCAATGTTCATGATAGGGAAACCTCAATCATTTATCAACCAACAAGCTAGTGAAGTATAGAGGCTATACTAGGGACTTCAAATTAAGTCTACAAATCACACAAGTATCAATGTTTCCTTGTTAATACTATTATAGCATGAATGTAAACATTTATCATAAACACAAAGATATAATAATAACTACATTTATTATTGCCTCTAGGGCATATCTCCAACAAGGGCTGGTCAAGAGGGGGCGGTGAGGCATGGGATACCTCCCAGACATGCTGGCTAGGCTTGGTGCTTCCTCTAGACTGTTGTCCACACTAGGGTGACATGGGTGCTCTCGGCTGTTCACCATTAATGACATTGGTGAGATCACAATGGTGCTAGTGACTAGTTAAGTTTGTTAGATGATCTACTAAGGCTAGTGGTGTCCATAGAGGGAACAAGTTAGGCCCAAAACACTGCACACTATAGTGTTTTGATTTTGTTTGATTTGAATCTGCAAGGTGTTTGATGAAATGGCCGCATGAATTCAAGTTTTGAATTTTGAAAAGATTTTTGGTGGGTGTGCTAGGCATGTGCTGGTGAGTCTGTAGATGCTTGGGTTTTGAAAGTTGAGCTTGTTTGAGTGGTTTTTGAAAAATGGGATCTTCCCATATGATATAGATTCAATTTTAAACTGTCATTTAAACTATGCATTTGAATGTTTCTGGATGATCACAAGGTGGGCCTTGATACTTTGTTATGAGTACTATCAAGGGGTGCAAAGATCCAAACAAGTTTCTGTTAAGTTCTGAAAGTTAGAGACAACTAAAGTAGGCATGGGAGTTAAATTGCCCAAATTGAGCATTCACTCATTTTGTTTGTTTTGATTTATTTGTCTTTGGGAAAAGTTTGGGAATTGTTTAGATGATGTTTATTTCACCTAAGCATCCTTTTACAATCAAGGAAACACACAATCATGGCAATTCAAAAGAATCCAAATTGTCATGCTTACACATATGCATGCTTTCATATTTTTATTTAGAAATTTTTTTTGTTAATCCTAAATTTGGTGATTAGAGTTTGATGATTCTAGTTTAATATTTTTGGGATGTTACAAACTTTCCCCCCTTAAACAAAATCTCGTGCCGAGATTTGAAAAAGGACGAAAATATTACCTAGGATTTGAAGAGATCGGGAAACTCCGTCCTGATGTGATCTTCGCGCTCCCAGGTAGCTTCCTCTTCCGTGTGGTTGCTCCACAGAATTTTGAGAAACTTGGTGCTTTGGGTTCTGGTAGTTCTGAAAGCTTCTTCCAAAATACGGATGGGTACTTCAGGATAGGTCAGGTCATCGTTGATCTCTATGGTCCGGTGATCGATATTCTTGAACACTTCAGTCTTCTCCAGGACTTCGAGACACTTGCGAAGTAATGAGATACGGAACACATTGTGCACGACTGACATCTCTTCGGGTAGTTACAATTGATACGACACTTCTCCTCGACGGTTCAGAATCTTAAAGGGGCCGATATATCTGGGGGCTAACTTTCCTTTGAGTTGGAAACGCTGCATTCCCTTCAATCGTGACACTTTTAGATATACAAAATCTCCTATGTTGAAGGCGAGGTCTCGACGTCTCTTATCGGCGTAACTCTTCTGTCGGGACTGGGCTGTCTTGAGGTGCTCACGAATCTTGTGAACCTTCTCTTCTGCTTCTCGTAGGATATCAGGTCCGAAAATCTGACTCTCTCCTACTTCCGACCAATTCAATGGGGTGCGGCACTTCCTTCCATACATAAATTCAAATGGGGCCATTTGCAAACTAGCTTGATAACTGTTGTTGTATGAAAATTCTGCGAACGGCAGATAGTCTTCCCACTTAGATCCATATTCTAACACAGATGCTCTCAGCATATCTTCAAGTATTTGATTTACCCGCTCCGTTTGTCCGTCGGTCTGAGGGTGATAAGCGGTACTGAAATCTAGTCGGGTTCCTAAACCTTCTTGGACTTTCTTCCAGAATCTCGAGGTAAATTGAGTTCCTCGATCAGATATGATGTTCTTGGGACTCCATGCAAACTGACGATTCTAGCGATGTATAACTCCGCTAGCTTCGAACTCTAATATGTGGTCTTGACGGGTAATAAATGGGAGACTTTGGACAATCTGTCCACTATGACCTAGATAGAATCATTTCCCCTACTAGAAGTAGGCAATCCGGTGATAAAGTCCATTCCAACGGAATCCTATTTCCATTCCGGAATCTGCAATGGTTGCAACAATGCAGCGGGTCTTTGGTGTCCGGCCTTGACTCGCTGACATATATCACACTTGGCGATATATCTTCCGATTTCTCTC
This sequence comes from Avena sativa, assembly GCA_916181665.1. Lineage (NCBI taxonomy): Eukaryota > Viridiplantae > Streptophyta > Magnoliopsida > Poales > Poaceae > Avena > Avena sativa. The sequence continues at coordinate 186,495,934 of OV702281.1, forward strand.
TTCATCTTATGCCACCAAAATTTCTCTTTCAAATCTTGATACATCTTAGTTCCTCCAGGGTGGATAGAATAAAGAGTATCATGAGCTTCTTTTAGAACAACTTCTTTAAACTCTGAATCTGCTGGTACACAAAGGCGTCCTTTGTACCACAGAACTCCTTCTTCGTCTTCGGTGAATCCGGGGACTTTGCCTATACTGATACGACGCTTGATTCCGTCGATACTAGCATTTCCTTTCTGCGCCTCTTTGATCTGGCTAATCAAAGTGGGTTGAAGTTCTATGCTAGCCAAAAATCCTTCACTTACTAATTCCATTCGAAAATCTTCCATCTCCTTGTGCAAACTTGGTTGCTCCTTCAAAATCATGGAGTTCATGCGGCACGGCAATCTGCTAAGGGCATCTGCTACCACATTGGCTTTACCGGGGTGATAGTGAATGTCCAGATCGTAATCCTTGATTAGCTCAATCCATCTTCTCTGTCTCATATTCAGCTCCTTCTGAGTGAATATATACTTCAGGCTCTTGTGATCCGAATAAATCTCACAACGGTTTCCCATCAGGTAATGCCTCCATGTCTTCAGGGCTAGAACTACGGCTGCGAGTTCGAGGTCATGGGTTGGGTACTTTTGCTTATGTTGTTTCAGTTGTCGATATAGATAAGATATAACTTTGCCTTCTTGCATTAGCACACATCCGAGACCGATCTTGGATTCATCACAATACACGTCGAAAGGCTTTGTGATATCCGGCATGATTAAGATTGGGGCTGAAATTAATCTCCTCTTGAGATCTTAAAAACTCGCTTCACATTTGTTGGTCCATTCAAACTTCTTGTCCTTCTTCAGCAATTGGGTCATCGTTCTGGCGATACTCGAGAATCCTTCCACGAACTTGCGGTAGTATCCCGCCAATCCGAGAAATGCACGAACTTGGGTTTGGGTGGTTGGGGCTTGCTTATCTTCGACATCTTTCACTTTTGTAGGGTCAACGACAATTCCTCCGGCTGAGACAATGTGGCCGAGGAATCCTACTTCCTGTAACCAGAATTCACATTTGCTAAACTTGGCATACAATTGATGCTCTCTAAGGGTTCCAAGAATGGTCCTTAGGTGTAGCTCATGTTCTTCTTCTGATTTGGAATAAATCAGAATGTCGTCGATGAAAACAACGACAAACTTATCCAGGAAGTCCATAAAAATCTTATTCATGAGATTCATGAAATAAGCGGGGTCATTGGTTAATCCAAAAGACATGACAGTATACTCGTATAATCCATTACGGGTGGTAAAGGCAGTCTTTGGAATATCCTCTGCGCGAATCTTGAGTTGATGATAGCCTGTTCTAAGATTAATCTTAGAAAACACTTTGGCACCGATCAACTAATCAAACAAATCTTCTATCTTGGGCAAGGGGTACTTGTTCTTGATGGTGACATCATTCAACTTCCGATAATCCGTACACTAACGGTTACCTCCATCCTTCTTGTCCACAAATAAGACAGGTGATCTCCATGGTGACGCACTTGGTTGAATTAATCAGATTTCCAGCATGGAATCCAGTTGATTCTTTAGTTCTGCTAGTTCAGACGGGTTCATACTATAGGGTCTCTGGGCTATGGGTCCTGTTCCGGGGAGTAGTTCAATGATAAACTCGATATCCCGATCTGGGGGCATACCGGGCAAAACATCTGGAAATACATCGGGGTATTCACAGACTATCCGGACTTGGTCAATGGTAGGTTGGGCTATACTCTTGTTGCACTTGAATTGACGAGGTAAGGTTTTAGATATATGTTCGACTGATATTCCGGCTGTACTGGTCATGGTTATGGATTTCTTGGCACAGTCAATCAATCCTTTATGTTTGGACATCCAATCCATTCCTAGTACTACTTCCAAACCTTTAGTTCCGAGTACTATCAGATTAGCATAGAAATCTATGCCATGGATTCGGATAGGGACGGCTTTACAAATTTGCCTAGCCTTGGTGGTTGAACCGGGGATTTGAACAATCATAACATGCTTCAGTTTTGTTGGTTGAATCTTACTAGTGCAGGCAAATTCTTAGGTGACAAATGAATGCGATGCACCCGAATCAAACAACACTCTTGCAAGTACTGAATTAACAGAAAACATACCCAGCACGACGTCTGGCGCTTCCTGAGCTTCTTCAGCATGCATGAGAAAAAGACGGCCATTGCGGTTGAGCGAATTCCCTGGGGCAAACCTTCTTCCTGGCTGAACACGACGCTGCTGTTGAGTTGGGGCATTTGCATTGGGGGCTGCAGCATTATTCTTGTTGGGGCACTCGTTGGAGTAGTGACCCTTAATTATTTCCACATTCATAACAAGTCACTTGCGACTTGTCCTTTGCTGCAACAGGCACAGCATTGCTTCCAGTCCTCGGGGCAGTGTTGGTGTTGGCGGTAGCATTGTTGCTGTTGAACTTGGGTGGTGCACGGTTGAAATTGTTAGAGTTGCCGGGGTTGTTGTGATTTCCTCCGGGCCTTGGGTTTCCACGGTTGGGATAGGTCAAACGGTTCATCGGGGGTTTGTTGGTTCTCGGGGCAAATCCTGGAGATGGGTTGGGGCAATACTTTGGGGTCTGATGGGTTCCTGGGTGATGCATCATGCGACGCTTGCGGTTCTCATTGGCTTGGTTGATCTTTCCTTCCATCTGGATGGCAGAGTCGACAAGGGCTTCAATATCAGCAAAAGGGATATTGACTAACATCGTCTACATCTCATCAGGCAGACCGTTCAGGAATATCTCTTTCTTCTTGGCTTCCGTGTTGATCTCATCCGGGGCATACCTAGCTAATGACAAAAATTTGTCATGGTATTCCACTACAGTCATCTGTCCTTGCTTCAGTTCTCTGAACTCATCTCTCATTCTCTTGATCAAACCCGGTGGCACATGGGTTCTGCTGAACTTGGCCTTGAATTCCTCCCAGGTCATCATCTGTCCTCCGTTCATTGCACGAACGCTATTCCACCATGCTCTAGCATCTCCGGCTAGATAGTGGGTGGCGAACAGAACTTTCTCGTTAGCTTCCACTCCGGCGACTTCTAGGTTGTTTTCCATGGTCTGTAGCCAATCATCGGCATCTAGGGGCTCTTCTGACTTAGTGAAAACTGGTGGGTTGGTGTTCTGGAAATTATTGAGCTTAGATCCATGGTTGTCCTGATTTCCGCGGCCTTGATTGTTGTGGGCTAGCTGGGCTATCTGTTGAAGGGTGTCTTGGTTGGCTTGACGTTCCGCTCTTTCAGCTTCGCGGTCAGAAACCAACATTTGCAGTATCTGCAACATCGGGTCCGGGGATGAACCACTTCCTCCGCGAGGCATCTGAAGATTGAGATAGATCATGAGAAAAGAGGGAAATTTCTAAGGTTTAGGGCTTTGAAAAGTTTTTAAAGTTTGACTCCGATTTTTTTAGCAACTTGCTTTTCATTCATTCATTCATAGCACCCGATACAAACACACACCACAAAACAAGAAAAACAGATGGTTTTAAGAACCATTATAGAAACTACGATATAGTGGGACCGAATACTACTCACTACGCTAGTGTTTAAGTGCTACTACTCCTCGGAGTCGGTGTAGTCGACATCTTCATCATCATCGTCGTCATTGATGAAGGCGAAATCATCCTCATCGCTCAAGAAGTCCATGGCCTGATCCTCCAGAAAATCATCATCATCGCTGAGATAGGAGTAGGGGTCTCCACGAAGATCCTCTCCGGCATCCTCCCTTTCCTCCAACTGCATGTCTCTCTCGTGGATGGTCTCCTCCAAAGACGAGATGCGGTGGCGAAGATGGGCAATGATGCGCTCCTTCTTGTCAAGCTGATGGCGGCGAGACTTGCGATCCTTCGCTAGCATGGCGATGGTCTGATCCTTCGTATTGATGATGGCGGACTTGTGGTTGGAGTAGTCACGGCAATTATCCAACTCCTGCTGACGATCGTACATCATGAAGCTAGGGTGGTCCAACTGAGTCTTCAGCTCGTGGTGGTATGGGGCTTCCAGTGGCTGTCCATTAGCATCACGCCTTGGGAAAAACTCAAAGCGAGTACCCTTGATCTGGTTGATACTCTGCCCACACAGATGGGCAAGAGCTTCCTGCATGGCCCTGGCAAGTCCATCGAGCCAGTTGTTCTCTCTTAAGGTGAATTGAATTCCCTCGGCAGTGGGAGGTTCAATCTTTCCTCGGAGACTTGCAACAATTAGCCACTACAGATCTTCTCCTCCTTGATCATTGAGCTGAGCTCCGAAGAACTCGGGGTGCAGACGCTCCAGAAGTTTCGAAAGCTGGTCCAAATCCCTCTCAAAGATAAGGTCTACTCCAATCCCCAACTGGTAAAACTTGCTGTACTTCACGTCCATCTATAAGAATATAGGATGAGTAAGTTATTAGAGTGATCAAGTGTGTCAAATTTTATGTATTTTGCAAGAGTTTTTGTGGAACATGAATTTTCATGAAAGAATCAATATGATAAGAATGGGAATAAGTTTTTATAAATATTTGCTTCCTTTGGTTTTGAAACTAAGTTTTTGATTCAAAAGTCCAGTCTAACTAGGGTCTCCTATGGTCAGGATGGCTCTGATACCAACTTGTCAACACCCGAATTTTTAATCCTAGATGCCTGTTATGCCGTATATCGCAATCCCAGGATTACCATTTTTGCGAGACATAACAGAATTGGATACCATAGTACATCATCCATTACAAACCATACATAAGGTCTTACACAAATAAGGATCTCATGATCCAGTTCTTAATACAACTCAAGCAGCAGAAATACGTAATAATAACGGTACGTAGGCGAAGCTCCATCTTCGGGTCACAGACAATGCTGATGATGGGAGATGATCCTAGTTGTCGTAACCTTCCTGGGGTCCATCCTCCAGGTACTCCTCTTCATAGTCTAGCCACGGGAATAGCCAGGGACAAAGCCATGAGTACTCTTTAAGTACTCGCAAACTAATACTAACAAGTGAAGGAGGTTTTTGGTAGTATGACACTAAGCTCTAGGGTTGTTTTGCAAAAAGCCAGATTTACCTCTACTAATTTCAGAAATGAAGCAAGCTAGTTGAAGTTTTATAACACCTAAGTGGGAACTTGTATTTGTAGGGTTCACAGCATAGAAAACAAATTTTTTCCTATGATGGGAACTATGTACCAAGATCTATCTACTAGATACAAACAACGGGAGGATGTATATCCATAGAGAACATACCCTTGAAGACCGACAAAGCTTAACGAGTTCAACTTGTGGTTGATGTAGACGATCTCCTGCCGATCTCAGGATCGAGAGGAAGTCCTAGCGCCGCAAATCAGCAGCGCATCCATGCTCGCACACACGTTCGAGGCACCGAGCAACCTCCGCCTCCTCGCTCCAGCGATGCAGCGGAAGCACAACTCTTTCTTGCCGAATATCCACCGGGAACATGTATCTCGCTAGTCCGAGACCATGGGGGATAAATTCTAGAGGGGGAGAGAGATCCTTCACGAGGAGGTGTGAGAGACAAGTGAGGAGGGGGGCTCCTTTTATAGGAGGAGGGGGGGACCCCAAGGGGGTGGCCGACGCATGGGGGACTGCCCCCTTGCCCTCCCCTCTTCATGTGGGTGGACAATCTACTCACAAAAGTCCTTTAAATTCCCTCCACTCAAAAGTCCACTCAAATTCCCATTAAATTTCCACCAAATTTAATGCAAACTCTCATTAAATAAAACTCTTTTATTTTATTCAGAATTTTGTCAAATACTTTAATGAAAAACATTCACAAATAACCCCTTGCTAGAATTCCATTTCACATGCATAACCACTTTATGCAATTTCACCCGAAAACCTGTTTCGGTATCTAGTGAAATAAATTCCTGCGCTTGTTCATTCTTTCGGCATGAAACTTTTGCTCCAATTGGATGTCGGTGTCTCTTAAGTGTGTCACCCTACGGTTCGTGAATAATGCGGACATGATCGATACCCCTCTCGGATCAATAATCAGAAGCGGGATCTGGAGACCCATACTGACTCCCACACATTCAACGATGACTTTCTTGTGATCGTCGGAACCTTTTACGCTAGTATCTTAATCCCTTTGTTTCACGATATATTACATGTCCGAGATTCGATCATCGGTATCTCCATAACTAGTTTGATCTTGTTACCGACATGCACTCTTTTCTCGTTCCTGTGATATAACATTCTAGTGATCAAATCACTTGCTTGCAAGCTAATCAATGTGATATCACCGAGAGGGCCCAGAGTATATCTATCCGTCATTGGGATGAACAAATTCCACTATCGATCCATGAGCCTCAACATAACACTTTATTAGTTCTGAATCCATCTTTATAATCACCCTGTTACGGTGTGACGTTTGATGTTATCAAGAAACTCTTCCGGTGTTAGTGATTGACATGATCTCATGGTCTAAGGATTATGATCACTTCGTAAGTTGTTATAGCAATATAAACTCAATGACTTTGATCGTAATGCTATACTTCGAATGAATGTTCATCACACCATTACACTAATGTTGTGATCCCGTTATTAACAACATCCAATGTCCATGATCAGGAAACCTTGATCATCTTGTTAATCAACGAGCTAGTTTATGAGAGAGGCATAACTAGGAACTTTCTGTTTGTTTATTCAACACACATGTATTAATGTTTCCGTATTAATACAATTATAGCATGCAAAATAAACATCTATCATATACTTGTAATACACATAATAAACACTTTATTATTGCCTCTCAGGGCATATTCCCTTCAGTCTCCCACTTGCACTAGAGACAATAATCTCGTTACATAGTGATAAATCTAACACCCATTGTGTTCTGGTGTTGATCATGTTTTGCTCTAGGGAGAGTTTTAGTCAACGGATCTGCTACATTGAGATCCGTATGTACTTTACAAATCTTTATATCTAAATCCTTGACATGCTCGCGGATGGAGTGAAACCGGCGCTTAATATGCTTGGAATGCTTTTGAGACCTTGGTTCTTTGGCATTGGCAATGGCACCATTGTTGTCACAATAGATCACCATTGGGTCCAACGCGTTTGCAACCACTCCTAGTTCGGATATGAACTCCTTCATCCAAACTACTTCCTGAGCCGCTTTTGAAGCAGCAACATATTCGGCCTCCGTTGTTGATCCCGCTACCACAGGTTGTTTGGAGCTCCTCCAACTAACCGCTCCGCCATTCATGAGAAATACGTATCCGGATTGAGATTTAGAGTCATCCGGATCGATATCAAAGCTAGCGTCAACGTAACACTTAGCGACGAGCTCTTCTTCACCTCCGTATACAAGAAACATATCCTTAGTTCTTCGTAAGTACTTAAGGATATTCTTGACCGCTATCCAGTGTTCCGAACCTGGATCCGATTGGTACCTACTAGTCAAACTAATAGCATGTGCCACATCCGGTCTTGTACATAGCATGGCGTACATTATAGAGCCTATGGCTGAAGCATAGGGGACTTTGTCCATTATTTCTCTTTCTTCCGCCGAAGTCGGACTTTGAGTCTTACTCAATGTCTTGCCTTGCAACATAGGTAAGAACCCCTTCTTACTTCCGTCCATTTTAAACTTCTTTAAAATCTTATCAAGGTATGTACTTTGCGATAGCCCTATTAGGCGCCTTGATCTATCTCTATAGATCTTTATGCCTAATATGTATGACGCTTCACCTAGGTCCTTCATTGAAAATTTGCTGTTTAGATAACTTTTAACACTGTTTAAAATATCTATATCATTTCTGATCAATAATATGTCATCCACATATAATATCAGAAAAGCCACATTGCTCCCACTCACTTTCTTGTAAATACAAGCTTCTCCATAAGTTTGAACAAATCCGAACTCTTTGATCACCTCATCAAAGCGGAGATTCCAAATTCGTGATGCTTGCTTCAATCCATAGATGGATCGCTGAAGCTTGCACACCTTGTTAGCATCCTTAGGATCGACAAAACCCTTTGGTTGTATCATATACAACTCTTCTTCAATATTACCATTGAGAAACGCGGTTTTGACATCCATCTGCCATATCTCATAATCGAAATATGCAGCAATTGCTAACATAATCCTAACTGACTTTAGCATCGCTAGGGAGAGAATGTCTCATCGTAGTCAACTCCTTGAATTTCTCGAAACCCCTTTGCGACAAGTCGAGCTTTATAGATGGTCACATTACCATCAGCATCAGTTTTCCTTTTGAAAATCCATTTGTTCTCCACGGCCTTTCGGTCGTGAGGTAATTCCACCAAGTTCCAAACTTGATTTTCATACATGGATTCCATCTCGGATTTCATGGCTTCTAACCATTTGTTGGAATCCGGGCTCATCATCGCTTCTTCATACGTCGCAGGGTCATCATTTTCATCAACCATGAAATTCATGACAGGATTTCCATACAGCTCGGGAGCTGCACGCGTCCTGCTTGACCTGCGAGGTTCGGTAGTACTCTCTTTCGGAGTTTCATGATCATTATCATTAGTTCCCTCTTCAACAGGTGGAGCCAACTCCGGAACAACTTCCGGCGCTGCGCTACTCGCCATACTTTGAAGAGAAGGTTCAATAACCTCTTCGAGTTCTACCTTCCGACTACTCACACCTTTCGCGAGAAACTCTTTCTCTAGAAAGGATCCATTCTTGGCAACAAAAACCTTGCCCTCGGATCTGTGATAGAAGGAATACCCAATAGTTTCCTTAGGGTAACCTATGAAGACGCATTTTTCCGCTTTGGGTTCGAGTTTATCCGGTTGAAGTTTCTTCACATAAACATCGCATCCCCAAACTTTAAGAAATGACAGCTTAGGTTTGTTTCCAAACCACAATTCATATGGTGTCTTTTCAACGGATTTAGATGTAACACCGCGGTTCTGAAAAGACCGAGGCTTCTATGTGACATGCCAATCCCTGGATCGGTTCATTGGCCCACAATAGAATGAGATGAATAACATAGCAAAATATCCGTGTATCATAAATAACAAAGATCCAGAGTACCATTATTACAATAAAAGCTTAGCTCAAGGCTAGCTCAAATTATTCAGGTAGCAACATAAATAAAGCAAATCCTCCATTCTTCAAATTTCCCACAAGTGAACAAGTGCCGAGTGGAGTACCGTGGCCTATATCGATTACTCAGAATCGGAATAACCTGCAACATGAAACGTAGCAGCCCCGAAGGGTCAATACATGGAATGTATGGCAAGTAGAGCTAGTAAAGGAGACAATAATGCTAACATCTACATGCATATTTGGCAATTGGAGCTGTGTCTGGCTTGCATTTGCAAATACATTTGTCCTACTTTCATAAACAGTTTTTGATTTTCTTTGAAAAGATCCCAATTAAGTTAACCCAACAATATTAAAACAATTACGAAATTGGAATGAGCGAGAAACATGTCATGGAACCAATATCAAGCAACTCATTTGTCCATAACCGGGGACACGGCTAATCGATTAGTTTATACACCCTGCAGAGGTTAGTACACTTTACCCATGTGACTTGGCCAGCCCAGCTCGTACCATCACTTCTCATTTTGGGTGATGATAGGGAGAAGTCCAAGAAGAGACTGTTCGGGAAGTAGCACCCCAATCCCGACGCGCACCGGTCCAACCTACCAAAATTCTACATCTCTGGATACGCGGGTTTGGGTTACCACACCCTACTAAGTCCAACCAACCGCCCATTTCATTATTGGCACATGGTTGTACACGTAAGCTACCAAATAAAGAAGCCAATCAATTTCTCTAGATACCTGGGTGCCTTTCCGCAATGAAACCACCAAAAATTATCAATACCATCACACCCAGGAGATTCATTGATTAAGTTGTTTTAGTTTTCATAAACCAATACTTTTAGAAACAAGTCTCAATGATGTAACCCAGCCCTCGTTCAACATAGCATGGCTAAGCACATCTACCAACGGTGGTTCATCTACAAGGAAGGCCCTACCACATAATAGGACATAGCATAGCGATAGTATCATCCTACACATGCATCTACAAAATACACGACAATGCATTGAAAATAGTAGGACGATATCATGAACAAAGTAGCATCTACTTGCCTTGGTTGTAGCCGGAAGAACAATCCACACACGAGCAAGCGTTGCACTCGTCACAATCTACACGATACAATTGCAATCATAAACAAACAATCCACAAGCATATGCAACAAAGATGATGCATGAAGGTATGCAAGGCAAGTGAATTGGTGCTACAGCTGTACCATATAATCCTATTCAATAATACTACTGATTGCATGCATGGAAAATAGTTTTAGCGCAAGGAAAACTATTACGCAAAAAGTAATGCTCAAAACTAGAGCTAGAACTCAAATAATTCACTACCGGTAGTATACGGTTTGTAAAATCTTGGGAAAATTCTACAGCATAGGCATAGCTATTTAGGAACAGTACCAACTGGAATTACTCGAAAAGGAATTATAAAACTCCCGGAGTAATTAAAACACTGCAGAAAGCCACTAGACAGTTTCTGCAGAAGTTTTCACTGTAAGCCTATCTTTTTAATTCGCGATGAGATTCCCCTCGTTCCACTGAATCCAGGGACATATCATACACAATTTTTGGAGTTACAGATCTTTTTCTACGAATTAATTACTCCAAAAAGGCCATTAACTCAATTGATTAAACTGTACTAAATCTTGCTGTAAAAGTGTGAAACAATGGTACAGCAAGATTCTACACGGCTTACTGAATCTACACATATTTTATTTGCAAAATTTGGCCTAGCGGTTTAATTTATACGCAATTTACAAGTTTCTACCGAAATCTGCCAACTAAATCGATTAAAGTAATTACCCAGTCAACTGTGTATGTTGACTGGTCAACGCGGCTGCTGACTGGGCGTCTGTCTAGTCAACGCCTGGGACTGACCGGTCAACGGCTGATCTGAATCGTTGATTTGAGATCCAAAGGCGCTGCGGACTCACCGGAGACAAACGACGGCGAACTCGGGACGGTGGCGACGATCGGCTCCGGCGACGGCGACGGTGGTTCCTGCGCGGAGGGGAAACGGTCAGCGCGCGGAACGGTGGCGGTCAACGCGACGACGGCGGCGGCACGGCGCGGGGCGAGCAGGCGCGGGGCGGCGCGGCTGCGCGGCGCGAGCAAGCGAGCGGCCGGCGAGGTGCGGCGGCGCGGGCGGCGGGATTGGCGGCAGGCGGCGCGGCTCACCTAGGCGGCGGCGGGCGCGGAGGCCGAGGGCGGCGGCGGCTCGGAGATCGAGGCGCGGGGTTCGAGGCGGGGGCGGGGTGTGGGAATCGAGGCAGGAGGCGGCGTCCTCTTAAGTGGGGCCCCCTCGTGGGGTCCTACGCGGACACGGGCCACGCAGTTGGAGGCGAACACGGCGAAATCGGGCCGATTTTTGATATTTTAATAAAACGGCCGTAACTTTTCCATACGAGCTCCGATTCGGGCGATTCTTGCTCCTACGTTTTTGTAAAAACGAGGGGAACAACCTAGGGTCAAGGGTTGGGTGAAACCACTAGGGTACAGGGGTGGACTACACTAGTCCTACTAATGCCTCCCGCAGGAGCCTCGTAGTAGAATAGAAAAGGATTTTGAAAATAGCGTTTCGCCGATTCTTTTCAATCGACGGTTTTGCATGGAAAAATATGATGCAATGATATGAATGATATGCAGAACCAAATATAAAATTTGTGATGTGACATTAGATGGTGCCCGATTTAAAGTGAATGCAGCAGTTTCTAGTGCATAACCCCAAAATGACAACGGCAAGTCCGTCAGAGACATCATAGATCGAACCATATCTAATAAAGTTCGATTACGACGTTCTGACACACCATTTTGCTGTGGTGTTCCGGCAGGCGTGAGTTGTGAAACAATTCCACACTCTTTCATGTGAGTGCTAAACTCGTAACTTAGATACTCACCTCCACCGTCGGACCGTAGAAATTTGATCTTTCTATTACGATGATTTTCCACTTCATTCTGAAATTCCTTGAACTTTTCAAAGGTTTCAGACTTGTGTTTCATCAAGTATATATAACCGTATCTACTCAAATCATCTATGAAAGTAACAAAATAACGATATCCACCTCGCGCCGACACACTCATTGGACCACATACATCAGAATGTATGATTTCCAATAAATCTGTCGCCCGTTCCATTGAACCGGAAAACGGCGTTCTAGTCATCTTGCCCATAAGGCATGGCTCACATGTATCAAATGATTCAAAATCAAGTGATTCCAAAAGTCCATCCGAATGGAGCTTCTTCATGCGTTTAATGCCAATATGACCTAGACGGCAGCGCCACATATATGCGGATATATCATCATTAAGTTTAATCCTTTTAGCATCAACATTATGAATATGTGTAACATTATCATCTAGATCTAATAGAAATAAACCATTCATCATCGGTGCATGACCATAAAATATTTCATTCATATAAATGGAACAACCATTGTTCTCGGATTTAAATGAATAACCACTTCGCATCAAACACGATCCAGATACAATGTTCATGCTCAGTGCAGGCACCAGATAACAATTATTCAAGTTTATAACTAATCCCGACGGCAAGTGGAGAGGCAGTGTTCCGACGGCGATCACATCAATGCTTGATCCATTGCCGACACGCATCTTGACCTCACCCCTTGCTAGCGGTCGCTTGTTCCGCAGCCCCTGATTCGAGTTACAAATATTAGCAACTGAACCGGTATCAAATACCCAGGTGCTACTGCGAGCACTAGTAAAGTACACATCAATAACATGTATATCATATATACCTTTGTTTGCCTTGCCGGCCTTCTTGTCTGCCAAATACTTGGGGCAGTTGCGCTTCCAGTGGCCAGTCCCCTTACAATAGTAGCACTCGGTATCAGACTTAGGTCCAACTCGGGGTTTCTTTTCAGGCACGGCAACAGGCTTGCCGCCCTTACTACCCTTCCGTTTTCCCTTCTTGTCTTTCTTGAAACCAGTGTTCCGATTGATCATCAACACTTGATGTTCCTTTTTGATCTCCACTTCTGCAGTTTTAAGCATTAACAGAAGCTCAGGGAGAGACTTCTTCATGCCTTGCATATTATAGTTCATCACAAAGCTCTTATAGCTAGGTGGCAGAGACTGCAGAACACGATGGATGCCTAAGTCAATGGGAATCATTATTCCCAAGGACACAAGCTTATCGGCGTAACCCGACATCTTGAGTACATGCTCACTAACGGAGCTGTGCTCTTCCATCATGCAGCTAAAGAACTTTTCTGAAGCGTTAGCTCTCTACAGCAGCATGTGTGTCGAAAATCATTTTCAACTCACCCATTGTATCAAATGCATTGCCATTTTCGAAACGCTTTCGAAGTTCCGGCTCTAGCCCATACAATACGCCGCAATGAACTAAGTTGTGGTCCTCCTGACGAGTCTGATAGACATTCTTTTCCTCGTCAGGGGAATCATCAAAAGGTGGGGGGCCTAGTGGCGCTTCTAGCACGTATTGCTTTTGTGCAGCAGAGAGGAGAATCCTCAAATTCATGGCCCATTCGGTAAAGTTGCTACCGTTCGCTGCTAGTTTCTCTTTCTCCATGAACACATTGAAATTAAAAGCAGGTGGTGCCATCTACAACAGAGTTTGTAAAGTTTAGACTAAGTGTATGATAGATTGAGTTCAACTAATCCATATTACGAATGAACTCCCACTCAAAAACGACATCCCTCGTGCCTTTTTGGTGATTACATGAACCAAATCCACTATACCAAGTCCGATCATCACGTGAGTCGGTATAGCTTCAAAGGCGAGCATCAAATGGGCATCATATCAACTATATGACTCATGCTTAACCTTTCGGTCCGTGTTCCGAGGCCATGTCTGTACATGCTAGGCTCGCCAAGTTAGAACCTTAGTATTCGCGTGTGTAATTGTTTTACACCCGAAATATGGTCGTGGATTCAAGAACACCCGATCATCACGTGATGTCTTGGAGCGACGAAACATAATCGGTGCATACTAAAGGAAGAACACATTCTTATCTTGATATTTAAATGAGGGATCATCTTATTATGCTAACAAAGCGCTAAACAAGCAATATAAGATGCTATCAAACATCACATGTTTATTAGTGAAATGATATGGTTCCCGCAGATGATCTCTATCATGTGCATCGTGGTATGATCACTATCATACCTATATGTGTAAATCCAAGGTCTATGGAGTTTACACGCTATGTGTGTTGTAAGAGTATCATCTCATACTTCTACTTACAACACTACCATATCATAACACTAGCCCAGCAACAATCTAAACTAGACGCCTCTAATTTATCCATTGCAAGTTTTACGTGGCTTAGGGCTTTCGAGATAGAACCGTTCTTACCTACGAACCTGAACCACAACGAGGATAACCAAATTGTTGACAACTCGTTTGCAAAATAGATATTGACTATAGTAGGAGAGACAGACACCCGCTAGCCACTTATGCAAACTAGCATGTCAAGCGTGGAACAGGTCTCATGTGCGAGGACATGTAAAGTTTGTCCGGGCCGCTTCATCCCACTATGCCACCAATATCCAAAATTACAACAAAGGAGCAACAACATGATCATCATCGCCCACATACTCATATGTGTACTACCCGTGTAAAGTATCTACGCATAGATCCGGCTCTGATACCACTGTAGGGTTCGCAACATAGAAAACAAAAATTTTCCTACGATGGGAACTATGTACCAAGATCTATCTACTAGATACAAACAACGGGATGATGTATATCCGTAGAGAACATACCCTTGAAGACCGACAAAGCTTAATGAGTTCAACTCGTGGTTGATGTAGACGATCTCTTGCCGATCTCAAGATCGAGAGGAAGTCCTAGCGCCGCAAATCGGCAGCGCATCCGTGCTCGCACACACGTTCGAGGCACCGAGCAACCTCCGCCTCCTCGCTCCAGCGATGCAGCGGAAGCACAACTCTTTCTTGCCAAATAGCCACCGGGAACATGTATCTCGCTAGTCCGAGACCATGGGGGATAAATTCTAGAGGGGGAGAGAGATCCTTCACGAGGAGGTGTGAGAGACAAATGAGGAGGGGGGCTCCTTTTATAGGAGGAGGGGGGGAACCCCAAGGGGGTGGCCGGCGCATGGGGGCTGCCCCCTTGCCCTCCCCTCTTCATGTGGGTGGACACTCCACTCACAAAAGTCCTTCAAATTCCCTCCACTCAAAAGTCCACTCAAATTCCCATTAAATTTCCACCAAATTTAATGCAAACTCTCATTAAATAAAACTCTTTTATTTTATTCAGAATTTTGTCAATTACTTTAATGAAAAACATTCACAAATAACCCCTTGCTAAAATTCCATTTCACATGCATAACCACTTTATGCAATTTCACTCGAAAACCTGTTTCGGTATCTAGTGAAATAAATTCCTGCGCTTGTTCATTCTTTCGGCATGAAACTTTTGCTCCAATTGGATGTCGGTGTCTCTTAAGTGTGTCACCCTACGGTTCGTGAATAATGCGGACATGATCGAGACCCCTCTCAGATCAATAATCAGAAGCGGGATCTGGAGACCCATACTGACTCCCACACATTCAACGATGACTTTCTTGTGATCGTCGGAACCTTTTACGCTAGTATCTTAATCCCTTTGTTTCACGATATATTACATGTCCGAGATTCGATCATCGGTATCTCCATACCGAGTTTGATCTCGTTACCGACATGCACTCTTTTCTCGTTCCCGTGATATAACATTCTAGTGATCAAATCACTTGCTTGCAAGCTAATCAATGTGATATCACCGAGAGGGCCCAGAGTATATCTATCCGTCACCGGGATGAACAAATTCCACTCTCGATCCATGAGCCTCAACATAACACTTTATTAGTTCTGAATCCATCTTTATAATCACCCTGTTACGGTGTGATGTTTGATGTTATCAAGAAACTCTTCTGGTGTTAGTGATTGACATGATCTCATGGTCTAAGGATTATGATCACTTCGTAAGTTGTTATAGCAATATAAACTCAATGACTTTGATCGTAATGCTATACTTCGGATGAATGTTCATCACACCATTACACTAATGTTGTGATCCCGTTATTAACAACATCCAATGTCCATGATCAGGAAACCTTGATCATCTTGTTAATCAACGAGCTAGTTTATGAGAGAGGCATAACTAGGAACTTTCTGTTTGTTTATTAAACACACATGTATTAATGTTTCCGTATTAATACAATTATAGCATGCAAAATAAACATCTATCATATACTTGGAATACACATAATAAACACTTTATTATTACCTCTCAGGGCATATTCCCTTCAGTATTTCATATCACAACTCTGTTGTGGTCAAGTCAAAATCTCAATCCATTTACAAAGTCATTTTGAAAAATCTGACGGGGGAACAGTATGGCCACTCCAACTGTCCATAACCGCGGACGCGTCTATTCGAATAGTTTGACACTCTGCAGAGATTGTACACTTTCACCACAACATTCGATACATCCGTCAGGAACAAATCCTGAATTCACCATACTCAGTATGCGGATAATCAATCCTAACCTTTAAATTACACGCCCTAGTATAAGAACCTCTCCTATGAGTTTGGCCTCCCAACCATGAACAACTGTCATCTTGGGTACTGCACAGGTGGACAATCTTCACAAGGTAGCCTCACCTCAGACCTTGGCTGTGAGGGAACTAATACTAAGGTATATAAGTTTCCAGTCAAGCCCTACCCAATTCTCAGGTATTGTGGTTGTACGGTAAAATTGGAATGGTATCGCATCCAGACAACCATCAGTTTTATAAAGGGCTAAGGCTCATGCCTCAGCATTTTCATCACCAAAATCATCTTGTGTTTGGAAACACATGTCAAAACATCTCAATAGAATGACCGATCATTCCAAGGTTTTCATAACCATTTTTCCACCAAGTATTCCCATCTAAAGTTGATCAAGTTTTATGCTTATCACTAGCATCTACAAGTGGGGGTAAGTACTAATGAGGGGTGGTAAGCTAGTGGAGTTTAACTAAGTTCAATCTCATGCCTTAGGATGACATAAAGATTATCTAGCTTAGGCCAAGTTTTATGCTCTTTATGCAACCTTCAATTATCTGTCTAGTATCTACAATTTACTCAAGTAAACTCTAAGTAGTAGCTTTTGATAAAGAAATAAAGTATAAAGCTTTAAGTAAAACTAGGATTGGTTTATCAAGTGGGTATAACCATATATGCTCAAGGCATATGGTTGGCATGGTAAGGCTTGATCAAGTATAATATCTTGCAAGTGTTAGCTTGCACATTCAACTAGTAGTATTTGGCTTGCATCATTATCAGTATAAGCTTGCTAAATTGCAAGTGTTAGCTTGCCTTGTGTAGAGCAGTGGTTGAAGGTCTCCTCGGCTTCTTCTTCGTAGTATCCTCCTTCTTCCTTGTATCCTTGGTCGGTACTAGCGTCTATAAATAAATACGAGGTACGCAATCACCAAACAATACTTAACTATTTTCAATCATCACACAAAGGGGTTCTATAGATGATCTAGTATCATCACTAACATTACAAGCACTTGACTTAATAATTTTATTTTGAGAAAAGTAATTTCTACTCATTGAAAAAGATACTTAAGATTTAATATTCTCCAAACCAAACATGGGATCATGTTGGCACATGTCATCACCACACATTTCAGTACATGGGAGTGTGATTTAAAGTGGTGTCACAATTAATAAGGTTTAACCTTTTATTTTAATTAAATAAAGTGACTAGAAATGCCTATGTGGCATCCTTTTATTACTTGAACATTATTTCTGTAAGTAAACCCATATGTTTTTATATATTCTGAAAGG
This sequence comes from Avena sativa, assembly GCA_916181665.1. Classification (NCBI taxonomy): domain Eukaryota; kingdom Viridiplantae; phylum Streptophyta; class Magnoliopsida; order Poales; family Poaceae; genus Avena; species Avena sativa. Next base: position 186,513,797 of record OV702281.1, read on the forward strand.
TATGATCAAATGTGATTTTTGATAGTTGGAATCAACTCAAAAGCTATTATGGTTTAAATTTAAAAAAATGTTTGAATGCAGAAAAGGTTCTGCCTTGTTATTTTTACTAAGGTTGATCTATAGATTCAAATGATTTGAATCCAACGTGCCTGGATTAAGCATTTCCAGACCTTTCTAACGAAATTTGTTTCATTCAATTTGGTTCACTAAATCGAGCTGGGTTGATTTTTGAAACTAGGTACATAACTGTGTTTGAATTAAAATGGAAAAATTTAAATTCAAACGACTGGGCTGCGCGGGAACTGTTAATTCGCCGGCCTGCTACACACAGCACTTATGATGGCTGGTTAAGTTACTTTCCCCACGCGTCAGTGAGACGAGCGGTGCGAAGCGGTACGGGGCAACGTGGTGCGTTGGATCTAGTTCTAATCCAATGGCTCTGGTTCATCGTCCACGTCGGGCAGCGCCGGCGAGACAGAAACCTAACGCGGCAGGTGGGGGTCGTCAGGGGCTCACCGGGGATCAGGCGAGGGTCGGCGAGGCGGGCGAACGACGAAGTCGATGACGGCGAACCTCCTGGTACCGGCAGCTTCTCGTGGGGCGGCTCCAATCGCTGGCTTCCTTCTTCTCTAGCAGCGGTGGGCTCCGGCCAAATTCCGGCGATGCGCTGCTCGCGTTGCTCCGGGAACAGGGTGGAACGATCAGTGAGGAGAGGGGAGTGAGATGGTGTGCTCAATTCGGCTGGGGGTCGTCTCCTTTTATAGGCCCGAAGGTGAGACCGAACGGGATGGTCAGGCGACGGTGGCGACATGGCTACGGGCTGCTAGAGGCATGGCCAAGGGTGGCGATCGATCGGTGGTCTCCTGGCGGTGCTCTATGGCTTTAATGCGTGTGTAGGGGCGGTGGAAAATGGTCTGGAACGCTTGACGTTCTGCGAGGCAGAGGCGGCGTCTTCGACGGCAAGCGGTGGCTACGGGGTACGGGCGGTGAAATGGGCATGTCTGGCGGTCTCCTGGGACGGTGGGGAGCATGTTGGCGGGCGGCGAGGGCTCGAGGTGGTCTGGTTGAATGGGAACGGCGCGTGCTCTGCAGCGCACGTCGGCATGGTCGACAGTGGCACGGGCGCGGCGTTCCTGGTGGTTCTGGCTGTTGTCCGCGAGGCAGGGCTGGTCGAGAGGGGACGGTGAGGCATGGGCTACCTCCTAGACATGCTAGCTAGGCTTGGTGCTTCCTCTAGACTGCTGTCCACACTGGGGTGACATGGGTGCTCTCGTCTGTTCACCATTGATGACATTGGTGAGCTCACAGTGGTGCTAGTGATTAGTTAAGTTTGTTAGATGATCTACTAAGGCTAGTGCTGTCCATAGAGGGAACAAGTTAGGACCAAAACACTGCACACTATAGTGTTTTGATTTTGTTTGATTTGAATCTGCAAGGTGTTTGATGAAATGGCCGCATGAATTCAAGTTTTGAATTTTGAAAAGATTTTTGGTGGGTGTGCTAGGCATGTGCTGGTGAGTCTGTAGATGCTTGGGTTTTGAAAGTTGAGCTTGTTTGAGTGGTTTTTGAAAAAGTGGGATCTTCCCATATGATATAGATTCAATTTTAAACTGTCATTTAAACTATGCATTTGAATGTTTCTAGATGATCACAAGGTGGGCCTTGATACTTTGTTATGAGTATTATAAAGGGGTGCAAAGATCCAAACAAGTTTCTATTAAGTTCTTAAAAGTTAGAGACAACTAAAGTAGGCATGGGAGTTAAATTGCCCAAAGTGACCATTCACTTATTTTGTTTGTTTTTGATTTATTTGTCTTTGGGAAAAGTTTGGGAATTATTTAGATGATGTTTATTTCACCTAAGAATCCTTTTACAAGCAAGGAAACACACAATCATGGCAATTCAAAAGAATCCAAATTGTCATGCTTACACATATGCCTGCTTTCATATTTTTATTTATAAAAGTTTGCCGTTAATCCTAAATTTGGTGATTAGAGTTTGATGATTCTAGTTTAATATTTTTGGGATGTTACAAGGAGGAAGGAGACTACTACGAAGAAGAAGCCGAGGAGAAGTTCAACCACCGCTCTGCACAAGGCAAGTTACTATTTTAGCAAGCTTCACAAAACAAATTAACCTTGCAAGCTAACACTTGCAAATGTGAAAACTAGATAACCTATGCAGTGCATTAGGCATGCTTGGTTAGATAAATTTGATTATACCCAATCCCTGTTTTACTTGCAAGCTTAGTTATTTTATTTCTTTATCAAAGCTTTTATTTTGTTTACTTAGTGACTTGTAGATTTTAGAAAGGTTATTAAAGGTATCATAAAGAGCATAAAATTTGGCCTAAGTTAGATAATATTGATGTCATCCCGAGGCATGTGATTGAACTTAGATAATTCACACTTGTTTACCACCCCTCATTAGTGTTTACCCCCACTTGTAGATGCTAGTGCTAAGCATAAAACTTGATCACTTTAGATGGGAATACTTGGTGAAAATGATTATGAAAACCATAGAATGATGAGTCATTATGATGAAATGTTTTGACATGTGTTCTTGAACACCAGATGATTTTGATGATGAAAATGTTGAGGCCTGAGCCTTAGCCCTTTATAAAACTGATGGTTGTCTGGATGCGATACCATTCCAATTTTACTGTACAACCACAATACCCGAAAGTTGGGTAGGGCTTGACTGGAAGTTTATATACCTTAGTATGGGTTACCTTGCGACCATGTTTGAGCTGAGGCTACCTTGTGAAGATTGTCCACCTGTGTAGTTCCCAAGATGACAGCTGGTCATGGTTGGGAGGCCAAACTCACAGGAGAGGTTCCTATACTAGGGCGTGTAATTGAAAGGTTGTGATTGATTATCCGCATACTGAGTATGTTGAATTCAGGATTGTTCCTGACAGATGTATTGAATATTGTGGTGAAAGTGTACCACCTCTGCAGAGTGTCCAACTATTCGAATAGCCATACTATTCCGTTGTCAGATGTTTTCAACATGACCTGTGAAATGAATCATGACTTTGACTTGACCACAACAGGGTTGGGATATGAAAAATCAAGTTCCCACTTAGGTGTTATAAAACTTTCAACTAGCTTTGTTTGCTTCTGAACTCAGTTAGAGATAAATCTGGCTTTTTGCAAAACAACCTAGAGCTTAATATTCCTACTCAAAACCACTTCACTTGCTAATCTTAGTTTGCGAGTACTTAAAGAGTACTCATGGCTTTGTCCCTGGCTATTCTAGGGGCCAGACTATGAAGAGGACTATCAGGAGGATGTACCACAAGAAGGTTACGATAAATAGGATCATCTCCCATCGTCAGCATTGGCTGTGACCATGAAGATAGAGTCTCGCCCACGCTACCGTTATTATTACATTATTCCACTTCTATGATTTTATTAATACTGGATCATGAGATCCTTTATTTGTTGTAAGACATTATGTATGGTTTGTAATGGATGATGTACTGTGATATCCAATCTGTTATGTCTCGCAAAAATGGTAATCCTGGGATTGCGATGTATGGCATAACAGACATCTGGGATCAGTGGCGAAGGACGAAACAAAATTGAGGTTGGGCGAACTCTAAATCATTACAAAAATTGATGCAACAAATCAATATTGTCTCGATACAATGGTAATAGCATATATAATCACTTAGTGCAATGGTAATAGCGATATACTTAAATATAAGTACAATATATAAACGTACGAACAATGAAGTTGTTCAACTGGATGTCGGTGGCCATAGAATTTTCTATACCTCCTTCCACTTCTTGATCTCCTCTTGATGATTCATAACATTTGCATTTTCATCAGGTTCATGGGTACTTGGCGTAGAGCTATTACCACTAGCAAGTGGCACAAAGTATCTTTCCAAGGAATGGTTTAAAGATGAAAACAACATCATATAAATCAATTCCAAGAAGAAACAAATCAAGAGAAATTCAAAAACAAACAAAACAAGAAAACGGTCATTTTGGCCAATCTTGCTCACTAGGTCACTTTGAGTATTTCTAGTCCAAAATTTCAAACAGAAACAAATCCATTTATTTTCACCCCTTGCTAGACCAAGTGAAAGTGAACCCAAGCCCATCTTGCAAACCTAGAGAAACTTTTGGCAACTTGATTCAAATGACAATTCAAAATTGAATCTATATCATATGTGAAGATCACCATTTCTCAAAACCCAACCAAACCAGTGGACCTTGGCAAATCCAAGCAACCATAGACTACATAGTATGTGACTAGTACACCCACCAAGTTTTACTCAAAAATTCAAATTCAAATCTCTTGCGGCCATTTCATCAAACACCTTGTAAACACAAATCAAATAAAACATCAAACACTATAGTGAGTAGTGTTGTGCCTAACATGTCTCCTCTCTAGCTCACACTACACTCTTAGTAGATCATCAAACTAATTTAACTATCCCTAGCTCACTGTAAGCTTGGCAATTTCATCAACGGTGACCATGGTCGAGCCCAACTTGACACCCCAATGTCGACAGCAAGCTAGGAGCTTCCCTAGCTTCGCCAACCTTGTCTGGGACACAGGCCACCGTCCACCGCCACCCCCTGTCCAGTGCCCAATCCTTGCCAGCCCTGGACCACTCAGAACGAGCGCACCCAATCTCTCTACAAGCATGCTAAGAGCGCGCCAGAGCGCCGCACTCGACACGCTCGCACAGACTGCGCCCCGCCCTCGTCGCTTGCTTGCGGGATCACCACCTCCCTAGGAATCGCCCGGACATGCCCGTTCGTCGCCGCGCGACCAGGAGAGCCCGTGCGCCATTAAAACTTCCGTCAGACCCGCCCAGAGGATTGAAGTGTTCCGACCAATTCGCACCGCCCCACGCCTCGCCACCATGCCGTTGAGCTTCGCCAGGAGGCAGCGGACCATCCCCTACCCCTAGGCATGCCGTTAGCTCTCTATGTAGACAACCACAACGATCTCCACCCGCACCCTTCAGTCCCCTCTTCACACTATAAATATAAGCCTCCCCCGTTCGATTTCAGCACACTATCTCACTCCCCTCTCTCTCAGAACCACCCCGCCTCATCCCCGGAGCAAGGCGAGCACCAGGTCGCAGGAATTTCACCGGAGCTTTCCGCTGCTGGAGGAGAAGGGCGTCGTTGATTGAAGCCGCCCTAGGAGGAGCCACCGGTACCAGGAGAATCGCCGTCGTCGACTTCGTCATTCGCCCCTATCGCCGACCATCGCTGGAGCCCCGGTGAGCCGCCACTGACCCCCACTGGCCGTGCTAGGGTTCGACCTCGCCGCGTTCTGTTTAGATGTGGACGTTGAACCTCAGCCGTAGATCTAGCTTCTAATCCTATGGCCCAAATCACCCCATACCCCTTCGTACCCTGTAACACCCTCAAAATCGGCCATATGCAAGTTTCAGCGCTTCCCGCCAAAACCCGCATAGAAATGATTCAAAGGTGCCCACCAGGCACTTTCGTGCGGGTGGAAAATGAAGTAATAACATCACACAACAGTCCTCGATGGGACCCACAGAACAGATATATATATACAACACGACTCCATGAGTCAAGAATACAAATATACAGAACAAAGATCCAAATCACCTTGAAAACGATAGGGCGTCCGACTATGGACAAGATGCAAATGGGCTAAGAGCCCTGAAGAATAACCAATGGCGTCCATAACCCTGCCCAGGCCAAGCCGGAAGGGTAACCCTGCTAACGACGTCGATCTCAAAACCTTCTTAAACAAAAGGGGTGCCGACAAGGGGCAAAGGAAAAGAGAGAGCGGTCAGTACTGAGGCCAGTACACGGCGAGGCTAGAATTCGGCGGTCCTCGCCTACATAGGTATGGTGGACTGAAGTGGCAGCGCGACATGCACTAAACAACCTATAGAGACTCGATAAAACTGGCGGCTATCAGACATGGACGAGAAAGATCTATTCGGATCCAACCTGATTCTAACACCAAACAAACCCATCCTGGTATTTCCCCCCTCGAGACCAGACGAGGAAGTCAACCGAGGAACTCACACAGTTGGCAGTTTTATTTATTCAGTTATCGTTGCAGCAATTACTAGTCAAGTATAGATAGTCATCCTGATATAATAAGCAGTGGGCACTTTTAGTTAACCATTCCGTTGTAGTTGCAACACTTACTAGTCAGATACAAATAGCATGAGATATCCCAAAACCCAGCAGTTGTTGGCACTTTTATTTAGCCATTCTGTTATAGTTGCAATCCTTACTAGTCAGATACAATGGTAGCAAGCGACAACCCAAACAAGCAATTGTTGGCAGTTTTATTTAGCCATTCCATTATAGTGAAGCTGAGTACTAGTCATTATAAAGTCAAATTTATAGCACTACTATAGTTATAGTTGTCTATGATCGAGATACTGTGCTCCAAGTCGTCCATAACCGCGGACACGGCTTTCAGAAAGTTTTACCCTGCAGGGGTGCACAAATAGCAACACACACTCGATCAACCTCGGAAAAACCAAATCAAAACCCAACGAGGCATTCACGACAAAGCAATCACAGGATTTAGAAATATTTCAGGGGGCCACCCCATTAAGCTACCCGCAACGAAGTTAGCTGACTCCGAAACGGACTCAAGGTTTGGGTGGACGGCTGTAAACGACTGGGAACCCGAAAGTGTGACTGGGCTTGTCGATACCGCGAAATCGTGTCCCGATCCTAAACAGTAGAGGTGCAGTACATCGCACAATTTAAATAAAGCAGTAAAGCATGGCATAAGTACAGGATAGTAAATAAAACCTCAAACTAGTTTGTGGCCCCAAGAAATAAGAATGAATCAAGCTCTGGCTCAGGGGGGTCCCATAATCCTCCCGGATGTGGATAGCGCGAATATTCAAGGAACAGGTATCAAGTACTCGGGGTCCTACGGGACACAAGTGGACGGTTAACAACCAAATAACATCTATTGCCCACCTGTGCCTCTGCATTTACCTTCTTCAATTTTAGTTGTTAAACAGTAATTAAAGTCTTGATCAGCTCCAACAATAAACACACGGCAATACTCCAACAACTGTGGTACTTGACGACACGCAACAGCACTTGAGCAAGCGACTACGACGCGCAGGTCCAACTATCTACCAAACAATAGGTAATAGGAGGTGTCCAAGGAAATATAAGGCTGCAAGGGATATCATGGGTACGAAAGCTAGAGCATCGCAACACAGATAGCAATAGATCAACAGGAGGGAATAAATACTATAAAAGTAAGATAGGTAGAAAGGGGGAGATGCTCGCCTGAAAACATTGCCGAAGGTTCATCCGAAGATCGGGTCGACACTCGCATCAACTCATCGGCCTAATCCGTGAAGAAGCAAAGCACTAGAGGAAACACCGGATGGACTATTTAATACTACGGCAAAATATCGGGCATGATGCATGTATGATGTATGACATGGCAAGGATGCGATGCAATTAGGCAATATTAAGCGAAACCGAGGTCCCGACAATTAATTGATAGGTTCATGTTGTTTAGCTACCCTGCAATTTAAATGTTGTATTAACATGGCAAAAGATAGCACCGGTTCGCTACACCAATTTAAATGGGACCAATATAAGACTAGAAAAGTCCGCATATTGACCCCATATTTAATTATGATGTGAATCGGCATAATGCCCCCTACCCACATGATATGCATGCGAGATGAACAATTTAATATGCAACAATTTGATATTACATTTATAAAATAGGGCTCGAGAAAGGGGTCACACATTAGTGTCGAAGGTCTTGGGCTCCGAGGGGTTCGGGGTCGGTCTCAGGGTTCGGATCTGGGGTTTGGTCTCGGCGGGATCGTTCTCGGATAACAGAGTAGATCTTGGCGTTCCGCGAAGAAGGACTTGGTTGGCGTCGGGGGCACATCGGATCCGCCCTGGTCGGTGCCGATCTTGTCGTCGCGAAGATCTCCTTGGGTCCGCGTTCCGGGTTGGTCTTGGCCTTCGGGGTGAAGTACTTGGCATTCCGTGTCGGCGACCTTGGCGTTCGGAAACCTACGAAGTAGACCTTGGAGTTCCGCGATGATCTTGTCGATTCCCTGTCGAAGGCCTTGGCGCTTCGGATCGGTCTTCGGTTCGGGGCATCGGGGCTCGGGTTTTCCATGTGGCGTTCTTGGCGTCTTCGGGTACGAGGGACGAGAACTTGGCGTTCTGAGAGGAAGACCTTCGCGTTCCTCCACGGAGTACAACGAGTCCATCTTCGGGCAGATCTTGGAGTGTCAAATTGACACGATGGCTAAGAACAGACATCCCATGTACTTGCACAAGGCAGCGAGGCCTCCTGCCCGAAGGATGCGTCCGGACCGGGAGACGAGCATGGGACAACAGCGCCACCCGTTACCGGCGGTGGAGGGTGAAGCCATGGCCACTGCAGGGGAGGCCAGAGGTACTCGGTGCGGCAGGGCTACGACCGGAGCGCAGGCCCGCTGGGGAAGGAAGGGCGACGACGGGCGCGAGATCGGCCAGAGGAGGCGAACGGGGAGAACGGAGCCTGCGGGGCTCGCTGGAGGCATGCGGGAGGAGGGGTGTCGCGGTAGAGGGGGCAACGGGCGAGCTCAGGCCCGGGAGGCGAGGGCGGTTTCAAGCGGGCGGGGACGAGGTGATGGCCGGAGGTGCAGGATGCGGTGGCGAGCCGGGCGAGGCAGAGGAGAGGGAGGGGTTCACGCGGGTGGTCAGAGGGCGCCGCGAGGGGAGGAGGGCGGCGGCCAGAGTTCCTGGCAGCGACGACGGCGGATGGCGGCCCTGGCTCGGCTCCTGGCGAGGCGGGGCGCGAGAGGGAGGGCGACGAGCTCGGGGAGGTGGGGATCGAGGAGGAGCGTCGGGGCTTCCTGGTGACGGCGCTTGCTCCGCGGTAGGAGGCGGGGGCGCCGGAGACGGGCACGGGCGGCCGCGACGAGGAGGAAGGCGGCCGGCGCAGAAGCAGAGAGAGGCCGGGCAAAAGGCGGCCGGCGCTGCGAGCAAGGGGACCGAGAGAGGTGGCGGAGAGGCGGGTTCCCGAGGAGGCGGACGGCGGCGCGATGGGAGAGACGAGGAAGGAGGGAGACGCGGGGAGGGCTTCGCGTAGTGGGAGAGGTGGGGAGCATGCGAGGGACCGGCGGTGTCGGGGTGGGGCCAGGTCGATGGGGGGTGGTGTTGACCGGGTGAGTGGGTCGGTGCGGTGCGTTGTGTGTGTTGTGTGTGTTGCGGCAGGTGGGGAGAGGGAGGGAGTTGGGGGTGAGGTGGCGTGATGGGAGAGGATGGAGTGAGGTGGAGGGGTGCCAGGGTGGCGGCGGTGGGTGCTGGATGTGGCGGCGGCAGGTGGGGGAGTGGAGGCTGGGTGTGGTCTAGGCATTAGGGTTAGGGTTTGAGGGGCAGGTTTAGGGTTTCTTTAGATGGGCCGGGTGGTAGGTAGCCTGGTCATGTTGGGCCTCTGGCCTGACCGATCGGACTGCCTCCCCGGACAAAACATTTTATTATTTATTTTATTTTTAAAACATTTTGTAAATACTTTTTAGACAAATAAAAGATCTGAACAGACCGAGGTTTTAGTTTGAGATTAAAGGAGAGGGATAATTAGAAAACAACTTAGGCTTTTACGAAAATAGTTTTTATGCAAAATATATGCATGATGTCATGATGATGCACAAAAACAACGCGATTTTCTAGTAGTGGTTTTGCGGGGCGCCACATACCCCTGTCTCGCTGACTGGTGGGGACAACCACTTAAACCCACCTGCGCGTGCAGTGCGCAGTGGGCCGGCCCAGTTACACTCCCGCGCGACCCAGTAATTCAAACTTAGGTTTTTACATTTAGTTTCAAACATAGTTCTGTCTCTAGATTCAAAAATCAATCCAGGGAGATTCACTGGACTAGATTGCATCAAACTAATTTTGCTAGAAAGGTACTAAAATTATTAATCCAAGCCCATTGGATTCAAATAATTTGGAATTGTAGATAACCTATAGTAAAAATAACAAGGAAGAGACTTTTCTGCATTCAAACATTTTTCAAAATTCAACCACAAAAGCTTTTGATTTGATTCCAACTCTCAATAACCATATTTGATAAGACCTTTCTGAATATATAAAAATATCTAGGTTTACTTTCACAAATAATGAACAAGTAATAAAAGAATGCCTCATAGGCATTTCTAGCCACTTTATTTACTTAAAATAAAAAGGTTAAACCTTATTAAATTGTGACACTACTTTAAATCACATTCCCAAGTACTGAAATATGTGGTGATGGCATGTGTCAACATGATCCCCTATTTTAGTTGGAGAATATTAAATCTTAAGTAGTTTTTCAATGAGTAGAAATTACTTTTCTAAAATAAAATAAATATAACCAGCGCTTTAATCTTTGTGATACTAGTGATGATGCTAGATCATCTAGTGTGAACCTTGGTGCGATAAATAGAATTACTTAAGTATTTTTTGGTGACCGTGTATCTCTTTTTTAATTATAGATGCTAGTATCGACCAAGGATACAAGGAGGAAGGAGACTACTATGAAGAAGAAGCCGAGGATAACTTCAACCACTGCTCTGCACAAGCCAAGATACTATCATAGCAAGCTTCACAAAACAAGTTAACGTTGCAAGATAACACTTTCAAATGTGAAAACTAGATAACCTATGCAGTGCATTAGGCATGCTTGGTTAGATAAATTTGATTATACCCAATCCCAATTTTACTTGCAAGCTTAGTTATTTTATTTAATTATCAAAGCTTTTACTTTTGTTTACTTACTGACTTGTATATTTTAGAAAGGTTATTAAAGGTAGCATAAAAAGCATAAAATTTGGTCTATGTTATATAATCTTGATGTCATCCTGAGGCATGAGATTGAACTTAGATAATTCACACTTGTTTACCGCCCCTCATTAGTGTTTACCCCCACTTGTAGATGCTAGTGCTAAGCATAAAACTTGATCACTTTAGATGGGAATACTTGGTGAAAATGATTATGAAAACCTTAGAATGATGAGTCATTCTGATGAAATGTTTTGACATGTGTTCTTGAACACTAGATGATTTTGATGATGAAAATGTTGAGGCCTGAGCCTTAGCCCTTTATAAAACTGATGGTTATCTGGATGCGATACCATTCCAATTTTACTGTACAACCACAATACCCGAAAATTGGGTAGGGCTTGACTGGAAGTTTATATACCTTAGTATGGGTTACCTTGCGGCCAAGGTTTGAGCTGAGGCTACCTTCTGAAGATTGTCCACCTATGCAGTTCCCAAGATGACAGCTGGTCATGGTTGGGAGGCCAAACTCACATGAGAGGTTCCTATACTAGGGCGTGTAATTGAAAGGTTGGGATTGATTATCCGCATACTGAGTATGGTGAATTCAGGATTGTTCCTGACAGATGTATTGAATATTGTGGTGAAAGTGTACCACCTCTGCAGAGTGTCCAACTATTCGAATAGCCGCGTCTGTGGTTATGGACAGTTGGAGTGGCCATACTGTTCCGTCGTCAGATGTTTTCAAAATGACTTGTGAAATGAATCATGACTTTGACTTGACCACAACAGGGTTGTGATATGAAAACTCAAGTTCCCACTTACGTGTTATAAAACTTTCAACTAGCTTTCTTTGCTTCTAAACTCAGTTAGAGATAAATCTAGCTTTTTGCAAAACAACCTAGAGCTTAATATTCCTACTAAAAACCACTTCACTTGCTAGTCTTAGTTTGCGAGCACTTAAAGAGTACTCATGGCTTTGTCCCTGGCTATTCTTGTGGCCAGACTATGAAGAGGACTATCAGGAGGATGGACCGCAGGAAGGTTACGACAACTAGGATCATCTCCCATCGTCAGCATTTCCTGTGACCATGAAGATGGAGCTTCGCCCATGCTACCGTTATTATTACATTATTCAGCTTCTATGATTGTATTAAGACTGGATCATGAGATCCTTTATTTGTTGTAAGACCTTATGTATGGTTTATAATGGATGATGTACTATGATATCCAATCTGTTATGTCTCGAAAAAATGGTAATCCTGGGATTGCGATGTATGGCATAACATGCATCTGGGATTAAAAATCCGGGTGTTGACACAAATCTTTCTCAGTAAAAATATACTTCAAACTCTTGTGATCTTAATAAATCTCACAACGATTACCCATAAGATATTGACACCATGCCTTCAAGGCTAATACAATGGTGGCTAACTCTAAGTCATGGGTGGGGTAATTCTGCTCATGCTGCTTCAGTTGTCGCGATAGATATGATATCACTTTGCCTTCTTGCATCAACACACATCTGAGACCAATCTTGGATGCATCACAATGCACATCAAAGGGATTCGTGATATCCGACATGATCAAAATTGGGGCTGAAATCAATCTGTTCTTGAGCTCTTGAAAACTTGCTTCACATTTTTCCGTCCATTCAAACTTCTGATCTTTCTTTAATAACTTAGTCATCGGCCTACCGATGCTTGAAAATCCTTCAACAAACTTTCGGTAATATCCCGCTAATCCAAGAAATGCACGAACTTCGGTTTGAATGTTTGGGGCTCTCCATTCTTGCACATCCTTAATCTTGGCAGGGTCGACGGCAACTCCTCCGGCTGACAAGATATGTCCTAGGAATCCTACTTCCTTTAACCAAAATTCACATTTGTTGAACTTGGCATACAATTGATGCTCCCTCGAGGTTCCAAGGATGGTTCTTAGGTGCTGTTCATGTTCTTCCTCCGATTTAGAGTAGATTAGAATGTCATCGATGAAAATAACAACAAACTTATCTAAGAAGTTCATAAAAATCTTATTCATGAGATTCATGAAATAAGTGGGGGCATTGGTTAATCCAAAAGACATGACCTTGTACTCATACAATCCATATCGGGTAGTGAAGGCAGTCTTTGGAATATCCATTGCACGGATTTTTAGTTGATGATAACCAGTTCTAAGATTAATCTTAGAGAACACTCTGGCACCGGTCAACTGGTCAAACAAATCTTCTATGTTTGTCAATGGGTACTTGTTCTTGATTGTGACTTCATTCAACTTCCAGTAATCCGTACATAAACCGGTGGCACCATCTTTATTATCCATAAACAAACAGGTGATCTCCATGGCGATACACTGGTTGAATCAGATCTTTGATAATCATGTCATCCATTTGTTTCTTGAGTTCCACTAACTCTGATGGGTTCATACTATAGGGTCTTTGAGCTATGGGTCCAGTTCAAGGGATTAGTTCAATGATCAACTCGATATCCCTATCTAGGGGCATACCGATCTGGGAACACATCAGGGTTTTCACAGACTACTCTGACTTGGTCTAGGGTCGGTTGGGCTAAACTCTTGTTGCACTTGAATTGACGGGACATTGTCTCAGACACATGCTCAACTGATACTCCGGTGCTACTAGTCATTGTTATGGCTTTATTGCCACAACCTATAAGTCCTTGATGTTTTAACATCCAATCCATTCATAGTACTACTTCCAATCCTTTTGTTCCGAGTACTATTAGATTGGCATTGAAATCTATTCCATGAAGCCTGATAGGTACGACCTTGCAAATTTTTCTAGCTTTGGTTGTTGACCCAGGTATTTGAACTATCATAACATGCTTCAAATTTGTTGGTTAAATCTTACTAGTGCATGCAAATTCTTCCATAATAAATGAGTGCGATGCTCAAGAATCAAACAACACTCTTGCAAGTACTGAATTAACAGAAAACATACACAACACTATATATGGCTCTTCCTGGGCTTCTTCCGCATTCATGTGGAACAGACGGCCAGCACGATTGTTCGGGTTGCCTAGGGAGAATCTCTTTCCAGGTTGGACACAACGCTGCTAGGCAGGTGCAGTGACATTGGGTGCTGCAGAAATCTTCTTGGGGCACTCATAGGATTAGTGACCCTTCACTCCACACTCAAAGCAGGTGATTGTTGACTTGTCCTTCCCTTCAATAGGTACGACATTACTTCCGATACTTGGGGCAGTATTGTTATTGGTGTTGGTGGGGCACGGTTGAAGTTATTAGGATTGCCATTGTTGTAGTGGTTGCTGCCTCCAAACCTCGGATTTCCTCCGCTACGATTGGGGTAGTTGGGACGTGACATAAGTGGCTTATTGTTCCTTGGGGCAAATCCAGTAGACAAATGGGGTGATACTATGGGGTATGATGGGGTCCAGGTTGATGCATCATACGAAGATTACGATTCTCAGTAGCTTGGTTGATCTTTCCTTCCATCTAGATTGCTGAATCCACTAAAGCTTCTAAATCAGTAAACGGGATATTGACTAGCACTGTCTGCATCTCATTATGTAGACCATTCAGAAATCTCTCCTTCTTATTGGCTTTAGTACCAATCCCATCAGGGGCATACCTAGACAGAGATAGAGATCTGTCATGGTACTCTACCACGGTCATCCTTCCCTACTTTAGGTCCTTGAATTCACCCCTCATCTACAGAATCAAATCTGGTGGAACATGGGTTTGGCTAAACTTGAGTTTGAATTCATCCCAAGTCATCATTTGTCCTCCATTCATGGTATGGGTGCTATTCCACCATGCGCTTGCAGAACCAGCCAGATAGTGGGTGGAAAACAGTACTTTCTCTGCCTGATCTACTCCGGCGACTTCCAAGTTGTTTTTGTCCATAGTCTACAACCAATCATCGGCATCTAAGGGCTCTTTTGACTTGCTAAAGATAGGGGGATTGGTGTTCTGGAAGTTCTTAAGTTTACATCCATGATGATCTTGATTTCCATGGCCTTGGTTGTCATGCGCTAGTTGGGTGATCTGTTGAAGAGTGGCAAGATTGGCTTGACGCTCGGTTCTACCGGCTTCTCGATCGGCTACTAACATTTGAAGGATTTGGACCATCGGGTCTTGAGTGAGCTGCTTCCTCCGCGAGGCATCTGAAGATTGAGATAGATCATAAGAAAAGAGGGAATTTTTCTAAGGTTTTGGAGTTTGGTTTAAAAGCTTTTAAACTTGAGTAAGGCTAAGGTTTGTAAGCCAACAAGGCATTCTCATTCATTCCAAGTACACAATAAAAACAACACATTCCAACATAGCACAATCAAGAAACAGATGGTTTTAAGAACCATTCTGGCAAGCTACGATACAGTGGGACCGGATACAACTCACACCTATGGCAGTACTCTGGTGCTACTAATCATCAGAACCGGGGGCTTCTTCGTCATTAATGAAGTCGCGATCCTCATCATCAGTGTGGAACTCGTGATCCATGTACTCCAAGTAGTCATCATCATCACTGAGATACGAGTAGGGATCTCCACGAATATCTTCCCCTTCGTTCTCCCTCTCCTCAAGCTGCATGTCCCGATCATGGACGGTATCTTCCAAGGATGACACTTTGTGATGAAGGTGAGCAATGATGCGATCCTTCTTGTCACGCAGATGGCAGAGTGACTTGTGCTCCTTCACGAGGATGGCAAAGGTCTAGTCCTTCTTGGCGGCAGCAAGTTGCTTCTCGTTGGCCTCACCACGAGTGTTGTCCGGCTCTTTCTGTCTCTCATGTAGCATGAAGGCAAGATGCTCCACATGGTCCCTCAACCCAGGGTGACTCCAAGAGGGGGTATTTATGCTCGATAGTGGGTTCATGCCTCTAGTTTCCAAGGGAAGTGACAGAAATCTCTTCGGTTGTAGATGTGCTGTTGCTACTAGGGAGAAAACAACGGTCTCTTGTTCATGCAACACGTGGACTGTTTAACTTACACACTTTGCTTAAAGCAGTTGTCTGTTGCTTGAAACTTAATACTCGAGGGGATTCGGATGATAACCTGAAGGTGGACTTCTAGTCAAAGATGCAGTTGGATGGCGGTCTATGTATCTTGTTGTATTGCCCAATCGGATCTCGTAGGATCTTTCTGACTAGTAATTGCATTGTTATGCCTTGCTCAGTTCCTGTCCATTGCCCTGTTGTAATTTGTTTACCCTTCATGCCATGTTGTTTATCTAAGGAGAGCACCTCTAGTGAACTATGGAACCCGGTCCAATCTTTACCACTGATACATCTTCCACTGTTACTTGTTTACTTGCTGCAAACCATTACCTTCCACACCATACGTTTAATACTTTGTTACAGCAACCGGTGAGATTGACAACCTCACTATTAGTTGGGGCAAAGTCTTGAGTTTGTGTTGTGTGGGTCTCCGCTTTGCTTGAAACACCTGTGTGACATTTCCTTCCTCCCGCTGGTTCGATAACCTCGGTTTTTAATAAGGAAAGACTTGCTGCTGTGCTGCTTCACACCTTTCTCTTGGGGTTCCCAACAGGCTCCACATCAACTGAGCCATCAACCCCACAAGCGAATGACTGGGAAAATGGCCTAGCTCGCATAGACGCCATCACCTTCGTCACTTCTTAACATCTGCAATCTGGCCAACTAAATAGCCAGGGACAATGCCGATGAGTAGTTTGAATGTACCCGCAAACCACCAAGGCAAGGTAACAAGAGAATGCATATTGGGTTGTGGCGAGATAGCTCTACACTATAGTTGTTTCTGAAAAACCTAACATTGACATCTCTATATTTTTGTTGAAAAAGAGCTTTTAGAAAATATGCCTCGTTTTAGAAAGTCCGGATATCCCCGTATCCTAGTTAAAAACTTTTGAAAACAGTTTTATAGTAAAATACTTTTTGAAACATCTTCGGCCATCTCTGGTCAAAACCAAACTCGTTCTTATCTGTCCTAGGACCAAGTCACATCCTTTTTCATTCATATCAAACATATCCCAAGGGTACTCCTAGCAATCAACTTTCCAACCATCTTTGACCATGGACACGGCTATTCAACTATATTAGACTCTATAGAGTTTGTGCACTTTACCCACAACAATCAATACATCTGCCGGGATACAACCACGACACGCTACACTTGGTAGATGCGGATTCGGATAATCAAACCTAACTTTTCATTTGTCCAACCCTAGCAATAGCGGCTTTTCCTTTTGGGTTTGTTCTCTCCAGCACGAGTATGTGGCACGGCAGCCATAGTCCTCCCTTCCGTACAAGCCTATTCCCCAAACCGTAGTTTGGCATATAGTAATTTGACTACACTTCCTTCCGTACATACAATAAGTCATACCGTCCATGAGAGATGCAATTTTTGCACTGGTACCTTGTCCCCGACAGTCTGGATTTCAGGGGATTTCTCCCCTTTAGCGAGTACGGGTAGCCCCGGCTAAAGACAACAAACTACGAGCTAAGCCCCAACGTTTAGGGTAGTGTGGTTACACGGATAAATTGTTCCGGTAAATGCGTAAAACATCCCTTCTCTTTCTCTGGCTCAACTTTGTCATTATCCTCCTCATACCTTATTTAGTAAAACCTCCACTCAGAAACGATGCCTCTTTCCAAGGGTTTTATTTTGAAAACTTTGTAGTAGGGTGAAACCCAAAATAGTTTTATCATTGAAAATCCGTAGTTTCCAAGAGGGAAGATGCTAAGCATCTTAGCCTCAATCTAAAAGGGTAAAAGTGGGTGTCAACGAGGGTAAGTGTCCTAATGAACACTCCATCATAACTCGGAGGAAACAAGTTACTCACACCTTTTATTTAAAACAAACCATGCCTTTAATCATGAAATTCATAAACAAGATATAAAATAATTGATAAAAGGAGTAGGTTAATATATGAGTTCAGGAATGGTGGCTTGCATGTGACCAGCGAGACGTCCCGTGACTTCTTTAGAAAACCAGAATAACAAATACAATAATAATAAGATAAACCCGATGCTTCCTTCTTCTCGGCGTCACTCAATCGCAACTATCATCGTTATCGAGTACACATGCAAACAAACAATACCACAATCAGTACACTGCATACAAAAACAAAACCATATAGCCAGGAAAGGATAATCCCAAAAAATACATGAGAAGGGTGTGGTTTGATGGGTTGGATTAGATTGGTAAAATATTTGGAGTCATTAGAAGGTGATCCTTTAGGATTTAAAGTCTAGGAACTACCTAAGAGAGGGGTTTTTGACCAATGGCTTTCTCTGCATAATACCACTGTATAGAAATTATACTATCAGATAGGTATTGATAAAATGAATCCAACAAAAGTAGTTTCACTATTTTATCAATTTGCATTGATTTATAATGATTTTTATAGTGGATAAAACTCTAGTTTTTGGAAATTATTCACCAGACAAATTCTGGAGCTCCAAAAATTATTTCCTTGTGTTATTAGATAGTATTTAGAGGACTGAATCAAGAGGTGTTGGAATCACCTCAAAAAAATTACAAGAATTCTCTTGAGAAATTTCCAAAACAGTACTGGATAGGATTTGTCATTTCCATCATATTTAAACTGCAGAAGCTTTTCATGTGATTACAAGGACACTTATCAGGTATGTGGAATACCTTTCTGTAGAAATTGGAATCAACCTTTTTGGAGTTACAGAGCTACTGTTATGAATTTATTGGTGAATAAACAATACACAGAACCGTTTAATGCACCAAAGTTCAACATGGGTTCATAAAATTATGAGCTATTGTGTTTTGAAATATGTTGATATATGGGTGTATAGGGAGTTGGAATTAGGTCAAACCCTCATTTGGTTTGACCTATAGAATTTTATAAAGGAAGAAATGGCCTCATTTTGTTATTTTTGTTGTGGGCAAACCAGGAAGCAATAATAGGTGGGTCCAGTGGGACAAGCAAGGTATGGATAATACCTTTCAGTACCAATTGTATTTACTCCATTTGGAAATACTAAAGTCTCTGGAAGAATTTATTTGTGTAAGGAACACATGTGGCTATTTCAATTTCTAAGATTTATCTGTACAAAATTTTTGGTCCAAAACCAAGTCTGCATGTTAGAGTGGAGACTTCGGTACTTGTGAAAAATAATATCTAAGTTTTTTTAGAGAATTTCCATTTTCAAAAATATTTAAACCAACTGGTCAATTTTTCTGGATATGGACAAACCAAATAAAGGATAAAGAGAAGAAGGGCCACCGGGCCAGATCTGGGGGATGCTAGGCCGCATTAGGCAGATCCGACCCATCTTGCAGGGGGACGTGCACGGGACGCGGTTCAAACCCCTGATGGGCGGGGCCCGGCTGTCGATGGGTGACAACAGTGAAGGGGTATGCGCCGATCTGAGCCACTTGATCAAGTGAGATCCAACGGCACCCGATTATCGTCCACCTCATCCTCGGAGGTGACGAACGAAACCCTAGGAGGTTCGGGGAGGAGTGGGGGAATCTCACTAGGGGCTCGGGGGAGGCTGGGTGGTGGCAGAGGCGACGTGTCGCTCGACGGCGGCCCTGGTGATGGGCGGCACAGAGGGGTTCATCGTCGGGGAGTAGCTCGCGCGACAGTGGCCGAAGAGGAGCTCGCCGGTGCTCCTCGGAGTGGCTCTAGGGCTGCTGCATGTCACCATAAGGGGCACCGTTAGCATCAGCAGGAGGATGGGATCGTGGCATGGTAACAAGAAGGGAGAGAATGGTACGAGAGGGGGAGCTACGCTCAATTTCTCTTGGAGGACAAGATCTTGCTCTCCTCCTTCCTGCGGGCTAGGAATAGCTAGGAAGGGGGAGTGTGGTGCAGAGGAGGTGAGTGGGGAGCAGTGGGGGATAATGAGCCAAGAGGGGGTGCTGGGTTTGGCTTGTGGGCTTATAAACCTAAGTGGGGGTGGTGTTTGATGGACCATGTCCATGGGGAGCTTCAAGGGAAGGAGCTGGCCAGGGATTGGCCAAGAGGGGTGGAGCTGAGTGGTCGTGGGGCCCTATGGTCGAATACTGAATGGTGGAGAGGGGTGGTATGGCTGCTGCCTTTTTTCTATACAAATTTTGTAATAAGTGGCTTATCTCTCTCTCACTCCCTCTCTTTAAGCACAAAGGGCAAGGCAGGGCAATGCTACTGCACAATTCGACTAGAGGGGGTGTGAGTAGTGCTGGAGAAGTTTGCTTGACTAGGTTGGTGAGAAATTGGGTTGGTTTATCTCTAATTGATTTGTGTTTGCAAGAATTGATCAAAATGATGCTTGTGAGGGAAGTTGGAAATTTTGTATTTGGCAAAGTGAGGAGATGGTAATGGTAGATGGATGAGGTCAAGAAACTTCCATGGGAATTATTTGTGATTTTTAAAAGGCTTTAGGGTCCACTTAAAAACATTTATCCCAAAAGTGCAGGAATGCTTTCTATATGCTCATTTGCTATTTTTACATTGTAAGGGATGGGTTTTTGATGTGATATGGTCCTAAATACCATATTAGACATTAGAGGATTTTATTGGGATTTATTGAGATGGAAAAGTATTTTAATTAGTTATTTCTTGTTTCTGCCATTTAAGAAAAAAGGCAAAAAGAGATAATAAAGAATATCAAAGATATTTATTTTTGATTTGGAAAGATGGGATATGATATATAAGCATCGTAGGTGCCTTGAGTTGGCCAAGTTATTTGGAGAAAAACAAACTTGCCTTTATAGACAGAGGTATGGAGGATTTTGCCAAACAGGAAATTAAATAGTTTTGGGATCCAAAAAATTATGGAAATTATTTAGAAAAATATTATATCCAAAGTATATGATGTATACTTGATTCATACATCATTATCCACTTGGGCTTCTGAAGGGTTTTGGTGAAATGGGAAGAAACTAGGATTTAGGGAATATAGGGTTTTGTTATTTTCATACCACCAAAACATGGTTGGATTGGTGAGCTCATAGCTCACCTTGGTACAAGGGATATATGGATGGATAGACTATGTTATATAGATTATTATGGAAGCAAGAGCTGGGCTTGGTTAGATTTGAGGTGATGTCGGAGTGATGGCAAATTTTGATGAAATAAGGCTGCCATAGAAAGATTGTCCTGATGCCATATAAACCAGGTGGGTTTAAGATGCACAAGGTTCCAAAGGAAACAAGTGGAGTAGGGCTTGATAAGCCATGGTTAGTAGGTCCTAACCATTGAAAGAGTTGGTCAAGGGGAGGTAGCATATAGATGTGAGCTTCTGCCAAAGTAGGCAAGATGATAAGATTTGCAGAAAAGATTATTATCTTGGCTACAAAACCATCATGGAAGGGTGGGAACCAGAATGGATTAACCAAGGGAAAGAATGGGATTTGGTATACATTCTCAAGAATTCACATGGGATGGAAAAGGTAGAGCTCCAAGGATTGAATCTAGATATGAAATCCAGACTTAGCCATTTTGGCAGATTTAGGGTTTTAGACTAGATTACAAGTGTAGATGATTCTGAGAGAGAGCTAGGTTCCAAACTCATGATCAAGGGGATGAGGTTGAAGGGTTAACTAATTAGATAGGATCCATGCTTAGATTGGGTCTTCACTGAGTTGGAAACAATCAAAGGGGATTATGCCTGTATTGATCTGATTAGGAGATGAGATGGCCACTTTGGTGGCTTAGGGTAGATCCAGGGTTGGGATGTTGGGTCTGAGATTGATGATTACAAACATAGATTGGGTCCTAAGGGATGAGCTACTAGATTATCTCACTCTAGTTCATATCAAACAAGGCAATTAGCAGATTAAGGCAATTCATCAGACAACGGATCAAGGCAATTCATCTTATCACTTATCCAACTATTACTAGGGTTACCATCAAGCCTAGCTTGAGGTAAGGATGGGTATTTTGAATTGGTTATGCTTTGAAGTAATCTAAGGACCGTCTTGGTATCTCTACCAATATTGGAATGAAAAGGTTTTTTTAGTAAAGACTTTGGAAAAACCTAGGGATAAGAGTAGCTGGGAGTTCTATCTTGAAAACATTATATTTAGGTATCCATAGTTTTGTTAATAGAACTAGTATAGTATTTTGTTGTGTTGAAGTCATCTTGGCTCAGGTTTTGAAATGTCAGAACATTTGAGAATATGAAAGATGAGCCAAGACATTTCCATTGTGAGATAGCCCTTGCTAAAAGAGTTGAGATAGGAAGTAGAGTACCTAATGCACAATAAGTTGCATGCACTCAAGCAAACAAGTAAGCTAGCATTGCAACACTTAATAAGAAAAAGTTTTTGTTCCCCCTGAGTTTTTCCTTTTGGACAGCAAATCAGGGTTGCTGAAATTGGGATGTTATAGACCTTTCCCCCCTTTAAATAATATCGTCCCGAAATTAGAGAGGAGTAGGGTTGGGTGATAACATCCTCTTAACAATTTCAGCTGTAAAAAATATTAGGAGTTACCAAGTTTTACAAATAACCGATGGGATTAGTTACAGATAGGAGTTGCGGGGGCTTCAGAGGGGATGGTTTAGAAAAAAAACAAGTGGAAAAGACGGAGTCTTTTCCCCTTAGGACGAGTCTAGGTAGGTTTAGCGTTTATAGGGTTCTTTCTTCTTGCAGCGAGACACCAAGTTGAGCCTTCTTTATTCCTTTGCCACAGTAGTCATCTTTTCTATCTTCAAGGTCTTGATACACCGGGATGTGGGCTGGGCGGTCGTCCTTGGAGTGGAGGACTTTCCTGAAGTACCTTCGGGCTCTAGAGAAGTGCCGATTGTCGTACTTCTTGCAGGGTCGATGATTCATATTTTGAGGGGTGGTCATCACTTAATGTTAACTAGTGTTAGACTCGAGGTGTCTATCAAGTTTTGGGAGGGAAAGATGCAGTCTTTCCCCCTTAGAGCGACACTAGGGGTTCTTGGTGGAGTCGCCGACTTTCTTGGTTGGAGTCGTATGATGATGTTGGGGGATGGCACTGCACCTTTCATCCGGGGTGGTTATATTTTGTCGACATCGTAGGAACCGTTTCATGAGTTAGAAGGTCTATCAGAAAGGGCGTCTACTAGCTTCAGGGTACTTGGTTCTGATCTAGTTAGGGGTCCGATGGGTTGGAGGATTCCCTTGGAGTTTGGCGGTCTAGTAAATGAGGTCCTCCGGAATGAGGTCATTCCGGGTTTGGTCTGACGCAACATCGTGGGTAAAACATGCAAAGAAGGACATCACACTTGCATATTACCCAGAAATTTAGCAGGTTCGTGCCGGTCGGTGGAGGAGGTACTTAGGGTGTTACAAAACAGGTCTATGCTGCAGGGCGACAAAGAACTTAGAATTTTACAAAACAGGTTCTGGGACGATACATAGGTACTACACTATTCCATAAGGGCGAGTCTAGGGATGAGGAGAACTACCCCATGGTTACTGCTTCACTCTAGTTGCCATTCTTGAGTTGTTATACTGACTTCGGCTACTGCAATTCCTCGAGGGTGTGGGGAATATTCAACTCTTCGGTAGTGAGGGCGAGGGTCGTGCCTTCTTCCAGGGTTGCTTCGAAAGGTGGCTCTTCTGGTGGGGTTGGCTAGAAGATAGGTTGATACTCATAGAAGGACAATTCTTAATTCTCAGTCTCAGAGTTAATATCTTTAGAAGTTGAGGAGGCTAGAGCGGCCACTCTCCTTTCTAGATGAGCGTTGGTGGCTTATAGGCTCTTCTCCCGGGTACGAAGTATGGCGAGATCCATACGCATGAGGATGTTCTGACGATGGGTCTTGTTGAGATCTTTGTGATGGTGATGTAGTAGGTATTCCATATTCTCTAGATGATTTCCAATGCAGCAAGTGAGGAAGGATTCAGTGGGAAGTCCATCCTTGTCGCGCTTCCCAAACAGGTGGTAAAGGGTATCTTTTAGCTGCTCTTCATTGATCTTGCATAGGCGTGCCATGATATGTTGAATCGCTCTCACGACTCCATCTACCCAGTTGTGGTCAATGAAGGTGAAGATGATGGGCTCGGGGTCGATTTCACGAGCTGGAATGGTGGCCTTGATGACCCACTGAGCTATGCTTGAATTGTCGTGAGGAAGCTCGGTCCCTTCGATCTTAGGCGGGGGGCGATGGATGATCTTCAGTAGATCATGCAGTTGCTCTTCAAAGGGCTAGAAATTTTGTCCGACGATGATGCTTTCGGAGCGGGGAGGAGCCATCTGCAGAGTTTTTGTTTTAGACGTGCATGTAGGTATATAGATGCAGATCTCACCAAGATATACATGTAGTAGTAGGAGGGTGTAGGGTTTCGATTCCCTCTGATGACACTCGTGATGGAATGTGGGGCGGTTTATTGGAGTTGAGTGGAAAGACGCAGGCTTTCCACCTTAGGGATTTACTTGAGGTTGTCGAGGTTTTCTGTAGGTGGCTATCCTGCTGAGGAGATGTTTCCGGCTATGGGTTTGCGAGGGTCAGCGTCGGGATACACCAACAAAGGCAGTCGAAGCTTTAGTATCGGATGATTCCAGGCAGACAAGCAACACATTACAAGCATCATACACGAACATGACCTGCAAACAAGGCGTACCATAGGTACTAAAAGGTGACTACACGCCATAAGGGGAATACTATTTTTAGGGATGCTAAATCCTAAGTACGGACGTTATGGGGTACTTGACTTCTATCTTGCCATTTGTTGTCGTCGGTGCCGTACATGATCGATTTAGGGGCGATGAAGGACTCCGTTGGTAGGGCGATCTTGTAGTGTCTTTCGTCGTTGGTAGCTTCTTTGGTTTGCTTGTCTCGGTGCCTGTTCATTCTGGGCCCTCCGTCTTCATAGTTTCCAAGTCAGACTGTGTTTTTGAAAACAGAAGATTTGAAGTATACGAGATATGGAGTAATCCATTTTATAATCGTTTAAGTCAGAGAAGGTGAGATACGAAATATTTTGAAAAGGCTTTTAAGAAAATAGTTGACAAAAACCGATGTTTTCAGAAATAGGGGTTTTCCTGTCTAACTTCCATGCTATCTAAGGTCTCCTATAGTCAGGATGCTCTGATACCAAGTCTATGGCACCCCGCATTTACGGTCCAAGAATACCTGTTGTGCATACAATTCACGCTCCCATGATCAGTGAGCCATGAGCATAATCGAACAATATCATTACATCATCCAGAAAGTAATGTTTACAAAACTTGAAAGTGGCCAATATGGCAATTACAACACAATCTGGCCCGTTATGCATACCACCTACAGGCGACTGACTGGGAAGACGGCCTAGATCGCATAGACATCAGCACCTTCGTCACTTCTTAACATCTTCAATCTGGCCAAGTAAATAGCCAGGGACAATGCCGGTGAGTACTTTGAATGTACTCGCAAACCACCAAGGCAAGGTAACAAGAGAATGCATATTGGGTTGTGGCAAGATAGCTCTACACTATAGTTGTTACTGAAAACCCTAACATTGACATCTCTATATCTTTGCTGAAAAAGAGCTTTTATAAATATGCCACCTTTTAGAAAGTCCGGATATCCCATATCCTTGTTAAAAACTTTTGAAAACAGTTTTATAATAAAACCCTTTTTGAAACATCTTCGGCCATCTCTTGTAAAAACCAAACTCGTTCTTATCTGTCCTCGTGACCAAGTCACATCCTTTTTCATTCATCTCAAACATATCCCAAGGGTACTCATAGCAATCACCTTTCCAACCGTCCTTGACCGTGGACATGGCTACTCGAATAGATTAGACTCTGCAGAGTTTGTGCACTTTACCCACAAGAATCAATACATCCGCTGGGATACAACCATGGCCCGCTACACACGGTAGACGGGGATTCGGATAATCAAACCTAACTTTTCATTTGTCCATCCCTAGCAACGGCGGCTTTTCCTTTTGGGTTTGTTCTCTTCAGCACGAGTATGTGGCACGACGGCCATAGTCCTCCCTTTCGTACAAGCCTATTCCCCAAACCCTAGTTTGGCATATAGTAATTTGACTCCACTTCGTTCCATACATACAATAAGTCATACCGTCTGCGAGAGACCCAATTGTTGCACCGGTACCTTGTCCTCGACATTCCGGATTTCAGGGGATTTCTCCCCTTTAGCGAGTACGAGCAGCCCCGGCTAAAGACAACAAACTACGAGCTAAGCCCAACGACTGGGGTAGTATGGTTGCACAGATAAATGGTTCCGGTAAAGGCGTAGAACATCCCTTCTCTTTTTCTGGCTCAACTTTCTCATTATCCTCCTCATACCTTCTTTAGTAAAACCTCCACTCGGAAACGATTCCTCTTTCCAAGGGTTTTATTTTGAAAACTTTGTAGTAGGATGGAACCCAAAATAGTTTTATCATTGAAAATCCGTAGTTTCCAATAGGGAAGATGCTAAGCATCTTAGCCTCAACCTAAAAGGGTAAAAGTGGGTGTCAACAAGGGTAAGTGTCCTAATGGACACTCCATCATAACTCGGAGGAGCCAAGTTACTCACGCCTTTTATTTGAAACAAACCATGCCTTTAATCATGAAATTCATAAACGAGATATAAAAAAATTGATAAAAGTAGGTTAATATAGGAGTTCAGGAATGGTGGCTTGCCTGTGACCAGCGAGATGTCCCATGACTTCTTTAGAAAACCAGAATACCGAATACAATAATAATAAGAGAAACCCGATTCTTCCTTCTTCTCGGCGTCACACAATCGCAACTATCGTTGTTATCGAGTACACATGCAAACAAACAATACCACAATCAGTACAATGTATAAAAAAACCAAACCATATAGCTAGCAAAGGATAATCCAGAAAAATACATCAGTAGGGTGTGGTTTGATGTGTTGGATTAGATTGGTAAAAGATTTGGGGTCAGTAGAAGGTGATCATTTAGGATTTATAGTTTAGGAACTACCTAAGAGAAGGGTTTTTGACCAAGGGATTTCTCTTCATGATACCACTGTATGAGAATGATACTATCAGATATGTATTGATAAAATGAATCCAACAAAAGTGGTTTCACTATTTTATCAATTTCCATTGATTTATAATGATTTTTATAGTGGATAAAACTCTAGTTTTAGGAAATAATTCACCATACAAATTATGGAGATACAAAAATTATTTCCTTGGGTTATTTGATAGTACTTAGTAGACTGAATCAAGAGGTGTTCGAATCACCTAAAAAAATTACCAAAATGCCCTTGAGAAATTCCCAAAGACAGTACAGGCTGGGATTTGTCTTTTTCATCATATTTAAACTACATAATATTTTCATGTGATTCCAAGGACACCTGTCAGGTATGTCCAATACATTTCTTAAGAAATTCGAATCAACCTTTTTGGAGTCACATAGATACGGTTATGAATTTATTGGTTAATAAATAATACACATAACAGTTTAATTCACCAAAATTCAACAAGGATTCATAAAATTATGATATACATGGTTTTGAAATATGTTGATATATGGGTGTACAGGGAGTTGGAATTAGGTCAAAAACTCATTTGGTTTGACCTAGAGAATTTTATTAAGGCAGAAATGGCCTCATTTTGTTATTTTTGTTGTGGGCAAACCAGGAAGCAATAATAGATGGGTCCAGTGGGACAAGCAAGGTATGGATAATTACTTTCAGTACCAATTAGATTTACTCCATTTGGAAATACCAAAATATCTGGAAGAATTTATTTGTGGAAGGAACACATGTGGCTATTTAAATTTCTAAGATTTATCTGTACAAAAATTTTGGTCCAAAACCAAGTCTACATGTTAGAGTGGAGACTTAGGTACTTGTGAAAAATAATATCTAAGTTTTTTTTAGTGCATTTCCATTTTCAAAAAGATATAACCAACTAGTCATTTTTTCTTGATCTAGACAAACCAAATAAAGGAAAAAGAGAAATAGAGCCACCAGGCCAGATCTGGGGGATGATGGGCCGCAGCAGGCAGATCCGGCCTAGCTCGCAGGGGGACGTGCGTGGGACGCAGTTCAAACAGTTGATGGGTGGGGCTCGACTATCAGTGGCGGACGGCTGCGAAGGGGTATGCGCCGATCTGGGCCGCTGGATCAAGTGAGATCCATTGATGTCCGGTCGTCATCCACCTAAGCCTCAGCGGCGACGAACAAAACCCTAGGAGGTTTGAAGAGGAGTGGGGGAAGCTCACCGGGGGCTCGAGGGAGGCTAGGAGGCGGCAAAGGCAAAGCGGCGCTCGACAGCAGCCCTGGTGATGGGCGACACGGAGGTGTTCGTCATCGGGGAGTAGCTCGCGCGACGGTGGCCAAAGAGGAGCTCGTTAGGGCTCATCGGAGTGGCTCCAGGGCTGCTGCATGTCACCATAAGGGGCACCATTAGCATCAGCAGGAGGAGGGGATCGTGGCAAGGTGACAAGAAGGAAGAGAAGGGTAGGAGAGGGGGACTACGCTCGATTTCTCTCGGAGGACAAGAGCTTGCTTTCCTCCTTCATGTGGGCTAGGAAGAGCTGGGAAGGGGGAGTGGGGTGCAGAGGAGGTGAGTGGGGGATAATGAGCCAGGAGGGGATGCTGGGTTTGGCCTGTGGGCTTATAAACCGAAGAGGGGGTGGTGTTTGATGGACCATGTCCATGGGGAGCTTGGAGGGAAGGAGATGGCCAGGGATTGGGAAAGAGGGGTGGTGCTGAGTGGTGGTGGGGCCCTGTGGTCGACTACTGAATGGTGGAGAGGGGTGGTATGTATGCTGCCCTTTTTCTATACAAATTTTGTAATAAGTGGCTTATCTCTCTATCACTCCCTCTCTTCAAGCACAAAGGGAAAGGGAGGGTAGTTCTACTTCACAATTTGTGTTTGCAAGAATTGATCAAAATTATGCTTGTGAGGGAAGTTGGAAATTTTGTATTTGGCAAAGTTAGGAGATGGTACTGGTATATGGATGAGGTAAACAAACTTCCATGGGAATTATTTGTGATTTTTAAAAGGCTTTAGGGTCCACTTAAAAACATTTATCCCAAAAGTGCAGGCATGCTTCCTAGATACTCATTTGCTATTTTTACATTGTAAGGGATGGGTTTTTGTTGTGATATGGTCCTAAATACCATATTATACATTGGAGGATTTTATTGGGATTTATTGAAATGGAAAAGTATTTTTAATCAGTTATTTGTTGTTTCTGCCAGTTAAGAAAAAGGGAAAAAGAGATAATAAAGAATCTCAAAGATATTTATTTTTGAGTTGGAAATATGGGATATGATATATATGAATCATAGGTGCCTTGAGTTGGCCAAGTTATTTGGAGAAAAACAAACTTGCCTTTATAGACAGAGGTTTGGAGGATTTTGCCAGACAGGAAATTAAATATTTTTGGGCTCCAACTAATTATATTTAGAAAAAGATTATATCCAAAGTAGATGATGTAGAATTTATTCATACATCATTTTCCACTTGGGATTCTTAAGGGTTCTGGTGAAATGGGAAGAAACTAGGATTTAGGGAATCTAGGGTTTTGTTATTTTCATGCCACCAAAACATGGTTGGATTGGTGAGCTCATAGCTCAGCTTGGTAAAAGGGATATATGGATGGATATACAATGTTATATAGATGATTATGGAAGAAAGAGTTGGGCTTGGTTGGATTTGAGGTAGTGTAGGAGTGATGGAAATTTTGGATGAAAATAAGGCTGCCATAGTAGGATTCTCCTGATGCCATATAAACCAGGTGGGTTTAAGTTGCACAAGGTTCCAATGGAAACAAGTGGAGTAGGGATTGATAAGCCATGGTTAGTAGGTCCTAACCATTCAAATAGTTGGTCAAGGGGAGGTAGCATATAGATGTGAGCTTCTTCCAAAGTAGGCAAGATGATAAGATTTACAGAAAAGATCATTATCTTGGCTACAAAACCATCATGGAAGAGTGGGAACCAGAGTGGCTTAGCCAAGTGCAAGAGTGGGATTTGGTAGTACTAAAGATGTACTACAAGATGGTTCAAGTATATTACCAATAATTCACATGGGTTGGAAAAGGTAGAGCTTCAAGGATTGAATCTATGTAAGAAATCCAGACTTAGGCATATTGGCAGATTTAGGGTTCAGACTAGATTACAACTGTAGATGATTCTGAGAGAGAGCTAGGTTCCAAACTCATGATCAAGGGGATGAGGTTGAAGGGTTAACTAAGTATATAGGATCCATGCTTATATTGGGTCTTCACTGAGTTGGAAACTATCAAAGGGGATTATCCCTGGATTGATATGATTAGGAGATGAGATGGCCACTTTGGTGGCTTAAAGTAGATCCAGGGTTAGGATGTTGGGTCTGAGATTGATGATTACAAACATAGATTGGGTCCTAAGGGATGAGCTACTATATTAGCTCACTCTAGTTCCTAGCAAACAAGGCAATCAGCAGATCAAGGCAATTCATCAGGCAACAGATCAAGGCAATTCATTTTATCACTTATCCAACTATTACTAGGGTTACCATCAAGTATAGCTTGAGGTAAGGATGGGTATTTTGAATTGGTTATGCTTAGAAGTAAGGTAAGGACCATCTTGGTATCTCTACCAAGATTGGAATGAAAAGGTTTTTTAGTAAAGACTTCAGAAAAACCTTAGGATAAGAGTAGCTAGGAGTTCTGTCTTGAAAACATCATATATAGGTCTCCATAGTTTTGTTAATAGAACTAGTAGAGTATTTTGTTGTGTTGAAGTCATCTTGGCTCACGTATTGAAATGCCAGAACATTTGAGACTATGAAAGATAAGCCAAGACATTTCCATTGTAAGATAGCCCTTGCCAAAAGAGTTGAGATAGGAAGTAGAGTACCTAATGCACAATAGGTTGCATGCACGCAACCAAACAAGTAAGCTAGCATTGCAAGAGTTAATAGAAAAAGTTTTTGTTCCCCCTGATTTTTGCCTTTTGGACAGGAAATTAGGATTGTTGAAATTGGGATGTTACACATCGCAATACCAGGATTACCATTTTTGCGAGACATAACAGATTTAGCATAGTAGATCATCCATTACAAACCATAATAGTATTACAAATAGTTGATCTCATGATCAGTTATGAGTACAATCAAAGCAACAGAAATAATAATAGTAGCATGGTCGGGGCTCCATCTTCAGGGTCACAGGCAATGGTGACGATGGGATATGATCCTAGTTATCGTAAGCAACCTGCTGTCAATCCTCCTCGTAGTATCCTTCATAGTCTGGCCATGGGAATAGCTAGGAACAAAGCCATGAGTACTTTGAAGTACTCGCAAACTAGTAATAAAGAAATAAGGCCATTCTAATAGGAATCCTAAGCTCTAGGTTTGTTTGCCATAAGAAATTTTTATTTCAACCAGTAACTAGTAATAGAATCCTAACTTTAGTTGTCTAAGTTACTTAGGTGGGAACCTACTTTCATCGCCACAACTTTTGGGGTCAAGTCAAAGTCACCTTTCAAGTCACGGGTCATTTGGAAAACATCTAACAACGGAACAGTATGACCATCCAACTGTCCATAACCACGGACGCGTCTATTCAAATAGTTTGACACTCTACAGAGGTGGTACACTTCCACCACAACGTTTGATACATCCGTCAGGAATAACCCTGAATCATCATACTTGGTATGCGGATAATCAATCCTAACCTTTAAATTACACACCCTAGTATAGGCACCTCCCCTATGAGTTTGGCCTCCCAACCATGACCATCTATCATCATGGGAACTGCATCGGTGGACAGTCACATTCAAGAGGTAGCCTCAGCTCACCATGTTCCGCGAGGGAACCCATACTAAGACACATAAACTTCCAGTCAAGCCCTACCCAAATCTGCAAGGGAACCCATACTAGGTATCGCATCCGAACCTAACCATCAGTTTTTATAAAGTTAGGTCACATACTTCATTCATTATCATCTTCAACTCATTGTGTACAAAAACATGTCAAGACATTTCAATAAAATGACTCATCATTCCAAGGTTTTCATAATCATTTGTTCCCATCTAGATCGATCAAGTTTAGTTTAGCACTAGCATCTATCAAATGGGGATGTCACTAGTTATGGGGTGCTAAGCTATTGTATCTACCTTCATCAAGTTCCAAGATCTTGATGACCCTTTCCTAATCTTCCACTAATCACCAATGAATTAACTACTGGAACAACTTTGCAAAAAGGGGTAACAAGTAAAGCTTGCAAGTAAAACAGGGATTTGGTATAATCAAAGGGGTATCATAATTTCTTGAAAGTGAGGCTTGCATGGTTAGCTTAGCTTTCGTTCGTTGGTAAGGTGGTCGAATTTCTCGTCTTCGTCTTCGTAGATTTCCTCCTCTTCGTAGGCCGGATTGGTACTAGCGTCTATAAATAAATATGAGGTACACAATCACCAAACAATACTTAACTACTTCTATTTATCACATAAGGGTCACACTAGATGATCTAGCATCATCTCTATCATACAAGAAAAGGGGTGATAAAATTTTATTTATCTTATTTGTAGTGAAGTAATTTCTACGCATTGAAAAGTTACTTAAGATTTAATATTCTCCACTTCAAATATGGGATCATATTGACACATGTCATCACCACATATTCTAATACTTTAGAATGTGATTTAAAGTGGTTGCCCTAATTTAAAAAGCTTAACACAACTATTTAATAATATTTTGGAGGCTAGAAATGACTATAAATCCTTTCTTTAATTTTGGTCTAGGACTGCTGTATTTAAGTATGTATATTTTTACATATTCAGAAAGGTCTTGTCCAATGTGATTTTTGAGAGTTAGAATCAACTCAAAATTACTTATGGTTGATTTTAGAAAAATGTTTGAAGCGCTAAAAGCTATTGTCTTGGTATTTTTACTAAGGGTGATCCATAGTTCAAACTATTTGAATCGAATGGGAGTGATAAGAGATTTTCATTTACTTTCAAACAAAATTGGATTTATTCAATTTGGTACTGTGAATCTTCCTAATTGATTTTTAAAGATACCTACAATAGGGTTTTTTTCAAATAAAAGACAAATCTAAATTTGAATCGCTGGGCTGCGCGCGGGAATGCTACTGGGCTGGCCCAACTACGCACACGCGCACAGCGGGCTGCTCCGGGGCTGGTCCTACCTGTCAGCGGCTAATAACACGCGAAGCGGTATCAGCTATTCTGGGCCTTACGATTAGAGCGCGATCGACGGCTGAGCGTCGTCGTTTCCGTCGTAGGGCTCGCGCGGGAGAGAACGCTAGCACTACAGAGGGGGTTGTTGGGGGCTTACAAGGGCTCCATCTAGGTGCGGTGATGGGGGCGAACAAACGAGTCGATGGGGCGGTTCGACAGGTGGTCGTGGAAGCTCCTAGTGTCGGCTCCTTCCTTCCTCTGCAACGGTTGACTCCGATGAAATTCCGGCGAGGTGGTGCTCGCCTTGCTCCAGGGTTGAGTCAGAGAGGTTCCTGGGTGAGAGAGGAGTGGAATGGTGTGCGTTTTGAGGTCGGGGGAGGGCTCTATTTATACTGCGGCGAAGGGGGCAGGACGACATGGCTCGGGCTCGCTGGCGATGTAGTTATAGTGAGCTATAGGCATGGCCAAGGGTATAGGTTGATGCGGTGCTTCAGGGCGATTGCCATGCGCACAGTGGCACAGCGAGGCGCGGTCTAAATCGTTCTATAATGTCCGTGCTCTACAGCGGTACCATCGGCAATCGTCATGAAGTATAGTGGTCATGGTGCTCGCGCGGTCAAACGAGCATGTCTGGGAGCTTGCTGGAGTCATGGCGAACGTAATGGCGCGTTGGAGGGCGAGGCGCGGCATGTGCGCGCGGGATTGCTCGGCGCTCTAGCGCGGCGACCGACATAGTCTGGCGTTAAATGTTCATGGCTTTGCTGGCGTCTCCTCGAGCGGTCTTTGGTCGGGGAGTGCACATTCAGAGGCGGTGAGGTCAGGGCTACCTCCTAGACATTGTGGGCTAGGGCGGCGCGGTCTGTGGCGGCTTGTCCGTGTCGGGGTGGCAAGGTGAGCTCGGGTACGATTTTTGCACTGCTCATTTGATCTACTGAGAGAGATCCTTTGCACGGGCTCGTACTGATGGCGTTAAAGGCATGATGTGTGAGCTCGGTGAGGTCACAAGATGATCAAAGGTTTGATCAAAATAGTGTATAGTGGTTGAGATTGTACTATGATCACGAAGTGTTCGATCGAATAGCCACAAGAACTAAACCATCACATTTTCTAGTTATTTTTTTGTGGGTGTTCTGGTAGTAATCTTGGTAGTCTCTGGGTGCAAGGATTTTCTAAGTGGTGAAGGTTTGAGTGGTTTTCCAAAAATGGCTATCTTGATACATAAGATAGATTCAATTTTGAATTGCCTCTCAAATTGGTTTGGATTTGTTTCTGCAAGGTTGGAAAGCTCCACTGGGTTTAGTGTCACTAGGTCTAGCAAGGGGAGAAAAGAAATGCAAAAGTTTATGTTTGAGATTAGTCGCTAGAGATGCTCAAACTGGGCTAGTGGTTAACTTGGGCAGAAATGACCATTAGGTCAGATGCTTCATATTTGGATTTTCTTTTGTTTTGTTCTGATTTGGAAATGACCTAGATGATATGGTTTTGATCTTTAAACCAACTCTCATCATTTACAACAATCAAACATGGCATTGCAAGCATTCATACACACAAGCAACAAGATTTGATTTTAATTAATAAAAGCTTTTGTTGACCCTAATCTTGATTAATTAGAAATTGATCCTCATTAATATATTTGGGGTGTTACAATAAAGGTTAGACTATTTTTTTGAAATGGGGCATTACCCCGGCCTCTGCATCGATTGTAGTTTTAGTCTTGCAACTTATTACATCATTGATCACATAAGATTTGTACGTGAACCAACCATCTAAAAATAAAAGACAACACTAGATGACTCTACATCAACATGTTATTCTAAGATCAAAATGCTAGCTACACTGGGCGTATAAAATCGTGTGCGACCTTCTCTATTTGATTATAGCCAATATCCAAAGCATGTTGCTGTTCCATTGGTTGTAGGTAGGACCATGCACTAGTAGAGAAAATCTTATAGCAACAATTCTTACCACCGGCGTGTTGGGCGTATTTCGCCGGTGGTAACCTGGCACTTATTACAATGTCGAACCAGCCACCTACCAACACCTCCTCACTCACCATTAGCTCCCCTTTCTTGGAAACTCAACCCCAATCTTTGCTAGATCATTCCCCCACTTCTCCCCACCTATTTTAGCTAATTCAACCAACAAAGTTTAATATATTTATGGAGATGTCGCTCCCCTCGCATGCATTAGTAGATCTACCGATCAAGATCTAGATCTAGATCTAGATCCATCTCCCCTACCACCTTTCCCACTTCTCTCTACCGGTGCTCTCCCCCCACCTTCCCCACTTCTCTCTACCGGTTCTCTTGGACCTCGCGTCAACTAATAGGTATAATATTGTGGAATGTGCATGAGTGTTGGTGACAAAAGTCACCGGTGATGGTGAAAAGTGTGGTTGCACGCATATGTGTACCTTTTTGTGTTGTTTTGCGGGTAGAATGTGCATGTACAATGAGTTGCCAATGTTTTGCCGGAATATCGATTAACTCCCGTTCTGGCAAATTTCTGGCACTCCGACAAGACCATTTTAAGCAAAAGTTCATGCCAATATTTTCCGTGAAAGCAGCCAAGTGAGGCGACAGTTCTAATCTATTCTATTATTGTGCAGGCGACGATGGTCGTCGAGATGAAGGAAAGCGTGGTGGATAGATACGTGGAACGCGCGACTGCCGACATGTATCGAAATAACCGCTTGGAAATAAGATGTCCGTGTAGAAAATGCAAACTATCGTCATTGTTTGACCCCTTGTCACACACGGTGAATGAGCACCTGCTTTGGTGTAGTTTCATGGATGGCTACACTACTCCGTGCATGGATGATGATGATGACGATGACCATAAGGAAGAGGATGCCGTTCAACACAAAAATGAAGATGATGAGGAGGGAGGGATGTCGCACACGACGATGACGACCGTGATGAACAAGGTTGGGAAGAAGAAGAACGTGTGGACAACGAGGACATGAGTAGGGATACCCCGCTAACCGTAGCCGTGCACGACCCTCATGTTCAGGAAATTCTTCTTGGCAACGCATCGACTGAACCCAGATTTGATGGTAGACGGAAGTCTAAGATGGATAAATTGGAGGTAGACTCGAGAACTCCGTTATAAGACAAAGGTCACGGGCCGGAGGAGACCCGCTTGAGAGTAACTCTCGGTCTTCTAGAGATGAAGGCAAGATACTGATGGAACGATGCAAGCACAGATGAACTCTTCCGATACTTGAAGAAGTACTTACCTAAAGATAACACGTTGCCAGGTAGCCTACAAGAGTCCAAGAAAGTGCTGTGCCCTCTCGATTTACTGCATGAAAAATACAATGCCTGCATCTGTGACTGCATGATTTATCGGAACGAGCACAAGGACTTGACCACGTGCCCAAGGTGCAGCGAGCCTCGATACAATAGAGGGACGAGAAAAGCTCCTCGAAAAGTTGTGTGGTACTTCCCGCTCAGGCCCCATCTCCAGCGGTACTTCGCGGACCCCAAGGAAGCGAAGATCATGCGCTGGAATGCAGAAAGGAAGGAGGCGGTGATGAAGGATCCAGTGCGGGTTAAAAACCCAGTTCTGACGCACCCTTCGGATGCAAGCCAGTGGAAAGAATTATACGATTAGTATGAAGATTTCGGGAAAGAACCAAGGAACATCAGACTGGGTGCAAGAACCGATGGACTCAATCTGTTCGGCAACCAGAGCAGCAAGCACAACACCTGGCCCATGTTTGTATGGATGTACAACCTCCCCCCATGGCTACACCTGAAGAAGAAGTACATACACATGAGCATGCTAATCCAAGGGCCGACGCAGCCAGGGAGCGATAACAACCTGTATCTTGAGCTATTGAAGGAGGAGCTAGCCATCTTGTGGGACAAAGGGGTAGAAACATGTGATGCCCACCTCCAACAAAATTTCCGTCTAAAAGCAGCACTGATAACGATGGTGCAGGACTATCTCGGATATGGATATATCACATGGCAGGTGTGCCGCAGACACAAGGATTGTGTGAGGTGCATGGAAAGGACGCTGTTTCTTCAGCTTGGTAAGGATCCCGGTTCTTCGAAAACCGTCTACATGAGGACTCGGATGTGGCTAACTGAGAATGACCCGTGGAGGAAGCATGGAGATCTGTTCAACGACAAGGATGAGCTTGAAGTACCTCCGCCTAAGCACAGCGGCGAGGAGATCGATGCTTTGTTGAAAATATGGAAACACTGGCCTCCGCTGGGTAAGATAAAGAAGCATAAGCGAAAGCGAGGAGATAAGAAGAAGGAAAAGGAACACGGTCCGCTCATGGTGGTATGGAAAAGGAGGTCCGTGTTTTGGGACTTGCCGTACTGGAAGATCCTCGGTACGCCTCATAGCCTTGATGTCATGCATATCACGAAGAACGTGTGCGAAAGCTTGCTTGGCACTCTGCACAACATGCCGGATAGGACCAAAGACGGGCCGAAAGAAAGACACGACCTAAAGGCCCTTAATATCAGAGAAGAGATTCACCCCCCGTCTTCTTCTACGGTTGAGGTGGAGACAAACGATCGCAAGCGCAAAAGGGCGAGGAAGAAGCCGGTTGAGGAGCATACGGAAGATCCTAAGGGAAAAAGGGCGAAGAAGAGTAACCCCGCGCCCCTCCTGCTTCACTCTATATCCTAACAAGCTTGAACAGATGATCGGTTGCCGCCTCGGAACCAAGTATCCCTTAGGCTATGCGGGGGTGATACGTAGATGGTTGGACCCGACGAAAGGAATCTTCAGCGGGATGAAGTCTCATGACTGTCACATCATGATGACGCAGATACTTCTGGTTGCAATCCGAGGGATCATGGAACCGCACGTCCGTGCAAAGCTGACGTCATCACTCGGAAGTCGATAACCGTCAAGAAACTCGGGCGGCTGCAGGAAGAGATCGTCACCATCATATCCGAGATGGAGATGTACTTCCCGCCCGCATTCTTTGACATCATGGTCCACCTTCTGTTGCATATAGTGGACGATATCGAGGATCTCGGGCCTCCGTTCCTTCACAACAAGCATGAACAGAATCATCAAAGGATACGTCCATAACAATGCACATTCGGATGGAAGCATCGTCTAGGGCTTTCTCACCGAGGAGTGCGTCTCTTTCTACAAGAATTATCTTACCGAGGAAAACCCACGTCCGATTGGTTTGCCCATGAACAAGCACCTCAGCAGGTTCGAGGGAGTAGGCCACCGCATCGGCAAGAAGGAAATGGACGTGGATCAGTGTGATAGGAGAGCCGACTTTGATAGGGCCCACTTAGTAGTGCTACAGCACATGGATGATGTCATGCCTTGGGTGGAAAATCACAAAACCATGATCGAGAACAATGCTAACATGCCGATGACATAAGAAGAGGTATTTAGAGTGCACAACTCCTCTTTAGCGCACTGGTTCAAATACAAGATTGATGCCAATCCCCCGCCAATGACAAGAGTCGCGGACAGAATCACACTGGCCTTGTCTTATGGGCCTGCGCCAAACCTCATGACTTATCAAGCATACGGCATCAGCGGTTACACATTCTACATGCAGGAGAGAGACAAAAGAAGCGACTATCAGAACTCAGGTGTGACGATGGAATCTTACACGGGTGAAGAGAAGAAAAGATACTACGGAAGGATCGAGGAAATTTGGGAGCTCGACTATGTTGGGGAGAAGCTACCAATGTTCCATGTTAGATGGGAGATGTCAGAAAAGAAGACGAGTATTTCACCACCATGTGTATGCCCAAAAAATCCAAGACCAAGAAACCCACCGCACAAAATGAGCCATGGGTGCTGGATAAGCATGTCAAGTAATTCTTCTTCATTACCGACCCATCAAGGCCTAGCCGTGTCATCGTGAGGAGAGGCAAAAGGTCACTCGTCGGAATGTATGGATTCGCCGATGATAAATACTTCGACGGACTCGTCGGAGACCCGATGATGGAAGAACCCGATGAAGACGATGCAACATACATAAAAAGAAGAAGAAGGACCACATTGCCTAGGTCATCAGCTACAACAACTCCGTACACAAGGAGTCACGACGATGAGACTCGCGGGGTCAAGTCAAAAAATACCAAGCAGAAGGGCAAGAAGAAGAATCAGAGTGCAAAGAAGAAATAGTAGGATTTTGGTGTGGTGTATCACTTTTTAATGATTTTATGTATAAGTGTGTACTATATATATAATATTAAACTCCTATGGAGGTGATAGATCATTTGCAACTAACTCAATTAGCCATCATTTTATGTATGTTTGTTGCCTCCGACGGAATTGCGCTATCATTTTATGTGTGTTTGTTGCCTCCGACGAAATTGCGCTATCGTTTTATGTGTGCATGTTTGCCTCCTACGGACTATCATTTTATGTGTGTTTTTGCCTCTGATGGAATTGCGCTATCATTTTATGTGTTTTATAATTGTTGCCTCCGACGGAATTGCACTATATATCATTTTATGTGTGTTTATTGCCTCCGACGAATTGTGATATCATTTTATGTGTGTTATTTGTTGCCTCCGACGGAATTGTGCTATCATTTTATGTGTGTGTTTGTTGCCTCCGAAGAAATTGTGCTATCATTTTATGTGTACGTGTTTGTTGCCTCCGACGAAATTGCGTTATCATTTTATGTGTGCATGTTTGCCTCCAAAGGACTATCATTTTATGTGTGGTTTTGCCTCCAATGGAATTGTGCTATCATTTTATGTGTGTTATTAATTGTTGCCTCCGACG
Organism: Avena sativa; assembly: GCA_916181665.1. Taxonomy (NCBI): domain Eukaryota; kingdom Viridiplantae; phylum Streptophyta; class Magnoliopsida; order Poales; family Poaceae; genus Avena; species Avena sativa. Next base: position 186,553,304 of record OV702281.1, read on the forward strand.
GAATTGCGCTATCATTTTATGTGTGTTTATTGCCTCCGACAAAATTGTGCTATCATTTCATGTGTGTTATTTGTTGCCTCCGACGGAATTGCGCTATCATTTTATGTGTGTGTTTGTTGCCTCCGATGAAATTGCGCTATCATTTTATGTGTGTTTGTTGCCTCTGAAGAAATTGCGCTATCATTTTATGTGTGCATGTTTGCCTCTGACAGACTATCATTTTATGTGTAGTTTTTGCCTCCGATGGAATTGCGCTATCATTTTATGTGTGTAATTTGTTGCCTCTGGCAGAATTGCGCGCTATCATTTTATGTGTGTTTGTTGCCTCCGACGGAATTGTGCTATAATTTTATGTGTGTTTGTTGCCTCCTACGAAATTGCGCTATCATTTTATGTGTGTTAACGTTATATGTTGCCTCATGGAATTGTGCTATCATTTTATGTGTGTTATTTGTTTTCCTTCGACGGAATAATTGCGCTAACATTTTATGTGTGTTTGTTGCCTCCGACGAAATTCGCACTTCAACAACAAACGAGTGGTTGTTAAACTCGCTGAGTTTCGAGTTTTATGTCCAGCCCTAGACGGAAAGTGCACTGGCCCCACCTGGCAGTGAATAGTGACCCTGGCCCCACCTAATAATACCACCAGCGAATTCACACCAAACCGCCGGGGGTAGCACGGGCTGGCCCCACTTACCAGTATCAATACCACCGGCGAATTCAGGCGAAACGCCGGGGGTAACGGGCTGGCCCCGCCTGCCAGTGACCCTAATTTATCACCAGCGTATTTGTGAAAACGCCGGGGGTAATGTGCCTATGGTTCCCATCCGTCTCGATCAGATCATATTGGATCGATCCAACCCGTCTCAGATAAGATCGATCCCCATAGACTCGAGCGCGCGCCCGTCCCCTTACGACCCGCCGCCGTCCCCTTACGACCCGCCGCCGTCCACCGCCAGCGAGGTGAGTTCCCCCGGCCCCTCTCCTCTCCCTTCCTCTCTCCCCCTCGCCCTCCTGTACCTAACCATCTCCACCTCTCGCAGGAGCCCGCCGTGGACGGAGTTGCACCCGTCGTCGTCCCCGTCGACCCTCCACCATCCACCATCAGCGAGGTGAGTCCCCCCGGCCCCCTCTCCCCTCCCTTCCTCTCTCCCCCTCTCCCTCCACTACCTAACCATCTCCACCTCGCAGGAGCCCGCCGTCGAACGCCCCCCTAGTCGAACGCCCGGAGGAGGAGGAGGCCCCCTTGGATAAGGAGAACGCCCGGAGGAGGAGACCACCGCGTCTCCGTTGCCGTCCCGTCCGCCGGCCACCCGCAGGTACCACCTTCTGTCAGGATCCTGAAGAACCTGATAAGCCAAGTTCAGAGTTCAGTAGCAGTCGACAAAGATCAACAATCCACATGTTCCTTCTAGAAGCATCGATTAGCTTAATGTAATCTGGTTATTACTGTTGATCCTTGTAACTTAATTAAGCACTAATAGCTTGGGCACTAGGCTTCGATATAAAGCCCAGTGCGAGCGTAGATGGGAGGCAAGCTATCAAAAATCCTAATATTTTACCATGTCTTTGTCTTCCTTGCCTACTCCTTTTCCTAGTATAGCTTTACATGTTTTAGATCAGGTCCTGACACCTTACCACTCTCCCGTCCGGAGGAGCAGTAGCAGCATGGATTTACCAGTTTAAGCTGGGATTTCCTAGTTTAAGCATGGATTTACTAGCCTGCTAGGATTTACTAGTTTAAATAGGACAGAAAAGGTCTTTAAGTTGCCTGCTGGGATTTACTAGTACCAATGACTAGTTTAAGCTGCCTGCTGGGATTAATCCTTCTGCAAGATTGGTTCATTGCTCAGTGTTGCATGTACAATATGTACTTAATAAGTTGGTTAAATAGTGCTCTGGTTTTGTCTATAAGTTGGAATATGCACACTTTCAGCTTTTAAACAAAGTAAAATGAATTTTCTGTTGAAACTGTTGGAAGTAACGTAATGGTTGTTGAAATTTGCATGTATAAGATTTTAAATAGTGCCATGGAAGTAACTGTTGAAATTTGCATGTACGAGATTTTTTATGCTGAAATGTAGCTTATTGGTCAATTCACTGTTAGCATTAGCAGTACAACTTTTTCTCTTTGTTTAGCGCGTGATAGCACAAGCTTTGTGGTCTTGTTGAAGTTCTGGCTTTCTAGAATCACCTGCATTATTCCTTTTGGTCATTGTGGAGGCCATAGTAGGGATCTCCCAGCTAGTCTTTTAGCGAGAAATCTTCGTCTTGATTTTAAGTAAGATCGTTGTTTCTCCTGGATTGTAAGTCATTGGTACTGCTTGTTTCTGTTGATTTGTAACCTGTACATTTCTAGAACTGCACTTGTTGAATTACTGGAACTGCACTTGTTTGAATTATCTTGGATTACTATAACTGCACTTGTTTGAGGCAGTACATATAGGTGAAAAGTCTGTTTTGGTAGCAGTACATATATTTGCAGCAGTACACCGGCTTACATGGAGATCTATGGTAGCAGTACATATATTGGCAGTGTCACATGAGAACACCTCAACTAGTAATCATTAACACATAGGTGAAAAGCATCTGATATTGTCTTTGGATATTGTATAAAGTATGTTTTGGATATTGTATAAAATCTGTTTTGGTTATTGTATAAAGTCTGTTTTGGTGGTTGTAGCTTAATGTTGTGCAGGTACATTGAGTGCCAATGTTTCGCCGGAATGTCGATTAATTTCTATTCCGACGAATTTCTGGCACTCAGGCATGGCCATTTTTAGCAAAGGTCATGCCGGATTTTCGCCGTAAATTTGTGTATCTAAAATCCTTTCTTTTTGCTTGTGTAGTGCTCAGTATAGCCATGTCGTCTACTGGAAACCGCAACGAAAACGATCGGTGCCAGCGAGACTTAGAGGAGCACTACAGGCTCATGTCCCAGGAGATAGAGCTGGAGGAGGTAGGAGGCTAGGGCGAAGAAGACGATGAGACCACCGATGATGGCGGTGAGGAGATGGGCATCGATGACCGCCTTGATGGCGGTCATGAGAGGGGAGATGAGACCACCGAAAGTGGCATCGTCGGGGGTGGCTCGGAGACAACAACGTCGGCCAAGAGGGAACGGAAGAAGCGGCGACCGAACATGGTCGGCACCACGAAGGAGACATTCACAGCAGTGGACCCCATGACCGGTATCCCTGTGGAGCTGAAGAATCTCGCGAGGGGGTACGGCCTCCAGCTGGGAGCTATCCTTCGGGACATCGTCAATGTCAACGAGACAAAACTCCGAATGAAGAAGAAGCATCTGCAGGACCAACTCCTCTTGCCGCTGCACGCGCGATACCTGTTCCCCAAGGGCTTCACGAACCTAGATCCCAAGGAGAACATCGTGAACAAGTTCGCCCTCGGGAGGTTCACCAGGAACCTCAGCCGATATAACACCATGCTAAGGGGTATGATTGCTGACGGCGAGCCATAGGAAGAGATCAAGCGCCACTTCCCGCGGCTTACGCCCAAGGACTACACGCGCTTCCTGGAAAACGAGGAGCTAGCCTACACCAAGGATCAGTCAGCCTGGGGAAAGGAGCTGGCGGAGAAGAACATCGGTTGCCACAATCTCGGCTATTGTTGCTACGATGGCAAGGCGGACAAGTGGCAAAAGGAGGACCAGACCTACGCAGAGAAGGGCATCGAGAACACTTGGGCGAAGTACAAGAACCCGCTCTTCAAGGCATTTGTCAAGTCCCGGTACCGTAAAGAGATGGATGGGAAACTTGTGACGAGCCCTACAATGGTGGAGGGTGTTGTCTTGGTCACCGACCCGAAGGTGGTGAAAGTTGAGAACGCAGTGGTAAGCAATTTGCCCAGCTTATTAGTTTCATACTGCTCACCACAACTCCATCTCTAAAATTCTTCTTGCTACTTGAAGTTCCCGGAAGAAGCTAACGAGTCTGGATCCTCGTCCCAGACATCGACGGGCAAAGTCCCGTGGGACAACCCTTTTATCAGGGGCTTGAACATCGTGAAGGAGCAGCCTCTATTGAAGAGGCCGGCAAGAGTCCGTGTCCCCGGCGCGGGAGGAGGTCGCCAGCATATCGATTATGGCTTGGACGTGCCCACCACCAAGGACTCGCTCCAGGCGAAGAATGACCGAGAGCACGCGACTCTATTGGACCAACTTGGAAGCAACCTTTGAGCAGCGCGTCCAAGCCGTGGTCCAAGCCGAGGTAGAAACTAGGGTCCAGGCAGAGGTGGCAAGCAAGGTCGATGGCGTGGTGGCCAGCCGGTTTAATGAGATCATTCCTGGAATGGTGGAGTCGATCTCCACTTACTTTGCCAACGGCCAAACGGGACCACTCCCATTGATCAGCCTAGGCGGCAGCAACTCGGGCAACATGCGGCCTCCTGCTACACAGGCTCAAGACGCGCCTATATTGGTGACTCCACCCGCCGGTGCCAATGCAGGTGATAGGGAGGATTCGCCGGCCATGGGGGCAGCCAGCAGCCCCTCGATCACTTGCACACCCTTCCTCGGTCCCTCGACGGGCTCGATGCTCTCACAGTAATTAATTGAGCCTTTATGCAAGTTAGTTAGTTCATCGCCGCCCCTCTCTGACCAACACTTGCATGTTTCTTCACAGGAGCAAAGTGTTCCTTGCACCATGCTCATGTATGTGGACAACAAGCTCAAGGATGTTGCGAGGGGACGCATCATGAACCTAACACACCGGACGTTCCACTGCAAGCCTATGGACGATAGCGTGCATCGGGTTGAGGTGGATCGGTCATTCCAAGGATGCGCACACTTGGTTTCTCCTCATCAACCCCCGGGTGTCGAAGACGAGCTAAAGGTCGGGCAACTGAAGAATCATGTCCTTTTATGGCCGAAAGCCCTACTTCGGCTGAAGACCGCCGAAGAAATGGTCACTCCAACAGCTGTGCTTGCGGCGGCAAGCCAAGAAAGGGTCACTCCAGCGTCTGCACCTACGGTGGCAAGCCAAGAAAGGGTCACTCCAGCGTCTGTGCCTACGGCGGCAAGCCAAAGGGTCACTCCTCTACCAGCCAATGATCCTCCCGAGCCCGAGACAGATGAGCGCGACAACGCAGTGGACATGGATAAGGCTCACATCGATTCGTTCATCGCTGATTTGGAGGCTCCCATCGATGTTGCTCCTTCTGAGGCACCCGCCCGTTATACCATGCCGAAGAAGAAGCTCTTCCCTTCTCAAGAAACGCCCAAGCAGGAAGACGCTACCGCCTTCACCGCTCCGCCGCATGCTAAGGTTACCCCCCTGTGATACAGCCATGGAGGTGATAAGAAGGGCAGGACGCGGAAGCCAAATCATGGGAAAGACGCCGCAGCAAGCAAGAAAGTGGTTCTCAACAAGATGCTGACCAAGTGGAGGTGATGCATTATCTTGGTGAACTGATCCTGCCGAACCACATTGTCAAGAAGATGTCGCTGGACCTGAGTAGCCTGCATGATACTGTGAGGTATCTAGAGCAACAACTTTTCCAAGATAAAAATCCATCCTACCCTCTCTTCACGGTTAGGGTGCGCACTAACTGTGGCTTCGTCACCACCTCCCTTGGCGAGTTGTTCTTCATCACGTATGAAGACATCTTCAAGCTCTTCCACATGTTATGGCTCGATTGAGACGTGGTCCGCCTGGTATCGCTAAAAATGGTGCACGATATCATCATGGAGAAGACCTCACACCTCGCTATCATGGACCCCTTCTATTTGAACGTAGGCACCGTCGATAAGGACTAAGCATTTGTCGTGAAGTATATCACGGATTTCTTGGTGGCTAATAAGGACAAGTCTTGCTTTCTCCTTCCATACTTTTCCGAGTAAGTAGTCGGTCGCTAAACTTCCTGCTATTACATTCTTTCGTGAATTTCCTTAATAGCCGAGGATGATGGTTTATTCCAACTGTTTTGCGCAGAGAGAATGGGTGCGTCCTCATAGCCTTTCAACCATATTATTCCCATGTCATCTATCTCGACTCCGGGAGAGACGTGCAGAAAGACTACACCGACGTCAAGTCTACTCTTGATAAAGCCCTCAACGGTTTCAGAGCCGCGGTTGGCCCACTCAAGTATGAGAAAAGATCCAAAGGCATATACGTGAACTCCCACGTAACCAAATTCCATTGCCTTAGGCAATCATCGACTGACAGTGGGATGTAGCCCTGGTTCGCCATCCTACATATGAGGGAGTACACAAAGGATGATGATAAACTCTTGATGCCATCCGGTCTCGAGAAAAGGTGAAGAGATATGATGGAAACAACCGATGCAAACATCAGAGCCGAGTTTTGTGCCATCCAGCGGGAGATTGGCACGATACTCAAGAGGGATGTCTTGACTAGGGGTGGCACATTCAACTACAACGGTATCCCGCTGACTAATGCAGAGATTGAGGACCGCTTAGCTGCGATCGCCGACGGGAGGACATTCACCACGCTACGTGGCATCGATCCCTTCCTGCCAAAGCCGAAGAAAACCTGATCGAGTCACAAACTTGTCTCCTGAAAATGTTAGTCATAGAATTACGATTAGTTTATTTTATGATTTTCTTTTTGCATACCTATCTTTCCATGCAAATGTTAGTAATAGAATTACTTAGATATATCTGATGATTTTTGCATATCTATATGTTATACCTCTTATGAATATGTGGTGACAACACTAACATTTCTTTCTTGTGTGTGTGTGTGCGCGCAGATGCCGTGGTATGTCGTATACGAGGGAAGGGTTCCCGGAGTCTACGACGACTGGGAGGATTTTAGGAGGCAGGTCCACTGTTTCTGCGCGAATAGTTACAAGGGATATGCCACTTTGGAGGAGGCGGAAACTCGTTACGCGAGGTTTGTAGCGGGGCGGAGGACGGAGATGTGGAGGAGCTGGTTGACCCCCTTCGCCGTGATGATGCTCGCAGCCACCACCGCCTCTCTAGTCTATTTGCTAGTTGGAGTCCAGTAGGTATCTGTTGTATGAACTATGAACTGTTTGAATGTGTGAAACTGTTTGAATGTGTCATACAACTACGGAGACTTGTAATATTATGTCATATATGGTCACTTTCTACACTTGTGTGAACTGTTTGAATGCTATTGATGCATGGTTTGAACATATGTTTATTTCATGTATTTGTTGTGTGTATTTTGTCATTATCCTGTGTATTCTATCAAGATTACAGTGTATTCGGTGTGTATATTTATTTTCTTTTTTTAACTCCTGGTAATATTACCCCTGGCAAAACAGTGGGTCTATCCCTGGCGAAACAGATTTCGCCTGTACTAAACTACCACCGGCGATACCTGGAGAAGCCGACAAGCGTGCTTACCCCGGCGTTTCCAGCTGCTCGCTGGCACTGGCGAATTTTACCACAAACGATATATGGAAGCACCGGCGATGTAGATGTACCCCCGGCGTTCGCTGTTGCTCGCCGACGGTAGCTGCATATTATCACCGGCGATGAGGACTTACCACCGGCGAGGAGGTCGCCGGCGAGCACCGAGACGCCGACGATGAGCCTTTTCTGTTCGCTGGCGGTAGGGTTTTCTCTACTAGTGACGTATGGATCCAATGGGTGTCCATTGGAATGACCTGCATAAACGAAGTAGATTTTGCGTTGTTAAATATATAATCTCTACACACATTCCAAATGGCCCAAAGCAGAGCAAAGATTTCAACTCGGATTTGAACTTTGTCTTTTTTTGCAACCCCCCTTAACCAGTTTCCAAATAGATTAGTTATGTTTGTTGGAGATATAATATTAAAGGCCATGTGTCCAATTCTACAAACTATTTTAGCAAAGGGACACTCAAGAAAAAGATGGTGTATTGTTTCTTCTTTATCACAAAAACAACATTTTGTAGAACCTTGCCAATTCCATTTTGCAAAATTGTTTTGGTGAGAAGGACCCTGCGATAGAGGAACCATATGAAGATCTTATTTTTCAGTGGAACCTTCATTTTCCAAGTATATTTGTGGAGAAACCTAGTGTTGTCACTTAAATAATCAAGATACATGGATTTTATAGTAAACTTCCCTAAAGTTGTTAACTTCCAAGATAAAGCATCTTGTCGGTTCGATAAGCAAACATCCATCAAACGATGAAACAAATGAAGTCAATCTTGACCATTTATTTCCTATTAAAGATCGTCTAAAAGCTATATTTAGAGGAGCTTGCGATAGAACACTTGCAACAATAACTTATTTTCTCTGCACAATGTTGTACAATGATGGATACTATTGAGGCATTGGCTCATTTCCTAGCCATGCATCTTCCCAAAAACGAGTGCATAAACCATCACCAATCCTGAAACAACCTTTTTTTAAAAAGTCATCTTTTACCTTCACGGGCCATTTCTAGAAGGGGGAATATGTCTATTTTTACTTTGAATTGAGATAGACATTTAGAATGTAGATACTTATTTTGAATTAGCTCCTGCCACACTCCATGTTTAGATAAAATTTAAAAAGCCACTTGCTCAATAAACATTTATTTTTTAGCTCTAAAACCTCTACCCCGAGACCTCCCTGGACTTTTGGCCTACATATGTTGTTCCACTTAGTAAGTCTATATTTTTTCTTGTGACCATCACTTTGCCAAAAGAACCATGATCTAAAGAAATCCAATAGTTTCCTTACCCCTTTGGGTGTTTCAAATAAGGATAACATTAACATTGGAAGGCTAGTTAAAACTGAGTTGATGAGAGTGAGTCTATCACCATAAGATAAGAGTTTGCCAACCAACTAGCGAGATTTCTCTCGAAACGATCTTCTACTGGTTTCCAAACTCCATTTTTAAGTTTGCGGTAGTGAATAGGAATACCCAAATATCTAAAAGGGAAAGATCCAACATCTCACCCAAACAGATTTATATATTGGTCCTCCTCTACTTTTGCACGGCCGAAACAAAAGACTTCACTCTTATGGAAGTTAATTTTTAAACTCGATAGTTGTTCAAAAATACACAAGATTATCTTCATATTAAGAGCTTTTTCTAAATCATGTTCCATGAACAATATTATGTCGTCAGCACATTGGAGGATCGACACTCCCCCCTCAACTAGATGAGGTATAAGACCGTCGACCTGCCCATTCTCCTTAGCTCTTGCAATTAAAATCCCTAGCATATCGACAACTATATTAAACGAAATAGGTGATAGTGTATCACCTTCTCTTAGTCCTTTCTGAGTTTGACGATAATCACCTATGTCATCATTAAATTTAATGCCAATACTTCTCCTTCTAACAAAATCCTGAATCCATTTACACCATTTTAGATCGAAACCCTTCATACGCATTCCTTGTTGCAAAAATGTCCATTGAACTTTATGATAGGCCTTTTCAAAGTCTACCTTTAATAAAACCCCGTCTATTTTCTTCCTATGATGTTCATGAATTGTCTCATGAAGAATTAGCACACTTTCAAGTATGTGCCTCCCTGGTACAAAAGCTGTCTGCGTCGCTTGGACTATATTATGTGCCACCTCCATCACTCTATTTGTCCCTACCTTTGTAAATATTTTAAAACTAATATTGAGGAGATAAATGGGTCTGTATTGCTGAATTTGTATAGCATTTTATTTTTTTGGAAGAAGAATTATAGTACCAAAATTAAGATGAAATAGAGGCAATTACCCTAGTTGGAATTTAGCAAACATATTCATCAGTCATCCTTTAAAATTTTCCCAAAACTTTTGTTAAAAGTCTGCAGGGAACCGTATAGTCCTAGAGCCTTATTCTTTTACATTTGCATAATAACATCATGCACCTCCTTCTCTGTGAAGTCAGCGGTCAAGATAGCATTTTCTTCTTGGGAAATTTTAGGTATATTAGCATTATGAGATTCCACGAGAGAGAAATTGTTTTGAGCCTGCGCTCGAAACAACCTTTTGTAGAACTCCATGATATAATCCCTTAAATTATCTTGACCAACTATGGTCCCCTCATCTTGTTCTAACTGAAAAATCTTTTTGCGTCTATTATTTCCGTTTGTGATTAGATGGAAATATTTGGTATTATTCCCACCTTCTTCGACGTGTTTTACCTTTGCACGCTAAACCCATTTGGACTCCTCATCTCTTCTTAAAGAAGATATTTTCTCATTCTCTTCTCTCATATCCTCACACTCGGAGGCATTAAGAGGTATTGTTTCCGATTTTAGGTCTAGGAAATCTATAATGTGAAACAGGCATTATTTTTCCTTCCTATACTCACTACTCTTATGCCTTGCCAATCCTCATAAGAAATTACGTAGATGGCGGATCTTATTCCGCCAAACTTCCATAGGGTTTCTACCTCTATTGACTGCTGCCCATTCTATGGCAACCATTTGGTAAAAACATTCCTGGCGTAACCATGATAACTCGAAGTAAAAATGAGATTTATTTCCTATGTGAGCTTTTTCACCTAAGTCAATAAGCAAAGGTGTATGATCTTAACAAGCTCTTGTTAATGCCCTCAAACTAACCATAGGAAATTTTTTCTCCCAAGATACACTAGCTAGAACTCTATCAAGATTTTCATATGTGGGGTTTCTCTTCTATTTCCCAAGTGAATTGTCTACCTAAAAGAGTTATCTCTCATAGATCAAGATTTTCAATTATAGCATTAAAAATAAATGGCCATCGAACATCAAAATTATCATTATCCTATTCATCATGTCGATGAATTATATTAAAATCATCTCCAACTAAAATGGGAAAGGAATCATCTTCGCATATGCGCACCAACTCATCCAATAACTCAATTTTCTGGTCATCTTGAGCAAAACCATATACTGCAACTAACAACCACTCAAAGTTATTAGCCTTAGAAGACAAATGAAACTTGATACATCTATTTCCCGAAATAACATTTTTCACAAGCAAGGTTTGAGCATTCAAACCGACTACGATACCACCAGATCTTTCTTATGGTGGTTAGCAATACCAAATGAAATCAAGGCCTCTTGACAATTATAAAAAAACGTGCTGAAAAATTGTCTCTACTAGTTTCTACGATGGCAAAGAAATCAAGCTGGTGTTCCCTAATTGTCTCATGTACTACTACATGCTTAGCTGTATCTCTAAAGCCACCACTGTTCCAGAACTTCATTTCATGATAATCAAGATTTTTTATTAATCCTGGCACTATGCCGAATAACCTTAACCTTTGAATTTTTCTCTTGTATCTTGCTTCGGTTTGGAAGTAGAAAGAGTGAGGTCCTTATGACCTGTTGGGCCTTTTTGCCCTTCTCCCTCTAAATCAATACTTAGCTCTTTAGCTTCTTTTATTACTAGGCTATTTCAAGAATCATCTCCCTGTTTAACCTTCTCTTCATTTCATTTTAACATAACAAGTGTGCGTTGCAGATACAACTCCTTATAATCGATAGAATACTTTGCTTGACTTGGTGAAATCCCCAACAAGACCCCTAAATTAGAAGATCTAGAAACAAATACTTCATCCGGAATTGAAGCAATAGAAATTTCAAAATAAAACTTGTACTTGAAGTGGATGCTTCATCACGTTCTTGGGCTAGATTTTAAGCCCTCTGCATCTGCGTGGCGTCAGCATTTGGCAGTGCACGAATTCTGTCACTCGAGCGAACCCCGTGTGCCTCCGCCACAGGAATGCCGCCGGAAGCAATGACATCTCCTTGCGAATATCGACCCCCCTAGGAATACTCTAGTCCCAAGAGGCGAGATGGGACATGATCCATGATGTGCACTCCCTCCTAGAGTACACGTCAGATGCTTCGACCACGCATCAGAAAAAGGAAACTACACGTGGTCGGCCTCCTGCCATGGTGCATTTGGAGTCGAAGCCGTGCAGCGCCCAACAGTTGGAGTGTGAGGAGAACTAGACGCGGTATCCATAGGTATATCCGGCGACTGAACACGTTCAGCCTCCTGCCGTGGTGCAGTCAGATATGAAGACGTGCAACGCCCAGATGATGGCGTGCAAGGTGAGCTGGGTGAGTTCACCATGCTCATGCCCTAATGACGTGTGTGGGGAATGATACGTTGCAAATGATCTATAATTTTTTATCCTCCATGCTTGTTTTGCACTAATTATATTATGTTTTTGTCCATAATTTGTGGCATTTTTATGAATTTTGTTGAACTAACATATTAACAAGTGCCACAGAGCCAGTTTACTGTTTTCTGCTATTTTTGGTTTCAGAATAACTAGTAAAGACATATTCTTGGAATTGGACGAAACAAAATCCAAAGTTCCTATTTTTCCTAACACGACACAGAGTCTTGGAGGAGAGGGGAGACGCACCCTAGGGCGGCCACACCTGGGCCAGGCGCAGCCAGGGGGCGCGCCGCCCTAGGGTGTGGGCCCCTGGCACTCCACCGACCTCGCCTCTTCGCCTATATAATCGCTCTAAGAAGAAAAACCCTAAGTACCCGATCAGAATTCCATGAAAAAGTCCGTAGCCGCTGCCACTTTCGTCTCTAGATCGGGAGGGATCTGAAGCTCTTCCCGGCACCTTGCTGGAGAGGGGATATCATCCCGGAGGCCTTCTTCATCACCATGACTGCCTCCGGAGTGATGTGTGAGTAGTTCATCCTTGGACTACGGGTCCATAGCAGTAGCTAGATGGTTATTTCACCTATTTGTGCCGTCATGTTTAGATCTTGTGAGCTTCCTATCATGATCAAGATCATCTTATTGTAATGCTACATGCTGTGTTTGTTGGGATCTGATGAATATTGAGTATTATGTCAGATTGATTATTGTTCTATCATGTCTATGTTATTTGTGATCTTTCATGCTCTATGTTTCTAGTAGTTACTCTGGCCAAGTATTTGCTTGTGACTCCAAGAGGGAGTATTTATGCTCGATAGTGGGTTCATGCCTCTAGTAATCTGGGAGAGTGACATAAACTTCTAAGATTGTAGATGTGTTGTTGCTACTAGGGATAAAACAATAATCCTTTGTCCAAGGGCAATTGTATTATTTACATTACACACTTTGCTTAATGCAATTATCTTTTGCTTGCAACTTAATATCCGAGCGTTGTTCGGATGATATCCCGGAGGTAGATTATTAGTCATAGATGCAGTTGGATTATAGTCTATGTATCATGTTGTAATGCCCAAATGAATCTCATAGTGATCATCATGTCATGTACATGCATTGTTATGCATTCTCTATTTGTCAATTGCCCAGCTTTAATTTGTTCATCTAGCATGTTATTTATCTTATGGAGAAACACCTCTAGTGAACTATGGACCCTTGTCCATTCCTTTCCACGAATATTCTATCTACTGTTTACTTTCTCAAATTACCACAAGCAATTAGTTTCTTCTACACTATACGTTTAATCCTTTGTGTTTAGAAAAAACTGTGAGATTGATAACCTCACTGATAAGTCGGGGCAAAATATTTTGGTTGTGCTGTGTGTAGGTTCCACGTTGCTAGCAACACCTTTGGATGTGGTTTCTTTCTCCTACTGGTTTGATAACCTTGGTTCCATAACTGAGGGAAAACTTGCTGCTGTGCTCATCATACCTTGCTCTTGGGGTTCCCAACAGGATCTACATCAACTGTTCCATCACAAGCTTTTGTGGCGCCATTGCTGAGGAGAAAGAAGATTTCTGCAAGGGGAGTCTCTCACTACCAATCTCTTTACTTTGTTTTTTGTTTTGCTTTGTTTGTTTTTCTTTGGTTGGTCTGTTTCTTTTTATCAAAAACACACAAAAAAATTGTTCCTACTTCAAGTTGCTTTTATGTCTATTTCTGCTCCAATCACTATGTCACCTCAGGAAATGATCTTCACTTTCAAACAAGGGAGTGAGGAGAGTTTCAAAGAAGCTTGGTCTAGAATTTCTGATTCTTAGGAAAAAACTGAACCTAAAATGACTCTAGGCTTGCTTCTTAGTAGTTTCTACTTTGGTCTTGTTCTTTGTTATAGATATGCTTTGGATGCTGTAGTAGGAGGAGATTTCCGTCATTGTGAAGGGGATGAAGCTTTTAATGCTATAAAAAAATTGATTACAACATATAACTTGCCTAGTAAATTTGATTCATCCTTTATAAGAATTTATGTTAGATTAAACACTCTTGAGAAAAATATAGCTTGTTTAAAAGGATGTTATAATATGCTTCGAGAGCATCATGATTATGTTCCAATAAATTCTGAACCGTCAAAATGTTCCCCGCAGTAAAAGTTGCTAATGGTGGAACTTTTCATGCTCGTTGTGATATTATGTCTGAGTTTTGTCTTATGGCTAAAGATATTTATGAATCTTTGGGAACTTTCTAAGGGTGGAGAAGAAATATCTCTTACCAATAATGCCACTATATTACCCATTGGAATAGCTGAAGGAGTGTTTACAAAAATCCTAGGGAAAGTCGCATCTACTGATTATCTTGTTGTTGAATCTGTAGGAAAAGGAGAAATTACACTTGGAAGATCCCTGCTACAACTCCCTGGAGCAATAATATATGTGGGAAAAGGCACCATGAATTTCACTTCCCTACCAAGCAATCATGTGTTCCCTAAAGGTAAGAGTAAAGGTAAGAAAGGTAGATAATTTGAAGTTGGTGCTTCTTCATTTGAAAATACTTGATTCTTTCTTTCTATGGCTAGCTGAAAGGCATTAAAGAAAAGAACTCTTGGGAGATAACATAATTTTTATTTCAATAAGTTTATCTATTGTTGAGTCTTGGAAGTTATTGGCTCTGTAATAACCTCTCCTTATCTTTTTTTTGGTTTTTGTGCCAAGAATAGCCTCTAATGAGATGGAGGTAAGATTTGGGGAAGTTGTTGTCCCGAAACAGATTTATGTGCTTCACTGTAAAAAATCATAAAAAAAACCCAGAACATCGTATTGAGCTGCAATTTTTTTTGCGCATGCCCCTGGTCTTTACCCAACTTTGTTAGTTCTCCACTTTTGATTTGAGCAACAGAAGATTTTCAAAACAAATCGGTCTTTACCTGCAGGTCTGTTTTGACAGATTTCTGCCATTATTTGCATTTGCCTCTTTATCGATTTCTTTTGAGTTCTTTTGATCACTTAAGATTTTTAAAGGAATTTCTATAGTAGCTTATGTTTTAATGGATGATTTACTTGAGTTGAAACTTAACCCAAAGGTTTATTGTCTTGCATACACTAATGTTGCTAATGAAGATTGTGTGAAGTTTTGTATGAAGGAAGTTTTCAAGAGTAGGGAGAGAATGATGTGATGAGATGAAGAATGGACGAAAGCTTAGTATTGGGGATGCCACCCATATCTCCCCAAGAAATATTCAAGAGGTACAAGCGTCAAAGCTTGGGGATGCCCAAGTCATCCCCTTCTTTATCAACAAAAATATCTCAAGTCTTCTTTCAAGATACTATATTTTTATTGCTTCATGAACTATGTATTGTTTGGAGAAGTCGCACCCCGTTCTTCATTGCTTAGAACACTCTAGTTTTCACTCTTATTGTTTTTGAGTGTTCTCTTTTGCTAGCACCGCGTTTGGCTTTAGTTTTCTTCTTCTTTTTGCTTAGAAATTTTTAGTTCTTCTTTGTACTTAGGTGATACAAGCTCTCTGGTCTCTATTGAATATTATCTTTGCGAGTTGTTTGAAATAAGTTGATTGGTGTTGGAAAAGAGTATAATGTTTCATGCTTATGGTGGTACAAAAATAAGCTTGTTTTCACTGTGGCTTAGACTTTATCATGTCATGTTAGATGTTTCTTTGACCATATGCTTAGTGATTATTGTTGTAGAATTACTTGTTTCAAAAAATTGAGATTGCTTAATGTGCCATGAAATAATCATGCGTTGTCTTAGCATACAAAAGCATAATATTGTGGTATTCTCCTTTGATGCTTTATTTGGGTTCACTTGGCACATGCTTACACCATGTTATGACTATGAACCGGTCACCTTAGCCTCTATGATAATTTAGTTTTTGACTTGTGATATCACTTTATGCTTTGATTAATAATGTTTTGTCGCTCTGCATGATTATGGCCATTATTGCTCTCTTAGTAAGTTGCTCCCAGTCTTTTGCTACCCTCCACCTGTACTGAGTATGAGCTCTACTCGTGCATCCAACTCCCAAGAAACCAAGTTATTCCAAAGAGTCCACTATAAACTCCTATGCATGGTGTGTTACACTATTCCAAGTATATTCATGTTTTTATCTATCTTCCAAGTTAAGTTTTTGTTATGTGAAAATTAGTGATTAAAGCTCTCATGAACTTGAAGGCACATTTTATTTCTTGCACTTAATAAACCTCAACCATTGTGACTATCTTATGATGCTTATATGCTTGTAAATTGTAAGTTGGGAGTTAGCAAAACCATGCTTTCATGGGGCACGCTTTCAACATTGCACTTATTTATTCAGTTGATATCATATTCGTTTTCTGATGGATGTCGTCGGTGTGAAATGAGATGGGAGCTTGGAGGTCCATGGAGTGTGTATATGTGTTAGAGAAACGCCTGGGCGGCCAGCCTAATCCATGCCTATCATGGTGGAAACTTGCAGCAAAACCATAGTGGCATTCTATGAAGCCTCCTCAATAAAAAAACTATGCAAATAGCAAAAAAGGATTGTTGAGATGCTCACTATCTGTTGCCTTGTCATTTTGATATGGGATAGATCCTGTGTCATGGGGGCAAGGGGTACCCCATTGGCGGTTCTCTATGATTGTAACATCCCTAAAATCAAGTTTTCAAAGATTTCATATCATGCATGCATGCATAACATTTAGGGATCAAATTCAAACTCATTTGAAAGAAACATAACTTGAGAGCTATGATTTTATGTGATCAAACACTAATCAAATGCCACTCTTAAATGAGAGTATAATTGTTTTAAAACCAAGCCTTGTTGCTCTCAGATTGTTTTGCTTGAATGCTAGTACTTAAACCAAAATTTATAAAACAAATATGGATTTAAAACCATTTTCAAAAACTTATTCAAATCAAGTGCTATGTCACTATTTATTTTTGTTTAATCAAAAGGACCAAGCTAGTACAGAGAGATCACATGATTTTATGCCTAGAAATATGAGTATTACACTCTACAAAAATACAGAAAAGATTTGAATTCAATTGGCTTTTGAAATCATTTGAAAAACGTTCCTGGAAATTCAAAAAGAAAAAGAAAAAGAATAAGGAAATAAGAAAAGGCCGGCGCCAGACTTTTGGCCCATCAGCAAACGCAGCCCACAAGCCCACCCAGGTCGTTTCCCCTTTTCTCTCTGTTTCTCACCCACCCGCACACCCCTCCCTCGCTGACACTCCGGACCCACCGCCACATCAGCTTCGTCGTCAATCCCGCGCCGGAGGAACTGCTCCTCTCTGTCGTTTCTTCCCGAATCAAATCCGATTGATTGCGCTTGATTCCCGGCGTAATTGCCCCGCTCATCCTTGCTACTTAAACCCCCTCTGCCCCCTCTCCATTTCCCCCCAAACCCCAAGAACAGAGCGCCCCCAGGCTGCGAGAATTCCTCGCCGTGATCTCGCTGCTCCGACGAACCGCAGCATCGATTCCGGCCAACCCCGACAACCCCTCTGCTCCTGGTTCACACGAGCATGCTCCACTTTACCTTGCGCACCTCCCAGTACCACTAGCTCGCCCGCGCGTGCCTAGAGCGTCAGCAACACAATCGACTGAGCGCCACCGTCTTTGGCTCCAACTCCGACGACCTCCAGTGGTAATTTCCGACCGCCCCTTTCCCTATCGTTGACACCCGCATGACTAGCATCGTCATGCGCATCTGACCCACCACTTCTTTTGCCTTGGCATGATCTACACCCTCGCCAACGTCGACGAACAGAAGCATCCGTCGCCAGGGACTTCTCCGACGAGTAATCCACGATGACCCCGAGCGCCCCTTCGCCAACCGAGCACACGTTGAGCATCTCCTCATCACGGCGATTCTGGTGAGCATCCTCCCACCTCCCCGCGCGACCTAGTTCGCCGGCTCCGCCGCTGACTGAGCGCGCCACCGCCTGTCGCCGTCGCTAGCGCCGCCAGTTTAGGGTTAGATGCTTAGGGCCGTTCGATTTAGATCCAGTGGATGCGATAGATCCATCACCGAAGAGGTACGATTAAATCTGGGCCACAGATGTTAAGTAAGATATGAAGGTGCGCGAGCACGATCCAGCCCGAACCGGTACCAGCCAACCAGGAAGCGCCGCGTGGCACGAGTTTTGTTTTAAAAGTTTGAATTAGATCTATTAGATGTTTAAACTTATTTAATTCATAACTTTTGAATGCCACGTCCAAATTTGACAAATTTTATATCAATGGAATCAGGAGAGAAAATCCTTTCCATCTATGCAATGTGTTTAATGTTTTGCCTCTATTAAAATGGTTGTTTTTACAGAAACATGTGTAGGCCAATTTTGTGTATAATAATTATTTGGGAAATGTTTTAATGTTCAAATAAAGTTTGTTTGGCAAGTTTTGAACTTGATTATGAATCAGTACTGTGCACTTGTCTTGTTTGGTGTAGAAAATCATCACATGGCATTATGTATGCATCCATATATTTTTGCTTGTATTTATTATGTATGTGATTTTGGTGCTATTATTTTATGTGTAGATTTTGGTGCAAATAGTAATTGTGGTTGTGAGGATTGTAGCTACTCTCCAAACTACCAAGGCAAGTGGTGCTTCATGATTTTATTCCTATGTTTTTCAAATATGCATTAGAAATACTTTGCTAGTCTTGCATGGGTATTTTTGATCTATATGCTATGCTTGGGAAATCCTAGTAGTTGTAGAATTGCTAGAAATATTTCTAAGTCTTATAAATGCCATGCTTAGCCTAGCTAGTAGCAACCAAGGGTGGTTATATTCATTCTATGAATAAATATTTCTAAGTCTTTGGACAATGTTTTTGCTTAATAAAACAACTAAGTGAATGAAACACCTGGGTGGAATGGAAAGAATGGGTTATGTTGAGTGGTTACACAAGGCCATTTTCTATTGTAGGGGTCCCAACCTTAGATAAGATTGATCCCTCCTGTGTTTACAATGCTAGTCCCTGGATCAATAGCTAGCATCCACAGTTAAGATGTAATATCAAGATACAAAGGTCATAATATAAATTTATAACCAGGAATAACATAATTTTATTACATCAAACATAGCTCATTAGGCTATTACATTACATTGCAGCGGAATAAATATAGTCATGGGTCCTTCATCTTCAAAGTGCCATAGGCAGATGTTGGTTGTAGACTTTGTAATCCTAAACAATCAATCTTCACTAAAATCAATCAAACCTGCAACATACAAGTTACAGCCACAAAGGGTCAATACAATTGAATTGTATTGGCAAGTGATACTATATTTGTATAGTGGAGTCTATCATCTATATGCATTTGGCTAAGTGGAGTTGAGGTTTGCATTGCTCAAAATAGATTTTTCCTTAACTTTTGAAAATACTAAGTTTTTGTTTGACAAAATCATTTTCCTCAATCAAAGATTTCAAGATCCTTGTACCAAGCCATCTCTCCATCAATGATTGAAGAATTCAAACAACCCTTGTTCAAACCACAAGTTTTAATTTAGAAATTTGAATGATGAGATTCTTGATTGCTTCCATGTCTTGATGCTCAGATTGTCCTTTACCAGGGACCTGGCTAAGTACTTAGATTTTACACTCTGCAGAGGTGGTGCACTTTACCCACAAGACTTGGTTTCCCAAGACAATATCTTTCAGAAGCTTTCCCTTAGACCAAAATGGACGCGTTCCAACCTATCAAACACTACCACCCACTGTCCATTTGGCTAAGTTCTTGCAACCTATATGATCATGGCAGAGCCCATATTGCCAAGTGGTTGCACTTGAAGCTTCTCAACATTTGACATCTCAAATCTCTTTGTTTCCTGGGTGGCATTCCACAAGTGAGATACACAAGCCAAGCCTATGGCATTGTGAACCACTCAACCATTCTCCACCAAGCAAGCCCATTCCACCCAGGTGATTCATTAATTTAGTTGTTTTATTAAACAAAACTTAAGTCCTCAGACTTAGAATATTTTTCCATAGTGTGAATATATTTCCACCCATGTTTTCTATTAGCTAGGCTAAGCTTGGTAGTAATAGGAAACTTAACTTAGGAAAAATCCTACTAAGGATTCATCTACTAGGTTTTCCTATAGCAAGTCCTATACTTAGAAAAATTCATGCAAGTTTTACTTAGCAAAATCACTAATGCATAGAAAAAGTAATGGGACAAAAGTATGAAGCATCACTTGCCTTTTTGGTAGGGAATGGTGGTTCACTCCTTGATCTTTCTAGTCTCACATTTCACTACAAATCAATCAAGCAAACACAAATTCAATTCACATTCCAAACCAAAGTCAAACAAACAATTCTTCACACACACAAAGTAATGGAATCCAAGTCATGCATGGGAGCATGCAAAAGATAGTTTTATTTTGCAAAGGGGTCTCTATGGGGTTTCTAAACTTTGTAAGATCCAAATTGGTCATTTACCAAAGTGGCAAAGTCATTAGCAAGAGGGTTTTGTCCAAAAACTATTTTAAATCTATTTATCATTTCATGTGGTGAATTTTTTTTTTATTAAGGCAAAACTCTTAATTTGTTCACCAAATGAGTTGCTATTGCAAAACTTGGTGTTTTTGGGTCAGTAGGTTTGGTCAAAAACATTTCCTTAAAGTTCTCTTTCCATAAACATTTTTATAACCAAAAACCATTCTTTTTATTTGGCTAGAAAATGACTAAGTCAAGTAATCTAACCTAAATCTTACAAAAATCATTTCCAACACCAAGGGTTGGTTCCTAGGGTCAGTAAGGTCACATCAAACCATTTTGCAAAAGTTTTAACCCTAAATTCAATTTTAAACAATTTTTATACTCTAAACAAGCATACAAAAGTTTCTGCAATTTCAAACAAGTTAACAGATACTATTTGCTAAACTAAGGCCATGGTTGGCTAGGGCTTGTTCTCCTGAATCCAATGACATAAAATTTGCAATTTTTGGACGTGTGGTTTGAAAGTTACAAGGGTTTGAAGTTTGCAAATAAATCTGATTCAAACATTCTTTTAAACAGATTCTAGTGCCACGTGGCAGTACCCTACTGGACGGTACCGTTTCGCGCGGATCAGCATTGCGGTGCGTTGGATTAAGTCCGATCGTGCGGTACTGAGCGCATACCTCTTCGGCGTTAAATGATTCTATCGTGGCCTTACGATGACGATCTAACGGTGCTAGGCACACCAGCCACAGATGGGCGGCGCTGCGGTGGCTACCGGCGGCAGAGCTGTCGGTCGACGACGGTGTCGATGCTACAGGAGGTTAGGGAGAAAGGTAAGATGCTCACCAGGCTCAGGAGAACACGGCGAAGCTCAAGGTGCTGCTGGCTTGAGAAGGGGCGTACTAGGGTTGCAGTAATTCCTCGCCGGAGTTGCGAACGGTGTCAGGTGGTCCTGGTTGCGGTCGGGGCGACGCTGTCGATCATGAGAAGCCAAACGGAGGGCACGATTAGGTGCGCAAGACCAAGGTGAAGCTGCTAGCATGATCGAGAACTAAAGGGGCGGCCGGTCTCTACCTGGGGTTGTCGTCGGAGATGAAACAGGCGGCGGCGCTGTCAGAGCTAGTCCAAGCCCAAGCTCTGGGGCGCCCGCGGTCGAGTGATTGACACAGAAGGATGCGCCCGTGTATGGTGAGCGTGCTCGTGTGATCAGGGAGGCGGAAGGGAGCGTGTGCTGGCCGGAATTGGCGAGAGGGGTCGTCGGAGGCAGAGGGAGTGGCTGACGAATTATGGCAGCCTGGGGGCGTGCTTGGGGAAGGAGGCAGAGGGGAAACGGAGAGGAGTGACTGGCGATTTAAGGTGCTTGATCGCGGCGAGTTATGGTGGCTGTGTTAAGGCGTATTGATGCCGCGATTCAATGCTGGCAACGGCGACGAGAGGAGGAAGAAGCAGTCGCGGGGTGGAGAAGGAGAACAGTGGAAAGGGGTCCACTGGTTAGTGGGGAAAAGAATCGAGGGGAGGTCCACTTGTCGGTTGCTGGGTGGGTGCGGTTCTGAGTGAAAAAGAAAACGGTTCGGGGAGGGAAGTTGGGCTAGGTGGGCTGTTTGGGCCGGGGTAGTGGGTTGGGTCTGTTTTCTTTTTTTTTTTCTGTCTGATTCCTTTTTCTTTTTCTAATTCTATTTTCCTGTTTTGAAATTCAAACAACCAAACACATTCAAAATGATTCAAACAATCATCAAGATTTTCAAATATGAATTTGGTTCTGCTTAACATCATAATTCACATTCTAAAATAAAATATTATTTTACATCTTTTTAGGTTCCATTTATTAATTAAATAAATGGATCATTAGTTATTTAATAAAATAGGGTTTGTTTTATTTAATAAAATCTTCATTTAAAATCCAAAATGCTTTCAAAACCCAAACAGTAGGTTTTATTTGGAAATAAAGATTATTTGGAAAACTTGTTTAAAATAAAAATAATCCTTTTACTTTAGGGTCCATTAATATTTAAATAAGAATGGAACTTAGTTATAAAATAGAATTTGATTTTATAAATAAAATCTTCATTTGAAACATAAATATTTTCAAAACCAAATCAATAGGTTTTATTTGGAAATATTAAATACTTGGAAACTTGTTTTAAAACAAAATAACATTTTATTTTAGAGTCCATTATTAATTAATATAATAGACTTTCATTATTAAATCCAATGGGATTTGTTTTATTGAGATATTTATTTTGAAATCCTAAAATAAAGCCAAAACACTTTTAGTAGGTTTTATTTGAGAATATAAATACTTGGAAAACTTATTTTAAAATAAATAAATAGGTTTTAGTGTTTTATTTAAAATGGAATAAGTCTTTACTTTAATAAAACTTGGATATTAAATCCTTATTAATTTATTTAAATAAACCTTTGCAAATTTTATTAAAAATAAAATGTTTTAATTCCAAAGCTTGGCCAAGGTTTAATTTGGCTTTGTAAAATATTCCTTATTTATGAATGCACCTTTTCTTTTGAAAACCAAATCTTTTTATTCAAAGATTCAAAATAATAATTTTAAAACATTTTAATTTCCTTTAATAAATGTTTATCTTTATAAATCCTTTTAGGATTTTATTTGATTCAAATGGGTTTGAGGTTCCATTTAAATTCAAAAAGTTTCTTCCGGCTCTGAAAATTAAACAAAGTTTTATTTTATTCATTTATTTTCACATTTCAAGATTTGGAAAATCTTGGGATGTGACAGGCTACCACCCTTAAAATAAATCTCGTCCCGAGATTTGGGGAGGCTAGGGTTACAAGCAAGTTCAAAACAACTAGGGTACTACCACCCTTAAAAATTTTCAAACAAAATTTACATATTGGCCTTCTTGAAAACTTCTCTAAGCAAACTTTGCATGTGTCCTTGGTTTCCATACTTGATTCATGGGCCAAGGTTGAGTTCCTTCATAGACTTGTTTAACTTGTTCTCTATCCTTTCTGGACACTTGTTTGCATAGTGGCCTAGTTCTTTGCATTTAAAACATGTGACAAGGCTGATATCTCTCATAGGCTGGTTTATCTTATGCTTCATCTTTTCTGGACAGTAGTTTGCATAATGTCCTAACTCTTTGCAGTGTTTGCAAATCACTTGGCTAAAATCCTTCCTTATCTTGGGTTTCACCAGCTTTTGTTTGTCTTCTTGTCTCTTCTTCTTTTTTGGGCATTCATTGTAATAGTGTCCCATCTCTTTGCAAGTGTAACATTGCTCTTGAGTAATATCCTTCTTGTTTGGGTTGGGGCATTTCTTCTTCTTCTTGGGTCTCTCCAAAGCTAGGAGTTCTTCTAGTTCATGTTCTTCATAGGTGGGAGATCTTTCTCTCTTCTTGGGACATTGATCTTCATGTTCCTTGGATGCATGATTCTTGTCCCTAAAACTATTGTTGGCTTGGGTTCCTTCTAGAATAGCATCTTTGTCATCCTTGTTGTCATTAGCTCTTTGGAAGAAGTTTTCTCTCATGTTGATCATTTGAGTAACCATTCCTTGCAACAATTGGGATTGAAGTTTCAAAATCCTTTGTATGGCTGGGTCTAGTCCATTGTTGTTGGCTAAAAGCTGAGTTGTCTCTTGGCTCAACTGGTTTTGGGTTGCTATAAGTTCTCTCATGTTCTCTTCTTGGTTGTTGTTGTTGTCATCAACCTTGAGGTTGGAGTTTCTTGGAGTAGTCATCTGTTTGGGTTTGATGGGAGATTAGAATAGGCAAGATATTTCTAAGGAAATATTTCTAATCACACACATCACAATTCACACAAGCAGTGTGCAAGCAATCACAAACAAACATTCCACTCAAACAACAAAGTTCAAGCACTTTTTAGGCAACAAAATATTTTTGTTACACCACATAAGTTGGTGTGTTATTGACTTAGCTAAAATATGGTGGTCTATCTATATGGTTTACTTGTGATCTTTCCTTCCTTCATGATTCTTCTTACTTGAGATCATGGTTCCTTGGGACAAACTCTTGGTTACAATACTTCAAAGTTGTTGATGGCTTCTTCTTATTTTGCATTCCCTCAGTCTCTAAATCTTGAGTAGGATTTCCCTGTTTCATTTGTAGTCCTTGGTGGTTTCCAAGTTGGAAGTCCTTGGTGAATATGCTGAAGATGTTGAAGTCATTAGAGTTGAAGATGTTGAAGTCATTAGAGTTGAAGAAGTCCTTTGCACATGGTGTAGTCTTTGGTCATGGGGTTGGCTTTTCCATCAAGTTGAAGTAGAAGAGGTGTAGAGTTGAAACCAAAATGGTTGAGGAAAGAGTTTACAAGTATTTTGTAAATGAGTTTTTGGATCAAAATATAACTCCTATTTTTCTAAGGGTTTTTGTCCAATCCTAGGGTTTACAAATCCTACAGGCAACACAATGCTCTGATACCATCTGTAGGGGTCCCAACCTTAGATAAGATTGATCCCTCCTGTGTTTACAATGCTAGTCCCTGGATCAATAGCTAGCATCCACAGTTAAGATGTAATATCAAGATACAAAGGTCATAATATAAATTTATAACCAGGAATAACATAATTTTATTACATCAAACATAGCTCATTAGGCTATTACATTACATTGCAGCGGAATAAATATAGTCATGGGTCCTTCATCTTCAAAGTGCCACAGGCAGATGTTGGTTGTAGACTTTGTAATCCTAAACAATCAATCTGCACTAAAATCAATCAAACCTGCAACATACAAGTTACAGCCACAAAGGGTCAATACAATTGAATTGTATTGGCAAGTGATACTATATTTGTATAGTGGAGTCTATCATCTATATGCATTTGGCTAAGTGGAGTTGAGGTTTGCATTGCTCAAAATAGATTTTTCCTTAACTTTTGAAAATACTAAGTTTTTGTTTGACAAAATCATTTTCCTCAATCAAAGATTTCAAGATCCTTGTACCAAGCCATCTCTCCATCAATGATTGAAGAATTCAAACAACCCTTGTTCAAACCACAAGTTTTAATTTAGAAATTTGAATGATGAGATTCTGGATTGCTTCCATGTCTTGATGCTCAAATTGTCCTTTACCAGGGACATGGCTAAGTACTTAGATTTTACACTCTGCAGAGGTGGTGCACTTTACCCACAAGACTTGGTTTCCCAAGACAAGATCTTTCAGAAGCTTTCCCTTAGACCAAAATGGACGCGTTCCAACCTATCAAACACTACCACCCATTGTCCATTTGGCTAAGTTCTTGCAACCTATATGATCATGGCAGAGCCCATATTGCCAAGTGGTTGCACTTGAAGCTTCTCAACATTTGACATCTCAAATCTCTTTGTTTCCTGGGTGGCATTCCACAAGTGAGATACACAAGCCAAGCCTATGGCATTGTGAACCACTCAACCATTCTCCACCAAGCAAGCCCATTCCACCCAGGTGATTCATTAATTTAGTTGTTTTATTAAACAAAACTTAAGTCCTCAGACTTAGAATATTTTTCCATAGTGTGAATATATTTCCACCCATGTTTTCTATTAGCTAGGCTAAGCTTGGTAGTAATAGGAAACTTAACTTAGGAAAAATCCTACTAAGGATTCATCTACTAGGTTTTCCTATAGCAAGTCCTATACTTAGAAAAATTCATGCAAGTTTTACTTAGCAAAATCACTAATGCATATAAAAAGTAATGGGACAAAAGTATGAACCATCACTTGCCTTTTTGGTAGGGAATGGTGGTTCACTCCTTGATCTTTCTAGTCTCACATTTCACTACAAATCAATCAAGCAAACACAAATTCAATTCACATTCCAAACCAAAGTCAAACAAACAATTCTTCACACACACAAAGTAATGGAATCCAAGTCATGCATGGGAGCATGCACAAGATAGTTTTATTTTGCAAAGGGGTCTCTATGGGGTTTCTAAACTTTGTAAGATCCAAATTGGTCATTTACCAAAGTGGCAAAGTCATTAGCAAGAGGGTTTTGTCCAAAAACTATTTTAAATCTATTTATCATTTCATGTGGTGAAAAATGTTTTTATTAAGGCAAAACTCTTAAGTTGTTCACCGAATGAGTTGCTATTGCAAAACTTGGTGTTTTTGGGTCAGTAGGTTTGGTCAAAAACATTTCCTTAAAGTTCTCTTTCCATAAACATTTTTATAACCAAAAACCATTCTTTTTATTTGGCTAGAAAATGACTAAGTCAAGTAATCTAACCTAAATCTTACAAAAATCATTTCCAACACCAAGGGTTGGTTCCTAGGGTCAGTAAGGTCACATCAAACCATTTTGCAAAAGTTTTAACCCTAAATTCAATTTTAAACAATTTTTATACTCTAAACAAGCATACAAAAGTTCTGCAATTTCAAACAAGTTAACAGATACTATTTGCTAAACTAAGGCCATGGTTGGCTAGGGCTTGTTCTCCTGAATCCAATGACATAAAATTTGCAATTTTTGGACATGTGGTTTGAAAGTTACAAGGGTTTGAAGTTTGCAAATAAATCTGATTCAAACATTCTTTTAAACAGATTCTAGTGCCACGCGGAAGTACCCTACTGGACGGTACCGTTTCGCGCGGATCAGCATTGCGGTGCGTTGGATTAAGTCCGATCATGCGGTACTGAGCGCATACCTCTTCGGCGTTAAATGATTCTATCGTGGCCTTACGATGACGATCTAACGGTGCTAGGCACACCAGCCACAGATGGGCGGCGCTGCGGTGGCTACCGGCGGCGGAGCTGTCGGTCGACGACGGTGCCGATGCTACAGGAGGTTAGGGAGAAAGGGAAGATGCTCACCAGGCTCAGGAGAACACGACGAAGCTCAAGGTGCTGCTTGCTTGACAAGGGGCGTACTAGGGTTGCAGTAATTCCTCGCCGGAGTTGCGAACGGTGTCAGGTGGTCCTGGTTGCGGTCGGGGCGACGCTGTCGATCATGAGAAGCCAAACGGAGGGCACGATTAGGTGCGCAAGACCAAGGTGAAGCTGCTAGCATGATCGAGAAGCGAAGGGGCGGCCGGTCTCTACCTGGGATTGTCGTCGGAGATGAAACAGGCGGCGGCGCTGTCAGAGCTAGTCCAAGCCCAAGCTCTGGGGCGCCCGCGGTCGAGTGATTGACACAGAAGGATGCGCCCGTGTATGGTGAGCGTGCTCGTGTGCTCAGGGAGGCGGAAGGGAGCGTGTGCTGGCCGGAATTGGTGAGAGGGGTCGTCGGAGGCAGAGGGAGTGGCTGACGAATTATGGCAGCCTGGGGGCGTGCTTGGGGAAGGAGGCAGAGGGGAAACGAAGAGGAGTGACTGGCGATTTAAGGTGCTTGATCGCGGCGAGTTATCGTGGCTGTGTTAAGGCATATTGATGCCACGATTCAATGCTGGCAACGGCGACGAGAGGAGGAAGAAGCAGTCGCGGGGTGGAGAAGGAGAACAGTGGAAAGGGGTCCACTGGTCAGTGGGGAAAAGAATCGAGGGGAGGTCCACTTATCGGTTGCTGGGTGGGTGCGGTTCTGAGTGAAAAAGAAAACGGTTCGGGGAGGGAAGTTGGGCTAGGTGGGCTGTTTGGGCCGGGGTAGTGGGTTGGGTCTGTTTTTTTTTTTTCTGTCTGATTCCTTTTTCTTTTTCTAATTCTATTTTCCTGTTTTGAAATTCAAACAACCAAACACATTCAAAATGATTCAAACAATCATCAAGCTTTTCAAATATGAATTTGGTTCTGCTTAACATCATAATTCACATTCTAAAATAAAATATTATTTTACATCTTTTTAGGTTCCATTTATTAATTAAATAAATGGATCATTAGTTATTTAATAAAATAGGGTTTGTTTTATTTAATAAAATCTTCATTTAAAATCCAAAATGCTTTCAAAACCCAAACAGTAGGTTTTATTTGGAAATAAAGATTATTTGGAAAACTTGTTTAAAATAAAAATAATCCTTTTACTTTAGGGTCCATTAATATTTAAATAAGAATGGAACTTAGTTATAAAATAGAATTTGATTTTATAAATAAAATCTTTATTTGAAACCTAAATATTTTCAAAACCAAATCAATAGGTTTTATTTGGAAATATTAAATACTTGGAAACTTGTTTTAAAACAAAATAACATTTTATTTTAGAGTCCATTATCAATTAATATAATAGACTTTCATTATTAAATCCAATGGGATTTGTTTTATTGAGATATTTATTTTGAAATCCTAAAATAAAGCCAAAACACTTTTAGTAGGTTTTATTTGAGAATATAAATACTTGGAAAACTTATTTTAAAATAAATAAATAGGTTTTAGTGTTTTATTTAAAATGGAATAAGTCTTTACTTTAATAAAACTTGGATATTAAATCCTTATTAATTTATTTAAATAAACCTTTGCAAATTTTATTAAAAATAAAATGTTTTAATTCCAAAGCTTGGCCAAGGTTTAATTTGGCTTTGTAAAATATTCCTTATTTATGAATCCACCTTTTCTTTTGAAAACCAAATCTTTTTATTCAAAGATTCAAAATAATAATTTTAAAACATTTTAATTTCCTTTAATAAATGTTTATCTTTATAAATCCTTTTAGGATTTTATTTGATTCAAATGGGTTTGAGGTTCCATTTAAATTCAAAAAGTTTCTTCTGGCTCTGAAAATTAAACAAAGTTTTATTTTATTCATTTATTTTCACATTTCAAGATTTGGAAAATCTTGGGATGTGACATCTATGGTCTACCTTGTGTATGTCACTTGTGGAAAGCCACCTAGGAACAAAGGGATTTGAGATGCCAAATGTTAAGAAGCTTCTAGTGCAGCCACTTGGCAATATGTCCTCTGCCTGGATCACATAGGTTGCAATAACTTAGCCATTTGGACAGTTGGTGGTAGTGGGATGATAGGTTGGAATGCATCCATTTGCTCTAAGGGAATGCTTCTGAAAGATCCTGTCTTGGTGAAAATCAAGTCTTGTGGGGAAAGTGCACAACCTCTGCAGATGGAAGAATCTAAGTACTTAGCCATGTCCCTGATATTGGACAAGTTGAGCATCAAGACATGGAAGCTATCAAGAATCTCCTCATCCCAATTTCTAAGTAAAAACTTGTGGTTGAACAAGGGTGAAGGTTCACCAATTTCTATTGGTGGTTCCTTGGGGAAGATTTTGACAAAGAAAAACTTAGTGTTTTCAACTAATAGGCAAAACCTATTTTGAGCAAAGCAAGCCTAAGATACACTTAGCCAAAATGCATATAGTATTTAGTCCACCAATATTTTACTAAGGTATCACTTGCCAATACTATTCCAATGTATTGACCCACTGTGGCTATAACTTGTGATGTTGCAGGTTATTCTGATGATGATTAGGAGTCATGAGTCTACACTCAACATGTTTGCCTGTGGCACATGAAGATGAAGACTTATTTATCTTATTACATATTTAAACTCTTGTACTAGGCCTGTGGCCATGGAGTTGTAAAAGACTATGTTTGTATCTGGAATGACTTGTAATAATGACCTTTGTTTCTGTGTACTTCATCTTAAACTGTGGATGCTAGCATTGATCCAGGGACTAGCATTGCAATCACAGGGATCCTTTCCTTTACAAAGGAGGGATCTTACAGATGGTATCGGAGCAGTATGTTGCCTGTAGGATTATGACCCTAGGATTGGAAACCACTAAGGAAAAGTTTTTTAACAACTTCCACACTTGTCTTTTCTTCTCGTAAACTTTTGTAATATTCTTTCTCATCTCTATTTGTAGATGAACTCCATCAACGAAGCCGTGAGGAAAGGACCACTCATGACTATGACTTTGGAATGTGAGACAGAATTCCCCAAGGCTCTCAAGGACCTCGTGGTTGCCATGGGAATACATGGTGCAGCTATGTACAAAGGTTTTCATGTGATGGATGAAGGAGTTGAGTACTGGTGGGTGCAACTTCACTTGTATAAAAACAAGGAAGACAACCACAAGGACTCAGGATTCTGCATGGTCACCAACTCAGTGATGCACACCACATTCTTTGATTCAGCAAGGGATGCAGCCTGGAAGGCCATCAAAGAGCTTGGTGATAGAATCAAGTGCAGAATGCTTAACACCCAGAATGACCTTAGGGAAGAAAAAAAGCATACCCAAGAGTTAGAGGCTACCAACCAAAGTTTAAGGAAGGACATCATAGACTTAGCAATGGAGTCATGTGATTTAGACAAACAGATTGCCTCTAGGGATGCCCTGTTAGCCAACTTGGCAAGTGAGATGGGATTGTAACATACTACATTAGTTGGACCACCACACTTATCATTTTATTTCCCAAATGTTGTTTAAAATAAGATGAACCCTGGTTGTTTGTAATAAATCCATGTATGTCATGACTTGCGTGTTCTGATTTCCAAAGTTATGCATGTGATGCCTTGTCTTGTGATTTGTCTTAAATTGTGTTGATTCTAACTTTTTCTATCTTATTAAATAGATGCCTAATGTTACTATCAGCACGGCTGAAGAGTTCAAGGGAACTCGTTTTGGCCCTCGTATTATTGAGCTCACTAGTCTGCTCAACCTCCCTCTTCCTACTATCATGATGCTTCCCCTCACCAAATTTGAGAGGAAAGACCTTTGGGGCTTCAAGGTTAATCAGCCAGGACGCCAGACTGAGCCAGCCACGGAGGCCATCATCTTCAAGCTCATGCATGATGACAAGGAGAGAGGCCTAGAGGTAGTCATGCAGGATTTGCTTGGACGTTTACTAGGGAGACACTCTCGAGAGGTTAGAGGTACTCACTTCCACACCTTTGGTAGACCTGATGATGATGGTGAGGCCATTGACTTTGAGGATACTTTGAGAGAGACGGCAGAGCCGATTCTCCTATACCTCCAGGACTTAGAGGTTCTTCTTAGGCACATAGACACTGATAGGACCAACGTCATGCTTAGCAATGACGAACTCCAGGTGCAGCTTCGTGAGAAGGACAAGCTCCTCGCGGAGCAAGATGAGATAGTCAAAGAGATGGAGGCCAAGTTTGAGAGTCAGGACAGAAAGTTCAAGAGTCAAGATAAGCGAGTCCAAGATAGGAACAAGAGGATTCGAGACATGACTGCAGAACTAGAGGCCAAGGACTTCGAGCTCGAGCATCAGCAAGGTGTGATTGAGAGGCTTCGTGCACAGAAGAGGGATCTCAAAGCCAAAGTAGAGACCTTGACCACCAATGTCAAGGAATACAAGACCGCTATGGAGAATGCAGGTCTTACATTTGTTGATGAGGAGGTTCATGCAGAGGAGTAGTGATGACTACTCATTTACCTTTATTTATCATGTCTTTTATTATTGAGTCGCAATGACCATCCAACATGTGGATGACTTGCTATTGGTGTGTTTACTTTTCCAAAAACTTGTTGTCTGTGTTGTTGAACCTTTACTACTATGATGCATGATTGTGATTTGTTATGTGATGTATTATGCATGTTAGCATCTATGGGTATCTCATTCTTATCCTTATTGAAAACCACAGATGCCTCCCCGACGTGCCAATCCCAACCCCAACAACAACAACATCACCCCTGAGATGTAGCAGATGATGACAGCTCAGACTCAGCTGATGCAAATGATGACTACTTTCATCCAGAATCAGAACAACAACAACAACAATAATAATAATAATAATAATAACAACAACAACAACAACAATCAGAACAACCCACCGGGTTTTGACATGCTTACCAGGTTCTTAAGGCTAAGGCCAGCAAAGTTCTCAGGAACTACTGATCCTATGGTGGCCAATGATTGGCTACGCTCTGTGAACAAGGACTTGGTAACTGTTGGCTGTACTGATGAAGAGAAAGTCAGATTTGCAGCTCACTTGTTGGAAGGACCAACAGCCACTTGGTGGGATAACTTCCAGATCACCACTCCCATTGAGGATGTGACATGGGCTATCTCTGAAGATGGTTTCCGTACTTCTCACATCTCATACGGAGTGATGAGTTTGAAGAAGAAAGAGTTCCATAACTTCAAGCAGCGCCACCGCAGCGTGGCTGAATATATTGAGGAGTTCAACAATCTAGCGCGATATGCACCGGATGAAGTTGACACTGATGCTAAGAGGAAGTAAAAGTTCCTTGAAGGGTTGAATGATGAATTGAACCTGTAGTTAGCTATGGCCTATGTTCCCACATACCAGTCTCTTTGTGACAAGGCTGCCATCTTGGAGAGCAAGATGAAACAGGTTGAAAGCAGGAAGAGAAAGTACTCTGACAAGCACAACTCGGGATCGTCTCACAAGCGTTCCCATTATGATGACAGTGGGAGTTCTGGATCCCACAAGCATGGGAAGTTCAACAAGCACCACAACCACAAACGTTATCATGACAACAAGCACAACCGTAGTCATGACCACGATAAGTACAAGAATCACAAGGGTGGATATAAGAGCCACCACAATGGAAGTGGAAGTGGCAGTGGAAGCCAGCCTGTCAAGAAGGATCTTAGTCAGGTTGAATGTTTCAAGTGCAAGAAGATGGGGCATTATGCAAATGAATGCCCAGAAAAGAAAGTTGAAGGACCCAACAAGCCCAACCCTTTTCAAAAGGGACAAGTGAACCACATCAATGTGGAGGAAATCCATGAAGAACCTGATGCTGTTGCTGGTAAGTTCAAACTCAATTCTGTTCCAGCATTTGTTCTCTTTGATACTGGTACATCTCATTCATTCATATCAAGAGCATTTGTTGAAATAAATGAACTACCGGTAGAAACTATTGGGTGTCCTATAAAAGTAAGTTCTCCTGGCGGAGAAATGATTGTGAATTCAGGATGTCATGATCTAGTCATAGAGTTTGGGAAGTATAAGTTTCCCGTTAACCTGATAATCCTAAACTCCCAAGGATTGGATGTTATATTGGGAATGGACTGGATGACTAAGCACAAGGGAGTGATAGATTGTGCCAACCATAATGTCTCACTCACAACTCCAGAAAACAAAAGGATCAGATTCAAGACTAACTTTGAAGCAAAAAGGAGTAAGCTAAATTCTCTTAAGGGGGTTAGCATAGACAGTGTGCCTATTGTGAGTGAATATCCTGATGTGTTTCCAGAAGAATTGCCGGGAATGCCACCAGATAGAGATGTGGAATTTCTTATTGATTTGCTACCAGGATCTGGACCAATAGCAAAAAGACCATACAAGATGTCAGGTTATGAGTTGAAGGAACTCAAGAAACAACTCGGAGAACAGTTGCAGAAAGGTTTTATTCAACCAAGTTCTTCATCTTGGGGAGCACCAGTTTTGTTTGTGGAAAAGAAAGATAGAAGTCAAAGGTTATGCATAGATTACCGTTCACTCAATGAGGTGACTATCAAGAACAAATATCCTTTGCGTAGAATCAATGACTTGTTTGATCAGTTAGAAGGAGCTTGTGTGTTCTCAAAGATTGATCTCCGGTCAGGTTATTTTCAGCTCAAGATAAGGGAACAAGACATACCTAAGACAACTTTCACCACAAGGTATTGATTGTATGAGTATACCGTGATGCCATTTGGTTTGACCAATGCACCAACATACTTCATGAATATGATGAGCAAGGTGTTCATGGAATTCCTTGATAAGTTTGTTGTCGTTTTCATCGATGACATTTTGATCTACTCCAAGAGCAAAGAAGAGCATGAAGGACATTTGCGTTTGATACTTGAGAAACTTAGAGAGCATAAGTTGTATGCCAAATTCAGCAAGTGTGAGTTTTGGTTGAATGAAGTTGGATTTCTTGGACACGTTGTGTCAGGAGATGGTGTAGCAGTTGATCCTACTAAAGTTTCAGCTATAACTGAATGGGAATCTCCTAAGTCAGTGAAAGAGGTTCGTAGTTTCCTTGGCTTGGCAGGATACTACAGAAGATTTATTGAGAATTCCTCCAAGGTAGCTAAGACAATGACATAACTGCTTAAGAAAGACAAGAAATTTGCTTGGTTTGAAGGATGTGAACTCAGTTTTCAAGAATTGAAGAAGAGGATAGTGACAACACCAGTCTTGTGTCTGCCAGATTTGGAGAAAGATTTCCAAGTATATTGTGATGCATCTCATCATGGATTAGGTGCAGTACTTATGCAAGAAGGGAAAGTTGTGGCTTATGCCTCGAGACAACTCAAAACTCATGAGGTAAACTACCCTACTCATGATTTAGAGTTAGCCTCCGTTGTCCATGCACTCAAAACATGGAGACATTATCTTTTGGGAAAGTGATGTGAAGTGTTCACAGATCGCAAGATTTTGAAGTATATCTTCACCCAGAAAGAAATTAACATGAGACAAAGAAGATGGCTAGAACTCATCAAGGACTATGACTTGAGTTTGCAATACCATCCCGGTAAAGCAAATGTTGAAGCAGATGCCCTAAGCCGTAAGGTTTTTGTGAATGGCCTTACTAAGGGAGAATTGCCAGATGATCTGTGTACCCAATTTAGAGATCTCAGATTGGAGATTGTGCCTGAGGGACATCTCATGTCTTTGGATGTTCAACCCACTTTGTTGGACAAGATCAAAGAAGCCCAAAAGACAGATAAGGAAATTGAAGAGATTAAGGAAAAGATTGGCAAGGGAAAAGCCAAAGGATTCCATGAAGATGAACAAGGTACTTTATGGTATGGGAAATGTATCTGTGTTCCACAAGATCCGGAGCTTGGGAAACTCATTTTACAAGAAGCCCAAAACTCACCATATTCTATCCATCCGGGTAACACCAAAATGTACATGGATATGAAGGAAAGATTTTGGTGGAATAATCTCAAGAAGGACATCGCCGAACATATTGCTCTGTGTGATGTATGTAGTAGAGTGAAAGCGGAACATCAAAAACCAGCAGGATTGTTACAACCACTACCTATTCCTGATTGGAAGTGGGACAAGATTGGCATGTATTTCATCACCGGATTGCCAAGGACAAGGCCAGGATACGATTCCATTTGGGTAGTAGTGGATCACCTAACTAAAGTGTCTCATTTCATACCCGTGAAGACAACTTACACAAGTGCTAAGTTAGCCAAGATCTATATGAGTAGAATTGTATGTCTACATGGAGTACCCAAGAGTATTGTGTCTGATAGGGGAACCCAATTCACTTCTCATTTTTGGAGGCAGCTACATGAGTCATTAGGAACGAGGTTAGAATTCAGCACTGCATTTCATCCTCAGACTGATGAACAGACAGAAAGGACTAATCATATTCTTGAAGATATGTTGAGATCATGTGCTCTAGACTATGGATCTAGTTGGGATGAAAGTCTGCCTTACGCGGAATTCTCTTACAATAATAGCTATCAAGCCAGTATTGAGATGGCACCATTTGAGTTTCTCTATGGGAGAAAGTGTACCACCCCATTACTATGGAGTGGTGTGGGAGAAAGAAGTCTATTTGGACCAGAACTAATCAAAGAGGCTGAAGAGAAAGTCAAGCTAGTTAAGGACAGGTTGAAGATAGCACAGTCCCGACAAAAGAGCTACGCAAATCCTAAGAGTAGAGAAGTCACCTATGAAGTAGGTGATAGAGCTTATCTTAGAGTGTCACCACTTCGTGGAGTGAAGAGATTTGGTGTCAAAGGTAAATTAGCCCCACGATATGTTGGACCATTCAAGATTCTGAGTCGTAAAGGAGAAGTAGCTTATGAGATTGAATTTCCAGAGTCTTTGTCAGTTGTTCATAATGTGTTTCATGTGAGTCAGCTTAAGAAATGCCATCCAGAAATGGAAGAGACTTCTTTGAAGGATACTATACCTTTGGAAGAGGTCCAATTGGAAAGTGATCTCACTTATGAGGAGAAGCCTATCAAGATTCTTGAGACTGCATAAAGAGTTACTCGCACTAAGACTATCAAATTCTGCAAAGTTCAATGGAATCATCATTCCGAAGAAGAAGCAACATGGGAAAGAGAAGATGATCTTCGGAAAGACCACCCTCACCTATTTGCTAGCCAACCCGAATCTCGAGGGCGATATTCACCTTAAGGGGGTTAGATTTGTAACATCCCTAAAATAATGTTTTCAAAGATTTCATATCATGCATGCATGCATAACATTTAGGGATCAAATTCAAACTCATTTGAAAGAAACAGAACTTGAGAGCTATGATTTTATGTGATCAAACACAAATCAGATGCCACTCTTAAATGAGAGTATAATTGTTTTAAAACCAAGCCTTGTTGCTCTCAGATTGTTTTGCTTGAATGCTAGTACTTAAACCAAAATTTACAAAACAAATATGGATTTAAAACCATTTTGAAAAACTTATTCAAATCAAGTGCTATGTCACTATTTATTTTTGCTTAATCAAAAGGACCAAGCTAGTACAGAGAGATCACATGATTTTATGCCTAGAAATATGAGTATTACACTCTACAAAAATCCAGAAAAGATTTGAATTCAATTGGATTTTGAAATCATTTGAAAAAGGTTCCTGGAAATTCAAAAAGAAAAAGAAAAAGAATAAGGAAATAAGAAAAGGCCGACGCCAGACTTTTGGCCCATCAGCAAACGCAGCCCACAAGCCCACCCGGGCCGTTTCCCTATTTCTCTCTGTTTCTCACCCACCCGCACACCCCTCCCTCGCTGACACTCCGGACCCACCGCCACATCAGCATCGTCGTCAATCCCGCGCCGGAGGAACTGCTCCTCTCTGCCGTTTCTTCCCGAATCAAATCCGATTGATTGCGATTGATTCCCGGCGTAATTTCCCCGCTCATCCTTGCTACTTAAACCCCCTCTGCCCCCTCTCCATTTCCCCCCAAACCCCAAGCACAGAGCGCCCCAAGGTGCGAGAATTCCTCGCCGCGACCTCGCTGCTCCGACGAACCGCAGCATCGATTCTGGCCAACCCCATCCACCCCTCTGCTCCTGGTTCACACGAGCATGCTCCACTTTACCTTTCGCACCTCCCAGTACCACTAGCTCGCCCGCGCATGCCCCAGAGCATCGGCAACACAATCGACTGAGCGCCACCATCTTCGGCTCCAACTCCGACGACCTCCAGTGGTAATTTCCGACCGCCCCTTTCCCTCTCGTTGACACCCGCGTGACTAGCATCGTCTTGCGCATCTGACCCACCACTTATTTTGCCTTGGCATGATCTGCACCCTCGCCAACATCGACGAACAGAAGCATCCGTCGCCAGGGACTTCTCCGACGAGCAATCCACGACGACCCCGAGCGCCCCTTCGCCAACCGAGCACACGTTGAGCATCTCCTCGTCACGGTGATTCTGTTGAGCATCCTCCCACCTCCCTGTGCAACCTAGTTCGCCGGCTCCGCTGCTGACTGAGCGCGCCGCCGCCTGTCGCCGCCGCTAGTGCCGCCAGTTTAGGTTTAGCTGCTTAGGGCCGTTCGATTTTGATCCAGTGGACACGATAGATCCATCAATGAAGAGGTACGATTAGATCTGAGCCGCAGATGTTAAGTAAGATATGACGGTGCGTGAGCATGATCTATCCCGAACCGGTACCAGCCAACAAGGAAGCGCCGCGTGGCACGAGTTTTGTTTTAAAAGTTTGAATTAGATCTATTAGATGTTTAAACTTGTTTAATTCATAACTTTTGAATGCCACGTCCAAATTTGACAAATTTTATATCAATGGAATCAGGAGAGAAAAACCTTTCCATCTATGCTATGTGTTTAATGTTTTGCCTCTGTTAAAATGGTTGTTTTTACAGAAACATGTGTAGGACTATTTTGTGTATAATAATTATTTGGGAAATGTTTTAATGTTCAAATAAAGTTTGTTTGGCAAGTTTTGAACTTGATTATGAATCAGTACTGTGCACTTGTCTTCTTTGGTGTAGACAATCATCACATGGCATTATGCATGCATCCATATATTTTTGCTTGTACTTATTATGTATGTGATTTTGGTGCTATTATTTTATGTGTAGGTTTTGGTGCAAATAGTGATTGTGAATGTGAGGATTGTAGCTACTCTCCAAACTACCAAGGCAAGTGGTGCTTCATGATTTTATTCCTATGTTTTTCAAATATGCATTAGAAATACTTTGCTAGTCTAGCATGGATATTTTTGATCTATATGCTATGCTTGGGAAATCCTAGTAGTTGTAGAATTGCTAGAAATATTTCTAAGTCTTATCAATGCCATGCTTAGCCTAGCTAGTAGCAACCAAGGGTGGTTATATTCATGTTATGAATAAATATTTCTAAGTCTTTGGACAATGTTTTTGCTTAATAAAACAACTAAGTGAATGAAACACCTGGGTGGAATGGAAAGAATGGGTTATGTTGAGTGGTTACACAAGGACCATTTCTATGGTCTACCTTGTGTATCTCACTTGTGGAAAGCCACCCAGGAACAAAGGGATTTGAGAGGCAAAATGTTAAGAAGCTTCTAGTGCAGCCACTTGGCAATATGGGCTCTGCCTGGATCACATAGGTTGCAATAACTTAGCCATTTGGACAGTTGGTGGTAGTGGGATGATAGGTTGGAATGCGTCCATTTGGTCTAAGGGAAGGCTTCTGAAAGATCCTGTCTTGGTGAAAATCAAGTCTTGTGGGGAAAGTGCACAACCTCTGCAGATGGAAGAATCTAAGTACTTAGCCATGTCCCTAGTATTGGAAAACTTGAGCATCAAGACATGGAAGCTATCAAGAATCTCCTCATCCCAATTTCTAAGTAAAAACTTGTGGTTGAACAAGAGTGAAGGTTCACCCCTTTCTATTGGTGGTTCCTTGGGGAAGATTTTGACAAAGCAAGCCTAAGCTACACTTAGCAAAAATGCATATAGTATTTAGTCCACCAATATTCTACTAAGGTATCACTTGCCAATACTATTCCAATGTATTGACCCACTGTGGCTGTAACTTGTGATGTTGCAGGTTATTCTGATGATGATTAGGAGTCATGAGTCTACACTCAACATGTTTGCCTGTGGCACATGAAGATGAAGACTTATTTATCTTATTACATATTTAAACTCTTGTACTAGGCCTGTGGCCATGGAGTTGTAAAAGACTATGTTTGTCTCTGGAATGACTTGTAATAATGACCTTTGTTTCTGTGTACTTCATCTTAAACTGTGGATGCTAGCATTGATCCAGGGACTAGCATTGCAATCACAGGGATCCTTTCCTTTACAAAGGAGGGATCTTACAATGATACAAATATACTTACAATGACAAGAACTTGCATGGGACCAAAGTTGAGTAGCATGAGGTATCGGTACTCGTACTCAATGGGCATGAGATTTTCAACTTGTGATTTGTCAAGCATATAACTCATATTTACCCTCACTTTAACCTTAATCACTTCAAGATGCTTATGATAGGGGTAATGAGAGCTCAAAGCTAATAAGTACCTTAATTTTTGGAAGCTTTATAAAACCATTTAATCCCTACTTCCCTCTGCAAAGGACCTTTCTTTTTTACTTTTTGTTGAGTCTCCATCTTCTATCTTTATGCACCAGCTAAGAGAGCATAGTTGTCATTCTGAGTTTAATGTGCATTGTCCCAAAACTTGTTGATTGATTCATAATTATTGTATTGCTTGTGTGGCACCCCGGATTTATGGTGCGAGAATACCTGTTATGCATGCAATTCACGTTCCCATGATCAGTGAGCCGTGAGCATAACCGACTAGTATCTTAACAACATCCATATAATAATGAGTACAAATCTTACAAAGTGGCCATTATGGCGAATACAACACAAATAGCGAAAGACTTCAAGCGCAGAGCCCATGCCTTAACCTACAGGCAACTGACTGGGAAGACGACTTAGCTCACATAGATGTCAACACCTTCGTCACTTCTTAACATATGCAATCTTGCCAAGTAAATAGCCAGGGACAATGCCGGTGAGTACATTGAATGTACCCGCAAACCACCGAGACAAGGTAAATAAGCTAATGCATATCGGGTTGTGGCGAGATAGCTCTACACTATAGTTGCTTTTGAAAGACCTAACAATATCATCTCTATATCTTTGTTGAAAAAGAGTTTTTGGAAAAATATGCCTCCTTTTTAGAGAATATGGACATCTCCACATCCTTGTTAAAAAGTTTTTAAAATAGTTTTGTAATAAAACCCTTTTTAAACGTCTTAGACCATTTCTAGTCAAAACCAAACTCATTCTTATCTTACCTCGTGACCAAGTCACATCCTTTATTTCATTACAACATAACTGAACGGTCCTCCTAGCACTTGTCATTCCAACCGTCCTTGACCGTGGACACAGCTATTCAAATAGATTAGAATCTGCAGGGTTTGTGCACTTTACCCACAAGAATCAATACATCCACCGGGATAAAACCACGGCCCACTACACATTGTAGACGGGGGCTCGGATAATCAAACCTAGAGTTTTCATTTGTCCATCCATAGCAACGGAGACTTTTCCTTTTGGGTTGTTCTCTTCGGTACGAGTATGGGGCACGACGGCCCTGGTCCTTCCTCCCGTACTGACCCCTACCTTCAAACCGTAGTTTGACCGGTAGTAATTGTGACAATAACTTCCTCCCGTACTAACCAAAAGTCATACTGTCCACGAGAGACCAAATTGTTGCACCGGTACCTTTCCCATGGAAGTCCGGATTTCTGGGGATTTCTCCCCTTTAGCGAGTACAATCAGCCCCGACTAAAAACCAAAAACTATGAGCTAAGCCCCAGCATCTGGGGTAATGTGGTTGCACTGATAAATTGTTCAGGACATTGGCTTAGAACATCCCTTCTCTTTATCTTGCTTGACTTTCTCTTCATCCACCTCATATTTTCTTTAGTAAAACTTCCACTCGGAAACGATGCCACTTTCCAAGGGTTTTATTTTGAAAACTTTGTAGTAGGGTAAAACCCAAAATAGTTGTATCGTTAAAATCAGTGGGTTTGTAGAGGTCCCAACCTTTATTAAGATTGATCCCTCCTGTGTTTTACAATGCTAGTCCCTGGATCGATAGCTAGCATTCACAGTTAAGATGTAATATCAAGATACAAAGGTCATATTATAACTTTATAACCAGGAATAACATAATTTTATTACATCCCACATAGCTCATTTGGCTATTATATTACATTGCAGCGGAATAACTATAATCATGGGGTCCTTCATCTTCAAAGTGCCACAGGCAGATGTTGGTTGTAGACTTTGTAATCCTAATCACACAATCTTCACTAAAATCAATCAAACCTGCAACATTACAAGTTACAGCCACAAAGGTCAATACATTTGAATTGTATTGGCAAGTTTCACTACTTTGTATATTATGAGTGGATCTTATCAATACATGCATATTTGGCTAAGTAGAGTTTAAGGCTTATTTGCATAAAGCAAAATTTATCCTATATTTTCAAAATGGTTTTGGTCCTTTATCAAATCTCCTTTTCCAAGTTCCTTGAACTCCTTGGTAGAAACTCAAGTGTTCAAGTCCTTGTCAAAATCTCTTGTGCTACTTGGTAACCCCAAGTGCATCAAGTTTTATCAAAATCTCATGAGTTCCTTGGTAACCCCAAGTACATCATGCTCTTGAGCACCTTGGTAACCCCAAGTGCATCAAGCTTAACAAAATATCTTTGAATTTTTTGGTACCCCCAAGTGCATCAAGTTTTTATTTTAGAAGTTGGAATGTCGAGATCTCCCATAGTTCAAACTTTAGTTGCTCAGTATTGTCCATAACCGGGGACACGACTAAGTACTTAGATTTTATTATCTTCTGCAGAAGGAGTACACTTTACCCATATGTCACAATCTCATCTTGTTGCCACCAGTGGCCTACTGGATTAGTGCTCACCAAGATGGAGTACTGGCAGATTGAGAATGTGACGAAGTCTTTCCAAAAGGTCCTCCCATACATCATTGCTAGCTTGTCTTCAGCCCCCATGAAGCATTCCAGATCCCCATGTCCGGTAACTAAAGACAACGTATGGGTCTTCCTAATGTAGTTGACTAAGCCAGAGCCATAATAGCATATGGTTGCACCCGAAAGCCACAATTGGAGAAACATGTTCAATCTCTAAGTTTCCTAGGTGGTTTTCTTTTTGGAGCACAACACAAAGTGAATCTCATAGACATGGTTCCTTTTGTTGCCACCTTCTCCAAAACTTAAAAGTGTCCACCACCTAGGTGGTTCATTGAGTCCTTGTTTTATTATGTAAAACACAAGTCCTTTTCTCATCCTTTGTAAAATCTCAACATGTGTCTCTTTTCAAAATTTAGCAGGGCTAAGCATGTATCAACTACAATATTTTCACTAAGGAGTGTATAGGGAATCCTATTAGGATTTAGCATAGCATAAGTATTGAAATATCTTTTCATGCATGTTTTCAAAATCCACTAAGTATAATGAAAGTAGTAAGACTTTTGTATGATAGTGTAACTTGCCTTTTTGGTAGGGAATGGTGGTTCTTTCCTTGATCTTGCTAGTCTCACACTTTGCTAAATTCACTACAAGTCAATCAAGCAAAACACCAATCAACTAGCATTCCAAATAATCAACAAACACATTTCATACACACATAAATCTATGGGTTTTAAATCATGCATGCAAGCATGCAAGAGATGGTCCTAATTGTAAAGGTGGTCTCCACTAGGCTTCTAAACTTTGTAAGTTCCAATTTGGTCATTTTCCAAAGTGGCAAAGTCATTTGTAAAAGGGTTTTAGTCCATAAACCATTTTAAAATCCATTCATCATTTTTATGTGGTGAAAAATGTTTTTATCCAAGCAAAACTTTATGTTTCCACTAAATGAGTTTGCTATTGCAAAACTTGGTGTTTTGGGTCAGTATGTTTGATCAAACCATTTTCTTAAAGTTTTCTTTCCATAAATATTTTTATAACAAAAACCGTTCTTTTTATTTGGCTAGAAAATGGCTAAGTCAAATAATTTAACCTAAACTTTTCTAAAATCATTTTCAACACCAAAGGTTGGTTCCTAGGGTCAGTAAGGTCACATCAAACCATTTTGCAAAAGTTTTAACCTTAAAATCAATTTTAAACAATTTTTATACTCTAAACAAGCTCACAAAAGAATCTGCAAATTCAAACAAGTTAACGGATACTATTTACTAAACTAATTCCACAGTTGGCTAGGGCTTGCTCTCCTGAATCCAACGACATAAAATTTGTAATTTTTGGACGCGTGGATCCAAAGTTATGAGGGTTTGAAAATCACAACTAAATCAGATTTCAAATCTGTTTTAAACAGAACAGGGGACACGCGTCGCGTTTTAACTGGCCGGTACCGGTTCGGCCGGATCGGCAACGTGGACCGCAGGATCTAGTTTGATCGCTCGGCGCAGAGCGCGTACCTCTTCGCGGCTAAGTGAACTAATCGCGAGCGTCGGATCTGAATCCTATGGCTGCTAGCATGCTTGCCAAGGATCGGCGGCGCTGGCGGTGGCTTGCGGCGGCGCACGGCCAGGCAGTGATGCTCCGGCGGTTCTAAGAATCGAGGAAGACGGAGAGGGTGCTCACCGGGTTCGCGTGGTCGAGGGGATGCTCAAGGTACTCTCTTGGAAGCAAGGGGCGCTCTGGTCTTGGCAGGATTGCTCGCCGGAGTTGTTACTGGCGACGGGCGGCTCTGGTCGAGGTCGAGGACGTCACTGTGGT
The DNA here is from genome assembly GCA_916181665.1 of Avena sativa. Lineage (NCBI taxonomy): Eukaryota > Viridiplantae > Streptophyta > Magnoliopsida > Poales > Poaceae > Avena > Avena sativa. Next base: position 186,597,315 of record OV702281.1, read on the forward strand.
TCACCCCAAGACAAGAAGAAGATGTGCTTAGACGCGCATGGTCGAGACAAGTGAGGGAGCGTGAACGAGGAGGCGCGGGCCGGTCGGAATCTACCTGTGAGGCTTGTCGGAGAAGAAGCAGACGGCGGCGCTGTCGGAGCTTGTCAAAGCCGACGCTCCGGGGCGCCCGTGGTTGAATGAAGGGCACGGGGAGAAGCGTCTGGGAGTGGGGAAGCTGTCAGCGTGCTCAGGGAGGCTCGGGGTGGTGTGGGTTGGCCGGAATCGACACCGAACCTCGTCGGAGATGGCGGCGTGCAGAAGGGATTGGCGACAGCCTAGGGGCAGAGAGGAGGAGTGGTCTGGGAAAAAAGGAGGAGGAGACGCATACGCTTAAATGGGCGTGATCGCTGCGAGGTTTAAGGCACGGAATTACTGCGAATTGATCGCGGGGATTGAAGACAGTAACGGCAGCGAGGAGAGGGCGTGGTCATCGCGGGGTTGAAGACGATGAGCTGGTTGCGTGGGGTCGTCTCGTCAGTGAAAGAGGGGAAGGAGAAGTGGGTCCAGGTTGTCTGTGACTGAGTGTGTTCTTTCCGTGGTAAAGAAAACGGTTCGCTCAGGTGGGGTCGCTTGGTTAGTGGGAAAAGAAACAAGGGGGAGGGTCCACTGGTCATTGGTTCTGTGGGTCTGAATCTGGGTGCAAATTATTTTCTTTCGGGGAGAGGGGAGCTGGGCTGCTGGGCTTAGTTGGGCTTGGCCAGTTGGGTCAGGTCCGACTCTATTTTTTCTTCCTGTAATCTTTTTCTTTTTGTGAATTTAATTTCTGTTTTGAATTTCAAACAAAAACTCAATTTGATTCAAACAACCACTCAACTTTGTACTTTGAATTTGGCTCTGTTTATCAGCATAAACCTAAATTCCAAAAATAAAATATATTTTATTCTTTTTAGGATCTTATTTAATAATTAAATAAAATATACCAAAGTTATTTAATCAAATTGGGTTTGATTTATTTTAATAAAATCTCCATTTGAAATCCAAATATTTACAAAACAAAATCAGTAGGTTTTATTTGAAAATATAAAATACTTGGAAAACTTATTTAAGATAAATTAATAAGTTTTGAGGTTTTAATTAAAATGGTAAAACCTTTTATTTAAATAAAACATGGACATTAATTATTTATTATTTTATTTAAATCAACTTTTGTTATTCTTTATTCAAAACAAAATGTTTTAAATCCAAAGCTTGGCCAATGTTTTAATTTGGCTTTATAAAATAATCTTTATTTATAAATCTTTTATTTCAATTTAAAACCAAATCCTTTTATTTTAATGATCCAAAATATTTTGTTTTCCTTTATTTAAAATGTTTATCTTCTTTTTTTTTAATCCCTTTAGGATTTTATTTGATTCAAATGGGTTTGAGGTTCCATTTAAATTCAAAAAGTTTCTTCTGGCCCCTGAAAATCAACAAAGTTTTTATTTTATTCATTTATTTATCACATTACAAGATTTGGAAAATCTTGGGGTGTGACAGGGTTCCAAAATGGGAAGATGCTAATCATCTTAGCCTTGATCTAAGGGATAAAAATGGGTGTCAAATGGGGTAGGTGTCCTACTAGACGCTCATCCATAACTTGGAGGAGACAAGTTACTCACGCACTTTAATTTGAAACAAACCATGCAATTTAATCATGCAATTCGTAAACGAGATATAAAACAATTGATAAACATGAGTTGGTGAATATAGGAGTTCACGAATGGTGGCTTTCCTGTGACCAGCGAGATGTCCCTTGACTTCTTTAGAAAACCAGAAATCCAATAATAACAATAATAAGGATAACCCCTATGCTTCCTTCTTCTCGGCGTCACACAATCGCAACTATCGCCGTTACCGAACATACATGCAAACAGACAACACACCGATCAATAAAAGGCATACAAGCATCAAACCATACAGCAAGCAAAAGATAACTACATGATATATGTCAGTAGGATGTTGGAGGTATGAGTTTATTGAACCGGGAGAAGATTTGGAGGCATTAGAGAAAAAGGGTCCTTTTGGATTTAGAGGCTAGGAACTACCTATGAGAGGGGGTTTTGACCAAGAGATTGATATGTTTGATACCATAGTATAAGAATGATACCATCAGATAGGTATTGATAAAATGAAGCCAACAAAAGTGGTTTGACTATTTTAGCAATTTCCCTTGATTTATAATGGATTTTATAGTGGATAAAACCCTAGTTTTAGGAAATAATTCACTAGAACTTCTCTCGAGTTCCAAAAATTATTTCCTTGGGTGATCAGGTAGTATTTGGTGGACTGATTCAAGAGGAGTTGGATTCACCTCAAAACAATTACCGAATTCCCTTGAGAAATTCCCAAACATAGTACTGGATGGGATTTGTCTTTTTCAATAGATTTATTTTACAGAAGCTTTTTAGGTGATTCCAAGGACACATGTTAGGTATTGAGAATACCTTTATGTAGAAATTGGAATTAACCTTTTTGGATTTGTAGAGCTACGCTTATGTTTTTATTAGTGATTAAACAATGCAAAGAAGAGTTTAATTCACTAAAATTCAGAAGATGCTCATAAAATTATGGGCTGCTGGATTAAGTAGGATATGGGTATGTGTGTCAACTTGGGGTTGTAATTTGGTCATAACCTCACTTGGTTTGACCTAGGGAATTTCCTAAAGGCAGAAAAGGCTTTATCTTGATATTTTAGCTACCAGCAAACTAGGAAGCAAATGGGCATAAGGCCAATGGGACATGAAAGGTATGGTTAGTACCTTCCTGTAGCAATTGGATTCACCCCATTTGGGTTAGTGGGAAACCCTGGGGAATTTATATAGTGCAATGGACAGATCTGGGTATATAATTTATCATATTTAGTTTAAACCTCAATTTGGTCCAGCAGCAGGTGTGCATGCTAGAGAAAGGGTGCATGCATGTGTGAAAAATTATATCTGGCAAGAATATGGTGTTTTACTATTATTTTTGGATTTAAACCAAATGGTTAATTGCCAGATCTGTAAAATTTAAAAGAAAAGGAAAAATATCTGAGGAGCTGCTGGGCTAGATAAGGAATAGATGGCACCGGGGAAATCGGCCCACCGGGGCACATCCCTGCACGGGATCTGGGCTAACGAAGTGGTCCCGCCCGTCAGCGATTGCAGGTGCCGAAGGGGTATAGGGGTGTCTCGACCGTTTGATCTGAAGGGGATCGGACGTCCAGGGGCCATCTTCTACCTGGTGCCACTGTCCGCGGGCAGATACCCTCGTGGAGAGTGCAGACGCATGGGGAGCTCACCCTGGGCCTCACCAGCGACTAGGGGGTGGCGAAGGCGATGCGGCGCGTTGAGGGCAGTCCGGCAAGGGGCTGAACCACGGGGTTTGACGCTGGGACCTTGCTCGCGCGATGGTGGCCGAGGAGGAGCTCACCGGTGCTTTGCATTGGCGTCACTAGAGGGGTTCCTGGGAAGGAAAGAAGGTAGGTGTAGGGGCAGGACAGCGAGGGGAATATAGGGGTGTGACATGCAGAGGAGAAAGTGGGAGAGGAGAGCTCGGGGCTCGGTTTTTCTTGCCATGGCCGAGGGTGTAGATCTTCCACTCGAGGAGCATGCAGAGGTAGGGAGGAGCTAGGGAGCTTGGGGAGGGTAGAGCATGGGTAAGGGGTGGCCTGGAGGTCACATGCATCTAGAGATGAGTAAGGGGGAGGGCACCTAAAGCTTGTTCTTAGCAATGGCCGAAACTCTCTTCTTCTCCCTCTCTTGGGCAGGGCTGATCAAGGGAGAGGGAGAGGAGCTCTAGGGAGGTTAGGGGAGCGTGCTAGGGGTAAATGAGGGCGAGGGAGAGAGAGGTAGTGGACTAGGGCCTTATAAACAGGGGAGGGAGTGGTGTGTGAGGGACCAAGTCCAATTGGACAAGGGCAAGGTTTTGTGGCTTCTCATTGGGAAAGAGGGGAGATGCTGGGGTGTGGTGGGGTCAGTAGTTCGACCAGAGAGGGGAGGAAAGGCTGTGGCATTTAATTCCCAAGATTTTTAGGAGATATGCCTCTCTCTCTCTCAAGAACTAGGGGACAAGGAGGATGGAGGTGCTATAGTTGCTTGGGGTACTATGCACGACCAGGAGAGAGTAATGATGCTATGGAGGAGTGTTTGACAAGATTTGGTGAGGAGTAGAGTTGGTTTGAATCAAGATTGCTTTGGTTTGGCAAAATTGATCAAGGGGAGGCTTGTGAAGGAAGTTGATTAGGCAAAGTGTGGAAATGGTACCGGTGGGTTGATTAGGTCAAATAATCTCTTCATGATTTAAATGGGATTTTTCTAAAGATTATAATCCCATTTAAATGCACTTCTTCAAAAATGCAGAAATAGATTATGGAAGATAAGATGCAAATCTTATATTGGACAAGCTTGGTTTTTGATGTGAGATGGTCTTAAATACCATAACACACATTGGAGAATTTTATTGGGATTTATTGGGGTGGAAAAGTATTTTTAGGGAATTGTTTCTTGTTTCTGCCATTTAAGAAAAAGGTCAAAACAAAATAATCAAGTATCTAAAAAATAATTACTTTTGAGTTGGAAAGATGGGATATGATAAATAGGCCTCAATTGTTCCTTGAGTTGGTAAGGTGATTTGGAGAAAAGCAAACTTGCCTTTAAAGACAAGGATTTGAGAATTTCGTAGGTAAGGGAAATGAAATAGTTTAATAATCCAAATAATTTGGGGAGGCTTCTATCCAAGGTAGATGATGTAAACTTGATGTAGGCATCAAGGTCAACCTTGGTTTTGAAGAAGAGTGGTAGAAAGGATGGAAACTAGATAAGGGAGGATCTAGGGATTAGTTATTCTGATGCCACTTAGATAGGGTTGGATAAGGGAGCTCATGGTTCACCTTGGTACAAGGTGTATATGGATGGATAGACCAAGTCATAAGTATGATCATGGAGGCGAGGGTTATGCTTGGTTGTATTTGAGGTGGTTTTGGTGTGATGGCAAACTTTGTTGAAAATAAGGCTGTCATAGCAGATACATCAGGTAGCCTCCTAAACCATGTGGGTTTAAGAATCACAAGGCTCCAATGGAAACAAGTGAAGTGGGGATTGATAGGCCATGATTAGTAGATCATAACCAAGAAAGGAGTTGGTCAAGGGGGGTGGCATATGGATGTGAGATTCTGCCCAAGTAGGCAAGATGATAAGAATTGGAGAAAAGATTATTATCTTGACTACAAAACCATCATAGATGAGTGGTAAATAGAATGGCTTAGCCAAGGGTAAGAGTGGGACTTGGTAGTACTAAAGGTGTACTACAAAAGGGTTCAGGTGCATTCTCAATAATGCATATAGGATGGAAAAGGTAGAGCTCCAAATATGGTATCCAGATAAGAAATCTAGACTTAGCCCTTTTTTTTGCAGATTTAGGGTTTTAGACTAGAGTGCAAGTGTAGAAGCTTTTGAGATGATGCTGGGTTCAAACTCATGATCCAGGAGATGATGTTGAGGTAATAACTAAGTATATAGGATTCATTCTTAGATTGGGTCTCCATTGAGTTGGAAACCATCCAGGGGGATTATCCTTGGATTGATCTGCGCATGAGAGGATATGGTTACTTTAGTGGCTTAGGATAGATCCAAATTTGGATGCTTAGTTTGAGATTTATGATCACAAGCAAGGATTGGGTCCTAAGGGATGAGCTACTAGATTAGCTCACTGTAGTTCTTAAGCAAACAAGGCGATCAGCAGATCAAGGCAATTCATCAAACAGTAGATCAAGGTAATTCATCAACCAGCAGATCAAGGCAATTAATCTTGTTACTTATACACTACTACTAGGGTTACATTAAGCCTAGCTTGAGGTAAGGTTGGGTATATTGAGTTGGGTGTATCTTGAATTAAGATAAGGATCATCTTGGTATTCCTACCAAGATTGGAATAGAGAGGTTTTAATAATGGTTTTTTGGAGAACCTAGAGATAAGAGTACTTGAAGGTTCTGTCTTGAAAACATAAGGAGAGTATATATATGTCTCCATAGTTTTGTTAATAGAGACTAGTAAAGTATTTGGTTGTGTCAAAGTCATCTTAGCTCAGGTTTTAAAATGCTAGAAAATTTGAGAATATGAAAGATGAGCCAAGACATCTCGTTTCCAAATAGATTTTTTGTAAACTAGTGTTGAGGTGAGGAGTACACACTAATACACAAACATTTGCTTGAGCACAAGAAAACAAGTAAGCACAAATTGCAAGAGAAAGTTTTTGTTCCCCCTGATTTTCGCCTTTCTAACATTAAATCAGGGTTGCTGAAATTGGGATGTTACAGACCTTTCCCCCTTAAAATAATCTCATCCCGAGATTAGGGAGGAGTAGGGTTGGGTGATAACATCCGCTTAACAATTTCAGCGGTGGCAAATATTAGGCACTAACATGTTTTACAAATAGCCGACATAGTTAGTTATGGATCAGAGCTGAGCGGCTTTGGGTTTGGGCGTTTTAGATGAAACAAGTGGAAAAGACGTAGTCTTTTCCCTTTAGGACAAGTCTAGGTAGGTTTAGCGTCGACTGGGTACTTCCTTCTTGGGGCTAGGCAGCGAGTTGAGTCTTCTTTATTCCTTCGCCTCGTGGTCAACTTCTTTCTCTTCAGGGTCTTAATGCACCTGGGTGTTGACTAGACGGTCGATCTTGGAGTGGAGGACTTTCCTCAAGTTCCATCTGATTCTAGAGAAGTGCTGATTGTCGTTCTTCTTGCCGGGTCATCGATTCAGATTTTTAGGGTGGTCACGCCTTAACGCTAATTGATTTTCGACTCCGGGGTTCTATCAGGTTTTTGGGTGGCCCTTAGAGAGACACTCGGGGTTCCTGGTGAAGTCGCTGACTTTCTTTATTGGAGTCGTAGGCTGATGTCGGGGTAAGGCGCTACACCTTTCCTTTGGGGTGGTTATCTGCTGTCGACGTAGTCGAGACTGCTTCATAAGGTGGAGTATCTAACCGAGAGGGCGTCTACTAGCTTCCGGATAGTTAGTTCTAAGCGGGTTACGGGTCCGACGGGTTGGAGGAAGCCATTTGAGTTTGGCGGTCTAGGAAACGGGGTCCTTTGGAATGGGGTCATTCCGGTTTGGTCTGATGCAACATCGTGGGTAAAACATCCAAGGAAGGATATCTTGCTTGCATAACATCCATACATTTATATTGTTCAAGACGGTCGATGGCGGAGGTACTTAAGGGTTACAAAACAGGTCTGTGCCGCGGGGCGACAAGTTACTTAGAGTTTTACAAAACAGGTCTAGGGACGATACATAGGTACTACAATACACCACAAGAGGTGAATCGAGAGAGGGAAACTACTCCAAGGGTATCGCTTGACTCTAGTTGCCCGTCTTGAGTTGTTGCATTGGCTTTGGCTACTGTAGTTCCTCAGGAGTGTGAGGAATATTCAATTCTTTGGCAGTGAGGGTGAGGGTCGTGTCTGCTTCCGGAGTTGTTTTCGCGGGTGGGTCTTCTGCTGGGGTTGACTGGAAGACAGGTTTATACTCATAGAAGGACAACTCCTCATTTCCGCCTCGGAGTTAATAGCTTCAGAAGTGGAGGAAGTTAGGGCGGCCACTCTCCTTTCCAGACGAGTGTTGGCGGCTTGAAAACTCTGCTCTCGGGTATGGATTATGGCGAGATCCATATGCATGAGGATGTTTTGACGACGGGTCTTGTCGAGGTCTTCTTGATGGCGTTGCAGGAGGTATTCCATATTCTCCTGGTGATTTCCAATGCAGCAGGTGGGGAAGGATTCGGTGGGGAGACCATCCTTGTCACGCTTCCCGAACAGGTGGTAAGGGGTATCCTTCAGCTCTTCTTCATGGATCTTGCGCAGGAGTGCCATGATTTGTTGTATTGCTCGCACGACTCCATCTACCCAGTTGTGATCAATGAAGGTGAAGATGATGGGCTCTGGGTCGTTCTCATGTGCTGGAATGGTGGCATTGATGACCCACTGAGCTATGCTTGAATTTCCGCGAGGAAGCTCTGTCCCTTCGATATTGGGTTGGGGACAACGGATGATCTTCAGTAGCCCATGCAGTTGATCTTCAAAGAGCCATAAGCTTTCTTCGACGATGATACTTCTGAATGGGTGGGAGCCATCTGCAGGGTTTTCTGGTGGAGATAGAGTCTCGGGCTGTAGAAGGGAATGGTGCCATGGAGTTAGTTCTCCGAGCGCGAGGGAAGGGCGGGGGGTTAGCGAGGTATAAACATAGGGTGGAATGATATGGTTGAGGATGGCAGGTCAGTAGGGGTTTATCAGAGTTGAGTGGAAACACACCATATTTCCACCTTTGGGATTTACTTAAGGTCGTCGAGGCTTTCTTATGTAGCCATCCTGCTAAGGAGAGGTTTCCGGCTATGGGGTTGCGAGGCTTAGTATCAGCACACGTCGACAAGGTGGTCAAAACTTTAGGGTAGGAGGATTCATGGCAGACAAGCAACACGTTTCAAGCATCATACACGCACATGAAAAGCAAGCAAGGCATACCTTGAGTACTAAGAAGGTGACTACACGCCTAAAAGGGGAATCCTATTTGAGGGGTGTTAATCCTAAATACGAACATTACGGGGGTCTTAACTTCTGTCTTGCCGTCTTTTGTCGTCGGTATCGTACTTGATTGATTTGGGGGCGATGAAGGACTCTGTAGGTAGGGTGATCTTGTAGTGTCTTTTGTCGTTGGTAGCTCTTTTGTTGTCCCTGTCTCTGTGTCTTCATTCCGGAATCTTCTTCTTCATAGTCTCCAACTTGGACTTGGTTTTTGAAAACGGATTAGTTGAAGTAGACGAGATATAGAGTAACCATTTTCAAATCGTTTAAATTAGAGAAGATGAGATAAGAAATCCTTCAAAAAGCTTTTGGGAAAATAGTTTTTGAGAATCGGGTGTTTTTTTACAAAATAGTGGTTTTCCTGTCTAACGTCCATGCTAGCTAAGGTCTCCTACAGTCAGGATGGCGCTGATACCATGTCCGTGGCACCCCGGATTTATGGTCCGAGAATACCCGTTATGCATGCAATTCACGTTCCCATGATCAGTGAGCCGTGAGCATAACCGACTAGTATCATTACAACATCCATATAATAACGAGTACAAAACTTACAAAGTGGCCATTATGGCGAATACAACACAAATAGCGGAAGTCTTCAAGCGCAGAGCAGCCCATTCCTTAACCTACAAGCGACTGACTGGGAAGACGACCTAGCTCGCATAGACACCAACACATTCGTCACTTCTTAACATCTGCAATCTGGCAAAGTAAATAGTCAGGGACAATGCCGGTGAGTACTTTGAATGTACCCGCAAACCACCGAGACAAGGTAAATAATATAATGCATATCGGGCTGTGGCGAGATAGCTCTACACTATAGTCGCTTTTGAAAGACCTAACAATAGAATCTCTATATCTTTGTTGAAAAAGAGTTTTTGGAAAAATATGCCTCCTTTTTAGAAAATCTAGACATCTCCACATCCTTGTTAAAAAGATTTTAAAACAGTTTTGTAATAAAACCCTTTTTAAACGTCTTAGACCATTTCTAGTCAAAACCAAACTCATTCTTACCTTTCCTCGTGACCAAGTCACATCCTTTATTTCATTACAACATAAACGAAGGGTCCTCCTAGCACTTTCCATTCCAAGCGTCCTTGACCGTGGACACGGCTATTCGAATAGATTAGACTCTAGAGAGTTTGCGAACTTTACCCACAAGAATCAATACATCCGCGGGGATAAAACCATGGCCCGCTACACACGGTAGACGGGGGCTCGGATAATCAAACCTAGACTTTTGGATTGTTCCCTCCGGTACGAGTATGGGGCACGATGGCCCTGGTCCTTCCTCCCGTACTGACCCCTACCTCCAAATTGTAGTTTGACCGGTAGGAATTGTGACAATAACTTCCTCCCATACTAACCAAAAGTCATACTGTCCGCGAGAGACCCAATTGTTGCACCGGTACCTTTCCCATGGCAGTCCGGATTTCAGGGGATTTCTCCCCTTTAGCGAGAACGAGCAGCCCCGGCTAAAGACCACAAACTACGATCTAAGCCCCAGCGTCTGAGGTAATGTGGTTGCACGAATAAATTGTTCCGGACATTGGCTTAGAAAATCCCTTATCTTTCTCTTGCTTGACTTTCTCTTCATACACCTCATATTTTCTGTAGTAAAACTTCCACTCGGAAACGATGCCTCTTTCTAAGGGTTTTATTTTGAAAACCTTGTTGTAGGGTAAAACCCAAAATAGTTGTATCGTTAAAATCCATGTTTTCCAAAAAGGGAATATGCTAATCATCTTAGCCTCGATCCAAGGGATAAAAATGGATGTCAAATGGGGTAGGTGTCCTACTATACACTCATCCATAACTTGGAGGAGGCAAGTTACTCAGGCACTTTTATTTGAAACAAACCATGCAATTCGTAAATGAGATATAAAACAATTGATAAACAGGAGTAGGTGAATATAGGAGTTCAGGAATGGTGGCTTGCCTGTGACCAGTGAGATGTCCCTTGACTTCTTTAGAAAACCAGAAATCCAATAATAACAATAATAAGGATAACCCCGATGCTTACTTCTTCTCGGCGTCACACAATCGCAACTATCGCCGTTACCAAGCATACATGCAAAGAAACAATACACCAATCAATACAAGGCATACAAACATCAAATCATATAGCAAGCAAAACATAACTACATGATATACGTCAGTAGGATGTTGGAGGTATGAGTTGATTGGATCGGGAGAAGATTTCGAGGCATTAGAGAAAAAGGGTCCTTTTGTATTTAGAGGCTAGGAACTACCTATGAGACGGGTTTTTGACCAAAAGATTGATCTGTTGGATACCATAGTATAAGAATGATACCATCGGATAGGTATTGATAAAATGAAGCCAACAAAAGTGGTTTCACTATTTTATCAATTTCCCTTCATTTATATTGGATTTTATAGTGGATAAAACCCTAGTTTTAGGAAATAAATCACTAGAAATTTTCTGGAGATCCAAAAATTATTTCCTTGGGTGATCAGGTAGTATTTGATGGACTGATTGAAGACAAGTTGGATTCACCTCAAAAGAATTAACAGAATGCCCTTGAGAATTTCCCAAAGACAGTACTAGCTGGGATTTATCTTATTCAGCAGATTTATTTTATAGAAGTTTTTTAGGTTATTCCAAGGACACATGTTTGGTAATGAGTATACCTTTCTATAGAAATTGCAATCAACCTTTTTGGAGTTTCAGAGCTACTTTAATGTTTTTATTAGTGATTAAACCATGCACAGAAGAGTTTAATTCACTAAAATTAAAAAAATGCTCATAAAATAATGGGCTGCTGGATTAAGTAGGATATGGGTATGTGTGTCAACTTGGGGTTGGAATTAGGTCAGAACCTGACTTGGTTTGACCTAGGGAATTTCCTAAAGGCAGAAAAGGCTTCATCTTGATATTTTAGCTACCAACAAACTAGGAAGCAAATGGGCATAAGGCTAATGGGACATGAAAGGTATGGTTAATACCTTCCTGTAGCAATCGGATTCACCCCATTTGGGTTAGTGGAAAACCCTGGGGAATTTATTTAGTGCACTGGACAAATCTGGGTATATGACTTATCATATTTATTCTAAACCTCAATTTGCTCCAGCACCAGGTGTGCATGTTAGAGAAAGGGTGCATGCATGTGTGAAAAATTAGATATGGCCAGAATATAGTGTTTTAATGTTTTGTTTGGATTTAAACCAAATGGCTAATTACCATATCTGTAAAATTTAAAAGAAAAGGAAAAAGATCCGAGGAGCTGCTGGGCTAGATCTGGAATAGATGGGCCACCAACGGGGAAATCGGCCCACCGGGGCACATCCCTGCATGAGATCAGGGTTGATGACGCGGTCCCGCCGGTTAACCACAACAGGTACCGAAGGGGTATAGGGGCGCCTAGGCCGTTGGATCGGAAGGCGATCGGACGGCTAGGGGCCATCTTCGACCTGGCACCGCCGTCCGCGGGCAAAAACCCTAGCGGAGAGTGGAGACACACGGGGAGCTCACCTTGGGCCTCTCTGGAGACTGTGGGGTGGCGGAGGCGACACGGCACATCGAGGACAGTCCGGCAAGGGGCGGCACCACTAGGTTTGACGTCGGGACCTTGCTCGCGAGATGGTGGCCGAGGAGGAGCTCGCCGGTGCTTCGCCTTGGCGTCAGTAGAGGGGTTCCTAGGAAGGAAATAAGGTAGGGTTAGGGGAAGGAGAGCGAGGAGAATACGGGGGTGTGACATGCAGAGGAGAAAGGGGGAGAGGAGAGCTCGGGGCTCGGTTTTTCTTGCCATGGCCGAGGGTGTAAATCTTCCTCTCTAGTAGCATGCAGAGGCATGGAGGAGCTAGGGAGCTTGGGGAGGGTAGAGCATGGGTAAGGGGTGGTCTAGAGGTCACATGAAGCTTGAGAGGAGAAAGGGGGAGGGCACCTCGAGCTTGTTCTTAGCAATGGCCAAAACTCTCTTCTTCTCCCTCTCTTGGGGAGGGCTGATCAAGGGAGAGGGAGAGGAGCTCTGGGAGGTTAGGGGAACGTGCTGGGGGCAAATGAGGTCGACGGGGATAGTGGTACTGGCCTCAGGCCTTATAAACAGGGGAGGGAGTGGTGTGTGAGGGACCAAGTCCAATTGGACAAGGGCAAGGTTTGGTGGATGCTCATTGGGCAAGAGGGGAGGTGCTGGGGTGTGGTGGGGCCAGTAGTTCGACCAGAGAGGGGAGGAAAGGCTGTGGCTTTTAATGCCCAAGATTTTTAGGAGATATGCCTCTCTCTCTCAAGAACTAGGGACAAGGAGGAGGGTAGGTGCTACAGTGGCTTGGTGTACTGTGCACGACCAGGAGAGAGTGATGATGCTGTGGAGGCGTGTTTGACAAGATTTGGTGAGGAGTAGAGTTGGTTTGAATCAAGATTGGTTTGGTTTGGCAAAATTGATCAAGGGGAGGATTGTGAAGGAAGTTGATAAATTTGCATTGGGCAAAGTGTGGAAATGGTACTGGTGGGTGGAGTAGACCAAATAACCTCTTCATGATTTAAATGGGATTTTTCTAAAGATTATAATCCCATTTTAATGCACTTCTTCAAAAAGTGCATAAATATATTATGGAAGCTAAGATGAAAATCTTATATTGGACAAGCTTGGTTTTTGATGTGAGATGGTCTTAAATACCATAACACACATTGGAGAATTTTATTGGGATTTATTGGGCTGGAAAAGTATTTTTAGGGAATTATTTCTTGTTTCTGCCATTTAAGAAAAAGGGCAAAAAGAAATAATCAAGGATCTAAAAAATAATTACGTTTGAGTTGGAAAGATGGGATATGATAAATAGGCCTCAATTGTTCCTTGATTTGTCAAGGTGATTTGGAGAAAAGCAAACTTGCCTTTAAAGACAAGGATTTGAGAATTTGGTAAGTAAGGGAAATGAAATAGTTTAATAATCCAAATAATTTGGGGAAATTATTTGGGGAGGCTTATATCCAAGGTAGATGATATAAACTTGATGTAGGCATCAAGGTCAACCTTGGTTTTGAAGAAGAGTGGTACAAAGGATGGAAACTAGATAAGGGAGGATCTAGGGTTTAGTTATTCTGATGCCACATAGATAGAGTTGGATTAGGGAGCATAGAGTTCACCTTGGTACATGGGGTATATGGATGGATATACCAAGTCATATAGATGATGATGGAGGCAAGGGTTATGCTTCGTTGGATTTGAGGTGGTTTTGGGGTGATGGCAAACTCTGTTGAAAATAAGGCTGCCATAGCAGATACATCAGGTAGCCTCCTAAACCATGTGGGTTTAATAAGCACAAGGCTCCAATGGAAACAAGTGAAGTGGGGATTGATAGGCCATGATTATTAGACGATAACCAATCAAGGAGTTGGTCAAGGGGGTGGCATATGGATGTGAGTTTGTGCCCAAGTAGGCAAGATGATAAGATTTGCAGAAAAGATTATTATCTTGACTACGAAACCATCATGGATGAGTGGTAAATAGAATGGCTTAGCCAAGGGTAAGAGTGGGACTTGGTATTACTAAATGTGTACTACAAAAGGGTTCAGGTGCATTCTCAATAATACATATAGGTTGGAAAAGGTATAGCTCCAAAGATGGTATCCAGATAAGAAATCCAGACTTAGCCCTTTTTGGCAGATTTAGGGTTTTAGACTAGAGTGCAAGTGTAGAAGCTTTTGAGATGATGCTGGGTTCCAAACTTATGATCCAGGAGATGATGTTGAGGTAATATCTAAGTAGATAGGATTCATGCTTATATTGGGTCTCCATTGAGTTGGAAACCATCCAGTGGGATTATCCTTGGATTGATCTAAGCATGAGAGAGGAGATGGTTACTTTAGTAGCTTAGGATATATCCAGATTTGGATGCTTATATTGAGATTGATGATCACAAGCAAGGATTGGGTCCTAAGGGATATGCTACTAGATTATCTCACTCTAGTTCTTAAGAAAACAAGGCAATCGACAGATCAAGGCAATTCATCAAACAGGAGATCAAGGCAATTCATCAACCAACAGATCAAGGAAATTTATCCTGTCACTTATACACTATTACTAGGGTTACCATCAAGCCTATATTGAGGTAAGGTTGGGTATTTTGAGTTGGGTGTATCTTGAAGTAAGATAAGGATCATCTTGGTATTCCTACTAAGATTGGAATAGAACGGTTTTAATAAAGGTTTTTGGAGAACCTAGAGATAAGAGTAGTTGAAGGTTTTGTCTTGAAAACATAAGGAGAGTATATATATGTCTCCATAGTTTTATTAATAGAGACTAGTAAAGTATTTGGTTTTGTCAAAGTCATCTTGGCTCAGGTTTTGAAATGCCAGAACATTTGAGAATTTGAAAGATGAGCCAAGATATCTCTTTTCCAAATAGCTTTTTGTAAACTAGTGTTGAGGTGAGGAGTACACACTAATACACAGACAATTGCTTGAGCACAAGCAAACAAGTAAGCACACTTTGCAAGTGAAAGATTTTGTTCCCCCTGATTTTTTCCTTTCTGACATTAAATCAGGGTTGCTGAAATTGGTATGTTACATCTTGTTCTTAAATTATTTGTATCTAGTCACCCTTATGAACTTTGAAGGTGTCCTATGCATTTATGTTTTGCTATTCCATGAAGGACAAGATGAATACAACTCTTGCTATGTTTTCTATATGTGAAACAAACAAATGTCTTTCAAAGCATTATTCTTGATCTTTTGTTTGCGTTGCCTTTCATGTTGCAACATAGTTGCTATGTCTTATTGTTAGAAATATATCTTTCATGCTTATGTTTAGAGTAATTTGATCCTAGCTATCAATGCTTTGCAATACCTTGATCAAGATTGTGATGGTGCATGTCACCTCAAAAATTATTATTTTTATCACTTACCTACTCGAGGACGAGCAGGAGTTAAGCTTGGGGATGTTGATACGTTGCAAACGTATCTATAATTTTTGATGCTCCATGCTTATTTTGCACCAATTATATTATGTTTTTGTCCACACTTTGTGGTATTTTTATGAATTTTCTAGAACTAACATATTAACAAGTCCCATAGATACAGTTTCATGTTTTCTACTTTTATTGGTTTCAGAAAAACTAGTAAAGAAATATTCTCGTAATTGGACGAAAAAAAAGCCAAAGTTCCTATTTTTCCTAACACGACATGGAGTCTAGAGGAGAGGGGGAGACGCACCCCAGAGAGGCCACACCTGGGCCATGCGCGGCCAGGGGGGTGTGCCGCCCTAGGATGTGGGCCCCCTGGCGCTCCACCGACCTCGCCTCTTCACGTATATAAGACCCTCGGGAGGAAAACCCTAAGTACCCGATCAGAATTCCACAAAAATGTCCATAGCCACCGCCACCGTCGTCCCTAGATCGGGAGGGATCTGAAGCTCTTCCCGGCACCCTGCCGGAGAGGGGAGATCATTGATACGTCATAAACGTATCTATAATTTTTGATGCTCCATGCTTTTTTTATATCATTTGTCTTATGTTTTGTCTACACTTTGAGGTCTTTTTATTCACTTTCTGGAACTAACCTATTGACAAGATGCCATAGTGCCAGTTGCCTGTTTTCTGCTGTTTTTTGTTTCAGAAAAGCTAAAAATTCAATATTTTCGGAATTGGACGGGATAAAGCCAATCTTCACATTTTCACCTGAACGATACAGAAAATCGAAGCAGAGACGGAGTAGGGAACCAGGGTGGGCACACCCTAGGGTGGCCTGGGCCCACCTACGCCGTGCCACCAGGGGGTGTGGCCCTCCTGGCTGCCTCCTCGCCTCGCCTCTACGCCTATAAGAAGCCTCCCGACTCATAAACCCTAAATAATCTGGGAGAAAGCCATGAAAACCTCCGCGGTGCCGCCGCCACCGAAGGGGAGATTCGGGGGACAGACGTCTCTATTCCAGCACCCTGCCGGGACGGGGAAGTGCCCCCGGAGCCATCTCCATCGATCTCCACCACCATCTTAATCACCATTGTTGATTCCCATGATGAGGAGGGAGTAGTTATCCCTCGAGGATAATGTCGTGGTATTGCCAACGAGTACGCCATGGAGGGGTCCTCACAGTGCGTGTTTAGAGATGTGGGTAAGGCGAATGGTTGACGGGTACGAGGTAACATAGCTTACCCAGGTTCAGATCCCACGATGGTGGCGGGATCCTACTCCTGCTATAAATCACTATAAGGGCAGATACGCCGAGTTACAGAGATAGGTTCGCTGTGCGAGGTTGTATGAATCGATGCCCTAAAGGCTCCCATAGGACCGACTTATATAGTCGCCAGGTCCTAGGGTTATAGGGAAAAGTCCTAGCCGGAGGGGTTACAGAGTCCTACACCGTCTATGACTAGTCTTGTGTATCTTGCACTCCAAGGCTCCGGGTACGCTGGTGACTCCAGCATAGCCTTCCTTTATCCGGCATGGGCCTCCCTTCTAGATCCACCTAACTAGGCCGCCCAGCAGGCCACAGGCCATGCTACCGACTATGGGCCACCCGGGTTAGTCGGATAAGAGACATGCTATGAGGATACCCATATAGCATATCCCCAACAGTAGCCCCCGGAGTACTCCGAAATCTTGCGCCGTCTTGCCTCTTCACGTGGAATGCTCCGTCTAGATTGATGTCGGCAAATCGTCAAGCAATATCTTGTAGTCCTCCCGAAGAACCCTGCAAGGTTTACTCCGTCTTTGATTAGTAAGTCGGAGAAATGCTGAATCTTCCATCGTACTCTTCCGTAGTCGGATTAAATCCGTCCATGCCGGAATCTTCGATGCGACGGCTCATCTACCGTGTCAGTTATGACGACGTAGGCTTAGGTCAGCGACGCCTCGTAACTCACACATGCATAGAACGCAATCATATCTGATTTTTCCGCGCGAGCGATACGAACCATTGGCGGTGGCGGTTGGAGACGTGGCGAAATTACCGCGCACGTTCTCGAACACGTCGTCTACGCGGCAACCATCCGATTAGCTGCACGAATCTTGACGTAGAGTAGGATAAATAGTAACCGTGGGACACTTGCCACTTTTTCACCCCATTCTCTCGCGTCATCATCTTCTTCCTCCAGCCGCACGCCTCCTCGATCTCTCCGCGGAAAACCTCGAAGAAACCTAGCCTCTCTTTGCATCAGTCGCATCCTTCCAGTCCTCCATGGCTAGCATCAGCTCTTCCCCGTCGATGGCGGCGTCGAGCGAAGCCATGGCGAAGCCGGCGAGCTCCATCGTCGTGCCCCCAGAGGGCCTGGTCATCCCGCGTCGGCGGTGACCACAATCTGGTGGCGCTAGAGCCTCTGGAAGAAGAGCCAGACTCGCACAAGGGCGACTGGCGCGGCTCGGACATCACCGACCGCGACATCCAAGAGATGGTCGCCGAAGGCTACCTCCCCGCAACGGAGGGGCTCGCCTGGCGGGCGGCGCCGGCCGGCGAGGTGACACCTTGTCCCCAAGCCGGAGAAAAGGTGTACCTCAAGGCCCAACTGGTACGCGGCGTTTCTCTGCCCCTCTCCCACATCTTTCTGTTCGTCTTGAACCACTTCAAGGTCTAACCCCATAACCTCTCCCCCAATAGTATCTTAGTGCTTAGCAACTTCGCGGCACTTTGTGAGGGTTACCTAGGGATTAGGCCTAGGTTAGACTTGTTCGTGTATTTCTTCACCGTCAAACGTGAAGCCGTACATAGTAGGGAGGAGCTTAGGAACTGCGGTACCATAAGCTTCAAGATCCGACCTGGCCGGAGGTTCCCCGACATCGTCGGCCACGAGTCGTGCAAAAACTAGCAGCGTACTTACTTCTATGGCCCCGACATTCCTTTGGCGGGCTGAGAAGTGACGTACCCGGACTTCGTGGATGGAGCCGCCGCTGAAGTTTCCACATGGAGATCCCATGCCTCCCTTCCCTCCGACCTCGACGCTTCTCGCGCAATAAGGCGGATCGAGTGGTTCGTAGAGACGGGTTTGACCGGCTTGGACCTAGCCATGTGCTGGTTCATTAGGCGAATCCAACCTCTGCAGCACCGCGTGAAGTTCATGCACGAGTACACCAGTGATCGAAAGGATACCCTCCGGATCTCCGTGGATAACTTCTCGAGCGACTCCGTCAAGCTCTGCCTGAAGGACATCGTCAAGGTGAAGGATAAGAAGCGTGGCTTCACCATCACCTACGACATGTACGTAGACGGCAAGTTCCCAAAGGTAGGTATTTATTTTCCGTGTATGACATTGCTCCAGTTTCTCCGTCTTGCCAGTGCTATCTTATCTAACATGGTGATTTCTCACTTAACAGCTTAGCGATCTAGATGAGGACAACCTGGCTGCCCAAATCTACGATCCAAAGATGAAGGAAGTCACGGTCGTGTCCGATGACAATGTCCTGTTGGCGCGAAAGCGGAAGAGCTCCACCTCTAACGCTGCCGATGAAGGCAAGAAGAATAAGACGGAGGGTGGAGCCTCCAAAAAGAGTACTGCCGCCCTGGAGGCGGAAAAGGAAAAAAGGCACCAGGATTTTTGCCAAAGCGCCCCCCTAGTGTAAGCCTCTCATTCTCCGACATTGTCTTATTTATCTGTCTTATTCCTGTACTTATGCATTTTGCACGTTTCAGGAAGAAAGCCACAACTAGCCTCAAGAAGTCCTACAAGACTCTTGGGGCTTCTAGAAATATCAAAGATATGCTGCATCACGACTCCTCCCCCGCCATCTCCCCTGCTACTCCTGTCGTCAAGCCCTCCTCTGCTCCGACAAGCTCTCAAGTCAAGGAGGCACCAGGCCCTTCCGCCATGGAAGTGGATTCTGGCACCTCTACCGAGCACGCTGTTGTCGGTGAGCAGGCGACGCAGGAGAGCGTTGCTCTTCAAATGGCTGAAGCTCCGGCTAAGGATGCCATCGGTAGCGGTAAGGCGGTGGTGGGAGCTAGTACCTCTATCGAAGGCGGCACCCCTACTCCCCAGAAACCCTTCGAGTTCCCAAAGATAGTTTACCGGGCGCTTCTGCCGAGTAACACAACTATGGTTCCTGGAGGAGTGCCGTCATCTCCGACGTGCGGTCTTGAGGAGCTACTCCGACAAGCGGATATCTTGCGAGGAAATAGCATTTCCTTCGGCAAGCTGCTAGCCGAGAGCGCTAAAAACCTCAAGATTATTGCACTTGTAAGTTTTTAATTTGCCTTCTGCATTTCATACGAGTATCCCACTGTAGCCCCCGAGGATGTAGACGGAAAACCATAGGTTTTGCATCTATATGCTCTAAGAGTGACTAAGTTAGAAAAACTCTCGCTGTAGCCCCCAAGCATTTAGATGGAATGAATTACTCTGACTAGATGCTTTAAGAGTAGCATACACGGTGTTCATAAATTTTCAATGATGTAGCCCCCAAGCCTCTAGTTGTAACTTTATTAGTTCCGACTAGATGCTTTAAAGAAAAGCTAAGCAGATTCTGAGTTAAAAACTTTATACTGTAGCCCCCAAGCTTCTAATCAAGAACTGAATTAGCTCTGACTAGATGCTTAGAGAAAATCTAAGCATATTGCTAAGTTAAAAAAATCTCGCTGTAGCCCCCAAGCATCTAGGTGGAAAATTTCCGACTAGAAGCTCCAAGCAGATCAAACAACGAATTAACTTTGTATTTGTTTCATAAGAACGAGAATGCTCGGAGGGGCATGGCCGATAAGTACCAGAAGATGCGCGCAGATCTTGAAGCCGAAAAGGGTAAAACCTCCATCTTGAAGGAACAGATCATCAAAAACAAGAGTCTGTTTTCTTATTGCGCATTCTGTCTTGTTTTTGTGCCCACATTCTCCGATTAGTCACAGTGTACTTTGTTTTCTCCGACTTGCAGAACATGTCGCCAAGGCCAAGGACATTGTCGAGCAGTCCAAGCATATCCAGCAGCTGGATAGCGAGAACAAGATCCTGAAGGAGGAAAGGAAGGAGATGCTGAAGATGCACGAGGATTCCATGAAAGCTCTGCAGGATTCCGCCTCCGCGGAGATCATTTGCTTGAAGGAGGAGATTGCGATCCTAAAGGACCAGAAGCAAGCTGCTGATGAGCAAAATCTTCGCCATAGCGAGGCGTTTAAGCTCCTCCAACAAGAGAAGGAATCCTTGGCGGACATCGTTTGGCAGGCCAAGGCCAACATCTTTAGTAAGTTTCCTCCGCCTTGTATTTTTGTAGTCTTGATACTTAGAGTTTTTTGAACTCATGCGCTTCTTGTCGGAATTTGTAGCTCCTATGGGTTTAACCCGCTCGCCTCCTTCGGACAAAGAATGCATGGTTCTTGCCGGCAACTTCATCAATACCTCCATCGCCCAAGCCAAGGAGATTGCCAAGCCCCTCCAGATTTATATCAAGGCCTCAGAATCCATGGAGAAGTACTCGAAGATTATGCACCGAGCCCCCGAGCGTGTCGCGAGCTGGAAAGCTTCATGCGCACGGGCTGGCGCAAGGATGGCACTTTCTATGGTGAAGGCACACTATGAAGATGCCAACATTGACACGGTGACCTCTGGTATCCCCGACGTGGATGATGACGGCAAGGATATCGATCACGAAGCCATCCTGTCATCACTCGCGGGCTACGACACCAAGGTTGCCGAGTTGGTGGATGTTGACGTCTTCGTGCCTAGGAACCTCATCGACAATGTCAACCAAGATCCCTCCGAGTCTCATCACAGTGCCGACGTCGAGGGTGATTCTCCGGCTGGTGATGATGCGGCCTCCAAGTCTCCTGCGCCCAAAGAATGAAAAACACTTTGTAATTTCTGTTTCACCTTTGGTGTGTGCACGGGAAAAACTTTGTTGACGTGATCTTAAGGCGGAAAACAATGGTTGTCGTATCCTGCAACTTAAGAATTAATTCCTAGTATGTATATATTTTTTAAGCAAGTGCTGGCTTATCCATTACTCTGGTTTTTATGCTTGACTTTTCGTGAGTCGGAAGACTCGTTGTCGGAACCATGCGCTTAGGTGATGATGCCCAATGGCACCGTCAATAACCTGAGCACAAAATCGCCGACAATAAGTGCCAAAAGTCACTACTCCAGAATCCACATAAAAACAACAAAGAACGTGTAGACCAGAAAATTTAAGCTAACGCCCGTAGGCGGAAGTTTCACAAGTGCAATCGCAAGACTTGTGTATAAAGGTTTTATATGATCCAAAAATGAACACTAAAGGAGGTAAAAGACTCAGCAATATGAGTGAACTAAATATCTTTATTTCATTGATCATATAATAGGTACACAATTAGATAAAAAATGCTAAGTGTAGAAAGGACGTAGCTGTGTTATGTTCCATGGCCGATGAAGCTCCGGGTAGTCATCATCCGGGTCACGTCACTTACGCTTATGATCCTCGTTGGGTCTATCCTTGAGTTCACGTTTGTCGACAAGGTAGTGAGACCCATTGAGTAGCGCCTTGCTTATGATGAACGGTCCTTCCCATGACGGGGATAATTTGTGTGACTTCTTCTACTTAAGTCAGAGTACTAAATCACCCTCTTTAAACGAGCGATGCCGAACGCGCGACTATGGTAGCTGCGTAGCTTCTGCTGGTAGATGGCGGATCTTTGGCATGCCAGAATGCGCTCCTCCTCGAGAAGGTACACATCTAGGCGTCTGGATTCTTCAGCGTCATCTTCGTCGTAAGCGGCAACTCTTGGTGCGTCGTGGAGGATGTCGGAAGGTAGGATGGCTTCTGCTCCATATACCATGAAGTAAGGGGTGTAGCCGGTGGATCTGTTGGGTGTGGTTCATAAACTCCACAGCACAGATGGCAATTCTTCCGCCCAGGCTCCAGCTGCTCTATGTAGCGGTGCCTCAAGACGTGGCTTGATTCCCTGCAGAATTAATCCATTGGCTCGCTCAAACTGACCAGTGGATTGTGGGTGAGCCACAGATGCAAGGTCAAGTCGGATGCCTTTGTCCCAGCAATAGGCCTCCACTTCCCCGAGTGACAAGTTGCTTCCGTTATCGGTGATGATGCTATGTGGGAGACCAAATCTCACCACTAGATCTCGGACAAACCTAAGGGCAGTTGCCCCATCGAGCTTTCTAATGGGTTTAGCTTCTATGCATTTGGTGAATTTGTCAACTGCTACAAGCAGATGAGTAAATCCACACGGTGTCGTCTGTAACGGTCCCACCATGTCTATCCCCCATACTGCAAACGGCCAAGTTATTGTTATTGTTCGTAATTCTTCAGCAGGAACATGTGGTTGTCGGGCATAATACTGGCATCTCGTGCATGTCTCAACCAGCTTGTCGGCGTCCGCCTTCGCGGTCAGCTAGTAGAATCCTTGCCGGAAGGCTTTCGCGACCAATGATCGAGGAGCGGCGTGATGCCCGCAATATCCGAGATGGATCTCGCGCAGGATTTCCATACCTTCTAGCCGGGAAACACATTTTAAGTATACACCAGTAGTGCTCCTTTTATAGAGTTGCCCATTGATTATGGTATAACCCTTTGCTCGTCGTACTATTTGCCGTCTTTCAACTTCGTTGTCGGGCAAAGTTCCGTATTCGAGATACTCCATGAACGATTTTGTCCAAGTCGGAGGGATCTTTGTCACCATGTTGACGAAAGAGTCAGCTCTATCCAGGTTGTCGATGTCAGCGCCCTTCACGGATGGTGTGCATAGATGCTCTAGGAAAACTCCTGGCGAAATTTGCTTGCGCCCTGATCCAAGCTTAGAGAGTAGATCAGCCGCCTCGTTTTGCTCCCTAGGTACATACTTGACTTCGTAGCCCAAGAAGCTCTTGGCTATCTCGTCCACGTCGTTGCGATATGCCGCCATCATAGGGTTCCGCGCGTTCCAGGTGCCAGCCACCTGTTGGGCAACCAAGTCGGAATCTCCACAGCAAACTATGCGCTTGATGCCAATATCCTTGGCTACACGTAGTCCGTGAATGAGTGCTTCATACTCCGGCATGTTGTTTGTAGCCTCGAAGTGGATCTGTAGAACATAGTATAGCTTGTCTCCATTTGGTGACTGTAGTAGTACACCAGCCCCCGAGCCATTGAGAAACTTTGATCCGTCAAAGTGCATCACCCGGTACTCTGGTTCTGGCAACGGAGTAGCGTCTGGCATCTCCATCCAATCTGCAATAAAATCCGCCAAAGCTTGTGACTTGATAGCGTCGCGCCTCTTGTAGGTGATCTCGAAGGCGGCAAGTTTAATGCCCCACTTCGCGACCCTTCCTGTAGCGTCGCTGTTATTGATAATGTCGGACAGTGGATTCTTGCTCACTACTGTGATTGGGTGCTCCTGAAAGTAATGCCTCAGCTTCCGAGAAGCGAGGAATACTCCATAAGCTATCTTTTGGTAGTGCGGGTAACGCTCCTTGGACTCCGTCAAGACCTCGCTCACATAGTAAACTGGTCGTTGAACTCCGTGCTCGTAGCCTGGTTCCTTCCGCTCTACCACGACGATGATGCTAATAACCCGGTTGGTTGCCTCCATGTAAATTAACAGGGGCTCTCCAGGCTCGGGTGCTGCATGGATGGGAGCTGAGGAAAGAATCTCCTTCAGCTGCTTCAATGCTGCATCTGCTTCGTCTGTCCACGTGAATTTGTCCGCCTTCTTCAGCAACTTGTACAGCGGCAAAGCCTTCTCTCCAAGTCCGCTGACGAACCGACTAACTGCTGCAACACAACCTGTTAGTCGTTGAATGTCCTTTAGGCATGTCGGACGGTTTATGTTTAGGATGGCCTTGATTTTATCCGGGTTGACATCGATTCCGCGATGGGAAACGATGAAGCCCAACAATTTGCTGGCTGGAACCCCAAAGACGCACTTCTTAGGGTTGAGCATCATGTTGTATTTTCGGAGATTATCAAAGGTTTCTTTTAAGTCGGAGATTAAGTCGTTTGACTTTTTAGACATCACCGCGATATCATCCACATAGGCGTGAACGTTCCGACCAATTTGGTCGTGAAGGCAACACTGCATTGTTCGCTGGTAGGTAGCACCTGCGTTTTTCAGCCCAAAGGGCATCGTGACATAGCAAAACGTGCCGTATGGAGTAGTGAACGAAGTGGCCAATTGGTCCGACTTCCTCATCTTGATCTGGTGGTATCCTGAGTATGCATCAAGAAAACACAAAAGTTCCGAGCCAGCCGTCGAGTCAATGACTTGGTCAATGCGAGGGAAAGCAAACGGATCTTTGGGACATGCTTTGTTCAAGCCGGTGTAATCAACGCACATTCTTAATTCATTGGTTCCCTTTTTGGGGACAAGTACAGGATTGGCCACCCATCGGGTGTGAAGGACTTCTCGGATAAACCCATCCTTAAGTAACCTAGCTATCTCTTTGCCAATGGCGCGTCTCTTCTCATCTCTGAAGCTTCGTAGAGGTTGTTTCAATGGTTTACATTTCGGATCTATGTTTAAGCTATGCTCGGCAAGTTCCCTAGGTACAACTTTCATGTCAGAAGGTTGCCAGGCAAAGATGACCCTATTCTCACGGAGGAACTCGACGAGAGCGTTTTCCTATTTGGGATCCAGGTTCGTCCCAATGGTGACGGTCTTGGAGGAATTGCCTACCAAAAGTTCCACCGGCTTGGTCTCGATGGCGGCCTTGAATGCAGGAGCGGAGTCGGAGATCTGCTTCTTCGACGCGGGCATCTCTGAGTCATTGACCTTGCTCTGGATCTCCTTGAATTCTTCGCTGTAGAGGACAGCTTCTGCAATGGCTGCTTCGTTGATCTCGCAATCCCTTGCCTTGGTAAAGCTTCCGGATACGGTGATGACACCGTTTGGTCCGGGTATCTTGAGTTTGTTGTAGACGAAGCATGGCTTGGACATGAACGTGTGGAATATGTCGCGGCCGAATATGACGTGGTACACTCTCTTGAAGGGGACCACCTCAAAGGTCATGTGCTCTTGGTGGTAATTATTAACGTCGCCAAAGGCTACCTGAAGTGTGATGCACCCAAGGGACCGAGCCTCCCGACCAGGAACTACGCCATGGAAAACGGTGTTGGTCTGCCTTAGGTTTGCCTCTGCCAAGTTCATCTTCTGAAGTGTATCCAGGTACATGATGTTGATGCTGCTTCTACTATCCACCATGCACTTGGTGAACTCCACGCCGTCAATCAGTGGGTTGATGACCATGGCGTGCTGGTTCTCCGTGGGCACAAGGTCTGGGTGGTCCGTCCTGTCCCAAGTTATTGGAACCTCCGACCAGCGCAAGTATTGGGAACTGGGGGGAGAGTGTCCATCAGGATCCTTAGAGAGGTCTTCTGTTGTCGGACGGTTGGGGTGCCAAGGAAAGTGTGGTAGACTGGGGCCTTCTTTGCGAAGGGGTTCTTGCCTTTGTCGTCGCTCTTGGCGGCGTGCTTGGGGTCAACGTCCTCGTCCATGTCACTTGAATCCTTGGATTCCTCCTCCTTCTTCTTCCCCTTACCCTTTCCTTGCGGTCTGTTCTTCCGACTTCGCTTGTAGCCGGACTCCGGGTCTTCCTTGAGGTCGTTGACGAACTTGTAGTGTCAATTGGTATGGGTGGCCTTGCCGTTGGCGTCGAGGTGTACGAGGCATGGCATATCACGGTACTACTCGTAGGTTTGGGGAACGCGGAGCGGCGCCGAGGTGGTTTCACCTCCTCGCTGCTGCCCACGGCCCGCTCCCCTTCCTCGGCCATGTTGTCTGCCTTCTCCTCGTCCTGAAAAATTCATAGCGACCATGTCGGTAGATTGCTTTTCTTCTGGAGCGGTTTTCCGCTTTGTACTGTTGTTCCTCCGAGCTTGGGTTGGAACGGCCGTTGCCGGCAAAGAGCCACGAGCGTCGTCGTCGGCAGCTGCGAACTCACTAGCTAACTGAATCATCTGATTCAAGTCAAGCTGATGATTGTCCTGCAAGCGCTTTATCTTATGTTGGAGCAACCTACCCCTTTCCAACCCATAGATGGAGGCTGCCATGGCGGTCTGAGCGTGCACTCCTGCGCATGAATTTTTCATGTCCAGCCAGCGGGAGAGGTAGGCGCGAGATGTCTCGTCTTTTTCTTGCACGCACCGCTGTAGATCGCCCACAGTGCAGGGACGCTTGTATGTACCCTCAAAGTTCTTGGTGAATGCTTCATGCATATCCAGCCAGTTGTATATAGATCTTTTCGGCAAGTCGTCGATCCATTGACGGGCCGTGCCCGCCAACATTAACAGGAGGTACTTGACGGCGACCTCCGGCAATCTCCACCGCGTTGCCGTAGTCCTGCAACCATGTGGAGGGCTTGGCGGTGCCGTCATAGGGCTTGATAGTCTTATCAATCCGGAAACCTTTGGGGTAAGATGCGGACCGTATTGTAGGTCCAAAACAACGTGGTCCTAGGTATGGTCCTTCCCGTGCCTCGTGGATCTTATAGATCCGCGAACGTGCATCGTACATCTTTGGGTTCTTCTTCTGGTTGTCAACAGGGGATGGGCTGCGTGAATGACACGGGCCTCTTCCGCCATGGTGACTGCTTGGTGGCGGGATCCTACTCCTGCTATAAATCACTATAAGGGCAGATACGCCGAGTTACAGAGATAGGTTCGCTGTGCGAGGTTGTATGAATCGATGCCCTAAAGGCTCCCATAGGCCCGACTTATATAGTCGCCAGGTCCTAGGGTTACAGGGAAAAGTCCTAGCCGGACGGGTTACAGAGTCCTACACCGTCTATCACTAGTCTTGTGTATCTTGCACTCCAAGGCTCCGGGTACGCTGGTGACTCCGCCGTAGCCTTCCTTTATCCGGCATGGGCCTCCCTTCTGGATCCACCTAACTGGGCCGCCCAGCAGGCCACAGGCCATGCTACCGACTATGGGCCACCCGGGTTAGTCAGATAAGAGACATGTTATGAGGATACCCATATAGCATATCCCCAACAGATAAGGGCTCTAC
This sequence comes from Avena sativa, assembly GCA_916181665.1. Classification (NCBI taxonomy): domain Eukaryota; kingdom Viridiplantae; phylum Streptophyta; class Magnoliopsida; order Poales; family Poaceae; genus Avena; species Avena sativa. The sequence goes on from OV702281.1 coordinate 186,624,735, forward strand.
AGGTAGCTATGTGTTCATCTCTCTCTCTATATGTGATCTTATTGAGATCATGAGCTTTGTAATTAGGTAGATATACTTTGCTACTCAAGTGCTTTAATAGATCTCCGGCTCTCCCCACGTGTGTGAAAGTGATAGCGTGCACGCCGTTGTGGCACTTAGGCTAGAGTTCATAGATACTTATCATGAGTTATATTTGGAGTTGGATGTCTTTATGGAATTGTGGTGTTTTTTGGAACCATCTAGCGCTCAAGGTGATAGTGTGGGGTTATCTAGATGGGGAAGTCAGACTTTTAGGAGTGTTGTTATAGCCCTACCATGGATTAGAGTGTCCAACTGGAGAGTAGTTCAGGGTAGTATCATGAAGAGAATATATTTATTGAGAGTGTCCACTAGTGAAAGTATGATCCCTAGGCCTTGTTTATAAGATTTGAAACACCATTTGCATCTAGATCTGTTGCATGTTTGCTTGCTTCCATCTTTTTGCCTTTAGTCTTTTCCTCCCTGTCAGAAGCTCTTGCACCGTTACCACTTATAATCATCCATACCACTTGTATTTCACTATCTCTTCACCGAACTAGTGCACCTATACACCTAACAAGTGTATTGGGTGTGTTGGGGACACAAGAGACTTCTTGTATCTTGATTGCAGGGTTGCTTGAGAGGGATAACTTTGAACACTTCCTCCCTGAGTTGGATAAACCTTGGGTAATCCACTGAAGGGAAACTTGCTTCTGTTTTAAAAACCTCTGCACTTGGAGGCCCAACAACTGTCTACAAGAATAGAAGTACATAGACATCAATCATCCAGGAGGCCTTCTTCATCACCCTGCCTGCCTTCGGAGTGATGTGTGAGTAGCTCATCCTTGGACTACGGGTCCATAGCAGTAGCTAGATGGTTATTTCTCCTAATTGTTCCGTCATGTTTAGATCTGGTGAGCTTCCTATCATTATCAAGATCATCTTTTCTAATGCTACATGCTATGTTTTTTGGGATCCAATAAATATTCAGTATTATGTCAGATTGATTATTGTTCTATCATGTCTATGTTATTTGTGATCTTGCATGCTCTCTGTTGCTAGTAGTTAATCTGGCCAAGTATTTGTTTGTGACTCCAAGAGGGAGTATTTATGCTTGATAGTAGTGTCATTCCTCTAGTAATCTAACAGAGTGATAGAAACTTCTAAGATTGTACATGTGCTGTTGCTACTAGGGAGAAAACAAAAATCCTTTGTCCAAGGAAAATTGTATTGTTTACATTACACACTTTGCTTAATGCAATTATCTGTTTCTTGCAACTTAATACCCGAGGGTTGTTCGGATGATATCCCGTAGGTGGATTATTAGTCATAGATGAAGTTGGATTACGGTCTATGTATCTTTTTGTAATGCCCAAATGAATCTCATAGTTATCATCATGTTATGTACATGCATTGTTATGTATTATATATTTTTCAATTGCCCAACTGTAATTTATTCACCCAGCATGTTATTTATCTTATGTAGAAACACCTCTAGTGAACTGTGGACCCTGGTCCATTCCTTTCCACTGATATTCCATCTACTATTTCATGTTTACTTTCTTCAATTACCACAAGAAATTACTTTCTTACACACTATACGTTTAATCCTTTGTTTTCAGCAAACCAGTGAGCTTGAAAACCTCACTGATAAGTTGGGGCAAAGTATTTTGGTTGTGTTGTGTGCAGGTTCCAAGTTTCTAGCAACACCTTCTGAAGTGGTTTCTTTCTCCTAATTGTTCGATAACCTTGGTTCCATAACTAAGGGAAAACTTGCTGCTGTGCTCATCATACCTTTCTCTTGGGGTTCCCAACAGACCCTACATCAACTGAGCCATTAGGGAGCTGGGCGTGATCATATTTGGCGCAACCACCGACATGGCCACATGTATTCCCTCGGTGGTGGACTGTGCACAATCAAAAGATGGACGTGGAGACTAATGGCTGTGAAATATAGCCATCCACGTCCGTATGTAAACTAGATATTATTCATATATTTGATGAAATATCTCTCTAAACCAGGAGCCATGAAGTGGATCCACTACTGCCTATGATCAAAGGGGTATGCAATCCTTTCTTCCTATTTTTCCTCGCGCAGATAATGACGTATGATGATGGGAATCTCTACATAAATGCCAAAGGTACGATATTTCCAACATGTCAAAGAAACTAGGAGCCGTGAAGTGGATCCATACGACTTAACGACCAACTATACGACAGGAAATTTATTCCGTCCGTATAGTTGGCATCGACTCCATTAGGTCAAACAGAACAACTTTCCTGAACGGACCCCTATATAAAGAGGCTTCGGGCGACGGGAAAAATCACTTCTTTTTCGACCTCAACTCTCCCTACCACCAGAAGCCGCCACGCCGGAGGAATAGATCTAGATCTAAATATCCAAACCCTTCTCCACCAACATAGCCATCTTCCACAACTTGTAATAGTAGATCTCTTCTCCAATTGGCGACATTGTAAGACTATTTGCTATCAACCTTATGATTTCTATTACAATGTTTATGATTTTTTATTTCATCTCTATGTGTGAGTAATTCTCCTTGGGCTCAGGACTTCGGCCTAGCTATGTAGCTTTCTATGCATGTTATTTGTCATAGATGGGATCATGTATTAGTTTGTATTACATGGTGATTGTAGTACCCTCTATTGCCTCAATCTAAGGACTTGTCAGGTACCCAAGACCCCAAGGATTGATCCAGGTATAGGGATTGTGAGTAATGACTAATCTGCAGGTTGGGAACCCCAGTGACAGAAGGGTTAGAGATACGTCGTAAACGTATCTATAATTTTTTATGTTCCATGCTTGTTTAGTATCTACTTTTCTTTGGTTTGTCTACACTTTGAGGTGTTTTTATATGTTTTCTGGTACTAACCTATTAACAAGATGCCACTATGAAAGTTGCCTGTTTTCTTCTGTTTTTGGTTCCAAAAAAGGAAGAAAATCAATATTCTTAGAATTGGACGAGACAAAAGCCAAAGTCAATATTTTACCGTGCGGAACACAAAGCCAGATTACGAGACAGAGAAGAGCCACCAGGGGCTACAACCCCTGGCCGCGCGGCCTAGGTGGGCCTGCACCTAGGGGTGCGGCCGCCCTAGGTGCCCCCTGCCTCACCTATTCGCCTATAATAAGTCCCCGATACCAAAACCCTAAGTACCCGATTAATTTTCCACGAAACAGACCGTAGATGCATCCACCATCGTCCCTAGATCGGGAGGGATCTGAAGATCTTCCTGGCACCCTGCTAGAGGGGAGATCATCCCGAAGGCCTTCTTCTTCATCATGCTAGCCTCCGATATGAAGCGTGAGTAGTTCCACCTTGGACTACGAGTCCATGTAGTAGCTACATGGTTGTCTCTCCACCTTTATGGTACCATGTTTAGATCTTGTGAACTCCATTCATGATCAAGATCATCTATTTGTAATCATGCATGTTGTGTTTGTGGGGATCCGATGGATATTGAGATTACTATGTCATATTGATTAATGGTTTTGTCTTATTGATTTTATCATTTCCGTGTTATTTGTGATCTTGCATGCTCTCCATTTCGAGTAGCTATCTTGGCCAAGTAGATGCTAGTGACTCCAAGAGGGGGTATTTATGCTCGATAGTGGGTTCATGCCTGTATTTAATCTAAGGGAAGTGACAAAAATCTCTAAGGTTGTATATGTGTTGTTGCTACTAGGGAGAAAACAACGGTCTCTTGTTCATGGAAGAAGTGGATTGTTTACCTTACACACTTTGCTTAAAGCAGTTATCCGTTGCTTGCAACTTAATACTGTAGGGGGTTTGGATGATAACCTCAAGGTAGATTACTAGTCATATATGTAGTTAGATGACGATCTATGTATCTTGTTGTATTGCCCAATCGAATCTCATAGGATCATGAATGTCTAGTATTGCATTGTTATGCCTTGCTCAGTCCTGTCAATTGCCCTGCTGTAATTTGTTTACCCAGCATGCCATGTTTGTTTATCTTAAGAAGAACACCTCTAGTGAACTATGGACCCCGGTCCAATCTTTAAAATTGATACATCTTCCATTGTTATTGTTTACTTTCTACAAACTACCATTACCTTCCATACCATACAGGTAATCCTTTGTTTTCAGCAAAGCGGTGAGATTGACAACCTCACTATTCATTGGGACAAAGTCTTGAGTTTGTGTTGTGCAGGTTTCCAGTTGCTTGCAACACCTTTAAGTCGTTTCCTTCCTCCTACTGGTTCGATAATCTTGGTTTCTTACTGAGGGAAGAACTTGCTGCTGTGCTCATCATACATTCCTCTTGGGGTCTCCCAACGAAGCTCAACAATCAGCTGAGCCAACATCAAGCTTTTTCTGGCACCATTGCCGGGGAGGCTAAGGACAGCTTCACAAGGGGAGTCCTTCACAACCGTTCTCTTTACTTTGTTTTTGTTTTTGTTTTTCTTAGTTTCTTTTGCTTGGTTTTGTTTTCCTCCTTTTTATCAAAAACTAAAAAAAATTAGTTTAGTTTGGTTTGCTTTCTCTTATCAAAAACACAAAAAAATTTAGTTCCTACTCTAGTTGTCACCTTGCTCTAGCTCACCATGTTGATTCCCAAGTTCACCCTGAAGACCTTTCAATAGGTAGTGGCTCTATAATTGGGAAAGAAAATATTAAAGAATTCTTTAATCATGTTAGCAAACATAAGGATATTGAGGATAGATCCTTAGCAGAACTTGATCCTAATTATGAAATTGCTGCATCTTCTTTAGTTCATATGGTGGAGGCTAGGTTTGTTAACCTTAACCCCATGATGCAAATTTTGTTTCTTAAAATAAAAGAAGAAGAGGATGCTGAAAAGAGATAATTTGTCACATTCCAAAATTTTCCAAATTTTGAAATGTGAAAAATAAACAACCAAAAGAAATAAAGGATGAAATTTATGGGGTTAGATTTGTCACAGACCGATTTTTAGAGTTTTCATTAAAAAATATCTAAAAATAAGGACTGGAAAATTTCGTTCAATTAGCTAAAGCTTAACTAGAATTTTCATACACAAATAGCTTTATGATGAATTAAACTAGTGTGATTGTCCGCCAAGTTAGATTGAATTTTCTTTTGTTGCATTTATCATTTTAAAATATGCAGCTTTGAATATGTTTCGATCGATTGGTTCTCTTTTATTTTGCTTCTTTCTAAAAAAACTCCGATGTATCTGATCATGTAGTAATGCATGCACGTTTATAACTGCTCACGTTTTTTTTCCTAATTCTTTTCTCATGCATATACAGTGATGCATGTATCTCGGGTCGCACGTTCCCTGTCCTCTCTTTCATTTCTTTTCTAGCAGCACTAGGATCGATCAGCTTTTAAGTACATGCTCAAGTGGCATAGGACAGCAGAGAAACGTCTCACACAAAAACTGCAGCAGTTATTACCTAGCATTGATTCTTCACCTTAATCACATCCATTAGAAGAGCATTGTCCACGTCCTCCATTCTGTTCACAAAATTTCTGCAAAGAGGACTGCTCTACTTGGCCATACCATCGGAATCTTGTTCGAGCTTTTGGCGAGTTCATAGGACCGGACATGGTTCTATACAATTCCATCGCAGTTAGCCGCGTCGCCGTATAAGCCATGCCATTCATGTCACCAAACGACCTCTGCCGGAGCAACCTGTGTATCTTCCGTCTTCACCAGCCATGTCACGATGTCTTCTTCGTCCCCACGCACCTCTAAATCGATTTCATGGAATACTCCCGAGGTCCATGCATGATCATCTATGTCGACTACATCGTCGTCGCATCGCGTTGTTGATTTCCTACTCGTATCCAATGGTGTTTGTTCCTATTGGTAAGTCAACTTATCATCGTTCTAATACCCTCTAGTCCTATCAATAGTTTATATCACGCCACTTCCTATAGGTTTAAACCATAGAGTATCTTTCGATCTTACATGATCATTTTCCTGTTTGACTAGATTTAACCAACATTTCTAGCTATTGGTATTCTTTATGTTACACCGAAAAAAATATTCTAAATGTTCATAGTACCACATTGTGAACCAGCGAAGTTTACTATCCTATAGTCTCATGCCCCTGTCCAGAATAAAATCATTTTCCGAATTATTAAAAAACAAGAATCTAGTAATCTTCTAAAATTTATAACTTTCAGTCAGTTCATAAAAAAATAGCAAACAAATATTCCTATCTGTCACATCCCAAGATTTTCCAAATCTTGTAATGTGAAAAATAAAGGAATAAAATAAAACTTTGTTTGATTTTCAGGACCAGAAGAAACTTTTTGAATTTAATTGGAAACTTCAAACCAATTTGAATCAAAATCCTAAAGGGATTTATAAGGATAAACATTTATTAAAGGAAACTAAAATATTTTGGAATTACTATTTTGGATCTAATAATAAAAGGTTTTGGTTTTCAAAAGAAAAGGTGGATTCATAAATAAAGATTATTTTATAAAGCCAAGTTAAATCTTGACCAAGCTTTGGAATTAAAACATTTTGCTTTGAATAAAAATAGCAAGGGTTTATTTAAATAAATTAATAATGATTTAATATCCAATTTTATCTAAATAAAATGTATTACCATTTTAAATGAAACATCAAAACTTATTAAATTATTTTAAATAAGTTTTCCAAATATCTTATATTCTCAAATAAAACCTACTGAAGTGTTTTGGCTTTATTTTAGATTTCAAAATAAATATTTTAATAAATCCTAGTTGATTTAATGATGAAGGTCTATTGTATTTAATTAATAATGGACCCTAAAATAAAAGGTTATTTTGTTTTAAACAAGATTCTAAGTATTCTTTATTTCCAAATAAAACCTACTAATTTGGTTTTGAAAATATTTGGATTTAAAATGGAGATTTTGTTAATTAAATCAAACCCTATTTTATTAAATAACTAGAGATCCATTTTATTTAATTAAAGAATGGATCCTAAAAAGAATAAAAATTATTATTTTATTTTGGGTTTTGGTTTATGTTACTGAACAGAACCAAATTCATATTTGCAAAGTTTATTGATTGTTTGAATTGATTTGAGTGTGATTTGTTTGTTTGGAATTTCAAAACAGAAATCAGAAATAGAAAAAGAAAAGGTTACAGAATAAAAAAAAATGGAATTGGATCGACCCAACCCAGCAGCCCACTAAGGCCCAGCAAACCAGCCCAGTTTTCCTCCCCGAAGAAAACGATTCGCACTCAGTATCTGACCCGCAGAGAGAATGACTGGTGGACCTCCCTCTCATTTCTTTTTCCTCTGCCAGGTAGACCCCACCTCCATGTTCATCGTCCACACCCCGCACGACCTCTTCTCCCCCCTCGTCGCCGTTTCCTGCAGAGATTCCGCGGCCTTAATTCGCCATAATGCAGCCACCATTACTCGCCTTGACCATGCTCGATAAAACGCCTACGTCTTCTCCTCCTTTCCCCTCTGTCGCCACTCCTTCTCTGCCCCGAGGCTGCCACAATTCGGCCCAGCACTCCCTCTGTTCCGACGACACCTCGGTGACGAATCCGGCCAAATTTCACCACCACTTGCCTCCCTGACCTCGCACCCAGACTCACCACTTCCTGGCGCTTCTGTTCGTGCCCTCCGTTCAACCGCGGGTGCCCCAGAGCGTCGGCTACGTCAAGCTTCTAAACGACGCCGCCGTCTGCAATCTCTCCGACGACCTCCCCTGGTAAACGCTGACCGCCCCGAGCCTCCTCGTTCACGCTCCCTCACTCGCCTCGGTCTTGCACAACTAACCCTGACCTCTGTTTGTCTTTTCGTGACCAGTAGCCTCGTCTTCGACCATGGACAGAGCCGTCCGACGCCGTTCCCAACTCCGGCGAGAGATTCCACCTGACCCCGTGCGCCCCTCGACGGACGAGCCACACGTTGAGAATCAGCACGACGCCACGAACACGGTGAGCTTACTCCCTCCCTGTTTCGCTTCCTGCCTCGCCAACGCCGCCGCCAACTGGCCGCTCCGCCGCTCGCCGTTAACATTTCGCCGCCAGTCCTTGGCCAGGCAGCAGCAGTCGTCTGATATCGATCGGGTGGATGTGATAGAATCACTTAATAGCGAAGGGGTATGCGCTCAGTACCGCACGATCTGACTTGATCCAACGCGCCAGAGCAGTCGATCCACGCGAAACGTTTTCGACGAATAGGAGTCCGACGCGTGTCACTGGTTTGAGTTAAAACAGATTTTTGAATCAGATTTAATTACAAACTTGAAACCTTTGTAACTTTTAAACCACACGTCCAAAAATTGCAAATTTGGTATCGTTGGAATCAGTAGAACAAACCCTAGCCAACCATGCCCTTAGTTTAGCAAATAGTATCTGTTAGCTTGTTGGTTTTTGCAGAAACATTTGTATACTTATTAAGGATGTAAAAATTGTTTAAAGATGAATTTGGTGTTAAAATCTTTTGCAATTGGATTGCTTTGAACCTACTGACCATAGGAAACACTTTGTGGACTCAAAAATGTATTTGGTGAAATAAAAATATGATTCTTTGATTTAAAACCATTTCTAGTCAAATAGAAATGTGGTTTATTTATTAAAATGGTTTTGGAAGAAAACCTTTGGAAAATGTTTTGTTTTAAACTCACTGACCCCAAAACCCAAGTTTTGTGATTTGAAAACATATTTGGTGAACCCTATAGGTTAATGCCTCAGTGAAAATATTTCTACACCACATAAAAATGATACTTTGTTTTGAAAATGGTTTTTGTTATGAAAATGATTTTGAGTAAAAAAAAACTTTGGGAAAATGGTTTAGACCAAACATACTGACCCAAAACACCAAGTTTTGCAATAGCAACTCATTTGGTGAAAAACATAAAGTTTTGCTTTGATAAAAATAATTTTCACCACATAAAATAATGATTAGATTTAAAAAAATGGTTTATGGACCAAAACCCTTTTGCAAATGACTTTGCCACTTTGGAAAATGACCACTTTTTACTTTACAAAGTTTAGAAGCCTAGTGGAGACCACCTTTGCAATTAGAACCATCTTTTGCATGCTTGCATACATTACTTTGACTTTGTTAATTTTATGTGTTGTTTTGCTTGATTGGTAGATTGAGTTTGTGCCTTGTTGATTGGATTGTAGTGACTTGAAGAGTGTGATTGTTGCAAGGACAAGGAGTGAACCTATACTCTACCAAAAAGGAAAGTGATGCTTCATACTTTTTGTCCCATTACTTTCACTATGCATTAGTGATTTTGCTAAGTAAAACTTGCATGGATTTTACTAAGTATAAACCTTGCTATAGGAAAACCTAGTAGATGAATCCTTAGTAGGATTTTCCTAAGTTAAGATTCCTATTACTATCAAGCTTAGCCTAGCTAATAGAAAACATGAGTGGAATATATATTCACACTATGGAAAAATATTCTAAGTCTGAGGACTTATGTTTTGTTTAATAAAACAACTAAGTTAATGAATCACCTGGGTGGATTGGTAATTGCTCGGTGGTTTTTGGTTGAGTGGTTCACAAGGCCCATGTTTATGGTTTACCTTATGTATCTCACTTGTGGATGGCCACCCAGGAACAAAGAGATTTGAGATGTCAAATGTTGAGAAGCTTCAAGTGCAACCACTTGGCAATATGGGCTCTGCCATGATCATATAGGTTGCAAGAACTTAGCCATATGGACAGAGGGTGGTAGTGTTTGATAGGTTGGAGCGCGTCCATTTTTGGTCTAAGGGAAAGCTTCTGAAAGATCTTGTCTTGGGAAACGAAGTCTTGTGGGGAAAGTGCAACACCTCTACAGAGTGTAAAATCTAAGTACTTAGCCATGTCCCTGGTAAAGGACAATTTGAGCATCAAGACATGGAAGCAATCAAGAATCTCATCATTCAAATTTCTAAGTTAAAACTTGTGGTTTCAACAAGGATTGTTTGAAATCTTCAATCTTTGATGGAGAGATGCCTTGGTAAAAGGATCGTCAAATCTTTGATTGATAAAAATGATTTTGCCAAGCAAAACTTAGTATTTTCAAAATGATAAGAAAAATCTATTTTGAGCAATGCAAGCCTCAACTCCACTAGCCAAATGCATATAGATGATAGATTCCACTATACTACCATAGTATCACTTGCCAATACAATTCAAATGTATTGACCCCTTTGTGGCTGTAACTTGTATGTTGCAGGTTTGATTGATTTTAGTGAAGATTGATTGATTAGGATTACAAAGTCTACAACCAACATCTGCCTGTGGCACTTTTGAAGATGAAGGACCCATGACTATAGATATTCCGCTGCAATGTAATGTAATAGCCAAATGAGCTATGTAAGATGTAATAAAATTATGTTATTCCTGGTTATAAAGTTATATTATGACCTTTGTTTCTTGATATTACATCTTAACTGTGGATGCTAGCTATTGATCCAGGGACTAGCATTGTAAACACAGGGGGCTCTATCTTATTAAAGATTGGAACCTCTACAGATGGTATCAGAGCATTGTGTTGCCTATAGGATTTGTAAACCTAGGATTGGACAAAACCCCTTAGAAAAATAGGAGTTATACTTGTACCAAAAACTTATTTACAAAATCTTGTAAACTCTTTCGTCAACCATTTTGGTTTCAACTCTACTTCTCTTCTATTTCAACTTGATGGAAAAACCTACCCCATGGCCAAAGACTACACCATGTGCAAAGGACTTCTTCAACTTCTTCAACTCTAATGACTTCAAATTCTTCAACTCTAATGACTTCAACATCTTCAGCATGTTCCCCAAGGACATACAACTTGGAAACCACTAAGGACTACAAGTAAGACAAGGAAATCTTGCTCAAGATTTAGAGACTGAGGGAATGCAAAAGTTAGAAGGAACCTACATCACTAGAAGTTATTGTGACCAAGAGTTTTTCTCAAGGAAACCATGACATCATACAAGAAGAATCATAAAGGAAGGAAAGATCACAAGTGAACCATATAGATGGACCACCATAATTAGATAAGTCAAAAACACACCAACTTATGTGGTGTAACAAAAATATTTTGTTGCCTAAGTGTGTGCTTGAACTTTGTTGTTTGAGTGAAATGTTTGACTTATGATTGCATGCACATTGTTTGTGTGAATTGTGATGTGTGTGATTAGAAATATTTCCATAGAAATATCTTGCCTATTCTAATCACCATTCAACCCAAACAGATGACTACCCCAAAAGACTCCAAGGTTGATGACACCAACACCAACCAAGAGGACAACATGAAAGAGCTCATAGCAACCCAGAACCAGTTAAACCAACTGACAGCTCAGTTCATAGCCAACAATAGTAATAAAGATCCAGCACTGCAAAAGTTTTTGGAGGAACAAACCCAACTGATGCTTAAGGTGACTAATCAAATGATCAACATGGAAGAAAGCTATCCCAAAAGAGTCTATGACAACAAGGATGACAGAAATATTGTTCTAGATGGAGCACCAGCTTGCATTATCTGTGGAGACAAGGATCATACTTCCAAGGAGCATGAAGGTCAATGCCCTAACTGTGAAGAAAATCATCCCGTTGGACAATGTCCCACCTCTCAAGATACTTGTTATTTGTGTGAAGGAAACAATCATGTCCCTATCCAATGCCCCATCTATGCCATTGTTGAACAAAGGAAACAAGAAGGATCCAAGTATGCCAAGAATGTTGATGGCAAAGGAAAAGGACCACTTATACCTCCAAACAAGACAACCCAATTCAAAGGATCAAAGAAACCCAAGAAGCAAAAGATTGACAAAAGCCATGTGCAATGTCATCAGTGTAAGGAAATGGGACACTATTCTGGTGAATGCCCAAAGAACCCGAAGAATAAAGAGATTAGCCAAGTAGTGTGCAACAACTGCAAGGAGCTAGGCCACTATGTAGCAACTTGTCCACAAGAGCCACGTAAAGAACTCAAGAACATCCATTGTTTCAACTGCAAGAATCCAGGACATTATGCAAGCAACTGTCCAGAAAAGATGAAGAACAAGTTGAACAAACCTATGGAGAAACTCAACCTTGGCCCATGAGTCAAGTATGGAAACCAAGGACACATGCAAAAGTTTGCTTAGAGAAGTTTTCCCCAGGATCCCAAGAAGGACAATATGTAATTTTTGAAAATTTTAAGGGTGGTAGTACCCTAGTTGTTTTGAACCTGCTTGTAACCCTAGCCTCCCCAAATCTCGGGACGATATTTATTTTAAGGGTGGTAGCCTGTCACATCCCAAGATTTTCCAAATCTTGTAATGTGAAAAATAAAGGAATAAAATAAAACTTTGTTTGATTTTCAGGACCAGAAGAAACTTTTTGAATTTAATTGGAAACTTCAAACCAATTTGAATCAAAATCCTAAAGGGATTTATAAGGATAAACATTTATTAAAGGAAACTAAAATATTTTGGAATTACTATTTTGGATCTAATAATAAAAGGTTTTGGTTTTCAAAAGAAAAGGTGGATTCATAAATAAAGATTATTTTATAAAGCCAAGTTAAACCTTGACCAAGCTTTGGAATTAAAACATTTTGCTTTGAATAAAAATAGCAAGGGTTTATTTAAATAAATTAATAATGATTTAATATCCAATTTTATCTAAATAAAAGGTATTACCATTTTAAATGAAACATCAAAACTTATTAAATTATTTTAAATAAGTTTTCCAAATATCTTATATTCTCAAATAAAACCTACTGAAGTGTTTTGGCTTTATTTTAGATTTCAAAATAAATATTTTAATAAATCCTAGTTGATTTAATGATGAAGGTCTATTGTATTTAATTAATAATGGACCCTAAAATAAAAGGTTATTTTGTTTTAAACAAGATTCTAAGTATTCTTTATTTCCAAATAAAACCTACTAATTTGGTTTTGAAAATATTTGGATTTAAAATGGAGATTTTGTTAATTAAATCAAACCCTATTTTATTAAATAACTAAAGATCCATTTTATTTAATTAAAGAATGGATCCTAAAAAGAATAAAAATTATTATTTAATTTTGGGTTTTGGTTTATGTTACTGAACAGAACCAAATTCATAGTTGCAAAGTTTATTGATTGTTTGAATTGATTTGAGTGTGATTTGTTTGTTTGGAATTTTAAAACAGAAATCAGAAATAGAAAAAGAAAAGGTTACAGAATAAAAAAAAAGGAATTGGATCGACCCAACCCAGCAGCCCACTAAGGCCCAGCAAACCAGCCCAGTTTTCCTCCCCGAAGAAAACGATTCGCACTCAGTATCTGACCCGCAGAGAGAATGACTGGTGGACCTCCCTCTCATTTCTTTTTCCACTGCCAGGTAGACCCCACCTCCCTGTTCATCGTCCACACCCCGCACGACCTCTTCTCCCCCCTCGTCGCCATTTCCTGCAGAGATTCCGCGGCCTTAATTCGCCATAATGCAGCCACCATTACTCGCCTTGACCATGCTCGATAAAACGCCTGCGTCTTCTCCTCCTTTCCCCTCTGTCGCCACTCCTTCTCCGCCCCGAGGCTGCCACAATTCGGCCCAGCACTCCCTCTGTTCCGACGACACCTCGGTGACGATTCCGGCCAAATTTCACCACCACTTGCCTCCCTGACCTCGCATCCAGACTCACCACTTCCTGGATCTTCTGTTCGTGCCCTCCGTTCAACCGCGGGTGCCCCAGAGCGTCGGCTACGTCAAGCTTCTGAACGACGCCGCCGTCTGCAATCTCTCCGACGACCTCCCCTGGTAAACGCTGACCGCCCTGAGCCTCCTCGTTCACGCTCCCTCACTCGCCTCGGTCTTGCGCAACTAACCCTGACCTATGTTTGTCTTTTCGTGACCAGTAGCCTCGTCTTCGACCACGGACAGAGCCGTCCGACGCCGTTCCCAACTCCGGCGAGAGATTCCACCTGACCCCGTGCGCCCCTCGACGGACGAGCCACACGTTGAGAATCAGCACGACGCCACGAACACGGTGAGCTTACTCCCTCCCTGTTTCGCTTCCTGCCTCGCCAGCGCCGCCGCCAACTGGCCGCTCCGCCGCTCGCCGTTAACATTTCGCCGCCAGTCCTTGGCCAGGCAGCAGCAGCCGTCCGATATCGATCGGGTGGATGTGATAGAATCACTTAATAGCGAAGGGGTATGCGCTCAGTACCGCACGATCTGACTTTATCCAGCGCGCCAGAGCAGTCGATCCACGCGAAACGTTTTCGATGAATAGGAGTCCGACGCGTGTCACTGGTTTGAGTTAAAACAGATTTTTGAATCAGATTTAATTGCAAACTTGAAACCTTTGTAACTTTTAAACCACACGTCCAAAAATTGCAAATTTGGTATCGTTGGAATCAGTAGAACAAACCCTAGCCAACCATGCCCTTAGTTTAGCAAATAGTATCTGTTAGCTTGTTGGTTTTTGCAAAAACATTTGTATACTTATTAAGGATGTAAAAATTGTTTAAAGATGAATTTGGTGTTAAAATCTTTTGCAATTGGATTGCTTTGAACCTACTGACCATAGGAAACACTTTGTGGACTCAAAAATGTATTTGGTGAAATAAAAATATGATTCTTTGATTTAAAACCATTTCTAGTCAAATAGAAATGTGGTTTATTTATTAAAATGGTTTTGGAAGAAAACCTTTGGAAAATGTTTTGTTTTAAACTCACTGACCCCAAAACCCAAGTTTTGTGATTTGAAAACATATTTGGTGAACCCTATAGGTTAATGCCTTAGTGAAAATATTTCTACACCACACAAAAATGATACTTTGTTTTGAAAATGGTTTTTGTTATGAAAATGATTTTGAGTAAAAAAAACTTTGGGAAAATGGTTTAGACCAAATCTACTGACCCAAAACACCAAGTTTTGCAATAGCAACTCATTTGGTGAAAAACATAAAGTTTTTCTTTGATAAAAATAATTTTCACCACATAAAATAATGATTAGATTTAAAAAAATGGTTTATGGACCAAAACCCTTTTGCAAATGACTTTGCCACTTTGGAAAATGACCACTTTTTACTTTACAAAGTTTAGAAGCCTAGTGGAGACCACCTTTGCAATTAGAACCATCTTTTGCATGCTTGCATACATTACTTTGACTTTGTTAATTTTATGTGTTGTTTTGCTTGATTGGTAGATTGAGTTTGTGCCTTGTTGATTGGATTGTAGTGACTTGAAGAGTGTGATTGTTGAAAGGACAAGGAGTGAACCTATACTCTACCAAAAAGGCAAGTGATGCTTCATACTTTTTGTCCCATTACTTTCACTATGCATTAGTGATTTTGCTAAGTAAAACTTGCATGGATTTTACTAAGTATAAACCTTGCTATAGGAAAACCTAGTAGATGAATCCTTAGTAGGATTTTCCTAAGTTAAGATTCCTATTACTATCAAGCTTAGCCTAGCTAATAGAAAACATGAGTGGAATATATATTCACACTATGGAAAAATATTCTAAGTCTGAGGACTTATGTTTTGTTTAATAAAACAACTAAGTTAATGAATCACCTGGGTGGATTGGTAATTGCTTGGTGGTTTTTGGTTGAGTGGTTCACAAGGCCCATGTTTATGGTTTACCTTGTGTATCTCACTTGTGGATGGCCACCCAGGAACAAAGAGATTTGAGATGTCAAATGTTGAGAAGCTTCAAGTGCAACCACTTGGCAATATGGGCTCTGCCATGATCATATAGGTTGCAAGAACTTAGCCATATGGACAGAGGGTGGTAGTGTTTGATAGGGTGGAGCGCGTCCATTTTTGGTCTAAGGGAAAGCTTCTGAAAGATCTTGTCTTGGGAAACCAAGTCTTGTGGGGAAAGTGCACCACCTCTACAGAGTGTAAAATCTAAGTACTTAGCCATGTCCCTGGTAAAGGACAATTTGAGCATCAAGACATGGAAGCAATAAAGAATCTCATCATTCAAATTTCTAAGTTAAAACTTGTGGTTTGAACAAGGGTTGTTTGAAATCTTCAATCTTTGATGGAGAGATGCCTTGGTAAAAGGATCTTCAAATCTTTGATTGATAAAAATGATTTTGCCAAGCAAAACTTAGTATTTTCAAAATGATAAGAAAAATCTATATTGAGCAATGCAAGCCTCAACTCCACTAGCCAAATGCATATAGATGATAGATTCCACTATACTACCATAATATCACTTGCCAATACAATTCAAATGTATTGACCCCTTTGTGGCTGTAACTTGTATGTTGCAGGTTTGATTGATTTTAGTGAAGATTGATTGATTAGGATTACAAAGTCTACAACCAACATATGCCTGTGGCACTTTTGAAGATGAAGGACCCATGACTATAGATATTCCGCTGCAATGTAATGTAATAGCCAAATGAGCTATGTAAGATGTAATAAAATTATGTTATTCCTGGTTATAAATTTATATTATGACCTTTGTTTCTTGATATTACATCTTAACTGTGGATGCTAGCTATTGATCCAGGGACTAGCATTGTAAACACAGGGGGCTCTATCTTATTAAAGATTGGAACCTCTACACTATCCTTAGAACATTTAGAACATATTTGGATCATTGGTTCGCAAATATCTGTAGTTTACACATTATTTAAATTAGGAAGAGTAACTAGAGTATTGTCGCAACGTTCGTCCACATAAGACGAAAAAAAGATATGACCCATTGATCGTAATTAGATCAAATAATATTAGAAGATAAAGAAAATGTATGAAGAATTTTTTTGATATACGTGTATTAGCTTTCCCGTACAAGATCTATATATTAGGGCAAGTAAGAGCCGGGATCAATAGCGTTTTTATATATAGTACTATAAAACATCCACAAACAATCACGTACCTATCTTCATCGCAAAAAGGAAACTACAAACCACACATGTACGTACAGTTAAACACACTTACAGACTCAGACACAATTATAGCTGAAAAAACTCTCGGACTGAAGATGGCCAACTCATCAAGCCGCGGGCAAATAAAATTGTAGATTTATCATCTATTTGATAAAAGTAAAATATCCATGTAAAATCAAGTAGTATATACCCTTCCAACAAGAGGACGTATTTTAGTTTACAAGAATTATGTAGATAATAATTTAAGTTTTCTTTAGAATAGTAAGTTCAGAAATAATTTCCCTAAAATTAACAAGAGAACCAAATACATAAAAAAAACTTTTTCAATGAAATTATATATTGAACCCTCTTATCAGAAACATCAACACGAAAAACTAAATTTATATTTTTATGGCAGAATAAGGCTTTTCTAATAAAAGAAAATGCTTTTAAATAATCTATTTGCACTAAAAATAATTACCATTGGAATTCAACTTGTATAGAAGGACCAGTAGGTGATTTTAGTGTTCAGAACCTTGTAATAAAAATTTCTCAAATAAAATCATCTTGTTGCATGCTTGTATGCAATTCATTATATTCTTGTGATTATTTTTGTGATGCTAGTTTTGAGTGCGTGCTTTTTTACTTGATTGTATTATAGCGGACTTTGAGGAGTGTGATATTCACATGATCAAGGAGAGTATCTAAATATTCTACTAAAAAGGCAAGTGATACTTTGGTCATCAAAAGTCCTATCTTTTCAATATTGCATTAGTAATATTTTTGTAGTATGCATGATAGAACTATTGTGTATATTGCTATGCTATGGTAGATCCTATAGAATATATCTTGGTAGAAATTTTCCTAAGTTCAGAGACATGTTATGCTAGTGTGCTTAGCCTAGCTATTAGAATCCAAGGGTGGAAATTCATGTTATGATATTATGGAAAGGTTATGCCTATGTGTTTTTGACTAAGAAAGAAACTTGATAATGAAATACCTAGGTGGAATGGGATGTATGGTTTGTGTTGAGTGGTTACTCAGGGCCCATTTCTATAGTTTACTCTGGTGTATCTCACTTGTGGATGGCCACCCAGGAACAAAGAGATTGGAGACGTTCTTGTTGCGAAAGCTTCCAGTGCAGCCACATGGCATATGGGCTCTGCCTTGACGAACTAAGTTGCAAGAACCCAGCCAGATGGACAGAAGGTGGTGGTGATGGTAGGATGGAACGCGTCCATGGTGGTCTGAGGGATTGCTTCTGAAAATTCTCGTCTCGATGCATGTCGAGTCTTGTGGGGAAAGTGCACCACCTCTCGAGAGGGTAAAAACTAAGTACTTAGCCGTGTCCCCGGATATGGACAATTTTGAGCATCAAGATAGTGAAGCAGTTGAAGAATCTCATCATTTTAATTTCTCTAAGTTAAAACTTGTTGGGTGAACAAGGGTAGCACCTGGTGTGTATCTAGTGTGCCATGTGTGATGAAGTGTTTTGAAAAAGAGGAAAACTATTTTACAAAGGGTAGGAAAAACTTATTTTATGCAAAGGCCATCCAAAACTCCACTTAGCCATATATTCATGTATATGTTAGATTCTCCATATCAATATGATATCACTTGCAAATACAATTCAAATGTATTGACCCTTGTGGCTGTAACTTATCATGTTGCAGGTTTGTTTGATGTTAGTGAAGTTTGTTGAGTAGGGATTACAAGTCTACAACCAACATGTTTGCCTGTGGCACTTGAAGATGAAGGACTCCATGCTTTATAGTTATATCTGCTGCTCTATAATAAGATAGCAATATAAGCTATGTAAGTTGTAATGAACTATTTTATTCCTGGATATGAGTTGTAATATGACCTTTGTTTCTTGATATTACATCTTAAATTGTGGGTGCTAGCTATTCGATCCAGGGACTAGCACTGTAAACACAGGGACTTGTACCTTATCAGGTTAGGTCCTCTATAAATGGTATCAGAGCATTGTGTTGCCTGTAGGTTCATAACCCTAGGATTTGGATAACCCCTTAGAATAATAGGATTTGCATTTGTGCAAGTTATTTACAAACAATCTTGTAAATTATTTCCTTATATTCTGTTTTGTTTCTACGTCTCCCTCTTTTCAACTTGATGACTAAGGACTTCAGCTTCATTTTCACCAAGGACTTTGACTTCATCATCGCTCAGGACTTCAACATCACAAAGGACTTCGACTTCAGTTTCACTAACGGACTTCAACATCAAAAAGGACTTCAGCTTCGGCATCACAAAGGACTTCAAGACCATCTGTTTGGAATTGGACTTCTCGACATCCTCAACATGCTGGATCTACATATCTCCATCATAAAAAGAAACCAAGTGAAGTTTCAGAAGGAAGAATTGTTCTTCAATAGTTCTAGGACTTAGAAATTTTATTTAGGATATTTTTGATGATAGGAGCAACCAACTAAGGAAATGATGAGCTACATGCCCAACTCAAGGAGAAGGACAAGGCATTATAGGATCAAGAAGAGAAGTCAATATCAATGTTGGGAGTTCAAGTTTATTAGAAAAGAAGATAAGAGAAATTTGGAAAGTGCCTAGAATTAAGGAACTTATCTATTATGGTTTAACTAGGTTATATTTTTTTCGTTTCTTGTGGAAGTGGAACTATCTTGATTCATTTGGCAAGCGTCAACAAATCTATCAAGGAAGACAATAACAAGACAATGGGACTTTTTATGTTCACCAACTCAAAACCTCATACGTCATTCTTCGACTCAACAAGAAGTGCTTCATGGAGATCCATTGAAGAACTTGGAGAGAGACTTTGGCATAGACTTCACAACACTTAGAAGGACTTCAAGAAAGATAAGAAGAATACTCAAGACTTGGAGAATAAGGAAACTCAACTTAGGAGGAGCCATTATAGACATCGGCTTTAACCTTTGTGGCAAGATGACATAATTTCTGCCAAGGATACCATTTTCTTGTGTAGTAGCTATGGATAAGGATAGAATGATCTCAAGTGATACCCTATAGTTGGACCACCATAATAAGTATTTCGTTTAAATCGACTTCCTGATCGTTCATTGATCATACCAACCTATATGGTATGACAATAATATTTTTTTTGCCTAAGATATGCTTGAACCTTGTTCATTGAGTGGAGTGCATGATTGCTATTCCTTGTATATTGTTTTGTGTGATTTGCTGTGTATGAATAGAATTCTTTCCCTAGAAATCTTTTGTCTATTCTAATACCAACCCAACCCAAACAGATGACTTCTCCAAGAGGCCACAACTCCAACATCAAGGATGGTGACAACAACCTTGGGATGCCCATGACAATGAACCTTCTCACAATCCAAACTAAGTTGAATCAAATGATAACCCAGTTTTTAGCCAACAACCACAACGACAATAAGTTATACCCAAATATTCTAAAGGTGATGGAATCCCAATCTCAAGTATTTCAATTGATGGCCAATCAGATGGTCAACATTAGCAACAACCTTCTTTAGAATGACTAACAACAATAACATCAAGGATGATATTGTGACAAGACCATAAGCCCAAAAAATCTATGGAGATATTGGATACTTATAAATAGCATACTGATTAGTGCCCGAAGCCATCAATCTAGAGAATGTCCCACATCTTAAGTTACTTGTTTCATATGTGAAGAAACTGATCATGTCCCTAACCAATGCCACATCTATATTGTAGTTCAACATATGAAAAGTCAAGGGTGTAATTTTTTAATCTCCCAATGATAACCCTGGAGGTACAATACCAACGAATACTGAAGTCAAAGTACATACTCAAGAGACAATCTAGTAAATTTTCTTTCAAGGGTGGTAGTACCCTGTTGTTCTGAAACCCAACATATTGTTTCTAGCCTTCCCGAATCTCGGGATGAGATTCCTTTTAAGGGTGGTAGACTGTCACATCCTAAAATTTTCCAAATTTTGAAATGTGAAAAATAAACAAACAAAAGAAATAAAGGATAAAATTTAGGGGGTTAGATTTGTCACAGACCGATTTTTGGAGTTTTTAATAAAAAATATCTAAAAATAAGGACTGGAAAATTTCGTTCAATTAGCTAAAGCTTAACTAGAATATTCATACTAAAACCGCTTTATGATGAATTAAACTAGTGTGATTGTCCGTCAAGTTAGATTGAATTTTTTTGTTGGATTTATCATAATAAAATATGCAGCTTTGAATATGTTTTGATCGATTGTTCTCTTTTATTTTGCTTATTTCTAAAAAAGCTTCGATCTATCTGATCATGTAACAATGCATGCACGTTTATGACCGCTCATGTTTTTTTTCCTAATTCTTTTCTCATACATGCACGGTGATGCATGTATCTTGAGTCAGCACGTTCTCTGTCCTCCCGTTCATTTCTTTTATAAAAGCACTAGGATCGATCAGCTTATAAGTACATGCTCAAATGGCATATGCCAGCTGAGAAATGTCTCACACAAAAACTGCAGCAGTTATTGCCTAGCATTGATTCTTCATCTTAATCACGTTTATTAGAAGAGCATTGTCCACGTCCTCCACTTCTGTTCACAAAATTTCTGCAAAGAGCACTGCTCTACTTGGCCATACCATCGGAATCTTGTTCGAGTTTTTGGCGAGTTCATCGTACTGGACATGGTTCTATACAATTCCATCGCAGTTAGCCGCGTCGCCGTAGAAGCCATGCCATTCATGTCACCAGACGACCTCCGTCGGAGCAAGCTGTGCATCTTCCGTCTTCATCAGCCATGTCACGACATCTGCTTCGTCCCCATCCACCTCTACATCGAATTCATGGAATACTCCCGAAGGCTATGCATGATCATCTATGTCGACTACTTCGTCGTCGCATCGCGTTGTTGATTTCCTCCTCGTCTCCAATGGCGTTTGTTCCTGTTGGTAAGTCAACTTATCTTCGTTCTAATACCCTCTAATCCTATCAATAGTTTATATCACGCCACTCCCTATAGGTTTAAACGATAGAGTATCTTTCAAGATTACATGATCATTTTTGTTCGACTAGATTTAAACAACATATTTAACTTTTGGTATTCTTTTATATTACACCGAAAAAAATATTCTAAATGTTCATTGTGAAGCAGCAAAGTTTACTATCCTATAGTCTCACGCCCCTGTCCGGAATAAAATCATTTTCCGAATTATTAAAAAACAAGAATCTAGTAATCTTCTAAAATTTAAAACTTCCAGTCAGTTCATAAAAAAATTGCAAACAAATATTCCTATCCTTAGAACATGTAGAACATATTTGGATCATTGGTGCGTAAATATCTGTAGTTTGCACATTATTTAAATTACAGAATGGTAACTAGAGTATTGTTGCAATCGTTCGTCCACATAAGACAAAAAAAGATATAATCCATTGATCGTAATTAGAACAACTAAGATTAGAAGATAAAGAAAATGTATGAAGAAAATTTTTGATATACATGTATTATCTGTCCCGTACAAGATCTATATATTAGGGCAAGTAAGAGCCGGGATCAATAGCGTTTTTATATGTAGTACTATAAAACATCCACAAACAATCACGTACCTATCTTTGTCGCAAAAAGTAAACTATAAACCACACATGTACGTATAGTTAGACGCACTTACAGACTCAGACACAATTATAGCTGAAAAAACTCTCGGACTGAAGATGGCCAACTCATCAAGCCACGGGCAAATAAAATTGTAGATTTACCATCTATTTGATAAAAGTAAGATATGCATGTAAAATCAAGTAGTATATACCCTGCCAACAAGAGGACGTATTTTAGTTTACAAGAATTATGTAGATAATAATTCAAGTTTTCTTTAGAATAATCGGTTCAGAAATAATTTCCCTAAAATTAACAAGAGAACCAAATACAAAAAAAATTCAATGCAATTATATATTTAACCCTCTTATCAGAAACATCAACACCAAAAATTACATTTATATTTTTATGGCAGTTGCAAATGTCCTATTGAATAAGGCTTTTCTAATAAAATAAAATGCTTTTAAATAATCTATTTGCACTAAAAATAATTACAATTGGAATTCAACTTTTATAGAAGGACCAGTAGGTGTTTTTAGTGTTCAGAACCTTGTTATAAAAATTTCTGAAATAAAATCATCTTGTTGCATGCTTGCATGCAATTCATTGTATTTTGTGATTGTTTTTGTGATGCTAGTTTTGAGTGCGTGCATTTTTACTTGATTGTATTATAGTTGACTTTGAGGAGTGTGATATTCTCAAGATCAAGGAGAGTATCTAAATATTATACTAAAAAGGCAAGTGATACTTTGGTCATCAAAAGTCCTATCTTTTCAATATTGCATTAGTAATATTTTTGTAGTATGCATGATAGGACTATTTTGTATATTGCTATGCTATGGTAGATCCTATAGAATATATCTTGGTAGAAATTTTCCTAAGTTAAGAGACATATTATGCTAGTATGCTTAGCCTAGCTATTAGAATCCAAGGGTGGAAATTCATGTTATGATATTATGGAAAGGTTATGCCTATGTGTTTTTGGCTAAGAAAACAACTTGATAATGAAATACATGGGTGGAATGGGATGTATGGTTTGTGTTGAGTGGTTACTCAGTCCCCATTTCTATGGTTTACCCTGGTGTATCTCACTTGTGGACGGCCACCCAGGAACAAAGAGATTGGAGACATTCTTGTTGCGAAATCTTCTAGTGCAGCCACATGGCATATGGGCTCTGCCTTGACCAACTAATTTGCAAGAACTCAGCCAAATGGACAGAAGGTGGTAGTGATGGTAGGATGGACCGCGTCCATGGTGGTCTGAGGGATTGCTTCTAAAAAGTCTCATCTCGATGCATGTGGAGTCTTATGGGGAAAGTGCACCACCTCTCGACAGGGTAAAAACTATGTACTTAGCCGTGTCCCCGGATATGGACAATTTTGAGCAACAAGACAGTGAAGCAGTTCAAGAATCTCATCATTCTAATTTCTCTAAGTTAAAACTTGTTGGGTGAACAAGGGTAGAACCTTGTGTGTATCCAGTGTGCCATGTGTGATGAAGTGTTTTGAAAAAGAGAAAAACTATTTTACAAAGGATAGGAAAAACTTATTTTATGCAAAGGCCAGCCAAAACTCCACTTAGCCATATATTCATGTAGATGTTAGATTCTCCATATCAATATGATATCACTTGCCAATACAATTCAAATGTATTGACCCTTGTGGCTGTAACTTATCATGTTGCAGGTTTGTTTGACGTTAGTGAAGTTTTTTGAGTAGGGATTACATGTCTACAACCAACATGTTTGCATGTGGCACTTGAAGATGAAGGACTCCATTCTTTATAGTTATATTTGCTGCTCTATAATAAGATAGAAATATAAGCTATGTAAGTTGTAATGAACTATTTTATTCCTGGATATGAGTTGCAATATGACCTTTGTTTCTTGATATTACATCTTAAATTTTGGATGCTATCTATTCGATCTAGGGACTAGCACTGTAAACACAGGGACTTGTACCTTATGAAGTTCGGTCCTCTACATAATTTGTCCTAGAAACTTTACTAAAAGAGTTTAATGATGTTGCTAAGGAAGCCAAAAAGGTCTTTGAATGTTTTAATATGCTAGGATCATGTGTAGATGTTATGGGTACTTCAGATAAAACCAAACCAAGGGAGGAAACAAAGATACCCATACCTTTTAAACTTGTAGGAATGCATGAAGCCATAGAAAATAATTTTGATTGGATTGTTCCTGAAAACCCATTTGATGAAAGTAGTGAACCTAAGATAGATGAGAAAGGATCCTCTAAAACTTATTTGGATGAGATACCTTTCCTAGTTGAAGAGATTTCGAGTATTGACCTTAATGCTTCTTCATTTGAAAATACTTGATTCTTGCTTCTTGTGCCTAACTTAAAGGCAGTAAAGAAAAGTACTTATTGGGAGATAACCCAAAAGTTTTCTTGAGTCTTGGAAGTTATTACCTCTGTAGTGACCTCTCCTTATCCTTTTTATTTGCTTTTTGTGCCAAGAATAACCTCTAATGAGAGGGAAGTAAGATTTGGGGAGTTGCTGTCCCGATACAGATTTGTGTGCTCCACCGTACAAATTTGTGTAAAATCTTCGTAAGTCAGATTGAGCTGATATTTTCTAAATAAATCCGCCCATATGTTAGATAAATTTCGTTAATTCAACAATTTTCTATTTGAGCAACAGAATGTCTTCGAAAAAATCGGTTTCTGCCATTATTTGCATTTGCTTCTTATTGATTCCTTTTTGGGTTCTTTTTGGGAAACTGAGATTTTTGAGGGAATTGCTATAGTAGCTTGTGTTTTTGGTGAAAGTTTTTCTGTTCCAAAACTAAAACCAAAAGTCTATTATATTTTGAATACACTAATGTTGCTAATGAAGATTGTGTGAAGTTTTGTATGCAGGAAAATTTTCAGGTGTAGAGAAAGAGTGATATAATGAGATGAATAATGGACAAAATCTCAAGCTTGGGGATGCCACCCTGTGTCACCCCAAGAAATATTCCAGAGGTATAAGCGTCAAATCATGGGGATGCCCAAGGCATCCCCTTCTTCATCAGTAAAAATCTCAGGTCTTTCTAGACACTTCGTTTTTATTCTTTCATGCACTGTTGCGTTGTTTTTGGAGCGTCTTAGTTTTCATTTTAGTTTTCTTAGTTTTCTTGAATAAAGTAGTTTGGACGCCCGTTCTCGATGTGTTGTTTCAAATAAGTTGATTGGTGTTGGATAGGAGTAGAAAGTTCTTTCTTGACTAGTACAAGAGGAGCTTTCTTTGACAGTGACTTAGACTTTAGCATGTCATACTAGATGTTGTTTTGACCTTATGCTTAGTGATTATTGCTGTAGCATTACTTATTCCAAACAATTGGGATTTCTTAATGTGCCTTGAAGGAATCATGCATTGTTTTAGCATACAAAAGCATAGTATTGTGGTATTCTCCTTTGATGCTTTGTTTGGGTTGACTTGGCACATGCTTACACCATGTTATGAATAATAACAAGTCACCATAGCCTCTATGATCATTTTGTCCTTGACTTCTAGTACCACTTCATGTGCTGATTAGTAATGTTTTGTCGCTCTTCATGATTATTGTAACATCCCAAAAATATCAAACTTAGATCATCAAAACACTAATCCTAAAGTTTAGGGTTAACAAAAACTTTTCTAAATCAATTCATGAATGCATGTATATGTGTATGCATGGATTTTGAATTTCTTTAAAAACCACCTTTTTGTGTGATCCATTGCTTGTAAAATGTTTCTTAGGTGAAAATAACATCATCTAAAACATTCCCCACACTTTTCCTAAAGACAAGTAAGTCAAAACAAATATATTAAGTGAATGGTCATTTTGACCAATTTAACTCCCATGCCTACTTTGGCTGTCTCAAACTTTCAAAACCTAACAGAAACTTTTCTGGATCTTTGCACCCCTTGAATGTACTCATAACAAAGTATCAAGGCCCACTTTGTGATCATCCAGAAACTTTCAAATGCATAGTTTAAATGACAACTCAAAATGGAATCTTCTTCATATGGGAAGATCCCACTTTTTCAAAAACCACTCAAACAAGCTCAACTTTCAAAACCCAAGCATCTGCAGACTCACCAGAACCAATCTAGCAAACCCACCAAAAATCATTTCAAAATTCAAAACTTGATTTCATGCAGCCATTTCATCAAACAGGTTGCAGACACAAATCAAACAAAACCACAAACACTATAGTGTGCAGTGTTTTGAGCCTAACTTGTTCCCTAGTTAGCTCTCACACAATCCAGTAGATCATCTAGAAAGGTTAGACCAACACTAGCACCCCTGTGAGCTTGCCATTGCCATTAATGGTGAAAAGCCGAGCAACCCCATGTCACCCCAATGTGGACAGCAAGCTAGGAGCAGCAGCAAGCCTAGCCAGCATGTCTGGGAGGCAGCCCACCGTCCACCGCCACTGCCTGTCCCAGCCGCGAGCGTTGCCAAGCCCTGGACCACGCGCACAAGGCACGCCCAGACCATGCCGAGCGTGCGCCAGAGCGCCACCCTCGACCATCACCCACAGACCGCGCGCCGCCCCCACCGCGCGCACACACGATCACCACTGACCCAGGAGACCGCCAGACATCCCCGTTTACCACCCCGCGCCATACAGCCAGCGCCCACCGTCGAAGACGCCGCCTCTGCCGCGCAGAGCACCGCCCGTTCCAGACCAAACCACACCGCCCCATGCCTCGCGACCATGTCGTTGAGCATCGCCAGGAGACACAGCACCGTCCCCTACCCTTGCCCATGCCATTAGCTGCCTGTAACGTCGCCTCCGACGAGCTCACCTTGCGCCCCGACGGTCCCCTCGCTCGACTATAAATAGAGGCCACCCCCGCACGATTTCTTCACACCATCTCACTCCCCTCTCCCCACTGATCGTGCCACACCATTCTCAGAGCAAGGCGAGCACCACCTCGCCGGAATTTCACTGGAGCCTGCCGGTGCCTGAGAAGAAAGGAGCCAGCGATTGGAGCCGCCCCAGGAGAAGCCACCGGTACCAGGAGGTTCGCCGTCGTCGACTTCGTCATTCGCCCGCCTCGCCGACCCTCGCCAGTACCCCGGTGAGCCCCCAGCACCCCTCACTGGCCGCGCTAGGTTTCGTTCTCGCCGGAGCTGTCTCGCGTCGACGATGACCCTCAGCCGTTGGATTAGAACTAGATCGAACGAACCACGTTGCCCCATACCGCTTCGCCCAGCCCCGTGTCACTGACGAGTGGGGACACCCACTTAAGCAGCCCGCGGGAGCACTGCGCTTAGCAGGCCGGCCCGTTAGAATTTCCCGCGCAGCCCAGCAATTCAAATTAAACCTTTTCTTTTTAATTTCAAACCCACTTCTATACCCAACTTCAAAAATCAACCCAGATCGATTCAGTGCACCAAATTAGATGAAACGAATTTTGTTGGAAAAGTATGTGAATGCTTAATCCAAGCCCGTTGGATTCAAGTCATTTGGATCTGTAGATCACCCATAGCAAAAATAACAAGGAAGAAGCTTTTCTGCATTCAAACATTTTTCAAATTTAAACCATAAAAGCTTTTGAGTTGATTCCAACTCTAAAAAATCACATTCAACCATACCTTTCAGAATATATAAAAATATATATAGGTTACTTACAGAAATTTTGTTCAAGCAATAAAAGAATGCTTCATAAGCATTTCTAGCCACTTTAGTTAATTAAAATAAAAGGGTAAAACCTTATTAAATTGTGACACCACTTTAAATGATTTTCCCATGGACTACATTATGTGGTGATGACATGTGTCAACATGATCCCATGTTTAGTTTGGAGAATATTAAATCTTAAATAGTTCTTCAATGAGTAGAAATTACTTTTCTAAAATAAAAAGACTTAAACCAATCCTTAACCTTGTAATGTTAGAGATGATGCTAGATCATCTATAGGACCCTTGTGTGTGATGATTGTAAGTAGTTAAGTATGGTTTGGTGATTGTGTACATCGTATTTATTCGTAGACGCTAGTACCGACCAAGGATACGAGGAGGAAGGAGGATACTACGAAGAGGAACCCGAGGAGAACTTCAACCACTGCTCTGCACAAGGGAAGCTAACACTTGCAAGATACTATACCTATGCAAGCTTATATTGACATTGATTGCAAGCCTTACTAATCAAGTTGACCTATGCAAGCCTATACTACTAGTGATCGTGCAAGCTAACACTTGCAAGATACCCTATTGTTGCCGCAAACCCATGCTTGTGATATGATTACTATATGCCTTAAGCGTATGTGACCATACCCACTTGCTAAACCAATCCTAGTTTTATGGCAAGCTTCCTACTTTATTTCTTTATCAAAGCTTACTTGGAGGCTACCTAAGAGTTTGGTAGATGCTAGACAGTTGTGCTGAAGGTTGCATAAAGAGCATAAAATTTGGCCTAAGCGAGAAACCTTGATATCAGCCTAGGATATAAGGTTGGACTTCGTTGAAACTCCACTCGTTACCACCCCCCCATTAGTACTACCCCACCTATAGATGCTAGTGCTAAGCATAAAACTTGATCAACTTTAGATGGGAATACTTGGTGGAAAAATGGTTACGAAAACCTTGGAATGATGGATCATTCCATTGAAATGTTTTGGACATGTGTTTCCAAACACTTGATGATTCTGGTGATAAAAATGTTGAGGCATGAGCCTTAGCCCTTTATAAAACTGATGGTTGTCTGGATGCGATACCATTCCAATTTTATCGTACAACCACAATACCCGAATATTGGGTAGGGCTTGACTGGAAACTTATATACCTTAGTATTAGTTCCCTCACGGCCAAGGTCTGAGCTGAGGCTACCTTGTGAAGATTGTCCACCTGTGCAGTACCCAAGATGACAGTGGTCATGGTTGGGAGGCCAAACTCACAGGAGAGGTGCTTATACTAGGGAGTGTAATTGAAAGGTTAGGATTGATTATCCGCATACTAAGTATGGTGAATTCAGGATTTGTTCCTGACGGATGTATCGAATGTTGTGGTGAAAGTGTACAATCTCTGCAGAGTGTCAAACTATTCGAATAGCCGCGTCCGCGGTTATGGACAGTTGGAGTGGCCATACTGTTCCCCCGTCAGACTTTTCAAAATGACCTGTGAAACGACTTGAGACTTTGACTTGACCACAACAGAGTTGTGACCGGAAATACAAGATCCCACTTAGGAATTATAGAGTTGTGACCAGCTTTGGAACTTAGTAGAGATAAATCTGGCTTTTGCAAAACAACCCTAGAGCCTAGTGTCCTATTATTCAAGAACCCCCTTTACTTGTTAGTATTAGTTTGCGAGTACTTAAAGAGTACTCATGGCTTTGTGCCTGGCTATTCCCATGGCCAGACTATGAAGAGGAGTACCTAGAGGATGGACCCCAGGAAGGTTATGACAACTAGGATCATCTCCCATCGTCAGCATTGCCTGTGACCCCGAAGATGGAGCCTCGCCTACGCTACCGTTATTATTACGTATTCCGCTGCTTGATGTTGTATTAAGGACTGGATCATGAGATCCCTATTTGTGTAAGAAATTATGTATCGTTGTAATGGATGAAGTACTATGGTATCCAATTCTGTTATATCTCGCAAAAATGGTAATCCTGGGATTGCGATGTATGGCATAACAGGCATCTAGGATTGAAAAATCCGGGTGTTGACAAGTTGGTATCAGAGCCATCCTGACCATAGGAGACCCTAGTTAGACTGGACGCTGAACCCAAAAACTTAGTTTCAAAACTCAAGAACAAAACTATTTACGAAAACTTATTCTCATTCTTACCTCTTTAATTCTTTAATAAAACTTCATGTTCCTCAAAAACTCTTGCAAAATATATAAAATTTTGACACACTTGATCACTTTGCTAATCTACTCATCCTCTATTTTTATAGATGGACGTGAAGTACAGCAAGTTTTACCAACTCGGGAATGGAGGAGACCTTATCTTTGAGAGGGATCTGGATCAGCTTTCTGAACTTCTGGAGCGCCCGCATCCCGAGTTCTTCGGAGCTCAGCTCAATGATCAAGGAGGAGGAGATCTGCAGTGGCTAATTGTTGCAAGTCTCTGAGGAAAGATTGAACCTCCCACTGCGGAGGGAATTCAGTTTACCTTGAGGGAAAACAACTGGCTCGATGGACTTGCCAGAGCAATGCAGGAAGCTCTTTCCCATCTGTGTGGATAGAGCATCAATCAGATCAAGGGTACTCGCTTTGAGTTTTGCCCAAGACGTGATGCAAATGGTCAACCACTGGAAGCCCCATACCACCCCGAGCTGAAGACTCAATTGGACCACCTTAGGTTCATGATGTATGATCGCCAGCAGGAACTGGACAACTGCCGTGACTATTGCAACCACAAGTCTGCCATCATCAAGACGAAGGATCAGACCATCGCCATGCTAGCAAAGGATCGCAAGTCTCGCCGCGGTCAGCTCGACAAGAAGGAGCGCATTATTGCCCGTCTTCGCCATCGTATCTCATCTCTGGAAGAGACCATCCATGAGAGAGACATGCAGTTAGAGGAAAGGGAGAATGCCAGAGAAGATCTTCGTGGAGACCCTTACTCCTATCTCAGCGATGACAATGATTTTCTGGAGGATCAGGCCATGGACTTCTTCACCGATGAGGATGATTTCTCCTTCATCGATGATGCGGAAGATGATGAAGCCATAGACTCCGAGCAGTAGTAGCACTGAGCACTAGCGTAGTGAGTAGTAGTCGGTCCCACTGTATCGTAGTTCCCAGAATGGTTCTTAAAACCATCTGTTTTTCTTTGTTGTGGTGTGTGTTGTACTGTGTGCTATGAGTGAATGAATGAAAATACAAGTTGCTAGAAAACTTGAGTCAAACTCTAAAAACTTTTCAAAGACCCAAAACCTTAGAAGTTTCCCTCTTTTCTCATGATCTATATCAATCTTCAGATGCCACGTGGAGGAAGTGGTTCAGCCCCGGACCCGATGTTGCAGATCCTGCAAATGTTGACTTCTGACCGCGAAGCTGAAAGAGCGGAACGTCAAGCCAACCTAGCCACTCTGCAACAGATAGCCCAGCTAGCCCACAACAACCAAGGCCATGGAAATCAGGACAACCACGGATCTAAGCTCAAGAATTTCCAGAATACCAACCCACCCGTTTTCATCAAGTCGGAAGAACCCCTAGACGCCGATGATTGGCTGCAAACCATGGAGAATAACTTAGAAGTAGCCGGAGTAGAAGCCAACGAGAAAGTCTTGTTCGCCACTCATTATCTAGCCGGAGATGCCAGGGCATGGTGGAACAGTGTTCGTGCAATGACCGGAGGCCAAATGATGACCTAGGAGGAATTCAAGGTCAAGTTTAGCAGAACCCATGTGCCGCCAGGTTTGATCAAGAGAATGAGAGACGAGTTCAGAGAATTGAAACAAGGAAGGATGACTGTAGTGGAATACCGTGACAAATTTTTGTCATTAGGTAGGTATGCCTCGGACGAGATAGACACCGAAGCCAAGAAGAAAGAAAGATTCCTGAATGGTCTGCATGACGAGATGCAGACAGTGTTAGTCAATATTCCCTTTGCTGATATTGAAGCCCTTGTCGACTCTGCTATCCAGATGGAAGGAAAGATCAACCAGGCCAACGAGAACCGCAAGCGTCGCATGATGCATCAACCAGGAACCCATCAGACCCCAAAGTATCGCCCCAACCCATCTCCAGGATTTGCCCCAAGAACCAACAGACCCCCTATGACCCGTCCGACCTATCCCAACCGTGGAAACCCTAGACCCGGAGGAAATCACAACAACCCCGGCAATTCTAGCAATTTCACACGTGCCCCACCCAAGTTCAACACCAACAATGCTACCGCCAATCCCAATACTGCCCCGAGGACTGGAAGCAATGCTGTGCCAGTAGCAGCCAAGGAAAAGTCACAAGTGACCTGTTATGACTGTGGAAATAAAGGCCACTATTCCAACGAGTGCCCCAACAAGAAGAACGCTACAGCCCCTAATACCAATGTCCCAGCTCAGCAGCAGCGTCGTGTCCAGCCAGGGAGAAGATTTGCCCCAGGAAATTCACTCAACCGCAATGGCCGTCTTTTTCTCATGCATGCTGAAGAAGCTCAGGAAGCGCCAGACGTCGTGCTGGGTATGTTTTCTGTTAATTCAGTACTTGCAAGAGTGTTGTTTGATTCTGGTGCATCGCATTCATTTGTCACCGAAGAATTTGCCTGCACTAGTAAAATTCAACCAACCAAACTGAAGCATGTGATGATTGTACAAATTCCCGGATCGACCACCAAGGCTAGGCAAATTTGCAAAGCCGGCCCTATCAGAATCCATGGCATAGATTTTTATGCTAACCTAATAGTACCCGGAACTAAAGGTTTGGAAGTAGTACTAGGAATGGATTGGATGTCCAAGCATAAAGGAATGATTGACTGTGCCAAGAAAGCCATTACCATGACCAGTACCGCCGGAATATCAGTCGAGCATATATATGAAACCTTACCTCGCCAATTCAAGTGTAACAAGAGTCTAGCCCAACCTACCATTGACCAAGTTCGGATAGTCTGTGAATACCCCGATGTATTTCCAGATGTTTTGCCCGGTATGCCCCCAGATAGGGATATCGAGTTTATCATCGAACTAATCCCCGGAACAGGACCTATAGCCCAGAGACCCTATAGTATGAACCCGTTAGAACTAGAAGAACTGAAGAAGCAGTTGGATTCCATGTTAGAAATCGGATTGATTCAACCAAGTGCGTCCCCATGGAGGTCACCTGTCTTGTCTGTGGACAAGAAGGATGGAGGTAACTGTCTGTGTACGGATTATCGAAATTTAAATGATGTCACCATCAAGAACAAGTACCCCTTGCCTAAGATAGAAGATTTGTTTGATCAGTTGACCGGTGCCCAGGTGTTTTCTAAGATTGATCTTAGAACTGGCTATCATCAACTCAAAATTCGTGCAGAGGATATTCCAAAGACTGCCTTTACCACCAGATATGGATTGTATGAGTATACAGTCATGTCTTTTGGATTAACCAATGCCCCCGCTTATTTCATGAACCTCATAAATAAGATTTTTATGGACTTCCTGGATAAGTTTATCGTTGTTTTCATCGATGACATTCTGATTTATTCCAAATCAGAAGAAGAACATGAGCTACACCTAAGGACCATTCTTGGAACCCTTAGAGAGCATCAGCTGTATGCAAAATTTAGCAAATGTGAATTCTGGTTACATGAAGTAGGATTCCTCGGTCACATTGTATCAGCCGGAGGAATTGTTGTTGACCCTGCCAAAGTGAAAGATGTGGAAGATTGGCAAGCCCCAACCACTCAAACCCAAGTTCGTGCTTTTCTCGGATTGGCGGGATATTACCGCAAATTCGTAGAAGGATTATCTAGTATCGCCCGACCCATGACCCAATTGCTGAAGAAGGACAAGAAGTTTGAATGGACAGACAAGTGTGAAGCGAGTTTTCAAGAACTCAAAAGGAGATTGATTTCAGCCCCAATCTTGATCATGCCGGATATCACGAAGCCCTTCGATGTGTATTGTGACGCATCCAAGATTGGTCTCGGATGTGTGCTAATGCAAGAAGGCAAAGTTATATCCTATCTATCGCGACAATTGAAGCAACATGAACAAAATTACCCAACCCATGACCTCGAACTCGCAGCCGTAGTTCTAGCCCTAAAGACATGGAGACATTACCTTATGGGAAACCGTTGTGAGATTTATTCGGATCACAAGAGCCTAAAGTATATATTCACTCAGAAGGAGCTGAATATGAGGCAGAGAAGATGGATTGAGCTAATCAAGGATTACGACCTGGACATTCACTATCACCCTGGAAAAGCCAACGTAGTAGCCGATGCCCTTAGCAGATTGCCGTGCCGCTTGAACTCCATGATTTTGAAGGAGAAACCAAGTTTGCACAAAGAGATGGAAGATTTTCGAATAGAATTAGTAAGTGAAGGATTTTTGGCTAGCATAGAACTTCAGCCCACTTTGATCAGTCAGATTAAGGAGGCGCAGAAAGGAAATGCTAGTATCGACGGAATCAAACGTCGTATCGGTACAGGCAAAGTACCCGGATTCATCGAGGACGAAGAAGGAGTTTTGTGGTACAAAGGACGCCTTTGTGTACCAGCAGATTCTGAGTTAAAAGAAGTTATCTTGAAGGAGGCTCATGATACTCTTTATTCTATCCATCCCGGAGGAACTAAGATGTATCAAGATTTGAAAGAGCAATTTTGGTGTCATAAGATGAAGAGAGAAATCGGAAGCTATATCGCCAAGTCTGATATATGTCAGCGAGTCAAGGCAGGACATCAAAGACCCGCTGGATTGATGCAACCTTTGCGAATTCCGGAATGGAAATGGGATTCTGTAGGAATGGACTTTATCACTGGACTACCTACTTCTAGTAGGGGAAATGACTCTATTTGGGTAATAGTGGACAGATTGTCCAAAGTCGCTCATTTCTTGCCCGTCAAAACCACCTATCAGAGTTCGAAGCTAGCGGAGTTATACATCGCTAGGATCGTTAGTTTGCACGGAGTCCCCAAGAATATCGTATCGGATCGAGAAACTCAGTTTACCTCGAGATTCTGGAAGAAGGTCCAAGAAGGTTTAGGAACCCGCCTAGATTTCAGTACCGCGTATCACCCTCAGACCGATGGACAAACGGAGCGAGTAAACCAAATACTCGAAGATATGCTTAGAGCATGTGTGCTAGAATATGAATCCAAGTGGGAAGATTGTCTGCCGTTTGCAGAATTTTCCTACAACAATAGTTACCAAGCCAGTTTGCAAATGGCCCCATTTGAATTCATGTACGGAAGAAAGTGCCGCACCCCTTTGAACTGGTCGGAAGTAGGAGAGAGTCAAATTTTCGGACCCGACATCCTACGAGAAGCAGAAGAGAAGGTTCACAAGATTCGCGAGCACCTCAAGACAGCCCAATCCCGACAAAAGAGTTACGCCGACAAGAGACGTCGAGACCTCGCCTTCAACATTGGAGATTTTGTTTATCTGAAAGTGTCGCCATTGAAGGGAATGCAGCGTTTCCAACTCAAAGGAAAGTTAGCCCCCAGATATATCGGACCTTTCAAAATTTTGAACCGTCGAGGAGAAGTATCGTATCAACTGGAGCTACCAGAAGAGATGTCAGCTGTGCACAATGTGTTCCATATCTCGTTACTTCTCAAATGTCTCGAAGTCCCCGAGAAGACCGAAGTGTTCAAGAATATCGATCATAGGACCATAGAGATCAATGATGACCTGACCTATCCCGAAGTACCCATCCGTATATTGGAGGAAGCCTTTCGAACTACCAGAACCCGAAGCATCAAGTTTCTCAAGATTCAGTGGAGCAACCACACAAAAGAGGAAGCTACCTGGGAACGCGAAGATCACATCAGGACGGAGTTTCAAGATCTCTTCAAATCCTAGGTAATCTTTTCGTCCTTTTTCAAATCTCGGGACGAGATTTTGTTTAAGGGGGGAAGGTTTGTAACATCCCAAAAATATCAAACTTAGATCATCAAAACACTAATCCTAAAGTTTAGGGTTAACAAAAACTTTTCTAAATCAATTCATGAATGCATGTATATGTGTATGCATGGATTTTGAATTTCTTTAAAAACCACCTTGTTTGTGTGATCCATTGCTTGTAAAATGTTTCTTAGGTGAAAATAACATCATATAAAACATTCCCCACACTTTTCCTAAAGACAAGTAAGTCAAAACAAATATATTAAGTGAATGGTCATTTTGACCAATTTAACTCCCATGCCTACTTTGGCTGTCTCAAACTTTCAAAACCTAATAGAAACTTTTCTGGATCTTTGCAACCCTTGAATGTACTCATAACAAAGTATCAAGGCCCACTTTGTGATCATCCAGAAACTTTCAAATGCATAGTTTGAATGACAACTCAAAATTGAATCTTCTTCATATGGGAAGATCCCACTTTTTCAAAAACCACTCAAACAAGCTCAACTTTCAAAACCCAAGCATCTGCAGACTCACTAGAACCAATCTAGCAACCCCACCAAAAATAATTTCAAAATTCAAAACTTGATTTCATGCGGCCATTTCATCAAACAGGTTGCAGACACAAATCAAACAAAACCACAAACACTATAGTGTGCAGTGTTTTGAGCCTAACTTGTTCCCTAGTTAGCTCTCACACAATCCAGTAGATCATCTAGAAAGGTTAGACCAACACTAGCACCCCTGTGAGCTTGCCATTGCCATTAATGGTGAACAGCCGAGCAACCCCATGTCACCCCAATGTGGACAGCAAGCTAGGAGCAGCAGCAAGCCTAGCCAGCATGTCTGGGAGGCAGCTCACCGTCCACCGCCACTGCCTGTCCCAGCCGCGAGCGTTGCCAAGCCCTGGACCACGCGCACAAGGCACGCCCAGACCATGCCGACCGTGCGCCAGAGCGCCACCCTCGACCATCACCCACAGACCGCGCGCCGCCCCCACCGCGCGCACACACGATCGCCACTGACCCAGGAGACCGCCATACATCCCCGTTTACCACCCCACGCCATACAACCACCGCCCACCGTCGAAGACGCCGCCTCTGCCGCGCAGAGCACCGCCCGTTCCAGACCAAACCACACTGCCCCATGCCTCGCGACCATGTCGTTGAGCATCGCCAGGAGACACAGCACCGTCCCCTACCCTTGCCCATGCCATTAGCTGCCTGTAACGTCGCCTCCGACGAGCTCACCTTGCGCCCCGATGGTCCCCTCGCTCGACTATAAATAGAGGCCACTCCCACACGATTTCTTCACACCATCTCACTCCCCTCTCCCCACTGATCGTGCCACACCATTCTCAGAGCAAGGCGAGCACCACCTCGCCGGAATTTCACTGGAGCCTGCCGCTGCCGGAGAAGAAAGGAGCCAACGATTGGAGCCGCCCCAGGAGGTTCGCCGTCGTCGACTTCGTCGTTCGCCCGCCTCGCTGACCCTCGCCAGTACCCCGGTGAGCCCCCAGCACCCCTCACTGGCCGCGCTAGGTTTCGTTCTCGCCGGAGCTGTCTCGCGTCGACGATGACCCTCAGCCGTTGGATTAGAACTAGATCGAACGAACCACGTTGCCCCATACCGCTTCGCCCAGCCCCGTGTCACTGACGAGTGGGGACACCCACTTAAGCAGCCCGCGGGAGCACTGCGCTTAGCAGGCCGGCCCGTTAGAATTTCCCGCGCAGCCCAGCAATTCAAATTAAACCTTTTCTTTTTAATTTCAAACCCACTTCTATACCCAACTTCAAAAATCAACCCAGATCTATTCAGTGCACCAAATTAGATGAAACCAATTTTGTTGGAAAGGTCTGTGAATGCTTAATCCAAGCCCGTTGGATTCAAGTCATTTGGATCTGTAGATCACCCATAGCAAAAATAACAAGGCAGAAGCTTTTCTGCATTCAAACATTTTTCAAATTTAAACCATAAAAGCTTTTGAGTTGATTCCAACTCTAAAAAATCACATTCAACCATACCTTTCAGAATATATAAAAATATATATAGGTTACTTGCAGAAATTTTGTTCAAGCAATAAAAGAATGCTTCATAAGCATTTCTAGCCACTTTAGTTAATTAAAATAAAAGGGTAAAACCTTATTAAATTGTGACACCACTTTAAATCATTTTCCCATGGACTACAATATGTGGTGATGACATGTGTCAACATGATCCCATGTTTAGTTTGGAGAATATTAAATCTTAAGTAGTTCTTCAATGAGTAGAAATTACTTTTCTAAAATAAAAAGACTTAAACCAATCCTTAACCTTGTAATGTTAGAGATGATGCTAGATCATCTATAGGACCCTTGTGTGTGATGATTGTAAGTAGTTAAGTATGGTTTGGTGATTGTGTACATTGTATTTATTCGTAGACGCTAGTACCGACCAAGGATACGAGGAGGAAGGAGGATACTACGAAGAGGAAGCCGAGGAGAACTTCAACCACTGCTCTGCACAAGGCAAGCTAACACTTGCAAGATACTATACCTATGCAAGCTTATATTGACATTGATTGCAAGCCTTACTAATCAAGTTGACCTATGCAAGCCTAATACTACTAGTGATCGTGCAAGCTAACACTTGCAAGATACCCTATTGTTGCCGCAAACCCATGCTTGTGATATGATTACTATATGCCTTAAGCGTATGTGACCATACCCACTTGCTAAACCAATCCTAGTTTTATGGCAAGCTTCCTACTTTATTTCTTTATCAAAGCTTACTTGGAGGCTACCTAAGAGTTTGGTAGATGCTAGACAGTTGTGCTGAAGGTTGCATAAAGAGCATAAAATTTGGCCTAAGCGAGAAACCTTGATATCAGCCTAGGATATAAGGTTGGACTTCGTTGAAACTCCACTCGTTACCACCCCCCCATTAGTACTACCCCACCTGTAGATGCTAGTGCTAAGCATAAAACTTGATCAACTTTAGATGGGAATACTTGGTGGAAAAATGGTTACGAAAACCTTGGAATGATGGATCATTCCATTGAAATGTTTTGGACATGTGTTTCCAAACACTTGATGATTCTGGTGATAAAAATGTTGAGGCATGAGCCTTAGCCCTTTATAAAACTGATGGTTGTCTGGATGCGATACCATTCCAATTTTATCGTACAACCACAATACCCGAATATTGGGTAGGGCTTGACTGGAAACTTATATACCTTAGTATTAGTTCCCTCACGGCCAAGGTCTGAGCTGAGGCTACCTTGTGAAGATTGTCCACCTATGCAGTACCCAAGATGACAGTGGTCATGGTTGGGAGGCCAAACTCACAGGAGAGGTGCTT
Organism: Avena sativa; assembly: GCA_916181665.1. Taxonomy (NCBI): domain Eukaryota; kingdom Viridiplantae; phylum Streptophyta; class Magnoliopsida; order Poales; family Poaceae; genus Avena; species Avena sativa. The sequence goes on from OV702281.1 coordinate 186,663,915, forward strand.
ATACTAGGGAGTGTAATTGAAAGGTTAGGATTGATTATCCGCATACTGAGTATGGTGAATTCAGGATTTGTTCCTGACGGATGTATCGAATGTTGTGGTGAAAGTGTACAATCTCTGCAGAGTGTCAAACTATTCGAATAGCCGCGTCCGCGGTTATGGACAGTTGGAGTGGCCATACTGTTCCCCCGTCAGACTTTTCAAAATGACTTGTGAAACGACTTGAGACTTTGACTTGACCACAACAGAGTTGTGACCGGAAATACAAGATCCCACTTAGGAATTATAGAGTTGTGACCAGCTTTGGAACTTAGTAGAGATAAATCTGGCTTTTGCAAAACAACCCTAGAGCCTAGTGTCCTATTATTCAAGAACCCCCTTTACTTGTTAGTATTAGTTTGCGAGTACTTAAAGAGTACTCATGGCTTTGTCCCTGGCTATTCCCATGGCCAAACTATGAAGAGGAGTACCTGGAGGATGGACCCTAGGAAGGTTACGCCAACTAGGATCATCTCCCATCGTCAGCATTGCCTGTGACCCCGAAGATGGAGCCTCGCCTACGCTACCGTTATTATTACGTATTCCGCTGCTTGATGTTGTATTAAGGACTGGATCATGAGATCCCTATTTGTGTAAGAACTTATGTATCGTTGTAATGGATGAAGTACTATGGTATCCAATTCTGTTATGTCTCGCAAAAATGGTAATCCTGGGATTGCGATGTATGGCATAACAGGCATCTAGGATTGAAAAATCCGGGTGTTGACAATTATGTCCATTATTGTTCTCTTAGTTGGTCGCTCCTAGTCTTTTGCTAGCCTCCACATGTATGAGTAAGCTCTACTCATGCATCCAACTCCCAAGAAATGAAGTTATTCCAAAGTGTCCACTATAAATTCCTATGCATGGTGTGTTACACCATTCCAAGTATATTGTTGTTTTCATCTACCTTCCAATTGAAAAGTCTTTTTGTTATGTGAAAAGTTAGTGATTAAATCTCTCACAAACCTGGTGGCACACTTTATTTTTCTTGCACCTAATAAACTTGAACCATTGTGTCATCTATGTTGTATATGCTTGCACTTATACATTGAAATTAGCAGAACTGTGTTGTCACGAATAACGATTTCAACATTGCACTTGTACTTTGTACACAGATGATATCATTCTCTTTTGTTTATGGATGTCGTCGGTGTAAAATAAAAGGGGATCCTGTAAGTCCATGGAGTTATGTATGTGTGTTAGAGAAACGCCTGGGCCGCTAGCCTAAGCCATGCCTAATCATGGTGTAAACTTGCAGCATCACCATAGTGAGCAGTCTATGAAGCTTTCTTCTTATAAAGAAAAGAGCCATATTCAAAATAGGAAAGAGAGAAAAAAGCACCATTTTCCCATGGTAAATAATAAGATTGCTGAGATGCTCATTGTCTGCTTGCCTTGTCATTTTGATTCTGGGATAGCTCATGTATCATGTGCGCTGGGTACCCCGTTGGTGGTTCTTTATGATACACATGTACTTACTATGAAAAGAACTTACAAGTGACTAAAGTTGAGTAGCATGAGGATCGGCCCTCGTATTCAAGGGACATGATATTTCCAACTTATACTTTGTCAAGCATATACTCCATAGTTTGTTGACTTTAACCTTAATCACTTCAAGATGCTTATGATAGGGGCAATGAGAGCTGAAAGCTAACAAGTACCATAATTTTTGGAAGCTCTTTTTGAGACTTGAAATCCCTGCTTCCCTTTGAAGGGTCTTTCTTCCACTATTATATTGAGTCTCCACCTTCTATCCTTAGGCACCAGTTAAGAGAGCATAGTTGCCATTCTTAGTTCTATGTGCATTGTCCCAAAAATTACTGATTGATTCATATTGTTGATATTGCTTGTTCTTGAACTATTTGTATCTAGTCACTCTTATGAACTTTGAAGGTGTCCTATGCATCTATTTTCTACTCCATGAGGGACAAGCTGAATGCCACTATGCTATGTTTTATATATCTGAAACAAATAAATGTCTTTTAATGCATTGTTATTCATGATCTTTGTTTGTAATCTTTCATGTTGCATGCATAGTTACCTTGTCTTACTGTTAGAACTCCATCTTTCATGCTCATGTTTAGAGTCCTTTGATCCTAGCTTTCAATGCTTGCAAATGATTTGATCTTAATTTTGATGGTGCATGTCACCTAAAAAATTATTCTTTTTATCACTTACCTACTCGAGGACGAGCAAGAGTTAACCTTGGGGATGCTTGATACGTCATGAACGTATCTATAATTTGATGTTCCATGGTTGTTTAGTATCTACTTTGCTTTTCTTTGTCTACACTTTGAGGTGTTTTTATATGTTTTCTGGTACTAACCTATTAACAAGATGCTACAGTGCCACTTGCCTGTTTTCTTCTGTTTTTGGTTCCAGAAAAGGCAGAAAATCAATATTCTCGGAATTGGATGGGACAAAAGCCAAAGTCAATATTTTACCGTGGGGAACACGAATCCATAGTACGAGGCGGAGAAGAGCCACCAGGGGCCACACGCCCTGGCCGCTTGGCCTAGGTGGGCCTGCGCCTAGGGGGTGTGCCGCCCTGGGTGCCCCTGCCTCGCCTCTTCAGCTATAAGAAGCCCCCGATACCAAAACCCTAAGTACCCGATAAATCTTCCACAAAATAGTCCGTAGCCGCCGCCACCATCGTCCCAAGATCGGGAGGGATCTGAAGCTCTTCCCGGCACCCTGCCGGAGGGGAGATCATCCTGTAGGCCTTCTTCTTCATCATGCTAGCCTCCGGTATGAAGCGTGAGTAGTTCCACCTTGGACTACGGGTCCATGTAGTAGCTAGATGGTTGTCTCTCCTCCTTTGTGCTACCATGTTTAGATCTTGTGAGCTCCGTTCATGATCAAGATCATCTATTTGTAATCATGCATGTTGTGTTTGCGGGGATCCGATGGATATTGAGATTACTATGTAAGATTGATTAATGGTTATGTCTTATTTATTTTATCATGTTTGTGTTGTTTGTGATCTTGCATGCTCTCCGTTTCTAGTAGCTATCTTGGCCAAGTAGATGCTAGTGACTCCAAGAGGGGGTATTTATGCTTGATAGTGGGTTCATGCCTCTATTTAATCTAAGGTAAGTGACAGAAATCTCTAAGGTTGTAGATGTGTTGTTGCTACTAGGGAGAAAACAACGATCTCTTGTTCATGGAACAAGTGGATTGTTTACCTTACACACTTTTCTTAAAGCAGTTATCCGTTGCTTGCAACTTAATACTGTAGGGGGTTCGGATGATTACCTGAAGGTGGATTACTAGTCATAGATGTAGTTGTATGGCGATCTATGTATCTTGTTGTATTGCCCAATCGAATCTCATAGGATCATGAATTTCTAGTATGGCATTGTTATGCGTTGCTTAGTCCTATCAATTGGCCTACTATAATTTTTTTACCCAGCATGCCATGTTTATTTATCTTAAGGATAACACCTCCAGTGAACTATGGACCCCAGTCCAATCTTTACCATTGATACATCTTTCATTGTTACTGTTTACTTTCTGCAAGCCACCATTACCTTACACACCATACAGTTAATCCTTTGTTTTCAACAAACCGGTGAGATTGACAACCTCACTGTTCGTTGGGGCAAAGTCTTGAGTTTGTGTTGTCAAGGTTTCCAGTTGCTTGCAACACCTTTGATTCGTTTCCTTCCTCCTACTAGTTCGATAACCTTGATTTCTTACTGAGGGAAGAACTGGCTGCTGTGCTCATCATAGCTTCCTCTTGGGGTCTCCCAATGAAGCTCAACAATCAGCTGAGCCAACATCAGTTAGTACGGCTGTATGTGTGTTATTTACTTGGGATTAACAGTGACATCACTATGCATATCATTAGTTCTCTTTCTTCTATGGATGAGACTACTAGGTTATTGCTATAAGCGATTGCAGAGGCGATAACAATTATGGATGCACTTCCCACATATAATTCCCAACCACGCTCTATCATTAGTCATGCAACCCAACACCCAAAAGTAGACTGAATAACTTGACAAGCAAAATTCCTGTAGCTCCGTAAGGAAACAAAGATTTATGCAAATGATTCGCCGGATCCAAAGATAAAGATGATGATGTTTTTGTCATGTTGGAAGTCGCAGTTCATTGGAAAGATAAGAATGAAGATCACGGAAATAGATAAAAGGTTCAACAGCTATATTAAGGGTAGCACCATAAAACTTGAATAGAAGGATTGTGAAAGATCTGGAAAATCTCCATGACATCCGGCTTATTGATTACCGCAATTAACACGATCCGAGAAAAGCGGCGGTAATCGCCGACGAGGACGACAGATGACAGTCGGCACCCGGGCTCAATGGAGTGTCATCTTCCGATTCACCATGCTCCATCCCAGGTTGTCATCTTCGTTGCAAACGAAGATTGTAAGTGGTAGCACCGGTAGCCAGATCTCCGACCTCAACGATGATGCCATATTGGATGTCAGCAATTCGTCTGAACTAAGCGGTGACCCCAGAGATTCTAGCACCATTGCCAAGGAGATCGTCGCTTGCCGCTAATTTTTCCACTTCTAAATCCTCCTAGATTCCTAAGAACGATCATCAAGGCTTCGGCTTCGGCCAAAGACAGAGTCCGACGTGCAACAGAGATAACGCAGATCTGGTGATGAGGGCACGAAGTCATCCTCAGTCTTCATCGAGGATAACACATAGAACTTACCGCCGGTGAAGGTCCTGGCGGCATCGCTAGTAGAGTCGCGTTCAACAGCCATCTAGACTATAGAGGTTATACTAGATAGTTAAACTAGATAGGTTGGGTAAGAGAGGGAGGTATGGAGTAGAGATAGGGTTTAGATACACATACACTCATGGTATCTTGTTTAGCCATGACATAGATAGGTGTCAATCATTTGAATTGCTTTGTTTTAAATGAATTTAAATAAACAAAAAGATACAAAAGGAACCTCACAAAGCTACCAATTCACATGAACCAGGAGGGATAATGGAGGAGGACAAGTGGATGGAACATGGAGAATTGCTTGATATTGATTTAGCTTGAATGCATTCAAATCAAACAAGACCCATAAAACAAACAATTCAAAAGAAGGAGGTGATGGTGTTCTTGCATGGGCCATCCATGTGGTATATTTGACACCTTGATAATTGGGAAAACAATCATAGTTTCTTATGGCACATATCCATGCATGCATAATATTAATTTGAAAAGTGTCCCACATAAGAAGAAGGCTTGCTTGTAATATAAGGTTATTTTACATATGCATACATATGAAGCCAAAGGACCAAAGTAGTGAGTATTTTACACTAGATTCAATTGTAGGGAAAATGGCATCATACATGGGGATATATTGAATAAAACCATGTGAAATTTTAGAATAGACAATTATACCCACATGGCATGCAAAGGTGGCATACTTTAATATTGTGAGGATCCACATACTTTAATATTGTGAAAACAATACAAAACATTTATGGGAGCTTGTAGATTTAGAATCGGATCCATATTATTACATAAGCTAGACAAATTCCAAAAGAAATGCAAGTGCTTATATATAGTTGGGATGGTGGAATTATAAGGTGGTGACAAGAAAGGTGGTGGAATTGTAAGAGATATGCCCACAACTCAACTTGAGCATCAAGCAATTTATCAAGAATAAAATAGAATATATTAAGAGGCAAATACAAGTGATACAATATATAATGCATATGGGATAAGAACCAAATAGAGGGGTTTTATATGATGCTCAAATGCAAGGTGGCATGGTGAGATGAGCATGATATAATGATAATGCAAGAATTACATGTATAAATTAGCAATATATATAATAGGCTAGTAGCACTACAATTGTTAGACAATTGGGATGCTACAAGTCTCCCCCACTAAAGAAGAATCTCGCCCCGAGATTCTTAGGAAAAATAAAAATCCACGACGAGAAGCGGGTGCTCAGAATGAAGGTGATCCTCACGTTTCCAAGATGATCAACAATAGAATGGTGCGAGCACTACACCTTACAAAACTTGCTAGACATTTTACGAGTCTGTGTTTTGCCTCTAGGAAACAACGGGATTGAAGAGTTTCAAAAGAAGGAAGCTTCTTAATTCAAGTTGAAGGATGAGACACACCGATAGAACTAAAAATCAAAACTGCACATGGCTATGATTATTTCTCATAGAAAATAATAACTTTGGACAAGTTAACAACCACTATGAAAATAACATTGTTTCTTCCCATAGAGTTAAGTAATGAAGTTTGGAGAAACACTATTTCCTTCAAACAATAGAGTTCCTTGATATCAACGGGAAGATTGGTTAATATTTGGGTTCCTTACATCTCAGATCCGATTCTTCTTGCATCGGTGAGGACCAAAGGATCACATAATTGAGGTGTGCGGATTTATCTTCATGAGAAGGGAGTGATACAGGTTTATGTTCGAATGTTGAGTAATAAGTTGAATATAGAAGATCTAGAGGTTATTGTAGAGATGTTTATTCCTTTCCTTACCGGTGACTAATGACATCGATCATAACTGGTTTTACCAAGAGAAGGAATTTACATATTGAAATAACAGATATCTTCCATCCATCTTGTATGATGATATGGAACAACGGTAGAAAGAAGATGATGGAGAAGATTTTGCATTTTCTTCCACCATATTATTGAAGATTTTGCTCCGTCTTGAAATATATGATACCACCAACAAGAGATTATTGATTACATTCTTGAGAGAACACTCCGGAAAACAAGGATGGAAGTAAAAGTGAAAGAGATAAAGGCCACTTCCAACTTTCATGGAAGCGTAAAATCATAGTAATCCACCAATTAATCACAACAAAGCAAATGATGAGAGTAGTGGTATGGTCATGGCTCCATCCCGCACTCAAAGAATTACTTCGTACATGAATAGGAAAGTCATGCAACCCAACTCCCAAAAGTAGACTGAAGAACTTGACAAGCAAAATTCATGTAGCTCCGTAAGGAAACAAAGATTGATGCAAACGATTCGTTGGATCCAAAGATAAATATGATGATGTTGTTGTCGTGTCGGAAGTTGCAAGTCAATGAAAAGATAAGAATGAAGATCGCAGAAATAGATAAAAGGTTCAACAACTATATTAAGAGTAGCACCATAAAACTTGAATAGAAGGATTGTGAAAGGTCTGGAAAATCTTCAGGACATCCGTCTGATTGATTATCGTAATTAACGCGATCTGAGAAAAGCAGCGATAATCACCGACGAGGACGACGGATAATGGCTTGCGCCCAGGGTCAACGGAGTGTCATCTTCCTATTCACCATGCTCCATCCCAGGTTGTCATCTTCGTTGCAAACAAAGACCGTAGGTGGCAGCACCGGTAGCCGGATCACCCGTTGGGCCACGTAGAGAGAAAACAAAACTTTTCCCCTCTAACGTGGTGATCCCAAGATCTAGTTGAGGTAGAAGGCCACGAAGTTTACCACTAGACGCGCAGCTGCGGATTACTGATGTGGCGCGTCAGTTGATGCACTGGAGTCCTTTGAGATCCGATCGTCCTGGTGCTCATCGTACAACAACCTCTGTTGATATCCACACGTACAAGGAGGAGCTCCGGCGGCGAACTGCTAGGTTCGTAACGACGGTACGACTACTGTGGAGCTAGGGTTTCCAACACATGGAATGACCTAACCGATCAACCATTAAACCTTATGGGTTACTGTGCTCCACTATATATAGAGAGTAAACGTGGGCTCCACTTACGTGGCCCATTCACTAAAGCCCATATAATACCAGTACCCGTGAGTCTGACTCACTGAATCAGTCCAAATCCGGCTCGGGTCCAACCCAACCAGATTTCCGGTTTAGATCCAATCCGAACTTGCTCCCGTTCTTACGTGTGTGACCCCGCAGTCTCTTGGCAACTTGGACACGATTAGAGTCTAACTCTCAATCGATCAGTCGGTAGCGTCTCCTAGCAGAACGTGCCGACTCCCAACTACCAAAGAGTCATGACGACTTGCCTTTTCAATGCGACTTGCGTTCGAGTCCCTTTTTCCTCACGATATACCTTGTCAGACTATAGGCAAATAATTGTCTTCCCTTAAATAGTCTGAATCTCTTCTCGATCCGATATAAGTGATTCACCCGACTAAATCTTAGTCGATCACCTCGGTTAACACTTAACCGGGTCGTTCATGGCCATGCTTTCCGAATCATATCTTCCGAGAGGGCCCATAAAATATCTCTCCTAGTGGCGGGGAAAAATCCCATCTTGTTTATTCACATCATGCAGCTTGATTCTCAGTCGACCTGAACTCTGCCTTTATAACTGCCCAGTTACGGATCAGCGTTTGATAGAACCTAAGTCGGTGATCCTCAACTCGGACTATGCAATAACCTCAGGTCTAAGGATTACATTGATTGAGATATACAAATGACAACTTGTTCGTTGTACCTCAATGTGGGTCAATCCGACTCGCTAAACTCTTTAGCCGAATCTGTGTAAGTCGGAATAGCATCATGATGCCCATGACAAGTGGAACCGAGTCATCAAGCCGACTTTCACATTGTTCTAAGTTGTGTGTCCAGCACACCTCAATGACCAAGGACATTTAGTACAAATAACATGAATGTATAGTTCCACAACCGAATCACATATTCAATGATATACATCAGATGTTCATACAAGGACAACTTAATAACTTTATGAATACAATGGGAAATATCATCATACATGATTGCCTCTAGGGCATATTTCCAACAGTCTCCCACTTGCAGTAGAGTCAATCTTCCTACATCACATGTCTAAGCATCTAATTCCCATGGCTCTCAGGTGCGCCTCATGCTTTGTCTGTGGTAACGGCTTTGTCAACGGATCCGCAACATTTGCATCCGTGTGTACCTTGCATAACTTGATATCACCCTGATCCACGAACTGGCGAATCAGGTGGTACCGCATGAGTATGTGTTTGTTCTTCTGGTGTTGTCTAGGTTCCTTGGCTTGTGCAATAGCACCATTGTTGTCACAATACACGTCTAACAGATTGGATGAGCCCTGAACCACACCAAGATCCATGAGGAAATTCCTCATCCAAACAACTTCCTTTGCTGCCTCCGAGGCGGCAATATACTCAGCCTCTGTTGTAGATGCAGACACAGTCTCTTGCTTGGAACTCTTCCAGCTCACAGCACCACCGTTTATAAGAAACACGTATCCGTATTGTGAACAAGAATCATCAGAGTCGGTAAGATAACTTGCATCCGTGTAACCCCTTACACTGAGTTCATCTTCACCACCATAAACCAAAAACATATCCTTAGTCCTTCTCAAGTACTTTAGGATATTTTTAGCCGCTGTCGAGTGGATTTCTCTAGGATCAGCCTGGTATCTGCTCACAATACTTAGAGCATATGAAACATCCGGCCTAGTACAAATCATGGCATACATGATGGACCCGACTGCAGAAGCATAGGGAATCGCACTCATCCGACTTCGCTCATCAGTTATCGAAGGACACTGAGTCTTGCTAAGTTTTACACCATGGGACATCGATAAGAACCCCTTCTTAGACGATTACATGTTGAACTTCTTCAACACTTTGTCCAAATAAGTACTCTGACTCAATCCAATGAGCCTCCTTGATCTATCTCCATAGATCCGGATTTCGAGGATGTATGTTGCCTCACCCAAATCTTTCATTGAGAAACTCCTTTCCAATGATTCCTTGGTCTCTTGCAACATCTGGACATCATTTCCAATCAGTAATATGTCATCCACATATAACATAAGAAAGTCTACTTTTCTCCCACTAAACTTCTTGTATAAAAAAGAATCATGATCACTCTTGATGAAGCCAAACGATTTGACTATCTCATCAATGAGAATATTCCAACTCTGAGATCCTTGCTTCAACCCATAAATGGATTTCTGAAGTTTGCACACATTTTCAGCATTATCCGGATCGACAAAACCCTTGGGCTGTATCTCATAGTCGAAATAGGCTGCTATAGATAACATGATCCGAACTGATTTAGGCATCACTACGGGCGAGAAAGTATCGTCGTAATCAACTCATTGAACTTGTCGGAACCCCTTCGTGACAAGGCGTTCTTTATAGACGGAAACATTTCCATCCATATCAGTTTTCTTCTTAAAGACCCATTTGCACTCTACGGGTATTGCACCATCTGGCAGATCAACCAAGTTCCAAACTTGATTTTCATCCATGGACTTTAACTTAGATCTCATGGCTCCAAGCCATAATTCGGAATCAGATCCCACCATCGCTTCCGAATAATTTGGTGGCTCATCACTGTCTAACAGTAATACATCACGAACACTTCGTAACCTCGCCAATCTTCGTAGTACAGGTGCTGCTACCGGCTCAGCTACCACGATCGGCTCAACCTCCAAGGTTTTTGCCGACTCACTACTAGCCGGTTCCTCTCGAATTTCTTCGAGTTGCACCATACTCCCACTGACTCCCTAACTGATAAACTCTTTCTCAAGGAAGACACCATTCCGAGCGATAAACACTTTGCCCTCTTCTCGGTTGTAGAAGTAGTAACCCAAGGTTTCCCTCGGATACCCCACGAAAATACATTTATCCGACTTGGCTGTAAGCTTGTTCGATTGAAGTCGCTTGACAAATGCTTCACAACCCCAAATCTTAAGAAAAGACAAACTCGGCTTTTTGCCTGTCCACATCTCATGCGGTGTCTTCTCTACCGACTTTTATGGTACTCTGTTTAGTGTGAACGCCGCTGTTTCTAGACAATAACCCCAAAATGATAAAGGCAGATATGTCCGACTCATCATTGATCGTACCATGACCAACAAGGTCCAATCCGCCTTTCGAAACACCATTCCTTTGCGGCGTTCCTGGCGGAGTAAGTTGAGGAACTATTCCACAACTTTTCAGATGGTCATCAAACTCATGGCTCATGTACTTGCCTCCTCGGTCGGACCGAAGAAACTTTATTTTCTTTCCGAGTTGATTCTGTGCTTCATTCTGGAATTCTTTGAACTTTTCAAAGGCTTCCGATTTATGTTTCATCAATTAGATATATCCATACCTACTCAAATCATCAGTGAAGGTAATGAAGTACTCATAACCACCTCTGGCTGTCGTGCTCATTGGTCCACATACATCACTATGTACTAGTCCCAACAAGTCGGACGCCCTTTCACAACTCTTTGCAAAAGGTGTCTTGGTCATTTCGCCGAGTAGGCAAGATTCGCATGTCTCGAACGACTCCAAATCGTACGAAGTTATGAGTTCATCATTATGGAGCTTCTTCATGCGTTTCCATCTTATATGACCAAGCCGACAGTGTTAAAAGTAAGTCATATTCAGATCATTTGGTTTCAACCTTTTAACATTTATGTTATAAACCAACTCACCATCTAGATTCAAAATAAATAACCCGTCCTGGACGGGTGCAAAGCCGTGAAACATATCATTCAAATACAAAGAACAACCATTATTCTTGATATTCGACTCATAGCCTTGCCTCATCAAACATGATGCAGAAATAATGTTTCGACTGACCACTGGAACATAATTACAATTATTCAGTTCCATAATGAATCCAGAAGGCAAATGAACTACATTGTGCCGAATTCCAACGCAACAACTCTTGCTTCCTGACTCGAATATCAACCTTGCCTCTTGCTATGTTCCTAGTTGTTACCAATCCCTGCAACGAGTTGCGGTTGTGAATAAATGATCCGGTATCATATACCCAAGAACTATTAGGTGCATCAGCAAGATAGATGTCTATAACATTGCAAACAAGTGTACTTGAGTCGGAAGTTATACCTCCACTCTTGGCTTTGTAGGCCAAATACTTGCTGTAGTTCCTCTTCTAGTGGCCATCAGCCTTGCGATAGAAGATCAGCCTTGCAATAGAAGCAATTGGATCCGACTGAAGGAGATGTCTTAGTCCCTGAGTATGCGCTTGGGACTAGGTCCTGAGCCTGATTTTCTCCCGACTTAGCCTTCTTCTTAGTCCAAGAACTCTTCTTGAACTTAGCCTTATTCTGCACCATCAACACTTGACTAACGCCTTCTTGAGATCTGCCTCTTCCTACTCGAGCATCCCATGCAATTCAGTGAGCTTCTTATCCATACCATGCATGTGGTAGTTCGAAATGAACTGCCCATAGGCACTAGGAAGAGAGTACAAAATTATATCCGTAGCGAAATCTTCGCTTATGGGGTAGCCAAGCCTCTCCAGAGACTGCACGTAACCAACCATTTTGATCACATGCGGACTTAGTGGATCACCATCCTTAAGCTTGCAACTCAGCAAAGCCTCAGAGACTTGATACCACTCATTCTTCGCCTAAGCCTGGAACATACTTTTGAGGCTTTCGATCATATCATAGGCCTCAACATTCTCGAACTGCTTTTGCAAGTCCGGTTCCATGTGAGCAAGCATAAGACAGCCAATATCCGTGGACTCATCCTTAGCTCGATGGTAGGCATTGGTGGCAGCAACAGTCGCATTCTCATTCGGCTCATCTAGAAGTGGGTTGTCTATGACATGGTCCTTCTTTCCTTGTTTGAGAACAATTCTAAGATTTCAATACCAGTTGGTAAAATTAGTGTCATTTAGTTTATCTTTCTCAAGAATGGTTTTCAACGCAAAACCGGATATCTGAGAGTGACTGCTACTTGGTGCCATGATCTACAACAGAAATATGCAAAACACTTAAGACTTGTATTCATAAAAGAGCAAGCATATTAAACACATTAATATTTTATGCTCCCACTAGAACCAACACCCCTCCGATGGTTACTTAGTGATTCAGGATCCTAAGTAAGCAAGTCGGCTAGTGAGCTTTAGCATCACCGCCGCCAAGTGATCTAGGTAGAAAACTCCTTGTCAATCGCATCTCATAAAACTCATGTTGGACGGGTGGCATCACATGCCCCGGTCCCGTCCGACTTTTCCTCGAGCACCACAACCGTTGTGATAGACCCGTCTAGCTTACCGAGTGTTTCCCCATTAAGAGTCCGACTCGAACCCACCTAGTCGGAAAGAATTAGCAGCACCTCAATTTTATGAGCCCAGTACCAAAAATGTCCGACTTGTGATGGTGCAAACACTGGCGGGAAAAATGACTAGACCTTCTTTGAGGGATTAAATTTTACCGACTATCAAATAGAGGTAAAACAGAGACATAACAATAACACAAAATAAGGCAATTATAATGTGAAATGGTATGGCTCCCTTCATGGTGATCTCCATATCCACAAAGCCTTTAATCCGAATTGTGCCAACTCTTGTCACTTGTCGTCTTACTCCATTTCGCCGACATATACAACGCCTTGCATGCCATCCGGGTTCCCCAAACAGCTACACTAGCTTAGTAAAGTAAATTACAAGGAGAATCCGACACGCAAGTCGTTATAGAATAATATGACAGCACCTAGGCTCTAGTCGGTTGACAAAAACCATGATTCATAGATCACGTATGGATTACACATATACATCACATGCACATGAACCATACCATTCACAACTTCCTGCAAAAACAAGTTATGCATAGATACAATATCTACCGGCGTTGTGAAACTCGCAACGACATCTAAGCCACTACGACATGGCGAAGCCGGCGAAAACGTAGATCTCATCTATGATCCGGACATGGATTCCGACCATTGTTCCGATTAGATCAAACTTTTTGATCTTCGATCACCGCCTCTGGATTTACGTGTCACAATCTACCCCGATGGCGGAAACCGACCGGTAGGGGTATGTCGTTCCACGACCTCGGTAGTATGATCATAAAAATCAGATCTACCATTCCCCGAGTACAGTTGATGCAATCAACCTCGTACAAAACCGATTTATCTCATAGATCGACCACCAAAACAACATATAGATCTCATCTACAACCAACCGCATATCACATATGCGAGATCTCGAGTCTAAAACCAGAAACTATCGCTCTAATACCACAATTGGGCCACGTAGAGATAAAAAAAATCTTTTTCCCTCTAACGTGGTGATCCCAAGATCTAGCTGAGGTAGAAGGCCACGAAGTTTACCACTAGACGCGCAGCTGCGGATTACTGATGTAGCGTGTCAGTTGATGCAGTGCAGTCCTTTGCGATCCGATCGTCCTGGTGCTGATCATATAACACCTCTCCTGGTATCCACACGTACAAGGAGGAGCACCGGCGGCGAACTTCTAGGTTCATAATGACGGCAGGACTGCTGCGGAGCTAGGGTTTCCAACACATGGAACGACCTAACCGATCAACTATTAACCATTCTAGGTTACTGTGCTCCACTATATATGGAGTAAACGTGGGCTCCACTTACATGGCCCATTCACTAAAGCCCATATAATACCAGTCACCGTGAGTCTGACTCACTGACTCAGTCCAAATCCTCCTCGGGTCCAACCCAACCAGATTTACGGTTCAGATCCAATCCGAACTTGCTCCCGCTCTTAAGTGTGTGACCCCGCATGCTCTTGGCAACTTGGACACGATTAGAGTCCGACTCTCAATCGATCAGTCGGTAGCAGCTCCTAGTAGAACGTGCCGACTCCCAAGTACCAAAGAGTCATGACGACTTGCCTTTTCAATGCGACTTGCGTCCGAGTCCCTTTTTCCTCACGATATACCTTGTCAAACTATAGGCGAATAATTGTCATCCCTTAAATAGTCCGAATCTCTTCTTGATCCGAGATAAGTGATTCACCCGACTAAATCTTAGTCGATCACCTCGGTTAACAATTAACCGAGTCGTGCATGGCCATGCTTTCTGAATAATATCTTCCGAGAGGGCCCAGAGAATATCTCTCCAAGTGGAGGCGCAAAATCCCATCTTAGTTATTCACATCATGCAGCTTGGTTCTCAGTCGACCTGAACTCTGCCTTTATAACTGCCCAGTTACGGATCAGCGTTTGATAGAACCTAAGTCGGTGATCCTCAACTCGGACTATGCAATAACCTCAGGTCTAAGGATTACATTGATTGAGATATACAAATGACAACTTGTTCGTTGTACCTCAATGTGGGTCAATCCGACTCGCTAAACTCTTTAGCCGAATCTGTGTAAGTCGGAATAGCATCATGATGCCCATGACAAGTGGAACCGAGTCATCAAGCCGACTTTCACATTGTTCTAAGTTGTGTGTCCAGCACACCTCAATGACCAAGGACATTTAGTACAAATAACATGAATGTATAGTTCCACAACCGAATCACATATTCAATGATATACATCAGATGTTCATACAAGGACAACTTAATAACTTTATGAATACAATGGGAAATATCATCATACATGATTGCCTCTAGGGCATATTTCCAACAGTCTCCCACTTGCAGTAGAGTCAATCTTCCTACATCACATGTCTAAGCATCTAATTCCCATGGCTCTCAGGTGCGCCTCATGCTTTGTCTGTGGTAACGGCTTTGTCAACGGATCCGCAGCATTTGCATCCGTGTGTACCTTGCATAACTTGATATCACCCTGATCCACGAACTGGCGAATCAGGTGGTACCGCATGAGTATGTGTTTGTTCTTCTGGTGTTGTCTAGGTTCCTTGGCTTGTGCAATAGCACCATTGTTGTCACAATACACGTCTAACAGATTGGATGAGCCTTGAACCACACCAAGATCCATGAGGAAATTCCTCATCCAAACAGCTTCCTTTGCTGCCTCCGAGGCGGCAATATACTCAGCCTCTGTTGTAGATGCAGACATAGTCTCTTGCTTGGAACTCTTCTAGCTCACAGCACCTCCGTTTATAATAAACATGTATCCGGATTGCAAACGAGAATCATCAGAGTCGCTAAGATAACTCGCATCCGTGTAACCCCTTACACTGAGTTCATCTTCACCACCATAAACCAAAAACATATCCTTAGTCCTTCTCAAGTACTTTAGGATATTTTTAGCCGTTGTCCAGTGGATTTCTCTAGGATCAGCCTGGTATCTGCTCACAACACTTAGAGCATATGAAACATCCGGCCTAGTACAAATCATGGCAACATGATGGACCCGACTGCACAAGAATAGGGAATCGCACTCATCCAACTTCGCTCATCAGTTGTCGAAGGACACTGAGTCTTGCTAAGTTTTACACCATGGGACATCGGTAAGAACCCCTTCTTAGACGATTACATGTTGAACTTCTTCAACACTTTGTCCAAATAAGTACTCTGAATCAATCCAATGAGCCTGCTTGATCTATCTCTATAGATCCGGATTCCAAGGATGTATGTTGCCTCACCCAAATCTTTCATTGAGAAATTCTTTTCCAATGATTACTTGGTCTCTTGCAACATCTGGACATCATTTCCAATCAGTAATATGTCATCCACATATAAGATTAGAAAGTCTACTTTTCTCCCACTAAACTTCTTGTATAAACAAGAATCATGATCACTCTTGATGAAGCCAAATGATTTGACTACCTCATCAAAGCGAATATTCCAACTCTAAGATGCTTGCTTCAACCCATAAATGGATTTCTGAAGTTTGCACACATTGTCAGCATTAGCCGGATCGACAAAACCCTCAGGCTATATCATATACACATCCTCGGTTAAATTTCCGTTAAGGAAAGTCGTTTTGACATACATCTGCCATATCTCATAGTCGAAATAGGCTGCTATAGATAACATGATCCGAACTTATTTAAGCATCACTACAGGCGAGAAAGTCTCGTCGTAATCAACTCCTTGAACTTGTCGAAACCCCTTCGCAACAAGGCGTTCTTTATAGACGGAAACATTTCCATCCATATCAGTTTTCTTCTTAAAGACCCATTTGCACTCTACGGGTCTTGCACCGTCTGGCAGATCAATCAAGTTCCAAACTTGATTTTCATCCATGGACTTTAACTCGGATCTCATGGCTCCGAGCCATGACTCAGAATCAGATCCCACCATCGCTTCCGAGAAATTTGCCGGCTCATAACACTTCGTAATCTCGCCGATCTTCGTAGTACAGGTGCTGCTGTCGGCTCAGATACCATGACCGGCTTAACCTCCAAGGTTTTTGCCGACTCGCTACTAGCCGATTCCTCTCGAATTTCTTCGAGTTGCGCCATACTCCCACTGACTGCCCGACTGAGAAATTCTTTCTCAAGGAAGACACCATTCCGAGCGACAAACACTTCACCCTCTTCTCGGTTGTAGAAGTAGTAACCCAAGGTTTCCCTCGGATACCCCACGAAAATACATTTATCAGACTTGGCTGTAAGTTTGTCCGACTGAAGTATCTTGAGAAATGCTTCACAACCCCAAATCTTAAGAAAAGACAAACTCGGCTTTTTGCCTGTCCACATATCATGCGGTGTCTTCTCTACCGACTTTGATGGTACTCTATTTAGTGTGAACACTGCTGTTTCTAGACAATAACCCCAAAATGATAAAGGCAGATCTGTCCGACTCATCATTGATCGTACCATGTCCAACAAGGTCTGATTCTGCCTTTCCGAAACACCGTTCCTTTGCGGCGTTCCTGGCAGAGTAAGTTGAGGAACTATTCCACAACTTTTCAGATGGTCATCAAACTCATGGCTCATGTACTCGCCTCCTCAGTCCGACCAAAGAAACTTTATTTTCTTGCCGAGTTTATTATGTGATTCATTCTGGAATTCTTTGAACTTTTCAAAGGCTTCCGACTTATGTTTCATCAAGTAGATATATCCATACCTACTCAAATCATCAGTGAAGGTAATGAAGTACTCATAAACACCTCTGGCTGTCATGCTCATTGGTCAACATACATCACTATGTACTAGTCCCAATAAGTCAGACGGGTGCAAAGCTGTGAAACATATCATTCAAATACAAAGAACAACCATTATTATTGATATTCGACTCATAGCCTTTCCTCATCAAACATGAAGCAGAAATAATGTTTCGACTGAGCATAACCTCATGTCCTTAAATAGTTCGAATCTCTTCTCGGTCCGAGATAAGTGATTCACCAGACTAAATCTTAGTCGATCACCTCGGTTAACAATTAACCGATTCGTGCATGGCCATGCTTTCCGAATCATATCTTCCGAGAGGGCCCAGAGAATATATCTCCAAGTGGAGGGGCAAAATCCCATCTTGGTTATTCACATCATGCAGCTTGATTCTCAGTCGACCTGAACTTTGCCTTTATAACTGCCCAGTTGCGGATCAACGTTTGACAGAACCTAAGTCGGTGATCCTCAACTCGGACTATGCAATAACCTCAGGTCTAAGGATTACATTGATTGAGATATACAAATGACAACTTGTTGGTTGTACCTCAATGTGGGTCAATCCAACTCGCTAAACTCTTTAGCCGAATTTGTGTAAGTCGGAATAGCATCACCATGCCCATGACAAGTGGAACCGAGTCATCAAGCCAACTTTCACATTGGTCTAAGTTGTGTGTCCAGCACAACCTCAATGACCAAGGACATTTAGTACAAATAACATGAATGTATAGTTCCACAACCGAATCACATATTCAATGATATACATCAGATGTTCATACAAGGACAACTTAATAACTTTATGAATACAATGCGAAATATCATTATACATGATTGCCTCTAGGGAATATTCCCAACATCACCGACCTCGACGATGATGCGATCTTGGACGTCACCAATTCTTCTAAACTAAGCGGCGACCCCGGATATTCTAGCACCGATGCCAAGGAGATCGCCACTTGCCGCTAATTTTTCCGCTTCTAAATCCTCCTGGACGTCCGAGAACGATCCTCCGGGCTTTGACTTCGTCCAGAGATAGACTCCGGCATACGATAGAGATACCGCAGGTCTGGTGATGAGGGAACGAACTCATCCTCAGCCTTCGATGAGGATAACTCCCTGAACATACCACCAGTGAAGATCCTGGCGGCGTCGCGAGTTGAGTCGCCTTCAACGGCCATCTGGAGTTTCATTTATACAGGTTAGACTAGATGGTTAAACTAGATAGGTTGGGTAAGAGAGTGAGGTATGTGTAACATCCCAATTTCAGCAAACCTGATTAACTGTCCAAAAGGAAAAAAATCAGGGGGAACAAAAACTTTTTCTTGTTAATTGTTGCAATGTTTTCTTGCTTGTTTGCTTGTGCTAATGCAACTGTTTGTGTACTATTGTGCACTCCTCATCCCAACACTAGTCTACAAAAAGCTATTTTACAAAAGGGATGTCTTGGCTCATCTTTCATATTCTTAAATGTTCTGGCAATTCAAAACCTGAGCCAAGATGACTTTGACACAACAAAATATTTTGTTAGTTTATATTAACAAAATTATGGAGACCTGTATATTATCTCCTTATGTTTTCAAGACAGAACTCCCAGCTACTCTTATCCCTAGGTTTTCCAAAAATCAACTTGGGCATGAAGCAATTTATCAAGAAGCAAATACATTATATTAAGAGGCAAATACAAGTGATACAATATGTAATGCATATAGGATAATAACCAAATAGAGGGGTTTTATATGATGCTCAAATGCAAGGTGGCAAGGTGACTTGAGGATGATATAATGATGATGCAAGAATGACATGTATATAAAAATATCTTGGCTTACTTGCATAAATAATGGACAAGCAATAAAAGAATTCCCTATAGGCATTTCTAGTCACTTTATTTAATTAAAATGAAAGGTTAAACCTTATGAAATTGTCAAACCACTTTAAATCACATTCCCAAGTACTGAAATAGGTGGTGATGGCTTGTGTCAACATGATCCCCTATATTAGTTGGAGAATATTAAATCTTAAGTAGTTTTTCAATGAGTAGAAATTACTTTTCTAAAATAAAATAAATATAACGAGTGCTTTAATCTTTGTGATACTAGTAATGATGCTAGATCATCTAGTGTGAACCTTGGTGTGATAAATAGAATTAGTTAAGTATTGTTTGGTGATCGTGTATCTCGTATTTAATTATAGACGCAAGTATCGACCAAGGATACGAGGAGGAAGGAGACTACGAAGAAGAATAAGCCGAGGAGAACTTCAACCACTGCTCTGCACAAGGCCAGCTACTATCATAGCAAGCTAGACAAAACAAGTTAACCTTGCAAGCTAACACTTGCTAATGTGACAAATAGATAACCTATGTAGTGCATTAGGCATGCTTGGTTAGATAAATTTGATTATACCCAATCCAAGTTTTACTTGCAAGCTTAGTTATTTTATTTCTTTATCAAATCTTTTACTTTTGTTTACTTAGTGACCTGTAGATTTTAGAAAGGTTATTAAAGGTAGCATAAAGAGCATAAAAGTTGGAATAAGTTAGATAAAGCTTGATGTCATCCTAAGGCATGAGATTGAGCTTAGATAATTCACACTTGATTATCACTCCTCATTAGTGTTTACCCCCAACTTTAGTGGCTAGTGCTAAGTATAAAACTTGATCACTTTAGATGGGAATACTTGGTGAAAATGGTTATGAAAACCTTAGAATGATGAGTCATTGTACTGAAATGTTTTGACATGTGTTCTTGAACACCAGGTGATTTTGATGGTGAAAATGTTGAGGCATGAGCCTTAGCCCTTTATAAAACTGATGGTTGTCTGGATGTGATACCATTCCAATCTTACCGTACAACCACAATACCCGATATTTCGGTAGGGCTTGACTGGAAATTTATATACCTTAGTATGGGTTCTCTTGCGGCCAAGGTTTGAGCTGAGGCTACCTTGTGAAGATTGTCCACCTATGCAGTTCCCAAGATGACAGCTGGTCATGGTTGGGAGGCCAAACTCATAGGAGAGGTGCCTATACTAGGGCGTGTAATTGAATTGTTAGGATTGATTATCCGCATACTGAGTATGGTGAATTTAGGATTGTTCCTGACAGATGTATCGAATATTGTGGTGAAAATGTACCACCTCTGCAGAGTGTCAAACTATTCGAATAGCCGCGTCTGTAATTATGGACAGTTGGAGTGGCCATATTGTTCCGTCGTCAGATATTTTCAAAATGACTTATGAAATGAATCGTGACTTTGACTTGACCACAACAGGGTCGTGAACATGAAAACTCAAGTTCCCTCTTAGGTGTTATAAAACTTTCAACTAGATTTATTTGCTTCTGAACTCAGTTAGAGATAAATATGTCTTTTTGCAAAACAGCCTAGAGCTTAATATTCCTACTCAAAACCACTTCGCTTGCTAGTCTTAGTTTGGGAGTACTTAAAGAGTACTCATGGCTTTGTCCCTGACTATTCCTATGGCCAGACTATGAAGAGGACTATCAGGAGGATGGACCGCAGGAAGGTTATGACAACTAGGATCATCTCCCATCGTCAGCATTGCCTGCGACCATGAAGATGGAGCATCGCCCACGCTACTGTTATTATTACATTATTCCACTCCTATGATTGTATTAAGACTGGATCATGAGATCCTTTATTTTTTGTAAGACATTATGTATGGTTTATAATGGATGATGTATTGTGATATCCAATCTGTTATGTCTCACAAAAATGGAAATCCTGGGATTGTGATGCATAACATAACATGCATCTAGGATTAAAAATCCGGGTATTGACAAGTTGGTATCAGAGCCATCCTGACCATAGGAGACCCTAGTTTAGAATGGACGTTTGAATCAAAAAATTTGTTTCAAAACCGAGGAAGTGAGTATTTATGATAACTTATTCTCATTCTTATCACTTAGATTCTTTCATGAAAATTCATTGTTCCTCAATAATTCTTGCAAACTTACATAAATTTGACACACTTGATCAATCTACTAACTTACTTATCCTATATTCTTATAGATGTACGTGAAGTATAGAAAGTTCTATCAGTTTGGGAATGGAGGAGATCTAATCTTTGAGCGTGACTTGGACCAGCTTTCGGAACTTCTGGAGCGCCCGCACCACGAGTTCTCCGGAGCTCAGCTCAATGATCAGGAAGAAGAGGAATTGCAATGGCTGATTGTTGCAAGTCTTCGCGGGAAGAATGAAGCCCCCACCTCAGAGGGAATTCAGTTCACCTTAAGAGAGAACAACTCGCTAAATGGACTTGCCAAGGCCATGCAGGAAGCTCTTGCCCGTCTGTATGGGCAGAGTATCAATCAGATCAAGGGTACCCGCTTTGAGTTCTTCTCAAGGCGTGACGTTATGTGTGATACGTCCAATTTTCATCACCATTCTATATCATAATTTTCCTCTATTCATTGATATATGTCTTATTATGAGGTATTAATTATGTGTTTTCCGCTGTTTTTGCATGTTGGATGATTCTTGGAGGATGGACTGCCGAAGTCTGGATTTTGATGGTAAAAGAGGTGTTTTGATGCAATTTCGCGAAGATCAGAAAAATACCAGAAAAATATGGGAAAATTATATTTTCCCGGAAGACGAAGGAAGCCAGAAGGGGAGGTGTAGAACGGCCACAGGGGGCCCACACCCCCTAGGCGCGGGTCCCCCTGGGCTACGCGTAGGGCAGGTGTGGTCCACCTGCTCGGCTCCCGACTCCGCCCTCTCGCCTATATCTTCCTTACGGAACCGAGAGAGAGATAGATCTCTCCGACAGACAGATTTCTGCCGGCGAAACTCCTTCCCAGAGAGGGGAGATCGTCGCCATCAACACCATCATCAAGCTAGGCTTCATCGGGATCATCATCATCATCCACACCATCATTTCCACCAGCACCATCATCACCACTCCGTCCCGCTGTAACAATTGTGTTGGATATTGCTTTAGTTCTTAGGGAAAACTTTCCCGATGTTAACTACTCTTGTAGTTGATGCTTGTGAGGGGAACCATTGGATTATTGTTTATGTTCAGATTGTTATTCATCACCATATCATATCTGATCTTGATCCATATGATGTCTTGTGAGTAGTTCGTCTTGTTCTTAAGGACATGGGAGAAGTGATGTTGTTAGTAGTGGATTTGTGTTGAGTTATTATTCAATGGCTTAGTTTTTAAGTTGTGGTGATATTCTTCTAGTGGTCTCATGTGAACATCGACTACATGATACTTCAGCATTTATGGGCCTAGGGGAATGCATTGTGTATTTGGCTACTAATTGTGCGGTTGCCGGAGTGACAGAAACCTGAACCCCCGTTAGGACACCTTTGCACAAGGGAGCGTAGGATCTCAGAGTTTAAGGCTGTGGTTAGGTTTATATCTTAATTACTTTTCTATAGATGCCGATGCTTGCAGGGTGTTTAATCACAAGTATGTATTAGTCCAAGTAAGGTCGGTACATTAGCACAGGTTCACCCACACAACACTTACAACACCAAAGAAGAATACTTAGCTATTTCAAGTGAAAGCACTTGACAGAATTCCCATGTGTCCCGAGAACGTTTGGTCCTTATAAGTATTTCCACCGACTTAGCCTTTGCTAAGAAAGGATTGGGACACTTGTTGCATTTGTTCTTTCTCTTTAATACTTGCACTTTGTTTTGTTGCCTTATCAAAAAACCGCTAAAAATTCGTTTTCTAAGTATTTACAGAGAATTCCTGCTCCATACCACTATTCAACACCTTCTGCTCCTCGTTGGGATCGACACTCCTATTTATCGAAAGTACTATTATACACCCCCTATACTTGTGGGTCATCAATACTATTTTCTGGCGCAGCTGCCGGGGAGTGAAGCGCTATTGTAGAGTGGACTGGTAAAGGAAACTTCTACTCTGAGTATTGCTTTTTGTTACTGCTTGTTACTTTCTTTCCAATATGGATAACCCACTTGGTTTTCTGTTTGGGAAAACTACTACCACTATTAGGGTAGTAGATGAACCACCACCTGTTGAGATAGATCCTTTTAAGAGACCTATAAGTATTGTTTATTGTGTTATGGATAATTATTGTTTTGGGGATGGAACTGTCCACCCTGGTGATCACTTGCTTTTTATCGATGAATTATGCGGGTTGTCTAATTGTGCAGGTATCACAACTAAACAAGTGAAGAAGAAGTTACTCTCTATATCCTTGAAAGGGAGAGCTGAATAATGGTATAAGCTGCTGAAGAATGGACAATCCATGGAATGGGAGGGAATGGCATCTCTCTTTTATTCTAAATCATATCCTCCGAGTGAGATTCATAAGGATAGAAATCTGATATAAAACTTTTGGCCTCGTGATGGAGAGAGTACAGCTCCAGCTTGGGGGAGACTGAAGTTACTAATGCTTAAATGTCCTATTCATGACCTCCCTAACAATATTATTATCAATAACTTTTATGCTAGGCTTTCTCTTCATGATAAAGATTTACTAGATTCTTCTTGTGCTGGATCATTCACACGTATGAAGGAAGAAGCTAAATGGGATCTACTAGACCGTATTCAAGAGAACACTGAAGCTTGGGAGAATGACAAAGGAAGAAAGTATCGTATAAACTATGATTATGAATGCATTAAATCTTTTATGGGAACTGATGACTTCCGTTATATTAGTAATGAGTTTGGTCTTGACTCCCATGTTCTTGCAAAATGTTTTAAGGCCTTTGCCTCTTATATTAAAATTCCCAAAAAGGAGTGGGACAAGTACCATGCTCCTTATAAAGACATTGTTACCCATGTTCCTGCTAGCATAGAAGTTTGTACTGTTGATCCTATTTTTCCTGAACCTTATGTTGAGAAAATCCCTTCCCCTGCTAAGGTAAAGGAACATTCTATCATAGCTAATATGGTTATCAAAAGTGCAAAGAAAACTGTGGAACCCGCTGAGCAAATTAGTATTGAGCGCGCGGTAGCTATTGTGAAAGACCTTGTCACAAGGAACATAGAGGATGAGCATATTGTCTTCTGTGAAGATGCTTCTAATATTGTCTCTCATCCTGGAAAAATTAGAAAAGCTAGTGTTCCTGTGATTTCTGTTAAAATTGGTGATCATTTCTACTATGTTTTATGTGATATTGGTGCTAGTTCTAGTGCTATTCCTTATGAGCTTTACATGGAAATTATGCATGAAATTGGTCCTTGTGAGCTTGAGGACATTGCTGTGGTTATTCACCTTGCTAATAGAGAGCAAGTTTTCCCCATTGGCATTGTAAGAGATGTGGAGGTCCTTTGTGGTAAGATTAAATATCCTACTGATTTTCTAGTACTTGGTAAAGAAGCTAGTAAAACCTATCATATTATATTTGGTAGACCCTTCCTGAATACTTGTGGGGCTATCATAGATTGCAGGAAAGAAAAAGTTTTGACTAAGTTTGATGGGGAGGGAGACTTATGAGTTTGATTTTTCCAAATTTGCCAAAACTCCTTATGAAAATCAACTGCCTAAGGATGATTTCAGGGTTAAACAACTTTCTGCTATTTCTCTTGTTCCTAACAATGCCTTGCGGCAGTTTATGGAAGATCATGAAAGTGATGTCTTCATGAAGGAAAGAAATGAGATTGACGAGGTTTTCATTCGTCAGTCAGAGCAACTTAGGCATAATCTACCTGTGGAAGACCTGGGTAGCACACTACCACCTAAAGGGGACCCTGTTTTCGAATTAAAACCTCTACCCGATGATCTTAAATGTGCTTATCTTGATGATAAGAAAGTATATCCTGTTATTATTAGTTCTAAACTTTCAGGAAAAGAAGAAGAGAGGTTACTGGAAATACTGAAGAAAAACCGAGGAGCTATGGGATATACCCTTGATGATTTAAAAGGGATTTCTCCTACTATATGCCAGCATGCTATTAATATAGAACCTGATGCAAAACTAGTTGTTGAGCACCAGCTCCGTCTAAATGCCAGGATGAAGGATGTGGTAAGAAATGAGGTATTAAAACTCCTTGATGTTGGTATTATTTACCCTATTGCTGATATCCAATGGGTTAGCCCTATTCATTGTGTCCCCAAGAAAGGGGGATAACTGTTGTGCCTAATGAATATAATGACCTTATACCCCAAAGAGTAGTGGTTGGGTATAGAATGTGCATTGATTTTAGAAAGATCAATAAAGTTACTAAGAAAGTTCATTATCCTTTGCCCTTTATTGATCAAATGCTTGAGAGGTTGTCCAAAAAGACTAACTTTTGTTTTCTTGATGGTTATTCTAGGTTTTCTCAAATTGTTGTGAAAGCACAAGACCAAGAGAAAACAACTTTCACTTGTCCTTATGGTACTGATGCTTATAGGCGTGCTTATGGAGGATATCATGCTGGGGATAGGACAGCACAAAAGGTTTTACAATCTAGATTTTATTGTCCTACCCTTTTCAAGGATGCAAGGAAGTTTGTCTTATCATGTGACGAATGTCAACGAGTTGGTAACATTTCTAGATACAATGAAATGCTTTCTCTTGGTGTTGAACCTTTTGATTGTTGGGGATTTAACTTTATGGGTCATTTTCCTCCTTCAAAAGGGTATACTCATATTCTTGTTGTTGTTGACTATGTTACAAAGTGAGTAGAAGACATACCTACAAATAGCGCTGATGGTAAGACCTCTTTGAAAATGCTTAAGGATGTTATTTTTCCTAGGTTTGGCGTGCCTAGATATCTCATGACTGATGGAGGCTCTCATTTTATTCATGGGGGTTTTAGAAAAACTTTCGCTAAGTATGATGTAAACCATAGAATTGCTTCATATTATCACCCCCAAACTAGTGGGCACGTAGAACACTCCAATAGTGAAATTAAATCTATCTTGCAAAGGACTATCAATAGATCTAGGAAAACTAGGCTAAAAAGTTGAATGACGCTTTATGGGCTTATAGAACTGCTTATAAAAATCCTATGGGGATGTCTCCTTACACAATGGTCTATGGGAAAGCTTTTCACTTGCCTTTAGAATTAGAACACAAAGCTTATTGGGTAGTGAAGGAGTTGAATAGAGATTTTAAACTTGCTGGTGAGAAAAGATTGCTTGACATGAGTACCTTAGATGAGTGGAGAAGTGAAGCTTATGAAAATGATAGACTCTTTAAGGAAAAAGTAAAAAGATGGCATGGTAGTGTAAGGTTCCAACCTTTAATAAGGCAGAGATCCCTGTGTTTACAATGCTAGTCCCTGGATCAATAGCTAGCATCCACAATTAAGATGTAATATCAAGAAACAAAGGTCATATTACAACTTTATAACAAGGAATAAAATAATTCATTACATCTTACATAGCTCATTTGGCTATCTCATTACAATGCATCAGAATATTTATTATAGAATGGAGTCCTTCATCTTCAAAGTGCCATAGGCAATCATGTTGGTTGTAGACTTGTAATCCTATTCAACACACTTCACTAATATCAAGCAAATCTGCAACATAATAAGTTGCAGCCACAAGGGTCAATACATTTGAATTGTATTTGCAAGTTTCACTACTATGTAGAAATAAGTGGATCCTATCATTAGATGCATATTTGGCTAAGTAGGGTTTAGGCTCATTTGCAGAAAGCAATATAGTTTTATCCTATCTTTTCAAAATAGTTTTGATCTTTTGTCAAATCCTTCTGAACTACTTGGAAAACTCCAAGTGCTTCTAATCCCTTGTTGTCACCATCAAGTTTTACATCGAGAAATTGGAATGTCGAGATCTTCCATAGCTTCAGGCCTTAGTTGCTCAGAATTGTCCATAACCGGGGACACGGCTAACTACTTAGAATTTGATCTTCTGCAGAAGTTGTACACTTTACCCACATGACACAATCTCGTCTTGACACCACCAGTGGCCGCTAGATAAGTACTCACAAAAATGGAGTACTGGCAGATCAAGAATGTGACAAAGTCTTTCCATAGAAGTCCTCCCAATACACAATGCTAGCTTGTCAACCAGGCACCAATGTAGGGATATATTTCCCTTACACAATTCTAGTTAACCTGAAGATGCCAATGCATGGGTCTTCCACTATGTAGTTGACTAAGCCAGAGCCCATTTAGCATGTGGCTGTACACGGAAGCCACTGTACGAGAAACATGTTCAATCTCTAAGTCCCTGGGTTGTTTTCTTCTAGTGCACATACAAAAAGATAGCCATATAAAGATGGTTCCCTTTGTTGCCACCTTGTCCAAATCTTGAGTATCCTTTTCCACCCAGGTGGTTCATTGAGTACTTGTTTTATTATATAAAACATATATCTTTCCAACACATGTATCCCATCCCAAATATATAGCAGGGCTAAGCTTACTACAACTACAATGTTTTCACTAAGGGAGATATAAGGGTATCCTATTAGGATTTAGCATAGCATAAAATATAGTAGTCCTTATCATGCATGTTACAAAAATCCACTAAGTGTAATGAAAATAGTAGGACATGGATGATAGTGTCACTTGCCTTTTTAGTAGAGAATGTTGGTTCACTTCTTGATCTTGCAAATATCACACTCTTTTAACTTCACTACAATTCAATCAAGCAAACACAAATTCAACTAGCATTCAAACCATTTCACCACATAAAATAACAAAAACAAGGTCATGCATGCAAGCATGCAAAAGATAGTTTTATTTGGAAAAGTGGTTTCTACTAGGCTCTAAACATTTTCAAGCTCACATTGGTCATTTACAAAGGTGGTAAAACCGTTTGCAAAAGGTTTCATCTCATAAACCAAATATTATGCTAAGGTGACATTTTATGTTGTTGAAAATATCTTTTAGCAAAGCAATAACTTTATATGGTTCATCAAATATGTTCTTAAATCACAAAACTTGGTGTTTAGGGTCAGAAGGTTTGAATTAAATCATTTCCCAAAGGTTTTACTCAAAATTCATTTCTAAACCATAAACAATATTTTTATTTGACTAGAAATGTGCTAATTCAAATATTTATTCCTTAACTTCACAAAATCCATAAGTTGGTTCTTATGGTCAGTAGATTCAAAACAAACCATTTAGCAAAGATTTCATCTTAAAAATATTTCTAGAATAAATTTTATATTCAAATTAGGCCAACACATGTTTCTGCAAATTCAACCAATTTTCCAGAAGAAAAACATTAAACAAAGTGCATGGCTGCAAAGTACTTGTTCTGCTGATTCAATTGATATAAAATTTGCAAAATTTGGACGTGTAGAATTAAAGTTATGAATTTTACAAGTTTGCAAATCTAATAGATCAAATTTCTGTTTTTAAACCAATCTCTAGACACGTGTCTAATTCTTACTAGCGCGTACCGGTTCGTGTGGATTGCGCTCCATGGATCGTTGGATCTAAATGAGATCGTGCGGCACAAAGCACATGATACCCCTTCGATCAAATCTAATCTTAGACAGACGTTTTGCATCCTACGGATCACAGCGGCCAGACCATATCTGGGCGGCGCTAGCGGCGGCTGGCGGCGGCGTGTGCTCGGCCAGTGAGTTTGCCGGCGAACTAGGTCGCGCGAGAGAGGGGGAGAATGCTCACCGTGCTCGCAGGAGTGAGGCGAAGCTAAAGACGTGGTCTGCTTGACGAGGGGAGCTCAGGAACGGAGGGGATTGCTCGCCGGAGTTTGCAGAGGCGTCGGTGTCTTTGGATGTCGTCGGGGGCGAGGCTGCAGGTCATACCGAGGAAACGGGAGAGGGAATTAGACACGTACTGCACTGGGGATCATGGGAGCATCATCGAGGAGTACAGGGGCGGTCTGAGCTTACCAGGAGGGCTCGCCGGAGAAACGACAGACGATAGTGGCGCTCAGGTGTCGAGGTTGCCGAGGCTACGGTGCTCGCGCGGGCTAACGAGTGGCACTGGGAGATGCGCCAGAAGATGGGGAGCAAGCCTGCGTGCAGTGGGAGGCGAGGGGCAGTTGGACGGCGCCGGAATCGGTAGGAGAAGCTCGTTGGAGCAGTGGTGCTCGAGCTCGAAATTGGAGCAGCCCGGTGGCAGAGAGGAGATGCTGCTTGGGGGGAATGAGAGAGGGGAGCGAGGCGTTCAAAATCACGTGGTTGTTGTCGATTTAAACCCAGCCATCAACGCGAGTTGATCGCCACAATCCATGGCAGAAACGGCGAGGGGGACGTGGTCGCGGTGGAGACGATGATCTGACGGCGTGGGACCGCGTTGTCTGCGAGAGAGAGGGTGTGTGGGGTCCACTGCTCAGTGACTTCGTGGGTGAGGTTGCGCGTGAGAAAATGGTTCGGTGAGGGTTGTCGGGTGGGCTCTTGCTGGGCCAGATGCTTTGTTGGGCTGGGTAGGCTTAGTGGATTGGGTTTGTTTCCCATTTTTTTTATACTGAACCTTTTTCTTTTTCTGTATTGAATTTCTATTTTGATTTTTCATTCAAATAATTCAAACTCCATTTGAATTCAAACCACCACCAAACTTTAGGTATAGTTTAATTATGTTTAACAACATATTCCAAAGTCCAAAATAAAATAATTATTATTAGGGTTTATTATTTATTAAAAACAAATAAATAGGCTTTAGTCTTTATTTCAAATAGGATTCAAATTTGTTTTAAAACTCTATTTGACTTTATAATTCCCACAAAATTCTTTTCAGTAGGTTTTACTTGGAAACTAAAACACCTTGAAGTATAATTTAAAATACTTTAATAAGTTTTTAATGATCATTCAAAATAGGAAAATGTCTATACTTGAATGAAATTTGTATATAAATAAATCCTCATGGTTTTATTTAAATAAACCTTTACTATTTTAATCAAACAAAATATTTTATTTTAAAAACTTGGCCAAGATTTAATTTGGCTCTTTTAAAAATAGTCCTTATTCATTATTTCTACCTTTGCTTATAAATACCATATCTTTTTCTTTAAAGATCCATTTGTTTATCTTTGTATATCCCTTCAGGATTTTATTTGATCAAAATAGGTTTTGATGTTTCCAATTGGAATCAAAAAGTTTCTTCTCACCCTAAATTTCAACAAAATTTTATTTTGTTTATTTATTTTTTCACATTTCAAAATTTGGAAAATTTTGGGATGCGACAGATAGGAGGATTCTCAAAAGGGAGTTCCATGTTGGTGAGAAAGTTCTTTTGTATAGGTCTCGTCTCAGATTTTTTGTAGGGAAACTACTCTCAAAATGGGAAGGACCTTTTGTTATTGAGGAAGTATACCGTTCAGGTGCCATCAAAATATCTTCTTTGAAGGATGACACAACACAAGTGGTGAATGGTCAAAGAATAAAACATTATATTTCTAAAGATTCTTATAATGAAGATGTTGATGTTATTCAAATGATGACTTCTGAAGAATTTATGAGAAACCAAACACCAGAAACTGCAGAGTTCGTCTTTGAATAGGTAAAAGTGGTGAAAACAGAAGGTTCATGAAACCCCAATCTTTTTATATTTTTGATGTTTTCAATAAATAAGGGAAGTTATGAGACGGAATAGAGGAGGATCCGGATGCCGGGGTGGCCAAACCCACCCTAGGCGCGGGCCCCAGCTGGTCGCACCTGGAGGGGATGAGACCACCTCGAGCTCCGTCTCCACCTTGTTCATGTATTAAAACCTTCCTTCTACTTTGAAACTTCGTAATATATAACCCCCAGGATCCCCGAGGTTCGTGCATCGTGTTCTCGTCATGTTTTTGTTTTGATCTATTATTGTCAGGCAAATTCTCAGTTTTGGTGCTACAATGTCTTCCTCTGAATCACCCATGGAGGATTCCTCTGCGGATGTCCTCAAGCCATACATGTATGAGTTGAGGATCCATCACAAGGAGCTGATTCTCAAAGATGGGAAGGTACAGATGAAAGAATTTCAAGGCCCCAAGGGAGAAGGAAGTCTCGAAGATAGGATGGAAGCATTGGAGCAGGAGGTTTTCAGGTACAACAAGATGGCGGAACGCGAAGTGGATGTTATTCACAAGATAAGTTCAGAACTCATCGCCAAACACAAGGAGGAGGTGGCTGAGCTCCGAGAAGAAATCTTCTCTCTCAGTTAGACCACCAACCAATTACAGGCACAACTCTACGACATACAAAATAAAAACTGTGAGTATGAGGCTAGATTTGATCGCATAAGGTCTGCTACTAGTTTCAGGATTGCAAAGACAAGGAAATATTTTTTGGATGGGGAACCTTTGCCTTGGAAGTTTTAT
The DNA here is from genome assembly GCA_916181665.1 of Avena sativa. Lineage (NCBI taxonomy): Eukaryota > Viridiplantae > Streptophyta > Magnoliopsida > Poales > Poaceae > Avena > Avena sativa. The sequence goes on from OV702281.1 coordinate 186,695,827, forward strand.
GATGACAAAAGAACACCACCACCACGGAAGGAGTAATTCGTCATCAGGTTTGGCATCCCCTTGGCTTGTTCCAAGCTTGGGGGGAGTGCAGTGGTATCACAATCATTATCTTTCATCTTTTACCTTTTTACTAGATTCATATCTTTGGTAGAGAGGTCATCTTATAGTTTGGTTAGAATGTGGAAGTATCTCTCCTTTAGTTGATTATCTATGTATCCCTTGGTGTGAGTGCCTTTATGGAATATTAATGAGAAGTTTCATCTTTTACTTTTTGCACTTCTTATTTTATTTTGCAATCTCTATTATATGATGGATCTTTTTGATCAGTATTGGCAAACCGAGCTCTGGTCAGTAGCAATACTTTTTGAGGTTTGAAAGAAAAAGAGAAAAGCTTACAGGTATTTTGTATCATTTACTTTCTTTCTTGTTGGCTCATAAGCTTAGTATTTTTTTAAAGATCTTTTGTGTCTTCAAGGAAGATTGCTTGTTTGGCTTTATCACTTGTAGGTTTGCTTCTTTCTTTCAACTCTTTTGCTTGCTACCCAGCCTTGCTAGCCAAAAACCTGTTTTGAGAAGGCGTGCTTCTCATGTTTCCAATCCCTTTGAACCAAAACCTGTGCCATTTGTGTCCACCATATATACCTACTAGCATTATTGCTATTCCAAGCAAATTCTCAAAATTGATCTACCTTTCAAATTAAAAAGTATTTTGTTATGTGAAAACTACTTAGTAAAGCTCTCACGAACTTGATGGCACACCTTATTTTCTTGCCCCTAATAGAACTTGAACCATTGTGTCATCTAAGTTGTATATTCTTGCATCTATATGTTGGAATTAGCAGAACCGTGTTGTCACGGGGAATGCTTTTAACATTGCACATGTACGTAGTACATAGTTGATATCATGATCTTTTGTTTGCGGATGTCGATGGTGTGAAATAAAGAGGGAACTTGTGAGTCCATGGAGTGATTTATGTTTGTTAGATAAACTCCTGGGCCGCTAGCCTAAGCCATGCCTAATCATGGTGGAAACTTGCAGCATCACCATACTGAGCATTCTTTGAAGCATCCTCAATAAAAAGCTATGCACATAGTAAATAAAAAGATCACTGAGATGCTCATTGTCTGCTTGCCTTGTCATTTTGGTTATGGGATAGCTCCTGTACCATGTGCAAGGGGTACCCCGTTGGCGGTTCTTTATGATCCACATGTACTTATAATGACAAGAACTTACCGGTGACCAAAGTTGAGTAGAATGAGGAGCAACCCTCGTACTCAAGGGACTTGAGATTGCCAACTTATATTTCGTCAAGCATATACTCCATCTTTGTGCACTTTAACCTTAATCATCTAAAGATGCCTATGATAGGGGCAATGAGGGCTCAAAGTCATAAGTACCATAATCTTTTGGAAGCTCTTTATGACTTGAATTCCTTGCTACCCTCTATGAAGGGACTTTTCCTCTATTTTATTAGTTGAGTCAGTAAACCTACTTCCTCTCTATCTCCAGCAAGAAGTTGAGTTGTTGTGTTGCAAGCATTCATATGGTGATTTATTCAATCATGTTATTTATCTTCCTTGTATGCACAAATCTCTTATCTACTGAGTATTACTTTGAAATCCTTCATTGAAAAACCTTTTTGAGCAAAGAGTACTCTTGTTTTTAAAACTTCTACAAAAAGCTTTTTGTGAAACTGTTTACCACCTGTTCTCTGACCAAGAACAGAGTTTTCCAATTCCAATTATGATTTATCTTTATGCATATCTATTGTGACTCCTGTACTTGTTGCAAGCTAAGTTATATAATGGTGAGTTGCTTTCTTCTATGAGTTGTGTAATGGTAAGTGTGATGCTTCTTCTACGTATTCTTTTATCGACACTTCACTCCATAAACCTGTGGACATGTTTACTGAGCTCAGTTTTCGCTTGGGGACAAGCGAAGGTCTAAGCTTGGGGGAGTTGATACATCTAGTTTGCATCACCATTCTATATCATAATTTTCCTCTATTTATTGATATATGTCTTATTATGAGGTAATACTTATGTCTGGTGAAGATCAGAAAAATATAGGAAAATTATATTTTCCCGGAAGATGAAGGAAGCCAGAAGTGGAGGCGTAGAAGGGCCACAGGGGGCCCACACCCCTAGGCGCGGGTCCCCCTGGGACGCGCCTAGGGCAGGTGTGGCCCACCTTCTCGGCTCCCGACTCCGCCCTCTCTCCTATGTGTTCCTTACGGAACCCTAACACTAGGGGGCGACCACAGATAGATTTCCGCCGCATCTGCAGGGCGGAAAACATCGAGAGAGAAAGATCTCTCTGGCAGACAGATTTCTACCGAAGAAACTCCTTCCTGGAGAGGGGAGATCATCGCCATTAACACCTTCATCAAGCTAGGCTTCATCGGGATAATCATCATAATCATCCACACCATCATCTCCACCAGCACCATCATCACCACTCCGTCCTGCTTTAACAATTATGTTGGATATTGCTTTAGTTCTTAGGGGAAAATTTCCTGGTGTTAATTACTCTTGTAGTTGATGCTTGTGAGTGGAACTATTGGATTATTGTTTATGTTCAGATTGTTATTCATCGCCATATCATCTTTGATATTGATCCATATGATGTCTTGTGAGCAGTTCGTCTTGTTCTTGAGGACATGGGAGAGGTCATGTTGTTAGTAGTGGATTTGTGTTGAGTTATTATTCAATGGATTTGTGTCATGTGAACGTCGACTAGATGATACTTCACCATTTATGGGCCTAGGGGAATGCATTGTGTATTTGGCTACTAATTCTAGGGTTGCAGGAGTGACAGAAATCTGAACCCCTATTAGGACAGCTTTGCACAAGGGAGCGTAGGATCTCAGAGTTTAAGGCTATGGTTAGGTTTATATTTAATTACTTTCGTGTAGTTGTGGATGCTTGCAGGGGGTTTAATCACAAGTATGCATCAGTCCAAGTAAGGTCGGTACATTTTCACAGGTTCACCCACACAAAACTTACAACACCAAATAAGAGTACTTAGCTATTTGAAGCGAAAGCACTTGACAGAAGTCCCATGTGTCCTCCAGAACGTTTGGTACTTATAAGTATTTTCACCGGCTTGTCCTTTTCTAAGAAAGGATTGGGCCACTTGATGCGTTTGTTCTTTGTCTTTATTACTTGCACTTTGTTTTGTTGCCTTATCAGAAAACCACTAAAAATCTGTTTGCTAAGTATTTACAGTGAATTCCTGCTCCATACCACTAGTCAACACCTTCTGCTCTTCGTTGGGATCGACACTCCTATTTATCAAAAGTACTATGATACACCCCCTATACTTGTGGGTCATCAATGGGACAGCCACTGGAGGCACCATATCACCCCGAGCTAAAGAATCAAGTGGACCACCTCAGCTTCATGATGTACGACCGGCAGAAGGAGTTGGACAATGCCCGCTCCTACGCCAACCACAACTATGACATCGCTGTCCAGAAGGATCAGACCGTTGCCATGCTGATGAATGATCGCCAGTCTCGTCGCCGTCATCTTGACAATAAGGAGCGTATCATTGCCCGTCTTTGTCACAGGATCATAGAGTTGGAGGAGACCATCCACAAGAGGGACATGCAGCTTGAGGAGAGGGAGAATGCAGGGGAGGATATCCGTGGAGACCCCTACTCTTACCTTAGTGATGATGATGACTTTCTAGAGGATCAAGCCATGGAATTCTTCACCAATGAGGATGAATTTTCCTTCATTGATTATGACGATGAGGACACTGATTCCGAGGAGTAGTAGCACTTGAGCACTAGCATTAGTGAAGTTGTATCCCGTCCTATTGTATCATAGTTTCACATAATGGTTCTTAAAACCAATTGTTTCCTTGTTGTGGTGTGTGTTTGTATCGTGTGCTCTGAATGAATGAATGAAAAGCAAGTTGCTAGAAAAATCTGAGTGAAATTTCGAAAACTTTGGAAAAAATAAAAACCCCGAACCTTAGAAATTTCCCTCTTTTCTCATGATATATCTCAATCTTCAGATGCCTCGCAGAGGAAGCACTTCACTAATGTTACAGATCTTGCAAATGTTGGTTGGTGACTGTGAAGCGGAAAGAGACAAATGTCAAGCCACCCTTCAACACATAGCTCAGATGGCCAACAACAATCAAGGCCATGGAAACCAGGACAACCATGGATCCAAGCTCAAGAATTTTCATAACACCAATCCACCCATCTTTACTAAGTCTGAAGAGCCCTTAGATGCAGATGATTGGCTGCAGACCATGGAGAACAACTTAGAAGTTGCCGGAGTGGAAGACAACGAGAAAGTACTGTTTGCGACCCACTATCTAGCAGGAGATGCAAGAGCTTGGTGGAACAGCGTTCACGCCATGAATGGAAGACAAATGATGACTTGGGATGAATTCAAACTCAAGTTCAGCAGAACCCACGTTCCACCGGGTTTGATCAAGAGGATGCGAGATGAATTCAGAGAACTGAAGAAAGGGAGGATAACAGTAGTTGAGTACCATGACAAATTTCTATAATTTACTAGGTATGCACAGGATGAGATTGGCACTGAAGCCAAGAAGAAGGAGAGATTCTTTAATGGGATACATGATGCGATGCATATAGTCTTAGTCAATATCCCGTTTGCTAACATTGATTCCTTAGTGGAATCTACAATTCAGATGGAAGGTAAGATCAACCAAGTCAATGAGAACCGCAAGCGTAGAATGATGCATCAACCAGGAACCCACCATACCCCAAAGTATCGCCCCAACCCGTCTCCAGGATTTGCCCCGAGAACCAATAGACCCCCGATGAACCGTCCAACCTACCCCAACCGTGGAGGAGGAAACCCAAGGCCCGGAGGAAATCATAACACCAACACTACCCCAGCAATTTCAATCATGCACCGCCTAAGTTCAACAACAACAATGTCGCCAACAACACCAACACTACACCAAGAACTGGAAGCAATGCTATGCCTATTGCAGCAAAGGACAAGTCTCAAGTGACTTGTTATGAATGTGGAACCAAGGGTAACTATTCCAATGAGTGCCCCAAGAAGATTGCCGCAGCCCCCAATGTGAATGCCCCAGCTCAGCAGCAGCGTCATGTTCAGCCTGGAAGAAGGTTTGCCCTAGGGAATTCACTCAACCGCAACGGCCATCTGTTTCACATGAATGCTGAAGAAGCCCAAGAAGCGCCAGATGTCGTGTTGGGTATGTTTTCTGTTAACTCAGTACTTGCAAGAGTGTTGTTTGTTTGTGGAGCATCACACTCGTTGTTACAGAAGAATTTTCATGCAATAGTAAGATTCAACCAACAAAATTGAAGCATGTTATGATAGTTCAAATACCTAGTTCAACCACCAAAGCTAGACAGATTTGCAAGGCCGTACCTATGAGAATCCATGGCCTAGATTTTTATGCTAATCTAATAGTACTTGGAACTAAAGGTTTGGAAGTAGTACTAGGAATGGATTGGATGTCAAAACATAAATGATTAATCGATTGTGCCAAGAAATCCATAACCATGACCAGTACAGCCGAAATATCAGAAGATCATGTATCTGAAGCCTTGCCCCGTCAATTCATGTGCAACAAGAGTCTAGCCCAACCAACCATTGACCAAGTCCGAGTAGTTTGTGAATACCCTAACATATTCCCAGATGTTTTGCCTGGTATGCCCCCGGATCGGGATATCAAGTTTATCATTGAACTAATCCCTGGAACTGGACCCATAGCCCAGAGACCGTATAGTATGATCCCGTCTGAATTAGTGGAGCTGAAGAAGCAACTAGATGCTATGCTGGAGATAGGATTGATCCAACCAAGTGTGTCGCCATGGAGATCACCTGTCTTGTTTGTGGACGAGAAAGATGGAGGTAACCGTTTGTGTACGGATTATCGGAAGTTGAATGATGTCACCATCAAGAACAAGTACCCACTACCGAAGATAGAAGACCTGTTTGACCAGTTGACTGGTGCGAATGTGTTTTCTAAGATTGACCTTAGAACTGGTTATCATCAACTCAAGGTTCGCGTAGTGGATATTCCAAAGACTGCCTTTACCACTAGATATGGATTGTATGAGTACACTGTCATGTCTTTTGGATTAACCAATGCCCCGGCTTATTTCATGAACCTCATGAATAAGATCTTTATGGACTTCCTAGATAAGTTTGTCATTGTTTTGATCGATGACATTCTGATCTATTCCAAATTAGAATAAGAACATGAGCTACACCTAAGGACCATCCTTGGAACCCTTATAGAGCATCAGCTGTATGCCAAGTTTAACAAATGTGAATTCTGGTTACAGGAGGTAGGATTCCTCGGACTTATTGTATTAGCTGGAGGAATTTCCGTTGACCCCGCCAAGGTTAAGGATGTTGAAGAATGGCAAGCCCCAACCACTCAAACCCAAGTTCGTGCATTTCTCGGATTAGCGGGATATTACCGCAAGTTCGTAGAAGGATTCTCGAGTATCGCCAGACCCATGACCCAATTGTTGAAGAAGGATAAGAAGTTCGAATGGATAGACAAATGTGAATTGAGTTTTCTAGAACTCAAGAAGATATATATCTCAGCCCCAATCTTGATCATGCTAGATATCACGAAGCCTTTTGATGTGTATTGTGACGCATCCAAGATCGGTCTCGGATGTGTGTTGATGCAAGAAGGCAAAGTAATATATTATCTATCCCGACAACTGAAAAAACATGAGCAGAATTATCCTACCTATGACCTTGAACTAGGATCCGTAGTTCTAGCCGTGAAGACATGGAGGCATTACCTTATGGGAAACCGTTGTGAGATTTATTCGGATCACAAGAGCCTGAAGTATATCTTCACTCAGAAGGAGCTAAATATGAAGCAAAGGAGATGGATAGAGTTAATCAAGGACTATGATCTAGACATCCTGGTAAAGCCAATGTGGTAGCAGATGCCCTTAGTAGATTGCCATGTCAATTTAACTCTATGATTCTAAAGGAGCAATAGAGTTTGCACAAGGAGATGGAAGATTTTAGAATGAAGTTAGTAAGTGAAGGATTTTTGGCTATCATAGAACTTCAACCCACTCTGATCAGTCAGATCAAGGAGGCACAGAAAGGAAATGCTAGTATCGACGGAATCAAACTTCGTATCGGTACAGGGAAGGTACCCGGATTCACCGAAGATGAAGAAGGAGTTTTGTGGTACAAAGGACGTATGTGTGTGCCAGCAGATTCCAAGTGGAAGCAAGCTATTTTGAAAGAAGCCCGTGATACTCTTTTTTCTATCCACCCCGGAGGAACGAAGATGTATGAGGATTTGAAGGAGCAATTTTTGGTGGCATAAGATGATGAGAGAAATCAGAAGCTACATAGAAAAGTGTGATATCTGTCAGAGAGTTAAGGCGGGACATTAGAGACCCGCAGGACTATTGCAACCAATGCAGATTCTGGAATGGAAATGGGATTCAGTTGGAATGGATTTTATCACTGGTTTCCTACATCTAGTAAGGGAAATGACTCTATTTGGGTCATAGTTGATAGACTGTCCAAAGTAGCCCATTTCTTACCTGTCAAGACCACTTATCAGAGTTCGAAGCTAGCCGAGTTGTACATTGCTAGGATCGCCAGTTTGCACGGAGTCCCCAAGAACATCGTGTCAGATCAAGGAACTCAGTTTACCTCGAGATTTGGGAAGAAAGTCCAAGAAGGATTGGGAACAAGATTAGATTTCATCACAACTTATCACCCTCAAACAGATGGACAAACAGAGCGAGTAAATCAAATACTCGAAGATATGCTAAGAGCCTGTGTGCTAGAATATGGATCTAAATGGGAATATTGTCTGCCTTTCACAGAATTTTCTTACAAAAACAGTTATCAATCCGGTTTGCAAATGGCCCCATTCGAATTCATGTATGGAAGGAAGTGTCATACCCCTTTGAATTGGTCGGAAGTAGGAGAGAGTCATATTTTTGGTCCTGACATCCTACGAGAAGCAGAAGAGAAAGTTCACAAGATTCGTGAGCACCTCAAGACCGCCCAATCCAGACAGAAGAGTTATGCCGACAAGAGATGTCGAGACCTCGCTTTCAATATCGGAGATTTTGTGTATCTCAAGGTGTCACCTTTGAAAGGAATGCAATGTTTCCAGCTCAAAGGAAAGTTAGCCCCCAGATATATCGGACCTTTCAAGATTCTGAATCATCTAGGAGAGGTAACGTTACAACTGGAACCGCCAGAGGATATGTAAACCATGCATAATGTGTTCCATATATTATTACTTCGCAAATGCCTAGGAGTGCCGGAGAAGACTGAAGTATTCAAGAATATTGATTGTTGGGGATATGCTATATGGGGTATCTTCATAGCATGTCTCCTATCCGGATAACCCGGGTGGCCCACAGTTGGTAGCATGGCCCATGGCCTGCTGGGCGGCCCAGTTAGATGGATCCAGAAGGGAGGACCATGCCTGATAAAGGAAGGCTATGGTTGGAGTCACCGACGTACCCGGAGCCTTGGTGTGCAAGATACACAAGACTAGTAATAGACGATGTAGGACTCTGTAACCTGTCCGGCTAGGACTTTTCCCTGTAACCCTAGGACCTGGCGATTATATAAGTCGGGCCTATGGGAGCCTTTAGGGCACAATCTCAGACGTTCATATACAACTTCTGACAACCTCGCTCAGCGAACCTATCTCTATAACTCGGCGTGTTCCCCTTATAGTGATTTATAGCAGGAGTAGGATTACGCCATCGTTATGGGATCTGAACCTGGGTAAGTTGTGTTACCTCGTACTCGTCAACCGTCCGCCTTCCCCCATGTCTCTAAACACACACTATGAGGACCCCTCCATGGCATACTCGTCGGCAATACCATGACAGTTGGCGCCCACCGTGGGGGCAAGAGGCGCTTCAGGCTCTTCAGCGGGCTAGGACCAAGGTCACGTAGCCATCGGTCGTGTTCTCTTCTCCGGCAATGTTCCTATCGTCCCTCCCGATGAGTTATGGATCCCGGCGAAGACGAACCCTACGCGATGCTCGATCGTTCCTATCGGAGACATCCACCTCTTCATCGGCGAAACTGACTCGGGCACTAGTTCCCTGGGAGTCGGAGGAGCATCAAGGCCCGCACGGACCGCCTACGGGCAGGATACGTTCGCGGAAGGATCGATGTCGGACCTCTTTGGAGTTTGCCGGCAAAGATCGGAAAAGTTCAAGGACCACCCAAACCGCCCCTGTGTAGGATATAAAGGTGGAAGATCGCTGCAAGTCCGCCGGCTTCGCCTGTGCATCTGGACAACAGAGATCCAAGTTCGACGGCATGGTTACCATCTTCAATCTGGCGCGTTGCATTCAGAGAGAGGGCGAAAACTCCCGCGACTACCTTGCCAGGTGGATCCGTATACGAGCCGATCTGGCCCACTACCCTGATGATAATGCTATATATCACTTCTTGGAAGGACTGGACCATGGCACGCTTCTCTAGCATTCTCTAAGACGGCAGCAGGCGTCAGGACGCCGTACCCTCGAAGGCATGGTGAGCACCGTCAACAACTCCACGGAGGCTGACACGGCAGCCCAGACAGCGCTTGCGCTCATCGACGACGATCCTCCGATTCAGCCACCGCCACCACCTCCTTCGTCCGCCATCGTCGCAGCTGCACCGCCACCTCAAGTCATCATCGTTGCTGTTGCACCTCCACCGCCCGTCATCGAGGAAGTCCTGGCACCCTCCGACTATGTTATCGATGCTGACTTCAGTGCAGATTCAGAGGAGATAGATTTCAGTCCAGAAGAGCTAGACTCCGCCATGCTGGAGATGGAGGAGTACACGCGCGAAGAGCAAGCCAACAATGCCGTCACTCTCGAGGGGTGTTCGTCACCATTGGGACGGCGATGGATGAAGATCAACCCCGGACGAGCTCCACCTACAGCGGAGGAGAAGGGGAAGGGGCCACTTATTGCTGCTGACGATGATCGCGCAAAGGTCATGCCTCCTCCGCCTAACCCAGTGCAGCAGCCACAGGAACTCGGCACCGGCCCGAGCAACAACAATACCGCAAACTTGCTGCCTCCGGCATCTACGTCTGCAGCGGCCCAAGTTACTCCAGCTGATAGAGTGATGTACGGCAATCTCCTAGTTGAACCACTGACCGTAGCTCATATCCGGAACGTGACTCAGCTTGACGACAAGCGCCAACAGCTGTTAGAGGAAGCGCAGGCCATCGCGGAGCAAGACGCTAAGATAGATCGAGATCTGGTCAACGCGTAGAAGTCCATAGAGAAAGCTAGAGCAAAGGAGGCTGAGTACAAAACTTTGCTTCAGCAGCAGAAGGCCAAGAAAGCTCCGGCTCGAGTCATCAACGATCTTGGTGTACGGCGAAACCTAGGATGGGCTCCCTCGCAGCCGGCATCGGCCAAGACATACATTGACAGTGAAGGCAAGCAGGTGATGCCCACCCCACTCCTTAACCTCGCCGTTGCCAAGACCCTTCTGGAGCAGGAAAGATCGCACGAGGTAGTGGAACAAGTCTATGACCTAGTGGCCAAGGTGGTGAAGCAGCAGGAAAAGGCCACCTCTCAGAGGCTTGAGTCCGACCCAGCGCTCTGCCAGTCTAGCCAGTATAAGCTGCCAAGGGACAAATCTCCTCTTGATGTCGGGTCCCAGACGGGTTCATTAGAACAAAGACGGAGTGATGCACGCAACAGGAAGGATGCTATCCCCATATCCTCCGACCACGGAAAAAAGGTCTGTCCTCGTCGCCCATCGCCACCGCCCCGGTCCCCCCGACATCACGAAGATCACAAGGCTCACCATCGTACGGATATGCCCCCACCAAAGCAATGCGGCATCGTCATCCGTGACAACGCGGAGCAGACCCGTCATGACGGAGAGCGCAACCAAGGACACAGGAGCTGGTCACGCCATGACCCTCAGCGTCCGACAAGCAACCGTGACAGGCGTGAGGCGTCGCCGGAGGGTAACAACAAGATGGATAACCCACCGACACCTCCCCTCCGCCACCACCAAGCAGTCACCATGGTGGAGAAGGCCCGCGTCGTTCACACAACCCATCCCCTGTTGACAAGAAGAAGAACCCGGAGCCGTACGATGCACGTTCGCGGATCGATAAGATCCACGAGGCTTGGGAAGGACCATACCTGGGACCACGTTGCTTTGGACCTGCAATACGGTCCGCAACTTACCCCAAAGGTTTCCGGATTGACAAGACTATCAATCCCTATGACGGCACCGCCAAGCCATCCACATGGTTGCAGGACTATGGCAACGCGGTGGAGATTGCCGGAGGCAACCCAAACGTCACCGTCGAGTACCTCCCATTAATGTTGGCGGGCATGGCCCGTCAATGGATTGATGATTTGCCGGAGAAATCCATCTACAATTGGCTGGACATGCAAGAAGCGTTCACCAAGAACTTTGAGGGTACATACAAGCGTCCATGCACTGTTGGCGATCTACATCGGTGCGTGTAAGAGAAATACGAGACATCTCGTGCCTACCTCTCCCGCTGGCTGGACATGAAGAATTCCTGCCCAGGAGTGCACGCTCAGACCGCCATGGCCGCCTTCATCGATGGGTTGGAAAGGGGCACATTGCTCCGACATAAGCTGAAGAGCTTGCAGGACAATCACGAGCTTGACTTGAATCAGATGATCTAGTTGGCCAGTGAGTTCGCAGCTGCCGACGATGATGCTCGCGGCTCTTTGCCAACAACGGCCATTCCAACTCAAGCTCAGAGGAACAGTAGTACAAAGCGGAAAACCGCTCCAAAAGAAAAGCAATCTACTGACATGGTCGCTATGACTTTTGCAGGACGAGGTGATGGCGGACAACGTGGCCGAGGAAGGGGAGCTGGTCGTGGGTAGCAACGAGGAAGTGAAACTACCTCGGCGCCGCTCCGTATTCCCCAAACCTACAAGGAGTACCGCGATATGCCGTGCCTCGTACACCTCGACGTCAACGGCAAGTTCACCCATCCCAATCGACATTGCAAGTTCGTCAACAACCTCAAGGAAGACCCGGAGTCCGGCTACAAGCGAAGACGCAAGAACAGACCATGAGGCAAGGGAAAGGGGAAGACGAAGGAGGAGTCCAAGGATTCAAGTGACATGGATGAGGACGTTGACCCCAAGCACGCCGCCAAGAGCGACGACAAGGGCAAGAACCCCTTCGCGAAGAAGGCGCCAGTCTACCACACTTTCCTTGGCACCCCCACCATTTGACAACAGAAGACCTCCCTGAGGATCCTGATGGCTACTCTCCCCCTAGCTTCCTAGTACCTGTGCTGGTCGGAGGTTCCAATTACTTGGTACAGGACGGACCACCCAGACCTTATCCCTACAGAGAACCAGTACGCCATGGTCATCAACCCCTTGATTGACGGCGTGGAGTTCACCAAGTGTATGGTGGATAGTGGAGGCAGCATCAACATCATGTACCTGGATACACTGCAGAAGATGAAATTGACGGAGCCAAACCTAAGGCGGGCCAACACCATCTTTCGCGGCGTAGTTCCTGGTCGGGAGGCTCGGTCCCTTGGGTGCATTACACTTCAGGTTGCCTTTGGCGATGTTAATAATTACTGCCAAGAGCGCATGACCTTCGAGGTGGTCCCCTTCAAGAGCGTGTACCACATCATAATCGGCCGCGACATATTCCACACGTTCATGGCCAAGCCATGCTTCGTCTACAACAAACTCAAGATAGCCGGACCAAACGGTGTCATCACCGTATCCGGAAGCTTTGCCAAGACAAGGGACTGCGAGATCAATGAAGCAGCCATTGCGGAAGCTGTCCTCTACAACGAAGAATTCAAAGAGATATAGAGAAAGGTCGATGACTCAAAGAATGCCCACGTCAAAGAAACAGATCTCCGACTCCGCTCCTGCATTCAACGCCGCCATCGAGACCAAGCCGGTGGAACTTGTGGTAGGCGATGCCTCCAAGGTCACCGCCATTGGGACGAACCTGGATCCCAAATAGGTAAGCGCGCTCGTCGAGTTCCTCCATGAGAATAGGGACATCTTTGCCTGGCAACCTGCCGACATGAAAGGTGTACCTAGGGAACTTGCCGAGCATAGCTTAAACATTGATCCAAAATCTAAACTAGTGAAACAACCTCTACGACGCTTTGGAGATGAGAAGAGACGCGCCATTGGCAAAGAGATAGCAAGGTTACTTCAGGATAGATTTATCCGAGAAGTCCTTCACACCCAATGGGTGGCCAATCCTGTACTTGTCCTCAAAAACTGAACCAATGAATTAAGAATGTGCGTTGATTACACCCGCTTGAACAAAGTATGTCCCAAAGATCCGTTTGCTTTGCCTCGCATTGACCAAGTCATTGAATCGACAGCTGGCTCGGAACTTTTGTGTTTTGTCGATGCATACTCAGGATACCACCAGATCAAGATGAGGAAGTCGGACCAATTGGCCACTTCGTTTACTACCCCATATGTCACGTTTTTCTATGTTAAGATGCCCTTTAGGCTGAAAAATGCAGGTGCTACATACCAGCGGACAATGCAACATTGCCTTCACGACCAAATTGGTCAGAACGTTCACGCTTATGTGGACGATATCACGGTGATGTCTAAAAATTCAAACGACTTAATCTCCGACTTAAAAGAAACCTTTGATAATCTCTAGAAATACAACATGATGCTTAACCCTAAGAAGTGCGTCTTCGGGGTTCCAGCCGACAAATTGTTGGGTTTCAACGTTTCCCAACGTGGAATCGAGGTCAACCCGGAGAAAATCAAGGCCATCTTGAACATAAACCGTCCGACATGACTAAAGGACATTCAACGACTAACATGTTGTGTTGCAGCACTTAGTCGGTTCGTCAGCCGACTTGGAGAGAAGGCTCTGCCGCTATACAAGTTGGTGAAGAATGCGGACAAATTCACATGGACGGACGAATCAGATGCAGCATTGAAGCATCTCAAGGATATTCTTTCCTCAACGCCTATCCTTGCAACATCCGAGCCTAAAGAACCCCTGTTAATCTACATGGCGGCAACCAACCGGGTAATCAACATCATCGTCGTGGTCGAGCGGAAGGAACCAGGCTATGAGCACGGATTTCAATGACCATTTTACTATGTGAGCGAGGTCTTGACAGAGTCCAAGCAACGTTACCCGCACTACCAGAAGATAGCTTATGGAGTATTCCTTGCTTCTCGGATGCTAAGGCATTACTTTCAGGAGCACCCAATCACAGTGGTGAGCAAGACTCCACTGTCCGACATAATCAACAACAGCGACGCTACAGGAAGGGTCGCGAACTGGGGCATTGAACTTTCCGCCTTCGAGATCACCTACAAGAGACGCGACGCTATCAAGTCACAAGCCATGGCGGATTTTGTTGCAGATTGGATGGAGATGCCAGACGCTACTCCTTTGCCGGAACCAGAGTACTGGGTGATGCACTTTGATGGATCAAAGATGCTCAACGGCTCGGGGGCTGGTGTACTGCTACAGTCACCAACAGGAGACAAGCTACACTACGTTATGCAGATCCACTTTGAGGCTACAAACAACACGGCGGAGTATGAAGCACTCATACACGGACTACGTGTAGCCAAGGATATTGGCATCAAGCGCATAGTTAGTTGTCGAGATTCCGACTTGGTTGCCCAGCAGGTGGCTGGCACCTGGAATGCGCGGAACCCTATGTTGGCGGCATATCGAGACGAAGTGGACGAGATATGTAACACCCTCAGAATCGACCCTATGCAAGTTTTAGCGCTTCCCGCCAAACCCGCATAGAAACGATTCAAAGGTGCCCACCAGGCACTTTCGTGCGGGTGGAAAACGAAGTAATATCATTACACAATAGTCCTCGATGGAACCCACAAAACATATATACAACAACGACTCAATGAGTCAAGAATACGGATATACAATACGAAGATCCAAATCACCTTTAAAACGATACAGCGTCCGAGTACGGACAAGATGCAAATTGAGCTAAGAGCCCTAAAGAATAACCAATGGCGTCCATAACCCTGCCTAGGCCAAGCCGGAAGGGTAACCCTGCTAACGACGTCGATCTCAAAACCTGCTAAAACAAAAGGGGTGCCGACAAAGGGCAAAGAAAAAAGAGAGCGGTCAGTACTGAGGCCAGTACACGGCGAGACTAGAATTCGGCGGTCCTCGCCTACATAGGTATGATGGACTGAGCGGCAGCGCAGCATGCACTAAACAACCTATAGAGACTCGAGATAACTGTCGGCTATCAAAGAGGGATAAGAAAGACCTATTCGGAACCAACCTGATACTACCACCAAACAAACCCATCCTGGTATTTCCCCCTCGAGACCAAACGAGGAAGTCAACCGAGGAAACTCACAAAGTTGGCAGTTTTATTTATTCAGTTATCATTGCAGCAATTACTAGTCAGGTATAGATAGTCATCCTGATATAATAAGCAGTGGACACTTTTAGTTAACCATTCCGTTGTAGTTGCAAAACTTACTAGTCAGATACAATTAGCATGAGATATCCCAAACCCAGCAGTTGTTGGTACTTTTATTTAGCCATTCCATTGTAGTGAAGCTGATTACTAGTCATATCGGATACAAGTCAAATTATAACAGTAAAATTTAGTTGTAGTTGTCTATGATCAAGAACTGTGCTCCAAGTCGTCCATAACCGCGGACACGGCTTCTTGAAAATATTTAACCCTGCAGGGGTGCACCAAAGTTTCCACACGCACCTACACCCTTGTTGTCAGATCAGGTAGGTACAAGATCACAAAACATACACCCAACGGTACGTCGACGGGGTTTCGGACACGACGTTTCCCAGACCCAAAGCAAGCACATGGGGGGCCACCCCACTAAGCTACCCATAACGAAGTCGGCCGGTCTCCGAGACGGACCCAGGGTTTGCGAGAACGGCTGTAAACGACTGGGAACCCGAAAGTGTGACTAGGCTTGTCGATACCGCGAAATCGTGTCGTGATCCAAAACAGTACAGGCGCTCCACGCGCAATCATAAATAAAGCAGTAAAGCATGGCATAAGTACAGGATAGTAATAAAGCCCCAAACTACTTTGTGGCCCCCGGTACAGTACTTTGAAATCAGGTACTAAATCGATGGGGGTGCCCACACACCCCCCCTATGGTTAGCACGCTCGATCTCGAAACAGGTGTCAAGAACTCGGGGTCCTACGGGACACCAGTGAGCGGTTAAAACCAAAAATTGTCTATTACCCACCGGTGCCTCTGCATTTACCTACTTCAATTTTAGTTATTAAACAATAATTAAAGCCATGATCATCTCCAACATAAAGCATATGGCCGTCTTCCAACAACCGTGGTACTGGACGACACACAACAGCACTTGAGCAAGCGACTACGACGCGCAAGTCCAACTATCTACCAAACAATAGGTAATAGGATGTGTCCAAGGCAATATAAGGCTGCAAGGGATATCACTGGTACGAAAACTAGAGCATCGCAACACAGATAGCAATAGATCAATAGGAGGGAATAAGGACTAGAAATGTAAAATAGGTAGAAAGGGGGAGAATGCTCGCTTGATAACACGGCCGAAGATTCATCCGAAGATCGGGTCGACACTCGCATCAACTCGTCGGCCTAATCCGTGAAGAAGCAAAGCACTAGAAGAAACACCGGATGCACTATTTATTACTACGGCAAAAGAGCGCCATGATGCATGTATGATGTATGGCATGGCAAGGATGCGATGCAATGAAGCAATATTAAGCGGAACCGGGGTCCCGACATTTAATTAGGTGGGTTATGTTATCTAGATATCCCGCAATTTTAATATGGTCTTAATATGAAAAAATTATGTCATTGGTTCGCTACACAATTTAAATGAGACCAATATAAGACAAGATTTTTCCATATATAGGCTCCTTATTTATTATTAGATGAGTCGACAACATACCCCCAACCCACAATATGTATGCAAGGATGCTCAATTCATATGCAACAAGATATATATTTCATTTATAAAAATAAGGTCTCGGAAAGAGGGTCACACATATTAGGGGTCGAAGATCTTGTTTCTGATGGTTCGGGGGATCGATCTTTGAACGCTGGAAATGGGTCTTCGGATTCCAAAAGTGGATCTTGAGGTTTCTGTGATGGAGGTCTTGGCGTCTTGGCCACCGGATCCGTGAAGAAGGTCATGGCATTTTGAGATGGCTCTCTTCGATCATCGGCTCCGGAAGGGACTTGTGGTTCGGCTCGCCATCGATGACGGTATCGGTGTGATATCCGGGTTCAACACGGTTCTTGGCTTCGTTTTTAACCACCAGTCTCGATTGTCCGTGTGGTACCGTAGATCTTGTCGGAGGTCTGGATACTGTGAGCGACACTGCCTTGATACAAACAACACACGAGCACCAGACGGTATGATAGAAGAGACATAACATTGTCAAAAAGGAAATTTCTCATGCGAGAATTTGCTCACACACCTTGCAGGACCAACATGGCCAGAGACGCACACGAAGCAGAGGAGTTGTCAAAACTACAGGGGCTCAGGGGCGCTCGATAGCGGAGGTGCGGAAAGGCGCAGATGCAGGAAGGGCGCGGCCGCGACGCTGCATCCAGGCCGGCAGGGACAAGGGTGATGTGCAACGGGACAACGGTCTCGGCTATAGGGCAGAGGAGGCAGACAACAAGGCCAAGCCGACGAGGTATGCAGGAGAGCGCGGGGCAGGCGGCGAGGTCCGGCCCCACGGGAAGCGGTCGACGCAGAGGGGGTGAGAGGCGAATGTGGTGGAGATGACGCGGCGGCGACCGGGCTTGGGACCGAGCGGCAGCGGGGAGGGGCGAGGAAGCTGGACGGCGCCGGTCGGGCTCACGCAGACGACGGCGATAGAGGGCCGAGGCAGGCGGACGACGGCCCGAGGGGCTCGACGAAGCTCTTGGTGAAGGTCGCCGGTGGGGGTCGGGGCGGGCGAAGCCGACGATGATGCAAGGAAGGCGGCGCGCGGCCGGAAGGTGCTTAACGACGGCAGAGTAAGGACCGCGCACGGGGAAGAGGCGCCAGAGGCTGCTCTGCTGGCGGCGGGGAAGAGCAGAGGGAAGAGGATGGCAGTCACGATAGGGAGAAGGTTGCGGGGAGGGAGAGGGCGCCGGGCGAGCTGGATGGCTTCGGGAGGGGAATACGGGGTGGGGCCGGTCTGAGCGGGGTCTGCGGGGAGTGGTGGGTCAAGGTGGGGCAGGGGTTTGACCGCATGATGCGGAGCGAGAGCTGGCAGCACCAAGGGAGCATGCGTGCGTTTTCGGGTGGGGATCGCGTGCGGGGTGTGGTGTTTGGGTCCAGAGAGAGGTGGCGGCGGGGAGATGGAAAAATGTGGTGAGGTCTAGGGTTTGGGAAGGTAGGGATTAGGGTTAGAGGTGGGGTTGTAGGTGGTCTCTGGTTGGGCCTTTGGGCCTGGCCGGTTGTCTGTCTCTCACAGACAAAAGATTTAGGGTTTTTATATTTTATTTTAAAAGATTTTTGTAATTTGTTTTTAGACAAACTAAGATATTCGTAAGCACCGGTGTTTTGATTTGAAGTAAAAGGAAGGAATTAATATAGAAAACAAAATAGGTCTTTTAGCAAAATAGTTTTAGACAGATAGATGTATGATGATGTCATGATGATGCACATAGATAAGACACGCGATTTTCTAGTAGTGATTTTACCCGGAGTGCTACAATTCGACACCACTAACAATGGATCTCGCCCTCAAGATCCGCCTCATGGTACGAGGAAGAAGGCCGACAGTCTGAATCTTCTCGCTTCGCGTAGATCCCCGCGACACCACTAACAATGGATTCTTTCTTCATATTGAATTCGGCGACACCACCAACAAGGGGTCATGGCTCATGTTCGCCGAGAGGACACGTCAGAGAAACCAATACGAAATCGAGGTCTCAAAAGATAAGGCCACCTCTAACTTCGACAGAAGGAGAGAAAATATGCACTCTAATCCACTTCAATGTACAAGAGTGAATAGATTGAGTAGTCGGCATGGGGGCCAATCCATCACGCACCCAAACTATTACTCCGCACCTTCAGTAGAAGATCGTGCAACCATTCTCGAAATTTAGGCTGAAGGTATTCACAAGCGAGGTTCGGAACAAAGGAGTGATGCAGGCTCCTCATCGGATTTGACGTAGGTGACATCGTCATTTTGAAAACACCGGGAGATACAAAGAAAAAGAATTAGTGAATTTTCGGTCCACTGAAAGATACAACAGATGAAAGACTCGTCCGATGGCATGAAGACTGGATGTAGAAGCACCGTTACAAGAGGAGGAAGCGAAACCCTAAAGGTACGACGAAAACCCAACCACGAGAATTCCTGAACTCGAAGAAAAGATAAGAGAGTAGATTCAAAACACGCAGAGGTAAGAGGAGAATAGCAGAGGGGTAAGGAGTAAAAGCTGACCTAATCAGATCTATCCAACCGATTTTCAAAAATAGTTTTTGACACTCTACGACGTCCGTTAGATAGGTTATCCTACAGGCTGGACCAGTGGGGTATCGTAACTGCTGAGCTCTGATACCACTCTGTAACACCCTCAGAATCGACCCTATGCAAGTTTTAGAGCTTCCCGCCAAACCCGCATATAAACGATTCAAAGGTGCCCACCAGGCACTTTCGTGCGGGTGGAAAACGAAGTAATATCATTACACAATAGTCCTCGATGGAACCCACAAAACATATATACAACAACGACTCAATGAGTCAAGAATACGGATATACAATACGAAGATCCAAATCACCTTTAAAACGATACAGCGTCCGAGTACGGACAAGATGCAAATTGAGCTAAGAGCCCTGAAGAATAACCAGTGGCGTCCATAACCCTGCCCAGGCCAAGCCGGAAGGGTAACCCTGCTAACGACGTCGATCTCAAAACCTGCTAAAACAAAAGGGGTGCCGACAAAGGGCAAAGAAAAAAGAGAGCGGTCAGTACAGAGGACAGTACACGGCTAGACTAGAATTCGGCGGTCCTCGCCTACATAGGTATGGTGGACTGAGCGGCAGTGCAGCATGCACTAAACAACCTATAGAGACTCGAGATAACTGTCGGCTATCAAAGAGGGATAAGAAAGACCTATTCGGAACCAACCTGATACTACCACCAAACAAACCCATCCTGGTATTTCCCCCTCGAGACCAAACGAGGAAGTCAACCGAGGAAACTCACACAGTTGGCAGTTTTATTTATTCAGTTATCGTTCCAGCAATTACTAGTCAGGTATAGATAGTCATCCTGATATAATAAGCAGTGGACACTTTTAGTTAACCATTCCGTTGTAGTTGCAACACTTACTAGTCAGATACAATTAGCATGAGATATCCCAAACCCAGCAGTTGTTGGTACTTTTATTTAGCCATTCCATTGTAGTGAAGCTGATTACTAGTCATATCGGATACAAGTCAAATTATAACAGTAAACTTTAGTTGTAGTTGTCTATGATCGAGAACTGTGCTCCAAGTCGTCCATAACCGTGGACATGGCTTCTCGAAAAGATTTAACCCTGCAGGGGTGCACCAAAGTTTCCACACGCACCTACACCCTTGTTGTCAGATCAGGTAGGTACAAGATCACAAAACATACACCCAACAGTATGTCGACGGGGTTTCGGACACGACGTTTCCTAGACCCAAAGCAAGCACATGGGGGGCCACCCCACTAAGCTACCCGTAACGAAGTCGGCCGGTCTCCGAGACGGACCCAGGGTTTGCGAGAACGGCTGTAAACGACTGGGAACCCGATAGTGTGACTGGGCTTGTCGATACCGCGAAATCGTGCCGCGATCCAAAACAGTACAGGCGCTCCACGCGCAATCATAAATAAAGCAGTAAAGCATGGCATAAGTACAGGATAGTAATAAAGCCCCAAACTACTTTGTGGCCCCCGGTACAGTACTTTGAAATCAGGTACTAAATCGATGGGGGTGCCCACACACCCCACCCGTGGTTAGCGCGCTCGATCTCGGAACAGGTGTCAAGAACTCGGGGTCCTACGGGACACCAGTGAGCGGTTAAAACCAAAAATTGTCTTTTACCCACCGGTGCCTCTGCATTTACCTACTTCAATTTTAGTTATTAAACAATAATTAAAGCCATGATCATCTCCAACATAAAGCATATGGCCGTCTTCCAACAACCGTGGTACTGGACGACACGCAACAGCACTTGAGCAAGCGACTACGACGCGCAAGTCCAACTATCTACCAAACAATAGGTAATAGGATGTGTCCAAGGCAATATAAGGCTGCAAGGGATATCACTGGTACGAAAACTAGAGCATCGCAACATAGATAGCAATAGATCAATAGGAGGGAATAAGGACTAGAAATGTAAAATAGGTAGAAAGGGGGAGAATGCTCGCCTGATAACACGGCCGAAGATTCATCCGAAGATCGGTTCGACACTCGCATCAACTCATCGGCCTAATCCGTGAAGAAGCAAAGCACTAGAAGAAACACCGGATGCACTATTTATTACTACGGCAAAAGAGCGGCATGATGCATGTATGATGTATGGCATGGCAAGGATGCGATGCAATGAGGCAATATTAAGCGGAACCGGGGTCCCGACATTTAATTAGGTGGGTTATGTTATCTATATATCCCGCAATTTTAATATGGTCTTAATATGAAAAAATTATGTCATCGGTTCGCTACACAATTTAAATGAGACCAATATAAGACAAGATTTGTCCATATATAGGCTCCTTATTTATTACTAGATGAGTCGACAACATACCCCCAACCCACAATATGTATGCAAGGATGCTCAATTCATATGCAACAAGATATATATTTCATTTATAAAAATAAGGTCTCGGAAAGAGGGTCACACATATTAGGGGTCGAAGATCTTGTTTCTAATGGTTCGGGGGATCGGTCTTCGAACGCCGGAAATGGGTCTTCGGATTCCAAAAGTGGATCTTGAGGTTTCTGTGATGGAGGTCTTGGCGTCTTGGCCACCGGATCCGTGAAGAAGGTCATGGCATTTTGAGATGGCGCTCTTCGATCATCGGCTCCGGAAGGGACTTGTGGTTCGGCTCGCCATCGATGATGGTATCGGTGTGATATCCGGGTTCAACACAGTTCTCGGCTTCGTTTTTAACCACCAGTCTCGATCGTCCGTGTGGTACCGTAGATCTTTTCGGAGGTCTGGATACTGTGAGCGACACTGCCTTGATACAAACAACACACGAGCACCAGACGGTATGATAGAAGAGAAATAACATTATCAAAAAGGAAATGTCTCATGCGAGCATTTGCTCACGCACCTTGCAGGACCAACATGGCCAGAGACGCACATGAAGCAGAGGCGTTGTCAAAACTGCAGGGGCTCAGGGGCGCTCGATAGCGGCGGTGCGGAAAGGCGCCGATGCAGGAAGGGCGCGGCCGCGACGCTGCATCCAGGCCGGCAGGGACGAGGGTGATGTGCAACGGGACAACGGGCTCGGCTATAGGGCAGAGGAGGCGGACAACAAGGCGAAGCCGACGAGGTCTGCAGGAGAGCGCGGGGCAGGCGGCGAGGTCCGGCCCCACGGGAAGCGGTCGACGCAGAGGGGGTGAGAGGCGAAGGTGGTGGAGATGACGCGGCGGCGACCGGGCTTGGGACCGAGCGGCAACGGGGAGGGGCGAGGAAGCTGGACGGCGCAGGTCGGGCTCACACAGACGACGGCGATAGAGGGCCGAGGCAGGCGGACGACGGTCCGAGGGGCTCGACGAAGCTCTTGGTGAAGATCGCCGGTGGGGGTCGGGGCGGGCGAAGCCGACGATGATGCAAGGAAGGCGGCGCGCGGCCGGAAGGTGCTTAACGACGGCAGAGGAAGGACCGCGCACGGGGAAGAGGCGCCAGAGGCTGCTCTGCTGGCGGCGGGGAAGAGAAGAGGGAAGAGGATGGCAGTCATGATAGGGAGAAGGTTGCGGGGAGGGAGAGGGCGCCGGGCGAGCTGGATGGCTTCGGGAGGGGAATACGGGGTGGGGCCGGTCTGAGCGGGGTCTGCGGGGAGTGGTGGGTCAAGGTGGGGCAGGGGTTTGACCGCATGATGCGGAGCGAGAGCTGGCAGCACCAAGGGAGCATGCGTGCGTTTTCGGGTGGGGATCGCGTGCGGGGTGTGGTGTTTGGGTCCAGAGAGAGGTGGCGGCGGGGAGAGGGAAAAATGTGGTGAGGTCTAGGGTTTGGGAAGGTAGGGATTAGGGTTAGAGGTGGGGTTGTAGGTGGTCTCTGGTTGGGCCTTTGGGCCTGGCCGGTTGTCTGTCTCTCACAGACAAAAGATTTAGGGTTTTTATATTTTATTTTAAAAGCTTTTTGTAATTTGTTTTTAGACAAACTGAGATATTCGGAAGCACCAGTGTTTTGATTTGAAGTAAAAGGAAGGAATTAATATAGAAAACAAAATAGGTCTTTTAGCAAAATAGTTTTAGACAGATAGATGTATGATGATGTCATGATGATGCACATAGATAAGACACGCGATTTTCTAGTAGTGATTTTACCCGGAGTGCTACAAGATAGCCAAGAGCTTCTTGGGCTACGAAGTCAAGTATGTACCTAGGGAGAAAAATGAGGCGGCTGATCTGCTGTCTAAGCTTGGATCAGGGCGCAAACAAATTCCGCCAGGAGTTTTCCTAGAGCATCTACGCACACCATCCGTGAAGGGAGACGACATCAACAACCCGAATAGAGCTGCCTCTTTCGTCAACATGGTGACCAAGGTCCCTCCGGCTTGGACAAAACCGTTCATGGAATATCTCGAACACGGAACTTTGCCCGATGACGAGTTCGAAAGACGGCAAATAGTATGACGAGCAAAGGGTTATACCATAATCAATGGGCACCTCTACAAAAGGAGCACTACTGTTGTATACCTAAAGCGTGTTTCCCAGCTAGAAGGTATGGAAATCCTACGTGAAATCCATCTCGGAGATTGCGGGCATCACGCCGGTCCTCGATCGTTTGTCGCGAAAGCCTTCCGGCAAGGATTCTACTAGCTGACCGCGAAGGCGGACGCCGACAAGCTGGTTGAGACATGCATGGGATGCTAGTATTATACCTGACAACCACATGTTCCTGCTAAAGAATTCCGAACAATACCAATAACTTGGCCATTTGCAATCTGGGGGCTAGACATGGTGGGACCATTACAGACGGCACCTTGTGGGTTTACGCATCTGCTTGTAGCAGTTGATAAATTCACTAAATGGATAGAAGTTAAACCCATTAGAAAGCTTGATGGGGCAACTGCCCTCAAGTTTGTCCGGGATCTAGTGGTGAGATTTGGTCTCCCACATAGCATTATCATCGACAATGGCAGCAATTTGTCACTCGGAGAAGTGGAGGCTTATTGTTGGGAGAAAGGCATCCGACTTGACCTTGCATCTGTGGCACACCCACAATCCAATGGTCAGGTTGAGTGAGCCAATGGATTAATTCTGCAGGGAATCAAGCCACATCTTGAGGCACTGCTACATAGAGCAGTTGGATCCTGGGCAGAAGAATTGCCATCTGTGTTGTGGAGTTTACGAACTACACCTAACAGATCCAGCGGCTACACCCCTTATTTCATGGTATATGGAGCAGAAGCCATCCTGCCTTTCGACATACTTCACGATGCACCAAGAGTTGCCGCCTACGACGAAGATGACGATGAAGAATCTAGACGACTAGATGTGGACCTTATCGAGGAGGAGCACGTTGTGGCATGCCAAATATCCGCCATCTACCAGCAGAAGATACGCAGCTACCATGGTCGCCGTGTTAGGCATCACTCGTTTAAAGAGGGGGATTTGGTGCTCTGACTTAAGCAGAAGAAGTCACACAAATTATCCCCGCCATGGGAAGGACTGTTCATCATAAGCAAGGTGCTACTCAATGGGTCTTACTACCTCGTTGACAATCGTGAACTGAAGGATAGACCCAACGAGGATCATAAGCGTAAGCGACATGACCCGGATGATGACTACCCGGAGCTTGATCGGCCATGGAACATAGCACAACTATGTCCTTTTTACACTGAGCATTTTTTATCTAATTGTGTACCTCTTATATGATCAATGAAATAAAGTTCTCTGGTTCACTCATATTTCTGAGTCTTTTACATCCTTTAGTGTTCATTTTTGGATCATGTAAAAACCTTTATGCACAATATTTGTGATTGCACTTGTGAAAATTCCGCCTACAGGCGTTAGCTTAAGTTTTCTGGTCTACACGTTCTTTGTCGTTTTTATGTGGATTCTAGAGTAGTGACTTTCGGCACTTATTGTCGGCGATTTTGTGCTTAGGTTATTGACGGTGACATTGGGCATCATCACCTGAGCGCATGGTTTCGACAACGAGTCTTCCGACTCACGAAAATTCAAGCATAAGAACCAAAGTAATGGATAAGCCAACACTTGCTTAAACATATATACATGCTAGAAACTAGTTCTTGAGTAGCAGGAAATAACAACCATTGTTTTCCGCCTTAAGTTACATCAATAAGTTTTTTCCGCACATGCACCAAAGATGAAACAAATAATACAAAGTTGTTTTTCATTCCTTTGGCGCAGGAGACTTAGAAGCAGCGTCATCACCAGCAAGAGAGCCACCTTCGATGTCGGCGGTGTGAAGAGACTCAAAGGAGCTTTGGTTGCCGCCATCGATGGTGTTCATCGGCATGAAGACGTTGATATCGACCAAGTCGGCAACTCTGGTATCATAGCCCGCGAGCGATGACAAGATGGATTCATGGTTAATCTCTTTGCCATCATCGTCTGCATCAGGAATGCCAGAGGTCACCGTGTCGATGTCTACATCTTCATAGTGTGACTTCACCATTGACAGCGCCATCCTTGCGCCAGCCCGTGCACATGAAGCCTTCCATCTTGTGATACGCTCGGGGGCTCGGCGCAGAATCTCCGAGTACTTCGCCATGGAGTCTGATGCCTTGATATTTATCTGGAGGGGCTTGGCAATCTCCTTAGCTTGTGTGATGGCAGTGTTGATGAAGTTGCTGGCTAGAACCATGCATTCCTTGGCTGGAGGTGGAAATCGGGTTAAACCCATAGGAGCTGCAAATTCCGACAAGGAACACATGAGTTCAACAATTCAGAGTACCCACACTATAGAAATCCAAGATGGAGAAAACTTACTGAAGATGCTGGCCTCAGCTTACCAGAGGGTCTCCGCCAAGGATTCTTTATCTTTTTGGAGGAGCTTATACGCCTCACTATGGCGTTGATTCTGCTCATCGGCAGCTTGCTTCTGACCTCTTAAGATAGAGATCTCCTCCTTCAAGCGATTGATTTCTTCAGTGGCAGAGTCGTGCAGGGCCTTCATTGACTCCTCATGCATTTTCGGCATGTCCTTCCTCTCCTGCTTAAGAATTTTGTTCTCGCTATCCAGCTCTTGAACGTGCTTGGATTGCTCGATAATATTCTTGGCCTTGGCAATGGTTTCTGCAAGTCAGAGAAGGCAATGTACACAGTGAGTACTCGGAGAATATGGGCACAAAACCAAGTCGGAATGCGAAAAAGAAAACAGAGGCTTGCTCTTGGTGATCTGTTCCTTCAAGAAGGCAGTTTTACCCTTTCAGTTTCCAAATCTGCGCGCATCTTCTGGTACTTGTCATTGGCCATGCCCCTCTGAGCACTCACGTTCTGTGGAAAAAAGGTCAAAGTTAAAACGTTGTTTGGTCTGCTTGGAGCATCTAGCCATAAATTTTCCACCTAGACGCTCAGGGGGCTATAGTGGGAATTTTTTACTTAGCATTATGCTTAGCTTTTCTTTAAGCATCTAGTCGGAACTAATTCAGTTTTCGATTAGAAGCTTGGGGGCTACAGTATAAAGTTTTTTTACTCGGATATATGCTTAGCTTTTCTTTAAGCATCTAGTCAGAACTAATTCAGTTACAACTAGAAGCTTGGGGGCAAAAGTATTGAAATTTATAAACACTGCGTATGCTACTCTTAAAAGCATCTAGTCGGAATAATTCATTCCACCTACATGCTTGGGGGCTACAGTGAGAAGTTTTCTAACTTAGTCACTCCTAGAGCATATAGATGCAAAACCTATGGTTTTTCGTCTACATCCTCGGAGACTATAGTGGGATATTCATATGAAATGCAAAGGATTCGCTGTTTCCTTACAACTTACAATTTCAATGATCTTGAGGTTTGTAGCACTCTCGACCAGCAGCTTGCCAAAGGATTCGCTGTTTCCTTGCAAGATTTCTGCTTGTCGGCGGAGCTCCTCTAGACCGCACGTCAGAGATGTCGGTGCCGCACCAGGGACCAGAGCAGTGCTCCCCGCTGTAAGTACCGGGTAGACTATCTTTGGATAGGCTATGGTTTTCTTGGGTGCAGGGGCGCCGCCAACGACAGAAGTACCTGCTTCCACCACCGCCTTACCGCCACCGATGACATCCTTAGCCGGAGCTTCAGCCATTCGGTGGGCGGCATTCTCCTACATCGCCTGCTCGCCTATGATAGCAACCACGGTAGAGGCACCTGAGTCCACTTCCATGGCGGAAGGGCCAGCTGCCTCCTTAGCTTGTGAGCTTGTCGGGGCAGACGAAGGCTGGACGGAGGGAGTGGCAGGGGCGATGGAGGGAGATGCGTCGCGATGCAGCATGTCCTTAATATTTCTAGGAGCCCCCGATGTTTTGGAGGTCTTCTTCAGGCTAGTCGTGGCTTTCTTCCTGAAACGTGCAAAATGCATAAGTACAGGAACAAGACAGATAATTAGACAATGTAGGACAGAAAGAAGCTTACACAAGTGGGGGTGCTTTGGCAAAGGGGATCCCGGTAACTTTTCTCTTCTCCACCTCCAGGGCGGCGGTAGTCTTCTTGGAGGCTCCACCCTCCATCTTCTTCTTCTTGCCTCCGTCGGCAGCGTCAGAGGTGGAGCTCTTTCGCTTTCGCGCCAACGAAGCATCGTCGTCGGACACGACGGTGACTTCCTTCATCTTTGGATAATAGATTTGAGGAGCCATGCTGCCCTCATCTATGTCGCTAAGCTGTTAAGTGAGAAGTCACCGTGTTAGATGAGATGACATTTGCAAGACGGAAGAACTGGAGTATATGTCATACACAGAAAATAAATAGCTACCTTTGGGCACTTGCCGCCTACGAACATGTCGTAGGTGATGGTGAAGCCACGCTTCTTGTCCTACACCTTGACGATGTCCTTAAGGCGGAGCTTGACAGAGTCGCTCGAGAAGTTGCCCACGGAGATGCAGAGGCTATCCCTTCTATCGCTGGTATACTAGTGCATGAGCTTCGCGCGGTGCTGCAGAGGTTGATTCGCCTGATGAACCAGCACATGGCTAGGTCCAAGCCGGTCAAACCCGTCTCCATGAACCATTCTATCCGCCTTATGGAGCAGGAAGCATCGAGGTCGGAGGGAAGGGAGGCCTGGGATCTCCATGACGAGGCTTCAGCGGCGGATCCATCAACGAAGTCCAGTACGTTACTTGTCGGCCAGCCAGAGGGATATCTGGGCCATAGAAGTACGTCCGCTGCTAGTTTTTGCAGGACTCGTGGCCGACGATGTCGGAGAACCGCCGGCCAGGTCGGATCTTGAAGCTTATGGTGCCGCAATTCCTAAGTTCTTTACTAGCTCCGGCTTCACGCTTGACGGTGAAGAAGTACACAAAGAGGTCTAGCCTAGGATTTATCCCTAAGTAACCCTCGCAGAGCGCCGCGTAGTTGCTAAGCGCTAAGATATTATTGGGAGAAAGATTCTGGTGCTGGACTCTGTAGTGGTTCAAGACGGAGAGGAAGAAGTTGGAGATGGGAAGGGAGACGCCGCGTACCAGTTGGGCTTTGAGGTACACTTTTTCTCCGGCTTGGGGAGAAGGTGTCACCTCGCCGGCCGGCGTCGCCCGCCAGGCCAGCCCCTCCATCGCAGGGAGGTAGCCCTCGGTGATCAGCTCCTGGATATCACGGTTGGTGATATCTGAGCCACGCCATTCGCCCTTGTGTGAATCCAGCTCCTCCTCCAACGGCTCCAGTGCCGCCAGATTCTGGTCGCCGCCGGTGGACTCAATCACCACTGAGGCGGGGATGACCAAGCCCTCTGGGGGCACGACGATAGAGCTCGCCTGCTTTGCCACGGCTTTGCTCTACGCCGCCATGGAAGGAGAGGTGCCGCTGCTGGCCATGGAGAGAGGTTGGAGGTGACTGGTGCGGATCGAGGCTACGGTTTTTTACGAGTTTTGCGCGGAGAGCTCGAGGAGGCGCGCGCTGGAGGAAGAAGACAACGCGAGGATAAAATGAGGTAAAAGGTAGAAATTCCACCACGGTTACTATTTATCATCTCCAGCGTCAAGATTCGTGCATCTTGATCAGACGGTTGCCGCGTAGACGACGTGTTCGCGAACGTGCATGGAAATTTCGCCACGTCTCCAACCGTCACCGCCAACGGTTCGTATCGCTCGTGCAGGAAAATCGGACATGATTGTGTTCTCTGCATGTGTGAGTTACGAGGCGTCGCTGACCTATGCCTACGTCTTCCTGGCTGACATAGGAAGATGAGCCGTCACATCAGAAGATTCCGGCATGGATGGATCCAGTCCGGCTATGGAAGAGTACGATGGAAGATTCAGCATTTCTCTGACTTACGTGTTGAAGACGGAGAAAACCTTGCAGGGTTCTTTGGGAGGACTACAAGATGTTTCTTGACGATTTGCCGACATCCATCTAGACGGAGCATTCCATACGAAGAGGAAAGACGACGCAAGATCTCGGAGTTCTCCGGGGGCTACTGTTGGGGATATGATATATGGGTATCCTCATAGCATGTCTCCTATCTAGATAACCCGTGTGGCCCACAGTTGGTAGCATGGCCCATGGCCTGCTGGGCGGCCCAGTTAGATGGATCCAGAAGGGAGGCCCATGCCGGATAAAGGAAGGCTATGGTTGGAGTCACCGACGTACCCGGAGCCTTGGAGTGCAAGATACACAAGACTAGTAATAGATGGTGTAGGACTCTGTAACCTGTCCGGCTAGGACTTTTCCCTGTAACCCTAGGACCTGGTGACTATATAAGTCAGGCCTATGAGAGCCTTTAGGGCACAATCTCAGACGTTCATAGACAACTTCAGACAACCTCGCACAGCGAACCTATCTCTATAACTCGGCGTATTGCCCTTATAGTGATTTATAGCAGGAGTAGGATTCCGCCACCGTTGTGGGATCTGAACCTGGGTAAGTTGTGTTACCTCGTACCTGTCAACCGTCCGCCTTCCCCCACGTCTCTAAACACGCACTGTGAGGACCCCTCCATGGCGTACTCGTCGGCAATACCATGACATTGATCGCCGAACCATAGAGATCAACAATTACCTGACATATTCCAAAGTATCCATCCATATTTTGAAGGAAGCTTTCAGAACCACCAGGACCCGAAGCATCAAGTTTCTCAAGATTCAGTGGAGTAACCACACTGAAGAAGAAGCTACCTGGGAGCGAGAAGTTACATTAGGACATAGTTTCCCGATCTCTTTAAATCCTAGTTTTCGTTTTCTCAAATCTCGGGACGAGATTTTGTTTAAGGAGGGAATATTTGTAGCATCCCAAAAATATTAATCAAGGTTATCAAATTCCAATCACCAAAATTAGGGTTAACAAAAATTTTATTAATTAAAATCATTATGAATGCATGTGTGTATGTGATGATTGTATGAATGCATGAATGGACTTGTGTGATTATTGTGAATAGCAAGGAATGGTTTAAAGATGAAAACAACATCATCTTAATCAATTCCAAGAAGAAACAAATCAAGAGAAATTCAAAAACGAACAAAACAAGCAAATGGTCATTTTTGCCAATCTTGCTGACTAGACCACTTTGACTGTTTCTAGTCCAAGATTTAAAACAGAAACAAATTCATTTATTTTCACCCCTTGCTAGACCAAGTGAAAGTGAACCCAAGCCCACCTTGCAAGCCCACAGAAACTTTCGGCAACTTGATTCAAATGACAATTCAAAATTGAATCTATATCATGTGTGAAGATCACCATTTCTCAAAACCCAAACAAACGAGTGCACCTTGGCAAATCCAAGAAACCATAGACTACATAGTATGTGACTAGTACACCCACCAAGTTACACTCAAAAATTCAAATTCAAATCTCTTGCGTCCATTTCATCAAACACCTTATAAACACAAATCAAATAAAACATCAAACACTATAGTGAGCAATGTTGTGCCTAACGTGTCTCCTCTCTAGCTCACGACACACTCTTAGTAGATCATCAAACTAATTTAACTAGCCCTAGCTCACTGTAAGCTTGGCAATGTCATCAATAGTAACCATGGTTGAGCCCAACTTGCCACCCCAATGCCGACAACAAGCTAGGAGCTTCCTTAGCCTCGCCAACCTTGTCTAGCAGACACTCCACCGTCCACCGCCACCCCATGTCCAGTTCCCAAACCTTGCCAGCCCATGGACCACTAAGAACAAGCGCGTCTAGTTTCTATGCAAGCATGCCGAGAGCGCCCCAGAGCGCCGCGCTCGACACGCTCGCACAGACCGCGCCCCGCCCTTGCCGCTTGCGTGCGTGATCACCAACTCCCTAGGAACCGCCTGGACATGCCCGTTCGTCGCAGCGTGACCAGGAGAGCCCATGCGCCATTAAAACTTCCGTCGGACCCGCCTAGAGCATCGCAGTGTTCTGGCCAATTCGCACCGCCCCACACCTCGCCACCATGCCGTTGAGCTTCGCCAGGAGGAAGCGCACCATCCCCCACCCCCATCCATGTTGTTAGCTGGCTGTGTAGACGACCACGACGATATCCACCTGCACCCTTCGGTTCCCTATTCGTACTATAAATAGAGGCCTCTCCCATTCGATTTCAGCACACTATCTCACTCCCCTCTTTCTCAGAACCACCTCACCTCATCCCCGGAGCAAGGCGAGCACTAGGTCGCCAGAATTTCACCGGCACTTGCCGCTGCTGGAGGAGAAGGGCGCCGTTGATTGGAGCCGCGACAAGAGGAGCCACCAGTACCAGGAGGATTTCCGTTTGTCGACTTCGTCATTCGCCCCCATCGCCGACCATCGACGGAGCCCCGGTGAGCCACCACTGACCCCACTGGCCGCGATAGGGTTCGACCTTGTCACGTTCTGTTAAGACATGGACGATCAACCTCAGTCGTTGATCTAGCTTCTAATCCTACGGCCCAAATCACCCCATACCCCTTCGCACCCCCTGTCTCGCTGACTGGTGGGGATAGCCACTTAGACCCACCCGCACACGCGCTGTGCGCAGTGGGCCAGCCCAGTTACACTCCCGCGCGACCCAGTAATTCAAACTTAGTTCTATATCTAGCTTCAAAAAACAATCCAGGGAGATTCACTGGACCAAATCGCATGAAACTAATTTTTTCTAGAAAGGTACTGAAATTCTTAATCCAAGACCGTTGGATTCAAATCATTTGGAATTGTAGATCACCTATAGTAAAAATAACAAGGCAGAGACTTTTTTGCATTCAAACATTTTTCAAAATTCATCCACAAAAGCTTTTGGGTTGATTGCAACTCTCAAAAATCACATTTCATAAGACCTTTCTCGATATATAAAAATATCTAGGTTTACTTGCAGAAATAATGTGCAAGCAATAAAAGAATGCCACATAGGAATTTCTAGTCACTTTATTTAATTAAAGTAAAAAGGTTAAACCTTATTAAATTGTGACACCACTTTAAATCACATTCCCATGTACTGAAATATGTGGTGATGGCATGTGTCAACATAATCCCCTATTTTATTTGGAGAATATTAAATCTTAAGTAGATTTTCAATGAGTAGAAATTAGTTTTCTAAAATAAAATAAATATAACCAGTGCTTTAATCTTTGTGATACTAGTGATGATGCTAGATCATCTAGTGTGAAACTTGGTGTGATAAATAGAATTAGTTAAGTATTGCTTGATGATCGTGTCTCTCGTATTTAATTATAGATTCTAGTACCAACCAAGGATACGAGGAGGCAGGAGACTACTACAAAGAAGAAGCCGAGGAGAACTTCAGCCACTGCTCTACACAAGGCCAACTACTATCTTAGCAAGCTTCACAAAACAAGTTAACCTTGCAAGCTAACACTTGCAAATGTGAAAACTAGATAACCTATGAAGTGAATTAGGCATGCTTGGTTAGATAAATTTGATTATACCCAATCCCAGTTTTACTTGCAAGCTTAGTTATTTTATTTCTTTATCAAAGATTTTACTTTTGTTTACTTAGTTATTTGTAGATTTTAGAAAGGTTATTAAAGGTAGCATAAAGAGCATAAAATTTGGCCTAAGTTAGATAGATCTTGATGTCATCCTGAGGCATGAGATTGAGATTAGATAATTCAAACTTGATTATCACCCCTCATTAGTGTTTACCGCCAACTTTACTGGCTAGTGCTAAGTATAAAACTTGATAACTTTAGATGGGAATACTTGGTGAAAATGGCTATGAAAACCTTAGAATGATGAGACATTCTACTGAAATGTTTTGACATGTGTTCTTGAACACCAGGTGATTTTGATGGTGAAAATGTTGAGGCATGAGCCTTAGCCCAATCTTACCGTAAAACCACAATACCCGAAATTTGGGTAGGGCTTGACTGGAAGTTTATATACCTTAGTATGGGTTCCCTTGTGGCCAAGGTTTGAGTTGAGGCTACCTTGTGAAGATTGTCCACTTGTGCAGTTCCCAAGATGACAGATGGTCCTGGTTGGGAGGCCAAACTTACAGGAGAGGTGCCTATACTATGGCGTGTAATTGAAAGGTTAGGATTGATTATCCGCATAATGTGTATGGTGAATTCAGGATTGTTCCTGAAGGATGTGACGAATATTGTGGTGAAAGTGTACCACCTCTGAAGAGTGTCAAACTATTCGAATAGCCGCATCCGCAATTATGGACAGTTGGAGTGGCCATACTGTTCTGACATCAAATATTTTCAAAATGACTTATGAAATGAATCGTGACTTTGACTTGACCAAAACAGGGTTGTGAACATGAAAACTCAAGTTCACACTTAGGTGTTATAAAACTTTCAACTAGCTTTCTTTTCTTCTGTACTCAGTTAGAGATAAATCTGGATTTTTGCAAAACAGCCTAGAGCTGAATATTCCTACTCAAAACCACTTCACTTGCTAGTCTTAGTTTGCGAGTACTTAAAGAGTACTCATGGCTTTGTCCCTGGCTATTCCCGTGGCCAGACTATGAAGAGGACTATCAAGAGGATGGACCGTAGGAAGGTTACGACAACTAGGATCATCTCCCATCGCCAGCATTGCCTATGACCATGAAGATGGAGCCTCGACCATGCTACCGTTATTATTACGTTATTCCGCTGCTATGATTGTATTAAGAATGGATCATGAGATCCTTTATTTGTTGTAAGACCTTATGTATGGTTTTTAATGGATGATGTACTGTGATATACAATCTGTTATGTCTCGCAAAAATGGTAATCCTGGGATTGCGATGTATGGCATAACAGGAATCTGGATTAAAAATCTAGGTGTTGATAAGTTGGTATCAGAGCCATCCTGACCATAGGAGACCCTAGTTTAGAATGGACGTTTGTATCAAAAACTTAGTTTCAAAACCAAGGAATTGAGTATTTATGAAAACTTATTCTCATTCTTATCACTTAGATTCTTTTATGAAAATTCATTGTTCCTAAAAAATTCTTGCAAACTTACATAAAATTTGACACACTTGATCACTCTACTAACTTACTCATCCTATATTCTTATAGATGGACGTGAAGTATAGCAAGTTCTATCAGTTGGGGAATGGAGGAGATCTCATCTTTGAGCGTGACTTGGACCAGCTTTCAGAACTTCTGGAGTGCCCGCACCTCGAGTTCTTCGGAGCTCAGCTCAACGATCAGAAAGGAGAGGAATTGCAATGGCTGATTGTTGCAAGTCTCCGAAGGAAGATTGAAGCCCCCACCTCAGAGGGAATTCAGTTCACCTTAAGATAGAACAACTGGCTAGATGGACTTGTTAGGGCCATGTAGTAAGCTCTTTCCCGTCTATGTGGGCAGAGTATCAATCAGATCAAGGGTACCTATAACATCCCAATTTTAGCAACCCTGAACTGTTGTCCAAAAGGCAAAAATCTGGGGGAACAAAAACTTTTTCTTGTTACATGTGCAATGTTTGTTTACTTTCTTGC
Organism: Avena sativa; assembly: GCA_916181665.1. Lineage (NCBI taxonomy): Eukaryota > Viridiplantae > Streptophyta > Magnoliopsida > Poales > Poaceae > Avena > Avena sativa. The sequence goes on from OV702281.1 coordinate 186,731,019, forward strand.
TTGTGTTCTTGCAACTATTTATGTATTAGGTGCTATACTTCTTATCTCAACACTAGTTTTAAAAAGCTCTTTTACAAAAGAAATGTCTTGGCTCATCCTTCATATTCTGAAAAGTTCTGGCATTTCAAAACCCGAGCCAAGATGACTTTGACAAAACAAAAATATTTTACTAGTTATATTAATAAAACTATGGGGAACTAAAATATACTCCCCTTATGTTTTCAAGACAGAACTCTCAACTACTCTTACCCCTAGGTTTCCAAAACCTCTATACAAAACCTCTTCATTCCAATCTTGGTATAAATGCCAAGAGATACTTATCTTACTTCAAACCATAACCAATTCAAAATACCCATCCCTACCTCAAGCTAGGCTTATGGTAACCCTAATAGTAGTTGGATAAGTTTTGATAAGATGAATTGCCTTTATCTGTTTTCTGATGAATTGCCTTGATCTACTGATTGCATTGTTTGATTAGGAACTAGAGTGAGATAATCTAGTAGATCATCCATTAGGACACAATCGATGCTTGTGATCATCAATATCACATCAAGCATCCAAGTCTGGATCTATCCTAAGCCACTAAGGTGATCACCGCCCCTCCTAATCAGATCAATCCAGGGATAATCCCTTCTAATAAGTTCCAACTCAATGAAGACCCAATCTAAAGAATAGATCCCATCTACTTATTAAACACTTCAACATCATCTCCTTGATCATCGTTTTGGAACTTAGCATCCTCTCACAATCATCTACACTAGCACTCTAGTCTAAAACCCTAACTCTGCCAAAATGGCTAAGTCTGGTTTTCTTATATAGATTCAATCTTCGGATATCTATCTTTTCCAACCTAGGTGCCTTCTTGAGAATGTATTTGAACCATATTGTAGTACCTCAGTATTAATAACAAGGCCCACCCTTTCCCTTGTCTAAGCCATTTAAACTCCCACTCATCCATGATGGTATTGTAGTCAGGATACTAATCTTTTCTACAAATCTTATCAACTTACCTACTTTGGCAGAAGCCCACATCTATATGCCACCTCCCATTGACCAACTCCATACATGGTTACGATCTACTAACCATGGGATATCAACCCCCATTTCACTTGTTTCCATTGGAACCTTGTGCTTCTTAAACCCACCTGGTTTAGGAGGCTACCTGATGTATCTGTTATGGCAGCTTTATTTTCAACAAAGTTTGCCATATCCTCTACACCACCACAAATACAAACAAGAAAAACTCTTGCTTCCATGATCATCTATATGACTTGGTCTATTCATCCATATAACCCTTGTACCAAGGTGAGCTATGAGCTCCCTAATCCAACCTTGTTTAGGTGGCATCAGAATAACCAAACCATAGGTCCTCCAAGAATCTAGTTACCATCCTTTTCACCACTTTCCTACAAAACCAAGGATGATCTTGATGCCTACGTTGGTTATAAGCATCCCCAAATAATTCTCCCAATTAATTGGATTATTAAACCATTTAATTTCCTTTATCTACCAAATTCTCAAAATCCTTATATATAAAGGCATGTTTGATTTTCTCCAAATCACTTAGCCAAACCAAGGCATAATTGAATGCTATGTATCATACCCTATCTTCAAACTCAAAAATAAATATTCTTGAGATTCTTAATTATTTCTTTTTGCCCCTTTTCCTAATTGGCAGAAATAACAGATAATTCATTAAAAATACTTTTCAATCTCAATAAATTCCAATTAAATTCTCCAAGATGTAAAATGTTATTCAACACCATTTCACACCAAAAACCAACCTTGTAGAATGTAAAAAATATTACATTAGCTTTCATAATCTATTTCTGCACTATTTGAATAAATAAGATTAAGTGCACTTCTAACATTTGGAAAAATCCCAAATAATTCATGGGGTTATGCATTGACTTTACACACACACCATTACCATTGGCACACTTTGGCAAATGAAATTTATTCAACTTCCTTCACATGCATCCATTTGATCAACATTTTACAAAACCATCATGCTTGAATTAAATCAAAGTCAAACCTTATCAAAGCTTGGCAAGTAAGTCTCCTAAGCAGCATCACTCCCTTCTGGTCGAAGAACACTGTAGCATGCCCCACCTCTTTGTACCACATGGTTGTTTGAGGGGGGAGACAAAGGCAAGGTCATGTCATACTTTTCTTTTCTCATTACAGCAGCCCCTCTCACCTCTGTATCCCCTACCACGACCAGAGACCTCTCTCCATCACCCCTACTGCCCAATGGATGGCCACCACCCCTCTCTTGCTTCCCCCATGGGCATGGTCTACCATAGACCATACCACCTCGGTTTATAAGCCTCCACCCACTCCAACTCCTCTCTCTGGTCTCATTTCTCCCCCACACTCACACCTATACTCCCTAGAGCTCCCTCTTCCACTCCCCTGCTCTGTACTGACCGGGAAGAGGAGGAGAAGGCACCTCGGCCTCCACCAAGAAACGAGCCTCGAGCTCCCCTCTCCCCTCCTCCCTCTCTGCATGTGACCATGTTAAGATCTCCTCTCTCCTCTGCATCTAACCCTGCTACTTGAATTCATTAATTCTTTCAGAGAATTTGGTGAACTCAAATGGGGTGAAACCAATTCCCTCTGGATAATATTGAAAACATAAAACCTCTGGAGCTGGTCCCATGCCAAGGTGAAGTATGGTTTACCAGTAACAAAAATAACAAATTAAGGCCATTTCTGTCTTGGAGAAATTTTCTAGGCAAAACCAATTATGGTTTTGATCTATTTCCAACTCCCATTGGACACACCTAACCATATCCTACAAAATCCAACAGCTCAAAATTTTTGGAGTCTCTGTTGAATATTAGTGAATTAAACTCTTCTCTGCATGGTTTATTCACTAATAAAATCACTACAGTAGTTCTGCCACTCCAAAAAGGTTGATTCTAGTTTCTACAGAAAGGTATTTTAATCACCTAACATGTGTCCTTGGAATCAACTAAAATGCTTCTATAAAATAAATCTGAGGAAAAAGACAAAACTGGACCAGTAATGACTTTGGGATTTCTCAAGGGCATTCTGGTAATTTTTTGAGGAGATTCAAAATCCTTTGGTTTCATTCCATCAAACACCACCTAATCACCCAAGGAAATAATTTTTGGAACTCCATAGAAGATCTGGTGAATTATTTCCTAAAACTAGAGTTTTAACACTACAAACTCCATTATAAATCCTAGGAAATTGATAAAATAGTGAAACCACTTTTGTTGGCGTCATTTTATGAATACCTATCTGATGGTACCATTTCTATACAACGGTATCATACAGATCAAGTCCTTGGCCAAAAATCCTCTCATAAGTATTTCCTAAACTTTAAAATCCAAAGGGAACCTTTCTCCCTAATATCCTCAAGCCTCCTCCCAATCCAATCAAATCAAATCTCCAAACATCCTACTGATGTTTATATTGTATACATACTTGTTTGCTGTATGATTTGATGCATGTATGCCTTGTAATGATGGGTGTATTGTTTGTTTGAATGTATGCTCAATAACGACGGTAGTTGCGATTGTGTGACGCCGAGAAGAAGGAAGCATCAAGGTTATCTTTATTATTGTTGTATGGGTATTCTGGTATTCTAAAGAAGTCACGGGACATCTCGCTGGTCACAGGCAAGCCACCTTATTGCTCATATGCCTTGTATTATTATTTTACCTATGCATGTTTTATCTACTCATTTATGCAAATTGCATTGTTTTCCTATACTATGTTTTATATGGGGAATGTTTGGCTCCTCCAAATAATTACCCCTTAGTACCTTTAGGTACAACCCATTTGTATAATACCTACCTTCCCTTAGTATGGTAGATGTTGTTTAACACCATAACCCCTTGGAGACCCCATTTTAGCCTAAGCAAAAGGGTAGGATGGGAAGACCCCGGGAAAAGACTTTCAAAAATGTTTTATGAAAAAATGTTTTACAAAATGATGGAGGAAAAACGTTTACGAAAACAGCCAGACTGGCCAGTTTTGAAGCTAGCGCAATTAACCCATGCAACCACATTACTCTGGAATGCGACGGGGATGGGCTGGATGTTTGTCTAATCCGGTATAGGTGTCTCAAACTAATACGAGGAAGAACAAATTCCCGGATGCTGGGCTTTCCCCTGGAAAGGCCCATGGGAAACATTGGTCTTTGGTTCGTAAATACCATCTAAGTGGCAGCAAGACGATACTATGAGCCCCTCATTGAAAGCACACACCATGTAGGGTGCAAAACGCGCTCCGGTTGGCTTGTGACTATATAGGGCGTCCCTGTGTTGAGGGGGTTAACCTCATAGGGTAGGCACTTGTACCGGAGAGTACATTCGGAAGGTCTTGACTGGTTATTTGACCCATAATCAGTGTAGATCAGGGACGGGTAATTGGATGGTGTGGGTACAATGTACAACCTCTGCAGAGTGTAAATCTATTCGAATAGCCGAGTCCTCGGTCAAGGACGGTTGTGCTGGCGGCTGTACAGCGGTGATGGTTTTGTTTTCAAAAAGGACTTCGGAAAAGCAATGGCTCGAAAAAGGTTTTGACCATGGGATGGTAGGACAATGGAGGAAGGAGTTTGGTCATGAGATGACCGGAAGGGAAAACAAATGGGTGACCCAATCCTAGTGATTTCCTAAAAACTTTTCAAAAAGGTTTCCAAAATATTTTACAAAAGTTCTCAACAAAGATATAGAGACATGTTATATTTACAAGATAAACTAATCTACAAAAGAACCTTTCATGGAGCTATCCTACCACAACCATATTGCATATCCTTTATCATTGTTCTCATAAGGTGGTTTGCCAGTACATTCAAAGTACTCACCGACATTGTCCCTGGCTATTTACTTGGCTAGATTGCAGATGTTAAGAAGGAACAAAGGTGTTGACGTCTATGCGAGCTAGGCCGTCTGCCCAGTCAGTTTTCTGTAGGTTTAGGCACGGGCTCTGCGCTGAAGACTTCCGCTATTTGTGTGGTATTCTCCATAATGGCCACTCCATAAGTTTTGTACTCGTTACTATATGGATTTTGTAATAATACTAGCCGGTTGTGCTCACTTCTCAATGATCATGGGAACGTGAATTGTATGCATAGCAGGTATTCTCGGACAGTAAATCCGGGGTGCCACAGACTTGGTATCAGAGACATCCTGACTGTAGGAGACCTTAGTTAGCATGGACGTTAGATAGGACAACCCCTATTTCTGAAAACACCGGATTTTGAAAAACTATTTCCAAAAGCTTTCTGAAAGATTTCCTATCTCACCTTCTATGACTTAAACTATTTGGAAATGAATTACTCTATATCTCGTCTACTTCAAAAGTCTAGTCTTCAAAAACAAAGTCTAACTTGGAGACTATGAAGACGACTATCCCGGAATGAAGAGACACCAAGACAAGTAGAACAAAGGAGCTACCAAGACGAAGGACATTACAAGATCGCCCTACCAACACAGTCCTTCATCGCCTCCAAATTGATCAAGTACGGCACCGACGACAGCAGAGGACAAGACAGAAGCCCAGAAACCCGTATCGTCCGTACTTAGGAGAAATAACCCCAAGATAGGATTCCCACAATAGCGCGTACTCACCCCTTAGTACCTATGGTACGCTCTGCCTGCTTGCCATGAGCTTGTGTGATGCTTGAAATATGTTGTTTGTCTGCCTTGGAACACCCGGTCCTGTCGTATGAGCACCTTGTTGGCATATCCCGACACTAACCCTCGCAACCCCATAGCTGAAAACCTCTCCTCAGCAAGATGGCCACATAAAGAAATCCCCTACAACTCCTACTCTTGCCTTAACTCTAATCGCCCCCAAAAAGGAGTGACAATCCTAATAAACCCTCCGCTGAATCAACATGAAGTCATCGCCAAGAAGCCGGAAGATAAGAAGGCCCGAAGGCAACGAGTTTACACCGTCAACAAACCAAAGCAACACCAAGAGTTCAAGTGAAGACACCGCATCTGAAGCCAAATTGCCTCCACCCCAACTAAGGATGAATAATAAGCGTCGCTAACCGCTAAAACTAACCCGATATAACCTACGGCTTTATTAGGGAATCATCAGAGGAAAGTAGTCGCAATAAGGCTTCACCCGAAGACCGCAACTCCAGTATCACGCCTCGCCCCAAGATGAAGGATCGATGTCACATCCCAAAATTTTCCAAATTTTGAAATGTGAAAAATAAATAATTGTTGGAATTTAGGGTGAGAAGAAACTTTTTGATTCCAAATGGAAACATCAAAACCTATTTTGATCAAGTAGAATCCTAAAGGGATTTAAAAAGATAAACAAATAATAAATAAAGTTATATTAGTTGGAATCACCATTTTCGGATCTTTAAATAAAAAGATATGGTTTTTATAAGCAAAGGTAGAAATAATGAATAAGGACTATTTTTTTTAAAAAAAAGAGCCAAATTAATCTTGGCCAAGCATTTAAAATAAAATATTTTGTTTGATAAAAATATTAAAGGTTTATTTAAATAAAACCATGAGGATTTATTTATATCCAAATTTCATTCAAGTATAGATTTTTTTTCTTTTTCCTATTTTGATTGATCATTAAAACTTAATATAGTATTTTCAATTATATTTCAAAGTGTTATGTTTTTAATAAAACCTACTAAAAATGTTTTGGAAAAATTTAGAAAGTCAAATAGAGTTTTAAACCTATTTCAATCCTATTTGAAATAAAGTCTAAAGCCCTTTTATTTATTTTTAATAAATAATAAATCCTAAAAATAATTTTCTATTTTGGAATTTGGAATATATAGGTAAACATAATTAAATTTTTCCTAGAGTTTGGTGGTGATTTGAATTCATTTGGTGTTTGAATTATTTGAATGAAAAATTAAAACAGAAAAAGAAAAAGGTTTAGTATAAAAAAAACGAGTCAAACCCAACCCAGCCAACAGGCCCAGTCCAGCCCAAATCGCAGCCCACCTTCTCCCCCTCTGGTGAACCTTTTTCACTCAGAAAAGAACCCACCTCATCGCTGAAAACAAGACCCCACTCCCTCTCTCCCTCTCTCATAGACAGCGCGGTCCCACGTCGTCAGTTGTCGTCTCCACCGCGACCACATCCCCCTCGCCGTTTCTGCCATTGAATGCGGCGATCAATTCGTGTTGATGGAGGGATTAAACTCGCCAGCGACCACGCTCACTTAAGCGCCTCACTCTCATCTTCCATTTCCCCCAAGCAGCACCTCCTCCCTGCCTCCAGGCTACGCAAATTTCGAGCTTGAACCCCTCTTCCCCGACGAGCTTCTCCAGCAAATTCCGGCACCGTCCAACCGCCCCTCGCCTCCCAGAGCACGCAGGCTTACTCCCCATCTCCTGACGCACCTTCCAGTGTCGCTTGCTAGCCCGCGCATTCACCGTAGCCTCGGCAACCTCGACACCTGAGCGCCGCCGCGTCTGCAATCGCTCCGGCAAGCCTCCCTGGTAAGCTCAGACCGCCCCGAACCCTCCTATTGATGCTCCCATGATCCGCAGAACAGTACGCGTCTAACGCCCCCTCCCGTTTGCCTCGGCATGATCTGCAGCCTCGCCCCGACAACAAACCGAAGCATCTGGCGCCACCACTGACTCCAGCGAACAATCCACCCTGCTCTGGTGCGCCCCTCGACAAGCCGACCACACCTCAAGCTTCACCGCAACCACGCGAGCACGGTGAGCTACTCCTACCTCTCCCTATCTTCATGAATCGTCGCCAACGCTACTGGCCGAGCACGCGCCGCCGCCAGCCGCCGCTAGCGCCGCCCAGATATGGTCTGGCCGCTGTGATCTGTAGGATGCGATTTGTCTGGCTAGGATTAGATCTGGATGAAGAGGTAAGTTTGATCCAGAGCCGCACGATCTAATTAAGATCCAAAGATCCCCAGAGCGCAATCCGCACGAATCGGTACCGTCCAGTTAGATTCAGCCACGTGGCCAGACTTAGGATTTAAATTAGAAATTTGATCTATTAGATTTGCAAACTTGCAAAATTCATAACTTTAATTATACATGTCCAAATTTTGCAAATTTTATATCAATGGATTCAGCAGAACAAGTACTTTGCAACCATGCACGTTTTTTAATGTTTTGCTTCGGGAAAATTGGTGGAAATTGCAGAAACATGTGTAGGCATAATTTGAATATAAAAATTGTTCTAGATATATTTTTAAGGTGAAATCTTTGCAAAATGGATTGTTTTGAACCTACTGACCATAGGAACCAACTTATGGATTTAAGAATGTATTTTGTGAGGTTAAGGAATAAATATTTGCATTAGCACATTTCTAGTCAAATAAAAATATTTTTATGGTTTAGAAATGGATTTTGAGTAAAACCTTTGGGAAATGATTTGATTCAAACCTTCTGACCCTAAACACCAAGTTTTGAGATTAAGAACATATTTGATGAACCATATAAAGTTATTTATTTGCTAAAAGATATTTTCAACAACATAAAATATCACCTTAGCATAATATTTGGTTTATGAGATGAAACCTTTTGCAAATGGTTTTACCACTTTTGCAGATGACCAATGTGAGCTTGAAAATGTTTAGAGCCTAGTAGAAACCACTTTTCCAAATAAAACTATATTTTGCATGCTTGCATGCATGACCTTGTGTTTGTTATTTTATGTGGTGAATTGGTTTGAATGCTAGTTGAATTTGTGTTTTTCTTGATTGAATTGTAGTGAAGTTAGAAGTGTGTGATATTTGCAAGATAAAGAAGTGAACCAACATTCTCTACTAAAAAGGCAAGTGGCACTATCATCCATGTCCTACTATTTTCATTACACCTAGTGGATTTTTGTAGCATGCATGATAATGACTACTATATTTCTATGCTATGCTATGTCCTATTAGGATACCCTTATATCTTCCTTAGTAAAAACATTGTAGTTGTAGTATGCTTATCCCTGCTATATATTTGGAACGAGATACATGATATGATTATATGAAGTGTTGGAAAAATATATGTTTATATAATAAAACAAGTACTCAATGAACCACCTGGGTGGAAAGAGGATTCTCAAGTTTTGGAGAAGGTGGAAACAAAGGGAACCATGTCTATATGGCTATCTTTTTGTGTGTGCACTCGAAGAAAACCATCCAGGGACTTAGATATTGAACATGTTTCTCGTACAGTGGCTTCCGTGTACAGCCACATGCTAAATGGGCTCTGGCTTAGTCAACTACATAGTGGAAGACCCATGCATTGGCATCTTCAGGTTAACTAGAATTGTGTAAGGGAAATATATCCCTACATTGGTGCCTGGTAGACAAGCTAGCATTGTGTATTGGGGGGACTTCTATGGAAAGACTTTGTCACATTCTCGATCTGCGGGTACTCCATTTTTGTGAGTACTTATCCAGCGGCCACTGGTGGCGTCAAGACGAGATTGTGTCATGTGGGTAAAGTGTACAACTTCTGCAGAAGATCAAATTCTAAGTACTTAGTCGTGTCCCCAGTTATGGACAACTCTGAGCAACTAAGGCCTGAAGCTATGGAAGATCTCGACATTCAAATTTCTCAAAGTAAGACTTGATGGTGACAACAAGGGATTAGAAGCACTTGGAGTTTTCCAAGGAGTTCAGAAAGATTTGACAAAAGATCACAATTATTTTGAAAAGATAGGATAAAATTATATTGCTTTCTGCAAAAGAGCCTAAACCCTACTTAGCTAAATATGCATGTAATGATAGGATCCAATTAATTCTACATAGTAGTGAAACTTGCCAATACAATTCAAATGTATTGACCCTTGTGGCTGCAACTTATTATGTTGCAGGTTTGTTTGATGTTAGTGAAGTGTGTTGAATAGGATTACAAGTCTACAACGAACATGATTGCCTGTGGCACTTTGAAGATGAAGGACCCCATGCTATAGTTAATTCTGCTGCATTGTAATGAGATAGCCAAAGGAGCTATGTAAGATCTAATAAATTATTTTATTCCTGGTTATAAAGTTGTATTATAACCTTTGTATCTTGATATTACATCTTAACTGTGGATTCTAGCTATTGATCCAGGGACTAGCATTGTAAACACAGGGATCTCTACCTTATTAATGGTTGGGAACCTTACAGATGGTATCAGAGCACTGTGTTGCCTGTAAGATTGTAACCCTAGGATTGGACAAAACCCCTTAGAAAAATAGGAGTTGTATTTGTTCCAAAACTTATTTACAAACAATCTTGTAAACTCTTTCCTCAACCTTTTGGTTTTGATTCTACACCTCTTCCTTTTCAACTTGATCGACAAAGACATGACCAATGACTTCAACTTTAGTTTCACCAAGGACTTCAACTTAGACATCACTAAGGACTACAAGTGAGAACCAAGAGACATTAGATTGCCTACCAAAAAACATTGATGTTAGTGTATGGATCATATTGACCTATGAGGTATGACTATGCTAAGTTAATTATTTCAAGAAAATTTGTTGTTTCCTTCAACTCATGAGTTAAGATCATAAGTTCTTAAGTGGATAGTTGTTTGTTGATTGATTGATTGAACTTGGTTGTTTTGAGTTGTGTGTTAGAACTTCCTTATGCCTATCTGTCATTACTTATCCCTATCAAACCAACAGATGCCTCCCTGTCGTGCCAACCCCAACCAAAACAACAATGTCACTCCCGAGATGCAGCAGTTGTTGGCAGCTCAAGCTCAAATAATGCAGATGATGACATAGTTCCTGCAAAATTAGAATCAGAATAACAACAACAACAACAACAACAACAACAACAACAACAACAACAACAACAATCAGAATAATCTTCCAGCACATGATATGCTCACCAGGTTTTTGAAACTAAGGCCTGCAAGGTTCTCTGGAACAACTAACCCAATGGTAGCCAATGATTGGTTACGTTAGGTGAATAAGGACTTAGTGACTGTTGGCTGCACCGACGAAGAAAAAGTTAGGTTTGCATCACACCTGCTTGAAGGACCAGCAGCAACAAGGTGGGACAACTTTCAGATCACCACTCCCCATGAGGATGTGACTTGGACTATTTTTGAGGATGGTTTCCGTACAGCTCACATCTCATCTGGAGTGATGCACTTGAAGAAAAAGGAATTCCACAATCTGAAACAACGTCACCTCAGTGTGGCTGAGTACATTGAAGAATTCAACAATCTGGCACGCTATGCACCGGATGAAGTTGATACAGATGCTAAGAGGAAGGAGAAATTCCTCGAAGGACTTAATGATGAGTTGAACCTGCAGCTAGCTGTTGCCTATTTACCAACTTATCAAAGCCACCATCCTGGAAAACAAGATGAATCAAGTTGAGAGCAGAAAGAGGAAGCATAACCTCAAGTATCACTCAGGATCATCCAAAAAGAAGGGTTCATTCAAAAAGAGCAATGAAGATTCTGAACCACATCAGCATCACCACAACAACAATGGAAGTGATATTAATGGAAAAGATACTAACAATGGAGATGACCTTGGTCAGAACCAACATGAAAATTCCAGGAAGAAAGACATTAGCCAGTTGCAATGCTATAATTGTAAGGAACTTGGACACTATACATCAGACTGTCCTGAGAAGAAAAATAAAAAGGATGCTAGAAACTACAATGGAGATGACTCCAATGTGACCCAGAAAGGACATATGAACCACATTGACATCGATGGGATCTTTGAAGAGATAGAAGAAGTCGATGTCAGGAACTAGTTATCTTAGAAGAGTCAAATAAGGATTCCTTGTCTGGATATCAAGTGTTGAACCCATAGTCAAGTGAACCATCAATGTAACCCTATGAGACTTTCTTTTAAGGTTGGTAGTACCCTAGTTGCCTTGAAGCCAACTTGTAATCCTAGCCTTCCCAAATCTCGGGGCGAGATTTCTTTTAAGGGTGGTAGCCTGTCACATCCCAAAATTTTCCAAATTTTGAAATGTGAAAAATAAATAAACAAAATAAATAATTGTTGGAATTTAGGGTGAGAAGAAACTTTTTGATTCCAAATGGAAACATCAAAACCTATTTTGATCAAGTAGAATCCTAAAGTGATTTAAAAAGATAAACAAATAATAAATAAAGTTATATTAGTTGGAATCACCATTTTTGGATCTTTAAATAAAAAGATATGGTTTTTATAAGCAAAGGTAGAAATAATGAATAAGGACTATTTTTTAAAAAAAAGAGCCAAATTAATCTTGGCCAAGCATTTAAAATAAAATATTTTGTTTGATAAAAATAGTAAAGGTTTATTTAAATAAAACCATGAGGATTTATTTATATCCAAATTTCATTCAAGTATAGATTTTTTTCCTATTTTGATTGATCATTAAAACTTAATATAGTATTTTCAGTTATATTTCAAAGTGTTATGTTTTTAATAAAACCTACTGAAAAGGTTTTGGAAAAATTTAGAAAGTCAAATAGAGTTTTAAACCTATTTGAATCCTATTTGAAATAAAGACTAAAGCCCTTTTATTTATTTTTAATAAATAATAAATCCTAAAAATAATTGTTCTATTTTGGACTTTGGAATATATTGATAAACATAATTAAAATTTACCTAGAGTTTGGTGGTGATTTGAATTCATTTGGAGTTTGAATTATTTGAATGAAAAATCAAAACAGAAAAAGAAACAGAAAAAGAAAAAGGTTCAGTATAAAAAAAAAATCAAACCCAACCCAGCCAACAGGCCCAGTCCAGCCCAACTCGCAGCTGACCTGCTCCCCCTCTAGTGAACCGTTTTTCACTCAGAAGAGAACCCACCCTGTCGCTGACAACAGGAACCCGCTCCCTCTCCCCCTGTCTCGCAAACAGCGCGGTCCCACGTCGTCAGTCGTCATCTCCACCGCGACCACGTCCCCCTCGCCATTTCTGCCATTGAATGCGGCGATCAATTCGCGTTGATGGAGGGATTAAACTCGCCAGTGACCACGCTCACTTAAGCGCCTCCCTCTCCTCTTCCATTTCCCCCAAGCAGCACCTCCTCCCTGCCTCCAGGCTGCGCAAATTTCGAGCTCAAACCCCTCTGCCCTGACGAGCTTCGCCAGCAAATTCCGGCGCCGTCCAACCGCCCCTCGTCTCCCAGAGCACGCAGGATTACTCCCCATCTCCTGGCGCATCTTCCAGTGTCGCTCGCTAGCCCGCGCATTCACTGTAGCCTCGGCAACCTCGACACCTGAGCGTCGCCGCGTCTGCCATCGCTCTGGCAAGCCTACCTGGTAAGCTCAGACTGCCCCGAACCCTCCTGTTGATGCTCCGATGATCCCCAGAATAGTACGCGTCTAACGCCCCCTCCCGTTTGCCTCGGCATGATCTGCAGCCTTGCCCCGACGACAAACCGAAGCATTTGGCGCTGCCACTGACTCCGACGAACAATCCACCCTGCTCCGGTGCGCCCCTCGACAAGCCGACCACACCTCGAGCTTCACCGCAACCACGCGAGCACGGTGAGCTACTCCTACCTCTCCCTCGCTTCCTGAATCGTCGCCAACGCCACTGGCCGAGCACGCGTCGCCGCCAACCGCCGCTAGCGCCGCCCAGATATGGTTTGGCCGCTATGATCCGTAGGATGCGATTTGTCTGGCTAGGATTATATCTAGGCGAAGAGGTAAGTTTGATATAGAGCCGCACGATCTAATTAAGATCCAACGATCCCCAGAGCGCAATCCGCCCGAACTGGGACGGTCTAGTTAGATTCAGCCACGTGGCCAGACTCAGGATTTAAATTAGAAATTTGATCTATTAGATTTGCAAACTTGCAAAATTCATAACTTTAATTCTACATGTCCAAATTTGCAAATTTTATATCAATGGATTCAGAAGAACAAGTACTTTTCAACCATGCACTTTGTTTAATGTTTTGCTTGTGGAAAATTGGTTGAAATTGCAGAAACATGTGTAGGCATAATTTGAATATAAAAATTGTTCTAGATATATTTTTAAGGTGAAATATTTGCAAAATGGATTGTTTTGAACCTACTTAATATAGGTACCAACTTATGGATTTAAAAATGTATTTTGTGAAGTTAAGGAATAAATATTTGAATTAGCACATTTCTAGTCAAATAAAAATATTGTTTATGGGTTAGAAATGAATTTTGAGTAAAACCTTTGGGAAATGATTTGTTTCAAACCTTCTGACCCTAAACACCAAGTTTTGAGATTAAGAACATATTTGATAAACCATATAAATTTATTGATTTGCTAAAAGATATTTTCAACAACATAAAATATCACCTTAGCATAATATTTGGTTTATGAGATGAAACCTTTTGCAAATGGTTTTACCACTTTTGTAGATGACCAATGTGAGCTTGAAAATGTTTAGATCCTAGTAGGAAACACTTTTCCAAATAAAACTATCTTTTGCATGCTTGCATGCATGACCTTGTTTTTGTTATTTTATGTGGTGAATTGGTATGAATGCTAGTTAAATTTGTGTTTTGCTTGATTGAATTGTAGTGAAGTTAGAAGAGTGTGATATTTGAAAGATCAAGAAGTGAACCAACATTCTCTGCTAAAAAGGCAAGTGGCACTATCATCCATGTCCTACTATTTTCATTACACCTAGTGGGTTTTGTACCATGCATGATAAGGACTACTATATTTCTATGATATGCTATGTCGTATTAGGATACCCTTATATCTTCCTTAGTAAAAACATTGTAGTTGTAGTATGCTTAGACTTGCTATATATTTGGAATGGGATACATGATATGATTATATGAAGTGTTGGAAAAATATATGTTTATATAATAAAACAAGTACTCAATGAACCACTTGGGTGGAAAGAGGATACTCAAGTTTTGGACAAGGTGGCAACAAAGGGAACCATGTTTATATGTCTATCTTTTTGTGATGTGCACTCAAAGAAAACCACCCAGGGACTTAGATATTGAACATGTTTCTCGTACAATGGATTACGTGTACAGCCACATGCTAAATGGGCTCTGGCTTAGTCAACTACATAGTGGAAGACCCATGCATTGGCATCTTCAGGTTAACTAGAATTGTGTAAGGTAAATATATCCCTACATTGGTGCCTGGTAGACAAGCTAGCATTGTGTATTGGGGGGACTTCTATGGAAAGACTTTGTCACATTCTCGAGCGGCCGGTGGTGGCGTCAAGACGAGATTGTGTCATGTGGGTAAATTGTACAACTTCTGCAGAAGATCAAATTCTAAGTACTTAGCCGTGTCCCCGAATATGGACAACTCTGAGCAACTAAGGCCTGAAGCTATGGAAGATCTCGACATTCAAATTTCCCAAAGTAAAACTTGATGGTGACAACAAGGGATTAGAAGCACTTGGAGTTTTCCAAGGAGTTCAGAAATATTTTATAAAAGATCACAATTATTTTGAAAAGATAGGATAAAACTATATTTCTTTCTGCAAAGATCCTAAACCCTACTTAGCCAAATATGCATGTAATGATAGGATCCACTTAATTCTACATAGTAGTGAAACTTGCCAATACAATTCAAAAGTATTGACCCTTGTGGCTGCAACTTATTATGTTGCAGGTTTGTTTGATGTTAGTGAAGTGTGTTGAATAGGATTACAAGTTTACAACCAACATGATTGCCTGTGGCACTTTGAAGATGAAGGACCCCACGCTATAGTTAATTCTGCTGCATTGTAATGAGATAGGAAAAGGAGCTATGTAAGATGTAATAAATTATTTTATTCCTGGTTATAAAGTTGTATTATGACCTTTGTATCTTGATATTACATCTTAACTGTGGATGCTATCTATTGATCCAGGGACTAGCATTGTAAACATAGGGATCTCTACCTTATTAAAGGTTGGGAGCCTTACAATCGACCACAACCTCGACGACCCCAAGTAAAGCTCTAGGGTGGAAAGATTGCATCATTCCACTCTATTACAGAAGACTGGCCATGAGAAGATAATACCAGAAGATCTCCAATCCAAGAACCTGCTCCAAACCCCACCCTAACAGTCGTCAGAGGAACAGAAAAACATACCTCCTCAACAATCTCCACAAGTCCGCTCAATCCTCCCGACACCCGAGACATTCAGAATTAAGAGAACAAGACTGCCCGTCGCCGCCAATACTACCCTCCAAGGAGAATAAAGAAACCCAAAAGCTTCAACCTCCGAATCTGCAAAACCCTGAGACAGAGAATGAAGAACTATCCCCTTCACAAGTATCAACCCCTCTTCAATTCACCACCCCCGGAGATCAACTCGTCGAAGCAAAAGATCAAAGAAGGCACGACCCTCACTGCTAAATATGACCCCGAGGAAAAGCAGTAACCAAAGTTTGTACCCAACCCAAGGACGGCTGCAATATTCAAGGAGCAGTCACGACATAGTCCTTCGTACCCTACCCACTCACTTTTACAACCTCTAGCAAGTGATGGATCGTCTCAAAACCTGTTCAGTAAGGCGTCAAGTACTTTCGCCATTGGCCGGCGCAAATTTGCTAAACTCTAGAATGGACCCTGTTAGATGGAAGGCAAGAATAATTCCCCTCTTTGCATCAGACCGAACCTGAGACTACCACTTTCTAAAGGACTGCGTTCCTAGACCGCCAACCTCCAACGACATCCTTCAACTTATCGGACCCCTACCTAGCTCAGAACTAACTACCCGGAAGTTATTACACGCCTTCTATACTAGACCTACCAACTCAAGAAGTGATATCGACGCCTCTCATTAAGTGGACTATACAAGACCGATAGAATATAACCACCTCCGGACAAAAGGCGCAGTGCCATCCCCCAGCATCAGTATACGACTCCAACCAAGAAAGTCGACAACTCCACCAAGAACCCCTAGTTTCACTCTAAGGGAGAAATACTGCGTCTTTCCCGCCCAAAAACCAGATAGAACCCTGGAGTCCAACACTAGTTATCGCAAAGTGATGACCACCCTTGCAAAATCCGAATCATCAACCCTGCAAGAAGGAGGACAAACAACACTTATCCAGAATCAGAAGGTACTCGAGGAAGGTTCTCCATCATATAATCGTCAGCTCAGCCAGTAGTTCGGACGTTGCAATACCAAGAAGGCAGAGAGGCCAACCTCATCAAGAACTGGATCAAGGAAGGATCAACCCATCGTCTCGCTTCTCCAAAATTGTCCTAAGGGGAAAAGACTGCGTCTTTTGCAGTTGTTTAAATCTAAACAGCTCAATCCGAAGCCACCCAGCTCTGACCCGTAACTGACCACGCATGTTCGATTGTAAATCCCGATAGCATCTAATAATTCCACTCTGAAATTGCCAAGCGGATGTTATTACCCAATCCTACTCCTCCCTAATCTCGGGATGAGATTATTTTTAAGGGGGAAGGTCTGTAACATCCCAATTTCATCAACCCTGAACTGTTGTCCAAAAGGCAAAAATAAGGGGGAACAAAAACTTTTTCTTGATACATGTGCAATGTTTGTTTACTTGCATCCTTGTGTTCTTACAACTGTTTATGTATTAGATGCTATACTTCTTATCTCAACACTAGTTGACAAAAGCTATTTTACAACAGAGATGTCTTGGCTCATCATTCATATTCTCAAAAGTTCCGGCATTTCAAAACTCGAGCCAAGATGACTTTGACAAAACAAAAATATTTTAGTAGTTCTATTAATAAAACTATGGGGAACTAAAATATACTCCCCTTATGTTTTCAAGACATAGCTCTCAACTACTCTTACCCCTAGGTTTCCAAAACCTCCATTCAAAGCCTCTTCATTCCAATCTTGGTAGAAATGCCAAGAGGTACTTATCTTACTTAAAACAATAACCAATTCAAAATACCCATACCTACCTCAAGCTAGGCTCGATGGTAACCCGAATAGTAGTTGGATTAGTTTTGATAAGATGAATTGCTGATCTGTTGTCTGATGAATTTCCTTGATCTACTATCTGATGAATTGCCTTGATCTGTTGATTGCATTGTTTGCTTAGGAACTAGAGTGAGATAATCTAGTAGATCATCCACTAAGGTGATCACCTCCCCTCCTAATCAGATCAATCCAGGGATAATGCCTTCTAATAAGTTCCAACTCAATGAAGACCCAAACTAAAGTATGGATCCCATCTACTTATTAAACACTTAAACATCATCTCCTTGATCATGGGTTTGGAACTTAGCATCCTCCCACAATCATCTACACTAGCACTCTAGTCTAAAACCCTAACTCTGCCAAAATGGCTAAGTCTGGATTTCTTATCTAGATTCAATTTTTGGAGCTCTACCTTTTACAAACTAGGTGCCTTCTTGAGAATGTATTTGAACCATATTGTAGTACCTCAGTAGTACTACCAAGGCCCACCCTTGCCCTTGGCTAAGCCATTTTAACTCCGACTCATCCATGATGTTTTGTAGTCCGGATACTAATCTTTTCTACAAATCTTATCAACTTACCTACTTTGGCAGAAGCCCACATCTATATGCCACCTCCCCTTGACCAACTCCATACATGGTTATGATCTACTAACCATGGGATATCAACCCCCATTTCACTTGTTTCCATTGGAACCTTGTGCTTCTTAAACCCACCTGGTTTAGGAAGCTACCTGATGTATCTGTTATGGCAGCTTTATTTTCAACAAGGTTTGCCATCTCCTCTACACCACCACAAATACAACCAAGACCAACTATTGCTTCCATGATCATATATATGACTTGGTATATTCATCCATATAACCCTTGTACCAAGGTGAGCTCTGAGCTCCCTAATCCAACCCTGTTTATGTGGCATCAGAATAACCAAACCATAGATCCTCCAAGAATCTAGTTACCATAATTTTCACCAATTTTTCTCCAAAACCAAGGATGACTTGATGCCTACATCAAGTTTACATAATCCACCTTGGTTATAACACTGGTGCAGAACACCACCTCTAACACCGGTTCAGAACACCTTCTAAAAGCGGTTGTAGAACCGATGTTGAGGGTTTGGTGTTAGAGGCCCCCCCTTTAACACGGGTTCTTATACGAACCGGTGTTAAAGGGTGGCGCACGTGGGTCTGCCACAGCGCTCAGCCCCCCCCCTTTAACACCGGTCTGTGCTGCGGCAGGAAAAAGAGATGAATCTCTGCCGCGGCAGGAAAACGACCTAAATCTCTGCCGCGGCAGGAAAACAGCCTAAATCTTTGCCGCGGCAGAGTTCTGCCGCCGCCCCGTTCTAGGCGTATTTCTACGGTGCGGCGGGGATGGGGAGGGGGGAGGGGGAATCGACCGGGAGCGGTATATACACATACATCATCGTCGGTACATACGAGTACATGAATAATTAAGCAACTATTATTATACACAAACATCGTCATTGTGTCGTATTGTCCGTAAACGTTGAAGCATCAAGTATAAGAAAAACACGTTCAAGCATCTAAAGAGTTTTTGGATATCTAAAGAGTTCTCCGCCAGGCGTGACGACCTCATCAAGTATGAACCCCGCCAATTCCTCTTGAATGGCTCGTATGCGGTCAAATGGTAGGAGTTGGTCCCGCATCCGTTCGATCTAAATATATATGTAGAATGGGGTCAATATATATATATAAGAATAAAACTCAACACAATTTATGGTAATAAAATAATGTTGTGTACTTTGTTTACTTACTCTAAGTTGTTCTAGTGCGGCTTGGCCCGTCACACATATCGTGTTGCGAATGAACTCGCAAACATAGTATCCACATAAGTTATTGCCATGTCCCTGATACGCGCACTTTATGAGAATAGAGAGTTCAATCAAAATAATAATCAATAAAGCATGATATAATGGAATTGGAAGCAGAATCAAAGAGATACGCAGACCTAGCTAGCTAGTATTACTTACATTTTGGTCTACAAATTTTAGTTCTTCGGACCATTCACCCACGGCCCTGCCCGTGAACCTTTTGCAAACCCTGCCTGGCAAAGAAAATGGATAAAGGAGTAACTAATTACTTGTTGTCACGAAAGTTGCCGATGTAGTGCGATAATATGATTGAAATTACCTCTGGAGCATCTCTCTAAAGTATGCCCATATCTCTTTTTCTTTTCGTAACGAGTCCATGACAAGGACTTTTCCTGAGTCAGGTTGAATGACTAGCATAATAAAGTGGAACCTACGCACGCATAACTCATCATCAGTTACACTTAACATCGAGTAAGCCGAAACAGAATGTGTACAAGAGAGGGTAACAGTACTCACGAGAAGTTGTAAGGCAATAGTATTTCCCTTTTGGTTTGTTGTCTTAGTAAATACCTTAGCAAGTAATCTTCTGTTTGCCCGGGTTTGGTTCTTACCACTTCTTCATGAACTCTATTTGGTTCAACGAACCCAATGTCAAAAGGGCCTCCTTTCATGCATTCCATAACCTTTTTCCTGCATAATAGTATATACTTATATGGTGAGCATATATATATACATGCAATTAATGAAGTGAATGAGATGAGATAAGAATTACAGAAATAGTACTTACACACAATAAAGGATGATGGCTGCTTTGTCGAGTTCCTTCTGATTGAATAGAAAATGCAAGCCTTGAATGTTGAAGTCGATCTTGTCGTCTCCGCACAAGAAAATATGATCTCTTATATGCGTCGTGATCCATTCTTCCTTTCTCGTCATGCAGAAATCAAGGTACCACTTGTGCAATCTTCGCATCTTTCTTGGTAGATTCTTGAGCTCCTCTTTCTTGACGAGATTCTTCCCATACTTCCATGGCTGCTTGGGGTTGACATCGCCTGTGGGAATGTTGTCTCCCATGAGGTTCAAGTGTGCAATGTAAGTCGTCCCCATCTCATTTTCCTTTCTTTGTAGCTCTGCGTCGTAATCATTTATAGGAGGAGTGTTCCGTGTGTCGAACACTTGGAGCGGGGCGCATGATTGCTTTTCCTGCTCTCCGAGCATGGGAACTGTTTTTTTGGGGTGCCGCACGACTGTTACATTCAGTCTCCCTCCGCCTTGCATTCCCCTTCAAAATCTAGCGCTCGTAGTCCGGCACAAGTGGGGTTTCAGGTTTAAAAAGATTATTATAAAACTTCTCCACCACCGCCGGATCTATTTTATCCTTTGGCTCGGCCCGTCTTGGTGCAAAGAATTTCTCGGCAATGGCTTGGCGGAAGGCTGCGGGACGTAGTTTCTTGAACTCTTTGGTGTACGGTTTCCTGTGGATTTCTTCGTGGCAGTGCTCTTCCGCTTACGCTGAGATGGCTGTTGCGCCGGAGATGGCTGGCGCGCCGGAGATGGCTGTTGCGCAGGAGATGGCTGGCGCACAGGAGATGGCTGAAGCGCCGGAGATGGCTGCCACGCAGGAGATGGGTGAAGCGCCGGAGACGACAAGGGAGTATTCTGATGACTTGGAGACGGCTGAGGCGGCTTAGACTGCTGACGCTGCGGAGACGGCGGGGGTGCCAGTGGCCTCCAATTTGGAAGCACGATGTGTTCCTTCTTCCAAAGAATGGTTGTTTTCACTCCATATTTGAGTTGAGTTTCCCCTTCACCTGTAGCATGGTCAAGCCGTGCTTCCTCAAATTCCTTCACAACCTTATCCACCCCAACAATAGCATATCCATCTAGAATCGGTCGGTAGTGGTAAGATCCACCAGCTACAGGAGGTAAGGCATAGCCGACAGCCACCTTAATGGATAAGCCCATTAATCTCACATGCAGCTCAGTGTGTTAGCTCTCCGTGATCTCATCTACGGGGTATCGAGGACCCGCCATTTCAAGCGTGGGTTGCACGTTCTCCGTGGAAGCCATGATGCTTTTCCGCGCAGAGTCTGGGCCGCCGGCAGCTTCCAATGCAGGCTCTTCGTGCCGCTAAGATGGGCCGGTAGCTTGCTGTCTGTGTTGTGCATTCACTTGCGCCTACAGCACCACAAGTGCAAGTTCTATCTGTGTCATCCGCTCTGTATGCTCTTTTTATTTTTTCCGTGCCAGATGGGCCGGTAGCTTGCTGTCTGTGTTGTGCATTCACTTGCGCCTACAGCGCCACAAGTGCAAGTTCTATCTGTGTCATCCGCTCTGTATGCTCTTTTTCTTTTTTTCCGCGCCATCTGTAAGAGTCGCCCCACTCGGCAAACCCATCCTTCCACGTCATACCGCCTGTGCCTCGTGCATGTCCAGGGTGTTCTTTTTTACCGATGGCGCGTGTGAGCTCGTCATTCTCTCTGTCGGTATGGAAGGTCCTGGCGGCTGTTTCCTCGTATGCCGTGATGTGTTCAGTGACGGGTTTGGAAAGGAGGGTTGGAAAGATACACAATCCTGTTTCTGGGTCCAACCTTGCCCCGATTCCGGAGAACCAAGTCTTTGCACGTAGGTCCCACCCATCTGTCTGGGGTCTGATCCCTCTAGCGCGCAGGACCTTCTCAGCTTCCTCCCACTTAGGCCTCTGAGATATGTAGCCACCTGACCCCGTCCTCTGGTGATATTTCTTGTTCTGGGCATTTAGCGTATTGGTTTCTGACCTCTTTTTAGCTATAACACCTTCCTTATATGCCACAAATTCGGGCCAGTGAGGTCTTATCTTCGCATAATATGCGTCTTTGAAATCTGGAGTCTCGCGAGCTTTGAAAAATTTGTTCAATTTTGTCTTCCAGTTGCAGAAAGCATCAGCCATCTTCTTTAGAGTCCACTCTTTGACCTTTTCCTTTATAACCGGTTTGTTTTCATCCTCCTCTGGCAGAAGGGTGAAATTTACCAACAGCGAATTCCAAAGTGTTTCTTGGATCTTTCATCGACAAAGGTACCGTCGCCCTTCTTTGGCTTATTCCAATTTTCAATTATGATTGGGATTTGGTTCCTAACAAGAACTCCAGCCTGATGTACAAATTTGTCTGCGGCCTTCTTGGGCTCCATCGGCCTGCCATTAACACGGACTGCTTCGATCGTGAACTTTGCACGATCTTTCAACCGATGGCTCGCGCCTCGCTTGCTCTTTTTCATAGAAGAAGATTGTTGCTGGCTGGTCGATCCAGAGGTCTAAAAGAAGAAAGAAGCGTTAATTAATACATTGACATATATACGAATCAATCGGTGCAAGTCAGCAGCGGCTTAATCCATGCATATACCTCGACAGACTTTGTAATCACTAAAGTGTGTTCACCGGAGTCGTCATCTTCTCCATGACTACTTGAGCTGTCATCATGTCCCTCCAAGTTCAGATATTGTGAGGTGTCCTCTTGGATCATGTTCTCCATTATTTCTTCATCTTCAAGATTTCTACTGAGTGGATCCATACTTTCTAAAACAAAATATAATCACACAAATATCAGTAATACATCTATTGAAATGCTCAAGCAAATATGATGATATGACAGGTTAAAAGTATTGAAATGTAACCCTAATACATGCAAGTATTATTCAAGTATTATCGACAGCATAATAGTATCTAGAGTAAGAGAGTAAACATTCAAGTGGACTTGGATTCATACACAAATATACATATTATTCATACAAAAATACACAAATAAATACACAAATGAAATTAAAACCCGAAGGATGCTTGATCATTTTAAACGAGTTCCAAGGGGTCCAAACCCTAATTCAAAGAAATCCCGGATGCATATGAGAGGGATCCAAACCCTAGGGCGCGCGAGGTAGCGGGTTCGCCTTAGCGTGATGTGGCCAACCTAAAACGGGCGGCGCCACTACCTAGGGGTCACCGGAGCGACGTTAACGACAACGGCCAGTGGCGGCGCTTGCAGAGCAGCGAGGTGACGACCCTAAACTAATATTAACTATAAAATACACTAAATAACCCTAAACTAAATACACTAAACTACACTAAATAAATAACCCTAAACTAAATTACCCTAAACTAATAACCCTAAACTAAATAAACCCTAAACTAATAACCCTAAACTACACTAAATAAATAACCCTAAACTAATAACCCTAAACTAAATAAACCCCAAACTAATAACCCTAAACTAATAACACTAAACTAAATAAACCCTAAACTAATACTAACACTAAACTACTAATAATACAATAACAAGTAGAAATCTAATACGAATCCACATATAATAACCATAAACTAATACTAACCCTAAAATAATAATACAATAACAAAATTCTAATAATAATTACACACTTAATTATAACTAATTAATAGCTACTACTGGCGGGGTCGGCTGGCGGGGTTGGCCGGCGGGGTCGGCGGAGTGGCGCGCGGCACCGGGCAAGGACGGTGGCGAGTTGTCGCGCGCGGTGCCTGCCGGAGTCTCCGCGAGTGGACGTACGGGCGGAGGCGCCGCTCCCGAGAGTTGCTGGTGCGGCGGCGGCTCCACGAGTGGATGGGGGGCGGCGGACGACACGGACGTGGTGGCGGGCGGCGGTGACGGTGACGGACGGCGAAGGTCGAGCAGCCTGGCGGCTCTGCTTTGCTCCTCCGTCGCGGATCTGCTCTGCTCCTCTTTGCGCTCGATCAATCTGGCTGGGGGGAGGAAGAGGAACATGTGCATTTATACCCCCCTTTAACACCGGTTCCAGCAAGGAACCGGTGTTAAAGGGGAGGAGGGAATTCGTTTCGCGCCCGCACCCCCCCTTTAACACAGGTTCCAGCCACGAACCGGTGTTAAAGGGGGGGTGTGCGCGCGCAAAACGAAATAAATGCGCCCCCCTTTAACACCGGTTCGTGGCTGGAACCGGTGTTAAAGGGGGCATTTATTTCATGCATTAAAGGGGTGGGGGCATTTATAATTCAAAAAATAGGATATGAATTTAGAAAATTCATATCTTTTTCATTTCAACTCAGAAAAATATTAATAATATATCATAATTTTCATAAAAATAATATCTATCCATTCATGTAAAAAAATTATATTTCCTTTAGATGAAAATTTTCAAAATGATTAAAACACTTACATATAAATTTTGATTATTCAATTCAAACAAAAATAAAATAGTCAAATCCTAAAACTTTGAACATAAGAAATATTAAGCATCTAAAAAGGAATCTAACCCTATTTTATTAGAGAAAATCATATTTTATTTTGTATTAACATTTTTGAATTGTTTGGATATTTAAATGCCGCATCTTTTGTATACTTTGGAATTTGACAAAGCCTCGCTCAACTTGCATTGGATTTTTGATAAAATAGCATATTGTGAACCTAAAAATTATTTTTGTAAAAAATCATGAGCATCGTATCATGTACCTTTAGTTCATATCTTACCCACTTCCTGCCGATTCGGCAGGAATTTGTCTTTTTCACCAACGGTGGACGGAAAGGTTTCAGATCCCCCTGTTGGTACATTTTCCATATAAGGTGGTCTAGTATTTTTGTAAAATGTGGGGTTGGTTTTTTGAATTAGCCATTTGGTGGTTGCTTCACAAAACCGTCCTTTTTTATGCTCGGAAAATGGAAAATGCCTTTTTGGTGCGATAAAAAGGTAAACTTCCTCTTGCAACATTGTTTGCCATGCCATGATGCACATGTATGCACAATATGGCCATATTATCACAAACTATGCCTTGATTCTAGCCATAACATTGGTCATTTGACCCGAAAGCCAAGAAACCTCGAATGAGATAGGTCATTTTGTGAAGGTTTTTTTGAGACATAATCAATATACCAAGTTTGAGATTTTTTCTTCTAACTATGTCACATAATATAACACCACGCGAAGGTTTCGCACTGTTTCGATCTTTTTTATTTTTTTATCCCCGTTTTAATCTATCGTCAAACTTTGTCGAACAACGGGCATGAAGATTCTTAGCTCGGGTCCAAGCCTCGCTCAACTTGCATTGGATTTTTGATAAAAAGCATATTGTGAACCTAAAAATGATTTTTATAAAAAATCATGAGCATCGTATCATGTACCTGTAGTTCATATCTGACCCACTTCCTGCCGATTCGGCAGGAATTAGTCTTTTTCACCAGATGTGGATGGAAAGGTTTCAGATCCCCCTGTTGGTACATTGTCCATATAAGGTGGTCTAGTATTTTTGTAAAATGTGGTGGTGGTTTTTTGAATTAGCCATTTGGTGGTTGCTTCACAAAACCGTCCGTTTTTTATACTCGGAAAATGGAAAATGCCTTTTTGGTGCGATAAAAAGGAAAAGTTCCTCTTGCAACATTGTTTGCCATGCCATGATGCACATGTATGCACAATATGGCCACATTATCACAAACTATGCCTTGATTCTATCCATAACATTGGTCATTTGACCCGAAAGCCAAGAAACCTCAAATAAGATAGGTCATTTTGTGAAGGAGATAGAACTGGAATTAAAATACAGAATGCAACTAACAGTAAGTTACATAAAGCACGACAGAAAATTAAGATACATAAAAGAACTGAAAATTAAGATACATGGCCAGATTAAGTAACAATCGGCCGAACTTGTTTCGGAATGTTGGAGTGATTCAGTCATGCTCCTGCCTACACCTGTAATACTCGCCACTGTAGTCGTCGTACTCGCCGCCGCCGCATCGCTGTCCTTGTCGGGGTCGCCGTAATTGAACCTTGAAGGCTGAGTATGCATGGGCTGGACTTGAGGGTAGCGCGGACGGGGGTTAGAGTCGGCGGCAGTGTCATAGGCCATTTCGCTATGGACAGTCCGACCGCGCCACCATAGCCGACGGCCGGCCTTGTTGAAGTTCAGAGGAGGTGGGCCGTCCTCCTCGTTCCTGGCGAGTGCCCTCTCACGCCGATCCACGAAGAAGGCTTCCCAAGTAGGGAAATAGTCGGGATGCCATCAGGGATTCCTCCGCTGCTCCGGCGTGAGCTCGAAGTAGTAGTGGTTTGTGATGGCCATCCGGCGCGCCACACCTAGAGGGACAGGAGGAACCGACACGCCTCCGGCGCTCAGCATCCAGCCTACGGGGACACAGTAGCCCGGCGGGCAGGGGTAGTTCGAGGCGCAAAGCGCCTCCGCCTCCCTGGGGGTTAGTGCTACGGTGGAAGCCATGGTAAAGAGTGATGAGGTTGAAGATACGAGTCTAGAGATGTGCAATGACAATGGAGGACAACCCTACATATATATATAGTGAGAAATGGCTGGAGGGAAGAACTGGCGGAAAAAAATGGCGGGAAGAAAAATGGCGGGAAGAAAATTGGAGGGAAGAAATGGCAGGAAGAAAAATGGCTCATTTAATACATATACTGTTAACAGAAGAAATATGACATTGATTTCCATGTTGAGATACATATGTGTGCCAAAAATGGCTCAATTAATACATATAGTCAACCTTATGATCGCGTCGGCCGTAACCATGGAGTATCAGCACCGTTTAACAGGATGGTTGGGTCAGTCTTCACTCTGAAGGGCGGAATTTCATCAAACTTATTATAATCTTCTGACATGTCTGTCTTGTCCTCCACTCTCACGATGTTTCTTTTCCCTGAAAGAACTATGTGACGCTTTGGCTCATCGTGTGATGTATCTGTTTGCTTATTTTTTTTCTTTTTTCCGGTTTGGTAGACATGTCCTTCACATAGAAAACCTCAGCCACATCATTGGCTAAGACGAATGGTTCGTCTAAGTTCTTGTCTACCTTCATAAGATTGTTGAGATCCACTGTTGTCATTCCGTGTGATGGGGCATCGAAACAAGGGGACCTTAAAATTAGGTCCATAGTCAAGTTCCCATATCTCCTCTATGAACCCATAATACGTGGTCTTTTTCCCATTGTCTTCTGCTGCATCGAAGCGGACACCACTATTTTGGTTGGTGCTCTTTTTATCTTGGCCTATCGTGTAAAATGTCTTCCCATTTATCTCGTACCCTTGGAAAGTACATACAGACGAAGATGGTGTCCTGGCCAACAAGTACAGCTGATCCCCAATAGTGGTGTTATTCGTGAGAAGTCTTTGTAGCCAGCCGCCAAAACTCGCCATGTGTTCACTTATAATCCATTCATCAGACTGCCCCGGGTGTTTGAGGCGTATTAAATTCTTGCGTTCATTGATATACGGGGCAACCAAGATAGATCTTTGTAAAACCGTGTAGTGTGCTTGATTGAGAGAATGCCCGTCCCTACATATCATTGCTTTACATCCTAGGGTGCCTTTTCCACGCAATCTCCCATCATGTCGTGATTCTGGAACACCAATCGCCTTAAGGTCAGGAATAAAATCAACACAGAACTCAATGACCTCCTCTGTTACATAGCCCTTGGAGATGCTTCCTTCTGTCCTAGCATGGTTATGAACATATTTCTTTAAGACTCCCATGTACCTCTCAAAGGGGAACATATTGTGTAGAAATACAGGACCGAGAATGGCAATCTCTTCTACTAGGTGAACCAGGAGATGTGTCATAATATTGAAGAAGGATGGTGGGAACACCAACTCAAAGCTGACAAGACATTGGGCCACATCTATCTGTAACCATGGTAGGCTTTATGGATCGATTACCTTCTGAGATATTGCATTGAGGAATGCACATAGCTTCACAATGGGTACTCGAACATTTTCAGGTAGAAGCCCCCTCAATGCAATAGGAAGAAATTGTGTCATAATCACGTGGCAGTCATGAGACTTCAGGTTTTGGAATTTTTTCTCTGCCATATTTATTATTCCCTTTATATTCGACGAGAAGTCAGACGGGACCTTGATACTGCTCAGGCATTCAAAAAAGATTTCCTTCTCTTCTTTGGTAAGAGCGTAGCTGGCAGGAGTTAAGTGGCATCGTTTACCCTTCTCATTCTCAGGATGCATAGGATCTTCAGGGTCTTTCAGACGTTGCTGGTCCTGCCGTGCTTCCGGTGTATCTTTTGTCTTCCCATACACTCCTAGCAAGCCTAGAAGGTTCACGCAAACATTCTTCGTCACGTGCATCACGTCGATTGAAGAGCGAACCTCAAAGACTTTCCAATAGTGTAGGTCCCAAAATATAGATCGCTTCTTCCACATGGGCGCGTGTCCGGCATCATCATTCGGAACAGATAGACTGCCAGGACCTTTTCCAAAGATTACTTCTAGGTCCTTGAACATACCAAATACCTCCTCACTGGTTCGGAGGACAGGCTTCCTCCGGGGTTCTGCCAGACGTTTGAAATGCTTGCCTTTCTTTCTTACTGGATGCAGGTTCAGAAGAAATCGACGATACCCTAGGTACATAACCTTCTTACATTTATCCAAATATACACTTTCAGTCTCATCTAAACAGTGTGTGCATGCATTGTATCCCTTGTTTGTCTGCCCTGAAATGTTACTAAGAGCAGGCCAATCATCGATGGTTACGAAAACAAATGCTCGTAGGTCAAATGGCTCCCCTTTGTGCTCATCCCACATACGTACACCTGGTTTGGCCCACAGCTGTAAAAGTTCTTCAACTAATGGCCTTAGGTACACATCAATGTCGTTGCCGGGTTGCCTCGGGCCTTGGATGAGCACTGGCATCATAATGGACTTCCTCTTCATAAACAACCAAGGAGGAAGGTTATAGATACATAGAGTCACATGCTAGGTGCTGTGACTGCAGCTCTGCTCACCAAAAGGATTCATGACATCTGTACTTAGACCAAACCTTAAGTTCCTTGCGTCACGTGCGAAGTCCGGGTACTCTCGCTCCACTTTTCTCTACTGTGACCCATCAGCGGGGTGTCTCAACATCGCGTCTTTCTTACGGTCTTCCATGTGCCATCGCCACAACTTGGCATGCTCTTTATTTCTGAAGAGACGTTTTAACCGTGGTATTATAGGAGCATACCACATAACCTTGGCAGGAACCTTCTTCCTAGGGGCCTCGCCCTCAACATCGCCAGGATCGTCTCGTATGATCTTATACCGCAGTGCGTGCATACCGGGCATGCATCCAAATTCTCGTACTTCTCACCGCGGTAGAGGATGCAGTCATTAATGCAGGCATGTATCTTCTACATGTCTAATCCTAGAGGGCAGACAACCTTCTTTGCTTGGTATGTACTGTCGGGCAACTCATTATTTCTTGGAAAAAGATTCTTCATTTTTACCAACAACTTTGAAAATGCGCTGTGAGTCACACCATTCTCTGCCTTCCATTGCAGCAAATCCAGTGTGGTACCTAGCTTTTTGTGGCCATCTTCGCAAGTTGGGTACAACAATGTTTTGTGATCCTTTCACATTTGCTCCAGCTTCTCCTTCTCCTTTTTAGTTTCACATTCTTCCTTTGCATCAGTAATGGCCCGACCAAGATCGTCATCAGCGGGCCCATCTGCTGCCTCTTGATCTTCATTATCTACTCCCGTTGCAGTAGCATCATATTCAGGATACATATTATGATAGTTGTCATCATCCTCTTCTTCTTTGTTGTCTTCCATCACAACCCCTTTTTCTCCGTGCTTGGTCCAACAATTATAGATTGGCATGAAACCGGATCGAAGCAGGTGGGCGTCAATGGTTCTGGTATTTGAGTAGTCTTTCTTGTTCTGACAGTGAACACACGGACATCACATAAAACCACTGTGACCACGGTTTGCATTAGCCACAACGATGAAATTTTGGAGGCCCGTAATGTACTCGGAAGTGCGTCGGTCACCGTACATCCATTGCCGGTTCATCTGCGTTAATATATAGTATATATCAAAAATTAATAGGGAGATGACCATTTATATATATATATTACATCAATGACACATGAAAGGATAGTTGCTGACCTCGACCGAGAAGGAAATAGCAACGAGAAAACTTATTTTGAGCTCTCGGGCATTTCACCGAACACCTCTTATCCATACAAAAAAAACACAAACTAGCACACCTCACACCCTCTTGCTAGGCTCCAAAATGAGAGAGTGAAAAAATGGAAGAGAGGGGTGTGGGATGCAGTGTCTTATATAGCCCCCCCTTTAACACCAGTTCAAGCCGCGAACCGGTGTTAAAGGGGGGGCTGTGCGGGCCACTGGTGCAGGGGCCTTTAACATCGGTTCGTGCCACGAACCGGTGTTAAAGGGGGGCTCCTTTTTGCTGCACGAGCCACGCTGGTACGGCCCCCCCTTTAACACTGGTTCGTAGAAGAACCGGTGTTAAAGCCCATTTCCAGGCTCAACCAAAGGCCTCGTTTCCACTAGTGTAAGCATCCCCAAATAATTCTCCCAATTAATTGGATTATTAAATCATTTAATTTCCCTTATCTACCAAATTCTCAAAATCCTTATCTATAAAGGCAAGATTGATTTTCTCCAAATCACTTAGCCAACCCAAAGCATAATTGAATGCTATATATCATACCCTATCTTACAAACTCAAAAATAAATATTCTTGAGATTCTTAATTATTTCTTTTTTCCCCTTTTCTTAATTGGCAGAAATAACAAATAATTCATTAAAAATACTTTTCAATCTCAATAAATTCCAAATAAATTTCTCCAAGATGTAAAATGGTATTCAGAACCATTTCACACCAAAAACCAACCTTGTCTAATGTAAAAATATTACATTAGCTTTCATAATCTATTTCTGCACTATTTGAATAAATGAGATTAAGTGGACTTCTAACCTTTGGAAAAATCCCAAATAATTCCTAGGGTTATGCAATGACTTTACACACACACTAGTACCATTGGAATACTTTGTCCAATCCAATTTATTCAACTTCCTTCACAAGCATCCTTTTGATCAACATTTTACAAAACCATCAAGCTTGAGTTAAATCAAACTTAAACCTCATCAAATCTTGGCAAGTAAGTCTCCTAAGAAGCATCACTCCCTTCTGGTCAAAGAACACTGTAGCATGCCCCACCTCTTTGTCCCACATGGTTGTTTGAGGGGGAGACAAAGGCAAGATCATGTCATACTTTTCTTTTCTCATTACAGCAGCCCCTCTCACATCTCTGTCCCCTACCACGACCAGAGACCTCTCTCCATCACCCCTACTGCCCAATGGATGTCCACCACCCCTCTCTTTCTTCCCCCATGGGCATGGTCTACCATAGACCATACCACCTCGGTTTATAAGCCTCCACCCACTCCAGCTCCTCTCTCCGGCCTCATTTCTCCCCCACACTCCCACCTATCCTACCTAGAGCTCCCTCCCCCGCTCCTCTGCTCTGTACTGCCCGGAAGAGGAGGAGAAGGCACCTCGGCCTCCACCAAAAAACGAGCCTCGAGCTCCCCTCTCCCCTCCTCCCGCTCTACATGTGACCATGTCAAGATCTCCTCTCTCCTCTGCATCTAACCCTTCTACTTGTTTGGCTCAGGACCGCTCCAAACGGCGTCACCACCGAGCCTCCCGAGCGCCTCCCACGGTCGCGGTAGCGCGGGCTTCCCCTTTGTCGCTAGATCCACCCTTGCTGCCCCTCGTCGGACTCGTCAGCGCGCGCCGCGTCCACTCCGTCGTTTCCTCGTCGCCGGCGAGGCCTCGAGAGGTGCCGCCGAGCCTCTCCATTCCCCGCTAGGGTTCTGGCCTGCCAGCCAAGGTCGCGAGTTAGGCGACGACGCGCGGCCGTCGATCTCCTCTGGATCAAACGGCCAACATCGCTCGGTACCCCTTCAGCGAGGTAGGTCGCGGGATGGTGCGCCTTTCCCCACGGATCCCCTCCATTTCCCCCTCTGTCCTTTATCCTTTTATTTTGGATCTGCAGATTTCATGTTCAGTTTAATTCAAAACAAAAACGGAAAATAGCTTAATATGACCATAACTAAATTTTGCCAAGTACCCAGATGTGTTCTTAAACATGTAGTGCCCCTGTTTTTGCTAGATTAATTTTGGATGTTTTCCATGAATTAAATTACCACAGGGTATCCCTTGAATTCATTAAATCTTTTAGAGAATTTTTTTAACTCAAATGGGGTGAAACCAATTTCCTCTGGATAATATTGAAAACACAAAACCTGTGGACCTGGTCCCATGCCAAGGTTGGTTTACCAGTAACAAAAATAACAAATTAAGGCCATTTCTGTCTTGGAGAAATTTTCGAGGAAAAAACAAAAATGGGTTCGATCTATTTCCAACTCCCACTATACACACCTAACCATATCTTATATAATCCAGCAGCTCATAATTTTTGGAGCCTCTCTTGAATATCAGTGAATTAAACTCTTCTATGCATGGTTTATTCACTAATAAAATCACTACAGTAGTTCTGCCACTCCAAAAAGGTTGATTCCAGTTTCTATAGAAAGGTATTTTCATCACCTAACATGTGTCATTGGACTAAACTAAAAATCTTTTGTTTAATAAATCTGAGGAAAAAGACAATACTTGACCAGCAATGACTTTGGGAATTTCTCAAGGGAATTCTGGTAATATTTTTGAGGAGATTCAAAATCCTTTGGTTTCATTCCATCAAACACCACTTAATCACCCAAGGAAATAAGTTTTGGAACTCCAGAGAAGTTCTGGTGAATTATTTCCTAAAACTAGAGTTTTAATCACTACAAACTCCATTATAAATCCTTGGAAATTGATAAAATAGTGAAACCACTTTTGTTGGCTTCATTTTATCAATACTTATCTGATGGTATCATTTTTATACAATGGTATCATACAGATCAATTCCTTGGCCAAAAATCCTCTCATAAGTATTTCCTATACTTTAAAATCCAAAGGGAACCTTTCTCCCTAATATCCTCAAGCCTCCTCCCAATCCAATCAAATCAAATCTCCAAACATCCTACTGATGTTTATATTTTATACATACTTGTTTTCTATATGATTTGATGCTTGTATGCCTTGTAATGTTGGGTGTAGTGTTTGTTTTCATGTATGCTCGTTAACAGCGGTAGTTGCGATTGTGTGACACCGAGAAGAAGGAAGCATCGGGGTTATCTTTATTATTGTTGTATGGGTATTCTGGTATTCTAACAAAGTCACGGGACATCTCGCTGGTCATAGTAAATCCACCTTCTTGCTCATATGCCTTGTCCTAGTATTTTACCTATGCATGTTTTATCTACTCATATATGAAAATTGCATTGTTTTCCTATAATATGTTTTTTTTGACCTGTCCTATAATATGTTTTATATGGGGAATGTTTGGCTCCTCCAAATAATTACCCCTTAGTACCTTTAGGTACAACCCATTTGTATAATACCTACCTTCCCTTAGTATGGTAGATGGTGTTTAACACCATAACCCCTTGGAGACCCTGTTTTAGCCTAAGCAAAAGTGTATGATGGGAAGACCCCGGGAAAAGACTTTCAAAAATGTTTTAGAAAACATTGGTGAGGATTGGCCTATCAAGTGGTTTGTAAAATGAGAAGGGTTTTGTTTTACAAAATGATGGAGGAAAAACGTTTACGAAAACATCCGGTCTGGCCAGTTTTGAACCTAGCGCAATTAACCCGTGCAACCACATTACTCTAAGTGGGACGAGGCCGGGCTGGAAGTTTGTCTAATCCGGTATAGGTGTCTCAAACTACTACGGGGAAGAACAAATTCCTGGAGGCTGGGCTTTCCCTTGTAAAGGCCCATGGTAAACATCAGTCTGGGTTTGTAAATACCGTCTAAGTGGCGGCCAGACAATACTATGAGCCCCTCATTGAAAGCACCACTACTAGGGAAATGGCCATTCATGGCGCACCTGAAAATATCATCTGTGGTGCACTAGCAATGTACCACGGGCCTTGCGCTACGGCTATCTCCTAGCCGTGGTGCACTGCCTAGTGCGCCACGGTTGTGTCGAGATAGGCCTAGTGCACCTACTAGTGCGCCACGGCTATGTGGGCAGGTACGCTACGCGTAGGATCTTCCGTGGCGCATTTCCCAGTGCGCCACTAAGCTTCTAAAGTGCGCTTTAGGTGTAGTGTGCCACAAAAGGTAGGTCATGTGCGCCACGGGTGTTTTTTTTGTTTTTTTTTATTTCCGAGCCAGATTATATACAATATTACAGGCAGATATACACACACATATACAAGATATACAATTATATATATATAGATACACAATTTGAAAAACAAGATTGAAACAAATACATATAGATAAGTCTCATACATGAATACATAGTATAAGTTACATTGTTTCGATCAAGTTACAAAGTAGTTGGTGACATGCGAATACATGTGTCGATCGAAAAGTTAGAGCTTGGAAGCTCGCCTAGACATCTAAACTAGCTAGACACAAACGCAGGATAAACAACCAAAGAAGATAAGCATGATCACCGCCGCGACGAAGGTGTAGGTCTTCTTCCGGTTCCTTGTCATAACTCCCGCTAGATAGCGCGTGTATCTAGCTTTCGCCTCCGCCATAGTGTTGTACCCTTTGTAGCTATTGCCGCTGAAACGATGCACCTGTCTCTGGCAGTCTTCCCAATCATTGTAGACTCCGGGAACCCGTCCCTTGTACACGACGTACCACGTCATCTATAAGTTAACAATAATAATTAACCGGTGATTAAAAAAAACATATATAATTAAAGTCGCATATGAAGATACAATAATAGAAAGTACTCCTAAATCAAAAAGACCAAACTCAAAAAGCATGCCTCATATATAACTAGGTTGTTCGACACAGTAATATGCTACAATGGAACCGTCCGCCAAGTAGGATGCACAACCCCTGGACCTGTGCATAGCACAAGGCGGACAATCTCATCGCAGCACATTCACATATATAGTGTGCCACGACATTTCAATCATCGGCATTATTCTCAAAAAAGACCAAAGTAACTCGAAAAGAATGCCTCATATATATATACATAGGTTGTTGGACACAGGAATATGCTACGATGGAACTGTAAGCCAAGTAGGATGCACAACATCTAGACTTGTGCATAACACAAGGCTTACAGTCCCGTCGTAGCACATTCACATATATATTGTGCCAAGACATTTAAATCATCGTCATTGTTCTCGAAAAAGACCAAAGTAGCTCGAAAAGAATGCCTCATATATAACTAGCTTGGTCGTTGGACACAGGAATATGCTACGACGGAACGGTTAGCCAAGTAGGATGCACAATTCCTGGACTTGTGCATATCACAAGGCTAACTATCCCGTCGTAGCAC
Organism: Avena sativa; assembly: GCA_916181665.1. Classification (NCBI taxonomy): domain Eukaryota; kingdom Viridiplantae; phylum Streptophyta; class Magnoliopsida; order Poales; family Poaceae; genus Avena; species Avena sativa. The sequence continues at coordinate 186,766,836 of OV702281.1, forward strand.
ATTCACATATATATTGTGCCACGACATTTCAATCATCGGCATATTCTCGAAAAAGACAAAAATAACTCGAAAAGAAGGCCTCATATATAACTAGCTAGGTCGTTGGACACATGAATATGCTACGACGGAACAGTGATCTAAGTAGGATGCACAATTCCTGGACTTGTGCATATCACAAGGCTCACTATCCCGTCGTAGCACATTCACATATATAGTGTGCCACGAAATTTCAACCATCGGCATTATTCTCGAAAAAGACAAAAATAACTCGAAAAGAATGCCTCATATATATACATAGGTCGTTGGACACAGGAATATGATACGATGGAACCCTGAGCCAAGTAGGATGCACAAGACCTGGACTTGTGCATATCAGAAGGCTCACAATCCCATCGTAGCACATTCACATATATAGTGTGCCACGACATTTCAGTCATCGGCATTATTCTCGAAAAAAGAGTAAGGAAAAAAAGGACCAAAGTCAGCAAAGGACCAAAGAGTAAGCAAAAAAACCAAGCATTGATTGATATATAATAATAAGCAAAAGAAGTAAGCGATGATTCATAAACCTAATAAGATAAGTATAGTAGCATGTACACGTGTCCACACACAAAAAGGTCATCTATAGTTTGTAACTACAACTAGGCCAACATCAAGCCTTCTGGCTCTGCTTAGGGAACGGGAGGACGCCTTGTCTCGTCATGAACTTCCTATAGTCACCCTGCATCTCTAGGCGATCTTCTATATCACGGTTATTCGGGATATTTCCTCCGTAGAAGATCCCCCCCGAAGTCATGACATCACGAAAGATGATTGCCCCAAACTGCTGTTGGATGCGATACATCTCTTGTCTAATATCTGAATCATTGATCTTGGCCTTTGCTTCGGCCCACTGTTTGAGATGATCTGGCAGCGTAGAATTCTGCTGATCAAGTAGGAACGCCCTCATGTGATGGAGTGTGTAGTAGGCTTCCTTCTTACTGTTTTACGGCTTCTTCACGCAGGGGAACTCCGTTACGTGGTTGAATACGTGCCTGCCGAACTTGACCTTCGTACGCACGAAGGTGGTGCCTTCCGTCGAGGCAAAGCCAGTGAGAGCATTATCCAGAACTTCCTTGATCTTGTCGTAGTTTTTCTTCTTTTCTAGACTCCCCGAGTCGAAATATGTGGCGTGGGAATGCTTTGTCGATAAGGAGATGAGCGTGCAGTGTTCATCTCTGCGCAAAAAATTCAAATGGAATGTGTTGGAAAAAGAATGATGATGATCTAATAAAGCCAATCGACGGTGGCGAGTGAATAACGACTTACTCGGGAAAGTAAGGCACAAGAATGTATTCCTTTGTCTTGTTCGCCACGAGGATTCTTTTTAGGTACGAGGCCACGATACGTCGTTCAGCAGGGGAACCCAAGCAGCCGTCACGCATGTAGTAGGGGTCCACTATAGTGATGCCCGGTGTGTTCTCTCTAATGATCTGCATGGCCAGGCTGAGAGAAAAGAGACGGACCATGGTATAGTGCAGCGGGTATAGGTGGAACATATTGAAGATGTCGTCGAACCGCAGGAAGAACAGATCCGCAGGGGCATTATCGACGAAGCCCAAGCCTGGTGGCACCTTAACCACGAATACCGGGTGCGAGGGATCTTTCTCCGATAGAAGGCGTCTCTCTATCGTCAGCACGCCGTCATGCACACTCTGCAGTTCCGAACTGGCGAGATTCCGCAAATTCTTAGGTAGCATGGGCTCACCCGCCACATGAATCCTCCACATAATACCCTCGGGTCTTGGTGGCCCGTCCCGAAACGGCTCGAGATGCTCGATTTTCTTGTTGTTGACGCCACCGGCTGGCTCGAGCTGCTAGATTTTCTTGTCCTGCCCTTTTTTCCTTTTGGAGAGCGGGCAGGCACCGCAATCTGAGCACCGGCCGCCCTATGTAGTGTGTCAGGGCTTAGAATAAAGGGCCGGTTGGTTGTATCAGCTGGCTCTGTAAAGGCGCAAGCTGGAGGCGTCTCCTGAGAACCAAACAGACGCTTGGTGATAGTGGCTTTCTCTGTGGGGCCACCAGGTAGGTTTTCGTTGCTAAACTGAGTGTTGAAGAAGTGATCATTCCAGTCTTCGTCGTCCTCGGCCGGATCCTGCGCCATGTGCATATCATCAACATGATCATCCGACCCCCCACGTGGAGGTGACGGCGAGGGAGGTAAGGGGGCCTGGCCACCGCTTGTCCCTGGCACGACAGGCGGTGATGTTGTCTATGGCGTGATGGCCCCCGCCGTCCCCAAACGGATCATGCTCTTTGGCCATAGCAATAATAAGCCGAAGCAAGTTCTGAAGGCAGACGACTCTTCTTCATCCGCTCCTGGGGGTGTAATGGGAGGTTCCAGGTCGTCGGAGCCCCTTAGCACCCGACTAATTTTAACCCTGTGCATGCTATCTGACATCATCCTTGAGTGGAACGTGCGCTGCAAGGGTTGAATGACGGTACCCTTGGAAACATCCCTCAGCTCGCTGTTCACGTAGCATAATAGAGTGCAAGGAACATCCGTCTGCGGAAAACATGTATGGCGTCGTCAGAGATGCCACAAGAGTAATAGATGGCATGAAAGGCAGTAATTAAAGCAATTTGTTTACCGTGATGGCGTCGAGATCGTCTAATGTCGACGCACCGCATAAGGCGATGGGCGTGCAAGAGACGGAAGGGCTGCTTGATGGCGCGGTGCTGGCCGCCGGTGTATTCTCCCTACCGACGGGTGCTTGGAGCTCCGGTGCCACCGCGACGATGACAGGGGGGCACCAACATGTACTCCGGCTCCGCGGTGATGGCAGGGGGAGTCACCAACACTTGCAGCGCCACGGTGCTAGCGGGCGGAGTCACGAACACGTAGTTCGCCTGATTCGTCGGCGCCGCGTTGTTCGAGTGGCTGCTGACCATGCTTGGAATCGAGCACGACCCTACTCGACCACCCGCACTCCAGTTCGCTATTGACTCCACCAAGGTAGGCAGGAAGGACGTGAGGTTGATTGCCAGGTTGTCTTGGACGATCTGCGGGATCCGCGCCACTTGTGCCTTAAGTTCTTGAACCTCGCGGTTTTCCTCCTCGCTCCTTCCCGACGGCGCCACATGCGTCCTCGGCGGTGGACCAAAATGATCCACCCAATTCTTACCCCCGAGGCCGGCCAGACGGCCAGCCGACGACGGCTTCTTCGTAACCGGCTCTATTTTCTTGGCCCGGTTCATCGCCCTGTTAAAAGGGTTATCCCACCGGGTGGCCGCCGTCGACCCCTGGGATGAGGAACCTTGGGATCCATGACTAGCAACAATTTCCTCCTCCTGCAGAAGAAGTAATAGTGAATCGTTTAGATCATCGATTAGATTGCAATCGAGTTGATCAGCGGTAATTAGATTATACTTTCCATAATTTCCTCGAATTCCTTCACCGCAGGATCTGCGGTGAGTTGTTTGGTTTTTGGGTCCACATGGTAACGGGCCCTGATGAAGTTTCGAACCTGCCCGGGTTCGAATTTAGCAAAGGGGTTTTCTATCCCCTTGGATCTATACTCTTCGTCCTCCTTATTCCATTTGGCTTCCGCGGTTCTGTATCCACCAGATTCGAGATGGTGATGACCTATATTCATCGCCTGCAGCACCTTTCCCCGATTACTATTGGCCAGGGCTCTTTCGGATTCACACCTCTCCTTGAACTCCCTCAACTGATCTTCGGTGATCTGCGGGTCAATCTTCTGGATCTCCTCGAGACTTTTGCCTTCTTTATAGATCTTCTTCTTTATCCGGGTTCTCCAGCTGGCCAGGGCGGTGCTCATCTTTGTGAGGGCGGATTTGTTTACTTCGTTCCCATGATAATTTGTGTTATGATACTTATCGGGGAACATGTATCTTGTGTGCAGGTTCTCGAAGAGGAGTGTGCGCAAGTGGCCATTATCTTTATGCCGGAGATTCTCGGTGTTGATCGAGATGGTTGTCCGGGTGATCGCCGCGACTTGCCCCCGTACCCTTTGACAACAAGGGCGGGCTCCAAAGGAACCCTTGATGGGGTCACTTTGGTAATTTCCTCCCTGACGGTGCCGACCGTGTTTGGACGCCGGTCCTTCGGCTTCTTCTTCTTCTTAGGAGGATTGCTACCACTCCCTGTTCCCTCGCCGCCATCAGTGGTTTCATCACCCGCCGTTCCTTCGGCTTCTTCCTCCGCGTCTTCCATCTCATCATCGTCGCTCTCCGAAGTATGGTATTCTTTATCGTCTTCTAGCCGCTGGGCCGCCTTCCATAATGTCAATTGTTTATTCGGAGGTCTGAGTTCTCCTTCAGCGCTGATGCGCTTAGAACATCCAGCCTCGTCGTTGTCACACATCTTTGCACTAATAAAAAACAAATAATTGGTTAAATGCACGTAAAAATCCGGCATGACCTTTGCTAATTTTCTTAAACTAGGAGTGCCCGATTTCTGCCGAAACGGAAGTTAATCAACATTCCGGCAAAAATCGTGACTCATTTGATACAAGAACCTGCATATATATGGCCAACATAGCTAGCACCCAATAAATGGCCATCATAGCCAGCACAACCAGCATAAATGGCCATTATAGCCAGCACAACTGCACAACCAGCACACAATAAATCTGTTTCAGGCAAAAATGGAGCAACTAGAATAAATGGCCAACACACAAATAGTACATCAAGCATAAATGGCCAGGTTTCAGGTTTGGACTTAGTAGTTTCAGGTTTTAGGTTTGGACTTAGCAGTTTCAGGTTTGGACTTAGCAGTTTCAGGTTCCAGCAAGCATAAAGAGTGTAAAAATGCAAAGACAAAAACTGTTCCCACCCAGAGAGAGGAGTTTCTGGAGCATGGTCCAGGTGATCCTTAGCTCCAACCACTCAGATGTAACCCCAAGAAGCATATATATGCATGGGCCTGATTAAGGTAGAAAGATTAGCGTATGTGGTATGCTAACAACATTGTGTGTAGGCCTGCCTTTTTACAATCTTTATTGGAGCATAGGTCCCAATGCCCAGAAAGTGTCTATGCAGCCTACGCATCAGTATAGACAGCAGCTTTGCACAATAGTATACAGCAGTAAAAAAAGGGAACTGTTGTTCAGTAGAAAAAAATTTAGCTAACTTGACCTTTATTTCAGAGAAGTAGCACCACTACTCTAGTGCATATTCAGTTTTCAACAACAGAACTTGGTTTCATGAAACCTTCAGGTTACACAGGTTCGGAGTTAGTTCTTGTTTAAGTGGCCAAGTAATAGCGAGTGTCTGTTTTCTGAATTTTAGATTATTGTAGTAGCATTGAAACTAAATTTCAGTGAAGTGTTCCATTGTGGCATCCCGCAAAACCACTACTAGAAAATCGCGTTGAATTTGTGCATTGCATCGTCATCATCATATGTTGTTTGTCGAAAACTATTTTCGCAAAGCCCGTTTTGTTTTCTAAAACGCCCCAACTTTAATCAAATATCAAACCCCGGGTCACCGGATTATTTTGTTGTCCGCTTTCGGTTTGCAAACGTTTCAAATAAAGTAAATAAAATATTAAGTTATTTTTAGCGGGGCAGTCGAACGGGCCGAATGACCCGAACGACCGCCCCAGAAATTAAAACGGTCCACCTATTTTCTAAACCTACCAAATTACCTACCCAGCCCACCCTCTCCACATCACCCTGGCCTCTCACACGCTGCCACCTCAGCTGTCCCTCCCCCATCCTCCAATCACCCTCTGCCACCTACCCAGCCAACCCCCCTCTCTCTCCTCTCTCTCTCTCCAGCACACACCTAACACAAGCCACACACGCACTCAACACCACCACACACTCCCTGCCCATGTCCCCACCTGGCCCCACCCACAGGACCGGGCCCCACCCCGCGGCCCCTCACCGCCCCGGCTCGCCCTCCCCTGCAAGCTCCGCTCCCGTCGCCCGCAGGATCCCGCGCCCGCCGCTCTGCGCCACCTCGCCGAGCCCCTCCTTCCGCAGCGCCGCCTCCGACGAGCCGCACCCTCCGCCCCAGGCCAGCTCGCCTCACCCCGCCCGCATCTCCTCCTCGCCGCGACCCCCGAGCCGACCCCGCCTCCGACGCTCGCCGCCCTCCGCGTTCTTCCCCGCCGCGCCGCGCGGGCTCCTCCTCCTCGCGTCTTCCCGAGCGCGCCTGCCGCCGCCGCCAACCTCTCAGGCCCGGAGCCCCTCCCGTCGCCTACCTCCGGCCGAGCCGCCCGCTGACGGCCCCGAACCGAGCCCCAGGCCCCTTCGCCCCCGTCGCGTCCGGCGACCGCGCGGTCCTCCCCCGAGCCCGAGCCGCGCCATGGCTCTCTGCGTCCGTCCACCGCCTCGCAAGAACCCCCGTCTCACCGCCCGTCCGGCCCCAAGCTCGTCGCCGGAGTCGCCGTGGCCACCGCCTTCCGGTCCCGCGTCAACGAGCCCCAGGAACATGGCCCCACCCTTTTGTGTTTGGGTGGATTTTGTCCCTGGCGATGCGCCTTGAGGTGGTGGTGGCATGTTGCTTACGTGGTGATGTTGCATCCCTGGTCAGGATCGCCCTCGAGGATCCGAAGGCCCCAACTCCGAAACCCCGAAGCCGACCCCGGCGTTTGGAGGCCGAACCCCAAGATCTGCGCGGACCGCAAGCCGTTCCCCGGAGCCGAAGGTAGACCCCGAACCCGGTGTCGCGCCAAGCTCGCCATGACCGACTACATGGGACCATCTACCAAAAATCCCTGAAGTCCGACCCCGACGAGACCCGATGACGAACCAAGTCCGTCAATGATGGAAAAGTTGGAACTTCAAGATCTTCCCCCCCGGACACCGAGGACCGCGAATGCGACAAGATCTGCATGCGACAAGAACGACACCGTACAAGGCGAGACCGATGCGCCCCCGCCAGCGACCCAAGTCCTGCTTCCCGGATGCGACAAGACCTCCCTCTGTTATCCGAGAACGCTCCCGTCAAGACCGATCCCGTCGAACCCCGGACCAAGATCCGCCGAACCCTGGACCCTGAGACCGACCCCGAACCCCGGAACCCCAAGACCGTCGGGACCCCTAATGTGTGACCCTTTTCCTCGATACCCTATTTTTATAAATGATATCAATTGTTGCATATTTAATTGTCATCTCGCATGCATATCATGTGGTTTGGGGGCCTTATGCCGATTCACCTAACAATTAAATATGGGGCCCATATGCGGGCAAATCTAGCCTTATATCGGCCTCATTTAAATTGGTGTAGCGAACCGGTGATATATTCTGCTTTGTTAAACAACATTTAATTTGCGGGGTATCTAAACAACATGAACCGTTTGAATAATTGTCGGGACCCCGGTTCCGCTTAATATGACCTAATTGCATTGCATCTTTGCCATGCCATACATCATGCATGCATCATGCCGATCTTCTGCCGTTGTATTAAATATTGCATCCGGTGTTTCTTCTAGTGTTTTGCTTCTTCGCGGATAAGGTCGTTGAGTTGATGTGAGCTTCGCCCCGATCTCCGGTTGAACCTTCGGCAATGTTTTTCAGGCGAGCATCTCCCCCTTTCTTCCTATCTTACTTTTATAGTCTTTATTCCCTCATGTTGATCTATTGCTATCTGTGTTGCGATGCTCTAGTTTTCGTACCCGCGATATCCCTTGCAGCCGTATATTGCCTTGGACACCTCCTATTACCTATTGTGTGGTAGTTAGTTGGACCTGCGCGTCGTAGTCGCTTGCTCAAGTGCTGTTGCGTGTTGTCAAGTTCCACAGTTGTTGGAGAAATGCCGCATGTTGATGTTGGAGATGATCATAGTTTTACTTATTGTTCACTTTAATTCCTGTTTAACAACTAAAATTGAAGTAAGAAGAGGCATCGGTGGGTGATAGATAACATTTGGTTTCCGAACGCCCACTTGTGTCCCGTAGGACCCCGAGTACTTGATACCTGTTCCTTGATTTATCGCGCTATCCACATATGGGGAGTATGGGCCCCCCTTAGCCAGAGCTTGATTCCGTCTTATTTCTTGGGGCCACAAACTAGTTTGAGGTTTTATTTACGATCCTGTACTTATGCCATGCTACTGCTTTATTTAAGATTGTGCGAGGAGCACACTGTACTGTTTAGGTAAGCGGAGTGATTACGCGGTATCGACAAGCCCAGCCACACTTTCGGGTTCCCAGTCGCTTACAGCCATTGGCGCAAACCTTGAGTCCGTCTCGGAGCTTGCTTACTCCGTTGCGGGATCTATTCAATGGGGTGGCCCCCTGAAATATTTCTGAATCTTGTGATTGCTCTGTCGTGAAGACCTCGTTGGGTTTTGATTTGGTTTTTCCGAGGTTGATCGTGTGTGTGTTGCTATTTGTGCACCCCGGCCGGGTTAAAACTTTCTGAAAGCCGTGTCCGCGGTTATGGACGACTTGGAGCACAGTATCTCGACCATAGACAAGCATAACTAAAGTTTATCGCTATAAATTTGACTTATAATGACTAGTAATCAGCTTCACTATAATGGAATGGCTAATTAATACTGCCCACAATTGCTTGTTGGAGTGTCGCTTGCGACCATTATACTTGACTAGTAAGTATTGCAACTACAACGGAATGGCTGAATAAAAGTACCAACAACTGCTGGGTTTTGGGTCATCTCATGCTATCTGTATCTGATTATTAATTGTTGCAACTATAACGGTATGGTTAACTAAAAATGGCCCACTGCTTATTTTATCAGGATGATTATCTATACCTGACTAGTAATTGCTGCAACGATAACCGAATAAATAAAACTGTCAACTGTGTGAGTTCCTCGGTTGACTTCCTCGATCGGTGTCGAGGGGGGAAACGCCAGGATGGGTTTGATTGGTGGTAGTACCAGGTTGGTTCCGAATAGGTCTTTCTCATCCCTCTCTGATAGCCGCCAGTTGTATCGAGTCTCTATAGGTTGTTTAGTGCATGCTGCCGCTGCCGCTCAGTCCACCATACCTATGTAGGCGAGGACCGCCGAATTCTAGCCTCGCCGTGTACTGGCCTCAGTACTGACGCTCCTTCTTTTTCCTTTGCCCTTTGTCGGCACCCCTTTTGTTTAAGCAGGTTTTGAGATCGACGTCGTTAGCAGGGTTACCCTTCTGGCTTGGCCTAGGCAGGGTTATGGACGCCATTGGTTATTCTTCAGGGCTCTTAGCCCCATTTGCATCTTGTCCGTAGTCGGATGCTCTTTGATTTTCAAGGTGATTTGGATCTTTGTATATTATATCTGTATTCTTGACTCATTGAGTCGCTGTTATATATATCTGTTCTGTGGGTCCCATCGAGGACTGTTGTGTAATGTTATTACTTCGTTTTCCACCCGCACGAAAGTGCCTGGTGGGCACCTTTGAATCGTTTCTATGCGGGTTTGGCGAATTTTGCTCAAACTTGCATAGGTCCGATTCTGAGGGTGTTACAGAGTGGTAACAGAGCTCAGCAGTTGCGATACCCCACAAGTCCAGCCTGTAGGATAACCTAGCTAACGGCCGAAGTAGAGTGTCAAAACTATTTTGAAAAATCGGTTAGATAGTTCTTATTAGGTCTGATTTTACTCCTTACCCCTCTGCTGCTCTCCTCTCACCTCTGCGTGTTTTGAATCCGCTCTCTTCTCTCTCTTCGAGTCCAGGATTTCTCGTGGGTGGGTTCCATCGTACCTTCAGGGTTTCGCTTCCTCCTTTGGTAACGGTGTTGCTACATCTGGTCTTCATGCTATCTGAGTGATCCTTTATTTGTGGTACCATTCTTTGTTCTTTGGTTGTGCTATCCGGTGTTTCCCGACGCGACGACATCATCTACGCCAGATCCGATGCAGAGTCTGCATCACCCCTTTGTTTCCGAACCTCGCTTGTCGAGATCTTCAGTCTGATTCCGTGAGTTGGTTGCATAATCCGCCTATTCGTGTGCAGAGTAATGGTTTGGGTGCGCGATGGACTGATCACCATCCGACTACTCTTATCATTCGCTCTTGTACATTGAATCAGTGGATCCAGCGATTTTACTCCGTCCACGGAAGCTAGAGGTGGCTTTATTTGTTGATACCTCTACCTTCGACCTTTGGTCCCCGGAGTGTTCCCTCGACGATCAGGAACAACGACCCTTTGTTGGTGGTGTCGCCGATCTCCAGATGAAGAAGGAACCTTCGTTAGTGGTGTCGCGAGGATCTACACGAAGCGCGAAGGATCAGATCGCCGACCTTCCTTCCGGTACCATGAGGCGGATCTCGAGGGCGAGATCCATTGTTAGTGGTGTCGAATTGTGGCATCCCGCAAAACCACTACTAGAAAATCGCGTTGAATTTGTGCATTGCATCGTCATCATCATATGTTGTTTGTCGAAAACTATTTTTGCAAAGCCCGTTTTGTTTTCTAAAACGCCCCAACTTTAATCAAATATCAAACCCCGGGTCACCGGATTATTTTGTTGTCCGCTTTCGGTTTGCAAACGTTCCAAATAAAGTAAATAAAATATTAAGTTATTTTTAGCGGGGCAGTCGAACGGGCCGAATGACCCGAACGACCGCCCCAGAAATTAAAACGGTCCACCTATTTTCTAAACCTACCAAATTACCTACCCAGCCCACCCCCTCCACATCACCCTGGCCTCTCACACGCTGCCACCTCAGCTGTCCCTCCCCCATCCTCCAATCACCCTCTGCCACCTACCCAGCCAACCCCCCCTCTCTCTCCTCTCTCTCTCTCCAGCACACACCTAACACAAGCCACACACGCACTCAACACCACCCCACACTCCCTGCCCACATCCCCACCTGGCCCCACCCACAGGCCCGGGCCCCACCCCGCGGCCCCTCACCGCCCCGGCTCGCCCTCCCCTGCAAGCTCCGCTCCCGTCGCCCGCAGGATCCCGCGCCCGCCGCTCTGCGCCACCTCGTCGGGCCCCTCCTTCCGCAGCGCCGCCTCCGACGAGCCGCACCCTCCGCCCCAGGCCAGCTCGCCTCACCCTGCCCGCATCTCCTCCTCGCCGCGACCCCCGAGCCGACCCCGCCTCCGACGCTCGCCGCCCTCCGCGTTCTTCCCCGCCGCGCCGCGCGGGCTCCTCCTCCTCGCGTCTTCCCGAGCGCGCCTGCCGCCGCCGCCAACCTCTCCGGCCCGGAGCCCCTCCCGTCGCCTACCTCCGGCCGAGCCGCCCGCTGACGGCCCCGAACCGAGCCCCAGGCCCCTTCGCCCCCGTCGCGTCCGGCGACCGCGCGGTCCTTCCCCGAGCCCGAGCCGCGCCATGGCTCTCTGCGTCCGTCCACCGCCTCGCAAGAACCCCCGTCTCACCGCCCGTCCGGCCCCAAGCTCGTCGCCGGAGTCGCCGTGGCCACCGCCTTCCGGTCCCGCGTCAACGAGCCCCAGGAACATGGCCCCACCCTTTTGTGTTTGGGTGGATTTTGTCCCTGGCGATGCGCCTTGAGGTGGTGGTGGCATGTTGCTTACGTGGTGATGTTGCATCCCTGGTCAAGATCGCCCTCGAGGATCCGAAGGCCCCAACTCCGAAACCCCGAAGCCGACCCCGGCGTTTGGAGGCCGAACCCCAAGATCTGCGCGGACCGCAAGCCGTTCCCCGGAGCCGAAGGTAGACCCCGAACCCGGTGTCGCGCCAAGCTCGCCATGACCGACTACATGGGACCATCTACCAAAAATCCCCGAAGTCCGACCCCGACGAGACCCGATGACGAACCAAGTCCGTCAATGATGGACAAGTTGGAACTTCAAGATCTTCCTCCCCGGACACCGAGGACCACGAATGCGACAAGATCTGCATGCGACAAGAACGACACCGTACAAGGCGGGACCGATGCGCCCCCGCCAGCGACCCAAGTCCTGCTTCCCGGATGCGACAAGACCTCCCTCTGTTATCCGAGAATGCTCCCGTCGAGACCGATCCCGTCGAACCCCGGACCAAGATCCGCCGAACCCTGGACCCTGAGACCGACCCCGAACCCCAGAACCCCAAGACCGTCGGGACCCCTAATGTGTGACCCTTTTCCTCGATACCCTATTTTTATAAATGATATCAATTGTTGCATATTTAATTGTCATCTCGCATGCATATCATGTGGTTTGGGGGCCTTATGCCGATTCACCTAACAATTAAATATGGGGCCCATATGCGGGCAAATCTAGCCTTATATCGGCCTCATTTAAATTGGTGTAGCGAACCGGTGATATATTCTGCTTTGTTAAACAACATTTAATTTGCGGGGTATCTAAACAACATGAACCGTTTGAATAATTGTCGGGACCCCGGTTCCGCTTAATATGACCTAATTGCATCGCATCTTTGCCATGCCATACATCATGCATGCATCATGCCGATCTTCTGCCGTTGTATTAAATATTGCATCCGGTGTTTCTTCTAGTGTTTTGCTTCTTCGCGGATAAGGTCGTTGAGTTGATGTGAGCTTCGCCCCGATCTCCGGTTGAACCTTCGGCAATGTTTTTCAGGCGAGCATCTCCCCCTTTCTTCCTATCTTAATTTTATAGTCTTTATTCCCTCATGTTGATCTATTGCTATCTGTGTTGCGATGCTCTAGTTTTCGTACCCGCGATATCCCTTGCAGCCGTATATTGCCTTGGACACCTCCTATTACCTATTGTGTGGTAGTTAGTTGGACCTGCGCATCGTAGTCGCTTGCTCAAGTGCTGTTGCGTGTTGTCAAGTTCCACAGTTGTTGGAGAAATGCCGCATGTTGATGTTGGAGATGATCATAGTTTTACTTATTGTTCACTTTAATTCCTGTTTAACAACTAAAATTGAAGTAAGCAGAGGCATCGGTGGGTGATAGATAACATTTGGTTTCCGAACGCCCACTTGTGTCCCGTAGGACCCCGAGTACTTGATACCTGTTCCTTGATTTATCGCGCTATCCACATATGGGGAGTATGGGCCCCCCTTAGCCAGAGCTTGATTCCGTCTTATTTCTTGGGGCCACAAACTAGTTTGAGGTTTTATTTACGATCCTGTACTTATGCCATGCTACTACTTTATTTACGATTGTGCAAGGAGCACACTGTACTGTTTAGGTAAGCGGAGTGATTACGCGGTATCGACAAGCCCAGCCACACTTTCGGGTTCCCAGTCGCTTACAGCCATTGGCGCAAACCTTGAGTCCGTCTCGGAGCTTGCTTACTCCGTTGCGGGATCTACTCAATGGGGTGGCCCCCTGAAATATTTCTGAATCTTGTGATTGCTCTGTCGTGAAGACCTCGTTGGGTTTTGATTTGGTTTTTCCGAGGTTGATCGTGTGTGTGTTGCTATTTGTGCACCCCGGCCGGGTTAAAACTTTCTGAAAGCCGTGTCCGCGGTTATGGACGACTTGGAGCACAGTATCTCGACCATAGACAAGCATAACTAAAGTTTATCGCTATAAATTTGACTTATAATGACTAGTAATCAGCTTCACTATAATGGAATGGCTAATTAATACTGCCCACAATTGCTTGTTGGAGTGTCGCTTGCGACCATTATACTTGACTAGTAAGTATTGCAACTACAACGGAATGGCTGAATAAAAGTACCAACAACTGCTGGGTTTTGGGTCATCTCATGCTATCTGTATCTGATTATTAATTGTTGCAACTATAACGGTATGGTTAACTAAAAATGGCCCACTGCTTATTTTATCAGGATGATTATCTATACCTGACTAGTAATTGCTGCAACGATAACCGAATAAATAAAACTGTCAACTGTGTGAGTTCCTCGGTTGACTTCCTCGATCGGTGTCGAGGGGGGAAACGCCAGGATGGGTTTGATTGGTGGTAGTACCAGGTTGGTTCCAAATAGGTCTTTCTCATCCCTCTCTGATAGCCGCCAGTTGTATCGAGTCTCTATAGGTTGTTTAGTGCATGCTGCCGCTGCCGCTCAGTCCACCATACCTATGTAGGCGAGGACCGCCGAATTCTAGCCTCGCCGTGTACTGGCCTCAGTACTGACGCTCCTTCTTTTTCCTTTGCCCTTTGTCGGCACCCCTTTTGTTTAAGCAGGTTTTGAGATCGACGTCGTTAGCAGGGTTACCCTTCTGGCTTGGCCTAGGCAGGGTTATGGACGCCATTGGTTATTCTTCAGGGCTCTTAGCCCCATTTGCATCTTGTCCGTAGTCGGACGCTCTTTCATTTTCAAGGTGATTTGGATCTTTGTATATTATATCTGTATTCTTGACTCATTGAGTCGCTGTTATATATATCTGTTCTGTGGGTCCCATCGAGGACTGTTGTGTAATGTTATTACTTCGTTTTCCACCCGCACGAAAGTGCCTGGTGGGCACCTTTGAATCGTTTCTATGCGGGTTTGGCGAATTTTGCTCAAACTTGCATAGGTCCGATTCTGAGGGTGTTACATCCATGCAATCTCTTGACTAGTTTCCATGTAGCCAGCTAGCAGTGAAGTAAATTAGACATACAACATGTACTCTAATATGTACTTGCTGGCTGTTTTCTGGATTTTAGTTGTGCTTGTAGGATATATGTCATTGTGTTTTTCTATATACTAGTGCTAAATTTTGCTCACACTTGTGTTTTGCAGGAGCTAATGGTCAATTGTTCTCAGTTGAACTAGAAACCAATGGGTTTTCCTACGATAAAGGAGATCATTTGACATACATTCAGCCAACTATTGCATACATAGATTACCTCTGACGGGCGAACGACGGGCGGACGACGACGGCCTCCACCTCTTGAGACGCGCGCGGGCCTCCTCCTCCTCGGACACGGGCGGACCTCCTCCTCCTCGGACGCGGACAGGCCTCCTCCTCCTCAGACGCGGCGGCTGCTGGTGAGGCGGCAAATCGAGAGCGGCGGCGGCGGTGGCGGATCATGCTCGATCGGGCTGAGAGATGGAGAGATGGGGATGAGAGGGGGGGGGGGTCGAGCGCACGTGTGGTTAAAGGCACTTAGGCGTAGCGCACTGGGGCATAGTGCGCTACGGATATCTGTAGCGCACTATGGGCTAGTGCGCTACGTCTATCGGCTTCTAACTACTGTATAAGAAAACTTCAGCCCCACTATCTAACAACTACACTAGCCTATCCCACTGGTTCCGCCCTTAGCTCTATTCTAAACTTGTGAGCACCCAGGTTCGAATCCTGGTGCCCACCTTTTTTGTTTTATTTCAAAAATACTTTTAAATATTCCAAAAAATGCCCAAAAGTGGTGATATATGCCATAGAAGTTTTGTTTTGATTTTAAAATACTTTTAAATATTCCAAAAATGCCCAAAAGTGATAATATATATCATAAAAGTGGTACAAATATGATTCAAAGTATAACTAAATTTCATAAGAACAGATCCATGAATATTATAATCTTTTTCGACCACACGTTTTACAATATTTTTTGATCTAGCGTTTTACAATATTTTTTCTCTTTTTTGTCGCGGTTGAATAATTTAGCCCCGGCACTTTAATTTTCTTCTTTCGAACGGGCTACCTTTTTTGGGTAGGGTTGTCCTTTTTCTTCTTGTGATGTATGTTGCTGCATCGTAGTCGTCGTCATCTTCAATCTTTGGATCGACGTACTAGTCGAAGTCTTGCTCGTTGGCGACTCCATATATTCCTATGATGTTTCTTTTTCCTCTCCTCACGACAACACGGCTAGGCTTTGTCGGCTCGGTAATGAAAAAACATTGGTCCACTTTGGTAGCCAGTACCCACGGTTCATTTTCGCGGCCACGTTTGCACCGGTGGCCTTGGATTTGGCTGCTTCAGGTATAACCATGGTTGTGAAATACCGGTCTTTTCTTTCGACGCTCTTTGCCCATCTGACATGGAACATCGGCACCTTTTCTCCACAGTAGTCGAGCTCCCAGATCTCCTCGATTCTTCCGTAGAATCTTTCCTTCACGTTGTCATCGGTGTAGAATTCCGACGTTATGCCTGAGTTCTGATAATCACACTTGTTGTTCTTTTCCTCCGTGTAGAATGTGTAGCCGTTGATATCATACACCTGATAGGTCACCAGGTTTTGCATCGGTCCCTGCGACAAGGTGAATATGATCTTTTCCGTGTCAGAAGAATGCGATCGCGGGGGATTATCAAGGAGCGTCTGCCTAAACCAACGCGTGAAATCTGAGTTGTGCTCTTTGATTATTTCTCCTTGCGTCCTCTGTATGCCCCGGTCACTGTACTTCTTGTCGATTAACCTTTTGTTCTTCTGTACCCAAGGATCGACCAGTTCTAAATGCTGTAGCGCAACGAGGTTTGCTCGATCAAAGTCTGCGCGTCGAAAATCGAAGTCTGCATGCAATATGCGACGACCCTCTCGGTGACCAGATCCGTCGAGCTTGCCAAGGTGCCTGTTGACGGGAAGACCGACAGGGTTCTCGATATCTAGATAATTCGTGTAGAAAGAGATGCACTCTTCGGCCAGAAAGCCCTTGGCTATGCTTCCATCTGGACGGGACCTGTTGCGAATGTATCCTTTGATGTGTCCGTTCATCCTTTCGAACGCCATCATGCTGCGGAGGAACATCGGCCCGAGTTGTACGATGTCCTCCACGACATGGACCAGCAGATACACCATAATGTCGAAGAATGCGGGTGTGAAGTAGACCTCAAGCTCACATAGTATCACCACGATCTCCTCCTATAGCCTCCCGAGCTGATTCACGCCAATTGACTTCCTAGAGATGACGTCAAAAAACTTGCAGAGGCCAAATAACGTTTCACGGACGTGCTCGTCCATTATCTCTCTTAGTGCGACCGGAAGTACCTTCGTCATTTGCACCGCATAGTCGTGAGACTTCATGCCACTGAACCTCTGCTTCGCCTCGTCCAGGTATTTTCTTATCTTGCCCACGTAGCCGTAAGGAAATTTGACTCCTAAAAGGCACTTGAAAAACTGTTTGATCTCATCCTGGCTTAGAGTGAAGCAAGAAAGAGGGCAGTAATATTCATTCTTCTTGAACTTTTTACCCTTATGACGACCTTGTGTCGTCTCCGACTCATGATCATCGTCATCTTCCTGATCATCAGGAGTAGTGCGTCCTCCATGAAGCTCCTTCCGGATACCCAAGCATATCAGGTCGTGCCTTGCTTTCGGACCATCTTTCGTCCTATCTGGCATGTTGATTATGGTGGCGACCAGACTCTCGCACACGTTTTTCATGATATGCATGATGTCGAGGCTATGCGACGGCGTCGTAAGTATTGGCTCCAGATTCCCATAACGTGGCTAGCTCCTCTTTCAATAGCCCAAGATACAGATTGATGTTGGTACCAGGTTGTTTCGGCCCTTGAATTAGCATACTCATTTGTATGTACTTCTTCTTCATGCACAACCATGGAGAGAGGTTGTACATCCATACAAACACGGGCCAAGTGCTGTGCGTGCTGCTCTGGCTACCGAATGGATTGAGTCCATCGGTGCTCGCACCAAGCCTGATGTTCCTCGAATCTCCACCTAATTCTGGGAATTCGAGGCCAATGCTTTCCACTGGCTAGCATCTGAAGGGTGCGTCAGCAGCTCATCCTTTTCGGGGTCATCATCATCATATCCTGGCTTCTTCCTTTCCGTATGCCATCGCATGAGCTTCGCTTCCATAGGGTCCGCGAAATAGCGCTGCAGACGAGAAGTGATAGGAAAGTACCATACCACTTTTCGAGGTGCTTTCTTCCCTTTCTTGTATCGACTCACGTCGCACACCGGGCATGTGGTTTTCTCCGCGTCCTCGCCCCGATAAATGATGCAATCGTTGATGCATACGTGATATCTAACGTGCGGTAGATCGAGAGGACAGACGATTTTCTTGGAGTCCTCGATACAAGTTGGACATGTGTTCCCCTCCGGGAGACGATCGTGCCAGAATGGCATCATATCGTCGAAGCTTGCGTCGCTCAATTTGTGTTTTGCCTTCATCTCCATAGCCTTGGGCGTTACATTCTACCGGGTATCATCGGGCCTGCATCCTTCATACAATGGAGTAACCGCGTCTTTCTCAAGTTGCGCAAGCTTGGATTTCTCTCTAGAGGCAGACCTGGCATTACTCGTCTGCTTGAGAAGCAGCTCTTGCACATAAGGGTTCGGCACCCATCCTGACGTTGTTCCATCGTCGTCTTCTCCTCCGGCATCTAGATCATCATCATCCCGGTCTGCTTCCCCACCTTCACCATCTCCAGGAGACTCTTCATCATCTCGCCCGTTCTCGCCGTGATGATGATCATCGTCATGTTGGCCACCTTCACCGTCTCCATCGTCTTCGTCATCGCTTATCCAACGAGTGTATCCATCCATGAAACCAGGGCGGAGCAGGTGCGCCTGAAGATTCCCGGAATCTGGGTCGATCACCCAGTTGAGTTTGCATCTTCTGCACGGACATCTTATATCCGTCTTGTTATTTCGTATCATGTCGGTCGTCGCAGATTTCAAAAATCTAGCGACAATGCCTTCGCTCATTATGCGGACCATTTTTGCCTGCACGGTGTACACGGTACAATTAGAAGTCTATTAGAACCACATAATGAATTCATGCATGCAATGGTCGATAGAAAATTTCGGCATGACCTATCCTAAAATTAGGACCTTTGAGAAATGCCAAAGTCTTGCCAAAATGGAAATGAATCAATATTTTGGCAAAACAAATGGCAACTTGTTCACATACAAACACAAGACAGAGAGACCGATCCATACACACATGAACATATCATTATCCTCTCCATACACACATGCATGAGCATCATCGATACTCTCCATATACACACACATATGACCATCGATCCTCTCATACACACATCATGAGCATCGATCATCTACATACATATGAGCATATCATCCATATACACATGAACACATCCTTACATGGACAACTTACCGAGATGAGAGACCAATCGCGATAAAGATGGAAAGGAGAGGTGCGCGCGAGACCGGAGAAGGAGATGAGGGACCGGAGACCTTCCTCTATTACTTATGTAACATCCAAGGCAAGTTCTACATGCTAAAAATGGTGAATGGGTGGAGAAATTGAGGTGGGAAGGAGAAGATCCCGAGTAGATCTAAGGAGGAAGAAGAAGGGGAAAGTGAAGTGTGGGGTGGTGGATGGTCACACATGTGCACATAAAGTGCTGTAAAAAAATCAACACATCTGTGGCGCACTCTGCCCTAGTACGCCACAGGGAGTAGTAACATCCGTGGCGCACATGCCATAGTGCGCCACGGATGTGTCTGGCCGTTTCACAGCAGAAAGGGGCATGCGCTTAGGCGTAGCGCACCCCCTCCATGTGCGCCACGGTTGACACTAACAACCGTAGCGCACCTACCCTATGTGCACTACGGATGTTTGGCGTGCGGCCAACAGGGCCCTGGCCCACACATATCTGTGGCGCACTATGGTCATGTGCGCCACGGTTGTTCTAGTTACTAGTAGTGCACTGCCCATAGGTGAGCCACGCCTGTTTTACCCGTGGGGCACTTCAACCATGTGAGCCACGGATGTGCTGATTACCTATAGCCATTTTCCTAGTAGTGCACACACCCTGCGGGGTGCAAAACGTGCTGCGGTTGGCTTGTGACTATATAGGGTGTCCTGGTGTTGAGGGGGTTAACCTCATAGGGTAGGCACTTGTATGGGAGAGGACATTCGAAAGGTCTTGACCGGTTATTTGACCCACGTTAAGTGTAGATTAGAGACGGGTAATTGGATGGTGTGGGTATAGTGTACAACCTCTGCAGAGTGTAAATCTATTCGAATAGCCGAGTCCTTGGTCAAGGACGGTTGTGCTGGTGGCTGTACATCGGTGATGGTTTTTTTTTCAAAAAGGACTTCGGAACAGCAATGGCCCGAAAAAGGTTTTGACCATGGGATGGTCGGAAAATGTAGGAAGGAGTTTGGTCATGAGATGACCGGAAGGGAAAACAAATGGGTGACCCAATCCTAGTGATTTCCGAAAAACTTTTCAAAAAGGTTTCCAAAATATTTTACAAAAGTTCTCAACAAAGATATAGAGACATGCTATATCTATAAGAGAAACTAATCTACAAAAGAACCTTTCATGGAGCTATCCTACCACAACCATATTGAATATCCTTTATCATTGTTGTCATAAGGTGGTTTGCGAGTACATTCAAAGTACTCACCGGCATTGTCCCTGGCTATTTACTTGGCCAGATTGCAGATGTTAAGAAGGAACGAAGGTGTTGACGTCTATGCGAGCTAGGCCGTCTTCCCAGTCAGTTGCTTGTAGGTTAAGGCACGGGCTCTGTGCTGAAGACTTCCGCTATTTGTGTGGTATTCGCCATAATGGCCACTCTGTAAGTTTTGTACTCGTTACTATATGGATGTTGTAATGATACTAGTCGGTTATGCTCACTGCTCACTAATCATGGGAACGTGAATTGTATGCATAATAGGTATTCTCGGACAGTAAATCCGGAGTGCCACAGTACCCGCTTTGAGTTCTTCCCAAGGCGTGATGTTATGTGTGATACGTCCAATTTGCATCACCAATTTATATCATAATTTGCCTCTATTCATTGATATATATCTTATTATGAGGTATTACTTATGTCTCTTCCACTGTTTTTGCATGTTGGATGATTCTTGGAGGATGGACTGCCGGAGTCTAGATTCTGATGGAAAAAGAGGTGTTTTGATGCAATTTCACGAAGATCAGAAAAATACCAGAAAAATATGGGAAAATTATATTTTTCCGGAAGACGAAGGAAGCCAAAAGGGGAGGCGTAGAAGGACCAAAGGGGCCCACACCACCCTAGGCGCGGGTCCCCCCGGGCCGCGCCTAGGGCAGGTGTGGCCCAGCTGCTCGGCTCCCGACTCCGCCCTCTGGCCTATATTTTCCTTATGGAACCCTAACATCGGGGGGAGACCATAGATAGATTTCCGCCGCCTCTGTGGGGAGGAAAAACCCAGAGAGAAAGATCTCTCCGGCAGATAGATTTCTGCCGGGGAAAGTCCTTCCCAGAGATGGGAGATCAACAAAATCAAAACCGTCATCAAGCTAGGCTTCATCAGAATCATCATCATAATCATCCACACAATCATCTCCACCAGCACCATCATCACCAGTCCGTCCTGTTGTAACAATTGTGTTGGATATTGGTTTCGTTCTTAGGGGAAACTTTCCCGGTGTTAATTACTCTTGTAGTTGATGCTTGTGAGTGGAACCATTGGATTATTGTTTATGTTTAGATTGTTATTCATAACCATATTATCTTTGATCTTGATCCATATGATGTCTTGTGAGTAGTTCATCTTGTTCTTGAGGACATGGGAGAAGTCATGTTGTTGGTAGTGGATTTGTGTTGAGCTATTATTCCATTGTTTAGTATTTAAGTTGTGGTGCTATTCTTCTAGTGGTCTCATGTGAACGTCGACTACATGATACTTCACCATTTATGGGCCTAGGGTAATGCATTGTGTATTTTGCTACTAATTGTGGGGTTGCCGGATTGACAGAAACCTGAAACCCCGTTAGGACACCTTTGCACAAGTGAGCGTAGGATCTCAGAGTTTAAGGCTGTGGTTAGGTTTATATCTTAATTACTTTCCTGTAGTTGCGGATGCTTGCAGGGGGTTTAATCACAAGTATGTATTAGTCCAAGTAAGGTCGGTACATTAGCACAAGTTCACCCACACAACACTTAAAATACCAAAGAAGAGTACTTAGCTATTTGAAGCGAAAGCACTTGGCAGAATTCCCATGTGTCCGCGAGAACGTTTGGTCCTTATAAGTATTTCCACCGGCTTGTCCTTTGGTAAGAAAGGATTGGGACACTTGCTGCATTTGTTCTTTGTCTTCATTACTTGCACTTTGTTTTGTTGCCTTATGAGAAAACCACTAAAAATTTGTTTGCTAAGTATTTACAGAGAATTCCCGCTCCATACCACTAGTCAACACCTTCTGCTCCTCGTTGGGATTGACACTCCTATTTATCGAAAGTACTACGATACATCCCCTATAAATGTGGGTCATCAAGACTATTTTCTGGTGCCATTGTCGGGTAGTGAAGCGCTATTGAAGAGTGGAACTTGTGGCACCCCAGATTTACGGTTCGAGAATACCCGTTATGCACGTAATTCAGGTTCCCATTATCAGTGAGTCGTGAGCATAACTGACTAGTATCATTACTACCTCCATAAAGTAACGAGTCCAAACTCACAAAGGGGCCATTATGGCTATTACAACACAAGTAGCCGAAGTCTTCAACACAGAGCCCGTGCCTTAACCTATAGGAAACTGACTCGGAAGACGGCCTAGTTCGCATAGACGTCAGCACCTTTGTTCCTTCTTAACATCTGCAATCTGGCCAAGTAAATAGCCAGGGACAGTGCCGGTGAGTACTTTGAATGTACTCGCAAACCACCAAGACAAGGTAACAAGATAATGCATATTTGGCTGTGGCGAGATAGCTCTACACTATAGTTGTTTTTCAGAGGAAAATCTACCATGGCATCTCTATATCTTTGTTGAAAAAGAGTTTTTGGGAAATATGCCTCCTTTTTGAAAATCTGGCCAGCTCCACATCCTTTATAAAAAGGTTTAAAACAGTTTTATAGTAAAATCCTTTAAAACCTCTTCGACCATCTCTGGTCAAAACCAAACTCGTTCTTATCTTTCCCCGTGACCAAGTCACATCCTTTATTTCATCTTGACATAACTGAAGGGTCCTCCTAGCACTTGCCATTCCAACCGTCCTTGACTGTGGACACGGCTATTCGAATAGATTAGACTCTGCAGAGTTTGCGCACTTTACCCAGAAGAATCAATACATCCGTCGAGATTTAACCACGGCCCGCTACACACTGTAGATGGGGGTTCGGATAATCAAACCTAGATTTTCATTTGTCCATCCCTACCAAAAGGCGGATTTTCCTTTTGGGTTTGTTCTCCTCGGCACGAGTATGCGGCACTATGGCCTTAGTCCTCCCTACATCACTTCCATATACCCAAACCCTTGGCTTGGCAATATACAATTGTTGAATCCACTTCCTTCCCTACGCCTAAAACATAATGTCCGCGGGAGACCCAAATGTTGCACCGACTCTTCCGCCGAAGCGGGCGATGGAGGCCCCAGATCCACAGACCTGGAGTAGAGTCCACTCGGGCATCCAAGGATTGCTCCCGTTAAGCAAGTACAAGCAGCCCCAGCTAAGGAAAGCAACTACGAGCTAAGCCCCAGTGCCTCAGGTAATGTGGTTGCACGGATAAATTATTCCGGACATTGGCATAGAACATCCCTTCTCTTTACCTTACTTGCCTTCTATTACTTATGTTTCTCTTCATCCACCTCATATTTTCTTTAGTAAAACTTCCACTCGAAAACGATGCCTCTTTCCTAGGGTTTATTTTGAAAACTTTGTAGTAGGGTAAAACCCAAAATAGTTTTATCATTTAAGAATCTGTGGGTTCCAAGAGGGAAGATGCTAATCATCTTAGCCTCGATCTAAAGGGATAAAAATAGGTGTAAAAAGGGTAGGTGTCCTAATGGACACTCATCCATAAATTGGAGGAGCCAAGTTACTCACGCCTTTTTATTTGAAACATGCTCTGCATTAAATCGTGCAGTTCATAAATGAGATATAAAACAATTTAAACAAAGGAGTAGGTTAACATAGGAGTTCAGGAATGGTGGCTTGCCTATGACCAGCGAGAAGTCCCTTGAGAGCGTTAGATAACCAGAATACCAATAATAACAATAATAAGAATAACCCGGTGCTTCCTTCTTCTCGGCGTCACACAATCACAACTATCACCGTTATCGAGTATACATGCAAACAAGCACCACAACCAATACAAGGCATACAAGCATCAAACCAAATAGCAAGCTAAAAGGTAATTACATGATATACAACAATAGGGTGGTGGAAGTTTGATTTGATTGGATGGAAAGAAGATTTGGAGTCATTAGGGAAGGATCCCTTTTTATTTATTGTCTAGGAACTACCAAAGAGAGGTATTGATAAAATGATACCATCAGATAGGTATTGATACCACTATATAAAAATGATACCATCAGATAGGTATTGATAAAATGAAGCCAACCAACGTGGTTTAACTATTTTATCAATTTCCCTTGATTTATAATGGATTTTATCATGGATAAAACCCTAGTTTAAGGAAATAATTCACCAGAACTGCTCTGTTGTTCTAAAAATTATTTCCTTGGGTTTGGTGGATAGAAACAACAGGAGTTGGATCAGCTCAAAACAATTACCAGAATTCCCTTAAGAAATTCCCAAAGTAAGTACTGGCTGGGATCTGTCCTTTTCATCATATTTAATCTAAAGAGGCTTTTGATGTGATTCCAAGGAAACAAGTTAGGTACTGAGAATACCTTTCTATTGAAATTGTAATAAATCTTTTTGGATTTAACAGAGATACTACGGTGATTTTATTAGTGAATAAACCATGCATAGAAGAGTTTAATTCACTAAAATCCAACAGAGACTCATAAAATTATGAGCTGATGTATTAAGAAGTATGTGGGTATGTGTGTCATCTGGGAGTTGGAGTTAGGTCAAAGACTCATCTGGTTTGACCTATAGAATTTCCTAACGTCAAAATAGGGTTCATTTTGATATCATTGCTAACAACAAACTAGGAGGCAAAATAAGGTGGGGCCAGTGGGACATGAAAGGTATGGTTCATACCTTCCAGTACTAGTTGGATTTTCTCCATTTGGAGATACCAAACTTTCTGTAGAGATTTATTGGTGAACTGGACAGATCTGGGTAGATGATTTATCATCTTTAACCTAGACCATATTTTGGTATAGAACTGGGTCTGTAGGTTGGGGAGTAGACCCAGGTACCTTAGGAATTTTATATCTAGCAATTTGCATTTATTTTTCATTTTCAAAACGATTTAATCCAATTGTCTAGAACTAGATCTGGTGGAAAACAAAAAGAAAAAGGGGAGAAAGGGGGCAGAGGGTTCGCGGGACAGATCTACCGGGATCTGGGCCGCGCTAAGGGGATCTGGTCCAACGGCGGTGGACGCGCACGGACGACGCGTGAGTAACCGTGGCCCAACAGCTGGCCGGCTCGTAGGGATTCAGGGCGAAGGGGTATGGGGCGACCCTGGCCATTGGATTAGAGGGGATCCGACGTCCTAGTGTCGTCTCCTTCCCAGCAACACCGAGCGAGGGAGGAAACCCTAGGGGAGGCCAAGGAAGAGGCGGGGAGGCTCACTGAGGTCTCGGGGGAGGTCGTGAAGGTGATGGGGCGACGCGGTCGACGACGACAGTTTCGGGGATGGGGGGAACGGGCGGTTTTGGCATCAGGAAGGAGCTAGCATGACGACAACAGAGAGGGAGCTCACCGGAGCTCGCCGGTGTGGCTTCAGTGGTCCCTGCATGTCAACAAAAAGAGCACCCAGAGCATCAGCGAGAGGAGGGGAGCTCGAGAGGGTGACATGCAGTGAGGCAGAAGGAGAGGGGAGGTGCTTTGCACGACTTTGTGAGGGAGGCCGAAGCTTCTTTCTCTCCTTCTCTCGGGCAAGGTAGAGCAAGGGAGAGGGAGAAGAGCTCTGGGGAGTGATTGGGGGTTGTTGGGGGCAAATGAGGGAGGAGTGAGGCCCTAGGGTGGCATCTGGCCTAATAAACCGAGAGAGGGTGGGGTTGGAGGGTCAAAGTCCATTAGGACAGGGGCTAGGGTTACTGGATGCTTATTGGGCAGGATAGGAGGTGCTGGGGAGTGGGGTGGGGCCAGGCACGACCAGAGAGGGAGAGGGGAGTGGTGGTTGTGGCTTTTAAGAGAGAGATCTTTTGCAAGATTGCCTCTCTCTCTCACAAGCACATGGGGACAAGGAGGAGGGGAGGTGCTATAGTGGCTTGGGTTACTATGCACGACCAGGGGAGAGTGAGGATGATGTGGAGGAGTGCTTGGGAAGATTGGGGTTGGTTTGATTTTGGTTTGAATCATGTTTTGCTTGGTTTAGCAAAATTGATCAAGTGGGTGCTTGTGAAGGAAGTTGATAAATTTATATTCGAAAAGGTGTGGAAATGGTACTGGTAGGTGGATTAGGTCAAATAATCTCTTCATGATTTAAATGGGAATTTTCTAGAGATTATATCCTCATTTAAATACACTTCTTCAAAAAGTGCTGAAGTAGATTATGGAATCTAGGATGATAAATTTACATTGGTCAAGCTTGGTTTTTGATGTGAGATGGTCCTAAATACCATAACACATATTGGAGAATTTTATTGGGACTTATTGAGATGGAAAAGTATTTTTAGGTAATTATTTCTTGTTTCTGCCATTTAAGAAAAGGGGCAAAAAGAAATAATAAGGAATCTCAAAAATATTTATTTTTTAGTTGTAAAGATGAGATATGATAATTAGGCATCAAATGTGCCTTGATTCGGCAAGGTGTTTTGGAGAAAAACAAACTTGCCTTTATAGACAAGGATCTTGAGAAAGTGGTAAGTAGAGGAAGAGAAATAGTTTAATAATCCAAATAATTGGGGGAATTATTTGGGGATGCTTATATCCAAGTTAGATGATGTAAACCTGATGTAGGCATCAAGATCAACCTTGGTTCTGAAGGAAATTGGTGAAAAGGATGGAAACTAGATAAGTGAGGATCTAGGGTTTGGTTATTCTGATGCCACCTAAACAAGGTTGGATTGGTGAGCTCAGAGGTCACCTTGGTATAAGGGGTATATGGATAGCTAGACCAAGTCATATATATGACAATGTAAGCAAGATTTGGGCTTTGTTGCAACTGAGGTGATCTAGATGAGATGGCAAACTTTGTTGAAAATAAGGCTGCCATAGTAGATACATCAGGTGGCCTCCTAAACCATGTGGGTTTTAGAAGCACAAGGTTCCAATGGAAACAAGTAAAGTGGGGGTTGGTAGTCCATGATTAGTATATCATAACCATTCAAAGAGTTGGTCAAGGGGAGGTGGCACATAGATGTGAGCTTCTGCCAAAATAGGCAAGATGATAAGATTCGCATAAAAGTTTATTATCTTGACTACAAAACCATCAGGGATGAGTGGGAATTTTAATGGCTTAGACAAGGGAAAGAGTGGGATTTGGTATTACTAAAGATGTACTACAAGATGGTTTAGGTGTATTCTCAATAATGCACAAGGGTTGGAAAGGGTAGAGCTCCAAAGATTGAATCTAGATAAGAAATCCATACTTAGCCATTTTGGCAGATTTGGTAGTTTTGACTAGTATGCAAGAGGGAAACATTGGAGAGGGTGGCAAGGGTTTATCCTTTCCATTAAGTGGTTGATGCTTGGATTGGGTCTCCACTAATTTGGAAACCATCAGGAGGGATTATCCCTGAATTGAGCTGATTGGGAGATGAGAGGGTCACTTGAGTGTCTTAGGATAGATCCATACATGGATGATTGATAGGGGCTTGATGATCAAAAGCAATGATTGAGTCCTAAGGGATGAGGTACTAGATTATCTCACTCTAGTTCCTAAGCAAACAAGGCAGTCAGCAGATCAAGGCAATTCATCATATCAAGCTATTATAACTACTACTAGGGTTACCATCAAGCCTAGCTTGATGTAAGGAGGGGTATTTTGAAAGGAGTTTTGCTTTGAAGTAAGATAAGTACCATCTTGGTATCCCTACCAAGATTGAGATGAAAAGGTTTTGGAAAAACCTAGAGATAAGGGTAGTTGAAGGTTCTGTCTTGAAAACATTAGGAGAGTATATATATGTCTCCATAGTTTTTTTAATAGTGACTAGTAAAGTATTTGGTTGTGTCAAAGTCACCTTGGATCAGGTTTTGAAATGCAAGAACATTTGAGAATATGAAAGATGATCCAAGACATCCCTTTTGTAAAATAGCTTTTTTTAAACTAGTGTGAGATGAGGAGTACACAATAATACACAAGCAGATTCTTGAGCACAAGCAAACAAGTAAGCACACATTGCAAGAATATTTTTCTGTTCCCACTTATTTTTTCCTTTTGGACATTTAATCAGGGTTGCTGAAATTGGCATGTTACATAACTGGTAAAGGAAACTTCTACTGTGAGTATTGCATTTTGTTACTGCTTGTTACTTTGTTTCCAATATGGATAACCCACTTGGTTTTTTGTTTAGGGAAACTACTACCACTGTTAGGGTAGTAGATGAACCACCACCTTTTTAGATAGATCCTTTTAAGATACCTACAAGAATTGTTGATCGTGTTATAGGTAATTATTATTTTGCGGATGGAACTGTCCACCCTGGTGATCACTTGCTTTTTATCCATGAATTATGCAGGTTGTTTAAGTTTGTAGGTATCACAACTGAATAGGTGAAGAAGAAGTTACTCTCTATAACCTTGAAAGGGAGAGCTGAAGAATGGTATAAGCTGCTAAAGAATGGAAAATCCATGGAATGGGAGGAAATGGCATCTCTCTTTTATTCTAAATTCGATCCTCCTAGTGAGATTCATAAGGATAGAAATCTGATATATATAACTTTTGGCCTCGTGATGGAGAGAGCAAAGCTCAAGTATGGGGGAGACTGAAGTTACTAATGCTTAAATGTCCTATTCATGAACTCCCTAATAATATTATTATCAATAAATTTTATGCTAGGCTTTCTCTTCATGATTAATATTTACTAGATGCTTCTTGTGCTGGATCATTCACACGTATGAAGGAAGAAGCTAAATGGGATCTACTAGACCGTATTCAAGAGAACACTGAATCTTGGGAGAATGACAAAGGAAGAATGTCAGGTATAAACTATGATTATGAATGCATTAAATCTTTTATGGGAACTGACAACTTCCGTGATATTAGTAATGAGTTTGGTCTTGACTCCCAAGTTCTTGCAAAATGTTTTAAGGCCTTTGCCTCTTATATTGAAATTCCCAAAAAGGATTGGGACAAGTACAATGCTCCTTATGAAGACATTCTTACCCATGTTCCTGCTAGCATAGAAGTTTGTACTGTTGATCCTATTTTGCCTGAACCTTATGTTGAGAAAATCCCTTTTCCTGCTAAGGTAAAGGGACATTCTATCATAGTTAATATGGTTAGCAAAAGTGCAAAGAAAACTATGGAACCCAATGAGCAAATTAGTATTGAGCCCACGGTAGCTATTGTGAAAGACCTTGTCACAAGGAACATAGAGGATGAACATATTGTCTTCTGTGAAGATGCTTCTAATATTGTCTCTCATCCTGGAAAATTTAGAAAATGTAGTGTTCCTGTTCTTTCTGTTAAAATTGGTGATCATTGGTATTATGGTTTATGTTATATTGGTGCTATCTCTAGTGCTATTCCTTATGAGCTTTACAGGGAAATTATGCATGAAATTGGTCCTTGTGAGCTTGTGGACATTGATATGGTTATTCTCCTTGCTAATAGAGAGAAAGTTTGCCCCATTGGCATTGCAAGAGATGTGGAGGTACTTTGTGGTAAGATCAAATATCCTGCTAATTTTCTAGTACTTGGTAAAGAAGCTAGTAAAACCTATCCTATTATCTTTGGTAGACCCATCCTGAATACTTATGGGGCTATCATAGATTTTAGAAAGGAAAAAAGTTTTGACTAAGTTTGATGGAGAGTCTTATGAGTTTAATTTTTCCAAATTTTCCAAAACTCCTTATGAAAATGAACTGCCTAATGATGATTTTAGGGTTGGACAACTTTTTTCTATTTCTCTTGCTCCTAACAATGCCTTGTAGCAGTTTATGGAAGATCATGAAAGTGATGTCCTCATGAAGGAAATAAATGAGATAGACGAGGTTTTCCTTCATCAGCTGGAGCAACTCAAGCATAATCTACCTATGGAAGACCTGGGTAACACACTACCAACTAAAGGGGACCCTGTTTTCGAATTAAAAACTCTACCTGATGATCTTAAATATGCTTATCTTGATGATAAGAAAGTATATCATGTTATTATTAGTTCTAAACTTTCAGGAAAGGAAGAAGAGAGGTTACTGGAAATACTGAAGAAACACCGAGGAGCTATGGGCTATACCCTTGATGATTTAAAAGTGATTTATCCTACTATATGTCAGCATGCTATTAATATAGAACCTGATGCAAAACCAGTTGTTGAGCACCAGTGCCGTCTAAATCCCAGGATGAAGGATGTCGTAAGAAATGAGGTATTAAAACTCCTTGATGTTGTTATTACTTACCCTATTGTTGATAACCAATGGGTTAGCCCTGTTCATTGTGTCCCCAAGAAAGGGGGATAACTGTTGTGCCTAATGAAGATAATGAGCTTATACCCCAAAGAGTAGTGGTTGGGTATAGAATGTGCATTGATTTTATAAAGATCAATAAAGTTACTAAGAAAAATCATTATCCTTTGCCCTTTATTAATCAAATGCTTGAGAGGTTGTCCAAAAAGACTCACTTTTGTTTTCTTGATGGTTATTCTGGGTTTTCTCAAATTTCTGTGAAAGCACAAGACCAAGA
Source organism: Avena sativa (assembly GCA_916181665.1). Taxonomy (NCBI): domain Eukaryota; kingdom Viridiplantae; phylum Streptophyta; class Magnoliopsida; order Poales; family Poaceae; genus Avena; species Avena sativa. Next base: position 186,797,199 of record OV702281.1, read on the forward strand.
GAAAACCAGTTTCACTTTTCCTTATGGTACCTATGCTTATAGGTGTATGCCTTTTGGTTTATGTAATGCTCCTGCTACCTTTCAGAGATGCATGTCTACTATCTTTCATGGTTTTTGTGAAGAAATTGTGGAGGTTTTCATGGAAGATTTATCTGTCTATGGAACTTCTTTTGATAACTGTTTACACTACCTTGATAAAGTTTTGTAGAGATGTGAAGGAACCAACCTTGTTCTTAATTGGGAGAAATGCCATTTCATGGTTAATGAAGGAATTGTTCTTGGACACAAAATTTCTGAAAGAGGTATTGAAGTTTACAGAGCCAAGATTGAAGCAATTGAGAAGATGCCCTGCCCTAGAGACATAAAAGGTATTCGTAGTATCCTTGGTCATGTTGGTTTCTATAGGAGGTTTATTAAAGATTTCTCCAAAATTTCAAAGCCCCTTACTAATCTTCTTCAAAAGTATGTACCTTTTGTTTTTGATGATGATTGTAAGGAAGCTTTTGAAACTTTGTAGAAAGCTTTGACTACCGCTCCTATTGTTCAACCACGTGATTGTTGTTTACCTTTTGAAATTATGTGTGATGCTAGTGATTTTGCTATGGGTGTTGTCCTTGGCAACATGTTGATATGAAATTGAATGTTATTCATTATGCTAGTAAGACTCTAGATGCTTCTCAAAAGAATTATGCTACTACTGAAAAGGAATTCTTAGCTGTAATCTTTGCCCGTGATAAGTTTAGACCCTACATTGCTGATTCAAAGGTCACTATTCATACTGATCATGCTGCTATTAAGTACCTTATGACGAAGAAGTACGCTAAGCCTAGGCTTATTAGATGGGTGTTTCTTTTACAAGAGTTTGATCTACATATTATAGATAGGAAAGGTGTTGAAAATCGTGTTGCTGACAATTTATCTCGTTTGGAAAATATTTCATTTGACCCTCTGCCTGTTAATGACAGTTTTCCAAATGAACAGTTGGCTGCAATAAGGTTAAGTCCGCATGAAAGTCCTTGGTATGCTGATTATGCTAACTTTATTGTTTCCAAGTATTTGCCTCCCACTTTTACAGCCCAACAAAGAAGAAAATTCGTTTATGATCTAAGGTATTACTTCTGGGATGACCCACATCTATATAAATAAGGAGTATATGGCATTATGCGAAGATGTGTTCCAGAATTTGAACAATAAGAGATATTGAGAAATGTCACGGCAGTGCTTATGGAGGACATAATGCTAGGGATAGGACTGCACAAAAGGTTTTACAATCTGGATTTTATTGGCCTACCCTTTTCAAGGATGCAAGGAAGTTTGTCTTATCATGTGACGAATGTCAACGAGTTGGTAACATTTCTAGACGCAAAAAAATTCCTATGAATTATTCTCTTGTCATTGAACCTTTTGATTGTTGGGGATTTCAATTTATGGGTCCTTTTCCTCCTTCAAAAGGATATACTCATATTCTTGTTGTTGTTGATTATATTACAAAGTGGGTAGAATCCATACCTACAAGCAGCACTAATGGTAAGACCTCTTTGAAAATTCTTAAGGATGTTATTTTTCCTAGGTTTGGCGTGCCTAGATATCCCATGACTGATGGAGGCTCTCATTTTATTTATGGAGTTTTTAGAAAAAATCTCGCTAATATGATGTAAACCATAGAATTGCTTCAGCTTATCACCCCCAAACCAGTGGGCAGGTAGAACTCTCCAATAGGGAAATTAAATCTAGCTTGCAAAGGACTGTCAATAGATCTAGGAAAAACTGGGCTGAAAAGTTGAATGATGCTTTATGGGCTTATATAAATGCTTATAAAAGTACTATGGGGATGTCTCCTTACAAAATGGTCTATGGGAAAGCTTGTCACTTGCCTTTAGAATTAGAACACAAAGCTTATTGGGTAGTGAAAGAGTTGAATAGATATTTTGAACTTGCTGGTGAGAAAATATTGCTTGGCATGAGTACCTTAGATGAGTGGAGAAGTGAATCTTATGAAAATGCTAGACTCTTTAAGGGAAAAGTAAAAAGATGGCTTGATAGGAGGATTCTCAAAAGGAAGTTCCATGTTGGTGAGGAAGTCCTTTTGTATAGGTCTCATCTCAGATTTTTTGCAGGGAAACTACTCTCAAAATGGGAAGGACCTTTTGTTATTGAGGAAGTATACCCTTCAGGTGCCATCAAAATATCTTCTTTGAAGGAAGACACAACACAAGTGTTAATGGTCAAAGACTAAAACATTAGATGTTGATGTTATTCAAATGGTGACTACAGAATAATTTATTAGAAACCAAACACCAGAAACTTCAGAGTTCGTCTTTGAATAGGTAAAAGTGGTGAAAACATAATGTTCATGAAACACCAAACTTTTTATATTTTTGATGTTTTTAATACATAAGGGAAGTTACGAGACGGAACAGAGGAGGATCCGGAGGCCGGGGTGGACAAACCCACCCCAGGCGCAAGCCCTAGCTGCCCACATCTAGATGGGGTGAGACCACCCCGAGATCCGTCTCCACTCGTTTTTGTATCAAAACCTTCCTTATGCTTTGAAACTTCATAACATATAACCCCCCGGATCCCTCGAGGTTCATGCATAGTGTTCTTGTCGTGTTTTTGTTTTGATCTGTTTCTGTCAGGCAAATTCTCAGTTTTGGAGCTACAATGTCTTCCTCTAGATCACCCATGAGAGGATTCCTCTGCGGATGTCCTCAACCCATACATGTATGAGTTGAGGATCCATCCCAAGGAGTTTATTCTCAAAGATGCGAAGGTACATGTGAAAGAAGTTCAAGGCCCCAAGGGAGAAGGAAGTCTCGAAGACAGGATGGAATCATTGGAGCAGGAGGTTTTCAGGTGCAAGAAGATGGCAGAACGCGTAGTGGATGTTATTCACAAGATAAGTTCAGAACTCATCGCCAAACATGAGGAGGAGGTGGTTGATTTCCGAGAAGAAATCTTCTCGCTCTGTCAGACCACCAACCAATTACTAGCACAACTTTATGACATACTAAATCAAAATTGTGAGTATGAGGCTAGATTTGATCGCATAAGCTCTACTGCTAGTTTCAGGATTGCAGAGACAAGGACATCCTTTTTGGATGGGGAACCTTTGCCTTGGAAGTTTTATGATGACAAGAGAACACCACCACCGAAGGTGTAATTCTTCATCATGTTTGGCATCCCCTTGGCTTGTTCCAAGGTTGGGGGGAGTGTCGTGGTATCACAATCATTATCTTTCATCTTTTACCTTTTTAGTGGATTCATATCTTTGGAAGAGAGGTTATCTTATAGTTTGGTTTGCATGTGGAAGTATCTCTCCTTTAGTTGATTATCTATGTATCCCTTGGTGTGAGTGCCTTTATGGAATATTAATGAGAAGTTTCATCTTTTACTTTTTGCACTTCTTATTTTAGTTTGCAATCTCTATTATATGATGGATCTTGTTGATCAGTATTGGCATCACTTTGGGATCATCAAGTGGATCTAAATTGGTTTTGGCAAACCGAGCTCTGGTCAGTAGAAATACTTTTTGAGGTTTGAAAGAAAAAGAGAAAATCTTAAGGGTATTTTGTATCATTTATTTTCTTTCTTGTTGTCTCATAAGCTTAGTATTCTTTATTTAAGATCTCTTGTGTCTTCAAGGAAGATTGCATGTTTGTCTTTATCACTTGTAGGGTTGCTTGTTTCTTTCAACTCTTTTGCTTGCTACCCAGCCTTGCTAGCCAAAAACCCTGTTCTGAGAAGGCGTGCTTCTCATGTTTCCAATCCCTTTTAACCAAAACCTGTGCCATTTGTGTCCACCATATCTACCAATTAGCATTATTGCTATTCCAAGCAAATTCTCAAGCTTCATCTACCTTTCAAATTAAAAAGTATTTTGTTATATGAAAACTAGTTAGTAAATCTATCGCGAACTTGATGGCACACCTTATTTTCTGGCCCCTAATAGAACTTGAACCATTGTGTCATCGAAGTTGTATATGCTTGAATCTATACGTTGGAATTAGCAGGACCGTGCTGTCACAGGGAACGCCGGAAGACAGATTTCTGCCGAGGAAACTCCTTCTTGGAGAAGGGATATCGTCGCCATCAACACCTTCATCAACCCAGGCTTCATCGGGATCATCATCATCATCCACACCATCATCTCCACCAGAACCATCATCACCACTCCTTCCAGCTGTGATTGTGTTGGATATTGCTTTAGTTCTTAGGGGAAACTTTCACGGTGTTAATTACTCTTGTAGTTGATGCTTGTGAGTGGAAGCATTTGATTATTGTTTATGTTCAGATTGTTATTCATCACCATATAATCTTTGATCTTGATCCATATGATGTCTTGTGAGTAGTTCGTCTTGTTCTTGAGGACATGGGAGAAGTCATGTTGTTAGTAGTGGATTTGTGTTGTGTTATTATTCAATGGTTTCGTATTTAAGTTGTGGTTCTATTCTTCTAGTGGTGTCATGTGAACGTTGACTACATATTACTTCACCATTTATGGGCCTATGGGAATGCATTGTGTATTTGGCTACTAATTGTGGGGTTGCCGGAGTGACAGAAACCTGAACCCCCGTTACGACACCTTTGCACAAGGGACCGTAGGATCTCAGAGTTTAAGGTTGTGGTTAGGTTTATATCTTAATTACTTTCCTATAGTTGTGGATGCTTGTAGGGGGTTTAATCACAAGTATGTATTAGTAAAAGTAAGGTCGGTACATTAGCACAGGTTCACCCACACAACACTTACAACACCAAAGAAGAGTACTTAGCTGGTTGAAGCGAAAGCAATTGACAAAATTCCCATGTGTCCTCGAGAACGTTTGGTCCATATAAGTATTTCCACTAGCTTGTCTTTTTCTACGAAAGGATTGAGCCACTTGCTGCATTTGTTCTTTGTCTTTATTACTTGCACTTTGTTTTGTTGCCTTATCAGAAAACCACTAAAATTCCGTTTGCTAAGTATTTACAGAGAATTCCTGGTCCATACCACTAGTCAACACCTTCTTCTCCTCGTTGGGATCGACACTCCTATTTATCAAAAGTACTACGATACACCCCCTATACTTGTGGGTCATCAAGACTATTTTCTGGCGCCGTTTGTCATGGTATTTCCGACAAGTACGCCACGGAGGGGTCCTCACAGTGCGTGTTTAGAGACGTGGGGGAAGGCGGATTGACGGGTACGAGGTAACGCGGCTTACCCAGGTTCATATCCCATGACGGTGGCGGTATCCTACTCCTTCTATAAATCACTGTAATGGCAATACGCCGAGTTACAGGAATTGGTTCGCTGTGCGAGGTATGAGTTAATTGGTTCCCTAAAGGCTCCATAAGCCCGACTTATATAGTCGCCTGGTCCTAGGGTTCCAGGGAAAAGTCCTAGCCGGACAGGTTATAGAGTCCTACATTGTCTATTACTAGTCTAGCGTGTCTTGCACTCCAAGGCTCTGGGTATGTCGGTGACTCCTCCGTAGCCTTCCTTTATCCGACATGGGCCTCCCTTCTAGATCCATCTAACTGGGCCGCCCAGCAGACCATGGGCCTTGCTACCAACTATGGGCCACCCGGGTTATCCGGATAGAGGACATACTATATGAGGATACACATATAGCATATCCCCAACAGTAGCCCCCGGAGAACTCCGAGATCTTGCGTCGTCTTGCCTCTTCACGTTGAATGCTCTGTCTAGATGGATGTCGGCAAATCGTCAAGCAACATCTTGTAGTCCTCCCGAAGAACCCTAACACCGGGGTGGGCGGCCACAGATAGATTTCCGCCGCCTCTATGGGGTTGAAAACACCGAGAGAGAATGATCACTTCAGCAGACAGATTTCTGCCGGGGAAACTCCTTCCCGGAGAGGGGAGATCCTCACCATCAACACCATCATCAAGCTAGGCTTCATTGGGATCATCATCATCCGCACCATCATATCCACCAGCACCATCATCACCACTCTGTCTCGCTATAACAATTGTGTTGGATATTCCTTTAGTTCTTAGGGGAAACTTTCCCGATGTTAATTATTCTTGTAGTTGATGCTTGTGAGGGGAACCATTGGATTATTGTTTATGTTCAGATTGTTATTCATCACCATATCATCTTTGATCTTGATCCATATGATGTCTTGTGAGTAGTTCGTCTTGTTCTTGAGGACATGGGAGAAGTCATGTTGTTAGTAGTGGATTTGTGTTGGGTTATTATTCAATGGTTTAGTATTTAAGTTGTGGTGCTATTCTTGTAGTGGTGTCATGTGAACGTCGAATACATGATACTTCACCATTTATGGTCCTAGGGGAATGCATTGTGTATTTGGCTACTAATTGTGGGGTTGTCGGAGTGACAGAAACCTGAACCCTCGTTAGGACACCTTTGCACAAGGGAGCGTAGTATCTCAGAGTTTAAGGCTATGGTTAGGTTTATATATTAATTAGTTTCCTGTAATTGCGGATACTTGCAGGGAGTTTCATCACAAGTTTGTAATAGTCCAAGTAAGGTCGGTACATTAGCACAGGATCACCCACACAACACTTACAACACCAAAGAAGAGTACTTAACTATTTGAAGCGAAAGCACTTGACAGAATTCCCATGTGTCCTCGAGAACATTTGGTCCTTATTAGTATTTCCACCGGCTTGTCCTTTGCTAAGAAAGGATTGGGCCACTTGCTGTGTTTGTTATTTGTCTTTATTACTTGCACTTTGTTTTGTTGCCTTATCAGAAAACCACTAAAAATACGTTTGCTAAGTATTTACAGAGAATTCCTGCTCCATACCACTAGTCAACACCTTTTGCTCCTTGTTGGGATCGACACTCCTATTTATCAAAAATACTACGATACACCCCAGATACTTGTGGGTCAGCAAGACTATTTTCTGGTGCCGTTGTTGGGGAGTGAAGCGCTATTGAAGAGTGGAACTAGTAAAAGAAACTCCTACCGTGAGTATTTCTTTTTGTGACTGCTTGTTACTTTGTTTCCAATATGGATAACCCACTTGGTTTTCTGTTTGGGAAAACTACTACCACTGTTTAGATAGATCCTTTTAAGATACCTACAAGTATTGTCGATCGTGTTATTGATAATTATTATTTTGGGGATGGAACTGTCCACCCTGGTGATCACTTGCTTTTTATCCATGAATTATGCAGGTTGTTTAAGTGTTCAGGTATCACAACTGAACAAGTGAAGAAGAAGTTACTCTCTATATCCTTGAAAGGGAGAGCTGAAGAATGGTATAAGCTGCTGAAGAATGGACAATCCATGGAATGGGAGGAAATGGCATCTCTCTTTTATTCTAAATTCTATCCTCCTAGTGAGATTCATAATGATAGAAATCTGATAAATAACTTTTGGCCTCGTGATGGAGAGATTACAGCTCAAGCTTGGGGGAGATTGAAGTTACTAATGCTTAAATGTCCTATTCATGAACTCCCTAACAATATTATTATCAATAACTTTTATTAGGCTTTCTCTTCATGATAATGATTTACTGGATGCTTCTTATGCTGGATCATTCACACGTATGAAGAAAGAAGCTAAATGGGATCTACTAGACTGTATTCAAGAGAACACTGAAGCTTGGGAGAATGACAAAGTAAAAAATTCAGGTATAAACTATGATTATGAATGCATTAAATATGTTATGGGAACTGATGACTTCCTTGATATTAGTAATGAGTTTGGTCTTGACTCCCAAGTTCTTGCAAAATGTTTTAAGGACTTTCCCTCTTAAACTGAAATTCCCAAAAAGGAGTGGGACAAGTACCATGCTCCTTATAAAGACAATGTTAGCCATGTTCCTGCTAGCATAAGAGTTTGTACTGTTGATCCTATTTTGCTTGAACCTTATGTTGAGAAAATCCCTTTTCCTGCTAAGGTAAAGGGACATTCTATCATAGTTAATGTGGTTACCAAAAGTGCAAAGAAAACTGTGGAACCCGATGAGCAAATTAGTATTGAGCCCGCGGTAGCTATTGTGAAAGACCTTGTCACAAGGAACATAGAGGATGAACATATTGTCTTCTGTGAATATGCTTCTAATATTGTCTCTCATCCTGGAAAATTTAGAAAATCTAGTGTTCCTGTGCTTTCTGTTAAAATTGGTGATCATTGGTATTATGGTTTATGTGATATTGGTGCTAGATCTAGTGCTATTCCTTATGAGCTTTACAGGGAAATTATGCATGAAATTGGTCCTTGTGAGCTTGAGGACATTGATGAGGTTATTCACCTTGCTAATAGAGAGAAACTTTGCCCCATTGGCATTGTAAGAGATGTGGAGGTCCTTTGTGGTAAGATTAAATATCCAGCTAATTTTCTAGTACTTGTTAAAGAAGCTAGTAAAACCTATCCTATTATCTTTGGTAGGGCCTTCCTGAATACTTGTGTGGCTATCAAAGATTTTAGGAAGGAAAAAGTTTTGACTAAGTTTGATGGAGAGTCTTATGAGTTTAATTTTTCCAAATTTGCCAAACCTCCTTATGAAAATTAACTGCCTAATGATGATTTCAGGGTTGAATAACTTTCTACTATTTCTCTTACTCCTAACAATGCCTTGCAGCAGTTTATGGAAGATCATGAAAGTGATGTCTTCATGAAGGAAATAAATGAGATTGAAAAGGTTTTCCTTTGTCAGCTGGAGCAACTTAAGCATAATCTACCTATGGAAGACCTAGGTACCACATTACCACCTAAAGGGGACCCTGTTTTCGAATGAAAACCTCTACCTGATGATCTTAAATATGCTTATCTTGATGATAAGAAAGTATATCCTGTTATTATTAGTTCTAAACTTCCAAGAAAGGAAGAATAGAGGTTACTGGAAATACTGAAGAAACACCGAGGAGCTATGGGCTATACCCTTGATGATTTAAAAGGGATTTCTCCTACTATATGTCAATATTCTATTAATATAGAACCTGATGCAAAACCAATTGTTGAGCACCAGCGCCATCTAAATCCCAGGATGAAGGATGTGGTAATAAAAGAGGTATTAAACTCCTTGATGCTGGTATTATTTACCCTATTGCTGATAGCCAATGGGTTAGCCCTGTTCATTGTGTCCCTAAGAAAGGGGGGATAATTGTTGTGCCTAATGAAGATAATGAGATTATACCCCAAAGAGTAGTGGTTGGGTATAGAATGTGCATTGATTTTAGAAAGATCAATAAAGTTACTAAGAAAGATCATTATCCTTTGCCCTTTATTGATCAAATGCTTGAGAGGTTGTCCAAAAAGACTTACTTTTGTTTTCTTAATGGTTATTCTGGGTTTTCTCAAATTGTTGTGAAAGCACAAGACCAAGAGAAAACCACTTTCACTTGTCCTTATGGTACTTATGCTTATAGGCGTATGCCTTTTGGTTTATGTAATGCTCCTGCTACCTTTTATAAATGCATGTCTGCTATCTTTCATGGTTTTTGTGAAGAAATTATGGAGGTTTTCATGGACGATTTCTCCGTCTATGGAACTTCTTTTGATAACTGTTTGCACAACCTTGATAAAGTTTTGTAGAGATGTGAAGAAACCAACCTTGTTCTTAATTGGGAGAAATTCCATTTCATGGTTGATGAAGGAATTGTTCTTGGACACAAAATTTCTGAAAGAGGTATTGAAGTTGACAGAGCCAAAATTGAAGCAATTGAGAAGATGCCCTGCTCTAGAGACATAAAAGGTATTCGTAGTATCATTGGTCTTGCTGGTTTCTATAGGAGGTTTATTAAAGATTTATCCAAAATTCCAAAATTTCACTCCATAAACCTGTGGACATGTTTACTTAGCTCAGTTTTCGCTTGGGGACAAGTGAAGGTCTAAGCTTGGGGGGAGTTGATACGTCCAATTTGCATCACCATTCTATATCATAATTTGCCTCTATTCATTGATATATGTCTTATTATGAGGTATTACTTATGTCTTTTCCATAGTTTTTGCATGTTGCATGATTCTTGGAGGATGGACTGCCGGAGTCTGGATTCTGATGGAAAAAGAGGTGTTTTGATGCAATTTCGCGAAGATCAGAAAAATAACAGAAAAATATGGGAAAATTATATTTTCTCGGAAGACGAAGGAAGCCAGAAGGGGAGGTGTAGGAGGGCCACAGGGGGCCCACAAGCCCCTAGGCGCGGGTCCCCCTTGGGCCGCGCCTGGGGCAGGTGTGGCCCACCTGCTCGGCTCCCGACTCCGCCCTCTCCCCTATATCTTCCTTACGGAACCCTAACAGCGGGGGGCGACCACATATAAATTTACGCCGCATCTACGGCGCGGAAAACACCGAGATAGAAAGATCTCTTCAGCAGATAGATTTCTACCGGGGAAACTCCTTCCCGGAGAGGGTAGATCGTTGCCATCAACACCGTCATCAAGCTAGGCTACATCGGGATCATCATCATCATCATCCACACCATCATCTCCACCAGCACCATCATCACCACTCCTTCCAGCTGTAACAATTGTGTTGGATAATGCTTTAGTTCTTAGGGGAAACTTTCCTGGTGTTAATTACTCTTGTAGTTGATGCTTATTAGTGGAACCATTGGATTATTGTTTATGTTCAGATTGTTATTCATCACCATATCATCTTTGATCTTGATCCATATGATGTCTTTGAGTAGTTCTTCTTGTTCTTGAGGACATGGGAGAAGTCATGTTGTTAGTAGTGGATTTGGGTTGAGTTATTATTCAATGGTTTAGTATTTAACTTGTGGTTCTATTATTCTAGTGGTGTCATGTGAACCTCGACTAGATGATACTTCACCATTTATGGGCCTAGGGGAATGCATTGTGTATTTGGCTACTAATTGTGGGGTTGCCGGAGTGACAAATCCTGAACCCCCATTAGGAAACCTTTGCACAAGGGAGCGTAGGATCTCAGAGTTTAAGGCTATGGTTAGGTTTATATCTTAATTACTTTCCTATAGTTGTGGATGCTTGCAGGGGGTTTAATCACAAGCATGTATTAGTCCAAGTAAGGTCGGTACATTAGCACTGGTTCACCCACACAACACATACAACACCAAAGAAGAGTACTCAGCTATTTGAAGCGAAAGCACTTGACAGAATTCCCATCTGTCCTTGAGAACGTTTGGTCCTTATAAGTATTTCCACCGTCTTGTCCTTTGCTAAGAAAGGATTGGGCCACTTGTTGCGTTTGTTCTTTGTCTTTATTACTTGCACTTTGTTTTGTTTCCTTATTAGAAAACCACTAAAAATCCGTTTGCTAAGTATTTACAGAGAATTTCTGCTCCATACCACTAGTCAACACCTTCTGCTCCTCGTTTGGATCGACACTCCTATTTATCGAAAGTACTACGATACACCCCCTATACTTGTGTGTCATCAAGACTATTTTCTGGCGCCGTTTGTTGTGGTATTGCCGACGAGTACGCCATGGTGGGGTCGTCACAGTGCGTGTTTAGAGACGTGGGGGAAGGCGGATTGACGGGTACGAGGTAACGCGGCTTACCCAGGTTCAGATCCCACGACGGTGGCGGTATCCTACTCCTTCTATAAAACACTATAATGGCAATACGCCGAGTTACAGGAATTGGTTCGCTGTGCGAGGTATGAGTTAATTGGTGCCCTAAAGGCTCCCATAAGCCCAACTTATATAGTCGCCAGGTCCTAGGGTTCCAGGGAAAAGACCTAGCCGGACAGGTTACAGAGTCCTACACTGTCTATTACTAGTCTAGCGTGTCTTGCACTCCAAGGCTCTAGGTATGTCGGTGACTCCTCCATAGCCTTCCTTTATCCGACATGGGCCTCCCTTCTAGATCCAGCTAACTGGGCCGCCCAGCAGACCATGGGCCTTGCTACCAACTATGGGCCACCGGGTTATCCGGATAGAGGACATACTATATGAGGATACCCATATAGAATATCCCCAACAGTAGCCCCCGGAGAACTCCGAGATCTTGCGCCGTCTTGCCTCTTGACGTTGAATGCTCTGTCTAGATGGATGTCGGCAAATCGTCAAGAAACATATTGTAGTCCTCCCAAAGAACCCTGCAAGGTTTTCTCCGTCTTCAACTTGTAAGCCGGAGAATTGCTGAATCTTCTATCATACTCTTCTGTAGCCGGATTGGATCCGTCCATGCCGGAATATTCCGATGTGATGGTTCACCTGCCAGTTACAGCTAGGGCGACGTAGACATAGGTCAGCAACGCCTCGTAACTTACACATGCAGAGAACGCAATCATGTCCATTTTTCCCGTGCGAGCGATATGAACCGTTGGCGGCGATGGTTGGCAAAGTGGCGAAATTTCCGTGCACGCGCCCGCACACGTCATCCACGCGTCAAACGTTCAATCATTTTGCACGAATCTTGATGCCAGAGGTCATAAATAGTAACAGCGGTGGAAATTTTACTTTTCACCTCATTCCCCTATGCATCATCTTCTTCCTCCAGCGAGCGCATACTCGAGCTCTCCGTGCAACGTGCGAAAAACCCTAGCTCCTCAGTCTCTCCCAGTCACCACCGAAAAACTCCCAATGGCCAGCAGCACCTCCTCCCCCTCCATGGCGGCGTCAGGCGATGCCGCGGCGAAGCCGGCGAGCACCGTCATCATGCCACCAGAGGGTTTGGTTATTCCCAAATCCGCGATGGTCGAGACCACCGGCGGCGACCATAATCCAGTGGCGCTGGAGCTGCTGGAGGAGGAGTATGACTCCCACAAGGGCGACTGGTGCGGTTCGGATATTATCGACCACGATATCAAAGAACTGATCATCGAGGGCTAACTCCCCGTGACAGAGGGGCTCGCCTGGCGGGCGGCGCCGTCTGGCGAGGTCACACCTTCTCCTCAAGCCGGAGAAAAGGTGTACCTCAAATCACAACTGGTACACGGCGTCTCCCTGCCCATCTCCAACTTTTTCCTTGTTGTCCTCAACCATTACCGAGTACAGCATCAGAATCTCTCTCCCAATAGCATCTTAGAGCTTAACAAATACGCGGCGCTTTTTGAGGGTTATCTAGGGATTATGCCTAGGCTAGATCTCTTCATCTATTTCTTCACCATCAAGCGCGAAGCCGGATCCGGCAAGGACGAGCTTAGAAATTATGGCACCATTAGTTTTAAGATCTGGCCTGGCCGGCGGTTCCCCGACATCGTCGGCCACGAGTCTTGCAAGAACTGGCAGCGGACGTACTTCTACGGCCCAGATATCCCTCTGGCAGGCCGAGAAGTGACGTACCCGGACATTGTCGATGGAGCTGTCGCCGAAGCCTCAACATGGATATCCCAGGCCTCCCTTCCCTCCGACATCGACGCTTCCCACGCTATAAGGCAGATAGAGTGGTTCCTAGATACAGGTCTGACCGGTTTGGACCTAGCCATGTGCTGGTTCGTCAGGCAGATCCAGCCTCTAAGACACCGCTTGAAGTTGATGCGCGAGTATACCAATGAGAGGAAGGATAGCCTACGCATCTCCGAGGACAACTTCTCGAGCGACTCCGTCAAGATCCGCCTCAAGGACATCGTCAAGGTGAATGATAGGAAGCGTGGCTTCACCATCACCTACGACATGTTCGTCGAGAGCAAGTGCCCAAAGGTACCTGTTTATTTTCCGTGTATGACATATACTCCAGTTCTTCCTTCTAGACATTACCATCTCATCTAACACAGTGGTTCTTCACTTAACAGCTCAGCGACATAGATGAGAATAGCATGGCTCCTCAAATCTATGATCCAGAGATGAAGTAAGTGACCGTCGTGTCCGACGACGATGCCCCGTTGGCGCGAAAGCGGAAGAGATCCACCTTTGACGCTGCTAACGGAGGAAAGAAGAAGAAGACGGAGGGTGGTGCCTCCAAGAAGACTACCGCCGCCCTGGAGGTGGAGAAAGGAAAGGTTACAGGGATCCCCTTTGCCAAAGCACCCCCTCTTGTGTAATCTTCTTTCTCTCCGACATTGTCCATTGTTTGTCTTATTTTTGTACTTATACTTTTTGTGAGTTTCAGGAAGAAAGCCACAACCAGTTTGAAGAAGACCTCCAAGACTTTGGGGGCTTCTAAAAACATTAAGGATATGTTGCATTGTGACGTTTATCCCCACGCATCTCCCGCCATCGCCCCTCTCACTCCCATCATCAAGCCTAAGCCCGCTCCGACAAGCTCTCAAGCTAAAGAAGCATCTGGCCCTTCCGCCATGGAAGTGGACTCAGGTGCCTCCACCGAGCTTGCTGTTGTCGGCGAACAGGCGACATAGGAAAGTGCCGCACACCAAATGCCTGAAGCTCGGGCTAAGGATGCCATCGGTAACGATAAGGCGGTGGTGGAAGGTGGTACATCTGCCGAAGGCAGCGCCTCCGAACCCAAGAAGACCATAGAGTTCCCGAAGATAGTCTATCTGGTGCTTACGCCGGGTAGCACTGCTCTAGTTCCTGGTGCGGCGCCAACATATCCAACGTGCGGCCTTGAGGAGCTTCTCCGGCGAGCAGAAATCTTGCAAGGAAACAGTTTGTCCTTCGGCAAGTTGCTTGCTGAGCATGCTACAAACCTCAAGATCATCGCACTTGTAAGTTTTATTTGCCTTTTTCTTTTCATATGAGTATCCCACTATAGACCCCGAGGATTTAGACGGAAAACCATCTTTGCATCTAAATGCTCTAAGAGTGACTAAGCTAGAAAACTTCTCACTGTAGCCCCCAAGCATATAGTTTGAATGAATTATTCCGACTAGATGCTTTCAGAGTAGCATATCAGTGTTTATAAATTTCAATACTGTAGCCCCAAGCTTCTAGTTCTAACTGAATTAGTTCCGACTAGATGCTTAAAGAGAAGCTAAGCATATGACTGAGTAAAAAACTTTATACTGTAGCCCCCAAGCTTCTAGTTGAAAACTGAATTAGTTCTGACTAGATTCTGAAAGGAAAACTAAGCATATTATTAAGTTAAAAACTCTCGTTGTAGCCCCCGAGCTTCTAGGTGAAAATTTTCCGGCTAGATGCTCCAAGTAGACCAAACAACGTTTTAACTTTCTTCTTTCCAAAAGAATGAGAATGCTCGGAGGGGTGTCGCCAACGACAAGTACCAGAAGATGCGCGCGGACTTGGAAGCTGAAAAGGGTAAAACTGCCTTGTTGAAGGAACAGATCATCAAGAGCAAGCGTCTGTTTTTCCTTTATTTTTCGTATTCCGACTTGGTCTTATGCCAAAATTCTCCGAGTACTCACTGTGTACTTTCTTTCTCCGACTTGCATAAACCATTTCCAAGGCTAAGGATATTGTCGAGCAATCCAAGCACATTCAGCAGCTAGATAGAGAAAACAAGATCCTTAAGCAGGAGAGGAAGGACATGCTGAAGATGCATGAAGACTCAATGAAAGCCCTGCAAGACTTTGCCAGTGAGGAGATGAACCGCTTGAAGGAGGAAATCGTGATCTTAAAAGATCAGAAGAAAGCTGCTGATGAGCAAAATCAATGCCATCATGAAGCATACAAGATCCTCCGAAAAGAACAGGACTCCACGGCGGAGACTATCCAGCAAGCTGACATAAGCATCTTCAGTAAGTGATTCTCTGTCTTAGATTTCTGTAAGCTAGATACTCTAAACTTTTTGAGTTATTGAACTCATGTGCTCCTTTGTCTGAAATTTGCAGCTCCTATGCATTTAATCCGGTCGCCTCCTCCGCGAAAGGAATGCATGGTCCTTGCCGGCAACTTTATCAGCACCGCCATCAAGCAGGCCAAAGAGATAGCCAAACCCCTCTAGATTAATATCAAGGCATCAGACTCTGTGGCGAAGTTCTCGGAGATCCTACGCCGAGCCCCCGAGCATATCTCAAGCTAGAAACCTTCATGTGCACGGGCCGGTGCAAGGATGGCGCTGTCCATGGTCAAGGCACATTACGAAAATGCCGACATCGACACGATGACCTACAGTATCCTCGACATAGATGACGAAGACCAAAATATATACTACGAATCTATGTTGGCATCGCTCGCGGGTTATGACACCAGAGTCACCGAGTTTGTCGACGTTAATGTCTTTGTGCCCATGAAATCCATCGACGGCGGCAACCAAAGCTCGTCCGAGTCCCTCAACACTGCCGACTTCGAGGAAGGTGACTCTCCTCCTGCCGATGATGCTGCTTCCAAGTCGCCTGCGCCAGAGGAATGAAAAACAATTTGTAATATTTGTTTCCTCTGTAATGTGTATGCAGAAAAACTACTCGTTAACTTAAGGCAGAAAACAATGGTTGTTATTTCCTGCTACTCAAGAATTAGTTCCAGCATGTATATATTTTTTAAGGAAGTGCTGGATTATCCATTACTCTTGTTTTTATGCTTGACTTTTCGTGAGTCGGAAGACTCGTTGTCGGAACCATGCGCTCAGGCAATGATGCCCAATAGCACCGTCAATAACCTAAGTACAAAATCGCTGACAATAATTATCGAAAGTCACTACTCTAAAATCAACATAAAAACGACAAAGAACATGTAGACCAGAAAACTTAAGCTAACTCCCGTAGGCGGAATTTTCATAAGTGCAATCGCAAAGCTTGTGCATAAAAGTTTTATACAATCCAAAAATGAACACTAAAGGAGGTAAAAGACTCAAAAATATGAGTGAACCAGAGAGCTTTATTTCATTAATCATATAAGAGGTACACAATAGATAAAAAATGCTAAATGTAGAAAGGACGTAGCTGTGCTATGTTCCATGGCCGATCAAGCTCCGGGTAGTCGTCATCCGGGTCACGTCGCTTACGCTTATGATCCTTGCTGGGTCTATCCTTTAGTTCACGATTGGCAACGAGGTAGTAAGACCCATTGAGTAGCGCCTTGCTTATGATGAATGGTCCTTCCCATGGCAGGGATAATTTGTGTGACTTTTTTTGCTTAAGTCGGAGCACCAGATCCCCCTCTTTAAACGAGCTATGCCGGACGCGGCGACTATGGTAGCTGCGTAGATTCTTCTGGTAGATGGTGGATCTTTGGCATGCCAAAACACGTTCCTCCTCGAGAAGGTCCACATCTAGGCGTCTAGATTCTTCAGCGTCATCTTCGTCGTAGGCGGCAACTCTTGGTGCATCGTGAAGGATGTCGGAAGGCAGGTTGGCTTCTGCTCCATATACCATGAAGTAGGGGGTGTAGCCGGTGGATCTGTTTGGTGTAGTTCGTAAACTTCACATCACAGATGGCAATTCTTCCGTCCAGGCTCCAACTGCTCTATGTAGCGGTGCCTCAAGACGTGGCTTTATTCCCTATAGAATTAATCCATTGGCTCGCTTAACCTGACCATTGGACTATGGGTGTGCCACAGATGCAAGGTCAAGTCGAATTCCCTTCTCCCAACAATAATCTTCCACTTCTCCGAGTGACAAGTTGCTGCCATTGTCGGTGATAATGCTATGTGGGATACTAAATCTCACCACTAGATCCCGGACAAACCTGAGGTCAGTTGCCCCATCGAGCTTTCTAATGGGTTTAGCTTCTATCCATTTAGTGAATTTATCAAATTCTACTAGAAGATGCGTAAACCCACATGGTGCCGTCTGCAACGGACCAACCATGTCTAGCCCCCAGACTGCAAACGGCCAAGTTATTGGTATTGTTCGCAATTCTTCAGCAGGAACATGTGGTTTTCGGGCATAATACTGGCATCCCATGCATGTCTCAACCAGCTTGTTGGCGTCCGGCATGGCGGTTAGACAGTAGAACCCTTGCCGGAAAGATTTAGCAACCAACGATCGGGGAGCGGCGTCATGCCCGCAATCTCCGAGATAGATTTCACGGAGGATTTCAATACCATCTTGTTGGGAAACACACTTAAGATATACACCAGTAGTGCTTCTTTTGTAGAGATGTCCATTGATTATGGTATGGTCCTTTGCTCGACGTACTATTTTTCGTCTTTCGACCTCATCGTCGGGCCAAGTTTCGTGTTCGAGATACTCCATGAACGGTTTTGTCCAAGCCGGAGGGATCTTTGCCACTATGTGGACAAAAGAGTATACTCTGTTCAGGTTGTCGATGTCTGCTCCCTTCACGGATGGTGTTCGTAGATGCTCCAAGAAAAGTCCAGGAGAAATTCGTTTGCGCCCTGATCCAAGCTTAGACAGCAGATCAGCCACCTAGTTTTTCTCCCTAGGTACATACTTGACCTCGTAGACCAAGAAGCTCTTGGCTATCTCGTCCACTTCGTCTCGATATGCCGCCATCATAGGGTTCCGTGCATTCCACGTGCCAGCCACCTACTAGGCAACCAAGTCGAAATCTCCATAGCAAACTATGTGCTTGATGCCAATATCCTTGGCTACGCGTAATTCGTGAATGAGTCATACTATGCCATGTTGTTCGTAGCCTCGAAGTGGATCTGCAGAACATAGTGTATCTTTTCCCCAGTTGGTGACTGTAGCAGTGCACCAGACCCCGAGCCGTTGAGCAACTTTGATCCGTCAAAGTGCATCACCCGGTATTCAGGCTCGGGCAATGGGGTAGCATCTGGCATCTCCGTCCAATCTGCAATAAAATCCGCCAAGGAATGTGACTTGATAGCCTCGCGTCTCTTCTAGGTGATCTCGAAGGCGGCAAGTTCAATGCCCCACTTCGCGACCCTTCCCATAGCATCACTGTTGTTGATGATGTCGGACAGTGGATTCTTGCTCACCACTGTGATGGGGTGCTCCTGGAAATAGTGCCTCAGCTTCCGAGAAGCGAGGAATACTCCATAAGCTATCTTTTGGTAGTGCGGGTAACACTGCTTGGACTCCGTCAAGACCTTGCTTACATAGTAAACTGGTCGTTGAACTCCATGGTCATAGCCTGGTTCCTTCCGCTCTACCACGACGACGATACTGATTACCCAGTTGGTGGCCGCCATGTAAATTAACATGGGTTCTTCAGGCTCGGGTGCTGCAAGGATAGGCGCTGAGGAAAGAATATCCTTGAGTTGCTTCAATGCTGAATCTGCTTTGTCCGTCCACGTGAATTTGTCCGCCTTCTTCAGCAACTTGTACAGCGGCAGAGCCTTCTCCCCAAGTCGGCTGACGAACCGACTGACTGCTGCACACAACCTGTTCGTCATTCTATGTCCTTTAGGCATATCGGACGATTTATGTTTAAGATGGCCTTCATTTTCTCCGGCTTGACCTCGATTCCACGCTGGGAAACGATGAAGCCCAACAATTTGCCGGCTGGAACCCCGAAGACGCACTTCTTAGGGTTAAGCATCATCTTGTATTTCCGGAGATTATCAAAGGTTTCTTTTAAGTCGGAGATTAAGTCATTTGACTTTTTAGACATCACCACTATATCGTCCACATGGGCATGAACGTTCCGACCAATTTGATTGTGTAGGAAATGTTGCATTGTCCGCTGGTATGTAGCACCTGCGTTTTTCAGCCCGAAGGGCATCGTGACATAGCAAAACGTGTCGTAGGGTGTAGTGAATGAAGTGGACAATTGGTCCGACTTCCTCATCTTGATCTGGTGGTATCCTGAGTATGCATCGATAAAACACAAAAGTTATGAGCCAGACTTCGAGTCGATGACTTGGTCAATGCGAGGCAAAGAAAACGGATCTTTAGGGCATGCTTTGTTCAAGCCGGTGTAATCAACACACATTCTTAATTCTTTGGCTCCCTTTTTGGAGAGAAGTACAGGATTGGCCACCCATTGGGTGTGAAGGACTTCTCGGATAAAACTAGCCTTAAGTAACCTAGCTATCTCTTTGCCTATGGAGCGTCTCTTCTCATCTCCAAAGCGTCATAGGTTGCTTCACTGGTTTGCATTTTGGATCAATGTTCAAGCTGTGCTCGGCAAGTTCCCTAGGTACACCTTTCATGTCGGTAGGTTGCCAGGAAAAGATGTCCTTATTCTGACGGAGGAACTCACCGAGCACGCTTTCCTATTTGGGATCCAGGTTCGTCCCAATGGCGGTGGTATTGGAGGCATTTCCTACCACAAGTTCCACCAGCTTGGCCTCGATGGCGGCCTTGAATGCTGGAGCGGAGTCAGAAATATGTTTCTTCGACGCGGGAATTTCGGACGCATCGACCTTGCTCTGGATCTCCTTGAATTCTTCGCTGTAGAGGACAGCTTCCGTGTAGGCTGCTTCTCCAATCTC
Source organism: Avena sativa (assembly GCA_916181665.1). Taxonomy (NCBI): domain Eukaryota; kingdom Viridiplantae; phylum Streptophyta; class Magnoliopsida; order Poales; family Poaceae; genus Avena; species Avena sativa. The sequence continues at coordinate 186,817,267 of OV702281.1, forward strand.
ACAGTCCCTAGCTTTGGCAAAGCTTCCGGATACGGTGATGACACAGTTTGGTCCGGGTATCTTGAGTTTGTTGTGGACGAAGCATGGATTCGCCAAGAAGGTGTGGAATATGTCGCGACCGAATATGACGTGGTACACGCTCTTGAAGGGGACCACCTCAAAGGTCATGCGCTCTTGGCGGTAATTATTAACATCGCCAAAGGTTACCTGAAGTGTGATGCACCCAAGGGACCGAGCCTCCCGACCAGGAACTACGCCGTGGAAGATGGTGTTGATCCGCCTTAGGTTTTCCTCCGTCAAGTTAATCTTCTGTAGTGTATCCAGGTACATGATGTTGATGCTGCTTCCGCTGTCCACCATACATTTGGTGAACTCATTGTCGTCAATCAAGGGGTTGATGACCATGGCGTATTGGTTCTCCGTAGGGATGAGGTCTGGGTGATCCTTCATGTTCCAAGTAATTGGAATCTCCGACCAGTGCAGGAACTGGGGGTAGAGTAGCCATCAGTATCCTCATGGAGTTCTTCTATTGTCGGACGGTCGGGGTGCCAAGGAAAGTATGGAAAACTGCCGCCTTCTTCTCGAAGGGGTTCTTCCCTTTGCCGTCGCTCTTGGAAGTGTGCTTGGGGTCAATGTCCTCGTCCATGTCACTTGAATCCTTGGACTCCTCCTCCTTCTTCTTCCCCTTGCCCTTTCCTCGCGGTCTGTTCTTCCGACTTTGCTTGTAGCCGGACTCCGGGTCATCCTTGAGGTTATTGACAAACTTGTAGTGGCGATTAGTGTGGGTGGCCTTGCTGTTGACAATAGGTGTACGAGGCACGGCATATCGCGGTACTCCTCATAGGTTTGGGGAACGCGGAGCGCTGCCGAGGTAGTTTCACTTCCTCGCTGCTGCCCACGGCCAGCTCCCTGTCCTCGGCCACTTTGTCCGCCATCAACTCGTCCTGCGAAGGTCATAGCGACCATGTCGGGAGTTTGCTTTTCTTCTAGTGCGGTTTTCCGCTTTGTGCTGCTGTTCCTCTGAGCTTGAGTTGGAACGGCCATTGCCGGCAGAGAGCCGCGAGCATCATCGTCGGCAGCTGCGAACTCACTGGCCAACTGAATCATTTGGTTCAAGTCTAGCTGGTGATTGTCCTGCAAGCGCTTCAGCTTATGTCGGAGAAACGTGCCCCTTTCAACCCATCGATGAAGGCGGCCATGGCGGTCTGAGCGTGCACTCCTGCGCAGGAATTCTTCTTATCCAGCCAGCAAGAGAGGTAGGCACGAGATCTCTCGTCTTTCTCTTGCACGCATCGCTGTAGATCGCCAACAGTGCAGGGACGTTTGTACGTACCTTTGAAGTTATTGGTGAACGTTTCTTGCATGTCCAACCAATTGCAGATGGATTTCTCCAGCAAGTCATCAATCCATTGATGGGCCACGCCCGCCAACATCAACGGGAGGTACTTGACAGCAACGTTGGGGTTACCCCCCGCGATCTCCACCGTGTTGCCGTAATCCTGCAACCATGTAGCTGGCTTAGTGGTGGGCTTGATGGTCTTGTCAATCCGGAAACCTTTGGGGTAAGTTGCGGACCGTATCGCAGGTCCAAAGCAACATGGTCCTAGGTATGGTCCTTCCCAGTCCTCGTGGATCTTATCTATCCACGAACGTGCGTCGTATGGCTCCGGGCTTCTCTTCTTCTTGTCCACAGGGGATGGGCTGCGTGAACGACACGGGCCCCCTCTGCCATGGTGGCTGCTAGGTGGCGACGGAGGCGAAGGTGGCGGTGGGTTAGCCTTCTTGCTGTTACCCTCCTGCGATGCCTCACGCCTGTCGCGGTTTCTTGTCGGACGCGGAGGGTCATGGCGCGGCCTGCTCTTGTGTCCCTAGTTGTGCTCTCCGTCATGACGGGTCTGCTCCGCGTTGTCACGGATGACGATGCCGCCATGCCATGGCAAGGGCATGTCCGTATGACGGTGAGCCTTGGTGTCTTCGCGATGTCGGGGGGAGCAGGGCGGTGGCGATGGGCGACGAGGTTGGGCTTTGCCTCCATGGTCGGAGGATATGGGATAGCATCCTACCTGTTGCGTGCATCCCTCCATCTTTGTTCTGATGAACCCGTCTGAGACCCGACATCAAGAGAAGATATGTCCCTTGGTGGCTTATGCTGGCTAGACTGGCAAAATGATGAGTCACACTCAAGCCTCTGAGAGTTGGCCTTTTCCTGTTGTTTCACCGCCTTGGCCACTAGGTCATAGACCTGGTTCACCGCCCCAGGTGATCTATACTTCTCCAGAAGGGTCTTGGCGACGGAGAGGTTGATGAGAGGAGTGGGCATCACCTGACTGCCTTCACTGTCAATGTATGGCTTGGCTTGTGCCGGCTTCAGGGGAGCCCATCCTAGGTTTCTCCGTACACCAGGATCGTTGATGACACGAGCCGGAGCTTTCTTGGCCTCTGCTGCTGGAGTAGAGTCTTGTACTCGGCCTCCATTGCTCTAGCTTTCTCTACAGATTTTTGCGTGTTGACCAGATCTCGATCTAGCTTTGCGCCTTGCTCCGCGATGGCCTGTGCTTCCTCCAGCAACTGCTGGCGCTTCTCGTCAAGCTGGGTCATGTTCCGGATATGAGCCATGGTCAGCGGCTCGACGAGGAGATTGTCGTACATTACTCTATCAGCTGGAGTAACTTGGGCAGCAGCAAACGTAGATGCCGGAGGCGGCAAGTTTGCGGTGTTGTTGTTGCTCGGTCTGGTGCCGAGTTCCTACGGCTGTTGCACTAGTTTAGGCGGAGGGGGCACGACCTTTGCACGATCAATGTCGGCAGCAACAGGTGGTCCCTTCCCTTTGTCCAGAGCTGTAGGCGGAGCTCTTCCGGGTTGATCTTCATCCATCGCCGTCCCAATGGTGATGAACACCTCTCGGGACATGACGGCGTTGTTGGCCTGCTCGTCGCACTTGTACTCCTCCTCCATCTCCTGCATGGAAGAGTCTAGTTCCTCCGGGCTGAAATCTATCTCCTCTGAATCTGCACTGAAGTCGGTGTAGAGCGCGTCAATCATAGAGTCGGAGGGTGCCCGAGCTTCCTCGCGGTGTTGGCGGTTGTTGAGGCGGCAACGCTCCGTCAATGAGCGCAAGATCCGCCTGGGCTGCCCCCTCGGCCTCCGCGTAGCTGTTGACGGTGCTCACCATACTTTCAAAGGTGAGACGTCCTGAAGCTTGCTGTCGCCTTAGAGAATGCCAGAGAAGCGCACTGTGGTCCAGTCCTTCCACAAAGTCATACATGGCATCATGATTGGGGTAATGTGCCAGATCGGCATGTATACGGAGCCACCTGGAAAGGTAATCGCGGGGGTTTTTGCCCTCTCTCTGAACGCAACACGCTAGATCGAAGATTGTAACCACGCCGACAAACTTGGATCTCTATTGTCCAGACGCACGGATGAAGTCGGCGGACTTGCAGTGATCTTCCACCGTTATATCCTGCACAGGGGCGGTTTGGGTGGGCCTTGAATTTTTGCGATCTTTACCGGCAAACTCCGAAGAGAGATCCGACATCAATCCTTCCGTGAACGTATCCTGCACGTAGGAGGTCCGTGCGGGTCTTGATGCTCCTCCGACTCCCAGGGAACTAGTGCCCGAGTCGGTTTCGCCAATGAAGAGGTGGATGTCTCTGATGGGACGATCGAGCATCACGTAGGGTTCATTTTCGCCGGGATCCAAAATTCATCGGGAGGGACGATCGGAACGTTGCCGAAAAAAATAACACGATTGATGGCTACGGTTTTGCCGATTCCCACGAAGAACTTGGTCCTCGCTCGCTGAAGAGCGTGAAGCGCCTCTTGCCCCACGGTGGGCACCAACTCCATTGCCGGGGAGTGAAGCGCTATTGAAGAGTGGAAATGGTAACGTAAACTTGTAATGTGAGTATTGCTTTTTGTTACTGCTTGTTACTTTGTTTCCAATATGGATAACCCACTTGGTTTTCTGTTTGGGAAAACTACTACCACTGTGAGGGTAGTAGATGAACCACCACCTATTGAGATAGATCATTTTAAGATACCTACAAGTATTGTTGATCGTGTTATGGATAATTATTATTTTGGGGATGAAACTGTCCACCCTGGTGATCGCTTGCTTTTTATCCATGAATTATGCGGGTTGTTTAAGGGTTCAGGTATCACAACTGAATGGGTGAAGAAGAAGTTACTCTCTATATCCTTGAAAGGGAGATCTGAAGAATGGTATAAGCTGCTGAAGAATGGACAATCCATGGAACGGGAGGAAATGGCATCTATCTTTTATTCTAAATTCTATCCTCCTAGTGAGATTCATAAGGATAGAAATCTGATATATAACTTTTGGCCTCGTGATGGAGAGAGTACAGCTTAAGCTTGGGGGGATTGAAGTTACTAATGCTTAAATGTCCTATTCATGAAGTCCCTAACAATATTATTATAAATACCTTTTATGCTACACTTTCTCTTCATGATAAAGATTTACTAGATGCTTCTTGTGCTGGATCATTCACACTATGAAGGAAGAAGCTAAATGAGATCTACTAGACCATATTCAAGAGAACACTGAATCTTGGAAGATTGATAAAGGAAGAAAGTCAGGTATAAACTATGATTATGAATGCATTAAACATTTTATGGGAACTCATGACTTCCGTGATATTAGTAATGATTTTGCTATTGACTCCCAAATTCTTGCAAAATATTTTAAGGCCTTTGCCTCTTATATTGAAATTCCCAAAAAGGAGTGGGACAAGTACCATGCTAGTTATAAAGACATTGTTACCCATGTTCGTGCTAGCATAGAAGTTTGTACTGTTGATCCTATTTTGCCTGAACCTTATGTTGAGAAAATACATTTTCCTTCCAAGGTAAAGCAACATTCTATCATAGCTAATGTGGTTAGCAAAAGTGCAAAGAAAACTGTGGAACCCGATGAGCAAATTAGTATTGAGCCCGCTGTAGCTATTGTGAAAGACCTTGTTACAAGGAACATTGAGGATGAACATATTTTCTTCTGTGAAGATGCTTCTAATATTGTCTCTCATCCTGGAAAGTTAGAAAAGCTAGAGTTCCTGTGCTTTCTGTTAAAATTGGTGTTCATTGCTAGTATGGTTTATGTGATATTGGTGCTAGTTCTAGTGCTATTCCTTATGAGCTTTACAAGGAAATTATGCATGAAATTGGTCCTTGTGATATTGAGGACATTGATGTGGTTATTCACCTTGCTAATAGACAGCAAGTTTGACCGATTGGAATTGTAAGATATGTGGATTTCCTTTGTGCTAAGATTAAATATCCTGCTCATTTTCTAGTACTTGGTAAAGAAGCTAGTAAAACCTATCCTATTATCTTCGGTAGACCCTTCCTGAATACTTGTGGGGATATCATAGATTGTAGGAAGGAAAAAGTTTTGACTAAGTTTGATGGAGAGTCTTATGAGTTTAATTTTTCCAAATTTTCCAAAACTCCTTATGAAAATGAACTGCCTAATGATGATTTCAGCGTTGAACAACTTTCTTCTATTTCTCTTGCTCCTAACAATGCCTTGCAGCAGTTTATGGAAGATCATGAAAGTGATGTCTTCGTGAAGGAAAGAAATGATATTGATGAGGTTTTCCTTCGTCAGCCGGAACAACTTAAGCATAATCTACCAGTGGAAGACCTGGGTACCACACTACTACCTAAAGGGGACCCTGTTTTCGAATTAAAACCTCTACCTGATGATCTTAAATATGCTTATCTTGATGATAAGAAAGTATATCTTGTTATTATTATTTCTAAACTTGCAAAAAAGGAAGAAGAGAGGTTACTGGAAATACTGAAGAAACACCGAGGATCTATGGGCTATACCCTTGATGATTTAAAAGGGATTTCTCCTACTACATGTGAGCATGCTATTAATATAGAACCTGATGCAAAACCAGTTGTTGAGAACCAGCGCCGTCTATATCCTAGGATGAAGGATGTGGTAAGAAATGAGGTATTAAAACTCCTTGATGCTGGTATTATTTACCCTATTGCTGATAGCCAATGGGTTAGCCTTGTTCATTGTGTCCCCAAGAAAGGGGGGTGACTTTTGTGCCTAAATAGAATGTGCATTGATTTTAGAAAGATCAATAAAGTTACTAAGAAAGATCATTATCCTTTGCCCTTTATTGATCAAATGCTTGAGATGTTGTCCAAAAAGACTCACTTTTGTTTTCTTGATGGTTATTCTGGGTTTTCTCAAATTGATGTGAAAGCACAAGTCCAAGAGAAAACCACTTTCACTTGTCCTTATGGTACTTATGCTTATAGGCGTATGCCTTTTGGGTTATGTAATGCTCCTTCTACCTTTCAGAGATGCATGTATGCTATCTTTCATGGTTTTTGTGACGAAATTGTGGAGATCTTCATGGACGATTTCTCCGTCTATGAAACTTATTTTGATAACTGTTTGCACAACCTTGATAAGGTTTTGTAGAGATGTGAAGAAAACAACCTTGTTCTTAAGTGGGAGAAATGCCATTTCATGGTTAATGAACGAATTGTTCTTGGACACAAAATTTCTGAAAGAGGTATTGAAGTTGATAGAGCCAAGATTGAAGCAATAGAGAAGATGCCCTGCCCTAGAGACATAAAAGGTATTCGTAGTATCCTTGGTCATGCTTGTTTCTATAGGAGGTTTATTAAAGATTTCTCCAAAATTTCAAAGCCCCTTACTAATGTTCTTCAAAAAGATATACATTTTGTTTTTTATGATGATTGTAAGGAAGCTTTTTAAACTTTGAAGAAAACTTTGACTACCGCTCCTATTGTTCAACCACCTAATTGGAGTTTACCTTTCAAAATTATGTGTGATGCTAGTGATTTTTCTATTGTTGATGTCCTTGCGAAACGTGTTTATAAGAAGTTGAATGTTATTCATTATGCTAGTAATACGCTAGATGATGCTCAAAAGAATTATGCTACTACTGAAGAGGAGTTCTTAGCTGTAATCTTTGCCTGTGATAAGTTTAAACCCTATATTGTTGATTCAAAGGTCACTATTCATACTGTTCATGCTGCTATTAAGTACCTTATGACGAAGGACGCTAAGCCTAGGCTTATTAGATGGGTGTTGCTTTTACAAGAGTTTGATCTACATATTGTAGTTAGGAAATGTGCTGAAAATCCTGTTGTTGACAATTTATCTCGTTTGGAAAATATTTCTTTTGACCCTCTGCTTGTTAATGATAGTTTTCCAAATGAACAGTTGGCTGCAATAAGGGTAAGTCCGCATGGAAGTCCTTGGTATGCTGATTATGCTAACTTTATTGTTTCGAAGTATTTGCCTCCCACTTTTACAGCCCAACAAAGAAGAAAAATCTTTTATGATCTAAGGCATTACTTCTGGGATGACCCACATCTATATAAAGAAGGAGTAGATGGCATTATGTGAAGATGTGTTCCGGAATTTGAACAACAAGAGATATTGAGAAAATGTCACGGCAGTGCTTATGGAGGACATCATGCTGGGGATAGGACTGCACAAAAGGTTTTACAATCTGGATTTTATTAGCATACCCTTTTCAAGGATGCAAGGAAGTTTGTCTTATAATGTGACGAATTTCAACGAGTTGGTAACATTTCTAGACGCAATGAAATGCCTATGAATTATTCTCTTGTCATTGAACCTTTTGATTGTTGGGGATTTAACTTTATGCGTCCTTTACCTCCTTCAAAAGGGTCAATCATATTCTTGTTTCTCTTGACTATGTTACAAAGTGGGTAGAAGCCATACCTACAAACAGCGCTGATGGTAAGACCTCTTTGAAAATGCTTACGGATGTTATTTTTCCTAGATTTGGCGTGCCTAGATATCTCATGACTGATGGAGGCTCTCATTTTATTCATGGGGGTTTTAGAAAAACTCTCGCTAAGTATGATGTAAACCATAGAATTGCTTCAGCTTATCACCCCCAAACCAGTGGGCAGGTAGAACTCTCCAATAGGGAAATTAAATCTATCTTGCAAAAGACTGTCAATAGATCTAGGAAAAACTTGGGTAAAAAGCTGAATGACGCTTTATGGGCTTATAGAACTGCTTATAAAAATCCTATGGGGATGTCTCCTTACAAAATGGTCTATGGGAAAGCTTGTCACTTGCCTTTAGAATTATAACACAAAGCTTATTGGGCAGTGAAAGAGTTGAATAGAGATTTTAATCTAGCTGGTGAGAAAAGATTGCTTGACATGAGTACCTTAGATGAGTGGAGAAGTGATGCTTATGAAAACGCTAGACTCTTTAAGGAAAAAGTAAAAAGATGGCATGATAGGAGGATTCTCAAAAGGGAGTTCCATGTTGGTGAGAAAGTCCTTTTGTATAGATCTCATCTCAGATATTTTGCAGGGAAACTACTCTCAAAATGGGAAGTACATTTTTTTATTGAGGAAGTATACCGTTCAGGTGCCATCAAAATATTTTCTTTGAAGGATGACACAACACAAGTGGTGAATGGTCAAAGACTAAAACATTATATTTCTAGAGATTCTTATAATGAGGATGTTGATGCTATTCAAATGGTGACTCCAGAAGAATTTAGTAGAAACCAAACACCAGAAACTGCAAAGTTCGTCTTTGAATAGGTAAAAGTGGTGAAAATAGAAGGTTCGTGAAACCCCAATATTTTTGATGTTTTTAATACATAAGGGAAGTTACGAGACGGAACAGAGGAGGATCCGGAGGCCAGGGTGGCCAAACCCACCCCAGGCGCGGGCACCAACTGGCCGCGCCTGGAGCGGGTGAGACCACCCCGAGCTCCGTTTCCACCTCGTTTTCGTATCAAAACCTTCCTTATGATATATAACCCCCCAGATCCCCCGAGGTTCGTGCATCGTGTTCTCGTCGTGTTGTTGTTTTGATCTGTTTCTATCAGGCAAATTCTCAGTTTTGGATCTACAATGTCTTCCTATGGATTCCCATGGAGGATTCCTCTGCGTATGTCCTCAACCCATACATGTATGAGTTGAGAATCCATCCCAAGGAGTTGATTCTCAAATATGGGAAGGTATAGATGAAAGAATTTCAAGGCCCCAAGGGAGAAGGAATTCTCGAAGACAGGATGGAAGCATTGGAGAAGGAGGTTTTTAGGTACAAGAAGATGGTGGAATACGAAGTGGATGTTATTCACAAGATAACTTCAGAACTCATCGCCAAACACGAGGAGGAGATGGCTGAGCTCCGAGAAGAAATCTTCTCGTTGCGTCAGACCACCAACCAATTACAAGCACAGCTCTATGACATACAAAATAAAAACTGTGTGTATGAGGCTAGATTTGATCGCATAAGCTCTGCTGCTAATTTCAGGATTGCAGAGACAAGGACATCCCTTTTGGATGGGGAACCTTTGCCTTGGAAGTTTTATGATGACAAAAGAACACCACCACCGAAGGAGTAATTCGTCATAAGGTTTGGCATCCACTTGGCTTGTTCCAAGCTTGGGGGTAGTGTCATGGTATCACAATCATTATCTTTCATCTTTTACCTTTTTCGTCGATTCATATTTTTGGTAGAGAGGTTATCTTATAGTTTGGTTTGCATGTGTAAGTATCTCTCCTTTAGTTGGTTATCTATGTATCCCTTGGTGTGAGTGCCTTTATGGAATATTAATGAGAAGTTTCATCTTTTACTTTTTGCACTTCTTATTTTAGTTTGCAATCTCTATTATATGATGGATCTTGTTGATCAATATTGGCATCACTTTGGGATCATCAAGTGGATCTAAATTGGTTTTGGCAAACCGAGCTCTGGTCAGTAGCAATACTTTTTGAGGTTTGAAAGAAAAAGAGAAAAGCTTACAGGTATTTTGTATCATTTATTTTCTTTCTTGTTAGGTCATAAGCTTAGTATTCTTTATTTAAGATCTTTTGTGTCTTCAAGGAATATTGCATGTTTGGCCTTATCACTTGTAGTTTTGCTTGTTTCTTTCAACTCTTTTGCTTGCTACCCAGCCTTGCTAGCAAAAAACCCGTTTTGAGAAGGCATGCTTCTCATGTTTCCAATCCCTTTGAACCAAAACCTGCGCCATTTGTGTCCACCATATCTACCTATTAGCATTATTGCTATTCCAAGCAAATTCTCAAGCTTCATCTACCTTTCGAATTAAAAAGTATTTTGTTATGTGAAAACTAGTTAGTAAAGCTCTCACGAACTTGACGGCACACCTTATTTTATTTCCCCTAATAGAACTTGAACCATTGTGTCATCAAAGTTGTATATGCTTGCATCTATACGTTGGAATTAGCAGAACCGTGATGTCATGGGGAATGCTTTCAACATTGCACATGTACGTAGTACACAGTTGATATCATGCTCTTTTGTTTGCGTATGTCGACGGTGTGAAATAAAGAGGGAACTTGTGAGCCCATGGAGTGATGTATGTGTGTTAGAGAAACGCCTGGGCCGCTAGCCTAAGCCATGCCTAATCATGGTGGAAACTTGCAGCATCACCATAGTGAGAATTCTTTGAAGCATCCTCAATAAATATCTATGCACATAGTAAGAAAAGATCACTGAGATGCTCATTGTCTGTTTTCCTTGTCATTTTGGTTATGGGATAGCTCCTATACCATGTGCAAGGGGTACCCTGTTGGCGGTTCTTTATGATACACATGTACTTACAATGACAAGAACTTACCGTTGACCAAAGTTGAGTAGCATGAGGAGAGACCCTCGTACTCAAGGGACATGAGATTGCCAACTTATATTTCATCAAGCATGTACTCCATCTTTGTGCACTTTAACCTTAATCATCTCAAGATTCCTATGATAGGGGCAATGAGGGCTCAAAGCTAGTAAGTACCATAATCTTTTGGAAGCTCTTTATGACTTGAATTCCCTGCTACCCTCCATGAAGGGACTTTTCCTCTATTTTCTGAGTTGAGTCAGTAAACCTACTTCCTCTCTATCTCCAGCAAGCATTTGAGTTGTTGTGTTCAAGCATTCATATGGTGATTTATTCAATCATGTTCATTATCTTCCTTGTTTGCACAAAACTCTTATCTATTGAATATTACTTTTAAAGCCTTCATTGAAAAACCTTTTTGAGCAAAGAGTACTCATGTTTTTAAAACATCTACAAAAAGCTTTTTGTGAAACTATTTGCCAATTGTTGTCTGACCAAGAACAGAGTTTTCCAATTCCAATTATGATTTATCTTTATGCACATCTATTGTGACTCATGTACTTGTTGAGGGCTAAGTTATATAATGGTGAGTTGCTTTCTTTTATGAGTTGTGTAATGGTAAGTGTGATGCTTCTTGTCCGTATTATTTTATCAACACTTCACTCCATAAACTTGTGGACATGTTTACTGAGCTCAATTTTTGCTTGGGGACAAGCGAAGGTCTAAGCTTGGCGGGAGTTGATACGTCCCCTTTGCATCACCATTCTATATCATAATTTGCCTCTATTCAGAGATATATGTCTTATTATGAGGTATTACTTATGTCTTTTCCACTGTTTTTGCATGTTGCATGATTCTTGGAGGATGGACTGCCGGAGTCTGGATTCTGATGGAAAAAGAGGTGTTTTGATGCAATTTCGCGATGAACAGAAAAATACCAGAAAAATATGGGAAAATTATATTTTCTCGAAAGACGAAGGAAGCCAGAAGGGGAGTGTAGGAGGTCCACAGGGGGCCCACAAGCCCCTAGGCGCGGTCCCACTAGGGCCGCTCCTTGGGCAGGTGTGGCCCACCTGCTCGGCTCCCGACTCCGCCCTCTCGCCTATATCTTCCTTATAGAACCCTAACACCGGGGGGGGCGACCCTAGATATATTTCCGCCGCCTCTGCGGGGCGGAAAACACCGAGAAATAAAGATCTCTCCGGCAGACAGATTTCTGCCAGGGAAACTCTTTCCCGGAGAGGGGAGATCGTCGCCATCAACACCGTCATCAAGCTAGAATTCATTGGGATCATCATCATCATCCACACCATCATCTCCACCAGCACTATCATCACCACTCCGACCCGCTGTAACAATTGTGTTGGATATTGCTTTAGTTATTAGGGGAAACTTTCCTGGTGTTAATTATTCTTGTAGTTGATGCTTGTGAGTGAAACCATTGGATTATTGTTTATGTTCAGATTGTTCTTCATCACCATATCATCTTTGATCTTGATCCATATGATGTCTCGTGACTAGTTTGTTTAGTTATTAAGAAAATGGGATAAGTCATGTTGTTAGTAGTGGATTTGTGTTGAGTTATTATTCAATGGTTTAGTATTTAAGTTGTTGTGATATTCTTCTAGTGGTGTCATGTGAACGTCGACTACATGATACTTCACCATTTATGGGCCTAGGGGAAGGCATTGTGTATTTGGATACTAATTGTGGGTTTCCGGAGTGACAGAAACCTGAACCCCTGTTAGGACACCTTTGCACAAGGGAGAGTAGGATCTCAGAGTTTAAGTCTGTGGTTAGGTTTAAATCTTAATTACTTTCCTATAGTTGCAGATGCTTGCAGGGGGTTTAATGACAAGTATGTATTAGTCCAAGTAAGGTCGGTACATTAGCAGAGGTTCACCCACACAACACTTACAACACCAAAGAAGAGTACTTAGTTATTTGAAGCGAAAGCACTTGACAGAATTCTCGTGTGTCCTCGACAACGTTTGGTCCTTGTAAGTATTTCCACCGGCTTGTCCTTTTCTAAGACAGGATTGGGCCACTTGCCGCGTTTGTTCTTTGTCTTTATTACTTGCACTTTGTTTTGTTGCCTTATCAGAAAACCACTAAAAATTAGTTTGCTAATTATTTACAGAGAATTCCTGCTCCATACCACTAGTCAACACCTTCTGCTCCTCGTTGGGATCGACACTCCTATTTATCGAAAGTACTATGATACACCCCCTATACATGTGGGTCATAAAGGAGACAGCCATTGGAGGAACCATATCACCCCGAGTTGAAGAATCAAGTGGACCACCTCAGCTTCATGATGTACGACCGACAGAAGGAATTGAACAATGCCCGCTCCTACGCCAACCACAACTATGCCATCGCTGTCCAGAAGGATCAGATCATTGCCAAGCTGGTGAAGGATCGCCAGTCTCTTCGCCGTCAGCTTGACAAGAAGGAGCGTATCATTGCCCTTCTTCGTCACAGGATCACAGAGTTGGAGGAGACCGTCCACGAGAGGGACATGCTTCTTGAGGAGAGGGAGAATACAGGGGAGGATATCCATGGAGACCCCTACTCTTACCTTAGTGATGATGATGACTTTCTAGAGGATCAAGCCATGGACTTCTTCACCTATGAGGATGACTTCGCCTTCATTGATTATGATGATGAGGATGATGAGGACACCAATTCCGAGGAGTAGTAGCACTTGAGCACTAGCGTTAATGAGGTTGTATCCGGTCCCATTGTATCGTAGTTTCACAGAATGGTTCTTAAAACCATCTGTTTCCGTGTTGTGGTGTGTGTTTGTATCGTGTTCTATGAATGAATGAATGAAAAACAAGTTGCTAGAAAAATATGAGTCAAATTTCTAAAACTTTGCGAAAAAACAATAACCCTGAACCTTAGAAATTTCCCTCTTTTCTCATGATCTATCTCAATCTTCAGATGCCTCGCGGAGGAAGCACTTCGTCCCTGGACCCAATGTTACAGATCTTGCAAACGTTGGTTGCTGACCGTGAAGCGGAAAGAGTCGAACGTCAAGCCAACTTAGCCTCCCTTCAACACATAGCTCAGATGGCCAACAACAATCAAGGCCATGGAAACCAGGACAACCATGGATCCAAGCTCAAGAATTTTAAGAACACCAATCCACCCATCTTTACTAAGTCCGAAGAGCCCTTAGATGCAGATGATTGGCTGCAGACCATGGAGAAAAACTTAGAAGTTTCCAGAGTGGAAGCCAACGAGAAAGTACTGTTTGCCACCCACTATCTGGAAGGAGATGCAAGAGCTTGGTGGAACAGCGTTCGCGCCATGAATGGAGGACAAATGATGACTCGGGATGAATTCAAACTCAAGTTCAGCAGGACCCATGTGCCACTGGGTTTGATCAAGAGGATCAGAGATGAATTTAGAGAACTTAAGAAAGGGAGGATGATGGTAGTTGAGTACTGTGACAAATTTAAGTCAAGAGGATGAGATTGGCAATGAAGCCAAGAAAAAGGAGAGATTCTTGAATGGTCTACATGATGATATGAAGACAGTCTTAGTTAATATCCCATTTCCTGACATTAAAGCCTTAGTGGATTCTGCCATTCAGATGGAAGGCAAGATCAACCAAACCAATGAGAACCGCAAGCATAGAATGATGCATCAACCAGGAACGCACCATACCCCAAAGTATCGCCCCAACCCATCTCCAGGATTTGCCCCGAGAACCAATAGACCCCCGATGAACCGTCCAACCTACCCCAACCATGGAGGAAGAAACCCAAGGACCGGATGAAATTACAACAACCTTGGCAACCCTAGCAATTTCAATTGTGCACCGCCCAAGTTCAACAACAACAATGTCGCCAACAACACCAACACTGCCCCAATAACTGGAAGCAATGATGTGCCTGTTGCAGCAAAGGACAAGTCTCAAGTGACTTGTTATGAATGTGGAACCAAGGGTCACTATTCCAATGAGTACCCCAAGAATATTGGCGCAGCCCCCAATGTGAATGCCCTAGCTCAGCAGCAGTGTCGTGTTCAACCTGGAAGAAGGTTTGCCCCAGGGAATTCGCTCAACCACAACGGCCGTCTGTTTCACATGAATGCTGAAGAAGCCCAAGAACCACCAGATGACGTGTTGGGTATGTTTTCTATTAACTCAGTACTTGCAAGAGTGTTGTTTGATTCTAGAGCATCGCACTCGTTTGGTACAGAAGAATTTGCATGCACTAGTAAGATTCAACCAACAAAATTGAAGCATGTTATGATAGTTGAAATACCTGGTTCAACTACCAAATCTAGACAAATTTGCAAGGACTTACCTATCAGAATCCATGGCATATATTTTTATGCTAATCTAATAGTACTTAGAACTAAAGGTTTGAAAGTAGTACTAGGAATGGGTTGGATGTCGAAACATAAAGGATTAATCGATTGTGCCAAGAAAGCCATAACCATGACCAGTATAGCCGAGATATTAGTAGAGCATGTATCTGAAACCTTGCCCCGTCAATTCAAGTGCAATAAGAGTCTAGCCCAACCAACCGTTGACCAATTCAGAGTAGTCTGTGAATACCCTGACGTATTCCCAGATGTTTTGCCCGGTATGCCCCCAGATCGGGATATCGAGTTTATCATTGAACTAATCCCTAGAACCGGACCCATAGCCCAGAGACCGTATAGTATGAAGTCGTCTGAATTAGTGGAGCTGAAGAAGAAACTGGATGCTATGCTGGAGATAGGATTGATCCAACCAAGTGTGTCTCCATGGAGATCACCTGTCATGTTTGTGGACAATAAAGATGGAGGTAACCATTTGTTTACGGATTTTCGGAAGTTGAACGATGTCACCATCAAGAACAAGTAACCACTACCGAATATAGAAGACCTGTTTGACCAGTTGACTAGTGCCAAAGTGTTTTCTAAGATTGACCTTAGAACTGGTTATCATCAACTCGAGATTCACTCATAGGATATTCCAAAGATTGCCTTTACCACTAGATATGGATTGTATGAGTACACTGTCATGTCTTTTGGATTAACCAATGCCCCCGCTTATTTCATGAACCTCATGAATATGATTTTTATGGACTTCCTGGATAACTTTGTCGTTGTTTTCATCGATGACATTCTGATCTATTCCAAATCAGAAGAAGAACATGAGCTAAACCTAAGGACCATCCCTGGAACCCTTAGAGAGCATCAGATGTATGCCAAGTTTAGCAAATGTGAATTCTTGTTATAGGAGGTAGGATTCCTCGGACATATTGTATCATCCAGAGGAATTGCCATTGACCCCGCCAAGGTTAAGGATGTTGAAGAATGGCAACCCCAACCACTCAAACCCAAGTTCGTGCATTTCTTGGATTAGCGGGATATTACCGCAAGTTCGTAGAAGGATTCTCGAGTATCGCCAAACCCATGACCCAATTGTTGAAGAAGGATAAGAAGTTTGAATGGACAGACAAATGTGAAGCGTGTTTTCAAGAACTCAAGAAGAGATTGGTCTAAGCCCATATCACGAATCCTTTTGATGTGTATTGTGACGCATCCAAGATCGGTCTCGGATGTGTATTGATGCAAGAAGGCATAGTAATATCTTATCTATCCCGACAACTGAAACAACATGAGAAGAATTATCCTACCCATGACCTTGAACTTGCAGCAGTAGTTCTAGCCCTGAAGACATGGATCCATTACCTTATGGGAAATCGTCGTGAGATTTATTCGGATCACAAGAGCCTAAAGTATATCTTCACTCAGAAGGAGCTGAATATGAGGCAAAGGATATGGATAGAGTTAATCAAGGAATATGATCTGGACATCCACTATCACACCGGTAAAGCCAATGTGGTAGCATATGCCCTTAGTAGATTGCCGTGTCGATTGAACTCTATGATTCTAAAAGAGCAACCAAGTTTACATAAGGAGATGGAAGATTTTAGAATGGAGTTAGTAAGTGAAGGATTTTTGGCTAGCATAGAACTTCAACCCACTGTGATCAGTCAGATCAAGGAGGCACAGAAAGGAAATGCTAGTATCGACAGAATCAAACATCGTATCGGTGCAGAGAAGGTACCCGGATTCACCGAAGATGAAGAAGGAGTTTTGTGGTATAAAGGACGTATCTGTGTGCCAGCAGATTCCGAGTGGAAGTAAGCTATTTTGAAAGAAGCCCATGATACTCTTTATTCTATCCACCCCGGAGGAACGAAGACGTATCAGGATTTGAAGGAGAAATTTTGGTGGCATAAGATGAAGAGAGAAATCGGAAGCTACAGCCAAGTGTGATAATTGTCAGAGAGTTAAGGTGGGGCATCAGAGACCCGTGGGACTGTTGCAACCATTGCAGATTCTGGAATGGAAATAGGATTCAGTTGAAATAGATTTTATCACTGGTTTGCCTACATCTAGTAAGGGAAATGACTCTATTTGGGTCATAGTTGATAGACTATCCAAAGTAGCCCATTGCCTACCTGTCAAGACCACTTATCAAAGTTCGAAGCTAGCAAAGTTTTCCATTGCTAGGATCGTCAGTTTGCATGGAGTCCCCAAGAACATAGTGTTGGATCGAGGAACTCGGCTTACCTCGAGATTTTGGAAGAAAGTCCAAGAAGGATTGGGAACAAGATTAGATTTCAGCGCAGCTTATCACCCTCAAACAGATGGACAAACGGAGCGAGTAAATCAAATAATCGAAGATATGCTGAGAGCCTGTGTGCAAGAATATGGATGTGAATGGGAAGATTGTCTTCCTTTTGTAGAATTTTCTTACAACAACAGTTATCAAGCCAGTTTTCAAATGGCCCCATTTGAATTCATGTATGGAAGGAAGTGTCATACCCCTTTGAATTGGTCGGAAGTAGGAGAGAGTCAGATTTTTGGACCCGACATCCTACGAGAAGCAGAAGAGAAAGTTCACAAGATCCGTGAGCACCTCAAGACCGCCCAATCCAGACAGAAGAGTTATGTCGACTAGAGACGTTGAGACCTCGCTTTCAATATCGGAGATTTTATGTATCTCAAGGTGTCACCTTTGAAATGAATGCAACGTTTCCAGGTCAAAGGAAAGTTAGCCCCCTGATATATCAGACCTTTCAAGATTCTGAATCATCGAGGAGAGGTATCGTATCAACTGTAACTACCAGAGGAGATGTCAGCCGTGCATAATGTGTTCCATATATCATTATTTCGTAAATGCCTAGAAGTCTCCGAGAAGACTGAAGTATTCAATAATATTGATCACCAAACCATAGAGATCAACGATGACCTGACATATCCCGAAGTGCCCATCCGTATTTTGGAGGAAGCTTTCAGAACCACCAGGACCCGAAGCATCAAGTTTCTCAAGATTCAGTGGAGTAAACACACTAAAGAAGAAGCTACCTGGGAGCGAGAAGATTACATTAGGACAGCGTTTCCCAATCTCTTTAAATCCTAGTTTTCTTTTTCTCAAATCTCAGGACGAGATTTTGTTCAAGGAGGGAAGGTTTGTAACATCCCAAAATAGTAATCAAAGTTATCAAATTCCAATCATCAAAATTAGGGTTAACAAAAACTTTTATTAATTAAAATCATTATGAATGCATGTGTGTATGTGATGATTGTATGAATGCATGAATGGACTTGTCTGATTGTTGTAAATAACAAGGAATGGTTTAAAGATGAAAACAACATCATCTAAATCAATTCCAAGTAGAAACAAATCAAGAGAAATTCAAAAACAAACAAAACAAACAAATGGTCATTTGTGCCAATCTTGCTCACTAGACCACTTTGGGTGTTTCTAGTCCAAGATTTCAAACAGAAACAAATTCATTTCTTTTCACCCCTTGTTAGACCAAGTGAAAGTGAACCCAAGCCCACCATGCAAACCCACAAAAACTTTTGGCAACTTGATTCAAATGACAATTCAAAATTGAATCTATATCATATGTAAAGATCACCATTTCTCAAAACCCAACCAAACCAGTGCACCTTGGCAAATCCAAGCAACCATAGACTACATAGTATGTGACTAGTACACCCACAAAATTTCACTCAAAAATTCAAATTCAAATCTCTTGTGGCCATTTCATCAGACACCTTGTAAACACAAATCAAATAAAACATCAAACACTATAGTGAGCAGTGTTGTGCCTAACTTGTCTCCTCTGTAGGTCACATCACACTCTTAGTAGATCATCAAACTAATTTAACTAGCCCTAGCACACTATAAGCTTGGCAATGTCATAAATGGTGACCATGGTTGAGCCCAATTTGCCACCACAAGGTCGAAAGCAAACTAGGAGCTTCCCTAGCCTCGCCAACCTTGTCTAGCAGAGACTCCACCGTCCACCGCCACCCCCTGTCTAGTGCCCAAGCCTTGCCAGCCCTTGGACCAATCAGAACGAGCGCGCCTAGTCTCTCTGCAAGCATGCCGAGAGCGCGCTACAGTGCCGCGCTCGACACGCTCGCACAGAACGCGCCCTGCCCTCGCCACTTGCGTGCGTGATCACCGCCGCCCCAGGAACCGCTCGGACATGCCCGTTCATCGTCGCGCTACCAGGAGAGCCCGTGCGCCATTAAAACTTTCGTCGGACCCGCCTAGAGCATCGTAATGTTCCGACCAATTTGCACTGCCCCACGCCTCCCCACCATTCCGTTGAGCTTCGCCAGGAGGCAGCGCACCGTCCCCTAACCCTAGCCATGTCATTAGCTCGTTGTGCAGACGACTACGACGAGCTCCACCCGCACCCTTCGGTCCCCTCTTTGCACTATAAATAGAAGCCTCCCCCATTCGATTTTAGCACACCATCTCACTCTCCTCTCTCTCAGAACCACCCCACCTCATCCCCGGATCAAGGCGAGTACAAGTTTGTCAGAATTTCACCGGAACTTGCTGCTGCTGGAGGAGAAGGGCGCCGTTGATTGGAGCCACCCCAGGATGAGACACAGGTACCAGGAGGATCGCCGTCGTCGACTTTGTCGTTCGCCTCCATCGCCGACTATCGCCGGAGCCTCGGTGAGCCACCACTGACCCCCACTGGTCGCACTAGGGTTTGACCTCGCCGCGTTCTATTCAGACATGGACGATAAACCTCGGCCGTAGATCTAACTTCTAGTCCTACGGCCCAAATCACCCCGTACCCCTTCGCACCCTCTTGTCTCGCTGACTGGTGGGGACAGCCACTTAAATCTACCCACGCGTGCTGTGCGCAGTGGGCCGACCCAGTTACACTCCCACGCGACCCAGTAATTCAAACTTAGGTTTTTTCCATTTAGTTTCAAACTTAGTTCCGTCTCTAAGTTGAAAAATAAATTCAGGGAGATTCACTGGACCAAATTGCATGAAACTAATTTTGCTAGAAAGGTACTGAAATTCTTAATCCAATCCTGTTGGATTCAAATCATTTGGAATTATAAGATCACCTATAGTAAAAATAACAAGGCAGAGACTTTTCTGCATTCAATCATTTTTCAAAATTCAACCACAAAAGCTTTTGGGTTGATTCCAACTCTCAAAAATCACATTTGATAAGACCTTTCTGAATATATAAAAGTATCTAGGTTTACTTGCAGAAATAATGGACAAGCAATAAAAGAATGCCCCATAGGCATTTCTAGTCACTTTATTTCATTAAAATAAAAAGGTTAAACCTTATTAAATTGTGACACCACTTTAAATCACATTCCCAAGCGTGAAATATGTGGTGATGGTATGTGTCAACATGATCCCCTATTTTAGTTGGATAATATTAAATCTTAAGTAGTTTTCCAATGAGTAGAAATTACTTTTCTAAAATAAAATAAATATAACCAGTGCTTTCATCTTTGTGATACTAGTGATGATGCTAGATCATCTAGTGTGAACCTTGGTGTGATAAATAGAATTAGTTAAGTATTGTTTGGTGATCGTGTACCTCGTATTTAATTATAGACGCTAGTACCGACCAAGGATATGAGGAGGAAGGAGACTACTACGAAGAAGAAGTGGAGGAGAACTTCAACCACTGCTCTGCACAAGGCCAACTACTATCTTAGCAAGATTCACAAAAAAAGTTAACCTTGCAAGCTAACACATGCAAATGTGAAAACTAGATAACCTATGCAGTGAATTAGGCATGCTTGGTTAGATAAATTTGATTATACCCAATCTCAGTTTTAGTTGCAACCTTAGTTATTTTATTTCTTTATCAAAGCTTTTACTTTTGTTTACTTAGTGACTTGTAGATTTTAGAAAGGTTATTAAAGTTAGCATAAAGAGCATAAAATTTGTCCTAAGTTAGATCAATCTTGATGTCATCCTGAGGCTTGAGATTGAGCTTAGATAATTCACACTTGATTATCACCCCTCATTAGTGTTGACCCCCAACTTTAGTGGCTAGTGCTAAGTATAAATCTTGATTACTTTAGATGGGAATACTTGGTGAAAATGGTTATGAAAACCTTAGAATGATGAGTCATTCTACTGAAATGTTTTGACATGTGTTCTTGAACACCAGGTGATTTTGATGGTGAAAATGTTGAGGCATGAGCCTTATCCCTTTATAAAACTAATGGTTGTCTGGATGCGATACCATTCGAATCTTACCGTACAACCACAATACCCGAAATTTGGGTAGGGCTTGACTAGAAGTTTATATACCTTAGTATGGGTTCCCTTGCGGCCAAGGTTTGAGCTCAGGCTATCTTGTGAAGATTGTCCACCTGTGCATTTCCCAAGATGACAACTGGTCATGGTTGGGAGGCCAAGCTCACAGGAGAGGTGCCTAAACTAGGGCCTTTAATTGAAAGGTTAAGATTGATTATCCGCATACTGAGTATGGTGAATTCATGATTATTCCTAACGGATGTATCGAATATTGTGGTGAAAGTGTACCACCTCTGCAGAGTGTCAAACTATTCGAATAGCCGCGTCCACGGTTATGGACAGTTGGAGTGGCCATACTGTTCCATCGTTAGATATTTTCAAAATGACTTATTAAATGAATTGTGACTTTGACTTGACCACAACAGGGTTGTGAACATGAAAACTCAAGTTCCCACTTAGGTGTTATAAAACTTTCAACTAGCTTTCTTTGCTTCTGAACTCAGTTAGAGATAAATCTGGATTTTTGCAAAACAGCCTAGAGCTTAATATTCCTACTCAAAACTACTTCACTTGCTAGTATTAATTTGCGAGTACTTAAAGAGTACTCATGGTTTTGTCCCTGGCTATTCCCGTGGCCAGACTATGAAGTGGACTATCAGGAGGATGGACCGCAGGAAGGTTATGACCACTAGGATCATCTCCAATCGTCAGCGTTGCCTGTGACCATGAAGATGGAGCTTCGCCCACGTTGCCATTATTATTACGTTATTCCGCTGCTATGATTGTATTAAGACTGGATCATGAGATCCTTTATTTGTTGTAAGAGCTTATGTATGGTTTGTAATGGATGATGTACTGTGATATCCAATCTGTTATGTCTCGCAAAAATGGTAATCCTGGGATTGCGATGTATGGCATAACACGCATCTGAGATTAAAAATCTGGGTGTTGACAGCACCAAATACCGATTTCAAGCCTGAGATTTGAATTTGATGTAGGTTCACGTTGTTTTTTCCCAAGTGCAATTAACTGATCCCCGATCTGTTAGATGCATCAGACGCATTCTATCAAATCCCTATGATACTTGAACAAAAAGAAGAACATCTACTCATAGCAGAAACTTCGGCTAAACAGCTAAACAGAGTTTTGGGACTCGACCCGAATATACGATTCAGATAGAGTCTCAGAGGATACTGACATGGGTATGATCTATCGTGTCCCTATGATTATTTACCCTAGGCGCATAAAAGCTTATGGCCCACGAAGGCCAACGGAGTCCAAGAGGCACTCGAAGAATAAAGATGTAAGACCCCACCTTTTAAAGGTAAAGGCCCCTATGATTGCAATGCTAGTCCCTGGATCAAATTCTAGCATCCACAGTTTGAGATGAAGTACATAGATACAAAGGTCATTATTACATCATCATTCTAGAGATAACATTGTCTTTACAACTCAATAGCCCAAGGCTAGTACATAGAGTTCACAACATAGAGGAAATAACTATAAGTCTTCATCTTCATGTGTCACAGGCAAACATGTTGAGTGTAGACTCAGAACCCTAATCTCCATCAGAGTAACCTGCAACATCATCAGTTACAGCCACAGTGGGTCAATACATTTGGAATTGTATTGGCAAGTGATACCATAGTAGAATAGTAGTATCTAACATCTATATGAATTTGGCTAAGTGTAGCTTAGGCTGGCTTTTCTCAAAATAAGGTTTGTCTTATTAGTTGAAAACATTAAGTTTTTGTTTGTCAAAAAACCCAAGGAACCAACAATAGACATTGGTGAAGCTTTACCCTTGTTCAACCACAAGTTTTTAACTTTGAAATTGGGATGAGGAGATCCTTCATTGATTCAATGTCTTCGATGCTCAAATTGTCCGTTGCCGGGGACACGGCTAAGTACTTAGGTTTTACCCTCTCGAGAGGTGGTGCACTTTCCCCACAATACTCGACATGCATCAAGACGATAATTTTCAGAAGCATTCCCTTAGACCACCATGGACACGTTCCATCCTATCACCCTACCACCAACTGTCCATCTGGCTAAGTTCTTGCAACCTAGTTGGTGAAGGCAAATCCCATATGCCATGTGGCTACACTAGAATCTTCTCAACACTAAACATCTCAAATACCTTTGTTCCTGGGTGGAAATCCACAAGTGTGATACACAAGGTAAACCATAGAAATTGGCCTTGTGTCACCACTCAACATAAACCAACCATACCATTCCACCCAGGTGATTCATTCACATAGATGTTTTATTAATCAAAACACAAGTCATAGACTTTGCAAAAAATTCATAGCATGAATATTCCAAAATTGTTTTCTACTACCTAGGCTAAGCATGATAACATAACAAGTTTTCTTAACTTAGGGAAAAATCTACTAAGACTACAACTACTAGGATCTCCCAAGGAATAGCATAGTATATATACTTAGAAAAATTCCATGCAAGTCCTACTCAAAATATCACTAGTGCACAGTCAAAATAATAGGTCAAAATATGAATCACCACTTGCCTTGATAGTTGGGAGAGTAGCAACAGTCCTCACAATCACAGTCAGCAAAATCTACACATAAAATCATAACACCAAATTCACATTCAAATATTCAAACAAAATATATATGAATGCATGAAAATGCAATGAAATGATTTTTCTACACTAAAAAGTCAAATTAAACAGTACTGAACACAAAGTAAACTTTCTAAAGTCTAAGCAAACTCAAATTTCCTTTATAAACATTTTCTAAATAATTTTTATATGCAAAATAGGCCTACAAATGCTTCTGCAAATAATCCCGATTTCTCGAATCAAATGATCAATTCAAGGCCATATATGTGTAGGGCTTAATTTTATGAATACAATGATATATTATTTGCAAATTTTGGACAAATAGAACTAAAGTTATGAATTTTACAAGTTAAATCAACTAATAGATTCAAAAACAGATTTTAAATCAAACAGCCAGACACGCGACGCGTTCCTATTGGCTGATACCGTTTCACTCAGGATCACCCTTCCACACCGTTGGATCAAGTCAGATCCAACGCGCCAAATCTAAACAAAACGGTTCCGTAAGTGATCTATTCTACGCCGCAGGATCTAGATCAAACGCATGTGGATCAAGCGACCAAAAGTGAGCGTCGCTGATGGCGCTGGCAGCGGCGGCGCTACTGCCGGAAACGTTCTGGTGGTGCTAGGGGTAAAGGGTAAGGTGTCAAGGCCTACCACGTTCGCACGGACGCGAGGAATCTCAAGGCGTAGTTGGCTTGGACAGGGCGCACGGGCGTAGGCGTAGGAGCTCGTCGGAGTTGATGCTGGCGTCGGGCTTTCGCAAACAGCGATGGAGGCGACGACCTATGTCACGAGAAGGCAAGCGAAGGGAATCAGGAGGTGCACAAGGTCACGATGCACATGCTAGTTTTATATAGAGGGTAAGGGGCGTGCAGACCTGAACGTAATTACTCGCCAGAGTCATAGTCGACGTCGGGTGCTTGCAAGGGTTAACGGGGCCGATGACCTGGGGAGAATTGGGTCAAACCAGAGGCATGGTTAGCTGCGCAAGAACATTAGAAACACACTCGTGTGATCGAGAGGCGGAGAGGCGTGCTATACTCAACGGAATTGCTCGCCGGAGTGCATTGGGCAGCGGCGGTGCGAGCTTGATTGTGGGAAGCCTGGTGGCGATTAGCTAGTGGCGAGTGAGGGGAAATGACCGCGAGGCAGAGGGGGTTAAGTAGTCGGTCTGGGGCGGAAGTAACGCGAGCAATCAACGCGAATTGAAGTGAATTCATCATGGCAGTGATGGGGAGGAAACGGGCGGCGACGACGTCGTATGCGCACGGGGTTTGGGGACAAAGGGGTGAGTTGGTGCCAGGCCCAGTGGTCAGTGAGGGTGTGGAGTGTGAGGGTGTGGCTCGCGCGTGTGATAAAAGAAAGAGAGAGAGGAGACTCGGGTGGGCTAGATGGGCCGCTAGTGCTGCTGGGACGAATAGGTTGTGCTGGTTTTTATTTTTTCTTTGCCCTTTTTCTTTTCTGTTTTGATTTTCAGGACTGAATTTGAAACCTTAGTTCAAACTTTTGTGAATTCAAACCTTTTCCACAATTTTGTACTATGATCCTAGCATTCAAAAGTGTGTCAAACACATCTATTCACTCTAAAACACTTTGGTCTTTTGAAAATTAAAATAAAACCATGCCCCTTATATGATATATAAAGTGGGGTTTAAATATGGTTTCAAATAGGATTTTGGTTTGAAAATTTTGGTGCAAGACAAACATGCTATGATAATATGAATGCAATGCTAATTTTCATTTTACGAAATTTAGGATGTTACAAATCTAACCCCCTTAAGATGAATCTCGCCCTCGAGATTCGGATTGGCTAGAAAATAGGTGAGGGTGATCTTGCCGAAGGTAATCTTCTCTTTCCCAAGTTGCTTCTTCTTCGGTATGATGATTCCACTGTACTTTGCAGAATTTGATAGTTTTTGTATGAGTAACTCTATCTGCAGTCTCAAGAATCTTGATAGGTTTCTCTTCATAGATGAGATCACTCTCCAACTATACTTCTTCCAAAGGTATAATGTCTTCAATGAAGTTTCTTCCATTTCCGGATGACACTTCTTTAACTGACTCACATGAAACACATTGTGAACTGCTGATAGTGATTCAAGAAATTCAATCTCATAAGCCACTTCTCCTTTGAGGCTCAAAATCTTGAATGGTCCAACATATCTAGGTGCCAATTTTCCTTTGACTCCAAATCTCTTCACACCACGAAGTGGTGAGACTCTAAGATAATCTCTATCACCTACTTCATAGGTGACTTCTCTATGCTTTGGATCTACGTAGCTCTTTTGTCGGGACTGGGATATCTTCAATCTGTCCTTTACCAATTTAACTTTCTCTTGAGCTTCTTAATCAGTTCTGGTCCGAACAAATTTCTTTCTCATACACCACTCCATAGCAATGGCGTAGTACACTTCCTTCCATAAAGAAATTTAAATGCACTACTAGGAAATCCTTCATTAGTGGCGCATCTATACTGGTCTTTTGTGGCGCATGGCAGGGATGCCACTATTACGTCGCCACTGATGAAAACTTCTGTGGCGCATTCCGCAATGCGCCACAGGAGTCATGATACTTCTGTGGAGCATTTTCTTGTATGCGCCACAGGAGTCATGATGATATGCGCCACAGAAGATATAATCTTTTGTGGCGCATATTCTTGTATGCGCCACAGAAGTTTGGTCAGAGCACGGTCGTACCCCGCCTGCTGTGGGTCCCACCAAAATTCAGTGGCGCATATGGGTTGATGCGCCACAGAAGATTCATGGTCCAACCACTGGTGCGGGTCCCACCATACTTCTGTGGCGCATCACTCCGTAAGATGCGCCACAGAAGTTTGGTGGTTCTGTGGCGCATTACACCGAATGCGCCACTGGATAACTTTTGTGGCGCATGGTCAGAACCATGCGCCACAGAAGGTATGTCTATCTATAACTAGTTTCCTAGTAGTGACAATGCCATCTCAATGCTTGCTTGATAGCTGTTATTGTAAGAGAATTCTGCGTAAGGCAGACTTCCAAAATCTGGGGCACATGCCAGATTCATGCCCAACTAGCACCATAGTCTAGGGCACATGCCCTCAACATGTCTTCCAAAATCTGATTGGTCCTTTTTGTATGTCCATCAGTCTAAGGGTGAAAAGCTGTGCTGAATTCTAATCTTGTTCCCAATGATTCATGCAGTTGTCACCAAAAATGTGAAGTGAACTGAGTTCCTCTATTAGACACAATACTCTTAGGTACTCCTTGCAGACATACAATCCTGTTCATATAGATCTTAGATAACTTAGCACTTGTATAGGTAGTCTTCACGAGTATGAAATGAGCCACTTTAGTTAGGCGATCCACAACAACCCAAATAGAATCATATCTGGATCTGATCTTTGGCAGTCCGGTGACAAAATCCATACCAATCATATCCCACTTCCAATCAAGAATAGGTAGTGGTTGTAATAACTCTGCCAGTTTCTAATGTTCCGCTTTCACTCGACTACACACATCACACAATGCAGTATGTTCCGCGATATATTTCTTGAGATTGTTCCACCAAAATCTTTCCTTCACATCCATGTACATTTTGGTGTTACCTGGATGAATGGAATATGGTGAGTTGTGTGCTTCTTGCAGAATAAATTTTTGAAGCTTCGGATCTTGCGGAATGCAGATACGTTTTCCATACCATAAAGTACCTTCTTCATCTTCATGGAATCCTTTAGCCTTCCTTTACTAATTTTCCATTAATCTCCTCTATTTCCTTGTCCAATTTTTGGGCTTCTTTAATCTTGTCCACAATGTTGGTTGAACTTCCAATGACATGAGATATCCTTCGGGCACTATCTCCAATCTAAGATCTTTGAATTGGGCACATAGATCATCTGGCAGTTCTCCTTTGGTAAGGCCATTCACATAAACCTTACGGCTTAAAGCATCTTCTACAACATTTGCTTTACAGGGATGGTATTGCAAACTCAAGTCATAGTCCTTGATGAGCTCTAGCCACCTTCTTTGTCTCATATTGAGTTCCTTCTGGGTGAAGATATATTTCAAACTCTTGTGGTCCATGAATACTTCACAACGTTTTCCCAAAAGATAGTGTCTCCATGTTTTGAGTGCATGGAAAACAAAGGCTAACTCTAAGTCATGAGTCGGATAATTCACTTCATGAGTTTTCCCAAAAGATAGTGTCTCCATGAATACCTTCTTGCATCAAAACTCCACCCAATCCTTGGTGAGACGCATCACAATAGACTTTTAAATCTTTCTCCAAATCTAGCAGTGTAACACCCCAGTTTTAGTTAATCTATATTAGGGTTTTGTTTGTGCATTCATGAGCATCATCACTTAAAATGTGCATTAAATAATTAAATCAAACCCTAAAACCCTAGCTTCTCCCTCTCTTTCTATTTGCAAATCCATTCAAATAGTTTTGAATTTTGAAAAGTATCAAAATATGTGGAGCCCAAATTGTTTTAGGGCCCCTCTAGTATTTCAATATTTTTTAAAGCCACTGGTATTTTTGAATCACTCAAAAGCAGATTTGAAATGAAAATGCAAAAAAGAAATTACAAAACAGAAAAAGAGAAAAGCTTTTGATAAAAAAATGAGCAGCAGCCAACCAGGCCTAGCCTAGTTTGCATCTCTCCCTCTATCCTTCTTTTCCTGTCGCCCTGCGCAACAAACTGCAGCCCGCAGCCAACCCAACACGGCCTAGCCCCGGCCCATACCCCTTCGATCTCCCTCCATCGTCTTCCTCTAGACAGGCAGGCAACTGCCTGTCGTCGCTGGCGCCGTCGATCCCGCCGCTCGTTTTTGGCCGTCCATCGCCCTCTGGAGTGAAGATAAGAACTTCACGACGTCTCTCCTTTGCCCTTATCCCCTCAGTCTCTCCTGGACAACCTCCCTCTCTCCTAGGTTTCCCCAACCCGAACCCTAGCTTTGCAGACCGCCGTCGCCCTGCCGCCTCCGGCCTCCCCGAGCCATGCCGTGTCGCCCTAGAGCTCCGTCTCGTCGCCCTGCCCTCCCTCGTCCAAGGAATCAGCCTCATGCGGCTGGAATCGATCGCAATGGCCCCGTCGTCCCGAGCACCGGTCGCCACTATCATCGTCGATTGCGGTCGTTCCGGGCCGCCCCGAGCTTGACCGACCTTCCCACCGCAACCACGGTGAGCCGCTGGTCACGCCAGAGCCTTCCCTTGGTTCCTGGTTCGCCCTCCCGCCGTATGCCACCGAGCTCCGTCGCAGATGCTCGTCGGGAACGCTGTTCCGGTGACCATTTGAGGGCGGCGCCACCGCTATCAGGCCCCCCTCGCTCTCCTCATTCCAGCGCTCCCATCCCCGCAGTCCCGCAAGCCCCAATCATCGTCCCCTCCGCCGATTTGCTGCTCAACGCCGTGCTGATGTCATGCTGACATCAGCATGACGTCATCAGCATGCGGGTCAGCACTGTCAAACCTGCCGTGGGTCCTGTTTGCCCACGTCGCTGATGATGTGGCTATGGTCCCATTCGTCAACCTCTACGTAGACTTAGGCCTAGTGAAAGTAACCCCACCCCGCCGTAAATATTTTAAAATTGGGTTTAATATTTTCAGAAAATGATTTAAATCTTGTAAATTAAATAACTAATTATTTATAAGTCAGAAAAATATAAATAATATATAAAAATGTTCAGAAAAATGAGAGATATCTATTTAAGTTATAATCATGCATTGTTCAACAAATGAAATGACAAGTTTAATTAGAACAACCTTGCAACCCCTAATAGATGATTCTGGAGTTTCCCCGAATTAGGGTTTCTACCCCTCGGAACCCCGATTACATTGCCGAGCATGTTTTAGGGTTTAAATTCAATATAATTCAACTTTTCATATCATCATCCTTGCTTGAGCATTGCATCGATGCCATTGTTGAGTGTTCCCTCTCTTTCCGGTGTTTGGTTCTTCGCGGTAGAATACGATATTGAGATCGAGATCGAAACCGTGGTCAACACCGTCGAAGATTGAATATCGAAGAACAATACTTGACCAACTATAACAAGTCAAGTACAAGTCTCCTGAAGATATGCTTATCTGTTATCAACTAGCAAAGGCAAGCATAGCCCCACCATGATATAATCCTATGATTTCGAAAGCATTTCAATTCTGCCATGTTGCATACGATTCTACTATGGTCTTTTATCGATAGATAGAGTATCCTATCTATTGCATTACTGTAACACCCTCGCCTGATAAGGCTGAGTTCATGTGTATAGTGCCAATCCCTGGATCGGTTCACTGGCACACACAGTACAGATGAATACCAAAGAATTTAACAGTGCATCATAAATAACGAATTGATCCAGAATTTGTAATTACTACAATAAAGATTAGCACACAGGCTAGCTCAATATCAAGTAGCATACGGAAGCATAAACAATTGATAGACTCCATCTTCAATTGTGCCACAGGCGAACAACTGTTGAGTGGAGTATCGCGACCTATTCGATCACTCAGAATTTGAATAATAACCTACAACATAAAACATAGTAGCCCCGAAGGGTCAATACATGGAATGTATGGAAAGTAGAGCTATTAAAGGAGACAATAGTACCAACATCTACATGCATATCTGGCAAGTGGAGCTGTGGCTAGCTTGCATTTATAAATACCTTTGTCCTACTTTCATAAAAAGTTTTTGATTTTCTTTGAAAAGATCCCAATTAAGTTAACCCAAAAACATTAAAGCAATTATGAAATTAGAATGAGCGAGAAACATGTCATGGAATCAATATCAAGCATATCAGATGTCCATCACCGGGGACACGGCTAATCGATTAAATTATACACCCTGCAGGGGTTAGTACACTTTACCCATGTGACTTGGCCATCCCAGCTCGTACCATCACTCTCATTTTGGGTGATGATAGGGAGAAGTCCAAGAAGAGACCGTTCGGGAAGTACCTCCCCAATCCCGACGCGCACCGGTCCAACCTACCAAAATTCTACATCTCTGGATACGCGGTTTCGAGTTACCACAACCTACTGAGTCCAACCAACCGCCCATTTCATTATTGGCACATGGTTGTACATGTAAGCCACAAAATAAAGAAGCCAATCATTTTCTCTTGATACCTGGGTGCCTTTCCGCAATGATACCACCAAAAATTATCAATCCCATCACACCCAGGAGATTCATTGATTAAGTTGTTTTAGTTTTCACAAACCAAGACATTTAGAAACAACTTTTATTGATGTAACCCAGCCCTCGTTCATCATAGCATGGCTAAGCACATCTACAGGGAGAATCCTACCACATAATAGGACATAGCATAGCGATAGTATTATCCTACACATGTATCTACAAAATACACAATAATGCATTGAAAATAGTAGGATAACATCATGAACAAAGTAGCATCTACTTGCCTTGATAGTTGGTGAAGTCGTTCAAGCACTCGTTGCAATCACACACGTTGCACTCCTCGCAATCTATCGAGCAAACAATTGCATACAACATAAGCAATAGCACATAGAGATCAAACAAATGCAACAAATGCATGCATGAGAATTTAATAAGTCACAATGGTTGTTACTTTAGTTCTCTAAACAATACTGAAGTATACGATGCATGCAAGAGGACAATTAATGCAATTACGTATTTGTTATTAATAAATACTTGCCAATATAGGGTTTTTAATAGTTCTGTTGTAATGCCTGTTCTAATTGTCGAATTAAATTTGAATCTGAAGTGTAATGGATAGAGTGCATTAATATAAACCAATAGGCGTTGGATTTACCCTAATCGGAGTTATAGATCTTTTTTTATGATTTAAATAGTGTCTAATGGGTTTTAAATTATTTATATAGTTTTTTTTGCCTAAAAATCAAACTAAAAATAGATCTGTAATCTCCATGGGATTGTGATTCCAGGGACATATTATTTGTAATTTTCTGAACAATATTTATTTTCTTATGAATTTATTACTCTAAATAAGCCATTAAACCATTTATTTAATTACTGCAAAACCTTACATTATTTGACTTAACCATTTGCATATTGATGATCTACACACAATTGTGAATCCATAGGTATATTATTTGTGATTTTTGGACCGGTAGATATTTTACTATGAATTTATTAACCTAAAAGACCATTAAAACTAATTAAATTATTACAGTAAACACGTACGGTAAAAGTTAAATCCAACTTGATATTATTATTCTATTCAATTTTTTGAATCCATTGATATATAATTTGCTATTTTTGGATCTGTGGATATTTTTATATGCATTTTGCAAGTTTACTCAATTTTCTGTAATTTTAATTCAGTTCCAAATTAAAAGGGAATATGCCAAGGAATATTCCACACTGACTGGATACTGGTTGCTGACCTGGCGCTGACGTGCTCTGCTGACGAGCTTGCCACGTGGCGCTCACTGGTTGGTCGGTACCGCTCCACTCCTGCTTCTATTCTCGCGCGTTAGATGAAGATCCAAGGGCTGGGAATGAATCCTTCCTGGGATGGGGAGGTCAAGGGCGGCGACGATGGTCAACAGCGGAGGTGGGAGCTCAGATGGTTGAGGACGGCAGCGTTTTGGCGGTCACCAGCGACGTCGGGGTAGGAGACGGCGACCGGCTGTGCACGACGAGCTCGGCGACGGTATATAAGCAGGAGGGTAGGGCTGACGGAGACCACAGGAACCGAGCTCGAATTGGAGCTTCGACGGCGGCGGGATCGGCAAACTCCGGGGCGGCGCTAGGGCTCGTGATTCGGAAAAAAACGAGGGTCTCGGGTGTGGGAGTTTAAGAGGGGCTCAATTATGTGGAGAGGGGGGAAATCCGAACGGATTTGGCCCGATTTTTACGGGATTCGCGTCGGGGTTATTGCGGCGTGTTTGTCTCGGTCTCGGTCGCGAGGTAGGAGAAGGCCGGGCGGGGTCCGTCGGGCAGCAACACAGGGGAGAGGGGAGCGGAGTGGGCTGCTGCGGCTGTGTTTGTTGGGCCGCTAGCGAGCTGCTGCTTGCATGCCGCTACGCTATGCGGCGCTCAACGCTGGCGCGCGCGGTAGATAGGGTAGGCGGGGCAGGTGGGCTGGGCCGGGGGCTCGCCGGGTAGTTTAGGTTAGTTAGTTTTTTTTTGTTCTTTTTTCTTTTATTCATTTTGCTTTTCTTATTTCTTTTAAACTTTTTAATAGATAATCCAATTGAATTGTTTTTTGTTTTCAAATTTTTCTAAAATTCAGTGGATCATCTTAGGATCATTTTTTCATCATTTGCACTAGTTTGCAAATAGTGGATTTTTAATTCCTTGCATAATCCTTTGTAGGTGCATTTTTGTAACTCAAAATAGGGTTTATATATGAGGTTTTTCAATTCAAATTTTTCCATGAATGCAAAATGCTATGCCAATGCAATGCAAATGCAATTTTTTTTTGTAGTCCCAATTTTCAAAATCTTGGGATATGACAATTACTCCCTTTGAGCTTATATTACCTGATCCACTGCTCCTAGCATAACTAGGTTTTGGCTTGCGTGCACTGCTAGATCTTACATCTGTGTCCTGCTTAGCCATGCATAGTTGTTGAGTCTGGTCCATCCAGATGATGTATCAGATGCAGAGAATCTAGTATGACAGCAGAAAGCGATGAGATGATATCAGTGATATGAGATTAAACATGCTAAGGCTTGTATGGGAGGCCACGGTGGGATGTGGTTTTTCTAGTCCCATGCTCGCCACCCTTAGGACCTTAGGTTCTTTCCTCTTGAACCAAGACGAGCGTACAACCACACGGGGTAAATGGGGACCCCATGATTGACTAACTTTCCTAGTAGATTCCATGAGTCACATAGTTCGAGCGTTCCATTCTACATACGCATTGAAAACATTTTTGAAAGAAGGTGGATATCAAAAGATGATGATCAATATTTCAGAGATGTCGCTCTCTTATCCCCTTTTAAAATACTCTGATTAGACGAGATTTTTCTCCCTCTTGTTTTCTAAACAAAAGTGGGTTTATGCAAAACAACTCCATCATCCAGAAGTCTTGCGGAGTACATCCTGTACTCACCCTTGATTTGTTGATACTTTTGGCAGAGTAAGTGTTCCCTGAAGATAAGTTTGGTACTACATCGACATCGACGAGTAGCTTGGGGTTCCCGGCCGGCAGCCTAGAATCTATGGGCTGGGACGTCATCGCTATGCTTCAGGCCTCTTAGGCCATTTGTTAAGTTTGCTATACTTAATATCATAATTTGCCTTCCGTTGTTTGATGTTTGTGGTCAGTGACCTCTGCTTGTAATAATTTGGTTCTCTACTCAGTTATGAGCTTGCTGTAATAAATTTTTGTGTCGTAGGGTCACTACAGTGTTACTGATTCCTCACTCGATATTCTCGATCTCAAGGTTAAGCTTATTTCAGACGGAGGTCTGGGATTTGTTTAGCCCTGATCCCGGGGGTGTCACAGGCAGACATAAGACTGGTGATGATACTAGTCTCTTCTTCAATTCGTGGAAACTGATTTCACATCCTTCAGTCCAATCAAACTTCTTTTCTTTCTTAAGTAACTCCGTCATTGGCTTAGCTACTTTTGAGAAATTCTCAATGAACCTTCTACAATATCCTGCCAAGCCTAGGAATCTGTGAACTTCTTTAACTGACTTGGGAGATTTCCACTTAGTTACAGCTAACACCTTTGCGGGATCGACATCTATACCATCTTCTGACACAATGTGTCCAAGAAATCCAACATCATTCAACCAGAATTCACACTTAGTGAACTTGGCATATAACTTGTGCTCCCTGAGTTTCTCAAGTATCAAACGCAAATGTCCTTCATTCTCTTCTTTTCTCTTGGAGTAGATCAATATGTTGTCGATGAATACGACAAAAAACATGTCAGGAAACTCCATGAACACCTTGTTCATCATGATCATGAAATAAGATGGTGCATTTGTTAATCCAAATGGCATCACGGTATGCTCATACAATCCATACCTAGTGGTAAAAACAGTCTTAGGTATGTCTTGCTCTCTAATCTTTAGCTGAAAATAGCCTAATCGGAGATCAATATTTGAGAACACACGGGCTCCTTCTAGCTGATCAAATAGATCATTGATTCTGGGCAAAGGGTACTTGTTCTTTATGGTCACCTCATTGAGTGAACGATAATCTATGTATAACCTTTGACTTCTATCCTTCTTCTCAACGAACAGAACTAGTGCACCCCAAGACGAAGAACTTGGTTGGATAAATCCTTTCTGCAATTGTTCTCCAAGTTGTTTCTTTAGTTTTTTCAGCTTATCAACTGACATCTTGTATGGTCTCTTTGCTATTGGTCCAAATCCTGGTAGTAAGTCAATCAGAAACTCCACATCTCTATCTAGTGGCATTCCTGGTAATTCCTCCGGAAATACATCCAGATACTCCTTCACAACTGGTACACTGTCTATGCTAACCCCCTTAAGAGAATTTAGCTTACTCCCTTTAGATTCAAAATTAGACATGAACCTAATCCGTTTCTTATCTGGGGTTGTGAGTGTAACAGTATGATTATCACAATCTATTACCCCTTCATACTTAGTCATCCAATCCATTCCCAAAATTACATTCAATCCTTGGGAATCTAGGATTATCAGACTAACTGGAAACTTATACTTTCCAAATTCGATCACTAGATCATGACATCCAAAATTCACTATCATCTGTCCATCGAGAGAGCTTACTTTAATTGGACACCCAATAGTTTCAGTTGGGATTCCATTTTTCACAACACATGTTCTTGATATGAATGAATGCGATACGCCGGTATAAAAAAGAACAAGTGCTGGAAAAGAATTAAGCTTGAACTTACCAGCCATAGCATCATATTCCTCTTAGATTTCCTCCATATTGATGTGGTTCACTTGTCCCTTTTGGAAAGGGTTTAGCTTGTTGGCTGCCTCAGCCTTATTTTCTAGGCATTCATTTGCATAGTGCCCAGTGTCTTGGTTTTGTCGACACGTACGCCATAGGGGTATCCCAACGGCGAGTTTTAGAGACGTGGGGGGGGGGGGGGGGGAAGACGGAGAGCGTCCGGGTCGGCGTGACACAGTTTACCCAGGTTCATATCTCACGACGGTTGCGAGATCCTACTCCTGCTATAAATCACTATAATGGCAATACGCCGAGTTACAGGATTGGGGGTTCGCTGTGTGCGGGTAGTGCTATGAACTTGTTGTTCTATCTAGGTTGTTATGCCCTAAAGGCTCCCGTAGGCCGCCTTATAAGGACGCCGGGACCTAGGGTTACAAGGAGAGTCCCAGCCGGATACGGTTATAGAGTCCTAGACTAACACTAACTAGTCTTTGTGTCCTCCAAGGCTCCGGCTTCCATCATAGGCGGTGGCACGTCGCCTTCCATCTCCTGGCTGGACCTCCGTCTTGTCTATCAGCAACTGGGCCGCCAGGTTATGCCATAGGCCTAACCACCAACTGTGGGCCACCCGGGCTTGCCGGTATGAGACTATGCCGTAGGTATACCCACTTGGTATCCACAACAGTAGCCACCAGAGTTCTTCAAGATTCTCGCGTTCCTCCGTCTAGCTTTGAGCGTAAGTATCACGTCGTCTTCAATTTGTAGGCGTGCTTCGCGAAAAATCTTGGAGAGCTCCCATATCATATTCTCATCCGACATAAGCCTAGCCAGAGAGTTGTTTGTATGCTTATGTGAATGAATCCAAGGCGGAGAATTCTCTAACGAATTGTTAGTGATTCTTCCAAGCTCTAGGAACGTATTCAATATCTTCATCCACGCAGGACGATATGTAAGCCGGAAAAAATCACGGCTACTGGGCCACGGTTGTAAAGGCTGCCAAACTACCGACTTAGAGCCAGCAAAGTCACAAACATAAGATCTTGCCAAATTAAGGTCTTAGAGCCTCTCAAGTCATGGATGTTCATTCCATCGAGCCGTGTAACCCAGGAAACTTCCGCAAAGACAAAGTTGATGTAAAGCCCCCAAGTTTCGCTAGCCGAATTCTTCACCGTCTTGAATGTATTGTTGACATAACCATATGTAGCCCCCGAGCATTGAGTCGGCTGCGTCGAAGGTGGCTTGATGCTCAAAAGAACATACATAGTTGTACATCAAACAATTGTAGCCCCCGAGCGCCAAGTCGGAGTTTCAAAGGAAAATCGTCTTGGTGCTCTCATAGTAGATTTAGAGAAAATATGAATAGTGTAGCCCCCGAGCGCCAAGTCAGAAATAATTTCGGCTTGATGCTCTAGAGAGAACTTCACAAACAATTCAGCATATGTGTAGCCCCCGAGCGTCAAGGTGGAATTCACATGAATTTTCCTGCTTGATACTCAAAGAGAACTAAACCATGTCTTGGAGATCATCGTACTGTATCCCCCAAGGTTTGTTCTGGCTTGGACGCAAGGCGGGACAAAGCTCTTAAGTTAGAGATGTCAAGCCCCCGAGCATCGATCCGACATCCTCAAAGGCGGCTCAAGTCTTGGTCAACAATTGCAATTGCAGCCCCCAAGGTGTCAAGCCTAGTAAAAATCCGGCTTAAAACACCTTAATCCAAGGAACGCGGCAATGTCCAAGCGTTATGTACCTGAAACATAAACATAAAAATACAAATGTATTAAATTGTTCCTTTAATCGGGTCCAATAAACAAATGTAAGGAGGAACAAACATGACCTTTAAACAAATGCTTTAAAGCTGAAATAATGTAGCAGCTGGACAACACAAAAATGTTTAGGAGAAAAAAACTCAACTAATTTGAACAATTTATGTAAAATTTTGTTTAAGCAAGTGCTGGCTTATCCATTATTCTGGTTTTTATGCTTGGCCTTTCATGAGACGGAAGACTCGCAGCACAGAACTATGTCCTTAGGTGATGATGCCTAATGGCACCGTCCAGAACCCAAGGCCAAAACGCCGGCCTTGAGTGCCGAGAAGTCACTACTGCAGAATTCACATAAAAACAACGAAGACGTGTATCCAGAAAACTTAAGCTAACGCCCGAAGGCGAGTTTTTGTATGGTACTAGGGCCTTAAATGGTCAAAACTAGTGAAAAGTTTATACTCACGAGAGCAAGGCAAATCGTAAAAAAGATATGATAAAAAATGAAAGCGGTAAAAGACTCAGAATATGAGTAAACCAATCTTAATATCATGATCGTAAACAATTAAAATAATAAATACAAATAAATACATAGCTGTTTGAGCGAAGTCGGTGTTATTCGCGACAAAGACGAATTTGTCCGGAATAAAGACGAAGTACTTCATTGCCAAGTTGATGTTGTACATGAGGTGAAGCCGGAAAATTGGCATAACACACTGATGCGGAGCCACGCTACGAAACCAAGTAGAATCATGGCACACATGCATTGCTGCAATCTTCGATCGGTCGAAAAACATAGCTTTCCGCCAAGATATTCATGCATACAGTGTTCTTGATCCTAACGAGTCTTGATTATTTTCCGTTTTAATTCTTCTCTCTTCCCAAGGCAGGAAATAGGAGCACTCAAAGTCAATCTTTACCCACGTGAGTATGTTTCCTTATAGCCTCTCCGCACGTTCTTGTTGGAAACTGATCCTTGTCGTACTAGAACTCTTTTATATGTACGGGTTGCAAGTGCTGCCTCAAGCGCCTCGCGGTTCCGATCGCGGGCCTGGCTGCGTCTGGCAGCCACCCCGACGACCAAATTCATGCGCGGCTCCTGAATTTCAGCTAGCAGAAACAACCAATCCGACTAATCGAAATGAAGCCGGACGACGCGTCGAAATAGCTGTCCGCGGAAACAAGAACAACAGCAACTAAGATTCTTAACGTCTAGCACCGTCATCAATTGCGTCCGCGGCAAGCTGCATGTACGGGTGACTTGTAACGTCGATCCCATGCATGCTTCAAGAAGATGTAGGAGACTGTTGGATCCATCAGCCTATCGGTGGGGAAAAACCAAGAAGATCTCCGGGATGCCGCCGACTCGACCACACGCTATAAAGAGCGATGGCGATGCCGGCGCATCATTGGAGATGCGATTTGTCTGTCTTCGAAGACGGCGAGGGATTCCGCCCGGATCCGTGCTATAAGCGCCTCTTGCCCCACGGTGGGCGCCAACTGTCGTGATTTTATCGACACGTATGTCATAGGGGTATCCCAACGGCGAGTTTTAGAGACATGGGGGGAAGACGGAGAGAGTCCGGGTCGGCGTGACACAGTTTACCCAGGTTCAGATCTCACGACGGTGGCGAGATCCTACTCCTGCTATAAATCACTATAATGGCAATACACCGAGTTACTCCCTAAAGGCTCCCGTAGGCCGGCTTATAAGGACGCCAGGACCTAGGGTTACAAGGATAGTCCGAGCCGGATATGGTTACAGAGTCCTAGACTAACACTAACTAGTCTTTGTGTCCTCCAAGGCTCCGGCTTCCATCATAGGCGGTGGCACGTCGCCTTCCATCTCTTGGCTGGACCTCCGTCTTGTCTATCAGCAACTGGGCCGCCCGGTTATGCCATAGGTCTAACCACCAACTGTGGGCCATCCGGGCTTGCCGGTATGAGACTATGCCGTAGGTATACCCACTTGGTATATCCACAGCACCCACTTCAAGCACTCAACCTTTTAGCTGGATGACTTCCACTGCCATTACCACTTTGATGGCTTTTGTGTCCACTCTTGTGGTTCTTATATCTATCATTGTCATGACTGCGGTGGTGCTTTTTGTCATGGTGACGGTTACTATTGTGGTGGCTGTTATACTTCCCATGCTTGTGGGATCTAGAACATCCACTGTCATCACCATGGGAACGCTTGTGTGACGATCCAGAACTGTGCTTATCAAAGTGATGCTTCTTTTTCCTAATCTCCACCTATTTCATCTTGCTTTCCAAGATGGTGGCCTTGTCACACAATGATTAATAAGTTGGGACATATACAATAGATAGATGCATGTTCATCTCATCATTCATCCCTTCAAGGAATTTTTCCTTCCTCTTAGCATCAGTGTCAACCTCATCCGGTGCATAGCGTGCCAGATTGTTGAACTCCTCAATATACTCCGCCACACTGCGGTGACGTTGCTTAAGATTGTGGAATTCCTTTTCTTCAAACTCATCACTCCTGAAGATATATGAGCAGTGCGGAACCCATCCTCAATTATAGACCAAGTCACTTCCTCAATAGGAGTAGTGATTTGGAAGTTGTCCCACCATGTGGCTGTTGGTCCTTCAAGAAGATGTGTTGCGAATCTGATCATTTCTTCATCAGTGCAGCCCACGATGACCAAGTCCTTATTCACAGAACGTAGCCAATCATTGGCTACCATGGGATCAGTGGTTCCCGAGAACTTGGCAGGCCTCAACCTCAAAAACCTTGTAAGCATATCAAAGGCTGGTGGGTTGTTTTGATTGTTGTTGTTGTTGTTTTGATTCTTATTTTCCATGAACCGGGTCATCATCTGCATCAACTAAGTTTGAGCTGTCATCAGCTGTTGCATCTCATTGCCATTGTTGTTATTTTTGTTTTTGTTGGGATTGGCACGCCGGGGAGGCATCTGTGGTTTCAATAAGGATAAGGAATGAGATATAACCCATAGATGCTAACATGCACAATACATCACATAGCAACAATCACAAATAATCAAGAAAAAAATAAACTTAGAGTTTAAACAACGTGAACAACAAGTTTTAGAAAAGTAAACACACTAGCAAGCCATCCACATGTTGGATGATCATTGTGACTCGATAAATCAAAGGATGATAGATAAATAGATAGTCGAGTAGTCAACAGTACTCCTCCATGTCGACCTCCACATACACTAGAGTAAGTCCGGGTGTCTCCATGGCTGTCTTGTACACCTCCACGCTGGTGGTCAAAGTCTCGACCTTCGCCTGGAGGGCTCTCTTCTGCGAGCGCAACCTCTCTATCACTCCCTACTGGGTCTCTAGCTCAAGGTCCTTGAGCTCTATCTCAGCCCTCATCTCCTTGATCTTCTTGTTTCTTTCCTACACTCTCCTCTCTTGATTCTTGAACCTCTTGTCTTGGCTCTCGAACCTGGCCTCCATCTCGTTGATGATCTCGTCCTGCTCCGCGAAGAGCTTGTCCTTCTCCCTCAACTGAACCTGAAGCTCGTCATTTCTAAGCAACCTCCACGTACACTAGAGTAAGTCCGGGTGTCTCCATGGCTGTCTTGTACACCTCCACGAAAGTCTCGACCTTCGCCTGGAGGGCTCTCTTCTGCGAGCGCAACCTCTCTATCACTCCCTACTGGGTCTCTAGCTCAAGGTCCTTGAGCTCTATCTCAGCCCTCATATCCTTGATCTTCTTGTTTCTTTCCTACACTCTCCTCTCTTGATTCTTGAACCTCTTGTCTTGGCTCTCCAACCTGGCCTCCATCTCGTTGATGATCTCGTCCTGCTCCGCGAAGAGCTTGTCCTTCTCCCTCAACTGAACCTAAAGCTCGTCATT
Source organism: Avena sativa (assembly GCA_916181665.1). Classification (NCBI taxonomy): domain Eukaryota; kingdom Viridiplantae; phylum Streptophyta; class Magnoliopsida; order Poales; family Poaceae; genus Avena; species Avena sativa. Next base: position 186,858,501 of record OV702281.1, read on the forward strand.
TCTAAGCATGACATTGGTACTATCTGTGTCGAGGTGTCTAACAAGGATCTCTAGGTCCTGGAGATACAGACGCACTGGCTCGATAGTCTCTCTAGTAGTGTCGTCATACGCAACAGCCTCTCCCTGCTCGTCATGTCTTTCGAATGGGTAGAAGTAGAGGCCCCTGAGCTCGGTGTAGTGATGTCTGCAGAGGCGTCCAAGTAGCTCCTGCATGACTACGTCTAGTCCCTTCTCCTTGTCATCATGCATCAACTTGAAGGTAATCTCCTCGGTGAGTGGCTCCGTCTGGCGTCCTGGCTGCGAGACTCTAAAGCCCCAAAGATCCTTCCTCTCGAACTTCGTAAGGTGAAGTCCCTTAATACTAGGAAGTGGGAGATTGAGCAAACTAGTGACCTCCACAAGACGAGAACCAAAACGAGTTCCCTTGGAATCCTCGGCAATGCTAACAACAAAGCTAGGCATCTATTGCATAGGATAGATAAAAATTAGAATCAAAAAAAGTAAAGAGAAAACACAAGATAGTGAAACAAAACCCAAAAGCATATATTCAACAATAAAACATACAAGTCATGGCATACTGATGCAGCGCTGAGTTGGTGTAGGAGCTCTTCGTTAGGAACCCCAAGAGCAAGGTGTGAAGAAACACAACAGCAAGTTTTCCCTCAGCAAGAAACCGAGGTTATCGAACCAGTAGGAGGAAGGAGACGCCACACAGGTGTTGCAAGCAACACGGAGACCTGCACAACACAAACTCAAGACTTTGCCCTAACGAATCAGTGAGGTTGTCAAGCTCACCGGTTTGCTGTAACAAAGGATTAAACATATGGTGTGGAAGGTAATGGTTTAAAGCAAGTTAACAAGTAACAGTGGAAGATGTATCAATCGTAAAGATTGGACTGGGGTGCATAGTTCACTAGAGGTGCTCTCCTTAGATAAACAACATGGCATGCAGGGTAAACAAATTACAGCAGGGCAATTGACACGAGCTGAGCAAGGCATAATAATGCAATACTAGACAAAAATATCCTATGAGATTCGATTGGGAAATACAACAATATACATGGACCTCCATCCAACTGCATCTATGACTAGAAGTCCACCTTCATGTTATCATCTGAACCCCCTCCAGTATTAAGTTGCAAGCAACAGACAACTTCTTTAAGGAAAGTGTGTAATGTAAACAATCCACTTGTTCCATGAATAAGAGACCATTGTTTTCTCCCTAGTAGCAACAACCCATCTACAACCGAAGAGATTTCTGACACTTCTCTTGGAAACTATAAGCATGAACCCACTATCGAGCATAAATACCCCCTCTTGGAGTCACTAGCAACTACTCGGCCAAGATAGCTACTAACAACGGAGAGCATGCAAGATCACAAACAACACAGACATGATAGAATCATAAATACAAAACCATTAATCAATCTGACATAGTAATCTCAATATCCATCGGATCCCCGTAAACAAAACATGCATGATTACAAATAGATTAGATCTTGATCATGAATGGAGCTCACAAGATCTATTCATGAAAGCACTAGGATGAGATACAACCATCTAGCTACTACATGGACCCATAGTACAAGGAGGAACTAATCACGCATCATACCGGAGAGAAGGCCTCCGGGATGATCTCCCCTCCGGCAGGGTGCCGGGAAAAACTTCAGATCACCCCAATCTAGGGACGACGGTGACAGTGGCTACAGAAGATTTCGTGGAGTTTTTTGATCGGGTACTTAGGGTTTCTGTATCGGGGGCTTCTTATAGGCAAAGAGGCGAGGCCGGGAGACGACCAGGGGGGGCCACACCCAGCCCAGGCGCGGGCCCACCCCTGGCCGCGCCTAGGGGGTTTGGCCACCCTGGTTCGCGTCTCCGTCTCATCTTCTGGATTCGTGTCCCTCACGGTAAAATATTAACTTTGGCTTTTGTCCCGTCCAATTCCGAGAATATAGATTTTCTGCCTTTCTGGAACCAAAAATAGAAGAAAATAGGCAACTGGCACTGTGGAAACTTATTAATAGGGTAGTTCCAGAAAATATATAAAAACACCTCAAATTGTAGACAACGCAAAACAAAGTAGATACTAAACAAGCATGGAGCATAAAAAAATATAGATACGTTTCCGACGTATCACATACAAAAATCTACCACAAGCACTAAGGTTCAAACTTAACTTAGGAAAAAAACATTCCATACCACATAGGTTGGTATGATCAAATTATTAACGAAAGAAAACGACAAGTGTGGTGGTCCAACTATTGGAGTACGTCATAATTATCACTCATATGCTAAGTCTATGATATCTTCCCTTAGACATTTTATGGTGGTCTCTAAGTCTTGGGTATACTTGTTCTCTTCCTTAAGGTCATTTTGAGTGATGAGAATTATACACTTGAGTCTTTCACCAAGATCTTTGATAGCATTCCAAGCTGCATTTCTTACAGAGTCAAAGAATGACATATACATTTCTGAGTTGGTGACCATGCAGAATCCAGACTCTTTGTGGTTTTCCCCCTTGTTTTTGTACAGGTGGAGTTGCACCCACCAATATTCGTCTCCTTCATCCATCACTAGAAATCCTTTGTACACGGCTTCACCACATATTCCCAAGCTAACCATAAGGTTTTTGAGTGCCTTGAGAAACTCTGTCTCACATTCTAAAGTAATGGTCATGAGTGGTCCCTTCTTGATGGCTTCGTTGATGGAGGCCATCTACAAATAGAGATGAGAAAGAAGATTAGGAGAAGTTTACGAGAAGAAAAAGACAAGTGTGGAATTTTTGCAAAGAGTTGCATTTTCTTCCTAGTGGTTTCCTCAGTCTAATCCATCTTAGGGTCATAATCCTACAGGAAACACACTGCTCTGATACTATCTGTAAGACTCCACCTTTTAAAGATAAAGGCCCCTGTGATTGCAATGTTAGTGCCTAGATAAAATGCTAGCATCCACAGTTTAAGATGACGTACACAGATACAAAGGTCGTTATTACATCATCATTTCAGAGATAACATAGTCTTTACAACTCAATATCCCAAGGCTAGTACATAGAGTTCATAACTTAAAGGAAATAACTATAAGTCTTCATCTTCATGTGCCACAGGCAAACATGTTGAGTGTAAACTCACAACCCTAATCTCCATCAAAGTAACCTGCAACATCATAAGTTATAGCCACATTGGTTCAATACATTTGTAATTGTATTGGCAAGTGATACCATAGTAGAATAGTAGTATCTAACATCTATATGGATTTGGCTAAGTGTAGCTTAGGCTGGCTTTGCTCAAAATAAGGTTTTATCTTATTAGTTGAAAACATTAAGTTTTTGTTTGTCAAAACACCCAAGGAACCACCAATAGACATTGGTGAACCTTTACCCTTGTTCAACCATAAGTTTTTAACTTAGAAATTGGGATGAGGAGATCCTTGATTGCTTCAATGTCTTTGATGCTCAAATTGTCCATTGCTGGGGACACGACTAAGTACTTAGGTTTTACCCTCTCAAGAGATGGTGCACTTTCCCCACAAGACTCGACATGCATCGAGACGAGACTTTTCAGAAGCATTACCTTAGACCACCATGGACGCGTTCCATCCTATCACCCTACCACCAACTGTCCATTTGGCTAAGTTCTTGCAACCTAGTTGGTCAAGGCAGAGCCCATATTCCATGTGGTTGCACTAGAAGCTTCTCAACAATAAACATCTCAAATCCCTTTGTTCCTGGGCGGAAATCCACAAATGTGATACACAAGGTAAACCATAGACATGGTCCTTGTGTAACCACTCAACATAAACCAACCATACCATTCCACTCAGGTGATTCATTCACATAGTTGTTTTATTATTCAAAAACACAAGTCATAGACTTAGCAAAAATTTAATAGCATGAATATTCCACCCCTTTTTCTACTAGCCAGGATAAGCATGATAACATAAAAAGTTTTCTTCACTTAGGGAAAAATCTACTAAGACTACAACTACTAGGATTTCCCAAGGCATAGCATAGTATATATACTTAGAAAAATTCCATACAAGTCCTACTCAAAATATCACTAGTGCATAGTCAAAATAATAGGTCAAAATATGAAGCACCACATGCCTTGATAGTTGGGAGAGTCGCAACAGTCCTCACAATCACAATCACCACAATCACCAAAATCTACACATAAAATCATAACACCAAATTCACATTCAAATATTCAAACAAAATATATATGAATTCATGCAAATGCAATGAAATGATTTTTCTACACTAACAAGTCAAACTAAATAGTACTGAACACAAAGTAAACTTTCTAAAGTCTAAACAAACTCAAATTTAATTTATAAACATTTTCTAAATAATTTTTATATGCAAAATAGTCCTACAAATGCTTATGCAAATAATTCTATTTTTCTAGAAGCAAATGATCAATTCAAGGCCATATATGTGTAGGGATTAATTTTTTGAATCCAATGATATATTATTTGCAAATTTTGGACAAACAGAACTAAAGTTATGAATTATACAAGTTAAATCAACTAATAGATTCAAAAACAGATTTTAATCAAACAGACAGACACACGGCGCGTTCCTATTGGCTGATATCCTTTCGCTCAGGATCATCCTTCCTCACCATTGGATCAAGTCAGATCCAACGCGCCAGATCTAAACAAAACGGTTCAGTAAGTGATCCATTCTATGCCGCGGGATCTAGATCTAACGCCTCTGGATTAAGCGACCAAAAGTGAGCGGCGCTGATGGCACTGGCGGCGGTGGCGCTACTGCAGGCGATGTTTTGGCGGCGCTAGGGCATAAATGGGATGGTGGCGAGGCTTACCACGATCGCACAGATGCGAGGAAGCTCAAGGCGTAGTTGGCTTGGACAGGGGCGCACGTGCATAGGCGTAGGAGCTCGTCGGAGTTCCTACTGGCATCGGGATTTCGCAAACAGCGACGGAGGCGATGACTTAGGTCACAAGAAGGCAAGCAAAGGGCATTAAGAGGTGCACAAGGTCACGACGCACATGCTAGTTTGATAAAAAGGGCAAGGGCGTGCAGACCTGAACGAAATTACTCGCCGGAGTCATGGTCGGCGTCGGGTGCTCGCAGGGGTTAACGGGGCCAACGACCTGGGGAGAATTGAGTCAAAACAGAGGCATGGTTAGCTGCGCAAGAACATGAGGAACACACTCGTCTGATCGAGAGGCAGAGGGGCGTGCTATACTCACCGGAAAAGCTCGCCGGAGTGCGTCGGGAAGCGGCGGTGCAAGCTTGATTGTGGGTAGTCTAGTGGCGATTAGCTGGTGGCGAGTGAGGGGAAATGACCGCGAGGCGAAGGGGTTAAGTAGCCAGGAGTGGGGCGGCTGTCACACGATAAATTGAAGCGAATTCATCGCGGCAGTGATAGGGAGGAAACGAGTGGCGACAACATCGTCTGCGCGCGGGGTTTGGGGACGAAGGGATGAGTTGGCGTCGGGCCCAGTGCTCAGCGACGTTGTGGCGCGTGAGGGTGTGGCGCGCACGGGTGAGAAAAGAAAGAGAGAGAGAGAGAGAGAGGAGACCCGGGTGGGCTAGATGGGCCGCTAGTGCTGCTGGGCCAAATAGGTTGCGCAGGTTTTTATTTTTGTCTTTGCCCTTTTTAATTTTTGTTTTAATTTTCAAGAATGAATTTGAAACCCTAATTCAATATTGTTTGAATTCAAACCTTTTCCACAAATTTGTATTGTGATCGTAGCACTCAAAAGTGTGTCAAACACATCTATTCACTCAAAAACACTTTGGTGTTTTGAAAATAAAAATAAAACCATGCCCCATATATGCTTGATACGTCAGAAATGTATATATAATTTTTTATGCTCCGTGCTTGTTTAGTATCTACTTTGCTTTGCTTTGTATACACATTTAGGTGTTTTTATATCTTTTCCGGAACTAACCTATTAAAAAATTTCCACAGTACCAGTTGCCTGTTTTCTTCTATTTTTGGTTCCAGAAAGGTAGAAAATCAATATTCTCGGAATTGCACGGGACAAAAGCCAAAGTCAATATTTTACCGTGAGGGACACGAATCCAGAAGACGAGATGGAGACACGAACCAGTGCGGCCAAATGCCCTAGGCGCGGTCAGTGGTGGGCCCGCGCCTGTGCAGGGTGTAGCCCCCCTGGTCCGCCGATACAGAAACCCTAAGTACCCGATCAAAAAACTCCATGAAACCTTCTGTAGCCGCCGTCACCATTGTTCCTAGATCGGGGCGATCTGAAGTTCTTCCCGGTGTCGTGGTATTTCCGACGAGTACGCCATGGAGGGGTCCTCATAGTGCGTGTTTAGAGACGTGGGAGAAGGCGGACGGTTGACGGGTACAAGGTAACACAGCTTACCCAGGTTCAGATCCCACTCCTGCTATAAATCACTATAAGGGAAATACGCCGAGTTATAGGGATTGGTTCGCTGTGTGAGGTGACTAGAAAGTCTAAGTTATCGTTCCCTAAAGGCTCCCATAGGCCTGACTTATATAGTCGCCAGGTCCTGGTGTTACAGGGAAAAGTCCTAGCCGGAGAGGTTACAGAGTCCTATATCGTCTATTACTAGTCTTGCGTGTCTTGTACTCCAAGGCTCCGGGTACGTCGGTGACTCCAACTGTAGCCTTCCTTTATCCGACATCGGCCTCCCTTCTGGATCCATCTAACTAGGCCGCCTAGTAGGCCATGGGCCATGCTACCAACTATCAGCCACCCGGTTTATCCGGATAGGAGACATGCTATGAGGATACCCATATAGCATATCCCCAACAGTAGCCCCCGGAGAACTCCGAGATCTTGCGCCGTCTTGCCTCTTCACGTGGAATGCTCCGTCTAGATGGATGTCGACAAATCATCAAGCAATATCTTATAGTCCTCCCAAAAAACCCTGCAAGGTTTTCTCCGTCTTCAACTTGTAAGTCGGAGACTTCGCTGAATCTTCCATAGCCGGACTGGATCCATCCATGCCGGAATCTTCCGATGTGATGGCTCATCTGCCTATGTCAGCTAGGGCAACGTAGACGTAGGTCAGCGATGCCTCGTAACTCACACCTGTAGAGAACGCAATCATGTCCACTTTTCCCGCGCGAGCGATACGAACCGTTGGCGGCGGCGGTTGGGACGTGAAGAAATTTCCGCGCAAGTCCGCACACACGTCGCCTACGCGGCAACCGTCCGATCAAGCTGCACGAATCTTGACGCTGGAGATCATAAATAGTAACTGCGGTGGAATTTTTACTTTTCACCTCATTCTCTCTTCGCATTGTCTTTTTCATCCAGCGAGCGCCTCCTCGAGCTATCCGCGCAACCTCGCGAAAAACCCTAGCTCATAATCTCGCCAGTCACCTCCAAACTTGTACAATGTCCAGCAGCATCTCTACTCCCTCGATGGGGGCGTCTGGCGAAGCTAGCGAGCTCCATCGTCGTGCCCCCAGAGGGCCTGGTCATCCCTGTCTCCATGGTGGTCGAGACCACCGGCGGCGACCATAATCCGACAATGCTAGAGCTGCTGGAGGAGGACAAGGACTCCCACAAGGGCGATTGGCGCGGTTCGGACATCACGGACCGCGACATCAAGGAGCTAATCGTCGAGGGCTATCTCCCCGTGACGGAGGGGCTAGCCTAGAGGGCGGTGTCGGCCGGCGAGGTCTTACCTTCTCCCCAAGCCGGAGAAAAGGTGTAACTCAAAGCACAATTGGTACGCGGCTTCTCCCTGCCCATCTCTAACTTCTTCCTTTCCGTCTTGAACCACTACCGAGTCCAGCCCCAAAACCTTTCTCCCAATAGTATCCTAGCGCTCAGCAATTACGCGGCGCTCTGCGAGGGTTACCTATGGATTAAGCCTAGGCTAGATCTCTTCGTGTATTTCTTCACCGTCAAGCGTGAAGCCGGAGCCATCAAGGACGAACTTAGAAATTGTGGCACCATAAGCTTCAAGATCCGTCCTGGCCGGCGGTTCCCCGACATCGTTGGCCACGATTCCTTAAAGAACTGGCAGCGTACCTACTTCTACGGCCTAGATATCCCTCTGGCCGGCCGAGAAGTAACGTACCCGGACTTCGTCGATGGAGCCGTCGCCGAAACTTTGACATGGAGATCCCAGGCCTCCCTTACCTCCGACATCGATGCTTCCCATGCCATAAGGCGGATAGAATGGTTCGTAGAGACGGGTTTGACCGGCTTGGACCTGGCCATGTGCTGCTTCATCAGACGAATCCAACCTCTGCAGCACCGCTTGAAGCTGATGCACGAGTATACCAGTGATAGAAGGGATAGCCTCCGCATCTCCGTGGACAATTTCTCGAGCGACTCCGTCAAGCTCCGCCTCAAGGACATCGTCAAGGTGAAGGACAATAAGCGTGGCTTCACCATCACCTACGACATGTTCGTTGATAGCAAGTGGCCAAAGGTAACTGTTTATTTTCCGTGTATGACATATACTCCAGTTCTTCCGTCTAGCAATTGTCATCTCATCCAACACGGTGGTTCTTCACCTTACAGCTTAGCGACATAGATGAGGACAGCATGGCTCCTCAAATCTATGATCCAAAGATGAAGGAAGTCACCGTCGTGTCTGACGACGATGCTCCATTGGCGCGAAAGCAGAAGAGCTCCACCTCTGACGCTGCCGACGGTGGCAAGAACAAGAAGACGGAGGGTGGAGCATCCAAAAAGACTACCGCCACCCTGGAGGCGGAGAAAAGAAAGACTACCAGGATCCCTTTTCCAAAGCACCCCCTCTTGTGTAAGCTTCTTTCTCTCCAACATTGTCTATTTATCTGGATTCTTCCTGTACTTATGCGTTTTGCACGTTTCAGGAAGAAAGCCACGACCAGCTTGAAGATGACCTCCAAAACATTGGGGGATTCTAGAACCATCAAGGACATGCTGCATCACGAAGCATCTCCCGCCATCGCCCCTGTCACTCCCAGCATCAAGCCCTCCTCCGCTCCGACAAGCTCACAAGCTAAGGAGGCATCTGGTCCTTCCGCCATGGAAGTGGAATCAGGTGCTTCTACTGAGATTGCTGTCGTCGGCGAGCAGGCGACACAGGAGAGTACCGCACACCCAATGGATGAAGCTCCGGCTAAGGATGCCATCGGTGGCGGTAAGGCGGTGGTGGAAGCTGGCACTTCTACCGTAGGCGGCGCCCCCGGAACCAAGAAAGCCATAGAGTATCCAAAGATAGTCTATCCGGTACTTACGCCAGATAGAACTGCTCTAGTTCCTAGTGAGGCGCCGACATCTCCGACGTGCGGTCTAGAGGATCTCCTCCGACAAGCAGAAATCTTGCAAGGAAACAGCATATCCTTTGGCAAGCTGCTATCCGAGAGTGCTACCAACCTCAAAATCATTGCACTTGTAAGTTTTATTTTCTTTTTGCATTTCACATGAGTATCCCACTGTAGCCCCTGAGGATGTAGACGGAAAACCATAGGTCTTTGCGTCTAGATGCTCTAAGAGTGACTAAGCTAGAAAAATCTCTCACTGTAGCCCCCAAGCATATAGGTGGAATGAATTATTCAATCTAGATGATTTAAGAGTAGCATACGTAGTGTTTATAAATTTCAATACTATAGCCCCCAAGCCTCTAGTTGTAACTGAATTAGTTCCGACTAGATGCTTAAAGAAAAGCTAAGCATATATCTGAGTTAAAAACTTTATACTGTATCCCCCAAGCTTCTAATCGAGAACTGAATTAGTTCTGACTAGATGCTTAAAGAAAAGCTAAGCATATTTCTAAGTTAAAAACTCTCGCTGTAGCCCCCGAGCGTCTAGGTGAAAATTTTCCGGCTAGATGCTCCAAGCAGACCAAACAACGTTTAATTTCTTATTTTTTCCATAGAACGAGAATGCTCGGAGGGGCATGGCCAACGACAATTACCAGAAGATGCGCGCGGATCTGGAAGCCGAAAAGGGTAAAACTGCATTCTTGAAGGAATATATCATCAAGAGCAAGCGTCTGTTTTTCCTTTCTTTTTCGTAATCCTACTTGAACTTTTGTATTCTCTGAGTATTCACTGTGTACTTTGCGTTCTCCGACTTGCATAAACCATTGCCATGGCTAAGGATATTGTCGAGCAATCCAAGCACATTCAGGAGCTGGATAGCGAGAACAAGATCCTTAAGCAGGAGAGGAAGGACAGGATGAAGATGCATGAGGAGTCAATGAAAGCCCTGCAGGACTCCGCCACCGAGGAGATGAACCGCTTGAAGGAGGAGATCTCGATTTTAAGAGATCATAAGAAAGCTGCCGATGAGCAGAATCAACGCCATCATGAGGCGTACAAGCTCATCCAACAAGAACGGGACTCCTTGGCGGATACCCTCTGGAAAGCTGAGGCTAGCATCTTCAGTAAGTGATTCTCTGTCTTGGATTTCTGTAGTCTAGATACTCTAAATTTTTGAACTCATGTGCTCCTTGTCGGAATTTGCAGCTCCTATGGGTTTAACCCGGTCGCCTCCTCCAGCAAAGGAATGCATGGTTGTTGCCGGCAACTTCATCAACACCGCCATCGCGCAAGCCAAAGAGATTGACAATCCCCTCCAGATCAACATCAAGGCATCAGACTCTGTGACGAAGTTCTCGGAGATCCCGCACCGAGCCCCCGAGCGTATCACAAGCTGGAAAGCTTCATGTGCACGGGGTGGTGCAAGTATGGCGCTGTCAATGGTGAAGGCACATTACGAAGATGCTGACATCGACACGGTGACCTCTGGCATTCCTGACGTAGATGACGATAGAAAAGCGATTAATCATGAATCCATCTTGTCGTCACTCGCGGGCTATGACACCGGAGTTGCCGAGTTAGTCGACGTCAACGTCTTCGTGCCGATGAACACCATCGATGGCAGCAACCAAAGCTCCTCCGAGTCCCTTCGCACTGCCGACTTCGAGGGTGATTCTCCTGCTGCCGATGACGCTGCTTCCAAGTCGCATGCGCCAAAGGAATGAAAAACAACTTGTAATATTTGTTTCACCTTTGATGCGTAGGCGGAAAAAACTATGTATTTAACTTAAGGCGGAAAACAATGTTGTATGTCCTGCTACTTAAGAACCAGTTTCCATCATGTATATATTTTTTAAGCAAGTGCTGGCTTATCCATTACTTTGGTTCTTATGCTTGACTTTTCATGAGTCGGAAGACTCGTTGTCGGAACCATGCACTCAGGTGATGATGCCTAATGGCACCGTCAATAACCTAAGCACAAAATCGCCGACAATAAGTGTCGAAAGTCACTACTCCAGAATCCACATAAAAACGACAAAGAACATGTAGACTAGAAAACTTAAGCTAACGCCCGTAGACGGAATTTTCACAAATGCAATCGCAAAAATTGTGCATAAAGGTTTTATATGATCCAAAAATGAACACTAAAGGAGGTAAAAGACTCAGAACTATGAGTGAACCAGAGATCTTTATTTCATTGATCATATAAGAGGTACACAATTAGATAAAAAATGCTAAGTGTAAAAAAGACATAGTTGTGCTATGTTCCATGGCCGATCAAGCTCTGGGTGGTCATCATCCGGGTCAAGTCGCTTACGCTTATGATCCTTGTTTGGTCTATCCTTCAGTTCACGATTGCCAACGAGGTAGTAAGACCCATTGAGTAGCGCCTTGCTTATGATGAATGGTCCTTCCCATGGCGGGGATAATTTGTGTGACTTCTTCTGCTTAAGTCGGAGCACCAAATCCCCCTCTTTAAACGAGCGATGCCGAACGCGGCGACTATGATAGCTACATAGCTTCTGCTGGTAGATGGCAGATCATTGGCATGCCAAAACGCGCTCCTCCTCGAGAAGGTCCACATCTAGGCGTCTGGATTCTTCAGTGTCATCTTCGTCGTAGGCGGCAACCCTTGGTGCATCGTGAAGTATGTCGGACGGTAGGATGGCTTCTGCTCCATATACCATGAAGTAAGGGGTGTAGCCGGTGGATCTGTTGGGTGTAGTTTGTAATATCCACATCACAGATGGCAATTCTTCCGCCCAGGCTCCAGCTTCTCTATGTAGTGGTGCCTCAAGACGTGGTTTGATTCCCTACAGAATTAATCCATTGGCTCGGTCAACCTGACCATTGGATTCTGGGTGTGCCATATATGCAAGGTCAAGTCGGATGCCCTTCTCCCAACAATAAGCCTCCACTTCTCTGAGTGACAAGTTGCTGCCATTGTTGGTGATAATGCTATGTGGGAGACCAAATCTCACCACTAGATCCCAGACAAACCTAAGGGCAGTTTCCCCATCAAGCTTTCTAATGGGTTTATCTTCTATCCATTTAGTGAATTTATCAACTTCTACTAGCAGATGTGTAAACCCACATGGTGCCGTCTGTAACAGTCCCACCATGTCTAGCCCCCAGACTACAAACGGCCAAGTTATTGGTATTGTTCGCAATTCTTCAACATGAACATGTGGTTGTCGGGCATAATACTGGAATCCCATGCATGTCTCAACCAGCTTGTCGGCGTCCGCCTTCGCGGTGAGCCAGTAGAATCCTTGCCAGAAGGCTTTCGCGACCAATGATCGAGGAGCAGCGTGATGCCCGTAATCTCCGAGATGGATTTCACGTAGGATTTCCATACCTTCTAGCTGGGAAACACACTTTAGGTATACACCAGTAGTGCTCCTTTTGTAGAGTTGTCCATTGATTATGGTATAACCCTTTGCTCGTCGTACTATTTGCCGTCTTTCGACCTCGTCGTCGAGCAAAGTTCCGTGTTCGAGATATTCCATGAACGGTTTTGTCTAAGTCGGAGGGACCTTTGACACCATGTGGACGAAAGATTCAGCTCTGTCCTGATTGTCGATGTTGGCTCCCTTCATGGATGGTGTACGTAGATGCTCTAGGAAAACTCCTGGCAGAATTATTTTGCGCCCTAATCCAAGCTTAGAGAGCAGATCAGCCACCTCATTTTCTCCCTAGGAACATACTTGACTTCGTAGCTCAAGAAGCTCTTAGCTATCTCGTCCACTTCGTCTTGATATGCCGCCATCATAGGGTTCTGTGCATTCCAGGTGCTAGCCACCTGCTGGGCAACCAAGTCGGAATCTCCACAGCAAACTATGCGCTTGATGCCAATATCCTTGGCTACACGTAGTCCGTGAATGAGTGCTTCATACTCCGCCATGTTGTTCGTAGCCTCGAAGTGGATCTGCAGAACATAGTGTAGCTTGTATCCTGTTGGTGACTGTATCAATACACCAGCCCCCGAGCCGTTGAGCAGCTTTGATCCGTCAAAGTGCATCACCCAGTACTCTGGTTCCGGCAACGGAGTAGCATCTGGCATCCCCGTCCAATCGCGATGAAATCCTCCAAGGCTTGTGACTTGATAGCGTCGCGTCTCTTGTAGGTGATCTAGAAGGTGGCAAGTTCAATGCCCCACTTTGCAACCCTTCTCGTAGCGTCGCTGTTGTTGATAATGTCGGACAATGGAGTCTTGCTCACCAATGTGATTGGGTGCTCCTGGAAGTAATGCCTCAGCTTCCGAGAAGCAAGGAATACTCCATAAGCTATCTTCTGGTAGTGCGGGTAACGATGCTTGGACTCTGTCAAGACCTCGCTCACATAGTAAACTGGTCGTTGAACTCCGTGCTCATCTCCTGGTTCCTTCCGCTCTACCACGACGACGATGGTGATTACCCGGTTAGTTGCCGCCATGTATATTAATAGGGGCTCCCCAAGCTCGGGCACTGCAAGGATGGGCGCTGAGGAAAGAATCTCCTCGAGCTGCTTCAATGCTGCATCTGCTTTGTCCGTCCACGTGAATTTGTCCGCCTTCTTTAGCAACTTGTACAGCGGCAGAGCCTTCTCTCCAAGTCGGCTGACGAACCGACTAACTGCTGCAACACAACTTGTTAGTCGTTGAATGTCCTTTAGGCATGTCAGACGGTTTATGTTTAAGATGGCCTTGATTTTCTCCGGGTTGACCTCGATTCCACGCTGGGAAACGATGAATCCCAACAATTTGCCGGCTGGAACCCCGAAGACGCACTTCTTAGGGTTAAGCATCATGTTGTATTTCCGGAGATTATCAAAAATTTCTTTTAAATCAGAGATTAAGTCATTTGACTTTTTAGACATCACCGTGATATCGTCCACATAGGCGTGAACGTTCCGACCAATTTGTTCGTGAAGGCAATGTTGCATTGTCCGCTGGTACGTAGCACCTGCGTTTTTCAGCCCAAAGGGCATCGTAACATAGCAAAAAGTTCTGTATGGGGTAGTGAACGAAGTGGCCAATTGGTCCGACTTCCTCATCTTGATCTGGTGGTATCCTGAGTAAGCATCGAGAAAAAACAAAAGTTCCGAGCCAGCCATCGAGTCAATGACTTGGTCAATGCGAGGCAAAGCAAACGGATCTTTGGGACATGCTTTGTTCAAGCCGGTGTAATCAATGCACATTCTTAATTATTTGGTTCCCTTTTTGGGGACAAGTACAGGTTGGCCACCCATCTGGTGTGAAGGACTTCTCGGATAAATCTAGCCTTAAGTAACCTAGATATCTCTTTGCCAATGGCACGTCTCTTCTCGTCTCCGAAGCATCATAGCGGTTGTTTCACTAGTTTGCATTTTGGATCAATGTTTAAGTTGTGCTCGGCAAGTTCCCTAGGTACACCTTTCATGTCGGCAGGTTGCTAGGCAAAGATGTCCCTGTTCTCACGGAGGAACTCGACGAGTGTGCTTTCCTATTTGGGATCTAGGTTTGTCCTAATGGCTGTGACCTTGGAGGCATCGCCTACCACAAGTTCCACCGGCTTGGTCTCGATGGCGGCCTTGAAAGCAGGAGCGGAGTCGGAGATCTGCTTCTTCGATGCGGGCATCTCTGAGTCATTGACCTTGCTCTGGATCTCTTTGAATTCTTTGCTGTAGACGACAGCTTCCGCGAAGGCTGCTTCATTAATCTCACAGTCCCTTGCCTTGGTAAAGCTTCCGGATACGGTGATGACACCGTTTGGTCCGGGTATCTTGAGTTTGTTGTAGACGAAGCATGGCTTGTCCATGAACGTGTGGAATATGTCGCGGCTAAATATGACGTGGTACACGCTCTTGAAGGGGACCACCTCAAAGGTCATGCGCTATTGGCGGTAATTATTAACATCGCCAAAGGCAACCTGAAGTGTAATGCACCCAAGGGACCGAGCCACCCAAGGTTTGCCTCCATCAAGTTCATCTTCTGCAGTGTATCCAGGTACATGATGTTGATGCTGCTTCCACTATCCACCATACACTTGGTGAACTCCACACCGTCAATCAAGGGATTGATGACCATGGCGTATTGGTTCTCCGTAGGGATAAGGTCTGGGTGGTCCGTCCTGTCCCATGTAATTGGAACCTCCGACCATCACAGGTACTGGGGGACTGGGGGCAGAGTAGCCATCAGGATCCTCATAGAGGTCTTCTGTTGGTGGACGATGGGGGTGCCGAGGAAAGTGTGGTAGACTGGCGCCTTCTTCACGAAGGGGTTCTTGCCCTTGTCGTCGCTCTTGGCGGCGTGCTTGGGGTCAACATCCTTGTCCATTTCACTTGCATCCTTGGACTCCTCCTCCTTCTTCTTCCCCTTGCCCTTGCCTCGCGGTCTGTTCTTCCGACTTTGCTTGTAGCCAGACTCCGGGTCTTCCTTGAGGTCGTTGACGAACTTGCAGTGTCGATTGGTATGGGTGGCCTTTCCATTGACATCGAGGTGTACGAGGAACGGCATATCGCGGTACTCCTTGTAGGTTTGGGGAATGCGGAGCGGCGCCGAGGTAGTTTCACTTCCTCGTTGCTGCCCACGACCAGCTCCCCATCCTCGGCAACGTTGTACGCCATCACCTCATCCTACAAAAGTCATGGCGACCATGTTGGGAGATTGCTTTTATTCTGGGGTGGTTTTCCGCTTTGTACTGCTGTTCCTCCGAGCCTGAGTTGGAACGGTCGTTGCTGGCAAGGAGATGCGAGCATCGTCGTCAGCAGCTGCGAACTCACTAGCTAACTGAATCATCTGGTTCAAGTCAAGCTGGTGATTGTCCTACAAGCACTTCAGCTTATGTCGGAACAACGTGCCCCTTTCCAACCCATCGATGAAGGCGGCCATGGCGGTCTGAGCGTGCACTCCTGCGCAGGAATTCTTCATGTCCAACCAGCGGGAGAGGTAGGCGCGAGATGTCTCGTCTTTCTATTGCACGCATCGCTGTAGATCGCCAACAGTGCAGGGACACTTGTACGTACCCTCAAAGTTCTCGGTGAATGCTTCTTACATGTCCAACCAATTGCAGATGTATGCAAGTGGTCAATCCATTGAAAGGCCATGCCCTCCAACATCAAAGGGAGGTACTTGACGGCAACGTTGGGGTTACCTTCGGCAATCTCCACCGTGTTTCCATAATCCTGCAACCATGTGGCTGGGTTGGCGGTGTCGTCGTAGGGCTTGATGGTCTTGTCAATCCGGAAAACTTTGGGGTAAGTTGTGGACCGTATTGCAGGTCCAAAGAAAAGTGGTCCCAGGTATGGTCCTTCCCGGGCCTCATGGATCTTATCGATCCACGAACATGCATCGTATGGCTCCGGGTTCTTCCTCTTCTTGTCAATAGGGGTTGGGCTGCGTGAACGACGTGGGCCTCCGCCATGGTGACTGCTAGGTGGCGACAGAGGCGGAGGTGGCGGTGGGTTAGCCTACTTGCTGTTACCCTCTTGTGACCCCTCACGCCTGTCTCGGTTGCTTGTCGGATGCGGAGGGTCATGGCGTGACCTGCTCTTGTGTCCTTGGCTGCGCTCTTCGTCATGACGGGTCTGCTCCGTGTTGTCGTGGATGACGACGCCGCACTGCCTTGGCGGGGGCATATCCGTAAAATGGTGAGCCTTGTGATCTTCGCGATGTCGGGGTGATCGGGGCGGTGGCGATGGGCGACGAGGTCGGGCCTTTTCTCCATGGTCAGAGGATATGGGGATAGCATCCTTCCTGTTGCGCGCATCCCTCCGTCTTTGCTCTGATGAACCCGTCTGGGACCCGACATCAAGAGGAGATATGTCCCTTGGCGGCTTATACTGGCTAGACTGGCAAAGCGCTGGGTCAGACTCAAGCCTCTGAGAGGTGGCCTTTTCCTGCTGCTTCAATGCCTTGGCCACTAGGTCATAGACCTGTTCCACTGCCTCGGGCGATCTATCCTGCTCAGAAGGTTCTTGGCGACGGTGTGGTTAAGGAGTGGGGTGGGCATCACCTGTTTGCCTTCACAATCAATGTATGGCTTGGCCTGTGCCGGCTTCGAGGGATCCCATCCTAGGTTTCGCCGTACACCAGGATCTTTGATGACACGAGCCGGAGCTTTCTTGGCCTTCTGCTGTTGCAGCAGAGTCTTGTACTCGGCCTCCATTGCTCTAGCTTTCTCTATGGACTTTTGCGCGTTTACCAGATCTCGATCTAGCTTAGCGCCTTGCTCCGCGATGGCCTGCGCTTCCTCCAGCAGCTGTTGGCGCTTTTCGTCAAGCTGAGTCACGTTCCGGATATAAGCTACGGTCAGTGGCTCAATGAGGAGATTATCGTACATCACTCTATCAGCTGGAGTAACTTGGGCAGCAGCAGACGTAGACGTTGGAGGCGGCAAGTTTGCAGTGTTGTTGTTGCTCGGGCCAGTGCCGAGTTCCTGCGGCTGCTGCACTGGGTTAGGCAGAGGAGGCATGACCTTTGCGCGATCATCCTCAGCAGCAATAAGTGGCCCCTTCCTCTTTTCCATCGCCGTAGGCGGAGCTCTTCCGGGTTGATCTTCATCCATCACCGTCCCAATGGTGACGAACACCTCTCGAGATGTGACGGCGTTGTTGGCTTGCTCGTCGCGCGTGTACTCTTCCTCCATCTCCTGCATGGCGGAGTCTAGCTCTTCTGGATTGAAATCTATCTCCTCTGAATCTGCACCGAAGTCGGCATAGAGCACGTCAATCACAGAGTTGGAGGGTGCCAGGACTTCCTCGATGACGGGGGGTGGAGGTGCAACAGCAGCGACGATGACTGGAGGTGGCGGCGCAGCTGCGATGATGGCGGCCGGAGGTGGTGGTGGCGGTTGCTAAATCGGAGGGGCTCCGTCAATGAGTGCAAGTGCTGTCTGAGCTGCCGCTTCAGCCTCCGTGTAGTTGTTGACGGTGTTCACCATGCCTTCGAAGGTAAGGCGTCCTGACGCCTGCTGCCATCTTAGAGAATGTCGGAGAAGCGTGACATGGTCCAGTCTTTCCACAAAGTGATACATAGCATCATCATTGGGGTAGTGGGCCAGATCGTCTCGTATACGGAGCCACCTGGCCAGGTAATCGCGGGGGTTTTCACCCTCTCTCTGAATGAAACGCGCTAGATCGAAGATGGTATCCACGCCGACGAACTTGGATCTCTGCTGCCCAGACGCACGGGCGAAGCCGGCGGACTTGCAGTAATCTTCCACCATTATATCCTGCACATGGGCGGTTTGGGTGGGCCTTGAATTTTCCCGACCTTTGTCGGCAAACTCCAAAGAGAGATCCGACATCGATCCTTCCGCGAACGTATCTTGCCAGTAGGCGGTCCGTGCAGGCCTTGATGCTCCTCCGACTCCCAGGGAACTAGTGCCCGAGTCAGTTTCGCCAATGAAGAGGTGGATGTCTCCGATAGGAACGATCGAACACCGCTCTTCGCCGGGATCCACAACTCGTTAGGAGGGACGATCAGAACGTTGCCGGAGAAGAGAACGCGACCAATGGCTACGGTTTCGCCGATTCCTGCGAAGATCTTGGTCCTTGCCCGCTGAAGAGCCTAAAATGCCTCTTGCCCCACGGTGGGCGCCAACTGTCGTGGTATTTCCGACGAGTACGCCATGGAGGGGTCCTCACAGTGCGTGTTTAGAGATGTGGGGGAAGGCAAACTGTTGACGGGTACGAGGTAACACAGCTTACCCAGTTTCAGATCCCACGATGGTGGCGGAATCCTACTCCTGCTATAAATCACTATAAGATCAATACGCCGAGTTACAGGGATTGGTTCGCTGTGCGAGGTGACTAGAAAGTCTAAGTTATTGTGCCCTAAAGGCTCCCATAGGCCCGACTTATATAGTCGCCAGGTCCTAGGGTTACAGGGAAAAGTCCTAGCCGGCCAGGTTACAGAGTCCTACATCGTCTATTACTAGTCTTGCGTGTCCTATACTCCAAGGCTCCGGGTACGTCGGTGACTCCAACCATAGCCTTCCTTTATCCGGCATGGTCCTCCCTTCTGGATCCATCTAACTGGGCTGCCCAGCAGGCCATGGGCCATGCTAGCAACTATGGGCCACCCGAGTTATCCGGATAGGAGACATGCTATGAGGATACCCATATAGCATATCCCCAACACCCGGCACCCTGCCGGAGGGGAGATCATCCCACAGGCCTTCTACCTGGTATGATGCGTGAGTAATTCCACCTTGGACTATGGGTCTATGTAGTAGCTAGATGGTTGTATCTCTTCCTTGTGCTTTCATGTATAGATCTTGTGAGCTCTGTTCATGATCAAGATCTAATCTATTTTGTAATCATGCATGGTGTTTTTGCGGGGATCCGATGGATATTGAAATTACTATGTCAGATTGATTAATGGTTTTGTCTTTATGATTCTATCATGTCTCTGTTGTTTGTGATCTTTCATGCTCTCCGTTGTTAGTAGCTATCTTGGCCGAGTAGTTGCTAGTGACTCAAAGAGGGGGTATTTATGCTCGTTAGTGGGTTCATGCCTCTAGTTTCCAAGGGAAGTGATAGAAATCTCTTCAGTTGTAGATGTGTTGTTGCTACTAGGGAGAAAACAACGGTCACTTGTTCATGGAACAAATGGATTGTTTACCTTACACACTTTGCTTAAAGCAGTTGTCTGTTGCTTGCAACTTAATACTGGAGGGGGTTCAGATGATAATCTGAAGGTGGACTTCTAGTCATAGATGCAGTTGGCTGGTGGTCTATGTATATTGTTGTATTGCCCAATCAAATCTCATAGGATCTTTTTGTATAGTATTGCATTGTTATGCTTTGCTCAGTTCCTCTCAATTGCCCTGTTGTAATTTGTTTACCCAGCATGCCATGTTGTTTATCTAATGAGAGAACCTCTAGTGAGCTATGGACCCGGGTCCAATCTTTACCATTTATACATCTTCTACTTTTACTTGTTTACTTGCTGCAGACCATTACCTTCCACACAATACGTTTAATCCTTTATTACAGCAAACCGGTGAGCTTGACAATCTCACTGATTCGTTGGGGAAAAGTCTTGAGTTTGTGTTGTGCAGGTCTCCGCGTTGCTTGGAACACCTGTGTGGCATTTCCTTCCTCCTACTGGTTCGATAACATCGGTTTCTTACTGAGGGAAAACTTGCTGCTATGATGCTTCACACCTTGCTCTGGGGGTTCCCAACGAAGCGCTCCTACACCAACTCAGCGCTGCATCAAGCCTTTTCTAGCGCTTTTGCCAGGGAGACTATGGATGCCTTCGCTAGGGGAGTCCTCCACTTCCTTCCTCTTTACTTTGTTTTTAGTTTTCTTAGTTTCTTTTGCTTGGTTTTGTTTTCCTCTTTTCAAAAAACCCAAAAAATTAGTCTAGTTTGGTTTGCTTTCTTTATTCAAAAACAGAAAAAAATTAGTTCCTACTCTAGCTGCTGTTGTTTTTGGCTTGCCCACCTTTGCCAAAATGAACTCTACTGAGAACACCAAGTTGTGTGACTTCAGTAGCACCAACAACAATGATTTCCTTAGCACTCCTATTGCTCCACCTGCTCCGGATGCTACCTTTTATGAAATTAAGCCTGCTTTGTTGAATCTTGTGATGAGAGAGCAATTTTCTGGTGCTAGTTCTGATGATGCTGCTGCCCATCTCAATAACATTGTTGAATTTGTGAGATACAAAAGTATAAGGATGTAGATGGAGATTTATTAAGATCAAGCTTTTCCCTTTATACTTGAGGGGAAAAGCTAAAGAATGGTTGCTATCTTTGCCTAAAAATAGTATTGATTCTTGGACTAAGTGCAAAGATGCTTTTATTGGAAAGTACTACCCTCCTGCAAAGATTATATCTATGAGAAGTGACATTATGAAATTTAAACAACTTGATAATGAACATGTTGCTCAAGATTGGGAAAGAATGAAATAGTTTTTAAGCAGGTTTGAACTTCTCCTCAAGAAACCTGTTGCATACAGCTGCTGGAGGTACCTTTATGAGCATCACTTTGGGTGCTGCAACTAGACTCCTTGATAATATGATGGTTAACTACTCTGAATGGCACACTGAGAGAGCTCCACATGGTAATAAGGTAAATTCTGTCGAGGAAACTTCCTCTTTGAGTGATAATATTGATGTTATTATGGCTATGCTTGTTAATGGGAAAGCTCCTCTAGATCCTAATAGTGTTCCCTTGGCCTCTCTGGTTGCTCAAGAAGAGCAAGTTGATGTAAACTTCATTAGAAACAACAATTTTGGCAACAATACTTATGGTAATTATAGGCCTTATCCCCCTAGTGGAAGTGCTTATCATGGTAGATCTAGAGTGCCTAGCGAAGAAAGGATTCTAGAAGGAGAGAGATCCACTAAGAATTTTATGCAGATGCAATATGAGCAGAATAATATTTCGACTAAAACTATGGATGCACAATCTATTATCTTGAAAAAAATTAGTCATCAGCTTGAGAATCTGAATAGAGAAATTCCTAGTTTAAAGTCAAAAAATTTGAGTGCTGAGAAAAATATATCCTCTCTGTCTGAAGCTCAGTCCTCCTTGATTAATAAAATGGCTGCTAAACCTAAAATCATGGAAAATACCTTGGCTACTGCTCATGCCATACAAGTTACTATTGATGAAAATGTTAGGTTGTTAGCTCAACTTCATGCTAGGTGGGAAAGGGAAGCTAAAATTGATAGAAACAATAGTGTGTGCACCATCACCACTAACCCACAAGTAGTCCCTGTTCCTCATCCTACTATTCCTAATCCTATTGAGCGTACTACTAGTGATGCAAAGTTTGATTTTGATATAGATGGTTGCAATATTTCTAAAGTAATTATGTTCTTGCAAAAGCTTGCTAGAAGTCCTGATGCTAGTGATATGCATGTTGCTTTCAGTAAAGATATTACAGATGCTCTTGTTAAGATTAAGGAAGAGAAGCTAAAACACAAAGCTTCTATTCCTAGGAAAGTAGAAGATAGTTGGGAACCTATTATTAATGTGCAAGTGAATGACTTTGATCTCAAAGATTCATGTGATCTTGGTTCTAGTGTCTCTATTATGCCTAGGAAGATTTATGAAATGCTTGATTTGCCACCGTTGGAAGATTGTTATTTGTATGTCCCACTTAATGATAATGCTAAGAAGAAACTCATGGGGAGTATTAATGATGTTCTCATTATGGTTAATAATGCTTATGTCCCTGTGGATTTCTATGTTTTGGATGTCGAATACAATGCTTCTTGTCCTATTACTTTGGGAAGACCTTTTCTTAGAACAGTTGGTGTCATCATTTATATGAAAGAAGGCACCATTAAATATCATTTTCCATTCAAGAAAGGTATTGAACAATTCCCTATGAGGAGAGAGAATTTGCTTTTTTCTCCTCCTTTGAAAGCAAGGTTTGATGTTACTGCTTCCTCATTTGAAAATAGTTGATTCTTCTTGCTTCTTGTGCCTAACTTAAGGGTATTAAATAAAAGTACTTGTTGGGAGATAACCCAAGAGTTTCCTTGAGTCTTGGAAGTTATTACTTGAGTAATGACCTCCTTATACTTTTTGTTTGCTTTTTGTGCCAAGAATGATGTAACATCCCAAAAATACTAAACTTGGATCATCAAACTCTAATCATCAAAATTAGGGTTAACAAAAACTTTTCTAAATAAAATTATGAAAGCATGCATATGTGTATGCATTTCATTTTGAATTCTTTTGAACCACCTTGTTTATGTGTTCCATTGCTTGTAAATGGATGCTTAGGTGAAATAAATATCATATAAACATTTCCCAAACGTTTCCTAAAGACAAGTAAATAAAAACAAATAAAATGAGTGAATGGTCATTTTGACCAATTTAACTCCCATGCCTACTTTGGCTGTCTCAAACTTTCAGAACCTAACAGAAACTTCTCTGGATCTTTGCACCCCTTGAATGTACTCATAACAAGGTATCAAGGCCCACTTTGTGATCATCCAGAAACTTTCAAATGCATAGTTTAAATGACAATTCAAAATTGAATCTTTATCATATGGGAAGATCACACTTTTTAAAAAACCACTCAAACAAGCTCAACTTTCAAAACCCAAGCATCTGCAGACTCACCAGCACCAATCTAGAACACCCACCAAAAATCTTTTCAAAATTCAAAACTTGAATTCTTGCGGCCATTTCATCAAACACTTGGCAGATTCAAATCAAACTGGCCTAACTTCACTGTTTGGAGTAGTAATTGGGCTAAGAAATGTTACCCATTGATCACCCTTGTCTCCCCCAGTGCCAACCAGTGCTTGGACCAACCCTAGCCCCTACCCTTTGCTCCATGCCATCCCAACCCGAGCACCCCCTGCCAGCCGACAATGGCTAGCTAGCCAGAGAAAGCACCAAGCCAAAACAACATGTCTGGGAGGCAGCCCACCGTCCACCGCCACTCCCTGTCCAACGCTCGAACCTTGCCAACCACTGGACCACATGCACGGACCGCGCCTAGACCGCTAGCGACCATGCTAAGCATGCGCTAGAGCGCCACGCTCGACCGAAGCCCGCAGACCGCCAGACATCCCCGTTCACCGCCCGGTGACGCACAGACACCACTCGCCGTCGAAGAGGCCGCCTCTGCCGCGCAGAGCGTCGCGTGTTCCAGACCAAACCGCACCGCCCCTACAAGCGCATTAAAGCCGTAGAGCATCGCCAGGAGACCACGAAGCGATCTCCACCGCCGTCCATGCCTCTAGCAGCCCGTAGCCATGTCGCCACCGTCGCCCGCCCATGCCTTTCAGTCTCACCGTCGAGACTATAAATAGAGGACTCCCCCGCTCGAATTATTCACACCATTCCACTCCTCTCTCCCCTAGAACCACCCCACCTCAGTCCCGGAGCAAGGCGAGCAGTGCATCGCCGGAATTTCACCGGAGCCCGACGCCTCTAAAGAAGAAGGGGGCCATTGATTTCGTCCACCCTAGGAGCTGCCGCGACCACCCCTGCGTTCGCCGTCGTCGACTTCGTTGTTCGCCCGCCTAGCCGACCCTCGCCTGCACCCCGGTGAGACCCCAGCAACCCCCACTGGCCGCGCTAGGTTTCTATCTCGCCGGCGTTGCTCAACGTCGATGATGACTCCCAGCCGTTGGATTAGAATCAGATCGAACGACCCACATCGTCCCATATCGCTTCGCACCCCCTGTCTCACTGACGAGTGGGGACAGCCACTTAAGCAGCCCGCGGAAGCGCTACGCTTAGCAGGCCGGCCCGTTAACTTTTCCCGCACAGCCCAGCTATTTGAATTAAACCTTTTCCATTTTATTTCAAACACACTTATGTACCCAGTTTCAAAAATCAACCCAGGTCGATTCATTGAACCAAATTGAATGAAACTAATTTTGTTAGAAAGGTCTGGGAATGCTGAGTCCAAGCCCATTGGATTCAAGTCATTTGGATCTATAGATCACCCATGGTAAAAATAACAAAGCAGAAGCTTTTCTGCATTCCAACATTTTTCAGATTTAAACCATAATAGCTTTTGAGTTGATTCCAAATCTCAAAAATCACATTTAACCATACGTTTCAGAATATATAAAAATATATAGGTTTACTTGAAGAAATAATGTTCAAGTAATAAAAGAATGCTACATAGGCATTTCTAGTCACTTTATTTAATTTAAATAAAAGGGTAAAACCTTATTAAATTGTGACACCACTTTAAATCATATTCCCATGGACTAAAATATGTGGTGATGACATGTGTCAACATGATCCCATGTTTGGTTTGGAGAATATTAAATCTTAAGTAGTTTTTCAATGAGTAGAAATTACTTTTCTAAAAATAAAAGGAATTAAACCAAGCCTTAATCTTGTAATGTTAGAGATGATGTTAGATCATCTATAGGACCCTTGTGTGTGATGATTGAAAGTAGTTAAGTATTGTTTGGTGATTGTGTACCTCGTATTTATTTATAGACGCTAGTACCGACCAAGGATACGAGGAGGAAGGAGGATTCTACAAAGAAGAAGCCGAGGAGAACTTCAACCACTGCTCTGCACAAGGCAAGCTTTATTAACCAAGTGGACCAATGCAAGCTAACACTTGCAATTTAGCAAGATGATACTATACCAATGCAAGCTAACACTTGCAATTATGAAAGTTAGATAACCTATGCGATGCACTAAGCATGCTTGGTTAGACATATTTGATGATACCCAATCCTAGTTTTATTTACAAGCTGTCTACTTTATTTTCTTTATCAAAGCTCTTACCTAGATTTTACCTAAGTGAATGGTAGATACTAGAAAGATATGTGAAGGTTGCATAAAGAGCATAAAATTTGGCCTAAGCTAGATAATCTTGATGTCATCCTAAGGCATGAGATTGAACTTAGTTAAAACTCCACTAGTTTATCACCCCTCATTAGTGCTTACCCCCACCTATAGATGCTAGTGCTAAGCATAAAACTTGATCAACTTTAGATGGGAATACTTGGTGGAAAAATGGTTATGAAAACCTTGGAATGATGGATCATTCTATTGAAATGTTTTGGACATGAGTTTCCGAACACTTGATGATTTTGGTGATGAAAATGTTGAGGCATGAGCCTTAGCCCTTTTAAAACTGATGGTTGTCTGGATGCGATACCATTCCAATTTTATCGTACAACCACAATACCCGAAGATTGGGTAGGGCTTGACTGGAAATTTATATACCTTAGTATTAGATCCCTCACGGGCAAGGTCTGAGCTGAGGCTACCTTGTGAAGATTGTCCACCTGTGCAGCACCCAAGATGACAGTTGGTCATGGTTGGGAGGCCAAACTCACAGGAGAGGTGCTTATACTAGGGCGTGTAATTGAAAGGTTAGGATTGATTATCCACATACTGAGTATGGTGAATTCAGGATTTGTTCCTGACGGATGTATCAAATGTTGTGGCGAAAGTGTACAATCTCTGCAGAGTGTCAAACTATTCAAATAGCCGCGTCCGCGGTTATGGACAGTTGGAGTGGCCATACTGTTCCCCCGTCAGACTTTCAAAATGACTTGTGAAATGAATCGAAACTTTGACTTGACCACAACAGGGTTGTGACATGAGTTACAAGATCCCACTTAGGAGTTATAAAATTGTGATTAGCTTTAGAACTTCGTAGAGATAAATCTGGCTTTTGCAAAACAACCCTAAAGCCTAGTGTCCTATTATCCGAAAACCCCTTTACCTATTAGTACTAGTTTGCGAGTACTTAAAGAGTACTCATGGCTTTGTCCCTGGCTATTCCCATGGCCAGACTATGAAGACGAGTACCTGGAGGATGGACCCCAGGAAGGTTACGACAACTAGGATCATCTCCCATCGTCAGCATTGCCTGTGACCCCGAAGTTGGAGCTTCGCCTACGCTACCGTTATTATTACGTATTCCGCTGCTTGATGTTGTATTAAGAACTGGATCATGAGATCCCTATTTGTGTAAGAACTTATGTACCGTTTGTAATGGATGATGTACTATGGTATCCAATTCTGTTATGTCTCGCAAAAATGGTAATCCTGGGATTGCGATGTATGGCATAATAGGCATCTTGGATTAAAAATCCGGGTGTTGACAAATGACCTCTAATGAAAGGGAAGTAAGATTTGGGGAGTTGTTGTCCCGAAACAGATTTCTGTCCTCCACCAAACAAATTCGTGAGGAGTCTTTGTAACTCGGATTGAGCTCAAAATTTACGAATAAATCACCGGTATGTTAGCTAACTTTTGTTTGTTCAACACTTTTTTATTTGAGCAACATAAGGTGTTCGAAAAAATCGGTTTCTACCTGCTGGTCTATTTTGACAGATTTCTGCCATTATTTGCATTTGCTTCTTATTGATTCCTTTTATAGTTCTCTTTTGGGGAATTGAGCATTTTGAAGGAGTTACTATAGTAGCTTGTGTTTTTAGTGAAAAGACTTGTTGTTCCAAAGCTTTTCCAGAGGTCTAATATCTTTTGAATAGACTAATGTTGCTAATGAAGATTGTGTGAAGTTTTGTATGAAGGAAAAATTTCAGGTGTAGAGAGAGAATGATGTAATGAGATGAAGAATGAACAAAAGCTCAAGCTTGGGGATGCCACCCTAGTGTCACCCCAAGAAATATTCAAGTGGTACAAGCGTCAAAGCTTGGGGATGCGCAAGGCATCCCCTTCTTCATCAATAAAAATCTCAGGTCTGTCTAGACACTTCGTTTTTATTGTTTCATGCATAGTTGTGTTGTTCTTGGAGCGTATTGGTTTTCGTTTGGTTTTCTTAGTTTGTTTAGTTTTCTTGAATAAACTAGTTTGTACCCCCATTCTCTTTGTGTTGTTTTGCAAATAAATTGCTTGGTGTTGGAAAGGAGTAGGAAGTTCTTGCTTGAAAGTGCAAGAGGAGCTTGCATTGACTGTGACTTAGACTTTAGCATGATATGCTAGGTGTTGTTTTGACCTTATGCTTACTGATTATTGTTGTAGAATGTCTTGTTCCAAACAATTGGGATTGCTTAGTGTGCCTTGATGAAATTATGCGTTGTTTTAGCATGTAAAAGCATAGTATTGTGGTATTCTCCTTTGATGCTTTGTTTGGGTTGACTTGGCACATGTTCACACCATTTTATGACTATGACAAGTCACCATAGCCTCTTTGATCATTTATTCCTTGACTTGTAGTACAACTCTATGCTTTGATTAGTAATGCTTTGTTGCTCTACATGATTATGGCCATTATGCTCTCTTAGTTGCTTGCTCCTATTCTTTTGCTAGCCTCCACTTGTATGAGTAAGCTCTACTCATGCTTCCAACTCCCAAGAAACCAAGTTTTTCAAAAATGTCCACTATAATCTCCTATGCATTGTGTGTTACACCGTTCCAAGTATATTCTTGTTTTCAACTATCTTCCAAATAAAAACTATTTTGTTATGTGAAAACTTAGTTATTAAAGCCCTCACAAAATTGATGTCACACTTTATATTCTTTGCCCCTAATAAACTTGAACCATTGTGTCATCTATGTTGTATATGCTTACACTTATACGTTGGAATTAGCAGAACGGTGATGTCACGGGGAACATTTTCAACATTGCACTTGTACTTTGTACTCAGTTGATATCATGTTGTTTTGTCTATGGATGTCACCGGTGTGAAATAAAGAGGGAACTTGTATGTCCATGGAGTTTGTATTTTGTGTTAGAGAAACGCCTGGGCCACTAGACTAAGCCATGCCTAATCATGGTGGAAACTTGCAGCATCACCATAGTGAGCTATCTATGAAGTATCCTCAATAAAAAGCTATGCATATTGTAAATAAAAAGATCGGTGAGATGCTCATTGTCTACTTGCCTTGTCATTTTGGTTATGGGATAGCTCCTATACCATGTGCAAGGGGTACCCCGTTGGCGGTTCTCTATGATATGCAAATACTTAAAGTGAAAAGAACTTACAGGTGACTGAAGGTTAGTAGCATGAGGTGTGGCCCTCGTATTCAAGGGACTTGAGATTGCCAACTTATAATTTGTCAAGCATATAGCCCATCTTTGTTCACTTTAACCTTAATCACTTCAAGATGCTTATGATAGGGACAATGCGGGCTTAAAGTTAATAAGTACCATAATTTGCATTTGCTTCTTATTGATTCCTTTTTGAGTTCTCTTTTGGTTAATTGATCTTTTTGAAGGAGTTACTACAGTAGCTTGTGTTTTTTGTGAAAATACATGTTGTTCCAAATATTTGCCAGAGGACTAATATCTTTTGAATAAACTAATGTTGCTAATGAAGATTCTGTGAAGTTTTGCATCAAGGAAAAAATTTAGGTGTAGAGAGAGAATGATGTAATGAAATGAAGAATGGAAAAAATCTCAAGCTTGGGGATGCCACCCCGGTGTCACCCCAAGAAATATTCAAAAGTTACAAGCGTCAAAGCTTGGGGATGCCCAAGGCATCCCCTTCTTCATCAATAAAAAGCTCAGGTCTGTCTAGGCACTTCGTTTTTATTGTTTCATGCACAGTTGTGTTGTTCTTGGAGCGTCTTAGTTTTAGTTTGGTTTTCTTAGTTTGTTTAATTTGCTTGAATAAAGTAGTTTGGACCCCAGTTCTCGCTGTGTTGTTTTGCAAAAAAGTTGCTTGGTGTTGGAAATGAGTAGGAAGTTCTTGCTTGAAAGTGCAAGAGGAGCTTGCATTGACTGTGACTTAGACTTTAGCCTGACATTCTAGGTGTTGTTTTGACCTTATGCTTAGGGATTATTGCTGTAGCATTTCTTGTTCCAAACAATTGGGATTGCTTAGTTTGCCTTGAAGAAATTATGCGTTGTTTTATCATGCAAAAGCATAGTATTGTGGTATTCTCCTTTGATGTATTGTTTAGGTTGACTTGGTACATGTTCACACCGTGTTATGACTATGACAAGTCACCATAGCCTCTATGATCATTTAGTCCTTGACTTGTAGTACCACTATATGCTTTGATTAGTAATGCTTTGTTGCTCTGCATGATTATGGCCACTATGCTCTCTTAGTTGGTTTCTCGCAGTCTTTTGCTAGCCTCCACTTGTATGAGTAAGCTCTAATCATGGTTCCAACTCCCAAGAAACCATGTTTTTCCAAAGTGTCCACTATATACTCCTATGCATGGTGTGTTACACCATTCCAAGTATATTCTTGTTTTCAGCTATCTTCCAATTAAAAACTATTTTGTTATGTGAAAACTTGGTGATTAAAGCCCTCACAAACTTGATGGCACACTTTATATTCTTTGCCCCTAATAAACTTGAACTATTGTTTCATCTATGTTGTATATTCTTGCACTTATATGTTGGAATTAGAAGAACCGTGCTGTCACGGGGAACGTTTTCAACATTGCACATGTACTTTGTACTCAGTTGATATAATGTCTTTTGTCTATGGATGTCAATGGTGTGAAATAAAGAGGGAACTTGTAAGTCCATGGAGTTTGTATTTTATGTTATATAAATGCCTGGGACGCTAGAATAAGCCATGCCTAATCATGGTGGAAACGTGCAGCATCACCATAGTGAGCTATCTATGAAGCATCCTCAATAAAAAGCTATGCATATAGTAAATAAAAAGATCACTAAGATGCTCATTGTCTGCTTTCCTTGTCATATTTGTTATGGGATAGCTCATGTACCATGTGCAAGGGGTACCCTGTTGGCGGTTCTCTATGATATGCAAGTTGAGTAGCATGAGGTGTGGCCCTCGTATTCAAGGGACTTGAGATTGCCAACTTATACTTTGTCAAGCATATACTCCATAGTTTGTTCACTTTAACCTTAAGCACTTCAAGATTTTTGGAGGGTTGAAAGCTAATAAGTACCATAATTTTTGGAAGCTCTTTTTAAAACTTGAAATCCCTGCTTCCCTTTTTGAAGGGCCTTTCTTCCACCGTTATTTGAGTCTCCACCTTCTACCTTTTGGCACCATGAAGAGAGCATAGTTGTCATTTTGTGTGTAGTGTCCCAAAGCTTATTGATTGATGCATATTGTGATACTACTTGTTCTTGTGCTATTTGTTTCTAGTCACCCTTGTGAACCTTGAAGGTGTCCTATGCATCTATTTTCTACTCTATGAGGGACAAGATGAATGCCATTATAGTATGTTTTCTGTATGTGAAACAAACAAATGTTTTTCAATGCATGTTATTCATGATCTTTGTTTGTAGCCTTTCATGTTGCATGCATAGTTACTATGTCCTATTGTTAGAACTCCATCTTTCATGCACATGTTTAGAGTTCTTTGATCCCAGCTTTCAATGCTTGCAAATGGTTTGATCTTGGTTTTGATGGTGCATGTCACCTCAAAAATTATTATTTTTATCACTTACCTACTCGAGGACAAGTAGGAGTTAAGCTTGGGGATGCTTGATATGTCGGAAACGTATCTATAAGTTTTGATGCTCCATGCTTGTTTAGTATCTACTTTGATTTGCTTTGTCTACACTTTGAGGTGTTTTTATATCTTTTTTTGGAACTAACCTATTAACAAGTTGCCACAGTGCCAGTTGCCTGTTTTCTTCTATTTTTGGTTCCAGAAAGGCAGAAAATCAATATTCTCGGAATTGGACGGGATAAAAGCCAACGTCAATACTTTACCGTGAGGGACATGAATCCAGATGACAAGACGGAGACACGAACCAGGGCAGAAAAATCACCTAGGCGCGGCCAGGGGTGGGAACGCGCCTAGGTAGGGTGTGGGCCCCCTGGTCGCCTCCGTGCCTCGCCTCTTCGCCTATAAGAAGCCCCCGATATAGAAACCCTAAGTACCCGATCAAAACTCCACGAAACTATCTGTAGCCGCCGCCACCATTGTCCCTAGATCGAGGGGATCTGAAGTTCTTCCCGGCACCCTTCCGGAGGGAAGATTATCTCGGAGTCCTTCTCTCCGGCATGATGCGTGAGTAGTTCCACCTTGGACTATGGGTCCATGTAGTATCCAGATGGTTGTATCTCCTCCTTGTGCTTTCATGTATAGATCTTGTGAGCTTCGTTCATCTTGTGCCAGTCGGAAATGTCCTGCTGGGTATACCCCGGTAGGCATATCCCCATCAGTAGTCCCCGAGGCCGTCGTCGATTGGGTGCAGGTGGTTGCTGGCAGTCGGAGCATACGGGTCCAACGCGAACACCCAGTCGAATCGGTGGCGGGCTCCTGAATAAAGGAAAAAAACTAGTCATTCTGGTCGCAGCTTGGCGAACGGGTCGACGAAATATTTAGTCACTGTTGTAGTGATCGGGTCGGCGAGCCGAGTGGCTGAAGTTGGACCGTCAAATGCAGTCAAAACTAGCCGTTGGGGTAATCCAACGGTAACTTTCGGCGTAATCACCACGTAGTAACGGCTCCCTAATTTGGCGGGTAACAACCGCTATATAAAGGGAATGGTAGGCGATCGGAGAACCATCTCCTCGTTATTTCCTCCGATTGCGCGCAACTCCCTTTTCCTCTGCATCGCGATCCAGCCGATCCACAATCCTCCGACCCCCACGAACCTTTCCGCCAATGGCCCCCTCCACCGAACCATGGGGCAGGTCCAAGTGTACGAGAGCGCTACTGGCGTCTTTCGAGGAGGCCGGGATCCTGCGCGCCGGTAGGTGGCGCATCCCTGCGGCCAGAGAGGTGACTCCAGACCCGCGCGAGGGGGAATTCGTCTGCTTCACCAGCCACCTGGAACGGGGGCTGGGATTCCCCACATCTCTCTTCTTCCGGCGCTTCTGCGCCTTCTACGGGATCCAGCCATCGGACCTGGGCCCGAACAGCATCGAGCAGCTCGCCATTTTCGTGGCGTTCTGCGAGTGCTACCTGGGCTGCAGGCCCTATTTCCCCCTGTGGCAAGATCTGTTCGACGGGCGGATCAGTCGTGAAGAAACAGGCGGCCCAATGCTTGTTGCGGGTGGCTTGACGTTCCAATTGAAGTCGAAGGCCTCCTTTTTTGATCTGATGCTACCTGCCAAGGCGGCGAGCGAGTGGAAGAAGTCTTGGTTTTACGTCACCGAGGCGACTCCAGACGGCGATGTGGAGATCCCAAGATACTCCGCCGACCGGCCCGAACCGCGCCGACTCCAAGTCGGCAAGCTTCCAATAGACCAGCGGATGGTTGTGGATGAGATGCTTCAGACCATCCGCGGCCTGAAGAAGAAAGGTCTCCAGACCATCAATTTGTACAACTGCTGGCTCGGGTGGCGACTCATTCCCCTGGCCCGCCGTGACCATTATATGTACGAGTACACGGCCCGGGAGGACTCGACGAAATCCTGCCTCGCCGAGTGGAAATTTGAGGACTACATCCCGGCGTTGAAGAAGATCACCCAGGCGGTGTACCTGGACGCGAAGGCTGTGGTCGCCCCTACACTGCAAAGCATCTAGCCCCGACAGTAAGTCATTTTTCTATCATTCGCAGTCGCAGTTGATGTTGTCGCGGTTATACTGATATTGTCTTATACCTATTGCAGTTATTTCAAGTGGTGGAAGGGTGGATTCCGCCCGCGGATGACGAAAACTCGAGCCCGTCCGTCCAGGACGGGGGCGAGTCGCCTCCCACCAAAGGCGGCGCTGAGAGCAACAGGAGCAACGATGACGAATCCGAGAAAGAGGCCACCCCATTGGTTCGCAAGACTCGCAGGCAACGTTAGCGGGAACTCGAGGCGAGTAGATGTCTTGAACGTCATGACGATGACGACGACGAGCTTCCCGAGCTCACCTCGCGTCATGAGGCCACTCCGTCGAAGAAGAAGAAGAAGAAGGAGGAGGAGGTGAAGGCCCCTCCAAAGAGGAAAACAAAGCCAGCGAGGCAGGCATCTCCGCCTCATTCGGCGAGCAGCTCCGATGCCACCAGCCTGGCCAGGGATGAGGCGCCACAGATGATGGCAGCGCCGGATGTCACCGCCGTCCTGAGTGAGGTGCCTCTGGCCTCGATGCCTCCCCCATTCGCCCCAGTCTCTGGGTCGGGAGTCGCTCCAACCGCAGCAGCTTCGCCTCCCAGGAGAGCTCCTGCCAAAGATGTTGTGGAGGCTCCTGTCGCGGGCTCATCAACAACGAGGCCATCCGTGTCTTGGGCACATGATGTCCTGGAGATGGGCCTCAGTCGGCAGCTGGGCCCCGAACTGGAGAAGCCGGCTAGCATCTGCACAGGGCTGCGGTTCATACCAGTCGCCAAGTGAGTTTTATTCACCTGCTTTATTTTTCGTTGTACTCGAACCACTTTGCTCATGTACTAAATTTGCAGGACTGGGGTAAAAAAGATAGGCCACCCGTCCATGGCCAAGGTGTAGCCAGTCGTCGCCGAGGAGGACCCCTCTCGGAAGAGGAAGGCTGATGAGGTCGCTGCCCCCACAGACAGTGCCAAGAAGGCCAAGAGCGACGAAGTCGTCACGGTGTCTGACGACACGACGATGGATCCGAGTGATCCTACGGCGGGGGCGGCCTCGATGATCAAGGAGGGTGCGTCCTCGCCTGGGATGGCCGAGCCAACCTCTTTTGGTGCCGGCGCATCCATCGCGACCTTCCCCCATTTCATGGCCAGAGCGGCTACGGCGAGTGGTACCACGCCATCGAGCCGCGCACCTGGGGTCGCCGAGACGGAGGTCGAGCAGCATCGCGGGCACACTCCGGATCTTCTCGCATCCGTGGATGCGCTACAAGTTCATGGCATGCTTGGCGCAGCCATCCAGGTATGTCCAGTCCCCGAGGATCGGGCCACTGAATTGCAGTGGTCAGATTCTTTTGGTGTTTTTCTTTTATTTCTTGCGACCACTCCCCGAGTGCGCATTCGCTGAATTTCAGTGGGTGGGAACTTAGGGTTTTTGATCTTCAGTCCCCGAGTGTCCAGTCGCTGAATTGCAGCGGGTGGGCACTTAGGATTTTTTGATCTCCAGTCCCCGAGTGTCCAGCGCTGAATTGCAGCGGGTGGGAACTTGGGATTTTTTGATCTCCAGTCCCCGAGTGTCCAGCGCTGAATTGCAGCGGGTGGGAACTTGGGATTTTTTGATCTCCAGTCCCCGAGTGTCCAGTCGCTGAATTGCAGCGGGTGGGAACTTGGGATTTTTTGATCTCCAGTCCCCGAGTGTCCAGCGCTGAATTGCAGCGGGTGGGAACTTGGGATTTTTTGATCTCCAGTCCCCGAGTGTCCAGTCGCTGAATTGCAGCGGGTGGGCACTTAGGATTTTTTGATCTCCAGTCCCCGAGTGTCCAGTCGCTGAATTGCAGCGGGTGGGCACTTAGGATTCCAGTGTTGTTAACTGTTTGACTTTTGTACAGGGTTTGCAGCGTGAATCAGCCGATCGGCTTGCTGCGAAGTGTCGCACGGAGAAGGAACTTGTCGCCGTTCAAGAGGCGAACAAGGGACTCCAGGCGATTGCTGCGAAGGCAGAAGAAGTACGCCAGGGTCTTGTCCTGGCGAGTGAGCTGATGGCGGCGCAATCTGCATTGAGTTTGGCGGAGAAGCGGGTCGCCGACCTTGAATGCGAGCTTAAGGACGCGAAGGAGGAGGCGTGCTCGGCGGATGGGCGAGCCAAGGCTGCTGTTACGGCCGCCGCTGAGGAGCGTAAGGTCTCTGACGCCCTTGTTGCTGGGCTTCAAGACAACTACTCTTCTCTTCAGAGCTTCATCACGGATCTTTCCCGTCTGTTGATTGGTAAGTGTGCCTACCTCTGCCTGTAATATTTTCAATGTGTGATCTTTGGTGTACTCACTACCCCCCTCTGTCCTTAGGTCGGATCATCGACAGCGTGGAAGAGGCGCAGTCGTTCGACGCGCGACAGTGTGTGGCCACTCTGGTCGACTCGGCCTCTTTGTCTGCGACTTGTATTCGGGAGTATCTTCAGGAGATGTCGCCCACGGAAGTGATTCCCAGCGACCTCGTCGAAGTGTGGAGGTACTTGGAGAAGGCGCCATCGGTTGTCGAGTTCATGACGCGGTCGACGTTCCGGCGCGGGGCGGCGACGGCGCTTAGCCTTGGGCTCGCCCACTTCCCGGAGGATTTCGATGTGGATGACGTGCGAGTGGCTACCCGTCTTCGACTGGCTCGGTGGAGATCGCCGAGGTGCTGAAGCTGACGGACCGCGCCGCGGTGTGCTCCGATCGAGTCTGGGCGATGGGCGACCTCCTTCCTTATCAGGAGACGATCGTCGCACCCAACGACCCCGAGCCGCAGCACCGGGACTTCAACATCGAGCAGCCCTTCCGTGCGGCGATGGTGGGTGAGCTGACGACGTACCCGTCGAACCCGTACACTCCCTTCATTCGCAACCGCAGGGGTGTCGGCGAGTCGTCATCGAAGCCTGCGGAATAAGACATTGTGCCCTGGGGTGTTAGTAGCAGTTCGGCCATTGAGCGCACATTGTACTTTGTAACAACTGTGAACTGCTATAATGAGATATCGTGTTATATTGTGAATTGTCGTTTGTTTTTGATTGAGGGTTGAACGAGTCCCCGAGCGCGTCCGCCCTTTTTATGGGGTTTACCTCGTTTGTTATGTGTTTGTGGTTTTGAATGTTTTGTTATTGAGGTCGACTCGCCCGAGCTTGGAAAGCCAGTCGCAAGGCGACTCCCATGAGTGCTTTGTACTTCACCGTTTTCCCTTGCGCGGACGAGGTCGGGTAGCCGAGTCCCCGAGCGTGGTACTTGGTTGTTCTAGGCGCGACTCTAGGGTGGGTGAGGACTGGGAGCGTTAGAGTAAGCGCATCACTCCTGCCTGGCCCGCCGGGTCAGTCGCATGGCGAGTCCTGGACATGCTCTCATACTTGGAGTTTTCCTAGCCGCTCGCGCTGAACTGGTCGTCAGTCCCCGAGCGTGGTACTTGGCCGTTCGAGTCGCTGTGTCGAGGATGCGGAGGATCATGGTCGCTGTGAGGAGCCAGGGCAGTTGTCTTGGCTCGTTAAGCCAGTCGAGCTAGGCAACTCCAATGGGGCTCCGGGTAGGCGTTTTTCATGGACGTTACAAGACCTGGGGTAACCCAGTGCCCTTGTAGCGCACTACTTGGCCGTGCCGATCGATGTACCAGAGGTTGACTCCTGCAGTTAGCTTGGTGCTGTTACTACGAGTGTGAGTGGCACAAGACACGGAGAGTAGACGCAATTTGCGGTAACCAATATTTTTTATTTCATAGCGACTGGAGGATAGATATGTGGAGTTCTAGGAGTAGAACTTCCATAGGAGGTTTACATTCCATGGTCGCTTGACGTCGAGTTTGCCGTCCCCGCGGACGTCGGTGAGGTAGTAGGCGTCGTTGCTGAGTACTCGCCCGATGGCGAATGGTCCCTCCCATGGGGGGGAGAGCTTGTGCATGCCCTTCTTGTCCTGGATGAGGCGCAGCACCAGGTCGCCTTCTTGGAAGGTGCGAGTTTTCACCCGCCGGCTGTGGTGGCGGCGGAGTCCTTGCTGGTAGATGGCAGTGCGTGAGCGAGCCAGGTCGCATGCCTCGTCGAGTTGATCGACTCCATCCTAACGTGCGAGTTCATTCACAACCTCCGTGTAGTGGACGACCCTTGGCGAGTCGTGCTCGAGGTCGGTGGGCATGACTGCCTCGGCACCGAACACCATGAAGAAGGGGGTGAACCCTGTCGACCTGTTGACCGAGGTGCGGATACCCCAGACGACGGAGGGTAGCTCCTCGACCCAGCACCCGGCGGTGCGCTCGAGTGGTACTTGGAGCCGCGGCTTCAGGCCGTGGAGGATGCTCTGGTTGGCCCGTTCCGCCTGGCCATTGGACTCCGGGTGGGCGACTGACGCGAGGTCGAGCCGGATGTGGTGTTCCTCGCAGAACTCGGCCAAGGCTCCTTTGGCGAAGTTGGTGTCGTTGTCCGTGATGATGCTGTTTGGGAACCCGTAGCGATATATGAGCTCGCGTAGGAATTTGGTAGCGGTCTTCCCGTCGCATTTCTGGACTAGCTTGGCTTCCACCCACTTTGTGAATTTGTCGACCGCGACCAGGAGGTGGGTGAAGCCAGAGGGGGCCTTTTTGAAAATGCCTACCATGTCCATACCCCATACGGCGAATGGCCAGGTGATGGGGATTGTCTTGAGGGCTGAGCTCGGCAAGTGTGTCTGGTTGGCGTACTTCTGTCACCCGGTGCACCACTGGACAATGTCGACGGCATCGGCGTGTGCGGTGGGCCAGTAAAAGCCGTGCCGCATAGCCTTTGCGACCAGAGAGCGGGCTCCGGCGTGGTGGCCGCAGTCGCCGGAGTGGATGTCGTGGAGGATCTTGCGTCCTTCGGCGGGTTGGACGCAGTGTTGGAACACGCCGGTCACGCTGCACTTGTGGAGCTCGCCGTCGATGATGGTGAAGGATTTGCATCGACGTGCAACCATCCGGGCGTCTGTCTCGTCTGCTGGCAAGGTGCCAGCCTC
Source organism: Avena sativa (assembly GCA_916181665.1). Taxonomy (NCBI): domain Eukaryota; kingdom Viridiplantae; phylum Streptophyta; class Magnoliopsida; order Poales; family Poaceae; genus Avena; species Avena sativa. The sequence goes on from OV702281.1 coordinate 186,896,522, forward strand.
TAGGTAGGCGATGTACGGCATGGTCCAGTCGTCTGGCTCGGCGATGAGTGCGACCAGGGCTGCCTCTGGTTGCAGCAGGACTCCGATTTCGATCTCCCTTGGGGGAGAGACTGATGGCTTTGTGACCGTGTCGAGGAAGACGCCGACGGGTGGTGCGAGTCGATCCGACCCAATGTGAGAGAGTGCGTCGGCCTCCTCGTTCTTCCACCTGTCGATCCACTCGACGGAGTAGCCTGCGAAGTGTCCACCCAGCTTATCTGCTGCCTGGCGGTATGCCGCCATGGTGGGAGAGACGGCGTCGCAAGTACCAGCGACTTGCCCAGCGACGAGGTCGGAGTCTCCGTAGCAACGTAGGCGGTTGACATTCATCTCCTTGGCAGCTCGCATGCCGTGGAGTAGTGCCTCGTACTCGGCCATGTTGTTGGTGCAGGGGGTGAAGTCGAGGTAGAGGACGTAGCGGAGCTTGTCGCCCTTCGGGGAAGTCAGCACGATCCCTGCTCCTGCGCCGTCCGCGTTCTTGGAGCCGTCGAAGTGCAGGCTCCAGTAGTGGAGGTATGGTAGCTTTTCCGGCTGCTGGGCTTCTTCCTAGTCGGCGATGAAGTCCACGAGAGCCTGCGACTTGATCGCTTTTCGTGGCTCGTACTTGATGTTGTGGACGCCGATTTCGACGGCCCACTTGGCGACTCGCCCGGTCGCCTCACGGTTGCGGATGATGTCCTGCAACGGTGCTGAGGAGACGACCGTGATCGGGTGCTCCTGGAAGTAGTGCGGCAGTCGCCGCTGTGCTCTGAAGACTGCGTATACTAGTTTCTGGTATTGCGGGTACCGCTGGAGCGACTCGGTGAGGACCTCGCTGATATAGTACACCAGTCGTTGTACCGGGCGCTCCTTTCCTTCCTCCGGCCGCTCGACGACCATGACGGGGCTGATGACGCGCTCGGAAGCCGCGACGTAGACCAGCATGGGTTCTTTGTCAACGGGGGCGGCGAGTAGAGGTGCTGCGAGTAGCACCTTCTTGAGGTCGCGGAGTGCGTCGTCCGCCTCCTTGTCCCACTGGAAGGTGGGGTTCTTCCGCATCAGGCGGTATAGGGGCATCGCCTTTTCGCCCAATCGGGGGATGAAGCGGCTGAGAGCCGCGACTCGACCGGCCAGCTTCTGGACGTCGCGCAGGCACTCGGGTTTGCCGAGTCGAGAGATTGTGTCGATCTTGGTGGGGTTCGCCTCGATCCCACGCTTGGAGATGACGTACCCCAGTAGTTGCCCTGCTGGTACGCCGAAGGTGCATTTGCCTGGGTTTAGCTTTATCTTGTATTTCCGCAGGTTGGCGAATGTTTCCGCCAGGTCAGCGAGTAGATCGCCCTGGCGAGCGGACTTCACTACCACGTCGTCGATGTAGACGTGGATATTGCGACCAATTTGGCTCGCAAGGCATTCCTGCATGCACCGCTGGTAGGTCGCCCCAGCGTTCTTGAGGCCGAAAGTCATGGCAGTGTAGCAGAAGGCTCCGAATGGCATGATGAACGCTGTCTTTTCCTCGTCCTCGACAGCCATTTTGATCTGGTTGTACCCAGAGTAGGCGTCGAGGAAACACAGCGACTCCGAGCCCGCGGTGGAATCGATTATTTGGTCGATCCGCGGGAGGACGAATTGCTCCTTCGGGCAGGCGCTGTTTAAGTTTGTGTAGTCGATACACATCCTCCAGGTCCCATTTTTCTTCTCGACGAGGACTGGGTTTGCCAGCCACTTGGAGTATTTTATTGGCCGGATGAAGCCTGCAGCGAGTAGACGCTGCACCTCCTCGGCGATGGCTCGGCGGCACTCTTCATTGAAGGGCCGTAGCGACTGCTTGACATGTCGCACTTTGGGGTCAGCGTTGAGTTTGTGCTCAGCGAGTTCCCTAGGGACACCAGGCATGTTAGAGGGCTTCCATGCAAAAATGTCCCTGTTCTCACGGAGGAACTCGATGAGCGCGCCTTCCTATGCTGGGCTCATGCCCATCCCGATCGTCACCGTCTGGCTGGAGTCGCCTGGGACCAGCTCGACGGTGCGGGTGTGCATCGTCGCCTCGAAGGCTGAGGTGTTGACGCCCTCCGAATTGGGCTTCTTGAGTATGGTGGGGTCGTCTTTGTTGACCCCGCTCGCGTATTTGGCGAGCTCGTCGGCGTGGTTGGTCTCTACCGCGATGACAGCGTCGGCGAGTTCGGCTCCTTTGGCCTCGCACTCGGCAGCCATTTCGTGGTCGCCGTTGATGGTGATGACGCCGTGCGGCCCGGGGAGCTTCATCGCGTTGTACGCATAGTGGGGCGCTGCCATGAACTTGGAGAACGCCTGGCGCCCCAGGACGCAGTGGTAGGGGTTGTCAAAGGGTACCAGCTCGAAGACGATCCGCTCGGTGCGGAAGTTTGCTGGTGTGCCGAAGGTGACTGGCAACGTGACCTTGCCGATCGGGTACGCCTTCCGACCGGGGACGATGCCGTGGAACATGGTGTAGGTCGTTTCGACCATCGACTGCGGGAGCCGCAGTCGCCTGAAGGTGTCCAGGTACAGGATGTTGATGGAGATGCCGCCGTCCATCAATGTCTTGGGGAGCCAGTAGTCTCCCACCTTGGGCTTGACCACCAGGGCGACTCGGCCCGGGTACTCGATGCGTGGCGAGTGGTCCTGGTGGCTCCAGGTGATGGGATGCTCCGACCAGTTGAGGAACTGGGGAACGTCCACCTGGGCCACCGCGTTGACGGCGACGGCGCGGGCGATGACCTTCTTCTCGTGCTTCGTGTTGAAGCCTATGAAGGTGTGGAGCGAGCTTGCCACACTGCCGAATTTTCCGCCGTTTGGCGGATTATTGTCGGGGTCCTCCTGCGCTCGTCGTGCCTTCTCAGTCTCCTTGAGAGAGTGGCAGTCGGTAGTCGTGTGCGTGGCGGGCTTCCCTTCCCTGCTGTGAAACGCACAAGTTTGGTTAAGGAGGGCCGCGGGGTCGAACCTTGGTTTCGTCTTGTAATTGCCGCAATCACGGCGTTGCCCTCCGTCGCGGTGGAAGCTCTTGGGCTCGCGCTGCACGTGCCCAGCGTTGGCGACGAAGTCGACTCGCCCGTCACTGCGGCGCTTGCCGGTGAGGCGAGTGTTGCTGTAGCGTAGGTCGGACCGTCGTCCGTTGTCGGTGTCGTTTGTGCGGCGTTGACCGCCCGACTCGTCGTCGGTTTCCTGGTTTGGGTCTTCCTCCGCGTATCTCTTGGCGATCTCGAGGAGATCCGGTATGTTGTCGTGTGTGCGGGAGTGTCGTTTGAGCTTGGCAACCAGGGGCTCGTAGCGGCACGAGGTCTTGAAGCAGTGGATCGCGGTGTCCGGGTGGATGCCGACCGCGTTGTACCATAGTTCTTTCCACCGCTGGACCCAGCTGCGGGTCAACTCGCGGGGTCCCTGCACGTATCGTTCCAAGTACTCGATGGTGGTGGCGCGGGTGTAGGAGCACTCGAAGTGCCTGACGAAGGCATCGCGTATCTCTTCCCAGGAGTCGATGCTATCCGAGGGAAGAGTGTTGATCCACTGCCTGCACGTTCCCTCCATCATCAGGGGAAGGTAACGGGCGGCTAGCAGGTCGGTGTGGCCAGTGATCCCCATTGCCATGAGGTAGGTGTCCATCCACACGGAGGGGTCGTACGAGGGGTCATACTTCTCTATTTCCTTCAGCGCTTTGAAGTTCGCCGGGTATTTTTCGCCTCGGATCATCGATCCGAAGCACCGGGGCCCGAGTCGTCTTAGCGACCCCATTGGCTCGCCGTCGTGGCGATTGGTTAGGGTGTGTCGCAGGTTGTCGGGCTGGCGTGCGCGCCAGCTTTGGTTGTTGATGATGTGGGTGCGGGCGTCGACGGGCTGACCGTTGGCAGCGACGAAGTTGGTCGCTGGCCTGGGGTCGTTGGTGGAGAGTGCCGCGTTCGCGTGTCGGTGTTGGAGCTGCAGTGGTTCGGGTGGCGGGCAATTGAGGGTGTTTGCCGCCAATGGGCGGCCGCTTGAGGCCGCTCTGCTGCCCGAAGAACGCGAGTACACCCGACCCTGCGAGTCGGCGCCTGCGTTTTGCTGCTCGACCGCCTTTGCGGGCAGGGCCCTGACGTACTGGACCTGTAGGGCGCCGTTGCCGGTGGCCGTAATGTTTTCGGCCGCTGCTCGACCTGCCACGAGGTTATCCATCGGGGTGGAGAACAGTGGTAGGCCGTTCGCGTCTTGCTCCTGTGAGGAGAACACTATCCGCGGCTGATCCCTGGGGGGTGTGCGGTTGGGTGGAGGTGGGGCGCCCATCGCCGTCGACCCTGGCGGGGGCCGGGCGCTTCCTCCTGGTGGCGCGTTCTCGCAGATCGCGCGCTCGGCCATGCGGGCTGGGTCGTTCTCGTCGTCGAAGTTCAGGGCGCGCCCCTGGACGGTGGGGTTCAAGCGCGACCTGATTCGCTGCTAGTGGTAGCGCGACAGCTCCAGCGCCGTGACCTGCTCGAGGAGAAATTTTTCGTGCTCGGCTTGTTCCTTGCGGACTGCCTCCGCCAGCTTCAGGCGGAGTTCCTCGACCTCTGTTGCCGTGGTGTTAGGAGGGATCGGGGTGGAGAAGGGATCCTCCGGCGGATCGGTGCCAGTCGCCATGTAGGTCGCGGTGTGGCGACCGGTCCCATCACGGAGATCGGCGGAGTTTTCCGACCCGGAGTCGAAGTCAAAGATCCCAAGGATGGAGGGATCCTCGAAGTCTCCCACGTTGGAGACCTGGGTGATGGAGCCTGCGGGCGAAGCCGCGGTGATGGATCCGGCGAGTGACGCCGGGGTCGCCGAGTCGGCGTCGTCGTTGAGGGCCGCGTCTTCCGCGGCCGCGGAGTTTTCGGCCACGTTGCTGTGGGCCGAGTTGTACTCGGAGGCGAGGTGATGGATCGTGCGGACCTGGCTCTCGGAGAGCCGGTCGCATGGCGGCGACTCGCGGATGCGAGCCGAGTCCTCCGAGACGATGACATCGGTGAGGCCGACGAAGAGGCTGATCGTGCCGACCAGTAAGATCATGCTGTGCGTGACGGGTCGCGCCGCCATGACGTAGCTACTCCACAAGATCTGGAGCATCTCGCTGATCGCTATCATGCGGCCGGTGGTGACCAACTCGTTGATGGGTAGATTGGATCTCGCCGCAGAACACCGGCCAGACCGGCCAGGCCCCACGGTGGGCGCCACTGTCGTGGGAATGACCACGGCAGATGCTGCAATCGGCATCGAGTAGTAGAACGAAGGGCAAGGGCGGCCAGCCATCTGCGGTGCGAGATGAGGGCGGAGACACAGGGTTTTACCTAGGTTCGGCCCCCGGAGGGTAAAGACCTACTCCTGCTAGATTGTATTATGTTGGAGGTACAATGGGGCGAGCTCGACGGCTAGGCGGCGAGTCGCTTGGGTGGATGATGGAACGTACATTTACACGCCCTCTAGGGAGGTTTCTATAGACTCACCCTCCCCTAGGGTTTACATATCTCAACCGAATCAGTTAAGGTTTCGGTACTCGTTTAACCTAATCCGACTGGGCCTATCTACTCTCCTGGGCCTTCAGCTTCCAGTCGCTTGGATCCACGCCAGGCCTTGATCCAGTCGCCGTCTTGCAGGCCCACTCGCCAGTTCCTGGGCCAGTCGGAAACGTCCTGCTGGGTATACCCGATAGGCATCTCCCCATCATTAATACTGGAGGGGGTTCAGATGACAACCTGAAGGTGGACTTCTAGTCATAGATGCAGTTGGATGGCGGTCTATGTATATTGTTGTATTTCCCAATCGAATCTCATACGATCTTTTTGTATAGTATTGCATTGTTATGCCTTGCTCAGTTCCTGTCAATTGCCCTGCTGTAATTTTTTACCGTGCGTGCCATGTTGTTTATCTAACGAGAGCACCTCAAGTGAAATATGGACCCTGGTCCAATCTTTACCATTGATACATCTTCCACTGTTACTTGTTTACTTGCTGCAAACCATTACCTTCCACACCATACGTTTAATCCTTTGTTATAGCAAACCGGTGAGCTTGACAACCTCATTGATTCGTTGGGGCAAAGTCTTGAGTTTGTGTTGTGCAGGTCTCCGCGTTGCTTGCAACACCTGTGTGGCGTTTCCTTCCTCCTACTGCTTTGATAACCTCGGTTTCTTACTGAGGGAAAACTTGCTACGGTGCTGCTTCACACCTTTCTCTTGGGGTTCCCAACGAAGCGCTCCTTCACCAACTCAGTGCTACATCAATGATATATAAACTGTGGTTTAAATATGGTTTCAAATAGGGTTTTGGTTTGAAAATCTTGGTGCAAGACAAACATGCTATGATAATATGAATGCAATGCTATAATTTTCGTTTGATGAAATTTGGGATGTTACAAAAGACTTTCCTTAACAGTTAAGGAATAATCAGGAACTGACATAGAGTTCTCATTGTAAACATCAACTTGTATCCTCTCCGGCTACGGATCTAGGACCGAGCCTCTCGTATAGCAACTAATTTTCCTCTCCGGCTACGGATCCAAGGCTGGGAGGACCTGACGGAGAGGGCAGCTTAGTTTTCCTACAATCCGCTGTAAGCTATATAGCAGCTAGCGAACCGACAACTTTGTCACCCAGCTTTCTCAATAAATAGACTACATCGACTTCCTTGTTCGTCTACAGCCCACGAAATCCCCAATGCTCCTTTTTCCATGAAACCCTAAGTCCATAACAATGGGCATTGCCGAGTTCACCCCTCATCACCACTAGAGGCCATGTCACCAATGGCGGTTGACGGCAGTTCATGATGAATTCTGTGGACTTACTCCATCTACGTGAGGCCCATTTGATCTCTTAGAAGGAGGGGTACTGCAAACTTTATGGTCTAGAGGTAATCCTCGACCCTCCTGCTGTATTTTGGGCGATGTTCCTCGCGTTTGTCCTTCGGGGCCTTTCTCTTCTCGCCCACGATTTCGTTCATGGGATTCTCTTTCTCTACGGGCTTCAACTACATCAAATGACACCCAATTCGATTCTTCATATCGCTTACATCATTACCCTCTGCAAGTGTTGGTTCAGAATCGAGCCACACTTCAGCCTCTATAAGAAGCTTTATGCCTGGAAGAGGCGGTCTAGCTTTGGCGGCGCAGTCTACGAACTTGGTGGGTGCAATATATATATACGACCCTACCAAAAATACTTTTGTTTCAATCTCATTGAGTTTGCGCAAGGGTGGAGGAACAAATGGTTCTACATCCATGACGAGAAACTGACCAACCATATTTATGGCCTTCCTCCATTCGACACGGGTGCGGAGATCAATAGGAAGCGCTCATGAAAGAACGATGTTCCCTCCGGTGAATCTGAGGTTGTCGAGGCGTTGTACAAGTGCATGGAGGCCTTGCAATTGCAGCACAACCAATAAGTTACCGGCATCAACATCATCTGCACCTTCCTCAAGCATCAGGTATAACCCCACCAGGCCAGGGCGTACCCAATGTTTTTATATGCTGGCGTCAACGACCCGACGAGGGTGTCATTCGAGGAGCTATCTTCGTCATACCACGATAGGGCCCTTAGGCCGTTGCTGAGCCTCAGAGCCGATGAGGCCTTATCGGTGGAGACGTCGACTAGCCCCTTCAGCGCGTTCAAGGAGGTTCCTCAGTGTTGGGGTTTTAGGGCAGAAAACACAAATTTTCCTATGAATGAAACCCTAATGCCAGGATCTATATACTAGTAACGCAGTAACAAGAGGGGATACAGTATTCATAACTTTGAAATCCGAGCGCATTTAACGTACCGCGAGGAATGTGGTTACATACGTCGCTCCGATGCTGACCTCGAGGTCACGAAGTCCAACGGCCCCGACAACTCCTACCGCCGAAAGAACGGTGCCGCCCGAGGGAGTCACACATGTACGATCTCCCGGCTCCGAGTCCCGTAGCACAATGGTGCTCCGTGGTGAAGAACTCCTTGCTCGCACAGCCCTAACAAGGAGGCCATAGTCGCAAGAGAGAGAGACTAGAGATAGTCTACACATGCCTTTTCTATATTTCCTGGTGTGTTTTAATCCTCCTATGGGAACCTCTTTATATAGCCAGAGGGAGGGGATCCCTCCACCTTAGGTGCCCCATGTGGGACTAAAAAACTGAGGTAAAAGGGAAAATCCAGAATCCCCCACCGGTTGGGCCCCACGGCAACCCGGGTGGGCCACCCGGGGCCGGCCCAGCGGAAGGAGGCGGTGGCGGCTAGAGGAGGTTACCACTGGCGCCGGGTTGGGCTGCCTTCCCACCTCTTGGCCCAACACCGAAGCGGTGACGGCTGGCGCCTGGGAAGCCAGCTTCTCTCCCCGCGGCCCAGCGTGTGGCCCAGAGCGCGGCCCACGCGGCTAGAGGCGGCGACGACAGCTAGTGCCGGGTGGGCTAGCTGCCCCCGCGTGCGGCTCCCACTATCTGCCGCCCATGTGCTTTGCAGATTTTCCTTTTGCCTTTTTCTTGCCATTTCTTTTCAGGAAAAATCCTTCCGGGGTTTTTGCCTAATAAGAAATATGCCTTTATAAATATTTATTTAGAATATATTAATTCACAATTAACATATATAAATATATATTTAAATCACCATTTATTAGAAACTCCTTTTGGTCCCTTTTCCTCTATTCTTTCTCCAAACACATTCATATCTCTCCAGAACATTTCTGGTTTCTCTCTTCTCATTTCTTCAGTGATTCCTAATAAGCCTATAATGATCTCTATTCTTCGACAATCCCTTAAGCATGCTACCCAACGGTTCGGGAACACTCTAGACATGGACAAGACTCCTCTCTGACCAATGATCAACATAGGGACCTGGATGCCCATGATGACCACCTGTGCATTCCATGAAACTTGTCGTTGAACCATAAACGTTGTGTCTGATACGTCCATTTGGCATCACCATTCTATATCATAACTTGCCTATATTCATTGATATATTTCATATTAAGAGGTGATACTTATGTCTTTTCATCCCAAAAATCATAGTTTCAAAACTCATTCATATCATCTTTGCATCATTCATCCATTTAGGGTTTTCTCAAAAATCACTTAGAAACAGAAGTTGGGGCTATGATTTCATGTGGGCATTTTTATTCCAAAATGACCATCACCCTTTGAAATGTGAAAGTTTAAATACTGGTTCACTTGACTCCATTGATGGAAAGTTTAGGTGAAGCTTTTACCCAAGTTTTCAAATTTGGAAATGGTTTCAAAATCTTTTTCAAATATTTACAAACTAGAGCAAATCTCTGTTTACTTTGAAAACCAAGCTTGACCAAGCCTTGCATGGTAAACACTTAGTTAAAATGACTGTTTTTGAATCCACAAAACCCTGCAAAAATTCCCAGAACAGTTTGGATTCAAAAGGATTTGAATTCATATCAAAAATCATTCCAGAAAATAGAAATAGAAAAAGAAAAGAAACAAACAAAAGAAAAGGGCCAGGCGCCAGGTATCTGGCCCAGCAACCAATCGAGCCCAGCAAGCCCACCCGGGGATTTCTTTTTCTCCTCTCACGCGCGAGCGCACACACTGAGCCGCTGACAGCCAGACCCCACACTCACTTCGCGCACATCGCTGACGAGTGGACCCTGGACACGCTGTCATCGTCTTCCCCAAAACTCGCCCGCGACCACGTCGCAGCTGCAGTGACTGCCGGTGATGGCGCGGCTTAATTGGGCAATTAAACGCAGGCGTTTCCTGTCGAGGCACCGGCTATAAGATCCCCACCTCCCCACGATCATTTTCCCCCATTCAATCGCACACTCACGCCCCCAGGCTGCCCCCGATTCGCACAAAACCACCGCAGACAGAGCAACTCCGGCGACCGATTCAGGTGAGCCTCGAGCGCCCCTTTCCCTCTGGTTTGTTCGAGACGCTTAGTAAACCTCCCGCGCACCTTCTAACCACAACAGAGCATCCTGTATTGCCCCAGGTCGACGTGTTCGCTTGACGCCGTAGGCACCCGACGACCACCCCAACTCCGGCGAGCAATCTCAGTAAGTTTCGAGCGCCCCTTGCTTTCTTATTCACCCGAGCGTGTTCGCAGTTTTCCTGCGCATCTTCTAAACCCATTGGTTCGCGCTCAGGCGACGCAGAACTTCGGCAACGACTCCGACAACACCCACCCGACGCCAGACGCAACTCCGATGAGATCTAGAGCCCATCTCCGAGCGCCCCTCCGCAAACCAGCACCACGACGAGCTTCAGCAGCCTCCGGCGAACCTGGTAATACCCCTCTCTCTCTGGCGGACGATGTAGAACGCCGGCGCCGCCGTAGTCAGACGCGCCGCCGCCAGTTAGCACCGCCAGCACCGCCCGTTTCTGGCTTGATGATGTGGACCGTTGGATCTGCATCGCAGCGCTAGGATAGATTCACTTAAACCGAAGAGGTACGCGATCTGAGCCGTGCAGCGTTAGTTAGATCCAAAGACACAGAAGGGTGATCCGGTGCGAACCGGTACGGGCAAATAAAAACATGACGCGTGGCTAGGTTAGATCTAAAAACAGATTTAAAAACCAGATTTAGTTTCAAACTTCAAATGCTTATAACTTTTGAATGCCACGTTGGATTTTTGCAAACTTTATACCGTTGGATTCAGTGAAACAAGGCCTTTCTGAATATCCAATTTGTTTAGCATATAGTAATAGAAAAATGATTTTATTTGTGGGACAAGTTTTAGGCTAATTTAGGTATAGATTTAATTTGGTAAATTAAAATGGGGCCAAATAAATTTAGTTGGCAAACTTGTGTCATGTTAAGTTTCTGTACCCATGAGCATACTTGGTAGAATTTTCAAAAAATCACCACTTAGTAAATTCTTGCATACATGCATTCATATTATTTTTTGGTTATATATATTTGTGTGTAATTGTATGCTATTGTTTCTTGTGTAGATTTTTCTAGTGATTGTGATTGTGAAGAGTGCTACTCTCCCCACTACCAAGGCAAGTGATATTTACATGAATAAATTTGTCCTATATATTTTGAACTAGCATTAGATATTTTGTTATAGTGTTGCATGCTATTTTTGTCTAATATAAGAGATGGGGAAATCCTATGTAGTCTAGTAGAATTGCTAAGGAATCATCCCTAAGATATGTTGCCATACTTTGCTTAGCCTAGCTTATAGCAAAACAAGGGTTGGTGAAAAACTACTCATACTATAAAGAAAATATTCTAAGTCAAGAGACTTATACTTTTCTAATAAAACCACTAAGTCAAATGAACCTCCTGGGTGGAATGGAAAGTATGGGTTATGTTGAGTGGTTACACAAGGCCATGGACTTGGGTTGTGTATCTCACTTGTGGTAAGCCACCCAGGCACAAAGGGATTTGGAGGCCAAGTGTTGAGAAAGCTTACAGTGCAACCACTTGGCAATATGGGCTCTGCCATGATCATATAGGTTGCTAGAACTTAGTCACTTGGACAGTTGGTGGTAGATGGGTTGATAGGTTGGAGCGCGTCCATTTGACTAAGGAAAAGCTTCTGAAAGGTCCTGTCTTGGGAAACCAAGTCTGGTGGGGAAAGTGCACAACCTCTGCAGATGGAAAACCTAAGTACTTAGCCTTGTCCAAGGAAATGGACACTTTGAGCATCAAGACATGGAAGCTACAAGAATCTCAACACTCCAATTTCTAAATAAAAATTGATGGGCGAACAAGGGTGAAGGACCTCAATGTCTATTGGTGGTTCCTTGGGAATGTTTTTGACAAAGAAAAACTTAGTGATTTCAACTAATAGGTAAAACCTATCTTCAAGCAAAGCAAGCCAAGCTACCCTTAGCCAAAATGCATATAGTAATATAGTCCATTTAAAATATAATAAGGTATCACTTGCCAATACTATTCCAAAGTATTGACCCTCTGTGGTTGTAACTTGTGATGTTGCAGGTTACTCCGATGATGAATAGGAGTCATGAGTCTACACTCAACATGCTTGTCTGTGGCACATGAAGATGAAGACTTATGTTTATTTACTTGTTCCTTAAAACTCTTGTATTAGGCCTATGGCCATGAGTTGTAAAAGACTATATTTTATCTCTGGAATGAATGTAATAAACGACCTTTGTATCTGTGTACTTCATCTTAAACTGTGGATGCTAGCATTGATCCAGGGACTAGCATTGCAATCACAGGGATCCTTTCCTTTATAAAGGAGGGGTCTAACAGATGGTATCAGAGCACTGTGTTGCCTGTAGGATTATGACCCTAGGATTGGAAAACCACTAAGGAAAAAGTTTTTCAAATACTTCTACACTTGTCTATTCTTCTCGTAAAACTTTTCTAATATCTTTCAACTTCCTTTGTAGATGAACTCCATCAACGAAGCCGTGAGGCAGGGACCACTCATGACCATGACCTTGGAGTGTGAAACTGAGTTTCCCAATGTTCTCAAGGATCTCATGGAGGCAATGGATGCACATGGTGAAGCTGTGTACAAGGGCTTTCCAGTGATGGATGAAGGAGTGGAATATTGTGGGTGCAACTTCACTTGTACAAAAACAAGGAAGACAACCACAAAGAAAGGGGATTCTGCATGTACACCAACACTACAATGCACACCACATTCTTTGAGTCAGCCAGGGATGCAGCTTGGAGGACTATCAAAGAACTAAGTGCTAGAGTCAAGTGCAGAATGCTCAACCTCCAAAAGGACTTAGAGAAAGAGAAGGAGCTTACTCAAGAGTTGGAAGACACCAACCAAGAAATAAGGGGAGATGTTATAGACTTAGTGATAGAGTCAAGAGAGCAAGATTGGTGGATTGCCTCTAGGAACATAGTGTTTAATAATAGGTCCCGTGAGATTGGATTGTAAGAACACTTCGTTAGTTGGACCACCACTTATCACCTTATTTTCCAAAATGATACCTTAAATAAGTTGGACCTTGTTTGATGTAATGGATTTATGTAAGCATGACTTGTGTGAAATTGTGTTCCATGGTTATGTATGAGATGATTGTTTTGTGTTTATAAGTGTTGTTCTAACTTTTCAATTTTATAAATAGATGCCTATTGCCGTCAGCACTGTTGAGGAGTTCCAGGTTACTCGTTTCGGGCCCCGTATCGTTGAGCTTACCACTTTGCTCGATCTCCCTCTTCCTACCATCACGGTGTACCCACTCACCAAGTTCGAGAGGAAGGACCTCTGGGGCTTCAAGGTGAACCAGCCCGGACGCCAGACTGAGCCTACTACGGAGGCCATCGTCTTCAAGCTGATGCACGACGACAGGGAGAGAGGCATGGAGGTAGTCATGCAGGACCTGATAGGACGACTGTTAGGCCGTCACTCCCGACAGGTTAGGGGCACTCACTTCCACGCCTTCGGAAGACGTGATGTAGATGGAGATTCCATCGACTTTGAGGACGACTCAAGGAGCACTGCAGAGCCGATACGCCTCTATCTTCAGGACTTAGAGACTCTTCTCAGGCACATAGATACGGATAGGACGAACGTCATGCTTGGCAATGACGAGCTTCAGGTGCAGCTACGCGAGAAGGACAAGCTTTTCGCACAGTAGGATGAGATGATCAAGGAAATGGAGACGAAGTTCGAGGCTCAAGATCGCAAGTTCAAGAGTCAGGAGAAACGCGTCCAGGACAGGAACAAGAAAATACGGGACATGACCGAGGAACTGAAGTCCAAGGACTTCGAGCTTGAGCAGCAGCAGATGGTCATTGAGAGGCTTCGCTCCCAGAAGAGGGCTCTCAAGGCCAAGGTCGATTCCTTGACCACTACTATTGAGGAGAACAAGACCGCGATGGAGAACGCAGGTCTTACCTTCGTCGAGGAGGAGATTGACGCTGATGAGTAGACTTGACTACTTGTTTACCTTTCATATTCATAGTCGTTATTGTGAACTTATTATTGGACCATCCGACATGTGGATGGCTTGCCACTTGTGTGTTCTACTTCATGAGCTTATTATGTGGTTGTTGAACCTTTGTTCTTATGTTGCTTGTCATGTGTTTGCTTATAGTGTATTGTGCATGAAACATTTATGGGTATCTCATTCTTATCTAAACCACAGATGCCTCCCCGTCGCGCAAACCCCAACCCCAACAACATCACCCCGGAAATGCAACAAATGATGAATGCACAAACGCAGCTTATGCAAATGATGACAACATTCATCCAAAACCAGAATAACAACAACAACAACAACAACAACAACAACAACAACAACAACAACAACAACGACCCCAACAACAACAACAACAACAACAACCCTCCGGGTTTTGATATGCTCACCAGATTTCTGCGTCTGAGGCCAGCAAAGTTTTCGGGAACAACTGATCCCATGGTAGCCAATGACTGGTTACGTTCTGTGAACAAAGACTTAGTGACCGTGGGCTGCACGGATGCTGAAAAGGTCAGGTTTGCAGCACATCTGTTGGAAGGACCAGCCGCCACATGGTGGGACAACTTCCAAATCACCACTCCTATTGATGAGGTGACTTGGGCCATCTTTGAAGATGGATTTCGCACAGCTCATATCTCATCAGGGATAATGAGCCTGAAAAAGAAAGAGTTTCACAACCTGAAACAGCGCCACCGCAGCGTGGCAGAATACATAGAAGAGTTCAACAATCTGGCGCGCTATGCACCGGATGAGGTTGATACAGATGCCAAGATAAAGGAAAAGTTCTTGGAGGGTTTGAATGATGAGCTGAACCTATAGTTGTCTGTGGCATATGTTCCAACTTATCAGTCATTGTGTGACAAGGCTGCTATTTTGGAAAGTAAAATGAAGCAAGTCGAGAGTAGAAAGAGGAAACACTCCGACAAGCACAGCTCGGGATCGTCTCACAAACGATCTCACTATGATGACAGTGGCAACTCAGGATCCCATAAAAATGGGAAATTCAGCAAGCACAACCACAACCGTCATGACAACAAACATCATCGCAGTCATGACAAGGACAAGTACAAGAACCACAAGGGTGGACATAAGAGCCACTATAGTGGAAATGGTAGTGGAAGTGGAGGCCAACCTCCTAAAAAGGACATCAGTCAGGTTGAATGCTTCAAATGCAAGAAGATGGGACACTATGCAAATGAGTGCCCCGAAAAGAAGGTGGAAGGACCTAACAAGCCGAATCCTTTCCAGAAAGGACAGGTTAACCACATCAATGTGGAGGAGGTCTATGAGGAACCTGATGCCGTGGCTGGTAAGTTCAGACTCAATTCAATTTCAGCATTTGTACTCTTTGATACCGGTGCATCTCATTCATTCATATCAAAGGCGTTTGTGGATAGAAATGGGTTTGCATCAGAAAACATTGGGTGTCCAATAAAGGTTAGTTCTCCGGGGGGAGACATGATAGTAAGCCTTGGATGCCGGGATCTCATCATATTGTTTGGTAAACATAAGTTTCCAGTAAGCCTGATAATCCTAGATTCCCAAGGACTAGATGTAATATTGGGAATGGATTGGATGGCTAAGTATGAAGGAGTATTAGATTGCGCAAATCGTACAGTTACACTCACAACCCCAGAAGGAAAACGAATAAAATTTAAGTCAAACTTTGAATCCAAAGGAAGTAAGCTGAATTCTCATAAGGGGGTTAGCATGGACAGTGTACCAATAGTATGTGAGTATCCGGATGTATTCCCGGAAGAGTTACCAGGAATGCCACCGGATAGAGATGTGGAGTTTCTGATAGATTTGGTGCCAGGATCAGGACCAATAGCTAAGAGACCATACAAAATGTCTGTGGATGAATTGAAAGAGCTCAAGAAACAACTAGGTGAACAGTTACCGAAAGGGTTTATTCAACCAAGTTCTTCATCTTGGGGAGCCCCAGTGTTGTTCGTGGAGAAGAAGGATAGGACCCAAAGATTATGTATTGACTACCGTTCTCTCAACGAAGTTACCATCAAGAACAAGTATCCTTTACCAAGAATCAACGACTTATTTGATCAGCTAGAAGGAGCATGTGTATTCTCGAAGATTGATCTTCGGTCAGGTTATTTTCAACTCAAGATACGAGAGCAAGACATACCAAAAACAGCATTCACCACAAGGTATGGATTGTATGAGTATACTGTGATGCCTTTTGGATTAACCAACGCTCCGGCATACTTCATGAATATGATGAACAAGGTGTTCATGGAATTCCTTGACAAGTTCGTTGTCGTTTTCATCGATGACATCTTGGTCTACTCCAAGAGCAAGGAAGAGCATGAGAGACACTTACGCTTGATACTTGAGAAACTAAGGGAACATAAACTATATGCCAAATTCAGCAAGTGTGAGTTCTGGTTAGAGGAAGTTGGTTTTCTTGGTCATGTGATGACAAAAGATGGTGTGGCAGTTGATCCTGCTAAGGTTTCAG
This sequence comes from Avena sativa, assembly GCA_916181665.1. Classification (NCBI taxonomy): domain Eukaryota; kingdom Viridiplantae; phylum Streptophyta; class Magnoliopsida; order Poales; family Poaceae; genus Avena; species Avena sativa. Next base: position 186,912,871 of record OV702281.1, read on the forward strand.
CTGTGACAGAATGGGAATCACCTAAGAATGTGAAAGAAGTTCGTAGTTTCCTCGGCTTAGCAGGTTACTACAGAAGGTTCATTGAAAATTTCTCGAAAGTTGCTAAGCCTATGACAGAATTGCTAAAGAAGGACAAGAAGTTTGCCTGGTCTGAAGGTTGCGAAGTCAGTTTTCAAGAATTGAAGAAGAGACTTGTAACAGCACCAGTTCTATGTCTGCCAGATTTGGAAAAGGATTTCCAAGTGTATTGTGATGCTTCTCATCAAGGTTTGGGTGCCGTACTTATGCAAGATGGTAAAGTCGTAGCCTATGCTTCGAGACAACTCAAAACTCATGAAGTAAACTATCCTACTCATGATTTGGAGTTAGCCTCTGTCGTCCATGCACTCAAAACATGGAGACATTACCTTTTGGGAAAGCGTTGTGAAGTGTTCACCGATCTTAAGAGTTTGAAGTATATCTTCACCCAGAAGGAAATCAACATGAGACAAAGAATATGGCTAGAACTTATCAAGGATTACGACTTAAGTTTGCAATACCATCCCGGTAAAGCAAATGTAGTAGCGGATGCTATAAGTCGTAAGACATTTGTAAATGGCCTTACCAAAGGGGAATTGCCAGATGACTTGTGTAAGCAATTCAAAGAACTCAGATTGGAGATTGTGCCAGAAGGACATCTCATGTCCTTAGATGTTCAACCCACTCTATTGGACAAGATCCGAGAAGTCCAGAAGACGGATGAGGAAATTGAAAAGATTAAGGTAAATATTGGTCTAGGGAAAGCTAAGAGTTTTCATGTTGACGAACAGGGTACTTTATGGCACGGAAAACGTATATGTGTTCCACAAGACCCAGAATTGCGGAAACTGGTCTTACAAGAAGGTCACAACTCTCCGTATTCTATTCACCCGGGAAATACCAAGATGTACATGGACATGAAGGAAAGGTTTTGGTGGAACAATCTCAAAAGGGACATCGCCGAACACATTGCTTTGTGTGACGTGTGTAGCAGAGTCAAAGCGGAGCACTAGAAACCAGCAGGTTTACTTCAACCACTGCCTATTCCTGAATGGAAGTGGGAAAATATTGGTATGGATTTCATTACCGGATTACCAAGGACCAGGTCAGGATATGATTCCATATGGGTGGTAGTGGATCGCCTAACTAAAGTGGCTCATTTTATACCAGTGAAGACAACTTATACAAGTGCCAAGTTAGCAAAAATTTATATGAGCAGGATTGTATGCCTTCACGGTGTGCCAAAGAGTATTGTGTCAGATAGAGGAACCCAGTTCACATCTCACTTTTGGAGACAACTTCATGAATCCTTAGGAACGAGATTGGAATTTAGCACTGCTTTTCATCCTCAAACAGATGGACAAACAGAAAGGACCAACCAAATTCTTGAGGACATGTTGAGGGCCCGTGCTCTAGATTATGGACCAAGTTGGGATGAAAGTTTGCCCTACGCGGAGTTCTCTTACAATAATAGCCATCAATCTAGTATTGGAATGGCACCGTTTGAGTTACTCTACGGAAGGAAATGTACCACCCCATTATTATGGAATGGTGTGGGAGAAAGAAACTTATTTGGACCTGATCTTATCAAGGACGTCGAAGAGAAAGTCAAATTGGTTAAGGACAGATTGAAAATAGCACAGTCCCGACAGAAAAGCTACGTGGATTCTAAGCGTAGAGAAGTCACCTACGAAGTTGGGGATAGAGCTTATCTCAGGGTATCACCACTTCGTGGAGTGAAAAGATTTGGAGTCAAAGGAAAGTTAGCACCAAGATATGTTGGGCCATTCAAGATTCTAAGTCGCAAGGGAGAAGTTGCATATGAAGTTGAATTGCCAGAATCTCTATCAGCAGTCCATAATGTATTTCATTAGAGTCAGCTTAAGAAATGTCACCCAGAAATGGAAGAGTCTTCTTTGAAGGATACCATACCTTTGGAAGAAGTTCAGCTAGAAAGTGATCTCACTTATGAGGAAAAGCCTGTCAAGATTCTAGAGACAGCAGAAAGAGTCACCAGGACCAAGACTATCAAGTTTTGTAAAGTGCAATGGAACCATCACTCCGAAGAGGAAGCAACATGGGAAAGAGAAGATGATCTTCGGAAAGACCACCCTCACCTATTTGCTAGCCAAACCGAATCTCGAGGGCGAGATTCATCTTAAGGGGGTTAGATTTGTAACATCCCAAAAATCATAGTTTCAAAACTCATTCATATCATCTTTGCATCATTCATCCATTTAGGGTTTTCTCAAAAATCACTTAGAAACAGAAGTTGGGGCTATGATTTCATGTGGGCATTTTTATTCCAAAATGACCATCACCCTTTGAAATGTGAAAGTTTAAATACTGGTTCACTTGACTCCATTGATGGAAAGTTTAGGTGAAGCTTTTACCCAAGTTTTAAAATTTGGAAATGGTTTCAAAATCTTTTTCAAATATTTACAAACTAGAGCAAATCTCTGTTTACTTTGAAAACCAAGCTTGACCAAGCCTTGCATGGTAAACACTTAGTTAAAATGACTGTTTTTGAATCCACAAAACCCTGCAAAAATTCCCAGAACAGTTTGGATTCAAAAGGATTTGAATTCATATCAAAAATCATTCCAGAAAATAGAAATAGAAAAAGAAAAGAAACAAACAAAAGAAAAGGGCCAGGCGCCAGGTATCTGGCCCAGCAACCAATCGAGCCCAGCAAGCCCACTCGGGGATTTCTTTTTCTCCTCTCACGCGCGAGCGCACACACTGAGCCGCTGACAGCCAGACCCCACACTCACTTCGCGCACATCGCTGACGAGTGGACCCTGGACACGCTGTCATCGTCTTCCCCAAAACTCGCCCGCGACCACGTCGCAGCTGCAGTGACTGCCGGTGATGGCGCGGCTTAATTGGGCAATTAAACGCAGGCGTTTCCTGTCGAGGCACCGGCTATAAGATCCCCACCTCCCCACGATCATTTTCCCCCAGTCAATCGCACACTCACGCCCCCAGGCTGCCCCCGATTCGCACAAAACCACCGCAGACAGAGCAACTCCGGCGACCGATTCAGGTGAGCCTCGAGCGCCCCTTTCCCTCTGGTTTGTTCGAGACGCTTAGTAAACCTCCCGCGCACCTTCTAACCACAACAGAGCATCCTGTATTGCCCCAGGTCGACGTGTTCGCTTGACGCCGTAGGCACCCGACGACCACCCCAACTCCGGCGAGCAATCTCAGTAAGTTTCGAGCGCCCCTTGCTTTCTTATTCACCCGAGCGTGTTCGCAGTTTTCCTGCGCATCTTCTAAACCCATTGGTTCGCGCTCAGGCGACGCAGAACTTCGGCAACGACTCCGACAACACCCACCCGACGCCAGACGCAACTCCGACGAGATCTAGAGCCCATCTCCGAGCGCCCCTCCACAAACCAGCACCACGACGAGCTTCAGCAGCCTCCGGCGAACCTGGTAATACCCCTCTCCCTCTCGCGGACGATGTAGAACGCCGGCGCCGCCGTAGTCAGACGCGCCGCCGCCAGTTAGCACCGCCAGCACCGCCCGTTTCTGGCTTGATGATGTGGACTGTTGGATCTGCATCGCAGCGCTAGGATAGATTCACTTAAACCGAAGAGGTACGCGATCTGAGCCGTGCAGCGTTAGTTAGATCCAACGGCACAGAAGGGTGATCCGGTGCGAACCGGTACGGGCGAATAAAAACATGACGCGTGGCTAGGTTAGATCTAAAAACAGATTTAAAAACCAGATTTAGTTTCAAACTTCAAATGCTTATAACTTTTGAATGCCACGTTGGATTTTTGCAAACTTTATACCGTTGGATTCAGTGAAACAAGGCCTTTCTGAATATCCAATTTGTTTAGCATATAGTAATAGATAAAATGATTTTATTTGTGGGACAAGTTTTAGGCTAATTTAGGTATAGATTTAATTTGGTAAATTAAAATGGGGCCAAATAAATTTAGTTGGCAAACTTGTGTCATGTTAAGTTTCTGTACCCATGAGCATACTTGGTAGAATTTTCAAAAAATCACCACTTAGTAAATTCTTGCATACATGCATTCATATTATTTTTTGGTTATATATATTTGTGTGTAATTGTATGCTATTGTTTCTTGTGTAGATTTTGCTAGTGATTGTGATTGTGAAGAGTGCTACTCTCCCCACTACCAAGGCAAGTGATATTTACATGAATAAATTTGTCCTATATATTTTGAACTAGCATTAGATATTTTGTTATAGTGTTGCATGCTATTTTTGTCTAATATAAGAGATGGGGAAATCCTATGTAGTCTAGTAGAATTGCTAAGTAATCATCCCTAAGATATGTTGCCATACTTTGCTTAGCCTAGCTTATAGCAAAACAAGGGTTGGTGAAAAACTACTCATACTATAAAGAAAATATTCTAAGTCAAGAGACTTATACTTTTCTAATAAAACCACTAAGTCAAATGAACCTCCTGGGTGGAATGGAAAGTATGGGTTATGTTGAGTGGTTACACAAGGCCATGGACTTGGGTTGTGTATCTCACTTGTGGTAAGCCACCCAGGCACAAAGGGATTTGGAGTCCAAGTGTTGAGAAAGCTTACAGTGCAACCACTTGGCAATATGGGCTCTGCCATGATCATATAGGTTGCTAGAACTTAGTCACTTGGACAGTTGGTGGTAGATGGGTTGATAGGTTGGAGCGCGTCCATTTGACTAAGGAAAAGCTTCTGAAAGGTCCTGTCTTGGGAAACCAAGTCTGGTGGGGAAAGTGCACAACCTCTGCAGATGGAAAACCTAAGTACTTAGCCTTGTCCAAGGAAATGGACACTTTGAGCATCAAGACATGGAAGCTACAAGAATCTCAACACTCCAATTTCTAAATAAAAATTGATGGGTGAACAAGGGTGAAGGACCTCAATGTCTATTGGTGGTTCCTTGGGAATGTTTTTGACAAAGAAAAACTTAGTGATTTCAACTAATAGGTAAAACCTATCTTCAAGCAAAGCAAGCCAAGCTACCCTTAGCCAAAATGCATATAGTAATATAGTCCATTTAAAATATAATAAGGTATCACTTGCCAATACTATTCCAAAGTATTGACCCTCTGTGGCTGTAACTTGTGATGTTGCAGGTTACTCCGATGATGAATAGGAGTCATGAGTCTACACTCAACATGCTTGCCTGTGGCACATGAAGATGAAGACTTATGTTTATTTACTTGTTCCTTAAAACTCTTGTATTAGGCCTATGGCCATGAGTTGTAAAAGACTATATTTTATCTCTGGAATGAATGTAATAAACGACCTTTGTATCTGTGTACTTCATCTTAAACTGTGGATGCTAGCATTGATCCAGGGACTAGCATTGCAATCACAGGGATCCTTTCCTTTATAAAGGAGGGGTCTAACAGAACTACTGGAGTCAGGATTCTGATGGAAAAAGTGGTGTTTTGATGCAATTTCGCGAAGAGCATAAAAACACCAGAAAAACTACAGAAAACTATATTTTCCCAGAGGTCGAAGGATGCCAGAAGGGGAGGTGGAGTTGGGCCATAGGGGGCCCACACCCCCTAGGCGCGGGCCACCCTAAGCCGCGCCTACAAGGGGTGTGGCCACCCTGGCCTACCTCTGGCTCCGCCCTCTCGCCTATATCTTCTCCTCGAAACCCTAAAGTCAGGGGAGCAAGAACAAAAATATTCTGCCGCCTCTGCGGGGCGGAAAACACCGAGAGAAAAAGAGCTCTCTGGTAGACAGATTTCTGCCGGGGAAATTCCTTCCCGCAGAGGGGAGATCATCGCCATTAACACCATCATCAAGATATACTTCATAGGGACCATCATCATCCACATCATCATCTCCACCAGCACCATCATCACCACTCCATCCCGCTGTAACAATTGTGTTGAATCTTGCATAGTTCTTAGGGGGAACTTTCCTGGTGTTGATTACTATTGTAGTTGATGCTTGTGAGTGGAACCATTGAATTATTGTTTATGTTCAGATTGTTATCCACCATTATATCATCTCTGATCTTGATCCATATGATGTCTCGTGAGTAGTTCGTTTAGTTCTTGAGGACATGGGAGAAGTCATGTTGTTAGTAGTGGATTTGTGTTGCGGTGTGATTCAATGGTTTAATATTTAAGTTGTGGGGCTATTCTTCTAGTTATGTCATGTGAACATCGACTACATGACACTTCACCATTTATGGTCATAGGGGAATTCGTTGTGTATTTGGGTACTAATTGTGGGGTTGCCGGAGTGACAGAAACCTGAACCACCGTTAGGAAACCATTGCACAAGGGAGTGTAGGATCTTAGAGTTTAAGGCTATGGTTAGGTTTTTATCTTAATTGCTTTCTTGTAGTTGCGGATGCTTGCAAGGGTTTTAATCACAAGTTTGTATTAGTGAAAGTAAGGTCAGTACATTTGCACAGGTTCACCCACACCACACTTATAAAACCAAAGAAGATTAATCAGCTATATGAAACAAAAGCACTTGACATTATTCCCATGTGTCCTCGAGAACGCTTGGTCCTCATTAGTATTTCCTTCGGCTTGTCCTTTGCTAAGAAAGGATTGGACCACTTGCTGCAATTGTTTGATGTCTTTATTTACTTGCACTTTATTTCCTTGATTTATCAGAAAACACCTAAAAATTTGTTTGCTAAGTATTATAGAGATTTCCTGCTCCAAACCACTAGTCAGCACCTTCGGCTCCTCATTGGGATAGACACTCCGATTTATCAAAAGTAGTACGGCACACCACCTATACTTGTGGGTCATCAAGACTATTTTCTGGCGCCGTTGTCGGGGAGTGAAGCGCTATTGAAGAGTGGAACTGGTAAAGGAAACTTCTACTATGAGTATTTTTTTTATTTCTGTTTGTTAATTTGTTTCCAATATGGATAACCCACTTGGTTTCATATTTTGGAAAACTACTACCACTGTTAGGGAAGTAGATGAATCACCACCTGTTGAGATAGATCCTTTTAAGATACCTACAAGTATTGTTGATCGTGTTATGGATAAGTAATATTTTGGGATGGAACTGTCGATCCAGGTGACCATTTTCTTTTTATCCATGAATTATGCGTGTTGTTTAAGTGTGCAGGTATCACAATTGAACGGGTGAAGAAGAAGTTACTCTCTATATCATTGAAAGCAAGAGCTGAAGAATGGTATAGGCTACTGAAAAATGGATAATCCATGGAATGGGAGGAAATAGTACCTCTCTTTTATTCTAAATTCTATCCTCCCAGTGAGATTCATAAGGATAGGAATCAAATATATAACTTTTGGCCTTGTGATGGAGAAAGTACAATCCAAGCTTGGGGGATATTGAAGTTACTAATGCTTAAATGTCCTACTCATGAACTCCCTAACAATATTATTATCAATAACTTTTATACAAGGATTTATCTTCATGGTAAAGATTTATTAGACGCTTATTGTGTTGTATCATTAACACATATGAAGGAAGAAGCTAAATGGGATCTTCTAGACCGTATTCAAGAGAACACTGAATCATGGGAAAATGACAAAGGAAGAAAGTCAGGTATAAATTATGATTATGAATGCATTAAATCTTTTATGGGAACTAATGACTTCCGTGATATTAGTACTGAGTATGGTCTTGATTCTCAAAGTATTGCCAATTTTTTTAAGGCCTTTGCCTATTATATAGAAATTCCTAAAAAGAAGTGGCACAAGTATCATGTGCCTTATAAAGATATTTTTAATCATGTTCCTGTTAGAAGCACTGAAGTTTGTACTTTTGATCCTATTTTGCCTGAACCTTATATTGAGAAAATCCCTTTTCATTATAAGGTAAAGGAACATTCTATCATAGATAATGTGGTTAGCAAAATTACAAAGAAAACTATGGAACCTGATGAACAAATAAATATTGAAACTGTAGTAGCCATTGTGAAAGATCTTGTAACTAAAAATATAGAGGATGAGCACATTGTCTTCTGTGAAGATGCTTCTAATATTGTCTCTCATCCTAGAAAATCTAGGAAAACTAGTGTCCCTGTGCTTTCTGTTAGAACTGGTGATCATTGCTATTATGGTTTATGTGATATTGGTGCTAGTTCTAGTGCTATTCCTTATGAGCTTTACAGAGAAATTATGCATGAAATTGGTCCTTATCATCTTGAAGACATTGATGTGGTTATTCACCTTTCTAATAAGGAAACCATTTGCCCTCTTGGTATTGTAAGAGACGTGGAAGTACTTAGTGGTAAGATTAATTATACTGCTGATTTTCTAGTGCTTGGTTAAGCAACTAGTAAAACTTGTCCTATCATTTTTGGTAGACCCTTTCTAAACACTTGTGGAGCTATTATAGATGGTAAGGAGAAATTTTTTACTAAGTTTGATGGAGCTTCTTATGAGTTTAACGTTTCCAAATTTTCTCAAGCTCCTTATGAAAATGAATTACCTAATGAGGATTTTAGGGTGGAACAAGTTTTTTCTTATGATATTTATATTCCCAACTTTATTCAAAGTGCTACTGAAGTTATTATGAGAGTGGGAAACATGGTTTTATGCATCTCAATAATATTAAGTTTCCCCGTTTTATGTTGAAAGCTTTGAAGTTGCATTTGTTTTGTCTTCCTATGCTAGTGTACTTTTGTTTCAATAATTTGTTTTCTCATGAGACTCCCTTGCATATGAAGTGGGTTAGACTCAAATGTGTTGGATATTTCCTTCTTGATGCTCTTTTTCACTTCAAATCCATATCTCTTATGTGAGCATCTTTGAAATTATCAATCCTAACTTAAAGGCATTAAAGAAAAGTACTTATTGGGAGATAACCCAATAGTTTTATTGAGTCTTGCAATTTATTACTTATAATAACCTCTCCTTATCCTTTTTGTTTTGGTTTTTTATTCAATATCAACCACTTTTGAGAAGTATAGGAAAAGTTGTTGTCCTGGGATAGATTTTTGTGCTGCATTGTAAAAATTCGTGAAGGAGCTCAATACTTCGATGGAGCTGTAATTTTCTGTGCTTGTTCCCCAAGTTGTTATCCAACTTTAATTAGTTTTGCACTTTTTGATTTGAGAAACAGAATGTTTTTGAAAAAATAAATCTTTACCTGTTGGTCTGTTTTGACAGATTTCTGCCATCATTTGCATTTGCCTCTTATATTGATTCTCTTTCAGATTATTGGAAAGGAGTTGCTACAGTAGCTTTTGTTTTGATGGATTTCAGTTGAAATTTGGACCTAACGGTTTATTGTCTTTTCATACACTAATGTTGCCAATGAAGTTTGTGTGAGGCTTTGTATGGAAGGAATTTTCATGTGATGGAGAGAAGGAATCTGTAGAGTCCAACTTTGAATAGGTAAAAAGTGCTGCAAACACAAGGTTCGTGAAAACCTTATATTTTTATATTTTTGATGTTTTTATTACATATGGAAGGTTACGAGACAAAACAAAGGAGGAAACGGAGCCTAGGTGAGCCACACCCACCAGTAGCGCGGGCCCCATCTGGCCACGCCACGAGGGGGTCTGAGCCCCCTGGAGTCCGTTTCCACCCTGTTTACGCACAGTACCTTCCTTATGTCATAAAACTTTGTAATATATTACCCCATGGTTCCCCCGAGGTTCGTATATCATGTTCTTGTCGTGTTTTCGTTTCGATCTATTTCTTTCAGGAAATCTTCTCAAGTTTTACAATGGTCTCCGCCAATGACAAGGGAAGAGTCCCGTGGAAGATGATCCTCAAAGCCCCAAGGTGGAGGAGGTCTTGGTTGGGGATGAAGATGACGTGAAGGAGTACGAGCATCCGGACACCCGCGCTACCGTCGCAAGCATTGAAGTGGTGGAAAACCCTACCAAGCTTAGGAGGACATCACGAATGTCTACAGGAGGGAAACCTCTGCGTCATTGCCTCGCTCCACGATCACTTCCTTCATGCACCAAGAACCCCTTCCATACTCTTATACATGAGCAACAATTCCAAAAGGTGCCCAGAGGGAAGTTCCCCTCTGTTTGGGATATGCCTCGTTCTAACCATGTAGGGAAGGAACACTCTAAGAGGGAAGAGTGGGGAAAGAATGAAAAGGACTGGGATTCTCGGTCTGACATGATCATGAACCGCATTGATCATAATTCGGAGTTGATTCGTACTATAACCTTTGAGATTGAGGATTTTGTTGGAGATATGCCCTAGAGGCAATAATAAATGTAGTTATTATTATATCTTTGTGTTTATGATAAATGTTTACATTCATGCTATAATAGTATTAACAAGGAAACATTGATACTTGTGTGATTTGTAAACTTAATTTGAAGTCCCTAGTAAAGCCTCTTTATAATACTAGCTTGTTGGTTAATAGATGATTGTGGTTTCCATATCATGAACATTGAGATGTTATTAACAACAGGATCATATCGTTAGGAGAATGATATGGTGGACATACTCCTATAGATAAGCGTAGCATAAAGATCAAGTCATTTTAATAGTTCAATTGCTATATGCTTTCTGATACATAGTAATATAATTCCTTCGACCATGAGATCATGCATATCACCTTTACCGGATGGATGCTTTGATGACATCAAACACCACACCGTAACTGGGTGGCTATAAAGGTGGCATTGAGTGTTCGGAAAGTATTGGTTGAAACACATGGATCAAGAGTGGGATTTGTCCATCCATATGACGGATAGATATACTCTGGGCCCTCTCGGTTAAATGTCATCCAATTAGCTTGCAAGCATGTGACTGGCTCACAAGGGATCACATATCACGGGAACGAGAAAAGAGTACTTATCGGTAACAAGGTTGAACTAGGTATGCAGAGATACCGACGATCATAACCTCGGATAAGTAAACTATCGTGAGACAAAGGGAAATTGATATCGTATGTAAGTGGTTCATTCGATCGCAAAGTAATCGTAGAAATATGTGGGAGACATATGAATTTCCAGATTCGTCCATTGGTTATTGATCGGAGAAGTGTCTCGATCATGTCCGCATAATTCACGAACCGTAGGGAGACACACTTAAGGATTCGACGTTGTTTGAGTAGTTATGGAATGATGAGAAAGAGACCGAATGTTGTTCGGAGTCTTGAATGGGATTCGGGATATCACGAGGAGATCCGGAATAGTCCGGAGAATAAGATTCATATAAGGAAAGTCCCGTTTCGGAGTTGGAGAATGGTTCCGGTGTTTTCATCGGGAATGTTCTAGAAGGTTCCGGAATGTCCGGCACTCCGGGGGGGGGAAGGGTACATGAATGTGTTATACCAAGTTGGTATGATTGCATCATGTACTAAGTGTCTTCGTTGTCCAAAATAAAGGGTTTATTCAAATCCTAGTTTGAAAAGTCAAACGACTAGTTTAAAAGTCAAACGGCAAGTTTTGGAAAGAGGAGGAGGAGTGGGAAACCGAGTTGGGGAGGGTTTCCCTCCTCCAACCGGCGGCGCACCACCCAAGCCGAGTTGGGGAGGGACTCCCCTCCCACCCCTTGGCCGGCCGGCCCCTCCACCTATATAAGGAGGGGCAGGGATCCCTCCTAGAGACACACAAGATCCTCTCCTCTAAACCCTAGCCGCCGGCGCCGCCGGCGCCGCCACCACCACTACCGCCGTCGCCGACCTAGGTCAAGCCGCCGCCGCCTAGCAAACCTAGCCGCCGTCCAAGCTTCCTCCTTGGTGTGTCTAAACCCTAGATCGTCGAGGGACTCTCTCATACCCCACCATACTCGCTCCGGCTTGAGGCGAAGCCCTGCGAGACCTCCCCTCTACTTCCGGTACCACGCCGTTGTGCTGCCGGAATCGCGAGGAGAGTGCTACAACCTCCGCTGCCTGCTGGGACAAGGGAGAGGAAGGTCTTCGTCGAGTACCGAACGTGTGACCGACTGCGGGAGCGCTGCCGGAACGCAGCGCCAGAAGGATCGTCTATGCGATCTTGAGATCGGGAAGAGTACGACTACATGACCCTCGAGAATCTGCTCTCGTTAAACACTTTGGAATCTTCGAGGGTGAGTTATTCCATCGACTCGTTGCTACAATCTAGTAGATAGATCTTGGCTTGTTTGTTTGTATGCGAGAGAAAATTTTTGTTTTCCATGCTACAAAACCCTACAGATTTGAGGAAGCTGATTGAAAAGCTCATCAAGGGAACACAACCACCACCGAAGGAGTAATTTGTCATCAGGTTTGGCAATCCCCTTGGCTTGTTCCAAGCTTGGGGGAGTGTCGCGGTATCACATCATTATCTTTTATCAAGTTACCTTTTTAGTAGAGCCATATCTTGTATAGAGAAGTTATCTTATAGGCTGTTTTGCATTGTGGAAGTGTCTCTCCTTTAGTTGGTTATCTATGTATCCCTTGGTGTGAGTGCCTTTATGGAATATTAATGAGAAGTTTCATCTTTTACTTTTTGCAATTCTTATTTTAGTTTGCAATCTATATTATATGATTGACCTTGTTGATCAGTATTGGTATCACTTTGGGAGCATCAAGTAGATCTAAATTGGGTTTGGCAAACCGAGCTCTGGTTAGTAGAAACACTTTTTGAGGTTTGAAAGGAAAATAGAAAAGCACATACAGGTATTTTATATCGTTTTTTTTTCTTTCTTGATTGGCTCATAAGCTTAGTATTATTTATTTAATATGTTTTTTGTATTCAAGGAAGATTGCATGTTTGGCTTTATCACTTGTATGTTTTCTTGTTTTCTTCAACTCTTTTGCTTGCTACCCAGCCTTGCTAGCCAAAAACATGTGCTGAGAGGGAATACTTCTCATGCATCCAATCCTTTAAACCAAAACCTGTGCCATTTGTGTCCACCATATCTACCTATTAGCATTATTGCTATTCCAAGTAAATTCTCAGGCTTCATCTGTCTTTAAAATTAAAATTCATTTTGTTATTTCAAAACTAGTTAGTAAGGCTCTCACGAACTTGACGACACACCTTATTTTCTTGCCACTAATAAACTTGAACCATTGTGTCATCGAAGTTGTATATACTTGCATCTATAAGTTGGGATTACCAGAACCGTCTTGTAACGGGGAACGCTTTTAACACCTGTAAATATCTACCTAGGTTATATCATGCTCTTTTGTTTGTGGATGTCGTCGGTGTGAAATAAAAGGGGAGCTTGTAAGTCCATGGAGTCATGTATGTGTGTTAGAGAAATGCCTGGGCCGCTAGCCTAAGCCATGCCTAATCATGTGTCACATCCCAAAATTTTCCAAATTTTGAAATGTGAAAAATAAATAAACAAAATAAATAATTGATGAAATTTAGGGTGAAAAGAAACTTTTTGATTCCAAATGGAAACATCAAAACACATCTTGAACAAAAACTTTGAATGAAAAGGGAATCAAACAAAATTTCAATCAAATGAAATGCATTCATCAATAATGTATCTTGAAATTTAAACACTTGGAAAAGCTAAACCAAAACCCTAAAACCCTCTATGACTATGGATTTGATCCATATGAAAATTTGTCAACAAATATTTATAAATGGTAAAAAATGATAAACAAAATATTATAAAACCATAGGAATTGGTTTCACTTAATTTGGAGCCATGGATAAAAACTTATGAAGTTAATAACTGAAAAAGGAATTAATTTCCAAAGATAATGAAACCCTTATCTTAAATCCAGACCAAATCTTGCGCAATAGAATCCTATAGGGATTTAAAAATATAAACAAATATTAAATAAACTTATATAAATTGGAATCATCAATTTTGGATCTTTAAATAAAAAGATATGGATTTTATAAGCAAAGAAAGAAAGAAATAAATAAGGAATAATTAAAAGCCAAATTAAATCTTGGCCAAACAAATGAAATGAAAGATTAATGATTAATAAAAGAGTAAGGTATTATTTAAATAAAATCATAAGGATTGATTAATGTCCAATTATATTTAAATAAAGACAATACCCAATTTAAATGAACATTAAATCATATTAAAGTATTTTAAATAATAATTCAAAGTGAATTATTTGCACTAAAGAATAAATAAAACCTACTGAAAAAGGTTTGGTAAAAATTAGAATTCAAATAGAGTTTGAAAACATATTTAAATATTATTTGAAATAAAGACAAATGTCTATTTTAAATAAATATAGACCCTAAAAGAATAAAAGAAATATTCTAAAATGGACTTTAGAATATGTTAATAAACATTATTAAAAATATACTCAAAGTTTGGTAGTGGTTTGAATTCAAATGGTGTTTGAATTATTTGAACAAAAATCAAAACAGAAAAATAGAAAAGGAAAAAGAAAAAGATTCAGTATAAAAAGAAAGGGAAACAAACCCAGCCCAGAAACAAGGCCCAGTCTAGCCCAACTCGCAGCCCACCTCTTCCCCGAACCGTTTCTTTTTCCACTCGCGAGCAAACCCATTCAGTCACTGACGCCTAGCGCCCACACGCACTCCCTCTCTCTCTTTCGCAAACAGCGCGACCCCACTTGCCAGTTCATCTTTTCCACCCGCGACGACCTTTCCCCCTCGCACCTCATCGTTTCTACCTCGTTTACTCCTCGTAAATTCGGGTGAATGCACGATTAAACCTCGTCAGTGACGACGCACTCCTAAACGCCATCGCCCCCTCTCTCTTTTCCCCCAGACACCACCTCTCCATCACCAGGCTGCCACAATCGCGAGCTCGAACCCCACTGCCTCCAAAGATAATGAAACCCTTATCTTAAATCCATACCAAATCTTGCGCAATAGAATCCTAAAGGGATTTAAAAAGATAAACAAATATTAAATAAACTTATAAAAATTGGAATCATCAATTTTGGATATTTAAATAAAAAGATATGGATTTTATAAGCAAAGAAAGAAATAAATAAATAAGGAATAATTAAAAGCCAAATTAAATCTTGGCCAAACAAATGAAATGAAAGATTAATGATTAATAAAAGAGTAAGGAATTATTTAAATAAAATGATAAGGATTGATTAATGTCCAATTATATTTAAATAAAGATAACACCCAATTTAAATGAACATTAACTCATATTAAAGTATTTTAAATAATAATTCAAAGTGAATTATTTGCACTAAAGAATAAATAAAACCTACTAAAAAGTTTTGGTAAAAATTAGAATTCAAATAGAGTTTGAAAACATATTTATATATTATTTGAAATAAAGAAAAATGTCTATTTTAAATAAATATAGACCCTAAAAGAATAAAAGAAATATTCTAAAATGGACTTTAGAATATGTTAATAAACAGTATTAAAAATATACTCAAAGTTTGGTAGAGGTTTGAATTCAAATGGTGTTTGAATTATTTGAACAAAAATCAAAACAGAAAAATAGAAAAGGAAAAAACAAAGATTCAGTATAAAAAGAAAGGGAAACAAACCCAGCCCAGAAACAAGGCCTAGTCTAGCCCAACTCGCAGCCCACCTCTTCCCCGAACCGTTTCTTTTTCCACTCGCGAGCAAACCCATTCAGTCACTGACGCCTAGCGCCCACACGCACTCCCTCTCTCTCTTTTGCAAACAGCGCGACCCCACTTGCCAGTTCATCTTTTCCACCCGCGACGACCTTTCCCCCTCGCACCTCATCGTTTCTACCTCGTTTACTCCTCGTAAATTCGGGTGAATGCACGATTAAACCTCGTCAGTGACGACGCACTCCTAAACGCCATCGCCCCCTCTCTCTTTTCCCCCAGACACCACCTCTCCATCACCAGGCTGCCACAATCACGAGCTCGAACCCCACTGCCTCCAAAGATAATGAAACCCTTATCTTAAATCCATACCAAATCTTGCGCAATAGAATCCTAAAGGGATTTAAAAAGATAAACAAATATTAAATAAACTTATAAAAATTGGAATCATCAATTTTGGATATTTAAATAAAAAGATATGGATTTTATAAGCAAAGAAAGAAATAAATAAATAAGGAATAATTAAAAGCCAAATTAAATCTTGGCCAAACAAATGAAATGAAAGATTAATGATTAATAAAAGAGTAAGGGATTATTTAAATAAAATGATAAGGATTGATTAATGTCCAATTATATTTAAATAAAGATAACACCCAATTTAAATGAACATTAACTCATATTAAAGTATTGTTCTGAACCTTCTGACCATAAAAACCAACTTGTAGATTAAAAATACATTTTGTGATGCTAAGGAATAAATCTTTGAATAAAAGCATTTCTAGTTAAATAAAAATGTGGATTATGGTTTAAAAATGCTTTTTGAGTAAAACCTTTTGCAAATGGGTTGATTTATACTCCCTGACCCTAAACACCAAGTTTTAGGATTTAAAAAAATATATTTGATGAACCCTAGTAAATTATTACTTTGCCAAAGGCATTTCTAACAAATAAAAATATTGTTTGATTTAAAAATGAAATTTAGGTGAAATCTTTTGCAAATGGATTAATATTAAACCCTTTAACCATAAACACTAAAAATGATTTCAAAATGGAATTTAGGTGTTTAAATAATATATTTGGATAAAACTACAAAATATTACTTTGTTTTAAATCATTCTTAGCAAAACAAAAATGATTTAAATGGCCATTTTCACCAACTTGAATTTAAATAGTTTTACCACTTTTGTAAATGATCAATAGGAGCTTTAAAATGTTTAGAGCCTAATAGAAACCACTTTTCAAAATAAAACAATCTTTTGCATGCTTGCATGCAGTACTTGATTTTATTGTTTTATCTGGTGAATTGTTTGAATGCTAGTTTGAATATGTGCTTGCTTGATTGAATTGTAGTGAAATTTGAAGAGTGTGATATTTGCAAGATCAAGGAGTGAACCAGTATTCTCTACTAAAAAGGCAAGTGGCACTGTCATCCATGTCCTACTATTTTCACTACACTTAGTGGTATTTTTGTAGTATGCATGATAGGGCTACTATGTTACTATGCTATGCTATGTCCTATTAGGAAATCACTTATATCTTCCTTAGTGAAAACATCATAGTTGTAGTACGCTTAGCCCTGCTATAGACTTGGGATGGAATACATGATATGATTGTATGAAGTGTTGGAAAAATATATGTTTTATATAATAAAACAAGTCCTCAATGAACCACCTGGGTGGAAAGTGGATACTCAATTTTGGATAAGGTGGCAACAAAGGGAACCATGTTTATATGGATATCTTTTTGTATGTGCACTAGAAGAAAACCACCCAGGGACTTAGAGATTGAGCATGTTTCTCGTACAGTGGCTTCCATGTACAGCCACATGCTAAATGGGCTCTGGCTTAGTCAACTACATAGTGGAAGACCCTTGCATTGGAACCTATTCAGGTTAACCAGATTCATGTATTGGAAATATATCGTTACATTGGTGCCTGGTAGACAAACTAGCATCATGTATTGAGAGGACTTCTATGGAAAGACTTTGTCACATTCTGGATCTATCGGTACTCCATTTGGCGTGTACTTATCTAGCGGCCACTGGTGGCATCAAAACGAGATTGTGTCATGTGGTTAAAGTGTACAACTTATGCAGAAGATCAAAATTCTAAGTACTTAGCTGTGTCCCCGGTTACGGACAACTCGGAGAAACTAAGGCCTGAAGCTATGGAAGATATCGACATTCC
The DNA here is from genome assembly GCA_916181665.1 of Avena sativa. Lineage (NCBI taxonomy): Eukaryota > Viridiplantae > Streptophyta > Magnoliopsida > Poales > Poaceae > Avena > Avena sativa. The sequence continues at coordinate 186,930,438 of OV702281.1, forward strand.
AATTTCTCAAAGTAAAACTTGATGGTGTCAACAAGCGATTAGAAGCACTTGGATTTTTCCAAGGAGTTCAGAAAGATTTGTCAAAAAGATCAAAACTATTTTGAAAAGATAGGATAAAACTATATTGTTTTCTACAAATGAGCCTAAACCATACTTAGCCAAATATGCATATATTGATAGGTTCCACTTATTTCTACATAGTAGTGAAACTTGCCAATACAATTCAAATGTATTGACCCTTGTGGCTGCAACTTATTATGTTGCAGGTTTGTTTCATGTTAGTGAAGTTTGTTTAATAGGATTACAAGTCTACAAGCAACATGATTGCATGTGGCACTTTGAAGATGAAGGACTCCATGATATATAGTTATTTCTACTGCATTGTAATGAGATATCCAAATGAGCTATGTAAGATGTAATGAATTATTTTATTCCTTTGTTTCTTGATATTACATCTTAATTGTGGATGCTAGCTATTGATCCAGGGACTAGCATTGTAAACACAGGTATCTCTACCTTATTAAAGGTTGGGACCTCTACATCATGGTGGAAACTTGCAGCATCACCATAATGAGCAATCTATGAAGCTTTCTTCTTATAAAAAAAGAGAGACATATTGAAAAGAGAGAAAGAGAGAAAAAAAGAACCATTTTCCCATGGTAAATAAGAGATTGCTGAGATGCGCATTGTTTGCTTGCCTTGTCATTTTGATATGGGAGAGCTCCTATATTTCATCAAGCATATACTCCATCTTTGTTCAATTTAACCTTAATCACCTCAAGATGCTTATGATAGGGGAAATGAGAGCTCAAAGCTAGTAAGTACCATAATATTTTGAAAGCTCTTTATGAACTTGAAATCCCTGCTTCCCTCTATGAAGGGCCTTTCTTCTACTTCTAAGTTGAGTCAGTAAACCTATTCCTCTCTATCTGCAGCTAGCATTTGAGTTGTTGTGTTTCAAGCATTGAGATGATGATTTATTCAATCATGTTCTTTATTTTCCTTGTTTGCACAAGACTCTTATCTAAATGAGTATTACTTTCAAGGCCATCATTGTGAAAAAAGCCTTTTATGTTTTAGCAAAAAGTACTCCTGTTATAAACATCTTTACAAAAGCTTTGCTTGAAAACTGTTTGCCAACTATTCTCTGACCAAGAACAAAGTTTTCCAATCCCAATTATGATTTATCTTTATGCATCTTTATTGTGGCTCCCATACTTGTTGCAAGCTAAGTTATATAATGATGAGTTGCTTTCTTTTATGAGTTGTGCATTGGTAAGTGTGATGCTTCTTGGCCATATTCCTTTTATCCACACTTCACTCCATAAACCTATGGACATGTTTACTAATATCAGTTTTCGCTTGGGGACAAGCGAGGTCTAATCTTGGGGGAGTTGATACGTCCAATTTGCATCACCATTCTATATCATAACTTGCCTCTGTTCATTGATATATTTCATATTAAGAGGTGATACTTATGTCTTTTTTCATCTGTTTTTGCATGTTGGATGATTCTTGGAGGATGAACTGCCGGAGTCAGGATTCTGATGGAAAAAGTGGTGTTTTGATGCAATTTCGTGAAGACCAGAAAAATACCCGAAAAACTGCAGAAAATTATATTTTCCCAGAAGACGAAGGATTCCAAAAGGGGAGGCAGAGTTCGGCCACAGGGGGCCCACACACCCCCTAGGGTACGGGCCACCCTGGTCGGGCATACATGAGGTGTGGCCACCATGGTGAAAGAACATGTGGGCCACCATGTGTGGTTTTGGTAATTAATGACAATATTTATGGACTAATGTGTGTATTAAGTTGTACTTGTAGGAATTGTCCAGTGGCATCGCTTGGAGCATGTGTTGGCTTCAAGGTCAATAATATGAAGAAGAAGATGTGTTGTGCAAGATCAAAATGCGTCATCTATAGAAGATCTCATTTTTGATGCTTGCCATCCTCGGTGATCATGGATCGATGATAAGGAATCAAGAAAGGCGGTCCATCTTGACAAGGTCAAGTTCGTCAACATCGAGCTCAAGTGGATTGCTCAAGGAAAATGTATAATCCTGATAGGTTTTCCCTTTTTCCGGTCTCATGTTGTGTGTGGGAGACCGGGTTTAGGATAGATAACCATACTATCAAGAGGGTCTCTCAAATGAGTAAATCGATCACATATTTTGGAGAGAGCTAAAACCTTTGCATACTTGCATCATCGTATTTGGTTGTTATTTGGTCTTATCCATGTGAGGATATAGAGCTTGTGGTAATCTCCATAACAAGCTCTTGTTCATCAAAATCGGATCTCCCGTTTGCATATTGTGGCGATTTTGATCTTCGCGGTTTTTCGGTTTCTCACCAAGTGAGGTATCTCACATTGTAATACATGATACATTATTACTTGGCTTATAAGTAATATTTCAAGCCAATTGGAATCGGGTCGATCGGAGTTACCAATCAAAAGTTATCGCGGTTTGAATTTGCCCCATCTTATTGAGAAAGAAAATATTTCAGTTTTCTGGGTCGGGCAGTAGTACCGCCCGGGCGGGCCGGTACTACCGCCCGCCCTTGGGCGTTCCCCAATTTCTCTCTGCCTCCCTAGGTAGCTGGGTCCGGCACTACCGTTCGGCCCGGTAGTACCGCCTGGGTGGGCCGGTACTACTGGCCGGCCCAACTACTCTCGGCGCCTAGTTTCCTTGCTCCCGCTTGGGCCGCTTCCTCGCCGCACGCCGCACGCCGCGCATGCACTGCCGCTTGCCCCGCAGTGCTGCTTGCCTCAATCCATGTGCCCTGCCGCTACCGTGTCCCGCCCGCAGGCCCCGCGCGCTAACCACGTTGACCCAGGCTCACGCGATGCTGCCGCTGCTCTCACTCGCGCCTGCCGCCACCAATCGTGTGCCCGCCTCGCCCTTTCTTATTCCCGCGTGCTCTTCCCGCTCATTAGATCCCACGCGCGCGCCGACTTGCTAGATCCCTCGCGTGTCGCTCGCTGCGCCCGCTCGCTGTGGCCCTACCTGACTGTTGATCCCTCGGGCTGGGCCCGCGCCTCGCATGTCGCTCGCGCCTTGCTGGCTCTCTGCTGCATGCGTTGAACTGCGTTTATTCCCTTTGCTCGCGTGAGATAGTGGGTTGGATCCGGTAGTACCGGACCAATCCGGTACTACCGTTCCGTCCAGAAAAATCGCCCCAACGGACAGATTTTTGGCCCCTCTTTAAATAGCCTTTCCCTTTGTCTTTTAGGGTTGCTTCTTTTTGCTCTATTACTCTAAGCTTTGTCCATACTTTCTCTCATTCTCTAGCTTGATTAATATCTTACCCTCCAATGTTTCTTTCCCATATTTGAGTGGAAGAGAGAGGAGATCTAGACCCACGTTTTGACCTAACCGATTCATCTCTTTGTGACCGTATCTTTGGGGATCTAGACTTTGGGGGATTTTATGTTCCCTTTGTGTTCTTCCTCTCTTGTTCCACCAATAGCTTTAGTAGATTTGTTGGAACTTGAGAGTGAGGGATTGGAACACCTTTGTGGTGTTCTTGCCATTTTCATTCGGTGCATCGGTTTGAGTTCGTCCCGGAGGATTTGGTGAGTGAAAGTTTAGAAGCTTTTTACTCTTGGGTTCTTGGAACCCTAGACGGTTTGTTGTGTTGCATGTTGAGGCCTTGGTGGCGTTTTTTGGGAGCCTCCAATTAAGTTGTGGAGAAGTGCCCCAACCTTGTGGCGTTTGTTGGGAGCCTCCAATTAAGTTGTGGAGAAGTGCCCCAACCTTGTGACAGGTTCCGGTTGCCACAGAAAAGTGCACCGATAGTGGAAGCGTGGATCGATCCTGTTGGGGTGAGATTCACCGGAGAATAAGGGAGGCCTTTTGTGGAGTAGGTGGTTAGATATCACCTCCTCTCCAAACGAGACGTACTCCATGTTGGGAGTAACTCGGTAAAATATCGTCGTCCCCGTGTGCCTCGGTTATCTCTATACCCGAACTCTTACTTATGCACTTTACCCTATGATAGCCTTCATGCTTGAAGTATATATCTTGCTATCACATAGTTGTTTGTCTTGCTTAGCATAAGTTCTTGGTGCACATAGGTGAACCCTAGATTTTTCTAAGTTTTGTGCTTAACAAAGTAAACGTTAGTTTTATTCCGCCTTTGTTGAGCCACTCACGGAAAAGTTTTAATCGCCTATTCACCCCCCCTCTAGGCGACATATGTATCCTTTCACCTGGCCCACCTCTAGCTCCTCCCTCTCGCCTATATCTTCTCCTCAGAACCCTAAAGTTAGGGGATCAACCAAAGAAATATTCCGCCGCCTCTGCGGGGCGGAAATCACCGAGAGAGAAAGAGCTCTCCGGCAGACAGATTTCTGCCAGGGAAATTTCTTCCTGGAGAGGGGATATTGTCGCTATCAACACCATCATCAAGCTTGACTTCATCGGGATCATCATCATCATCCAAACCATCATCTCCACCAGCACCATCATCACCACTCCATCCCGCTGTAACAATTGTGTTGAATCTTGCATAGTTCTTAGGGGAAACTTTCTCGGTGTTGATTACTATTGTAGTTGATGCTTGTGAGTGGAACCATTGTATTATTGTTTATGTTAATATTGTTATCCATCATTATATCATATTTGATCTTGATCCATATGATGTCTCGTGAGTAGTTTGTTTAGTTCTCGAGGACATGTGAGAAGTCATGTAGTTAGTAGTGGATTTGTGTTGAGGTATTATTCAATGGTTTAATATTTTAGTTGTGCTGCTATTTTTCTAGTGGTGTCATGTGAACGTCGACTACATGATACATAACCATTTATGGGCCTAGGGGAATGTATTGTGTATTTGGCTACTAATTGTGGGGTTGGCAAAGTGACAGAAACCTGAACCCCCGTTAGGAAACCATTGCACAACGGAGTGCAGGATCTCAGAGTTTAAGGTTGTGGTTAGGTTTTTATCTTAATTGATTTCTTGTAGTTGCGGATGCTTGCAAGGGGTTTAATCACAAGTATGTATTATTCCATGTAAGGTCGGTACATTACCACACGTTCACCCACACAACACTTAGAAAAACAAAGAAGATTAATCATCTATATCAAACGAAAGCACTTGACAGTATTCTCATGTGTCCTCGAGAACGTTTGGTCCACATTAGTATTTCCTCCGGCTTGTCCTTTGCTGAGAAAGGATTGGACAACTTGCTGCAATTGCTTGCTGTCTTTATTTATTTGCACTTTTTTCTTGCTTTATTAGAAAGCCCCTAAAAATCCGTTTGCTAAGTATTTACAGAGATTTCCTGCTCCAAACCACTAGTAAGCACCTTGTCCTTCTCGTTTGGATCGACACTCCTGTTTATCGAAAGTATTACAATACACCCCCTATACTTGTGGGTCATCAGTGTCTTATTCCTTTTTTCTTTGTGATACTTGTATTTTCTGAGGTTTAGACAGATGTCATCGTCGTGTCAGGTGCAACCTCGTTACCGACAATAGCTACTTTACTTGATACGATAAATAATATCCCTCGTGACCTAGTCACACGTCGTACAACTTAGGGATATGACTTATCAAAGTGGGCCTAGAGTTTCTTCCGTCACGTGGATGGAAAAATCCCGCTCTTGAAGCGTATGTCTCTACCTGTTCCTCCAAATACCCGATGTCACCCATACGATCACCTTTCTACCTAGTGACGTTAGCCGCCATTAGAGTATCCTTGGGAGATAGTGATTGGATATGGCCTCACGGTATAAGGAATGAGTCACTATGTTTCCTAATCATCGTAACTTTAACTCTTTGACATAATCGTGATACGATGCTATATATAGGGTATATTCACCATGTTATTCTCCAATGAGATGACTCCATTGTCAATTGTTGCGAAGGAACCAACATGATCAGGAAACCTTGATTATCCATTGTGTATATCACAAGTGTATTGGTGTTTCCTTTGAACACAGTTATAACATGATATAAAACTTAATCATAAACTTTATAAATAAGCTAATAATTAATATTATTATTTCTCTCTAGGGAATATTTCTTTCAGTATCCCACTTGTACTAGAGTACAAATTATCTAGATGCATTTGTTATTCAATAATCAGTACCAGACAACTTGGCACATATGATTATGCTTGCTCATAGAAGAAGTTTAAGTCTAGGAAATGAACATTTCATTCCTTATGAATACTTTGTAACTTATCAATGTCATCCTATATGACACTAATACTTTTTATCATTTGTATGATAAGTTATTATGTATGTATAATCTTTGGCAACCGAATGGGGTCTCTAGTTCCAAATTCATGTAGTGACGCTAGATAGGTCTCAGGGAATTTTTCATGGGCACTCAGTATTGAAACACATTTTATGAGAAATGCTCTCAAAGCCTCAACATGTATACAACACATGGTAGTATTCATATATTTGTATTATAAAGTTAGATTTCAAATTCAAAATTCACTATGTGCAATTTTGAATACTTGCCACCACGCTTCAACTGCGCCTTAGGTAGATTTCAATGCAGATATTTCTAATCTCCTTAAATTCAACATTTATCCTTATAGTATAACACTTTATACTTGAGGTATCTTGTCTTTTACAGATTCGGAAACATGTCTACAGATATCACTAGATGTTGTGGATAATCTCAACTCTTTGTTCAATGATTTACACTTAATCATTTATAAAATTGTTCTTCTTACTAAGAACCTGGATCAAATTATGTTGAGTATTTATCATGATTCTAAAGAGAGAATCCTATGTCAAAACATAGTGGATGTAGAACATCCTATTCTTTCTATTAAGTCATCAATAATTTATACTTAATGGTTTTCCTAACTTGAATGATTTAGTACTATTCCTTAATCAATTCATATTCCGAACTCTTTTGAATCTTCTTTAGGAATTTGTTCCCACATAATGTTATAGGACAATCATTAATCTCTAAGATTTCAATATCCCTTATCCTTTCAACTTTCATAAATCAATATTTATCTATTTATTGGATTTTGGTCCTCATTCATAATGTGTCATGTAAAATTATGAGTCTTGTTAATCTCCCATTCAAAATATGTCGACCATATGTGAGTTTGAACTTTACAATGCTCCACTAAAAAATATGTCATTCATATATTAATTTTGGGAAGGCTCTCTAGTGCCCACTTAATTTTATGCAAATTTCATATATTCTCAATATTCTGAACATATTCGGATTTTTTCTTGATCAATCATCAAATTGAGAATTTCCTCTACAAGTATCTAGTACTTTACTAGCATTAAATCCACCAGACTTTTTAATTTCTAAATCAAATTCATTTAAATCCGCCCTAGACATCTTTTGGCAAATCACGCTTTGTCTTTTAAGACTCCCACTTATTTCTTATGACCTTGCAGTGATTCAAAAATATCAAGTAACTCCTTTACTCGATGAGATTTAGTAGCAGTCTTACTTTCTAATTTCATGCGAAGTTTTAATTTCAATATTTCCTCTTGCAACTTTAGTCGACCATCGATTACCTTGTAGTTCGTAGGTATGTCTTGTTCTAATAACGTGAAAATTAATTCACATTAATCTCCACACTAGGTGTAGGGCATATTTGTGAATCCTACGACTTTATGTAAAAACATAATTTAAAAGTACAATGATCACAATCACTGATTCCTTTTTCTTTAATATGAAGAGTCACGTTTTGGAACATATTCCATTGCGCTTCTCAATATTACGATGTATGGTTGTAGACCTTCACCATGATCTTACTTTATTCCATTAACACCATTGTTGAGAAACACATTTTCTCGAGAATGCACCAATCTTTAGCTATACTATCTTTGCCTTTTTCTTTGGTTATAATCATGGAATTTGTATTAAAAAAATTCCAAGGACTTATTCGTTATTTCTTTGGTTTTATCAAATAAATCAAAAAACTTTCATGAATTCTAGATGGTTTACTATATTTTAGATGAGTGTTTGCCTTTCAATGGTTTCTACTAACGCTACTTTGTTCTATTTGGTTTATTGCGAGATGTTTTCCCACTTAACACCAATAAGGACCTTTACAAATGTTCACATATTATCAATTAGTTTCGTGACTTGAATAATTCAAACATAACCGAAATAACATATGAACACGAATATAAATCATTCATAAAAGCAGAACAACTGATTTGTTACAAACTTATATGAATAACCATCTCACAAAATGTAAATCACACTAAAGAAGTTCATATTCCACCGATTACAATAATTATTCAAAGACTGTAAACTAAATGATCAATGTCGAGGGAGAGTGTCATCGGCCAACATCATCATGCTTCCCATCAACACGTAACGTCACCTCCTCTCTCGCAAGCAACTCTCATGTAGAAAGACCTGTTTTCATAAAACAGAACAAGTATCAGATACTTAAATACTGCAATAAGTGTTTGCAAGATTATAACATTTATAAAATTTGTATATCATATACCTTCACCGTTTATGACTTCTCCAGCAATAGGTTAGACCTTCACGCTTCTCAAGAGCGATACGAAGTCATGGAAGTCCTGCATTTCCAGATCACCTCTCTTGATGGAAACCCTGGCTTACTCTTGGTAGCTGGGGGTAGCAATCGTAGAAGTTATCCTATTGCATATGATTCAATCATCCTTTAGTCCACAAAATGAACCATCCTCATATACGGATCTTGCATGAGAGTCGGGTGGATCTCCATGCAGGTATTTTCCTCCATCTGTATGGCAAGGAAATATCCAACCAACTGATGCTTCCATAGGCTTACTTAGCCTTCTAACTGCGCTCTGAGCTGATCCACGATATCATGTGATTCAAGATCACCCATGAGAGGGTGCAGTTCGTCTACCATTCCGTAAACCATGATCAGATAGATGAACAATGACATATCATGACGATAAAAGCGGTCTCCCCACTGCTGTGGGGTATCTATTTCATCTTGTGGCTACTCCGAATCCATACTGTAGAGTATGTAGTCACCACGTCATTCTTGGAAAGGAGAGAGTTTAGACACAATAACCAATCCGAGAAGTTGGATCCATCTAACTTGAGTTTCTCCGCAACATCAAAATAGGCTTGGCGGTCGGTCATGTTCTACATTTAAAATCGACAAAGGTTTTAGACTGAGTTTTATGAAAATATGAGTACAAACAACTCCACTAGAAAACATTATCCCTAAAGAATTTCTTAGTCATTACAAGATCCTAATTCACTACATCACCCCGATCTTCGTGGTCGGTGACATAGTTGCAAAGGTGGAATCAACACGTCGATGACATCATGCATCTGACTTGTGCTCGATGTTTCGATCATCCCGTGTTCTGAGTCCATGTCTGTACATGTTAGGCTCGCCAAATCTAATCGTGTGTATTGCAGTGAAACATGGCTTACACCCACCACATATGAACACAAGTATGTCTGACACCCCATCGTCATGGCATGCCTCATACCGGAACTTTCTTGGTGGTGCAAAAATAAGGGGAACACTATCATTGGAATTATGTTGTTTAGGGATCACCTTGTTAATGCTACCGTTGAGTATCTAATACTTAGCACACAATAAGATATAGACAACAAACATACATCAAATGTAAATGCGATTCAGTATGGTTCTTCACGTTGTGACCTCCATCCGGCGCTTCCGGGTCCAGCGCCATGCTAGAGGCGCCTTCGGGTCCTGCGTCAGGGTTCCGACGCCTCCGAAATTCACTCCACCATCATGATGACCATTACTAAGACTTAGAAACAGAAAGTAAACTGCTTTACCTTGAATTATTACCATATCCCATCACAACGCCTCTGTAAAACAAAGTTAGACGCCTCTACTTTAACTTTTGCAAGTTTTACGTGGCTGTTAGCGCTTTCGCACAAGAACCGTTCTTACCTACGAACTTCAACCACAACGCTAATTAGATAATTGTATATACTACACCGCTTTTAGGGACCTCCTTTGTAAATGCTATATCAACTATTGAGAGAGAAAGATAGATACCCGCTAGCTACTTATACGGTACAAGCAGTATGTTGAGTGTGGAACTAGTCTCTCGTAAGATTACGCGTAAGGTTGGTCCGGACCGCTTCATAAATCAATACCGCGATATAAACAAGTACACGTAGGGGGTAACAATTAAAGAATCAACTCCCACGCATTCAAAATCATGTGTTCTATTGTACTAACAGTACTACGCATAGATCGGCTCTGATACCACTGCTAGGGTCGAGGATAGAAAACAAAATCTTTCCTATGATCGAAACCCTAATGCTACGATCTATCTACTAGAAATGCATTAATAGGAGGAGATACGGTATTCATACCTTTGAATACTGAGCTCGGTTAATGTACCGCATGGAACATGGTTGAAGAAGTCGCTCTGATGCTGACCTCGAGGTCACGAATTCCAACGGCCCCGACAACTCCTAGCACTGAAAGAACGACGCCGCCCGAGGGAGTCACACACACACGGTTCTTAACGACGACTCCCACTACTCCCAGAACCAACCGAGATTGCGGAAGTAGATCTCCTGGGTCCGAATCCCGCAGCACGACCGCTCTCCACGGTGAAGATCTCCTCGCTATCACAACCCTGACAAGGGGGCCACGGTTGCAAGAGAGAGAGAGGAGATAGGCTACACATGAATTTTCTGTATTTTCTGGTGTGTTTTAATCCTCCTATGGGCAACTCTTTATATAGGCAGAGGGAGGCACTCCCTCCACCTTAGATGCCCCATGTGGGACTAAAAAACTGAGGGAAAATGGCAAAAGCCAGAGTCCACCACCGGCTAGGCCCCACAGCAACACGGGAGGGCCACCCGGGGTAGGCTTAGTGGTAGGAGGTAGTGACCGTTGGGGCGACGGTGGGCCGCCACCCACCTTGCATCCCAACACCGAAGCAGCGACGGCTGGTGCACGGGTAGCCAGCTGCTCTCCCTGCGGCCTAGCCCGCGCCTGCGTGGCCCACGTGGCTTTAGGCGGCGAAGCTGGCGCCGGGTGGGCTGGATGCCCCCGCTGCCTCGTGCACCCACACGCGGCTCCTACTATCTGCCGCCATGGGCAGCGACAACTAGCTACCGCCCGTGTGCTCTATAGATTTTTCCTTTTGCCTTTTTCTTTTCGTTTCTTTTCAGGAAAAATGCCTTCAGGTTTTTTGCCCAATAAGAAAGATTCCTTTATAAATCTATATTTAAATATTTATTTAGAATACATTTTTCACAATTAACATATAATAAATATATATTTAAATCACCATTTATCTGAAACTCCTTCGGTCTCTTTTCCTCTATTCTTTCTTTGAACACCTTCAGATCTCTCTAGAACATTTCTGGTTTCTCTCTTCTCATTTCTTCAGTGATTCCGAATAAGCCTATAATGATCTCTATGCTTTGTCAAGCCCTTAAGTGTGCTACCCAACGGTTTGGAAATACTTCATACATGGTCAAGACTCCTATATGACCAATGATCAACAAAGGGACCTGGATGGCCATGATGACCACTTGTACATTCCACGAAACTTGTCGTTGAACTATAAACGCCGTGTATTATTCTTTTATCTTTGTGAAATTTGTATTATCATAGGTTTGAAAAAATGAAATCACCATGTCAGGTTCAACCTTGTTACCGATAATACCTACTTTACTCGATCCGATAAGTAATATCCCCCGTGACCTAGTCACACGCTGCACAACTTATGGATATGACTTATCCGAGTCGTCCCAGAGTATTTTCCGTCACGCGGATGGACAAATCCCGCTCTTAACGCATACGCCTCTACCTATTCCTCCAAATACCCAATATCACCCTTATGATCACTTGTCACATCCCAAAAATTTCCAAAATTTTGGAATGTTGGATTCATAAAATAAATTTGATGAATTGTTTGACTTTGTTGAAAATTCTCAAAGAAAAGAAACTTGTGATGACATGTTTTTAAATATAGCATCCTTTTATTTGAGAGTGGATTAACATGACTATCCAACTTGTTCGTATTTTGTTTCATACCATTTGGATTTGATTGACATTTAGAATATTTAACCAACCATGAACGCACTATTCAAGGATGGGAATATAATGACTTTCTCAATTATGATGGAATAATAATCTAATATGTTCTAACAACGAAATATTATTTTTGTGTTCATGGCATTGCTTGAATTGTTTTGGGAAAATATATAAAATCCTAAAACTATTTTGTAATAGTGCCTAAGAAGCCATATTAGGCCAAAAGGAACAAAATGATTTTTATAAATTTATTCGACCAAAATTGTGTCTAAAGGTCCTAAAGGAATAATTTGAGTCCTACAAATTTATAGAAAATTATTTGGATCAATATAGAACCCTAAATGAAAAACTTAGAAAGAAAAAAAAAGTAAAAAAAAAGGGTTGGCAGACCACCATTGGACCAGCCCACCGTGGCCAACTCCCTCCTCTCCGTCTATATTTTCACTATCTTTATTCCCTTTTTGGGCTTAATTTTCCTGGCCCAACCAAGGAATCGACCAGGTCTTCTTCCTCCTTTGCAATCATCTACATAAACTGAACCGCAGACACTCCAAGACGCCTCTACCTTCACCTCATAATTCAATCGATTCTAGACATTTTAAGGGCTGGATATAAACACGGAAATTACTCCTAAATCAACGAAGGTCCCATTCAGAGAATTAAGACCTCAATTTAGTGCACCTTAAATTTTCCTTGATGACCGCAATCTTAAATCTCCCTTACGACCGAGCCGAAACGCCCGACTGCTATTCGGCGCCCTGTCATCTGACTCCCCCTCTGTGTTTAAGCAGCGCTCCCGACTCCCTATCTCTCATTCCAGCGCTCTACCCCACCACGCCCCAGCGCTGCCTCTAGGACAGACGCAATTCTTCCCAAATTTCGCCGGTCGCCGCATTACCCACGACCTTGGCGAGGTATACACGGGGATCAGGCCCCTGTTCTGCTCCCATTCGTTTTCTATTGACCATGCACATCTCCTTCCCATCTTAATCGACCAATTTTGTAGCCGGAGATCACCCACGATGAGAATCTGACGTCGCCCAACCATCGTCCATTCATTGCCGTCAGTCTGTCGCCAGGAGCCGCGCGGTGACCAACCGAGGCGACCTTCCTCTTCAACAAGTTCATTTTCATGCTGGTCGCATTCTTCCCAAGGATCCAAGACCACCAGTTCCCGAGCTAGCTGCAGGTGCACCTGTGTTTTCGGTAGAACACAACTGCTTTCACCGGTGAGTATCCTCTCCTTTTCTTTTCTGAACCAGATCATCATCGTACAAACAACACCAACACATAAACTTAACTGAATGGGTATAGGCCAATAGAAACACATCACGTGGCTATCCGGTTTCTATTTTCGGTTTTATGATCTTTTTTAGACATGGAACTTCCAGAAAGCGTAGCTTTAGTTCTGTTTAAAAAATTCAAATGAACTATTTCTGAAATCTTTTGTAGAGTAGAATACGATGGAATGGTATTTTTTTTAATTTGATAAACTTGTTATAAAGCCTAGTGTTGTTATAATTCAAAAAGGAATTAACCTATTACATGTATCTCTTATGCACTTGCAATGTTTTACGCTTAAAATAAAATCACAAGAATGACCGGATGTTCATTTGAATTTTTCCGTACCTTCATGTGCATATTTTTGTGATGTTTCCTTGGATGTGTATATGTACGTTTCACTGACATGTTTATTTATTTTTATTATTATACCTTTGCAATAGATTAATGCTCGAAGTGTTGCGGAGAATATTATCAAGAATTAGACCATTTGCTATTCAGAAGGCAAGTTGCTTTGACCATGTTAAGTTTTTTAAGTTCATGCATGGTATGCATAGAGATAATAATGTGATTATTATTGTAATTATTGAGTGTGTGGATATTGCGTGGTAGACATGTGAATTGGTATCCGCCCATTCTGGGGTAGCATTGCAAAAATATTTTGAAAACAAAAATTAGATCAAACATTTTTATCCATGGAAGGAAATGAAGTCGACAGAATCATTTACAAGAGGTGCATCCAGTGAGTGGCATTGCAAGCTCGCGTCCCTTTGGAGTAAGGATTCTCTCATCTTATCTTCTAAAGTTTTTAACAAAACCTCATAATCGTGTGCAATATTGATCCTGAGAGAAAAACCCTATGTTCGTGTGTATCATCGTTCATAGGATGGATTTTTTTTGTGTCATATGGTGTGTAATATCCATATGGACGGAAAGTAAACATGGTGTGTAATATCCATGTGTTACGATGAGAAACATGGTGTGTAATATCCATGTGTTAGAATGATGATTTGAAACATGGTGTGTAATATCCATGTGTTAGGTTTTGATTGGACACTTGGTGTGTAATATCCTTCTATGTCAATCAACCCTTCTGTTTTACTTGATAAATGGAAATACCTCAACTCCTCATACTCTCAGTCTTATTTTGTTATAGCTTAGCATGAAAATTGTAACTTGCCAATACATTCAACGTATTGACCCTTTGTGGCTGCAACTTATCATGTTGCAGGATATAATGATGATGCGTGATTTACGATGAGTAGGGTTATGAGTCTATACTCAACATGTTTGCCTGTGTTACATGAAGATGAAGGACTCAATGCTTTACAATTATATCTACTGCTTTGTAATAAGATAGTCATATGAGATATGTAAGTTGTAAACTATTTTATTCCTGGTTATACGATGTAATATGACCTTTGTTTCTTGATATTACATCTTAAACTGTGGATGCTAGCTATTCAATCCAGGGACTAGCACTGTATTCACAAGGATTTTGAACCAAACCAGGTTCGGGTCTGCTACATCACTGTTCTACCGAGTGATGTTAGGTGCCATTAGAGTATCCTCAGGAGACATTGATTAGATATGGTCTCACGGTCCAAGGAATCAGTCAATATGTTTCCTAATCATTGTAACTTGGACTCTATGACATGATTGTGATACGATGCTATAGATATGGTATGTTCACCATCTCATTCTCCAATGAGATGACTCCATTGTCAATTGCTGCTGAGGCACCTACATGATCAGGAAACCTTGATTATCCGTTGACCAATGAACCAATGACTAGAGTTTCACTGGGAACTACTGGCTGTTGTATATCACACGTGTATTGATGTTTCCTTTCAACATAGTTATAGCATGATATAAGACTTAATTATAAACTTTATGAAATATGCTAATAATCAATATTATTATTTGTCTCTAGGGCATAATTCCTTCACTCAGGTCAGTTATTTACTTAGCATGTACTAGAGCTTTTAACATTGTGAGTCCTGGTTATATTTGAATCTGACATGGTTTGCTTATAGCCTACAAGATATGAAGGTGAAGGAGATGATGCCTCCCTTTCCTGAGAAATTTAAGAAGGCTCCTGACGGCGAGGACATGGACGAGTCTGGATCAACCATCCCGGCTACTCAGTCACTCGAGGAGGAAGCCCCTGAGCACATCGATGTCAAATCTCGCAAGTGGAGCCGAAGTGAAGGCTCAGTTGCTTTGACATCGCCGACGCCAAGGGCCCCTGCCTATCTGGAGTAGCATGCACCTGCTGGGGGTGCTATCAGGTGATATCCCACAAGTATAGGGGATCGTGTGTAGCCTTTTCGATAAGTAGGAGTGTTGAACCCAATGAGGAGCTAAAGGTAGGATAAATATTCTCTCAAGTTCTATCAACCACTGATACAACTATACGCACACTAAATATTTGCATTATCTAGAAAATAAAACTAGAGCAACAAAACAAGTACTAGAGAAAGCTTTACAAGATAATAAATAACAAGAAAGTAAAGCTAGTTTCTGCTGCAATAAAATACACTAAAATAATAGAACCATGAATGAGGAATAGTTGTGGTAATTGTGGTGGCTTTGTCCAAGTTTAATTGGCGAATGAATCGGGTTTATTCTCTTCGATGCAATTTTCTATGCGGGAGAGGCTAAATATACATGCACTTCACTACTTGGAATTACATGTACTATATGATTGGATTGTTAGCAAACATCCGTAACTACTAACAAAGCATTAAGGTTTCCCCAACAATAGGCTTAAGTTAATGGTCCTCTTACTCCATACATGCAACGTTCCGGTTCGCGTCCTTAGGTTTCTGTCACTCCGGCATAACTTCGCCCATCCTCTTACACGTACTATAAACCCTATGATTTTTAACCCATGTGCACACAAATATAATGGACACCAAAGGACTGTACCATATCAACATACAACTCTAATGAACTAAATACGTTCAACCATTCAATCTAAGAACAAAGAAACTGCACAAACATTACATAGACCATAGGATTATAAGTATAGCATCAAACACCATGTTTACATAGAACGGTACAGACGTGTGTAGGAGGATGAACCACAACATACTAGGAGAATTAGGTGATGGATATGGCGATGAAGATGGTGAATAGGGCGTCGGCGGTGGCGCGGGGGACTCCTTCTCTGCCGCTGGTATCATGGGGGAGCTGTAGGGGTTCGTAGCATGGAAAACAAAAAATTTCTATCGCATACAAACAAACAAGCCAAGATCTATCTACTAGATTGTAGCAACGAGTCGATGGAATAACTTACCCTTGAAGATTCCAAAGCGGTTAACGAGAGCAGATTCTCGTGGGTGATGTAGTCGTACTCTTTCCGATCTCAAGATCGCGTAGACGATCCTTCCGGCGCCACGTTCCGGCAGCGCTCCCGCAGTCGGTCACACGTTCGGTACTCGACGAAGACCTTCCTCTCCCTTGTTCCAGCAGGCAGCGGAGGTTGTAGTATTCTCCTCGCGATTCCGGCAGCACAACGGCGTGGTACCGGAAGTAGAGGGGAAATCCCGCAGGGCTTCGCCTTAAGCCGGTGCGAGTATGGTGGAGCTTATGAGAGAGGCTATTAGTGGTCTAGTAATTAGACACACCAATTAGAGGGCTCTAAACCAATTAGAAAGCTCTAAACCGCAGGCTAAATCAATTAGAAGCTCTAAACCAAAACGGCTCTAAACCGGAGGTAGAAGATAGGAACTTGTGTGTCTAGGAGGGGAGCCCTGCCCCTCCTTATATAGATGGGAGGGGGCTGGCGCGCCAGGGGAGGGAGGGAGTCCCTCCCCAACTCGGCCTAGGGCTGGCCGCCGGCTTGGAGGAGTTGGACTCCTCCTCCAAGTTGGTTCCAACTCCTCTTGCTTGTTTCCCACAGTTTCTTGTTTTAGCCGTTTGACTTTCAAACTGGACATTTGACTTTTCTGTTTTAGGATTCAATTTAATCCTATATTTGGGACAGCAAGAACACTTAGTACATGATGCAATCACTCCAATATGTAATGACACATTCATGTACCCCTCCCCCCCCGGAGTGCCGGACAATCCGGAACCTTCTAGAATATCCCCGATGAAAACACCGGAATCATTCCCGAACTCCGAAACGGGACTTTCCTTATATGAATCTTATTCTCCGGACCATTCCGGATCACCTCGTGATATCCCGGATCCCATCCGAGACTCCGAACAACATTCGTTCTCTTTCTCATAATACCATAACTACTCAAACAACGTCGAATCCTTAAGTGTGTCTCCCTACGGTTCGTGAATTATGCGGACATGATCGAGACACTTCTCCGAACAATAACCAATAGAGGAATCTGGAAATTCATATGGCTCCCACATATTTCTACGATTACTTTGCGATCGAATGAACCACTTACATACGATACCAATTTCCCTTTGTCTCACGATAGTTTACTTATCCGAGGTTATGATCGTCGGTATCTCTGCATACCTAGTTCAACCTCGTTACCGATAAGTACTCTTTTCTCGTTCCCGTGATATGTGATCCCTTGTGACCCAGTCACATGCTTGCAAGCTAATTGGATGACATTCCACCGAGAGGGCCCAGAGTATATCTATCCGTCATATGGATGGACAAATCCCACTCTTGATCCATGTGTTTCAACCAATACTTTCCGAACACTCAATGCCACTTTTATAGCCACCCTGTTACGGTGTGGTGTTTGATGTCATCAAAGCATCCATCCGGCAAAGGTGATATGCATGATCTCATGGTCGAAGGAATTAGGTTACTATGTATCAGAAAGCATATAGCAATTGAACTATTGAAATGACTTGATCTTTATGCTACGCTTATCTATAGGAGTATGTCCATCACATCATTCTCCTAATGATATGATCCTGTTGTTAATAACATCTCTATGTTCATGATCAGGAAACCATGATCATATATTAACCAACAAGCTAGTTTAACAAGAGGCTTTACTAGGGACTCTTATTTTAGTTTACAAATCACACAAGTATTAATGTTTCCGGTTAATACAATTATAGCATGGTATGTAAACATTTATCATAAGTGTGAAGACATGATAATAACCACTTTATTATTGCCTCTTGGGCATATCTCCAACAGGAGCACCGTCCCTTAGCCCCCTTCCTTCATTGCTTCTTGGGAGCCCTCCCCCATGGAGATGGGATCCATGGGGGAGGAAAAACGTGGCTTTGGTGGCTAAAAATTCGTGGGTGGAGATGTGTCCCACGAATTAGGTTTCCTCCCTTTATATAGCTTCTCGGAATCCCGTCACCCATCTTGGGTTGTAGTAAATAGGTCCTAGTGGGACCGTCTGGATTCGTAATCAGCTAAATTTTATGCCAGAACGATTGTCGCGAAATTTCCTACAACTTTGTACGTAAAGAGTTTTCTGTTTGACACCGTCTTCGACCCGAAACGTGACCATCCTCAAAAAGAGTTCTCAGACAGTCTCCCACTTTATTATTGCCTCTTGGGCATATCTCCAACAGTCTCCCACTTGCACTAGAGTCAATAATCTAGTTTCGAACCTTTGTGTATATAACACCTATGGCTTTCCGGTGTTGTATGTACACGATTGCTAGTGGTCAACTGATCTCCGGATCTGACACTTCCAGGTCCGTGTGTAATTGCATGTCTTTGCGTCTCTACGCATCACTCATTCTCTAATGAGATGGCTTTGTATAAATTTGGTCTTTCGGTGTGACCTTTAGCTCTTTGGGGTTAAAACATGTTGATAATATTGTCGCACAATATATCTTCATAGTATTATCCCACTGTGAACTACACCTAGTTTGATAACAAACTTCTTGACACAAATGCCCTCTTTTGCTGCTATAATAGCAGTCATAAACTTAGCCTTTTGTTGTAGTATCTGTCACAATGTCTTAACTTTGGAAATCATCCAAATCCATTATGGAACTCACTTTCCATTATATTGTGCCACCCTTAGTTTAGATTGAGATAAACTTAATTTGTACTTTGTGATAAAGCTAGTATCAATGTAGTACTTTTACAATGAACTAACCATCTATTTGTCACTTCTACAAATATTATACTCTTAGTTCTTTCAGAAGATCATAAGAATATCCTTACTATTGTCCAATGATCATCTTACGAATCATTCTGGTATATGCTCTCAACATTTAGAGCATAGGACATATCTGGATTTGTACATATCACAGTATGATTGATATAAATACTCTTTGTGATTTCATACATCAAGTATCAATCTATACTTGATTATTTGTTTCACTTTACCAAATGTCAATACACTTGAATATATCATCAACATTGAACTCATTCAATCCTTTCTGTGTGACAAGAACCTCTCTTGTAGTTTCTATATTGAACTCATTCAATATCTTGTCTATGTACTTCTGGCACAACCATATTAGCATCTATTGATGCCAAATATTTGGGTTTTGCCTAAGTCTTTCATCGGGATGAAATTCTTATTATGTGTTAATAAAAGATACGTATATTTCCAATCAACAATATGTCTTCCACATAATGTATTAGAAACATGTCTTAGCGCTCCCACTTAATTTCTTGCAAATGCAAGCATCTTCATTGTCTCTGATGAAATTAAACCCTTTTAACAGTTTCATCATAGTGAAGATTCCAACTCCGCTATGCTCACTCTAACCATTGAAGTTTGCATATGCTTTTAGCATCCTTTGAATTAACAAAACCCTATGGACCGTGTTATGCACATGTCCTAGGTAATGATTCTATTAGAAGAACTTGTTTTGTTTATTCAACTACCATATAACAAATTATATGTAGTGGTTGCTACATTAATCCGTCTAGACTAAATATCACTATGAAAGATCAAATCTTGTCATAGTCAACCTTTGAACATTGTTGTGAACTCTTTCCCAACATGTCGACTATTTCATAGATGTGAAACATCCATGTCTATTTCTTTATAGATCCAGACACAACTATAAGGTCTTACACCTTTCTCGAGGGTCCTTCAAGTTCAAAACTTGATTTCTCGTGTATGGAACTATCACGGATTTTATGGCTTCAAGCCATTTGACGGAGTCAGGGCCCATCATCGCTTCTTTGTATGTAGTCGGTTCATTATTCTCAAATAATGATTCAACCCTCAAATCTTGGTATTTGATTGTTTATCCGATCTACTTGTTTCAATAGGAACTTGGATCTCCGTGACCACAACCTTTTGAGGTACGTGAACCATGAGCATTGTTGCTGCCTCCGAAACACTTTTCGGCGCTGCGCAACTCTGCACATATAGCTAAAGTTCTTTTAACCTTATCAAAGTTTCTATTGTCCTCCCACTTAACTTTTCACGAAAAATTCCTTCTCAAAGAAACTTGACGTTTTAAGTGACAAACACTTTTGTCTCCGATGTTATGGAGGAGTACTTAATAGTTATTCGAAATAACATACAAAGACAGGTTCATCCGACTTTGGTTGCAAAACATCTTTCTTATGCATAGCATACCAATGTTTAAGAAAGGACAACTTGGGTTTTATCCCAAACCATAACCTTATATGGTGTCATTTCAACGGATTATGATGGAGCTCTTTTCAGTGGAAAAACGGTAATCTCTAAAGCTTTTAATCTTTAAAATACAATGGCAGTTTTATGAATTACACCTTTCGATCTTACCATGTCAAACAAGGTTTAATTACATATCTCGAACGCTCCATACTCTTATGGTGTTTCGGGAAAATGCAAATCCACGGAACGATTCCTTAAATCTTAGGTATTATGCTAAACTTGTAACTCAAATATCTTCCTTTATGATCTTATCATAAACTATTTATATTCTTGTTACAATGATCTTGCACTTCATCTTGGAAGTCTTTGAACTTTTCAAGTGTTTCATACTTTATCCTTATTAAGTAAATATTCATATATTCACTCAAATTTTCGGAGAAAGCATATGAAGTTGAAATCCATCGCTCTTGACTACACATAACGGACTTCGTACAACAATATGTACAAGTTCCAATAAGCTAGTCATTCGTTCCCTTTTGGCCTATGAACGAAGTTTTAATTATCTCTAGGAAAGTTTCACAAGCGTCATTTGATCAAAAATCAGAAGACTCCAAAATTCCATCCACATGGAGTTTCTTCATGTTATCTTTCCAATATAATTCAAACAGCGATGTCACTTCCTAAGTGATCTTTCAATCAATTTGTCTTTCGACATTTTAGCACTAGTTTTATGGATGTGATTTCTCCAACGAGATTTGTGAATCATCCATCTTTTATGGATTACGGCAATTATTTGAACAACCCTTTTGTTCTCATAATACCTGATAAAACAAATCTTTGAAGGCAAGCTTTGATGTTTAACGAGCAACACAATAACCCTTTATTTGTTCTCGATGAACATCATCACATATTCTTTTGCTAGTTACTTAGGCCATTGTAGTTCATGAATTGTGTTGTTTCGTATGACGATTCATACCAACAAATTCAGTATCAAATACTTGAGAACCACATTGTTTAATAAGCAAAGAATATAGCCATAACATGTATCTCATCTATATACTTAAATTGAACAATTCTAGTCTTTTCTTTTCTGCCATATATTTATGAGATTCTCTTTCAATATTTCCTTTTCTATTTGAAAGAATCTATCAATATCAATAGTGGAGTCATACATATGACATATAGTCCAAAGCGTGTATAATTAAATACCAATGTCTTTGGACTTGCACTTTGAAGTAGATCACCATCATCAAATATTTGGTGTTCTTTCAAATTCCTTTCTTTAGTAATCTCTTGGTGTAGTAAACATTTTACCTACATCAAATATTCACCCTTATCATGGAGTCGTCCATGATCAAGCTACTTTTAGCTTATAACGATGAATTATGAGTATAATGTTGCTATCCAAAACCTTTTGGAGGATTAGGACAACAAGTGTCTCCAACCTTTTTGCAAATTCTCATCAAATATGAGAACATGACTTTTGCCATATTATACTCTATCATGTTGCAACCAAAACTTTGTTTCAGATATCACAATATCTTCCACACATCATGGTTTCTGAAACAACTCTTTCAGATCCTAGATAACCTTGATATTAAGGGAATCCTTTGAATATCAAGAATCATGGATACAAACATGATACTTATATACTAACACTTGGAATTGTTACTCTTGATTTAATACTAATTATTAAACTTCATGGAGTAACCGGAACTTACTGAAAGTTTGCAATAGGACTTTTAAACTTTAGATTAACACTTAAAACAATACGATACCAGTTCGTAAAGTATCTAACCAGAATTCTATAGTTCTATCATCTCAATTATAATTAAGCTCAAGGTGGTAAACGGATGCCAATGACTACAACAACTATGCAAATTCACTTTGATTTAGTTTATGATAAATTGAGTTCTAATTAATAATTAAATTAATCTAGGTGAACTCCCACTCAAAACAATATCCCTCACATTGTTTTAGTGATCACACGAACCAAATCCACCACATCAAAACCGATCATCACGAGAGTTGATATAGTTTCAATGGCGAACAATCGACATGTTCATCATATCTACTATATGATTCATGCTTTACCTTTCGGTGATCCGTGTTCCTGAGGCCATGTCTGTACATGCTAGGCTCGTCAAGATCAAACCTTAGCTACCGCATAAGCAAATCTGGCTTGCTTACGTTGTATTCACCCGCGGAATCAAAAACACCCGATCATCACGTGGTGCTTTGAAGCAGCAAGCTTTAGCAACGGTGCATACTAAGGGTGAACACTTAAGAACTTGAAATTGTGTGCTTGAGGGATCATCTTATAATGCTACCGTCGTCCACTAAGCAATACAAGATGCATAAAGGATTAACATCACATGCAATTCATAATATGTGATATGATATGGCCTTTCTTCTTTGTGCTTCCGATCTCCATCTTCAAGCACGAACATGATCTCCATCATCACCGGCATAGCATCAAGGTCAATGACGCTTCTTCATGGTTGTCGTCCACCAGCTTCAACTATTACAACTATTTTGAATAGACACGCAGGTCTTAACAGAAATTAAAGACAACCATATGGCTCCTGCCGGTTGCCAACTTACAATAAGGAACATTGCATACATCAAATATAATCACAATCATGGCCATATCACATCACTGCACACCCCTGCAAAACAAAGTTAGACGCCTCTACTTTCTTTGCATATTTTACGTGGTTTGGGGCTTTCAATAAGTGTCGTTCTAACTTACGAACAAGAACCACAACATTGATACTAGCATTGTTGATTACCCGTTGTAAATTGGATCTTAACTATGCTAGGAGAAACAGGCACCCGCAAAGCCACTTATGCAATACAAGTTGCATGTCAAACGTGGAGCAAGTCTCATGAACGATGTCATGTAAGGTTAGCCCGGACCGCTTCATCCCAACATACCGCAAGATGCAAAGTACACAAAAAGCAATCTACAATAAAAGCATCAACGCCCACAATGACCATTGTGTTCTACTCGTGCAACAGATCTACATATAGACACGGCTCTGATACCACTGTAGGGGTTCGTAGCATGGAAAACAAAAATTTTCTATCGCATACAAACAAACAAGCCAAGATCTATCTACTAGATTGTAGCAACGAGTCAATGGAATAACTTACCCTTGAAGATTCCAAAGCGGTTAACGAGAGCAGATTCTCGTGGGTGATGTAGTCGTACTCTTTCCGATCTCAAGATCGCGTAGACGATCCTTCCGGCGCCATGTTCCGGCAGCGCTCCCGCAGTCGGTCACATGTTCGGTACTCGACGAAGACCTTCCTCTCCCTTGTTCCAGCAGGCAGCGGAGGTTGTAGTATTCTCCTCGCGATTCCGGCAGCACAACGGCGTGGTACCGGAAGTAGAGGGGAAATCCCGCAGGGCTTCGCCTTAAGCCGGTGCGAGTATGGTGGAGCTTATGAGAGAGGCTATTAGTGGTCTAGTAATTAGACACACCAATTAGAGGGCTCTAAACCAATTAGAAAGCTCTAAACCGCAGGCTAAAGCAATTAGAAGCTCTAAACCAAAACGGCTCTAAACCGGAGGTAGAAGATAGGAACTTGTGTGTCTAGGAGGGGAGCCCTGCCCCTCCTTATATAGATGGGAGGGGGCTGGCGCGCCAGGGGAGGGAGGGAGTCCCTCCCCAACTCGGCCTAGGGCTGGCCGCCGGCTTGGAGGAGTTGGACTCCTCCTCCAAGTTGGTTCCAACTCCTCTTGCTTGTTTCCCACAGTTTCTTGTTTTAGCCGTTTGACTTTCAAACTGGACATTTGACTTTTCTGTTTTAGGATTCAATTTAATCCTATATTTGGGACAGCAAGAACACTTAGTACATGATGCAATCACTCCAATATGTAATGACACATTCATGTACCCCTCCCCCCCCGGAGTGCCGGACAATCCGGAACCTTCTAGAATATCCCCGATGAAAACACCGGAATCATTCCCGAACTCCGAAACGGGACTTTCCTTATATGAATCTTATTCTCCGGACCATTCCGGATCACCTCGTGATATCCCGGATCCCATCCGAGACTCCGAACAACATTCGGTCTCTTTCTCATAATACCATAACTACTCAAACAACGTCGAATCCTTAAGTGTGTCTCCCTACGGTTCGTGAATTATGCGGACATGATCGAGACACTTCTCCGAACAATAACCAATAGAGGAATCTGGAAATTCATATGGCTCCCACATATTTCTACGATTACTTTGCGATCGAATGAACCACTTACATACGATACCAATTTCCCTTTGTCTCACGATAGTTTACTTATCCGAGGTTATGATCGTCGGTATCTCTGCATACCTAGTTCAACCTCGTTACCGATAAGTACTCTTTTCTCGTTCCCGTGATATGTGATCCCTTGTGACCCAGTCACATGCTTGCAAGCTAATTGGATGACATTCCACCGAGAGGGCCCAGAGTATATCTATCCGTCATATGGATGGACAAATCCCACTCTTGATCCATGTGTTTCAACCAATACTTTCCGAACACTCAATGCCACTTTTATAGCCACCCTGTTACGGTGTGGTGTTTGATGTCATCAAAGCATCCATCCGGCAAAGGTGATATGCATGATCTCATGGTCAATTAGGTTACTATGTATCAGAAAGCATATAGCAATTGAACTATTGAAATGACTTGATCTTTATGCTACGCTTATCTATAGGAGTATGTCCATCACATCATTCTCCTAATGATATGATCCTGTTGTTAATAACATCTCTATGTTCATGATCAGGAAACCATGATCATATATTAACCAACAAGCTAGTTTAACAAGAGGCTTTACTAGGGACTCTTATTTTAGTTTACAAATCACACAAGTATTAATGTTTCCGGTTAATACAATTATAGCATGGTATGTAAACATTTATCATAAGTGTGAAGACATGATAATAACCACTTTATTATTGCCTCTTGGGCATATCTCCAACAGGAGCACCGTCCCTTAGCCCCCTTCCTTCATTGCTTCTTGGGAGCCCTCCCCCATGGAGATGGGATCCATGGGGGAGGAAAAACGTGGCTTTGGTGGCTAAAAATTCGTGGGTGGAGATGTGTCCCACGAATTAGGTTTCCTCCCTTTATATAGCTTCTCGGAATCCCGTCACCCATCTTGGGTTGTAGTAAATAGGTCCTAGTGGGACCGTCTGGATTCGTAATCAGCTAAATTTTATGCCAGAACGATTGTCGCGAAATTTCCTACAACTTTGTACGTAAAGAGTTTTCTGTTTGACACCGTCTTCGACCCGAAACGTGACCATCCTCAAAAAGAGTTCTCAGACAGATTTCTGAAAAATCCCAATTTGATTCGAACAAGGGTTTCACTTGTATTCTTGATAATTCTGACACATCAAAGTGTAAAACAAGAACATTGTGCACTTTTACAACTATTGGTAGCTTAGTACAAATAACTCATGAACTTTATATAAAAAGAAGTGTCAAAACCATAATAATAGCATAAAACCATCAAAAATTATAGATACGTTATGGACGTATCAACATTCCCAAGCTTAGTTATTGCTCGTCCTCGAGTAGGTAAATGATAAAAATAATATAATTTTTTAGGTGACATGCACCATGATAATCTTGATCAAACCATTTGCAAAGCATGGATAGCTGTGATCAAAGTACTCTAAACATGAGCATGAAAGATGTAGTTCTAACAATAAGACATAGCAACCAAGTTGCAACATGAAAAGGTTACAAACAAAGATCATGAATAACAATGCATTAAAAAACTTTTGTTTGTTTCACGTAAAGAAAACATAATAAGAGTGGTATTCATCTTGTCCCCAATGGTATAGCAAATCATAAATGCATAGGACACCTTCAAAGTTCGTAAGGGTGACTTGATACAAATATTTTAAGAACAAGCAATATCAACCTGATGAATCAATCAAAATGTTTTGGGACAATGCACATGGAATTAAGAATGACAACTATGCTCTCTTACTTGGTGCCTAAGGATAGAAGGTGGAGACTCAATATAATAGTGGAAGAAAGACCCTTCAACGGGAAGCAGAGATTTCAAGTTTCATAAAGAGCTTCCAAAAATTATGGTACTTGTTAGCTTTAACCTCTCATTGCCCCAATCATACGCATCTTGAAGTGATTAAGGTTAAAGTGAACAAAGATGGAGTATATGGTTGACAAAGTATAAGTTGGCAATCTCATGTCCCTTGAGTATGTTCTTGTCATAGTAAGTACGTGTGTATTATAGAGAACCGCCAACGGGGTACCCCTTGCCCAATGATACATGAGTTATCCCATAACAAAATTAGAAGCAAGCAGACAATGAGCATCTCAGCAACCTTCTTATTTACAATGGGAAATGTTGCTTTTATCTCTTTCCTCTTTTCTCATCTCTTATTATTTTTCTTTTTCTTAATCTCTGTCTCTTTTTTTATAAGAAGAATGCTTCATAGATTTCTCACTATGGTGATGCTGCAAGTTTCTAGAATGATTAGGCATAGCTTAGGCTAGCGTCCCAGGCGATTCTCTAGCACACATACATAACTCCATGGACTTACAAGCTCCCCTTTCATTTCACACCGATGACATCCATAAACAAAAGAGCATAATATAAACTGGGTAGATATTTACAAGTGTTGAAAGTGTTCCCCGTGATAACACGGTTCTGCTAATCCCAACTTATAAGTGCTAGCATATATAACATAGGTGACACAATGGTTCAAGTTTATTAGGGGCAAGAAAATAAAGTGTGCCATCAAGTTTGTGAGAGCTTTAATAACTAACTTTCACATAACATGTTTAATTTGGAAGATAGATAAAACAAGAATATACTCTGAATGGTGTAACACACCATGAATAGGAATTTATAGTGAACACTTTGGAATAACTTGGTTTCTTGGGATTTGGATGCATGAGTAGAGCTTACTCAATACAAGTGGAGGATAGCAAAATACTGGGAGAGACCAACTAAGAGAGCAATAATCGCCATAATCATGCAGAGTGACAAAACATTACTAATCAAAGCATAATGTGGTACCACAAGTCAAAAACTTAATGATCATAGAGGCTATGGTGACTGGTTCATAGTCATAACTTGGTGTGAGCATGTGCCAAGTCAACTCAAATAAATCATCAAAGGAGAATACCACAATATTATGCTTTTGTATGCTAAAACAACGCATGATTCTTTAAAGGCATATTAAGCAATCCCAATTGTTTGTAACAAGTCATGATAAAGCAATAACCACTAAGCATAGGGTCAAACCAACATCAAACATGACATCATAAGGTCTAGGCCACAGTCAAAACGAACTCCTTTTGTACCACTTATAAGCATGAAGCTTCCTACTCTTTTCCAACCCAATCACCTTATTTTAAACAACAAAGTGTAAACGGGGGTCCAACCACTTTATTAAAGCAAACTAAGCAAACAAAAACCAAAAACGAAAACTATGATGCTCCAAGAACAACACAACAGTGCATGAGACAATAAAAACGAAGTGTATAGAAAGACTTGATATTTTTATTGATGAAGAAGGGAATGCCTTGGGCATCTCCAAGCATTAACGCTTGTACCTCTTGAATATTTTTTGGGGTGACACGGGGTGGCATCCACAAGCTTGAGATTTTGTCCATTCTTCATCTCATTACATCATTCTTTCCTTACATCTGGAAATTTTCCTTCATACAAAACTTCACACAATTTTCATTAGCAAAATTAGTGCATTCAAAAGATAATAGACCTTTGGGTTTAGTTTTAAAACAGAAAAACTTTCACTAAAGACACAAGCTACTGTAGTAATTCCCTCAAAAATCTCAATTTCCCAAAAAGAACCCAAAAAAGGAATCAATAAGAAGCAAATTCCAATAATGGCAGAAATCTGTCAAAACAGACCAGCAGGTAGAAACCGATTTTTTCATAGACCTTCTGTTGCTCAAATCAAAAAGTGATGAACTAATGAAAGTTAGATAACAACCTGGGGGATTTATGCATAACATTATAGCTCAATCCGACTTATAGAGATTTTTTAAGAATGTTTATAGTGGAGCACAAAAATCTTTTTCAGGACAGCAACTTCCCAAATCTTACTTCCCTATCATTAGAGGTTATTCTTGGCACAAAAATCAAATAAGAAGGATAATGAGAGGTTATTACAGAAGTAATAACTTCCAAGACTCAAGAAAACTATTGGGATATCTCCCAATAAGTACTTTTCTTTAACGCATTTAAGATAGGCACAAGAAGCAAGATTCAAGTATTTTATAATAATGAAGCATCAAGAGCAACTTTTGTTTTAATAGGAGAGGCAAAACGTATTTTATACCTTTCTTGAATGGGAATTTATATTTAATGGTGCCTTCATTTAGTTGAAAAGCTTCCATAGGAAGATTTGTTTTGGTTTCATAGGCATGAACACAAGTGTACAAGGTCGACCTCCACTTAACCATTACTCATCTTTCCGATCACTTTCCTTTTTGAAAACATTTTTAGGTAACAAGTACAACTATTTTTTTTGTAATTCGCAATCCCTATCCATATTAAGATAGATACCAACTTAAAACTGAAATAAAAAAACTACTTAGATATAAAGCAAACAAGTGCACACAAGAATATTCACCCACACGCTATTGCTCCCCGGCAACGGCGCTAGAAAAGGTCTTGATATCCCACAAGTATAGGGGATCATGTGTAGCCTTTCGATAAGTAATAGTGTCAAAACCAACGAGGAGCTAAAGGTAGGATAAATATTCTCTCAAGTTCTATCAACCACTGATACAACTCTACGCACACAAAACGTTTGCATTATCTAGGAAATAAAACTAGAGCAACAAAACGAGTACTAGAGAAAGCTTTGCAAGATAATAAATAACAAGAAAGTAAAGCTAATTGCTGCAGCAATAAAATACACTAAACTAACAGAACCATGAGTGTGGAATAGTGGTGGTAATTGTGGTGGCTTTGTCCAAGTTTAATTGGCGAATAAATCGGGTTCATTGTGTTCGATGCAGTTTTGTATGTGGGAGAGGCTAAATATACATGTGCTTCACTACTTGGAATTATATGTACTATATGATTGGATTGTTAGCAAACATCCGTAACTACTAACAAATCATTAAGGTTTTCCCAACCATAGCCTTAAGTTAATGGTCCTCTTACTCCCATACGTGCGACGTTCTGGTTCGCGTCCTTAGGGTTTCTGTCACTCCGGCAGAACTTCCCTCTTCCTCTTACAGGTACTACAAACCCTATGATGTTTAATCCATGCGCGCACAAATATAATGGACACCACAGGACTGTACCATATCAACATACAACTCTAATGAACCAAAGACGTTCAACCATTCAATCTAAGAACAAAGAAACTACCCAAATATGACATAGATCATAGGATTAGAACTTATAGCATCAAACGCCATGTTTACTCCCCGTCGTCGGTATCGTGGGGGAGCACCGCCCCTTATCCCCTTTCTTCATGGCTTCTTGGGAGCCCTCCCCCATGGAGATGGGATCCATGGGGGAGGAAAAAACGTGGCTTTGCTGGCTGCAAATTCGTGGGTGGAGGTGTCTCCAATGAATTAGGTCTCCTTCCTTTATATAGCTTCTCGGATTCCTATCACCCCATCTTGGGCTGCAGTAAATCGGGTCTAGCGGGCTTGTCCGGACTCGGAATCAGCTAAATTTTATGTCCGGAACGATTGGCGCGAAATTTCCTACAACTTTGTAGGTAAAGAGTTTTCCGTTTGACGCCGTATTCAACCCAAAACGTGAGCTTCCTCAAAAAGAGTTCTGAGAAGATTTCTGGAAAATTCCAATTTGACTCCAACAAGGGTTGCACTTGTATTCTTGATAATTCGTACACATCAAAGTGTAAAACAATAACATTGTGCACTTTTGCAACTATTAGTATGTTAGTCCAAATCACTCATAAACTTTATATAAAAATAAGTGTCAGGAGCATAATAATAGCATAAAACCATAAAAAATTATAGATATGTTATGGACGTATCATCGGGCCAATTCTAGCGGTGCCCATTTGGGCTATGTCTCCTGAACCAGAGGCCAAGAAGCAGAAAAGGGTGGAGTTCTTCGACCTGTCCGACATCGCCTCATAAGTATCTTCTGTTTTTGTCTTTGACGTGTGCCACTGAGTTTTGCAACTGATGATTGTTTTGTTGCTATTGGATTAGGGGGTTGCCGTGGAGTCGAAGGTGGTGAGTGTCGAAGCTGCAGCACTTTCCCCGAGTACAGCGGCCAACTATGGAAGCAGCTCTTCGAGTTCCTCTAAGTTGAGGAATCACTAGGTTGTTTTTCGTACGACAACTTCCTAGCCCTTGGAGTCTTCGGTTGAACATGTAAGTGATCTAGAGTTGTCTTGACGAGCCCCCAAGTCTTCCTTGTTTCCGACCTACTCACTTCTGGTGTAGCCCTTCATGTGGGAGCTTAACCGTCTAGGCAGCATCATATAAGTCTAGAGGCGGAGTTTTGGCAGCTCCATAGTGAGTGCCTTACTGCCAATGCTCCTACTGTGTTACTTAAGGAACTTCAACTGACTTTCTTGTCTTAGTTTTAGATGAGAATAATGAAGCGCTCCGTCAGCTTTATTCGTTCGAGAAAGCAAAGGATGATGTGGAGGCTCTAAGGCGTTTAAAGATAGAGGCTAAGGAGCTCAAAAAGAAGCGGGCGGCGGATGCAGCTGAGTGAGAGAAGGCATTGTCTAACCATCTCGTGACTACTTCTCAGGCGCTGTCTGGTAAGTTACACATGTCATGCAAGTTTTTCTCCTTTCTGTTCTGTGTTGCTGATGTTCTTGAGTTGACGATACCTAGTTATTGTAGAGGCAACTGCCTTGCCTTCGACCACAAGGTCTTGGAGCGTGGGGACCTTCTGGCTGGTACAGTTGCCACGGTCGAAGACCATTGCAACTCCACCCAAGACATATGGGTCAAGGCCAAGGAGGTTCTCAACCGCTTCCACCGAGAGATATTCCCAAAGAGTGCTGCTCTGGAGGATGTCGACTCGTTGGCACGGGCTCTGGGGGGATGTGCCTGCCGAGTATAAGAAGGCGCAGAAGGGCACGAGTACCTCCCCCGGGCTAGCGATGGCACAGGCCTATGGAGCTCAGCTGGACATCAAAAGGGCCACCTGCAAGATGTCTCTAGCGGCTGATGGAACTGAGGTAGATTTTTCTCCTTTCACTGCAAGAAATGTTGCCCATGGCTCATCGAGCTTCTCGCGAGTTACTCGGTAGAGCAAAATCAATTGGACGCAACATAGGTCGCTAAGACAGAGGCTATCGAAGCCCTCGGGTTCTGCTACTTAGTCACCTGCTTAGCTACTATAGAAGTTCCCTAGTAGTAGCATGTGATGCTTTGTATCAAACAATATTTTGAACTGCTATGTAATAGCTTTTGATGTAAATATATGTTAGGTCTTCCTTCACATACGTAGTTTGTCTTGTTCTTATTGTTCTACTACTTTACTCTTCCTAGGGATATTCAAGTGTCATCCTGGTGACCTCGCATGTCCCCCTGGCTACTTCTCAACCAAGGGCGAGCGAGGTGTCGCATCTGCCTCTACTACGCGACCAAATTAGGAGCCTGGAGAAAGATGTGGCTATCATCAATAGCCATGCTGACTTGTGTAAATCGAAGGTTGAGAGAGCCGTCGAGAGGGAGAAGTATCTCCTTGGTGAGCTTGAGAAGATTGGAGAGCAACTTCAATGTGAGTAGTATTCGAGTATCCGTTTTCTGCACTGTTTACTACATCATGTGCTGACGCGCTATTTCTCTTTACAGTTGTTAATCTCATTCCAAAGGAAGAGAAGGAGCGTGTTGATATTCGACTGAACTGCCTCACCTAGCAGGAACTGGAGGCTAGGGGTTTTTTTTGTACGGATCACTATCGAGCGGTCGTGGTGGCCACGGTGCAGGACCGTGTCCATCAGGTGCTTGGGGTGCTGAAATGCGCAAGGTCAGAATTCGCGTCAATTTTCTCCTCCATCTTCCCCATAGATGAAGCTCTGTCCACCTTCCTGGGTTTATTGCAGAAATTTTGGAGCGTGAGTGCGGTGAAGGAGTGTGTGTGGCAGCAGCTTGTCGCGTGTGCCAAGGCAGCGTTAGCTCTTGTCTGACTGCACCGCCCAGATGTGGATCTGATGGAGATACGAGCGGGGCCGTCTGTCCCTCCTGATATCATGGCGTGGAATATGTGCCCGCATTCTCGCGTGGTTGCCCATCATGCGGAGGATATTATTTGCATGTCCAATGAATGCACCAATGTAATTCTTCAGCGTCAGCAATGATAAGTTTTTCCTATAGGTGCCATGTAAAAGAATGTAAAGCTTGTATAGTTTCGATTGGGACATTGTTGACCTTGTAAAGTTTGTATAAATAGTGCATGTTGTGCTTTATTGTGTGAATATGCATGCCCTTTTCGTTAGCCTGATGCTCCGTCAATCTCTGCTCCTTGCCAACCTGTTAGTTGGGCTGCAACTGGGCTGGAGTTTTCAAGGGTTCGATTAATAGTCAACTACTCAGGTGGATGCAAAGGTAAGGAGCCGACGAGGTTGTCGGAAGAGGCGTAGCCCCTGAGTATAATTTGTGTGTTAAATTTGTAGAGAAAACATATTGGCCAAGGAACTTAGCTTTTATTCATCTCATAGTAGTGGATACATGTTTCAACCAAGTAGCTTGGCTGAAAAGCCTTATTGTAATTAAAAACATCTAAGGGTAGAATCGCCATAGCTGCGCGACATTCCAAGGATTTGAGTATGCTACCCCGGATTTGACGTCCTTGAGGCGGTAGGCGCCGCCTGGAATCACTTTGGTAACCACATATGGTCCTTCCCGGGGGACTCGAGCTTCAGACGCCCCTTCTACTTGAGCCATAGGATGAGGATGCCTTTGACGAATGACCTTGGTAATAGATGTCGGCTATGGTAGTTGAGGAGGCTTTGCTGAAACACCGTTGAACGAGCGGTGGCGATGTCATGTGCCTAATCCATTAGTTCGATATTATCCTCGAGTGTGTCCATAGATTCGGCCTCATTGGAAGCAATGACCCGCGGTTCCTTGTAGCGTACCTCGACTAGCAACACCTCTTTGGCGCCATGCACCATGAAGAATGGCATGTACCTGGGGGCACTGTTTGGTGTTGTGTGCAAGCTCCAAAGTACAGAGGGTAGTTAGTCTGCCCAAGATCTTACTGCTCGTACGAGAGGTCGCAGGAGTCGGTTCTTGATCCTGTTGTAGACATGGCTGATGACCCACAAGTATAGGGGGTGTATCGTAGTACTTTCGATAGATAGGAGTTTTCGATCCCAACGAGGAGCAGAAGGTGTTGACTAGTGGTATGGAGCAGGAAATCTCTGTAAATACTTAGCAAATGGAATTTTAGGGGTTTTCTTATAAGGCAACAAAACGAAGTGCAAGTAATAAAGAACAAACGCAGCAAGTGGCCCAATCCTTTGTTAGCAAAGGACAAGCCAGTGGAAATACTTATAAGGACCAAACGTTCTCGAGGATACATGGGAATTCTGTCAAGTGCTTTCGCTTCAAATAGCTTACTCTTCTTTGGTGTTGTAAGTGTTGTGTGGTGAACCTGTGCTAATGTACCGACCTTACTTGGACTAATGCATACTTATGATGAAACCCCCTGCACGCATCCGCAACTATAGGAAAGTAATTAAGATATAAACCTAACCACGACCTTAAACTCTGAGATCCTACGCTCCCTTGTGCAATGGTGTCCTAACGGGGGTTCAGATTTCTATCATTCCGACAACCCCACAATTAGTAGACAAATACACAATGCATTCCCCTAGGCCCATAAATGGTGAAGTAGCATGTAGTCGACGTTTAGGTGGCACCACTAGAAGAATAGCACCTCAACTTAAATACTAAACCATTGAATAATAACTCAACACAAATCCACTAATAACAACATGACTTCTCCCATGTCCTCAAGAACTAAACGAACTACTCACAAAACATCATATGGATCAAGATCAAAGATGATATGGTGATGAATAACAATCTCGACATAAATGATAATCCAATGGGTCCACTCACAAGAATCAACTACAAGAGTAATTAACACCGGGAAAGTTTCCCCTAAGAACTAAAGCAATATCCAACACAATTGTTACATCGGGACGGAGTGGTGATGATGGTGCTGGTGGAGATGATGGTGTGGATGATGATGATGATTCCGATGAAGCCTAGCTTGATGACGGTGTTGATGGCGATGATCTCCCCACTCCGGGAAGTAGTTTCCCTGACAGAAGTCTGTATGCCGGAGAGATCTTTCTCTCTTGGTGTTTTCCGCCCCGCAGAGTCGGCGGAAATCTATCTCTGGTCCCTCCCCTGGTGTTAGGGTTTCGTAAGGAAGATATAGGCGAGAGGGCGGAGTCGGGAGCCGACCAAGTGGTCCACACCTACCCTAGGCGTGGCCCAGGGGGTTCCCGCGCCTAGGGGGTGTGGGCCCCCTGTGGCCCTTCTACACCTCCCCTTCTGGCTTCCTCTGTCTTCTGGGAAAATATATTTTTCCCATATTTTTTTGGTATTTTCCTGATCTTCGCAAAATTGCATCAAAATGCCTCTTTTTCCATCAGAATCCAGACTCCGGTAGTCCATCCTCCAAGAATCATCCAACATGCAAAAACAGTGGAAGAGACATAAGTAACACCTCATAGTAAGACATATATCAATGAATAGAGGCAAATTATGATATAGAATGGTGATGCAATTTGGACATATCAACTCCCCCCAAGCTTAGACCTTCGCTTGTCCCCAAGAGAAAACTGAGCTCAGTAAACATGTCCATAGGTTTATGGAGTGAAGTGTCGATAAAAGAATACGGACAAGAAGCATCACACTTACCATTACACAAATCATAGAAGAAAGCAACTCACCATTATATAACTTAGCTTGCAACAACTACATGAGTCATAATAGAGATGCATAAAGATAAATCATAATTGGAATTGGCAAACTCTTGTTCCTGGTTAGAGAACATCTGGCAAACAGTTTCACAAAAATCTTTTTGTAGAAGTTTTAAAAACAGGAGTACTCTTTGCTCAAAAAGGTTTTCCAATGAAGGCTTTCAAAGTAATACTCAATAGATAAGAGTCTTGTGCAAACAAGTAAGATAAAGAACATGATTGAATAAATCACCATATGAATGCTTGCAACACAACAACTCAAATGCTTGCTGGAGATAGAGAGGAAGTAGGTTTACTAAGTCAACTTAGAAAATAGGAGAAAGGTCCCTTCATAGAGGGAAGCAGGGATTTCAAGTCATAAAGAGATTCCAAAAGATTATGGTACTTACTAACTTTGAGCCCTCATCGCCCCTATCATAGGCATCTTGAGATGATTAAGGTTAAAGTGCGCAAAGATGGAGTATATGCTTGACGAAATATAAGTTGGCAATCTCATATCCCTTGAGTACGAGGGTCGCTCCTCATGCTACTCAACTTTGGTCACCGGTAAGTTCTTGTCATTGTAAGTACATGTGTATCATAAAGAACCGCCAATGGGGTACCCCTTGCACATGGTACAGGATCTATCCCATAACCAAAATGACAAGGCAAGCAGACAATGAGCATCTCCGCGATCTTTTTATTTACTATGTGCATAGCTTTTTATTGAGGATGCTTCACAGAATGCTCACTATGGTGATGCTGCAAGTTTCCACCATGATTAGGCATGGC
The DNA here is from genome assembly GCA_916181665.1 of Avena sativa. Classification (NCBI taxonomy): domain Eukaryota; kingdom Viridiplantae; phylum Streptophyta; class Magnoliopsida; order Poales; family Poaceae; genus Avena; species Avena sativa. The sequence goes on from OV702281.1 coordinate 186,966,931, forward strand.
TTAGGCTAGCGGCCCCGGCGTTTATCTAACACACATACATCACTCCATGGACTCACAAATTTCCTCTTTATTTCACACCGTCGGTATCCGCAAACAAAAGAGCATGATATCAACTGTGTACTACGTACAGGTGCAATGTTGAAAACGTTCCTCGTGACAGCACGGTTCTGCTAATTCCAACATATAGATGCAAGCATATACAACTTTGATGACACAATGGTTCAAGTTCTATCAGGGGCAAGAAAATAAGGTGTGCCATCAAGTTCGTCAGAGCTTTACTAACTAGTTTTCACATAACAAAATACTTTTTAATTCGAAAGATAGATGAAGCTTGAGAATTTGATTGGAATAGAAAATGCTAATAGGTAGATATGGTGGACACAAATGGCACATGTTTTGGTTCAAAAGGATTGGAAACATGAGAAGCACGCCTTCTCAAAACAGGTTTTTGGCTAGCAAGGCTGGGTAGCAAGCAAAAGAGTTGAAAGAAACAAGCAAACCTACAAGTGATAAAGCCAAACATACAATCTTACTTTAAGACACAAAAGATCTTAAATAAAGAATACTAAGCTTATGAGCCAACAAAAAATAAAAATAATTGATACAAAATACTTGAAAGCTTTTTCTCTTTTTCTTTCAAACATCAAAAAGTGTTGCTACTGACCAGAGCTCGGTTTGCCAAAACCAATTTAGATTTACTTGATGCCAATACTAATCAACAAGATCCATCATATAATAGAGATTGCAAACTAAAATAAGAAGTGCAAAAAGTAAAAGATGAAACTTCTCATTAATATTCCATAAAGGCACTCACACCAAGGGATACATAGATAATCAACTAAAGGAGAGATACTTCCACATGCAAACCAAACTACAAGATAACCTCTCTACCAAAGATATGAATCCACTAAAAAGGTAAAAGATAAAAGATAATGGTTGTGATACCGCGGCACTCACCCCAATCTTGGAACAAGCCAAGGGGATGCCAAACCTGATGACAAATTACTCCTTTCGTGGTGGTGGTGTTATTTTGTTTAGAATTTGAAGTATATCCAACTTCATCCTCAAAGCATGGTACTTATCACAAAACTCGTCAGTGGTTCGAAGGGCTTCCACTGCCTTAGAGCAGGATCTGAAGTCTGGAATGGAGGCTATGATCCCCTGCATGTTACGAGAAAAAGCACGTACAATGTTAATTACTCCTACAAAAGTAGGTTTCCTTGCCCTTGTCCCTGCGGCGGTTTGTTCTTCCAACTTTATCTCCTCCACGGGGTTCTTGCCTTTGTCGTTGGCGGAGACCATGGTGCTCTAAAATTGAGAAGATATCCTGACAGAAACAGATTGAAACGAGAACACGATGCATGAACATCAGGGGATCTTTGGGGTTATATATTACGAAGTTTGAAAGCATAAGGAAGGTTTTGATATGAAAACGAGGCGGAGACGGAGCTCGGGGTGGTCTCACCCCCTCCAGGCGCGGCCAGCTAGGGCCCGCGCCTGGGGTGGGTTTGGCCACCCCGGCCTCCAGTTCCTCCTCTGTTCCGTCTCATAACTTCCCTTATGTAATGAAAACATCAAAAATATAAAAAGATTAGGGTTTCACAAACCTTCTGTTTTCACCACTTTTACCTATTCAAAGATGAACTCTACAGACTCCTTTTATCCTTCTCCTGGAAATTCCTTTCTTCGCAAGGCAATACACCAACCTCAATGGAAACATTAGTGTAAGCAAAAAACAATTAACCTTTAGGTGCACACTTCAACTGAAATCCATCAAAACAAAGGCTTCTGAAAGATGCAAATGCAAATGATAGCAGAAATTTGTCGAAACAGACCAGCAGGTAAAGATTGATTTTTTTGAAAACCTTCTATTGCTCAAATGAAAAAGTGCAGAACTAATGAAAGTTAGGTAACAACTTGAAGAACAAGCTCAGAGCAATACAGCTCCATCCGACGTACTGAGCTCCCTCACGAATTTTTACAATGCAACACAAAAATCTGTCCCAGGACAGCCACTTTTCACAACTCATCCACTTCCCAAAAGTAGTTGAAATTGACACAAAAACCAAAACAAAAAGGATAAGGAGCGGTTATTACTAAGGTAATAACTTCCAAGACTCAACAAAACTCTTGGGTTATCTCCCAACAAGTATTTTTCTTTAATGCCTTTAAGTTAGGCCTGAAAGTTTTAAGGATACTCACAAAGGAGATATAAATCTGGAGTGAAAGAGAGCATCAAGAAGCAAATAGCCAACACATTTGAGTCTAACCCACTTCCTATGCATGGGGGTACCATGAGAAAACAAATTGTTGAAACAAAAAGCCACTAGCATAGGAAGACAAAACAAATGCAACATCAAAGCTTTCAACATAAAACGGGGAAAATTAACATTATTGAGAAGTATAAAACCATGTTTCCCTCTCTCATAATAACTTTCAGTAGAACTTTGAATAAAGTTGACAATATAAATTTCACAAGAAACAACTTTATCATCAGGATGAGCATACTTACAGTCACCAAAAAGAGGTCCAAGGTCATAAACTGGATCAATAGAAGCAAGTTATTCCATCCTGAAATCTTTATTAGGAAAGCTATTTTCACAAGGTGCTTTAGCAAATTTGGAAAAGTTAAACTAATAAGAATCTCCATCAAACTTAGTTAAAACTTTATCCTTCTTACAATCTATAATAGCTCCACAAGTGTTCAAGAAAGGTCTACCAAAAATGATAGGATAAGTTTTACTAGCTGCTAATTAAGCACTAGAAAATCAGCAGGATATTTAATCTTACCACAAAGAACGTCCACATCTCTTACAATACCAATAGGGCAGATGGTTTCCTTATTTGAAAGGTGAATAACCACATCAATGTCCTCAAGGTCATAAGGACCAATCTCATGCATAATTTCCCTGTAAAGCTCATAAGGAATAGCACTAGAGCTAGCACCAATATCACATAAACCATAATATCAATGATCACAAATTTTAACAGAAAGCACAGGAACACTAGATTTTCTAGCCTTACTAGGATGAGAGATAATATTAGAAGCTTCTTCACAGAATACAATGTGATCGTCCTCTATATTTGTAGTGACAAGATCTTTCACAATAGGCAGCTACCACAGGTTCAGTATTCAATTGCTCATCAGGCTCCATAGTTTTTTTGTACCTTTGTTATTCGCACTAATTATCATAGAGTAATCCTTTACCTTAGCTGGGAAAGGTGTTTTCTCAACATAAGGTTCTGGCACAATATGATTATTAGTACAAACTTCAGTACTTCTAACAGGAATATGACTAACAACATCTTTATAAGGAGCATGGTACTTATTCCACTTCTTTTTGGGAAATTCTATGTAAGAGGGAAAGGCATTAAAATAGTTGGCAATACTTTGGGAATAAAGACCAAACTCATTGCTAATATCACAGAAGTCATCTGTTCCCATAAAAGATTTAATGCATTCATAATCATAGTTTATACCTGACTTTCTTCCTTTGTCATTCTCCCAAGCTTCAGTGTTCTCTTGAAGATGGTCTAGTAGATCCCATTTAGCTTCTTCCTTCATACGTGTGAATGATCCAGCATAAGAAGCATCTAGTAAATCTTTATCATGAAGAGAAATCCTAGCATAATAGTTATTGATAATAATATTGTTAGGGAGTTCATGAATAGGACATTTAAGCATTAGTAACTTCAATCTCCCCCAAGCTTGAGTTGTACTCTCTCCATCATGAGGCCAAAGGTTATATATCAGATTTCTATCCTTATGAATCTCACTGAAAGGATAGAATTTAGAATAAAAGAGAGATGCCATTTCCTCCCATTCCATGGATTGTCCATTCTTCAGCAGCTTATACTATTCTTCAGCTCTCCCTTTCAAGGATATGGAGAGTAACTTTTTCTTCACCTGTTCAGTTGTGATACCTGCACACTTAAACAACCCGCATAATTCATGGATAAAAAGCAAGTGATCACCAGGGTGGACAGTTCCATCCCCAAAATAATAATTATCCATAACACGATCAACAATACTTGTAGGTATCTTAAAAGGATCTATCTCAACAGGTGGTGGTTCATCTACTACCCTAACAGTGGTAGTAGTTTTCCGAAACAGAAAACCAAGTGGGTTATCTATATTGGAAATGAAGTAACAAGCAATAACAAAAAGCAATACTCATAGTAGAAGTTTCCTTTACCAGTTCTACTCTTCAATAGAGCTTCACTCCCCGGCAACGACGCCACAAAATAGTCTCGATGACCCACAAGTATAGGGGGTGTATCATAGTACTTCCGATAAATAGGAGTGTCGATCCCAACGAGGAGAAGAAGGTGTTGACTAGTGGTATGGAGCAGGAAATCTCTATAAATACTTGGCAAAAGGATTTTTAGGGGTTTTCTGATAAGGAAACAAAAAAAAGTGCAAGTAATAAAGAACAAACGCAGCAAGTGGCCCAATCCTTTCTTAGCAAAGGAAAAGCCGGTGGAAATACTTATAAGGACCAAACATTCTCGAGGACACATGGGAATTCTGTCAAGTGCTTTCGCTTCAAATAGCTAAGTACTCTTCTTTGGTGTTGTAAGTGTTGTGTGGGTGAACCTGTGCTAATGTACCGACCTTACTTGGACTAACACATACTTGTGATTAACCCCCCTGCAAGCATCCGCAACTACAGGAAAGTAATTAAGATATAAACCTAACCACAACCTTAAACTCTGAGATCCTACGCTCCCTTGTGCAATGGTGTCCTAACGGGGGTTCAGGTTTCTGTGATTCCGACAACCCCACAATTAGTAGCCAAATACACAATGCATTCCCCTAGGCCCATAAATGGTGAAGTATCATGTAGTCGACGTTCAGATGACACCACTAGAAGAATAGCACCAAAACTTAAATACGAAACCATTGATTAATAACTCAAGACAACTCCACTACTAACAACATGACTTCTCCCATGTCCTCAAGAACTAAACGAACTACTCACAATACATCATATGGATCAAGATCAAAGATGATATTGTGATGAATAACAATCTGAACATAAACAATAATCCAATGGTTCAACTCACAAGAATCAACTACAAGAGTAATTAACACCGGGAAAGTTTCCCCTAATAACTAAAGCAATATCCAACACAATTGTTACATCGGGACGGAGTGGTGATGATGGTGCTGGTGGAGATGATGGTGTGGATGATGATGATGATGATGATGATCCCGATGAAGCCTAGCTTGATGACGGTGTTGATGGCGACGATCTCCCCTCTCCGAGAAGGAGTTTCCCCGACAGAAATTTGTCTGCCTGACAGATCTTTCTCTCTCGGTGTTTTTCGCCTCGCAGAGGCGGCGGAAATCTATGTGTGGTCCATCCCCTGGTGTTATGGTTCCGTAAGGAAGATATATGCGAGAGGGCGGAGTTGGGAGCCGGCCAGGTGGGCCACACCTGCACTAGGCGTGGCCCAGGGGGGACCCATGCTTAGGGGGGTGTGGGCCCCATGTGTCCCTTCTACGCCTCCCCTTCTAGCTTCCTCTGTCTTCTGGGAAAATATAATTCTCCCATATATTTCTTGTATTTTTCTGATTTTCACGAAATTGTATCAAAACGCCTCTTTTTCCATCAGAATCCAGACTCCGGCAGTCCATCCTCCAAGAATCATCCAACATGTAAAAATAGTGGAAAAGACATAAGTAATACCTCATAATAAGATATATACCAATGAATAGATAAAAATTATGATATAGAATTGTGATGCAAATTGGACTTATCAGTGGCCGTTGGCCTTTTCTACTTGATGTTGGTCTGGAGGTGTGTGATCGAGGCATAACTAATGTTGATGCCGAGGCCCTCATAGAAGTCCTAGAACTCCTTCGAGGTGAAGTTTGTTCTATTGCCAGTGATGATGTTATGTGGCACCCAAAAAATGGATCTTGACAGCGGTGGCACCGGTTTGGTTGTGACTGGCGTGGCTTCAATCCACTTGGTGAACTTATTGACTGTGACGTGGATGAAGAAGTAGCCTCCATGCGAGGAATTTTTTAGCTTGCTGACCATGTCGAGTCCCCATTGCACAAAGGGCCAGCAGTTTTGGTCGCAGCTCCGATCCTAGTGCGTGCGGGTTGTCAACAAACCATTGGCAGGCGTTGCATTTTTAGAATATTCTCTTGGCGTTGCGCATAGCTGTTGTCCAGTAGAAGCCATCCCATAAGGCTTTGGCGACTAGGTGGCGACTGGTGTCATGGTTTCCGCAGATGCCTTCGTGGATGTCGAGGATTATGCTCATTCCTTCACCGTTGGTGACGCATCGCTGGAGGACTCTGGTAATGTTTAGTTTTTAGATCTCGCCATTGATGATGATTAAGGCGTTAGAACAAAGATCGGTGTGACGCCATTGTCTCTGCGGCTGCCTTGTATTTGTCGGGAGGTGTAGCCCCCAAGTGTGTTGCATCGTCTGGTGTGTCCTTGGAAGGCTTGCACTTGATGGAGCGTTCGCACATTTTCTCTAAGAACACACCTAACAGTACTGGGGAGCAGGTAGAGACAATGTTGGCTAGCTTGTCGGCCTCTTCATTTCTTTCTCACTGATGTGGACTCTAAGTCTCCTTAGAGTGCATTATATAGGTCGCGATAGGTGATCTTGTTGCCGTTGATAGCGTCGCATTGGTTCATCATTTGCTGTACGACAAGGTTAGAGTTACCATAGATGACTAGTCAAGTAGCGTCATAGGCTTTGGCCATCCGCCTTCGATGGAGTAGGGCCTCGTACTCCACTTTTTTGTTGGATGCACGGAACTTCATCCGAAGCACATATTGCATCTTGTCGCCTTGAGGAGACGTCAGGATTACTCCGGCTCCAGCTCCTTCTTTGCGTTTAGATCTTTCGAAGTGTATCGTCTAGACTTGCAACAATTCTGGGTTGTCAGGTAGTTGGAGCTCCATCCAGTGGACGAGGAAATCAGGTAGCACCTGCGACTTGATGTCGGTGTGTAGCTCATAGATGATGTCTCGCGAAGATATCTTGATTCCCGAAAGGTCCACTCGCCCCATTGCTTTAGGGTTGTTGAGGATGTGGGCAAGTGGTGCATCGTTGACTACCATGATCTGGTGCTCCTGGAAGTAGTGGCGTAGTCGATGTTCAGTCATGAACATGCCGTAGGCTAGCTTTTGATAGTGAGGGTACCTTTGCTTTGTTGGTGTCAGTACCTTGATGAGGTAGTACACTAGGCGATGTACACCGTGGGTCTTGCCCTCTTCAGGTCGTTCGACGACGAGTGCGGTACTGACCACCTGATGTGTTGTGGCTATGTATAGCATCATAGGCTCCCTCTCCTAGGGCGTCACCAAGACTGGGGAGGTGGATAGTAGATGCTTGAGGCCTTCGAATGCCTCCTGATCTTTAGCCGTCCACTCAAATTGCTCTGACTTGCGGACGAGTTAATAAAAGGGGAGATCCTTTTAGCCCATGCGACTAATGAATGCGACGAGCACTGCGATTCGCCCAGCCAGTTTTTGGACGGCCTTGATGTTTTTTGGCCTCTCCATGGCTAATATGGCCTTTCTCATCTTTGGGTTCTCGTTGATGCCTCTCGCAAAGATGAAGTACCCGAGTAATTATTTGGATGGGATGTCGAAGGCCCATTTTTTCGGGTTGAGCTTGATTTTGTAGCGATTGAGGCTGTCGAAAGTCTCGTGGAGATCGTCGACCAATGTTCTGCTTTCCCTGTTCTTTACCACTATGCCGTCAACATACACTTGGATGTTGTGACCAATTTGGTTCTTCAGGCAGGCCTGCATGCACCATTGATATGTTGTGCATACGTTCTTGAGCCCGAAAGGCATTGTGTGGTAACAGAAGACTCTGACTGGCGCGAGGAATGTTGTTTTCTCCTGGTCCTTCACCTTCATTCAAATCTGGTTGTAGCCTGAGAGGCGCTCACATCCCACAGTGGAATCGATGATTTGATCGATCCTTGGTAATCATAAGTGGCCCTTCAGGCATTGCTTGTTGAGAGCTATGAAGTCCACACACATCCGCAGGATGTCCATGTGCTTCTTTGGTACTAGAAAAGGGTTATCTACCTAGGTACTTTCCTTGAATTCTCGTATAAATTCAGCATCAAGGAGTCTGTTAACTTCCATGCCAATTGCTTCAGCTTGTCCTTCAGACAGTCGATGCATTGATTGCTTGACTATCTGCGCATCAGGATACACATTTACGGCATGCTCGACGAATTCTTTGGGAACTCCTAGCATGTCCACGGGACACCAGGAAAAGATTTCCCAGCGCTCACGGAGGAATTTGATGAGCATGAGTTCCTATGCGGAACTTAGGTTGTTGGCGGTGAGGGCCGTCTTGGTGAGGTCCGTAGGGTGGACCAGGATTGCCTTGGTGCTAACCGTGGAGTCGAAAGACTGATTAGGGCCATTTTAATTGGTCACTAGGGGGTGGTGTGTGCCGACTCCTTTAGTCTTGCGAGGTCCTCCTCCATGCAAAAAGACTGGGAGATTATGTTGAAGTCCCTATCGCAGCTGTTAGATCTGGTAAAGCTCCCTAGAACAGTGATGACGCCGTTTGGTCCTGGCATCTTTAGTAGGACGTATGCGTAGTGTGGTAACGCTAGTAACTGTGTGAATGCCACACGACTGAGGATGGCATGGTACTACGATGGCCAGTTGACCACCTCGAACCGAGTCGCTCATGTCTCCGGTTCTTGGGGGTGCCAAAGTTGACATCGGTACATATCTTGCCTAGGGGGTAAACTCCTTTTCCTGAGACTATGCCATGGAAGGTTATATCGGATGAATCTATGATGGAGAGTGGGATCTGCACGGCCTCTAGGGTGCTGGCGAACATAAGATTTATGCCGCTGCCACCATCCATGAATACCCGACTCATCTTGAACCCGCCGATCTGACCCTTGAGCACCAGGGTATAGTGGCCTGGGCGAGGGATTTGGTGGGGTGATAAGATCGGTCGAAAGTGATGTATGATTTAAATATGATGAGGTACTCAGGTACGATTGGTGGGAAGGTGATAGCCAGGTTTATCTAACGGGTGATCATCTTCTAGATCCTGTTGGATGGAAGCCCTTTCTGTATCATCATAGTCCCCAGTGTGCGTGGGTACTTCTCTCCTCCATTGTTTTGGACCAGCGGAGCCAAAGGCGGCTCAGGTCCTCCAGGTGGTGGTAGTGAGGCACCATATGCGATGGGCCCGGGGGAGGAACCGAACCCCTGGTTTACTGCGTCACGCCATAGCTGGGCGTATCTACCATTGATCTTTGGGAATTCTCGGCAATCCTTGAGAGGGTCACTGGACTTCTTCTTTCCATCATTCTTGTCAATGTAGAAGTGTATGCAGTAGGGAACTGACATCTTCTCCATCGCGGAGGGTTCATCGTCGCGAGTGCGTGGATTTTCCTCTATCACGGTAGCTACTGCTGCGGTAGCCGCTTTTGCGTTGCCGTCATCGCGGCGATCAGTGTAGCCATCCACGACCATGTCGACTTACTCGCGGTCTTCGTAGCCGTGATTACTCCGTTTCGCTCGACGGTCGCGTGTGTGGCCGAGGTCATCCTCGTCATCCAAGCATGGTTGGTTCTTGTGGACGGTGTCTTCGCCATCAGCCAAGTGGTTTACGATGTCCATTAAGTGTTCGATTGTTTTGGGCTTGACGCGGCCTAACTCGTCCCTGAGCTCGTGGCTCCTTACGCCGCCGTTGAATGTGTCGATTGCCCTTTACTCAAAGATGTCCTCCGTTGTGTTTTTTATGACGGACCATTGTTGGATGTAGGAGAGGATTGATCATTGGATCTTTGGCATAAGGCGCGCCATTCCTTGATTGAGGCTGGACGCTTCCAGGTACCCTTGATTTTGCGCACAAAACTGTAGACCAGTACCTCCCAGCTATGGATGGATCTAGAGGGGAGATTGTTGAGCCAGGCTCGCGCCAGCCCATTTAGCTGGAGCTAAAGGAATTGCATGGTTGTGTTCTTGCTTCCTTCATGGCATTTGACTGACTATATGTGATCATCCAGCCAGATTTTTGGCTCCTACAGGCCGTCAAACTTCGGATTATCCGAAGGCAGCTTGAATCCCTTGGGCATACGTGATTGCCGTATGGCTCGCCCGAAGAATCTGGCGCCATAGAGCTCTGTGTCTTCGTCTTCTGAATCCATAGATCATGTACGTTTGGCGCATATCTTGTTGATTTTGCGCTGCGTAAGCTCGTCATGAGCATCATAGGTGCGGCTCCTCCGCCATGGGCTATGGCATCGCCATGACAGATTATGGTCGTTCTCGACGTATGAGGGCGTGTGGTTCCTTGCAAATTTCACCATAGTTTTCTTCGGTTCCAAATTTCACCTACCCATGGCATCTGTCGTGACACCGCCATGACAGTTGGCGCCCACCTTGGGGCTAGCAGCGGTGCTAGCTGGAGTCAAGATCCGGACGGGAAAGTTCATCGCTACTGACGAGCGCATAGTCTCCGGACTGGTGCATCACTTTGACATGTGGGACTACATCAACGACAACACGCATCACTTTACCAGGCGCTCTCCTCCGTGCAATAGGGTCTTCATCAACCCAGGCTCGCACAAGGTCTACGTTTGCATCGACGTCTCATGTGTCTACCCGCAGCGAGTCATCCTCGCAGGAGAGCCTCCTCTTAGCGCTGCTAGTGGTCTATGTATCACTCGCCCCGCAGGCAGCATCGAGGTGATGATGAACGCGCCCGCACCAGCAGTAGGCGCAAGAGCCGGCCGAAGCAAAGAATCGGCGGCAGAAGATCCGGCAGAGGCTCGTAATGTAACTCCTAAAGAAACTCGCATCAGAGGGCCACCTTTAGAAAGGCCATAGAATATATTGCAGGAAACGATAGAAAACTTAACAAATCCTGTAGCTCCCATTGTAGACCCGGCTCAGGAACAGGCCGAGCTAGAGGAAACTCGACTGAAGATGTTAGATGATGCTAAGAGAGTAGCATCTCTACAACAGTCACTTAACATCATGCTTCGTGAGTATGCTAGGGCTAACAAGCTTAACACTATCCCAACTCGCTTATATGGTGTGAGAATAAGGGGAAAGAATGTCCTTAGTGATATCAACAAGGAATATGTGTCTAGGCAGGGTGACTCGGATGACTCGGGGTTGCCAAGGTATATCACACCTACGAAAAATCTCAGGGCTGCAGATGCGGCAGCTGCCGAGATAAATGGCCTGACCGGTGAAGCCCGGCAGAGGCAACAAGAAAGAGTCATTGAGCTGGCACGTATAGAAAACTAGCAGAATGAGGAATTGCTCAAAAACAACTCGGCAAGACCCGGAGGTTATCGTGTCGTTCATTCGGCTGGAGGTGCCCCGGCAGTATCAGCTGCCACAGCATCTTCATCTTGCGGAGGAACAAAGCAGGATAGGGCAATAACCTTGAGAAGAAGAGATAAACAAATGGTGCCCTATGATTCGGCAATGGCTGGGAAGACAAATATGAACCAAGGAAATGCAAGCCGAGGTAACAGTGAGAACAGAAACCCTGGTCATGGCAATGGAAGCCAAGTAAATAACGGGCGGGGGAATCCCGGTCAGCTAATTCGGCTGGAGGAGGGCAATGTAACATCCCAATTTGAGAAACTTTGATTTGTTGTCAAAAAGGCAAAAATCAGTGGGAACAAAAACTTTTTATTTTTACATGTTGCAATATTTGCTTACTTGTTTGCTTGTCTTCATACATCTAATTATGTAAGAGATAATATACTTCTCACCACAACCTCAGTTGACAAAAAATATTTTTCAAAAGAGATGTCTTGGCTCATCTTCCATATTCTCAAATGTTCTGACAATTCAAACTTCAGCTCCCGAATGAGATCCTCAAGGCGGTTGAGCTCTTGTATCTGAGGTGTGGTCTGCAACTACGAGGAACTAGTCAACAACAACAAGGAACTAGCTGGCGATGGCATAAATCGAGCTCCTGGAGGCAGGGATCGAGCGAGAGCTTCGAAAAACCTACTTCATTGAGGCAGGTTAGCGGATGGATGGGCGATATGTGTTGATAATTTTTCACCTTTTTTGACCAAGTGTACTAGTTAATCGGGAACATACCTAGTAATCGGAGTGTCAGAGCTATTAATCGGGCTAAACGATTAACACAAATGATTAGTGGTAATCGACATGGTCAGGTCCCTAGTAGCGATTAATCGGCCTATTAATCGCTGATTCGGCCTATTTTTTGAACAATGGTTCTATTAACAAAACTATGGAGACTTATAGATTATCTCCTTATGTTTTCAAGACAGAACCTTCAACTACTCTTATCTCTAGCTTTTCCTAAAACCTTTTCATCCCATCTTAGTAGAAACACCAAGAGGCCCTTATATTATTTCAAAATTACAACCTCTTCAAAACACCCATGCATACCTTAATCTAGGCTTGATGGTAACCTTATTAATAGCTACATAAGTAGATAAGATAAATTGCCTTGATCTGTTGTCTGATGAATTGCCTTGATCTGCCGATTGCCTGGTTAGCTTAGGAAGTAACATGAGCCAATCTAGGAGCTCATCCTTAAGGATCAAACAAATAGTTGAAAGCATCAATCTCAAACTACGAATCCCCAAACTAAATCTATCTTGAGACCCTTAAGTGAATCTCTAATCTACTTAAACAGATCAATCCTTAGCTAATCCTTTGTATTAGCATCCAAGTCATCAAAGACAAAATACAAGCATGAATCTTATCTACCCAAGCTACCCTTCAATATCATCCACTTGATGATAAAGATGGACCCCTAATTCCTCTCCAAATGTTTCCCTCCTTCATACTTATCAAAATACACCAATCTGCCAAATTTGGCTAAGTATGAAATGCTTTACTAGATTCTGATTCTCACTCATCCTTGATGGTTTTGTAGTCATTATAATAATCTTTTCTGGAAATCTTATCATCGTGCCTACTTTTGAAGAAGCTCACATCCAGGTGCCACCTCCCCTTGATGAACTCTCTGCATGGTTATGATCTACTAACCATGGTCTACCAATACCCTCTTCACTTGTTTCCATTGGAGCTCTATGCTTCCTAAACCCACCTAGTTTATGAGGCATCATGATGCATCTGTTATAGCAGTCTTAGTTTCAACAAAGTTTGCCATCAATCCCAAAACACCTCAAATACAACAAAGCCAAACTCTTGATGCCATGATCATCTATATAACTTGGTATAACTATACATCTACCCCCTGCATCAAGGTGAGCTCTAAGCTCACCAATCCAACCTTGTTTAGGTGGTATAAAAACATTAATGCCCTAGATCCTCTAATCCTCGTTCTCCTCTAGAAATCCATCTTTTTTTGCAAACCAAAGGTTGCCAAAGATGGAAACTTCAATTTGAAATCATCCACCATGGACATAAAATTTTTCCAAATAATTTCCATAATTATTTGGAACCTAAAACTATTTAAATTCCTTTCATTGCAAAATTATCAAAATTCTTCCTATAAAAGCAAGCTTGGTTTTCTCTAAACTACTTGGCCAATTCAAGGCACATTTGACGTCTATATATCATATCTTCTCACCTTAAAAAATATATATTTTAGATTCTTTACTATTTCTTTTTGTCCTTTTTCTTAAATGGCACAAATAATAAATAATTTCTCAAAAATACTTTCCCTTCCAAATAAATTCCAATAAAATTCTCCAATATGTGATATGGTATTTAGGACCATCTCACATCAAAACCCATCTTTGTCCAAGTAAAAATATCAAATGATATTCTGGAAAATACTTCTGCACTTTTTGAATAAATGATTTTAAATGGACTTTTAGATCATGAAAAAATCTCAAACAATTCCTAGAGAAGTACCTGGACCTTATCCACACACCAGTACCATTTCCCCACCATGCTCAATGCAAAATTTTAGACTTCCTTCATAACCCCCTCCTTAATCATATTTGCAAAGTATGCAAACCCACTAACCAAAAATCATCAAACACACATCAACTTGCTCAACAAAAGCTTGCACAACACCACACCACTCCCTCATGTTCGTGCACTATAGGAAAGCTACTGTACCACCCCCTGTCCCATGTCTTGAGAGAGGAGAGAATTTGTGTGGACCTCTTTTGTTGCAAAATATCTTCCCCCACTAGCTGTAACACACCTCCCCTCTCTCTCTCTCTGGTCGTGCCTAGGCCCACATACACCTCCCCACCGTCCTCCTCGACCAATACCTGAGCAGCACGCTGATGGCTGTCATAATACAACACTTTTTAGCTATATAAATTGTGTCATTTGCCTATCATATCATGATGGATCTAACTATTGTTATGCTTGATATGCATGATTACTTGTTTTCATTACATTCAATATGAGCTTTGCACATTTACTAGTTTAGGTAGAATTCTTTCTGTCTTTCTTGTCTTTGACATGTGTGTAGGTGTTGATGATGATTATGGATAAAATAAAGGCAAAAGGAACAAAGAGAGTATAGTATGGAGGAACTGCAGGACCTGACTTAGCCATTTGAGGTGTTGGAAAAAGTGAATTTTTCCAACTTCTAAAGATAAAGATCCAATACTATAGGGTTGTATCCCTCGACGAGAAGAATCCAACGAGCCCAAGAACACCCAAAACGGAGTTCGTATGAAGAAATGGTGGCCAAAACACTGAAGAGTCTACAAGTTCAACGACCAACTATACGGTCGAAGCAAAAATTCCGGCCATGTAGTTGCGGCTGTATAGCCATGGACAAGGTCGAAAACGACGGGATTTCGCCCCCCAAGGCTCCAAAACCTTCCCTAAGTCATATGATGTTATTGGGGGAACACTAGGGCAAATCAAGTCCTATATAAAGGAGGAAGGAGTCAAAGAAGGAGGGAGGAAGCCACCACCAACCATATACAAGATCTATATCCCATCTACCACCTGCACGGCGGCGCCCTGCCGCCGTGCCGCCTCCATAGCCTCTCAAGCTCCACCAAGATCAAGGTCTCCATCAAAACCATCAAGCCATCGAAGCAAGAAGAAGAGTAGAAGGAGGACGCCACCATCACCACGATGACGCCACCATCACCGCGCCGTCATCACCATCTCCATCGCCGCTTCTCATTCATCCTTCCCCATCATGGTCTCCCTGATGGGTTGCAACATGGCTTGAACCCCCTTTTATTAATGTTATGATGATTTGAGTAATTGAAGTGTGGTGTGTTCTTGTTAATTAATATGTTTGTGCTTTCTGTTTACATTGTTCTATTCATGATATTATTCTACGTACAATCCATTATTGAGGAATTTACTAGGGATTCACAGTGTGTCACAGAACTTACCATTAGTCTCTACTCTTACATGGGTAGAACTAATAGGCTATTTGCTATAAGTGATTTGTGGAGGCAATAGCAGCTTAGGATGCATCTCCCAGAATTCCCCAAGATCACTCATTATATATAGTTATAGTGTTGCGAATTGCATGTTGACCCCAAACTGACAGACGGGATATCTTGTGACTAGCACACAACTTGCTTAGGCATAAGGTTGTTCATAGAACATAATGAATTTTCTCTTGTTTACCTTGATTGGTCTTGTTACCTTAATACACTATTCACTTATGAGATGACCCATGTCCGAAGAGGGTGTGGACAATTGAGTTGTCTAGTTGCCACTTACCAATGGTGGGAGACAACGGTATATGAGGGACCGCCACAATTATAGTTAACAGCTATTCCATAAGCACTTATCATGCACACCGGTATACACAACATTACTCAAGGAATTATAGCATCAATATTTCATCTCATTGCATTCACCTCTTTTTAGATTTACTTTTGTTCTAGTTTTCTTCCAGTTCTAGTAGTAGCTGTTACAATCACCTTAAATTCATTTATCCTAGCAACCTATAGAGTAGACTATTTCTAAACCACGGTTTAGGTGCGAACATGGCCGCATTGACAACATGGCTGCGGGGTCATGTTCGCCGAACTCCCACCGGGACAAACTATTTAAATATTTGCTGCTACAAGTACTGCAATAACCCTGTTATTGGTACAGGAACCAGTCATCAAATTGGCGCCGTTATCGGGGAGCAAAGTGTTTGGTTATCTACTAGCACATAGTTTATTTCCGTTTGTTGCTATTATATTACTACATTCTTTTATATTGAAAACAATTAAAAAAATTACAAAACTAAAAATTTATAAAAAACTATTGCTACTAATCATGTCTTTCGAGATAAATTTTGTTCAACAAATAATACAAGCATTGGAGGAGATAATGGATTCAAGTTCATCAAGCCTAGTTGCTAGACATGAGCTAATAAAGAAATTGCTGGACCAATTGGAAAAGCATTCATTATGATTGTGTGCTAATGATGGATCTTATTGCACAATTTTTGTAATAAATGACCGCCTTAATTTTCAATGTATGTGTTCCAACAATCCTATTCTAGCAAATTATAATAGAGATAAATCCTATGCTATTTTGGACGTATTAGAATGTGTTGTTTTCAAAGGTGCATCTAAAATAGTATTTAGACTAGGAAGTATTGACGTTGAAAGTGAAGCACTTGATGGAGTTTTTAATTTAGTATATCTCATATTCCTCTTTTGCAAAAATAATTTAAGTAATAATACATTGGTATTATATTATTTAAAGCGGTCTAAAACCGCCATGGAGATAGATAACCTTTTGCAGGACTCACTAAAAAGCGGAGAGGAAAAGGAGCACAAGGAAGAGGAGGAAGAAAGGATTGATCACCCGCTCACACCTTCAACTCCTACTTTTGATTCTATCATTTCTATTAAAACACTAGTCGATGAAAAGGAGGAACAAAAAGGTGAGGCTGACAAGGAGAGTCACACTACAACTTTTGTTTGTGATGCCTCTCACTCTAGTAGTGATTTTTATGATACTAAAACTGTTGATAATTGTTATGCGAAGGCCTTGTGCCTAGACACTCATATGGAGAGCATTAATAATAATGAACTAGATATAGAACCTTGCTATACTAACATGCATGATCCTGAACTCCCTGCTATGAAGGAAGAGTATTATGAAGTATTCCCCTACACAGGTAACCAAGGTAAAGATTTATGAATTTTATATGAATCTCAAATCCTCTCATTGCAGCCATACACGGAGGCATGTTCACCAAGTTTGTGCATCAACACTCACTTGGAAGAGAGAACTTGTTCACCTACAATGATGTCGATGCACCATAAGTGGGTACGAATCCGACCGAACTCTACTCTAAGAAGCTCCAGACTGGTACATACAACCTCACCTCGATTTGATATCCCTTGGGATCCAGGTGGGTAATGTATGGAGAATCCTAGCCTGGCTTTATGGCTTTAAAGAGAACGCTTCTCGGGAGGCAACCCGGAACTCATTAGGCGTCTTTCTTAGTTTTGTGTCGTGAGTCTAGTTGCATTCATGTTGCATTGACACTTTTATTCTTTGCATGTCTTGCTATTAGAGTTATCTTCTTGAAGTCTTCAAAAGGTAGAATTTATTGTTACTATGTGTTGCATAATTCAGTCGTACTAAAATTCCTGTTTTATACATGCTAATGTTGGTCGACAATTTATTCTGTCATTTTTCTGTCAAAAAATGGTGTTTCGCTAAGTTTCAGTCTAAAAAGTAATTCTTGAAAAAATAGAATTTTTTTGATGGCTATAGTACCTTCAACGACCAACTATACGACGGGAATAAAAAATCCAGCCGTATAGTTCCAGCCGTATAGTTATTTGAGCCATCGACAATTTTTTTTCTCCGGATACAGAAGGTTTAATGACCAACTATACGGCGGGACCATTTTGGTCCAGCCATATAGATACAGCCGCCAGGAAACAAACCCTAAAAACACTAATTTTTGTCGTGAGACCAACTATACGGCGGGAACAAAACGTTCCGGCCGTATAGTTGCAAACCTATAGTTGGTGCGACCACAAAATCACTATAGGAAGGTAACCTAGGTATCAAAATTTAGATATATTTTCTCCCTACTTCCTCTAAAACCTCAAAACTCCACATGGGATCTGCTCCCTTGATCAAGGGGAAGCCAAATATCTATCAGCAATAAAAGTAATACCTTAGAAACTCCCTAGATCGTAATTCTCTATAGAAGTTCATGTTTTATTTTTACTTTCCTTTTATTGATGGGGTAAACAAACTATGTTTGAATACCAAATGGATGCGTTTTATTTTGTGTGTTATTTTCGCAAGGACATGAACCCCGTGTGAAGACGTGTACGGTAGTGCCAACCGTACAAACACTCGCATGGACCACTTGGTTGCTTCAACTCAATATGCCTACCTATTAATGTCTAGTAAAACTTTCCAACTTGAACCTGTTTTATTAAAAGCACATAGGGGCAGCACACTCGTGTCTCGTATCCTGTTTCACTTGCACCTCATCACAATCTAGGAGAGGCATCTTCTAGAACTATTTTGTTGACTTAAGCGTGGTGCTTAGGTTGATGAACAGACTCAGTGGGACTTGTATTTTCCTCACTTGTGAGCTAAACCCGTGTGATGGGGAAATGCCGAATGGGGTATTCCCAGCAGGATGTTTCCTACTGGATCAAGCTCATAGAGAGTGGGCCCTATAGGATGGCGACTGGATCACGACCCAATGAGGGACCTGGCGACTGGAAGCTAGAGGCCCAAAAGCGTAGCTAAGCCCAGTCGGAGTAGGTCAAGTCCTCCGAATCCCTAACTGACTCGGTTGTATATCTGTAAACCCTAGCGAGGTACCCCTATATAAACCTCCCTAGGGTACTCTCCGTACTCACGTTCCATCAGACACCCCATCGACTCGCCGCCTAGCCACCGAGCTCGCCACCCTTGTAATCACTCGATAATACAATCTAGCAAGAGTAGTTCTTTACCCTCTGGGGGCCTAACCTGGGTAAACCCTTACATCTCCAGCGTCATCTCGCACCGCATATGGCTGCCCGCCCTTGCCCTTCTTCCTACTACTCGCTGCCGATCGTAGCATCTCCCGTGTCCATTGCCATGACAGTGGCGCCCACCGTGGGGCCTAGCCGGTCTGGCCTGAGTTCTGCGGCGCCTCCACTGGCGGCATGATCATGTGAAGTGAGATCCTCTAGATCTTGCCCAGCAGATACGTCTCGGCGCCATGCCTGGTCACACACAGCGCCATAATGTCGGTCGGCACCATCAACCTCTTCGTCGACTTCATGGACGTCATCGTCTCCAAGGATACGGCGATCATCTGCGATTCGCTTCCACGCGATCGACTCTCTAAGAGTCAGATCCGCACCATCCATCCCCTCGCTTCCGAGTACAACTCGGCCAACAGCAATGTGGCCGAAACTAACGCATTCGCGGATGACGTGGCCCTCCACAACGATGCCGACTCGGTGACCCTTGCCTCAGCCACCGGGTCCATCATCGCCGCATCACCAAAAGGCTCCATCGCGTGAGTTTCCAACGCGGGAGATTTCGAGGAGTCCTCCATTCTCAAGATCTTCGACTCCGATTTTGGGTCGAAGAATGTTGTGGTATTGCCGACGAGTACGCCATGGAGGGGTCCTCACAGTGCGTGTTTAGAGACGTGGGGTAAGGCGGACGGTTGACGGGTACGAGGTAACACAGCTTACCCAGGTTTAGATCCCACAACGGTGGCGGAATCCTACTCCTTCTATAAATCACTATAAGGGCAATACGCCGAGTTACAAAGATAGGTTCGCTGTGCGAGGTTGTATGAATCTGTACTAAGTTGTTCCCTAAAGGCTCCCGTAGGCCCGACTTATATAGTCGCCAGATCCTAGGGTTACAGGGAAAATTCCTAGCCGGACAGGTTACACAGTCCTACACCGTCTATCACTAGTCTTGTGTATCTTGCACTCCAAGGCTCGGGTACGCTGGTGACTCCACCGTAGCCTTCCTTTATCCGGCATGGGCCTCCCTTCTGGATCCACCTAACTGGGCCGCCCAGCAGGCCACAGGCCATGCTACCGACTGTGGGCCACCCGGGTTAGTCGGATAAGAGACATGCTATGAGGATACCCATATAGCATATCCCCAACAGTAGCCCCCGGAGAACTCCGAGATCTTGCGCCGTCTTGCCTCTTCACGTGGAATGCTCCGTCTAGATGGATGTCGGCAAATCGTCAAGCAATATCTTGTAGTCCTCCCAAAGAACCCTGCAAGGTTTTTCTCCGTCTTTGATTTGTAAGTCGGAGAAATGCTGAATCTTCCATCGTACTCTTCCGTAGTCAGATTAAATCTGTCCATGCCAGAATCTTCGATGCGACGGCTCATCTACCGTGTCAGTTATGACGATGTAGGCTTTAGGTCAGCGACGCCTTGTAACTCACACATGCAGAGAACGCAATCATATCCGATTTTCCCGCGCGAGCTATACGAACCGTTGGCGGCGACGGTTGGAGACGTGGCGAAATTACCGCGCACGTCCACGAACACGTCGTCTACGCGGCAACCGTCCGATTAGCTGCACGAATCTTGACGCAGAGTAAGATAAATAGTAACCGTGGGACACTTGCCACTTTTTTACCCCATTCTCTCGCGTCATCATCTTCACCCTCCAGCCGCACGCCTCCTCGAGCTCTCCGCAGAAAACCTCGAAGAAACCCTAGCCTCTCTTTGCGTCAGTCGCATCCTTCCAGTCCTCCATGGCCAGCAGCAGCTCCTCCCCTTCGATGGCGGCATCGAGCGAAGCCACGGCGAAGCCGGCGAGCTCCGTCGTCGTGCCCCCAGAGGGCCTGGTCATCCCCGCGTCGGCGGTGATTGAAACCACCGGCGGTGACCACAATATGGCGGCGGTAGAGCCTCTGGAAGAAGAGCCAGACTCGCACAAAGGCGACTGGCGTGGCTCGGACATCACCAGCCGCGACATCCAAGAGATGGTCGCCGAAGGCTACCTCCCCGCGATGGAGGGGCTCGCCTGGCGGGCGGCACCGGCCGGCGAGGTGACACCTTCTCCCCAAGCCGGAGAAAAGGTGTACCTCAAGGCTCAGCTAGTACGCGGTGTTTCTCTGCCCATCTCCCACTTCTTTCTGTCCGTCTTGAACCACTTCAAGGTCCAACCCCATAACCTCTCCCCTAATAGTATCTTAGTGCTTAGCAACTTCGCGGCACTTTGTGAGGGTTACCTAGGGATTAGGCCTAGGTTAGACTTGTTCGTGTACTTCTTCACCGTCAAACGTGAAGCCGGACATAGTAGGGAGGAGCTTAGGAACTGCGGCACCATAAGCTTCAAGATCCGACCTGGCCGGCGGTTCCCCCACATTGTCGGCCACGAGTCGTGCAAAAACTGGCAGCGGACGTACTTCTACGGCCCCGACATTCCTTTGGCGGGCCGAGAAGTGACGTACCCGGACTTCGTGGATGGAGCCGCCGCTGAAGTTTCCACATGGAGATCCCATGCCTCTCTTCCCTCCGACCTCGACGCTTCGCGCGCAATAAGGCGGATTGAGTGGTTCGTAGAGACGGGTTTGACCGGCTTGGACCTAGCCATGTCCTGGTTCATCAGGCGAATCCAACCTCTGCAGCACCGCGCGAAGTTCATGCACGAGTGCACCGATGATCGAAGGGATACCCTCCGGATCTCCATGGATAACTTATCGAGCGACTCCGTCAAGCTCCGCCTGAAGGACATCGTCAAGGTGAAGGATAATAAGCGTGGCTTCACCATCACCTACGACATGTTTGTAGACGCCAAGTGCCCAAAGGTAGGTTTTTATTTTCCGTGTACGACATTGCTCCAGTTTCTCCGTCTTGCCAGTGTCATCTTATCTAACACGGTGATTTCTCACTTAACAGCTTAGCGATCTAGATGAGGACAACCTGGCTGCCCAAATCTACGATCCAAAGATGAAGGAAGTCACGGTCATGTCCGACGACGATGTCCCGTTGGCGCGAAAGCGGAAGAGCTCCACCTCTTACGCTGCCGACGGAGGCAAGAAGAAGAAGACGGAGGGTGGAGCCTCCAAAAAGAGTACTGCCGCCCTGGAGGCGGAAAAGAGAAAAGCCACCGGGATTTTTGCCAAAGCGCCCCCCTAGTGTAAGCCTCTCATTCTCCGACATTGTCTTATTTATCTGTCTTATTCATGTACTTATGCATTTTGCACGTTTCAGAAAGAAAGCCACAACCAGCCTCAAGAAGTACTCCAAGACTCTTGGGGCTTCTAGAAATATCAAAGATATGCTGCATCGTGACTCCTCCCTCGCCATCGCCCCTGCTACTCCTGCCGTCAAGCCCTCCTCGGCTCCGACAAGCTCTCAAGTCCAGGAGGCACCAGGCCCTTCCGCCATGGAAGTGGATTCTGGCGCCTCTACCGAACTCGCTGTTGTCGACGAGCAGGCAACGCAGGAGAGCGCTGCTCTTCAAATGGCTGAAGCTCCGGCTAAGGAGGCCATCGGTAGCGGCAAGGCAGTGGTGGGAGCTGGTACCTCTGCCGAAGGCGGAGCCCCTACTCCCCAGAAACCCTTCTAGTTCCTGAAGATAGTTTACCCGGCGCTCCTGCCGAGTAACACAACTATGCTTCCTGGAGGAGTGCCGTCATCTCCGACATGCGGTATTGAGGAACTGCTCTGACAAGCAGATATCTTGCGGGGAAATAGAATTTCATTTGGCAAGCTGCTGGCCGAGAGTGCTACAAACCTCAAGATTATTGCACTTGTAAGTTTTACTTTGCCTTTTGCATTTCATATGAGTATTCCACTATAGCCCCCGAGGATGTAGACGGAAAACCATAGGTTTTGCATCTATATGCTCTAAGAGTGACTAAGTTGGAAAAAACTCTCACTGTAGCCCCCAAGCATTTAGATGGAATGAATTACTCCGACTAGATGCTTTAAGAGTAGCATACACAGTGTTCATAATTTTCAATGTTGTAACCCCCAAGCCTCTAGTTGTAACTATATTAGTTCCGACTAGATGCTTAAAGAAAAGTTAAGCATATTGATAAGTTAAAAACTCTCGCTGTAGCCCCCGAGCATCTAAGTGGAAAATCTCCGACTAGAGGCTCCAAGAAGACCAAACAACGACTTAACTTTGTATTTGTTTCCACAGAACGAGAATGCTCGAAGGGGCATGGCGAACGACAAGTATCAGAAGATGCGTGCAGATCTTGAAGCCGAAAAGGGTAAAACTGCCATCTTGAAGGAACAGATCATCAAAAACAAGAGTCTGTTTTCTTTGTGCGCATTTCCATCTTACTTTTGTGCCCATAATCTCCGAGTACTCACTGTGTACATGGTTTTCTCCGAATTGCAGAACATCTCACCAAGGCCAAGGACATTGTCAAGCAGTCCAAGCATATCCAGCAGCTGGACAGCGAGAACAAGATCCTGAAGGAGGAGAGGAAAGAGATGCTAAAGATGCACGAGGATTCCATGAAAGCCCTGCAGGATTCCGCCTCCGCGGAGATCAATCGCTTGAAGGAGGAGCTTGCGATCCTAAAGGATCAGAAGCAAGCTGCTGATGAGCAAAATATTCTCCATAGCGAGGCGTTTAAGCTCCTCCAACAAGAGAAGGAATCCTTGGCAGACATCCTTTGGCAGGCCAAGGCCAGCATCTTCAGTAAGTTTCCTCCGCCTTGAATTTCTGTAATCTGGATACTTAGAGTTTTTTTAACTCATGCGCTTCTTGTCGGAATTTGCAGCTCCTATGGGTTTAACCCGCTCGCCTCCTTCGGAGAAAGAATGCATGGTTCTTGCCGGCAACTTCATCAATACCGCCATTGCCCAAGCCAAGGAGATTTCCAAGCCCCTCCAGATTTATATCAAGGCCTCGGACTCCGTGGCGAAGTACTCAGAGATTTTGCGTCGAGCCCCCGAGCGTGTCGCGAGCTGGAAAGCTTCATGCGCACGGGCTGGCGCAAGGATGGCGCTGTCTATGGTGAAGGCACACTATGAAGATGCCGACATCGACACGGTGACCTTTGGCATCCCCGACGTAGATGATGACGGCAAGGAGATCGATCACAAAGCCATCCTGTCATCACTCGCGGGTTATGACACCAGGGTTGCCGAGTTGGTGGATGTTGACGTCTTCGTGCCCAAGAACACCAACGATAGCGTCAACCAAGATTCCTCCGAGTCTCGTCACAGCGCCGATGTTGAGGGTGATTCTCCGGCTGGTGATGATTTGGCCTCCAAGTCTCCTGCGCCCAAAGAATGAAGAACACTTTGTAAGTTTTGTTTCACCTTTGGTGTGTGCACGGAAGAAACTTGGTGATGTAATCTTAAGGCGGAAAACAATGATTGTTAAGTCCTGCGACTTAAGAACTAATTCCCAGTATGTATATATTTTTAAGCAAATGCTGGCTTATCCATTACTCTGGTTCTTATGCTTGACTTTTCGTGATTCGGAAGACTCATTGTCGGAACCATGTTCTTAGGTGATGATGCCCAATGGCACCGTCAATAACCTGAGCACAAAATCGCCGACAATAAGTGCAGAAAGTCACTACTCTAGAATCCACATAAAAACGAAAAATAATGTGTAGGACGGAAAACTTAAGCTAACGCCCGTAGGCGGAATTTTCACAAGTGCAATCGCAAGACTTGTGCATAAAGGTTTTATATGATCCAAAAATGAACACTAAAGGAGGTAAAAGACTCAGCAATATGAGTGAACCAAAGAGCTTTATTTCTTTGATCATATAAGAGGTACACAATTAGATAAAAAATGCTAAGTGTAAAAAGGACGTAGATGTGCTATGTTCCATGGCCGATCAAGCTCCGGGTAGTCCTCATCCGGGTCACGTCACTTACGCTTATGATCCTCGTTGGGTCTATCCTTGAGTTCACGATTGTCGACAAGGTAGTAAGACCCATTGAGCAGCGCCTTGCTTATGATGAACGGTCCTTCCCATGGCGGGGATAATTTGTGTGACTTCTTCTGTTTAAGTCGGAGCACTAAATCCCCCTCTTTAAACGAGCGATGCCGAACGCGGCGACTATGGTAGCTGCATAGCTTCTGCTGGTAAATGGCGGATCTTTGGCATGCCAAAACGCGCTCCTCCTCGAGAAGGTCCACATCTAGGCGTCTGGATTCTTCGGCGTTATCTTCATCGTAGGCGGCAACTCTTGGTGCATCGTGGAGGATGTCGGAAGGTAGGATGGCTTTTGCTCCATATACCATGAAGTAAGGGGTGTAGCCGGTGGATCTGTTGGGTGTGGTTCGTAAACTCCACAGCACAGATGGCAATTCTTCCGCCCAGGCTCTAGCTGCTCTATGTAGCGGTGCCTCAAGACATGGCTTGATTCCCTGCAGAATTAATCCATTGGCTCGCTCAACCTGACCATTGGATTGTGGGTGTGCTACAGATGCAAGGTCAAGTTGGATGCCTTTGTCCCAGCAATAGGCCTCCACTTCTCCGAGTGACAAGTTGCTTCCGTTGTCGGTGATGATGTTGTGTGGGAGATCAAATCTTACCACTAGATCCCGGACAAACCGAAGGGCAGTTGCCCCATCAAGCTTTCTAATGGGTTTAGCTTCTATCTATTTGGTGAATTTGTCAACTGCTACAAGCAGATGCGTAAATCCACACTGTGCCGTCTGTAACGGTCCCACCATGTCTAGCCCCCAGACTGCAAACGGCCAAGTTATTGGTATTGTTCGCAATTATTCAGCAGGAACATGTGGTTGTCGGGCATAATACTGGCATCCCTTGCATGTCTCAACCAGCTTGTCGGCGTCCGCCTTCGCGGTCAGCCAGTAGAATCCTTGCCAGAAGGATTTCACGACCAATGATCGAGGAGCGGCGTGATTCCCGCAATCTCCGAGATGGATCTCGCGCAGGATTTCCGTACCTTCTAGCAGGGAAATGCACTTTAAGTATACACCAGTAGTGCTCCTTTTATAGAGTTGCCCATTGATTATGGTATAACCCTTTGCTCGCCGTACTATTTGCCGTCTTTCGACTTCGTCGTCGGGCAAAGTTCCGTGTTCGAGATACTCCATGAATGGTTTTGTCCAAGCCGGAGGGATCTTTGTCACCATGTTGACGAAAGAGTCAGCTCTATCCGGGTTGTCGATGTCGGCGCCCTTCATGGATGGTGTGCGTAGATGCTCTAGGAAAACTCCTGGCGGAATTTGCTTGCGCCCTGATCCAAGCTTAGACAATAGATCAGCCGCCTCGTTTTGATCCCTAGGCACATACTTGACTTCGTAGCCCAAGAAGCTCTTGGCTATCTCGTCCACTTCGTCACGATATGCCGCCATCATAGGGTTCCGCGCATTCCAGGTGCCATCCACCTGCAGGGCAAACAAAGTCAGAATCTCCACAGCAAACTATGCGCTTGATGCCAATATCCTTGGCTACACGTAGTCCGTGAATGAGTGCTTCATACTCCGCCATGTTGTTTGTAGCCTCGAAGTGGATCTGCAGAATGTAGTGCAGCTTGTCTCCTTTTGGTGACTGTAGTAGTACACCGTCCCCCGAGCCGTTGAGCAACTTTGATCCGTCAAAGTTCATCACCTAGTACTCTGGTTCTGGCAACGGAGTAGCATCTGGCATCTCCGTCCAATCTACAATAAAATCCGCCAAAGCTTGTGACTTGATAGCGTCACGTCTCTTGTAGGTGATCTCGAAGGCGGCAAGTTCAATGCCCCACTTTGCGACCCTTCCTGTAGCGTTGCTGTTATTGATAATGTCGGACAGTGGAGTCTTGCTCACTACTGTGATTGGGTGCTCCTGAAAGTAATGCCTCAGCTTCCGAGAAGCGAGGAATACTCCATAAGCTATATTTTCGTAGTGCGGGTAACGCTGCTTGGACTCCGTCAAGACCTCGCTCACACAGTAAACTGGTCGTTGAACTCCGTGCTCGTAGCCTGGTTCCTTCCGCTCTACCACGACGACGATGCTAATAACCCGGTTGGTTGCCGCCATGTAAATTAACAGGGGCTCTCCAGGATCGGGTGCTGCAAGGATGGGCGCCAAGGAAAGAATCTCCTTGAGCTGCTTCAATGATGCATCTGCTTCGTCTGTCCACATGAATTTGTCCGCCTTCTTTAGGAACTTGTACAGCGACAAAGCCTTCTCTCCAAGTCGACTAACGAAACGACTAACTGCTGCAACACAACCTGTTAGTCGTTGAATGTCCTTTAGGCATGTCGGACGGTTTATGTTTAAGATGGCCTTGATTTTCTCCGGGTTGACCTCGATTCCGCGCTGGGAAACGATGAAGCCCAACAATTTGCCGGCTGGAACACCGAAGACGCACTTCTTAGGGTTGAGCATCATGTTGTATTTCCGGAGATTATAAAAGGTTTCTTTTAAGTCGGATATTAAGTCGTTTGACTTTTTAGACATCACCGCGATATCGTCCACATAGGCGTGAACGTTCCGACCAATTTGGTCATGAAGGCAATGTTGCATTGTCGGCTGGTAGGTAGCACCTGCGTTTTTTATCCCAAAGGGCATCGTGACATAGAAAAACATGTCATATGGAGTAGTGAACGAAGTGGCCAATTGGTCTGACTTCCTCATCTTGATCTGGTGGTATCCTGAGTATGCATCGAGAAAACACAAAAGTTCCGAGCCAGCCGTCGAGTCAATGACTTGGTCAATGCGAGGCAAAGCAAACGGATCTTTGGGACATGCTTTGTTCAAGCCGGTGTAATCAACGCACATTCTTAATTCATTGGTTCCCTTTTTGGGGACAAGTACAGGATTGGCCACCAATCGGGTGTGAAGGACTTCTCGGATAAACCCAGCCTTAAGTAACCTATCCATCTCTTTGCCAATGGCGCGTCTCTTCTCATCTCCGAAGCGTCGTAGAGGTTGTTTCACTGGTTTACATTTTGGATCTATGTTTAAGTTGTGCTCGGCAAGTTCCCTAGGTACACCTTTCATTGGCAGGTTGCCAGGCAAAGATGTCCCTATTCTCATGGAGGAACTCGACGAGCACTTTCCTATTTGGGATCCAGGTTCGTCCCAATGGTGACGGTCTTGGAGGCATCGCCTACCACAAGTTCCACCGGCTTGGTCTCGATGGCGGCCTTGAACGCAAGAGCGGAGTCTGAGATCTGCTTCTTCGACGCGGGCATCTCTGAGTCATTGACCTTGCTCTAGATCTCCTTGAATTCTTCGCTGTAGAGGACAGCTTCTGCAACGGCTGCTTCATTGATCTCGCAGTCGCTTGCCTTGGTAAAGATTCCGGATACGGTGATGACACCGTTTGGTCCGGGTATCTTGAGTTTGTTGTAGACGAAGCATGGCTTGGCCATGAACGTGTGGAATATGTCGCGGCCGAATATGACGTGGTACACGCTCTTGAAGGGTACCACCTCAAAGGTCATGCGCTCTTGGCGGTAATTATTAACATCGCCAAAGGCTACCTGAAGCGTAATGCACCCAAGGGACCGAGCCTCCCAACCAGGAACTACGCCATGGAAAACGGTGTTGGTCCGCCTTAGGTTTGCCTCCGTCAAGTTCATCTTCTGCAGTGTATCCAGATACATGATGTTGATGCTGGTTCCAGTATCCACCATGCACTTGGTGAACTCCACGCCGTCAATCAATGGGTTGATGACCATGGCGTACTGGTTCTCCGTGGGCACAAGGTCTGGGTGGTCCGTCCTGTCCCAAGTTATTGGAACCTCCGACCAGCGCAGGTATTGGGGAACTGGGGGAGAGTGGCCATCAGGATCCTTAGAGAGGTCTTCTGTTGTCGGACGGTGGGGGTGCCAAGGAAAGTGTGGTTGACTGGGGCCTTCTTTGCGAAGGGGTTCTTGCCCTTGTCGTCGCTCTTGGCGGCGTGCTTGGGGTCAACGTCCTTGTCCATGTCACTTGAATCCTTGGACTCCTCCTCCTTCTTCTTCCCCTTGCCCTTGCCTCGGGGTCTGTTCTTCCGACTTCGCTTGTAGCCGGACTCCGGGTCTTCCTTGAGGTCTTTGACAAACTTGCAATGTCGATTGGTATGGGTGGCCTTGATGTTGGCGTCGAGGTGTACGAGGCACGGCATATCGCGGTACTCCTCGTAGGTTTGGGGAACGCGGAGCGGCGCTGAGGTGGTTTCACTTCCTCGCTGCTGCCCACGGCCCGCTCCCCTTCCTCGGCCATGTTGTCCGCCTTCTCCTCGTCTTGCAAAAGTCATAGCGACCATGTCGGTAGATTGCTTTTCTTCTGGAGTGGTTTTCCGCTTTGTACTGCTGTTCCTCCGAGCTTGGGTTGGAACGGCCGTTGCCGGCAAAGAGCCACAAGCATCGTCGTCGGCTGCTGCAAACTCACTAGCTAACTGAATCATCTGATTCAAGTCAAGATGATGATTGTCCTGCAAGCTCTTTAGATTATGTCGGAGCAACGTACCCCTTTCCAACCCATTGATGAAGGAAGCCATGGCGGTCTGAGCGTGCACTCCTACGCAGGAATTTTTCATATCCAGCCAGCGGGAGAGGTAGGCGCGAGACGTCTCGTCTTTCTCTTGCACGCATCGTTGTAGATTGCACATAGTGCAGGGACGCTTGTATGTACCCTCAAAGTTCTTGGTGAATGCTTCTTGCATATCCAGCCAGTTGTAGATATATTTCTCTGACAAGTCGTCGATCCATTGACGGGTCGTGCCCGCCAACATTAACGGGAGGTACTTAACAGTGACGTTGGGGTTGCCTCCGGCAATCTCCACCGCGTTGCCGTAGTCCTGCAACCATGTGGCAGGTTTGGCAGTGCCGTCATAGGGCTTGATGGTCTTGTCGATCCAGAAACCTTTGGGGTAAGTTGCGGACAGTATTGCAGGTCCAAAACAACGTGGTCCCAGGTATGGTCCTTCCCGGGCCTCGTGGATCTTATCGATCCGCGAACATGCATTGTATGCCTCCGGGTTCTTCTTCTTGTTGTAAACAGGGGATGGGCTGCGTGAATGACGCGGGCCTCTTCCGCCATGGTGACTGCTTGGCGGCGATGGAGGCGGAGGTGGAGGTGGGTTAGCCTTCTTGCGGTTACCCTCCTGCGACGCCTCGCGCCTGTCACGGTTGCTTGTCGGACGCGGAGGGTCGTGGTGTGACCTGCTCTTGTTTCCTTGGTGGTGCTCTTCATCATGACGGGTCTGTGCCGCGTTGTCGCGGATGACGATGCCACACTGCTTTGGAGGGGGCATATCCGTGCGATGGTGAGCCTTGTAGTCTTCCTGACGTCGGGGGGATCGGGGCAGTGGCGATGGGCGGCGAGGTCGGGCTTTTTCTCCGTGGTCGGAGGATATGGGGATAGCATCCTTCCTGTTGCACGCATCCCTCCGTCTTCGTTCTGATGAACCCATCTGTGATCCGACATCATGAGGAGATATGTCCCTTGGCGGTTTGTACTAGCTAGATCGGCAGAGCGCTAGGTCAGACTCAAGCCTCTGAGAGGTGGCATTTTCCTGCTGCTTTACCGCCTTGGCCACTAGGTCATAGACCTGTTCTACTGCCTCAGGCGATCTATCCTGCTCCAGAAGGGTCTTGGCGACGGCGAGGTTAAGGAGTGGGGTGGGCATCACCTGCTTGCCTTCACTATCAATGTATGGCTTGGCCTGTGCCGGCTTCGAGGGAGCCCATCCTAGGTTGCACCGTACACCAGGATCGTTGATGATGCGAGTCGGAGCCTTCTTAGCCTTCTGCTACTGCAGCAGAGTCTTGTACTCGGCCTCCATTGCTCTAGCTTTCTCTATGGACTTCTGCGCGTTGACCAGATCTCGATCTAGTTTAGCGCCTTGCTCCGCGATGGCTTGCGCCTCCTCCAGCAGCTGTTGGCGCTTCTCGTCAAGCTGAGTCACGTTTCGGATATGATCAACGGTTAGTGGCTCGACGAGGAGATTGTCGTACATCACTCTATCAGCTGGAGTAACATGGGCTGTTGCCGACGTGGATGCTAGAGGCGGCAAGTTTTCGGTGTTGTTGTTGCTCGGACCGGTGCCGATTTCCTGCGGCTGCTGCACTGGGTTAGGCGGAGGAGGCATGACCTTTGCGCGATCATCGTCGGCAGCAATAAGTGGCCCCTTCCCCTTTTCCAGCGCCATAGGCAGAGCTTGCCCAGGATGATCTTCATCCATCATTGTACCAACGGTGACGAACACCCCTCGGGACATGACTGTGTTGTTAGCTTGCTCGTCGCGCGAGTACTCCTCCTCCATCTCCTGCATAGCGGAGTCTAGCTCTTCTGGACTGAAGTCTACCTCCTCTGAATCTGCACTAAAATCAGCATAAAGCGCGTCAATGACAGAGTCGGAGGGTGCCAGTACTTCCTCGATGACGGGCGGTGGAGGTGCAACGGCCTCGACGATGACTGGAGGTGGTGGTGCTGCTATGACGATGGCGGCCGGAGGCGGTGGAGGCGGCTGCTGAGGAGCGCAAGCTCCATCTGGGCTGTCGCGTAGCTGTTGACGGTGCTCACCATCTCTTCAAGGGTAAGGCGTCCTGTTTCCTGCTGCCGACGTAAAGAATGTCGGAGAAGTGTGCCGCGGTCCAGTCCTTCCACGAAGTGATACAAAGCGTTATCATCGGGGTAATTGGCCAGGTCAGCCTGTATGAGGAGCCACCTGGCGAGGTAGTCGCGGGGGTTTTCGCCCTCTCTCTGAACGCAGCGCGCCAGATCAAAGATGGTAACCACGCCGACGAACTTGGATCTCTGTTGTCTAGACGCGCGAACAAAGCCGGCGGATTTGCAGTGATCTTCCACCTTTATATCCTGCACAGGGGCGGTTTGGGTGGGTCTTGAATTTTTCCGATCTTTGCCGGGAAACTCCGAGGAGAGATCCGACATCGATCCTTCCGCGAACGTATCCTGCCCGTAGGCGATCCGTGCGGGTCTTGATGCTTTCCGATCTTTGCCAGCAAACTCCGAGGAGAGATCCGACATCGATCCTTCCGCAAACGTATCCAGCCCGTAGGCAGTCCGTGCGGGTCTTGATGCTTTTCCGACTCCCAGGGAATTAGTGCCCGAGTCGGTTTTGCCGATGAAGAGGTGGATGTCTCTGATAAGAACGATCGAACACCGCGTAGGGTTCGTCTTCGCCGGGATCCAGAACTCGTCAGGGGGGACGATCGGAACGTTGCCGGAGAAGAGAACACGGCCGATGGCTACGGTTTCGCCGATTCCTGCGAAGATCTTGGTCCTCGCCCGCTGAAGAGCCTGAAGCGCCTCTTGCCCCACGGTGGGCGCCAACTGTCGTGGTATTGCCGATGAGTACGCCATGGAGGGGTCCTCACAGTGCGTGTTTAGAGACGTGGGGTAAGGCGGACGGTTGACGGGTACGAGGTAACACAGCTTACCCAGGTTCAGATCCCACGACGGTGGCGGAATCCTACTCCTGCTATAAATCACTATAAGGGCAATATGCCGAGTTACAGAGATAGGTTCGCTGTGCGAGGTTGTATGAATCTGTACTAAGTTGTGCCCTAAAGGCTCCTGTAGGCCCGACTTATATAGTCTCCAGATCCTAGGGTTATAGGGAAAGTCCTAGCCGGACAGGTTACAGAGTCCTACACCGTCTATCACTAGTCTTGTGTATCTTGCACTCCAAGGCTCCGGGTACGCTGGTGACTCCACCGTA
Organism: Avena sativa; assembly: GCA_916181665.1. Classification (NCBI taxonomy): domain Eukaryota; kingdom Viridiplantae; phylum Streptophyta; class Magnoliopsida; order Poales; family Poaceae; genus Avena; species Avena sativa. The sequence goes on from OV702281.1 coordinate 186,999,435, forward strand.
GCCTTCCTTTATCCAGCATGGGCCTCCCTTCTGGATCCACCTAACTGGGCCGCCCAGCAGGCCACAGGCCATGCTACCGACTATGGGCCACCCGGGTTAGTCGGATAAAATACATGCTATGAGGATACCCATATAGCATATCCCCAACAAAGAATTCCGAGCACCCCACCGGACCCCTTCTCGACGCTGATCCCGCCAACCACAATGGCGGCAGAGGTCGAGGAAGCCTGCCTATGGTTGGAGGATGCGACACACAAGGAGCAGGCCGAGCGCGAGAAATTACGCCTCGAGCAAGCAACGGTGCAGGAGTTGTCGCTCTACCACTAGCGCCGCATCAGGACGCGCCTTAACACCAGCATTCAGGGTCGCGTCCTGAACTTCGACGAGGACAACGACCCTGCCCGTGGGGCCGAATGCATGATATGTGCTTGTCCTCCACCAGGAGCACCAGCGAGTGGATCTCCCCCGCCGCCACCTGGTCGCAGGCCTCCTCCCAACTAGCCGAAAGTCCTCATCACTCTACAAGAGCGCGATGCAAATGGCCTCCCCCTTTATTCCACCCGATGGACAACTCCATCGGCGGGAAGGCCGTGGTCGCCAACCTCAACATCACATGAGAAAGCGCCCTGCAAGTCAAGTATTCCTAGGCCCTACTCGCCAGGGCTGTCGAGCAACAAGCCGCGGGAGCCGACTCACGGGGACGAATGTACTCCCGGTCCTCTGGGAGCAGGGCAGCCAAGAGCAGCCACCCCACGGTCGCCAACACCCTCAACTGCCTACCACCTGAGCCCCTATAGACTCAGCCGCGAGCCGCTCATCCAGCGCTCTACACCAACAACCAAACCTAGCGAGCACGCGGCCACCAACAAACAACATATCAACGCGCGGACACACATTATCAACAACCAAACCTGGCGAGCACGCCAGCCCAGCGATCTGAGGCACACCCTCACCAACTGCGGTGACTATGAGCCAAGGGGCTCCCTTAGTCGAGTTGGCCCCCAGTGCTTTGGGCCCATGATCCGAGGCGAAAAATATCCTACCAATTTCAAGGCACTAAAAGATATCGAGAAGTAAGACCCCACGTACGTCCCAGTTGTGTGGCTGGACACATACCTCATGGCGATGGGAATCGTCGGCCACACCAACCTCCTCACCACCCGTTACCTCCCCTTGATGATGGAGGGAGAGACACGGCAATGGATCAACACTCTCCCCCAGACAGCATCTAGTCCTAGGAGGACATGCGCAAGGCCTTTGTCAAGCATTTTGAGGGCTCCTGCACATCGAAGACCTGCAGCGATGCATCCGGGGACCTCGCGAGTCAACCCGCCTCTAGGTCTAGCGATGGCAGGCCCTGTGGATCAACGCCTCCGGCATCCACCCGGATATGTCGATCCACTGCTTCAAGAACTTATGTCAGTATAAAACTTTGGTCGCCAAGATCAATAGGGTCTATCGAATGCTCGACAACATCACCGACCACCTCGATATTGCCAAGCGCTACGCGGAGGAAGACCCGAACCAACAAAACGACGATGATTCGGGTGGAAACCACCGCATAAGCGGCCATGACAACGGGAGACAGCTCGAACTGTGCTATAGAAACACTCGCCTCACCGACAAGTGCCGCGGTGACGGGCGAGTCGACTTCGTCACCAATGCCGACTATGCGCCACTTGAGCCGAAGAACTTCCGCCGCGATGGAGGAAACTACCGCGACAGTAGAAACTACCGCGTCAGGCCGAAATTTGACCCCGCAGCCCTGCTCAGCCAGCCCTGTGTCTATTACAGTAGGAAGGGGAAGCCCGCCACCCACACCACCGCCGACTGCCACTCCCTAAAGGAGATAGAGAAGGCAAGGCGAGCAAGGGAAGACCCCAACAACAACCCGCCAAGGGACCATGGCAATGCTGGTGCCTTTGGCAACAACGTCGGCTCGCTGCACACCTTCACCGGGCTCGGCACCAAGAGCGAGGAGAAGGTCCTCGCCCGCGCAGTCGCCGTTAATGCGGTGTCCCAGGTCGACGTTCCCTGCTTCCTTAAATGGTCCGAGCAGCGCATCACGTGGAGCCGTGAGGACCACTCGCCGCGGATCGAGTATCCCGGGCGAGGCGCCCTGGAAGTTAAGCCCAAAGTGGGTGACTACTGGCTCCCCAAGACATTGATGGATGGTGGGAGCTCCATCAACATTCTCTACCTGGACACGTTCAGGAGACTGCAGCTCCCGCAGTTGACGGTCTAATCGACCCTCACCACCTTCCATGGCATCATCCCCGGTCAAAAGGCATACCCGATCAGCAAGGTGACGCTGCTATTAACCTTTGGCACACCTGCTAACTTCTGCACCGAGCGGATTGTCTTCGAGCTGGTCAACTTCCATAGCCCCTACCTTTGCGTCCTGGGGCGACAAGTATTTGCCAAATTCATGGTGGCACCACACTACACGTACAACATGAAGATATGGTCGTGGAGTGTGAGGAAAAAGGCGCCAAAATCGCGGACACCATCATCACCGCGGAGACCAACCACGCCGACGAGATCGCCAGGTATGCGAGTGGAGTCGACAAGGACGACCCCATGATCCTGAAGAAGCCAAACATAGAGAACGCCGGGTCGACACCGTTCGAAGCCGCCATGCACACTCGCACCGTCGAGCTGGTCCTGGGCGACTCCAGCCAGATGGTCACCATCGGGGTAGGCATGAGCCCTGCATAGGAAATCGCGCTCATCGAGTTCCTCCGTGATAATCGCGACATCCTTTGTTTAATACCTTTGTTCAAGGTTAAACTGTCTAATGTTCAACCACTAGTTGAATGGCTGTTGGATACCTTTGTTTAGTTCCCTTCCTTTTTCTTAGAGATTTTTCCCCCCGTGATGTACTCTAGGCTATTTTAGCCTATAATATCTTTGTTTTTTTGGTAATATATATTTACACCATAGGGGCATCCCCTACGGTAAGTTTGTCAAAAAAATAATCGCGACATCTTCGCATGGAAGCCATCTAACATGCCAGGTGTCACGAGGGAACTCGCTGAGCACAAGATTAATGCCGACGCCAAAGCGCGAGCTGTCAAGCAGTCGCTACGGCCCTTCAATGAAGAGCGCCACCGAGCAATTGTCTAAGAAGTGCAGCGTCTACTCCACGCAGGCTTCATCCGTCCCATCAAGTACTCAAAGTGGCTGGCAAACCCAGTCCTGGTAAAGAAGAAAACTAAGACCTGTAGAATGTGTATCGACTACACCAACCTCAACAGCGCCTGTCCAAAGGAGCAGTTCACCCTACTATGCATCGACCAAATCATCGATTCGACCGCGGGATCAGAGTCGCTGTGCTTCCTCGACGCGTACTCTGGTTACAACCAGATCAAGATGGCGGTTGAGGACGAGGAGAAGATGGCATTCATCACACCATTCGGTGCCTACTGCTACACCTCCATGACGTTCGGCCTCAAAATGTCGGCGCGACCTACCAGCGGTGCATGCAGGAGTGCCTCGTGAGCCAAGTTGGCCGGAACATTCACGTCTACATCGACGACATGGTGGCCTAGTCCAATAGTCAGAGCGACCTACTCGCCGACCTGGCCGAAACCTTTGCAAATCTACGGAGGTATAAGATCAAGCTCAATTCAGGGAAGTGAACCTTCGGTGTGCCCACCGGACAGCTCCTCGGGTACGTGGTCTCCAAGCAGGGCATCGAAGCGAACCCCACCAATATCGACACAATTGCACGACTCGGTAAACACGAGTGCCTCCGCGGCGTCCAGAAGCTGGCCGGTCAAGTCGCGGCTCTCAGTCGCTTCATCCCCCGGCTAGGCGAGAAAGCAATGCCTCTCTACCGCCTCATGCACAATAACCCCACGTTCCAATGGGACAAAGAGGTGGATGACGCGCTAAAAGCACTGAGAGAAGTGCTACTCCCTGCACCCCTACTCGCCGCCCCCGTCGACAAGGAGCTGATGCTCGTCTATGTCGTGGCCTTAGCGAGAGTCATCGGCACCGTGATGGTCGTCAAGCGACCAGAAGAGGGAAAGGAGCGATCAGCGAGGTCCTCATGGCCTCACGGTAGCGCTACCCACAGTACCTGAAACTGGTATATGCGGTCTTCCGATCCTAACGGTGGCTCCCACACTACTTCCAGGAGCACCCCATCATGGTCGTCTCCTCTGAGCCACTTCAGGACATCATCCGCAACCACTAGGAAACTGGGCGAGTCGCCAAGTGGGCCGTCAAAATCGGCGTCCACAACATCAACTACGAGCCACGCAAGACGATCAAGTCACAGGACCTAGCAGACATCCTCGTCGAATGGGGAGAGGCGCAGCAGCCAGAGAAGCTGCCATACCTCCACTACTGGTCCCTCCACTTCGATGGGTCCAAGAACGCCGACAGCGCAGGGTCCAGGGTCATACTCACCTCCCCCAAGGGCGACAATCTCCGCTATGTGTTGCACCTCGACTTCACGCCCTGCACCAACAACATGGCCGAATACGAGGCCCTCCTTCATGGCATGCGGGCCACCAAGGATATGAACGTCAATTGCCTATGGTGCTACGGAGACTCCGACCTTGTCGCCGCACAAGTAGCTGGTACCTACGACGCCATATCCCCCACCATGGCAGCATATCGCCAAGCGGTAGACCAGCTGGGGTGCCACTTAGCCGGATACTCAGTTGAGTGGACCGGCAGGCGCAAGAACGAGGAGGCCGATGCCCTCTTCCGCATCAGATCGACTCGGAAAACTCCACCCGCAAGCGTCTTCCTCGACACAATCCACAAGCCTTCGGTTTCCCCGCTGAAGGAGATCGACGCCGGGATACCACTAGAACCAGAGCCCGCCCTGGTCTCCATGGTCTCTGAGCCCAGCGACTGGACCGCACCATACCTCGCCTACCTCGAGAGCGGGATGCTGCCTTCAAACGAAAAGTAGGCAGGCATGATAGTGCGACGCTGCAAATCCTTCGTCATCATCAATGGCGATCTCTACAAGCGCAACATGATCTACGTGTTCCAACGCTGCGTCCAATCAAGGGAAGGACGCAAGATCCTCCAGTTGATTCATGCTTGCGACTATGGCTACCACGCCGGCGCCTGGTCTCTAGTTGCTCAGGCCATTCGACATGGCTTCTACTGGCTCACCACACACGTCGCGCCGTCGACATCATCCAACAATGCGTCGGGTGCCAGAAGTACGCCAACCAGACGCACATCCCTAGGTCGGCGCTCAAGACGATCCCCATCACTTGGCCATTCGCCGTGTGGGGCATGGACATGGTGGGCCTCTTCAAAAAGGCTCCTTATGGATACACCCACCTCTTGGTCGCAGTCGACAAATTCACCAAGTGGGTCGAGGCCATGCCAGTCCGGATGTGTGAAGAAACATAGCAGGAAGAGGAGAAGAGGGACTATGGTGGTGGCGAGATCTGGGATGGAGTCTAGGGTTGGTAAGGGGCCTCTATGGGAATTAAAAGGAGGGAAGCACTCATGCGGTGGTGGTTGTGTGGTGGTTCTCGGTGGAGGGAGGAGCACATACCTTCTGCATGACCCTCGGAGGGGAAGACGACAAACAGAGGTAAAACTCTCACAAGAGAGGGTTGTGGGCTTGAAGAAAAATGGGCCACAAAGAAGTGGGCTATTGAATAGGATGCTCTCTCCTCTTCTTTTATCATTATTTTATAGGTTTTGATTGTTTTACAATTTTCAATAAGCAAACTGACTCAAATACTCCTTGAAGGTTTTGCACGCTTTTGAATTTAGGGATTAGACCAAGTAAGGGACCAGTGGGAATAAAAAAGAGTAAAGAGGGATGCCCCATATATACATGTCCATTTGGGCATTTACAAGAATATGAATATTTGGATTTTGCAAATTGAATAAAATCATTTGTAGAATTAGTGGACCTTCACATGGGTCCCAAATTTGTAGAAAACAAAATAGATGGATATAAAAAGAGGGAAAAGGAGGTGATAGAAATAACACACAAGCAAGATACGAAATGCAAATGCAATGCAATACAACATATCACATGCAACATTTTAAAATATGATCCATGCAATGTGGCATGATGATCATGAGGATGATGTCATAATTATGCAACATATAACCAGCATAAGGTAGTGTTTATCTGTATTTCTTATGAAGCATTACAATGTTAGACAATTGGGATGCTATAGCTTTGGACCTCAGATCATGAGGGAGCCACATGTGCCGAACTTCTAGTTGCCAAGAGGCACAAAAACGTATAATGGAAGCACAAAGCCACAAGAATGGTTAATTGATTATGCTACTGCAGTGAAAATTGCAGAAGGCAACCTTAGATGAGCAGTGAGGTATGTGTCGCAAATATTGGAAGGGCCAACAAGAGTTTGGTTTAACAACTTGCCAGCAGGAAGTATCAACTGCAGGTTAGATTTTGAAGAGATGTTTGTGAGCAACTTCACGAGTACGTATAAGAGGCCAAAGACCTCAATAGCTCTAACATGGTTATACACCACAGGTACACAACATTGGTATACCCGGTCCGTCCCAAGGAAGGCCCAGGTCAAGACACGCGACCCGTGGAGATTTCGGGTGGCCCAAGCCCATGACATCTTCGGATCCTTGGAGGAGAAGTCTAGAGTAGATAGAATTTCAATGGGTACCAACCTAATCTGTAACCAACTCGACCTAAGACCTGGACCTGCCTATCTATATAAAGGCCAGGAGGGAACGACGAGACGGATCTCTTCTAACCCCCGCATACACACCTTCACGCCAGATTGCATCTGCGCATCCCTATAACCTTCGGTTCCGCCGTAATCAAGAGCAGACAAGCAGGAGTAGGGTTTTCCCTCCAGGGGCCTTAACCTAGGTAAAACCTCGTTTCCCGTGTTGCTTGTCTGTTAAGCATTCCATGATCTCTAGCATCCCCATCTTCTCCAAAACCAAGTCCATAACAATGGGCATTGCCGAGATCAAACCTCGTCAAGCTCGCCATGTGCAAGCAGAGACCGAATGATACCGACCGAGAGTTTTTGACTCGGTGGTGAAACCTAAGGAACTCACGTGAATCGGTGATTGAATCGCAAGCAATTTCTTGGTTCGCTCAAGGGTGAAAAGTGTGTTGTGGCAAAGGCTGCAGAGAGATATGCCAACTACGTTTGCCGAGACAATTCGGATAGCCAACTCATATGCTATGGGTGATTTGACTCAGCCAGATCATCCCGAAGGAATGAATTCTGAGGTAAGAGAATAGATGATCGGGCGTACTATCATTATAATTCGAGTCATGTTGCTGCAGTAACTCAAGATCAGCCAGGTACTAGGGGTAGTCAGTGTCAAAAGAACAATGCACAACAGTGGACTCCGAAAAATGATGGCAAAAAGAAGTGGACCCCTAATAAAAGTAATAAATGGTGAAAGGGCATGTATGCCCCCATGTGTGGTTTTGGTAATTAATGAAAATCTCTATGGACTAATGTGTAAACTAAGTTTCACTTGTAGGTTTGTCCATTGGCATTGCTTGGGCCATGTGTTGGTCTCAAGGTTGAAAGTTGAAGAAATGGCCAAGGGATTTTTTCCCATTGGAATCATGAAGAAAGTAATTGCTTGAAGGTTGATCAAGACAAGTGCAAAGAGTTGCATCAAGATGGATCAACTTCAAGAAGTGATGAAGAAGGGAAAGCTCAAGATGCGCCATCTCTACAAGATCTCATGCTTGAATCTTCCCATCCTCGTGATCATGGAGTGATGAAGACAAGTTCAAATAAGAGGTTTCCCCATGGAGATGGGGGAGAAATTTTCAAGTCTTAATCAAGCAAGAGTGAGCAAGAGCAATCAAGAAAGGTGTTCCCTCTTGATAAGAAGAAGATGGTCTACATCAAGTTCAAGTGGAATGCTCAAGGCAAAGATATGGTCTTGATAGGGCTTCTCTTTTGCCAGTCTCGTGTTCTTAGTTGGGAGACCGGGTTTAGGATAGATACCCGTACTATCAAGAGGGGCTCTCAAGCGGGTCTCTCGTTCACATTGTTTGAAGAGAGCTCAAAATTTTGCATGCATAGCATCATATTTCTTGGTTGTTAGTGGTTCTTTTCCATGAGAGGATCTAGATCTTGTGGTTATCATCATAACAAGCTCTAGTTCATAAAATAAGGATTTCCCTTACATATCTTATTGTGGTTGTTGATCTTGCGAGTTTTCCGGCTCCGCACCTTGGTAGATATATCACATATATATTCATGGTATTTTATCCCTTGGTAATACCCAATATTTTCTACATGTCCTTATCTTTCCAACAAAATTGGTTTCAACTCGGTTGGAGTTTGGATGCGAAAGTTATTGAAGTTTTGGTTTCTAGAGTTTTCCTGACCGGAAGTTCTGGCTAGCCACCGGTAGTACCGCTAGGTCATTTTGTCGAGTTATTTTTGGTGGAAGATCCAGTTCTTCTTCCGCTCATGTACTGTATCCTCCCTGTCTGGTTGGTTGTATTTGACGGAATTTGGATCAGAAGTTGCACCAGAAATTCCGCTCAGGACTAGTTGCCGGCGGAAGTTTCGATTGAAAGTCCAGCTCTCATTCCACTCACGTACTTTATCCCCTCGGTTTTATGTGCTCTATTTGTCTGATCTTTGGTCGGAATTACTTTCGATAGTACCGGTATCAGCGGAAGTTCCCTGTGGACCGGCGGAATTTCCGGCCAGGCTCGTGTTTTCAGTCTTTTGAACGTTGTTTTCTAACCGTTGGCTAGGTGCCACTGGAAATTCTAGCCTCCCACCGGATGTTCCGTCCAGGGTCATAAATGCCCATAACGGGAAGATCTGGGAGCCCTTTAAAAGGGTATCCTCTTCCCCTTCGTGGGTACAAGTTCTTTTCTTGGTTCTTGTCTTTCTCTCTCTCCTCCATTGTTGACCTTGAAGAGATTTCCCTCTCCCATTTCCCCTCCTATGATTCTTGCATATTTTTGAGGGATTTGAGAGAGGAGATCTAGATCTACAATACCCCCAAGCCAAATCCCTTCTTTTTGAAGGAATCATTGGGATCTAGATATTGGAGAGTTTTGTGTTCTCCTCTTTTGTTCTTCCCCCTTATTCCCCTAATAGATTTTGTATTGTTGGAATTTAGGATTGAAGCACTTGACCTTGCTTTTTGTGCATAGGTTTGAGTTCTCTATAGAGATTCAGAGAGTACAAGATTGTGGGCTTGTTAGTCTTGGGTTCTCGAAACCCTAGATGGTTGTGTGGTTGGAGTGTTGACCTCTTGTGGTCTTTGTTACCTGTTGTGCATTGGTGCCTTTTGTGGCTTTGTAGACTTTTCTAGCTTTGTTGTTGGGAGCCTCCTATTGAGTTGTGGAGATATCCCCAACCTTTTACGGGTTTTGGTGACCGCCCTGAGTGTCCGTTAGTGGATCGTGACTAGGCCTTTGTGGAGAGCTCACGGGAGAATAGGGTGAGCCTTTTGTGGCCCCAGTGAGTTGCGTGCCTTCGCATCTGGGGTGAGGCCTTGTGTGTCATTGGGTGAGCATCGAGCCACCATACCCCGAGGTGAGCCATTTGTCGTGTTCGGAGAGCATTGCGCCATCGCGCCTCTCCAACAGAGACGTAGCTTCTTTGGAATTGAACTTTGGGATAAAAATCTTTGTCTCCATGTCCATTGTTTATCCCTCAACCAAGCCCTTTACATATGCACTTTACATTGCGATAGCCTTCATGCTTGAAGTATTATATCTTGCTATCACCTTGTAGCTTGTATTGCTTAGCATAGGTTGTTGGTGCACTTAGGTGATCCTAGTGGTTAGGTTTTGTTCTCAATAAATTAAACATTAGTCTTATTCCGCATTTATTTGAGCCTAAAATGTAATAAATTTATAAGCCTATTCACCCCCTTTTGGGCAGCATCCGTTGCATTTTCAAATGGCAAGAGGGGACGAAGTACACATATGAATCTATGTTGGATCAGCCTTGTAAATTTCACACTCCTAACCCGGCTAAGCCAGAGAATCATACAAATCGACAGTGTGCTTGCATGAAAAAGGCCATGGGCAGGGATGAACCGAACCAGCCTAATCATAGACCTCAGCTCATAGGGGGCCATGTTCAACAAAAGCTAGATTTACCTACGCCACCACCAAGGAATGAGAACCATGATAGGAGAGAAGCTATACACCAAGTGGCGAATCAGAACGAGGAGAACAGAGACCCCAGTCAAGGAGGCAGGAAATGAGTACAGAGACCATCATGATGCATACTGTGTGTTCACTACATAGCAGACATATAAGAAAAGTATGTAGAGGAGGCATATGGAGGTAAATGCGTTTATGCCGGCTGTGCCGAGATACATGAACTGGTCAGATCAGCAAATCACCTGGATTATAAGGGATCACCCCAAGATCATGATAAACCCCGGATCATATGGCTTAGTGTTTGATTCGACTTTCATTGGGACTAATATCAATGTCAAGTTCTCTAAGGTGCTGATCGACAATGGCAGCAGCATAAACATACTGTACAAGGACACAATACACAAGCTCGGTGTCAACGAGAACATGTTGCAGGCGACTAAGAATAACTTCCATGGCATTGCGCGAGGATTGTCTTGTGAGCCAATAGGCAATGTCCGGATTGATGTGTTATTCGGCACAAGGGAGAACTGCCAAGATGAAAATTTGGAGTTCGAGGTAGTGGACCTAGAAAGTTGTTACCATGCACAGCTGGGAAGGCTGCCATTGTCGAAGTTCATGGCTTGTACTCATGTTAGTTACTTGAAGATCAAGATGCTAGGACCACATGGGGTTATTACCATTACTGGTGACTACAAAAGATCGATGGAGTGTGCCTCGGCCGGGTCAAACCTAGCCGAGTCATTAGTGATTGCAAGGGAAAATAAGATGATTCAGGAAGTGGCAGCTTTGGCTCAGTCGGCACAGCTGAATATGACGGCACTCTCCAACCCACCTGGGAATGTCTCTTTTCAGCCGACTAAGGACACCAAGAAGATTTAAATTGATGACCAGTTCCTAGAGCGCACCGTCACTATTGGTGCCAGCCTAAATGCTAAATAGGAAAGCGATCTCGTCAGCTTCACCCGTGAGAATCGGGACATCTTTGCTTGGTCTACTCAGGATCTGCAAAGTGTGCCGAGGGAGCTGGCAGAGAACTCTTTACATGTGAGGCCAGATGGAAGGCCGGTGAATCAACCTCTCTGCCTCTTCATTAAGGACATGAGAGAAATAATTGGAGATGAGATAGCTCGGCTCCTTGCAGCCGGGTTCATAATGGAAGTGCTTCACCCGGATTGGCATATAGCAGCGACCAACCGAGTCGTGAGTGCGGTAGTAGTGGTGGACCGTGACGAGGAAGGTAAGTCGGTGTAGAGGCCAATATATTACGTATAGAGGTACTCTCGACTTCAAAACATAACTATCCCCATTATCAAAAAATGGCACGCGGAGTATATATGTCGGCAAAAAAGCTGAAGCATTACTTTGAGGAACACCCTATAAAGGTGATATGTGAAGCACCAATCGCCAAGGTAATGGGAAACAGAGATGCAAGTGGCCGAATAGACAAATGGGAAATTGAGATAGCCCCATATGCTCCACAATTTGAGAAGAGAGGCAATCCATTCTCAGGCACTTGACAACTTTTTCGTAGATTGGGATGAAATGCAATATGAACTGCCCTTACCTGATCCGAATTATTGGAGAATGCACTTTGATGGCTCAAAGTTGAAAAATGGATTAGGTGCCGACATAGTCCTCACATCACCCAAGAAAGATCAGCTAAAATATGTGTTACAAATAAACTTTGTTGCATCAAATAACGTACCCAAATATGAGGCACTGGTCCATGGCTTAAAGGTAGCAAAAGGCATTGGCATACATCGCATACAATGTTTTGGTGATTCATACCTGGTGGTGCAACAAGTATCAAGTTATTGGGATGCACTGGATGCTAATATGTAACTATACAGGTTTCATGTGCAGAAGATAAGCGAGTACTTCGACGGATGTAAGTTCCATCATGTACCTAGGGCAGAAAATGATGCAACCGACACATTGCAAAACTCGGCTCATCTAGGTAGTCATCCCACCCGGCATAGCCCTTGAACACCTCAGAAAACCATCAATTATACCATCACCTAAATCCGAATCAATTCGTAACCCGGCTAGCATGGTGTCCGAGTTTGACCCAATGGGCATAGATGGGAGGATTAATCGAATAACCCGGAGAATGAATCGGCACACCCGAGGATTGCCTCACAGAACTCGGGGACTGGTTAGCTTAGTCCGGGGGCGGTTATGTCGGTAGATGTGATGGATATTGATGAAATAGCAATCCCGACACATGAAGTACTAGAGTGGGTATGGCCAATCTTCCTATTTTTGAAAGATGAAATTTTGCCGAGTGATGAATTCATCGCTAGGAAAATCCAAAGAAAGGCAAAGGCCTATACCATAATAAATAAGGAGCTATACAAAATAAGTGTCACCAGTGTTCTACATAAATGCGTTGACCCAGAAGAAGGCCAGGAGATATTATTAGATATTCATCAAGGTGAATGTGTGCATCATGATTCATCCCGAGCCTTAGTCGCCAAAGGATTCAGGCATGGATTTTATTGGCATAGTACTCCGCAAGAGGCAGAGGAACTACTGAACAAATGTAATGGCTGCCAAAGAAATGCAAGCAAATGTCATATGCCATCATCCAAGTTAAAAACCACACCAATCACTTGGCCGTTTGTTGTGTGGTGCTTGGACATGGTTGGACCATTTAAGGCGGCTCGTGGTGGCATGACCCATATTTTGGTCATGGTTTATAAATTGACAAAGTGGATTGAGGTAAAGCCAATAAGAAAGTGTGATGGGCCCACAGCAGTGAGATTCCTAAATAATGTAATCCTGAGATATGGGTACCCTCATAGTATCATAACAGATAATGGCACAAATTTCACCGAAGGAGTGTTTGCTCAATTTTGCCGAGATAATAAAATAAGACTCGATGTTGCATCAGTCGCGCATCCTGCATCGAACGGGCAAGTAGAAAGATCCAATAGACTAGTATTGTCCGGGATAAAACCCTGGCTCATTGAGCCGCTGCAAAGATCAGCGGGGTGTTGGATTGAGTGGCTTACGGCCGTGTTATGGATCCTGAGGACAACTCCGAATCGCTCAATAGGCTATACACCATTTTTCCTGTTATATGGGGCAGAAGCTATATTACCAGCCGACATAGTGCATGAATCGCCTAGAGTCACCCAATACATAGAAGCCGAAGTAAATGAGATATCCCAGCAAAATGATGTTGATCTACTAGAAGAGGCTAGGGAATTGGCATTGTCTAGATCTGTTGTATATCAACAAAACCCCAGACCCTATCATAGCAAGAATGTGAATCCTCTAGTCTTTTGAGAGGGAAATCTGATGCTTCGGCTCATGTAGCGAACATCCTGCATGCATAAACTGTCACCTCCATGGGAGGGTACATTTATTGTTAGCAAAGCACTACACAATGATGCGTGTTATCTTATAGATGCTCAAGCACATGATAAGAATAAGGCAGAGGTCAGGTGAAAAATCAAAGAGTTCATGGAATGTAGCTTTACTTCGTCCATTTTTCACTTAGCCGAAGTGAATTGTCTCTCGAACTCTCATATGTCGGATTATATGCCGACAATGAACTAATGAATGAAACTTTGGCACCTCGAGCTATAACTCGGGGACTGCCTTAATAAAATTGTCTGTTATGCAGTTATATTTTATATGTCGGCCGGCTTAAATTTCCTGATCCAAAGGCCGAGTTAGTAATATGTCGGCAACAAAGGCCAACTCTTCGACCTGCTGCTGCCCAAAAAATAGGCTTCATGGAAAGCAAGAGAAAAGCCAGAAATTGTTGAACACATGAAAAACGATTGAGGGAAAAGTACGCGAGCCGAATTATTTTTTGACTAACCCTTGTATTTAATTTCTTTAATTATCTTGTGAGATCGTTTTGAGATGATTATCCAAATTTCTAAGTATTGTTAGTTCGAGAGTTAATTCGGACCCGTAAGTCGAACGCTAAAAAATGGTAAACGCGGGCCAAATGACAAGTTCGAGAGAACAAGAAATATGAAAATCGGGGACTACGCCCAAAAGGGTCCAATATTTACATACTTAGTAGTTGAAAAACAACTTAAATTGTATCTTACATCTCGCGCCCAACATATCGGGGAGTTCATGAAATTTAAAGTTCACATCGCTTAAGGAACAACTGATGCTGGATCATCGGTAGTCGGTGGAGGAGTAGTTGATGCCGGAACATCGGTAGTCGGCGGAGGAGTAGCTGATGCCGAATCATCGGCAGTCGGAGGTGGAACACCAGATTCCGAGGCTAGGGCTTCCGAGCTATGAACCTCGGCGTCAAAGGAAGGACCCCCAGACTCACTACGAGAGGTACTCGGTCCCCTTGGAAGCATCCTCAGCGTCGGAATATTTCTCCGAAGTTCCTTCTTGCTCATCAGAGCTTCCCAACTCTTACTGCGAGTTTTGTTCTTCATCATCATCATATTCCTTGGACTCCACGTCGTCTTCCACCATGTCGGAGCCAAGCGTTCACTATGCATTCAGCACTCCGGGAAATTATCTTAAAATAAGTAAAGGGGAAAATCAATAACAAATGATCAAGATAAGTCGGGCAGGAACAGTAAGATAAGGAAAGAAACTTACAGTGAATAAATGAATTTATCCTGCCAAGGTCGGCGATCTAGCTAACTTGCTTCCTATACAACCTTGCAAGTTCGTCCTTGCAGGAGTTGGTTGAAGCCTCGACGACTTGAAGGAGTTCGTTCTTTTTCTCCAGCTGGAGGGTCATACAGTTCTTCTCCTCGGAACTCCTGGTTGAGTTTCTCAAGCTCGGCCTAATGAGTTTTCTTCATATTTTAACCTCATCACAAAGCCAAGCTATCTCATCGTCCTTCTCCTTAAGTTTGGCTAAATGATCTCCTGCTTGCTCGAGAAAATGAATCATCAGATCAGACATAGAAGTGTAGTATTGGTGGGATTCTGCAAAGTCTTTTAATTCGTCTGAGCCGAGATAAAATATCATGAGGACTTTCACAAACAGAAAAAATGTGATATATGAAATTCCGAGGTAAAAAAACCGAAATACTTTCTATCTTGGCAACTTTCTCAGTAAGCGCCTTATTCTGGGTATCTATCTTGGCTGCGCAAGGGCAAATCGGAAATTAGCTCGGCTGAACGAACCGAAAGAGAATGTTGGAAATAATGGGACAATGAACTTACCAGTTTTCTGCAGAATGGGCACTACATTCTTGTACTTAGTCTGCAGTGACCTATGGGCAAAGTGCAGTTTTTGGAACTTGGCGGTGCGCCAATTATGAGCAATCTGGAAAAGCACAAAAGACAGAGAAATCAGCAATGTGGATATTCGAAGCTGACCTAAAGAACTAAGCAGAGTAAAACTTGACTCAGATCTAGGTGGATGGATATTCGATGCTAACTCAAGTTTCAAGACAAGTAAAACTTGACTCGGATCTAGGTGGCTGGATATTCAAAGCAATAAAAAGATCCGAACAAAGCAAAGCTTGATCCGAATCTAGGTGGCTGGATATTCGAAGCTAACCTAAATATCCAAGCCAAATAAAACTTGACTTGGATCGAGGTGCTTGGACATTCAAAGCAATAAAAAGATCCAAACCAAGCAAAGCTTGACTCGGATCTAGGTGGCTGGATATTTTAATAAAGCTCAAGATCCGAATCAAGTAAAACTTGATCCGGATCTAGGTGGCTGGAAATTCAAGACCTAAGACAAATTATGCCTAAGTTAAAATAATTCACTTATGCACCCCGACTCCACTAGAGCACTACATAAGGAGAGCATACGGCCGAATGATAACTCATTACCCCAGAGGCTCAGGGTCTAATGGTTATATGATACATTATGCAAAAGTCTGGGGCGTAAGCCGAGGTGTTTACCCCATTCATATTATCATCCACGTTGATGACTCGGCTGGCAAGCTGAAACCTGTTGCTGATGTCACCCAGGCCAAAACTCTTAGGTCCAAGATTGCTACTAGAGCTAACATTGATATAGTTAGCAGCATTCCAGCTGTCGACATATTCATCCAAGGAACCAAGGCTTTCACCACTTAGTGTGCGCATCTGCAGTTTTCCTTTGTCCACTCAGGCCTGCTTAGCCACCGCTTCAGCTGCCAGACTTTTATGAAGCACCATCTGCATACCTGCAGATGAAGCGGAGGTAGAGGAAGAGGCGCCCTTCTGGAGTATGGCGACAATGGAGGGCTGGGAAGAATTTCCCGCGACCTTTTTCCGAATTGGCTTAGTGGCAGATCCACTTTTCTGCTGTTTAGTGGTAGTTGGATCGACCTCAGGTTGTGATTGGGTGGGCCGAGCAGCAGCAGCAGGGGATGAAGGAGCCAAAGAGGTCAACTGAGACTTGGAGCGCGGGCTTTTCCACGTTGATCCTGCATTCGAGTCTTGGAAGACCCGGAAGAGGTTGGTGTAGTTGTTGGCGCCATAGAAGGAGCCTCTGGAGCTTGAGCAGAGGCCGAGGTAACAGATACCTCAGTAGGAGTTGCCTCGCTACCTTCAACAATCTTGGCGGATGCGGTTGGCTCGGATTGTTGATCTAGCATGGCTGTATCCTTGTCACCAGCCACACCAACATTTTATCCCTCCCACCGAGGTGGATTATTAGTTGGCGCGGGATAAGAGTCACCCCGGGACGGTCTTGGAACCCGGACATCATCCCGAGCTAATGTCGAAGGAGAATCCATGCTGGGCCCACTCTAAGGGATAACTAGTGGAGCATTTCCAAGGTAAAACGGTTTGATAAATGTAGTCGAATAAAGAAAGAGAGAAACAATAAATACAAGGAAAAATGAAAGAGTGAGAAAAAACCTACGAGGAGACAGATGGATCTGTTTTCTGTTTAGGGGCCCTCTTGGCAGGCCTCTTGAACCTCTTCATGGGAGCCTCGGCCGGCGGATCAATCGGCACGACACACTTCATCACAGGCCCTTGGCCTACTACGGTAATGGGAGCCATGTCATGGACCTGCCTAGCTAGATTAGCTAGGGAAAAAGGAGCTGGATAGGCATATGAGAGGGGCACCGGGTTATGTACCTCGAGAAATTCGCATTCGTCTGAATCATCATCGTAGGATCAGACTGAAGCCTTACCCCGAGTACGACTGGGGGATGAGTCAGGCTTGGGCATGAACTCCTCGGAGTTAGACTCACCCTCATGTGAGGTATCATGATCCTTGATCCAAGTAAGGGCAAGTGTCTCGCCATCCACTGTGGACTACTTAGTGATTCGTCGTAAATGTATCTATAATTTTTTATGTTCCATGCTTGTTGAGTATCTACTTTGCTTTGCTTTCTCTACACTTTGAGGTGTTTTTATATGTTTTCTGGTACTAACCTATTAACAAGATGCCACAGTGCCAGTTGCTTGTTTTCTTCTGTTTTTGGTTCCAGAAAAGGCAGAAAATCAATATTCTCGAAATTGGACGGGACAAAAGCCAAAGTCAATATTTTACCATGGGGAACACGGAGCCAGAATACGAGACGGAGGAGATCCACCAGGTGGCCACACCCCCTGGCCGCACGGCTAACCCTAGCCGGCGCCTAGGGGGTGCAGACACCCTGGGTGCCCCCTGCCTCGCGTCTTCGCCTATAAGAAGCCCCCGATACCAAAACCCTAAGTCCCCGATCAATATTCCATGAAACAGTCTGTAGCCGCTGCCATCGTCCCTAGATCAGGAGGGATCTGAAGCTCTTCCCGGCACCTTGCCAGAAGGGAGATCATCTCGGAGACCTTCTTCATCATCATGTTAGCCTTCGGTATGAAGCGTGAGTAGTTCCACCTTGGACTACGGGTCCATGTAGTAGCTAGATGGTTGTCTCTCCTCCTTTGTGCTACCATGTTTAGATCTTGTGAGATCCATTCATGATCAAGATCATCTATTTCTAATCATGCATGTTGTTTTTGCGGGAATCCGATGGATATTGAGATTACTATGTTAGATTGATTACTGGTTTTTGTCTTATTGATTCTATCATGTCTGTGTTGTTTGTGATCTTGCATGCTCTCCGTTTCTAGTAGCTATCTTGGCCAAGTAGATGCTAGTGACTCCAAGAGCGAGTATTTATGCTCGATAGTAGGTTCATGCCTCTATTTAATCTAAGGGAAGTGATAGAAATATCTAATTTTTTATATGTGTTGTTGCTACTAGGGAGAAAACAATGGTCTCTTGTTCATGGAACAAGTGGATTTTTACCTTACACACTTTGCTTATAGCAGTTATCCATTGCTTGCAACTTAATACTAGAGGGGGTTCAGATGATAACCTGAAGGTGGATTACTAGTCATAGATGCAGTTGGATGGCAGTCTATGTATCTTGTTGTATTCCCAATCAAATCTCATTGGATCATGAATGTCTAGTATTGCATTATTATGCCTTGCTCAGTCCTGTCAATTGCCCTGCTGTAATTTGTTTACCCACCATGCCATGTTTGTTTATCTTAAGGAGAACACCTCTAGTGAACTATGGACCCTGATCCAATCTTTACCATTGATACATCTTCTGTTGTTACTGTTTACTTTCTGCAAACCACCATTACCTTCCACACCATACAATGAATCATTTGTTTTTAGCAAACCGATGAGATTGACAACCTCACTGTTCATTGGTGCAAAGTCTTGAGTTTGTGTTGTATAGGTTTCCAAGTTTTCAGCAACACCTTTGAGTCGTTTCCTTCCTCCTACTCGTTCGATAACCTTGGTTTCTTACTTAAAGAAAAACTTGCTGTTGTGCTCATCATACCTTCCTCTTAGGGTCTCCCAACGAAGCTCAACAATCAACTGAGCCATCGTCAAGCTTTTTCTGGCGCCGTTGCCGGGGAGGCTAAGGACGGCTTCACAAGGGGAGTCCTTCACAACCTTTCTCTTTACTTTGTTTTTGTTTTTCTTAGTTTATTTTGCTTGGATTTATTTGCCTCTTTTTATCAAAAACTCCAAACAAATTAATTTAGTTTGGTTTGCTTCCTCTTATCAAAAACACAAAATAATTAGTTCCTTCTATAGTTGTCACCTTGCTCTAGCTCACCATGTTAACTCCCAAGTTCACCCTGAAAGACCTTTCAATAGGTAGTGGCTCTATAATTGGGAAAGAAAATATTGAAGAATTCTGTAATCATGTTAGCAAACATGAGGATATTGAGGATAGATCCTTAGCAAAAATTGCTCCTAATTATGAAATTGCTGTAGCTTATTTAGTTCACATGTTGGAGGCTAGGTTTGTTAATCTTAACAACATGATGGAAATTTTGTTTCTTAAACTAAAAGAAGAAGAGGATGCTGAAAAGAGAGATTTTATCCTAAAAACTTTGCCAAAAGAGTTCAATGATGTTGCTAAGGAAGCCAAAAAGGTCTTTGAACGTTTTAATATGCTAGGCTCATGTGTAGATGTTATGGGCACTTCAGATAAAACCAAACCCAGAGAGGAAATTAAGATACCCATACCTTTTAAACTTTTAGGAATGCATGAGGCCTTAGAAAATAATTTTGATTGGATTGTTCCTGAAATCCCATTTGATGGAAGTAATGAACCTAAGAGAGATGAGAAAGGATCCTCTAAAACTCATTTGGATGAGATACCTTTCCTAGTTGAAGATATTTCGAGTATTGACCTTAATGCTTCTTCATTTGAAAATACTTGCTTCTTGTGCCTAACTTAAAGGCGTTAAAGAAAAGTACTTATTGGGAGATAACCCAAAAGTTTTCTTGAGTCTTGGAAGTTACTACCTCTATAATGACCGTGCCTTATCATTGTATTTGATTTTTGTGCCAAGAATAACCTCTAATGAGAGGGAAGTAAGATTTGGGGAGTTGTTGTCCCAAAACAAATTTTTGTGCTCCACTGTAAAAATTCGTGTAAAATCTCTCTAAGTCGGTTTGAGCTGTAATTTTCTGAATACACCCCCAGGTAGTTAGATAACTTTCGTTAGTACAACACTTTTTGATTTGAGCAACAGAAGGTCTTTGAAAAAATCGGTTTCTACCTGTTGGTCTATTTTGACAGATTTCTGCCATTATTTGCATTTGCTTTTTATTCATTCCTTTTTGGGTTCTTTTTGGGAAATTGAGCTTTTTCAGGGAATTTCTACAGTAGCTTGTGTTCTTAGTGAAAGTTTTGCTATTTTAAAACTAAACCCCAAGGGTCTATTATATTTTGAATACACTAATGCTGCTAATGAATATTGTGTGAAGTTTTGTATGAAGGAAAATTTGCAGGTGTAGAGGAAGAATCATGTAATGAGATGAAGAATGGACAAAATCTCAATCTTGGGGATGCCACCCCGTGTCACCCCAATAAATATTCAAGAGGTAAAAGCATCAAAGCTTGGGGATGCCCAAGGCATCCCCTTCTTTATCAATAAAAATCTCAGGTCTTTCTACACACTTCGTTTTTATTGTTTCATGCACAAGTTGTGTTGTTCTTGAAGCGTCTTAGTTTTCATTTTTGGTTTTTGTTTTTCTTAGTTTTCTTGAATAAAGTAGTTTGGACCCCCGTTCTCGCTGTGTTGTTTCAAATAAGTTGATTGGTGTTGGAAAGGAGTAGAAAGTTCTTGCTTGAATAGTATAATAGGTGCTTGCTTTGACTATGACTAAGACTTTAGCATGTCATGATAGATGTTGGTTTGACCTTATGCTTAGTGATTATTGTTGTAGCATGACTTGTTCCAAACAATTGGGATTTCTTAATGTGCCTTGAAAGAATCATGCGTTGTTTTAGCATACAAAAACATAGTATTGTGGTATTCTTCTTTGATGCTTTGTTTGGGTTGACTTGGCACATGCTCACACCATGTTATGACTATGAGCAAGTCACCATAGCCTATATGATCATTTAGTACTTGACTTGTAGTACCACTTTATGATTTGATTAGTAATGTTTTGTCGCTCTACATAATGATGGCCATTATTGCTCTCTTAGTTGGACGCTCCCAGTCTTTTGATAGCCTCCACTTGTATGAGTAATCTCTACTCAAGCATCCAACTCCCAAGAAACCAAGTTATTCCAAAGTGTCCACTATAAATTCCTATGCATGGTGTGTTACACTATTCCAAGTATATTCTTGTTTTCATCTACCTTCCAATTAAAAAGTCTCTTTGTTATGTGAAAACTTAGTGATTAAATCTCTCACAAACTTGATGGCACACTTTATTTTTCTTTCCCCTAAATAAACTTGAACCATTGTGTCATCTATGTTGTATATGGTTGCACTTATACGATGGAATTAGCAGAACCGTGCTATCACGGGGAACGCTTTCAACACCTGTAAATATCCACGCAGTTGATATCATGCTCTTTTGTTTATAGATGTTGTCGGTGTGAAATGAAAGGGGAGATTGTAAGTCCATGTAGTTATGTATGTGTGTTATAGAAATGTCTGGGCCGCTAGCCTAAGCCATGCCTAATCATGGTGGAAACTTGCAGCATCACCATAATGAGCAATCTATGAAGCATTCTTCTTATTAAAAAAGAGATATAAAAAGAGATTGAGAAAAATAAAAAAATATGAGAAAAGAGGAAAGAGAGAAATCACCATTTTCACATGGTAAATAAGAAGATTGCTGAGATGCTCATTGTCTGCTTGCCTTGTCATTTTGATTATGGGATAGTTCATGTATCATGTGCAAGGGGTACCCTGTTAGCGGTTCTCTATGATACACATGTATTTACTATAACTTACGTTAACTAAACTTGAATAGCATGATGAGCGGCCCTCGTATTCAAGGGACGTGAGATTGCCAACTTATACTTTGTCAAGCATATACTCCATAGTTTGTTCACTTTAACCTTAATCATTTCAAGATACTTATGATAGGGGCAATGAGAGCTGAAAGCTAACATGTACCATAATTTTTGGAAGATCTTTTTAAGACTTGAAATCCCTGCTTCCCTTTTATGAAGGGCCTTTCTTCCACCATTATATTGAGTCTCCACCTTCTATTCTTAGGCAGCAATTAAGAGAGCATAGTTGACATTCTTAGTTATATGTGCATTGTCCCAAAACTTATTGATTGATGCATATTGTTGATATTGCTTGTTCTTCAACTATTTGTATCTAGTCACTCTTATGAACTTTGAATGTGTCCTATGAACTTATTTGCTACTCCATTAGGGGCAAGGTGAATGCCACTATGCTATGTTTTCTATCTACTACTACTTATAAAGGCACGAACAAGAACTTCGCTAAATACACACCGTAAGCCATACACAGACGGAGTCAAACCACACGACCGGGTCCACTAACGGAAATCGAGAAAATGACGCAAAACTATCACATTTGAGACGCTCTTGTTAAAAATCTACCATCTTAAGGATTTTTGACACATAAAAACCACTTTTGGGGTAGGGGTGTGACAGAAAACTCTAATTCGCTGTGTTTAGCCGTTTAACAGCCTTTCTGACAGGTGGACCCCTCTGTCAGTGCTTACGTGGCAGGGGACTTGACGGATAGAGCTAACGCCGTGAGATTATGCTTTTATATCTCTCTAGATTCTATTCTTTTATTTTTTTAAACCTATTTTTCTTCACGGCGTTGACCAATCGTCGCCAGGCTGCCGCTCACCTGCCGCCGCCATCGCAGCTCGCCGGCGACTACCCCACGACCACAGCTCGCGACCCCACACGCTCACCTCGTCGCACGGCCGCCACGCTCGTCGGCTGTTGCCCCGCGCCCACAGCTCGCCGGCCGCAGCCATGCGCCCGCAGCTCGAGTAGCTCACCGACCGCCCTCTCCTAGCTCGCGCAGCTCGCCATCCCACGCGCTCAACTCGTCGCCCACGTCCGTAGCACACTGGCCGCCATTCTCGCCGGTTGCCGCGCTCGTCGGCCGTTGCCCAGTGTTGCCCCATGGCCGCAGCTCGCCGGCCGCTGCGCCCGCACCTCGAGTAGCTCACTGGCCGCCCGCTTGTAGCTCGCGCAGTTTGCCGTCCCAAGCGCTCACCTTGTCGCCAACGTCCGTAGCACGCTGGCTGCCATGCTCGCTGGTTGCCACGCTCGTCGGCCGTTGCCCCACGCCCGCGTCCGCAGCACGTCGATCGCCGCGCTCGTCTGCTGTCGCGTCCACAGCTCGTCGTCCCGTGTCCGCAGCTCGCCGTCGCTCGTCGGCTGCCGCGCTCTTCCCGCTCCCGCAGCTCGCCGTCACGTGCCAGCTGCCACCACATCTGCTCGACAGCGGCAGCGTCGGGTCGTCGCCACGCTCAGCCCGGTCCGCGATGTGGTCTCCACGGCTATGAGGCCTGGGCGGGCCTGGTCCGGATTTCGATCCGTTCGCCGTCGCCATGGCAACCGCGTCAAGGCGATTGCGTCAAGGCGCCGGTGCTATCCCCTCTCAGCGTGGGCGCGAAAGTCACGGCCATCGACGCCGGAACGGACACCGTGCCCATGAATCCCGAGTCCGTCGTGTTGCAGCGCTCCGCCCGCGAGCAACGACGACAGGAGGATGAAATGGCAGCTGGCTGCCAGTGGGGATGCGTCGGCGGCCAGGAACAAGCAGAAGAAGCAGCTGAGCAAGTACGTTGCTGCGGAGCCGGCGCAGGGAGCAGTATTAATGGGATGGCGGCCACGCGGCACGAGCATAGCCTAATGGTGTGCGTGCGGCTGAAATCCCGGGCTGCAGCGGCTAGCCAAGGCTCCCTCCGTCAAGTCCCCTGCCACGTAAGCACTGACAGAGGGGTCTACCTGCCAGAAAGGCTGTTAAACGGCTAAACACAGCGAATTAGAGTTTTCTGTCACACCCCTACCCCAAAAGTGATTTTTATGTGTCAAAAATCCTTAAGATGGTAGATTTTTAACAAAAGCGTCTCAAATGTGGTAGTTTTGCGTCATTTTCTCAAGGAAATCTAACGCCTAGCCTTAGACTAATCAGATCTCCATGTACATTTAGCAATTTACAACGTCGGAAAACTTATCCTGCGGAGCAAATTACAACAGTCCCCGCGCCCCACGTCCTCAACGTTGGTTTAAAGAAAAAAACTAAACGGTCAACGGAGGAAACAAGGAAATCTCGCCATCACCGTGACCATGTACCACGCCCTCGCCGAGTTTTTTAACAGCGCCTGGCCATGAACCTGGACGGCATCCCTGGACGACGGCTCCATCGTCATTGTCGTGAATCTGGGCAGCGCCCTCGCAGAGTTTCTATACGGCGCCCTCGCCGTGAACCTTGACGACCCTCTCGGCTGCGTCGGGTGCCTGGACAGCATCCCTGGACGACGGCGCCATCGTCATCGCCGTGACCCTGGACAACGCCCTCGCCGAGTTCCTGTACGACGCCCTTGCCGTGAACCGGGATGACGAGCTCGCCGGTGTCGCGTGCCTGGACAAAGCCCTCGCCATGACCCTGGAGGACGGCGCCATCGCGGCGACCCTGGACGGCACCATTGCCGCTTGCCTGTACGTCGCCCTCTTCGGCGTCCTCACGGCAGAAATATCATCACCATCCTATAACAATTCCAGGTACAGGTATCAATTTCCTCCCCGGCTCATTGTAAAAACTTAATCACATTACACATGTTTATTTAGATTGCACATAATCTAACAGAATCGACATACTAGGAAAATCAAACTGACTTCC
Source organism: Avena sativa (assembly GCA_916181665.1). Classification (NCBI taxonomy): domain Eukaryota; kingdom Viridiplantae; phylum Streptophyta; class Magnoliopsida; order Poales; family Poaceae; genus Avena; species Avena sativa. The sequence continues at coordinate 187,024,087 of OV702281.1, forward strand.
TCCCAGTCCTATAGTACAAACTTATGCATCCTACAAATGATAATTCAGATTATACACTTGCCCACACAATACATTAACTCTACTGTAAAGCAAAACGACAAACATCTTGCTTCGACTCACCTGATCACCCATGCTAGCTGCAGTAGCCTTTGCTGACTCCTTATCCGCGAAGTTTACAAAACCAAATCCTCTAGACTTTCCAGTCTCTCTGTTAGTGATTACACACGCTGCAAAAGGAAAAACATTAACATCACGAAGCAATAAACAAATTGGGATAATAACTGAACCATAGACACATTGACTATTATTGAAAATTAAATGTTCAAGATACACACCGACCTTCAGTGACCTCTCCAGCTGGTGAACACATCTCTAAGTGAGGTGTCATCTGTACGCTATGAAAGACCTGTGAAAAATAAAACATACCAAGCCCTGATGATTAGACATGCTTCTGTAGACACGCATGGGAATCTTAGCAAGAAAACTCACCACAAGCAAAAAACTTCGAGGACATGAAGCAGGCAGCATTTAACATGGCAACGCAACACGGACAAAAAGCGCATGCTACCGTTCTTTGAACTTGAATCAACTTGATATGGATCCAAGGTTTAGAACGACTGAATAAGCATGCAACGTGGACTGGCTAAAGACTGGTCAGCGACTAGCATGTGCTATATTATAGTACATGGAAAGTTTCACTGTTATGTTTGCTGGTTTGAGTTCATGAATCAAATGCTTGTGATTTTTTCAGTTCGCTGGTTTGAGTTCAGGAAACAAATGGTTGGTTTTTTCAGTTTGCAACGCAAGCATACAAAGCTACCATTACTTGCTAAATTAATAGATAGCGTAATTTGTGGGAAGCTAAAACAAACATTAATAGACTTACTCTTTTCTTCCTCTTCTGGTTGCCAGTACGTCATTCACAATATTTTGGAAGATCATCTATGTTCCGTATTGCATCAATAGCACTTCCCATCTATACCAGCTACAGCACCAAAATTATCACCAACTTGCTCTAAATTTTCATAAATAGTAGAAACAGTGGTAGTAAATGAAATATAACTAATCTCCGGTAGTTCCAAAGGAAAATTTTAGATGGTCCATTTTCTTCAAAAGCACACATCACTCTACCTACCATCAGGACAAAAGGACTTAGAAAAGAGAAGATGTGACAGCAAAACAGGTTGTGCCCTTTGAAGATGAGTATAACCAGGGACAATTAAGTCAACATATTTCGAAGCTAACAAAACCAGAGACACCTATAACAATAAGAATCGTGTTGATATTATCAATAAAATGTCTTTTAAGAGACACCATGGAAGAATTGCCAGAAAAGGCAGAAATGAATTGTTAGCACTACGTACAAAGTGGGATATCTTACAATGTTATCAATTATCAGAACAAGCAAACATGTGATAAATTAGATCCAACACAAGAATAAATATTCTAATAATATATAGCAGAGGGGGTATTTATTTCTGGCAAAGCCTAAACAGTATGGACATGGTTCAGATATCAAATGCATGACATCAGGTATGTTCTACCTTCCTCCCTCTCGAAGGGAGTGCAGAGAGTTGTTTGTACAACCGGAGGAAGCCGACGCTATGGAGCCATCGAACGCAGGGTATCCGTGGCCGCAAATCTGGCGAAGAAGACGCCCACACCTGCACCTGCGTCGGTGCCTAATGGGGAGGGACGCAGGACCACGTCAGGGCGGTAGGGAAGCAGGTGAGGGGGAACCAGTCCTCTCCGGGGCGATGGGAGGCAGGTGAGGGGGCTCAGGACCTCGCCGTCGTTGGAGTGGCGGGAAGGTAGTTGGGGGGCGGCGCCGGACCTCGCCGGTGTGGTGGGGCTCGGTCTGCTTGCTTCGGTAGGGGCTTCGCTGAAACCGGCGGAGATGGGAGTCTCTGAGGCTACGCGAGGAGGGTGACATGTCTAGGCCAGCGGCAGGGAGCAATAGGCGTGAGCTTCCACCGGCGGTGAGGAGAAAATGGGAAGGGGAGGAGGAGGCAGTGGGAGTGAGGAAGAAAGTAGGCAGGGCCACGTGTCCGATTGGGTGGGGTGAGTGTTTTTTTGGTACGGTCACTCCTCGGCTCCTCGCCACTCCGACGACGGCAGGTCCATACTGTTTTTATTTTGTCGTTTTTAAAACATTTATTAAGTCTTTTCTGATAATTGTCCTTTTTACAAACTGCTGGTAAGTTTTAGTTGAATATAATAAAATGTACTTTTTTGGAAAAGGATAACAAAATGTACTATCGGATTTGTAATTGTGTAGGTCATCGTGTGATTTGTGGATGTTAAATTTCATAGAGTACATTTTTACGAGGTATATTTAGCTCAATACCATGTGTTAAATACTGTATTATTATCATTTCCAAAACTAATACTACCTCCATTCCACAATATATGTCTTTTTAGCAAGCTTTTTTAGTTTGCTAAAAAAGGTTATATTATAAAACGGTGGTAGCGGGTATTACTACCTTGATAGGCTCACATGACAAGTTCTAGATGTTTATTTTTTATAACATTTTGTATAATGTATATGTGGGATATTCTGAATTAAGGGAGTACATATTTTGAAGTAAGAAAATGGAGATTTAAAATATTTCGACCATCCCCTCAAAAAAAATATTCCAACCAAGAAACAAAGCATTATAAATTTCATAAATAGGTGAACCTTCGAGAAGGAACTATAATAAAAGAAAAATAGTAGATAATGTTGCACACATCTTATTTTTAAAGTGTTTTTGTATGTAGATTGTGGGTTACACATGCACTCACATTATTAGGCATGAGATACATTTAAATGGCTCGGTATAAAAATTCGCTAAAAGAGAAACAAGTTTGCACGTAGATATCTCTATTATAAAATATGGAACGTGCGTTGCATCTGTACACTTATACTAGTATGTGAAACAAACAAACGTCTTTGAGTGCATTGTTATTTATGATCTTTGTTTGTAACCTTTCATGTTGCATGCATAGTTACTTTGTCTTACTGTTACAACTCCATCGTTCATGCTCATGTTTAGGGTTCTTTGATCCCACATTTCAATGCTTGCAAATGGATTGATCTTGATTTTGATGGTGCATGTCACCTCAAAAATTCTTCTTTTTATCACTTACCTAGTCGAGGATAAGCAGGAGTTAAGGTTGGGGATTCTTGATACGTCGTAAACATATCCATAATTTTCGATGTTCCATGCTTGTTTAGTATCTACATTACTTTTCTTTGTCTATACTTTGAGGTGTTTTTATTTGTTTTCTGGTACTAACCTATTAAAAAGATGCTATAGTGCCATTTTCCTGTTTTCTTCTGTTTTTGGTTTCAGAAAAGGCAGAAAATCAATATTCTCGGAATTGCACGGGACAAAAGCCAAAGTCAATATTTTACCGTGGGGAACACGGATCCAGAATACGAGACGGAGGAGAGCCACCAGGGGGGCACACCGCCTAGCCGCACGGCTAACCCTAGCCCGTGCCTGGGGGGGGGGGGGTGCGGCCACCCTGGGTGCCCCCATGCCTCGCCTCTATGCCTATAAGAAGCCCCCGATACCAAAACCCTAAGTCCCCAATAAATATTCCATGAAACAGTTAATAGCCGCCGTCACCATTGTCCCTAGATCAGGGGGATCTGAAACTCTTCCCGGCACCCTGTCGGAGGGGAGATCATCCCGAAGACCTTCTTCATCATCATGCCAGCCTCCGGTATGAAGCGTGAGTAGTTCCACCTTGGACTACGGGTCCATGTAGTAGTTAGATGGTTGTCTCTCCTCCTTTGTGCTACCATATTTAGATCTTGTGATCTCCGTTCATGATCAATATCATTTATTTGTAATCATGCCTGTTGTGTTTGCGCGGATACGATGGATATTGAGACTACTATGTTAGATTGATTAATGGTTTTGTCTTATTGATTCTATCATGTATGTGTTGTTTGTGATCTTGCATGCTCTCTGTTTCTAGTAGCTATCTTGGCCAAGTAGATACTAGTGACTCCAAGAGCGAGTATTTATGCTCGATAGTGGGTTCATGCCTCTATTTAATCTAAGGGAAGTGACATAAATCTCTAAGGTTGTAGATGTGTTGTTGCTACTAGGGAGAAAACAACGGTCTCTTGTCCATGGAACAAGTGGATTGTTTACCTTACACACTTTGCTTAAAGCAGTTATCCGTTGCTTGCATTTTAATACTGGAGGGGGTTCGGATGATAACCTGAAGGTGGATTACTAGTCATAGATGCAGTTGGATGGTGGTCTATGTATCTTGTTGTATTGCCAATCAAATCTCATAGGATCATGAATGTCTAGTATTGCATTATTATGCCTTGCTCAGTCCTGTCAATTGCGTTGTTGTAATTTGTTTACCCAACATGCCATGTTTGTTTATATTAAGGAGAACACCTCTAGTGAACTATGGACCCCGGTCCAATCTTTATCATTGATACATCTTCCACTGTTACTGTTTACTTTCTGCAAACCACCATTACCTTCCACACCATGCAATTAATCCTTTGTTTTCAGCAAACCGATGAGATTGACAACCTCACCATTCGTTTGTGCAAAGTCTTGAGTTTGTGTTGTATAGATTTCCAAGTTGCTAGCAACACCTTTGAGCCGTTTCCTTCCTCCTACAGGTTCGACAACCTTGGTTTCTTACTGAGGGAAAAACTTGCTGTTGTGCTTATCATACCATCCTCTTGGGGTCTCCCAATGAAGCTCAACAATCAACTGAGCCATCGTCACTCAGAAAATTTCTAAGGAAATAACACAAAGAAAAATTATCTGCTTAACAAAGCCGAAGTAAAACATAACTCGGATAAAGTGATTCGAAATTTAATTACCTTAGGAGGGGGGTTGTCACGGGTGAAGGGCTTCGTGCCCCATGTCCAATCTTTCGGCCATATCAGTCTTGAAGATAGATCAGACAAAATTTCCGGATTTCGTTATAATCGAGCTTGATAGTGGAGACTTGGTTCGGGTTAAGGCGACCACTCATGTAACAGAGTTTGTGTGTGCGCTTCTGGAATGGGAAGATTCGGATGCAAATAAAGGTAGCCATGAGATCATCGCCGTATAACCCAGCCCGAATTAGTTCCTTGAGACGTATCTTGAATGACTCAGCTAGGGCGTTGGTCCTCTTCCGGTCGAGGTCCCAGTCTTTCCTAGCGGGCACACCGATTGAGAAAGCCGGCAGCCAGATCATGTCCTCCTCGCCACTGTTCTTCACGTAGAAGAAGGACATGTGCCATTTCTTGCATGACTCAAGGCCGGTGATTTGGGGGAAGATAAAGCCTTTCTGGGGTGTTATGGAGGCAGCACCGCATTGCGTGAGGGATTTGTCGAATGGGCGCAGATCCTTATTCGGCACAACAGTGGCCTGGATTTGGAAGAATTTGGACAAAAGAATGAAGGAGGGCTAGAGGCCAAGATAAAGGCAGAGAGGGAGGCTACGACATTATACGGTAAGTGGTGAGGCTGGAGGCCAAAGGTATCTAGGAAGTCCTTGGCAAAATTGCTAAGGGGCATACCAAAACCTTGGGCGAAATGAGAAACAAAGACGATGAACTCACCCAGTTTGATGATGCGGGCAAGCTGCTTGCCGATTAATCAACAGGATACCTTGGACGAGATTCGGCGCATCCGAAGGATCTAATCGACCTCCTTCTAGGTCGCGTTAGATCCTTGCCAAGATCCACGCTCAGGGGCGTCAGTGATGTCTTCATCTCTCACGGCGGCAACGATGCTCTGCAAGCCCGCCATTGGTTCGTCAGAGGAATCAGTGGAGGAGGAGATGCTCGTGGCGGAGAGGAGAGTCCGTGACGGCCACAGACCCGTTGCTGCAGCAGATAGATGCGGTCACAAGTAGCGGGACATGGTGGGGCGGAGAAGTTGCCTAGAGAAAGCGCTATACGCGGCGGCAGAGCGCAAAGAACGGGCGGCATGGTCGCACAGAAAGTGCTCTGTGGTGGCAGCGCTGGGAAGAAGATGAGAAGGTTCGGGGCAGGGGAAAGTGAACGAGGGTTTCACCCCGCTCCCCTATTTATTGGCCTAGACGACGAGGGGTCGTGGGATCATGCAGGAACAACGGTTGCTTCTTACACGCGTGTATGATGTGGTGGTAACCGCTGGGTGGAGCCGCACGAGCAGTTACACGACACAGGAGACGATCCACCCATAATAGCCATTGCGGTAATCGAAGTGGCACACTGTAGGACTTGACCGCTAATAGGGATAATTGTTACTGTCTCAGTAATTGCAGTAGTAGCACAAATAATAAGGAGGCTTGCAATGATTATTGACACGTAGGACAGAGAATCTTACGAAGAAAGGAAGTGAAATAATTCAGAATGTATCAGAATGACTCGGCTAACAATATAGAACTCGAACGAAGCCAGAAAGACTCGGATCAAGTGAGATATCACAAATAATCCAGCAAAATACGCAACAAATATCAGCCGAATAAAGAATAAGTCGGTAATACAGATAAGAGATCCGGATAAGATGAACCTGTTGCGGCCTTGCCGGCTAAGGCTGTTTAGGCTGCACCAGTTTCGAAGACTAAAGTTGGGGGATGACGCTAGGTAGGGTCAGGCTAAGGTAAAAGGGAAAACCCCACCGAGATATTGACCGGGTCAAAGAATGACCCGGCCAGGTTATATGAGGGTCAGCCGAATAAGGGCTGGATTACTTGGAGTTGTACATCTAAGGCTTGACTCGGCCGACATAAGGGGTATGTCGGCATGATGTTAGGCGTGTTGTTTGTTTGCCGGTTTGGGCTTTGCCGAGTCATCTTGTACGAGGCCAAGTCATGAGAAGGATTGCTCGAGAATGAGAGAGCAATTCCCAAAGTCAACACATCACTCTATCTCTCCCCCAGGAATCTACATAGAGTCAAGAGCTACAGACAAGGGTCAGAGGGATAGAAGAGCAGAAGAGGCGTCACGGAGGTGATAGCCCCAGAGTCCAATGCTCACATGTCGTGGGCTCTGGGTTATTTCCGTCGATAGAAGGGAGACAGGGAAAGGCTCCCACCGAATTACCACTTTGGGATGAGCATATTCGAGGAATATGCCATCCACATCAACCCTAATATAACCTGGCCACCCCTTTATAAGGTCAGCCAGGGCCTCCTAGTAGAGGGATCGATTCATTTTACACTTAGAGGGTAGCTGAGAGTTACTTCCTCCTCTCTCTCACTACCAGGAAACAACACATCTGTGGCGCACCTAAAAAGGACATATGTAGCTCACTAGCAGTGCACCACTAGCCATGCGCTACGTCTAAGTTTTACCCGTAGCGCACTATATGGTGCATTACGGGTGAGTTACCCGTGGTGCACCACCTAGTGCGCCATAGGAAGGGGTCCAGGGGCGCCACACTTTTTTTTGAAAAACAAAAAAATGCAAAAAACACCCTTGTTTTGAATTGCAAAAGTAATCGGGTACATGCATCACCGCCATCGTGTCGCCTCGCCGGAGCATGGCCGTGGCCACGACCTACCATCGCAGGGAGGTGTGGGAGGTTGTGGCCGCGCTAGTCCTCCCCGACATCGAGACGGTGGGAAGGGTGTGGTTGGAGAAAGGGATGTAGGAAGAGAGGGTGGTAGGAAGAAAGAGAGGAAGAGATTAAGAGAGGGAGGTGTTGGGATATACTGTATGGGTATCCTTATAGTATGTCTCTTATCCGACTAACCCGGGTGGCCCATAGTCGGTAGCATGGCCTATGGCCTGTTGGGCGGCCCAGTTAGGTGGATCCAAAAGGGAGGCCCATGCCGGATAAAGTAAGTCTACGGTGGAGTCACCAGCATACCCGGAGCCTTGGAGTGCAAGATACATAAGACTAGTAATAGACGATGTAGGACTCTGTAACCTGTTCGGCTAGGACTTTTCCCTGTAACCCTAGGTCCTGGCGACTATATAAGTCGGGCCTATGGGAGCCTTTAGGGCACAATCTCATACAACATCAGACAACCTCGCACAGCAAACCTATCTCTGTAACTCGGCGTATTGCCCTTATAGTGATTTATAGCAGGAGTAGGATTCCGCCACCGTTGTGGGATCTGAACCTGGGTAAGCTGTGTTACCTCGTACCCGTCAACCGTCCGCCTTACCCCACGTCTCTAAACACGCATTGTGAGGACCCCTCCATGGCGTACTCGTCGGCAATACCACGACAGTTGGAGCCCACCGTGGGGCAAGAGGCGCTTCAGGCTCTTCAGCGGGCGAGGACCAAGATCTTCGCGGGAATCGGTGAAACCGTAGCCATCGGTCATGTTCTCTTCTCCGACAACGTTCCTATCGTCCCTCCCGACGAGTTCTGGATCCCGGCGAAGACGAACCCTACGCGGTGTCCGATCGTTCCTATCGGAGACATCCACCTCTTCACCGGCGAAACCGACTCGGGCACTAGTTCCCTGGGAGTCGAAGGAGCATCAAGACCCGCGCGGACCGCCTACGGGTAGGATACGTTCGCGGAAGGATCGATGTCGGATCTCTCTTCGGATTTTGCCGACAAAGATCGGAAAAATTCAAGGCCCACCCAAACTGCCCCTGTGCAGTTTATAAAGGTGGAAGATCAATGCAAATCCGCCGGCTTAGTCCGTGCGTCTTGACAGCAGAGATCCAAGTTCGTCGGCGTGGTTACCATCTTCGATCTGGCGCGCTGCGTTCAGAGAGAGGGCGAAAACCCCCGCGAATACCTGGCCAGGTGGCTCCGCATACGAGCCAACCTAGCCCACTATCCCGATGATAACGCTCTGTATCACTTCGTGGAAGGACTGGACCGTGGCACGCTTCTCCGACATTCTTTAAGACGGCATCAGGCAACAGGACGCCTTACCCTCGAAGAGATGGTGAGCACCGTCAACAACTACGCGGAGGCCGAAGCGGTAGCTCAGACAGCGCTTGCGCTCATTGACGGAGCCCCTCCGATTTAGCCACCACCACCTCCTCCGTCCGCCATTGTCGCAGCAGCACCACCACCTCCAGTCATCGTCAAGCTCGTTGCACCTCCACCGCCTGTCATCGAGGAAGTCCTGGCACCCTCTGACTCTGCCATTGACACACTTTATGCTGATTTCAGTGCAGATTCAGAGGAGATAGACTTCAGTCCAGAAGAGCTAGACTCCGCTATGCAGGAGATGGAGGAGGAGTACTCGCGTGACGAGCAGCCCAACAACGCCGTCGCGTCCCGAGGGGTGTTCGTCACCATTGGGACGACGATGGATGAAGATCAACCTGGACGAGCTCCGCCTACGGCGCTGGAAAAGGGGAAGGGGACACTTATTGCTGCTGACGATGATCGCGCAAAAGACATGCCTCCTCCGTCTAACCCAGTGCAGCAGCCGTAGGAACTTGGCACCGGCCCGAGCATCAACAACACCGCAAACTTGCCACCTCCAGCATCTACGTCTGTAGCAGCCCAAGTTACTCCAGCTGATAGAGTAATGTACGGCAATCTCCTCGTCGAGCCACTGACCGTTACTCGCATTGACCAAGTCATTGACTCGACGGCTGGCTCGGAACTTTTGTGATTTCTCGATGCATACTCAGGATACCACCAGATCAAGATGAGGAAGTCGGACCAATTGGCCACTTCGTTCAGTACCCCATACGACACGTTTTCCTATGTTACAATGCCCTTTGGGCTGAAAAACGCAGGTGCTACCTACCAGCGGACAATGCAACGTTGCCTTCATGACCAAATTGGTCGGAACGTTCACGCCTACGTGGATGATATTGCGATGATGTCCAAAAAATCAAACGACTTAATCTCTGACTTAAAAGAAACCTTTGATAATCTCCGGAAATACAACATGATGCTTAACCCTAAGAAGTGCGTCTTCGGGGTCCCAGCCGGAAAATTGTTGGGCTTCATCGTTTCCCAGCGTGGAATTGAGGTCAACCCGGAGAAAATGAAGGCCATCTTGAACATAAACCGTCCGACATGCCTAAAGGACATTCAACGAATAACAGGTTGTGTTGCAGTAGTTAGTCGGTTCGTCAGCCGACTTGGAGAGAAGGCTCTGCCGCTGTACAAGTTGATGAAGAAGGCGGACAAATTCACGTGGACGGATGAAGTAGACGCATCATTGAAGCAGCTCAAGGAGATTCTTTCCTCAGTGCCCATCCTTGCAGCACCCGAGCCTGGAGAGCCCCTGTTAATTTACATGGCGGCAACCAACTGGGTTATCAGCATTGTCGTCGTGGTAGAGCGGAAGGAAACAGGCTATGAGCACGGAGTTCAACGACCAGTTTACTATGTGAGCGAGGTCTTGACGGAGTCCAAGCAGCGTTACCCGCACTACCAAAATATAGCTTATGGAGTATTCCTTGCTTCTCGGAAGCTGAGGCATTACTTTCAGGAGCACCCAATCATAGTGGTGAGCAAGACTCCACTGTCTGACATCATCAACAACAGCGATGCTACAGGAAGGGTCGCGAAGTGGGGCATCGAACTTGCCGCCTTCGAGATCACCTACAAGAGACGCGACGCTATCAAATCACAAGCCTTGGCGGATTTTTTTGCAGACTGGACATAGATGCCAGACGCTACTCTGTTGCCAGAACCAGAGTACTGGGTGATGCACTTTGACGGATCAAAGCTGCTCAACGGCTCGGGGGCTGGTGTATTGCTACAGTCACCAACAGGAGACAAGCTACACTATGTTATTCATATCCACTTCGAGGCTACAAACAACATGGCGGAGTATGAAGCACTTATTCACGGACTACGTGTAGCCAAGGATATTGGCATCAAGCGCATAGTTTGCTGTGGAGATTCCGACTTGGTTGCCCAGTAGGTGGCTGGCACCTGGAATGCGCGGAACCCTATGATGGCGGCATATCGAGACGAAGTGGACGAGATAGCCAAGAGCTCCTTGGGCTACGAAGTTAAGTATGTGCCTAGGGAACAAAACGAGGCAGCTGATCTGCTGTCTAAGCTAGGATCAGGGCGCAAGCGAATTCCGCCAGGAGTTTTCCTAGAGCATCTTCGCACACCATCCGTGAAGGCGGCCGACATCGACAACCCGGATAAAGCTGACCCTTTCGTCAACATGGGGACTAAGGTCCCTCCGACTTGGACAAAACCGTTCATGGAATACCTCGAAAATGAAACTTTGCCCGACAACAAAGTCGGAAGACGGCAAATAGTACGACGATACCATAATCAATGGGCAACTCTACAAAAGGAGCACTACTGGTGTATACCTAAAGTGTGTTTCCTAGCTAGAAGGTATGGAAATCCTACACGAAATCCATCTTGGAGATTGCGAGAACCACGCCACTCCTCGATCGTTGGTCGCGAAAGCCTTCCGGCAAGGATTCTACTGGCTGACCGCGAAGGCGGATGCCGACAAGCTGGTTGAAACATGCATGGGATGCCAGTATTATGCCTGACAACCACATGTTCCTGCTGAAGAACTGCGAACAATACCAATAACTTGGCCGTTTGCGGTCTGGGGGCTAGACATGGTGGGACCGTTACAAATGGCACCTTGTGGATTCACACATCTGCTCGTAGCAGTTGATAAATTCACTAAATGGATAGAAGCTAAACCCATTAGAAAGCTTGATGGGGCAACTGCCCTCAGGTTTGTCCGAGATCTAGTGGTGAGATTTGGTCTCCCACATAGCATTATCACCGACAATGGCAGCAACTTATCACTTGAAGAAGTGGAGGCATATTCTGGGAGAAAGGCATCCGACTTGACCTTGCATCTGTGGCACACCCACAATCCAATGGACAGGTCAAGCGAGCCAATGGATTAATTCTGCAGGGAATCAAGCCACGCCTTGAGGCACCGCTACATAGAGCAGCTGGAGCCTGGGCGGAAGAATTGCCATCTGTGCTGTGGAGTTTACGAACTACACCCAACAGATCTACCGGCTACACCCCTCACTTCATGGTATATGGAGCAGAAGCCATCCTGCCTTCCGACATCCTCCACGATGCACCAAGAGTTGCCGCCTACGACGAGGATGACGCTGAAGAATCTAGACGCCTGGATGTGGACGTTCTCGAGGAGGAGCGCGTTTTGGCATGTCAAAGATCCGCCATCTACCAGCAGAACCTATGCAGCTACCATAGTCGCCACGTTCGTCATCGCTCGTTTAAAGAGGGGGATTTGGTGCTCCGGCTTAAGCAGAAGAAGTCACACAAATTATCCCCGCCATGGGAAGGACCGTTCATCATAAGCAAGGCACTGCTCAATGGGTCTTACTACCTTATGGACAATCGTGAACTAAAGGATAGACCCAACAAGGATCATAAGCGTAAGCGACATGACCCGGATGCTGACTACCCGGAGCTTGATCGGCCATGGAACATAGCACAGCTACGTACTTTTTACACTTAGCATTTTTTATCTAATTGTGTACCTCTTATATGATCAATGAAATAAAGCTCTTTGGTTCACTCATATTTCTAAGTCTTTTACCACCTTTAGTGTTCATTTTTAGATCATGTAAAACCTTTATGCACAAGCTTTGCGTTTTGCACTTGTGAAAATTCTGCCTACGGGCGTTAGCTTAAGTTTTCTGGTCTACACGTTCTTTATCGTTTTTATGTGGATTCTAGAGTAGTGACTTTTGGCACTTATTGTCGGCGATTTTGTGCTCAGGTTATTGACGGTGCCATTGGGCATCATCACCTAAGCGCATGGTTCCGACAACGAGTCTTCAGACTCACGAAAAGTCAAGCGTAAGAACCAAAGTAATGGATAAGCCAGCACTTGCTTAAAAAATATATACATGCTGGGATTTAAGTTCTTAAGTAGCAGGAAATAACAACCATTGTTTTCCGCCTTAAGTTACATCATCAAGTTTTTTCCGCGCACATACCAAAGGCAAAAAAAATATTACATAGTGTTTTTCACTCTTTGGGCGCAGGAGACTTGGAAGCAGCATCGTCCCCAGCCGGAGAATCACCTTCAACATCGGCTCTATGATGAGACTCGGAGGAATCTTGGTTGACACTGTCGATGGTGTTCATGGGCACGAAGACATCGATGTCCACCAACTCGGCGAATCTGGTGTCATAACCCGCGAGTGATGACAGGATGGCTTCGTGATCAATCTCTTTACCGACATCATAAACGTCGGGGATACCAGAGGTCACCGTGTCGAGGTCGGCATATTCGTAGTGTGCCTTCACCATTGAGAGCGCCATCCTTGCGCCAGCCCGTGCACATGAAGCTTTCCATCTTGTAACACGCTCGGGGGCTCGGCGCAGAATCTCCGAGTACTTCGTCACGGAGTCCGAGGCCTTGATGTATATCTGGAGGGGCTTGGCAATCTCCTTGTCTTGGGTGATGGCGGTGTTGACGAAGTTTCCGACAAGAACCATGCATTCCTTGTCCGAAGGAGGCGAGCGGGTTCAACCCATAGGAGCTGCAAATTCCGACAATGAGCGCATGAGTTCAACAAACTCTAAGTATCCAGACTATAGACATACAAGGCGGAGGAAACTTACTGAAGATGCTGGCCTTGGCCTGCCAGACGGTGTCTGCCAAAGATTCCTTCTCTTGTTGGAGGAGCTTAAACGCCTCGTTGTGGCGTTGGTTTTGCTCATCAGCAGCTTGCTTCTGGTCTTTTAAGATCGCAAGCTCCTCCTTCAAGCGATTGATTTCCGCGGAGGCGGAATCCTGCAGGGCTTTCATGGAATCCCCGTGCATCTTCAACATCTCTTCCCTCTCCTTCTTAAGGATTCTGTTCTCGCTGTCCAGCTGCTGGATGTGCTTGGACTGCTCAAAAATATCCTTGGCCTTGCCGACATGTTCTGCAAAGTCGGAGAAAACAAAAGTACATAGTGAGTACTCGGAGAATGAAGGCATAAAACCAAGACAGAATGCGCAAAAAAGAAAATAGACACTTGTTTTTGATGATCTGTTCCTTCAAGATGGCAGTTTTACCCTTTTCGGCTTCAAGATCTGCGCGCATCTTTTGTACTTGTCGTTGGCCGTGCCCCTCCGAGCATTCTCATTCTGTGGAACAAAGGAAAAAGTTAAACTGTTGTTTAGTCTGCTTGGAGCACCTAGTAGGAAACTTTCCATCTAGGCGCTTGGGGGCTACAACGAAAGTTTTTTAACTTAGCAATATGCTTAGCTTTTCTTTAAGCATCTAGTCGGAGCTACTTCAGTTCTCGATTAGCGGCTTGGGGGCTCGAGTATAAAGTTTTAACTCAGAAAATGCTTAGCTTTTCTTTAAAGCATCTAGTCGGAACTAAATTCAGTTACAACTAGAGGCTTGGGGGCTACAGTATTGAAAATTATAAACACTGCGTATGCTACTCTTAAAGCATCTAGTCGGAGTAATTTCTTCCATCTAAATGCTTGGGGGCTACAGTGAGAGTTCTTTCTAACTTAGTCACTCTTAGAGCATATAGATGCAAAAACCTATGGTTTTCCGTCTATATCCTCGGGGGCTACAGTCGGATACTCATATGAAATGCAAAAGGTAAAGTAAAACTTACAAGTGCAATAATATTGAGGTTTGTAGCGCTCTCTGCCAGCAGCTTGCCAAAGGAAATGCTTTTTCCTTGCAGATATCTTCTTGTCGGAGAAGCTCCTCAATACCGCACGTCGGAGATGACGACACTCCTCCAGGAACCAGAGTAGTGTTACTTGGCATGAGCGCCGGGTAAACTATCTACGGGAACTCGAAGGGCTTCTGGGGAGCGGGGACGCCGCCTTCGGTAGAGGTACCAGCTCCCACTGCTGCCTTGCTGCTACCGATGGCATCCTTAGCCGGAGCTTCAGCCATTTGTAGAGCAGTGCTCTCTTGCGTCGCCTGTTCGCCGACAACAGCGAGTTCGGTAGAGGCGCCAGAATCCACTTCCATGGCGGAAGGGCCTGGTGCCTCCCGGGCTTGAGAGCTCGTCGGGGCAAAGGAAGGCTTGATGAAGGAGTAGCAGGGGCGATGGCGGGGGAGGAGTCGCGATGCAGCATATCCTTGATATTTCTAGAAGCCCCCAAAGTCTTGGAGGTCTTCTTGAGGCTGGTCGTGGCTTTCTTCCTGAAACGTGCAAAGTGCATAAGTACAGGAGTAAGACAGATAAATAAGACACTATCGGAGAATGATAATCTTACACTAGGGGGGGTGCTTTGGAAAAAATCCCGGTGGCTTTTCTCTTTTCCGCCTCCAGGGCGGCGGTGGTCTTCTTGGAGGCTCCACCCTCCGTCTTCTTCTTCTTGCCTCCGTCGGCAGCATCAGAGGTGGAGCTCTTCCACTTTCACGCCAACGGGACATCGTCGTCGGACACGACCGTGACTTACTTCATCTTTGGATCGTAGATTTGGTCAGCCAGGTTGTCCTCATCTAGATCGCTAAGCTGTTAAGTTAGAAATCACCGTGTTAGATGTGTTGGTAATGGCGAGACGGATAAACTGGAGTATATTTCGTACACGGAAAATACATATCTACCTTTGGGCACTTGCTGTCTACGAACATGTCGTAGGTGATGGTGAAGCCACGCTTCTTATCCTTCACCTTGACGATGTCCTTCAGGCGGAGCTTGATGGAGTCACTCGAGAAGTTATCCACGGAGATCCGGAGGGTATCCCTTCGATCACTGGTATACTCATGCATGAACTTCGCGCGGTGCTGTAGAGGTTGGATTCGCTGATGAACCAGCACATGGCCAGGTCCAAGCCGGTCAAACCCGTCTCTACGAACCATTCGATCCGCCTTATTGCGCGAGAAGCGTCGAGGTCGGAGGGAAGGGAGGCATGGGATCTCCTTGTGGAAACTTCAGCGGCGGCTCCATCCGCGAAGTCCGGGTACGTTACTTCTCGGCCCACCAAAGGAATGTCGGGGCCGTAGAAGTACGTCCGCTGCCAGTTTTTACAGGACTCATGGCCGACGATGTCGGGGAACTGCCGGCCAGGTCGGATCTTGAAGCTTATGGTGCCGCAGTTCCTAAGCCCCTCCCTACTATGTCCGGCTTCACGTTTGACAGTGAAGAAGTACACGAACAAGTCTAACCTAGGCCTAATCCCTAGGTAACCCTCACAAAGTGCCGCGAAGTTGCTAAGCACTAAGATGCTATTGGGGGAGAGGTTATGGGGTTGGACCTTGTAGTGATTCAAGACGGAGAGAAAGAAGTGGGAGATGGGAAGAGAAACGCCGTGTACCAGCTGAGCCTTGAGGTACACCTTTTCTCCGGCTTGGGGAGAAGGTGTCACCTCGCCGGACGGTGCCGCCTGCCAGGCAAGCCCCTCCGTCGCGGGGAGGTAGCCTTCGGCGACCATCTCTTGGATGTCGCGATCGGTGATGTTCGAGCCGCGCCAGTCGCCCTTGTGCGAGTCTGGCTCTTCTTGCATAGGCTCTAGCACCGCCAGATTATGGTCGCCGCCGGTGGTTTCGATCACCGCTGAACGGGGATGACCAGGCCCTCTGGGGGCACGACTACAGAGTTCGCCGGCTTCGCCGTGGCTTCGCTCGACACCGCCATCGATGGGGAGGAGCTGCTCCTGGCCATGGGGTGCTGGAAGGATGCGACTGACGCAGAGGGAGGCTAGGGTTTTCGAGGTTTCTCGCGGAGAGCTCGAGGAGGCGTGCGGCTGGAGGAAGAAGAGGATGACGCAAGAGGAATGAGGTAAAAAGTGGAAAGTGTCCCACGGTTACTATTTATCATGATCAGCGTCAAGATTCGTGCATCTAATCGGACGGTTGCCGCGTAGACGACGTGTTCGTGAACGTGCGCGGTAATTTTTCCACGTCTCCAACCATCGCCGCCAACGGTTCGTATCGCTCGCACGGGAAAATCGGATATGATTGCGTTCTCTGCATGTGTGAGTTACAAGGCGTCGCTGACCTAAGCCTACATCGTCCTAGCTGACATGATTAGATGAGCCGTCGCATCGAAGATTCCGGCATGGACGAATTTAATCTGACTACGGAAGAGTACGATGGAAGATTTAGCATTTCTCCGACTTACCATTTGAAGACGGAGAAAAGCCTTGCAGGGTTCTTTGGGAGGACTACAAGATATTGCTTGACGATTTGCCGACATCCATCTAGACGGAGCATTCAACATGAAGAGGCAAGACGACGCAAGATCTCAGAGTTCTCCGGGGGCTACTGTTGGGGATATACTGTATGGGTATCCTTATAGTATGTCTCTTATCCGACTAATCCGGGTGGCCCATAGTCGGTAGTATGGCCTATGGCCTGCTGGGCGGCCCAGTTAGGTGGATCCAGAAGGGAGGCCCATGCCGGATAAAGGAAGGCTACGGTGGAGTCTCCAGCGTACCCAGATCCTTGGAGTGCAAGATACACAAGACTAGTAATAGACAGTGTAGGACTCTGTAACCTGTCCGGCTAGGACTTCTCCCTGTAACCCTAGGTCCTGGCGACTATATAAGTCGGGCCTATGGGAGACTTTAGGGCACAATCTCATACAACATCAGACAACCTCGCACAGCGAACCTATCTTTGTAACTCGGCGTATTGCCCTTATAGTGATTTATAGCAGGAGTAGGATTCCGCCACCGTTGTGGGATATGAACCTAGGTAAGCTGTGTTACCTCGTACCCGTCAACCGTCCGCCTTACCCCACGTCTCTAAACACGCACTGTGAGGAACCCTCCATGGCGTACTCATCGGCAATACCACGACAGGAGGAAGGGAGGTCGATGAGGAGAAGGATGTCGCCGTCGCCCTTCGTCACTGTGAGGAGGAGGAGAAGGCCGCCGTCGCACCGCCGTCACTACAAGGAGAGAAGGAGGCCGGAGAAAGGACGCTGGAGCAAGGTGGCCGAAGAGAGGAAAAGGGGAAGGAGGATAAGTAAAAGGAGAAGGAGAAGGAGAAGGAAAAGGAAAAGGGAGAAGGAGAAGGAAAAGGAAAAGGGGGAGGGAAAAGTAGAGGGGTAGGTGGGCGGGGTGGTGATTCAAATTTTGAATTCCGTCCACTTACTCGTGGCGCACTAGGTGGTGGTGCGCTACGGGTAGGTTGCCCTCTATTTTTTTCTGTAGGAAAAAATGTGTCTTGACCGTAAATTTTACTCTTTTCGAATTTTGAAAATCTAAAAATTGCTAAACGACCAGAGGTGGTTGCGAGCGGATGCAAAATCTCGTTCTCATCATTTTTGTATATTAAACGTTTTTTTCGACATCATATCCAAAAGTTACGGCCATCTTACCATGGCCGGACTTTTTTTGTAGAAAAAGTCGAAATTCTTGTTTGTTAATTTTCCTAGAAGCTATACCACATTACCTACCTACATATGAAAGGATTTTATATTTTGAAGTGTTTTCATTTATTTTATTGTTTTCAAGGCTAAAAAGGCGATCCGGGTGGGGGGGGAGGGTAGGGGGTGGAGGGTGGAGTTGGTGCATGTCACTTAGCCATAGGGCACTAGGGCAGGGTGCCCTACGGGTAACTTGAGCAAGACGCTGTAGCAGGACGCAACACATATGCCCGTGGAGCACTGGGTCAGGGTGCGCTACAGCTTAGTTTCATACCCATAGCGCACTCTGACCTAGTGCGCTACGGGTATGTGGTATGCGGCCACATGTGCCCTGGCCCACATATAGCCGTGGCGCACCACCCCCATGTGCGCCAATCTTATGGCAGTTAGCCTTAGGGCACCTATGGGCAGTGCGCCATGCCTATTTTACCTGCAGGGCACCACTAGCACGTGCGCCACGGATATGTGGATTACCTATAGAATTTTTCCTAGTAGTGTCTGATACAGCTCAAGGAGCAAGTTTAACCATTGTTGATCTAAGTAAAGATCGTGAGAGAGTTCTTCGTGTGTAGAAACCACTGCATCATCCCTCCCTGGATCCCACTAGTATACATGGGCCCAACTTTAGCCTACCCATGGCATCTTCCATGCCACCACCACGACATCGAGGATCCCCGACTGGTGGCTGGTTGGTGAGCAGGTATGTGGTATATGCTATAACCGCGACCTGCGGTGTTTTGGGCATCATGTTGCCCTACGAGTCCACCGACATGAAAGACAGTTCGAGGGCCTTGGTGGCCTCGCATCTTGCATCTGGGCCCATGCGCTCCAACCGAGAGGGCCTCTTGTGGGCATCGTGGCCGCCATTGTCTTTGGAGGAGGACCCGGCGATGGAGGATAGTGTCGCTCGCCTCGCACTCGATTCATCGGCTGCCTGCTGGCGTTGTTCCAGCCGAGCATTTACCTCATGTTGGGGGTGGTACTCCTTACCCAGGAGCCAGTGGTTGGCCATCATCATGTCACGAGACACGTCATCTGGTAAGGGGTTACCCTTGAGGGCTTCCGTGACTCGCTCTCATCCGGCCTCGCTCAGATGAATCTTGGGATGGCCCGGATCGCCACCATTGTCGACGTTGGGGTTTGGAGGAGCATTCCCGTTGGGATTCAAAGGGGCGTTCCCACTGGGATTCAGAGGGACACCTCCATTTCTTGCATTGGGATTGGTCGGGTTAGTCCCATTGTTGTTTCCCTCATCATTGAGGACGATGGCGCACATGTAATGATGGGGGAGATCGCTGCTCCCGCAGCTTTCCGACCAGGAGCCGTAGGCCTCGTCGCCTGATAGGGGATCAAGTAGATCAGATTCGCAACTGCATTTGCTATCTGAAGTGTAGGCCGGCACATATGCGTTGGGTGTGCTCAGTGTGCCGATCGGGGGCGTCCATGGAGTGGGCGTTATTGTCGGTAATGCCATCCTCTCTAGGAGTCGAAGCATGATGATATTTTAAACCTGAAAGCATAGGCTCCCTAGCATAATATCGACTCCGTATCCTACGGAATCGAAGGCTGGGCAGTTTACTGGCGAGTGGATGGTGAAGTCGATGGTGCCGAAGAGGAGATGGTTCTCCATCGCAGATGAATCGAAAATCACGGGTGATGGGGCCATCACGATCGCAACATCAGCTCCTTGTTCCCACATACGGCGCCAATTGACGAGGGTTCGACTCGTCAATGCCTATTGTGACGGACTTGAGTTTTGGTGAAGAGGGGGCGCTAGATATCGGAAACGGCTAACAAACAAGCAACACGGGACACGATGTTTACCCAATTTCAGGCCCCGGAAGGAAACCTTTCTCCTGCTTATATGTTCTTGATTATTGGCGAAACCGAAGGATTATAGGGGTGCGCAGATGAGATCTGGCGGGAGTATAATAGGGTTGTGGTCGTCCTCCTCGTCGTGTCCTCCTGGCCTTTATATGGGAAGGCCATGTATCGGGATTAGATCAAGCCGGTGAAAGATAGGGTTTTACCCTTTTAATTTTCTATCTAAAACTAGTCGTATTCTTTAAGGAGTAGCGTCTTTCATAGACCTGGACCACCTGAATCCCTCCTAAGTTTCGTTATTAGGCGTATATTATTACGTGACCTTTTACTAGACTAGAGCGGATAGACTAATATTTGGCACCCATGTCACTCACCCATGGCGGCTCCGCTGGGAGGGCCGCACGAGTGAGTGGAGACTGCATCGGCTTCATCCTATAGTTCAACGCCTGCTACGTGCATGCCCGGGGCTTATTGCCGCTAGCGCTGCTTCTCGGCGTGTACACTGCGGTTCCACCCTAATGAGTGTTAGCGTCCACGTGGCTAGCCCAGCACTCGGCCTACGTATTGAACGTTCATGCGCTCACAACCCAACAATAAGAAGAGAGCCCACTCCATTCCAAAAGCCCGGACTGATAGGAGGAAGGAATCCTCCGTTATAAGCTGGGTGTGGCCTCCTCCCGTAGGCGAGGTGGGACTAAACCAAGCATCCTCCACCGGTCAACAGAGGGGTCCTAACATCCCATCCCCATCAAAAGCCGCACAGGAAGGCATGGCGATGCTAGATCTGATACCAGATGTTAACATCCACTTGGCTAGCCCAGTACTCGGTCCACGTTCTGGACGTTCATGCGCTCACATCCCAAGAATAAGAAGAGAGCCCACTCCATCCCAAAATCCCGGACTGAAGGGAGGAAGGAATCTCTCCCTTATAAGATATTAGGGGCCTGTTGACTAGTGGAGGCTGTTGGTTTAGTCCCACCTCGCCTACAGGAGGCGGCCACACCCAGCTTATAAGGGAGAGATTCCTTCCTCCCTTCAGTCCGGGCTTTTGGGATGGAGTGGGCTCTCTTCTTATTGTTGGGCCATGAGCGCATGAACGTCCAGAACGTAGGCCGAGTGCTGGGCTGGCTAAGTGGACGCTAACATCTGTATCAGAGCCAGCATCACCATGCTTTCCTGAGGGGCTTCTCAGGGAGATGGGATGTTAGGGGCCTGTTGACTAGTGAAGGCTGCTTGGTTTAGTCCCACCTCGCCTACTGTAGGAGGCCACACCCAGCTTATAAGGGACAGATTCCTTCCCCCTTTAGTCCATGCTTTTGGGATGGAGTGGGCTCTTTTCTTATTGTTGGGCTGTGAACGCATGAACGTCCAGAACGTGGGCCGAGTACTAGGCTAGCCAAGTGGATGCTAACATTTGGTATCAAAGCCAGCATCGCCATGCTTTCCCGAGGGGCTTCTCAGGGATATGGGATGTTAGAGGCCCGTTGACTAGTGGAGGTTGCTTGGTTTAGTCCCACCTCGCCTACAGGAGGAGTCCACACCCAGCTTATAAGGGAGAGATTCCTTCCTCCCTTCAGTCCGGGCTTTGGGACGGAGTGGGCTCTCTTCTTATTATTGGGTCGTGAGCGCATGAACGTCCAAAACATAGGCCGAGTGCTGGGCTGGCCAAGTGAATGCTAATAATGAGGACAGAGAAGGGAAGAGGGAAGGATTGCAGGAAGGTCGCGAGGGAGATTGCGCATGGAGGGATCGCTGTGCTGCACCATCAAGACGACCATACATCTTAGGTTCGCATCGATAGTGCTTGCACAGTTAAAATAGTATAGGTCAGGTGGCCCAGGTAAAATTCTAGATATATCTTAGAGACATCCTAGTATCTGTTTTCCATGAGCTGCTAGGCCTATCTTTTTACTCAACACTAATAATGAGTATAAAGACGCAACGATGAACTGCGGATGGAATTATATTAAATTTGGAAGAAAAGATGGAAATGCATTTCACATGGTAAGATTTTCTAAGAGACAACCCATGCTATCTACATATCAAGGAACCGGTGGTTCGATGTTGGCATTTGTATCGAGCCAGCTGTTTCGTCTTCATGATCGAGTTAACAGAGCACAAACAAGTAGCATCTAGTGCAAGGTATAGCATGATCTATGTACATGTTCAGTAACGGGACACTATTGTTTGGTCGAAACATTATATTATCATTTTCCTCTATTTAGGGCGAATGCAGTAAGGAAGAGACATGTGAGTAGCATAGAAGCATAATTTTAGACATAGCAGACAACAACTGCTCTATACATAGCCACAGGGCACATAATATCAAGAGTTCAGGAGGGGATATTATTATCAAGACTTGCGTTATACATGTTGTTAAGTCGAATTACATAGCTATATTACACATACCATAGGAACTTATTATCAAACACATCGATGTCCACAGGCAGTTTACCTACATAAACAAATAAAATGGATCAGATGACAAGAATCTATAAGATACTAGGGTTTAGGGTGACCAGCGCTATTAGTTACACAAATTCTTGTCATCTAACCATCATTGATTCGACATAACTCCCAAAATTAGAAGATGACGATCGTCGCCGACTGAGCCAGATAAGTATTCATGCCTCAATGCCAAGCAACAACACCATCATGATGCTAACCACCAAAAATAAGCAAAAGTTATTGATTAAGCCATTAACATAGCTATATTAAACATACCATAGGAACTTATTATCAAACACATCGATGTCCACAAGCAGTTTACCTAGATAAACAAATAAAATGGATCAGATGACAAGAATCTATAAGATACTAGGGTTTAGGGTGACCAGTGCTATTAGTTGCACAAATTATTGTGATCTAACCATCATTGATTCGACATAACTCCCAAAATTAGTAGATGACGATCATCGCCGACCGAGCCAGATAAGTATTCATGCCTCAATGCCAATTAACAACACCGGCATGATGCTAACGACCAAAAATAAGCAAAAGTTATTGATTAAGCCATTAACAGATGTATTTGCGATGGTCACATGAAAAATATGAGTCAGAATTATCATATAAATGTAATACCATGATATCCATTTCTATTTTTTCTAGTAATTTATAGTGAGAAATTTTATTTTGAGCTGAAACCTGTGGGCGCTGCTCCGTGGATAGGCTGGACAGATCTAGGGCTCCTTTTGCATGAGTTCAAACCTTAGCGCTCACACACTTCAACTTTTCTTGGCGAGTCTCTACGAGTGACCGTGGAGTGGGGTTGAAAGAGGCAACTTGGTGTTTACTAGATCTCGTCGGGAGCTGGCGATACGACTATCATTTTTCCTCGGTGTTTTATTTTCATGGTTCCAATTTGTATGATCTTTGTAATAGCTTTTGCTAGACATTATGGTTCTGATAATGGATAAAGGTTGTATGCATTGTGTCAACACCCGGATTTTTAATCCCAGATGCCTGTTATGCCATGCATCACAATCCCACGATTACCATTTTTGCGAGACATAACAGATTGGATATCACAGTACATAATCCATTAGAAACCATACATAAGGTATTACACAAATACGGATCTCATGATCCAGTCTTACTACAAATTCAAGCAGCGGAAATAATGTAATAATAACGATAGAGTAGGTGAAGCTCCATCTTCATGGTCACATGCAATGCTGACGATGGGAGATGATCCTAGTGGTCGTAACCTTCCTGATGTCCGTCCTATTGATACTCTTCTTTATAGTCTGGCCACAGGAATAGCCAGGGACAAAGCCATGAGTATTATTTAAGTATCCGCAAACTAATACTAACAAGTGAAGTGGTTTTGGAGTAGGAAATACTAAGCTCTAGGTTGTTTTGCAAAAAGCCAGATTTATCTCTACTGAATTCAGAAGAAAAGAAAGCTAGTTTAAAGTTTTATAATACCTAAGTGGGAACTGGAATTTCATATCACAACCCTGTTGTGGTCAAGTCAAAGTCATGAATCATTTCACAAGTCATTTTGAAAACATCTGACGACGGAACAGTATGGCCACTCCAACTGTCCATAACCACGGACGCGGTTATTCAAATAGTTTGACACTCTGCAGAGGTGGTACACTTTCACCACAATATTCGATACATCCGTCAGGAACAATCCGGAATTCACCATACTCAGTATGCGGATAATTAATCCTATCCTTTCAATTACATGCGCTAGTATAGGGACCTCTCCTGTGAGTTTGGCCTCCCAACCATGACCAACTGGCATCTTGGGAACTGCACAGGTGGAAAATCTTCACAAGGTAGCCTCAGCTCAAACCTTGGCTGCAAGGGAACCCATACTAGGTATATAAATTTCTAGTTAAGCCCTACCCAAATTTCTGGTATTGTGGTTGTACGGTAAAATTGGAATGGTATCGCATTGATACGCCCAATTTGCATCACCTTTCTATATCATAATTTACCTATATTCATTGATATTTGTCTTATTATGAGGTATCACTTATAGATTTTTCATCTG
This sequence comes from Avena sativa, assembly GCA_916181665.1. Classification (NCBI taxonomy): domain Eukaryota; kingdom Viridiplantae; phylum Streptophyta; class Magnoliopsida; order Poales; family Poaceae; genus Avena; species Avena sativa. The sequence goes on from OV702281.1 coordinate 187,048,609, forward strand.
TATATGCATGTTGGATGATTACTGGAGGATGGACTGCTGATGTTTGGATTCTGATGAAAAAGAAGGCGTTTCGGTGCAATTTCGCGAAGATCAGAAAAATACCAGAAAAATATGGAAACATATTATTTTACCAGAAGACGAAGGAAGCCATAAGTAGGGACGGATATGGGCCTCAGGGGGCCCACACCACCCTAGGCGCAGGCCCACCCGAGCCCGCGCCTAGGGCAGGTGTGGCCCACCTGCTCGGCCTCCGACTCCGCCCCTTCGCCTATATCTTCCCTTCGGAACCCTAACACTAGGAGAGCGACCACAGATAGATTTCCGCCGCCTCTGGGGGCAGAAAACACCGAGAGAGAAAGATCTCTCCGGCAGACAGATTTCTGCTGGGGGAATTCCTTCCCGGAGAGGGGAGACCATCGCCATCAACACCATCATCAAGCTAGGCTTCATCGGGATCATCATCATCCACACCATCATCACCACCAACACCATCATCACCACTCTGTCCTGCTGTAACAATTGTGTTGGATATTGCTTAGTTCATTAGGGGAAACTTTCCCGATGTTGATTACTATTGTAGTTGATGCTTGTGTGTGGAACCATTGGATTATTGTTTATGTTCATATTGTTATCCATTATCATATCATCTTTGATCTTGATCCATATGATGTCTTGTGAGTAGTTCGTTTAGTTCTTGAGGACATGGGAGAAGTCATGTTGTTAGTACTGAATCTGTGATGAGTTATTATTCAATGGTTTAGTATTTAAGTTGTGGTTCTATTCTTCTAGTGGTGTCATGTGAACGTCGACTACATGACACTTCACCATTTATGGTCCTAGGGGAATGCATTGTGTATTTGGATACTAATCGTGGGGTTGCCGGAGTGACAGAAACCTGAAACCCAGTTAGGACACCTTTACACAAGGGAGCGTAGGATCTTAGAGTTTAAGGCTGCGGTTAGATTTATATCTTAATTACTTTCCTATAGTTATGGATATTTGCAGGGGTCTAATCACAAGTATGTATTAGTCCAATTACGGTCGGTATGTTAGCACCAGAGAAGAGTACTCAGCTATTTGAAGCGAAAGCACTTAACAGAATTCCCATGTGTCCTCAAGAACATTTGGTCCTTATAAGTATTTCCATCGGCTTGTCCTTTGCTAAGAAAGGATTGGGCCACTTGCTCCGTTTGTTCGTTACTTTTGTTACTTGCTCCGTGTTTTGTTGCGTTGTCAGAAAACCACTAAAAATCCGTTTGCTAAGTATTCACAGGGATTTCCTGCGCCATACCACTGTTCAGCACCTTCTGCTCCTCGTTGGGATCGACACTCCTATTTATCAAAAGTACTACGATACACCCCTATACTTGTGGGTCATCAAGACTATTTTCTGGCGCCGTTGCCGTGGAGTGAAGCGCTATTGAAGAGTGGAACTGGTAAGGGAAACTTTCACTATGAGTATTACTCTTGTTACTTTGTTTCCAATATGGATAACCCACTTGGTTTTCTATTTGGGAAAACTACTACCACTACTAGGGTAGTAGATGAACCATTTCCTGTTGAGATAGATCCTTTTAAGTTACCTACAAGTATTGTTAATCGTGTTATGGATAATTATTATTTTTAGGATGGAACTATCCATCTTGGTGATCACTTGCTTTTTATCCATGAATTATGCGGGTTGTTTAAGTGTGCAGGTATCACAACTAGACAGGTGAAGAAGAAGCTATTCTCCATATCCTCGAAAGGTAGAGCTGAAGAATGGTATAAGCTGCTGAAGAATGGACAATCCATGGAATGGGAGGATATGTCGTCTCTCTTTTACTCTAAATTTTACCCTCCCAGTGAAATTCATAAGGATAGAAATCTTATATATAACTTTTCGCCTCTTGATGGAGAGAGTACAACTCAAGATTGGGGAGATTAAAGTTACTAAAGCTTAAATGTCCTATTCATGAACTCCCTAACAATATTATTCTCAATAAATTTTATGCTAGGCTTTCTCTTCATGATAAAGGTTTACTAGATGCTTATTGTGCAGGATCATTCACACGTATGAAGGAAAAAGCTAAATGGGACCTCTTAGATCGTATTCAACAATGAAGCTTGGGAGAATGACAAAGGAAGAAATTCAGGTATAAACTATGATTATGAATGCATTAAACCTTTTATGGGAACTGATAGCTTCCGTGATACTAGCAATAAGTTTGGTCTTGATCCTCAAGTTCTTGCGAAATGTTTTAATGCTTTTGCCTCTTATATTGAGATTCCCAAGAAAGAGTGGGACAAGTACCATGCTCCTTATAAAGACATTGTTACCCATGTTCCTGCCAGTATAGAGGTTTGTACTGTTGATCCTATTTTGCCTGAACCTTATGTTGAGAAGATCCCTTTTCCCTCCAAGGTAAGGGAGAACTCTATTATGGCTAATGTGGTTAGCAAAAGCGCAAAGAAAACTATAGGGTCCAATGAACTTATTGATACGAGCCTGTGGTAGCTATTGTGAAAGATCCTGTCACTAGAAATATAGAGGATGAGCATATTGTATTTTGTGAAGACGCCACTAATGTTGTATCTCATCCTATGAAAGTTAGAAAAGCTAGTGTCCCTGTTCTTTCTGTTAAAATTGGTAGTCATAGCTACTATGGTTTATGTGATATTGGAGCTAGTTCTAGTGCTATTCCTTATGAGCTTTACAGGGAAATTATGCATGAGATTGGTCCTTATGAGCTAGAGGACATTAATGTTGTTATTCAACTTACTAATCGGGAGCAAGTTTGCCCCATTGGCATTGTAAGAGATGTGGACGTCATTTGTGGTAAGATTAAGTATCCTGCTAATTTTCTAGTACTTGGTAAAGAAGCTAGTAAAAACTATCCTATTATCTTTGGTAAACCCTTTCTAAATACTTGTGGGTATATCATAGATTGTAGGAAGGAATTTTTTTTGACTAAGTTTGCTAGAGAATTTTATGAGTTTAATTTTTTCAAAATTTCCAAAACTCCTTATGAAAATGAATTGCCTGATGAGGATTTCAGGGTTGAAAACCTTTCTGCTATTTCTCTTGCTCCTAACAATGCCTTGCAGCAGTTCATGGAAGATCATGAAAGTGATGCCTTCATGAAGGAAATAAATGAGATTGATGAGGCTTTCCTTCGTTAGCCTGATTTACTTAAGAACAACTTACATGTGGAAGATTTGGGTACCACACTTCCACCTAAAGGGGACCCTGTTTTGGAATTAAAACCTTTGCCTAATGATCTTAAATATGCTTATCTTGATGACAAGAAGATATATACTATTATTATTAGTTCTAAACTTTCAGGAAAGCAAGAACAAAGGTTATTGGAGATATTGAAGAAACAACGAGGAGCTATGGGCTATACTCTTGATGATTTAAAGGGGATTTCTCCTACTATATGTCGGCATGCTATTAATATAGAGCCTGATGCAAAACCAGTTGTTGAGCACCAAGGCCGCCTAAATCCTAAGATGAAGGATGTGGTAACAAATGAGGTATTAAAACTCCTTGATGGTGGTATTATTTACCCTATTGTTGATAGTCAATGGGGTAGCCCTGTTGATTGTGTTCCCAATAAAGGGGGAATAACTGTTGTGCCTAATGAGGATAATGAGCTTATACCCCAAAGAGTAGTGGTTGGGTATAGAATGTGCATTGATTTTAGAAAGATTAATAAAGTTACTAAGAAAGATCATTATCCTTTGCCCTTTATTGATCAAATGCTAGAGAGTTTGTCCAAAAATACTCACTTTTGCTTTCTTGATGGTTATTCTAGGTTTTCTCAAATTGCAGTGAAAGCACATGACCAAGAGAAAACTACTTTCACTTCTCCTTATGGTACTTATGCTTATAGGCGTATGCCTTTTGGTTTATGTAATGATCCTGATACCTCTAAGAGATGTATGTCTACTATCTTTAATGGTTTTTGCGAAGAAATTGTGGAGGTTTTCATGGATGATTTTTCCGTCTATGGAACCTCTTTTGATAACTGTTTGCACAACCTTGACAAAGTTTTGCAGAGATGTGAGGAAACCAACCTTGTTCTTAACTAGGAGAAATGCCATTTCATGGTTAATGAAGGGATTGTTCTTGGACACAAGATCTCTGAAAGAGGCATTGAAGTTGACATAGCCAAAATTGAAGCAATTGAGAAGATGCCTTGCCCTAGAGATATCAAAGGTATTCGGAGTATCCTTGGTCATGCTGGTTTCTATAGGAGGTTTATTAAAGATTTCTCCAAAATTTCAAAGCCCCTTACTAATCTTCTTCAAAAATATGTTCCTTTTGTTTTTGATGATGATTGTAAGGAAGCTTTTGAAACTTTGAAGAAAGCTTTGACAACTGCTCCTATTGTCTAACCACCTGATTGGAGTTTAACTTTTGAAATCATGTGTGATGCTAGTGATTTTGTTGTGGGTGTTGTCCTAGGACAACGTGTTGACAAGAAGTTGAATGTTATTCATTATGCTAGCAAGACTCTGTATGCCGCTCAAAAGAATTATGCTACTACTGAAAAAGAGTTCTTAGCTGTAATCTTTGCTTGTGATAAGTTTAGACCTTATATTGTTGATTCTAAGGTTACTATTCATATTGATCATGCAGCTATTAAGTACCTTATGACAAAGAAGGACGCTAAGCCTAAGATTATAAGCTGGGTGTTGCTTTTGCAAGAGTTTGATCTGCATATTGTGGATAGGAAAGGTGCTGATAATCCTGTTGCTGATAATTTATCTCATTTGGAAAAAATTTCTTTTGACCCTTTGCCTATTAATGATAGTTTTCCAAATGAGCAGTTAGCTGCAATAAAGGTAAGTCTGCATGATAGTCCTTGGTATGTTGATTATGCTAACTTTATTGTTTCCAAGTATTTGCCTCCAACCTTTATAGCCCAGCAAAGAAGAAAATTCTTTTATGATCTAAGGCATTACTTTTGGGATGACCCACATTTATATAAAGAAGGAGTAGATGGTATTATGCAAAGATGTGTTCCATAATTTGAACAACAAGAGATATTAAGAAAATGTCATGGTAGTGCTTATGGAGGACATCATGCTGGGGATAGGATTGCACAAAATGTGTTACAATCTGGATTTTATTGGCCTACCCTTTTAAAAGATGCAAGGAAGTTTATCTTATCATGTGATGAGTGCCAACGAGTAGGTAACATCTCTAGACGCAATGAAATGCCTATGAATTATTCTCTTGTTATTGAACCTTTTGATTGTTGGGGACTTGACTTTATGTGGTCTGTTCCTCCTTCAAAAGGGTATACTCATATTCTTGTTGCTGTTGATTATGTTACAAAGTGGGTAGAAGCCATACCTACAAGCAGTGCTAATGGTAGGACCTCTTTGAAAATGCTCAAAGATGTTATTTTTCCTAGGTTCGGTGTGCCTAGATATCTCATGACTGATGGAGGCTCTCATTTTATTCATGGGGGTTTTAGAAAAACTCTCGCTAAGTATGATGTAAACCACAGAATAGCTTCAGCTTATCACCCCCAAACTAGTGGGAAAGTAGAACTTTCCAATAGGGAAATCAAATCTATCTTGCAGAAGACTGTCAATAGATCTAGGAAAAATTGGGCTAAAAAGTTGAATGATGCTTTGTGGGATTATAGAACTGCTTATAAAAATCCTATGGGGATGTCTCCTTACAAAATGGTCTATGGGAAGGCTTGTCACATGCCTTCAGAATTAGAACACAAGGCTTGTCACATGCCTTTAGACTTTAGACTTGCTGGTGAGAAAAGACTGCTCGACTTAAGTAATCTAGATGAGTGGAGACGCGAAGCTTACGAAAATTCTAGGCTCTTTAAGGAAAAAGTAAAAAGATGGCATGATAGGAGAATTCTCAAAAGGGAGTTCCATGTTGGTGAGAAAGTTCTTCTGTATAGGTCTCGTCTCAGATTTTTTGCAGGGAAACTACTCTCCAAATGGGAAAGACATTTTGTTATCAAGGAAGTGTACCGTTCAGGTGCCATCAAAATTTCTTCTCTAAAGGATGACACAACACAAGTGGTTAATGGTCAAAGACTAAAACATTATATTTCTAGAGATTCTTATAATGAAGATGTGGATGTTATTCAAACGGTGTCTCCAGAAGAATTTATCAAAAGCCAAAATCAGAAACTGCAGAGTTCGTCCTTGAATAGGTAAAAGTGGTGAAAACAGAAGGTTCTTGAAACTCCAATCTTTTTATATTTTTGATGTTTTTAATACATAAGGGAAGTTACGAGACGAAACTGAAGAGGAAACGGAGCCTGGGTGGACAAACCCACCCCAGGCGCGGGCACAGCCTGGTCGTGCCTGAGGGGGATGTCTCCCCCTCGAACTCCGTCTCTACCTCGTTTCCGTGTTAAAACCTTCCTTATGCATTTAATCTTCGTAATATATAACCCCCGGGTTCCTCGAGGTTCTTGCATCGTGTTCTCGTTGTGTTTTCATTTCGATCTGTTCCTGTCAGGAAAATTCTCAGATTTGGAGCCTCAGTGTCTTCCTCTGGATCACCCACGGAGGATTCCTCTGCGGACATTCTTAACCTGTACATGTATGAGTTGAGGATTCATCCCAAAGAGCTGATCCTCAAAGAGGGGAAGGTATAGTGTAAGATCCCTCCTTTATAAAGGAAAAAGATCCCTGTGATTGCAATGCTAGTCCCTGGATTAATGCTAGCATCCACAGTTTAAGATGAAGTACATAGAAACAAAGGTCATTATTACAGTCATTCCAGAGATAACATAGTCTTTACAACTCCATGGCCACAAGCCTAATACAAGAGTTTAAATAAGTAAATAGATAAAAGTCTTCATCTTCATGTGCCACAGGCAAACATGTTGAGTGTAGACTCATGACTCCTAATCCTCATCAGAGTAACCTGCAACATCACAAGTTACAGCCACAGTGGGTCAATACATTGGAATAGTATTGGCAAGTGATACCTTAGTATAATATTTGGTGGACTAGATACTATATGCAATTTGGCTAAGTGTAGCTTAGGCTTGCTTTGCTCAAAATAGGTTTTGCCTATTAGTTGAAATCACTAAGTTTTTCTTTGTCAAAACTTTTCCCAAGGAACCACCAATAGACATTGAGGTCCTTCACCCTTGTTCACCCACAAGTTTTTACTTAGAAATTGGGATGAGGATATTCTTGATAGCTTCCATGTCTTGATGCTCAAGTTGTCCCATACCAGGCACAAGGCTAAGTACTTAGATTCTTCCATCTGCAGAGGTTGTGCACTTCCCCACAAGCCTTGATTTTCACCAAGACAGGACCTTTCAGAAGCCTTCCCTTAGACCAAATGGACGCGCTCCAACCTATCATCCCACTACCACCAACTGTCCAAATGGCTAAGTTCTAGCAACCTATGTGATCCTGGAAGAGCCCATATTACCAAGTGCACTAGAAGCTTCTTAACATTTGGCCTCTAAAATCTCTTTGTTCCTGGGTGGTTTTCCAAAAGTGTGATATACAAGGTAAACCATAGAAATGGTCCTTGTGTAACCACTCAACATAAACCATTCCTTCCATTCCACCCAGGTGTTTCATTTACTTAGTTGTTTTATTAGGTAAAACACAAGTCCAAAGACTTAGAATATTTTCATCATAGCATGTATATTTCACCACCTTGTTTGCTACTAGCTAGGCTAAGCATGGCATAAATAAGCATCTTAACTTAGAAATTTCCTAGCAATTCTACAACTACTAGGATTTCCTGTTGGGCCACGCAGAGATAAAACAAAACTTTTTCCTCTAACGTGGTGATCCCAAGACCTAGCTGAGGTAGAAGGCCACGAGGTTTACCACTAGACGCGCAGTTGCGGATTACTGATGAAGCGCGTCAGTTGATGCAGTGCAGTCCTCACGATCCGATCGTCCTGGTGCTGATCGCACAGCACCTCTGCTGGTATCCACACGTACAAGGAGGAGCGCCGGCGGCGAACTGCTAGGTTCGTTACGGCGGCTGGACTGCTGTGGAGCTAGGGTTTCCAACACATGGAATAACCTAACCGAACAACGATTAACCATTCTGGGTTACTGTGCTCCACTATATATAGGGAGTGAACGTGGGACCGGCTCTCGCGGCCCATTCACTAAAGCCCATATAACACTAGTCACCGTGAGTCCAACTCACTGACTCAGTCCTAATCTGGTTTAGGTCCAACCCAACCAGATTACAGATTCGGATCCAATCCGAACTTGCTCCCGCTCTTAAGTGTGTGACCCCGCAGGCTCATGGTTACTTGGACACGATTAGAGTCCGACTCACAATCGATCAATCGGCATCGGCTCCTAGCAGAACTTGCCGATTCCCAAATACCAAAGAGTCATGACGACTTGCCTTTCCAATGCGACTTACGTCTGAGTCCCTTTTGCCTCACGATATACCTTGTCAGACTATAGGCGAATATATGTCATCCCTTAAATAGTCCGACTCTCTTCTCGATCCGAGATAAGTGATTCACCCGACTAACTCTTAGCCGATCGCCTCGGTTAACACTTAACCGAGTCGTGCATGGCCATGCTTTCCGAATCATATCTCACGAGAGGGCCCAGAGAATATCTCTCCGAGTGGAGGGGCAAAATCCCATCTTGGTTATTCACATCACGCAGCTTGATTCTCAGTCGACCCGAACCCTGCCTTTATAACTGCCCAGTTACGGATCAGCGTTTGACAGAACCTAAGTCGGTGATCCTCAACTCGGACTATGCAACAACCTCAAGTCTAAGGATTACATTGATTGAGATATACAAATGACAACTAGTTCGTTGTACCTCAATATGGGTCAATCCGACTCGCCAAACTCTTTAGCCGAATCTGTGTAAGTTGGAATAGCATCTCCATGCCCATGACAAGTGGAACTGAGTCATCAAGCCAACTTTCACATTGGTCTAAGTTGTGTGTCCAGCACAACCTCAATGACCAAGGATATTTAGTACAAACAACATGAATGCATAGTTCCACAACTGAATCACATATTCAATGATACACATCAGATGTTTATACAAGGACTACTTAATAACTTTATGAATACAATGGGAAATATCATCATACATGATTGCCTCTAGGGCATATTCCCAACAGTTCCCAACATGGCATATAAGCAAAATATAACATGCAAGACTAGCAAAATATTTCTAATTCTTAGTAGAAAACATAGGGATGAAATAATCATGAAGCACCACTTGCCTTGGTAGTTTGGAGAGTAGCTACACTCCTCACAATCACAATCACTATTGGCACCAAAATCTACACACAAAATCATAGCAACAATCACATACAAAATATATACAAACAAAAATATATGAATGCATGCAATATGATATGTGATGGTTTTTAAAACTCTACAAAGCAAGTGTATTGTACTGGTTCATAAACAAGTTCAAAACTTGCCAAACAACATTTATTTAACCCTTAAAACATTTCTCAAACATTTCATATACTCAAAATAGCCCTACACAAGTTTCTGTAAATAAAACCATTTTAACATAAGCAAAACATTAAACACATTGCATATTTAGAAAGTGCTTGTTCTCCTGATTCCATTGATATAAAATTTGTCAAATTTGAACGTGGGGATCAAAAGTTATAGCTAAAACAAATTCAAACATCTAATAGATTCAAATCCTGTTTTAAATCTATTCTCTAGCCACGCGTCACGCTCTGATTGGCGCGTACCGGTTCGCGTCGGATCACGCTTCTGAGCCGCTGGATCTAAATTAATCGTGCAGCTCAGATTGAATCATACCGCTTCGTCTAGGTTCTATCGCATCCGCAGGATCTAGATCTAACGGCGCTCAGACACTCGACCATCCAGTGGCGGCGCTGGCGCCGGCGACAGGCGGTGACGCCTCTGTCAGAACTGCTACCGGCGTTCTAGGTCGCGCGGAAGAGGGGAAGGGGCTTACCGAGCTCGCCGTGCGATGCTGATGCTCAAGGTGGCGATGACTGGTCAAGGGGCGCGCTGTAGTGGCCGAGGGAGCTCGTCGGAGTTGCTGGCGGCGTCAGATGCTTGCTGTCAAACACGTTTCCGAGGCTCTGCGTTGACCTAGCACAAGCCAGATGGTTTAGGAGATGTGCAAGTACCTGGCAATCAAGACAGTACAAAAGGGGAGGCAAGGGGCGGTCTCGTTTTACCTGAATCGCACGTCGGAGTCGAGCGGCGGCTCAGTTGCTCGCGGGTGAGAACGAAGACATCGCTCTGGGTCATGAGAAAGCAAACAGAGGCTATCAGTAAACGCACAAGGTCATGTTGGTCATGATGGTTTGAACTAGAGGCAGAGGGGCGGTCTGTACTCACCGAGATTCGTCGCCGGAGTGCGTCTGTCTGCGGCGGCGCAAGGGCAATTGCGGGCAGCCTGGGGGCGTATCTGTCTGGCTTTGTTGGGGGAAATGGCCGCGAGGGGGAGGTGGTCTTATAGCCAGAGCGGGGGCGAGGATCGCACGCGGTATCAAGGGAAATTAAGCGCGTAGTGATTGCGGCGAGGTAACGGCGGAGCGAGCATCGCGGCCGCGCGTGATTGACGACGATGACGACATGGTCGCAGGGTCCACTTGTCAGCGAGTTTAACAGAGAGGAGGTGGGGTCCTGGTGTCAGTCACTCAGTGGGTGTGTCTGCGAGTGAGAGAGAGAGAGGGAACCCGGGTGGGCTTAATGGGCTGGATTCGTAGTTGGGCCAGATAGGTGGCGCTGGCCTTTTTCCATTTCTTTTCTCCTTTTCTTTTTCTGTTTTTTGAAATGATTTTCAAATCCAAATCAAATGAGTTTTAATTAAAATCTTCTCTAGGTTTTTATTCAGCAAACCTTGCACTCAAATGTGTGTCAAACACTACTGTTTACTGAAAACACTTTGATCAAATAAAAATAAAACCAAGCCTTTATGATATATATACAATAGGCTTAATATTGGTTTTATTTACTCATTTTGTTTTGAAACTTTGTTCAAACTTTTGATGGTGCCTAATTTTGAATTTCAAACCTTACTGAACCAAAACAAGTACTCTTCTCATTGGAAGATAGCACTAAGGCTAGAGCAACTTACATGAAATAAAAGCATATATGCTTCTATTTTGAAATGATTTGTTTGAAATGAAACTTATATGATCATGGATGCATGGATGATATGCATGAGTTTGAAACATGATATTAGGGATGTTACATATAGATGAAAGAAGTTCAAGGCCATAAAGGAGAAGGCAATCTGGAAGACAAGATGGAAGCGTTGGAACAAAAAGTTTTCAGGTACAAGATGGTAGAACGCGAAGTGGATGTTATTCACAAGATAAGTTCAGAACTCATAACCAAGCACGAGGAAGAAGTTGCTGAGTTCCGAGAAGAGATCTTCTCACTCCGTCAGACCACCAATCAATTGCAAGCACAACTCTATGACATACAGATCAAAACTATGAGTATGAGGCTAGATTTGATCGCATTAGCTCTGCTGCTAGTTTCAGGATTGCAGAGACAAGGACGTCCTTTTTGGATGGGGAACCATTGCCTTGGAAGTTTTATGATGACAAGGGAACACCACCACCACCAAAGGAGTAATTCTTCATTAGGTTTGGCATCCCCTTGGCTTGTTCCAAGCTTGGGGGACTGTCGCGCTATCACCACCATTATCTTTTATCTTTTACCTTTTTAGTGTATTCATATCTATGGTAGAGAGGTCATCTTATAGTTTGGTTTGCATGTGGAAGTATCTCTCCTTTAGTTGATTATCTTTGTATCCCTTGGCGTGAGTGCCTTTATTGGAATATTAATGAGAAGTCTCATCTTTTACTTTTTGCACTTCTTATTTTTAGATTGCAATCTCTATTATATGATGCATCTTGTTGAATAGTATTGGCACCACTCTTGGATCATCAAGTGCATCTAAATTGGTTTTGGCAAACCGAGTTCTGGTCAGTAGCATTACTATGAAAGAGAAAAAGAAAGAAAAAGCTTACATGTATTTGGTATCATTTGTTTTCTTTCTTGTTAGCTCATAAGCTTAGTATTCTTTATTTAATATTCTTTTGTGTCTTCAAGGAAGATTGCATGTTTGTCTTTATTACTTGTATGTTTGCTTGTTTCTTTCAACTCTCTCGCTTGCTACCCAGCCTTGCTAGCCAAAAACCTGTTTTGAGAAGGCATACTTCTCATGTTTCCAAAATCCTTCAAACCAAAACTTTTGCCACTTGTGTCCACCATATATACCTAGTAGATTTTGTTATTCCAAGCAAATTCTCAAGATTCATCTACCTTTCGAATTAAAAAGTATTTTGTTATGAGAAAACTAGTTAGTAAAGCTCTCACGAACTTGATGGCACACTTTATTTACTTGCCCCTGATAAACTTGAACCATTGTAAACATTGAAGTTGTATATGCTTGCATCTATAAATTGGAATTAGCAGAACCGTGCTATCACGGGGAATGTTTTCAACATTGCACTTGTACTTTGTACATAGTTGATATCGTGCTCTTTTGTTTATGGATGTCAAAGTGTGAAATAAAGAGGGAACTTGTAAGTCCATGGAGTTTGTATTCTATGTTAGAGAAACGCCTGGGCCGCTAGATTAAGCAATGCTTAATCATGGTGGAAACTTGCAGCATCACCATAATGAGTCATCTATGAAGAAACCTCAATAAAAAGCTATATGCATAGTAAATAAAAAGATCGCTGAGATGCTCATTGTCTACTTGCCTTGTCATTTTGGTTATGGGAAAGCTCATGTACCATGTGCAAGGGGTACCCCGTTGGCGGTTCTCAACGATATGCAAATACTTACAATGACAAGAACTTACCTGGACCCAAAGTTGAGTATGCATGAGGAGTGGCCCTCATATTCAAGGGACATGAGATTGCCAACTTATATTTCGTCAAGCATATACTCCATCTTTGTTCACTTTAACCTTTATCATCTCGAGATTCTTATGATAGGGGCAATGAGGGCTCAAATCTAGTAAGTACCATAATCTTTTGGAAGCTCTTTATGACTTGTAATCCCTGCTACCCTCTAAGAAGGGACCCTTCTCCTCATTACAAGTTGAGTCAGTAAACCTATTTCCTCTTTGTGTCCAGCAAGCTTTTGATTTGTTGTGTTTCAAGCATTCATATGGTGATTTATTCAATCATGTTCTTTATCTTCCTTGTTTGCAAAAAACTCTTATCTATTGAGTATTACTTTGAAAGCCTTCACTTATGAAAAACCCTTTTTGAGCAAAGAGTGCTCCTATTTCGAAACTTCTACAAAAATCTTTATGAAACTATTTTGCCAGGTGTTCTCTGACCTGCCAATTCCAATTATGATTTATCTTTATGAATCTCTATTGTGATTGCTGTACTTGGCTACAAGCTAAGTTATATAATGGTGAGTTGCTCCCTTCTATGAGTTGTGCAATGCTAAGTGTGATGCTTCTAGTTCGTATTATTTTATTGGCACTTCACTCCATAAACTTGTGGACATGTTTACTGACCTTAGTATTCGCTTGGGGACAAGCGAAGTCTAAGCTCGGGGGAGTTGATACGCCCAATTTGCATCACCTTTCTATATCATAATTTACCTCTATTCATTGAGATTTGTCTTATTATGAGGTATCACTTATAGCTTTTTCATCTGTTTATGCATGTTGGATGATTCCTGGAGGATGGACTGCTGAAGTCTGGATTCTGATGGAAAAGAAGGCGTTTCGGTGCAATTTCGCGAAGATCAGAAAAATACAAGAAAAATATGGAAACATATTATTTTACCAGAAGACGAAGGAAGCTAGAAGGAGGGACGGAGATAGGCCTCAGGGGGCCCACGCCCCCCTAGGCGCGGGCCCACCTGACCCCGTTCCTAGGGAAAGTGTGGCCCACCTGTTCGGCCTCCGACTCCGCCCCCTCGCCAATATCTTCCCTTTGGAACCCTAACACTAGGAGAGCGACCACATATAGATTTCCGCCGCCTCTGGGGGGCGGAAAACACCGAGAGAGAAAGATATCACTGGTAGAAAGATTTCTGCCGGGGGAATTCCTTCCCAGAAAGGGGAGACCGTCTCCATCAACACCATAATCAAGCTAGGCTTCATCAAGATCATCATCATCATCCACACCATCATCTCCACTAGCACCATCATCACCACTCCTTCCCGCTGTAACAATTGTGTTGGATATTGCTTAGTTCATTAGGGGAGACTTTCCCGGTGTTGATTACTATTGTAGTTGATGCTTGTGAGTGGAACCATTGGATTATTGTTTATGTTCAGATTGTTATCCATTATCATATCATATTTGATCTTGATCCATATGATGCCTTTGAGTAGTTCGTTTAGTTCTTGAGGACATGGGAGAATTCATGTTGTTAGTAGTGAATCTGTGATGAGGAATGGTTTAGTATTTAAGTTGTGGTGCTATTCTTCTAGTGGTGTCATGTGAACGTCGACTACATGACACTTCACCATTTATGGGCCTAGGGAATGCATTGTGTATTTGGCTACTAATCGTGGGGTTGCCGGAGTGACAGAAACCTGAACCCCCGTTACGACACCTTTGCACAAGGGAGCGTAGGATCTCAGAGTTTAAGGCTATGGTTAGATTTATATCTTAAATACTTTCCTGTAGTTACGGATGTTTTCAGGGGGTTTAATCAAAATTATGTATTATTACAAGTACGGTCATTATGTTAGCAAAGGTTCACCCACACAACACTTACAAACACTAGAGAAGAGTACTCAGCTATTTGAAGCGAAAGCACTTGACAGAATTCCCATGTGTCCTCAAGAACGTTTGGTACTTATAATTATTTCCACCGGCTTGTCCTTTGCTAAGAAAGGATTGGGCCACTTGCTCTGTTTGTTCGTTACTTTTGTTACTTGCTCCTTGTTTTGTTGCCTTGTCAGAAAACCACAAAAAATCCGTTTGCTAAGTATTCACTGGGATTTCCTGCTCCATACCACTGTTCAGCACCTTCTGTTCCTCGTTGGGATCGACACTCCTATTTATCAAAAGTACTATGATACACCCCCTATACTTGTGGGTCATCACGCATCCAGACAACCATTAGTTTTATAAAGGGCTAAGGCTCATGACTTAACATTTTCATCATCAAAATCATCTATTGTTCAAGAACACATGTCAAAAAATTTCAGTAGAATGACTCATCATTCTATGGTTTTCATAACCATTTTCACCAAGTATTCCCATCTAAAGTTGATCAAGGTTTATGCTTACCACTAGCATCTACAAGTGGGGGTAAGCACTAATGAGGGGTGGTAAACAAGTGTGAAATAGCTAAGTTCAATCTCATGCCTCAGGATGACATCAAGATTATCTAACTTAGGCCAAGTTTTATGCTCTTTATGCTACCTTTAAATATCTTTCTACAATCTACAAGTCACCAAGTAAACTCAAATAAAAGTTTTTATAAAGAAATAAAATACTAAGCTTGCAAGTAAAACTAGGATTGGTTATCATCAAATGTATCTAACCAAGCATGCTTAATGCATTTCATAGGTTATCTAACTTTCATAGTTGCAAGTGTTAGATTGCTTAGATAGTAGCTTTCCTTGTGCAGAGCAGTGGTTGAAGTTCTCCTCGGTTTCTTCCTCGTAGTATCCTCCTTCCTCCTCGTATCCTTGGTCGGTACTAGCATCTATAAGTAAATACGAGGTACACAATCACCAAACAATACTTAACTATTTCTATGTATCACACCAAGGTTTTCACTAGATGATATAGGATCATCACAAGCATTACAACCATTAAGGAAAATAATTTTATTTCCTTTATTTTAGAAAAGTAATGTCTACTCATTGAAAAACTACTTAAGATTTAATATTCTCCAACTAAAACACGGGATCATGTTGACACATGCCATCACCACACATTTAAGTACATGGGAATGTGATTGAAAGTGGTCTCACAATTTAATAAGGTTTAACCTTTTTATTTTAATTAAATAAAGTGACTATAAATGCCTATGAGGCATTCTTTTATTGCTTGATAATTATTTCTTCAATTAAACCTATATATGTTTATATATTCTGAAAGGTATGGTTAAATGTGATTTTTGAGAGTTGGAATCAACTCAAAAGCTTTCATGGTTGAATTTTGAAAAATGTTTGAATGCAGAAAAGCTTCTGCCTTGTTATTTTTACTATTGCTAATCCACACATACAATTGGTTTGAATCCAACGGTCTTGGATTAATCATTCTAGTACCTTTCTAAAAAAATTGGTTTCATGCATTTTGGTTTAGTGAATCGAGCTGGGCTTGAGTTTTTAATCTAGGTACAGAACTGAGTTTGAAACTAAAAGAATAAACCTAGATTTGAATTACTGGGTCACGCAGGAGGTTAACTGGGCCGGCCCACTATGCACAGTGGTTGTCCCCACTCGTCAGTGAGACATAGGCGTGCAAAGTGGTATGGGGGATGTGGACCGCACGATCAATCTCTAATCCTACGGCTGCGGTTCATCGTCCACGTCAGGCAACGCCGGCGAGACAGAACCCTAGCGCGGCCAGTGGGCGTCGTGGGAGGCTCACCGTGGCTCAGGCGAGGGTCGGGGATGGGGGCAAACGACGAAGTCATCGACGGCGATCCTCCTGGTACCAACAGCTCCTCCTGGGGCGGCTTCAATCGATGGCGCCTTTCTCCTCCAGCAGCGGCAGACTCCGGCCAAATTCTGGCGATGCGCTGGTCGCCTTGCTTCGGGAGTGAGGTGGAGTGCTTCCGAGAGAGAGGGGAGTGAGATGATGTGAAGAGTTCGTGCTTGGGTGGCCTCTATTTATAGTGTCTGAAGGGGATCGACGGGCGCGGGCTAAGCTCGTCGTGGTCGTCGGCACAACAAGCTAAATGCATGGGCGATGATAGGGGGCGGTGTTGTGCTCCCTGGTGAAGCTCAACGGCATGGCTACATGGAGTGGGGCGGTGCAAAACGGTCGGAACGTCGCGACGCTCTGGGCAGGTATGACAGCAGTTTTAATGGTGCATAGCGTGTACGGTCCGCGCGGCGGCGAACGGGTATGTCTGCGGTGTTTCTGGGGTGCTGGCGATCCTGCTTGCACGCGGCGAGGGTGGCGCGCGGTCTGTGGGCGTGTGTCGTGGTTTGCACTCTGGAGCTCTCTCGGCTCGCTCACAGAGAGGCTTGGCATGCTCAGGCTGTGTGGTCCAGGGGCTGGTTGCGCTCTAGGCTTGGACAGGGGGTGGCGGTGGTGAGTGTCCCAGACATGCTTGCTAGGATTGGTGCTTCTCCTAGCTTGATGTCGACATGGGGGTGGCAAGTTAGGGTCGGCATGGTCACCATTGATGGCTATGGCATGCTCACAGTGGAGCTAAAGCTTTTTAATTGAGCTAGATCATCTACTAATAGTGTAGTGTGAGCTATAGAGAGGAACAAGTTAGGCCAAATTTACTGCTCACAATAGTGTTTGTGGTTTATTTGTTTGGTGATTACAAGGTGTTTGATGAAATGGCCGCAAGAGATTCAAATTTGACTTTTTGAATCAAACTTTTGTGGGTGTGCTAGTTACATACTAGGAATTCTCTGGTTAGTTGGAAAGGTCAAGTGGAATTGGTTTGGTTGGTTTTTGAAAAAGGGGTGATCTTCACATATGAATCAAATTCAATTTTGAAATGTGATTTGAATCAAGTTGCCAAATGTTTCTGCAAGTTTTAAAGGTGGGCTTTGATTCACTTTTACTTGGTCTTGCAAGGGGTGAAAAGAAATGGAAAAGTTTTTGTTTGAAATCTTGGACTAGAAACACTCAAAGTTGTCTAGTGAGCAAGATTGGGAAAAATGACCATTTGCTTTATTTGTTTTGTTTTTGATTTTCTCTTGATTTGTTTCTTCTTGGAAATAATTTAGATGATGTTGTTTTCATACTTAATCCATTCCTTACTATTTATATCAATCGCACAAGGCCATTCATGCATTCACACAATCATCACATACACACATGCATTCATAATGATTTGAATTAACAAATGTTTTTGTTGACCCTAATTTTGGTGATTGGAATTTGATAATCATTGTTAGACATTTTTGGGATGTTACAAACCTTCCCTCCTTAAACAAAATATGGTCCCGAGATTTGATAAAGAAGAAAGAAGAAAACTAGGATTTGAAAAGATCGGGAATCTTTGTCTTGATGTTATCTTCTTGCTCCCAGGTAGTTTCTTCTTCAGTGTTGTTACTCCACTGAATCTTGAGAAAGTTGATACTTCAGGTTCTGGTGGTCCTGAAAGCTTCCTCCAAAATACGGATGGGTACTTCGGGATATGTCAGGCCATCGTTGATCTCTATGGTGCGGTGATCAATATTCTTGAAAACTTCAGTCGTCTCCGGAACTTCAAGGCATTTGCGAGTAACGATATATGGAACACATTATGCACGGCTGACATCTCCTCTGGCAGTTCCAATTGATACGATACTTCTCCTCGACGATTCAGAATCTTGAAAGGTACGATATATCTGGGGGCTAACTTTCCTTTGAGCTGGAAACGCTGCATTCCCTTCAAAGGCGACACTTTGAGATACACAAAATCTCCGATATTGAAAGCGAGGTCTCGACGTCTCTTGTCGGCCTAACTCTTCTGTCTTGACTGGGCGGTTTTGAGGTGCTCACGAATCTTGTGAACTTTCTCTTCTGCTTCTCGGAGGATGTCGGGTCCGAAAATCTGGCTCTCTCCTACTTCCGACCAATTCAAAGGGGTATGACACTTCCTTCCATACATGAATTACAATGGGGTCATTTGCAAACTAGCTTGATAACTATTGTTGTAAGAAAATTCTGCAAACGGCAGACAGTCTTCCCATTTAGATCCATACTATAGCACACATGCTCTCAACATATCTTTTAGTATTTCATTTACTCGCTCCGTTTGTCCATCGGTCTGAGGGTGATACGCTGTGCTGAAATCTAGTCGGGTTCCTAAACCTTCTTGTACTTTCTTCCAGAATCTCGAGGTAAACTAGGTTCCTCGATCCGAAACAATGTTCTTGGGGACTCCGTGTAAACTGACGATTCTAGCGATGTATAACTCCGCTAGCTTCGAACTCTGGTAGGTGGTCTTGACTGGTAAGAAATGGGCTACCTTGGACAATCTATCAACTATGACCCAAATAGAGTCATTTCCCCTACTAGATGTAGGCAATCTGGTGATAAAGTCCATTCCAACGGAATCCCACTTCCATTCAGGAATCTAAAGTGGTTGCAACAGTCCCGCGAGTCTTTGATTTCCAGCCTTGACTCTCTGGCAAATATCACACTTGGCAATATAGCTTCCGATTTCTCTCTTCGTCTTATGCCACCAAAATTGCTCCTTTAGATCCTAATACATCTTCGTTCCTCCTGGGTGGATAGAATAAAGAGTATCATGGGCTTCCTTCAAAATAATTTCTTTCAATTCTAAATCTGCTGGTACACATAGACATCCTTTGTACCACATAACTCCTTCTTCATCCTCGGTGAATCCGGGTACTTTGCCTGTACCGATATGATGTTTGATTCCATCAATACTAGCATTTCCTTTCTGAGCCTCCTTGATCTGACTGATCAAAGTGGGTTGAAGTTCTATGCTACCCAAAAATCCTTCACTTACTAATTCCATTCTAAAATCTTCCATCTCCTCGTGCAAACTTGGTTTCTCCTTCAGAATCATGGAGTTCAAGCGGCACGGCAATGGGCTAAGGGCATCTGCTACCACATTGGCTTTACCGGGGTGATAGTGAATGTCTAGATCACAGTCCTTGATTAGCTCAATCCATCTTCTCTGCATCATATTCATCTCCTTCTGAGTGAATATATTCTTCAGGATCTTGTGATCCGAATAAATCTCACAATGGTTTCCCATAAGATAATGCCTCCATGTCATGAGGGCTAGAACTACGACTGCTAGTTCAAGGTCATGGGTAGGATAGTTCTGTTCTGCTATTTCAGTTGTCGGGATAGATAAGATATAACTTTTCCTTCTTGCATTAACACACATCTGAGACCAATCTTGGATGCGTCACAATACACATCAAAGGGCTTCGTGATATCTGGCATGATCAAGATTGGGGCTGAAATCAATCTCCTCATGAGTTCTTGAAAACTCTCTTCACATTTGTCTGTCCATTCAAACTTCTTATCCTTCTTTAACAATTGGGTCATGGGTCTTGTGATACTCGAGAATCCTTCTACGAACTTGCGGTAGTATCCCGCTAATCCGAGAAATGCACGAACTTGGGTTTGAGTGGTTGGAGCTTGCCAATCTTCCACATCCTTCACCTTTGCAGGATCAACGTCAATTCCTGCGGCTGATACGATATGTTCGAGTAATCCTACCTCCTATAACCAGAATTCACATTTGCTAAATTTGGCATACAGCTGATGCTCTCTAAGGTTTCCAAGGATGGTCCTTATGTGTAGATCATGTTCTTCTTCTGATTTGGAATAGATCAAAATGTCATCGATGAAAACAACGACAAACTTATCTAGGAAGTCCATAAAAATCTTATTCATGAGGTTCATGAATTAAGCGGGGGCATTGGTTAATCCAAAAGACATGACAGTATACTCGTATAATCCATATCTGGTGGTAAAGGCGGTCTTTGGAATATCCTCTATGCGAACCTTGAGTTGGTGATATCCAGTTCTAAGATCAATCTTAGAAAACACTTTGGCAACGGGTACTTGTTCTTGATGGTGACATCATTCAACTTCCGATAATCCGTACAAAAACGGTTACGTCCATCCTTCTTGTCCACAAACAAGACAGGTGATCTCCATGGCGACGCACTTGGTTGGATCAATCCAATCTCCAGCATAACATCCAGTTGCTTCTTCAGCTCCACTAATTCAGATGGGTTCATGCTATATGGTCTCTGGGCTATGGGTCCGGTTCTAGGGATTAGTTCAATGATAAACTCGATATCCCGATATGGGGGCATACCGGGCAAAACATCTAGAAATACATCAGGGTATTCATAGACTATCTAGACTTGGTCAATGGTTGGCTGGGCTATACTCTTGTTGCACTTGAATTGACGGGGCAAGGTTTGAGATACATGCTCTACTGATATTCCGGCTGTACTGGTCATGGTTATGGCTTTCTTGGCATAGTCAATTAATCCTTTATGTTTGGTCATCCAATCCTTCCCTAGTACTACTTCCAAACCTTTAGTTCCGAGTACTATTAGATTAGCATAAAAATCTATGCCATGGATTCAGATAGGCACGGCCTTGCAAATTTGTCTAGCTTTGGTGGTTGAACCAGGTATTTGAACTATCATAACATGCTTCAATTTGGTTGGTTGAATCTTACTAGTGCATGCAAATTCTTTAGTAACAAACGAGTGCGATGCTCCAAAATAAAACAACACTCTTGCAAGTACTGAGTTAACAAAAAACATACCCAGCACGACATCTGGTGCTTCTTGGGCTTCTTCTACATGCATGAAAAAGATACGGCCGTTGCGGTTGAGTAAATTCCCTGGGGAAAACCTTCTTTCAGGATGAACACGACGCTGCTGCTGAGCTGGGGCATTCGCATTGGGTGCTATGGCAATCTTGTTGGGGAACTCATTGGAGTAGTGACCCTTGGTTCCACATTCATAACAAGCCACTTGCAACTTGTCCTTTGCTGCAACAGGCACAACATTGCTTCCAGTTCTCGGGGCAGTGTTGGTGTTGGTGGCGACATTCTTGTTGTTGGACTTAGGCGGCGCACGGTGAAATTGCAGGGGTTGTTGTGGTTTCCTGCGGGCCTTGGGTTTCCACGGTTGGGATAGGTCGGACGGTTCATCGGGGGTATGTTGGTTCTTGGCGAAAATCCTGGAGATGCGTTGGGGCGATACTTTGGTGTATGGTGGGTTCCTGGTTGATGCATCATGCGACGCTTGCAGTTCTCATTAGCTTGGTTGATCTTGCCTTCCATCTGAATGGCAGAGTCAACTAAGGCTTCAATATCAGCAAATAGGATATTGACTAACACTGTCTGCATCTCGTCGTGCAGACCATTTTGGAATCTCTCCTTCTTCTTGGCTTCAGTATCTATCTCATCCGGTGCATACCTAGCCAATGAAAAAAAATTGTCACGGTACTCAACTACGGTCATCCTGCCGTGCTTAAGTTCCATAATTCATCTCTCATCCTCTTGATCAGACCCGGTGGCACATGGGTTCTGCTGAACTTGACTTTGAATTCTTCCCAAGTCATCATCTGTCCTACTATCATCGCGCGTCAGCTGTCCACCATGCTCTTGCATCTCCGGCCAGATAGTGGGTGGAAAACAGTACCTTCTCGCTAGCTTCCACTCCTTCTACTTCCAGGTTGTTTTCCATGGTTTGCAGCCAATCATCTGCATCTAGGGGCTCTTTAGACTTAGTGAAAACGGGAGGATTAGTGTTCTGGAAATTCTTGAGCTTGGGTCCACGGTTGTCCTGATTTCCATGGCCTTGATTGTTGTTGGACATCTGAGCTATCTGTTGAAGGGTGGCTAAGTTGGCTTGACGTTCGGCTCTTTCGGCTTCACGGTCAGAAACCAACATTTGCAAGATTTGCAACATTGGGTCCAGGGATGAGCTGCTTCCTCCGCAAGGCATCTGAAGATTGAGATAGATCATGAGAAAAGAGGGAAATTTCTAAGGTTCAGGGGTTTTGTGTTTTGAAAAGTTTTTAAAGTTTGACACAGATTTTTCTAGCAACTTGCTTTTCATTCATTCATTCATAACACATGATACAAACACACACCACAACAAAGGAAAACAGATGGTTTTAAGAACCATTATGTGAAACTACGATATAGTGGGACCGAATACAACTCACTACCGCTAGTTCTCAAGTGCTACTACTCCTCGGAGTCGATGTCCTCATCATCCTCATCATCATCAATGATGAAGGCGAAGTCATCCTCATCGGTGAAGAAGTCCATGGCCTGATCCTCCAGAAAGTCATCATCACTGAGATAGGACTAGGGGTCTCCACGAAGGACTTCCCCTGCATTCTCCCTCTCCTCCAACTGCATGTCTCTCTCGTGGATGGTCTCCTCCAAATCCGTGATCCGTTGGCGAAGACGGGCAATGATGCGCTCCTTCTTGTCGAGCTAACGGCGACGAGACTGGCGATCCTTCACTAGCATGGCAATAGTCTGATCCTTCTTGGCGT
The DNA here is from genome assembly GCA_916181665.1 of Avena sativa. NCBI lineage: Eukaryota > Viridiplantae > Streptophyta > Magnoliopsida > Poales > Poaceae > Avena > Avena sativa. The sequence continues at coordinate 187,071,743 of OV702281.1, forward strand.
CGATGGCGTACTTGTGGTTGGCATAGGAGCGGGTATTATCTAACTCCTTCTGACGATCATACATCATGAAGCTGAGGTGGTCCAGTTGACTCTTCGGCTCGTGGTGATACGGGGCTTCCAGTGGCTGTCCCATAACATCACGCCTTGGATAGAACTCAAAGTGGGTACCCTTGATTTGATTGATAATCTGCCCACATAGACGGGCAAGCGCTTCCTGCATGGCCCTGGCAAGTCCATCGAGCCAGTTGTTCTCTCTCAAGGTGAACTAAATTCCCTCTGAGGTGGGGACTTCAATCTTTCCTCGGAGGCTTGCAACAACTAGCCACTACAAATCCTCTCCTTACTGATCATTGAGCTAAGCTCCGAACAACTCGGGGTGCGGACGCTCCAGCATCTCTGAAAGATGGTCCACATCACGCTCAAAGATGAGGTCTCCTCCATTCCCCAACTAATAAAACTTGCTATACTTCACGTCCATCTATAAGAATATAGGATGAGTAAGTTAGTAGAGTGATCAAGTGTGTCAAATTTTATGTAAATTTGCAAGAATTTTTGGGGAACATGAATTTTCATGAAAGAGTCTAAGTGGTAAGAATGAGAATAAGTTTTCGTAAATACTCACTTCCTTTGGTTTTGAAACTAAGTTTTTGATTCAAACGTCCATTCTAAACTAGGGTCTCATATGGTCAGGATGGCTCTAATACCAACTTGTCAACACCCGGATTTTTAATCCCATATGCCTATTATGCCATATATTGCAATCCCAGGATTACCATTTTGCAAGACATAACGGATTGGATATCACAGTACATCATCCATTACAAACCATACATAAGGTCTTACACAAATACGGATCTCATGATCCAGTCTTAATACAATTCAAGCAGCGGAAATAACGTAATAATAACAATAGCGTAGGTGAAGTTCCATCTTCATGGTCACAGGCAATGTTGACGATGGGAGATGATCCTAGTTGTCATAACCTTCCTGCTGTCCGTCCTCTTGATACTCTTCTTCATAGTCTGGCCATGGGAATAGCCAGGGACAAAGCCATGAGTACTCTTTAAGTACTCGCAAACTAATACTAACAAGTGAAGTGGTTTTGGAGTAGAAAATACTAACCTCTAAGTTGTTTTGCAAAAAGCCAGATTTATCTCTACTGAATTCAGCAGCAAAGAAAGCTAGTTGAATGTTTTATAACACCTAAGTGGGAAATGGAATTTCATATTAGAACCCTATTGTGGTCAATTCAAAGTCATTGATGCAGCCCGTCCTACGAACGCTACTACATCTACTCCCACGAGCTCCCCAAGTGGACCCATGACTCGCGCCCGAGCCAAACTCCTACAAGCTAAGGTGAACTCGCTCCTCTCTTTGTGTGACTTCGATACACCCTTGGATGGCCTGCTACTTCATACGCATACCTTGTGCATCATCAGGTACGAAGAGAAGGACCCAGTGAACGGAGGCACACCAGCGAAAGAAGCCAAAAACTCTCTGTCGCCAGCGGTACTACCGGATATGGAACCGGTACTACCGCCCAGTGGCACTACCGCCCCCTGCTACCGCTCCCCGCTGAAGACGCCAACAGAAGCCCCAAAACTCTCTGTCTCCAGCGGTACTACCGGGTCTGGGACCGGTACTACCGCTCTGCGGCACTACCGCCCCTGCTACCGCTCCCCGCTGAAGACACCGACGGAAGTCCCCGGATGGAAAGCGGTACTACCGGACCCGGCAGCGGTACTACCGGTTGACCGGTACTACCGGACGTGCTAGACCGGTACTACCGGACGTGCATGAACCTGATCGTGTTAAGTCGGCCCAGCGCCCTGTAACCCTCACTATATTTTGCTATTTGTTCCCAAAATACCCCTATTTATGTGGTTGGCCTATAAATAGCCCCCCACCCTATAATGTAAACCCTAGACTTGGATAATAATAGATTAAGGACACCCCTTTGAGGATCTTTCAATTTATTGGTCTCATGCTCCTACCAAGGGGCACCCTATTATCCACCCTCCTCTTGGATCTTGCCTAGTGCGTTCAAGTTGTACAAGGCCTTGGGTTCTCGGTTTCTCGCCCCCAAGTCGTCAAGGTCTCACCAAGCACATCGTCCCCCGTTGTTGGCGTGGAGATAGAGCTTCGCCCAACACCGATCCTAGGGATTATGTTGGACCGGTTGCCACCAGCGTGAGTTATCGGCGTGTATCGTGATTTGTGTGCGTGTGTTCGTGGTTTTCATCCCTTCTTCCCCCGTCCACAGCTTTCCCCTCGTTTCCCGTGGAGATTCGTGAAAGATCGGGCCACCCCAAGGGATTACCCCATAACATATTGGTATCAGGAGCAAGGTTGATCACGAATTTCCCCCCAATTTTTCTTTTATCCCCCTTAAAATCGAAAATCCCACCAAAAAGAGCCCCAATTTTCCTTCGGACAGATCTTTGGATTTGGTGAGTTTTTCGTGGTTTTGGTCCATAGATCTGTTGCTTTTGGAGTCGATCTATAGCCCCTGTTGTTCCTAGCCCAGCCTTTCGGTCAAATTCCCACGAATTTGAGGTTTGTGTCAAGTGGATCTCGTTCCTGTTTTGCGACCTGCGGTACTGCTAGTGGCTCAGGCGGTACTACCGCCGTCCGGTACTACCGGCCGTACCAATTGGTAATACCGCGCGCCACAGAAAGTTTTCCTTCTTCTCTTGACGCCTCAACTTCGTTTGCTGACTTTCCATCTTCAATTTGTTCGTGTTTCGCGTGTTTGTCGCCATTTTAACACAAGCTTCCGCATCAAGTCAACACGCGCTCAACGACACCGCGACACTCGAACATCATCCCCACCAACGGTTGCAAGTCGTCAACAATACCAAAGGTATAACTTGCGCCACTTTGACAGCCCCATATCTTCCTTTGTGTGTATCTATCCTATGAGAGCAACTCATTTTGTGTTTGTCTAAGCATTGTGTACTTGCCTTCGGAAAGTGAGAGTGTGAGGCCAAATACAAAAGTTAACATAGTAGCATATAAAGGGAGAAAAAGGAAAAGAATCACAAAAAAAAAGAGAAAGAGAAAAAAATACATAGTCTCCCAATACAAAGAGAATACCAAGCTTGTAAGCCAAAGAGAGAGAGAGAGACAAGAGCGCGCCAAGGCAAGTGCATAAATCTATAGCTTATCCTCTTTTGGCAAACGAGTTGTGGTCTCTCCTTGAGTTGGCACGACAACCGAGTGTAGTCTTCGTTAGGACCTTTTGTGCTCATTTTCATAGTCGTGCTAACCCCGTTTTTCTCCACGTGTACGTTTTTCCGTGTTTTTGTAGATCGTATCCTTTTGCTTTTGATCTTTGGTTCTTTACCAAGTAGAACAATAACCTTTTTCTTGGATCGTTTCGTTTGGTTTTCCACAATCCTAACCTTCCACCAAAAGCTTTTGAGAGTTGTAGCATATTTATGTGTGAGTTTCTTTGCCATTTCACTTTGCACGCTGTTCGCTCATTTGTGTGGCAATTGGTTTGATATAATCTCCAAGGTGAGGTAAAAGGCTAACTCTACGCACCCTTTTTCTCCATATACAACCCTTGTCGGCTTTGCATCATGGACAGGAATGGCGAGCCGTCCCAACCACCACAAACTCCGGAGGACGACACACAATTCATGACAAGATGGGACCATTGGAAGGTCCGAGGAGAATTCAACTACCGTTGTGAAGCTCTTGAGCGGCGCCAAGATGAACAATTTAGCGAAGCCCGCGTGGAGTTCAAGAACATCGACAACCGCTTCGAAGAAGTCCGAGGCCAAATGCATGCCATGCAACACAACCTCGGTCATCAAAATGAAGCTCTTGGTCGCGCCCTCGCCTCAACGGATGAGAAGCTTCAACGCCTCATTGATGGGCTAGCAAGGCCACGCTCGCGCGACTCAAGCTCATCTTGGCACTCCTCAAGTGAATCAAGTGCACCTCGCCATCACGCTCCAAGGCACCGGGATGGACCCGTCCTTCAATCTATGAGGTCTTCTCAAGCGGTACCATCTCCGCGACATGACGCAACATCAAGCTATGATGGTGACCTCTCCGCAAGACCTCCAAGACGTGAAGCGAACCGGCCAAAACCAAGGGCACTTATGATTCAACAAGAACAACCTCACATGGACCACCAAGCCCATCGCCGTCGACATGCTCTTTCAACAACAAGTGAAGCATCCGAAGAGGACGAACAAGATCACCGTCGACGTGAAGCGCTCGAAGATCCACCAAGGCGTCATCATCGACATGATCGTCAACGTCGACAACATGATCATCATGACGAGCCTCCTCCACATCAAGAAGACGGAGAACAGCCCATTGTTCATGCAGCTCAACGTCCTCCTCGCCACATGGCGCAAGACAATGCCCCTCGGCATCAACCGCGACAAGAACAAGAGCAAGCTCCCCAAGCTCGTCGTGAGGACCATCAACCTCCTCCTCGTCCTCAACCGCGCCAACAACACGAGCAAGCTCCCCAAGCTCGTCGTCAAAACCAAGTTCCACCACCAAACGCGGCACCTCAACAACCGCAAGAGCAACGCAACCATCACCAAGCAAGACATGAGAGCTCGGATGATGATGATGACGTCCAAAATCATGGCAACCGCCACAACCGGAACCGCAATGGAGAAGAAACTTTCGGCAAGCTCAAATTCACCATGCCCAAGTTCACCGGTTCCAATGAACCCGAAGAATATCTCTCGTGGGAACTCAAGGTTGACAAGATCTTCCGCATGCACAACTATAGCAATGAGAAGATGATGTCCATGGCATCCCTCGAGTTCGATGAGTATGCCAACCTTTGGTGGGAACAAGTTCAACTCACTCACGAAGCAAAAGAAGAGCCTCCAATATCAACTTGGCAAGATATGAAGGCCCATATGAGATCCCGCTTTGTTCCTTCGCACTACACGCGTGACCTCTTCAACAAGCTTCAAACGCTTAGTCAAGGGACAAAGACCGTGGAAGAGTACTCCAAGAAAATGGAGCTCAACATGATCCGTGCCAACATTGAAGAGCGAGATGAACAAACAATGGCATGTTTCCTCAATGGCTTGAACCATCCCATCAAGCGCATCACCGAGTTCCAAAAGTACAACAACATGGTTGAGCTTGTGCACATCGCATCAAAGGCCGAGCTCAAGTACAAGAGGACATCAAGTACAACAAGCCAAAGACGTACTTCACCTACAAGCAAGCACCAAACACTACTCCAACAACACCAAGTGGAAGCTCCTCAAGTACCACCAAGCTTCCCTTCAAGCCAACACTTCCTCAAGGAAAACAGCCCCCAAGTGGCAAATACACAAGAGATGATCAACCATTCAATGGTGAATGCTACAAGTGTGGAGGCAAAGGACACAAATCGGCCGCATGTGGAAACAAGAAAGTTTTGTTCATCCATGACAACTGCGATGAAGAATACTTGAGTGATGAAGAGTTTGATGCAAGGGTCAAGGAAGCCATGGCAAGGAAACATTTGGAAGAGGACCAAGAACTTCTTGTGTGTGAGCATGACGCAAGTCCATCGCTTGTGGTCACAAGGGTCTTAACTACTCAAGCCAATGAGAATGAAGACCAACGATCAAACATCTTCCACACTCGCGCCGGCATCAATGGGAAGTCCATCAAAGTTGTCATCGATGGAGGGAGTTGCCACAATCTTGCAAGCACAGAATTGTGTGAGAAACTCAACCTCATCCTCCATCCACATAAACACCCCTACCATATACAATGGCTAAGTGACCAAGGATCCGTCAAGATCAAGCACACCGTCTCGGTAACATTCTCAATTGGGCCCTACAAGGACACGGTGGAATGTGACGTGGTCCCAATGACGGTTTGCCATATGTTGCTCGGAAGTCCGTGGCAATATGACAAGCGTGCTTTGCATGATGGTCACTCAAACACTTATACCTTCAAATGGTTTGATAAAACTTGTGTGTTGCAACCAATGACTCCTAGACGAATAATTGCGGACAATGCAAAGGCTTTAGCAATGGCGCAATACACAAAAACACCTTGTGAGAAGAGTGGTGAGCGAGAGAACCACACCATAGTGAGTGAGTGCCACAAGCCAAACTCGAGTGGAAAAACTAAGAGTGTTCTTCTTGCCACCAAAAGTGAGATGAGAGAAGTGCGGAACAACCCATCCATCTTGCACTATGTCCTTGTTTGCAAGGGACTAGCGCAAGGAACTAATGACTTGACAAATGTTCCTCCTTCTTTGATGGCTATTTTGCAGGAATTCCACGATGTTTTTCCCGAAGAGCTTCCTCATGGCCTACCTCCTCTTCGTGGAATCGAGCACCGCATCGACCTCATACCCGGCGCCCCACTCCCAAACCGCGCCGTGTATCGCACAAACCCGGAAGAGACAAAGGAGATAGAACGTCAAATCAACCAACTCGTCTCCAAAGGTTTGATCCAAGTAAGCACTAGCCCAAGCGCGGTCCCCGTGATTCTAGTTCCAAAAACGGATGATACGTTGCGGTTATGCATGGACTGCCATCCAATCAATGCTATCACCGTGCGTTATCGACATCCTATACCGCGTCTTGATGACATGCTTGATGAGTTATGTGGAGCCACTATATTTTCGAAAATTGATCTTCGTAGTGGTTACCATCAAATTCTCATGGCCGAAGGTGATGAGTGGAAAACCGCCTTCAAGACCAAGCTTGGTCTCTATGAATGGTTGGTTATGCCTTTTGGCTTATCAAATGCCCCATCTAACTTCATGCGCCTTATGAACCATATTTTGAGATCTCTCATTGGGAAGAGTGTAGTTGTTTACTTTGATGACATCCTTGTCTATAGCAAGTCACTAGAGGAGCATGTTACTCATGTTAAGGAGGTCCTTCAAATCCTTCGTCATGAAAAGCTTTATGCTAATCTCCCAAAGTGCACTTTTGCAAAAGACAAGCTGATTTTCCTTGGTTTTGTTGTGTCTTATAATGGCATTGAAGTTGATGTCTCAAAAGTTAAGGACATACGAGATTGGCCCATCCCTACCAATGTTAGTGAACTTCGTAGTTTTCATGGGTTGGCTGGCTTTTAACGTCGTTTTGTGAAAGACTTTTCTACCATTGCTTGCCCCTCAATGAATTGACCAAGAAAAATGTCACATTCGTTTGAGGAAAAGCACAACAAAAGGCTTTTGATGAGCTCAAAACTAGGCTCACCGAAGCACCACTTCTTGCATTACCGGATTTCACAAAACCTTTGAGATTGAATGTGACGCTAGTGGTATTGGCATTGGTGGCGTACTTATGCAAAATGGGCGTCCTATTGCATACCATAGTGAGAAATTTGATGGCGCACGCCTTAACTATCCCATTTATGACAAAGAACTTTTTGCCTTGGTTTGAGTCCTTCAAGTGTCGCAACACTATCTTTGGCCCAAAGAATTTATCATCCATTCCGACCATGAGTCGTTGAAGTATCTTAAGGGCCAAGCCAATTTGAGTAAAAGGCACACCAAATGGGTTGAGTTCATGGAGTCTTTTCCTTACATTGTCAAATACAAGAAGGGCAAAGAAAATGTGGTAGCGGACGCCTTGTCTCGCAAAAACACAAACCTTCTTACGCGGCTCGAAGTAAATGTCTTGGGTCTTGATGACATCAAATCTTTGTACGCGTCCGACCCTTTCTTTGGACCAATTTTTGCAAGATGTTCAATAGACAAAGGGATTGATGATTTATATTTGCATAAGGGTTTTCTTTTCAAACAAAACAAGCTTTGCATTCCGAAGTCATCTCTCCAAATTTTGCTTCTTCAAGAGTCCCATGGTGGAGGCCTTATGGGTCACTTTGGCCGTGACAAGACATATGACATGCTCTCCACTCACTACTTTTGGCCTAAGATGAAGCGCGACGTGGAGCGCCACGTCCAACGATGCACTACATGTATCCAATCTAAGTCTAAGTCTAACCCCTTTGGTCTTTATATGCCATTGCCTATTCCTCATGCACCTTGGTCGGACATTAGCATGGACTTTGTGTTAGGCTTTCCTAGATCTAAACATGGACATGATTCTATATTTGTAGTAGTGGATCGCTTTTCAAAAATGGCACATTCCATTCCGTGCCATAAGACCGATGATGCTTCACATGTAGCAAATTTATTTTTCAGGGAAATAATTCGGCTACATGGTGTACCAAGAACAATCGTCTCCGACCGTGACGTAAAATTCATGAGCTACTTCTGGAAGACTCTCATGGCCAAGCTCGGCATCAAGCTCCTCTTCTCGTCCGCCTCGCATCCTCAAACTGATGGACAAACCGAGGTCGTCAATCGAAGCCTTGGCACACTCCTCCGGATGTTGATAAAGAAGAACCTTAAAGACTGGGAGGAATGTATTCCACACTCCGAGTTTGCCTACAACCGCGCCAAGCACTCCACCACCATGAGGAGCCCGTTCATGATCGTCTATGGCTTCGAGCCTCTCACCGCGCTCGATATCCTTCCACTACCACTTCATGAACGTGCCAATATGGACGTTGTCAAGCGTGCTCAAACAATGAAGAAACTCCATGAAGACACAAGAGCTACGATCGAGCAACAAGTCCTTCGCCAAGCATCAAGGCTAAACAAGAACGAGAAAGAGATTATCTTTGAAGAGGGCGACCTTGTGTGGATACACTTAAGTAAAGACCGCTTCCCCAAGGAACGCGACTCCAAACTCAAGCCAAGAGGTGATGGACCATTCAAAGTTCTAAAGAGGATAAACAACAACGCCTATATCATCGATATCCCAACATCAAAGTATCTTGTGAGCTCGACATTCAATGTAAAGGACCTCTCACCCTACCATGGAGAAGATGAAGTTGAGAAGGTTGAAGAGTCGAGGACGACTCTTTCCCAAGGGGGGGGGGAGCTGATGCAGCCCGTCCTACGAACGCTACTACATCTACTCCCACGAGCTCCCCAAGTGGACCCATGACTCGCGCCCGAGCCAAACTCCTACAAGCTAAGGTGAACTCGCTCCTCTCTTTGTGTGACTTCGATACACCCTTGGATGGCCTGCTACTTCATACGCATACCTTGTGCATCATCAGGTACGAAGAGAAGGACCCAGTGAACGGAGGCACACCAGCGAAAGAAGCCAAAAACTCTCTGCCGCCAGCGGTACTACCGGACATGGAACCGGTAGTACCGCCCAGCGGCACTACCGCCCCTGCTACCGCTCCCCGCTGAAGACGCCAACAGAAGCCCCTAAACTCTCTGTCTCCAGCGGTACTACCGGGTCTGGGAACGGTACTACCGTTCTGCGGCACTACCGCCCCCTGCTACCGCTCCCCGCTGAATACGCCGACGGAAGTCCCAGGATGGAAAGCGGTACTACCGGACCCGGCAGCGGTACTACCGGATGCTAGACCGGTACTACCGGACGTGCATGAACCTGATCGTGTTAAGTCAGCCCAGCGCCCTGTAACCCTCACTATATTTCGCTATTTGTTCCCAAAATACCCCTGTTTATGTGGTTGGCCTATAAATAGCCCCCCACCCTCTAATGTAAACCCTAGACTTGGATAATAATAGATTAAGGACACCCCTTTGAGGATCTTTCAATCTATTGGTCTCATGCTCCTACCAAGGGGCACCCTATTATCCACCCTCCTCTTGGATCTTGCCTAGTGCGTTAAAGTTGTACAAGGCCTTGGGTTCTCGGTTTCTCGCCCCCAAGTCGTCAAGGTCTCACCAAGCACCTCATCCCCCGTTGTTGGCATGGAGAGAGAGCTTCGCCCAACACCGATCCTAGGGATTATGTTGGACCGGTTGCCACCGGCATGAGTTATCAGCGTGTATCGTGATTTGTGTGCGTGTGTTCGTGGTTTTCATCCCTTCTTCCCCCGTCCACCGCTTTCCCCTCGTTTCCCGTGGAAATTCGTGAAAGATCAGGCCACCCCAAGGGATTACCCCATAACAGTCATGAATCATTTCACAAGTCATTTTGAAAACATCTGATGACGGCACAGTATGTCCACTCCAACTGTCCATAACCGCGGACGCGGCTATTCGAATAGTTTGACACTCTGCAGAGGTGGTACACGTTCACCACAACATTCGATACATCCGTCAGGAACAATCCTGAATTCACCATACTTAGTATGCGGATAATCAATCCCAACCTTTCAATTACACGCCCTAGTATAGGCACCTCTCCTGTGAGTTTGGCCTCCCAACCATGAGCATCTGTCATCTTGGGAACTGCACAGGTAGAAAATCTTCACAAGGTAGCCTCAGCTCAAACCTTGGCCGCAAGGGAACCCATACTAAGGTATATAAATTTCCAGTCAAGCCCTACCCAAATTTTGCGTATTGTGGTTGTACAGTAAAATTGGAATGGTATCGCATCTAGACAACCATCAGTTTTATAAAGGGCTAAGGCTCATGCCTTAACGTTTTCATCATCAAAATCATCTAGTGTTCAAGAACACATGTCAAAACATTTTAGTAGAATGACTCATCATTCTAAGGTTTTCATACCCATTTTCACAAAGTATTCCCATCTAAAGTTGATCAAGTTTTATGCTTAGAACTAGCATCTACAAGTGGGGGTATGCACTAATGAGGGGTGGTAAACAAGTGTCAAATAGCTAAGTTCAATCTCATGCCTCAGGATGACATCAAGACTATCTAACTTAGGCCAAGTTTTATGAGTTTTATGCTACCTTTAAATATCTTTCTACAATCTACAAGTCACCAAGTAAACTCAAATAAAAGCTTTGATAAAGAAATAAAATACTAAGCTTGCAAGTAAAACTAGGATTGGGTATCATCAAATGTATCTAACCAAGCATGCTTAATGCATTGCATAGGTTATCTAACTTTCATAGTTGCAAGTTTTAGCTTGCTTAGATAGTAGCTTGCCTTGTCCAGAGCAGTGGTTGAAGTTCTCCTCGGCTTCTTCCTCGTAATATCCTCCTTCCTCCTCGTATCCTTGGTCGGTACTAGCGTCTATAAGTAAATACGAGGTACACAATCACCAAACAATACTTAAATATTTCTATTTATCACACCAAAGTTTTCACTAGATGATATAGGATCATCACAAGTATTACAACCATTAAGGCAAATAGTTTTATTTCCTTTATTTAAGAAAATTAATTTCTACTCATTGAAAACTACTTAAGATTTCATATTCTCCAACTAAAAAATGGGATCATGTTGACACATGTCATCACCACACATTTCAGTACATGGGAATGTGATTTAAAGTGGTGTCACAATTTAATAAGGTTTAACCTTTTTATTTTAATTAAATAAAGTGACTAGAAATTCCTATGAGGCATTCTTTTATTACTTGATCATTATTTCTGCAAGTAAACCAATATATTTTTATATATTCTGAAAGGTATGGTTAAATGTGATTTTTGAGAGTTGGAATCAACTCAAAAGCTTTCATGGTTGAATTTTGAAAAATGTTTGAATGCAAAAAAGTTTCTGCCTTGTTATTTTTACTATTGCTAATGCACACATCCAATTGGTTTGAATCCAACGGGCTTGGATTAATCATTCTAGTACCTTTCTAACAAAATTGGTTTCATGCATTTTGGTTCAGTGAATCGAGCTGGGTTTATTTTTGAATCTGGGTACAAAACTGAGTTTGAAACTAAAAGAATAAACCTAGATTTGAATTACTGGGTCGCGCGGGAGGTTAACTGGGCCGGACCACTACGCACAGCGTGAGTGGGCTGGTTAAGTGGCTGTTTCCACTCGTCAGTGAGACGGAGGTGTGCGAATTGGTATGGGGGATGTGGACCGCACGATCAAACTCTAATACTACGACCGCGGTTCAGCGTCCACGTCGGGCAACGCCGACGAGACAGAACCGTAGCTTGGCCAGTGGGGGTCGTGGGAGGCTCACCGGGGCTTAGGTGAGGGTCGACGACGGGGGCGAACGACGAAGTCGACAATGGCGATCCTCCTGGTACCAGCAGCTCCTCCTGGGGTGGCTCCAATCGACGACACCTTTCTCCTCCAGCAGGAGACTCTAGCCAAATTCCGGTGATGCGCTGCTCGCCTTGCTTCGGGAGTGAGGTGGAGTGCTTCTGAGAGAGAGGGGAGTGAGATGGTGTGAAGATTTCGTGCTGGGGTGGCCTCTATTTATAGTGCCTGAAGGGGACCGACGAGCGTGGGATGAGCTTGTCGTGGTCGTCGACACAACGAGCTAAAGGCATGGGCGACGATAGGGGCGGTGATGTGCTCCCTGGTGAAGCTCAGCGGCATGGCTACGCGGCGTGGGGCGGTGCGAAACGATCGGAACGTCGCGACGCTCTAGGGAGGTCCCACGACAATTTTAATGGTGCACAACATCTACGGTCCGCGTGGCGGCAAACGGGTATGTCTGCGGTGTTGCTGGGGTGCTAGCGATCCTGCTTGAACGAGGCGAGGGCGGCGCATGGTCTGTGGGCATGTGTCGCGGTTGGCGCTCTGGCGCGCTCTCGGCTCGCTCGCAGAGAGGCTTGGCATGCTCGGGCTAGGTGGTCCAGGGGCTGGCTGCGCTCTAGGCTTGGACAGGGGGTGGGAGTGGGGTGGCTGTGCTCTGGCTGCGCTTGCTAGGCTTGGTGCTTCTTCTAGCTTGTTGTCGACATGGGGGTGGCAAGTTAGTCTCGGCATGGCCACCATTGATGGCTATGGCATGCTCACAGTGGTGCTAAATCTTGTTAATTGAGCTAGATCATCTACTAATAGTGTAGTGTGAGCTATAGAGATGAACAAGTTAGGCCAAATTTACTGCTCACAATAGTGTTTGTGGTTTGTTTGTTTGGTTATTACAAGGTGTTTGATGAAATGGCCGCAAGAGATTCAAATTTGAATTTTTGAATCAAACTTTGTGGGTGTGCTAGTTACATAAGGAGTCTCTAGTTAGTTGGAAAGGTCAAGTGGAATTGGTTTGGTTGGTTTTTGAAAAAGGGGTGATCTTCACATATGAATCAAATTCAATTTTGAAATGTGATTTGAATCAAGTTGCCAAATGTTTCTCCAAGTTTGAAAGGTGGGCTTTGATTCACTTTTACTTGGTCTTGCAAGGGGTGAAAGGAAATGGAAAAGTTTCTGTTTGAAATCTTGGACTAGAAACACTCAAAGTGGTCTAGTGAGCAAGATTGGCAAAAAAGACCATTTGCTTTATTTGTTTTGTTTTTGATTTTCTCTTGATTTGTTTTTGCTTGGAAATAATTTAGATGATGTTGTTTTCATCTTTAATCCATTTCTTGATATTTAGATTAATCACACAAGTTCATTCATGCATTCACACAATCATCACCTACACACATGCATTCATAATGATTTGAATTAACAAAAAAAATTGTTAACCCTAATTTTGGTGATTGGAATTTGATAATCATTGTTCAACATTTTTGGGATGTTACACATCGCTTGATGCAAAGTCCAAGGCTTTAATCCCCATTTCGGAAAAAGGGAAAATATATACATATATACAAGATGTAGGGAGGGGTGTGAGTGTACAACAGGGCATAGACCAAAGAAAACTCCAGTGCATATAGCCAAGCTAAAAGAGATTTTTCAGTTAAAAGGTTTAGGTTTTTCCGCTGGGAAATTGCCTTACCATGGGGTCAATATATATAATGATCATCATAGGTTACATACGTACAAGTGTGTATAAATGCATGACAAAATAATACAACTAGACCTATTTAACACTCCCCCTCAATCTGAACTTCTACTATGAACAAGATTTAGATTGGTCTTGAATCGGTCTAGCATATGTCCAGTGGCTGGTTTGGTGATCACATCAGCCAGTTGATCGTTAGAAGAAATGAACCTGACCTGCAAAGCTCCAGCGGCAACACGCTCCCGCACGAAATGAAAATCGATCTTAATGTGCTTGGTACGAGCATGGAAAACTGGATTGGTGGTCAAATATGTTGCCCATAAATTATCACACCAGAACACAGGGGTGCGCTGCTGAGAAACACCCAGCTCCTTGAGTAGATACTCTACCCACATAGCTTCAGCTGCTCTATTTTCCAAAGCTTTATACTCTGCCTCGGTACTTGACCTTGAAACTGTAGGCTGTTTCATCGAACTCCATGAAATGTGATTTGGTCCAACAAATACTGTGAAGCCTCAGGTGTATCGGCGATCATCAACACATCTTGCCCAATCCGCATCAGTGAAGATACTGAAGCTAGTAGAGGTAGACTTGCTAAAACTCAGCCTTGTACTCAGTGTTCCCTTCACATATCGCAAGATGCGCTTCACTGCCTCCCGATGAACATTTGTGGGATGTGAAATAAACTTGAAAACCTTATTCACCGCAAACAATATGTCTGGGCGAGCAAGGGTGAGATACTGTTGACGAGGTTCGATCTCGTCAATGCCCATTGCTATGGACTTGGGTTTTGGAGAAGATGGGGGTGCTGGATATCGCGGAACGATTAATAGAAAAGCAACATGGGACACGAGGTTTTACCCAGGTTCAGGCCCCCTAAGGGAAAACCCTACTCCTACTCGTCTGCTCTTGATTACGGCGGAACCGAAGGTTCCAGGGATGCGCAGATGCAATCTGGCGTGAAGGTGTGTATGCGGGGGTTGGAGAGATCCTTCTCGCCATGCCCTCCTGGCCTTTACATAGATAGGCAGGTCCCGGGCTTAGATCGTGTTGGTTACCTATTAGGGTTGGTACCCTTTGAAATTCTATCTACTCTAGACTTGTCCTCCAAGGATCCGAAGACGTCATGGGCTTGGGCCACCCGAAATCTCCACGGGCCGCGTGTCTTGACATGGGCCTTCGTTGGGCCGGACCAGGTATACCAATGTTGTGTACCCGTGGGGTATAACCATGTCAGTAGACCGCGAGTGTTCAGTCGAATCGTAGATTCGGCTGAAGACTTTTCAATTTTCGGGTGTAGTTGAGCCTGTTATTTGAAAGAGAAAATATTTTAGTTCATAGGGATTGTTGATGCGTGTGCCTGACTCTCCCGACGGATCAGGGCCAGTTAACTATCATAGGACAAAACAACACAATCTTCTTCAGATCCAAGTCCCCAGACTCGAATCTGGAACGAATGCTGACGTAATTCGACTCAGGCCGTTGAGGTTTTATAGGAGTGAAATCCAGTGGTTTTCAAGGGATGTACCTAATGCGTCCATTGGAATTTTCATCATATCTATTGACACGGGAGTTTACTAGCAGAGCACATTCAGGTGCGTTACCAGGCCATCAGATGATATATGTAGGATTTATCTTTGTGTTGTAGACACAGCATCCAAAATTTTATCACCGCGGAGGTGTTTCGGGTGGCCAAGGAGAATGCGTCTAACTTAGTGTTGGTTTGGTCAAAGTTCCCAAAAAGATTTTTATTGTATTTGATCTGAAGGATCGCAGTCAAAGAATTCATAGGGTGCACGGCTAGTGCTCCCTATGAGAGTAGCCCCCGAGTGTCTGTTCGAGTCGTAGACTCGAGCAGAGACTTTAGTTCAATTGTTTTCAGCTTAGGTCCGAAGGACACAATTTTTTCAGATACTCAACCAATCCTCCCTATGGGAGTAGCCCCCGAGTCTGTAGTGGATCCGCAGACTCGACGTAGGACTCGAAGATAGTTGCGAGGTATAGTACCTTAGTCATTTCTCAGGTGCACGGCCAGCGCTCCTGATAGGAGTAGCCCCCGAGTAGTTGCTCGAATCATAGATTCGAGTAAGTACTTGATTGAACAGCCGAAAAATTTCAAACGTTGCTGGCTTGGACTTGATAAGGTTAGTGTTGAAGATTGGTGATCTCAACCGTCTGTGGCGGCAGAGATGATGTGACGGGATGATCGTGGGTCCCACCGCCTGACTTGAAGTTGACTAGTCAAGCGCAGACGTGACGAAAATTACGGCGTCTCCTCGGTTTTCGTGCATAGTGGACGTTGTGCCGGCAACGGCTCGTTGCTGTGCTGACACGTGTAGGGTTGGATATAGGGTGTGCGCTAGGTATTCTAGATCAACGTCTCATGTGCGTCGTTTTCCTCTTTTAATACCGTGGGTAAACAATTATTTTCTTTTACCCTTTGCCATTTTCTCATCGCCATTGCCTCCAGTTTCACGAGCACTGCCTCTCTCCATCGTGCACTAGAATTTCTTCGTTCCTTTCCCTTTTCTTTTCTCCGCGCACACCGCCGCACTTGACGCCGCGCTATGGGCAAGCCGAAGAAGATCACCACCGGAGCTGGCTCGTGCGCCGCCGGCGGCGGAAAGAAGACCGCCGCGACCACCTGTATCACGGACGTCGGGTGGAGGCGCAGAGAGATGCGCGACGGGGATCTGTGCAAGCTGCGTGATTGTGGGTTGATCCCCCCAGAACAAGGAGGACGCCATCCTCCCTGGTGATGAGGTAATCCCTCGCCCAACCGAAGATTTTCAGGTGATGTTTTTTGCGTTTGTCATCCGTGGTCTTTCTCTTCCTGTCCACGATTTCCTTCATGGACTCCTCTTCTTCTATGGGATTCAGTTGCATCACCTGTCTCCCAATTCTCTTCTCCATATTGCTTGTTTTATCACTCTTTGCGAGTGCTGGCTCGGTATTGATCCGCACTTTGGCCTCTTCCAGAAGCTCTATTCCGTGAAGAGGCAGTGCGGCACCGGCGGAGTTGTAACATCCCAAAAATCAAGATTTGTAAAGTTTGCATATCATTCATGCATTCATAAGAATTTGGTCTTTTCAAACAAAATTTCAAAATAAGAAACCATGTTATGCCTATTATTTTATGCAAGTAAGGCAATGGTCCTATTTATACTTTCAAGGTATGAGAGTGCTTTGGATTGATCAGAAATGTTTTAAAGTTGAATGCAAAGCTTGCACAAAATTTTTCAAAACAAAATTCAAAGTAAAACCATTTATATGCCTAATATATCTATATATCAATAAAGGCATGGTTTTATTATATTTTTCGTAGTGTCAAAATGTTTTTGACTATGCGGTAGTGTTTTTAAAAACAATTAACCGCAAGGATTACACTACATAAATCCATAAGGAATTTGAATTCAAACTTATTTGAAAATGGTTTGAAATTGTTTCCTGAAAATCGAAATAGAAAAAGAAAAAGAATAGAGAAAAGGGAAAAGGCCGGCGCCACAGTTTCGGCCCTGTCCCACTCCCGCGGCCCAGCAAGCCCACCTGGCTCCCCCGCATCCCTCTGCCTCTCTTTTCTCACCGCGCTTGAACTACACCCCGCGCTGACAGGCAGGCCCCACCGCCACATCAGCTCGTCATCAATCCCGCGCCGAAGGACCCGTGCTGCTCACTGCCGTTTCTCCCCCGTTTCAATTCGTTTAAATTCGCTTGATTCACATCTTGATTACTCCCACGACCTCCTCCTTCTTAAACCCCGCGGCCCTCTCTCCATTTCCCCTCACCTAGCAAACCTAGCGGGCCCTAGGCTCTGCAAAATTCTACTCGCAAGCACTGCCGCCCGAAGCACGTCGGCGACCAATCCCGGTGAGCTTCATCCACCCCTCTCTCTGGTTGCCACTATATTGATTGCCATCCTCACGCTTATCTAATGCTGCCTCCCATTTATTTTCTTGTGCCTCGTAGCCTCGCTTTGTCAACATCTGCTAGGACCCGACGGTGAGCACGACTCCGGTGAGGAATAGCCGCCGAACCTGAGCGCCCCGCCCTCGCCCGTGACCTCCACTGCAACCGATCCATCGTCGCGACCTTGGTAATGCCTTAGGTCCTTCCCCTTACCCCCTAGCATCGCTGGCAGAGCCGTCGCCGCCGCAGCTCGCCATTTGCACCGCCCGTTGTTGGCCAACGCACTCAGATCCGCTGGATCTAGATCCAGCGGCTAGGATTAGAAGAGAGAGTGAAGGAGTATCGTGTGATCTGGACCGTGCGATCTAACTTGGCACACGCGCGTGATCCGCGCGAAATGGTACGGGCCAATAGGAACTTGCCGCGTGTCACTGGTTCTGTTTTAAAAATCTGATTTTAGATCTATTTGTGATTCAAATTGTAAATTCAATAACTTTTGATATGTTTGTCCAAAAATTACAAATAATATATCATTGGATTCAGAAAAATGATCCCTACACATCTATGGCATTGGTTTGTCCATTTGCTTCCCGTAAAATTGGGTTTTTATGCAGAGACATTTGTAGGCTTATTTTGAGTATATAAATTATTTTGAAAATGTTTTTAAAGCCAAATTAAGTTTATTTAGTGTATAAATGTTTTAGTTATGTGTTTAGTACTATTTACTTGTCTTTTTTAGTATAAGAAAAATCAACACATGGCATTTGTATGCATTCATATATTTTTTGCTTGATTATTTTGAATGTAAATTTGGTGCTATCATTTTATGTGTAGATTTTGGTGCTAGTGGTGATTGTGATTGTGAGGATTTTTTCTACTCTCCAAACTACCAAGGCAAGTGGTGCTTCATGTATTTGCCCATTATTTTGATATGCACTAGTGATATTTTGTATAGGGTTTGCATGATATTTTGCTAAGTAACTATATGCTATGCAATGGGAAATCCTAGTAGTTGTAGTCTTGGTAGAATTTTATCTAAGTTAAGATTCTTGTTGTATTATCATGATACTTATATTTTTGCTTAATAAAACAACTATGTGAATAAATCAACTAGGTGGAATGGTATGTTTGGGTTATGTTGAGTGATTACACATGGCCCATATCTATGGACTACCTTGTGTATCACACTTATGGAAAGCCACCCAGGAACAAAGGGATTTGAGATACTTAGTGTTTAGAAGCTTCTAGTGCAACCACATGGCATATGGGCTCTGCCTTGATCATATTGGTTGCAATATCTTAGCCAGATGGACAGTTGGTGGTAGGGTGATAGGTTGGAGCGCGTCCATTTTGTCTAAGGGAAGGCTTCTGAAAGATTTTGTCTCGATGCATGTAGAGTCTTGTGGGGAAAGTGCACCACCTCTCGAGAAGGAAAAATCTAAGTACTTAGCCGTGTCCCCGTAATTGGACAATATGATCATCAAGACACTGAAGCTATCAAGGATCTCCTCTTCCCTATTTCTAAGTTAAAAACTTGTGGTTGAACAAGGTTAAAGGTTCACCAATGTCTATTGGCGGTTCCTTGGTTGTTTTTGTCAAACAAAAACTTAGTGTTTTCAACTGATAGGTAAAACCTATTTTGAGGAAAGCAAGCCTAAGCTACACTTAGCCAAATTCATGTAGAAGCTAGAAACTATTATTCTACTAAGGTATCACTTGCCAATACTATTCAAATGTATTGACCCACTGTGGCTGTAACTTGTGATGTTGCAGGGTACTCTGATGAGGATTAGAGTTATGAGTCTATACTCAACATGTTTGCCTGTGGAACATGAAGATGAAGACTTTACTTTATTTTCTTAAGTTTGAACACTTGAACTACCCTTTGGCTATGGAGTTGTAAAAGACTATGTTATTCTGGAATGACGATGTAATAAAGATCTTTGTATCTGTATACTTAATCTTAAACTGTGGATGCTAGCATTTGATCCAGGGACTAGCATTGCAATCACAAGGACCTCTACCTCTACAAAGTTGGGGTCTTACAGGAGTCTATCCGCTCAGCGGCCCAATCATTTCCATCCGCTCTTCCATCCAATTCTTCTCTTTTTCTATCTAAGAGTCTATCCAGCAATTGCGTCGGAAGTGGTTCTACGTCCGTGATGCTAAGCTGGAGGTCAGCAATATGGGCTTGCCCCCTTCGATTCCTCCTAGCAGATCATCCGAAAGAGATCATGGAAGAACCACATCCTAGAAGGAGAATCTGAAGAGGTGGATAGGCTCTACCAGTGGGTGGAGGCTCTTCAGCTAGTGCCAGGCAAAGATGTCAATGGTGTCGACATCATCCACACCTTCCTCAAGCGCCAGGTGCAGCCACTCCAAGCGAGGGTGCATCCGATGTTCCTCTACGCTGGCTTTAGCGATCCGACTAGGGTTTCATCCGAAGAATTGTTTTCGGGTGACCTGGATAGGGCCCTGCAACCCCTGCTGAAGGCCAAGGCTGACGAGGACCTCCCGGGGAAGTCTTTGACCACTCCTTTTAGCGCCAAGAAAGTGGTTTCCCAGGTGATACTTGTTCGTGCGGGTAGCGCTTTTTCCAAGTTTTTGTTGTTTGTTGTTGTTATTTATCTTGTTTCTTTTTCTTTCGCTTGCAGCGCCTCAAGGTAACGGGGTATATGCCTCCTGTGCCTTAGAAGTATACGGAGGCACCAGACAATGAGGAGGTGGACTCCGAGTCCGATCTTCCTCCGGCACAGTCGCCTACGACAGATGCTCCCGAGGCGAGTGAAGGGCGGACCCGGAAGTGCACCCGGAGCAAGTCTTCGGATGCATCCACTCCTCCAACTCCAAGAGGTCTGCCGTTCCTTGAACGACATGGTGAGGATGATGGTGCGTCATCTCCACCATTTCCTGTCGTGCCTCTTTGGGCGGTGGCTCCACAGCCGACGACCAAGAAGAATAAGGAGAAGGTGGCTCCCGCCTTCAACTTATCGGACATAGCATCGTAAGTGACTTCACCTAAGTCTTTTTCGTGTTGTTTGTCTGAGTAGTGTGAGTTGTTGTTTTGATCGAATTTTTACTTGCAGCCATTCTTCGGAGGGGTCTCTTGATGGGGACACCCAGGAGGCTATAGGGGAGTTGAAGCCAACGGCTTCTATCCCCCAGGTGGTGGCCGACTCTGAGGACTACGACCCGAACTCTTCTAGGCGAGAGGCTCGGACTATCGTAGCTCAGAAGACAGCACGTAGACCTTCAGAGTCCATGACTGAACACGTAAGTATTGTCTGTTTGGTTACGTGGGGGGAGCCCCCGAGGCTTTGTTGGGTGACTTGTTGGTCGTTTTTCTTTTGCGGTGCGGAGCCCCCGAGCCTTTTTGGATGATTTCTTGATCTTTTGTTTATGTTTCTTCTGCAGCCCTTTGCGCACGGCTCCAACCTCCTTATCTAGCAACACCTTGCACTAGAGTATAACCTGGAGCAGCTTCAAGGTACTCAACTTCTTACCCTGTTTTATCTCATCTGTCCCAAGGATTTGCTTGTATTAATCAGGTGTTTCTTCATGTTGCAGATAAAAACAATGTGGCTCTATGAAGACTGGATGCTCTCGAGAAGAGCCTTGGTCGAGCGGAGAAGAAGGCCGCGGATGCTGCGAAGTCCAAGGAGCGCTTGCAGAAGGAGGCTGCCGATCACGAGGAGCAGCTCGTGGCTACAGCTGCTGCCCGTGAGAAGGAGATGGCCGACAAGCTCATGTGATGCCAAGGCTTTTTCCAGTGAGCTTCCCTTGACTTGTTTGGGTCTTGTGTTTTTTCGACTGTGTCTTGTCTTTTCTCATTTGAGTGCTTTTCTTCTCTGTTTCAGATGCTTCAGGCATCATGATTGATCGTGGTGCGCTGGAGCATGGATATGCGTTGGCTGATGCTACTGCGGCGGTCGAAGATCGCTCCACCGCTGCCGCTGGATCCTTGGCGAAGGCCAAAGAAGTTCTCACGAGCTTCTACAAGGAGGTCGCCCCCAAGGGCGTTGCCCTTGAAGATGTCGACGCTCTTGTGGATGTGCTATCAGAGGAAGCTCTGGTGGCGTATAAGCGCAATCAAAAGGGCATCGACGCCTCCATAGGGATGGCGATGGCCATGGCGTCCGTAGCTGAGCTGGACCTGCTGCACATCACGTCCCAGATGCCGACGGCTGCAGATGGCTCGAAGGTATCGTTCTCCCTCTTTGACTCTCGCTGTAAGCGCTATGGGCCTAAGCTCATCGATCTCCTGGCTGATTATGCGGCAAAGCAGCAGCAGGAGGCCAAGAGCAGGCAGTCTGGCTCCGAGGCCACCCCGGATGCGGGAGCGTAGGCTTTTGTAATATAGATTATGGAGTTGTCTCTTTTGCTTTATACTGTAATCTTTTGATGATGAACAAGCCCGACTATGCCACGAGGTGTCTTTATTGTATAATGTTATATTTTGAGCTGCTGCCGGAAATGCTTTGTAATCTTCATGCTTGATTTTTTTGCCTTTGGGGTCCTTCGGGTGAGGTTCCTTCTGTCAGTCCAACTGCGCCTATGCCGCGACCATCCTTGGATGATGCATCGCGGCTGGTTTTTTTGCGTGATTGTGTCCGCAGATTGGAAAAAGACATCCTTAGCATTCGAGGCCACGCAGATGTGTGGAAGTCGAAGGCTGAGCGAGCCACTGCTAGGGAAGTGTTCTTGATGGGGGAGTTGCGGCAAATGGGCGAGGAACTGTAGTGTAAGTCTTCGTGAACTGATGTTCTTTAGGGTTCACCTTATTTATATGCCATCTTATTCCGTGCTTGGTGCAGACGTTAATATCGTTTCGGGGGAAGAGAAGGAGCGTGTGGCGGTTTGGATGAATTGCTTGACGCAATAGCACCTGGAGGATGGTGGCTTATGCTGGATGGACCGCGATCGATCTATCATCCTTGGGATGGTGCAAGATAGCGTGTAGTAGGTTCTTCGGGTGCTTCGGCCAGCGAGGACTTCTCTAGCGGCCATTTGGGCCGTCATGTTCCCGTTGGATGGTGCGCCTTCCACCTTTTGGGGCCTTCTAGTGAAATTTCGAAATGTAGGCCACGTCAGGGAGTTGGTGCGGCATCAGCTGATTGCTCGGGTGAAGGCTGCCTTGTCGCTCGTTCGGCTGCATCACCGTGATGTCAATCTTGCGGATGTGGCGACTGGGCCACCCCTTCGACCAGATGGCAGTCTATGGGACATGCGCCCGCATTATGCGGCTGTGGTGCAACATGTTGAGGAGATCGTAGATCTGTTCGAGCAGCGGGCAAATGTAATGCTCCAGAATAGGTAGAACCTGTATAGAAAAAACTTAATGTAAAATTTGTATTTATTTCGAATGGGCTCGTAGTGCCCTTTGTAAAGTGTTATGTGTATAGTGGCACATAGTGCTCTTTAGTTTGCATGTCCCTTTTGTTAGCCTAACGTAGTTAGCTACTCGGGTTGTATGTGTTTGTTTTCAGTTGACGTAGTCGTTGGGTGAGGCGTAGCCCCCGAGCGTGTTTTAGAGATAAGTAATGGAAAGAAAAAGAAATTCGGCTAAGGGACTTAGCTTTTATTCATAGCGTAACGAGGAGGTACATTGTTCGGCTAAGTAGCTTTATTGAAAGTAAAGAGGTAGCTAGGGGTAGAAGCGTCGCAGATGTGCGACGTTCCAAGGATTGGAGTCTTCGACTCCTGATGCGATGTCCATGAGGCGGTAGGAGCCACCTGGGATGACTTATGTGATGATGTAGGGTCCCTCCCAGGGTGACTCGAGCTTCTTCGTTTGTTCTTGCTTGAGTCGTAGGACGAGGTGTCCTTCGAAGAAGGACCTTGGGCGCAGCCATCGGCTGTGATAGTTGCGGAGACTCTTCTAGTAGACCGCTCAGCGAGCCGCGGAAATGTCGTGTGCTTCATCGAGTGTGTCAATGGCATCTTCGAGTGCGGTCGTTGATTCGGCTTCGCTGTAGGTGACGACCCGTGGGGCCTTGTGGCGTACCTCGGTAGGCAGCACGGCTTTGGCTCCGTGCACCATGAAGAAGGGCGTGAAGCCGATTGAGCAGTTCGACATTGTACGCAGCCTCCAGAGGACGGAGGGTAGCTCCTCTGCCCAGGCCCCCACAAGCCTTTCAAGTGGACATAGCAGGCGTTTCTTGATACCGTTGTCGATGAGGCTGTTGGCCTTTTAGACCTGTCTGTTGGTCTGGGGGTGCACCACGGAGTCGTATGATATGTTGATGCCGAGGCCCTCGCAGAAGTCTTGAAATTCCTTCGAGATGAAGTTTGAGTTGTTGTCCATGATGATGTTGTGTGGTACGCCAAACCTGTATACAATGGACTCGAAGAATTTGACTGCAGTTTTTCCGCTTTGGTTGATGACGGGGATGGCCTCGATCCACTTGGGGAACTTGTAGACTGCAACCAGGAGGAAGACGTGGCCTACTTTCGAGGATTTGGGCAGTTTGCCAATCATGTCGAGGCCCCATTGGGCGAAGGGACAGGCCAATGGTATGGGCCTTAGCTCGGATCCCGGTGTGTGCGGCTTGTCCGCATACCTCTAACAGGCGTTGCACCTTTGGAAAATGTGCTTGGCGTCGTTCATGGCTGTTGGCCAGTAGAATCCAGCTCGTAGAGCTTTCGCGACAAAGGCGCGGCTGCCTGCATGATGGCCGCAGATGCCCTCGTGGATGTCTTGGAGGATGGTTTTGCCATTGCCGATGGTGATGCACCTTTGGAGCACACCCGAAATGTTGTGCTTGTACAACTCGCCTTTGTGAATGGTAAAGGACTTAGACCAGCGTTATATGCGTCAGGCATCTGTCGGGTCATCGGGCAGTTCGTTGTTTATCATGTACCGAAGGTACGGCTGCGTCCATCTCTCTTCAACCGCCATGACCTGCATCATACTGACCAGCTCAGACTCGGTGTCGAGCTTTTCGGGTGGCACAGCCCCCGAGTGCTCTGCTTCTTCGGTTAATACCTTGGGGAATTTTCTCTTAATAGAGGGTACGCAGATTTGTCCGAGGAACACACCTGGTGGCACCCGTGCACAGGTGGAGTAGATGTTGGCAAGTCTGTTGGCTTCTTCGTTGCTTTCTCTTCCGACGTGTCGAAGCTCGCAGCCATCAAAGTCCCCTTTGAGTGAGTTGTAGAGCGCGTGGTACGTGATCATGTTGGCGCTATGAGCGTCACACTCGTTCATCGTTTGCTGGACGACAAGGTTCAAGTCACCGTAAACAACAAGGCGCGTTGTGCCGCTCTTGGCCATCTTCATGCCATGTATGGGGCCTCGTATTCGGCCTCGTTTTTGGAGGCACGAAATTTCATCAGAAGGACATATTTCATCTTGTCGCCCTGAGGGGACATCAGTATGACATCAGATCACGCTTGGAGCCGTCGAAGTGCATCGTCCATGACTGCGACATGTGCGGAGTATCCGGCAGCTGGAGTTCCATCCAGTGGACGAGGAAGTAAGGGAGGACCTGAGATTTGATGGCCTTGCGCCGCTCGAAGACTATGTCTAGAGGAGACATCTTGATGCCCCACAGGGCTACGCGTCCCGTTGCTTCGGGGTTGTTCAGGATGTTGGACAGTGGGGCGTCATTGACGACCATGATCTGATGCTCCTGGAAGTAGTGGCCCAGCCGATGAGCCGTCATGAATACGCCGTAGGCAAGTTTCTGGTAGTGAGGGTACCTCTTCTTTCTCGGAGTCAGTACCTCCCTGGGGTAGTATAATGGGCGTTGGACCCCGTGGCTCTTGCCATCATCGGGTCGTTCGACCACGAGTACGGTGCTTACCACCTGGTATGTAGCTGCGATGCATAGAAGCAAAGTCTCTCGTTCCGTTGGCGTGACTAGGATGAGTGAGGTGGAGAGCAGCCGTTTGAGGTCCTCGAATGCGTCATCTGCTTCGGGTGTCCATTCGAACTTGTCCGCCTTGCGCATCAGCTGGTTAAAAGGTAGGGCTTTCTCGCCCATGCGGCTGATGAATCTGCCCAGCGCTGCAATCCGCCCAGCTAGCTGCAAGACACCTTTGAGGTTCTTCGGCTTCTCCATGGCTAGTATGGCCCTGATTTTCTTCGGATTTGCCTTGATCCCCCGTTGGGAGATGAAGTAGCCGAGTAATTGGCCAGATTAGACGCTGAAGGCGCACTTTTCTGGGTTCAACTTTGATGACCCACAAGTATAGGGTGTGTATCGCAGTACTTTCGATAAATAGGAGTGTCGATCCCAACGAGGAGCAGAAGGTGTTGACTAGTGGTATGGAGCAAGAAATCTCTGTAAATACTTAGCAAACGGATTTTTAGTGATTTTATAATAAAGCAAAAAACAAAGTGCAAGTAATAAAGAAAAAGAACAAATGCAACAAGTGCCCAATCCTTTCTTAGCAAAGGACAAGCCGATGGAAATACTTGTAAGGACCAGGCGTTCTCGAGGACACATGGGAATTCTGTTAAGTGCTTTCGCTTCAAATAGCTGAGTACTCTTCTTTGGTGTTGTAAGTGTTTTGTGGGTGAACCTGTGCTAATGTACCGATCTTACTTGGAATAATACATACTTGTGATTAAACCCCCTTCAAGCATCCGCAACTATAGGAAAGTAATTAATATAAAAACCTAACCACAGCCTTAAACTCTGAGATCCTACACTCCCTTGTGCAAAGGTGTCCTAATGGGGGTTCAGGTTTATGTCACTCTGGCAACCCCACAATTAGTAGCCAAATACACAATGCATTCCCCTAGGCCCATAAATGGTGAAGTATCATGTAGTCGACGTTCACATGACACCACTAGAAGAATAGCACCACAACTTAAATACTAAACCATTGAATAATAACTCAACACAAATCCACTAATAACAACATGACTTCTCCCATGTCCTCAAGAACTAGACGAACTACTCACAAGACATCATATGGATCAAGATCAAAGATGATACGGTGATGGATAACAATCTGAACATAAAAAATAATCCAATGGTTCCACTCACAAGCATCAACTACAATAGTAATTTTCACCGGGAAAGATTCCACTATGAACTAAGCAAGTATCCAACACGATTGTTACAACGGGATGGAGTGGTGATGACGGTGCTGGTGGAGATGATGGTGTGGATGATGATGATGATCCCGATGAAGCCTAGTTTGATGACGGTGTTGATGGCGACGATATCCCCTCTCCGGGAAGGAATTTCCCTGGTAGAAATCTATCTGCCGGAGAGATCTTTCTCTCTCGGTGTTTTTCGCCCCGCAAAGGTGGCATAAATCTATCTATGGTCTGCCCTCTAGTGTTAGGGTTCCATAAGGAAGATATAGGCGAGAGGGCGGAGTCGAAGGCCGAGCAGGCGGGCCACACCTTCCCTAGGCGTGGCCCAGGGGGGCCGTGCCTAGGGGGGTGTGGGCCCCCTGTGGCCCTTCTACGCCTCCCCTTCTAGGAAAAATATAATTTTCCCATATTTTTCTGGTTTTTTTCTGATCTTTGCAAAATTGCATCAAAACACCTCTTTTTCCATCAGAATCCATACTCCGGTCGTCCATCCTCCAAGAATCATCCAACATGCATAAACAGATGAAAAGACATAAGTATTACCTCATAATAAGACATATATCAATGAATAGAGGAAAATTATGATATAGAATGGTGATGCAAATTGGACGTATCAACTCCCCCAAGCTTAGACCTTCGCTTGTCCCCAAGCGAAAACTGAGATCAGTAAACATGTCCACAGGTTTATGGAGTGAAGTGTCGATAAAAGAATACGGATAAGAAGCATCACACTTACCATTACACAACTCATAGAAGAAAGCAACTCACCATTATATAACTTAGCTTGCAACAAGTACATGAGTCACAATAGAGATGCATAAAGATAAATCATAATTGGAATTGGAAAACTTTGTTCTTGGTCACAGAACAGCTGTTAAACAGTTTCACAAAAATCATTTGAAGAAGTTTTAAAACAGGAGCACTCTTTGCTCAAAAAGGTTTTTCAATGAAGGCTTTCAAAGTAATACTCAATAGATAAGAGTTTTGTGAAAACAGAGATGATAAATAACATGATTGAATAAATAACCACATGAATGCTTGCAACACAACAACTCAAATGCTTGCTGGAGATAGAGAGGAAGTAGGTTTACTGACTCAACTTTGAAAATAGGAAAAGGTCCCTTCTTAGAGGGTAGCAGGGATTTCAAGTCATAAAGAGCTTCCAAAAGATTATGGTACTTACTAGCTTTGAGCCCTAATTATCCCTATCATAGGAATCTTGAGATGATTAAGGTTAAAGTGCACAAAAATGGAGTATATGCTTGATGAAATATAAGTTGGCAATCTCATGTCCCTTGAATATGAGGGCCAGTCCTCATGCTACTATCCTTCAGTTACCGATAAGTTCTTGTCATTGTAAGTACATGTGTATCATAGAGAACCACCAACGGGGTGCCCCTTGCACATGGTACATGAGCTATCCCAAAACCAAAATGACAAGGCAAGCAGACAATGAGCATTTCAATGATCTTTTTATTTACTATGGTACAAGAGCTATCCCAAAACCAAAATGACAAGGCAAGCAGACAATGAGCATTTCAACGATCTTTTTATTTACTATGTGCATATTTTTTTATTGAGGATGCTTCATAGATAGATCACTATGGTGACGCTGCAAGTTTCCACAACGATTAGGCATGGCTTAGGCTAGCGGCCCAGGCGTTTCTCTAACACAAAATACAGACTCCATGGACTTACAAGTTCCCTCTTTATTTCACACGGTTGAAATCCACAGACAAAAGAGTATGATATCAACTGTGTACTAGCTACAAGTGCAATGTTGAAAGCGTTCCCCATGACAGCACCGTTCTACTAATTCCAACGTATATATGCAAGCATATACAACTTCGATGACACAATGGTTCAAGTCTATTAGGGGCAAGAAAATAAGTGTGCCATCAAGTTCGTGATAGCTTTACTAACTAGTTTTCACATAACAAAATACTTTTTAATTCAAAAGGTATATGAAGCTGGAGAATTTTCTTGGAATAGCAAAAATGCTAATAGGTAGATATGGTGGACACAAATGGCACAGGTTTTGGTTCAAAGAGTTTGGAAGAATGAGAAGTATGCCTTCTCAAAACAGATTTTTGGCTAGCAAGGCTGGGTAGCAAGCAAACGACTTGAAAGAAACAAGAAAACCTACAAGTGATAAAGCCAAACATGCTATCTTCCTTGAAGACACAAAATATCTTAAATAAAGAATACAAAGCTTATGAGCCAACAAGAAAGAAAATAAAGGATACAAAATACCTATAAGCTTTTTTTCTTTTTCTTTCAAATCTCAACAAGTGTTGCTATTGACCAGAGCTCGGTTTGCCAAAACCAATTTAGATTTTCTTGATGCTCCCAAAGTGATGCCAATAATGATCAACAAGATCCATCATATAATAGATATTGCAAACTAAAATAAGAAGTGCAAAAAGTAAAAGATGAAACTTCTCATTAATATTCCATAAAGGCACTCACACCAAGGGATACAGAGATAATCTACTAAAAAGGAGAGATACTTCCACATGCAAACCAACCTATAAGATAACTTCTCTACCAAAGATATGAATCCACTAAAAAGGTAAAATGTTAAAGATAATGATTGTGATACCACGACACTCCTCCCAAACTTGGAACAAGCCAAGGGGATGCCAAAACTGATGATGAATTAATCCTTCGGTGTTGGTGGTGTTCTAAGTTTCTTCAAATCCTCAATCTCAAAGGTCAGAGTACGAATCAATTATGAGTTCTGCTCAATACGGTTCATGATCATATCGGGCCCAGAATTCCAGTCCTTGCTATTCTTTCCCTACTCTTCCTTATTAGTGTGCTCCTCCCCTGCATGGTTAGAACGAGGCATATCCCACATCGAAGGCAAGTTACCTTTGGGCACATGTTGATATTGACACTCATGTATAAGAGTGTGGAAGGGTTTCTTGGTACTTGGAGGAGGTGACCGTGGAGAGAGGGTGTGACGCGGAGGTTTCCCTCCTATAGACATCTGTGCTGTCCTTGTAAGCTTGGTAGGTTTTGCCACCACTCCAATGCTTGCGATGGTAGTGCGGGTGTCCGGATGCTTATCCTCCTCCATGTCTTCTTAATCCCCTACCAAAATCTCCTCCTCCTTGGGTTTGTGAGGATCATCTTCCTCGGGCTTCTTGCCTTTGTCGTTGGTGGAGGCCATGGTGCTCTAAACTTGAGAAGTTTTCCTGACAGAAACAGATCAAAAAGAAAACACAACGATAACACGATGCACGAACCTCGAGGGATCCGGGGGGTACATATTATGAAGTTTTAAAGCATAAGGAAGGTTTTGATACGAAAACGAGGCGGAGACGAATCTCGGGGGAGGCACACCCCCTCCAGGCGCGGCCAGCTGGGCCAACGCCTGGGGTGGGTTTGGCCACCCCGGCCTCTGGATCCTCCTCTGTTTCGTCTTGTAACTTCCCTTATGTATTAAAAACATCAAAAATATAAAAATATTGGGGTTTCACGAACGTTCTTTTTTCACCACTTTTACCTATTCAAAAACGGACTCTGTAGACTCCTTTTCTCCTTCTCCTGGAATTTTCCTTTCCTCACAAGGAAATACACAAACTTCAATGGCAACATTAGTGTAATAAAAAACAATTAAACTTTAGGTGCACACTTCAACTGAAATCCATCAAAACAAAGGCTTCTGTAAGAGGCAAATGCAAATGATAGCAAAAATCTGTCAAAACAGACCAGCAGGTAAAGATTGATATTTTCTAAAACTTTCTGTTGCTCAAATAAAAAATTGCAGAACTAATGAAAGTTGGGTAACAACTTGTAGAACAAGCTCATAAAAATACAGCTCCGCTCCGACATACTGAGTTCCCTCACGAATTTTTACAATGAAGCACAAAAATCTGTCCCAGGACAACCACTTTTCACAACTCCTCCACTTCTCGAGAGTAGTTTAACTTGACACAAAAACCAAAAAATGATAAGGAGCGGTTATTACAGAGGTAATAACTTCCAACACTCGACAAAACTCTTGGGTTATCTCCGAACAAGTATTTTTATTTTATGCCTTTAAGTTAGGCTTGAAACTTTCAAAGATGCTCACAAAGGAGATAAATATTTGAAGTGAAAGAGAGCATCTAGAAGCAAATAACCATCACATTTGAGTCTAACCGACTTCTTATGCATGTGGGTATCATGAGAAAACGAATTGTTGAATCAAAAACCAACTAGCATAGGAAGACAAAATGAATGCAACTTCAAAGCTTTCAACATAAAACTGGGAAACTTAACATTATTGAGATGCATAAAACCATGTTTCCCTCTCTCATAATAACTTTCAGTAGCACTTTGAATAAAGTTGAAAATATAACTATCACATGAAACAACTTTATCATCAGAATGAGCATACTTATAGTGACCAAAAAGAGGTCCAAGGTCATAAACTAGATCAATAGAAGCAAGTTGTTCCATCCTAAAATCTTTATTAGGCAAGCTATTTTCACAAGGAGCTTTAGAATATTTGGAAAAGTTAAACTCATAAGAATCTCGATCAAACTTAGTTAAAACTTTTTCCTTCTTATAATATATAATAGCTCCACAAGTGTTCAAGAAAGGTATACAAAAAATGATAGGACAAGTTTTTATAACTGCTGAATTAAGCACTAGAAAATCAGCAGGATACTTAATCTTACCATAGAGAACCTCCACATCTCTTACAATACTAATGGGGCAAATGGTTTCCTTATTTTCAAGGTGAATAACCACATCAATGTCCTCAAGCTCACAAGGAGATATCTCATGCATAATTTCCCTGTAAAG
This sequence comes from Avena sativa, assembly GCA_916181665.1. Taxonomy (NCBI): domain Eukaryota; kingdom Viridiplantae; phylum Streptophyta; class Magnoliopsida; order Poales; family Poaceae; genus Avena; species Avena sativa. The sequence goes on from OV702281.1 coordinate 187,103,096, forward strand.
CTCATAAGAAATAGCACTATAACTAGCACCAATATCACATAAACCATAGTAGCAATGATCACCAATTTTAACAGAAAGCACAAGAACACTAGCTTTTCTAGCTTTACTAGGATGAGAGATAATATTAGAAGCATCTTCGCAGAAGACAATATGCTCATCCTCTAAATTTCTAGTGATAGGGTCTTTTACAATAACTACTATAGATTCAATATTCAATTGCTCATCAGGCTCCACAATTTTCTTTATACCTTTGTTATTCGCACTAATATCATAGAGTACTCCTTTACCTTAGATGGGAAAGGTATATTCTCAACATGAGGTTCAGGCACAATATGATTAGTAGTACAAACTTCAGTACTTCTAACATGAACATGACTAACAACATCTTTATAAGGTGCATGGTACTTATTCCACTTCTTCTTGGAAATTTCTATGTAAGAGGAAAAGGCCTTAAAATAGTTGGCAATACTTTGGGACTCAAGACCAAACTCATTACTAATATCACAGAAGTCATCAGTTCGCATAAAAGATTTAATGCATTCATAATCATAGTTTATACCTGACTTTCTTCCTTTGTCATTCTCCCAAGCTTGAGTGTTTTCTTGACTACGGTCTAGGAGATCCCATTTAGCTTCTTCCTTCATACGTGTGAATGATCCAGCACAAGAAGCATCTAGTAAATCTTTATCATGAAGAGAAAGCCTAGCATAAAAGTTATAGATAATAATATTGTTAGGGAGTTCATGAATAGGACATTTAAGCATTAGTAACTTCAATCTCCCCCAAGCTTGAGCTGTACTCTCTCCATCACGAGGCCAAAAGTTATATATCAGATTTATATCCTTATGAATCTCACTGGGAGGATAGAATTTAGAATAAAAGAGAGATGCCATCTCCTCCCATTCCATGGATTGCCCATTCTTCAGCAGCTTATACCATTCTTCAGCTCTCCCTTTCAAGGATATAGAGAGTAACTTCTTCTTCACCTATTCAGTTGTGATACCTGCACACTTGAACAACCCGCATAATTCATGGATAAAAAGCAAATGATCACCAGGATGGACAGTTCCATCCCCTAAATAATAATTATCCATAACACGGTCAATAATACTTGTAGGTACCTTAAAAAGGATCTATCTCAATAGGTGGTGGTTCATCTACTACCCTAATAGTGGTAGTAGTTTTGCCAAAGAGAAAACCAAGTGGGTTATCCATATTGGAGACAGAGTAGCAAACAGAAACAAAAAGAAATACTCATAGTAGAAGTTTCCTTTACCAGTTCCACTCTTTAATAGCGCTTCACTCCCCTACAACGGCGCTAGAAAATAGTCTTGATGACCCACAAGTATAGGGGGTGTATTGCAGTACTTTCGATAAATAGGAGTGTCGATCCCAACGAGGAGCAGAAGGTGTTGACTAGTGGTATGGAACAGGAAATCTCTGTAAATACTTACCAAACGGATTTTTAGTGGTTTTATGATAAAGCAACAAAACAAAGTGCAAGTAATAAAGACAATGAACAAATGCAGCAAGTGGCCCAATCCTTTCTTACCAAAGGACAAGCCGGTGGAAATACTTATAAGGACTAGGCGTTCTCGAGGGCACATGGGAATTTTGTCAAGTTCTTTCGCTTCAAATAGCTGAGTACTCTTCTTTGGTGTTGTAAGTGTTGTGTGGGTGAACCTGTGCTAATGTACCAACCTTACTTGGACTAATACATACTTGTGATTAAACCCCCTGTAACCATCCGCAACTACAGGAAAGTAATTAAGATAAAAACCTAACCACAACCTTAAACTCTAAGATCCCACAATCCCTTGTGCAAAGGTGTCCTAACGGGGGTTCTGGTTTCTGTAACTCCGATAACCCAACAATTAATATCCAAATACACAATGCATTCCCCTAGTCCCATAAATGGTGAAGTATCATGTAGTCGATGTTCACATGACACCACTAGAAGAATAACACCACAACTTAAATACTAAACCATTGAATAATAACTCAACACAAATCCACTAATAACAACATGACTTCTCCCATGTCCTCAAGAACTAGATGAACTACTCACAAGACATCATATGGATCAGGATCAAAGAAGATATGGTGATGGATAACAATTTGAACATAAACTATATCCAATGGTTCCACTCACAAGCATCAACTACTATAGTAATTAACACCGAGAAAGTTTCCCCTATGAACTAAGCAAGTATCCAACATGATTGTTACAGCAGGGTGGAGTGGTGATGATGGTGCTGGTGGAGATCATGGTGTGGATGATGATGATGATGATGATCCTAATGAAGCCTAGCTTGATGACGGTGTTGATCATGACGATGTCCCCTCTTTGGGAAGGAATTTCCCCGGCAGAAATCTGTCTGCCGGAGAGATCTTTCTCTCTCGGTGTTTTCCGCCCTGCAGAGGTGGCGGAAATCTATCTGTGGTCCGCCCTCTGGTGTTAGGGTTCCGTAAGGAAGATATAGGCGAGAGTGCGGAGTCGGAGGCTGAGCAGGTGGGCCACACCTTCCCTAGGCGCGGCCTAGGGGGACCTGCGCCTAGGGGGGTGTGGGCCCCCTATGATCCTTCTACGCCTCCCCTTCTGGCTTCCTTCGTCTTTCGGGAAAATATAATTTACCCATATTTTTCTGGTATTTTTCTGATCTTCGCGAAATTGCATCAAAACACCTCTTTTTCTATCAGAATATAGACTCCGGCAGTCCATCCTCCAAGAGTCATCCAACATGCATAAACAGATGAAAAGGCATAAGTATTACCTCATAATAAGACATATATATCAATGAATAGAGGCAAATTATGATATAGAATGGTAATGCAAATTGGACGTATCGAGCTTGATCTTGTAGTGATCAAGGTTATCAAACGTCTCGCAGAGATCTTTGATCAGCGTCTTGGCCTCCCTGGTCTTGATTACTATGTCGTCAACATAGACTTGAATGTTGCGACTGATCTGGTTTTTCAGGCACGCCTCCATGCACCTATGGTATGTGGCACCTGTGTTCTTCAGCCCGAAAGGGCATGGTTTTGTAGCAGAACACTCCGAAGGGCGTGATGAACACCGTTTTCTCCTAGTCTTCGACCTTCAGCCGAATCTTGTTGTAGCCTGAGTAGGCATCGAGGAAGGAGAGAGTCTTGCATCCTGCGGTCGGATCGATGATCTGATCGATCCGCGGTAGAGTGAAGTGGTACTTGGGACATTACTTGTTGAGCGATGTGAAGTCCACGCACATCCGCAGGATGTCCGTGTACTTTTTGGGGACCAACACGGTGTTTGCCAGCCACTCGCTCTCCTTGATTTCTCGGATGAAGTTGGCATCGAGCAGTCTGTTGACTTCGACTCCAATGGCTTCAGCTCTTGGTTTAGACAGTCGTCGGATCGACTGCTTGACTGGCTTAGTCTCAGGGAACACATTGAGTGCATGCTCGGCGAATTCCCTGGGAACTCCTGGCATGTCTGCAGGACACCAGGCGAAGATTTCCCAGCGCTCATGGAGGAATTCGACGAGTGGGCTTTTCTATGTGGGACTGATGTCGTTGGCGATCAGTGCCATCTTGTAGGCGTCTGTCGGGTGGACCTACACCTTCTTTGTGTTGACCGTGGAGTCGAATGACATGTCAGGTGTATTTTGTCTGGCGACTGGGGGTGCCCCGTTGTCTACCACCTCTCTGAGCCTCGTGAGATCCTCCTGCATGCCGTACGACTGGGAGATTCTGTTGAAGTCTCTATCGCAGTGGTCAGATCGGGTGAATCTTCCCTGGATGGTGATAACGCCCCTAGGTCCTAGCATCTTCAGTAGCAGGTACGCGTAGTGCGCTACTGCCAGGAATCGTGCGAATGCCACGCGCCCGAGGATGGCATGGTACTGTGATGGCCAGTCCACCACTTCGAATTCGAGCCTCTCGCGCCTGAAGTTTTTGGGCTGACCGAAGATGACGTCGAGCCATATCTTACCGAGAGGATATATGCCCTTCCCTGGGACTATGCCGTGGAACGTCGTGTATAATTGTTCCATGCTGCACAACGGGATCCACATCGCTGTGAGTGTGCTGGCGAACATCATATTGATGCCACTGCCACTGTCCATGAATACGCAGCTCATCTCAAACCCTCTGATATGCGCCTCGAGCACCAGGGCAGCATGACCTGGGTGAGGGATCTGGCATGGGTGATCCGAACGGTCGAACGTGATGCAGGACTCCGAGCCGCTAAGGTATTCAGGGATGGCTGGTGGGAGGCTACCCCCAGGCTGACTTGGCGGGTGATCTTCTTTTGCACCCTTTTGGTTGGGCGCCCCTTCTGGATCATCAGGTCTCCCTTTGGTGCGGGGTACCCTCCTACGCCGTTATTTGGCACCAGTGCGATTGCTGGATTCGACGGTCCAGCAGGTGGTGGTGGAGGAGCTCCATGGGAGATGTCACCTGGTACATGTGTGGGCCCAAATCCAGGGTTCACGATCTGGCTCCGTATTTGGGTGAGACCCTCGCTAAGCTTCTGGAATTCGCGGTAGTCTTTGAGCATATGGCTGACCTTCTTCTTGCCATCCTTCTTGTCGATGTAGAAGTGGATGGTGCAGGAACCAGACAATTTGTCGTATGCTGAAGGTCCGTCGTCGTGGTTGCGACGTTGCCACGTCTGTGTGGGTCGCCCTCCGTCGCGGAAGTTTCCTCCGCGGTATCCGCTGCTGCGGTTGCCGTCACTACGTCGCTCGCCGTATCTAGCCGCGACCATGTCGACTCCGTCGTGGTCTTCGTAGACGCGCGATCTTCCTTTGTTGCGCCATTCTCGCCTACGATCGTCGGTTAGCGATGTCCATGAGGTGGTCGAGCGTCTTGGGATTGACGCGCCGAAGTTCTTCCCTTAAGTCCGGGCGCTTGACACCATCCTTGAAGGCATCGATTGTTCTTTCTTCGGCGTTATGCACGACGGAGTTCTTGATGTGGGACCAGCGTAGTATGTACTAGTGAATGGACTTGCCAGTACGTTGGGTGCAGGCTCACGGTTCCTCGATTGAGGCTGGCCTCTTGCGGGTGCCCTTGAAGTTGCAGATGAAGATGTATGCTAGCTCTTGCCAGCTTTGGATGGAGACAGAGGACATGCTGTTGAGCCAGATCCTAGCTGCGCCTGTTAGCTACAGATGAAGGCATTGTAGGGTGGTGTTCCTGTTACCGCCATGCAGCTTGACGGATGAGAGGTGGTCGCTGATCCAGTCCTTTGGGTCCTGCGTACCGTCGAAATTCAGTGTCCGAAGGGAGCTTGAATTTTATTGGCATCCATGTTCGCCGAACGAATCTGCTGAAGCATCTGGATTCCCGCATAGCTCTCTTTCGTCTTCCTCATTGGATTCGGTTGAACATGGGCGTTTAGCGCGTGACCTATGGATCTTGCGCTCGGTGAGATCACTACGAGTGTTGTAGTCGCTGCTACGGCGCCGTGGGCTTTTGCTACGTCGGGAAAGATTGTGCTCATCCTCCTCGGATGAGTTCGTAGGGTTGCAGGTGAACTTGACCGCAGATTTTTTCTTTGGCTCTGCAGGAGCCTCGTCGTGGAGCGCGGCTCCGACGAGTCCGAGACAAGCTAGCGCGGACTTGTGCATGGCTCTATTCGGGTCACCCATCGGAGGTGGATGGGACACGAGGTATGTAGTGGCCGCCATGATCACAACCTGCGATGTCTTCGGCGTGACGTTGTTGTTTATGTCCATCATCATGAAGGACGTGTTGAGGGCCCTGGTGACTTCGCGACACGCGGCGGGGTCCATGTGCTCCGTGCAGGAGCGATTCTTGTTGGCATTATTGTTGTGCAAGCTGGAGCTGCCAGCTGCAAAAATCGCAGCTCGCCGCGCGCTAGACTCCGAAGCCGCCTGCTTACGCTTGTCGAGCTCCTCCATCAGCTTCACCTGCCAGTTATGATCGTTGATGAGGAGGAGGTGGTAGGCCATCAGTAGATCTCGTGAAGCATTCACGGGTAGGATGATGTTTCCTGCCATGGCTTCGCGTGCTTGATGCCAGCCTTCCTCGTCAAGGTTGATCTTCTGGTAAGCGTTAGTGTTACCTTCGTTGGGCCTGAGCGGCGGGTCTCCCCCGTTTCCTCCGTTCCCAGCTTGCGGGTTGGGAGGTGGGTTGGGTGCACTCGAACCTGGTGGCAGTTCCGATTCGTTTTGGATGAACACGGGGCATAGGTAACGTCCGTGTACTGGATCGCTGCTGCCACAACTGTCGGATCTGGAACCGTAGGTTCCTTCATCTGAGGGAGGGTCGCACAGATTTGAGTTGCAGCTACTGCTGTCATCTGACTCGTCTGTCAGCGTCGACGTGTGTAATGGGCCGATGGGTGGGACCCACAAAGCGGGCATGGTTGATGGTGGTGGCACCCGCTCTGGGAGGCGGAGGGTGTTGGTCTGCCCCACTTGGAAGCAGAAGCTCCCGAACAGCATCTCGAGCCCGTCGCCAACGGACTCAAAATCCCTCAGGGAGGCTGGTGAGTGGACGGTGAAGTCAAAGGTGCCGAAGAGGAGGTGAGAATCTATCGCCGATGAGTTGTAGATCGCTCTAGATGGGACCGTCACGATCGCACAATCAACGTCCCCTATTACCACATACGGCGCCAATTGATGAGGTTCGATCTCGTCAATGCCCATTGTTATGGACTTGGGTTTTGGAGAAGATGTGGATGCTAGAGATCGCGGAACGGTTAACAGACAAGCAACGCAGCACACGAGGTTTTACCTAGGTTCAGGCCCCCAGAGGGAAAACCCTACTCCTGCTTGTATGCTCTTGATTACGACGGAATCGAAGGTTACAGGGATGCGCAGATGCAACCTGGCGTGAAGGTGTGTATGCGGGGGTTGGGAGAGATCCTTGTCGTCGTGCCCTCCTGGACTTTATATAGATAGGCAGGTCCCAGGCTTAGGTCGAGTTGGTTAGACATTAGGGTTGGTACCCTTTGAAATTCTATCTACTCTAGACCTGTCCTCCAAGGGTCCGAAGACGTCTTGGGCTTGGGCTACCCGAAATCTCCATGGGCCTCGTGTCTTGACGTGGGACTTCCTTGGGCCGGACCAGGTATACCAATGTTGTGTACACGTGGGGTATAACCATGTCAACTGTAGGCCTCCAACAATGCTGCGGTACCGAGACGCATCATCAGTACCAAGTGGAGAACCAAACTCACGAGACAGACGATCTCCTGTGGCCAAAGGCGTGGAAGTGGACTTGCAATTCTCCATACTCACACGGTGCAAAAGATCCAATGCATACTTCCGTTGAGTAACCATCATCTCCTGAATTGGAGGACGCTTCCAATCCCAGAAAATAATCCAATGGTCCAAGATCCTTGATAGGAAAAGTAGAAGAAAGAGAGCGAACCAAGACATCGACGGCATCTGGAGTAGAGCCAATAATCAAAATGTCATCAACATAGACCAGCATATATATCTGTATACCTTTTTGGGAGTAGAGGAACAGGGAGGTATCTGCCTTATAGGAGACAAACCCGAGCTGATGAAGGAGAGCACTCAGTCGATCATACCAGGAACAAGGAGACTGCTTAAGACCATACCCCCGCTGCAACTTTCAAACATGAGAGGGGTAACAAGCATCCTCAAAACGGGGGGGGGGGGCTGCTGCATGTACACATCTTCTGACAGATAACAATGGAGGAAAGCATTACTCACATCAATCTGAAGAAGACTCCATCCCTTGGACACAGCGAGAGAGAGAACCAGACGCACGATGGCAGGCTTCACAACCAGACTGAACGTGTCTCCATAGTCAATACCATGCTGTTGAGAAAACCCACGAGCAACAAGACTGCTCCTTGCACTTATCAACCGAACCATCGGGATGCTTCTTGGTCTTAAAAATCCACTTGAAGCCAACCACATTAACACCACGCGGATGAGGAACAACGACCCACATCTTAGTGTGCTATAGCGCGTCGAACTCATTAGTCATGGCTGAACGCCATGCAATGTCACGGAGAGCATCGCGATGAGTCGAGGGTGTGGCAAAGAAGGCTCGACGCTGTGGGTTATAGCGCACCGTGCCATCGGTGAACTGCTTCTCATGACAGGTATGATCACGTGCGCAAGTAACCATGGTATGGACAGGCTCAGCTGGGGGTGTCGCAATCGGCAAGGTACTTGCGACATGAGGTGATGCGGGCTGTGCCGGAGACATTGGGGGGGACGCCGATGGCGATGGAAGAGCTGGGGGCGACAAGGGTGAGGGCCCATCGATATCTTCCGCATGGGGCAGCGAAGAGGGACGGGACGGGGAAGGAGCCTGACTCCCTAGAGCCAGATCAACTTCGTGACGCATGCAACCATGCACGTCGATCACGGGTGCGCCATGCACATCGGTCGTAGCAGATGACTGTGGCCGGATGGGTACATGCACAGGAGGAGCACTACCTGGGACAGGTTCATTGGTGTCCAAGTAAGATAAGTCATATTTACGCAAACAATCACTCGTCATCGGTTCATCTGAAGGAAAAGTGATGGTTTTTCGAGAGTGGACACATCAATAGTTACACCAGGAGTAGCATAGGGAAACACCGTCTCATCAAAAACGATATCACGAGAAATATAGATACATCTTGTGGAGCGATCCAAGCACTTATACCCCTTATGCATAGGACTATACCCTAAAAACACATACATAGTCGAGCGTAAAGATAACTTATGGGTATCATACTTGCGCAAACTCGGCCAACACGCACAACCGAAAACGCCAAGTGAGGAGTATGTGGGTGGAAATTTTAGGAGACGATGGACGGGCATGTCATTTTGCAACATCGGAGTAGGCATGTGATTAATAAGGTAGCATGCAGTGAGGAAGGTTTCATCCCAAAAATGCAATGGGAGAGATGAATGGGCAAGTAAATCAAGCCTGGTTTCTACCAAATGGAAGTGTTTGACGGTCGGCCACCCCATTTTGCTGCGAGGTATGAGGGCACGAAACGCGATGAGATATGCCGGTGCACTGAAAATATTGGTGTAAATGGTGATACTCACCACCCCAACCCGACTGAAGAGCTTTGATTTTAGATTCTAAGAGACGCTCAACATGAGCTTGAAAGTTGTAGAAAACTTGCTCAACATCATACTTGTGCTTAAGAAGATAAATACAGCTAAAACGAGAGTAATCATCAACAAAACTAACATAATACTTATATCCTCATGAGGATGCAATAGCAGAACCCCAAACATCGAAATGAATTAATGCAAGAGGCATTGTAGAAACACGACTGGAATTACTATAAGATAATTGTCGACTTTTAGCACTCTGAGAAGCATCACACACAAAGGTCTGAGAATTGGAAGAATACTCTAAATCATTATTCCTAATAATGGATTGAACGTCATTATTGGTGGGGTGCCCAAGACAATGATGCCACCAAGACGCGGTGGTCTTGACGCCGGAGGATGCCTGTCGTTGAGTGGTGGAAGCTCTCATAAACGGTATGGGGTACAACCCGTTGTGACTCCTATCGTGAAGCAGAGTTTTCCTCATGGTTTTGTCCTTGACAAGAAAAAATAAACGATGAAACTCAATAAAGACGTCATTGTCAGAGAAAAGACGAAACACGGAGAGGAGATGTTTGTTGATATGAGGAACATGGAGAATATTTCTCAAATGGAGGGATGAACCGGGTAAATTCGAATGACCAATATGCGAAATAGACAAACCTGCGCCGTTGGCAACTTGCACTTGATTATTTCCTCCATAGCGCTCATGCATGTGGAGGCTCTCTAGGTCGCTGGTGAAGTGGTCGGAAGCGCCGGAGTCCATGATCCACTGCGGTGGCTCGACGGTGGACAAAGTGGAGGCGTAGTTACCCGCACGGTTGTCATAGTCGTAGCGCTTCCTGCAGTTGTCCGCCTCATGCCACAGTATTTGCAAATCTAGCACTGGAGGCGCTAGCGCCGGTTGCGGCCATTGCCGCCTCCTCCGTTGCGATTGCGGTCATTGCCGATGTTTCCTCCGTTGTTGCGGCGGTCACCACCGCCGCCCTGGCCATGGCCATGCTGACCTTGGCTGCCTTGGCCCTGCGGGGCACCGCCCACAGGACATCCTCCTTCTCCTCCGCCTTGGTGCCCGGGATTGGTGTGGTAGACTGGGCGCGACTCGGCGTTGGCCGATGAGGACTAGTCGTTGACCTCCGTCTGTTGCTACTTCTGGAGAGTCTCGAAGCTGAGCACATTGGCGTAGAACGTGCCGAGCGTGATCGGGACCGCTGCAAAATTCAGCGAGGCGGCGATGGGGTTGAAGGCAGGACCTAGCCCGGTTAGCATATAGTCAATGATCTCGCCATCGCTGGGAGGGGATCCGACAGAGGCCATGGCATCGGCCATAGCCTTCACCTGGTTCATGTACTCGCTGGCGGACTTGTCCCCTTTGCGCGGTGTTTGAATCTCGTGCCGGAGGTGACAGACGTTGGCGCGTTTTTTGGCGCCGAACATGGTGGCGACGGCCGTCACCTCCGCGGACGCGGCCGTCTTGCAGCCAATAAGTTGGGATGCGATATCCTCGGTCATGGATCCGAGAAGAAGACCGAGGACCATCTGATCCAAGGTCCACCACTGCTTGTAGTCAGGGTTGCTGACGGTATGAGCGGTATCGCCGATGCCGGTGGTCACGGTCGGCGGGGGTGCGGTGGCCATGCCGTCGAGGAAACCATGGAGGCGGGCGCCGGAGAAGTTGGGGAGGCTCAGCCCCCTCCATACTATTTAGTTGGTGCGGTCGAGGCAGACCACGATCGGAGTCACGACGGGAACGGGGCCGTGGAAGACGGCGGGGCGATGATGGGGCGGACGAGGGCCGTGGACGAGGATCCCACGGTGGCCAGCGTGAGCGCTGCCTCAGTCATCGCGGCGGCAGCGTGGAGACGCGGCGGCGGAGGAGGATCACCCTAGCTAGGGTTTTCCGGTGGCGGTGCGGTGGGCGGGCTCGCGTGGCTCTGATACCAAGTTAAAAGGTTTAGGGTTTTTCGTGGGGCAATTGCCTCACCACAGGTCAATATATATAATGATCAGCATAGGTTACATACATACACGTGTGTACAAATATATAATAGAATAATACAACTAGACCTATTTAACATTTTCAAACAGAGAGAAAAATCACGGGTCAAGTGTTCAAACATGGGAACATGTCGATGCCTGAAATACACATGGTGGCAAAGGAGAGTTTCTTTCATTAGCAATATGGTGGAAAAGAAAAATAGTCACACCACTTCTTTTAAAGTGAAGTTCTATCGTGTGTACTATTTTAACCAACATATTCCCATTTGAATGCACGGTACTAAAATTAGATGCCACTGCATCATACTCCCTTCGTTTCAAAATATAAGATGTTTTAGATTTGTGAAGAAAATGTATCTAGACTTCTTTTAATACGTAGATTTACTCATGTTTGGAGTGAATCCATACACTAAACAAGTGTAGATACATTTTCTTCACAAACCTAAAACATCTTATATTTTGAAACGGAGGGAGTATAAAGCAGAAATTAAGGAAAGACTTGACCTCAGCTTCTTACCAAGATAAAACTTTGAAATAGAATCAGCAAAAATACAAGATCCGTAATTTCCCTAGCTCACATATTCAACATACTGAGCATTAATAATATTATTGAGATGCCTTATGATGCTTAACGGACCGGAATCATGAGGCACTAGCAGCAAGAGAACCAAATAAAAGTGAAATTGACATCGACAGATTACATAGCAGAGCTATCATGTTTCGGTGTGAGATATAGATTATCATTCTAACCTTGGCTGTAAAGACAATGAAAACATAGTTTTCCAATCTATCCCGACCACAAGTTGGCTAAATTTGTACGCTCCAACTTCTTGGAATATCTGCCCAATGGCGAGTCTTTAACACTCAGATTACGGAAATTCGCTAACATGGGCTATCTATCTGTTGAAGTCAACACAAGTGATTATCATGATAATCTGTACTCCCGTATTTGCTCCTATTCTAGATTGCTAGAACTAAACTGCATTCCTGCTCCACTTTGGAGAAGCTTAAGGTAAATATTCATTGTCCAAAAAAAAAGTTGACTAAAGCAGGAAGAGCCCCTCCTTTAGGTATCCGTTGTTAGAAAGGACGAACTCCATGAATTAACGCTGATAGCAACCCACCAGTAGAGTCTGGGCAGCATGCGGGACTCAAACATGGGTGGGTGGGTTCAGGACCTTGAACACTCCATGGTTGGATGCTGGGACTCCCTTTTCGACCGACGTATTCGCACACGCGTCCACACGTTACGGCCAGCACACACGACGGCATGGTATCTTCCCTTCCGTGCGCCATCACCGTGCTCAACTCGCTGGTGCCCGCCTCTTGTTAAGGTAAAAAAAAATCTACTAGTTTCTAATTATTCATGGTACAAATAATTGTTCTGAAAAAAGTAGTAGTCTATTCTAAAAAATGTTAATAGTTTGTTTAATTGTTCAACACATGGATATCACTTGGATTGTTTATAGAAAATTGTTCTTAAAAATGATTAGTCTGCTCTGAAAATGTGATTAATTTTTTTAATTGTTCAACTCATGGATTTAACTTTGATTGTTCGTTGTTAAGAAAATTGTTCTAAAAAATGATTAGTCCGTTCTGAAAATATGATTAGTTTGTTTGATTGTCCAATAGATGGATAGGAGTTGGATTTGTTTATGGTAATGTAAATTGTTTTGAAAAATGACTAGCCTATTCTAAAAATGAGATTAGTTTTTTTTAATTGTTCATCACATGGATATGAGTTGGATAGTTCATTGTAAAGAAAATCGTTCTGAAAAATAACTAGCATGTTCTGAAAGTGCGATTTGTTTGTTTAATTTTCAATAAATAGATAGGAGTTGGATTGTTCATGGCAGAAAGTTTACTCATTCCTACAAGGATGGAATGAAAGAGTTTCTCATATTTGTCAAGGAGGGATATGGCGAGAATACATAGGTTCCATGCCCTTGTCAGAAGTGCCTAAAACAGAATACGCTACATGTACGGCATATTTATCGCCATTTACTCATCAGTGGAAGGTCGCACACATATAGCCGGTGGATACACCATGGAGAACCACTTAATGTTGCTGTTATGCACCCAATAAAAACAATGGTGGTCATGCCAATGATGACAATGACAATATGTATTCTGATGATAAAGACGATGATGATGGAGGTAATAATGTTTCAAAAATATTGTAAGACCTTAAGCAATTAGGGGATGTAGTAATTACATAGCAGATTGCTGCTAATGTCCAAATTGCCGGTAAACATGAGCAATTGTTTGCAAAGTTGTTGGAGCTTTACCCGGGAAGTAGACACTTCAGGTTTGAATTTGTTGTGAAGCTCTTTCATCACAAGTGATATTACCGCATTATCAACACTGCTTTTGATGATTGGATGAAGCTATTTGCTGATGTACTGTCGGACCCCAATACCCTGCCGAGATCATATTGTGAAGCAAAAACTTATCTAGAGGAGCTTGGACTTTCCTATGATAGCATACAGATGTGCACAAACAACTGCATCCTTTTCTGGAAGACGAGTGTCATGACGGACGACTGCGTTAAGTGTGGCTCTTCAAGGTGGAAATATCCGAATAGAAAGTCATCATCTCTCAAAGTCTTCTACAATTTCCTCTGGTGCCACAGTTGTAGAGAATGTTCTCTTTAAGGAAGACAATAAAGAACGCGTAGTGGCACAAGTTAAAGAGAATGCCTAGAGTTGGTATACTTAGTCATCCGGCTAATGTTGAAGCATGGAAGAATTTTCACAGAACATGGAAGGACTTTTTAGGTGACCCTAGGAAGATAAGGCTTGATCTTTCCACATATGGCTTCAATCCTTATGGAACAATGAGCACAAGCTACAGTATGTGGCTTGTATACCCTGCCGTACAACCTTCCACCATGGGATTTTATGGATGCATCAAACTATATGCTTTTCCTTCAAATCTCTGGAAAATCAAGTCATGTAAAGGACTTTGATCTCTTTATGGAGCCTCTGATTGATGATTTTTATAGCAGCTTTGGAAGAGTGTGCGCACTTATGATGCATTTCAAAATGGAATGTTTTATCTTCATGCATCGGTTCTTTGGTGTACCCATGACTACCCGGTATGTATCACTATGTTTGAGCGTACAACAAAAGTGAAGGAAATATGCCCTAGAGACAAACATAGTCAAACATAGAGATGATTATATTTTATGTGTATCCATAAGTTATTGTAATGTTCCTTAAATATCCATATCAGGCAACTTGTATTGATTGTCAATTATGTGAATTATTTGTGAAACTCTTTACTTGTATGGTTATGGTTATTGAGGACACACATGAATATTAGACTAGCACATCGATTGGTTGATGACTATGTTTCGCAAGTCATAGACATGAAGATGTCAAACCAATGATGTGGACAAATGTTATAAACATGGGGTTGAACTGACCCAACTTGAGACTGGCAATTAGACTTGCAGCTCTCTCTACACATCGTATACATTTTGTTCTTAGACCTAAGATTGTCGCATGTACTTGAGATGTGGATCGACCTACTTTGGGGCTATCAAACGCTGCTCTGTAACTGAGTAGTTATAAAGGTAGCTTTCGGGTTTGTCCTGAAGCATGTTGCAAGGCATTGGTCAATCAATATGGGATTTGCCCCTCTCTACTTGAGAGAGATATCTCTGGCCACCTCGAGTGATCGGATCCAGAAATGCATGGCTGTGCTACATGTGGTAAGAGTTAACCAAGTAAAGGGATTCCGAATCACGGTATCGAGAAAGGGAGGTCAGCTTGGAGCTAGACCAAATATCATGAGGAAATGGGAAAGACATGTACTAAACCTTGTGATGGTTTATCCAAATGATCTTTGTATGCGTTTAGGAGTTGGCCTGTCTTGCTAGAGGCCGCTACCGACTATTGATAGAATAAGTATATTTGTGTCATATCTATACGTATATAAACCTATAGGGTCAGACACATAAGGGACTGGAAGCCTAATGATGATTGGATCCAAATTAAACCAGGCATAGGCTACTAATGGGCTAGTAATGTAGAAGCCCACTAAGGATGCCTATTTAAGAGAGGATGGGGTGAGCAGAACAGGGTTGAGAATTCCACCCAGCCGCCACTCCTCTCTCGACTGCGTTGCACGCATGGATCTAGCAGTCTGACGTCTGACGCTTCCATCCCGTACGTGTGGATACCTCAGAGGTGCTGCAGCTATAGCACTACGACGAGCCGTGCAAAGGGGATATGATCGTGGGATAAGGAAGAAGAGGAGACGTAGAATATCTACATTGCCTCGACACGCTTCATCAAGTTACACAACTGCGCGTCCAGTGGTAATCCTGAGATCTATGACAACAGTATTCCTGCTTTATGTCAACACCCGGATTTTTAATCCCAGATGCCTGTTATGCCATACATCACAATCCCAGGATTACCATTTTTGCGAGACATAACAAATTGGATATCATAGTCCATCATCCATTACAAACCATACGTAAGATCTTACAACAAAATAAAGGATCTCATGGTCCTGTCTCAATACAATCAAGAAGCGGAATAACGTAATAATAACGGTAGCGTGGGCGAGGCTCCATCTTCATGGTCACAGGCAATGCTGATGATGGGAGATGATCCTAGTTGTCGTAACCTTCCTGCGGTCCATCCTCCTAATAGTCATGTTCATAGTCTAGCCACGGGAATAGCCAGGGACAAAGACATGACTACTCTTTAATTACTCGCAAACTATCACTAAAAGGTAAAGTGGTTTTGAGTAGGAATACTAAGCTTTAGGTTGTTTTGCAAAAAACCAGGTTTATCTCTAACTGTATTTAGAAGCAAAGAAAACTAGTTTAAGGTTTTATAACACCTAAGTGAGAACTTGAGTTTTCATATCACAACCCTATTGTGGTCAAGTAAAAGTCATGATTCAATTCATAAGTCATTTTGTAAACATATGACGACGGAACAGTATGGCCACTCCAACTGTCCATAACCGTGGACGTGGATATTCGAATAGTTTGACACTCTGTAGAGGTGGTACACTTTCACCACAATACTCGATACATCCGTCAGGAACAATCCTGAATTTACCATACTCAGTATGCGCATAATCAATCCTAACCTTTCAATTACACAACCTAGTATAGGCACTTATCCTATGAGTTTGGCCTCCCAACCATGACCATCTATCATCTTGGGAACTTCACAAGTGGTCAATCTTCACGAGGTAGCCTCAGCTCAAACCTCGTCCGCAAGGGAACCCATACTAAGGTATATAATCTTTCAGTCAAGCCCTACCCAATCTAGGGTATTGTGGTTGTACGAAAAAATTGGAATGGTATCGCATCCAAACAACCATCAGTTTTATAAAGGGATAAGTCTCACGCCTCAACATTTTCATCATCAAAAATCATCTGGTGTTCAAGAAAACATGTCAAAACATTTCATTAGAATGACTCATCATTCTAAGGTTTTCATAATCATTTTCACCAAGTATTCCCATCTAATGTAATCAAGTTTAATGCTTAGAACTAGCCACTAAGGTTGGGGGTAAACACTAATGAGGGGTGGTAATCAAGTGTGACTTATCTAAGTTCAATCTCATGCTTTAGGATGACATCAAGATTTATCTAACTTAGGCCAAATTTATGCTCTTTATGCTACCTTTCATATCTTTCCAAAATCATCACAAACACTACCTAAAGGTAAACAAAGAATTTTGATAAAGAAATAACTTAATAAAGCTTGCATGTAAAACTGGGATTTAGGATAAGCAAGCTTGGTCAAATCGAGCATGCCTAATGCAGTGCATAGGTTATCTAGTTTTCACAGTTGCAAGTGTTAGCTTGCCTTGTGCAGATAAGTGGATGAAGTTCTCCTCTTCTTCTTCCTCGTAGTATTCTACTTCCTCTTCGTATCCTTGGTCGGTACTAGCGTCTATAAATAAATACGAGGTACACAATCACCAACAATACTTAACTAGTTCTATTTATCACACCAAGGTTCTCACTAGATGATCTAGCATCATCACAATCATCACAAGAGTTAACGAAATAGTTTTATTTATTTTATTTTAGAAAAGTAATTTCTACTCATTCAAAACCTACTTAAGATTTAATATTCTCCAACTAAAACACGGGATCATGTTGACACATGTCATCACCACATATTTCAGTACTTGGGAATGTTATTTAAAGTGGTGTCACGATTTAATAAGGTTTAACCTTATTATTTTAATTAATTAAAGTGACTAGAATTGTCTTATGGGGCATTGTTTTATTACTTGTCCATTATTTCTGCAAGGAAACCTATATATTTTTATATATTCATAAAGGTATTCTCAAATGTGATTTTTGAGAGTTGGAATCAACTCAAATGAATTTATGGTTGAATTTTGAAAAATGTTTGAATGCAGAAAAGCTTATGCCTTGTTTTTTTACTATAGGTGATCTATAATTCCAAATGATTTAAATCCAACGGGCTTGGATTAAGAATTTCAGTAGCTTTCTAGCAAAAATTAGCTTCATGCAATTTGGTTCAGTAAATCTCTCTGGATTGTTTTTTGAATCTATAGACATAACTAAGTTTGAAACTAAATTGATAAACCTAAATTCAAACTACTGGGTCACGCGGGAATGATAACCGGGCCGGCCCACTGCGCACAACACGCGCGCGGATGGTTTATGTGGCTGTCCCCACTCAGTGAGACAGAGAGTGGCGAAGGGGTACAGGGTGATTAGGGACGTAGGATTAGAAGCAAGATCTATCGCTGAGGTTCATCGTCCACATCTGAACAGAACGTGGAGAGAACGAACCCTAGCGCGGCCAGTGGGGGTTAGTGGCGGATCACTGGGGCTCCGACGATGGGGGCGAACGACAAAGTCGATGACGGCGAACCTCCTGGTACTTGCAGCTCCTACTGGAGTGGCTCCAATCAACGGCGCCCTGCTCCTCCAGCAGTGGCAAGCTCCGGCGAAATTCCGGCAACCTGGTGCTCGCCTTGCTCCGGGGAAGAGGTGGGGTGGTTCCGAGAGAGGGGAGTCATATGGTGTGGAGAATTCGTGCTGGGGAGGCCTCCTTTTATAGTCGAGCGAGGGAACCAAAGGGTGCGGGCTGAGCTCATCGGTGTCGGCTGCATAGCGAGCTAACAGCATGGCCGAAGGTAGGGGACGGTGCGCTACCTCCAGGTGAAGCTCAACGACTTGATGGAGAGACGCCGGGCGGTGCGAATCGGTCAGAACACTTAGACGCTCTAGGCGGCTCCGGCGGAAGTTTTAATGGCGCACGGGCTGTCCTGGTAGCGCGGCAGCGAACGAGCATGTCTAGGAGGTTCCTGGGGCGGTGGTGATCACGTACGCGAGCGGCGAAGGAGGGGAACGGTCTGTGCGAGCGTGTCGAGCGCGGCGCTCACGCTCTCGGCAAGGTCGTAGAGACATTGGGCGCGGGCGTTCCATGTGGTTCAGTGGTTGGCAGGGCTCGGGCGCTGGACAGGGGGTGGCGGTGGAGTGCCTGCTAGACAAGGTTGGCGAAGCTAGTTACGCGTGTAGCTTGTTGTCGACAGTGGGGTTGGCAAATGGGCTCGGCCATGGTCACCATTTATGGCATGGTCTAGTTCACAGTGAGCTAGGGCTGTTTAAACAAGTTAGATGATCTACTGAGAGTATAGTGAGAGCTTGAGAGGGGACAAGGTTGGCACAACACTGCTCACTATAGTGTTTGATGTTTAATTTGATTTGTGATCAGAAGGTGTTTGATGAAATGGCCGCAAGAGATTTTAATTTGAATTTTTGGATGAAACTTGGTGGGTGTACTAGTCACATACTAGGTAGTCTATGGTTGCTTAGATTTGTCAAGGTGCACTGATTTGGTTGGGTTTTGAGAAATGGTGATATTTCCATATGATATAGATTCAATAGATTCATTTTAAATTGTCATTTTAATAAGTTTGCCAAATGTTACAGTGGGAATTCAAAGTGGGCTTGGGTTCACTTTCACTTGGTCTAACAATGGGTGAATAGAAATGGAATTGTTTCTGTTTGAAATCTTGGACTAGAAACACTCAAAGTGGTCTAGTGAGCAAGATTAGCAAAAATGACCATTTTCTTATTTTGTTTGTTTTTGAAATTCTCTTGATTTGTTTCTTCTTGGAATTGATTTAGATGATGTTTTTTTCATATTTAAACCATTCCTTGAAATTCACAACAATCACACAAGTTCATGCATGCATTCATACATTCATCACATACACACATGCATTCATATGATTTTAATTAACAAAAGTTTTTGTTAACCCTAAATTTGGGTGATTGCAATTTGATAATCTTGCTTAATATTTTTGGGATGTTACAAACCTACCATCCTTAAAAAAAATCTCGTCCCGAGATTTGACAAAAATAAAACTAGGATTTAAAGAGATCTGGATACTCCGTCCTAATGTAGTCTTCTCGCTCCCAGGTGGCTTCTTCTTCAGTGTGGTTACTCCACTGATCTTGAGAAACTTGATGCTCCTGGTCCTGGTGGTTCTGAAAGCTTCCTCAAAAATATGGATGGGTACTTCAGGATATGTCAGGTCATCATCGAACTCTATGGTTTGGTGATCAATGTTTTTGAAAACTTTGGTCTTCTCCAGGACCTCTAGTCATTTGCGAAGTAACGATATATGGAACACAATATGCACTACAGACATCTCCTCTGGCAGTTCCAGTTGATATGATACTTCTCCTCGACGATTCAGAATCTTGAAAGGTCCGATATATCTAGGGGATAACTTTCCTTTGAGCTAGAAATATTGCATTCCTTTCAAAGGTGACACTTTGAGATACACAAAATCTCCGATATTGAAGGCTAGGTCTTGACGTCTCTTGTCGGCATAACTATTCTGTCTGGATTGTGCGGTCTTGGCGTGCTCACGGATCTTGTGAACTTTCTCTTCTGCTTTCGTAGGATGTCGGGTCCAAAAATATGACTCTCTCCTACTTCCGACCAATTCAAAGGGGTATGAAACTTCCTTCCGTACATGAATTCAAATGGGGCCATTTGTAAACTAGCTTGATAACTGTTGTTGTAAGAAAATTCTGCGAATGGCAGACAGTCTTCCCATTTTGATCCATACTCTAATACACATGCTCTCAACATATCTTTGAGTATTTGATTTACTCGCTTCGTTTGTCCATGTATCTGGGAGTGATAAGTGTGTTGAAATCTAATCTTGTTCCCAATCCTTCTTGAACTTTCTTCCAAAATCTCGAGGTAAACTGGGTTCCTCAATCCGACACAATGTTCTTGGGGACTCCGTGCAAACTGACAATTCTAGCAATGTACAACTCTACTAGCTTCAAACTTTGGTAGGTGGTCTTGACATGTAGGAAATGGGAGACTTTGGACAGTCTATCTACTATGACCCAAATAGAGTCATTTCCCCTACTAGACATAGGCAAACCGGTGATAAAATCCATTCCTACAGAATCCCATTTCCATTCCGGGATCTGCAATGCTTGCAATAGTCCTGCGGGTCTCTGATGTCCCGCCTTGACTCTCTGAGAAATATCACACTTGGCTATGTAGCTTCCGATTTCTCTCTTCATCTTATGCCACCAAAATTTATCCTTCAAATCCTGATACATCTTCGTTCCTCCGGGGTGGAAGAATAAAGAGTAGCATGGGATTCTTTCAAAATAGCTTGCTTCAATTCTGAATCTGCTATCACACAGATATGTCCTTTGTACCACAGAACTTTTTCTTCATCTTCGGTAAATCCAGGTACTTTCCCTATACCGATACAATGTTTGATTCAGTCGATACTAGCATTTCCTTTCTATGCCTCCTTGATCTGACTGATCAAAGTGGGTTGAAGTTCTATGCTAGCCAAAAATCCTTCACTTACTAATTCCATTCTGAAATCTTCCAACTCCTTTTGCAAACTTGGTTGCTCCTTCAGAATCATGGAGTTCAAGCGACACGGCAATCTGCTAAGGGCATATGCTACCACATTGGCTTTACTGGGGTGATAGTGGATGTCCAGATCATAGTCCTTGATTAACTTTATCCATCTCCTTTGCCTCATATTCAGCTCCTTCAGAGTGAAAATATAATCCAGGCTCTTGTGATCTGAATAAATTTCACAACAGTTTCCCATGAGGTAATGCCGCCATATCTTCAAGGCTAAAACTTTATCTTCTTGTTCAAGGTCATGGGTAGGATAATTCTGCTCATGTTTCTTCAGTTGTTGGGATAGATAAGATATGACTTTGCCTTCTTGCATTTGCACATATCTGAGACTGATCTTGGATGCGTCACAATACACACCAAAAGGCTTCATAATATCCGGCATGATCAAGATTGGGGCTGAGACCAATCTCTTCTTGACTTCTTGAAAACTCGCTTCACATTTGTCTATCCATTCAAACTTCTTATCTTTTTTCAACAATTGGGTCATGGGTCTTGCGATACTCGAGAATCCTTCTACGAACTTGCGGTAGTATCCCGCTAATCCGAGAAATGCACAAACTTGGGTTTAAGTGGTTGGGGCTTGCCATTCTTCAACATCCTTAACCTTTGCAGGGTCAATTACAATTCCTCCTGCCGACATAATATGTCCGAAAAATCCTACTTCCTGTAACCAGAATTCACATTTGCTAAACTTGGCATACAACTGATGCTCCCTAAGGGTTCCAAGGATGGTCCTCAAGTGTAGCTCATGTTCTTCTTCTGATTTAGAATAGATCAGAATGTCATCAATGAAAACAACGACAAACTTATCCAGGAAGTCCATACATATATTATTCATGAGGTTCATGAAATAAGTGGGGGCATTGGTTAGTCCAAAAGACATGACAGTGTACTCATACAGTCCGTATCTAGTGGTAAAGTAGGTCTTTGGAATATCCTCTGCGCGAATCTTGAGTTGATGATAACCAGTTCTAAGGTCAATCTTAGAAAACACTTTGGCACCGGTCAACTGGTCAAACAGATCTTCTATCTTTGGTAGTGGGTACTTGTTCTTGATGGTGACATCATTTAGCTTCCGGAATGCCTCAAAGAAATAGGGTGTCCGATAGGTGCAATAAAACTTTGTTGGACATGGTTCGATTGATGATGAGCTAGTCGGATTTACCATTATCATTTTGGGGTTACGCTATAGAAACGACAGCGTTCACACTTAATAGGGTACCTTATAAATCTGTAGTTAAGAAACCATATGAGATGTGGATTGGAAAGAATCCCAGTTTGTCTTTTCTAAAGATTTGGGGTTGCAATGCATTTGTCAAGCGACTTCAGTCGAACAAGCTAACACCCAAATCGGATAAGTGCATTTTTGTGGGATATCTGAAGGAAGCCATAGGGTATTGCTTCTACAACCAAGAAGAGGCCAAAGTGTTTGTCGCTCGTAGTGGTGTTTTCCTAGAGAAAGAGTTTCTCACAAAAGGAACGAGTGGAATGTCGGTGCGACTTGAAGAAATTCAAGATGAGCCAATCAGGGATTCTTCTACGAGTGATGATATTATAGCAGAACAAGTTGAGGAACCCGTGGAAATAGAAGCACCACAACCACAAAGGTCGGCGAGGCTCCGCGAGACGCGGGAATTATTATTGTTAGACAATGATGAGCCTACGACCTATGAAGAAGCGATGGTGGACCCAAACTTTGAGAAATGGTTGAACGCCATGAGATCCGAGATAGATTCCATGGGAGACAATCAGATTTGGAACTTGGTTGACCTACCTGATGTTTTTAAAGCCATCGAGTGCAAATGGATCTATAAGAATAAGATTGATATGAATGGAGATGTTCACATCCATAAAGCTCGACTTATTGCAAAAGGTTTTCGACAAGTTCAAGGAATTGACTACGACGAGACTTTCTCGCCCGTAGCGATGCTTAAATATATAAAGATCATTCTAGCCATTGCTGCACATTTCGAATATGAGATATGGTAGATGGATGTCAAGACGGATTTCTTAAATGGAATCCTTACTGAGGACATGTGTATGATGCAACCCAAAGGTTTTGTCGATCGAAACGATGCTGGAAAGGTATGCAAACTTCTAAAGTCTATTTATGGGGCTGAAGCAAGCATCTCGGAGTTAGAACATTCGATTTGATGAAGTTGTAAAGGAGTTTGGCTTCATCAAACATGAACAAGAACCTTGTGTTTACAAGAAGGAAAGTGGGAGAGCGCTCATATTTCTAATCTTATATGTAGATGACATATGGCTGATTGGAAATGACATTCCTACGCTCAAGTCTTTTAAGACCTCATTGAAAATTAGTTTTTCAAGGAGTTAGGAGAAGCGGCATATATTCTGGGTATTAAGATCTATAGAGATAGATCAAGGAGGCTAATTGGATTATGTAACATCCCAAAAATATTAAACTTAGATCATCAAACTCTAATCATCAAAATTGGGGTTAACAAAAACCTTTCTAATTAAAAATATGAAAGCATTCATATGTGTATGTATTAAAATTTGGATACTTTTGAATTGCCATGGTTCTGCGTTTATTTTCTTGTAAAATGATTCTTAGGTGAAATAAACATCATCTAAACAATCCCCAAACTTTTCCCAAAGACAAACAAGTCAAAACAAACAAATTAAGTGAATGGTCACTTTGGCCAAATTAACTCCCATGCCTACTTTGGCTACCCCTAACTTTCAGAACTTAACAGAAACATGTATGAATCTTTGCACCCCTTGATAGTACTCACAATAAGGTACCAAGGCCCACTTTGTGATCATCCAAAAACATTCACATGCTTAGTTTAAATGATAATTTAAAATTGAATCTATTTCATATGGGAAGATCCCACTATTTCAAAAACCACTCAAACAAGCTCAATTTTCAAAACCCAAGCATCCACAGAATCCTCAACACATGCATAGCACACCCACCAAAAATCTTTTCAAAATTCAAAACTCAAGTTCTTGCGGCCATTTCATCAAACACTTGGCAGGCAAATTTAAACCAAATCAAATTCACTGTTTTAATAGTGTTTTGTGCCTAACTGGTTCCCTCTCTAGCTCATAGCACCCATTTAGTAGATCATCTAGCCTAATTGGCAACCTCTAGCCTCACTGTAAGCTGGCCATTGTCATCAATGGTGAGCAATCCGAGCCACCTCGCCGGCCAAACCTGGTCGTCGCTGCAGTAGACCATCTCCCCCTCTCTAGCCATGTCTGGGAGGTAGCCAGCACTCCACCGCCACCCACTATCCCCTCCCCCACCAAAGGAAAGCCATGGACCACCGAGCACGCCACGCGCCCAGTGCCACTACGACATGCCGAGCATGCGCCAGAGCGCAGCACCTGGCACGCGTGCACACGCCGCCCCTCGACCGCAGCCTGTGCCCACCGCTTCGCCATGACCCAGGGAGCACGCCAGACACCCCTGTTCTCCGCCCCATGCCTCACAGCCACCGCTCGCCCTCGAAGACGCCGCCTCTGCCGCGCAGAGCACCTTCCTTTCCCGACCATTTGCCACCGCCCCTACACGCGCATTTAAGCTCTAGAGCATCGCCAGGAGACCACCCGTCGATCGCAAACGTCGTCCATGCCTCTAGCCGCCCGTAGCCATGTCGCCACCGTCGCCTGCCCATCCCTCTCGGTCTCGCCGTCGAGCCTATAAAAGGAGACGATCCCCGCTTGATTTCTTCACACCATCTCACTCCCTTCACCCTACTGATCCTTCCAACCCTTAGCCGGAGCACGAGGAGCAGCAGCTTGCCGGAATTGCGACGGAGCAGGCCGCCTCTGGAGAAGATGGGAGCCGTTGATTTCGACCACCCCCAAAGCTTCCGCGACCACCCCGGAGTTCGCCGTCGTCGACTTTGCCGTTTGCCCGCCTCGCCATCATCACTGGAGCCCCGGTATGCCCCCTATGCACCCCCACTGAGCCCCTAGGGTTCGAGCTCGTCGGTGACCTGTTCATCGTCGACGATGACCCTCAGCCGTCGATCTTCATTCTAATCCAACGCACCATATCGCCCCGTACCGCTTCGCGTTTAATGAGCCACTGACCAGTATACCCCCCTGTCAGCTGCGCCCTGCGCTGCGGAGTGAAACTGGGCCGGCCCATTAACCTTTCCTGCGCAGCCCACTCGTTTGAATTTAGCTTTTTCTATTTATATTCAAACTCAGTTTTGTACCTAGTTTCAAAAATCAACCCAACTCGATTCAGTGGACCAAATTTCATGAAACCAATTTTGTTAGAAAGATATTGAAATGCTGAATCCAAGCCCATTGGATTCAAATCATTTCGATCTATAGATCAACCTTGGTAAAATAACAAGGCAGAAGCTTTTCTGCATTCAAACATTTTTCAAATTTAAACCATAATAGCTTTTGAGTTGATTCCAACTCTCAAAAATCATAATTGACCCTACCTTTCAGAATATATAAAAATATGTGGGTTTACTTACAGAAATAATGTTCAAGTAATAAAAGAATGCCACATAGACATTTCTAGCCACTTTAATGATTTAAAATAAAAAATTTAAACCTTATTAAATTGTGACACCACTTTAAATCACATTCTCATGTAGTGAAATATATGGTGATGACATGTGTCAACATGATCCCATGTTTGAGTTGGAGAATATTAAATCTTAAGTAGTTTTTCAATGAGTAGAAATTACTTTTCTAAAAATAAAATAAATAAGACAAAGGCTTTAATCTTGTAATGTTAGTGATGATACTAGATCATCTATAGTACCCCTTTGTGTGATGATTGAAAATAGTTAAGTATTGTTTGGTGATTGTGTACCTTGTATTTATTTATAGACGCTAGTACCGACCAAGGATACGAGGAGGAAGGAGGATACTACGAAGAAGAAGCCGAGGAGAACTTCAACCACTCCTCTACCCAAGGCAAGCTAACACTTGCAAGCTACTCTACTTTAGCAAGCCTATACTGATACTGATGCAAGCTAATACTTGCTTGTTACCATGACCACTAGATGCCTTAAGCATATGTGATCATACCCACTTGATACCCCTCCTAGTTTTACTTGCAACCTTCCTACTTTATTTCTTTATCACAGCTATTACTTAGAGTCTACTTAAGTGACTTGTAGATTCTAGGAAGATAATTGAAGGTTGCATAAAGAGCATTAAATTTTGCCTAATCTAGATAATCTTGATGTCATCCTAAGGCACGAGATTGTACTTAGTTAAAACTCCACTTGTTTACCACCCTTCACTAGTACTCACCCCCACTTGTAGATGCTAGTGCTAAGCATAAAACTTGACCAACTTTAGATGGGAATACTTGGTGGAAAATGGTTATGAAAACCTTAGAATGATGAGTCATTCTACTGAGATGTTTTGACATGTGTTTCCGAACACTAGATGATTTGGATGATAAAAATGTTAAGGAATGAGCCTTAGACCTTTATGAAACTGATGGTTGTCTAGATGTGATACCATTCCAATTTTATCGTACAACCACAATACCCGAAAATTTGGGTAGGGCTTGACTGGAAACTTATATACCTCAGTATGGGTTCCCTCCGGCCAAGGTCTCAGCTGAGGCTACCTTGTGAAGATTGTCCACCTGTGCAGTACCCAAGATGACAGTTGGTCATGGTTGGGAGGCCAAACTCACAGGAAAGGTGTCTATACTAGGGCGTGTAATTTAAAGGTTAGGATTGATTATCCGCATACTGAGTATGGTAAATTCAGGATTTGTTCCTGACGGATGTATCGAATGTTGTGGTGAAAGTGTACAATCTCTGCAGAGTGTCAAACTATTCGAATAGCCACGTCCGCGGTTATGGACAGTTGGAGTGGCCATACTGTTCCCCCGTCAGATGTTTTCAAAATGACTTGTGAAATGATTTGAGAATTTGACTTGACTACAACAGAGTTGTGATATGAAATTTCAAAGTCCCATCTTAGGTGTTATAAAATTTCAACTAGGTTTTCTTGCTTCTAAACTTAGTAGAGGTAAATTTGGCTTTTTGCAAAACAACCCTAGAGCTTAGTGTCCTACTACAAAAACCCCCTTCACTTGTTAGTATTAGTTTGCGAGTACTTAAAGAGTACTCATGGCTTTGTCCCTGGCTATTCCCGTGGCCAGACTATGAAGAAGAGTACCAGGATGATGGACCCTAGGAAGGTTACAACAACTAGGATTATCTCCCATCGTCAGCATTGCCTGTGACCCCGAAGATGGAGCTTCGCCTACACTACCTTTATTATTACATATGTCCGCTACTTGAGTTGTATTAAGAACTGGATCATGAGATCCTTATTTGTGTAAGACCTTATGTATGGTTTGTAATGGATGATGTACTGTGATATCCAAATCTATTATGTCTCGCAAAAATGGTAATCCTGGGATTGTGATGTATGGCATAACAGGCATCTGGGATTAAAAATCCGGGTGTTGACAAGTTGGTATCAGAGCCATCCTGACCATAGGAGACCCTAGTTTGACTAGACGTTTGAATCAAAAACTTAGTTTCAAAACCAAAGGAAGCAAATATTTACAAAATATTATTTCCATTCTTATCACCTTGATTCTTTCATAAAAATTCATGTTCCTCAAAAACTCTTGCAAAATACATAAAATTTGACACACTTGATCACTCTACTAAATTACTCATCCTACATTCTTATAGATGGACGTGAAGTACAACAAGTTTTATCAATAGGGGAATGGAGGAGACCTCATCTTTGAGCGGGATTTGGACCAGCTTTCGGAACTTCTGGAGCGTCCGCACCCCGAGTTCTTCGGAGCTTAGCTCAATGATCAAGGAGGAGAAGATCTGCGGTGGATAATTGTTGCAAGTCTCCGAGGAAAGATTGAACCTCCCACTTCCGAGGGAATTCAGTTCACCTTAAGAGAAAACAACTGGCTCGATGGACTTGCCAGGGCCATGCAGGAAGCTCTTGCCCGTCTGTGTGGACAGAGTATCAACTAGATCAAGGGTACCCGCTTTGAGTTTTGTCCAAGACGTGATGCTATGGGACAGCCACTGGAATCCCCATACCACCATGAGCTGAAGACTCAGTTGGACCACCTTAGCTTCATGATGTATGATCGTCAACAGGATTTGGACAATTGCCGTGAATACTCCAACCACAAGTCGGCCATCATCAAGACGACGTATCAGACCATCGCCATGCTAGCCAAGGACCGCAAGTCTCGCCGCTGTCAACTCGACAAGAAGGAGCGCATCATTGCCCGTCTTCGCCACCGTATCTCGGATTTGGAGGAGACCATCCATGAGAGAGACATGCAGTTGGAGGAAAGGGAGAATGCCGGAGAAGTTCTTCGTGGAGACCCTTACTCCTATCTCAGCGATGATGATGATTTTCTGCAGGATCAGGCTATGGAGTTCTTCACCGATGAGGATGATTTCGCCTTCATCGATGACGATGAGGATGATGAGGATGACGAATACACCGACTCCGAGGAGTAGTAGCACTTGAGCACTAGCGTAGTGAGTTGTATTCGGTCCCAATGTATCGTAGTTTCCAAAATGGTTCTTAAAACCATCTGTTTTTCTTGATTTGTGGTTTGTGTTTGTACCGTGTGCTATGAATGAATGAATGAAAAGAAAGTTGCTAGAAAATCTGAGTCAAACTTTAAAAACTTTCCAAAGTCCCTGAACCTTTTCCCTCTTTTCTCATGATCTATCTCAATCTTCAGATGCCACGCGGAGGAAGTGGTTCATCCCCGGACCCGATGTTGCAGATCCTGCAAATGTTGGTTTCTGACCGCGAAGCTGAAAGAGCAGAATGTCAAGCCAACTTAGCCACCCTTCAGCAGATAGCTCAGCTGGACCACAACAATCAAGGCCAATGAAATCAGGACAACCATGGATCTAAGCTCAAGAATTTCTAGAATACCAACACACCTGTTTTCACTAAGTCGGAAGAGCCCCTAGATGCCGACGATTGGCTTCAAACCATGGAAAACAACCTAGAAGTCGCCGAAGTGGAAGCCAACGAGAAAGTTCTGTTCGCCATCCACTATATAGCCGGAGATGCAAGAGCATGGTGGAACAGCGTTCATGCAATGACCGGAGGACAGATGATGACCTAGGGGGAATTCAAGGTCAAGTTCAGCAGAACCCATGTGCCACCAGTTTTGATCAAGAGAATGAGATATGAGTTCAGAGAACTGAAGCAAGGATGGATGACCGTAGTGGAATACCATGACAAATTCTTGTCATTAGCTAGGTATGCCCCGGATGAGATCGACACCGAAGCCAAGAAGAAGTGAGAGATTCTTGAATGGTCTGCACGATGAGATGCAGACTGTGTTGGTCAATATCCCCTTTGCTGATATTGAAGCCATTGTCGACTCTGCCATCCAGATGGAAGGAAAGATCAACCAAGCCAATGAGAACCGCAAGCGCCACATGATGCATCAGCCAGGAACCCATCAGACCCCAAAGTATCGCCCTAACCCGTCTCCTGGATTTGCCCCAAGAACCAACAGACCCCCGATGAACCGTCGGACTTATCCCAACCGTGGAAACCCGAGGCCCAGAGGAAATCACAACAACACCGGCAACTCTAACAATTTCAACCGTGCCCCGCCCAAGTTCAACAACAACAATGCTGCCGCCAACACCAACACTGCCCCGAGGACTGGAAGCAATGTTGTGCCTATTGTAGCAAAGGACAAGTCGCAAGTGACTTGTTATGATTGCGGAAATAAGGGTCACTACTCCAATGAATGCCCCAAGAAGAATGCCGCAGCCCCCAATGCAAATGCCCCAGCTCAGCAGCAGCATCGTGTTCAGCCAGGAAGAAGGTTTGCCCTAGGGAATTCACTCAACCGCAACGGCCGTCTTTTTCTCATGCATGCTGAAGAAGCCCAGGAAGCGCCAGACGTCGTGTTGGGTATGTTTTTTGTTAATTCAGTACTTGCTAGAGTGTTGTTTGATTATGGTGCATCACACTCATTTGTCACCGAAGAATTTGCATGCACTAGTAAGATTCAACCAACCAAACTGAAGCATGTTATGATTGTTCAAATCCCCGGTTCAACCACCAAAGCTAGGCAAATTTGCAAAGCCGTCCCTATCCGAATCCATGGGATAGGTTTTTATACTAATCTGATAGTACTCGGAACTAAAAGTTTGGAAGTAGTACTAGGAAAGTATTGGATGTCTAAACATAAAGGATTGATTGACTGTGCCAAGAAAGCCATAACCATGACCAGTACCGTAGGAATATCAGTCGAGCATGTATCTGGAACCTTACCTCATCAATTCAAGTGTAACAAGAGTATAGCCCAACCTACCATTGACCAAGTCCGGATAGTCTGTGAATACCCCGATGTATTTCCAGATGTTTTGCCCGGTATGCCCCCAGATCGGGATATCGAGTTTATCATTGAACTAATCCCCGGAACCGGACCCATAGCCTAGAGACCATATAGTATGAACCCGTCTGAACTAGCAGAATTGAAGAAGCAACTGGATGCCATGCTGGAAATTGGATTAATTCAACCAAGTGCGTCACCATGGAGATCACCTATTTTGTTCGTGGACAAGAAGGATGGAGGTAACCGTTTGTGTAGGGATTATCGGAAGTTAAATGTTGTCACTATCAAGAACAAATACCCATTGCCCAAGATAGAAGATTTGTTTGATCAGTTGACCGGTGCCAAAGTGTTTTCTAAGATTGATCTTAGAACAGGCTATCATCAACTCAAGATTCGTGCAGAGGATATTCCAAAAACTGCCTTTACCACCAGATATGGATTATACGAGTATAATGTCTTGTCTTTTGGATTAACCAATGCCCCCGATTATTTCATGAATCTCATGAATAAGATTTTTATGGACTTCCTGGATAAGTTTGTCGTTGTTTTCATCGATGACATTCTAATTTATTCCAAATCATAAGAAGAACATCAGCTACACCTAAGGACCATTCTTGGAACCCTTAGAAAGCATCAGTTGTATGTCAAGTTTATCAAATGTAAATTCTGGTTACAGGAGGTAGGATTCCTCGGCCACATTGTATCAGCCGGAGGAATTGCCGTTGACCCTGCAAAGGTGAAAGATGTCGAAGATTGGCAAGCCCCAACCACTCAAACCCAAGTTCGTGCATTCCTCGGATTGGCGGGATATTACTGCAAGTTCGTAGAAGGATTCTCGAGTATCTCTAGACCCATGACCCAATTTCTAAAGAAGGGCAAGAAGTTTGAATGGACCGACAAATGTGAAACGAGTTTTCAAGAACTCAAGAGGAGATTAATTTCAGCCCCAATCTTAATCATGCAGGATATCACGAAGCCCTTTGATGTGTATTGTGATGCATCCAAGATCGGTCTCGGATGTGTGCTAATGCAAGAAGGAAAAGTTATATCTTATCTATCTCGACAACTAAAACAACATGAGCAAAATTACCCAACCCATGACCTCGAGCTCGCAGCCGTAGTTCTAGCCCTGAAGACATGGAGGCATTACCTGATGGGAAACCGTTGTGAGATCTATTCGGATCACAAGAGTCTGAAGTATATATTCACTCAGAAGGAGCTAAATATGAGACAAAGAAGATGGATTGAGTTAATCAAGGATTACGATGTGGACATTCACTATCACCCCGGTAAAGCCAACATGGTAGCAGATGCCCTTAGCAGATTGCCGTGCCGCTTGAACTCCATGATTTTGAAGGAGCAACCAAGCTTGCACAAAGAGATGGAAGATTTTTGAATGTAATTAGTAAGTGAAGGATTTTTCGCTAGCATAGAACTTCAACCCACTTTGATCAGCCAGATCAAAGAGGGCAGAAAGGAAATGCTAGTATCGATGGAATCAAGCGTCGTATCGGTACAGGCAAAGTACCCGGATTCACCGAAGACGAAGAAGGAGTTCTGTGGTAAAAAGGACGCCTTTGTGTACCAGCAGATTCCAAATTGAAAGAAGTTATTCTAAAGGAAGATCATGATAATCTTTTATTCTATCCACCCCCGAGGAACGAAGATGTATCAAGATTTGAAGGAACAATTTTGGTGGCATAAGATGAAGAGAGAAATCGGAAGATATATCGCCAAGTGTGATATATGTCAGAGAGTCAAGGCGGGACATCAAAGACCCGTTGGATTGTTGCTACTATTGCAGATTCCGGAATGGAAATTGGATTCCGTTGGAATGGACCTTATGACCGGATTGCCTACTTCTAGTAGGGGAAATGACTCTATCTGGGTCATAGTTGACCGATTGTCCAAAGTCACCCATTTCTTAACCGTCAAGACCACATATCAGAGTTCGGAGCTAGCGGAGTTATACATCGCTAGAATCGACAGTTTGCACGGAGGTCCTAAGAACATCGTATCGGATCGAGGAACTCAGTTTACCTAGAGATTCTGGAAGAAAGTCCAAGAAGGTTTAGGAACCCTACTAGATTTCAGCACAGCTTATCACCCTTAGACCGATGGACAAACCGAGCGAGTAAATCAAATACTCGAAGACATGTTGAGAGCATGTGTGTTAGAGTATGGATCTAAGTGGGAAGACTGTCTGCCGTTTGCAGAATTTTCATACAACAACAATTATCAAGCCAGTTTGCAAATGGCCCCATTTGAATTTATGTATGGAAGGAAGTGTCGCACCCCTTTGAATTGGACGGAAGTAGGAGAGAGTCAGATTTTCGGACCCGATATCCTACGAGAAGCAGAAGAGAAGGTTCACAAGATTCGTGAGCACCTCAAGACAGCCCACTCAAGCCAGAAGAGTTACGCCGACAAGAGACGTCGAGACCTCGCCTTCAACATAGGAGATTTTGTGTATCTGAAAGTGTCTCCATTGAAGGGAATGCAACGTTTCCAACTCAAAGGAAAGTTAGCCCCCAGATATATCGGCCCCTTCAAGATTCTGAACCGTCGAGGAGAAGTGTCGTATCAATTGGAACTACCCGAGGAGATGTCAGCCGTGCACAATGTGTTCCATATCTCATTACTTCGCAAGTGCCTCGAAGTTCCGGAGAAGACAGAAGTGTTCAATAATATTGATCACCGGACCATAGAAATAAACGATGACCTGACCTATCCTGAAGTACCCATCCGTATTTTGGAAGAAGCTTTCAGAACTACCGGAACCCAGAGCATCAAGTTTCTCAAGATTCAGTGGAGCAACCAGACAGAAGAGGAAGCTACCTGGGAGCGCGAAGATCACATTAGGACGGAGTTTCCCGACCTCTTCAAATCCTAGGTAATCTTTTTCGTCCTTTTTCAAATCTTGGGAAGAGATTTTGTTTAAGGGGGGAAGGTTTGTAACATCCCAAAAATATTAAACTTAGATCATCAAAGTCTAATCATCAAAATTGGGGTTAACAAAAACTTTTCTAATTAAAAATATGAAAGCATTCATATGTGTATGTATTGAAATTTGGATTCTTTTTAATTGCCATGGTTCTGAGCTTCTTTGCTTGTAAAATGATTCTAAGGTGAAATAAACATCATCTAAACAATCACCAAACTTTTCCCAAAGACAAACAAGTCAAAACAAACAAATTAAGTGAATGGTCAATTTGGCCAAATTAACTCCCACGCCTACTTTGGCTATCCCTAACTTTCAGAACATAACATAAAAATGTATGAATCTTTGCACCCCTTGATAGTACTCATAATAAGGTACCAAGGCCCACTTTGTGATCATCCAAAAACATTAACATGCTTAGTTTATATGACAGTTTAAAATTGAATCTATTTCATATGGGAAGATCCCACTATTTCAAAAACCACTCAAACAAGATCAATTTTAAAAACCCAAGCATCCACAGAATCCTCAACACATTCCTAGCACACCCACCAAAATTCTTTTCAAAATTCAAAACTCAAGTTCTTGCGGCCATTTCATCAAACACTTGGCAGGCAAATTTAAACCAAATCAAATTCACTATTTGTAATAGTGTTTTGGGCGTAACTGGTTCCCTCTCTAGCTCACAGCACCCATTTAGTAG
Source organism: Avena sativa (assembly GCA_916181665.1). NCBI lineage: Eukaryota > Viridiplantae > Streptophyta > Magnoliopsida > Poales > Poaceae > Avena > Avena sativa. Next base: position 187,137,054 of record OV702281.1, read on the forward strand.
ATCATCTAGCCTAATTGGCAACCTCTAGCCTCACTGTAAGCTGGCCATTGTCATCAATGGTGAGCAATCTGAGCCACCTCGCTGGCCAAACCTGGTCGCCGCCGCAGCAGACCATCTCCCCCTCTCTAGCCATGTCTGGGAGGTAGCCAGCACTCCACCGCCACCCACTGTCCCCTCCCCGACCAAAGGAAAGCCGTGGACCACCGAGCACGCCGCCCGCCCAGTGCCACTGCGACATGCCGAGCATGCACTAGAGCGCCGCACCTGGCATGCGTGCACACACCGCCCCTCGACCACGGCCCGTGCCCACCGCTTCGCCATGACCCAGGGAGCACGCCAGACACCCCCGTTCGCTGCCCCATGCCTCATAGCCACCGCTCGCTGTTGAAGACGCCGCCTGTGCCACGCAGAGCACCGCTTGTTCCCGACCATTTGCCACCGCCCCTACACGCGCATTTAAGATCTAGAGCATCGCCAGGAGACCACCCGTCGATCGCTATCCTCGGCCATGCCTCTAGACGCTCGTAGCCGTGTCACCACCGTCGCCTGCCCATCCCTCTCGGTCTCGCCGTCGAGCCTATAAAAGGAGACGACCCCCGCTCGATTTCTTCACACCATCTCACTCCCCTCACCTCACTAATCCTTCCACCCTTTAGTCGGAGCACGAGGAGCAGCAGCTCGCTGGAATTGCGCCGGAGCAGGCCGCCTCTGGAGAAGAAGGGAGCCGTTGATTTCGACCACCCCCGAAGTTGCCGCAACCACCCCTGAGTTCGCCGTCGTCGACTTCGTCGTTTGCCCGCCTCGCCGTCGTCACTGGAGCCCCGGTATGCCCCCTATGCACCCACTGAGCCGCTAGGGTTCGAGCTCGCCGGTGACCTGTTCATCGTCGACGACGACCCTTAGCCGTCGATCTTCATTCTAATCCAACGCACCACATCGCCCCGTACCGCTTCGCGTTTAATGAGCCACTGACCAGTAGACCCCCATGTCAGCTGCGCCCCGCGCTGCGGAGTGACACTGGGCCGGCCCATTAACCTTTCCCGTGCAGCCTACTCGTTTGAATTTAGCTTTTTCTATTTATATTCAAACTCAGTTCTGTACCAAGTTTAAAAATCAACCCAACTCGATTCAGTGATCCAAATTTCATGAAACCAATTTTGTTAGAAATATATTTAAATGCTGAATACAAGCCCGTTGGACTCAAATCATTTCGATCCATAGATCAAACTTGGTAAAAATAACAAGGCAGAAGCTTTTCTGCATTCAAACATTTTTCATATTTAAACCATAATATCTTTTGAGTTGATTCCAACTCTCAAAAATCATAATTGACCATACCTTTCAGAATATATAAAATATATGGGTTTACTTATAGAGATAATGTTCAAGTAATAAAATAATGCCACATAGGCATTTCTAGCCACTTTAATGATTTAAAATAAAAAGGTTAAACCTTATTAAATTGTGACACCACTTTAAATCACATTCTCATGTAGTTAAATATATGGTGATGACATGTGTCAACATGATCCCATGTTTGAGTTGGAGAATATTAAATCTTAAGTAGTTTTTCAATGAGTAGAAATTACTTTTCTAAAAATAAAATAAATAAGACAAAGGATTTAATCTTGTAATGTTAGTGATGATACTAGATAATCTATAGTACCTCTTTGTGTGATGATTGAAAATACTTAAGTATTGTTTGGTGATTGTGTACCTCGTATTTATTTATAGACGCTAGTACCGACCAAGGATACAAGGAGGAAGGAGGATACTACGAAGAAGAAGCCGAGGAGAACTTCAACCACTGCTCTGCCCAAGGCAAGCTAACACTTGCAAGCTACTCTACTTTAGCAAGCCTATACTGATACTGATGCAAGATAATACTTGCTTGTTACCATGAACACTAGATGCCTTAAGCATATGTGATCATACCCACTTGATACCCCCTCCTAGTTTTACTTGCAAGCTTTCTACTTTATTTCTTTATCAAAGCTATTACTTAGAGTCTACTTAAGGGACTTGTAGATTCTAGGAAGGTAACTGAAGGTTGCATAAAGAGCATTAAATTTGGCCTAAGCTAGATAATCTTGATGTCATCCTAAGGCATGAGATTGTACTTAGTTAAAACTCCACTTGTTTACCACCCTTCACTAGTACTCAGCCCCATTGTAGATGCTAGTGCTAAGCATAAAACTTGACCAACTTTAGATGGGAATACTTGGTGGAAAATGGTTATGAAAACCTTCGAATGATGAGTCATTCTACTAAGATGTTTTGACATGTGTTTCCGAACACCACGTGATTTGGATCTCTACACCGAATGATCGTTGCCCACATCGTCCATCTCCTCCACCCAGTATCCATCTTGTGAGTGTACCTGTTCATCTGAATCAAATAATTTATCGTGTGAGACCCTAGGGGTACTCAGCAAGTCTTTATGCCTCTAAAGGGGACACAACCTAGGGTGACGCAATTGCAGCAATAGATAAACCCTAACAATTCTATAGATACTCGCTAACCATCCGCCTAACCAAAGATAGACGAATGTCCGTGAATTAATACCAACATTTATAACAGTAATATTAACAGATCCATCCTCCTCCTCGCTTACCAACGAGGAAGCGGACGAACAACCCCCCCATCCGTTGGCAGTTTTATTATCCATTCCATGAGTGTTGCACTATTTACTAGTCAGTTACTTAGTCAAATTAAAAGCGGTACTTTAGTTATACTTGTCTATGATCGAGAAACTGTGCTCCAAGTCGTCCATAACCGCGGACACGGCTTTTAGAAAGATTTACCCTGCAGGGGTGCACAAATAGCAACACACACTCGATCAACCTCGGAAAAACCAAATCAAAACCCAACGAGGCATTCACGACAAAGCAATCACAAGATTCAGAAATATTTCAGGGGGCCACCCCATTAAGCTACCCGCAACGAAGTTAGCTGACTCCGAGACGGACTCAAGGTTTGCGTCAGTGGCTGTAAACGACTGGGAACCCGAAAATGTGACTGGGCTTGTCGATACCGCGAAAACACTCCGCTTCCCTAAACAGTACAGGTGCAGTACCTCGCACAATTTAAATAAAGCAGTAAAGCATGGCATAAGTATAGGATAGTAAATAAAACCTCAAACTAGTTTGTGGCCCCAAGAAATAAGAATGAATCAAGATCTGGCTCAGGGGGGTCCCATAAGCCTCCCGGATGTGGATAGCGCGAATATTCAAGGAACAGGAATCAAGTACTCGGGGTCCTACGGGACACAAGTGAGCATGAAAAACCAAATAGCAGATATTGCTCACCGGTGCCACTTTCATTAGTTATCCCATACTACTCAGGTTAAGTTGTTTAGGTACCTCATTATCCATCAGACACTCACATACCCTACACATGCTGTTCTATGACTCGCATGGCTCAAACAACTCCTGTAGTAATGGCTCATGGGATGGAGGAACAAGCTTCGGTGGGGTTTAAAAGTAAAGGCTATGCAGTACTTGGGATTCAGTTTAATGCAATCGCGACTCGATGATGCAAGAATAAGATAGAGGCAATAGGTACTGTATGTATGGAAGCATGTGGTAGTGCTTGCCTGGCAGCTCAGTTGAAGCGAGAGAAGGATCTGGGTAGTGCTCCTGGGTTTCTTGATATATCCCCTGCTCAGCGTCTATTCGAAGAAGAACCAAACAAACAAGGGCCAACATAAATAAAGTGCACAAGCATATGAATAAAATGCGACAAGCAAACAATCATGCCATGATGAATGATGCACAATTTGCATGGCAGTAATGTAGCATGGCATGGGTGAGGTGTAGATTACAAGAAATAAACATTTTATGGAGTTTTAGTCACCTTTTATGCTCAAATAAGTTGCTGTATACTTTATATTTATATGATGCATGATGCAAAACAGAACATGGAATGCATAAACAGAAAGGTCTCGTCGAGCTGATCATTTTAGACATATCATTTGTCAAATTTGGAGTTATAAAACAAAAGTTATTAATTAATTAATGCAAAAGGGCATTTTAATGTAATTTAAATCAACTTGAAATTTTAAGTGTTCAAAATATATTTTGGATAGCATATTTGAATTCCTCATATTTTTCTGATTTGAAAACATATATTATTTGTATTATTTGAATTCATATTTTAAAAGTTATTTAAATACTGATTTGAATTTGAATTTAAATCAAATTTGAAAAGATTTGAATTAAAACAGACTAACAGAGAAACTTTTATTACTCAGGCAAACCTAGCCACAGTCAGTGACAAGTGGGGCCAGGCTGACTCGGCAGCACAGCGCGCAGAAAAAGGCTTTTGTCACTGCGGGTTGAGCTAGCCTTAGTGACTGACGGGTGGGGCCAGAGCATCTCCAGGGCCACACGCGGGCGCGGCCAGCGGGCAGCTGACACGTGGGAGATCCCGGTAGCGCGGGTTAAGGGTTGGAAAGCTGGGGGTGTTTTCTGCAAGACTCCCGCGGAGGCAGACAGGTGGGACCGAGAGGAGCGCGGGTTGCAGGAGTCAAAAAGGTGGGGGGGTAAGTGCAAAGTGGCGGCGGCTACTGTTTTTCTTCCTCCGTTTCTGACGAAACTGACGGCGCCGCTCAACAGAGAAAAACAGGGGCGCCCAGGGCTCGATCCTGGGACCTGGCGTGCGCGCGCGGAGGCGGCAGCAACTGCGGTGGAAGGAAGGTTGTTGCAGGGTTCAGCTACGCAGCGAGATGAGGCTACGCGATGTGCAGAAACAGACGACGATGACCCCTCCGTGCACAGAGAGTGTTTGACGCTTGGTCCGGCGAGAACAGGAAGCAACGGCGAGGCGGAACATGTCAGGGAGGGAGAAAGGCTCACCGCGAAGTCGTCGGAGGGCTTGGATCGGGCCGAGGAGCAGTGGGTCGACGACGAGGCTGGCGGCCAGAGTTCTAGGGTTTGGCTTCGGGCGGCGCTGGTCCTGGGGCTCCTGGTCCTTCTCCTCCTTTTTGCCGTGTACCGGGGTGGTGCAGGTGGTCGTCTCGGTCTTCCCCAACGTCGAGACTCCTCGCCCTCCTTCTGCTACGGTGGTGGTAGGGTGATGCCGACAGTGGCCGGCTATGGGGTTGCTGGCGGCGGTGGAGAAGAAGGGAGGAAGGGCAAGGCCCTGGGGCGGATCTGGGAGAGGCCAGAGGAGGCGATAGAGAGGGAGTAGATAGGGACGGAAGAGGAGAGGGGGTGCCGTGGGGAGGTGGTGAAGATAAAGGTGGCTTCAGCCACCTTTTCTGCCTCTCCTCACGTGATCGAGCTGGGAGGCAGGGCAGGGGCAGGTAGGCATGGGGGAGGGACTGCAGGTGGGCCAGGCGGGTGAGGGAGCTCGGGGTGGGGCTGCTGAGGCAGGGGGAGAGAGAGGGGTAGGCTCGGGTGTAGCTAGGGTTGGAGCTAGGGTTTGGAGAGAGGGGGGTATGGCTCGGGTTAGGGCTTGGTTTGGGTGGTAGCTAGGTGGGCCAGGGTGGCCAGGTGGGGCCAGGAAGGTAGAGAGAAGAGAGAGGCCGAGAGAGAGGAAGGGAGCTGGGGAGGCTCGGTTTAGGGTTTAGAAGAGAGGGGTATGGTGATGGTGGGGTAGGGTTTAGAGATAGAAATAGAGAGAGGGGGTGATAGTGTTAGGGTGTGATCATGGACAACTCATGATCAAGCACATGGGTTTTTGGTTTATGGCAAGACCAACACAAAAGAAACAAGCAAAGAGGAAAATGGTTGGGAGGAGGAGAGAAGGGGTAGGGGTTTTAGGGTAGGATTAAGATGGTCACACATGGTCATGCAAAAAAAGAGGGTGATGATTGCATGGCCCATGCACAATACTTAATGGCCATGTTTATGCGTGTGAAAACAATAATAATATCATGGCATTATTATTATGCATTCCCAAAATGTGGAATAAAGGCCAAGCAAAAGGAATTAGAATTAGATCCATCCCAACCCACATGAGCTAGAGTAAATGCCAAAATAAAATGCAAAGCTCATATTTAGTTGGATGGTGGAATTATAAGGTGGTGACAGAGAAAGGTGATGGACTTGAATAAAAGATATGCCCCCAACTCAACTTGGGCATTTAAACAATATATCAAGAACCAGATACAATATCAAGAGGCAAAATACAATTTACGATGCATATGAGAGAAGAACCAAACCAAAAAGGGTTTTATATGATGCTCAAATGCAAGGTGGCATGATGACATGAGCATGATATAATTATGATGCAACAATTATATATAGGAAGTAGCCATTATATAGACTAGGCTAGTAGCATTGCAATTGTTAGACAATTGGGATGCTACACACTTGGAGAGCTAGGAAGAATTTTATGAAATTGTGCAGTAAAAATTTGAAACTGTCGGTGTTGTAAAGGCTCAAAGATGAAATCCCAGTAATTCTGTGCAAACTTGAACACATATTTCCGCCAGAATTCTTTGATGTGATGTTCCACCTGGCTGTGCATTAACCTAAAGAGGCGATGCTCCAAGGCTCTATCGGCATAATGAGATCGTGTGTCCCTCACATTGTGCCTTGGCGCGTTGGCCAGGACCCACCGGTCAGCAATTCAGCAGTTAGAAGGCTAAGTCGACGAGAGCGTCGCAAGGATACGAACACCATGTGCTCCAAGCAGGTATGGATTTGGTATGATGACCCTATGGATACTAAGCACTGGCTATGATGTAGGTGCTTACAGGATGAAACGAACACTACGATACGAGCCACGACCATCCAGCCAGGCATGGACAAGGAGAGCAAGACAAGGATGCGTGTGAGGCACTCTGAACCCACCTTCTAGGGGCCACCCGGAAAGGAGGGTATGGGCATGAATGGGGACAGCGGAGCCAAGGAGTGGCCTCGACTGTACCCCGGAACAACCAGAAGATCACCCGTCTTGGGCCAAGCATGGATAGGGAACAGAAGTCAACTAAGCCTAACAAGACATGTCAAGCCCAGACTTGGGAACATGCGACGCGCTTGCATCGTTGGACACCATCGTGACGCTGCAGTCCGCTGTCACGCGGCCATCAAATGGCCATCCACGCTCTTAGAGCCAGAGTTATCACGCGTCCATAGAGTGGTCCTGCGCATCGACTGTGGCCATCCATTGGCCACAAACACCACCCATCTGCTAGAAGACCGCGTGGAACACCGTGATTGAGCCCGGGACCTCCCTTGGGCAGTATTCCACACCAGTCATTGTAGTGACGCCTTGAGGAATAAAAGGAGGCACTTAGCCATTCAGAAGGAGGTTTAACAACCAGATAGCTGGACAGATTCGTACACACCATGAGTAGCTGTAAGGGAGAGAGCTGAGATCCACCTCCATGCCGGAGAGTAGGGAAAGAGGGAAAATTAAGAGAAGTGAGGAATAGGAAGCCCAGGAAGTGTAGAAGCTAGAGAGAAAGCGGCTCCACGACACACTTGCGATCATCATCTTGTACATCTACCCACCCTAGATAATCCACCAAAGCAGGACGTAGGGTTGTTAGCCAGAGGGCGTCCCGAACCTAGGTAAAAATGATCGTGTGTGGTTTTTTCTCGTATCAGCAGGTTTCTACGATGACGTTGAGGCAGGAACGCCTTCGTGCCCACTACCAAACAAATAGGAGGTGTCCAACATCCCCGATGTCCATGTTAGCGAGACGCAACATCTGGTGCGCCAGGTAGGGGGCGCTCATGTTTTTGGCTTTGATAACCATCTTCAACATCAATGGCTTCGTGAGCCTCGTCATTGTCATTGTCATCGTCATTGACACCGACCGTACCGTCACCATCCATGGAGGCAAGGAAATCTTCTGGCACTGGGACCGGCCCTGCCACGGTGGACACGCCCACTGCACGGACTCGCTCCCACGGCCCTCCCACAACTAGGGGCTTGGAGGCCGAGCGTCATGCATGGTGCGCGGATACCTCTGCAGACATCGACCCGTGTCCATTACCAAGCAGTATTGCTCTACTGCATCCCCGATCCCATCTCGCGGCTCGGGAAGGAATGAATGCTAGCGGAGGCGCAGCCGCACATGTGACACCACCAGGCGACGTATGAGGCATGGCTGCCACCCCAGAAATCAAAGGCTCAAGAGGGAGCCTCGACTTACTAAGAAGGTCCCATTGGGTGATGACCCGACTCACTTCATCACCATTGGGAACCAGTTATCTCCTGCGCAGGAGGCTAGGCTCGTCGTTTTCCTACAGGAGAATGCCGATGTCTTTACCTAGGATCCCTTGGATCTCCCTAGAGTTCCGAGGGAGGTCATTGAGCACCACCTAGAAATTTTCCCTAGGGCCCGGCCTATCCGGCAGAAGGTTCATCACAAGGCCCAAGACCACCAGGACTTCATCGTGAAAGAAGTACACAAGATGGTGAGGGCCGGTGTCGTGCGGGAGGACCTCCATCCTACTTGGACGGCCAACACCGTTGTGGTGCCCAAGCCAAATCTTAAGATGAGGCTATGCGTCGACTTCACCGACCTGAACTGGGCTTGCCCGAAAGATCCTTTTCCGCTGCCGCGGATCGACCAAGTGGTAGACTCCACCGCTAGGTGTGACTTGACGAATTTCCTTGACGCGTTCTCGGGTTACCATCAAATCCGAATGGCAACCGAGGACGATTAAAATAGAACGTTCATAACCCCGGTGCGATGCTACTTCTACACTTGGATGCCCTTTGGGATCAAGAACGTTGGGGCCACCTTCCAGAAGGCCATGCGTCTCAGCTTGGGCCCCCATATGGTAGGCAATGTGGAGGCATACATTGACGACATCATGGTTAAGTCTCGCGACAAAGCCACCCTGATTGAAGACCTGCGGGAAACCTTTGAAGGGTGAACCTGCGCCTTAACCTGGAGAAGTATGTCTTCGGCGTCCCTTCCAGAAATCTCATTGGGTTCCTGGTTTCACACTAGGGAATCGAGGCTAATCCAGACAAGATTAAGGCCATAAGGACATGCAGCCTCCCCGGAAGATAAAAGACATGCATCGCCTTAGTGGGTGCATCACGGCATTGGGGCGCTTCATCTCCCATTTGGGCGAGCGCGCCCTACAGTTTTTTAGAATCCTAAAGAAGAAGGGGCCTTTGAGTGGAGCCCGGAGGTAGAGCAGGCATTCCTTGATATCAAGAAATACCTGTCCACTCCCCCATCCTCGTTTCTCCATGACTGGAGAACCGCTGTTACTCTACGTTGATGCTACCACCTAGGTGGTTAGCGCTACATTGTTAGTGGAGCGGCCGAAGGGACCAGAACAGATGAGGATGTAGACAAGATATAAGGCCAGCCTTCCCCTCCCCGGGGGGAAGGAGAGCCTTTACTCGAGCCCGAAATCTGGGAGTAACCAAAGAGGTGGGGTTGGAACAACACCCCGTCAACTATGTCAGCACACTATTACATGATGCCCGAGAAAGGTTCCCCCGTCCCATATGATTCTACTCGGAGTCCTAATCGCTTCCCAAAAACGGTGAAACTTCTTCCAGGCCGACTGCATCACTGTCGTTAGTGACTACGGGTTGGAGAGTGTGCTATGTAACCAGGACGTGACAGGGCGAATTGCAGAGTGGGCAACTGAGCTCTTTGAGTTCAAGTTGCACTTTGCCCTCATAGGGCTATCAAAATCAAAGCACTTGTTGATTTCATCAACGAGTGGACACCTACGCCCTGCGAGGAAATAGAAGAAAATTCCAGCCTCTCAGGGAATGAAGACCAAGGGATATGGGTCATGTACTTTGACAGGATCTTTGGCTACCATGGAGCCGGAGTAGGGGTCGTCATTGTGTCCCCTTCTGGGAACAACTCAAGTATGCGGTCCACCTTGACTTCAAGGATGAAGAAAAAAGATCCAAAAATGTGGCAGATTATGAAGCTGTGCTTGATGGGCTACAAGCTGCTTCCGACCTTGGGATAAAATGGCTATTGGTGCGAGGCAACTCCCACCTTGTGGTTAACCAAGTCATAAAAGAACATGAATTCCCGCAAATGTGGGCCTATGTTGACAAGGTGAGGCGGTTGGAGCGCTGTTTCCGCGGGCTGTAGATGGAGCACATTCCACGGGGGGACAACTTAATTTCTGACAAGCTTTCCAAGATCACCGCGCAAGGGGGACCAGTCCCTGCCAAGGTCTTTCTAGAGAGGCTGACAAAGTCGTCCATATCCGTTTCATCCGGGAATGGAGCCCTTCCTTCCACCCCCACAAGGGTTGCAGGGAAAGGGAAACCCCGGAAGGGTCAGACCGGCATGTCGGGCAAGGACCCAATCCCAGAGAAGCACGCAGTGGCGGTGGTCTAAGACGCCTCCCCATATTGGGCGGCTGAGATCCTCCGCTACCTCCAGAACCGAGATTTACCCAAGGAGGACAACTAGGCCGATCGCATCGTGCGGCAGTCCACCATGTACTGTCTCATCAACGGCGAGCTGTATCGTAAGAGGGAGTGCGGAGTCAAACTCCGCTGCTTCTCAAGAGAACAAGGTCCAGATTTGTTTGTCGACATCCACGAGGAGATCTATGCTAACCACGTCGCCTCCCGAGCATTGGCTCTAAATGCTTTCTGTCAGGGCTTTTACTAGCCTACAGCTTTGGCTGACGCGGAGCACTTGGTACCCATGTGCGATGCCTTCCAATTCCATGCGAAGAGCATTCAATAACCCGCACAAGCTTTGCAAACAATATCGGCCTCCTAGATATTTTTGACCTGTGGTTGGACATCGTTGGGAAATTTCCCAGGGCGGTCGGTGGGTATGAATATACAATGGTGGTCATTGACAAGTTCACCAAATGGCTGGAAGTGGAACCGGTGCAGGAAATAACTGCACTGGCATCCATAAAATTTATCCAAGGAATTGTTTGGCGTTTCAGGGTGCCCCACAACATCATTACCAATAATGGCACACAGTTCACAAGAAAATCTTTCAGGGAATACTACGAGGAGTAGGAACCAAGATTTTCTATGCATCTATCACCCTTCCGAGGGGCAACAGGAAGGTGGAGCGTGCAACTATGGAAGTGCTTTGAGGACTTCAAACCATAACTATTGACCACTTCAAGAGAAGCGGACTAAACTAGATTGAGGAACTCCCAACGATCTTGTAGGCCCTGCGAACAACGCCGAACCGAGCGACCGGCGAGACGCCTTTCTCCCTCATTTAAGGGGAGGAGGCCGTCTTGCTAAAAGAGGTCAGATACGGGTCCCAATGGGTCAATTCCTATGATGACACCACCCAACACGCGGAAAGGATAGGTGATGTCAACTTTTTGGAAGTGGTATGTTTTCGAGCAGTGGTGCGACAAGACTAATATCAGCAAAGCTTGTGCCGGTAATACAGCCAGCGGGTTTGCCCTCGTGAACTGGAAGATGGGGAATTATTCCTTATGCAAAAGTTTTACACCAAGGGAATGAACAAACTGTTGCGTAAGTGGGAGGGACCTTTCCGGGTAGCACACATAACCAGACTCGTCGCAGTCTGACTAGAATCAAAGGATGGACAACCCGTGCCGAATTCTTGGACTATCGAGCACCTACATAACTACCACCTCCGCAAATAGTACCCCTAAAACACCCAACTATCAAGCCGCTATAATCCAGAGGCAATGCCTCACCCATAATAAATGACAAGATTCCGCAATTATAAGCTCCCAGAGTCGGAACATCTAAGAACCTTGTCATTCAAAATCTTGCAATCGAGTAGAGAGCGATTGAAGTTGGGTGCTGGCAGGGGGCTGGGTGCGGGGGAATCCTCGATAAACACCCAACCATCTGAAACACAACCCTGCAGGATGCAGATGCATCTAGATGCCGCACGATGTGGTCTTTTTTAAAAGAAAGAGAGTGAAGGAAAGAAATACAAAAGGGAAACATGCTTGGGGTAATAAGAGGTAAAAAGGTAAAGCAATTCATTATTATAGACCGATGATGCGACCAGGGTATCTGTTTCATGGAAACTAAGGAGAATGGTTGGTAACTCTGCTTGCTGCCGTGTGAGGAAGAACATGTGGTAGAAAGGATGGGACATGCACCCCCCTTTTAGCTGCATCGTGCTCCACTTGGTAGAGCGGCCCAGGGTGGTTGCGTATTTGTTATTACTTTTTGCAGGAATCAAGGCCATCGCTATCACTGCACAGGACTGCCAAGGTCAGACCTCGGTGCCATGGTTTCATGGAAGCGTGATGTTAGGGGGTAACCCTGGGGTTGGCCCGATCTTTCACGAATTCCACGAGAAACGAGGGGAAAGCGGGGGTCGGAGGATGAAATCGAGGAAGGAGATGAAATCCACGAACACACGCACACCAAAACACGATACACGCCTACTCCTCACGCCGGTGGCAACCGGTCCAACATAATCCCTAGGATCGGTGTTGGGCGAAGCTCGCTCTCCACGCCAACAACGGGGGATGAGGTGCTTGGTGAGATCTTGACGACTTGGGGGCGAGACACCGAGAACCCAAGGCCTTGTACAACTTGAACGCACTAGGCAAGATCCAAGAGGGGGGTGGATAATCCGGTGCTCCTTGGTAGGAGCATGAGACCAATAGATATAAGTTCCTCAAAGGGGGTTCCTTAATATCTATTATTATCCAAGTCTAGGGTTTACAATAGAGGGTGGGGGCTATATATAGGCCAACCACATAAACAGGGGTATTTTGGGAACAAATAGCGAAATATAGAGAGGGTTACAAGGCGCTGGGCCGAATTAACATGTTTAGGCTCTGCCAGATCCGGTAGTACCGGTCCAGCCCGACCGGTAGTACCGGTCGTGCGGTAGTACCGCTTCCTGGCCGGTAGTACCGCTTGTCATCCTGGGACTTGCGCTGGGGCCTTCTGTTGGTGGCGGTAGTACCGCAGGCCGGTAGTACCGGGTCCGGGGCCGGTAGTACCGCCAGTGACAGAGAGTTCTTGGGAAGCTCTGGATCCTTCTGTTGTTGGCAGTAGCATTTGGCGGTAGTACCGCCAAGCGGTAGTACCGGTCGTCAGGTCCGGTAGTACCGCTGGCGACAGAGAGTTTTTGGTCTTGTCTGCTGGCGTGCCTCCGTCCTGTGGGTTCTTCTCTTCGTACCTGATGATGCACAAGGTATGGTTATGAAGTAGCAGGCCATCCAAAGGTGTATCGAAGTCACACAAGGAGAGGAGCGAGTTCACCTTAGCTTGAAGGAGTTTGGCTCGGGCGCGAGTCATGGGTCCACTTGGGGAGCTTGTGGGAGTAGATGTAGTAGCGGTCGTAGGACGGGCTGCATCAGCTCCCCCCCCTTGGGAAAGAGTCGTCCTCGACTCTTCAACCTTCTCAACTTCATCTTCTCCATGGTAGGGTGAGAGGTCCTTGACATTGAATGTCGAGCTCACAAGATACTTTGATGTTGGGATATCGATGACATAAGCGTTGTTGTTGATTCTCTTGAGCACTTTGAATGGTCCATCACCTCTTGGCTTTAGCTTGGAGTTGCGTTCCTTGGGGAAGCGGTCTTTACTCAAGTGGATCCACACAAGGTCGCCCTCATCAAAGATCATCTCTTTCTTGGTCTTGTTTAGCCTTGAAGCTTGGCGAAGGACATGTTGCTCGATAGTAGCTCGTGTGTCTTCGTGGAGTTTCTTCATTGTTTGGGCACGCTTGACAACGTCCATATTGGCACGTTCATGAAGTGGAAGTGGAAGTATATCGAGCGCGGTGAGAGGCTCGAAACCGTAGACGATCATGAACGGGCTCCTCATGGTGGTGGAGTGCTTGGCGCGGTTGTAGGCGAACTCGGCGTGTGGAATGCATTCCTCCCAGTCTTTAAGGTTCTTCTTTATCAACACCCGGAGGAGTGTTCCAAGGCTTCGATTGACGACCTCGGTTTGTCCATCGGTTTGAGGATGCGAGGCGGACGAGAAGAGGAGCTTGATGCCGAGCTTGGCCATGAGAGTCTTCCAGAAGTAGCTCATGAATTTTACATCGCGGTCGGAGACGATTGTTCTAGGCACACCGTGTAGCCGAATTATTTCCCTGAAAAACAAATTGGCTACATGTGAAGCATCATCGGTCTTATGGCACGGAATGAAATGTGCCATTTTAGAAAAGCGATCCACGACTACAAATATGGAATCATGTCCATGTTTAGATCTAGGCAAGCCTAATACAAAGTCCATGCTAATGTCCGACCAAGGTGCATGAGGAATAGGTAATGGCATATAGAGACCAAAGGGGTTGGACTTAGACTTAGCTTGGATACATGTAGTGCATCGTTGAACGTGGCGCTCCACGTCGCGCTTCATCTTTGGCCAAAAGTAGTGAGTGGAGAGCATGTCATATGTCTTGTCACGGCCAAAGTGACCCATAAGCCCTCCACCATGGGACTCTTGAAGAAGCAAAAGTTGGAGAGACGATTTCGGGATGCAAAGCTTGTTTTGTTTGAAAAGAAAACCCTTATGCAAATAGAAATCATCAATCCCTTTGTCTAATGAACATTGGGAAAATATTGGACCAAAGAAAGGGTCGGACGCATACAAAGATTTGATGTCATCAAGACCCAACACATTGACTTCGAGTCGTGTAAGAAGGCTTGTGTTTTTGCGAGACAAGGCGTCCGCTACCACATTTTATTTGCCCTTCTTGTATTTGACAATGTAAGGAAAAGACTCCATAAACTCAACCCATTTTGCGTGCCTTTTACTCAAGTTGGCTTGACCCTTAAGATACTTCAACGACTCATGGTCGGAATGGATGATAAATTCTTTAGGCCAAAGATAGTGTTGCCACACTTGAAGAACTCGAACCAAGGCAAAAAGTTCTTTGTCATAAATAGGATAATTGAGGCGTGCGCCATCAAGTTTCTCACTATGGTAAGCAATAGGACGCCCATTTTGCATAAGGACGCCACCAATGCCAATACCACTAGCGTCACACTCAATCTCAAAAGTTTTTGTGAAATCCGGCAAAGCAAGAAGTGGTGCTTCGGTGAGCCTCTTTTTGATCTCATCAAAAGCCTTTTGTTGTGCTTTTCCCCAAACGAACGTGACATTTTTCTTGGTCAATTCGTTAAGGGGGCAAGCAATGGTAGAAAAATCTTTCACAAAGCGACGGTAAAAGCCAGCCAACCCATGAAAACTACGAAGTTCACTAACATTTGTTGGGATGGGCCAATCTCGTATGTCCTTGACTTTTGAGACATCCACTTCTATGCCATTAGAAGACACAACAAAACCAAGGAAAATCAGCTTGTCTCTTGCAAAAGTGCACTTTGGGAGATTAGCATAAAGCTTTTCATGACGAAGGATTTGAAGGACCTCCTGAACATGAGTAACATGCTCCTCTAGTGACTTGCTATAGACAAGGATGTCATCAAAGTAAACAACTACACTCTTCCCAATGAGAGATCTCAAAATATGGTTCATGAGGCGCATGAAGGTAGATGGGGCATTGGATAAGCCAAAAGGCATAACAAACCATTCATAGAGACCAAGCTTGGTCTTGAAGGCGGTTTTCCACTCATCACCTTCAGCCATGCGAATTTGATGGTAACCACTACGAAGATCAATTTTCGAAAATATAGTGGCTCCACATAACTCATCAAGCATGTCATCAAGACGCGGTATAGGATGTCGATAACGCACGGTGATAGCATTGATTGGACGGCAGTCCATGCATAACCGCAACGTGTCATCCGTTTTTGGGACTAGGATCACGGGAACCGCGCTTGGGCTAGTGCTTACTTGGATCAAACCTTTGGAGACGAGTTGGTTGATTTGACGCTCGATCTCCTTCGTCTCTTCCGGGTTCGTGCGATACGCGGCGCGGTTTGGGAGTGGAGCGCCGGGTATGAGGTCGATGCGATGCTCGATTCCACGAAGAGGAGGAAGGCCATGAGGAATCTCTTCGGGAAATACATCTTGGAATTTCTTCAAAATAGCCATCAAAGAAGGAGGAACATTTGTCAAGTCGTTAGTTCCTTGCGCTAGTCCCTTGCAAACAAGGACATAGTGCAAGATGGATGGGTTGTTCCGCACTTCTCTCATCTCACTTTTGGTGGCAAGAAGAACACTCTTAGTTTTTCCACTCGAGTTTGGCTTGTAGCTCTCACTCACTATGGTGTGGTTCTCTCGCTCACCACTCTTCTCACAAGGTGGTTTTGTATATTGCGCCCTCGCTAAAGCCTTTGCATTGTCCGCAATTATTTGGCTAGGAGTCATTGGTTGCAACACACAAGTTTTATCAAGCCATTTGAAGGTGTAAGTGTTTGAGTGACCATTATGCAAAGCACACTTGTCATATTGCCACGGCCTTCCGAGCAACATGTGACAAACTGTCATTGGGACCACGTCACATTCCACCGTGTCCTTGTAGTGCCCAATTGAGAACGTCACCGAGACGGTGTGCTTGATCTTGACGGATCCTTGGTCACTTAGCCATTGGATATGGTAGGGGTGTGTATGCGGATAAAGGGTGAGGTTGAGTTTCTCACACAATTCCGTACTTGCAAGGTTGTGGCAACTCCCTCCATCGATGACAACTTTGATGGACTTCCCATTGATGTCGTCACGAGTTTGGAAGATGTTCGAGCGTTGGTCTTCATTTTCATTGGCTTGGGTAGTCAAGACCCTTGTGACCACAAGCGATGGACTTGCGTCATGCTCACACACGAGAAGTTCTTGGTCCTCTTCCAAATGTTGCCTTGCCATAGCTTCCTTCACTCTTGCATCAAACTCTTCCTCACTTAAGTATTCTTCATCGCCGTTGTCATGGATGAACAAAACTTTCTTGTTTCCACATGCATTCGACTTGTGCCCTTTGCCTCCACACTTGTAGCATTCACCATTGAATGGTAGATCATCCCTTGTGTGTTTGCCACTTGGGGGCTGTTTTCCTTGAGGGAGAGTGGGCTTGAAGGAAGCTTGGTGGTACTTGAGGAGCTTCCACTTGGTGTTGTTGGGGTAGTGGTTGATGCTTGCTTGTAGGTGAAGTACGTTTTTGGCTTGTTGTACTTTATGTCCTCTTGCACTTGACGCTCGGCCTTGGATGCGATGTGCACAAGCTCAACCATGTTGTTGTACCTTTGGAACTCGGTGATGCGCTTGATGGAATGGTTCAAGCCATTGAGGAAGCGTGCCATTGTTTGTTCATCTCTCTCTTTAATGTTGGCACGGATCATGTTGAGCTCCATTTGCTTGAAGTACTCTTCCACGGTCTTTGTCCCTTGACTAAGCGTTTGAAGCTTGTTGAAAAGGTCACGCGTATAGTGTGAAGGAACAAAGCGGGATCTCATATGAGCCTTCATATCTTGCCAAGTTGTGATTGGAGGCTCTTCTTTTGCTTCGCGAGCGAGTTGGACTTGTTCCCACCAAAGGTTGGCATACTCATCAAACTCGAGGGATGCCATGGCCATCATCTTCTCATTGCTATAGTTGTGCATGCGGAAGATCTTGTCGACCTTGAGTTCCCAAGAGAGATATTCTTCGGGCTCATTGGAACCGGTGAACTTGGGCATGGTGAATTTGAGCTTGCCAAAAGTTTCTTCTCCATTGCAGTTCCGGTTGCGTCGGTTGCCATGATTGTGGCGGTCATCATCATCATCCGAGCTCTCATGTCTTGCTTGGTGATTGTTGCGGTGCTCTTGCGGTTGTTGAGGTGCCGCGTTTGGTGGTGGAACTTGTTGTTGACGACGAGCTTGGGGAGCGTGCTCGTTCTGTTGACGCGGTTGAGGACGAGGAGGAGGTTGATGGTCCTCACGATGAGCTTGGGGAGCTTGCTTTTGTTCTTGTCGTGGTTGATGCCGAGGCGCATTAGCTTGCGCCATGTGGCGAGGAGGACGTCGAGCCGCTTGCGCAATGGGATGCTCCTCTTCTTCTTGGTGTAGGGGAGGCACGTCATGACCATCATGTTGCCGACGTGGACGATCATGTCGATGATGACGCCTTGGAGGATCTTCGAGTGCTTCCCGTCGACGGTGATCTTGTTCGTCCTCTTCGGAAGCTTCACTTGTTGTTGAAGGGACATGTCGACGTCGATGGCCTTGGTGGTCCATGCGAGGTTGCTCTTGTTGAATCACAAGTGCCCTTGGTTGTGGCCGGTTCGCTTCGCGCCTTGGAGGTCTTGCGGAGAGGTCACCATCATAGCTTGACGTTGCGGCGTGACGCAGAGATGGTACCGCTTGCGAAGAGCTCATGGATTGAAGAACGGGTCCATCCCGATGCCTTGAAGCGTGACGGCGAGGTGCACTTGATTCACTTGAGGAGTGCCGAGATGAGCTTGATTCGCGCGAGCGTGGCCTTGCGAGTCCATCGATGATGCGTTGAAGCTTCTCATCCGTTGAGGCGAGTGCACGACCAAGAGCTTCATTTTGATGACCGAGGTTGTGTTGCATGGCATGCATTTGGCCACGGACTTCTTCGAAGCGGTTGTCGATGTTCTTGAATTCCACACGGGCCTCACTAAATTGTTCATCTTGGCGCCGCTCGAGAGCTTCACAACGATAGTTGAATTCACCTCGGACCTTCCAATGGTCCCATCTTGTCATGAATTGTGTGTCATCCTCCGGAGGTGGTGGTTGGGATGGATCTCCATGCCTGTCCATGATGCAAAGCCACAAGGGTTGTATATGGAGAGAAAGGGTGCGGAGAGTTAGCCTTTTACCTCACCTTGGAGATTATATCAAACCAATTGCCACACAAATGAGCGAAAAGCGTGCAAAGTGAAATGGCAAGAAACTCACACACAAATATGCTACAACTCTCAAAAGGCGTTTGGTGGAAGGTTAGGATTGTGGAAAACCAAACAAAACGATCCAAGTAAAAGGTTATTGTCTAACGTGGTAAAGAACCAAAGATCAAAAGCAAAAGGATACGATCTACGAAAAACACGGAAAACACACACGTGGAGAAAAACGGGGTTAGCACGACTATAAAAATGAGCACAAAAGGTCCTAACGAAGACTACGCTCGGGTGTCGTGCCAACTCAAGGAGAGACCACAACTCGTTTGCCAAAAGAGTATAAGCAATAGATTTGTGCACTTGCCTCGGTGCGCTCTTTCTTCTCTCTTTCTTGGCTTACAAGCTTGGTATTCTCTTTGGTTGGGGAGACTATGTATCTTTTTCTCTTTTTATTTTGTTCTTTTTTTTGATTCTTTCGCCTTTTTCTCCCTTGCTATGCTACTATGTTAGCTTTTGTATTTGGCCTCACACTCTCACTTTCCGAAGGCAAGTGCACAATGCTTAGACAAACACAAAATGAGTTGCTCTCAAAGGATAGATACACACAAAGGAAGATATGGGGCTGTCAAAGTGGCGCAAGTTATACCTTTGGTATTGTTGAGGACTTGCAACCGTTGGTGGTGGATGATGTTCGAGTGTCGCGGTGTCGATGAGCGCGGAAGACTTGGATGCGGAAGCTTGTGTTAAGATGGCGACAAACACGCGAAACACGAACAAGCTAAAGGGGAAAAAGTCAGCCAGCGAAAATGAGGTGTCAGGCAGAAGAAAAACCTTCTGTTACTGCCGGTAGTACCGCTTGGTACAGGCGGTAGTACCGGACGGCGGTACTACCGCTTGTCACGGGCGGTAGTACCGGACAGCGGTAGTACCGCGTGTACGGGCGGTAGTACCGCTGGTCACAGAAACACGAACGAAAACGAGATCCACTTGACACAAACCTCAAATCCGTGGGAAAACTGACCGAAAGGCGGGCTAGGAACAACAGGGGCTATAGATCGACTCCCAAAGCAACAGATCTATGGACCAAAACCACGAAAAACTCACCAAATCCAGAGATCGATCCGAAGGCAAATTGGGGCTCTTTTTGGTGGGATTTTCGATTTTAAGGTGGAAAAAAGAAAAATTGGGGGCAAATTCGTGATCAACCGTGCTCTTGATACCAATATGTTAAGGGGTAACCCTGGGGTTGGCCCGATCTTTCACGAATTCCACGAGAAACGAGGGGAAAGCGGGGGTCGGAGGATGAAATCGAGGAAGGAGATGAAATCCACGAACACACGCACACCAAAACACGATACACGCCTACTCCTCACGCCGGTGGCAACCGGTCCAACATAATCCCTAGGATCGGTGTTGGGCGAAGCTCGCTCTCCACGCCAACAACGGGGGATGAGGTGCTTGGTGAGATCTTGACGACTTCGGGGCGAGACACTGAGAACCCAAGGCCTTGTACAACTTGAATGCACTAGGCAAGATCCAAGAGGGGGGTGGATAATCCGGTGCTCCTTGGTAGGAGCATGAGACCAATAGATATAAGTTCCTCAAAGGGGGTTCCTTAATATCTATTATTATCCAAGTCTAGGGTTTACAATAGAGGGTGGGGGCTATATATAGGCCAACCACATAAACAGGGGTATTTTGGGAACAAATAGCGAAATATAGAGAGGGTTACAAGGCGCTGGGCCGAATTAACATGTTTAGGCTCTGCCAGATCCGGTAGTACCGGTCCAGCCCGACCGGTAGTACCGGTCGTGCGGTAGTACCGCTTCCTGGCCGGTAGTACCGCTTGTCATCCTGGGACTTGCGCTGGGGCCTTCTGTTGGTGGCGGTAGTACCGCAGGCCGGTAGTACCGGGTCCGGGGCCGGTAGTACCGCCAGTGACAGAGAGTTCTTGGGCAGCTCTGGATCCTTCTGTTGTTGGCAGTAGCATTTGGCGGTAGTACCGCCAAGCGGTAGTACCGGTCGTCAGGTCCGGTAGTACCGCTGGCGACAGAGAGTTTTTGGTCTTGTCTGCTGGCGTGCCTCCGTCCTGTGGGTTCTTCTCTTCGTACCTGATGATGCACAAGGTATGGTTATGAAGTAGCAGGCCATCCAAAGGTGTATCGAAGTCACACAAGGAGAGGAGCGAGTTCACCTTAGCTTGAAGGAGTTTGGCTCGGGCGCGAGTCATGGGTCCACTTGGGGAGCTTGTGGGAGTAGATGTAGTAGCGGTCGTAGGACGGGCTGCATCACGTGATTATACGCACCCGCATGCCAGCTCGGATTGGGTTGTCACGTCGTATGCCACACGTCTCCTTGGGACCATGTGTTGTTGAAGGGCGAAGCCCGGTAACAGCATCTTTGTCGGGTCGCGACAAGCTTCACTCAGAGGCATCCTTAGCAAGTTTTTGGCCCTCGCCCGGGGGCTTGTGTCGGCATAATGAGATCGGGGGTCACTCACATTTTTTCTTGGCGCATGGGCCAGGACCCACTGGTCAGAAACTCAGCAATTGCAAGGCTAAGTCGATGGGAGCGTCGCAAGCATGCGAGCATCGTGTGCCCCAAGTAGGTATGGATTTGGTATGATGATCCTATGGATACTAAGCACCGGCTATGATGTAGGTGCCTATGGGATAAAATGAACACTACGAGATGAGCCACGAATAGCCATCCAGTTGTGGAAAAGGAGAGGAAGACAATGACGCACACGAAACAGTCTGAACCCTCCTTCCGGGGGCCGCCCCGGAAGGAGGGTACATGCACGAATGGGGACAACGGAGCCAAGGAGAAGCCTCAACTATACCCAGGAATAACCGTAAGATCACCCCTCCTGGGCCAAGCGCGGCCCGAGGAAGGAAGTCAACTGATCCTGACAAGACGTGTCGGGATCAGCCTTGGGAACAAGCGACACACCTGCACCATTGGGTACCATCATGGTGCTGCAGTGCGCTGCAGCAAACCACAGACATGCATGACAGATCAGAGCCTGGGATGTCACATGGCCATCAAGTGCACCTACGCATTGCTCGTGGCCATCCATTGGCCACAGGTACCACCCATCTGCCTGAAGACCGCGTGACACACTGCGATTGAGCCCGGGAATGCCCTTGGGCGTTGCTCCACGCCAGCCTTTCTAGTGACCCCTTGAGCTTTAAAAGGAGGCACTTATCCATTGAGAAGGAGGTTGGACAACCAGATAGCTGGAGAGATTCGTACACACCATGATTAGTTGTAAGGGAGAGAGCTGATATCCACCTCCACGCCGGAGAGTATGGAGAGAGGAAAAATTAAGAATAGTGAGGAAGAGGAAGCCCGGGAAGTGTAGAATATAGAGAGAAAGAGGCTCCTAGGCATACTTGATATCATCATCTTGTACATCTACCCACTCAAGATAATCCACCAAAGCAGGACGTAGGGTTGTTAGACAGAGGGCATCCCGAACCTGCGTAAAAAATGATTATGTGCGCTTTGTGCTTGTATCAGCATGTTTCTACGACGATGTTGAGGCCGAAACTCCTTCAAGCCCACTACCGAACAAATAGGGGGTGTCCAACATCCCCGATGTCCATGTTAGCGAGACGCGACATGCCCTGTGAACTATGGGTGGATGTATCCAATATATAAGTTGTGTACTTTGAAGAGATATGTCAGGAACATGTCAAGTCCAGAAGGTTCATTGGTAGAGGCCTACATTGGTACTTAGTACGTCACTGTTTTCTCTAGATACCATGATGATATTGTCACAAGATTCAGTTGGCCAGCAAGAAATGTAGGTGACTAACATGAATCATCTTGTGATGTGTTTGGCCATGGTGTGAGTTTGATGGGAGGAAGCTATGTCACCTGCTATGAAGGAAGCATTGATACTGATTTGACCCTCCAAAGGGAACTAAACAAGATGACTTGGTATGCACTAAGAAACTGCGAGGAGGTTAAGCCTTAGATCATGTATGTTATTATCTCCCATACTTATGAATTCAAAATTTTCATACACCTAAAGATTTTAATTCCGAGTTACTCTCTGGATTGCATCTTCACGGAGAAAAGCTAGTGAACAATGGAATGTCCAATGTGGAAAGAATACTTGAGCAGGGATTCAAAATATGGTTCAAGGACCATGTTAGTTTCCTTTTGCATTTATCTCTGTCCTTCATATGTAGCATTTCAATGCATGATTTTACCATATTGTTTTCTCCTACGGTACATACAGACCATGAATAAGAGACATGAGAGTCTAGAAGATTTGTATGAAGAGCTTTTTGCATTGGCTTGTGGCCCAGAATTTCGAGTAAGAACATATTCACCTTGTATTGTGGATCGTCTTCGGTTCCTCACCACTGACCATGAGAAGGGCAAGAAAACACAAAACAATGGAGTAGACCTAATTAGATTTGACCATATCGTTAGAAGAATCATATCATGAACATACACCGGAAGTAGATTTAGCAATACAATCTAGTCATTAAGTTTAACTTGCTACGTCAAACATACACGAAGAAGACCTAGTCATCATACCATGAGATCATGTAAATCACTGACACCGGAAGAGTACCTTGATAACATTAAACATCACAACATAACAGGGTGACTATAAAGGTGGGTTCAGGTATTCCGAAAGTGTTATGTTGAGGCTCATGGATCAAGAGTGGGATTTTTCCATCCTAATGATGGAGAGATATACTCTGGGCCCTCTCAATGATATCACACCAACACCGCTTGCAAGCATGTGACTAGGTCACAAGGATGTTGTATCACGAAACGAGTAAAGAGTACTTGCCGGGAACGAGATTGGTTATAGATGATACGTATGATTAGATCTCGGACAAGTATCATATCATGAGAAAAAAGGATTTTTTTATGACGTTAATGGTACACACGATCATTAGATTCATCGTTGAATATGTGGGAGTCAATATGGATCTCCATGCCCTGCTTCTAATTATTGATAAGTGAGATGTCTCTATCATGTACGCGTCCTTCATGATCTGTAGTGTGACACACTTAAGGTATTCTGACAATAGGTGGTAGATAATATTGTTAGAGCTGAAATTGTTTTGATGGTCACCGAAAGTGTTTCAGGTCAAATTGCCTTAAATGGGATCATATGTGTATTGAAACAATGCAAGGGGTTTATGTGAATGTTTGATAATTAAGTAATTAAAAAATTCTGAATAAAATAAATAAAAGTATTTTATTTAAATTGAAAATTCATTTATGATAATGGGTAATAAATGCATGTGAGTGGAAGAGGTGTTTATGTGAGTGGAGAGTCCACCCACATGAATGAGGGGAGAGGTGGGGGAACCACCATGGACGGCGGCCATGCCCCTTGGGAAGCCCCTACCCCTATAAAATTAGGCCTCCTCCTACTCTCCATTTGCACCACATCCTCGTGAAGGTTCTCTTCCCCCTCTAGCAATTCCCCATGGCTTTAGATTTGCAAAGTATATGTTCTGTTGGATTCTCAGAGTAAGATTTATCTACTCCTTCCACTTCTCTTCTGGAGTGGAGGTGAGATGGTTGTCGGGAGCTAGACGTGTGCCCAAGGATGGATAATCTGCTGGCTTGCGGAGTTCCTCTACTCGATCTAAGATCGGCAAGTGAACAAGTACATCACCAATGAAATACGGTTTCGTAAAAGCTTTCGATCTTCGAGGGTAATTTATTCTTTTTACCCTCTCACTCGTTACTAGCATCTACTAGATTAGATCTTAGCACAATTGGCGTTCTTATCGTAGGAAATTTCTTGTTTTCTATGTTGCGAACCCTTCACTTTCACCGCGTCAACTCTTCATTCTAGGTTCACCATGTCTAGGTGTTGCTATCTAGTTGACCGACGGTGTCGTCGCCTCCTCATCACCGGCGATGTTGTTGCCACCTCATTCAAGTTCGATGTGTCGCCTTATTGTTCAATGGTAGCATGTCTATGCTCAATCTAGGTCACCGTGTTGATGCTATTGTTTAGTTCTATGTCACAGCGTCGGCGATGTTGTTGTTGAAAATATAAGCAATAATCCATATGATTTAATCCAAATAATAAACTGATAAAGCATGACCACACAAATAGTACGAAAACTAATCATGTAGATCAACAAAGTAGATGAACAGATTACATCTACACAAGCTAAACCTATTACATCTACATCAAACTCTATAAGTAGAAACTCTAGCATAATATGAAAGAGATAGATTAAGATCACATACGGTGTAGGCTGTAAAGCAGCATCGAGTAGCAGCCGCAGCGGTAGTAGCATCATTGTTGCCCATGTTGAGGTTGCCGAAGAGCTCGGTGACATCCAGGAAGAATTCGTCGTTTGGAACTCGTCGTTGGACATCGTAATTTCCAATAGTCGCGCTTGAGTGCTCCCCAAAAACCTGATCGCCCCTTGATACCCACAAGTATAGGGGATCACTGAAATCTTCGCTGGAAGTATTACAAAAATGTATAGTTCGACTCAAGGGGAACACAATAATATCAATAAGACTTTACAAATTGAGACCTCACTCTCAACCACACCTGTATATCAATAAACTCACAAAGAAAGTGGTGATTTATAGTAGTTGATTCAAAGAAGTAGAACAGAGAGTAAACAATAGCAGTAGATTTCCAGTTTTCACCGGAAGTAGTAGTATGTAACTTTCAATGGCTAAAATCATAGGAATAAGGTGATAGTGGGGTGTTGCACGAATGATATTGATCATAAAATGTAATCCTAATAACATGGCATTCATCTCTAATTCAGTTGTGTGTAGGTGTGTGATTCTAATATAGTTATGCATACGAACCAAGAGAATTTGCATAGCATCTATTGTCATGCCTGCCCATAAATTTCACCCGGGCGAACTTGGAACTATAGGAAATTAAGGTCTATCATTTCGTATATCCCGGAACAAATCATTAACACTTCATGAACACACAATATCCTCAAACTATCATATATTCTCATTCTTTTCCCTAACTGTCACTTTAGGGTTCGCAGGTTCAACACAATAATAGGCATGACACTGTGCAGATAGATACCAAACTCAAATATATGATGGGACAATAAAAGTTCATTATGGAAATCATGTCACTCATGCCCTAGCAACAAGAATTAAACATATCAAAGGTTTACCAACACTCATACAAGAATATCCTCCAGATAAACACCTAAAATCTTGATACATATGGATGATTACATGATCAATCCCATCCAATCCCCATCCACCTCATATGGCTATAGAAGACTACTCACACATGATGATGGAGAGTGAGCATATGGTTGTCGGTGATGACGTTGGTGAATATGGTGGTGGTGAAGACATCGAAATACCCCTATAACATCCCTAAAATCCTGTTTTCAAAGATTACATATCATCCTTGCATGCATAATCTTTTAGGGTTCAATTTCAAACTCATTTCAAAGAAACAGAAGCATCGAGTGCTATTATTTTATATAAGCAAGCATTGATCCAATGCTACTCTCTAGAGAGAGAATATTTGTTTCAAACCAAGATTTGTTTGTTCATAAGTTGGTTTGGTTGAGTTCCAAAGCTTGAACAAAATTTCCAAAATCAAAATATGGTTTTAAAACCATTTTCATATCTATATTAAAACTTGTGCTAAGGCACTGTTTATTTTTAAAATTTTAAAGGAACGAAGCAAGTCTAGTAAGACAGCATGGTTTTATGCTTAAAATTATGCAGTTTTCACTTTATAAAAGTCTAGAAAGATTTGGAATTCAAATGCTTTTGAATTTATTTGAAAAGGTTTCCTGAAAATGGAATTAGAAAAAGAAAAAGGATTAGAAAACGGAACTGGGACTGGCGTCACTCATTCGGCCCAGTAGACAAAGCAGCCCACCCGGGGTTCCCCTTTTCCCTCCGTTTCTCACCCACCCGCACACCCCTCCCTCGCTGACACTCCAGACCCACCGCCACATCAGTGTCGTCGTCAATCCTGCGCCGGAGGAACTACTCCTCTCTGTCGTTTCTTCCCGAATCAAATCCGATTGATTGCGCTTGATTCCCGGCGTAATTGCCCCGCTCATCCTTGCTACTTAAACCCCCTCTGCCCCCTCTCCATTTCCCCCAAACCCCAAGCACTGAGCGCCCCCAGGCTGCGAGAATTCCTCACCGCGACCTCGCTGCTCCGACGAACCGCAGCGTCGATTCCGGCCAACCCCGACCACCCCTCTGCTCCTGGTTCACACGAGCGTGCTCCACTTCACCTTGCGCACCTCCCAGTACCACTAGCTCGCCCGCGCGTGCCCTAGAGCGTCGGCAACTCAATCGACTTAGCGCCACCGCCTTCGGCTTCAACTCCGACGACCTCCAGTGGTAATTTCCGACCGCCCCTTTCCCTCTCGTTGACACCCTCGTGACTATTATCGTCTTGCGCATCTGACCCACCACTTATTTTTCCTTGGCATGATCTGTACCCTCGCCAACGTCGACGAAAAGAAGCATCCGTCGCCAGAAGGAACTACGGCGAGCAATCCCCGTCGACCTCGAACGCCCCTTCGCCAACCAAGCACACTTTGAGCATCAGCAACGCACGGCGAACTCGGTGAGCTATCTCTCCCTCTCCCGCGCTTCATGTATCACCGGAAACATCACCTCCCAAGCGCACCGCCGCCAGCCACCGTCGCAGCGCCGCTCGATTATGGTCTGATAGTTTTGAGCCGTTAGATCTAGATCCAACGCATACGATAAACGACTTAAGCGAAGCGGTATGATTAGATCTGGGCCGTGCGCAGTCACTTTAATCCAACGGCTCTCGTCGATCGATCCGTGTGAATCGGTATCAGCGAATCAGAAGCTGCCGCGTGGACTGAGTTTAGATTTAAAACAGAAATTTGATCTATTAGTGTTTCAAACTTGCAAAATTCATAACTTTTGATCCCCACGTTCAAATTTTGCTAATTTTATATCATTGGAATCAGGAGAGAAAATCCTATCTGTTTAGGCAATGTGTTTAATGTTTTGCCTCTGTAAAAATGGTTGTTTTTGCAGAAACATTTGTAGGCTTAATTTGAGTATGGAAATTATTTAGAAAATGTTTTAATGATCAGATAAAGTTTATTTTGAGTATCTTGTTTTGTTTGATGTAGAAAAACCATCACATGGCATTTGCATGCATTCATATATTTTTTGTTTCTATATTTTGGTATGTGATTTTGGTGCCATTATTTTATGTGTAGATTTTGGTGCTAATAGTGATTGTGGTTGTGAAGATTGTTGCTACTCCCCAAAATACCAAGGAAAGTGGTGCTTCATGTTCCTTCCCAAAATTTTACTTATGCATTAGAAATATTTTGTATAGGTCTTGCATGATTATTTTTGCTAAGTATCTATATGCTATGCTTGGGAAATCCTAGTAGTTGTAGCAATGTTAGAATTTCCTCTAAGTTAAAATACTTGCTATTGCCATGCTTAGCTTAGCTAGTAGCAACCAAGGGTGGATTATATAATCATGTTATGAGAAATATTTCAAAGTCTTTGGACTTATGTTTTGTTTAATAAAACAACTAAGTGAATGAAACACCTGGGTGGAATGGAAATATTGGGTTGTGTTGAGTGGTTACACGAGGCCCATTTCTATGGTTTAACTTGTGTATCTCAGTTTTGGAAAGCCACCCAGGAACAAAGGGATTTGAGATGCCAAATGTTAAGAAGCTTCTAATGCAGCCACATGGCATTATGGGCACTGCCTGGATCATATAGGTTGCAATAACTTAGCCATTTGGACAGTTGGTGGTAGTGGGATGATAGGTTTGGAGCGCGTCCATTTGGTCTAAGGGAAGGCTTCTGAAAGGTCCTGTCTTGGTGAAAATCAAGTCTTGTGGGGAAAGTGCACAACCTCTGCATATGGAATAATCTAAGTACTTAGCCATGTCCCTGGTATTGGAAAACTTGAGCATCAAGACATGGAAGCTATCAAGAATCTCGTCATCCCAATTTCTAAGTTAAAACTTATGGTCGAACAAGGGTGAAGGTTCACCAATTTATATTGGTGAATCCTTGGGAAAGTATTTAGATGTTAAAGAAAAACTTAGTGTTTTCAACAAATAGGTAAAACCTATTTTGAGCAAAGCAAGCCTAAGATACACTTAGCCAAATTCATATAGATTTAGATGTTAATATTCTATTAAGGTATCACTTGCTAATACTATTCCAATGTATTGACCCACTGTGGCTGTAAATTGTGATGTTGCAGGTTATTCTGATGATAATTAGGGGTTATGAGTCTACACTCAACATGCTTGCCTGTGGCACATGAAGATGAAGACTTATTTATATTATTCTACAATTGAACTCTTGTATTAGGCCTATGCCCATGGAGTTTGTAAAATACTATGTTTGTCTCTGGAATGATATGTAATAATGACCTTTGTTTCTGTGTACTTCATCTTAAACTGTGGATGCTAGCATTGATCCAGGGACTAGCATTGAAATCACAGGGATCCTTACCTTTATAAAGGGAGGGATCTTTTAGATGGTATCAGAGCACTGTGTTGCCTATAGGATTATGACCCTAGGATTGGATTAGAAACCACTAAGGAAAAAAATTCAACAACTTCCACACTTGTCTTATTCTTCTCGTAAACTTTTCTAATATTCTTTCTCATCTCGATTGGTAGAAGGATGCTTTGATAGTCTTTAGACTAGAGAGTGAGAGATGTAATTTGCCTTGTTAGTTGGACCACCACACTTATCATTATATTTCCAAAATTTTGACTAAGTTATATTGAATCTTGGATGCTTGTAATATGTATACCATGACTGGTGTGTTTGTTTGTCAATGATATGCTTGTGATACTTGTCTTGTGTATTTTCTATTGATGTTGAATCTAACTTCTTTCTGTCTTATAAAATAGATGCCTAATGTTACTATCAACACGGCCAAAGAGTTCAAGGGAACTCATTTTGGCACTCGTCTTATTGATATCACAAGCATGCTCAATCTTCCTCTTCCTAGCATCATGGTGCTTCCCCTTACCATGTTTGATAGGAAGGACCTTTGGGGATTCAAGGTTTAATCAGCCAGGACGCCAGAGTGAGCCTACTACGGAGGCAATCATCTTCACGTTTATGCATGACGACAGGGAGAGAGGCCTAGAGATAGTCATGCATGATTTACATGGGAGTCTGTTAGGGAGACACTCTCGGGATATTAGAGGTACTCACTTCCACGCCTTCGGAAGACGCGACGATGATGGTGAGGCTATTGAGTTCGAGGATGCTGCTAGAGAGATGGCAGCGCCGATTCGTCTATACCTCCAAGACCTAGAGGTTCTCCTTAGGCACCTAGATACTAGTAGGACCAACGTCATGCTTAGCAATGACGAACTCCAGGTGCAGCTTCGTGGGAACGACAAGATCTTCGCGGAGCAAGATGAGATAGTCAAGGAAATGGAGGCCAAGTTCGAGAGTCAGGATAGAAAGTTCAAGAGTCAAGAGAAAAGAGTCCAAGATAGGAACAAGAGGATTCGAGAGATGACTGCAGAACTAGAGGCCAAGGACTTCGAGCTCGAGCATCAGCAGGGTGTGATTGAGAGACTTCGTTCACAGAAGAGGGCTCTCAAAGCCAAGGTAGAGGCCTTGACTACCAATGTCGAGGAGTATATGACCGCTATGGAGAATGCAGGTCTTACACTTGTCGACGAGGAGGTTGATGCAGAAGACTAGCGATGACTACTCGTTTATTTGTCTTTTACCATGCTCTTGATTATTGAGTCGCAATGACCATCCAACATGTGGATGGCTTGCTATTGGTGTGTTTACTTTTCAAACTTGTTGTTTATGTCGTTGAACTTTATGTTATTTGGATGCTTGATTGGTGATTGTCTATGTGTTGTATTGTGCATAATAAGCATCTATGGGTATCTCATTCTTATCCTTATTGAAAACTACAGATGCCTCCCCGACGTGCCAACCCCAACCCGAACAACAACAATGTCACCCCAGAGATGCAACAGCTGATGACAGCACAAACACAGCTGATGCAAATGATGACTACTTTCATGCAGAATCAGAACAACAACAACAATAACAACAACAACAACAATCAGAACAATCCACCAGGTTTTGACATGCTCACTAGATTCCTAAGACTGAGGCCAGCAAAGTTCTCAGGAACTACTGATCCCATGGTGGCCAATGATTGGCTACGCTCAGTGGACAAGGATTTGGTGTCTGTTGGCTGTACTGATGAGGAGAAAGTCAGATTTGCAGCACACTTGTTGGAAGGACCAGCAGTTACTTGGTGCGATAACTTCCAGATCACCACTCCCATTGAAGATGTGACATGGGCTATCTTTGAAGATGGTTTCCGTACAGCTCACATCTCATCCGGAATGATGAGCTTGAAGAAGAAGGAATTCCATAATCTGAAGCAGCGCCACCACAACGTGGCTGAATATATTGAGGAGTTCAACAATCTGACACGTTATGCACCGGATGAAGTTAGCACTGATGCCAAGAGGATGGAGAAGTTCCTCGAAGGACTAAACGATGAAATGAATCTGCAGTTAGCCGTGACCTATGTCCCCACTTATCAATATCTTTGTGACAAGGCTGCCATCTTGGAGAGCAAGATGAAACAGGGTAAAAGCAGGAAGAGGAAACACTCTGACAAGCACAACTCGGGATCGTCTCACAAGCGTTCTTATTATGATGATAGTGGGAGTTCTGGATACCAAAAGCATGGAAAGTACAATAGCCACCACAACCACAACCGTCATCATGACAACAAGCATCACCATAGTCATGACAATGACAAGTACAAGAATCACAAGAGTGGGTACAAGAACCACCACAATGGAAGTGGAAGTGGTAGTGGAAGCCAGCATGTCAAGAAGGATCTTAGTCAGGTTGAATGCTTCAAGTGCAGGAAGATGGGGCATTATGCAAATGAATGCCCAGAAAAGAAAGTTGAAGGACACAACAAGCCCAACCCTTTCCAGAAGGGACAAGTGAACCACATCAATGTGGAAGAAATCTATGAGGAGTCCGATGCTGTGGCTGGTAAGTTCAAACTCAATTCTATTCCAGCACTTGTTCTTTTTGATACGGGTGCATCACATTCATTCATATCAAAAGCATTTGTTGATAGAAATGGTTTTCCAACTGAAAACATTGGGTGTCCAATAAAAGTCAGTTCTCCCGGTGGAGATATGATAGTAAGTCTTGGATGCCGTGATCTAATGATAGAGTTTGGAAAGCATAAATTTCTAGTGAGTCTGATAATCCTAGATTCCCAAGGACTGGATGTAATTTTGGGAATGGACTGCATGAACAAGTATGAAGGAGTATTAGATTTTGCCAATCATACTGTCGCACTCACAACCCCGGAAAAGAAACGGATAAGATTCAAGTCTAACTTTGAATCGAAAGGGAGTAAGATAAATTCTCTTAAGGGGGTTAACATAGACAGTGTGCCAATTGTGAGTGAATATCCAGATGTGTTTCCGGAAGAATTACCGGGAATGCCACCAGATAGAGATGTGGAATTTTTGATTGATTTGCTACCAGGATTAGGACCAATAGCAAAGAAACCATACAAGATGTCAGTTGATGAGTTGAAAGAACTCAAGAAACAACTTGGAGAACAGTTGCAGAAAGGATTTATTCAACCAAGTTCTTCATCTTGGGGAGCACCAGTTTTGTTTGTGGAAAAGAAAGATAGAAGTCAAAGGTTATGCATAGATTATCGTTCACTCAATGAGGTGACTATCAAGAACAAATACCCTTTGCCAAAAATCAATGACTTGTTTGATCAATTAGAAGGAGCCTATGTGTTCTCAAAGATTGATATCCGATCAGGTTATTTCTAGCTCAAGATAAGGGAACAAGACATACCTAAGACAGCTTTCACCACTAGGTATGGATTGTATGAGTACACCGTAATGCCATTTGGTTTGACCAATGCGCCAGCTTACTCCATGAATATGATGAACACGGTGTTCATGGAGTTCCTTAACAAGTTTGTTGTCGTTTTCATCGATGACATTTTGATCTATTCCAAGAGCAAATAAGAGCATGAAGGACATTTGCGTTTGATACTTGAGAATCTTAGAGAGCATAAGCTATATGCCAAATTTAGCAAGTGTGAATTTTGGTTAAATGAAGTTGGATTTCTTGGACACGTCGTGTCAGGAGATGGTGTAGCATTTGATCCTGCAAAAGTGTCAGCTGTAACTGAATGGGAATCTCCTAAGTCAGTAAAAGAGGTTCGTAGTTTCCTTCGCTTGGCAGGGTACTACAGAAGATTTATTGAGAATTTCTCCAAGGTAGCTAAGCCAATGACAGAGTTACTAAAGAAAGACAAGAAGTTTGCTTGGTCTGAAGGATGTGAACTCAGTTTCCAAGAATTGAAGAAGAGACTAGTGACAGCACCAGTCTTATGTCTGCCAGATTTGGAGAAAGATTTCCAAGTATATTGTGATGCATCTCATCATGGATTGGGTGCAGTTCTAATGCAAGAAGGGAAAGTTGTGGATTATGCCTCGAGACAGCTCAAAACTCATGAGGTAAATTACCCTACTCGTGATTTAGAGTTAGCCTCTGTTGTCCATGCACTCAAAACATGGAGACACTATCTTTTGGGAAAACGATGTGAAGTGTTCACAAATCACAAGAGTTTGAAGTATATCTTCACTCAGAAAGAAATCAACATGAGACAAAGAAGATGGCTAGAACTCATCAAGGACTATGACTTGAGTTTGCAATACCATCCCGGTAAAGCAAATGTCGTAGCAGATGCTCTAAGCTGTAAGGTTTTTGTGAATGACCTTACTAAGTGAGAGTTGCCAGATGATCTGTGTGCTCAATTTAGAGATCTCGGATTGGAGATTGTACCTAAAGGACATCTCATGTCATTGGATGTGCAACCCACTTTGTTGGAAAAAATTAAGGAAGCCCTAAAGACAGACAAGGAAATTGAAGAGATTAAGGAAAAGATTGGCAAAGGAAAAGCCAAAGGATTCCATGAAGACGAACAGGGTACTTTATGGTATGGAAAACGTATCTATGTTCCACAAGATCCGGAGCTTCGGAAACTTATTTTACAAGAAGCACACAACTCACCATATTCCATTCATCTGGGTAACACCAAAATGTACATGGATATGAAAGAAAGATTTTGGTGGAATAACCTCAAGAAGGACATCGCCGAACATATTGCTTTGTGTGATGTATGTAGTAGAGTGAAAGCGAAACATCAGAAACCAGCATGATTGCTACAACCACTACCTATTCCTAATTGGAAGTAGGACAAGATTGGCATGGATTTCATCACCGGATTGCGAAGGACCAGGTCAGGATATGATTCTATTTGGGTAGTAGTGGATCGCCTAACTAAAGTGGCTCATTTCATACCCGTGAAGACAACCTATACAAGTGCTAAGTTAGCCAAAATCTATATGAGTAGGATTGTATGCCTGCATGGAGTACCCAAGAGTATTGTGTATGATAGGGGAACTCAATTCACTTCTCATTTTTGGAGGCAATTACATGAGTCATTGGAAACGAGGATGGAATTCATCACTTCTTTTCATCCTCAGACTGATGGACAAACAGAAAGGACCAACCAGATACTTGAAGATATGTTGAGGGCATGTGCCCTAGACTATGGAGCCAGTTGGGATGAAAGTCTACCTTACGCAGAATTCTCTTACAATAACAGCTATCAAGCCAGTATTGAGATGGCACCATTTGAGTTTCTCTATGGGAGAAAGTGTACCACCCCATTGTTATGGAATGGTGTGGGAGAAAGAAATTTGTTCGGACCAGAACTAATCAAAGAGGCTGAAGAGAAAGTCAAGTTAGTTAAGGACATATTGAAGATAGCACAGTCCCGACAGAAGAGCTATGCAGATCCTAAGCATAGAAAGTCACCTATGAAGTGGGTGATAGAGCTTATCTTAGAGTGTCACCACTTCGTGGAGTGAAGAGATTTGGAGTCAAAGGAAAATTGGCCCCAAGATATGTTGGACCATTCCATATTCTGAGTCGTAAGGGAGAAGTAGCTTATGAGATTGAACTGCTAGAATCATTGTCTGCCATTCACAATGTGTTTCATGTGAGTCAGCTAAAGAAATGCCGTCCAGAAATGGAAGATACTTCTTTGAAGGATACTATACCTTTGGACGAGGTCCAATTGGAAAGTGATCTCACTTATATGAGGAAAAAACCATCAAGATTCTTGAGACTGCAGAAAGAGTTACTCGGACTAAGACTATCAAGTTCTGCAAAGTTCAATGGAACCATCATTCCGAAGAAGAAGCAACATGGGAAAGAGAAGATGATCTTCGGAAAGACCACCCTCACCTATTTGCTAGCCAATCCGAATCTCGAGGGCGAGATTCACCTTAAGGGGGTTAGATTTGTAACATCCCTAAAATCATGTTTTCAAAGATTACATATCATCCTTGCATCCACAATCATTTAGGGTTCAATTTCAAACTCATTTCAAAGAAACAGAAGCATTGAGTGCTATTATTTTATATAAGCAAGCATTGATCCAATGCTACTCTCTAGAGAGAGAATATTTGTTTCAAACCAAGATTTGTTTGTTCATAAGTTGGTTTGGTTGAGTTCCAAAGCTTGAACAAAATTTCCAAAATAAAATTATGGTTTTAAAACCATTTTCATATCTATATTAAAACTTGTGCTAAGGCACTATTTATTTTTAAATTTTTAAAGGAACCAAGCAAGTCTAGTAAGACAGCATGGTTTTATGCTCAAAATTATGCAGGTTTCACTTTATAAAAGTCCAGAAAGATTTGGAATTCAAATGCTTTTCAATTTATTTGAAAAGGTTTCCTGAAAAGGGAATTAGAAAAAGAAAAAGGATTAGAAAACGGAACTGGGCCTGGCGTCACTCATTCGGTCCAGTAGACAAAGCAGCCCACCCGGGGTTCCCCTTTTCCCTCCGTTTCACACCCACCCGCGCACCCCTCCCTCGCTGACACTCCGGACCGACCGCCACATCAGCGTCGTCGTCAATCCCGCGCCGGAGGAACTGCTCCTCTCTATCGTTTCTTCCCGAATCAAATCCGATTGATTGCGCTTGATTCCCGGCGTAATTTCCCCCTCATCCTCGCTACTTAAACCCCCCTGCCCCCTCTCCATTTCCCCCCAAACCCCAAGCACTGAGCGCCCCCAGGCTGCGAGAATTCCTCGCCGCGACCTCGCTGCTCCGACGAACCGCAGCGTCGATTCCGGCCAACCCCGACCAGCCCTCTGCTCCTGGTTCACACGAGCGTGCTCCACTTCACCTTGCACACCTACCAGTAGCACTAGCTCGCCCGCGCATGCCCCAGAGCGTCAGCAACTCAATCGACTGAGCGCCACCGCCTTCGGCTTCAACTCCGACGACCTCCAGTGGTAATTTCCGACCACCCCTTTCCCTCTCGTTGACACCCTCGTGACTAGTATCGTCTTGCGCATCTGACCCACCACTTCTTTTTCCTTGGCATGATATGTACCCTCGCCAACGTCGACGAACAGAAGCATCCGTCGCCAGAAGGAACTACAGCGAGCAATCCCCGTCGACCTCGAGCGCCCCTTCGCCAACCAAGCACACTTTGAGCATCAGCAACGCACGGCGAACTCGGTGAGCTATCTCTCCCTCTCCCGCGCTTCATGTATCGCCGGCAAAATCACCGCCCGAGCGCGCCGCCGCCAGCCACCATCACGGCGCCGCTCGATTTATGGTCTGATAGTTTTGAGCCGTTAGATCTAGATCCAACGCGTACGATAGACGACTTAAGCGAAGCGGTATGATTAGATCTGGGCCGTGTGCAGTCACTTTAATCCAACGGCTCTCGTCGATCGATCCGTGTGAATCGGTATCAGCGAATCAGAAGCTGCCGCGTGGCCTGAGTTTAGATTCAAAACAGAAATTTGATCCATTAGTGTTTCAATCTTGCAAAATTCATAACTTTTGATCCCCGCGTTCAAATTTTGCAAATTTTATATCATTGGAATCAGGAGAGAAAATCCTATATGTTTATGCAATTTGTTTAATGTTTTGCCTCGATAAAAATGGTTGTTTTTGCAGAAACATTTGTAGGCTTAATTTGAGTATGGAAATTATTTAGAAAATGTTTTAATGATCAAATAAAGTTTATTTTGAGTATCTTGTTTTGTGTATGTTTCAGCACTGTACACTTGTCTTGTTTGATGTAGAAAAACAAGCACATGGCATTTGCATGCATTCATATATTTTTTGTTTGTATATTTTGTTATGTGATTTTGGTGCCATTATTTTATGTGTAGATTTTGGTGCTAATTGTGATTGTGGTTGTGAAGATTGTTTCTACTCCCCAAACTACCAAGGCAAGTGGTGCTTCATGTTCCTTCCCAAAATTTTACCTATGCATTAGAAATATTTTGTATAGGTCTTGCGTGATTATTTTTGCTAAGTATCTATATGCTATGCTTGGGAAATCCTAGTAGTTGTAGCAATGTTAGAATT
Organism: Avena sativa; assembly: GCA_916181665.1. Lineage (NCBI taxonomy): Eukaryota > Viridiplantae > Streptophyta > Magnoliopsida > Poales > Poaceae > Avena > Avena sativa. Next base: position 187,174,175 of record OV702281.1, read on the forward strand.
TCCTCAAGTTAAAATACTTGCTATTGCCATGCTTAGCCTAGCTAGTAGCAACCAAGGGTGGATTATATAATCATTCTATGAGAAATATTTCTAAGTCTTTGGACTTATGTTTTGTTTAATAAAACAACTAAGTGAATGAAACACCTGGGTGGAATGGAAAGATTGGGTTGTGTTGAGTGGTTACACGAGGCCCATTTCTATGGTTTACCTTGTGTATCTCACTTTTGGAAAGCCACCCAGGAACAAAGGGATTTGAGATGCCAAATGTTAAGAAGCTTCTAGTGCAGCCACATGGCATTATGGGCACTGCCTGGATCATATAGGTTGCAATAACTTAGACATTTGGACAGTTGGTGGTAGTGGGATGATAGGTTTGGAGCGCGTCCATTTGGTCTAAGGGAAGGCTTCTGAAAGGTCCTGTCTTGGTGAAAATCAAGTCTTGTGGGGAAAGTGCACAACCTCTGCAGATGGAATAATCTAAGTACTTAGCCATGTCCCTGGTATTGGACAACTTGAGCATCAAGACATGGAAGCTATCAAGAATCTCCTCATCCCAATTTCTAAGTTAAAACTTATGGTTGAACAAGGGTGAAGGTTCACCAATTTCTATTGGTGAATCCTTGGGAAAGTTTAGTAAAAGAAAACATAGTGTTTTCAACTAATATGTAAAACCTATTTTGAGGAAAGCAAGCCTAAGCTACACTATATAGTATTTAGATGTTAATATTCTATTAAGGTATCACTTTCCAATACTATTCCACTGTGGCTGTAACTTGTTATGTTGCGGGTTATTCTGATGATGATTAGGGGTTATGAGTCTACCCTCAACATGCTTGCCTGTGGCACATGAAGATGAAGACTTATTTATCTTATTCTACAATTGAACTCTTGTATTAGGCCTATGGCCGTGGAGTTTGTAAAAGACTATGTTTGTCTCTGGAATGATATGTAATAATGACCTTTGTTTCTGTGTACTTCATCTTAAACTGTGGATGGTAGCATTGATCTAGGGACTAGCATTGCAATCACAGGGGTCCTTACCTTTATAAAGGGAGGGATCTTATAACCCCTCTCTGACGTGGAGAACAGGACCAATCTGACCCCGAAAACAAAGATCGTGGATGTGGGGGTGTTCTATTTGGCCAAAGGGCCCATCGTCCTGGATACCTATGTTTCACATGTATATATGGGGATGTGCCAAAGGAGAGGCCGAGGCGACAATCCAGGCCTGAAAGAGCCTAGGTGGCGCGCCCAACAAGGGATGCACGCCACCTATGCTCTTTTGTTCCTCCTGTCTCCCTTCATGTGATTCCAAAGCCCAGGTTCCATGTTTTCATGAAAGACTTGCGTGGTATTTCTCCATGATTTTATTTCCTGTGAAAATAGACAGAAAGAAGAGTTTTGCTAAAAAATAGTGTCAGATTCAGTAGTTTTATCCAAGTATGGTTAAATTTCAGAGCAAATCATCGAGCAAAGTACTTGGAACAGTACATACAATTGAGATGTATCAGCTCCCCAAGCATGGCTTGTTGTTTATCCTCAAACAACTCAAACGCAGTGTAGAGGCGATAAAATACTTTGACAAAACCTTTGGTCTATGCATGTATAACAATTTAACATAGCATGTATTTAGTACATGGCTTTATGAATGAATAGAAAAGTGTTAACAAAAGTTCACTATGTTGGTGTTCCACTGTTTATACATGGGGCCAAGGATATAATATATGGTAACACTACTTAGGCATGATTAATTGATAGTGGCAACGAATAAAGTTCTCACATCGCATTTGATTGAATCAGAGTAAGGTTTTTGAGACCTTTGATTCATTCAATTGTTGACAAATAATTCATCATGTTTGCATTGCAAACTAAATATTCAGGTGATGTCGTATCCTTCCAATCTTTCAACCTTTGAAACACTCATAGAAGATCCATACATGAGGAAGTAACTTGTGTCTTTAGTTGACATCAGGGTGGAGTGGAAATAGGATAGGTGCTTTCTTATAAGGTTCTACACCTTATATGAGCGGTAGGGGTTTCACCCGCTTAATGTTCAGTCATCTTCATTTGAATAGACTTTATTTGCCTTTCTTCGGTGGGAACTTCTTAGTTTTATCCCTTTATTTAGTGGAAACTTCTTTGGTTTCATTATAATAGCCAACTCATTGGGTTCATCGTCTTTTTTCGTTTCGGGATAGTGGATCATGGGAGTGTGCCCACCAACACAATGATAACAATGTTGGTGGAGTTGTTTTGCAGGCTAGCGGAAAGGCTAAATGGTCAACTAAATATACTATCAACCGACTTATGTATGACTCAACGATGACATTCACCATTTAAAAGACTGGACTGCCATGCAAACATGAACGTTTATATTCCAAAGACACATAAGAATATAAATATTCATCATTAAATTTGTGCCATGTTCACAATAACAAAAACAATGGGATTCATAGATATTTTTTAGAGCTACTATCTTTCAATCAAGTCTAAATAATGTTCCTCAATAGCATCTCACTTGCATCATTATATAGCGAGAAAACACAAACAAGGTAAACATCCATCACCACTTTCCTAAGTACTGATGAAACTATGCACAATTACTTGCTATTTTTAAATTGAATGCATAAATATAGCATCAGTTTCATACCTCTTTGATCAGTCCATACATGCCGATTCATCATTGTTGTTCTTCCTTTCCCAACTTGAACTGTAGAATACACTCACATATAACATAGAGTCAAGAGAGTATAAATTGTTACATTTAGGACATCATTTCCAATCGTTTGATCAAGTGTACTATGGGCTTTTTATCAAATCAAATAGTTTATTATAATGGATATGATCCATATATCACCATAGTACTCATTGGGGATCATTTTGATATTTTGGGACACCAAAACTACAATTCAAACAACTTATACAATAATAGCATGGCATATATAATGAAAATGAAGGAAAGAAATCATACTCCCCCAAGCTAGTATCCTGGGTAGCGAGGGTTCTACCCCCAACCGTGTGATCCATCGTCATAGTAGGGCCCTAGATGCTCCCAAGGTGCCCACTCTTAAGGTGCGCCCTCGTTCCAAAACGGAGAAGAGCCTTTGCCCGCGTGACACCCAGGTACTACAGGCGTGCCACCTGTAACACCACGGTTCTGAAAAGACCGAGGCTTCTATGTGACATGCCAATCCCTGGATCGGTTCATTGGCCCACAATAGAATGAGATGAATAACATAGCAAAATATCCGTGTATCATAAATAACGAAGATCCAGAGTACCATTATTACAATAAAAGCTTAGCTCAAGGCTAGCTCAAATTATTCAGGTAGCAACATAAATAAAGCAAATCCTCCATTCTTCAAATTGCCCACAAGTGAACAAGTGCCGAGTGGAGTACCGTGGCCTATATCGATTACTCAGAATCGGAATAACCTGCAACATGAAACGTAGCAGCCCCGAAGGGTCAATACATGGAATGTATGGCAAGTAGAGCTAGTAAAGGAGACAATAGTGCTAACATCTACATGCATATTTGGCAATTGGAGCTGTGTCTGGCTTGCATTTGCAAATACATTTGTCCTACTTTCATAAACAGTTTTTGATTTTCTTTGAAAAGATCCCAATTAAGTTAACCCAACAATATTAAAACAATTACGAAATTGGAATAAGCGAGAAATATGTCATGGAATCAATATCAAGCAACTCATTTGTCCATAACCGGGGACACGGCTAATCGATTAGTTTATACACCCTGCAGAGGTTAGTACACTTTACCCATGTGACTTGGCCAGCCAAGCTCGTACCATCACTCTCATTTTGGGTGATGATAGGGAGAAGTCCAAGAAGAGACTGTTCGGGAAGTAGCACCCCAATCCCGACGCGCACCGGTCCAACCTACCAAAATTCTACATCTCTGGATACGCGGGTTCGGGTTACCACAACCTACTAAGTCCAACCAACCACCCATTTCATTATTGGCACATGGTTGTACACGTAAGCTACCAAATAAAGAAGCCAATCAATTTCTCTAGATACCTGGGTGCCTTTCCGCAATGAAACCACCAAAAATTATCAATACCATCACACCCAGGAGATTCATTGATTAAGTTGTTTTAGTTTTCACAAACCAATACTTTTAGAAACAAGTCTCAATGATGTAACCCAGCCCTCGTTCAACATAGCATGGCTAAGCACATCTACCAACGGTGGTTCATCTACAAGGAAGGCCCTACCACATAATAGGACATAGCATAGCGATAGTATCATCCTACACATGCATCTACAAAATACACGACAATGCATCAAAAATAGTAGGACAATATCATGAACAAAGTAGCATCTACTTGCCTTGGTTGTAGCGGTCGGAAGAACAATCCACACACGAGCAAGCATTGCACTCGTCACAATCTACACGATACAATTGCAATCATAAACAAAGAATCCACAAGCATATGCAACAAAGATGATGCATGAAGGTATGCAAGGCAAGTGAATTGGTGCTACAGCTGCACCACATAATCCTATTCAATAATACTACTGATTGCATGCATGGAAAATAGTTTTAGCGCAAGGAAAACTATTACGCAAAAAGTAATGCTCAAAACTAGATCTAGAACTCAAATAATTCACTACCGGTAGTATACTATTTGTAAAATCTTGGAAAAATTCTACAGCATAGGCATAGCTATTTAGGAACAGTACCAACTGGAATTACTCGAAAAGGAATTATAAAACTCCCGGAGTAATTAAAACACTGCAGAAATCCACTAGACAGTTTCTGCAGAAGTTTTCACTGTAAGCCTATCTTGTTAATTCATGATGAGATTCTCCTCATTCCACTGAATCCAGGGACATATCATACGCAATTTTTGGAGTTACAGATCTTTTTCTATGAATTAATTACTCCAAAAAGGCCATTAACTCAATTGATTAAACTGTACTAAATCTTGCTGCAAAAGTGTGAAACAATGATACAGAAAGATTCTACACGACTTACTGAATCTACACATATTTTATTTGCAAAATTTGGCCCAGCGGTTTAATTTCTACGCAATTTACAACTTTCTACCGAAATCTGCCAACTAAATCGATTAAAGTAATTACCCAGTCAACTGTGTCTGTTGACTGGTCAACGCGGCTGCTGACTGGGCGCTGACTGGGCGTCTGACTAGTCAACGCCTGGGACTGACCGGTCAACGGCTGATCTGAACCGTTGATCTGAGATCCAAAGGCGGCTGTGGACTCACCGTAGACAAACGGCGGCGAACTCGGGACGGTGGCGGCGATCGGCTCCGGCGACGGCGGTTCCTGCGCGTAGGGGAAACGGTCAGCGCGCGGAATGTTGGCGGTCAACGCGACGGCGGCGGCGGCACGGCGCGCGAGGCGGCTGCGGAGCGGCGGCGCGGCGCGGGGCGAGCGGGCGCGAGGCGGCGCGAGCGGGCGCGGGGCGGCGCGGCTGCGCGAGGGCGACAGCGGGGCGGCGCTGCGCGGCGAGCGGCAGGCGGCGGCGCAGGCGGGGCGGCGGCGGAGCTACGCGCGGCAGCGCTCGTGCAGTGGCGCGAGCGAGCGAGCGAGCGGCCGGCGAGGTGCGGCGGCGCGGGCGGCGGGGTAGGCGGCAGGCGGCGCGGCTTACCTGGGTGGCAGCGGGCGCGGAGGCCGAGGGCGGCGGCGGCTCGGAGATCGAGGCGCAGGGCGCGAGGTTCGAGGCGGGGGCGGGGTGCGGGAATCGAGGCAGGCAGCGGCGGCCTCTTAAGTGGGGCCTCCTCGTGGGGTCCTACGCGGACACGGGCCGCGCAGTTGGAGGCGAACACGGCGAAATCGGGCCGATTTTTGATATTTTAATAAAACGGCCGTAACTTTTCCATACGAGCTTCGATTCGGGCTTTTCTTGCTCCTACGTTTTTTGTAAAAACGAGGGGAACAACCTAGGGTCAAGGATTGGGTGAAACCACTAGGCTACAGGGGTGGACTACACTAGTCCTACTAATGCCTCCCGCAGGAGCCTCGTAGTAGAATAGAAAAGGATTTTGAAAATAGTGTTTCGCCGATTCTTTTCAATCGACGGTTTTGCATGGAAAAGTATGATGCAATGATATGAATGATATGCGGAACCAAATCTAAAATTTGGGATGTGACAAGACTAACCCCCTTAAGATGAATCTCGTCCTCGAGATTAGGTGCGGCTAGCAAATAGGTGTGGGTAGTCCTCTCGGATGTCATCCTCACGCTCCCAAGTGGCTTCCGCTTGGGTGTGGTGGCTCCATTGCACCTTGCAAAACTTGATCGTCTTGGTACGGGTAGTCCTTTCCGCTGTTTCCAGAATCTTGACCGGTTTCTCCTCATAGGTCAAGTCATTCTCAAGCTGAACCTCCTCTAGTGGTACAGTGTCTCTTAATGGTGTATTGTGGCATCCCGCAAAAACACTACTAGAAAATCGCGTCGTTTTTGTGCATTGCATCGTCATGACCGCATGCTCATGTCATCATGCCACATTGCATTTGAGCATCGTCATCATCATGCATATTATTTTACTTGAAACTATATCGCGAAAGTCTACTATTTTCTGAAACTAGCCCTCTTTCTATTTCAAATTAAACCCCGGATGCTTCCGGATATTTTGTTTGTCTAAAATCTATTTATAAAGCTTATTGCAAAAATTAAATAAAAGTTATATTATTTTAGTGGGGCAGTCGAACGGGCCGATTCGACCCGAACGACCACCCCAGAATAACGGTCCACCCCATACCCTTTTCTACCAATCTATCTACCCACACCCTCCGGCCACCTCACCCGGACCAGTCCCACGCTGCCACCTCACCCTCTCCCCCCCTCTACCCAATCCCATGCCGCCACTTGGCCACCCCCACCTCTCTCTCCCTCTCAGCCCTTCTCACCCACGCCACACACAGGGCCACACACACACCACCACGCACACGCGACGCACGCCAGGCCCTGGCCCCACCCCGACGCGCCCCTCCCCCGTCCTCTTCCTTCCGCTCGCCCTCTCTGCTTCACAGCCACCCTCCATCGGCACCGCCTTCTACCCCCGACACCCTCCTCCCCCTCCGACGGCCCCCCCTCGCCGCCGGCCGGCCCCCGCCCTCCGCTCGCCAACCCCGACGCCGCGTGCAGCTCCTCCGCCGCCGGGCCTCCCTTCTCGCCCCCCCTCCCTGTCGCCCGACGGAGCCATCTCGGCCAACCGCCTTCCCCTCAGGCGCCCGCCTCCGCCCGACCCCGCACAGCTCCCCCGACCCACGGCCCCGAGCACCACCGCGGCGCCGCCCCCCCCCCCCCCCGCGACGGCGCCCGAGCTCGCCCGACCCCCCACCTCGCCGAACCGCCTCCTCGAGTCCGCCTCTTCGGCCGCGTCGTCCTCCGCCTCGAGCGCCCTGCGGTCGAGCACCTCCCCGCCGTTCGCCCCCTCGCCTCCCCGTCGAGCCGCCTGTCCAGTGCCCGCGCTCGCCCCTCCCCGCCGGACTTCCTCGCCGGCCGTCCTCTGCCCCTCCGCCTTCTGCCCAGCCGCGCCCGCCTCGCCCCCTCGACCTCCACCGCACACCCCACCGCCTGCTCTCCCCCAACCCCGACCTCCGCCGCCTCCCTCAAGCTCCTCGAGCCGGAGCCCGTCCGCCCCTCTCCCCAACCTCATAGCACCCCGCCAGCCACCTCGGTCGCCGTCCCCTCAGGCAGGAGCCGCGCGGGCCTCCGTCGCCTTCCGCTGCCAGGGATCCGACCTCCTGCCCGCGCCTCACCTCCGTTCTACCTCGCCTGGACCACGGCCCCCGTCGTCCCCGCGCCGCCCTCGTCAACCTCCGTGCCCTCCGCCATGCCCTGCCGCGTCTCGGCGACCTCGTTTGGCAGCTCGCACCTAACCGCGTGGCCAGGAGCTTGACCCGTTCCTCCCCTGGTACTCATGTTGCTCTCAACGTTGGCTACATGGGAACATCTGAGTGGTACCGCGTTTCTACCCATGTGCTGTGAGGTCAATGGATCGCTCCAAAAACAGTTCCATGGGGTACGTGAGACCCTCGACATGTCCTCTCAAGATTCCCGGGGCAAGATGAGCGAGACCCTGAACATCAAGATCGTCTACATGGAACCTGATAACCGCCAAGACCCGTTCCCGGAGTCCGATTGTCGGGCCCGAAACTGTGGGACCCCAAAACCCCCAAGATCTACGCCGCGGAACAACAAGGCCTTCGAGGTGGAACCGACAAGATCTACCGCCTAACGCCAAGCTCTCCTCCAGGGGACGCCAAGATACCGTCGGACCCGAAGCCGAACCCCGTGGACCGACATGATCTTCTTCACGGTTACAACAAGTACCCCCCCCCCCCTCGAGGACGCCGAGTACTTCACCCCGGACACCGAGACCCTGGACGACAAGTTCTCCTTCTCGGAAGCATTGACGCTCGTGCGACAAGACCGACTTCCCCGATCCGAAGACCCTAACTCCCGGAGTCCGAGGACGAACCCGTCGAACCCTGAACCCCGAGACCCGACCCCGAACCCCGGAACCTCAAGATCTGCCGAACCCTAATGTGTGAACCCCTTCCCGAAACCCTATTTTATAATATAATAAACTTGTCGCATATTAATTGTTCATCTCGCATGCATATTGTGTGGTTTGGGGGCCTTATGCCGATTCACCATATAATTAAATATGGGGCCCATATGCGGGCAAATCTAGTCTTATATTGTCCTCATTTAAATTTGTGTAGCGAACCCGGTGGTATCTTTTGCTATGTTAAAACAACATTTAAATTGCGGGGGTTCTAAATAACTTGAACCATTTAATTAATTGTCGGGACCCCGGTTCCGCTTAATATGACCTAATTGCATCGCACCTTTGCCATGTCATACATCATACATGCATCATGCCCGATCTTCTGCCGTAATCTTAAATATTGCATCCGGTGTTTATTCTAGTGTTTTGCTTATTCGCGGATAAGACCGTTGAGTTGATGCGAGTGTCGCCCCGACCTTCGGATGATCCTTCGACCATGTTTTCAGGCGAGCATCTTCCCCTTTCTACCTATCTTGCTTTTATAGTATTTATTTCCCTCCTGTTGATCTATTGCTATCTGTGTTGCGATGCTCTAGTTTCCGTACCCGTGATATCCCTTGCAGCCCTATATTGCCTTGGACACCTCCTATTACCTATTGTTTGGTAGATAGTTGGACTTGCGCGTCGTAGTCGCTTGCTCAAGTGTTGTTGCGTGTCGTCAAGTGCCACAGTAGTTGGTTTATGGCCGCATGTTGATGTTGGAGATGATCATGGTTTTACTTATCGTTCACTTTAATTCCTGTTTAACAACTAAAATTGAAGTAAGTAAGCAGAGGCATCGGTGGGTGATAGATAATATTTTGGTTTCCGAACGCCCACTTGTGTCCCGTAGGACCCCGAGTACTTGATACCTGTTCCTCGATTTATCGCGCTATCCACATACGGGGAATTATGGGCCCCCCTTAGCCAGAGCTTGATTCAGTCTTATTTCTTGGGGCCACAAACTAGTTTGAGGTTTTATTTACGATCCTGTACCTATGCCATGCTACTGCTTTATTTACGATTGTGCGAGGAGCACACTGTACTGTTTAGGATCAGGACACGATTCCGCGGTGTCGACAAGCTCATTTTTGGGTTCCCAGTCGATCACAACCGTCCACCCAAACCTCGGGTCCGTCTCGGAGCTAGCTTACTTTGTTGCGGGTGTACTCCAAGGGGTGGCCCCCTGAAATATTTCTGAATCCTGTGATTGCTTTGTCGTGAAAGCCTCGTTGGGTTTTGATTTGGTTTTTCCGAGGTTGATCGTGTGTGTGTTGCTATTTGTGCACCCCGGCCGGGTTAAAACTTTCTGAAAGCCGTGTCCGCGGTTATGGACGACTTGGAGCACAGTATCTCGATCATAGACAACTATAACTAAAGTAGTGCTATAAATTTGACTCTATAATGACTAGTAATCAGCTTCACTATAATGGAATGGCTAAATAAAACTGCCCACAATTGCTTGTTTGGTTTGTCGCTTGCGACAATTGTATCTGACTAGTAAGTATTGCAACTACAACGGAATGGCTAAATAAAAGTACCAACAACTGCTGGGTTTTGGGTTAACTCATGCTAAACGTATCTGACCAGTAAGTGCCGCAACTACAACGGAATGGTTAACTAAAACGGCCCACTATTTATTTTATCAGGATGATTATCTATACCTGACTAGTAATTGGTGCAACGAAAACTGAATAAATAAAACTTCCAACGGTGTGAGTTCCTCGGTTGACTTCCTCGATTGGTCTCAAGGGGGAAACACCAGGATGGGTTTGTTTGACGGTAGAATCAGGTTGGTTCCGAATAGGTCTTTCTTACCCCCCTCTGATAGCCGCCAGTTGTATCGAGTCTCTATAGGTTGTGTAGTGCATGCTGCCGCCGCCGTTTCAGTCCACCATACCTATGTAGGCGAGGACCGCCGAATTCTAGTCTCCCCGTGTACTGGCCTCAGTACTGACGCTCCCCTTTTTCCTTTGCCTTTGTCGGCACCCCTTTTGTTTAAGAAGGTTTCGAGATCGACGTCGTTAGCAGGGTTACCCTTCCGGCTTGGCCTGGGCAGGGTTATGGACGCCATTGGTTATTCTTCAGGGCTCTTAGCCCCATTTGCATCTTGTCCGTAGTCGGACGCTTTATCATTTTCAAGGTGATTTGGCTCTTGTATATTATATCTGTATTCTTGACTCTTTGAGTTGCTGTTGTATATATCTGTTTCTGTGGGTCCCATCGAGGACTGTTGTGTAATGTTATTACTTCGTTCTCCACCCGCACGAAAGTGCCTGGTGGGCACCTTTGAATCATTTCTATGCGGGTTTGGCGGGTTTCGCTAAAACTTGCATAGGGTCGATTCTGAGGGTGTTACATGTATCCACCATCTCCGGATGGCACTTCTTCAGCTGGGATACGTGGAACACGTCGTGAACAACGGATAGAGCCTCTGGCAAATCCAACTGATAAGCAACCTCTCCTTTGCGTGCTAAGACCCGGTACGGTCCAATAAATCGAGGTGCCAGCTTACCCTTAATTCCAAATCTCTTAATCCCACGAAGTGGCGACACTCTAAGGTATGCTCTATCACCTATCTCATACACCACTTCCTTGCGCTTGGCGTCAGCGTAGCTCTTCTGCCTTGATTGTGCTACCTTCAGCCTGTCCCTAATCAAGGCGACCTTCTCCTCAGTGTCCTTGATCAAATCAGGCCCAAACAACTGACGTTCTCCTAGTCCATCCCATAGCAATGGTGTCCGGCACCGTTTCCCATATAGTACATCAAACGGTGATGTCTTGATGCTGGTTTGATAGCTGTTGTTGTAGGAAAACTCCGCATACGGCAAATTCTCATCCCAATTAGAACCATGAGCCAAGGCGCAAGCTCTCAGCATGTCCTCCAAAATCTGATTCACCCTCTCGGTCTGTCCATCAGTCTACGGGTGAAACGCTGTGCTAAACTCCAATCTACTACCAAGTGACTCGTGTAGCTGGCGCTAGAAGTGTGAGGTAAATTGGGTGCCCCTATCAGATACGATACTCTTGGGAACTCCATGTAGGCACACAATTCTGTCCATGTAAATCTTGGCCAACTTCGCACTTGTGTAAGTCGTCTTCACCGGTATAAAGTGGGCTACCTTAGTCAAATGGTCGACCACTACCCAGATGGAGTCATATCCTGACCTGGTCCTGGGCAATCCCGTGATAAAATCCATTACCACTCTATCCCACTTCCAATCCGGCACGGGCAATGGTTGTAGCAATCCTGTTGGCTTCTGGTGTTCCGCCTTTACTCGGCTACATACATCACATAGGGCAATATGCTCCGCGATGTCTCCTTTCATGTTGTTCCACCAGAATCTGTCCTTTAGGTCCATATACATCTTCGTATTGCCCGGATGTATAGAGTACGGCGAGTCATGGGCTTCCTGCAGAATCAACTTCCTTATCTCGGGATCGTTGGGAACGCATAAACGATCTCCATACCACAAGGTTCCTTGCTCATCCTCGCGGAATCCCCTTGCTCGATCCTCCTTCATCTTTTACCTTATTTCATCTATCTCTTTGTCTCCCACTTGAGCCTTCCTGATTCTGTCCTGTAACGTTGGTTGGACTTCCATTGTTGCCAAGCACCCTTCAGATACTACCTCCAGTCTAAGGTCCTTGAACTGCTTGCACAAATCCTCAGGCAATTCCCCAATTGTCAATCCATTGGCGTAGACCTTCCGGCTCAGAGCATCTGCTACTACATTGGCCTTTCCTGGGTGGTATTGTAGATTCATATCATAATCCTTGATAAGCCCCAACCATCTCCTTTGCCTCATGTTCAGTTCCTTCTGAGTAAATATGTACTTCAGGCTCTTGTGGTCGGTGTACACATCACAGTGTTTTCCCATTAAGTAATGCCTCCATATCTTGAGCGCATGAACCACTGACGCTAACTCCAAGTCGTGTGTGGGGTAATTCCGCTCATGGTGCTTGAGTTGTCGCGAGGAATATGACACTACTCTCCCATCTTGCATCAGCACACTCCCAAGTCCCTGTCGAGAAGCATCACAGTACACTTGGAAATCCTTCTGAAGATCTGGTAAACACAGAACGGGTGCGGTCACTAGTCGACGCTTCAGTTCCTGAATCCTGGCTTCACATACGTCTGACCATTCAAACTTCCTCTCCTTCTTCAGAAGTTCAGTCATCGGCTTTGCAATCTTGGAGAAATTTTCAATGAACCTCCTGTAATATCCAGCAAGTCCCGGAAAGCTTCTTATCTCTCCTGCATTCTTGGGTGCTTCCCACTCAGTTACTGCAGTCACTTTTCTTGGATCAACAACGACTCCTTCTCCTGACACTACGTGTCCAAGGAACCCAACAGTGTTAAGCCAGAATTCACACTTGCTGAATTTGGCGTACAGCTTGTGTTCCCTCAGCTTCTCCATAATCAGTCGCAGATGCTTCTCATGCTCAGCATCATCCTTGGAATATATCAGTATGTCATCAATAAACACCACCACGAACTTGTCCAAGTACTCCATAAATACCTTGTTCATCATGGTCATGAAATATGCCGGGGCATTCGTTAGTCCAAAAGACATAACCGTATACTCATATAAACCATACCTAGTGGTGAAGGCGGTTTTTGGTATGTCCTCCTCCCGGATCTTCAATTGGAAGTAGCCTGATCGCAGATCAATCTTGCTGAACACCTTTGCTCCTTCCAGTTGATCAAACAAATCATTTATGTTCGGCAGAGGGTACTTGTTCTTGATGGTTACTTCATTCAGTGAGCAATAGTCCACTACTAACCTCTTGCTGCTGTCTTTCTTCTCCACAAACAGAACAGGTGCACCCCATGACGACGAACTAGGCTGAATGAATCCCTTTTCCAGCTGCTCTTTCAACTGCTTCTTCAATTCCTTCAGCTCATCCACATCCATCTTATATGGTTTCTTTGCAATAGGTCCTGTTCCCGGCATCAGGTCGATAAGAAACTCTACTTCCCTGTCAGGTGGCATCCCTGGCAGTTCTTCCGGAAACACGTCGGGGTAATCCCTAATCACTGGCATAGTATCCATGTTAACCCCCTTAAGAGAATTCAGCTTACACCTTCCTGGTCGTACAACCGACTTGAATCTAATCCTCTTACCATCCGGGGTTTTGAGTGAAACAGCTCGCTGTGCACAATCTATGTGTCCCTCATGCATAGACATCCAGTCCATACCCAGAATAACGTCTAACCCCTGTGATTCCAACACTACCAAATGTGCAATGAAGTTGTGTGTACCAATCCTCACAGTTAAGTCGCGGCATCCCGCGCTAGCTATCATATCTCCTCCAGGTGAACTCACTCTAATAGACCTTTTCATAGACTCAGTAGGTAGCTTATACTTATCCACAAATGCCCTTGATATAAATGAATGCGATGCACCAGTATCGAAAAGTATAAGTGCAGGGTGAGTGTTGATTGGAAACTTACCAATCACAAGGTCAGGCTCATCTGGGATCTCCTCCACATTCATGTGGTTCACTGTGGCCTTCTCGTTGTTGGTTGGCTTCAGTCCTTTCCTTTCCGGACAGTTGTCAGCATAGTGTACCTTCTGTTTACACTTGAAGCACGTCACCTCACTCAGATCCTTCTTCACAAAGCTGCGATCACGGTTGCGGTCATGTCCACCGTGTCCTCCAGAGTGGTGAGAGTGTCCTCCCTTGTGGCTGTGGTGGTTGCTCCTATGGTTGTCATGACGATGCCCATCGCCTCCATGGTGATGGCGGTCATGGCTCCCATGGTCACTTCCTCCATGCTTGGAGTATCCATCATATGAAGTGTGCGAGACTTGTGATGTGGACCAGAGTGGTGATTGTTACTCTTCCTCTTGCGGTTCTCCACCTGCTTGTGCTTCCCTTCCAAGATCCTGGCCTTGTCCATAAGCTCCTAGAAAGTGGGGCAATAAACCACCAGTAGCTGTACTGAAAGCTCATCACTAAGGCCATCCAGGAATCTCTCCCTCCTTTTCGCATCGGTGTCAACATCCTCAAGTGCATAACGGGACAGGTTGTTGAACTCCTCAATGTACTCAGCCACAGTGCGGTTGGTTTGGCGCAAGTTGCGGAACTCCTTCCACTTCAGGCTCAGAACTCCTGAAGACATGTGGTTGGTCCTGAAACCTTCCTCAAACATTGCCCAAGTCACGGTGTCCAGCGGGTGGGTGATCTGAAATGTGTCCCACCAAGAAGCGGCTGGTCCCTCCAGTAGGTGAGCGGCAAACCTCACCTTCTCAGCATCAGTGCATCCAACAGTTACTAGATCCTTGTTGACTGAACGCAACCAGTCGAGAGCAACCATTGGTTCCGTTGCAGTAGAGAACTTAGCTGGCCTTAGCCTCAGAAATCTGGTGAGAGCATCTCCCTGCTTCCATTGTTGTTGTTGTTGTTGTTGTTGTTCTGAGCTGTCATGAACTGAGTCATCACTTGGGTCAGCTATGTCTGAGCTGCCATGAGCTGCTCCAACTCAGTGGGTTGACGGCCAGGAGGCATCTGCGGTTCAGCACAGGTAAGTTTAGAAAGAATCAACTACGACAATTGGATTCTACCCATGCATATGATCAATCAACAACAAACAATAGCAGACAATCACAAGCAAGCAACACAACAACAATCAAGTGATTCAGCAACATCCCAGGGGTTATCCTAGCAGTATATACCTACTGAAATAGTTTTACAAGAGTTGGCAATGGTTAACCAAACAGTTGACCAACTAAACAACAAAAACAGCAATCTGCCAGAACAGTCCAGCAGTGTTTACGAATTTTTCCGCCTGACTTAAGCTCGTCAGAAAATTTAGCTGATATTTGCACATATAGTACAGAGAGTTTCACATCAGCCCAATTTTTTTCTGATTTTTCCCAGTTACCAGAAAAATATGAAAAATCGTACAGTACTGCTGTATCAGCAGAAAACTGCAGCGAAAATAACACAGATGTTAACCAAACTTGCCATAACTCTTTCATAAAATTCGCATAAATAATTCCTGGGATATTGGAGTACACAAATAAGCAACTAAACACTCTTAAACTAACACGAACTAAGCTTCACATCAATCGAGACTAATCCTAATGAATTTGCCTAACGTGGACTAATTGATGGACTTCTATCTAGTTCCTGAAGAGGTTGCGGTAGGTCCTTGCTGTCATGCGTTGGCGCTTCGGTTCGCGGTACAACCATGGCAGCGGAGTGTACACTTCTCCTGAATCATCACTTGAGATCTCAAACTCCACCTCTTCTGGATCCTCCTCTTCTTCTTCACTCTCAGCTGCAACTGCAACGGCTTCATCTCCTCCACCATCATCGTCTCCATCATCATCATCCTCGTCCTCATCCTCATCATCGTTCCCACTGTCATCTTCATCCCCATTGTTGCCATCATCTCCATTGTCATCATCAGAGGGTGGATTCAGCTGTGCTTGGAGAGCGGCAATCTGGGCTGTCATAACTTCAATAGTTTGGTCCCTTTCCTGGACGGTCCCTTGCAACGGTTGTATGTTCTGGGTGTTCTCCTGCACAGTACCATGAAGATGAGCTATGGTTGCATCTCTGGCTATCAGGGCATTCTCCAGAACTCCCACAGCTTCATGCAGGGTGTCAATCTCCTGTCCTTGGACCACCATACCATTGCTAGCAAAATCTGCAATCTCCTTTATCATCATCACTTTCTCGGCTAGAGCTCCATTCTCCCTTTCCATGTCCTCTATGTGTCTCCGACGGGGCGGCATGTTGTTCCTGTCTCCCGGGGTAACCACAATGTGCCCATCTTCATCACGCCTCCCATAGTCACGGTAGGGTGAATCTGCTGGCAGCAGGTGTCAGACATTATGGCACTGGAGAGACAGGGCTTCATGTATGGCCAAGTTGATTCCAAGCCCCCAGTTGCAGTATGTCTTGGTGTAGATCAAGTGCACAGGGTTTGGCAAGGCGGCATCCCTGAAGATGAAGGTGGCGATCTCCCATGCATCCTCTCCATATCCATAGGTGTACAACCTTCTTCCCTTGAACATGGGCAGTGGCAATCTGAATGACTGCGAGAGCTGTGCTAACTGCCTTGCAAAGGGCCTTGGTGACTCCATGGTTGCATACTCACTCCTGACTTCTCCCATCTATCAAGTAAAAGAGAAAAGTGTGAGAATAGCATATGGTAAGAATTTACGAGGGTGAAAGGCATAAGATGAAAGACAGGGTTAATATAGGTTTTAATAAATCTATGGCTTCCTAATCCAATCCTAGGTCACGATCCTACAGTCGACACACGGGCTCTGATACCATCTTGTAACACCACGGTTCTGAAAAGACCGAGGCTTCTATGTGACATGCCAATCCCTGGATCGGTTCATTGGCCCACAATAGAATGAGATGAATAACATAGCAAAATATCCGTGTATCATAAATAACGAAGATCCAGAGTACCATTATTACAATAAAAGCTTAGCTCAAGGCTAGCTCAAATTATTCAGGTAGCAACATAAATAAAGCAAATCCTCCATTCTTCAAATTGCCCACAAGTGAACAAGTGCCGAGTGGAGTACCGTGGCCTATATCGATTACTCAGAATCGGAATAACCTGCAACATGAAACGTAGCAGCCCCGAAGGGTCAATACATGGAATGTATGGCAAGTAGAGCTAGTAAAGGAGACAATAGTGCTAACATCTACATGCATATTTGGCAATTGGAGCTGTGTCTGGCTTGCATTTGCAAATACATTTGTCCTACTTTCATAAACAGTTTTTGATTTTCTTTGAAAAGATCCCAATTAAGTTAACCCAAAAATATTAAAACAATTATGAAATTGGAATAAGCGAGAAACATGTCATGGAATCAATATCAAGCAACTCATTTGTCCATAACCGGGGACACGGCTAATCGATTAGTTTATACACCCTGCAGAGGTTAGTACACTTTACCCATGTGACTTGGCCAGCCCAGCTCGTACCATCACTCTCATTTTGGGTGATGATAGGGAGAAGTCCAAGAAGAGACTGTTCGGGAAGTAGCACCCCAATCCCGACGCGCACCGGTCCAACCTACCAAAATTCTACATCTCTGGATACGCGGGTTCGGGTTACCACAACCTACTAAGTCCAACCAACCGCCCATTTCATTATTGGCACATGGTTGTACACGTAAGCTACCAAATAAAGAAGCCAATCAATTTCTCTAGATACCTGGGTGCCTTTCCGCAATGAAACCACCAAAAATTATCAATACCATCACACCCAGGAGATTCATTGATTAAGTTGTTTTAGTTTTCACAAACCAATACTTTTAGAAACAAGTCTCAATGATGTAACCCAGCCCTCGTTCAACATAGCATGGCTAAGCACATCCACCAACGGTGGTTCATCTACATGGAAGGCCCTACCACATAATAGGACATAGCATAGCGATAGTATCATCCTACACATGCATCTACAAAATACACGACAATGCATTGAAAATAGTAGGACGATATCATGAACAAAGTATCATCTACTTGCCTTGGTTGTAGCGGTCGGAAGAACAATCCACACACGAGCAAGCGTTGCACTCGTCACAATCTACACGATACAATTGCAATCATAAACAAACAATCCACAAGCATATGCAACAAAGATGATGCATGAAGGTATGCAAGGCAAGTGAATTGGTGCTACAGCTGCACCACATAATCCTATTCAATAATACTACTGATTGCATGCATGGAAAATAGTTTTAGCGCAAGGAAAACTATTACGCAAAAAGTAATGCTGAAAACTAGAGCTAGAACTCAAATAATTCACTACCGGTAGTATGCTGTTTGTAAAATTTTGGGAAAATTCTACAGCATAGGCATATCTATTTAAGAACAGTACCAACTGGAATTACTCGAAAAGGAATTATAAAACTCCCGGAGTAATTAAAACACTGCAGAAAGCCACTAGACAGTTTCTGCAGAAGTTTTCTCTGTAAGCCTATCTTTTTAATTCACGATGAGATTCCCCTCGTTCCACTAAATCCAGGGACATATCATACGCAATTTTTGGAGTTACAGATCTTTTTCTACGAATTAATTACTCCAAAAAGGCCATTAACTCAATTGATTAAACTGTACTAAATCTTGCTGCAAAAGTGTGAAACAATGGTACAGCAAGATTCTACACGACTTACTGAATCTACACATATTTTATTTTCAAAATTTGGCCCAGCGGTTTAATTTCTATGCAATTTACAACTTTCTACCGAAATCTGCCAACTAAATCGATTAAAGTAATTACCCAATCAACTGTGTCTGTTGACTAGTCAACGCGGCTGCTGACTGGACGCTGACTGGGCATCTGACTAGTCAACGCCTGGAACTGACCGGTCAACGGCTGATCTGAACCGTTGATCTGAGATCCAAAGGCGGCTGCGGACTCACCGGAGACAAACGGCGGGGAACTCGGGACGGGGGCGGCGATCGGCTCCGGCGACGGCAACGGCGGTTCCAGCGCGTAGGGGAAACGGTCAACGTGCGGAACGGTGGTGGTCAACGCGACGGCGGCAGCGGCACGACACGCGAGGCGGCTGCGGAGCGGCGGCGCGGCGCGGGCAGGCGCGGGGCGGCGGCGCAGGGCGAGCAGGCGCGGGGCGGCGCGGCTGCGCGAGGGCGACGGCGTGGCGGCGCTGCGCGACGAGCGGCAGGCGGCGGCGCAGGCGGGGCGGCGGCGGAGCTGCGCGCGGCGGCGCTCGTGCAGCGGCGGCGGTGGTGCTGCGCGGCGCGAGCGAGCGAGCGGCCGGCGAGGTGCGGCGGCGCGGGCGGTGGGGTAGGCGGCAGGCGGCGCGGCTTACCTGGGCGGCGGCGGGCGCGGAGGCCGAGGGCGGCGGCGGCTCGGAGATCGAGGCGCAGGGCGCGGGGTTCGAGGCAGGGGCGGGGTGCGGGAATCGAGGCAGGCGGCGGCGGCCTCTTAAGTGGGGCCCCCTCGTGGGGTCCTACGCGGACACGGGCCGCGCAGTTGGAGGCGAACACGGCAAAATCGGGCCGATTTTTAATATTTTAATAAAACGGCCGTAACTTTTCCATACGAGCTTCGATTCGGGCGATTCTTGCTCCTACGTTTTTGTAAAAACGAGGGGAACAACCTAGGGTCAAGGGTTGGGTGAAACCACTAGGCTACAGGGGTGGACTACACTAGTCCTACTAATGCCTCCCGCAGGAGCCTCGTAGTAGAATAGAAAAGGATTTTGAAAATAGCGTTTCGCCGATTCTTTTCAATCGACGGTTTTGCATGGAAAAGTATGATGCAATGATATGAATGATATGCAGAACCAAATCTAAAATTTGGGATGTGACACAACCCCACATGTGGTATGTTGGTGGTGCAGGAGTGTTTTCCCATGAGTGGTATGTTAGGGTTGTAGGAGTATTGTACAATGAGGGCTCATCCAACTCTGTGACCGTCCACTTATTTGATGACGTGTAAAAATATTGAACATGAGTAAGAACCTTGGACTCTAGTATCCTATGTCGAACAATAAATTGATACACAAAGATTCCACTAGGCCACTTTCTAACTATTTGCATTTTCATGAGCATATTAAAATCTAGTATGTTGGTTTCAAGAATTTTGGTGCCCTTGTTAGATAACTTAACTCATCTTTTAAATGTTCATAGACCATAGTAGCTATGGCCCCAGCAAAGAGTGGTTTACCCAAGTTATGTTTGCCCAAGAGGGGTTCCCTTACCTATCTTAGTTACCTTATCCTTTGTGTGGACAAACCTGAATGTGGCGATAAATTCGTGACTTATTTTAGCAAATCCTTCTAGCTTTGTTTATGCTTCAAAGTAGTTAATGTCTTCCTCCAAGCTTAACATCATTAGCACTTCTGGGTATTTCCACCTTGTGGTTTGCACGTCCAATCCTTCCACCCTTCCAATCATATCATCTTCTCATAGATGTTCCTCATCATAATTGAAGGATACCTTGCTAGGGCCCCTTCTTGCCCTTAGTCCACCAAGGATGCCTTTTCCTTTGTTCATTGTGAATGAAACCTTGCAGCACTCTAACAAAAATCACAAAACAATTAGACGTAGTAAGTTATAATTACTTAGGAATACTCATGGCGGTGCTACTAAGGAAGACTATGCATAATATCTAATCAAAAATTTCAAATCCATGGATTCTCATGCTTGAATGTTGACACCAAGAGTAGTGATTTTATCATAGTATAAAGCATTATATCAAAAATAAATTGGATGGGTAGAGGATTCACATACCAAGGAGTTATCCCTCAAATGGGATTTAAAAATGGTTGCCCAAACTTGGAGACTGAAAATCGAGCAGCAAGGGAGAAAGAGAAAAAATTCGACTGGTACATGGTTGGGTTCTGAGAGGAAAGGATGAACCTTGGGAGCTTGGATGCTACCTAACTCCTCCTATCTGGCCCACAAGTGTGGGTGGCACGCCCAGCAAGGGTGGGCATGCCACCTGGTCCCTACTCTTCCCTGTTTGATGTGTTGCCTCGTCCTTTTTCCTGATGGATATCCTATGCATAAAAATGACACGGGAATATTATCGTAAATTTTGGAAAATATTTTCTATGTAGGATTGTTCAGAACTCAAAAACTATTAAAATAGGCATATAAAATAATTAAAGGAACTTAAATTAAGTGAAAGAATTCAAATAAATTTTGATACTACTTCAGCAATATTTCAATGGAAATACTTATCATATCATCATCATTTTAAGAATGAGGTTGATCAAGTCTCATCATCACCATGATAAGGATGGAAACGGTGATTCAATTATTATTATGAAAGAAATTTTTAGGATACTTCACAATAGATTTGAATTGTTCCAATCATTATTGTTTGATACTTGGGCTTTGGAGGAGGAATGGGTATTTCAAAGCTCCCAACTATAAGGACTCTTTGTTCAATGGCGTTGACACCTTGTTTTGGTAATTCACCAGAATTCTTATTTGGAAAATATGAAGTGTTCTCCTTCCAATTTACATTGAAAGTATCTTTGCTTTCAGTATAATTAATCACGGCTCATGTAGTATTTATAAAAGGTCTACCAAGAATAAGAGATAAGTTATCATTTTTTGTCATTTCCAATATCACAAAATCTGTAGGGATCTGCACATTGGCAATCATGATAGGAACATCTTCACATATACCAATAGGAATAGAAGTGAATTTGTCAGCCATTTGAAGTGAAACTTTAGTGGGGACTAACTTGTTTAAATTGAATTTTTTGTAAAGGTATAAAGGCATGACACGTACTCCAGGTGCAAGGTCACGTAAAGCATACTTCACATAAGTATTTTTGATTGTGCAAGGGATGGTTGGAATACTAGGATCTCCACTCTTTTCAGGTAGCTTTCCTTTAAAAGAATAGTCAGCGATCACGGCAGTGATAGCTTCATTGGGTATTTTCCTTTTGTTAGTGACAATATCTTACATATAATTAGAATAAGGAGGGATCTTAATAGCATCAACTAAAGTAATTTGCAAATATAAACTTTTTATCAATTCAATAAACTTTTCAAACCTTGCATCATCTAAGGTTTTCACCTCTTGAGGATATGGTATGGGTGTTTGCACCCATGGATACATTTCCTTACCTTTTTGTTGAAGTGGAGGCTTCTTCTTTTTTACTTTTATCCCTAGAAGATTAAGGTTCCTCCGTTGTAGTAGGTTCAGTTTCTTCATTATTCTCATCTTCCTCTGGGTCTTCATTTGGTTGAGATATATCCACATCATCTTCTTCATTATTGTTATCTTCAGTTTCAACATCGGAAATAGATACATCATTTTCTTGTTCTTTAGAATTTCAATTAACTTTACTTTCATTGGGTTATTCTCCTGCAAAATATTTCTTCTTAAGAGCATCTCGCTCTTTCCTCTTTGGATGTCCATCAGGATAATTAGGATCCTGAGTGCTAGAGCCTCCCCTAGTATTTATTCCACATACTTGCCTCTTTTCATCAAGAAACTTCTCATATAATTTTTTTTGAAGAGAGATCATTTGCTCCACTTGATTATTCATTATTTTGCAATGCTTGACAGTCATCTTTATAGAATCTATACAATATCTTATTCTTTCATGGAGGGCATTGATTCTGTGAGAATTCTCTAGTAGATCCCTTTCAACATCATGGCCAAAACCTTTTTGATGATAAGAAAAGTCATTTCAATTATGTACATATAATATTTTAGTAGGAGGTGATAACTTTCCATTACCTTTAGCATAGCATACAACATGTACTTGGATAGGAAAACATGATTCATCAATAGGGAACTTGACACCCATTTCGAATAGTTCCTTCAAGTGAGAAGTTCTAATACCACTTTATTTGATAGACCTTGAAGCTTCTTTCATTTATTCATTAGATAATTTATGAATACCTCTCTTGTTATGGATTATTTCCATTTCCTCTTCCTCTAATATGCCAATCGTGATGATTCTGAGTAATAGTGTTCAATAATGCTTTAGCTTCTTCAATAGTCATGTGCCTGAAAATATTCCCAGCAACACTCTCTAGATAAGATCTAGATTTTTTGGTTAGTCCATTGTAAAATATGTCAAGCAACTAAAATATATTTAAAACCATGAGCAGGGCATCTCCTCTCAAGGGCGCAATATCTTCCCCAAGCTTGAGGAATACTCTCCTCCTTACATTGTGCGAAGTTACCAATTTTAGCAATCATGCCATGTATTTTACTAGAAGGGAAATATCTATTATAGAACAAGTATATGCATGCCTCTATTGTAGTGATTGAATTTGGGGCTAATGAGTTATCTAAAACTTTTTCCTTTACTCCCAAAGAGAAAGGAAACAATTTCAAGAAGTAATAGTGTTGTTGGATTTCAGTTTTCCCAAATAGGCTAGATAGATCATTAAGATTTTTCAAGTGTTCATAGGGGAATTCTTCTTATTTACCATAGAACGTAGATGCTTCAACCATTTCTATTATTTCATAGTCAACAGTGAACTCATAGTCTTTATCTTTAATGTATATTGCAGTGCATCCATTTTACTATCCATAGGGAATAACTCTCCTAAAGAAGTACTCATGCTGCATCAAATTTATCTAAGTCATCTAAATCAAGGTTCATAAAAGCTTTAGAAAAATAAATATCTTATTCAGAAGGTGTTGATTTAGAGATAGTTGCAATATAATTTTCATCATAAAGTGGATATTCATCATATTCATATTTTGTATCATCATTGGACATGGACTTAGATAAATTGGACGCCCCCTCTTTATGTTTTCTAACACCTAACAAGTCATGTTTAGTACTAGTAGACATCCTAGACAATGGTGAACTTGGTAGGACAGTAGTTTTCTTTCTAGTAACAGGAGTAGTAGCGGCATTAGGTGAAAAGTGTGGCCTAGAAGGCAAGTTCGTACCTCTCCTTGTGGTGGAAGTCACAATGAACTTCTTAGAAGCATCCTATCCTTTCCCATGGTGAGAACAAAATAAGTACAAAAACTAAATTATAACATGTGGTCTTACCAATAAAGTTAGGATCCCCAGCAATGGAGCTAGAAAATGTCTTGATGCGCACAAGTATAGGGGATCGCTGAAATCCTCGATGGGAAGTATTACACAAATTTATAGTTCAACTCAAGGGAAACACAAGAATATCAATAAGACTTTAACAATTGAGACATCACTCTCAACTACAACTATATATCAATAAACTCAAAAAGCAGGTGGTGAATTATAGCAGTTGTTTCAAAGAAGTATAAAAAGCAGTAAACAATAGTAGCAGATTTCCAGTTTTCACCGGAAGTAGTAGTATGTAACTTTCAGTGGACAAAAGAGTAGCCATAAGGTGATAGCAGGGTATTTCACAAAATGATATTGATCATATAATGTAATCCTAATAAGATGGCATTCCTCTCTAATTTAGTTGTTGTAGGTGTTTGATCCCAATATAGTTATGCATACTAACCAAGAGAATTTGAATAACATCTATTGTCCTGCCTGCCCATAAATTTCACCGGGGACAACTTGGAACTACATGCAATTAAGGTCTATCATTTTGAATAGCCTGGAACAAATAATTAACACTTCATCAACACACAATATCCTCAAACTATCATATATTCCCATTGTTTTCCCTGACAGTCACTTTAGGGTTCAGAGGTTCAAAACAATAATAGGCATGACACTTTGTAGATAGATACCAAACTCATATATATGATGGGGCAATAAAATTTCAGTACTGAAATCATTTCACTCTCACCCTAACAACAAGCATTAAACATAGCAAAGGTGCACCAACACTCATACAAGAATATCCTCGAGATAAACACCTAAAATTTCGATACATATGGATGATTACATGATCAATCTCATCCAACCCCATCCACCTCATATTCCTATAGAGGACTACTCAACATGATGATAGAGAGTGAGCACATGGTTGCTGGTGATGACATTAGTGAATATGGTGGTGGAGAATACCTTGAAATCCCCCTCTCCGGCATGGAGAGCAGGACCAATCTAACCCCAAAAACAAAGATCATGGATGTGGCGGCGATTTATTTCACCAAACGGTCCGTCCTCCTGGATACCTAGTGTCAACACCTGGATTTTTAATCCCAGATGCCTATTATGCCGTACATCGCAATCCGAAGATTACCATTTTTGCAAGACATAACAGATTGGTACCATAGTTCAACATCCAATACAAACCATAATAGTCTTACAATAGTTGATCTCATGATCAAGTCTGATTACAATCAAAGCAGCGGAATACAATAAAGGTAGCATGGTCAGGTCTCCATCTTTAGGGTCACAGGCAATGCTGACGATGGGAGTTGATCCTAGTTATTGTAAGCGTCCTGCTGTCCTTCTTCCTCGTTGTCTCCTTCATAATCTTTGTAAGATCCCTCCTTTGTAAAGGAAAAGGATCCCTGTGATTGCAATGCTAGTCCCTGGATCATTGCTAGCATCCACAGTTTAAGATGAAGTACACAGATACAAAGGTCAATTATTACATCCATTCCAGAGATAAAACATAGTCTTTTACAACTCAAGGCCACAGGCCTAATACAAGAGTTTTGGAATAAGTAAATAAACATAAGTCTTCATCTTCATGTGCCACATGCAAGCATGTTCAGTGTAGACTCATGACACCTAATCATCATCGGAGTAACCTGCATAATCACAAGTTACAGCCACAGTGGGTCAATACTTTAGAATAGTATTGGCAAGTGATACCTTAGTAAATTTTAAGTGGTCTATATTACTATATGCATTTTGGCTAAGTGTAGCTTGGCTTGCTTTGCTCAAAATAGGTTTTTCCTATTAGTTGAAATCACTAAGTTTTTCTTTGTCAAAACATTTCCCAAGAAACCACCAATAGACATTGGGGTCCTTTACCCTTGTTCACCCACAAATTTTTACTTAGAAGTTGGAGTGATGAGATTCTTGATAGCTTCCATGTCTTGATGCTCAAGTTGTCCATTTCCATGGACTTGGCTAAGTACTTAGATTTTCCATCTGCAGAGGTTGTGCACTTTCCCCACCAGACTTGGTTTCCCAAGACATGACCTTTCAGAAGCCTTCCCTTAGCCAAATGGACGCGTTCCAACCTATCATCCCACTACCACCAACTGTCCAAATGACTAAGTTCTAGGAACCTATATGATCAAGGCAGAGCCCATATTGCCAAGTGGCTACACTGTAAGATTCTCAACACTTGGCCTCCAAAATCCCTTTGTGCCTGGGTGGCATACCACAAGTGAGATACACAAGGTAAACCATGTCCATGGGCCTTGTGTAACCACTCAACCAAAGACCACCATTCAAGTCCCATTCCACCCAGGAGGTTCATTGACTTAGTTGTTTTATTAAGAAAAACTTAAGTCCAAAGACTTAGAAATATTTTCATCATAGCATGTAGATACTTTACCAACCCTTGTTTGCTACTAGCTAGGCTAAGCATGGCATAGTAACTTAACTTAGGAAATTTCCTAGCAATTCTACTACTACCTAGGATTTCCCAACATAGCATTTGGTAAAAAGTAACATGCAAGACTTAGCAAAATATTTCTAATGCTTATAAAAAATATAGGGATGAAAATAGTCATGAAGTACCACTTGCCTTGGTAATGGGGAGAGTAGCACTCTTCACAATCACAGTCACTAGCACCAAAGTCTACACAAAAATGGTAGTACACATTTTACACACAATTCATATACAAACATAAATATATGCATGAATGCAAAAGAAAATGCTAAGTGATGAACTTGAAACCCAACCATTCAAGTGCATAGCATTGATATATAAACAAGACAAAAACTTGCTAAACCAAGTTTATTTTACACTTAAACAATTTTCCAAACATATTCTACACTCAAAATAGCCTTAAACAAGTTACTGCAATTAAAGTCATTTTAACAGAAACTTTTTAGTAAACACATTGCAGATTCAGAAAGGGCTTGTCTCCCTGATTCCAACGGTATAAAATTTTCAAAAATCTAACGTGGGAATCAAAAGTTATAGCTATTTCAATTTTGGATCAAAATCTGATTTCAAATCTGTTTTTGAATCTAACCCTAGCCACGTGTCTTAACCCTACTGGCGCGTACCGGTTCGGGCGGATCGAGCTCTGCGGGACGTAGGATCTAAGTTAGATCTGGCGGCTTAGATGCGCGCTTACCTCTTCGCTTAAGTTCTAATCTCAGCCGCAGGATCTGCATCTAACGCTCCTAATCGCTTTGACCAAATACAAGCGGTGCTAGCGGCGACGCGTCTGACAGCGGCGGCGCTGGCGTTCTAGGTCGTGCGAGTGTGGGGGAAGTGGCTTACCAGAACCGCAGGAGGCTGCTGATGCTCAAGGTGGCATTGGCTCGGGAAGGGGCGCACGGGCACGGTCACTAGGGCTCGTCGGAGTTGCGGGCGGCGTCTGTCGCTTGCGGTCGAGGTTGTTGCCGAGGTTTGGCGTCGCCCTAGCACGAACCAGAGGGATCATGAGATGCACAAGACGCAGGCGAACACTATCATATGAAAGAGGGGGCAAGGGGTGCTCAGGTTTTACCTCAATTGGTCGCCGCAGTCTAGCGGTGGCGCAGGTGGTTTCGGGCACGAACGGGGATGATGGCCTGGTTCACAAGAATGCACACGAAGGGTATCAGGGGGTGCGCGAGATCAAGCTGGTTGCAGTGGTTTGAACGAGAGAGAGGGGGGCGGTCGAGGCTCACCAGAATTAGTCGCCGGAGTCGTCGGTACTGCGGGGCTTCGAGGGCAAATGCGCGCAGCCTGGTGGCGGAGTGAGCGAGGAGAGTGGGGGGGAATGACCGCGGCGGGGTGTGGTTTATATAGGCTCAAGCGCGACAGGAAACGCCTGCGGCATCAAGGCTAATTACGCCACGCCATAACTGGCATTGACAGCAGCGGCGAAGTGGTCTGCGGGCGCGTTTTGGGGAAGACGAGGGTGACGTGGAGAGGGCCCGCTCGTCAGCGAAACGCGCAGAGAGAAGGTGGGGTCTGGTTGTCAGCGACTGCTTGGGTGCTCTTGCACGTGTGAGAGAGAGAGGAAGGCCGGGTGGGCTAGTTGGGCCAGTTCTGTTGCTGGGCTAGAATAGTGGCGCCTGGCCCTTTTCTTTTCTTTTGTCCTTTTCTTTTTCTGTTTTGATTTTTAGAAATGATTTTCAAATGAATTCAAACTCCTTTTGATTTCAAATCTTTCTGGGGTTTTTGCAGTGTGGAAAAGTCTCAAATATAGGCCTAAAGCCATGTGGCTACTTTGCAAAGGCTTGGTCACTCTTGGAGAAACAAAATATCAGGAGCTTGGCACAAGATTTGCAAATGTTTGAAAAATGGTTTTTGAACCATTTCCATTTTGTAAAACTTGGTTTAAATTTCCACACTCAATCCATTCAAAAAAAGGAGACAAGCAATCTAGGTTTAAAACATTCAAACTCTCAAATGGGGATGGCCATTTGATTTTTGCTTGCTCACATAAACTGATAGCACTATGTGCTTTGTTTTTCTGAAATGAGTTTTGAAATTGACCTCAATTCTATATGCATGCATGAATGAAATGCAAACTTTGAAATCATGATTTTAGGGATGTTACAAATCTAACCCCCTTAAGGTGAATCTCGCCCTCGAGATTCGGATTGGCTAGAAAATAGGTGAGGGTGGTTTTTCCGAAGATCATCTTCTCTTTCCCATGTTGCTTCCTCTTCGGAATGATGATTCCACTGTACTTTGCAAAACTTGATAGTCTTTGTCCTTGTGACTCTTTCAGCAGTCTCAAGAATTTTGATAGGTTTCTCTTCATAAGTGAGATCACTTTCTAGTTGAACCTCCTCCAAAGGTATAGTATCCTTCAAAGGAGTTTCTTCCATTTCTGGGTGACATTTCTTAAGTTGACTCACATGAAACACATTATGGACAGCTGATAAAGATTCTGGTAGTTCTATTTCATAAGCAACTTCTCCTTTGCGACTCAGAATCTTGAATGGCCCAACGTATCTTGGTGCCAACTTTCCTTTGACTCCGAATCTTTTCACTCCACGAAGTGGTGATACTCTAAGATAGGCTCTATCACCAACTTCGTAGGTGACTTCTCTACGTTTAGGATCTGCGTAGCTTTTCTGCCGGGATTGTGCTATCTTCAACCTGTCCTTAACCAACTTGACCTTCTCTTCGGCTTCTTTGATAAGATCTGGCCCGAATAAACTTCT
The DNA here is from genome assembly GCA_916181665.1 of Avena sativa. Lineage (NCBI taxonomy): Eukaryota > Viridiplantae > Streptophyta > Magnoliopsida > Poales > Poaceae > Avena > Avena sativa. Next base: position 187,203,407 of record OV702281.1, read on the forward strand.
TTCTCCCACACCATTCCATAACATGTGGGCGGTACACTTTCTTCCGTAGAGAAACTCAAATGGTGCCATCTCAATGCTGGCTTGATAGCTGTTGTTATAAGAAAATTCTGCGTAAGGCAGACTTTCATCCCAACTGGCTCCATAGTCTAGGGCACATGCCCTCAACATGTCTTCCAAAAATTGATTAGTCCTTTCCGTTTGTCCATCGGTTTGAGGATGAAAGGCAGTACTGAATTCCAACCTCGTTCCCAATGACTCATGTAGCTGTCTCCAAAAATGGGAAGTGAATTGAGTTCCCCTATCAGACACAATACTCTTGGGCACACCATGTAGACACACAATTCTACTCATGTAGATTTTGGCTAACTTGGCACTCGTATAAGTTGTCTTCACGGGTATGAAATGAGCCACTTTAGTTAGGCGATCTACTACTACCCATATGGAATCATATCCTGATCTGGTCCTTGGTAATCCGGTAATGAAATCCATACCAATCTTGTCCCACTTCCAATCAGGAATAGGTAGTGGTTGAAGCAAACCTGCTGTTTTCTGATGCTCCGCTTTTACTCTACTACACACATCACACAAAGCGATATGTTCGGCGATGTCCCTCTTGAGATTGTTCCACCAAAACCTTTCTTTCATGTCCATGCACATTTTGGTGTTACCCGGATGAATAGAATATGGAGAGTTGTGTGCTTCCTGCAAAATCAGTTTCCGTAACTCCGGATCTTGTGGAGCACAGATACGTTTCCCATGCCATAAAGTACCCTGTTCGTCTTCATGGAAATTTTTAGCTTTCCCTTGGCCAATCTTTTCCTTAATATCTTCAATTTCCTTATCAGTCTTTTGAACTTCTCGAATCTTGTCCAACAAAGTGGGTTGGACATCCAAAGACATGAGATGTCCTTCGGGCACAATCTCCAATCTGAGTTCTCTGAATTGGGTACACAAGTCATCTGGAAATTCTCCTTTGGTAAGGCCATTTACAAATACCTTACGACTTAGAGCATCTGCTACAACATTTGCTTTACCGGGGTGGTATTGCAAACTTAAGTCATAATCCATGATAAGCTCTAACCATCTTCTTTGCCTCATATTGATTTCCTTCTGGGTGAAGATATACTTCAAACTCTTGTGATCTGTGAACACTTCACAACGCTTTCCCAAAAGGTAATGTCTCCATGTTTTGAGTGCATGAACGACAGAGGCTAACTCCAAATCATGAGTAGGGTAGTTTACTTCATGAGTTTTGAGTTGTCTCGAGGCATCAGCCACAACTTTAATGTCTTGCATAAGAACTTCACCCAAACCTTGATGAGATGCATCACAATATACTTGGAAATCTTTTTCCAAATCCGGTAGACATAGAACTGGTGCTGTCACAAGTCTCTTCTTCAACTCCTGAAAGCTGAGTTCACAACCTTCAGACCAAGCAAACTTCTTGTCTTTCTTCAATAATTCAGTCATTGGCTTGGCAACCTTTGAGAAATTCTCGATGAACCTTCTGTAGTAACCTGCTAAGCCAAGGAAACTGCGAACTTCTTTCACGTTCTTGGGAGATTCCCATTCAGTCACAGCTGAAACCTTAGCAGGATCAACTGCTACACCATCCTTTGTCATAACATGACCAAGAAAACCAACTTCTTGTAACCAGAACTCACACTTGCTGAATTTGGCATAAAGTTTATGCTCTCTCAACTTCTCAAGTATCAAACGCAAGTGCCCTTCATGCTCTTCTTTGCTCTTGGAGTAGACTAAGATGTCATCGATGAAAACGACAACAAACTTGTCGAGGAATTCCATGAACACTTTGTTCATCATATTCATGAAGTATGCTGGAGCATTGGTTAAGCCAAAAGGCATTACGGTATACTCATACAATCCATACCTTGTGGTGAATGCTGTTTTAGGTATGTCTTGTTCTCTTATCTTAAGTGGAAAATAGCCTGACCGGAGATCAATTTTTGAGAACACATAGGCTCCTTCTAGATGATCAAACAAGTCATTGATTCTTGGCAAAGGATATTTGTTCTTGATAGTTACCTCGTTGAGAGAATGGTAATCTATGCATAACCTTTGGCTCCTATCCTTCTTCTCCACAAACAAAACTGGGGCTCCCCAAGATGAAGAACTTGGTTGTATAAATCCTTTTTGTAATTGTTCTCCTAGTTGCTTCTTGAGTTCTTTCAGTTCATCAACTGACATTTTATATGGTCTCTTTGCTATTGGTCCAGACCCGGGTACCAAATCTATCAGAAATTCTACATCTCTATCTGGTGGCATTCCTGGCAATTCTTCCGGAAATACATCCGGATACTCACACACAATTGGCACACTGTCCATGCTAACCCCCTTAAGAGAATTAAGCATACTCCTCTTTGCTCCAAAGCTGGTCTTGAATCTGATCCTTTTATTTTCTGGAGTTGTGAGTGAGACAGTATGGCTGGCACAATCTATCACTCCTTTGTACTTAGTCATCCAGTCCATTCCCAGAATGACATCCAAACCTTGGGAGTTTAATATTATCAAGTTAACGGGAAACTTATACTTCCCAAATTCTATGACTAGATCATGGCATCCTGAATTCACTATCATTTCTCCACCAGGAGAACTTACTTTTATAAGACACCCAATAGTTTCTACCGGTAGTTCATTTATTTCAACAAATGCTCTTGATATGAATGAATGAGATGCACCAGTATCAAAGAGTACAAATGCTGGAATGGAATTGAGTCTGAACTTACCAGCAACAGCGTCAGGTTCCTCATAGACCTCCTCCACATTAATGTGGTTCACCTGTCCTTTCTGGAAAGGATTGGGCTTGACAGGTCTTCAACTTTCTTTTCGGGGCACTCATTTGCATAGTGTCCCATCTTCTTGCATTTGAAGCATTCAACCTAACTGATGTCTCTCTTAGTAGGCTGACTTCCACTCCCACTACCATTACCACTGTGGTGGCTCTTATGTCCACCCTTGTGGTTCTTGTATTTGTCATTGTCATGACTGCGATGATGCTTGTTGTCATGACGGTTGTAGTTGTGGTGCTTGTTGAATTTCCCATGCTTGTGGGATCCCGAGCTTCCACTGTCATCATTGTGAGATCGTTTGTGAGACGATCCCGAGCTGTGCTTGTCGGAGTGCTTTCTCTTTCTACTCTCGACTTGCTTCATTTTGTTCTCCAATATAGCAGCCTTGTCACAAAGCGACTGATAAGTGGGAACATATGCCACAGCTAGCTGTAGATTCAGCTCATCATTCAAGCCTTCCAGAAATTTTTCCTTTCTCTTGGCATCTGTGTCAACCTCATCTGTTGCGACTGGCGGCGGCGCGTCTGACAGCGGCGGCGCTGGCGTTCTAGGTCGTGCGAGTGTGGGGGAAGTGGCTTACCAGAACCACAGGAGGCTGCTGATGCTCAAGGTGGCGTTGGCTCGGGAAGGGGCGCACGGGCACGGTCACTAGGGCTCGTCGGAGTTGCGGGCGGCGTCTGTCGCTTGCTGTCGAGGTTGTTGCCGAGGTTTGGCGTCGCCCTAGCACGAACCAGAGGGATCAGGAGATGCACAAGACGCAGGCGAACACTCTTGTATGAAAGAGGGGGCAAGGGGCGCTCAGGTTTTACCTCAATTGGTCGCCGGAGTCTAGCGGCGGCGCAGGTGGTTGCGGGCACGAACGGGGATGACGGCCTGGTTCACAAGAATGCACATGAAGGGTATCAGGGGGTGCGCGAGATCAAGCTGGTTGCAGTGGTTTGAACGAGAGAGAGTTGGGCGGTCGAGGCTCACCGGAATTAGTCGCCGGAGTCGTCGGTACTGCGGGGCTTCGAGGGCAAATGCGCGCAGCCTGGTGGCGGAGTGAGCGAGGAGAGTGGGGGGAAATGACCGCGGCGGGGTGTGGTTTATATAGGCTCAAGAGCGACAGGAAACGCCTGCGGCATCAAGGATAATTATGCCGCGCCATTACCGGCATTGACAGCAGCGGCGACGTGGTCTGCGGGCGCGTTTTGGGGAAGACGAGGGTGACGTGGAGAGGGCCCGCTCGTCAGCGAAACGCGCAGAGAGAAGGTGGGGTCTGGTTGTCAGCGACTGCTTGGGTGCGCTTGCGCGTGTGAGAGAGAGAGAGGAAGGCCGGGTGGGCTAGTTGGGCCAGTTCTGTTGCTGGGCTAGAATAGTGGCGCCTGGCCCTTTTCTTTTCTTTTGTCCTTTTGTTTTTCTGTTTTGATTTTCAGAAATGATTTTCAAATGAATTCAAACTCCTTTTGAATTCAAATCTTTGTGGGGTTATTGCAGTGTGTAAAAGTCTGAAATATAGGCCTAAAGCCATGTGGCTACTTTGCAAAGGCTTGGTCACTCTTGGAGAAACAAAATATCAGGAGCTTGGCACAAGATTTGCAAATGTTTGAAAAATGGTTTTTGAACCATTTCCATTTTGTAAAACTTGGTTTAAATTTCCACACTCAATCCATTCAACAAAGGAGACAAGCAATCTAAGTTTAAAACATTCAAACTCTCAAATGGGGATGGCCATTTGATTTTTGCTTGCTCACATAAACTGATAGCACTATGTGCTTTGTTTTTCTGAAATGAGTTTTGAAATTGACCTCAATTCTATATGCATGCATGAATGAAATGCAAACTTTGAAATCATGATTTTAGGGATGTTACAATATTACCATGGGAATAGCCAGGTACAAAGCCATGAGTACTTTGAAGTAATCGCAAAATTTCACTAAAGCAAAAGGCCATCTAATAGGAATCTTAGGCTCTAGGTTTGTTTGCCATAAGCCAATTTTATTTCAACCAGTGTCTAGTAATAAAACCTAACTTTAGTTGGCTAAGTTACTTAGGTGGGGACCTAGCTTCATCTCCACAACTTGTGGGGTCAAGTCAAAGTCATCTTTCACCACGACATCTGACAACGGAACATTATGGCCATCCAACTTTCCATAACCATGGACGCGGCTATTCGAATAGTTTGACACTCTGTAGAGGTGGTACACTTTCACCACGGAATTTGATACATCCGTCAGGAACAATCCTGAATCATCATACTTAGTATGAGTATAATCAATCCTAACCTTTCAATTACACAACCTAGTATAGGCACTTCCCCTATAATTTTTTCCTCCCAACCATGACCATCTATCATCTTGGGCACTGCATAGGTGGACAGTCACATTCACAAGGTAGCCTCAGCTCACCTTGTTCCGCGAGGGAACCCAAACTAAGACATATAAAATTCTAGTCAAGCCCTACCTAAATTCTGGTGTTGTGGTTGTATGGTAAATGTTGGAATGGTATCGCATCCAAACCCAACTATCAGCTTTAATCAAAGTCAAGTCACATCCTTCATTCACCATCATCTTCAAGTCATTATGTCCAGAACACATGTCAAAGCATTTCAATAGAATGACTCATCATTCCAAGGTTTTCATAATCATTTGTTCCCATCAAGTGATCAAATTTAGTTTAGCACTAGCATCTATCAATTGTGGGTATGTGTCACTAGTGGTAGGGTACTAAGCTGGTGTATCTATCTTCATCAGGCTCCAAGCTCTTAATGACACTTTCCTCATCTTCCACTAATCATCCAATTAGTTAACTACGGAACAAATTTTTGAAAGGTAAATCTTGTTAATAAAACTAGGATTTGGTATTGTAAACACGGGTATCACAAAGGTATGTATAATAAGGCTTGCATGGTCTAGCATGCTCAATTATATCTTGCAAGTAAGACTTGCATGGTTTATCTTAGCTTTCCTTGGTTGGTAAGGTGGTCGAAGTTCTCTTCCTCTTCTTCGTAGAATTCCTCCTCGTCGTAGCCCAGATTGATACTAGCGTCTATAGATAAATATGATGTACAGAATCACCAAACAATACTTAACTACTTCTATTTATCACACAAGGGTCACACTAGATGATCTAGCATCATCTCTATCATTACACGAAAGGGTGATAAGATTTTATTTATCTTATTTTTAGCAAAGTAATATCTATTCCTTGAAAATTTACTTAAGATTTAATATTCTCCAATTCCAAATATGGGATCATATTGACGCATGTCATCACCACATATTATAATACTTGAGAATGTTATTTAAAGTGGTTAGCCTTATTTATAAAGTTTAACACTATAATTTAATAATATTCAAGTGGCAAAAATGACTAAAATGTAATTATTTTAGTTTTGGTTCAGGACTACTATATGTAAGTATGTAGATTTTTACATATTCAGAAAGGTCTTGTCAAATGTGATTTTTGAGAGTTGGAATCAACTCAAAATCACCTATGGTTGATTTTAGAAAAATATTTGAAGTTGCAAAATATTCTAGCTTGTTATTTTTAATGAGGGTGATCCATAGTTTCAAACTGCTTAAATCCAACAGGAGTGATTAGAGATTTTCATCTACTTTCAATCAAAATTGGATTCATTCAATTTGGTGCAATGAATCTCTCTGAATTGTCTTTTAAGGTTCAACATAGAAAAGGTTTTTGAATAAAAAGAAAAAGATTAGATTTGAATTACTAGGCTCATGCGGGGAACACTACTGGGCTAGCCCAACTGCATAGCGTGCTCAGCTGGCTCACTCAGGCTGGTACCATGCATCAGCGAGTCATCTAACACGAAGCGGTATCGAACAATATTAGCCCTACGAGTAGAACACGATCCACGGTCTACGTTCATCGTCTACGTCGCGGTGCTCCAGCGAGATTTTGACCTAGCAGAACAGCGAGGGTGGCTGTGGGCTTACCAGGGCTCCAGCTAGGGTCGGCGGTGCGGGCGAACGAGCTTGTTGACGACAGCGATTCAAATGTAGGTCATGGAAGCTCCGGGGGTGGCTCCAATCGACGGTGCCTTTCCCTCACGAGAGCGGCGGAATCCTATCAAATTCCGGCGACAGGGTGCTCGCCTTGCTCCGGGAACATGTCAGGGGTTTTTCTGAGTGAGAGAGGAGTAGAATGGTGGGAAGATTGAGGCTGGGGGTGGTCGCTATTTATATCCTCGAGGGTGAGGCAGTGCGGCATGGCCAGGGCTCGTCGGCGATGTTGCTAAAGGTCGAGCCACACATGGAGAAGGGTGTGGGTCGATGATGTTGGGTGTGGCGATCGTCATGCGAGTGGTGGCTCGACAAGGGGCAGCCTCAGTTGGTCGGGCGATGTTGGTGTTCTGTGTGGGTACGGCGGTGTTCTTCAGCGAGTACGATGGTCAAGGGGGCGCACGGCGACCAATGGGCATGTCAGGGCGGTGGCTGGTGACGTCGCGGTCGCGAGTACGGGCGGAGAGGTCGAGTCCCGGCGTGTCTGCGCGAGGCGAATGCAGCGCTCCGCCGTGCTCTCGGTATGTCCATTCCTTAAATGGGCGTGGCCATTCCAGTGTCTCCGCGTCTAGCCGTTGGTCGAGGGGTGGACAGAGAGGGGCGGTGAGGTCACGGCTACTCATCGCAAGCGAGTAAGGCGTGGCCTGTTGATGCGTCGAAAACGTATCTATAATTTTTGATGCTCCATGCTTGTTTAGTATCTACTTTGTTTTGCTTTGTCTACACTTTGAGGTGCTCCAGTTGCCTGTTTTCTGCTATTTTTGATTCCAGAAAAACTATTAAGGAAATATTCTCTTAATTGGACGGGACAAACGTCAAAGTCTATAACTTTCCGTGGGGAACAAGAAGTCCGGAGGGGAGACGGAGAGGCGTGCCAGGACAGCCACACCCCCCTAGGCGTGGGTGGGCCCTGCCCCGCGCTAGGCAGGGTGTGGGGCTCCTGGCCACCACCTTGGCCTCCCAATTCGCCTATAAGAAGCCCCCGATGCAGAAACCCTAAGTACCCGATCAATATTCCACGAAACCTTCTATAGCCGCCTCCACCATCGTCCCTAGGTCTGAGGGATCTGAAGTTCTTCACGGCACCCTACCGGAGGGGAGATCATCCTGGAGGCCTTCTCTCCGGTATGATGCATGAGTAGTTCCACCTTGGACTATGGTTCCATGTAGTAGCTACATGGTTGTATCTCCTCCTTGTGCTTTCATGTATAGATCTTGTGAGCTCCATTGATGATCAAGATCTAATCTATTTGTAATCATGCATGTTGTGTTTGCGGGGATCCGATGGATATTGAGATTATTATGTTAGTTTGATTAATGGTTTTATCTTGATGATTCTATCATGTATGTGTTGTTTGTGATCTTGCATGCTCTCCATTGTTAGTAGCTATCTTCGCCGAGTAGTTGCTAGTGACTCCAAGAGGGGGTATTTATGCTCGATAGTGGGTTCATGCCTCTAGTTTCTAAGGGAAGTGATAGAAATCTCTTCGGTTGTAGATGTGTTGTTGCTACTAGGGAGAAAACAATGGTCTCTTGTTCATGGAACATGTGGACTGTTTACCTTACACACTTTGATTAAAGAAGTTGTCTGTTGCTTGCAACTTAATACTGGAGGGGGTTCGGATGATAACCTGAATATGGACTTCTAGTCATAGATGCAGTTTGATGGCGGTCTATGTATCTTGTTGAATTGCCCAATCGAATCTCATAGGATCTTTCTGACTAGTAATTGCAGTGTTATGCCTTGCTCAGTTCCTGACAATTGCCCTGCTGTAATTTATTTACCCTTCATGCCATGTTGTTTATCTAAGGAGAGCACCTCTAGTGAACTATGGACCCCGGTCCAATCTTTACCATTGATACATCTTCCACTGTTACTTGTTTACTTGTTGCAAACCATTACCTTCCACACAATACATTTAATCTTTTGTTCACTACTAGGAAATCCTTCATTAGTGGCGCATCTATATTGGGCTTCTGTGGCGCATGGCAGGGACGCCACTGTTACGTCGCCACTGATGAAAACTTCTGTTGCGCATTTCGAAATGCGCCACATAAGTATGGACTTCTGTGGCGTATTTTGGCTGATGCGCCACAGGACTCTGTTCAGTGGCGCATTCTAGAAAATGTGCCACTAAAGTGCTATGCGCCACAGAAGGTAAAATCGATACGCCACTGGTTTGAATATAAGGTATTAAAAAAATCGAAACTTGTCCAAATATACAGTATTATACAGGTATTATATAGTATTATACAGAAAAAATATATTTGACTTAGTATATGAAAAAAAATATAATACTAACATGAATATAGTGCCATCACACTACTTAGAGCCCGATCGAGATAGACAAGTGGTCATCATATTACAATACAAGTCAAAGGTGGCGAATATTTATACAAGTGTTTGTTACAAAGTTCATGATCTCATCACATTACAAATGAAGTGTTGACGGTGAGCAAGAGAAAGAGCACTAGCAATCTCTTCATACAGTTCTCCTTCCACAGGTGGTTCCTCCACTTGGCTACCGCCTCCTCTCAAGTCGCGTATCCTTTGTAGTTGTTGCCTCTAAACTTGTTCACCTTTTTCTAACAGTCCTCCCACTCATCGTAGACTCCTGGAACCCAACGCTTGTACACCACGTACCACTTCGTCATCTCTATAGATAAGGCATATTAGTAAATCATGCAACATAAAGAACTAAATTGGTTCACATGCATATATATTCACATAAACTAAAGTAAAAGATCAGTAAACATAGAAGATAGCACATCGATCATAATCATAGAACTTCGACAACAACGACCACAATGAAGTTTACAACATACGACCACGGTAGTATATAGTTTGTGACACAACACTACACATAGACATCTATGATAATTCTAGGCACAGACATCGATCAATGTTGAGAACTGCTAACGCTCGGCTTCGGGAATGGTAGATAGCAATCCTTCATCATCCACGTCCTACTGTCACCTCGTTTACGAAGAATATTTCAATCTCCCTCTTAGTCAACCCTCTGTTGTGTTTTAGGACCCCTCCCCTTGTGTTGACATCTTCCACGATGATTTTCGACAACTTAACCTGGATGCGATGGAAGTGTTTTCTAAGATCATCATCGTCCCTTCGCGCCAAATTTTCGGCCCATGCTCGAAAACTAGATGGCAGAGTTAGGTTCTGGCAATCCCGGACAAACCCTTTAAGGTGATGCATGGCGTAGAATGCCTCCTTGGCGCCGCCAGTAGCCGGCTCCTTGACGCAGGGGAACTCGAGCACGTTCTTGAACACGTGCTTGTCATCCTTGATACATTCCCCCTTGTTGACGAAGGGGCATCCCTTTTTAGCGTAGCCCTCGAGAGCCTCATTCAAAATACCCCTTATTCTGGTGTAGTCCTTCTTCTTCTTCTTCTTCTAACTCGCCGAGTCAAAATACGATGCTATCGAGTAATTTGTGCAAATAACGATGAGTGTGCAATATTTGTCTCTGCACAACACGATTGAAACTGGATGTTGGAAAAGGGCAAAGGAAGAAAGCTATAAGAAAGCCTAAGTTACCAATGCTAGGGGGTGTGTGTACTTACTCGGGAAAGAAAGGAAAAAAGAAGCGTGTTCGTCCTCTTGTGGTCCACCATGAACTTCTAGAGGTACGCCATCGCCTTGGCACGCGTTTCTGATCCTTCCCTCAACTGGCTATAATGCATGTAGTAGGGATCCACTATCGCGATGTAGGGGGTTTTCTCTCTCTTGGTCTTCATCGCTAGATTGAGCGTGAATAGGCAGATCATGTTATAGTCCAGCCGTTTCGAGAGAAACAACTTGAAGATGTCCGCGGGGGCTTCATGGACGAAGTCCACGTCCGATGGCACCTTGACAGTGAAAACCGGGTAATTTGGATCTTTGTCTTTAAGAATAATGCCCTCTAATGTCTTGATACTATCACTCATAGCGAGCATATGTCCACCAGCAAGGCGAAGTAGCTCCGGAGTCAGTATCACTTCATCGGCTATATGTATCCTGGGCAAGCCATCCTCGCGGGCTGGTACGACGTCATCCTTTGCCCGGATCCTCTTCGGAGGAGGCTGGCTCTCGGCTTTCTTACATCTCTTCGTGTGCTTCTTCGTATTTTGAGCAGGCTCCTCCACTAGGGATGCTAAGTGCTCAACGGCCACCTTTTGTAGTGTGCCAGGGCTAAAGACGAATCCAACAGGTTTCTCCTGTTGATCGGCGGCCGGAGGCGTCTCTTGAGATAAACTACGGAAGACCATGCGTTGCGTGCATGTATTGGGACTCCTACCTTGACCCTCGCGAGCGACGAAGAGTTTTTCATCCACAACAGGCATGTACAATCCTATGATGGCGCCGGTGTTGATGTAGTCGTCGACGTTGACAAATTCTTCATCATCATCGTTGTTGCCGCCATGTGGTGATGGTGGTGGCGGGGGCGATGGTGGTTGCATTGCGACGACATGACCTTGGAGTGGCCCACACGCTCCCAATAGTTGTTGGTGGCAACTGGTGGTGGCGACGATGACAGGTGGCTTCCGAGTTGGTGGCCGGACGATCGAGGTGGCCCGGTGACAGGTGGCATCCGAGGTGGTGGCTGAACGATCGAGGTGGCGCTTAGGTGCCCCGTAAGACGAATCTGAGTCTTCGGCCATGTCAAGGGCCAGCCGTGGAATTCTACAAGGGTCTTGTGTTTGTCGGCTCCCTGAGGTTGAAAGGGGTGGTCCATGTCATCGCACCCTGGCAACACCCGAGAAATCCGGACCCTCATCACGGCATCGTCCATTGCATTGTTGTGCATCGTGCGGTTCGCTGGTTGTATGATATTGCCCTTGGCAACATCCCTTAACTCGCCACCGGCAAATTTGTGGAGTAGTATGCAAGCAGCATCCTGAATATCGACACATATGTGTTGGGCATCATGAACGAGGTGGCAGTCACCAAAGGCGCATAAGTTGTCGGATCTGCAGGTCTGTGATTTTATGCCATGGGTTCTCTTTACCCAGGCGTTCAAGATCGGTGTCCTCCTTGTCCCAAATGGGTTGTTTCCCTTTGTATCTGCCGCTTCCAAGCTGGTGGTTACCTATGTTCTTCTCTCGCATAGTCTTTCCCCACTCAGTACATGCTTTAGAGGCAGCAGTATCTAAGTCCGCCTTGAATATCTTGAACTCTTCTTCGTCGAGCATCGGATTTTTCCTACTTATAATCTCCCATATTTCACCTTTGTCAATGTTGTTCTTTACCCGGGTTTTCCAGCTGCTCAAGGCGTTGCTCATCTTTGTTAGTGCTAGTTTGTTCACTAGGTTCTTATTACTCTCCAGGTTTCTGAACTTCTCTAGGAATGTGTATTGCTGGGGAATCTTCTTAAGGAGGTACTCAACCAAAGCATGATTACGTCAGATGTACTTTGTGTTGATCGACATGCTCTCCCGGAAGATGCACCCGAGTTGCATGCCATACCCGCAGGCAATCGATGAAGGCGCAATGGGTTGGCCACCTTCTGTGACCTCGGTGAACTCATCACAGACGTTGGCGAGCACTTGCGGCTTCCGATCCTTAATATCCTTCTTCTTCTTCTGTATAGCGGCCGGGTTGCCGTTACCACCATCTGTGCGCTCGCCACCATCCGTGGTGGTGTTACCCTCCTTCCCGCCTTCACTAGTTCCGTCGTACTCGTCCTCGTCCCCCTCGTAATCTGGATCTTCCTCGTTGCCCCCAGCACCTCCGACGAAGGTCATCGGTGGTGGTGTCATTCTCATCTCCTCTGCCTCCTCATGCTCTTGGTACGGCCCCCAGAACGACTTGTTGGCCTCTCGGGCTAGATCCTCGACGCTCATTTGTTTAGAAGGACCGGCCTCATCGTTAGTCAACATGTTTGCGCTTTATTGCTAAAAAAGAGGTAAAAGGTTAGCACAAATATCGAACGAAAAATTCGGCATGACGTTTGCTAATTTTTGGACCTATGAGTGCCCATTTCTCAACTGAAATGGAAGTGAATCAACACTTTGAGAGAAACGGGCAACTCAATTGAAATCCCTGCAAGAAAAAACATCCCAGCCCCATTGATAACCCCATTGACACCATCCATCACCATCCAACACCATCTCATTCACAAAATAAACAAACTCTGCAGCACCATCTCATTCACAGATTCAAATGAAGCATAATAGATCCTAGTAGAAATCAAAGTATATTATATAAGGGACTATGAGCATTACTGAACCATAGGTTCAGATCACCATGTATATTCCCCACAAAAATTGAAAGCCATCATTTATTATATGCAAATCATTAGTGGGTAAATAAAATCATCTTCCCAATTCATAACATTAGGAATCAGTGTATGATCAAATTATATGTCAGTTTGGACAGGATCAAAGAATATACAAGATCAAAGAATATGGCAGTTTGGATAGGATCAAATAATATACAAGATCAAGATAAAAGTTATATGTCATTAGGAATATGGCAGGATCAAAGAATATACAATATCAATCATCTTCATAGTTCCAAGCTACTAGCAATCATTCTCTAATATCAATTCCTTTAACAGATACATCAAGTTAAGAATTAGAACATCAAGTTACCAAAGTACTTTTATAATTCAATTGGGTTCAAACCTGCCAGCAAGCAACCAACTAGTTCAGTTAGGCAACACATTAAATTAAATGATTCAGTTAAACCTGCCAGCAACCAACCAACTAGTTCAACTAGTATTTTATCCAGGAGCACACATCCAGATTTTCTACTAGTATTAGATTTAGGGATTTGCATTGTTTTTATAACAGATTCAGAGATTTGCTACTAGAATCAGATTCAGAGATTTGCATTGTTTTTTATAACAGATTCTGAGATTTGCTACTAGTATCAGATTCAGAGATTTGCATTGTTTTTTATAACAGATTCAGATATTTGCTACTAGTATCATGCAGTTACACAAGCTAGAAAGCATCATGCAATCACAGGAAAGCAACATTTTGAGAAACATTCCTAGACTAGAAAGCAACATTCTGAGCCATATTTAATTGCACAAGAATTAACTAGAAAGCATCATGAAGTCACAGGAGATCATCCAGGAGTTCATAGATGTTTCACTCGTAGAGATTATCTACAAGTAATCTGTGCTAGAGATTATCTGTGCTCTAGAACTTGTAGTTGTTTCTGATTCAGACCTAATTGCATTCACCTGTAGAGATTATCTACACTTGTCCATACCTAATTGCACTTGTAGAGATTATCTACAAGTAATTGCGTTCACACCTAATTGCATTCATACCTAATTGCACTTGTACAGGAATTAATAGAACAAGAGAGGATGTCCTGGAGCATGTACCTGCGGTGGCGAGACAGCGCGGGATGGGGAGGTGGTCGTGGCCGCGGTGTCCTGCTGCGGGATGGCCCTTCTCCTCCTCCACGGGCTCCGACAGCGGTGACCGGCTGGCGGCGCTAGGGCTCCTTCACTAGCTTCCTCCTCCACGGGCTCCTCCTCCGGCTCCGACAGCGGTGACAGCGGCGATAGGGTGTGTGCGTGCGGGCGGCGCTAGGGTGCGTGCGTGTGGTGGGCAGTGGGCGGTGCTAGGGTTCCTCCTCCACAGGCTCCAACAGCGGCTAAGGTTCCTCCTCCAATGGCTTCCTCCTCCACGGTCCTCCTTCGGTAGTGGCGACGGTGGCGCTAGGGTGCGTGTGTGCGGGCGTCGCTAGGGTGTTGCGGTGGGCAGTGGGCGGCGCTAGGCTCGATTTGGGGAAATTGGCAAAGTGAGGGGGAAGGGGAAGGCCGAACCGTTATTTGGCTAAGTGTGAAACTTCTGTGGCGCATTCCTCCAATATGCGCCATAGAAGTTCCAACTTTTGTGGCGCATATTGGAGGAATTCGCCACAGAACATGTGTGCTTGGTCCAAAAGCAGCGCGGCATAGTAGTTTGCATCAAAAAACAACCTAGCCTAGTGGTCAATCCTAGGGTTCTAAATCTGGGCAGCCCAGGTTCGAATCCTGACTGTTTCAGACTTTTTTCCTTATTTAAAAAATATTTTTAATTATATGTTACAAATATATTTAAATTATGTTATATTAAGACAATTAAGAACATATATATATATGTTACAAATATATTTAAAACCAAGAACATACACATGCATATATATATGAATATCACGATATATATTTTACTCTATAACTAATACACAAAAAAGGTCACACGTCGTCATGTGATGTGTCGAGCTAGCCTCTCTTCACAATCTTCTTGCCTTTTTTCTTTGCGGTTGAATACTTTAGCCCGGGCACTATGAGATTTCTTCTCGTGAACGGACAACCTTTAGTAGGTAGTGTGGTCTTTCTTCTTACTTTAGTAGTAGTAGGCATGTTGAAGTACTTGTCGAACTCCTCTTCGATCTTCGGATCGCCGTTCTTGTTAAAGTCTTGCTCATTGGCGGATCCTTCCATTCTGATGATGCTCCTATTTCCCCTCCTCACTACAACATTACTGGGCTTTGACAGGTCGGTAATAAACAAACAATGATCAACTTGGCTAGCGAGTATCCACAGCTCATTTTTTGTGGAGGCCTTCTTTGCCGACTTGGCATCTGGTATAACGCAGGTGGTGAAATATCGGCCTTCTTTTTCGATGTTCTTGGCCCATCTAACACGAAACATCGGTACCGTCTCTCAACAGTAGTCGAGCTCCCATATCTCCTCGATCCTTCCGTAGAATCTTTCCATCACAGTAGTCTTGTCATCGACGAAGGACATCATAGTTACTCCTGATTTTTTATATTCTCTATTCATGTCCTTTTCCTCGGTGTAGAATCTGTAACCGTTGATGTCGTATGATTGATAGGTATTTACGTTATGCGCTGGGACCTGTGACAAGGAGAATATGAGTTGTTGATCTTCCATAGAAGGCGTATGCAGGGGATTGTCCAGCAGCCTTTTCTTGAACCAACCCGTGAAGCTGGAGTTGTGTTCTATTGTGATGTATCCTTTCTTCCTCGGGAGGGCACGGTCCATGTACTCCTGGTCGATCAAGCTTTTGTGCTCTTCCACCCAAGGGCTGACCAATTCGATGTGTTATAGTGCGACTCGGTGTGCCCTGCCAAAGTCGGCGCGCCGATTAGCAATGCCAACATGCAGTGAGCGGTGGCCCTCGCGGTGACCATACCCAGCGAGCCTGCCGAGGTGCTTCTTGGTGGGTATTCCAACATCCTCGTTCTCGGTGGTTAGATAGTTCTGGCAAAAAGAGATGCACTCGTAGATCAGAAAGCCCTTGGTTATGCTTCCATATGGACGGGACCTGTTGCAAACGAACCCTTTCATGACACTGTTCAGCCTTTCAAACGGCATCATGTTGTGTAGGAATGTCGGCCCGAGGTGGATGATGTCATCCACGACATGGACAAGTAGATACACCATGTTGTTGAAGAATGCGGGCGGAAAGTAAATCTCGAGCTCGCAGAGTATCACCACGATCTCTTCTGCCTTCATCTCTAGAGCCTTGAGAGTTACACTCAGGCCTGTATCATCGGGCCGACACCCAGGACACAATGGAGTCATCCCATCTAACTCCATTTGCGCCAGCTTGGCTTTCTCTCTGGCTGCAGCTTTGGCGTTGCTCGTCTCTTTGAAAAGCAGTTCCTGAACATGAGGGTCCCTTAACACCAAAGTTAGCAGCGTCTGGGTGATCGCTTCTTCTCCTTCTTCATGATTGTCATGCCCATCGACATCTCCTTCTCCGTCATGATGATCATGCCCGCCGCCGTTATATTCTTCATCATCATGACCATGCCCGTCGGGAGACTCTTCGTCTTCTCACCCGCCCAAGTCTTCATGATGACCAACACCATTACTGCCAGCTCCTCATCAAAGTCATCGCGCATGAAATCACGCTTGAGCAGGTGATCCTCCAATTGTCCAGAATTAGGGTCGATCCAGTGCTAGAGTTTGCATGTTTGACATGGACATTTATCTGGGTCTTGTTGTTCCGACTCATGTCCGCCTTGGCGTCTTTCTTATACCTAGTAACTCGACCTTCGCTCATGCTGACGACCATGGTAGCCTGCGCGGTATGCACATATAGAGCAAAATACAGAGAGTAGTTTAATTAGAAACAACACCTTATGCACACACAAAACACACATGCATGGTCATCGCCGGAAAAATTCGGCATGGACTTTCCTAAAAGTAGGACATATGGGTGGTGCAAAAATTTGCCGAAATGGAAATGAATCAACATTTTGGCAAACATCCATGCACCACACCGGGACAGACAATAAAAAACTAGAAACTTCTTCCCATGCAAGCATTCATGCACCACACAAGCTTTATGCACAAACATCATCTTCGCGCCATGCATGCATTGCATATACACACCGCCCGCGCGACAAGCTTTACACCTACAAAACATGCATATTCATGGCCAATTACTCACCGGGTAGATTGAATACCGAGTCGAGAGTGTGATGTGAGAGAGTGTGGATCAATAGATCTATAGAAAGATAATAGTACACAAATAGAGATGTGGAGGATAAAAGTAGGTGAGTTTTAGATCTACTAGTTGGAGAAAGGCTTTCCCTAACCAATCTATCAACTATAGTAGGTTTAAATACAACAAAATGTAGAAAATTATAGACACAATGGGGTGGGAGAGAGGAGGAAGACGAGCTGGGAGGAGGGGGAAGAAGAATGTGAAATGGATGGTGGTAGATAGAGGAGGTGCAAAGCTGCCACCTTTTTTGTGCAGATCTGGTCGAAGGATTCTGTGGCGCATACAAGCAATATGCGCCACAGAAGTTCAATCTTCGGTGGTGCATATTGCGTGCATGTGCCACAAAACCTTGGCCATAGGGTGTAGTGGGGCCAGACTGTGGGCCCTGTGACTCAATGTTCTGTGGCGCATAGCACACATATGCGCCACAGAACCTTGGCCATAGGGTGCAGTGGCCAGACACTATGGGCCATAGGGTGCAGTGGCCAGACACTATGGGCCCTTGCACTTAGTGTTCTGTGGCATATATTGTTGATATGTGCCACGGAAGATTGAACTTCTGTGGCGCATATCAGCTATATGCGCCACAGAACACTGAGTGCAGATATGCACGAAATAAAGGTGGCAAATATAGCTGCTTTAGTGACAACCCTCTATATATATACCACACTCCCTGTCCAAAGCAACATACCTGCCCCTGATGTCTTCTTCCCACAACTCGTCGGAAGACTCGCTGGAGAGCACAACCCGCTCGCGTTCCCTGCAGCCTACTCGTAGTGGAGGGTCGAGGGGCGAGGTCAGAACCATGCGCCATAGAAGGTATGTCTATCTATAGCTAGTTTCCTAGTAGTGGTTACAGCAACCGGCGAGATTGACAACCTCACTGTTAGTTGGGGCAAAGTCTTGAGTTTGTGTTGTGTAGGTTTCCGCGTTGTTTGCAACACCTGTGTGACGTTTCCTTCCTCCTACTGGTTCAATAACCTCGGTTTCTTACTGAGGGAAAACTTGCTGTTATGCTGCTTCACACATTGCTCATGGGGTTTCCAACGAAGCACTCCTACATCAACTCAGCGCTGCATCACTTGTGGCATACTATCCATGCCCGAGTGTCATGGTGAGCTCGGGTACCACTGGAATTGATCAAGGCAGTGAAGAAGAGTGGCTCAATTGCACGGCTGGGTACTTGGGGTGATCGTGGGTGAGCTAGGGAAAATATTTGGGGTACAATGGATGGGCAATTGATTAATGACAAACAGTAGATTGTTGGTAGTTGTACTGTGATCTCCAAGTGTTCGATCAAATGGCCGCATTAACTAAATCATCTCCAAATTCAATGATTTTTTGTGAGTGATCTGATACTAATATTGGTAGTCTCTGGGTGCAATGGTTTTCCAAGGGGTGTTGGTTTGAGTGTGTTTCCAAAATTGGCTATCTTGACAGATGAGTTAGATTCAAATTTGAATTGACTCTCAAAAGATTTAAAAAATATTTCTGCAAGGTTGGTGAGTTCCATTTGGTTTAGTGTCACTAGGTCTAGCAAGGGGTGAAAAGAAAAGGGAAAGTTTTTGTTTGAGATTAGTTGCTAGAGATGCTCAAAGTGAGCTAGTGGTTAACTTTGCCAGGAATGACCATTAGGTCTTATGCTTCATATTTTCATTTTCTTTTGTTTTGATTTGATTTGGTAGTGACCTAGATGATATGGTTTTGATCTTTAAACCATTTCTCATCATTTACAACAATAAAACAAGGCATTGCAAACACTCATACACACAAGCATAAAGATTTGAATTTAATTAATAAAAGATTTTGTTAACCCTAATCTTGATTAATTAGGGAATAATCCTAATTAATATTTTGGGTGTTACACCTAGGTTTCTCGGGTATGGGGGTGTTGTAACATCCCAATTTCAGCAACACTGACTTATTGTCAAAAAGGCAAAAAATTAGGAGGAACAAAAACTTTTTCTTGTTAAGTGTTGCAATGTCTGCTTACTTGTTAGCTTGTGTTCATGCAACTATTTCTGTACTAGATGATATACTCCTTATCTCAACACTAGTTGACTAAAAACTATTTTACAAAAGTCATATCTTGGCTCACCTTTCATACTCTCAAATGTTATGGCAATTCAAACCTGGGCCAAGATGACTTTGATCAAACAAAATATTTTATTAGTTTCTCTTTAACAAAACCATGGAGACCTCCATATAATCTCCTTATGTTTTCAGTATAGAGCATTCAACTACTCTTATCTCTAGGTTTTTCCTAAAACCTTTTTATTATAATATTGGTAGAAATATCAATAGTACCTAATCCTACTTCTAATCACAACCTCTTCAAAACACCCATTCTTACCTCAAGCTAGGCTTGATGGTAACCCTAGTAGAAGTTGGATAAGTTTGATAAGATGAATTGCCTTGATCTGTTGTCTGATGATTGCCTTTAGTTCTTAGGAACTAGAGTGAGCTATTTTAGTAGCTCATACCTTAGTATTAGATAAATGTTTGAAATCATCAATCTCAAACCAAGCATCCCAAACTGGATCGATCCCCAGTCACCCAAGTGACTCCCTAATCTCCTTAACCAAATTAATCCTGAGCTAATCCCGTGAATTAGCATCAACCTCATCAAATACCAAATATATACTTGGAACCTCTGTACTTAATCTATACTTCAACATCATCCTAGTCCAAATCCACAAATCTGCCAGAATTGGCTATGTCTGAAATCCTTAACTAGATTCAATCTTTGGAACTCCACCTACTCCGATATATGTGCATTCTTGAGAATGCACTTAAACCATATTGTAGTACAACATTAGTACTACCAAAGCCCACTCTTGTTCTTGTCTAAACCATTCTTATACCCACTCTTGCTGCCATGATCATATATATAACTTGGTATAACTATCCATCTATCCCTTGTATCAAGGTGAGCTCTGAGCTCACTAATCCAACCATGTTTATGTGGTATAAAAATATCAGAATCCTAGATCCTTCAACATCTAGTTTCTTTCCTTTTCAAGTTAGAACTTCAAAACCCAAGGTTTCTAATAACTTATACTTCAAGTTGACATCACCCCCCTTGTAGAAAATCATTTGCGAAATAATTTCCATAATTATTTCGAACCTAAAACTATTTAATTCTGACACTCGACAAAATCCTAAAAATCATTCTTATAAAGGCAAGCTTGTTTTTATCCAAACTACCTTGCCAAATCAAGGCAACTTTGATGCCTATATATCATATCCAATCTTAGCACATCAAATAAAAAAATTGAGATGTTTTATTATTTCTTTTTGCCCTTTTTCCTAAATGGCAGAAATGGAAAGAATAATTATTTTAAATACTTTTATGCCTCAATAAATCTTGGGAAAATTCTCGAGAAGTGTAAATTCATATTTAGGATCATCTCCAGCCAAAAAACACCCTTTCCCAATTCCAAAATATTAAAACAACTTAATAAAACCAAATCAACACTATTTAAATAATAGTTAAAATAAGGATATAAAATATTTAGAAAATATCCAAATAAATATTGGCACTCTAAATTGACCCTAGCCATATATCCAAACCCTTATCTTATCTTGTAAGCAGGAAAAATTAGAGTCTCTTCATAATCACACATCATGTCAATTTTGATCACACCACACAGATTATTAGGAAAACTCGTACAAATCCCGCCAAGATTATCAAGAACTTCTCTCCAACACCCAGCACACCCCTGGTCATGTACCACTGCAGCCTTGACCTATAACTATTCCTCTATTTGTCTTCTTATTCTTGGAACAAATATACAGACACAAAAATATTGTCTAGTCTAGTCCCTTTAATGCCTTGGAAGAACACCTCACCCCTCCTCTACCCTAGCTCAACCAGAAACCCCTCTCCACCTCCCACAGCAAACCAGCCGCTGTTTTTCCCCTCCCCACTTCTTATCAGTAGACATGGTTCACCATGGACACCAACTCACAAAAATAAAAGTGGGCATGGACCACCTAGCACTTCCCTTGGGCTCAGTTTCCTCCTCTAGCTCTCCCTTACCTCCCCCAAAAACCACTCCTCCTCCTATCCTACCCTTCCATGCCCGAGAGCAGAAGAAGATGAGCTCTCAGCCTCCTCCACACCTTCGATTATAGATCCACCTCTTCTACTCCCCTCCCTCTTCATGTCTCACCACTGAGCTTCTTTAATCCCCCTACATCTAATCATGCTCTCATTTCTCTCTAGGATGCCCCTAGGAGACCTCCCCAGCGAGCACCAAAGCAAGGGACGCCCATGTAGATGCTCGCGACGTTCCCTAGCGAGGAGCCTACCCCTGCTGCCCATACCTGGGCTCGTCCCGGTGGACCGCATCTCCTCTACCGTGTCCCAACCCCTTTCCAGCCCTCAGGTGAGCCTCCGGCTCCTCCTCCTTCCTGTCTAGGGTTTGCCCACCATCATGCTAGGGAAGAGGAGGAAGACGCCCTAGGGCGGTCATTGCGTTCTAATCGGACGGCCCCGGGCGTCTCCTTACCCCGTTGGTAAGGCTGACCAGCGTGCCCTCCCGAGGCCACTTAAGCGCCCCCCCGCACGCTCGCCTGCGAGCTTAGATGGCCCGACCCAGCGGTGGTGGCCTATTTCCACGCTAGATCTGGCCCACGGCGCACTTCCCCTTTTTACTAAAATTTTCAGATATGCAAAGATGGATGTTTAGTTTAATTCAAAACAAATATGTAAAATTACCAAAACATGCCAGATCTAAATTTCTGCATGATACCACATGTCTTGTAAAACATGTAGAACCAGTGCTGCACCAAAATAATATATATTTATTTAAAGTTAAAATAATACCAGAAGGTGCCCTTTTCATGATTTACTTCTTTATTTATGGGAGTCTAGGAAACTCAAATTGGTTAATTCCAACTCTCTATAGTAGACATGCAGTATTCCTACCTTTTCCCCTTGACCTCATCCCAAAAAGCTTCCTAGATTTCCTTCCACAAAAATAAAAAATTAAATTCATTTCCGTCTCTAGAAATTTCCATAGGTAAATATACAACATATTTTGGGTTGATTCCAATTCCTAGGGAAGATGCATAACAAGATCTACCAACTATTAGGAGACCCATTTTTATTGAGTCTCTAAGGAATTTTAGTAGATTAAACCCTTCTATAAGCAATTGTTTCACTACATAAATCATCCCATAAGCTTAGCAACTCCAAAAATAGTAATTCCAATATCTAATAGAAGGTATCTATAATATCTATCCAATGAACTTTACCTCATACCATTTAGACCTATAGAATAAATCTGCCTTAAAGGACAAATTGCATACATAACTCACTTTGGGAATTTCCCAAGGGCATTTTGGTAATTATCTTGAAGTAATTCCAACTCTCAAAAATAATAAGTAGAACTTTCAACATAAACTCTGAGGAAATATTTAATTGAGCTGCAGAGAATTTCTAGTGATTTATTCTCTAAAACTAGGGTTTGTTTCACTAGAAAATTCATATCTAATTATAAAAAATTGATAAAATAGCGAAACCAATTTTGTTGGCTTGGATATATCAATATCTATCTGAT
Organism: Avena sativa; assembly: GCA_916181665.1. NCBI lineage: Eukaryota > Viridiplantae > Streptophyta > Magnoliopsida > Poales > Poaceae > Avena > Avena sativa. Next base: position 187,226,270 of record OV702281.1, read on the forward strand.
GGTAACATTTTTGTACATTGCGATACTACGAGCCTCTCACTAAAAGTGCCAGCTCTGAAGGAGTTGAGATGCACTCCGGTTGGTCCGTGGATCCAGACATCCCGGTGTTGAGGGGAATAAATCATAGGGTAGGGCCCGTCTTGGAGTAGACTTTCCGGAGGTTCTGTTTGATTATCCGAGACCCGCATACCTTCGTATGACGACCTGGGGGAGATCCCGACGGATGTATCAAATCTTGTGGGTAAAGTGTACAGCCTCTTCAAAGTGTAAATCTAATCGAATAGCCGATTCCTCGGTCATGGACGGTTGGAAAGGTTTCTATAGAGCGGTGCTGGTTTTGTTTTCAAAAAGGAGTACGAAAAAAAAGTGTTTTCTTAACCTGGTGGTCTGAAGAACACCAGAGAAGGAGATGTGATGTTGAGGAGCAAGGAACAAGGTAACCCGGTCATTTGAGGACCGTGTAGTTGAAATAGGGTGACCCAATCCTAGTGTTTTCCAAAACATTTCAAAAAGGTTTCCAAAATGTTTTACAAAAGTTTTCAACGAAACCTTGTAGAGGATATATCTACAAGAGAAACTATTTTAGAAAAGAACCTTTCATGGAGCCCTTCTACTACCATAGCCATATTGCATATCCTCTTGTTATTATTACATTCTTAAGGTGGTTTGCGAGTACATTCCAACTACTCACTGGCTTTGTTCCTGACTATCTACTTGGCTAGATTTTTAGAAGCATGAGCAAAGACGGAGATGCTGACGTCTATGCGAACTAGGTCGTCGTCCCAGTCAGTCGCATGTAGGTAAGGCATTACATGGGCTCTGCGCCTGAAGACTTCCACTATTGTTGTTTGTAATCACCATAATGGCAACAATGTAAGTTGTGTACTCGTTACTTTCTGGATGTTGTAACGGTATTAGTCGTTTTTTCTCATGGCTCACTGATCATGGGAACTTGAATTGCAGTCATTACGGGGATTCTCGAACCGTAAATCCGAGGTCCTATAGGTGTTCCAAATAAGAGGCCGAGGCGACAATCCAGGGTTGAAAGAGCCTTGGTGGCGCGCCTAGCAAGGGAGGACGCGCCACCTATGCTCTTTTGGGTCTCGTGGATCCCTTCATGTGATTCCAAAGCCCATGCCCCTTTTTTATGAAAGACTTGCATGGTATTTTTCATCGAATTTATTTCTTGAGAAAATAGACCAAAAGATGAATTTTGCTAAAAATAGCATTCGATTTAGTAGTTTTATCCAAGTTTGGTGAAATTATAGAACAAATCATTGAGCAAAGTACTTATAAAAATAGATACATTTGAGATGCATCACCCCTCACCCATACAAGTTCACGAGAGGCAGGGTTACGGAGGCCTACTGTCCCGATCTATGGTGCATGTCGCAAGCCGGGATGGAGAAGATGAAGGAGGCAACACAACATTCTGAAAAAAGGTAGTATCGATTAGGTTTATAACAAATGCTTATATAGTGCAAGTCAAGGAGATCGTGGGTCACATCCCATGTCCGAGTTTGTAACAACACACGATTGCAAAAAGTCTTGAACGGCTGATAGATTAACTCGTCCGTTAATGACTCACAAATAATTCATGATTAATTTGCACGAGCAGAAAAATAAAGGTCGGCTCGGCTAGATTCCTACATCGTGTAGCACACGCGTGCGCGCGATAATGTGAGGCGTGGCGTGGCGAGGCTGGTGGCGTCGGAGGAGGAGTGCACGAGAGCTGCTCTTCTTCTCACACCTTAGTGAGCAATAGAACATCCTAGTATATAAGGAGGTGTAACTCTCACTTAAGTAGCAATGTTGGACTAACTTTAGCTCCAATAGCACACACATGAGCTTCCACAAATAATGGGCCAATGAAAATTTCAGAATTTGTATTTGTTATGAGACAAAAGACCTACATGCAAATACCTCAAATTCCAACACTTGTCACCGACATTGTTGCTTACGGCAAACGCTCAATCTAGTTGTCACCGAAGGGAAAGTGTTCAAAGGTGTATAATTTTCATATATGCAAGTTTATGCATTGGATTCCACTCTATGAAAATGATAATCTCTCAAGATTTTCTTAGCACAACATTATCACGCCCTAGCTGCGATTTCAAAGTGTTCAGAGGTGTATAATTTTCGTATATGCAAGTTTATGCATTACATTTCACTCTATGAAAATGATAATCTCTGAATATTTTGTTAGCACAACATTATCACGTATTAAGTGCTATTTTAAATAGTTCAAAGGTGTATAATTTTAATATATGCAAGTTTATGAATTACATTTCGCTCTATGAAAATGATAATCTTAAGATTTTGTTAGCACGACATTATCATGTCCTAAGTGCGATGTCAGAGTTTTGTCCCGCGAAGGAAACTAGGGTCCAATGATCCCTTGGTTTGTGAGGGGGGTGAACACGCGGTTACAAGAAGTTTCAATGGTCGTGGAAACGTCTCAGCAAACACACGACAAAAAGGTGACACGGAGTTTTTTACCCAGGTTCGAGACCCTCATGAGGAGGTAAATCCCCTACTCCTACTTTTTTTGATTGCTCACATGCTTCACGAGGGTACAATGGTGGAAGAAAGTACAGGGTTTTAGATCAGAGGGATCAAACTGTTCTAAGGTAGGATAAGGGTCCCTTATATAGGGGCGTCGAGCCTCTTCCCCGATCTTAGGGAAGGAAGGGCTACCACAATGGAGCTCCTCGAGATCCTCGCATACAAGGCTACTTTTGGTGGACCAAGTCCTGCATGTCGGGTGCTCCTCCGTCGTCCTATAAAGTTGCCTTCTTTAGCCCATTGGTCTTCATCCAATGTTGTCTGCTTTTCTTCCCTGCACCGAAATGACAATGGGAGGAGCCTTCCACGCCGAGGTCATCTGTCCTCTCCATACATAAAAGTAGGCGGACCAGGCCTTCCTTTACTGAGGCAGACCTGAACCGTAGAGTAGCTGCCCTCCTTGTCGGGATCCGCCTCACATGTTGTCCACCCGGTGAGATTACCAAATTGGCCCCTTGCACGCTCTAAGGAATCTAAAGCTCCGCAGCATAGCCGGGTGTTGTACTGGGGTCCCTCTAGTGGATGCATCCTCCGGAGGTTGTTTCCTTGCAAAGCGGGGCCTCACGAGGGATCTTTTGTCCTCGCCACATCTAGAGGCACTATAGCCTCTTGAGAATGCAACATCCCTAATGGCGGACCTTTCAACCATCGGAACATGGCATCCTAGTTGTTAGGGCCCCGACGGTAGCCGTCAGATGCTTGGCTCACACTTGTCCCTTAATGGACTCGAAGGGGCATGCGGCCTAGGATGGTTGATGGGTCCTAGTGCCCATTTGGTCAACACGGGTCTGCCACGCCCTAATCCTAGCTGTGGAGTCAAAGCGGCCACGCGCCCTTGACCATAGATCTTGGGTATGCTGCTCTTGTTCTATGAGTTATTCCCATGATGTGATGGCGCATGGGTCCCAACAGTTTACAACGCGTGCCGAGTGCATGGACACATCTTTTCTACTGGACCTCTTATATCAGGGCATGGGAGTTGGATCTTGTCTCCCCCGCCACTATTCCCCTTCTTCCTCCTCGCGCATCTGAGCCAAATCTTTGCCCTCCATGGCACGCAAACGGTTCTCAGCTCTAGAGAAGGGAAAAACTGTGATGACAGAAGCTGAAGAGACCCCGTCGGCGAAACATAGCTGGGGCGACCAAGCAGGAGCTGACTCAGGGCGCGTGGAGGTCGCCTCGTGCCTTCGGAGGCCGCCTCTGCCCGGGCTGCTCCAGTGGCATGGAGGTGCGCCCCACAAAAGCATAGTCGGGTGTTCCTGGGCTACGGATGCCAGAGCCACCACGCCCGGGAGGAGATGAGGAACTACTCCCAGTTCGGGGTTAAGGTCGAGGATGGAGGTGAGCTCGAGTTAGTCACCGACTTTGTCCTCATCCTTAAATTAGACGACTGGTCCACGAAGGTGCGACTCCCCGCGTGCTTTTCCCTTGGAGCCCAGGGTCACTTCCAAGGGTCCGCACGACTGAGGAACTCGGTAATCAGCAATGAGTGGACCGTGGCGATCGAATCCCCTTCACCTAGGGAGATGTACTTTACCTGTAGCTGGAAGATCTTCATCTGCGACCAGGAGATCGAGCATGGCTCTATGCTGAGGCTTTGATATGATATTAAGCAGGATTTCCTAGTGATGGTGTATGACGCAATGTCATGCCGGGTCGACTACCCCAGCCACCTCTGAAAGAGTTGGGAAGGAGCCCATGCTGCGGGTGCTATGAAAGAGTTGGGAAGGAGACCATGCTCCGCGGATCTTTGTGCTTATTGCTTCTCCCTTTGCATATCTTGTTGTAATGATGGAGTTTGTGTGTGTGATCATGGCATGGTGCCGGCTCGACGGAGCTGGAGGTGGCTGCCTACGTCGCCTTTCCCAGGTGACTGCCCTCGTGAGGCCCTCGCCTTCCTGCTGAGTGGCCAGGGTGCCCTGGGAAGGTATCTTCATGAAGGGGCTCATGAGGGGCGCACCCTGCTAACAAGTTCCCACAAGTGGCGTCTGGGACATGATGCTTGAGGGGAAATCTTCTAGCATGTGTCCTACTGCTATGCAGTGGCCCGCGAGGAGCTTTCGCACACTCCTAGGAACGTAACCCCTGCCCTCGTGAAGAGATTTGGGCCTTTCAGCCGTGAGTTGGTCTAGTGTTTGTTGTGGTTGTTGGCGCAATAATTTGGCGGGGCCTCGAGAGCTGTGAGAAGCTCTGGCGTATGCCCTCACGAGGGAGTATGACGCTGGCCTCGGGGACTAACACTTTGAGTGGCATTTAGCATTGGGAGGCCAGCGTGTTTCCTTTTGTGACATCCCAAAGTTTTCCTATTTTGGAATGTTAAAAATAAAATTAATAAGTTCATTGAATTGTTTGGTCATGTTGAATTTTTTTAATGAAAAGAAAAAATTTAGGGTTGTTCAAACTTTCCTAAGGCACATCAAAAAAAATTGCATTTGCATTCCATCATGTCATCATGCAAAATTTCTTGATCAAATTCTTTCACCAAGCCCTTTTTGAAACTCACATATCAGTTATTAAGGTCCCTATATGAAGAGATAATTTCTTGTGTTTGTTGGATAGGAATAAATTTCACTAAGGTCCAAAAAACATATTTGAAATTTCTCTAAATTCAAAACCAATATGACATTGCCCTTTTCTTCTATCAAATAGTTAATGAAAATCCTATATACAATATTTAAACATGACTTGAAAATCCTCTATATTTTAGAAAATTAAAGAAATTTCTTTCAGTTAAATTGGATAAGGTAAACAAATTCTACAAAAGGAAATGATAAAATAGAAATATAAAAAACAAAAACAAAAACAAAAACATAAAACAAAACTAACCTACCCCTTCCCAGCCTACCTATCCCGAGGCCTAGCTAATCCTATCCAACGCCCCAGCAAGATGCGCGAGTAGCACACAACAGCCACGGCCCGAAGAAATGGCCCAGAGCAAGCCAGCGTAGCTCACTTCTCTCATGTCTACCACTGACACTATAGCCCCACTCTGCCTCCTTCATCGCGACGGACTCTTTGTTTGTCACACCCGACGAACTACCCATGAAATTTGGACGAATTTGCGTCTCTTCTTACCCCTTATCCATGCCAATACCCCTTATAGGCCCCTGCTTCGATCTCCTCCAAACGTATCCCCTTTTCCCGAACCCTAGCGACGCCATGCGAGGATCCCAATCTCGTTTAAAATCTTCGCCGCCGTTGACCTTTTTCCGAGGAATAGGTCGCCCTGTGCTCCTCTCCGTCCCCACAAGCTTATCCTCCGAAATGTTGACTCTCGTTCACGCATTTCCCCTCTCTTCTCGCAGCATAGTGGGTAGTAGAACTCGCCAGAGTACTGCCGTCATCCGTAGACTCCATCCGCGCCTTGATGTTGTTACAGAGGAAATCACGTCGGCTTGGACACCATCTAACTTGTCATGCTTCTCCGCACCTTGTTCGCGTCTTCAACATCTCTGGGAAGTAATGGAACGCCGGCCACCGTCTCCCTCTGTGACGACCGTCGTCCGCCGCCGTCAGCCAACCACTAGGATGAAGCATCCATTCAGGGTCGTCCGATCTAGACTCAATGGCTCCGATTAGATCCATCCACCGAAGAGGTATCGACCAATCATCTCTCGTCATGTGTTGATCCAGTCACCCGCAACGTCAGCTGCCTCGTCAACCCCACATCATCGCCAGGTCAATTTTGATCCAGTCACTCGGAGTCCAATTAGCTTTAGTCAATTTGGATTAAAAAAAAAGCAAGAAAATAGAGAAAACTTGCAAAATTCATATAATAATATACCAATGGAATCATAAAACTATGTAGAATATTATTATGCTCTTAGATCTGACTCTTATGTTATACATTTAGTATATTAATTTAAATAGATTAATGGACATTATAGACTAAATAAATCATAATCAATTATTTGTAGATCAGAAAAATACAAATAAAGTATCTATGGATTCCTACTTGCATATACGACATTAATATGATGTTAGATCCAACTTTTGGAGTGTATAATTAATGAAGTGATTTAATTAGTATTATTGTACATTTAGATTGTTCAATTCATAATAAATTATTTATAAATCGAAAAAATATAAATAATATGTCCCTGGATTCACAAGTTCATGTAGAATAAATATCTGGTCTTATATATAATTTTTTCCAGACTAAATATTTTAAATTATTTTGACTCTATTACATACTAATTAAATCATAGAAAAATATTTACAACTCCGATTAGGGTGAATCCAATTTGTACCGTTTCATCTTAATGTCCTCTATCCAATAAACTCTTCATCGAAATTTAATTCAATAGTTAGAATATGAGTTGCATCAAATTTAATAAACCCTCTCTAATGGCAATCAAGATTTAATAATAAATACCCTATTGCATTAAGTTATCTTCTGCATGAATCATGTGCTCCAATACTGTTTATATAAAAAAATTACAACCATTGTGACATATGAAAAATTGCCATGCGTTCATTTAATCATCATTGTTTATTATATGTTATAATGTTTCCATGTTTGTAATTGTTTTGATTATAACTACTTTGTTCTCACATTAGATTATTCGGAGAGAGTGAAATCCCTACGAAGGAATTCAATCGTAACACATATTATTAACATATGGCAAGTTACACCTTTGTTCATATCTTTGTCCTACTATGCATGTTCTGATCTTCAAAATAGTAGTATGCATGCGATAGGGTGTTTTTAGTAGAAATACTATAGAAATATATTAATAGTGCGACGCTTTTTGTATTATGCCACATATAGATCTATACTAAATATTTTCCCCTCCTAATAGGTCACACCAGTTTTGCTAAGTATTGCTTGCTATGTTATATATATAAAGTACCGATGGGTGGTTTGAAAAGACAAGAACATTTTCTAAGTATAAAGGCTTTCTTGAGAAAAAAATTCTTCTCAATCCACTTCAAAATAAAACTAAGTTTTAATCTGGGCGGAATGGTTGTCGGGTAATCGAGTGAGTATTTGGTGGAGGACGTCTGTCAAGGAATCAAAGAATTCTTCTATGTTTCAGAATTCAGAAGCTTCCAATGCAACTACAATACATGTGGGCTCTATCTTGGCCTAGTACTTAGTGGGAAACCTCACGTGGGTACCATAATTTCGAGGATAATTGGCATGGGTGGATCCAGAAGGTAGAGGGGATACTTGTGAGGAAACGGTTGTCGCCTAGAGGGGGGTCAAACTTTTCCTATAGTGGCTCAACAAAGGAGGAATAAAACTAGTGTTTACTTTGTTAAGCACAACCTAGAACAACTAAGGTTCACCTATGTGAACCAACAACTTATGCTAAGAAATACAAGCAACAAAGTGATAGCAAGATATATATTACTTCAAGCACGAAGGCTATCACAATGTAAAGTGCATAAGTAAAGAGCTCGAATATAGAGATAACCGAGGCACGCGGGGACACCGATATTTTAACGAGTTCCTCCCAACATGGAGTACGTCTCGTTTGGAGAGGGGGTGGTATCAAACCACCAACGCCACAAAAGGCATCCCTTATTGTCCGGTGAATCTCACCCCAACGGGATCGATCCATGCTTCCACTATCGGTGCACTTGTCGGTGGCAACCGGAACCTCTCCAAGGTTGGGGCACTTCTCCACAACTTAATTGGAGGCTCCCAACAAATGCCACCAAGGCCACAATGCCACCAAGGCCACAAAACCGTCTAGGGTTACAAGAACCCAAGAGGGACAAGCTCCAATGAGCAACTCAAACCAAATCCTCCGAGGAGAACTCAAACCGATGCACCAAATGCAAATGGCAAGAACACCACAAAGATTCTCAAATCCCTCACTCTAAAGTTCCAACAAAGCTATTAAAGCTATTGGGGGAACAAGAGAGGAGGAATCAAAGAGAGACACAAAATCCCCCAAAATCTAGATCCCCAAAGATACACTCACAAAGAGATGAATCGGTTAGGTAAAAACATAGATCTAGATCACCTCCAACTACCCCTCAAATATATGCAAGAATCAATGGAGGGGTGAGTATAAATCAAGCTCAAAGAGTAAGGCATATGAGGGAAAAGCTTAGACAAAAGGAGGATAAAGAAGTGACCCTAAAAGACAAAGGGGTGAAGCTATTTAAAGAAACAGGCAAAATCTGGCCGTTGGGGCTATTTTTCTGGACGGTACGATACTACCGAATTTAACCGGTAGTACCACATCAGGCGAAAAAACAAGGCAGCAGCAGGGCCTGGCATGCACGGCTGTGCAGCAGCTTGTGAGCGAGCGGACGCAGTGAGTGGGCCAGCGCAGGGGAGCATGCGAGCGCGCGAGTGGGTCCTGCAGTAGCAGGCGTGTGAGCGCCAAAGTCAACGCGCAGGGGGGAGCAGAGGCTGCCAGCGAGGCGGCGCGTAGCGGGATCTGCGGGGAGAGTGGGCAGGCGTGCGGAAGCAGCAGGGCATGGCAGGGCGTGCGCGGGGCAAGTGGGACCAGCGGAGGCGGCGGCACGCGGGATCTGGGCAGCGAGCGGCTTGCGCGCGTGAGAGCGGCAGCCACAGCTCGGGCCCATCGAGTAGGCGGCATGCGCGCGAGGCGAGCCAGGCGCAAGCTCAACGCGGCTGTGCAATGCAGATCAAGCGGGGACGCGGCCCAGGCAGCAGGAAAAAGATTGGGGCATGCTGGGCGCATACCTGGGCCGACCGGTAGTACCGGCCCACCCGGGCGGTACTACCGGGCCGAACAGTAGTGCCGAACCTAGCTACCTGGGGAGGCAGAGAATAGTTGGGAGACGCTCAGATGCAGACGGTAGTACCGGCCCGCATGGGCGGTACTACCGCTCGGCCCAGAAACCTGATTTTCTCTATTCTTTTATAAATCAAATATGAGGCAGATTCAAACGGTCATAACTTTTGAATGGTAGCTCCGATTCACCCGATTCCAATTGTGTTGGAAAGAGGACGAAAAAAGCTACCCTATAAACGGTGAAAATATTGGTTATCACCAAGTGAGAGTGTATCAATTAATATAATGTGATATACCTCACTTGGTGAGAAACCGAAAAGTTGTATAAATCAAAATCGCAACAAGATACATATGGGAGATCCGATTTTGATGAACAAGAGCTTGTTATGGAGATTACCACAAGCTCTATATCCTCACATGGATAAGACCAAATAACAACCAAATACGATGATGCTAGTATGCAAAGGTTTGAGCTCTCTCTAAACGATGTGACCGAATTACTCATTCGAGAGCCCCTCTTGATAGTACGGTTATCTATCCTAAACTCGGTCTCCCACACACAACATGAAACCGGCAAAAGGGAAAACCTATCAAGATTATACCTTTGCCTTGAGCATTCCACTTGAGCTCTATGTACATGAACTTGACCTTCTCAAGATGGAGCGCCTTTCTTGATTCCTCATCATCGATCCATGATCACCGAGGATGGCAAGCATCAACTATGAGATCTTCTGTAGATGGTGCATATTGATATTCCACACCACATCTTCTTCTCATTGCATCGACCTTGAAGCCAACACATGCTCCAAGCGATGACAATGGACAATTCCTACAAGTATAACTTAATACACACATTAGTCCATAAAGATTGTCATTAATTACCAAAACCACACATGGGGGCCCAACATGTTCTTTCACTACTAAGGGAAACCCTTGCCATGGTCTTGTTTGTAGAAGTACTTGATCATGGATTATGGGTAAACTGCACAAACTCTTGAGAGTATTTTAATCTGATCGATCAACCATGTTCACGGAAAAATAACAACTTTGAGCATCTGAAGGATGGACGCCCTGAAATATTTCCTTTCCCTTTCCAAACTTAAAAGTTTTCTAAAACCTTGGGGTGTGTGTAATATCGCTCAGGGGTGGGATTTCGGGGACTTGGTGTGTCATATCCAAGTAACTTGCTGCATAATATCCAAGTGCCACTTTGTGTGTAATATCCAAGTGTTCGGTTGAGGACTGGAAACTTGGTGAGTAATATCCAAGTGGCTTGGTGAGTAATATCCAAGTCCTTGTTCCACTAGACCCTATATTACTAATCAAATGTTTACAAAGTAGGGTAAAAGATTTTCTCTCTTCTACTTGACTTAGGAAAAACATTGGCTTTATGCAAATAAACCTCTATCCTTTGTAAGCCTTGTGCATGTAGAGATAGGCCATGTATTTTTCTTCATGGTGTAATTTTCAAATTAGTTGAAAGTATTGACCAACTCGTTTGGCTGCACATTTCATGTGTAGAATTTGGAGATCATTGAAAGGAGCGCTAGGAACACGGGTCTTCACTCAACTAGCATGTGTCATTGATGGGACTCCAAGTTGTATTTATATCGCTTCTGTTGTAACAATGTAAACTCTAGATTATTTGATTCATGTAATAAAGACTTGTGTTTTACATGATATTTCATCGAGTGTGAGTGCTAGATATTGATCCAGGGACTAGCATGTTAATCACAGGGACTTAGGATCTTTACCGATCCGAGGTCACTACAAATGGTATCAGAGAACATGTTGGTTGTAGATCGTGACCCTAGACTCGGAAAAGCCTTAGGAGTAATATTTTCTAAGTTATTTCATAAAACTCTCATACTTATCATCATCTATCCTTGGAGTTTCAAAATTCTCAAGTCTCTTCTTTTCAACATTAGAAATGACCACTATTCACTTCAAGAAGAAACCTCTCTCAAGACTACCTTTCCGAAGAATATTATTTCAATTTTTTTCTCAAGTTAGGAAGACCTCCACAAAAGATGTTCCAAGACTGAAGGTATGAGAATTAAAGACTTCAAGGCTATAAGTACCAAAGACTTTGAAGGCCTTACGTTAAGGTTATTAAATGAAGACCTTGAAAGATTGGAGACTATGAAGAACATGAAGACCATCAAGAGAACGAATACTTTTGAAGACTCGAAGCTTCGAAGATTTCAAGTGACCTATTCGGAACCAAATCCAGATAGATTTCGCTACAATATAGATGCGATGACTTGTTTGCTGTCTTTTTATGATTTCTTATGATAGGAAGTAAAACCTAATTTCCAAAACTAAAGTTGCTTGTATCAGTTATTCCTCTTTCCTATACTCTATTCATTCCTACTCTAAACCTCGGTCAACTGGACAGATGGACCATATCAATAAGGAAGATAAGGAACTCAACTTCTCCAAGCATATGAGCCACTCCGATACAAAGAAGTGGATGCACAAGATGGAAAAAATGATTGAGGCAAACATTGAAGCTAATAGAATGGTTCATTATGCCACCCAATTCATAAAGGAGGACGCTGCAACTTGGTGGGAGATGCAACACACCATTGATGATCATCACGGGATGATATCCTAGGAAGAATTTAAAGTGGTTCTACTACAATCTTGTCTCATTACTCAGATATAAAAAACCCAAGAAGTTGAAGTCCAAAAACATTCAGCATGCAGGATTTGTGGAGAAATAGGACATACCTCCAATGAGGATTGTGATTAGTGCCCCTACTATGAAGCAAGTCAGCAATCTGAAGAATGCCCCACCAAGTGACATGCTTCTTTGTGAAGGAACCTCAATATCACCTCTACCCGATGGTACAACATGTGAATCAACAAGCCAAATACGGAATGCGCCAAGTTATCATGAAGCTCTTAGAGGACACAAGGTCTAAGACAATGGCTAGAGGTGGAGTCAAGACGCTAGACACTACACCCAAAGCTATCACTTCATGATATTCAACATATGAAAGAAATAACCACCTTCCCCAAACTGGCTCAAGGAAACGATCAAGCTTTCCAAAGGTTGAGGTAGATCATGAAGAACAACTACAAGAAATGTTGTCCTAAACGAAAGAGAGGAAGGATCTAAGCAAAGTCCTATGCTTCTAGTGTCACAATCTTGGGCATTATGCTATTGATTTTCCAAAATAGAAGAATGTGGCTGGAAAGGATGAAAACAACGATGGTAATGGTGGAGATCAGGAAGATCTAGTCCTTCATTGTAACATTCCAGCTAAGGAGGGCTATGGTAATGGTAATAAAGGCAGCAGCGACAAGAAGCCCAAGAAATATCCTAGCAAGGTGACATTCTACAAGTGTGGTGAAATAGCGCATTACACGTCAGATTGTCTCGAGAAAAGGAAGAATGTCGGTGGCAATCTACGAGCGATAGATACCTTGTAGCCACGCTGCTGGACCCGCCTGTCGGCCATAGGGGGTGACCGAATGGGTGCTGGCCTCCCGAGGCCCCAGGATTAGAACGCGATGGACAGCTTGGAGGTCGTCTCCCTCCTCGTGTCCAGCCACCAGGGACCAAACCCTAAGGGGAGCTTGCGGGGTTTGGGGCTCTCACCTGGGTGCTTGAGCGGAGATGAGGAGGTGGCGGGGTAACGCAGTGCGCCTCTGCAAGACGAACAAGGGGCTGCAAGGTGGTTTTGACGTCGAGAGGCAGCTCGCGCACAGACGACCGAACAGAGGCCTCAGGAGCTCAGTAGAGATGCTCCCAAGGGACAACCTGGACAAAGAAAACATAGAGGGAGAGTTAGGGGATGTAGGTGAGCACCATGGAGGAACATGCAGGGCCAGGGGAGCAATAAGGAGTCTTACGCTTGGTTTCTTTCTCGGGCCAAAGGGCTTCTCTATCTCCTTCTCTCAAGTAGGGAAGAGCAGGAGGAGAGGGAGAGGGTGCGCGGGGGAGCTGTGTGGAGTGGAAGGGATAAAATGAGACCACAGGGGAGAGCTAGGGAGATGTTTTCCCGTATATACCGAAGAGGGAGGGTTCATGGTGGACATGGCCTATGGAGGAGCTAGGGAAAGTCCAGGGGCTTCTCATTTGGTGCCATGGGTGGTGGAGAGGCGTGTGTGGACCATATAAGGGGCAGAGAGGGAGGGGCTGCCCTGGTGTGGAGATATTTGCAATTCAAGGCATGAGGGCCACACATCTCTCACTTACTCTCTCTAAGAGCTATAAGACAAGGGCTATAATGCCTTTCTATAGTGTAGCACGACCAGGAGGGATTGTTGGGTGCTGTGGAACTTTTCCTAGCAGGTTTGGATGGTTTTGTATTGGATTTAGTTCATGTTTGGATGGGTTTGCTAGGATTGATCATGTGGGTGTTTGTGAAAGAAGTTGAAGGATTTGCATTGGTCAAAGTGGGGAAATGGTGGCAAAGCATCACCCTAGGAATTATTTGGGATTTTTCAAGGGATTATAAGTCCATATAATCTCATTTATTCAATAAGTGCAGAAATGATTTATAGAGGATAATGTGATATTTTTACATTGGACAAGATGGGTTTTTGGTGTAAGATGGTCCTGAATTCCATACATTGGAGATTTTTCTTGGAATTTATTCTGAGTATAAAGTATTTTTAAGCAATTATTTCTTGTTTCTCCCATTTAAGAAAAAGGGAAAAAAGAAATAATAAAGAATCTCAAAAATATTTATATTTGAGTTTGGTATATAGGCCTCAAATGTGCCCTGAGTTTGCAAAGTAATGTGGATAAAAACAAACTTTCCTTTATAGACAAAGTTTCTAGGGTTTTGCCAAATGTGGAATTTAGATAGTTTTAGGATCCAAATAATTATGGGAATTATCAAATCCAAGGTAGTTGATGTGAAATTGATTTATCCATCATTATGAAACTTGTGTTTTGAGTAATTAGGGTGAAATGGGAGGGAATCTAGATTTGGGGGAATCTAGGTTTTGATATTTTGATGCCACCTAAACATGGTTGGATTAGGGAGCTCAGACCTCACCTTTCTACAAGGGATATATGGACAGTTATAACAAGTTATTTATATGATCATGGAATCAAGGGTTTGACTTGATTGTATTTTAGGTGGTATAGGAGTGATGGCAAACTTTGTTGAAATTAAGTCTGCCATATCAGATACATCATGAGGCCTCATAAACCAGGTGGGTTTACGTAGCACAGGGCTCCATTGGAAACAAGTGAAGGATGGATTAATATACCATGGTTAGTATACGATAACAATGTAAAGATTTGTTCAACGGAATATAGCATAAGGATGTGAGATTCTACCAAACTAGGCAAGAGGATAAGATTTGCAGAAAAGATTATTATCTTGACTATAAAACCATCATGGATGAGTGGGCTCAAGAAGGGTTTAGCCAAGAGAAAAAGTGGTCTTTGGTAGTACTAAGTATGTAATAAAAGGTGGTTCAAGTACATTATCAAGAATACACATAGGTTAGAATAGGTGGAGTTCCAAGGATTGAATCTAGTTAAAGATAACTTAGGCAGATTTGGCAGACTTGTGGATTTGGACTATTATGAAAGAGGGAATGATACAAGGTTTTAGTATTATCATCATGTGAATGATATAGGACTATATATTAGGTAGAGGAGATTTATGTTAGTATCTGGTCTTTGATGAATTGGATTCTAGTAGAAAGTATTAACTCATGATTGATCTGGTTGAGTAGATTAGAGGAGCACTTGATTGACTTAGGATAGATCCATCTTAGGATACTTGGTTTAAGATTAGGAAATCTCAAATATTGATCTGGTCCTAAAGGATGAGCTACTATTAGCTCACTCTAGTTCTTAAGCACACAAGACAATCAACAGATCAAGGCAATTCATCTAGCTAGACAATCAAATACTAAGTTACCATCAAGTCTAACTTGAGGTAGGCATGGGTATTTTGAAGGGGTTGCGATTTGAAGTAGGGTAAGGACCTCTTGGTATTTCTACCAAGATTAGAATGAAAAGGTTTTATGAAAGGTTTGGAAAAACCTATAGATAAGAGTAGTTGAAGTTCTGTCTTGAAAACATAAGTAGATTATATATAGTTCTCCATAGTTATTGTAAATAGAAACTAGTGAAATAGTTTGTTTTATCAAAGTCATCTTGGCTCAGGTTTGGAATGCTAGAACATTTGATAATATTCAAGATGAGCCAAGACATCTCTTTTGAAAAATATTATTTGTCGACTGGGTTGAGGTAAGGAGTATACCATCTATTACACAATCAGATGTATGAACACAAGCAAACAAGTAAGCAAACTTTGCAACACTTAATAAGAAAAAGTTTTTGTTCCCCTTGATTTTTTCCTTTTTGACAAAACATCAGGGTTGCTGAAATTGTGATGCTATAATTGTTGGAACTGTTCTCCTCCATCATGCAGCTAAAGAACTTTTCTGAAGCATAATAACTCTCAAAGTAGCATGGGTATCGAAAATCATTTTGAGTTCTCCCATGGTATCAACGACATTTCCATTCTCGATACACTTTTGTAGTTCTGGCGCTAGCCCATATAGTATTCCACAATGAACCATGTTGTGGTCCTCCTGACGACTCAAGTAAACATTCTTTACTTTGTCGTGAGCATCACCAAGTGGTGGTGGGCCTAGCGGCATTTCTATCACATATTGCTTTTGTGCAGTAGTGAGGAGAATCCTCATATTCATGGACCAGTTGGTAAAGTTGCTACCATTCATTGCAAGTTTCTCTTTCTCCATGAATACATTGAAATTAAAAGCAGGTGGTTCCATCTACTCCTGAATTTGCAATTTTTTATTTAGACTAAGTTTATGATAGATTGAGTTCAACTAATCCAAATTACGAATGAACTCCCACTCATTAACTACATCCGTCATGTCTTTTTGGTGATTACATGAACCAAGTCCACTAGAACAAGACGGATCATCACGTGAATTTTTGTATCTTCAAAGGCGAGCATCTAGATTGTCATCATATCAACCATATGACTCATGCTTTACCTTTCGGTTCGTGTTCCGAGTCCATGTCTATATATGCTAGCCTCGCCAAGTAAGAACCTTAGTATCCGCGTGTGTAAAACTGTCTTACACCCGTTGTATGCGAACATTGAGTCTATCACACCGGATCATCACGTGGTGGCTCGAAACGATGAACTTTCTTAACCGTGCATACTAAAGGAAGAACACATTTTATCTTGATATTTAAATGAGGGATCATCTTATAATTCTACTAAAGTGCCAAAAAGCAACATAAGATGCATACAAACATCATAAGATAAAAGTGATATGATATGGTTCTCGCACTTGATCACTATATTGTGCATCGTGGTATGATATTTATCATTCCTATATGTGTAAGTCCAATGTGAGACCCCGGATTTATGGTCCGATAATCCCTGTTATGCCTGCAATTCAAGTTCCCATGATCAGTGAGCCATGAGAATAACCGACTAGTATCATTAAAACATCTAGAAGTTACAGGTACAAATCTTAAATGGTTGCCATTAGGGAGATTACAATACAAATAGCGAAAGTATTCAATTGCAGAGGCCATGTCATGCCTTAACCTACATGCAACTTACCGGGAGACAGCCTAAATGCATAAACGTTAGCATCTCCATCTCTCCCCATGCTTTTGAAAATTTGACCAAGTAAATAGCCAGGGACAATCCCAGTGAGTACTTTGAATGTCATCACAAACCACCTTAAAAGAACAATAATAAAGGATATTCAGTATGGCTTTGGTGGTAGGAGGGTTCCATATGAGGTTCATTTATAAACTAGTTTCTCTTGTAGATATAGTATCTATAAGGTTTTTTATGAAAACTTTTATAAAACCTTTTTGAAAAGTTTTGTAAAACACTAGGATTGGGTCACCCTATTTTAGCTCCACGGTCCTCAACTGACCAGGTTATCCTCTTCCTTGCTACTCAACAGCAACTCTCATTCTCTGTTGTCCCTCGGACCACCAGGCTTTTAGAAAACACTTTCTTTTTCAAAATCTGTTTTGTAAACAAAACTAGCACCACTCTATAGAAACCTTCCCAACCGTGCATGACCGAGGATTCGGTTATTAGAATATATTTACACTCTACATAGTTTGTACGCTTTACCCACAAGATTTGATACATACGCGGAGATTACACCTGGGACGTCATACTAAAGTATGCGGGTCTCAGATAATCAAACAAAACCTTCGGAATGTCCAATCCAACACGGGCCCTACCCTATGAGTTCTTCCCCTCAACACCGGGACGTCTCGATCCATGGACAAACCAGAGTGCAACCCATATCCTTCAGAGCCGGCACTTTCAATGAGAGGCTCATAGTATCGCCCGGTCACTCACATGGGTGATCCTTCTTCCTTTAGGTGACTGCCTCGCAGTTGACCCTATTCATAAAGGAAGTCTGGAATTAGAGGGAGATGATCCCTCATAAGTATTTGTGCGGATACCCATATCAATGTGACCCAACCTTGGTGTTAATCCCCATCCCACTTCAGGGTAATGTAGTTGCATAGGTTAATTGTTTTGGCAAAACTGCAAAGAACCGGGTGCATTTTCATAAACATTTTTCCTCCTTCTCCACTTCAACATCATTTGTAAAACCAAAACCTTTTTATTTCTCAAACTCATTTGGCAGGACAAACCTCGCCAAGGTTTTCTCATATAAAAAAAATTAAAAAACTTTTTCCGGGGTCTTCCCATTCTATACTTTTTGTTTCGGCTAAAAAGGGGTCTCCAAGGGTTTATGGTGTTAACACCATCTACCATACTAAGGAGAAATAGGTGTCATCAAGGGTGTTACACTTAGTAGTACTAATGGGTAATAGTTTCGAGGAGCCAAACATTCCCACATAGAAAACATAGCACATTAAAACCATGCAATTTGCATAACAAGTTGTTAAAACATGCATAAATATAAAAGTAGGACAAGGGCTTATGAGCAAGAAGGTGGCTTTCCTGATGATCAACAATATGGCATAGTTGTCCCTAGACTTTTTGAGAAAACCAGAATACCAATAACAAGAATAATTATCCAATGCTTCCTCCTTCTCTGTGTCACACAATCGCAACTATCGCCGTTATCGAGCATACATGCAAACAAGAAACACCACATTCAATACAATGCATACAAGCGCCAAACCAATACATCAAGCAATTGTACAACACATTATTTACTTCTGTTGGTTTTGATAGATTGAGTTCTTAGCAATTGGAATTTCTTTATTTGCATTTGTGGAGTTTTATATAAGATCTCACTAGTATAAAACGGGCCTTTCATCTAGATAATTAGTCCCGGATCCGCCACTCACCAGGACTAATGCTTGCGTTCGAGCGACCGTTGCGTCGCTCGGGAGGCGAGGGCCTCCGTCCCGGTTCGTAAGGGCGCATTGTTCCCGGCTTGTAACACAAACCGGGACTAAAGGTATTGCGCTAGACACGTGGCCTACAACACACCTTTAGTCCTGGTTTGTGTTACAAACCGGGATGCATGCTCCTGCCTATAAATACGGCGCCCCAGCCCTCTCCCTCCTTTGTTTTTTCTTGGTGGAAGGTCTGAGAGGTGTGTGCTAGTTTATTTTTTTCCTATGCACGCAAGGTGTTCGATGAAATACTTGAGTGAATGATGTTGTTTGATTTCTCACAAAACAAAAATTATATGAGGTACCCGAGCCACACTTGAGCTTTCTCCTCTTTCTTTCATCCTCGATCGAGGTTAGCAACCTTATGTTTTGAACAATCATTCATACAATGCATGTTTGTTGATGTGAAGTGGTCATTTCACTATTTATGATGTTTTGTAATGGTTTTTGATAAACTTAATTATACGATGCAGATGAACATGCGGGAATACGGTGACCAACATGAACACGAGTACATTAAGGGCATGGATAAATTTATCGATGTGGCTATGAAAAACAAAGAGAATGGTTTTATGTGTTGTCCATGTTTTAAATGTCGGAACAACAAGGAGTACTCTTCCTCGAAAATCATTTGCAGCCACATGATTATGAAAGGTTTCATGCCCAGCTATAATTGCTAGACCAAGCATGGAGAAAGAGGGGTTATGATGGAAGAAAATTAATAAGAAGAAGAAGAGGAGGATGATGATAACAACTATCATCATATGATTCTTCAATATGGTGATACTGGAATGGAAGACAATGAAGAGGAAGCAGGTGAACAGGCATCAAATGAGCCTGCTGATGATCTTGGTCGGGTCATTTCTGAAGCAAAGCGAGATCGTGAAACAGAAAAGGAAAAGTAGAAGTTGGAGGGCATGTTAGAAGATCACAAAAAAATGTTGTAACCAAATTGCAAAGATGGCATCACAAAGATTGGTACCACACTAGAATTGCTGCGATGGAAGGGAGAGTGTGGTCTACCTGACTTCGCATTTGAAAAGTTGCTGAAAATAATGAAGCTGAAGATTCCAACGCATAACGAATTTCCTGTGAGTACGTACGAAGCAAAGAGGACTCTCTGCCCTCTAGGATTAGATGTGTAGAAGATACATGCATGCATTAATGACTGCATCCTCTACCATGGTGAGGAGTACGAGAATTTAGATAAATTCCCGTTATGCACTGCATTGCGGTATAAGAACGAACGAGATGACCCTGGTGATGTTGAGGGATATCCCCCAGAAGAGGGTTCCTGCTAAGGTTATGTGGTATGATCCTATAATACCACGGTTGAAACGCATGTTCAGAAACAAAGAGCATGCTAGGTTGTTGTGATGGCACAAAAAAGACCGTAAGAAAGACGGGAAGTTGAGACACCCCGCTGATGGGTCGTAGTGGATAAAAATCGATAGAGACTTCATGGACTTTGAAGGTGACGCAAGGATCTTATGGTTTGGTCTAAGTACGGATGGCATGAATCCTTTTGGGGACCAGAGCTGCAGTCACAACACCTGGCCTAGGAGTCTATGTATATACAACCTTCCTCCTTGTTTGTGCATGAAGCGTAAGTTTATTATGATGCAAGTGCTCATCCAAGGCCCAGAGCAACCCAACAACGACATTGATGTGTATCTAAGTCCATTAGTTGAAGAACTCTTATAACTGTGGGGCAAACCAGGTGTACATGTGTGGGATGAGCACGAGCAGGAGCCATTTGACCTACGAGGGTTGCTTTTCGTAACCATCAATGATTGGCTTGCTCTTAGTAACCTTTTAGGACAGACAAACAAGGGATATAAGGCATGCACACACTTTTTAGATAAGACTGAATGTACATGTTTGCATAAATGCAAGAAGGTTGTGTACCTAGGGAATCGTTGATTTCTTCCGACCAATCATCTAGTAAGAAAGAAAGGCAAGCATTTCAAAGGTTAGGCAGATCACCGGAAGAAGCCTAACCTCCCTACTAGTGATGATGTATTTGTTATGGTCAAGCACATAGAAGTAATCTTTGGAAAGGGTCCTGGCGGTGAATCTGTTCCGAACAACGTCGCTACCAGACATGCGCCCATGTGTAAGAAGAAATCTATATTTTGGGAGCTACCCCATTGGAAAGACCTATATGTCCGCTCTTCAATCGACGTGATGCACATGACGAAGAATATTTGCATGAACCTGCTAGGATTCCTCGGCGTGTATGGGAAGACAAAAGATACACTAGAAGGACGGGAGGACCAGCAACTTATGAAATACCCAAAGAAATAGCATACAAAGAACAAGACGAATAAAGGGCGTCACTTAAGTCGTGCCAGATATGCTCTTACCAAAGAAGAGAAGGAAATCATTTTTGAAGTCCTTTACCGTATCAAGGTGCTGTTTGGCTTCTCATATGATATAAAGGGGTTAATAAATATGCCAGAGAAAAAATTCCAGAACCCGAAGTATCATGACTATCACGTGATTATGACGCAGTTGCTTTTGGTTGCACTAAGGGGTCTTCTACCGGAAAATGTTCGAGTACCCACTGTGAAGCTGTGTGCATTCCTCAATGGCAATATCTCAGAAGGTAATCAATCCAGATATTCTGCCAAGGTTTCAAAAGGATGTGGCACAATGTCTTGTTAGTTTTGAGTTGGTGTTCCCACCATCCTTCTTCAATATTATGACGCATCTCCTGGTTCACCTAGTTGAAGAGATTGCCATTCTCGGTCTTGTATTTCTACACAATATGTTACCCTTTGAGAGGTTCATGGGAGTATTAAAGAAATATGTTTATAACCGTGCTAGGCCAAAAGGAAGCATCTCCAAGGGATATGGAACAGAGGAGGTCATTGAGTTTTATGTTGACTTTATTCCTGAGCTTAAGCCGATTGGTGTTCATAACTAGCGGCATGAGGGGAGACTGAGTGGAAAAGGCACGTTAGGAAAGAAAGCAATGATATGTAGGGACGAGGAATCTTTCACTCAAGAACACTACATAGTTCTACAGAATTACACATTGGAAGCTCCATATATCCAGGAACACAAGAATATTGTATGCTCCAACAACCCTGGGAAGCCTGACTCATGGATTAGCGAAGAACACATGAAGTCTTTTGGTGGTTGGTTGCAAACACATCTCATGAATGAGACCATTGTTGGAGATCAGCTATACTTGTTGGCCTAGTCAGTATCTTCTACTATATTGAATTTCTAAGGGTACGTAATAAATGGGAATGCATTTTACACAATCGCCCAAGATAAAAAGAGAACCAACCAAAAACAGTGGTGTTCGCTTTGATGCAACATATGAGAATGGGAAAAAGGACACATACTATGGTTACATAGAGGAGATATGTGAACTTGACTATGGAGTCTCTTTTAAGGTCCCTTTGTTTCACTTCAAATGGGTCAACCTAAATTGGGAAGGGGTAAAGGTAGACCAGTTGTACGGAATGATACCAGTGGATCTCAACAATCTTGGTTACAGATATGAACCATTCGTCCTAGCCAATGATGTGGCTCAGGTTTTCTATGTGAAGGACATGTCCTCTAGACCGAAAAAAGGAAAAATAAGCAAATGAATACATCATACGGTGAGCCAAAGCGTCACATAGTTCTTTCAGGGAAAGGAAACATGGTGGGAGTCGAGGACAAGATAGACATGTCAGAAGATTATAATAAGTTTGATGAAATTCCGCCCTTCACAGTGAAAACTGTCCCAAGCATTCTGTCAAGTAAATAAGATGCTCCATGGTTACGGCTGAAGCGATCATAAGGAAGGGACATACGCCAAGAAGTTCATGGCATCATATTGTGTACCTCTAGTTCAAATCTGGTCGGTCAGCCGCATATTGTGAAACTAAATGCCATGAGACATGATAGCTCATTTTGTGAAGGATATTTTCTGATGTTTGCAATTTTCCAAGTTTAATATTTGTCCTTGAAACTATAACACATAACATGACATCACGCGAAGGATTTTGTATTTTGATAAATGTGAAACTTTAATTCGGTTGTTGCTTCACAAACTATATATTTCCCACAGCTTCCCGCCAAGTTTTCCCGCTCTTTCCCTATGACCAGAGCTTTTAGTCCCGGTTGTAGGCACTAACCGGGACTAAAGATATTTCCCACCATTTCACACCGCTTCCCGCCAAGTTTTCCTGCCCTTTCCCTCTGACAGGAGCTTTTAGTCCCGATTGTAGTTACTAACCGGCACTAAAGATATTTCCCGCCATTTCACAACGCTTCCCACCAATTTTTCTTGCCATTTCCCTCTATATCTAGGCGGACGACGCCATGGCTATCCATACATCCACACCTTCGTCTCTCACAACAATGGACAGTGCATACTGGGCAATTCTGACCCTCGAGGAGACCGAGGCGCTGTGCGCCTCTAGCTACCCTTGCCGGCCGGGCTACCGGCTACCCGCTGACTAGATGCTAAGCGCTAGAGGGATTACTGTCCCTCCTGTTCCTCAAAATTCTGCACGCTAGGGGGCCATCACGAACAACTTCTACCTCGAGATCATGACCGAGCAGCGGATGGATCCCCATTGGGATCACGACAACTATGACACATGGAATGCCTTCTTTGCTAACCAGTGGGAAAGGGATCTCACCAGTTACGAGGGTAACGACCCTCTCACGATGAACCACAACGAAGATAGCCGCTGCCTATGGTGGGCGAACCGGACTATCGTCTTCATGATGCGCTACATCACACAGGGAGATCATCCTCGCATGCGGTTCCCGCAGTCGCCGCAGATCCATAAGAAGGGTGGCGGTGGTGAAGGCCGTGAGTGTAGCAGCGTCGTCATCCGGGAGCCTGTCCCCCACGCGACATGAATCCGAGGCCGAAGTGGCAGGTGCCCCGGGAATATGCCATGGCTAGGCTGACGATCCAGTCATGTGAGCCTAGCAATGATGACAATGACAAAGACGACCCTGAAGCTATGTACTATAGGGCTAGATATGAGCATGACTATAGGGGGCGCCTTTAGTCCAGATTTCGTAGTCTCAGTTTTTTAATATTAATAAATGTCTTGAGTGTTAGTCCTGATTTGTGGCTGGACCGAGACTAAAGGGGGCCTTTAGTCCTGATTTTGTAGTCCGAGTTCGGAAACCGGGACTGGATAGTTGATGCAGCTCAGATCACTGTAGAGCTTCGCTGGGAAACCCCAAGAGGAAAGTATGATGAGCACAGCAGCAAGTTTTTTCTTAGAAAGTAACCAAGATTATCGAACAAGTAGGAGGAAGGAAACGACTCAAAGGTGTTGCTAGCAACTTGGAAACCTGCACAACACAAACTCAAGACTTTGCCCCAATGAACAGTGAGGTTGTCAATCTCACCGGTTGGCTAAAAACAAAGGATTAACTATATAGTGTGGAAGGTAATGGTGGCTTGTAGAAAGTAAACAGGGACAATGGAAGATGTATCAATGGTAAAGATTGGACCGGGGTCCATAGTTCAGTATAGGTGTTCTCTTTAAGATAAACAACATAGCATGCTGGGTAAACAAATTACAGCGGGGCAATTGACATGACAGAGCAAGGAATAACTATGCAATACTAGACATTCATGATCCTATGATATTTGATTGGACACTACAACAAGATACATATACCACCATCCAACTGCATCTATGAATAGTAATCCACTTTCAGTTTATCATCTGAACCACCTCCAGTATTAAGTTGCAAGCAACGGATAACTGCTTTAAGCAAGGTGTGTAAAGTAAACAATCCACTTGTTCCATGAACAAGAGATCGATGATTTCCCCCTAGTAGCAACAATACATCTATAACCTTAGAGATTTCTATCACTTCCCAGATTAAATAGAGGCATGAACCCAATATCGAGCATAAATACTCCCTCTTGGAGTCACTAGCATCTACTTGGCCAAGATAGCTACTAGAAACGGAGAGATGCAAGATCACAAACAACACAGACATGATAGAATCAATAAGATAGAATCATTAACCAATCTAACATAGTAATCTCAATATCCATCGGATCTCCGCAAACACAACATGCATGATTACAAATAGATGATCTTGATCATGAATGAAGTTCACAAGATCTAAACATGGTAGCACAAAGGAGGAGAAACAACCATCTAGATACTACATGAACCCGTAGTCCAAGGTGTAATTACTCATGCATCATACCGGAGGCTGGCATCCTGATGAAGAAGGCCTCCGGGATGATCTCTCACCTCCGGTAGGGTGCCAGGAAGAGCTTTAGATCCCCTCCGATCAAGGGACGATGGTGGCGGCGGCTATGGACTATTTCATGGAAGATTGATCGGGTACTTAGGGTTTAAGTATCAGGGGATTCTTATAGGTAAAGAGGGAGGCCGAGGGGGTTCCTGAGGCGGTTGAACCCCCAGGCGCGGGCCAAGCCTAGCCGCGTGGCCAGGGGGTGTGGCCCCCTCGAGGCCCTTCTCCGTCTCATCTTATGGCTCCGTGTTCCCCACGGTAAAATATTGAGTTTGGGTTTTGTCCCATCCAATTCTGAGAATATTTATTTTTTGCCTTTTCTGGAACCAAAAAACAGAAGAAAAAAGGAAACTGGCACTATGGCATCTTGTTAATAGGTTAGTCCCATTAAACATATAAAAATACCTCAAAGTGTAGACAAAACAACACAAAGTAGATACTAAACAAGAATTGAACATCAAAAATTATAGATACGTGTATGACGTATCAAGCATCCCCAAGCTTAACTCCTGCTCGTCCTCGAGTAGGTAAGTGATAAAAATAATAATTTTTGAGGTGACATGCACCATGAAAATCAAGATCAAACCATTTGCAAGAATTGAAAGTTGGGATCAAAGAACTCTAAACATGAGCATTAAAGATGTAGTTCTAACAATATGACAAAGTAACTATGCATGCAACATGAAAGGTTACAAACAAAGATCATGAATAACAATGCATTGAAATACATTTGTTTGTTTCACATATAGAAAACATAGCATAGTGGCATTCAGCTTGTCCCTCATAGAGTGACTAGTTACAAATAGTTCATGAGCAAGTAATATCAACAATATGAATCAATCAATAAGTGTTGGGACAATGCACATAGAACTAAGAATGGCAACTATGCTCTCTTAGTTGGTGCCTAAGGATAGAAGGTGGAGACTAGCTCAATATAATGGTGGAAGAAAGGCCCTTCATAAAGGGAATAAGGGATTTCAAGTCTCATAAAGATCTTCCAAAAATTATGGTACTTGTTAGCTTTCAGCTCTCATTGCCCCTATCATAAGCATCTTAAAGTGATTAAGGTTAAAGTGAACAAACTATGGAGTATATGCTTGAAAAATTATAAGTTGGTAATCTCATGTCCGTTGAGTACGAGGGTCGCTCCTCATGGTACTCGAGTTTAGTTACCGGTAAGTTCTTGTCATAGTAAGTACATGTGCATCATAGAGAACCGCCAATGGGGTACTATAGTTTGCACATGATACATGAGCTATCCTGTAATCAAAATGACAAGGCAAGCATACAATGAGCATCTCAACAATCTTCTTACTTACCATGGGAAAATGGTGCTTTTTGCACTCTTTCCTCTTTTTTCATCTCTTTTTTTCTTTTTCTCAATCTGTATATCTCTTTTTTTATAAGAAGAATGCTTCATAGATTGCTCACTATGGTGATGCTGCAAGTTTCTACCATGATTAGGAATGGCTTAGGCTAGCAGCCTAGGTGTTTCTCTAACACACATACATAACTGCATGGACTTACAAGCTCTCCTTTCATTTCACACCGACGACATCCATAAACAAAATAGCATGCTATCAACTCGGTACAATGTACAAGTGCAATGTTGAAAGCGTTCCGCATGACAGCATGGTCCTGCCAATTCCAACGTATAAGTGCAAGCATATACAACATAGATGACACAATGGTTCAAGTTTATTTAGGGGCAAGAAAAATAAAGTTTGCCATCAAGTTTGTGAGAGCTTTAATCACTAAGTTTCACATAAGAAAGTGACTTTTTAATTGGAAGGTAGATGAAACAAGAATATACTTGGAATGGTGTAACACACCATGCATAGTAATTTATAGTGGGCTCTTTGGAATAACTTGGTTTCTTGGGAGTTGGATGCATGATTAGAGCTTACTCATACAAGTGGAGGCTAGCAAAAGACTGGGAGCGACTAACTAAGAGACCAACTAAGGTGCGTAGAGGGTTCCAACACGAACCCGTAGCACTTTGAATTGCCTCAATCAGAACTTCGGAGCAAATTCTACAGCGATTTGAATTTGTGCTTAATTTCAGACAGTTTCAGAAAAAAATTCAGTTAAGAAAATCTCTAGGAAAAAGAATAAAAAAATAAGAAGAAAAAAGTGAGAAGAGAGCAGCAGCCACGTAGCCAGCCCGCGGCCCATCCGGCCGGCCCACCCGGGGCCTGCTAGCGCGGCGGCCAGCGCAGAAGCCAGCCAGCCGACCAGGCGGCAAGCACTAAGCGCCGCGCGCGCCTGCACCATTAGGCCCGCCAGCCGTGGCCACTACCATGGAGGCCCCGCCTGGCATCATGGAGTCGTCGTTGCCCTGTCAGGCACGGACGCCGAGGCGGGTTCGTCGCAGAATCGGATGACTCCCTAGCCCCGCTAGCCTCGCCATAATGCCCTCGAGATCCTCTACGTGGACCCGTGATTTTTTGAAAAAAACATTTTTAGACTCACAATATGTTGTTTCTTCAGAGATCCAATGCAAGTTCTAACGGGCCTCGTCCCCTATCTTCATGCATGCCGTTTTGACCTTAGTTCAAAATGGGAAAAATCCGAAACGGGCATAAGAAATTCAAAAACGGTCCAAACAATGTAAATACTTCGCGTGGTGTCATATTATATGACATAGTTTCAAGTAAAAATATCAAACTTGGTATATTGATTATGTATCGAAAAAACCTTCGCAAAATGACCTATCATGTTCGAGGTTTCATTGCTTTCGGTCCGAATAAACGATGTTATGTGTAGAATCGTGGCATAGTTTGTGATATTGTGCCCATATTATCCATGCATGTCGACCTTGGGATGGAGAACAATGTTACAGGATGAAGTTTTCCTTTTCGGCGCACGAAAAAGCCATTTTCATTTTCCGAGCATAAAAAACGGGTCGTTTTGTGAAGCAACCACCAAAATGCTATTTCAGAATACTACCATCACATGTTTCTAAAATAATAGACCACCTTACGTGGAAGATCTCCCAACCGAGAGAGCTGAAACATTTCCGTCCTTCCCGGGTGAAAAAGACAAATGTTTGCCGAATCGGTAGGAAGTGGGTCCGGTTTCAACTAGAGGTACATGATCTAACGCTCGTGATTTTTTGAAAAAATCATTTTTAACTCACAATATTTTGTTTCTTTAGAGATCGAATGCAAGTTCTAACGAGGCTCGTCCCCTATCTTCATGCATGCCGTTTTGATCTTAGTTCAAGACAGGAAAAATTCGAAACGGGCATAAGAAATTCAAAAACGGTCCGAACAATGTAAATCCTTCGCGTGGTGTCATATTATCTGACATAGTTGTAAGGAAAAAATACCAAACTTTTTATATTGGTTATATATCAAAAAACCTTCATAAAATGACCTATCATGTTCGAGGTTTCATGGTTTTCGGTCTAAATGATGATGTTATGAGCATAATCGCGGCATAGTTTGTGATATTGTGCCCATATTATGCATGCATATGGACCTTGGGATGGAGAACAATGTTACATGAGGAATTTTTCGTTTTCATCGCACAGAAAATCCATTTTCCATTTTCCGAGCGCAAAAACGGGTCGTTTTGTGAAGCAACCACCAAAATGTTGTTTCAGAATACTATCATCCCATGTTTCTAAAATAATAGACCACCTTACATGGACGATATCACAACCAGTAGATCTCAAACCTTTTCGTCCTTCCCGGGTAAAAAGACAAATGTCTGCCGAATCGGTAGGAAGTGGGTCCGACCTGAACTATAGGTACATGATCTAACGCTTGGGCTTTTTTGAAAAAAAATTATTTTTAGACTCATAATATGTTGTTTCTTTAGAGATCCAATGGAAGTTGTAATGAGGCTCGTCCCCTATCTTCACGCACACCATTTTGACCTTAGTTCAAAATGGGAAAAATTCGAAACGGGCATAAGAAATTCAAAAACGGTCCGAACAATGTAAATCCTTCGTGTGGTGTCATATTATATGACATAGTTGCAAGGAAAAATATCAAACTTGGTATATTGATTATCTATCAAAAAAACCTTCGCAAAATGACCTATCATGTTTGAGGTTTGATGGCTTTCGGTCTGAATGACCGATGTTATGTGTAGAATGGCGGCATAGTTTGTGATATTGTGCCCATATTATGCATGCATGTGGACCTTGGGATGGAGAAAAATGTTACAGCATAAAGTTTTCCTTTTAGTAGCACGGAAAAGCCATTTTCCATTTTCTGAGCGCAAAAACGGGTTGTTTTGTGAAGCAACCACCAAAATGCTGTTTCAGAATACTACCATCCCATGTTTCTAAAATAATAGACCACCTTACATGGACCAACATTTGCAGGATCTGCAACATCGGGTCCGGGGATAAACCACTTCCTCCCGAGGCATCTGAAGATT
The DNA here is from genome assembly GCA_916181665.1 of Avena sativa. Taxonomy (NCBI): domain Eukaryota; kingdom Viridiplantae; phylum Streptophyta; class Magnoliopsida; order Poales; family Poaceae; genus Avena; species Avena sativa. The sequence continues at coordinate 187,255,562 of OV702281.1, forward strand.
GAGATAGATCATGAGAAAAGAGGGAAATTTCTAAGGTTCAGGGACTTTGAAAAGTTTTTAAAGTTTGACTCAGATTTTCTAGAAACTTGATTTTCAGTCATTCATTCATAGCACACGACACAACACACACCACAACAAAGGAAAACAGATGGTTTTAAGAACCATTATGGAAACTACAATACAGTGGGACCGAATAAAGCTCACTAACGCTAGTGCTCAAGTGCTACTACTCCTCGGAGTCGGTGTAATCATCATCCTAATCTTCATCGATGAAGGCAAAATCCTCCTCATCGGTGAAGAAGTCCATGGCCTGATCCTCCAGAAAATCATCATCATCGCTGAGATAGGAGTAGGGGTCTCCACGAAGGTCTTCTCCGGCATTCTCCCTTTCCTCCAACTGCATGTCTCTCTCGTGGATGGTCTCCTCCAAATTCGAGATATGGTGACGAAGACGGGCAATGATGTGCTCCTTCTTGTCGAGCTGACGGCGACGATACTTGCGATCCTTCGCTAGCATGGCAATGGTCTGATCCTTCGTCTTGATGATGGTTGACTTGTGGTTGGAGTAGTCACGGGCATTGTCCAGTTCTTGCTGACGATCATACATCATGAAGCTAAGGTGGTCCAACTGGGTCTTCAGCTCGTGGTGATATGGGGCTTCTAGTGGCTGTCCCATAGTATCACGCCTTGGACAAACCTCAAAGCGGGTACCCTTGATCTGGTTGATACTCTGCCCACACAAATGGGCAAGAGCTTCCTGCATGGCCCTGGAAAGTCCATCGAGCCAGTTGTTCTCTCTTAAGGTGAACTGAATTCCCTCGGCAGTGGGAGGTTCAATCTTTCCTCGGAGACTTGCAACAACTATCCACTGCCGATCTTCTCCTTCCTGATCATTGAGCTGAGCTCCGAAGAACTCGGGGTGTGGACGCTCTAGAAGTTCCGAAAGCTGGTCCAGGTCAAGTTCAAAGATGAGGTCTCCTCCATTCCCCAACTGATAAAACTTGTTGTACTTCACGTCCATCTATAAGTATATAGGATGAGTAAGTTAGTAGAGTGATCAAGTGTGTCAAATTTTTAGGTTTTTTGCAAAAAAAATTGAGGAACATGAATTTTCATGAAACAATCAAAGTGATAAGAATGAGAATAAGTTTTTGTAAATACTCACTTCCTTTGGTTTTGAAACTAAGTTTTTGATTCAAACGTCCAATCTAACTAGGGTCTCCTATTGTCAGGATGGCTCTGATACCAACTTGTCAACACCCGGATTTTTAATCCCAGATGCCTGTTATGCCATACATCGCAATCCCAGGATTACCATTTTTGCGAGACATAAAAGATTTGGATATCACAGTACATCACCCATTACAAACCATACATAAGGTATTACACAAATAAGGATCTCACGATCCAGTTCTTAATACAACTCAAGCAGCGGAATAACGTAATAATAAAGGTAGCATAGGCGAAGCTCCATCTTTGGGGTCACAGGCAATGCTGATGATGGGAGATGATCCTAGTTGTCATAACCTTCCTGGGGTCCATCATCCTGGTACTCCTCTTCATAGTCTGGCCACAGGAATAGCCAGGGATAAATCCATGAGTACTCTTTAAGTACTCGCAAACTAATACTAACAAGTTAAGGGGGTTTTGTAGTAGGACACTAAGCTCAAGGGTTGTTTTGCAAAAAAGCCAGATTACCTCTACTAAGTTCGAAATCAAAGAAAACTAGTTGAAGTTTTATAACACCTAAGTGGGAACTTGAATTTCATATCACAACTCTGTTGTGGTCAAGTCAAAATCTCAATTCATTTCACAAGTCATTTTGAAAACATCTGACGCGGGAACAGTATGGCCAGTCCAACTGTCCATAACCGCGGAACCGGATATTCAAATAATTTGACACTCTGCAGAGATTATACACTTTCACCACAACATTCGATACATCCTTCAGGAACAAATCCTGAATTCACCATACTCAGTATGCGGATAATCAATGCTAAACATTCAATTACAAGCCCTAGTATAGGAACCTCTCCTGTGAGTTTGGCCTCCCAACCATGACCAACTATCATCTTGGGTACTGCACAGGTGGACAATCTTCACAAGGTAGCCTCAGCTCAAACCTTGGCCGTGAGGGAACCCATACTAAGGTATATGAATTTCCAGTCAAGCCCTACCCAATTATCGGGTATTGTGGTTGTACGGTAAAATTGGAATGGTATCGCATCCAAACAACCATCTGTTTTATAAAGAGCTAAGGCTCATGCCTCAACATTTTCATCATCAAAATCATCTAGTGTTCGGAAACACATGTCAAAACATTTCAGTAGAATGACTCATCAATCCAAGGTTTTCATAACCATTTTCTCCAAGTATTCCCATCTCAAGTTGATTAAGTTTAATGCTTATCACTAGCATCTACAAGTGTGGTTAAATACTAAGGAGGGGTGGTAAACAAGTGGGGATTAATGAAATTCAATCTCATGCCTTAGGATGACATCAAGATTATCTAGCTTAGGCCCAATTTAATGCTCTTTATGCAACCTTCAATTATCTTCCTAGAATCTACAAGTCACTTAAGTAAACTCTGAGAGAAAGCTTTGATAAAGAAATAAAGTATAAAGCTTGCAAGTAAAACTATGATTGGGTATCATCAAATGTGTCTAACCAAGCAGGCTTAATGCATTGCATAGGTTATCTAACTTTCATAGTTGCAAGTGTTAGCTTGCTAAGTTAATAGTGATGGGGATATGCCTACTGGGGTATACCCAGCAGGGCGTTTCCGACTGGCCCGTGAGCTGGCGAGTGGGCCTGCAGAACAACGAGTGGATTGAAGCCCAGCAAGGTACCGAGCGACTGGAAGCTGAAGGCCCAGGCGAGTAGATAGGCCCAGTCGGACTAGGTTAAACGACTACTGAAGCTGTAACCGAATCGGTTGAGATATGTAAACCCTAGGGGAGGTGAGCCTATATAAACCTCCCTATAGGGTGAGAAGAGACACGTTCCCTCATACACCCCAACGACTCGCCGCCTAGCCGCCGAGCTCGCCCATTGTAACACCTCCATAATACAATCTAGCAGGAGTAGGTCTTTACCCTCCGGGGGGCTGAACCTGGGTAAAACCCTGTGTCTTTGCCCTCATCTCGCACCGCAGATGGCTGGCCGCCCTTGCCCCTCGTTCTACTACTCGCTGCCGATTGCAGCATCTGCCGTGACCATTCCCACGACAGTGGCGCCCACCGTGGGGCCTGGCCGGTCTGGCGAGTGTTCTGCGGCGAGATCCAATCTGCCCATCAACGAGACGGTCACCACCGGCCGCATGATAGCGATCGGCGAGATGCTCCAGATCTTGCCAAAGAGCTACGTCTCGGCGGCGCGACCCGTCACGCACAGCGTGATCCTGCCTATCGGCACGATCAGCCTCTTCGTCGGCCTCACCGACGTCATCGTCTCGGAGGACTCGGCTCGCATCCGCGAGTCGCCGCCACGCGATCGGCTCTCCGAGAGCCAGATCCGCACAATCCACCGCCTCGCCTCCGAGTACAACTCGGCCCACAGCAACGTGGCCGGGAATTCAGCGGCCGCAGAGGATGCGGCCCTCACCGACGACGCCGACTCGGCGACCCCGGCGTCACTCGCCGGATCCATCACCGCGGCCTCGTCCGCAGGCTCCATCGCCCAGGTCTCCAACGCGGGAGACTTCGAGGACCCCTCCATCCTCGGGATCTTCGAATTCGACTCCGGGTCAGAGAACTCCGCCGACCTCCGTGACGGAACCGGTCGCCACGCCGCGACCTACATGGCCACCGGCGCCGATCCGCCGGAGGATCCTTTCTCCGCCCCAATCCCTCCTAACGCCACGGCAACGGAGGTCGAGGAACTCCGCCTGAAACTGGCGGAGGCGGTGCGCAAGGAGCAAGCCGAGCGCGAAAAATTTCGCCTCAAGCAGGTGACGGTGCAGGAGCTATCACGCTACCACCAGCAGCGGATCAGGTCACGCCTGAACCCCACCGTTCAAGGGCGTGCCCTGAACTTCGACGACGAAAACGACCCGGCCCGCGTGGCCGAACGCGCGATCTGCGAGAACGCGCCACCAGGAGGAAGCGCCCGGCCCCCGCCAGGATCAACGGCGAGGGGCGCCCCACCACCACCCAACCGCACCCCTCCCAGGGACCAGCCGCGGATAGTAGTCTCCTCACGGGAGCGAGACGCAAACGGCCTCCCGCTGTTCTCCACCCCAATGGACAACCTCGTGGCAGGACGAGCAGCAGCCGACAGCATCACAGCCACAGGCGACGGCGCCCTACAGATCCAATACGTCAGGGCCCTGCTCGCGAAGGCCGTCGAGCAGCAAAAAGCAGGCGCCGACTCGGCAGGTCGAGTATACTCGCATTCCTCGGGAAGCAGAGCGGCCTCCAGCGGCCGCCCAGCGGCGGCAAACACCCTCAACTGCCCGCCACCAGAGCCGCTGCAGCTCCAACACCGACCCGCGAACGCGGCACTCTCCACCAATGACCCCAGGCCGGCAACCAACCTTGTCGCCGCCAACGGGCAACCCATCGACGCCCGCACCCACATCATCAACAACCAAAGCTGGCGCGCACGCCAGCCCGGCGACTTGCGGCACACCCTAACTAATTGCCGCGACGGCGAGCCTATGGGGTCGCTCAGTCGACTCGGACCCACGTGCTTCGGACCAATGATCCGAGGCGAGAAGTACCCGCCAAACTTCAAGGCGCCAAAAGAGATAGAAAAGTACGACTCCTCGTACGACCCCGCCGTCTGGCTCGACACATATCTCATGGCGATGGGGATCGCGGGTCACACTGACCTACTCGCCGCCCGTTACCTCTCCCTGATGATGGAGGGGACGTGCAGGCAGTGGGTCAACACTCTCCCCCAGGACAGTATCGATTCCTGGGAGGAAATGCGCGACGCCTTCGTCAGGCACTTCGAATGCTCCTACACCCGCGCCACCACTATTAAGGACCTGGAACAGTGCGTCCAGGGACCCCGCGAGTCGACCCGCAACTGGGTCCAACGGTGGCAAGAGCTTTGGTACAACGCGGTCGGCATCCACCCGGACACCGCGATCCATTGCTTCAAGACCCCGTGCCGCTACGAGCCTCTAGTCGCCAAGCTCAAGCGACACTCCCGCACACTCGACAACATCCCCGACCTCCTCGAGATCGCCAAACGGTACGCCGAGGAAGCTCCAAACCAGGAAACTGACGACGAGTCAGGAGGTCAACGCCGCACGGGCGGCAACGACGGCGGACGCCGAACCGACCTACGCTACAGCGGCACTCGCGCCGCAGTGACGGGCGAGTCGACTTCGTCGCCAACGCCGGGCACGCGCATCGCGAGCCCAAGAGCTACCGCCGCGACTGAGGGCAACGCCGCGACGGCGGCAACTACAAGAACAAGCCAAGATTCGATCCCGCGGCCCTCCTTAACCAACCATGGGCGTTCCATAGCAGGGAAGGAAAGCCCGCAACGCACACCACCGCCGACTGCCACACCCTCAGGGAAATCGAGAAGGCACGGCAAGCGCGGGAGGACCCCGACAACGACCCGCCAAATGGCGGAAAATTCGGCAAAGTAGCCGGCTCGCTCCACACCTTCACAGGCTTCAACACGAAGCGCGAGAAGAAGGTCATCGCCCGCGCCGTCGCCGTCAATGCGGTGGCCCAAATAGACGTCCCCCAGTTCCTGAACTGGTCGGAGCAGCCCATCACCTGGAGCCGGCAAGACCACTCGCCGCGCATCGAGTACCCAGGACGAGTCGCCTTGGTGGTCAAGCCCAAGGTTGGCGACTACTGGCTCCCCAAGACACTGATGGACGGCGGCAGCTCCATCAACATCCTCTACCTCGACACCTTCAGACGGCTGCGGCTCCCGCAGTCGATGATCGAGACGACCCACACCACATTCCACGGCATCGTCCCCGGTCGGAAGGCGTACCCGATCGGCAAGGTCACGCTACCAGTCACCTTCGGCACACCGGCAAACTTCCGCACCGAGCGGATCGTCTTCGAGCTGGTGCCCTTCGACAGCCCCTACCACTGCGTCCTGGGGCGCCAGGCGTTCGCCAAATTCATGGCAGCGCCCCACTACGCGTACAACGCGATGAAGCTCCCCGGGCCGTGCGGCGTCATCACCATCAACGGCGACCCCGACATGGCCGCCGAGTGCGAGGCCAAAGGAGCCTAGCTCGCCGACGCCACCATCACGGCGGAGACCAACCATGCCGATGAGCTCGCCAAGTACGCGAGCAGGGTCAACAATGACGACCCCACCATACTCAAGAAGCCCAAGTCAGAGGGCGCAAACACCTCAACCTTTGAGGCCACGACGCACACCCGCACCGTCGAGCTGGTACCAGGCGACTCCAGCCAAACGGTGACGATCGGGACGGGAATGAGCCCAGCATAGGAAGGCGCGCTCATCGAGTTCCTCCGTGAGAACAGGGACATCTTCGCATGGAAACCCTCTGACATGCCCGGTGTCCCTAGGGAGATCGCTGAGCACAAGCTAAACGCCGACCCCAAAGTGCGACCTGTCAAGCAGTCGCTGCGACCCTTCAATGAAGAACGCCGTCGAGCAATCGCCGAAGAAGTGCAGCGTCTACTCGCTGCCGGCTTCATCCGGCCAATCAAGTACTCCAAGTGGCTGGCAAACCCAGTCCTGGTCGAGAAGAAAAACGGGACCTGGAGAATGTGTATCGACTACACAAACCTGAACAGCGCCTGCCCAAAGGAGCAGTTCGTCCTCCCGCGGATCGACCAGATAATCGATTCAACCGCGGGCTCGGAGTCGCTATGTTTCCTCGACGCCTACTCTGGGTACAACCAGATCAAAATGGATGTCGAAGACGAGGAGAAGACGGCGTTCATCACGCCATTCGGAGCCTTCTGCTACACTGCCATGACCTTCGGCCTCAAGAACGCCGGGGCGACCTACCAGCGGTGCATGCAAGAATGCCTCGCCAGCCAAATTGGCCGCAACATCCACGTCTACATCGACGACGTGGTCGTGAAGTCCGCTCGCCAAGGCGACCTACTCGCCGACCTGGCGGAAACTTTCGCCAACCTGCGAAGATACAAGATAAAGCTCAACCCAGGCAAGTGCACCTTCGGTGTACCCGCCGGAGAACTACTGGGGTACGTCGTCTCCAAACGAGGGATCGAGGCGAACCCCACAAAGATCGACACGATCGCCCGGCTCGGCAAACCCGAGTGCCTGCGCGACGTCCAGAAGCTGGCCGGACGAGTAGCGGCTCTCAGCCGCTTCATCCCCCGCCTGGGCGAAAAGGCGATGCCCCTATACCGCCTGATGCGCAAGAACCCCACCTTCCAGGGGGGACGAGGAGGCGGACGACGCGCTCCGCGACCTCAAAAAGGTGCTACTCGCCGCACCACTACTCGCCGCCCCCGCCGACAAAGATCCGATGCTGGTTTACGTCGCGGCGTCCGAGCGCGTTGTCAGCGCCGTGATGGTCGTCGAGCGACCAGAGGAAGGAAAGGAGCGCCCGGTTCAGCGGCCGGTGTACTACATCAGCGAGGTCCTCACCGATTCGCGCCAGCGGTACCCACAATACCAAAAACTAGTATACGCGGTGTTCAGGGCTCAGCGGCGCCTGCCGCACTACTTCCAGGAGCACCCGATCACGGTCGTCTCCTCAGCACCACTGCAAGACATCATCCGCAATCGCGAGGCGACCGGGCGGGTCGCCAAGTGGGCCGTCGAGATCGGAGTCCACAACATCAAATACGAGCCACGAAAGGCGATCAAGTCACAGGCACTGGCAGACTTCATCGCCGACTGGGAGGAGGCCCAGCAGCCGGAGAAGCTGCTGTACCTCCACTACTGGAGCCTGCACTTCGACGGCTCCAAGAACGCGGACGGTGCAGGCGCAGGGATAGTGTTGACTTCACCGAAGGGCGACAAGCTCCTCTACATCCTCTGCCTCGACTTCACGCCATGCACCAACAACATGGCAGAATACGAGGCCCTACTCCACGGCATGCGAGCCGCCAAGGAAATGAACGTCAATCGCCTCCGCTGCTACGGAGATTCCGACCTTGTCGCAGGGAAAGTCGCCGGCACCTGCGACGCCGTCTCCCCTACCATGGCGGCGTACCGCCAAGCGGTGGACAAGTTGGGCGGCCACTTCACCGGCTACTCTGTCGAGTGGATCGACAGGCGGAAAAACGAGGAGGCCGACGCCCTCTCTCGCATCGGGTCGGCTCGACTCGCACCACCTGCCGGCGTTTTCCTCGACACGATCTCCAAGCCATCAGTCTCTCCCCCGAGGGAGATCGACATCGGAGTCCCACTCCAACCAGAGGAAGCCTTGGTCGCACTCGTCACCGAGCCAGACGACTGGACCAAGCCCTACATCGCCTACCTGGAAGCCGGCACCTTGCCAGCAGACGAGACAGACGCTCGAATGATCGCTCGTCGATGCAAGTCCTACACCATCATCGACGGCGAGCTCCACAAGCGCAGCGTCACCGGCGTGTTCCAACGCTGCGTCCAACCAGCTGAAGGACACAAAATCCTCCACGACATTCACTCAGGTGACTGCGGCCACCACGCCGCCGCTCGCTCCCTGGTCGCCAAGGCTATGCGACACGGCTTCTACTGGCCCACCGCACACGCCGACGCTGTCGACATCTTCCAGCGATGCGCCGGGTGCTAGAAGTACGCCAGTCAGACGCACGTACCGAGCTCGGCGCTCAAAACAATCCCCATCACCTGGCCATTCGTTGTGTGGGGCATGGACATGGTAGGACCCTTCAAGAAGGCCCCTTCCGGCTACACCCACCTGCTAGTCGCCGTCGACAAATTCACGAAGTGGGTGGAGGCCAAGCCAGTCCGGAAATGCGACGGGAAGACCGCCACTAAATTCCTACGCGAACTCATATATCGCTACGGGTTCCCAAACAGCATCATCATGGACAACGGCACCAACTTCGCCAAGGGAGCCATGGCTGAATTCTGCGAAGAGCACCACATCCGACTCGACCTCGCGTCAGTCGCCCACCCGGAATCCAACGGCCAGGCGGAACGGGCCAACCAAAGCATCCTCCACGGCCTGAAGCCGCGACTCCAAGTACCACTCGAGTGCACCGTCGGGTGCTGGGTCGAGGAGTTGCCCTCTGTCATCTGGGGGATCCGCACCTCAGTCAACAGATCGACGGGGTTCACTCCCTTCTTCATGGTCTACGGTGCCGAAGCAGTCATGCCCACCGACCTCGAACACGACTCGCCGCGGGTCGTCCACTATACGGAGGCCACAAACGAGCTGGCTCGCCAAGACGGGGTAGACCAACTGGACGAAGCACGCGACCTCGCTCGGTCATGCACCGCCATCTACCAGCAAGGACTCCGCCGCTACCACAGCCGGCGGGTGAAAGATCGCACCTTCCAGGAAGGCGACCTTGTGTTACGCCTCATCCAGGACAAAAAGGGCATGCACAAGCTCTCCCCTCCGTGGGAAGGCCCATTCGCTATCGGGCGCGTGCTCGGCAACGACGCCTACTACCTCATCGACGTCCGCGGGGACGGCGAACTCGACGTCAAGCGACCATGGAATGTAAACCTCCTCCGGAAGTTCTACTCCTAGAACCCAACACATGTACTCTCCAGTCGCTATGAAATAAAAAGAAACGTTTACCGCAAATTGCGCCTACTCTCCATGACTTGTGCCACTCGCACTCGTAAAAACAGCGTTATGCTAAATGCAGAAGTCAACCTTTGGTACAGCGATCGGCACAGCTAAGTAGTGCGGTGTAAGAGCACTTAATAACTTCAGGTCTTGCATCGTCCACGAATAACGCCAACCCGGAGCCCCACTGGAGTCGCCTAGCTCGACTGGTTCTACGAGCCAAGACAACTGCCCTCGCTTCTCACAGCGACCTTGGTCCTCCGCATCCTCGGCATAGCGACTCGAACGGCTAAGTACCACGCTCGGGGACTGAAGACCAGTTCGTCGCGAGCGGTCAGGGAAAACGCCAAGTAAGAGAGCATGCCCAGGACTCGCCACGCGACTGACCCTACGGGCCAGGCAGGAGTGACGTGCTCACACCAACGCGCTAAGTCCTCAACCACCCTCGAGTCGCGCCTAGAACTACCAAGTACCACGCTCGGGGACTCGGCCACCCGACCTCGTTCGCGCACGGGAAAACGGTAAAGTACAGAGCACTCAAGGGAGTCGCCTAGCGACTGGCTCTCCGAGCTCGGGCGAGTCGACTAAAACATCAAAACACATAACAACAACACATACATCATATACGACGTAAACCCCAAAAAAGGGCGGACGCGCTCGGGGACTCGTCCAAAATGAATCCAAAGCACACAAACAAATATCAAAATAGACACGACGTCTCATTCAATCGCATGTTGCATTGTTTCATGTTACAAAATATGCCTGCGTGGCAGAACTGCTGCTAACGCCACAAGGCAAACTACCCTACTCTGCAGGCTTCGTCGGATTTGACGGATACGTCGTCAGTTCACCTGCCATCGCCGCGCGAAAAGGTTGCTCAACTTTGAAGTCACGATGCGGCGGCTCGGGGTCGTTCGGCGCGACGACCGTCTCCTGGTACGGAAGGAGGTCGCCCATTGCCCAGACACGTTCCGAGTACGTGGCGGCACGCTCTTGCAACTTGAGGACCTCAGACAGCTCCACCGCGCCAGTTGACGATGGGTATCCACTCGTCACAACGTCGATGTCGAAATCTTCGGGGAAGTGGGCGAGTCCAAGGCTCAGGGCCGTCGATGCTCCACGCCGAAATGCCGATCGCGTCATGAATTCAACGACCGCGGGTGCCTTCTCCAAGTACTTCCACACCTCAACGAGGTCGCTGGGAATCACCTCCGTGGGCGATATTTCTTGGAGGTAGGCGCGGATGCAGGTTGCCGACAGCGTCGCCGAGTCGACGAGCATGCTTACGCACTGCCTCGCATCGAGCGAACTCGCCTCTTCTTCGCTATCAATGATGCGACCTGCGAAGAAGAAGACAATGATGAGTATGATAGACACCACAAAAACCACAACTATAAGAAAGGGAGGATGCACTCACCAAGCAACGGGCGGGCGAGTCCCGTGATGAAGCACTGAAGCGACGTGTGGTCGTCCTGAAGCCCAGCAATAAGGACTTCCGACACCTTGCGATCCTCCTCAGCGGCCGCAATGGCGGTCTTAGCTCGCCCGTCCGCCGAGCTCGCTTCTTCTCTCGCCTCCCGCAGTTCACGCTCAAGGTCGGCGATCCGCTGCTCAGCAGATCGTGTCGCCGCCAACTCACCAGCGGGGACAAGCCCCTGGCGATCTTCCTCTGCCTTCGCAGCAACAGCCTGAAGCCCTTTGTTCGCCTCCTGGACGGTGGCCAGCTCCTTCTCCGCGTGCTGTTTCGCGGCCAATCGTCCGCCGACTCAAGCTACAGACCCTGCACATCACAGAAAAAGTTAGTTAAAACGAAATTCCTAAGTGCCCACCCGCTGAAATTCAGCGAGTGTGCACTCGGGGACTGGCGATCAAGAAATTCCTAAGTGCCCACCCGCTGAAATTCAGCGAGTGTGCACTCGGGGACTGGCGATCAAGAAATTCCTAAGTGCCCACCCGCTGAAATTCAGCGATTTTGCACTCGGGGACTGGCGATCAAGAAATTCCTAAGTGCCCACCCGCTGAAATTCAGCGAGTGTGCACTCGGGGACTGGCGATCAAGAAATTCCTAAGTACCCACCCGCTACAATTTAGCACGTGCGCACTCGGGGACTGGATACGAAAATAAAAGACGAGAAATTATAAGAATCAAGCCGCTGCAAAGCACCGACCTGATCCTCGGGGACTGGATGTACCTGGATGGCTGCGCCAAGCATGCCATGGAGTTGTATCGCATCCACGAACGCGAGTAACGCTAGTGTGTGCCCACGACGCTGGTCGACTTCAGCATCGGCGGTCCCAGGAGCGTGGCTCGAGGGCACAGCCCCACTCGCCGTGGCCGCCTTGGTCACGAAGCGGGGGAAGGTAGCGATAGAGGCACCCGCTCCAAGGGAGGTCGCCTCCGCCGTTCCAGGCAAGGAAGCGCCCTCCTTCGTAGACGCGGCTGCCTCCACCACGGGCCCGGCCGGCGCGGCCGCCGTGTCGTCAGAGATAGTAACGATGTCGTCGCCCTTGGCCTTCTTACTGCCATCCGCTGAGGCGACGACCTCGTCCGCCTTCCTCTTGCGGGAAGGATCCTCCTCGCTAGCGGCGGAGGGCACCTTGGCCACGGTCAGATGGCCCATCCTTTTCACTCCGGTCCTGCGCATTAATCGAATCAACAAAGACAATTTAAACAGTTTTGGAAAATGAGGAGGGGTGAGCGCACTCACTTGGCGACTGGGATGAAACGTAGCCCCGTACGAAGGCCCAGTCGGCGACTGAGCCCCAGTTCCAGGACGTCGCGTGCCCAAGACACGGACGGCTTCTTCGTCGTTGACACCGCAGCTGGCGCCTCTGGGACATCCTCGGCGGGAG